>JAUIMM010000126.1:11847500-16847500 GCA_031769625.1 Taudactylus pleione | reverse complement strand
ACATTTCTGTGCCTCAGGATCATTTCAAACAACGGTGGGAATAGTGGCGGGCATCTCCCAATCCTCCTTTTCCCGGATCCTGAGGGCAGTGATGGAGGCACTTTTCAAGCACCTCCATCATTTTATTAAAATGCCTTTGGATATGGGTGCCCTTAGTGTGGCCAAGGCCAATTTTTACCAAATAGCTGGCTTCCCACACATCATAGGGGTTGTGGATGGTACTCACATACCACTTCAGCCTCCAGCACGGCTGGAGGCAATATTTAGAAACAGGAAACACTATCACTCCCTGAATGTAATGGTGGTATGTGATGCCTCCCTCCAGATCCTGTCCCTGAATGCTAAATTACCCGGAAGTGCTCATGACTCCTTCGTCATCCGGCAATCAGGGATATGGCAGAAATTAACCAACCTACAAGCTGGTGATGCGTGGCTTCTGGGTAAGTGGAGACCTTTAGTACATAACAATGTTAAGCTTGATACACAGTGTTCCTGATGTGGTCTATTTTTGTTCACAGGAGACAGTGGATACCCTTGCATGTCCTGGCTGCTCACTCCTTATTTGGCTCCCACACCAGGGCCACAAAGTGCGTATAATTCCGCACTTACAGCCACCAGGCAAGTGGTGGAGCGCTGTATCGGCCTTTTAAAAGGCCGATTCAGATGCCTCCACCGCTCTGGTGGCGAGCTCATGTATGTGCCGGATATGGTGTCTAAAATTGTGGTCCTGTGTGGGATATTTCACAACATTGCCATAAGGAGTGGTGTCCCAATGCAGCCAGAGGATGCCTTACCTGAGGATGGCCCCCCCGAGGTTGGTCGAAGGTCAGTATGTGGGGGGGCCATACGCGATGATGTGGTGGCCAGATTTTTTAGGTAAGTTTGAACAAAACTACAGTGTTTATACCTAATGTGTTTGTGTTTGTTTGCGAACATCTAATTTTCTTTTTTTTTTCTCACCATCTTCTGTTTGTTCACATAATCTTTGGCACTCCAACGCTCACTACTTCCTGCTACCCTTACCAAACCTGGATCTGGTCCTTTTGGGCATATATTCTGGAACCCATATCGCAACGCCATGTTTGTGGAATCATGTTGGCATGGTCCTTCGTCAACCAGTTCTTGATTTTTTGTTTTTATTTAATTATTTCTTGGTATGTGTTGTATTTGAATTTATCACTGTGTTCTTTTTTTGGGAGTGACAACTTTGTTTTCTCTGTTATGTTGTGAATAAATGTTTGGAGAGTGAAATGGTCTTCCTTTTTTGGGACGTTAACAGCAAGTGTAACCAGGTTAACACAAGTTACATTTGACTAAGGGGTAAACCAGTACTGATGCCAGTTGAGCTAAACTGAAATATGTTTTCAGCTTCCCAACCCACACCAAAAGGAAGCCTGGCCCAACCTTGGGATTTGTAAGATTGGCCTAAGCAGCTTGCGCACCAACTAGGAACCTGTAAAATGTAGAAATATGTAATTGACACTACACCCAAAAAGGGAAATGACATTGTTACTGTTATGTGTTTCTTGTGTCTGTTTGACATACAAAGACAAAACACAATCTAACTTTTAAAAAAGGGAAATCCTTGCAGGAACAGTCTACTTATGTCATGCTAAACTATCTTGGTTTTGGATTTTAAAAATGAGCCACAACGTATATTTGTCTTAATAAATGTATTTTGAAAATATAACAAAAATAAAAAAACTACTGCCGAAGGAGGCCAGACAGCCGGTCGAGGGCCACCAGAATGCCGATGACATGTTGGCGCATCTGCCCCACACAATCCGCCACCTCTTGCCGACGCCTCTGTTCCTCTGTGGGTGAGAAAAGTGTGTGGGTTAATACAACAATAGGGAATCCACATTAAAAAAAAAAAACACAACCAAATCACTCCTAAACCCAAACAAAAAAAAAAAAGGGGGGGCTGGCAAAAATACAAGGCCTAGGTACAAATTCCCACAGGTATGATATGTGTATGTTGAAATCACCAGGAAGAGGTAAAGGCAAACCTTCAAAATCACCAAAAGTCAAGCCACAAAAACACGAAGAAAGGCACGACACATGATTACATACAAACAGTTTGTGCTTTAAAAAAAAAAAAAAACATACCGGGAGCCAAAACGGGAGCTCCGGAAATACCTCCATGATCCTCCTCGGAGGATCCGTCATTCCCCAAAGAATGGGGAGGAGTTATGATGGACTCCGGGGAGGGGGTAATTGGAAGAGGGGTGGGTGGAGGAGAGGGGGAAGTGGGACGGAGGGGAAGGAGGCCCGACATTTCCGGGAGAGGGTCTGGGAAGGATGGGGAGGAGTGGGGAATAGGGGAAAGATTTGGGGTGGAGTGTTGGCTGGGGGTTGGGGATAGTGGCCGGGAACGCCGTCTGGACGGACGGTGACGGCGGAGTCTTGGCTGTCCCCCTAAAATATGACAAAGAAATTGCGGTTAGTTTATGGACAAATCCGGGCAACAAAACAAAAAAAAAACAAAAAAACAACAAATAAGCCAAATAGCAGTAGAATGAATAAATCAGAAATAGAGGGAAAACATGCACACGCAGATATGAGTACAAATAATAAATAGGACAGACAGGAAAACATGCACACGCAGATATGAGTACAAATAATAAATAGAACAGACAGGAAAACATGCACACGCAGATATGAGTACAAATAATAAATAGGACAGACAGGAAAACATGCACACGCAGATATGAGTACAAATAATAAATAGAACAGACAGGAAAACATGCACACGCAGATATGAGTACAAATAATAAATAGGACAGACAGGAAAACATGCACACGCAGATATGAGTACAAATAATAAATAGGACAGACAGGAAAACATGCACACGCAGATATGAGTACAAATAATAAATAGAACAGACAGGAAAACATGCACACGCAGATATGAGTACAAATAATAAATAGGACAGACAGGAAAACATGCACACGCAGATATGAGTACAAATAATAAATAGGACAGACAGGAAAACATGCACACGCAGTTTGCCCCACAAACACAAACATTAAAACCACAATACATAACACTTACTTGCCAGGATCTGCATGCGAAAGCATGCCAGCAAGCGGGGCGTTCGCCGTTGCAGGTCGGACCACCTGCGCTCCAGCTGCCCGATGTTGCGGCGTGAGCCGAAGGACCGCAGGCGGGACAGTGCCTCCGCATACGCGGAGCGCTTCTGCCGGTTGGTCATGGGTTGAGGTTGGCTGGTGATCCGGCGATCCATGACCTCCGTAAGCACCAGCAGCTCGCGCCTGGTGAATGCGGAGGCTCTCATGATGGCAATGGTGTTTTTCTTAAAAATCATTTTTGATAAAGTGTGTAAAAATTTTCTGATTGGCTAATGTATTTTGGAAATTAACAGGAGCAATTTTATTGGTTAGTGTATGAGTCATGTGTTCGACAGGGCCAGAAATCTCTGGAGAGTTATGATAGGCTTGATGCAGTGACATGCGTAAGCAAATTTAAATAAAGAAATGAACCCAGGGAAATATGCGGGGATCCACAGCAATAGTACAATTGTTTAATTGTGGTTCACATGTTTTTTGAACAATAAAAGCGAATGTTTCATCCGTACGTATTCTGCGGGTAAACACAAACACGGACAAGAGTAAAGTTTCTGGCATTGTGTTGAAAAAAACAAACAATTAAGCTAATTGATACATTGATTGGCATGATACGATTGATGGAGGTAGGCAGAATAAAGGAGCAGGTAATCGACATCTGACAAGGCCACTTCCTGTTCATACTTGTGCGTGCGTTCCTTTCAAGCCATTTCGGGGATGTACGCTCGCTATTTCGTACGCTCGTTAGTTAGAGGAGGGGTCATCAGAGTTTAGGGAGGAATTTTAGATGCGAACGAAAATACGAGCGAGCCATTGAATTTAAATATTTTTGTTTGTACGCCTAACGTACGTGCGCCCGCTTGCGAGTGGGTCTGAATGAGGGCCTAAATTCCATCATAAATGATTTCCCTGATCCTAAAAAGGAATTAGCCAAATGTCAAAGATTTTTGAGAAATTTGGGTAGTTCTCATGAGCCAACTAATAAAGATTAGCATGTGGTGTTAAGGGCCTGTCTGCCACGCAATACCGACGTGACAAAATTTATCACAGATTGTGTATTGGATGGTGATGTTCCCTTAACAGACCAAGTATACCAAGGTCCCCGCATTGTAACTCAATTGGGTATATATTTTCCAGTAGTAGTTAACTGGAACAAAATTTTCACAATTAAGCAAAAGGAGAGTGAATCTGCAGAGGATTATTGTGATCAGGCTCTGCAGGCTATCACCCAGTACACTGGGATAGAAGATATTAAAGATAGCACTCACCACAGGGGAATGATAGTCACGGTACTCATGGATGGTCTGAGAGATGACTTAAAGACTCGGGCTCAGACCTCACAGCCTGGCTGGAGGGGACTTACAATAGATAACCTCATAGAGTCTGCCATAGAACATGATAAAAATATCACAAAGAAGAGAGAGACACAGAGCAAAAAAACTAATGGCTGTCAGTATCCAAGCTCTGGAAGGAATGACGGTAACATCACAGCCAACCTACACACCTGCACCCACACACACACCTGCACCTGAACAATTACACATCCTCACCAATCCCACACCACAGCAAACACATCCTTACCCCACATATCATCACAACCACAGGTCCCATACTCATATCCCCCACAATATCATTACCCTCCCTATCCTTACCCATAGCCACCACCTTTCCCTCTTGCTCAAATCCCACAACAATCTTTTCATCCACCCCGTTCAAAATTATGTTTTAACTGTCACCAAGTGGAACATGTCAGTAAGTACTGCAAAGTAAAGAACACCACACATGAACACAGGTTTCCCATGGGTTCATAGGTAGCCCCAGTATCTTCTCCCAGGCCTTATATGACTGTTTGCAATCTTTTCAACCTGCCAATGGATCTGTTCTAATGTAAAATGTGGACGATTTATTGTTGTATTTTAGGTCATGTTTAAATGATATTAAACTGTTGTGCTTTGTCTCCCACTCACAGGACACAAGGTTGCTAAGGATAAATGGCAGCCATGCCAGGCTGGGGTCGACTACTCTGAATACTATCCAACCCAGTGGCCCAGACATTATTTAGAGCAGTAGCTATTAATAACAAGATTTAATTGCAGGAACCTGTATACAGATGCTATATCCCTAGAATTATTAAAAATTATGGGGGGACTTATTTTACAGGTGACGTTTACCAAGAACATGTGTAAGGTGATGGGTAACAACACTAAGATTATCCCAGACTGTCTTTTCCTTTATTTTCCCCCCTTGGAGATACTGTTCAAACAGGCAGCCTCATGTGAAAATATGATAATGAGGTTACTGTGCAGGGTCTCACGAAGATGAATGCGAATAACAGAAATTGAAAGTGTTATTAACCAACATATTTAATGCAAGTTGTTATGATGTCAAACCTGGAGAATTTGTTATGATCCAAATTTTTTTTTTTTAGCTCAGATTGTTTTTCTGATCGGTGGAAAGGTCCGTATCTGACAATACAACATCCTCAAAGGGTGGCCGAGGAAGATACGTGGGTCCATTCCACTCACTATAGGGAGGTTAACCAACCGGTGGAGAAACAAGGCGGAGACAAGGCCGATAACGTGGACCTGTCAATTGCGAGCTTGTGCCGGATGGATTAAAAAGGTGACTGTGAGATATCTGAGCTAAAGAAATGTGTAGATCAGTGCTTCCAGCAATGGAGTGGTCTGCTGTGGTCATCCTAGTTCTTTCTTCCAGAAGTTTCTGTCATGATGATCTGTTTGGAGATACCCAGTTTCTGTGATAGGGGACTGATAAAGGAAATGTGAGCTGATGGCAGAGCTGATGGAGTGGAGTCAAAAGGAGGAGTGCTATACCAATCAGGGGAGTGTCTGACCAATCTTAGTATTGTTATTGTTATGTTATTTGGGAAGAATACTTCCAGAAGTTATGACCCTCACACATGTTGAAATGCTTGGTATACATAAAAACACACCATCACCATATCTTCACACGCATTATGAACACAGAGGCAAGAGAAATATGATACCTGGTGACGTGCATAAAGCCACTCAGTTAATTAGTGAGACAACTGGCTTTCAAGTTTTAGTCACACTGGATCCCACCAGAATTGCTCGGGGTACATTAAAATTTAGATATATTCAGGAACTTGCTAAATTGATAGATAATATCACCGAGATGTACGATGACACATTCAGGTATACAGGGAGAGAATTGCAAGCGTACAAGAAAGAACTGGTGTAACACAGGCAAGTGTTGAATTATTTAACTGCTGTTACTGGAGGGTATTGCATAATGTTAACCACCCAATTTGGAGTAAAATGTTGCGCTTATGTCACCAATGATACCAGCGACCCTAAGGAGGTGATAGACCGGATGGATGAAATTCTGCAGCTAAAGTGGGAATTTCACAAGAACCATAACGCTTCAGTGGCTGAAGTAGGGGAGAAGATAGAAGGATGGGTTTCATGGCTGAACCCAGTGAAATGGTTCTCAGGTCTAGGGGAATGGGTCCAGGAAGTGATCGCCAGCATAGGCAAATTCTTAATCCTCATACTGATTGTCATCATAATAATTGGCATATGCGTCCGGTGTGTTCCTATTGTGTTGAAGTGTGGAAAATGTAAAAAATAGAGTAAAACGAAAGAATGAAATTATGATAGTGGCCAGTATGAATACCGAGGTAAATACAGAACTGCATTACAACCCTGACCTAGGAAATACCATCATTTCATGTATTATATTTAGCCATGCATAAAAATTTATTATTTAAATTTTATTTTTAAAACACCTCAGATAATGGAAAGTCTCAATTCCCCTTCAAGACTGCTTTTATAAGACTGGTTCATCCCCACACCTTTCACATGATCTTCCAAAATCCGCGGAGTGCGTATAATAGTAGTTTTATGTCCCCAACCAGAGACACATTATTGATGGATTAAGAACCACCTTGTGCCATCCCATAATAACACTAAATAATATATAAACGTAAGCCTAAATTACATTTTAAGATCAGATTGTGATAGCATGTTGTTCGCTATCAAAGGGTGGACTGTCGAAACTGGATTATTGGCTGAGACAAGATCAGTTTAAAATTGAATCGCAGTGACATCATCTTGCGACTGGCCGCAAGACGCCATTTTGCGAAATGGCTGCCTAAGCGCCATTTTAGATAAACTCACACTTTAGTACATGTGGCGATAATACTATTAGCATCACGTGAATGCATCTGTGACCATCGCCATAAGTTACAGCGATTCACCAGAAGCCTACTTCATGACTTTACGCATTATAAAGGATATATTTCAGAAATAGCTTTACAGTATGTAAAAAAATTGGATTGCATTAGATGAATAGAGCAAATGGCTATGTGACAACTAGCTTGTGTAGATAAGCTTCCTGGACAGTGTCTGCCCTCACTACAGGTGGTCTGGCTCGAATACACACCTACATTAGTAGGCTTCCTGCAATGACATGATTTCAAAGACTAGAGTGTCATCTTAGGTCTGTCTCTTGTAGCTGGGCTATTTGCATTTCACCCAAGAGACTGGGAGAATAAAGAGTTTTTCTTTTGAAGCCTGGGACAGGTGGGGGGGACTGCTGACAGAGTGGGCATGTGGAACTATCTGGCTCAGCATGTCACACTGCTAAGATGTTCACTTAGTGAGAGTTAAGTGCACCCTTCCTCATACACACAATAATACGTCTTTATATCAAACCCCGAATATTCACACATTACATATTCACACATAAGGTTTAATAAGCTTTAAAGTATATGATTTAAGTTGGTTCAGTTAGTTTAAATGCTGAGAAATAAAGATATTTGATAACTAAGGTTCTATACATGTTAAGACAGCCGTGTTTGGTTTCGAACTGATGCGTACTCTTTCAGCAGAATTCCGGTACTATCGGTGTGGAGATCGCATCATGCATTCCCAACTTATGGACCGCAGAGACTACAAGCAACAAAATGTATATTTTAGGAACAACTGTTAGGATGCAGCATGGGGAGGCGGGAGGGAAAAGACCCTCAGTTGTTAGAGGCTGGGCGAGTCTATTTGAACCAGCCTGTTAAATGCACTGTAACATATGCTTCCCCCCTGGGAACCAATGGCATAAGCAAGAAACTTCTCTATTGTCCTGTCTACTCTGGGGGGTATAAACATGTGTGCTCAAACACTGGGTCTTTAGTCTTCTTGCTGAATGCTGATTGACGGAGGTTTTCTTTCTGAAGGCCGGGATCTGGTCCAGAGGTGCTGCGTATGTATACTGTACTTGGGTCTGTATAATTCCTTTGTGCTAATTTGTACACAGATCATAGCGTGTAACTGTATAAAACAAAGGGGAGGGGACTGCGCTCTACCACTATAGTCAGGTAAAATATTGGTAGCTGCTGTGTGTGGTGAGGGCACTACGTACCTCACTTAATATATGCACCAATGAAAACCTAAACACTCAGCGCTTACCTTTACCTGATTTCTGTACCTATACAACCGTAGATAGTGTGTATGTCTACAGTTCTGTATGTAACCAAATGTAATTGTAATATATAGGAAATAAAAATAATAATAATAATAATAATAAGTATAAAGCCAATGATATAATATATAGGATGTCAAGCAATAAGAATTTATGCAAGATAAACCAGCATACAATATATGGAAAAAACTAAATATAAACCATGTATCTGATAAAAGACAACTTTATTGAAGTTTATCAAGTAAACAGAAAAATATTAAAAAATCCCAAGCATGCAAGGGAATGGGGTCTGTAGCGACAACTATTTGTAATCACAATTATGGAATAGAAATAATAAGGGTATATCCCTTAGTATAGGAGTATTCTATAAAGGGTATAAAATAGGGGGGGTGGATCTGACCTAATTTGAATGTCTGTGCAATCCAAAAGACCAGACTATACTGGTACTAAAAACATAACATATAACATAGACGTATAGAAGACACTGTTAGTCAGTGCACAGGGGGATATGCTGAGTAGCGTTTTACTCACCCTGTAGTAAATATTTACATATACATAGTGAAGAGGTTCAATTGTGTCCAACAGGTGGATAAAGTCCTGTAATGTCCTGTAATGTCTGTGGGGGAATGCCCCTTCAAAGCCAAACCCTGGGGTCCTTAGAGTGTGGAATGGGGATGCGGGTATGATCAGGGTCCTGATCTGCGTGTCCGCTATGGATCCTGGGTAAATTACCTTTCGTTTTGCTCGTGGATGTCTCTCCTGGACTCCGGAAATAAACCAAGGTCCCGAAGTGCTGGGGGTCTGCCGGCAGACTACCAGGATGGCCGCGATGTGCACTGAGCGGCTCGTGCTGGGATCAATGATTCTGCAATCAACACGTTTCGCCTGATGGCTTCCTCAGGATAGTAGATAACATGATCCTCCAGCCTGGGCTCTTTTTATGCAGTCTTGCTATGATGCCATTTCGGCCATTTTGAAAATGGGCTATTATAGCGTGTTTAGCCCTTCTCATGTTTGTTCTTCTAGCAGTGTTGTACAGGTCGTTTTTAACCAGGTGTTAAAGTCTTTACCTTCTTAGTTAGGAAAGTGCATACATATATATATATATATATATATATATATATATAAAGAAGACATAACCATACAAAGGGGACATTACATAAAACATAGAATGTGTTTAGCACAGAAATAAAACATCAATAAATGTAAAATATTATGCTATAAAATATTGGTCAGATTTTTTTAAAAAACATCTCATAGAATACGCTCCTAGGGCTAATTAAATAATATATGAAAACTTTGTAGAGTACATCCTCCAATCTACAGTGAGGTGGTGGGGGGAGGTAATAGTGCTACTCTTAGCTCTATTGGTGGTCTAAAATATTGGTCTAAAAAAAAAAAATCTGACCAATATTTTATAGCATAATATTTTAAATTTAATGATGTTTTATTTCTGTGCTAAACACATTCTATGTTTTATGTAATGTCCCCTTTGTATAGTTATGTCTTCTTTTATATATATATATATATATATATATATATGTATATATGCACTTTCCTAACTAAGAAGGTAAAGACTTTAACACCTGGTTAAAAAACGACCTGTACAACACTGCTATAAGAACAAACATGAGAAGGGCTAAACACGCTATAATAGCCCATTTTCAAAATGGCCGAAATGGCATCATAGCAAGACTGCATAAAAATAGCCCAGGCTGGAGGATCATGTTATCTGCTATCCTGAGGAAGCCATCAGGCGAAATGCGTCGATTGCAGAATCATTGATCCCAGCACGAGCCGCTCAGTGCACATCGCGGCCGTCCTGGTAGTCTGCCGGCAGACCCCCAGCACTTCGGGACCTTGGTTTATTTCCGGAGTCCAGGAGAGACTTCCACGAGCAAAACGAAAGGTAATTTACCCAGGATCCATAGCGGACACGCAGATCAGGACCCTGATCATACCCGCATCCCCATTCCACACTCTAAGGACCCCAGGGTTTGGCTTTGAAGGGGCATTCCCCCACAGACATTACAGGACATTACAGGACTTTATCCACCTGTTGGACACAATTGAACCTCTTCACTGTGTATATGTAAATATTTACTACAGGGTGAGTAAAACGCTACTCAGCGTATCCCCCTGTGCACTGACTAACAGTGTCTTCTATACGTCTATGTTATATGTTATGTTTTTAGTACCAGTATAGTCTGGTCTTTTGGATTGCACAGACATTCAAATTAGGTCAGATCCCCCCCCTCTATTTTATACCCTTTATAGAATACTCCTATACTAAGGGATATTCCCTTATTATTTCTATTCCATAATTGTGATTACAAATAGTTGTCGCTACAGACCCCATTCCCTTGCATGCTTGGGATTTTTTAATATTTTTCTGTTTACTTGATAAACTTCAATAAATTTGTCTTTTATCAGATACATGGTTTATATTTAGTTTTTTCCATATATCGTATGCTGGTTTATCTTGCATAAATTCTTATTGCTTGACATCCTATATATTATATCATTGGCTTTATACTTATTATTATTATTTTTATTTCCTATATATTACAATTACATTTGGTTACATACAGAACTGTAGACATACACACTATCTACGTTTGTATAGGTACAGAAATCAGGTAAAGGTAAGCGCTGAGTGTTTAGGTTTTCATAGCGTGTAACTGACTGTACTTTTACTTGAATAATACTTTGTGCTTCGGAACCACATGTTCTGAGTCTGGAGTCTCTATTTATTGTATGACTGCATACGCAAATTAGCGTCATCCTTAGAGGTTTATAGGAAGGATTTTAGAAGGTACAGGCAGGGGTATATAGAGGTTCATTTTAATATCATCAGTGGAACTGCAATGGTGGCAAAATTGGGTATAAATCTCCTATAATACCCAGTGATCCCTTAAGAAGGCTCTCATCTGTTTTTTATTCAGGGGTCATGCCCAGTTTTGGATTGCCTCAATCTTATTGAGCTGTGGCTTTATCAAATCTCTGCCAATGGTGTACCCAAGATATTTTACTTCTTCCATCCCCAGACAACACTTTTTTGGGGTTGGCTGTCAATCCTGCCTTATAGATGGAGTCCAACACTGCTTTTACTCTGGGCAAGTGAGACTGCCAATCAGGACTATGAATGACCACATCATTCAGATAAGCAGCAGCATACTGTCTATGGGGCCTTAGAATCCTATCCATCATTCTTTGAAAGGTAGCAGGTGCCCCATGTAGCCCAAAGGGCAACATTTTGTATTGGAACAACCCCTCTGGTGCAGAAAAAGCTGTCTTTTCTTTGGCATTCTCGGTTAATGGCACTTGCCAATACCCTTTGGTCAAGTCAAGAGTAGTTAAATATCTGGCTGTGCCCTAGCCTTTCAATTAGTTCGTCCACCCTAGGCATTGGTTAGGCATTGAATTTTGACACACTGTTCAATTTCCGGAAGTCATTGCAGAATCGCACACTCGCGTCGGGTTTTGGAATGAGCACAATGGGACTTGACCACTCACTATGCGATTCTTCAATTACACCCAATGCTAACATTTTTTTAATTTCCTTCAACACTGATTCTCTTTGGGCTTCTGGTAACCAATAGGGCTTAGGTTAACCTTAACCCCTGGGTCAGTGATTATGTCATGTTTGATGACCATGGTTTTCCCTGGTAGGTCGGAAAACAGCACCCTATTTCTGATCAAAAATTCCTTAACTTCCTGCTTCCGGGTTTTTGCCACTGTCACTTCGGGTACCATGGGCCCTGGGTTTACTGGAGGGGCTCGGATGGCTGACAGTGCTGCTCTATCCTTCCAGGGTTTTATAAGATTTACATGGTATATCTGTTCTGGCTTTCTTTTCCCCGGCTGGTAAACTTTATAATTGACCTGCCCCACTTTTTCTAAGATTTCAAAGGGTCCTTGCCATTTAGCCAAAAGTTTACTTTCTACTGTGGGAACCAACACCAACACTCTGTCCCCAAGAGCAAAGTTGCATAAGTGAGCAGTGCGGTTGTATACTCTCTGCTGTGCCTGTTAGGCCTGTTCCAAGTGCTCTCTTACTATCGGCACCACAGCAGCAATTCTTTCTTGCAATTGAGAAACATGCTCAATAACTGTTTTATATGGACTGGACTGCCCCTCCCATGTCTCTTTGGCAATGTCAAGAACCCCCTTGGATGTCTCCCATACAATAAATCAAAAGGGGAAAACCCTGTGGAGGATTGGGGAACCTCTCTTATGGCCAACAGCAAATAAGGTAACAAGTAATCCCAATCTCTACCATCTTTGTCCACTACTTTCCTTAGCATGTGTTTTAAAGTTTTATTAAACCTCTCCACTAACCCATCGGTTTGGGGATGGTACACAGAGGTTCTTAACTGGTCAATATTAAACAGGCGGCATTACTCCTTCATTATTTTTTGCATAAATGGGGTACCTTGGTCAGTCAGTATCTCCTTAGGTATTCCCAACCTTCTAAAGACATGGACTGATTCTCCTGCAATGGTCTTGGTTGATGTATTGCGTAATGGTATCGCTTCCGGGTACCTGGTAGCGTAATCCATTATCACCAGAATATATTGATGGCCCTGGGCAGATTTCATTAATGGCCCAACCAAATCCATAGCTATTCTTTCAAACGGAACCTCAATAATGGGTAACGGAACCAGGGGACTTTTGAAATGTGGCCTTGGAGCATGATACTGACATTCAGGGCAGGATGCACAATAGTCAGATACCTCTTTATGGACCCCGGGCCAAAAAAACCTCTGTACAATTTGCTCAGTAGTTTTCTCTACTCCTAGGTGGCCTGCCATTATATGACCATTGGCCAGATCTAACACTGTTCTTCTGTATGCTTTGGGAATTATTAATTGTTCCACAATATCTTCCCCCTTCTTAGTCACCTGGTACAACAAATCCTGACATACTGCCATGTGAGGATATGACAAAGGACTATCGGGGTCTATGGGTTTACCATTGATCACCTTGACTTTCTCCCTGGCTTTTACCAGAGCAGGGTCATTCAACTGCTCCACGGCAAAGACCTCTCTCCTGACCTCAAGATCAGGCAGGCGGTCCATGGGCTCAATAACACTCCCCACCTCAGTGGGAGGCACAACATTTTGCGAGCCACCATCACATGCCGCATTCTCTAGTTCGCCAATCATACTAGAAAAAGGGAACATCTCTGACTCTGCTACTACGTCAGTAACCCTCTCAAACGAGTCACGGTGATTTACCTCTGTGCAAAATCGGCTTTCCCACAACTTCCAGAAGTGAGCAAAGTCTCTCCCCAATATTGCATCATACATTAAGCCCTGTACTAAACCTACAGAGACTATCGTGGAACCAGATGGTGTTTCTATGTTCACTTCTGCAGTAACATAATACTGGGTATCCCCATGTATGCAGGTCACACCAACAGTTTTCCCCTTACACTTCAAGGGGTTCACCAGTTCAGCTTTCATAAGTGTAACCAGGCTACCAGAATCTAATATAGCCTCTACTCGGTTGCCTTCTACAGTGAGTATACACATGTGCTTATCTATCTCAACCTGCTGGTCAGCAGTACAGGCTGGTTGTGCAAAGAAAGACATCCTGCGGTTGATATGAGCAGTATCACAGTGCATAGGTTCAGAGGTAAGTGAACAATTAGCCGCAATATGGCCAAAACCACCACACCGGAAACATTGAATTACATTAATATCTAGTCCTTTACAGGGTAGGAAGCTTCTTGGCATGGCTGGCCCGTCTCCAGGTTCCACACCTCCAGTCTTGAGTACATTCCACCGTCCAACACCCTTCTCCCCTGGAACAGTCTTACCAGTGTCAACGGGAGTTTGCCGATGTGCCATTGAGGCTCAGTAGGGCACACTCATCAGCTCCTCAGCCGCCACGTACCTCTCCACCAGTTCAACTAGCTGGTCTGTGGACTTAGGGTCTGCATGGCTCACCCACTTGTGCAGAGTTGCAGGTAGCGATCGCAAATACTGGTCCATCGCGACTCCATGATCTGTGGTCCTGTCAGAATCTTGGGCTGTAGTCATTTTGTGGTTAGATGGACGAGGTCATGCATCTGTGAGCATGGAGGCTTTTCCAGTTGGAACACCCAGCAGTGGACTCGTTGGGAGCGAACAAATGTGGTGACCCCCAAGCGAGTTAGAATCTCCTGTTTTAGTTTATCATAGTCTTTTGCATCCATCAAGCACAAGTCATAGTATGCTTTTTGTGGTTCTCCAGACAGGAAGGGTGCCACAAGTCTTGCCCACTGCTTTTTAGGCCACTTTCAAAGGCCGTGAGATACGCTTCCACATTCTCATTCAGGGTCATCCTTTGCAGAAAGTGACTGGCCCGTATGGTGTGAGTGTTAATTAGAAGAGCAGGGGAAGCATCTCCAGACCGGACTACTAGCTGTTGTACCACCTCTCTTAAGGCCTGGCGGGTTTCCTCTATGGTGACTTGTTGTTGCTTCTGGGCAGTCTCCAAGGCCAATATTTGCACATTGGTGGATTCCTGCTGAGCTCTGGTAGCTTCCTGCTGAGCCCTGGTAGCTTCTTGCTGAATTTTGTTTGTTTCCTGCTGAGCTCTGGAAGTTTCTTGCTAAGCTCTGGTAGCTTCTTGCTGAGCTGCCGTAGCTTGGAGCAAGGCCTTAACAATGTCCTCCATGTTGTCTTTAGGGGTAGGCTGAAAGCAGAACCTGGCCTTTCTGAGTATCTGCTGATGCCAACTTCATGGATTTCACAACTTCGTGTCTGTCCTTTTAAATTTTAAAATATTTTTTTTTATCTTGCTGCAAACTTCAGTGTGTGATTGTCCACATTCTCCACCAAATGTGACACAGTTGGGATAGGGTGTCCCTCTCCTGGGGTAGATGGACTCCCTCTTTACACACACAGCAGCTGTAGAAACAGGATACAAGTCTGGGGTTCTCGTACAAACTGGTCGGCGCCAGTGTTTATTGTGCCAAATGAATATAAACATAAACAAAACATAAACATAAGTCCTAGCCTGGCTGGGCACTAGCTACACAGCAGATTCCCTCTCTATAATAATTGTAGGGCCTATTGCCCTCGCCATCAACAAAACATGTGCACAGTACTTACAAGGATTATCACCAAGTGTCTCTGAACAGGTTAGTCTGCCTGCTCTCCCAGGTGTGAGACACTCAGCCAGAAACAAGCAATTCTTATATTAGCTATTTCCAGCTGCAAGCCCTAATGAGCCTGTTACCAGGCTGAAAGGCCCAAAACCTGGAGTGGCCTGTAGATGGAGCCCTCCCTCTCCTCACATCCACAACCCCAGGACCCAAACCAGCTTTTCTAAAAGCCGATACTCTGGTCTGCTTACAAAACAGACTTCTCCTGGGGTGTTTAGCCAAAAACCTAGGACAAATGTACCTGCCATTGACCACTTTACCAGTGCTCCTATCACAATATATATATATATATATATATATATATATATGCAGCAAAAACGGGATGGCACTCAGTGAGACTACAATACAAATAAAGAACACAGCACTACTTTGCTTTAGGTCGTCAACATTTCAGTGTTTGCACACTTTTATCAAGACATATAATCCAACAAAAGTACATACCTTTTTGCTGCAAGTACATTCATTTTGGGAAGAGCTCCGGAGCATTCTAACCTGAGAGAGAGTGCCGGTCCCTCGTGCAACTGTGTGTATATATATATATATATATATATATATATATAGCAAGCTTTAGAGATGATGATGATGATAATGATGGTTGTTGCATCTTTGTTTTGGAAGCATATGTACACTCAAATTGCTGGTGGATCAGTTTGAGTGTGCATGGGGTAGATGTACTAAGCCTTGGATAGAGATAATGTGGAGAGATAAAGTACCAAAGAATCAGCTCCTGTCAATTTTTCAGGTGGTGTTTGAAAAATAACAGGAGCTGATTGGTTGGTACTTTATCTCTCTCCAATGTATCTCTCCCCAAGGATAGTACATCTTCCTCTATGTGTATTACAGTCCTGGGGAGTAGAAGCAGAAAGTAGGTTGGTATTGAAAAACTTTTTTACAGGATATGGTTAGAACTGGTAAAGCACTGCAAAAGATCACACGTGCAAATGTTATTTTATATAGAGTTCAGAGGGTTGATCTCAGTGTTTGTAATGAGGATGTACTTGTAATAGTATTTGAGAGACTGATCATGACAGAGAACTGGCATGGCATTGGAACCATGAAGCTGCACAGGTGCAGGAGTAATGGAGCTGGATTGCACACAGTAAATAGATTGTGTCAGTGAGTCAAGGATTGTTCAGGAGCCAGACAAAATCAGTTGAGTAAAGCAAGTCCAAATATAGGCTGAGGTCAGAAGTTCCAGAAATCTGCAAGAGCAGGGTAAAGCTAAAAGACAGGAAATTTAACAGCAGGCTCAGAAATTGCAGCACAATCACCCAACAATGATTTCAGATAAAAAAGGGGTCAATTCACTAAAGTGAGAGTTTTTAGAAGTGAGTTTTGCCCATAGCAACCAATCAGATTCTATTTAACATTTAACTAGCACCTTCTAGAAGATAAAATCAGTGGCGTAACTAGGGTATTTGGAGCCCAGGGCAAATAAAAAAATGGAGTCCCCCCTCCTATATGCCACAAGGGGTGTGGCCACTGAAATTGGGCTTGTCAACATTACACACACCCCTTTCTCGTCACTCTGGGAAAATTCTTTACCATTCCATATGCACCTTAATGCCCCGAGTAGTAGTGCCCCATATGCAATGTCCCCAGTAGCAGTGTGCCCCATGTAGTAGTGCCCTTTATACAGTGCCCAGTAGTGCACCCTTATACAGTGCCCCCAGTAGTGCCCTTTATACAGTGCCTCCAGTAGTGCACCCATATCCAGTGCCCCCCTATGCAGTGCCCCTTATACAGTATCCCCTATCCAGTGCCCCTTATACAGTGCCCCCTATGCAGTGCCCCCAGTAGTGGTCCCCCTTATGTAGGCCCCCAGTAATGCTCCTTATACAGTACCCCTAGTAGTGGTCCCTATTATGCAAGCCCCCAGTAGTGCCCTTTATACAGTACCCCCAGTAGTGGTCCTCCTTTGCAGGCCCCCAGTAGTGCCCCCTATTCAATGCCCCCAGTAGTGGTCCCTCTTATGCAGGCCCCCAGTAGTGCTCCTTATACAGTGCCCCCAGTAGTGATTCCCCCCTATGCTGTGCCCCTTATACAGTACCCCCAGTGGTGGTCCCATTTATGAAGGCCCTTAGTAGTGATCCCCCCTATGAGTTGCCCCTTACACAGTGCCTTCCATAGTGCATAAAACAGACAGACAGACATACATACATACATAACACTGACTTGACTTACCTGAATCCCCGTGCCTGCCGTTGTCTGCTCCTCCATCCTCCTGCTGGGTCCTCTTAGTACTATGGGAGAGACGTCATGATGTCTCTTCCATCACCCACTGCAGGAGCTGGAAGCCAAAGCTCATGAGCGAGCTCCAGCCCTATTCCGGCAGTGGATGCAGCAGCCAGTGAGAGTCTGTCCGACTCTCATTGGCTGCTGAAACACACACATCGCCGCTGGGTAGTGCGAGTGTACTACACAGCACCAGAGGCAATGTGTGTGTAACAGTGTAGTGCAGGCTGCACTCACTGCGTTCTGCACTACACTGGCTAACTAGCAATGGCATAACTAGGGTATTTGGAGCCCAGGGCAAATTGTAAAATGGAGCCTCCCCTTTATGTGCACGTGCAGTGAAATATGGGCATGGTAACAAGGGCTGTGTCCACTTAAAAATGGGGCATGTCAACATGACACACACCCTTTTCTCATCACTCTGAACATTCCTTTCCATTCCAAATGCTTCTTAATGCAGTGCCACTTATACAGTCCCCCCTTTACAGTGCCCCCAGTAGTGGTCCCTCTTATGTAGGCTGCCAGTAGTTCCCCTTATACAATACACCCAGTAATGGTCCCCCCTATCCAGTGCCCCTTATATAGTGCCCCCAGTATTAGTCCACCCTATGCAGTGCCCCTTATATAGTGTCCGCATTAGTAGTCCCCCCTATGCAGTGCCCCCAGTAGTGGTCCCACAATGCAGTGCCCCCAAGTAGAGGTTCCTCCCAGTAGTGGTCCCCCCCAATGCAGTGACCCCAGTAGTAGTCCCCCCCAGTAGTAGTCCCCAGTAGAGGTCCCCACCCCGATGCAGTCCCTACAGTAGTGTAGAGTAAGACACACAAGTAATAAAAAAAAAACACCTGAATCCCCGCTCCGGCTCCTGCTCCCACCGCCGTCCGCACCTCAGACCTCCCAGGCTGGCACGCTCTGCATTATGGGTGAGACGCCATGACATCTCTCCCATCACCCACTGCAGGACCCGGAAGGCGGAGCTCATGAGTGAGCTCCAGCCCGGCTCTTGCAGTGGGCGCAGCAGCAGCTATTGAGAGTCTGCCTGACTCTCAGTGGCTGCTAAAACACATCACCGCCGGCGCGGCGGCAATGTGTGTGTAAATGTGCAGTGCAACCACACTCACTGTGGTCTGCACTACACTGGCTAACTAGGGCCCCCCCCTCCCCTCGCCGCTGGCCCCTCGGCGCCAGGGCATGAGCCCCGGCGGCCCAGCCCTAGTTATGCCACTGCTTACTACGGCGGTCCTGTACCATGGCCGGCGGCACCCCCCCAAGCTGTCAGTCCCACTACACCCAGGGTACGAGCCCCGGTGGCCCTGCCCTAGTTACACCACTGAATAATAGCTAGAATCTCATTGGTTGCTATGGGCAACATCTCTTCTAAAACTCACTTCTAACATCTCTCACTTTAGTAAATTTACCACCAGCAATCAGGAATAATTACTTGGAAAGTGGTTAGTACAAACACAGCATGCTCAGAAACTTGAAAGAAATCTGACAACTAAAATGATACACACTGCGCATGGCCAGGGAACAGAAGACTGTAAACTTAGCTCTTCTTATAGTGAGTGCAGGATTGTAAAACAGGCTCTGATAATTAAGCAGTGCTAGTGGGCCAGTGGGTTGTTTTTTTACGACCATCTATTAGTTTTTCTTCATTTGGCAGACTAAAAAAAGAGAAAATCCATTATTTAATAAGATTGAATAAAGATTGTGGAGAGTCATTTATTATTATATTTGTGTATGTTTTTACTCTTTTAGTATAATGGGTAGAGAAGCTATAGGTGCTAACTTCATCTTCCCATAACGTCCAAAAGATCTTCTCTTGGGGGGGAAAGGGGGGCATGCTTTTTTTCTGCCTCCTCCATATGAGCATCAGCTCTTTTCTTTCCTTTTCCCACACTCATGATTTAAAATTGCACAAGACGGGACCATTCCATGCACTCACATTGTTGATACCCAGTTCAGCCCCTGAACACCCAATTACTCGGAAAGACAAATCTGTCTGACATGTTGATGTATCAAGCAGTGAAAAGAGTGGAGAAGTGAACAAGTGGAGAAGTTGCCCATAGCAACCAATCAGCTTCAAATAAGCATTTACCAAGTATGTCCTATAAAATAATAGGTAGATGCTGATTGGTTGCAATGGGCAACTTCTCCATGCTTTTCACTGCTTGGTACATCAACCCCTGAGATCCGTACAACTCAGAATAGGAGGGATAAACTCAAGAATGCATACATTTACATATGCTCTTGCATGCTAGAACATGCCTTTTGCATCAATGTACAGAGATCTGCAAACTCAGAATCAGCCCTTGTGCCTTCACAATGAAAAGGAGCTGTACAAAGAAATGAACAGACTGACCAGTGATTAGTAAAACACATTTTCTTCAGCAATCAGTTGGGTTCATTTACTAATATTTCATACAGATACAGCTATTGCTCTCACCAATGACAATAATGCACTTGTTCCCATAGCTAATTTGCTCTAGACAGACAAAAGTTAATTGCTGAAATGTTGGGACCCAGTTTGGGATAATATAAAGGTATTATTCACTTCCTGGAAAGCTGAGTAACAAGGGAACAATCCAGCCCTTCTTCAACCAAATCTTAAATCAAAGCACCCACATTTAATAGTCATCCTTCTCTCTAAATAATCATGCCATTAAATGATTAGCCTCCATTTAAAAAAAAAAAAACTCTTTTAATAGGGAGGTCAATATTGCAAGAAAATGTCAATTATAGGATACTAGAGATAGTTAAAGATGTGATAGTACTAGAACAAAAGGTCTGACAACCCGTGGATAGAGAAAGATTGGGAGGAGGAATTAGGAAAGTAATATCATAGACACCATGTTTGAATACTTTGAATACTATGGGCCTGATTCGGAGAATTATGGGCCTGATTCAGAGCCGCTCGCTCTGACATAGCGCTCGCTCTGAATCAGGGCAAGGCTTTTTTTTTTTTTGGATCGGCCTCTTGGCCACTCTCATAGCTGTGGGTGACCACCCACAGCTATTGCGAGCAGCCATGATGATGGTTGCGATGGTCAAGACCATCGTGACCATCGGGCTTGCGACGAGACCCTTGTGGTAGGGTCTCGTGGCCACAAGCCCCAGAGAGATTTCGGCTCTAACAGAGCCGGAATCTCTCCACTGACATCACTCGTGATGTCAGTGGGGCCGCCCCCAAACGGCAGGCGTTCTCAAGGGAACGCCTCCGTTTGGGCAGCCACCCCCCCGGCCCGCCCACCAAAGGGGGCGAGCTGTCACTCAACATCGACAGCTCGCCCCCTTTGGTGCGAGACCCGGAGCGACGGATTGCCTGTCGCTAGCCGGGTCTCGCACATGCGCACGACGGAGCCGGCTCTGTCGTGCGCATGCACTGTGGGCCACCATCAACCCTGTTGCGAGCGCTCAGCACTTGCGACTGGGTCTGAATCAGGCCCTATATGTAGTAACTTTTTCCATGGCTCCAAGGTACCAGAATTTGCTAATGACCAAATGTAAAATTGAGACATTAGAATGTTTCCATTGGGAGGCAAACAAACATCTGGCTGCATTTGAACAGTCAATCTATTAATAGATCTATATATCTGTATACTGTAGAGTGGGAGCCACAATAGGAAGGACTATAGTTATTTGACAAAGGGGTCATTTTAATGATGCGGTCTGTAATCTCATCCAAAAATATCCCTTGGGATAGGGACCACCCGATATGGATAAAGAAGCCCTATTACCCTTAGCCTCTCCAATACAGCAGTAAGGTAGAACCAAACATCTTGTGCAATCTGATGGGGACCAAGTACCAAGAATAGTAAAAAATTTTGCATGGAAATGGTTCATTTGGATGCCCTAATGGTGAAAAATTCTACTAGAAAAGGACCCATATCTGCCTCCCAGTGGGAATCCAAATTTAGGATTGGAGGGTTGTTTAGATGATATTATAAAGGGCAGAGATCATACCATTCACCTATGGTAGCAAAGGGATTGAAAGGAAGTCATATTATAAAGAGTTGTGCATACTAAAGAGGTGACAAATTATCTCAGCTGGACAAATGTAAACAGATTTGCCTCTGGAAATGCAAATTTGGACAGCAGGTCAGGCAGGGGCATGAACCATTCAACAACACTAATTTAATGTCCTTGTGGGTCCAAAGTAAGGTGAACACTGTGTTTTGGCCTGGGGAAAGCAGGATTATTCCAAATAGGGGTAGGTGTGTGAAAGAAACTTAAAGTAACAAGTAAAATAATACCAACTTCAATACGTAAAATGGAGCACTGATTGTGCCACAGTTAAAATACATCTGCATTTAGATGGGACTCGCAATAAAAAAGTTAGTGAGGACAACTAGTGTGTTCCAAGCCACTGCCTGGCTACATTGGGAGGTTAAATAATACAGTTTTATATCAGAGAGACCTCTGCCCCCATTTGTGGTGGGACATTTCAGAGTTTGGAAACCACTTATGAAGTTGAGTGAGCACAGTGTCTGGGACCCTAGCATCTGAAACAAATATACAGGACATGGGAAGATAGTCATATGATGACAACTATACAACCTAGCCAGGAAACGATCACTATATGGTAATGGGACTGTAGTGCAGAAAAAATATTTTTCATCAATCTATAGATAATAGCAAAGAAACATTGTGAGTTGGATTCTGACAGCATTGAATTACATAAAAGGGGATGGTGCGTATGGGGATGTGGGTAATTTGTACAATAGAGAAGAAAATCCTCACACTAATCAAACAGCCCAAGAGATTGTGGGGTATATGTACTAAAGTGTGGGTTTTTAGAAGTGGAAATGTTGCCCATAGAAACCAATCAGATTATAGCTATTATCTTATAGAAGGTACTACGGTAGATAAATGATAAGTAGAATCTGATTGCTTACTATGGGCAACATCTCCACTTTAGTAAATTTAGCCCTGTGAGTCAGTTTAGGGCAAATTAAGAAGATAATAGTTAAATTATGTAAAGTATGTGAATTAGACAATGCTACAAAACTTTTCAGATATCTTTATGCCAGAATAGTGCATATCACAATTCATATTGACATTGCTCTACATCAGGCATGTCAAACATGCGGCCTGAATAAACATTTTCTGCGGCCCCAGAGTGTGGACTCACATATATATAATATGCGGCCACACCCCTGCCACGATCGGAGCACAGCTTTGATCAGGCAGTGTTTACTTTACAGGCTGGCAACAGTGGTCTCTGAAGCAATCAGAAGCTTCTGTTTGCTTTAGAGGCCAGCGTTCCCAGTGATGCAGCGAGCGGGTAACATCATGACATCACGCACGTAGCCCGCTACAAACTGAGTCTGCGTCTGCCGCTCTGGATCTAATTTGATCCAGTCAGCGGCAGCATCTACACGGGACGGCGTGAAATGGAGCGGTGCCCAGCAGCTGTCGTGAAGAAAGGTAAGTACTGCACAGACAGGTGAGTGGGGCCTGTTCTATACTGTGAGGGGGCACAGCATAAGGGGCATTACTGGGGGCACAACATAAGGGACATTACTGGGGGCACAACATAAGGGGCATTACTGGTGGCTCTGCATAAGGGGCATTACTGGGAGCACTACTAAGGGCATTACTGGGGGCTCTGTATAAAGGGGCATTACTGGGGGCTCTGCATAAGGGGCATTACTGGGGGCACAACATAAGGAGAATACTGGGGGCTCTGCATAAGGGGCACTACTAAGTACATTACTGGTGGCTCTGCATAAGGGGCATTACTGGTGGCTCTGCATAAGGGGCATTACTGGGGGCACTGCATAAGGGGCATTACTGGGGACATAATATAAGGGGCATTACTGGGGGCTCTGTATAAGGGGCATTACTGGGGGCACTACTATGGGCATTACAGAGGGCTCTGCATAAGGGGCATTACTGGGGGCACTACTAAGGTCATTACTGGGGGCTCTGCATAAGGGGCATTACAGGGGGCTCTGCATAAGGGGAATTACTGGGGTCACTACTAAGGGCATTACTGGGGGTTCTGCATAAAGGGGAATTACTGGAGCTCTGCATAAGGGGCATTACTAGGGACTCTACATAAGGGGCATTACTGGGGGCACTACTAAGGGCATCACTGGGGGCACAACATAAGGGGCATTACTGGGGGCTCTGCATAAGGGGCATTACTGGGGGCACAACATAAGGGGCATTACTGGGGGTTCTGCATAAGGAGCATTACTGGGGACACTACTAAGGGCATTATTAGGGGCTCTGCATAGGGGTATTACTGAGGGCTCTGTATAAGGGGCATTACTGGGGGCACTGCATAAGGTGCACTTCTAGGGGCATTACTGGGGCACTGCATAAGGGGCACTACTAGGGACATTACTGGGGGCACTGCATAAGGGGCACTACTAGGGACATTACTGGTGGCACAACATAAGGGGCATTACTGCGGCACTGCTTAATGGGCACTACTAGGGCACTGCATAAGGGGCATTGCATAATGTGCACAAATTCAAGGGGCATTGCAAAAGGCTCTAATACCGGGGGGAATTGCATAAGGGGCACTACTACAGGGAGCACTGCATTGTTTTTTATTAATAATTAACCTTTCAAAATTGCATATAAGACTTTTTTTTTTGCTGTGGCCCACACACTCGTAGACCTTGAATATTCGGCCTGGTTGGTATTTTGAGTTTGACATGCCTGCTCTACATGGTTCACCCATCAAACCTCAATTTGCCTACGACCAGCTGTTGGCTGATGCCTCCATAAACCATGGGTGTATAATCTTCTTATGTAAAGGGATAGATGTGACATTGATTGATACTTGCTGATTGGCCATTTCTACTAAGAAGTCTGTGCCAGCAAAACAGTGAAACATTGAATTCTAAATGTTCCTTGAATTGATTAAGTGGCCTATTCATGATGTTATCCCAATAATTAACATTCTAACTTGCTGCGGAATCCGGAGCAATTTATCACTGCTCCAGCTCGGTGGCAGCTGATACGAAATCAGCTGTCGCTGCGAGCTGCTTCACTGCTCCATTTGGAGCAATGAATCTTTTCACTGCTCCTTTCGGAGCAGTGATGGAGTGCACATGCGTTACCCACAGGTCACTCATGCGTACAAGAGCCCCGATGTCCGGAGAAAGAAGCCGGACAGAGGCGGAGGGATCCTAAAGGATCCCTCCTCCCAACCCGGACTCCTTCCCATAGGGAAGGAATGAGTTGCATTCCACAAGCGGGAGTATTCGCCATGTGAAGATGGTGAATGCTCCTGCACTCAAGCTCCCAAAATGTTGTATTTTCGGAGCTAGATGAATTCTGTCCCCATACTAGTGTATGGGGACAGCGGGCCATTCTGCAAAAGGAACGTAAGTAGGAGATATCTGTGATATCTCCTGCTTTACCTTCTTGATGAATGGCCCGAAAACTTAATTTTTACAAGAGAAAATGTTCATTGTCACCTGCTTTTGTAAAAATTAAGTGACGATGAATAGGCCCATAAATAATTTCCAATCAGGATTTTTTAACATTAAACATTTTCTTTATATAAATTATTATAGTATTATGTTCCATGCATGCAGAAAATAGACCATAATTATAAATTGTAATCTTTCATAATGCTTTTGGTTTAAACAGGAGCTGGCTGAGTGCACATTACAGGGGAATACTGATCTAAACATACACAGAATATTTTATTAAAATTATGATTACACTCTGTCGCACTATAGCTACAGTATACTCAACGTAGCATTTTATCATTACGTCTTTTACTAAGTTTTAATATATCCTTCAGGCTAATCAGTTTGGAGCTGACAATAAAAGAAACCTTAATTTACAAGATTGGACACTTTGTTGGAAAGATGCCATCTTGTCAGAGGTCAACATGTGTCTTTCCCACAAAACAGATTGGATAGAGAACACTCAAATCTATCAGTGTTGGGATATCTGATGCTAAACCCTTTAATCCAATACTAAGACAGAGGCAGCATTTATTTGTTCACTTCTTATTGGATGGAAAATGATTTCTGGATTTTCTGAGAAAATGTAGACAGGTATTATACTAAAACAAGATAGAAGATAAAAGGGACATAGAGAGGAATGCAGAGGGCTATTAAGAATTGCCCAACTAACAGATTTTAAAAAAATCTATTGTAAATAAATTTTTCAATACAATCTTTAAACAGTGATAAGAAATAAACGGCCCTAGGGCCTCATACCGCACAAACTTCACCTGCAGCCCTCACCTCATTGCTTCGTTATGCCCCTTCAATCATTTTCTCAGCCTTATTCTAAGAACATTCTCTCTCATCCCTGCCCATCATTTTGGAGCGGTGTTACTGGTGATCGCAGAGCTTCTATCCACTAGTCATCTTCCAGGAGTGATATGTCTGCGGCTTCCCTAGGTGCTGTTATACTACTGAAGGGTGATGATTCGGCTTCCTTCTGTGTTGCCGTGCATGTGACATCCTGCTCTGTGGACAGCATATGTACTGCCCTGGCTGACAGCTCTCCTCTGTCAGCACTGATGAAGTGGGGTGTGGATTGAAAGATCTACAGTAAAATGGTAGAGAATGTCTAGAAAGACAACAGAGGTTAGACAGTCAATAGGTCGACAAGGACAAAAGGTCGACACACTAAAGGTAGTCATGTAAGAAGGTCGACATGTACAAATGGTCGACATGGTCAAAAGATCGACATGGGAATGGTCGACATGTGTTTTTTTTTCTAACCCTAATCTTTACCCTACCCTCCACCTGGTGCCTAACCCTAACCCTCCCTCCTAGTGCCTAACCCTAACCGTCAGGAAAGGTGCCTGACTCTAACCGTCCCTTTTACTGCCTAACCCTCCGGTAAGTGCCTAACCCTAACCCTGCCTCCTGGTGCCTAACCCTAACCATTGAGGTAAGTGTCTAACCATAACCATCGAGGTACGTGTCTAACCCTCCGGTACGTGCCTAACCCTAATTCTAAACATAAAAACTTTCGTGTCGACCATTTTCATGTCAACATTTTGACACTGTCAACAATTTGTACCTGTTGACCTACTTACATGTCGGCCTTTAGTGTGTCGACCCTTTGTCCCTGTCAACCTTTTGTCCCTTTCGACCTATTGACTGTCTAACATCTGGGGCTATATTTACTAAAGTGAGAGTTTTTAGAAATGGAGATGTTGCCCATAGCAACCAATCAGATTATACTTAACTTTTAACTAGCACCTGCTAGCAGATAATAGCTAGAATCTGATTGGTTGCTATGGGCAACATCTCTACCTCTAAAAATTCTCACTTTAGTAAATATACCCCCTGGTGTCTATCTAGACATTGTCTACCTTTTTACTGTACAGTAGATCTTTAGACCAGATCCCAGTGAAGTGACAGGAATTTGCAGTGAGCTGTTTCCAGGGGTTCTCTTTAATCTTCACCACTAGGTGCCCTCGTATGTATGGTCTCCTGCACACCCACACTAGACAAAAACCATACATGATTATATAATAGATACACAATTAAGGGTAATTTGCAGCCTATTTGATGGAAGGGATCAGGGAGGTTGGTTTACCTTCCCAGGAGTACCTTCCCAGGAGTCTGGGATGTCTTCCAATACTCCAGGACTCTCCAACAAATTTTTGGGAGAGTAGGTAACTATAATGCTTCCTCTTTTGAGAGTGTTTACAAACTGTGGAGTGAGAATACAAGTCTATGATGTTGGGGTGATGTTATGTAAATAATTAATTTGTGTTTGCAATGAATATCAGGTCTAGAAACCAAGTGCACATATCTAGAAACCAAGGGAGGATTTTCTCAATGTCTCCCATTAAATTGTGCGTTATGTAGCCCTTAGACTGCAATGACTAATGCCATCTGAAGATGATGTTACAGAAGTGTCCTCATGCGTCTATACGAGAGGAGTAGGGTGCCATCTTTTTGATTCTTATTCACATTGCAGATGCAGCAAAACACTACTCACAGTGTACTAGAAACACTGATCTGTGATTATAACTGCACAGGAATTCATTTTAAACAGGTACAAAATTGCAGGTGAAGCACAACAAACCTTGGCCGCTGTATCAGAGCACTTCTTACACAGATTTACTCAGTCACACACAGATACACAAATGTGGGGCATCAAATTGATCAGTGTAATATAGCAATGTAGGTTTGTTGCTCCCTTTTGTTTGATTTATGCGAATAAGATACACATTTTGAGTGAGAGAGATGCTCATCACAACCGAGCGACCCAAGACCCGGTGCCCTGAAACGAGTTATTTGCAGCGACTTGAGTAACAGTGTATGAGGATAAATCTGTAGCTACCACGGCCAAGCTGCAGAATGCTTTGCATTTCAGAGCTTGGTAAATTCTGCAATAATTCAGCCCCCATAGAAGCCTATTGAGGCTGCTTTTGTGACAGAAAATTACATTAGTGATCACTTTACTTTCAGCTTCTGAGGGCTGCAGCTCTACTGCACATGTGTGGTCTGCTGACTGTAAATGCGATAATAGAGAGTGCAGATCCCAGTATTTCTTGGAGGACTATAGCCTGTAGACTACAATGGCTAACACTATTAGGCCCAAGCTTTGCATTCCATAGCCTGGTAAATTTGGCAATAAAACTGCCTCCATAGAAACCTATGGGGGTTATTTTTGCTTTCAAAATCAGGGGACCCCCAAAGATACATTCGGGGGATACTCAATATTTGTGGGTACCACCTGAAAATGTTTTTTTAGGAGGATTTCCCACTAATATTAATTGATAAATAGGCTAGTGTCTTCCAGGAACCAATAGGGAAACTTATATACCAAGTGATGAGACAAGAAAGAACTTTTTTTAGTTACAGTATGTACCCGGTTTGGCAGAAGACTAACACTAAGCATCATCCCAAGAACATGATCCCTACTAATTCTATGGTAAGAGTTTCTTTCAGAGATTGAAAAAGATGTCAAAAAGGAAGATATGAACAAATCATGGAGGAAAACCTGCTGCAGTCCTCAAGAGACTTATAAATAGAAAGAAGATCTATATTACAGTAGGACAATGATCCAAAGGATAAAGCATATAGAGTACTTTTATTGCAAAAAAATCATTGTCCTGGAATGAATAAGCCCAGACCTCAATATCAATCATGAACATTACTGTACTCCAATGTCGCCATTCATCTAAAATAAGTCGAGCAATAGTGCAAAGAAGAATGTCTTAAAATTGCAAGGTACTGTAATTATTCTATTAAAATAAAGGAGAGGAAAACCCATGTGATCAGTTTTTGTCTTTTTTTTATTTGACATTATAGATTTAGTGTAGATCAGTGGTAAGAGTTTTTGAACAAATCCATTTTAATGCTATGTAAGAAATTAAAATGTGAAAAATGCCGAAGAGTTAAATACCTATTATAGTCACATTATATTACATGTGATGTCGTTGTCACTGATACTGTATTGTAACTTTTTGAGCAGATTTTTTTCATAACCCAATCTTATGACTGGCATTATTATTCTGGCGCTATTGTCTAAAACCTTTTAGGTAAACATTCTTTCCAATGTTTTCATCTCCTGAATTTCATATTTGGTGTTATTAATATACATAATATTGCCAGTTTTCATTGGGTAAAGATATCTTGTAAAACAGTGTAGTGAAAACTGTAGTGATTTTAGGACAGCAATGAAAACATATGTACCCCTACCTTGTGTGTCACTTTAATTATTTGCCTTCTACAGTATGTAAGTAACTTATGTTAATATAGTTGGAACATATTCATGATACTCTATATTTTTATAAATTTAAAAATAAACTCAATACCCAAATACTCCCAATGTAGTATACTATAATCTAATTTAGGTTAGCAAGTGTGGCGAGAAAGAACTAACAATTGAATGCAATCTATAATTAAGTTAAGTGATTAATTTACTGTAACAAGCCCATGAAACCGCATGTTCCATTTGAATGATCACATCACAAATAAGCATGGTAAAATCAATGAACCAGTTGGACTGCTGTATGTTTGATGTTTCCATATTATACTGAAATTACCCATCTAAATATGAAATTAAATATCTAGTGTATGTATATTATATTTTCAACTACTGTACATGCATACTTTTTTGTGTGCATTTTTACCGGATATATAAATAATAGTGCATCAACAAGGTGATATCTGTGGGGATGCAAAAGTTGCAACTTCTGATGTGAAGAACGGGGCATTTTCCACTAATATGCTAAAATGAGCTTCAGAGGGTGGAGACTGCACATATATGGAGGTGTTACTAGATTAGCTGGTGGCTTCTGTGTCTTTTTTCTCCAGCAATAGGACTTGAATTTTAGACAACCTTTAACATGCCAAAGATAATTTGATTCTTTTTAAATATATTTTATTGGGTAGATCGCATTAAGTTACAGCAATCAGAACAGATAGGAATTGCATGTATAGAAACAACATAAACAAAAAATATCAGATCCATCAAAATATAAACCCATTAGTGATCAGATTTTACAATCAGTAATTAGAGAGGGAAGACGGCTCCCTCCAATAGACCGGAGTAGCATAACCAGAAAGAAGGAGAAACAGAGACAGCAAGATGGAACCAGAAAAAAAAGAATAGAGTAAGGTTAAGAAACCAGTGGGGTGGGATCTTGGGTCAGCAGGCAGAGAAGAAGAGAAAAAAATATAATGGACCATATATTGGGCCATTACAAAGTGAATGGAGAAGGGACATTTTGGAAGGCTAACCAGGGGCTCCATATTCTGTCAAACAATTTGAGGAGTTATTTATAATAGCAGTCATATATTCCATTTGGTATACATGCCAAATATGAGATATAATAGACTGCAGAGATGGGGTCAGGGCCGCCATCAGGGGGGGTCTGCTGGGACTGGAGTCCCGGGCCTGGGCACTCAGGGGGCCCACCCGCTACTACCCCCCTGCTGCAGCACACGAGAAGTGAATGACTGCCTGCCTGCTCCTATTACCTCTATAGTGAGTGATGCCAGGCCAGGCCGGGGGCCCCCTCCTAACAGCGAGCCGCCCACTACTACTGCCCAACCACATACACTAGAAGTGAGTCACTTCTCACTTTAATGCCCTAGGGCCGCCCTCTATCTCAGCCTTGTTCCGAGTCCTAACCGCAATAAAGTTTTGTGAGCCGACGCGGCGTGATGTAATGACGTCCCGCCGCACCGCTGAATGAGAAAGGAACCGCAGTGTTTGGTGTGAGGACTGAGGAGCCAGAGCAGCCAGAACAGGTAAGTGTCTCATTCATCTTTTATTATTGCAGCATGTCATTTGTTGCAGATGTGGGAAGTGGGACTGGCTAGGGGGCAGCTTTGTGCTTTGATTACTTTCTCCCAGCCAGTAAGGGGGGGGATTGAGTGGAAGCTGGGGGAGGCCCTGCCTATTTTATTAGTCTAGGGCCCCACAATTCCTGATGGCAGCCCTGGATGGGGCAGCTGGGAGCTTCCAATCCACTGCTATCTGACAAGTTGTGGCAGGACACAATGTGATGCACTCATTTGTTTTGATGATGAGACAGCGTAGGAATCCCAAGGGGAGGAGGAAATATACCTGGGGTCACTATGGATAGGAGTGGTAAGTATATGCAATTTAAGATCAATGACTTCTCTCAAAAGAATTTGTATCTTTGGACAGGTCCACCATATGTGAAGGAAAGTACTTTCAGCTGGGCAACCCCTCCAACATCTATACGATGTGCCGGGATACAGTTTGCATAATCAGGAAGGAACATAGTACCACCTATATAATAACTTATATGTATTATCTTTCATTTTAACACATATAGAACTAGAGACGGCATTATCCCAAATATCGGACCACTCCTTATCATCCAAGTGACACCTAGGTCAGCCTCCCAGGCAATTTAAACGGTGGCCATACATGGGGGAGAATTCTTCAATCAGTGATGTATAGAGTAGGGAAATTAGACCCTTAGTGGAGGAACATCTCAAACAGAGAGCCTCAAAGGTAGTAAGTGGTCTGCTAGAGAGAAGATTTTTCTCCTTAGAGTGAAAATGTCTAATTTGTAAAAATTGGAAAAAGCATTTGGAAGAAAAAGCTATATCTGTTTGTATCTGGGAGAATTGTGGAAAAGTGGAATCTCTTGTAATTTCATTCAAGTAAAATATGTCCCTCTCCTTCCAGGAAGAGAGTGAAGTCCTATGTATGCCTGGGGGGAAATCAGGGTTATGAAAATTGGGATGATTGGGGTGGAACTTGGGGCCAACTTAAACTTCCTATTGCTAAAGTCTCAGACTGACAATAAACGAGACTATTGGATGGGAAGCCACAGTCCGGGGGCAATGGGTCCCAGGAGCCAGAGGAGGGAGGAGACCGTTAAGAGACCTAGTTCCTCCACCTCGATATCCACCCAGACCTTCCTAGCACCAAGGTTGCACCACTGAACACATTGCACAAGTTGACAGCTAATATTATCTTCTAAAATATGGGATACCCAGACCACCGGCAAGAGAAGGTCTCTGTAATATTTATAACCACACTCGTGGATGCTTATTGGCCCAAATAATTCAAGACATTTGAAATTGCAGAAATTTGAATACATAGGGCAGGATAAATATTGGGAGGGTCTGGAAAAGGTAAAGGAATCGAGGGACTATTTCATTTTTACAGAATTCTCTCAGCCTATCCATGAAATAAAATGGCTAGACTAAGATTGTAGGTCACACTTGATCTGATCTAATATTTGGGGAAGTTGGCTTGAAAGAGTTGATGATGGCGATGTGTGAGGAAAATACCTAAATATTAGAATTTTTGTGTGTGCCATTCAAATGGAAACGAGGACTCCAGAGAGAGTTTAGTTGGTCCTGGGATATAAAACTCAAGTACTTCAGTATTGATCTTATAGCCCAAGTATTGGGAATAGAGGTCGAGTTTGGAGAGGAGAGGCCACAACAAAAGCTCTGGATTTGTAAGGGGCAGTAGGATGCCCTCTGCATATAGCACAATGTTATGCTCAGACGAGCCATTAATCACACCTGAGATATCTTTGTTATTACATATCCTCATCACCAGAGGTTCCATAACTAAAGCAAAAATCAAAAGCAAAAGTGGACAGCCTTGCCTAGTACCGTTAGTAATTCCGAATGGGGAAGAAGTGATATGGTTGACCAAAACCTTAGCAGTGGGGGAGCAGTACAAAACTGAAATGCCTTCAAAGAATTTACCTGAAATGCCCATCTTGTGGAGTACCTCAAAAGCGAAAGACCAAGAAATTTGATCAAATGCTTTCTCAGCATCTAGGGCTAGTATAAACGAGGGTAGTATCCATCTATGTATAGTATGGATCAAATCTATGGCCCATCTGGTATTGTCAGATGCTTGAAGACCCAGAATACAACCGACCTGGTCCGGATGGATAAAGTGAGTTAAAAGGGGGGCCAAGTGGTTAGCAATTTTTTTGTGTAAATTTTAAGATTAAAATTCAATAGTAAAATAGGCCTAAATCTCTACATTTATCCTCCATGGCCTTAGAGTCATAAGTGTATGTTCTCGTCTTATGGGAATATAGTTTATCTATCATACCCCTAGCCTGTTTACATCTCAATTTATTAGCCAATAGGGTATCAATTTTATCTGCTGTATCATAGAAGTGCTGATGTACATTTTGCAGAATAGATGCTGCATGGCAAGAGAGAAGGGCATTTAATTGGAATTTAAGATGGTCTATATGTGCAGTAAAGAAGCACGAGGAGAGTTTTTATGTTGAGTAACAAGAGCAGAAATTTGGGACTCCAGAAAGAAAATCTCTTGAATAGCCTTTTTTTCACAGAGCGGAAGCTTTGGCCATTAGGTGGCCTCTAATAGTGGCTTTATGTGCCTCCCAAAGGATACCTGGTGTTAGGATCTGCAGTTATCAGATCATTTTTAGTTGCTATTGAGACACTGCATTTAATCCTGCCTGTGTGCTGATCACATGTGTTCAGTCATTAACTGTCTTCCTGTGTGCAGTATCTGTTAAATTACAGCCAGCCCTTCACTCCATGCCAGTGATAGAGTAACTCGTGCTTCCGGTTGTTCCAGTCTCCCATTTGTTCAGTCGAGTTCCTGTGCCCAGTTTGAGTATAATTCACTGCCATTTGTTTCATCCAGGTGGCATGGTCTGCATTCCATCTGCTGTGTGCTGCTCGAGTCATCTAAGCAGCACAGTGTATATCTTTGCCCTCAGCTGCATGTGTCATCCCAGCAGATCAGAGTACACTTTTGTCCCGGGCGTATGCCAGTGTCCGGCGGCTAGTGTCAACCCGACGACACTGGTCTCATCTCAGCATCTCAAGTGCGCAATCCGGCGCACTAATGCCAGTGTCAACCCGGCAACATTGGTAGCAACTCAGCATCCCAAGTGCGCAATCCAGCGCACCGATGCCAGTGTCAACCCGGTGACATTGGTAGCATCTTAGTGTACCAAGTGCGCAATCCAGCGCACAGAGGCCAGTGTTGGCGACATTGGTAGCATCTCAGAGTCTTGTTCACATTTTCATAAAGAGACTCACCAGCCCTCAAGGTTGCTTCAACAGCCCACAGGCTGCATCTCACCTTCAGCCCACAGGCCTCAACTAGTAAAAGCAACCCAGCCCTCAAGGCTGCTTCAACAGCCCAAAGGCTGTGTCTCACCTTAGGCCCACAGGCCACTACTAGTAAAAGCAAACCAGCCCTCAAGGCTGCTACAACAGCCCACAGGCTGCATCTCACCTTCAGCCCACATACCTCAACTAGTAAAAGCAACCCAGCCCTCAAGAGTGCTTCAACAGCCCAAAGGCTGCGTCTCACCTCTGGCCCACAGGCCACTACTAGTAAAAGCAAACCAGCCCTAAAGGCTGCTACAACAGCCCACAAGCTGCATATCACCTTCGGCCCACAGGCCGCTTCTAGTAAAAGCAACCCAGCACTCAAGGCTGCTTCAACAGCCCAAAGACTGCATTTCACCTTCGGCCCACAGGTCACAACTAGTAAGGGCAAATCAGCCCTCAAGGCTGCTTCCACAGCCTAAAGGCTGATTCACTCCCTCACCCCTCTGGCTATGACTAGTCAATGCAAATCAGCCCTCAAGGCTAACACTAGACTTGATCTTGTGTGATTAACCCTGAGTTCCTAACACCTGGAGAGACATCTGGGGAGGTATTTTTTGCAAAATAATGTAGCAAAGCTACTTTAATATCTGCTTTGGTTGAGGGATGTAATAGAAGGGACTTGTCTAGCTACCATTTATGTGACCCTCAAGGAGCCCTATAAATATCCAACAGAATGTAAACTCCTGAATGGTCAGTCCACATCAGTGGAGTGATGCCAGCTTCCATAACTAAGAAAGATATTGAATGAGATACATGAATCATGTCAATATGGAAGTAATGTTGGTGCAGGGCAGAAAAGTGGATATAGTCCTTAGCCGAGGAATGTTAAAGTTTCCAAGGGTCATATGGATTATGCTGCATCTTTTTTGTTTTAAGGGGGGTGGATTTATCCAAAATTGGATCAATAACAGTATTAAAGTCCACTCCAGGAATTACATGTCCCTGTGCTACTATTCTAATGTATTGAGATAGGGAGTGAAAAAACTGTGTCTGGTTTTGATTAGGGGCATACACTGAGATAAGGGTTAGAACCTTGGAGTGAAGAATGCCAGTAACCATTACATAATGACCATCTGGGTCTGCAATCATTTTCGTATGTACAGAAGAAATATTATGATGAATCAATATTGCAACTCCTCATTTCTTACAGTCTGTTGATGCAAAGAAGGTCTGGGAGAATTGCTTACCTTGGAGATAGGAATGGGAGCTTGTGAAGTGAGTCTCCTGGAGAAAGACTATATCAGTCCGATCCCTTCTACAGGCACTTAAAACTAGCATTAAGCTCATTAACATTTACTGAGAATAACTTTAAAGCCATACTAAATAATAGACTAGAATTCAATTACTACAGTGAGCAACAGCCACATAAATAAAACCTGATATGATTTTGGTCACTGCAGACATTACGTTCCTTTTCAGTATAATAGACTATAAGTATGGGTTAGAATCCACCAAACATTTTTTAGAGTCTGAGGATTTCCAAAATAATAGGAAGGATTTTATTTTAGAGAGTATTGAATATATTTTAACTAGGGATGTGCAGGCTCGGATAGGTTCGAGTTTACACGCTGAGTTCGGATTTTTCCCTCCAAAAAAACGGAACTCAGAAAGAGGCAAAACGTCATCTTGCATGGACAAACATCATCATTCCTGGACAAAAGTCCAGGAATGATGATGTTTGTCCATGCAAGATGACGTTTTGCATATTTCTGAGTTCTGTTTTTTTTTTAGGGAAAAATCCGAACTGAGCGTGCAAACTCGAACCTATCCGAGCCTGCACATCCCTAATTTTAACAAATAACTTTTTTTGGGTTGAGGACTCATAATATATGCAGATCAAAGGAACTGCCATGGGCACCAGATTCACTCCGAGCTATGCCAACCTATTCATGGCCTTCTGGGAGAAATCCCATGTATACGAGAGCCATGAATTCAGAGTGAATTTGGGGTCCTGGTGTCGATGATATCTTGTTTATCTGGCATGGGAGTCAAGCATCTTTAGAAAGTTTTTGTCCATATTTAAATGAAAATGACAGGAACATCATATTGACTTTTCATAGCAGCAGGGAATCTGTGGACTTCTTGGATCTGTTTATTTTTTATCAGCAATGACTGCATTCAGACCAAGACGTATACTAAGCCGACTGATTGCAACTCCTACATAGACTTCAAGAGTAACCACCACACAAATTGGTTGACATCAATCCCCAATAGCCAATTCCATTGAATACATAGGAATTGTACCACAAAAGAGGACTACATTGTACAAGGGTCCTCCATGAAAGATCAGTTCTTGAAAAAGTGCTATAAGAGGGATTTAGTAGAGAAATCATATGGAAAAGATTTGATGCAGGATAGGTTGAAGCTAATTGAGTTTAAGGTGTCTGGAAATCCACCTCACGATATAGGCATCCCATTTATAACAAAATTCAACAGCAAGCATAGATAACTTGAACAGATCATTGCCAAACACTGGAACATTCTTAGAAAAGATAGGGAAATCAGTCAGTTTATTACACAAAAACCCAGGTTTATATATCACCGGGTGGATAATATTAAAAATCGTTTGATTAGGAGTGTCACTTCTGCATCATTAAAAATTACATGAAGCACAAACAAAGGTTTTTTTAGATGTGGTAACTGCCCTATGTGCAGGAACTGTAAGACCAACAAACCAAAGTGTACAGAATATGTTTCTACTTCAAATGGGCTAAGGCAAAAAAAGCAATAATTTTATCACATGTAACAGCAAGTATGTGGTCTACTTATTGCAATGTAGCTGCAATAAACAATATATAGGGAGGACCTCTTGTATATTGAAGGACAGATTGGGAGAACATGTCTGGAATATTAGGAAGGGCCTCCCTACGCATAGTGTTTCAGCCCATTTTAAAACCTCTCATAATTTTGACCCCCACACAAATTGTGTCTTAGCAGGATCTTATTGGTCCTTCCAGGATGGTGCAAAAATGATGATGAAAATAGGCTGGCCAGGGCAGAGATGAGATAGATTTTTGAGTTGGGGACCCTTGAACCAAGGGGTTCAACTCAGACTTTGAAATCAAGTTGTTTCTGCCCTGAGGACCCAGTCCACCCATGTTCTCCATCCCATTCTATACATTTATTAATTTTCACTTCCACATATTATTCGGAGTGAAGTCTGCTCTTTTTCAAGCCTCCCATCTATATATTATTTCTTCTAATTTTTCATCTGTCTGAGATCTATTTTAATGTTTCATTTGAAAGATAGCCTCTATCCCATTAGGACCTCTGGCTCTCCTCTTTTTGACTTAGGGTCCTTTTTTATGTCCTTTATCACAGTCCAGTGTACACTGCGTTGCAGTCATTGAAAGCAAGACTTACGAGACCAGGTGTATTGGTTGATGGAACACCAGCTTACCGCATGGACTGCCATCACACCACTTCTGGAGGAAGCTGATGTGTTGCAGCACATAGAACACAAGTCCGGGATATGTGAGTTTTTACCCTATTTATTCACATTTTAAGGCCCATTTATTCTTAGTAATTCTAGCATCAACTGCAAGATGCAACGGTAACTTTTTTAGATGCAGCACACCCATAATCTGTGAGAATTCAATTTTAATAAGGGAGTACCCACCCTCAACAATAGTGGATGCCCTGAGGGTGTATTATTGAGCCACGGGGGTAGAAAAAAAAAACACCCTGTCAAAATGCGCTGATCAGCGGGACTGTTAATCTATGGACTATCCTTTATGATCACCAGAACTTCCCACAAAGGTTGTACTTTCTCATTGACTTATCCAGAGGTTTTTCGAGCATAAGACCATTTTGTATGTACCTTTGTGTTGAGAAAGCCTGGAACCAAAGTTTTGTTTTTAGAAGCCATTAATTTTGAAATGCTTTGTGTTTAAATTTGAATAAAATACATTTTTTGGGATACTTGGAGTGACATTAATATTGGGAGTAACTGCATGTTTGAAAGATACCTTTATAGGAGGAATAAACCTGCAATTTTCCGTGAGTATGGTATTCTTGCCCATAAGAATACATTTTATGTAATTGAATACCTTTTGCCAGAGTGAGTGGGGTACGCCCCTCCTAATACCTCTATTACACCTGGGTGGTGGGAGCTTCATGTCTGTGGATAAATACATGGTCCTTTTTAAAAGGTGTAGAGTTACTATATTCACCTTTCTTCCTATCTCACACAATATTGGTGGTGTGGGATTAAGGAAACCCTCAGATTAATGCCAATCTGAATTATCCTAGTAGGTACAATACCACACATTGTTTTTTCTTCTCTTCACCTTGTTTATATATCCACATTTCGGAGTGGGAAGAAGACCGGTGGAAGATGTTTAAACCATAAAAGGTTTATAAAATCATTGTATATAAAGTACTGTAAAGACATTTTATCAGAATAGGAGCACCCTCATCCAAGCTCCAATTTTTATTTGGGTACATAAAGTAAACCAACACACCAGTAAAGCAGTAAAGGATACAGAAGAGCAAACCACTGAAGTATAACAACAATTCCGTCGTAGTGAAAAGGCAAATGGGTTGCCGTACCTGTCAGGGACCCGTACCCAGTATCCCTGATGTGGGGGGCACCTCTGCTATAGACAGAGCGCCGTGATAAAAAATACCTTACTTACAAAACTGCCACCACCGATGGAAACAATTTAAAGAGGCCACCGGTCCTCTATTATCCCAATAATTGCACAGGCTCAGCAACAAGATTCCCACGCAGTTAATCTGTTGCTTAATGTCTCCACAATTGCGCAGACTTGGTGTCCCAGACGACCACACAGTTCGCTGAGACCAACCCTCTGCTTCCCGTACTTAATAATATGTGAAGCATCACTAATAATCTCTTCAAAGACTAGGGTTCGGAGCATATATGAAATAAACTAATAAAGAATACTTTATTTACACAAAAGGTAGTACAATGCTTAAAAAAGAATGTTACAGAGAAAAGAATGGTTACAAAGGTACATACAGCAATATTAAATAAAAACGGGATACTTACAAATTAACACTCAGCTAATTTGCCTGGAAGGAAACAGTAGGAAATGCAGAGACTGCAGGTTAAACTTCAATGTGGCATTGATCCCTCAGCTTGAACACAGAACACAGGGCTTCAATCCCTATTATCAGAAGAGTATCACACCTCAGGTGATGTCATCAGTCCGCTCTGATTGGCGGATTAGATAATTGGAGGTAAGGAACCTCCCAGCTAAGTTTAAATCCCTTTAAACTTATAACAGAATAAACCTAATACCTTCCCCTGTGGATGGACTACCTACAGTATGGTGTGTTCATCATACTGCTCCCTATTTTATCTGTTATACAAGTGTAAATATGATATGGTTGTCATAGTGCATTCCTGAAATATCTCATATCTTCAAATCTGTATGTCTCAGTGATCTGGGAATTGCACACAACCTGGATATAGAGTCCAGTTATATGTATATAATTTTCCAAGCTTCCAGCAGCACTGATACATCACTTTTGTCACATAAACCATCCAAATATGACTGATCATTGATCTCCCATATCTCATCAGCCTGGTTTCTATTTGTTTTACCCCTATGGTACTGACTGTCTATAGATGCAGACACAAAGGCTGAGCAATACACATGCCCTGGTGACAACGTTATTATAATTGAAAGGAAACACAAATAGGCTCTAAAATAGAAAAATCTGTGTTGTATTTCCTAATTTCATTAACAGGGAACTTAGCCTGTCCCTGTTAATTTCACTACCTGGGCAATACTCTAACAAAAAGGTTTCCTGACTTATAAACTTCAAAGAATAATTATTATATGAGTCATGACGTTAGCATCTTATTGATCAGTGAGAGGCCAGAGCTCAACAACAAATTATTATGGAACAAACCCAATCATAGAAAATCTATAATTCTTCACAGTACCTATGTCCAGGAATAATTAAAAGGCCATACAAGACAGGGGGACTTCATGGTGGATCATAATCCTTGTCAGTACGATGGGTCACCCGTGACCTTTCCGGCTGAGGAGATATGGACAGGGGCGCCGAGAGGGGGACAGAGGTAGTTACAGATTACCTGGGACCAGATCATGGCAGGGGGCCCGGAACGCTGATTTTTTTCATTTTTTTAATAGCCACTTCTCAAACCATCGCTGGCAGTGGGCGCTGAGTGGCAGCGGTGGGGGGAGGAGGAGAGGGGGGAGTGGTTGGATGGGTTTCTGTCTCCACATGATCGCACACTGTCTGTGTGTCAATTACACAGACAGTGTGTCACTACTTACAGGTTGCAGCTGCACCACTGCAGAGCACTCGCAAGATGATGATGTCATCATCTCGCAAGGCTCTCATCACCAGAAGGCAGCACGGCTCTGTGCGGCAGCGGTGGGAGGGGCCTGAGGGATCACAGACAGCAGTGATGCAAAACATATAGGCCATACCCCTGGGAAGTTACTGTACCGGGGCCCAGGTTTCGGTGAGCCATTGTGAGGAGAAGTAGGGGTGGGTGGAAATGGAATTTAAACTGTAGTACACAGTCTGCAAAATATGGGAACGCAGGGGGTGATGCATTAGATAATTAATAGTGGGATACTGAGAATAAATTAGCTGTAATACTAATAGCATGTGTATATTTGACAATAATGGTGATAATAATGGAGTTCACAAAAGCTGTGGACCTGATTCACTATTGCGATCGCAGCTGCAATTATGCGTGCAGACTTGCTGTGAAAATATGCTCATGTTTGCAATCGCAAAGCCAGCATAGAGACGCCCACTACCATTTTCACACATCCGTAAGGCCTCGCAGACCTGTGTATACATCAGTACCTTTGAGTAACACTGGCCCCTCATGCAAAATTACAACAGGTCTAACCTTACTCAGAAATTGCATCTGTTGCCGCACACAGAGAGTACTCAGGCTGCGCATGCTGTCACAGTGGCTAATTTATGCATGACCAGGAAACGGCGTTCAAATGGACAGGCATGCCTAAGTTTCTACAACCACTCCCACATCACCACCCCAAACGATAACGTCCCGTCCCTCAATCTGCGATGGCTTTGTAACTGAGTAAGTGATCGTAGAGTGATCACAATGCTAACTCACGCACGCGCACTGTGGTGCATACGTATGCACAGTGAGCACTATCGGCCGATCTGCATACACTGGTGCAGTTGCGATCCGTAATGAATCAGGCCCTGTAATAGCAATGTCTTATGAATCTTAGAATAAATATTACTGTTTTTTGCTTTAATTATGGAAGCCACCGGCATAGCATTTTCACACCTGTAACACCTTTTCACATCTGTGACGTCACGCCGGGGCGGGTAGTGGCACCAGCACTGGGAAGTACAGCACTGCCCTGTATAGGCTGAAGTGTTCATTTCTGGAGCGTCCAAACGGCCCTGCAGCAATGACACTGAATGCAGTGTGCCGTACCAGGCCCCCTGCTAGCCAGAAGCAAGGGGGGTGGGACAGTGACGGTGCTGCCCACAGCAGTGGCAAACGCAGGATTTTGAAAGGGGGGTTTCCAAATAATTGGTTACAAACCCAATGACAAAAACGTCTAACCAGAATAAGCCTGCAGCATACACTTTATTGTGTACTTCAAGTGTTTTAATAGGAGGATGCTATTTATTAGATTATGCAGAGCTGTCTGCTATTCCCAGGGGTGTGGGGGGATGGGAGGATAATATTTATTAGATTATGCAGAGCTGTCTGCTGTATGTTATTCCAGGGGTGTGGGGGGATGGGAGGATTCCTCCCATTGACCCACCTCCTGGGAATAACATACAGCAGACAGCTGGAATAATCTAATAAATATTATCCTTCCCCCTCCGTCCCCCCACCGCAAATAAATGGAGCAGTCAAATGGAATTATATTAATATATATTATCCCCTCCTGGCTGTCCCCCCCCATCCATACACAGAGCAGTAGAAGATGGCCATCATTCAAAAATATTACTCCCAGACCCCCCCCCATCGCCACCGCCTGCAAGACCCTCGGCGTTCCCCCGACATACAGCAGTACTCATCAGCAGCTTAAACAATAAATATGATCCTGGCGGGCGGCACCCGGCGGCGGCCACCTACGTCTTGCGGCTGACAGCTCCGGAACTCCACAGCCGTGGGTAGTGACAGTGTGTCCAGGGCGGCATGAGGCTCTGAGTCATCCGGATCACGGTGCCCGGCCTGGGGATTGACTGGGAGGAGATTGCGTGCGCAGGTGGCCCACAGAGCCCTGTGCTCCGTGCGATGGCATCACTTGCACACCCTTAGTTACAGCCTACAATTAAGCTTCTTACAAATTCCAGTCTACAATCACTAATTACTAATAGATGGTAAATTTCTTACATACAGTAAATCCAATGTCTGGGATACCATAATATATTTGTTGAGCCATTCAGCTGTGCACATATGTTTTCCTAGGACAAGCAGAGCAAATAGGGGTCAGACAGCTGAGTCAATTGATTGGACTGAGCCAGAAACTTTAACAAAGTTGGCCCAGTTGAGTTTTGGCCTTTGTTTGATATATTTCATTCATGGTCATTAAGCTGTTTGCTTGTTACTGGGAGGCATTTTCGATGCTTAAACACTGTCCTTTCTAAGGATTTGACATCTGCCCTTGTGTATAATAATGTCTCATAGCTTTCTTTTTTACTCTAAAAGAAGACAGTGTTTTTATTGTTTTCTTGAAAGGCCTTATCATCTGTTAATCATGTATCATTACACTCTGGCTCTTCTTGCTACATTAAATTAAGAGAAATAATAGTTACTTAAAATGTATTCAGGGCCTGATTCAGAGATGTACGGATTTGCAGAGCCACACAGAAGAGGCTGTACAAATCCGTCCATCTCTGATGCACATGTAGAATGAAGTGTCAGACATCTCCTTTCTTCATTTGCGATAGCATCGACGTCGCAGGCTGGGATCACCATCGCGATGGTCATGCTGTTGTACGTTATCGGACATAGTTGAGAAGTCAGCAGTAGGTGTCCCTATGCTCCGGTAAGCTTTAGAAGGCATTTGCATATTTTAGCAATGGCGATTCATGAGTGATCTCAGTTGCAATTCCAGGCAGCTGTAGCATTAGCATATCTTTGCATGGCATCTGGTACAAAATCACAGCTGCTAATGCCTTAACGTCCACCTATGTTAGTCTGCCTGCTTGTTCCCTCTTTTCTCAGCTGGATCCTCTTGCAGAGAGCAGCGTGGCAACATCATCTCACCTCTCCTGCAATACTGACAGGAGTACAGGACAAGCACGGTGCTGCTGTGTAGCTTGGATACTGTAATGGTACTAGCTTCTTTGGCCAGTCTGGTGCTGAGAAGAGGTGCCATAGGAGCAGTGGCGGGTGGCCTTAGTGGCACCCCAAGCGCCCTTGTTACAGCCCTAAGCAATGAGTGCGGTCAGCGCTATACATTTACACAGGACCAGCGCTAGGCTTCCAGCACCGGTCCTGTGCTGCACAGCTGAGCCCATTCCCTCCCCCTGAGCGCTTGCCCAATAGCGCTAGGAGGCGGACTCAGGCTGTGCATAACACACGCATCGCCGCCAGCTCTGACGGCGATGCGTGTGTTAAACAGCAGCCAATGAGAGTCAGATAGACTCTCATTGACTGCTGCAGCACCCACTGCAAGAGCCGGACTTCCATCTGGCTCCTGCAGTGGGTAATGGGACAGTCGTCTCTCCCATAATGCTGAGCGCGCCAGTCCCGGAGGACTGGCAGGTGGTGACGGCGGGAGCGTTGTCGCGGACCGGAGCAGCAGCAACGTGGATTCAGGTAAGTATATTTTTATATATATTTTTTAAACCTGTCTGCACTACTGGGGGCACAATGGGGGAGGGGGGTGGCTACTACTGGGGGGACCTCTACTGGGGGTGGGGGCACAACGGGGGAGGGATGGCTACTACTGGGGGCACCATTATTGGGAGGACCTCTACTAGGGGGGCTACTACTGGGGGCACTTAATCTGGAGGGGGAACCTCTACTGGGGACTACTACTTGGGGGGGGAACTACCACTGGGGGCATTATAAAAGGGGCCTACTACTAGAAGCACTGCACTGGGGGGACCACTACTGGGGGCAATAATAGGAAGGGCCACTACAGGGGGCACTGGATAGGGGGGATCACTACTTGGAAAACTGCATGGGGGGACTACTGCTGGGGGCACTATATAAAGGGCACTGCATAGAGGGGGGACTACTACTGGGGGCACTATATAAAGGGCACTGCATAAGGGGATACCGCTACTGGGCGCACTGCATTGTGGGGACTGCTACTGGGGGCACTGCATAAGGGGGAACACTACATGGGGCACTGCATTTGGGGGGCCACTACTGGGAGTACTGAGTAAGGGGAACTAATTGGGGGCTGTATAAGGGGACCACTACTGGGGATACTGTATAAGGGGCACTACTATGGACCTGCATAAGAGAGACCACAACTGCATACTGGGGGTACTGTATAAGGGATACTACTGGGGTTCAGGTGCATATGGATAGGAATGTTCAGTGTGAAAATAAAGGGGTGTGTCATGTTGACACGCCCCATTTTTAAGTGACCACACCCATTTTTTTTGCACATCGGGGGGGAGCTCCCTTTTCAAATTTGCCCTGGGCTCCAAATACACTAGTTACGCCACTGATTGATTTAAACTGTTTGTCTGACAGTTTTTGTTTGTTTTCTGATTGTCATTTGCTCCCATACATGACCAGATTTGTGTACCAACCAGCCAGATTTGACAGATAATCTTATAGTGTGTACCTATCTTACCATTCTCTACAGAGTTTAGATTTGCCACATCTGCACTGCTACATGGTTATACCAAGGTGCATACTTCTCCCTCCCTTGCCCCTTTTTTTTGCTCTTAATGCAAAATCAGGCTCTGTATAATTTTGATCTTCTATTCAACTAATATTTAAAAAAAATAATAAAGGAACTTTTAAAGAATTTAATACTGTTACACCAAAAATAGAAATGTTCTATATGTTTCCCAGAAACACATGGAAAGAAAGTCAGGAGTGCCATTTGTGTCTGGTACTGGCACTTTACTAGTTGGGCTGAAAATATCTAGAAATCAAACGATTCAGCACCTGCAGGGTCCATAGGTTAGGGGGGCCTATAATTGCCAATCCACCCTCCTCAAGGTAAGGGGCATTTTAAGAGAGGAGGGGGCCCATGTTCACTCCCTGTCCGGGGCCCCCACTTCTCTCACTGGTGACCGCCGCGAACTGACACCCTCTGTGACTCCGGGCACTAGTCTGTGCCTGGGGTCTACTGTGCATGCACAAGTCACTGGGAAAATGGCATGGAAATGTCTTCCTATTGTGGCTAAACCTGCCCAGAGGCGCGGAATCTAACCCACTTGGTGGTGTTCACCAGTGACTCCTCCTATTGAGATTTGGGTTTCACCACACCAAGTTAGCAGGTTGCGGCCCTCTGGACAGGTACCTGGGAGTGGCAGAAGACAGAAATATAACAACACTAGAAGTTTTCTGAAAGCTGTGGTAACACTAGAGATTACTAGCAATGGGACAAACTGGGAAACACCGGAAATGTAAAGGTACTGGAAATGCTGGAAATGAACCAGACGCAGGCTTGCTCTGGAAGACATGGAAGATCCTGAAACCGACTTGCTGTAAGGAACACAGGGAATGCAGACACAGGGATGCACTGTGACTTGATAGAGATCCAATCGCAGGTTTTCTCTGTAACTATGTGATAGGTGAACATGTAACTCAGAAAAATCAGCATGAGAAGGGAATCTCTGAATACTGGTAATCAACTTACAGCTGAAGCATGTGACACAGGGAGAGAGCTGGACATGTAACTCAGTGAAATCAGCATGAGAACAAATACTTATAACTCAAGGAATCAGCATGAATAGCTGAACTGCACACTTGTGGGAGAATCGCTGGAAAACACTGGAAGTTGAAAACAATGGGGAGCCTGGAGTGAAGAAGTAGTCTCTAGAACACTGAAGACTTGAAGTAATTGAAGAGATGAAGTTGATCAGGCAACTTCCTGTTCCTGGAGTCAGACCTAAATACCCTTAGACAGTTGGTCATTGGATCAGGAGATCAGTTGAGTGACCGGAGGACTACCATTGGGAGAGACTGGTCAGGTGATATGGACCAACATGGCTGCACCCATGACCACTACCACGGGAACCAGGTCACACACATGGAAGCCCTAGCAGACCCCGGGGAGAATACTCAGTCACCACTCACCTCCACTGCCAGTGACTGAACACCTATAGCAGTGTTGGCTAACCTTGACACTCCAGCTGTTGTGGAACTATATATCCCAGCATGCCCTGCCACAGTTTTAGCATGCCCTAATAGCAAAACTGTAGCAGTGCATGCTGGGTTATGTAGTTCCATAACAGCTGGAGTGTCAAGGTTAGCCAACACTGACCTATAGTAAGTCCAAGGATGCCGGTGCGGAAGCTAGTAGCAGCCGATCCCAGGCTGCATCCTGACAACTGCACACCCTGCACCCATTATAGATACGCTCCTGCTCAGGGTCTTGCTCTGCTAATATGAGTATGTGCTGGGCTATCATACTGTAGTAAACAGTGCCATCACTGAGATGGACCCACTAGAAGAAAATAAGTGCTGAAAATTGGTACATTCCTAAATAATTGCTCACATAGAGGTTGTTGAATAATATTTTATTTTACACATGAAAGAGATGCTATGTATGACACTTATTTAACACAATACAATAGGAAGTCACATTAACATAATGAATAACACACAGAATTTTCCAGTAGTTTTGCTGAATGTTATCACTGCTGTTGTGTAGATCTTGTTCTATGCAGCCAGCAGGGAGCTCTGGCATTTTGACAAAATCATTTTGATATGGCCTCCTTACAATGGTGCTAAAATGTGGAAGGTAACAAATCATACAATCGCCATGGAGGAACAGCCAATTAATGTAACTGGTACAGGAATAATGTCCATGTTCTGAACTTTCACACTTCCACTCTCACTGCTGAAACATTCTTGAAAATGGCACCTATGCAGAGTTGGACTGACCTCTGTGGCAGCAGGCTACTATCTGCCACTATGCTACAGCTTGTCTCAATTGGATTGTGATCTGGTGAATTTGGATGCCAGGGCAATGTTCCTCAAACCATTGGATAATTTGTGCAGTGTGGTAGGGCACATTATCTGCTGAAAGAGGCCACTTCCACTAGAGAATGCGGCTGCCATTAAAGGATATACTTGGTCCACAACTGTGTTTTGGTATGTGGAACGTGTCAAATTTGCATCCACAAGAATGATAGGACCCATGGTTTCACAGAAGAATATTGCTTAAAGCATCACATTCCCTCTGCCATTTTCTTCCCATAATGCACCTTGGTGTCATCCCTACCCTAGGTAAATGCCAAACATGTCTACATTATGAACAGATAACAAGATTCATTAGACCAGGCAATCTTCTTCCATTGATTGTTGGACCAGATTGCTTGCCCATAGTGGGTGCTTTCAATGGTGGACAGAGGTTATTATTAAACTTTTCTGTTAGTTGTACACAGTAGCCCTTCTGTTGGTTGTACCAGATGGGATAGCTGTCATTGACATCTCACTTCAATTAGTCTTGTTTGCCCAACACCCTGTTGGAGGTTTATGGTTTTTCCTCCTCAGACCACGGTAGGTATTGGCTAACCTTGAACACTCCAAATGCCTTGCCATTTCAAAAATGCTATGACCCAGTCATCTTGCCACTACAATTTTGCCCGTATCAAAGTAATTCAGATCTTACACTTACTGTATATTTTCTGCATTAAATATGTCAACTACAAGTACCTAATGTCAGTTTACCACCTAATATTTCCCTGACCTGGACATGCACCATTTTTATGACGTAGTCAGCATCATTCCATTCAAATTGAAGTAGTCATAATATTTTGTCTCATGGTTGTGTGTATGTGTTTATAATATGTTAAAGAATTTAGACTTTGAGCTCCAATAGGGCAGGGACTGACATAAATGACATATTTTACAACAATGTTGACATGATAACTGTCAACATTGTGGTGTCAACATTATGACTGTAAACATTTTAAATGTCACCATGGTGACTGCATACCTCTTCATTTATATAAATTCATGCTATGTACTTTTCTGAGGCTTACATGAGCTGCAGTGCACTTCTTCGCCAGTGGCTCCCACTCTGTGATGGACAGATGGAACAGACCATAGCAGATTATACAGTATAAGCAAAACAGACAAGGAACAAGGGTGGACCCTGGACTGGCATACAACGGGTCCAAAACGTATCACTTATATAATAGTCTGGATGTGCCTGGAATGCTTATTTTTACATCTTTGCTCGCTCTCATGTCAAACATTTGAAGAGGAGTCCAGGAGTGCTCCCTGAAATTCTGGAGTCTGCCACACATTCCAGGAGAGTAGACATGTAAGCATTTATCACTTACTTATCTGTTTTACTATATCCCCTCTTCAGTGTCCTCCTTTTTTGGGCACAAAGTATAAAGGAACACTACACCACTCCCTCTAAGCAGCCTTCATAAAATCAATACAGTTACCGTATAAGATTTACATTTATTACACATTGTATGGAAGAGTGGCCAAGTTACTCCATATATCCTACATATCCATATACAGTACAGTGGCATCACTAGAGGGGTGCAAGGGGTGTGGGCCTCACCAGAAGACTCCATCCAAGGGGGTGACACCCAAATAGCAGAGCTGCTCTGCTATTTTGGCATCACCCCCTTGGAAGATGTCACAGAGTGGCGAGCAGCGGTAATGCCATGTGTGCATCATCCATTAAAATCCCCCCCCCCCTTTGAAATGGGACAACTCAGGAACCATGGCCTCACAGACACAAGGCCATGCCCCCTTTCGCATATGCGCATCTTCGGCACACACGGTGGGATCTGAAGGTACCACACCAGGTGTCACCACCCAGTGTGACCTGTCCATAAATCCTACATATCCCTAGATATTTTCTTAGGATTGTCCTCTTCTGGATGATTTCCTACTTTTGGGACTAGAATTTTTTTTTTTATTTTTTTTTTCAAGTGAGTTTAATAACATGCACTATTTGAATATTTGTTCATGCACTTTGGAAATAGTCTAAATATGTCTCAATTGAAAGTTAGAGTTAATGTCCTCTGACTAACAGTTCTAAATAAAAAACATGAAAAAAAATAAAGTTTTTAGTAAGAAAAAAAAATTAGACCACCTGCTTTTCAGCAAGTGTTGATTACATGCCAGCAAGATTTCTATTATATTCATCACCTGCATTTTTCATCAATGTTTAAATAAATGGAACATTTATAAATCACATCCATATTGGAAAATTATTATTGCCAAATAAAAAACAGATGTTTCACTGTATCTAATTATTCACAAGTGTTGCCTACATAATACTAACTCTCTCTCTTGTCAATTTTCTGAAAAATATATATGCAGTCTTTTAATGCCACTTTGCTTAAACCCCATATTTTCTCATCTAATTTCATGCTTATCAGTTTATTATGGTAAAACACCTTCATACAACTTTTACACATTTTAGGGTTGAAACTTAAACATTAAATTTAAAAAAACAAGAAAATGGTTCAGTTGCCAATTGGCCAACATTTACTCATCCCAAGAAAAAAATGGTTCAGTTGCCAAGGATATATGAACAAATTAAGGCTATTTTGGGGTTGCTGAATTCAAAAATTAAAGTCATTTTTTCAAATTGGCTCTACATCTTAAGATAATGGATACACTAAAGTAATAGGAAACTCTGCATAACGCGGGCATACGGTAATCAATTGGAACATTCTAGAAGGTGAGACACACTAATATTCTAGGTGTTCACTCCCCGATCATTCTAGAGTATTCACCCTCCGTATATAAGTGATTGGCCACCCAACCAGCAGTCAATTGTCTATTGTGTTTTTCTTTTTTCTCGTCTGTGTATCAAGTCAATCTAGCAAAACTAATGTCATATTCGGAATCAGCACCACAAAGTTACCCCAAAATCACTGTAATATGATTGCCAATAAAATGAGAGGATACATTTTTGTAATTGTACTCCAAAGCATACTGTACCATTATATTACAGAGAAGATGTCAAGATATAGGAAATTCTGATCTTGTTCCAAAATTCAAACTTGGAAACCTTTATTTACAAAATTGAGAAATTTTAACCATTTTTAAACAATCAAATAGAATATGTTTATCTGGAGGATCTACATGACAAGTAAAAAAGTAGTCACCACCAAGACATCAACCCATTCACTGCTGAGGGTTTTCTCAGTCTTGTATTTAGCCCATTTTGCGCTGTTTGTGCTTACCACATTCCAAAATCAATGTCATTTTTTATGCAGTACCCACACACATTATACCTTATTTTTTCAGAATACATAGCATCTGCCAAAATATCATTAGTCTTTTGGCCCCGTCTAACACAAGGATGGGGAACCTGAGGCCCAGGGGCCGTATAAGGCCCATGGAATCATTTGGTCTGGCCCTATGAGCTTTTATCTGCTAACCTCATCTGGCTAGCAGCCAGAATGCTCAGGATGCTCTGGGCATTGCTGTGATCACCGGCGATTGTAGCCCCCACTCCGTATGATGTCACACGGAGGGGGCGTGGCTTGCACAGGCCCCGCAAATAATGTTAAATACTGTATATCAAAATGGCCCTCGGCAGAAAAAAGATTCCCCACCCCTGGTCTAACACATCAAATAGGTACACAATCATGAGTTCGATACTCACTATGTGTACAGTAAGTACAGAATATAAACTTTGCAAATTGAGGTGCCAGGTTCTTGAAATTGGTTTAATGGTATTTAGAGCATTTTACCCATGTATTATAACTTTAAACATGCCACTTACCAGTATGTACAATGTTATAACACCCACATGGGTAAAATGCTCTAAAGACTGTTAAACCAGTGTCAGGATCCCGGCACCTGCATTATAAGGTTGACATACTCACTGTACTCATAGTGGACCTCTTTCAGAGGCGGTCGCTCAGGAGCGATCGGTCGCACCCAAAGTGACCGAGAATATGTAAAACGAGCGTTCAGTCGCAAAGCACATCGTAAGTGCGGAAACACCCACAACAATGAAAGCACACCTCCTATCTCTACGGCCTAATTCAGAGTCGGTCACAGGCGGCAACCTACGTCAGCACAATTAACACCTGTTACATTGTTAATTGCCTACAAACATCGGTTGAGGCAGTAACCATCGGCAGCACTCGCAATGCTTAAGGTAGACCCTGGACTACCCTTAGCTCTGCGAGCAGTAGCGTTGTTATTGCAATGAGATGACGTGTGTGATGACTCGCTCAGTAATATATGCACGCCCTTAAAACACCATTTTAAGGTCAACCACGCCTGCGTGCGCACCACCACACCCCCATTTACAAGCACCTTTCCCTGTTACCACCCACAAATGGCACAAAATATCAATCACAGCTACAACCTCGTAGTGACTAGCGAGCAAGAGGATTGCGGTCGGGAAGACAGGCTTGCGCACGCGCACTGCCAGGTACACGCATGCGCAGTTGAAAAAAACATCGCTCGCTACGTCCAATTGCTCCATGCGACCGCCTCTGAATGAGGTCCAGTGAGTGTCGACCTCCAAGCCCCAACCTAGTCAAATAAATCTACATGGCCATAGAAGTGTTTCTTCTTGACATTTCAAAAAGTGAACTAAAAGCCAATGCAATTTTTTTTAAATAACAAAGAAATATTTTGTTGTTCTTGCTTTGGTATTCATCCACATTTCTACAATTGCAAAAAATCTAAATTCTATGTGTAGGTATTCATAAAACTCCCCAGGAATCCCCGGCCTGGACTGACTAGCGGTCAGGGATAATGCTTTGGCCGGGGAAACCGGTGAAAGGTTTTCCCTGGCTGTGGCATTATCTCCCCGCTAGAAAGAGTTCGGTGCTGGTTTTGGAATTTTCAGGGGACCCCAACTCGTTTTGTCCCCTGATTTTCCAGAACCAGGACCAGCTCAACAAAGCCCTGTGCTGGTTCTTAAGAAACAGGGGCCCCCTACGCATTTTGGCCCCTGTATTTTTAGAACCAGAACAGGCTTTATAAAGCCCGGGGCTGGTTATGCTTTTGGGGAGGGGGTGCACGTTTTTTTTTTTAAACACACACAGAAGCCTTCACGGATCTCACTGATCTGTGATGGCTTCTGTAAAACGCGCACCTTTTAATGCTACTCGCATTAAAAGGTGTCAGTTTACATAGTCTTAAACTCGCCTAAACTCGCAAATGCAGTAGCCTCGAGCTGAAAAGTTCACAGGCTATTGAATTTGCGAGTTTCAGTACAAACTCGCACTTTCTACTTCAGGGTCCATAGGGGGTCCACAGGGTTGACCTTGGGGTATAGCTGGATCTGGATCCACGGGCACCACGCAGTTAAAGCTTTGCTGCTCCCAGGATGCACTTGGGTCCGTCCTCCTCTATACCCTGCCCCCGAGCCACAGCACCTCAGTTTTAGTTGGTGCCCAGCCGGAGTCGGGTCACCCTGCGCAGTGGGGCTGCATAAGCAGCCCCATAGCTTTATTTTTTATTTTTACTATCTTCAGAGCGGCAGCATCAGACTGTCCATCTGGCCGCTCCAACAGCCCCGCTGGCGCTGCGATGCCGGTACTGATCCGGGGATCGCAGCGGGACCCCGGAGTCAGTACTAGCGTGGCTCCGGGACCTCCCAAGGACTGCTGCCGGACTGAAGGGGCCAGGTAAGCCGCGTGCAGCGCTGTCAGCACTGCACGCGGGGATAATGCAGTCTTCATGCCGCCGGTCTCTGGGGACAGACCGGCGGCGCTAGTAGCGGCGGCGGGCTCCCCCATGATGTGGAATACCCCGCATGTCTGCTGACCTCCAGGGTGTAAGACCGGCGGGGAACCGGCTTCCCTGGGGGTTTTCATACTAGCAGGGGAGGCAGCCTTCCCTGCTTCAGTGCTCCCCCCCTTCTCTCAAGCGTGCTGGCGTTGCTGGGCTGTTATCTCCTGGCCACTCCTCCTCTGTGCTCTCCGGCGGCCATCTTCAGGCAGCATCGCAGAGCTCCCAGGCAGGCTTACAGTGGACCAGTCCCCCTGCGTACCTCTCCCCTGATCAGGACGGTGTTCGCAGCGCTATAGCCCTCCCAGACACTGAATATGGGAGGTTGATTGTAGCGGAAGGTGCAGTGAGTAATACTTCTCTGCATGGTATGTGACTATTGCTAGTGCTGCTGTCTGTGCTTATTTTCTACTTACTGTCAGCTTTCTACCTATCCCTTTCCTTCTCCTACGGCCCGCAGGTGCGTGGGGGAGGGGTGTTCTTTCTGTGTACCTCACTTATATAAATCTACGTATTTGTGAGGTCCGTCACATACTGCGGTGTGCTCCTCAGTACCATATTGTGGGCTGTTTGGGTTGCATACTTGGGAGTGCGTGGGTGTTATACGCCTTACCTCGTTTCGGTGAGACACTTTTATTGCAAAAAAGTTTGTGTCATGTCTGATGAGGGGAATGAGCGCTCCGAGGCTCCTGTGTTGTTTTCCTGCCGACGCTGTTCGACAGGGGTTGATGGGGCAGATTTGTCTCAGGACGGTCTGTGCGGGCGGTGCCAGTTGGTACCTGGACCCTCTCAACCCCCGGTGGCGCAGGATCCTCCGTGGGCGATGTTTCCGCAAGTGCTGGCGTCAATCTCGGACCGACTTGCGGTCCCGACTGTGGCCCCTTCTAGGGCGTTGCCCCAGCCTACCATCCCCCGTTCCCCGGGTGTGACTCGTCTGAGGGATGCGGCTTCCTACATTGGGGAAGCATCGTTAGATGCAAGCCTGCTAACCTCTCGGGTGTCGGCTGCAGCTGTGTCGGCGCGTCGGTCCTTGTGGCTGAGGTCTTGGAGAGCTGACGCTGACTCCAAAAAGGGGCTGGAGGCCTTACCTTTTAATGGGGAGTTGCTTTTTGGTCCAGACTTGGACAAAATTGTGGACACTCTGGCTAAGTCTAAATCAGCTTTCCTCCCTTCGGCTTCTGCTCCTACCAAGGTGCGGAGCTCTGCTTTTCGGTCCTTTCGGGTTCAGGGCAAGGCCAAAGGTCAGTCCTTCCCGAGGCAGTCGACCGAGGCCAAGGCCGCTTCTAAGAGTGGGAGGCCGACTTCTTCTATTTGCCCAGTGCTGGCACAATACCACCACGGATGCCTGGGTTCAAGAAGTGGTCTCCCAGGGGTACGCCCTGTCTTTTCGGCACAGACCGCCCCACCAGTTTTTCTGCACGAGTCCTTCTCAGGATACGACCAAGTCTTTACAGATTCAGGAAGCTATAGAGTCCTTGCTGACAGCAGGGGTCATTGTTCCCGTTCCTCAATTACAACGAGGGACAGGGTACTATTCTTCTCTGCTTCTGGTGCGGAAACCCAATGGTTCTCATCGCCCTATACTCAACTTGAAGTCTCTGAACAAATTCCTCAGAGTTCCCAAGTTCAGGATGGAAACGTTACGTTCCATCATTCTGGCAATGGAACCGGGGGATTACATGGTGTCCCTGGATATCCAGGACGCCTATCTCCATGTTCCGATAGCACCTTCGCACCAGCGGTATCTGAGGTTCGCTATCCTTCAACACCATTACCAGTTCCGGGCGCTACCCTTTGGTCTCTCCACGGCACCGAGGGTGTTCACGAAGATTATGGCAGTCATGGCCGCACATCTTCGGAACCAGAATGTACGGCTACTACCATATCTGGACGACCTCCTGTTGCTGGCGAGCTCCCCGGAGGTACTGCTTCAACATCTCCACTTGACTGTCGCTTGCCTGCAAGCACACGGGTGGCTGATAAATTGGAAAAAGTCCTCCCTGATTCCATCTCAGCGGATGGTTCATTTGGGAGCCCTGCTGGATTCTCGTCAGCAAAGGATCTTCCTGACCCCGGAGAAGGTCTCCTCCCTGCAGCTGAGGATACACAGTTGCCTGAGCAGTTGCCGCCTGTCGGTCCATTCGGCTATGAGGGTTCTGGGCTCCATGGTGTCAATATTCGACATGGTGGAATTTGCCCAGTTCCATTCCCGGCCCCTGCAGGGGCTGATTCTATCGGAATGGAACGGGTTACCTCACCGGATCCGCTCTCAGTTGCTGGTGTTGTCCCCAAAGTTTCAGCAGTCTTTGGCTTGGTGGCTTCAGACAGCTCATCTGGTCGAGGGGCGCCCCTTTTGGATCCCGGACTGGGTCCTGCTCACGACGGATGCCAGTCTTCAGGGTTGGGGGGCAGTGACCAGCTCGTTGCCACTTCAGGGTCGTTGGTCTGCGGAAGAAGCTCTTCTTCCCATCAACATTCTGGAACTGCGGGCAGTTTATCGGGCCCTGCAGTCGTCCGGTCCCGCTCTTCACGGAAGGGCGGTTCAGGTGCAGTCCGACAACGCCACCATGGTGGCGTATATCAACCACCAAGGAGGAACTCGCAGTCAGGCAGCGATGTCGGAGGTGTCTCGCATCCTTGCTTGGGCGGAGTGTCACATTCCAGCGATCTCGGCAGTCTTCATTCCCGGAGTCCTCAATTGGGAGGCGGACTTCCTCAGCCGTCACGACGTGCATCCCGGGGAATGGTCGCTTCACCCAGAGGTGTTTCAGCTACTCGTGGACAGGTGGGGGCTGCCGGAGCTGGACTTGATGGCCTCCCGTCACAATCACAAGTTGCCCGTTTACGGGTCAAGGACAAGAGACGCAGGTGCCAGTCTGCTAGATGCGCTGTTGGTGAAATGGACGTTTCACATGGCATATCTGTTTCCTCCGATATCCTTACTTCCTCGGGTTCTGCTGAAATTCAAGCAGGATGGGGGCACGCTCGTGCTGGTTGCTCCGGCGTGGCCCAGACGTCCTTGGTACTCCGATCTGAGGTGTCTCTCCATCAACGCTCCGTACCTTCTTCCTCAGTGTCGGGACCTGTTGTCTCAAGGGCCCTGCCTTTACCCGGATCTGGGTCGGCTGTCTTTGACGGCGTGGCTCTTGAGACAGCCATCTTGAGGTCTAGGGGTTTCTCCAGTTCGGTCATTGGTACCATGCTTAGGGCACGCAAGCCTGCCTCCACACGGATTTACCACAGGGTGTGGCACACTTACTTTCAGTGGTGTGAATCCAGAAACCATGATCCTCAGGTGTTCCGGGTTTCCAGAATCTTGGAGTTCCTTCAGTCGGGTTTGGACCTCGGCTTACGCCTGGCCTCTCTGAAGGTTCATGTGTCTGCTTTGTCCGTGTGGTTTCAGCGGTGGATTGCTACACTACCGGATGTTCACACCTTTTTCCAGGGTGTTATCAGGATACAGCCTCCCTTCGTGCCTCCTGTGGCTCCTTGGGACTTGGCGGTGGTGCTACGGGTCTTGCAGGGTCCTCCTTTTGAGCCTCTTGAGGTGGTGGACCTCAAGTGGCTGACGTTCAAGACCGTTTTTCTCCTAGCAATTGCTTCTGCCAGGAGGGTTTCAGAGTTGGGGGCGCTTTCCTGTCGCCCCCCTTTTCTGATTTTTCATCATGACAGAGCGGTGCTCCGCACTCGTCCTGAATTTTTGCCCAAAGTGGTCTCCAAGTTCCACATTAATCAGGAGCTTGTCGTGCCAACTTTTCAGTCACCTGATCTTTCAGCTGGTGAGGCTTCCTTGGATGTAGTCCGGGCACTTAGAATCTATGTGGACCGGACTGCTTCGGTTAGGAAGTCGGATTTGTTGTTTGTCCTCTTCGGTTTTCACAAGAGGGATTGGCCTGCCAACAAGCAAACGTTAGCCTGTTGGCTTCGTTCAGTTATTTGTGAGGCTTATGCACAGGAGGGTTTACTTGTGCCAGCCTCTGTTAAGGCTCATTCCACTCATTCTGTGGGTCCCTCATGGGCTGCTAGACGTGGCGCCTCCGCTGTTCAGCTGTGTAAGGCGGCCACTTGGTCTTCCATTCAAACGTTTTTGAGGTTCTATGCGTTTGACACCTTCGCCTCTCAGGATGCATCCTTCGGGCGCCGGGTACTCCTTTCAGCACAGGAGCGTCCCCGCCCTTAGTTGAACTGCTTTGGGACATCCCCAAGGTCAACCCTGTGGACCCCCTATGGACCCTGAAGTAGAAAACAGGAGATATGGTAAGAACTTACCTTTGTTATCTCTGTTTCTACGAAGTCCATAGGGTCCACAGGGCGCCCGCCCTGACGCATCTGGCTTCATATGGGCTGTGTGGCTGGTCACCGGTTTTCCGTCTCCCATTTCTGTGAGTATGGTTTCTTGTGTGTTCCAGTCTTCCTTCTCTCTGTTTAGTCTCCTCCTCCGGCCTTAGCTACTTACCAACTGAGGTGCTGTGGCTCGGGGGCGGGGTATAGAGGAGGACGGACCCAAGTGCATCCTGGGAGCAGCAAAGCTTTAACTGCGTGGTGCCCGTGGATCCAGATCCAGCTATACCCCAAGGTCAACCCTGTGGACCCTATGGACTTCGTAGAAACAGAGATAACAAAGGTAAGTTCTTACCATATCTCCTGTTTTTTAAAAGTGCAAGAAAGTGCGAGTTTGTACTGTTATTAAAACTGACACCCTATTACATTTGGCCCATGGTGTCTGTCCGCCCATATACAGAAAACGTATGTTTTGCTTTGCACAGTAACAGTGGGGAAAATGGTAGTTTCTTTTTTAAATGGCTGCCTACACTACAGATGGCAAGTGGGACTCATGATCCGCAGGTTTAAGGTACATGCAGAAAATTCCCACTTGTCACCTGCAGCCATTTAATGTATTATATATTACCACTAAGCTTACAATCACCTGATCCTAGAAAACACTTAAAATCTAAAATAGAAAATATTTACATAGTTATTGATCAAAGTCTCTATAAAAAAATTAGCAAAAATGTATCACTATTGAGAACATAGAAACTCCACACAGATAGCACCCTTGTCAGAATTTTACCAATGAGTCCAGAACTGAGGTATAGTAACACTAACCACTGTGGCACAGATATATACATTACTGAAACTCCTTACTCTCCCTTTGTCTAGTTTACAAGTATGGCCATGTGAACCTATGTGTCCACATACTGTACACCATTGATAAAATTGCACTAAATAGCCCAGTGTGGCATGCCATACCGGGCATCTTTTTCCTTAACTATGCATCTTAGTGGCAAGTAAAAAATAAAAGTACACAGACTATTGGGGCTGGCATTTCATTACTTCTGTATGCGACTAAGTAGCAAATCTGGGTAATAACGGCAGATGTAAAGTAGATAAACTGGATATAAGCAAAAACACAACCCCTGGCAATGTTACCCAGGCTTGCCGACATTCTGGCTGCCTCTTCAGGGAGGGGGCAGCCAGGTCGAACAAGCAAGGGGGCATGGCGTGGCAGAGGGGGACGTGGCTGGGGACACTACACTGCAGTGGGGGCGGAGCTGGGGGTGTGGACACGGCATCACGTAATTTTGGCCCTGCCCCCGCTACACATTGCTGAGATTTTCGGCACTGTAAAGCAGGGGGCAAGGCGTCACCGCCCCCCTAGCTGCGGGAGTTTTATTGTAACAGCGGGGGTGGGCTGGACGGATCGACGGATGCCGAGAGGCTTGCCTGCCTTTCCGGGGGGCCGGGAGCGGCACCTGATTTTCAGGAGGTTCCTGGCTGAATCGGGAGTGTAGGCAAGTATGATGTTACCTTATGCACCTAGATTAATGTATAAACATTCATATAATCAACAAGTAAATAAAAGGCTAAACGTGTGACTAATCAACAAAGAGCACCTAAAAAAAGAAGGCACCAGTATGTTTGCTAAAGTCGCTCATCTAATAAATTAGTGCTAGTAAATCATTAGGCTGTTTTTATTGGCAAATTTAGCAGAATTGTCCAGTAATTCTCTGAACCCTAGGAGTATTGGCATGCTGGGTTGCACAGTGTATGTGTAAGTGGCGGTTAGTGTACACTGCGGGCAACTTAACCAGGCTTCAGGGCTATTTACCAGAAAGAATACAGGTGACTTTATACACTGCAATAAACAGGTTATTTGTATGTTAAGGCCCCCAAACATCAGCAATTGATAGCAGCAATTGTGCAATTTGCAATCGATTGTGTATAAAAATCTTTCCCTTTTTCAATCTATTATGGCAATTCTGCAATCTGCAATCAATTGAAAAAGGGAAAGATTTTTATACACAATCGATTGCAAATTGCACAATTGCTGCAATCAATTGTTGATGTATGGGGGCCTTTAGATGCAGCCTGCAGCAATTGGGCATGCTGGGTGCTATAGTGCACCACGTGGGAATGGTGTGGTGTGTAGTTGTATGTTCCTTCATGCAAGTGGTGATGGTATATGGTAACAAGGAGACCTGTGGGGCCTTGTATGGCTCTATACTGTACCTGGAGATAGTCTGATCTGTGCTGCTTGCGGCCTTACTTAGCCCATAACTCGGTCACCACCCCTTGGTCCACCATCTGTCTCCTCATTCTTCTCTGTTTCTGCAGGGAGCATGACCAGCATTTCCCCAGTATGCAATGTTAAAGAAGGAGTCTGAGTCGGCCTTATTCGTCTAATTAAATGGATTATCGAATTGCACAGTGATCGGCCAATAAGCATATGATTAATATGTGACACCTCCTGCATCAGCGTGTTGAAGAGCACAGTTCCAAAAGTGGCAGTTGATGGGGAGAGAGGAATGTTATGCCAGTAGGCATAAAATAAAAGTAACCCAGGAGAACAGCCTTTTCAACCTGAATAGACAGTTTGCAGGAATATTTAGAAGGTAATAATATAGGAGACACTTCTATTTGAAAAGATGCATAATTGTAATCCTCAACTAATCTATTATTGTATTTATTTAGCTTTGCTATAAGCACTGTTTAGGAGGAGGTCATAGACTGTTTATCTGCTACTCAAACCATGGTAAAAATAATAAAATCCTTTCCTGCAATTACTAAACAAAACAATTACTTTTCAATTTAGCATTTTTAGTCAATTTAGCATCTCTGAGTCATATTCTGTTTTACTCTGCAAAATGATCTAAACAAAATGTTTAATTACATTTCAATAACACAAAGGTATTTTATATTTTAGTAAACAATAAAGAACCACATTTAAAAACTAAAACAAAAGAAACAAATTCTATTAAGAATCCCATTGTGCCATAAAATGAGTCTATTGTGTTGGGACACAGCTGAAATAATTCCAAAAAAGCCAAGCCTACAGTATAAGAATGCAATGTCCTCTCCTTCTTGTGCTGACCTCCTCTCACTGCATGTGTGGTATTCCGCCTCCACTACAAATCACATAATGTGCAACTACTGTTTTAGAAACCGAAATATCATGAATTCTTTTGGCAGAAATAATTTGTTTAATGTGAACTCTAGTTGAATCTGCATCACTTAGATACACAAATAGGAAAAACAGCCTACCCCATACCAACATAAAGCTGTGCCAATACATACATCAGTGACTAAGCAGAATAATGTCTTTATTAGAGCAAAACCAAAACTAAGCTCAGTGCAGATTACTCGCATATATGACATTACATCATCCATGATAACGTTAAATATTTTTCTCCTAGATATGAAAGATACACAAAATTGAAGTTGCTCTAATAAGTTACTGTATATGTAACCAGGGCTGCCAACAGCTCTGATGGGGCCCTGGTACTGGGAGGGGGTGTGGTCAACCTGGGGATGTGTGGCCAGACCCCCTCCTTACAAAAAAAGAAAAAATAGTGCTCTACATGGGGTGTCGGGGGGGAAACAATCGCGCCCCCCCTGGCACATTACACAGAGAAAGTGGACTGACTGCTACTGCAGAAGCCTCTCTCCCTAGGCCAGCACACAGCGGTGTACAAATTAGTAGATGTGTTTTTAACTGTGTACAGTATTTTCAGTTGCATGTACCTTAGTATTGATTCATGTCAAAATACAATGTAAGGCATTCTCTGGCATCCTCCTCGTTAAGTTATTTATTATTATTATTATCCTTTATTTATATGGCATCACTAGGGGTCCGTAGCGCCTTACAAAGCACAGAAACAGAATGAAAAAAAAACAAGAAAAAAGTGACTTACTGTCAGCAGCGGCTCCTACCCTCTTAGATGAGGGCAGCTACCACCGCTGCAAACGAGAGGGAGGGAGGGTGCAATTACTCACCCAATGCTCCTGTCCTGGCCGGGTTCCGGCGCCTGTGCAATCGGTCAGGCACCGGGACCGGCGCATGCGCACTAGTGGTGGGGAGCCGCGTATGTGCATGCCGCCAGCATCCAAAGGGCTGCATGATCTGCAGCCCCTAGGAGCTGGTCAGGGCTTTCATAAAGGCAGAGTAGCGGCTTCCTCCTGGACACCTCCCCCTGAGACTGCTTGTATATGTGACTGGCAGGTAGCGCTTCCAATAGGAAGCTACTGCCAATCACACAGTGTAGCCAGTGCAGTCACAGACTGCACTGACTATACTGAGGTGGTGGATTTTACTGGGGTGGATGTAGCCTCGCAGCCCCTAGGCAAAATCCACCATTGCTTACTGTACAGAACATTGCAGGACATGGACGTGGTATAAACATTGCTGCAGTCATAATACTCAAATAGGTAACAGGGCAGAAGAGCACAGGGGTTGAATGCCATTGTAGACAGTGGGGGTGAAATTATGGTATACAGTAAGTAGGGGAAGGAAAAGCAAACAATGGAAGAGGGCCCTGTTCATGAGAGCTTACATTCTAAAGGGAGGGGCAGACAGGGGTGACACAGATGGGGAAGACAGTGTTCAGGGCATCTCACAGTCAATGTAGGAGGAGGTACTAGATGACTGCCTTTGGCCTTTGTATCAGGGTTGCCTACCCTCCCGATTCAGCCAGGAGCCACCCGATAATCGGGCGCAGCTCCCGGCTCCTTGGAAAGGCAGGCAAGCCTCCCGGTGGCCGCTGATTCCCCCGACCCCCCCACAATTAACTGTAAAACCCCCACAACAGGGGGAGGACGGGGCCAAAAGGATGTGTGACCCCATCACGCCCACAAATGGCAGTCATCAGTCATGCCTCGCCCTCTTTTGCTGGCCACGTCCACACTGCCCTGCTGATATGGTTACTCCCTCCCGGAAGGAGCAGCCAGAAAGTCGGCAACTATGCTTTGTTCATCTCACATCCTGGACAGCAGCAATTTTTTGTTCCATTCTGGTCTTCAGAACATTATAGATGATAGTTTTTTGGACAAGAGACATCATAACTGTGTGTTATATAGATGCGCCAAGTTACATTGTGGCTAATTGCACCACAATCCTGTGCATGCATCGCGCCATGTGATTCCCCGAGTCTGCATATGCTACGCTATGGTGCGGACTGTGATCGCACCATTCATCCCTATGGAGGCACATACGCAGTGTGCATATCTACTCGCGGGCGCGCATCTCGCGCTATGCGTAGCGTGTTTCGTGGCACCAGCGGCAAAAATATTGCTGGGCATATCTGTATGTCCACTACTGATAATGTATTTCCCCTTTAATTACCCATTTTTCTCTGCACCACTCTCCATTGTTAGGTGACGTGCGGTAAGGTCAATGGCTGGGGAGGCACAGTTTTTATGTCAAAACGCTGGAGCATGACAGGGAGTATGATAGGGAAGGGAGTATGACAGGGAGAATGATAGGGGAGGTAGTATGACAGGAAGTATGATAGGGGAGGGAGTATGACAGGGAGTATGATAGGGGAGGGAGTATGACAGGGAGTATGATAGGGGAGGGAGTATGACAGGGAGCATGATAGGGGAGGGAGTATGACAGGGAGCATGATAGGGGAGGGAGTATGACAGGGAGTATGATAGGGAAGGGAGTATTACAGGGAGTATGATAGGGGAGGGAGCATGACAGGGAGTATGATAGGGGAAGGAGTATGACAGGGAGTATGATAGGGGAGGGAGTATGACAGGGAGTATGATAGGGGAGGGAGCATGACAGGGAGTATGATAGGGGAAGGAGTATGACAGGGAGTATGATAGGGGAGGGAGTATGACAGGGAGTATGATAGGGGAGGGAGTATGACAGTGAGTATGATAGGGGAGGGGGTATGACAGAGAGTATGATAGGGGAGGGAGTATGACGGGGAGTATGATAGGGGAGGGAGTATGACAGGGAGTATAATAGGGGAGGGAGTATGACAGGGAGTATGATAGGGGAGGGAGTATGACAGGGAGTATGATAGGGGAGGGAGTATGACAGGGAGTATGATAGGGGAGGGAGTATGACAGGAAGTATGATAGGGGAGGGAGTATGATAGGGAGTATGACAGGGAGTATGATAGGGGAGAAAGTATGACGGGGAGTTTGATAGGGGAGGGAGTATGACAGGGAGTATGATAGGGGAGGGAGTATGACAGGGAGTATGATAGGGGAGGGAGTATGACAGGGCGTCTGATAGGGGAGGGAGTATGACAGTGGGTATGATAGGGGAGGGAGTATGATAGGGAGTATAATAGGGGAGGGAGTATGACAGGGAGTATGACAGGAAGTATGATAGGGGAGGGAGTATGATAGGGAGAATGACAGGGAGTATGATAGGGAGAGAGTATGATGGGGAGTATGATAGGGGAGGGAGTATGACAGTGAGTATGATAGGGGAGGGAGTATGACAGGGACTATGATAGGGGAGGGAGTATGACAGGGAGTATGATAGGGGAGGGGGTATGACAGGGAGTATGATAGGGGAGGGAGTATGACAGGAAGTATGATAGGGGAGGGAGTATGACAGGGAGTATGATAGGGGAGGGAGCATGACAGGGAGTATGATAGAGGAGGGAGCATGACAGGAGGTATGATAGGGGAGGGAGTATGACAGAGAGTATGATAGGGAAGGGAGTATGAGAGGGAGTATGATAAGGGAGGGAGTATGACAGGGAGTATGATAGGGGAGGGAGTATGACAGGGAGTATGATAGGGGAGGGAGTATGACAGGGAGTATGATAGGGGAGGGAGTATGACAGGGAGTCTGATAGGGGAGGGAGTATGACAGTGGGTATGATAGGGGAGGGAGTATGACAGGGAGTATAATAGGGGAGGGAGTATGACAGGGAGTATGATAGGGGAGGGAGTATGACAGGGAGTATGATAGGGGAGGGAGTATGACAGGGAGTATGATAGGGGAGGGAGTATGACAGGGAGTATGATAGGGGAGGGAGTATGATAGGGAGTATGACAGGGAGTATGATAGGGAGAGAGTATGATGGGGAGTATGATAGGGGAGGGAGTATGACAGTGAGTATGATAGGGGAGGGAGTATGACAGGGACTATGATAGGGGAGGGAGTATGACAGGGAGTATGATAGGGGAGGGAGTATGACAGGGAGTATGATAGGGGAGGGAGTATGACAGGAAGTATGATAGGGGAGGGAGTATGACAGGGAGTATGATAGGGGAGGGAGTATGACAGAAAGTATGATAGGGGAGGGAGCATGACAGGAGGTATGATAGGGGAGGGAGTATGACAGAGAGTATGATAGGGGAGGGAGTATGAGAGGGAGTATGATAAGGGAGGGAGTATGACAGGGAGTATGATAGGGGAGGGAGTATGACAGGGAGTATGATAGGGGAGGGAGTATGACAGGGAGTATGATAGGGGAGGGAGTATGACAGGGAGTATGATAGGGGAGGGAGTATGACAGGGAGTATGATAGGGGAGGTAGTATGACAGGGAGTATGATAGGGGAGGTAGTATGACAGGGGGTATGATAGGGGAGGGAGTTTGACAGGGGGTATGATAGGGGAGGGAGTATGACAGGGAGTATGATAGGGGAGGGAGTATGAGAGGGAGTATGATAGGGGAGGGAGTATGAGAGGGAGTATGATAGGGGAGGGAGTAAGACAGGGAGTATGATAGGGGAGGGAGTATGACAGGGAGTATGATAGGGGAGGGAGTATGACAGGGAGTATGATAGGGGAGGGAGTATGACAGGGAGTATGATAGGGGAGGGAGTATGACAGGGAGTATGGTAGGGGAGGGAGTATGACGGAGTATGATGGGGAGGGAGGATGACAGGGAGTATGATAGGGGAGGGAGTATGAGAGAGAGTATGATAGGGGAGGTAGTATGACAGGGACTATGATAGGGGAGGGAGTATGACAGGGAGTATGATAGGGGAGGGAGTATGACAGGGAGTATGATAGGGGAGGGAGTATGACAGGAAGTATGATAGGGGAGGGAGTATGACAGGGAGTATGATAGGGGAGGGAGTATGACAGAAAGTATGATAGGGGAGGGAGCATGACAGGAGGTATGATAGGGGAGGGAGTATGACAGAGAGTATGATAGGGGAGGGAGTATGAGAGGGAGTATGATAAGGGAGGGAGTATGACAGGGAGTATGATAGGGGAGGGAGTATGACAGGGAGTATGATAGGGGAGGGAGTATGACAGGGAGTATGATAGGGGAGGGAGTATGACAGGGAGTATGATAGGGGAGGGAGTATGACAGGGAGTATGATAGGGGAGGGAGTATGACAGGGAGTATGATAGGGGAGGTAGTATGACAGGGGGTATGATAGGGGAGGGAGTTTGACAGGGGGTATGATAGGGGAGGGAGTATGACAGGGAGTATGATAGGGGAGGGAGTATGAGAGGGAGTATGATAGGGGAGGGAGTATGAGAGGGAGTATGATAGGGGAGGGAGTAAGACAGGGAGTATGATAGGGGAGGGAGTATGACAGGGAGTATGATAGGGGAGGGAGTATGACAGGGAGTATGATAGGGGAGGGAGTATGACAGGGAGTATGATAGGGGAGGGAGTATGACAGGGAGTATGGTAGGGGAGGGAGTATGACGGAGTATGATGGGGAGGGAGGATGACAGGGAGTATGATAGGGGAGGGAGTATGAGAGAGAGTATGATAGGGGAGGTAGTATGACAGGGAGTATGATAGGGGAGGGAGTATGAGAGGGAGTATGATAGGGGAGGGAGAATGAGAGGGAGTATGATAGGGGAGGGAGTATGACAGGGAGTTTGATGGGGAAGGGAGTATGACAGGGAGTTTGACGGGGGAGGGAGTATGACAGGGGGTATGATGGGGAAGGGAGTATGACAGGTGGTATGATAGGGGAGGGAGTATGACAGGGAGTATGATAGGGGAGGGAGTATGATAGGGAGTATGATAGGGGAGGGAGTATGACAGGGAGTATGATAGGGGAGGGAGTATGACAGAGAGTATGATAGGAGAGGGAGTATGAGAGGGATTATGATAAGGGAGGGAGTATGACAGGGAGTATGATAGGGGAGGGAGTATGACAGGGAGTTTGATAGGGGAGGGAGTATGACAGGGAGTATGATAAGGGAGGGAGTATGACAGGGAGTATGATAGGGGAGGGAGTATGACAGGGAGTATGATAGGGGAGGGAGTATGACAGGGAGTATGATAGGGGAGGGAGTATGACAGGGAGTATGATAGGGGAGGGAGTATGACAGGGAGTATGATAGGGGAGGGAGTATGACAGGGAGTATGATAGGGGAGGTAGTATGACAGGGGGTATGATAGGGGAGGGAGTATGACAGGGAGTATGATAGGGGAGGGAGTATGAGAGGGAGTATGATAGGGGAGGGAGTATGAGAGGGAGTATGATAGGGGAGGGAGTAAGACAGGGAGTATGATAGGGGAGGGAGTATGACAGGGAGTATGATAGGGGAGGGAGTATGACAGGGAGTATGATAGGGGAGGGAGTATGACAGGGAGTATGATAGGGGAGGGAGTATGACAGGGAGTATGGTAGGGGAGGGAGTATGACGGAGTATGATGGGGAGGGAGGATGACAGGGAGTATGATAGGGGAGGGAGTATGAGAGAGAGTATGATAGGGGAGGTAGTATGACAGGGAGTATGATAGGGGAGGGAGTATGAGAGGGAGTATGATAGGGGAGGGAGAATGAGAGGGAGTATGATAGGGGAGGGAGTATGACAGGGAGTTTGATAGTGAAGGGAGTATGACAGGGAGTTTGACGGGGGAGGGAGTATGACAGGGGGTATGATGGGGAAGGGAGTATGACAGGTGGTATGATAGGGGAGGGAGTATGACAGGGAGTATGATAGGGGAGGGAGTATGATAGGGAGTATGATAGGGGAGGGAGTATGACAGGGAGTATGATAGGGGAGGGAGTATGACAGAGAGTATGATAGGAGAGGGAGTATGAGAGGGATTATGATAAGGGAGGGAGTATGACAGGGAGTATGATAGGGGAGGGAGTATGACAGGGAGTTTGATAGGGGAGGGAGTATGACAGGGAGTATGATAAGAGAGGGAGTATGACAGGGAGTATGATAGGGGAGGGAGTATGACAGGGAGTATGATAGGGGAGGGAGTATGACAGGGAGTATGATAGGGGAGGGAGTATGACAGGGAGTATGATAGGGGAGGGAGTATGAGAGGGAGTATGATAGGGGAGGGAGTATGAGAGGGAGTATGATAGGGGAGGGAGTAAGACAGGGAGTATGATAGGGGAGGGAGTATGACAGGGAGTATGATAGGGGAGGGAGTATGACAGGGAGTATGATAGGGGAGGGAGTATGACAGGGAGTATGATAGGGGAGGGAGTATGACAGGGAGTATGGTAGGGGAGGGAGTATGACGGAGTATGATGGGGAGGGAGGATGACAGGGAGTATGATAGGGGAGGGAGTATGAGAGAGAGTATGATAGGGGAGGTAGTATGACAGGGAGTATGATAGGGGAGGGAGTATGAGAGGGAGTATGATAGGGGAGGGAGAATGAGAGGGAGTATGATAGGGGAGGGAGTATGACAGGGAGTTTGATAGGGAAGGGAGTATGACAGGGAGTTTGACGGGGGAGGGAGTATGACAGGGGGTATGATGGGGAAGGGAGTATGACAGGTGGTATGATAGGGGAGGGAGTATGACAGGGAGTATGATAGGGGAGGGAGTATGATAGGGAGTATGATAGGGGAGGGAGTATGACAGGGAGTATGATAGGGGAGGGAGTATGACAGAGAGTATGATAGGAGAGGGAGTATGAGAGGGATTATGATAAGGGAGGGAGTATGACAGGGAGTATGATAGGGGAGGGAGTATGACAGGGAGTTTGATAGGGGAGGGAGTATGACAGGGAGTATGATAAGGGAGGGAGTATGACAGGGAGTATGATAGGGGAGGGAGTATGACAGGGAGTATGATAGGGGAGGGAGTATGACAGGGAGTATGATAGGGGAGGGAGTATGACAGGGAGTATGATAGGGGAGGGAGTATGACAGGGAGTATGATAGGGGAGGGAGTATGACAGGGAGTATGATAGGGGAGGTAGTATGACAGGGGGTATGATAGGGGAGGGAGTTTGACAGGGGGTATGATAGGGGAGGGAGTATGACAGGGAGTATGATAGGGGAGGGAGTATGAGAGGGAGTATGATAGGGGAGGGAGTATGAGAGGGAGTATGATAGGGGAGGGAGTAAGACAGGGAGTATGATAGGGGAGGGAGTATGACAGGGAGTATGATAGGGGAGGGAGTATGACAGGGAGTATGATAGGGGAGGGAGTATGACAGGGAGTATGATAGGGGAGGGAGTATGACAGGGAGTATGGTAGGGGAGGGAGTATGACGGAGTATGATGGGGAGGGAGTATGACAGGGAGTATGATAGGGGAGGGAGTATGAGAGAGAGTATGATAGGGGAGGTAGTATGACAGGGAGTATGATAGGGGAGGGAGTATGAGAGGGAGTATGATAGGGGAGGGAGAATGAGAGGGAGTATGATAGGGGAGGGAGTATGACAGGGAGTTTGATAGGGAAGGGAGTATGACAGGGAGTTTGACGGGGGAGGGAGTATGACAGGGGGTATGATGGGGAAGGGAGTATGACAGGTGGTATGATAGGGGAGGGAGTATGACAGGGAGTATGATAGGGGAGGGAGTATGATAGGGAGTATGATAGGGGAGGGAGTATGACAGGGAGTATGATAGGGGAGGGAGTATGACAGAGAGTATGATAGGAGAGGGAGTATGAGAGGGATTATGATAAGGGAGGGAGTATGACAGGGAGTATGATAGGGGAGGGAGTATGACAGGGAGTTTGATAGGGGAGGGAGTATGACAGGGAGTATGATGGAGGAAGTATGACAGGGAGTATGATAGGGGAGGGAGTATGACATGGAGTATGATTGGGGAGGGAGTATGACAGGGAGTATGATAGGGGAGGGAGTATGACAGGGAGTATGATAGGGGAGGGAGTATGACAGGGAGTATGATAGGGGAGGGAGTATGACAGGGAGTATGATAGGGGAGGGAGTATGACAGGGAGTATGATATGGGAGGGAGTATGACAGGGGGTATGATAGGGGAGGGAGTATGACAGGGTGTATGATAGGGGAGGGAGTATGACAGGGAGTATGATAGGGGAGGGAGTATGACAGGGAGTATGATAGGGGAGGGAGTATGACAGGGAGTATGATAGGGGAGGGAGTATGACAGGGAGTATGATAGGGGAGGGACTATGACAGGGAGTATGATAGGGGAGGGAGTATGACAGGGAGTATGATTGGGGAGGGAGTATGACAGGGAGTATGATATGGGAGGGAGTATGATAGGGAGTATGATAGGGGAGGGAGTATGACAGGGAGTATGATAGAGGAGGGAGTATGACAGGGAGTATGATAGGGGAGGGAGTATGACAGGGAGTATGATAGGGGAGGGAGTATGACAGTGAGTTTAATAGGGGAGGGAGTATAACAGGGACTATGATATGGTGATAGGGGAGGGAGTATGAGAGGGAGTATGATAGGGGAGGGAGTATGACAGGGAGTATAATAGGGGAGGGAGTATGAGAGGGAGTATGATAGGGGAGGGAGTATGACAGGGAGTATGATAGGGGAGGGAGTATGAGAGGGAGTATGATAGGGGAGGGAGTATGACGGAGTATGATAGGGGAGGGGTTATGATAGGGGAGGGAGTATGACAGGGAGTATGATAGGGGAGGGAGTATGACGGAGTATGATAGGGGAGGGGTTATGATAGGGGAGGGAGTATGACAGGGAGTATGATAGGGGAGGGAGTATGACAGGGGGTATGATAGGGGAGGGAGTATGACAGGGGTATGATAGGGGAGGGAGTATGACAGGGAGTATGATAGGGGAGGGAGTATGACAGGGGGTATGATAGGGGAGGGCGTATGACAGTGAGTATTATAGGGGAGGGAGTATGACAGGGAGTATGATAGGGGAGGGAGTATGAGAGGGAGTATGATAGGGGAGGGAGTATGACAGGTATTATGATAGGGGAGGGTGTATGACAGGGAGTATGATAGGGTAGGGAGCATGACAGGGAGTATGATAGGGGAGGGAGTATGAGAGGGGGTATGATAGGGGAGGGAGTATGACAGGGAGTATGACAGGGTAGAGAGTATGACAGGGAGTATGATAGGGGAGGGAGTATGACAGGGAGTATGATAGGGGAGGGAGTATGACAGGGAGTATGATAGGGGAGGGAGTATGACAGGGAGTATGATAGGGGAGGGAGTATGACAGGGAATATGATAGGGGAGGGAGTATGACAGGGGAGGCTCTACCTCCCCTGCCTACCCTGACTGCACGTCCTTCATTTTAAGATAGATGTGTGTTATGTTTACATCATGAATGCAGGTTTCCTTTAGCACTGTTGTGTTGTTTGCAGTTACTACATGGACTAATATGTTTCATGACTATTACATAGTTTTTTTCTTCACTGAGTAATTCAAACAATTTTACTTATGAAATATAATTGAACTGAAATTAGAACAGTGTATTTTTAATTTGGGTAGATATACTTGGAAGAACAGGTAAATATTTTGGTGAATTATAACTCAATCATTATTGTTTTCTGTGTGATAAAATGCAAACAAATGTATTTGCACATTTCCATGATGGACCCCATGTACGTAGCATCCGTTTTAACCATCTAAAAAACACCAAAACATTTTCTCTCTATAATTATGTATGAAGTGAACTGGTATCAAGTTGCAGTCTGCTATTAATGGGTAATACTTGTTTATTGCTTTTCATTCTCTTAGGCTTTTCTTTTATTATTGACACAGCTGGAAAAAGATGAGTCTCATAAAATGAGCTTAGCTCGCATATACAACGGCCTGCAACATAGACCTTATTCAGTTAGTTCAGCTGCACTAAACAATTACAGGATTAGTATGAGTTTTAATCTCTATTGAGTGATTGGGTGAAATGCAAAATGCAACTAAATATATTATTCTTATACAATATACAATATATTTTGTTCAAAATGTTTACCAAGACTCTGTAAAAAGTACAGTAAGAAACATAAGAACAAGAGAAGAAAAGTTAAATAACTAAAAATTTGTACATAATACAAAGTAGAGATTCTACACCCAACATATCTGAGCCCTGTATCCAACACCTCCTTCACCATTACTTTTAATAGGATAGAAAGGTGATTTTTAAAAATCACGTAGTAAAGGAAGAAAAGAAAAAAACTTGGATGCCAGAAACTGTTCTATTCTCCCCAGAAAGTGCATAATCTGGACACCACCTCCCCCCATCCTTCCTCAGCATAATGCTAACTAACATCCCTCCACAGATGACTCCTAACCACTAAATGAAAGCATTATTAATGCTGGTATGCATGCGGTAAGTGGCGGAATGTATTGGCTTCATAATGCCGTGCTTGATACATCCCGGACTCAGTGAGGCACAATCATCCATTATGCAATGGCAAATGTAAACCAAGCACAGGCTTAAGGTGCTTGTCGCTCCTTAATAACAGAGATTTGTAGTGAGACACTTATCTGTTGTGTATAAATATATATATATATATATATGTGTGTGTAGTTACGAAAGCAAAGACCAAATACAGGCTCAAATTGCTTGTTGCCTCTGTGTAAGTTGTTTGCAGGGTATTCTGCACCAGGAAGCAGCAGACATTTAGGAATACACAGATTGATCCATTTGTAAACCCCTAGTTTATCTGGGAATAGGTGTTACACAGAGAGATACATATTTACTTATAATCAGCGCTATATTTCACCAGTAACAAGCAGAAACCCTCATTGACTATTCCATAATGTCCCGGGCCAAAATTTATTTTCCATGGGCACCAAGGCAAGGTTCAGTTACATATGTGGAGTGCTGGTTTTTGTATCATATATATATATATATATATATATATATATATATATATATACACACACACACATATAGTTATAAACTAGCTAAGGTACCCTGCATTGCCAGGGTTTAATCATCATGTTATTAAGTTTTATTATGTAATGTTGTGGAGAGCCCAGAACAGGCTCACCTGGTCAAAGTTCTTCCCAGCGTATCCACGGACCTGGACCTCAACCCCCTAGTACTGTATGCCTTCTGTGAAGTTGTCATCCAAATTATGCTATGTCATCTAAGTAAATCCAGTGGAAGGCCAAGAACAGGCTCCTTGGGTCAAAGTTCTCTCTGGCGCACTCCACCGTGAGGTCCGACCAGGACACCAACCACTCCTTTAGGCATCCCAATCTAACTGCCACCCCTCTGTGAAGTTTGCATCCAAATCCAACCAGTGGAAGGCCCAAAATAGGTTCCGTGAGTGATAATTCTGCTCAGCATCCCCGGGTCAAAGTTCTGCCCAGCGTACACCAATGGGAGCTCCGACTGGGACCTCAACCCCCTAGTATGTCTTCTGGGATCCAATGATATCACTCCGTGAAATTTTCATCCAAATCCATCCAGTGGAATTCATTGAACAGGCTCTCCAGGTCAAAGTTCTGCCTAGCGTACACTAACGGGAGGTCCACTGGGACCTCAACCCCCTAGTATGTCTTCTGGGATCCAGTTTTACCACTCTGTGAAGTTTTCATCCAAATCCATTCAGTGGAAGGCTAAACAGGCTTCCCGGGTCAAAGTTCTGCCCAGTGTACACCAATGAGAGGTCTGACCAAAATCCTAACCCGCCTAAAACCTGTTCAGGATCCAACTGGACCACCTCGCATTGGTTTCATCCCATTCGGTGCAGGGGTGTCCAAATGCATAACTGGACAGATAAACAAACAAACAAACAGACCAATGAATTTTATATATAAGATATGTTTTTCTATAGCTCCACCCCCAGTAGCTCCACCCCCAGTTCCTGAATTCACTTTTCCAGCCCTGCTTATATATTATTTGCGGACAGTGGGCCTGATTCAGAGCCGGACGCTATTTGCGCTCGCTCGTTCAGAAAAAGGGGACGGGTATTTAAATAGAGCGCTCGCTCTTTGCGGTCTGTTGACGCCTCTATGTCTGAACGAGCGAACGAAACATGCGCTCGCTATTTTTTTAAAAACGCCCCCTGGCCGCTCGCATCCTACATCATCTCCGCTATTTATTACATTAATCGAGTACATCGAAAGGCGTATGAACTGCTCGCAGTGCTTGTGGTAGCATTTACCTACCGCAATCATGTGAGCAGTTCAGGCTAAAAGACAACCAAGTGACATGGTCGATGACGCTGCTTTGTTAATTATGCACACCCTTAAAACGCCCGTTTTGACCGTTTGGCACGCATGCGTTCGGATCTCCACTCCCCGTTTTCAAGCACCTTCCCCTGTTACCACCCACAAACGCCTCATTCTGTCACTCAAATTAGCAGGCATTCGCTATTTTGCGAGCACACAATTTCCGACCGCAATGACTGGTTCGCGCATGCGTATTACAACCCATATGCATGCGCAGTTGTGCGAACATCGTTCGGAGCGAACGAGCGGCCGCTTACGAGCGGCTCTAAATCAGTCCCAGTGGCTCTGAATCAGGGCCGGGCTATTTTTTTTTAGAACGGCCTCCTGGTCGCTCGCATAGCTGTGGGTGACCACCCACAACTATAGCGAGCGGCCAGAAAGATGGTCGCGATGGTCTTGACCATCGCGACCATCGGGCTTGCGACGAGACCCTTGTGGTAGGGTCTCGTTGTCGCAAGCCCCAGAGAGATTTCGGCTCTAACAACACCAAAATCTATCCCACTGACATCACTCGTCACATGGGAACGCCTCCATTTGGGCAGCCACTCCCCCGGCCCACCCATCAAAGGGGGCGTGCTGTCACTCAACATCGACAGCATGCCCCCTTTGGTACGAGATCCAGAGCAACAGATTGCCTGTCGCTATCCGGGTCTCGCGCATGCGCACGACGGAGCCGGCTTTCGCAATAAATACCTTGACAAAGTGCCCGCGCATGTGCCGGCCGGCCGCCGCTGCAACCCCCTCAGCACTAAGCCCTTCCCCCCGCGACCCCCCCTCTCCCTTAATTACACTTACCTGCATGATCCGGGCCTCTGGTGATGTCCTCCATGCCTCCGATCAGGTGATCTCCCATACTGCGCTGGTACCTGATCACCTGATGACCGGGCCGCAGTGCACTATGGGAGACCAGCTGACTGGAGTGGAGACATCACCGGAGACCCGATCACCGGTCCCTGGAGTCAGGTAAGTAAAAATATTTTTTGACAATTTTTTTTTCTTTTTTTTACAGTAATCAGCTTGCGTTCTGTTTAGACCACACAGCTGATTACTGGGACCAACTCCCAGCTCTGCTCTGCCCATTAGACCAGAGTAGGAGGCCGGTAACCGGGGGAGACCCTGGATAACGCCACCTCCAGGTGGCGTTATTGTCACAGGGCTTTCCCCGATATTTTTTTACAATTTATTTTTAGTAACTTTGGTCTAATCACATTTCCCATTACAATTATGGGAAATGTGATCTGCTTACTAAAAATAAGTGATACTTAGGGGTTGGAGTAGAATTTTATGAATTCTACTCCAATTGCCCTGTAATAACTATAGGTGATACTGCAATAATATGAAAAGGGTGTGAAAACACCCTTTTTCACTTTATTTTAGTCAAAATAATGTTAATAAATAGAGCCCTCAGTAAGTAAGAATAAGAAGAGATAGCATCCAGAAATACAGAACATTACTGAATATAAACAAAAAAGGTCAACACAGTTTTAAAGGAAACAGTCATGCCAAACTAATCTTACCAGTTTCCATAAGGAAGTAATTCGTAAACTGAAACTTGGCAATGCAGCTGACAGGATGTATTATTGGACCCTGTTCTTTTCTATGCACTTATAAAAGATCTTGTATTAGGTCTAAGTTAGTGGATACATATTTGCAGATGTCTCTAAAGGTGGGTACACACCTGAAAGATATATCTGCAAATCGAGTGATCTGCAGATATATCTTCAGATGATGTCATTCATACACACTGAACATCCATCATCTATCCGGCAGCCTGGGTCCCACTGGCAGGGAGGCGGGTCGGGGCCGCCCCCTCCCTGCGGCTGTCGCTGTGTGTATACGGGCAGTCTGCAAACCGCCCGTGCACACTTGCCGATGGACTGATACTGTATGTCTGCAGACATATCTGTCCATCGGCTGTGCAGCACACCCAATGCGATATGTCTGTGAACAACGTGGTTCACAGACACATCGCATGTACCCACTGGCCGACGGCCAGCAGATATATTGGCCAATCAATTGATTGGCCAATATATCAGCCAGTGTGTACCCAGCATTAGCCTTGTAAACTTGGCATTGTGTCACTATATTAGGACTTGTACACTATGTAGACAAAAGTGATTGGACACTGACAGAAAATAGATCAATGAGATTATATTAACGTCAGTACTTTTAGGGTCCACCATGTACAGTGATTACTGCAGACACCCTTCTTGGCAAACTGTCCACAAGTTCCTAGACAACAGCAGGCGGGATCTTTTGCCATTGACCCTTAAGTACAGTGACCACCTGTGACACTGAAGAAAGTCGAGTTGGCCTAGAATGCACCCGTCATTGCAGTTCGTCGCAGAGGTTCTCAAAATGGTTAAGATCTGGACTCTGAGCTGGCCAGTCCATCTGGGTTACCAAATTTTCTTTATACCAGTCTAGCGTCACCCTGGAAACATGACAGGTGGCATTGTTATCCTGATAAAAACATTAATTGTTTCCGTAGAACTTAAAATGCATGGGCCTCCCTACCAAGTGTTCTTGTCAAAACCGCCACATTAGTGGCCATTTGGAACTCATATGTAATGGTATGTATTTGGCTTGCGCGGGGGTGTCCAATCACTTTTGTCTACATAGTGTAGAACATAAAAATACCAGAACAGAAAAAAAGAAATATAAAATATGAAAATATAATAGTAAAGTTATACCTCAAGGTTACATAGTACTGTTACTTTTGTGCCTCATATTAAATTAGAAGCACTTAGGGCCTGACTCAGATGTGGATGAAATGCCGACATTTACATAATTGAGCGATTATCGGCTGACTGCGCATGTGTCCCAATTGCACTGCGCGCATGCCACGATACCATAGCGATGCTGTGTGCAGTAAGGATCTATTTTCAAAGTGATTGACATTCAGGGACTGTTTGGGGGAGGTTACGGGGAGTGGCGGCAAAAACACAGACGTCTAGCGGCCGTTTTTGGGGCATGTCGCATACTATTGCAAATCTGTACACAGCGGAAGGGGGGGTTAGGGTTAGGCACCCCTGAGGGTAGGTTAGGGTTAGGCACTAGGGGGGCAGGTTAGGCACCACTAAGGGAGGGTTAGGGGGGGACAGGGGAGGGTTAGGGTACTTACCTGCCTCTGTTGGGACCTAGATCCTGTCGGGCATTCGCTGTCAGGATTTGAACCGGCGGCTGTGTAGCATTGCAATCCCATTCCATGGGATCCTTACCTGTCAATCAACATTCACTTTGCAAATAAATGCTAACTGTGAGCATGCGCAGTGCGACTCAGAGACATGCGCAGATTACTGATAATGGTTCAACTGCTTAAATATCGGCATCGTGTCTATCTCTGAATCAGGCCCTCAGATGTGACCTATGAATTTTCTATAAATATATTCAAGAACTGATTTTTTACATCAAAGGACTGCACGTGTGGTAGAAGGGAATTACCCACAGTGAAGTAGATTGTCCCTACCAATGTACAAAAGGGTTTGTGAGAATGAGGGTAGTTGGCCAGTAGACTCCACAGCCAAGGAACGTTGTAATGGGCAGAATCTGTAAATAATTTGGGACCACAAATACCGAGGCAAAGCAGGAAGCACTAATGATGAGATATATTAACATTTCATTGGCCGGAGCGGGGGAGTGAAAACTCCCCCCTCTGGCGATCAAGGCTAGAGCCCACAGCGCATCAGCCTAGTGCTGATGCGCTGTCTCTCACTCCCGGTTGGCTACAGTGAGCACGCGCAGGATCTCGCAAGCATCAGGAGATCCCTTGTGGAGCCCAGGAGCCAGCAGCCACCGCAGCAGGGACAGAGCTGTCCCTGCAGTGGGGATAGGGTAACAACTGCTGCAGCTGTCGATATCGATAGCTGTAGCTGGCAGTACGGTCAGGCGAACTGACTGTTCATACGTTGCCCTACCTATAGCCGCTGCTATCTTGTAGATAGCAGCGCTGATAATGACAGGGGCGAATAGCATGGGGAGAAGCGGTATCAGCATGCATAACGTGCGCTAATGCCGCTGAGGCGGTTAATACATCTGCCCCTATGTTCCGAGATCTACAACATCTGGAACAAACTTTAAATTGCATATCATGAACTGAAATACTAGTATAGCTATGAAGAGTGAATTGGAAAGTCTTAATCCATACATCTGTGATTAATTGTGGCAATTTGACGTTTTACAGATGATTGTCCCAAAAAAATCGTCAATGTCTGGATGAATTGCTAAATCTGGTTGTCCAACATCTTGAATTTCAGCAATCAATCAGGGCTATAAATGGGTAGTGTATGGAGACGATCAGCCAATTTGCAGAACGTTACTAGTAAAATGATGGGCCTTTCAGGACTGGCAGATCTGTGATTTGCTGAAAATTACCTAGAATCACTGAGAAATATCTGTAATGTATGGGTGCAGATTGGTGGATTGGGAATCTTTAAATCGGGGAAAGAAAATCACAGAATCTGTGAATTTTTATTTTAGACTGCTGATGTATGGGCCCCTTTACTCATTGAATTGTCCAAATCAATCCCCCACACTTTGATATATGAAGGCAGATTATCAAAATAACTCTTAATGAATGACCTGTAAGATGCAGAAATAGTGGGGCTGATGTAGGATTGGCTACAAGTTGGATTCAATTGCACTCGTACTGCATGCATGCAACTAAATACGGTTAATCACCTGTATGCAAAGTTGCATGCATCTATGTAACTGCACTACTTATATGCATGTTTAAGTAGCCATCATCAGGGCACACTTTCACCAGCTCTGTACCTCCCTGTGCAAGAGATCAATCTGAAAAATGACGGATCTCTGTGTACATACAACTCAACATAGCCCATAACAGGACAACAATAGGTGATTGTATCCATGGAGCAATATTAATTAGGATTGGTAAAGAGCAATCCATTGTTATGTGGCATGGTTCACTCTAGTATATTATTTATTTAGCATGGCTGATGGTAGCAGTTCAATAATATATTTATAACATAAAACGTTATATTAACATCTGTTCATTACAGAAATATCTAAAGGTACTAAAATGGGGCGATCCCATAGATAGTAACTCCAAATTGTACCAGGTGGTAAGTCTAACTGCCTTTCTAAGAAATTCTTTAGTGGGGGAAGGAACCGACGTACATAAGGAAGCTAAATAGAAAATAACTTTTATGCTCAAGTTCATCTAATGAACATTTCAACCAACTATAGGTTTTTTTAAAGATTCCCCTATTCTTTAATAATAATGAAGCAGAGATAGAACTTGTACTTTGCTCCTTACTTGAGGCATTGCTGAGGTCCCACTACTTGCCAACTGCTAACCTGTGCTGTCACAGTAGCAGTGAGGATTATTGTGGCAGCATGTACTGGGGTGTATACTAGTAGAATAATGCACAGAGATCAACCAATCAGTATATGGAATACTGCATACAATAACAGTCAATTAATCTATAAAACAAAATAAGAGTGCAGATTGTATATTCTAAAGGCATCCAAAGGTCTCATCTACCTACCTCATATCTGCACCTCTCATTTAAGCAGTCATAATGCTTGATTGCCTGAATTTGTGTATTGGGATAGCAAAATGGCTACAGACAGCCATTTCTATTCATGGTTCTTATGTGTGTATCAGACATGAAGTGGTATCAGGCATGAAATGGTATAGGAATGTGGAAAGCAGACAGGCCATAAATCCACAAGGCGTTGTCTACTGCGATGTACGCTTGCATTAAGTTTTAGAAAGTCCTTATCAGTAGTTAACCAATAAAGTAGTTTGAAGTAGGTTTATGCCCATATTAGTAAGAGTTAGATGGGTATGACAAGTAGAATACTATATAAGCAAAGAACAAAGAAGCTGCCAGTGGCCTGCCCTATGCCTGGACCAGAGACTGCAGCTGCTGGCCAGGATATTGTTCATTCCAGCTCTATTCTGAGGAGGCTCCTGGATCGTGTAACCATCTTATATTCCGAAGCTAAGTAACTATTATTCTTCCATATCTTGTTATCTGTTGTAATAAATTATATCTTTTTTCAAGATACTGGTTTGTGTGGCTTAATTAACCTTCTGTATCCAAGAACCTTATCTCGTTCCACCGGGAACATTAAAGTGGTGTCAGAAGTGGGATACAGAGAGTTAATAGTCATAAATCTGCTTGGAATGTGTAGGCGATTGTTTTAGCATTGCTGTGCAAACGTAGTGTTGTGCAAATGCAGGGTTGTGCAAACCCATGTAAAAAATCCTCTGTCTCATAAGTGAATGAGGGAGGTGTGACCTGATCAGTCAAAGAGTGTATACTGTACGTCACACTATATCTGTATGTTGTCTGTTTACTGTCTTTGTGTTTGTGTTGTTGAATCAAACAAGAATAATGCATTTTATGATTTTTAAGAAACATGCAAATATGTTGAAAAATGAATTGGGATTTCAGCTGGCTGATATCCAGAAAAAGCATAATGTTGGTTTTTCACTGCCTGGTATTGATAAAAGTAAAAATAGTGACATTTTGCGTAGGCCAATATATGTTGAAAGAAGTGTAAAATCTGTTCAGAGGAATGTAGTGATAAAGCCTGTCTCACAGACAGAGAGAGTAAGCCTGAATTCACATTGTCCCAGAAATTCCATAGGGAGGGGGAGTGAATCCCCACAAGTGAGAGTTGAGATGTTAGCTAGCGCAGAAATAAGTGCTGATTTATTACACACAGAAAGTGTAGAAATTAGTGAGTTTGAGATACACAGAGAAGTGTGTCAGAAAGAATTTGAAACAGAAATTGTGTTTGATCAGAGGAGTTGTGTGATGGAAATGTCTTATGATTTGATAACATGTGAACAAAATGTTGAAACCCATGAATGCAAAGAATATGTCCAGAAATCATATTCAAAATTGAATGCAAATGAGGCTTCTGATAAAATGCCATTGGTTAGTGATACTCTTAAGGTGAATGATGGTATGTCTGACTTGTCCAGGAGTGTCCCGTTTGCTATGCAATGTGAACTGATTGAAAAAAAAATGTGTTTGCATGGCCATTGAGAGGGGTGTTGCTGAGTGAAGGGGTGGTGATGATGCCTTTTACCTTGCCCAATGAGACAAAATGCAAGGGGTGGGGATTAGGCAGGATTGCAGTTATAGACCATACCCCTGAGACTGAAGACTCCCCCTGTGACATTATTTTTACATGGCATGATCAACAAGTCATTGTTGAGTTTAAAACTGCAAAAAGTGAATAAGATGTGTTTTCTGATAAAAAATCCATTGCCAATGATGTTCATGGTTTTACTTGCTCATTGTGAAGGAGGGGTTGGTGAGTACACACTGACCAACCACAAGGGGCACACATGCAGTACAGACACACTGACTGTGGGAATATTTTGTGACAAAGTTGCAGATTTTGTGTTTGGTAATGAAATTCGCATCCCAGTGTATTTCCTTACAAAGCATTACCAGCCAAAGGTTTTGAAGCAGCTGAAAGACACACAGTTGCTAATGACAACGGCAGAAATTCTGATGCTGATTGAGGAGATCAAAGCACTACTTGCTGGCCGAGTAAAATTTAAACCAATGTTTGAACTGTCCATACTGGATTTCTTTATGATCACAGCTCCACGGTGGTGGGAAGATTTCCAAGACAGAGAGCATTATTGGTTCATAGACTATGGTACTACCTGCACCCACACAGGACTGTTGTGGACAATTGCTGAAGCAAAGCAGCTAACTTTACAAGCTGACAGCCAACAGCCAGAAGAAGGGGCTAGCGAACTTGTTGCATTTATGACTGTTTTCCAAGTCACTGACAAGACTGCATGCCCTGTAAGTCTTCACACTGAGAAATGGACATTTGACACAAAGTCTATAAGGGCTGCTGTCCAAAGCTGGAAGATCGACGTTGGACATGCTGATACACACACCTACAGCTTCAATGGTGTGTGCACAAGAAAACTGAGCACAGAACATGGTGTGCAATTCACCGTAAAGACAGCACTGGTGGTGCTAGAACTGTTAAGCCATGACGGAGCTGAAGCTGCATTCGAGCAAGCTCAAATCAAAGGGATTCCTTACATCCAAACCATGGTCAGAGACTTTGAAAAAACCTGTTACATTTGCCAACAGCTGGAAATGTGGCCTACCTTGCTTGTTACTGATAAAGGCCTCATATACTGTGAAATAACTGCACAAGTCTGGCAATTTGAATTCATCGTTTGCCACCAAGAAGATGGAGAACGAGTGTTGTACTGAACAGCTACAAAATACTGTAATTCAGGAGTGAAGTTGTCTCAAGCAGAGTGATACAAGATAAGAGACTTTCCTGATGAGATGTGACACAGACTGATTTGTTGATATTATGGGATGTCTGAGAAGATTCAAGCAGACAAAGACACCCATTTTACAGAAATAACATGGAGTATATTGGGTTTTCTATGCTTCATACCATTTACAAAACTGACAACAGTATGATTGAATGAGTGGATGTGTTGTTTTGGAAACAGGAATGTTCATATATACAATGTTGGGTTTTTAGAGCAGGCTGTATACAGTACATATGTTTTGTTAACCGGAAGGTGGTAAAGATGGAACTTTTAAAAGTACGATACCTGGTGCACAGACACAAACATTTATGATAAGGTTGTGATGAAATGTTTAGTAGGAAGAGATATAGAGACAGGTAGAAGAAATAATTTCAACAGGATAAGTAAATGCTTATTTTGTTTTGTTGTTATGGTTTATCTCACACTGTTTCTTTGTTTAAGCCAACAGGTTGCTGGTTGGAGCAGGAGATGAGAGAACGTCGCTGGAGGTGTGCCTGAGATGACGATGGCCTGAGAGTGATTTCTTATACAGGAGAGAGACCAGGAGGTCAAAAGAGTTAAAAGATCTGACAGCACAACCATTACATACATCTATGTGCATTGTGCAAGACTGAACTTGTGCCTTATATTGGTTGGATCCACACTCACCAATATTCTCAAGACTTTTTCAAGATTTCACTGAACTGAGTTTTACTTTGCTGATATTATCTTATAAGTAACTGATATATTTAATATAATTATATGTATTATTCACTGTTTTATTAGAGTATTCACATATAAAAGGGGATTGTTTAAGTTTGAGTGCATGGTGGGTAGGAAGATATTTTAAATACGGGATGTAGGAGCTCAATTGGTTAATGTTGCCAGGGAATGGTGGGCTCTGTTAAACATTACACGTAATTGTAGTAATACCCCAGACATGATGCAATTAACACTTGATCCTGATAAGAGCAGAGATATTTTGGGCAATGTATACACTGTGGTGGCTAATATTCCATATATTCATCCAGATGATGTGTATTACCTTTGTAGAAGAAAGGTCTACAAATGATTGCCCTATGGGGGATTTGGTCATTGTACATTGGGACGTTTGATACCCACCACATTCTTTACAGATGGGAATCAAGTTAATACCATGCAGATTCTGCATCATTTGCTAACCAAGAGAGCAGTGCGGCCTTTAAAACAGTATTATGAGGAAAGTTGGTTACGGTGGTTCAACCCTGTTCTGAAATAGGGGGTTGGTTCACTGGTTTACTGCATATGCTTATTTATGGAATTATGATCATAATATGTATGTATCTTGGGATCAAGGTATTATTTCTTTGTGCAGGGAAATGTTGTAACATGCTGGATTCTGTTAAATTGATACCGATTAGGAGGAAAGATTCCTATGAGAACATGATATACATGTCTTCCACACCATAAGCCCAAGGGTGGATTGTATTGGGATAGCAAAATGGCTACTGACAGCCATTTCTATTCATGGTTCATGTGTGTATCAGACATGAAGTGGTATCAGGCATGAAATGGTATAGGAATGTGGAAAGCAGACAGGCCATAAATCCACAAGGCGTTGTCTACTGCGATGTACGTTTGCGTTAAGTCCTTATCAGTAGTTAACCAATAAAGTAGTTTGAAGTAGGTTTATGCCCATATTAGTAAGAGTTAGATAGGTATGACAAGTAGAATACTATATAAGCAAAGAAGCTGCCAGTGGCCTGCCCATGCCTGGACCAGAGACTGCAGCTGGTGGCCAGGATATTGTTCGTTCCAGCTCTATTCTGAGAGGAGGCTCCTGGATCGTGTAACCATTTTATATTCCGAAGCTAAGTAACTATTATTCTTCCATATCTTGTTATCTGTTGTAATAAATTAGATCTTTTTTCAAGATACTGGTTCGTGTGGCTTAATTAACCTTCTGTATCCAAGAACCTTATCTTGTTCCACCGGGAACAATTTGTAATCCCCCCTTTCAGGCTTCCTTAATGCATTATTTTTGTCCTTTCTTTATACATGTCTACCGTCACAGCAAAAATATAAATGCAGCAATGGGATCTATTATCTGTAATACTTGGGTTGTTTCCATAGTCTTCAGGGGATGTAGTTAGCATTCCCGCGTGGGGGAATGCCGACGGTCTGAATACCAAGGCCGAAATCCCGAAAGGTCGGGATCCCGGCACCAGTATCCCGACCGCCAGCATCCCGGAGGTAAGTATCGGCGTGTTGGGGGGAGGTTAGAGTGCAGGGTTAGGCACTAGGGGGAGGGTTAGGCATCAGTGAGGGGGTGTTAGGTTTAGGGTGCGGGGAGGGGGAGGTTAGGTTTAGGCACTAGGGGGGGGGTTAGGGTTAGGCACCGGAAAGGGTTAGGGTAGGGATTAGGAAAACACTCACCAGTCTTACCTATTGGTGACTGATTCTGGCTGTCGGGATGTCGCAGTCGATTTTCTGACCAACGGCATCCCGACAGCTGGGATTTCATACCCAACCCGTTTTCGGCACTATGCCTAAAATATACTGAATTACATTTAAGAATTACCACTGTCTTTCTCCTCATAACGACTTTAGAAGGAAATGTTTGATGATTGTGTCCATGACAACAGCAATTGCTTTATTTGTTTCAATTCTGGTTTTCAGAGACTGTTGAATAACAAGTTTACAGATAAGAGATCCCATACCTGGATAATTTCCAGGAACAGTTTAACACCTGGCAGATGCATTTAAGCTTATTACTCATGGTGCACTCCCAGCACACCTTGGTAAACGATTGCACTTATGGTGTTACGGAACATGCTGATAATTCATTTATTTTAAATAATGACGACATTGGTTACTATTAGCTGATAAAGCTCAGAGAATAAAAATAGTGAGAATCACATCTTGCATACTGTAGGAGAAGGAAGATACCTGTACAAAACAATTTAACTTGTCACAAAAATATTTTAAAAAGGACAGCATGTTTAGGGACAAACCATACTAGGATCAAACATGGGCCTGTGTCTGGAGATACCGCACATGGCTACAAAAGATATGCTGGTGGCATGAGGAAGTTGACTCAATTCCACAATGTACAAAGACCAAGTTGGACAGCTGCCAACTGCAGGCTGCCACTAGTGCCTTGATCTCTGTCTCGAATGTCCACCGTGCCTGCCTACCCCTTGGCTCATGTGTACCGACTTGTCTTCCTATCTGAAAACGTCTCTTTGTCCACCTTGTGTCATCACCTACAGTACTAATATACCTCCCCACTTGCTCATGTCACATTGTTGCATGTTATTTATACACATACTGTATTACTATTTGTATTTTTTTTTTTTTTACCTCCATCCTAACCCTGCAATCAGGGAGAGGTTTTTATTTTATTATGGTACTTTAGGCCTAAATTACACAGGTTATTGTTAGTCTCTGTAATGAAATCTCATGAGACTAATCACTTTGAAAATGCTGTGCTCTCATTTTTGTCTTTGATAAGACCTGGAGGTTCATGAAAGCAATGATAGAGACACAACAGCTTAGATGGGAAGAAACTGCTTGTATCTAATTTGCTATTAGGTCATTGTGTCCTTTTGACATGCTTTTAAAATCACATATTTTTACCATGCTACTCTTCCAATTAATCAAGCTTTAGCTTTGAAATACTTAAAAATGTAAGAAAATTGCTTTAGAGCAGCCATGAACTCAGCTGATTCATTCCTGAGATTAGCAGAGAATTCAGGGGATTTTGCCAGCTATTTTTTTTAAGCAAGGAGCCCAGTGGAAAAAAGCACTTCAAATAATAGCTCTAAAATACTCTTGGAAAGAGATCAGCATTTCTTGGAGCTGATGTAAGGACAAAAATCTGGAATCCTATTTGGTATTAGGCAAAGGTAATTCTTTAAAATAGGTTTGCGTTTTCCATGGTAAATCATATCTGCATTAAATGTGCACTGTATAGACTAGAAGTGCATGAGTTAGTGCATGACTGCTGTTTCTCCATAACTCTGTAATCTCTCTGACTCATGCAGGCCTTTAAGCAAAGTCTAATTCATATCCTTTATTTGTATTCAGCTGCTAGAAAAGGATAAAGAGTAATGTAAAGAAAGGAGAATGGCAAGGTGCAAAGTTTACTTAAACCTCAAAAAAATAATTAACCAAACAATATTGTGTGCAGGGCACAAATGTGGTTATCTCATATGGTGCTATGTTATATGACTATATTTGTGGCACTCCAAATTAAACAGGTCCCCCCCCCAAAAAAAAACTATTGATTATTTGTTTTAGCCGCCCATTAAAACTAAATGTTGCACACAACAAAAAATATAGCATCAATGTCCCCTTGCTTACATAATTTTAATCTATATATAATCACACATTTCTCTGGCCTGTTACCAAACACACAGAACTGTGGAGTCCTATGTAAAGTATCCCAAATGTTCTTGCATAATCACTTTCAGTGGTGCTGTACCAAATCATCACCTTGTGTCAAAGACAGGGGGGAAGGGGAGATGCAGAGAGAACGGTTTTATAAATTAACACCAGACTGTTTACTTTTTACATTTCTCATGTTGTTAAATGAAGTCAAAGATTTATATACAGTAGATGAAAGAGAAGAGTCACAAAAGACAAAAGTATGCATTTGATATGTATGCAAAACTTGATAGAGATATTGCTGAGAGTGGGATTATGATGTCTTGAAAAAGGATCTTTAAGTAAAAAGAAAGTAACAGAAATCCAATTACACAGTTGAGTGCTGTTGACTTGCCTACTCTCAAGTAATGATGATAAATGCATATTTATATATTTTTTTCAAATGTTCATAAAAGAATATAAATTGGTCATATCAAAGGTTTATAAAAGCTCAAAACATTTCACACAGTATTCTGGGGCGCGATTCGGGCAGTGATGTCGGCGGGCACGGACTGCTGCATCACTGTCTAGGGGTCCAGGGAGTTAGAGGCGATCCGTTCTCCTCTTTAAAAGGCTGGGGACGCAGATGGGCGGCACGGTCGACAGCTTGCTCCCATGCGCCCACACCAGTTATGCATCTAATTCCTTATACTCCCACTCGCTTACTTTGATTGTCAGATGAAGGACTATTAGCCGTACCTAGCATCTTCTATAGCTCATTTTGGGGTGGCACTTTTATCTTTGCAGCTCCAGCTCTCGGGAAAAAAAACTTCCCTGCAGAGTTCAAGAGTCCTCCACTCTAAAACCTTCAAAAACACTGAAGACTTGTCTGTTTACACAAGCATTTTATTAATGCCACTTTCTTCCTAAAAAAAAAAAAAAACCCAGACACAAGCAACCTAAATGCCTGCTTTATTTTCTGTAGTTTGTTAATACTTGAGTTAATATTGTACCCACCATGGCTTCGCACGAGAGCTATTTTGACCGACGTCTGATAAGATTGCCTTGTAGATGACATTAGTCATTTTTTCTCCTGACGTCAACACGAAAAGATTTAGTTTTGACGTGACGCGCAAAAGGGTATGTAAAGTTGTCCATGAGAAAAACCGTCCCCACTTAGGTCAACTCCAGTCATGTTAAGTGTCTGTCCCTGTGCTCTATTTGTCAGTCCAAAGCAGACCCTTACCAGGAATTGGATTTGTTTGAAATTAAAGAATAATTTTTCACATAAATGAAATAGGAATGGTAAAAAAAAAGGGGAAAACTGAAATTTTGCATCAGGAAACAGGGCTTACAGCAATTTTTCTAGAAAAAACGGATAATACATATCAGTCTCTACATGGTATAAAATAAAGTCCGTCATTGTGATATGTCTAACAGTTTAGGCAGTGTAAGCCAAGAAAGCGCTCGGATGTCCACTGTTCCATTGACTTGCTTCACTAATATCGTCACTACTTTTGCTCCCTTTTGTCATACATTAAAGTTTCATACACAAACTTTCGACAAATGCTCCATAAAATAGTGGAAGCTGCATCAAAATCCATCCAGTGGTTCTCGAAATTAGCCTGAACAAACAGACAGATGCCTACGAGGGACTTTATTTTATACTATATATAGTGTTTTTTTTCTGTTTTAATCTGAAAATGTAAAGCACTCAGTCCTATTGGGAGAAAAGCACTATATAGATGTTATTATTGAGAGAGAGAGAGCTCTGTGATTTTTCAAAAGGTCATGGTAAAAGCTGAAACTTCATTCAATTATACTTCAGTTTGGTTGCTTTAGTCAAGTACTAAAAAAAGAACTCTCTAGCTCTGAAAAGTGATGGAGGAAGTGTATAGGAAAAATAATACTGTTAGAAGCACCACTAAAATAAAATGTTTCCATATTACAATTGCTTACAACTTCTCTAAGCAACCCAAGTCTTATAAAACAACAAGCCCTAAATTGCTCCACAATCTGTTAAACTCTGAGAAGACCTATTTTACAGTACACCTTACTACCTGTTTAACCACTTACCTGGCATGGTTGCATCCTTTCCGACCACACCAGGCTGTGTGTTATCTGATCTGGTCGCCAACAATGCGATCAGTTAGTTACAGAGTGTGGGCGGCTGCAATAAGAGAATCTTCCGACAGCTGCTGCTCTCAGTTGGACCATCCCCCAGTGTCTGCCGTGCTGATGATCTCTGCTGATCGGTCGGCACAACAGGACCCCCACCCAGGAGCTGCAGAGATTAGCAGCTGCTAGAGACAAGTAAATTATCCCCCCCTCAACCCCCAGAGCAGGGGTAGCCAACCTCGGTCCTCGTGAGCTACCAACAGTTCACATTTTCCAGACCACCTAGCAGGTGCACAGCTGTATTCATTACTAACACATTTCAAAAGATCCACAGCTGGAGCCAATTATATCACTTGTGATTCTGCGAGACCTGCAAAACATGCACCATTGGTAGCTCTTGAGGACCAGGGTTGGCTACCACTGCCCTAGAGTGTAACTGGTGGCTGAAGCTACTGGGGAAAGGAAAGTTGTAGTGGCACAATGTTGGCAATCCGATGTTTGAAATATAGATTTTTTTTTACAGTGTATGTGTGTGTGTATATATATATATATATGTGTGTGTGTGTGTGTGTGTGTGTGTGTGTGTGTGTGTGACCTACTGTACCTACCGTCCAGTAAGAAGCACGGCACTCCAGGGTTTTATCCAAATAAGAAAATGATTTTATGTTTAGGTCATTTGATTCAAAAATTCAGAGAGACTTATTGTGAGCTTTTACTGTACATCTCCTCTGTCCTGATGATGGGGTCCCGAGTGGCCCAGAAACTTTGACATTTTATTATGAGGATTACGATGTATTTTTGATACAAATGACCTATACATAAAATAATTTTATTTGGATGAAACCCTGGAGTGCCGTGGTTCTTACTGGATGATTGGTGCAGTAGTTCACTCATATACTTCATATAGCAGAGGCACACAGGTGGTTGCATAAATATTCGTGAGTGCCGTATTATTACAATCATATATATATATATTACTGTTTATGTTTAATAATGATAAACAGTAATATATATATATATATTACTGTTTATCATTATTATGTAGGTTTTTTGATATGTACTAGGATGCCTCACAATACGGTGTTAAAAAATGATTTATACGTCATCTGTTATATGTGATTTTGTAGGTGCTACATGGCTTGTAATGTCATTACTGATTCTATGTATTGTATGTGTTTTACACACTGTATGTCTATCTTACAGCTTCTGTATACATTATGGTTGTCATGGCTGCGGGGGTCCAGGAATGATGACATTGCTGTGCGACTTCTGGGAATCCTGTTAGCCGGCGATGCATGTGGTGACGGTGGAGGGTATTTAAGGTTAGTGCTTTTGTATTACTTCTATCTTGATGACGATATAATAAAAGGTCTCAAAACTTTGAAATACTTTATCCAGCTGTGTTTGGAAATTATTATCCGAGTGCCGCCTGCTGTTTTTTATAGACACACACATATATATGTGTGTGTATACACACACACACACACATATATATACTGTATATACACAATGATTTGAGATGGCAGGTGGAAAAGCATCAATTGAATTGTAAATTGCAACTGAAAGAATACTTCGCTAAGAATGCTCCTAAAGAACACATGGATATTGACATGATTCCTGATAAAAACAGTTTAGAAATAAATAGTCTTTTGATCCGTTGGATCAGGACATTAGAGACGGTTAAAAAGAAATCTTTTCATCCTAATTTGTCATTAGAAGGAGGGTTCTCCAGATGCTCAGAAAGAATGACCAACTTATTATTCGCCCTGCGGATAAGGGGGGCGCCATAGTGCTTCAGGATCTTACTGACTATAGAAATGAGTTAGAAGACAATTTAATGAACCTGGGGTTTACTGTAAACTTAGAGGTGATCCTACTGCGGTATTTACACAGGAATTAAGAGAAGTCCTATGTTGGGCCAAAGATGCATCAATTATCAATGAGGAGGTGTATAGGATCTTGTTGCCGGAATTTCCAGTGACACCAGTCCTATACACTCTACCTAAAATACATAAAGGAATTATCCTCCCCACCTGGGAGGCCTATAATCTCGGCTCGCGGTTCATTGTTCCAACCGTCTATTTTCCAACCCGATACATAATCATCTCCATTTTCTGTTTGACATGACTATGCTCCTTAATTATCTCAAAGAATTGGACAACTTACCAAATTATGTATGGCTTGAGATGGCAGATGTCACAAGTATATACACAGTGATCCCTCACTGTGAGGGGTTGAGATCGGTAAAGCAATTATTAATTAATGGTTCATTTGATCATGAGTTTATTGATGTCATGTTGCAATTACTTGATCCTGACGGAAAAAACAATTCTTGTTCGATAGTATTTCCTGGAAAGGGGTATGCCATGGGCTCGTCAGTGGCACCCACTTATGCGGGCATTTATATGTTTGATGCAGAGAATCATTCTTTCTTTGAGGATGCCAGCATTTCGTCTAGGATTCTCTTTTATAAGAGGTTCATAGACGATCTGCTGTTAATTTGGAGTGATCCATGTGATGAGTTACAACGGCTGTTGGATAACCATAATTTGTCAGTGTCCAGTCGAGTTCACATATAAAATGCATCAGAAAGATGTGAAGATCAGTTTACATGAGTCTATGATTAATACAACAGTACATTATAAGGAAACTGACCGCAACACTTTCCTCCATGTGAATAGTTATCCCAGTAAGTTGAAATACGGTATCCCGTACTCTCAAATGATTCAGATTAGGAGAATTAACAATATCTCATGAAAAGATGAAGAGATTAATTATCTAATTGATGTTTGTACATAGAGGCTAGGGCCTGATTCAGACCCGGGCGATATTTGCGGCCTCTCTCGGGCTAAAAGGGGCCGGCTATTTAAATCATGTGCTCGCACTGCATCGCATAAAGCCGCCCACTAAGTAATAGCGAGCGGCCGCACTATGCGCTCGCACCTGTATAAAGACACCCCCTTGCCACTCGCAACACACGTCATCTCCAGCAGTTGTAGGTTTAATCGGGAACATTGAGAGCCATCGGAGCTGCTCGCGCTTGTGGTAGCCTTTTCCCACCACAACATTGCGAGCAGTTCTGGCTAAAATACAACCCAGTCACATGTGTAATGACGCTACTTTGCTAATTATGCACACCCATTAAACTCCGTTCTGACAGTCGGGCATGCCTGCGTTCGCACATCCACACCATTTACAAGCACCTTCCCGTTACCACCCACAAACGGCACTGTCTGTCACTCAAAATAGTGGCCAGACTGCAAGCTATGGGCGAGCACTTTCCCATCGCACTGACTGGTTCACGCACGCGCATTGCAAATCAGAATGCGAAAAATCGCTCAATGCGAGCGAGCGCAGCATAGCGTCCAGGTCTGAATCAGGCCCTATGATCGTAACCAGCTTATTCCTTTGAAACAAAGTTTTATTATTGGATCAAAGGGAGCTGTTATGTAAAAAGCAACGCATTGAAACATCTAAGAAAATTGCGTGGGTTACATAATATAATACCGTCTCCCCACAAATTAATTGTATTCCTAAAAGGTTGTGGGGGATGTTATAAATATATACTGATTTACATCTGACTGTGCAGTTATGCCTTCCTATTCTAGATCTAGGAATTTGAGAGATTTATTAGTAAAAAATGATATTTCTGGTTGTGGTAAAACACCATCTAAAAATATTTTGATTAAAAAGCATGGCTGTTTTAAATTTGCTTGCGTCATCTGTTAACAGGTGATGTTTTTTGCCATCCTGAGTCAGTAAAGAAACTATACATCAGGCACCACCTTACGTGTGACTCTTCCTTTGTGATCTAACAGATTGTGTGCCCATGGGGGCACACAGATCTGCTATACATGCTGTTCTCTGCTGTGGGTCCAGTGATCAACCGGTGGCTTGTCACTTTGTTGCTGCCAGACATACTGTAGCGAGCCTTATAATGCGTACACACGGTACGACGGGGGGGGCGATCAGTTAACGATCGTTATCTGATCGTCCTGCATGTGTTGGATGATCGTTATCGAAAATCCAACACATGCTGCAAGCCCCTTACAACTATAACGACCCGTGATTAACGATCGTGGGTCCCTATAGTAAACAGGCTAACCTGGTTGATATCGACCAGGTATGCCCGCTTGCACGGACTACCGACGATTGTCGATAACGACCATACGTGACCGTGCATCGACCATCGTTTGGTCATTTGCAGGGGCCAGAAGCTGTCAAGATTTTAACGATAGGATCATTATCATTCAAATCTGACTTCTTATCGCACCGTGTGTACGCACCATTACATACCGAATGATTGATTTTGTTCCCCCTCTCAGACATGGGGGTGACAGGGTAAACCGCAATTAAAGCGAGAGGGTTTTTAGATCCATTAACTTGATGTCATTTCTCCTAAAGGATTAAATGAAATGCTCCCGATTACCTGTTTATACTAACATAGCATTTTGTTTTTCTTTTCTCTTGCTCCCGGTTATATTTGACACTAGCTTGTTGTATACATTATGTGTGTTCATTTTTAGGTGAATGTTGAGGCATTTTTATTAAGCATATTAGTATTCAGTTTTTTTGCTATAATATTTTTGTATATTAAGTATATACTGTAACGGTTTAATGATTAGGGGTATTACTGATATGTACATTTTTATATTTGTATTTTCTCGCCAGCACCTCCCTGAGCATATTCTTACCATGGTGATTGTACACTATTGTTGGACGTGCGTCTCGCTGATGCGCGATGACATCATGGCGTACCACTTCCGGTTGTGTAACCCGGCGGGACGCTGCCTGTCACACTATGTGTGGGGGTTATAAGGTAAGAATAAGTTGTATGTCTGTGTATTTCCTGATAAAAATCGTACAAGATTGAAACGTTGAAACTATTGATTGTGGCAGTGTCTTCTATTTAAACGCTTTCAGTGCCGCACCTCCGGAGTGGTACATACACAGGTTGAGTCTCCCATATCCAAATATTCCGAATTACGGAATAATTTTGGCATGACTGAGATAAAACCTTTGAATTTTGATGGTTCAATGTACACAAACTCTGTATACATATACACACACACTTTTTTAATGGAATAATTTTGGATAAGCTGAAATACATGTTCTTTACCTAATTCACTCATTAAAAAAAGCCCAACAATTTCTGAGGGTTTTTTAGAAAAGAAATTGTCAGTCAAGTGGTTAAGACAAGGAAAGCGAGAACGGACAAATATTAAATCTAAGTATATCTTTATTGTTATCTAAATAATGCAAACAGTGGTCTTAATATTTTTATTTAACTTGACAACAGTATGAAAATATATGTACACTGATTTGTCTTTTCTACAAAAGCTTAAAGTGACAATAACTAATGCAGGAGTGTAATGTTATACAGCACAAACAGAAAATTAAAAGGACATGTGACCAAAGAAAACCAACTTCTTTAAAATTAAATAAAAGCCAGAAAATGACAATTGTTATGATTATGCCATACATGACAATTTATATTACTGAAGAATTAATATCAAAATATAGGATTGTATGGATATAACACTGTTAGGTGCAGAATAATACATCATCCATAGGAGTCAATTCAATCAGATGTGAAAGGGATGAGTCATTGTAATGGTGTGGAAAAGCCACCAACAGCACCGTAATGCGCCACGGACCCATGGATTTGTGTACCCAGCCCTATGGGGCTGTGGCCACATATCCATAATTCCGGAGGTACTGTAAGTGTGGTATATAGAGAGTAATTTACAACTAATTGAATCAACCCTATAGACTAGTTTAATTCACTAATACTAATAATAACAACATAATATGCAACTGAAATACTGCTGGATATCTGCTATACACTTTTTAACATACATGTATTGCAAACACTTCCTTACTGTAGCACGGTCATTGCAATGTTGCTCGCTGTCTTCTAGCAAATAACTAATTGTTAATACATATATTAAAAAATGTTTTTACAAAATTTACGTAAAGATTGGGAAACTTAGTAATGAGTAATTCGCACTAAAAAAGCAGAGAGAGTCAGATATGATAAAATACGTAGGAAAGCTATTTGTTCTTCATAAAAAATAAACCTTGCAAAATGTTAAACTTGATAGTCTAGTCTGGTGGGATTTCACAGCAGGAATTTTCAGAGACTATATGGGAATGACATAATACAATGCTATGCCAATGCTTCATCATCCCTTAATAGATTTTAAATGTACAAACAGTATGGTTTTAGCAAGTGTCCATTTCTCCATACAGTATTCTGACATTAAAGTATGTAACAGTATATACTTTATACAATCTAGTTCTCCATATGGTAAGAACAATAAAACTATGTTGCATTTCAAAATATAATTAATTCAGTGTCACAAAAACCGTTTAGCACAGTGGTTCTCAAACTTTTTTGAATCACGGCGCTCTAGAGTATCAGCATATTTATTGCAGCACCCCTGGGCCAAAAGTTTCTTATTGTTAAACTCAGCAAAAATTAAATGAAGTAAATTGTGCTTATATGTCACCCTTTATGTTCAGTTATGTAGTGGTTGACAGGACTATGCTTCTTCTGTCCACATATGTTTTAATTGGCAGTCATTAATACTGGTTTTGCCTTTCACACTGACTAAAAAATCATTTTAGTGGTACCCATGCAAGTGCCCTGAGGCACCCCAGGGAACCACTGCTTTAGCATGATCTTGAGAATCTAAAGGACTTCCGCTATTAACACATAAAGCTAAAGTGTATTCTTTCATATAACTTTTTTAAAAATGACGCTCGAACATTAAGAAACATTTTCAAGGTTTAACTAAGGTTAGACTAACTAAACTTTGTTACATTATACAGAATTATGTCCTAGTATATATAATGTTTTCAACAGAAATAGTCTTAAATCTTCCTAGAATTGACTTTTAGCTGCTGCTAACAGAGCGATAGTACTATCACTGCTGAAAGGCCCCAGATACTGACATTCTCCCCAGTACAATAATGTAACCAGGCAAATAGGATTTAATGAGGATTAGCCCATAATGATAGCATGCTACTGAGAAGTTGACTCTCATTATTGGTATTTCGTCAACTAGGATTGACATGTTTTTATTTCAGTTTTCAAGGACTACCTGCAAGAGAATTACTTTTGGCAGTCAACGCGGAAAATAATTTAATAGAAATCTGCTACAAAGAGGGGAAATTAATTTTGACTTGTTTAAGAAACCAGACAAAATGTTTGGTTCATATTTTTTTTTCACCTGATATTATGGAGCAAAGTGTTTAAAAGAGTCCCCTCTAATAGCCATTTGAAAAATAAGGATCTTTCTGCTAAGCAAAATAAAAAAAAAAATACAACTAATCTTCACCATCAAGGTATATAACTTCTAACCAGTCTGTATATCTTCTATTGTTGTGTTCACAGCTTGTTAGTGTACATAAATATACCGCACACTGCTTCATATTTACGGAATAAAAAGAGAAGACTTTCAAAACAATATAATTCGTTATTGCACCAGGTGTTCCTAATACCTTGCTGAGATTTTGTTATTCACGCCACCTTTAAAATCATTTTCAAAGTCAAACTTCACAAATTATGACAGAGCTTATGGCAAACAACAACTAAAAAGAAACTTTGAACAACTTTTACAAAATAGAATATAGACTTTTATCTACTGAATAATATTGGCTATAGGTTTTTAAACAAATAATGTATTGTGAAATGTGAAATAATTGTTGCTCTGAAGCCCACATTCTGTGACATTCAGTCCTGCATTTCCTGTAAGATATCTATAAATCCTTGACATTCCCTATCGTACAGTACAAACAAAGCACATGATTGTTCCCCAGAGAAATCTGACACTGTTCTCTAATGATACCAGCGTTCCAACACTACAAGTCAGAATTGTTCCAAGTGTTGTCTGTAGGTGTTAGGAACCAGCAGTCACTGATTACCGTTCTCAACTAGATGTTTTAATACTGTATGTTCTTTTCATCTTCATGAAATAATGTTTTTCTCAATTTACCCTTCAAAACAGAACAATACAAAATCTACTACAAACATTCACAGTAATCAACATTATGACTTTTTTTCTGTTTCCTGTTAAGTTGCCCTGTACTCTGAAAAGTCGCGAGAAAAAAAATGACAATTTTACTCATATATATATATATATATACACACACACACACACACACACACACACACACACACATGCAGCGGGTAAAATAGTATTGAACACATCAACATTTTTCTCAGTAAATATATTTGTAATGGGGCTATTGTAATGAACTTTTAACCAAATGTCAGCAACAACCCATGCAATCCACACATGCAAAGAAGTCAAACCATAGATGTCCATAAATTAAGTTATGTGTAATAATGTGAAATAACACAGGGAAAAAGTATTGAACACATGAAGAAAGGGAGGAGCAAAAAGGCAAGGAAAGCCAAGACATCAGCTGAAATCTGTCAATAATTAGAAAGCAATCCTGCCCCTTTTCAGTGCAAATTAATATAAGATGGTTCAGTTCCAACTGATGGCCTATGAAAAGGTGTCTCATTACCAAGCTGTCACAAAAGAAACTCATGATGGGTAAAAGCAAAGAGCTCTCTCAAGACCTTCACAACCTTATTGTTGCAAAACATACTGATGGCATTGGTTACAGGAGGACTTCTAAACTTCTGAATGTTCCAGTGAGCCCTTTTGGGGCCATAATCTGGAAGTGGAAAGAACATAATTTCACCTTATACTGGCCATGACTAGGTGCTCCTCGCAAGATTTCTGATAGAGTGAAAAGAATTATCAGAAGAGTTGTCCAAGAGCCAAGGACCACTTGTGGAGAGCTTCAGAAAGACCTGGAATTAGCAGGTACAATAGTTTCAAAGAAAACAATAAGTAATGCAGTAAACTACCATGGCCTGTATGCACGCTCACCACGCAAGACTCCATTGCTGAAGAAAAAGCATGGTGAAGCTCATTTAAAGTTTGCTGCCCAACATTTGGACAAGCCTGTAAAATAGTGGTAGAATATAGTCTGGTCAGATGAGACCAAAACTGAACTCTTTGGATGCCATAATACACACCATGTTTGGAGGAGGAGTGGCACTGCACATCACCCCAAAAACACCATACTAACAGTGAAGTTTGGAGGTGGGAAAATCATGGTGTGGGGCTGTTTTTCAGCATACGGTACTGGCATACTTCATATCATTGAAGGATGAATGGAAAAATGTACCAAGACATTCTTGATAAAAATCTGCAGCCATCTACCCAGATGACGAATACAAAACGAGGGTGGACATTTCTGCAAGACAATGATCCCAAATACACAGCCAAGGACACTCTCAATTGGTTTAAGAGAGAAAATAAAACTGCTAGCATGGCCCAGCCAATCACCTGACTTGAATCCAATTGAAAATCTATGGAAAGAACTAAAGATCAGAGGGCCTGATTCAGCAAGGAATGCACGGATGCATGCAATTTGCCAATGTTGGCAGTCAGTGCATGCATCTAGGTCGCAGTGCGTGTGCGCGTCCGCAAAAGCGAGCACAGTGAATATGCAGACTCAGGGAAAAGTGATTGACAGGAAGTGCCGTTTGTGGGTGGATACGGAGAGTGGTTGGCTGAAATCAGGCGTGCCAGTGTGTTCGCACCCCGATATAGGGGCGTGCATAAATTAGCCACTGAGATGCTGGACGCAGCCTTGCATCCCTCTGCGTGCAGGAAGTCTCTCAACTCCTACGGCAGGGTCAGTTTTACCTTTAGTCTGCGTGCTGCTCCGATGTTACTCAATGTTCCTGATCTTGTATAGAGTGGCCGGTTAGCGCTCCTAGAAAGGGGGGGGGGTGTTGTCTACCACCACTAGCTGCTACCTCAGGGAACGTCCTTATTTCCAATTGAAATATGTAAACATGAGGGCAGAAGGAAGCGGTTGATGGTGGATGGGTCTCTAATAATGGTTATCTCAAAATAGAATGTATTGTATATTGATAGTCTATACGTATAGTGTAATTATTTCATATGTTCTTGTAACTGGTCGGCAAAAACTTGTGGCTGGAACTTCGTACAAATAATGTGTTGAAGTCTCTAAATAAAGTCTTAATTTAAAGGGAATGTCTATGTTGGTAATCCGGTGTGCAAAAACTTGTGGCTGGATATTCAGTGCAAATGAAATGTCTTTCCAACGGCTTTATATGTAATGATGCGAGATGTATGACAAACTAAAATATGGCTGGGTAGGCAAAAACTTGTGGCTGGATGTTGAATAATATATTTGTCGTGCCTCTTCAATCGTGGTAATCTTGCTTCCCTCGGCTCACGCCACCTCAGGAGATATAGGTGCAGTATCAGAGCGTATTGACACTATTAGGCAGTTTATATGGTAAGTAAATGTACTTACCAGAAATGATGCATCTGCTGGTCCGTCGCTATTCCGCAACTTCTCCGGTGTGAACATGCATGTGAGTAAGGGACATAACAGAGTATAAGTGCAGGTTGGTTAAAGTATTGATTGAGAGGCTATATAGTTTTGGCAACTTTATTGTAACGTACTGCGTGCTCACGTGTGTGGTAGTCTGAATGAAAAGAGGATATCCTATGTGTATTGATGTAGGTCGTATCTCTGCAGCAGTCCAGTGTGATCGGAACTCTGCTATCAGTGGTTTGGACTCTGTTAGCGGCAGCGGCCATTTTTGGTGAGTCTTTACCTAATCTAAATCTATGGCAGTTGGCGGCCATCTTTGGTGTGTTTCTTTCAGCTCTAGCGTCCATATAAATCGTCTCCCGTTTGTTAGAATATGTACTGCCTTACGAACATATCATATATTAGTCCCATATAAATACAATGATTATGATATTGTAATGGATGAATGTGTTGGTGGGTTGTTGTAGTGCTGATTGCTGGTCAGCTAATAATGATTTTTGGTGTTTATGTATGATTTCTGATCATCCATCTATATGCGAATATTCTTATTTGGAGTAAGGATTAAATTTGTCTTCTGTATAGTTATTTTATTGAGTTTCATTCTGCATTTCCAGTATGGTCAAGAGAATGTTCTTGTTCAATGTTCCTGATGTTTTCTCATCCTTGCGCATCAGTATGTGCGCATCCTTGTGCATCAGTACGTACGTTAGCAGATGGTAAAGGAGGCTGCATTATGTAGTGCCGTGCGTCTACATCTTTGCGCTGCAATTGCCGTGCGTATGCATTCATTTGCATATTCTCGCAGCTGCCGGGTGCGTGCGTCTGCATCCGTGCGTTCCTTGCTGAATCAGGCCCAGAGTTCATATAAGAAGCCCACTGAACCATAAAGATTTGAAGACTGTTTGTGTGGAAGAATGGGACGAAATCACACCTGAGCAATGCATGCAACTAGTTTCTCCATACAGGAGGCATCTTGAAGCTGTCATTAACAACAAAGGCTTTTGTACAAAGTATTAAATAAATTTCAGTAAGCATGTTCAATACTTTTTCCCTGTGTCATTTCACATTATTACACATAACTTAATTTATGGACATCTATGGTTTGATTTCTTTGCATGGGTTGTTGCTGACATTTGGTGAAAATGCCATTACAATAGCCCCATTACAAATATATTTACTGAGAAAAATGTTGATGTGTTCAATACTTATTTTACCCGCTGCATATATATTAGCATTATACTCATGATTACATAATCTTCTGCTAGGCGAAAAAAGAGTTCGTAAAGATGTCAGTGTAGGTAGCTGTCTTTCCATAATGTGCTTGCAAGTTCTGTGAAACTGCTGACTGGTTAGCAATTCCCACTGTGCAGGAGCATCAGTATCACAGAAGAGGTTAGCCCTGCTTGTGTCTGCTTTTACGTTTTTAAATGTTGTATGTTCGCACTGCAGGTTACTAAGTAGTGGAGAAGCCTTTAAAAAACAACTTTAAAAACTGCTGTTACATAAAGTGATTACTTTGTTTTAGAGATGAGCAATCAGGTCTAACAGCAAAATGTACTGTAAATTAAATGTACTGAGGTTTCCAAATTGCTTGTCAGCTTAAATAAGCGATCCTTACGGTTTATCTCTCTATACAATATTTTTGTTTACTAAAGTGTTTATCTTTTGCATAATCTAATAACGCAAACTCCTTTGTTGCTGAACAAACAGCAATTTCTCCCCATTTAGTAATTATATAAAATCATATTACAGTGCACTTGGGATACAAATTAATTTTAAATTTCCAACTTATGTCCAGTGTATTAATCAAAATAGAACAAACTAAAACAAACAAACCACAAAACCTTCATTTGTTCATAGGCAATAGCAGCAAAGCAATAATACAATGTAAGTGTAATAAAAACACAGCAACAATAAAAAGTAGTGACCTACAAAATATTTGTATTTAACAAGCTGATGTTTTCTTGTCCTCTTTTGTTGCCAAGATTCATGTTCTTCACACATTTGTACTAAATGTAGATCATCTACAATACTGAAATACTTCCTTTGTGGCTAAAGAAACCGCACTTAAAATACTGACTACAATAATAAGAGCACACAAATCTACAGTGAGCTAAATAAGCTTTAACATATTCTTTTGCTCTACAGTGTAAATCAGTGTGTGTTAAATGACAGCAGCTAGGTAAACATTCTTTCAGACAAGAGAAAATGCTACCTGACACACAGTTGACCCATAATGTGAGTCTCACTGGTTTATGTACTTTCACAGGGGAAAAAGCTGGTAACATAAATTTTCTTTACAAATGGACCCTAAAAAGGTGAAGATACTAAGCCAGGAGGTCAGGAAAGCACTGTAAGGGTAACTGTTCCTTTTGTTCTCTTCAAAATAGCAACAGCTTCTTCATGAGTCACACCTTCCAAACTCTGCCCATTCACAGCAATGATCTGGTCTCCTCTGTTCAGGCGGCCATCTTCTGACGCTGCCCCCTGCAACAAATTATGGTAAAGATATCACATCTATATAAAAAAAAAAAAAACATACTCAGCATGTCTGACTTCAATAACAATTTGAAGTTAAATATTAACAAACATACACCAACTACATCTGCTGGGGTCTGAATCCCAACACTGAAAGTCCGACACTGGACTTAAGATAGGCATCAAAATATTGACGCCTATCTTAATCCCGACACCGGAATCCAGAAAGACGGTAGCCCGAACGAGGTAAGTCCGGGGCGCCCTTAGCGTTAGCCACGGGTGGAGGGGGGGTTAGGCTTAGACAGCGTAGCAGCTTTAGGGTTTTTCATTTGGGGGGGGGGGTGGTTAGGCACCACTAGGGGGAGGGGGGTTAGGGTTAGGCACGAGTTGAAAAAGCTGTGAACCAGCGAAATGCGCGTCTTGGCCAGGAGTCTCAGTTATGCACATGGAGACTCCATTGGCAACACAGACTAAACACTCTAGACAGGTATTTTCATTCTTATTTCTGGGACCACCTGCTTCACTATTGCTCCTACTCATCCTGATCTGTCCAGTGACATCAGGAGCGAGGAACTAACATATAGTTTGATGGGGTTACTTCCACTCTCTACCTTATTACTAGAGGCATTCACAAGATCGCTCATCCATTATTCAATGTGAATACACAGAGATTGGAAAGCAGCAACTTGTGCACATCAAGCTTTACCAATACCTATATTATCTTTCAATTTCTAGCACTCTCATTTGTCCACGTAGTTAATAGTAGGATTTCTCTGCTTGCAACAGACCCACATCTACATCAGTTGTCAGACAGCAGATGTCATTAGTTCTCATTCTATTCCATTAGGTATTGGAGGGAGGTCCATTCATACTCCATTCACTATCTGTAGGTACATGGAGCAAAGCAGACTACACCCCCTTGTTATTCTGATCCTTTTGCATTGAGAAGATTGCTTGGTCTACCAATTTTTCCAGAATTGTTCTAGAATATATTACTTAAGCTTAGATCAGAACATAGCCCCTTATAGGCTAGTCTCATGCAAATTTTGTGATTAGTGGTTCTTCAATTGATTATATTATATTTCCTCTGATTTAAACCAACAATATATATATTTTTGGTAATATTAGGATGTGAATTAATCCGATTGAAGCAAAAATTATTTCCTGTCCTATGAATGTCAGTCCGGATAATATGAATATATATGAATAATTATCTATCTGAATTTGCTGGTTTCTGTGTCTGTAATATTACATTTTGGATGATAACCCATGATTATTTGTATACATAATTCGTCAAGGCGATCATTAGTATATTGGTTGTATTAAGCCATTCTGGCTACTATTTTCATTGATTTGTAATAGGTTCAATTAGTACCTTAAGATTTATTATTTATCTGACCTATTTGACAGGTCTTTTACAATTATGTCTGTCTCTTTATGTGGCTTCTTTTGTGCTAATATGTTTTAATGTGATTATTACCGCTAAGTTTTATATTAGGTATTAGCATACTCATACAACAAGCAAAACTATACACAATTTACATTGTAATAGAACAATGCTGGAGGAAGGAAGGATTAATGAAATAGAAAATTATTATTTACCTTGGTAAATACAGTTTTCACATAGATGGGTAGGTCACCATGTGGACTGCCATAGCCCCCAACAATACTGAAGCCAAGTCCATCTGGTCCTCTCTCAAGAACGATTGTCTTGTACTGAGGTGGTCTAACATTAAACATACATACTGTACAAGGTATCTATAGGCCATCACATTATAAATTTTATTTAAATAACCACAATTTCTCTATACAGATGTGTCCTCATACACCTATTTTTATTGTGCCATATCGCACGAAATACATGGTGCGACATAGACCCTCCACCATGGGTAGCGATTCCCAGACATTTATAATTTATTCTGAATTTATTGTCTTATTTGCATCGTACAGTATCTGCACCCAAAGTTGCTTATAATGCCCTTGGCTTGGATTAGTATTTTTGTCACAAAGGAATTGATATAACCATGTGTGGCATGGCTCACTCGTATCAGACCACAGTCTTTTACCTTTTTACCCAGGTTATTGTCTTAGTCGCACAAAGCAGCTGCATGCAATGCCAGCACCAGTGTCCATGGTACCCTTGCATTGTTCTTTTTTTGCATCAGGGATGTGAATAGGATGTATATCTTGTACAAATGTGTGTGGCTAGAAGCATGGCGCAGCTTAGGCACAAAGTACGTGGTGCGCTAAGCATGGCAAGCAATTTGGTGCAAACTGAGGATAGGTGTATGTGGACACATCTGTACAAAGTAACTTGTGTTGCAACAATTCAGAGAGAATATTTTCAATTCAACATTTATATTCTGGAAACATTCTAAACAAAACATTTTTAGATTTCTTTATTAGAACAAATAAATGGGACATGTTTTAGAGAAGATCAGCCATGGTTTGGCAGTCACTGGCTGCATGAGTTTTTGCGCCTTTATATTAATTTACAGTCACTGTAACTGTTTTGCGATTTGGTTTTCTCTTTCATCCAATTGGGAGACACAGAAACAAATGGGTATTGAATGCATCATCTGGATCTAAGGTTTTCAAATGTACCTCCAAAAATGTATACTCCTCCCCCTCTATACTCCGGAAGTCTGTCATAACATCACTTGCTTAAAGTGTCTACTAGAGTCGGGAGCTCATTTGTTTGGCTGTCCATGGCCGCTATTATATTTCGTTAAGGTTATTAATTTATTTTTTGTATCTATATTCATCATCGTCCCTCTGCTACTGAGGTCAGTACCTCCTCCTACATGCTCCCACAATGGGATGACCCCCAGAAGTACTCAGTCACTGCTGCCACAGGTAGTGCCCCAAGATCCATATGCTGCAAAGCCATCGGTGCTGGGTTTGCAGTTCCACTACAGCTGTCCTCTGCTTTCTTCCACCTTCTTACCATGTCTGGGAAGTGATATATGTCCAGGCCCAAGTTTGTAGGAGGGACAATGGGAATGTTATTGCCTGTTTTAGATGCCTCTCTAAATTGCTCTATGCTCAGTCTGGGGTGGACATCCTTTGCATGGCATGTGATAGATGAACAATGAAGCTCACTTTTGGGGACACTAACTTAAACTATGGAGCCAACCAAGACAATGGCTTTGGCCAACTCTAAGGCAGAGTTGTCCACATGCTCTAGGTGGCAGAGCAGGGACCCTCCCAGGCACTTGAAATTATTTTTCCTCCCCTGGTGCACTTGATCAGGGCCCTTAATTTTAGTTATCAGAAGCATCTGGTAAACCAACCTGTTAAGAAATTTCAAAGATCCAGATTCATACACACTAGTCGGTTAATTGGTTTCTAACAAAATGAACCCCAGTGTGTGTGGTAGGCTTTAAGTTCCAGTGGGGCAGGGACTGATGTAAATACTACATGTTAAAGCAGTAAAATCCAGAGCACATGTAAAGGTGTTTGACAGCTCAAGTTGTATTTTCATAGTTTTAATATATGTGCAGTAATACATACCCCAAATCATCCTGCAATATACTGCTTGAGGCAAGTCCTGAAAAGCTGACTGTTGAGCCTACATGTTCTTGCTGTTGACCTGTGACCACACTCACATCCCCGCCAGCTACTACCTGAAAATGTTAACACATAAAAAGATCTTATGATGCTCTTATAATGGCAGAACACTTATATTTTACAATTTTCACTTTTTAACTGTGGTCTGAGCTAATATGTAAAGCTTAACTACCAGCCTAAGAAAATTTGGTGCCCAATCCCCCTAGTTAGAGCACCTAGGGGTTTCAACATACAGCTGTTTTTTTGCCAAGGCTCTGTTGGTCCTCTAATGCATAAGTGACAAATGAATAAAGCTCGCCCTCTATAACTGGCCATAGAGGGGATGTGTGAGTTAGAGGACCAGACCTTCCACTCACCATGCTCTACTCTCTGGGCAGGGGCAGTGAGAGAAACATAGGATTCCTGGGGAAAAAAACTTTATATGGTGATTGGGGGAGGGAGGATGTAATGCAGATCATACATTTACAGCCCCAATCCATCAACTCACGATCAAAAATTTGATCCGCAAACATCGATGAACAACGATCAGTCGGTGGATCGGGGAAAAACCGAGTGTTAAAAATCCCTGATTTGCTGATCACAATAATTTTTTCGTCAGGGACGCTGAATCGAAGGTTTTTAAACATATTAGAATTTGGGCAATACATTGCAGATGTATAGGCCCTATAAAGTAAATGTTTTTCCAGTTGGCTGTGTATATTTAACCACAGTAAACACCTATTAAAGTAAATTTCATGAAGTGCTTGCACTTTCAACCTTAAAATTGTATATTAAGTTGAAAATGCCTTTCCTTTCTTGAACAATATTATAGAACTGAAGGTTTATTTAGTCCCATTATTAGATGAGGAAGCAGTACATAATTTGACAGTGGATTAGTATGACCTGCATGAATAGGGTTAGACAAAGCAGAACAGTGTTACCTGTAGCTCGATTGTGCCTGTGGCATTTTTCAGGAGGCTGACAGCCTGAGAGTGAGTTATTCCTTCAGTTGATGTCCCACAGATACTAACGATCCTGTCACCAACCTATGGTTAAAAGAAGAAAATAGTAGATGTAGTTTCTGATGAAAGAAAATGCTGGAGTCATTATATCACTATGGTGATATAAAACAAAATACTGTTTTATAACAGGAGAACCTAAGGCTAGAATCACAAAGCTCCCTGTACAGTGAGAAACAAGGGTAATATGCATTAATCTTGGCAACTCACTCAACACCTGTTTTCCATGCAGTTGCTTCTCCATAGAGCATTTAACAATAAATAATGACATATGAAAAAGAGCATTGGAATATAAATGTTAAACCTTCACATGACTTACATGTTATAAATTTATAATGTGTTTATACAAGACTGCCAGGTTGGACATCTATTAAACTGATGCCAACTCTGCCAGTATTAAATAGTGCATAAGAAAACCCTATGACTTTCCATGCTCTCACTAGTTTTCAGTGTCCACATCTAGCCTCACATTCCTTTATATAAGTTAGTAATGCTGGGCACACACTATACAATCTGTCAGACATCTGTCCAATTTGGCTGGTTGGAATGAAAACCTGGTAGTGTATGGGAGAAAGTGCCATCCGACCATATGGTCCAAAACACTGGAAAAAGGACAAATGATTGTTCAAATGGGTAAATTTATTTGATTTAACCAATTACACATGAATAAGTCAACAAAACATGAAATCAATGGCGCACGTAGGAGACCCTCTGCAGCTGGGTATTGCTACTCTCAGTAAATTCTGCACAGTTGATTCAGAAATTTACCAATACATTTATCCAGGATAAAACTGAGTACACATCTTTCCGATTACAGACTGATCAGGTAAAACTCTCCCGATTAGCCGTGCCCAGTGTGACCAGTCAGCTGCCGCACCGTACACACTGTGCAGACATAGCACAGTGTGTATGGGCTTCTATGGGATTGGGAGGTCGAGCAGACAAATTTTAAACAGAACATTTGATGCGAACTCCTGTTCCTGACCGTTACAGGAGTGTTGAAAGTAGTTTATACGGCCTTCGCTCCTGCATCGGGACAGAGTACACACCTATACAATCCAACGGCCGTTCTCTTGATATCGAAAGAACGGCCCAACGATTATATAGGTGTGTACCCAGCTTTAGGGGTCAATCCAATTAGGTGCGAATTGTGAGAGGCGAGTTACTGTTTTCTCTGTCAATTTGCATAGCCAATTTACTTTGCAATCCAATTAGCAACTTGCACTGAACCAGTCAGAGTAGCAGTGGCATAACTAGGGTATTTGGAGCTCAGGGCAAATTTGACAATGGAGGTCCCCCACCTGCTGTGTGCGCGCGCTGAAAAATGGGCGTGGTCACTTAAAAATGGGGCGTGTCAACATGACACGCTACCGTTTATCGTCACTCAGGACATTCCTATCCTTATGCACCTTAACCCCAGTAGTGCCCCTTATACAGTACCCCCAGTATGCAATGTCCCCACTTGTGTTCCCTCGTATGCAGGCTCATAGTAGTGCCCCTTATACAGTACCCCCAGTAGTGGTCCCCCTTATACAGCCCCCCATTAGTTCCCCTTATTCAGTGCCCCCAGTAGTGGTCCCCCCAATGCAGTGCCCCATGTAGTGGTCCCCCCTATGAAGTGCCCCCAGTAGTGTTCCCCCTTATGCAGTGCCCCCCAGTAGCAGTCCCCACAATGCAATGCCCCCCTTATGCAGTGCCCTGTATATAGTGCCCCCAGTAGTAGTCCTCCCCTATGCAGTGCCCACAGTAGTAGTCCCCCCCTATGCAGGCCCCTAGTAGTGATCCCCCTATCCAGTGCCCCCTGTAGTGGTCCTCCCTATTTAGTGCCCCCTGTAGTGGTCCCCCCCAGTGCAGGGCCCCTAGCAGTAATCCCCTTATATAGTGGTGTCCCCAGCAGTAGTCGTCCCCCATGCAGTGCCCCCTGTAGTGGTCCTCCCTATTTAGTGCCCCCAGTAGTGTCCCCCCTTATGCAGTGCTCCTTATATAGTGCCCCCAGTAGCAGTCCCCACAATGCAGTGCCCCCAGTAGTGGTCCCCCTTATGCAGACCCCCAGTGGTGACCCCCCCCCCTATCCAGTGCCCCCTGTAGTGGTCGTTCCTATTATTGCCCCCAGTAGTGGTCCCCCCAGTGCTGTGCCCCTAGTAGTAAGACCCTTATATAGTGCCCCCAGTAGTACTTTCGCCCCCCCAGTATTAGTCCCCAGTAGAGGTTCCCCCTCCCGATGCAGTGCCCCCAGTAGTAGCTCCCCCCCTAGTTGTAGTCCCCAGTAGGGAATCGGTATGAATTACCGCCCGACAGCGGCTGGCCGACATGGCTGAAAATCCTGATTGTCCGCAGGTAAGTATCAACTAACCTAACCTCCCTAACCCTAAACCTCCTTTGGGATGCCTAACCCTAACCTTCCCCCCAGTGCCTAAACCTAACCCCCCCTTCCCCACCGCCTAAACCTAAGTACCCCGGGGGGTGCCTAACCCTAAGTCCCACCCGGGGTGCCTAACCCTAACCCTCCCTTCCCCTAGCCTAAACCTAACCTCCCGGGCGGGTGCCTAACCCTAAGTCCTCCCCGGGAACCCTAAGCCTAACCCTCCCCCTCCCACGGCTGTCCGCAGCGGCTCCCGGCATCACTTCGATCGAGATGCAGGGCGCTAGTCTCCCCGTGTCGGTAAAATGGCAGGCGTCTAGATAAAGACGCCTGTCATTTAACCCTCGCCGGGATAAAGCAGTTGGGGAGCCGGCTGTCGGGCTTACGTCCGCCGGCTTCCCGACTGCGACTACCCCCAGTAGAGGTCCCCCCCCCAGCCATGGTGCTGCCAGGAGTAGCCATCCCCTCCCCCGTTGTGCCCCTAGTAGTGCAGACACTTTAAAAAAAAAAAATACACTTAACTGAATCCACGCTCCGGCTCTGGACACCACTCCCGCTGCACGTCAGTCCTCCCGGGCTGGCGCGCTCAGCATTATGGGAGAGACGTCATGACGTCTCTCCCATTACCCACTGCATGAGCCGGAAGGCGGAGCTCATGAGTGAGCTCCAGCCTGGCTCTTGCAGTGGGCACTGCAGCCAATGAGAGTCTGTCTGACTCTCATTGGCTGCTGATTTACACACACATCGCCCCGCTCGGCGGTGATGTGTGTGCAGCAGCAGCAAATGAGAGTCGTCTGACTCTCATTGGCTGCTGGTAAACACACACATAGCTGCCGCGCTGGCGGCGATGTGTTCGTTAGCACAACCTGAGCCCGCCTCTCACCCTCCTCCTGGCGCTATTGGGTAAGCGCTCAGGGGGAGGGAAGGGGCTCAGCTGTGCAGCACAGGCCCGGCGCAGGTCCTGTGTAAATGTGTAGCGCTGACCGCACACACTGTGATCGGCGCTACACTGCCTAACTAGGGCGGGCCGGTACCGTGCCGCAGGTCCTATGGCGCCATGGGCAACGCCCTGCTCGGCCCCCCTTAGTTATGCCACTGCATAGTAGACTCGCATTTCTCCATAGGCACCCCCCCCCTGAGGGTGAAAGATGGAAGGGAAAATCTTTACTGTAAGGTTAAAATGTCAGGACACCTTGCTGAACCCCTTGGACACCCCCTAATGACTAATTACTTAGGCAAGTGGAATATTCCAATTAGCTTAATTAGTCCAATAATTACATGCAATTTTTGGGGGTAAAAACAAAAATTGGTTCAAATTACCCCAAAAATCAACATTTTTGTTAGTTTAGGCACCTAAAATTTAATGACAGTATTTTTTAATTGAAAATTAATTGTTTTTATAATTTTTTTTCATTTTCATTTTTCAAAGTGCCCTCAAAGGGTATCCGGTCTTTAGGTCTACAGTAAAATGGTAGACAATGTTTAGGTAGACAATACAAGTTAGACAGGCATTAGGTCAACAGGGTCTAAAGGTCGACACACATATGTCGACAGGGCCCTTAGGTCCACACACAAATGGTCAACACAAAAAAACAGTAGACATTTTTTTTTAGGGTTAAGATTAGGCACTTACTGCGACGGTTAGGTTCCAGGAAGGAGGGTTAGGCACTTACCGGAGGGTTAGGGTTAGGCACTAGAAGGGATGGCTGGGGTCAGGCACCTACCCTGACGGTTAGCGTTAGGCACCAAAGGGAAGGTTAGGGTGAAGATTAGGGCTAAAAAAAAAAATATGTGTTGATCATTTGTGTGTGAACCATTTGACCCTGTCGACCTTTTTACTAGTCGACCTTTAGACCCTGTCGACCTATTGCTTGTTTAACTTGTATTGTCTACCTAAACATTATCTACCTTCTTATTGTAGACCTAGAGAACCACACCACCTCAAAGTACCCAAAATTAAACTTTTTTCCTACTTTTTTTTTTGTACTTTTCGTTTAATTCGTTTGATATTAAACAAAAAAAGTTTGCTTTTTATAATTTTTTTATATTAAAAAAAAAGTACAAATCAGCTACTTGACATCGTTTAAAAACCTTCAGTGCTTTCCTTATGCCCACAAACAGCCTTCTGTATGGTCCTACTAACAGAATATTAAATTTTGGGGGGTCCAGGATGGTCTCTCCATTTTTTCATGCATTTCTCTCACATTGCATTTGGCAGTCAATTTGCAAGCCTCCGCTACGAGTACCGCGAATAGGCATTTTTAATTGGATTGGAGAATACTGAGGTGCGCGCATTCGTGCAAAGTCTGCGAGTTTCATGAAACAAACTCGCTACTTGTAATTCGCACCTAACTGGTTGACCCCTTAATCTGAATTATATAAAAAAAGGTTTATAAATCAACAACAAACAAATAACACAACTAACACACAAATTTTTTATGTATGTAAAGGTTTCCTGACATTTTCAGGAATTAAGATATTGAAAAAAATCTAATTTCAATTAATAACCATACTACATGGGACACTTTAAAAACTAATTTGTGCATGACACAAGATGCATTTTATACTGGATACAATTATACTTATACTTACCAGATAATTCCCTTACATTCTAGTTTCATCAATGAGTGTAGCCTCACCCATCACAGGTACAGATGTGTCCATATACATCTATCCTCCATGCACTACAGTCGCATTACACGATACGTGAGCGCTGTGCGTAATTGGTAGCGCGCTCCGTCTTTCCGTTCGACTTTTTCCTTTAAAATGAATCTTATTTGCAAAGCAATGCAAATAGGACGCACAAGCAGTTTATACTGATTAAAATGATATGCGGCATGCCTATATTCTGTGTGCGAATATGGTTATATCTACATGCGAAATGATACGTTACAATGTCAGCGGCTCTGACACTAATGCAGATCCAGACGCAGTAACACACAGAATATAGCATGCCGCATATCATTTTAACCAACATAAGCTGCTTGTGCGTCCTATTTGCATTGTTTTCCAAATAAGATGCATATTAAAGAAATATGATGCAGGAAAAGATGCTCAGCGTTACCAAGTCGCAATATGGCATGGCGCGACTAGATGGGCTGTTTAACGTGCATGGAGGCTAGATGCATGTGGACACACCTGCAAGCAGTGTCGGACTGGGGTATGAAGGGCCCATTGGGAAATGCAGAGGTAGAGGCTCAAGCTTAAGGGGTGTGGCCAGACACCCCTGAAGGACTTGGCCAACCATTTGAGCATACAGTACATGCAAAGAACAGAGGCCCTTTATAAAAGGAGGGGCCAACCATATGAGAATGCATGCAAAGAACAGGGGCCCTTTATAAAGGAGGGGACAAGGGTGTGTCAGGACAACCACAGTGATTGGCAGGAGGGTTAATTTTGGTGTAGTTTCCATACAAACAAAACAAGCACCCAACTTCATCCGTGATCCTGCCCCACCAAGTTACTGACCCCTAGAAGAGGGGGCAGGGCCCTCAGAGAGACGGGTCCACCGGGGATTTCCCTGTACCCCTGTGGGCCAGTCTGACCCTATCTGTAAAACATTATCTTATAGATGTGTCATATAGTTATATGACTGTATCAAATAAATTGGATATCCGTTAAAAAGACTTCCTACTCCCTTTATCAGTTATGTTACAAATTAAAATAATATAAATCCAGATGAAAGGAATGATCGGAAAATTAAACATCGGGCCAGTATGATGAATGGGATTGAACAAAAAACTGTACAAAAACATAAATCAATAACCAAAAAGTGGGTGCATATAACAATATATATGTATTAAACAGGTAGCAGTCTGGCAGTAGCTCTAATAATAATAAAAAGACTGTGAAAGGGGAGGATAATGGCAGAGCATTTTAAGTGCTGGGGAAGTTGAAGATATTTTTGCTTTTGTGATTGGTAACACTACAGCCTGGTTGATTACACGGATACTTGATACAGAACAGATGTTTATTTTAGGTATATTTGTGCTTTAAATGGTATTGACCCTGTCCATTTTTTTATTCTCTAAATCTTGTTCACATAGTAATTTCTACAGTTGATTTATATAATAATTATATGTCAGAGATTTCTGGCTGTGTTATTATTCACCTTTATACAATAACAATAGGTCTCAAAAGACTTTTGTTTTATGGGTGTTCCCAGGTATTATTTGTCACACCTACTTCTCTTACCCATGTATTGTTCTTCAAAACTTGTTTATTAAGTCATTAAAATGAGATGAATTTCTGAAGTAAAATACATAAAGTACTAAACCACAAGAGAATTTATTGCCACTCTGGATGGATATAGTCTACCAGCTGCAGGAATAGAGTAGAAAAACATGCTAGTAAAAGAGTAAACTAAAATTCTGGTGCTTCGTGAAACTTTAAAGGCAACATGAATGGATGAAAAACATTCACACCTGTCCTTAACAAAGCCATTTTAACAATATGAATGAAGTGAAATCATGCTGGCTGGGATGACTCTGAAGCATATATTGCCACCTGGTGGTGAATGCAGCAAACTGTAGGCTTGTTGAATAGCTTTTACTTCTTGAAATTCCAATTTATTATTATTATTATTATAATCCTTTATTTATATGGCGCCACAAGGGTTCCGCAGCGCCTTACATAGTACAGAAACAGAGTACATAAACAGTTGAACAGAACAAGAAAACAGTGTCATACAGTTTAAGACACTACAAGACAAGTACATGGTATATAAACACTGCTGCAACAGAAGCAGGATGGCAAAAGTCACGGGTTAGGTGCTTTTGAGTATAGAGCAGATAGTATAAGTAAAGAAAGGATAAGCACAAGAGGATAGAGGGCCCTGCTCGTGAGAGCTTACATTCTAAAGGGGATGGGCAGACAGACAGGGGTGACACAGATGGGGTAGACAGTGAGCGTGGGACAGAGGGTTAGGATGACAGATTCTTCTAAATTCAATTGAACACAATCAGGTATCACTGGATGTAGTAGGTGGAATATATAACAAAGACAATTGTAATTATAAGTTCTAAATAATGTCCAAAAGAGTTCAACACATATGTGACACTACACTCTCCAGCTGCCGTGGAAATTTGGGTTGCGGGATTTCAGCTTTCAGCTAGGCACAAGTTACTTATTCCTGGTATAAATTATATTACACAAACTTATTCTAAACTGTCAGCCGTTCCTATGACAACCATGAATGAAATATTCAGAATTGCAAGATATTTGACTAAAGTTTCAGCATTTTCCTGAAATATCTATTGCATCCTTTTACTAGAATTACTGCTTTGTCTTTAGGGACAGCAGTGATCCAAAAAACAACATTTTATTGGATAGGTGAAACTATAGTCCTATAACAACCATTTGTTTTGTCAGAGTAAAAAGTTGAGAAAATGACATGAGAGAAAATTATTTATCCAAAATAATGTATATACAGATGTGTACTCCACATATTGCTGCAGTGGCACCAAACAACCCTTCATGGCACGCCGGGTACTATGCGACTCGTCTTGTACCGAGCCTCTTTTTTAGCCTGAAAATGCATCTTAGTCACAATCGGATGTGACAAACAGCTTCACAGGACTGCACTGATTTGGTAAACAACACTTGTGTATCTGTGTTCCAGTGACTCTGAATCTGTATACAAAGTGCTACAATGCAGCAGCTTTTCTCACGCCAAGTTCCATTGTGCTTAGTATACAGACCCAGACAGATATACGAGTGTTGCATATCAAATTAATCAGAGCAGTGCGGCCTGCCGCATCTGATATTCCCGCAAAAAAGATGCTGGCGCAAGTTGAGTCGCACAGGACCTGTCAGCTCAATTGCGCCAGGCTTCTCATGCCATATGGAGTATTGAGACTAGGGGCCTGATTCAGACCCACTCGCAAGCGGTGGTCCGCTCGCAAGTGGGTCGATGTTGTGCACTGCGCATGCGCACGACGGCGGGAGCTCCGTCGTGCGCATGCGCCAGACGCGACGAGCAAAGGACTTTCCTTCGCTCGGTGTGTCTGATCAAAGGGGGCGTGCTGTCGATGTTGATTGACATCACTAGTGATGTCAGTGGGAGTGATTTTGGCTCTGATAGATAGATGTTGATGATGATAGATGTTGATTGACATCACTAGTGATGTCAGTGGGAGTGATTTTGGCTCTGATAGAGCCAAAATCACTCCGGGCCTTGCGGTTGAAAAACTCAACCGCAGGCTCCGGCTCGCAGTGGCGATGGTCGCGATGGTCAAGACCATCGCGGCCATCAACCTGCACGCTCGTACAGGCTGTGGGTGGTGACCCACAGCTATACGAGCGTCCAGGAGGACGCTCCATAATTATGGAGGGCGGCCCTCATTCAGAGCGTGCGCTCTGCTCAGAGCGTATGGCTCTGAATGAGGGCCTAGGTGTATGAGGACACATCTGTAGCTACTGCAAAGAACCTACTGTGCAGCACAGCGCCTTTGTCCCTGCATAATAGCACTGACACTGACATGCGCACATAGAAACATTATGGGTTATTTGAGAACATAGTGCAAATACGCTGTAGGTTACCAATAGCATTTAATCAAACTTGCTCTGTTGTACGCGGACATTAAAGTAATCATCCCTAAACATCTATATGTGGTTATTTGTTGGTTTGATAGGGTCCACAGGAATACCATGGGGATATTATGGTTGGAGAGATCCAGGCACCAAACAGTTAAAGCTTCAGCTCCCAGGATGTCTCGGGTCCTTCTCCATATATACCCCATCCATAGCCACAGGCCTTCAGTTTTGTTAACAAGCCTCAAGGCAGGAGAAGGAAAAAGGAGAAGGAAGACCAATTGTACACCAGAAACACACTTACACAAAATGAGGGAATCTGTGACCAAAAGAAAAAACTACTCATGCTGCCAGGTGCCTCAGGATGGGTACCCTGTGGACCTCGAAGAAACCATCTATGGTTTGATTTCTTTGCATGGGTTTTTTGCTGACATTTGGTGAAGCTTTTATTACAATAGCCCCATTAAAATATATTTACTGAGAAAAATGTTGATGTGGTCAATACTTATTTTACCCGTTTATATATATATTACCACCAGTACATTTCAGGCTCTGAATTGAGTGCTTATTTGTCAGCTCTAAAAATCTGTCACTTTATGGCTTGGAAAAGCTTAGTGAAACACAGTCCTCAAAGCTTACATGTATATACGCACTATTTCTCTGCTTGCTTGCGCAGGCAGTGTATTGCCTATCTGAAAATAGACCAGATCGTAGTAGTAAGGAGTGTGACAAACCTCAAAGGATTCTCCTTGATACTAAAGACAAGAGGACAGATTTACTATGCGTCGGGTTTTCAAAGCCCCAGCTGCTTTGATTATCAGATTTGAAACGGCAATAGTAATTCATGCTAAACAAGCCTGATACAGCATTAATTACTTTTGCCGTTTGAAATCCATCAGTCAAAGCTGTTGATCATCGGCGGCTTCAACAAACTGTGCAACAGTAAATCTAGCTTTTTCATACAGCCAATATGCTGTATATTGACAACATGGCTGCAGGAGCAAAGCTGTACATACGTTATGATTTTCAGTGTTATAGGCACAATGCATTTATTTTAAAATTTTCAAATCAAAAATAGAAAAATAAACCTACCCTGAGTTTCTGTGTTTGGGCCACAACTCCATTTGCATGCATCATGGCGATAAAAATTGGTACATCACCAAGGGGACTGCCAACGCCACCAGCTATGCTGATCCCCAGTGAGTCTGAAGGGCCCTGTATAGTTTGTATATAAAGAATAGTGTGAAAATAGATGCAAGTTAGTTTACAATGTTATTAATCTACTGTATTACATTTAAATAGCATAGCTCAATATTTTCAACACTATGCTACCTGCTGAATTCATGCTGCAAATGCAGAATTTAGTAACACAGCTGTTTTGTATTATTTCAGGGGCAGCCAAACTATGGCCACAGGCTCAATGTGGCTGGTCCTACGCTAAAATCCGGCCCCCAGTCCAGGATTCCGCTGCGGACAACTCTTTCCAGAATCTAGAGGTGGTAAATGCTTGGTGTGGCCCGGTGATATCACTGCCAGGGCAGCCCTCTCTACAGTTCTGCCTCCAGTGCACTCTGCCCTTCCAGAATCAGTGGTAACTGGAGTCGGTGCAGTGATGAGGCGCTGATGAATTATAGGACAGACGTTGATGGTCAAGAAAAGGATGTTTTCAGTGAGCTAAGTAATATAAGGGATACTCTGAGCTAGCATATAAAGACATAAGGGGGGCTCTGGGCTGGTATAGAAATCCATGACAGAGGGCTCTGGACTGGCATATTAATTTGGAAAGGGGAGCTCTGGGCTACCATACCAGGCAGGACTTGGGGGGGCTCTGAGCAAAAGTTGTGACGCTCTCCGTTCATAAGTCATTTTCCTAGTTTGGATGCCCCTGTATTATTGCCACATACTTATTACTATTATTATACTCAAATGTCTTCATGCTGGTATTTTATAAATGTAAAGAGGGTAAATTAACAAATTGAAACTAAAAAAATAGCTACCTGCTACATAAGCTGTGCAACAACCAAGCTTAGATTTCCAATATGGAAAATAAAGGTTAAGGTTTCATGATTTATAGGATGACAACATCTTCCTACAACTTCTTACAGATGTGTCCTTATACATCTTTCCTGCAGTAGCGCAAAAAAAGCCCCTCTCTGTGCGCTACGTACTGTGAGACACCGCTAGCGATGGGCGTCTTTTTGCAGAAAAGGAGCCTGCTGGTGCGTCCTAGTCACATTGCATTGCGATTTTGACACATTTCAGCAAAAATAAGACGTTCAATGCTAGCAGAGTAGCACGCCACCTGGCGGCTCACTCACGCCAGGTAAGTTGTGCTGTGTGGCATATTGAGGCTAGATGTATGAGGATACATCTGTATATTAAACATTCACTGAGAAATTCCCAACTTCAAGGATTCATATCCTAGTAGATAAGAATATGTTCTTCAAACATAAATGGAGTCTGATTACTGAGAAAGGTAGACAATCTTTTCCAAGAAATTCACCAGAGGCAGCTGCCACAAATGACGCAGTGGGTGAAGAAATTGTGGCTGGAGGCTGACTGCCAGCCATATATACATACCATACAAGCCCAGGAAAGTGAATTTCGGTGTTGAGAGCCAAAGATTGCCGTCTGCTGAGACACCATGGTGAGCCCATGTTAGAACCATGTTGAGAAATTGGCGCTGCGTTTGTGGTATCGATGCACTGTAGTCTCTCTCAACATAGTGACTATTGACATCACGTATCAATCCCGTGGGCAGAATGTTATAAGTGCTTGTGGACAGAGGAGGTTTGATGCAATTTAAAATGTATGTGGGGTTTTTGATATACATTATAAGGGGCATGTAGATGGATCTGATAGCCATATAAAACATGGCTGAAAACCTGAAATTACAAAAGGACTCAGAAACAATGAATTTTTAAAAATTATGAGTCTCTGGGACCTACACAACTATGAGCTTAATGTCATCACTATAGTTCTATGATCTTATTTTATTAACTCATGTTCACTGGGAGACTGAATTGTTGGAAAGTAAGCACAATAAATGATTTCCAAAAGCAAAATATAAGGATAGGACACAAAATAATACCATGTAGAGAGAGGAGGAAACACGGGGGTAACCAGCAAACCATAGGCCTAGCGCAATGTGGCCTTACCACAAACTGGGTTTGGTGCGCACCATACCAACATCTTGAAATTCATACTGCAGCTAAAAGCCAAGAAATGTAAGGAAGGAGCCAGGAGTACTCAAGAAATATTTCAGTTTATAAAACAGTTAAAGTATGCCCAGGTTTTACATTAAACGTAGTAATTACCTTTTTGATTTCAACTGTTCTTAATCCTTGAATTTCAGGAGCTGTGAAAAGAAGAATTAGAACACTAAGTTTATGTCAACAATAGATCATTTGCTGGTGGAACGTTGCCAGCCTATTTGTTAAAAAATTGGGAACAAGGTGACCTCGATGTTTAAAATGCGAAACACTACTACAAAACAAGCAATTCGCCAGCACTTAATATGCTAAAAAAAAAAAAAAAAATAGCAGCCCATTTTTCAACTTTTGTAGCATCAGACATATTGTCGTAAAAAAGCTTAGAATACCATCGTAAAGTGAACTTAACCGTAAACAATTCCCTTATTTCAAAACCTTTTAAAGAAAAAACAACAAAAAACAAGACAAAAAAAAAACGAGTGATCATAATGCTAAATGGAAACTTCCATCAAGAGGCATATTAAGCACAAAAGAAATCAAGCCAGGCTATTGTCTGTCACCCAATCAGTTAGCAGTAACATTTGCAGGATAAACTTCATATACTGAAAAGTGAGCAATACCATCACAAAAAATAATAAGAAAATAAAATGTAGTCAAATACAATGCAAGCAAAATTATTCTAAGATTTTTTTCTCTTGTGATAAATATAAAAAGAATAAGATTTCAATAACAACTAAAGCAAGCATCAATAATCTGAAGAACACCAAATTTTGTAACTACTGCAAAATGTCTGTAGTAGATTTTTATGATGATATTACATTCCTATGTGGTGTGGAGGTTGGGTATGTGATCCAGACACCAGCATCCCGATAGGGTTAGGATACAGAAACTTGTCGGGTAAGTATCCCAACCCTATTCCTCCCTCCCCGCACCCTAAACTTAAACTCCCCCCTAGTGCCTAAGCTTAACCTCCCCCATTAGTGCCTAAGCCTAACCTCCCCCCTTAGTGCCTAAGCCTAACCTTCCCCCCTAGTGTCTAAACCTAACCTTCCCCCCTAGTGCCTAAGCCTAACCTTCCCCCCTAGTGCCTAAGCCTAACCCCCCCCCCCCCCCCACCCCGGTGCCTAACCCTAACCCTCTCCCTAGTTTCTAAGCCCACTGCTTACGTTCGGGATGCTGGCACCGGGATTCTGACTGGTGTCGGGATGCCGGCGCCAGCATTCAGAGCGTCAGTATCCCATACGCCGGTAGATCAACTGCATCTCGTGGTGTGGGCCCCGACTGCAGTGTAGGGAAAGTCCAATTTTAATGTACAATACACCTAAACTCAAAGAAGAATATTACATACTAGGGGTAATATAAAGCTGGGTACACACTGAGACGAAATCGTTACGATGTGGCCAAATTGTAAGGACATATTGTGCAGTGTGTATGCATGATTTGCGTGCTCCTGCGGTCGCGTACAACATCATCAGGTTTGATGTGCTGCACATCAAACTTGACGATATCGCTTGTTGCTCTATGCATGTTAATGAAGGACAAAACGAGGGATCGTTCCGTCGTTCATTAGATCGTTCTGATGTGTACCCAGGATCCGATATGTCTGCTCATCGGGCCATCATATCGGCTGTGTATACATCACTCAGAATGTACAAAGCTTAAGTCTTAATAAAGTACATTTAATAATAAAACGAACTTTCATTCTTCCTGGCAGTGCTCTCAAGCGGTTCAGCTGCTACAGATCCAGGCAATGGGAAACTGAATGACGTAAGACTACTGCTACCATCACTGACCTGAAAGCAAAGACACACTTCAATTAGAAAACAATAATTAAAATGAACTAACTTAAAACATTTCCACTTTTTGTTATCCACAAAATAAAATTATTTGTTCAAACACCTTTTAAAATATGTTCTAATATTTGCTGATCAGTGATGTAATCACTACTACAGAGGCTTAGTAACATGATTTTGGTTGTATATGTAGCTCATTTAAATTAACACTAGATGAGGATTAAAGCACCCCTTACTGTAATATTTAAAAAAAAATAGATGTTCCCTCAGAAGTTTGAGAGAACTTCTACTTCTAATCTTTTTCAATATTACCTGTAGATACTCACCCTGCATTCATGTAACTTAATATGGTTGTAGTATGCCAGTTACTTTGTTGATAATTTAAATTCTAAAAATAACATTTTAAGTATTACGTAAACAATATTTAATTTTAACTTTTTTTGTAATTTTACATTTTAAATTAGCCATTTGTGTTCTCTTTTCACATTCGAAAAAACAATTCAAATGAAAGCTGGAACATGGTCAAGCTGGTTTGATGTTGTGCAAAGTAGCTTGAATGTGGTTGAAGTAGTTTACCTTGTTCAAATTACATTTTTTAAATCAGTTTAATGTCGATAATTTCCATAAAATGTTCAAACTTTCATGAGTCAATGAACTGATTCAAGAAACATTTTTAGACAATGTAAAGCATTTCTAGTGCTTATCATTATCACAAACATAAAAATAATAATTGTTATGCTGGCCATACACGCTACAATTATAACTGTAGCGTGTGGGGGGGCGACCGAGGGTTAAATATTACTCGGTCGGGCATGCCGGATTGTCCAGCATGCCCGTCCGATGCGATATTTCCCGGTAAACTGTCGGCCGCATCGGGCAGTGTATGCCCAGCCGCGGCCGACAGACAGACATTTCCTGTGTTCCTTCCTACGGAAGGAACAGGGAAATGTCTCCTCCCCCGGGGGCGGAGCGCAGATGTCTGCCGAATACACTGTGAGAGAAATCTCACAGTGTATGCCGGCGACATCTGCGGCTGGCAGCCGGCCAGATAAAATGTCTGTCGGTCTGACAGGCATTTTATCTGGCCGTGTATGCCCAGCATTAGAATTCAAACAATGTTTTCAAATTTAAACAAAGAATTATGTATTGTAAATAACTATTAATTGAATAAGCCATTAAAATAGTAAAATTTAGTTTATACATAAGAATACTATAATGTAAGTTACGGTTAAAGCTGCTGTTTATCAGTTATACTACATGGTGCTGCATAATTTTTGTTGCTATATAATTAAACTGATACATATAAAAAGTAGGCACATGCTTGTATTTGTACTTATCTAACAGTGGTGCTTTTCTCTTACCTAGCTTACATAGTAACCTAAAATTTAGCAACAACAAAAAGATATAGGCCCTCATTCAGAGCCGCACGCAAGCGGGCGCACGTACGTTAGGCGTACGTACAAAAATATTTAAATTCAATGGCTCGCTCGTATTTTCGTTCGCATCTAAAATTCCTCCCTAAACTCTGACGACCCCTCCTCTAACTAACGAGCGTACGAAATAGCGAGCGTACATCCCCGAAATGGCTTGAAAGGAACGCACGCACACGTATAAACAGGAAGTGGCCTTGTCAGATGTCGATTACCTGCTCCTTTATTCTGCCTACCTCCATCAATCGTATCATGCCAATCAATGTATCAATTAGCTTAATTGTTTGTTTTTTTTCAACACAATGCAAGAAACTTTACTCTTGTCCGTGTTTGTGTTTACCCGCAGAATACGTACGGATGAAACATTCGCTTTTATTGTTCAAAAAACATGTGAACCACAATTAAACAATTGTACTATTGCTGTGGATCCCCGCATATTTCCCTGGGTTCATTTCTTTATTTAAATTTGCTTACGCATGTCACTGCATCAAGCCTATCCTAACTCTCCAGAGATTTCTGGCCCTGTCGAACACATGACTCATACACTAACCAATAAAATTGCTCCTGTTAATTTCCAAAATACATTAGCCAATCAGAAAATTTTTACACACTTTATCAAAAATGATTTTTAAGAAAAACACCATTGCCATCATGAGAGCCTCCGCATTCACCAGGCGTGAGCTGCTGGTGCTTACGGAGGTCATGGATCGCCGGATCACCAGCCAGCCAGAACCCATGACCAACCGGCAGAAGCGCTCCGCGTATGCGGAGGTACGGTCCCGCCTGCGGTCCTTCGGATCACGCCGCAACATCGGGCAGCTGGAGCGCAGGTGGTCCGACCTGCAACGGCGAACGCCCCGCTTGCTGGCATGCTTTCGCATGCAGATCCTGGCAAGTAAGTGTTATGTATTGTGGTTTTAATGTTTGTGTTTGTGGGGCAAACTGCGTGTGCATGTTTTCCTGTCTGTTCTATTTATTATTTGTACTCATATCTGCGTGTGCATGTTTTCCTGTCTGTTCTATTTATTATTTGTACTCATATCTGCGTGTGCATGTTTTCCTGTCTGTTCTATTTATTATTTGTACTCATATCTGCGTGTGCATGTTTTCCTGTCTGTTCTATTTATTATTTGTACTCATATCTGCGTCTGCATGTTTTCCTGTCTGTTCTATTTATTATTTGTACTCATATCTGCGTCTGCATGTTTTCCTGTCTGTTCTATTTATTATTTGTACTCATATCTGCGTCTGCATGTTTTCCCTCTTTTTCTGAATTTTTAATTCTACTGCTATTTTTTTGGTTTTATTTATTTTTTCTTTTTTTTTTTTTGTTTGTTTGCCCGGATTTGTCCATAAACTAAACGCAATTTATTTGACATATTTTAGGGGGACAGCCAAGACTCCGCCGTCAACGTCGGCGTTCCCGCCCACTCTCCCCAACCCCCAGCCAACACTCCACCCCAAATCTTTCCCCTATTCCCCACTCCTCCCCATCCTTCCCAGACCCTCTCCCGGAAATGTCGGGCCTCCTTCCCCTCCGTCCCACTTCCCCCTCTCCTCCACCCACCCCTCTTCCAATTACCCCCTCCCCGGAGTCCAGCATAACTCCGCCCCATTCTTTGGGGAATGACGGATCCTCCGAGGAGGATCATGGAGGTTTTGCCGGAGCTCCCGATTTGTTTCCCGGTATGTTTTTTATTATTTTTTTTTAAAGCACAAACTGTTTGTATGTAATCATGTGTCGTGCCTTTCTTCGTGTTTTTGTGGCTTGACTTTTGTTGATTGTGAAGGTTTGCCTTTACCTCTTCCTGGTGATTTAAGCATACACATATCATACCTGTGGGAATTTGTACCTAGGCCTTGTATTTTTGCCAGCCCACCCTTTTTATTTATGTTTTTGGGTTTAGGAGTGATTTGTTTTTTTTTTAATGTTTTTCTGTGGAGTCCCTATTGTTGTATTAACCCACACACTTTTCTCACCCACAGAGGAACAGAGGCGTCGGCAAGAGGTGGCGGATGTTGTGGGTCAGATGCGCCACCATGTAATCGGCCTTCTGGTGGCCCTCGACCGGCTGTCTGGCCTCCTTCGGCATTAGTTTTTTTTTTTTTGTTCTATTTGCCCAATAAATTTTTAAAGACAAATATACGTTGTGGCTCATTTTTAAAAACCAAAACCAAGATAGTTTAGCCTGACATAAGTTCCTGCAAGGATTTCCCTTTTTTAAAAGTTAGATTGTGTTTTGTCTTTGTATGTCAAACAGACACCAGAAACACATAACAGTAACAATGTAATTTCCCTTTTTGGGTGTAGTGTCAATTTCAGATTTCTACATTTTCCAGGTTCCTACTTGGTGCGCAAGCTGCTTAGGCCAATCTTACAAATCCCAAGGTTGGGCCAGGCTTCCTTTTGGTGTGGATTGGAAAGCTGAAAACATATTTCAGTTTTGCTCAACTGGCGTCAGTACTGGTTTACCCCTTAGTCAAATGTAACTTGTGTTAACCTGGTTACACTTGCTGTTAACGTCCCAAAAAAGGAAGACCATTTCACTCTTCAAACATTTATTCACCACATAACAGAGAAAACAAAGTGGTCACTCCCAAAAAAAATACACAGTGATAAATTCAAATACAACACATACCAAGAAATAATTAAATAAAAACACAAAATCAAGAACTGGTTGACGAAGGACCATGCCAACATGATTCCACAAACATGGCGTTGCGATATGGGTTCCAGAATATATGCCCAAAAGGACCAGATCCAGGTTTGGTAAGGGTAGCAGGAAGTAGTGAGCGTTGGAGTGCCAAAGATTATGTGAACAAACAGAAGATGGTGAGAAAATTAAAAATAAATTAGATGTTCGCCAAAAAAAACAAACACATTAGGTATAAACACTGGAGTTTTGAACAAACTTACCTAAAAAATCTGGCCACCACATCATCGCGTATGGCCCCCCCACATACTGACCTTCGACCAACCTCGGGGGGGGCCATCCTCAGGTAAGGCATCCTCTGGCTGCATTGGGACACCACTCCTTATGGCAATGTTGTGAAATATCCCACACAGGACCACAATTTTCGACACCATATCCGGCACATACATGAGCTCGCCACCAGAGCGGTGGAGGCATCTGAATCGGCCTTTTAAAAGGCCGATACAGCGCTCCACCACTTGCCTGGTGGCTGTAAGTGCGGAATTATACGCACTTTGTGGCCCTGGTGTGGGAGCCAAATAAGGAGTGAGCAGCCAGGACATGCAAGGGTATCCACTGTCTCCTGTGAACAAAAATAGACCACATCAGGAACACTGTGTATCAAGCTTAACATTGTTATGTACTAAAGGTCTCCACTTACCCAGAAGCCACGCATCACCAGCTTGTAGGTTGGTTAATTTCTGCCATATCCCTGATTGCCGGATGACGAAGGAGTCATGAGCACTTCCGGGTAATTTAGCATTCAGGGACAGGATCTGGAGGGAGGCATCACATACCACCATTACATTCAGGGAGTGATAGTGTTTCCTGTTTCTAAATATTGCCTCCAGCCGTGCTGGAGGCTGAAGTGGTATGTGAGTACCATCCACAACCCCTATGATGTGTGGGAAGCCAGCTATTTGGTAAAAATTGGCCTTGGCCACACTAAGGGCACCCATATCCAAAGGCATTTTAATAAAATGATGGAGGTGCTTGAAAAGTGCCTCCATCACTGCCCTCAGGATCCGGGAAAAGGAGGATTGGGAGATGCCCGCCACTATTCCCACCGTTGTTTGAAATGATCCTGAGGCACAGAAATGTAACACCGCCATAAATTGCGTCAGTGGTGGTATTGCTGTTGGACTGTCAATTTGCCGCTCAAGATCACTTTCTATTAATGAGAGAGTGTCTATGATGATTTTGGGAGGTAGACGGTAGCGTCTTAAAACCTCATCATCGGGCATTCCAAAAAGGGTGACACGTGTTCGAAATATCTGGGGCCTTGCATGCCTACGATGCCTACGCCTGGGACGAGTTTGAGGTTGGTCGTCTTCCGGGAGCAGGGCCATAACAATTCGCCCCAGATCTACCTGAAATTCAAAGTTTACAATGTAAGGCTTTTGACCCACCCCAAAAGTAAGAAACAACAACTTAGCTTTCTGATACCATCCATAGCTGCTTACATGCCGGGGTATTGTCATGATACGTATAAACTGTAAAAAAGCCAACAATGAGACTTCAAAAATTTAGAGGGTGTTTTTTTTGTTTAAAAATTGTTGCAAGCCAACAAAGAAAATAGCGGGAAAACACATTTGGCCATCGATGAAAACTACATTGCACACCGTAAGTCAAATAGGGATCAAATGGACCCAAAAAATGGAAAAGGGAAAAGCAAAACTGGATTATATGATGAATAAGCCGTCAAAAATGCGGTAAATAATTCGCAAATGCAAGTCACTACACCAACAGTCAAAAATGCGGTAATTCATTCGCAAATGCAAGGCGCTACACCAACAGTCAAAAATGCGGTCATTAATTCGCAAATGCAAGTCACTACACCAACAGTCAAAAATGCGGTAAATTATTCGCAAATGCAAGTCACTACACCAACAGTCAAAAATGCGGTAAATTATTCGCAAATGCAAGTCACTACACCAACAGTCAAAAATGCGGTAAATTATTCGCAAATGCAAGTCACTACACCAACAGTCAAAAATGCGGTAAATTATTCGCAAATGCAAGTCACTACACCAACAGTCAAAAATGCGGTAATTCATTCGCAAATGCAAGGCGCTACACCAACAGTCAAAAATACCGTAATTCATTCGCAAATGCAAGGCGCTACACCAACAGTCAAAAATGCCGTAATTCATTCGCAAATGCAAGACAAAAAATGGACTTACCCAACTCGAATATATAAGATTTCCTCAAAAAACTTCTTTGGGTCCGAAAACAAAAAAAAACTAAAAAAGATGAAATGAGTGTTAAACAAATTAACTAACCACAAAACAGAAGAATACACCAATTGGCCACAAATTTGAATGCACAAAACTTACCAAATCAGGAAAGGATGTTGAAAAAATGAAAAAAATGCGAACGGAAAAACCAAAGAAATGTAGCAAAAACAAACAAAAAAACAACTCTCCAAAATCCTCCAAACGCAACCAACCAACCAAATCCAAACCACTTAACCGACAACACTCCAACAACCCCACCTCGAATCCACACACACCAAGCCATAAATAGTGTTTATTTTCCCGCACAAATTAAGGATGAATCATAGGGACGCACAATCAATGATGCGGCCGCAAACTAACGACGCATGTATAAATACGTCACGAAATCACATAGAATTTCTGGATGATTTCATGCTGGAAGCAGAGACATGGCTTCAAACCAGGGAAACAATGGTCAAAATTGCGGCGGTAAGGCCTTCATGCATTTTGTGTCAATGAGTATTTTAAAACATAATATTGTGCAAGTTGTGAAGTGGCTAAATCTGCATATTTACCCAAATAGGTGAGGAGGATGACATGGAAGAGACTGCTGGCCCCAGTCAACCCGCCAAAGCTGCAAAAAAAAAAAGGCAGCCACATTTCACAAGCAAGGAGATGGAGGTTTTGATCCAGAAGTGCGTTGACATCCTGCCCCAGGCAGCCAGGAATATGAGCCAAAGCCAGAAGTGGAGAATGTGGGAGGAGGTCGCCGTTGCTGTCAATAGGGTGGGTGATTATGTCCGTCTAGCCCGGGATGTCAAACGGCGGTAAGTAAACACTTTCCCATCCTATAAACAAACCCCATTGTAAAAAAAAGGATAATGGTTCCAAATTCATTCCACAGATGGGCAGACTTCAAATATCGTCTCAAACAAAAACTTGCCGACAGGGCTAGGCATGCAAGGGGGACAGGTGGGGGTCCCACCCCTGTGTCATTGGAGTTGACAGACTTAGAAGAGATGGCACAGGGGTGTGTGCAGGCTGTGGAGGTGTTTGGCGTGTCCAACATGGATACGGACATGCCAGACTTTGCGGCTCCTCATGTTGGCCAAGGTAAGTCTTGTGATGTCACCAACTCAGAAATGCTATTGTGCCAATATGTAGATTCTAATGTGAGTCTTTTCTCCAATTTCCTAACAGAGACAGAGGCGGATGAGTCTGCTCCAGAGGGGAGCCTTGGCCGCAGAATTTCTGCTGACTCTGCAGGGGAGGAACCAGTACATCCGGCTGAGGACCCTGCAGAAGCCAGTCCAGGGCGTGCCCCCTCGCAGGCAGTGGGCCTCCTCACAGAACTCAATTTTAAATCGGATTGCCATACGGAGATTCTGCAGAGGATGGACGCCAGTCTGATACGGGTGGCTGAGGCCCTGGAGCAAAATGCTGCGGCCAACGTGACCATTGCTCAGGCCCTGGCGGAAAATACCAGGGCCAACATCCGCATCGCCGATGCCCTGGAGCAGCTCGTTCGCCAGCACATGGTGGAGCCGACCTCCCTTCCTGCCGGAACATCCAGATCCTCCACCTCTGGCACAACATCAGGCAATCCTCCAAATGTGCCTAGCCCTGTGCCTAGTCCAGAGGCCACAACATCTGCCTCTGGACAGGCCAGCCCGATGGCATCCCGGACCCGGTCTGGCGCCCACCCTCACCCAGCCAAACGGGCGAGAAAACGGTGACAGCAATGGCGACTTTTCCCACTTTCCTTCTGTGCTTGGCTCATATTCCTTTCTGGTCAAAACTTCCCTCTCCTTTCTTGTGAAATGTTTTTAAATTTTGTATTTACGCTTATGTTAGTAGTTATGTTTTTTTTTTTTTTGGATCAAATATCTTGGCCACAAAAAAAGGCAATACAATATTAGGCCAATTTGTTTGTGTGTAAACAATAAATTAAAAACAAAACACTGACATTGTATTGTGACATTATTGTACAAATGGGTTACATTTAATCCTGGCCTTAAACGCAAAAACTGACCCTCTTTTAAAAAAAAAAAGGCCTCTTTAAGGAACGTTTAAAAAAACACATAGCGATGCAAATTCCACAGTAAACCAAAAAAAAGGGGAGCTAATTAAAAGATGATGACATTATTGTTACAATAGGCCATAACCACCAAATTGTGGCCAAAATAAAAGCCCAAAAATGTACGCTAATTGATTATGTAATCATGACATTAGCAGCTCTGATTTCCACCTGCGTACGCTTTTGTGCTATCCCAATAAACTGCTTTCCAAACACATACCAAGCCGGATTTCAATCCAACACTAATTACTTTACTGACCAGCCGCGATTAATCGCTGCACCATCGTGGAGTTCCGGGACGGAGGAGAAGGCCATCGCCAATGTGGTCGAGTAATCCTGACCCTAAGCTGTGCGAGCATTTTGAAGGGAAAGCGGATGTTTCAGTGACGTATGAGACGGTCCGAACACATTTGACGTTCGCATCTGCTAATGTATGTACGCCCCAAAAACGCCTCGCCACGCCTGCGTTTTTTCATCTCCACCCCCGTCAACACCCAAAAACGCCCTGTTCTGTCAATCACATTTGACATGTCACTTCCTGTACGCTATTTTAGGAACGAGAGAAAAAAAGCTCGCAATCTGCCGTACGCACATGCGCGGTGTAACACCAACGCATGCGCGGTTAGTCAACATCGGAACGCAACGAGCGTACTGTTGTTAACGTGCGGCTCTGAATGAGGGCCATAGTTTGATGGTGCACTAGGTCACAAAAAAATAAAATATAACTTTTATTCTCTTACTTAAAAATGAATACAAATCATAAAATCATAACACCAATATAACCCTACATATATTGTATAATGTTCAAGCAAGTAGGGTGAGAAAATATTCTTAAAATGCGTGGTAGTTGTATATACAAAGTGCTATTATACATTGTGAGGAATAAGAGATAATAAGTTATTAGCAATCACAATTATCAATAAATGTTTTTCTATCTGTCTTGTTCTGAATGGTTCAATAAAAAAAGACATGCAGTGATATAGTGAACTGTGATCAAGATCTGTCCTCTATATCTGATTTATTTGAGATACAGGAATACAGCTCAGGAAATAAAGTGTTATTAAACAACATACACATATTTATCCTTGAGGCTAGTTGCAATAATAGCAAGTCACTGGTGACAGAAGGATACAGAGTCTTTTTGAGACCAATTTATTTGTAATAGGACTATTTATCCCAGTGAATATAATTCATTATCAGTGTATTGTTGTAATAATCCTGCCACGCATTTTAAGAATATTTTCTCACCCTGCTTGCTTCAATATTATACAATATATGTAGGGTTATGTTGGCGTTATGATTTTATAAATTATATACATTTTTAAGTAACAGAATAAAAGTTTAATTTTAATTTGTTGTGACCTAGTGCACATCAAACTAGGGACCTCATTCAGACCCATTCGCTAGATACGATCGTTCGCATCCACCGTATGCAAATTTGTCAAAGTGACGACATGGAAAGCGATCGCTCGCCAAGGCATAAGCACACCCACTTTGGTTGTGCGAGCGATCGCTCTGTGTATGCAGACACCCATTAGCGTATGTTGAGATGCCCACTAGTGCACTTCATCTCCAGGAAGTGTATTAAAACATTGGTACATCGAGCACCATCGGTAGCTATCGCAGCGCTTGTGGTTGCCTTACCCTGCCGCAAGCACTGCGAGGACTTCAGTGTAAAATACAGGCATGTGACGTGTACTATGACGCTGCCTGTTAATTATGCACGCCTTAACAGTGTCCTACCCGTTACCAACGGCCTCTCCTGTCACTCATTTCACTGGGCTGTCTTAGCTGGGAGAGCGAGCGGGCTGAACGAAGCGTGCGCAAACCATTGGGCCGCTTGCGAGTGCACAGCGCTAGCGAGCCGGTCTGAATGAGGTCCTATATCTTTTGTTGTTGCTAAATACTTGTACTATATAGTTGGTAGCACCTCCTTGGGGGGAAATTGACATTGAGTTGGATGTTATCTTAAGGAGAGGGTCATACACTGGTACGGTTTTCTCCTTTTTGAGATAGTAATCTAAAAGTCAGTATCATCATTTTCACTCTACAGGAAGACAATTCATCTTCTTGCTGAGGATCACACTCACTAGACTGCCTTGTGATGTCCTTCTTTCAGAGTGGAAAGGTCCGGCTTTGATTCTTCCAACTTCCAGGTTTACTGTACCTAAAGAACACTAAAACAAAAAATACATTTGACATTCAAAAAAATTTTGAATAAAAAAATAAATAAATCATAATATGCTGTGGCAGAACAAAAAGGCATTAAATGAGACTGGAAACAGCAGTTTACTTGGTAGATATTAAAATACATTTGAGGATTACACTTACAGTACAGTATACTGCATACATTTTCTTGCCAGATTCTTACTGTTGATGACACATGACAAATAAACCTGATTTACCCTAAGTCTGGAAGCTCAGATCACCACCGCTAATTTTTGATTGGTCTTTAACAGCTGAACCCTGCTTAGAGATACAGTGAAAATAGGATTTTTGGTTACTCATCATTGAATCTGCAAGACAAAGCACCCAACTTGGAAACACGCCAAGCTGAGGCAATAGCTATAACGAAGACTAATCCAATCGGATCCAAAGACTCAAAGGGAGCCTGCTTGAGGGCCTAGAGGACCAGGTCAAGATCCCACGGAGCTACCAGCGAACGAAACGGTGGCTGAACCCATAACACAGTGTACAAAAGGTCCAAACCTCTTGAAGAAGGCTGAGCTGCAGCTGGAAATAAGCATCCAGCGCTGAAATCTGCACCTTCAAAAGAAGAAAGCCGGAAACCGGCCTCCGAACCATCCTGAAGGAATGGCAAAAAAAAGAAAGGCAAAACCTTGAAGCATAAACTCCATGCTTTCCGCACTACCTGACATAGATCTCCCTGACCCTGAGGTAAGTGTGCGACGAAACCGGCCCCGCAACATAGTACGGATCACTGAAGGAGGAAACCCCCAGTCTTGTAGAGCCCAGTCTCAAAAGCCAATCGAGGAAGATCCTCACCCAGAAACCGACCCTGCAGCAAGAGATATGGCTGCAGTGGAAGACGCCACCTGGGACCTACCGACCAATTGAGAACATCAGCGTACCAGGACTTGGGCGACCAGTCTGGAGCCAACCGTTGATCCGTGACCCTCTTGAGCACCCAAGGCAACATCAGGTTCGAGGGAAAAACATAGGCCAGACTGAAGTCCTATGGAACCGTCATGGCATCCACCACGCAAACCCTTGGGTCTCCGGACTAGAATTCCCAGGAATGGAACCTGGCGTACTGAACGGTCTCAAAGGTAGAGACCCTAGTGACCCACAGCTTCATGCACAGCAAAATGGATGGTCGAGGCACCGACAGTACCGTCGAGACCAAATCCTGGAAGGTCCAGGCTTCGGACGCTAGCAGAAAGACTCGCCGGAGGTGAAGACCACCGTTAGAAGCAGCAGGTGCTAATTCCAGATCCAGCCGTGATCCTGAAGTACCTTTACCATGTGGTCTAGATGTACCTGCAACCATTCCTTGTGCAGAAGGCTTGCCATCGCCGCGATGATCTTCGTGAACTGGGCAGAGTTGCAGCTAAACCGAATAGCAGGGCCTGGAACGAATAGTCGTGCCGACAGTGAACCGGAGAGAGCGATCATCTGCCCATATAGAAACTTGAAGGTACATGGGGTGAGGCCAAAAATGTGTTGGATTCAATGCCGCAGATCACCGATCGGAGATATTCCATCTGAAAATGGTCTACCCAAAGCCTGGTGTTTAGGGCCCGCAGATTCCAAATCAGTCGAAAAGAACCATTTGGTTTCCAAATGAGAAATAGAGTGGAGTAGAAACCCCATTTCCAACGCAACACCGGAGCAATAACTTCGGAAAGCAGATAATGTATCGAAGGCCACTCTTCTCCACATCCTGGGGAAGACTGGTGGTGACAAAATGCTGCGGTGGAGGACCCTGAGGTTAATTACTGAACCCCTCAAAATGATGCTCAGGCATCTGAAGACTCCTGTCAGGTGCTAGGTGTCTCAGGAGCCTTGCTCCCGATTGTCTATAGGTCCCAGAAAAATGTCCCTTTTGCGCAGAACCCCTGCAGGGAAAAGACACACCTTTGGGGGGGGTAGTCGTTTAGAAGGCGCCCCACTCCCTGAAAGGAGGAGCACAAAAACATGGGGCTGCTGCTTGGGCCAGCCCCAGGAACAAAAGTGCCCCTCCCAGCAGTGGCTTGGGCAAGAACAGAATCCAACTCAGGCCCAAAAGCGCTTCCAAGGAACGCTTGAATTCAGAATCCGCTTTTCCAACGCAGAGCCAAAGGACCCGCCAAGTGGCAAAAGCCATAGCGGAGACCCATGGTGCCATCTGGACCCTGTCTTGCACCGCCTCACCAACAGAGCCTGCAGTGCCAAGGATTTGCTCCGCAAAGTCCAGCAAGGAATCCCAGAACAAAACCCTATGGAGGCCCGTAACAACTTTGTCGACCCAAGTCTCCATGATTTGGCCCCATGCAAAGGACAGTGAGGGGCAGATAACTACCCCGGAATACAAAAAGATAGACGTAAGACATCCCCCAAGTTTCTAGTACAAAGGAACTATAACGGACGCTGACTTTGCACCGGAAGCACCTTAAGCTGAGCTAAGCAAGCCACCGGGGCATCCACCTCGGGAGACAGTTTCGACTTAGTCATATGATCCGCTGGGAATGGATAAAGAAAGCAAATTTATTTCTATTTGGCAATTTCTAGGCCTTATCGACAAGATTCGAAAGATCTGACGAAGCAGGAAAAATAATCACCTTGCGCTGACCCCCAAATTGACCAACCGCCTCAGTCAGGGCAGCGATCTCTAACCAGTCCAGGCTGCCGAACCGCCCATAATGAGGTCTGCAACGCCGTGCCCTGAGGAAGAGTCCAAGTCCCCAACCTCAGAGAGGACCATGTCCTCCGGAATCTCGCCCTCCTACTCTTTCGAATCAGAAACGTCTGCTGAACTCTTGGCAGACGGAAGGCGTTTGTGTACTGTGCGTACTAGAAGATCCCCCAAAACTGTTTAACATAAGTTGAAACCTTTCCAAATCCCGTCGCCATAAGCTCCATGGTTCGGCATTCAAGGCTGAAGTCCGAAGCTGATCTTCCCGATGAAGCGCCATCAACATCACCAAGACAGTTACAAACCGACTCAGGACCTGAGCCCACTCCGATTCAAGCATGGCCGATGGCACCCCTCCTGTTGCCTGTGCGGCCCTGTCTGACAGTCTGCGAACTATGCCCACGAGTCCAGCTGTCCACATGACAGTTTAACCGGATACTGAGCACAAGTTAAAAATAACACAAGCACAGGGAGAATATACAAACTCCACACAGTGAGGGCCATAGTGGGAACTGAACCCATGACCTCAGTGCTTCAAAGCAGTAATGATAACCATTACACCGTCGCTTCACAAATTTGCGTGTCATTTTTGCATAGGGGCCATGCATCACTGCCCGTAGGCTCCGCAACCTTTTGTCTCATCCGCCATGCATCCTCAGACCACTGCTGTGTGCAGCACTGAGAAGTGTAACTCAAACTAGCAGGCCCCAGGTTCACTAAGGCACTGACCATAAACAGCAATTAAATAATAAAATAGGGTACTTAGCCTTCCAGGAGTTAATATCCCCAAGGCGCAGAGGAGAGGAGCTGATGCTGCCAGCGTGTCCCTGCAGCAGAGATCCAGCTCCACCCAACAATGACCACCACCATGTCCTGCACAGCACACGAACCCCGGCATAGCAGGGGGACGCCAGCTGGAACAAGCTCCGCCCTCCCACACAGAGCATCCTCTCTCCTGAACCCCTGGTATTTCCCCTCTTACTGGGGAAAACCCTGGGGACTGCCCAGACCAAGGGTGTCAAGGGCTGCCTGTCACACTTGCACTCCGTGGAGCCGCTGCAGAGGTCCGGCAAGATGGCGTAGCCATCCAGGATGCAGCATCGCCCTGCACCCAGTCCCTGGGCCCATGGGGTCTCTATGAAGAGACCGGAGTGCACAGCGGGGAGCGACCCTCCGGTCAGCTCCCTCTCCCCGGCTGCCTAGCAGCAAGCTAGCACTAGCTCCCTGCAGCCTGTTCAGCACCGCTCGAAGCAGCGCACAGAACCTAAGTTAAAAAGAAATAAAAATCAATTACAAATAAAACTCTACCTTCCCAGAAACCCCCACCAAATGTGCTCAACTCCTACAGGCATTTAAACGACACTTGTCTTCTGGGAGTTGCAGGGGGAGGAGCGAATGTTCTTAAAGTCACAGTAGTTAAAGTGCCAGCTCCTGCTCACCCAGCGACAACCCTATGGTCCAGTGTCCCTCAGTCTTGATGAAAGAGAAACATGCAATTTGACCAAGGTGTGCCCATACTTATATGTGAAAGCATGTGTTGGGACTCTCTATTCTGAATAGCTAGGACCGTCCATAGATCTGCAGGAAACTCCGCCTACTTACATGTGAAATCAGTTTGCAGGTCACTGTCTGCACCCAGGGACTGCTGTTAGACCTGAGAGACACTTTCTTCTTTACAGCTACAGGTTATAAACTTATGTACTGCGTGTTTCACTCAGAATAAGATATAAAAGGTACAATCTCTTATCTAAGTATTTAATTATTTAGAGTACATGCTGAATCTCCCATATCCAAATGCTTGGGACCAGGGGTATTTTGGATATCGGTATATTCCTTAGTTTGGAATATTTGCATACCATAATGAGATATCTTGAGAATGGGACCCAAATCTAAACACAAAATGCATTTATGTGTTATAAAAACCTTATACACACAGCCTGCAAGTCATTTTATACAATATTTTTAATAATTTTGTGCATAAAAACAAGTTTATGTACATACATGAAATTCATTTATGTTTCATATACACCTTATCCACAGAGCCTGAAGGTTATTTTATACTGTATTTTAATAATTTTGTGCTTTAAACAAAGTTTGTGTACATTGCACCATCAGAAAGCAAAGGTTTTACTATCTCAGTCATGCTAAAAATATTCTGTATTTCGGAATATTCCATATTTTTCCTGATTAAATTGCTATGTGGTTTTCAGCATTTGGTAGAAATGTATTTAGCAGGAGCCTTTTCATGGAATTACCATGTGGTGCTGGTGTTATTACGTAGAAAAGCAGTATACTACATGTAGCATGTGATGGTGTTAGTGTGTGTGACGTATTCCACCATTCATAAAACTACACTTATCTTCAGCAAAATGCAAGATACCTGCTCAATTTGGTGGTGGAGAGAAGGCAACGAAAGGCAAAAAAATCAGCATGGAAAGCCTTCTTTAGCAATCCTGGGTTTGCCCTTGAGAAATGTCTTAAGGGTTCAGATTATTTTTTCAACACAACATAAACTGATCTTTAGACAAACAAACAAGGAGAAAAGAAGGCTCTTTTGTTGGGGCACTCTTCTGTAGATATTTATATAAAATATAACTTTTACTATAATCTTTAAAAATATTGTGCTAGATACTGAGGAAGACAGGTATATATATCACATAGACATTTTGACGAAACATACATAAAACATATAAAATAGTTTGGCGAAAATATTGTAAATATCTCATTAAGAGAGCAAATTCTCATGCAGGGTACTCCTCACATGGTATACATGACATATTGCTCTGTTTTAGCAATACTATACGATACCTCAATCTGTATATCGGTCCGTAAGATTTATATGCAAACATCCAACAGATAGCTATCATATATACCCTGAATACCTATTATACAACTTGGAGTATATTTATAGACTTGATATAAAATTATGAGGTTAATTCTGTCACAAGGACTATTTAATAACGGTATCCTAGAGTCCCATATTCTACCAATGAGATATATATATATATCTCAGAAGTACATGATGTGATAAATAAGGGTTAACCCCAGCGGAATATATGTCAGTAGGTACTGGAGTGTATCCCTATTGTGAGCGATACACGTGTAAGCTGACTGTAATTAATGTTTACAAAACGAGGGACATGTGACTAAACCAGCCAATAGGCGATGATCTCTCATTAAAGATACCTTGTGACTGGATTGACCAATAGAGAACGGCCTCTGTTAGGTCATGTGACCGGGAAGAATACCCGGAAGTACGGACTTAAATGGACAGCGGTGACTCTCACCACATGTGTGGGTGAACAAGCCCTGAGGCAAAACGCGCGTCCCAGAGTGACACAGCAGCGGTATCTGATGGATCTGATCTGGCGGGTGCACATGCCGACCGCTCTTCCTCCATGCTGATTTAAAGAGGGGATAAGTATCATGGTGATGAGATATTGATCCTGCCTGTATATATGCCGATTATGCCACTTTGCCAATTGCTGCATAGATGTTAATAGAGAGACAGCAACATATAGGTTGAAGTTACTTACATTATTTTGGCAGGGATATCCTTTTATGATCTCAGATGATACTTATTTGATAGCTATTCTTATACATTTATGAACTTATAAATATGTGAATCACACTGGTATTTGGCTAATCGATGGTCTGGATGTTTGACTGCGACATTTAATGCTTAGACAAGTGAATAGTGACTGTGATCCCACAGAACTAGATAATGTACTTGATAGCCTAAATTTTCTGCATATCAAACAGGTGTTGCTGCACTATATGATAAACTAACAGACTTTCTCAGTGATGCCACCACAGATACATCTATGTATAGATAGTTGGTGGTGTAATTAAACTGTCTATAGCAACTGGGTAGTAGTGTGTGGATTCAAATAACCTGATGGTCAAAAATTATATTCACACAAGATATCCAAGCATACCAGACTTGATTTTATATCATGTCTATAAATATACTCCAAGTTGTATAATAGCTATCATATATACCCTGGATACCTATCTGTTGGATGTCTGCATATAAATCTTACAGACCGATATACAGATTGAGGTATCGTATAGTATTGCTAAAACAGAGCAATATGTCATGTATACCATGTGAGGAGTACCCTGCATGAGAATTTGCTCTCTTAATGAGATATTTACAATATTTTTCGCCAAACTATTTTATATGTTTTATGTATGTTTTGTCAAAATGTCTATGTGATATATATACCTGTCTTCCTCAGTATCTAGCACAATATTTTTAAAGATTATAGTAAAAGTTATATTTTATATAAATATCTACAGAAGAGTGCCCCAACAAAAGAGCCTTCTTTTCTCCTTGTTTGTTTCTCTACATGATTTTGGCTCTGGAGAGCACCACCAACTTATTGATTATACATATTTAAAGGGTAAATCACTTAATGTTGGTTCAATATATGTTGTACACTATCAATAATATTTTCGGTGCGGAGACATTTTCCCTTTTTCCTTAATAAACTGATCTTTAGGAAGGAGCATTGTATCAGAGCAAAGGTTGTCTAATGAGTTTTAGATTATATTTTATGTTATTCTATTTATTCTGTGATAGGATTTGCACTTAAGTTAAGGGTGAGGCATCTTATACTTGAATATCTTACATTCACATAAGTACAGAATTTTACTTAACATTTTAAAAGAAATGTAAAGTCTTAATATAAACCAAAAGCGAAACAGCTGAGATTTGAAAAGTTGTTTATCTACCAAACAGTACAAAGGGAAATTGTATGAAGAACTGAGGGCAGAATATGCGGAAAGTGGCTTAAAGCACAAGGCTGGGGGCTGGCCTAAGTGTCAGTCGCATATTGTTAGCCCAGGGGTAGCCAACCTCGTACTCGAGAGCTAGTAATGGTTCACGTTTTCCAGACCACCTAGCTGGTGCACAGGTGTATTCATTACTCACTAACACATTAGAAAAGATCCACAGGTGTATTTAATTATTTCAGTTGTGATTCTGTGAGGAGACCTGGAAAACATGCACTGTTGGTAGCTCTCGAGGACCAGGGTTGGCTAGGGAAAGCACGGCAGAACAACCGAACAGGTTCTGTTTTGGGGTGCACTCACCTTTGTGACTACTTTGTAGCTGCATCACTTTACGGAGGCAAACACCTTCCTTATGGGAAGGATGGTCAAGTTTAGATGGGGGGGTTGGATACCCCATGTTATGGTTGCGTTTTTGAGCACCTTGTCAGTCTTGGCTTACAATGCAGGTTCAATTAGGTTGGTAGAGCACTGTAGGTTTTTGTTGTGTTCTTTGCGTCCTTTCTTGGTCACCATACTTTCTTTAAGTACTCCCTAATATTTACCTTTATTGTTATTTAAATAAATAGCTGACCTAATTTGCATGCTAACTTTGTCTGTGTGTTTATTATAAAGTTATATCGATGTTAGTGTAATTAATTATGTGATTGCATGAAAGACACCCATCAGCCGATAGCAGGTTTACTAAAATATTGCTTAAAAAAAATAAGAGTTATGGTATAACATACCTTTGTTAACTGTTTTTCTTCGAGGTCCATGGGGTCCACAGCCATTACGTTGGGGTATGAATCCCGGTCACCAAACAGTTAATACAAACGAGCTCTCTGCTCCCAGGATGCACCGGGTTTCCTCCTCATATACCCAGTGGCGGGCTGGGCCGGGGGGCAGGGTGCCATGTGCCCCCCCGGGCCGCAGCGTCATGCGGGCCGCGGACCGGTGTAGTCTGTGTCACTGTGACACAGACTGCACCGCGTGTGTAGCGCTGACCGGACGGAGTTCGGTCAGCGCTACACTGACAAACACACAGCCGCCGGCTCCGGCAGCTGTGTGTTTGTTGTAAGCAGCCGCCAATGAGAGTCTGTCAGACTCTCATTAGCTGCTGCTGCTGCGCCCACTGCGGGAGCCGCTCCATCTTCCGGCTCCCGCAGTGGGCAATGGGAGAGACGTCATGATGTCATATGACGTCCGTCCCATAATGCAGAGCGGCCCGGCAGGACAGATGGAGGAGCAGATGGCGGTGGCGGGAGCGGGGATTCAGGTAAGTGTTTTTTTTATTTTGTTTTTTATATTGTGTGTGTCTACTGGGGGGGGGTCTGGCACTACTGGGGGCACTACAAAGGGGGGGGACTACTACTACTGGGGGCATTACAAGGGGGGTGGGGGACTACTACTACTGGGGGCACCACAAGGGGGAGGGGACTACTACTACTGGGGACTACTACTACTGGGGGCACTATAAGGGGACTACTACTACTACTGGGGGCACTACAAGGGGGGTGGGGGACTACTACTACTGGGGACACTACAAGGGGGGGACTACTACTACTGGGGGCACTACAAGGGGGAGGGGACTACTACTACTGGGGACACTACAAGGGGAGGACTACTACTACTGGGGACACTACAAGGGGGGGGCACTACAGGGGGGACTACTACTACTGAGGGCACTACAAGGGGGGGACTACTACTAATGGGGGCACTACAAAGGGGGGGACTACTACTACTGGGGGCACTACAAAGGGGGGGACTACTACTACTGGGGGCACTGCAAAGGGGGGGACTACTACTACTGGGGGCACTACAAAGGGGGGGGACTACTACTACTGGGGGCACTACAAAGGGGGGGACTACTACTACTGGGGGCACTACAAGGGGGGGACTACTACTGGGGGCACTACTGGAGGCCTGCATAAGGGTGTTCTCTCCTGTGGCACACAGGGGCACTGCAAATGGGCACTACGACAGGGGGCTGCCCTAATCTTTATTTTTACCTTGCATTAATCCCATATGGACCCGCCTCCTCCCTGGAACACTTGAGGGGGGGGCGCCGTAGCACGCATATTCTTCGGACACCCTGGCTACACGCTACTCCTCTGCCAGGGCCGCCTGCATGCATTTGTCCCCCAGGCTAAAAGTTGCCAGCCAGCCCCTGCATATACCCCACCTCCTGCCTCAGGTAGCCAGTTCGTTACCAAGCTCAAGCAGGCAGAGACAAACAAAGGGTAAGAAAGAAAAGACCCATACTTACGAGTCCAGACTCTCAAGAGAAGAAACTACGGAAAACCTCCCCCAGAACTACAGGTGCGTCTGGGTGTCCTGTGGACCCCATGGACCTCGAAGAAAAAGACTTAACAAAAGGTATGTTATACCATAACTCTTATTTTCTTCTTCGGGGTCCATGGGGTCCACAGCCATTATGTTGGGGATTTCCCAAAGCACTAACCCTACGGGCGGGGATGCTCCTGACTCACGGAAGAGAGGAGAATCCTACGCCCGAAGGAGGCATCCTGAGAGGCAAAAGTGTCAAAGGCATAAAATTTGACAAAGGTATGGATGGAAGACCATGTGGCTGCTTTACATAAATGTTCAGCAGAAGCACCCCGGCGGGCCGCCCATGATGGACCTACCGCCCTAGTAAAATGTGCTGTCACTGAATCCGGCACACGCATACCAGCCTGTGTATAAGCCAATGAAATTGCCATGCGAATCCACCTGGCCAGTGTCTGTTTATTGGCTGGCCAGCCACGCTTATGACAACCATAAAGCACAAAAAGTGAATCGGACTTCCTCCATTTGCTCGTGCGTATAACATAAATTCTCAAAGCACGGACCACATCCAGGGAAGCCTTACCTTGTGAGAGACTTGTGCCCTGAAATGCTGGAACTACTATTTCTTCATTAATATGAAATTTAGACAGCACTTTCGGAAGGTAACCCTCCCTAGTACGTAGTACCACTCTATCTTCATGAAATATCAAGAACGGCTCCCGGAAGGAAAGCGCAGCTAAATCCGACACTCTACGTGCAGATGCCATAGCAAGGAGGAATACCGTCCTTGCTGTTAGCCACTATTGAATTTAAAGACTCGAACGGAGGAGCCTGTAAAACCTTCAGAACTAGAGTCAAGTCCCACGGAACAACCGGGGAAATGAAGGGAGGCTGAATCCTCAACACCCCCTGAAAAAAGGTCTTTATATCCGGTCTCAGAGCAATTTTATGTTGGAATCAGACTGAAAGAGCTGACACCTGTACCCTTAAAGAGGCCAGGCGTAGCCCTTTTTCCAGACCGCTTTGAAGAAAATCCAGCACTCTGGATATCAGGAATTTATGTGGATCATACCCTTTCAGTTCACACCACTGAAAGAAAGTATGCCAAACCCTATAATATATACGGGCTGAGGATGGTTTCCGTGCCGTCAGCATCGTCCGTATAACAGACTTGGAAAACCCCTTTTCCCTCAAGACGGAGGCCTCAAGAGCCATGCCGTCAAAGATAGCCGATGAAGATCCGGGTACCAGCAGGGACCGGTCTCAATGGCAGAGGCCATGGAGTGTCTATGGAGAGAGACCGTAGATCTGTGAACCAGTGCCGTCTCGGCCACGCCGGAGCTATTAATATGACGGTGCTGCCCTCTTGTTTGATCTTTCTGACCACTCTGGGCAGAAGAGCAAACGGGGGAAACAGATATACCAGCTTGTAACACCACTTTACTGTCAGTGCGTCTACAACCTCTGCTCTCGGATCTCTTGTCCAGGAGCCTTACCTGGGAACCTTGTTGTTCCTTCTTGATGCCATCAGATCTATTTCTGGAAAACCCACCTGTCCACAAGGTTCCGAAAAACCTGTAGATGTAGGGCCCATTCCCCTGCATTTATCTCTTGCCGACTGAGAAAATCGGCCTCCCAATTCAGGATTCCTGGAATGAACACGGCAGATATCGTGGGCAGATGAGTCTCTGCTCATACCAGGATTCTTGATACCTCTGCCAAGATGGCCCGACTCCTCGTGCCCACTTGATGATTTAGGTAGGCGACCGCGGTGCGACTGTCCGACTGTATCTGCACCGACCTGCCCTTTAAGATTTCCTGAGCCTGCACTAAAGCTTTGAATATAGGCCCTCATTCAGACCTACTCGCGAGCGGCAGTCCGCTCGCAAGTGGGTCGATGGTCCCCACTGCGCATGCGCACGACGGAGGGAGCTCCGTCGTGCGCATTCGCGAGACCCGACGAGCGAAGGACTTTCCTTCGCTCGTAGTGTCTCATCAAAGGGGGCGTGCTGTCGATGGTGACTGACAGCACGCCCCCTTTGGTGGGCGTGCCGGGGGCGTGCTGCCAGACGGAGGCGTTCCCAAGGGAACGCCTACCGTCTGAAGCCGGCCCCACTGACATCACTAGTGATGTCAGTGGGAGTGATTTTGGCTCTGATAGAGCCAAAATCACTCCTGGCCTTACGGTTGAAAAACCCAACCGCAGGCTTCTGCTCGCAGTTTCGATGGTCGCGATGGTCAAGACCATCGCGACCATCATCCTGCACGCTCGTATATGCTGTGGGTGGTGACCCACAGCTATACGAGCATCCAGGAGGACACTTCATATTAATGGAGGTGGGCCATGATTCAGAGCGAGCGCTCTGGTCAGAGCGTCCGGCTCTGAATCAGGGCCATAGCTCTTAGTTCCAGGATATTTATCGGTAGCCGGCTTTCTGTCACTGACCACTTTCCTTGGAAAGTGTGTGACCCCGTCATCGCCCCCCAACCTTGAAGACTGGTGTCGGTTTTGACTAATGTCCAATCCGACACCCAAAAGGGTCGACCCTGCCTGAGATGCTTTGTCTGCAACCACCAGGTCAGGGACAACCGTACCTCTGGAGAGAGATGCAGCAGCTGGGACCTGATCGTGCGATGATCCTTGTTCCAGTGAGACAGAATGAATTGCTGCAGTGGTCTGGAGTGGAATTGAGCGTATTCCACCATCCTGAAGGTGGCCACCATCGACCCCAGGACCTGCATGGCTACTAGAACGGATATTTGCCTGTTGCGAAGCAACCTGCGTATTCGTGATTGTAGAGCAAGGATCTTCTCCTCCGGCAGATATATTCTCTGCACCACGTAGTCCAATCTCGCTCCCAAATGACACATCTGTTGTACTGGACAGGGTGACGACTTTTGCCAGTTTATGATCCAGCCGTGACTGTACAGACATGATACTGTCAGCCTCACATGATCCTGTAACTGCTGTGGCGACTGCCCCAGCAACAGGAGGTCGTTCAAGTAAGGCAAAATCCTGACGCCTTGGCACCTGAGGCATGCCATCATCACTGCCATTACCTTGGTGAATACCCGAGGGGCTGTGGACACGCCAAACGGCAGGGCCTGGAACTGAAAATGTTCCTCCCCTACCGCAAAGCGAAGAAATTTTTCATGAGCCTGTGTGATTGGGATGTGAAGGTAGGCATCTTGTATGTCTAGGGACACCATATAGTCCCCCTGTGCCATTGCCAACACAATCGATTGCAATGTGTCCATCCTGAACCCGGGGGCTCAAACAAATTTGTTGAGCTCTCTCAGATTTAGAATAGTCCGGTATGACCCATTCGGTTTCAGAACCAAGAACAGATTGGAGTAAAACCCCTCTCGAAACTGGTTCTCTGGAAGGGAAGAATAGCCTTATGAAGGGCCAAAGCTCTTTCTGAACCCACCTGCGGGTTTACACAAAAGAACCTTTGAGGAGGAGTCCTCCAAAACGTCAGGGCGTACCCTCGGGAAACAACTTCCCGAACCCAGGCATCCTCCGTCATGTGAGGTGCCAGGGCTCTGAGAACCGAAGCAGTCGGCCCCCCACCCTGGGATCCCCCAGGGGGAGGCCCGTCCCATCAGGCCACTGGTTTATCCTGGACCCTAGATCCTGGACGTTTGTTCTGCCAGGGCTTCCTGGGTCCTGCCTTTCTTGGTGGAAATCTCGCTGAGGGCTGACCTTTGGCCTTGCCCTGCGGCTGAAACCCCTGAAAGGACACCCTCCTCAATTTAGACGAGGTTGCTGATGGTAAACCTGCCGTCTTTGAGGCTGTCATGGAGGATACAATTTTGTCCAGTTCTGGACCAAAGAGCACACCTCCTGTGAATGGAAGGAATTCTAGGGCCTTTTTGGACCCGACATCTGCCCTCCAATCCTTCGACCAGAGGATCCTACGTGCCACCACGGACTCTGCTGAAACTTTAGAGGAAAAGATCCCTGCATCCAAGGCGGTATCACCCAATTAAGAGGCCCCTTCTCTAATAAAGGAGATCATATCCAGTTGCTCCTTAGAGGCATCTGGTAAAGACTCAGTTAGAGTTTTGGCCCACTCCTCAATAGCTCTTGCTACCCAGGCAGTGGCCATAGCTGGGCGGGTGGCCGTTCCTGCCAGCGAAAAAATTGATTTGAGACAAGACTCCAGTCTCCTATCCGTGGTTTCCTTCAGCGAAACTGCTGGGATTAGCAAAGTGGTACGTTTAATCAGCTGTGCCACATGCACATCAACTGATGGTGGATTCTCCCACTTGGCACAGTCCTCTGCTGGAAAAGGATATAGAAACGCCATTCTTTTAGAAGAATGGCTTATCTTATCCGGACGGACCCAGACTTCCTCCATAAGTTCTGATAAATGTTCAGACTTTGGGAATTCAGCCTTAACCACTTTTTGGCGCTTGAACAGGGGGGCTTTCCTAAGCGGAAGATCCCCCTTCCTCGATATTTAACACCGATTTTACAGCCCTTATCAGAAGAGGGACATCAGCTACTGGGAAATGATCATCACCCTCCTCGGAGCTAGACTCCTGCAAAAAGTCCTGTGCCTCCTCGGAGGAGGCACTCGAGTACTCACCCATGTAAGGCGGTACATGGCGCCTAGATTTAGGCTGCTTTGGCTTGACAGCCTGAGGCTGAAAAACCCCCGAGGATGATGCCATAACCTTACCAGCACCAGGGTCCATCCAAGGCGGCCACATCATGGGCATAGGATGCATCTGCTGAGGCAAACCCCAAACCGGTGGTACCGGGGAAGCCAGCCGTTCCGCCACTTGAGCCATAACCTGAGAAAATGATGCCCAAGGAGGCCCAGGGTCTGAAACAGGCAAACTTAATTGGTGTGGTGGCTGTCTGAAACAGTTCCCACAAAGCCCATTTTGTAGAAAGTCCTGTGGGGACAAACATGCCTTGCAGGCTACACAGGATATCAGCAACGGGGCTCCCGCCACCAGACCCTCAGACTCCTTAGACATAACACTATGCCACTGGTTCTGAGTGTATATGTGCTGCTTTCTACTCTCAACCCACACACCTGTAGCAAGGGAAGGGGAGAGACAGTGACAGTATACAGGAATTACAGTTCTTTTACAGAAGAAACAGTATCCATAAACAACAATCACATGTCATGCATAAATACTAGAAACAGTGGCCCTCATTCAGAGCCGTACGCTCTGAGCAGAGCGCACGCTCTGAATGAGGGCCGGGCTCCATTTTCATGGAGCGTCCTCCTGGACGCTCGTATAGCTGTGGGTCACCACCCACAGGCTATACGAGCGTGCATTGTGACCATCGCGACCATCGAATTTGCGAGCCGGAGCCTGCGGTTGAGTTTCTCAACCGCAAGCTCCGGAGTGATTTTGGCTCTATCAGAGCCAAAATCACTCCCACTGACATCACTAGTGATGTCAGTGGGCCGGCTTCTGACGGGAGGCGTTCCCGTGGGAACGCCCCCGTCAGGGAGGCACGCCCCCGGCACGCCCACCAAAGGGGGCGTGCTGTCAATCAACATTGACAGCACGCCCCCTTTGATCGGACACAACGAGCGAAGGACTTTCCTTCGCTCGTCGCGTCTGGCGCATGCGCACGACGGAGCTCCCTCCGTCGTGCGCATGCTCAGTCCATAACATCGACCCACTTGCGAGCGGACAGCCGCTCGCGAGTGGGTCTGAATCAGGCCCAGTATCGATAAACAACAATCACATATCATGCATAAATACTCTGCGAGCCATATGCATATCACTACCATAATCAGCCTCAGCTTAGGTAGGATAGAGCCCTGTAAAAACCTAGACCAGCAGTAGGCAAGGTATACAGGGAGACTGCCGAGCATCCCTCTTGTAGGAGCAGTGTTCAGAGAGCAACTGACATACACTCTAGCTGCCCTATATGGAGGCTGGGAGGAGCAATCCACAATCAACTGTGCCAGAGGACTGAACTAGCGTGTGGATTGGGGGAGGGGCCGCCGGGGAAGCGTACCTCCCCTATGCTGCTTGGACCTGCCCGGTAAACTGACCTGGCCACCGCCACAAGCCCCGGCTGGTCAGGAACATCAAATCCCGGTGGTCTAGGCTAGGAGAACAAGCCGTATGCCTCCTGACTGCAGCGCGCCTCCGGCCAGTCTCACCGCCGGACCGCCACGTGGTCCCGGCGTCAGCGGCCGCCGCGACCACCTGCTTACCTGCCATCCCCTTGATCCGGTTGCGGTCCAGGGCCAGAAAGCCCCTGCCGAATCCCCTGCCAAGGACCTGCCGAGGCTAGCGGTGCGGCGCCGGAGGAGGTAGTTGCAGCGCGTGGCTGGTGCGCCTCCAATCAGGCGCGAGGCTGCTTCCAGGACAGCTCAGACCACACGCTGAGATAGAAAGTAAAACTCTCTTTTTTTTTTTGTACTCGTCTGCAGGACTGCTCCAGCAGTCCCACTGTCTACGTGGTGAACACACCAAACAGGAAGAACTGGCTACCTGAGGCAGGAGGTGGGGTATATGAGGAGGAAACCCGGTGCATCCTGGGAGCAGAGAGCTCATTTGTATTAACTGTTTGGTGACCGGGATTCATAGCCCAACGTAATGGCTGTGGACCCCATGGACCCCGAAGAAGAAATGAACAGTAACGTATACCGTTTTTCACACCATGGCATCAATGTAAATATTTGAGCGAAATACAGTACTTCTTGTGCTATTGCTGCTAGCAAATGTAACTCATGGCAGAAGCAAAGCAGAAGGTAACAAAAGCATTGCCATTACCCATATTTATGGCTATAAATGTAAATACACAATAAGCATAATTAAAGCATTTTGTATATATAATCATATTGTACTTACTGTCATTATATTCTTCCCTCTAAATAAAATGGGAATGGCATTTCAGCCCACAGCTTTAAGGTCTCCCAAATGCAAAAAGACAAGACTGCAAACAAATGGCACATATGCCTGAGTACCAGCTGCAATAAGAATTAGTGCTTTCACAGTTTAGTATGTGCTCTCCAAAGATATATTCCCTTAGAGAATCTGTTAGGACAACTAACTACATACATGGGAAATATAGATAAAATATATAATACTGGACACAGAATAAGTGTATTCTTAAATTTATACAACCGTCTAATGTGCTGCACACTTAATATTCGCAGAACAGGGGGTCTTTTTTGGGGGGGCAGCAGTCTCCTAAAATAACCACATGGGGAATCAATAGGATTATTAAACAAGGCCTTTCAAGATTATAGTTATTGCTGCTCTTTATTTTATATTCTGCCATCTGGAGTCATCAGATGTAACTTGCTATTATTACCCAGTTATGGATCTCCTGAGTCATTGAGTATATGATTACAGCCATTCTATTGAAGTCATTTTTGTTTTAATAAGCCTCCTCCCTTAGTTTCATGATTTAACAATAGGGCCTAATGGAGAGAAATTGCAGTTGACGGTGCACTTTGGGGGTAAAGACAAAAGGTGCCAAAAGAATTAATTGCTAACGGACCAGTAGCTGATAGTCAGCTTTCATGTTGATTACTGTTTACAGGGATTACAAACCTCTCTGTTCACATAAAAAGCTTTTTCCTATTATATGCCAACTACAAATGCATCCAGTTTTATAGAAACATTTCCAAATTGAAAGTCAATTTCTTCTCTGCCATTGGGACAAATAAATAAATAAACCATATTTGCAATCCCGTCCTTTTGTACAGATTACTGCAATACACCTAAATTAAAGATATAATTCTGTGGCATTGCCATAAATAGAGCAATGTACTCTAATTCCAAGTGATTTGAAATGGGTTATGCATTCCTTTTACACCTAAACATATTGCCAGTCTAATAGGAATGGAGATTTGATATGTTTGTCTATATCACAACTCCAGTATTTCATTATCAATATGCCACAGTTAACATTTTAAAAACAAACTCAAAAGACATAAGGGTCCTCAACAACCTAGATACTGTATAATGAATGCACATTTTACTATGATTATTTTGATCCTTTCTAGTATTTATATGGACTCAGCTAACCATTACCAGAAATTTATGATAATTATAACAGATATATTCCTGTACCACTAAGTAAATAAAAGAAATGTAAAAAAAAAACACTTTAAATGTAAATGTATAACCAAAGAATGTTTTTGAAAATGTTGAGTAATCTTTATCAGGTGTAACCATGTCTTTCAAATTATCTCAATTATAATCAAATATCAGGGACATACCTATTTGGCAAGGAGGTTTGCAGCGCAAAAATTTACGGGGACATTGCGACCAATTTTATATTAACGCGAGTATACGAGACGACAAAGGTTTTTTTTTTTTTTTTATATTGCCTGCAATTGGATATGTCCTATAGTCTTGATTATAGTCATTTACTAGGATGCTCTCTCAATATCATATTGTGTGGTACTGTTAAACTTTACATTAGCCTTGTTAATACTGCTAGCTCTAAAGAGTTCTAGACATCATCTTTCAACAGTGATAGGCCAGCTAACATCAAAATGAAACAAAAAAGAAAATAGAAACAAATGTTACATTACGCGATTTAAAGATATTAAAAGAACCATTGTATAGTGATAAATATATTATATATTTTATTTAGAAAGCAATGTGTCTACCAGACACCCATCAAAATAGGATTTTTATACTTAACACTAAATCCTTTTCTCTGAATCCATTGGAGGAAGACTATCCCATGGTTATAGAGTTTCCTTTAGGATTTTTGTTCTTTAAAATATTCAATGTTTTGTGCTCCTACCTAACATATACCTATATTAGGTAGGGTTTTTATTCTAATCAAGCCACACAGAACAGAACCATAGAAAAAAATAAACCAAGATGGGGAAAGATTATGCCTTAAAAATGTTTTTACTGTTTTCAAATTTTCATCTACTTGGGGGGTTCTGGACCAAGGGGACATGCCAAAGTTGCCCTCCTCGGGTGGATAAGCTCACGTGATTGCGGTGCACAGCATCATCCTACCAAAACTGCCAGGTACAAAAAAATATGATTTTTACTCACTGTAAAATCTCTTCCTTGGAGCCCATCTGGGGATGCCTTAAATTTGGGTTATGCACAGTGAAGGGTAGAGACTAGCTAGTTGAAACTGGCTCCCACCCCCTATATAACCCATTCCACCATAAACTCAGTCTAATGTTTAACAAAGCCGGAGAAAGACCCACGAAAAAAGTGAGAAACCAGAGACCAACAGGTATCTAGTATGAAACCAAACGAGGGTGGAACCTTGGCATCCTCCAGATTGACTCCAAGGAAGAGATTTTACGGTGAATGAAAATAATATTTAATTCATCTGGGAGATGCCTTGCATCTGGGATATACCAAAGCAAGTCAATTAAGGAAGGGGGGGAGGGCGCACTAAGAATTTTCCACCCAACACTGGCATCACTTCTACCAAATGTATGAAAGCGGTAACATTTTGTAAAAGTGCGTGAGTTGAATGGGCCCAAATTGTGGCTGTAACCATCAAATTTGAGGACAAATATGCCTGCCTAATGGCAGAAGAGACCCATCTTGCGATGAATCCTTTTGAGGTAGGCCAGCCTCTTTTTGGTGCATCAATCGACACCAACAGGGAATCTGTACGCCTCAAAGACACAGTACGGTCCAAGTAAATGCGTAACGCACGTACCACATCCAACAGTGCTAAGGAAGAATCTTCATTAGATACTGAATCCTGGCAAAAAGCTGGAAGGACAATATCCTGGTTAATGTGGAAAGCCGATACCACCTTTGGCAGAAAGGTAGGTTTAGTGCGTAACACTACCCTATCCTTATGAAAAATGAGAAGCTGAGATTTACAGGAAAGAGCCGCTAACTCAGATACCCTTGTGGCCGAAGCAATGGCCAAAAGGAAAACAAACTTCAAAGTAAGTTATTGCAATTTTACAGTTTCCAAAGGCTCAAACGGTGCCTTTTGAAGTGCCTCCAAAACTAAATTCAAATCCCAAGGAGGAACCGGCAGACATAAGGAGGCTGTATGTATAGAACACCCTGCAAGGTGGTTTGAACTTCAGGAATGGAGGTCAAGTTTCTCTGAAACAGGATCGATAGGACCAAAATTTGCCCCTTAAGAAAGGACAATCTAAGACCCTTAACCAACCCCTCTTGCAGAAAAGATGAAATACTCAGAACCTTTCAGGTTTGAACTTATGTTGTTCACACCAAGAAATATATATCTTCCATATCCGCTGATAAATCTGGGAAGTAACTTGTTTGTGAGCTTGTATCATGGTTTTCACCACAGAGTCTGAAAATCCTTTGGCCCTCAAAATATTGGATTCAAGAACCATGCCGTCAAAGCCAAATGAGGCAAATTGTGGTGATGGTATGGACCCTGAAGCAAAAAATCTGGACGCAGGGGCAGACGATATGGAACATCTGTCAACATGGTCCGAACAATTGCATACCAATGACGGCGCAGCCAGTCTGGAGCCACCAGAATGACCGGCTGTGCCACTGATTGAATCCACTGGGAAAGATGTATCCCAGCTGGAACACCCAAGGTGCTGCCATGGCATCCTGGAGATCCCCATCTGGCAACTATTTCTGCAAACACATCCTGGTGTAATTCACATTCCCCTGGATGCACACTGTGCCGATTTAAAAAGTCCGCCTCCCAGTTGTCCACTCCCGGAATGTAAATTGCTGAAATAGCTGGAACCCAATTTTCTGCTCAATGAAGGTTGTGAGAAACATCTCTCATTGCTTGCAAGCTGCGCGTGCCACCCTGCTTGTCTATGTAAGCAACTGCCGTGGCACTGTTTGATTGGATTCGCACTGGTAAATTCCTTAGATGGCATTGAAGCTGAATCAATGTATATTGAATTGCCCTTAATTCCAGTATATTAATGGAAAGAGAGGCTTCATAGACAGACCAAAGACCCTCTAAGTGTCTGTCTAGAACCAGTGCCCCTAGCCTGTTAGGCTGGCATCTGTGGTGACAATGGTCCAATCTATAACTGACAATTGGCAACCCCTGTTTGCATCCTGTAAGCACCACCGGAGAGACTGCCGGGTCTGCAGAGATAATCTGAACATCTGCCTGTTTAATCGAGGGGCTGACTTCACCCATCGATGAAGCAATTGGTTTTGTAGTGGACGGGCATGAAATCTGGCAAACGGAACGGCTTTGAATGAAGCCACCATTTTTCCCAGTATCTGCATATTTCTGAGAACTGAGATATGAGACATGTGTAAAAGGGTCCTTATTCTGAATTGCAGATCCTGAATCTTTGCCCAAGGAAGAAACTCTCTGAGATGGAATTAAATTGATTTGAGGAAATTGCTAATCCAGCCGAATCTCTGGAGCATATCTAAAGTAATCTGAAGATGTTGTTGCAATAGGGCTATTGAGACTGCACTTAGCAACAAATCATCCAGATAAACCAACACATTTATCCCCCACTCCTGAGTAGGGAGATCATGTGTGCCATAACCTTTGTAAAGACTCTGGGAGCGGTGGCCAAACCGAATGGCAGAGCCTGAAACTGAATATGCCGATGCCCCACTGCAAACCGCAGAAGATGCTGATGACCCCTCCATATAGGAATATGGAGGTAGGCATCCTTGATATCTATGGAAGCCAGAAATTCCTCTTCCTCCATGGAACAAATGACTGACCTTATTGACTCCATCTTGAATTTTTCTAAATGGAGATAAGCATTTAACCCCCTGAGGTTGAGAATGAGACGGAAAGACAAGTCTGGTTTGTCTACCAAGAAAAGACTGGAGTAGAACCCCAGGCCTTGCTGTAGTAGCGGAAATGGAATAACTCCAGAGTCTGAAAGCGCAGAAATTGCCTGTATGAGAGCTGCTTTTATGCAACCATCCACAAGGAGAGGAGTGGAAAAGAATATTTTTGGAACAGGACCCTCCAAATCCAAAATGTAACCCCTGGTTACTATCTGACTTACCCAAAAATCCGGATTGGATTGAATCTAAGTTTCCCGGAACCTTAGAAAGCGGCCTCCCACAAGAAGATGGGTCCCAGTCCTGTGACAGTCATGTGGATTGACCTGCTGGCTTAGCAACAGGGCGACTGGTGCGTGAACACCTTGTCCCCTGAAGGTCTGTCTATGGGAACCCCTAAGCACACCTCGGAAAGCCTGAAGGCTTTCTCTGCCTTGAGTCTGAAAGGAACGAAACCAAGGAGATTTTGGTTTAGGTGTAGTTAGAGGAAGGTAAGGGCTTTCTCCTCCTGGAACCTGAGAAATAATTTTGTTAACTATGGACCAAACAAAGAATCTCCTTCAAAAGGCAATGCTTCTCAAAAGCATTCATGGATTCTATGTCTGCCTTCCATGTTTTAAGCCATAGCGAAAATACCTATATAGGTTAGAGCTTCCGAAATCTGATCAGCAAAGGGGTTAAGCTTCAGACACCTCCCCTGATTGAAAACCAGTAATCATCAGGTTCAGCCAGGGATTGATAGCCTTTATCATTCAGGTGCTGGCCAGAATTGGCCACAGCGATACTCCTGAAAAAGTGAATAAAGAGTTACAGTTACAGACTGTAACAGTTACAGGAGTTACAGAACGCAGTGTCCCGCGGGTTGGGAAATGTGCGGTGACCCGGTCACCGCCAGAGAACAGACGTTGGGCGCATGCGCCCGGCATCTATTCTGTCGGCAGCACTTGGGGGCTGCCCGGCGTGTCCATAAGTGCCGGGCACGCCCCCAAGAGTTACGAAAAGGGGAAGAGTCTTATAGACATGCCCCCATTTCAATGGCCACGCACACGTAAGTGCCCTCTCTAGCTCCGGTGCCCTGTCTGCCGCCGGAGCTAGAGTGAACACTATCTATCAACATAGAAACTCCTGAATCAGAATGGGAGTCATCCTCCCAGTTTGAGATGTCATAGTCAAATCCCCCTTCTTCCTGGGAAGAGGTAGCTGAAGCCTCTTCTCCAGGAAAATCCACTGAGGAATGACCTGAACGTCTTTTAACGGCTGTGGCCCCTGCAGACATTATCATTTTATTTAGGGACGTCACCATCTGAGTGAGACATCTTTCAATATTCTGGGCCTATCTGGGCTCTACTGAGGGATCAGACAAAGGAGGAGCTTGAGCACAGGTATTTTCATGTGACGTATTGCACCTATGGGGTCGGCCATAGATCTGGCCCAATCAGGCACCACCGGCTGAACATTCTGATAATGAAACCCCCTGTGAACAGCCAGCACAGAGCGACGCTGGGTCTGTACTTTTTGGCAAATTTTTCTCACATTTTATACAAAGTATGAACAGTGATAGATCCCTGTTTTTTGGAACCCTTGTCTGGCTTATCCATACTGAAAAAGAAAGACTAGTCTAATCAAAACAGATAGCTATCTAAATTCCCATGGAAAGTGTAGCACTGATTGAATATTAAAAAGAGAGGCTAATTAAGACTCTACTCACCCATCTGTTAAATGCAAAAAAAACAAAAGGTAAATAAATCTCACATACCCCTGTATGTAACTGCCCACATTTCTGATAGAACAGTGCAGTAAAACATGCTTTTATATCTATAAGCCCAGAAAAAAACAGGTTAAATACATAAAAGTAATAATCCTAGTTCACTGCTTAACTTGTCAGCCTCTCCCAGTATCTGCTGTGAGCTCCTCCACACCAGACTTCAGCCGTTCTCATGCCTGACTTTGCAGCAGCTTGAACTACTGCTAATAAACACCTGGGGGATGTGTGGCCAGCCGCTGCGTCATGCTCACTCAGGACACCTGTGTAACCATAGCCTCCGGCGTTCCCCGGAGACTACCTGCGGCCCGGGCTGATTAAGACACCCGCTGTGCGACTACACATGCACCAGCACCGTGTCCTGGAAAGCAGCAAGACCCTCTCTCCTCAAAGCCAGCAGCATGTTTCTGCTCTGCAACCCGTCCGGTGGCCCAACAAGGAATCCACCGGGGACTGAAAGCGGCGTGGTGCTGTGGAAGCCTTGGGATATGAGAGACAAGCCGGTTCTACAGTGCATGTGAGTAATAACAAGCCTGGCCAATCTGCTCAAACGCAGTGTCCTGGGAAGCAGTACATAATGGCAATAAGATTTTTACACTTTCTTAGTACTTCTCTTTGCCAGCGGCCCCTTCAAATGTCTGTCTGGCATGGAGAGAGACTCAGGGACTGTAGTTTGTTGACTCTCTCAGGGGCCATTTTTAGAGTGGGAAACAGGATTCACACAGACCTGTAACCTATATATAACTCCTACTCTGCTAGTGCTTGTCGCCTGTCGTCAGGACCTAAGCAAGAAATAAGACCTTACTAAAAGCTAGGACCTAGGCACTAAAAACAAGACTGAGCTTACGGTGGGGAGGGGTTATATAGGGGGTGGGAGCCAGTTTCAACTAGCTAGAGTCCGAATCCATCCTTCACTATGCAAAACCCAGATGTAAGGCATCCCCCAGATGGATGAAAAAGGAAAATGATCAGCTGTTGTAATACCATCAACCTAAGTGCAGAGAACCAAGGGCATGATTCAGAGGTGCATGCAGTATTGATGTTTGCACAGTAGAGTGATTATTTGCTACTGTGCATGTACGAGAAGTCTAGAAAACCCTTACTGCCCACACGCAAACCAATGTGCGTGATGACATCACTATGTCGTCAGACAATATCTGCGATCCATGGGTGTTTCAGGGTGGAGACTGACAGGTGATGTAAAGTGAAAATAAAAAGAGAGTTTGGCATGGGTGTGTTATTGAAGTGTCATGGGCGTGTTTCGGCATGCAGTTGCATTCTCCTTAGCAGTATCCCAGTCCCAGTGGTCATATTTTGAAAAAGTTGAAAGGGAGTCTGTGCACAGGCAGGTGCTGCTCAAGGAGTCGATGTTGTGACCACTGGTGCATTGATGATGAATTGATCGGATCCACCAGCGCAGTTGAGCACTGCTCAGATATGCAGAGCGGGTGTCGCAAGGTTTGCTCAGTCAATTGCATGGTAGTACAAAAGACAAAGGCTCATGATGACATTTGCATATACTTGCACTTGCCAATCCGTCGGAAATCACAGCCACGCATTAACTGCGTGCACCTCTGCATCAGGTCCAGAATCTTTAATCAGCTGAGTTTTAATCCATTATCCAAATCATTCAGCAAAAAAAAGGATCAAAAATGGGATAACTACAGTAGAAAGCAATTGTAAATACGCTTTCCTTCCATCAACAAATAAAGTCTCCTTATCCTGATGATAATTCTTTGCCAAAAAAGACTTTCTAGATCTGGGCATGGTCCTGAACAATCTGATGGAGAACACCTTTTCTTTCTTTTTAAGGCTCCAACATTAAAACCAGCTGTGCAGATCCTTGATGGTAAAAATGGTCTGAGTTTACAAAACCTGTTTAAAAAACAATGCCACTGTCTTGATCAGTCTGGTGCAGCCAACAGTACCCAAACCCTTATCTTTTTACCTTTTTAAGAAAGCATAGTCGAGGAACTCTCTGAACTAGTGGAACGAACCCTCAATTTTTCTGAACCTGACACACCTACACCAATATAAGATTGGTGGATTACTGCAGTAATCCACCAAACACTGGTCTGCTTAGAAACTCGCCTTCTATGGAAATCAAATAGGATAAAGAAATCACATAGGACTTGCGATGACCCTTTTAAGTCCTTAGAACATAAATCCTAACCACATCCAAACATTGGAGACAGCCGTCCTCATTCTGGGAATCACACAGAGAATGCAGAAACAACAATCTCTTAAGCTTTACGCTGAAAAGAAGGTCTAGTTCTCAAATGTGCCCTTTCCTCATAAAAAATGAGAAAGGCACCAGTACGAGGGAGATGCCAACTCTGACACTGTACAGGTTGAAGCGATGGCCAGAACAAACACTACTTACCAGGTTAACCCTGGTGCTTGTGGCTCCTCCTCCCTCTGTGTCTGCCTTCTGCAGCTGCCGCCTGCTCCTCTGTCATTTAGAGTCTCAGACAAACTAAGTCACTCTTCCAGTGCTCCCGGCTCACTCAGCCACACCCTGGACCCTCTCCCTCACACTCTGCTCTCGCCTCAGCCACTCTTCATTCACTGTGCCTCAGTGGGGATGTCGGACCAAGGTGGGGGAGGTGTTTGTGTGTTGGACCTCTGTGAGGATGTCGGACCCGGGCAGGGGTGGTGTCAGTCGCGGGCAGGGGAGGTATCAACCGCAATGCGAAACATTGATGACCCGTTGGTGCTGCAGAAACACATCCGAAAGCTGGTGCAGCTGCGCTGCTGCTGAGGTGTACATGGTGCTGGTGGAGAGGAGCTGAAAGGTGAGGATCCCTGTCCCTGGTGTTACTGGCCGGCTTTGTGGCCCTTGTCACTTGCCGGCTATGTGACCCCTTCCCCTGGTATTACTTGACAACTGTGCGCCCCCCAATCCTGACTGTGTAATTGTGCATTCCTTCACTATCGCCGACTGTGTAGTTGTGTGTATTTCCCATTTACCACAACTGCTAACTGTGTGCACCCCCTACCTTACCCAATCACAGTCTGCCCGCAAACCTCCTCCTTGTCTCCCAGCTATCTACCCTTGCCACCTCTCTACACCCAGAATTACCTGTCCCTAACCTCCTCCTTACCTTCAGGACTGCCCCAGCCGCTAAGTACCCTTAACCCCTTACTACTCCCAGCACTACCTGGCCCTAGCCCCCTCCTTGCCCCCAGAACTGTTGCAACTGTCTGCACTTACCCCTCCCTACCCCCAGCTCTGCCCACACTAACTCCCCAATTAGCCCCAGGTCTACCTCAACTTCTCCCTGTCTTTACCCCCAGCTCTACCCAACTGCTGCTTGTCTTTAACCCCCTCTACCAAAACTGCTACCTTCCCCCAGCTTGGTCTTAACTGCTGCCTGCCCTCACCCCCCATAATATGTAATGGGATCCAAAAACAGTGGAGTAGGACCCCAATTTTTTTAAAGTGAGGGGACCGACCATTTTTTTCGCTCAGCGCGATCACTGTATAAAATATCTTGCTGCTCATTCAAAAACTGCACTGGCACTATCTTTTTCAACAGTGTTATGACAACATTCTGCAGAGAAAAAAACAGTCTCCTGGAAGAAACACCTTCTGACGCCTTGTCAAAAAGCACACTCAGAAAATCTTTTCAGTCTTTCTAACAAAATCTCCAGGAATCCTGGCCTTATTTAAAGTCTCCCTAAATATGGGATGATCGTGATCCGCATGGACCTGTGAAGAGCTGCCATCACCTTAGTAAAAATGCTTACAGCAGTGCCAATTTTAAAAGGGAGAGTCCTGAATTGCTAATGTTGAGTCTGGATGGAGAACCCAAGAAGGGACTGATGCTCTTCCCAGATAGAGACATGAAGGAAAGTATCCTTGATGTCCATAGACACCAAAAATTACGCCTGCTTCATGCTGTTGACCACAGAAATCAGGATTTTCATAATGAACTGAAGATGAACATTCAGAGACTTTAAATTTAGAATATGCCCAAATAACCCATCTCCATGAATCGCTCAAAAGCTCTTTCAATTCAGGGGAGGATGGAAAACCTACTGCCTGTTTCTTCTTCTTCTTCTTCTTGAAAAATGCATTATTCTGAACTTTCTAATCCTCCTAGGTCTAAGGGACCTGTTTCACTGCCTGGACTAAAGCTACTACCCCCTGTTACCTGGATACTCCTTTGTGATAAAGACAGATCATGTCCCAAATGGTCCAGTTTATCAACATTTTCCGTGGAACCTTCCCAAATATGAAGGGAAACTGGAAGTGTCCCATCCTAGCACATGGAGATGAACACCTGCACCAGCCCTTGAACAGAGTGGGTTAACTCTTGAGCCTAGACTGGCTCCTTCAAGATAGTCATGATAGGGTCCCAGGGATTAAGTTCAGGCACCAATACATTCTGTTCATAGCCTGAACCAGAAGTTGCAGAGGGAACACAAACTGTTTCCTACTAGCTACCAAGTGCTTAGAGATCATTAGCCCAGGCTATTTCAACTGGATCTGTAGGAGATCTGCCAGGCAACCTAAGACTCTGGCCCTCCATTTCACATACAGCACAGCTAGACCCCAGTTAGACCTTGCAAATGTAAATTTTATTTAACACAAGCAAACACTTTGTCAACTCTTTATCAGTAATGGCCTTAGAAACATACCCTTTCCCAGACATAAATTATGATAATGGCACAAAAAAACAAACAATAGAACACACCTACAAGTACAATGTGAAAAAGCTAAGCCTCAGTCATCTAAACATAACCCTCTTCGTTCTAACTCACTGAAAGATGCAGGCAGAAAAGAAACAACCTTTCTAAAGGGTATTGAGGAAGAAGCTTCAGTCACCCTCAAACCACAGCAACTGCAAATTATTATCAATCAGCCACTACTAGTACCTGAGAAGGGGCTTTTAATGGCAGGCATTCCAAAGGAGAAAATACTGACCGTGGAAGCTCCTCTGCTTCAGTCCAGCAAAGAAGGCAACACCTGAAGCCTCTGGTACCTTATTTCACCCAGTTAATGAAAAGTGCAAATGGATTTCTCTGGTACTGGTTCATGGTTAATAAAGTATAAAAGTCTACTCTTTACCAGGTATCCAGGAAGGCTGATAGTCTAATTGAAGATTTGAGAAGATTGAGGATACACCTACAATCTAAAATAAATCCTCACTCAGAAATCTTAAATTGAACTGAACCACTGATCCTGGTAGAGTAGCATGTGGGCTACTATCACATTCAGAATCAGACAGGCAGTGTCCCTGCACACAGACTGTCGTGAAGGCTTTTTCATTGGTTTCTTTGACAACAAAGCTTGTTTAGCTCTATACTGTCCTCCAGAGGGAACAGTTAACTACCTTCATGACCACGGACATTTTCCTTTACCGACTACATGGAAGGACTGAAGCAAAGAGCCCTACATATATTTACTGGCAGGGAGGTAAACAGCTTCTTTGCATTCAATATGACTTTCCTTAGAATCCTCATTGTCTTAAGACTCTCTGCTCAGCAGCCACTACATTAGCTTCAAAAACTGTGTGCATCTGTACCTAGATCTGGATGCACTGGTAGGTTGGACTAAATCTATAAGTAGTACTTGTGAGAACCATGATCTGCATCACTTTCCCTGTCCTTTTGAATTTGCTTTAGGACTTGTGAGATTATGGGTATTTAGACGGAATTGCCATTTTTACGCCAGTGCATCTACTGCTGTGGTGTAACAAATTCATAAACACATTATCTGTGGTGCAACAACTTCATGACTAAGAAATACGCTATATGGTCGGCTATGTGTGCTGCCGTCAGTCCCACTGGACTGCATGCTGCCCACATTTTGGGGGCCCACTTATCCTTCTCCATTTGTGACAATCCCCGAAAACACCCATTTTCAGGGGTTAACCGCAAATATTATGTTTCCCCCAGGTGTATGAAGGAGATACCGGCTGCGTTTCCTCCAATTCCGCAGGCAGCCGCATCCCCAATAGGTTTCTATGGGGGACGCAATGCTGCCAGATTTACCAACATCCGGAATGCGATGCATTCCAGATATTGGCCCCCGCAGCTAACGTCATCTGAAGATGGCGTTGACTGATGTAGACTATTGGCTACGCATTGCATAATTAGCCGGGAGAGGGTTCCTCCGGAACCGTCCCCCGGCAATGCGGCCGCAAATGTGCAGTCAGCGGGACTGCACATGTGCAGCAGTACTCCGGTCACATCGCAGGGACGAGTTCTTTCGGAGCCCCCTGTCCTTGCATGTGCTGGATGATACATTCCGCTGATACGATCGCATTTTGCAATACGATCATGGGTTGTAATGTCATGCCTAGATCAAATTGCAAATGCGATCATTAATAAATAGGCCCCTTAGTTGGGTTTTAATGCTCACATCATTGGCCAGCTCTCTATGGCCTCTTGATGATTGATGTATGATTGCCTTACTGTCGGATTGAACTACTATAGGGCACATTTTTCTATTATCTCAGATTCGAAGGCTATGCATGCTTCTTAGTACTCTAATGTACGCACTACTATGGAGAACATGCAGACGTGCACTCCTACACCTGATCCTGATCTGTCCTTGCATTGCTCCACACTACTGGCACAAATTCTGCTTTGTATGTACAAATTTTGGTGGTAACATTGAGTATTTGTTCCAGAAAATACACCCTGCAATTTTCAGTGACATGGTGCAGGTGACATCATACCTGAAAGCACACCACTTCTGCAATATGCTGAGGAAAAAAAGGCTCTGTCAGTATTCCACAGTTGTACTTGATTGCCTGCTGTCTTTTACTGCACCTGCACAATGCTACTCTGGTGGTGCACTTGATTTGACCTGTACTGCACGTGTCGATTTGTGTCTGCGACGGTCACAGTGTGCCCTAAGCTGCAGCACCATTTGGGGGCAGGGAAGGGACAGCGCCGGCCAGTGTCCCAGAAAAGGGTGCGTGTCGGACCAGTTTTCTGGCTGAACGTTACTCAGATGTTTAATGTTCATGCAGTTGATCCAATGCTGCGTCCTCGGACGTAGCAGCGGATCACAGAAGCCGGCAGCAGGCTACTATTTACAAAAAAGGCCTCCTGCGGCATTAGCATAATTTTGCTTTGCCTGTGCGTACAAAGACGCAGCAACAATGCGATTAGCGTACAACTCTGAAATAGGCCCTGTGTTTCAATAAAAGTACTGAAATACGCAAAGGAAGTGAAGTCTGCATCTCTCTCCCGGGCTAAGCATAAACCTCTATCAATGGTCCACAGCCCCCCCTTCCAAAAGTGGATAAATGAGAAAATACCTCTGAAAGATGTTGTTTTATGGCATGCAGTAAATTTGTTAGATCAGTGCTTAAAGTGGTCCTCTGCACTTTTTCCAAAAAAGGACAAGGGTTGTGGTCTCAAAAGAAAGGGGTGTGGTCACACAGTAGTATTCCCAATTCATGAAGCCACATATAGCACAATCTTATTCACATTCCACTGCCCCTGATTCACATTACACCACATAGTAGCGTCCCTTATTCATGTTATGACACATGGCAGTGCCCCTTTTACACAATGCCCACATTTGTGCCCCTTATACATTGCCCACAGCAGTAGTACCCCTTACACATAATACCCACAGCAGTAGTGCCCCTTATACAATGCCCACTGTAGTGGTGCCCCTTATGCAGTGCTCACAGTGGTGGTGCCCCTTTTGCAATGCCCACAGTGGTAGTGCCCCTTATGCAGTGCCCCCTGTAGTAGTGGCCCCAGTGGTAATGTCTCTGTAGTAATGCCCCCTGTAGTATTGCCCTCAATAGTAAAGCCCCCTGTAATAGTGCCCCCTGTAATAGTGCCCCCAATAGTAATGCCCCCTGTAATAGTGCCCCCAAGAGGAATACCCCCTGTAATAGTGCCCCCAACAGTAATGCCCTCTGTAATAGTGCCCCCAATAGTAATGTCCTGTAATAGTGCCCCCAACAGTAATGCCCTCTGTAATAGTGCCGCACACACACAAAAAAACACTTACCTTAAGCCCCGCTCCTGAGTCTGCTGCAGTCCGGTCTACCTGGCTGCTCTTTGGAACTATGGGAGAGACGTCATAGTGCCCGTGGGGGGAGCCAGAAGGCGGAGCTAAGGAGTGAGCTCCAGTCTCCAGCTGCCGCTGTGGGGAAGAAGCCAGGCATCCGCTGAGATGGGCTGGAGGAGGCGGAAGTGGTTCAGTTCCGCTCATTCCGGACCACTTTAACCCCTGGATTAGATCAACAAATGCTTACTCCCCACAGGGAATTTCTGTATATTGAAACCATACTTATAAAAATCATAGTGTACATAAATTCATCTATAAATATTCGATACCTATTTGAACTTCCCAAAACCTACACAAGGATCAAAGTTGGATTGCTCATATAACTGTATGTTATAGTTACCTTTAATAGGGCTGCAACGGCTTCCTGTGTGGCATTCCTAACATCCTCTCCATTCACCATTAATATCTGATCACCCTGCACCAGTCTCCCATCCGTCTCTGCTATACCACCTTTCACAATATCTGACACAAATACTCCCGTATCATTTCTGTGGTAAAGGAAAAAAGATAACTGTTAAATATACAGTCATTATTATCAAAAATCAAAATGTAACAGTAATATAAGGTTTCCTTTATACAGCGGTGGCAACCATTTGGTAGACAGCACCTTTATTTATGGTATAACAGCATATTTACAAAGAAATACTAAAATGAGCACAGCACTTTGTTTCAATGATGTCATTAAGTGATTCAAAGGTCTGTGTGCTACATTTTTTCAAGCAATATAAGTCAAAGAATTGCAAAATTCAGAAAAAAAACAATCAACCTTATAGATACATTACTTTAATATTGGTTTGTTACTATTCCACTATAATCAGCACAGTCTAAAACAAACAACCAAAAAAATTAAAACACAAATAATTATTTGCCGATATAGAAATTTTGCATCAGATTACGTCACCTTTTCCCCACAATGCTTAAGCCAAGACCTTTCCCTGGTTTCTTCTGAAGCTCCACAGTTAGTATATCGTACATATCCTCCTCCTTGTACTGTGCCTCATCTCGGTATACCGTCAGACGGACTTTTTGTGGTGTCTGTCTTAGAACATTTATGGCTTCATCATGTGTGGCATTTCTTAAATCAATGCAATTTACCTAAATAAAAAGTCAAACAAAAAGTTTAGGGGTAAAGCAAGTGAAGAATGACAAATATAAACATTTCAAATGTACGTTCTCTACCTCTAATATTTGATCCCCGGCCCATAGTCTACCATCTTTGGAAGCAGCACCTTCTTCATATACTTCATGAATAATAATGGCACCCTGAAAAAACAAAAAAGTTTAATTAAATCCACAATATGGATTACAAAACTGTAATGCATTAAAGCATAGTTTACATGTATATTTCATATTTTCTCTACATATAAAAATGTAGTGTTTCATATTTTATATACAGTCTTTTAAAAAGTATACATATGGTAAGTATAGATATTTAGCATAACTCTCAAAAGAAAACTCCAGAATCTGAAACCTAAGAACAATCAAGGCAGCACTAAGGCAATTTGGAAATGGAGAATGGCTAAGGTAGGGTCAGGACACTATTAGGGGTATTCAATATGGGTGCGATAACATCGGTTTTTGCGTTAATATCGCACTTAACGTTTTTTGCGTTAATATCACTTGTTTTAGTTTTACACCGTATTCAATTTCAAAGACATATCGCAGTTTTGAAAAGTCTTTGATAAAAAAAGGGGATAACTTTTCACCATTGAATAGGTGTCGAAAAAAAGTGCAGAATTGGGGTTTAGGGGTGCAGGCTTAAAAAAAAATAGCCTGCACCCCTGAGATTGACATTTAAAAATAACTGTGTCAAAAAAAGTAAAAAAAAAATATAGGGACACCCCAAAAAATTAATTTAAAAAATGGGGTGCAAAAAAAAAAAATGGGAACAATTGTTAAACAATAGGGAAATAGGTTCAGGGCTATTCTGCATGTATGCGGCAGGTGTTTTCTAGAATAGAATTATAGCGGCAGGTGCACAAATGCAGAATTTTTAAAAACTTACTTTAGGGACATCAAAATATGCTAGTACCCATTTTCATGTACCCCAAATTTGATGGGACCACTTAAAAAAACGAAAAAAATAACCTAAGTGCTCTTCTGCATCACTTCTTCAATGTCCGGAAAAAAACACCTGCTGCGGCTATTTAAAGCCCCGACTTTCAATTAAAGGCTAAAACGGGGGTACTCATAGTGTTCCCCCATGTTTTTACTACTTTAGGGGGGTCTTACAATTATTTTAAGGAAAAATTCGTAACTTTATGCAAATCTAACTTCGGAATTTCCCGTTTTCGTTAATTTGATATTGAATACGGGGATAAGCGGGAGCGCGTACTTTTACGCAGAAAAAAACTCCGATATGAAACGTTAACTTTGCCAGGGAAGTTAACCTTTCATATTGAATACCCCTCATTGTACCAAACAAGCCATGTTATGAGATAACTGTTTAAGAGATATTGACCATCTCCCCTATCCCGCTTGGCAGCCCTGACCTTGCTCTTTCATTCACAACTGAATGCACAAACCATATGTTACCATAGCTTTCCTACTCAGCTACAATTAAAAACTATGTCATTAACCATGTTCAAGTTCTTCCTGATCCAGAGTGCTCCACACAAGCAGAAAGCAAGGTAGTGGAAGACTCAGGTATTGATGAATACTCGTGTTTTGAGAAGAATACTGCAAAATGGTATGGAGTGATCGATCTAGTGCAGGTCATTCGACAAGCACTACGCATCCAGGACAGTGAAAACTTGGAGGAATATGGAATTACATTACATACTGTCTGAGCTTGTCAAGCAGATTGGCTTTGGAGGCTGACGCAAAGTAAAAAAAAAAACTGAAGTCCCTATCTTTGTCAGGCACACTCATTTGATTCTGAGTTAGATCAAATAATGTTTGGTAGTCACCTGTAAATCTGTTTCTCCAAGTCCATTTGTAGGACACTACCACCACTGGGTTTAGTTAAGGATGCAGGAGCTTGGCATTTAAAAAGTTCATTCATTTTTTTTAGGCTGAAACTCCTCCTTTCATCAACTGCTACTCTCAGTTTCCAATGTTAAACTCCAAAACATAGGGGTAAGAACCATAACAAAAAATTCAAACACTCAATAAAAAAGTCAAAGCTGAGCAAGAATGGAAGAGCAGAGTGTCCTCAAGATGTACACGGGGAAATGGATTCAACAGTGAGTACAAAACATCCAATTTTCTCCTTCATCCACTCTGAGGGTCATGTTACCATGGGGAGATGATCCAAGCTGCCCCAATGAGAGGGTATGTTCAGACATGGCTGAATGCAAAACATAGCATCCAAAGCTATCATTTTTTTTTTTATACAAAAACACAAAATACTAACAGATCTGGTTTAATGAGCGGGGATTCAGCCTAGTACAAGACGACTAGAACCAGAATAAGCCTCCTGAATGGTGGCCTGACAATCTGGCTACACTCTTTATGGATACTGGCAACCATGTTTCTGCGCATAATAGAGAACTAGTGAACAGTTTATCTAAGATATGTCTAATGTTCAAACTACGTCCAGAAGGGTCAACTATCACTGTTCAGTGGAAGATTCAGTGCCCGATTCTGGACGTAATTTACGTCTAAGCGTAAATCTAAAAACATTTTGTTACTTATGCAGAGTTGGTCACATCTCACAATTGCAAAAGAAGTATACTGCTAATTGATGGGAAAAAAAGATCAAGTTGGGGCACACAAATAGGTGCAACTTGTTTTTATGTCCAACTCTGCATAAGGCACTCAGTGACCTATAAAGAAAGAATGATTATGTCTTGATTTAGGTGAAAACATGAAATTAGGTGAAATCGAAAGGGTTGTACGTAACACAACTTTATCATTATGAAGAATCAGAAAGGGCGACATGCAGAATAGAGCCCTCATTTTGGCAAGCCAATTGCAAGAATAAAGTTTCAAATAACAACCATTTCTAGAGGTTTAAACAGTGGGAATGGCAGAGCACAAATAACTAGTTTAAGATCCCACAATGCAATAGGTGGAACCATAGGGATGGCTGGATTTGAAAAATGCCTTAAAGGAAGGTCTAAGCAACTGGAAACAATGCAACTTTCTTCTGAAAATAAACTACTAAATGTCAATATTGAACCTTAAGGGAAGGCAGGTGAAGGCCATCACCAAAGACCAAATGAAGAAATGGAAGAAGACTGCAACAATCCCCTTCTGAACCACTTAAATAAGTGAATTTAATGGTTTACTATTCGCTATTTCCATGACCTATGCACATTCTGAGTTAATCATTAAGATAATGATTAACAAAACCATAATTTCATCCTAAGGGGGTTTCAAATTGCCATTTAAATCAAGTCATTTAAATTCCAGTACTACATCAGAATCTCTCTACAGAGCCAAAGGGATCTCTTCATTCCTTGGATGTTGCTAGGGCCTTAAAGATCTATATCACAAGGTTATAGAAAATGAGATGATCTTCTGGTGCTCTGTAATGTTGACAAAAGGGGTCAGCCTATATCCAAATAAACAACTGTTAGATGGATCATGGCTGTGATTCACCACACATTCCTCGCAATGTGAAGGCCTACTGCACCAGATCAGTGAGTGACTGGCTGATGTGGTAAAGTGCTTCTGCTGAGAAACTGTCAGGCAAATCACATGGTCTTTACTTCTTTAAAATGTCACAAATTAAAAAATTTTCGTTACTAATAAATTCGTTTTTTTGCTCTGGTTCTCATGTTTAATGTTTACCAAAGTTATTTATTTTATTTTTTTTACAGTGAAATCCGTTTTCATTTTATTTGTTCTTTAGTTCTTTCCTGAGGGACTTGGTTAAAAAAGTAACCAAGTGTCCAGCAGGATGGGGGTAAATATTAGGAAGGATCTAACACTTTTATTTAAAGTCATGGAGAATTCACTGCCCCCCCAATGGATTCATAAAAAATTATTTAACGTAGGTATAAGAATCCTGTTATATAGCCCAAAGACAGGAAAAATAGATAAGCCTTTGTGTACGGAACAAGATAAACAAGTAAGATTTGTATTCAGTAATAACCAATGTATTTACCAACAGAGTGTCTGCACCTCCCACAATACTGAGCCCCAAGCCTGTTCGCCCTTTAGATATATCAATGGTTGTTTCACATCCTGGGATTATTGGACAAGTAACTGGATCAGAAGGAAAAGTAGCAGGAGTCGATGATCGACTAGCACCTAAAAATAACATAAGATAAATTATTTAGAGTTAACGTGTTCTTTATTGATTGCTGTAATAATTCTGCTGTAATCATTCATATTCTGAAGCTCCTCATTATGATATAGTTGTATGGAGCTATAGAATATGTGCTTTGCACATTGTTAATAAAAGATTTGCATTTTACTTGCCTTTGGTTTTTTAATAATGTTATTCTACATATTTTTTCAATGTTTGCGTCATTTCGCTATCACTATAAAGGTACTGAGGATATCTTGTGGCACTCCTTAAATAAAAACTAATAATATTAATAATAATACATTGGGTATGAAAAAGGTAAAAAGCATGCATTGTTATACAAGTAATACTAAACACATAAGAACATATTCAGTATTGCTATGTGGTTAGCAATTAGTAAGAGGATCTATTTTTAAAACATTTTTTGGCATTCTCAACTACATCACCATTAAAATGCAGCCATGCAGACCAAGCATAAAGAGACAAGTAACATAGAAATTGTTGATTTTCTTACTGCGAACAGGCTCTGAATCTGGAAGGCTGATTTGTGGCAGACATTGCTGTACGCTTTTCTTTTCGGTAGCGTTGCAAGAGAACGTAGTCAGTGGTAAAATATTATTTTGCTGGATGTCTTGTTCATCAGAACTTATTGTCAACTTCACAGTTGTTTTGGCTTTCTTTAGAAGACTGACAACCTACAAGAAATGACCAAAACAATGGAGTGAAAACCACCTACTAAAAAATGGATCATAGGTTAAAAAAAAAAAAGCAAGTTAAAAATAACAAATCTTCACCTATTTGTTTTAAGATTTTAAATATAGCCGAGACAGTTTAAATATTTTTTACATAAAAAGAAGCCAACTTGACACTTTTTAGGAGGCAGATATAAGTATTTCTGAGATTAATATAAATTGCTCTAAAAAGTTAGTATCAGCGGCTTCCTGCTCAAGTGGCAGCAAATAGCCCCTCTCGACGTGCCAGGTCCCGTGATACTCGGCCGCGCGGAACATACCTTTGCTCAAAATGTGCGTCCTATGCACAAAAATAAAACTACTGGAAGAGACAAAGCTGTATTGCTAGTGTACAAGCCCCCACTGGAAAGGCAGGCAAGTCTCCCGCCTGCCGCCGATCCCCCGTCCCCACCGCCAATACCTATTAAACCCCCGCAGCAGGGGGGGGCGCTGACGCGATTCATGCTGAATCGTGTCATTTTGGCCTCGCCCCCTGCTTCAAAATGCCTGTTTTTTCGGCATTGTGTAGCAGGGGCGGGGCCAAAATGACGCGATCGTGTGGCCCCGCCCCGTCACATCCGCAAAACGACCTCAGCCCGTCTGTCCACACCCCCTGTTCTGCCGATCTGGCTGCTCCCTCCCAGAAGGAGCAGCCAGATAGTCGGCAAGTATGCTCTGAAGCTGTGAAAAAAGTGCTCTGATGCTAATAGCAGCAGCTTTCCTCAAGCCAAGTTCTTTTGTTCTTAATCTGTGACTGTGTACGTGTGTAAAACCAAAGTCTCTGCGGTTAAAGTCACAACCTAACACCTCTAGTACACTGTGTGCAGCTTTTCGCTGAAAATGCAATGCGTATAATAAGCAAAATTGAAAGAAATATACAGTACGCTACTCCTCTCTTAGCATCTCAGTCGCACCAGTCGTCTCATGCCATATCAAGTATAGATTCTAGGTGTATGAGGACACATCTGTATGCCCAAACCTCTCCTACTGTATGCATCCACCACATTTAGTTTATTTAAAAAATAAATAGAAATGTTATAAGGGGAAAATTATGTAACTAGTATAAACATGACCTACCTTGTCAATAGGGTCACCCACCACTGGTTCATCATCAACTGCCAAGATACGATCACCCACTTTAAATCGGCCATCCTATAAGAAAAAAAAATCTATTGTACTAAAGCACCATTAACAACTACTGACATACTGTACTACTGAAAATTCCTTCCTTCTGACCTTTGCCGCTGCACCATAATCTGTTAAACTTTTAATAACTACTCCATTAAGAGTGTCTTCTTCACTGATGGCAATACCTAAGCCGCCTTGGTCCTATCAACAGAAGAGAAATGTATTTAATTGTGATTTTCTTTATAAATCAAAATGTATTTCACACTCAATGGCTTAATGATATTGCGCAAATAGTGGATATTTATGTGAATTCAACCTTTAAAATAATCCCAAAAAACAGCGTCAACTCTTCCATTTTTTGTTTATATTTCTCTGTTACAAATAAATCCTCTGTTTATTAAAATAGTAATTACAGTCACAAAATCCAGGTTACACTTAATAGATGCTTTTAATAAATAAAATGTGGATAATCTTGGGTGATAACAAAAATTACCAACACAATAACAATATTAATACGCTTAAGGCAACATTGATATACAGTACATCACAATAAATATCTATTTAGTTAAAAACACACAAAGCATGCAAAAACAAGCTAAAAGCATTTTAGAAACATACTGGACTCCATGTATACCGTCCACTACATATATCCAACCTTCTTCTCTTTCTCTGCTTTCATCGTCCCCTTTCATCTAAAGGCTACTAAGCAAAACTAAAACACACATACAAAAATAAAATTCCAAAACATGGGACAACGGCAGCACTAAAAACAAAGGGGATCTGCATAGAATAGTAACATTACCTTAAAAGTAAAACCACAATATCGCCATATTGTAGTTTTGTATTACTTTGTTATTTGTAGATTACTAGTAAATTCCCCATCTTTTTACACAAATATACTTTAATACCTTACTATACACATGGGTATACTCTTACCTCACAAAACACACAAATTACCCACACCTGACACTGGCTACCTAGAGAGACTGTAACGGGCTCACAAATAAACATCCAAATAAGATTGGGGACATCACCAACTGAGACACTACAGAAACAAAACAACCAACACCCCTCTCAAGCTGCATGGCGTATTGAGGCTAGGTGTATGAGGACACATCTGTAGACACAAACTGGGGTCAAATGGAGGCCGTATCGGGGCAGTGGACCTAATTTCAGACCAAACCTTGGTTCAAAACTCATGAACACTGGGGCAGGCCCAGAGCAGTTGTAAAAACTCACATTCAGGGGTATGACACTTGGGGCACTTAGTAGTGGCAGTAGAGCCCACCCTGGCTAGGCTTACAGGAGGGCAATAAGTCTATGGTGTATAAGAAGTGTATATGTTGTAACTGGACAAAAGGGGACATATACCTAATAGAGCCCAAAATTTGCACCCAATTATCCTTCATAGAGGGCCCAAGTCTATCTCCCATTTATATTTAAGCAGATGGTGAGCATCAGGCAAGAATCTGGAATTGAGGTCACAATAAAGGAGAAGCGTAGCTGTGAGAGAGGAAGTGGCAACCAGGGGAGAAAGATTACTGAACTGGGTGCACACAGCATGGCAGAGTGAAGGTAACTATACAAGGCAGAGTTAGGAAGACCAAACTCCATCCTCAATTGTTAAAAACTCCATTTTGGAACAAATGACCACTCTTGAAAATACCATATGATAGCCAAAAGTTATCTAATCTGAGCATGGCTTGCTCAGGATAGGAGCCATTGAACCAAAATTGAACATCTGGGTCCAACGCATCCTCCTCAAATAAATCAAGGGCAAAACATCAAACCAATGAGGCCTGTCACAGCAGGGGACCATGACCCGTTGTTAACCATTTAGAAAGAAGGACCTGTACAGGAGATAACGGAGACTCAGTCTGCTCAGCAAGAAACCCCAAAAGAGTCAACACACTCAACCAGCAAATGGACCAAATATGCAAGTTTGGAAGCCATTTAGTAAAGTCTCAGGTTAGACTGACAGACGATTTATATCGACACAGGTTTTGTAACGAAATCCTTGGCCTTTTGTTTCCCCAAATAAAGGAGTATAAAATGGCAGAGAAAATGTTCTTAGTGATATAAATAGTGGAATGATGAAAGATATATAATTATTTGGGCTGGATGACAGGTTGATATGGCCTGTAACAGTAAGTGAAAGCATTTTCCAAATGTGGATCTTCTGTTTCAAATGAGCAATGATAGGTAGAATATTGTGGGATACAAAATTTGCAGGGTCAGGGGAGATGGAGATGCTCAGGTATCAAAAGAAGTCCATTGCAAGGGACAACGGAGGGCAGTAGACTGAGCCAAAGGGCCACTAATGGGAAACTTATGAGACTTGAATCACTTAATGAGGAGGCCTGAGAACCCACCAAAACACCTCTATCACCAGCAGGAGATTAACCACAGTCATGCGCATTTCCTAGAAACAAAAGCATGTTGCCCTCTTATAAGACTATAGTATCTACAGCATTAGCAGCTTGCAAACCACGGATACCCGGATCCGCACAAATCAAACATGCCAGTAGTTTAATGGCCAAAATGAATAGCGCAGCAGAGAGAGGGCAACCCTGATGAGTGTCCCAAACAAAGTGAAGAAGGAGGTAACATGACATTTTGGCAGCTGGGGAAGAGTACAAAAGACAAACCCAAAAAATAAAATCGGGGACTCACTCCAAATCTAGCCAGGATTTTACAGAGGTTCATACCGATCACCAAGTTAAGCCTAATAGCTAACATTTGGGCTATAATTTTAATGTTGATAGTTAGTAGGGAAGTCGGCTTATAATTCTGTGAAAAGAGGGTCCTCTTCCAGGTTTAGGGAGGAAGGGCTCCAGACTCAAAGAGAGCATTATGGCCCTCATTCAGAGCCACTCGCTAGCGGCAGTACGCTCGTTCCGAGCGATGTTCGCACATCTGCGCATGCGTACGGATCGTTATACGCATGCGCGAACCAGTCAGTGCGGCCGAAATTCATGTGCTCGCAATATAGCGAATGCCTGCTATTTTGAGTGACAGAATGAGGCGTATGTGGGTGGTAACAGGGGAAGGTGCTTGAAAATGGGGAGTGGAGATCCGAACGCAGGCGTGCTTAAAGGTCAAAACGGGCGTTTTATGGGTGTGCATAATTAATACAGCAGCATCATTGACCACGTCACTGGGTTATTTTCTAGCCAGAACTGCTCGCAAAATTGTGGTAGCAAAAACCAACCACAAGAATAGCGAGCAGTTCATACGCTGGTCGATGTACTCGATTAATCTAATAAATAGCGGACATGACGTATGGTGCGTGCGGCCAGGGGGCGTTTTTAACAAATAAACGAGCGTATGTTTTGCTCGCTCATTCAAACTTAGAGGTGGGAACAGACTGCAATTTGCGAACTGATCATTTGAATAGCCACCCCTTGTTTTTGAACGAGCGAGCGCAAATAGCGAACGGCTCTGAATCAGGCCCTATAGTGAAGAACAGAGAAAATTTCGGATTTTTTTTAAATCTCCACAAGAACCCCATCAACCTCAGGAGTGCAGGAAAGGAAAACAAGGCCACATTCAAGCAGCTTCTCTGTAATGGGGGCAACAAGGCATTCTGACAAACTCAGCAGCCTATCCCCCTCCAAATATTCAGAGTTGGGAAGCAGAATAAAAGACCCTAGAGGCATACAGGGAAGAGTAATGTAATAATACACATTAGCTATCTTCCCTGCTGAGGAGTGCAGCCTACCCAAGGTTTTTTTAAAGCCATTAGTTGACTCTCAGATAAATTAGTCTCCTGGAAACTACAACACCATATTTTTAAAACTGAGACAGCACCAAGGAGAGTTTAATTTTGTCATTGAGACTACAAACATTCCATGTGAGCAGATAGAGCACCCAAACATCTTTAGTCACAGCCATAAAAGAAGGACAAATAGGGAAAACAGAGAGGAGAAAAGTGGGTTGAGAAGCAAAGCCCTGAAAGAACCACACAAAGCACCAAAAAGAGGGACAGTAAGCCAGCAGAGAAGGCCAAGACAAGCAAACAAATAATATTTGAGAGCAAAGAACAGTAACATGTACAAAAATAAAAAAACATAGTAAAAAAAATGAATAAGCTATAAAAAAATTAATAAGTTAACCAACCCCGCACACCCCTTAAAACTAAGGTACACCTCCTATCAAAGCTAAACTAAGCCAGAACCCAAAAGCACAGTTGACAGCTAACCTGCCAAGACAGTGCAGTGTTAGCAGAACAAACCACAGACCTACCATACCATCAAGAGAATGTCAGAAGAATGCAAACAGTACAAACAATAGAGTTTACAATTTACACAGAAGCTATGAAACCAAATCTAAAACTAGCAGGACTCTCTGATAAGAGAGTGGAGATCTCATAAAACTACCAAATGACATATATAATACAAGAATAACCAGCATAACATTTTAACACAAGGACAGTAAACAGCATTCAAATAAGCATGACATTGAGGATGAACACAGAATACCAGGTGAGATCAGCACAAGACCCACAGATCCCACATCCCTGGCCCAGAAGAAATGGAGAAAGTCCAGCAACAGGCATGGCAGAGATTGGGTCTCAAGCGCCGTTCCAGACATGCCTAGACTTCCTGCAGAGAATTAAAGAAGTGGGTAGTCTCATCCATCACAACTTGGAGACTAACTAGGACTAACATGGACTATTGAATTTGCTGATCACAAAGTTTCCTTTTAAGCTGAAGGAACACTGAGCGACTTTTCCGTACATGCAGAGCAAAGTCCGGTTAAGCAGACACAGAGTGGTTATTAAACTTAATAGGGCCCTTGAGGCAGATGAGACACAGGACATCATGTCATTCCCTGATGTGTAACAGATGACTTCTGAATGTACTGGATGGGACCCCAGACAAAGGCAGCCTGGAGGGAAGACGATGAGGCCCTTATACTGGGAAATGAGAAAAATGGTTTTCCCTGCCAAATGCCTTTCAACAGCCAGTACTCGAGAAATTTTTCCGGATTAGACCCATCAGCCCTTTCCTGGGGGCCCACAACTCGTTAATTATTTCTACACAGTCTTTCCACCAGGTCAAAAAATTTGGACTTGTAGGTGGCCTTTTGGAAAGTATAATTCACCCTGACTAGTGGAGGTGATATCCTTGAAAGTAAATATGCAGTGCTTGGCCTACCCTATTCTGTCCCTCATTTTTTGAAGGTTATGTCTTGTACTTTGACGACCTTGTCAGTAACCCTCTTCTAGGACGTGGTGATGGCGTGGAGAATATGGGTCAAGGAAAGTGGAGGGTCACACTCTGGGCTACGAGGACACTCAGAAGTAAGGTTGATGGCTGACCATTAATTGGACTATCAGTAGATGGTGGGACCACAGTGGTACAGGCAAAGTTCTCAAGTTTTGAGGCAGCCCCTGAAGCATAGCCCAATTTCCCCAATATAAATAAGAAAGTCAGCACCATAACTCACATTTGTAGGGACAGCAAAGGTAGGCAACCAAAAGATGGAAGGGACACAGCAGGAAAGCTACCAGGGGATATGAAGAGCACCCTAACTGGAGAATGAAGGACAGGCACAAACCTGATATAACAGGAGCAAGAAGACCTCCAGGGAAAGCCACCAAACCTTGAGGACAGCAGGCAACACTTCAGAGGAGGACCATGAACCTGCATTTCAGTTCAGAAGGCAGGAGCTGCAAGCATCAGTAGCACACAGCTCTTAATGACCCAGCCAGTGTGGCCACATGTATCCAAAATAGAGGCCTCGGGCCAATACCATACTAGATGACCAGAAGCCGGCAGACCCCAGCCATCACTAAGAGCAGACCAGGGGTAGAGGCAGCCCAAATTGAGAAGCACGGTGTAAGCACAGACCAGCTGAGCTACAACACGTCAGAGCCTCCGGGAGGAACAGTGGCAGGGGAGCAGAGATCAAAGATGGTGGCTCCCAAAAACACTCCCCGCCCACGACGCCAGGAACACTCTGCAGGACCCTGAGGAATGCAGCTGGTTAGGGAACAATTACCACTCAGCAGAAGTGTGCACCGATCTGGGAACACACCAGTGGCTGCAGCAGAAGTCTCTGAGCCCACCAGTTGGAGGCACTGGAACCAGCTGCTGACAATGGGTATCGGGTAAGTACGGCCGGAGAGTACACTAAAAAGAGTTGAGGAGAGACAGGAGAGTTGCACCTGCACCGCAGTACTCATTACTGAAACGGATCTATGCTTATCAAGATTCTAGCAGGATTTCAGCAGGATAGTAGGCAAAACACAACTCACATCATGCTACTTCAAGCCATGCCCCTTAAGTATAGAAGTTCTTTTAACACTGAGCAACCCCTAAACATAACAGACACCCGCATGTGTTGTCTGGTTACTTTTAACAGAAGTAATCAAAAACAAGGGACCTAAAAATATAGGGGATTTTCATAGCAACATTGCAACCACGGTGTAAATTTTTTGTAGTGTAATGAATTAAGATCCACACGGTGGACTCAGTAACAAGTGCAAAAAGTACAAAAGCTATTTTGTGACCTCACATACCTGCTTTATTGCAAATGCAACCAGTTTCATGGCAAATATACAGATACTGTATGTACTGGTGGCCAAAATGGCATAGTCACGAGAATGGAATCCAATGAAAGGAATTGGACTAATAAGGGACGTTATTAACATAGAACAGGTTAGGGGAATTAATTTTCTTACTTTTCACTGGAGTGTGAAAATTAATTTACATTTTTCACAACAATATTATTTAAATGAAATAAAGTGGAGGAGAGGGCACATTTAGGGGGAATTCAATTAGCCCAGATAATTTATCAGTAGTGAATAAAGCTGGTAGCCTCGGGCTTTAATGCCCGAGTCTTTTCTATTACAGCCTTTTTTCTCGCCTGATAAATTATCTGTTATCGGGAATTAACACATAGAATCCGGGAAAAATTCCTGGACCTATTTGTTAACCCACTGTTTGCACCCAATAACAGGCTGATTATTGCATATATCTTTTCGGGTCTGCTCAGGCCTGAAAAGAAATATGCTTTAAGTGCAGCCTACGGGCTGCCGTCAGGGCTAATTGAATAGCCCTCGGGGGATCAATTAGCCTGCAGTACATTATCACAGCTAATTGAATCCCCCCCATATGTGAGAATATCAGTACTTTAGCCTCCTAAAAGTAGTTGATTTTCTCAACACCCCTAGGGAGAGAATTTAATTAGCCGCTGGATTTACCACACGGCTGCAGCTCCGAGATTTACCGCAGATTTCTGTTCGCACCTCAGGAGGGTACAAACAGAAATCCGCTTTAAGTGCCGCTGGTAACTGAATTCAGAACTTAAAGTTAAGTCTTGTCCTACACTTGATTTTGTACCTTCCAGTTGTATTCTGCATAAAGTTTTATTTCTAGACATGAATCGATGCAATAAACAGTGAAACACACACAAGTTTCACCAGTAGTAAATAAAGACAGCCCCAATGACCCCTATCATTATCAATTTAAATATATAAATTAGGATAAACCAAAACAGCATCTTAGAAGACAAAGTTTAAATGAATGAAAGCAATGGTCCACAAGTGTTAGGAAGTTGAATTCATTCCACCATGTGTATTTTTAGTACAGTATATCTGTAGACCCAAAAATATAGGCAGTATCAAAGCCTGGAAATGAACTTGCACTTTTAAATGCAGTAGGTGGACATGAGAGTACACTTGCTCAATTAAATTTGTTTTTATAGACAGGTCCAAGAAAACTACACATTGTAACTAACCACAGCACTGGAACATGCAGATGCTCTCCCAGCCATCTTTGTACCATTTGGTGCAGCAACTACCCCACTCCAGAGGCATTTGTTTATGGATCAAAATGTTCAGAAAACCCTACACCCAATACAAATCTGCTGCAGTTAGATACAAGAATGACATCTAAAATTACAGTGCCCAGCTTTTAGACTGTAAGGGTGTAGAGAGAGACAGATGTTAGGTTATGTTTCACCCTAGGAGATAGGGCACAGGAAACATGAACCGAATACACCTCCTACTCAGGGGCTGGCTTGCAACTTTTAGCCTGGGGGGCAAATGCATGCAGGCGGCCCTGGCAGAGGAGTAGCGTGTGTGTCCGAAGAATATGCGTGCTACGGCGCCCCCCCCCCTCCAGTGCTCCAGGGAGGAGGCGGGTCCATATGGGATTAATGTAAGGTAAAAAAAAGATTAGGGCAGCCCCCTGTCATAGTGCCCATATGCAGTGCCCCCGTGTGCCACAGGAGAGAACACCCTTATGCAGGCCTCCAGGAGTGCCCCCAGTAGTAGTCCCCCCCTTTGTAGTGCCCCCAGTAGTAGTAGTAGTCGCCCCATTTGCAGTGCCCCCAGTAGTAGTAGTCCCCCCCTTTGTAGTGCCCCCATTACTAGTTGTCCCCCCCTTGTAGTGCCCCCAGTAGTAGTAGTCCCCCCCTTTGTAGTGCCCCCAGTAGTAGTAGTAGTCCCCCATTTGCTGTGCCCCCAGTAGTAGTCCCCCCCTTGTAGTGCCCCCAGTAGTAGTAGTCCCCCCCTTGTAGTGTCCCCAGTAGTAGTCCCCCCCTTGTAGTGCCCCCAGTAGTAGTAGTCCCCCCCTTGTAGTGTCCCCAGTAGTAGTAGTCCACCCCCTTTTAGTGTCCCCAGTAGTAGTAGTACCCCCCCTTGTAGTGTCCCCAGTAGTAGTAGTCCCCAGTTGTAGTAGTCCCCCACCCCCCTTGTAGTGCCCCCAGTAGTAGTAGTAGTCCCCTTATAGTGCCCCCAGTAGTAGTAGTCCCTAGTAGTAGTAGTCCCCCCTTGTAGTGCCCCCAGTAGTTGTAGTCCACCACCCCCCTTGTAATGCCCCCAGTAGTAGTAGTCCCCCCTTTGTAGTGCCCCCAGTAGTAGTCCACCCCCTTTTAGTGTCCCCAGTAGTAGTAGTACCCCCCCTTGTAGTGTCCCCAGTAGTAGTAGTCCCCAGTTGTAGTAGTCCCCCACCCCCCTTGTAGTGCCCCCAGTAGTAGTAGTAGTCCCCTTATAGTGCCCCCAGTAGTAGTAGTCCCTAGTAGTAGTAGTCCCCCCCCTTGTAGTGCCCCCAGTAGTTGTAGTCCACCACCCCCCTTGTAATGCCCCCAGTAGTAGTAGTCCCCCCTTTGTAGTGCCCCCAGTAGTAGTAGTCCCCCCCTTGTAGTGCCCCCAGTAGTTGTAGTCCCCCCAGTAGTGCCAGACACCCCCCCCCAGTAGACACACGTAATATAAAAAAAAACAATAAAAAAAACACTTACCTGAATCCCCGCTCCCGCCGTCGCCATCGCCATCTGCTCCTCCGTCTGTCCTCCCGGGCCGGGCCGCTCTGCATTATGGGAGAGACGTCATATGACATCGTGATGTCTCTCCAATTACCCACTGCGGGAGCCGGAAGATGGAGCGGCTCCCGCAGTGGGCGCAGCAGCAGCAGCTAATGAGAGTCTGACAGACTCTCATTAGCTGCTACTTACAACAAACACACAGCTGCCGGAGCCGGCGGCTGTGTGTTTGTCAGTGTAGCGCTGACCGAACTCCGTCCGGTCAGCGCTACACACGCGGTGCAGTCTGTGTCACAGTGAAACAGACTGCACGGGCCCGCGGCCCGCATGACGCTGCGGCCCGGGGGGCACATGGCGCCCTGCCCCCCGGCCCAGACCGCCACTGCTCCTACTATAACCCACGTGTTTCCACACTACTTCCTCATTTTTATATTAGTTGAGCATAAGTGACAAGAGAAAGAGTAAAATAGACACATAGGGGAGAATTCAATTTTGGGCGTGAAAATTAAAAAAACCTTCAGCGCAGGGTTTTCCCGCAGCCACTGGGCTTTGCTATTCAATTACATGACTGAAAATGGGATGTCGTGATTTCTATAGAAATCACCACGTCTTTTTTCTCTCACCTGCAGAACAAGCCTGATTTTTTCCTACAAATTATTAATTTCAGGAAAAATCAGTGGGACTTGCCCCCCCTTCCTGAAAACAAATTAAGCAATTGTAGGTTTCTAAATAGCTTACTCAGTCCTTAATTACTCACCTTCCGAAGCACTGTCTTCTTCCTCCAGCATCGAGACCCAGCAGGGTGACTATGTGAGTGTATGTGAGTGTTTGTAAGTGTGTATGAGTGAGTGTGTGTGTGTGTGTGTGTGTGTAAGTGACCCCCGGGGTGAGTTCCCCCTCCCTGCCGTGTGAGTGTATACTCCCCATAATGGGCGATGGGAGAGCTACATCTCTCAGCAGTCCTTTCGCTCGCCTGCAGCCCCCAGAGCCTTCCAGCAGTCCTCTCCTCAGTGACAAGATGGAAGGGAGGCCACCAAAGACCTCCAGAGGTGTGAGTAATTAAAAAAAAAAAAATGTATGCGCCCTTGGGGTTGTCAGCTCTGAAAACCCTGCGACCACATTTTTTTCTTGGATACCGAGGGTATCTGGAGCACGCATATCTGCGGTAATCCAAAATTGGGCGAGAGGGGCACAATATTTTTTACCTCGCTAAACCTTGCCCACCGAATGAATATGCCCCATATTCTTGGGTCCCACTAAAGCCTCAAAGGTAAAGTAACAGATGGTGTGATGTCTCATAGCCACCTTCAAAAGGAGGGGCGGAATGCTACTGTACAGCCAGTTGCTTCCCTGGATCTACAGGCAGACCTGCTGAAAATAATTATGTTAGGTAAAGAGTGGCCAGGTCTATGATGTAACCTCTTATAACAAATCCCCTCATCTAAGGGTCTGAATGCATTCTATCCACCTCTCTGAAGCACAACAGATGAGTCTCTGGATGAGCCTACTGCACATCATGCCTGTTTGATGGTCTAGGGCCTGGGAGTCGAGCAGCTCAGGAGTGATTGCCCCTACTCTGGTCACCCTGGGAAACTGGGACCTGACCTCTAGATCCAGCGTGTCCCCTGCCTTTGCCGTGGAAAAGGGATGAAAAGGTCTTTCAGGTTTAGGAACAAAAGAAAGGAGGAAATAACTTTTACACCTTACCCCCCCTCCCCCTCAAACGGAAGAGATTCCAAAGTACTTTTGGACTTTGTGTCAGCCTGCCAAGAGTGCTGTGACTGCATCAACCATAACTTGAGACCCTACCTATCCAGCTTTCCACTTCCTCATTACCCTGTGCTAACACCATGTTAAGCCTAAGAACAGCGCCCACTGCCATAAAGATGGAGCTTAACATATCATCTTATCTGAATTTTCACTCAGAAACTCAGCATTAGGAACAGTAGTAGTCTTCACAATGCATAATGGCAGTAATCTACTTTAGGAAGAGATTCCCACTTGCCCCTATCGGCCGCTAGCTACGGGTAAAGATGTTTAAACTTCTGGGAAAGTTTAAACTTTCTATATAGGTGAACCCAAGCTTCACCCAAAAGCTCCTCCAATTCAGGGGAGGAAGGAAAAGAAACCAATTAATTCCTTCCTTCTGAAGAGTGTTATGTTCTGAACATAAGAATACTACCTTTCTTGGATCTGAAGGAGCAATCCAGCTACTCAGAGACAGTATGGAGAAAACCATGGGAAGACTGATCCGGCCTCAAAACATTTCGCTTATAGCCTAAACCAGGAGAAGCAGAGTGAATATCTGCATTCTGCTACTAGCAACTAGCTGCGTAAAAAGCCATCTTTGCCTGAATGAGAGATTTTGCCCAAGACTGTTCAACCAGGTCTCTGTGAATCCTAGTAGGCAACTGAGGATACTGAGCCTCCAATTCACATGCAGCATAGATGGCCCAAAAGTTTGACACTGCATTAGCAAACTTAGGGGCTCATGTAATAGGGTGCGACTTGCAGCCGCTGCGGTAACTTCTGCAAGTCTTCCTGTAGTTCTTTAGCAAAACCAGCTTGGTATTGCCTTTAAAATGGTTGCTGCTTTAAAAATACGGGAACACTCACAGGAGTTCCTGCATTTAGCACAATCAAACATCTTTGCCACCCTCTACTCAGGGAGGGCCTTGGGAGAATTACCTTTGCATAAATTGACTAAATACATTTTACAAAATACATACTCAACAGTACAGATGTGTTCTGGTTAGAGGCTGCCAAAGTTCTGCTCCTGTCACTAAAATAACCAGTTACTGAAAACTTCCTCACCAGGGACAGGGAGACAGGGGAGAAAAAAAATAATCTCAGGGTATACAGAAGAAAGCCAAAGGAGCCTGCTACTTGCAAACAGCCCCAGCCTAGGAAATACCAGCTCCAGTGTCTGACAGGAGGTAATTTTATGGTAGGCATGGGAACCACACCAATGGAGGAGGTGTCAGACAGTGAAGCATATCCCCAGCGTCCAGAAATGGAGGGCAATTGCAAAGAAATTTAGCACCCTGAATTAGCCCCCCTTGCTTCATGAGGGCTACCATGCAGAGCCAATGCCTGACTCTCAACACCTCAGCCCCTATTACTAACCAGAGCCCAACACCAGAGAGAGAGAGAGAGAGAGAGAGAGAGGACCACCCCATTTTACATATGGTTTCCTGCTAAAAACAGCAGGGAACCACTTATTTTGTTGATGTCCACTCCAGGTCAAAGCCAAGAGCTTCCCACTGTCTGATGGAGGCTTGGGGGACTGGAAAGTACACCTGCAGTCATAACAGTTGCGTCCTCCTGAAGAGGATCCTATGATGGCTGCCAGCAAATGAGATGCCACTTGCGGCCCCTCCACAGTCCACTACATGCATCCACAGCACTGCTGCGGCAAATTGCTGTCCAAGAAAGGATTTAAAAACAACGGAGACAAAAAATATTTCAAATATTTAAAAATGGCTTGGCTGCACATCACGCCTTGTTCGATTGGTCACTAACAAAATTGACTTTCAGTAGCAGCCAATTGGAGTCTGAGTTGAAGTGCCAGTTTTGAAAGTTTCCAGGCTCCTCATTCCACTTACTATACCCCAGTGTTGCTGGTGATCCCCATGGATAATGGAGGAGAACGGATGACCTTTACAAGTATTACCATCCTGAAAATCGTTTGAAACAATTGGCAAAAAAAGAGAATGGCAAACGGTGAGGTAAAGTCGCTTCCTAAAGGTCTGCCAAGCATAACAAGGCATGGAAATCAACAGGTTGTTAGTAAGACAAGGTGGAAATCTGGAAGGATGCATGTGAAGTAAACAGACTAAACTGATGTGTGGGTTATACTCCCACTTAAAATCCCTGTTTACAAAATGGTCTCCTCAACGTGTCCAAGGCAGGGAGATGCAGTGGGAGACTGGGGAGGCAGTGGGTGATAGCGGGAGGAAATATGTGGTGGTGGAGGCAAAGGGTGGCAGTAAGAGTGAGGGGCAGTAAGTGGCAGATGGTGACTAGGGAGAGGTACTGGGTGGCTATGGAGCGGAAGTGGATAACGGGGGAGACCGTGGGTGACAGGAGGAGGTAGAGCGGGCAGTAGGTGACTAGGCAGTTGATGTTTAAGTAATGAGTTCCCCCTCCACATCCAACACTGTGTGCTCCCATGTTCCCCCATCCGCAGGCATATCACATAGGGTGTATGCTGCTCTGTGCTCCCCCTCTTCCCGCTCATGGTCCCCTGCTGCCATTTTATACCCCTACTCCACATCAATCACACATTCTGTGCCCCCTAAATACCATCATGTCAAAATTCAGAATAAAATGAAAACAATAATTTTACCTACTGTATACTACAGTTTATTACCTTTGGCAACTCTACATGGAGGATATTTTTAAAGGAGCTGAGATTCAATGGAGGCCCCACACCTGAAACGTTTTCTTCAATCTGAAGCAAAAAGATGCATGTTACATCACTATCAAGCTAAGTGAACACTATTCCCCATTATACTAAATTGAGTGAACTAAATAGTTAAAGCTTAATGTAAATAGTAGTAAATAATCCCCAATTACTAGCAGTAGGGACAAGCAATTCAAGTGGCTTTTTTGTGTATTTGGGCCAAGCTTAGCTACAGTATAACCAACAGTGAACATGTTACCATGTCCACCTACATAAGGCATCCTGTACAACACCAGCTATGTTTTTTTAAGCTATGATAAGTACTATCCATTTGTGGGTAACAGAAGCATAGACTCTAATATGAAAATGTGTTAGAATGATATGATTTAGATGATGTCTACCTCCTGGTTTTGAAAGGTAGAAGAGGTGGAAGGGCACGGTTCAGTCGTTTTCACAGGGCAAACTGCCATTTGACTTACAGCATCTTTATTCCTGTTAGAAAAAAAATGGAGTCAAAATTCAGCAATATTTTTCTTAATCAGCGCATAAAAATTTGATTAACCAAAGTGTTAATAGAATTTATATCCTCACATGATCAGTTAATGTCTCCAGTTCTCTGAGAAGGACTTGGATAGCACTAGCAACAGTACAAACACTCTATAAACCCACCAGATTATTGCCAAGGCATGTGTGTGTCACAGGACTTTTTCTTTAAAACAAACATCAGTTAATCAACCCGCCTACAGAAATAGTTCTATACCAAATGGCTAAGCAGATGATAATCATGTCACACAAAACAGCATTTGATCATTGAAACAACAACAAAAAAAAAAGTTGTTATCCAACCATTTCCCATATACCTAGAGGCTTAAAGATACATATTAAATTGACTGGTGCATAAAATAAAGAATAAGTATATGGTGAGTGTATTGACTGCTTCATCTATAGAGGTAATTACTTATTATTATTATTTTTACTTTTCAGTGACAAATAATTAAAGTTGCAACACTGTGCTCATAGAGAGTGTATACAAGGGTGTGGGTATAGGAAAAAAAAAGCTCAATCATAACACATCAGTTCACTAATTAGACTTAACTGACTAATGCTGCATACTTGCGTAAAGATTTTCTGTCCAACCATCCAACTAGTTGATTGGTTGGAATGAAAATCTGGTAAGGTATGGGAGTAACTGCAATTTGCTAGTAATGCTGGGTACACACTGACCGATATATTGGCCGATCAATTGATCGGCCAATATATCGTGACCCCGTCGGCCAGTGTGTACGAACGATAGGTCTGTGAACTACGTCGTTCACAGACATATCGCATTGGCTGTACTGTACAGGCAATGAACAGATATGTTTGCAGACATATCTGTCCATCGGCAAGTGTGTACGGGCAAACAGCCGATCGCCCATATACAGGGGTGCAGAGGGGGGGGGAAGCTGCGAGCGGGTACTACTTACCAGTGTCCGGCACAGCTCCTCATCCACAGCAGCCCACACTGGGAGACTGTCCGAGGCTGCTAAAGCAACAGCCCGAGCAGTCTCCTATGCTGATCTCGCTTCCCTTTGGCTGTGCACCGGGGCTGAGGGGCACACAGCGCCCCCCTGCCCAGCGCCGAGTCAGAAATGTGTTTTTTTTCTTACCCGAAGGGGGCGTGGCCACGCCTCCCGCGATTAGGCCACGACCCCTACCAGCCCCCAGTTCGGCTCGACCCTCTGCAGCAGCAGATGATGGTCGTTCAGTGTGTATGAACGACCATCATCTGCAGATATATCTGTCAGGTATGTACCCACCTTACATGCCAGAAAACAGATGAAAATGGATGTCAGACAAGTTTGTGAAATGTTTGATCTAAACAATTTGTTCAAACAAAAGTTTTTGTCCATTTTCCGGCATTTGGGAGCAAATTGCTGATGGTCATTTGCTTTCATACCTTACCAGATTTTCATTCCAATTAATCAACTAGTTGGATGGTTGGACAGAAAATCTTTACGTGTCTATGCAGCCTAACATGCATCTAATCTGCCAATCTTTATAGAGTAATTTTATCTAGGGATCTAGCTTTTTCATTGCCCCTGTGAATTGCAAAAAGAGAAGTACCATCCTCGAAAGATACCTGGGGGTTTATTTGTGGATGTGTTCGTTTGTGTCCCCGATATTTAGAAGGACTGTGCTTTTACCAGCAAGACACGGCTAGTAAATATCGGGCATAAACACGAATAGAAATGTCAGGTTTTACAACCTGACATTTCGTAAACAATCCTCCCGGTATCCAAAAGATATCAATGTTATCATACTGTAAATATTTAACAACACTAAAACATAACTCTCAAAAGTAATTTAAGCAAAAATACAAATCTTACAATATTGGAGGTCTTAGTCACTTGTTCTCTTTACAGTTTTTAAGTATTCCAAAGTTTTAGGTTTTAATTAGCGATTGCTCTAAATAGAGCAATTATATATATATATATTATATGTATATGGTCGAATGGCCAGCACTCCACATAAATGCAAAACAAATTACTTGCCTTGGTGCCTTCCTGGAAGTGCACTTTGTGGATGTATTAATTGAGTGGAAAGGAGAGAGATTTGAAACTAGAGTCTACCATAAATCTACTGATTGTAACACTCTGTTACATGCCCAGAGCCACCATCCGGTCTCCCTGAAGAAGGGATTACCATATTCGCAGTTTCTACGTATCAGAAGAATCACCACAGATAAGAATGCAGCTGAATTTGAAATTGATCAGCTGATGTAAAAATGTATCAACAGGGGATACACTGCAAAAGAATTGGAAGGTTCAAAAACCAAAGTGATGAAAATGACCCATGAACAGATCTGCACTCAGAAAAATAAAACAAAGGATAATAAAAAAATTATGTTTTTCTCTAACACCCATAACACTATGAGTCGCCACATCAACACCACCACTAAAGATCTATGGCCGATTATTAACACGGATACTAACATCAAGTCTTTGAACGATTCATCTGTTATGATGTGCAATAGGAGGGCTAAGAATCTTAAGGACTGGTTGGTGCACAATGACGTTTCTCAATCACTTCCTTCCCAGGATATCCACTTTTTAACCAAAAAACCAGGCTGTTATAAATGTACAGGATGTACTACCTGCAGTTATATGGATCCCGGTAATTAAATCACACATCCTCATTCTGGCAAATGGTTCCCCATCAGACATATTTTGACTTGCACGAGTAAATATGTGGTATACATGATCAAATGTCCATATAGTCTGGTGTACATTGGGAAAACAACCAGGCTATTCAAAGAAAGAATGGCTCAACATTGTACAGCCATACGACAAGCTTTGTCGTATAAAAAGAAGTGGACCAGCCAGTTGCTCATCATTTCAAGCAGAACAGACATTCTTTAGCAACCTTCTTATAAAATCATTGACTTTGTGCCTATGGACAAGAGAGGAGGAGACCGTGAGAAGCGTTTGTTACAATTAGAAACTTTTTCTTGTTTTTTGTGAGCTCAATATTATTTCCTAGATTTGTGCCTTTATGTGACTGTTGGTCCTATATCACAATGTGTCCATATGTATGCAATTATATTTTTCTACCAGTTAGATTATTCCAAGATACGCACAGGGACGGATATAAAACATAATATCCTCTTGTCTATCTCTGTGTAGCCCTGGGGGAGATGTTGTAATTTGTTACAACCATACCACACTGGTCTTGCCCAATCTCAGCTGAACTTGGAAGCCAAGCAGTGTTGGGCCTGACTTGTACTTGAATGGGAGACCTTCAGGGAAGATCCGGTGTTGTAAGTACTACTTAGAAGTCTCCTACATACCTTGGTAGCACATGAGTGATATGATATGTCGTAGATGATCCCTTTTGACTTCTGGCTTATCTCCTGGTTAGGCCATTTCCTTGTTTGGACATTTTTGCACATCTGGAGTCATAAGAATATTCAACTTTTTCAATTTTTTGGAGTTTTTTTTAAATAATATTTTTTGTATAATAACAACTTTTTTTCTTATTTATTTTTTTTCCTTCTATCGTGTTTTTCCAATCCTGTTGGGTCATCTGAATGTTCTCTTGGTAGTCTAAGTCATTTTTGCATTTATGCACATGTCCATGTTTTGTCATATTTGTGATCACCTGAGCACCTTTTTGGGTTTAGCTCTGCTGAGTATTCCTGGGTTCCTTGTGCATCTATCTCATAGCCTCACGGTTGCCATATTTGTATACTATGGACTATTCTTCCCCATAGACAATATTGCTTTAAGTCTTCCTTTGTGATTCTCTTGCTACATTATTTCAGTAGGATGTATTCTACAGTCATCTCTTTTCTTATATATTTCAGTAGGATGTATTCTACAGTCATCTCTTTTCTTATATACTTCTGTGGCACACCTGTATATTCTCTTGTTTTATCCTATGTACCCAGTCTGATGCACATAGTTTTGGAGATGTATTCACCAATATATTTTTTTAGGATCCTTTTGATGGTATACATGCTGTTTATACGTAACGGTATGGTTACATACTCAGTTTTTACTTATATCTCTTTCATTTCTTTATTATCCTTTGTATATGTATTATTATCTTTATTTGGCTTCCACTTTGAATATTCGTTTTACACTTTCACTTCATTCACTTTCACCATTGAGGAACACTGGGGTGTGGAGTTTATATGTTCCTTCTTTTTACAGGAGCTATTTGTATTTTGCAACTTTGTTTCTTGAATTGTTTTTATGTGTGGGTTTTGGCCCACACCTTACAATTTGCATTATGCATACAATAGTACGATGTTTATTTTTTCATGTTTAGCACTGCATGTCAGTGTCTCACTGTTTAACCACTGTACATCGTGGATATATGCGAATATTCTCCCTCCTATCCACCGGAAGCGCCAGACTGTTTCAGCCTGTGTGATGCCTGAGCGTCTGACGCAGCGTGGTGCGTCATCACGTTGGTGAAATCATCGCGCTTGGGTTGCGATGCTCGGGAGGCGCACGAGGATTATGTCAGACTCTGGCCCCCGGCAGTATGGAGCATTACACCGCACCGATCACCTTGGACATACTACTATAAAGGTATGTGTATTTGTTCTTGTTATTGTGTTCTTGATACAAGTCATGTGCGACTGAAACGTTGAACAAGGTAGACACAGTTGTCAAGTTTGATTCTTTCATTTTTCACCAGACCTGTGAGTGCCGCCTTTCTTTTTCTGTATATATCATATATATATATATATATACACACACACACACACACACACACCTCCCCCCGTGCCTAATCCTAGTCTCCCCTCTAAGTGCCCTGTGAGTGCCGCCTTTCTTTTTCTGTATATAATATATAGCTCCCCCCGTGCCTAACCCTAGTCTCCCCTCTAAGTGCCTAAAACTAACCCCCCCCCCTTCCCCGCCGCCTAAACCTACGTCCCCCGGGGAGATGTCTAGCCCTAACCTCCCCCCAGGGGTGCCTAACCCTAACCCCTCCTTCCCCTAGCCTAAACCTAACCTCCCAGGGGGGGTGCCTAACCCTATGCCCCCCCCCCAGGAGCCCTAAACCTAACCCTCCCCCCCACGGCTGTCCGCCCTGTGCCCGGCATCCCTTCGATCGGGATGCCGGGCGCCGGTCTCCCGGCGTCAGTAAAATGACAGGCTAGATTTAGACGCCTGTCATTTAACCCTCGCCGTGATTAAGCAGTCGGGAAACCGGCGGTCGGCATTGCATCCGCCAGCTTCCCGAACGCATACCGTGAAACTGAATACATTTTAGCTCACTTGGGGGCATATTTATCAATTATCAGGTTTCAGACCCAATAATTGTAATTTTTTTATTGCCTCTATTCGCAGCAACGAGAAATGTATTTAAAGGCACACATAGGGACAGGGGCTCTGAAAGCAGCTCGCCCCTGCAACGTGTTTGGAATGAAGTGACGGAATGAAGTATCCTTTGTTCCCCACATTCAATCTGTCTCAAAATCATGTTACATACATTTAAAAAACATATTCAAAATTCGACCATACCTCACACAAGACACTGCAAAAACTCTAATCCATGCACTTATTATTTCCCGCATTGACTATTGCAATAGCCTACTTACTGGTCTTCCCAAAAACAGGCTATCGCCATTACAATCCATTATGAATGCAGCTGCGAGGCTTATCTTCCTTGCGAAACGTTCTTCTTCTGCTGCCCCGCTCAGTCAGTCCCTCCATTGGTTGCCGGTTTTCTACCGTATTCAATACAAAATACTTTCACTTACACATAAGGCTATTAACCAAACCACACCAACATACATCTCTTCACTCATCTCAAAATATCTCCCAACCCGACCTCTCCGCTCAGCACAAGATCTGCGTCTCTCATCCCCATGCATTACTTGCTCCCATTTACGGTTACAGGACTTTCTTCGTGCTGCACCCACTCTATGGAATGAACTACCTCACACAATTAGACTTTCCTCTAGTCTCCAATCCTTCAAGCGTTCCCTGAAAACTCACCTCTTCAGGCAAGCTTATCAGATTCCAGAACCTCTCTCATAACCTTCATAGTTTCCATATCTAATTACATCCCCCTTTACAGTCCACACACATAGTCTTTCTCTCACATCCTCATGACATTTGGTCGACATTCCTGTGTGACTGGATCATGCAGCCAACCAAGAAACTGTGTATTCTGGCTGGACCAAAATGCAATATACAGTATAGCATCTATCCTTGTGTATCAATGCCTATTTCCCTATAGATTGTAAGCTTGCGAGCAGGGCCTTCCTACCTATATACCTGTCTGTTATTACCCAGTTTTGTTCTATTAATGCTTACAATTATAAAGCGCAATGGAATATGCTGCTCTATATAAGAAACTGTAAATAAATAAATAAATAAATAAAATAAATAAATCAGCAATCTCTCCACTCCTCTTTCGGGACTCCTGCACATGCGCAGTCTACTGACCACAATTGTGAGACAGACATTTTTGGGGAGGGTTACAGAGGAAACCTCTCCCAGGAATTTTTGCAAAATGTAGCCAATAGACTACAACAGGCTAACGCCATCTTCAGATGACGTTAACTATGGGATCCAAACTCTGGTATGCTTCGCATCTGACAGCTTCGCAGCAGATATCTTATGCGGTCCCTCCATGGTACCTTAATAGGATACATCGTAGGTCACATTATCCCATCTGACATGCAACGCAACAGATGGGAAGATGCGACCACACAATTCATCAAACAATATATTGGGGGTATGCACTGTACAATGGAGATTCGCCAATATATCGTATTGTGTGAACCCAGTTTTAGTTCTGAATAAGACATCACCTGAAATAAAAAAAAGAGACTCTACAGTGTTTTTTTACATTTACATCTGCCTCCTAAGGATTAAGGTAGAAGACTCGTGAGCGGAGATCAGTGAAGCAGATATTCTTGTTCCAATATGACCAGCAGTCCTGAATTTTTGATTGGTGTCATCATTAAAAGCTGTAACATTAGTAATGGGAATAATGGTTGCTTAGCCAATTGAGCTTTAAAGGGGCCTAAATTGAACGACTGAACATCTGCTAATGGATAGGCCCCTTAAGGGTGTCCACCATAGGAGAAGTTACTCATTTATCCATAGCTCCAATTGGTAATGGATAAAGCGTTTACAATCCGTGTGTAACCTGAAATATAGGGGTGTGGTATGATATGTTGACAGTCATAATGTCGACATTCATCATGTAAACACTGATAAATTGTTGACACATTAGAATATCATCCCTGGTGGACCAGCGGTCACTTACCTGCTTCTGATGGCTCCATTTGGGATTCCGGGTCCCGGGCAGTCATGTGTCCGTCATTCACAGGTCAGACCTTCAATGCTCAAAAGTTTCAGTGTGTATTCCTCCCCATCCCTACCCCTAATCATCCCTCTGGTGCCTATCCCTAATGTGATTTCTTAGCGGGTTTTTTTTTTATATTAAATTTGCAAAAATCTCAAAATAACTTTTTACATGTTGTCATTATGTATTGTGTGTAGAATTTTGAGGGCAAAAATTAATTTAGTCCGGGGAGCGTGGCTTGGCGGCCATTTGGTGTGGTAGTGAGATCCAGGGGCTCTTGGATACTCATCCACTTTCACCAATTTGATCCTCCTCTGCCCGGACTGAGTATCCCCTGCCGGCTTCCCACCAGTGCCCAGTACCTGCTGATCTCCGCCGGTGGTGATTGCAGAGCCGGGGGAGGTCTCCTACCTCCTTGCAGGTTGTAACCGCTTTACCCCGCCAGAAGCCGGGACCTCATCTGCGCGGCGGCTTATGGTGGTGCCGAAGACTGCTGCCGTTGGTGTGCCTGCTGCCAGATGCCCTACGGAGCTTGCCCTCTGGTCCGCTCTGAGTCCTGGTCTCCCGGTGCGCCTGGAGGCTGTATGTGACCGCCGACAAGTGGCGCCCGCCATCTTGGATTTTTTCTCAGTGAGGTAGGGGAGCCAGTGATCATCACAGTGCAGCGGTGAGCGCTGATCACGGTTATCAACAGAGCAGCTGCAGTTTTCTTTATTCCATTTTTTTTTTTTTAAGGGTGACACAGCTTTCATCTCCAGCTGTTCAGCAATTACCCCCTCCATCTGCAGGCAGTGACAGTTACCCTGCAGTGACCCTATCCATTACATGCAGAACTTTCAAATTCCCTATACTTCACTGTATGAAAATTAAGAAGTTGGTGACAATAATAACATATATATTCTCCAAAGAGGCCTACTAGGGATTAATCCCTACATCTATCTATATTACTAAATAAAAGTCTCCTATAATTATTCTACACTGATTCTATACTCATTAACAATACCAGCTCCTTTGGCTCCCTCTTGTGGTGAGATTTTGGAAACTCATCATAAAGAGTTATCAATATCCTCTAGAGACTGTCATACTTCACTCCAAGTGTCTTTCTTACTTATTATACCCAGCACAAGTTTTGTTTTTCTCCGATGTTATGAGACCACACCCGGTCCTGTTCCCAAACATGATGAGACGGTAATCCTGATGGCTGCCTAGGTCCTTGGGAGGGACGGTACCTGGCGATGACCCAATTTCTCTCTAGCTGGCTTCACACATGAGAATTATATACGGATTATTTTTCATGTCACATACTTACACTATTTAATTTCAGAATGGGGAAGGATAAGAAACAAAGGTCCAGATCGGAAGTTGGTAGTAGATCGGATAGCGAAACCCATCAAGATCTACGTCAGTTCCTAAAGCCCGCTGGTACCACTGCTGCAGATAAAACCTCCGCACCAACCTCACCTGCTGCCTCTTCTTCTTCAGACACAATGTCTCAAGGAGATACTCATACTTCCAGCCCGACAGCATCTACCTTCCGGGACAAGATTAGTGAAATTCTCTCCCATGTTAGATCACTACCTACGAAACAAGACTTTCAGTCTCTGGAGGCCAAACTTCAGTCTACTATTCGCCAAGAAGTGGCCACTATTCAATCGGCCGAATTGGCGACCAGAATTGACGGTCTGGAAGACTACAAAGAGGTATCTGCGTACGCATTCCACCAATTCACAGATATACTCTCTCACCAACAATCTGAGATTCGCCATCTTAAATCATGTATGGATGACCTACTCGCGGCAGACGCAACAATATCAGTATACGTGGTCTACCTGAAGATGTAACGCAACCCAATCTCACAGATGCCCTCACGAAGATATTTGGTGAAATCCTTGGCCTAGACCCCAATAGTGAAATCCTGTTTGATAAGGCACATCATGCTCTCCGTCCAAGAGGTCTGCCTACTGACAAACTCCGAGATGTTATATGTCGCCTTCATTACCACACCCAAAAAGAAGCTATCCTGCAGAAGGTTCGACAACTTGAAGAGGTCGATTTTAACGGTGACAAAATTCAACTCTTTCCCAACCTATCATGGTATACCTTGCAACAAAGGAAAGCCCTGAGACCACTCACAGAACAACTTCGTAAACATTCTCTGAGATATCGGTGGGGTTTTCCATTTAATCAACAAGTAACTCATAGAGGGAAAAATGTTGTTCTCCATACACCCGATGATCTTCCTTCCTTCTTCACGGCTTTTGGTATAGAATCAGTGGCACTTCCGGATTGGGAGAACCTTCACAGCCCTTTAACTATTCCTTCCCTTCATTCTGACGGAGATAGTTGGCAACAAGTTTCAAACTCCAAGCGGAAGACAAGACGTCTATCCCTCCCAGCGCCCGCGGAAGAGACTTGATTACTTCATTTCATATACAAAATTGGTGAGACTGTTCCAGTTTTTCCTATCTGCATAAGACCTCGGTCTTAATCTTATATTTAAATGTTTTGATGCCAACGTTCATTTGACGCACTTTTAGTGCACCTTAACTAATTTTTGCAGTAATATCCGTGATGTTATATTGTAAAGTTATCTGTAAGATTCTCTTAGTAGAAATTAACTTAATTTCACAATTGTAAGTTTGGGTTGTTGTTGTTACTGTCCCTCCGAACCCCCCCAATGCCGCATTCTCTTTTTCACATCCTGGACATGGAGCTGATTTTTGTCTCCTGGTTGTCCAGATGCAGCATTTCAATGTTCCAATCTCTATCTACATTCAATATTTCAATTGTATGTTTAATATTTGCGACTATGTTATTTTCTTTATCCCTTCCCTTTTTTCCATCCCTTTTCCCTCTTCATAATCTTTCCATTTCTCAAAGGTGACACATATAATTGGGTAACTTACATTCTATTTCGAGGGGCGGATTGTTACGCTATTTCCACACTAGGAATCTATGTCTAGTCGTAAACCTGTGTTGCGGATTTTCACCATTAATGCAAAAGGATTGAATATCCCTGAAAAGAGATTCCAAATGCTTCGATCCTTTCGTGCTGATAAAGTCGACATAGCTCTTGTGCAGGAAACGCACTTTAAGAAAGGGCACGCCCCTCCTTTAAAGAATTATTATTACCCACACACATTTTCTAGTGATAATTCAGTTGGTAAAACCTTAGGTGTGGCGGTTTTGTTTGCTCGTCACTTACCAATATCTGACATTGTAGAAGGTAGGGGTATTTTGGTTAAATGTACTTTATACCATAAGCGTTTCTCCTTTTTGAATGTATACACGCCTAATTCTGGTCAACCCTCCTTTATCGCAAATGTGTTAGACAAAGCTGAGACTTTACTGGAGGGGATCACAGTTGCAGGAGGAGATTTAAATTGGCCCCTTGATCCTCTTCGTGACACTTCTAATAAAAAATCTCATAGGCCGGGGAAGGAATTTAGGCGAATGAGACGCACCCTTCACGACCATCAACTTGCTGACACCTGGCGGATCGCTCACCCAGCTGAATCTGACATCACTTTCTTTTCTCACCCCCACCACACTTACTCGAAAATTGATTATCTTTTTTTGAGTCACCGACATTTACATCTCATATCAAACACATCAATAGGACCCATCACGTGGTCTGACCACGCACCAGTTTTCCTTACACTTTCTCTGCCACAACACACTCTCAACGCTTGGTCTTGGCGTTTTAATGACCTCTTTTTACAAGATGCCTATTGCAAATCCCAAATCGAGTTCTCTTTAGACTCTTACATTGAACAAAATGATCAGGATGATATTTCCAAGATAACGGTGTGGGAGGCACATAAATGTGTTTTTCGAGGCACTTGCATGCAATTAGGTTCCTACTTAAAAAAACAGAAAACGCAGCAAAGGGATGCCCTTTTAGCTGAGATTAAATCCCTAGAAACTTCCCATAAAGCTTCCTTGTCCGCACATTTTTACTCTAAATTGGAGGAAGCTAGAGCTGCCCTCCATAAACTCTCCATGGATAAAATAAAGCTATCCTACCATAAGTGCCGTAGTCGCTTCTACCAATGGGGAAATAGGCCGGGTAAGATGTTAGCTAGGGCATTGCGAGAACAACATGCTATTACATTTATCCAAGCAATAAAAGACGAACATGGTCAGATCCATAATGAAACCAAACGAGTCCTTTTGATCTTATAATGCCAAACTTTATAATCTAAAGAATCCAGGTCAGAGATATTATTACTCATCAAGAGGCTATTTCGTCTTATTTACGATTGCTTAATTACCCTCAGCTTTCTTCAGAGGAGGTTGATACTCTTGAGACGCCCTTTTCTGTTGAAGAACCAGAACCCCTCATGACCTGGCAATCTCCTCCTCTCCAGCTGGCAAAAGCCCGGGTCCGGATGGATTTTCTACAGCCTACTACAAGGCTTTTAAGGATAGGTTGGCTCCCCTCATGACTCGTGCTTTTAAAACGATCTCAGATAGAACCAGTTTCTCCAAACAATCATTAGAGGCACACATTACCGTCATACCTAAGGAGGGTAAAGATCCTACTGTCAGGGTTCAGCCTAGGATCGGCCTCTCTCAACTCCTTGCCGGCTTCCCCTGACTTCCTTGCGGTCAGACGTCTGGTGCAGTGATGGATGTGGGGCTGAGTATTCTGCCTTAGGTGCTTTTTGCGAGCTTCCATGGTCGGCTGTGTGTGCTGGGGATCGGAGTTCCCATCATGGGCGCCGCCACGACAGTTCCTCTCATGTGACAGTACTCCTAACCTATGGTAGCATGATTTCAGTCAGCTGATGCTGTGCTCCAGTAATCTGCTACCCCTGGGTATAAATCCGCCTCCAGAACTCCAGGAAGATGCTGTTCAACTTCGTTATTCCAAGTGCCTGTGTTACTCCCACTGTTGCTTTGTGCTAAATCCTTCAGCGTGTTGCTTCAGCCAGGTCACAGTTTCCCAGTTTCCTGTATTAGCTTCCATGCTAAACCTTACTCTGAGACTTTAGCTTTCTCACAGTACTTCAGTGTTTCATGTCCCTTCCCTGTGTGTCTTTGTATATGTGCTGCTATTCTATTGCAGCCTTCCTGTGGCTATTACCCTGTATCACTGAAGTGTCAGATTACCTACTGGTATTAATTAGCTTACAGCTGGACCCCCCAGCACATGTCTGTGTCAATCTGCTCTGTGTCTTGTCAGTGCAAATCTGCACTTGCAGTTAGCACTCTCCCAGTGTATGCCTATCTTCTCTATATGTCTTGTCTGTGCAATCTGCACCTGCATATATAATTATTCCCAGTATTTTGCCTTTGCCCAGTACCAGCATTTCTAGCTCTCCCAGTATTTTGCCTTTGCCCAGTACCAGCATTTCTAGCTCTCCCAGTATTTGGCCTTTGTCCAGTACCACATTTCTAGCATTCCCAATATATTCCTTGAGTCCACTCTACTCTTGTATGTGCAATCCCTAGTATATGTTGTGTTTTCCTGCATATTTAGCAAACTCCAGTACCTGCCTGTGTCCACATCTCCCTGAGCTGCTGAGCTAGTCAGCTCCTGGATTTCTTAGTGATTCTTAGTACATTCTCAGTAATCTCATGCAAGCCGGTGATCGGGATTTCTAATTGTGTTCCAGTGTATCTACAGTGTTCTAGAAATAACTTAACGTAATATAGTTCCGGTCTTCTGCCATTCCCAGGTACCTGTCCAGAGGGCCGCGGCCTGCTCACTTGGTGCAGCGGAAAACCAAATCCCAATTGGAGGGGTCACTGAAGAAAAAGTGAGTTAGACTCCACGCCTCTGGGCAGGTCTAGCCAAACCTGGGTTCGGCCGCAAATAGGAGACCTAGCCACAGTCACTCTGATAGTCACCTGAACCCCCCGGCTCACAGTCCTCCACAGAGGATCACTTTCACCGGATTGTGACACCTACCTTATACCCTAGTTATAGGCCAATCTCACTCCTATATATTGATTTGAAGATTTTTGCCAAGCTCCTAGCCAACCGGTTGAAGATATTCTTACCCAAATTGATCCATGATGACCAGGTTGGTTTTGTCTTAGGTCGCGAGGCCAGAGACAACACAACTAAAGTTATCAATTTAATACTCCAAGCCTCTCTCTCGCCCGCCCAGTCCATTATTTTATCGACTGACACAGAGAAGGCTTTTGACAGGGTTGACTGGGAGTTTATGTCAGGTCTTTTACGGCATTTGGGATTAGGGCCTACATTTCTGCAGAAAATTTTGGCCTTATATGATGCTCCCACAGCAAGAATTAGGATAAACGGGTCTCTCTCCGACTCGTTTGCTACATCAAATGGTACAAGACAGGGGTGCCCACTCTCCCCACTTTTATTCGTTCTCTGTATGGAAGCTCTAGCTATGGCCATACGGGGTAATGTAAAAATTTCTGGTATCCACATAGGTGGTCAGGAATATAAATTAGCACTCTTTGAGGTGACCTTCTTGCACTGCTTACTAAACCAGCTATTTCTCTCCCGAACCTTATATCAGAATTCCAAAAATTTGGTATGTTTTCAAATTTTAAAATTAATTATTCCAAATCTGTGGCAATGAGTCTGACTGCACCCCCGTCCTTGGTAAATTCCTTGAAACAATCCTTCTCCTTTGTCTGGCACCCCACTAGACTTAAATATCTAGGAGTCTATTTGACTAATGATCTGTCCCAATTGTTCTCAAACAATTTTATGCCATTATTACAAGCTATACGTTCTGATCTGACTAGATGGCGCACCATTCGTTTATCCTGGATCGGCAGGATTAATGTGATAAAAATGAATTCACTACCCAAAATGTTATACCTAATGCAAACCCTTCCAATTCATATCCCTCCAACATGGTTTACGGAAATGGAACGCCTTATTGGTAGGTTTGTCTGAAACAATTCCACACCACGTTTTAAACATGCTATCCTATACCGCCGCAAACAAGATGGAGGTTTGCAGCTTCCTCACATCACTAGCTATTATCATGCCATTATGCTCAATCGTGTTCTTGAATGGACCCGAGCAGGGTGTTTCAAGCAGTGGATCATGTTGGAGGAAAGCAGTCTGGCTCAGCCTATAGAAATTGTCCCTTGGCTTCCTAAACTACCAACTATTAGACATTCCACTATAACACCCACATTACGCTATTGGCAGAAACTGCGACGTCTCTCCCATATTTCATCTATTGTTTCCCCTCTCACTACCTTTCTTGGGAATCTGGACATTCCCCCTGGGCTATCCACACTGTCCTTTAAAAACTGGTCGAGCGAAGGCCTCTTTAGACTGGGTCAGATGGTTTGTTCGTCAGGGGTGCGTCCGTTTACAGAACTCCAAAAATTATGGCAATTTCCCCAATCCGAATTCTGGAAATACCTCCAAATACGGCATTTTATTACCTCCTCATGTAAGCTGTCTGATCTCACTAAGACACACACTCCGTTTGAATCCTTATGTTCCACCTCTCAAACTCCATCTCATACTATATCCACATTATACTCACTAATTATTAAAAACTTGTTTAAACTAACCCCTCAATTTAATACAGTGTGGGAAAAAGAACTCCAAGACATAGACTGGGAGATTGTTTTTAATAACACCTTTGCTAGTTCTTCTTGTATAGCTACTCTTGAAACTCTTTATAAAAGTTATATCACGTTGGCATAGATATCCAGTACTTTTAAATAAAATGTTTCCTCAGGTCCCAAAAATCTGCTGGAGATGTAATTCTGCACCAGGTAGCCTTCTGCATATATGGTGGCCTTCCCTGGCCCCTTTTTGGCTAAATGTATTTGAGTGTTCTAAGATAATTCTTGGAGGAGAGGTCCCTAGAGATCCTGGTTTTTGGCTTTTAAACATAACCTCATCGTCTACAGCTTCCTATAGGAGTTCCTTACTGAGGCACCTAAATAATGCTGCTAAAGCGGTCATTCCTGTCTTGTGGAAATCCACATCCCCCACCTCCATTAAAGACTGGTTTAGGAGGATAGATTATTATATGGACATGGAGAACATAGTATCTTTTTCTAAGGGTAGACCTACCGACTTTACTGCTATGTGGTCCCCTTGACTGATGTTCAAGGGCTCTACGCAACATTCATTGTTTAATGGCTTAAACTCTGCACCCGTATCTGTGTCTTTTTCATCCCTATTCAACCTATTTGAGGCTATGATAAATCGCCCCCTTGATCACCCGTTAATCTACTGCTCAATTTCCTCTTTCCCCTCTGACTTTTCTTTCCCCGAACTCCCCTCTATATTGTTTATTACTTATTTTTTTTATTATTTTTTCTTTTTTTATTGTTTATTTTATTTTATTGTATATTTTATATGTGATTTATCTATATTATATTACGATTTTGATTGTACTACTCGAGATGGAAATATCACCTGTCAACATTTGTATCGACATGTTTTTTCTGCTGTATTCCATCTAAAATGTCTGATCCTTTTTCAATAAAAACAATTCGCATAAAAAAAAAAATTAATTTAGTCCATTTTGGAATTTGGAATAAGGTTGCACCATAACAAAAGCGTTGTGAATACTTTCCAGATGAACTGTATGATGATGGTGAAGGGGTCCCTCTGGACCCCCAGAAAACCAGGTGGCCAGTGTTCATCTCCCTTTTGTCATGGAGAGATGTGAAGAGCATCAGGTTTATTAGAACTTAATTTTTTTTTTCAAAAAAACTTAAAAAAAAAAATTGTGTCCACATGCATCTAGCCTCCTTGCACGTTAAACAGCCCTTCCAGTCGCACTATGCCATTGAGCAACTCTGTGGTGCCAAGCATCTTTTCATACGATTTTTTCCATTACAATGAATAGGACGCACAAATGAAATGCATAATGCCTATATTGTGTGCGACTGTGGCTTTATCTGCATGCGAAATTCTACATTAGTGTCACATCCAGCATGAAAAGACGCTTGGTTTTACAGAACTGCATGGTGCTCACGTATTATGTATAACATGACTTGTAGCGCACTGAGAATAGATGTATGTGGACACATCTGTATGTGAGAGTTTATAAAAAGAAAGATAAAAGTAGGTCTATCCTTGAACCAATTTTAACAATTGGTCATACATACCACCAATAAAGCATTTTTACAAAGCAGGGATGTAAAAGTTATTATGTACTTACTATGTTATTACTATGGGAAAATATATTGCTTTCAAGAGTGTACATTTTTCATTGTAAAGAGAACTAATGATGAGCATACACGGCCAGATAAAATGTCTGTCAGATGGACAGACATTTTATCTGGCAGCCTGCCAGCCGCAGATGTCGCCGGCATACACTGTGAGATTTCTCTCACAGTGTACTAGCCCGACATCCGCGCTCCGCCCCCGGGGGAGGAGACATTTCCCTGTTCCTTCCGTAGGCTGCCAGATAAAATGTCTGTAGGAAGGAACACAGGAAATATCTGTCTGTCGGCCGCGGCTAGGCATACACTGCCCGATGCGGCCGACAGTTTGCCGGTAAATATCGCATCGGACGGGCATGCTGGACAATCAGGCATGCCCAACCGAGCAATATTTAACCCTCGGTCGCCCCCCCCACACGCTACAATTATCGGGGCGATCGCCCCAATAATTGTAGCGTGTATGGCCAGCTTAAGCGATTATGTGAACGACAGGAATCATTGTTTACAAAACTTTTTTAATAATATAGCTATTGGCAACCTACAGTAGCTATATTATAAAGTAACAAGCCAGTGTACGCTATATTTGCCAAATAGAATATCTACTGATATAAAAAAAAAAGATATACTTGTTAAAACTGTTCATGAAATGAAAGAAAACAAATATATAATCAGATAATAAATTCTTACCTGATAAAAATAATTTTGACTTTAGACGGTGCACATTTGATAATGGATGAGGCATTCTGGTGACTTCTTCCATATAAAATTTGTCCATTAATCTATGAAAGGCAATTACATGGATATTATAAAATAATAAAATGTCAAATTAAGTAAAAAAAAAATATAGAATAAAGGTTATTCCATAAACATTTTGGTTAATTTTCACAAGAACAGTATTACATAAGTTTGAAATGTATTATTGTTGTCACATTATATTTCCAAACATAGCTGAATATTCTGCATTATTTATTAGGCATTTCTTTTCACAAAAAATCCACAACTGATGAAGACTGAATTATGATATATTTCCATACATTGATTGAAATATAACAATGTTTAATTAAAAGGATCTTTATTTCCACCCTCTCCATAGGTCGCTAAATAGAATCTTAATTTACAACTACAATGGATGGAATCACTAGTGGCTTATTGACATATACTTGCCTCTAATAACTCATCGGCAATCTGCAACCGGCCATCTTTGCCAGCTGCTCCATTTGGATCAATCCCCACGATAAAGACGCTCATTCGTGATCGGTCTTTGTTTCCAGCAAGGCTCAGACCCAATCCAGTCTTTCCTTTTTCCAACTCTATCATATGCAACTCTCCTGGCAGATTTCCATACCGCTGTGATATCTTTCCTAAATGGGAAAAGATGCACTAATTAACAAGTCCATCATACTAAGAACAGACATGAGTAATTAGCTCTTTGCAGCAAGATTGGGATAGAAATGTGCAGAGATGTTTCAGCAACAACAACACAGTATTACCACAATTTTACCATAAAGAGCTGCTCAAAATTGCTATCTTTAGATAGCCCAGTTATATTTGTGACTTGTGAGCAGTAATAGGACTCTTCTAGTAAGCCTCTAGAAACCATAAAACAGTGCAAAATAATATAAAAGTCAAGTAAAACCACAGTGTTTGTAAAAAAAAAAAAAAAAATGTGATTTTTGTTTAAAAAAATAAAATAAAATCAAAAATAGCTTTTTAGCAATATGTCCTGACTGTGATATTCATACTTACCTTTAACTCTTAAAACTTCATGAAAAACTGGTTACCCTAATGGGAAAGATACAGAGTGATGGGAAATCGTATTCCTTAGATTGTTTGCTTAGATATCTATTAATTTATTGGACTTCACAAGCATCTGTGAGGCCGCCTTCAGCATGTACGTAATACATGTAACGTTTCAGATACATTTAGAGTACTAAAGATTTACAGATGTGTTCTCATACATCTAGCCTCCTTGTGCGCTAAACAGCCCATCTAGTCGAACCATGGCGTGACTCGGTAGCGCTGAGCGTCTTTTCGTGCAATTTTTTACTTTCAAATGAGTCTTATTTGCACAATGATGCGAATAGTTAGCACAAGCAGCTTCTGCTGATTAATGATATGCAGCACGCCTATATTCTGTGAGCGACTTCGGGTGTATCTGCATGCAAAATGCTATGTTACAGAGTCAGCGGCTGTAACACTAACGTAGCGTTTCATATGCAGATACACCCGCATACTCACAGAGAAAATCATGCTGTATATCACTTTTATCAGCAGAAGCTGCTTGTGCTAACTAGAGTCACTGCAGAGTCGCACTGAGTTCCCGGCTTATGTGTAGCGCACGGAGGATAGATGTATGTGGACACATCTGTGTGACTACAAATAGCTGTTCTTGGAAACCAACAGAGTTTTAATATGTTTAATGGGAACAAAATCTAAATGATTGTTTAGCACAGTGAGACCACAGAAACTAATGTAGACTTATAAAAAAACAAATCTGTTAGTTGATGTACCATAACAATCTTCCACGAAATATAACTTACGCCAACTGTAGCCAAACTCATCTTCTTTTTCAGGGTCTCCAGTAAATGTAATGGTATCCATTTGAATACAGTCAGAGCTCACCGAGGTGAATGTTGATGGTGTGAGAACCAAGTTAGAAATGGTTGTCTTTTCTGTCTCTGAATCGGAATTACTAGAAGCCTGAAAGAGAAAGTCAACATTTAGACAATGCCTGTACCGATCAATGTAAAGATCCTGCTGTCTATTAGATTTGACTATCTGGCTTATATATTCTGACTTAACACACAATTATTATACACATGCACACACATCATCATTAATTTCAAAGCACCACCAGATAGCTAAAGTTATAAAACATTCAAATACAATCACACATTAACAAAACAAGTACAGATGAGATTGACAATAGGAGTAACAGATTTGAGTCAAAGTGTAGAGAGGGCCCTGCTCGTGAGAGCTGACAGTCTATCGAAAATACATATTTATGTCATGTGAAAGGAATTTGTTGTTTTACATATCAGGACACAATTATCAATCTAATCTTCACTAAATCCTAAAATTTAAGAAATCAAATCTTGTGACAAATAACTCACAACAGACTTTGTCATGATTTATTCAACAACATTTAAGCCTTCAGTACATGAAAAAGTATGATACAGAAACTTGTAGAACTTTCTTTAGTAGTAAAACATTGGGAGGAATAATCTTCTGTTTGAGTTCATCAGTTTTAACTGCGAATTTGGGGAATTTTGGCCCGCTCCTCCTTCCAACACTTCTTCAGTCCATAACAGTTTGATGGCTTTTTGTTCACAACTATCTCCACATCCAACTACAAAATCTAAGTGGGGATGAAGTCTGGACTTGAACAATCCAAAATCTTTAAATTTTCTATTTGAGCAAATAAGTTGTAGGTTTACTGATAAGCTCAGGATTACTGACCGATTACATGATCCAATTTGGCCAAGCTGCGGTTATCACCTATAAGAAGTTTCTTCAAAAATTCTGGCACAAGATACAACACATGGATCAAATGATTATATGGTTCCCTGTGGCTAAATATCAACCCCAATCATCACTTACAAATACCCATGTTGTTATGGAGTTCTTGAGGGAATATACTGTGTTTAGTTTTTGCCAAACATTATGACCAAACTCCACTTTGGGCCATATCCAATTAGCCGCGGTAAATTACCGCGGCTAATTAGCTCGCCCGCTGCTCGCTCAAGGCTATCCAAGTAGCCCCTAAGTTGGCCTGACAACGGCACTTATCAGGGTTTTTTTTTTCGGGATCTGATGTGTCCTGAAAAATAATCCACGATAAGTGCCGTTTTTTCGCCCAAAAAAAGGCGAGAACACATAGGGCCGCTAGCTTCTCGCGGCTCCTATGTGTTAACGGGCGAACTATCCTATTAATTCACCCAAATTAATAGGATAGGGAGGAAAAGAAAATCGGGGATTATCAGCGAAAAATCCCCGTTTTCGCAGATCGCAGGGATAAATTAGCGCCCGGCACAGTGTTCGGGGCTAATTGGATATGGCCCTTTGGCCTCATCTATCCATAGCAAAAAAATATTGTGTTTCATTAAGATGTAACTTTGCAAACTTGAGTCAAACTGCAATGGGTGTTTTTGGGGGAAAGGGACTTTCATCCTGTTAACACTTCCATAAAAAACATACTTATTTAGTATTTATGTGAGGGTAAAGTCAAGAACTGTTGCACACTGAATTAGTAACCCGTGACTCACATTGGCTTTTACGTGTTGATTGTTAAATAATGATAAAACCAAATCTGTTATTGGTTGTCATATAAGGCTGTGCTTACCAAATTGTAGGACTTGGTGAGGATAATTGTTAACCAGATCTTGATATGTAAAAACACGATAAGAAAGAGGCACTGCTGCACTTTCTTTTCACAGGAGAGAGTTACATTTCATACAGAGGCCTATCTATTAGGCATATCTTTCTAATATGGGGTGGGACCCCTTTGACCCCAGAACTGAATTCTTCATGGCATGGATTAAAAAAGAGAGATTGTGAGCCATGTTGATACCATCATGCAGATGTGATGAATGTGAATTTTCTGTCCCACCACATTCTAGAGCTGATCTATTGGATTCAGCTCTGGTGACTGTGGAGTACAATTGGGCTACACTGAACTTACTGTTGTATAAGGACACATCTGTATTGTCATTTTGATGGAACCAGCTTGAGATGGGCTGGGTACGGGAAGCCCGCACTTTTGATCCCAGCAGTCAGAATCCTGACGCCAGTAGCCTGACCTGGTTACAATGCCTAAAGAAAGGTACTCCTAACCTAACATATAACTTTACCCCTATCCCTCCCTCCCCGATGCCTAAACCTAACCTCCCCCCTGGTGCCTAAACCTAACCACCCCTCCCCACACCCTAAACCTAACCTCCATCTCTGTAGCCTAACCCTAACCCCTTACCCTCCCCCTTACCCTAGTACTTACATTCGGGATTTAAGCGGTCGTGATGCTGGCGCCGGTATTCTGATAAGTATCGGGGTTTCGCCCGGTGTCATGACCACCGGAATCCCAGCGGTTGGGATTCTGACCACATCCCGCTTGAGATAATGTGCATTTAGAAGATGTGTAGATTACCATGTGCATCCCTTTAACATCAGATAGGCTGTAGCAGTTATATAATGTCCAAATAGTATTATGGGTCTAACATGTTCTAAGAAAATATTACTCATATCATTAGATACCAAAATTGGAAAGGACTCGAAATGTAATATTTATTGGAATCCTCCTGTGATTAAGTGAGATTACTTGTATAAATATATTTTTTTAAGATAATATGTATATATGTTGATATATATTTATAATTTTTTATGTATAGTTTAGAGAAATTGAACAATTGTGCTTTGCCTGTATTTGTATGTTGGAAATTGTGCATGTATACTGTATATTTGATTAATGCAGATTTATTAGTAAAGTGTGTTTTTTACCATTTCTCACGAGGGCACTCTCCATGTTTATTACGTTTACTAGATCAGTGACTCTTGTGGCTAAGGGTTGGGAGGCAGCAGCACTACATCAATTCATATAACTCTGGACATTGACCATGGACTTTCTGCGCAACACTGACAGTATTGTGCGTGTATATAATATTATATAATATATATATATATATTATATACACACACACACACATATATATAATATATATATATATATATATATATATATATTTTCACACACTGTATGGATAAAAGTATTCAGACGCCTGACCACTACACCAACAATGACATTGTATTCAAACATATACTTTAATATGGGGTTGGTCCCCCTTTTGCAGCTATAACAGCTTCAATTCTTCTTGGAAGGCTTTCCACAAGATTTTGGAGTGTTTCTGTGGGAATTTGTGCCCATTCATTCTGTAGAGCATTTATGACGTCACGTACTGATGTTGAACGAGAAGGCCTGTTTTCGCAATCTCCATTCCAGTTCATCCCAAAGGTGCTTGATGGGGTTGAGGTCAGGGCTCTGTGCGGACCAGTCAAGTTCTTCCAAACCAAACTCATCAAACCAAGTCCTTGCTTTGTGCACTGGGGCACAGTCATGTTGGAATAGAAAAGGGTCTACCCCATACTGTTGCCACAAAGTTGGAAGTATAGCATTGTCTAAAATGACTTGGCATACTAATTCATAAAGATTGCCCTTCACTGGAGAGAAGAGGCCTAGCCCAAACCCTGAAACCATCCCCATACCATTATCCCTCCTCCACCAAACTTCACAGTTGGCACAATGCAGTCAGGCAGGTAACGTTCTCCTGTCATCCGCCAAACCCAGACTCGCCCATCTGACTGCCAAACAGAGAAGCGTGATTTGTCACTCCACAGAACACTTTCCACTGCTCCACAGTCCAGTGTAGGTATGTGTAACACCAAACCATCCGACGCTTAACATTGGACTTGGTGATGTGAGGCATGCATGCTGCTGCTCGGCCATGGAAACCCATTCTATTAAGCTCAAGACGCACAGTTTTTGTGCATACATTAATGCCAGTGGAAGTTTGGAACTCTTCAGCTATGGAATCAGCAGAGCGTTGGCGACTTTTACGCACCATGCACCTTAGAAGTAGTTGACCCCGCTCTTATGTGGGCTTCAGCTTCGAGGCGGAGTTGCTGTTGTTCCTAAACGCTTCCACTTTTTAATAAACTCACTTACAGTTGACCTTGGAATATTCAGCAGGGATGAAATTTCACGAAGCGTCTTATTGCAAAGGTGGCAACCTATCACAGTACCACGCTTGAAGGCACTGAGCTCTTCAGAATGACCCATTTTGTAACACAAATGTTTGCAAATGGAGACTGCATGGCTAGGTGCTTGATTTCAGACACCTGTGGCAACGGGTCTGATTGAAACACATCAATTCAATAATTAACAGGTGTGGCCAAATACTTTTGTCCATATAGTGTATATATACACATACACACAGAAAACTAGATATTCACATAGACACAAATAGATTCCAGGGGCATTTTTAAGATATCACTAAATTCAAATTAAATAGTAAATTTAATCTTCCTATTAATCATGTATCTATCTCCAAAGCCAAGATAAGAAGTACTTGTATAGAGGGGATATAGTCATTATACCGACAGTCAGGATGCCGGCGCTTGGAATAACGGCGCTGGAAACCCTACATGTCAGAATCCCAGCGCCGGTATTCCAACGGTAAGTATCAGGGTTGGGATGGGGGGGTCGAGGTTAGGTTTAGGGTGCAGGTACGGAGGGTTAGGAGGAGGGTAAGCTTAATTAGCTCTAGGCATCGGGATTGTAACCTAGTCAGGATGCTGACACCAGGATTTTGGCTGCTGGGATCCCGGACGCCGGCATCCTGTACCCAACCCGTATAGTGTTATGTTCTGAAAATAAAATTGTTATTTTAATGTGTTTTCCACTGTAATTACGAATTTATCTTAGCTTCCGCCTCCACCTGTTCCAAACAACGGTACTCTCACTACCGCAGCGACCAGCCACTTTGTCGGAATCTCTCTTGATCTCCTTGCATGCTGCTCAGCAGTCGCTGCTGGCTGTCTTCACTGATGTCTCCCCCTCTCAACCGCCAAATCCCCCCCCCCGGCCACGGTCACATCCACTGTCCCCATTGCGGCTATAGTTCTCCAGTGCACAAGTCAAGTCACCGCCCCCTTGTGCAGCCGGGTCCGGGCAGTCATTCAGCTACCGGCTCCCTTCAAACCTGCTTCGGCTGCAGGTCAGAAGCCGACTCCACAGTGCAGCAGAAGTTCTCCCTTCTGCTCCTTTCCTGGCTTGCGGTGACAGAATGGCAGCTCTTTTCACCCAACGAGGCCCCCACCGGCGTTCCAATCCTCACGGTTGCCCCACGTGCCCCCCCTGCCAGCGCCCCCAAGCCATTGTGGGGACTGTGGGGGTCGTTGCTACACCACTGCTGCTCATATCTTGCAGAAGGGGAAATCTTAGCTTTAATGCACTGAATTAGTTACTGCTAAACAGAATACATTAATGGTAAAGGAAGTTGTTCAGTAAGATTAATATTTAAAGTGGAAAACGACTTTAATAACATGGTACAAATATCACCGACATGCTGTAGCATATTATACCCAACTAAGCAATTCTAATTTTCCCCCGACCTATCAAGATAATCATATGGTTGTTCTCTCTTCAGACTCTTTATACCAGAAGCCTACCCAAGCACAGTTATTTATGCTTAATATCCAATCACCTGGAATGAATGTTGACAAAATTGTCATGTTCATATACACTTTTTTCTATACATTTAAAGCAAAAGCTTTTTGGATTTTGGCCCCAGTAGTTTACACCATCTTCAGATGGTGTTAACTGCTTTAAGCCTATGGAAGCTTACAAAGCTTTTAAATGTGAGTGTGGCTATGATAAAGATAAATTACATGAAATAAGCAATTCATTTTCTTCACTCCTATCCTGATTAGATGCTGGATTAACATACGCTAATAAGGTGGAAATGTATGCCTTTAGAAAATGATCCGCTAAAGTAGCGGTTCCCAAACTGGGTGCTGCGGCACCCTGGGGTGACTCAGAGCACTTGCAGGGGTGCCTCAAGTTGATGCTCCAGTTCCAAATAAAATTATTTTTAGTCAGTGTGATAAGCAAAACCAGTGCTAATGACTGTCAATCAAAAAATTTGTACAAAAACAAGTGGAGCCCTTTCAACCACAACATAACTGAACCTAAGGGTGACATATAAGCACAATTTACTTAATTTAATTTTTACTGAATTTCTCAATTAGAAACTTTTAACCCTGCGGTGCCATGGAAAAAAGGCTGATACTCTAGGGTACCGCGATTCGAAGAAGTTTGGGAACCACAGCCCTAAAGTATTTTGTTGTATATTTCTGTAGGACAGAGAAATGGAAGAAAAATACTTCAAAACTAGGAATCATGAAAGGGATATTTAGAGGACATTGTAACCTTGTTGCAGTAGATGGGCATCTGTAATGAACAAAATGAGTAGCTAATTTCTATAGAAAACATATCATTCGGTAGTGTTGCAGATCTTTCTATACAATTGAATTTAGAATGTTCCTAGTTCTTAAACTGTGCTCCTGTACTTTGCTTTGTATTTTATAACACTTTGGGCCAAATTCAATTAGCCGCGAAAAACCTAGATCGGCGAACAGTTTTTGCCGATGTGCAGTTTTCGCCTGTTTTCAAAATGTCGCCGTATTCAATTCCAGGATGTTTTCGCCTAGGGGAAAAATCCATAGGCAAAGACGGGCAAAAAAAAGTTTCTCCAGCAAAAGGCAGGAGGAAACAAGTGCAAAATCCATATTTTGGGGTACAAAAGTGAGGACTTGGTTCAGAACCCTGTGGACCCCCCCCCCCCCCTTAATGACTAACTAGGCAAACAAAATTAAAGATTATCTTAATTCACCCCAAACAGACATGCCATTTTTGGGGCAAAAATTTAAAAAGTGTGGGAAAAGTGGGAAAAACTAGTGGGCCTGGTATTTTGGGGGGATATAAGGTTGAGACAGGTGGTTTTAAAATTGCAGGGGGCTGCAGCAGGTGTATTTTTTAGATTTTTCAAATCTTCACTTTAGAGACACCAAAATATACTAGTACCCATTTACGCATGGAGAAAACATTGCGTCCAAACAGGCGATTAAAGGCGAAAACAATATTTATCTCGGCTTTTCGCGGCTAATTGAATTCAGCCCTTTATCACAAATCACATATTACACCAGTGTCAGTGTTCTACTTTTGAGAATACCCTCTAGAGCACTAGAGGTAGACGTGTATTTCTCTATTTCTGGAGCGTCTTCCCCTGTATGCTGTTACTGGAGATAACACTTAAATCGGACAGGTCTCTAAAGTACAGTATATCACTAAAATTTTATGATCATTTTCAGATTTCTCTAAAAGTACGATTAACAAAATGACACAATAGCATACTACCTTTTTTTAAATTTGAGTAAAGTTTTATCACATCTATGGAGTGAAAATTAATCATGCAAGAAACCACATGCTTCATGAATAATAAAAATACTAAAATTGCACACACACAAAAAAATTCTAAGTAACATACTGTATGTTACACAGTTAACAGAAGCACAACAATCAAAATCATTACATATGTATGATTCACAAACATATACACAGTGACAAATACTGAAGCTACAATTACTTAAATCTGCTCAATCGAACAAACCTTAAATGGCGTGGGGGCAAAGGGGTTAGTTGGGGAACAACGGAAGGCAATTCTAACCGGATTCATTGTACCCTACAGCAATAAGAGAACAAAAACTTTCACCAACATACAGTGTATTCTGGAAAAGTATAACATTAGCAGGGAGAATGCAACCTATTGCAATATACAAAGGAGCACTAAGCCCTAATATGGACAATTTAATTATGAACCATGAAGGTAAAATACAAAGTTCAGTGTCAACTTGACTTTCCACTACAAATCTAGTACAAAGTAACATATTACCTCCCCACTTAAATACAGAAAATTGCAACTCCTCCCACAACTGCAGAATTTTTAAAAGTCATAAAGCAGAGACTGAAGTGCTGTGATATGACTAGCCTTACTCCTGTGTATCAATCAATCAATTCACACTGTACTTTACTGCAAAGGAGGCAGGCATGTCTCTCAGTGACTGTCTGCTTGTTTAGGAAGAGAAGCACCTTTCTCCTTACATAGCAACGTGTAACATACAAGTGAAATAAATTAATGGGGGTACATATTTTGCAAACACTTCAATTATTTCACGTGTATTCAGCTCAGAAATAAACTTGACTATGCTATACAGAATATTACTATTATTTGGCCTTTGAATATTATTTATATTATCAAAATCTAACACTTTGGGATAAAGCTGAAAATAAGTGTGTACCGTTCCAGAGAATAAGCCTCAATAAAGTAAGTTCTGCATTCAGGGCCGCCATCAGGGGGGGACTGGCGGGCCTCGAGTCCCGGGCCCGGAGACAGCGGACAAAGAGGGGGCCCGGGTGCAGAAGTGCTGCACTGGCAGCCACGTACAATTGAAATACATTGCCGCCGGCTGCATGTCATTTATGGTGCAGCCGCGAGCCAGCCGGAGCTCGCGGACCGGCAGCCATTCAGGAGCAGCCGCTCCTGATTGGCTGCTTGTCCGCAAGCTGTGATTGGCTCACAGCCACGCCATATTTGAAATGCAGATGCACGGATGCAGCGCCACTACCAGAGCCACCCGGGCCCCCCTCTCTCTGCTCTCTCATCGCTGATTCTGGTTGGCTGGCTGCACCAGGGCAGCCAGTTGAAGATTTCTAAAACAGGTACCCTACTACTAAATACGAAAGCTAAGAACCTAGGGCCGGATTCAGAGCTGTGCGCTAATGCTGCCGCAGCTGTGATTTTTGCAGATTTGTGAAAATATGCTAATGCTACAGCAGGCAGGACTTGTACTGAGACGCCCGGCAGGCAGGACTTGTACTGAGTCATCGCAGCCGTCTACTGCATACACATACGCATCGGTTGCAAATCGTGCAAACATCGACTTCCTGAGTGAGTCTATGGTCACTCAGAATGGCCGCCGTACATACAACCCCAGAGCCATGTTTCCTGTGTACAAGATCGCAGACAGCAGCTGGTACACGCTCCAAAGATGGTCGCAACATGCGTTTTTCTCAGCACTACCCGTTACCTCCCACAAAACGGCCCCAGTCTGTAAATCACTTGCTAATAAATACTCCAAGCTAGCGTATCTGCAATTCATTCGTCACGTGTGCACACTGCGGCTATGACATATGCGCAGTCAGTCGATAAATTCACAACTGCAAGAACATAGGCATAGCGTACAACCCTGACCCAGGCCCCTAGTAAACTATGGGTCTGATTCAGCAAGGATCGCAAAAGCTGTTCTTACTATTTTTACTTCACTTTTCTCACTATGGCAATGCCCTGGGGTGGCTAGGCTGCGCTGATTTGGGAGTGTCCTGCCCTCTGGATTTGAACCTTAGAATGTTAGGGACCTAGCCTAAAGAGGTTACCTGGATATGGTGGGTAGGCCCATAACCTTGGCCATGATTATGCTAAAAACCTCTATTGATTGCAAAATTTTATTGCCTTTATATATTATCAGTAATTTGGAGTTGTGCCCCTGAGATTTGTCTGTTTCTGTGCCTGCAATTAGTCTCATCAGGTAGCACCTCCCATTATATATTCAGGGTGTGCAGTCCAGGAATCTTTCCTATTTAATCCTCAGACTGGCCGGCTTGCGAGCCCAGGACACTGCGTTGATCAACGCAGGTCCTGGGCTGGCCATGCCCCCATTTCTGGAAATGCCAGCCAACCTCGCCCTTAAATGCCTCTGCCTGTCAATCAGATAGAGGCATTCAAGGGTCTGTGTGCGACTACTCAGGACCCATTCTGCACACTCGCAGAATGGGTCCTGTGCACGTGCAGATTCCCGTGCACTGCTGAATCAGGCCCTATAAGTGAATGTGACGAAGATGCAAAATTCTGGAAAAAGTACACAAGCGTAGGAAATGCTAACAATCAGGAAGCATCTAAGTCTCGCACCATATGGCATAAAAAGGATGTGAGTTCAAAGACACATCTGTAGCTTAGGAATTTTGGTAATTGTGTTTTTCACTTAAAAAACAAAAGAATAAAACGTTTGCCAAAAAGTGAGACATTTCACAGCTGAAAATAAGATAATTTATTTTAGATGATAAACATAGTGATTTTATTTTTTGAGCCACTTAGTGAAAACGTTTCTCTCTCTCATGAAACTCCCACCTGAATTGCTTGGTAATGGTGACTCTCTGGATTGCTGTGAATATAAACTGCTCTAAAAACATTTTTTTAAAAAAATGTGACAACTGATAGACCAACAGTAGCTGTCCAATCAATTTAATCAATGCATCTGCATTTGGCCCTGTATTTAGTTCTCTAGGCCTTTCATTCTAATACAGGGTATGCAGACCTCAAGGGTGGTCATTACCAGGAAGGTTTGACTTTTTATGGAACTGCAAGGTCCTGAACATTGGGGTTGAGGTTGTTAGTCTTTTAAAAGAACAAAAATGAAAGTGTCTGGAATAGTTACCTAATGTGAAATAATTTTCTCCACAACTAATGTGAGTTAAACAAAAGAAATTCCACCTCATTCGCTGCAAAGTTATCCCTTACTCCAGGAGTCAGAGACATATAGTAAAACTAATGGGTAGAATGAATAACTGCTGCCTGTTATACGGTACATACTGACTGAAAAACACATCAGTATCGATATGTGGGACTCTCCAACGGGAATACTAGAATGGGAGCTATCAGGGGTTATCTTAGGGCATGGTACTTTGAATTGCATTAACTCGGCCCTGTCCCTCCTGCAAAATGCAATTTACGGCAATCAGCAACAGGAGGTGGGGAAACAATGACATAATTGATAGTGAATCATGTCATCTTGGCCCCCTCCCCCACAGAAATGGACGGGATGTGAGAGAATTGTCTACAAGGAGAGCTCCCTGAAATTTGTGAGTCTCCCCGACATTCCAGGAGAGCAGGAAAGTATGCATCAGACACATCAACTACTACAGGTATGAGCTGCATTATTGCTTCTTGTTTCCAATTCATGCAATACATTATTTCCACTGTATTTTTCCTTACTACTGATCATGATTTAGGTACAGATGTGTCCTCCGTGCGTTACAAGTCTCGTTACACAGAACGCGTGAGTGCCGCACGACTCTTTAGCAACAAGTTTTTTCTTGCAGCTTTTTCCTTAAAATGCATCCTTTTCGCAAAGTAATACGAATAGGATGCACAAACAGCTTCTGCGGATTACAATGATATGAGGCATGCCTATATTTGTGTGCACGCATGCGGTTATATCTGCATGTGAAATGCTACGTTACAGTGTCAGCAGCTGTGACACTAATGTAGCATTTCACATGCAGATTTGCAAATAAGACACATTTTAAAGAAAAAAGTAACACGAAAAGATGCTCGTCGCTATTGAGTCACACCACATCATGGCGCTTCTAGAAGGGCTGTTTAACACGCAAGGCGGCTAGATGAATGTGGACACATCTGTAAAGTATGCTATTTATGCACTCAGGACAAAATAGGAGAAAAGTGAACATAACTAAAGCTCCACCCCTATCCAAGTTTGCAAAGCATAACACTTACTATAGATCTTCCGCACAGTGAAGATCTGATATATGCAAATAATAACCATTGCCAACACATATGAATGCAAGCTACTGTATATGTAACAAATGGTTTGTAAAACTATTTAACTACATCACTATAAAAAGTAATTGTTAGAAGACGTGAGGCATAAGGCTGACTTGGTAAGCCCAGAAAACAGTTTCAACCCTGAGGATGAGATGAGTCGCCACCCTTCCCTTGAGAAATAAGTGATTGACACTTTTGGGTCAATCTACTCGCGAAGGGTGCGTGTTGCCTTTGTCACTGTTAAAACACAGACGACGGCACCGCATCTCGCACCCCTCGCAGCCCGCTCTCAGCCCAAATTCTCTCATTATTCAGCGAGTTCGGCTGCCGTAAAGAGCGTCTGAGGTCATGTTAACTCGCAACCGTGAAGTATTTCCAGATAATTTAATTGACCCCTTTACGGTGGTTCTGTTTTTCCCTAGTGATTATGGAGCCTATTGTGTGTGAGGGCCAGAGTTTTGTAGTGTTATAAGGGTTGACAAATTGTATGATTCATCGTGTCTTCTGGAAATTCCCTCCCTCTTGTGAGATTCTTCTTTGTGTGTTGTTCTGTTGTTTGTTGGTGGCGGAAAGAATGAAAATGTATTTGTGTATATGACATTTTATATTAGTTTGGTGCGTTCTCCCCACAAATGATGATGTGTTCCCATTGTAACAACTGGGAATTGGACTCCACCCATATGGGAATGCTTTTTTGATTAGGGGGAGGGGTGACACACCGATTATTGAGTACCTATATGCAAGCTATTGTCTTATTTGCCTTTCTTTTTGTCCGCCACCATACTAACAATTATAATAACTCAATTATAAATGAAAATACATTTTATCATGTTTTTAAACGCCAACTCCAGTTGTCATGTGTCGTTATTTGTTTAGTTAAGGTTTTAAACTTTGAAATATTATGTAAGGGAGGAGGCAGAGAGTGTCAGTCTTCAACTGAATTTAAAATGTTTCTGGCCATAATGCCGTCACAAAAGTGATGTGAGGCAAACGATAAAAAACATTAGCCAATATTGATATGTCGGGTACACATTAGACGATGTCTAGTGTGTACGACATCAGCAGCGGCGCGACCCGGCGGATGTGCCATAATTGGCAATAGCATACACACTTTCCAATGCAGGCAGCAACGGTACAACGGTGGGGGCAATGTTGCATTCGGCTACTAAGAATATCGCCCCGTCGAATCGGCTTCAGGAGCGCGCATCTTCAGCGACATACCAGGTACACACTGGCCAATGTGGACACATCATCTAGTGTGTACTCAGCAGTATGGGAGGACTATAGTATTGTCAGCTCAAATGGACATATTATTATTGGAGCAAAAAAGGTTACACATAGTTGTACATGGTAAGAACTCAAGTATGCAGGTGTGTCAGGTGTGTCCTAATACACCAAGCCTCAATACGGTGCTGCATCATCCGATTGTAACTAAGACACACATCCAAGCAACATACACTTTAAAAAGATGAACGGCAGTTACAGAGTCACACGGGACCTGGCCTGCCGAGAAGGGCTGTATGGCGCGACTGCGGCAATAGTATATGAGGACAATTCTGTACCAAGTATTATGATCAATCATTAAATCTTTCTAAAGCTTACAATATATCTCATTAATTGTCTGATTTTTAGACAAGAGATACTTATTTTTTTACTATTTTATAAAAAAAGAAAAAGGTGGGTACAATTGTTCAAAAGGTATGTTTATTGACGGTCATTCTGTATTAGTGTCTTACTGTATAAAAAAGGCAAGTTTAGTACAGATATATATCCACCCTTGATTGGCTAGACATGTAGCATTATGTAGGTTAATTTGTTTTGTTAATGAAATGGAACCCTTTGCTAAGTTGCAAGTTACTGTAATTCCAAAAATAAAAACATCCAACCTTGTTAGTGGAGAGCTGGGAGGAATCAGCAAATGGGTTAGTGCATCTGAAGAGAGGTTTAGTACCAAATGTGCTCTGTAAAGACAAGCTTTGCTTCTAAAAAATAAAATAAATAATTATTTAGTACAAAATAAGCAGGTATGAAAAAAAGCATTGCAGAGATAACAACTGGAAGATTAAAGGAACATTAAACAACTCACTTAAAAAAGCGTATACAAAGTTTTACTTTAATATATACATTCTCTCTGGAGAAAAGCTTGTGTAACCTAGAACTATATAGCACATCTTTTTAAATCCAATCAAATTGGAGATTATATATATATATATATATACACATACAAACACACACACACACATACATACATACACACACAGACACTCACACGAAGTTTAACTACCTACAGTATTTCAAATTCATTGTGACTCCATTGAAGATTAAATATTTAGCAAAAATTGGCTAATGTAGTTTAGCATAATTTTTTCATACTCATTGTAGGCGGTGTAGGATGTTCTGAAGCAACGAGGGATAAGATCACCTGCACCAGCTCTACATTCAAGCTCACGATAACAGAACACTCCCAGATAAGAGGTGGGAGGAGTTTGTGTGTTTCATGTGGCACCAGATTTATAAGTATAGGGTTTTCTACTTTATACAGTAAAGCAAGATATTGACATATCATTCCGTACATTTAATATAAACTCTCCAAATAAAGATACTGAAATAAAGGAAGCCCATGAATGCAGAGGCCGTATACCACGACAGACATCATCATTGGTATCTTATTTCTTGAAGCCTTGTGGAGAAATCTATACAATGTTGCTGTTGGCAGCGTCGTAACTGTGTGTCTCGGTGCCCTGTGCCGTCCACGCTCACTGAGTGCATGATGTCATTTGGCTGTAAGGGCAGAGATGTACATGTCTGAAGCATCCTAAGGACGGTCCAGGCAGCATTACTGCTGAGATTCTGGCTACAGGGTGCCATTTCACCCTGCTAGCCAGATGTAGGGACTGTGGGGCAGTAGCGGTGCCACCCACAGGGCTCTGCATGGCGGTGCCGCTCTTACACCCCTAGTTACGGCCTTTGCTGTTGGTACTTGCTAATAAAGCTCAGTCCAAGTAGAAGGGATGCAGTAAGCATGTTGACATTCAAAACGTCGACAGTTATGTTGATATGTTGACAATGTCGAAATGTTAAATGCAGACATTCTACAGAATACTGACAGTAGGGTTAGGCTTCAGGGGGAAGGTTAGGCTGCAGGGGGAGGGGTAGGGTTAGATTTAGGCTGAGGGATAGGGGTTAAATGAAGCTGGGTACACACTGGGCAATATTTTGTCCGTTCAATCGAATGAATGCCTTCCCAGGTGTGACGTTAGAACGACATGTCAAGTGGCCATTCAGTAAGTGTGTATACTTACCTGAATCGTCCATTCGGTCGGCGCAATGTCAATCTATTGTGTACCCAGATTAACTCTCTGCTGGAACCGCTGGATCAGATGCCAACGGAACTCAGCATTACCTAACACAGCCGGACCCGAAAGACACGGCTGCACCGCTGGAGCTACAGTGCCTTGCAAAAGTATTCACCCCCTTTGCATTTTTCATGTTTTGTTGCCTCACAATATGGAATTAAAATGGATTGTTTGAAGGTGTGCATCATTTCATTCACAGAACATGCCTACAACTGTGAACTTGTGTTTTTTTTATATTGTGAATCAAACAACATTTAGGACAACATAACAGAAAGCTTCAGCTTGCATAACTATTCACCTCCTTAAAGTCAGTACTTTGTCGAGCCACCTTTAGCGGCAACTACAGCTGCAAGTTGCTTTGGATAAGTCTCTATGAGCTTGCCACATCTTGCCCCTGAGATTTTTACCCATTCCTCAAGGCAAAACTGCTCCAGCTCCTTCATGTTGGATGGTTTCCACTTGTGAACAGCAATCTTCAAGTCTGACCACAGATTCTCCATTGGATTGAGATATGGGCTTTGACTAGGCCATTCTAAAACATTTAAATGTTTCTCCTTAAACCACTCGAGTGTTGCTTTAGCAGTATGCTTTGAGTCATTGTCCTGCTGGAAGGTGAACCTCCGTCCCAGTCTCAAATCACAGGCCGACTGAAACAGGTTTTGCTCAAGAATATCCCTGAATTTAGCACCATCCATCTTTCCCTCGACTCAAATCAGTTTCCCAGTCCATGCTGCTGAAAAACATCCCCACAGCATGATGCTCCCACCACCATGTTTCACTGAGATGGTGTTCTTGGGGTGATGGGATGTGTTGAGTTTGCGCCAGACATAGCATTTTCCTTGGTGGCCGAAAAGTTCAATTTTAGTCTCATCTGACCAGAGCCACCTTCCTCCATACATTTGGGGAGTCGCCCACATGCCTTTTTGCAAACTCAAATCACTAAGTAATGGCTTTTTTCTGGCCACTATTCCATAAAGCCCAGCTCTATGGAGTGTATGGCTTATTGTGGTCACATGCACAGATACACCAGTCTCTGCTGTGGAACTCTGCAGCTCCATCAGGGTTACCTTTTGGTCTTTGTGCTGCCTCTCTGATTAATGCCCTCCTTGCCAGGTCTGTGAGTTTTAGTTGGCGGCCCTCTCTTGGCAGGTTTGTTGTGGTACCATGTTCTTTCCATTTGATGATGATGGATTTGATGGTGCTCCGGGGGATCATCAAAGATTTGGATATTTTTTGACAACCCAACCCAGAATTGTATTTCTCAACAACTTTGTCCCTGACTTGTTTGGAGAGCTCCTTGGTCTTCATGGTGTGATGCCTCTTGCTTAGTGGTGTTGCAGCCTCTGGGGCCTTTCAGAAAATGTGTGTTTATACTGACAGATCATGTGACACTTAGATTTCACACAGGTGGACTTCATTTCACTAATTATGTGACTTCTGAAGGTAACTGGTAGCACCAGAACTTTTGAGGGGCTTCATAGCAAATGGGGTGATTACATATGCACATGCCAATTTTCAGAATTTTATTTATAAAATATTATTTTTTATATACAGTATATTTTTCTCATTTCACTTCACCAAATTAGACTATTTTGTGCAGATGCATCACATAAAATTCAGATTAAAAAAATCAATCAATAAAAAAATGACAGGTTGTAATATAACAAGAAAGGTAAAAAGCCAAGGGGGGTGAATATATATATTACTGACTGAGTGAACGCCCGAAAGCAGCACTGAGCTCCTGTGATAGTTTTTATGACAAACAAATAATTTCAGGTGATTCATTATTTGAGATCTAAGGCGTTAGGTTTAAAACATAGCAATTCGGATAAAGTGTTTAGTGAAACTTATTGAAGAAGCTGTTCGATGAGTGAGAAAACAAAGCAGATCGGGTAAAAACAGATCATTAACTGAGGTTATAAATGGGTGACTTCACATCAACATGACTACAATTGTAGAGGGCTGTTAGAGTTGAAAGCATGCCTAATGATAATGAACATACAGTTCCAAGCTGAATACGTATTTACCTTGGATGAGTGATGAGAGAACGGGTTAGTAGGTTGGTGTCCCCTAAAAGCAGAGGCAGATGGAGAGCAATACACAGATTCAGGCTAGAGAAGAAAATGTGGAGAACAGCTTGTGAATTAATTTATGAAAGAAACCATTATGAAGGAAAAAGTTAAAATGGTGAAGAAGCACAAGAGTGAAACAAAAGGTCTGATCAATAAACCCAATGTTTCTGTATTGAGGGGTTAGTGAGAATACTGCATGTCAACATAAAGTCATTCTAAACTACTGTATCTTTTGACCATTAAGGAATATATTATATAATTGTACAAATCAAAATAACTGTACAAACTGTAATGTTATAGAAAAATATCACCGGGAAAACATTTTCAATAAACCATAAAAATATCAGAATAGTAAAATATCACTATGTATACATAAAGCACATTCTCTGTTCACTATGCCATAACAGTATAATACAATCACACTGAGGATATTTAAAGGACATGTCGTAACAGAATAGTAATATATCACTCGGTATACACCACGGACATATGCAATACACCATATATGCCATAACTATATAGTACAATATCAATGTGTGTACATAAGGACAATACACCATACATGCCATAGTAGGATTTTAAAATATAAATGGATATAGATAATGCACATTTGCTGCAAAACATACTGTATATGCCACAACAGGATAGGGAAACATCACTGTAGATAGGACATATTCTTTACTCATTTTTCTAAAAGAAATATTCCAGCTACTATACCTAATAAAAGAATGTCAGGGTTAACATTTATTCATATAGTGCCAGCATACACTGCAGCACTTTGCAACTAGGATACACATAAAGGACATATTCTATATATATTATACAACATAACTGTCTAGTAAAATATTACTGGGTATAAAAAGCATATTCTAAACACAATATATACCATGACATAACAGAAGAATATGCATCTACATAGATGACATTCTATATGCTGTATATGCCAAAACTGAAAGGTAAGATATAAACAGATATACCTAAAGTATATATTTAGTACACCATATACTGTATACCATAACAGGATGGTAATATATCACTGGATATTAAAATACCTATTCTATATACCATAACATATTAGTAAGTATCAGAGTATGAAGGACATACACATCACATATACAAAGCTTGCATGGCTAAATATCCCTTGGTGTCACCAATTGATATACAAACTAATTAAAAGTGAAAATACAGTAAATTTTTGCTCTCTACATTGTACAAATGGCAGTTAAAATCCACATGATCTTAGACACCCACAGGGTTTATCAATTTCCCAGTTAACAAGTTTTCAACTGCTTACCCTGGGTCTATTGATGATACTCTGGACCAAAAATACAACAGGATTTCCAGCTTTTCTTATGGCTTCCACTGCCTGCTCATGACTGGCATCTCTCAGATCAATGCCATCCACCTAAAACAAAGTGACTTCAATCATACAAATAAACTTCTCAAGCGATCTCACACTATATATAGGTTATTGTTCAGTCAGCAATTCAGAAGTGCCATTGTTTCAAAAACTACATTTGCTTGTGATCGTGTCACACTTGTGTTCTTCTGTGTAAAAATAAAAATAAGGTGAATGCAAAAAATGGAAAAAAGGCATGTAACCTCCTTTAACAATGGCATCAATACATGCTTTGGGGAAGTGTTATAAATAGATGTCAGTAATAGACTTTATTTGTGAAAAAGCATTGGTGCAACAGCTTTAGGTCGTAAGTGATTTTCTAAATGGCTTTACTTATAGAATCCTCATCTATAACAGGGTTCTCTGAAGATAATCCGAAGCTTACGTCTTGCAGTCGACTCATTTAAGCAAACAAAAATAGACAGTTTAAGATTCAGGCTAGTTATCTTATTAAGGGAAAAGCCACAACGCTGTACCAAGCCCTACTCAAGAAGACAGAAAAGTTCAATTTATTTTTCCAAGTCTCAATGGGACAATTCCCAGAATTCAACAATTTTTGAAGTATAAATAATCTAAACTAATATCTAAAACAGATGTGAGATAAAGTCACTCTACACTATAAATTTGCTGGATTTAAATGTTTACAAGTTGTGTATTTCTATATAGCTACAGTCAACATTCACAACCACAGTATGTTGATTAGAAAATGAAGTAAAATAAAAACAAGATACTTTAAGGGAATAATAAAGGGATTTTTTTTATGCAGATATAGCCTACACTATTTATTCAAGTAAATGTTAAAGATGTATAATACCAGTGGTTCTCAAACTCAGTCCTCAGGACTCCACACAGTTCACGTTTTTCCGGTCACCTAGAAGGAGCACAGGTGCAGTCATTACTAAGGAATGGGTATGTAATGCCGGCTGTCGAGATGCCTCCTGTCAGAATACTGACAGCAGCATCCCGATGGTTGGTATCCCTACAGGGGTCGGGTAAGTATACTTACCCTCCTTCCTTCCCCCCCTAAACCTCCCTTCTTGTAGCCTAACCCTCTCTGCTCCCTAACCCTCCCTGTTAATGCCTAAACCTTAGTCTCCCCCCTTCATGCCTAAACCTAACCCTCCCCCCTTAGTGCCTAACCCTAACTCCTCCAGTAGTGCCTAGCCCTACCCCCCAAAAAAAATAACCCTAACCCCGCTATACTCCCTAAACCTAACCCCCTCCCCATGGCCAATGCTAAGTGTGCCCTGGATTTACCTCATTCGGGCTGGCGTCCTTTGGCGTTCCGGCATCGGGATTAAGGTAGGCGTCGGTATTTCGATGCCCATCTTAAGTCCCTTCTCTGGTCGGTATTGAGACTGGTGGCATCGCGCGGCCGCCGGTCTCATAACTACATCCCCTTAAGTGACACATTTAAAAGATCCACAGGTGGGGCTAATTATCTCACTTGTGATTCTGTGAGAAGACCTGGAAAACATGCACAGTTGTTTGGGGTCCTGAGGACCGAGTGTATTATGCAATTGACATCAGGGCTCGACAAATCCCAGGGGCCAGGTCGCCCTGGCTACTAGATTTTGCAGTGAGGGAGAAAGCAGATCCTCATCAGGTCCAGCGGAGATTCGTGCCTATAGTATTGCGTTGTTCATATCATGCACAGGCCTGCCATGATCCCTGCTGTCTGTCCCAGTCTACGCTGATTCTCCTGTACATCCCGGCTGTCTACTGTCTCCTATCAGCTCCCCGGTAGTAGGGTCAATGCGTGGCCAGGAATTGCGGAGCGGCTTCAGAGGGATAGTGGTGTGACCAAGAGGGGAGGGGGGGTTTTGTTATACTTTCTGGCACCATTATTTTATGTGAAATGTTGTTCATTATTACTGGAGGGTGGAGCAGGGGAGCTGTGCAGAGCAGTGAGGGGGCCTCCATTTTACTGTATCCATTCAACCATGACGATTTTGTGAACTAGTATAGTGTGCATAACATGCAGAGCTGTGCTCCTCCCTCACTCCTGTAATTTTTTGGGGAGGGATGGTGGTCTGGCTCCTACACTTTTATCCTTGCTCCTAGATTTTAGAAAAATTTGTCAAGCCCTGATAGACATGATATAAAAGGAATAGTTAGATGTTCGCAACCGTACTAAAATTATGCATAAAAATGTCTTCATAAGAGTGTGCCAATATGAATGATATTGTTAAATAGCTACTAATCTACATATATTTAATATGTTACTTGATAAAAAAAAAATCACATAATATTCCCCTTGACTGCAAAGAATGTGAGATATTTACTGTATAGGTCAGAGTACTAACTTATCATCATCAAACATGCAGCACTTGTATGGTGAAATCAATACAAACCCTTTCCAGCTCTGTGCACTAGAGCATTTAATAATTGCATTTATTCATGTTTGCACATTACAGATGTTTGTCAGGTGGTACCTCCACAATCCTATCTCCAGTTTTCAGTGTTCCATTCTTTCCTGCTGGACTGTCCTCTAGGATGTGTTTAATAAATATTCCTCTCATCACTTCTCCATTACTTAAACGGCTTCCCATGCCTCTTCCTCCAACAATGCTGATCCCCAGAGATTTGCCAGGCTCTCTCCAAAGCTCTACCCTGGAAGGATAATAATAATGGCCTTAAGGATATTTTTTTAACATACAGTGTTGTCTGTAAGGGTTTGAATGTATTTTAGTTAGAAGGTATGTAGTAATTCCGAAGGAACACACAAACACACACACACACACACATATACACACACACCCACTCACACACCTTCTGGGATTATTCCAGTTGTTGAATGCTGCATGCTGGAGCTCACTTTCTTCCCCTTCCCCTTCTTCACGTTCAGGGAGCTCTGGGGCATCACTGGAACATACAGTACATGTTAAGACTTTCTTCAAAATCTCAGTGCACAGAAAAACATATAAGTGGTAGTGAATTAGAATTGTAAAAATATTATACGTAAACTCAGTTTAGGATTTTGGACCGGCTCTCGGTTGCCTACTTTGCTGTCCCTTTGTCTTCTATTACCTTTCTGTACAACTGCTCATATGTATTATTTCACCTGCGAACTTGATCACAGGAAAAATTTGTTGGGTCATAAATGTGCAGATAAACTGGAAGCACTGACTTAGACTTCCAGTTCTAAATAATAATAATAATAATAATAATAATAATAATAATAATAATCATCATACACAAGAAGAGCCCTTACTATGATGAGATGATGATGATGATGATGATAATAATAATAATAATAATAATACACAAGAAGAGCCCTTACAATAATAATATTATTATTATTATTAATAATAACAATATTATTAATAATAAATACACAAGAAAAGCCCTTACTATGATGAGATAATAATAATAATACACAAGAGCCCTTACAATAAAAATAATAATAATAATAATAATAATAATAATAATAATAATAAATACACAAGAAGAGCTCTTACTATGATGATGATAATATTAATAATAATATTATTAATAATAATAAATACACAAGAAGAGCCCTTACTATGATGAGATGATAATAATAATAATAATAATAATAATAATAATAATAATAATACACAAGAAGAGCCCTTACTATGATGATGATAATAATAATAATAATAATAATAATAATAATAATAATAATAATAATAATACACAAGAAGAGCCCTTACTATGATGATAAAAAACAATAACTTGAATTTATCTTAATAGGAAGTATACAATACATACATTCAAACCAAATATTTGAATTACATTTAGGGTAAACCTTATTTTACAGATTCAAAAATATATTTTTAAAGTGTGCCAATTTGTATTTAGGGTTAGTAACCAATTCATAAAGTTTGACAGCTCAAATATCTTAGATCACTAGTATAACCAGGCAAATTGCACAAGTTAAGAATGTGATATTTTGTTTTAACTTGTTTGACATTACTATTGTGAGTGAGCAATTTTGACAACAATTAAGCCCAGGGACGGACTGGGGATAAGAATTGGCCATGCTATTCTATGTGCACACACACAGAAAAAGGGAAGTGATAACGCATCATGGGCCGTGCCCTGAGTCATGCGGGCGTGGCCTCGCAGCACACCATCTCAGCATGCCGGCCGAGCAGATAGCCAGAAGGCAGAGCTACTTGGCCAGGCTCCAAGCAGCTAGACCAGTCCATTGGCCCTTCAGGTATTTGCCAAACGTGCCAGATGGCCAGTCCAGCTGTGATTAAGCCTCTAAATCAATATTTAACAAGTAGCATCATACAGTTGTCAATGGATAACAACTGCATCGCTATAATTGCAATATGCTCTGTTCTGAGTGTTTTTCATATCTAGATGACTCCATGTGTGATGTCACAAAATAGCATAGTAGTAAATTTGTACATTAAAATTCTGTTTTCCCTTTTTCGATTGAATCTCATTTCAGCGTGCACAGGCTAAAAATATTAACTTTTTCAGGAATAAACTGTTATAATCACAGTAACTACACTAGAATCCCAGGTTTAGCTTTGGAGTGAGGTTGCTATGGTGACATATGCTCAGCAGTCAGCTTCCTGTCTGCCTTCCTTAATACTAAATCCAATGCTGGTGGCCATCCAAATCAATTTTGAGGTCATAAATGGGAGGGAGAGAGAGGTAAACAAAAATATATTGAAAACTGCTTATCTTTACAATGGGACAATAGTCAGTAACTGAAATTCTTAACATGTTTTTTAACCATTAAACAACCTAAGGGGTCAAATCCAATTAGGACCGAGTTTGCAAGTGTGAGTTTGTCTCATGAAATTCATGCACTTTGCACATATGCTCGCTCCCAAGAATCACGCAATCCAATTAGAAATGCCAAATCGCACAACTCTCAGTGAGGGTGTGCGAGTTCCCTATAACATGCGACTTGGGAGAAGTGCATGAAAAAGTGGGAAGACCACCGTGGACCCCAAAATATGTATAATTTTGTTAGCAGGACCATATATAGAGGATGGTTAGTGGGGATAAGGAAAGTACTGGAGGTTTTTAAATGGTGTCAAATGGCTGATTTTTGCATTTTTAAAAAAAATTATAAAAAGCTAAATTTTTTTGTTTAATCTTAACTGAATTAAATGAAAAATGGCAAAAAAGTAGGAAAAGCATAAGTTTGGAGTAATTTGAGGCCACTAAGTTTAAAAAAAAAAAATGTAAAAAAATTCTACAAAAGCAATTCTTTTTCCATTCAAAAATACTGTTATTAAAATTGGGGTGCCTAAACTAACGAAAAAGTTGATTTGGGGGTAACTTGAGACCATTTTTTATTAAAACCCCAAACCAATTAAGCCAATTGAAATGTCTAAATGCCTAATTAGTCATTAGGGGGGCTATCTAAGGGATTCTTGCACTGTGTATTGACATTTTTACCTTAAAACAAAAGATTTTCCCTACCACCTGACACTCTCAGGGAGGTGCGCACAAAAAAACCCACAAGTTTTCACTTTAAAAAAAAAAAATGAGTTTGGAATTGAATTGCAAATGCAATTCCCAGTCTGAGTTTGCCCTGAAAACAGCTTGCAAAAGCCAACTCACACCTAATTAGATTGCCTCCTAAAGTGGTATAGCCTAGCAGTGGTAATTTCAGGTTTATTATCTAAGTATTTATTTATAGAGCAGCACTTTACAAAACATATTTCAGTCATTTAGTTCCTACCCCAGTGGTGCTTAAAATCTATATTGGACAAACATACACAGTAGGGATACTTTTTTAAATTTAAGAAGCCAAATGAACCTACCATCAAGTTTTGGGAATGTGGGAAAAAACAGGAGCACCCATAGAAAACCCATGCAGACATGAGGAGGACATACAAACTTTGCACATAGAGGGGTAGATGTACTTGGAGAGAGATAAAGTTCCAACCAATCAGCTCCTAATTTTTCAAACAAACCCTGTACACTGACAGTTAGGAGCTGATTGGTTGGTACTTTATCTCCATCCACTTTATCTATCACCAGTCCCATGGTCAGAAATTAAATTCATAACATCAGGGCTGTAGGCAGCAAAACTAACTATGCAATCTGTGCTGCCAACAAATTTGGATTATTTTTGCCAAATCCTGCTCTCATGGAGCTTTAATGTTTTGGCTGTAAATTTATAATCATAATGACAGAGCTCACACACAGCGCCACATCAGGTCACAATTTAATGGATTCATGGCATTTTAACGATAGATAATTTATTGTGTAGTGAAGTTTAAAAAGTCAATAGTTAGGTTAGCTTACAAACTGTATGCGTCACTCCACAGTTGTGCATAGACAATAATACGATGTTGGGCCTACCATAAAGGGCTAATATGCCTGCAGCTGAATGTTGCGTGAGGTTCGTATTAATCAGCCATCAGGTTTGTAACCAGTTTCTGTATTTCTTGAACTATATACAGTTATTGCATGTACTGTATATTAAACATGTTGCTGCCCTTTGCAATGTCTCCAATGCTAGCTATAGTGTTTTTATTTATTGTAAGTGAATTAAAGTTAATCTGAGGTCTGTATGTGCTATTATTCTTTTTGATAATTTTAATTCTCACAGAGCGATCAACATGTGGTAAAGAAAATGCAAAAAGCATACTATATAAAGAAAATAGGTATTATAGGTATGTACAAGACAAGTTACTTGTGTCACTACACTTGGCCAACCAGTTCAATTCTAGTATTCTTCCACCAGGTCACTAACCACCTTCAGTATAGTGTAGGGGAGGAATGTAGTGCTCACCTAGTGTTCTGTGTAGAGAAGAGATCTAGTGGTCTTTCACTCAGCTGCCCCACACTTGCTCTGTACTCTTCCAAATTGTCACTTGGAACATAAGTAATGCTATAAGAAAATAAAACTGCTTTAGTGCCGACACTTACAGGGTCATAACACTTAATGCCTTAAACAGCAAGATACAAATATATTAAATTACTTCTTATCATATAAATCCTAAAAAGCATTTGAGGATATTAGCTCTGTATTTTACACAAATATATAGATATATAGAATTGTGTATACAAAAATGTTGCCTGCCTTTATGCTTTTAATAACAGATGTTTATCAAAGCAGCAAGTAGTGACAATACATTGAATAACAGTAAACATATTTTACTTTATTGACAAACATGCTTAAATGGGAACTGTCCTTTGACTTCTACTATCCCCAAGACAAAACCCAGTCTCCCAACATATAAATCCTAAAAGAATCACTAGCACAATTCTGCTTTCACTTGAGTTTGGCTTGTGAATACAGCTTACCGTCCTAAGAAGTCGCAGGTAATATCACATTTAATTACTTGAATTTCTTTAACTGGATATATTTAAAACTACTCATGAAAGAATGGCATACAAACTTATGACAAAGCCATAGCATATCCACTTAAATAAAATGTTAATTTATAAATTACTATAATAGTTCAAACATGGTTATTTTTCTCTACTATTGCCTTGTGGCTGAAAAACAGCATTAGAATTGTTTACTGTACACTACTCAGACTTAGCTAGTTTCTAGAACATGGCAACAGAGTTTCAACAAAATAAAAAAGTAACTGCATTTCATCCTCTCTGCCAAGTTTCGTTGTAGCGAATAAAAACATGAAGTATTTTTAAAAAGTCAGTTTAAACAGCTAGGTGAGAAATGTCTTTTTTTATGCTTATTTTTCTAGCACAAGACAGTAGAAACGTTTATAAAAATCACCATATTAGTTGGAGGGAAGAGGAGTGTAGGAACTAGACGAAAGTTAAAAGGAGACTCCAGTTGTTTTATTTTTATTAGTTTAATCTCTGACTAATAAATGAAGGGGTAAATGTAGGAAGGTGAGAAAAGTGGCAATCCCGATAAATGCAGTATAAAACCACAAACTATTGTTTCCCTGCATGTATGAAAGGATATACTGAAGAAAAAATTATCTTCTCTGTGATGGAAGCTTCCAGATGTTATCTTATGGTTTTATAATATGGCAATACTGCAGCAGAACTTACTAAGGCAAGAAAGCATTAACATTTCAGCAGCCACTAAGAAAAGTTTTCGGCATGTCAAGCGGTCGGTATAAGCTGTCACGCAGTATGTAGTCAGTAATAATATTAAGCCTGAAGGATTATTCGCACAAGCTGAATTTGGCTGGTTGGAATATCACATCGCTACTACGGTGAAATCTGCAATCGCCCAAGGGGTGAGTAATCTCTGTCCTGCCAAATGATTTTTTAATACATGTTGGAGCCATTGCTTCCTGCTTTGGCATGAAAATCTGCGATGCATGGGTGACAATTTCAAAGCAATATATGTTGTGTTCAATGTCATAATGAGTATGACCAGTAATAGGACAAATGGGCTACTTTCTTTATATCATGTTTGACTAGAAGCCCCCAAACATCTGCCGGCCATTTCCCAGATTCCCCAACTGGACCGGAACAGTCGATCAGCTGGTCAGAAATGCCGATCGGCAGCCATCTGTGATCGCAGATGATTTGGGAAATCAGTGAACTTTAACATTGGCAAATCAGGGAAATCCAACAAGTTTCACCGATGCCCTGGTGTCTGGGGATCAGGTAATTGCCCCAATAAATTGCAGATGTATGGGGGCCTTAAAGGCCCCATGCATCTGCCAGCCGTTTCCCTGATCGGACCAGAAGTGCCGATCGGAAATGCCAATCGATAGCAATCAATGATTGGCAATCCGTCAGAGAACCAGTGAAATTCTTCATGTAAAAAAATCCCCAAATTGCTGATCCCTATCATATTTTAGTCGGGATCGGCAAAGCAGGGAAATCCATCGTGATGGATTTCACAGATGCCCCGGTGTCTGGGAATCGGGTAATTGCCCCAATATTTCGCAGATGTATGAGGGCCTTTAAGCTTTTGTATGTTCGAGCACTCAACTGAAATACAATAAAATTACTTACTAACTAATTACAAGTACAAATTAGATTACAGAAAGTCTTAAACCTATTACCAGGCTCTGAACACTGCCTTCAGGATAAGACCACAACTCTGCATGTCAGCATAAAATGTAAACGACTGCTGCCCTGGAATACAAGTATTTGTCTGTATAATGGGTTATAATTTCTAGATTATGCTGTTGTGAACATTTTGATGACTGCATACATAATGAACCATTATATTTCTCAGCAAAAGAGTGTTTAATGCAATTTACATGGAAAGGAATGAGTTACAAATTGTCAATAATATGTTCGCTCTAATAAAGACCTGAAGAGCATTGCTCTGACAGAAGAATATACGTAATTTTCATTTGATTTTATATTATGTTCTAAATTGAATCAAGGGAGATAAAAATACCATAAAGCCCACCAGCACCTTAATCAAGCATCACAGCTGGTGGTTACCAACACAAGTGCTTTGGGAATTAGCCAATAAACATGACGATATCACAGCTAAAATGAATTTGATCCACTGCCTGGCACCTGGGTTTTTTGACTGACATCCAATGAGTAGGAGTCAGATAAACAACTCATGAATGCATGATCAAGATTGTGCTTTCAATACAAAATGTGTTGTCTATGAGAGGAGGGGATAAATTATTTTTCTTTAGATTTTGCTTAATAATAAAAATAATATTAGAAATTCCAACTGAACCCATAAAATGTAAAATGTATCACTTAATCCTTTTTTAATGTAAATAATTTATTTTCCAAACATCTATTAACATTATTTTTCCTATTAAGTAGTGGTCATTAACTTATAAGGTTTCTTTATATTGGCCGATGTTTGCAGTTTACATTACTGTGGCCAATCTAAACCAAAGTGCATGTTGTATGTTGCATAATGGAGGGTAATTTAGCTTCCAGCAAATAAATATATATTCTTACATATGATACTAACCAGGATGTGTAGGCAGAACAGATTTGGAAAAGCATTGCTATTTAAAAATTCTAAATGGGATATTCACCAACTGCCAATATGCCCTGGGACAAAATATTTAGAACTAGCCTATTCATATTTATTTTGGGTTACACAAGAGCAAAAAATCTGGATTATTGACAGATACGATTAGTAAATAACATTACATGTGACACCAACAGACTGCTTTCAATGGCCATGACCATGATATAATAGGACTACTATAATTCATTGTTTTTTGTTTTTTATTTAAATGTATAGAACAATTGTTATTCCTTGAGTGCACACCTTTATTATAGTGACTGAAAGTACATACCCTATGCTAAGAAATGTTCTACGCTGTATTCCAAAAATTACACCCACAGGTAAAAGGTGAAATGCATAGTGTGTTCGCCAATGTGTTTTATTTTCAATGCAAGTTTCATCTACTTTCATTAAGTGTAAAACACTGTAAATGAGTCATATCTGTTATAACATCATGAAGGTTTATAGAGATTTTCAAAGAACTTCACACGTCATAATTTAGCTTTATGACACACTCCAATGTGCCTGAAACTCCTATAAACTTTTGTTTGATCTGTTGGTGCTGCATTCGTGAGAACCTGCTTGTTTTATACAGTATTTTCAAGAGGGACCGATTCAACTCATAAACGTGCAACTAAAGCACACACACACTATATATAAAATATATATATATATAATATATTTATATATCACACACACACACACATGTACATATATGCATACACACAGATATACACACATTTGACTCTGACAATACAGTGCTGTATAAAATGTTGCTTAAGATATTGTGGTCCCAAATCATAAGTTGCGCATTATACTTAAAGGACATAAAAAAAAGGATTAAAATAAGCTCCCTGAGGCAATTCTACTGTTGTAGATGTATAATGAAAACAGAAAAAAAAATAGCCCAAAGAAAAACACAGCCAGTTTGGTTTAGTTGGTAATAAGGTGAGACACAGTAGGTGATTTGCTCTGACCTAGAGAATTACAATGAAGACAAATTCAAGCAACATCAAGGTCTTTTCTTTTCTCTTTCTCAAATCAAAGCTGCATTTACTTCTCTCCAGCTGCAACTACTCAACATGGAATGCAATCACTGCTTTCTTATAGGAAAACAGTTTACGGTGGGAAGTAAAGGGGTTATGAATGATAAAATTGGACAACTGTACATGCAGAACCCACACACATCCATACAAATGGAACATGCAATGCAGAAGTGAGGAACAGTGCAAGAATCCGAAAGGGTTAATTTGGGCATTACACAATGGAGGGTATTCTAGACCTCCCCCTTATGTAATGCTCCTAGAGTGTCAGTGAAAGTAAAACAGAAGTGTCGGGTTAATAATACATATACGTTAGCTCAGATCCAGAAACAGGGATTACTAGTAATGTTTGCTCATATTAACAGTAAGACAAAAAAAAAAATATCATGGATAAAAGTCTAAAAATTAAAGTGGTCTGTTTCTGGATCACTCTATAGAAATGAACATAAAGTAAGAAAGTGACTGTACAGAAGATAAACCATGCAGAGCTTTTGAATCACCGATACTCACACATAAAATGGGGCCTGATCATCAGCAGGTGCAGGAGAAGATCTAGAATGGGAAGCATATGATGCAGCATCTTTTTACAATAGTGTTAACAAATGCCAAAGCCTCACTGTGTGTGTGTTAAGCATACATATGTAGTTAAAAGTATGTGCAATTTTACTTTCTCTATTTTTTTTTTTTTTACAAAACTCTTTCATCAACACCTCCCCCCCAGAAAGCATCTGCTCTTTCTTTGTCTATAGCTGTGATTATCAACAAGGATGGGAAAATGTTACTGCCATCCGTCTTTCTCTCCCTTGATCAGGAATTTATTCGTTAGGTGAGGGCAGGTGAATTCTATTTCAAACTGGTAATTATTTGACAGATGTTGTAAGCAGCTGCTGCAGTATGCAAAGCTCTGGCTCTTATTACAGCGCAGATAGCAGAAGCTTCTGGCAAGGTGGATAGTGAAGTAGGACGACATGCATTCTGCGAGTGGCCGCACAGCTGGTTCTCAGAGCAAAATAATGCAAACCTGCAACCCCAGCCAGCTGTTTTACAGCTTGTGTAATCAGTCCATCCTTTCAGAGGGGAAAAACTTGTTCAACAGAAATGCCAATATGTTCATCTTGGAAGTTTCCCCATTCTCACTTTATTCCATGTAACAACTAAACAGTGCACAACTACAATTTTGCCAGGATATTTTCTTTTCCGAATAGCTTGAAATGACAAAGATGTATACAGTACTTTCTTTCAGAAATGTTTTGTGCATTGCACACTGCAAATCAAATTCTACAGTGTTTTCTTTTCATTTGGCTAAACATATACCAGAACACATATTGCAAAGCATAATGTGCCGTACATACACTGGATATTTAATACATTTCAAGCTTACTGGAAATGAAATCCATAATCTTATTTTCATCAAGCTTACCTTAGCTCAGGTCCCAGTAAGGAATGTCTCCGAAGCATAGCACGTGCCTGGGCATTGGTTAGGTTACTGGTGGATTCATTATTGATAGCCAATATACAGTCTCCCACATGGATTCGCCCATCACGGCTTATAGAACCTCCATTTATAACACTGCGGACAATCATTCCTGATCCATCTTTATTAGCACTTACTGTCATTCCTATTCCAATATTAAGAAAAGACAAGAAGCAAGTTTGCCATAGTTGATATTTGCAGATGTAATAGTCTTCTATAGATTATTATGCATAATAATCATCTACAAATCAAACTGCAAAACTGCTTTTAGAGTTAGCTTGAGTATTACAGTTACATTTCCATTCCACTGAGAGCAGTGTATAAAATATCAGCCTCAAAAACAATCTCAGAAAATGTCTGGGGCATTTTTGTTTATTAACCGACATATGGAAATTCTTACACTAAAAAAAGTAATGCAACTCTCTTGGACAAATCCTGTTCAAACTTGACATTATTATATATCTAAGTATGTGGAGAAAGATCTGAGTGATCATCATGTTATAGATTAAAATAAAATAACAATAATAAGCATATCAGAAAAGTTGAGCAAATTAATTTCTGATTCAGTAGGATATTAAAAATGGGATGCGGTAAACATCCCGACAAGCGGGATGCTGTCCGCCGGAATCCCGAACGTGAGACAACACCGGTGCCGAAATCCTGACATGACTCATAAGGATACCGCGGAAAGGTGAGTATCAGCCGCGGGGGACGACGACTTAGGTTTAGGAGCCCCGGGGGGTATTAGCGTTAAGCTGCGGGAGGGGGGAGGCTAGGGTTAAGCTCTGGGCAGGGGGTTAGGTTCAGGCACCAGCTGGGGGGTTTAGGGTAAGGCACTAAGGGGGGAGGGTTAGGGTTTGGCACTAAAGGGGGAGGGTTAGGTTTAGGCACACCGGGGGGGGGTTAGGGTGCAGGGTAGGGAGGGTTAGTATTAGGGTAGAGGAAAGGAGGGTTAGGGGGTAAATAGGACAGGGGAACAGTAATCACCGTTCCTCTGTCGGGATTTGAACCTTCGGGATGTCGATGTCAGTGTACTGACTGCCGGCATCTCGTCCATCGGTATTTCATCCCAATTCCATTAAAAACTACCTGCAGATAATGAAATTAAATTGTATCAAAAGAAGATAATTTTAGTTACTTGCTTATTACATATGTTTGCTCAGGTTGGGTATGGGAGCCCGGCACTCGGGATGCCGGCTGTTAAAAGACCGACAGGGGCATCTCAATGCTGAGAACCCCAACAGGGGATACATAAGTATGCTAACCCTCTCCCTTCACCCTCTAACCCTAACCATCCTTTTCTGCACAATAGCCTTCCCTACCCCGCATCAGAACCCTAACCTTGCAGGTTAGAGCCTAAACCTAACCCTCCCCCCCATACTGCCTAACCCTAACTCCCCACCGGTGGTACCTAACCCCTCCTGTCTGCAGCCTAACACTACCTGGAGTGCCTAAATCGAACACCTCCCCCCCCCGCGCGGCTAACAACTAAAGGCGCCCGCTATAATTACAATCGGGATCCCGGTGTCGGCATCTCCACTAATGTCGGTCTTCTGTCCGTGGTTCAGTATCCGATGCTGGGATGTCTGAACGATGAGCGTTCCCGATAGTCAGATAACGATATCTGACATCTGATGTGTTTGCAGTCAGATTTGGACGATTCCATTCATGTTAATGCAGTCAAAAATCGTTCATAGTTCAAATCGTTCATCAAATCGTTCAGATCGTTCATCTGACAAGTCTGACCATGTGTATGCTCCATTAAATGTATATCTCCTCTAGTACCAACGCTTGGAAAAACAAGAGATATGGTAAGAACTTACCTTTGTTATCTCTGTTTCTACGAAGTCCATAGGGTCCACAGGGTTGACCTTGGGGGTATAGGTTGGGAACCAAATCCGGGCACCACGCAGTTAAAGCTTTTAGCTCCCAGGATGCACTTGGGTCCACTCTCCCTATAACCCCACCCCCCAGCCAGAGGCACCTCAGATTGTAAGTAGCCAAAGGCCGGAGGAGGAGAGAAAAAGAGAGAGAAAACTGGAACACTCTAGAACCATACTCACAGAAAAGGAGACGGGAAGCCGGTGACCAGTAACACAGCCCATATGAAGCCAGGTGCGTCAGGGCGGGCGCCCTGTGGACCCTATGGACTTCGTAGAAACAGAGATAACAAAGGTAAGTTCTTACCATATCTCTTGTTTTCTACTTCAGGGTCCATAGGGGGTCCACAGGGTTGACCTTGGGGATGTCCCAAAGCAGTTCAACCAAGGGTGGGGACGCTCCTGTGCTGAGAGGAGAATCCGTCGCCAAAAAGGAAGCATCCTGAGAGGCAAAGGAAACCAATGCCTAGAACCTTAAAAAGGTATGGACAGAAGACCACGTGGACACCTAGTAAGGCAAAACAGCCGAGGCGCCACGACGAGCCGCCCACGAGGGTTACACGGCCCGAGAAAAAAAACAAGCCTCAACGACAGAAATGCCCACCCATGGGTAGGCCCCTGAGGAAGACATACGAGGCCATCCAGTCAACATTTCATTATAGGCCGGCCATCGTTTCCTGTTAAAACCAGAAACCGCAGACCACCAATAAGGAGTCCGCTTACCATAAGGAACTTGAACGGATCACATAAAGCCAAAGAGGCCGGACCACAGTCCATGAGGCCACAACAGCCGAGAGGACTGGGAACTGAATGGCCATACCATAAGTTCCAGAATAATATAGAACCTAAAAACCACTTTAAGAAGAAACACAGGGCGAGAGCAACTCACACCCTGACATGATGCCCTCCAGAAGAGGGAGCCACATGAGAACGCTCCCCATTCAGACACTCTCCTGGTTGATTTAAACACCCTGAGAGAGAGAGAGAGAGAGCTTAAACAATAGACCATGTAATGGCTATCACAACCAGCGGTTCCATTGACTGTCCCCGGAGGGAACAAAGAACCACTACTAACTCCCCAGGAGTCCCTAGGGAGGACAAGTGGAGACATAATCCAGAAAACACTCCAAAGGATGAACTGGATATCAGAGCGGAGCAATTCCATATCTTAACCATACCGACAGTGTAGAGATCCGCACTGTCAGGAAGGCCAGGCCAAGGGTGAAACCCAAGCCAGCTGGAAGGAATGCCAGAATATCTGGAAATCCTGGACACCGGAGGATCGTATCGACAGGTACGATACCATAAGAATTATGTATGCCACAGTCCGTGGCAGATCCCAGCAAAGTCTGGCCTATCTGCTCTAAACATCTCAATGAAGACAGAGCCAGGGAAGCCCGAGGACCACAGTAGGGGCGCAGTTAAAGACAAGCGATCCAGATCCAGGGAAAAACAAGGACCCTGAGACAACAGGTCCAGATAGTGAAGCAGTAGGAACGGAGCATCGAGGAGGAGACTCCGAAAATCTTAGTACCAGTGATGTCTGGGACGACCTGGAGCCCCCAGAAGGAAAGCCCCTCCGTCTCGAATTAAACTTCCGAAGACCTCGAGGAAGAAGGGAGACCGGAGGACACAGGTACACAAAGTGGAAGGACCACTTCACTGACAAAGAGTCACTGAAGGTAGCTTCAGTACTCCTAGAGCTGGACTGTAACACCGGTAATGTGTGATCGAGTCAGAAGGCCATGGGGATCAACCCCCTCAGGGAGGCCCCCTCTGCTCACCAGGAGTTGAAACCTCTCTTGGAGAAGAGACTAGTCCCCGGGATGCACGCCGTGACGGCTGAGGAAGCCCGCTTCCCAATGGAGAGCTCCGGGAATAAACACCGCAGAGTTGGCCAGGAGAAGACCCTTGGACTATGTCAGAATGGGTGACATTCCTAACATTGCCACCCAACTACCAGTGTTGCCTAGATGGAAGCCACTGTTGTGACACTGTCGGACTGAACCTATTCAGGTTAACCGTGACAAATGGGTTAGGCCAGAGTGAAAGTCCAAGGCAGCTTAAAGTATCAACAAGTTAAGTGGCAGGGCAGAAGCGACAGACGTCCAACTGCCCCGAAATGAATGCGGACCAGACACTGTCTTTAGCAAAGAATACCCTGGACGAGATGGCCATAGCCACCCGGACAGAGACCAACTCGCCTCCGTAGAAAGTATCATCGTTCGAACAGCGATCCGGTGGAAAAAACTCGATCCATCTGGAGGGGAGTCAATTATGGCAAGGCCTAGAATGGAACTGAGCACATTCCACCCTACCAAAAGGTAGACACTCTGGTAGACCGCGCATCACAAAGAGTAATGACATATGTCGACTGCGTAGATATCCGCACACTCGAAGTTGAAGAGTGGAGATCTTGTCTTACGCCAGAAAAATTCTCAGATTCTGAGAATCCAGCAGTGCTCCCAGATGAAGAAAACCCTGTGAGGGATGCAGGGAGGACTTTTCTGTGACGAGAAGAAGCCCCGGTTATCCTGACCTGGCGGTAAAGTACCTTGGTGATCCTGCTAAAAGTAGGAGACCGTCCAGAGAAAGGAGCATTCGGATATACTGAACAGGTGAACTGTCAGAAAATCCATAAAGCTGGTAAACCCCGGTGGAGTTGAGGACAGCCCCAAAAGGCAGAGCCCGAAACTTACAAGTGTTGCTGTGGCACAGCAAACCTGAACAAATGCTGATGAGAGGGCTCTGTATGTACCCGTAGGTACGTATCCTGAATACTCGGATATACCATAAAATCCCCAGGTTCCAAACATCGGATGATGGAGCATGGACGATTCCACCTGAGTCAAGGCACCGTTGGAATCTGATTCAGGGATTTGAGACAGAGTATAGGCAAAGGAGGACCAGTCGGTCACCGCCCCAAAAAGAAAGTAGAACAACCAGTCCCTCACTGAGATAGTGAGGTTGGCCGAAATAGCTCTGCTTACCACAAAGACTGTATAGCTTTCTGGGATTGTAAGGCCCTGATCAGTTCTGAAGAAGGGCCCGTGTAACAATGCCTGTGAGGAGGCTGCATGAGCAATGAGAGGCCGTTGAGAATCAGTACCTCACTCTGGAAATTCCCCAGATGTAGACCTGTCCCGTCAGGCTGAGGGTATATCCTCAGGTGTAGAAACAGGGTCGTCCGGAAGTCCAGGACTGCTCGGTACTGGATATGGTGGCCCCCGTGGAGGCCGACAGCCTAGGAAAAAACAGGCCTTTAGGCTGACCCTGAGGACAAAAAGACTTAACAGAGTTAGTCCGAATGTAGTGGGAGTAGCTAAAGACGGTATCTCCCCATTAGTGATACTGCCAATGATGCAACGATCTTGTCAAGGTCAGGACCAAACAAGAACTTCCCCCTGGAAGGAGTGTGCACCTCTGCTTTCCCATAACGCAGCCATAGGGTACTGCGGCAGATACAGACGCCGCCGAAACCCTGAAAGTTAGAAGACCGGCATCCCATGAGGTAATCCCACATATGACCACTGCATATTTTGTGAGCGGCAAAAAGATATTTGAACCTCAGACGTGTTGGAGGGGAAAAACGTCACAAAAGCATCACCATGCGATGGCCATGGTAGGACGGGCAACAGGCCCTGAAAACTTGAGTACATTGATTTCAGGCAAAGTTACCACCTACGGATCCGTAAAATTCGTCCAGGCCGGGATGGGAGGCGTATTAATGCCTGTAACCCGATGATTAACATACAAATCCATCCCAGAAAGGGATTTCCATTACTTGTGAGGACCCTCAGGGAATGGGAAACAGGAGGCCTTTGTGACTCCTCGTATCTGGGGACAGCCAGACTCCCGCTATGAGATCCACCCGCTGGGCAGAAAACGGGAGATGTATGATACTGGTGCAGGATCGACATTCTCTATATCCAGAATGAGCCTGGCTACCAGCCCCAAAGCAGGGATAATAATACTTGAGATCGGCTCCCCCCCCTGTGAGAGGGAAAGAGCCGAATATACCATCCAGTTCACGGCAGAGCCACTGGTCAGTAACCACAGGGCGTATATCACGCCAATTAGTATTTCGTATAAAACGACATCCACCAGGGTGGCCGTTGTGGTAATCCCTGCAAGGGGAATGACAGACCGATGTGGTATCGGAGGTAATTCATGTACTGTGAAAAACCCCGGCAGGGAGCGATAGTCTGTGACACAGGGGTAAATTGCAAGAAATTGCGAGATACCCCGAGTTCAAAAGGGCAGTATGGTGAAGTAACTCCCAGCGAGTGACGACAATGGGGCCCGCCCGGCGATCCTCAAAGGAGAGGATCCTGAGAAACAACGCCCTTTAAGGGGGTCGTGCAAGGGGCCCGGCACCAGATGGTGCCGCATACGTAAACCTTTCTGAGTTAAAATCCTCCGCACTAATTCCTGCAGGCTATGACTTGCAGGATAGCAATAATGGGTGCAGTATCGTGTGCAATCTCCTGGTCAGATATATCTGACTATCTTGACGGAAATATTAAGCAGCGCCATACCGGTCCTGACTGACGCTAAGATTAGCTGCAGGAACCCATTATCAGCGTACGCAACTCACAGTTCCATCTAAAATATGGCAACGTGCAGCACGCAACAGTATGTGACAAACCTCACAGATATTAACAAATATATATATGTGAGGTCTCAGAACCACCCCAGGTACACCTGTATTAGGGCAGATAAAGAAAAGGGATAGATATACACTGACAGGTGAGAGAAAAAGCAGACAGTCAGCACTAGCATAAGTCACATACAATGCAGAAAAATATATATACATACATAAGCATGACATATAATATACTGCACAATGTCGCTACATTCAACTGCCCAGATTCAGTGTCTGGGAAGGCTATAGCGCTGTGTACACTCACCCAAAATGGCCAGGTACGCAGGGGGACTGGGCTCACTGACATCCTAGGAGTTCTGCAGCACCACAGAGAGAAAATGGCCGCTGGAGACCTCAGAAGAAGCGTGGCCCGCGGAGGAAGCAGCTCAGCGACGCCAGACTGTAGTATTGAAAGGCGCGCTGAGCTGAGGGGAGGAGCCGCTAGACAGGGAAGGCTTCCTCCCCTGGCTAGCAATTAACCCCCCGGGATGCCGGCTCCCGCTATAATCCCTGGTGGGCTGTGGACACGCGGGGTATGCCTCCATGGAGGGGGAGCCCGCCGCCACCGCTAGCGCCTCCGGTCTGTCCCCAGAGACCGGAGGCATAAGGCTGCATTATTCACACGTGGATCACCGCAAGCGGTGACCACGCGACTTACCTGTCCCCGTCGATCCGGCAGCAGCCCAGGGATTCCTCCAGAGCCCGGCTAGTACAGACTCTGGGGTCCCGCTGCGATCCCCAGATCTGTACTGGCGTCGCAGCGCCGGCGGGGTGTAGGAGCGGCAGCTCAGACGTCCATTGGACAGTCTGATGCTGCCGCTCTGAAGAGTAGTAAAAAAATAATAAAATAAAACTCTTTTAAGCTTAGGGGCTGCTAAGCAGCCCCCCTGCAGTAACGGTGACCCGACTCCGGCCGGGCACCAACTTAAACTGAGGTGCCTCTGGCTGGGGGGCGGGGTTATAGGGAGAGTGGACCCAAGTGCATCCTGGGAGCTAAAAGCTTTAACTGCGTGGTGCCCGGATTTGGTTCCCAACCTATACCCCCAAGGTCAACCCTGTGGACCCCCTATGGACCCTGAAGTAGAAACCCAATGTAAACAACAGAAACTGTAACAGGTTATCTATCCCTCTGGAAGTGTGGTGATCTCCACATTGGAAACATTCAACTTTCAGCTGTTTGTAGTAATTGCTAAGAATCAAGCAAAATGGGTTCTGTCCCCAAAGCAGGACATTTGCTAAGAATCAAACAAAATGGATTCTGACCTCAAAGCAGGACATTGACTGTAGGGCTACAGTAACTATTACAATCTCACCATCTTTAACAGCTGTTTATAAATGTGGGGGCTTCGGAAATACTATTCAAAAATGGCATGCACATAAGAATATGTTAATTTGCATTATTATTTTTAATGATAGAATGAAATGTGGTCACATAAAGGACTGTGACAGGATGCATGGGGGAGAGAGGGAAGGTGCAGTCTGCTGCAGCCAAGGTAATGGCTGTCTGAGGTAAAATGAAAGGAGAAAGAAAGCCATGAAGGAGAAAGACTATGTATTGTTTATTCAAATATTTTAACAACATGTATTATATGAATATAAAAAATAAGACCATATCAAATGGAGTTGTGCCATTAAAATAGGTGATCTCCACTTATTTGGATACTGGTTGATTAGTCGACAATAGAAACGACGACATTCAGAAGGTCAACACATTCTGAACGTCAACAGTGAAAATGTCGACAATTACATTAGGTTGACCCTCATTCTGTCGACATGTATTTAGTTCAACAATGAAAATGTTGACACCTGTTTTTTCATTATTTTAGGGTTAGGTTTAGTCTAAAATAACAAAAAAAAACATATGTTGACATTTCAGTGTCAATATGGTAAATTTCCACCTTTTGACTGTCAACCATTTAAACATGTCGACCTAATTACATGTTGAAAGAATGATGGTCGATCTAGTCATCATGTCTACCTTTTTACTGTCTACATTCAGAACCAGTTGCCCTTCTGAAAGTTAATCTTTATACGGTCGACCTTTTAAACCATACTCGCATATTTAGTACACATAGATAAACGGATCCAAACAAACACAATATGCCAGTTTGCCATTGATAAGATGCACCTAAAATGTAACACCTCTGTTGGCTAGGAAAATAATTAAAATTAAGTATGATCATATGTTTAAATATTAAAGGCAAACAAATAAAAGTGACTGTGTCAAAAGCATACCCCATAGTAGCACATGCTTGTCTCAAATATTAAGCCATGCATGTATAAGTTAACACAGTCTTTACAATGAAACTGAACATGGCTCATTAAAGCAGTTAGGTAGCCATTATTAATACAAAGTATACCTTAATAGCAGATTCTTTATGTGCATTGATTAGGACATTGGCTGTCGCTCAGCACTACATTTTGCAGGAGATAATGTAGAGTAATTGCAGGATGTTTATGATCAGCATTATACAACCTCATATCTATTATTGCTTCATACGGAGTATTACCTTGCCCCTTTGGTTTAACACAAAAGTTTTATAAAATGTCGGAACTGGAGGAAGAAAAAAAATTAGAGACTTCTCTAAACATTGATTATTACCATGGTTATAGCTGCTAAAGCAGTGCAACATCTGCCAGTGTCTTTGATCTACCATGTGTAATGGATAATTGGACTTTGTTCCACAGCAATAACACCATGTAAACAGACACGGTTGTAAGATGCTCAGTTACAGTTGTCTGTGTGAGCTAGACGTTCATTGGTCAATCGTTATAGCAGCATTAAGAAAAACATTCCAACTAAATAAACTGACATTTAACATAACCCAGTAATTGCAAGACACAACAATCTAATTATGAATTTCTTCAGACATCCATCTCTGGAGAATCCTACAGTGGGTGGAGTGTATCTAGCTAAATGTATTTAGTTGAGTCTAGGGATGGCATCATTTGTAAATCACTACCGTGTTATTGGTGTTATTTTACAACATTAAGAGAGGCAGAAAAGGACCATAAAATTGTAGAACATAAATGAGACTGATATTTTTTATCACAGTTTAGTATTTAAATTCCTTCAACTATACTGCACCCCGTCCAAATGAATATTTGGAAACAATATAATAAAGGGTAATAGCCTTAATGTATAAAATACAATAGGTAGAAATGTGCTAGGAAAATGAGGACAGTATATTGTTTCCTTACCCAAGCTGCAGTTGCCTCTAGTCACAGTAATTGTTTTTTCAAATTTGCTTTTAATTACAGCTTTAGTGGTACAATCCTCACCGGTTTCAAAGAATGGTTTTCCAGATGAATATCCATCAACCTATTATTGAAAGAAATTGGTTTGTGTTATGTATGACACTGAATTGTTTACAGGCATGATGTGGCAATCTATTTATGACAGTTAAAAAACGGACACTTAAAAAAATAAGCAAATAAAAGTCTGTTTAATAAGAATTGACTTATAAAGCTAAAATGTTGTAAAAAGCCTTTTTAAGCCTAAAACTTTACAGCAAAACATAATTACAAGATGAAATAGCAAGACTGAGAAAGCTCATGTGAGTTTTAGTGACTTGTAATAAATTGCAGTCATCACTATTACAACACATCCCAGGACTGTCAGGCAATATCCCAAAGCTTACCCAAGAACCTCCACAGATTGTATTATTTATATGCCATCCTTTAGTAATGGCAACCTGCCGTACATGGCACCTAAGCGGAGTTTTAACACTGCACATGCTCCAGAAACAAGTGTGCACAAGTATGGGTGATGGAGAGATCATGTCCACCGAATTGAGGGCTATGCAATTTTGGCCAGAAAGGAATATATTCCTATATCCAAGCAGATCATTTACATGACGGATGGTGCTAGTGCACCCTGATGGTGATGATGGCCATCATACAAAGTGTACAGATAGTTGCAGTCCATCCGCAAAGATGTGTACAACTCTGCAATATGGAGAATATGCAATGCAATGTGGGAGCAATTATGTCCAACTTGCGTGCAAATCTGCATTAAACCCTAATGCTATAAGAGCTACACCCCCTATGCTGAAGAACAGAAAAATCAACAATTATATTTGTGAAATTAACAATTTGTGAATAAAATTTAGTCTGTAGATTGGATTAACATATGTAGTTTTATTTTTTACTTACATCCTGTGATGATATGTATATCAAATACATTTATTCATGATATGACAAGTTATATTTCATATGTCAGAAAGACCATTGTTGCAGGTTGTCACACATAGAACATAGCCCCTTCAAACCTAACTCACCTTTAAAACAGATCCAGAAAAGTCAGCAGGGGCATCCACCACATGCGTCTTTAGCTGGATCCATGAACTAGATGATGTGCATTCAATTTGCTTGTCAAAAACACCCAATTCCAAATGATCCTTTGACTCAGAAGGAGGACTACTATTCTTTTCTACCTGCTTAGCATCCTCGAGTTGGCCAAGATTGAGGTTATAAAAGTCCATCGCAGGTAATTTATAATCTAACACTGGTGTTGAAGTAGCCCACAGTTCAGATGTAGGAGCAGACTTGTGAAAAATGATCTTTTCAGTATTGTCTTCAGACACTGAATGAAAGAGGTCATCTTCCTTAGAGGTATTCTTCAAAAAGTAAATATGCAAAAAATGAAATACATATGTATAAAATATAATATATCACAATTAATAAAATATATCACAATTTTTATGCTATTAAAAGTCTACATAGAACTTGACTTTGTTTTGCATCATAAAAATAAATAGCATTTTAGACTATTAATTTATATCGGAATCCATAATGGAACATTCTAAAGAAAAAACATTAATATTAAAATGTACTGTACATTGAATAAAAAATAAAAAAAAAGTTTTACCACTTTGGAATGTTATTGTGCCATTCCTTTTAAAAGCTTAAAAGTATATTTTTGGACAAATAAAAAAAACATAAAATTGAGATTTTATTCCAAAGGAACTGCTCCTAATGTAGCTGTAGTTGATTGTGATTGTTATGGGGCAATCAACAAACATGTAAGTTGTACCTTCAAAAGCAAGAAGTAAAACATCGTAATAATACAGTAGATCAATTTTCTGTTTACTATCGTGAAATTTAAAAAAAAAAAAATAATGGTCTAAGAACTCACATAACTCTAAACAGATTTAAAAAAAATGAAAAGAATGTATTCACCATAGTAGATTGATGGTCCACTTGTACCAGTCGAATATTTCTTTTGTACTTTTATTCAGGCCTCGACAAATTCCACAAATATAGAAACAGAGCCAAAAACTAGGGGCCTACAAATTCTATGGAAAATCTGTTGTACAGACTAAAGGGGCATATCCACTAGCAGACTGTGAAAAGACTGCACAATTACCACATTGTAATCATGCAGTTGTTTCACAGTCTGTGCTGTGCCTTTACTGAACGATCAGTCGTTCAGCGTAGGCACCCTCCCTTATCCCCGAACATGGCCAATCTGTCGTTATCTGCGGATTGACCAGCATGTTCGGGCGACGATAGATGTCAAAAACGACAAGCGAGAGCGCGCATCGCTGGTCGTTTTTGACATTAAGCTGCCCGATTTAAAACGGTTGAACCATAACGATGTCGTTATCGTTCAATCGCACTGTTTCATCGGGAAGTGGATACCCGCCTTAAGTTTTTGAGGATCAGCGTGTGCAAATTCTATCCTCTTCTAAAGGTGGCAGATTACATTAGAAGTATGCAAGTGTAGTTATTCTTTTGGTTTTTATTTCTGTTTTACATTTATATTTCAGTATACCAATTTGTTCTCACTATTTTAGTGGACAGTGACACTTTTGGCCATATAAAAATCCCAATAAACAGCATTCAATGTTTCTTTACTAAATAACTTAAAAGTTAATTCCTCTAAAAGGTTCCCTTACACCTGCCATCCAAGGCACAGGAATAGCGGCTACTGGTGTAAAGAACAATCTTGGTGTTTATAACAATAATGCAGAGAATAGTTTGGCTTATATTAAGCCTGATTAAATTAGATTGTGATTCCATATTGGGAACACGGAGTAACTGACTAAGAGTATCAGTTCTTGGACTAAATCTTATTGGTGTCAGGACTTTGGGCCAAATGTGTGAATCTGTGATGACCCCTTTTTCTGCATCTTCATCTAAATAAGGGATTATTCCTACTTTTCCAAATTTATTAAAAGGCAGACCATGGATAAATCAAAGACTTCTCCAGTGGTGCCTTCTGCTTCTGTTAAAATATTTTTTTTCTGCATCCATGGGAATACTGGGACTGTGGGTATAGGTGGAGCTGGAGGAGCTTGGGAACCAAACTGTTAAAGTTTGAAGCAGCAGCATAGGCTCCTCCTCCCCTATGCCCCCACCTGCTGCAACCAGTTAATACTAAAAAAAAGCCCAAGGACAGGGAGTAGGAGGAGAGGAGGAAAAGCCCAAGCATACTGAAATCAGACACAAACAAAAGGTAGATACCCCATGACTGAATGCGTGTCAGAAAACAAACCCTAGTCAGCCATGGACATGAGGGTGAGCGCCCAGTCTCTCTTATGGACTCAGAAAAAAGATTTTACAGGTAAGACAAAATCCCCCTTTTGCTTTCATCCAATAGGGACACTGGGACAATTATAAGGGAGGGAATGTACCTGTGCTGCGAGGATGACCTTGAGGTGAAGGAGTACAACATGAATTATCTGATGAAGACCTGTGTAGAGGACCACGCAGAAGACTGGTAGCGTTGTTCCACAGAGAAACTTCGCCCAGCCCCACAAGTAGCACCTACTGACCGAGTGGAACACTCCAACCAAGACCGGAATCGGCTTGTTCCAACAAGGGAAAGCTGTATGAACAAAAAGTTAATCTGACCTATGGAAATCTTGAAGCCAAAAGGGAACTCGCTCCACTTATATTGAAGTAAGGAAAGAATACCAGTCCACTGACCCATTCTTCAGAAGAGGGGGCACCACGATTTCAAGGTTGAGATGAAATTGAGAAGTCACCATAGAAAAACAATCAAGACTAATGCGGAGGATTGCCAAGTCCTGCAGGGAATCAATGTGATACAGCCCTCAAATGATTAAACCAGTCAGGCAGGAGACAGAGGGAGCAAGAAGGAACACCGACTCCAATGATAGAAAGTGAAATAGCCCCTAACACCAGAGACAAACTCCACGTGGCAATCAGGAGAAGGACAGCAGATTGAATCCGAAATACCCCCTGTAGGAAAAACTGAACAGTCTGCCTAAGTGCAATATTGCGATGGAACAGACCAGCAGGGCAACCCATCAGGGAAGAAAGACAGAGACCTAAATACAATAGAACAGCCAGAAGGTTGCCAGATTCAGAGTCCAAACTGAGCACCAGCCCAGGAAGGTACACATCACACAAAAAAAGCTCTTCGATTTACGCGGTTGTTGCAACAACCACCCTGTCAAGTCTGGGGAGTGAGCTTCAAGTGTAGGCCTGGGCCCTGGACCAAAATTTTAGCCCCAGAGGAAAAATTCCAACAGATAGAGGGTCTACCAACAGCTGGCAAAGGTTCCACATACTAAGGCTTGTGAGGCGCAGCTGGGGTCACCTGAAAGGCAGAATTACCTACCATTCTAGCCAGCACAGAACTGTCTGAAGCTGGAGCAGTGGTTGAAAATACAACTGCCGGAAGAAACCTCGGAGTCCTCTGACCATAGCAGGACCTATTCACTCTGTAGGTCAGGTAGTGATTAACTAGGTAGCATTTCCCCGTATATTCTTAGGAAGAGAGTACATCTACAACTTTGCAAATCCAAAGTCCTGTGAAACCTGTTAAGCACCCTCACAAAAAACTACAACAGCTCAGCCACACAAAAAATAGATTGTGATAAACTGAACAGAGGGAGGCTCCACAACAATAGACTGGAAGATAGTCAGTGGTATACCAAACAGACGATGAAGGCTAATCGCTGAGATCAGAAGTGTTGGACAAGAACGGGATTGACTTCCATACTAGAGGACAGCGCAAGCCACACTGACCTGGGGTGCTGTTCGGTAACTCAAAACAGGTCAGACCATAGCCTATTCGAAAGACCCTGAGGCTATACATGGAGTACTCGACCAGGAGGACAAACTGATCGGCTTAAACAAGGACCCAATGGTTCACACTAATACGGGAATGACAGACAAGTCTCTGTCTACAGGGATACCGTAGAGCTTAGGTCATAGTGTACACCTGAGAGCTACGCTAGAAGGAGAAGTCCCAATTTCCAACATGGCACATTTATTCCATAAAAGATGCTCATCATAGAGAAGATCTTTCAGTACCACAGCATGTCATCCACCCACTGAAATCTGTAGAAGTAGTGTTGTAGGTCACACAACATCACAAACCTGTCAGTCCATAAAGAAATGAAGTAATATAAATAGGTAGAGCAAAAACCATAAGGGAAAACAGCATAATCAGAGTGGCCGCTGCGGCACCAAATTTCACCTGATGTAATGTAAGTTGCAAATAGACGTAATGCAAGTTGAACACCATATAGGATAAAGGTGGCACTGGTCTGCCGGAATGTACCTCAGGCAATAAAAGGAAAACAACCCAAGATGTGGCACCGGTGTCAGAGTGGCGCTGGCTCTTGATACCCCTCTGAAGGAATCCCTATGGGACGCAATGCATTAGGGAAATACATAGATTTATGTGCAATTCCCAGCATATTCTGCATTATCCAGTCTTATTCAGCATCACTACAGCTGCCTATTGCTCCACGTCAAGATCCAGTGGCACTCAGACATCGGCGTTGTATCCCCAAGCCACCCACCGCCTATCCACACTGCAGTGTAAAGAACATTCTGCGGAGCCTTATCAGAGTTGCTGCGTCCATAATAGCGGAAAATTCAAGCAGCGGGCAGGGATAACTTATTCATCAATACAAACTGCCTGTTTTCAATATATACATTGAGCGGCATAGGAGCTGATTGTCACATGGATTATCTCTCACTATAAATTAACAGTAAGTATATGGAATGTTTGTTTTAATTTTTCCGAAAAGGGCCTTTATGCACGCGGCTTTAAGGTTAGTCATTAAACTATCCATATCTTTATTTGGCTGTGGCAGGGACAGCAGAACACATTTTTTTAAAGGTATTGCTATGTATATATATTGATACTTTTTCTAGTATATGGATGTGATACAATATATATATAATAGATTATTTCATGCATTTTTGACTAGATTTGTTATGTGGTTTTATTTTTATTTTATATATCTGTGTATAATAAATTAAATATTTTGTGATTATATGGCCACATTTGCATCTCTTTATTGGTTTTATATCCACAGCGCTGTACATCAACATTATTAGTGTTTTTCCTTTTGGGTTTGCTTCCTAATAGAACAGCTGTGTGGAGTTATAACCCTTGAAGAGACATTTTGCATTACACTCCATTAAGCGCCTGAAGCTATTTATTCTTTTGTTTTTGGCAATGCAGGATGTCTCTTAGTGCTGAGAAAAGGTGCATGATAATACATAAATCCTTTTGTGTTTAATAGTACGTTTGAGAAAGATTTTAGGGGTTAGTAATTTTCAAACAAACCAACTTTTGATTAGCCCTTTTTAAACACCCACATCACATATACTAGGAATCTTCTGACTGTCCCTCTCTCCAGAAATTACAGCAGCCAAGCATTGCATCCTCCCACCTCAGTCCTTAATAGAATGAAGGGTCCTCCTTCCTTCGTCCTATAAAGAAGCCAGGGTCCCCCTTCCCCCACGGAATAAGGCAGTTGGGTCTTACTACCCCCAAAGCTTATAGCAGCCAGTGTCTCCGTACAGTAAACGGCACCCTAACACCACTGTTTGGCAGTCAGTCAACCAGTTCCTCAGCATATAACAGCCAGTGCACCCACATTCCCCATACTATAACAGTCAGGTACTCCAGTATCTACAAAACTACTATACAACACAAATTTTATTAGTATAAAATGATGGACCAGACAGACTCCCAACACTACTCATCCAAGCTGCTTCTGCTGATGTCATCGAAGAAGAACTTGCACCACCCATCTGATATTGTATTCCCAACAAGAAGTGTAGTAATAGAAAGTGGTAATGGCTGCTTCTACTGCATGTGCACATAGGCCTCTGACTGACTGTGGGAATTTGAGGAAAGCCCGTATTTTAAACTGCAGCACTGGCTTCTTTTCACTTTGAATAGTAGTTCTCAAACAACAAGTGCCATTAAGAGAGCCTCTAGCTGATCGCATGTGATTACTGTAATGGTAATTTTTTGTTTGGGCAAATGAGGAATTCTTACATGTAAAAGGTGTTGAAGTAGTATTTGCACTAAAAAAAACCTTGTATATGATGGGACAAATATATTTGGAAAATTTGCAGCCTTACCTCAAATTCATTATCATATATTTGCCCTAACTGGGAGGTTGTACAATAACAATTAGAACTGCTGAAATATTATAACTAAACTATAAATTTATATCAAGAAGATGTCAGTTAAAAGAAAAAAAAGACTTGTACCATAAACTGTACAGACACTGTATAGCATATTTTCTCAGCTTAAATTCATCAAAACATCTATATTAGAAAGTAATTAGTACTTAAGGGGCATATTCATTATTAGGACCCTATGGCCCCATGTAAATGATAAATTTAACTTGCTGCGACTTATAACTGCGGACACCAATGCAACTGAGCAAAATTCAAAAAGTACTTTCTCCTGTAACTAGTATAAGCAAAAGTTCACATTGGAGGGCAGTTTTACTGCTCACAGCTACTGTCGGAAAAGGCAAGAGGTTTGAATGGATCCCTCTTTGCACTTCGGATCTTCTACCAAAAGTAAGGAGTGTCGCTTAGTGGGCTAAAGCTGAAGACCGCGTCTATCGGGGCATTAATGATGAATGGGTCCATTGCATATAAAAAAAAAAAAAAAAAAGTATAGCCGACTCTTTAATTTTCATGAATAAGCCCCTAAATTAGCCAAATATTTCCTTAGGGAAAGAAAAATAAATCTTGCTACATATTACATTGCAGTGCTGGCTATGTCACAAATGATATCTACTTACCTGCATAGAGTAATTAGTTAAATCATTAAGGAGTTCATCACAGCCACTGCCATGCAAGGCTAACATAGAAGCTTGGAGCGAGCCATCATTATTGGACGGAAAGTGTGATTCTATATCACAAACACCTGTCATGTCAGCATCAGTGGTGGTCTCCACCTACAGTGGTAGGAACAATAATTCACTACAAAAGTACTTATGTAAAGCAGTTTAGTCATTTAAAAATAATTTTATGTTGATTTTAAAGATGAAACCCACATGTCTGGTTCTAGAATGTAGAACGCAAAGAATGCCTAAAGAAACTACAGGTGTATCCTCTTGCATCTTTGCTGTGTACACGGCAAATCGTGCTACGCATGGTGCAAGGAGTGCACCCAAGAGAGGATACGCGCACTGCGTTCACACCCGTGACTCCATAAGATTGCATGGTGCGATCGCAGTGCGCGCCATAGCGTAGTGTATGCTGCTGCGAATAATCGCATGGTGTGATGCGTGCGCAAGTTTGTAACGTGATCGACAAGGATGTAAGAGGACACATCTGTAGTATTCTGAATTTGAGAAATTTTCAGTTTCAGGTCAAGCATTATGGGGCTGATTCTGAGGGCCAGATGCACGAAGCCTTGAAGAGTGATAAAGTGAAAAGAGATAAAGTACCAGCCAATCAACGCCTGTAATTTTTCAAACACAGGCCCGTATTCAAAAAGAGGCGAAAAGCCGGAAAAGTTTTGCCTGTCCGACTTTCCGCCTCCACCTTTCTCGCCTGTTTCAGAGGCAAAAACTTTCCGTGCGTGTCCCCGTTTTTTGCCCTATTCATTTCCTAAACAGGCGAAAACAGAAAGCGGCGAATACGGAGCAGGCGGAAAGTACTGTCAGAATTGGGGAAATCAGTCTGTACCCCCAAAAAAAGATGCACTTACATAGGGAATCAATGTAGATGTGTACTAATAGCCCTAATAAAAGTGTTTGGGGTACTTAAGTAGTTTAAATTGCTTCTTATTAGCGTCTTTGCAAAAGTGGTGAAGAATGGCATAAAGCAGTATTTTTTGGTGAAAATAAGTAGTCCAGTCAAATTTGGGGTACTTGAAAATGGGTGCTAGCATATTTTTATGTCTCTAAAGTGAACTTTTAAAAACGTGAAAAACCACCCTCATACATGCACCTGCAATCCCAAATACACTTACAGCACTCCAAGAAGTCTATTTCGCTAGAGAAACTTTGAAAACAGGCGGAAAGTCCAAATCCGCGGCAACTTTTCTCCAAACTGCACTTTTTGCCTCTAATCGAAACGGCCCACAGCCTGTAATGTGACAGTTAGGAGCTGATTGACTGGTGCCTTCTCTCTCTCCAAGGCTTAAGCTGGGTACACACTAGACGATATATCATCCGAACCTGCAGATCAGAGCAACATATCAGGTACATCGTCTAGTGTGTACCCATGACATGGACGCTCCCGCAGGTTGCTAGCGACCATTGTGTAGTGTGTACCCAGCTTTAGTACATCTCTCCCTGAGTTTGGAGCAAAGCAAAAAAAGCAAGTAACTTTGTATCTGGAACAAATCATGTTGCAATGCAAGGAGTGCAAATACAATATTTATTTTTGTATGCAGGCTGTTCTGCATGTAGCCCACAAATACTGGACAGCTTTGTTTTTACACAGCAATACAATATTTAGTTTGGACACGCCCCTCCCAAATCTAAATCTCTCTGCACATTTTACATCCACTACCAACTCAGAATCAGCCACTTACTGTATAGTATTTTTAATGTCATACAGGAGAATTCAATTGTGTTTTTGCACCCTCTCGCGCCTGATCTACCGTCTCAAGTGAGGGTATGAAATTAAATAATTTGTAACTTGCCTTCCATTATTTTTCGTGCATGCTGCACCCAAATGCACTAGGTTTAGCCATGTAAAGTGGCGTAACCCGTCTAACACTACTGGGAGCACAGCAGTAACTGCAGTTTGGGTGCCCAAAAAGGCCGACTTTTTGCGCATTTCTGCTTGCCACCTGAGGAGTGTGCAAGCAAAAATAATGGGCGCCCGCTGCACTTGTGCCCGATCGCCAAAACAATTGAATAGCTACTTAAGCAAAATTGAATTCCCTCCAAAAATTACTAAGGTTGCCATGTCAAAGAATTTACTCATGTGTGCTAAAACAATCATAGGTAAGAAGATTAAGACACATAATCAAGGATTAATATAATATCAATTTCTGTAAATTTAGTCATACAAATTGGTTGTCATTTTATTATTCCAAGGCTCTAAAAGTAATATTTCCTATGAAAGTTGCTGACACTAACCAGAGCTAGTTCAGCATGGAACAGGGGCCCATCACTGAGCCCTTCCTCGTCATACGAGTGTGCAGTGTAGAAAGCAGAGTCATCCTTAGCAGAGACATAACCTTCTTCTGGTGACAGCTGTAGAAACAAGGAGTGCCCAGTTGGAATTGGTTAAACAACAGAATAGAAGGAAAGTGTGCATGCAATGGAAGAGCTGAGCAAGTTTTTAATACATCAATTAATGCCAAGCTTACCCATCTTACTGTAGAAAGCCACTAAACATTTTATATTGGGTGTTTTTACAAATAAATTAGCATACACTGTCACCCAGTACATAGAATAGGTACACATAATACAATTTAAATAATAATGTCTGAAAAGCATTCATTTACATGACGTAATGTTGAGCATGAAGAAAATATTTAGTTGCTGTGACATTAAATATTGAAAATTATTTTATTTTTGCACAACTGTCTATTAAGCTGGTAGAAGTCTACATATTGGTACCACTCATATGTATGAAACAGACCATCGAATGTTCAATCTGCCAGATGTCTGGTGAATTTGGATTCTAGTAGAAGCAAATTAGTTAAATGGCTTGAGACAACATGATGGATAACTCCATATTAGGTTAGCCACACAAAAAGGCCTTGATGTGGACGGTTCCCACTTACTACAGATGGCAACAGATATAAGCTCAGATAATGAAACATTTCGGAGTGGGTATCACTAATGGCTGTGAGAAAACAGCACTATGGCACTCTTGCCAATAAATACTTCTAACTTGTGGAGAAACATGTAGAAAATCGCTATTCATCAAAAAATGGCATTACACTTAACTTGTAAAGTTATAGGTATGCATATCAGTATACCCCAGATTTAATTAAATACACTATCACATTTTTTTGAAGCAGAAGTAACAAAAAACAATATAACAGTAACCAATATATATAATATCTAATATGAAAACATTCTTACTGGCAAAGGCTTTGCAACTCCAATGCTAACTTTTCCTGCGGGTGCACCTTTAAGAGCCTGGACAGCCTGCTCTAAACTGGCGTGCTCCAAATTGATCTCATTGACAAACATCAGGCGATCACCAGGCAAAAGTTGTCCATCTTGTTCTGCAACACCTCCAGGCACTAAAGAGCGGATTACTATCACAGTGCTCGCTGGGTCAATTGGATCCTAAAGGAAACCATTGAGATACAGATTGATTAAACCTACTATGTTACAAGGTAAAGGCAGAAAAAAGACGAAATTATGTACAAAAGATACAATAACAGTATTAACGCTATGTTATTCATAAATATAAAAGTTTGGGGTACACAAATTATGGGCTGGGGACCATACATCTAGCAAATATCACAGCATTTCACAGCATGGAAATTGAACATTTTAAATTTTCAAATCCTCGATCCCGACCAAAAGAGGCATTTTCCCCGATCTGCTGACAAATCCAAGGTAGTACTCTAAATTAGAATAAAACTGCTAACACAATATTAAAGTTTTGCTTTATCATAGGATGGAAGCAATTCAAGGCCGTTGATAACCAATAAACCATGAACTGAGCTGCTGTGGAAAATGATTTACCTGATAATCTAAGATACTGAATCCAAGTCCAAGGCTTCCCTTTTCCAGTTCAATGTTTTGAACATCAGTCTCCCACATTGCCAACGGTGATCCGTGTGTATCTTCAGTGCTTGGGCTATCGTCACCTGCTGTCACGTTCAAGTCATCAGTTTCCGAACAGCCAATAGCACCAAATTCAACGTGTTGCTAAAATCACAATTTATACAACGATCAATGTAAAAAGTGATGAATAATCATTACATTGACCTATTCTTCAACATGAAGTGATTTGGAATATTTATTAAAACATTTATAAATATTAGTGTAATTTTAAAATCTACCTCTAAATTATAACAAAAATGAACATATTATATATATTTTTTTAATCTGCATGAAAAAATAATATATATATATATATTATATATTTATATTACAAAGACATCAAAGACATTTAAGCCCACCTTTGGCCAGTGTTAGATATTAGTTATTGCTCATTCAAACCTTTCTGCGTTCTTTCATCAAATCTCTATGTGTGATAATTATTTTATTAAAGAAGACAAGGGGCTAAATGTAATAGCCTACGACACTGCTTGGTTTAGCCTTTATAATGACTGCCACTTGAAAAAAAATTGGGAGGCTCGCATAAATCCGCACAGCATTGGAAACTCAGAGGCTATTACATTTAACCCAAGTTCTTTATTACCACACATAAAATGTAAAATAAATAAGACCTATAGGTGGTGCTATTTCCACAAAACAAGTACCTGTGATTCTTTACTTGGACTAGGATGTATTGGTAAATCTTCTTGCATTTTCAAGAATGCAGATACCTGAGTAGTGGAGACGTGGTCATCCTGTAATGCACAAAATTTTAATTTTGCTTCCCTGTTCCATCTTGATAAATAACTTATCTGGATGTTATGACTGTATTTAGGTTTTCTCTTATGAGATTTATTGATTGAGTTAGAAGATGTAACAATTTACTTATGCATTTGCTATAAATATACTTTATGCATTCCGTATATTATTCCTGTAGGCTTTCGGCACAAATTACATCCTTATTTACAAGAATGGCGGTGACTATTAAACAGCAAAATAGTAAAAGCTATCTGAAATCAATATAGTTCCCACTATCAGAAGTGCCACATGCACAACCTATTATGGTACTAGGGACTATAAGTGCTGATGTCTTGTGATGGCTACACGTATTGCAAATTGATAGTTTTGCCTGATTACAACATTATTAGATCTGAGAGCAATTTGACCAAACTTTGAGAGCCAATTGCACAGAACTGATGAGTCATGAGGCAGACTAAAAGACAGTATTGTGAAAATATTGTGAACCAGTCCGAGGACACTCCATGCCATTCCCACATGACCAATGATCTACATACAAGATGATGGAGGTCATCAGGTATCTATGCGGTGGGTATCCCATGTTAGCTCACTGATCATTTTATCCTGGTATATCTCTTTTCCATATATTGCAACCAATGTAGTGCCCATAACATGGCTGCCTCGTCTGGTGTAGAGTGAGCAATGCATGGTTCAGAGGGACTTGCAAGGATCTCGCATAGTACTTTTATCTCTCCCATTGCATGTTATCAGTTCCAGGCAGTGCTCAATTTGCCCAGTGTAATCCTATGTAGTGTACCTAAAGTGGCTGCATCACCAGGATCCTTTGTGAATGGAATGAATAGTCCCTATAATTGATGACCAAAAATGGCTGTGACACCCTTTGTATTGTCACCGTGATCTATGTATTTTATACAAATGTAACCTCTTATTATGTAAGTTTCGGTACATAGTTTCTGTACGGTTTTGGAATTCTAAATTGCTGTGTTACAGTATGTTCAAACAATGGCCACGATTCAATTCGGTATACAATCGGGTAATACCAGCAGCCGGCTTCCCGACTGTCATATCCCGGCGAGGGTGAAATGTCGGGCGTCTAGATGTAGATGCCTGACATTTCCCCGACGCCCGGCATCCCGATCGAAAGTATGCCGGGTGCCGCGAGCGGACAGCCGCGGGGGGGGGGGGGGTTGGGTTTAGGCTAGGGGGAGGGAGGGTTAGGGTTAGGCACCCCCGGGGGGGGACTTAGGTTTAGGCAAAGGAGAAGGGGGGGTTAGGCACTTGGGGGGGGAGGTTAGGGTTAGGCACCCCTAAAGAGGGTTAGGGGGTTAGGTTAGTATATACTTACCTTAGCGACGATCGGGATTTCCAGCGCTGTCGGGCTTCCGCTGCCGGGCTTTGCTCATCTGTCGGCCAGACACTGCCGGGAATGCGGCCGGCGGTATTTCATACCGATTCCTTCAATTCAATGCGATGTTGAATAGCCCCGGGAGGAAGCTGCCGAAGCCATTCAATTCAGAACGCTGTTAAGTCGGAGAATGACTGTTCTCGGAGCCATTCAATTCAGGACGCTGTTAAGTAGGAGAATGACTGTTCTCGCGACTTAACCTGGGGGTTTAGTCGCGAGAACCGGTATTCTTCGACTAAAGTGCCGGCCGCGCTAAGCCAGAAAACAGCCGCATGCCCGACACTTGTCGGATTTCTCCTTGCACCCCAGGAGGATGCGAGAAGAAATTCTTTAGCCTGACCAAACATCGCATTGAATTGAATAGCTTCAGAAGCTCCCTCCCGAGGCTATCAACATCGCATTGAATTGAATCAAGGCCTACATGTTAAGCACCTTGAGTCCAACTGGAGAAAGAGTGCTATATAAATAAAATTATTACCAGCTGACTTTTAATCTCACCGATTTAAATCTGACTGCACAAAGCATTTTTATAATACACTGCTCAAAAAAATAAAGGGAAGACTAAAATAACACATCCTAGATCTGAATGAATGAAATATTCTTATTAAATACTTTGTTCTTTACATAGTTGAATGTGCTGACACCAAAATCACACAAAAAGTATGATTGGAAATCAAATTTATTAACCCATGGAGGTCTGGTTTTGGAGCCACACTCAAAATTAAAGTGGAAAAACACACTACAGGCTGCTCCAACTTTGATGTAATGCCCTTAAAACAAGTCAAACTCAGGCTCAGTAGTGTGTGTGGCCTCCACGTGCCTGTATGACCTCCCTACAACGCCTGGGCATGCTCAGGATGAGGTGGTGGATGGACTCCTGAGCGATCTCCTCCCAGACCTGGACTAAAGCATCTGCCAACTCCTGGACAGTCTGTGGTGCAACGTGGCGTTGGTGGATGGTGCAAGACATGACGTCCCAGATGTGCTCAATTGGATTCAGGTCTGGGGAACGGGCGGGCCAGTCCATAGCATCAATGCCTTCGTCTTGCAGGAACTGCTCACACACTCGAGCCACATGAGGTCTAGCATTGTCTTGCATTAGGAGGAACCCAGGGCCAACCGCACCAGCATATGGTCTCACAAGGGGTCTGAGGATCTCATCTCGGTACCTAATGGCAGTCAGGCTACCTCTAGCGAGCACATGGAGGGCTGTGAAGAAATGCCACCCCACACCATTACTGACCCACTGCCAAACCGGTCATGCTGGAGGATGTTGCAGGCAGCAGAACGTTCTCCTTGACGTCTCCAGACTCTGTCACGTCTGTCACATGTGCTCAGTGTGAACCTGCTTTCATCTGTGAAGAGCACAGGGCGCCAGTGGCGAATTTGCCAATCTTGGTGTTCTCTGGCAAATGCCAAACGTCCTGCACGGTGTTGGGCTGTAAGCACAACCCCCACCTGTGAACGCCGGGCCCTCATACCACCCTCATGGAGTCTGTTTCTGACTGTTTGAGCAGACACATGCACATTTGTGGCCTGCTGGAGGTCATTTTGCAGGGCTCTGGCAGTGCTCCTCCTGTTCCTCCTTGCACAAAGGCGGAGGTAGCGGTCCTGCTGCTGGGTTGTTGCTCTCCTACGGCCTCCTCCACGTCTCCTGATGTACTGGCCTGTCTCTTGGTAGAGCCTCCATGCTCTGGACACTACGCTGACAGATACAGCAAACCTTCTTGCCACAGCTCCCATTGATGTGCCATCCTGGATGAGTTGCACTACCTGAGCCACTTGTGTGGGTTGTAGACTCCGTCTCATGCTACCACTAGAGTGAAAGCACCGCCAGCATTCAAAAGTGACCAAAACATCAGCCAAAAAGCATAGGAACTGAGAAGTGGTCTGTGGTCACCACCTGCAGAACCACTCCTGTATTGGGGGTGTCTTGCTAATTGCCTATAATTTCCACCTGTTGTGTTCCATTTGCACAACAGCATGTGAAATTGATTGTCAATCAATGTTGCTTCCTAAGTGGACAGTTTGATTTCACAGAAGTGTGAATGACTTGGAGTTACATTGTGTTGTTTAAGTGTTCCCTGTATTTTTTTGAGCAGTGTACATAAGTAATAAATACTTTTTCAATCAGATGTATGTCATGATCTGAAATCCACTGTTCTTCAGCACTGAAAAAGTTGTTACTCTTCTGATGTGGGCAACAGCACACTATAGTTACAGTGATTGGCAGCCTTTCATGATGCTGAAAGACTTAAGGAGTGATTCAGCTGCGGACAGAAATGCTATCTCAGCTGCTAACCTGTTAGCAGCTGCAATAGCTTTAATATGGTAATGCAGCAGGAGGCGTCACACTTTCTACATGCATTACAGATCCGAGCTGCGTCCAAGGATGAAGCATTGGATCATCTGCGTATCCACCGGCCAGCTCAGTGACCATGGGATCACACAAGCTGGCCATCACAGATGAGTAAAAGAGGCCATGAAATATATGTCAGCCGACAAAGACTCTGGCCTCTCCACTCTCCCCCAATGGCGGCAACCCACGCCTCCGTTTTGGGACACAGAGGTCGTTGCCGCCCCCTCCCCATCCAGAAACGGCAACAGACTGTCAATCACTGACAGTCTGCTGCTGGACTGCGTGCGGGAACGCAGACCCATACTGCACACACTCAGTAAGGGTCAGGTGCATGCACGGATTCCTGATAATCGGAAATTTGTGTGAACCCTGTCACAGCGTTCGCAGCTGAATCACCCCCTTAGTTCCAAGTATGGACCAACTGCCCTGACAACTAGTAAATAGGCCTGCCAGAATACCACCCTGATAAATTGAGAGACTGACTGAGGTGCACTGGGTACCTGATTCAGACCCGCTCGCAAAGTTGCACTCGCTCGCTCTGAGCGATTTTCGCCCATCTGCGCATGCATATATTCTGATTTTGGTTGCTCGTAAGCCACTATCAGGTCTCTACTTTGAGTGACAGATAGAGCCGTTTGTGGGTGGTAACAGGGGAAGGCGCTTGTTAATGGGGGAGAGGATGCGCGAACGCAGGCGTGTCTGGCCGCCAAAACGCTGTTGTAAAGGGCGTGCATAATTAGCAAAGTAGTGTCATTGTACACGTCACCTGCATGTATTTCAGCCCGCACTGATCGCAGTGCTTGCGGCAGGGAAAGGCAACCTCAAGGGCTGCGAGCAGCTCCGATGGCTCTCAATGTTACCGATTAATCATACAATTCCCGGAGATGACATGTGGGGGCGTCTTTATACATTTGCGAGCGCACTTTGCCTTAGCTCGCTAAGACATAGAGGGCGTCCTTACGCGACGCAATGCGAGCGCTTAATTTAAATATCCATCCCTTTTTTGCCAGCAAGCGACCGCATCTTACGAGCGTGTCTGAATGAGCTGTATCTCTTCCAATAGCCTTCTTGAAGTACAAATATCAGTGAGTAATCAGTAACGCCTTAATTTATTTTAATACATACTTTTTCAATCAGATGAATTTCATGTTCAGAAATGCAGTTTTCTTCAGCATTGAAAATGTCAGTAACCTGCTGAACTGGGCGACAGCACACCATAGTTACACTGATCGGCAGCTCTTTCAAGATGTTTATCACATCCTTATGGTTTTGACCAAGGAGAGAGATTTCATTCACCTTCAAAAAAGAATAGAGTTCACTATGTGTAAACAAAAAGGGGTCTATGTACTAAGCCAGGGATGGGGAACCTCCTGCCAGGGGGCCCCGTCAGGCCCTCTGAATCATTTGGTCTGGCCCTCTGAGCTGTTTTCTGCTAGCCTCATCTGGCTAGCAGGGTGCCTAGAATGGCACACTGCAACTAGAATCTATGCAGCAATGCCGCTTGGAGTATCCGTAGGACGCTTCAGATGATTGTTTAGTACTTTATCTCCATCCACTTCTCTCTCTCTCCAAGGCTTAGTACATAGACCCCAAAGTACGCACAAAGTATACACACATACAGTCAAGGTGCATAAATATTGGGACATTGACAGAATTTTCATATTTTGGCCTCTATTCACCACCACAATGGCTTTGAAATGAAACAAACAAGATGTGCTTTAACTGCAGACTTTCAGATTTAATTTGAGGGTAATTACATCCAAATCAGGTGAACAGTGTAGGAATTATAACGATTTCTATATGTGCCTCCCACTTTTTAAGGGGCCAAAAGTAATGGGACAAACTAAACAATCCTAAATCTAACTTTCACTTTTTAATACTTTGTTGCAAATCCTTTGAGGCAATTACAGCCTGAAGTCTGGAACGCATAGACATCAGCAGACGCTGGGTTTCATCCCTGGTGATGCTCTGCCAGTCCTCCACTGCACGTATACATTTCCTGCTTGTTCTTTGGGCATTTTCCCTTCAGTTTTGTCTTCATCAAGTGAAATGCATGCTCAATCGGATTCAGGTCAGGGGATTGACTTGGCCATTGCATAACATTCCACTTTTTAGCCTTAAAAAACTCTTTGGTTGCTTTCGCAGTATGCTTCGGGTCATTGTCCATCTGCACTGTGAAGCGCCGTCCAATGAGTTCTGAAGCATTTGACTGAATATGAGCATATAATATTGCCCGAAACACTTCAGAATTAATTCTGCTGCTTTTGTCAGCAGTCACATCAACGATAAATACAAGGGAACCAGTTCCATTGGCAGCCATACATGCCCACGCCATGACACTACCACCACTATGCTTCACTGATGAGGTGGTATGCTTTGGATCATGAGCAGTTCCTTTCCTTCTCCATACTCTTCTCTTCCCATCACTCTGGTACAAGTTGATCTTTGTCTCATCTGTCCATAGGATGTTGCTCCAGAACTGTAATGGCTTTTTTAGATGTTGTTTGGCAAACTCTAATCTGGTCTTCCTGTTTTTGAGGCTCACCAATGGTTTACTCTTGTGAAGTCTTCTCTTGATTGTTGACTTTGACACATATACATCTACCTCCTGGAGAGTGTTCTTGATTTGGCCAATATTTTGTGAAGGGGTTTTTCTTCACCAGGGAAATAATTCTTCTGTCATCCACCACAGTTGTTTTCCGTGGTCTTCCGGGTCTTTTGGTGTTGCTGAGCTCTCCGATGCGTTCTTTCTTTTTAAGAATGTTCCGAACAGTTGATTTGGCCACACCTAATGTTTTTGCTATCTCTCTGATGGGTTTGTTTTGATTTTTCAGCCTAATGATGGCTTGCTTCACTGAAAGTGACAGCTCTTTGGATCTCATATTGAGAGTCGACAGCAACTGATTCCAAATGCAAATGTCATACCTAGAATCAACTCCAGACCTTTTACCTGCTTAATTGATAATGAAATAACGAGGGAATAGCCCACACCTGTCCATGAAATAGCTTATGAGTTGATAGTCCGATTACTTTTGGCCCCTTAAAAAGTGGGAGGCACATATAGAAACCGTTGTAATTCCTACACCGTTCACCTGATTTGATCTGATGTAATTACCCTCAAATTAAATCTGAAAGTCTGCAGTTAAAGCACATCTTGCTTGTTTCATTTCAAAGCCATTGTGGTGGTGAGTAGAGGCTAAAATATGAAAATTCTGTCAATGTCCCAATATTTATGCACCTGACTGTATACAAATATGTATGTGTGTTATTATACACAAATTTCAAAATCCAAATTTGTGTCTGCTTACCAGAATCTACCCCAGTAACATTTCAACAAAAGTGGTAAAATATGGCCTGATTCAGAGTAGTACGCAAACCCGATGGTTTGCGTACTACTCCGATGGTACAGATTGGTACATGCGTAGAATCTGTGCTGCGCATGCGCAGGTCTTCTACTGTAAAATCTCTTGCAGTTCCTCAAAGTCGCACCCTGTCTGTTTGGGGGCATAGCCTGCCTCCATTGCGGAAAGGCCAAGCAGACTTCCTGGCTATGGCCATAGAGCTGTGAGGGGCAATCTGAGTAATTGCAGGTTAGATTGCAGATGATTTTGCAGAAGATCCAATGCAGTCAGGAGGTGTCTATTTACACCAGACTCCTCCTGCTGCAATATCATATTAGTTGTATGGTATTGCACAGCCACATCCCTGCTGAATCATGCCCATAGTGCCCTTGCCTGGTGCTTGCTATGTTAGCAGTTTAATCAGGCTTATTTACACACTAATAATGGAATTGTTTTTTTTAAAGATAAATCCCTTTCTCCAAAGCTGTAGGATGATGGTGAAGTTATATTAAAGAGCTAGGGAACTTAGGGTCTCATTCAGACCCACTCGCGAGCGTTGTACGCTCGCAAGCGGGTCGATGTTACCCAAATGCGCATGTGCACGACGGAGGCACCTCCGACGTGCGCATGCGTGAGACCCGGCGAGCGACGGGGAAGCCGTCGCTCAGAGTCTCGCCCCAAAGGGGGCGTGCTGTCGATGGTGAGTGACAGCACGCCCCCTTTGGTGGGCGTGCCGGGGGCGTGGCTGCCCAGATGGAGGCGTTCCCATGGGAACGCCTACCATCTGGGTCCGGCCCCAATGACATCACTAGTGATGTCAGTGGGAGTGTTTTTGGCTCTGATAGAGCCAAAAGCACTCTTGGGCTTGCGGCAGCGAGACCCTACCGCAGGGTCTCGTCGCAAGCCCGATGGTCGCGATGGTCTTGACCATCGCCACCATCTTTTTGGCCGCTCGCATAAGCTGTGGGTGGTCACCCACAGCTATGCGAGCGGCCAGGAGGCCGCTCCATTTTAAGATAGGCTGGCCCTGATTCAGAGCGAGCGCTCTGGTCAGAGCGTCCGGCTCTGAATCAGGCCCTTAGATACCTTTCTTTAAGGCTGTAGGATGATGGTGAGTTTATGTTAAAGAGCCAGGGAACTTAGGGCTTGATTCGGTCCCGGTCGCAAGCGCTGAGCGCTCGCAACCGGGTCCATGGTGGCCCAGAGCGCATGCGCATGACAGAGCCGGCTCCGTCGTGCGCATGCACGAGACCCGGATAGCGAGGGGCAATCCATCGCTCCGGGTCTCGTACCAAAGGGGGCGTGCTGTAGATGTTGAGTGACAGCACGCCCTCTTTGGTGGGCGGGCCGGGGGAGTGGCTGCCCAAACGGAGGCGTTCCCATGTGAACGCCTCCGTTTGGGGCCAGCACCACTGACATCACTCGTGATGTCAGTGGGAGAGATTTCAGCTCTGTTAGGGCCGAAATCTCTCTGGGGCTTGTGGCAACGAGACCTTAACACAAGGGTCTCGTCGCAAGCCCGATGGTCACGATGGTCTTGACCATCGCGACCATCTTCCTAGCCGCTCGCTATAGCTGTGGGTGGTCACCCACAGCTATGCGAGCGGCCAGGAGGCCGTTCTAAAAAAAAATAGCCCGGCCCTGATTCAGAGCGAGCGCTGTGTCAGAGCGTCCGGCTCTGAATCAAGGCCTAAGATCCCTTACTCTAAGGATGTAGGATGATGGTGAGGTTATGTTAAAGGGCCAAGACACTTAGAACAAAAAATGGATAACTACTCTTTCTCAAAGCACAATTAACTGAGCAAAGAGACAAGCATCAAAGAAAAGTACAACAGAGACATACATTCATGGTCTGTGTCTCTGTAGATCCTCAGAGAAAGTTCAGTACAAGAGGAACAGAAATAGTGTAGTGTCTAAAAAGACAGATTTTGACTAGATAATCATACCGGCACAGTTTGGACCAATTGAAGGTAACAAACAAAGCCTATACCTATATGCAGATTAACCAGAACGGACACAGAACGTGCCAGTCAGACACTCTACTGGTCCCAGATGAAATGCCAATAGAGCAATTTCTGGAGACAAACAAAGCTGCAGGGTTGGCCCAAAGATTTTCTTTTCTGTAAAAGGCAGTGCAGCCAGAGATGTTTTGAAAGTCCTGTATGCTGACCAAGATTTGAGCTAGAGTACATTTTACCAAGATATGTGCTAGAGTTCAAGCAAAGTCGTGGTTTCTGAAGGCTAATCTAATAGAATCAAGTGTCGCATCCTCTGAGTACAAAGCGTCCAAGATATTTCAGGGAAGCTGCATTAGATCTGCCCCGGAGAAGCTGTGTCTATAAGAGAAGTCTTTGTTCATCTAGACAGTTGTGGAACCAGAGTATGCTAATCTGGAGAAGATTTCCACAACTTCAAAAACTCCCTGGTAACAGTCTACAAAATGCAATGCATACATATTTATCTGATCTGCTAATTTTCTTACTCTGATAGGGTGGATTGCCCTCCCTATCAGAGTAAGTATACAGCAAATATGGTGCACAGACAGCATTAGGGAATCATTCCACAGTGGTTGACAGAAACATTTTAGTCACAGAGGATGTTGCCAAGATTCCCCTTTCTTGGACACGGGTTCCTGGGAATTGTACATGCCCATACATAGAAAAGAAAATGTAGATCATCTTACACTTTAAAGTAAATATTAGGATCATAAGCTGCCTGCTAGGGTAGTTAGGTAGCAAGAGTAGAAAACACAAAAGCACTGCAATGAGAAGTGGGAGTCCTGGGGAGCTGGAACTAACATTTTCTAGACTAGACCAACAAGTGTAACTGTACAGGCTGCTGTGGCAAAATTTTGCACTCTTGCATAAGGCACTATCTTGGAACACAAATCTATGAGCCTACCAATAAAATTTGTATAATTTGTCCATTAAGGACCCTAGTTAACTGAAAACCCCCCAAAAAACACAACTAATTTGTATATATAGTACTTTGACATGTAACATTTAAAAAAAAATAACAACTAGGCCTTACTTCCAGAAGTTCATCCCCACTGTAGAGTTTTCCACTGCGACCAACTGGCCCCTCTGGTAGTATAGATCTCAGGAAGTGATGGCCACCAGAAGCTTCAAGACTAATGCCTAAGCCACTGCTTTCACTATACTTGATAACTTGAGCAACCTGAAAAATATAAGAATCAAATGCACAGAACGACAAACTTTCTTTTTGAACAATTATTAGCACAGACTTTTATTTAGTAGTGTAAACTAATTATATGTAAAAGCTAATGTTTCCATAGCAACCTTATAGGCTATGATGTGTTTTGACAAATAATGCATAACGCATTCTAACTGTAATTTCTGGAATGAAAATATAAAGATGGGGAGGAAAAGCCACATTGGCAGATGTTATTGTGATTATAAAGAAAAATGCTTACATAAAATATTATATTCTGTCAAAGTTAAACCTGTATGTAAGCAGATCACTAAATGGAGGCCATTTACCAACGAATAACTTTTTCTTTTGTAAAGAAATTCTGAGCCTGCGATTGCTCTGGGCTTTTCCATACCTATCAACTTGGATACATGAACACAATATCGCACAGAAGTGCATTTTTCAGCATTACCTATCAGGGAATTGGTATGATGCCGGGATCCCGACAGGGTTAACATACCGACATTTGTTGTTGGTATGCTAACCCTTCCCCTCTCCCTACCCTAGCCCTCCCTGGTACCTAAACCTAACCCCCCCCCCCAGTGCTTGAAGCTAACCTCCCCCTTCTCGCACCCTAAACCTAACCCTCCCCTTAGTGATTAACCCTAACCATACCCCTAGTGCCTAACCCTAACCCTCCACCTCCCCACACCCCGTTACTTGCCTTCGGCATCCCGTCTGGATTCCGACCGGTGTCAGGATTCTGGCACCAGTAATGTAAGCGTCGGAATCCCGACCGCCGGGATGCCGAAGGCATACCCCTATCAGCATCACTACTTTTGGGGAACCTGTTCTTTTCACTATCTATCCGCCTGTGGCTTCTTTCTTGTCTCAATCCTCCCAACATCATGAGACTGCTCAGTCTTCATTTACACATTCATACAACAGCTCTCCATCCCCCGCAAGATCTGCACTCATCTCGCTCTGTGCTGCTGTGAACATTATAAAGGCCTGATGATGGCTACTCTTGCCCACTACAAAATTGGATCATACAAGACCAGCAGAAGATGAAGGCAAAGCACAATACTACGTTTCAGTCAAACAAACCTGAACAGGCTGGTCACAAATCATCATCCAACCTCATCATCAAAACATTACGCCAAACACACTATCAATAACTGTACTAATATCAGAGAGTTGACAGTTCCACAAAACTAATCAGTGTCACATGCAGTGTACTTGGTCAATGACTGCTTAAAAATATTGATATGATCATTGGCTAATCAGATTTTCCAATCACATTTACATCAGGCAAAACAATTTGTGCCACACTCATGCTGGGTACACACTGGATATATTGCTCGTACAGCCAACAAACTATATACTGTCCGATATGCTGTCCGAACCATCTGACAGCGTATACACACAATATATCTGTGAATGACGCTTTTCGGATAAATTACATCGGACACGCAGCAGGGCAGATGCGATATATCATGCGGATATATCTTTCACATCTGCTTGCGTGTACACACGACCAGACAACCGACAGATATGCTGGCCACAAGAACCAGTGCAGATGACATCACAACTGTTTTTTCTGGCCAGACATATTGTGCAGCCGATTACAAAGTGTGTATGCATAGAGGGCCTGATTCGGAGGTGGGCGCAAATGTTGCCGCTGTGCCATAATATGCAAAAGCCGCAGGAAGCGTCTTGTGTAAAAAGATGCCCACTGTCGTTTTCTCAGTTCCGCTGGCTGTGTCCAAAGACGCAGCATCAGATGAACATCACGGTCATCGGTTGCAGCATCGGACATCTTAGTAACCCTCAGGTTAGTCTGGACCACCGGTAAAACTACACCCCAGCGCATGCACAGTCCCAAACCATCAGTCATTTGTGACCAAATCTGGACTGCATGTGGACCTGGATCAGGCCCAATATCTTTGTGCAAAACCTTACCAAATCTTCAGACAGAACGGCCAGTGGTTGGACGGCCAAATTCTCTTTCCAGTGTGTACCCCACATTAGAGAAATGTTGCTAAAATTAGCAACATAAATAATGTGTAAAAAAATAAACATACCATTACTTCGTAGTTTGCTCCCATGATACTTTGCCACTTGTTTCTCAAAACTTCTTCATTATTTAAGATAGGGAGACATTCTTCTTCTGGTAAATAAAAACAATAATGTAGATACATTTTGGCTAATTACATAAGAGCAATGGCTATTTACAGGGGTTTATGTATAAAATGCATTGTTATTTTGCAACAAAAATGAATAGTTACTAAATATGAGGTGATAATAGTATTTTGAGTCAACTTACCGTTGAATCCTTTTCTCTGAAGCAGGCTGGGAACACTGGACCATGGGGTTGTAGGTTGATGCTGGAGCTGGCACTTAATGTAAACTGTAACTTTAATTCCTTAGCTCCTCCCCTCTAGAACCCCATCATGCTAGTACTTCTTTAAAAGAGTCGGGAGAGGAATAGCAGTAACCTAGTGAAACTGTTAGAACACTGGACCATGGGACGTTTAACAGCCATCCCCTCAGGGAAGGGAATGCTCAGGCTGCCTGACCGGTGAGCTGCACGCCCAAAAGTGGGGATCGCGGGATACAATAACCGAAAAACCAAAATCGGTCAAACAAGCAAAGGTGTGGATAGAAGACCAGGGAGCTACACAATAGATCTGTTCTGCTGAAGCCCTGTGTCGCACCGCCCAGGAAGTGGCCACTGACACCTGGTGTGGTGCTGGTCGCCTCGCACTAGAATAAGCTTGAGTGATGACCAAGTGGATCCAACACGCAATGGTCTGGTTCGTAGAACCCCACCATGTTTATGTGCATCATAAAGAATGAGCAGAGAGTCTGTGCGACAGAAAGAAAAAGTATTGTCGAAGTAAATCCACCATGCGCAGATGATATTATGCAGAGATCCTGGGAAGTCGCTGAAGAAGGAAAAAACAGGAAAGACCATATCCTGTTCTAAGTGAAAAAGCCGAAATAACTTTCGGCTGGAATGTAGAAACCGTGCGGAGAACCGCTCTATTGACATGGAAAATGAGAAAAAAAAGTCTTGCAAGACAAACCCCCAGCTCATAAATCTGTCAAGCTAAGGCAATAGCCATAAGGAAAACAAGCTTTCAAGTTATGAACTGAAGCTCTGCTGAAGCCAAAGGCTGAAATTGAAACCGGTTGAGAGCCTGTCGGAGCCGCGGTTATACCGAATGGCAGGGCCTGGAATAGATAGTGATTGAATCAGACTGCAATAGGAGGAAAGGATGATGATCTACCCAAATCAGAACGTAAAAGATACGCATCCCAGACGTCCAGGTAGGCCAGAAATGTGTTGGCTTCCATGCTGTGGATCACACAAATGATGCACCCACAAGCTGGTGTTCAAAGATGCAAGATCGGCCGGAATGAACCGTTCGGCATTTGAACCCAGAACTAGTGGGAGTAACACCTCAGTACCTGTTCCAGTGGTGGAGCTGGAGCAATGACGCCCCCCCCCTTGAGAGAGGAGAATTGATAGTCTGGGCCAGTGCTATCCTTCAACCCGCATCCCGAGGAAGAGCAGTGCCAATAAATTGATGTGGTGGCGGACTCCTAAGGTCGATTATGTAAACCCTGGAAATGATGCCCAGCACCCAGGCATCGGAAGACGACTCCACCCAATGGTCCCGGAACTGGAGTAGCTGCCCACCGACCGGCGAACTGGGTGGAGAGAGACCCTGTCAGGTGCTAGGCTTCTCCGTAGCCTTGGCCCCTAAGTGGCACCAGAAAATCTGCCCCTAGGAGCCTAACCCCTGCCGGGAAAGAAGAGACCTCTGGAAGATTGACCTCTAGTGGACGCTCCACCCTGAAAGGAAGAGCAAAATTCAAGCAAACACAGACCTCACTGGTTAGGGGCAACCACTGGAAGAAAAGTGCTTTTCCCCATGGTAACCTGGGCGATAATAGCATCCAGTTCTGGACCAAATAGGACGCTCCCACCAAATGGAAGAGATTCCAAAAAGCATGTGGATTCAGAATCTACATTCCAAGCACGGAGCACAAGACCACTCGATCCTCAACAGTCGTAGCGGAGACCTTTGATAGCCACCTGAGCACCATATGCAATTACTTGCCTGGCGTGAGTGAGCCACCAGGTCCCATGTAACCCATGCAAAGATCGGTCATTTTTTTTTACCAATGCAATGCGATGTGACTAGGATGCACGAGCAGACTGCGGTGACTAATTTCATATGCGACACTTGTATATCTGTGTGCACCTGAGCTTGGAACGTGGAATGAAAAAAGTTGCAGCCGCTACATTGTAGCACTAATGCTGCATACACACTGGGCGATAAAGTGGACGACTGAACGATAACGATATCGTTATCGTTCAGTCGTCCACTTTATCGTCCATTTTTAACCCCAAAAAGATGAACGATAACGACGACGCGTGTTCCCGCGGGTCGTTCGTCATTATCGTTCATCGGGCTGACATGCAGGCCAACCTGACGATCTCGTCAGGTTTCTTCATGTCAGGGAATGGGGGAGAGAGCCCGGCGCTGAACGATATCGCTAATGATATCGTTCAGCGGCTGTGCTCAATGTCATGAACGACATTGAGCACAGCCTGCCGGGGACAACACTACACGATATCGCTCAGGGAACATATCGTGTAGTGTGTACCCACCATTAGTATACAGATTCAGAGACTCAGTCACACACAGATATACAAGTGTCACATATCAAATTATTCAGCACAGTCTGCTGGCATGTCCATGTAGCATCGCATTGCGACTTAGATGCATTTTCAGGAAAAAAAAAAAGACACCCGGCGCTAGCAAATCTAATGGGACATGGCACGCTTAAAGGTGCTGTTTGGCGCTACTGAGGACACATCTATACTTTATACCAATTATTCTGCAACACAATATTAGTGAATAAAGACGAAAAAAAAGTCTGAAAAAATGATGCAATAATTAGGTGGAGCATCTAAGTTGTGCCAGGCATCTTACGCCATATGGAGCAGAACTAATAGGTGAATAATGGAATATGTTGCAAAATAAATTATTATTATTAATAAAAATAAAGATAAATACATAATATTGTTATAAAATATATTGATATAAAACATTAAAATTTAATTTGTTTTAAATTTGATTTGTATATTGAATATTAATTGGGAAGTAAGGAACAGTTTTCTCTTCTATGAGTGCTGCCGCTACCATGAAAGGTGTTACAAGCTGTGTGACACTTGTGTAGCCCATATTAACTAAAGCAAATGATCTGTCTGGACCCCAATGACTGCTAAATGGCTGCTGTTTTAGAACTAATGTACTACTACAGTACATGATCATAAATTCTGGGCACATGCCATGTCCTACTAAAGACAAAAACTAAACAAAACTAACTTCAAAGAAAATTATTCCTTTTTGGAAACAGAAACATTGAATGTGCAAATAAAATTGCAATAGGAAGCAAAGAAGAGAGAGAACTAAAACATCCATTTGTTGATGATTCTCCCCTATCATTAAGCCCATTTTTCTGTCCCATAAAAAGAACATACGGTGCAAATGCAGCAGTTTCCCATCAATGGCAATTATTGCCGGAGGCTCTTTTGAAAATATTTTCTCCATTTTTCATCTCCATTCAACCATGTCATGGTGAAACGAACACAAAACATATTACCCATATTGTTACTCTTTATTTTATATCACAAAGAAATAATAACAGCATATGCAATTTTTTTGAAATGGCTCCAAAAAGAGAGGTGGGCCAGTTTAGCACTTTTTTATTTTTTTTATTTAAACATTCGTTAAATAAACTGAATCTGTCAGATGCTACAATATAGCTGGGAGGAAGATCTAAGGGACAGCTGGCCCACTCTGCCACCGACAGATTGCTGCAGCACGCCGTTCCCACACGAAGTCCGTGTAGCACACTACTGAAACTAGTACCTGTTTGTACGGCTTTTCCTTTTGATGCAGGCTGTGAAACAGTCGCACTGATCATTGATGATAGTGGTTGGTTCTTGGTGCATTCTGAAAAATAAAGTAATGATGAGTGCATGGAAATCACACAGATCCAAATAACCTATGCTGTGATTAACAAAATGTATTTCTTCTATTAGTCATTAAAAGTGAAATTAATAATACAATTATACATTATCAAAGTGTCCAAAAATATAACCACGAAACAGAAACAAATGAACCTGAAAAGAAAGTTAAGTTTAGTTAAGAGCTACTGGCATTTTTATAAAACAGAGAGAAGGGTAGTCCATAACATAATAACAATAATAATAAATATATATATATGTATATACACAGTCGGGTCCATAAATATTGGGACATTGACTGAATTTTCATATTTTGGCTTCTATTCACCACCACAATGGCTTTGAAATGAAACAAACAAGATGTGCTTTAACTGCAGACTTTCAGATTTAATTTGAGGGTAATTACATCCAAATCAGGTGAACGGTGTAGGAATTACAACTGTTTCTATATGTGCTTCCCACTTTTTAAGGGGCCAAAAGTAATGGGACAAACTAAACAATCCAAAATCTAACTTTCACTTTTTAATACTTTGTTGCAAATCCTTTGCAGGCAATTACAGCCTGAAGTCTGGAACGCATTGACATCACCAGACGCTGGGTTTCATCCCTGGTGATGCTCTGCCAGGCCTCTACTGCAAATGTCTTCAGTTCCTGCTTGTTCTTGGGGCATTTTCCCTTCAGTTTTGTCTTCATCAAGTGAAATGCATCCTCAATCGGATTCAGGTCAGGGGATTGACTTGGCCATTGCATAATATTCCACTTTTTAGCCTTAAAAAACTCTTTGGTTGCTTTTGCTGTATGCTTCGGGTCATTGTCCATCTGCACTGTGAAGCGCCATCCAATGAGTTCTGAATCATTTGACTGAATATGAGCATATAATATTGACCGAAACACTTCAGAATTCATTCTGCTGCAGTTCCATTGTCAGCCATACATGCCCACGCCATGACACTACCACCACTATGCTTCACTGAGGAGGTGGTATGTTTTGGATCATGAGCAGTTCCTTTCCTTCTCCATACTCTTCTCTTCCCATCACTCTGGTACAAGTTGATCTTTGTCTCATCTGTCCATAGGATGTTGTTCCAGAACTGTAATGGCTTTTTTAGATGTTGTTTGGCAAACTCTAATCTGGTCTTCCTGTTTTTGTGGCTCACCAATGGTTTACATCTTGTGGTGAACCCTCTATATTCACTCTTGTGAAGTCTTCTCTTGATTGTTGACTTTGACACATATACATCTACCTCCTGGAGAGAGTTCTTGATTTGGCCAACTATTGTGAAGGGGTTTTTCTTCACCAGGGAAATAATTCTTCTGTCATCCACCACAGTTGTTTTCTGTGGTCTTCCGGGTCTTTTGGTGTTGCTGAGCTCTCCGATGCGTTCTTTCTTTTTAAGAATGTTCCAAACAGTTGATTTGGCCACACCTAATGTTTTTGCTATCTCTCTGATGGGTTTGTTTTGATTTTTCAGCCTAATGATGGCTTGCTTCACTGATAGTGACAGCTCTTTGGATCTCATATTGAGAGTCGACAGCAACTGATTCCAAATGCAAATGTCACACCTAGAATCAACTCCAGACCTTTTACCTGCTTAATTGATAATGAAATAACGAGGGAATAGCCCACACCTGTCCATGAAATAGCTTCTGAGTTGATAGTCCGATTACTTTTGGCCCCTTAAAAAGTGGGAGGCACATATTGAAACCGTTGTAATTCCTACACCGTTCACCCGATTTGGATGTAATTACCCTCAAATTAAATCTGAAAGTCTGCAGTTAAAGCACATCTTGTTTGTTTCATTTCAAAACCATTGTGGTGGTGAATAGAGGCCAAAATCTGAAAATTCTGTTAATGTCCCAATATTTATGGACCTGACTGTATGTATGTATATATATATATATATATATATATATCCTCTGTCCAATGTCCGTGTTCTTTTGCCCATATTAATCTTTTCCTTTTATTGGCCAGTCTCAGATATGGCTTTCTCTTGGCCACTCTGCCTAGAAGGCCAGCATCCCGAAGTCGCCTCTTCACTATAGACGTTTTGCGGGTACCATTTAATGAAGCTGCCAGTTGAGAACTTGTGAGGCGTCTATTTCGCAAACTAGAGACTCTGATCAGTGTTTTCCCCAGGCTGTTTACTGCGGGTGCATCGCCCGGCAGAAACAGCCTACCGCCCGGCACTTTCCCCCGCCAACCCCCGCTGTGGAAAGCTGGCCTCTGAAGTGACCGGAGGCTAAAGAAGCCTCCGATCGATTCAGAGGCAAGCGTTCCCAGTGATGCACTGCGCAGGTGACGTCATGACGTCACCCGCGATGTGAGGAGACGCCTGTAGGATCTATTTAGATTCAGTCAGTGTGAGGCAGTGGGAGTAGGAGCGCGAGCGGCCAGCAAGTAAAGGTAAGTTCTGGGCTGGGACCAGGTCCAGGACCAGTCTAGGGGCACTGCCTAAGGGGCACTATTTAAGCCTGGGGCACTGCATAAGGGGCACTATTTAAACCTGGGGGCACTGCATAAGGGGCCAGCTTGGGGGCACTGCATAAGTGACACTATTTAAACTTGGGGGCACTGCATAAGGGGCCAGCCTGGGGGCACTGCATAAGGGACACTATTTGACCCTGGGGGCACTGCATAAGGGGCCAGCCTGGGGGCACTACATAAGGGACCAGTCTGGGGGCACTACTTCAGCCTGGGGGCACTGCATAAGGGCAAAGCTAAACTACAGGTGGCAATGCATAAAGGGGAAAAGTACAGGGGGCACTGTATAAAGGCACAAATACAGGGGGCACTGCATAATGGGCACTTTTGACTGAGAGCCAGTGGGGGGAGCAGCCTGAGACCTGTTGGGCTGTATTGGTAAGGGAGATACCCCTTTTTCTGGCTGGAAAACATTTCTGGGGAGAACACTGCTAATGTACTTGTCTTCTTGCACAGTTGTGCACTGGGGCCTCCCACTTCTCTTTCTACTCTGGTTAGAGCCTGTTTGTGCTGTTCTCTGAAGGGAGTAGTACACCCCGTTGTAGGAAATGTTCAGTTTCTTGGCAATTTCTCGCATGGAATAGCCTTCATTTCTAAGAACAAGAATAGACTGTCGAGTTTCACATGAAAGTTCTCTTTTTCTGGCCATTTGGAGAGTATAATCGAACCCACAAATGTGATGCTCCAGATACTTAACTAGCTCAAAGGAAGGCCAGTTTTATAGCTTCTCTAATGAGCAAACCCGTTTTCAGCTGTGCTAACATCATTGCACAAGGGTTTTCTAATCATCCGTTAGTCTTCAAATGCGCTTAGCAAACACAATGTACCATTAGAACACTGGAGTGATGGTTGCTGGAAATGGGCCTCTATACACCTATGTAGGAATACCTTTAAAAACCAGACGTTTGCAGCTAGTATAGTCATTTACCACATTAACAATGTGTAGAGTGTATTTCTGATTAATTTAATGTTAATTTCATTGAAAAAAAATTTGCTTTTCTTTCAAAAATAAGGAAATTTCTAGGTGACCCCAAACTTTTGAACGGTAGTGTATATACTGTATATTGTAATAATATATATATATATATATTATAAAGATGGACTGATCATTACAGCCATAGAGATCTGCATAATCGCAGTCCCAAAACTTACCTCTACTGTGTTTACTGCTGTTACCAATCAAAAGCAAGCCTCTGACATTTGAATAACATACAATATTGCTTCTTAAAATATATTAAAATAATAAGCTTCTTGTTGTTGTACAATTTTATAAAACAAAAACTAATACAGTAAAATAATCTGATGTTGGGTAAATCATTTTAAGTTTATGTTTATTGCAACTTTTAGCTATATGTCCAATGAAACATACAATAAATATATTTTAAACAGAGACCATTGCCTTTTGTGGGCTAAGACAATACTTATAATCCTCGAACCTACGACTTTGATCATTTTTGGGGTCAGTGAGGCGTAATGGACAGACAAGTGCCTCATATGGCTTAGTGAAGCCTGATTTATTATTTATGTGTATTTAGTTTGTAATAAATGTAAGTATAACCTTTGGATCATTTTGGATTTTGCCAGGTTGGAAGAGAATGAAGTGGCGCTTTTTGATGAACTTGACACAAACACTGTCACAATTGATATAAAATTATAGAGACCATATAGGTCACTTTAATAAAAAAGTTATACACTAAAATCAGTGTAGACTATGGAAAAAGCCAATGTATACATAAGATACAGACCACATCAACACACTTCCTGTTAATAATGCCAAACATTAGGGGAAAATGCACAATAATGTCACTTGGATGATTAGGGAATGTATAAAGTCCAAAAGCAAGGACACTGGGTGAAATCGTGCCACACCAAATTAGTGTGTATTCGGGTGTCCAGGGTTTAGTTACCAGATCCTATAACCGATAGGAGGATGCTCCTATTGACATACAATGGTATGCTGCACTTGGAGTTCTCCAAAATGTACGGTAGGGTCTGTTGAGAAATCCCGATCTTTGAAGCTGGACAAAGGTGCAGAAAATGTCCCAAGGCATGCAAAATGTTCCAGGAAGATGGATCCAAGTCGTGCAATCCAATCGTTGTATGTGTGTAGACACTTGGCAAATAAGGAGATAATTCAGTGGTCTCCTTGGTAGTCCCCTAACGCGTTTCTCTGTATCAGCTAACAGCTTTTTCAAACCACTGAATTATCTCCTTATTTGCCAAGTGTCTACACACATACAACGATTGGATTGCACGACTTGGATCCATCTTCCTGGAACATTTTGCATGCCTGGGGACATTTTCTGCACCTTTGTCCAGCTTCAAAGATCGGGATTTCTCAACAGACCCTACCGTACATTTTGGAGAACTCCAAATGCAGCATACCATTGTATGTCAATAGGAGCATCCTCCTATCGGTTATAGGATCTGGTAACTATACCCTGGACACCCGAATACACACTAATTTGGTGTGGCACGATTTCACCCAGTGTCCTTGCTTTTGGACTTTATACATTCCCTAATCATCCAAGTGACATTATTGTGCATTTTCCCCTAATATTTGGCATTATTAACAGGAAGTGTGTTGATGTGGTCTGTATCTCATGTATACATTGGCTTTTTCCATAGTCTACACTGATTTTAGTGTATAACTTTTTTATTAAAGTGACCTATATGGTCTCTATAATTTTATATCAATTGTGACAGTGTTTGTGTCAAGTTCATCAAAAAGCGCCACTTCATTTTGTTTATTGCTTGTTTCTTATTGGGCCTGACTAGCCCTTCTCAGTGGCAGCTAGAAATAACCACTCATTACAGCGCCTGTTTCCAATCTTTTGGTATTTCTATTGCAGGTTGGAAGAGAAGATAGTAGTAAAGTTGCATACGCACACAACGATTTTTTGAACGATTATCGTTAAAGGATATTGTTTAAAAAAAATCGTTCACTTTCTGAGTGAAACGATGAACGATCATCGTTCATGCGGGTTCACGTTTGTAGTTCAGTCAGACTTGTCAACGCAACGATTTTCATTAAGGGAATATGCAAAAATCGTTTGTAGTTCAAAAAAATGGTTCATTGCACTTTAAAAAATCTGACAGATAATCTGACAGAAAACCGTTCATAAAATTGATTTGTGTGTATGCAGCTTATGTAATTAGCAGGAGTCATAAACACTTAATTTCTCTACCTAAGACCCCTTCTGTACAAGCCTGTACAGATTCAGAAATCAAAATTAGGCTAGAGAGTAAACTACAGTATCTCCATTCATTAAACAATTGCCTGTTAGATCTCCATTCAAGACTCACAGGGCAGGGTCTGCAGCTAAGTACTATGCACAAAGACATGAGTTCAAATGGTCAGTAGGAAGATAAAAATTGATTGGTAAGAAGCTTAAATTAAATGGTGATATTAAACATTACCATTAAAATGCTATCAATACACAATATAAAAGGTCCGTGACCCAGTTTAACGTATTTATTTGTGTTCTTTACCTTGGGTGTCTTCTTCACTTTGTGAAATCACATTTTGGTCACTAGGTCTGCCAGATTCCTCAATTTGATGAGTGATAACTTCCTGCTTTTGCCCTCTCCTGACTAGTGTTAGATGGACGGTTTGACCTGTGTGACGTAGAACTTCCACTGCTTGCTGATTGGTGTAACCCTGAAGATTAGTACCATCAACCTAACAATATTGGTAAAAACAAAGCATTCAATAGAGAAAGTAACAGCAGTTGTATACATCATGATTTCATATAACAATAAGGTGCAGAATAATGTCGAATTTATTATTAATTGTTGTTCCTTTCCAAAACAAACACACTCTCTTAAGAATATATATCACACCATCTGTCTTGCTCTATACACAGAAAAAGAAGGAAAACTTATTAATGCCAGGGCAAATGTACATGCCTTAAAGGGGTCCCATCACTTACTGACAAACACTTCTATATATACACATTTGGAATCGTAGTAAACAGCATTCCACTTCAATATAATGCATATACTCAGAGGTTTATCTGCAATAGCAATGTTTCAGATCTGTCTGATACTTTATCAAGCAATACTGAAAGATCAGACAGATCCAAAATGTTACTACTGCAAATAAGCCTCTGAGTTTATGCATCATAGTGAGATACAGTAGTGTGCCGTCTACTATGATTCTATAAACCTATTTCTGCACCCAGCCTAAATTTTGGAGCATAGGACCTGATTCAAACCCAGTCGTTAAGATACGTTAGGTCGTAGCTGGCCGATGTTTGCATTCTGCGCATGTGCATGAATCGCAGTGCGCATGGGCGAACCAGTGCTAGAGATCGGGAAGTGATCGCTCGTTGCGCATAGACTGCTCAGCAGAGTGAGTGACAGTAGAAGCAGTTTGTGGATGGCGACAGGGGCTGTCTGTTAGAAACAGGGGAGTGGAGATGTGAACGCAGGCGTGCCTGAGCGTCTCAACGCAGTTTCAGAGGCGTACATAATTACAGTGCATCCGGAAAGCATTCACAGTGTTTCACTTTTTCCACATTATGTTAAACTACAGCCTTATTCCAAAATGGACTAAATTCATTTTTGTCCTCAAAATGCTACACACAACACCCCGTAATGACAACGTGTAAAAAGGTTTTTTTTTATATTTTTGCAAATTTAAAAAAAAAAATTAAAAAAACTAAGAAAACACATGTACATAAGTATTCACAGCCTTTGCCATGAAGCTCAAAATGGAGCTCAGGTGCATCCTGTTTCCACTGATCATCCTTGAGATGTTCCTACAGCTTAATTGGAGTCCACCTGTGGTAAGTTCAGTTGATTGGACATGATTTTAAAAGGCATACACCTGTCTATATAAGGTTCCACACTTGACAGTGCATGTCAGAGCACAAACCAAGCATGAAGTCCAAGGAATCCCAGACAGGATTGTCTCAAGGCACAAATCTGGGGAAGGGGACAGAAATATATCTGCTGCTTTGAAGGTCCCAATGAGCACAGTGGCCTCCATCATCCGTAAATGGAAGAAGTTCGGAACCACCAGGATTCTTCCTAGAGAGTTGGCCGGCTGTCTAAACTGAGCGATCGGGGGAGAAGGGCCCTAGTCAGGGAGGTGACCAAGAACCCGATAGTCACTCTGTCAGAGCTACAGCATTCCTCTGTGTAGAGAGGAGAACCTTCCAGAGGTCGGACCTTGTGCAAGTGTGCGTGAGGCTCCAATGGTACTCATTGTTATCAATGGAATTGCAGACTTGCAAAGTATTACAGATGTGTGTAATTAGAAGTGGGCGTCCTTATGTTAGGCTGCGACGGATTTGCGATTGCAATCATTAGCATATTTTCGCAGTGGGACCATGCGTAATCGCAGCTGCGATCCGTAATGAATCAGACCCAGAATACTGATCATGCTGCCTATTTGTCGGAATGCTTGGTCCATAATTTTTTCACAGAACAAGCCAATTTACCTCTGCTCCAACAGGATCTGAGAAATGTCATTTGACAATCGCTCTAAGTGGAGCTTCCCATTTATCTGTATCCTTTTTTGGTAATGGATAAAGTGTCTGTAATCTGCATGTAACTAAAGCTTATATTCAGGTGCATTCCACAGCTTGGTGAAAAAAGGCATAGAGATGAATCCTCATACACCTTCGCCATGGACTACATACAAGTGTATACTGACCACTGGTGCTGGCATTACTTGTACTTCTGTGGGCATTTAAGTTGCAAATCTGTGCATAAAAAGTTCCAATACGAGCACCTGCGGCCATTGTTTTGTTATACTTAATCTGCGACTTTATACAATTTCCTTTGCAACTAAAGTAGTAACTTAGCATATACACTATATTGTGGCTACAATGTGACAAAGATGCAATATTTAGGAAAAGGTATGCTTCACTACTCATGGCGGGGCGTTTAAGTCACGTCAAGCATCTTGCGCCTTTTGATGAACAGACACTAGGTGTAGGAGGATACATCTGTATACAAATACAAACAGAAAATACTACAAATGAGAGACACATAGTAGTGAAAAATCTTACCAAACAGGCCCCCTATGCAATTCCACCCAAGCTAAAAACAATTCGTGCAGCTGGGCACACAGTGGAGTGCAGGAGCTGCTGTCAGGGTCTGTGTATAGACTATAGGCCTGATTCAGAGGTGCAGGCAAAGCTGATGTTTGCGGATCTGAGCATTTTTTTTTTTTTATATACTACACCATGCAACCAAGTTAGATCACTGCCAGGATTCTTAATGAGGCTTGAGACGCAGTGTGATTGGCAGTCAGGAAGCACTTATGGGAGGTTACGGAGGGAGACGAGGCACACACAAGCAGTTGAAGACTGTTTTGGTGGAGTGTCTGAGCCAACGAATGCGTGCACAGTGATTAAGGCTCCAATAGCATACTTGGGATGGACATTCTGAGTAACCATAGGGGTTGCTAAGAGGATCAATGGTGCATCTGTGTACACAAATGGCGGATTTGAGACGGCCCTAGTGGGTGTCTCAGTACAGATTCCAGCAGCTACGACATTTGCATATTTATGTAGATCCGCTCCGTCCGTAATTGCAGTCACATCGGGATTTCCATGCACCTCTGAATCAGGCTCTGTGCTTCAGCTATATAACTGAAATCTGACAGGAAGGAAGCAACAAGCTACCAGAGTTATGCACCCCCTCCCCCCCACCTCCATGACCGAACACTAGTGCAGCCATCAACCTGGAGTACTATCCCCTTCTGCAGTTTAGTGCCTAGTACAGGGTTGCCATTGCTAAGACGGTACCTACCTGACCTGGCATCTCCAGTGAAGCCCTAAGGTTGTGGAAGTCTAAAAAGACCCCAACCAGTGCTACATCAAAATGCCAGTGCTGTGCAGGGTATTGGCAGTTGAATTGTGATTTTTAATGCTTCAGATCTCATCAGGAAAAACATCTGGAATATAATAAGGCTAAGTATAGATATAATGCATTGCACACATTACTTTTTATATTCATACTTACAGCAATAATCTGATCTCCAACATGAATTCTTCCATCCTGCTCAACAGCACTATCTTTAGTAATGCTCTTCACAAAAATACCAGAGGGCTCTGTTAATAGAAACATAAACAAAATAATGGCTGCTCTGAGGAGAATCTTTTAAGCAATGTCTCCTCCTTTCCATTTGTTTTGGATAGGCAGAAGTTCAGGAAAAAGACAGAGAAAAGATTGATCTATATAACTAGATGCAAGACCACCGCATGCAGTCTGTCCCCGTTTCATCATCTACAACGTCAGCCAGACACAGCTCTTGCATCTCTTCTAGAGATCACTGATTCACATATGCACCTAACCTAAAGACATGAAACAGCAGAAACAATCTACAATTTACAGTAAAAAAAATAATAACACAATTGTGTGTTTACCTGAACTTTTATCACCAACATAGCCAGCAATAGTTATTCCCAAGCCCTGAGCATTTTTGGCAAGCTTTACATCAAAGGCTTCTCCATCTGAATCACGAGTGATTACAACATTTCCCTTGAAAATTAAAAAGTATATATGAATTATATAAACCACTTTAAGAAACTCCCAAAAGTTAAAAACTCAGTAACATTGTATTAAACTATACAATTATATGCACCAGGATCACAAATCTCTGCTTACTTCAAACAAACTGGTCTTTTTAGTAATTATTTTGTAATTATTATGATCAGAGCTGAATTGAGGCTAAGAACAGACAGAATTTTTTCTTTTTTACTGAAATGTAGAAAATGCTAAAAATATGAGATATGGTAAGAACTTACCCTTGTTATCTCTATTTCTACGAAGTCCATAGGGTTCCACAGGATACCTTGGGGTATAGGTGTGACGTCAGTCGCAGGGCACCAAAGAGTTAAGCTTTCAGCCTCCCAGGATGCACTAGGTCCCCCTCCTATACCCCGCCCCCGGGCCAAGGCACCTCAGTTAGTTACCAAGCCATAGGCCGGAGGAGGAGAAGGAAGAGAGAGAACAAAGATCTGGACACATACAAGAATCACATTCTCACCAGAGGGAGACGGAAAACCGGTGACCAGAGCAAAGCCCATCTGCAGCACAGGTGCGACAGGGCGGGAGTCCTGTGGAACCCTATGGACTTCGTAGAAATAGAGATAACAAGGGTAAGTTCTTACCATATCTCATATTTTCTACTTCAGGGTCCATAGGGTATCCACAGGATACCTTGGGGATGTCCCAAAGCAGTATCCTTTAAGGGTGGGGACGCTCCTGTGCAGAAAGGAGAATCCGCCGCCCGAAGGAAGCATCCTGAGAGGCGAAGGTGTCAAACCTGTAATACCTCACGAAGGTATGGACAGAAGACCACGTAGCAGCCTTGCAGATCTGAACTGCCGAGGCACCACGTCGAGCTGCCCACGAAGGACCCACAGACCTAGTGGAATGAGCCTTCAGAGAAGGAGGGACCGGTAGGCCTTCATGAAGATAAGCTTCAGAAATAGCCATACGGATCCAGGCTGCCAAAGTTTGCTTTGAAGCAGGCCAACCCTTTTTACAGAAGCCATAGAGGACAACAAAGCGTCCGACTTCCTAAACAAAGAAGTGCGGTCAACATAAGTCCTTAAGGCCCGCACAACATCCAAAGAGGCCTCACCCACGGAAAGACCCGGTGAGTTAAAGGCCGGAACAACCATTTCCTCGTTAACATGAAACTGGGAAACAACTTTGGGAAGAAACTCGGGCCGAGTGCGGAGCACTGCCCTGTTCCCATGAAAAACCAAGAAAGGGGGTCTACAAGAAAGAGCCCCTAACTCAGAAACACGTCTGGCTGAAGCAACGGCCAGAAGGAAAACAGTCTTAGCTGTTAGCCATTTAATATCCACTGAGCCCAGTGGTTCAAACGGCGGTCCTTGGAGAGCCCTCAGGACCACAGCCAAATCCCAAGGCGCCACAGGTGGAACAAAGGGCGGCTGAATACGGAGAACACCTTGCATAAAGGTGCGCACATCCGGGATTGTAGCAATCCTACGGTGAAACCAGACAGATAGGGCCGAAACCTGTACCTTCAAAGAAGCAAGGCGAAGCCCATGATCTAGTCCCGCTTGCAGGAAGGCGAGAATCCGAGACAGACGAAACTCCCGCGGTGCATAACCTCTCGGTCGACACCACTGGAAGAACGTATGCCACACGCGATGGTATATCCTCGCGGAAGACGGTTTCCGAGCTCGTAACATGGTACGCACCACAGAGCTGGAAAACCCCCAGGACCTCAGCATGGCCGTCTCAACAGCCACGCCGCCAAAGACAGCCGAGTCAGGTCCGGGTGAAGACAAGGACCCTGAGACAGAAGGTCCGGTCGTAGCAGCAACCGCAGAGGACTGTCCACGGACAGACCCTGAAGGTCTGAGAACCAGTGCCGTCTGGGCCACGCGGGAGCTATCAACAGGAGCGTCCCTCCTTCCTGTTTGAATTTCCGGATTACCCGTGGAAGAAGGGAGACCGGAGGGAACAGGTATGCGAACCTGAACGTCCACCGGACGGACAGAGCATCCACCAGAGACGCCCCTTCGTCTCTTGTGCGAGACCCGTACACCGGCAACTTGTTGTTGTGCCGGGACGCCATGAGGTCGATTTCTGGAAGACCCCACCTGTCCACCAGTAGTTGAAAAACGTCCGGGTGCAGGGACCATTCCCCTGGATGAACGTCCTGGCGACTTAGAAAGTCCGCCTCCCAATTTAGCACTCCCGGGATGAAGACCGCTGATATGGCCGGAAGATTGCGCTCCGCCCAAACCAGGATCCGAGAGACCTCTACGAGAGCCGCCCGACTGCGAGTTCCTCCTTGCCTGTTTATGTAGGCCACGGTGGTAGCATTGTCCGACTGGACCTGCACCGGGTGACCCTGGAGAAACCGCTGTGCCTGCAGGAGAGCATTGAAGACCGCACGGAGTTCCAAGATATTTATTGGAAGCTCCGCTTCTGTCGGTGTCCATCTGCCCTGGAACAAGTGTGGACCCGAAACTGCTCCCCAGCCCCGAAGACTGGCGTCCGTTGTCAACAGGACCCAATTTGGAACCCAGAACGGACGTCCCTTGTTGAGGTGGGTCGTCTTTAACCACCACGCAAGGGACAGGCGAACCTCCGGGGTGAGCACAATCGTCTGGAACTTCAGAGACTGAGGCAGCCCGTTCCACTTGGACAGGATCAGGTGCTGCAGAGGTCTGGAGTGAAACTGGGCGTATTCCACCATGTCGAACACCGACACCATGGAGCCCAGTAACCTCATCGCCGAGTGTAAGGACACCCGGCGGCTGTGCAGACAACTGCGCACCCTTGACTGTAAAGCAGAGATCTTGTCCTCCGTCACGAAGATCCTTTGCTGTCCCGAGTCCAATAAGGCTCCAAGATGCAGAATCCTCCGAGACGGGATTAGAGTGGACTTCTGCCAGTTGATTAGCCAGCCGTGCCGTTGCAGCAGTGCAATGGTCAGGTCCAAGTGGTGTAACAGGAGCTCTGGAGATCCTGCCACCAATAACAGGTCGTCCAAGTACGGCAACATGCGGACTCTTTGCAGCCGCAGAGAAGCCGCCATGACCGCCATAGCGTCCTGTATGTCCAATGACACCATGTAGTCCCCAGGTTCCAGCGCCAGAATGATGGACCGTAGGGTCTCCATCCGAAACTTCGGGACCCGCAAAGACTTGTTGAGTGCTTTGAGGTTGAGAATCGGACGATATGACCCATTGGGTTCCTGTACCAAAAATAGATTTGAATAGAAACCCTGGCCCCTCTGGGAGAATGGAACAGGCACTATAACTCCAGCCTGGAGCATAGTGTGCAATACCTTCCGCAGCTCCGTAGCCTTGTTCCGGTCTGATGGTAGACCCGTGGTGAAGAATCGAGCCGGGGGTCTGTGCCGGAAGGAGAGGGCGTACCCGTGAGAGACCACCTCCAGAACCCAAGTGTCTGTCGTAGTGAACGACCAACACCGGGAGAACTGCAGCAGGCGGCCTCCCACCCTGGGATCCCCCAAGGGGAGACCCGGACCGTCAGGCCGCAGGCTTGTCATCTGGCTTGGGGGCCGGACGTCTGGTACTCCATGCCTGTTTCCGGGGCTTGACCGATTTCTTAGGGCCAGCCTGTCGAGGAAACGACTGTGGTTTGGGCCTGCCCTGGGCCCTAGATGACCGAAAGGACGATGGTCCAGAACCAGAAGGAGCAGCGGCCGACGGGAGACAAGCAGATTTGGCTGCCGCCAGCGTGGCCACAATCTTATCCAGATCCGGACCGAAGAGAACTTCTCCGGTAAACGGCAACGCTTCCAGACCTTTCTTGGATCTGCGTCCGCCTTCCAGGATCGCAGCCACAAGGTGCGACGAGCAGCTACCGCTGCTGAAGAAATTCTAGACACCAGAGTACTAATGTCTAGAGCCGCCTCGTTGATGTAGGTGGCCGAATCACGGAGATTGCCAATCAACTCCGCCTGTTCGGCCGGACAGTCGGATTCAAAAGAAGCCTCTAATGAATCCGCCCAGCGCTCCATCGCTCTGGCAACCCAGCAAATGGCCATAGCCGGCCGTGCTGCCCCCCCTGCAAGGGAATAAGCGGACTTCAGGCAGATTTCTACCTTGCGGTCCGTAGCATCCTTAAGGGAGGACATGGATGGCATCGGCAATGTGGCACTACGGACAAGACGGGTCACGTGAGAATCCACCTGTGGAGGGGATTCACACTTAGCAAAATAATTATCCGCGAACGGATAAGCCACCGCCAGGCGTCTCTGCGGCTGGTATCTTTTGCCAGGTTGTTTCCACGCCTCCTCTAAATGGTCCACCAACTGACCCGAAAGAGGAAAGACTGTGGCATCGCCCTTCACATCTTTGAAAAAGGCATACTTAGATTTAGCCGCTGGGGGAACTTCGTCCTCAATCACCAAGGCTGTGCGGACCGCCCGAATAAGTCCAGGAATATATACTTTGGACTTAGCATCAGCGTCCTTAGTATGGAAAGGTTCCTGATCGTAAGGATCCAGAATCTCCCCATCATCAGACGTCCCTTCGTCATCCTCATAAGGAGCGGACAGAGACGCCACCGGCCTTTTATGAGGCCGCATCACAGACTCCCCTTGCAACACATCCGACAAGTGCTGTACAGAACTCGTCAGGGAGTCAACCCACGCTGGCTCCTGAGAACCCGGGAGCGGGGAAATAGGGAGACTGTGGGGTACCACCAATTGTCGTGGGAACCCCTGCATGGGTGACGACACCACAGACTGCTGGGACAAACCCATCGGAGTAAACGCGGGCTGCGGAGCTAACTGGCCCACTAAAGCTGTTAACGCCTGAGCGAAACAAGCCCAGGGCGGCTCCTGTACCGGTGTTGTAACCGTAATAGGCCGCGCCATGGACAAACACTGCCGGCAAAGGCCCTCCGCGCTACCCTCCCCCTCCGCTAACGGTACTTTGCACGTGGTACACTGTAGCCGAAGGGGAAAATCACTTTCAGACATGATGGCACCACGTATGTGACCTCTCTCACCAATTAAGTATTATATAGGCGAGAGACCACCCTGCAGCACCGCACCGCAAGGGCTTTAGCAGAAAGAACAGGGACAGTAATAAAGCTGACAGTTTAGAGAAGAAAAGTTACATGCAGCGCTAGCACAGTCACATACAATGCAGAGAAATAACAATTCCTGCACTAACAGCGCTGATCACTCAACTACACAGACACAGGGCCTGGTAGGACACAGCGCTGCATACACAGACCTGAGCCACAGCGGAGGAGAGGTATGCGGGGGGACCCAGACCACGATGCTTCCTTCCAGACTTCCAGCAGCGTTCACCATGCGTTGCAGAGAAGATGGCCGCCGAGGAGCAGAGAGAAGCTGGCCTGGGGGAGGAGCGCTGACACAGGACCAGTCAGCACAGTGCAGAGAGGGCTGTGTGCAGCGGGGGAGGCGCCGGCTGTGAGACAGGGAAGGCGCGCTCCCCTGGCATGCATTTAACCCCTGGGACGCCGCAGCGCTACCGCTCTGCTGCGGTCCGCTGTCCCAGGGGGTAGTGGAAGCGCAGGTTGGTCGCCTGGCTCCACGCTGCAGCCAGTCCCCAGGGAGCCCCCTGCCTGGGGACTTAGGACCATGTGATCAGCGGGGACCCACCGCGGGACCCCGCTGCTTACCTCTGTCCCCCTTGAATCCGGCCATGGTCCGGAGCATCTGGGGTCACCGCTAGCTGTGACCCCAGACGCCCACCAGCATCCCCGGATCAGTACCGGCGTTCTGGTACCGGCGGGGTGTAGGGAAGACAGCATGGACGTCAGGACTGACTTCCATGCTGTTCATCCAGATGTGCAGCCACAGCTGCATGAAGAAAAAGCTTCAGGGGCTCTTCTAGCCCCCACTCCAACAGGTGCACCCGACTCCGGCCGGGCACCAAACTAAACTGGGGTGCCTTGGCCCGGGGGCGGGGTATAGGAGGGGGACCTAGTGCATCCTGGGAGGCTGAAAGCTTAACTCTTTGGTGCCCTGCGACTGACGTCACACCTATACCCCAAGGTATCCTGTGGATACCCTATGGACCCTGAAGTAGAAATAATATATAATGCTGCCAGATCACATTCCTTGTTTAATAAAAACCTTTTTCCAAACAATGGGACTAATTCAGCAGTGCAAGCTAGTGCACTGCTGAACGCCGATTCCCGATGTGCGCAGGCGCCAGACCCGTTCTGCACATAAACTGGTAGCAGACTGTCAGTGATTGACAGTCTGCTGCCGTTTGGGGGCATGGAGGTGGCGGCGATGCCCTCCGTTTCCCAAAACGGAGGCGTGTCGCCGCCGTTGCGGGAGAAGGATGAAGCCAAGATCTCCTGCCCTCCTTCTCTAAAAACTGCGGCGGCCGGCTGCGGGACCCCATAAGTCACCGCAGCCAGCCGATGCTACGCAGATTAGCCGATGCTGCGTGCAGCTTTGCCAATACGATCCTTGCAGAATCAGGCCCAATGTCCCATGAATATTATTGCATGATGCTAAATTGAACACAAACCATCTGCAGATCCTATTGCTTAGCGTGCACAGAAATGTGTATATTCACCCATAGGTAGAGATATACTTATCTATGTAGTCCACTCACTCTTATCTGTACCCTTCGTTTGCTACTCAGCATCGTCATCGGTGCAGATTAGCATGAGCCTATAAAGTGATTCTTAGCTGCTTGATTAGAGCTTTTTCTATATAAAGCCCTTTTCATTTTCTGCCATATTGCATACCTGTTTTGCACTTAAAAAAATTGTTTGAAGCTTGGGATGGACATGCATGCTATTATACTACTACTGAGAGATTTCATTATATATGTGAAGGCAGCTGGTAAAATGGTTGTGTACATTTGATAAATATTATATGAATCAGCCAGAGAGACAGTTTTGGGCATAAGAGCAGTGTAAGTAGTTGCAAGTGGAGATACAGAGAATATTGCAGGCTTGCCTACCCTCCCGATTTGGCCGGGAGCCTCACGATTTTCGGGAGCCACTCCTGGCCCCCAGAAAGGCAGGCAAGCCTCCCGGAAGCCATCAGCCCTCCCGACCTCCCCCCAGAATAAACTAGTAACCCCCGCAGTGGGGGGGGCAGTGACGCGATTCGCGCTGAATCACGTCATCATGGCCGCGCCCCCTGCTTCACAATGCCGAAAATAACGGCATTGTGCAGAGGGGGCGGGGCCACGATGACGTGATCGCACGGCTCCGTCCCCAATGTGACACAAAAGTCCAGACACGCCCCCCGCTGTTAGCTGACAATCAGCTCCCTCCCGGAAGGAGGGAGCTGATTGTCGGTAATGGAATATAGTCGGAGAAAATGTGGTAAAACAACACTTTTACTGCATTGTGGTACCATTTCTGGGAGCTTAGGAACAAACTAAATCTATTTCAATCCACTTTTAAGGGGAATCCATTTTTATTTAGTGCCGTTTCTACTGGCACTCCAGTTTTCCAACTAATAATACTAAAGGTGCCTATCCACCAGACGATTAAAATAAGCGATTGAACGATAACAATGTTGTTTGATTGTTTGAAAATCGTTTGCAGATTGTTTAAAAAAATTGGTCTTTTAGACATCTATCATCGGGCAAACATGCTGGTCAACCTGACGATAACGTCAGGTTCAGCATGTCTACAGATGATTGATTGTGCCTGCACTGAATGACTGCTTGTTCAGTGTAGGTACATCACAGACTGACAAACGACTGCACGATTACAATGTCGTAATCGTGCCGTCTTTTGCCTGTTTTCTAGTGGATAGGCACCTTAACAAAGCAACAGTACTTTTAGCAAAGGATACATATTTACGCTTGTGTTAACACACACTGACTGAACCTTTCATACTTGGGAACACTCTTTTTCAGCCCATCTTTAAGAAACTATAATGAATACTTACACATAATAGTGGAAAAAATCTGCAGTATAAAGTGAAGCTGCAGCCATTAAAAAACACAGCTAGTGTCCCATCCCAGCAACAAGATGCGGATAGCCATAACTATAGGGCTGCCATTAAAGGCACAATGCAAACATATCATAAAAAGGTCCTATTCAGTGTCAATAAAAAATAAAAAAAAGTCCACAAATTCACATTTTGATGATTTAAGACATAATTAGTTTTAACGGAAATGGCAAATTATCTTTACTTGCTAAAATACTTCACTGATTTCTACTTACTTTAAAATCAGGTACAGCAGGTAACAATGGAGACATCTGAAGACCGGCAGAGACAGGGGTAGTTGAATCCCCAACTGGCCCTCTGGCAATAACCAGCTTTACTCTGTTACCACATTGCCTTAAAACCTGGGCAACTTGTTCACTTCCCATTCCAGCAAGGTCTGTGTCACCTATTTTTAATATATGATCTCCACTGGATAGCCTGCCATGCTGATGTAAATAAATGGGCACAATATTGACACGATTAAACCTTTTTATAAAATCATATACATTATTGGCGAGAGAACAAATTTGAAAAACAGGTTCATTTATATAATAAACATCTATAACAATGGGTTTGGTTGGTGGTCTGAAGTCACAATTAAACAATGCAAATCAATAACAAAAAAAAATATTTACAACCAACCTGGTCAGCTACTCCTCCTGGTAGAATGGTCTTAACTATAACGCCAGTTGATTTAGCTCCAACAATTCCAAAACCAAGACCTGATCCATCATTTACCAGCTCGACAGTCTCCACATGCTGCCAGTGCATCTGATGACATATGTAATAAAAAGCATGCAGTTATTGCACAATAATTAACTGACAGACAAGAATTTATTGTATTTTCCCATTGTAATAAAAAAATTTGTTTTCACTTATCGCTTACTAAACAATTAGTTTTCAGTGATCTTACAGGCCAATAGCTAGAATATAGGTGTTGGTCAATCAGTGTAAATATTCTGCTCACTGGAAGAAAAGGTGATGACAGAACCGCATACTCTTCAGTAGAACTTGACCCAGACCTAGCCTGAAATCTGACTGAGAGAACTAGATCATTTCAGGGATCATTAACACTAGTAAGTATAAATATCAATTGTAATTAATTTAAAATGGCTGTAACAAATATGTATATGAAAATGACATAAATCATGTTTCCTTGGTGGTAAGTAATCCTCCTGTTCAATCACTAATAAGGGACAGATTCAGAATTGCACGTAACTCCATCTTGTGAATAGATATTGCGATTTTTAGCACTGTGCATGCTCCGTGGCCGAGAGAACGCACGTATGAGCAATCACAGGTAACTCATAGTCGAATGCCACTCAGCAGAATCTCCCATTGCGGCTGAATGTATGTAACTGGGTGGCAATTTGGCATTTGCACATAGGCTAAGGGGGAGATGTATCACACCTTAGCAACCAATTAGCTTCTAGCTAACATTTATTCAGTGCATTCTATAAAATGATAGGCAGAACCTTACTGGTTGCCAAGAGCAACTTCTCAACTTGTCCACTCTTTAGAAGCTTTGATACACCTCTCCTTAAGTGGTCTGAGGGTGTGCCCATGTAGACGAAATTATGGGCAATGTCGAGATGAGAATACGCAGAGAATCGCCTGATTGCAGATGGAGCTCTTACACCTGGTATAGAGCTGCGGATGGCTACTTCAGTAAGTGGATGGATCGGGACAGTGCACTTCATATAGGTGAACATGCACATTTATTTCCAGTTACGTACTATGGTCTACACTCTAGAGAGACATAGACCCTACCAGAATATACATTGCTTCAGTGCTGGAATTCAAAAATGTTCAGTAAGTTCTATTACAAAGTACATACTTATAGACACAAAACAATGGCACACTGGCACTTAAAAAAGGCATAATGTATGCACTAAAAAGAAACACATTCTCTTTAGCTGCACTTCCCCCTCTGTATTTGTGATGGGCACCTTCCTCAAACATATGTAGCTTCTCTCACTCTACATGAGTCATCTTTATGTAAAATTGGTGTGCTGATCTCAGATGGACCTATGGGTTGGTTTATTAGTAACTAGTAAGCTGATTGCAAAGTATTCTGGTCTGTTATAAGAAATCACAGTCTAGGAGCCCCTTTAATAAATAAACATTGTACACAGGGGTGAGGGAAACTATTTATCATTTCACTGATTTGTGAGAAGCAGAATTATTTCGGGAAAAAATGGCTCAGGCTGGGTGAGAAGAACTATACATATCTGTGCAAATTCTTGGCAAGATGCCCATAACAGATTCAGAATGTAATTGAAAAATAAACATGCTAGTCTGCAAAAGGTAAATTAATGCGCTGTTTTAATGCCTTTAAAATACTTACAGGACTAGAAAGTGCAGACACTGTGCTGGCATCAGATGGTGAGCGGGATACCACGGGGCTGATTAGCTGGGGTAACGGTCCTCTTGCAACCACAAGCTGCACATGATCTTTGGCCCTCTGCAGGAGGCCAATGGCTTGGTGATGTGTAATTGTCTGATCAAGAGGCTGACCATTTATGGACAGGATCTGATCAACTTCCTTCAACTTTCCATCCCTTTAATAAAATGAACTAACTGTGACTATTTGCATTAAGATTATGTTACCAGCAGTACATTAACACGTAACATATACCAATAAATAGCAGTAGATGCTTATCCTAATACAATGTAACAAGACAAAAGCAATAGCTATTTCTGATAGTAAATTATATAATAATTGAGGCTCTAGCTTTGTCACTGCAGTAACTGTGGACAACCACACTAGAATATATGGAAAATAAGGATATGTTGTGTTCGATGTTAAAAAAACATTTTCAAAACACATAGCAGAATGAATTAGCCTAGAAGGAAAACAGGTCTTACCTTTGAGCAATGCTCCCCTCCTGTATCTCTTGAACAAATATCCCAAGTTCTCCACGATTCTCACTTTTCAATCCCACCACACTAAAACCAAGTCCACCACTTGAAGGTTTAACCATATCCAGTGTTTCAATCTGCCGACCCTTTTGCAAGATAAAAAGGTTGGCTATGTATTCTAAAACTGTAAAAGTGTAAAATGATATGTGTATTTACAAATAAGAGCACAGTGCTTGTTGAGTAGTGGAGAGAAGTAGGTAACACTTCTTGCCAGTTTTATCAGTGCATGTTCTGCTTCTGAGCGTACGCAACTATAAGCAGCTATGCAGACGGATCTCTTACACCTGGTATAGGGCTGATGACGGCTACATCTGCAAGTGGATTACATGCATATTTCAGGCACCTCTCCACTTGCAGTGAGTGGGTATAGCTTAGCAGCAGAGCAGCAGCAGGGTTATGTATATAGGCTAAGTATTCTCACAGAGCTTGTTATGGCCATGTAGGCAGATTTGTGGTCTGGTCTGCACTGAATTGAGTGTACACAGAGATCTGTCTGATTTTGGATGGATCTCTAGCATCAGGTATTGTGCTGGTGCAAATGCACACCGATAGCGATGACAGCTGCTACAGTAAAGGTGTGGATGGGGGCGGTGCTGCCACATAGATGCATGCAACCCTTGCATACGGGTGAATATCTGCATTTATTTCCATGCATACAATGACACAGACTTTGTGCAATTCTGAATCAGCCTCTCTATACAGAAACACTTGACAATAACTGTACAATGCAACTTCTCATACACTGTTGCTTCAGTTATGCCAAACAGCCCCTCTCAGCACTCCAGGTCCTAGGTGACTCGGTCGTGCATCTTTGTCACTCAAAATGTGCATTATATTCACAAAATAAAACAACTGAAGTGACAAAACTACTCTGCTAGATTACACTGATCAATTTGGTATGCAACACTTCTGTGTGCAGATGAGTGTGAATGTGTATACAAAGTGCTACAATGCAGCGGCTATGGCTTTTTCTCAGTTGGTATTTAAATACAGTTGTTGCCCATTAAACAATATTCAGGGACCCAGAGAGAGGAAGGAATTACCTGGGCCCAGGCTTGTTAGGTCCAACGCTGCCATCCACCCCTCCCCTCTTACCTGTCAGCAGCCCAGCACACACACTACTGTGTACTGGGCTGCAGTGTGACCAGGAGACTGCAGCAGCAGTCTCCTCTCCCTGTGCTGGGGTGTGGGAGAGCAATCACCCTGATTGCGCCCCCCTCCTCAGAGTGCTCGGCACTGGGGTTTTGTTTTCTAAGGTGGACAGGGCCACGTCTCCCGTGATTAGGTCACACCCCTATAAGGGCGGTCTTCAGGGCTAAATGAGGCCTGGAGAATCAATTAGCCGGTGATAAAGTACTGCAGTTAATTGAATTCCCCCCCTATATGTTCAAGGAAAAAAAAGTCAAAGTGACTTTCGTACAGATATGTTTACTTGCATCTTTTCCACTCGACTGACGGAGATTTCCTGTTGTATCTGCGGCTGATGTTATAGCAGATTATCCGGTGCTGCGTCCTTGGACACAGCTTGAATAAGTAATGCATGCAGGAGGTGAGACACCTCCTGTTGCATTAACAGATTTGCCAGGACGGAATTGGAAAGCTGCCTGCCCAAGGTCCACAAAACAACGATATTGAGGGAGATTCAATTGACCGCGATGTTAAGCCGACTAAAGAGGATTTCAGCTCGCAACCTCCTGAAGTGAGAGCTGAAATCCGACTAAAGTGCGGACCATGATGCTATTTTAGTGTGGAGCTAATAGCTTCCCAACTGGCACTTAAGTTGGAAAATGCCGTTTCACGTGACTAAACACACTGCTTTAGTCATGCCAATGGCATTCTCCAACTTAACGCTTCTAGTCAGACTTAACAGTAGTGCCCCTTATCCACATTATACCACGCAGTGGTAATGCCCCTTATACTATATGCCCCACAGTAATGCCCCTTACACATTATATCACACAGCAATGCAGTTTACAGATTATGCCACATAGTAGTAGTGCCCCATAAAACACATTCCACACAATAGTACTGCCCCTTACACATTATGCCACACAGTAACACCCCTTACACATTATGGCCCCACCCAGCAACTCATCTCCCAGTATCCTTCCAGCAGCCTCTTGCCTCCCCTTGTGTGCCATCAGCAGCCAGCAGGTGTGGATTTCGTCACTGGCAGGCAGCGGCAGACATAATTTGAATCTGGCGCCGGTCAGAGCCTATTGGAGCTTGTAGACAGGCAGCCAATCAGGAGCCACCACTGCTGATTGGCTGATCTGACCTTTTGTCGTGACTTGGTGCAGGGAGAGCAGCGGGCCACAGAGGCAGCCGCACCCCTTGCACCCATGGTAGTTACGTGACTGTTTGAATGCATGTTAGCAAACCGTGAGATCCTTTACAGGATCAATGGAATGGGGTTATAGGCGAGGACAATGGGCCTGATTCGGACTTGGGATTAGAGTAAGACAGTGCAAGTAACTGTATACCTGGACAAACCATGTTGCATGTGGGGTAAATACTGTCTGCTTTTGCATGTAGCCCACACATGCTGGACAGCTTTTTTTTTTTTACACTGAAATTTAGATGTCAATTTGGACACACCCTTCCAAATCTAAATCTGTCTGCACATTTTAAATCTGCCCCATCAGTGCAGCATGGATTTACTAAGATGCACAGTTCATTTTATACATAGGGTGAGAACATGTAAAGAATAATTCCAAATCTTCATTTACATGAGCTCTCAGTCTTATGGATATTTACATTTTTTTATTAATTTCTAGCTATAGACACACTTGCAAGTTCTTTTCATTAGCATGTTAATATGGATACAATATCACAAAATACAATATTTATGGTTGACTCACATCATACAGTTTAGAGTGGCTGAACAGAATCTGTCCAGTCCCTTTCAATAGTGGTTGACAGCTCCATTGTAGAGGACTGGAAACACTCAGACCTCCCTCACCATGAGGTGCAGGGCACTATGGCACCTGGACAGGTTATCTTTAAAGTGAAGTTTAGTAAAAAATTTGATGGCCATTCAATCGAAAATAAAAATTATTTCCGGATTCATTTCAAAATACATACTTGAGCCATCTGTTTGATGATTTGGTCAAAATCCTCAACTGCTGTTTGTCCATTGATCTGAGGAAAGACTGGTTGTACAATGGTTTCTTCAGAGCTAAACGGGCTACCATTCTGCTGGGCCAGTGCATAAGACTCATTTTGTCCTGATGAAATAGAGCTTGAACCATAAGGAGAAATCTGAGCAAACTCTGTAACAGTTGATCCGGCATGCGTCACATTTACCTAAAATTAAACAAATATTACTTTGGCCTTATTGGCACATTCAATATTTTGGGAGGACTTATGCAGAAAAATAATAATAGCCATTGATATTCATAAAATGAATAAAGGTCTTCAACGGGCTGTCAGTACTGCAAATAAACAAGCCTACCCACTCCATGGTTTAAAGGCAAGTCCCATCCTGGAATCCCAGTCCCTGCAGTCGGCTAATACTGAATCATGCTTTACAGAGAAAAATGAGCATATTACATATCATCTATAGCTCATCAATACAGCGCTAAGGAAAAGTTTACATAGAGTTCTCTTGCAGAGGTATTGATGGATTTTGTCTTCCAGCTTGGAGTCATGCTACAGGCCAGATCTCAGCTTCGGGTATAGTAGTGCTCATTCTAGGTCTAGCGCGGGTCAGGGTGCTGGACCGTAGACACACGCTCATCCGAACAGGGAATGTGGCCACGAGAAACAGGGGCATGTCTTGAAGACACCCCCCATTTCATCACTCTTACGGACATGTTGGGCTACCCTCAAGCTCTTGCCTCATTGTGAAGAGATGCAGTGTGCATGACATCTATTCACCGATAGTGAGTGCTGCACTGCAATTTTTCCCCCCTGTGGGACACTGTGGCACATGGGTGGGGACGGCACCTGGAAGGTTGTTTTAGCAGGGTGCCAACAGGGCGCCACCATAAGGGCAGGATGCATTCTGTCCTTTTGAAATTGGGCAGGGTGCGGCGCCCACTAGAACAAGAAGGTATTAAGAACTTTAATACTCAAATTCAATACCATTGACCAGGGAATTCCCCCCCCCAATATAATAAAAGAAATGGAGAGCACTGGACAGAAGTATAATATTTAATATTCATATCCAAAAAGAGAAACATAAATATAAAAAAAATGCAATACAGTCATAAAAATTAATATGACATGAATAAATCCAGGACCTGTTGCATCGATTATTACTAAAATATTCTCCACCACCTAGCTCATACAAAGGAGGGAATCCCTTCTCTTGAACTACCATAATTACATTAATATTAACTATTGTGGTTAAGGATCAGAAAGTTTAATGGTTGCTGTAGGCCAGTGGTTTCCAAATCCAATCCACGTATGATAAACGTGCACATAATTATATATTGCAGAGGTTACATATGTGTCCTCATACACTTATACCTTTTGCAACAAATGGCATGAGATGTCTGGTTCGATTCCCGTGCTGCGTACTGTTTACTCAACTTTGCTACTTTTTCCTGCATTGAGCTACTTTTACTTCAATTTTGCATTTTAGTTTGCAAATAGTGTACTAGGTACCTAGTATTAGGTTATTTGTTGCAATGGAATTTGTATAAAGTCACAGATTAAGCATAACAATGCATTGCGCAGGTCACTATTATCAGACCAGTCCTTTGCCATATTTAACTGGGATTGTGCACTTTTTCCTATCGCTTACAGTGCAAGTACTTAGAGGAGTAGTGTTTCTGCGCTACTAAGTAAAGTTTTTGGCGCATTAAACGAGTCTATTTGGTGCAATTTGAAATTAGGTGTAAGTGGACACATCTGCAAATTGAACATGGACCTCCCGATTAACAACACACAAAAAATTATTTTGCAAATGTATATTGTAATAGAGAAAAATATTACTGTCAATGTCACTACTGTTTATATACCAATTAGGGTAAGCCACTTTGACAGCTAATCCAGAAAGCCTAGACCCTTCTGAAGAGTATGAAAAAGAAACAAAATAGTCTACAGTCGGTAAAAAGGATTGACTTTGGCTCAAGCTGAACTGATCAATGGAGCCTGAAAACTTTTTTAATACCAAAAAGATAGAACCTGCACTTGTATATTATTGTTGCTCTTAGGAGCACCCCGTTACAATTTCTAGGTATTACTTTGTGTAAGACAATAAAAGGGCATGAAAAAGATGAACTACCTTTCAGCATCTTCTGCATGAATGAAGCTCAGTTAATGCATCACTCAGACATAGAATAGTAAATTTAGTAAAAATAGTAATGAGAGAAAAACGGGCCAACCTTTCTGTTACTGACTTGCCTTCTGTGAGTGAAGTAGACAAAGTGACAAAGAATCTTTTAAACCAATCAACTTAAAACAATTAACATACAAATGTTACCATGAAATGGTTATGCCTAGGTAAAATAAGAACATAGAAAATGTACACATTTTAAAATATCTCTACCAGGATTAATATTTTAACACAAAAAGTACATAAAATAATTTGCTGGCATTTAATATCTACCTGCTCTCTCAACTGATGAAATGAGGATTGAAAGCTTAGGATCTGGTTGAAGAGTGGACTTTGTAGAACAGATTTCAATAAAAACAGCTTTTCTTCATTTGCTATATCCCCTCGTTCCCGGACTTTTGACTGTAGACGTTCTACTGCCTGCAAGGCACGATGAGTATCTGCAAAACAAAATTGCAGAATGTATAATAATGTTGCTTCCATCCAGTTAATATTTGTGTAGATACTGGATTTCTTTTACAAAATAATTGTTTAAAAAAAAAAAAAACAACAGAATAAGCGTATGTATATACAGTATGTATGTAGTGGTCAAAGTGGAGCCAGTACACTGTCCTATGTTTTCCATACTGCCACTTGTAAATTTCCATTTCAATTACAGGAAAACAAAAAGTTTTGAATATGACTAAAGGGGGTATTCAATTACCCTGCGGCTAATTGCAGCACCAGAGCTATTCGATTAGCGGGAGATCACCCCGCACGCGAGTCCCCGCAGTCGGACTGAACCTCGCAGCTCATGGACCTGCAAGGTAAAGCCATTGGAAAAAACAATAAATCTGGCACGTGAGGACAGAGGTGTCCTCAAATACAGCCTCAATACGCCATTCGCCGTAAGACGTTTGACGCAAGTGAGCAGCAGGTCCCATCTGGCTCAGTTTGTGCAAGTGGCTTTTTTGCAAACTGATGCGACAAAGCTTTCTGAGACTGCACTGATTAAATTAATATGCGACACTTGTCTGTGTGCGACTATGTCTGTATACAAAGCACAACGAACCATGGCGTGGAATAAAGCTGCGGCCACTGCAGCATAACACTTTTCATTCAGACTCTTGTGAAAAAGTTGATCGGCGCAAGCGTCTTCAGCTATTATGTGTGAGGACACATCTGTAAATAATTTACTTGAAGACAAATGCAATCATTTTGATTATCTGTACAATAATTACATATTATATTATATATATATATATATATATGCATGTAGCCGCAGGCTCGGCACTCCTACACAGAATGCTGTAATGGTTAGGTGCCCCGCGCAGGTAATAATACAAGTTGCGGACAGAAGCGGCGGCACTCATAATAAACAGTTACAATAAGGTGGGTCAAAATGCCTCTAAATTACTTCAAAGTTTCAGTCCACTTTTACTTGCTCTCTGACGAAAGTCCAAGTGGACTGAAACAAAGTAAATTAGAGCTGCAAAAAGGCATGGAAAGCCAATACACCAGCTGAAATCTATTAGTAATTAGAAAGCAATCCTGCCCCTTGTCAGTGCAAATTAATATAAGCTGGTCCAGTCCCAACTGTTGGCCTATAAAAAGGTGTCTCATTACCAAGGTGTCATAAAAGAAACATCTCATGATGGGTAAAAGGAAAGAGCTCTCTCAAGACCTTCGCAACCTTATTGTTGCAAAACATACTGATGGCATTGGTTACAGAAGGATTTCTAAACTTCTGAATGTTCCAGTGAGCACTGTTGGGGTCATAATCCAGAAGTCGAAGGACCATCATTTCACCATAAACCGGCCACGATCAGGTGCTCCTCACAAGATTTCTGACACAGGAATGAAAAGATTTATCAGAAGAGTTGTCCAAGAGCCAAGGACCATTTGTGGAGAGCTTCAGAAAGACCTGGAATTAGCAGGTACAATTGTTTCAAAGAAAACAATAAGTAATGCAGTCAACCGCCATGGCTCACCACGCAAGACTCCATTCCTGAAGAAAAAGTAAGAAGCTCATTTAAAGTTTGCTGCCCAATATTTGGACAAGCCTGTGAAATATTGGGAGAATATAGTCTGGTCAGATGGGATCAAAATTGAACTCTTTGGATGCCATAATACACACCATGCTTGGAGGAGAAATTGCACTGCACATCACCCCAAAAACACCATACCAACAGTGAAGTTTGGAGGTGGGAACACCATGGTTTGGGGCTGTTTTCAGCATACGGTACTGGCATACTTGATTTTATTGAAGGAAGGATGAATGTAAAAATGTACAGAGACATTCTTGATAAAAATGCGCTGCTATCTACCAGGATGCTGAAGATGAAACGAGGGTGGACATTTCAGCAAGACAATGATCCCAAACACGCAGCCAAAACACTCTCAATTGGTTTCAGAGAAAGAAAATAAAGCTGCTAGAATGGCCCAGCCCATCATTGGACTTGAATCCAATTGAAAATCTATGGAAAGAACTAAAGATCAGAGTTCATAGAAGAGGCCCACGGAACCTTCAAGATTTGACTGTTTGGGCGGAATTCAATTGTATCCGCGGCCCGCGTTCTCCAGTCTAAAGTGACAGGAGAACGCAGGGCGCTATACAATTGTCCAAGATGTTCGCGCTGATCGCGCCCATAGAGGTCAGGTTTAGCCGCGTAAAGCAGCTAAACCCGACCAAAGTGCTGGGCGCGATCGCAAAAAGTGATGTTTGGGCACCCAAACATGTCACTTTTCGCACATTTCAGCTCTCATCCCCCAGGGGCTGCAAGCTGAAATGTAGCGCTGGCAGCTCATCGTGCCCGACAGGAGCAAGAATTGAATAGCTCCGTCGGGCGCGATAGCGGCTATAAAGAATTGAATTCCGCCCTTTGTGTGGAAGAATGGGGCAAAATCACACCTGAGCAATGCATGCGACTAGTTTCTCCATACAGGAGGAGTCTTGAAGCTATCATTACCAACAAAGGCTTTTGTACAAAGTATTAAATACATTTCAGTAAAGTGTTCAATACTTTATCCCTGTGTCACTTCACATTATTACACATAACTTAATTTATGGACATCTATGGTTTGAAATCTTTGCATTTGTGGATTGCATGGGTTGTTGCTGACATTTGGTGAAAATTTCATTACAATAGTCTCATGACAAATATATTTATATTTACTGAGAAAAATGTTTGTGTGTTCAATACTTATTTTACCTGCTGTATGTACAGTATGTATGTTTGTATATACACACACTATGTGAGACAAACGTGCTGTTGAATCAACCCAGAGATACAGGTTATTAATTTAAATCAGGGATGGGGGAACCTTTTTTCTGCTGAGGGCCATTTTGCTATATATAACATTAGTCGCATGCCTGGTGCAGACCACGCCCCCTCCGTGTAACATCACACGGGAGGGTGACTCAAATACCGGTGATTACAGCAATGTCCAGAGCATCCTGAGGATACTCCGGGAAGCTGTTAGGGCAGTGGTGTGACCGTCTGAAGCGTCCTAAGGACGCTCCAGGTGGCACTGCTGCATAGATTCTGGTTGCAGGGTGCCCTTCGAGGCTAACAGAAAAAAGCTCAGAGGGCCAGACCAAAATGATTTTGTGGGCCCTATCCGGCCCCTGGGCCTGAGGTTCCCTATCCCTGATTTAAAAAGAAAATATACCATAATATGTTATATATCTATATTTATACTAATATAATAAGAATGTTGTGTCTGTTTGTTCCAAGTTAGCACAAAACCTACTGAACAGATTTTCAGAAAAACTGCATCATTTTGTTGTGGAAACTCCTAGAAATAACTTGCACTTTGCTTCATCTCGATCCATGAAGTTAAAACTAAGCAATAACAAAAATAAAATGTATTGACATCATCAATGCAAAAGATAGGTGTGGCACCATGCGCGTGTCTTGTAAGGGGTGGGGGGAAAAGTGTTTTGGACCTGCGTTCACTTGATAGGATAGGCTACTTAGCAGTCTATACACAGGGCACACAGTGACGTTGGTGGGAGTGGTGGGTGAAGGCCCTGCTGCCACCAGTCTGTATAGCGCTGCTGGTCATGTGGCCACTCTCGTGACAGGGCCCCTATGCAAAGCAATACAACTAGAAAAAAAAAAACTAAAAAAAATGTTGGTAGAAGCTATTTCATCGTGGGCGAAGCCGCGGGCAACAACTAGTTTCTTTTGCACACCAATATTTCCCTTTAAAACAGTATATTGAACTATACAAAAATCACTTACCAATAGTTTCCAACATAGTTCTTTGATAAGTAATTCCTGTAAAATAAATACATGTAAATTATAAATTTACTTTAATAAAACACATAGGAAAACATTTCACCTGCTACAAATCATCAACTACAAATTGGCAGAGCCATTCTATGAATTCAAATGCATTTTTTAATTTTAACTAACTTTAGCTTGGCCATAACCCTTAAAACAGAAATAACCAACCAGAACAACGGAAGCCGCAGAGATTCTGTGGCCTGTAGAGATCATCACTACTGAATGTCATCATCTCACATAGCCTACAATCAATTGACACCATCTTTGCCCAAAATCATAAGAAAAGAGCCGATAGTCTGCGCTACCTCTATATCGATATTAATCTCAGTTTGAATCAGATTATAGAAATAATATAGATGATGTGAGTATAAAGCAAAAATAGAAATATTTATTAACCATTAAAAAAGCCCATGTCATGAGAAATTGGACATAAGTTGAAAGAATGAAAAAATTAAATGAAAATATATAAATAAAAACATCATTAAATCAGTAGTTCACAATGTTACACAATCATATAAGCAACTCTTGTTGCTAATCACTGTGATTCATTTAGGACGGATACATGTGATAATTGGTATATGTTTATGATCCAGAGCTAATGGCTTCTGTGTGAACGTCACTGTTCACATTTAGGCATATATACAGTGCCTTGCAAAAGTATTCACCCTCCTTGGCTTTTTACCTTTTTTGTTACATTACAACCTGTAATTTATTTTTTTAATCTGAATTTTATGCGATGGATCTGCACAAAATAGTCTAATGTGGTGAAGTGAAATGAGAAAAAGATATATAAAAAAAAGAATCTTTACAAACAAAATTCATATGTAATCACCCCATTTGCTATGAAGCCCCTCAAAAGTTCTGGTGCAACCAAATACCTTCAGAAATCACATAATTAGTGAAATGAAGTCCACCTGTGTGAAATCTAAGTGTCACATGATCTATCAGTATAAACACACCTTTTCTGAAAGGCCCCAGAGGCTGCAACACCACTAAGCAAGAGGCATCACAGCATGAAGACCAAGGAGCTCGCCAGTCAGGGACAAAGTTGTTGAGAAGAACAATTCTGGGTTGGGTTATAAAAAAAAAAAATATATATATATATACAAATCTTTGATGATCCCCCGGAGCACCATCAATTCCATCATCATCAAATGGAAAGAACATGGTCTCACAACAAACCTGCCAAGAGAGGGCCGCCCACCAAAACTTACAGACCGGTCAAGAAGGGCATTAATCAGAGAGGCAGGACAGAGACCAAAGGTAACCCTGAAGGAGCTGCAGAGTTCCACAGCAGAGACTGGTGTATCTGTGCATGTGACCACAATAAGCCGTACACTCCATACAGCTGGGCTTTATGGAAGAGTGGCCAGAAAAAAGCCATTACTTAGTGATAAAAATAAGAAGACACAATTTGAGTTTGCCAAAAGGCATGTGGGCGACTCCCCAAATGTATGGAGGAAGGTGCTCTGGTCAGATGAGACTAAAATTTTACTTTTCATCCACCAAGGAAAACGCTATGTCTGGCGCAAACCCAACACATACCATCATCCAAAGAACACCATTCCCCATAGTGAAACATGGTGGTGGCAGCATCATGGTGTGGGGATGTTTTTCAGCAGCAGGAACTGGGAAACTGATTCGAGTCAAGGGAAAGATGGATGGTGCAAAATACAGGGATATTCTTGAGCAAAACCTGTTTCAGTCTGCCTGTGATTTGACACTGGGACGGAGGTTCACCTTCCAGCAGGACAATGACCCGAAGCATACTGCTAAAGCAACACTCGAGTGGTTTAAGGGGAAACATTTAAATGTGTTGGAATGGCCTAGTCAAAGTCCAGATCTCAATCCAATTGAGAATCTGTGGTCAGACTTGAAGATTGCTGTTCACAAGCGGAAACCATCCAACATGAAGGAGCTGGAGCAGTTTTGCCTTGAGGAATGGGCAAAAATCCCAGGGGCAAGATGTGGCAAGCTCATAAAGACTTATCCAAAGTGACTTGCAGCTGTAATTGACGCAAAAGGTGGCTCGACAAAGTACTGACTTTAGGGGGGAGAATAGTTATGCAAGCTGAAGTTTTCTGTTATGTTGTCCTAAATGTTGTTTGATTCACAATATAAAAAAAACACAACAACATCACAGTTGTAGGCATGTTCTGTGCATGAATTTATGCACACCTTCAAACAATCCATTTTAATTCCAAGTTGTGAGGCAACAAAACATGAAAAATGCAAAGAGGGTGAATACTTTTGCAAGGCACTGTATATTGAAGCTGAATTCTAAGATGAAATCGGTAAGAGCGCGATTATTCAAGTGATGATATAATAGTCACACAATCAATCCAATATTAGATCATTAGCTTCAATTATTTGCTTAACATTGATAATAGTATCCGTGTGTTGAACCACATGCACCTGCTAATTCCAAAAATTGCTTGATCAACCTCAAGCTATATTATGCTTTCATTTGTTTTCTGGTATTTAGGAGCAAATTGCTGATCATCATTTACCAGATTTTCATTCCAACTAATCAACTAGTTGGATGGTTGGGCAGAAAATCTTTATGTGTACCCAGCTTTAGCGTTTAATAATCATATTAAAACATATTAGTGCTAAAGAAGCCACATAAAGAGACAGACATAAAATTGTAAAAGACCTGTCAAATAGGTAAGAAAAATAATAAATCTTAAAAGGTACTAACTGAACCTATTGCAAATCAATCAATGAACATAGGACCTGATTCAGACCCGCTCGCGAGCGCGTCTGACCCGGCATGCGCGAGACCCGGCTAGCGACGGGGAAGCCGTCGCTCCGCGTCTCGCACCAAAGGGGGCGTGCTGTCGATGTTAATTTGGTGGTCGTGCCGGGGGCGTGGCTGCCAGACGGAGGCGTTCCCATGGGAACGCCTACCGTCTGGGTCCGGCCCCACTGACATCACACTGATAGAGCCAAAATCACTCCAGGGCTTGCGGTCACCGAGACCCTACCGCAGGGTCTCGTCGCAAGCCCGATGGTCACGATGGTCTTGACCATCGCGACCATCTTTTTGGCCGCTCGCATATGCTGTGGGTGGTCACCGACAGCTATGCGAGCGGCCAGGAGGCCGCTCCAAGTTTAGGTAGGAGGGCCCTGATTCAGAGCGAGCGCTCTGGTCAGAGCGTCCGGCTCTGAATCAGGCCCATAGTAGGCAAAATGGCTTAAAACAACAAATATTCTAATGATCGCCTTGAAGAATTATGTATACAAAAAATCATGGGATATCATCCAAAATTTAATATTACAGACACAGAAACCAGCAAATTCAGATAAATAATTATTCAAATATATTCACATTATCTGGACTGACATTCACAGGACAGGAAATAATTTTTGCTTCAATCGGATTAATTCAGATACTAATATTACCAAAAATATTTATCTTGCTGGCTTAAAATCAGAGGAAATACATTATAATCCATTGGAAAACCACTAATTACAAAAATTGCATGAGACTAGCCTACGATGGGCTATGGGCCTGATTCAGATCTGGTCGCAAGCGCTGAGCGCTCGCAACCAGGTCGATGGTGACCCAGAGCGCATGCGTACGACGGAGCCAGCTCCGTCGTGCGCGAGACATGGATAGCGACGGGCAATCCGTCGCTCCGGGTCTCGCACCAAAGGGGGCGTGCTGTCAATGTTGAGTGACAGCACGCCCCCTTTGGTGGGCGGGCCGGGCAAGGTGGCAGCCCAGTTGGAGGCGTTTCCATGAGAACGCCTACCGTCTGGGGGCGGCCCCACTGACATCACAAGTGATGTCAGTGGGAGAGCTTTCGGCTCTGTTTGACCCGAAAGCTCTCTGGGGCTTGCGGCCACGAGACCCTACCACAAGGGTCTCGTCGCAAGCCCGATGGTTGCGATGGTCTTGACAATCGCGACCATCATCCTGGCTGCTCACATTAGCTGTGGGTTGCAACCCACAGCAATGCGAGCGGCCGGGAGGCCGCTCCATAAATATGAAAAAAGACCTCCTGATTCAAAGCGAGCGCTCTGTCTGATCTGTTTTAATCTGAGCTTAAGTTATATTATAGAACAATGCTGAAAAAAATGGTAGACCAGGCAATATTATCAATGCAACAGGCTCAGTATAGGATGAGATATACTGATCATAATAGCAAGGGGGTGGCGGCTGCTTTGCTCCATGTACCTACAGATAGTGAATGGAGCACACAATAAGAAATAATAACATCTACAGTCTGACCACCAATGCAGATGTGGGTCTGTTGCAAGCAGTGCCATTTCTTTGTACATGGCCATCCTTATTCATCACTAGATCAAATCACATATATGGCCCCTCTGGCCTCACCATGTAGTCACTTTACACTATAATATTTTGACAACTTATACTAGATAACACAATACAATATTATATTCTCACTTTATTAGACTAAAAAAATGTTTCGTCTATACTTTAATTATTTTTCTCTCTAAAGGTTGTTTTAGCATTTTTCCCTACTATAGGGAATATTAAGAAACAGGAGAATATTCTCGTACAAATTTACTTATAAATTCAATATGGGCTGATTGTTTGTAGATAATATTGAACTTATGTACATATTTGCATATATATATTTTATATTGGCATTTATATAATATATAATTAATATAGGCTCACCATATGTAGATAATGTGACCGGACGCCTTTCGCCTAGGCCGTCCCTGGTCACGGGTTAGCGCTTTTGGACACCCACTCACCGTCAGTGACCGCCTGTCACTGACTCCGCCCACTGCGCCGTGGACGTTTAACATTGCTGCCATCACCAAACTCTACCATCGGCGTTTGGACCAGCTTATTAGGTACACTCAGGCTCCTGCCTCGGAAACCTGGAACCGCTTCTGCTGCGTATGCGTTTGACTATCTGCGGACACACCTCCTGTTTGGTGTCGGCTGTTCCCACCTGATCCCTCGCAATGGACCAGGTCTGCACGGTAGCTTGGCAGAGGCCTTGAACTTGGAGACACGGAGCTCTTACCCAGAACAGCAGGAGAACGGAATAGCGTTTTGGCGCAATTCTGTTGGTCGCAAGATTGAGGCAATTGAAGTAAAGGCAAACGGTGTTTATTTGCTCAATATCTTAAAGAAGACCTTCCCTTCCGTCTGAAGGGGAATATCACACAGAAATCAAACAGCAATTCTCCACAAAGGATTTTCAAAGATGTACCACATACAGGAATCTTATCAGCAGGTCTCCTCCACACAGAAGTTACAGGGTTCTACCACATACAGGGCTCACAGTCCCTCTTTTTATGTCATTCTTACACACAACATCACAGGGGGGCAAATCCACCCTGTGTTCCTTCTAGCCAATCAGGCTATCTCAGAAAACATAAATTAAACAACATATTAAAATTCAAAGGAGTCTCTCAATATCCTCCTTCCTAATCCACCAACACAAACTGATTTATCATACATTATACTGTCTCCTAAAATGTTGATATAACATTTCCCAGGAAATAGTAAATGACATTCATCAATCAGTTTGGCATTTCTAACCTTAACACATTCAGTGACATCCAAAAGGTTCTTAACAACAAATTGTCTTTTCAAAGGAAGTTCTGTACATGAAGAGTTTGGCTATATGACACCATTCACACCTTCACACAGAGAACTTCCAGTCACCCTATTCATCAGACCTCCTGCTAGTTTCTGCAGACACAGAGGCTGGTCATGTCATATACAGGCATATATTCAATAAGTGCATTTTCTCTACAAAATATACATTTACCATATAGTGCATAGCCTATTAAATATACTCTGCTTCATGCACTAATGCATTGCAGATCAGCTGCAGTGCATTACAGCAATACATATATATTTTTAATACAGTTTATCATAAACCATGTGCAGTGTGCTTTTACACTGTGTCCTCACTGGGACCGTAACTGTTTCAGCGCTGGTCGAAGTGGGAGCTGGCTCTCCCTGTCCCGCAGTGCAGCAAGTCCAGGCCGCTGCATGTAGAACATTAAAAACACTTATCAACACTCAGCGCGTAGCGCAGAGTATACATTTACAATGGGCGCCTGGCGCCTTTTTGTCCTTTTAAAAATGGCGGCACAGCACGGGGGTTAACCCCTTCAGTGCTGTGGCAGCCATTAACCCCGTGTTGCCTGCCTCCGGCCACAGATAATATTGCACTTTTTTAAGTTCCAAATATACTAACCGTACTACCTTACCGTATAATGTATCAATGCAAGTTAAAACAATGTGCATAGTATTGCATAACATTACATTGATGTTACAATGGAGGCACATACTATTTAAATACTGTTACCATGTATCAAACTGAATATTGGAACTTAAGCCTTGTTCCTTAATTAAACATTTTTAATAATGAGGTATATCTGTTATAGAAATCTAATTATGGTTACACATCTATCCTTAAGATATTATTAATTTTTTAATTGATAATCTATTGCATGTCATAGTAATGTTATCAACTAAGACTATTATAAAGCAGTTCAAGTTATGGATTCTTTATGACTTATGCTGATAACACTTGCAATGGCTATTATGTTGCTAAATTGTTTCATAACGCGGACTATTGTATCCAACTTTCATTATTATTATCCTTGCTAAGTTCTAATTGTCCTTTACAATACAGGTTGAGTCTCCTATATCCAAAATGCTTAGGACTAGAGGTATTTTGGATATCTGAATATTCCGTATTTTGGAATATTTGCATAATATAATGAAATATCTTGGGAAAGGGACCCAAATCTAAGCACAGTATGCTATTATGGTCTATATACACCTTATACACACATCCTGCAGGTAATTTTATACAATATTTTCAATAGTTTTGTGGCTCACAAAAAGCTTGTGTACATACATGAAATTCATTTATGTTTCATTTACACCTTATACACAAAGCCTGCAGGTAATTGTATACAATATTTGTAATTATTTGTGCTTTAAACGAGGTTAATGTACATTGAACCATCAAAAAGCAAAGGTTTCACTATCTCAGTCATGCTAAAAAAATTCTGTATTTCGGAATATTTGGATAAGGGAGACTCAACCTGTATTAAAGTGCTTTTATATATCTAAAAAAATATTTCTCTCAGTTCGTCATAACATATAGCCTAAACAAACATGCTATCATCAGTAAGGCTACCCATCAAAATGTAGTGATGGCAAAAAAAAGTGCTACACTAATAAGCACACTGTCATCGGTGACGCTTCTCTCATATGTTGACAATCACAGTGCAGGACTACACTGACATCCATGATATAGTATTGATGTCTATTATTGGCTCTCTACCTATATTCATTGTATAAGATCATCTACTGACTAACACATATGATGAGTAGGTCAGACTAATGTGACCAGTTTATCAATTTAATCTTAGATATTCATTTTGATAACAGAGTATGTCCGCAGTGTAATGTCCACTCCTTGTTCATTCTGCAGACAGCAAGGCATGTCTGTCATTTGCAGGACACGCCGTCACTGACAGGAATGCATACGTGGGTAACAATTCTTACTGACAGACATACAATTGGCGGCATTTGATGCCAATTTTTTCCAATGTGGGTAACCACTCCCACTTTCATGCGATTGGCAGCAACGGGGTATGTAGCCACTCCCAAGTGATTGGCGGTACCAGACACCACTTAACTTTTACCCACTTCTTACTGGCTGCGTCTCCGAATATATTGACATAGCATCAGGGAAAGACAGACACCAATTGAAAAAACGAGCCGGGCGAAACGTGCGTCTTCGACAGGAGTCTCTGTTGTGCATATGGAGACTCCATTGGCAGCACAGAAACTTCACTAAATACTCTAGACAGGCATTTTCCTTCTTATTTCTGGGACCACCTGCTTCACTATTGTTCCTACTGATCCTGCGCTGTCCAGTGACATCAGGGGCGAGAAACTAACATATTTTGATGGGATGACTCCCACTCTGGATCTTATTTCTAGAGGCATCCACAAGATCGCTCATCCATTATTCAATGTGAATACACAGATATTGGAAAGCAGAAACTTGTACACCTCAAGCTTTACCAATACCTACAGTCAGGTGCATAAATATTGGGACATTGACAGAATTTTCATATTTTGCCCTCTTTTCACCACCACAATGGCTTTGAAATGAAACAAACAAGATATGCTTTAACTGCAGACTTTCAGATTTAATTTGAGTTTATTACATCCAAATCATGTGTACTGTGTAGGATTTACAATGGTTTCTATATGTGCCTCCCACTTTTTAAGGGGCCAAAAGTAATGGGACTATCAACTCAAAAGCTATTTCATGGACAGGGGTGGGCTATTTTCACGTTATTTCATTATCAATTAAGCAGGTAAAAGGTCTGGAGTTGATTCTAGGTGTGACACTTGCATTTGGAATCAGTTGCTATCAACTCTCAATATGAGATCCAAAGAGCTGTCACTATCAGTGAAGCAAGCCATCATTAGGCTGAAAAATCAAAACAAACTCATCAGAGAGATAGCAAAAACATTAGGTGTGGCCAAATCAACTGTTTGCAACATTCTTAAAAAGAAAGAACGCACCGGAGAGCTCAGCAACACCAAAAGACCCGGAGGACCACAGAAAACAACTGTGGTGGATGACAGAAGAATTATTTCCCTGGTGAAGAAAAACCCCTTCACAACAGTAGGCCAAATCAAGAACACTCTCCAGGAGGTAGGTGTATATGTGTCAAAGTCAACAATCAAGAGAAGACTTCACAAGACTGAATATAGAGGGTTCACCACAAGATGTAAACCATTGGTGAGCCTCAAAACCAGGAAGACCAGATTAGAGTTTGCCAAACAACATCTAAAAAAGCCATTACAGTTCTGGAACAAAATCCTATGGACAGATGAGACAAAGATCAACTTGTACCAGAGTGATGGGAAGAGAAGAGTATGGAGAAGGAAAGGAACTGCTCATGATCCAAAACATACCACCTCATCAGTGAAGCATGGTGGTGGTAGTGTCATGGCGTGGGCATGTATTGCTGCCAATGGAACTGGTTCCCTTGTATTTATTGATGATGTGGCTGCTAACAAAAGCAGCAGAATGAATTCTGAAGTGTTTCAGTCAATATTATATGCTCATTTTCAGTCAAATGCTTCAGAACTAATTGGACGGCGCTTCACAGTGCAGATGGACAATGACCCGAAGCATACTGCAAAAGCAATCAGAGTTTTTGAAGGCTAAAAAGTGGAATGTTATGCAATGGCCAAGTCAATCCCCTGACCTGAATCCGATTTGAGCATGCATTTCATTTGATGAAGACAAAACTGAAGGGTAAATGGGCCAAGAACAAGCAGGAACTGAAGACATTTGCAGTAGAGGCCTGGCAGAGCATCACCAGGGATGAAACCCAGCGTCTGGTGATGTCTATGCGTTCCAGACTTCAGGCTGTAATTGTCTGCAAAGGATTTGCAACAAAGTATTAAAAAGTGAAAGTTAGATTTAGGATTGTTTAGTTTGTCCCATTACTTTTGGCCCCTTAAAAAGTGGGAGGCACATACAGAAACAGTTGTAATTCCTACACCGTTCACCTGATTTGGATGTAATTACCATCAAATTAAATCTGAAAGTCTGCAGTTAAAGCACATCTTGCTTGTTTCATTTCAAAACCATTGTGGTGGTGAATAGAGGCCAAAATATGAAAATTCTGTTAATGTCCCAATATTTATGCGCCGACCGTATATTATCTTTCAATTTCTGGCACTCTCATTTGTCCACGTAGCTGATAGGATTTCTCTGCTTACAACAGACCCACATCTACATCAGTTGTCAGACAGCAATTGTCGTAATTCCTCATTCCATTCCATCAGGTATTGATGGGAGGCCCGCTCAAGCTCCTTTCACTATCTGCTATCTGTAGGTACATGGAGCAAAGCAGCCACCACCCCCTTGCTACTATGATCGGTATCTCTAATTCTATTATGATACTTTTGCAATGATAATATTGCCTGGTCTACTCATTTTTGCAGATGATAGGTTATCATATTTTATGATATATAACATTGTCTCTGAGAGGGTTCAAGGACTTCAAATATATTAAGTAGTTAATGAATATTTAATGGATTTCTTCTTACTCTAATGATACATTCTCCTTCCAAAAATATTGTATAACCTCAGAGGGACTAGAGCAGTGGTTCCCAAACTTTTTTGAATCATGGCACCATAGATTATCAGCAATTCTTCCACGGCACCCCTGGGCCAAAAGTATCTTTTTGAGAAATTCAGCAAAATTAAATGAGGTAAATTGTGCTTATATGTCACCCTTAGGTTCAGTTATGTGGTGGTTGACAGGGCTGTGCTTCTTTTTGTCCACATAAGTTTTAATTGGCAGTCATTAGCACTGGTTTAGCCTATCACACCAACTAAAAATCATTTTATTTGGTACTGGACCACCAACCCGAGGCACCCCTGCAAGTGCCCTGAAGGTTCCCAGGGTGCCACGGCACCCAGTTTGGAAACCACTGGACTAGAGTCAATTCCATTGCCTTTGTTGATTTAATACTGGTAAACAACCAGCTGAGCAAATAATGTTCATCCAATCCATTACAGCAGGTAATGTATACAGTGAATATATTGAAAGCACTCTATTATGGGTTTTCTGTGATTGTGTATATCCTTCTGTTGACCTCACGAGTTACAAAAGGGACAAATAGTTATGTAATGATACATCAACTTCATCAGGGGTGTTACCAATGTCTAGAGAAACTGACATTGGTGAATAGAAATAAACAATTGGAAACAAAGCCAATGACACACACATATTGGGTATTATTTATACAATATCCACATAGAAGTTTCATTAGACTATACAGTAATAGACTATACAGAATTAAATCAGCTTTACTGCAGGCAGAGATGTTGTACAAAGGAGCTTAACCAACACTTTAGATGGGATGTAGTTACTTTACCAATGATAGATATCCCGGCAGGCAAAATCCAGGCACCAGAATCCTGGCACGTGGCTGCAGCATCGGGTGAGATGCCGAAATCCTGATGGTGCCTCATGTTAGCTGTTAGCCGCAGGGGGGGAGGTTAGGTTTAGGCACCACTGGGGGAGTGTCACACTGTGGCTATGATGATTCTCCACCACGAGATTAGAAAACGTTGACCCAGGTTGAGGAAGGAGCAGGAAGCGAGGGGCCTGGATTAGTGTCTTCCTCATCCACCAGTACCGGATGTTGGTGAGACCTGACCAAAGGATCGGAGTCTAGCCTACTGGGAGGTATCCATCAGTGACCCCTCCAAGTGGTATTTGTGCTTAAGCTGCACCCAGTAGGCAGGTCGCGGACCCTTGGTCAGGTATCCGGCACAAGTGGGAAAAAAAATGGAAGAACACTATCACAAGGCAAGCACAGGAGAAAAATATTGGACAACTGTACTGAAGTGATGTACAGAGAACACACTTAGTGGTTTCAGTCGCAATGCCGGCACAGCAGATGGTATAATGAGCGGGTACTTGGATGATGTACTAAGCACACACACTGTGGCTTTGGAAGCAGCACTGACACAGGAGAATGGTATCACGAGATGGTACTTGAATGATGAACTCAGTACACACACTGGGGATTCAGCCGCGGAGCTAGCACAGAAGATGACTCTTAATAGATTGTGCTCAGAAGACGTTCTGAGTACACACACCGTGGAAAACACTAGAAACAAGTCACTAGAAGGAACAGAGCTTGGAACCTGGAACGCTGCAACAGCAAGTTAACACTGGAAGTAAAAACGATTTACAGGCACCTTCCTGTTGTCCAGAGCCCGGTTATATACCCTAAGGTGGCAGTCCATTGGAGGACATTGTCAGCTGACCGCAACAAACACTACCATTGGGTAAAGGGTTAGTCAGGTGAAAATAGACTGTCATGGCTGCATCCATGACGGTAACCGCAGAAACCAAATCACGGAGAGAGCATATGGATGTCCTAGCAGACCCTAGGTATAATCCTCAGCACGTCACTTGCCGCTGTACCTAGTGATTAATGGTCATAGAAGAGAAGCATGAAATGTGTTGGAAATCTTCAATTGAGGAGGTAGCTTTAGTTTATACACCACTGGATTGATGATGTTAAGAATATGATACGGTTCAATGAAGCATGGAGCAAATTTCATGCTTGCAACCTTTAATCAAATGTTCTTAGTGGACAGCCACACCCCATCTCCAATCTTCAGAAGAGGAACAGATGTTTTCGAAATTTTTAGTAAATACTAGAAGCTTTTTTCAAAGAGTAATTAAATGTTTTTCCAAGTATCAGACAATGATTTCACAAGATTAGTGACAGAAGACACTTCCATAGGAGGTAAATCTTGGAAATCTGGAACATGCAGATGTCTACAATAACAGTGATCGCTGCGAGCCAAAAAAAAATGTGGATCCCAGGGGCCCATTACTTTAAAAAACTGGGGTCCTACCTGACCTTTTCTGGGTCCCATCTAAATGAAGGTTTTCTGTAAATCTAACAATTTAGCAACTACAGACTATGAAGCATGTAGCAGATGACATTGCCCAGTTAGGAAAAAAGCTAACAAATTGGCCCCCACATACAGAAAAACACACACATTGGCACCGGTAGGAAAAAGTAAAAAAACACATTGGCCCCCCACAGGAAAAAATCAAATACATTGGCTCCCACAGGAAAAAGTAAAACGCAATTGCCCGATAGTAAAAAAAAAAAAAGAAAAAAAAAACAAACACTGGCCCCCACAGGAAAAAAAAAAAAAATGAAACTCAATGATTCAAATTCATTGCACTGCAGCCTGCCATGCTGTGCCACTGCACAACTGTAGCTGGAGGCGGCATGCAGTTACGTGACATCATGTCAATGCATCTGGGTCATGCCAGGATCGGGCTGCGTCTGAGCCACCTGGAAAAGTCCAGCACTGCCAGCATACAAGGATGCAGCAAGGTGGGTGCAGGCAGGGTTGCATTACAATTTGTGGGGTCCAGTATAAATGAAACTAGTAGTGCTTCCCAGGGGCACACAGATGAGGGGAAGCGAACAGATCCTCTTAATGGCTGGGTGGGAAGAGGCATAAGGGGAGGGTGGGCAGAGGAACAGATAGGGGGTGGGCAGAGGCACAGATGATGCAAGGCAAAGGCACACATAGGGGGCAGACAGAGACACATGCGGGTTGGGGGAAAGGCACACATGTGGTGAGATGTACACAAGTATAAGCACTAGCCATTGACAAGACATACTGTACAGACATACCTGGTGGCAAAGATGGGAGGGGGGTCAAAGAACTGCAGATACATTTTTCTTTATACACAACCAACGGGGAAGGGGGCGGAGGGTAGTGTGAGGGACAGCTCTATATACTCCCCAGCGCCCGGCAGGAGTGTCATCAGATTGCCTGCCTGTCATTATAGTGCGCTGGCTGCGGGGAGCTCTGTCGGCTCTGTAATACTTTGTACACAGCATACTGAGGCACAGACACCCACTTGTGATACTGCAGTCACCTCCGATGTGAACACAACTTGCTTGGAATACAAAGACATGTGCTTCATTCTATCTTCCCCCATCAGTCACCCAGAGCTTATGTTGAAAGAAAAGCACTCTTGCCAAATAATTTTCAATGAAAAAGCATAAATTAACAATGATCATAATTACACTGGAATGTGGGAAGAACAAAGCATCCAAAATCAGGGAAATACAAAGTAGTCCAAAATTCGTGCACATGTGAAATCAACAGTTAGGGGGTAGCAGCTTGTGAGCACTTACTATCTAATGCAGTGACTGCTTTATGTAAAAGCTATATGAAAAACCCTTACTTAACTGCTCATACCACACTACTTTATTATAGTTTAAATGTCTAGCATATTTATATGGGATCAGTTTCGAGTGTGCACTGCGTATTGTCTGCTCAGCACGGCCTCCACACTGTAATGACAGGCAGACAATCTGATTAGCTGCAAGGCTGCCTGTCACACCCCATTCTATGCTGCCGGGGTGGCAAGTACACACAGCCGCCCGGCAGTTGTCTGGCAACTCCTCCTCCCCGATGAAGACTCCGTGCCCCTAACACGTGTACTCTGGGAGCAGGTCCCGACAGCAGCCACACAGCACCCACTGCGTGGTGGCACTCTTCACCCCCGCTTTTTATAGTCTGCAGTCGGGCCATACCATCAGAGAGCCGGGGATTGGCTATAGCAGAGTGCGTCCCCAGGGACACTCCCATTTTGAAAAAGTGAGTCCCCGGACCTCAATACCGGGTAAAATACGTGCTATAGCGCATATTTGTGAACTCTGCCATAAACTGCAAAAAATGGAGTAGCCTTTGAAGAAGAGTGGTACCTAAAATTGTGGGCAAACTCTGCCCACGGCAATATATCGAGCCAGTCATCTTGACAAGAAAAAACAAAAAGTCTCAGAAATGTCTCCAATTCCTGATCCACCCTCTCAGTTTGGCCATTTGTCTGCGGGTGATAAGCGGAGGAAAACTTCAGTTTAATTCCACAAGAGGCACATAAAGCCCTCCAGAATTTGGTCACAAACTGCACACCTCAGTCCAACTCTATCTCCTTGGGTAGTCCATGAAGGCGGAAGATGTCACAAATAAACATTTTGGCCAACTGTGGAGCAGAATGAAGTCCCACCAAGGGAATAAAATGGGCCATTTTCAAAAATCGGTCCACTACCACCCAGATGATATTATGGCCCTCATTCAGAGGCGGTCGGAGGATGCAAGCGGTCGCTCAGAAACTGGGCGGCCGCTTGCATCCTGACCGGCTGCCTCTGTTTCGGTCGTTAGGTCGTCAGAGCCGGAAGCTCTCCACTGACATCACTAGTGATGTCAGTGGGGCCTCCCCCAAACGGCAGGCGTTCCCATGGGAACGCCTCCATTTGGGCTGCCACCCCCCGGCCCGCCTTCCAAACGGGGCGAGCTGTCAATCAACATCGACAGCTCGCCCCCTTTGGAAAGAGACCCGCTACGACCGGCGCTATCGGTCGTAGTGGGTCTCACGCATGCGCGCGAAGGAGCCGGCTCCCTCGTGCGCATGCGCACTAGACAAACATCGAGGTGGCCGTGCGGTCGTAGACCGTACGGCCGCCTCTGAATAAAGCCCTATGTCCCTTGGAGGGTGGTAACTCAGAGATAAAATCCATCCAAAGGTGAGACCAAGGAACATCAGGAAAAGGCAAAGGACGTAAAGGGCCAACCACTTTATTGCGAATGGATTTATGCTGGGTACACTTGGCACAGGAGACAATAAAATCCCGGACATCTTCTTTCATAGTGGGCCACCAGTAGGAGTGCTGTAAAAACTTAAAATGTCTTGAGAATGCCTGAGTGACCAGCAAACAAGGAGGCATGAGCCCAAGTTAAATAGGTTCTTACACGACTGAGGTGCCACAAAGATCTTGTCAGGAGGAGGAGGAAGTAACGGAGTGTGTGCGAGTACAAGTAGATCTAAAATAGGATGAACTTGAGATTGTCCTTCTTCCTGTGAAGGCAAAAAGGACCGGGAAAGTGCATCAGCCTTTTTAATTTGTATGCCAGGCCAAAATTGTATATTAAAATCAAACCTGGAAAAGAAAGGAAACCAGCGAGCCTGTCTGGCATTGAAACGATGAGCTGTCTTGAGATAAAGAAGATTCTTGTGATCCGTGAGGATTGTAAAAGTAAAATTAGCGCCTTCCAAAAAGGGGTCTCCAATCCTCTAGTGTCAAACTCATAGCCAGCAATTCTTGAACCCCTATGTTATAATTCTTTTCAGCTGGAGAGAATTTGTGAGAAAAGAAACCACAAGGATGATTCTTTCCCTCTTCACTTGAGACAGTACAGCTCCCACTCTCCCACTCCTGCCGAAGAGGCATCGACTTCAAACATGAAGGGTTTTTCTAGTTGTGGTTGACAAAGAATTGGAGCAATAGAAAAAGCGGTTTTGAGGGCTTGGAAAGCTGCCACTGCTGCAGGAGGCCAACGGGATGGGTTAGCACCCTTCTTGGTGAGAGCAACAATCGTAGAAAGTTGAATGAACCTCCTATAATAATTTGAGAAGCCAAGAAATCTTTGAATGGCTTTCAAGGAGTGCGGTTGGGGCCAATCTAGGATGGCTCTTATATTGCCTGAATGCATTTGCAGAGAATTCCCCGATATAATATGCCCCAAAAATGGCATGGAGGACTGTCAAAAAGGCATTTAGAAATCTTCCCATAGAGATGATGACTTCGAAGACGAGACAGGACCTCCCTGACATGAAGACGATGAGATTGCAGGTTCTCTGAAAAATTAAAATGTTGTCTAGATAAACTACAATGAATTTGTAAAAGGACATCTCAGAAGATATCTTTGATGTAACTTTGAAAGACTGCTGGCGCATTACACAATCCGAAAGGAATCACCAAGTATTCATAATGGCCATCTTGCGTATTAAAAGCGGTTTTCCACTCATCTCCTGTCTTAATACGAATTAAATTGTAGGCTCCCCGGAGATCCAATTTAATGAAAATGGATGCTCCACGAACCTTGTCAAAAAGCTCCGAGATTAGTGGCAAAGTATACCTATTGTTTAAGGTGATTTGATTGAGCACCCAGGGTAGTATATGAAGGTAGTCTGAGACCTCCATCTCTTTTCTCGACAAAAAAAAATCTGGCCCCAGCAGGAGAGGAAGATGATCTTATAAAACCCTTGGCTAGGTTTTCTTTTATGTAGTCGGACATAGCCGCTGTTTCCGGAACCGAAAGAGGATACAGCCACGAGGTGGCAACTGCCTAGAGATTTGATCGATGCTACAGTCCCAAGGGCGATGGGGAGGCAATTTGTCCACAGCTTGTTCACATCGAAATTTTTATATGGTTTGGGTAGACTAATATCTGGTTTAGAACTTAATTGACACAGAAAGCTTTGAGGAGGATTCGGTAGAGACTTGTTGGGTTCGTATTGGAACACGAGGAAGACACTGGTGAAAACAATTGGATCCCCAGGCAAGAACATGCATGGTGGACCAGTCCAGCTAGGGGTTGTGCGTATTCAACCAAGGCAGACCTAAAACTAGAGCATGGGGAGTCTTAGGCAAGACCAGGAATGCTAACTCCTCTTGATGTAGGCAACCTACTCGAAGTGAAACAGGTAGAGTAACTGACGATATAATGTCTCCGAGGATAACATTGCCATCCATCCAAGAAAGAGCAAACTTGTTTGGAAGATGAAGAACTGGGATCCCTAGTTCATGTGTAAGAGTTTCAGAAATACAATATCCAGCAGCTCCTGAGTCCACCAAGGCTTTAATATTTTTTGTCCGAGTCTTAAAACAAAAAGACATCAGTAGAAGACTATCCATCAAATGGGAAGACTTGGTTAACACCCCCAAACGGACACTTCCAGAGCGTTAGGGTTTCTCATTTCCCAAGAGGAGAGGACAAAATATAAGAATATGATCAGGGGCTGCACAGTAGAAGCAAAGCTTGTTCTAAAATCGGCGGGTCCGTTCAGCCGGTGTTACAGAGACTTGTTGATCTGCATAGGTTCTTCTATAGCTGGTGCAGGAGAAGAAGAACATACAGCTGGCAGAAATCGATATTTGAAATGATCTTTATGCCCTTTACTAACCTGCCGTTCTCTGTGTCGCAAGTCTATCTTGATAGATAATGATATCACTTCTGATAAAGAGTCAGGAACATCTCGAAAGGCCAATTCATCCTTCAGTCTTTCAGCTAATCCATGAAGAAATGCTGCCTCATCATTCCACTTTATTTCAGAAGCAATTGTCTGGAATTGAACCACATACTGCCCCATTGTACGTGTCCCTTGTCGAACTCGAAGGAGATCAGAAGAAGCTGATGCAGTCCGGTCTGGCTCATCGAAAATTCTCTTGAAAGAGCAAATAAAATTTTCATAATTAGAGATGAGAGGTCTAATCTACTGGGAAGTGTTCACCAGTGACCTCTCCAAGCGGGATTTGAACTTAAGCTGCACCCAGTAGGCAGGTCGTGGACCTTTGGTCAGGTATACGGCATATGTGGGAAAAAATGGAAGAACACTACCACAGGGCAAGCACAGGAGAGAGATATTGGAGGATTGTACTGAAGTGATGTACAGAGAACATACTTGGTGGTTTCAGTCGCAATGACGGCACAGGAGATGGTATATTGAGTGGGCACTTGAATTATGTACTAAGCACACACACTGTGACCTCAGATGCAGCACAGGAGAATGGTATCACAAGATTGTACTTGAATGATGAACTCAGTACACACGCTGGGGATTCAGCCGCGGAGCTAGCACAGAAGATGACTCTTAATAGATTGTGCTCAGAAGACGTTCTGAGTACATACACCATGGAAAGCACTAGGAAAAAAGTCATTAGAAGGAACGGAGCTTGGAACCCTGCAACAGCAAGTTAACACTGGAAGTAACATTGTACAGGCAACTTCCTATTGTCCATGGTAGCAGTCCATTGGAGGACACTGTCAGCTGATGGCAACCAATGCTACCATTGGGTAAAGGGTTAGTCAGGTGAAAACAGACTGTCATGGCTGCGTCTATGACGGCAACCGCAGAAACCAAATCATGGAGCGAACACATGGATGTCCTTGCAGACCCTAGGTATAATCCTCAGCGCATCACTCGCCGCCGCACCTGGCATCTGACCGCTCTAGAGATCAGGGGAGTAATGGCCGATCCTAGGCCGCAACCTGACAGAGAGTTAGGGTTAGGCTGCGGGGGTGGGAGGTTAGGATTAGGCATCAATAGGGGGAGTTTAAGGTTAGGCACTAAGGGGGGTGGGTTAGGTTTAGGCACTAACCGGGAGCGTTAAGAGTTAAGATGCAGAAAGTTAGGGTTAGGGGCTGAAGGGGGGGGTTAGTATACTTACCTACCTCCTGTCGGGAGTATTTTGACAGCTGACATGCCGACTGCCGGTCTCCCATACCCGAACCCTTTAGACCCAGCAAAAAAAAAAAATACAAAAAAAAAAAATCTAACATGGCACTTTGTAACTCCGTCTCCAGAGGGAAAGAGACTGAGCTGCATGTGCTATGTTGCATGATTGAGGAGCACTTGCTGTAAAAAGCGTATATTAAAAGACACAGCATTATATTTTCTGGTAATATAGGGTATGTAGTCAGGAAGTGACGATCGCCGGATTCCCGACTGTCAAAAACTGGCATGGGACTAATGATAGGCATAGGAATCCTGACGCCTATCATTATCCACCCGCCGAAATCCCGACGCCCGGCATACCGAACGAAGGTAAGCCGGGCGTCGGGACCTCTTAGCCGCGGTAGGGGGGTAGGTTTAGGGAGTCCCGGGGGGACTTAGGGTTAGGCAAACCCCCGGGGAGGTTGGCTAGGGGAAGGGGGGTTAGGGTAAGGCATCCCCGGGGGGAGGTTAGGGATAGGTTCTCACCTGCAGGGTTAGGTTTAGGGCATGGGAAGGGGGGGGGTTAGGTTTAGACACCCCTGGGGGGAGGTTAGGGTAAGGGGGGAGAAAGGGGTAGGGATAACCTACTTACCTCTGCTGTCAGGATATTTAACCATTGGGCTGCCGGCGTCGACATTTCAACCGCCAGCCTGACGTCCGGCGGTCATACAGTGCATACGGAAAGTATTCACAGCGCTTCACTTTTTCCACATTTTGTTATGTTACAGCTTTATTTCAAAAAGGAATAAATTGATTTTTGTCCTCAAAATTCTACACACAATGCCCCATAAATGACAACATGTAAAAAGTTTGAGATTTTTGCAAATTTAATTTAAAAAAAAAAAAAAACCTAAAAAAATCACATGTACATAAGTATTCACAGCCTTTGCTCAATACTTTGTTGATGCACCTTTGGCAGCAATTACAGCCTCAAATCTTTTTGAATATGATGCCACAAGCTTGGCACACCTATCCTTGGGCAGTTTCGCCAATTCATCTTTGCAGCACCTCTCAAGCTCCATCAGGTTGGATGGGAAGCGTCGGTGCACAGCCATTTTCAGATCTCTCCAGAGATGTTCAATCGGATTCAAGTCTGGGCTCTGGGTGGGCCACTCAAGGACATTAACAGAGTTGTCCTGAAGCCGTTCAGTTGATATTTTGGCTGTGTTCTTAGGGTCGTGGTCCTGCTCAAAGATGAACAGTCACCCCAGTCTGAGGTCAAGAGCGCTCTGGAGCAGATTTTCATCCAGGATGTCTCTGTACATTGTTGCATTCATCGTTCATCTATCCTGACTAGTCTCCCAGTTCCTGCCACTGAAAAACAGCCCCACAGCATGATGCTGCCACCACCATGCTTCACTATAGGGATGGAATTGGTCTGGTGATGAGAGGTACCTGGTTTCCTCCAAACATAACGCCTGGCATTCACGCCAAAGAGTTCAATCTTTTGCTTCTCATGGTCGGAGAGTCCTTTAGGTGCATTTTGGAAAACTCCAGGCGGACTGCCACGTGCTTTTTACTAAGGAGTGGCTTCCGTCTGGCCACTCTACCATACAGGCCTGATTGGTGGATTGCTGCAGAGATGGTTGTCCTTCTGGAAGGTTCTCCTCTCTCCACAGAGGAATGCTGTAACTCTGACAGAGTGACCATCGGGTTCTTTGTCACCTCCCTGACTAGGGCCCTTCTCCCACGATCGCTCAGTTTAGACGGCCAGCCAACTCTAGGAAGAGTCCTGGTGGTTCCGAACTTCTTTCATTTACGGACGATGGAGGCCAGTGTGCTCACTGGGACCTTCAAAGCAGCAGATTTTTTTCTGTACCCTTCCCCAAGATTTGTGCCTCGAGACAATCCTGTCTCGGAGGTCTACAGACAATTCCTTGGACTTCATGCTTGGTTTGTGCTCTAACATGCACTGTCAAGTGTGGGACCTTATATAGACAGGTGTATGCCTTTCAAAATCATGTCCAAACAACTGAATTTACCACAGTTAGACTCCCAATTAAGCTGTATGAACATCTCAAGGTTGATCAGTGGAAACAGGATGCACCTGAGCTTAAGTTTGAGCTTCATGGCAAAGGCTGTGAATACTTATATACATGTGATTACTTTGTTGTTTGTTTTTTTAATTAAATTTGCAAAAATCTCAAAAAACATTTTACACGTTGTCATTATGGGATATTGTGTGTAGTATTTTGAGGACAAAAATGAATATTCCATTTTGGAATAAGGCTGTAACATAACAAAATGTGGAAAAAGTGAAGCGCTGTGAATACTTTCCGGATGCAGTGTACTTACCGATTCCGCAATATAGATGGTGGCTGAACAATTCAGTATCCCACTGCCATGTAGGATATCTAGAAAAGCAAAGTACCAAAATAACAGACCTATATTATGTACTATACACTCAATGAAAAATAAAATTGATATTCTCTGTTTTAAACTAATATAACTAAATGTGGATCTATTTTTCTAGTAACCTTTATTTAAATAGCGTCAATATATTAGGCAATGCTTTAATGAATGTATAAACAATCACATACCCAGAATACAAATAGAGAAGGGATCATTTTGTCAGAAATCAATTAACCTACCATATTTGCAGAGCTACACTCCCTGAGATTTAAAAAAAAAAAAAAAAAAGAAATACATGTTTTTACATATTTAGCTTAATCTTTAGCAAACAATTTTGTAGTGACCCATGTTAAAGTATGTTGGGAAAAGACAAAAAAAAAAAAGATTTAATATAAAGTTCTATGTTTTTCTTTAAGTGGCTCGGGAATGTAGCTTATCTTAGGAATGTTTGTGCAAATTCCATAGACACGCTTTTTTTTACCTTCATGTAATGCAAACATACAACAACAGTGTGCTTACATTAATGCAACTGCTCTTTAATTACAACACCATATTATTTATGGCTGCTAATACATTTAAGCTAAACAGATTGTCAACTATAATAAATTCCCTAGAAAAGTTTAATACTGCTGTTCAAAGCCACCTTGCGTTTTTATTTTCTCTTTAAATTAGAAAACAAAGTACCTTCTAAAAATGCATTGGATAGTAATTTTTCTTGGCGTCAGAGACAGACACACACACACACACACACACACACACACACACACACGTGATGGCAGAAAGGGGAGGATTTTAGTGCACAGAGCAGATGGAGCCAAGAACGACATTCCAAAGCCTCTCTGCTCATCACATCATGTGCCATGTGACTGCGGTTGCCTGTCACGGTAATTTATATTTTTACAAAAACAAACACCTATTAGCTGCTTAAAAATTCAATCTATACTCTGTTGATAATTGGACCAAATACTTGGACTTAATCACTTAAATAAAATGGGATACAACTGCAACAGAATGGCCTTTCTCTGACAATGCCCTCCTCCTCCTCCGTGCCATGAAATTTTAAGAGAAAATTAGTTCTGTGAATGCAGAGATCAGCTGCCGCAGGGGGCTGATGATAAGTCCAACTGAAACATGATCCACTCTGCCAGAGAGGGAGGCATTAATGTAACTGAGGGGTGATCTATTGCCGGTGGGGGTCATATTAGAATGGAGATATTTGGATACGAGGTGGGAAATGCTATAACCAGGGGTTAAAGTGGGAATGGGGCGGAACTGCGTCCAGTCACTTCTACTTGGAGACGGAACCAGTTCCGCCTCCTCCGATCCACCTCAGCCTGGCGCCGCAGGGAGGCTCCATTTGCCGGGCACCCGCTGAGATTTTGTCACTCGTGAGCTCCGGCTTCCCCCATGGGCACTATGGGAGAGACGTCATGACTTCTCTCCCATAGTTCAGAGGAGCAGCCGGGAGGACCGGAGGCAGCGGACGCAGGAGCCGTGCTTAAGGCAAGTAGTGTTTTTGTTTTTTATGGGGGTGGGGGGGTTTGCGCAAGCGGCTTCATATTGGGGGCATAAATTCTGGGGGCATTTACTCAGGGGCACTACTACTGGGGGGCATTACTATTGGCACTACTATAGGGGGCACTACTTTAGGGGGCATTACTTCTACAGGGGGCACCACTCCTGGGGCAATGAATAGGGGGCACCACTCCTGGAGGCACTGGATAAGGGGCATTACCACTGTGGGCACTCCATAAGGGGCACTACCACTACTGTGAGCACTGCATAAGGGGCACTACCACTACTGTGGGCACTACTACAATGGGCATTGCATAAGAGGCACTACTGCTGTGGGCATGTGTAAGGGGCACTACTGCTGTGGGCATTATGTGTAAGGGGCACTACTGCTGTGGGCATTGTATAAGGCACACTGCTGCTGTGGGCATTATGTGTATTAGGGGCACCAATACTGTGGGCATTGTGTATAAGGGGCACAAATATGGGCATTGTGTAAAAGGGGCACTGCTGTGTGTCATACAAGAATAAGGGACACTATTATGTGGCGTAATGTGAATCAAGATTGTGCTACTGTGTGGCGTAATTTGAATTGGGAATTCTATTGTGTAACCACGCCCCTTAAGACCACCCCCTTTTTACGGCGCACTGTCCATTTTAAGAAAAAACCCGCCGAGGGTGGGGGGTAAGTTCCATCACTTCTCTAGGACCACTTTAAGCACTGACTATAACTGACATGGGGGAGGCAATGCTGCAGTGAGGACATATAGACAGAGGGGGTAATGCCATGGGGGGGTGGGGGAGGGTTTGTGGGCAATGCTAAATAGCTGTTATTGGTCTAAGTAAATTATAAAAAAAGAGAGACTACAATTTCTGATTCAGTAACTGAAAAAAAAATTTCAGTTAAGTGGTTAATATATTATAATAACTAACCTGCTTTTTGTAGTGCTTGTTATGAACACTCCATAGGGGTAATGAAACTGATGTTTGCCTGAGGCATCCATATACTCTTCTATTGGTAAATGTCTATAACATTGTGAACATAATCTGATGCACTCACTACTTGTATTTATGGGACTCACAAAAACATAAGCACTTTATAGACATAACTAGTGTACATGCAGCTATAAATTTACATTTAAATCTAATGCGCAATTAACTGAATTTAAGTTTAGCAGGCAGAACAAAATGATCACTTTATACATAAGCACATATTTGCTACAGTTGTTTACAGGTAAAAACAATAAAGCATGCATGAGACAAATAACACATACACTACCAACATGCTCCAAAATTACATAGAGCCTTAGAGAGCAGGTTTCAGAATAAATATAACCTTCTAAACATAGAACACTTGATTCGGTAATAGGCTTTAATGCCACATGTCATTAACTCACACTTGGATAATACATGGTAAAAGAAAAATGAATTGAGGCAATAGAATAAGATCTGTAAACCTTATTTTTTTTTTTTTTTCAAAGTTTGCAGTGAAGTTAGGTGGAAAAGAATTAAACAAGAGGTTTGGAAAATCATAATCAGCGATGCTCTGTGAATTACAGCAATAGCCAAAAGTTTTGAGAATGACAAGTATTGATTTTCACAAAGTTTGCTGCTTCAGTGTTTTTAAAGACCTTTTTGTCAGATGTTACAATGGTATACTGAAGTAAAATTACAAGCATTCATAAGTGTCAAAGGCTTTTATTGACAATTACATTAAGTTTATGCAAAGAGTCAATATTTGCAGTGTTGACTCTTCTTTTTCAAGACCTCTGCAATTCGCCTGGCATGCTGTCAATCAACTTCTGGGCCACATACTGACTGATGGCCGCCCATTGTTACCTAATCAATGCTTGAAGTTTGCCAGAATTTATGGGTTTTTGTTTGTCCACCCGCCTCTTGAGGAGTGACCACAAGTTCTCAATGGGAGTAAGGTCAAGGGAGTTTCCTGGCCATGGACCCAAAATGTAAATATTTTGTTCCCCAAGCCACTTAGTTATCACTTTTGCCTAATGGCAAGGTGCTCCATCATGCTGGAAAAGACATTGTTCGTCACCAAACTGTTCATTGATGGTTGGGAGAAGTTCCTCTTGCAGGATGATTTGGTACCATTCTTTATTCATGGCTGTGTTCTTAGGCAAAATTGTGAGTGAGCCCACTTCCTTGGCTGAGAAGCAACCCCACACATGAATTGTCTCTGGATGCTTTACTGTTGGCATGACACAGGACTGATGGTAGTGCTCACCTTTCATTCTACGGACAAGGGGATTCATCAGAGAAAATAACTTTACCCCAGTCCTCAGCAGTCCAATCCCTGTACCTTTTGCAGAATATTAGTCTGTCCCTGATGTTCTTTCCTGGAGAGAAGTGACTTCTTTGCTGCCCTTCTTGACACCATGCCATCCTCCAAGTCTTCGTCCTGTGTCATGCCAACAGTAAAGCATCCTGAGACCATTCATGTGTGGGGTTGCTTCTCAGCCAAGGGAGTGAGATCACTCACAATTTTGCCTAAGAACACAGCCATGAATAAAGATTGGTACCAAAACATCCTCCAAGAGCAACTTTTCTCAACCATCCAAGACCAGTTTGGTGATGAACAATGCCTTTTCCAGCATGATGGAGCACTTGCCAGCGCTATTCAATTCTGTGCACAGTTATTTCAGGGAATGCCCGTTCTGCCGCCCCTCGTGCCTTAAACGGGGTGTTTAGTCGCAAGAACGGGCGTTCTCCTACTAAATTTCCCAGTGCGATGCTGTTTTCCCGATGCTAAGGGCACTAAACAGCATCGCGTCTGTAGTTTTGTCGGATTTCTGGAGGGGTGCGAGAAATCCTTACCAACGCGCTGAATTGTATAGCGCCGGGAGCTCCCTTCTGGCGCTATTTACTTCGCGATCAATAGAATCGAGCAAATTGACACACATGAAACGGTTGTAATTTTACTTCAGTATACCATAGTAACATCTGACAGAAAGGTCTAAAAACACTGAAGCAGCAAACTTTGTGAAAACCAATACTTGTGTCATTCTCAAAACTTTTGGCAATGGCTGTATACAGGGCCATCTCTTCCATTTGGCAGTTGCCCAAGGGCCCGAAGCTTGTAGGGGCCCACCAACCCACCCAGTTGGTAAATTTGTGATATTTTTATAAGCCAGCCGCCGGTGCACTGTATTCTGATCTAACCTCCCCCCACCCCATCCCCATCACCCCCCCCCCCAGGGACGAGTACTCACCTCAGTGAGTACTCAACTCGCAAGAAGTGAGGCCTCCTGGTCACTAGCTAAGCTGTGGGTTACCACCAACAGCTTAGCGACCGACCAGGGTGACAGTTGCGATGGTCAAGACCATCACGATCATCGGGGCTTGCGACGAGACCCTAAGGTTGGGTCTCGGCAACCGCAAGCCCCAGGGAGCTTCCTGCTCTGATCGAGCAGGAAACTCCCCACTGACATCGATGCTGATGTCAGTGCGGCCGACAAACAAAACAGCAGGCTTTCGCTTGGGAACGCCTCCATTTGTGTAGCCACCCCCCCGCCCCGCCTACAAAACGGGCCGAGCTGTCGATCAACATCAACAGCCGCCCCTTTTGTAGTGAGTTGCGGAGCAAGAGAATTTCTCTCTCGCTCCGGGGCTTGTGGATGCGCAGTGCGGCCACTGCGCGTGCGCAGGACCAAGACATCGACCCGGTTGCGAGCGCTCAGAGCTTGCGACTGGGTCTGAGTGAGGTCCAGAGTCTCTCTGCATGTGTGGGAGATCTGATGGGCATGCAGGAGGGTTTAATTTTATTGACCATTTAAACATTTTTTCCTGTGAATGGATGGGTAGGGGCCCCAGTGCATTGCTTTGCCCAGGGCCCACACTGCTGTTAAGACAACCCTGGTACATATTTAAACTGCTTCTGTTGTTATTTTTACTTAAGATAAAGAACTTTCGGTACTTCCTCATCTTTGCGGCCCCTGCTGGAGTCGCTGGTTACGCTACTTACGTATCTTCACTTGTCAGTGAAGATACGTAAGTAGCGTAAAGATGAGGAAATACCATTCGTCCCCTTGCGGGCTCGCTTCGCTCGCCACAAGGATATATTCCCCCCTCCATGCCCACTTGGATGGTAGGGAATGACGTTGGACACTGGCTGATCTTTACGCTACTTACGTATCTTCACTGGACGAGTGAAGATACGTAGTAGCGTAACCAGCGCCTCCAGTAGGGGGCCGCAAAGATGAGGAAGTACCGAATTTTCTGCTGACCATTATGTGCTAACCTAGCAGCAGCTAATGTTTCTGTTTCATTCCTTATAGCTCAGCAATTACTGTCAGCCTTTTAATCTCCTCTGTTTGCCCAGACTCTCATCACTCAAACATTTCCACAATCTACAATCTTTGTTTACAGAGCAAACAAAAAAAAAAAAACTCACTATGTAGTTCTAAAAAGTCATTATGTATCAGTTACTTCTTCTAGGAATCTAAAACATCTAGTATTATCTAATGAGCATAAAATTGTCTGTAAAAGTTCAGGACATGGGGTACACTAATTATTTAAGCAAACTCGTAATCTAACCTAGAGTATGTAAGCTTTTAGCACATATTTCTCTGGTAAAAGTAATGTACCTCCTGTTCTGAACTTTTACCATATAGTCAATAAACCATTTCATTATCCTGTGATTAAAACATAAAATGTGTACAAGAGCAGTAACCTATGAGAAATGATAAAACATAAGGCATTTCATATTCCTGTGATAGTAAACAAAAAATATACAAATGCATAAACATCTAGGGCAAAGCATAAACATTACAGATACACCTTACAGGAGGAGCCTGTTACATCAATGCATAATTAATACCAATAAGTCAGGCAGCGATGCTGAGCACTGGGTACTATGTGCAGAGGAATAGAAACATAACTGTGACTGTAACCTGTGCCCCAATACTCACTGCCTCCATCCCCCTGACAACAACTATGCCCGGCAGGATGCTGACTCTCTAGTATGTGCTGCATGTAACTGTACACACACACCCATCTCTAACTGATAACTGTACACACAGATAAATGTACACACACATAGCCGCCCACAGCAATGATGGCCACCTGTTGGTAGGATCGGTGTGGCTGTATCGGGGTCAGGGACCTCCGCTCCTTCTCCTCGCCTTTGTCACCGGTAACATCGGGGTAAAGGATCGGGACACAAACCGCCCCAGTGACCCGAGGCCGCTTGCGGTTCACGCTTCGTGACGTCACCCCGCTGCCAGCGCTCTGACGTCATGCGATTGAGGGTCGGCCAGCAGTGAGTGCAGCTTAGCAGTGAGACAGCAGAAGCAGGAGAACAAAAGACGCCGGAGCCTGGAGGAGGGGGAGGCGACCGGGATACGCTCTACTGACAAACTTGGATATAAGACAGCAGCAGCACATGATGGTAGAGGATAGATAGTGAGGATAGGGCGTGTGCTGCTGCTGGGCACAGCTATAGGAATCTCACACTCCTACTAGGCTAGCTTACTACGGTCTGTGTTACTGCCTCTCTGCTGTACAGTCATGTAGGACAGAAACTGCTTGCCTAGGGGGTTTGGGCGCCCAGGGCAAAATGGAAAATGGCGCCCCCTACAAAAAAAATCTATAAAAACGAGATAGACAGCTTATATACATCCATAAACTGGTTAATTACTATAAAACTGCTTACATAAAAAAAAAAAAAAAAAAATGTTGTACTTTCGTATCTTTGCGGCCCCCGCTATGTAACTTGCTTAGCCACTACGTAAGGTACTGTACTACTTACACTACTGACTCTTGCTAATGTATTTCAACGCCGCACCCTACTGTATTTCGGTGCCGACGAAACACGATATATCTGTTCTCTCCCCCACTGTTCTGTCCCTATTTCATCCCCCCGCGTTCGCCACATTTCTTTAGCCGCCGAACACACTCAACCCCACATATGACATATCTCCACTAGTCAGTGAAGATACGTAAGTAGCGTAGCCTGCAGGTGGCCGCAAAGATACGGAAGTACCAAAAATATTTTCAAATATGAAACTTATTGTTGCCTGGGGCTTTTTTTTAACTAATTAATAGAGTCCAAGGGGTCTATTCATAGAGCAGCGCAAAGGCCTGTTTAGCTAAAAAAAAACAGGGCTTTTCTCTGCTTTGTCAATTTGTAGAGTGGGTCACCGTGGAGAAGGTCATTCCTACTTCGGCGGCACCCCTGCTTCCTGTATGCAATATATCACCATCGTTTTGTATGGTGAGTGAGATTCATAGAACAACTGAAAGCTCAGCTCAGTACAGATTCGCTATCTCAGGATGGAGTAATCTGTAAAGGGAAACTAAAAAAGCAGGGAAGTTGAATACTTCTCTGCCCGGCGCTGGCTCCATCCCCTGTAGACCAGTGTCTTTTACAGCAGGTTTGAGGTGACCTGATGCTCCCAGATGCATAGGCAGTATAAAGAAGACGTATCCGACTCTCATGGAGGGGCAGTTTACAGAGGAAAACGTCAGCCAGGTAAGTGTAGATGAATGGCTACAAAACATTACTATATATCGCATTAATGTGATGTGATATATAGTGATATTTTTGGTAACCAGTTCATGTTTTACATGAATAGACCCCAGAGCCGGATTAAGACCCACTGGGGCCTTAGGCAAGACAAGTCTGGGCATGCCCTGCAACCAGATTAAAATTTACTATAGCAATAAATATATATATATATATATATATACTCTCCTCTGCTCCCTTAGTAATTAGCGTCAGTGCCTTCCTTGTTTACCGTTCCCTCCGGGAGAGCGGAATCTGTACAAGGGTGTGTATGGGCGGCACTCAAACGACTTGAAATAAATTTCTGTGAGACCCCAATAGATTTCAATGTTTCAGAACTCATTTACTTTGCTTCTGATGAATCCTGTCAAAAGAACCAAAGTAAACAAGTTCTGAAAACTAGGTAACTAGAAAACTGCAAACTAGGTAACTCATCATTACTGCAGATCATCTAATTTTGAATTATTTGAAAAGTGTATAGATTACTAGACCTAGTTCTTAGCTTTGTGGCATTCACTGTTTATGTTAGGACATTTATTGCTAGCCATATTAGTGGGAGGGTATTGGGGGATGATTGGATTCATTGCATACACATGCAAGCACTGACTAAGGTCATAGGAAGGCTGAAGGCCCCTGGGCTGAGTAGGGCATAATTATTAGAAGTGCATAATTTGTAAAAGTGCATTTCTTACCAAATTCGGCATTATACTGGCATTAAACTGAAGGAGACTACTCTAATCTTAAACTATTCTTTAACAAGAACATATGGACAAAGTATAATCAAGAAATGTAAGTTCACAATATCTACACTACAAGCAACTGCTGTCTTCATCACCGGGCAATCTTCACTGTCCTCTGTTTGCTCACTATAAGAACTTACACCTGCTAATATTTGTACTGACTCGCTCGTTTCACAAACAACTCATAGCTTACTGTATTCAGTGCCAATTTTAGTATATGTCTTAGAAATAATATCTTCCCACCTCTCTTCTTTTCCTAGACTGTCATCTGTCTTTTAATTCAGTTTACTTTAATATTCCATTTCTCTTTTCCTCTGCTCAATAATAGTTTGGAAATTTTGCAGGCACATTTTCCTCCATTGTACTGTTACTTGCTTCTCTGCACCCATACTTTATTCCCACATCTAGTTTTCCTCCCTCTACCCAACTCTTCCACACCATTATCATGTGTACCTCCCCCTCCACTCACTGTCTACCTAATACTCTGCTCTACCCCCTTTTTCCACCTATATCATTTCCCCCTTGTCTCCTCCACCTCCTCCTACCGCTATCTCCCCTCCTCTGTCTGCCGTCCTCCCTCTCCTCTCCCACTAATACACTTTCATTCTCTTCTACCCCTCCTTTGTCCTACTACCCCAATGATAATCCTTCCTCCAAACCCCCTCTCCATGTCACCCCATACCACCCCCATCATATTAAACTCCCTCCCTGCCAACCACCTACAGGTTCCCTTCCCAGCACTGGTCCCCGCATAATCTCTCCACTACATTCATCTCGGCCACCCATATTAAACTCACCTCGCTACAGCAACCCAAATAATCTAATTCACATCTCTCCCACAAGCACTGTCCCTCTATCCTGTGCCCTCTGGAATGCCAGATCAGTATGTAACAAACTCGTACTCACCCATGACCTTTTCATCTCTAAAAACTTGCATCTCCTAGCCATTACTGAAACCTGTATTTCACCCTCTGACACCACTTCCCCTGCTGCTCTCTCCTCTGGGAGCCTCATCTTCTCTCATACCCCTCGGCCTGGGGGTCGCCATGGTGGTGGGGTTGGGGTCCTTCTATCCCCCGGTTACTTCTACCAACTCCTACCCTCTGAACCATCTCTTACTTTCTCGACATTTGAGGTTCATGCTATACGCCTCTTCCAACCAGTTCACCTTAGAGTAGCTGTCATTTACCGTCCCCCTGGCCTTCCTTCCAAATTCATTGACACCTTTGCTTCCTGGCTTCCTCACTTTCTCTCCTCTGACCTTCCCTCTATTATCCTAGGTGACTTCAATATTCCTATTGATATCCCCACAGAAGCCTCTGCCCCCAAACTCCTCACCCTCATGTCTTCATTTGGTCTCTGCCAATGGACCTCTTCACCCTCCCATGTGAATGGACATTCGCTTGACCTGGTCTTCACTCACCGTTGTGATATTTCTGATTACTCCAATTCCCCATTCCCCCTCTCATCACCTTCTCTCTTTTAACCTATCCCTCTCTCCTTCCCTTCCTCTACCTCCTAAGGCCACTATCACTAAGCGTAACATTGATGCTATCGACACCGTTTCTTTTTCTTCCCAGCTTGACTCACTTCTCTCCCCTATCCTCTCTCTCTCCTGCCCTGAACAAGCCATTTCTCTATACAATACCTCCCTTCTGCTCTGGAGTCTGTTGCTCCGGCGATCACTATTCACCCTCGCAGATTTACACCTCAACCCTGGCATTCCAAATGCACCAGATACCTGCAAAAGTGTTCGCGAACTGCCGAACGACAATGGAGAAGATCACGCTCTAAGGGTGATTTTCTCCATTTCAAATTTATGCTCTCATCATACAGTGCTGCCATTTCCCTCTCTAAACAGTCATATTTCAAGAACCTCATCTCCTCTCAGTCCTCAAATCCCCAACGTCTCTTCAACTCCCTCCTCCGCCCACCCCCTCCTCGCTTCCCCTCCACGCTCTCTGCCCCTGATTTTGCTACCTACTTTACATCTAAAATTGACTCCATACGTCAGGACATCATATCCCACCAGTCCCCCTGCTATCCACCTCCTCTCTTCCCAGATCACCCCTCTCCTTCAATTTTACCAACTCTAACTTTCTTCCCTGTATCTGGAGAGGAAGTAATGTCCCTCATCCAGTCCCCCCCCCCTTCCACCTCCCCCCTTGACCCTATCCCTTCACATCTTCTCCGCTACCTCTCTCCTGCCTGCTCCCATCTTGCCCACCTCTTTAATCTCTCCCTATCATCAGGCACTGTCCCGTCTGCATTCAAACATGCCCTTGTCTCCCCCATACTAAAAAAAACAACCCTTGATTCTAACACTCTCTCAAACTACCGTCCCATCTCTCTTCTCCCTTTTGCTTCCAAGCTCCTTGAACGTGTTTGTTTTCAAGCGCCTTACCACCTTTCTTACCTCTCATTCCCTCCTTGACCCTTTTCATTCTGGCTTCCGTTCTCTCCACTCCACTGAAACTGCCCTCACAAAAGTCAGCAATGACCTCATTGCTGGTAAATCCAAGGGCCACTACTCTCTGCTCATTAACCTTTCTGCTGCTTTTGACACTGTGGACCACCCTCTCCTTCTGCAAATCCTTTACTCCCTTTGTCTGCGTGACACTGCCCTCTCCTGGCTATCCTCCTACCTCTCTGACCGATCCTTCTCTGTCTCCTCTCATGACTCCTCTTCTCCCGCACAGCCTCTTGCACTGGGTGTTCCCCAAGGTTCTGTTCTTGGACCTCTCCTTTTCTCACTCTATACATCCTCACTAGGTGAACTCATCAGCTCTTTTGACCTCCAATATCATCTCTGTGCTGATGATACTCAAATCTACCTTTCCTCCCCTGACCTCTCTCCCTCTCTCCTCACCCGTGTCTCCAACTGTCTCTCTGCCATTTCTTCCTGGATGTCCCAGCGATTTCTTAAACATAATATGTCTAAGACTGAGCTAATCATCTTCCCTCCCCCCTACATAACCACACTTCCCCCATTTCTTTATCAATTGATGGCACAACTATCTCCTCTAGCCCTAAAGTGCGCTGTCTTGGAGTTATCCTGGACTCCTCCCTCTCCTTCAAACCACATATCCAGAATCTCTCACTGTCCTGTCACTTTCATCTTAAAAATATTTCCAACATTAGACCCTTTCTCACCCAGGATGCCACTAAAACCCTCATACACTCATTGGTCATCTCCAGATTGGACTACTGTAACCTCCTATCTGGCCTCCCCATCTCTCCCCTCTCCAGTCTGTCCTCAATGCTGCTGCTCGGCTCATCTTCCTCTCAAAACGCTCTGCATCTGCCTCCCCTCTCCTACAAGCCCTCCACTGGCTCCCCTTCCCCTTTAGAACCCAATTTAAGGTTCTCACACTCACTTACAAAGCCCTCAGCCATTCTTCTCCCATTTACATCTCTGATCTCATCTCCCTTCACTCTCCTGTCCGCCCTCTTAGTTCAACAAATGCACGCCGCCTCTCATGCCAATTGATTACTTCCTCCCACTCCCGCCTCCAAGATTTTGCCCGCGCTGCTCCCCACCTTTGGAACTCTCTCCCGCTTCCCAGACTCTCCACCTCTCTACAGTCCTTCAAACGGACTCTCAAGACCCACTATTTCATCAAAGCCTACCAGCTGTCATCTTAACTTGCTGCTACATACTCCTTCCTCCCTGCCTACCCCATCTGTTTCACCCCTGGTTGTCTGTCCCTCCCGCTTAGAATGTAAGCTCCTATGAGCAGGGCCCTCTACCCTCTTGTACATCTCCTTACTCTACCTTCATCTACTTCTTACTCTCTACCAGGGCACCTAACACTTGGTTGCTTTGCCTTGTTGCTTATCTGGGTGTTATGGTCGTGAATGTAGCAATGTATATTATCCATGTCCTGTAATTGTACTGTAAGTCACTGTAAATCAATCTATTTGTTTATGTACTTTGTAAGGTGCTGCGGAACACTTGTGGCGCCATATAAATAAACAATAATAATTTCAAGTCATCTAAATGCCGCCTACACACATCCTTATATAGTGTCAAGTTTACTTTGGTTATACTACAAGTTTACCTATGTTAGGTACATTGAAAAAGCCAGTTCCTTGTGAAATACATTGAAAAAGCGTAATCCAAATGAAATACATTGAAAAAGCCTGGTCCACATACAATACATTAAAAAAGCCAGATACATATTCGACATTGAAAATTCCAGATCCACATTAAATACGGTGAAAAAAAATAGATCCACCTAAAAGCCAGTTCCTCGTAAAATACAGAAAAAGCCAGATCCAAATGAAATACATTAAAAGCCAGGTCCACATAAAATACATTGAAAAAGACAGATCCACATAAAATACATTGAAAAAGACAGATCCAAATTAAATACATTGAAAAAGCCAGGTCAACCTAAAAGTAAATTGAAAAATCTATGTCCACTTAAAATACATTGAATTGAAAAAGATAAAACCACATAATACACTCAAGCCCCCTCACATGTCAATCCAGCCCCCACATGTGTCACTCCAGTGCAAAGATTACTTAACAGCTAAGATGATGTCATGAACCCTCCAGGTCCAGGCTCCTCACAGTAGACCGTTTTCTCTCAAGCTGGGTACACACTGGAGCGATGGGCATTGGAAAGAATGCACTTGAACAGGGATTTCCCATCCACATTTGAACGAGTTAATGCACGACGGAACGATCACTGTTCTGTCCTTCATTAACTTACTACGGGTCGCTAGCGATATCGCTGGTTTTGATGTGTAGCGCATCAAATATAGAGACCTTCACTAGTGACCACAGGAGCGTGCAATTGCAGGTACACACTGAGCGATGTAGGCGATTTATCATTACAAAATGGCAAATCAGCCCAACATTGCTCCAGTGTGTACCTAGAGTTACTCAAGATAGTGCAGTTCACACAAGCACATCAAAATTGCAGGCAAAGAGCAGATAAGCTGACGCTGAGAGCTCTGGTTTGTCATGATTTTTTTAGACCAGTGGTTCCCAAACTGTGCGCCGTGGCACCCTGGGGTGCCTCGGGACACTTGTAGTGGTCCCTCAGGTTGGTGGTCCAGCAACAAATCAAATCAACTTATTTGTTAATGTAATGTAAATATGTGGACAAACAGAAGTACAACCTGTTCACCATCACATAACTGAACCTAAGGATGACATTTAAGCACAATTTACTTCACTTTATTACTTTACTTAATTTGTTTCTGAATTTATCAATAACAAAGTTAAACTTAGGGGTGCCGTGAAAACAATGCTGATAAAAAGTTTGGGAACCACTGCTTTAGACTATTCACTCTGAGCCTGATTCAGAGCCGGACGCTATTTGCACTCGCTCGTTCAGAAAAAGGGGCCGGCTATTTAAATTGAGCGCTCGCTCTTTGCGGTCTTTTGACACCTCTATGTCTGAACGAGCGAACGAAACATGCGCTCGCTATTTTGTAAAGACGCCCCCTGGCCGCTCGCATCCTACGTCATCTCCGCTATTTATTTGATTAATCGAGTACATCGAAATGCGTCTGAACTGCTCACAGTACTTGTGGTTGGATTTCCCTACCGCAATCATGCGAACAGTTCAGGCTAAGAAACAACCAAGTGACGTGGTCGATGACGCTGCTTTGTTAATTATGCACACCCTTAAAACGCCCGTTTTGACCTTTTGGCACGCCTGCGTTCGGATTTCCACTCCCTGTTTTCATGCACCTTCCCCTGTTACCACCCACAAACGCCTCATCCTGTCACTCAAATTAGCAGGCATTCGCTATTTTGCGAGCACACAATTTCCGACCGCAATGAATGGTTCGCGCATGCGTATTACAACTAGGGGTGTGCATCGGCCACTTTTCGTGTTTTGGTTTTGGATCTGGATCTTTCTTCGTGTTTTGGATCTGGATTGGTTTTGCCAAAACCACCCTTCCGTGTTTTGGGTTCTGGGTTTTGTGTTTTGGATCTGTATTTTTTTGAAAAAAAGCATAAAAACAGCTAAAATCACAGAATTTGTAGGTTTTTCTGCTCCTATGCTATTATTAACCTCAATAACCTTAATTTCCACTCATTTCCAGTCTATTCTGAACACCTCACACCTCACAATAGTGTTTTTATGTCCAAAAGGTTGCACCGAGGTAGCTGGATGACTATGCTAAGCGACACGAGTGGGCGGCACAAACACGTGACCCATCTAGGAGTGACACTGCAGTGGCAGGCAGGATGGCAGTTAGAAAAACTAGGCCCCAAACTGTACATAATGCAAAGAAAAAAAGAGGTGCAAGATGGAATTGTCCTTGGGCCCTCCCACCCACCCTTATGTTGTATAAACAGGACATGCACACTTTAACAAATCAATCATTTCAGCGCCAGGGTCTGCCACACAACTGTGGCTGAAATGATTGGTTCGTTTGGGCCCCCACAAAACAAGCTGGCAATTAATGTGTCCCTGCACAAACTGGCTCTACGGAGGCAAGATGTCATCCTCATCCTCCTCATCCACCGATTCCTCACCCTCTTCAGTGTGTACATCCTCATCCTCACAAAGTATTAACTCGTCCCCACTTGAATCCACCACCACAGGTCCCTCTGTACCTTCTGGAGGCTGGTCTCCCTGGAAGAGCTGATAATTCATTTTGATGAACATCATCTTCTCCACATTCTGTGGAAGCAACCTCCTACGCCTTTCGCTGACAAGGTTCCCGGCTGCACTAAACACTCTTTCGGAGTACACACTGGAGGGGGGGCAACTCAGGTAAAATAGAGCCAGTTTGTACAGGGGCCTCCAAATTGCCTCTTTTTCCTGCCAGTACAGGTATGGACTGTCTGACATGCCTACTTGGATGCTGTCACCGATGTAATCCTCCACCATTCTGTCAATGGTGACAGTATCATATGCAGTGACAGTAGACATGTCAGAAATTGTTGCCAGGTCCTTCAGTCCGGACCAGATGTCCAAACTTGGTCCTGCCTGCCCTGCATCACCGCCAGCGGGTTGCTTAGGATACCTAAGTTTTTTCCTGGCAGCCCCAGTTGCGGGAGAAAATGAAGAAGGAGCCATTGACGTGTCACGTTCCGCTTCAGCTGACAGTGTGTTCACCAGCAGGTCTTTGCACCTCTGCAGGCTTGTGTCGGCCGGAAAGAGAGACACCACATAGGCTTTAAACCTAGGATCGAGCACGGTGGCCAAAATGTAGTGGTCTGATTTCAACAGATTGACCACCCTGGAATCCTGGCAAAGCGAATGAAGGGCTTCATCCACAAGTCCCACATGCCGAGCGGAATCGCTCCGTCTTAGCTCCTCCTTCACTTTCTCCAGCTGCTTCTGCAAAAGCCTGATGAGGGGAATGACCTGACTCAAGCTGGCAGTGTCTGAACTGACTTCACGTGTGGCAAGTTCGAAGGGCTGAAGAACCTTGCACAACACGGAAATCATTCTCCACTGCGCTTGAGTCAGGTGCATACCCCCTCCTTTGCCTATGTCATAGGTGGATGTATAGGCTTGTATGGCCTTTTGCTGCTCCTCCATCCTCTGAAGCATATAGAGGGTTGAGTTCCACCGCGTCACAACCTCTTGCTTCAGGTGATGGCGGGGCAGGTTCAAGAGTGTTTGCTGGCGCTCCAGTCTTCGGCACGCAGTCGCTGAATGGCGAAAGTGGCCAGAAATTTTTCGGGCCACCCAAAGCGTCTCCTGCACGCCCCTGTCGCTTTTCAGAAAATTCTGCACCACCAAGTTTATTGTGTGAGCAAAACATGGGACGTGCTGGAATTTGCCCAGATGTAATGCCCGCACAATATTGGTGGCGTTGTCAGATATCACAAATCCCCAGGAGAGTCTAAGTGGGGTAAGCCACTGGGCGATGATTTCCCTCAGTTTCTCTAAGAGGTTGTCGGCGGTGTGCCTCTTACTGAAACTGGTGATACACAGCGTAGCCTGCCTTGTAACGAGCTGGCGTTTCTGAGATGCTGCTACTGGTGACGCTGCTGCTGTTGCTGCGTAAGGTGATACATCTACCCAGTGGGCTGTCACAGTCATATAGTCCTTAGTCTGCCCTGTTCCACTTGTCCACATGTCCGTGGTTAAGTGGACATTGTGTACAACGGCATTTTTCAGGACACTGAGGACACTTTTTCTGACGTTTCTGTACAGTCTCGGTATCGCCTGCCTAGTGAAGTGGAATCTAGACGGGATTTGGAACCGGGGACACACTACCTCCATCAATTGTCTAAATCCCACTGCACTAATGGCGGATACCGGACGCACGTCTAACACCAACATAGCAGTCAAGGCCTCAGTTATACGTTTTGCTTCAGGATGACTGCTGTCGTACTTCATCCTCCTCGCTAAGGACTGTTGGAGGGTCAATTGTTTAGTAAAAGTAGTGGTGTTCCTACTTCCTCTCTGGGATGATGAACGACTCCCAGCAGCAGCAGCAACAGCAGCAGCGGCAGCAGTAGGCGTAGCAATGCAGGATCCTCCGGAGGAATCCCGGATAGGAGAGTCAGTCATGCCAGTGATATGGCCTGCAGGACTACTTCCGATCCTGACTAAGGAGGAAATTGACGAGGAGGGAGTTGACGGTGTGGTTTGCAGGCGCTTGGATACAACAGGACAACGGGATTTAGGTGTCCCTGGACTGCTTACGGTCTGAGCCAAAGTTTCTGAACTTGACAGTAACTTTTTATGAACGCGCTGCAGGTGCCGTATAAGGGAGGATGTTCCTAGGTGGTTGACGTCCCTACCCCTACTTATTTCACCTTTACATATGGTACATATGGCAAGACAGTTGTTGTCCGGATTTGGATAGAAATATTGCCAGACCAAAGAGGTGGAATGTTTGGTCTTCTGCCCAGGCATGACCGTGATGGGCTTTTTCATCCCACGGACAACAACTGTCTCCCCCGGAGCCTGATTTAAACAAACCACATCACCATCAGAATCCTCCTCGCCAACTTCCTCCTCAGCGCCAGCTACACCAGTATCCTCATCCTGTTGTACTTCAACAGTGACATCTTCAATTTGCATATCAGCAAGTGGACTGTGGGTGCTCCTTTCAGCACTTGCAGGGGGCGTGCAAATGGTGGAAAGAGCCACCTCTTCCCGTCCAGTGCTGGGAAGGTCAGGCATCGCAACCACCACCACACTTGGACTCTCTTTGGGGATTTGTGATATCTTCTTAGAAAGCACAGTTCTTCGCTGTGCTTTTGCCAGCTTAACTCTTTTGATTTTTTTAGTGGGAGGAGTGCTTCCATCGTCATGTGAAGCTGAACCACTAGTCATGAACATACTAGGGATCGACCTTAGCCGTTCCTTGCCACTCCGTGTCGTAAATGGCATATTGGCAAGTTTACGTTTCTCTTCAGCTGATTTAAATGTCTTTTTCAAGGTCATTTTCCTGAACTTTGCCATTTGGGATTGTATGTGCCCTCTACTATGACATTGGGCATCGGCCTTGGCAGACGACGTTGATGGCATGTTATCGTCTATGTCATGACTAGTGGCAGCAGCTTCAGCACTAGGAGGAAGTGGTTCTTGATCTTTCTCTATTTTATTTTTATCGGAGAAAGTTTGGTCCTCCATTTATGTTATATCGATTTGATATATACGTGCGGCTAAACACAGAAAATAAATTTTTTTTTGGTTCGGACTGGAGTGTACTTTGTGGGTTACAGCACCCTTTAACGGTCAAGCCAGCCGGCCCTTTACTTATGACACAGGCGCACTCTTGGCACTACTTTGTTGATGCACGTGCGGCTACTGCGCACACAATTCACAAACACAGAAAATAATTTTTTTTTGGTTTGGACTGGAGTGTACTTTGGGGGTTACAGCACCCTTTAGCGGTCAAGCCAGCCGGCCCTTTACTTATGACACAGGCGCACGCTTGGCACTACTTTGTTGATGCACGTGCGGCTACTGCGCACACAATTCACAAACACAGAAAATAATTTTTTTTTAGGTTTGGACTGGAGTGTACTTTCGGGGGTTACAGCACCCTTAACGGTCAAGCCAGCCGGCCCTTTACTTATGACACAGGCGCACGCTTGGCACTACTTTGTTGATGCACGTGCGGCTACTGCGCACACAATTCACAAACACAGAAAATAATTTTTTTTTTGGTTTGGACTGGAGTGTACTTTCGGGGGTTACAGCACCCTTAACGGTCAAGCCAGCCGGCCCTTTACTTATGACACAGGCGCACGCTTGGCACTACTTTGTTGATGCACGTGCGGCTACTGCGCACACAATTCACAAACACAGAAAATAATTTTTTTTTTGGTTTGGACTGGAGTGTACTTTCGGGGGTTACAGCACCCTTAACGGTCAAGCCAGCCGGCCCTTTACTTATGACACAGGCGAACGCTTGACACTACTTTGTTGATGCACGTGCGGCTACTGCGCACACAATTCACAAACACAGAAAATAATTTTTTTTTGGTTTGGACTGGAGTGTACTTTCAGGGGTTACAGCACCCTTTAACGGTCAAGCCAGCCGGCCCTTTACTTATGACACAGGCGCACGCTTGGCACTACTTTGTTGATGCACGTGCGGCTACTGCGCACACAATTCACAAACACAGAAAATAATTTTTTTTTGGTTTGGACTGGAGTGTACTTTCGGGGGTTACAGCACCCTTTAACGGTCAAGCCAGCCGGCCCTTTACTTATGACACAGGGGCACTCTTGGCACTACTTTGTTGATGCACGTGCGGCTACTGCGCACACAATTCACAAACACAGAAAATAATTTTTTTTTAGGTTTGGACTGGAGTGTACTTTCGGGGGTTACAGCACCCTTAACGGTCAAGCCAGCCGGCCCTTTACTTATGACACAGGCGCACGCTTGGCACTACTTTGTTGATGCACGTGCGGCTACTGCGCACACAATTCACAAACACAGAAAATAATTTTTTTTTGGTTTGGACTGGAGTGTACTTTCGGGGGTTACAGCACCCTTTAACGGTCAAGCCAGCCGGCCCTTTACTTATGACACAGGCGCACGCTTGGCACTACTTTGTTGATGCACGTGCGGCTACTGCGCACACAATTCACAAACACAGAAAATAATTTTTTTTTAGGTTTGGACTGGAGTGTACTTTCGGGGGTTACAGCACCCTTAACGGTCAAGCCAGCCGGCCCTTTACTTATGACACAGGCGCACGCTTGGCACTACTTTGTTGATGCACGTGCGGCTACTGCGCACACAATTCACAAACACAGAAAATAATTTTTTTTTTGGTTTGGACTGGAGTGTACTTTCGGGGGTTACAGCACCCTTAACGGTCAAGCCAGCCGGCCCTTTACTTATGACACAGGCGCACGCTTGGCACTACTTTGTTGATGCACGTGCGGCTACTGCGCACACAATTCACAAACACAGAAAATATATTATTTTTTTAGCACTTGGGGGGAGCACCCCTGATGGACAGAGCACCCCCTGGACAACACTACAGCACCCCTTTAGGACTGGGACACTGCACAGGACTTTGGAACTGACTGCACAACACAGTCCAGCCAGCCCCTATGGACTTTGAAGTAGTGGACACAGCCCCTATTAACAACAGCAGCACAGCACAACACAGCCAGCCCCTATGGACTTTGAAGTAGTGGACAACAGCAGCACTACACTACACTACACTACACAGCACTAACTCCCACCCTCCCTCTTCACTGTCCACAGCCGAGTGAGAAAATGACGCCGACGCGGGTACCTTATATAGGATCCAAAACCCGCGAGACTCGGAAGGCGGGATGATGACGTTTTGCCTCGATGTCAGATCCGAGTCAGGCGGGAAAAGTCGAGCCTGACTCGGATCGGGGGGGCTCGGGGGGGTTCGGATTTCAGAAATCCGAACCCGCTCACCCCTAATTACAACCCATACGCATGCGCAATTGTGCGAACATCGCTCGGAGTGAACGAGCGGCCGCTTTCGAGCGGCTCTGAATCAGGCCCTCTGTCTCCTCATTCAATCCTATAAATTACATATGTAGTATTACATGTTGTGGTCATTAAGTTGATATAGCTGAAAGAAACAAGGAATTAATACAGATTGAGGATCTAATTGTACTGTTTGACTTTCAATCATTCAATATAAGGGAACAGAGGACTTTAGTGAAGAAGCCAATATCATTAAAAATTAATTAGAAAAAGAGAAATTGTCCTTATGAAAGTGTAATGATAAAGCCCATTTCATATCAGAATAAGCATATTAACAATGCTATTGGTAACTATGTGTTATGATCTGTAGACTTATGTTCCACTGCATATATGTTTAAATCGTATCAGCTAACCAGATGGTATGTTCAGCTATAGAATGTTTATATTTATGCAAGAACTAATTAAGTTTCAGAGGATGTGGCGGATAGACTGTTATTTCCAGTACAGTTTGCATGCCAAAGGACCAAGCTAGCGTATGGTGTAAGTTATGTAATCAGCACCACAAGGGGCCAATTGGGAAATAGGAATTCACACTTGTAGGTTGTCCAAAATCTAAGCCTGTCTCCTGCAAGAGCAGGATGGAGAATACGAGATCTCTTGATCATGTCCTTTTTCACCCTGCCCATTATGTCATCTCCATTTGCTGGACAGGAACCCTATTCTGAGAAATGGGTCAGGCAAAAACACCTGGCACCAGGGAAGTAATTAAGTTTCAGACTTTCTGCCTCCCTCTCCCATGTGCTATGAAGAGGAAGAATACATTTCTGTGAGATAGGAAGCATGACAGAATAGGTATGTTAACCAAGCAAAATATGTACAGCAAGTGTTCATTATCTTAAAGTAGCCACATGGCTGGGAAGCTCCAATTTTTATCAGAAGAGACCTTTCTCTGGGCATTGTTCAATTCTGAAGGTGATATCTGAACTTTTTTTTACTTTTTTTTTTTTAATTATTTTCTTTGAAATTGTCTGTCATCTGTGTGTACTTTTAATAATCTTTGTAATTCTTTTTCTACCTATAAGCTTTGAAGTTATATTCTGTGTTCTTAGACCTACGACCTTGTGGGGGTGAATGCTACTGTGGTGAGAGGGATTGTCTATTACATGAATTACCCACATTCTGGTGGAATCAGCTCCCTCCAAGGGAGGCTGGAGTGAAACCTGGGCGTTTTGCATTAGCAGTGGAGGTGTGGAATTCCTGGTTTTCACATTTACACAGACTCAGCTAGAATAATCACTGGAGCACAGGAAGGGTTTAAAACTCTCACACACCTGATACTCGTTGCCCTGATGCAGAGTAGCAGCCAGGAATTAGGGACACAGTGTTGTAGTGCCAGGGTCCAAGGGCTGTGCTGGGAGAGCATGCCCAAATTGTGGCTGCAAGCCACTGCTGACTGATTAGCACAAGGAGTTCTGAGACTTTTATGTTTGTTTATTTTATGTTATGTGCCTGTATGTGTGCAGGCCTAAACTCACGTATGCTAAAGGGCAGTGTCTGGTGCCAATAAAAGACGCTGCTTTACAGAGTACCTGCCAGTCCGGATTCTTAATTTCTTTGTCGCAGCGCATACGCCTGCCGCTTCCAGCGTGGCAAAGGAACTGACAAGGACGTGAGTAAGGTTGACATATCAGAAAAACCGCAGTTATATTAAGGACACTGTAACTTGCTATGCATTGTGCAAAAGCTACTTTGCTTAGATTTACTAAGGTGCTTGAGATATAACAAATGCTGATTAGTATCTTCACCAGCTAGTATGCTGTCTAATTAAGTTCACCTGTTTACTGAACAAGATCAAGACACACATATTACTGAGGTCTAATTAAGCACTGAAGTGCTGAAAGAGAAAAATGCATTTTTTTCTGTGTTCTCTTTAACCCCTGCATTGCTGGAAAAAAAAGATATATTTATTTTGTCTGTGTTAAACATGAATTACAATTGCTTTGCTGAAGAAAGAGATATATATTTGTGTAAACTGGTTTGTTATCTAAAAAAACCTACACTTTACATACCCCTCCCACTATAAAAATGGAGGAAGTTTTTCGCACTATAGTAAATTTGTTGGCCTCTCACCAAAAGTCAAAGGAACAAATGTTAAAGTTAGTGACCCAGTCAATGGGCACAACAGGTGCTGGGCACCTGAAGAAAATATCTGCCTCAAATGACCCAGAGGCGTATTTGTTGATATTTGAGAGGGTGGCACAGCGTTTAAAATGGGCAGCAGATACTTGGGCTAATAGACTTGCCCCCTATCTCACTGATGAGGCTCAGAAAGCCTATGCTGATCTGTCCTCTGCTAATACAGAGAAGTATGACCTAGTCAAAAGTGCTATTCTGGCCAGGTCAGGTATCACTCCTTCTGGGAAAGAGCAGCGCTTCCGCGAATAGGCCCTACTACCAGGGGTCCCTATTTGGAAGCAGGTTGCAGAACTCGCCAGACGGGTGGAGTTGGCTCCAGCCAGAAGACCGCACTGCTGCTCAGAAGGTAGAGACGGTGGTTCTTGACCAGTCTATAAGAACCCTAGGGCGGAATATGCTGCACTGGGTCATACACGCTGATGCTCAAAATCTAGAGGAATTAAGTACAGTGTTGGAGCGGTATGACAAAGATGGCAGAAAAGAAACCAGGAATGAGCAAACCATTAAGATGGGCACCCCATTGGCCTGTGACCCAGACTGTCACCCCTCCTCAAGGAAACACCGCTGGAGATGCCAGGGTCGTTAGCTATGAGTGCGGAGAGCCAGGTTATATAAGGTGGGACTGTCCCAGAGAAACAGCCAATGGAGTGTGGGGTTGCTAATATGGGCGCTATGTACCCCGCTTTTTGCACTGGATTCCAAATCCCCATTAATGTAGGAAACTTACTGAATGGCCGAGAACTCCCAGCTATTATAGACTCGGAGTGAGCTAACCCTGATCTCAGAGGCTGTCCTGTCCAGGGCAGTAGAAAAGGTGCCAGGGTTATTTGAAGTACTCTGAGTTCATGGGTCTGCAGAAAACTTCTCCCGGGTGCAAGTGAGCCTCACTATGAAGGGTCGCAGTTATGAGGTGGTTGTAGCGGTTTGTCTTAAGCTTCCCTATCCTGTCATTTTTGGGTGTAATTTCTCAGGATTTGTTGAGCTCTTAAAGGAATCACAGAGACAACGCCAATGTAAAGTCTCTAAGACTCTACCTCCGAAAAGGGAGAAGAGTAGAAAAGCACGGCCAGTCTTTGGAGAGTGAACCTCTGCGCAATTAATGTCCGAGGAAAAAAAATCTGCAACACTTTGCCCGGTTACCGCCAGACAAAAATATTGGCAGAGATGTCATAGCCAATAAAGATCTTGCCATGGGTGTGCTGGAAACTGCCACCCCTCAGGTTTCTGGGGGACGCTCTCGTTCGCTTTGCACTACAGAAGTTCCACTGGCAGACACCTTGTCAGCAAAACAGCAAAAACAAGCGGAAGCCTAAGTTCGCAAAAATCAGGATGTGTTTTCTTTGTCAGGATGCACTGCCTTGGTAGAGCACGAGATAAATATGCCTGAAGGAGTGGTTGTAAAGCAGCGATCATTTCGCATCACAGACGCGACGGCAAGTAGTCCAGCAAGAGGTGAAAGATATGCTCCATCTTGGGGTCAGTGAGGAGTCCAGCAGTAACTGGTCAAGCCCTATTGTATTGGTCCCCAAGCCATCAGGAGCCATACGCTTTTGCAACGACTAGGCGGCTGAATCAGGTTTCCAGATTTGACGCATACCCACTACCACGTATGGATGAATTAGTGGAAAATTTGGCGAGTAGCTGGTATTCTATGACCCTGGACCTCCCAAGGGGATATTGGCAAATTCCACTAAGTGAAACCGCCTAAGAGAAGACTGCCTTCTCGACCCCTGATGGCCTATTTCAATATAAAAGGGTCCCTTTTGGCCTTCATGGGGCACCAGCAACATTTCAGCGTGCCATGGATCGCCTGCTTAGGCCACACCAGGGGTACGCTATAGACTATCTAGACTTCATTGTAATCTATACAGAAAATGGGGAATAACACTTGCCCAAAGTCCTATAAGTGCTAAACAACTTAAGACCGCACTGGTTTACAGCTAATCCAGCCAAGTGTGCCATTGGACATTCAGAGGCCAATTACGACGGGTATGTGATTGGCAATGAGCAAGTGAAACCCCAACTGCAGAAAGTGAAGGCAATTCAGTCCTGGCCAAGACCTTTCACCAAGAAACAAATGAGAACTTTCCTTGGGCTGCTAGGCAATTCCCGCTGTTTAATTCCAAATTTTGCATCCATAGCTTTACCCCTGACTGAGACCCTTAAGAAGGCTCAACCGGAAGAGGTTCTCTGGACCAAAACAGTTGTAGCAGCCTGGGAAGATATGAGGATGGCTCTGTGTTCCAAACCGGTACTGCAAGCGCTGGATTTCAGAAAACCCTTTGTCCTGCAAATGGACGCCTCCACAACAGAGTTAGGAGCTGTTTTGTCACAGTCTATTGTGGGCAAAGAAAAGACTATCCTCTACTTAAGTAGAAAGCGGTTACCATGAGAGATAAGATACGCCATAGATGAGCTTGAATGCTTGGCAATAAAGTGGGCAGTAGAAGCCCTTATCTTCTAGGAAGAGAATTTGTCTTGGTCACGGATCACACACCTCGATGCATCTCAACAAAGAAGTTAACCTCACAATGACGCACTGGTTCTTGACCACCCAGCAGTACAAGTTTGTCGTACAGCATTGGCCGGGAGCTCAACATAGAATCGCGGACGCATTGTCTCGGACGTTTGAGAGCTGAGTGGAGTCGGCTGCTGTAAAACAAGGTGTGTTTCCATATTTAAAAAAAAGCGAAAGTGGGGGATGTGTGGTGAGAGGTATTGTCTCTTGCCTGAATTACCCACATTCTGGTGGAATTGGCTCCCTCGAAGGGAGGCTGGAGTGAAACCTGTGCGTTCTGCATTAGCAGTTTAGTTGTGGAATTCCAGGTTTTCACATTTACACAGACCCAGCTGAAATAATCACTGGAGCACATGAAGGGTTTAAAACTCTCACACCTGATGCTCGTTGCCCTGATGCTGAGTAGCAGCCAGAAAGTAGAGACACAGTGTTGTAGTGCCAGGGTCCAAGGGCTGTGCTGGGAGAGCATGCCCAAATTGTGGCTGCAAGCCACTGCTGACTGATTAGCACAAGAAGTGCTGAGATTTTTATGTTTGTTTATTTTGTTATGTCCCTGTATGTGTGCAGGCCTAAACTCACATATGCTAAAGGGCAGTGTCTGGTGCCAATAAAAGACACTGCTTTACCGAGTACCTGCCAGTCTGGATTCCTCTTTTCTATACCCTGTATTACACAACTGATTTTTGAACCGTATATACTGTGAGTGGAACCAATGGGCTGGGAAGAGTTTTTTTCCTAATCTAGTCCCTCGGTGGTGGAGAGGTATCATTTATTGTTCCGGTAATTTTCAAAACACCAATGTCACGACCACTTGACTTGGATGAAGTTCGTAGTGCGGCCCATTCCTGACAACTGGTGCACAGCGGTGTGGATAAATCATTTTTGTTAAATAACTTAAATGTGGGAAAAATTCCTTGAGAGAAATACCCAATTCACCAGAAATCAGAACTTAAAACTTTACAGTAATTTAAAAGTCACAGCAATTTCTGTACCCCATCTCTTCTCTTTCCTATCTGTGTATTTGCCCAAAGATGACCGCAGACTACAAAATGCTCAGGAAGGAGAAGCTTCTGGCGCGGTGTGCGAGAGGAATCTTGTCAGTATGGACTGGACAAAGGAGCAGCTGATTCAGGCACTAATGGAAGTAGGCCAGCAGCTAGGGGCTAGATGGAATCAAGCGGAGCTCAGGTCTGACCGCTGGTGCTGGATGTTACGGGACCCACCTGTCACAGATTGGGCACTTCTACTACTTCCAGCAAGGATTCTGCCTTGTATCTATATCTACAGATGGCTCTTAAGTATATGAAGCAGCGGGATGATGCTGTAGCTCATACAGCCGTTCACAGCTTCGGGCAGACAGGCAGCTAGGGACCAGGGTGCTGCTGCAGAACGTGAAGCGGATCGCGGGTACCAGTTGGAGCTAGTGAAACTCAACCAGTAGTCTGTGAACGGAGACGTGAATACCAACAGACCGCGTTCCGACCGATTTTCTCTGTTGGAGAAGGATAGTGATTTGGATACCTTCAGGCATTTTGAAAAAACGTACTGAGAGTTTGCACTGGACAATAGTTTGTGGGCAAGTTATTTAACCCCTGGACTAAGAGGGAAAGCCCTGGAAGCATTTGCAGACCTTTAGCAGGAATTGGATGGAGATTACACAGCCATTAAGAAGTCATTGCTGGCCCATTTTAATATCACCCACGAGGCTTACAGACAAAAGTCCAGAGACTTAAAACAAAATGCTTTTCATACTTCCGCTGGACAGTTAACCCTTTTGCACCAATGGATCAAAGGGTTGCAAGTAAAGGACTATGATAAGCTAAAGGACATGATCCTACAGGAGCAATTCATCTCGCTGTGCCCAACCAGGGTCAAGGAGTGGATCTTGGACCGCGAACCCAAATCAGCTCAAGAGGCTGCCAGTCTTGCCTACAAGTACACAGCTGCAAGAACCTCTTCAATGAAGAAGAGTTGGGAACCACTAGGGCAGCCCACATGAAAAGTGAGGTGACTTGGAGTAACTGCCCCGTCATCCGCCCCTGGCCCCACAATTACTGTTTCATCGTAAGTTGGGAGGGTGGAAGGATAGCCTGTTTTGGCCAATGGCCACATGTGTTTTACATGTGATGACATGGGCCACATCAGTGTTAATTGCCCCATAAAGAAAAAGCTGGCACCCTATCTTGCGAGGTGCCCAACGGCAAAACCTGTGCCTACAATGTTAAATGCAAGGCAACCACAGGACTGCGCCTGGGACGATCTGCAAGCTGTCAACGTCGGAGACCAGGTAACGCTGGGGTAACGACTCTGGGGACGATTTAACACTTGTCCACTCAGCTTTAGTGGGACCTGAGAACTTTGTCCCTGGAAAGACAATTACCGTACAAGGGGTTGGAAGCGTGCACCCGGAAGTCACAATTGCTAGGGTATATCCAGACTGGGGAGCGTAGAGAGGCATTGGGAGGTGGGGGCGTTACCGAATTTGCCTACCAATGTTCTGCTGGGAGCAGATATGGGTCATGTATGTATGTGAATAACAATAATGAATGTTCTTTTGCTATGATTCCTGCTAACACTGCTTCTTCTCAGGTACCCTTTGATGCTCTTACAGACATGGGTAAACATGCTAATGGTGATAGTGTATCTTTCTACTTCAGGGTCCATAGGGGGTCCACAGGGTGACCTTGGGGTATAGGTCATGCAGAGTCTTCCAGGCACCTTACGCAGTAAATTTTTCTCCTAGCATTCACTTGAGTCTCCCTCTATACCCCGGGCCAGAGGCACCTCAGTTTCGTTGGGTGCCCGGCCGGAGTAGAGTCACTGATGCGCAGGAAGGCTATTAACACAGCCCCTGAAGATTTTTTATTTTTTAAAGAAGTTTTCTGCAGAATAGAGGGAGCGTGGACAGTCCAGGGGACGTCCGCGCTACCACTCCATCACCCCGCTGACACCGGTACTGATACGGGGATCTCGACGGGCCTCTGGGGTCTTGGCTAGCAGGGACCCCAGGGAATCCCTGGTCTGTGGCTGGATGCTACAGGGACGCAGGTATGTGGCGTGTCACTGCAGTGGTGTGTTTTGAGTCGGTCTTTTTTTCCCCAGGGCTGGGGACTTTCTGGGGTTGACAGCAAGTGGGGCCAGGCACTGAGTCCTGTGCCCCCACTAAGCCACCAGGGACATTGGGCTGGAGTTCTTCAGAACGCTCCAGCAACCCAGGGCTTAAACGCTGGCCAGGGGAGGCAGCCTTCCCTGTCTAACAGCTGGCTCCTCCCCGCTGCACAGTGCGCCTTTCCAACGCAGTCTGGCTGGGCTGTGGCAGCTTCCGTCCTCCAGATCCACCCCCGCAGAGATTTCCGATGGCCATTTTCTCCTGGCTCGAAGTCGCAGATCGCAGCAGGCGGTGCGGAGCTCAGGTCCCCCTACATACCTCTCCTCCTGGACGGTGGTCAGTGTATGTAGCACTTTTGTCCTACCAGATGCTAAGTCTGTGTAGTTGACCAGTAAGTGTGAGTTAGTGCAGGTGTTATTATTCTGCAATGTATGTGACAGTATGCTAGCGCTGTCTGTCTGAGCTTCACTTTCTGAACTGTCAGACATTATTTTCCCTGTGTCTGTTCTTTCTCTCTGAAGCCCTAACACAGGTGTTGTCAGGGTACACCCTCACAGTCTGTTATTTCTGTGTATAGGGTCAAATACAGTATATTGGTATCCTCTTCACTGTCTGGCAGTGAGAGTTATATGCCTAATTTGGCTCTTGTCCAGCTGTCCTGTAAAAAATGTACAGCAGATTTAGGGGTGGGAGACATGGTACTGGAGGGATTATGTTTGAGGTGCTATGCTCCAGCAGGTCCCTCTACGGTCCCTGCCACTCCGCAGGAGCCTCCGTGGGCGTGCTTTGCACAAGCACTTACGGCCATTGCGGAATATTTAGCTGTCCCTCCTGTATTTTCCCCCCTGGGGTTCACACAGCAGCAGCTTCAGGCAGCTGCACCCATGCAAGTGCTATCTCCACAGTGGGTTTCTACAGTTCCCACTGGATTGCAAAATGTTGCAAAAGTGCAACAGCAGGAGGCCCCTCAGAGAAGACCGGCTACAAGCTTTTTGCCATCATCCCAACCTACTCTATGATGATGACGAGGACTCATCTGAAGATGGGGCGCTCCCGGATGACTCTGACTCCGCTACACGGGAGAGTAAAGCTGGCCACACACACAGCGATATTTTACCCGATCTGTCCGATTCTGACACATTGGAACGACAGATCGTGTAAAATATGGCCAAATCGTGAGTAAATCGTGAGTCCCCGCTCACGATGTGATGCGGTTCTCCCGCTGGTCGCACATTGCATCATCAGATCTGTCGTGCAGTAGGGCAGATCTGACAATCTAGGACACGATGCACTGTGAAAGTCTGGATGCAGGAGAGATCATTTGAAGATTGGACACCAAATCGTGCAGAGCTGCCTGGGAGAGTTTCAAGGGAAATTGTACACATCGGTTCATTGTGTGCAGATCGCTGTGTGTGTGGGCAGCTTTAGCCCAAGATAAATATTCCGGGTCTGATACAAGCCGTGCGGCCTTGGTCATAGAGGAGGACGATCCTCCAGCACCTAAGTTCAGACATGCCCTCTTTAAGCCTGTAAAGGTGGCCGCGGCCATATTTCCTTTGTCCGACCAGCTTGTGGACCATCTGGAGGTGGCATGGAAAAATCCTGGGAAGCATTACCGGCTGCAGAAGCGTCTGGCCCATGCTTATCCCTTCACTGAGGACTATTTTTCAAAATGGGAAACTTCACCGGGGTTGAAATCCCACGTCACACGCTTGGTTAAAAGCGACACTCTCCCTATGCCTTCCATATCATCCCTGAATGATGCCACAGATAGGAAGGTGGAGGTTTGCCTGAAGTCCATTTATTCCTTTTCAGGTACCGCATGCAGGCCGGCTATGGCTATCTGCTGGGTTGCTCGGGCTATGGAATACTGGGCAAACACCCTGGAGGGGTCCTTGTCTTCAGATGCGACCAGGGAGCAGTTGAATCTGGTGGGCAACTTGCAAGGTTCTGCTACCTATATTAATGAAGCTGCCTTGGATGCCAGCTTATTGAATGACAGGATTTCTACGGCGGCAATTGCGGCTCGCCGATTCCTGTGGCTTCGCTCTTGGAGGGCAGATGCGGACTCCAAGAAGGGCTTGGAGTGGTTACCCTAAAATGGTAAGGTCCTGTTCGGCCCTGATTTGGACAAATTTGTGGATATACTGGCAACCGCTAAGTCAGCTTGCCTGCCTTCTGCTCCTGCTCCCTCAGGATCTCGGACTTCGGCCTTATCGAGCCCCAGGTAAAGTTAGAAACCAGTCCTTTCCTAGGTCGTCAACAACAAGAAAATACCAAGCCTAAGAAACAAGCTTGGAGTGCGAGACATCCAGCTGCCAAGCCTGATAACAAGCCCTCAGCCAGACCGGGCGGGCCTCCCCCTGGGGGATCCCAGGGTGGGAGGCCGACTTCTTCAATTCGCCCAGCGGTGGTGTCTGACTACTACAAGCACCTGGGTGAGAGAAGTGGTCTCTTGGGGGTACGCCCTCCTTCCGCAGGCAGCCTCCCCTCCAGTTCTTCTGCACAGGCCTCCTGTCAAACAAGGACAAGGCCTTGGCTATTCAAAGTACAGTACAATCCATGCTTCAGGCAGGGGTCATTGTACCGTTCCTGTTATCCAAGTGGGGAACCGGTGGTTATTCCAGCCTTTTTCTGGTTCAAACACTGAACGGATCCCACAGACCTATCCTCAATCTCAAGTCCCTGAACAGTTCCTCAGAGTACCTCGGTTCAGGATGGAAACTCTATGTTCCATTATACTGGCTATGGAACCTGGGGATTTTATGATGTCTCTGGATATTCAGGACGCATACCTGCTTATTCTGAGTGCTTCGGCTCACCAGCGTTTTCTCAGGTTTATTATATTTACCACTGTTGTCCCGCACCAGTATATTTTGTATTGCTTATTGTTTTTATGACCGAAGAATTATCTATAGTATATAAATTGATTCTAAACTCGTATGCTTTCCATTGTATAGTTACAATAACTTGTAATGGCTTGTTTTGAGGTGCCACCTTGAACTCTGAATTGAGTACACTTATTTATTAGAAAAGAAGAAAAAAAGCAGATTTTTTTTGTTTGGTGCACTTAGGATCAATATTAAATTCGTATCCTGTCAAGTAATAATTAAAATCAATCAATCTTTATTAATTCCATCTTTAAAATAAATGTGTTCAACAAATAGGCAAAATATTGATAAAATGATGATAGTGCATACAGTTAAAGTGTGAAAGAAATTTATTTTTTGTAATAGGTTTTTTTTTTTTTAAATTGTATTTAAAATTCCCTTTTCACCACTGATCACTGTATATAGTTTCACTGCCGATTAGTCCTGTTCTTGAGATAAAGCAATTATGATGACTTGTATAAAAATCAAGTTCGTGATTACAGCATCCTGTATCACTTTTTTTACAAATATAAAAGAGATGTGTTTATAGTATGCTAGTAACTAAGTAAATACAAAAAGTATAATAAATGGGTATTTTATGTCCCAACTTAGTTTTACCAGTAGTATTTTATTGCTGATTATAGGATTACAATCCTGGCTTTTGTTTGCAAAAGGTTGCGTATTTATAACAGTGTTACTCTCCTGTTATTTGTATTGTACATTTAGTGCTCCGATATTACGATCACTCGAGTTGTGTATATTATCCCCACTTGTCCCGGCTTTCATTTCAGCCTAGACCTATGGACATAAATCACAGCGGAGGTATAACATATTGTAAGTCCCAGATTTAACTTTCAACACAGATCTTTTAAGTATATGTCTCAACAGAGATACAATATAATACTGATTAGAGGGATTTGCTCCTTCTATAATCTCATTCTAGTACACGTCTGGTTATATATTTTACAATTCACTGGCAGCAGAGTATAAATTCAGCCCTTTTAGGATTCACTTGCAAACAACTTAAACACATGTTAGGATATTTCTCCCCTATTGTAAATATTGTGCCTGTTATATTCCGGCACTGTGATCACTCGGTCTGTGTTTGTCCACAAGTCCCGTCTCTCACTTGTTCATGGTTCTATTAGCATACATTACACATGTCCGATCACATCATCTACAGTAGTCAGGTATAATCGGAAGATGTATTTGTAACAAAATAAATGTTTTATAACATAGTATCGATCAGTGGTTACTCGGGGAACACGCCGACGCGCGTTTTGCCTCAGGGCTGCTTAATCAAGGCAGTGCAACCCGAGCCTTTTCCTTTCCTTGTTTATGTACCCTTGTCATGAATTTCATTGGTTAAAGTGTATTGTAGCGTGCCATTACATGCTCTGATAGGTTCATTTGAAAGTAGCCGCTATTGATTACCAGTGCAGCTGCACTCTTGCCTTTGAGCTATTAAGATAAGCACCTTTTAACTCACTGCTGATTTTAGAACCATATTCTCAATTTATTTGCTTTTAGTATATATTATTGGGCCTGTGCAATCTATACTATTGTCCATCTGCGCTTTATTCTAACACTATGGTGTTGAGATTTATTGACATGCATTTTTAATTCAGTTAATATTATATATTATCATCTTTGCTCCTTTACCTTGTAGCCAATAGCTTGACACTTTTTAAAAAAGGTCACATGTACCATTCTGTGCGTTCTGTTTTGTATATTTATGTTAGTATGTCCTTATGAATTTTGATTAAATTGTTTTTATTTTACATATTTATTGCACTGTGCACTTTTATTATTAGTGACGCCGGTCACTGTATCTTTTACTATTTTCACATTTTCGTTTGGGATTTGCCCCAATCCTTCTTATTGGTATTCAGCTGACACCTTTGGGTAGTGCATCCTGCTATATATACTTTTCACTTTAAATTTCTCACTACAGTATAATACTTTTAGTTGTATATTTATCTGCTGTTGTTGGTTGGCGCCATAGCCATCACATTTGTTATATATATATATATATATATATATATATATATATATGTAACGTAGATATGAAAACGGGATGCACTCCGGGACTTAGCAACGAATAATAGACAACCAGTCAAATGGTCAAGGGTCAACGTTTCAGAGCCCTTAGCTCTTTTATCAAGACTTTGTACAAAAATGACAAAACATACAACTATATATACATACCTGTGACATACACCATAGTGCTCATCCAGCACCGTCCCGTCGGAGTCCCGATGATGTCATAGGCGTGCGCAACGCCGGCGGTCGGTGACTCACAAGGGGGCGTGGCAATAGTGAACCATCACCAAGAACAGACGACATGTGATGTAAACAAAACCTGAGGAAGAATACAGCATATGATAAAACTTAACTGATATAGAACAAAATATATGCATGAAAGACCACTAGTATCTGGCAACACGTATAAACTAATAGAAATTACTGTAATGGTCGCTATGTATAAATATTACTGATGAAGCTGGAAAAATACCAAAACAGCGGCCACACTAGAAATCAAAAGGAAGAAAAACCACACTGCAAAGAATACAGAGTCCTAATTGTATCTGAAGCTTAATGAACCAAAAAATGTAAACCATAAATCATATACAAATTATAAGATATAATAAATGGAGTAAAGGACATACTACATAGCATTCATAAAAGACAAGACAAAGATAACATCTCATTAAGGCCCCACGGGTGGACAGTTTGCAGAGTATAAATCCAATACGCTTCTTTTTACAAGAGAATGCGATCCCTATCTCCACCTCTATGATTGGGAGGAACCCAATCAATCATTTTGTATCTTATCGTAGAAAGGCTGTGGTGGTTATCCCTAAAATGCATGGCCACAGGATGATCCGAACTTTTTCCTTCAATGGCAGCCCTGATGTTCGATCGGTGTAACGCCATTCTTTCTTTCATCTGCCTAGAAGTCTTGCCAATATATAGCTTACCACACGGACATCTGATCTGATATACCACAAAGCGGCTTGAACATGTAAGTGGGTATCTGATGACAAATTTCTTTCCTGAACGTGGATGAAAAAATATATCCCCAATTTCCAAAAAACTGCAAGTGATGCAGCCTACGCTTTTGAAATTGCCTGCTTTGCGGGTAAGAAAATGGGAAGTCTTTATTTTACCAAATTGACTAATGTCATTGTGGACTACTGAATCCTTAATATTTCTGCCCCTTTTAAAGGATGGCAAGACAGATGATCCCTGTAACGACGGTAATTTAGGATCCCTGCTGATCACTGGCCAGATATTTTTTGCAGTGTTCATCAAATCTGCACTAGCCGTGGTATATTGCTGTGTCCACACCACTCTCTTACCGACCGATTTGGGTCTAGATGATTCTAAAGCTTCACTTCTAGGGATAGCAATAACCTTTTCCTTTGCTTTCTGTAGAGTTTTATAATGATAGCCCCTTTTCAAAAATTTCAAAGACATCTTATCGATTTGATTAATGACATCCGCAGGGTCACTACAAATTCTTAAAATCCTCAAAAACTGCGAATATGGTAAACCATGTTTCATAGTCGGAGGATGATGACTATCCACCTGTAATATCGTATTGCGGTCAGTTGGTTTGAAGAACATCGAAGTATGTAATTCATTGCGATCATTTTGGCTAATGGTGACATCCAGAAAATGTACAGATTGATAGCTACATTCAAAGGTGAATTTGATGGGATGTTCCCTATTGTTTAAATCAGTCATCACTTGTGTAAAATGTTCTTGTGACCCAGACCATAAGAGGAAGATATCGTCAATATATCTAGAATATCCAGCAATGTGTTTAGAGATATCAGGATCTACAAAGAAAAACTCTTCCTCAACCTCAAACATATATATGTTGGCAAAACTAGGTGCCACACACGAGCCCATGGCACAACCGGAGCGTTGCATATATATTTTGCCGTCAAATAAAAAGTAATTTCTGGTGAGGGTACGTTCAAGTAATAGGGTGAAAAAATCAACATCCGGACCAGTATACTGCTCATGGTTAGTGATGAATCTATGAATGGCAGAAATGCCCTCTTTATGGGGAATACTGGTGTAAAGGCTGCATACATCTATGGTACACATCAACATTTGAGTAGGAAGTGGCGATAAATTCTGTAGTCTCAGGATGAAAGATGTGGTATCTTTAAGAAAAGAAGGCTTAGTTGGCAACAGAGGCTGTAGAAAAAATCCAAGTATTTCGAGATCCCATAATACATAGAATCCCTAGCTGCAATGATGGGTCTACCTGGAGGAAAGTTCGGATCTTTGTGCAGCTTAGCTTAGTGAAAACGGGATGCACTCTGGGACTTAGCAACGAATAATAGACAACCAGTCAAATGGTCAAGGGTCAACGTTTCAGAGCCCTTAGCTCTTTTATCAAGACTTTGTACAAAAATGACAAAACATACAACTATATATACATACCTGTGACATACACCATAGTGCTCATCCAGCACTGTCCCGTCGGAGTCCCGATGACGTCATAGGCGGGCGCAACGCCGGCGGTCGGTGACTCACAAGGGGGCGTGGCAATAGTAAACCATCACCAAGAACAGACGACATGTGATGTAAACAAAACCTGAGGAAGAATACAGCATATGATGAAACTTAACTGATATAGAACAAAATATATGCATGAAAGACCACTAGTATCTGGCAACACGTATAAACTAATAGAAATTACTGTAATGGTCGCTATGTATAAATATTACTTGCTATCCCTAGAAGTGAAGCTTTAGAATCATCTAGACCCAAATCGGTCGGTAAGAGAGTGGTGTGGACACCGCAATATACCACAGCTAGTGCAGATTTGATGAACACTGCAAAAAATATCTGGCCAGTGATCAGCAGGGTTCCTAAATTACCGTCGTTACAGGGATCATCCATCTTGCCATCCTTTAAAAGGGGCAGAAATATTAAGGATTCAGTAGTCCACAATGACATTAGTCAATTTGGTAAAATAAAGACTTCCCATTTTCTTACCCGCAAAGCAGGCAATTTCAAATGCGTAGGCTGCATCACTTGCAGTTTTTTGGAAATTGGGGATATATTTTTTCATCCACGTTCAGGAAAGAAATTTGTCATCAGATACCCACTTACATGTTCAAGCCGCTTTGTGGTATATCAGATCAGATGTCCGTGTGGTAAGCTATATATTGGCAAGACTTCTAGGCAGATGAAAGAAAGAATGGCGTTACACCGATCGAACATCAGGGCTGCCATTGAAGGAAAAAGTTCGGATCATCCTGTGGCCAAGCATTTTAGGGATAACCACCACAGCCTTTCTACGATAAGATACAAAATGATTGATTGGGTTCCTCCCAATCATAGAGGTGGAGATAGGGATCGCATTCTCTTGCAAAAAGAAGCGTATTGGATTTATACTCTGCAAACTGTCCACCCGTGGGGCCTTAATGAGATGTTATCTTTGTCTTGTTTTTTATGAATGCTATGTAGTATGTCCTTTACTCCATTTATTATATCTTATAATTTGTATATGATTTATGGTTTACATTTTTTGGTTCATTAAGCTTCAGATACATTTAGGACTCTGTATTCTTTGCAGTGTGGTTTTTCTTCCTTTTGATTTCTAGTGTGGCCGCTGTTTTGGTATTTTTCCAGCTTCATCAGTAATATTTATACATAGCGACCATTACAGTAATTTCTATTAGTTTATACGTGTTGCCAGATACTAGTGGTCTTTCATGCATATATTTTGTTCTATATCAGTTAAGTTTTATCATATGCTGTATTCTTCCTCAGGTTTTGGTTTTGTTTACATCACATGTCGTCTGTTCTTGGTGATGGTTCACTATTGCCACGCCCCCTTGTGAGTCACCGACCGCCGGCGTTGCGCATGCCTATGACGTCATCGGGACTCCAACGGGACGGCGCTGGATGAGCACTATGGTGTATGTCACAGGTATGTATATATAGTTGTATGTTTTGTCATTTTTGTACAAAGTCTTGATAAAAGAGCTAAGGGCTCTGAAACGTTGACCCTTGACCATTTGACTGGTTGTCTATTATTCGTTGCTAAGTCCCGGAGTGCATCCCGTTTTCATATCTACGTTATTTGGAGTTTTTCTCTGGGAGTGCACCTGTGCATGCTGCTCTGCCACAATTTGAGTGCCGGTCTTTTACTACATATATATATATATATATATATATATATATATATAATATCCTGTAGAGAGGAGGAGAATCTGTATTAATAGTTACCGACATTTCAAAACCTCTATGGGTCTTTTTCTCAGGTGTATATACAGAGTGCCAATATAAACATTGGCACAACATGGACTTGTACTCCTTGCCGCTGGGTCACTTACCGCTCCTGTGGCCAGCCAGCTCGCTTCCCGAGCTCATGCAGGCTTCATTGTTTCCGGCCTGCTAGGCCACAGCACACATTCAGCCAGCCCCGCAGTACTGCTTTCTCGATCACCTGGTCACGATCCGGCCAATGACTAGCCAGCCTGAGTCAGCCGGTATCATCTGACGCTGCTCATCCAATCCTGGCAACCCCAGGGTATATATTCCAGTCTCTGGCTCTCAGTCATTGCCAGTGCAATGTCTAACTCAGTCCCTACTGAGTGAAGCTTACTGAGCTCCTGCTATTTTCATTTGTATCCTGCCGGTGTAGTTCCTATTGTGTTTGCTGCACCAACTTCTATGTCATTCTACTCCTGTGCAATCTGCTTCTCTAGTTACATAGGTAATAACCAAGCCTGTTCCTGTGTTGCTGATTCTGGTCTGCACCTGTGCAAGTATACACCTGTCTAGCTCAGTCCCTACTGAGTGAAGCTCAATTGTGCTCTGGTTACATTCATTTGTTATCCTGCTGGTGCAGTTTTGTTTGTGTTTGCAGCACTAACTGTTTATGCCATTCTATTCCTGTGTAATCAGTATCTCAAGTTGCATAAGTAATTCCAGCTTGTTCCAGTGTACTGAATCTGTGCTACACCTGTGCAAAGCATCCATCTGTCTGCTCAGGTACATCAGCCATTCCTGCTACTCTGGTTCCGTGCCAGATTATTCTACAGCTACCATCCATTCCAGTGTTCAGTCTGTGCCTGAGCCTGTCATTAGAGTGCTATCAGACTACAGAAAAAACCCAGTCCAAGCCTAGTAAATACTTCTGCCAAGACCTGCCACTCAAGTTTCCTGGACTACAGAACCAAGTAAGAAGAGTGCTTTTTATTATCCAGTAACAACCCAGTTCAGCCTGGTAAATCTACTGCTACACTCTTCTCTGCTACATACATTATATCAGCAACAACGCCAAGGTCCTTGGTGGTCTAGTTGGTACGATCCGGCATCTTTGCCGAGATCCAGGTTTGATTCCCGGTCAGGGAAGCATCTATTCACATGTCAAGAGGTCACCACAGGTCTGCCAGCTTTGCGTACACACCTCCCACGTCTCATACAGACATCTACTCGACCCTGGTTCCACAAACAAACACAAGCATGACAAAAATAGGGCGTCATATAGATCTGCACTTTGGAATATAAAAATAAGTACCAGGTTCAAAGAAATGAGGTTGTCCCACTTGTTACAACTTTTAATGTAAAAGGTAGATAAATGAAATAAACACTTATTAAACATTGGGGATTTTTAACTTTGGACCCATTAGTTAAGAATATATTCCCAATGAAACCTCAGATGTTTTTTAATAGGCAAAAACCCCAATAAATTGGTTAGCCCCAAGTTATTTAGTAACTAGTAAGGAAGAATGTAAGCTGGGCAGAACACATGAATTTTTCAAGTAATAGGTGTAATATGTGTAGATACAGCAATAAAGAAAATAGGAAGCTTTATAACTGAGAACACAAAGTCATGGGACATAAAAGGGCTCTTAAACTGTCAAACTTTGTGTAGTATACAGTATATGCTTGAATGCAAGTGTGGAAAACGTTAAGTTGAAAAAACTAAACGTCAGTTGAAAATTAGAGTTTTATAGCATACAAGAAATATATTAAATAAAGTAAAGAACCACAGTGTCCTACAACATTTTATGGAGTAATGTAACTCAAATTTAGAGGGCTTGATATTTAAAGCTATAGAACAAGTTAGATTAGATGACAGAAATGGCGATCTTTTAAAGTATCTGTCAAAGTGTGCAACAGATCTACACATTAAATACTTTGGGCTAAATGTAATAGCCTCCATGTTTCAAATGCTGCAGGGATTTATTTCAGTGTCCCTGTTTTTTTAAAGTGTCAATCATTTTAAAGCCTAAGCCAGCTTAGTCCAACTGGCGAAATGCGCGTGACCTAACACGTGTGATGTGGTGATGACATCTGCTGCTATCAAAGGCTTGTACTTTCCCATGGATACTGGGACATTGTACAACAATTTCCATTAGTGTAGCATGGTCCAGAGACGCAAACCAGTATGGTGACCTAATTAGTAAATCTTCCATGCTTATTTTCTCTTAATACTTTCTCATTATTGTGCACTCTCCATTTTGGTGGAGATTTCACAATGCCTGGGAGAAAATCTTCACTTTTTTGTAACAGTGCTGTGGGGAAAAGGGCATGCCCAACTTCCATTATCACTGACTTTTACCCGAGCGGAGCCGGGTGCAGGACTTTTGCTTTATGGTTGTGTGTATATTTCCCTGAGAACGACAAGAGGAGGGTGACTGCATCTAGTGACCTCATGACATCATGTTGGAACAACGGCATAGTGATTGGCTTTATCGCGCCTTGCCTAGCATGGCTGGGGTGTGGCCGGGTTCTGGTTAGCTGGAGGAGTATGAAAGTGCATATAAATGTAACCAGTTGTGGAGAGACTAAGGTGGCCTTAGAGACATATGTGCCCCATGAGCGGAGCTAACAGTCTCCATTGACGCCCGGAGCACATTTCCCTGTACTGCGCCAACTGTATAATGTGCTGGGAGCGTTTTTGTTGGGTATGCACTGCCTGGCTCTGGTTCTCTGTGCCTGGGGAGGCAGAGGAAGGGCTACCCTGAGCTCAGTGCTGTTAATGTGTCTCTTCTGCCTGTTTGCTTCCCTGCATCAACAAAAAAACTTTGCCCCATAGTCTAAATGAACAGACTACCATTGTCCCATTATAATTTTGTCATTGCCTCCCTTGGGCTTCTACTCGAACCATGCCAGCAAGCTCAAAAGGGACCTGCACATAAGGGAGCCTTGTAAGTAGTCCTATAACAGGCTTTCCTACTTATTGGACAAGACCTGCAATATATCTTGAGTGCCACATTGTCTTCAGGCCACTAGAGTCTAATTAAGACTGATCATGTGTTTTATCCTTCCCAAAATGCCTCTATCATTAATTAAAATGTGCCATTTCTTGTACCAGCAGAACATGCATCTGTGGCATCACTAGCTGTTCTATCTTCTCCCCTTGAAAGGTACTAACTCATTACCATCATTAACTGTAAAATAAACTGCACTCCTACACTGGATTTTGGTTTATATTTATGAAGTTGGCATAGTTTCAGAGCAACTAATAAGAGGTGGTATCTGAAATTATTCACCTCAGGGTGCGCTCACATAGACATAAGGATACATATAATACAATAAAATATTTGATTAAAATTACACAGTATTAACAAAATCATTTATAAATCAGCATCTAAATGGCCATTCTCACATATCCATCATAATGGATCAATAATAGCGTGTGTGAACAATCAAAGGTCCACTTGTATAAATAAGTATATTGATCTCCATTAAAGTTGTAATTATGTCCAAATAGAGCAATATTGCACTCAAGTCCCATCAATAATTATGCTCCTTATTAGGGGGGGGGGGGTAATGAGATTTCCAAAGCAATATTTACCCAGCTCTCCTCTCCCTGACGTCTGTAGGGGCACTGCTGGTCCGAAATGCTGCTGTTATCTTGCTATTACAAAGGTGTAAAATCCCTTTCTCCATATGGTTGCAGGGGGATAGATTTGTCTGTGTGTGCTCTCACCTCACACAGCAGGTTCCTGTTCTCACTGCAGTACCACTAAATCTTCACCCTCTTTGAAATAGCTACCTTGAATCACCTTTTGGTTGGCTGCAGAGAGTGTTGATTGGCAAACTTCAGGTATTACTGGAGTGGACATTTAACAGCTGAAACGTGCTTTGGAAATCTCATTACCCCCCCCCCTTCCTAATAAAGAGCATAATTATTAACGGGACTTGAGTGCAATATTGCTCTATTTGGACATAATTACAACCTTAAAGGAGATCAATATACTTATTTATACAAGTAGACCTTTGATCACACACGCTATTATTGATCTATTATGATGGATAAGCGAGAATGGCCATTTAGATGCTGATTTATAAATGTTTTTTATATGTTAATACTGTGTAATTTTAATAAAATATTTTATTATATGTATCCTTATGTCTATGTGAGCGCACCCTGAGGTGAATAATTTCAGATACCGCCTCTTATTAATTGTTTATTGTTAAGTAGTAATATCAGAGCTATATATTTGGTGGCAACTCTTTATACATGATTTACCAACAACTTTTATTTTATATTTAAAATAGCACCTGGTGTTGTATGTTCATATAGTTTCAGAGTAGATTATGGTTTACAGGACATGGTCTATGAGGGAAAAGCTTGTTGCAAGAGTTGGAGTATGTGGGAAAAGCTGGTGAGCAAAGGGTGGCAATTGATAGAAAAGTTAGTGGTCAGGGAAGGGCATGTGAGTCAAAAGCTTATCTGCAGGGGAGCATGTAATTGAAAATATGGTAGGCAGCATAATATGTTATAGAAAAGATGACTGGCAGTTAGGAGCATGTCAAATTCAATATTTCTAAATCTGAAAACATAAATATTTAAATGTGTTCTGCATAATGTTCACCTTTATTTACCATACAGTGGTTTATTACTTACTACACTAAGAGTGTATTTCTGTTTTGTTATATTTATGTGTATATATATCAACATAGTGAAATTGCACACACTTACAAATGCCTGTTTGGGTGCTTAACCTCCAAAAAATTTAAATAGCATTAACTTTCCCAACTCCAGCATAGAGATATGGAAAAATGCAGGTCAGCACTTCATGAAGTAACCAATATGTTAATCTCAATTCATTTTAATATTATAGTCGATAAGCCATCCACTTAAACTGCAAACAGTGCACAAAGGTGCAGATACTTATCAAAGCACAGGCAGTAGGGTATGCATGTTATCAGGTCCCAACCCGACAGCTGTTTCAGTGTGTAAACACCTTCCTCAGGGGTCTGCCATAACATGGTCTGCCAAACATCGGTATAAATAACCCTTGTGCTAATCACCTAAAGAGCACTTACCTGTCTTACCCCTCCCCCTCTATCGCGCCACCGACAGTAGGTCCCATCAGACAACCACTCACAGACGGAACCAATCTGCCACTTCCCACAAACTCTAGAATGCAGACAAGCTCCACCGTACCAGAAATGATGTCATTGGGCCCAGCAGCATCACTCACAATGTTCAAACATGAATCAATAAATACTAAAAACTTAGAATAAACACCTACAATATGAGATTGGAAGCTGAAAACAATTTCCCCTACTGAGAGAAGTATAAACAGAACATGGACAAGTGTATTGATCATAATGTATGTGACAGCCAATCAGAAACAAAAACCGTTGCTAAGCAACCAGCCACACACAATAATAGCCCTTTCCCATCGCTATAACAAGATTCACATATATATACAAATATATTAAACCATTTATCATCACATTTAGAACTAGCATATGTACAAAGTGACTGATCACTAATAAGATACTGGGTTGGTCACATGTCGACCACTCCGATGTGGCAACACACCGATGTGCAGTGGTGTGTTAAAATCAATATTTAGGTAATCTCTAAATCCACATCGCCCAGCAACACCATAAAGCAGAACACTCCTAACTAAAATGAGCAACTAGTTATCACAGATGTTAGTCAAGTATCATAAGTGCACTATTAGATCCATCACGCCACGGCTGCTCTAGGACCAGAGCTTGTCACCATGTGACCAACCTATATGGCCTATAAACAAATTGAAAACAGTTTTTTGTTAATTCACATTATGTTATCCAGTCGTCCTGGTTATCCCATATATAAAGCTTAATAAACACAAACAAATGTCCATAGTTGAGCAAGTTCTGTCACATAGTACATAATGTCAAAACAAACAATCTCATCCTATGTAGTGCACTCTTATCACATAAGTTTCAGCTTCCAAACAACCCAAAATAGCACCAACAAAAATAGAAAAAAACTCCCACATATAATATAAAATCCCCACAATGTAGATGACAGCCGGGATGCATGGATCCATGTTTCCTGAAGATCAACACAACAATTACCTAATATTTGAATATAAAGTGTAGATATGAGTATCACTTTATGTGGTCAATTAACAACTAATCAGTAAGGATATTTGCTCTGCTACAGAATATTACAACAAAATAACATCCTCAAGGGGACCCCATCAGTATTCTGAAAGTAACCTCATAGAAAAGATGTCAATAAAGTTAATTTAAGATAGCTGGAGCCATCGAGTTGAGTTTATAAATCCACTGGCACTAATTTTAAAAGCAGATTATGTCCATCACCACCTCTCCAGAGTGGTGGAATGTAATCAATCTGCATGAAAGTAAAGTCAGCGTTTGTCCACTAATGGCAAAATGTTTGACCACTGGAGGGGTACTATGGTCGATAGTAGAAAATGCTTTTTTAATAGATGAGTGATGCATCGCTAAGCGCTCTTTAACCTTTCGGATTGTCTTCCCTACATATATTAGTTTACATGGACACTGAATGATATAGATCACGAATTTGGTGTCACACATCATCCTATGTTGCAGAAAGTGTTCTATTCCCATAATCAGATGTTGAAACCTACTGCCTGTGCTCATAAATGGGCAATTGGCGCACCCTGTATTGGTGTTATTGACTCTCGGGTTAATATCTGAATACATGATACATTCTTTCAGGTGTGCACTGCATTTGTAGCAAAACATCGGATTGTCTTGACAACTTGGACCTAAATTAGGGTCAGTACTTATAATGTGCCAATGTTTCAAAATAGCCTTGTGGATCAGATTAGATTAAACAGAATAAGTACTAGAGAAGAGTAATCTTTCCATTTTTTTCTCCCGCTTAGTGGAGGACAGCAGATGCTCGCTCCTTAAACTCAAGCACTTTTGGATAGCCGAGTGTACCTCTTTGGGAGTATGTTCCTCATTCAGACCTGGTCGCAAGCGCTGAACGCTTGCAACCGGGTCGATGTATATCCCCTGCGCATGCGCAGCGGCCGCACTGCGTGTGTGCAAGCCCCGGAGCGAAAGAGAAACTCGCTCCGGAGCTCACTACAAAAGGGCCGGCTGTCGATGTTGGTCGACAGCTCGGCCCGTTTTGTAGGTGGGGTGGGGTGGTTTCACTAACTGAGACATTCCGTAAGGAAGCTCCCTGGGGCTTGCGGTTGCTGAGACCCAACCTTAGCCCTGATTGTCGCGATGGTCTTGACCATCGCGACCATTAACCTGGCTGGTCGCTAAAGCTGTAGGTGGTAACCCACAGCTTAGCTAACGACCAGGAGGCCACACTTAAAAATAGAAACGGCCACCCTCATTCAGAATGAGCACTCACTTCTTGCGAGCACCTCTGAATGAGGGCCTATATCCTCTATTGATGAAATTCTGTCCCATTTGGTTCAGAGCCCCTGAGAGTTTGTTTGCATCCAAAGTGATCCAGGTCACTCTAATGAGTTGCGAATAAGGAAGTCCCCATTTTAGTGATTGTGGATGAAAACTACTGGCCAATAATTGTGTATTGTCAGTAGTTTTTTTAAAAACTTCAGTTTGTAAATGGTTCTCGCTGATTGACACATAGAAAGTCAATGGTTGAGGGGTTGCTGACATGTGAATCTAATTAAACCTGGAATTTCACTTAAATAATGAACAAAAGTGTCAAGATGGTCTGTCTTACCTGTCCACACCATGAATAGGTCGACTATGAAATGTACATAAAAAGCAGTATATTGTGAATATAATGAATTAGGCATGAGATGGGTTTGCTCGTATACATACATGAAGAGGTTCGCATACAATGGGGCCATATTTGATCCCATTGCAGTCCCCCTTAATTGTAGTAAAAACTAATTATTAAACAAAAAATAGTTTTTGTGTAATATAATAACCATCAACAAGAAATTCACTCGGTGGTCCTGTATAGTGTGGATTGGTTAGTACTATCTGTATCATAGCATTCATTCCCTCCAGGGGCTCAATGTTTGTGTAGAGCAGGGGTCAGGGAACTTTTTTACCTTTTACCCCAAAATATATTTAGATATGCCAACATTACCCCCTTGATTTGAAGGGAAGAAAATCATATAGTAGTGCCCCCATAGTTATGCCCCTGTAGTAGTGCCCCCATAGTTATGCCCCTGTAGTAGTGCCCCCATATAAAGCCCCTGTAGTAGTGCCCCCATATAGGGCCCCCTGTAGTAGTGTCCTCATATAGGGCCCCTGTAGTAGTGCCCTCATATAGGGCCCCTGTAGTAGAGACCCCATATAATGCCCCTGTAGTAGTGCATCCATATAGTGCCCCTGTAGTAGAGCCCCCATATAATGCCCCTGTAGCAGTCCCCCCATAGTTATGCCTCTGTAGCAGTGCCCCCATATAGTGCCCCTATAGTGCCGCTTGTACAAAGAAAAAATCCCCGCTCCTGCATCCGCCGCCATCCTGTCCGCCCGGCTGCTCCTCGGAACTATGGGAGAAACGTCATGTCGTCTCCCATAGTGTGCATGGGGAGAGCCAGAAGCTGGAGTTCAGAAGTGAACTCCAGCCTCCGGCTAACGTGGCGCTGCATGGAAGGCGCCGGGCGCCCGCTGGTAATAACATCTCAGTGGGTGTCCAGCTTAGAGCCTCCCTGCGGCGCCAGGCGGGAGGACACTGGCACCGCACCTGGTGCCAGTGAACTTCATTCCTGGGAGTAATGGACGATCAGCCGGGCATGCAATAATTAATATGCATGCCGACTGTCCGTCCATTACCCCCAGGAATTTAATTTTTACACCATGTGGAGTAATTTACCCCTGTTCCCCGAACAGTGGTGTAGAGGCTATTTACATCAAGAGTTACTAATAGACAATCAGTGGGTGGCTGACCAAATAGACTCAATTTATTTAGAAAATCAGAAGTGTCCTTAAGAAAATAAGGAGTATTCTGTACAACTGGCTGTAAGTGGTAATCTACTTAATGCGATAAGCTTTGGCTCAATGAGCCTCTTGAGGAAATTATCGGCCTGTCTGGGGAATGGGTCAAGGACTTATGGATCTTTGGCAATAAATATAACAACTGTACTTTGGGAAAGTCCTGAGTCAAATGTTAATCTCTTGTAGCATGTCCTATCAGCCAACTGTTTGTCACATTCATGGATGTAATTTTGTGTATATATATATATATAATATTGTTTTCCACAGCAGTGCGGCTCTCAGGCTCCGTATAAGAACTCAGACACGGTGAAAGTATCAACATTTCACTTTATATAACAAATCCTGAAGACAATTTGTTTTATAATTTGTTATATAAATTGATACGTTGATACTTTCACCATGTCTGAATTCTTATACAGAGCCTGAGTGCCGCACTGCTGCTGGAAACTACGAGTACTGGAAATATGTGGTGACACCTGGCCAAGGTAATTTACATTTAACGGAGCATGCCGGATTACTGGATTATATACAGTCCAGACACGGTAGCAGTCAGATAACAAAAGGACCAAATAGGTGCCTTTTTGCATCTTTTGTTAGTCGTGTCACTCTGTTAGGATTTTATATACATGAACTCTGTGCTATGGGTTTTATTGGAGGGCACCAGGGACATTTTAGATCTACTTAAAACTGAGTGCCGCCCAACTGGATTTGGTATATATATTTACTGGCATTTAGCCCACTGTATATATATATATGTGTGTGTGTATGTGTATGTATGTATATATAATATATATGTATGTGTTCCAATAAAGAGAGGCAGCACTCCAGGACATGTTGGTGCAAAATAGTAGGTACTTCAATCAGCGTTTCAGGGTTTGGACCCCCCCCGTCATCATGACACACAAATAAAGTGCAAAACAGTGCTATATTTATACTTACAAATAGTGAGCTCTCCCTCCAGCGAGCAGCATGTTCCCCGGTGTCTTCCCGACCACTTCCGGTTTTGGGTATGACGTCACACCGGATGTGACGTCCGCCATGTCCCGGGACTGTCAACGCTGTAATAAGAAAGTACATGTACACATAGTGAAATATTGGTGTAAAATCACTATAAAATGCTAGGAATCACTAATAAAAATACAATCCTTTGTAAAACAATATTAAAAAAGAATGAAGAATTATTTATCAGAGACGCAATTGATCCCAGTGGTGTAACCAGAAAGAAAACAACTGGTAGAATATATTAATGATGATTTAAGTGCAAAACATAGTGCACAAACTATAAAAAAATGTATATACACTAAATAATATGCATAACAATATAAACAATAATCTACTGAATAATGGATAGATTGCTGTTTTGTTCTGTGCTAACACTGCAGGCAATAAAGGCACCTTTGAGCTACTTAGCCTTTACAGGATGCTCTCTCACTTGTGTTTATTGCTTTACTTATTTGCACTGGATGTTGCACTTTGCACTTTATCCTTGTTGGATTCTTACATTACTTTTTTGCACTTTATATTGCACTATTGCATAACTACTGCACTTTTTATTTAACTCTGGAGTTAAGATGTCAGCTGCTAACAGTCATAATCACTGACTGTTATTCTCATGTTACAATGTAATACACAGGATGTTTTTAACTTCTCAGATGCAGAAGCTTTCAATATTTTATACACAGAAACAGTTTTTGGGTCAACTGCTGATGTTTCCAATGAGGATGTGTTTTCTGAAGTTTCTAAATTAAAGAAACGGGAAATTGATTATTTTATACCATGAGACAGGGGCAGAACTATGGGAGACAATGGAGGCACCTGCCACCGGGCTCCAGCTCTGAAGGGGCACCTCCACCATTGTCCACAACATATTCACCCCACTTAGGGCTGTAACTATGTACCCGGAGTGTATTGTCACGGCCGCCCAATACATGGCACCCCTTCTCGGCACCTGAGAAGCCACCATACACTAGTGGAGAGCTCCATGTCTGACCATCAGCTGCTGCCTTCATCTATCTATAGCCTGTCTGCATGCGAATTGCTACATTACAGTGTCAGTGGCTGTGACGGGGGGGGGGCACCAAATTATAACTTGCCTCAGGGCGTCTGGGATGAATTTACGCCACTGCCATGAGATGATGCTCTCAGATTATTATTGTAATAAACAAATTCCCAGGGGCTTCAGAGTGCATAACACTTCCTCTATTCAGAGGTATAGAGCCCCTTTTTGTACTAAGTGTATTTTAATTCTCAATAAATGCTCCATGGACCTCATGCTTTTAGTTATTGAGGAGTCCACTAAGGAGCTAAATAACACAAGAGAGAAGATCCTAACTTTTGAATCTGAGCACTTTGTACAGAACCCTCCACCAATTGGATTGATAAATTAAAAAACAGGCATATCGCAAAGAGTTAATATGCTATAAAAAAAGAAAAATGTACGAGAGTCCAAAAATACTATGCACAGCATAAAGTATACAGGTGGCTACACATGACTACGAGACACCCAGGGGAGACAAGACAAAGGAGAGTGTGTGGACGTAATCCTGGACCAAAGTGCACAGGTTATTCAAGCACCTTGGCCAGTGACCACGACAGTCCACAAGCTAATGCTCCTCCTACTTTCAGTCATACTGTCCCTTTAGGGATGGACACCGGTGCTACACAGGCAGGATCAAGAACAAACCCACTAAACATGGGGGCCAATCAGAAAGGCAGAGAAGGCAAAAAAAGGATGGAGGATCTAGTATTTTATCCAAAACGCCCTTATCTCATGAGGAGTGACTTATTTTGAATAAAGGGTTGAGTTTTTACCTACTACCAGACATAGCCCTTTTCAATGGAAAGTTGACAGCTATAAGCTTCAAAGGAAATTGCGGTTAAGATAATTTTTTGGAAAACATACAAATTTCTCCGGATATAACAAGATAGATCTTCCTCAACAAGTTCAGAAATTAGCTACTTCATCCACATTTGATCCACAATCCTCCAACGCATCCATCAGAACGTTTGCTTGGATGTTAGAGCTATCTACTCACGAGTTTAATCCCCTTTTCTTCAATAACCTGTCAAGTGATGAACAGTCTGCTGTGAAATCACTATGTGAGTGACAAGATTTAGTGATCAGGCGAGACAAAGATGGATGTGAATACATTATGTATAGAGAGGAGTGCTCCCATTTATTGGCAGATCAGGAGACTTATGCTTTAGACCATGAATTTACTAAAGAGTTTCAATGTGAACTCGATACTCTATTACAATTGGCTGTGACATAGGGCATTATTGACAGAGATGTCCAGAAAGCTTTAAGCATTCCACACCCAAAGGTCCCGTTATGTTACATTATCCCTAAAATTCACCAGGATTCACAGAGACTTCCTGGCAGGCCTATCATCTCTGCCAGGGGATCTTTGTGTGAACCTATTGCTGCATACTTTGATGCTTACTTGCAGCCTTGTATTACGGGCATGTTTACCCATTTGAAAGACACTTCGGCATTATTGCATTCTTTATCTATGTATGATAATGTTCCTGCTTATCTGACTCTGGCCAGCATTGATGTGGTGAGCCTGCATCCCACATCAGGCTGGCCTACAGACAGTCAGATCCATGATTACTGGAAACTGCATACAAGGGTCCTGATATTGATTTCATGTTGTCACTGTAGAGTTTTCCTCTGATGCCTAACTATTTTTTACATGATGGCAAATTTTACATCTAAGTATCGGGCTGCGCCATGGGCTCTTACGCAGCACCGGATTATGCTAATGTGTTCATGTACCAAGTCGAAATAGAGCTTTTTTTCAACTCTTCACCAATTAGTCAACATATTTTTCACTATTGCTGATACATTGACAACATTTTGATTTTATGGACAGGACCTGACAGTATGCTGTTGGAAATGATTGAGACACATAATAGGTTTATGTGCCCTGACAAATTGTCTGTGGTTACTAGTAGAGTTAATATCAATTTCCTAGATGTAAACCTCAGCCTTGTGGGGAAAACTATTAAGACCAAACTTTTTTGCCATATCTACTGATAGAAATACTTTGCTTAAATATAACAGTTTTTAACCCAGACCCACGATTGAAAGCCTTCCATATTCACAATTTATTAGAGTTTGCCAGATTAACAATGAACCTCAGGAGAAAGAAAAGCAACTTGATAATATGACACAGAAGTTCTTGCACAGAGATTAGCCTGGTAGAGTAGTCACTGAAGCAAGAAATAGGGCTTGCGAAGTAGACAGATTGACCTTGTTGAAAGAAAAAGATAGATCTACTGTAGACATTCTGTGGGTCAACCAGTACAATCATAAAAGCTGTTATTTCAATAAATGGGCCAAAGCGTTATAGCCGTTGGTTACATCAGACCCACAATTAAAGGTGTTACAAACCAGTAGATTGTTGTCTAGTTATTGGGTCCCAATTTGAGAGATCTGTTAGTCCAAACGGATATAACAGGGATGGGCACTACCAAGACACATTTCTTGAGCAAAAAAGCAGATGTTACAAATGTACTGGTTGTGTCACTTGTAGCTTCCTCATACCAGGTAATATGTTTTCCCACCCATACACTGGTAAAACATATTTTATTAAACATCCTTTGATATGTACTTCTTAATATGTTGTATATCTTCTGTCTGGCCCATGTGGGTTACACTACGTGGGCAAGACAGAGAGACAATTTAAAGAGAGGATGGCACAACACAGAGCAGTCGTCAGAGCTGCCCTTTTACAAGGCAGCAGTGTCCAAGTGGTGGGATCCGGCGGACATCACTTCCATTGTGATGTCATACTCGAAATTGGAAGTGGTCGGGCAGACCCTGGGGGAACGGGCTGCACACTGGAAAAAGAGCTCACTATTTGTAAGGATAAATATAGCACTGTTTTGCACTTTATTTGTGTGTCCTGATGACTGGGGGGTCCTACCCCCCATTCATTGATTAAAGCACCCACTATTTTGCACATACAAGTCTGGGAGAGCCGCCTCTCTTTATTGGAATTTATGTAAGGAGTGTGCTATCCCCGAGGGCACCTTGGCAAGGAACTTGTTATGCTCGTATGCTGTGTGCCGGATCTGTTGAAAAATGGTTTTATATAATGTATGTTGACATAGGATTTTATGTTGTTTTTTCATGTTGGAGCCCTAACCCTTAACTTATACTAACCACAATCTAGCCCTAACACTAACCTAAACCTGTACTGTCGACATGGTGCCTGTCAACATAATGTTGACCTTATCCATGTTGACATTCTGGTGTGACATTCTGGTAGTAGACATAATGACAACATAACCCTTAATTATGTATTTCGTTTATGTATCTGTTATCTTGTAAATGATAGTTTATTACAATAGTTATAATGTAGATATCATTGCTGTTTAAAATTGTATTTAAACGAGGATAGTAAACTGTGTGGGTAGTTTCAACCCTAGCATTAGTATCCTTCTGTATGTTACCATTTGATCAATTTATTTAAGGTGCAGCCAAATCTGTTGGTGTGAGGTACAATACTAATGTAGTACTCCAATATTTAACTACTTTCATATATAACAACATACCAGTAGGTGTCAGTGCTGTCACTTAAATGAACTTTCTATGAATTCCAAAACTTTCTGGAGAATTACTGTGCATACGTACACAGTTTTTTTTTTCAGATTTAAGTTACTCCAGTAAAATGCAGTTTAGAGGTTTTTTTGTTTTTGTTTTTTTTTTTAAATATGCAATACCTTCTTATTTAATTTTTGTATTATTACATTATATTCTGTGCTATGTATTGAACACTGACAACTTAAATGTTAGGTTTTATTGGTTGCCTTGTAGATTGATATGTTACAATGTTAATTTTAAATTTGTGTTTGTGTGTATGTGGTGACAAACTTAATGGAGTTTAAAGTCTAAAAATGTCCCGAGGACACTTTCAGTATAGTGAAAGGCAGAAACTGTGTGTATACAGGTCCATTCACTTTTATTATTTTTGGGACTATCAGCAAAGAACATTTAATAATTGACATCAGTATGTACAACACATACTGTAGATAGATAGATAGGAAATACTATAGCTCTTGAATATAGGTTTTTTGTCAAACATGAAGATCCATATTAGTAATCATAAATGCGATTTTATGGCTTCTATTAAAGTATATAATTAATTTAATATATTTTATTTTAAAATATATATAATTAAAAAGGAGATTATGGAACTCTAATCCTATATATTAAGTCCATTGTGCAATTTTCTTTTATATTAGTGTTAAATTAGGAATCACTTAATGTCAAACATATAGATAGATAGAAACATTTTCATTACGTGCATGCTGTACGTGTCTGAGCCTTTCATGAAACAATTATTACTGTAGACACCCATGTTATCATGCTGTCATTTTTGTGTGTTAGCAGCTGTGTGTCTATTTATGTTAAACACATGCCCCAAATCATTATTCAGGATTAATGTTGTATTATAATATCTTATTATAATGTAATTATTTAACTTTCCTTTTTTTTCATTACAATACAAATCCGAATGTAATGTTTGGTTACTGCCTAAAATGCTTGCCATTTATTTTTATCTAAATATTTAAATATTATAATAGATGCTGCATTAAAAAACAGTTGTTTTGATTTTACAGATCTCATTGTTAAAACAGTGGTTTAAATCATGTTATACTATTTTTTTAATACTTAATAATTCTTGACATATTATAAAAATGGATTAGTTGCATTAATATATTGATAGTTGAGAAATCCTTAATCAGAGTAGTAAAGTATAATAAATGTTATGATCTTAAATAAAGTGTCTCATAACTATAATCGATTTTGTAAGATAACAAAAACGTATTCATTTTCAAAACAGAGATCAACTATTTTAAACTAGCTTTTACCTTAACCCAAAAGATAAAGAAATGTACTGTATGGAATACTATTACTTTTAATAAACACACATTTTCATTATACAATGGGTGTCTTTAAATAAAGCATTCTGGGGAAAAATATAATATACAGAAAATGTGCATAGACAAACCTATCCTTAAATGTACAGTGTACCTGTGAAATTAATGTATTGTCATTTGTTAATAGAGGTTTCTTTTACTCTATATTAAGAGGTTTTTTTAAAGTTACATTTTTGTAAGGATGTATTATTTTAACCATATGTAAGAAGCTGTAAAGATACCATTAAATAAAAGCTAAAAGTTAAAACTACTGTAGCTTAGGAGTTAAGAATAGGAAAATACTTTCAATTGTTTATTACATAGTATATACAATTTTACGTGGGGTTGTGCACATACATTTTCCTGTATGGGTTTTTTCTGTTCAATGAAGCTTGAAATCTGTTTTTGGTGCTAATGAGAGAGACAATGAGAAACATTTTTGAAAATTTGTGTTTCTAACAGTTATCGATCAGATTTGCTTTACTTTTCCAAACTGCATTAAAGAATGACTGATACTCATTGGTAAACATTAATTAGGTGCGAGAATAACAAAAATCCTGCACCTTCGGGGTTTTTCCTGCAGGTGCGGGATATTTGCTATTCAATTAGGTACAGGGCTTTTCAGTTTTTAAGCGCCGGTAGATTTTTTTTTTAGCACCTCCAGGGCACCACCAATTTTTCATAAAATCCAAATTTTTAGGAAAAATCATTGGGAAATGCTGTGGGACCCCAGTGGCTCCTCTCCTAATGACTAAGCATTTGGAAGTTTCCAATTTGCTTAATTGGTCATTAATTACTCACCACCTGCAGCACTGCTTCCTCCTCTGGAGTTCTTCTCTCCAGCATCGCAAACAGCTTCCAGGAACCAGTCAGGCACTGGTCAGGTATGTACTACCCCTTGACCACTCTACCCGCACAATACACTACCCCCGCTACCATGCACACCCCCTCCCTGCACACCCTATCTCCACTACCCTGCACCCCCGTCTACTCTGCACACCCCTCCCCGCACACACCACATTCCTTCTCTGGCCAGCTTCATTCTTCTGTAGGGAAGTGCATGAGCCAGTTCATCAGTCGGAGGATGCAGCAGCCGGGCTCAGATAGCAGCAGATGTCCGGAGCAGGTGAGTTCTTTTTTTTTTTTACTTTGCTTTTTTCATGCACCGCAGGGTTTTCAAAGCTGAAAACCCTGCATGCATTTTTTTACCTGCGAGTATCGGAAGCGAGCATACCCGTAGTAATCCAAAATTGGTTGCGAGGTCCATGTGATTTTTGCAGTCAAAACTTTGCGGGCAATTGGATATGTCCCTAACTGTGCAGGCTTGTATGTTAAAAATTGCAAAAAGATGCATAGTCCCCCCACCAAATTGACAACCAGCCCTAGGCCTCCAAGCCTAGACTGGTAGTGGAAAATCAGGGGGACAAAGAACATGTAGTCCCCCCAAATTATCCACTAACCAGCATTAGGTTTGACTAGCAAGTTCAGGTGGAACCAAAGAGGGAAGATCCGCAGTGAGGAAGTTCACCCATTAACATTGTGGTTTTCTAGGTGCCAACATGCCCTGGCAGCCCTTAAAATGGGGCGTGACATGGCTTGCTGGGACCTGTGGTGTGTCTTTAAGAGAACAATATTACAACTGTTATGCAATTATTATTGTGAGAAATAGACTTTGTGCTACTGGCACAGGGGCTAGGTAAACTTTGGAGGGAGGCCCACACAAATCTTTGCAGACACTACCCCCAGCGAACCTAGTCTTTGTACCTGTGGCCTAGGGCTGGTGGAGTGCTGGTGAGGGGACCCCCATACAGTGGATTTACCTTCTATGGTTCCACCAGCCCTGACTGGTCAAGCTTAGTGCTGGTTAGTAGAAAATCAGGGGGGCCCACACTCCTTTTCCCTTTTTCATTACCAGCCTAGGCTTCAAGGACTAGAGCTGGTTATCAATCTGGTTGGGAGGTTGCACTTTTTTTGTATTTTGTTTGCAAATGTCAGCAATTTTTAATACAAAAGCCTGCACAGATTCTAAGGACCTGTGAGTTTTTCTACAAATATGCCTGCCTGATTCTTTTTTTGGGTGGGTTTCTCGGTGGAATTGTGGCAGGTTCTGAACCTGCCGACTAGTGAATCAGGGGGTTTTGTGCTTCTAGTGGGAAATACATGGATGGTGCTTCAATGATATTTCAAATCTAGATTCCTGGCAGAATTGTGGCGGTTTGGGCTTATGTATATCAGTGGGATTCAATCCCGCCAGAAAAAAATGCTAAAAAAATGCTGAAAGTGCTAATCCATTTTTTTTTAGTATATATAACCCTTTTGCTGTGTATACACTGTCAGATAACATGCCGGTCAGACCAACAGACATTTGATCTGGCAGCCTGACACCCACCAGATATTGTTGACAAAATATATGGGTTCCTCCCCTGGAGAGGAGACATTTCCCTGTTCTCCCTGTGAAAGAACAGGAGAAATGTCTTTTGGCCGCAGCAGCGCATACTTTGCCATATGCGGCCGACCAATTATCAGATCTACTGGAAATGCTGGACGATTCAGCATATCCACCTGAATAATAATTAGTGATCGGTTGTGCAAATACACTGTACAGTTATGTGGTCAATGGGCCAAATAATTGTATAATGTATGTCTAGCATAAGATTTAAATGTGCTTTTGAAATCTCTGCTATGCCTAGTAGTAAATTTACTAAGCTCCGTGTCTGGTCGAGATTGCAATCACGGGTGTGTTTAGCCATTTTTTACAGCTCTGAAATTTAATAAAAGGCAAACTTGGTGAGAAATTGTGAAACTTTTGAAAACACAAATAGAAATAAATACACCATCGGCCAAATTTGCAGGTACTTTTCATAGCCAGGAATACAACTCAGGAATTTACCAAGAATTGTGATTATAATCACAGGTGTAATTTTAGCAAACTTGGTCCTAAATAGAAGTTTCAAATAGAATACCTCCTGAGCTGCGTCATTTGGCAGAAACATATACAGATCAGTGTGATCCGTGTATGTTTCTGTCTGTAAATAGGGGGAAAAAAGACAATGTGAGGTTGCCCCCAAAGCATTACTGCCCCGGGCTCCTGAGCCAGTCCTGGTTCTAAAAATAAAGGGGACAAAACGTATTAGGGGGCCCCCATATTTTATGAACCATGACTTTCCATATTTTTACAGCACCGGATTCAAACTAGCTGGGGTGTAGTGCCACAGACAGGAGACCCTTTCACCTGGTCACCCCGACCAAAGCATTAACACCATAAGCTAGTCAGCCCAGGCCGGGGACCTCCACCAATAAATGTGTGTCCCCACTCCTAAGTAGCCCAGACCTAGACTGAAGGCCTGAGCTCTTCCCTGCACCTCTGGCCAGTGGATGCAGGGGTATAGTGGGAATAATAAATGTATACTATTGTTTTTTAAAGTGGCGCTACAGGTGACAGCGTGCCTGCCCTTGGCACTTGTGGAGCCAGCAGGCAGCGGCACCCGTAACCCCACTGTAACAAAATAGTAAAATAATGACAGTACACGCACACTATAGAGAGTAACATTGTATTACATTCTAAACACACTCACACATACTTACCTTCTTCCCTGTGATCAGTCCCCTTGTCCAGTAGAGATCCCAATATGTTTGGAAATAGGTTGTAGTCTCTAAATTTATTCCTGTTACTAAACCAGGTGATTCAAGATTCTTGTTTTAGTGTTTGAATACATAAGAGCATGATTTTAGTATTCAGAATGCATATAAATGTCCCTTCCCTTGGGGGATTTCAACAAAAGAGAATACTTTTTTTCCAAAATATTAGGTTCTCTCTTGCAGAAAATGGGTTGATAGACTTTTTCAATTTAATGAAAGAAAATATTTCACATTGTTTATTTAATACTTGTTTTTATAAAGCAGAAATTAATTTACTTAGATTTGATTCAACAGATACTGGACTTATTTTGGGTAATAAGATATACAGATATACATGGTGGGGGGCCATAAAACATGGTGAAACTGGTTAGAGTGTCTTTGGCCTTTTGATCTTCATTGCTAATTATTTTCTACTGTGACTAGAATCACATAGACCGGAGTAAAATACAACAGAAGTTTATTTTCTCACCACAGGCAGATATACAGGTCAGTGCAGTGTTCACAGGCAAAATGTTACAGCAGGTATAGAGTATTTTCCATACAGCAACACAGCTCTTTTAGTGGACCCTCAGGTCCGGGATCCCTAACACTAGTCACCCCCGGGCCTATAACCTCAGCTACTAATTCACTGTCAGGATCATTGCAAGTTTGCACTGAGACAACTTTAAAAACAGATAAAAGGTTCTGCTAATTAGCCTTGCTTGTGGCTTACAAGTGATCACAGGAAAACCTCGGCTGGATCTCATTACCATGTTGTTTATTGCTCCATCTCTGCACAAACCTGCTGCTCCACATTAACTTCATGTGAAAGCAAGTTGCCCCTGTCACACTCCTTCCCCCTTAGCTTCAACCACCCTGGTGAAGCTAAAACTTTTTCAGAGGAGCTCTCTGCTTTGCCCACCTCTATTTGCATCATCCATCCACGAACACAATCCTCTACCACTTTCCAGAGCTCACCTTGCACTCCCTCTTCCTCCCCTAGCTTCACCATATGGTTGTTCAGAGGTTCGGGACCCACAAACCTTCTGGAAAGAGCATCAGCATTGACGTTCTGTTTCCCTGGTCGATGCTGTACCTCAAATTTGAATGGCTGTAAAGCCAAAAACCAGTGGGTCACTCGGCAATCACCGCTTTGTGTGCATCCACTGTAAGGGAGTATGATCTGTGACTAGCCGGAATTCTCGCCCCAACAGATAATATTTTAGCGACTCTACTGCCCACTTAATCGCCAAGCACTCCTGTTCCACAGTTGAGTACTTGCATTCTCTGGGCAGCAATTTCTGGCTAAGATAAAGTATAGGTTTCTCCTCCCCATCTACCTCCTGGGAAAGGACTGCTCCTAAGCCTGTCCCTGAGGCATCAGTCTGTAACACAAACTGTTTTTTAAAGTCAGGAGCTTGCAAAACAGGTTCTACACACATGGCTCATCTTAAATCCTGCCAAATACTTTGGTCTGGTCGGTTACTACCGAAGCAACTTATTCATAGCCCTCTGGAAAGTTGCCTGGGCTCCATGCAAACAAACAGCTTCAGTCAAAGGAATTTGCCAATATCCTTTTGTAAAAGCAAGAGTGGTGAGATACTGGCTTTTTGCTAGATACTCCTCGCACTCCTCAACCCGGGGCATAGGGTAGGAATCAAACTGAGAACTTTATTTAACTTGCAAAAGTCATTACAGAATCATAGAGCCACCGAATGCTTAGACACTAAGACAATGGGGTTATTCCATTCACTGTTTGACTCCTCTATGACCCCTAAGTGCAACATCTCCACCTCTCATTTTACTGCTGCCTGTTTTTCCTCAGGTATGCGATAGGGTGTTTGCTTTATTACCACCCTGGAATGAGTAACAATATCATGCTGTATGATTTGGGTCTTTCCCAGAATAGCAGAAAATACATCTGGGTTTTGTGCTACTAAGCTCACCATTTCCTGTTTTTGGCAAAGACTGAGGGAGACCTCAATGGGTACCTGACAGTCTGGAGTTTTCTTTGCCACTTAAAAGGGCAGACTGGCACTTTCTTTCCAAGGTTTAAATAGATTTACATGGTAAATTTGTGCCTCCTTTCTTCTACCCTCCTGTTGTACCCTGTAGTTTACAGGGGAATCGGTATGAAATACCACTGGCCGCATGGCGCTGGAAATCCCAATTGTTGCTAAGGTAAGTATAAACTAACCTAACCCTCCTTGTAACCCTAACCTCCCCCCCAAGTGCCTAACCCTAATCCCCCCTCTAAGTGCCTAACCCCCCCTTCCCTGCTGCCTAAACTTAAATCCCCCGGGGGGGGTGCCTAACCCTCCCTCCCCCCAGCCTAACCCTCCCGGGGGGGGTGCCTAAGTCCTCCCCAGGTGCCCTAAACCTAACTCTCCCCCCCCACGGCTGTCCGCTCACGACGCCCGGCGTCGGGGAAATGACAGGCATCTAGATATAGATGCCCGGTCATTTATCCCACGCCGGGATAAAGCAGTTGGGAAGCCAGCTGTCGGGATTCCGGCAGCCGGCTTCCCGATTGTATACCTTTACAGGTCCTACTACCTCTATGATCTCATAAGAGCCTCGCCATTGAGCATATAATTTGCTTTCAGTAGTAGGCACAAGTACTTTGTCTCCGAATTTGAAAGAACGGTCAAATATGGTAACGTCATAATTACATTTCTGATGCTGTTGAGCTCTGTCCACGTGCTCTTATAGTAGTGGCGCAATCTGCCTTAACTGGCCATACAATTTGGACACAAACTGAACGATATTAGGATCTTGGCATGACTGTTGCTCCCACCCTTCCTTTAACACATTTAAATTCTCTCTAGGTTGCCTCCCAAAGAGGAGTTCAAAGAGACTGAACCCAGTGGAGGATTGGGTCACCACTTGAACTGCAAACATCAAATAAGGCAGGAGTAAATACCTATCTCACGTTTCTTGTGACACCGCCCTTTTTACCATCTGTTTAAGGGTCTGGTTAAAGCATTCTACTAAGCCATCTGTTTGTGGGTGATAAACTGAGGTGGTAATCCTATCTACCCTTAAAATTCTGCACAAATCTTTTATTAATTTTGATACAAAAGGGGTGTCTTGATCCGTTAGGGCCTCTTTTGGTATTCCCAGATGGGTAAATAGCATCAATAACTCCTGGGCATTAGTGCTAGATTTTGTATTACGTAGCGGTATGGCCTCCGGGTTCCTTGTGGCATAATCTACTACCACTAATATGTATTGATGCCCATGAGCAGATTTTTCCACCGGCCCTATCAGATCCATACCAATTCTCTCAAAAGGTACAGAAATTACATGTAAGGGAACCAAGGGTGTCCAAAACTCGGGCCAAGGTGCTGTCTTCTGACACACTGGACATTCCTGACAATATTTTTTTTACTGCTGCATGAATGCATGGCCAAAAAAATCTTATGCTGGAGAGTATTCTCATCACCTAAATGGCCACTCCATAGGTGTGTATGAGTCGGCCTCAACACCAACTGCTTGCGTTTCCACGGAACCATCAATTGGTCTACTTTCTTACCCTGCAAATATGTTACACAATATAACAAATCATTTTTCAGTGCAAAATATGGTATATCTTCTGTTGGTAAAGCCTTGGTTACTTTACCATTTACTTCTATAACATTTTTAAATGCATTTATCAAGTTCCCAATATGCTGTTGGTCTTGGCCAAAATCCTGTAAAGACACTTTCTTGCGATTAAAATCCACTGTGCTTCTGTCTCACTCTCCTCCTGCTGCTCACTGGTGAAGAAGGATGTTACAACCACCAAACTTTGGTATACTGAGAGCTTGGCTCTTGGGACACGTCTGGTCCATCTGCTGTCATGCCAAGTAATCACCTCTTGTAGTATTGGAAAGTCCCGACCTAGGATCAATGGGTAGGGTGGTCTGGTGGTTGCTGTGGCTACCACCTTCAGAGATCGCCCTTTTATCACTAATAGTGGATATAATCAACTCTATTCTAGCGGTAATAGTATTCTGTATTTTGATCTATCTGTCAGTGAACCCACAGTTGGCTAATAGGGATTTAGATGTGATAAGCACTACAAAGCTGTATTATGTCAAAAAGGACTATTGCACTGTCAAAGAATTTGAACAATTCCCCATGGTCATAAAACCGTGTAATCAAATAACAATTATCCTGTGAGAGGGGATAGTCTGTTTAGACACAATGCAGTCTATTGGAAATGGACCCATTTAATAAAGACTGACCACGATCAGAAATAGGAAGGACAATATTACCTCTGCGCCCTTGGTAATATCTATAATATTATGGTAGAGTGAGAGATAGAATTATACCTTTAATACTCAGTTAATTGAACTTACATAGATCCAAGTGTTATAGATAGGAAAACTACATAGTTATTCCAGCAAGATAACCATACTTATAGCAAGCACAGTCAGCCTATTCACAGACTTTATTTTGCAACATACTGTATGTTACTGAGATGTGGATATAACTGGGAAAATGGAGCATGATACAATTATTGCAGTTATTGAGAAATACACAGAATTAATTCTGCATCCATTGTGAATAGTTGGATTACAATTATATATAACACACAGCGGGACAACATGTTTTAAATAACACCTATTTGTCAAAGTTTACACATTATGTTTGTCCTTAGTCTAGGAACACCTTGTTTCTTTTTAAATATTTTGCTGTTAATTTTTTGATTATGAATTAAATATTAAAAGTTACGTTTTAACTTAACATTGTGCACCTGGAATAAGACAAACCTTTTCTTGTATAGATAGAATTTGTGATTTGGGCAAAGAATGGCGCTGCACAAAAGAAATGCAGCCTTTCCACACAGAAAAGACAGATTCCTTAAACGGTCTGAAGTATTGTAAATGGATATAGGACATGTGGAAAAAAGGCGCTATTCTAAGTATTGCAGTGAGGACTTACAAACACATACAAAAAGGATTTGTTCGAGATGGATTACTTATCTTTCGATTTTGGTGTGCACTCTTTCAAAATACATGTCCCGCCTCCAAATGTGCGACACCTCAGTGTCCTCCTTAGTGAAAAAAGCACTTGGGTCAACGCGTTTAAACTTAAACAAACTCTTTATCCATGTCCTTTGATGCTGTGTCTCCTCTCTGCTTAAATAGCTGGCTCCGATAAATCCAAGATGGAGGTACTTCCGCTTCCGGTTTGCGGATACATGCCTACGCGATCTGTCCCTTTCTCCTTGTATCTTCCCAGACTTCACACCGTAGTCCTCTCCGTGGGTCGTGGGGTATGCTGTTATCTCTGAAGTCACTCTTGTGGGCTCTGTCTAGTGTATATCTGATAACCGGTAGTCCACGGACCACCGCAGGGGTGCTTGAGGAGTGTAGTTCTCACACACCGGAAATTTTCTCTCCCTTGTGGCTTTGATAGAGGAAAGGTTGGAACATGTAAATTTTTCTTCAATCTTACTTTGTAGACTGCAAGGTCCATCCCTGTGTGGGAGCGGTGATGGTACATTCAGAATTCTGACAGGAAATGGAGCATACAGAGCGGCTGATGGTACATTCAGAATTCTGACAGGAAATGGAGCATACAGAGCTGCTGCTGTGCCGTTCACTGTATTCGGCATAGTAGTATCCAGCAAGGTCCCTGTTCGGGCGCTAAATATGAAAAGAATCACATAGGCTGGAGTAAAATCCAACACAAGTTTATTTTCTCACCACAGACAGATATACAGCTCAGTGCAGTGTTCACAGGCAAGATGTTACAGCAGGTACACAGAATCTTCCAAACAACAACACAGTTCTTTCAGTGGACCCTCAGGTCCAGGATCCCTAACACTAGTAACCCCCAGGCCTATAACCTGGGCTACTAATTCACCGTCAGTATTAATGTGGATTTGCACTGACACAACTTTAAAGACAGATAACAGGTGCTGTTAATTAGCCTTGCTTGTGGCTTACAAGCAGTGGTATAACTAAGGGGGATCTTGCAGGGTGTGTGCCCTTGGCGCCATCAGACCGAATGGAGTTCGGTAAGCACTACACACAGTACAAATACACAGCCACCAGCCGGAGGCTGTGCATTTGTTTTAATTAGCAGCAGGACCGGCGCTAGGCTTCCATATGCCCAGCGCCATCCTGTGCTGCATGGCCATGCCCCTTCCCTCCCCCTAAGCGCTTACCTAATAGCGCTAGCAGGAGGTTAGAGGGTGGGCTCAGGCAGGGAGCAGGGCTGCGCTCTGGGCGACGGACCTCCTAGTCCATGTTAGAGCCAGTGCCTGCCACTGATTAACAGTCAATGAGAGTCAGACAGACTCTCATTGACTACTGCACTGCCGCTGCAGGAGCCAGGCTGGAGCTCACTCATGAGCTCCATCTTCCGGCTCCTGCAGTAGGTAATGGGAGAAACATCATGACATCTCCCATAATGCAGAGCGGGCTGGCCCAGGAGGACAGCTGAAGGCTGCAGCAGGAGTAGGACCGGGGATTCAGGTAAGTGTTTTTTTTTTATATATTTGTGTCTGCTGGGGCAAGGTACCACTACTGGGTGCACTGCCTTGTGGAGGGGACTACTACTGGGGGCACTGCTTTGGGGGGACTACTACTGGGGGCACTGCATCTGGGGGGACCATAACTGGGGGGACTACTACTACTGGGGGCACTGCATCAAGGGGGACTACTACGAGGAGGACTATATAATGGGCACTGTATAGTGGGGACTACTACTGGGGGCACTATATAAGGGGCTTACTACTGTTGGGGACTACTACTTGGGGCACTGCATCTGGGGGGACTACTACTGGGGGCACTGCATCAAGGGGGACTACTATGGGGAGACTATATAATGGGCACTGTATAGTGGGGACTACTACTGGGGGCACTATATAAGGGGCTTACTACTGGGGGCACTGCACAGGAGGGACTACTACAGGGGGCACTGCATATGGAGGATAACTACTGGGGCCTGCATAAGGGGGACAACTATTGTGGGCACTGTATAAGGGGCACTGCTGGGGACCTGCATAAGGGGGATCACTCCTGGGGGCACTGTATAAGGGGAACTAATGGGCTGCATAAGAGGGACCACTTCTGGGGGCATTGCATACTTGGGGTACTGTATTAGGGGCACAGCATTATGGTGCGTATGGAAAGAAATGTTCCCAGTGACAAGAAAGGGGTGTGTGTCATGTTGACATGCCCCATTTTTCAGTGGCCACATCCCTTGTGACCATGCACATAGGGGAGGCTCCATTTTGAAATTTGCCCTAGGCTCCAAATACCCTAGTTACGCCACTACTTGCAAGTGATTCCAGGAAAATCCGGACTAGAACTAATTACCATGCTGTTTATTGCTCCATCTCTGTACAAACCTGCTGCTCCACATTAACTTAATTTGAAAGCATGCTGTCCCTGTCACACTACTTTTACAAAAAAGTACATACATTTTTGACCAAGATAGATAGATTCTATCACTGTATGTCTGTCTATCCTCACTATATTTTTCATTTGTATTCAGTACCTGCTTGTTAATATGCATATTTATTCTGGCAATTCTATGGTAGCAACTAGGTGTATTAAAGTATGCAATCATTGTCAAGCAGTTTACTTGATTTCCAGACCAAATGCCAGAAGAATGGGGAAAATATGACTTTGACTGTGGAAAAATTGTTTCATACTAGTTGGATTGAGTTAAAATAATGTGACAATTGAAAATTAACAGTACACTTAATCACTGCAGGTCCAGTGAGAATCTGTTGATGGCATTTGACACCTAATAACATTTTTATGTTATTTATTTAAGGTGACTCCCCTTAAGTGCTATGGGTTGTATCCTCACCATTATATGGGTCAACAATTCAAATATACCTAAAAGATTTAAAAAAAACATACAAAGTGCATTTAATCATAAATCAGTCCACCCTTTGTGCCAATTAAAGTATTATGTGGTATTCAGAACTTCTCCCATGAAGATAGAAGAGACAGAGGGGGAAAGTTCGGAGTGAAATAAAATTGTGAGCCATAAAGCACCAACCAATCAGCTGTAATTTTTCAAACACAGCCTGTAAAAAGACAATTGGGAGCAGATTGGTTGGTACTTTATCTCAAAGCTTTCATGAATAACCCCCAGAGTATCCAATCACCATTAGGTATATCTGAACTAACTTTAAAAAAATTATAGTAGAGACATTGAAATATCATCCTACAATTAAATCATTCAGTAGATGGTATGATCAGAAATATAACAAAATTAATAACAAATCTAGTGCAACGCCGCCAATAAATGATAAAAAGTATATAATATATCCACTCACATAGAGATTAATATAAAAGATCATATCACATAATGCCACATGTAAAAACGGACCCTCAGAGTGTCCATACCAGATAAGCAGTGGGATTGGAACCTGTAACAAGTATCAAACAGATGTTCTTATTGAATGCATGTTATGGTTGCTCTACCATCAATATTGGAATAGCCCTATGATTTAGTGTACAGAAAACCTCACAAATCCTGGATGCACTTTGGTATAGATCTCCTTCATCAAACAGGAAGTGGTTGGATTGAGTACCTTAGAAACTGCTGATCTTCTGGGATTTTAATGCACAACACTCTAGAGTTTACAGAAATTGGAGCACAAAGCAAAACACATCCAGAGAGCTGCAGTTTTGTAAAACGAAAAAGCTTTGTCAATGAGAGAGGTCAGAGGCGAATGGCCACACTTGTCAAACTGACAAAAGAGAGCAACAATATCTCAAATAATTATACATCCCATGTATGTAGAAGAGTCATTCTAAATGCACAGAAGTTTAAAAGTTAGTAATAAAGGGATACAGCAGCAGAAGACCAGACCTGGTTCCATATCTGTCAGCAACAGTAACTTGAGGATACAGTGGGCCAAAACTGGAAAAAATGTGTCCTTGTCTGACTAATCTTATTTCGGCCTCCATATGCAGATCAGTGACAAATGCAGGATTTCTAGAGAGGGGTTTCCAAATGCTTGATTTTAAAGCAAGTGTGGCCAGTCCATGAAGAGGGCATAATCAGCACTTAACCAGGTTTAATATACGTCATACGAAGGTATGTAATAATTCTGACATATGCCATTATACAGTATGTGGAAGTAGGGCCATCCTACCTGAGCTGAATGTTTTTATTTCAGATGTAGGCTACATTAAAGATCATTTGAGCAAGGTCAGGAATCTGGTGGGGGGGAGAGAAAAAGAATCTTGCAGTGCCCTGGAGATATATGTACAGATTGGTCTCCTTATGTACTGTATAGAGTATTACAGTATACGGTATTAATAATTGACCCTACAGATGGTCTGTATCAGTGCCCTCCTAACAGTGCATGTTTTCCAGATCTCCTAGTTGGTGCACAAGTGTATTCATTACTGGCTGACTCATTTTAAAAGATCATCAGGTGGTGCTAATTATTTCATCAGTGACACTGAGGGGATCTTAAAAACATGCAACTATAGTATTATATGCTATTTCTTTCTATTGTGGTCATCATGGTGTGGGTTATGGAGGGGGGTTTCCAGGCAACTAGAAACCCCCACTGCATTTGCCTATGCAGATGGTAGGCTCAGAATTTAGCATAAGCAACATGGATCCATGCATCAATCCATCCTTGTGTCAACAGTTCAGACTGGCACTGGTGATGTGATGGTGTGGGGACAATTTTCCTGGCACCCATTAGGCCCCTTAATACAAATTGGGCATTGTTTGTATTCCACATCAGACCTGAGTAGTGTTTCTGGTCATGTGCATTCCTTTATGCCAACAGTCTACCTATCTACTAATAGCAGGATAATATGATAGGTCACAAAATACAAGCTGCTTCCATGAACATGACATTGAGTTCAGTGTACTCCAATGGACTTATATTTGGGATGAGGTATGATGGGATATTCACAACATAACAGTGCAGCTGACAAATTTGCAGCAACTGCGTGTTGGTATTTTAACATGGATCAGAATCTTTAAGGATTGTTTCCAGCACCTTGTTGAATACATGCAAGAAGAACTCAGACTGCCCTTTGAAGGACTAAAAGGGTAACTAATAACCCCGTTCTTTCTGAGCTAACCAAAAAATGCTGAACTTCTATAATATAGGATATCTCTCCTCTGCAGCATTCCAGAGTTATATGTTTGCATTTGCCCATCAGGTCATAATGTTCTGCTTATTTGAGACATGAATATACTATCTGTAGTTTCTTGAAACTACATTAGTGTATTCTTTATATGGCAAGTATTATTATTATTAGCCTTTATTTATATGGCACCTCAGGTGTTTCACAATGCCTTGCAAAGTACGTAAACAAATAAGTGAACAAGATACCAATGACTTACAGTACAATACAATGCATGACAAGGACATGGTTTATACACAATGCTGCATTAGCAATCATAACACTAAAAATAAGCAGCAGGGAGTCAGCAACCAAGTGTTAGGTGCTCTTGTGGGTAGTAAGGAGTAGATGAAAGTATAATTAAGGAGAAGCATATGAGGGAAGAGTGCCCTGCTCGTGAGAACTTATATTCTAAAGGGGAGTGGCAGACAAACAGGCATGACACAGATGGGGTAGACAGGGAAGAAGGAGGATATAGTAATGGCTTAGGATGAGAGCTGGAAGCCTATGATGTAGTAGTGGGTCTTTAGAGCTCATTTGAAGATTTATAGAGAGGTGGAGAGTGAGGTAGTGAGCATCATAGGCAAAATATTGGAGGTGAGAGTGGGAGGAAGTAATCAGTTGAGAGAAGAGAATACATTCATTTTGTTGAGCGAAGAGGGTGGGCGAGACTGTGAAGGGAGATGAGCATAGAGATGTAAATGAGAGTATTGGGTGAGGGCTTTGTAAGTGAGGGTAAGAACGTTGAATTGAGTTCTAAAGGGGAAGGGGAGCCAGTGTAGGGCTTGTAGGAGAGGGGAGACAGAAAATGTATGGAGAGAAAAAAGAGCCGAGCAGCAGCATTGAGAGCAGATTGGAGTGGAGAGAGCTGAGAGTCAGGGAGGCCAGATGGGAGGAGGTTACATTAGTCCAATCTGGAGATAAGTGAGTGGATGTGGGTTTTAGTAGCATCCAGGGTGAGAAAGGGTCTGATCCTGCAAATATTTTTGAGATGGAAATGGCAGGACTGCAAGAGGTACTGAATGTGTGGTTTGAAAGAGATGGATGAGTCCAGGATAATGCCAAGACAGCACACTTTGGGGATATAGGAGATAGTTGTGACATAAATTGATAATGAAATTGTGGGAAGTGAGGTTATGCGGGAGACATAGACATGTTAAGTTTAAGAAAGCACTGGGACATCCAGGAAAAGATAGCAGAGTGACAGTTGGAGATATGAGTGAGGAGAGAGGGGGAGAGGTGTGGGGAGGAAAAGTAGATCTGAGTATCATCCGCAAAAAGATAATATTGGAGGTCAAAAGAACTGATTACTTCACCTAAAGAGGACATATAGAGGGAGAATAGGAGGCATCCAAGAACAGAACCTTGGGGAACACCTACTGTTAGTGGAAGTGGGGGAAAGAGGAGACAGAGTATCTATAGTTGATGATACATTTTATGCAGATAGTTATCCTGATTATAAATATATAGAGTGATCTTCTCAAATATGGATTTTAAAGGTTAGTGTTTTGATATATTTGGTTTTCCAATATGAATATATTAATCCCAGGGACAGACATTAATTTTCATAGGCTCAGCCTTTGGATAGTACCATAAACCTTTATCTGACATGCTCCACTCTGTGGAATGCTTTCCCTCTCACTTCAAGATTTTCATCTAACCTCCACACAAGAATTCCCAGAAAATGTACTGCACATTTGTGAATTTACAATATAAACTCCATAAACTACTATTGTAGCCAATTAGCTCCAGTTTACACAGATCATACAAACTTGCATACATTCAGGTACATAAATATCGGGACATTGACAGAATTTTCACATTTTGGCCTCTATTCACCACCATAATGTCTTTGAAATGAAACAAACAAGATGTGCTTTAACTGCAGACTTTCAGATTTAATTTGAGGGTAATTACATCCAAATCAGGTGAACGGTGTAGAAATTACAACGGTTTCTATATGTGCCTCCCACTTTTTAAGGGGCCAAAAATAATGGGACAAACTAAACAATCCTAAATCTAACTTTCACTTTTTAATACTTTGTTGCAAATCCTTTGCAGGCAATTACAGCCTGAAGTCTGGAACGCATAGACATCACCAGACGCTGCTTTTCATCCCTGGTGATGCTCTGCCAGGCCTCTACTGCAAATGTCTTCAGTTCCTGCTTGTTCTTGGGGCATTTTCCCTTCAGTTTTGTCTTCATCAAGTGAAATGCATGCTCAATCAGATTCAGGTCAATGTCCCAATATTTATGCACCTGATTGTATGCCTTTATCCTAGGCCAGCATTGCTGTGTTACTGGATGTTATGGCCCACAAAGAAGTTTTTACCTTTGCAATCTGGATGGACCAATTTGTATTATGTAGCACTTATGCTCATGAATCAATTTGTAGTTACATAAAGATTGTAAACTTGAAAGCAGTGTCCTCTTTCCTCTCTGCCTGTTTGTCATTACAGTCTTCATTTATTAATCTTTTGTTCATAATGGTAAAGTGCAAAGAATATACTAGTGATGCATACTGTAAATAAATGTTAAATAATAATCACAACATGCATGTTTTTACAGCAGAAGTATCTCTGCAATGTTTCACCTTTGAAGTGGAAATTTGTAACTTCTACGGCATTCTAATACACAGCCTATGTATACCATGGCTATCTTTTTGGCATTTATTTGAATCTTATATAAATGAGTGGAATGTAATGTGGCAGCTTATCCTTGATAAAAGGTGTTACATAGAAGACATTTTGATATATTTTATGTTACTTTTCAAAATTATTACTATTATAAATCTACTTTGTGCCCAAATAAAAATGTTCTTTTTTTTAAAATGAATACTAAAATTATTTCAGAATACTTTAAGCTCAAACTCTTCTTTATAGTTGAGACTATGTAATAATGTATTGTACATTTATCCCACAGGAAATCTCTATAACTGGCACTGTTAGTGACTACAGTCCATAGTATTTGTTTTAAATATCTTTACTTAGCAACATTCGGCAATAAATATGTCATTTGCATTACTCTGCTCTCAAGCATTAAAACTTTATTGTTTCCGATGATGTCTGTTCAGGAGCCTGTTTTTAATCTAGACTTTGTCCTGAGGATAAGTTCATGTTCCTTCTTTTGCTGTCCGTTACTCATTTGCTGCACAGGAGATAAAGTTTGATGTTCTGCATGTGTTGGATCAGTCTCACACTCCCGTTACCCCTATACAGGGCCTCAAGGATTTTGTAATGTCTCCTTACAGCTGGTTAGTATTTACAGTGCCTCAGTTATATTAACTTTTTATTTTAACAGAGATTTTATGAGTTGAATATTTAAGAACTAATGGTTGCATACAATATATGGTAAGAGTCAAACTTATTGCAAGGAAAAAATACTACATTGAGATCACAATTAAAAAATGGCATATTTGAGTGTGATCAAAACCCTTTGTAAAATATGGAGATGACCGCTATAGAAGCAGAAATAGACTGTGATAATGTAGAACTAACACAACAAACAATGTAGCAGTTCTACATTAGCAAAACAATCTTTGAGATTTTGATCACTTACATCTTGGAGAAAAATTTCATATTTTAGATTTGGTAAGCTGCAGGGACAACATGAGGGAAAAGGAAATAAAGTCAATGGGGAAAGTTAATTCTCTGACTTTGCTCACTCCTTCAGAGATGTACTTTTCCAACTGTAGATCTAGATATTGCCTATATTTCTGCAATATCTAGATCTACAATCCCACGGAAAGCACAAGAAACAAGACTTGAACATTTTATAAAAATATATATATTGATTAGTAGGGGGACAATGCAGCTGCCATATGAGACTATGGTTTTTAAGGGATCAGAGATAGAAAAGGAAAGACACTTTTGAACTTCCAACTATTGTTATATGAAATAATCATTGAATTCTTAGTAGATATATATTGCAGAAACTTACAAAACAAGTTATACATTTATTAAAATTAGAAATAAATTAATCAAGATAATAAATCCCTAGCAGTAAATGGTTGAGGACCATTAGATATAATCCATAACTCACAGTATAAAATTGGGTTCAATATAAAGGCTAAATTGGTGGTGCTGATAATGTATTGGGACTCCTCAAATGAGAGTAGATGAACTGAAGAAAGCACAACAAGTTGACTGATAAGTGTATCAGTGTTCTTTGACACATTTCAGTACACAGTACTTTTTTCCATAGGGACATATTCAATTGGGCGTGAGGTAAATAGCTTTGCACCAAGTTTTGGATTACCGTGGATATGCACGCTCCTGATATCCGCGGTATCCAATTATGAAAAAGTGTTAGCGCAGTTTTCAGCTCTGAAAACCCCATGGCTTGTGAAAAAAAAAGATACCTATGTGTCCGGGGGTCTCTGCGGCTCCCAGTTGCTGCTGGAGGCCCCTGGGGGGTGCTAGAAGGGGCAATGGCTGCTGGGAGATGTAGTTCTCCCAGCACCTGGTGTGGCGGGGACGTACACTCACACGGAGGTGGGTCACTCACACACACTCACTCATACACACTGACATACTCAAAGCTGCTGCAGGAGACCGGGTCCCGATGCTGGTGGAAGAAGACAGCACTGCAGAAGGTGAGTAATTAAGGATTAATTAAGCTAATTGGAAGCTTCCAGTTGCTTAATTGGTCCTCGTAGGTAGGGGGGCCCTCTGGGGTTACAGAGCAAGCCCAGCTAATATTTCACAAAATTAACAATTTAAAAAACCTCCTGGTGCTCAATATCTAAAAAAAACAAATTGAATAGCAAAAATTCAGGAAAAACTTTGCAGCTGCGGGATTTTTGTGATCCTCGTATTGTCAGTACTTCAGATATAAGTGGTCAAACAAATTCTCACCCAAACATGAAATTGGCACATAACGGATGATCCAAAAAATTGTCAATCATTGGTAATCAAATTGACAAATTTGTCAATCATTAATAATCAAATTATTGTATTAAATAGATTAATAGTTTATTAATACAATTAATTAAAAAAATAGATGGTTATAAGAATACTAAAAATAAATAATTTTAAAATAATTTAAAAACACTCACAAGTTAAAAATCAGGCATAAAAATAAAGCATTAAAGAAAAATTTAATTCTCACTTGAAACTGCAATGTGTTTCATGGCACCTGGCAACTTTCTCAACATTGCCTGAAGAATTTGTAGAAAATTATAAATTTGCATTACTTTATTTTACTCCATAGAATAATGTAATATGTTACATGCACCCTATACTGTAGAATAGTGCCTTGACAGTGTTATTAATAATTGTGAAAGTTGCACTTAAAATGTAATTAAAAAAAACACACATATAAAATTCAAACACAATGATTGTAACTATAAACATTTGTTGCTTTTACCAATGAAAATGAAGGGCCTGATTCACGCATGCATTCAACTCAACATCAAGCCCAGAATGTTTACATGCTGTCAGGCATGCACATGAAAAACTATGCTAGGTACTCGGTGAGTTCACTATCTGATTGCATGTACGAGCTGCAACTTATCATATGGTTGAAGCAGGTCACACAAAAACAGACAACCTCTCATACTGGCACTAGCAATGATGACTGCAAGCAGGAAGGAGATGAGGGGTAGTAGAGTGGCTCCAAGGAAATCTGGTTAAAAATAATATTTAATTGCCTGAAGAGCAGCTATGGCTACCTATGTATTGCTAGCTCAAATGCAACTCATGTAGTGTAGTGCACCACTTATAGACTTAATAATCTTTTATTTTTGTTCTAACTTCCCCACAGCCTAGTTTGTATGCAGCAACCATGGTGATGTCTTATATAAACTCCCCTGTTATATAAATAGCAGTTGCTTATAAGCAGAATAGGTTGGTATAAGCCTGCTATATTACACAGGCGCTTTCTTAAATATTATAAGAGTTAATATTAGCAACACCAAAGCAATTTGTAATAGTATTAAATTATTGAATACTTGAAACACTGTAGCATATAGTTTGCCTCCAGAATAAGAACAGAATTTTCATCATGAATGTGGCAGAGGAAAGGGTTAACCTACTGTAGCCAGGGAGGAACCACACCTTTTCCTCAATTAAGATCATCTAAGGTATAAAACCTGGTTAGATGAGTTAGTCAAAGGGAATGTGAGGGAGATGTTGTACCTTTGGCAGCCCTCTCTATGCTGGACAACCTGATCCCTGACTTTGCTGTGAATACTCTGCTCATTTGAAGTGCTGTCTCACATAAGCTGAACTGTTGTACCAGAACTATTGTTTGTTGTGTAAGAAGCCATTATACTGGTTCTGTCATTTCAGTCTGGAATAAAACCTTACTTATTTGCAACATCTCAGTCTCCCATTGGTCGCCTGGAATTTACCCGCTACAATGACAAATTAACAATAAATAATTTAATTAGCCCCAATCCAAATAGACAAACAATATACATATTACATACAATTCCATTACTTTTAAATTTCACTTTTTGTTTGTTGCTATTCCCTTTCCTGATTTTTTCCCCAAAACAATCACCAGTCCCAGAGGGAGTGGGAGCTGGACTCCACACCCTAATTTTAAACATACTGTATTAAGAGGTGTTAACTAGCTGGAAAATGAAAATGCAGGTGCACACTCTAAGCACTAAGAATACCATTAGTCAAAACAATTATGATAAACTCTACAATTAACTTGGAATATAAATGGGGTTGTTATCAAATTTTTGGTCAAAAATGCGTAGTCATCTCCAACGTAAAGGTCAACCCCATCAAATGGGTCCCTAACAACCCTTTTACTGACAAATTATATCAATTTAATCAGGAATAACCTATAGTAGTGCCCATTCTAATATTTAGACAGCAATGCAAGAACCTGTACTAATTAAGGTCAGCTAGTACTAGGCAGAAGTCTCTACTTTCTAGTGTACTTTATATACACAATACAGAGGAAAGGGGGGCTGGACAGCACACCTGTCATGAGCTGCCTGAGTGCAGTTTCTCAGTAAGTCATAGAATATGGCAACGTGCACACAGTGATACTTATTCTTATAATAATAGCAGGACATACCAGGCAATGCAGGTTTATATAGAAATAAAGAAACCCTTAGAAATGCAAGAAAACACTTGGAAATGCAGATTTATTTGGTGATGCAGAAACACTGATGTCCAGAATATGCATGTAAATAAAGGATAGTAACCTTGTAAATGGTCAGACGTTCCTCAGGTATCTGGCAGGCACAAATATACAGGAGTTCATAGCAAACACAAAGTCCAGAAACATTGAAGTACACAGGAAGAAAACAGGAACAGGAATCCAGAGATATTGCAGGAACATTAAAGCAAATGAATGCTTGGACCAGACATATTTAAATAGCCAGGTGTCAGGTATAATCCATGCTAGAGCCATAGAACCAGCTCAAAAGAGAAGCACCTCTAGCACTTTCCCAAACTGCAACAAAACAAGAGGCATGGTGACCCCTTGTGGTAAGGAATCATACTGCAATAATTTATAACAAGAAGTGTCCTAACATATAATGCCCCACTTCAGAAGGCAGATTCCAGGTGCATTTGAGGTCATCTGGGCAGACACTGGGACCATTAGACTAGTGCATATTAGACTTGCACCACTGGACTGACAGCAGACAAGATTGGAACACTAGACTGACAGCAATTATCTCTTGGAGTCTGGAGGTGTAAACAGACAGAACCTCTGGCAATGTAGAGGGCACCTCCGACTTCTGTAAAGTTGATGGACACTTCTTGGACCTCTGGCAAAGTGGTCAATTCTCGAATCTCTGGCAAGTGAATGGACACCTCTCGGGCCTCTAGCAAAGTAGCAGGCACCTTTTGGACCTCCGGCAAGGTGACAGGCACCTCTCAGACCTCTAGCAAGTTGGAGGACAACTCATCATGCCCTGAGGCAAAGGCAGCTTACTGAGTGGAACTCAGGTCGGTGGACGGTGGGATGGCATTGTGAGATTATTTGTGTTGGGCAGCACCGTAAGGCAATTCAAGATAAGCTGCAGGCCAGAGGGATGGTACTCTCTCAGAAACAGGCAGACATGAGGCCCCTCCTTGACCTGGGGCATCAGACACCCCTCCTGTGGTGGCTAACTCAGAACCTCCTCCTGGGGCAGTTACTCAGAGACTATAGCAGACATTTCAGGCAGAATTTTAAACAAAACTCTGGAGACTGTGCTACCATAGCACTTTGAAGCATTTTGCCCATATTCAGAACAATGGATTCACAGGACAAATACAGAGCACTCCTGAAGGATCTCCAACAAGGAGCTTACTGAAAGAAGCTAGAGTAATAGACTTTCCAGTGTTCTCTGATTTGCTTAGCCTGTGTAATTCTGTCATGAACTTCCAGTGTGCGGCAGCTCAAAAAGTCACAGAATATGGCAAAATGCACACAGTGATATTTATTCCTATAACAATACCAAGCATGCAGGTTTATACAGAAATTCGTAGCTTAATGTAGAAATGCAAGAACCCTTGGTAATTCAAGAGAACACTTGGCAATGCAGATATACTTCATGATGCAGAAACACTTAGTAATACAGAAAATATTTGATGCAGAAACACTGAAGTTCAGAATATGCACATAAATGAAGGATAGTAACCTGGTAAATGGTCATATGTTCCTCAGGTATTTGGCAGGCACAAATATACAGGAGTTTACAGCAAACAAAATGTCCAGAAACATTGGAGTAAACATGAACAAAACAGAAACAGGAATCCATAGATATTGCAGGAACCTTGAAGCAAATTAGGTACACACAGGAACAGAAGCAGGAACAAGAATTCAGAGATCTTTGCAGGAATATTAATGACTTCACAATGAATACCTGGACCAGGCAGGCTTAAGCACTAAAAATACTGACAATTATGATAAACTCTACAATTAACACAAATTAGGTTTTTAACATGTTTGGCCAAAAATGCATGCCAATCTACCCCGTCACAGGTTAACAGATCACTTAGCGATCAGAACACAAGTTGGGTCGATATACTGTATAGAGTTTTAGATATCTCAAAGTCCAAATACAAGCTGGGTCAGTACACAGGTTAACAGACAAGCATACGCAAGGTTCATAGCAGTATATAGGAATGGATGTAAATTACCTACTTAGTGTCAGATAAGTTCCCTCTTTAAATGGAAAAGAGACATGTCAAAGTGCAGACAAGTCTCTTTATTCTGCACATGTATGTTTTACAGATGATTTTTCATTTACTGAAAGTATGGCCTAAGAAAAGGCAGGGCATCCAGGGTGTAATCGGTAATTCGTCTTTGGATTTTATTCCCTATATACCCGGGTGTAGAAGAAGCACGTTCAGGCTCTACGCTAAGTAAAGTTAAACCCATGTCCATATGTTCAGCTTGGATACCACCTGCTAACTCATAAACATCATCATCTATATCAGGCTTACAGGAATTACATGATGAGCATCATCATCGTTGACATTGTCTATACAAGAGGAGGACGGATCAGTCATTATTATGTATGGAGAGGGCTTTGTAGATTGTGAATGTCAGTAACGCCTTTTTTGCAAAGAGCATCACATACTGCAATTTGAAGACCATGCACTAGACAACAAAACTGGTGTTTATCAGCTACAAGTTTTCCAACTCGTACCATTACAGTTGGACCATCTGTGACAATTGCAACATCAACATTTTCCAGCATCATATTAAACTCATTTAAATGTGTTTTAAAATTTCAAGACAATTTTCTACAGTCATCAATCCATGAACTCTGGGCCTGATTCAGCACAGATCACACTTGCGATCGCAGCTGCATACTTGCATGCAATGCAGCTGCGAAAATATGCTAATGTCTGCCACCGCTCAGTCAACATAGAGATGCCCATGACTGCTTTCTCACATCCGTAATACCTCGCAGTCCTGTGTATACATCAGTAACATCGGAGAACATCGACCTGTCACACACAATTACAGCAGCTCTGACCTGTCTCAGAAATTAGTTCTCAGTTTATGCATACCCATGCAACAGTGTTCAAACGAACAGGCACGCCTGCGTTTCTGCAACCACTCCCCCGTCACCACCCCCAAACACTCACGGCCTGTCACTCACTCTGCGATGGATTACTGTGTGCATACATAAACACAGCACATGCACAATGCGGTGAATGCGCAGTACGCAGCAATCGGCCGATCTGGGTACGTAAATGCAATTGCGATCTGTGCTGAATCAGACCCTAACTCAAGAATTTATTTTGGCAATGTAAGATAAGCTTCCTGTATTTTAATAGCAATAGAGGTCCTTTCATTAAATGCAGCAGAAATCACCCCACCACCTCCTTATTTTAAAATTACTTATTTTCAAGATGACTGTTGATTTTATTTTCAGGGCATAATTTACAACTTTAATACATATGGCAGTGAAAGGCAAAACAGCATACTCTTCTTGTGATGTAGAAAAAATGTTGAATGCCAGTCCATCTAAAGCTGTCATTAAGTGACTTATTTTCTGAAGGCCCAATACAATAGGATTTTTTTTTATTCATAGCAGGACTTTAATAAATATTAATTTGACTTGAACGTAGAATGACCATGGCCTTTTTTGGTTTAACTGTGTTTGACAGTTAAATGTGTATACAAACTTTTTGTAGAACTACCTGAGCTTTGCACTTTGCCTGATTCAGAGTTGTTTCCTATGCCGATATTTATGCAGTCGACTGATGTTTTTATTATGACGGACTCAGATTTCTGGCCTCTTAGGTGACCAGTACCCGGTCTGGCTGCGGGAAGCTTCAGCTCATGCAGCCTGCCCAAAGGAGCAACCGAAGGTGATCCCAGCCTGCGACGTTGGTCACAGTGTTGGGATAGCAAATACAGCAAGAAGGTGTCTGACACCTCCTTCTGCATTTGCATTGGAGTTGGGTGGATTTGCACAGCCGCTTGTGTGCGGCTCTGCAAATCCGTCCATCTCTGAATCAGGCCCTTTGTATGCAGATGCTTGGATTAGCAAAGCCACATGTGAGCGTCTCAATACATCCTCCAGTGGCTGCGACCATTGCATAATTTTGCATAGCAACTATGTACACAGACATAGCAACGGCAGCATTTACGTTCAAATCTGAATCAGGCACAAAGCTGAGCTTTTCTGTGCTGTTGCAATAATATAAAATTACAAAGTAATAGTTTCAAATCCAAGAATAAAGTTTGGGTGTTTTTGCACTCACACACCCTAATTAAAAAATGAGACAATAAGTACCGATGGTACGGTAACTTTACCATAACCAGATGCAGTTTAAGTTTTATTTTTATACAGTATCTATTTGCTGCTATTAAGCACCAGACAACAGTGCACCAGGGGTCTGATTCAGAGATGTATGCTAACCTGATGGTTAGCATATATCTCTAATGTTTTAGGGTCTGTGCATGCACAGGACCCTTTCTGCACATGGACAGAACAGGTCCTGCAATCTTGCTCGCAGACCCCCCAAGCCGCAGCATGTAGCGCTTGCTGCAATTTTACCCTGAACTTTACCACATTGTGCACCAATGATGTTTCAGGGGTAATCAATCTTCCCTCCCATTCTTCCCTAATCAAGTCTAAGGGGCCATGCACCCTGTGAACTCCTGTATAGGCACAGAGAAGCCAGTGGATTCCTGCTGTACCTCATGGTATTTGAAGAGGAGGTGCGGGAGGAACCTCTCCCAGTCTCTTCCCTGGGACCAGAGGCGTCACTAGGGTTGGTGTCACCCGGTGCTGTAACGCATGGTGACACCCCCCCCCTACTCCACCCAAAAAAAATTGGGACCAGAGTGCAGGGCAGCCATCAGAAATCATGGGGACCAGGACTGGCAATATAGGCAGGGTCCCCCACTCACCGTGTTTCTGCAACTCCAGTTCCGCAGCGTCTCCCCGGTCAGCACCCCTTCTGTCTCCCCGGCCAGCACCCCTTCTGTCTCTAGGCAGCACCACATACAGCCCTAACAGGCCACAGACACTTACCTTCTCCTATGTTTTCTGGCTGCTCCTCTTCACGCTATGGCTGGATCCTGTCAGTGGTGCAGCGTGCATGATATCATGAAGTCTTTAGCGCCTAAGCTCAAATAAAAAAAAAACGTTATTGTATCAGGCAGCCAAAATCCCCCACAAACACTTCTTCTCTCTCTCTCTCAGCGATCCCCCTCACATTCCCCACTCTCTCCGCAATCTTCCCACGTTCTACTTTGTGCCCTTTTTAGTGTCACTGATTCCCCCCACATACACAGACACATTCCCCTCTTTCTCTCTGTGATTTTCACACACATTTCTCTCTGTCAGTAAGTCCCCTTCCCCACACACACACATTCTCCTCAGTCAGTAAGCCCCCTTCCCCACACACACACATTCCCCTCAGTCAGTAAGCCCCCTTCCCCACACACACATTCCCCTCAGTCAGTAAGCCCCTTTCCCCACACACACACACACACACACACACACACACACACACACACACACACATTTCTCTCTGTCAGTAAGCCCCCTTCCCCACACACACACATTTCTCTCTGTCAGTAAGCCCCCTTCCCCACACACACACACATTCCCCTCAGTCAGTAAGACCCCTTCCCCACACACACACACACACATTTCTCTCTGTCAGTAAGCCCCCTTCCCCACACACACACATTTCTCTCTGTCAGTAAGCCCCCTTCCCCACACACACACATTCCCCTCAGTCAGTAAGTCCCCTTCCCCACACACACACATTCCCCTCAGTCAGTAAGCCCCCTTCCCCACACACACACACATTTCTCTCTGTCAGTAAGCCCCCTTCCCCACACACACACATTCCCCTCAGTCAGTAAGCCCCCTTCCCCACACACACACATTTCTCTCTGTCAGTAAGCCCCCTTCCCCACACACATACACATTCCCCTCAGTCAGTAAGCCCCCTTCCCCACACACACATTTATCTCTGTCAGTAAGACCCCTTCCCCACACATTTCTCTGTCAGTAAGCCCCCTTCCCCACACACACACATTCCCCTCAGTCAGTGAGCCCCCCTCTCCACACTCATTCCCCTCTGTCAATGATCCCTCCTCCCCCCACACACACACACATTCCCCTCCGTGAGTGAGCCCCCATCCCCACATACACACATTCCCCCCAGTCAATAAGCCCCCCTCCCCACACTCATTCCTCTGTCAGTGAGCCCCCCTCTCCACACACGCACTTCTCTCCTTGAGTAAGCCCCCCTCCCCACACACACACATTCTCTTTCTGTCAATGAGCTCCCCTCCCCAGACATTCCCCCCAGTTGAGCTCCCCCACACATTCCTGTTAGTAACCCCCCATCCCCCCACATTCCCCTCTGTGAGTGAGACCCCCACAGACATTCCCCTCTCTGTCATTCTGTGCCCATCCCCCCCTTACCTCTAGTGTGCCTTTGCTGAAGCCTGTTTCAAGGGTAATGACTGAGGAGTCAGAGGCAGAGCAGTGGAGAAGCATGGAGCTCTGCTCAGGCATGTACTACCCTTGGCTGCTCTGAGCTCCTTGTAAGGTGGCTGGTCTGGGGGAGGGGCCAGCCACCAGGAAGTACAGCTACAGTCAGTGTGGCAGCGAGGGATCTAGCTGCTTCCGTGACAGTGAGCTGCTGCCCGTTTCTGCAGATCTCCACTGCCACTGACGGCATGCACTGGGATCCCGGGCGCCACTGGCTCATTACTCCGTGCTGCGGACCCCCCTCTCTGTCCAGTAGCGGGGAGCAGACTGTGGGATGCGGGCAGCTGCATTAGTGTGGTGGCGGCAACGCATGCAGGGGGTGCGGGCAGGAGTGTGCGGCTTTTGGTGTCACTCCCTTGGAGGGTGACACCCAGTGCTGCGCGCACCCCCCGCACCCCCCTTGTGACGCCACTGCCTGGGACTCCACAAAAGTCTTAAGAATTTGTTTTAGGGTGCTGTTAAGGCATTCACAGATGCCATTCTCTTGTGGATTATATGGGGAGGTGATCAAGTGGTCTACCTGCATCTTTTTACAGAGACTCTGCAAGAGGTTAGACATAAACTAGGTACCTTAGTCTGTTAACATTTCCTTGGGAAACCCCACCCTAGAAAAAATGGTTATGAGGGCATCAGCCACCTTGCCAGCACATATGGAGGAAAGAGCCACTGCATCTTGGTAACGGGTGGCGCAATCCACCACGGGCAAAATATATTGCTTTCCTAAGCAACTGAGGATGGCTACGGGCCCCACAATATCAACTACAACCCTCTCCAAGGGCTCAGATATGCTTGGTAGGGAAATGAGAGGAGCCCACCCCACATCACCAGACTTCCCAACTACCTGGCACGAATAGCATGAGTGACCGTACTCAGCTGTTTCTGCCAGCATGCTGTGCCAGTAGAAATTGTGTATCAACTGGACTGTGGTTCTTTTAATACCCAAATTCTCTGCTAAGATGATCTAATGTGCTATTTTCCGCAACACATTTCTGTAGAGGTACTACAAGCTGCCTGTCAGCACCCTCAGCACTCTCATTACATTCTATCATGTTACCCTTCCAGATATGTTTGGCTAGCTCTTGCCCTTACGGATTCTAAACTAGGGTCAGTTTGTTGTTCGGCTTTGAAAGCATCCCTCAATTCAGTGTCTGGGACTGAACTGTGTCCAGGGAGGTTAACTCACAGCCCCTCTGTGATGCTGTGCTCTTGGTCATCACTGGGAAAACAGGGGTTGTATGGGACACATTTTTGCACACAGTGTTATCTTCAAGTACTGATAAGGGAACAGTTGTCAAATTATTGATATCACACACAGTTGCATTAGGACATACATTGGAAAGCATTTCTGCCTGACTAGATTCTGCCCTGTGAATCTGCAAAGAGATATTTTTTGGAACAGACAGATCAGCAGTATTTGTGTCATCACATACATTAGTACACATGCTGAGCTGGTCGGCAGAATCTACCTGGGAAAATATAGGATTACCTTGTACATCTGCAGCATTAACACTTGTACCCTTATTGCAAGCTGGCAGAATCTACCTGGGAAAAAATCATAGTTGGTTTATACATTTGCAACATTAACAACTTCAGTCTCAGTGATACATGTTGTGTGCATTTTTCCCAGGTCTGTTCCCAAGAGCACCATGGCTGGCATATTGTCCAGGAACCCAACATCCCGTATTCCTCTTCCTACTCCCCAATCCAGATATACTCAAGCCATTGGCACCCCTGGGTGAACCCAACCCACCCCCCTGCACAGCAGTAGTCTTTCCTGTAATTATATTCTCTGGGCCCACTAGGGCTGGGAGCAGCAATAGCTGGTTTTGCAGGGGGCCACGGGGGTGATCCTCTGGGTCATCTCTCTCTCCATGCCACTTGTCCTGGTGTCCCCCAGCTCTTCTTCACTAAGCACAAATGCTGGTGTACTTGTCTGGCAGGCTGGCAGCCTCCTGGGATGATTTGGGATCCTGATCCAGGACCCACTCTTTGACCTCCACTGTTCCTGGAGAATGAGGTCTTTTAGTCGGTCCATCACCTGCAATCCCTCAACCCACTGATGTAACAGGGTTGATAATTGTGCTAACCAAGAAAAAGAGAACAAGAAGGGCTTGTCACTGGGGCACAGGGACAAGCCCTTCTTGTTCTCTTTTTCTTGGTTCACACTATTTTTTGGGCTTTGGGAGCACCACCAACACAGTGCTATGATACAACTTAAGTACTGAGATAATCTATGGTTGGTTTATAACAATTTGACATATAATATGAAAAAAGTTCTGTGCGGCACCCTCCCTGTTTGTTTGATAATTGTGCTAACAGTCCAGATTCTCCCTTCTTAGCAGCAGCTGCTAAATCCATCAAGGGGTCAGGTTCCTGCTCATTTTCAGGTAAGTTACACACAGCTAACACACAAGCTTCCCTGTCATGATAAGATTTGAGCATGTTATTGTGGTAAATCTTCGGCCTCTTTTGTCCCTCCTCCTTAGGCCACTATATAATTGAAATCATTGATCCTCTGTAGTATAGTGTAAGGCCCCCAGGCAGCCTGTATCTTGTTCTGCCACATAGGGATCAGAACCAGGACCTTTTGGCCCACCTCAAATATGCTCTCTGTCACACTGTGGTCATACCAGAGTTTGTGCTTGGCCTGTGCAGCTTTCAGGTTGCTGTGCACCATCCCCATAAAGGACTGCAATTTTAACCTGAACTTTACCACATTGTGCACCACTGATGTTTCAGGGGTGATCAATTTTCCTCCCATTCTTCCCTAATCAAGTCAGAGGGAATGTGTTTTGATCTCTGAACTTCTGTCTGCAAGCCTTCAGGGTGATGTTGAATCATTGTAATAAGACTTTCTTAATTGTGGCATAATTGCCATCCAGTTCTTGGGGAAGGTTTGCAAACATTCCAAAGCTTACCCCCTTAGTCCAGGGGTTAAATAACTGGCCTACTGACTGGGTCCAGCGCAAACTGCCGGCAAGTACTTTCAAAACTCCTAAAGAATGGGTCCAGGTCACCATCCTTTTCCAGCATGGGAAAATGGTCGTGTTGGGGTCTGTTCTGACTGGTGTCTCTGTCTGCGGGCTGATTGTAGAGCCTAGCCAGCTCCAGCTCGTGTAAGCGCTCCTCTTAGCGGTCTGCAACCTTTCTGCCATCCATACAGCCTCCCTGGTAGCCGCACAATCCGCAACCTCTCGTTCTGCAGCTTGGAACTGCTGTATCAGCTGCAAGGGTGACACATGTTCTGTCTCTTTGATGTATTTAAGGGAAGCTTGTAGGTACTTATCCAGGGCAGTGTGCTCACTGGAACTAGTAGAGGTAGAACCTGCTGGAATGTACAGGATCAGATTTTCCACAGCAGAGTTCATTTCAGACTGATCCAGGGGCAGAACTATGGGAGACAATGGAGGTGCCTGCCGCTGGGCTCCAGCTCTGAAGGGGCACCTCCTCCATTGTCCACAACATATTCATCCCCTTAGGGCTGTAATTATGTGCCCGGAGTGTACCGTCATGGCCGCCCAATACATGGCACCCCTTCCCGGCACCTGAGAAGCCACCATAAACTAGTGCAGAGCTCCATGTCAGACCATCAGCTGCTGCCTTCATCTATCTATAGACTGTCTGCATTACAGTGTCAGTGGCTGCGAGGGGGGGCACCAAATTATAACTTGCCTCCGGGTGTCTGGGATGAACTTACACCACTGGCCTGAACCTTGTCAGCACTATGGCTCTGATCTGCTTCTATGAGTGCTTTGATCAGCTGATCCCGGTTCTTGTTGGAGCTGTCAATCTCTCTGGCCTCACATAAGTCACAAAACTCATTTTTCTTCAGTTGCTTTTACCCAGTGGCCATCTCAGATCTCATTTATTGCCAAATAAAAATAGAAGAGAAAAACAAGAGAGGGGGGGACAGAAAGTATTTGCAACTGTATGTCTTATCATAATTTTTGAGCATACTCTCCAGTTAATTAGGATGCTGATCCTGTCCAGAATCACACAGCTAATTGACTTAAGTTCTTAGATAAAAAAATATTATCCCACCGCTTGCCACCAATTTGTCATGATCCTGAGCTGACTCACAGATACAGCAATCTGGTTCAGCTGGTGGTGACACCGGCATACCTCAGTCACTTACCAAAATACACGTTTCTTCTGCCACCACAAAAGTTTTCCTCTGGAGTCTTTCTGTTCTCCGAAACCATTATTAATAAATCACCTTCAGTTACTCGCAGGCATGTAGCATAGCCACAACCTTTCTGGTTAACTCTCCCAGTGCCAGCTGTTAATAAAGTCTGTGAATTACACGCAGTCTTCTGTTAAACTGACAGGACAGTTTTTCACATTTTACTAAAATGGTAAAAAGGGCCCCATAACTGTATGTATAGGAGATAAGACACAGTTATATAAACATTCCTCTAATCCAAGAATGGTCATAGATGGTTATCTAATCATCTTCCTGATCAAGCTGAATTATAAGTAGTCAGGGGTCATAAACCTCAGTGTACCCATCAACCCCTCTGCAGCACAAACTTAGGTCAGCTAAAGGGCATCAAATGCAGTTGCTTCATCACACAAAGTCCACAAAATATAATTTCTGTTGATTATTTCTGGACCTATTTGCTACACTAATACGCGCACGCGCAAGGGGGGTATTCTGAGTACCCAGAGACCCCCCTAATGGACTACATTTGTTTCATAGAGACAGCCTTGTCTCCGTCTCTGCATGCAGCCATGCACTGGCCGTGTGTCACCCGCAGCGGGTGCAACGGAGCTGTAGCTCCTCAGATAGAGAGTTCTGATTGGCAGAGCTCTGCAGAGGATATGGCTGAGGTGGGAAATGCTACTATTGCCGACTAGCAGCAGCAGCAGCTCTGCTGGACTCCGGCGGCGAGCCTCATCCCTCGGGTTTTGTAAGTATGCTTGATTACTTGTGTGTGTGTGTGTGTATGTATAATGTATGTATGCTCTGTGTAAGTGTACTCGTGTGTGTATGTGTGCTGTGGGTAAGTATGCTTATGTGTGTTATCTGTGTGCATGTATGCATGCTTGCATGTGTATGTTATGTATGTATATGTGTGTGTGTATATATATATATATATATATATATACATAAATATATATATATATATATTGTATGGATCCCCTCCTTAAAAATCCTGTGTTTGCCCCTGAAATATTATTACAGTAAGTATTTATGAATAATTAATGGTATTACTAATACTATGACAAAAGAGAGGCCATTTAATATCTGTCTTATTTTTTATATCAACTTGCTGCTATTAAGCACTGGACAAGAGCACATCAAGGACCTGATTCAGAGGTGGACGCAGTGCTAAGTCTTTGGTTGCTGCGGATCTAAGAACATATGCAAATGCTGCAGGTGCCGTTTTCTTTAATGATACACCCACCACAGCTTCTCAAATCCACTGCATGAATCCATAGGTGCACCATTGGCTGAACATTGCAACAACGCCCATTGGACATCTGAGCAAACATATGGTTGCTCAGAATGTCCACCACAACTAAGCTGCCAAGACCAGTGAATCTGTAATCAAAGACACAATTGTTAGCTGTAGCACGCCCCCAAAATACCGCAAACATGCCTACAATTTATATGCACATCCCCGTCTCTGCCCCAAAATGCCTGCATTCTGTCATCCAAAATGCGCCTAATTCCGCAATTTGACCAGCATTGTCAGACCATTGTGACACTGTGTTGCTCAGTGCGGCTAAGGTGCATATGCAGACCACAAAACATTGCGACCGAATCTAAACTGGGTCGACTTTTGAATCAGGCCCCAAGTCCACAAATAAAATTTTACAATGGTACAATAGCAGCACTTTGCGGTCCACAAGAATAAAGTTTTTATACTTTAATATCATTATTATATACAGACTGCAGGTAAGTAGATATAATATATATATATTAGGGATGAGCGGGTTCGGATTTCTGAAATCCGAACCCCCCGATCCTAGCCGGGAACCGAGTCCGGCTCGGGTTTTCCCACCTGACTCGGAACTGAAATCGAGGCAAAACGTCATCATCAAGCCTTCCACATCTCACGGGTTTTGGATTCTATAAAAGGTCCCCGCGTCGGCGCCATTTCTCACTCCGGCTGTGGAGAGAGAAGAGGGAGGGTGGGAGCTAGGGCTGGCTGGGCTGTGTTATGCTGCTGGTGTCCATAGGGTCTGTGTCCACTCAGTCCATAGGGGCTGACTGGGCTGTGTTGTGCTGCTGTTGTCCATAGGGACTGGCTGGGCTGTGTTGTGCTGCTGTCATAGGGGCTGGCTGGGCTGTGTTGTGCAATCAGTTGTCCATAGGGGCTGTGTCCACTCCAAAGTCTATAGGGGCTGGCTGGACTGTGTTGTGCAGTGTTCCATAAAGGCTGTAGTCCTAAAGGGGTGCTGTAGTGTTGTCCAGGGGGTGATCTGTCCATCAGGGGTGCTCCCCCAAAGTGCACTCCAAATAATAAAATAAAAAAAATGTTTTCTGTGTTTGTGAATTGTGTGCGCAATATCCGCACGTGCATCAACAAAGTAGCGCCAAGCGTGCGCCTGTGTCATAAATCAAGGGCTGGCTGGCTTGTCCATTAAAGAGTGCTGTAACCCCCAAAGTGCACTCCAAAAAAAAAAATATATATTTTTTTGTGTGTGTGTGAATTGTGTGCACTGTGGCTGCATATGCATCAACAAAGGAGCAGCGCCAAGCGTGCGCCTGTGTCCCATAAGTAAAGTGCCGGCTGGCTCATCTCTTAAAGGGTGGTGTAACCCCCAAAGTGCACTCCAACAAAAAGAAAAAATATTTTCTGTGTTTGTGAATTGTATGCACTGTGATTGCACGTGCATCAACAAAGGAGCAGCGCCAAGCGTGTGCCTGTGTCCCATAAGTAAAGGTCCTGGCTGGCTCATCTCTTAAAGGGTGGTGTAACCCTCAAAGTGCACTCCAACAAAAATAAAAAAATATTTTCTGTGTTTGTGAATTGTGTGCACTGTGGTTGCACGTGCATCAACAAAGGAGCAGCGCCAAGCATGCGCCTGTGTCCCATAAGCCTGTTAAAGGGTGGTGTAACCCCCAATGTGCACTCCAAAAAAAATCAAAAATTATTCTTTTCTGTGTTGTGAATTGTGTGTGCTGTAGCTGGACATCTATCAACAAACACGCAGCGCCAAGCGTACGCCTGTGTCATAAATCAAGGGCCAGCTGGCTTGACCATTAAAGGGTGCTGTAACCCCCAAAGTGCACTCCAAAAAAAATTTAAAATTATTCTTTTCTGTGTTTGTGTGCGCCTTAGCCGCACGTATATATCAATCAATATAACATAAATGGAGGACCAAACTTTGTTCCCTAAAAATAAAATAGGGAAAGATCAAGAACCACTCCCTCCTAGTGCTGAAGCTGCTGCCACTAGTCATGACATAGGTGATAAAATGCCATCAATGTCGTCTGCCAAGGTTGATGCCCAATGTCATAGTAGAGGGCATATAAAATCCCAAATGACAAAGTTCAGGATAATGACCTTAAAAAAACATTTAATTCATCTGAGGAGAAAAGTAAACTTGCCAATATGCCATTTACGACACGGAGTGGCAAGGAAAGGCTAAGGTCTTTCCCTATGTTCATGACTAGTGGTTCAGCTTCGCATGACGATGGAATCCCTCCACCCGCTACAAAAATCAAATGAGTTAAGCTGGCAAAAGCACAGCAAAGAACTGTGCATTCTATGCATTCTAAGAAGATATCGCAAATCCCCAAGGAGAGTCCAAGTGTGGTGGCGGTTGTGATGCCTGACCTTCCCAGCACTGGACGGGAAGAGGTGGCTCTTCCCACCATTTGCACACCTTCTGCAAGTGCTGGAAGGAGCACCCACAGTCCACTTGCTGATATAAAAATTGAAGATGTCACTGTTGAAGTACAACAGGATGAGGATACTGGTGTAGCTGGTGCTGAGGAGGAAGTTGGCGAGGAAAATTCTGATGGTGATGTGGTTTGTTTAAATCAGGCTCCGGGGGAGACAGTTGTTGTCCATGGGATGAAAAAGCCCATCACAGTCATGCCTGGGCAGAAGACCAAACATTCCACCTCTTTGGTCTGACAATATTTCTATCCAAATCCGGACAACAACTGTCTTGCCATATGTACCATATGTAAAGGTGAAATAAGTAGGGGTAGGGATGTTAACCACCTAGGAACATCTTCCCTTATATGTCATCTGCAGCGCGTTCATAAAAAGTTACTGTCAAGTTCAGAAACTTTGGCTAAGACCGTAAGCAGTCCAGGGACACCTAAATCCCTTTGTTATTCATAAATACTTACTGTAATAATATTTCAGGGGCAAACACAGGATTTTTAAGGAGGGGATCCATACAATATATATATATATATATATATTTATGTATATATATATATATATATATATATATATACACACACACATATACATACATAACATACACATGCAAGCATGCATACATGCACACAGATAACACACATAAGCATACTTACCCACAGCACACATACACACACGAGTACACTTACACAGAGCATACATACATTATACATACACACACACACACACAAGTAATCAAGCATACTTACAAAACCCGAGAGATGAGGCTCGCCGCCGACTTTAAAGGAGTGGACACAGCCCCTATGGACAACAGCAGCACAGTGCAGCACAGCACAGCACAACACTACACTGCACTACACTACACTACACAGCCCAGCCAGCCCTAACTCCCACCCTCCCTCTTCACTGTCCACAGCCAAGTGAGAAAATGGCGCCGACACGGGTACCTTATATAGGATCCAAAACCCGCGAGACCCGGAAAGCGAGATGATGACGTTTTGCCTCGATTTCAGATCCGAGTCAGGCGGGAAAAGTCGAGCCTGACTCGGATCGGCCTCGGATCGGGGGGGCTCGGGGGGGGTTCGGATTTCAGAAAACCGAACCCGCTCACCCCTAATATATATATATTAGGGGTGTGCACCGGCCACTTTTCGTGTTTTGTGTTTTGGTTTTGGATCTGGATTTTTCTTCGTGTTTTGGATCTGGATTGGTTTTACCAAAACCACCATTCCGTGTTTTGGGTTTTGTGTTTTGGATCTGTATGTTTATTTAAAAAAAAGCATAAAACAGCTAAAATCACAGAATTTCTGGTTTTTCTGCTCCTATGCTATTATTAACCTCAATAACCTTAATTTCCACTCATTTCCTGTCTTTTCTGAACACCTCACAATAGTGTTTTTATGTCCAAAAGGTTGCACAGAGGTAGCTGGATGACTATGCTAAGCGACACGAGTGTGCAGCACAATCACGTGGACCATCTACGAGTGACACTGCAGTGGCAGACAGGATGGCAGTTAGAAAAATTAGGCCCCAAACAGTACATAATGCAAAGAATAAAAAAGAGGTGCAAGATGGAATGTCCTTGGGCCCTCCCACCCACCCTTATGTTATGTAAACAGGACATGCACACTTTAACAAACCAATCATTTCAGCGCCAGGGTCTGCCACATGACTGTGGCTGAAATGATAGGTTTGTTTGGGCCCCCACAAAACAAGCTGGCAATTAATGTGTCCCTGCACAAACTGGCTCTACGGAGGCAAGATGTCGTCCTCATCCTCCTCATCCACTGATTCCTCACCCTCTTCAGTGTTGTGTACATCCTTATCCTCACAGAGTATTAATTCGTCCCACTGGAATCCACCACCACAGGCCATACGTTCTGGAGGCTGGTCTCCCTGGAAGAGTTGATAATTAATTTTTATGAACATCATCTTCTCCACATTTTGTGGAAGCAACCTCCTAAGCCTTTCGCTGACAAGGTTCCCAGCTGCACTAAACACTCTTTCGGAGTACACACAGGAGGGGGGGCAACTCAGGTAAAATAGAGCCAGTTTGTACAGGGGCCTCCAAATTGCCTCTTTTTCCTGCCAGTACAGGTACGGATTGTCTGACATGCCTACTTGGATGCTGTCACCGATGTCATCCTCCACCATTCTTTCAATGGTGACAGGATCATATGCAGTGACAGTAGACATGTCAGAATTTGTTGCCAGGTCCTCCAGTCCGGACCAGATGTCCAAACTTGGTCCTGCCTGCCCTGCATCACCACCAGCGGGTTGCTTAGGATACCTAAGTTGTTTACTGGCAGCCCCAGTTGTGGGAGAAAATGAAGAAGGAGCTGTTGACGTGTCACGTTCCGCTTCAGCTGACAGTGTTTTCACCAGCAGGTCTTTGTACCTCTGCAGGTTTGTGTCAGCCAGAAAGAGAGACACCACATAGGCTTTAAACCTAGGATCGAGCACAGTGGCCAAAATGTAATGGTCTGATTTCAACAGATTGACCACCCTGGAATCCTGGCAAAGACGAATGAAGGGCGTAATCCACAAGTCCCACATACCGAGTGGAATCGCTCCATTTTATCTCCTCCTTCACTTTCTCTAGCTGCTTCTGCAAAAGCCTGATGTGGGGAATGACCTGACTCAAGCTGGCAGTGTCTGAACTAACTTCACGTGTGGCAAGTTTGAAGGGCTGGAGAACCTTGCACAACACGGAAATCATTCTCCACTGCACTTGAGTCAGGTACATACCCCCTCCTTTGCCTATGTCATAGGTGGTTGTATAGGCTTGAATGGCCTTTTGCTGCTCCTCCATCCTCTGAAGCATATAGAGGGTTGAGTTCCACCGGGTCACAACATCTTGCTCAGGTGATGGCGGGGCAGGTTCAAGAGTGTTTGCTGGCGCTCCAGTCATTGGCATGCAGTCGCTGAATGGTGAAAGTGGTCACAAATTTTTCGGGCCACCCAAAGTGTCTCCTGCATGCCCCTGTTGCTTTTCAGAAAATTCTGCACCACCAAATTTATTGTGTGAGCAAAACATGGGACATGCTGGAATTAACCCATATGTAATGCCCGCATTATATACAGACTGCAGGTAAGTAGATATAATATATATATATTAGGGATGAGCGGGTTCGGATTTCTGAAATCCGAACCCCCCGATCCTAGCCGGGAACCGAGTCTGGCTCGGGTTTTCCCACCTGACTCGGAACTGAAATCGAGGCAAAACGTCATCATCAAGCCTTCCACATCTCACGGGTTTTGGATTCTATAAAAGGTCCCCGCGTTGGCGCCATTTCTCACTCCGGCTGTGGAGAGAGAAGAGGGAGGGTGGGAGCTAGGGCTGGCTGGGCTGTGTTATGCTGCTGGTGTCCATAGGGTCTGTGTCCACTCAGTCCATAGGGGCAGACCGGGCTGTGTTGTGCTGCTGTTGTCCATAGGGACTGGCGGGGCTGTGTTGTGCTGCTGTCATAGGGGCTGGCTGGGCTGTGTTGTGCAATCAGTTGTCCATAGGGGCTGTGTCCACTCCAAAGTCTATAGGGGCTGGCTGGACTGTGTTGTGCAGTGTTCCATAAAGGCTGTAGTCCTAAAGGGGTGCTGTAGTGTTGTCCAGGGGGTGATCTGTCCATCAGGGGTGCTCCCCCAAAGTGCACTCCAAATAATAAAATAAAAAAAATGTTTTCTGTGTTTGTGAATTGTGTGCGCAATATCCGCACGTGCATCAACAAAGTAGCGCCAAGCGTGCGCCTGTGTCATAAATCAAGGGCTGGCTGGCTTGTCCATTAAAGAGTGCTGTAACCCCCAAAGTGCACTCCAAAAAAATATATATATATTTTTTTGTGTGTGTGTGAATTGTGTGCACTGTGGCTGCACATGCATCAACAAAGGAGCAGCGCCAAGCATGCGCCTGTGTCCCACAAGTAAAGTGCCGGCTGGCTCATCTCTTAAAAGGTGGTGTAACCCCCAAAGTGCACTCCAACAAAAAGAAAAAATATTTTCTGTGTTTGTGAATTGTATGCACTGTGATTGCACGTGCATCAACAAAGGAGCAGCGCCAAGCGTGTGCCTGTGTCCCATAAGTAAAGGTCCTGGCTGGCTCATCTCTTAAAGGGTGGTGTAACCCTCAAAGTGCACTCCAACAAAAATAAAAAAATATTTTCTGTGTTTGTGAATTGTGTGCACTGTGGTTGCACGTGCATCAACAAAGTAGCAGCGCCAAGCATGCGCCTGTGTCCCATAAGCCTGTTAAAGGGTGGTGTAACCCCCAATGTGCACTCCAAAAAAAATCAAAAATTATTCTTTTCTGTGTTGTGAATTGTGTGTGCTGTAGCTGGACATCTATCAACAAACACGCAGCGCCAAGCGTACGCCTGTGTCATAAATCAAGGGCCGGCTGGCTTGACCATTAAAGGGTGCTGTAACCCCCAAAGTGCACTCCAAAAAAAAATTAAAATTATTCTTTTCTGTGTTTGTGTGCGCCTTAGCCGCACGTATATATTAATCAATATAACATAAATGGAGGACCAAACTTTGTTCCCTAAAAATAAAATAGGGAAAGATCAAGAACCACTCCCTCCTAGTGCTGAAGCTGCTGCCACTAGTCATGACATAGGTGATAAAATGCCATCAATGTCGTCTGCCAAGGTTGATGCCCAATGTCATAGTAGAGGGCATATAAAATCCCAAATGACAAAGTTCAGGATAATGACCTTAAAAAAACATTTAATTCATCTGAGGAGAAAAGTAAACTTGCCAATATGCCATTTACGACACGCAGTGGCAAGGAAAGGCTAAGGTCTTTCCCTATGTTCATGACTAGTGGTTCAGCTTCGCATGACGATGGAATCCCTCCACCCGCTACAAAAATCAAATGAGTTAAGCTGGCAAAAGCACAGCAAAGAACTGTGCGTTCTATGCATTCTAAGAAGATATCGCAAATCCCCAAGGAGAGTCCAAGTGTGGTGGCGGTTGTGATGCCTGACCTTCCCAGCACTGGACGGGAAGAGGTGGCTCTTCCCACCATTTGCACACCTTCTGCAAGTGCTGGAAGGAGCACCCACAGTCCACTTGCTGATATAAAAATTGAAGATGTCACTGTTGAAGTACAACAGGATGAGGATACTGGTGTAGCTGGTGCTGAGGAGGAAGTTGGCGAGGAAAATTCTGATGGTGATGTGGTTTGTTTAAATCAGGCTCCGGGGGAGACAGTTGTTGTCCATGGGATGAAAAAGCCCATCACAGTCATGCCTGGGCAGAAGACCAAACATTCCACCTCTTTGGTCTGGCAATATTTCTATCCAAATCCGGACAACAACTGTCTTGCCATATGTACCATATGTAAAGGTGAAATAAGTAGGGGTAGGGATGTTAACCACCTAGGAACATCTTCCCTTATATGTCATCTGCAGCGCGTTCATAAAAAGTTACTGTCAAGTTCAGAAACTTTGGCTAAGACCGTAAGCAGTCCAGGGACACCTAAATCCCTTTGTCATGTTGTATCCAAGCACCTGCAAACCACACCGTCAACTCCCTCCTCGTCAATTTCCTCCTTAGTCAGGATCGGAAGTAGTCCTGCAGGCCATGTCACTGGCATGACTGACTCTCCTATCCGGCATTCCTCCGGAGGATCCTGCATTGCTATGCCTACTGCTGCCACTGCTGCTGTTGCTACTGGGAGTCGCTCATCATCCCAGAAATGAAGTAGGAACACCACTACTTTTACTAAACAATTGACCCTCCAACAGTCCTTAGTGAGGAGGATGAAGTTCGACAGCAGTCATCTTGTAGCAAAACATATAACTGAGGCCTTGACTGCTATGTTGGTGTTAGACATGCATCCAGTATCCACCATTAGTGCGGTGGGATTTAGACAATTGATAGAGGTAGTGTGTCCCCGGTTCCAAATCTCGTCTAGATTCCACTTCACTAGGCAGGCGATACCGAGACTGTACAGAAATGTCAGAACAAGTGTCCTCAGTGTCCTGAAAAATGCAGTTGTACCCAATGTCCACTTAACCATGGACATGTGGGCAAGTGGAACAGGGCAGACTAAGGACTATATAACTGTGACAGCCCACTGGGTAGATGTATCACCTTACGCAGCAACAACAGCAGCGTCACCAGTAGCAGCATCTCAGAAACACCAGCTCGTTCCAAGGCAGGCTACGCTGTGTATCACTGGTTTCAGTAAGAGGCACACCGCCGACAACCTCTTAGAGAAACTGAGGGAAATCATTGCCCAGTGGCTTTCCCCACTTAGACTCTCCTGGGGTTTTGTGATATCTGACAATGCCACCAATATTGTGCGGGCATTACATATGGGTTAATTCCAGCACGTCCCATGTTTTGCTCACACAATAAATTTGGTGGCGCAGAATTTTCTGAAAAGCAACAGGGGCATGCAGGAGACACTTTGGGTGGCCCGAAAAATTTGTGACCACTTTCACCATTCAGCGACTGCATGCCAATGACTGGAGCGCCAGCAAACACTCTTGAACCTGCCCCGCCATCACCTGAGCAAGATGTTGTGACCCGGTGGAACTCAACCCTCTATATGCTTCAGAGGATGGAGGAGCAGCAAAAGGCCATTTAAGCCTATACATCCACCTATGACATAGGCAAAGGAGGGGGTATGTACCTGACTCAAGTGCAGTGGAGAATGATTTCCGTGTTGTGCAAGGTTCTCCAGCCCTTCAAACTTGCCACACGTGAAGTTAGTTCAGACACTGCCAGCTTGAGTCAGGTCATTCCCCACATCAGGCTTTTGCAGAAGCAGCTAGAGAAAGTGAAGGAGGAGATAAAATGGAGCGATTCCACTCGGTATGTGGGACTTGTGGATTACGCCCTTCATTCGTCTTTGCCAGGATTCCAGGGTGGTCAATCTGTTGAAATCAGACCATTACATTTTGGCCACTGTGCTCGATCCTAGGTTTAAAGCCTATGTGGTGTCTCTCTTTCTGGCTGACACAAACCTGCAGAGGTACAAAGACCTGCTGGTGAAAACACTGTCAGCTGAAGCGGAACGTGACACGTCAACAGCTCCTTCTTCATTTTCTCCCACAACTGGGGCTGCCAGTAAACAACTTAGGTATCCTAAGCAACCCGCTGGTGGTGATGCAGGGCAGGCAGGACCAAGTTTGGACATCTGGTCCGGACTGGAGGACCTGGCAACAAATTCTGACATGTCTACTGTCACTGCATATGATCCTGTCACCATTGAAAGAATGGTGGAGGATGACATCGGTGACAGCATCCAAGTAGGCATGTCAGACAATCCGTACCTGTACTGGCAGGAAAAAGAGGCAATTTGGAGGCCCCTGTACAAGCTGGCTCTATTTTACCTGAGTTGCCCCCCCTCCTGTGTGTACTCCGAAAGAGTGTTTAGTGCAGCTGGGAACCTTGTCAGCGAAAGGCTTAGGAGGTTGCTTCCACAAAATGTGGAGAAGATGATGTTCATAAAAATTAATTATCAACTCTTCCAGGGAGACCAGCCTCCAGAACGTATGGCCTGTGGTGGTGGATTCCAGTGGGACGAATTAATACTCTGTGAGGATAAGGATGTACACAACACTGAAGAGGGTGAGGAATCAGTGGATGAGGAGGATGAGGACGACATCTTGCCTCCGTAGAGCCAGTTTGTGCAGGGACACATTAATTGCCAGCTTGTTTTGTGGGGGCCCAAACAAACCTATCATTTCAGCCACAGTCATGTGGCAGACCCTGGCGCTGAAATGATTGGTTTGTTAAAGTGTGCATGTCCTGTTTACATAACATAAGGGTGGGTGGGAGGGCCCAAGGACATTCCATCTTGCACCTCTTTTTTATTCTTTGCATTATGTACTGTTTGGGGCCTAATTTTTCTAACTGCCATCCTGTCTGCCACTGCAGTGTCACTCGTAGATGGTCCACGTGATTGTGCTGCACACTCGTGTCGCTTAGCATAGTCATCCAGCTACCTCTGTGCAACCTTTTGGACATAAAAACACTATTGTGAGGTGTTCAGAAAAGACAGGAAATGAGTGGAAATTAAGGTTATTGAGGTTAATAATAGCATAGGAGCAGAAAAACCAGAAATTCTGTGATTTTAGCTGTTTTATGCTTTTTTTAAAATAAACATACAGATCCAAAACACAAAACCCAAAACACGGAATGGTGGTTTTGGTAAAACCAATCCAGATCCAAAACACGAAGAAAAATCCAGATCCAAAACCAAAACACAAAACACGAAAAGTGGCCGGTGCACACCCCTAATATATATATATTAGGGGTGAGCGGGTTCGGTTTTCTGAAATCCGAACCCCCCCGAGCCCCCCCGATCCGAGGCCGATCCGAGTCAGGCTCGACTTTTCCCGCCTGACTCGGATCTGAAATCGAGGCAAAACGTCATCATCCCGCTTTCCGGGTCTCGCGGGTTTTGGATCCTATATAAGGTACCCGTGTCGGCGCCATTTTCTCACTTGGCTGTGGACAGTGAAGAGGGAGGGTGGGAGTTAGGGCTGGCTGGGCTGTGTAGTGTAGTGTAGTGCAGTGTAGTGTTGTGCTGTGCTGTGCTGCACTGTGCTGCTGTTGTCCATAGGGGCTGTGTCCACTCCTTTAAAGTCCATAGGGGCTGGCTGGACTGTGTTGTGCAGTCAGTTGTCCATAGGGGCTGTGTCCACTCCAAAGTCCTGTGCAGTGTCCCAGTCCTAAAGGGGTGCTGTAGTGTTGTCCAGGGGGTGCTCTGTCCACCAGGGGTGCTCCCCCCAAGTGCAAAAAAAATATTTTTTCTGTGTTTGTGAATTGTGTGCACTGTGGCTGCACGTGCATCAACAAAGGAGCAGCACCAAGCGTGCGCCTGTGTCCCATAAGTAAAAGGCCAGCTGGCTTGTCCGTTAAAGTGTGCTATAACCCCCAAAGGGCACTCCAAACAAAATAACAATACATATTTTTTTGTGTTTGTGCATTGTGTGCGCTGTAGCCGCACATGCATCAACAAAGTAGTGCCAAGCGTGCGCCTGTGTCCCATAAATAAAGGGCCGGCTGGATTGACCGCTAAAGGGTGCTGTAACCCCCAAAGGGCACTCCAAACAAAATAAAAAAAAATTTCAGTGTTTGTGAATTGTGTGGGCTGTGGCTGCACATGCATCAACAAAGGAGCAGCGCCAAGCGTGCGCCTGTGTCCCATAAGTAAAAGGCCGGCTGGCTTGTCCGATAAAAGGGTGCTGTAACCCCAAAGGGCACTCCAAACAAAATTAAAAAAATATATTATTTTGTGTTTGTGAATTGTGTGCGCAGTAGCCGCACGTGCATCTACAAAGTAGTGCCAAGCGTGTGCCTGTGTCCCATAAATAAAGGGCTGGCTGGATTGACCGCTAAAGGGTGCTGTAACCCCCAAAGGGCACTCCAAACAAAATAATTTTTTTATTTCTGTATTTGTGAATTGTGTGCACTGTGGCTGCACGTGCATCAACAAAGGAGCAGCGCCAAACGTGCGCCTGTGTCCCATAAGTAAAAGGTCAGCTGGCTTGTCCGTTAAAGGGTGCTGCAACCCCAAAGGGCTCTCCAAACAAAATAAAAAAATATATTTTTTTGTGTTTGTGAATTGTGTGCGCAGTAGCCGCACGTGCATCAACAAAGTAGTGCCAAACGTGCGCCTGTGTCCCATAAATAAAGGGCTGGCTGGATTGACCGCTAAAGGGTGCTGTAACCCCAAAGGGCACTCCAAACAAAATATTTTTTTTTTTCTGTGTTTGTGAAATGTGTGCACTGTGGCTGCACGTGCATCAACAATGAAGCAGCGCCAAGTGTGCGCCTGTGTCCCATAAGTAAAAGGCCAGCTGGCTTGTCCATTAAAGGGTGCTGTAACCCCCAAAGGGCACTCCAAACAAAATAAAAAAATATTTTTTTTTGTGTTTGTGAATTGTGTGCGCAGTAGCCGCACGTGCATCAACAAAGTAGTGCCAAGCGTGCGCCTGTGTCCCATAAATAAAGGGCCGGCTGGATTGACCGCTAAAGGGTGCTGTAACCCCCAAAGGGCACTCCAAACAAAATAAAAAATATTTTTCTGTGTTTGTGAATTGTGTGCACTGTGGCTGCACGTGCATCAACCAAGGAGCAGCGCCAAGCGTGCGCCTGTGTCCCATAAGTAATAGACCAGCTGGCTTGTCCATTAAAGGGTGCTGTAACCCCCAAAGGGCACTCCAAACAAAATAAAAATATATATTTATTTGTGTTTGTGAATTGTGTGCGCAGTAGCCGCACGTGCATCAAGAAAGTAGTGCCAAGCGTGCGCCTATGTCCCATAAATAAAGGGCCCGCTGGATTGACCGCTAAAGGGTGCTGTAACCCCTAAAGGGCACTCCAAACAAAATAAAAAATTTTTTCAGTGTTTGTGAATTGTGTGGGCTGTGGCTGCACATGCATCAACAAAGGAGCAGCGCCAAGCATGCGCCTGTGTCCCATAAGTAAAAGGCCGGCTGGCTTGTCCGTTAAAGGGTGCTGTAACCCCAAAGGGCACTCCAAACAAAATAAAAAAATTATATTATTTTGTGTTTGTGAATTGTGTGCGCAGTAGACGCACGTGCATCAACAAAGTAGTGCCAAGCGTGCGCCTGTGTCCCATAAATAAAGGGCCGGCTGGATTGACCGCTAAAAGGTGCTGTAACCCCCAAAGGACACTCCAAACAAAATAATTTTTTTATTTCTGTATTTGTGAATTGTGTGCACTGTGGCTGCACATGCATCAACAAAGGAGCAGCGCCAAGCGTGCGCCGGTGTCCCATAAGTAAAAGGCCGGCTGGCTTGTCCATTAAAGGGTGCTGTAACCCCCAAAGGGCACTCCAAACAAAATAAAAAAAATATATTATTTTGTGTTTGTGAATTGTGTGCGCAGTAGCCGCACGTGCATCATCAAAGTAGTGCCAAGCGTGCGCCTGTGTCCCATAAATAAAGGGCTGGCTGGATTGACCGCTAAAGGGTGCTGTAACCCCCAAAGGGCACTCCAAACAAAATAATTTTTTTATTTCTGTATTTGTGAATTGTGTGCACTGTGGCTGCACGTGCATCAACAAAGGAGCAGCGCCAAACGTGCGCCTGTGTCCCATAAGTAAAAGGCCGGCTGGCTTGTCCGTTAAAGGGTGCTGTAACCCCAAAGGGCACTCCAAACAAAATAAAAATATATTATTTTGTGTTTGTGAATTGTGTGCGCAGTAGCTGCACGTGCATCAACAAAGTAGTGCCAAGCGTGCGCCTGTGTCCCATAAATAAAGGGCTGGCTGGATTGACCGCTAAAGGGTGCTGTAACCCCAAAGGGCACTCCAAACAAAATAAAAATTTTTTTTCTGTGTTTGTGAAATGTGTGCACTGTGGCTGCACGTGCATCAACAATGAAGCAGCGCCAAGCATGCGCCTGTGTCCCATAAGTAAAAGGCCAGCTGGCTTGTCCATTAAAGGATGCTGTAACCCCCAAAGGGCACTCCAAACAAAATAAAAAAATATGTTTTTTTTGTGTTTGTGAATTGTGTGCGCAGTAGCCGCACGTGCATCAACAAAGTAGTGCCAAGCGTGCGCCTGTGTCCCATAAATAAAGGGCCAGCTGGATTGACTGCTAAAGGGTGCTGTGAACCCCAAAGGGCACTCCAAACAAAATAATTTTTTTTTTCTGTGTTTGTGAATTGTGTGCACTGTGGCTGCACGTGCATCAACCAAGGAGCAGCGCCAAGCGTGCGCCTGTGTCCCATAAGTAAAAGACCAGCAGGCTTCTCCATTAAAGGGTGCTGTAACCCCCAAAGGGCACTCCAAACAAAATAAAAATATATATTTTTTTGTGTTTGTGAATTGTGTGCGCAGTAGCCGCACGTGCATCAAGAAAGTTGTGCCAAGCGTGCGCCTATGTCCCATAAATAAAGGGCCAGCTTGATTGACCACTAAAGGGTGCTGTAACCCCCAAAGGGCACTCCAAACAAAATAAAAAAAAATTTTCTGTGTTTGTGAATTGTGTGCACTGTGGCTGCACGTGCATCAACAAAGGAGCAGCGCCAAGCGTGCGCCTGTGTCCCATAAGTAAAAGGCTGGCAGGCTTGTCCATTAAAGGGTGCTGTAACCCCCAAAGGGCACTCCAAACAAAATAAAAAAATATATTTTTTTGTGTTTGTGAATTGTGTGCACAGTAGCCGCACGTGCATCAACAAAGTAGTGCCAAGCGTGCGCCTGTGTCCCATAAATAAAGGGTCAGCTGGATTGACTGCTAAAGGGTGCTGTAACCCCCAAAGGGCACTCCAAACAAAATGAAAAATGTTTTTCTGTGTTTGTGAATTGTGTGCACTGTGTCTGCACGTGCATCAACAAAGGAGCAGCGCCAAGCGTGCGCCTGTGTCCCATAAGTAAAAGACCAGCTGGCTTGTCCGTTAAAGGGTGCTGTAACCCCCAAAGGGCACTCCAAACAAAATAAAAAAATATTTTTTTTTGTGTTTGTGAATTGTGTGCGCAGTAGCCGCACCTGCATCAACAAAGTAGTGCCAAGCGTGCCCTTGTGTCCCATAAGTAAAGGGCCAGCTGGATTGACCGCTAAAGGGTGCTGTAACCCCCAAAGGGCACTCCAAACAAAATAAAAAACAATTTATGTGTTTGTGAATTGTGCGGGCTGTAGCTGCACATGCATCAACAAAGGAGCAGCGCCAATCGTGCGCCTGTGTCCCATATGTAAAGGGCTGGCTGGCTCATTTCTTAAAGGGTGGTGTAACCCACAAAGTGCACTAGTCTCCAACAAAAATAAAAAATTATTTTCTGTGTTTGTGTGCGCCTTAGCCGCACGTATATATCAATATAACATAAATGGAGGACCAAACATTCTCCGATAAAAATAAAATAGGGAAAGATCAAGAACCACTTCCTCCTATTGCTGAAGCTGCTGCCACTAGTCATGACATAAACGATAACATGCCATCAACGTCGTCTGCCAAGGCCGATGCCCAATGTCATAGTAGAGGGCACATACAATCCCAAATGACACTGTGGCTGCACGTGCATCAACAAAGGAGCAGCGCCAAGCGTGCGCCTGTGTCCCATAAGTAAAAGGCCGGCTGGCTCGTCCATTAAAGGGTGCTGTAATCCCCAAAGGGCACTCCAAACAAAATAAAAATATATATTTTTTTGTGTTTGTGAATTGTGTGCGCAGTAGCCGCACGTACATCAACAAAGTTGTGCCAAGCGTGCGCCTGTGTCCCATAAATAAAGGGTCGGCTGGATTGACTGCTAAAGGGTGCTGTAACCCCCAAAGGGCACTCCAAACAAAATATTTTTTTTTTCTGTATTTGTGAATTGTGCGCACTGTGGCTGCACGTGCATCAACGAAGGAGCAGCGCCAAGCGTGCGCCTGTGTCCCATAAGTAAAATGCCAGCTGGCTTGTCCATTAAAGGGTGCTGTAACCCCCAAAGGGCACTTCAAACAAAATAAAAATATATATTTTTTGTGTTTGTGAATTGTGTGCGCAGTAGCCGCACGTGCATCAACAAAGTAGTGCCAAGCGTGCGCCTGTGTCCCATAAATAAAGGGCCAGCTTGATTGCCCACTAAAGGGTGCTGTAACCCCCAAAGGGCACTCCAAACAAAATAAAAAAATTTTTTCTGTGTTTGTGAATTGTGTGCACTGTGGCTGCACGTGCATCAACGAAGGAGCAGCGCCAAGCATGCGCCTGTGTCCCATAAGTAAAATACCAGCTGGCTTGTCCGTTAAAGGGTGCTGTAACCCCCAAAGGGCACTCCAAACAAAATAAAAATATATCTTTTTTTGTGTTTGTGAATTGTGTGCGCAGTAGCCGCACGTGCATCAAGAAAGTAGTGCCAAGCGTGCGCCTGTGTCCCATAAATAAAGGGCCAGCTGGATTGTCTGCTAAAGGGTGCTGTAACCCCCAAAGGGCACTCCAAACAAAATAAAAAATCAATTTCTGTGTTTGTGAATTGTGTGAGCTGTAGCTGCACGTGCATCAACAAAGGAGCAGCGCCAAGCGTGCGCCTGTGTCCCATAAGTAAAGGGCCGGCTGGCTCATTTCTTAAAGGGTGGTGTAACCCACAAAGTGCACTAGTCTCCAACAAAAATAAAAAATTATTTTCTGTGTTTGTGTGCGCCTTAGCCGCACATATATATCAATTTAACATAAATGGAGGACCAAACTTTCTCCGATAAAAATAAAATAGGGATAGATCAAGAACCACTTCCTCCTAGTGCTGAAGCTGCTGCCACTAGTCATGACATAGACGATAGCATGCCATCAACGTCGTCTGCCAAGGCCGATGCCCAATGTCATAGTAGAGGGCACATACAATCCCAAATGACACTGTGGCTGCACGTGCATCAACAAAGGAGCAGCACCAAGCGTGCGCCTGTGTCCCATAAGTAAAAGGCCGGCTGGCTTGTCCATTAAAGGGTGCTGTAACCCCAAAGGGCACTCCAAACAAAATAAATATATATATTTTTTTGTGTTTGTGAATTGTGTGCGCAGTAGCCGCACGTGCATCAACAAAGTAGTGCCAAGTGTGTGCCTGTGTCCCATAAATAAAGGGCCGGCTGGATTGACTGCTAAAGGGTGCTGTAACCCCCAAAGGGCACTCCAAACAAAAATAATTTTTTTTTCTGTGTTTGTGAATTGTGTGGGCTGTGGCTTCATGTGCATCCACCAAGGAGCAGCGCCAAGCGTGCGCCTGTGTCCCATAAGTAAAATGCCGGCTGGCTTCTCCATTAAAGGGTGCTGTAACCCCAAAGGGCACTCCAAACAAAATAAAAAAATATATTTTTTTGTGTTTGTGAATTGTGTGCGCAGTAGCCGCACGTGCATCAACAAAGTAGTGCCAAGCGTGCGCCTGTGTCCCATAAATAAAGGGCCGGCTGGATTGACCGCTAATTGTGCTGTAACCCCCAAAGGGCACTCCATACAAAATAAAAAAACAATTTCTGTGTTTGTGAATTGTGTGGGCTGTAGCTGCACGTGCATCAACAAAGGAGCAGCGCCAAGCGTGCGCCTGTGTCCCATAAGTAAAGGGCCGGCTGGCTCATTTCTTAAAGGGTGGTGTAACCCACAAAGTGCTCTAGTCTCCAACAAAAATAAAACATTTTTTTCTGTGTTTGTGTGCGCCTTTGCCGCACGTATATATCAATATAACATAAATGGAGGACCAAACTTTCTCCGATAAAAATAAAATAGGGAAAGATCAAGAACCACTTCCTCCTAGTGCTGAAGCTGCTGCCACTAGTCATGACATAGACGATAACATGCCATCAACTTCGTCTGCCAAGGCCGATGCCCAATGTCATAGTAGAGGGCACATACAATCCCAAATGACACTGTGGCTGCACGTGCATCAACAAAGGAGCAGCGCCAAGCGTGCGCCTGTGTCCCATAAGTAAAAGGCCGGCTGGCTTGTCCATTAAAGGGTGCTGTAATCCCCAAAGGGCACTCCAAACAAAATAAAAATATATATTTTTTTGTGTTTGTGAATTGTGTGCGCAGTAGCCGCACGTACATCAACAAAGTTGTGCCAAGCGTGCGCCTGTGTCCCATAAATAAAGGGTCGGCTGGATTGACTGCTAAAGGGTGCTGTAACCCCCAAAGGGCACTCCAAACAAAATATTTTTTTTTTCTGTATTTGTGAATTGTGCGCACTGTGGCTGCACGTGCATCAACGAAGGAGCAGCGCCAAGCGTGCGCCTGTGTCCCATAAGTAAAATGCCAGCTGGCTTGTCCATTAAAGGGTGCTGTAACCCCCAAAGGGCACTCCAAACAAAATAAAAATATATATTTTTTGTGTTTGTGAATTGTGTGCGCAGTAGCCGCACGTGCATCAACAAAGTAGTGCCAAGCGTGCGCCTGTGTCCCATAAATAAAGGGCCAGCTGGATTGCCCACTAAAGGGTGCTGTAACCCCCAAAGGGCACTCCAAACAAAATAAAAATTTTTTTTCTGTGTTTGTGAATTGTGTGCACTGTGGCTGCACGTGCATCAACGAAGGAGCAGCGCCAAGCGTGCGCCTGTGTCCCATAAGTAAAATACCAGCTGGCTTGTCCATTAAAGGGTGCTGTAACCCCCAAAGGGCACTCCAAACAAAATAAAAATATATCTTTTTTTGTGTTTGTGAATTGTGTGCGCAGTAGCCGCACGTGCATCAACAAAGTAGTGCCAAGCGTGCGCCTGTGTCCCATAAATAAAGGGCCAGCTGGATTGTCTGCTAAAGGGTGCTGTAACCCCCAAAGGGCACTCCAAACAAAATAAAAAATCAATTTCTGTGTTTGTGAATTGTGTGAGCTGTAGCTGCACGTGCATCAACAAAGGAGCAGCGCCAAGCGTGCGCCTGTGTCCCATAAGTAAAGGGCCGGCTGGCTCATTTCTTAAAGGGTGGTGTAACCCACAAAGTGCACTAGTCTCCAACAAAAATAAAAAATTATTTTCTGTGTTTGTGTGCGCCTTAGCCGCACATATATATCAATTTAACATAAATGGAGGACCAAACTTTCTCCGATAAAAATAAAATAGGGAAAGATCAAGAACCACTTCCTCCTAGTGCTGAAGCTGCTGCCACTAGTCATGACATAGACGATAGCATGCCATCAACGTCGTCTGGCAAGGCCGATGCCCAATGTCATAGTAGAGGGCACATACAATCCCAAATGACACTGTGGCTGCACGTGCATCAACAAAGGAGCAGCACCAAGCGTGCGCCTGTGTCCCATAAGTAAAAGGCCGGCTGGCTTGTCCATTAAAGGGTGCTGTAACCCCAAAGGGCACTCCAAACAAAATAAATATATATATTTTTTTGTGTTTGTGAATTGTGTGCGCAGTAGCCGCACGTGCATCAACAAAGTAGTGCCAAGTGTGTGCCTGTGTCCCATAAATAAAGGGCCGGCTGGATTGACTGCTAAAGGGTGCTGTAACCCCCAAAGGGCACTCCAAACAAAATAAAAAATTTTTTTCTGTGTTTGTGAATTGTGTGGGCTGTGGCTTCATGTGCATCCACCAAGGAGCAGCGCCAAGCGTGCGCCTGTGTCCCATAAGTAAAATGCCGGCTGGCTTCTCCATTAAAGGGTGCTGTAACCCCAAAGGGCACTCCAAACAAAATAAAAAAATATATTTTTTTGTGTTTGTGAATTGTGTGCGCAGTAGCCGCACGTGCATCAACAAAGTAGTGCCAAGCGTGCGCCTGTGTCCCATAAATAAAGGGCCGGCTGGATTGACCGCTAATTGTGCTGTAACCCCCAAAGGGCACTCCATACAAAATAAAAAAACAATTTCTGTGTTTGTGAATTGTGTGGGCTGTAGCTGCACGTGCATCAACAAAGGAGCAGCGCCAAGCGTGCGCCTGTGTCCCATAAGTAAAGGGCCGGCTGGCTAATTTCTTAAAGGGTGGTGTAACCCACAAAGTGCTCTAGTCTCCAAAAAAAATAAAACATTTTTTTCTGTGTTTGTGTGCGCCTTTGCCGCACGTATATATCAATATAACATAAATGGAGGACCAAACTTTCTCCGATAAAAATAAAATAGGGAAAGATCAAGAACCACTTCCTCCTAGTGCTGAAGCTGCTGCCACTAGTCATGACATAGACGATAACATGCCATCAACTTCGTCTGCCAAGGCCGATGCCCAATGTCATAGTAGAGGGCACATACAATCCCAAATGACAAAGTTCAGGAAAATGACCTTGAAAAAAACATTTAAATCATCTGAAGAGAAAAGTAAACTTGCCAATATGCCATTTACGACATGGAGTGGCAAGGAACGGCTAAGGTCTTTCCCTATGTTTATGACTAGTGGTTCAGCTTCACATGACGATGGAAGCCCTCCTCCCACTAAAAAAAATCAAACGAGTTAAGCTGGCAAAAGCACAGCAAAGAACTGTGCGTTCTAAGAAGATATCACAAATCCCCAAGGAGAGTCCAAGTGTGATGGCGGTTGCGATGCCTGACCTTCCCAGCACTGGACGGGAAGAGGTGGCTCTTTCCACCATTTGCACGTCCCCTGCAAGTGCTGAAAGGAGCACCCACAGTCCACTTGCTGATATGCAAATTGAAGATGTCACTGTTGAAGTACAACAGGATGAGGATACTGGTGTAGCTGGCGCTGAGGAGGAAGTTGGCGAGGAGGATTCTGATGGTGATGTGGTTTGTTTAAATCAGGCTCCGGGGGAGACAGTTGTTGTCCGTGGGATGAAAAAGCCCATCACGGTCATGCCTGGGCAGAAGACCAAACATTCCACCTCTTTGGTCTGGCAATATTTCTATCCAAATCCGGACAACAACTGTCTTGCCATATGTACCATATGTAAAGGTGAAATAAGTAGGGGTAGGGACGTTAACCACCTAGGAACATCCTCCCTTATACGGCACCTGCAGCGCGTTCATAAAAAGTTACTGTCAAGTTCAGAAACTTTGGCTAAGACCGTAAGCAGTCCAGGGACACCTAAATCCCTTTTTCCTGTTTTATCCAAGGAATTGGTGGATGAGGTGGATGAGGACGACATCTTGCCTCCGTAGAGCCAGTTTGTGCAGGGACACATTAATTGCCAGCTTGTTTTGTGGGGGCCCAAACGAACCAATCATTTCAGCCACAGTCATGTGGCAGACCCTGGCGCTGAAATGATTGGTTTGTTAAAGTGTGCATGTCCTATTTATACAACATAAGGGTGGGTGGGAGGGCCCAAGGACAATTCCATCTTGCACCTCTTTTTTTTCTTTGCAGTATGTACTGTTTGTGGCCTAGTTTTTCAAACTGCCATCCTGTCTGCCACTGCAGTGTCACTCCTAGATGGGCCACGTGTTTGTGCCGCCCACTCGTGTCGCTTAGCATAGTCATCCAGCTACCTCGGTGCAATCTTTTGGCCATAAAAACAATATTGTGAGGTGTGAGGTGTTCAGAATAGACTGGAAATGAGTGGAAATGAAGGTTATTGTGGTTAATAATTGCATAGGAGCAGAAAAACCCACAACTTCTGTGATTTAAGCTGTTTTTATGCTTTTTTTAAAACATATATTCAAAACAAATATATATACAGTCAGGTGCATAAATATTGGGACATTGACAGAATTTTCATATTTTGGCCTCTATTCACCACCACAGTGGCTTTGAAATGAAACAAACAAGATGTGCTTTAACTGCAGACTTTCAGATTTAATTTGAGGGTAATTACATCTAAATCAGGTGAACGGTGTAGGAATTACAACGGTTTCTATTTCTTCTTTTCTGTGCTCAGAGTAAACCCCGCCCTTTACAAGCACCTGTGGTATGTTATTAAGCTAATTGAGCAACTACCATATTTTTTGCTTGCAAGCCAGAAACTGCAAGAAATTTGAATACAACTGTCCCCAGGACCCCCACTCTGACTCTCTCTCAGTGGCATATATAGTAAATTTCAGGTTTTTAGAAATGGAGATGTTGCCCATGGCAACCAATCAGATTCTGCCTTCAGATCTAGCACCTTCTAGAAGATAATAGCTAGAATCTGAATGGTTGCTATGGGCAACATCTCTACTTCTAAAAACCCACACTTTAGTAAATAAACCCCTCAATATCTCTCCTTTCCCTCTCCTTTTCTGGTAACCCCCAGCACCCACGAAAGAGTAGGTATATCTCCCTCATCCCGCCCACTTCCTAGTGAAATGGGCAGGATGGGGAGATTTTAGGAGAAATTTGCGTCTGTGAATGCAGGGGGCGGAGCTAAATGACGTGAATGGCATTATTTAGACCCGTCTGCTCCTCGCAGATCCGCAAATAGTGGGTTTTCCAGCAAAGGGTTGGGGCCTAATGACAGCTGTAACCTGGCCCCGCCCTCCAAAGCCGAGATGACCAGGCTGCTCCCGGAAAAGGTTCATTAAAAGTCAGCAAGTATGTCCCTACTACTACTGTCTCCTCTCCTTACTACTACTGTCTACAATCAGCCTCTCTCCTCTCCTTACTATTACTGTCTAGTGCAGACTTCAGTGACCAACTTTCTGTAGCTATCAAACTAAGAAGAAGCAACAGGAGTGGCGTTATTTTTTTTCTTTTGAAAGGTCTTTTTATTTAGTTTTTTGCATTACAGAAATGAATATACAATATACAATTTACATAAAGAGAAAGAATTGCAGAAAAATAAGGGCAATAATAATTGCAACTAGAATTAAGTAGACAGTGAAATATCCTGTTATCAAAATGTTGGATATATAATGCTGAATTAGTCTGTAAATGAACATTGCATGACAGGCATTATGTCAACCTAATAAGATATAGGTAAACATATATTAAGAAAAATGCAAAAAGGGGGAGAAAGAAAGGGGGGGAGGGAAGGAGTAGGAAAGGACAGCAGGAGGGGAACCAGCCAAGGAGAGCTAAGAGTTTCAGTGGAACTGAATAAAGAGAAAACAAAGCTATATAGTTGTTCGGAATTGGCATGCTTTATATACTACGAAGCACATCACTCACTTCGTTCCCTCCAGCTAAAGTCAGTCCTCGACCACTACAATGAGTGACAGTAGCAACAGGGCAGAGTGTGAGTCACACATGCAGCCTTTGCATCTGTAACTATGCTGCTAGTGGATGTGGTCACTGAGACTGTAGACAGGCACTGTGAGTGGCTGTCTCAGTGACAGCGAGAATCACATTAATACACAACATTTGTGTACCTAAAACTGTCTGGAATCCCAGATCCTTTGAATTGGACCCCCTAATTGAGTAATATAGTCCTAGTGTGGAAGTATTGAGTGGTTCCAATGCATGGATGAAAAACAACTGATTTGGCTAGGCAATACAACAATGAATGTTAGCTTGCCTACTGTATGACTGCATATAACCTAGTCCCAAAGGTCACCATTATATATCATCTGCTAGTGACTATATCTAACCACTAATGATACTGGATCAGAACCTCTATACACACCTTCCTATACCTTCTAATATCCTGCCTATACCTTCTAATGTCCTGCCTATACCTTCTAAGGATGACGCTAATTTGCGTACGCAGTCATACAGTAAATAAAGACTTAAGACTTGGAATCTGTGGTTCCAATGCACAAGTATTATTCAAGTAAAAGTACAGTCAGTTACACGCAATTGATCCAGACACAATTTAGGCACAAAGGAATTATACAGACCCAAGTACAGTATACATACGCAGCGCTTCCGGTACCACGTGTTAGGTATCAGCAAGATACCTAATGTCTATCAGCATTCGGCACGAAGACTAAAAACCCAGTGTTGTAGCACACATATTTATACCCCCCCAGGAATAGACAAAACAATAGAGATGTTTGTTGCTGATGCTATTGGTTCCCAAGGGGGATCCATCTGTTACGGAGCATTTAACAGGCTGGTTCAAATAGACTCACCCAGCCTCTAACAACTGGGGGTCTCTGCCCTCCCGCTCCCTGTATCATCCTAACAGTTAATACATTTTGTTGCTTGAAGTCTCTGTGGTCCATAACTCGAGAATGCATGATGTGATCTCCCCACCGATATCACCTGAATACTGTGGAAAGAGTACGCATCAGTACAAAACCAAACACGGCTTTCTTAGCATGTATAAAACCTTAGTTATCAAATAACCTTATTTCACAGCATTTATACTAACTGATCAAACTTAAATCTTATACCTTAAAGCTAATGAAACCTTGTAAGTGAATATGTAATGTGTGAGTGTACGGGGTTTGATATGAAGACGCTAGTTAACTGGGGACAGATGCGTGCGCATTTAGCTACTAAACGGTGTTTTCATTCGGGGTCTTGTGCATTCGCTAATATGCGACTAGTTAACAGCGCTATTATGCGTATTATAGTGTATATGAGAAATGATGGAAGATGCAATCGCATGGTGCTGATAGTATTATCGCCACATGTACCAAAGTGTGAGTTTATCTAAAATGGCGCTTAGGCGGCCATTCGCAAAATGGCGTCTTGAAATCTCATTTCCAAGATGGCGTCTTGCAGCCAGTCGCAATGGTATCGCTGCGATTCAATTTCAAACTGAACTTGTCTCAGCCAATTACTCAGCTTCGACACCACTTATATAAGAAATGCAGTGGATTTGACTAGCAATATTGACTTTTGGGTGTATTGCATCTATTTCAGGAGGAAAGTTCATGCAGAGGGGTATTTTATTTGTAGTAATAGGCTCTATTAGAATGTGATATTGCAATCATATTTATCAATTATTCCGCCCAACTCATTCTGTAATACTTTCAAAATTACTCATGTAAAACTAGCGGGTAAAATTGTTTCTTAAGTAGAAGCAGACAGGATTATGCAAGTGAAAAATATGCTTCTTGATTTTGGCAAAAAAAAAACAAACCCAAACTTTTGAAACAATGAGAACATAAACAAACTCAATTTCCCACACTTTCGCCTCTCATTATTTCAGACATCCCAATAATATGAATTTTTAGATTCCAAGTCATGTCATATTACAAAGTAGGTGAAACTTTGGTCAAGTATGGTAGGGCTTGGGTGAACTGAATGGGCTTATGGTTAGATCATCAATTGGCTTAATTTGTGATAAATTTTACTTTTTCAATTGTGTCCACTTCCTTATTTTTTTTTTACACTAGCTGGGATACCCATAGCCTGGGTTGAAGACTGGACCTTGAAGTACACCTGCAGCCTTTATTTGTTTACATTGTCCTTCCCATTCTATTGTTCTTGAAAATGAACCCACTGTTTGTTAACATGCATGCAAACAGTGCGGTCTGCAATATCCGAATGGCTCACGACCAGAACCAGATTCAAATTTTGCCGGCGATGTCTGTCCATGTCTGCTGTTGCCTGTCATTACACCATCTGTAATTAGCTGGTGACCAGGCCCAAAATCCACACCTGCTAGCTGCTGATGACACACAGAGGGAGGCAACAGACTGCTGGAGAAACACAGAGAGGCGAGTTGTGGGGGGGGCATAATGTGTAAGTGGCACTACTATTGTGTGGAATAATGTGTTATATGGGGCACTAATACTATGTGGCAGAATCTGTAAAGAGCATTAGTGTGGTTTAATGTGGAAGGGGCATTACTGTTTAGTGTAAGGGGCATTACTGTGTGGCATACTGTATAAGGAGCACTACTACTGCATGGCATAATATGTATAAGGGGTACTATTGCATAACCTGAATGGGTTCTGTGGGACATAACTTGAAAATGGTCTGTGTGGCATAACATTAATGGGCTCTGTGTGGGGGGCAATTTTTTTTTTACTTTTGGGGGGGACCCTTTTAAGAACTTGCTATATGGCCCACAAAATTCTAGTTTTGTCCTTGCATGCAAACACTTAGTAATAGATATGGTCACTTTAAAAGGGACTAACTCTGGATTTAATATAAACCTGCATGAATAATAAAGTTTGCTCAGACTGAGAGGTTAAAAGGATATTTTTGTAGTTTTCTTATAGGTTTTTGGCAGACTTCCATTTCCACTGAAGCCAGCCCCAAAACCTGTGTAATTTAGGAGTGTCCCCATTTTTAGGGATTGTGTGATATTGTGTGGCCCTTACAAAGTTCAAACAAGTCAAATACCTAGCCCTGGTCAAACTTCATCACCATGCCAAATTTGGTCAATAACTCTGGCGATGCATAAAGAACAAATAGAAATGCTTTCTCGCTTTTATAGATTTAGGGGTATAAGTGTGGGTTTATAGAAGTGGAAGTGTTGCCCATAGCAACCAATCATATTCTAGCTATTATCTTTTAGAAGATCAAGATAAATGATAAGTAGCATCTGATTGGTTGCTATGGGCAAAACCTCCACTTCTATAAACCCAAACTAGTTTTAAATAACATTGTTCTCATAATATATCAGTCATTTTTTTCTAGTATTTAAAAAAAAAACTATGTAATATTTATGGGACTTTGTACTGTTTAAATGTACTGTACTGTCTTTTTAGTTTTATACAATTAGCTCAATGAATTGTATGAATTATTAGAAAATATTAATATGTTTAAAAATTAAATGTATTCATTTTTCATAATAAAATATAAATTATTAACAATAATTCTGCTATATCTGAAATGATAACTGTGTATATAAGCTGATTTTGTATATGTAAGGTATTTGAATGCAATTTTGTTAAACTTTGTTATTCATGTCTGCATAAAGATTAGCATGGAAAAGCATGCCGACATCTTGGGCAAAAGGAGTGACTGAGCATAAGCAGGGGTCAAAGGCATCACCATATTGTATCTTTTTCTGACTATATAAATTATATTTCTACCACAGCTAGGGGTTCCAAATTCATAGAAATATACCTGAAGTATATATGCTGGTCTGGTGTGCTTTGGAAGTCCCTGCAACAAGCAGTTTTGGATAAATTATTTAATTAACCTATCGCACATGGCAGTCTTGTTTGAAGTAATATTAGAGATTAAATTATGTAGATTATTGTGGGCATACAATTTTCCATGTGGCTGCTACGCAGAGAAAATTATGTCCATTTATTGAATTTAGGTCAAAAGTTAAATGGGCTGTTCTTGCATAGAACCTGGGTTTTTAACAAGCCAGCCAGTCATCATGGAGCTGGTCATGTCTATGATGTTGACATGGAACATTTCAACATCTGCAGAAGGTTGATATGTTCAAAATTTGAAATGTTGGCAGTCTGCAGAATGCAGATTTTAGGGTTTGGCTGCACGAGCAGAGGGTTAGGCTGCAGGAACAGTGTGTTATGGTTAGGCACTAGGGGAAGGGTTAGCTTTAGGTGTTAGGGGTGTGACTCATCTCTGGGTGACAGCAGTGGTCATCATCTCCTAACCCAGAAGACACCGTTATAGCTGCCAGAGACCCACTAGCAGGTAGGTGATTACTGCACTACCAGGACTGTCATAATTGTCATGTTGACATCTCAGCAGTGTAGACTTTATGAATGTCTACAGTATTTTTGTTGGCAAAATATACCAAAACCCACATATTTGAGATGAGTGGGTTAAGTTCCCTGAGAACCGAAACCACCCGAACTTCGGGAATCCGAGGCAGATTCAAGTCGACTCGGGTTTTCATGCCTTACTCGGATCTGAAAATGAGGCAAAACATCATCATCCGAATATATAATAACACAAAAAACCTGAGCACTGCCAGAGAACTGCTGGTATATAAGGGATGTAAGCCCCTAATGTAAATAAGCAAGACAAAGGAAAAGTATACCAGTGCTAATCAGTAGGTACAAAGCTTTTATCACAAATATCAATGGACAGTTGATATCACATTAAAAGTAATCTAATAAATTGTAATAATCCTCAAAGGGCATCAGAGAGGTATAATACATAAAAATAATGAATGTTAATTATAGCCACAAATGTAAGCATGAATGAACCATGAACTAAGATCCTTAGTAAGTACTCCCTTCAAAATATACACAGTCATGTGCTGGGTGAATCAAGGTATATGACTTAAAGTGTCCCTTAGGTGATTGTATTACTGGTATAGGTCATGGATTGATAACAGTCCTTGGCGGCAGGCAGCAGCCATTGCAGTATTTTTCAGAGCTGTAGTGTTCAACCGGAAAATGGTTATGACGCCAAAGTAAACAGGGGTTGATAAGTCCAATAGATGAATGCTGCCAGCAAATTGGAGGGAGTATAGATGGCTCTGTAGGCTCAATGCATTTCACTGGTTAAAATTACATTCAGCTTCCTCAGGAGCATGTGATCCATAGTGGAATATATATATGGTTCTCAATCAGAAAACAAGTGGCACATGTGGAGATCAATCAATCAATCAATCAATCAATCAATCGTGACCACATTCTTAATACATAAAAATACATACAATCAACTGTCCAGTGTTTAATATATAAATGAAAATATATCTAATCCTACATGTCACATTGTATAAATCTAGAAAATGAGAATATATTTACCTCATATGCTCCACGCTCTGACAGGCCTCCACGTCACATAACCAAACACGTGACATGGAAGTCAGTCAGAACGTCGAAGAGTGGACACCTCAGTTCTTAAAGAACCTTCATATGAACATTCCTCATATAATACTCCAATAGTAATAGACCTTTCGAATGGAAATAATCTTGAAAAGAGGCTCTCCCAGAGACCGGATGAAAGCGTTTCATATGTATCCAGCGTTTTATTTCCGTGTACAAAACTACATATCCCAGAATTCTCAGTGATAGTCACATGGGACTTTTCTTATCACATGACCTGGAGTTAATGTTCACAATAGACCGGGCACATTTCCTGCACTCCTAACAGTAATAACATACACAAGACTACATATCCCATAAGTCTCAGTAATGGTCACATGGATCATTTCCTATCACATGATCGGGAGTTAATGGTCAAAATAGACCTGGCATTAGATATGCACTCTTAATGGAAATACTGATTCTCATTCATTTAAAGCATTGTCATATGGCCAACTCCCGAAAATATAGAGGGTTAATTCTTTAGAATATAAACACATAATAAAACATTTTCTCAAGTAGTACCTTAAGTTTTATTTTTGTACATTTAAACTCAAAAATAGGCTTTCATGGAAACCTAGTGAGCACATTCTGGAGAATTATTCAGTGTTATATTTCCGTATGCGCATGTGGAAGACTACATCTCCCATAAGTCTGAGTGCTCATTTCTGATCACATGACCATTTACAATCACATGATCGGGCATTTCAAATTGAATCAATAAAGCAGAGATATCCTGTGCTCTCAACAGAGTCTCTGATATCCAATGATCTAATACATTATCATAAGACCAACTCCTGGTTATGTGATCAGAGCTTAAAGAAATGTAATCATAAATCAATTATATTACACTAAAAAGACAAAAAAAGGAAAAAGGTTTTAACTATCCTGCATGAATGTTTGTGTAAATAAATAAATACTACAGGGGAAAAATACTGAATGGTAAATTTTGTCTGAAAATAATAAACTAAATTAATGGTATTTCTAAATGAGGTGATGAATAAAATGAACATATGATGAACATAAATGGTAATATAATACCAGTACATATAATACATATGAAAAAATGAAGATGATGATGATGAGAATAAACCTCAATGTTATCACTAAACATAAAAACAAGATAATTGGAATGTTAAATTTTGTTTGAAAATAATAAACTAAATTAATGGTATTCCTAAATGAGGTGATGAATAAAATGAACATATGATGAACATAAATTGTAATATAATATCAGTACATATAATACATATGAAAAAATTATGATGATGATGATGAGAATAAACCTCAATGTTATCACTAAACATAAAAACAAGATCACTGGACTAAAACTAGATTCCATAGACAATTGTTATAATAAGTTATGAGAAACAATTGACTGAAACTAAACAAAGAAGTTTAAAAGAGATCTGACAGACTATGATAATGATTCAGTTTGAACCTATAGGTTCAAATAAAAAAAGAAACAGGTAGGAAGGGATAGATCTTGGCAGGGTACTAAACAGATGGAGACAGAAAGAAGATCAGGTTTTAGGAGCAAGAAAAACAGCTCAGATTTCAGCCAATTCGTTCACCATAATAGGTACAGTCCATTGACAACAAAAATAGAGATTCTCCTAAGTATAAACATTCCAACTATACTCGACAGCAGGTTCAATTTAATTCTCACTCTATAGAACCATTAGGAATACACTCTACAAAGAAAGATCAGTTAGAGGATATGACTTTTTTGGGGCCAGACCAAAATACAACAGAGACATGAATCACCATTTAAATTCATACCATCCGTGCCCCCCAAAAAGAAGAAGAGATCCAAGTCCCAAGGTAGGAGGGGAGGGAAGATCAATAATAGACAATACAAAAAGACCAGAATAAATGGACAATCAGACCTCACTTCCCAGTCTACTCGGAATGAAACAATAGTATTTTGAATATTTCCTCTATTAAATTAGATGATTCACAATTATTATTACTTAGAAAAGGCCTCAAGTTTTGAACTACAAGTGAATCCAACTCAGTTGACCTGTATGTTGATCTTAACCATTATAATTTCTCCAAGAAACAGCTTATTCAATCTAGAGATGCCGCAGTGCCTATTATATTAAATGAGATCGACAGTCAATCTTTGTCCATGTTGGAGGAATTATGGATAGAGGGTAATGTGGTTGATGTGGATGATTGCACATCTATGAATAAAGAGGTAAAAGTTTTTGACAATACCAGATTGAGAGATCCATTTAGGAGAAAATCTGAATTCTTTCCGATGAGTGCCAGAAGTTATCACATTGACATGTTTTATAAAATTAGATTAGAGGGCCTAAAAACCCTCTGTATCTCCAAACAGGGAAGCTCTAGGTTTATTTCGAATTTGTATAGGGAGGAGAAAAGAGCTTTTAAAAAGCTAACCCAAGATTCATCGATCATTATTAAGGAAGCCGATAAAGGCAGCGGCCTAGTAATCATGGATCACTCCCACTACGAAACTGAGGCCCTTAGACAATTACAAGATATTACTTTTTATGCCGTTCTCTCTAAGTATCCTACCAGTGATTTTTTACTTGAACTTAAATGTTTATTGAACTCAGCCAAAATTTTGGGAGTCATCTCTAAAGAGACTTATAGCTTTCTATTTTCATCTTTTCTGGTTACCCCAATTTTTTATTTTTTACCTAAAATTCACAAGTCCCTCACTTCACCCCCGGTAGCGTACTTGTGTCAGGTATTAAATCACTTACATCTAATTTGTCCTTTTATGTCGATTCTTTTCTCCAATCATGGGTGAGCACTTTGAAATCACATTTAGCTGGTACTACACATTTTTTTAATAAAAACAAAGATATTGAATGGCAGGATTCATACGCCTTCCTGACCTTAGATGTAACTGCATTGTACACACATATTCCATATTCTAAAGGGGTGAAGGTCATTAGGGAATGATTAAAACAAGATGGAGATCTCTCTGAGGAACATGAGCACTTTTTTTGGATTGTATCACTTTTATATTATCACACAATTACTTTTTGCTTCTCAACACATTTTAAGTCATGGGAATGGCCATGGGGACCAGGTTTGCACCCAGCTATGCCAACCTATACATGGGGGCCTATGAAGAGACCCATGTGTGGGGAGGAGTCTGGGACGCAAACCTGGTCTTCTATGGCCATTATATAGACAATTTATTTTTTGTTTGGAATGGGGACATCACCTCTGCTACCTTTTTTATTGACTCACTGAACACTAATTCATTCAATTTATCTTTTACGTCCACGTTTAACAAACAGAGGATAGATTTTTTGGGATATTTCCTTGGAGATTCAGGAGAATAGGATTTGTACTTCCAATTTCAACAAGTCTGTCAATACCAATTCCTATTTACACTTCCAGAGCACCCACTTCGCCGCTTGGAAGACCAATATCCCCAAGGGGCAACTGATGCACCAGCATTGTAATTGTAGCAGTCTGGATGTTTTTTCCAAACAAGCATTAGAAATGATTGAAGCATTGAAAAAACATGGATGTCCTGATTCATAATTAATAAATACCTACAGGGAAGTGTTGGATATGGATAGAAGTATACTAAACAAGAATAGATGAATATCACAGAAAATAGGGAAACAGCTTTTATTTGTAAGTATACAAATAGTTTCAGGGAGATTAAAAATATTATTTCAAGGAATTATCGACTATTAAGACAAGGCAATGTACTGAAAGACATTCTTCCTGTGAAACCAGACATTGTCTTTAGGTAAAATAGAACCCTGAAAACCATTCTAGCACCTAGTCATCTTAGAATGCAGAAGAGTGAGAACCAGAAGAGATCAGACTGGTTGATGGAAAAACCTCTGGTTTTTTTTAAGATGTGGCAAAACATGCTGCACTATGTGTACCCACATTCCAAGGCACACGAAAGAGGTTTCCTTACCAAAGAGTGATGACATATATAAGATCACCTCATTCATCAATTGTGACTCCAAATATATTATCTATATGCTGTCTTGTCCATGTAAGTTATATTACATTGGAAGAATAACGAGAACTTTAAAGACTCGGTTTATGGAACACCGTAGAAAATGATCAATAAAAATTAATTACATAGTGTTTCTCATGCCATTTTTTGGATAAACATCTCAGTAACCCCACACAGTTATCGATTGTGAGATTGGAACATATCCCACATCTATATCGGGGAGATAATAGATTTAATAAGTTATGCTGTAGAGAGACTTTTTGGTTGTTGAAATACAATTCACTCTTTCCTGATGGTCTCAACGAGGTGATAGAACTTAATGTGGTGATATGACATATAGTAATCCTGAAATTAATCCTTTCCCTTATTATAACAATTGTCTATGAAATCTAGTTTTAGTTCAATGAACTTGTTTTTATGTTTAGTGATAACATTGAGGTTTATTCTCATCATCATCATTATTTCATATGTATTATATGTACTGATATTATATTACCATTTATGTTCATCATATGTTCATTTATAAATAATGTTGCACATTCCATTTTATTCATCACCTCATTTAGGAATACCATTAATTTAGTTTATTATATTCAGACAAAATTTACCATTCAGTATTTTACCCGTCTAGTATTTATTTACATGAACATTCATGCAAAAACCTTTTTCCTTTTTTTGGCTTTTTAGTGTAATATAATTGATTTATGATTATTTCTTTCAATTCTGAACACATAACCAGGAGTTGGCCTTATGATAATGTATTAGATCATTGGATATCGGAGACTCTGTTGAGAGCACAGGATATCTCTGCTTTATTGATTCAATTTGAAACTCCTGATCATGTGATTGTAAATGTTCATGTGATTAGAAATGAGCACTCAGACTTATGGGACATGTAGTCTTCCACATGCGCATATGGAAATATAATGGTGAATCATTCTCTAGAATGTGCTCACTAGGTTTCCATGAGAGCCTATTTTTGAGTTTAAATGTATACAAATTAAACTTGGGGTACTACTTGAGAAACATTTTTTATTTTATGTTGATATTCTAAAGAATTAGCCCTCTAAATTTTCGGGAGTTGGCCATATGACAATGCTTTAAATGATTGAGAATCAGTATTTCCATTAAGAGTGCATATCTAATGCCAGGTCTATTTTGACCATTAACTCCCAATCATGTGATAGGAAATGATCCATGTGACCATTACTGAGACTTATGGGATATGTAGTCTTGTGTATGTTATTCCTGTTAAGCATGCAGGAAATGTGCCAGGTCTATTGTGAACATTAACTCCCAGTTATGTGATAAGAAAAGTCCCATGTGACTATCACTGAGAATTCTGGGATATGTTTTTTTGTACACGGAAGTAAAACTCTGGGTGCACATGAAGCGCTTTCATCCGGTCTCCTTGAGAGTCTCTTTTCAAGATTATTTCCATTTGAAAGGTCTATTACTATTGGAGTATTATATGAGGAATGTTCATATGAAGGTTCTTTATGAACTGAAGTGTACACACTTCCGCGTTCTGACTGAGTTCCGTGTCACGTGTTTGGTCATATGACGTGGAGGCCTGTCAGAGCATGGAGCATATGAGGTAAATACAGTATATTCTCATTTTCTATATTTATACAATGTGATATGTAGGATTAAATATATTTTAATTTATATATTAAACATTGGACAGTTGATTGTATGTATTTTTATGTATTAAGAATGTGGTCATGATTGATTGATCTCCACATGTGCCACTTGTTTTCTGATTGAGAACAATATATATATGCCACTATGAATCACTTGTGGATATGCTCTTGAGGAAGCTGGATGTAATTTTAACCAGTGAAATGCGTTGAACCTACAGACCCATGTATACTCCATCCAATTTGCTGGCAGCATTCATCTATTGGACTTATCAACCCGTTTACTTTTGCGTCATAACCATTTTCCAACGGAACACTACAGCCCTGAAAAATACTGCAATGGCTGCTGTATGCCACCAAGGACTGTGATCAATCCGTGACCTATACCGGTAATACAATCGGGAATAAGGGACACTTTAAGTCATATACCTTGATTCACCCAGGACATGACTGTGTATACTTTGGAGGGAGTACTTACTAAGGAACTTAGTTCATGGTTCATTCATGCTTACATTTGTGGCTATTTTTAACATTCATTATTTTTATGAATTATGCCTCTCTGATGCCCTTTGAGGATTATTACAATTTATTAAATTACTTTTAATGTGATATCAACTGTCCATTGATAATTGTGGTAATAGCTTTGTACCTACTGATTAGCGCTGGTATACTTTTCCTTTGTCAAAACATCATCATCCTACTGTTGGATTCTCACGGGTTTTGGATTCTATAAAAGGTCCCGCGATCGCCGCCATTTTTCATTCCGGCTGTGGAGCGTGCACAGGGAGGGAGCTGGGATCTGTTGCTGATACTGACCATAGAGGCTGGCTGGCTACTGTTGTCAATTTAGGTGCTGGCTGGCTACTGTTGTCCATATAGAGGCTGGCTGGCTACTGTTGTTGTCCATATAGGGGCTGGCTGGCTACTGTTGTCTATTTAGGGCAGGCTGGCTACTGTTGTCCATATTAGGGCTGGCTGGCTACTGTTGTCCATATAGGGGCTGGGTGTTATGCTGTGTTGTCCAGAGGGTGCTCTGTTCTTCTGGGGTGCTCTACACCCACCCCGAATGTGAAAAAAAAAATATATTTTTTGTGTGCATGTTAGGCGTACCTGTCACTGTCATCGGCGTAGGTGCGCAGGGGTGCTGTGCTGCTGTCTGTCAAGGGCTGCTGCCACCCCAAAAGAAGTAAAAAACAACAATTTTTTTTGTGTGCGTGTTAGCCACACCTGTCATTGCAATCGGCGTAGGTGCGCAGTGGTGCTGTGCTGCTGTCTGTCAAGGGCTGCTGCCCCCCCCAAAAAAGTAAAAACCAACAATTTTTTGTGTACGTGTTAGTCACACCTGTCTCTGTCATCGGCGTAGGTGCGCAGGAGTGCTGTGCTGGGGCTGCTGCCCCAAAGAAATAAGAAAAAAAAAAATTTTGTGTGCGTGTTAGCCACACTTGTCACTGTCATTGGCGTAGCTGTGCTGGGGCTTCTGCCCCCCAAAAATAAAAAAAAACAACAAACTTTTTGTGTGCATGTTAGCCACACCTGTCTGTTACTGTCATCAGCGTAGCTTCACAGGGGTGCTGTCCTGCTGTCTGTCAAGGGCTGCTGCTCCCCCCCAAGAAAAGTAAAAACCAACAATTTTTTTTGTGTGCGTGTTAGCCAAACCTGGCTGTCACTGTCATCGGCGTAGCTGTGCAGGGGTGCTGTGCTGCTGTCTGTCAAGGGCTGCTGCCCAAAAAAAAATAAAAAAATATTTTGTGTGTGGTTGTGTGCGTAGTGAGTATGGATGTGGTGGACAGTCACATGATTGTAGAGCAAGATCCTCATGATGACGATGCAAGGCCATCAATGTCATCTATGAAGGCCAATGTCCAGGGCTTAAGTCAGGCCAAAAAGTCAGGCTAAAAAAAACACTTTTACCCTGTTAAAGCAGAAAATATTTAAAGCTAAGTCAGCTTTAGAGAAACAAAAAAATGGCAGTATGCCATTTGCTATGCACAGTGGTAATGAAAAGATAAGGCCTTGGCCTTTATTATTTATAACTGGTAGTTCTAGTGATGATAATATAAGCCCCTCTGCTTGTAGGAGAGGTACAAAAATAATAAAAATGATTACACTGGAACCAACTGTGTGCTCTGAAAAATCACAAATCCCCGAGGAGAGTCCAAGTGTTTCTACTGTTGCCTGACCTTTCTAGTAATACTGTACTTGAGGAGGATCTTCCTTCCACCATTTGTGTGCCTTCTGACGTAGAAATCAAGGATGCTTCTGTGGAATTGCACGAGGAGGATGAGGAGGATATTTCTCTAGTTGGCGATAACAACAAGGATGATAAGGATGTTGATGATGGTGAGGATGTTTGTGTAAAAACTGTAAATCAAGCAACAGTTGTTGCCCATGGCGGAAAAAATCACATTGTTGCTATGCCTGGGGAAAGGACCAAAAAATCCACATCTCATGTGTGGAATCATTTCCACCCAAATCCGGATGACCTTTTCCAAGCCATTTGTAACCATTGCCAAGTAACAGTGCCAAGTAGCAGTGAGTAGAGGTAAGGACCGTAATCATCTAGGAATCTCCTACCTGTTACGCCACTTGCAGCGCATTCATCAAATTGAAAAGGGTATTTCAAATTCAGAAACTTTGGGTGAAAAAACCTAACAACAATCAGTCCAATGTCACCTAGTTGCTCCCTTCTATCTTGTCCAAGTGCCTGCAATCTCCACCACCACCACCTGCATCATCATCAACATCCTCAATCGTGATGGAAAGTAGTCCTGCATCCAATTTCAAAAGCATGACAGACTCCTCTCATATCCGTGATTCCTCAGAAGGATCCTTGAGCGATATGTCTGTTGCTGCTGCTGGGGGTGGATCTTCATCCCAGAAAGGGACCAAGAAGTCTACTACTAGTAGTAAGTTAAAAAAACAATTATTAAACAGTTCTTTGATAGAGGAAGTAAGTATAACGGATGTCACTCAGTTTCATAGCGGATTACTGACGCCATGACGGCTGTACTAGTATTAGAAAATAAGGATGATAGTGTGAAGGAAGTACAAAAGGAGGATGAGGGGGAAATTTGTGTCCTGTGTGACACTAATGAGGATGTTGATGATGAGGCTGTTGTTTGCATAAATCAGCCACCAGTGGCAGCAGTTCTTGCTCATGATAAAAAGAAAGCCACGTCTTGGGTGTGGAATTATTTTAATTTAAGAAGGCATCTGTTCCATTTGTAAAGCCAAAGTTAGCAGAGGAAGGGACGTTAACCATCTGGACACCTCCTCCCTGTTACGTCATTTGCAGCGAGTTCATGCAATTTGTTTAACAAAATTATAATAATGTGTAAATTAAAAAAAGCAGTCCAGTATCAGCTACCAGCAGTTTGGACAAGCAAATGCATTCTCGACCACCAACACTCTCATCATCACCTTAATAATTGAAGTTAGTCCTTCCAAAAAATGCTATGTGAGGGCCCAAACAAACCAAGGAGTTCAGCCACGAAAGTGCCAGTCCTAGTGGCTAAAGTGCTTGGTTTGTTAAACTGTGCATGTCCTTTTTGATATCCCACATAAGAGTGGGTAGAAGGGACAATTCCATCTTGCATCTTTCTTCTTTACATTTTGCACAAATTGGGGATTTGCCGACTGACATTATTATAGTTTATTAAACTGTCATCCTGTATGCCACTGCTTAGGTGTAAAGTTTCATAGATGTTCTATATTTTTTTAAACTGCTGTGCATTTGTACCGCTGCTTTGTCGCTTACTTTAGCCAGCCAGCTTGCTGCAGCTCTTGGCCTGTATTGGTGAAAAATAGTGAAATCAATATTGTGAGCTGTGAGCTGGTTACAAATGCATGGAAATGCCTGAAAATGATAGTTATTAAGGTTAATAATACTATAGAAATAAAAATAGGCCCAAATTATGTGGTTTTAGCTGTTTATATCATTTTTTGGAAAAAATACAGATCCAAAACCAAAACCCAAAACCCCAGATTCAGATAAAAAACTAGGGGATATCCAGATCCAAAACCAAAACACGAGGGTCGGTGCACATCTCTAATAAATATATATATTATACAGTTTATATATATATATATATATATATATATATATACAGGTTGAGTCTCCCATATTCAAAATGCTTGGGACCAAGGGTATTTTTGATATTGGAATATTCCATATTTTGGAATAATTGCATACCATTTTGAAATGTGTTAGGAATAGGGCCCAAATCTAAACACAGAATGCATTTATGTATTATATACATCTTATATACACAGCCTGAAGGTTATTTTATACAATATTTTCAACAATTTTGTGGCTCACACATGAGAGACACATGAAATTAATTTATATGTCATATACACCTTATACCCACAGCCTATAGGTCATTTTATACTTTATTTTTTAATAATTTGTGCCTTAAACAAAGTTTGTGTACTTTGAACCATCAAAAATCAAAGATTTCACTATTTCAGTCATGCTAAAAATATTCCGTATTTCAGAATATTCCTTATTTTGGAATATTTGGATATGGGAGACTCAACCTGTATATACATTATACAGTGTATATATATATATATATATATATATACTGTATTTATGTATGTGTGTGTATATATATATATATATATATATACACCACATCCCACCGCACAACTTGTGATAGTACTTCAGGAGATGCTGTCTGAGTGGGATGTGGTTATGATATTATACATATATAATGGAGTCCTATGTCACATGTGAATATCTATAATATAAGGGATGCTGCAGAGAGCATACACTTATAATTTTTGCTCACCCCTAGCCTCTCCCCAAACCCCTGCATTATATTATATAATAGACAGAACACAATGATGTAATAAGTACATGTAAACATGGTTACAAATGCATGGAAATGCCTGAAAATGATAGTTATTAAGGTTAATAATACTATAGAAATAAAAATAGGCCCAAATTATGTGGTTTTAGCTGTTTATATCTTTTTTTGGAAAAAATACAGATCCAAAACCAAAACCAAAAAACAAAACCCCAGATTCAGATCAAAAACCAGGGGATATCCAGATCCCAAACCAAAACACGGGGGTCGGTGCACAAAGCAGGGGGAAATTTCCCGCTGTCCCGGTGGCCCAAACCGCCCCTGAGTATAACTACCTTGTGTCTTGTTTTTGTGCTCAGTCTTGCCATGGTGTATGACCTGTGACATGACCTCACCTTTTTAGCAGTTTGGCTGTTCCTCACCCAGTTTTAAGCCTCATACACAGCTGTTTCTGTGACAGTTAATGACTGTGTTTCAAACTGCATATGAAATTGATGATCATTATCACATGTTTGGTATAATTGGTTAATCATACTTCTCACTATAATCCTTCAAAATCCCTGACTTTGGGCAAGTGTAACTAGAAGAATTGATGCTGTTTTGAAGGCAAAGGGTGGTCACACTAAATATTGATTTGAATTAGATTTCTCTGTTCATTTTTTGAATTGATCAAAATATACTATTAACACTTCTATTTTTGAATGCATTCTTACTTTGCAGCATTTTTCCACACCTGCCAAAAACTTTTGCACAGTACTCTATGCTACTTTAATGCATTTTGAGATACACTGTACTTTTTTCACTAAATTAAGCATTATATCATTCCTCAAAAATGTATCAGTTGTGCTCAGGTCTAAACCACTTGGGCATTATTAGAAAGCTGATAAGCAAGCTACAGTATTTGTATTTAAGGGTGGATAGGCACAGCTGTATTCTGTATACTCAGGATCACTATAACAACATGAATTACCTGTAACACATACAGTACATACAGTTAAACTATAGGGATCATAAGGACTATAGGGATCATAAGAACGTAGAAGGACCAGGAAGTAGAAGGACTAAACACAGGGGTTACAGATATTACATTAAAGTCACATTGCATAGCAACTATTTTCTCTCCCTTGAACAATCCGTTTTATTAATTTTTTAAACTCTTCAGGTGCTTTGTGTTGTCATTATAAACCAGTATGAGGATTATTCATCTTCTTCTTGAGTTCCTTGTGACACTCTTCCATTTACTTTGAAAGTCTCTCAAGGGTTATTACTTCATCTCAATGTGTTCAGTTAATGGAATCATGTTCTTTGCTTCTAATGACACTATGTGCTAAGCCTTCAAGATGAATAAAGTGAACTGAGATAAAGTACCAGCCAATCAGCTCCTTACTGTCACTTTTCAGGCTGTGTTTGAAAAATGACAGTGAGGAGCTGATTGGTTGGTACTTTATCACCGTCTACTTTATCTCTCTCAAAGGCTTAGTACATAGACCACTTAATATCTTGCTTGACAACTCTCCTGGAATGTATGGGAGAGTCACCAATTTTGGAGGCTCTCCTGGACTCCTGAAAGAACGGTCCTGTCTCCGGAGTGAAGTGGGCAGCCCGATGGTTTGATTACATGATTTGCATTGAATGGAGTCATCATGGCTCTGCCCTCAATGCAAACAGTTGTGAATTGAGGCTTTGAACAGTGGGGAAGCTACAATAACATCATTGTGGTACCTAGAGCCATAACTAGACTTTGTGGTGCCCTGTGCCAGAGAGAACATTGGCACCCCCCTACCCTCATTTTTTAAATAAAGACATAAGATAGTGCACCTGAAAAAGGGCCATGGCCTCATGGGGAAGGGCCAGGGAAGAGAGAGGGGAGGCCAGGAGATGCTGGGGATGAAATAAGAGGAAGTTACTTGTGAGAATGATAATAAACAGGAAAATTGACAGGCCCAAACAGCGCCCCTGCCCTGCGGTGCCTTGTGCCATGGCACCGGTCGCACTACATAGTTACAGCCCTGGTGGTACCACTTCCTCCCCATACCTCCGACATAGCTGCCCTTTTCCAAGACTCTCCCAGAGGAGTCTTTTTAAAAGTTGACAAGTGAGCTTTATACAGTAGATCTTCATTGTATTACAGGACAGGAATTGGTTAAAGAATGTCAATCCCATCAATTGAAGGCTGATGTAAGCAGAATGTTTTTTGACAAGCTTCATCTTTAACATAATGACCATTTTGAGTTATGTAGATTATATATAGATTATATATTTTAAATAAAAACAATGCTCATTGCCATTTCCATAAAAAGACAAGTATGATGGTAATATTATTATGATGTAATATTGTTAGTTGCAGTAGTTATCTGTAGTGCGTTTAGATTTGATGTAATCTGTATGTGAAATATGTTGACAAACATATATACCCTCCATAAATAAAAAATATTCTCAACTCTGACCAGGTCTATGAAATTTCCTAACATAATATGTTATAGACAATCTTAAAATAAACTGTGTATGTTTGCTTATGCTTTAATAAAGAATTGAACAATGCAAAAGTAATGTACATTTTTGCTGCCATTGTTTATTATAGTATATTTCACTTTCTTGCCAGTAGGGGGAAATATTACCACGTGATGGCTGAGAATGAGAGTTTCATCCTCCCCGATTAATTCAGAGATTGGTATTTGTATTCCATTTTACATTTTGAAGCATGTTAATATGGACATATATAACTTAACAAGAGAATTCCCTTTTCTATTAAACATTCAAACCAACCATCATTACCAATTCCCCAGAGATGTTTGAGAATGCTTACTATGCAGAAATCAAAACTTGTCCAAGATATTTTCAGAATCTTTGAAATAACTTTGCATTTTTCATGCTGGGTAAAGTTTTGTATAGATAATGATGAAGGAGAAGCACCAGTTTTACTTGATGAGACCCATGACTTAGCCTAATTGCATTTTCTACTCAATCCTACTTGATTTCCATTTGCTAGATACTTGCACATATTGAAATGTGTTGCTAAAATAATTTTGCTTAGTTTTTAAAATAAAATCTTACTATTTTTGTAGACTTGGTCCTTAAAGACGATGGCCATAGCACTATTTAATTAGAATGGTATTGCTTACTGCTTATATATTGTTATATCATTTTATTATTTTCAGGTAGAGTAGGATTCATTTCTGAATTTTTGGAGAAACTTAGGGGTAAATTTACTAAAGTTTGATATTAATTTTAGTGTGATTTTCACAGTCGATTTTCATTCGATTTTGCATTTGGTGATTTACTAAAGGCAAAATCGAATGTAAAATCGAACATGAAACTAAATTTCACTCATATCCCACTCAAAATCGAACATTGGAAAAACATTAGTGCTTATACATAGACCAACACACAAATCCTTATTTACTATTATTCGATTTGAAATTGAACACAAAATCGAACTTCAAATCCCCAAATGAATAGACCTGCTTTACGCTATCGATTTTAGCATGAGTACTATAGGTCGGATTGACACAGATACACGCATACATCAGTGAGATGCATGCATGTATCTTACTATAAAAAGCTTAGAAATAGTTAAATAAAAAAAAAATTATGTGGGCCCCCCCTCCTTAAACAGAACCAACCACAAACTTTTCATAGCCAGTCCTGGTTGTGTAAGTACAGGGAAAAAATTGTGTAGGGTTCCCCCTGTACTTAGCACATTCAACACTGGGCTCTAATCCTGTACTGGTTCTGGAATTACAGGGGAAAAAATGCATAGGGTTCCCCTGTAATTTCCACAAGAAGCACCGGATCCTTTCTAGCGGGGGGACTGATGCCACAGCCAGGGGAGTCCTTTCACTCTTATAACTCTTTATATAACTCTTTCTAAGCTTTTTACAGTAAGATACATTCATGCATCTCACTGATGTATGCATGAATCTGTGTGAAAAACGAACTGCTCATGCTGAAAATGAAAGCATGAAGCAGTTCTATTCAGAGTGATTTGCTGTTCTATTCAGTGTGATTTGCTGTTCGATTTGTACATGAACATGCAAAATCGAACAGCAAATCACTGTTCAAAAATCAACCAAATCGAATTTAATTTAGAAAATGCTTCTAAAACCGAAATTTAGTAAATGTGGGATTTGAAGAGGGATTTGGACTTTCGATTTGATTCGACTTGAGGTGAGCTAAATCGAACATCGAAACAAAAGTAAAAACGAACTTTGATAAATATACCCCTTAGACATTACATTTCATTATTACCTCTGTTCCTAGAAAACATATACAGATCATCAATTTGTCAACATTTAAATATGCTCTGCACGGAGACTGCTTTTGGGCAGGTGGTTTATAAATGTCCTTCTAGTGCATTGTCGGAGAGTATATGGTAAAACTAATTTTGACGTGATATAACCACTTCACATCATCATAAAAATGAATGGCCTTCTACTCCGTTTCCTTTTTTGCACCTAATATACAGAAAGTAGAAAGCTTGTTGCTTTATGTTATCAATCAAGGCATTTCAGTAACATCTCCAAATATTTACTCTATCTATATTAAGTTTATCTATTGTTAAAATAATGTTTATCCAATATAGAGCCAACATAGACCCCTAAACCTTTGGCTAAAATCCCCAAAATACTCAGTTATAATTTACTACTGATATTAAATATGCCCACAATCCTGAATGTACATAATCCGGAATAAATGCAAACACTAAAAATTGCATCCTACATTAATAGCACATAATGTTGCACTAGTCATTGGAACTAGGTAATAAATACACATTTCATCTGGATGACTTCATCAGAGTTATGGCCTCCCACCTCTGATCTAGCATCATTGCAATGTTTTTATATATACTTATGAAACACATAAATTCATTGTTACTTATAAAACCAGATATTGAATAACAACTACAGTATATACAATGTTTCCATATATAAAAATGAGTTATTTTAGTGGCTACAAACAAAAAAAAAAAAAATGGCAGCTGCTCAATCAACCTGGTAGTACTTTTTCAGGTGCATGAAAGGGAGGGGTCATACCAAGTAGAAAAAGAGAGGGGGGTTTAACCCCCTATTGTTCCTCAGCACACTGAACCATACCAGCAACAATATATGAACACTATATGGTAATAGAATTTCAGAGATATTAGTTGCATGCATTTGCAAATACATGGGATGCTGCTAGGCCTCGTCAAGGCTTCTCTGTCACTAGCAGTCTCTACACTAAACGGTTCACGTCCGGGGTGCAGAGCACCCCAAATTAAGTCCAGCCCAGGACCCCCCCAGGGCATCACACGAAAAATGGAAAAAGAGTGACAGTGCAGTGTAAAGTATAGAAGTGTGCAAGTAATTACTAAGTGTTAAGGGGTTAAAATATATGTGAAAAATTACATGAATATTAAACAAACATAAAAAGGTGATGTGAAAAGTAACTATGTATATTAAGTGGTGATGCCCTCAGGAGGCCCAGCCAGAGCAGCCTCAGGGGCCCTACGCCCAAACGCTCACCCCAAATGTAATGTATGCCAATTAAAGCCTCATAATAAAGGCACATATATATTTTTTGGCAAATGTAAGGCCTCATGATAAAGGCACATACATAAATGCATCCGAACTGAGAGCCAGCTTACCTGGGAGTCACCCCTGGGAACTCCAACTAGCACTACTAGAACCAGCATGCCCTGCTAATGCTGGCTCATTCATGCATCTCATAACCACAAACAAAAAATGGCAGCTGCTCAATCATCCTGGTAGTACTTTTTCAGGTGCATGAAAGGGAGGGGTCATACCAAGTAGAAAAAGAGAGGGCGGTTTAACCCTATCTTGTTCCTCAGCACACTGAACCATACCAGCAACAATATATGAACACTATATGGTAATAGAATTTCAGAGATATTAGTTGCATGCATTTGCAAATACATGGGATGCTGCTAGGCCTCGTCAAGGCTTCTCTGTCACTAGCAGTCTCTACACTAAACGGTTCACTTCCGGGGCGCAGAGCACCCCAAATTAAGTCCAGCCCAGGACCCCCCCAGGGCATCACATGAAAAATGGAAAAAGAGTGACAGTGCAGTGTAAAGTATAGAAGTGTGCAAGTAATTACTAAGTGTTAAGGGGTTAAAATATATGTGAAAAATTACATGAATATTAAACAAACATAAAAAAGTGATGTCACTCTTTTTCCATTTTTCGTGTGATGCCCTGGGGGGGTCCTGGGCTGGACTTAATTTGGGGTGCTCTGCGCCCCGGACGTGAACCATTTAGTGTAGGGACTTCTATTGACAGAGAAGCCTTGATGAGGCCTAGCAGCATCCCATGTATTTGCAAATGCATGCAACTAATATCTCTGAAATTCTATTACCATATAGTGTTCATATATTGTTGCTGGTATGGTTCAGTGTGCTGAGGAACAATAGGGGGTTAAACCCATCTCTCTTTTTCTACTTGGTATGACCCCTCTCTTTCATGCACCTGAAAAAGTACTACCAGGTTGATTGAGCAGCTGCCATTTTTTTGTTTGTGGTTATGAGATGCATGAATAAGCCGGTATTAGCAGGGCATGCTGGTTCTAGTAGTGCTAGTTGGAGTTCCCAGGTGTGACTCCCAGGTAAGCTGGCTCTCAATTCGGATGCATTTATGTATGTGCCTTTATCATGAGGCCTTACATTTGCCAAAAAATATATATGTGCCTTTATTATGATGCTTTAATTGGCATACATTACATTTGGGGTGAGCGTTTGGGCGTAGGGCCCCTGAGGCTGCTCTGGCTGGGCCTCCTGAGGGCATCACCACTTAATACACATAGGCCTGATTCATAGCTGAATGCTCTGAGCAGAACGCTCGCTCTGAATCAGGGCCGTCCTATTTAAATGTGGAGCGGCCTTATGGATGCTCGCATAGCTGTGGGTTACCACCCACAGCTTATGCGAGCGTCCATGATGATGGTCGCGATGGTCAAGACCATCGCGACCATCTGGCTTGCGACGAGACCCTGCGGTAGGGTCTCGCTGCCGCAAGCCCTGTAGTGATTTTGGCTCTATCAGAGCCAAAATCACTCCCACTGACATCACTAGTGATGTCAGTGGGGCAGGACTTAGACAATAGGTGTTCCCATGGGAACGCCTCCGTCTGGCAGCCACGCCCCCGGCACGCCCACCAAAGGGGGCGTGCTGTCACTCACCATCAACAGCACGCCCCCTTTGGTGCGGGACCTCGAGCGACATATTTCTCGTCGCTCGCTGGGTCTCGCACATGCACACGACGGAGCTCTCTCCTTCGTGCGCATGTGCATTCGCCCACCATCCACCCGCTAGCGAGCGACCTTCGCTCGCGAGCGGGTCTGAATGGCCCCCATAGTTACTTTTCACATCACCTTTTTATGTTTGTTTAATATTCATGTAATTTTTCACATATATTTTAACCCCTTAACACTTAGTAATTACTTGCACACTTCTATACTTTACACTGCACTGTCACTCTTTTTCCATTTTTCGTGAGATGCCCTGGGGGGTCCTGGGCTGGACTTAATTTGGGGTGCTCTGCGCCCCGGACGTGAACCGTTTAGTGTAGGGACTGCTAGTGACAGAGAAGCCTTGACGAGGCCTAGCAGCATCCCATGTATTTGCAAATGCATGCAACTAATATCTCTGAAATTCTATTACCATATAGTGTTCATATATTGTTGCTGGTATGGTTCAGTGTGCTGAGGAACAATAGGGGGTTAAACCCATCTCTCTTTTTCTTATTTTAGTGGCTAGTAAGTTTTGCAGAGTCCTTATATAAAAAGCATGTATTTTCTGAAACCATAAGTACATAGGCCGATATAAGGGTATAGCTCCTAAATGTTCTCCATTCCTTTAACAAAGCAAAAAAAAACAACATTTTAATTATATTTCATTGCATCTGTGTAAAAGAAAAAAAAAACAGGTTGCTTTGGTTACCGTATATCAATCAGGAAATCCACTAATCTGGAATGTGCATTCCTCGTCATGTCATGATGGACAAAATAATCCATCAATCACCAATTGTGTGCATGTCATAATGTCTAACTAGTAAGGGAAATATCAGTGTTCCCTATGATATGTCTTAGATGCGACTTGTCTTAACAACCATCTATTATCATGTCAATCAGTACTGAACATAATTGCTAATGACTGTGACTGATACAACACACATCTCTATTTCATACATGCTCTTATTAACAAAACTACACTTTAATCCAACATATTTAAATTTATCAATGAAGTGTTGTGTGTTTTAGGGATTAAACCATGTGTATATGCTGAAACCACAGTACTCCACCCAAAAACATTCCAAACATAATAATGTTGTACAACCATACTACCAGGCAAGAACAGCTTAAGAGAATAGTGTTCACATACAGTATGCAGACCCCCTCTTCTCTCGCAGTGCAGTTGTGAGTAAACTCTGGCACTGGTCAATAGTGTACTGCGCATGTGCAGGTCTCAGGAAACATGGCTCCTGAGCCATGTTTCCAGTGGTTTCTCTACTGTGCTTGTGCAAATCTCTGGGAAAATGGCAGTCCCACCAATTTCACAGTGAATTTTGTAGTGCTGACACTGGAGAGGTGAGTATAATGTATGGGTTCAGGGTGTGCAGTGTTGGCTCTCCTGTAACAGGGGTCCCGTGAGCACCACACACACTGCATCTATTATAGATATGCCACTGCTAACAGGGGCCACAACCCTGATTAAGTAATTAAGGTTAATTTTTATTGTGTATGTGTATATATAGGGGTGGGATATATAAGACAGCAGGTGAACACTCGGTTCGTGAAGTTGATGTATTGCAAACAGGAAAAATGGGTGAGTGTAAAGGCCAAATTGTGATGGCTTGATGACTGTGTTAGAGCATCTCCAAAACAGCAGGTCTTATGGGATATTCCCAGTATGCAGTGGTCAATACTTATTGATGTGCTTGGGGAGTGAAGGCTAGCCCATCTGATCCTATCCCACAGAAAAGCTACTGTAGCACAAATTGCTGAAAAAAATAATGCTAGCTATGATAGATAGGTGTCAGAACACACAGTGTATTGCAGCTTGCTGCATATGGGGCTGCATAGCTGCAGACTGGTCAGAGTGCCTATGCTGACCCTTCTCCAACCAGCCCCAGGCAGGTAAGAACAGGGCTGGTGTCCCTAGGGAATGCAAAAATATGTGGGCCACACTACCTGGGGAAAAATAGCCCTGTGTTGACAGCACTAGGGCTATTCCACACATCCCCTGGACTTTAGGCATAGGGTTAATAATAGTAGTAATAATATTGTAATTTGCTGGTGCACTACAGGACCCAACAGGTTCTGCCATGCCCAAATTTTATGCCTACCAGGGCATGGTGAACTCTCAGTACCAGACACATATACCAATTTGTAAAAAAAAAACATTATTTAAAAAGTCTCTTTCAGACCCCAGTTAATACTTACACAATCGTTCCTTTTAGGCATCCCACATACTTGGCAAAAAAAATAGAAAAACAAGTTAAATGGCGTACAACTGCCTGACTCTAATGAGAAATTACTCCCAGTGACTCATTGAAATTAAAAGGACCACTCTAATTGGTCAGAGCACAGCAGCTCCTATGCTGTGGCCAATCAGTGCACATGAGTAAGCTAAATACTATTCTCTGCTCTTTGTTTTAGTGTAAAGTGATGCAACTTGTAGTGTGCCAAGGGCAAGTGTAAAAAATCAGCAAACACCCGCGGCATAACTAGGTGTTTGAAGACAACATAGCAAATGTTTGTAAAGAGGCCTAAGTTTGTAAGGGCCCCTATGTACCACCCAGTGATATACAACACATGTAACTTTGACAAGGAAGATGAGCCCCTAACCTTTGCACCCCTTGCACCTATTGTAGTTACGCCCATGGCAAACACGATGTCATGATCTGCCAGATTGCGATCCTCACTTACCAGTTTGGAACGTGTTTGGTGCCCTATTCTGTTCTGTAGAGTTTACTAGGTTTTTCTCTGGCCAGGCCTGGACAGTCACAGAATTCTTAGCATTCCATGCAACAGTGGAACTCCAAAGGTGCCGACATCTTGGATCTCCCTCTATCTCTGGTCAGCTAACCAGAACTAGGATTCCACATCATCTGAGCATCACCGATTAGTCAGATTACACCAGGAACAATCAAACTATGGCCTACAGTCCAAACGTGACCTGCCCTCTGCCATACTCTGGCTCCTCACCCCATCTAGCACCAGACACCTCTGCCCAGACTCTGGAGGAACTTGGCTTTTGTGGCGGAGTGGCCCTGTGACATCACTGTCAGGATGGACCTCACTACACAGTGTGCAGAATTGGATTTGGCAGCAGCAGTAGATGACAGACAAGCTCCAGACAGGCCTCGAGCTCAGTCACATACCAGATGAGATAAGTAACAAAGGGGACTCTAAAGCTGACCCACTATCTTTGTTGGCTTATAAGGGGAAATCTGTGCTGGCTCATAAAGGGAGATCTGTGCTGGCTCATAAGAGGAGATCTGTACTGGCACATAAGGGGAGGATTGTGCTGACACTTAAAGGGGCTCTGGTCTGGTACATAAGTGGGGCTTTAGTATGGCACATAAGGGAGAGGGAGGGACTCTAAACTGGCACATAAAGAAAGGGCTTTGAGCTGGCACATAAGGATAGGTATCTGGGCTGTCACACAAGAGGGAGACCTGCACTTGCTTATCAGGCTTATCACTTGCTCTGGGCTGGCACACACTTAAGTGAAAGCTCTGGGCTAGCATATAAAGACATAAGTTGGGGTAAGATATTTGTTAGGGATGTGCGCCAACCCTCATGTTTTGGTTTTGGATTTGTATCTCCTTCAAGGTTTTTGATCTGTATTTGGTTTTGCAAAACCGCTCTTGCATGTTTTTTGTTTTGGATCTGTATTTTCTTAAAAAATTTATAAAAACAGCTAAAATCACATAATTGGGACCTGTTTTGTTCCTACAGTATTATTAACCTATATAGCATTAATTTCCAGTAATTTCCAGTCAATTTTGACCACTTCACAGCTCAAAACATTGTTCACAAACATAGGCCAAAGGCTGGCTGGCTAAACTAAGCAACCAACAGAGCAGCAGCACAAACACACGGCAGTTATTATTACAAATTATTATTACAAATGTTTTGCAAAATTGGTAATGTATCAGTAATAACCAATCAAGCTAACTTGCAAGTACAATTAATAGAAAACAATACACCACAGAAATTTACCTAAAATCGTGTGTAGATTATCCTTGCTCAAAATAAGTAGTCATAGTTAACAAGCAGCAAACAAAAAAACACTAAACCATGTATAAATAGCACCAGCAGACATGAATGCCCCCTACACAAGTGCACATGCCACCAGCACATGTCTATTCTCAGTGCCCAATCTGTATTTCGCTCCTGGGGGTGCTGAGTCACTGATGACTGCCTTTTTGTTGAGCAGTTCCCCAAAATCAACCAACCATAAAAACAGCATTCCATACCTGCGGGTCAGAAACAGTGAAGGGTACAGTGCAGGTCAGATACAGTGCAGGTCAGATACAGTGCAGGTCAGATGCAGTGTGGGATACAGTGCGGGCTGCAGGGTTGGAACTATGAAAGACAATGGAGGCGCCTGCCGCCGGGCTCCAGCTCTGAAGGGGCACCTCCTCCATTGTCTACAACATATTCACCACAAATAGGGCTGTAACTTTGTACCCGGAGTGTACCGTCACGGCCGCCCAATACATGGCACCCCTTCCCGGCACCTGAGAAGCCATCATACAATAGTGGAGAGCTCCATGTCAGACCATCAGCTGCTGCCATCATATTTCTATAGCCTGTCAGCATGCAAGTTGCTACATTACAGTGTCAGCGGCTGTGACGGGGACACACACACACCCCCGGGCATCTTGAATGAAGCGGGCTGATATAGTGCGGGATACAGTGTGGGTTGGATATAGTGCAGGCTGGATACAGTGTGGTATACATTGTGGGTTGGATACAGTGCAGGTTGGATACAGTGCGGGGTACAGTGTGATTTGGTTACAGTGCATGTCTGATACAGTGCAGGTTGTATAAAGTGTGGGTTGCATACAGTGCGGGATACATTGTGGGTTGGATACAGTGCAGGTCGGATATAGTGTTGGATACAGTGTGGGTTGGATACAGTGCAAGTCGGGTACAGTGTGGGTTGGATACAGTGCAGTATACAGTTTGGGTTGGATACAGTGCAGGTTGGAAAAAGTGCAGGGCGGATACAGTGCAGGTTACAGTTCAGGTCGGATACAGTGTGGGTTGGATAAACCAATAGTGCACTTACTGTGACAGCGCAAAAATGCCAGTGGCGTTCTTAGTGTGTGGGTGCTGGTGGTGTTGGCAGTGTGGGGGTGTCGGTGGTGTCCTCAGTGTGGGAGTGCCGGCAGTGTTGGCAGTGCAGGGGGGGCTGACAATGTCTTCAGTATGGGGGGCGACAATGCGGGGGTGCTGGCAGTGTCCTCAGTTTGTGGGTGTCGGCAGTGAGGGTGTTGATGGTGTCCTCAGTAGGGGGACAGCAGTGCAGGTGCTGGCAAGGTCATCAGCGCAGGGTGCCGATGGTGTCGGCAGCGGGAGTGCAAGTGGTGTTGGCAATGGGGGTACTGGTGGTGTCAGTGCGGTGTCATTGCAGAGGGATGGGCGGCATCTCTCCTCCTCTTCCTCTGCCCATTGAAGTCTATGGCCAAGCTCTTTTAGCCAATCAGTGGCAAGCCCATAGACTTCATGAGACTTTGATCCAAAAGTGGGATCTCAAGGTTTTGCCTTGAATAGGGATCCAGGGAGGGCGGGGAGATCCAAGCTGTATCTAGGATCCCCTTGGATCCCCAAAGTTCGGATGGGCTCGGTTCCCTGAGAACAGAGCTTGCTCATCTCTAATATTTGTATTACCTTTAGTGTTTCTTAGACTAAGATGTTATCAGTTAAGAACCCTAAACTAATTGTTGAGAGGCAAACTATGAGAAAAATGTTTGTGTCCCTCCATTTAAAATCCACTTTCTTAATATGTTTCTCTAAGAAAAAAGTTTGGATGCTCCGGTATACATATTATGATTGGCAGCCTATTTAAACCTCTCCTGGTCTCTGCATTGTTGCCTGATCTACATCTTTCCCTCTGTGGACTGCTGGTGAAGGTTCCTGGTGATTCTGTTACTCTGTACGCTACTATCCTTCAGCTCCTGCATTCATTGATCATGCAGTGAATCTTCTATTGCTGCTCATATGGACTGCAGCATTCCTCCAGTCATTGCTCCTGCAGTGAATCTCCTGCTGCTGCTCACTAGGACTGCATAATTCTTACAGTCATTGCTGACAGTTTATAGCAATGTATTCATGTTCAGTCCTAAATGCCAATTGGCATTTTGTACCTTATTCCCACAGTGCATGCATAGGTTTGTTTTCCAAGCTCCTGTGTGTACACTTTATGGCTGCGCCATGTGTCTCTACTAGCTACATCTTCTGAGTCTCTGACACAGGCAGATGGTACCAAGAGGTCTATTAGAACTTGAAGTAGACAGAAATGTTGTGTTCTGCGTATGCAGTGCACGTGTGCGAACCAGCCACTGTAATCAGGACTGCAATCGCAGTGACTATGCAGCCCAATTGCAGAGTGATTGACAGGAAGTACCATTTGGGGGTGGTAATGGGGGGTGGTTGGCGAAACACAGGCATGCCAGTGCATTTCAACGCCGTTGCAGGGGTGTGCATATATTAGCCACTGCGATGCCATATGCAGCTTGAGCTTTCACAGTGTGCGATGAGGCTAGCAATTCCTGAGTAAGGTCAAACCTTGTGCAAGTGTGCATGAGGGACTGAGGTTACTCAATGTTACCAATGTTTTCGAAGACTTGCAAAGTTTTATGGCTGTGTGTAAGGTAAGGTGGGCATCCTTATGCTGTGTTGCGATGGCTTAGCGATCGCAGAGGATTAGCATATCATCACAGTTAGACTGCGTGCCTAATTGCTATTGCCATTGCAGTTGCAATCCTTGCCGAGAGCCTGATTCAGTATGGATTGCAATTGCGTTGGCAATGGGGGATTCACTATCCTATACAGCATTGGTCAAAGAAGGTTTAGGTATATGAACCATTCATCTGTGACAAAAGAGAGCTGAGCAGTGACAATTTTAGTGAAGCAATGTCACAGACAAAATATTTGTGATGTATAGGAGCTGACTAGGGTGCTGAAACAGCAAGACAGCATCTAAAACTGAGACTTGGAATAAAGTAAGTCACAGGAATAACTGTTGTGCTGTGTGACTGACTGCTGCTGCAAGGCCAAGGGCTTTGCTCTGATTAGCTCTCTGAGACAGTGAGCCAAAAAGTGGGCCTGATTCAGAGCCGGACGCTCTGATCGAGCGTCCGCTCTGAATCAGGGCGTTTTTTTTTTTATGTGCGTCCTCCTGGACACTCGCATAGCTGTGCGTTACCACCCACAGCTTATGCGAGCTTCCATGATGATGGTCGTGATGGTCAAGACCATCACGACCATCGGGCTTGCGACGAGACCCTGTGGTAGGGTCTCGGTGACCGCAAGCCCAGGAGTGCTTTTGGCTCTATCATTTTTGGATGATGTGACCAATTAGTCACCTAGTTTTGTAACAATATTAAGTTATTAAGGTCACATTAATTATTATAACAGTAAATCTGTTACTCATGCAGCATAACCTGTGATGGTCAATTACCAACACATAGATACTGGTACATCTGATTTTTGTTCAATAGAAATAATAATTATTGGGGCAAGAAAGTAATAGATTAATTGTCAACCAATAATTATACCTCTGTAAGTGCAATATATATCCATAATCTCAAATATTAAAAGGGTGTGAGATTACATTAATAATATGCACAATCCTGAAACCAGCTTCTTTCTATATTGTATCTCGACATCAACAAAGTAGATTTAGAGATCTCAATGCTATATTAGTATATATAATACAATCAAAAAACATCTAATTATATCACAATTTAATCATGATTGGAGTAACTATGATCAATATCCTATATATTGATTAAAGAAAATTCTAATTATTGACCTGTAGTTACAAACATAAGTAAAGTGATAAATTTTTATGTTCTATACAAAAGGGCAGTGAACACCTTAATGTAAGTGCAAGTATAAATTCACAATATTGTTGTGTATAATCAAAGGAATGATCGTTGACACAAAGTACAGCATATTTATGATGATGCTAATTGATAATAATCTAACATCATACACGAGTTGTATATATAATATAATGTATGTGCCAAAATAGCACAGTTCTGTGAGATCGCTATAGAAGGAAGTAAGATCTGTCGTGCTGAGAAATGCAGAACCACTTCTGCTTTCCCTTATCTATATCAGACAAGGGATGAGAGAGTGGGACAGCGTGACACACAGAAGAAACAACAGTTTGCACTTCTACTGTTTGAGAAGAAGCTGGGTATCTCCCCTGTTACCTTTAAGGCATTGCAGGAGGAGTCACAAGCAGGGAACTCAAATGAGAGAGTGCGTTTGAGAGGATAGTAAAAGTACCTTGCCAAGGAATGAAGAGACCAGAGCTGCATGAGCTGTGTGAGGGAACCCTGGTGCTGTGCACCGTTCAGTACACGCGTTTTGCCGTTTATGGCTTGGTCACCTGATCGTGAAGCTGTGTTCTTGCTTCCTGATTGTTAAAGGGCGAGTGCCCAATCAATGAACTGTGTTAGAGATTGACTGAAATTCAGCCAATCGTGGTATAGCGGGTTTGAGCCTATCAACATTGTTAAAAGAGTCACTGGGTGTTGCGATTGCGGAAATTAGCATATGTAAACTAAGTAAAAAGCAGAGAAACGGTCTTGGTGAAATAGTGTATTTAGATAGTAGTCAGAATGAATGAACAATTTGAGAGAGAGTATATATACTGAAAATGATAATAAAAGTGAAAAAGTGGTGATCAATAATAAGAAACACGCGATTTAGATCTTTCGATTGGGATCTTTGATACCCAATGGTCTAAATGAACATATTAATTTTGGAGTATTTTTGTCAGAATAATCAACATATTTGTATGGCGATTTACCTTCTTTCCTTTTACTTCTTTAAAATATACACTGTTTTAATTCATCAAACATCTACAGTTTGATATTACTAATAAATATTAATCTTCTCCTTTCCTTTTCTTCTACTATTATTCACACGCCCCCAATATCATTACCCATTCACTATCATTACTCACCCATCACTAATACACGGTTGTCTTTCAATTGAATTTTCCCTCCATTCCCTACTATCTCCCCACTTACACATTCACTTATTACATAATATTTCTTATCCCACACTATACACCGTTCCCTTTCCTCAGATTCCTTATTCCCTATCTTTACTACAATTAATTCAACACTACACACTTCCTCCCCCCCTTCTCCTGCTTTCTATTACCCAATATTATTTTCTGACATTGAAATTGAACACATTATTGCACGATAGTGCACCTTGATTACTTTCTCAAGCAGTTTCTTTACCACTGCCCTTTCACCATGGTTGCTTTTATCCATGCCAATTTAGATAATAACTATACTCTAAGTGACATTTGAAGATGTCTTATATGTAGGACACACGTTTTTTTCTGATTGTCCATATGCACATAATATTTTCATTGTTATATTTATAACTTTTTTTATTTTCATTTTAAATATACTTTGTAACCTTTTAATTTCCTTTATATGTGATATATAACAATTTATATTCCCATATAATCAATGCTCCACAGTCAAATTATTTATTCTGCTCTCTTATTTCATTTTAAATTCGTTATCTGGCTATTTCTAAACAACCCCCTTTCCCTTTTTCTTCTGCTAGATAATCTATGCTAATTATCTAAATTGCGTGTTTCTTATTATCGATCACCACTTTTTCACTTTTATTATCATTTTCAGTATATATACTCTCTCTCAAATTGTTCATTTATTCTGACTACTATCTAAATACTCTATTTCACCAAGACCGTTCCTCCGCTTTTTACTTTGTTTACATATGCTAATTTCCCCAATCGCGACACCCAGTGACTCTTTTAACAACATTGATAGGCTCAAACCTGCTATACCACAATTGGCTGAAATTGCAGTCAATCTCTAACACAGTTCAATGATTGGGCACTCACCCTTTAACAATCAGGAAGCAAGAACACAGCTTCACGATCAGGTGACCAAGCCATAAACGGCAAAACGCGTGTACTGAGCGGTGCACAGTACCAGGGTTCCCTCACACAGCTCATGCAGCTCTGGTCTCTTCATTCCTGGGCAAGGTACTTTTACTATCCTCTCAAACGCACTCTCTCATTTGAGTTCCTTGCTTGTGACTCCTCCTGCAATGCCTTAAAGGTAACAGGGGAGAGACCCAGCTTCTTCTCAAACAGTAGAAGTGCAAACTGTTGTTTCTTCTGTGTGTCACGCTGTGCCACTCTCTCATCCGTTGTCTGATATAGACAAGGGAAAGCAGAAGTGGTTCTGCATTTCTCAGCACCACAGATCTTACTTCCTTCTATATCGATCTCACAGAACTGTGCTATTTTGGCACATACATTATATTATATATACAACTCGTGTATGATGTTAGATTATTATCAATTAGCATCATCATAAATATGCTGTACTTTGTGTCAACAATCATTCCTTTGATTATACACAACAATATTGTGAATTTATACTTGCACTTACATTAAGGTGTTCACTGCCCTTTTGTATAGAACATAAAAACGTATCACTTTACTTATGTTTGTAACTACAGGTCAATAATTAGAAATTTCTTTAATCAATATATAGGATATTGATCATAGTTACTCCAATTATGATTACATTGTGATATAATTAGATGTTTTTTGATTGTATTATGTATACTAATATAGCATTGAGATCTCTAAATCTACTTTGTTGATGTCGAGATACAATATAGAAAGAAGCTGGTTTCAGGATTGTGCGTATTATTAATGTAATCTCACACCCTTTTAATACTTGAGATTATGGATATATATTGCACTTACAGAGGTATCATTATTGGTATCTTTACTTCATTTTGTGGATCGGAATTATATTTTAGCCAAGGTAATTAATAAAAGTCTAATTTTAACCTTATTCGTATTACTCTGATTATACTATCTAGATTTGTTTCAAGAGTGCCCCAAAAAGACTTATTTGTCTTTTTCTAGTTTTTGCCCCTTTGCAAAATCTGCCCCTTGTCTTATGTGTATAGCACAACATTTTTTTGGGTGCACCACCAATAATAAGTCATCAAAAAAAAGGTGTTTCTAATATATTATATTTTATATATAACAAAAAAAATTTTGCGATAGACTTGAATTTTGATTTTCTAATTAATTTATAATGAATATTGATTTACTGTAACACACTTGTGCGGACTGAGCAGGGTCAGACAGAGAGTGAGAGACAGCCTCCACGAACCAATGAAGATGCCTTGATGCAGACACAGTAGCCAGGAAGGAACCATTGGAGACATAGCTATCAGAAATAAAAAAAAAAAACGTTTGGAACACCATCTAATGATTTCCATTTGATGGTGGCAAACATCGGACTGCCACCATCGGATTCTGATATCCATCCCTACGCTGAACCTGCAGGTGGACTCTGGCCAATGCTCCCTCTTCAGCATGATGTTTCCGCTCAGCCACGTACCCTTGGTGACCAGGAGGTACTGCCCATGGAAGTCAGCGCTGTTCTAGGACAAGCGCACCATGGTGAGGAAGCTCAACAGGAAGCCTAGGACATAAAGGACATTGCTTATCACCCTGTTTGGCAGCTGGGGAAAGATGCACATGGAGGCTGTGGAAATATGCACAGGTGTCCCAGCCCGGGGGCATGCTGCTGATAATGCTTACGGTAGCTGCATAACAGATCTCTCATCCATGATCCTCCTGCCCTTCTCTGCACATCCCAGTGGCCGGGCTCCAGCAAGCTGCAGTGCAGCAGCAGTTGGGGCTCTATTGACACTTATGAGATGCAGGGGATAAGGAGTGAGGAGTAGGGGTTGTGTTGAGATGCAGGGAAAGGAAGCATTGTCAAAGATCATCCCACAGAAGAAATCAGCCCAGTAGCTCTCCCAATAGAAATGGCATCTCTTGACATGCTACCCTTTAATGGTTGGCCACCCTTCTCTTTTCACTGCCTATATAGTACCTACTTTGGCAGATGGTTACGCCCCTTGTTCGGGCCACTGTCATTGTACTCTCCTGGTAGGCCATTTATCCCCAGTCTGATACTGGCCAAAGATGATTGACACTCAAATGGTTGACAGATGCAATTACATGCAAGGCAAATATATGAGTTCCTACTTTAAAAAGCACTACTCATTTGTAGCTGTAGGTTACATATTGTGATTGGTCAATAACAGTACATTTTTCATTAGCTGAATTCCATGACACTCAATTTGTGAGAAATCATTAAATAAAATAAAGAATAATATATCCAGCACTGGCTCTTTCATCCTAGTTCTGGTTACCCCAAAATCAGTGAAAAAACAACATGATATCCGCACTAATTTCAGAGTAACAACCACTATGCTTGGCCAGACTTGGCTGGTGGAACACCAGGGCTGGTTTCCACAGAGGGTTCAGGCCCACAAAAATGCTTGCTGCAAATAGCACCAGGGCTCTTCCCCATACTCACGCCACTGTATGGAATACACAGTATGTCACATTAACAGCAATGTTAACTAAGGACATATCTGTAATCAGAAGTACCTTGCTCCAAAGCAAAGTGTTCCTGTAATCTATTTGAAAACTATGACAAATATTAGCAAGCACTCTTAGGAAGTTTTAGAGCTTGGGTAAGGTTATGGATAGGATTTAGACTAATGTATGAGCTAATGTTAGGCTTGAAACATGGTATAGCTTCAGATCTATGACACTAGATTCCTAGAAGACCAAAGAGTTGATCTATATATTAGTTTAAGGCATTTTCTAGATCATGCAATATCTTTCAGTGATGCAGACACCAAATGATTATGGCAGTCCTAGTCCAAATGTCTCCTTTTATCTTTTATTAAATTGGCCTTTGTAAGTTCTTAAGGGGCGTATACACTTGTAGATCTTGTAGCGACAGTACGATTACAACATTGTAATCGTACAGTCATTTCTCATCCCCTGTAGTGCCTACAGTGAACGATATGTAGGCACCCTCCATCATCCCTGAATATGGCAAATCTGTTGTTATTAGCAAATTGACCGTCATGTTCAGGCAATGATTGATGTCAGAAATGACCAGCGGGAGGACGCATCGCTGGTTGTTTCAAAATTATACTGATTTATGCACGATTAATGAGTGATTGAACGATTACGATGTTGTAATCGTTCAATTGCTCTGTTAAATCGACAAGTGGATACGCAGCTTTAGCCTTCCTACTGTGTTTGTTCTACTTTTAATGCAACATCATGCCCTTTTGGATATGAGGTGTAAAGCATTTATATTATAGCCTAAAACAGATTTTTGAAAATATAGATTATAGATGCCCAGATTTCCTTTAACATTGTCGGGAAGAATGTAATAAATACACCTGCAGTATACAGTATAATTTGTGTCAAAACATTGATAGGAAAGGCAGAAAAAAAGTTTAAAGTACTGTACTGTCTGGACTGTAAACTCTCACAAGCAGGGCCCTCTGTACCCTTTCTCTCATGTCAGCCCCCCTGTTTAAATGCAATTAAATAAGAAGTTTGACTGTCTGATGCTGCAAATTTTTGTGACTTAGTACAAAAAATTATGATGGTGATAGACAGCATTTAGAAAATTTGTCTACTGGACAAAGGGACAATTTCATACAGTTAAAATAGAAAGTCGCTTTGCAGAATGTACAATTTGATGTCTACAGTTTTCCATTTTATATCATGAGTATTTACTAAGTTTCTACCCAAACTGGGGTTTCAAAATGTGTTCCCAGGATGCAGATTTTACAAATAACTTACTTGTAACCAAAGATGATTTATTTCTGCATAATATTAATACTTTTAAATCATGACCTGTTAGTGGGAATTGAAAATAAATTTGCAACAATATTCACCTCAGAATGGGACTGAAATGCCGGCAACTGTTTAGCCGCCGGTTCAAATCCCGACGGATGCCTGCCATGAGGAGATCCTGACTGGGATAGGTAAGTATACTAAACCCCCCGTCCCCTCCTAAACCTATCCCTTAGTGGTGCCTAACCTTAACCTCCCCCCTTAGTGCCTAACCTCCCACCCAGGGGTGCCTAAACCTAACACCCCCTACCTGCACCCTAAACCTAACCCTCCCCCCAGTGGTGCATAATCCTAACCCTTCCTTCTAGGGGTGCCTAACCCTAATATTCCCCCAAACCTAACGCTAACCCTGCTAGACCCCTTAATACTAACCCTCTCCCCCCGTGGCTAACACTAAGGGTGCCCCAGACTTACCTTCGGCGTCCTCGGCGTTCCGACATCAGAATTAACATAGGTGTCGGTAGTTCAACGCCTATGTTACATCCCTTGGCGGGATTCCGCTGTTGGCCGCCGGTCTCATCACTACATCCCTTCATCTCATCATAGAAATATCAATATTGGCTCAGACTTCACCGATACTTGCCTACCCTCACAGAATGGCCGGTGCCTCCCTCAAATCGGATGGGAGTCCTGGCCACCCTGAAAGGTTGACAAGTCTCCCGGCAAGTCGCCTACCCGGACACCCCCCCAAGTACCAGCTCCGGACCCCCAGCACCATAACTCAAACACCCAAGCAGCAGAGAGGCTGATGACATGATTCACACTGAATTGTGCCATCGTGGCCTCGCCCCCTGCTTCACAATCTGGTATTCCCACCATTGTGTAGCTATGATGACACAATCGTGCTCTCACGCCTCCCGCTCCCTCTCTAATAATGTATGCCATGCCATGTCCCCTTATGGAGCACCACACCCCCCCACTATGCTGACTTGGCCACCCCCTCCCAGAGGGGGCAGTCAGAATGTCGGCAAACATGACTTAACCTAGTTTGTGCAGTAAAGCAAGTGACATATTATTTATTATGATCCCTATGAAACAAATATAGCAATAAATTACAGTACTTGAACATTAATGGAATTATCCATGTAATATTGATCTTTAAAACCATAATTCTTTTAGAAAACAATAGAAAAATTCTGTTTTTAAACAATGTCATATACATTATATTTGTCCATTGGTGTAAATACATTGAATTTGCCTCACACATGTTTCTCCAGTGACTGAGAAACTATGGCAATTGTACTATAGAGCAGGAATGTGTGAAATAAACCAGTCTTTATTTGTTTTGATTTTAAATGATTTTATTTATTAATTTAATTCAGTCATGTGACCATTTTTCCATCTCTAATTTACAGAATCAGCAGTATAATTCATTATATAGACCAGCCTTTATCGAGCTGCAAAAAAGAACAGAGATTCATTATCTTAAATCATTCTGGTACAGTGCAGAATCCATAGTATAATCAAGCGAAAATACAACTTTTTACAGTGACTGAGGGGTCTATTTACTAAGCCTTGGATGGACATAAAGTTAACGAAGATGAGGTACCTGCCAATCAGCTCCTACCATGTCACAAGTTGTGTTTGAAAAATGACATTTAGGAGCTGGTTGGCTGGCACCTTATCTCCGTCCAAGGCTTAGTAATTAGGCCCTTATGCCACTGTAATATGAAAGGAAAATAACTGGCATGTTATGTTTCATTATTTCAATTGTTTGTCTTCAAATGTAACGTAATGTTTATTTGTATTGATTCAAATGTAATAAATAAGAATCCAATTTTTTAAAAAAAAACTGGTATCTGATGGTTAGACTGAGGTTATTGTATAAAATGGTAACATATCTGCAAAGAGGACCTCTGTATGTCTATTATACTGTACAGCAATAATATTGTCTTTTCAAATAAACCACCAGGTTGAGATCCGTGTCCCACACCCAGTGGAAATCTACATATCTCATTGTAAGCATGATTGAGTTTATGTAGAGTTTCCCTACCAGCCACCCCATGTACACAATCAGTGCATTCACATAGCAGAAGAATATAATGGGTTATTAAAGGCTTTCTTGTTTCACATTTAAACATTTTTCTCCCAACAAATGGTTCATTTAATGACTAAAGACCTCTTTAATACATTTAATATCAACGTCAACACAGGAGCACATGCAAAGGAAGATTATATCTGAAACTAAAAAGAGATTTTTAGCTTTTTACATTTTTAATCTCTACATTATATAATTTAAATAATGTATTAATTTAATAATCAGTAAGACAATTACATTTGAAATAATACAAAGCTTACATAAGCTATAATAGTGATGATAATAATTGGTGAGATTTTAGAATGTAGAGTGAAGAAGTAAACATACATGAGATGGATAGTTGTTTTGTTGCATTAGGTTTTTCAAGTTGTATTGATAAACTAACAAATGCATATTTTGTAAATCAAATGGTTAAAAACATAGTTGAAAATGCATTGCTGGTGTAAACTGAGCACATATGCTACTGGTGCTGGCCTCACAGAGTCAATGAAAGCCAAGGCATTAATGACCCAACCCCTGGCGCTGATGACACATATCACTGATACCCCTCCACCCTTATCTCCCCAGGGGGCGGGATGTACTAAATGGAAAATGCAGTAAAAAACGGTTTTACCACATTTTCTGTATGTATCAACGGCTAGCTGCCGGGTCTCCGATGTGGAGGGTGACGCCAGCTTTTGCTGGCATTACCCTATAGAGGCCTATGGGCTTCTACAGCATTGTGCTGCTATGAGGGAACCGATCGGATCCCTCCCAGCATGCCCCGCGGCCGCCACAACACTCTGCACATGCGCAGATGGACTCCCGAGTCATAAACCCGGAAGTCTACGGCACAGCGCACATCACAAAGGACAGCTCTTATAGGAAGAGCTGTCCTTTGTGCTACTGATCGCATATGTTAGTGGATATGCGATCAGTAGGGATGCGAAGCATTGCGGGATGTACTTCACAAGGTTAGTACATCCCGCCCAGATGCATAATACATCATAAATGATGTCTGCATATGTGCGGTATATGTAAACTGCACATGTACAATATGCAAACTCCATCTACCTCTTTACTGTAACCTCCTCATCTTACAATCTCTCAGAGATGATGCCTAAAATCCTCTCCAGGCTTCTGGTAGCGCTAGCAATGTGTGATGGCCCACCTCGCTCAGCTGTCAGACAGCAGCCCTGAACCACCCCCAGCTCTGGATCTTACATTCAGTGTGCTGGAAATTGGTATGCCAATTGAGACTCCTCCCCCGGATCCCGTCCCCTTGTCAGATTTTGAACGAACCCTGCCAGTGCATGCTCAAAGCTGGATGGGCAGTCTCTTCGGCACATGCAAGAATCTTCAATGGTCTAAACCAGTGGTGGCTCCAGAGGTGGAGCTGCAGCGTAGTCCAAATTCAAATAGGGGAGCCACACCAACTGCCAGTGGTTTGCAAGCATTTGTAATGACAGTTGGTGTGGCTCCCCTATTTGAATTTTGGACTGCACTGCAGCCCCTCCTTTGGAGCCACCACTGGTCTAAACCATCTATGGTATAGAACCACATAGTTTGTTACCATTGATGGTTCATGCCACCATCACCATCTATGGCAACCGAACCAATGGCCATCCCTAGTGATACAGACGAGGAGCAGTTATGCATTGCTGCTACTGAATTGGAATTATTTTTTTTTGCACAATCTTTGTTGAGAAAGATGCAAATTGACAGAGGTAACTTGCCATCTCCCTCTCCTTATGTGAGGAAAAGCAATCATCGTCAGCTATAAGTGTCAAAATGGGCATTGGAGAAGACAAGTGTCTTTTGAATTTAGTGTGGCGGAGCACTCGGTAGTTCTGTAATTATGTTCACTTTACGCTGAGTAATTATGTGCCTCCATCCAAGCCTTTTTTTGTTAACTTTATGGTGTAGTAGGAATACAGGGATAGGCCTGGGCAAACCCCAAGTGTGATGATCTATTTTACAATAATATTACACCAGAATTTATAATTGAACAAATAATATTTTATTTAGGTGGAAAACTTACAACAATGGCTGCTAAAAAATAACATTTAAACATATGGTCCATATGATACATTTAGCAGCTCCAAATAGGGTGACAATTTTATTAGAAGTCAGGGCTAGTGAAAATTTTAACAAAACAAAACAATTTCAACAAGATATTGTCTCCTGTTTTGATTTTCTTTTGTAGTGAGTATTTTAACAGTCATCTCCCAATTAACCTCTACTCCCTTGGATAGAAATTGAATCTGGTTTGTGATCCCTAAATAAAATTTGGCTGCTGCACTATAAAATATTCCAGTACGGTAGTTCAACGTAATGTATCCGAACTATTCAGCAAGTAATAGGTGAGTCCTTATCAAGAAAATTGTTCCTCCGCCTATTTTTAATTACCTTATAATGCTATCCCTGACCCATTCAACCCCTTAACACATACATTAAGATAATAGCATTTGATATTCTACATTTTAAATACCAAAATAAATATATAAATGTGGCAAAATCAGGGTGAGGGTGCTGCCCCCTGGGGTAAATGGTGCAGCAGCCAAGTAATAGTACACCAGTCCAGGGCCTTTGTACAAGTAGCATCAACTAGTTTTATTAGTAGCACAAAAATAAACAATACATAAATGCAAATCCTGGCCTATCTGGCTCTAACTAAACAAAATGATTCCCTCTCTCAGAATGGAGGGACCTTACATCTATCTCACAAAACAGTAGTCTTTACCATAGAGCTTACTTTCAGTAATCACAGTGTCTCTCAACAGGCCTCTGACCTGTTCCCCAGGCAGTGAGAGACTGACTACAGCCTTTATCATCCTCTCACAAGTGGCCTGGCAATTTACCAGGCAGAAGCTAAAAACCTGACTCAAAATTATAAAATGTGTCTGTTGAATATAGTTTACAATGGGAGTACTCCATTGGTGCAGGTAGAGTCTGATGAGTACCTGGGTTCTTTTAGCTTGAAAAAGTTAATGCTAGAGGGGGAAAGTAAGTACTCTCTATGTTGGGGGCACTGACACCTATTTAGGAATTAATTAAAACATAACATTTATTAGAAGTGCATTAAAAAGTTATATCATAAGACATGGAACCATGGAAAAACATGAGGCAATATCATGAGGGTAACTTAACGCTAAAAACACAACGATTGTCAGTGAATAAATAAATGACAAAAAGTATATGGTGGTGGTTTGTACAGGGAAAACTTTCTAAGCAATTGATGGGTTAATATCGGGAAATCATCCCCAACTATTGCAACAAACGTCCTAAATGTTCAATAAAAGGTCAACAGGTACATGTTACAAAGTATATACAAATGATACATGGATAGTAATTTGATAAGGAAATATAGCAAGTGAAAAAATTCTCAGCAAATCAAGTATTTGTTTGTTAAAAACGGTCACAACACGCCCACATTTTTGCCGCCACGTCTATCAGTCACTTGTGAATAAATTCTCACGACATCTGTAGTCGCCTATGATTACCATTCAATCACGACGCGTGCGCATTGCAGATAAGAAGCATGTACAGTCCAGCGATAATTGCTCAACTGTATGAAAATCTAAATACCGTCCACATCTGAATCAGGCCCAGAGTGTGCAGCCACTTCAGTGTCATCACTGCGACACTCCCATAAGAAGTCCATAAGATGGACCATCTCTGTGCGCCCGCATGCCTGTATCCTCCCAGTCACCCCCCCTCAAGAATGCCCAATACATTTTTAAGACATTTCCTAGACTATGCATCTCAGTCGTAACTGTGGCTGTGTGTGCACAGACTCTGGACTCATACACAGTGTGACTTAGGTGCATGCATCGAAGAAAAAAATAGTACATTGCATCCAGCAACATCGCTATTTTTTCCTCCCACTCCATAGAGGTGCACAGAAAAAGTAGCAATGGTGAGAGTCCCGTATAAGCCAGATATGTGTGAAGCCAAATATCACAGAGATGTCTATTAGTCTGGCGGCGGCCCATCCTACTGGATTGAATCAGTCACTAAGACCTACTGTACTTTTGTGGTGATCTGCATATATTTTATTGAAGTTTGCCTTCAACAAAATGTATATTTAATGTTTTGGCTCTAGACTATGGTCAGTGGCATAACTATAAATTTTGCTCCCCCCTGCCAAAAAAGTTTCTGACGCCCCCCCAATTACTACTGTTACTTCGGACTACAATGCTTTGATTCGCTATTTGAGCTTTTTGAAGCATTGAAGCAAGCTGTTGGTTTATAGGCTGCAGCATAAAACTATACTGTGTTGTTTATTATGGAGGGCAGGGAAAGACATTTTATTACAGTTTACTTTTTAAAATGTATTGTACAGCTACATTTGCTAATTATTTCATATTAACATTACTACAGTATATCAGTGTTGGGCAATAAGCAGCACTGGGGAAATATGCCACCCTTAGAGTGGTCACATGCATCACTCCTTATAGGCTCCAGTCTAGGGCCCAGTGGTATATGGTACCGCTGGCAGGGCTCACACAACTATCATGATCCTGTAAATTAAGAACTACAGTAGGTTTTATGTACTGCTAATTGCATGGTTGTTAATTGATTTTCTTCCTACATGAAGTCATAAGTTCCCAGTACTTTCTTTACCCCCAGCTAATCAAAAGCAACAAGTCTGGCTGTCTGGAAAAGTCATTTGAATTGGCTATAGCACTAAAGGAGAGTCCCATGGATGCCCTACTTAATCATTTAGGAGTAGACAGCAGGCAGCCAATTTGAAATTGGATTTCTCATTTGATTTTATTGGCCCCAGCCTTTTTCACAGCCTCTCCCCAGCCTTTTCACAGCCTCTCCCCAGCCTTTTCACAGCCTTTCCCCAGCCTTTTCACTGCCTCTACCCAGCCTTTTCACAGCATCTCCCCAGCCTTTTCACAGCCTCTCCCCAGCCTTTTCACAGCCTCTGCCCAGCCTTTTCACAGCGCCGCCCAGCCTTTTCACAGCCTCTCCCCAGCCTTTTCACAGCCTCTCCCCAGACTTTTCACAGCCTCTCCCCAGCCTTTTCACAGCCTCTCCCCAGCCTTTTCACAGCCTCTCGCCAGCCTTTTCACAGCCTCTCCCCAGACTTTTCACAGCCTCTCCCCAGCCTTTTCACAACCTCTCCCCAGTATTTTTACAGCCTCTGCCCAGCCTTATCACAGCCTCTCCCCAGCCTTTTCACAGCCTCTCCCCAGCCTTTTTACAGCCTCTGTCCAGCCTTTTCACAGACACTCCCCAGCCCTTTTCGCAGCCACTCCCCAGCCCTTTTCACAGCCGCTCCCCAGCCTCTCCCCAGCCCTTTTCACAGCCGCTGCCCAGCCCTGTATCACAGCCACTGTCCAGCCCAGCCCTGATACAGGGCTGGGCAGTGGCTGTAATACTGGTGTAGGCAGCGGCTATGATACAGGACTGGGCAGCGGCTATGATACACTCTGTATCATAGCCGCGTGGGGCTCCCATGCCCCTGCAAGACACCCGCGGTCCTCACCTTGACAGCAGCACTGCACTGAATGTCTTCACAGTCACACACTGTGACTGACACACAGCCAGGAGCAGCCCCTGTATCACCGCCGGCCGGCTCGAGGCTCCCACACACCTGTGGCCTGCCTGACAGTGACTCCACTCCAGCACAGGTACAGTAACACAGCAGCCAGTGTGGCTGCCTCTCTCCCCTCACTTGACGCCGGCGCCGCCCTCTTTCGGCACCACCCCCAAGCCACCGTGGGGTCTGCAGGGACAGTAGTTATGCCACTTAGTATGGTTCTTACTGAAGTTTTTGCTCTAGTGTTATAATGTGCCTAATGTTAAGTAGTGAGTGGGTAACTGTGGTGTTGATGTTTTAATCAGTGAAGTGAGTGGAGAAGTGGGTCAGTGGAGAAGTTGCCCATAATAACCAATCATCTTTGAGGTAGCATTTATCAGTAACATTCTATAAAATGATAGGTACTGTACTGTAGATGCTGATTGGTTAATATGGACAAATTATCCACTGGCCCACTTATCCACTCTTTTCACTGCTTGATACATTAGCCCCTATGAAACCAATTGTACATTTCTTTTACTTTAAATGGTAGCAAGATTGGATTAATACTTATTTTATAGAAGTATATTAATTTGGTTAGGTGGCTCAAGATTGATTTGTTTAAAGAATGTTAATATTAATGTGACTTTTAAATGTACAGCTAAATCTATGCCTCATTTCTCATATTTCTTAATATACAATGTTACATTGATATGTTTTCTGATACCCCTTTTTGACCAAAATCCCAGGTCTGACCCAGGATTTGGAACACACTTCCAAACCAGGTCAGACCCTGGACAGACTCCATTCACACAGCGGCGCCATCCCAGGTTATTCACAGGTCAGCATGGTTCACGCTGCACCCATGTGTAGTAGATCTCTTTTACTGGCACTTGAAGATGACATCTCCAAATGCCGTGTAATCCATATCTCCTCATGCTGTAAATGGGACCTTGTTTGTCTGACCTGGGTTACCCATACGTTGCTTGTCCAACCCTGGTTGCTACCCAGGATGGATTCCCAGGTCACTGGACCAGGGTTATTTTTTTGAGACCCTTTTCCACTGAGCCATGACCTGGGTAGATCCAGCAATAACCTGGGTTTGTGGCAGTGGAAAAGGGGTGTAAGTTTTCTTCAAAATTAACCCCCATCTAAACATTCCATGTTCTTGCCTGATGTGTGTGAGTTTGTGTGTCTATTGTATATTAGGATGAGATAAAAGTATAAAATATTTATCACAATGTGCTTAAGGTACTGTATAGTCATTCCTGGATAACACATTTTGGGCCTGAGGTGTACGCAAATGGCTTCTAAGCCGGGATACGCAGCGCACTTGTGAAAATATGCAAATGAAACAGCCGCCTAGCTTTGTATTGAGACACTCACTTGCGGTTTCACGAGTCTGTCGCTTGGGTACAGAGATGCAAACCATCGGACGCACATCGGTTGATAATTGACCATCTGAGCAACTCTGCGGTTGCATAGGATGCCCTTGGGAACTGTAACACCAAAACCATTTTTAATGTATACAGTATCGCAATCCCAGTCTGCAACAAGCCCCCATAGCGGTCTCAACATGTCTGCCTTTGAGCTGCCACTCCCCCATTACCTCCCACAAACACTCCATAACGGTCAGTCACACTGCGTCAAAATCCTTCATTCGACTACTGTCTGTAATTAAACTTGATGCGTGCGCAATGTGACTCAAACGCATGAGTAGATTACCAGATAGCGCCCAACTACAAAAACATGGACATTGTGTTCACTCTGAACCCGGCCCTTTGACACTACTTCAGAGCTACTGTTATCCAAGGGAGCTAATGAGATTATGTAAGTGTCACACACTAGATATTGAAGGCTATATTTTTTCATCTAGAATAGTAGAGCAAGTCTAATTATTCACTGACATTTTGTGGTGAATCCTGGGTTATTGCACATGAACGCGCATCAACCTGGAATTTTGATCAGTGGAATCTGCTCCACCCAGATCCAGTCACCCAGGATGCCAAATCTGCCAGCGAGCGGGGCTTTTCCTGGTAAGGAACCGGGTAAGGCTCAGTGTTTTGCATCCGACTTGGGACCTGTTTACAGCATTCCGGCGCAAGAAGATGATGTCATCTCCAAGGGAATAACCCGGATTGGCACCGCGGTGTAAAAGGGATATATCCTGGGTCTGACCTGATTTGGAACCGTATTCCAAATCAAGGGTCAGACCTAGGACATTAGTGTAAAAATGGTATAACTGTCATTTACCTTTAATTTCCATGTGTCACCATGGGTGCAATTATCTTGCTCCATGGCTGTACTTTCCAATTGGACAAGCACAGAGTTCAGTTGCTGCCTTGTGGCACTATGGCCTGATTCAGATTTGAGAATAGAGTAAGATACAGCAAGTTATACCCCTTTTAGATCAAATTGCTAGATCGCACCAGGTATTTTGAATGCAGGACCAACCCGTTTGCGACCTGGCTGAGACCCCTTTCATAAAGACAGCTAATTCCTGGGTCGGCCATGTCAGTGCAGTAATGGCACTTGGAGATGAGATCATCTCCAAGAGCGGGCTCTTCTTATGCTGTCGATGGGTCCTGGGTCAGATGAAAAGCTGAGTCACTTGATTTTTTTTAACAACCCTTTCAAACTAAGCAAAATCTTGGGTTCACATGGAATACCACAGGATTTTACTGCTAGTCTAAAAGGGGTATAAATGTGTACCTGGACAAACCATGTTGCAATGCAAGGAGTGCAAATACATACATTTTGTTTTGTATGTGGGATAAATACTGGCTGCTTTTGCATGTAGCTTTAGTAGCTGCATGTAGCTGCACTGGGCAGCTTTAGTTATACATTGCACATCAGCTAATATACTACTGGGATATATTTAACCTTTTATAGTAAAATATATATAAAGAACAAAGGTATAATTTTTATAAGCAACCATAGTGTTATGTCATTTTATATTGCCACATAGTGTCATCGTCACCATTTATGAAATCTTTGGAAAGAATGATTTATGGGCACGTGACCAAGTGTCCTATTTTATTTGCTGTACAATAACAGCACTTTAAACCTGCAATACAAATTTGTTGACAATATTTTAGATTTAGACTGAATAACGTGTTTGGTGTTTGTGCGTACACGGCTCGGGACATGATGTTTAATCTTCTGTCAGTGGTTTCATCTGTGATTCTTGGATACATGAGCAGCCACCAAGCAGATTTGGCTTCACATCAGTGATGAAGAACCATCATGCCAGGAACATGCTGTATTTGTGAACAGCTCAGACCATGGATTTTCTAAAGTGGATTAGGTAGTAATTAAAATAAAACAACAGTTGAAGAAATGCAATTTTAGGAAGAGCTTAGCTCCATGTGAAACATCAATTTCAATGCTGGCTTTTGATTTGTGCACTCATGAATTCTAACATTAAAAATGACATTTAATTTTTAAATGCTGTCCACATCCACCGATTGTCTGCCTCAAACCGAGTAGCACATATGGCAATAGCATAGGTTTGTGTCAGTCTGACTACTATCGTAAATACTGCAAATAGTTTTAGTGCTGTAGGTATTACAATGTGTTTAGCACACAGTAAAATATTTGCAATATAATATGTAAATATCTCCATAAATATATTACACAATTTTATATTAATTATTTTGCAATGTGCAATAAACATCACAAATAATTATTTTCTTTAGTAGATCACAGTCCATGCATAGTGAATGTTCTTAAAGGATAATTTTGAAAAAGCCCCCACAGTGGTTGGAGGGGCGGAACGCATCAGAGGATCCCCAGTTGCTGTTTATTTTAACTGCCAAACATTGCCTTTAAAGCTACCTGATTCACTGGAGACGGAGAGCCAACTCATTCTATGATCTAGTACACAGGTTCTTTAACTCGGTCCTCAGGACCCCAAACAGTGCATGTTTTCTAGGTCTCCTCATAGAATCACAAGTGAAATTATTAGCTCCACCTGTGGATCTTTTAAAATGAGTCAGTGAGTAATGAGTACACCTGTGCACTTGCTGGGTGACCTGGAAAAAGTGAACTGTGTGGGGTTCTGAGGACTGAGTTTGACAACCACTGATCTAGTACAAGCCACTGGAGTACTCACCCGCAGACAGTAGAGGTCTGTGATACACTACACACCTAGGAGAGCAGTGTGACAGCCACGGAAGTCAGCCTTGAGCTGATCGGTGACATCAAACCTCTGGAGAGGGACTCTGGTTGTGAGCGGCCTTTTCTATATGCGCCCTTGGCGACTGCTGGATACCAACTGCATACGGCAAGTACAGGTGACCGTTCAGTACTGTACTGACTGCATGTGGCATATGCCCTTGATGATGGCTTGACACCGGCTGTATGCGATTAATCCAGGAAGGAAATACAGCAGCACTATAAAAAACTCCTGGCTGGAACTGTATCATTACTCCTCGGGAGAGGGATATAAAACTCATTTGTCAAAAAAGCCAAGATCATATGTGACAGCCCAGAGTTGAGCTGCGGCATTATCTACATTGGGAGAGGGGCTCCGTTTACCTGCACTGGACTTAATTATCTGGACTGATTTTTCAGCATCAATTCCAATAGATTCCAGTTCTTAAACATAACCAGTGACTTTTTTTCTGTGAATCAGTATTTCTTTTGTGTAATAGGCTGGCAGGATATGTGCATATATAAGTGCCTCTACAGTATATTACTTTTAAAGAGAAAAGTGATTGTTGATTTTAATTATATTCTGATTCTACCTAGTAGACAATAGATGATATACAGTGCATCCGGAAAATATTCACAGCTTTTAACTTTTTCCACATTTTGTTTTGTTACAGACTTATTACAAAATGGAATAAATTCATTTTTGTCCTCAAAATTCTACACACAATACCCCATAATGACAATATGTCAAAAGTTTTTTTGAGATTTTTGCAAATTTAATAAAAAAAACCCCACTAAGAAATCACATGTACATAAGTATTCACAGCCTTTGCCATGAAGCTTAAAATTGAGCTCAGGTGCATCCTGTTTCCACTGATCATCCTTGAGATGTTCCTACAGCTTAATTGGAGTCCACCTTTGGTAAATTCAGTTGTTTGGACATGATTTTGAAAGGCATACACCTGTCTATATAAGATCCCACACTTGAGAGTGCATGTCAGAGCACAAACCAAGCATGAAGTCCAAGGAATTGTCTGTAGACCTCTGAGACAGGATTGTCTTGAGGCACAAATCTGGGGAAGAGTACAGAAAAATATCTGCAGCTTTGAAGGTCCCAATGAGCACAGTGGCCTCCATCATCCATAAATGGAAGAAGTTCGGAACCACCAGGACTCTTCCTAGAGTTGGCCGGCTGTCTAAACTGAGCAATCAGGGGAGAAGGGGAGATGACCAAGAACCCGGTTGTCACTCTGTCAGAGCTACAGCATTCCTCTGTGGAAAGAGGAGAACCTTCCAGAAGGACAACCATCTCTGCAGCAATCCACCAATCAAGCCTTATTAAAAGTTCCACATTTTGTTTTAAATCTGCTTCTGTATCTGCTCCTATCACCACCCTGGGCCCATAATAGGTATGCAGTCGGGAAACCGGCTGCCTTAATACCGACAGCCGGCTCCCCGGCTGCTTTATCCCAGTGTGGGTTAAATGACCGGCGTCTATATCTAGACGGCTGTCATTTACCCGACGCTGAGAGACCGACGCCCGGCATCCCGATTGAAGGGATGCCGGGCACCGTGAGTTTACAGCCGCTGGGGAGAGGGTTTGGTTTAGGGCACCCGGGGGGACTTAGGGTTAGGCACCCCCCTGGGAGGGTAAGGGTTAGGCTAGGGGAAGGGAGGGTTAGGGTTAGGCAGCCCCGGGGGGAGGCTAGGGTTAGGCACCCCCCAGGGGACTTAGGTTTAGGCAGCGGGGAAGGGGGGGTTAGGTTTAGGCACTTAGAGGGAGGATTAGGGTTAGGCACTTGGGGGGAGGTTAGGGATAGGCACCCCTAAGGAGGGTTAAGGGGTTAGGTTAGGTTAGTTTATACTTACCTTAGGGACGATCAGGATTTCCAGCGCTGTCTGGCTTCCACTGCCGGGCTCTGCTGATCTGTCGGGCTGCCGCTGCCGGGAATCGAACTGCCGGCCATGCGGCAGCCGGGATTCCATACCGTTTCCCCATAACAAGACCAGGACATCACAATTTATGTGTGTAGCACTTACCTCTACCAATACAATTTATCCTCTGGGTCAGAGTCTCAATGAGTAGGTCTGGTCATTTCTCATGCACCTTTACAATCTGTCAATGCCTTCTTTTCAGCTATCGGATTATTGTATGACGACCCTGACAGAACTGCTTTGGTTGAGTCAAAATTACACTTCTTCAGGCAGGGAAAAAAGGCAGTGGAGGATTATTCTTCAGAATTCTGTAGATGGGCGGTGTATTCAGGTTGGAATGACCCGGCATTGCGCAGACAATTTCGCCTTGGACTCTCTGAGGCCATCAAAGATATCCTCATCCAGCATCCCCAATCTGAATCTTTGAATGATCTCATGCATAAGTAATCAGAATTGACCATCATCTCCATGTACATAGACGAGAGCAGAATCTTCCTATAAGATTGCCTCATTTTCGCATCTGGGTTCCATCCTCGGATCCAGAGGAGCCTCTGCAAATTGGTGCCTTTTGGTAATCTTCAGAAGAAAGATGCAGGATACGTTCCCAGGGTCTCTGTATGTATTGCAGAGACCAGAGACATTCCTTGAATAATTGTCCACTCAAACCAGTAAAATGCAAGGCCTAGGTGTTCAGGAGGAATTGCATTTAGATATGGCTCCCATTTTTTCCAAAAACTCTGTACTAGTTCCTGCAGTTATCCAACTCTCCAATTCCACTCTGGCCACTTCTGCATTTTGGATAGCAGTGCAGATGGCAATTTTATGGATTTCTTTTTCTTTGAGTCTCTGGGTGTATCCGCTGTCCTGAAAAGGAGATTCTTATCTGTGGACTGGATGGAGTGCTGGTCTCTAATGGTCTTATCAAGTTCAAAACATTTCTACATTCTGAGATTATCTTGTTTTTCCTTCTCCAGTGTCCATTAGCACCCATCATTCTTGGTCTCCCTTGGCTCAGGGTTCATAATCCAGTTATTGACTGGACCTCTGGGGAAATAATGAAATGGAGTCGTGCCTGCCAGTCTCGTTGTCTTGCTGTACCTGTTGAGGTGGTACAGCCTGCTGTTGCTGAAACTCATCCTACCATTCCTGTCCAGTACCGAGAATATGCCGATGTCTTCTCTAAACAGAAGGCATATGCCCTACCTCCTCATTGCCCATATGACTGTGCCATCAATTTAGTCCCTGGTGCCAAGTTACCTAAATGCTGGTTGTATTCTTTGTCTGTTCCTGAGGATAAGGCTATGAAAGAGTACATCAAGAATACTTAGGCAAAAGGATTTATCAGCCCCTCTAAGTCTCCAGTTGGGGCTGGTTTCTTCTTTGTTGAGAAGAAGGACAGTTCCCTCTGTCCTTGCATCAATTTCAGGGGTCTCAACAAAATCACTGTAAAAAAATCCTACCTGCTGCCTCTCATTTCGGTCCTTTTTGATCAATTGCATCAAGCAACTATCTTTTCTAAGATCAACCTCCACGGAGCTCACAACCTGATCCAAATTAGAAGTGGCGACGAGTGGAAGATGGCTTTTAGTACTCAGTCAGAACTTTGTGAGTACCTGGTCATGCTGTTCAGCCTAGCTAATGCTCAGGCAATCTTCCAAGATCTAATAAACGATGTCCTTCATAAATTCCTGGGAGTTTTTTTGGCCATGTACCTTGATGATATTCTAATTTACTCATTACTATTGAAGGTTTGTCAAGTCATTCTCTGCTATCGCACCCATTGTAGAACTGACCAAAAAAGGAGCTGACACCTTCAATTGGACATCCAAAGCTGTTCAAGCTTTCAAGGCTCTTAAGGCCACATTCACACAGGCTCCAGTGCTTCACTATCCTAATCCAGATCTCCCGTTTGTCCTGGAAGTTGATGCCTCCGAGATAGAAGCTGGAGCCATCTTGTCCCAGAGGGATTCTTTGGACAACAAACTGCACCTCTGTGCTTTCTTTACCTGCAAGTTCACCAAGTTTCTGCAGAACATAACTATGATGTGGGTAATCGTGAGTTGCTCGCTATTAAGTTGGTCTTTAAGGACTGGAGGCATTGGCTTGAGGGGGCCAAACATCAAGTCACAGTTTTTGCTGACCATAACAATTTATCATACATTCAGTCTGCCAAAAGACAGAATTCCAGACAATCGCATTGGGCATTGTTTTTTACATGGTTCAATTTCCTCATTTCTTTTCATCCTGGGTCAAAAAACGTTAAAGCTGATGCTCTCTCCAGGAGCTTTTCACCAACAGGCCATTATTTCAGATGAACCTATTATTCTGGATTCTTGCATTCACTGTGCTATCACCTGGAATTTGGCTGAGCTCATTCAGGCCTGTCAGTCAGAATCATCTCTAAATAAACCTCCCGCTCTTCTGTTTATTTCAGAAAAATTCAGGAAGTCAGTTCTACTGGATTTCCACTCTCGACGAGCTTTCAGTCATCTGGGCATTAGTAAGAAGTTTCTCTCCCACTCGGTCTGGTAGCCATCTCTGACCAAAGATGTTCATGAATTTGTCCTGGCATGTGAGGTCTGTGCCCGAAATAAAACACCTTGAACAGCTCCTTCTGGCCTGTTGCTTACTCTCTCAATAACTAAGAGACCCATGCCACACATAGCCATGTAATTTATTGTCGATTTCCCAGTTTCTGCTAGATGCTCTGTTATCTGGACTGTGCTGGACTGATTCAGCAAGATGGCACATTTTGTTTCTTTGACTAAATTACCCTCTGCCAATGAACTCTCCAGCTTGTTCCTCCAACATATCTTTTGCTTACATGGGTTACCTGTGGATATTGTGTCTGATCGAGGAACACAGTTTGTGGCACATTTTTGGATGGCCTTGGATGGCCTTCTGCCATCTGCCTCAGCCTTTCTTTGGGGTACCATCCTCAGTCCAATGGGCAAACTGAGCATGGTAACCAGTCTCTGGAGCACTATTTATGCTGTTATGTTTCCATCTGCCGCTTGCTGAATTTGCTTTTAACAACTCATGTCACTCAGCGTCCTCAGTTTCTCCTTTCTTTTGTGTCACTGGTCAACATCCCAGAGCAATTTCTTTTGACTCCATTTTAACTGTTTCACCTTCAGTCTCTTGGCTCCATTACATTTGGAGCAAGGTTCATCAAAGCCTTCGGAAGGTCTCTTTCCGATCCAAGGAGTGTGCTGATAGGTATCGGAGGTCGTGTGTGTTTAAGAAGGTGATTTGGTTTGGCTTTCTATGAAAAATATTAAGCTTCGTGAATCTACTCAAAAATTAGGTCCTAGGTTTATTGGCCCATTTCACTTCATTTCTCAGGTGAATCCAGTAGCTTTCAAGCTTCAATTACCCAAGTCTCTCCACATCCAGAACACCTTTCACTGTTCCTTATTCAAACTATTCTTCAGCTCCATTACATTCAAGCATTTCCATCGAGACCTGCTTCGATTGTGGTCCACAGTCAACATGAATTTGTCATAGAGAAGAATTTGGACTTGGAGTTTTTGGTCCACTAGAAGGGCTATGGCCCGGAGGAATGCTCCTGGGTCCCTGAGAGTGCCCTCGCTGTCCCTAGGCTGAAGAGACTTTTCTACCGAGATTTTCCTTAAACACCGGGTTCTGGGGGTTCTTCAACCCCATGTCAAATGGAGGTACTGTTACAAGTCGCGGTCCCTCTAGCAATTTCCCTCTTTCTGGCAGTCTAGTTCCAGTTATGTTGGTTGCTAGGCAATCTGGATGCCACAGCATGTGACATGCTGCTCGCAGCATGGCCTGATTGGTTCCTTCCCCTTTTTGTACACGCCGACCTTGCTGACTATAGTGTTCCTTGTGGATTTTTTGGCTCTGCTGCATGGTCAGCATTCTCATTTTTCCCGGTCATAGCTCATGCTGTTTCCCTGGCTTCCAGCCACTCCGTCAGCCTCCTGGACACTACTGGCTTCCAAGTCACTCCACCGGCTCTCCAGCCACTCTGTCAGCCTGCTGGCTGCTACCGGCTTCCAAGCCACCCCACCAACTTTCCAGCCACTCTGTCAGCCTTCAAGATACCATCGGCTCTCAAAGCCACATCACTGGCTCCCTAGCCACAACATCAACTCTTCAAATTGTACTACCGGCTTTAGCTGCACCATGGGAGTACAAAGCCGCACCATCGGCTCTCAAAGCCGCATCACTGGCTTCCAAGCCACTGCATCAATTCTTCAAATTGTACAACCGGCTTTAGCTGCACCATCGGAGTACAAAGCCGCACAATCGTCTCTCAAAACCGCATCACTGGCTTCCAAACCACTTCATCAATTCTTCAAATTGTACTGCCGGCTTTAGCCACATCATTGGCTCTCATAACCGCACCATTGGCTTCCTAGCTATACTACTGACTTTCTTCCCAGTATCTAATATCTCCTGCTATTCTCTGGCTTACAAAGGTAATGAGTGTAAACCTCTACTACCCCGAGTATTAATTCCAGGCAGCCACTTAAGTACCGGTGAACATCTTCCAGTTCTAAGGGTGGCTGTTAGTGGCAGAAGACCTCGCTAGCCTGGGTTCTAGGTGTTTACACAGAACTGCCTTGGAATCCATAACACTCGCATACTTGAACCACATAGCACTACATCTGACAGCAGCATGCCACCAACCAGCTCTGCACCATCATCTCAACCCAGACATGGTCTCTAAATGCATGGTGGATATGCCTGGAGACACCCTGATTTTACCTCTCCTACTTCACTTCCTAAAAGGATAAAATAATTTAAAATAGGTATATTTTTTAAATGTTGGTAACATTTACAATTAACCATCAAATTATGGGCCTGATTCAGACCCGGTCGCAAGAACTGATCGCTCGCAACTGGGTCAATGGTGGCCCAGTGCGCACGCGAGGCGTGTGCAAGCCCCCGAGTGAGCGCAAAAAGCACTCGCTCTGTGACTCACTACAAAAGGGGCGGCTGTCGATGTTAATTGACAGCTCGCCCCATTTTGTAGGCGTGGCAGAGGGATGGCTTCACAAATGGAGGCGTTCCCATGCGAACGCCTGCCGTTTGTGGGTTGCCCCACTGACATCACCAGTGATGTCAGAGAGCTTCCTGGCTCTATTTGAGTCAGAAGCTCTCTGGGGCTTGCGGCCACGAGACCCTACCACAAGGGTCTTATCGCAAGCCCGATGGTCGTGACGGTCTTGACCATCGCGACCATCATCATGGCCGCACGCTATAGCTGTGGGTGGTCACCCACAGCTATGCGAGCGGCCAGCAGGCTGCTCCCAAAAAAAACAGTGCCCGCCCTGATTCAGAGCGAGCGCTCGCTTTCTGCGAGTGCCTCTGAATGAGGCCCTATGTTTTGATGTTTTTGCACAATATGTTTGTACCATAGATTATGCTTGCAAATAATATATCCATATAATACACAAAAGATGTAATTTCGGCACAAGATAAAGCAAAATTGTGTTTGCAGTAAAACTACCAATATTGTATGGACCAAAATTGCAACAGATGAGAGTGCAGTCGAATAAACCAAATTATTTAATGAATATTAAGAAGCGTAAAAATATCTAATGACAATAAGAACATCTATACAATGAATCATAATTGTAACATATTAAAACATTGCAACTATAACATCACAATTTCGCTAATGGTGCAACACAAGAGTAAAAATTAGCAATATAAACAACAAAACAATCAGAAACGCTTAAACATAGGGCACTTCTCTGCAAACGGAATTGGTATGAAATACCGCCGGCCCCATGGCCGGCGGTCGATTCCCGTCAGCAGCAGCCCGACAGGAGCAGAGTGTGATGCAGCGGAAGGCCGACAGCGCTGGAAATCCCTATCGTGGATAGGTAAGTATTTACTAACCTAACCTAACCCCCCTAACCCTAACCCTCTTTAGGGGTGCCCTAGGGTTAGGCACCCCCCCGGGGGACTTAGGTTTAGGCAGTGGGGAAGGGGGTGGTTAGGGTTAGGCACTTAGAGGGGGGATTAGGGTTAGGAACTTGGGGGGGAAGTTAGTGTGCATATAAGTATGACATCACAACACTAACTGTGGGATAGCAGAATTGCATATATGTATGGTATCACAACACTAACTGTGGGATAGCAGTGTTGGAAATATGTATGGCATCACAACACTAACCCTAACCGTCCCGGAGGGGTGCCTAACCCTAAGTCCCCCCCTGGAGCACTAAACCTAACCCTCCCCCCCCCTGCGGCTGTCTGCTCGTGGCGCCCGGCGGGAAATGACAGTCGGAAAGCCGGCTGCCGGTATTTAGGCAGTCGACTTCCCAATTGCCTCCCCTGCAAACTAAGGGTTTGCAGATGGTTAAACAGAATATATTTTATGTCTCACTTTTGCAACAATAGGTTAAATTAACACAACCTTTATTTGAAAAAATATTTACAATAATATCATAGATAATATACTGTATCAAATATAAAAAATGTATCCAAATATGTCAGTCATAAACACTGACAACATTGTGAAACAACAATGAATAAATGTTATTAACAAGTGAAGCTTGTGTATTAGGATTGATAGTGTAAGCTAAAGGGCCAATATATGTACAAATAAATGAAACAGTGAGAATGTGTATCAAACAGTTAAAATTATCAAATTAAAACTGTTAAAATAACATATCCGGTTGAGCCACATCAAATTTTACATTGTGCTATACTATGTGCTATGCTATACTATTCTGTTAACATAAATATCTTTGAACATGCAAAGTAAATAATTTACTTAAATATTATCTTTAAGTTGATTTTCTCTCTAAAACTCAGTGGCTGAGTTCTGATTTTGTACATACAGTACTTTGGCTACAGAAAATAATGGTAATACATGTTTTGCATGTGGATATGTGTAACTGGTAATGTACGGTTGTGTACAGAAATAATAATTATTGATAAGGTGAGGGGTGGCAGAGTAACAAACCGCTAGAGCTACATGTGATAATAACAGTAGTAATAAATGGGTATGAAAACCATGGAATGACATATGCTATAGGTCAGGCATGTCAAACTCAAAATACCAACCGGGCCGAATATTCAAGGTCTTAAGAGGTGTTGGCCGCAACAAAAAAAAAGTCTTGTATGCAATTTTTAAAGGTTTATTATTAATAAAAACCAATGCAGTGCCTCTTGTAGTAGTGTCCCTTAGCCCATTATGCAATGACCCTTATGCAGTGCCCTAGTAGTGCCCATTATGCAGTGCCCCAGTAATGCCTCTTATGTTGTGCCCCCAGTAATGTCCCTAGTAGCGCCCCTTATGCAGTGCCCCTAGTAATGCCCCTAGTAGTGCCCCCAGTAGTGCCTCTTATGCTGTGCCCCCTCCCAGTATAGAACAGGCCCCACTGACATCATGACATCACCCGCACGCTGTATCACTGGGAATGCTGGCCTCTGAAGTGATCAGAGACTTCTGATTGCTTCAGAGACCAGCATTGCCAGCTTTAAATAAAGTAAACACTGCCCGGTCAGAGCTGAGCTCCAATCGTGGCAGGAGTGTGGGCCGCATATTATATATATGTGGGCCCACACTGTCAGGCCTCTTAAAATGTTTATTTGGGCCGCATGCCTGCTATAGGTGAAAGAATGATTGAGATTATTGCATAAAAACAAACAAATGTTGTACAGTTGCTAATAATGATACAGCTGAAAAGCAATGCAATTAGATAACAAGTATCAATTGATGGCTAGATGAATGGCTGTATGGGTACACTGTGAGATAACAAATGTTGAAAAATTGCAGAGGTGGTGTTCACACCTGCAGGGTGATAAAGGCTGGTCATGTGTAGGGAGAGATTAAAGGCTAGCCAGACCTTACAAGACACCATGTACCACAGATGATAAGACAAATAGCAAAGGTGTGCAGGGTGGTGTACAGAATGGGACAAGCGTGGTTGGGTAAGGGGAGTGGGGGAGCTGGCAGATGAGAGCTTTCCCAAGAGACCCACTGGTCAACTCAGCACATCAGAGTGACACAACATTTTGACATCTGGTCAGGTCTAAAAGAATTGCCAAAAATTATTGACACCTCTACCATGACTCAATCTGATATGGTGACCATCCATAGAATGTTGGAGGATTATTTTAATGATGGTGTACAAATGAGAATGTCAGACAATCTCTTTGACTACTGGGAAGATAAAAAGGCAATTTAGAGCCCCTTGTACCGTCTCGCTATGCTTTACTTAACCTGCCCATCCTCCAGTGTGTACTCGGAGAGAGTGTTTTGCACAGCCAGGAACCTTGTGAGTGATCATCAGAGGAGGCTGATTCCGCAAAATGTAGAAATTATATTGTTCATAATAATTAACTACAAATTCCATAATACCTTTCTCACCAATGTCAAAGTACAGAGACTTCTGTAATGGTGGATTCCAGTTGGGATGAGTTAGTATTGTGTGATAATGATAATGATGTAAACACTGATGAGGGTGAGGATGAGGATTATAATGATGTCATCTTCCCACTGTAAAAAAGTGAGATCATTAACAAAACAATATCATTAAGTGAGATCATTAACAAAACAACACTGTTAGCTGCCTTAATCCATTGGTAGCTTATTTTTTGGGGTGCCAAATAAACCAAGCACTACAGCCACAAAATTGGCAGTCCATGATGCTGAACTGCTTGGTTTGTTAAATTGTGCATGTCCTTTTTAACATACAACATAAGGGAGGGTTGGGGGCCAAAGGACAATTCCATCTTGCACCAATTTTCTTCTCTGCCACTACTGTGGCAATGTTTCATAGATGTGCTATATTCTTTTAAACTGCAAAGTGTTTGTTGTGCTGCTCTGTCATTGAGTTTAGCCAGTCAGCTTGCTGCAGCCTTTGGCCAATATTGGTAAAAACAATATTGTGAGGTGTGAGGTGGTCATAATTGACTACAAATGACTGGAAATTAATCTTATTGAGCTTAATAATACTGCAAGAACAAAAGCAGGCCCAAATTACATGATCTTAGCTATTTTTAGCATTTTCTTTAAAATAAAATACAGAATCAAAACTAAAACACCTGAGGGTGGTTTTGCAAAATCAGAACCAAAACAAAAACATGAAAATTAAAACAGATCAAGAAAGAAAATCAAAACACAGGGTCAGTGCACATCTCTAGATTTAAACCTAGACTTTAATAGGCCAAAAGTGCGCTCTATCACTGATTTAGTGGTTCTTGTGCCTCATTATACTTATGCTCAGTAGGAGTCTATGGAAGAGTCAGAAGCCAGGAGCTATAGGAATTGGTAGAATAACCTATGCAACTATATACCAGAAAACTAAATTACTACAATCACATATTGTTTTTTACCTTTAAAGTTTCTGAAAACATTTCAGGTAACTTACCCAGCAACCGTCCCTTAGGCATTTGTTCTGTCTCAATCCTAAAATAGAGGGATGACTGTCTGAGGATAAAGATATTGTGACATGAACCAGGATAGCCAATTAGCATCTCACACAGGGCCTGATTCAGGTTCGGACTGTATTTTGTTTCTATACGCAGTTTTCTGATTACTGGAAATCTGTGCATGAGCAAGACCTGAACTGACCATGCAATGCAACTGCAGACATCAGGTGAGAGACAGTGTCAGGCCATTTGGGGGCAGGAGGGGATGGCACTGGGGTGCGTTCCTGGAAATGGGGGCGTGACACCAGTTTATAAAATGTGAGAGTTTAGCAGAAACCGCTCACATTGGTTGAGTTTTATCTTCAAAATGGGAAAATACTGGGCTGAAAGTTTAAATCATGAGAGTTTTTTTAGTCTAAAAACATGCGAGTTTGCATGTTCTCGGACTTTATTACATTGGCCAAGTTTCAAAAGTGTGAGAAAACTCACATTTCCTCTTACCCTAATACATTTGGCCCCTGATCTCCTAAACAGTGCTGTGCAACAGACAGGGGCTGTCTAGGTTGAAAGCATGGCTAATTTGCCCATGTATTGCATCCTGGTGGTATACTTCTCCCCAGGATCAGCCACCTTATTGTAAGTGTTCCCTTCATCCTAGTTCTCCCTCCACTTTCCCATCCTCAACCTTCCTTTCCTTTGCAATCTATGTAAACTTTATGGTATGCATTCTTTAGTATCAATAAGCTCAGGACAAAATGTATAAGTAAAGCAGTGTTTTTACACTTATTTAGTACTACTGATGTTCATATAAGTTACACTACACGTTGGGTTTGATTTATTATCAATGCTCCAGAAATAGTTTCACAGCCAGCAGTCCTAATGTTTGATGAGGTCATTATTTTCAGAAAGATGAAATCTCCACAAGGATTCTGCAGGGATGATCATTTCCAGATGTTGGAAAAGAAGTTCACTAACCCCAAGCATAGAAGTATGAAGTTCCAAAAAAAGAATAGTGGGATAAGAATTATGAAGGATGGCAGCTGACGATAAAGTTTCTTCAAAAGCGCAGAGGCAGAGACTGTCTTTTTAACCACTAATGAGAACATAACTCTTTCTAGATCAGATAAGTAATTCATATTTAGTAGGAATTTAATTTCTCTCTGAGATCCACACAGTACTAAAGCCAGTTAAGAAATGTTGACGCTTTCTAGGATATATCACATGTGTTTGCCAATATTAATTAATAATTAAAGAGCTACTTGTCTGTTCAAAGAGATCTTTTCCAATCTCTGCATAGGGCCTACTGTAATTCAGAGTTGTACGTAAACCCGATGGTTATCTGTGCTTGCACAGGATTTGCACTGCACATGTGCAGATCAGTGTCTGCAACAATGGTCACAGTGCCCCCTGAGCCACAGAATGATTGTTCCCACCATTGACTTAGGTTACTGAATTGCATTCCCACCATAAGTTCTCAATAGGAGTTTTATCAGTTCATTTCCTAGGTCATTGAAGCATGTTCATATTAAATTTATCAATAATGTACTTAAATTTTCTTGAATTATAGCAAATTCATTCTAGAAAATTATCATTTTGGAAGTTCTTCTCCACAGAATAGCTATGTGCTTTAGTATATTGCTGTGTTTTTCTGAAATCAGAATTCCTGTAGAGGCAAAACATCCACAAACATATTTTTGTTTATGTTCTACTGTCTGCTAACTATGTCCCATTCATAGAGGCTTAATTGGATTGCACTGTAATACATTTTCTGTACTCTTGTCAAAGAAATAGGTATCATTGTAAAACATAAAACTGTTCAAATTATCACTGGTTTAGCTCTTGTGTGTTATGGCCAATTGTGAGCTTACTTAATTTCAGTTCTAAGGTTGAACCAAACAATCAGTAAACTACAAGCTGCAAATACTATTTATAAGTCCTTGCTTGCTGTATCGTAACAAATGACACTTTTTCTAATGAATCATTTTTAGTGTGTTTTATATTTCTGTTAAAATTTTTCCTTCTCTTTTGGTGCCAAAAATACAGTTTTGCTGTGAGTTTTAAACAGCCTTGAAACATTAGATTTACTGATTTCAACACAGTCAGCAATATCACAGTCATTGTAGTATTTAAAAACTACACGTTTAGCTGCTTTCCCAAGTGATTAACAATATTGAATAAATAGTTAACAATAATTTAATGAGAAAATGCAATCATGTTCTCTTGACAGAATCTGTAAACTAGAGATGAGCGGTTTGGTTTTGGCTCAGATCTTCCAGCCAGGTTCAGATCTCAGAGTGAGGGAAAACATCATATGTCACAGACAAATTGTCAAGATGATATTTTGTCTCGTTCTAAAATTCGAACTTGATGGGAAGATCCGAGTCAAAATTGGACCACTCAACTCTTCTCTAAACTAACATATACTTAACTGCAACTGGACATAACCAGCTAAATCCAGTTTTATTTGCCCAGTGACGTAATTGTGCCCACTCCCTCTACAATGAACATACATATAATTTTTTAAGCCCTGAAAATAATCCAAAACACAAAAACTCATTGTAGATTCTTCTAAAACAGTGTAGAAATGACATCGGGAACAGTGGGGAGATTGTCCATGGAACAAATACAAGATATGGAATGATAACTGGGAAAGCAGTTATTGACAAAGACAAGGCAAGTGTGACAGATTTTTCTTGAAACCTGTCAGTACCATGTGTGGACACAGAGGTCTCTGGAGTCCTTACAGGTAAATTGTTAACAGAGGGATCGCTATTGGGACTGAAAGTTTAGACATTGCCAACAATAGGTGTCTTTTGTAGTCATACAGAGTGCCATTACCTTCTGCAGCATAGCTATTTGTACTGTGCCTAGTTATTCAAATCCCATTGGAGGTTACAGATGTGTCCTCATACACCTTTCCGATGTGTCCTCATACACCTTTCCTTTTTTGCTTCATTTGGCACGAGACACCTGCATGGCTAAGATGCACCACAACGAGTAGATAGATCCTTATTTTTTCTGTCCTGCAAAAGTATATGTATTAAGTATCAGATTAAAGTAAAATTTTTTAACAAAAAGCACAAGGCGTGGCTAACTTGCTTATTTAAAGGCATGACACATTTGGCCATATGGCTAGATTTTAGGAAAGGTGTATTTGGACATATCTTTAGTTGTGCACAGAATTCCCAGGGTGTAAATAGGTCAAGCATTCTGAAAACCGGTCATAACTTGTCTTGAGACAGTCGACCTGATTCAGTATGGATAACAACTGCGATCCTGGCTGCACGCAGTCTCACTGCGTTTATATGCTAATCCATAGCGATCGCTATGCCTGTCACAGCACAACATAAGGATACCCACCTTACAGTACACACATCCATAGTGTTTAGCAAGACTGCAAAACCATCGGTAATATCGACTACAATCTGAGCCTCAAGCACATTTGCACAAGCTCTGACCTTACTCAGAAATTGCTAACTTCCACGCATGCTATCAGGCCTCAGGCTGTGTAGGGCATCGCAGTGGATAATTTATGCACGCCCCTGCAATGGCGTTCAAGGACATTGAGTACTCGAGCTGCATATGCCATCACGTTCAGATGTCCTGGCATGTCTGCGTTTCGCCAACCATTCCCCCGTCACATCCCACAAATGGTACTTCCTGTCAATCTTTGATGTGTCTGCATAATCACTGCAATCCCAGTCCCGATCCCAGTGGCTGGTTTGCGCATGTGAGATGCATATGCATAATGCAACAATCGGCCAAAAGTGCATGTAATCGCAGTTATGATCCAACCCGAATCAGGCCTATTTTCTGATATATGTCAGAACTGGACGCAATCAATATCCCGACAGCGGGGATTCCATCCCAACCACCAGGATTCCGAAGGTAAGTACCGAGGTTGGGGGGAGGGTTAGAGTTAGGCACTAGGGGGTGATTAGGGTCAGACACTAAGGGGGGAGGGTTAGGTTTAGGATGCAGGGAGGGGGAGGTTAAGTTTAGGCACTAGGGTGGGAGGTTAGGTTCATGCACCAGGGAGGAAGGGGGAGGGTTAGAATACTGACTGACAAGTGTCGGTATTCTAATCCTTCTGCCAGCATCGGGATTCTGACTGCCGGGATCCTAAGCACCAGCATCCCATACCCATCCTGTCAGAACTCCATGTAAGTTGGGTTCTACTTGTGGTTGTACTGTAAGTTGCATTTGGACATTGGTATGATAGCGTGTATGCACCTGGAAAGAATATATTCATGTTTAGAAGAGTGATATGCCCTTTAGGCAAGTCCATTTTATTGTAAATATTGAGGGCCACTGGTCTTGTGTAATGTCCCATTGAGATGTGTAGCATTATCTGTGAAGAGTTGCTATGGTATGCCATGTGATGCTGGGCAGATAGCCCGTTTTGAACCAGCCAGAATACAAATCCACCAAAACAAGTTGATCCTTCCTCCCAATCAAAAATGTCAGCTGCAACACTAGACCATGCAAGTTCTGGAATTTTATGGGGATAGAGAGGTTCCCTGGTGTGATGGACAGAGAGAGAAATGCATGTCACACAGGGAGCCACCATACATTCACTGTCAGATGACTTAGAAGGCCAGAACAGAGAATTCTTGGCCATGCATTTTGCAGCTTTGCACCTAGGTGCCTCTGGTGCACCTGAGTGGCATAGAATCTTTGAAGGTCATGAGAATGATGTAACATTGAACCCTCCTGGGGACACCATCAGACAATGTGAATTCATTGTGCATGTCAAATAAAGGACGTAAGTCTTGGGACAACCCTTCGAAGGAGGAAGGCCAACCATCCAGGATAACCTGAGACAACTGATGGAAGCCATTATTCAAGGTGGCCTCACAGAACTCATCTAACCATCTAGAGCACATGTTCTCAAATTTTGTTCTCAGGACCCCAAACAGTGTGTGTTTTCCAGGTCTCCTCACAGAAATACAAGTGAAATAATTAGCTCCACCTGTGGATCTTTTAAAATGTGTCATTGAGTAATGTATACACCTATGCACCTGCTAGAAGACTTAGAAATGTGACCTGTGTTGGGTACTGAGGACCGAGTTTGAGAATCACTGTTATACAGTATAAAACATACAACTGAATCACATAAAGATCATAATTTCTGTTGAAAACGTCTGAATTAGGGGAAAAGAGAAGTCATCAGCAACATGGAGCTCTCAATCATGCTTGTATACCAAGTCCAAGTGATAAAATTGCAACCATATACCTATATCCTGTCAGATGCAGTGTGCAGTGGTTTGTGGTGGATTGTGTTTGGAGGCTGATCATCAATCTCAACAATTACAGGGTGATGATAGATTAACTCATGGAATTTTTTACAGGCAAACACTAATGCCGACTGTCCCTTTTCAATCTGAGCATATCTACATTCAGTCTCAAAAGAAACAGGTCTGTTGCTCGACATACAGACAGCATCTAGACCAAGCTAAGAGGCATCACAAGAAATTAGGACTTAAAGTTGCACTTCAAAGACATGAAGAATGGGACTGCAGGTCAACATAGATTGCAGTTTGGATACAGGAGAGTTATGGCCAGCATCTTAACACCTGATGTAGAAGCTGTAGAAGTAAAGCAGTAGCCTCACTGTAATGAGGTTGTAAATGTTGGAGGTTTGGCTTGTCAGAGGGTGTAGGCATATATTGAATTGCAAGTTTCTTGGCAGGGTCAGGTTTGAAACCTTTGAGGCAAGCAGTTGAACCACATAGGGAACTTTCTGCCCCAGAAATGGCACTTATCATGCTCTTCCATGGTAAAACACCAAACCAGGATGTCATTCACTATAACTTCACAAAGGTAATGTGATCATATCCCTTCTATTTTGGGACCCCGGGAACATGCACGGTCTACTGACCATGCATGTGTGGGTGGCCATTGCCAGGAAGGGATCTTATGGATCCCTCTGCTGGTCATTTATTTGAAGTGTAGTCTATAGGCTATAATGGCTGACATTATCTAAAAATTACTTTAGCTACCTAGTCAAGCTCTGGAATGCTTCACATTCCAGAGCTTTGTAAATTACACAATAAAGTAGCCCCCATAGAAACCTATGGGGGCTGCTTTAACAATTAATAATGGGAGACTGCAGTACATACTGTATCTCTGATATCTGCTGCAGTCCCCTGTACATACATTCAGGGGAAACTAAATATTTGCGGGTACCTCTCAAAAATTAGTGTTTTCAGGGAATATCTCCTGCAAATAATAATTAGTAAATGAGCCTCTTAGTATTCAAAGTAGCAAGTAGTAGTTTTGAGGGGGCAGTGTGTTCGCATAAGTGCTTTGTTCAAGTGTACTGGGTCAATGCAGATGCAAAAAGACCCATTTTTCTGTACAGCAGTCACCATAGCTGACACCCATGGAGTAGCCTCCTCTACAGCCATCATGCAGTTGAGCGCTGCAATTATTTTATTCTCTCATTGCAGGGGGAATTCACCTGGGAACACAGATTGTTGGAGTAACAGATTCATTGAGATGTATGCTGTATGATAAGTTAAGGTCAAAGTGAATTAAATAAAGTTATAATAAAAGGGCATTACATTATGGAAAGGGTTTGTTTTGTTTTTTTAGTTACTGAAACTATTAGTAGTCATTCATCACCTTCTTGTACAGTAGCTAGGTACAAGTCAGTGAATAAATAATCACCTTTTTTACCTGTAAGATGCCTCAAAACTCTGCAGTGCTTAAAAGAGTTACAAATCATATAAAATGTAATTACACTTAAAAAGAAAACAAGTACAGATCAGGTTGACAAAAGAGGTGAGAGAAAGGTTATAGAAGGCACTGCAAATCCATCTTTCTAAATAATGCAGAATTAACACACATTGTTAAAGACAGACAGTTTATGATTACTTAGAGCATCTTTAATGCTATCAACAGTACATAAAGCCAAATGGGTCTTGATGGGAAATATAAGAATTTGATTCTGTTCCACTAATTGGATACTGTTTTTCTGATAGAATGAGATCTTCAAAATAGTTTAATTTTAAGTGCGATTAAAAGTTAGAATAATTCATTTCTTTAGAGGCATTGAAAAGTTATTTGTTTGAGTACGTGCACTACCTGTACAAACCATGTTTGTGGCTACAAGTCTGTTCTTCATAAATGGGCTTAACTGATTTTTTAAAATTAAGAGCCAGGTATCCCATATTAGTATGTCAGCAGAAGGTATTCTTCTTCTTCTGGACCTAATTTTATAAAGACATAAAACCTTGAAGTATTGCTAGTAAAAGTGGTAAACTGTTTCCTCTTGATTGAGGTGGTGGGGTGACAAAGCAACATGCACTGAGTGCTGTGAGACTGTAAGCTCATTGTCTGGGTGTAGTGCTGGTTTCAAAAGTTGGGCTGCAAGGCCATCCAATATCCAAACTGGGGAACCACACCAACTGCCAGTGATGGTTGGTAGCATTTGGGCTGATAGTTGGTGTGGCTCCCCTATTTGAATATTGAACTATGCTGCAGCCCCACCTCTGGAGTGGCCATTGCTAAGGACTAAAAAAAATGTAGTTTACTTAATATTGATACTAGTATGCTCCTTTACACCAGAGGCATAAAATAAACTAAGCATATAAATTAAGTTAAGATGGTATGAAGGAAATTAAAATATCTAAGGTCTACCCGGGTGAAACCGGGTACATCAGCTAGTACATAATAAAAGCTAGTAATACTCTTTTTCAAAAAAGTTATTATTTGGGACAACAAAGTCCTTTAGATGCAATAATATCACAGTACTAGGATTAACTAGTATCAAACCCACTCTTACATAAATCACAGAAAATTAATATTCAGTAGACTAGACATTAAAAATAAATATTTTGAATGTTTAAAATCTTCCATTCCTTTAACTATCAATGTTTACCAACTCTTTTAGTAATCCATGCATTTATGCTATTCACTTTTAATGAACCATTAAAATATTGGGCATAATATTATAGGCATAATATAAAATACAAATCAAAGTAACATTCCTTGTGTTGAATATTATTTTTTAATTGATTTGTTGTTATCCGACTATTATAGAAGGCATTTACTAAAACTTGTTTTTTTTTTAATCTAATGAACTAATTTCTCCTTTTGCCTTTATGCTGAAATAACAGTGTAAAATATGTTCATAGGACATGCTCTTATAAAATATATTTGCTCTCGAGGACTGTGATCTTTAGATGAAATTGTACATTTTTGGTATAAAAATCAGTTTAACTGCATCGTGCATACATTAGTGCTTATCATTATTAGTACAGTACATAACCAGTGAGATTATTGATTAAGTAAAAATTAGGGGTCAATCCTATTAGGTGTGAATTGTGAGTAGCGAGTTTGTTTCTTGAAACTCGCAGACTTCGCAGCAAAGTGTGCTCCCGAGAATTGTCCAATCCAATTAAAAATGCCTATTCACACTGCTCGCAGTGAAGGGTTGCGAATTGACTGCCAAATGAGATTTGAGAGAAATGCATGAAAATGGGGGGAGACCATCCTGGACCCCCTGAAATGGATAATTTAATCAGCACGACCGTATAGATCGCTGTTTATTGGCATTAGGAAGGTACCGTAGGTTTTTAAATAGTGTCAAATGGCTGATTGGAGGTTTTTTTTTAAATACAAGAAAATGATAAAAAAACAAACTTTTTTCCGTTTAATCTCAAACAAATTAAAGAAAAAATTCAAAAAAAGTAGGGAAAAGGGTGATTTTGGGGTACTTTCAGGGAACCTTGCATAGTATTAAAAAAATTATAAAAACAATTATTTTTTAACTAAAAAATTATTGTAATTAAATTTGGGGTACCTAAACTAACAAAAAAGTAAATTTTGGGGTAATTTGAAGACCTATTTTATTTACCCAAAAAAATACATGTTATTGTTGGACAAATTAAGCTAACTGGGAACTTCCAAATGCCTAATTAGTCATTAGGGGGGGGGGGTGTTCTAGGGGTTCAGCACAGTGTCCTGACATTTTAACCTTAAAATAAAGATTTTCCTTTCCATCTCTCACCCTCAGGGAGGTGCGAGTGGAAAGTTGCGAATTCAGTCTGACTGATCCAGTGTGAGTTGCTAATCGAATTCCAAATTGAATTCGCTATGCGATTTCAAAGTGAAAATAGCAACTCGCACCTCACAATTCGCACCTAATTGGATTGATCCTTAGTGCAGTTCAGCATTCAGTTAAATGATACTTGGGGTCCACTCATAGTGGTGTGTATCCTTAATCAACTACTCAGTATGTGGTGTGTACTGTATCTCAAAATATGGACATTTATAAACATCCATTTTATATAAGGACTCAACACACAGAGCGGGAGATATATGACCGGATGGCTATCGATCGGTAATTGTCTGGATATGCTTTGCCCATTATCGTGGTAAAGCAGGTACAGACACCACCCGCATGTATTATAATTTGTTTGCCAAAGAGGGAGAATGTTAATTTACCTGTCCGGTGAATTGTTCTCTCCCTCTTTCGGCTGTGTGACTGGTGCATGCAAACATTCTGTGAATGTCATTTTCTCAGAGGGGCACCCGTGACTTTGTTGAAGAAAAAAAAACTTAAATTTTTTGCACAATCCCTGGCTGTTGTAAATGACAGCCAGGGACACTGCTGTATGGTGCGGCAAGGACTGCAGCTGTCAAGATCATATAGCTGCAGTTGTCGCAAGAGTCAATGACTCTTCATACAATGCTACACCAGATTGGCGCCTTATCTATGCATAGCGGGTGTCTGACAACAAGCTCATAAGCAGGCATGTAATGTCAAAACCAACTAATAGAACTGTAACACTACTCAGACAGTTTATAAATGACCCTTGTGTGTAATAACACCCGGAAATGTATATTATGGAGATAATGGAATAACAAAAATGTCACATGTGAGATATCCCAGAAAATGTATTTTAGAAAATATTATTAGGAACATTTTTTATGTTGCTTATGTTGTAGGCTCAGCAATTCATTACAGACTTGTACTTGATTTGCCTGCAGCAAAATAGATAAAGAAAGTATCCCATATATGTACATTGCAGTATAATTTAAAAAGGCAAACTTATTTTTAAAACAATGTTAGTTTGTAGACTACTTTTTGTTTTACATTTTACATTATGCCAAGTATAACAACAAATGTACAACATTAGAGTCCTGTAAAATCTACACAGATAAACATTTTCAAACAATGGGCAAATAAACATGAATTATTAATGACTGTATATACTGTAGCATATTTTTCCGCTAAAGCAATGAAGTTAAGCATATTTATTTTATTATAATAATGTATTATCTTTACATTAAATTTCTTGGAATAAATCAATGCAAAGTGTTTCATTAAATTGTTTGTTTTAGGGTTTTTTTGGCTTCATTTTTTTCACTTGGATTTCACAGGAGGGAAAAGCAACTACATGTTTACATGACTCAGAAGTCTGTAGGTGGTACAATACTGTAGGTGGCTTCCTCGCTTCCTCGGATTGTTATTTTTGATTTTTGATCTAAGAAATAAAACAAATTCAAATGAATAACATTGCACTACAGCTGATGTAGTTTTACCACATTCTGTCTGTGAATGTTCTATTAATAAAAAAAGATTAACTGGTCTTCATATTGTTATTCATTTCAGAACTGTCTATTATGTCTTTCATTAAATACTTAGATAGATGCCCTGTCTACTATATGCTGTTTGGGGTCCCTGCCTGTCCCACCACCCAATTGTCAATCTGTGGTATCCCACTTGCTTCATTAATAATTGTTTGTGTATTCCCACTCACCTATTGTATAATTGTTAATCCCAAAGGGTTGGTATGACACGTCTCAAATAAAGAGAAACAATAGACATGAATCAGTGTGTAGGGTTAACTTTGATACATGTGGTGTAGACTGACATTCATCATTGTTATTAGTACTTAAAAACAATCCCTTAAAATAGTTTTACATTTTAGAGTGTCTTATTTGCCCAAAATAAAACAAGATATTAAAAGTATCTAAATAAATATCTGTTTTCTGTAAGTTACAAATCTTCTTAGATGTTACAGCATGACTTCCAAGTTACAATGCTAGAATAAATAGCTAATGTATTACTTCTTAGATTAAAATTAAAATTGAATATTAGTTCTCTATTTGCAATTATCTAAATAGTGTGGCACGATATGATTGGAGATGTGGAGGACTGGTGCCAGATAACTTGTGAGGAGCAAATGATCAAGACAAAGATATGCAGCCAGGAACAGCAGAAGCCTCTCAACCGGGCTCCTCAGGAGTAGTTTATGGAGTTGGGGAAATGGTTCTGGTGCTGTCTTTAGTCTATGGGTAGTGGATTATACAGATTAATTCTTCAAATAGTGTTCTCAAATTCCCAGAAATATATGGATGACAAAAGTGCCATAATAGTGTGTAATGTACTAGTACCCTGGTTCACAAGAGAGTACATACAAATTCATCAATTTTAAAAATAATGGTAGGCTTTAGACAAATTCTCACCATTGTCCTACAGTGGTTGTGCAAGTAACGTAGATGTCATCTGGGCTACCATCAGGAGTTCCAAGGGAAGAAAAATAAAAGTGCCAGCATAGTGCAGATCAGTGTATCCAATGATACTGTGCAGTAGGTCTTATACAGTAAAGCACACTCACCCTCAATAGGATGGAAGAATGCTTTGGACAACATTCATTTAAAAACCTGATGTCCATCTTTATTATGAATAATGGGACCCAATAGCCCAAAGATCTAGTGCCAATAAGTTAAATTGAATAAATCTAATTTTATGATATATGGCAATATAAAATAAAATTATTAAAAACAAATAAAATAGCTGATAAAAACAAAGGAAAGTATCAAATAGAGATAAGTAGTAAGTTGATACCAGTAAATGGTTGTAGTAACACATTTCATAAAGCTTGCATCTTCTTTCACAGGCTGAGGATGATATGATTGGTCAAGCTATTATCTCTAAATAAAAAGTAAAATTTTACAAGCTTTTAAATTACTTAAACATTTGACAACATTGCAATATTACACAAAATATAGTGAAAATTAACTAAGGTTGTTACTTATCCATAATAAGCATTTCAATCTTATCATGTATAGAATGGTATGATTTATTAATGATGTATTAATACAGTATGGCATTTAAAAATTACAATAACTTAGTAAGATGCATCAAGTAAACTAGTATTATTCTTTATTTATATGGCACCACAAGGGGTCCACAGCACTTTACCAAGTACATAAACAGAAACAATATAAACTAAACAAGAAAAAAGTGACTTACAGTACATAACATTGCAGGACATGGACATGATTTACAAACTTTGTTGTATCAGCAGTTATAAAACTCAAATAAGCAGCATGACAGCAGAACCCAATGGATTGGTGCCTTTGTAGATAGTGGGGAGGAGATGATGGTATAAGTGATGGAAGGAAAATCACATGAGGTAAGAGGGCCCTGCTCGTGAGAGCTTACAGTCTAAAGTAGAGGGGCAGACATACAGTGGTGACAAAGAGGGGTGAGGTAGTGAGCAAGGAGCATGGAGCACTGGGTTAGGGTGAAATCTGGAAGGCTTTGATTAAGAAGTGGATCTTGATAGCCCATTTGAAGGTTTGTAGAGAGGTGGAGAGGCTGGTAGGGAGAGGGGGAGATGGAGGAGAGGTGGAATTTATTTTTGAGTGAGGTGGGCAGGAGTGTGAAGAGAAATATGGTCAGAGATGTAAATCGGAGAGGAATGGGTGAAGGCTTTTTAAGTGAGTGTGAGAAGTTTGGATTGGGTTCTGAAGGTAAAGGGGAGCCAGCGTAGGGCTTGTAGAAAAGGGGAAGCAGATTTGCAAGGAAAATTAGCTTGGCAGCAGTATGGAGGCCAGACTTTAGTGGAGAGTGGCCGGTAGATATGGAGGAAGAGGAGTTTACAGTAGTCAAGAATAGAAATGACCAGTGAGTGGATGAGGGTCTTACTGTAGTTTCTTGAAGGGTGAGAAAGGGTCTAATCCAGGAGATATTTTGAGATGGAAATGGCAGGATTGCAAAGGTACTGAATGTGTGGTTTGAAAGAGTGGGATGAGTCAACAGTAACTCCAAAACACTGCACTTGTGGGCTAGAGGAGATGGTGGTGCTGTTAATAGATAATGAAATTGTGGGGTTATTCAGGTGAATGGGAAGATTTTCCGGTCAGTCTTAGACAGTTGGCGATACGAATGAGAAGAGAGGAGGAAATGGGGAGGAATGGTATATCTGGGTGTCATCAGCATAGAGATTATATTTGAGACAAAAGTAGCTGATGGGCTTACCTAAAGAGGATGTATAAAAGGAGAATAGGAGAGGTCCAAGAACAGGACCATCAGGTAAACCTAATGGTGGGGGAAGTGGGAAGAAGTGGAGTCATGAGAGGAGATGGAGAAAGAATAGTCAGACAGATAGGTGGACAGCTAGAAGAGGGCAGTATTTCCCAGAACGAGGGAGTGAAGGATTACCTGGTCTAGTGGTGGTGGTCAATTAGGGCTGAGGTGGTCTTGCTGCTGGCAGGTGCTGACCGACACATGCCATAGTAAAGTCCACATGGGTGGCGGGCCTCCTCCTGGCTGCTGTCTTCTCCAGTCTCTGGTTGCTACTGTATGGCTCTGTTTGCAGGTGGCCGCAGCACCTATAAGGATGCGTGTGCCACTCTGCTTGAAATTTAAAGTAGAATGGGCACCAAACATGATGACATATTTGGTGTCAAATTTGAAATCTCTTCCCTATATTAGGGAGTCTCTGAGCACTGTTCAAGTGCAAGAGAATGAAGCTCTATACCTTTGCTCTAGCATCTGTTCACAGTGTATTATCTTTCTCCTGATCCAATTGTCTGACTACTTACCTTGCTTACTCCCCTGGTATTGCTCCTAGTGATTTCCTGGTTCTGGCTTCAGCTATTCCTTGACCTTATTATGCACGCTTTCTGGTACATCATTGTCCGCCTTGTTCTGACCCATTCCCAATGATTGCACTCCATTTTGACCCACTATGACCAGTCTCACTGCCTGTCCTCAGTTCCTTCATACCCACCAGCCCATAAATTGGAACCCATTCAGAGAGCCACTACCTGTATATCGGGCACAGCAAAGCCCAATCCCCCTTGTGCCGGTTTTTGATAAAGGACACCAATATATTAGCTTCTGTACTGGGTGTACATCACCTCCAAGTGTACAGTCAGCATCTACACCATCCACTCAAGAGTTGTGACAGTATACTCTGGCCCCACCATGTATGCTGGTGGTAATCCTTCTCCAAAGAAACTCCTGAGACTCCTGCTTAATAGAGTAAAAAGACAAGAGCACAACCAGGCCCAGATCATGCGGTACTTGCAGACCCATGTGCAGATTAATGCATAAAAGAGATTTTTTTTAAAATTCATAATAGAGAGTATTGCATTTAGTTTTATAATCATTGTCTTAACAGCTTGTAAGGCACAAACCCCAATAATGTGTGTGCTCCAATGGCTTTCCTTCCGCTTAGTACAGTAAACCTACCCTTCTCAAAGATTTGTTAATATTTAAGACTTTTTCCCACCACAACAAGTTTTATTAATTTCCTCCCCAAGCTAGGGATTATTAAAAGTGTGTATTAAGGACCTGCTTCAGAGGCGCTTGCTATTTGCGAGCGCTCACTCTCTATCAGGGCAGACTTTTTAGAAAAAAAAATCCACCTCCAGGCCGCTCGCATAGCTGTGGGTGACCCACAGCTTGTGCAGGTGGCCTGGTGATGGTCGCGACTATCCCCAAGCCCCAGTGAACTTCCCGCTCTAATAGAGCAGGAAGTTCACTACTGACATCACGTGTGATGTCAGTAGGGCCACCCACAAACGGCAAACATTCCTTTGGGAATGCCTCCGTTTGTGCAGCCACCCCCCTGACCCACCTACAAAATGGGGCGAGCTGTTGATCAACATCAAAAGCCACCCTGTTTTGCTGTGAGCCCCGAGCGAGTGAAGTTCTCACTTGCTCTGGGGCTCACACACTTGCAGTGCGCATGCCGCACGTGCGCACTGTCCAACCATCGACCCGCTTGTGAGCGCTGTGCGATCACAAGCGGGTCTGAATCAGGCCCTAAGTACAGGGGGCCTGATTCAGAGCCGGATGCTCTGACAGAGTGCTCGCTCTGAATCAGGGCCAGCCTTCTGTATTTTTAGAGCGGCCTCCTGGCCGCTCGCATAGCTGTGGGTTGCCACCCACAGCTATAGCGAGCGGCCAGGAAGATGGTCATGGTGGTCAAGACCATCGCGACCATCGGGCTTGCGATGAAACCCTTGTGGTCTTGTGGTAGGGTATCGTTGCCGCAAGCCCCAGAGAGCTTTCAGCTCTAACAGTTGTGATGTCAGTGTGGCCGGCCCCAGACGGTAGGCGTTCCCATGGGAATGCCTCCGACTGGACAGCCATGCCCCCGGCCCACCCACCAAAGGGGGCGTGCTGTCACTCAACATTGACAGCACACCCCCTTTGGTACGAGACCTGGAGCGACAGTTTGCCCGTCGCTATCCGGGTCTCACGCATGCACACGATGGAGCCGGCACTGTCGCGCGCATGCGCACTGGGCCACCATCGACCCACTTGCGAGTGCATAATGCTCACGAGCGGGTCTGAATCCGGCCCAGAGTGCAGAGGTTCAATGTCAACACTTACCTAATTCAGTAGCACATGGGTGATGATTCTACATCTCTTGAGATGCCTTTAAGGTTACTATTGACTGTTCAAGAAAGGCTCAGGAGGGTTGACCTGATATAATTTTAGCTTTTGTTGCACTATATTTCCCTAACTCACTATGCTTTATTTCCTTATGCTGCACTCTACTACTAAGAATAAAGCACCTGACCTAATCTTAGGCGTAACTAGGGTATTTGGAGCCAAGGGCAAGTTAAAAAATGGAGCCCCCCCATTAAGTAGGTGCGCGTAAAAAAGTGGGCGTGGTCACATGCCACAAGGGGCATGGCCACTTGAAAATGAGGGCTTGGCAACATGACACACCACCATTTCTCATCACTCTGGGAATATTCCTTTCCATTCCATATGCACCTTAATGTCCCATGTAGTAGTGCCCCTCTTGCAATGCCCACTGTAGTAGTGCCCCTTATGCAATGTCCCCAGTTGCAGAGCCCCCTGTAGTAGCTCCTATACAATGCCCCCAGTAGTGCCTCTTATACAGTGTCCACAGTAGTGCATCCTTAAACAGTGCTCCTAGTAATACACGCTTACACTGTGGCCCTTATGCAATGCCCCCAGTAGTGCCACTTATACAGTGCCCCTTGCAGTGGCATCATGTTGGTCGAGTGTCTTGAACCTCAGCCTGCCTGTCTCCAGTGTCCTGCTGCTTGTGTCATCTCAGAGGCACAGGTCGCACTCCAGCGACATCCACCGCTTGTGTCATCTCGGCGGCACAGGTCTCATCTAAGTGTCTCCCACTGCTTGTGTCATCCCGGCAGCACAGGCCATAACCAAGCATCTCCAGTGTGCTTCACCAATTACTTTGCTGCTTGTGTCATCTTAGCAGCACTAGTAATACCCCAGCGTCATCAGCTGATTGTGTCATCTCGGCAGCACAAGTCACACTCCAGCGACATCCACCGCTTGTGTCATCTCGGCGGCACAGGTCTCATCTAAGTGTCTCCTGCTGCTTGTGTCATCTCGGCGGCACTAGTAATACCCCAGCATCATCAGCCGATTGTGTCATCTCACTGGCACAAGTTGCACTCCAGTGACATCCACCGGTTGTATCATCTCGGTGGCACAGGTCTCATCTAAGTGTCTCCTGCTGGTTATGTCATCCTGGTGGCACAGGCCGTAACCCAGCATCTCCAGTGTGCTTCACCAATTACTTTGCTGCTTGTGTCATCTCAGCGGCACTAGTAATACCCCAGCATCATCAGCCGATTGTGTCATCTTGTTGGCACAAGTCGCACTCCTGCGTCTTTGTCAATGCAATCCAGCTACTTCTGTTTCCAGCCCTCAAGGCTGCATCTTCCAGCCCAGTGGCTGCATCTTCCATCAGCCCTCAAGGCTGCATCTTCCAGCCCAGTGGCTGCATCTTCCATCAGCCTTCAAGGATGTTAAACTGCCCAGAGACTGTATCCATTTCCAGCCCTTGAGGCTGCTACTCAGCCCAGTGGCTGCATCTTCCATCAGCCCTCAAGGCTGCAAAACAGCCCAGTGGCTACATCCTCCACCATCTCTCAAGGCTAATTCACAGCCCAAAGGCTGTGTCTGCTACCAGCCCTCAAGGCTGCTACACAGCTCAGTGGCTGCATCCTCCTTCAGCCCTCAAGGTTGCTACACAGTCCCAGGGCTGCATCTGCTACTAGTCCTCAAGACTACTTCACAGCCCAGAGGCTGCATCAGTAACCCTCCTGCAAGGGTTACCCCTACCACCATCCTCTCCTTTACTTTGGACTGTATTGTTCCGTATTGATTCCGCTTAGGAAGAGTGACACACATGCAGCTTGTCTCTCTCACTTATTTTCATTTTTTTGCTTCCACACTTGTATCTGTCTCTTTCTGTCTGCTTAGTTACACACTCCTGGCTGCTTGCATAACTTCCCATGTTGATCTATGCCTTTGTTCCTCTCTGTACTTCAGTCACATCCCTCAACTCTGAAAGTCTCCTCCCATGGCTTCACACTTATCTCTCCTGTAATCTGAAACTCCTGAGGTTTAAGTATTTTCTCTAAGTGCAGTTGTTCCAGACATCTGCAGCTGCAATGGGAACATTGAGAAGTGACACATCACAATATTGGGGTATTACACAAGTATTGCACATCCTATGTAACATTGGATTATTGGCTGTTTCTTTGACCTGCTGTGTACACTGAGTAAGTCTAACTAGTAATATGGGACATGTACATGTCGGGCCACATCAGTTCTGTGTCTACCTTGCCCCTCACCCACTTTATTTACCCTGTGCCAGGCTCATTGTGCATGGTTCTCCACGTCTTTGCTGAGGTAGTGAGATCCTCTGATGGGGAGGGGAGGTGGGATATGTCCATCTCAGAACATGCAATCTTGAAAAATTATATAGGTACTCCTTTGAGAACATGTGATATCCTTCTGTGTTTCCCTGTCCTGGTTCATTAACACTCTTACTTTCTGGTATAGATAGGAGTTTCTTCTGCGGACAAGTCCAGGGGGTGTCAGAGTACCTTAATGCAATTCCCAACTGGAAAGACTGCTGCTACAGTCCATTGTGCACATTGAGACCGGGTACCCTGCTCTCCAGCAGCAATTCCTCAGCCAAGTTAGTTTCCCTTCCTTGTCCATGCATTGCTTCTACATTAGTCCTACCTGAAATCCATTGTAGTGTCCAATTTGCCTAATTGGATACCTAATGTTCTGGATTGCTTACATGCCTAACTTCCAGCTTAGGTTCTATACTCTAACCTGTCTAGTGACCTTCCATCCAGTTAACCCTTTACTTATCTCATGTCTTGCTTTTCAGTCTGTTTGCATTATATCACTGCCTTTTACAAAAAACATGAGATTCCGAATCTTAATTATCTACTTTGTTCATTAAATTTATTTTCCAGTTATGCTTTCCCTGTGCTACATAACAGCTCTCTTATAGGTCAATTGTTACCTCTTTACTGACTGGAGGAAGTTAATGTGACATTTCTTATAGAATAACCAAATAGATGCTTTTGATATGAAACAGGGCTATTTGACTCCTATTTGACAATAGAACTACTGTGTTAAAAATTATTTATATATATATATATATATATATATATATATATATACTGACTCATCGACTCAACAATGCCCCAGCCCAAACCCCTGGACCTAGAAACATGAAAATCAGGGAGTATATTCCATCCATGATGGAGGTGCCCACCAAGCAGGGATTTTATGAAATTTGACTCCTAAGGGTTTGAAAGGAGCTAAAATGTTTCCTCTCCTGTGCAATGTCCTGTCTGACTGATTCATCGTAGCTGAAGCATGGTTCAATATTTAAACACCAACGGTCACCCCAAGTGCTGCCAAACATTACTGGCACTTGATGTGGCTCCTCTATTTGAATTGTGAGGGAAGGGAATGTGTTATTATACAGGTATGGGAGAGTAATGTGTTAGTACAGGTGTGAGGGATAGAATAAAATGACTACAGAGGTGAGAGAGAGGAGAATGTGTTACTATAGAAGTGAGGTAGTAGAATTTTTTACTGCACAGATGATCAAGGAGAATGTCTTACTATAGAGGTGAGAGAAGGGAATGTGTTACTACACTGGTATGGGAGGGGAATGTGTTGCTACACAGATGAGGGAGTGGAATGTGTTACTACAGGGGTGAGCAGGGTAATATATTACTACAGAGGTATGGGAGGGGAATGTGTTACTACAGGGGTGAGGGGTGTAATGTGTTACTATAGAGGTGAGGGATTCTACACTGGAGAGGGAGGGGATTGTTGAATGTGTTACAACACGAGTGATGGAGGGAAACAGAGGTGAGCGAGGATATGTGTTACTAAAGAGGTGAGGGAGTAGAATGTGTTAGTACACAGGTGAGAGAGGGTAATGTCTCACAGGATGCAGTTAAGATCCCGACAACCGAGATGGCATCTGCCAAAACCCCAGCATCGGAATCCCAATTGCTGAGACAACACCGGCGCCAAAATCCTGAAATGACTTGGGATGCCGATGCCGGGATACCAGTAGATGGCATCCCGAGCATAAGGACACTGGGGAAAGGTAAGTATCAGCCATGGAGGGAGAGATAGGTTTAGGCAGCCCGGGAGGACTTAGGGTTAGGCTGCGGGAGGGGGGAGGTTAGGGTAGGCTTCGGGCAGGGGGTTTAGGTTCAGGTACCAGGGGATTAGGGCTTGGCACTAAGGGGGAGGGTTAGGTTTAGGTGCTTACTGGGAGGGTTAGAGTGTGGGGAAGGGAGGGTTAGTATAAGGGTGCAGGAAAGGAGGGTTAGGGGTAAATAGGACAGGGGAACATTACTTACCATTCCCCTGTTGTGATTTGAACCATCGGGATGCTGCTGTCAGAGTACTGACAGCCGGCATCCTGTCCATTGGTATGTCATACCGATTCCATGTCTCACTATAGCAGTGATGCATTGCCATTGAGGTGAATAATTATTGTGTTACTGGAGTGGTAAGAAGGAAATGGAAACAGTAAATATCTACAAATGTGAAACCAGGTACATCAGCAAGTACATATAGTAATATATTGATCATATGAAACCAGTGCCACATAGAGGAAACTAGGGACACAATGGGGCCACCTCTAGGTCTGACACATAGTACTTTTACACCCTTGAATAAAGTCAGTGCTATAATACAGTAGGTAATATTAGATATAATAGGACAGCTCAAATGTGTGTGTGTGAAGGATGCCACAGAATTTGAAGATATTGATTGGGAAGTGATAAAATAATGTCAAAATCTTTGGCATTTATTATATTGTGTAATAAAAGTAAAAAAATAAAAATCCAGTGACAAGTTAAAAACTATATAATTTGCTTAAAAGTGTCTGTGTAAAGAGTAAACAATTGTAAGAAATGTCGACCTACCAAGTTGGAATATTACAAAAGTATAGAGAATAATGAACAACTACTATTACCCAACCCAAGAAGTTTAATATATCCTGTGTATTGTTACTTATTATGAGAGGTATGAAGAAATAAAGTTTACTAATTAACAGATTCTTCAAAAAAATATTTAGTCCCAAAAAGTACTATTGCAAAAATTACATAAAAAAAATAAAGTATTTAAATTTTCTTGCTGCATTTGTATTTTTTCCTGGAACAAAATATTTAGAATCATGTCTATTCCTTTGAGCATTTCTGTTAGGGTGGAGTTAGACTGCAAACAGAGAGGTATATGGTGATAACAGATTGACGAAACACTTCCTGCTTGCACTAATAAGGAAAATGCTGGTGGGTTGCCTTGCAAAGGTATTGTGTACATGCAGGTGCATTTAATACTCTTAGAAAATGTGTGAATTAATCAGCAGTAATAGCATCTAATTGGCAAGTAAATCAGTCTTGTACCAACAGGCACCCTGTGTATGTAACTCTACTCCCACACACATTTATCCGAACATTTCCAGGATACTAATATCTTATAATTATTCCACTTATTGTTTTTTAACCATTGAAGGCTGTTTGAATGTAATTTTCTTAAACTGCTTTTGTGGCTTCACACAGAATATCCCCATGATAAATGTCCTTAGCACCATTTCTTTCATTTTTTTTTTTTAAATTACTGTTCATCTGTAACTGGTTACAGAACAGATGTTCTTAACCTTTTTCAGCCCAGTATAGGTTTTGGAATCAACACAGGGACCATGAGTTCAATTTAAATGATGTATTGCTATTTAAGGTTACACTTATTATTATTATTATTATTATTATTATTATTATTATTATTATTATTATTATTATTTTTACTAATATTATTAATTATAGTACATGTACAGTAGTAGTCTATTTTTCATTATGTAACAATAACCAAGTTGATATGTAAATGGATCTGCAGTCCAATTTATCTAGGTGCATAATAATCAAATTGTAATTTATGATGTTATATCATCTTCAGTACCAATGTACTGCAGGACCCTTCTGAAATTAATTATTGTGTTTGTATATCTGTAACACATTCTCCTGGAAAGAATGTCCATCAAAAACTACTTACAGTATGAACTGGAGATAGACTGCCTGCAAATACATATTCACAAGAACATGTATAGTGTAAATATTATTAGCTTGTCTTTCATACATAACAAAATACACAAATAAACTTCAGCATGCTAATTAATATGAAAACTAATGTTGAAAACAAAATTTAATAATGACTTATTCATACAGCTGAAAATTTTAATTATATATATGTCCTATACTAACTTGTACAATTTAAAAAAAAATGTCAGCCTTTGATGGTTGATAGATGCCATGAAATTATACTTTAAATAAAGCTATAATAAGCAATATACTGTATGCTAATAGTAATTACTCTTAAAGATGCCAACATTGAAGTATATATATATATATATATATATATGCTCAACCCTAATGAATGCATTAATTGGACAGATGCTCTCATGTATGGAAAAACCCATTGATTTGAAAATAATAACTGTTTCACCAGGTAAGCATATAGTAGCTGTCCATGTATGTAGAATATATTAAACTAATGCATATTACCCTATTATAAAATGTTTTCATTTAATATTTTTTATTTCTTGTTCCACTTGTAAATGTAAAAAACCATGCTCTTTGACATATAGTACACTCCAAAACAAATTGCAGGATGAATATGGAGAATGTTCTTTCTTTGGAGTTTTGTTGAATAGCATAATGAAGGCATTGCTAATGGAAAATGTTCATAATACCCTTAGGCTTTTAATATGCAGAGCATGAACACAATTATGACATTTCTGATGTTTTCCAATTAATCCAACCTGGCAAGGTAAGTGAAAAATTAACAAAAAAAGGTCTTAACTGAGTGCCCAGTTGTCCATCCCCTGAAGAGATGTAATCTCTGAATAACAATGCGTAAATCAGCATGACATTTACAATACACATTAAGTGTTTTTTTATATTTCAAGACTTTAATTGGCATAATATATGAGCAGCTTTTCTTTAGCAGTTCCATTCATAGGTTCTACCACTGTGCATGAGCAATGTAAATTGTGTTTGGACCTGAACCTGTTATTTATTTATATGATTGTTTTGGGGTTTTATATTACTTTTTGGAATTATTATAACATTATTTATTATACTAAAAACATTTACAGGTATACAGTAAATAAAGAATATTCCCTGTAAATATCACGATCTTGTATATCTTGAAGGATATCCACTTAAAGAAGTTACATATAACATGTTAAAACCTACCAGCATGTTACATTTTACTCGGGGGACATAATTTTGCTATTTTTTTAGAACTGTTTTCCTAAATTAGTTTTAATGGACTGGGTTGAATAGTTGATGCTAAAGATGGTGCTAAAGGTCAGGTACTTTAATTCACCTTAGGTAAATGCAATGGGAAATTAAGTGCCAATCAGTTTAATTCACATAATGTGCTAAAATTTAATGATGCAAATGTTTAATTTCCAGCATTTTGGCAAGGTTTGGAGAAAAACTGTTGACAAACAGATGTAGACACATGCAGAAACATTGAAAATAAAACTTGACTGTACTCAGTTTTAGTTGGAGGGTTTTACTAACTTCACAATGGACTGGTTTAGAAAATTCTTCTTCTTCTTCTTCTTCTTCTTCTTCTTCTTGTTATTAATAATAATTATAATAATAATAATAATAATAGTAATCATTTTTAAGGCACTACATGCTCTACATCACTGATCAGAAAGAAAACATGACATACAAGATAGACCAAAATAAGTAAGGACATTAAAACAATGGGTAGAAAGGGCAGTGGCATTGCTATGGGGGTGCAAGGGGTGTGGTCCCCAATGGGTGTCACCCTCTGAGGGGGTGACACCAAAATACCAGCTCCTCCTTAGTGACAGGAGCTGGGTGCTGCAGTGTGACATTCTCCTATGGCATTCAGCTCCTGTCACAGAGGAGGAGCCAACAGTGCAGTAACTAGTCTCTGGGGGCAGACCAGCATCACCGGGATGCTGGCCATGCCCTAGGAGGGATTTCCTGTGAGGCCACACCCCCTTTTTCATTAAGCCATGCCCTCTTTTCAGGCGGGATGCAGAGTGCGAACTGGGTATCACCAGACCTTGTGTTGCCTCTGATGAAGGGCATTTCTTAAGAGAGATTATAATCTACTGGAGAAGGGCAGAACTAAAACAAGTGAATGTGACTCAAACTAGAGATTAATACAGTAGTGAGACTGAGTAGCAGTGTGTGTACTGTAGTTTAGGTGGGAGAAGGGTAGCCTCTACAAAAGAACAGATACAGATTTGAAGGCTGAGAGAAAGTCTGATCATGTGTGTGGGGTGAGTGGTCTGCACTTTACTGGTGTGTGATCATCTGACAAAATCCCCTGGCACTATAGAAAACATCACTTCTTCCAGGGAAGATTAGTGCTCAGATCTCTCCTATCTTGGGTCAAATAAAAACAAGGGTCCTCTAGTTAATGCGGTTGGTAGTTTTGATTTCTAAATGGCATGCCATGTTTGGCTACCATATTATTCCCACACATTGTAAACATCAAATTGCTGTGTTCAAAAGGTGACTTAATGCCATAGTAAGAATCACAAATGATTTCTTCATTGTGATTAGGAAACAAGAATACACACTTCAGCTTTGCAATTTCAATTAAGAACCATTTCTTTGACCCTATTCAATAGAAATGATTTGCCATGTTAGAATGAATAAGCAACCTAATATATTTTCTGATAATTCCAAAACTTCTGAAAACAAATGTGGGTACCGCATTAAAAAAAAATTACAGATATTGAAGTTGGAATGTGATAAGCCCCCCAAAATAGGCTCAGCACAGTGGTAAGAAAAGCCTCATAAGTGGGTTAATTATTATTGCTATAAAGTAATCTGTAATACTTCAGTAGAACATTTCGATCCAGCATTCCCTGACAGGGTTTACTGTAAAAATAAAACCTTCAGTATGCATCAAAATGAAGCTGTACATGCTTCAACATCACATGTGATCTGTATTTTTAAACCAATAGGGCGCTAGTGATCCTAAAAGTGTAATCGTTCATTAAGATTAAATATGTTAACCTGTATGCAGTCACCTTTAGTTGGCCCCATGTGGTCTGTGAGTTGTCCAGTCTCCTGCCCCTAGTGTAGAACAGCCAGATCTTAACCAGGTTGGCCATCCTCATGTGTGACCAAACTGGAAAGCTATCCTATCACACATCACTTAGGCTGAAAGGCAATATTGGTCCTAATGTGCATAATTAGGTTTAAAAGATTTCTAAAACAAAACAAAACAAAACTGTACTGTCTATATGTTATGAGCTACTCCAGCTAATCCCTGCTCAGCGAACATGGCTATTACTACATTTTACCATTGTTACCTCTGTCTATCCCTGTCATGCACCCCTGTGGCCATACTACCAATATTTACTATAGAAGTCTTAGTTTTGCCTCAATAACTAACCTGCATCTATCCTCTCCAGCTTATCCTGTGATCTCCCGATAATTATATATGCCCCTACTGTCTGGAAGGTTAAGACCTGGTGGCATCTTTGGTATTGGTGAGTGCATCTAACTCTAAGGGAACAACAAGTGGCTGTTATAGGTTGAAGTCCTTTCTAGTGTGACTCTAGGGGTCTTATTTGGGAGTATCATAACACTGTCATAAGAATAACATATGGTCATTGTATGCTTGCTGCTCAACAGGCTCTAGGAGTATAGATCAATATTGTGATTAAATCAGATATCTGGAGTATATTATATTCTTCAAGTATCATTTCTTTGTGGGGAAACCCCTTATGTATTACACAATAGATAAAGAAAACTGTCCTTAAATTAACTTGATTTTAATAAAATTTAATTCATGTATTCTGCCTGGTTCATGGCAACGGTATCCACATAGCAACAATATTTTGTTTCTGATATCAACTGCTTGACAGATTACATATACACAACTTTCAGGTTATCCTCTATTTCAAGTAGAAATTCTTGTTAAAATGTGATATTCATAGTGTATTTATGAATTAAAGGTTGCCTTTAAATCACATCTGCAAAATGTATTGTGTGTTTACATTAAGGAGTGACATTTAAACAACCCCCCCCTCATGTCTCTGTTTAAAAAATAATATATATATATATATATATATATCTCCCAAAGTAAAAGGCATGTATATAAAACCACATAATACATAAGTTACTCAGACTGCTTTGCATTTCATCTGTTGCTCTGCTGCCAAAAAATATTATTATGTCATTAGTCCATAGATGTTGCCAGTTCTAACTACTAAATTGTTGCAAAATGTTATTTACCACAAATTTTTTTAAAAAAATTTTGTTTAAAACTTGTTTGCCGTATTTGCTTGATACCATGTTGGCTTATAGTGTTGAATAATATAAGCAGGATAAACACACAAAAGAAACAATGTGACAGAGCCTATTGGAAATTGTCTCAGACATAATAATAAAGAGCAAGGTATTATTTACTTCTGGGCCTATCCCACACTTAGGACATCTGCACAAATTCTTCCTTGACTTCAGTACAAATAACATCATGTGCCCACTGGCACCTGTCCTCCACATGTAAACAATATTAAAAGAAACACACTGAATATACAGTATAAGTAATTTATTAAATAAAGAGTGTGGGAATGGTTATGAACTGTCCAATCAGTGCAGCTGCATTCATTCTAGAATATCAGACAATAATTTGGGGAATTCACTCAGGACCTCATTCAGAGCCGCTCGCAAAATGCGAGCGCTCGCTCTGAATGAGGGCAGCCGCTTCACATTTAAAATGTGGCCTCCTGGCCGCTCGCTAAGCTGTGGGTGACCACCCACAGCTTTAGCGAGTGACCAGGTTGATGGTCGCGATGGTCGAGAACATCGCGACCATCGGGGCTTGCGACGAGACCCGTGTGATAGGGTCTTCTCTGCCTCAAGCCTCAGTGAGCTTTTGGCTCTAATAGAGCCTGAAGCTCACCACTGACATCATGAGTGATGTCAGTGGGGCCACCCCCAAATGGCAGGCGTTCCTTCGGGAACACCTTCATTTGGCCAGCCACCCCCCCACCCCACCTACAAAATGGTGCGAGCTGTCGATAAACATCGACAGCCGCCACTTTTGTAATGAGCCCCGGGGAGCGAGAGAATTTCAGCGCTTGTGAGCAGGTCTGAATGAGGTCCTCAGTGCACCCTTCTGCTGCCTACCCACCTTATAGAGTCAAATGAGGAGTAACACCACACTCCTAATACAATATATACACAAGAAACATACCCCAAAGGTGAGATGGTGCTGATTTCACTCCAGACAATTTTTTTTATAACAACAGATATATACACATTTTATTTCTTTTTATACTTAATTTCAATTGTGTTCCATGATGATCAGGAATTGCGTGGATTCTTTCAAACATTATTCACATATTCCTCAGATTTTCATAAAATGTAGTTGTTTGCAAAACAAGCAAAAAAATAGAACTCATGTTACATAAAATTATCATAAAGTAATTAAGAGACTCCTATATAGATTGCTTCAACTTAATGATAAATGTCGTACCCCACTCACAAATAGTAGAGCGAGACAAAGCCCGTAATGGTTTCTTTAATTCCTCAATCCAGATCATCTCCCAAATCATAATGTGAAATGATTTTCCACAGTTAATGTGATGATCACGTACCCTGACTTACACAAATGTATAGGTAGATGTGCACATCAAAGTATCTTTACTAATGGGTGTTCAGATTCAATCCATATAGCATCAAAATACCCTATAATATAGATGGTAATGGTTGTGTACCCTACTCACAATAAATGATCTCAGGTTCAAGCACATCAAGGTTTCTTTGTAATTCCTCTATTTTTGTTCCCCGACTGTATTGTTCCTGCCCCCAATATTGGGCATTGGTATAATGCAGAAAAAAACTTTATTTTAAAAATAGAGAGGGCAACCTTATATATATCAAATGTTTTAATGAACAAAAGCACACAAAAGTCACAAAAATAAAATAAAGTAATATCTCCACAGTGTCAATCTAAAAAGGCATTCTGATTAGCTGTTAAAAAACCCGGGCTGGTACTATTTCAGTCCTGGGGGGCCGGCATCTGTTTGCAGCCGAACGCTGCATGAATGCCTGGTGACTGGAGACAGGCAGATGATGCTGCTTGGCCACTCCATTTGTGTACACATATGGAGCCAGAGCCGATTTATGGAACGGGGCATAAGGGGTAGGTGGTAAATTCCCCGGTGCCCTCCCTTTCTCAGAAGCACCCCCATCCTCCCCACAGCCTTCAATCGCGATCTGAGAAAAACTGAAGAGAGGAATTGTGGAGGCGGAGTCCAGGTAGGGGGCGGGGCTACACGGCACTGTCTGAAGTCAGGACTAGAAGGAGCAGCATAGATGGGAGAGAGCATGGGGGAGCTGCAGCCAGTCAAGTCACAGAGGCAGAGTTTAATGTAAGTGGGAGGGAGGACACTAATGTCTCAGTGTATACACTGTATGTGACAAGTGTGTGACTGTATGTCAGGGTTGCCTACCTTTAATATTCTCTTCCCGGGAGAAGCCCAGGTAAGAGAAGCAGCAGGGGGCCGACGGGGGCGGGGCTTGATGATTTGCGTCATTAAGCCCCGCCCCCTCGCGGTAAAATTGCCGCAATTGGGCACAATTTACATAGGGGGCGGGGCCAAATGCTGTGATTCATGCAGAATCACAGCTTAAGCCCCGCCCCCTTCACGGAGACCCGCGATTGCCATGGGTATTCTCCTAATTCTGCCCACTTCACTAGGAAGTGGGCAGAATGCGGGAGAAATGCCTACCCTTCCGGGGGTGCGGGGGGTTACCCGAAAAATCTGGAGCCTCCCGCAAAAACCGGGAGGGTAGGCATGTATGCTGTATGTATGTGTGAGACTATGTGATGACTGTATGTATGTATGTCTGACTATGTGATGACTGTATGCATGTATGTAACTGTGTATGTGACTGTATATATGTACACTATGTATGTGTGAGACTATGTGATGACTGTTTGTACTGTATGTATATATGTATGTATGACTATGATGACTGTATGTATGTATGTGACTATGTGTATGTGACTGTAAATGTATGTACAGTATGTATGTATGTATGAGACTATGTGATGACAGCATGTATGTGTGACTATGTGATGACTGTATGTATGTGTGACTATGTGATGACTGTATGTATGTGTGTATCTACCCCTACTCAGCCCCCCTACTATTACCTCATCCTAACACTTTTCAGTCTTAACAATGTTGACAGCTAAATCAAAGCTAGCCAAGGATGACTATTATCTACAGGGAGGGAAAGGTGAGAGAAAGCCTAGCTTCACCCCTAATGTTGCGCCATTCATAGACACACACCCATGTTTAATGTACATTTCATATTAGTGTGAATGGGGAGCACACCAGTGGCTTGTGGCTGCAGCACAAACCTAACAAGAAATACACCCCCTACTTTCGCACCACTCCTGAGTAGTGCATTACACCATCTGCATATCTAGCTACACCCCTGCCTGAACCTCAGTATCCAATTTACTCCCACACTACCTGCTAAGGTGAGAGGGATCCAGCCATTGATTGGAAATTAATTACATTTCTTGCTGGCTGTCGGAGTTGGGTGACTTTCGCAAACTCCTTGTATACTGATTACTAGAATGGTCCCTGCATTTTATACCAGTCACTAGAATAGTCCCAGTATTATATACCTGTTATGAAAATGGTCCCTATATTCTATACCGGTCACTAGAATGTCCCCTATATTGCATATCAGTAACTAGAATCAGGGCCGCCATCAGGGGGGGACTGCCGAGACTTGAGTCCCGGACCCGGACCCTGGCAGAATGAAGGGGGCCCGCCAGCTCCTACCACTGGGGCACAGCCAGCAGCAGCCCCGCAGTACCCTTTGAACAAAAGGAGGCCCAGCCACTGCTACTGGCCGCAAACCTGTTACTCATTATGTAAATGGTGGAGCGCCCGCTCGGGCTGCTCCTCCACCCTACAGCCGGACACATAGAGACTTGCCAGCTCCCATGTACAATGAAGTTTATTTTGAACTGTAGCCAGCGCTTGTGACGTTATGACGTCACGCAGTGCGGCTGAGGGAAGAGGTCGGAAGAGCCGCGGTGATGGAGGAGCAGCATCTGCTGGGGGATGAGAAGATAAGAAGTCAGAAGGAAGTACTCGGAGCCTTCTTCAAGGAAAAAGGTAAGTAAGTCAGAAAATACAGGGCAGGGCAGACATACAGTATATATATATATATATATATATATATATTATATACATATATACACACACACACAGTATATATAAATAAATATATATATATATATATATTATATATATATATATATATATAATTATACATACACACATCAGACAGGCTGCCCGATGTATGTGTGTGTTATATATATATATATATATGTATATTATTGATAGGGGCCCCAACACATATGTTGCCCAGGGGCCCCCTCAATCCGGCCCTGCCTGTATTGTAGATCGGTTTACGAGAATCGTTTCTGTATTGTATATTGGTCACGAGAATGGTCCCTGTATTGTACATTGGTCACTAGAATGGGTCCTACATTGTACATCCATCACTAGAGTGCTGTATGCATTTTGTAGGGGTCACTAAAATGGTCTCTGCTTTATCAGATTGGGCTGGTACTTGTATTTGTTTATAGCTCTTTGACAAAACAATTTTCAACATTTAATGGACTATTTAAAGCACTCCCACCTTATACACACCATAACTACAGAGGTTATTATCACGTGTCTTTGCTTATTGCAATGCGCTGGTAGAAAAGCTGGGCCACTTACTTGTGTCTGCCCCCCAGACTAAAAGTTGCCAGCCAGCCCCTGCTTTGAAGTAATGATAAAGTCCGGACCTTCATTCTTAGGTATATATCATTCCAAAAATGTCCCAATAGAACCAGAAGGAAGAATTGTCCACCACAGGGTAATGGGTTTCTTCCTACTGGTGAACAATTCTATTTGGGAGTATTTTTTATGCTTGTTTTGCATACAACTACATTTCATGAAAATATGAGGAATATGTGAATAACGATTGAAAGAATCCACGCAATTCCTGATCATCGTGGAACACAATTGAAATTAAGTATAAAAAGAAATCTGTTATAATTTTTTTTTCGTCTGGAATAAAATTAGCGCCATCTCACCTTTGGGGTATATTTCTTGTGTATTCATTCTAGTCTGTCGCCTAGTGACCTCTCATTTGCGATAGGTCTCTGAGAGGAGCAGCTGTAGTGTTTTTTGTTTTGCCATGAATTGGGATGCTACAGGGACCGAAGAGGATGTGACCACTTCATTTGTAAGTAATCAATGGTTAAATGAGAGATTTCCCAGGGTTTGTATATTTCATAAATTACTTAAAATTTTGGTTTGAGTTTATTGTGTTTCTTTTAATATTTTTTTTACAGGTGGGGGACATGTGCCAATGGGCCCTTGATGTCTGCTACTAGAAGTGCCATCCATGCCCTGGCAAGCTTGCTGGTACCATGTAGTCCACCTATGGAAAACACTTATTTTTACTTTAATAATACAGTTACCTCTGCAAACAATGCCCCGGGACTAGTTGTCCTTAGGAGGGTGGATCCAGTTCTTTGGGGAGCCCTCATTTTCCTAGGGATTCCAGCCCTGGGCTGACCAGTCAAAGACTGGTTGCCATTATGACAGGAGGACCCCATGCTGCATGTCCCCCTGCTATAGTGTCTGCAGTTCTGGCTGGTCTAGCAGAGTGCTGGTTATTTAAAAATAGGAAGGATCCCATGCTGTTTGCCCCATCCCCCTACTTTTCAATATCAGTCTAGACTCAGAGGCCCGAGACCTGTTATTATTTGGGGAGGGGACCCACATAGTTTCATATTTTTAATTTTACACTATTTAACATATTTTAAAACAGTAAAGTCTGTACAGATCATAATGATCTGTGCTGTGCTTTAAATCTGTTACAGATTGACGTTGGATTCTCATCAGATAATTCTTCCCTCCAACTACTTCTGCCCCTTTTTTATTGCTTTTGACACTGTTGAGCACTCTTTACTTCTGCAAGTGCTCTAATTTCTTGGCACATACAGTACGATTTTGCCCTTTTCTGGTATTTCATACATGTTCACCGTATCTATCATTTATGTTTTTTTTTTCAATGAAATCTCCACAACTGTTAGAGTGATCACTGACCCACTTCTGTTCTCTGTTACCCTACCTCTTTTGGTAAACTGATATCAATAATGACATCCAAATATAACTCTCTATTCCTTAACTTGAATGTTGCTGCAAAATTCATTTATACTCCCCCCACCTTCCTTATTGGTTTTCCCCTATCTCAATCCATTCATTGCTTTAATATAGATTTAAGATTACATTTCAAAGGAACTTTCTATAAGCTCCTTCATGATTCTTGTACAATGTATATTTTTTACCTCAACCATGAATACTCTCCCAATTGTCCTTTGGTTCCCTCTAGTGCCTCTATAATATCTTTCCTTTTCATCCCATGCATGAGCTCCCATATATGGATTGCTCTACCCTACAGAAGCTTCATTTTTTTTACAGGAGCCACTGACACTTTTGTCATCTGCAGCTACAGTTTCTCTTATTATACCTTACAGTATGTATCCAGTGTTCCCCACACCTCATAGATTGTAATTTCATTTGGGTTTCAATCTTGTACTCACTTATAATCTAGGTATAGATTTAGTGATATCACTTCTTTAGCCAATTCTCTGAAATCCATAGGCAGCTAGCTAATTTCCACTAACTATTGAATTTATTAATAGGAACGTAATACTCTGTTAAATAAATCTACGTTGCACACACTGTGGGCCTGATTCAGAGTTGGACGGTATTGCATAGGAAATAGACATCTCCTGCATTGAATATGCGATCCAAGTGCAGTGTCCATACACTAAGATCACCATTGCAACCATCGCAACATATGGTCGTGATGGTTGCTGCTTTGGTCAGGCTGCAAAGCTTACCTCAGACTGGCTGGTGCCTGATCACTTGCGAGGCCAGGAAATCTGCATCCACTGATGCAGGCCCTTACCTTGTCCCTCCTGGAAAACAGGGGTGACATGCCACTGTTTCAAGCTATGGTGGGGGACTGTGAGCAAGATTGTAGGACCTGTTTGGCACATGTGTAGAAGAGGCACTGTGTCTGCGCAAACCCCTAAACATTGGAGATGTACACTAGCCATCGGGTGAGCGTACATCTTTGAATCAGGCCCTTTGTTCTCTGGAAGTCAAAGGGTTAATAGTCTACATCTCAGCATTTGAAGGGTTAACACATCACACCTTAGCATTCAAAGACATAGCACATCACACCTTAGCATTCAAAGAGTTAGGACATCACACCTTAGCATTCAAAGAGTTAGTACATCACACCTTAGCATTCAAAGAGTTAGTACATCACACCTTAGCATTCAAAGAGTTAGTACATCACACCTTAGCATTCAAAGAGTTAGTACATCACACCTTAGCATTCAAAGAGTTAGCACATCATAACTTAGCATTCAAAGAGTTAGTACATCACACCTTAGCATTCAAAGAGTTAGTACATCACAGTACATCACACCTTAGCATTCAAAGAGTTAGTACATCACACCTTAGCATTCAAAGAGTTAGTACATCACACCTTAGCATTCAAAGAGTTAGTACATCACACCTTAGCATTCAAAGAGTTAGCACATCATAACTTAGCATTCAAAGAGTTAGTACATCACACCTTAGCATTCAAAGAGTTAGTACATCACAGTACATCACACCTTAGCATTCAAAGAGTTAGTACATCACACCTTAGCATTCAAAGAGTTAGTACATCACACCTTAGCATTCAAAGAGTTAGTACATCACAGTACATCACATCTTAGCATTCAAAGAGTTAGTACATCACACCTTAGCATTCAAAGAGTTAGCACAACCAAACAATACTTATCTTCTAACAAGACATGTATTCATTAGAGTTGAATTAATCACTTAACTGACAATTTTTTTTCTGAACACCACTTAGAAATTGTCAGTTTTTTTTATGAGTGAAATAGGTGAAGAACATGTATTTGAACTTATCCAAAATGATCTCATTAAAAAAAAGTTGGTTTTTTATTAATATTTGTAAAAAAAAAAATTTTTCAAACATCAAACATAGGATCGCCACCATTGGAACATCAGGAACATTGGGTGGGTGGTCCTGCTGTGCTGACCAATCAGCAGTGATTGGCAGCACAGCAGACACTGGGGGAGGGTGCAGGCAAGCAAAGGGACCAAAAGGTCCATCTGAGTGCAGCAGCTGCTGGAAGATTCTTTTCCTGCAGCCGCCCTCATGTTTATCTGACTGGTTGCATTGATGGCGACCAGATCATATAACGCCCAGCCTGGTGTGGACACAAAAGAAGCAACCATTCCAGGCAAATGGTTAAAGGATAAACTTTAATATTAGATTTATTGTAAAGGTATGCATTGCTTTAGATATAACACAATCAATTACAAAATGTCAACAAAATATAAAAACTTATAAAAATAAATTGAAGAAAATGCCAGAAAATAAAGTGTTTATAGTAATGTTTTTCCCCCTGCGGAAGGTCATATTAGTGACCAGAGACCAGATAACTTCATCTTTGACCACCACTCTGAAATACTCCATGTCAGGACGTATAGCACCTATATACAGATAAAAAACAATTAAACTCCATGAGGATTTACCATCTACAGCAGCAGTCAGGCACACCCTGGGGCATCATTAACTGCATGCCAGGATTGTCTAAAGAACATACAGAGAGTAAATACAAAAGAGGTACCTAACAAGGAGCAGTGGAGTGGCGTCACAATTTGGCGGAGGACCATACTATACCTACGTTAAGAAGAGGCTCTCTATACCTTTCATGTTCTAAGTGACTTAGAAAAAAATGAACAAACAATCAAGAGCATTAAAAATAAAAATCTGTTTAAAAAAAAACAATAATTAATTTGGACATCACTGTCTATACAGTTGAGACTGAGGACCTCATTCAGAGCCGCTCGCAAAATGCGAGCGCTCGTTTTGAATGAGGGCGGCCGCTTCTCTGTAAAGAGCCGGCCTCCTGGCCACTCACTAAGCTGTGGGTGACTACCCACAGCTTTAGCGAGCGGCCAGGTTGATGGTTGCAATGGTCAAGACCATTGCGACCATCGGGGCTTGCGGCGAGACCCTTGTGGTAGGGTCTCGTATGCCGCAAGCCCCAGTGAGCTTTCCGGCTCTAATAGAGCCCGAAGCTCACCACTGACATCACGAGTGATGTCAGTGGGGCCGTCCCCAAATGTCAGGTGTTCCTTCGGGAACGCCTCCGTTTGGCCAGCCACCCCCCCACCCCGCCTACAAAATGGTGCGAGCTGTCGATCACCATCGTCAGCCGCCCCTTTTGTAGTGAGCCCTGGAGCGAGGGAATTTCTCTCTAGCCAATGTTATACAGTAAGTAGCAAATAAATCACACAAAAGCACAGTTTCTCTATGCAAGTTAACCACATTGCTAAATATCATATATAATATGTTTTATTAAATATTCAGTGGAGATCTACTCCGGGACTGAAAAAAGTATAATCACAAATATGGACATGTAGTTAAATGGAGTACACATTGATATTGCATAGATTTAGCACACCATGTCTAAAATATAGTTTATTAAGTATGCATCAATAACCATATAAAATGGTAATGTATATAAAATCAGCAAATAAAAAGTGGAGAAAAATAAATTAAGTTTAAAATTAGGCTATGTCTTGTCACAATGCCTTACAATTATATTATGGTCATGATAATGTCAAACCCCATATAAAGAAATATGTCAGTTCTTCATTACCTATCTTGACATTTATTTTGGTAAGTACATGTATCTCTGTGTGGGTGTCTTTTAAACATGACAGCTCAGCACATCCAAGATCGTGTGTCAATTAGGTCCACACTTCACCCTGGTGTAATTTACCGTAGGTTTATATTGGATGAGACCTTATTAGGAGTTTTATATCATACGCCAAAAGTAACTGTCTCTCTCTATAGCTGATATAATTGTAACAAAATAGTTACTGTATCAGTATACAGTATAACCACAATGTTCTACAGTGAAAGCTTCATTACTTCAGTTCCTGTAATAGTTTTACCGTGATAGATATAGTTGTATTAATGTCCTATGAATACCGGGCCATTGTTGTAATTCAGACATATATATATAAGCAGCATTAGGCTCGGCTCTCCCAGGTATCAGTCAATATGCCACGGCGCCCGCAAGTGAAACTTAGATACATATCGGTAAGATGCAGCACTTGTGGACTTGTAAGAAGTCTTTATTCCAAAAGTTTAGTCAATCAGCAACATTTCAGTGTCTATATATCGTAGCAGCACTATCCTATGGCTAACATACAAACTAAATAACATACCTTAAATACCAACACTGTATACTGTAGAACATCTAATGTCCCAATGAGGATGCGCCACTAATCAGATTGCACTACAGGAGACAATTAAAAGAGTAGCTGTTATATGATGCTTAATAAATGTCTCTATAAGAGTGCTCCAGAAATCTGGCTTGTATCATAGGAGCTGTGGGAAAAGATACATCTTAATAGAGTTATTGACACATTGTGGTTATACTGTATAATGATACATTGACTTTTTTGTTACAATTATATCAGCTACAGTTACTATTGGCATATGATGTAAAACTACTAATAAGGTCTCATCCAATATAAACCTATGGTAAATTACACCAGGATGAAATGTGGACCTAACTGACACACGATCTTGGATGTGCCGAGCTGTCATGTTAAAAGACACCCACACAGAGATACATGTACTGAACATTGCTGATTGTCTAAACTTTTGGAATAAAAACTTCTTACAAGTCCACGAGTGCTGCATTTTACAGATAAGTATATATATAATAACATGCATGCAAACAGTGGCGTGACTACTGTGGTGCAAGGGGTGTGGCTGCTATGGTGCCTGAGCTGCCTCTGTGGCCTGCCTCTCTCCCTGGACCCAGTCACGCACACAAGATGGGCTGGTCCAGTCAGAACTATTAATGGGGGCCTGGGTTTCATTGATGTTGATTTGCTGGTGGCCTGCAAGCTGACAACAGCTGATGCACCAGCAGGCAGACATGGAAAGACAGCGCCGCTGGTTTCGAGGCAATCCGATCTCACAGATCAGCAGCCACTCAGCAGTGGCAGCTCCAGATCGGATGGCGGTCTGCGAATTCCAATTGGCTTGCGACTGGCACCAGACCAGTGCTGTCTGTCCATGTCTGCCACTGCCTGCCGGTGTGCCAGCAGTAATTAGCTGGCGGCCCAGCCCCAAATACACACATTCTTGCTGCTGATGGCACACAGGGGGAAGCAAGAGGCTTCTGGAGGGACATGGGGAGGTGAGTTGCTGGGGGGGCATATTGCGTGAGGCACTGCTATTGTGTGGAGTAATGTGTTATATGGGGCACTACTATTATGTGGCATAATCTGTAAAGGGCTTTAATGTGTGGTATAATGTGTAAGGGGCATTACTTTGTAGTGTAATGGACATTACTGTGTGGCATAATGTATAAGGGACTCCACTACTGCTGGGCATAATGTGTATAAGGGGTACTACTGTGTGGCATAACCTGAATGGGCTCAGTGTGGCATAATCTAAATGGGGTCTGTGTGGCATAACATGAATGGGTTCTGTGTGGGGGCAAATGTATGTGTTTTTTTTACCTCTGGGGGGTGCTTTTAAGATATTGCTATGTGGCTCACAAAGTTCTAGTTACGCCTTTGCATGCAAACACAGAGACTATGGATTTAATATGAACTTGCATGAGTCATCAAGTTTTTCTCAGACTGAGGTTAAAAGGATACTTTTGTAGCTTTCTTACAGGTTTTCGTCAGACTGCCAATTTCCACTGGAGCCAGCCCCGGAACCTGTGCAATTTAAGAGTGTCCTCATTTTTATGGATTGTGTGACAGTGTGTGGCCCTGACAAAGTTCAAACCTAGGCAAAATCTTAAAACTAAAACTCTAGCCATGCATAAAGCACAAACAGATGGACAGACACACTTTCTCACTTATTATATAGATATATGTAGTGGGTAGTATGCTTACATTACATATATTACTGGGAAAAAAATATTGTGGTGTTAAATCTTCACTTCCTGGTTAATTATCTAATTGCTAATGATTAGGGCTGTATGTTACTGTTTGTACGGTGTATATAAATGAATTGAGTGTATAATGATCTTCTCAATGATAACTGTAAGCATTATACATTGTGTACAGCATACAGAATGCTATGTATAAAAGTTGCAGAAACTCTTTGAATATGAAGCAATAGTGAATAATCACACAGTGAATTAGATATATACAGTAGAGTTAAGTGAACTAAATGACTGAGTTTTGCAATAATTAAATGGTATGATTGCAAAACAAAACTTCTACACAATCATTTGATATAACTAAGCTATGTGCTTTTCCTCCCCATACATTATCATCAACTGTAAGCATTCCACAATCAGAGTTCTGCTTCCTTTGTTTATTTGAGCTGTGAAAGGCACATTAAGACAGTTTACTTTTCATTAGCAAGTATGTTTTAAAGGTTAAATCTGACAGTAAAATTATGTGGTTAGTTGATGTAAATAGTGATCAGAATGCAACTTCTACTGGTATAACTGTAGGTATTTAAAGGGAACCTACAGTAAATATACAATGCAACATGATGTGACTGAAAGAGCTAGAATTAACATCCATTTGTGGAAATGTTTATATTTATAATAGATAACGTTGTGTGAAGAAAACTTTTTTATGTTTTTCTTACCACACTTTTTGTTCTTAAAAGTTCTCATGTATGATTGTTGGAGAATGTAGGGAATCCACTCAATGCCGGATTGTAGAGGATTATAAAAGACAATTACTTACTCTGAGATGTAGGGGTAAATTTACTAAAGTGAGAGTTTTTAGAAGTGAGTTTTAAAAGTGGTGTTGCCCATAGCAACCAATCAGATTCTACTTAACATTTAACTAGCACTTTCTTACCCCTTAGTGTACAGAGCTCTCATTTCTCTTAGGATGGACCTATAGTACTGCCTAGAACACAGTGAATGGTGCATTCATACAGTAAATCCATGGTGTATATAGCTAGAGAAAATGTACATTAATGTTGTGGTTTATCTTTAGTTTTATACATAGCATGGTGGTGATAAGACATAAGTTAGATCAGGTCATAATTGAAAGGTGAAGAGAAAAGATCCAACTTTTTCAACCTGTTTGCAGAAGGATTGGAAATCACAGAATGGTACTCTGAGTGGGTCCATATGGGTATTGGGTCATCTCAACAATGATCCCAAGGGCAAAAGCAAAATCTTTCACATTGGTTTACCTTCTTTTACGTCTAGAAGAGGAGTAATATCTAAACCCCTGAAACTTGAAGTGCATAGAAGATCTAGATAATCCAAACTACAGTATATCGAAATTCAATTCTACTGTATCCCATAATGCTCCCTGCAGTGCTTGATCCATGGAGTTAAGATTGCAGCTTTGCAGAGAGGAATTTTACAGTAACAAAGTGCAGGTGACATAAAATGAAGCAAATATGGGTAAAAAAAAGTGTTACAGTTGGTTGGATGATTATTTTTTTTTCAATGTATTATATATGCCTTCTGTGCATTTATTTGAAAGAAACAAAAACATAAATCACAACTGCCCAGCATTCAATTGCTCATGGAATGATGTAATACTAACTTAGAGGTCCATTTATCTATGAGTTTTGCCATATACAATGAGTTTTAAAACTTGTCATGTATGATAGTGGTGCTCCAGCCAATCAGCTTCTAAATGTCATCTGTTTGAAAAATGACAGTTGGGAGCTGATTGGATTGAGCACCATTTATCATAATCAAAGAGTTTAAAGACTCATTGCGTATTATAAAACTCATTGATAAATGAGGTCCTTAGTATTACATAATAAGTAAGTAAAATACAAAAATAAAACATTTATCCTTCTCTCAGTGAGATTTACTTTAACCCTAGTCCTGAGGATCAGTTTAAATAACTAACACCAAAAACCTGATGCTGTTTTGGACAATTGGCAGTTTGGGTAGCTTAAAATATGCAAATTGACTCTGGTCATGCCCATTAAATAGGTTCACATACTTACTTGTATGCATATTAGCAGACATGACTGCACTTTTATTATAATGCCAGAGCCAATGGGAATTGTACAGAGACACCCACTGGGTGCACTTTAATCTACAGGTGTGTCCTCACTCATCTTTGCTGTTGCCTCTAATCCTGCTCAGGATTTTCAAGCAGCATCTAATATGTGCTTCTAAATTTGCTCACTGTGTCTTCAACCTGGTACAGTCTGTTATTGCTTCAAAGGCTCTTGACGCTAAAATGCATTCTGCTATTTGTTCTAAAGACTTTTTTTAAATGAGCATTATAAGTACCCTTTTTGTCTGCAATACATCCCATCGGCTAAATTTAATATACTGCGAGCTGGTGCTGCTGCAGGAATACATTGCTGCTTTAAAAATATGGGCATACTCGCCTTGTATTCCCGCAGCGGCCCCGGCTCGCAGTCTATTACATTTAGCCCCAGGTTTATTTCCAAGTGCCTCTGACTCTGTCTTCAGCTCAGCACTATTCTTGTACACACTGGAGCGATGGGCATTCAGTCTGACATTGGAAGGAATTCCCATCAACAGTGATTGTGCATCCACAGTGGACGACTTTAATGAACAACATAATGATCACGTTACATCATTCATTAACAATGCACTGGCTGCTAGCGATATCGCTAGGTTTGGATGTGCAGCACATCAAACCTGGCGACCGTTACTGGCAACCACGGGAGCATGCAAACATGCTTACACACTGAGCGATGTAGGGGTTATTTCGTTACGAAACGATATATCGACCCGACATCGCTCCAGTGTGTACCCAGCTTTTGACTTTTCAAAAATGAATTTTTTAGACCCTTGTTTTACCTGGTGTTTCCTCCCTGTTATGTCCTGCACTGAACCCTGTGTGTGCATGAATAAACCTGCTTGCTTTATCTACATCTGCACTACTTCTGATTCCTCCAGGCACACACATACAAGGGGAATTTCCCCCTGACTCCTGACAAACACATACTTCTTGTGATATACATAATGGCTATTTGCTATGTTATTCTTCAGTGGAGAAGGTCTCCTAGAGCAGTGTTTGCCCAAATGTGCAAAACATGGAATATTATAGGCTCTAAATATGTGAAAATAGCTAATTACTTTAAAAGAAATAATTATGTAGTCTCACAATTTTTTTGTGAGACAGAAAATACAGAAAACAGGACCATATGTAGTTAAAATACTAGTATTCATTTATTTATTTATACATAATAAATTAGTTAACTGCAGTGTTTAATTCTTCAACACAGTATTTACATAGTATTTACAACTTGCTTCCTTCTCCTACTTTAACAGGAGCTCCTGATGAAGTTGGAAAGCAAAACGCGTTGGTCAGTATGTTACAAGGATGTGACTAGATCTAATCTGGTGGAGGAGAAATCAGAGGCCAGGAGGAATCGATATTATCCAGGTTCTGGGGATCAGTGATTGGGAGAAATACTTGGAAATTTAGATGTATGTGTTTGCTATTAATAAACTTGTGTTTTTATACATTATCTTACCAATGTGCACCCCCTTTTCTACTCATACTTCAGGAGAATATAAAGCCTAATGTAAAGAAATGTGTATTAAAGGGGTGCTGCCTCCTTATTACTGATACTACACTATTGATAGAGTAACAATGATAAATGGCCCAATCAATAACACAAATAATAATCAACCACAAAATAGTAGAGAAAATTTATTTCACCTAATGTTTAATACAGTTAGCAAAATTAAAGACAAAGCAAAAGGTCAAGGCAGGCAGCATACAATTGTGGATATGACTAAGTGGTGGGTTCCATAGCGCAACTGTACCAATTCTGCTGCCACAAGTCACTATTGGGGTATCCCCTTACTCCAATAAATGAGGTAAAAGTTGCAAAGAAATATGTAGTGATCTGGATGCTGTATGGAATGTATGTACCATATTTTTGGTAAAATTTTTTTAATTTATTCAAAAGCTACTATAGTAATGAAAAATAATTAAAACTGAGTATATAGCAGATATAACAATATAAATACAAATGGAAATAACAATTAGCTTCACAAGGAGCATGTAGCATACCAGTCTGAATATGTGAGTATCACCTTAGGTAAATGAGCCCAGGTTTCTGGAATATACCCTGCTGGACACTCACAGGCATACATCAGATTCCTGGATAGTTGTAGAAGGCAGCATACAGATTGGCCAACTAGTTTTGAGGTGCAATGATCTTCCTCAAGGCTGTCTGTGTGTAGTCCTGTGCAGTCCTTTTAAATAGTGAATGGCACTAATTGTACGGTGACTATGAGTCACCAGAAATGACCGGAAGTCGTCATCCCGCGACTTCTGGTACAGCACGGATCCGTAAATGAAGCACCACACACATGTGCTTGCAAACTCAACTCCAGTGGGAAACATACAGGAGAAGTCTGGTGAACATCGTTTTTGGGCTGTGAAAGTGTATTCCGAAAACTGGAAGTGAGCGTCTGTCTACCTCCAGTTCCGGCATATCCGGTCACAATGAGTCCTTTAGTGTTTGAGGAAAGAAAGGAAGTCACTTTTCCTCCATATCCTGTTCATTTCTCCATTTTGTTGGGGATTTCCCTCAAAGGCAAGATATATATATAAATAAAGACAAGGCAAAAAAAATTACACGACTTACAGATATGTCCACTTGCATCTTTGCCGCTTGTGTGGCAAATCTTGTCACGTATGGTGCGAGTCGTGTGCCTGCGAGCTGGTATGCATGCTGTGTTCGCATCCATAATCCATAGGATTGCATGGTGCACGCAGGGCATGGCATGGCATACCGCAGCACATGCAGCCACTGCAAATCACACGTTTGCAGCGCCAGTGTCAATGATGCAAGAGGACACATCTGTAATAGTGTATTAATATATAATTATAAATAATAACTGCAAGGTTTTCTAAAGTACACCGTGCTGTAAATATAATAAAAACAATTTACTATAATGAAATACTTATTATACTGAATAAAACATTTCATAAAATGCAATATGGCAGAATAAAATGATATGTGCCATAAAAACCAAAATATAATGGAATGGATTAAAACATATTGGTATGATAGTTAAAGGAACCATTTGAGTTCAAAGTCTTTATTCAGACCTTCAGGAACCAATGTTTTTAATTTGTAGATCCATTCCATTTATTTCTGGGCTAATCTGAATTCTTTATTTCTATTTCTCCAATAATTCTTTACGCATTCAATGCCCATGAAATTGGTAATAAAATTTGTTGAGCATGTATGATTTTTCTTAAAATGGTCAAATAATGAATGTGTTTCTAGACCCATTTTGATTTTTCCATCATCCTTGTTTTTAGGGCTCTGGGTCTACGTCCAATATAAAGTAATCCACATCCACATTCAATTAGATATATTACATTTGGAGTATGGCATGTAATAAAATCTTTGATAGTGGATTTTTTCCCTTTCACTATAAAATTAGGGAACTCCCTTTCCTTTCGGATCACAGTTTTGCACATACTACAAGTGCCACACTGGTGAAAGCCATTTGTTCTTATTGGGTTACCATGTTCTTGTTCCAGCACACTTTTTCATAGTTTGTGTTTAAGATTATCTGCCTTTCTATATATAAAACTCGGTTTGTCTGGTAAAATATTGGATAAAACAGGATCTTTCTGTAAAACATGCCAGTGTTGTTTAAACATGCCAGGATCTTTCTGTAATCTTTTTCCCCCTATTTACCAATGGGATTGTGTTGAGAGGAATAAAAAGGGGATAAAAAAGAGGGATAAAAAGGACACCTTATCACCTTCAGTATACACCTTGATAAAGACTCTGGATGAATTTAAACACATCAGTGGAAGTAAGCAGAGACCGGTACATTGTTCATCTTGGCGAAGGCTTGCACATCAGGAGCATTGGTTCCAGTTCCTATTTCTGGAGGCACTTGGAGTGTTTGCTCAAATGTGACTTGGTGAACAATATACACCACCCTATCTGGTACACTGCTCTGTGTTGTTGTTGGTGGAATCATTAGGAAAATAATAATTATATGTTCATTATATTAATAAAAGCGGTGTTACACTATTTCCCAAAACTTTTTTCTCCCTCTAATGCCTTGATTGTGGATAACATCTGCTGGGAGATAAAGGAAACCAGACTATTACTGTACAAAGTGGATTATACAAATATAAGACTAAAGAACCGAGGATGAAAATCCTATGAATAAGAAGTGATTTCTCATTTATATTCAGGACTATAAATACTGTAGTCAGTGACTATATATATTATCGTGAAACAATTTACCTGTCTGTTATTAACTTATTATATGCTAGAAGGGTGCGCCAAAACCCTATTTTGTGTATTATACTTCTTAGATTGAATTTGGTTTCACAAGTTCCAGCAGTAACGTGACCACAAGCACAAATCACAGGGAGTGCCAGTGCCCTCTGCTAAGGAGAAACGACAACAAGAAACATATTTATTTGCATTTTTTTTTAGTTGTGACAGCCAAGATAATTTAAGTAGCTTAAGATTTTGAGCTCTCTCATCTATCAGAACAATGTATTTTTCCTATGGACTAAAAAGAGTCAGTTTGCTATGCTATTGGAAAACTGCTGCTTGATACATGGAATGGTACATGTGTAAAAATCAAGAATATGGCTTTAGAAGATGTTGTTTTCATTCATGCTCTTTGATGTGCAGTTTGACCTTTAGTAAATAGCATGGTTAACAGTCTATACAAAAAAAGCACCAAAAACCATGAGGTTTGGCAAAGCCGCACTTTAATATATATCCCCGACATATAAAATTCAGAATTTACACCCCTTTAGATATCAATCAATTGAAAGTGAAGGTCACAGGATGTAAACTTTTAGAGCTGCCCAAGATTCATTACTTTTCTAGGTCTAATTATTTGTATTTTTATTTTTTCACTTCTTTATGATAACAAGAGATTTATGCCCTCATTCAGAGCCGTACGCTCTGAGCAGAGCGCACGCTCTGAATGAGGGCCGTCCTCCATAATTATGGAGCGCCCTCCTGGACGCTCGTATAGCTGTGGGTCGCCACCCACAGCCTGTACGAGCGTGCAGTTTGATGGCCGCGATGGTCTTGACCATCGCCACTGCGAGCCGGAGCCTGCGGTTGAGTTTTTCAACCGCAAGGCCCGGAGTGATTTTGGCTCTATCAGAGCCAAAATCACTCCCACTGACATCACTAGTGATGTCAGTGGGCCGGCTTCTGACGGTAGGCGTTCCCTTGGGAACGCCCCCGTCTGGGAGGCACGCCCCTGGCACACCCACCAAAGGGGGCGTGCTGTCAATCAACATCGACAGCACGCCCCTTTTGTTCAGACACAACGAGTGAAGGAAAGTCCTTCGCTCGTCGCGTCTGGCGCATGCGCACGACGGAGCTCCCGCCGTCGTGCGCATGCGCAGTGCACAACATCGACCCACTTGCGAGCGGACAGCCGCTTGCGAGTGGGTCTGAATCAGGCCCTTAGTATGTAACATATGCATGAAATATTTAATGGTCTTGGAAATATTGAAGTACGTTTAAAAGAGTTACACTACTTAAGTCAAGTCTAAATGCTGCATACCGTATTTCAATATTTTATCAGAAATGAATGGTACATTAAAGTTTCATCAGAAGACTCTCTTATTTCGCAAGCAGATTAATGTTTAAGCATTACATAAAATATATTCTTTTTCATAGACTATATTGCAAGAATTAACTTATCTTGCAAGTAAACTTATTACTTGAAAGTACACATAGGGCCTGATTCAGAGCCGGACACAAGCGGCTGCTCGTTCGCTCCGAGCGATGTTTGCCCAACTGCGCATGCGTACGGATCGTAATACGCATGCGCAAACCAGTCAGTGCGGTCGAAAATCGTGTGCATTGCAAAATAGCGAATGCCTGCTATTTTGAGTGACAGAATGAGGCGTATGTAGGTGGTAACAGGGGAAGGTGCTTGAAAACGGGGAGTGGAGATCCGATCGCAGGCGTGCTTAAAGGTCAAAACGGGCGTTTCATGGGTGTGCATAATTAAAACATCAGCATCATTGACAACGTCACTAGGTTATTTTTTAGCCAGAACTGCTCGCAAAATTGTGGTAGCAAAAACCAACCACAAGAATAGCGAGCAGCTCATACCCTGTTCGATGTACTCGATTAATCTAATAAATAGCGGACATGACGTAGGATGCGAGCAGCCAGGGGGCGTAGTTTCCCAAAAAACGACCGCAAGTTTTGTTCGCTCATTCAGACCTGGATGCGTGAACAGACCGCAAACAGCGAATGGTTCATTTGAATAGCCACCCCTATTTTCTTGACGAGCGAGCGCAAATAGCGACCGGCTCTGAATCAGGCCCATAGAGCCTAATACTGGGCATACTGGATTTAATTTAAACTAAAAAAAAAAATTTAAATATTTATACCCAGTGCATATCATATACAGTTTACTTCAATTAATAAGGAATCTACATCTATCTATCTATCTATCTATCTATCTATCTATCTATCTATCTATCTATCTATCTATCTATCTATCTCTATCATGGCAAAGGGAGCTCTTGTCTCTTGTTTTCTAGTATTGAGTGACAGCCTCAGACTCAGGCCCTGATTCAGAGCCGGACGCTCTGAAAGAGCGCTCGCTATAAATCAGGGCATTTTTTTTTGTGCGGCCTCCTGGCCACTCGCATAGCTGTGGGTGACCACCCACAGCTATAGCGAGAGGCCAGGTTGATGGTCGCGATGGTCAAGACCATCGCAACCATCGGGCTTGCGACAAGACCTTCTTTTTGGCGGCTCGCTATAGCTGTGGGTGGCCACCAACAACTATGTGAGCGGCCGGGAGGCCGCTCTAAAATTAGGAAGGATGGCCCTGAATCAGGGCCAGAGTACTAGTACTTGTTTCTCATATCATTGTGAAGAGTCATCATCTGGGACTACCTAGCTCCCCATATCATGGGATGGTACAGGGAGCTAAGTTCCAATTCCCTACCCAACAAATAGCAGAAATGGAGGAGATACTGAGAGCTCCTGTAAATATGGTGTTAGCTCAAGAACAGAATAACAGACTAACAGACAGATGAGTTGGCTACCCCAATGCTGCAGAAGCTAACAATCATGGAAGATGTGGAGACATACTGTACCTGGTGGCATCCAAACATAAAGCTAAGCATGCCAACTGGCCACTATAGACTTGGGCAGAATGGATTGCACCGTACTTGACCAGGGAGGCTTTGTTGAGATCTGGTCTAAAGATCTACAGTAAAAAGGTAGACAATGTCTGGATGGACACCAGATATTAGAAAGTCAATAGGTCGGCAGGAACAAAAGGTCGACACACTAAATGTTGACATGTAAGAAGGGTGACAGGTACAAATGGTCAACATGGTCAAAAGGTCAACATGAAAATGGTCAACGCAAAACTAGTCGACACATGATTTTTAGGGTTATGGTTAGGTTTAAGGTTAGAGTTAGGCACTTACTAGAGGGTTAGGGTTAGGCACTTACCCCGATGGTTAGGTTTAGGCACTAGAATGGAGGGTTAGGCACTTACCATGGGGTTAAGGTTAGGCACTAGAAGGGATGGTTAGGGTCAGGCACCTACCCTGGTTAGGGTTAGGCACCAGGAGGGAGGGTTAGGGTTAGGCACCAATGGGAAGGTTAGGGTGAAGTTTAGGGTTAGAAAAAAAAACACGTCAACCATTTTTTGGCAACCATTTTCATGTTGACCTTTTGACCATGTTGATTATTTGTACCTGTCGACCTTCTCACATGCCGACCTTTAGCGTGTTGACCTGTTGTCCCTGTTGACATTTTGTCACTGTCGACCCATTCACTTTCTAACATCTGGTGTCTAGTTAGACATTGTCTACCATATTACTGTAAAGCTTTCATTCCACATCTGGCTTTATTTATGTACTGTACAAGGACCTAGAGAAGGACCAAACCACTAATCAGCATATGTAAACAGTGATACTAGCATGTATTGGGGTCTCAAGGCCCAGAGGTACCATGACTGGTGACTGTCCAGGGACCTACCTGTCTGAGCTCACCTGGCACTTGACAAGTGGTGGCAGCCAGGTAAGCATAAATCTGCCCATTGATAGAGATCCTGGCAACAGACCATTGCATACAGGGATTGTATATGGAACTAAAGAGGTGGGTGTTGCAGTCTGACCCACAATCACTTGAATATCTTGCCACCATGGTTGATGGTGCTTTGCAGCACAATTCTATACCACCATATTACAGTATGTTCTAAGGTTCCAAGCTTCACAAATGCCCAGTTTATGAAAAATTGGAACCATGTGCGATGGAAAATCCACTGTCGACAAAAAATTTGTAAAATACTAATTAGCTATGGTCAGTTATAAATAAATATGGAGCCCGGCCACTTGCCCATGCATGACCAAGCTTTCTGAACTTTTATACAATAAGTATAATCTGTAGGAAAGTTGTGACTCTTTCGGATGACTCCCTTGCAGAGAACCAACTAGTCCTGGTCCTGGGCGACTCTGGAGATGTGCTGACTTTGGTCTCCATCTCTGTTGTGCTAAAACTATAACCTATAGCCACTAGGTTTCCAAAAGTAAAGGTTCTTTGTGTTCTATTGAAGAGTTTGCAAGAACTCTTCTGCCGGTCACCCTCAAGACACTAACAGACTCACATATCCACTAGTTCTTGGCAGAAATGTTCTCTTATTTAGAGAGGTCTGGTTGGACATGTCAGCAATTAAAACACAGGCTGAAAGACCAGTCTTGAAAGACCTGTTGAGAGCAACAGGGAAGTGGCTCCTAAAAATTGAAAAGTTACTCTTCTTGAATGTGGCACAGAGTTCTGCCGCAATATATTCCAGGTAGTTTCAAAGTACTAAGTGATGTGGGTAACAGATCTGGGGGATGAACCATCTTCCTTGGCAAAATAAGTCACAGGCAAGGTTTCTCTGGGCCCTTAGGAAGACTCAGCAATACTACCACTGTTGTTACTATTAAAAGACTTTAGATGTGATTTACTTAAGATGCTACTCTTGAAAATATCTTTTAAAAATGTGTTGTAGATTAATTGGTTAGAGAAAGGCACTCAGCCAGTGTACAGTGTACCCTTTTGAATTTTCAAAAACAGCATGTTGCATAGAGTGAGTAATGTGCTTGTTAAAACTGATGTGCAATTGTTGGTGGGTGCCACAGGTTCCATTGGTCCTAAAGGCCTCACTTACACATCAATGTGGGGACACTTAGGGGAGATAAGACTTGGGAGAGGATACTGCTAAGTTTTATTGGGCAGGTGTTATGTGCCACCATAATGGCTCATCTGTATGCTCATGGCTCATCTGTATGCGAGTACCTGCCCTTGCTAGATGGCTAGGATGTTGTGTCTGTCCAGTCACGCTGGTTCCAGGTTCCGCGGTTGCAAGGCAAATGGGATGCTGGGCGGCCATGTGGAATTGTGGCCCCAGCTGTTACTAAGCAGCTGGGATGCCGGGATGCCAGGCAGCCGTGGCTGTCAATAACTATCTGGGACACCAGCCATACGTGCAACTGTGCAGCTGCTTCTACTTGTGTTTATTAGGGGCTGGTCTCTCTGCCTCTGTCCCATTGGTCCAACTCCCTGGTAAAAGGCAGCCAGCCCCACACTTTCTTGCCAGTGATAGTTTACACTTTGGTGTCCCTAGCTGGTCCTGTTGCTGTCACTCTGTGTCCTTGAATATTTCTACTACCTGTGTCTCAGTGCATTGCGCTCCTGGTTGTTTTTTCTTATACTGTACCTGGTTTGTTATAGCCCTGTCTCCTGACTATTCATGTTCTGAGCTACATTACTCTTTTCACCTCTGCTGAATTTAACAGCTGCAGGCTACTCCATCATTGCATCTGCCTAGCCATGTGAATACCTTTGTGGCCCTACTTCCATGACTCAATATTAAGTTCTACCTTGCCACAGCAATTGTCTGTATCTGCTATTCCGGCAAAAAAAATATGCTGTCAATGGTTCCTATGTATTAATTCTAGATAAATAAATAAAATAACATAAAATAATAATATTAATAAAAATAATAAATACAAATTGAATAATTAAATAATTTTATTTATCTAGAATTAATAAATTGGAACCAATGACAGCATTTTTTTAGATCCTTATTATAGTGTTTGGACAAAACCTATAACTAGGAATTATTTTTATATATTTGTTATGGAGCAATTTTAATTATATTAAAGTGATTTTAATCTGGAGGAAGACTTTTTAATAGCTTCAGCTCCAACCTATCAGAGAAGAGCCTCAGTGATTTAAAGAGATCAGGGGCAAAGGTTCTGCTTCTTTGATAAATACAAGTCGATTGTTGAAACGCATTGGTAGCTTCTCATTGGGCACAGACACAGAATACTCCCGGCACATACCAGAGACACTGGATAGCAAGCAAGGTTCATCCGCTACAGGCTATGTGACACGTGGTGCAGGACGAAGCACAATACCCAGCACACCTGCACTGCAGATAATCTCTGACAGCAGCTGGGAAGTGGATACTGACCAAGGCGGTAGGGTAAGATAGGGTTCATTTTAATTGTGTAGTTTTTTCATATACAGGACCAAAACAGACATTTTCTGAAAAGTGCTATAAACCTGTAGCATATGCGTTTTCAATTTTTGTCCAAAGTCATTAGTCATTTATTTTGCTTATTTTTTATTTTTGTTTATTTATTTATTTACATGTATTTATGATTTTTTACCATTATTATTATTTATATTTCATTTGGTTTTTAACTTTTATTTAGTCGTAAATCACCACTATTATCAGTATTTACATTCAAATACATATATTTTTAATATATCATTTTAAATTAATATTTAATTTAATATTAATTAATATTTATTTAATAATAATATTTTTATTACACTTCTAGCTGAAATGGCTGGCATTCAAAAATACACAATAAGCATTCAGATATTTGTATCTATCTGCACACTGTTATGTCTAAAACTTACTACTACTTACTTTTGTGTCTGACTTTTCCAGTTTTATTTTCTCCTTTTCTTCCTGTCTCTCTCATATCATCCTCCTGTCCCTCTCATCCTTTCCTTCTCTGTGACTCTCTATTTCCTTCTGTCCATATGTCTTTGTACAGTATATGTCTCTATATATGTCTGTCTGTACATGCTAGTGGCAGATTCAATTGTTATGTATTTGCATGTTTGGTCCATATGTTGTTAACTGTGTTGTATTTTTATGAAAAGTAAAAAAATAGTTTGGTGCTATTTATATGAAATCTACAATATGAATGGTTGGTGACAGCTGCACAGATGTTTCCATGTGACACCTATGGGTTTCTATTAGAGGTCAGCTAAGAAAATTTGTATCTGACATAACTGGCTTACAATGTACATGTGATGAGCCTCATGCATTCACACCATATATGTTATTTTATTTTATTTTCCTCTGGGGGATAGCTTTCAATGTTATTAATTTTTTGGGGATGTGCTTGGCTTTAGGGTGGAGGAAAAGCACTGTTATGGAGGTTTTTCCCATGCACCAATGCGTTGCCACATAGCACATGGCTGGATTGCAAACTTTTGAACTCTAGATGCAGAAGCTAGCTGGGACCGCAACATGCATGTTGGTTGAGTGTAAAGTGTGAGTATTTACAAGTATGTATGATAAAACATTGTGTGTATGTGCAGCTAATGTTTGAGACTTCAGCATGCACATTTTCGGAGGTTGGTGCAAGCAACTTAAAACTTGCTGCTAGGGACAAGACAGGTGTAGGGGAATGTGCATTTGTCTCGGTGGTGTATGCGGGGGTGGAGTGAGCACAGTGTATAAGGGCTCTGTACACATTAGATCTGATGCCAAAATGGTGACAGAAAATGTATCACCACTTTATTATATAGACTTTAAAGAGAATTGAGTGCACAGGAAAATGCAACCTCGAGTCAACACCAATATATCGTATATCATTACAATAATCTCACTTTAGAAAATTAAATCTTGTTTCTGTTCTACTGTCTAACACATATGTGTCTGCTCATTACTTTTCTTCTCTTTTCCCAACTCCACTCAACTCCATCTATCTGTGCAAATCTGTGCTCTTGTGCAAATGTCACCATCTTGCACTACAAATCTATCCATCTTGCCTAGGTTCACTTGTACAAATCAAACAGCATGATCAGTCAAAATCTGTATTTGCCGTTCAGGGTTGGCTAGAAATATCAACATCGTAACTCCAAGATTGTCTAGGTATATATATATTAGGGGTGAGCGGGTTTGGATTTCAGAAATCCGAACCCCCCGAGCCCCCCCGATCCGAGGCCGATCCGAGTCAGGCTTGACTTTTCCCGGCTGACTCAGATCTGAAAACGAGGCAAAACGTCAGGTTTTGGATCCTATATAAGGTACCCGCGTCGGCGCCATTTTCTCACTCGGCTGTGGACAGTGAAGAGGGAGGGTGGGAGTTAGGGCTGGCTGGGCTGTGTAGTGTAGTGTAGTGCAGAGTAGTGTTGTGCTGTGCTGTGCTGCGCTGTGCTGCTGTTGTTCATAGGGGCTGTGTCCGTTACTTCAAAGTCCATAGGGGCTGGCTGTGTTGTGCTGTGCTGCTGTTGTCCATAGGGGCTGTGTCCACTACTTCAAAGTCCATAGGGGCTGGCTGGACTGTGTTGTGCAGTCAGTTGTCCATAGGGGCTGTGTCCACTCCAAAGTCCTGTGCAGTGTCCCAGTCCTAAAGAGGTGCTGTAGTGTTGTCCAGGGGGTGCTCTGTCCGTCAGGGGTGCTCCCCCCAAGTGCTAAAAAAATATATATTTTTTCTGTGTTTGTGAATTGTGTGCACTGTGGCTGCACGTGCATCAACAAAGGAGCAGCTCCAAGCGTGCGCCTGTGTCCCATTAGTAAAGGGCCAGCTGGCTTGTCCATTAAAGGGTGCTGTAACCCCCAAAGTACACTCCAAACAAAAAAAATATATATTTTCTGTGTTTGTGAATTGTGTGCGCAGTAGCCGCACGTGTATCAACAAAGTAGTGCCAAGCGTGTGCCTGTGTCATAAGTAAAGGGCCGGCTGGCTTGACCGTTAAAGGGTGCTGTAACCCCCAAAGTACACTCCAAACCAAATAAAAAAATATTTTCTGTGTTTGTGAATTGTGTGCGCAGTAGCTGCACGTGCATCTACAAAGTAGTGCCAAACGCGCGCCTGTGTCATAAGTAAAGGGCCGGCTGGCTTGACCGTTAAAGGGTGCTGTAACCCCCAAAGTACACTCCACACCAAATAAAAAAATATTTTCTGTGTTTGTGAATTGTGTGCGCAGTAGCCGCACGTGCATCAACAAAGTAGTGCCAAGCGTGCGCCTATGTCATAAGTAAAGGGCCGGCTGGCTTGACCGTTAAAGGGTGCTGTAACCCCCAAAGTACACTCCAAACAAAATAAAAAAATATTTTTTGGTGTTTGTGAATTGTGTGCGCAGTAGCCACATGTGCATCAACATAGTAGTGCCAAGCGTGCGCCTGTGTCCCATAAATAAAGGGCCAGCTTGATTGACCACTAAAGGGTGCTGTAACCCCCAAAGGGCACTCCAAACAAAATAACAATTTTTTTTCTGTGTTTGTGAATTGTGTGCACTGTAGCTGCACGTGCATCAACAAAGGAGCAGCGCCAAGCATGCGCCTGTGTCCCATAAGTAAAGGGCCGGCTGGCTCATTTCTTAAAGGGTGGTGTAACCCACAAAGTGCACTAGTCTCCAACAAAAATAAAAAAATATTTTCTGTGTTTGTGTGCGCCTTAGCCGCACGTATATATCAATATAACATAAATGGAGGACCAAACTTTCTCCAATAAAAATAAAATAGGGAAAGATCAAGAACCACTTCCTCCTAGTGCTGAATCTGCTGCCACTAGTCATGACATAGACGATAACATGCCATCAACGTCGTCTGCCAAGGCTGATGCCCAATGACATAGTAGAGGGCACATACAATCCCAAATGACAAAGTTTAGGAAAATGACCTTGAAAAAAACATTTAAATCATCTGAAGAGAAATGTAAACTTGCCAATATGCCATTTACGACACGGAGTGGCAAGAAACGGCTAAGGTCTTTCCCTATGTTCATGACTAGTGGTTCAGCTTCACATGACGATGGAAGCCCTCCTCCCGCTAAAAAAATCAAACGAGTTAAGCTGGCAAAAGCACAGTGAAGAACTGTGCGTTCTAAGAAGATATCACAAATCCCCAAGGAGAGTCCAAGTGTGGTGCCGGTTGCGATGCCTGACCTTCCCAGCACTGGACGGGAAGAGGTGGCTCTTTCCACCATTTGCACACCCCCTGCAAGTGCTGAAAGGAGCACCCACAATCCACTTGCTGATATGCAAATTGAAGATGTCACTGTTGAAGTACAACAGGATGAGGATACTGGTGTAGCTGGCACTGAGGAGGAAGTTGGCGAGGAGGATTCTGATGGTGATGTGGTTTGTTTAAATCAGGCTCCGGGGGAGACAGTTGTTGTCCGTGGGATGAAAAAGCCCATCATGGTCATGCCTGGGCAGAAGACCAAACATTCCACCTCTTTGGTCTGGCAATATTTCTATCCAAATCCGGACAACAACTGTCTTGCCATATGTACCATATGTAAAGGTGAAATAAGTAGGGGTAGGGACGTTAACCACCTAGGAACATCCTCCCTTATACAGCACCTGCAGCGCGTTCATAAAAAGTTACTGTCAAGTTCAGAAACTTTGGCTAAGACCGTAAGCAGTCCAGGGACACCTAAATCCCTTTTTCCTGTTTTATCCAAGGAATCGGTGGATGAGGAGGATGAGGACGACATCTTGCCTCCGTAGAGCCAGTTTGTGCAGGGACACATTAATTGCCAGCTTGTTTTGTGGGGGCCCAAAACGAACCAATCATTTCAGCCACAGTCATGTGGCAGACCCTGGCGCTGAAATGATTGGTTTGTTAAAGTGTGCATGTCCTATTTATACAACATAAGGGTGGGTGGGAAGGCCCAAGGACAATTCCATCTTGCACCTCTTTTTTTTCTTTGCAGTATGTACTGTTTGGGGCCTAGTTTTTCAAACTGCCATCCTGTCTGCCACTGCAGTGTCACTCCTAGATGGGCCACGTGTTTGTGCCGCCCACTCGTGTCGCTTAGCATAGTCATCCAGCTACCTCGGTGCAATCTTTTGGCCATAAAAACAATATTGTGAGGTGTGAGGTATTCAGAATAGACTGGAAATGAGTGGAAATGAAGGCTATTGAGGTTAATAATTGCATAGGAGCAGTAAAAACCCACAAATTCTGTGATTTAAGCTGTTTTTATGCTTTTTTTCAAAAAAATACAGATCCAAAACACAAAACCCAGAACCCAAAACATGGAAGGGTGGTTTTGGCAAAACCAATCCAGATCCAAAACATGAAGAAAGATCCAGATCCAAAACCAAAACACGAAAAGTGGCCAGTGCACACCCCTAATATATATATATATATATATATATATATATATATTTATATATATATATATATATATATATATATATATATATATAGTTTCAATGCCTTCATTTTAAATACCAATATGTTTTGTGGAATCTAATTGGGCTGGTTTCCCAAATCTGTCCCTATGCAGTATTACTCAATCTCTAACTAACATTCTTCATATGAGCTCTGTAGGTGAGCTGTTTAAAACCTTGTCTGTCTGATTTGCCCAAGGACTTCCAGGTGCTGCACAAAGGAATAGGGAACAGTTAGTAATTCAGTACTTGGTTGTCAGCCATTGGATTGTGGCCATGGCATTATTAAACTACTGGAGCATGTTGGGTCTCAACCACAAAATTAAATTTCCCTTACTGCAGGGACTAATCAACATCCACAGGCTATATGTCCTAAAGAAACTGCTTTTTGTCCTTTTTTGCTTGTAAGAAAGTTCAGCCCAGTTTAATTTAGTTTTGTTCTTTCCTTAGGGATTCAATGACAGAAATGTAACTTGAAGAGAAACAGATAAGGTGAGGAATGTAATGTGTGTGTTATGTGACATAAATTAATAAAAGATGGGCTTATGTATACAGTTCAGCTATGTTGCTGGCAAAACCTGCATAGACTACTGACATGCAATATCTTCTTTGCTTCCTACTCTGTTCATTTCGTGCATGCCTTCTTCTAGTAAAATACAAAGAAACCTCTGCTGAAATACAATTCACCATTCTTTTATCAGACTTACAGATGTTTTTTTAGGAACAAATGAGATTTTGAGGCTACTTCACCCCAATAACACCTCTTTGTTTTGAGTTATTTCCCAGTTAAATATAAAAAAAAAGCAAAAAAAAATTTTTTTATCCTGTTTAAAACTAAAAAGTCTGCCGTCTTTTCTAATTGTATTTAAAAATTATATTTTGTGTATTTGAAGAAGTTTGTTCAGATGAGTGACGCAGCGTATATTACTGCTTTGTGCACGGTGGTGTCCCCCCATCATCTGCACCCCAAAACAATTCTCACAAAGACCTGTTCTTTCAAGTGCATGCAAACAATTGCCTGTGTTGTCTGTGTCTAAAAGAAACAGGCCATTCGTGCAAAAAAATTTGCATAGTGTGTTATCATTCCAGTGTAAGCAAAAGTATGTGCGGTGGTGTATGCCCATCATCTGCACCCCAAAACAATTCTCACTTCTCACATAGACATGTTCTTCCAAGTGTGTGAAAACATTTGCCAGTTATGTCTGTGTCTAAAAAGAATAGTGTGCTATCACTCCAGTGTAAGCGACAGTGTACCACAATCATCTTGCACACTAAAACAATTCTCAAGTGTAAAAAAAAATTTATTTACTGGTGTCCAAAATAAAACCAATTGTGAATCAGTCAATAAAAAAGCCGGAGCAGCAACCCAGTACTAGTGCTACAGCTGCTGCCAGCTATGATAGTATTTCAAGATCTACTAAATATGGTCAAGTGGAAAAAAGGTTTAAGAAAGGGCACCTGAAATCGAAACAATGTTTCACAATATTAAAGAAAAAAAAACACCACCTTTAACAATAACAGGAAAAATGTATTGCCGAAAAATATAAAATTACCAGCATGCCAAGCACCATATGCAGTGGCAAGGAAAGGCTCAGACCTTGGCCTTTCTTTGTGAGTGGCAGTCCTGCTACTGTTGTTTCATGCCCTAGAATGCCTATTGTGGAAGTTAGGCCCAAACACAGTCAGGCATATCCTGTAACCTCATATGTAACTCAGAGCAAAAAGGCTCTGAGTCTTGAGCTGTCACCTTTAGAACAGGCAAATCAGGCAAGGCTGAGGAACAACCTGTGTGCACAAACTTCACAAATCCCTGAGGACAGTCTAAGAGTGTCCACAAGTGCTATGTGTGAGTCTGACATTTCTGACACTATTATCCTAGAGAAGCCTCTTTCCACCATATCTGCACCCTCAGCAAATGTGAGGAAGAGTAGCAGAATATATAAATATGGTTACATAGAAATTGATGTGCTACTGTAGTAGTGTAACAGGATGAGGGAGATATTTGTGTATTTTATGCTAATGAGGCTGTTGATGACGAATGTGTTGGACAAGAAGTTGATAAAATGCAGGTGAATGAGTCATGCCTGAGCATAAAACCAAAAAAGCCACCTTTCATGTGGAATTATTTTTACTCCAATCCTGACATTATTTGTCAAGCTATCTGTACCATTTTTGAGGAAAAAATAGGTAGAGGTAGGGATGTTAACCATCAAGGAACCTTCTCCCTGTTACATCATTTGCAGTGAGTTCATGCAAATTTTTTGGGAAAATCCTGTTAAATAATAACAAACAGCTCAAATAAATACTGTTTTATGCAAGATACTGAAACCATTTTAAATAGTATCCAATTAATGCAGCAATGTTACTGCCAGCCTGAGTCAGGCAATTCTGTTAATTAAACTACTGGAAAAGCATCTAGAGAAACTGGGGGAGGAAAGTGATTTTTCTAAGTATAGTATGTTGGAATTACAGACCAAGTTCTTTATTTCCTTCACCAGGACTAAAGGGTTTACATCATCTTACAATTGGATCACTACTTTGGCAACCTTGCTTGATCCTAGGTGTAAATACTACATAATGTATTTCTTTCCAACTAACACAGATATTAAAAGATGCAAAGAGCACCTTGCTAGCAAGTTGTCAGATCAAGTGGAACATGACACAACTACTTCTCTTGCTTCAGTTTCTCCTGCAAATGCTCCTGCCAGGAAAAACTGATCTTTCCCAAGAGACCCACTGGTGAGGATAATGAGTCAAATCAACGCATCAGAGAAAAACATCATTATGATATCTGTTCCAACATAAAATTATTGATAACATTACCGTGACTCAATCTGATACACTAAGCATTAATAGAATGATGGAGGATTTTTTTACTGACAATGTACAAATTAGCATGTCATTTTTACTTAAGCTGCCCACCTCCATTGTGTACTTGGAGAAAAGTGTTTGGCATGGCTGGGAATCTTGTGAACGATCAGCGTAGGAGGATACTTCCTCACAATGTGGAAAAACTGAAGTTCATAAAAATGAACTACAAGTTCTATGAGGAAGACCTTTGGCGCCAATTACAACAACAAAGTACAGAAACTTCTGCAGTGGTGGATTCCAGTGGGGATGAGCTAATATTGTGTGATGATTATACTAACAACATTAATGAGGGTGATGGTGATAATGATAATAACAACACTGATGAGGGTGATGATGATAATGACACCTTCCAACTGTAAATGTGATAATCTGTCTTAAACCCATGAGTATCTTGTTTTGTTGGGAGCCAAACAAACTAAGCACTTCAGCCACAAAAAAAGTCAGTCCCTGTCACTGAACTGCTTGGTTTGTTAACTGCACTTTTCTTACTATGCTGGTGCCCTGGGGCGGCTTGGCTGGGGCAGTTTTTTGGGGGTCCTGCACTCTGGATTTGAACCCTAGTATGTTAGGGACCTACCCGAAAGAGGTTACCTGGATATGGTGGGTAGGCCCATAAGCTTGGCCATAATTATGCTAAAAACCTCTATTGATTGCAAAATTTTATTGCATTTATATATATTATTAATAATTTGGAGCTGTGCCTGCAATTAGTCTCATCAGGTAGCACCTCCCATTATATATATAGTCAGGTTTTGCAGTCCAGAAATCTTTCCCGTTTGTTAAACTGCTCATGTTCTTTGAGGGCACAAGGACAATTCCTTTTCATTATGGGGTTTGCCAAGATTGTTTGTGATTGAAAGGCATATTACTATACCTTGGCAAATAGGACTTATTTCCTGCAGCTTCTCTACAGATACAGACTAGAATCATCAAATCATACATATAATCATATAATTAATTATTCAAGAGATGCAAGATTAGCACTGCACACTGGGATTGTCTATTGTTGCGGAGAGGGCTGCTGAGTTTGAAGGGTGTCTGGCCTTCTACAATAATACATGCAACACTGGTTTAACTCAGAGCTCAAAAATCTCCTATTTGAGGCTAATCTAGTGTTGTGAATTGTACACAAGACCAATGGTCTGTAGTTAGTTAAAAAGTATTTTACTGACAATGTAAATTAATACAAGTACAATCTGTGTCTGGTAATTCAAATGTATGGATTAATGAAAACAGCTCTCCTTGGAGAACTCTGTAAACAATGGAACTGTGATTATGAACTGATATTAAAGATACACCAATGGTACTGCTGATATGTGGAGTCTTACTGTAAATTGGTGTCTCCTGATGCGACCATGGATTATGCTGATGATATGTCTATTGGATGTGTACAGCGGCGTCCTGCTGTTCACACTCAGTAAATGTAGGTAGTCCAAATAAGTGTTCCAAATGGGTGGCATTGCCCAGGTAACTTCTGGGCAGGATGGAGGATGCCACTCAGACCGTGGGGCAGGGGTTCTGGACTGGGATGTGTGGCTGATGCCTGGGTCACGGATACTGTCTAGTGAAAGAGAGCACCCTGTGGCATCCAGACCAATCACTTCTCTGTCTGGGGATGGGATTTGTTAATTATTCAATTTGACTAGGCTGTTACTCTGCCTTAAATCCTAAGGAAACAATTTTGGTATTTTACATGCTTACTTTTTGATAATGTTTTCCATATTTCTGATTTGTTTTTCTTTATAGTTATATTCTGTAATCATTGAATTAACTAATTAATCAAACAGTTAATCAATCAAGCAATCAATCAACAAATCAATCAATCAATCCATCCATCCTTTACCTGGCTTCCACTAATGCTACAACCTTCATTTACTCGTGTTTGCCTTGGGCCTCTAATCTAGTTCTTGATTAATGAAAACATTATATAGCATGATATCGTTTATTTTAAACTGCCATTCTCTCTTCCTCTGCAGTTCCACTATGTTTCCTGGATGTGCTACATTTTTTTTAAACTGTCATGTTTTTCTGCCACTGCTCTGTTGCTTAGTTTAACCAATATGTTGGTGGTTGAACTCAAACCCTAATTTTAGGTAAGTCCTAGAAACTTTATATAATTTATTAGTATTAGGGATGTTAGAGACCCACCTGATAGGGTTCACCATGACATGATAGATGGGCATGCATTTTTGGCTTGTAAAGTTTATTATAATTGTTTTGATTATTAATATTCTTAATGCACCTTCATTTTTTTTAGTTTTGTTGATTTTAGCCAGTCAGCTCACTACGTCCTTTGGCCAATATGTGTGAAAAGTGGAAACAATATTGTAAGCTGTACTGTGGTCAAAATTGACTGGAAATGAATGTTATTGAGGTTAATAGCTGTTTTTATAATTTTTTAAAGAAATACAGAGCCAAAATCAAAACAAGAAAACTTGAGGGTAGTTTTAGAATAACCAAAATTAAATTCAAAACCTTTGAGGCTAAAATCAAAACATGGGGGTCTGCACACATCTCTATTTTATAGTCTTCAACTACAAATAATAAAATAAATAGGTGAATTATTTAAAGTTATTTGAAAAACTAATATTCTTCAGCACTTTCCTTTCCATTTATGGTAAAACTACTATACTAAAATGTACTAACCATTGGGTTTGGTTTAATTCCAAACCCAACGGTAATGGTAACGAATATAGACAGTGTGTTGCAGTTTAAAATGAGAGTATTTACTATATGTCGGGTTTCAGTTTCAATTGAAACCAGACATCAATGACAGTCATTCTTCTCTGGTCTAAAGTTCATCGGTTTTGAACTTTCCGATTCAAACTGATGGTAAATAAAATTAAAGGCCAAAACAAAAGCATAGCCCCCCTCCCCAAATTCATAAACTTCCCTGGACCTCTTACTCTTATTTTCCAATAACCAGCCATGGTGGTAATACTATAACAGCGGGACACACAGCGTAGGGTCCCCCTACCATAATGTTAACTATCCCCAGCCTGGTTAGCCCGTGGCCAGAAGTCCCGAGGAGGGTTATTGGAAAATAATGGGATCCTCACTCTGTTCTTTCACCCTATTTTCCAGTACAATCTTAGGCTCAGAGTTCCAGGGCTGGTTATGGATTTGAGGGGAGTGGAACCCAATTTTTTTTTTCAATTATTTTAACCATTTAATGACTTTCAAACCTATCTTGCCTTCACCCAATCTTGTCTACTACAGGCAAATCTATTCTTTGGGCAAGATTTACCATCATTTTATGGTCTGCATTTGGTCGGTTTTAAAACCCACCATTCGTAAATCTGTGGCTCCTATACTTGAAAATATCAATAGTTGGTCCGATGTTCTAAAGTTGGGTTTTTGGATGCTTTGCCATTGGTTTTGACTTTAGTAAATAGTCTGTTTGCAAAACCAAATGCAAAATTATCAAAATTGACCTTTAGTATAAAATAGCCCTAAGAACCCACTTGCAAACAACTGTACAGGACATTAAACAGATACTTGAAAAGGCAGAGAAAATGGGAGCAAATAAGATATAAGGTGGATAATTAATTAACTAAAAATAGTAAAGCATTTAGAATGGCTTCTGAAACATATTATAACCATGTCTAATTTATTACAGAATGTGAAATGTGTAATTCAAGGTAAAAGATCCATTTTAATAAATGTTCAAGGCATTAAGAAAATCAATTCACTTTCAGCTTTACTGTTAATATTGGAAAAACACATTTTGGATTTAAATAATACTGCCTTTTTTATGGTTTGAGATACATCTCAGTAGAGACACTTTTATGATATCTGTGGAAACACCAAATAAACTCATAATATGCAGTATTTGTGGTGCTTGTGCATTCCATAAAAGCACAAATGTTTTTTATATACATATTACTTGTTTATGTTTCCTCGTTGAGCTAATTTTTCGAGTTTTTTTTATTAAGCTTTACAATGAAATTGTAATCCAATATCACACTTATATTTTTATCTCAACTTGTGTTTTAGATTTTTTTTGGCATCCGCCAAACTTTTTTGTGTTTTATTATCTGTGAAGAATTGTGTGTCAATCCCACACAAACCAATTTCAATATCCTGTTGAAGAACACATAAAAACATTGACTTCCAAAAATGCTGATCGCTTCCTATTACACAGCCATTAGCGTTCTATTTATGTGTAATCTAGCTACAGCTATGTGTACAGTACATATGGAACATATTTATTTATGTTATTTTCCCTATATATATATATTTTTTTATCATTAAATCTTAGGGTATTTACAATGTTTTAACTTTTTGAAATATATATTTTTTGCATAAAAATATTTTATAAAGTAAATGATGGCATTAAGAAGTTATTTTAACTAACCTTATGCATAAACTGAACAATAGCATTTTACATATGCTATTAACATATCTGTCAACATATAACTTTAGATGCCTTTTTGCTCATTGAATAATACCATGAACATTTTAAAGAAAAATAATAATTTCTATATGTTATGATGTCATTTTTACTTTTTGCCAATATGCAAAAAAGAATAAAAATAAAACCAGGGAGTGTATTTAGATAGAAAAAGGCAGCAACACAGTGTTCAGCTGCTATTGGACCTTGGTGCTGCTACAAAGATTTCATTGTTGTACTGTACCTTCTACAATATGCATTCAGTCTCACATGGATCATTTATTCTCAAAGCAGTATACAAGAAACTGTATTATGTTAGTGGTTTTTAGGAATAATTATTTTATTTCACCCATTTTGAAGTGCAAAACCATGACACTTTATGCCAACACTGCCTAGGAGAAACACAGCCCTTATCCAATACGGGATGTAGTTAAGAGACTGGCAGCTGCGTTGCCACTAATCTAAACCCCGACGAGGAAGCCTAACAAGGTACTTAAGATAGGTGTCGAAATACCGACGCCTATCTTAATCATGATGCCGGAATCCAGAAGGACACCAGCTCGAACGAGGTAAGTCCGGGGTGCCGTTAGAGTTAGTCACGGGGAGGAGGGTTAGCTTTAGGTAGTATAGTGGGGTTAGAGTTAGGTTTTGCGGGGGAGGTTAGGGTTATGCACACCTAGGGGAGAGGGTTAGGCAGCACTGTGGGGGCTTAGGTACTAAGGGGGGAGGGTTAGGTTTAGGCACGAAGGGGGGAGACAGATTTAGGCACTAACAGGGAGGGTTAGGGTGTGGGTGGGGAGGGTTAGGGTTAGGCTACAAAAAGGGAGAGTTAAGGTTAGGAGGAGAAGGGGGGGAGGATAAGTATACTGTACATTGGGATGCCGCTGTTGGTATTTTGACAGTAGGCATCCTGACAATCAGCGTTATATACCAATTCCATCCAATACAGCCCTAATCCAATGTAACTGAACTGGGTAAAGGTTAACACTCAGGCTTGTTGCTTGCAAGTTAACTCTACTTTGTAATTATTAATTACTAATGGTGATCACATATGCTTTGATATTATCAGTCACATCAGCCAATTGTAAAATTATCACAATACCAGTGCTCAGTATCTAAATGCAAAATCAAATATAATCGCTCAAAAATAAATTAAATACACATGCCCGACTCATCCAGATTTCATGACCTAATATCTGTCCTGTGTATAGTAAAAATGTTCTAGGGTAATGACGAGAGAGTGTATTGAGGTGGACTCTGTGATCATTTACCTAAAGGAACTGTTTTTTTTGGTGTACTGTAAGATTGGATTGATTTGAAAGACATTTATTTAATTTCTCTTCGGAACTGAGATTTTATCAAAGACTTTGTGAGACTGTTTACTACATATGAGGACATCTTATGGGACTGTATTCAGAGAGACAAAGTGTGGAGGTTTGAGGAATTATCCACATTTATAATTATGTGCATTTCCAGCAATATGGCATCCTAGAACATTTTTGCTATACACAGGACAGATATTAGGTAATAAAGTCTGGATGAGCGCCGCATGTGTATTTAATTTATTTTTGATACATCAGACAATTGACCTGATATTGTAGCATGCGTGGCTCCAATTATTTATTTATAACCTTATTGGATCATTATTGAAGAAGGCTGTTATAAAATGACTACTATAGTGTTGTGTGCTCAGTCATCTATTTTAAAGGAGAGAGCCCTGTGCTGTCCCCTGATGCTGCCTAGACCCCAAAGTGCCGAACGTGTGTTACTACCTTACGTCTGACCCCAATGCGCTACTGCACATGTGCCACTTTCCTAGCATCTTCAGCTACATCCTCTATAGAGGAAGGATTTGCTCTTGAGAGTCTTCATGGTGAGATGCATCTCATACAGGGCCGTAGCTAAGGTGGTGCCCCCGCACAGAGCGCAACATTGCTGAGGGCAGAACACCAACTGCCCACCATCTCTCTCTGTTGTTCATTTCTTTAATCTAGTGCCAGGCGGCCGCTGCTGCGTGTCCGCTGCGCCCAGCACAGAGGAGGCAGGGCACATAGACGCAGCCTCCCCGCCTCCTTCTGATGTCCCGACTCCAGCGGCAACCTATTAGGGCAGAAGATGGAGACATGAGGACGTCATTGCATCTTCCCGACCAAGGCTCCCAGAGGTCAATGAGGAGCAGCTGACTGCTGTGTGGTGGGGGCTGGCGGCATAGGAGTGGCGCAGTGGACACAGCACACAGGACTGATTGATACAGGACTGAGGACCTGCCAGTGCCAGGTGAGGTCTGACTGGCAGTATTAAAAGTAGTGGCCAGCCCAGACCCCACCCATTACAACTCCTGTGCTGCTTAATTTATTAATAAAATAAATAAATAAATGTATATACAGTATACAAAGAATATATATATATATATAATATATATATACACACATATCTATATATATGTATATATATATATATATATATATATATGTACATACATATGTATAGGGAGGGGGAGGGGGGCACCAATGAACTTTCTTGCACAGGGCACCAAAATGTCGAGCTACGGCTCTGCTCTCATATATAGGTCAGACCCTGCATATTTCACTGTCTTCACTGCTATATACAAGTGGGTGTGTACTCCACTGCCACCACTGTATGTACAGGTGTGTGCTTCCCATTATCTGCATACCAACTGCATTAACCACATATATATACGCCTGCATTGGATACCTGTTGTACATACCAGCATTAACCCTGTGTCATCCTGCAACTTGTTCTGCCTGGTTAATAAAGCTAAGACCTGGTCAGGTTATCTATCATGTGGACTGACCTCCATCAAACACTGCTGGAACCTATATCAACCCCTATAGGATCTGCCGATAGTCTAATGACATAATTGTGCGCCGTTTGTTCCTTTGCTTCCAACTGCAGCAGCCAGCAGTGGGTAACTTTTTTGTACAACTTTCCCCTTCTTTGACTCCTGGAGTACTGAGGATGATTGGGACTTGTCCTTCATAACTTTAGAGTTATATGCTGAGGATGAGTGTCTCTAGTATGAAAGGGGTTAAAATAAGCTTGTATCATGTAAATTTTTAAATGCTGCGTTTAACCATTACAGGTATTTTGTGTAACAATGAGGTGTATGAAAATATGTAGTAATTTTAAGTAGTGACAGTTACTGCATTTCTGCTCTATACCACCAACTCTCAAAATGCTTTAAATAATTCATACATGAACCAATTATTACTTATTTTGGAATCAGATGCTCTGACTCAAAATGTCTAAATCTGGAATCCAGATTAGAAAAGTTTTAGAGCTTGTTCTCCAAACAGACCAGACTTGAAAATATCATCCATCAGCTAAGAACAACCTGACAAAATTTTGGCCATAAAACAAAGAGACCAGCAGAGTACTGGATCTGCTAACAGCAGGAACTTATAACCGAAAACGTATACTTAATAGAACACCACTTTTGTGGGTAATACTTTAAAATGTAATACAGCATGCAAAATAATAAGCATGACTATATATACATGTGTATTTATTTATGTGTGTGTGTGTGTATTAGAGATGTACACGGACCACCATGTTTTGATTTTGGTTTTGCCAAAACCATCCACGTGTTTTGATTTTGTTTTTGGATCTGGAATTTTTTTTTGGATATGTTAAAAACAGCTAAAATCATGTGTTTTGGGCCTGTTTTGTTCCTACAGTATTATTATCCTTGAAAATACTAATTTCCAGCCATTTTCCAGTCAATTTTGACCACCTCACAGCTCACAATATTGTTTTCACCAATATTGGCCAAAGGATGCAGCAAACTAGCTGGCTGGCTAACCTAAGCTACAGAGCAGTGGCACCAACAAATGGCAGTTCAACTTCAAAAAAGAATATGGTATATCTAGTGTATGTGGATACCAAATCGGGATTATTACCATTGTTCCATCTAAAATGAGTGACCAGAAAATTACAGTAATCTTCTATGAAGTAACTTGCAAATTGTGAACACATTGATTATTTATTAGACCTTTAATTATTTAGAACATCCAGTTCCTAACCCTGAGAGTCCTATATAATTGTTAATGTTTGACCCTTTGCATCTACCTTTTTGTCTTTGCACTGTCACAGTATACAGTATATTAAAAAGGAAAGAGTACCAATGTTAAATAAAAGTATTCAGTTTAGTTTGTTTTATTTCTCTTTGATCAGAGGAGGAAAGCCTACGTTGTATTGGAATTGGTGGGAATTTTAATTGTGTACATTATTTCTATAACAGTTATAGGCAAAGATAATGAAATGATTGCTTTGTTTGGATTCCACCATCTTCCCCTTTTTTATCCAGTCCCTGGGAGCAAGATGCTATTGTGTGTGTTTGTCCCCTCCCCCTTTTTATTTTTTTAATTTATTTTTTAGTTTGCTCAGTCGCCTTTGCTACTGGTCCTTCCCCCCTCCCATTTTACCCCCATTTTTTACCAGGGTTTATAACATTGAGGTTTGGACTGAATTAAAATACAGCGGATATTGCTAACCTTTTTTGTTCTCAAGTTCATTATTCTCCTAAACTCAAACTACAAACTGTACCATTGTATGGCATATGGGGCCCCAATGCCTCTTGTCTGCAATCACTGGTGGAAGGTGAGGATTATTACATCCTGTATGATAGTAGATAGCAGTCTAGCTTTTTGTTCCCACTTTTTTTTCTCTCTCCTGTGTATATTGGGCTCAGAGGTTATGCTGTTTCCATGTATGGACAGTAAGAATTTACCAACATGTATCAAACTAATTTTTTTTCTCCTGTTTAAAAAATTATTTTAAAAAAAATTACAAAAAAACTGGGGAGAGTTAGTCAGTGGAAGGGTTTTTCAGAGACAGAAGTGAAGGGTGGGGGAGGGCGAGGTTGGACATTTTGGAAACAGCTGTTTTTCTTTGGCATGTTTGTAATGTTTTTGAAGACATCCAAACAAGAGCAAAACTCCAGTGATTTCTCAGCCCTGACACCCTACAGAGCCCTCACCTCTCTTGAGAAGAAAATTATTGTAAATGGACTTTATCAAACTTTTTTCTTCTAGAAAGCAAAATGCTCAGTTTTAAATGCTAAAGTGTACTAGTTGTTTTCTTACAATAAAACTAAATTTATACACAAAGAAAGTATGAAAAACTATTCAGAAATCCGTAAAAAAATGGTCTTGCAAGCTACAGAACACCAACACCCTAGTAAAGTACTGTAATATACGCTGCCTGTCAAACACAAAAAATCTTTGCAAAGCCCATAATGAACAGTGGTCCATGATGGAATTGTCCTTGGGACCTCCCACCCACCCTTATGTTATATATAAAAAGGACATGCACAGTTTAACAAACCAAGCAGTTCAGTGACAGGGACTGCCCATTGTGGTTGAAGTGTTTGGTTTGTTGGGTCCCCACAAAACAAACTACAAATGTGCTTAAAGCGGCTACCAGCATTGTTAATCATCTCTACAGTGGGAAGATGTTATTATCATTCCTCATCCTCACCCTTATTAGTTTTGGTAATGTCATCATTACACAATATTAGCTCATCCCCACTGAAATTAACCATTACAGAAGTCTCTGTACTTTGTTGCATTTGGTGGCAAAGGACTTCCTCGAAGAATTTGTAGTTCATTTTTATGAACATGAGTTTTTCTACATTTTGAGAAAGTAGCCTTCTACGCCGATCACTTACAAGGTTCCGAGTCCACACTGGATGGGGAGCAGTTTAAGTACACCAACACTAATTTGTAAAAAGGGATTCCAAATTGCTTTATTCCTCCCAGCAATCAAAAAGATTGTATGACATTCATTGTACATTGTCATTAAAATAATCCTCACCATTCTGTTGATGCTTAGTGTATCAGATTGAGTCATGTTAGAGGTGTCAATGTTAACAAATATACGTGTTTCAGCAGTTAACTTTCCCTTTATTATTAGAGGTGATGTGTTTTTAACATTGTGAAAAATTGTTTCGATTTCAGGTGCCCTTTCTCAAACTTTATTTCTCCTGGACCACCTTTATTAGATGTTGAAGTACTATCATGACTGCTAGCAACAGCTGCAGCACTAGTACAGGGTTGTTGCGCCTGCTCTTTTATCTACTGATCCATATCAACTCACAGCACTCCTAGTGCATAGTCGCACCCTAATGACTTTATATTTCTTAACACATGAGTTTTATTTTTATTTTTTTAACAGTGCCTAAACACACAACACACTGTCTCACAGTGCTTGTAGAAATGGTGGCATACTAATGATGTTATATTTTTTAGCACACAACAGTTTTAATAAAAAAATTGTAACAGTCCATGAACACACAACACTGTGCCTCACAGAAATCCTAGTCATGGTGGCACCCTAATGATGTTATACTTTTTAACACACATTTTCTTTTAATATTTTTTAACAGTGCATGAACACACAACACAGTGCCTCACATCAATCCTAGTAATGGTGGTATCCTAATGCTGTTATACTTTTTAACACTCATTTTATTTAAAAAAAATTTAACAGTGCCAGAACAACCAACACACTGCTATATAATTTTTTTTATTACACAGTAACTGCTTAAGCTAAACACAGTGCTCATAATGGTGTTTTTTTTTTAAATAACAACTGTGCCCTTTTACATTAAACACAGTGCTCCTAAAGGCATTTTTTTAATGACAAAGTACCTTTGTAGGCTTTAACACAGTGGGGGTCATTCAGACCCGCTCGTGAGTGGCAGTACGCTCGCAAGCGGGTCGATGTTCCCCCACTGCGCATGCGCACGACAGAGGGAGCTCCGTCGTGCGCATGCGCGAGACCTGGCGAGCGACGGGCTCTCCATCGCTCCGGGTCTCGCACCAAAGGGGGCGTGCTGTCGATGTTGATTGACAGCACGCCCCCTTTGATGGGCGTGCCGGGGGCTTGCCTGCCAGACAGAGGCGTTCCCATGGGAATGCCTACCATCTCAAGCCGGCCCCACTGACATCACTAGTGATGTCAGTGGGAGTGATTTTGGCTCCGATAGAGCCAAAATCACTACAGGGCTTGCGGCAGTGAGAACTTACCGCAGGGTCTCCATCACAAGCCCGATGGGCGCGATGGTCAAGACCATCACGACCATCATCATGGACGCTAGCTATAGCTGTGGGTGGTAACCCACAGCTATGCGAGTGTCCATGAGGACGCTCCAAAAAAAGGTAGGAGGGCCCTGATTCAGAGCGAGCGCTCTGGTCAGAGCATTCAGCTCTGAATTAGGCCCAGTTTTCCAGTCCACTCTTAATTAGTGTCTCACAGTGCTGCAGCCCTCAGTCCACAATGCCTATATATAGTGCCCCTTTAACACAGTGCTCCTAATTGTTTTTTTTTATTAAAAAGTGTCCCTGTAGGCTTCTTTAACACAGTGCTCCAGTCTACTCCTCTTAATGTCAATTTTTAGTGTCCCACAGTGGTGCAGCCAAGGGTGTATCTATAATGGGTGCAGGGTGTGTGAGGCACACAGGCCCCTGGGTCCAGGGGGCCCTGCACCGCACACCCAGCACCCAAAGTATTACTTACCTCTCCGGAGTCCCATGGGTCTGGCACTGTAAAAAATGACTGGAAAATGGCCGCTGCGGCCAATTTCCTGTCATTTGCGCATGCAGATCACAGGGAAAATGGCCTCTGTGGCCATTTTCCCGGTGACCTGCGCATACTTTATAGACTCTGGGTGCACTCTAGTGCCCAGAGTCTATAACTCCAGCATTGCCGGCCGCCGGACAGAGAGGAGGGGGCCTGTGTCAGAGACTGCACAAGGGCCCCCTCCTCTCTAGAAATACCCCTGGCTGCAGCACAGTCCTACACTCTTTCCCTCTGGTCTGCAGTGTGAAATGGCGCCCAATCATCAGGGATGGACTGTAAAATGCAGTCCAAAACACACAAAATGAGATGGTGGGAAGATGCCATTTTGCCTCGTTTTGGGATCCAAACTTGGTGGGAAGAACCCTTAAATTCAGGTGAGTTAGGTTTCCACTGAACCAAACTGCACATCTCTAGTGAGATACTACTGACAGATGTTGAGATACACTGCTATGGCTTTATGTAAGTGCTGTATTTAAATGCCGTTTTCTTTTAGTTGGACATTAGGTCCTCTCACCCATAGAAAGGGAGAATTATGTTTAGTTAGAGATGGACAGGCTAGGATTTATTGTTATGATTTTGTTTATTTTGTTGCACAAATAAAATTAGCTGCAGATACTGTACTAGTACCAAATCCCCGGACTGGTGTTACACTGATTGAAACAGCCCTCTTTAACCTGATCATGTAACACATGGTGGAAAATGCAAGCATTGAACTTACAGTCCTTTACAGCTATAAAAATGTATGTTAAAAATGTAAAATAACAGACATGCAATTTTTTTTTGCTGGGAAAAGTCTATGCTTTGGAATTCCTTGGGGTGTCATCATCAGATGCTTAGGGGAGCCAGATTCTGCTTCCCACCTATACCATATGAAGACATCATTAAGGAGCTACTACAGGCTACTGTGGTGCAGCAATTGGTCATTGAAGAAGCTGGAAGACAACAGCAATTGGATGTTGAGGAGATTCGGAGGCAACAGCAATTGGCCTTTGATGAACTCTGGAAGCAACAACAAATGGATGCTGAGGAAAACTGGAGGCTACAGCACCAAGACCGCAAAGCCTTAAAAGAGGTAATGCAACATCTGGCAGTATTAGCTGGAAATGCTTTTATGGATACCACAGCTAGCTTCAGCTCCATACAGGACAATAATTTTTTCCAAAAGATTACCAATAGTGATGATGAGGAAGCCTATTTAGCAACTTTTGAAAGAACAGCTTAGAGGGAAGTTGGCCTAATAATCAGGGGACAAGCTTTTTGGCACCCTCTCCTGTGAGGGAAACTAGAAAAGGTATATTTTGACTTGAGCCTTACTGATGCCAAGGACTATGATAAACTAAAAACTGAAATTTTAACTTGTATATGTGTCATAAAGTTGATTGAAGCACAGCAAATTAATCACTGGGGATACCAAGTGGATGAGACTCCCCACTCAAATGCATGATGTCATCTATCTTAGCAAGAAGTGGCTACAACTAAAGACTTTAACAGGGCCAAAGATCATTAAAAGGGTTGTTATGGTCTGATACCTACGGTCACTGCCTGCAGCTCTGTGCAAGTTGTTGAGCCATGAGGACCCTATAACAGCAGACAAGCTGGTGGAAATAGTGGAGAGGTATATGTCAGCTGAGGAACTGTTGAGTGTAGCTCAATGGCCCCTAGTCTCACAACAGCGATCTCCATTGACTATTAGAAAGACTATTCCAGGGGAAATGAGTGCTGGGTGGTGGAAGGAACTTTTAAGTCCAGAGACTGTAGGCTAGGAATCTGGAGATTGGCTGGCTGTGCCAGGAATGTTCCTGTCTCATTAAAGACTTATCTCTGAAAATATGCAATGTGATGTTGCTTATGTGAATTACAGAGTATTTTTCTTTGCTCAGAGAGTCTGCACTGCAGACTGATAGGCTGAGCCAGCTAAACAAATGTGTATAATCACTGCAGAAGACAAATGGATAAATATGTTAGATTCTGGCAGCCTGGTTACTGTTGTGAAAGCTGAGTTGGTGAACTCCTCAAAATGTCAGGGAAAAACTGTTGGTGTAACCTATATACACAGGGATACTTTGTATTATATTACTGCTTAAGTGAACATAGAAACACAGTGTGGTCCCAATTGTAGTTACTGTGGCATTAGTTCTTTCTTTGATGTATGATGCTACTGTATGTTGGAGAAATAGTTTTCCAATTTCTGGAAGCTGTGGGAAACCTAATTGGTTACAGAGGTAAATAGACCAGATCCTTTTGATAGAGATGTGCACAGTACCCTGTGTTTTGGTTTTAATTCTAAATCATTGTCATCATGTTTTGGTTCTGGCAAAACCACTTGCAAGTGTTTTGGTTCTGTTTTTATTTTGAATTTCTTTAAAAGTATATAAAAACAGCTAAAATCATGTAACTTGGACCTGTTTTTGTTCCTTTAGTATTACCAACATCAATAACATTCATTTCCAGTCATATCCAGTCAATTTTGACCCCCTCACAGCACCTGAAATCATGAGGGAGGGACTTAAATGCAATCCAAAATATGCAAGATCCGATTTTAAGATCCACGTTCCAAACTTGGCTAGAAGACCCAAGTCTGGATTCAGTTCTACTCGGAACCCCAAAGTGATCTAAATCAGAACTCCACTGTTCAGCTGTTTCTCGGTTTACAACAAAACCAAACCGCTCATCTCGACCATTTGATAATATTACTGATACAGTGGCAGTGAGATTGTTTCCCAAGTATTAAGTGTTCTCTTTTTCAAGCATGATTGGGAAGTTATAGAATAATGAGAGCAGCAGTGGGGTGCAGACTGATGTACCTCCAATGGAAGTAGAAAATGTTTTTAAACCAGTTGACTGTATGCCTGATCTAGAAGTAAGAAAAGAGATCTTTGCCTCAGAAAAGTTATAAGACCTACTCTGGCAAAGGCTAGAAAGAATGTAAAAGTGGTTGATGGAAAACCAGTAAAGCCGGATAGTAGGTTGTTATACCCTTATATGGCAGTACATCAAAATTTGTTGTACTACATGTTCAAGGAAGGACAAGATATTGTGAAATAATTTCTACTGTAGTTCCTAAGACATATACAAAAATGGTTTTAGACCTGGCTCATGGTCAAATAACTGCATGACATATTTTACACTGTTTTTTAGAGCTAGGGGTCAATAAAGATGTATCAGAATACTGTACATCCTGCCCTGAGTTCAGTACCATGCTCTAAAGCCACATTTTAGAAGTCTGCTTTTCCCATTATTTTACCAATTCTGCCAGCATTCTCTATCACATCTCAGATGCACATGTTCAGTTTTTCTTGGCCTGCTAGGCCTCAAGCAATATATAAGCCCACACAGCTTGTGCTGGGCTGCAGTATGAGACTGCTCGCGACTGCTGAAGCAGCCAGAGCAGTCTCCTGTGGCTGTGGGGGGGAGCGATCACACTGGTCGTGCCCACCCCCTGCTTAGTGATGGGCTGGGGGGCATACAGCGCCCCCCTCCCCGGCACGCAGCACTGCAAAAGTGATATTTTTTCTTTTTTTTCCCCGGGCCCGGCCAGGTTCTCTACGGCCCTGCCCACTACTAGAGATGTGCGGGTTTGGTTTTATTTGTTTCTTATCACCAAGTTCGGATAAGTTTGGAATCTTATTGGCTATCCAAAACATGTGACTGCCAGATAGCCAATATGATGCCGTGTTTGAGATCCGAACATATCCGAGTAAATCTGAGTAAAACCGAACTGCACATCTCTACGGCTACTACCCATTCCGGTGTTTTGTCTGCATCCGATCCTGCTACCATCTGAGTGCTCCTGGATCCTGGACTACAGCGACAACTCAGTTTCAGCCTGGTGAATATGTTGCCAAGATCTGCCACTCCAGCATTCTGGTTACAGTACGAAGAGTGTTTTATTATATATCTACAGTATTAATCCAGTATCAGCCTGGTAAATCTACTGCTACACTCTCCGCTGATTGCAAATAACAACTTGTCTTCAACACTGACATCCCTCGTGGTCTAGTGGGTACGATCTGGCATCTCTCCGCCGAGACCCGGGTTCGATTCCTGGTCAGGGAAGTTCTTCACTACATGCCAGGAGGTCTTGTTAGGCCTGCCAGCTTTCTCTACATGCCTCCAGTCACCAACACAGACGAATATCAGACATCGGGTTTACAAACAAATACTAGTCTGACAGTCTTGAGGTCATAGGTATGGATTTGGTTCCACCTCTAAAAAGTCTGGCCGGGGTCAAATATAATTAGTAGTAATGTATTTTGCTAACAGATACCCAGAAGCTATGCCATTGCGCAATGCATCAACAAAGAAAATTGCAAGGGAACTAGGACATGTTTTTAGTAGAGTGGGAATACCTAAGGAAGTCCTAACTGATCAGGGCACTCCATTAATTTCAAGAATCATGAAAGAGTTGTGCTATTTATTTAAGGTTACTCATCTAAGGATCTCCGAGTATTACCCTCAGACTGAAGGGTTAGTGGAGAGGTTTGAAAAAACTCAAAATAATATGCTTAAGAAAGTGCTAGATAAAGATAGGAAATATTGGGATTATTTGTTACCCTATTTATTGCTGGTCATTATAGAAATACCACAAATTTCCATAGGGTTCTTGCCTTTGATATTGTTTATGGGAGACACCCAAGGGGATTGTTGGATATTGCTAAAGAGACATGGGATGGGCAACCCAGTACATATAAAACTGTCATTGAACATGTTTCTCAGACACAGGAAGGAATAGCTGCCATGGTGCCAGTAGAGAGAACACATAGAACAGGCCCAACAGGCACAACATAGCTTGTAAATTCATAATACCCAATTACGCATCTTTGCCCCTGGGGACAGAATACTTATTTTGGGTCCCACAGTAGAAAGTACATTTTTTAAATCAAAGAAAACGTGGGTGAGATTCATTGTAAAGTGTACCAGCCTTGGAAAATAAAACCAGAACAGACCTTAAGTAAATCTTATACAACCTTTAATGGATAAAGTAGCTTTGCCAGCTACCCCAGTCCCCTCTCAATAACTCAGTAACCATAGCCAAAACCCTATTGCAAAAAATTATCTAGACTAGGGCTAGATCAGAAACTCCTTTGTGGGGGCACACTTATGTACTGTCAAAATATATGTTTAAATGAGTTGTTGAAAATATTAAAAATTAACCTTTGTTATTACATATAAAAATATTGAGTACAATCCTAGATATAATATCACGAAAAAATTGTTTAAAACATATTCTTACATACATAAACAATTACATATGCATGGATGACAATGCACTGGCGAAAAATAACGATTTAATGTCTGCACCTTGAAGAATATAATCTTTGATAATCACAATAACTGGCTAATTAGCCTTATAGGTGCTACGGCATAGATACCAGAAAAAGGAAAAAGAAAATTATCCGAAAGTCTCTAATAGAGGGTCTATGTACAATTCCAAACAGACCCAAATAGGTTTAAATTCAACAGGTAATGGCTCTAATGCACTAAAGAGTCAACAGGATAATCCTGAAAAAATTATTCTAAAAATATATACGGCAATGTTTCCTCTTGCCTCAGGGGGAAAGTAATCATATAGTATTAACTTCCCTATATAGTAATTCTGAGTGCACACAATTTATCCAGTATTGCTTTAAATACATTTACATACATATTACTTAATATATTGCATCTGGTATTTTAGGACAAAACAAACATATATTTCTAAAGTTAAATAGGTGCATGTATTAGTTCTATGGTAACCTGAGTACCTTCCTTATAAAAAGCAATAGAGTAATCAACAGGATAATCCTGAAAAATGGCTCTTAACTGTGCAACAGCACATTTCTTGCCTTTAAAGTTATCAGGTGATGTCTATACATTGAGTCCTAAAACACCATTGATCACATACATATTGTAGAATAGCATGGATTTATATAAACAAAAGATGGCCCTTAGATGTACCACAGCATAATTTTTTGCCTCCAAAGTTAATCAAGTAATGCTTATATATTGAGTCATAGTATACCAATAATTGGATATATATTTTTAGAGGATAGCATAAGTAAGTATGAACACCAAGAGGTCCCGGTCACCTTCTACTGTCTGTGGTCTTCAGTGAGTGGACCGCAGATGAGAGAGGGACCCTGGACAGTGTTGATGAAAATAAGGATAGATAAATAGGAGGACACTGACCCGTTTGTGGTGTTAGGTGGCCCCTGTTGCTTTGAGCAGCGCAAGGACCAGATTCGCCACCGGGAGAAGTCACACCCTTAAGGAAAAAAAAATACCTGTTCCTGTTTGCAGTGAATCACTACCGGTATCTGCCAGATGAGGCTCTGACTGAATGAAGGAGCTGAGACCATGGACGCGCGTTTCGCCCTGCGGGCTTGCTCATCATAAGCCTGACGTCAGCTTCGGGTGCCATCCTGATAAATTTTTGGACGGCCAATCCTTGTATAGTATGCATGATAGACATATGAGTAGACCAATCATAGCTTTGTTCAATAGTTATGATCACATGTGGGAGTCCATCCAATTGGGACTAATCCCCATAGTACATATTGCAAGCTTAACCATATCTGATCATTTCACAGCTATGGTCATTATTAAGAGGAGATGGATAAATAAACACTTCTATTTGAAGTCCTATTATTCAATAGTAGTTAAGTGCTAATTATATTAGTATACTTTAAACTCTCAATATCTGTAGGTGGTGGATATGATATATCGATGTTAGATGTTGCACAGCTCCCAATCCAATCGATGTACAAGTTTCCACAGAGACCATCGGATCCACATAAAAACACAGAATATCCTCAAAGGATTACCCAAAAAATATATAAATATACAGTAAATATAGATGCCTATTCTTTAGCAATTGATAATTAATAATGGTGAACGTAACACTCAAAATATCTAACTAAATAATATATATCAAGTTCTCATTAATTCATAAGCTTATAAAGATCATTCTAAATATTATGATATGGTCATAATTAAAATGTGAATATTAATAACCAATCTAAATTCTTACTGAAAAAACTAATATAAAATAAATAATTAAAAACCGTGTAACATCTTGAAAAAGACAAAGTTTGTACAATGTAAAATGCTAAATAATATAACGTGATTGGTGAATACCCCATATTAGTGATCAGTAATATAATTAAATTCCATATCTAATAAGTGTCATCCTTCCTTATAAAAAAAATGTGCTATAAAAATATTGATAGTAAGCGTGAGTTGCTATCCCCAATTCAATAGTGATAATTGTGTATTATTAAGACCTACTCCTCAAATGAATTACTATTCTAGTTTGTACATTCATCTGTGATATATCCCATATTCTTCTAGTCCAATTAGATTAACATGGATTTCCTATGTGCATATTCTATGTCATATACAGCACTGAGTTTTTAAAATAGATTCATGCTACTCAAGAGATCAAAATCAGTATGATGTATTAATGACATGCGGGTAACTGGGAACAGTAATCTCCCACATTCATATTCTTAAAAAGACTGAATAATTTATTAACTCATTTAGACCATTTGGAGCCAATGCTCCCATTCTAAAAGTCCATTCACTCTCTTTCTTGAGTAATTCTTTCATAACATCCCCCCCTCTGATATCCATCTTTACTCTTTCAAGGCCAAAGACCTTCATTTCATGTGTAATGTCATGACGATGAGAATGAAAATGCCTAGCAACTGTGGTGATTTGTTTCATATTGGATAGATCCCTGGATGCATTCCTTATGTTACCAGCGTGTTCTAAAATCCACTGTTTGAGCATTCTTGTAGTAATCCCTATATATACTTTGTTACAGGGGCAGGTTATACAATATTAGTTTTCTTGCAGTTGAAGAATTCTTTTATCTTCACAAGTGTACCAAACTTATCCTGTATTTCCAATTTGTTCTGAATGTATTTGCATGCTTTACATGAACCACATACATATGTTCCACAAGTTGTGGGTAATTTATGTATATTTCTACAAATGTGGCTATTGACCAAATAATCGTGGAGATTCGGAGGTCTTCTCCAACTCATTGAAACTTTGGATTTTAATTTCCCTGCCAAGTCAGGGTCGGTAAGGAGAATTGGTCAATTCTTTTGTATTATTGCTGTTATTTCTCTCCATTCCTTACAATAATCTCCTACAAAGCGAATCTCTTTAATGTCCTCCTTTTCTTTCTTTCCTTGATACACAAGAATTTCTCTCCTGATGGCAGTCACTGATGCTTTAGCTTTTTTTATAGATCTGTGACTATACCCTTGCTCCCTGAGTCATCCTGTAAGTTCAGAGCACTTCTTGGTGAAAGTTTCCTCATCTGAACAGTTGCGTTTTAATCTCAGGAATTCACCAATGGGTATATTTTTTCTTGTGGGGGGGAAATGAGAACTTGTCCTATGCAGGACGCTATTTGTAGCTGTCTGCTTTCGGTTTATAGTTCTGTGGCCAACATATTTTCTTTATTCTTGTATATTCTTAAGTCCAAGAAAGAAATGCTGGATCTGCTCATTTCATAGGTGAATTTGAGATTGAATTAATTCCTATTAAGGTGTTCTATGAAGTTTACAAGTTGTTCCTCTGTACCCTCCCATAAAATGAGCAGATCATCAATGTAGCGAAGCCACATAACTATATGTTTCGTATGTGGTTCATTTATTTAATTGAAAATGTGTTCCCTTTCCCACCATCCCACAAAGAGGTTGGCTAATGTGGGGACACAAGCCACCCCCATTGCCATCCCTCTTACCTGGAGATAGTGGTGGTCATCAAATACAAAATAATTTCTTGTCAAGATAAATTTAAGAAGTCTTAGAATGAACTTCTGGAATACTCCCATACCTTCCATCCTAAGAAAGAATTCAACTGCTTTCAAGCCCAAATCACCCTATATACCTGTATACAGGTATATAGGGACTCTACATCCATGATCACCAATATTTGATTTTCCTCCAATCTGACATCGTCAATTTTCTTCAGGACGTCCGTTGTGTCCTTCACATCGGAAGGTAATTCCACAACAAATGGTCTTAAATGTGTGTCAACAAATATACTGTCTCTTTCCATAAGACTGCCAATACCTGATACAATCGGATGCCCTGGAGGATTCCTTGTGAACTTTTGGAAGCATGTAAAATGTAAGTGTTTTTGGGTTGTCTATTTTGAGAAATTGATATTCTGGTTCTGTAATGGTTCCACTCTGAATAGCTTCATCTAAAATTTTTAAATAAAGTTCTTTATAACTTTCTGTGGGGTTCAACAGAAGTCTGTGGTAGCATGAGGTATCAGTTAGTTGTTTAAGTGCCTCTTTGACATACATGTCCCTGGGCCACAAAACTGTAGTGCCCCCCTTATCTGAGGGTTTGATCATAATCTCTTCCCATGTCCTGATCTCTCTCATGGCTTCCTCTTCCTTGGAGGTCAGATTGTGGGGCAAGTTACAATATCGGTTTTTCCTATATAGTTCATCCAAACCTTTAGATACCATATTCATGAACACTCTTGTTTCTAGTGATATATTTTTAGGTGGGAAAAAGGTTGATTTATTTCTACACAAAAATCTTCTGTTATTTCCTGTTATGTTGGTCTCATTCACATCCTCCCCCGCTAGTTCTTCCAGCATCTGAATGGCTTCATTTTCTTGACTAGACATCAGGAAATCCATGGTTTGTGTACTAGAGACTTCCGTCTCTTCCCCTTCTCCCTTCTTAGAAAAAATTTTGTCAGTAATAATTTTCTTCCAAACAGTCTTAAGTTTTTCTCCCATTGAAAGCGATTTAATTTCTTGGAGGGAGAGAAAGTGAGTCCTTTCCTTAATATGTTAATCTGATCTTTAGTTAGAATCCTTTCGGATAGATTGATAATATTAAGCTTCATTGTATTTCCTAGTTGTTCTTGTTGTTCCATGTGAAATAGCGAGCTGGGGGTGGAGATTCCCATCTTAGTTGATTTCTTGCTCTTCTTGCTCCTCCTCCCACTCCTCTTCATTTTTCTCTTGGAGGGCAACCGTGTGGCGCCTGATTCCTCTCTAAAAAAGGAAATCTAAGCTCTATATCCCTTCTGACCAACAATACAATTATTTCCAGTTATGGATCATTGACTCAATAGTTAGTTTATATCTTGGTTAATCTTTGATTAATTCATGCGACAAGTATCACTCTGTGCGGGATCAAATCCAATTTTTTCTAATAGCCAAAACCCTATCAACTATTTAACAGCATGAGGCTAAAAACATGACATAATCACTGACCCAGGGGTTAAGGCTGAGCAAAATCCCTATAGAACACCAGAAACCCAATGGGAGGCAGTGTCTACAGAAATAAAAAAAATTTGGAATTAGATATACTATAATTGAAGAGTCACATACGGATGTATCCTAAAATACACTATTGCTGCAAGCACGCCAAACAGCCCATTTTGGCGCTTCAGGTTCCGTGTGACTCGTCTGGCACCAAGCAGCTGTTTTGCATCTTTTTTGCCTGGAAATGTGTCTTAGTCACAACGCAATACAACTAAGATGTACCAGGAGAATGCACTGATTATATAGATATGCAACACTTGTATATATGTTGCAATGCACTGTGTGTTCTGACACCTTTCTATCAAAGCCAGCAATAACTTTTTCAGAAATTTGTGCTACAGTAGCTCTTCAGATGGGCTAACCATCATTCCCCACGCGCCTCAATGAGCTTTGCATTCACCAGTTGTCCTACCTTGGACCACTCTTGGTAGGTACTAACCACTGCAAATAGGAACTTCCCACAAGACTTGTCAAATGGAGATGCTCTGACCCACTCACCTAGCTACACAATTTGGCCCTTGTCAAAGTTGTTCAGATCCTAATGCTTGCCTATTTTCCTGCATCCAACACATAAACTTCAAAAACTGAATGTTCACTCACTGCCCAATATATCACACTCCTTGATAGGTGCCATTGTAAGGAGATAATCAATGTTATATACACACACATATATGTTTATATATAAAAATGGCAACAGGCAACACTCAGATGCTTCTTTAAGGTGAAAAGGTCATGTTTATACTTTATTCTACAGTATATCAACATTTCGAGGAATGCATCCCCGACATCAGGACAAACATTAGTGAAAAAGTGAAAACTTAAAAATCTGGACTCCAGGTATGGAGTGATATGTATTGGAAGTGGAATAACCTGAAGAGGGCACCGAGAGCAAGTATTACTGGTTTTACAGTTGAAGAGTGCCAAATTATAATTTTTTTTATGTATGTGTGTATATATATATATATATATATATATTTTCTGCATTATTAAAATGGCCACCATGTGGGTACAGTTTCTGTCCCACCAACAAAATGGCCTCCACTACAAGGAATTACACCTTCTAGCTTGCGTTTTACTGTCCCCACTACACATATAACTTTTTTTTTTGCCGTTTTTGGCGCCAAAGTGCAGCAGCACACCTCCCCCTATCCAGGGGATAAATAGAAGGCACTCCAATGACCCACACTACTCCTGAAGAAGTCCTGAAGGGACGAAATGCATTGAGGCCAGCAGACCCAGGCTCTCCTTGGTTATCCTTGGTTATGTAAAGAGGACTGGGTAACCTTATATAAGATAAGACATTTTTTATTCTTTTATATCTTGTTTTATATTCCCCCATACCCTGTAAACCTAATAAAATACCCTGTTTGGAATATACTAATGAGAGATTGCTTATGTATTCAGCTCTCATACACTGAACATCCAAGCACCTAAGAGGGATTCCTAGAGGGTATTAGGCAGTCCCTGGAGGAGAACATACTACGGGCTATTTACTCAGCATTATCCGGTATGCAGCCTCTACTTATAATTATTATATAATTTGCAAAAATATACTACACTATATATACTCTCTCTCACATGAGCTTATACAAGCTCACCCTAAGGTGATCAAGTTGATGACATCCCATCTAAACTTATCCAGTGTGGACTACTCATCCCTGGAATACATATAAGCTTAAAAGTGTTTATTTTTGGTACGCACACTTATTCTTACGAGCCCTCTGTACTATTCTTTTAAATACTACACTGTCAGGCGCATGTCTTCTTAAACCTCTTTTCCAGAACCACTTCACCCACTAGCCAAAACGGACCCCAAGAGGACTGCAGCCAACTTTTAATTAAGGATCAATGACTTTGAATCAACTCTTTTACCGTTCACATATTTGCACTAGTTACACGTTCATTTGTATTAATAAGGGTATCATCTTTTACTGTGCGCTACCCTCACACTCCTTTCACCATATATATATATATATATATATATATATTAGTCTAGCTTCTTCAAGAAAGAAGAAAAACACTCTCCAGAATTTCAGCAAGATCATCCAGTATTTACTGATTAAACCAACATAATTTGCCAACGTTTCGGTCCAATATGGACCTTTATCAAGGCACAGTAGCTTCTAAACATCAATGGTTCACTAAAAGGGAGTACATATAAACAACTTAAGCATTCATAGTCTGACAGGTCCTTTAAAACACATAAGTTCAAAAATGTTTTAATCCATGATCAATATGTATGTGATATGTGTGCCTCATATGACAGTAACATGATATCCAATAGAAACCCACACTGCAAGAGACTATTCACAGCGGTAGAAAAAAACAAAATCTTTATGCAGCAACTAGTATTGAGAATACAAGGGTCGAATGTGCGCCCCAATGTAGATTATAATAATAGCAACCAGGTGGAGGGACAATTTCAGAAAAGTAGTCATGTATCACACAGCATATACATAAAAGCCAAGTACATGGGGGTATGTGCAGTACAATCCCCAGGTGTATATATTACACCAGTATGCATAAGGAGGCTGTGGGAGCCTGGAGGATGAAAAAAAAAGATGTCTTACCTCAGCGTTGGTCTGTCAGAGAATGCCCTGGTGCTGGAGCATAGTCTGAGCTCAGGGTTTACAAACCCGCACATCCATAAGCATGTAACCTATTGAATAGTGCTTAAGGGAAAGTCTCAGAGTCCTGATTGCCACAGCCACAGGTGAGTCATGTTATAAACAGGAAGTGGGGCAGTATGACTGTAGCTGGCGGCCATCTTGTGTGTGGCTCAAGATATATATAATAATAGCTGTCAGTAAGCCTTGGCAGGACTTGAAGTGATGGGCAATTATTGGTGCTACTGAAACTCATAAAAAAGGCTAAACTGGTGTTATTAGGGATATATTGCCATAAATGCATATTATACATATCCAACCATTAAAATGTGATACAGGCATACCCACAAGTACATATATAAACGCATATGTACACACACATACCCGCGCATACATGTGCATACATATACAAGGTCAATTTACAAACATTAGAGTAAAGGGTTATTTAGTGTGTAGTAGGACCTGGGACAAGAGGACCTGGGAGTACAATGCAAGTATATAGATCAACATCACAAAAAACAATTAGCATTAGGTGAACAGTACAGACAAATGCAATGTTAAATATAATAGTTGATACCGTGTTATATAGATAAAGTCATTTTTCAAAGAAAGATACCCAATGGACAATTCTCGTTAAGTCCCCGTGGTGCCACAGTATCAAGTCTGTAGATCCACCGACTTTCACATTTTTTAAATAAAGCCAGTCTATCACCTCCTCGTTCTGGAGGCGGTATCCAGTCGATAAGTTTGCATTTGAGGGTTGCTACCTGATGTCCCATCTGTAAAAAGTGTCGGGCAACAGGTTTATCTGACTGACCACTATTGTAGGCTGCTCTGATGGACACCCTATGGTTAGCCATATGTTCCCTGAAGATCCTGGAGGTGAGCCCGACGTAGTAAAGGCAGCAAGGTTATATGAGTATGTAAATGACATGGTCCATTTTACAATAGAGCTTCCATCTAATCTTTATGGGTACACCCATGTGGGGGTGAGCAAGAGTGTTGCCTGGAACCATAGAACTGCAGGTCACGCAGCCTCCACATCGATAGCTACCGGGTCGGTTCTGCATGACTTTGATGATAGAGTTAGTCATTTCCGGGTTCATTGATGGCCTAAGTAGCAGTTGTTTCAGGTTAGGTCCCCTTTTATATGCCATCATAGGTGCTTTGATGTTGGTAAATGGTAGAATGGGGTCAGATTGGATGATCGGCCAATGTTGTCGGATTGATCTTTCTGTTAGTCTGGATCTGTTGCTGTATTGGCTGACATAAATGATACGGTCACCTCCAGTAGATTTAGGTCGAGGGTTTGCATATTTATTTCTGGCCTTATTTAAACAGCTCTTAAGTAGAGAATGTGAGTATCCTCTTTCTTTCAGTCGAGTTGTCATTTCTAGGAGTTGGGTGTCCTGCCGCATTGTATCTGAGTTATTGCGTAGGACCCTGAGATATTGTGAAATCGGGAGACTATCTTTCAGTGCAGGAGGATGATGGCTTGTGGCCTCTAGAAACATATTCCGGTCAGTATCCTTCCTATAGAGGGTTGTACCCAACTTGTTCCCATCCCTGTCTACGGTGATATCAAGGAAGTTAATAGACTCCTTATCAATATGGTGGGTAAACCTTACTGCATGCTTTAATGTATTTAGTTGTTCCACCATTAGGTTAAATTAGCTGCCGGTACCTCTCCATAGTAAGAAGATATCGTCAATAAATCTGAGAAAGAGGACTACCTGGGTGCCATACTGTGGTATTATGTAAGTTTCCTCATATTTAGCCATATAGATTGGCGTAGGCTGGCGCCAGATTCAACCCCATGGCAGTTCCTGAGCATTGTATGTAATATGTTTCTTTGTATTTAAAGTAATTGTTGCGTAGGACCAATCCAGCTAGATCCATGAGGAATCTCATTTGTTGTGGTTCTGTTTCTGCTCTCGTAAGGGCATCCTCCATCGCTAGTAATTCATCTTCATGCGGAATGATGGTATATAAAGAGCGGACATCCATAGTTGCCATCCAGGTGTCTCCTTCAATGGTGATTGCTTCCAATCTATTAATGAAATCTCCAGTGTCCTTGATGTAACTTGGTATTTTGGTGACTAGAGGTTGTAGATGATAGTCGACATATATAGCGAGTGGTTGGAGCACTGATCCTCTGGCTGAAATAATCGGCTTACCTGGGGGTTTGTTCAGAGATTTATGTATTTTCTGCAAAGTGTATATTATAGGGCATATGGGATGTTGCACCGTCAAATATGCCAAAGTATCCTCGTCGATTAGGCGTGTCTGCATGGCTTCTTGTAATCTGGCATCTATTTTATTTTTGATTTCATACGTGGGGTTATGGTAGATTTTATTATATGTTTTCACATCCATAAGTTGTTTGAGAATTTCTTCGTTGTAGTCACTCCAGTTTTGGACAACTACTGCACCCCCTTTATCCGCCGGTCTTAACACCAGGTTCTCATTCATGCAGAGATTGTTTAGTGCCTCTTTCTTGCCAACGGATAAGTTGTTGTAATATTTTGGAATATCCCTGGTATTAGTTTCTTGATCAATCAGGCGTAGATAGGTTTTGATACTGGGGTTAGTGGAGGTTGGATCAAACTTAGATGGATTTCTAAATGGATTATGAGTTTGTTGTAAAGTTGTGTTCTTAAAGTGTTCCTTCAGTCGTAGTCTATGACCAAATTTTAAGTGGTCAATCGACCAGTTAAATTTGTCATGCCTATTAGTTGGAACAAAGGATAGGCCTTTAGTAAGCAGATTATGTTCATCCTTTGATAGTTGGTGGTCTGAAAGATTAAATACAGTGTTCACAATCTCCTGCCCCTTCCCCTTCTTCTTCCTTGTGTAACTACCCTTCCTCGGGTGGGGTCTACGGGTTGTACCACGTCTTCTTCCCCTAGCTGGTTTGTTTCTAAAAAAACAAAGGGAGGTCTAGTTTCAACGTTATCTGTGTCTGATGTTGTTCCTGAGGATGCTGTATCATATTGGTACATTTGTGTGCGTCCCATGGGTCTTGGTCTTCTCTGTCTCTGATTTCTGTTTAAAGATTTACTTTCTCCTAGCAGCCATCGGTAGACAGTATGATTTTTATAATCATTGGCAACAGTGGTCAGTTTCTTCCGTTTAAAAGCTATCAGGTCTCTTCTATAGTTATCAACTTGGGCATTAAGTTTATGAAGCCAGTTGGTGGATTTATCATCTTTCAGTATGTTAATGCTGCTTATGGGGAATTGATCAAGATCCGTGGTAACTTTTTTAAGTTCCTGACTTACTTCCTCCACCACAAGAACTATAAGGTCCAGAGAGCATTTGTTAAGGATGCTGCACCAAAGGCTACAAAAGATGGGATTGTTTCTACCAATAGTGGGCATGTTACTAATCCTGAAACCCCTAGGGATCTGTTTGTTCCTGTGGTATTCTGATAGGAACTGTCCATGGAGTGTGAGGTCCGTGATTCTTTTTTTGGTCGTAATAATTGATGGAAAATATCAATGGATGTTTCCACAGGCAGGGTAGAGAAGTCCAATTCCTCAAAAAGGACGCGATCCGCTTCTTCATCTGTAAATGACAAGGCTCCCTGTTCAGCTTGGGAGACGAGTGCTTCATCAAATAGGGCCGCTCCCCCGGTGCAATACGGCAGGACACCCAACTCCTAGAAATGACAACTCGACTGAAAGAAAGAGGATACTCACATTCTCTACTTAAGAGCTGTTTAAATAAGGCCAGAAATAAATATGCAAACCCTCGACCTAAATCTACTGGAGTAGTATTGGCTGTCATTTATGTCAGCCAATACAGCAACAGATCCAGACTAACAGAAAGATCAATCCGACAACATTGGCCGATCATCCAATCTGACCCCATTCTACCATTTACCAACATCAAAGCACCTATGAAGGCATATAAAAGGGGACCTAACCTGAAACAACTGCTACTTAGGCCATCAATGAACCCGGAAATGACTAACTCTATCATCAAAGTCATGCAGAACCGACCCGGTAGCTATCGATGTGGAGGCTGCGTGACCTGCAGTTCTATGGTTCCAGGCAACACTCTTGCTCACCCCCACACGGGTGTACCCATAAAGATTAGATGGAAGCTCCATTGTAAAATGGACCATGTCATTTACATACTCATATGCCCTTGCGGTCTTTACTACGTCGGGCTCACCTCCAGGATCTTCAGGGAACGTATGGCTAACCATAGGGCATCCATCAGAGCAGCCTACAATAGTGGTCAGTCAGATAAACCTGTTGCCCGACACTTTTTACAGATGGGACATCAGGTAGCAACCCTCAAATGCAAACTTATCGACTGGATACCGCCTCCAGAATGAGGAGGTGATAGACTGGCTTTACTTAAAAAATGTGAAAGTCGGTGGATCTACAGACTTGATACTGTGGCACCACGGGGACTTAACGAGAATTGCCCTTTGGGTATCTTTCTTTGAAAAATGACTTTATCTATATAACACGGTATCAAATATTATATTTAACATTGCATTTGTCTGTACTGTTCACCTAATGCTAATTGTTTTTTGTGATGTTGATCTATATACTTGCATTGTACTCCCAGGTCCTCTAGTCCCAGGTCCTACTACACACTAAATAACCCTTTACTCTAATGTTTGTAAATTGACCTTGTATATGTATGCACATGTATGCGCGGGTATGTGTGTGTACATATGCGTTTATATATGTACATGTGGGTATGCCCGTATCACATTTTAATGGTTTGATATGTATAATTTGCATTTATGGCAATATATCCCTAATAACACCAGCTTAGCCTTTTTTATGAGTTTCAGTAGCACCAATAATTGCCCATCACTTCAAGTCCTGCCAAGGCTCACTGACAGCTATTATTATATATATCTTGAGCCACACACAAGATGGCCGCCAGCTACTGTCATACTGCCCCACTTCCTGTTTATAACATGACTCACCTGTGGCTGTGGCAATCAGGACTCTGAGACTTTCCCCTAAGCACTATTCAATAGGTTACATGCTTATGGATGTGCGGGTTTTTAAACCCTGAGCTCAGACTATGCTCCAGCACCAGGACAACGCTGAGGTAAGACATCTTTTTTTTTCATCCTCCAGGCTCCCACAGCCTCCTTATGCATACTGGTGTAATATATACACCTGGGGATTGTACTGCACATACCCCCATGTACTTGGCTTTTATGTATATGCTGTGTGATACATGACTACTTTTCTGAAATTGTCCCTCCACCTGGTTGCTATTATTATAATCTACATTGGGGCGCACATTCGACCCTTGTATTCTCAATACTAGTTGCTGCATAAAGATTTTGTTTTTTTCTACCGCTGTGAATAGTCTCTTGCAGTGTGGGCTTCTATTGGATATCATGTTACTGTAATATGAGGCACACCCCTCCCTATATCACATACATATTGATCATGGATTAAAACATTTTTGAACTTATGTGTTTTAAAGGACCTGTCAGACTATGAATGCTTACGTTGTTTATATGTACTCCCTTTTAGTGAACCATTAATGTTTAGAAGCTACTGTGCCTTGATAAAGGTCCATATTGGACCGAAACGTTGGCAAATTATGTTGGTGTAATCAGTAAATACTGAATAATCATGCTGAAAATCTGGAGAGTGTTTTTCTTCTTTCTTGAAGAAGCTAGACTATTATCTATGGGAACCTCTATATGAATTTCCCTAAAAACACCCCAGTATTTTGAACATTATAAAATGAGAGTGCCGGACTATCTATATGTATGTATATATATATATATATATATATATATGGGGTGAATTGACAATTGGGCGGCTAGTTTGCTACAATACCATGTGTAAATTTACAAATATATAACATTCCAGTTATTTCAATAATGCATAAATATAATAAGTATGGTGAGACAAAGTGCCGGTGGAAAATAAATATATATATAAAAAATTAACAATATATTTTAGTTACAAAGATAAAAAGCCTTAATAAATTCTAGCCTTTTCTTAAATATACAATATAGGCTACATTTAAAAAACAGATAAAATCAAGAGGCAATTCATACAGTGATGAGTTTAGATGAAGATAAAACTAATTAATAATAAATATAGCTGCTTATCTGAGTGTAAGAGAAAGGTATTTTTTTCCAGAGTTCATGAGGCATATAGCAACCACTCCCAATGCATTTTGTCCTAAGACTTAGTCAAGGGGATGGTGTGTGAGTATGGTAATCAGGTATTTATACCCCACTGAGAGCTCAATTGAGGTCAGGAGTCCTCATAACTTCCTGTATTTCCAAGGGATCATTTTATTAGTAGAAATCCATATTCTATTAACTCATTTGTTTCTAAATTATATGTTCAGACAACTCACAATAAGCTATGCTACATTTATAAGATAGTTTAATGTTTTTATTAGGGCTATTTCCGCTCATTCCTATCGTCACTTCCACCCTCACTAGGCACTTCATGTCCATTCCACTACTCTTGTGGCATCCTCTGTTAGAGTAGATCTTGTGGCGACCTGAGTTCGTGTCACTTCCACCCTTACGGCACGTGCTCTTGCTTCACTTCCGCCCTCCTGGATCATGATAGGGGAGGCCAGCATCTCCTGGCCTCCCCTATCTCTTCCCTGGCCCTTCTCCATGAGGCCATGGCCCTTTTTCAGGTGAAGAATCTTATGCCCTTATTTAAAATTTGAGGGGGGGTGCCAATGCTCTCTCTGGCACAGGGCACCAAAAAGTCTAGTTATGGCTCTGATATATATAGTACTGTGTCCAAATTGCTTATCATCACATCAGTTTAAACTGTTAATAACAGTTGTGATTCAACATCTATGTATTTTTGGGGCCTATCATTTTGCTCCTAAGGATGGATTTGTTGCAATTAATATTACTAAACCATTTTCCTTTTAGGCCAGCATGGGTTTCTGTCACTGATCACTCACCTGGTCTTTTTAGCTTCTTCAGATCCTGCTGAAATTGATTATTATTCAGCTGTGAGTTACTGTATTATACAAATAAAGGAGAATGCCATAGTAAGTATAATTTGTTTTTATTCTTGTGGTTATTGTATGTTTCTTGGATTTTGAAATAAAAAATATTTTTGTTATACATTTTTTATATTGTTGATATACAGTTATATTACATATCACTATATTAGTTTTTGCACCATCTGTTTGTTTTCCTTGTGTTCTTTTTGGGAAATGCGAAAGACTGCCTAGGTGAAGAAGGAGTTAAGTACTTATATTTTCTGTAACAGATGACAGGTTTTGGCTGTTCAGCAGTGGGAAACATGGCAGCAGTATATTCCAATGTTGGCCAAAGCAAACATGAATGAATTCACTTTGTACCAACAGAGACCATTGCAGTGTAACAGTTATACACCATCATCAGCTACAGTATCATAATTATCCTCAAAATGATGTATTCATCATCTCTGGAAAAGAAGGAAAGCAGTCATACAGTAGTCCTCCTCCATTAGATCAAGTGCTGACACTGGTGATTTGGTGTACCAAAGGTGGCTGAATTTGTCTGGGGAGCAGATTTTGAGAACAACTAGACCTCTTTTTCTGTTTCTGCCCTGAAAACTAGATTCCAATGGTAAGATTTGGTTCTGTTGAGAATACGTTTAACTATTTTCTCTGCATTGGAGAAAATGGAAACAGTTCTACTGATGCAGGACAGTCCTTTATAAAAACTTTGGCTAATGCACTGAATGAAAGACTATCCAGTGCCTATTTATCGCACCTGCAGGAAAAATCTTCACAGTGATGACCCTTCAATGGATTCTTCTGGTCCATGTGGTTGACATGTTTTTGTGGTATACTACATCATGTGGATAAATGATGTTGATGCTGAGAGGTTAGTTAAAGGAATTTTCAACTGGAAAATGTTGTCCATGCTATGAGGTCAATTTAGAGTTTCAAACAATTGTGCTTGCATTGCATGCGCCGAACAAAACATGGATATTCATGTGTGTGCTGAGTTATATGCATCTTTGTTACCACAGTGACCCTACTCACATTTTAGTTTCATAGCCATCATCATAATAGATGTGCACTATACCTGGTGCAAGAGATCCTTCTGAAAACAGTTGCATCTCTGCAAACACATCTCCAAATAGCCTGCAATTCTGACTACATGCCCTTGATATGCCCTCAGTCAATTTAGCCTATGTGCAAACCCCCAATTACTACTCAGTTATTCCCCTTCAACATCACTTAGTTGTGGACAACTCCGATTTGCTCGTACATGCATATTCTTGGATTAGGATACACAGTGGGACAATGTGCAAAATATTTTTGCAGAATGGACTTGTGTCCAACTCTTCATCAGTTCCAATGTGTGTATCATATACACAGAACAACTAGTTCCTCATCATAGGGCAAGATCATGCCTGAGTATGTGGCCTGTTTTGTCATATTTCTGACTCTGTGATGACTGGCATTGGATCTCTGGCATTTCCTTGTGTGAGTAGCACAATTCTATGACAGTACAGTATTGTGGCTAAAGCCACTATTGTGCCACTGCCTCACCAGAGTTACAAAGGAAACTGTCTTGTGATATACACGCAAATGCTATTGACCAGAACAACTTTGAAACCTCTGTATCTTCTGGAAATTTTGTAGTTAATTAAATTCCAAATAAAGGTGGATATTATTAAGCAGTGGAAGGTGCAATGTCCAAGTTCTTTTTTTTTAACTGAGAAAAAATATACTGACACCAAGGGGTAGATTTACTACTGTACATGTTTGTTTGATGATCATTGGTGGGTTAGAAAAATAGTTTTAAAAATGCACAGAAGGACGACAGAAGGAGCTTCTAGGTCATAGACCAAGAAGTCCCCCCATCGCAAAGGGCTGCTGTTACCAAGAGCGGTCCTTTGCTATGTTCATCATGCTTACCGGTGTTACCAATGCCGGCATGCATGCTAAGAGCAGTGTGATGCATCGCATCCCGATGGTGTGTTGGCCATATTTTCTGGGCGTGCTGAAGCCAGTGGCTGCAGTCTTGTAAGCAGTTTCACTGGCTTTATCTGCGTGAAAACACCGGCCATCCTGAGTAACCTGAAGGATACTCCGATGACCAACGTGATCACAGTGTGATTCAATGCTGCAAATCATATAAGCCAGGGCTGTAACTAGGGTGGTGCGACATGTGCTGCTCGGGTCTGTCAATTTTAAATTTTCTGTTTAGAATCATTATCACTTGTAGCTTCCTTTTCATTTATCCCCAACATCTTCTGGCCACCCCTTTCCTCTTCCTGGCCAAGTCCCCCTCCATCTGCCAACCTCCACAAGCACCTACAGTCACATCCTCTTTTATGTAACACACACATTTTAAAATGCTGTCATACCCAGGAATCACCTATCACCTGGCAGTCAGACACCTTATACATGGAGCTATCTGCCCCACAATTGCTGATGGTAGTCCTGCACACAGCCACCGATTTTAGTCCCAGGTCTTACCTGCAAATCTCGAGTACCCTTGCCGGTGATTTCAGCACAAGGTACATACACAGATCTCCCCGCTGCTGATATTTGCACCATATACTCTACAAGCAGCACTCATTCTATACCTTCAGTAGATGAGCTACACTCCCAGCTCCAGGCTTGTGCACAGCTGTGCTGATGGACAAATCCTTGTACAGCTTCACCAGCACTCTTCTACATCTAGAGCTGGTAATTTATACTGCATAATTATTGTATCATCACCAGTGGTGGCTCCAGAGGTGGGGCTGCAGCACGGTCCAAAACTCAATAGGAGTCACACCAACAGTCACCCCCAACTGCTGCCAAGCATCACTGGCAGTTGGTGTGACTCTCCTATTTGAATTTTGGACTGTGCTGCAGCCCCACCTCTGGAGCCACAACTGATCATAACTGCAGCCATTGGATTCACACTGTATTTAACAGTGGCACCTAGAATACAGTGGCACAATGAGATTGGTACCCTTTCATCATCGTACTAGACAGATCAGATTTCCCCATGAGGTCACACCCCTTTCTCGGGTGTGTATCATATGTCCCTTTTTGAATAATGAGGGGAGGGGGATGTCAATGCTCTTTCTGACACAAGGCACAAGAAAGTCTAGCTAATGCTCTGCACAGCCACTGCGTACAAATAGCAATTGAATCTGAACTTTAAAGGTGGATATTTATGTCTTTGTCTTTTTGTAAACCTTCTTATTGTGTGACTATACAGTATTTATTGTTTGTGTTTGTGTATAAATACAGTCTCTGGTTTATGCAATATTTTTCTTTCTAGATTTAAAAACACAGCAGTTTGACCACAATCCAGCAAACTATTTTAATAGTGTACATGACTTATGATAAATTAAGACTAATTGGCATTCTCTGTAATGCACATGTTTGGGGAGAAAGACAATTGTTTCATGAATTGATGTTTGATTCTGAATGAGGGTTGGCTGGTTGTACAAATTTTCATACTGACAGGGATCTTTATCAGTGTTGTGATCTGGTGACAATATTACATTGATGCTTGTAATTTCATTAATTGACACAGTATAAGAAGGTATAAGAAGATACATGTATTTATTTGTACAAGCTGTAAAATACAGTTGTTACATTCCTGTGGCTAGACAATTAACGTCCAACTGCACTATACAAAACTGTAAACAAGTGCTTGTTTAATTGCTTAATTGCACATGTTTTTTATTAAAATAAAAAATAAGCCTTTAATATAAGCCAGCATTTCTTCTTTGCTTATTCCTTGTGTCATTAATGCTCACAGTAATTTGATCAGGTTAAATTAGGAGACTTAAAATAAATATGGGAAAACCTGTAAACCATTTATATATAAGCAATTGTTTCTGAAAAGTACACAAGCGCATCAATCCATTACAATGTACTGTACTAAAGTATTAAAGTGTTGAATCGCAAATTACTGAGGTTCAAGGACCAAATGTATGCTTTTCTCCAATAAAATAACTGCGGTGGTGCTGTACTTGGAGTTATTGAGGTGTATTCACTGAGCGGCAGGTTTACACACTGGAGTTAAAATGGCAATAATTTGAAATACAAAACACACCTGTTTTGGCATTTAATATTATTGCCGTTTTTAATCTTGCAAGTAAGACCATTGAATATCAGCAGTTTTGAAAATCTACACTTAGTAAGTGCAACCCATTGTCTTTGAGAAGACGGTTACCCAAGGCCATGATTTAATGATGGTAAGATACAAGAAACCTAGACATGTTCTGTTCCTGAAAGAACTGCTTATCTATAATATATGCCTGCAAAAAAAAAACCAAATACCTCAGAAATAAAACTTTTAAAGAACATATTTGATATTCTGCAGATGACTTTCCTGTGTCTTTACTAACACTGACTTTTTAGGGCTTTTCATTAACAGAATAAAACAAAAGATTTGTAGAGTGATCTGGCGCTGAGTTATCCAGAAGATGTTGTCTCATAGATAAAGTACATACAAAAATAAATAATAATAACAAAAGTCCAAATCTAATGGTGCATACACACGATCAGATTTTTTCTTCAGATATGGACGATAACGATTTAAAAATCGTTCAGTCGTTCATATCTGAAGGAAAATCGTTCATATCTGACATGCCTGAACGATGGACGATCAACGATGCGCGTTCCCGTTTGTCAGATAACGATATCTGACATCTGATGGGTTTGCAGTCAGACTTGGACGATTCCATTCATTTTAATGCAGTCAAAAATCGTTCAATCGTTCAAATCGTTCAAAACTTTGGTCAAATCGTTCAAATCGTTTAATCGTTCAGTCGTTCATCTGACAAATCTGACAAGTCTGACAAATCTGACCGTGTGTACGCTCCTTAAGTATGTTACACTATGTTTGTTATTATTATTTTTTTTGTATGTATACATGAGTCAAAATCTTCTGGATAACTCAGTGCCAGACCACTCTACAAATCTTTTGTTTTATCCTGTACAATATATGAAGTTAGTTGATTCCCTTTTACATAGTTTGGTGGGCAGCATATTGCTTTAAAGTTTATTGCACAGCTGAGGTTCCACACTATCTAGATTCTAATCACTTAAGGTGCCTACACTCTAGACAATTTTTTTAATGATATGCCCTCTTCCGACATATCATGAAAATTGAACACACCCAAACTTTGGAGTTGAGTCGAATAGAGTTCTGGCTTGGATCACTTTTGGGGTTCTGAGTAGAACCAATTTGAAAGAAATCCAAAACCAAAGCAGAAAGGAACCAAGACACTTAATTTGAGGGTGGTTTTGCCAAAACCAAAGCATGGAGATCCACACATGTCTCTAATATTTAATATTTACTAAGCAGCAGTTTTGCATTTTTCAACTGTTTTCGGAGGTTTACTGGCTTGATTGCATCTTGATCATTCATTAAACCCCAAATGGCTGGAAACTAGGCAGAAAATCTAGGCTCAATAATATAAAAGAACATTGATTCACCTTCAATGTTTTGACCATTACAAGTATAGAAAACTCTGATTTACTAAGCTGCGGCTTTAGACCTTGTAAAAAACTGCAAACTTACTCAAATAAATGGCATACCCCAAACAGCCATGTTTGTAGAAGCACTGCACAGGTCTGTAGATCTGCACGTGTTTTAACATTAAAATTTGCAAAAAAAATAAAAAATTGTAAAAATTTTATAATGTCCCTCCAATTGATTATCAGCCCTAGGCCCTGAATAAAAAAAATTGAGAACACTAACCAGCACTACATTAGGCTTGACCTGCCAGGGTTGGTTGAACAATAGAGTTGGGACCTGCAGTGTGGTGGTCCCCCCAACATCATTCCTTCAGTCCTAGGACAGATTACAACAGGGCTGTCTTACACAGGGAAGTTGTGCCTGCAAAAAAAAGGGAGATGCTGTGGCATATTTTTGTTTTACCAAATCTGACTGGATGTGTAATAAATTGGTAAATGAAGGGTCTGGTGGAGTTTCTTGTTTAAAATAATGGCCTTTTAAATTTGGCGTTTGAGTCCTGTCTTTGTTTTGATATTTTCTTCACAGGTACACTACAGGTGCAAAAGGGCCCTGTGCAAGGCATGCTGGCATGTGCTGTTGCAAGGGCCAGCATGTCCTGACAGCTCTTAAAATTGGGTATGACAGGACTTTCTGGGACCTGTAGTGCACCTACAAAGAAGGGTATTAATAATATTATTAAGTATTAACACTTTATTAACCACATACCCAAAGCTTGCAAGGTATAGGAAATAGCCCTAGTGCAAATTGGTACTATGGCTGGTAGTCCCCATAAAATGAGACACACATGTGTATTTTCAGGCCCAATACTTCTGAGGAAGCCAGCCCTGGAGCCAACTAGCCTTGAGCTAGTGGAATGATGGTGGGAGTATCCCCAAACTGCAGGTCTCCTCTAAATGTTTCCACCCTGGCTGGCCAAACCTAGTGTCGGCTAGTGAAAAATTAGTAGGACCACATGCACTTTGTTTCCTCAATTTTTTCAGTAACAGCCTAGGCTTCAAGGTCTATGGCTGGTTATAATTTAGGGGAACCCCATGCAAGTTTTATTTGGCATTTTTATCACAATTTTTAAATATACAGTAGAATCATGTATAGATCCTAGGGATTTATGCCATGTTTGTAAAACTGCAATGTTGTCGAGCAGTTTTACAGGGGAATAGAGCCTTAAATACCAAGGGTGATTTTCAAAACAGTCAAAACCACGGCTTTGTGGTTGTGTGGCCTAACCACTATCTTGAGAGGACATTTCTCTGGGAGAGCTCCTGCATAACCCACACATATTTGCCTTTCCTATGTTACCTGGCCCATTATCTGAACTTACACCTTTCTATCAGATGGTGGTGAGTCTACAGATCTGAATCTGTGGGTGCCCTATGAGACTGGCTGGGTGCTTTGGCTGGAATGCCAAGTAATACCTGCTTCCCTTGCAGAACCTTTTTTGTCTGCTTACCGCAAGTGTTCCGAAGTCACATTATGGTCATGTTTCTTTTATCTTCATACAATGATGTATGGATTTAATGGATAAGACAAGAAAGGAGAAAGGACTTCAGTTTAATTCAAGAAGAGATTAGTAATCTAACAGTTATAATTTAGCCTTTTAGGGAATTAAGAGAATATAAATCTCTGGAGATGGAATTAGAATATGAACTAAAGAAAAAAGAGAAATATATTATCCTAAAGTTGCCCATCCACTAGGTGATTAAACCTAGCGATGGAGCGATAACGATGGTCATTATCACTCCATAGCTTGGTAATTGCCTGCAAATCGGGCAGTAAAAGGTTAAAAACAACCAGTGATGTGCGTGCCCGCTGGTCGTTTTTAACATCAATCATTGCCCGAACATGACGGTCAACCTGACGACTGCCATCAGGTTGCTATGTTCGGGGATGATTGATCTGTATACACTGAACATCTGAACATTCAGTGTATGCAGTTCACCCCACGGGAGACGACGGCATCGTAATCGTGCTGTCGTCCCCCGCATCGTTAAGTGGATGTGCAGCCTAAGGAAAAAAAGGAAATTTATGAGAGATTGATTAGATTTAGAGGAGCAAACCAAGATGTTCAAGAGATTTCATCTGTAAGTGAAGTTTCAGACTTGATAGACTCTCCCAGTAATGGTACAAAAGAAATGGAATCTCCGTGTGGTTATTAAGAAACTGCATATAAAAGGAAGGAAGTTAGGGGGGATAAATGTAGACTAAAATCATATTGTCATTTTGACAAAAGGAGGCGTTGACATAGATCAAGATTAACTAGACCCCAATGTGCAACAAAAAGATACAGGAGGTATAAATCCCATCCCACCCCAGGAAGTGGGTGCACATCTAGGTATAGAAAAGAACACAACAGAAGGAGGGAAGGGAGAAATCCATTGTACAATAAGTAGTTTTTCACTACCTTCAAAGATGGCTTCATTACAAATGATGAATGGTATGCAAATGAGAGCCATATAAGAAATCCGATTTCCACGTCTTATAGGTTCAGCATACTGAATGAGGAAAGTTTTTTTAGGAAGGGATCGGAGAGAGAGATAAAGTAATTAAGATACAAAAGAAAGACTAAGAAAAAGGGGAAAAGAGGGGCATGTAAAAAGAAGAAAACAAAAGACCAGAAAGATGAAACCTTATCCACTGATCTAGGTAAATAAATGAGATGAAGGCTTTTACTTTAAGTAAGCATACATTGACCAATAAGGAAAACTTGGTCCTTTAATAGGGACTTAAGTTTGCTCCACACAGTCAGATGAAAAAATTTGAGACCTATGTAGAGTTGCAGGCTTTTATAAGGAAAATCTCTCTAAAGAAATATTTCCTAGGTTCTAAAGAAATATTTCCTAGGTAAAGAAGTGGAGTTGAACTTCCAGAATTTGAAAGGGAGGGCCTAATTATGGATAATGAAGAGAAATACATAATAAAAGATATTCCCTCCATCCCAGCGTTTTATATGTTGGCAAAAATCCATAATAATAAGTAACCCCCAGGGATGCTTATTGTTGCTGGGACAAATTCATTTACATCCAATCTTTCTCACTTTTTATATCACTATCTTCAAACAGAGGTCATAAAGATTAATCCATACCTTAAAGATATGACAGATATTTAAAATAAAATTAAATATGTGATTTGGCATGAGAAATATTTTTTAGTCACAGCCAATGTCAGCTCACTCTATACAGTTATTGATCATGCACAAGGAGTGGAAGCTGTGGAGTACTTTTTAAGGAAAAGTGGAATGTCAGAAACTTAGATTAGTTTATCAATAAAAATATTGTATTAATTTTAAGTAATAATTTCAATTAGTTTAAAGATAAATTTTACCAGCAACAAATAGGGACAGTGATGGGGACACGCTTTGCATCGGCATAGTGCTAACCATTTTATGGGTCTATGGTAAGAGAGCAAAATATGGAATATTAATGCATCAGTGGATAATATTAAAAGGTGGTATAGGCATATAGATGACATTTTCTTCATCTTGGAGGTAGACGAAAAGGACCTCCTGTCTTTTTGCAAATAATTGAATATTAATACCTTGAATATAGAAATAACATTCAATTACAGAAAAACAGAGATTAATTTCTTAGAATTGGTAATAGATATAGAGGATAATATTATGATAACAAAGAACTTTTCCAAACTTACCGATAGTAACTCCTACATTAACATAAAAGTAATCACCACCCTCTATGATTGAAAAATATACCTAGAGGCCAAATAAGGAGAGTGAGGAAGAATTGCACTGATGTTGATGTATTCAGAGAACAAGCCAATGAGCTCAAACAGAATATTATTCAAAAAGGTTACGTAGACAAGGTACTAAAGTCAGGAGATGATAAATATAAATAGGGAACATATATTAGTGAAACAAAAAGATGTGGAGAAACAAGAGAATTTGTCATTGCCCTTTATCACTACTTTTAATGGTCAGCACAAACAGGTAGAAAGGATCATAAAGAAACACTGGTATTTATTGAAACAAGACCCTATTATTAGATCAATTGTTCCAGACCATCCAAATGTATATATAAAAAGGGCCACAATATTAAGAACAAACTGGTGAGGATTTCGATCCCCACTGTAAGGGAAGGGATAATTAAAACGATGGGATCTTTTAGATGTGGGTTATGCCAAATGTGTAAGACTCATTGTAAACAGGAGGGTAAAACTATTGATTATGTATCAACAGCCACAGGCAAGAAAATTCACATCAAGGAGTTCATTACATGCAATAGTATAAATTGAATATATATCATTGAGTTTACTTGTGGGCTACAGTACATTGGCCACACCTTGAGACAACTAAAAGAGAGATGGGGCAAACACCTTAGGAACATTAAAAAAGGGTTTGAAAAACACTCTTTTTCTAGTAATTTCAAAGAATGCCATCAAAATTCAGTTAAAAGAATAAAAAGGTGATAGGTATCAAACTGGGTCAAGCAACACTTTAGGAAAAAGGATATTAATAATGAATTAACCAAAACAGAGATGAGAGCTATTTATGAATTAAAAACCTTGATACCAAATGGTCTAAACCAGAGGTTCCCAAATGTGGTCCTCAAGGCTCCCCAACAGTTCAGGTTAATTAGTACCTCAGTCAATTTGATTCAACCACCTGTACTTTAGGACCGAGTTTGGGAACCTCTGGTCTAAACAATGATTTTGAGATTAAATGGTTCATAGGCTTTTATCCTGATGATATTTCACTTTATTTTATTTGAAGTCTTTTTTAATAATACTGATGTTAAAATATAGTTTTTGTGATTTTATATGTAAATTATGGGCACACTGCACTTTGTATTTATTTTCTTAAATTATGATAGAGTAATGTCATAAATACACTGTACACTTTATTATAAATATATCAAGTTTTCCATATATGCCACCAGAAAAGTACACCTTGAGAAAGACTCTATAAGTTGAAATGGTTGGTGGATGGTGGGAACAGAGGACCAGAATACACCTTGCGTGGAAAAATTTACTGCACCAGTTCATGCTGTGATGGGTTCTATATCCAGATACAAACCTTGTTATTTGATGCATTTACTGGTGTACATGTTACACCTTCAGTTCTGGTATGCTGATTATCCCACCAATGGTGGATATGTGTGGTTTTAATTTATATGTAATTTTCCTTCTTCTTATGTGCCATACATATGAATTGTGAGTGTATGAAGATAAAGGACATACTTGGAGAAGAGACTGTTCTGATACAGTTTTTCTGTGATCTAAAAGAAAGCACCTGACCAATTTGATTTGTTTTATCTGTATTTTAGGAGTTGGTGACCTCTTGCTTAGGTGAATTGGCTGCATTTGTTGTGAAGCATGGAGTTTTATTGTTTATTTTGGATCATGAGTTGTGGATGTCTGCAGAGGGGCTCTAAGTTTGGTCCTGGGCTTCCTGTGGAGCCTATGCCCATTCACTTTGCTGGTCACCAGACAGTGCAGATGGCTCCTCGGCTTTGCTGGATGGGTGTCTCTGCAGACACCTGACACCTGTAAAGCTATTGTTTGGGCTCCTTGAGGTAGTGTTGACACACGAGGACAGCCTATAGTGTGTGCCAGTGTCCCCTGCTTCATAATACTGAGGACAAAGACATCCTCATTGACCACATTCATCATTTGCCTCTGCCTCAGTCGACCTCCAACATCCTCCCCAGAGACACTCTTCTCCGGGTCCACTGCTCTCCAACTAAAGAGAGTGTCTTGCAAGCTGCATCAGTGGCTAGTGAGTCCGACACTTTGGGAGGTCTTCAACTCTTTCCGGATTTTTCTGCTCTTACTATACCCAAACAGAGGGCTCTATCCCCCATCACCTTGACTCTATGCTCCCAGAAATTCTGTAATTTGTAATTTCTTCACTTAAATTATCTATTTTTCCCTGGTCCATAATTCATATTACCACGTTGACTTATTTCTGTCTGACAAGTGGACATTGCAACACTCTTAGCTGGTTTCCATTTAACCCATTACATGGTTGGATCATGGCCCACCTATTGTGCCCCCTCATCTTTGGATCTTTTCACATCCAGTCTAATGCTGATGCTAATCAGTCCTTAGTTAATAGTCTGTCATTACATTTGGACACTAAATCCTTGACCTGATACTTCTGTTTCTAATTTCTGGTGCGCTCTTTAAACCATCATTAGGGGTATGGCCATTCAAAGGGGGGCTAGGCATAAAAGTCAATATGTCCAATCTCAAATAGAGTTGGAGACTCATCTTCGGGAACTGGTAAATCAGAATAAGCAACATCCATCTAAAGCCCTGTGTATGGAAATCTCTTCCAGTAGAAGCCAGTTACAGAAGCTCTTAATGGCCCATAAACAAGTTTCTTTCAGTAGGTTGCATCATCATCTCTATTCAGTGAGTAATAGGACAAGGAAACTATTGGCACATAAACTGCCTACCTACAGGCCAGGAATCAGGTCAGATATTTTATTCCACCTACCAGAAGCAAGATCGGCAACCCAGATGCTATTACTAATCAATTTGCGAATTACTATGCCCAAAGGCCCTTAATCGATCTACACCCTCAAACCTTTGTCCCCTTCAATTCAGATCATCCTGGAGGGACTTAATTTACCTTCTCAATCTGTGGACAACTTGAATGAATTGAATGCTTTGTGGACTCCACTGGGGGCAGTGGCGTAAGTTCATTCCAGGTGCCCGGAGGCAAGTTATCATTTAGTGCCCCCATATACCCCATATTTACAGCCCTAAGTGGGGTAAATATATTGTGGGTGATGGAAGAGGTGACCCTTTAGTGCTGGCACCCGGCGGCAGGCGACTCCATTGTCTCCCATACTTCTGCCCCTGACTGGAGGTGGAATTGGTGATTAAGTCCCTCCCTGCTGGTAAAGCCCCTGGCCCTGATGGGTTTATCAATTACTTTTATGTGTCATTTCAAGATTGCCTAGTTCCCACCCTTACAAATCTATTCAACAAGGTAATGGACTTTGGTGTTTCCCCCCCATGAGATGTTGGAGGTGGAATTAGTGACTCTTCCCAAACCTTGGAAAGACCTGTAAACTGTAAAAATTGCTGCCCCATTACACATTTGAATAGTGACATTAAGATTTATGCCAAATTAAGTGCCAACCAATTTAGCCCTTTTCATTTATCCTTAAGCCATTCTGATGAAGTGGGGTTCTTGTCAGATAGTCCTCTAATAACACTCACAGAGTCTGATTCTGCTTCTGTGTCACATTATGATCATATCGACATTTTATGAATGTTGTAATTGAAACCATTTCGACATTCTAATGTCAAAATTCTGAATATACCACACTCAGTGGAAAGGTGGAGACCCCCTTTTGCACCTAAGCTCCAGCAACATGAGGCAGGTGTTATGCATTCAACAATGCGTAATGAATAAAGGGGTTGGTTGATGTTATTGCCACTTCTGCATGTTGTGAAGGGGTGGTAACCCAGCCTGAGGCTGCAGTAACTCAATCAGCTTGTAAGAGGTGTACGGACTTGCTAAGTAATGCCAATTCCTCTGTTATCATTGACATTTTAGCGCTTGTTAGGTTGTTATCTTCTTAAGGAGGATGCAAACTTGTTTTCACAGTTTTTCTGAAGGTTTTTGCCTGCCATTTGTTTGCACAGTTCTGGTGCTGGACAATAGGAATATTAAGTCAGCAAGGGATATCTTTGGCATGGTTAGGAATAAGGTAAAGGTGCTTTCCATCCTCTTTTGATGGATTTGTGTATTTTGGTGCTGATAAAGGCCCTAGATAAGTACTGGTTCATTCAGCATGTCATGATTCTGAGTTATGTGAGTGTTGTGAGTGTGTTGTATAGCTGGTTGCAAACTCAGATGCTTATTCACTAACATTGGAGGCCATTCTCTGATGATGATTCTGCATCTAGAATGGGTGGTCCTGCACAACTTCTGTCTAGAGAGTTTTAAGTATTCTCTGCAAATATCTCTTTTCAAATGTATAAACCACCCTCTTTATTACACATGCTATGAATTTTGGTGGGAGATGTGTAAATCTTTTTAAAGTGCACAGATGGAGAATTTGCTGATAGCAATCACTCAGCTTCTACCTATCATCTATATATATATATATATATATATATATATATATATATATATATATATATATATATATACTACCTCCAAACAACAACTTGTTTTTAGAAAATCCAGAAATTTGAAAGATATACTAGCACCAAGTATGCTGAGAAAGAGACATAAACCACCGAAAAATCTGACTCAAACCTGTAAGGGTAGTTATAAATGTGGGCATTGCTACATTTGTAAGTTTCTACACCCAAAAAGGAAAACGTTCACTAATTATGATGAATTAAAAGAATACACTATAATTCAACATCCGTCATATACATGTTAGAATGTAAGTGTGGCAAAAAATACTTGGGGAAAACGAAGAGGACCCTGAAATTGAGAATCCATGAACATGTCAGAAATATTAAAAATAAAATCGAAGGACATGCAGTATCAAAACACATTACTACAGAGGAGATCCAGAGGAGATCAGTTTATTACTGATCCAGAGGAGATCAGTTTCAAAGCCATCAAACATGTGACACTAGGCGAAAGAGGAGGAGACCTGAGCAACCTACTTTCAAAAAGAGAGATGTACTGGATATTCGAACTTGGTACCATGGTCCCAAAAGGATTCAATGACGGCTATGAAATAGCTCCCTTTTTATGAAGAACCATCTACAAAGGAAATATACGTTGAGCCATCCTCTACTATCATACCACCTTTTGAGCAACCAATCATAATTGGAAGCCAATCATGGGTGGGCCTGGCCAGTACTAGGAAGGGGGACCTCCAGGGAATACCTGGTAGTAGATTTTTTTAGGCTCATAGATAGTGATGAAGAAAGTAGGGACAAGGAGGATGTAAAGTATTTGGGGTAATACAGGTCTCTACAGCCATACCACTGTGCTCATGCCTAAACTCGTCCAATCTTGGAAGCTATACATGACTGGGCTTGGTTAGTATTGGGATGGGAGACCTCCCAAGAATACTAGGCGCTGTAGGTATATGTAAATACACACATCCATGATGCATAAGTCCCTCGAAGACCCGAATGAACACATGTACATCAATGGGAACAGCCACCTGGACTTTTGATCTTACTCTTGGCCTGTTTGTGAAGGAACTATGGGCCTGATTCAGACCCACTCGCAAGCGGCTGTCCGCTCGCAAGTGGGTCGATGTTGTGCACTGCGCATGCACACGACGGCGGGAGCTCCGTCGTGCACATGCGCCAGACGTGACGAGCGAAGGAAAGTTCTTCGTTCGTTGTGTCTGATCAAAGGGGGCGTGCTGTAGATGTTGATTGACAGCACGCCCCCTTTGGTGGGCGTGCCGGGGGCGTGCCTCCCTGACGGGGGCGTTCCCAAGGGAACGCCTACCGTCAGAAGCCGGCCCACTGACATCACTAGTGATGTCAGTGGGAGTGATTTGGGCTCTGATAGAGCCAAAATCACTCCGGGCCTTGCGGTTGAAAACCTCAACCGCAGGCTCCGGCTCGCAGTTTCGATGGTCGCGATGGTCACGACCATCGCGGCCATCAAACTGCACGCTCGTATAGGCTGTGGGTGGTGACCCACAGCTATACAAGCGTCCAGGAGGACGCTCCATTTTTATGGAGGGCGGCCCTCATTCAGAGCGTGCTCTCTACTCAGAGCGTACGGCTCTGAATGAGGGCCTATGATCCTTGGAATATACAAATAATGCCTTTTTTATTTATTTATCTATACATAATCACCAACTCACTAATCATTGTCTCTAGAACTGGATTGGACTCTGACTTTTTAGCTAGAAACTAATTATACAAGAGGATGTGGGCCCCTAGAATCCAACTATATGTATGCTATGAACATAGATCATCTTGCATACATTTCTCAATTTATACTTATCAGTTCATGATTGTTAAAACTGGATTGGATTGCGTCTGTTTACCTATAAGATTATTTTACTAGCTATTAACACATACTTTGAAAACTGGCTATATCTCCTTGTGTCCCCCTATTGTATTGTCCTTACAAATATTGGGCAATACTTGAAAGAATGCTCTGGGCTTTAAATCTACAAAAAACAATACATGACATGACAATATATGACAGTTTTTTATTCATAAAATAAATTCTCTTTAGTTACAGAAAGAAAATGTAATGTGCGCTGAGAAGACGGAAGTATGACACGTTATCTAACTAGGAAGGGCGGAAGTGATGCATGCCGATAAAAAACAAAGTATAACCTACACAGATGCGGCATTCGGGGCAGACCTGAGGGTGTATATGACAAGGAACCATACGTGACCAGACACGTTCCCCAAACCCCGGATACCTAAGGCGGAAGTGCTGTGACTAGGAGAAGGGCAGAACTAATGAAGATGCAGGAAGACGCACCTTGAAGTTCAGCGTGCACACGCGCACACGGATATGACATCGCGGGTTTCAATATGTGGGCGGAAATGTTAAAATAAAAAGGAAGGGCGGAAGTAGCCTTGTCTTATCTAAATAATTATCTACTTATGTATTGGTTAATATATGACATAATACAATAAGCCATTTATAATTATATCCTGGCTTTGTTTTGGGCCAAATACATGAGTCTATATTTTCTCAGTAACCCGGAAGTAATTGTGACAATAACCCCTAATGAGCACATGGAGGGGTATAAAGAGATAGATACCCCTCCTGGTTAGTATGCCCTTGAAGAAGTCCCTGGATGAAATGCGTTGGTCTTAGCAGTCTCTTACTCCATGAACTTTGACTCTACTTTACTCAGATAAGCTGATATCCTCTTTTTATCCGTTTATTTATTTTATCAATTTCCCTGTATTGAATTATGTATTATTGTATCGTATCATGTATATATATTTTATATTTCACTGTTGCACTTTATCTTTTTGTCACTGTTTTATCACATAGTTATTTATGCTGTATGTGACTTATTAGCTTATTAATTATTTGCACTACCACTTTTTAGCAAACTGGTCACCCATTTGTTAATCATAGTACTAATATATATATATATATATATATATATATATATATATATATAGTACACAGAGGCGGCACTCGGAGATCTAAGTAAAATGTATACAGAAAGTCAAACTTTACTCCATCGACGTTTCGGGACCTCACGTCCCTTCTTCAGGATGCAACATACAACATATGAACATTACATTACAAAAAACAGCTTTAAATAGCTTACCAGTCTGGACGCATGCTGCTCCTCATGTGCGTCACGCCCGGGACGGGACCGGAACAAGGGCAGCCGGACCAGCCGGAAGTACGGTGCGTGTCACACACCAGAAGTTTCCAGCGTGTCAAGTGCCCATGTGATCCCCACAGGCTCAGCGTCTTACGGAGGCAGCAAGTAGCCCGACGGTTACCGTAACAACCTGCTGTAAAAAACAAACATATAAACATATGTCAACAAACTTGCATATCAATTTTAAAATCTGTATTGAACATTGTAATCAATTCACTATAACAAACATGAACATATAAATAAAGCCTCGGACCTAAAAAGACCGAGAAAAGATGCAGGCTGTGGCCAAACGTGGGCATAAAAATCTGAGTAAAAATAATAATAAACATGAAGTGAAGGATGCATTAGTTATATCATACTGTGATGTAGTGCACTACATACACCTTAAGCAAATAAATCATTAAATGTATATATGTGACTATTAATTTTTACTACTTTTTTTTACAGGTTAAACAAAACGGGAATTTTCGGGAAATATTCTAGGGACCCCCCTAAAGATGTGTAGACATGGGGGATCACTATGGGTACCCCCATTTTTAAACTACTGAAGGAAGTTGGGGTTTCTAATAGCCGCGGCAGGTGCATTATTGCAGAATTTTAAAAAAATGCGTTTTGGGACTTAAAAATATGCTAGTACCCATTTTCATGTAACCCAAATTTGATGGTACCATTTTTAAAAATGAAAAAAAGCTAAATGCTGTTCTGCATCACTTCTTCAAAGTCGGGAAAAAAACACCTGCCGCAGCTATTTAAGTACCCGACTTTCTTTAGCAGCCAAAAATGGGGGTACCCATAGTGATCCCCCATATCTGGACATCTTTAGGGGGGTCCTAGGATTATTTACCGAAAATTCCTGTTTTTTTATCGCCAATCCAAGTATCGCCGGGTCCCATTTTCGCCTACTTTCAAACTGAATGCGGGGATACGCGGGCACGCGCGCGATACTTTAACGCCTGGAAAACAGGCGAAGTCGGCGTTAAGTCCGGGCCACGTTAAGTTAACGCGGCTCGGCTCAAATTGAATACGGGCCATGGTTAGATGACTTCCTGTGCATGTAGGTTGCCCATCATCTATTCACACATCATTTTAGAATATTTTCACAATATTTAATTTTTTATATTTTTTATATATCTTTTGCAACATAATGTACTTTTCTCACTGATATTTTTCGTCACTTTAGAGTTTTTTTATTTTTGCACACTTTATTGGTCTGCCCTTGTTCCGGTCCCGTCCCGGCTACGACGCACGTGAAGAGCAGCACGCATCCACACTGGTAAGCTATTTAAAGCTCTTTTGTGTAACGTAATGTTCATATGTTGTATGTCGCATCCTGAAGGAGGGACGTGAGGTCCCGAAACATCGTTGGAATAAAGTTTGACTTTCTGTAAACATTTTACTTAGATCTCCGAGTGCCGCCTCTGTACATTGGGGGTGTCAGATCATCTGCGCATCTGTGTATATATATATATATATATATATATAGGCTAATGCTGCTTCTCACCTCTATTGGGGGGGCCTGAAAAAGTTTTCTATTACAGTGACATACATTGCACAAGATGTACACTGGGTAGGGTTACCACCAGTGTGATATACAGTAACAACAGATATTATGGTATTTAGTAAATATGTCCGGAGCCCAGATGGTAACTGGAACTGGATCTCAATGTCTGAGAATTGGCTGAGTGACCTTTAACACATGATGCACATCATCACACTCCAATTCCAACTTTCATTTCAACTCATAGTGCCTGTGTATTGCTTAAAAAATACTTTAAAAAACATATCAGCATAATTGAGACATTATTCTATCAGTAGTAAACACAGCACTCATTTGGGTTCTGTCTCTCTTGTGGGGGGGACAGTATAAGCTTCTCATTTCTCAATTTCACTCAGGCCCTCAGAATTACAGTAAAGAAAGGAAGCTAGTAGGAAAAGAAGGAGGAAGCCCAGTTTTCTGGGTCCTGCTTGCTGTGATGATACTGGGCACTAGTGGAGCAGTTTAGGTGAGATGTACCTTGCTCATGTCTAGTGACACAATGATATTCCTCTATGGGGTTTGCTCAAGCCCCCTATCCACATCCCTTAGCTACAGTATGCCACTTAGCCTGATCCTTGTTTGTAAATCTGAAGATAAAAAGGTGGTACCACGTTGGTGTCCAGGCCAATCATGGAATTTCTACTGACTATACTTTACTTGTTATATTATGAAGATTACTTTCCAATTCCAGCAGAGGGTTCCAATTTGAGGAGACTGGCCTGCTGTCCTGTAATCAGGACATTCATCACAATTTGCATGAGTAGTTGGGAGGTATTCCCATGTGAGCAGCATTTTTTCCTAAATCCATTGATCACAGGCAGACATGTCCAAACATGCCACAGACATGTCCCCAGCATGCTACCCCCTATCCTGATTCTGACCTCACAAATGTGTTATACCCCTTTCACAAATAGTGCAAAACCCGGGTTTTTGCTATGTGTACATGCAAACAACCTGGGTCGAAGTCCTGGGTTCGTGACCCTGCTTTGTACCAGGGTCGGGGACTTCTTTCCCAGGTAGTTAGTCTTAAAGGAGTATTAGTTAGCTACAACTCATTAATGCTGTTTAAATGACTGAAAAGTGTTAATATAGTAGCACCAATCTTTTTAAAGCTACAAAGTAATAATTTCAAACAGATTTAGTAAAATGAAAAACCAGCAAGAAAACATCACAACCCTTTACAAAAAATGTATATAGTGAAGAAAAAAACAATAGATATACTGTATCTTTGTTGTGTTCAACTATGTCAGAAATAATGCATTTTGTAAGACAATTGCCAACACAATCATAAAATTAGCCCAAAATTCTTTCTTGGTTTTGCTCTAAAGATTTAATCTTAGTTAGAAAACTAAGAAGTCTGGAGTGCCGTGGGAATCTCTCTTTCCAGTTTCTACCCATTTCCTCCTTCTATTCGGGCACCTGCCAATTATCATAGTTAGGTGTGCAGCTGTCGTTCCTATTTTTAACCAAAATATAGGCTCAATTAGCTTGTGCAGATGCAGATATGCATTATATAACAAATAACATTCATAACTGTGTGAAGTCCTTTGAAATATTAAGAATGTGTATATATTGTTTCCTGGGGAGAAATGAAAACAGTTACATTGCTTGTTGGCACCAATGTCTGGTTCCGTGATTGTTTCTTATCAGACAGCAGCATATAGGAGCACTGAACCCATGACATTGCACTGTTAAAACAGAGGATCAAGCTTAGAAGCAGGCCCTGTTCCCATGCCCTAGGCAAAATGAAGAAGGGGTTTCTGAGAAAAGGGGATAGGGAACACTTCAGAAGCAGATGCTCTTAGACTCAGACACAAAACTGTTATAATCAGTGCACAGAATTTTGAAAGACAATGCTGCGCTTTCACATACATTTTTTCAGTTTGGTACCCACAGTTTACAAAATAGTTATAAGTGAAAACTGATAAAATAATTAATCCTATAACAGAGCACTGTTTAGAGTTAAGAAGGCAAATAGAATTTGAACAACAGACAATCTGTTGCAGATAGGATTTTCCCTTCTACCATTTATTTTATATCACTGTCTTTGCACCTGCCTCAGTGTTTTGCTTCATCTTGCTACTCACAGAGGCATCAGCTTGCAGGGGAGAACTATGCAGCCTTTTCTCATGCCAGGCATGTAAGCAATGGCACATACCAGTTTGAAGCATGTCATGTTTCTCTTTCCCTTTTGTTTTTGTGCCGTTATTTTTTTTCACCCATTCATGCCTTTTTGCTTCCATCCATTTTCCTTTTCAAGTAATTTAAATGTTTTACAGTGCTGGATCTCAATCTTTGCAGCCTCACTATTACTCATTATTTATAGGAAAGCCAAAGGGCTGTAAATACCAAATGACCTGCATGATGATTTTCCCTTTATACTTGTATCCTACTTTTGGAAGGTGCAGGTGATCAATGGATGAGGATGCTTCATTTGTGGATGTTCATTTACAAAACTCACTTTAATTCCAATGTGTTCTTATGGTGGTTAAACAGAACATGTCTGGTATAGTTATATGACTCCATACATTAATCATTATCAGGGGTCTTCAAAAAGACAGGGGAGGCTTGTGCAGACTCCGTGCAGTGGCAAACGCAGGATTTCTGGAGGGGGGTTTCCAAATGCTTGATTTTAGAGTGAGTGTGTCCTGTCCACGAAGAGGGCATAATTAGCAATTATCCAGCTTTAATATGTTACATACAAAGTGTATTGTGTGTCATAATCCCAGCATATACAGGACCAGCAATTACAGTAAGCCATTAGATGCAGCAGTAGGGCCATCCTGTCTGAGCTGAATGTTTTTATGTCAGATGTGGGCACAATTCCAGAGCATTGGAGCAAGTTTGGGAGTCTGGTGGAGCGGCAGAAGAACCTAGTACTGCCCTGGACATATATGTACATATTGGTCTCCTTATGTACTGGATAGTGTATTATTATACAGTATTAATAATTAGCCCTATAGATGGTCTATAGCAGTGCACCCCTAACAGTGCATGTTTTCCACATCTTCTAGTTGGTGAACAGGTATATTTATTATTGGTTGACAAATTTTAAAAGATCCACAGGTGGTGCTTATTATTTAATTTGTGATACTGAGAACAACATGCAGTACTAGTAATATTCTATTATATTACTATTTCTGTTGTGGTCTTGGTGTTGGCTGGGGAGGGGGGTTTCCAGGCAAACGGAAACCCCCCTGCCTTTGCCTATGCCGTGTGTGCCCCTCCCCTGCGCTCTCTCACTGACACATGTCTCTGGTAGACTGTGGCACAAGTATAGAGGTACGTATACTGAATGGGTACAGGGTGCACCCATTATAGATACACCCATGGTCTTTTGTGCAATACTGTATGGTTATTGGAGAAACAGATTCATCATTTAATACCATTTATATTGTCATGTAACATATTTTAGTGACATGCACATCAAGTGATCTAGTCAAACTAAATGGGGAGTTAATGTACCATGCCGCTTTTATACCCTTCCCAGGATTATAACTGTACTCTGTTTAAAATATTTAGAGCTTATAATTTCACACTTCTGGTTGACAGAAGAAATTGTGCATGAAACAAAATCCTAAGCAGGGAGAGGTCGAACGTTTACTGACTGTGATGTCTCTGACTTCTCTAAGGATAATACATATTAATCAGCTTATTGTAGCTTTACATTAGTTACTATAATCTGCTGAAGAAATGCAAATACTAAAAGCAAATTAAATGCTAATAACAGTGTAAATTAAAACATATTCTGAACCTTAGTGATAACATGACTCCATACTTTGAAGGCTATTGACAGGCATCAATGAGTAATGCTGGTGATTTAAAGCATTACATACTGTAAAACATTTCATTCTTAACCCTGATGAACATATTAGACATACATATTTTGTGGATTATCATAGCAATATACTACATACATTGTTTTCAGGCAAAAATTAAATAATATTATATACATTATTTATTATATACATAGACATGCCTGTATTATTTATTACATTATTTTTTGTGCATTTTGAGGTTTTTGACACAAATTATTTTAATTTTATTTTTACCCAGTCCCTAAAAAGTTACTTTTTAAATGTTTCTTACAGTATATAACACAGCAGACTCAATTTCAATATATCTGCCCCAAATTGGTTTGGGGTATATTTACTAAGGTTTGTGTTTTTAGAAGTGGAGTTGTTGCCCACAGCAACCAATCAGATTCTACTTATCATTTATCTAGCACCTTCTAGAAGATAATAGCTAGAATCTTATTGGTTGCTATGGGCAACAACTCCACAAATGCTCACTTTAGTAAGTATACCCCCATATATCCTATATGGTTCTTTACATTTCACCATCTTGTGATGCTCCTGCAAACTTTTGAAAAGAGTTTGAGGCTCAGTGCACAATGTATAAACATCACCTCAGTCCATCCTCCCGTCACTCCCTCTTTTATTAAATAAAGAGTTTCCATTTTACTCCTAAATACTGGACGGTGTAGCCGTACATGAGTGTGCAGGAACATTGGGATTTTATTCCACTTGTCAATTTTGTATGTTTGAATATTTTTTTTTACATTTTACCGAATGCTCCTAGAAATGCATTTTTCCACTGAAGATCTAGTGTAAATTGCAAAATGCACCCATTAATGGTATAGGTCAGTCCCCAAACTACGACAGTTCTGAGCCAATATTAAATGTTTTATAGAGTGAAAATGGCTGTATTCTTTCTGCAAAGCAAGGACTGTTCCTAAAAAAATCTCTACTTGATCTCATTTCAATAAGCATGGTGCAAAAAGCTAAATCTCAGTTTTACGTTTCCCAAAAAGTAGGAACCCTCATGCACCAACTGTATAATTTTCAACTCCTCCTGACTGCCATTGAAACGTCTAATCCTCCAGCAAACACTGTCATCTTGCTACAAAATTCTATGCACTGTGTTTGTTTTTTTTTCATCACATTTTGCCCTTTCTAAATGATCTCCAACATTTAAACAACAATGTATTTGGTAAGAAAAAGGTTGAATTGATACCGAAAAGGCACTTACTAGCAATGTTAAACTCAATGTTCCATACCTTGTATGAATGTATCCAGCTTGCAGTGTCTCGTCTTTATGTGTTCCTTGGTGGCTTATATCCTTTCATAGAATGCACAATGTGGGCTACCTTATCCAATACATAAACAGTCAAAAGTGGAGCAATAAAAAAATAGTAGACAGAAAAAAACTTGCCTTCAAAAGAGGGAGTCTTTAGTACGCCATTATGTAAATAGTGTACTGATTCAAATTTGGTAAAAAAACATTTTTAATTTTCTAGCAGTAGACATTGTGTGCAACATCAAATGGATACCATTAATTTCAAACATTACATTTGATTAAATATTATTAGTACAGTATGTAATTTCAAACAAGATTTCTAACTTGTACACATAATTAAATTGATGTTACTGTGTTTGACCCTTTCTCATTTGGGAAATTTAAAAAGCAAGTTTGAGCATTGCTTACAACGGTCTCCAGCTGATGTATGTGTTGTTCTATTTTCTGTGGCGTTGACATGTAAGAATACACTGAGATATTAAAATACTGCAGGATACTAAATCAAGAACCAAGAGCATGTTTGATTAACTGAGCCAAAACTTTCTGGCAAGCGAGAGCTTAAGACCTCTGCTAAACACAACTAAACTTTCATTGTAGATGTATTTTGTAGACAGAGTACTGAAAACAAATCTGACCCATTACACAGACTTTGGTCTGAATTAATTTACTTTTGTGAATAAAATGAGTATGCTTAATTGCACACACAGTTGTACTTAGTTATCTAAGCAGAAAAAAAATGCATTGGTAGATCTAGAAATTTACAGAGATAGTGATGAAAGTTGCAAATTTATTTTACTTATCAAATCAAACTATACGTCATTTAGTAATATATAACCCCATAATGCCAAAATACACATGCATACATTTAACACATATTTAATATAACTTAATTGAAAATTGAGCTATATATATATATATATATATATATATATATATATAGCTCAATTTTCCATATGGCCTGTATATACTGTTTAAATGGGCTGTTGTCACCATGGCAATTAACCCCCTGAGTCCATTTTAGAAATAGGAAATGGTGATGACATCATTTCCGGTCACATGTTCTGCGGGTTGGGCACCAAGGTAGTGAGCAATGACATAACTTCCGGTCACATGACCGGCAGTTTGGATGGCAAGGAGGCCAGTGATCAGCTGATCTAGAGCAGGTATATAGGTAGGAGCAGTGCTCTGGGAGGGTTTTGTTTGTCCAATATTGTGGTGGAGGCTCTGTCTTGAGAAAGGCCAGTGTTTGGCCGAAACATCGACTTGCTGTGCTACACTGATTGTGTGAGTAATACAATTCTCTGAATTAAAAGACCCTGGTGAGTGCACTCTTTCTTTGAATACTTTATATCAGTGTTGGACTGGAGCATGAAGGGCCCACAGGGGGAATTAAGTGGTAGGGGCCCATGCTTAAGCAGTGAGGTCATCCACCAGATGGGGTGCGGCAAGCCACCACAGACACTTGGCTAATCAATCTTGGTGTAGTTTCTATAGAATGGAACCAAGCCTCCAAGTTGATCAGTGCTCCTGCTCCACCAGGTAAATGACATCTAATAGAGTAAAAATGTCTAATTTGAAGTCTGGAACTTGACACCTAGAAGTGAGGGTGGGCCCACTGGCAGTGAGGCCCACCGGGGATTTCCCCTATACCCCTGTGGGCCAGTCCAACCCTGCTTTGTATATATATATATATATATATATATATATATGTATATCTAGACATGAGTAAAAAGATGTATTCTAGCTATATAGAATCATGAATATTGAGTTGATTTTTAGTTTTGTAAAATAATTCTGGTATTTGGATAGACAAAGAATTTGAATTTGCAGATATATCTTAAGTACAGTATATCACGATTTGTTTTTCTAATTGATAGATACTGTTGATGAATAAAACTGGTGTACTTATTCAAATTTCAAGTCATCCACTCTGATTTGCTCATATTATTAAAATGTTGTTTTAAACCATTGCTGCAAAGCCACAATTGAGAGACAAGAAATCACCCACCCACATGTGTTCCTTAGAGTATAATGGTTTCTTTGACACACCAGATTAGGACAGTATACCAAAGATAATAACAACATAAATAAAAAATACATTACTGTAAGGCTATAGGTGAATGGTTGATGTATTATACCAGTAATAGACAGCCTTTTCACACTTTCACTTGCAGTTCCAGCTAATTTTTTATACAAGTGCTTCTCAAATTCAGTGCTTGGGACAAACTAACAGTGCGTGTATTCCAGGTCTCCTCAGAAAGCTGGATGTATCAAATATTGCAATAAGATTGTGATACATGCTTCCTCTATTTGCCTGCATACTTTTATGTTGCTGGTATGCAGGTACACATAACACATAACATCCATGTTTAAGACCTCCTAAACTACATGCGCATCCATTGGCCTGCGCACATACAAGCCACAGGAAATGATGAGGGACAGAGGCTATGTTTCAAGCACATTACCCTCAGTCAGTAAGACAGTATAGATCATACTTAGGCTAAGTCAATTACTACCATAAATTCTTGCCAAACATCTCTAATCTTACACCGTTGTATGCACTCCTACAAAACAATGCATGCAGAAAATTGTATAAGATTGTAAACAAGCATTCTGGTAAAACAAAAAATGTACAAAGTCTAACTAATTTTGACCTTCTGTTGTCCATCAGGCTAGCATGTGATGCTTCACTTTACTATAAAGGGGCAGTCTTTTCACATACTTTGAGAAATAGAACTAGAAGACCAATTGCATATGCATCACAACCTTTAAGAACTGCAGACAAAATTTATAAACTGATTGTGAGGTTTGAATTGCATAATTTCTTGTTTGGGCAGAAATTCACCCTGATGACTGATCACCAACTGTCTCCAATTTCAATCCTATAAAGGCAGTACCAAACTTGAAGGATGCTCGCCTGTGATGATAGTCCTTGTCCTTTGGTGCTTATCATTATGACATTGAATTCACTAGAACCAAACAACAAGGCAATGCTGATGGTTTTTCACATTCTCCCTTGCAACAGTCTGAGGAAGACAATAAAGAAGACTCTTTAGAGGTTTATCACAACCTTCTAGTAGATCAACTGCCAGTGACCAATAAGCTAATTATCAGAGAAACAAGCAACAATCCAGTTTTCTCTAAAGACTTGACGCTCAATGGCTGGCCCAAGCTTGAAAATCCTATTTATCATAGATATTCTAAAAGTAGAGACCAATTGTCAATGCCAGGGAACTTTAATGTGTTTACCTAGGGTGGTGATACCACTCAAACTCCAAAACTAGGCATTGATTGCATGAAGGCTACTTGGGAACTGTTAAAATGAAGATTTTGTCAAGAAACTACATGTGGTGGCTGGGAGTTCATATAGAAATTGATAGTTTGGCAAAAGAGTGTTCAGAAGGCATGAAGGTGCAAAATGCTCATTCAGTGGCACCTACACATGCCTTGGAGTGGCCATCCTCCCGATGGCACAGGGAGTACATAGACTTTGTAGGACCGTTTGTGGACTGTATGGTTTTTTTTTTGCAGTTGATGCTCACTTCAAATCACGTAAGGTAATTAAAATGCTACAGTATATAAGAGCAGTAAACTTGCTCTTACTGTATGTCTACAGTATCTTGGCCAAGAACAGGCTGCCAGAACAGATTTGTAGTGACAATATTCCGCAATTTACATCAGCTTAATTCCAAAGGTTCCTTAAAGAAAATTTAATTAAACATTTCACTTTTACTTTATGGCTCCTCACCATTCAACCGCCAATGTCCTGGCTAGAAGATTCATACAGACCTTTAAGAGAGCTAGCAAGACCATAAGTAAAGAACCAGTACTGCTTGAGCATGGAATTGATAACTGTTAATCTACCGCAGCACAGTATAATCCCCTACTGTAGAATAATTTGCAATATTGTTTCTACGGAAGAGCTTGAGGTCTCAGTGTAACTTAGTAAAGAAAATCGGTGCAGGTCTACCAATGACCCACTTGAAATTTTCCTGTTGGATAAGATTTTTTTATTTATGATTTCAAAGCATACAAGTGAAACCAGGCAAGGTGATGAAAACTGGACTCTTGGTGTACAAAGTTTAGGTGAGAGAGTAGTAATGTCATGTCAATCAGATAATTGACCAGTGGGTTGATTGAATCCAACATGACCCTTAACCTTTCTAGAATAATGAACATGACTTTATCAGTGCTACTTTAAAGCCTCAATTGGTAATCCAATTGAGGCTTTACCCAAATCAGTTCTGCACTCTAGAGATTCTCTTGCAGAAGTTCCACTGACTTTTCCAACAACAATAGATGCCGATCCCTTTACCAATCCAAACCTGGTGACATTCTGAAGTCCTTTCAAATTAGGTTTATCAGGCCCTAATTAGAATTATTGAGAAATATATTATAGTAGAATAGTGAGGTGTGGTATAGTTGTATATTGCATTACAGCATAATCATAGAGCTGTATGGTTTAGAACAGTGGTTGTGACCCCAAAGTGGGTCTCTACTACCTTGTGATGTAGTTGCATGACCACTAAACCACTAAAGTTTTTGTAGATATGCAGTATACTGTAAGTGGTTTGTGGAGGGATTTGATGGCATGTCAGGGGCATGTGGGCTTATCTGATGGCATGTAAGCTAATGTTTAATGGCATATGTGGGAATCTGATGATATGATGGGGTCTGATTGGCATATATTGGCACATGGGAGAATCTGATGGCATATCAGGGGCATGTGGAGGATGTTTGATATCATGTAAGGTGAATACTGTGCATGTCTAATGGCATATAAGAGACATTTAATGTATGAGAGATGGCATTTAAGATGTCTGATGGCATGTAAAAGGCATGTGGAGGATGTCTGATGGCATGTAAGGACATGTAAGGAAGTCTAGAAAATATTAAAATCCAGGCACTGAGCAGTATTCAGTTGGATGAGCAGCTGCTAAATTGGTGGATTCTATCACCTTAAATAGAAAATTGAAATTAAAAAAACAAGGGCGCAGTGCTATATCACAACCAGCATTGGTTCCTACCTTCTTGGTTGAGGGGGGCTACATAAGTTGCAGTCTGGAGTCAGTCCAGGCACCTGCTGTATCTGGCAGGCACCAGGACTGGTGTATGCAAACAACAGTGATGGGACCAGTGAATATGCACAAACACCAGCTTTCAGGGACTGCATTTGCTGCAGCCCCTAGAAGCCAGTTAGGGCTGTCAGAAATACAGGGGAGTGGCTTCATATTGGAAGTGTGCCGTCTCTGGTAATTGTGGCCCAGACTGTGCACAAACTGACTGACTCACTGGGCGTGGCAGATTTTACAGGGGGGGAGGGGTGTAAAATCTGCCCCTGACTGAAACTGATAGTTTGTAGGACTTAAAAATTATGGGTAATTTAATTAGCCCTGATAATTTTTTGGGCAAATAAAACGGGACTTACAACATTTTTTTGCCTTTGGTCAATTCAAATAGATCCCGCTTTATTTCAAAATGAAAAAAAAATAGTTTTTGGGTGAATACACATACGATCTGTGGTCAGGTCATGGGCCTATGTGTTTTTGCGGTGATGATTGTGAAAACCAGGCTGCTTTTCAGGGGTTTTTTCCACGATGACTGCTAGCTTCATGGTTAGTTGAATAGCCCCCGGGGGATCAATTAGCCATGAAAAGTTGCTGCTAATTGAATTGCCCCTTTTGGTAAATGTCAGATTTTTTCCACATAACATATATAATATATACAACAAAAGTACATATAGCGCATCATAAAAAGTAGAGATATGCGGTTCGGTTTTACTCGGAGTTACTCAGATCTATTTGGATCTCAAAAATGGCATCACATTGGCTATCCGGCTGTCACGTGTTTTGGATAGCCAATAAGATAAACACAAATTTATCCGAACTTGTGATAATTTGGCATTAAGAACCAAATAAAACTGAACCCGCACATCTCTAATAAAAGTAGTACAGGTTGAGTCTCCCATATACAAAATGCTTGGGAACAGGGGTATTTTGGATAACGGAATATTCCGTATTTTGGAATAATTTCATATCTTAATGAAATATCTTGGGAATGGGACCCCAATATACACACAGAATGCATTTATTTGTTATATACACCTTATACACATAGCCTGCAGCTAATTTTATACAATATTTTCAATAATTTTGTGGCTCAAGCAAAGTTTGTGTACATACATGAAATACATTTATGTTTCATTTACACCCTATACACACAGTCTGAAGGTAATTTTATACCATATTTTTAATAATTTGTGCCTTACACAAAGTTTGTGTACATTGAACCATCAAAAATCAAAGGTTTTATTATCTCAGTCATGCCAAAATGATTCCGTATTTCGGAATATTCCGTATTTCAGAATATTTGGATATGGGAGACTCAACTTGTATATATAAAATTATAATAATTATAATTAGTAGATATGTAGACTTTAAAAATACATAGATAATAATTAAGATAAATAATTGAATGCTGATAGACTAATAATTAATTGGATGCCCACTATACCCTTTTGATTCCTCCAGTACCAGCCAAGTGACTAAACGATACTCTCAAAGAAAGTACTCATCTCCAGCTACATCCTTGGAGCTGGGTGGCACAAGCATGTAATAAAATGGAAGCTCTGAACAATCAGCTCGTAGAGCTGAGCTACCGGTTCAGTCACCCTACACACCATTGCCATTCTGGGAAAGCATTAGTCTGTGGCAATATAGAGGCTTCAATAGTGTGCCTGTTGAACCAAGCCGCTGGTACAGCCACTCTCGCCGGCAGGAAATTAGATACACAAGCTGGGGGATTGAGCATGAAGCACATTCAAATGCTTAACCTATAGTGTATAACACTTGCAGGACCGGATTATAGGCAGGGCGACAGTGGCAGTCATCCTGGGTCCCCCATACATAGGGGGCCCCAACTCACTGTCCACGGCCACCGGCCACATCCCCCAGATTAATATTTTTTTTCTTCTAATGGAGCTGACAGCCAAGATTAAGCCCTGCCCCTCACTGCATTTGGCTCCGCCCCCTCTTCAAAGACCCGTGAATCGCGTTGGTCCAACTTTTGCTGCTCCCTCTGAAATAAGGAGAGGTAAGCAGTAATGTATATGTGTGTGTCTATATATATATATATATATGTATATATATATATATATATATATATACAGTCAGGTCCATAAATATTGGGACATTGACAGAATTTTCAGATTATGGCCTCTATTCACCACCACAATGGTTTTGAAATGAAACAAACAAGATGTGCTTTAAATGCAGACTTTCAGATTTAATTTGAGGTTAATTACATCCAAATCGGGTGAACGGTGTAGGAATTACAATTTTTAATATGTGCCTCCCACTTTTTAATCGGCCAAACGTAATGGGACTATGAACTCAAAAGCTATTTCATGGACAGGTGTGGGCTATTCCCTCATTATTTCATTATCAATTAAGCAGGTAAAAGGTCTGGAGTTGATTCTAGGTGTGACATTTGCATTTGGAATCAGTTGCTGTCAACTCTCAATATGAGATCCAAAGAGCTGTCACTATCAGTGAAGCAAGCCATCATTAGGCTGAAAAATCAAAACAAACCCATCAGAGAGATAGCAAAAACATTAGGTGTGGCCAAATCAACTGTTTGGAACATTCTTAAAAAGAAAGAATGCACCGTAGAGCTCAGCAACACCAAAAGACCTGGAAGACCACGGAAAACAACTGTGGTGGATGACAAAAGAATTATTTCCCTGGTGAAGAAAAACCCCTTCACAACAGTTGGCCAAATCAAGAACACTCTCAATGAGGTAGATGTATATGTGTCAAAGTCAACAATCAAGAGAAGACTTCACAAGACTGAATATAGAGGGTTCACCACAAGATGCAAACCATTGGTGAGCCACAAAAACAGGAAGGCCAGATTACAGTTTGCCAAACAACATCTAAAAAAGCCATTACAGTTCTGGAACAACATCCTATTGACAGATGAGACAAAGATCAACTTGTACCAGAGTGATGGGAAGAGAAGGAAAGGAACTGCTCATGAATCAAAACATACCACCTCATCAGTGAAGCATGGTGGTGGTAGTGTCATGCCGTGGGCATGTATGGCTGCCAATGGAACTGGTTCCCTTGTATTTATTGATGATGTGACTGCTGACAAAAGCAGCAGAATGAATTCTGGTGTTTCAGGTAATATTATATTCTCATATTCAGTCAAATGCTTCAGAACTCATTGGACGGTGCTTCACAGTGCAGACGGACAATGACCCGAAGCATACTGCAAAAGCAACCAAAGAGTTTTTTAAGGCTAAAAAGTGGAATGTTATGCAATGGCCAAGTCAATACCATGACCTGAATCCGATTGAGCATGCATTTCACTTGATGAAGACAAAACTGAAGGAAAAATGCCCCAAGAACAAGCAGGAACTGAAGACATTTGCAGTAGAGGCCTGGCAGAGCATCACCAGGGATGAAACTCAGCGTCTGGTGATGTCTATGCGTTCGAGACTTCAGGCTGTAATTGCCTGCAAAGGATTTGCAACAAAGTATTAAAAAGTGAAAGTTAGATTTAGGATTGTTTAGTTTGTCCCATTACTTTTGGCCCCTTAAAAAGTGGGAGGCACATATAGAAACCGTTGTAATTCCTACACCGTTCACCTGATTTGGATGTAATTACCCTCAAATTAAATCTGAAAGTCTGCAGTTAAATCACATCTTGTTTGTTTCATTTCAAAGCCATTGTGGTGGTGAATAGAGGAGAAAATATAAAAATTCTGTCAATGTCCCAATATTTATGGACCTGACTGTATATATATATATATATATATATATATATATATATAAATATATATATATGTGTGTCCAAAACCAGCATATGGCAGCATTCCTTGCAAGAAAGGACAAGCCTGGTTCACTCTTTCTTGCAGTATGCTGATATATGTATACATGTATGTGTATATGTATATATATATATATATATATATATATATATAAAACACTGGCACAGGTGCTGGCAATTTCACCTATTTCAGACTAGTGAAAAGGAGATACACTTGCCTTTTACAAGACTTACTGATGTTACTCATAAGTTAATACTCTGTTTTGCCATCGTTTTCATGTTGCTAAGTTGCAACATATAGTTTATATACATTAAAAATTGGCCTCGAAGTGGCCAAACAAAGTTTTTTGTGGGATCACTTTATTATACTAAGAAGGAATACCACAATTGCTCCCTATTGGGATATAAATTTGGTCTTTATTATTTTCTATGTATTTTTAAAGTCTGCATATAGTATCAATTATTTATATTTAGTATTATTTTATATGTAAAATTTTTGTATGATGTTCTATATGTGCTTTTGTTGTATAAGTCATAAATTCAAAACAAAAGTGAGATACTGATCGACATTAATACTCGCATGTTGATAATTAGCTCTTATGATGTGGTGATTTTCTAGGGGCAGTGTTCAGCATTAACGCACTGGGGTCTTCTAAACATTTTTTATAGTCATATGGATTTCCATAGCAAAATAGTTTGACAACCTCTGGTTTACCAGTATGGTGTAGTGCAGTATAGTGTAGTATATCTTATTCATATAAAGCAGTATGTTGTAGTATAGTGCAGTATGGTATAGAAGTATAGTGTAACATAGTACAGTATAGTTTCTCCATATTTATGCATAAAGATACACCTGCAGAAAATATACTGTATATACTCATAAGACTTTTCCACATTTTTCACTGCTTGATGCATCAACCCCAAAATTATGGTTAGACACAGTGAATAAAGTGACTATTTACAAATACAGTAGCTTCAAGACCCAGTGAACATTACGTTTAAGGATAATCACTTGTCAGTTTAGTACATGGTCCTGCCCTGCCAACTGCTGAGGGATAGCACAACATGTTCTGAGTGAAAAACCATTACAAATACTGGGATTGAGAACAGGTGAGATTTAGCTACCAGGAGTTGTATCTTCCATAAGCCCAGGGGAGTAGCGAGAGTGGTTCCAGTGGAGCATGAGCTCCGGGCACCAAAATGGACAGAGGGCGCCATTCAGGTTTCTGGAATTCATGGGGTGCTGCACAGTATGACGGACGCCTTTTAGTTTTATCTCGGTTTGTTTGCACTATAGCCTAAATAAGTTAGGGATCTGAGATCCATTTCTACATTTCATGCTCCATCAAGCTGCCCAGATTGCCTCCCCTCCTGCCCTCCCTCCTCTGTGATCATCTGCTGTCACCTCCCCTTTCCTGTCAGATTGATTACATTCACTTCTCACCTCGTTAATTCCCTCCCCTCTCTACCCTGTGATCAGCTCTTTGCCCCTGTCCACTCCTTTCTTATTGGCTTCTGTCACCACACTTCTCTGATCAACTATTTGCCCCTCCTCTATCCTTTCTTATTGGCTTCTGTCACCACCCCTCTCCTCTCCTTTTCTTATTGGCAGGTATGAGTTTTAAAAAAAGTAACTACTTTGCAATTTAAAGTAATGAGGTGTCCCTAGGCATGACCACAAAGTAGTATTTGAAAGGTCTTTTAAAAAAGACTGTATTATGAGACCTGAGTTAATGGTGGTAGACAGAACATGATTAGTGGTACTCATATTAATATAGGCACAATGTATATTTGCAAAGTAGGAGCATAGCTGAGAAGGGAGCTTCCTATAGGTGTTCCCACTCCAGTGAAAGCTGCTTGGGGCAGTAATTGCAGTAATAAGCTGTGCACCCTGTGGAATCTCACTCTAGCACATCTATTCTGTCAATTTAACTTAAATGATCACAGTATATAATACAATTTGCTCTATTGACTGATAACAATGATTCAAATGAGATAAAGGTCAGATTCTAGGTGCTATACACAGGGCCGGTGCACGATGTCTGGGCACCCTAAGCAGCATTTCAACCACCACCTCTGCTCCCTCCATTTCATACTATGCCACATATTAGTGACCCCAGTTTACAATATGCCACACAGCAGTGTCCCAAAATCATAATATATGCCCAACTAACATGCTACACAGCAGAGCCCCAAAATCATACTGTGCCCCAATTCCTAATATGTCATATGTACATCTGTGCCACAAATTCATTATATGCCACACAGCTGTATCCCCAATTCATAATTATGCCAGACATCAATACCTCCAATACATAATATGGCACACAGCTGTGCACCAAATGTATTATATGCCACATAGCCATGAATTATGCTACACTATGCCCCTAATATATATGCTACACATGTGCCCCAAATTATTTATATGCCATACAACAGTGCCCCAATACAGTATGCCACACATCCATGCCCCAATATATATTAATGCCACACATCCACACCCCAATATATGTCAGCACCCATTAACCCCCACACACACACATATACACCTCACCCTGCCAGCACTCATTAAACCCACACATATACTAACCCTGTCAGCACTCAATAAAACCACCACCACCCCTACACTCACTAAGCCTGTCTGGACTCATTAACACACACACAAGCCCCCACTACGTACACACACCTGCATCAGCTTTTGTCATCAGTAGTCCGGGCCGGGACTGAAAGAGACATCCTTTGTTTGTGGACTCATCGGCACCCTCCAGTGGCTGGTGCCCCTAAGCAGCCGCCTAAAGCTTCCTAATGGTAGCACCGGCCCTGGCTATACATAAATAAAGCAGTGCCAAAGGAGCTACCCCTTAATGTCAGATCATGCATCACCGAAGCATTCTATTCTCCTAATGGTACCTTAATGCCCAGCGTGATACTGCCACTGTTTGCTGTTTAACTCTCTTCATTTCAGTATTCCCTCGTAGCCTAGCCATACCCAACTGGCACAGTTGAGTACAGGTAGGGGGGGATGCTACAACATGCACTTTCTCTGGGCGCCATGGTTCCATGCTACTTCTCTGTATAAGCCGCTAATAATGTATGCTGATAGAGCTCTGTTTTCTCCCTTACAATGAAATTCTCCACTCAGCAAATACAATCACTCGTTGATGCAAGCTGTTTCCTGGCAGGATCAATGTTTTGCAGCTGGAAATGTTTAAGTTACAGATTGTGCTAAGCTTTGTCCACTAGCCACCAGGCTGTGCATTGCTCTGCCCAATATCCACCAAACAGGGCTCAGATTTATACACTAGTACCCATATAGGCACAGATTTGGCCATTACTTGGTAGTCTGAACATTACTTTGCACACAAGCAATCAAATGTAAATTGTTTTGAACATCAATCACCAGATTGGGCATCATTTTGCAAATTAAACACCATATAGACCAGTGGTCGCCAACCTTATTTTGGGATGTAAGCTACTCAAGAAAAATGAAACCTCCTGAAGAGCTATTAACATTTAAAATAAAAAAAAAATTCTGACTAATAACCAAAAAATGAAAGATCATTTAATGAAAATGAAATAAAATGTTTAATAGAAAACAACAATGCATTTAATTAATACAGTGATATTGTTGCACATTTCACTTTTATTTACCAGCTGCAAGTAGGTATGTAGAGTAGAGTAGCAAAATACATAGGCAGGGCTGCTGTGTGATTTTTCGGGAGGGCTGGATGGGAGTCACTTGCCCCAAATGCAGTCGACTCCTGTGATGTACAGATGGTGTCCATCATGTATTATGCCACCCTACAGCAATCACCTGATGCGCTTCCCCGCCGCTCCACCCATGGCTTTGCGGGGGTCACTTCCTCCTAGTTGACTCAGCAGTACTGCAGCTAAGCGAGCTACCCAAATTATGGCCATGAGCTACCGGTAGCTGACGAGCTACGGGTTGAAGACCACTGATATAGACCATCCCTTTGCTCAGTCACAATCACATGAGGTATACCAGAGCCATAACTAGACTTTTTAGTGCCCTATGCCAGAAGGAGCATTGGCGCCCCCCTATATTTCAACTAGGAACATAACGCACCCAAAAAGGGCCATGGCCTCATGGGGAAGGGCCAGGGAAGAGATAGGGGAGGTCAGGAGTTGCTGGAGATAAAATAAGAGGAAGCTACAAGTGAGAATGATAATAAACAGGAAAATTGACAGGCCCAAACAGCGCCCCCCTGCCCCACGGTGCCCTGTGCCAAGGCACTGATCGCACCACCCTAGTTACGGCCCTGAGGTATACTGTACCTTTTCCTACAAAATAGAAAACTATGTTCATGATCTTTGCCAACAGCCAACATGCTGAACTCAGGTTTGCCCTATAGCTATCAAATTTGATATACTGTAACTTTGCTCACTTAACCTCATAGTGAGCTTTGCTCATTAGCACCCAGATTGCACAATGCTTTGCTCACTAACTATTTACATTGAGATTAACTTTATACTCTATCCACCAAATTGGGCTCAAATTTGTATTCTAGCCAAAAACTGAATCTCCTTTACATACTACTAGTCAATAGAACTAATGCAGAAAAGCATGAAGAGGATGAATATAGTATCTCATCATTGTTATCACCTGTCAAGGATTGCAGGAATTGTCACAGACTGTTGACAAAATGTATGGTTAGCAATCATAGGGCCTAAATAAGAATCCTGTCTTAAATAAGGACCTCTTAAAGGATGTGGCAGAACACCCACAGGTCGCAACCCAAGGTTTAGCCTTCCAGGTTTGGGCTACACAAAGCCGACCAGAAATGAAGACTAATACATAGTTTGGGACGGGTGACAGGTCATGGTGTGCAGTATAAGTTTAATGTCTAGAAACAAAATGATCATCACAAGCAGACATACATGGTTGAAAAATTATAAGACTACCAAACAAAAGACACAATTATGTGTTGGCCAAGCACAGTGTTTTGTGCTGTGAAATCTTTTAAATCTTGTGCCTGTTGACTGGAACACAATGTGCGGCCACATATCTCTCACTGATGTGTCTCTGATTTGCTTTCTTGAAGCTAAAAAGTAGTTCTCAGATTCTATGTGGCCACGGCTGTGGTTTGAACTTAAAGCTGCCTGTTATGTTGCATTTGCGTAAATATACATTTCCACATTTTGCATCTGCAAGTTACAGAACAAACATGTAAGATATAAGCTTAGATTTAGAGTATAGTTGCAAGAAGAACAAGAATAGATCAATCATCATAAGTGACTCAGTATCCTAATGATAGATAGACAGCATCTAAAAATACAGTCAATAGATAGACACCAGAAGGTAGACAGTGAATAATTTGACAGGGGCTTAAGTCAACAGGGTCAAAAGTTTAACAGGTTAAAAGGTTGATAGGGTCAAACGGTCAACAGGGTCAAAATGTAGAAATGTAAATAGCCCACACAGAAAAGGTCACCATGTGATTTTTCATGGCTTTTAGGGTTAGGGTTAGGTTTAGGGTTTGAGGGCCTGATTCAGAGCTGGATGCTCTGACAGAGCGCTCGCTCTGAATCAGGGCCGGCCCTCTGGTTTTTTTGAGCGGCCTCCAGGCCGCTCGCATAGTTGTGGGTGACCACCCACAGCTATAGCCGGCGGCCATGATGATAGTTGCGATGGTCAAGACCATCGTGACCATCGGGCTTGCGACGAGACCCTTGTGATAGGGTCTCGTTGCCGCAAGCCCAGGAGTGCTCTTGGCTCAAACAGAGCCGAAAGCACTCCCACTGACATCACTTGTGATGTCAGTGAGGCCGGCCCCAGATGGTAGGCATTCCCATGGGAACGCCTCCAACTGTCTAGCCACGCCCCGGGCCTGCCCACCAAACATCGACAGCACGCCCCTTTTGGTACGAGACCCAGAGCGACAGCTTGCCCGTTGCTATCCGGGTCTCGCGCATGGCTCGTCGTGCGCATGCACACTGGGCCAACATCGACCCGCTTTTGAGCACTCAGCGCTCGCGAGCGGGTCTGAATCAGGCCCAGAGTTAGGAACTTGACAAAGGGTTATGGTTAGGTTGTGGAAGGGGACAGTTAGGGTTAGGTACTAGGGGGAAGGTTAGGCACTAGGGCTCCCAGCTGTTTTAGAACTACACATCCCAGCATGCCCTGCCAGCTATTTGGCCATGCTAAAACTGTTGCAGGGTATTCTGGGATGTGTAGTTCAACAGCAGCTGGAGGACTACTTATTGCCTATCCATTGCACTAGGGTGAGGGTTAGGATTAGGGTCAAAATAACAAAAAAAAAACACGTTGACCATTTTTATGTCGACAACTTGCATGTTGACCTTTTGATCCTATCGACTTTTCACTTTCTACCTTCTATTGTCTATCTATTGATTGTCATTGTATTCTTATCACTAATAGCTTGCTGTGTTTCATGGCTCAAAAGTAATATTATTGTCCCCTGAGATCTGTAAACTATATACTAGAGATGTGCGCTGGCCCCCGTATTTTAGATTTGGGTCTGGATTCATCTTGTGTTTTGGTTTTGGTCTTGGTTTTGCAAAACCACCTTCAAGAGTTTTGGTTTTGGATCTGTGTTTTTATTTTTAATTGTTGAAAAGTTTTTAAAAACAGCTAAATCATGTAATTTTTGCAATCCAAAATATGAACTTCAGATTTAAAATCCGAATTTCAAGCCAGGGGAAAATCCGTGACTCAGATCTATCTGGATCGCCACAGGAGATCAGAACCGCGACTCAGATCTGCCCGGATTCACAAAATTTGTGTGGATTTGGATTTCTGGGGAACTGAACCGCACATCTGTACCATATACACATACAGTACTGTCACTTTCAAATGCACTAGACCAGTGGTTCCCAAACTTTTTTGAATCATGGCACCCTAGAGTATCCGCATTGTTTTCACGGCACCCCTAAGAAAAAAGTTTGTTATTGAGAAATTCCAAAAAAATGTAGCAAAGTAAATTGTGTCAACCTTAGGTTCAGTTATGTGGTATTGGACAGGCTTGCACTTCTGTTTGTCCACATATTTACATAACATTGACCATAAATAATTGGATTTGGTGCTGGACCACCAACCTGAGGCACCCCTACAAGTCTCCCAAGGCACCCCAGGGAGCCACGGCACACAGTTTGGGCACCACTGCACTAGACAATGAGGTAAATGTAATAGGGTCTGAGTTTTCCCTGCGGACAAACTCGGACCTTCTCGCACATTTAAAGGTCCAAGTTTGTCCCACAACTTTTCAAATGTAATAGTCTGCAAACTTGTCAGTTAAAGACTATTACATTAATGCGAGTCTGTGCAAGTTTTCCCCTATGTAAACTTCGACCTTTTAATGGAACTAGTATTGCAGAGTATAGCTCTATACTTGCACATTTTCCAAACTCGGACCCTATTAAGTTTACCCCAATGTGTTAGACATCTGCTATATTTGCGTAGCTTATTTAGTGTTAGTCAAGATATTCCATCATTATTAAATGATACTAGGTCACCTCTGCACACCTGATTAAAAAGACATGCATTGGTTAACTGCCACCTTTGTGCTCATAATGCTGTATTTAGAGAGAGATTGGGAAGACTGTCTCTAATGATAAAGAACTCTGGTACTTCTGAAGAGAGACACAAGTGGCCACCAGCTTCCTACATTGGATTAGTATTATTACATTTGTTGCCCATTATTAACAGTTTCATCTCCACAGAAATTATATGGAGATATGTAGTTGGGCTAGGGTTTTCTTATACCCTTATATTTATTTTTCATGTAGCTACAAAAATTAAACTAAAAATATAGTTTCTCCTAAAATTTTATTTTCTAAAATACAGCCATAGCTGGTGGAGAAGAAGAGTTGTGCTGTAGGCACAAAATCCTCATGTTCTGTAACTAAAATTTTCCATTTTACCCTCAAGAAAACAGGAGAGAGCCAAATAGCTCCCTTGATGTAAAAACCAAGGAAATGTCTCAAGCTCTGTTAATAAAAACATTCTCTTATCTAAGCTTAATGTGCTCTAATAGTTTAATGTATGAATCAGTGGCAATATGGTTCTGCTTAGAAGAACTGAGTCATTTACAACAAAATAAGCAAATTCATCACCACTTAGTGGAGCGAAAACATGTTTAGACATAGTTTACATTTTAGCACTGTGTTGTTTTTCAGTATAATGTTACACATTTCGTTATTTAGAGTGCAAGAAACTTGACATATTTGTTTTGCTTACTAGAACTTTAATCCTTATAAAAATAAATGTACACTATGTAAATTTTTCTAATTACAAAAACCAGCAAAGTTAAGCCGGCCACACACTGCCAATGTTTTTCATCAGATCAGCTAATTGAACAACTTTTCTGACCAACTAAACAATAAAAAGTTGACTCCCTACAGTACCAATTTTTTTTATCATAAATGCCCAATATTCTTTTCCAAAGGTCATTTGTCACAAATCTTTTCTCCCCTTACACTTAGCAGATGATAATTTGACTGCAAGCCGAATATAAGTAAAAGGCTGGACAGCAGAAGCTTACAAAAAAGAAAGCTCCACCTTATCAATGCAAAAAAGAAAAAAAATATATTTTAAAAAATTGCCTGAATTCCCCCAAACAATCTTAACAAGTGTTATGCTTTTAATCCTAGGATAGCATTGGAAAAATCAGGTTGACGCTTGAGGTCCCCATGATTTTTCATTAATTACTGCTAGACTTTGCCAACCTTAGCTATTGAAACCTTAGATTGGGATATCAACAGGCTAGTTGGCCCCAGGATGGGCTTCCCCATTGGGCCTGCAAAATGTATGCGGTTCCCCCTCCTGAACTCTTGCCGCTAAAAGCTCTATACTTAACATTGCATATATATACTTAACATGGAGCCTTCTCATGGTAATTTGAATTAGAGACTGTGAGACATCACCATGTTTAGTATAAGCACAATGTTAAGTATATAGAACTAGTTCCGGCTGGTGATGCTACACTCTCAAGGGGCTAAATTGCATATTAGTTTTTTTACAATTTCTTTTGGTTGGGGGGGGTCATTTATTCCTGGTCTATTTTAGCACCCATGGGTGGGTAGGTGTATAGTGAAGACTGCTTCTCTGTTCCCCATACTTCATCCAAATCCATCCAGGGGAAGACTCAGAACAGGCTCCCTGGGTCAAAATTCTGTCCAGCGTACACAAACGGGTGGTCTGACTGGGAACTTAACCCCACCCAATACCTGGCCAGAATCCAGCTGGACCACCTTGCATTGGTTTCATCCCAATCGGTGTATATATATATAGCAGAGTCCACTTGTGACAAGTATCCAGCACACCATGTAGAGATAACTCAGTGCATTTAATAGAAGAATACCATCAGGGTTAAGCAAGCCATAATGTAGCAAGAAAATACTCAGCACATATTATCCAGTGCTCCTGGCCTCCAATAGGGTAAGAAAGTGGGGAACCATGCTCACAGACCCGCTAAGTCCCAATAGCTGTTTTGTACCACCTTTGGTAGCAAATACTGTGATATTGGTGAAAAAAAATATTTTAATATGCTAAGCATGCACTCTTCAAATATTTGCAAGGCTTACAGTTCTAATAGGATCCATTTTATCTGAGAAGCACTTGTGTGGGCATACTCACCACTTGCAATAAATAACTCCCATAAATTAATAATTTCAAGATGTGCAAGCCTCAAATCCTGAAAACTGCCTTGGAAAACAAAAAGCGCAGGGTTCTCCGGCTATAGTGGAAACAAGCTCCAATTTAGCACAGGAATGGTGTCTCTTTTGTGGAGGGTTGCAAAAAGCAGCATACACCACCCTCTCAGACTACCAGCATTGTACTGAAAAGCACTTCGGGGCCTGGAGACTGAGGTTGGAACATCCTGCAGTTGTCACCCCAGTAGTCCTAGCATAAAATATGGGTTCCCCCAGGGGCGTTTCAAGAGAGGAGGGGGCCCGTGTGCAGTCTCCATCATGGGCCCCCTCCTCTTCATCTGGTGGCCGGCAACGCACTGAAAGGTGCGCTGCCTGCGCCGCACTTATAGACTCCGGGCACTAGAGTGTGCCTAGAGTCTATAGCGCATGCGCAGGTCACCCACAAAATGGCCACAGCCATTTTCCAGCCATTTTTTACAACACTGACTTGGGACTCCGGAGAGGTAAATATAATATGGGTGCAACGTGTGCGGTGCGCATGTGCACCACACACTCTGCACCCATTATAAATATGCCCCTGGATTCCCCTACTATCCATACCAAATATAACAATTTAAAAATAATGCACATAGTTCTAAGGTGCCCATACACGTTGCGATTTTTTACACGATTTGGCCATTTTCGATCAATCGTGATGACCAATCGTGTAAAATGTGGCGTTTTCCTGGACAATTACGATGTCGATGCACGTTCCCGGCGTCATATATCGGTATTGTAGATCAACTGAACCTGCAGTAAGATTTCAACCTATTGTGTACAATGTGACACACATCGTACAGTGTTTTGCTTAATGAAGGATGTGATGTACGATGTTGTGAGAAGTTCCTGGCCACTCCCATCCTCCATTTTGTGACAGACGACATTGGAGAAGAGACCAGCAAGCAGCAGTGTGTGGATCGTGGAGGGCATTTGCACATTCTCCTGTGGATAGTCGGTGTCATCTGCCATAGCTTTGTCTAATTTCCTCTGTTGTATAGTAGAAGTATTGCGTAGGAAATTGTGGAGGACACAGCAGGCAAAGATGACTGAATCTATTTTGTCCACATGAAGATTTATAGCCATATGGAAAATTTGAAAACGGTTGCAGAGAATGCCAAAGGCATTTTCAACTATCCATGCCCTGGATAGATGGTAATTGAAGATGTGCTTTTCTTTAGTCAGGCCCCTTTGCATATATGGCTTTATAAAGTGTTCATGGAGAGCAAATGCCTCATCAGCAACAAAAACTTAGCTTAGGCCGTGCTTCGTTGCTGCTGTAGTTGGTAAATTCAGATGGTTGGTGTTAAGTCTCTCATAGAAGTGGGTTTGTTTAAATTACCCTTTATCAGAAGCATGGCCATTTTTGCCCTCATCAACAAGAAGAAACTCATAATTGGCTTTCACCACCGCCATGAGCACTATACTAAAAAAACACAGTTGTTGGAAAATATCAGAAAACATGTTATTAACATTAATCTTTTCTCGCTCTCCTCCAACAGTCTATAACACCAGACCTCGGCCTCAGCTCTAAATGGCCCCCAGAAGCAAGAGCGATGCTGAATTTGCTCGACCTCAGCTTATTCTTATGCTTCAAAATGTCATAGGTATCAGCGAAAGACCCAGACGCAGCCAGATGCACTCTTAAACAAGTCAAGCAGGCCCTACAAATGCCCCTGGACATGATCAACCTCCTGGGCATTCACTTTGGAAGCAGTCTGCAGGCTATGGATGAAACACAACAGATCCACGCATAGAGGATCATCTATGAGGCAGTGATCTGGGAGAGATTGAAGCAGCTGGGCACCACAACAAGGCTGAGCAATGAGCCTCTGCCCCTGATAAGGGTGCAGTCACTTAGTTATGGGTCCTCCACATCCCATGCCTACCCACCAAGAATCTACAAGGCCACACCACTAACAGGGCCAACCCCATCCCACCCTTCCCCCCATCCCACTTACTGTACTCCCGAACCCACCAACCCCTTCACATCCTCTGAGGTTTTCTACAGAACCATGTTGGCGGAGGATGAGGAGCCACCACAATTTTTGAATTGTACAGGGTCACTAAACGCTTGGCGTAAGGACAGATTGTTGTTTACCGTGGCCTCAATCTGGACTTGTGCCATGTGCTTCTTGGCCTATTCAATCCACCATCTAACACATCATATACCATACAGCTGCCTAGCTATTGGGAGAGATTAAACTTGTTGATATAGCAGTTTTTATACATTTAAAGCCATGTTGGTTTAGTTAAATATTAAAAAGCAGCCATGTTGGTTTTGCTCTTAAGTGCAAATATCCTGGCATAATGGTTGCTAAGTCTATTTACAGCCATGTTGGTTGAATTTTTACCTCAGTATGATAAAAAAAAGAAAAACATTTTTTCTTTCAACTGAAAATAAAAGTAGTGAAACTTCAGGATATTGACAATGGCATCACAGGTGTCCAGGATGATGCGCCCCAAAGCCTGGGGGGAAATGAGGGTCCCAAACTTCAAGTCTTCAAAGGGCATCCCTGTAGCCATGTAACTCAGGGTAGCAATGAGCCTCTCAGCTGGGATGGCCCTCCTCACATTGGTGTCCTGCCTCAGGATATAGGGGGTGCAGCAACTCCTGGAGGTGGCATCATCCATACGCAGGTAGTTGTGTTAATCATCTGGGTTGTTCTCCCTAATCTGCATCAGCAGGGGCATATGAGAGTGAGCCTTCCTCTTCATCAGCCACTCCTTCGTCCAGCTAGACCTCATCCTCCTCCACTCCTCAGCTCCATCACCTTTCAGCTTCAAATAGCCATAGGCTAGCAGAAGCTTATAGCGATGGGAATCCATCACTACAGAATAGAATGCAGAAAAGCCACTTTGTTGAGCCTGGCAAACAAAGCAGAGCACAATAGCAATGTACAGCATTCAGCAGGTATAAAACCAAGCCTCACTAGTCACAAAGCACAGTGTGCACAGATCTAAAATGGATGCTGCCTTTTAAACCCCCTAGATAAGCCCTCCCATTATTTAAATTCCAGCAGATGCATTGTGAGGTAGTTTGCTGCATCCCATATATCGTAAACTATTTGCAATCATTTTACTACACATCTAATCATATGCTCATTTGTACAACTGTTCCATTTGTTGGCACAAATCATAAAGAATTTCAAGGGAAGAATTTCAAGGCAAATGAGATCGGATCATATACAAATCGCACTGTGTATGGGCACCTTTAGAATTAAGTTAAATTGAATAATCAATATTATCATTCACGCAGTCTAGAATATCTACCAATCCTTTATACCATGGAAGGAAGCGCTCAGATGGCAGTTTTGGATAATGTCCGGCATTGTTGGAAGCAAAAAATGAGAAGAATATATAGTGTAGGTTTTAGTAAAAATTATACTTACATTCATGAATGGAGAGTAAGTTCTTACATTTAAATATGGTCTTCTTCTGTTTGCTACTTCCTCAATTTTGGTCCATGAAAGGGAGAAATGGTTTACTATGGGATACAAATATATAGTGTTGAATATTTTATAATTCTATGTCAATCAGTGAATATACTCTGAGGCTCAGGGATATATTTACTGCAGTGCAAGTTTTTAGAAGTGAAGATGTTGCCCATAGCAACCAATCATATTCTACTAACATTTATCTAGCATTTTCTAATAGATAATAATACATTTATTTATATAGAGCTTTTCTCTTGCAGGACTCAAAGTCGCTTTACAGACATCAGAAAACATAGTACATTGTTCAAGGATTAGGTATTGCAGAAAATAGAAAACTACACAGAGATAATTAAAAACAACCAAAACCTAGAGAGCACGATAAGCATATTGCAAGGTTAGTGCAGACATTTTGGGAAATAACTTCCACAGGTTATATATTCCAGCAACAAAAAGTACCACATGAGGCAGCCATCTTGAGCACACGACGTAGGATTTCCCTGGGTGGAATAGGTTATGCCTAGAAGAAATTACACAAAATGGGTGGTTGCAGCGTCCTAATGCTAGGAGTAGGGTCCCACCATAATCGTCAGGTCCATGTATTTTTAATTTCATCCACGAGTGTACCAGGTGAGGTAGGCATTTTGGGCACACTACGAAGGTTGTACTGTGGGAGATAAGCCTCACAAGGACTCAAGGCATATATGGGAAGACTGACACGTGTGTGGCAGTATGATATACCCAGTAGAATAGATCCATGTGAAGTACATTCTGCCCATGAAGGATGCACTTCATTGGAAGTATAGCACGTAGGCATATCATACAGTGGGGCAGAAGTACATGGTACAAAACAGGGAATACCAAACACAGCAAACAGTGATGCAGTTTGGGCATGACATATACAGGTGACTGAAACATTTGTAATATTATAATATTCCATGAGTGAATAGATGCATGTGTTTGTTCATCCTGCCCAAGAAATAACCATCTGAGGCAGCCATCTGGGGTGCCAATATGTTACATCTGGCAGGGTGTGTAAATAGTGGAAGTATAATATCCAGGTGGAGAGAAAATAAAAATAATGAATGAGAAGCTGAATACAAAGGTATAAAAGGCCATGCTAAAAGAATAGTGACAGCATTATAAGGTATAAAGTAAACCATGTTAAAGTTAATCAGAAATGATAAATAATGGTGTAAACTGCAACAGGTAACATGACTGCGCCTAGCGTTTCCCTCGTTCGAGTGTGAGATCTTGTCGCATCCAGCAGTTTGTTGAGTGCGATTGGGCTGCAGAGAGGGAGACTGCCCCCAAACCCAGTCTCAGGGGGGTTGAATTGAAGATGGAGTGGAAGCATTCCTGAGCTGCTGTGATGAGAAATTGTTCCATTTTGGGTTAGAAAGTAGTTCAAAGTCCAAATCTAGTTCAAACTCCGGTTCTAACTCCATGCTTCAGATGCAGGATAAGGTACAGGTTGAGTCTCCCATATCCAAAATGCTTGGGACATGGACTATTTTGGATAACGGAATATTCCGTATTTTGGAATAATTGCATATCATAATGAAATATCTTGGGAATGGGACCCCAATATACACACAGAATGCATTTATGTGTTATATACACCTTATACACACAGCCTGCAAGTAATTTTATACAATATTTTTAATAATTTTGTGGCTCAAGCAAAGTTTATTTACAGAAATGAAATTCATTTATGTTTCATATGCACATTATACACACAGCCTGAAGGTAATTTTATACAATACTTTTAATAATTTGTGCCTTAGACAAAGTTTGTGTTCATTGAACCATCAAAAATCAAAGGTTTCATTATCTCAGTCATGCCAAAATAATTCTGTATTTCGGAATTTTTGGATATGGGAGACTCAACCTGTAGCAGGCCAAGCTTTTGCAGGCTTTCAAATAATTATAAAATTTAATAGCTAGATTCTGATTGGTTGCTATGGGCAACATCTCCACTTCTAAAAACCTGCACTTTTGTAACTATACCCCTCAGTATTACATTAAAATATAGAAATATAATTATTGGTGCGTATAAGTGATGTTAACAAAGAAAACAGTATAAAATTCAATAGAATGATAATTGTACAAGAATCAACTCTAAGTTCATACTCTGCTTTTAAATGTGAAGATTTTTAAATATGTCCTTCATCTCTGCAATTCATCCATCATCACTACTTTTGATGTTCAGAATCAAAGGTCAATCATCGCAGAAATACTAAGCGCAGACACATATCACATGGCTCTCTGTCTTAGTCTAATTCCAATTTAACACAGGAAAGACCCCTTTCATATATACAATAGCTCTGCTTACCAAGCTATATTTTCTGCTGATCTTGTTTTAAATGGTATTTGGCCCATAATGCTTAGTGTGCCCACTCTGTTACAGACAAGAACTATATTATCTTCAAGGTCTGTTTGCCATACTGTTACACAAATAAATACTATGCACAGAGTCCCTGATACAGAGCCGGTCGCTCTGAAAGAGCGCTCGCTCTGAATCAGGGGCGGTTTCTTTTTTTTATTTAGAACGGCCTACTGGCCGCTCGCATAGCTGTGGGTGACCACCCACAGCAATAGCGAGCGGCCAGGAAGATAGTCGCGATGGTCAAGACCATCGCAACCATCGGGCTTGCGATGAGACCCCTGTCATACTCCCTGTCATACTCCCAACCCTATCATACTCCATGTCATACTCCCTCCCCTATCATACCCACTATCATACTCTCTCCCCTATCATACTCCCTCTTATACTCGTTCCCCTATCATACCCCCTGTCATACTCCCTCCCCATCATACTCCCTGTCATACTCCCTCCCCTGTCATACTCCCTGTCATACTCCCTCCACATCATACTCCCTGTCATACTCCCTCCCCATCATTCTCCCTGTCATACTCCCTCCCCTGTCATACTCCCTGTCATACTCCCTCACCTGTCATACTTCCTGTCATACTCCCTCCCCTGTCATACTCCCTGTCATACTCCCTCCCTTGTCATACTGCCTGTCATAATCACTCCCATATCATACCCCCTATCATACTCCCTCCCCTATCATACTCCCTGTCATACTCCCTCCCCTGTCATAACCCCTGTCATACTCCCTCCCCTATCATACTCCCTGTCGTACTCCCTCCCCTATCATACCCCCTGTCATACTCCCTCCCCTATCTAACCCCCTGTCATACTCCCTCCCCTATCATACTCCCTGTTGAACTCCCTCCCCTATCATACCCCCTGTCATACTCCCTCCCCGATCATACTCCCTCTCATACTCCATCCCCTCTCATACTCCCTCCCCTATCATACCCCCTGTCATACTCCCTCACCGGTCATACTCCCTGTCATACTCCCTCCCCTATCTTACTCCATGTCATACTCCCTCCCCTATCATACCCCCTATCATACTCCCTCCCCTATCATACTCCCTCATACTCATTCCCCTATCATACCCCCTGTAATACTCCCTCCCCTATCATACTCCCTGTCATACTCCCTCCCCTGTCATACTCCCTGTCATACTCCCAACCCTATCATACTCCATGTCATACTCCCTCCCCTATCATACCCACTATCATACTCTCTCCCCTATCATACTCCCTCTTATACTCGTTCCCCTATCATACCCCCTGTCATACTCCCTCCCCATCATACTCCCTGTCATACTCCCTCCCCTGTCATACTCCCTGTCATACTCCCTCCACATCATACTCCCTGTCATACTCCCTCCCCATCATTCTCCCTGTCATACTCCCTCCCCTGTCATACTCCCTGTCATACTCCCTCCCCTGTCATACTTCCTGTCATACTCCATCCCCTGTCATACTCCCTGTCATACTCCCTCCCTTGTCATACTGCCTGTCATAATCCCTCCCCTATCATACTCCCTGTCATACTCCCTGCCCTATCATACTCCCTGTCATACTCCCTCTCCTATCATACTCCCTGTCATACTCCCTCCCCTATCATGCTCCCTGTCATACTCCTTCCCCTATCATACTCCCTGTCATACTCCCTCCCCTATCATACTCCCTGTCTTACTCCCTCCCCTATCTTACTCCCTGTCATACTCTCTCCCCTATCATACTCCCTGTCATACTCCCTCCCCTATCATACTCCCTGTCATTCTCCCTCCCCTATCACACTCACTGTCATACTCTTTCCCCTATCATACTCACTGTCATACTCTCTCCCCTATCATACTCTCTGTCATACTCCCTCCCCTATCATACTCACTGTCATACTCCCATCCCTATCATACTTCCTGTCAAACTCTCTCCCCTATCATACTCCCTGTCATACTCCCTCCCCTATCATACTCCCTCTCACACTCCCTCCACTATCATACCCCCTGTCATACTCCCTCCCCTGTTGTACTCCCTGTCATATTCCCTCCCCTGTCATACTCCCTGTCATACTCCCTCCCCTATCATACTCACTGTCATACTCTCTCCCCTATCATACTCCCTGTCATACTCCCTCCCCTATCATACTCCCTGTCATACTCCCTCCCCTATCATACTCCCTGTCATACTCCTTCCCCTATCATATCCCCTGTCATACTCCCTCCCCTATCATAGTCTCTGTCATACTCCCTCCCCTATCATACTCCCTGTCATACTCCCTCCCCTATCATACTTCCTGTCATACTCCCTCCCCTATCATACCCCCTGTCATACTCCCTCCCCTATCATACCCCCTGTCATACTCCCTCCCCTATCATAGTCTCTGTCATACTCCCTCCCCTATCATGCTCCCTGTCATACTACCTCCCCTATCATACTCTCTGTCATACTCCCTTCCCTATCATACTCCCTCTCATACTCCCTCCACTATCATACCCCCTGTCATACTCCCTCCCCTGTCGTACTCCCTGTCATATTCCCTCCCCTGTCATACTCCCTGTCATACTCCCTCCCCTATCATACTCACTGTCATACTCTCTCCCCTATCATACTCCCTGTCATACTCCCTCCCCTATCATACTCCCTGTCATACTCCCTCCCCTATCATACTCCCTGTCATACTCCCTCCCCTATCATATCCCCTGTCATACTCCCTCCCCTATCATAGTCTCTGTCATACTCCCTCCCCTATCATACTCCCTGTCATACTCCCTCCCCTATCATACTTCCTGTCATACTCCCTCCCCTATCATACCCCCTGTCATACTCCCTCCCCTATCATACCCCCTGTCATACTCCCTCCCCTATCATAGTCTCTGTCATACTCCCTCCCCTATCATGCTCCCTGTCATACTACCTCCCCTATCATACTCTCTGTCATACTCCCTCCCCTATCATACCCCCTGTCATACTCCCTCCCCTATCATACTCCCTGTCATACTCCATCCTCTATCAGACTCACTGTCATACTCTCTCCCCTATCATACTCCCTGTCATACTCCGTCCCTTATCATACTTACTGTCATACTCTCTCCCCTGTTGTACTCCCTGTCATACTCCCTCCCCTATCATACTCACTGTCATACTATCTCCCCTATCATACTCCCTGTCATACTATCTCCCCTATCACACCCCCTGTCATACTCCCTCCCCTATCATACTCCCTGTAATTCTCCGTCCCTTATCATACTCCCTGTCATATTCTCTCCCCTGTCATACTCCCTGTCATACTCCCTTCCCTATCATACTGCCTGTCATACTCCCTCCCCTATCATACTCACTGTCATACTCTCTCCCCTATCATACTCCCTGTCATACTCCCTCCCCTATCATACCCCCTGTCATACTCCCTCCCCTATCATACTCTCTGTCATACACCCTCCCCTATCATACTCCTTGTCATACTCCCTCCCCTATCATACCCCCTGTCATACTCCCTCCCCTATCATAGTCTCTGTCATACTCTCTCCCCTATCATACCCCCTGTCATACTCCCTCCCCTATCATACCTTCTGTCATACTCCCTCCCCTATCATACTCACTGTCATACTCTGTCCCCTATCATACTCCCTGTCATACTCCCTCCCCTATCATGCTCCCTCTCATACTCCCTCCCCTGTCATACTCCCGGTCATGCTCCCTCCCCTATCATACTCCCTGTCATACTCCCTCCCCTATCATACTCCCTGTCATACTGCGTCCCCTATCATACTCCCTGTCATACTCTCTCCCCTATCATACTCCCTGTCATACTCCCTCCCCTATCATACTCTCTGTCATACTCCCTCCCCTATCATACTCCCTCCCCTATCATACCCTCTGTCATACTCCCTCCCCTATCATACTCCCTGTCATACTCCCTCCCCTATCATACTCACTGTCATACTCTCTCCCCTATCATACTCCCTGTCATACTCCCTCCCCTATCATACTCCCTATCATACTCCCTCCCCTATCATACTCTCTGTCATACTCCCTCCCCTATCATACCCCCTGTCATACTCCCTCCCCTATCATACTCCCTGTCATGCTCTAAAGTTTTGATATAAAAACACACAGTATACATGTGTGCCTCCCCAGCCATTGACCTCATCACACGTCACTGCCTTCCAGCAAACACCATGCTCCTACAATTTTATCCCATATATTGAGATAGATGGCCTGCCTGTCTCTGCCTCTGTATACCTCTCCACTCATCACCTCCCTAAGGTCAATCCATGTATCTCTGTTGTGTTGAGCTTTTGGCATATTCCCTGTACTATATACAGTATACTCTAAATGTATATATTTATATTGTGTGATGTAATTAGTTTATATTGTGTGATGTGATTAGTTGGCTCAGTTAATCTGGCTAGTTACTAATATAGTATAAAAATTAGTATGTAAACAGTATTAGGGGCCAGTTCTGCATTGTTGGTCCCAGGTTAATCTTCCCTTTTCCTTTGCTGTATGTTACCCCTGATCCTCCTTAGAACATTCTGGAACTGTGTATGTGATTTTTGTAGTAGTTTAGGGTTCATTTAAAATGGAAGTGTAATCATATTTTGCTAGAAAACATGCCAGTGAAAGAAATCCCCACAAAGTGAAATGCAAATTAATATTGTATGTATCCTTACTTAAGTAACACACCGAGGAAGAGTTGATGCCTATTTTAGCTGCCATGGGCCACTGCAATACTGTCCAAAAAAAGACACAATGCAGAGCTCAATAGACATAGACAGTTTCAGCTTGAAACAGGGCAGTGTCCAGCCGGCTCAATTGTATATTTCTGCTTCTGGGCTGAAATCTTTTGAGGGTGTAGTCCTCCATTGACACCAATTCTGTACAAGATAACTGTAGATACTAAGATGTTAATATTGTCACCGCCACCTTACACCCCTGGAGGGAAGATATTGTCACCTCCCCCTACAGAGTGTAAAATGTGAATTTCCCAGTCCACCTTATACAGTATGTCCACTCCAGCTGCCTCACCAGTCATAACTTGTGGAGTGGATGGATTAGATCCTGCAAATGCTGTGGTTGTTAGTTATGGAATATAGTGCTAACGAGATAAGCAATGAGCAAGAACAGGTAGAATTAGAACTGTTCCCACCCATATCTGACTTGCCATAATTGTGGCCTATACATAAAAACTTTAAAAGGAAGACCATAAATGTTTATCACTACAGATCACTCAAATGGCAAATCAGCATACAGTAGTGGAGTGAAGGATGTGTTTAAAAAGGAGGATTGTAAAGTTAGTTACTGTTGTTTTAACTGGGCTAAAACCATAGATAAGAGACTGTGTCAGAAATTCCCTTCCAACTTGAAAGCTGAAACCTTTGACAAGTTTTTGGAAATAGCTAAACGTCATTAGGTCAACACTGTGACAATGCAGCAGCTGAAGAAAATAAGACAAAAGGATAAAAAAACAGAAATATATATATATATATATATATATATATATCTCCAGTAATAAACGTGAGCTTTCTACAGATAGAATCAGGGCATGTTTTCATTGTAGTGAATGAGGACATTACTCTCACAACTACAATAATCCTAGGCATAACTGCACAGGGGACAGACCCCGCTATTCAGAGAAGAAGGATGTTTAGAAACATCCTCAGTATATTTTTCTTAATTGACACTATAGGGGTGTAACTGGCTATGTGTACTAAACTGTACTCTTTTTTGTGCTCCTGATGGTGCATCTTGCACATAGACAATTATATCGCCTGTAAACACCCGTGACTCCGTCATGGGTCATTCCTGTTTTTTCCAAAATTCTCATTCATGCTGACAGTCTATGGCTGTTTTCTTTCACTTACATGGGATGATATCTAAATCCCCTCTGTCTAATGTTTTTAATATTAATAGAATTTTGACCGTTAATTTAGAGAGTAGATGGAAAACCCAAGATCAGACTAGAAAATCATTGACTGTGATAATAAAGCAAGTACTCAAGGACAATTGTAGAACACAATGAAACTACTAAATAAGTCAAAACACTTCTTGATGAAGGGAGAGCAGATATATTATGATACAAGCAGCAGTTTATAAAATATATTTTATGTTGGCATACAATGGGATCTATGTAACCTTACAGAACCAAATTAAGTAAGTTTTCTCAAAAGTGTATAGTTTACAAATGTCAGCAGAAAGTCATTACTATATTATAGAGTACTGTAATGTGGATATGCACAATGGCAATGGGGTGGCCACTTGTAAATGATATTTTGAGTTTGTTTTCTAATAAATGCTGAATCACATGCTACAGTATGTGGCTGTTAAGCTGTCATATTGTACACAGATCTTACACAAAAGGTGAATATTCACTGTAGTTGTCAGAAGCTATTCAGCCATTTTAATAAATTCATTAATAAATCAGATATATGTAATGGTATTAAATCTGGTTATAAAAACCCTAATTACAGTTAAAAAGGCAACAGTTTCTAAAATATAGGTTTTGGGATTATGATAGAATGTTTAGTTAAGTTATTTTGTTAAATGGTTTGAGCTAGTGATTTTGAAAGAACTGAGAAGTGACTGTAAACTTAGAGAGTTAACAGATTTAGAAGGTATTTTGTTAGTGAAACACAGACAGGGCAGGTGGTATTAAATGTATGAAAAGGTAGATAAATAGGTTTTATGAAATTGTTTATGATGACATAGGTCTGTTTTTTCCAAATCAGATGATAAATCCCATTTTGAAAAGAAAGAAAAAATAAGAATTTACCATTAAATAATTTGTCTTCCACTCTCAAAGTTGTAAACAAACACAACAAATAGCATATTCACACTTCTATGATGAAAATACCACAAATTAAGTTTTATTCTCTTCATTACATTTCTAAGAGATTATGGGTCTCATTCAGACCCGCTTGCGAGCACAGGACGCTTGCAAGCGGGTCGATGGTACCCAAATGCGCATGCGCACGACGGAGGGAGCTCCGTCGTGCGCATACGCGAGACCCGGATAGCGACAGCAAAGCTGTCACTCTGGGTCTCGCACCAAAGGGGGCCTGCTGTCAATGGTGACTGACAGCACGCCCCCTTTGGTGGGCGTGACAGGGGCGTGGCTGCCAGACGGAGGCGTTCCCATGGGAACGCCTACCGTCTGGGGCCGGCCCCACTGACATCACTAGTGATGTCAGTGGGAGTGATTTTGGCTCTGATAGAGCCAAAATCACTCCAGGGCTTACGGCAGCGAGACCCTACCGCAGGGTCTCGTCGCAAGCCCGATGGTTGCGATGGTCTTGACCATCGCGACCATCATCATGGACGCTCGCAAATTTAAATAGGACGGCCCTGATTCAGAGCGAGCTCTCTGGTCAGATCGTCCAGCTCTGAATCAGGGCCTATGTGTGTACCACCCTCATTACTGATCATTAGACACTGAGGGCAGAAATACTACAACTTCCACAACCTGCCCAATTGGCTGAACTCATAGCAGGCACAGAAGTACAGCTACAAATAAAATGACTATATTAAAGTTTACGGCACATGTAACAGGCCTTGATAAAGTAAATACTGTAGATGAGAAAACAGGGCAGATCAGGTGGGAGAAAGAGTAACTGAGAAATATGTATCTCATTGTAATAAACCTATAATTTGAAACATATATGATAATGCACTATGTATGTCTATGCAATTAGTTTGTTCTCCACAGGAAATCTCACAATGGGAGAAAAGAAGGCAAACCAATAACACCATTATCCATGCTATCTGTGCGATACCCCATAAGGACCTAAGCAGAATGTTCTCATGGGTTTCTCATAGGTTATTATTATTATTAATAATAATAATATTATATAATAATAATAATAATAATAATAATAATAATAAAAACTAAGAATGAGAAACTGTATCCTTCTATACCAAATGCCCCAGAAGAGGACCTTATGTCTGTCTTATCTGCAATAAATTGCCATAATCCTTATGCCGAGGTGAGGAAGCCACTGGATTGAAAGAGAGCAGACGAGGCATGCTCCAAAAAGAGAGGAAGTGCAGCATTTAGAAATGTTTCTTGAACACTCTATGTTTAATCAGATCCCAGCTCTATGTACCCAGTGGTTGCACTCAATCTACAACCTCACTTGTAAGCCTCTCATTGCAAGAAGGTGACTCCTCCTACTCCAGCAGCCCAGCCAGCAGACCTGAAAGACCGAACCCACAATAAGTGCATAAGTGATGGGCTGTATTCCCTGTGATAGTGTAATACAATATGCAGGTTGCAGTATTTACCTACTGATTTCCCTTTACAGCAGATAGCGTGGTCACCTCATTTGTCTTTGTCCTTTTACAGCAGGGGTAGGGAACCTTTTTTCTGCCGAGGGCCATTTTGATATATATAACATTATACACCGGCCTTGTGCAGGCCACGCCCCTCCATGTGACGTCACACTGGGGTGTGGCCACAATCTCCGCTGATTATAGAAATGCCCGGAGCATCCTGATGATGCTCTGGGAACTGTAAGGGAAGCGGGGTGACCGTCTGAAGCGTCCTAAGGGTGCCCCAGGCGGCACTGCTGCATAGATTTTGGCTGCAGAGTGCCATTCTAGGCACCCTGATAGCCAGATGAGGCTAGCAGAAAAAAGCTCTGGGGGCCAGACCAAATGATTCTGCGTGCCTTATACGGCCCCCGGGCCTGAGGTTCCCAATTCCGGTTTTACAGAGAGGCAAATAGTTTGCCCAACTTAACCAGTTATGGCTGGCACAATGACTCAGAATAAAATGTATGGTTTTTATATACAGATATTACTCCAGAATGTACAAATAATGCATTAAGTAGTTTGGGGTGTGGGGCCTCTGGGTTGGTGTGGCCAGGCCACATCAAGTCATCACTACGTAACACTTACTTCAGCAGTCTCTTATACCTTATTTCAGGGGCATATCTGTACTGGGTGCAAGGTGTGCGGTACACACAGACCCCCAGGTCCAGGGGGGACCCGCACCGCACACCCATATTATTTAAAACTTACCTCACCGAGGTCCCGCGCTGTGTCAGCACTGTACAAAAAGCCAGAAAAATGTCCGCCTCAACGTTTTTTCGACGTTTTGCACATGCGCAGTAGACTCCGGGCACACTCTAGTGCCCAGAGTCTACTAATGCTCCAGTGGCTAGCCAGCCACGTAAGTCAGCTGCCTCCCGCCGGGAAGAGAGGAGGGGCCCCGGACGGGAAATGCACACGGGCCCCCTCCTATCTAAAGATGCCCCTGCCTTATTTGTTTGTTTTTTATCTGGGTCTTGTAGTGGGTTGCTTCAGTACTCCTTCAGTTCCAACCTTGGGCACTCTTAACCTGTTCTGGCTTCTCAAGGCAGTTCTCAGTACCAGGAGTTGTCTGCTACCTTCTCAGCAGCACTCTTCTTTGCTGTGCAGTGCAGAAAAGCTAGGGGGCAAACACTCCAGGTGAACCTGGTGACTCTGTTGACCTCACAGCTTGTCACCCTTGCTGCTGCTGCTGCTGCTGAACTTCCCTGGAGTGACTCTGCAACACACCTTATGCAGACCAGGAAGCTTTCTTCTGCACTTCGAATAGAATTTCTGGACATGTATAATTGGATCATATGATATTTTCATACTGGCAGATAGATACTACAATTGAAACTCTAATTACTTAAAGGGCAAATAATAAATTGATAATTCTCATAAATGTCTATACAGGTCTCCCATATCCAAATATTCTGAAATACAGAATATTCCAAAATATGGAATTTTGTTAGCATGACTAAGCTAGTGAAACCTTTGCTTTCTCATGGTTCAAAGGGCCTGAATCAGAGCCGGATGCTCTCAAAGAGCGTTCGCTCTGAATCAGGGCGTTTTTTTTTTGGTGCGGCCTTCGGACCGCTCGCATAGCTGTGGGTGACCACCCACAGCTATTGCGATTGGTCAGGTGATGGTCGCGACCATCGGGGCTTGCGATGAGACCCTTGCGCTAGAGTCTCATTCCCGCAAGCCCCAGTGAGCTTCTGGCTCTTAATAGAGCCGGAAGCTCACCACTGACATCACTCGTGATCAAAAACGTCAGCCGCCTCCTTTTGGTGCAAGACCCGGAGCGACGGAGTGCCCTTCGCTAGCCGGGTCTCACGCATGCGCATGTCAGAGCTGCCTCCGGTGTGCGCGTGCGCAGTGGCCAAACATCTACCATGAGCGGGTCTGAGTCAGGCCCAATGTACACAAACTTTGTTTGAGCCACAAAATTATTGAAAATATTGTAAACAGTTACCTGTGTGTATAAGGTGTATATAAATCATATAAATTATATTTGGGTCCCATTCTCAAGATATTTCGTCATGGTATGCAAATATTCCAAAATACAGAATATTCCAATATCCAAAATACCCCTGGTTCCAAACATTTTGGATATGGGAGACTCCACCTGTATAGCTAACATTTTATTATCTTGCTATGCAGTATTACATTTTTCAATTAATCAGCTGAATAAAAAGAAAATTATAATATTACAAACTAGCATCTATGGGGAATATCAACAGGTAAATTAATTTGTACAAGTCTATTTAAAATCTATTTATTTCCCTAATAGTACATTTTAATTTTGTACAATTTAGTTTGTAGAGTTTTGAAATTCCCCACTAGATGGCAAGCATCATCCCCTATCCAAGTAAAGTCCCATGGTAGGGTAATTTCTCATTAAAAAAATCTGAATTAAAAAAAACAAACAAAAACATTTAGAATGTCAAATATCAAGTGTATTCCTAAAGTTGTATTCCTGAAAAGATATTGTTACAAATACTGCACATTTTACACTAATGCTGTTTCTTTTGTTTGTCAACTGATGCAGTATGCAAAATACATACTGTTTCAAAAATTGTATCAATAAGCTAAACATCAAGTAATATATTTTTCATAAGCTGCAAGTATAGCATTAGATATTTATATCATGGTATCTGTTTAATATTAGAAACAGTTATCAAACCCGGATCTTACCATCATCTTCGAATGTCTAGAACTTCGAAGATTTAATACTATGCCAAATCCTAGTTATGAGATAAGACTATGGGCCTGACCACAGATTCCCGATTATCGGGAATCTGCGCGTGCACTGGACCCATTCTGCATGTGTGCAGAGTGGATCCTGCGTAGTCACACGCAGACCCTAGAATGCCTCTGCCTGATTGACAGGCAGAGGCATTTAAGGGGGCTGATGGCATTCCCGGAAACAGGGGCCTGTCTGCCCCGTTTTCCGAGAGTGGGCAGCCCAGGATCTACGTTGATCAATGCAGTGTCCTGGGCTCACAAGCCGGAGAGTCTGAGTAAGCTGAGGCTTACTCAGCCATCCAGAGGCCTGGCGCCATTCATCATTGCGACCATTGACAGATCACCAGTTAGCCAATCTAGATTGAAACCTACGTCCTGGTGGGTCCTGGGAGGCTTGCCCGCTGCTGCCAACTACCTGGATTTTCACGTTTTATTTTAAATTGAGATCCCCATATTCAGGGCAGTGTAAGGGAGGATGGGAAAGTGGATGTGGTACATTGAATTGGTTTACCTGGGATCATCAAAGCTGCATCTGGCCTAAAGAGGCTAGCCATGTTATTAATGTTCTTCATTGGCTTACCATCAATGAGCTGCTAGTTGACTCACCAGGACACACCCTTCCCTTCCTGTCTCTTCATCTCCTTTCCATCGATCTCCTTCTATTTACCTTCTCCTTCCATTTCTTAGTCCTCCACTCCTGCTTGCACATGGGTCTGCTTCCCATAGCTCTGTTTTCTGTGAGTTATGTAGCTATTACTGATGTGTGTGTTGTTTGTATGTGTCTGTGTTGGGGAGTGTATTAATATTATGTTTGTGTTGTGGGAGGTGTTAATTTTATTTGGGGATGAGTTATAAATGTGTGCAGTCTGCTGTGGAGGTTATAGATATTATGGGGGGTGGGATATTAATATTATGTGAGGGCTTTAGCAGGTTGGTATCACTGTAATGTGCTGACTTTATTAAATATCGCTCTGGTGGGGATATTAATGTTATGTGGAGAAGTTTTCTTAACTGTGGTTTTGCCTTTTACATAATTGCCCCTTTAAAGCATTGTGCAGACCCGCCAGAAAATCAATGGTGCTTGCATTTACCCTCTAGAGCAGGGGTGGCCAATAAGTGACCCTCTAGCTGCTGTTGAACTACACATTCCATCATGATCTGCAGCAGTTTCTGCAAAACTGTGGCAGGGCGTGCTGGGATCTGTAGCTCTACAGCAGCTGGAGGGCTGCATATTGTCCACCCCTGCCCTAAAGCGTTTATCCATAGCTGGGCTTTCTATGAGGGTAATAGTACCTATGCTTTTCCCAAACTGGGTCCCAACCTTTTAGAGTCTGGCCAGGCAGCAAGTGGTCTTAAGATACAAGCAACAGTTGATGGCCAAGGTGGCAAGAACAGGTAGGTCACTATTGTAGGGGACTTTTCATTTAATCTTGTTTAAATTGCAGGTGTATTTGGGAGATACAGTATGAATCATTTCAAGCTGCTTGTAGAAGCAGAAGTAGCCTGCACACAATTTACTCCGTCAATAAGATGTGGGAACAACTTCCAGTCAGAGTAAGTAGACCATTATAATGCAACCTATTGCTCTACAGTCAGTTATGAAATAAGACTATGGGGCCTGATTGCAGGTGGGGAAGGATTTATTTTTGAGCATATAATGATGTCTGAGTGGCAGCAAATTGGAAGCAGGAAATTAATTGTTGCCCTGTGTGTAAACCACACTGTGTCTGTGGATCCGATGAGGGTGGCGATGGATGGAGTTTATGTTTATGGTTCTGTAGGGAGAAATAAGTGTCCTCATTGCAATTTTCTTGAGGACTACATGTACAGTATATATGCATAAATGTGTCATAATAGTAAATATAAGGAGGTAAAGTAAAAGGAGAAATAATGTTGGTGAGTGGTATGATTGAAAGTAATCAGAGAATGCCAGAGGAAAGGTATGTGAGTACAGTTGGATTCGAAGGAGAAGGTGTGCTCCAAACCACTAATTTGTGCATTATACCATGTGGTCTTGATTTACTTTTTTATTGTAGGAACAAATTACCCCTAGGCCAAAAACCTAATGCTGCATTTGTTGCCTTTTTCCTCTGGTGCCTCTGCCACCAGGACTTTGGGATCTATTTACTAAGCCTTAGATGGAAATAAAGTGGAGATAACGTACCAACCAACCAGCTCCTTACTGTCATTTTTCAAACACAGCCTGTGACATGACAGTTAGGAGTTGATTGGCTGGTACTTTATCTCCATCCACTTACTCTACATCCAAGGCTCAGTAAATAGACCCCTTTGTTACAGTCCTTAGTGCTTCATAATGAATGCTGCAGTAGCATAGCTGCATATAAAAACTACGGACACTTATGCTAAAGGTAGAGACTATATACACAGACATTATAGGCAGCAGAAAATGGAACATTAATGTACTATGGACATCCTATGTTCTGTCTATCTGTTTTCTGCTACATTTCTAGATAAGTATTCTATGCTTAGCATAGTGTGCAGCTTAGTTAGCAGCTGTGATCGGCAGCATCTTAATGTGACTAGAAATGCCAACATGCCCAAAACCTATTTCCAATTACAAAATATTTTTCCCTGCCAATTTCTGAAAGAAGAGTAATCGATATGACACTTGTTATGTTGTTTTTAGATGGGTGATGCCATGTTTGCAAAACTTATAACCAATGATTAACTCATATATGTAATGTAGACGCCAACATGAAATCTAACACTTAGAGGATGGTAGTTGGAAAATTTAGAAAGACTGTGACCAGTTCTCCAATTGTTTTCAAAACACAGCTGTTTTATGATACAGGGCAGCATGTCCACAGCTGTCATGTGAAAGGAGCACTATGAGGGACTCCAGTCAGAAAACATACTGTTTGCAACAGAGAGAGGAGGGGTGTAGAAGAGGTGAAGCAAGGACACGTCTTACAACTGACTGACTGCTTCATTAGTAAGACCTGGAGGACTGCCAAGGCATTCCAGATCAGTGTATTTGCCTTTAAGACCGCCTTGGTTTAATTTATTTTCCTTCTTTTTATCTAGGAGTATCACATGTCATTTTGTGCAACTGTTTTCTTTGAGGGTGATCTTTTGCATGTATTATTTATAGTCTCATATTGTGTGTGAAACAACAATAAACATTTTGAAACAACTCTATTTGCCTTTATGTAATTATGAGCACATGAAAATAAATCCTAAAAATAATGTTGTCTTCAATAAATGAGGCATAAAATGTAGCAACTTACTTTAAAAACTACTGATGATTTAGAAGACAATAAGCAGTATATCATTTGTCTCTTCCCCTTTTATTTTCTGTGATTATTTTCATTAATTACTTGTTTATTCTGCATTTTCCCACAGCTAATTTTGCCTGCAGATCTGGATTTGGAGGGGATCCCTGTCTGAGGTGCAGGTGTGCCACAGACCTCCTCTGTGTAGTTGCTACAGCAACCAGTCTGTCTAATCTTCTGAATTGGAAAGAGGAGAAACAGAGAGAAAAGCCATCCACCCCCTTCTGCTTCATCTTATGAGTCTAAGAGAAGGATGTGGTTTTCAGGCATTCCACATAATCCCCAGACATCACCCAGGCAACAGCCACATGGCTTTGGTGTGCACTGACTGTGCAGAGAAAGAGGTCCCTGTCTGAAGTTAGTTGCATAGCCTTTCCAAGCATTTAAATCAACTGTTTCAACATAACTCTCTTAATTCACATTTAATTTCACATTTTCAGCCATATCAATAACTCTTTCACACCTATCTCTGTACTCTTTGGGGCTCAGGGGTAAATTGACTAAAGTGAGAGTTTTTAGAAGTGGAGATGTTTGCCCAGAGCAACCATTAAGATTCTGCTTAACATTTAAATAGCACCTTCTAGAGGATAATATATAGAATCTGATTGGTTGCTATAGGCAACATCTCCACTAAAAACTCTCACTTTAGTAAATTTACCCCTTATTCTGAGTTGGGAGCAAAGAAGAAAAAGCAAGTAACATTGCACCTGAACAAACCATGTTGTACTGCAAGGGGTGGAAATACATAAAGGGGTCTATTTACTAAGCAGTGTTAGGAGACAGAGTGAAAAGTGATAAGGTGCCAGCCAATCAGCTCCTAACTGCCGTCTCACAGGCTGTGTTTGAAAAATGACAGTTGGGAGCTGATTGGCTGGCACCTTATCACTTTTCACTCTGTCTCCTAACACTGCTTAGTAAATAGACCTCTTAGTGTAACATGGTTTTGCCAAGTTATTTGCTTTTTTTTTTTTTTCTTTGCTCCCAACTCAGAATCAGTCCCTTTGTCTCTCTTTACCCCTTCAGTTTTATGGATGTTTTGCTGCATTTATTACATAACATGAAACTTGAGGTGGCTTTTATGTTAACTTGGAGAACACAACAAAGATTATTACAGTAACTGGTTAAGTGATAATCCTGGATTAGGCAAACTACAGTATATTTAAGAAACATTTTTACCTGACCTTAGGGCAGTGATTCCCAACCTCGGTCCTCAAGGCACACTAACAGTCCTGGTTTTAGTGATATCCATGCTAAAGCACATATGGTTTAATCAAAATAACTGAGGTACTAATTAAGTCGCCTGTGCTATCCTTAAAACCTGGACTGTTAGTGTGCCTTGAGGACCATGGTTGGGAACCCCTGCCTTGAGGTGTTGCAAATTGGAAGCAATATTAATGTTGACATTTGCATTGTTGAAAATCATAATTTTGACACCACAACGTTGACAGCAATAATGTTGACAATGTTGAAATGTCCACATCTGAAATGGCGAAAATGTAAAATGCAGACATTCTCAGAATGCCAACAGTTAGGGTTAGGCTGTGAAGGTGAGGTTAAGGGTTATACTGGGAGTGGAGGGTTATGGTGGGGCACGAAGTGAAGGGTTAGGTTAGAACCATGTAAGTCACTGCTGGACCACCAGGAACTTTTATTTCTACATTCTAATCATGTTGACATTTCAGTGTCGACATGATGAATGTCTCTAAAATATACAGATCAAATAGTCATATAGCTAATAAGTTACATGTTGTATTTTGTAATTATCTCTTGAAACTGATACTAATACAAGCTGCCAAGTAGAATAAGGGCATGAGTCCCAACCTCAACAGTATTAGGAGCAAAGGTGCAAAAAGGTGCAAAAATTACATCAGTTAAACCTAGATAAGACATCTGAGAAACAATTAGAAACCGTGTGGATTCGTCTGGAAGAGAGTCAAACATTAAACTGGAGGCAGCACAAGACTAGATGACTTCTGTCAGATGCAAGAACAAAAAAACACTCCTTTATTTCACGGGCCATAACTATACTGTGTGCCAACCATGACCACACTATACTGAAGAGTTCCAGGACAAGAAGGTTTTAGTCAAACCACACCTACCCCAAGAGAAAGACCAAGGTGTGGCATGCCATGAACCATTCAAATAAGCCCACAAACTTGTGGAACACCCATGTGCAAATAACAGACAGATATGCAGACTGGATAAGGACTGAGAAACACAATACCACCCAACATTAAAGTGGGTAGTGGGAAACATCTGTCTTGCCTGTCCCAGTCATCTGCCTGCTTAAACCATAAGAAGTAATGGGGGTTTGAAGAAAAAGGCTGACTCCACATCTACGGTGGCATGGAAAAGTTTTTGTCCATGTAGTGATTTCTTCTATTTTTGCATATTGTATCTTCCCCAACAAATATCCAAAGCCATATGCCCTCACCCAATCTGCTCTCAAATGACTGGTAAGTGACCATACAGAGACCATCCAAGATGGCCGCATTCACAGTAGTCAAGTCTGGATAGAATATATATGTTGAATAATATGGAAAAGAAAAAGCCTCCTTTTTGGCAACCAACCCCATACCTAGTGAAAATACAAGACCAATGAGCTGGGAATCCACAAAAGGCCTGCATATCCTACCCAAACAAGCCAAATGAACACCCTATCCAAAACCACCTATATCGAACAGACTTCAAATTCTGGAGACAACTGACCATGGTCCCCAATTGACCAGGATCAGACCCATCAGAGTGATTAGTGCATGCCAAAAAGGCCAGTTGGAGCCTTTTGTGCACTGGCCAGTATTAAATGTGTAACACTTTCCCTTCTATGTGTTGACAGGTGAAGAGTGGCTGAAAGTAGGGGCTGTAGCTGGAAATATCCTCCATCTTGACCTTTGACCACCACACCCTTTGCAACTGCATGACCACCAGCCATACTTTTGTGTTTTTATAACTGAACTCAATTATGAGACAGCAATCATTTTTCTTCTGGAACTGTTCATCATATACCCACCACATGTTGCCTGTAGACTTGTGATACATGGTATGAATAAAATGAAGGTGCTCTAGGACATTCATTGCCTACTTAGGACAGAAAATACATACATGTTAATGAGCTTATTCATTTTTAAATGCATCCTCTCCCTCCCCTCATTTAGCCTTGACCAGTTGCGTAACTAGGGGGGGGGCGAGCAGGGCTTGTGCCCTGAGCTCCATCGGACCAGCGGCACAGGGGTGCGCTGCCGGCCGCGGTCCTGGACACTGTGGTCAGTGTAGTGCTGACCCGACGGAGTTCGGTCAGCACTACACAGTAAAAAACACACAGCCACCATCAGAAAGACTCTCACTGACTGCTGCGCCCACTGCCAGAGCCGGGCTGGAGCTCGCTCATGAGCCCCATCTTCCTGCTCCCACAGTGGGTGATGGGAGAGATGTCATGTGTATGTCTTTGTCTGCACTGCTGGGGCAGGACCACTACTGGAGGCACTGCATCAGGGGGAACTACTACTAGGTGCACTGTATCAGGGGTGACCACTACTGGGGGTGGGACCACTACTGGGGGGACTACTACTGGGGGCACTGCATCGGGGGCCCACTACTGGGGGCACTGCATAGGGGGGGACTACTACTGGGGCACTATATAAGTGGCTTACTACTGGGGGGACCACTACTGGGGGCACTGAATAAGGAGGACCACTACAGTGGGCACTGTATAAGGGGCACTACTGGGGACCTACATAAGGGGGACCACTCCTGGGGGCACTGTATAAGGGGCACTGCATAGAGTGGATCATTACTGGGGGCCTGCATAATGGGGACCAATACTGGGGGCACTGTATTAGGGGCACTACTGGGGGCCTGCATAAGGGGGACCACTACAGGGGGCACTGTATAAGGGGCACTGCATAGGGTGGATCACTACTGGGGGCCTGCATAAGGGGGACCACTACTGGGGTACCGTATAAGGGGCACTACTGGGGGCCTGCATAAGTGGGATCACTACTGGGGGCACTGCATAGGGGGGACTTTATAAGGGGAACTGCATTAAAGTGCACATGGAATGGAAAGGAATGTTCCCAGAGTGATGAGAAAGGGGGGCGTGTCATGTTGACAAGCCCCATTTTGTAAGTGGACATGCCCATTGTGACCACACCCATTTTTCGCACACATGGGGGGGGCTACATTTTTCAATTTGCCCTGAGCTCCAAATACCCTAGTTACGTCACTGGCCTTGACGAAAGCAGGTTACTTCTTAGCCTCTTCTGTCACCAGAACATGTCAGTATAGCAGCTGGCACAGGTCCTATCCCAGACTCTTGCAAGCAGTCCCTGAACCACAGTGTTAGGGCAATGTACCACCTCTTGCCCTACTACTCTAGCACCCTACATGCACGTATCTCTACGGAACCTCTTGTGATGCTTAGACCTAGCAGAATGGCCTTTAGAACTTATGGTGACCCATTACAAGAGGAGGAAGAAGATATCAACCCCTGATACTTGACACAGAATGCTCACATGGACTCCTGACAATGCCCTTTTAAACTGAATATGAATATTGCAAGTTATGGAGAGGGGACTTCTGCACAAGATAAACTATTTTGATAAATATTACATAATAAACCAACAGTAGAAGGGTTTACATTTCACATTATAATAATGACACATATATCTTTTGGCGGTGCTCCCTCGAATAAAAAAAATACATCAAATGAAGATGGGTGTTTTCTCAGTAAAAAAAACAGAGAAAAAAATAAAAGTGATTCCTTCATGGGGGCACTCTTGTGTTAATCACGTAACAGTTAAGACATAACCTTTATTATTTATATAAAAAAATCAATTGCAGCAATAGTCACTTTTTTAATTAGTGTAATTAATCCATGTGATTAAATTCACATATGAGTAACATATGGCCAATCCAGGCATAAATTGAGTCAATCAAAAGATCTGTGTATGGTCTCATATAGACATATAGGGAAACCATCTGAAATTTAGAATCACATACAGCCTATCCAGGCATCAAACGAAACAATCAAAAGATCCAAGTATGGTTTCTTATAGACATATAGTGAAACCATCTAAGATTAAAAGGCTATGGTGAAAATCAGTTTCCAATACTATGATGTAACTGACACAATAAGATAACTCCTATTAATCCAGGAGACTGGACACCAAGAAAGCAGACTACAAAGCATTTTTTTGTGTTAAATAGGAGGGAACAAAAAATATTATATAAATACAGTGTAATCCTTGTCACACCTGTGTATTCCTATTAGGAGGGGGAATCTGAAACTTCTCTATTACCCTGTGTTTAGCAATCTATTTCAAATAATAATTGCCATAATACATAAACAATAAAGGTAATTTAAGCAATTATGGAGTTCCACCAGGCAGCCTCATGCATTTGAATAAGTGCTTCAATACACAAACAATATAGATGATATAAGTAATTGTGAAGTTCCACAGAGCAATCTCATACTTTTAAGTGGATGTGTGCATCAAAATAAAAAGCTTCATTGTGCAGTTGAATAGAAGATAACATGAGAGAACACATTATAGCAAAGCAAATTATAATAAACCCCACTCACAGGAGAACAATTGGAGTTTGCGCAACAAACTTTCCCTCCAATCTTATATATGTGAAATGTGTCTGCAAAAAGATAAAAAGAGTGTCCTGTACTAAAATACCAGTGATCTCTGTTTTCCAATCATTATGCCACAAGGACAGTGATTGAGGGATGAGAGAATCCTTAATACTGTTCCAGGGCAGGAAGTATAGAAAAGAGGACACCACTGTTGTCTGTATAGAGTTAACCCCTTAGACTCCCCTGTTGCAAAGCATTGCAGGTGACCCAGGGGACCAGATGACAGGGTGTTCAGAATACCTGAGTGTTCAGAATATGTGCCAAATACTGTGCAGTCCTGTCTGTGCAGACCAGGTCCTGCAGCTGTTTCTGATGCACATTTCACCCTGTGCAGGGCTTGTTCATAGAATAGCCATGTGTGCAAGTCCACCAGCATGCCTGAATGAGCATAACCAACAGACTGCCACACCATAGACTCAAGGACCAGCCCAAAAATAACAGGAACATAGCATGGAACATAAAAATAACATTAGCAGAAGTATTAGTAACAACAGGCATAACACCATCGCTCCCAATACAAGAAGGATTGGCACAGACCTCACCACTTCCAGCACACCCTGACCCATAGCCTGAATCTTGGGTGGGGATTTGGACTGTAACATTGAGGCAGGAAAGTCATGTGGTACAGCTGGGTAAGGAATGGAAAGAGTCAAAGCAATCCCATCCTAAATGGGAGCACACTCCAACAGAGACAGATATCTGGGGAGCAGCACCATAATAATCAGGGCCTATATCAAAGAAACAGTAATATACACCTCAGGGTAAACCACCACAGAGCCAAGGATGGACAATAGCAGAGACGGTAAGGGGCAGGTCCGGAACCATGCCAGAAGTCATAAGTGTGTTCATGGACTGCATCACCTCCAACCAACCAGCTGGCAGCAGGAGGTGCTAAGGGGATCCATCAGGACCAGGGAGAACGAGACCTGAGTGGAAAGGTCAGGAAAAGGGCCACACATTACAAAAGAGGCAGACAAAGTAACAGATTAAGGCTCAGCCACCTGTGAGGCACCACCCCAGCCACCTGGCATTGCTTTGATGGCAACTCTCACTCACTGATGGAGAACTGTTTGAAAGTGAGACTGTAGGAGGTGAGCTGAGGAGAAAGCAAAACCTTATATGAAAATAAGCCAGGTACATTAAATACTGGATAAGAATGGGAGATAGCACAACAATGGACATACTGTACATATTTAAGAGAGTAGATCACAATACTGAACCTATACTGTAGTACAGATGAGAGGACACAATAATTGAAGTACAGATGGAGGGACAAAATATGAACCATACAGATGGTGGGAGCACAATTATGGACATACTGAATGGGGAACACAGTACTGGACATACATATGAAAAGGAGGGGATGGGCATACTGAACATAGATGAGGTGAAGGGGAGAGTACTGTCGAAGCTGAATAATTGAGTGAGACAAGTTCAGTTTAAAATTTAATCGCAGCGACGCCATCTTGCGAATGGCCGCAAGACTCCATTTTGGAAATGTGATTGCAAGACACCTTTTTGTGGTCAGCCAATTCAAGTTATAACTCAGGAGCTAAGAACAGATGGCAATGTTTTTGTTAACCTACCAAGGGCAACTGAAAAAAACAAGCTTTCTGAGTAAAAGTAAATAAGAAGAGACAATGGGTATTTTTACATACAAATTGGGAATCCCTGGATGCAGATAAAGTATAGTTGTGGCAATTGTAATATAATATCTACACAATTGGATTTGCCTGAATCCTAGACAGGATGGCCCCAAATCCTTCAGTTTGAGGTGATAATACATTTGCATTTCACACAAGAGTCTGTGAGAACAAAAGAGGTTTTGTTTTCCTTTGAACACACAACAGGTGGGGGCCTGCTGACAGATGGTATGTAGAACTACAACCCTCAGCCATCCACACTGCTGGATGTTCACTTCGTGTATGAGAGATTATGCACTTAAATCTCACCCATTAATAACTAACATCCTTATACCAAACCCCGAATACCCACACACTACATATTCGCACATAAGGTTCCATAAGCATCAAAATGTATGATTCAAGAAGGTTCAATTAGTTTAAATGCTAAGAAATAAAGATATTTGTTAACTAAGGAATTATACAAGATAAACATGTCATTCTTGGAGTTGTTCTGATGCATACTCTTTCCACAGTTTACCGGTGCTATCGGTGAGGAGATCGCATTATGCATTCTCGAGTTATGGACCGCAGAACCTACAAGCAACCAAAATATATATTTTAGATTCAACTGTTAGGATGCTAAAGGAGGCGTTACCAGAAAGACTCCGGCTGTTAGAGGCAGGGAAAGTCTATTTGAAACAACCTGTTAAATGTGTCGTTACATTTGCTTCTCCTCTGGGAACCAATGAGATCAGCAGGAAGTTCTCCCTTTGTCCTGTTTCAGTCTGGGGGGGAATAAATACATGTGTCCGAACACTGGTTTGCCAGTTCAGGCTGAATTTTGGGTGAACTGAGGATATCTAGTCAGAAGTCTATCTCTGGGTCCAGAGGCGCAGCATATGTATAACCGTACTTGGGCCCTCATTCAGAGCCGTACGCTCTGAGCAGAGCGCACGCTCTGAATGAGGGCCGGGCTCCATTTTCATGGAGCGTCCTCCTGGACGCTCGTATAGCTGTGGGTCACCACCCACAGGCTATACGAGCGTGCTTTGTGATGGCCGCGATGGTCGAGACCATCGCGACCATCGAATTTGCGAGCCGGAGCCTGCGGTTGAGGTTTTCAACCGCAAGCTCCGGAGTGATTTTGGCTCTATCAGAGCCAAAATCACTCCCACTGACATCACTAGTGATGTCAGTGGGCCGGCTTCTGACGGGAGGCGTTCCTGTGGGAACGCCCCCGTCAGGGAGGCACGCCCCCGGCACGCCCACCAAAGGGGGCGTGCTGTCAATCAACATTGACAGCATGCCCCCTTTGATCGGACACAACGAGCGAAGGACTTTCCTTCGCTCGTCGCGTCTGGCGCATGCGCACGACGGAGCTCCCTCCATCGTGCGCATGCTCAGTGCATAACATCGACCCACTTGCGAGCGGACAGCCGCTCGCGAGTGGGTCTGAATCAGGCCCTTGGTCTGTATTATTTACTTTTACGCCTAAATTATGTATGTATAGATTGCGTGTAACTGCCTGTACTTTTACCTGAATAATACTTGTGCGTTGGAACCACAGATTCCACTCCTGTCTTTATTTGCGGTCATACTGCGTACGCAATTAGCGTTGTGTTTAGAGGTTTATAGGCAGGTTTTGTCTTAGAGGTTCTAGGCAGGTGAATCTTAGAGGTTTATAGGCAGGAATGTATTAAAAGGTTTATTTACAAATTCAACAGTGGGGGCTCATCGGTTTATCACACTATCTGATACACGATAACACTCAGTCAGTCCTCTCTCAGCAAAAGGGTGGAGGCGCCTTTTGAAAGACGCATTAGTCTTTCATTACCACAGTGTTGCTGAGAGCGTACTGCCGGTTATTGTGTAGAGGAAGCGCTGATCAGAATCCAGGGACAAGAGAGGAAAAAAAAAAAAGTTTTTTTTCTCTGTTGATAGAACCTTATGTTTAGAGGGGTGCCGCAGTATTGAGTATGCGGCTGAGATGCATTTTTGCGTACGCAGTTGAAAAGTCATTATACACTTGTGTGGTAGTCGCATAATTGTGTATGCGGCCGGTCGCACAATAAGCGTATACTCACTTTCGGTTCTGCTGCCACGTGTTTGAACAAAGCCATTAAGGTTTCAATTTTTTTTCTATCTACCAATATCTGGGTTAAACGTTTATTTTCTGCGCAGAGAAAAAGTGTGTAACAGTGAGTATGTGTTGGACAGTTAAGGGTATCGTATGATCCTTAAGGGTTAGCCTAGCCGCTCGGTAAGCAGCTTACCATTCAGTACACAGAGCAGGTGTATGGTTTGTAATTTTTGCTAGGGACCGGCTCTCAGTGTGACTGCAGTGTTCAATAAAATTTGAGCATTGTAGTTGAGCCGCACTAGGTGTGATTGTGAGCTGAGAGATAATAGGTGAGCGGGGCGCATCTAGAAATTTCGTCCGTAGGTGAGCGGGGCGCATCTAGAAATTTCATCCGTAGGTGAGCGGGGCGCATCTAGAAATTTCGTCCGTAGGTAAGTGAAAGTATCTTGATTGTCTTTCACCAGTTTAAATTTTTATTGAAAGCGTAGGAGTTGTCTCAGAATGGGAGCCACGCAAACAGTAGAAATGTTAGGCAATGATGTGCTGCTAATGGAGGTGGATCAGCCCGTCGTATTATGCATACTATATATGGTTTAATATGACGTGAAAGAGTGTTAGACCGTTTCCTAGAACTGGTAGTTTTGATAAAAATGTGTTAGATAATGTCCAGGATCACATCAGTATGGTGCGATCCCGAGAGAAAAAGATTAAGTATTTTGAATGTTTAAAAAATATGGCAGCATGAAGGGTATGCTTGGCTTAAAAATGTGCAAACGACGCAAACTAGCGTTGCGAACGCATTGCCAGAAAATACATCCACGACGCTGAGATGCAATACGGGCGAGCCGCAAATTGGCGCGCATGTGCGGCAAAGTAGCGTTGTGGAGAGTATTGCCAGCAGTTCACGCTCACCTCCCCCACCTTATGTGGATGAAGGTGCAAGTACGGTTACCAAAAATACCAATAAAAATGTAACAAGTAATTTGTACCCCCTCTTAAGTAACCATAAAGAAAATGTTTATGATGTAGAAGATGAGCCTATTGTAATGTCTGCCATTTCCCATGCTGTGCAAATGATAGATGCTGCATCACCACAATCATGGGTGGTGCCGCCATCTCCATCGGTAACAGCAAGGGAAGTGTTAATACACTCTGCACCCATTGAGGAAGTTGTTAATACCATACGTAGCAGCAGCAGATTAAACCCCCAGCCAGGTAACCAGGTCAGAGGTAGCAACGATGCCGGTCTGCATCCCATTCGGACAATAACTGTTCCGAATGGAAATGCGGATGCAAACGGTGTAGTGCCCACTAGGGAAGTAGTAATGCATTGTCCATGGACAAGAGCAGAACTAAATTCCATCATAAATGATTTCCCCAATCCCAAAAAGGAACTAGCCAAATGTCAAAGATTTTTGAGAAATTTGGGTAGTTCTCATGAGCCCACTAATAAAGATTGGCATGTGGTGTTAAGGGCCTGTCTACCACGCAATACCGACGTGACAAAATTTATCACGGACTGTGTAATGGATGGCGACGTTCCCTTAACAGACCAAGTAAACCAAGGTAACATTTCCCGCATTGTAACTCAATTGGGTGTATATTTTCCAGCAGTAGTTAACTGGAACAAAATTTTTACAATTAAGCAAAAAGAGAGTGAAACTGCAGAAGAATATTGCGACTAGGCTCTGCAGGCTATCACCCAGTACACTGGGATAGAAGATATTAAAGATAGCACTCACCACAGGGGAATGATAGTCATGGTACTCATGGACGGTCTGAAAGACGATTTAAAGACTCGGGTTCAGACCTCACAGCCGGGCTGGCGGGGACTTACAATAGATAACCTCATAGAGTCTGCCATAGAACATGACAAAAACATCTCAAAAAAGAGGGAGACCCAGAGCGAAAAAATAATGGCTGTCAGTATACAAGCTCTGGAGAGAATGACGTTAACATCACAGCCAACCGACACACCTGCACCTACACACACACCTGCACCTGAACAATTACACGTCCTTACCAATCCCACACCACAGCAAACACATCCTTACCCCACATATCATACACAACCACAGGTCCCATACTCATATTCCCCACAATATCCTTACCCTCCCTATCCTTACCCATACCCACCACCATTCCCTCTTGCTCAAATCCCACAACAATCTTTTCATCCACCCCGTTCAAAATTATGTTTTAACTGTCACCAAGTGGGACACATAAGTAAGTACTGCAAAGCGAAGAACACCACACAGGAACACGAGTTTCCCATGAGTTCATAGGTAACCCCAGTATCTTCTCCCAGGCCTTATATGACTGTTTACAATCTTTTCAACCTATCAATGGATCTGTTCTAATGTAAAATGTGGATGATTTATTGTTGTATTTTGGGTCATGTTTAAATGATATTAAACTGTTGTGCTTTATCTCCCACTCATAGGACACAAGGTTGCTAAGGATAAACGGCAGCCATGCCAGGCTGAGGTTGACTACTCGGAATACTATCCAACCCAGTGGCACAGGCATTATTTAGAGTAGTAGCTATTGATAACAAGATTTAATTGCAGGAACCTGTATGCAGATACTATATCCCTAGAATTATTAAAAATGATAGGGGGACTTATTTTATAGGTGACGTTTCCAAGAACATGTGTAAGATGATGGGTAACAACACTGAGATTATCCCAGATTGTCTTTTCCTTTATTTGCCCCCCCTTTGAGATACTGTCCAAACAGGCAGCCTCATGTGAAAATATGATAATGAGGTTACTGTGCAGGGTCTCACGAAGATGAATGAGAATAACCGAAATTGGAAGTGTTATTAACTAACAGGTCTAATGCAAACTGTCATGATGTCAAATCTGGAAGAATTTGTTATGATCCAAATTTTTTTTAGCTCAGGTTGTTTGACTGATCGATGGAAAGGTCCGTATCTGATGATACAGCATCCTCAAAGGGTGGCCAGGGAAGATACATGGGTCCATTCCGCTCACTATAGGGAGGTTAACCAACCGGTGGAGATACAAGGCAGAGACAAGGCCGATAACGTGGACCTGTCCATTGCGAGCTTGTGCCGGAAGGATTAAAAAGGTGACGGTGAGATATCTGAGCTAAAGAAATGTGTAGATCAGTGCTTCAAGCAATGGAGTGGTCTGCTGTGGTCATCCTAGTTCTTTTTTTTTTCCTGAGTTTTATTTTTTTTGTCATGATGATCTGTTTGGGGATGCTCGGTGTCTGTGATGGGGGACCGATAAAGGAGATGTGAGCTGATGGTGGAGCTGATGGAGTGGAGTCAGGAGGAGGAGTGCTATACCAAATCAGGGGAGTGCCGGTCCAATTTCAGTACAGTAAATTGTTGTGAAAATGTGAATAACAATAATAAGGAAGAACTGTAATTCAATCCTGAGTTATGACGTAGTGTATAACAATGTAGCCTGAGTTTGAGTGGTCGTGCATGGATATAACGTTTATGTTGTTTTAAAGTCATCTTAGGTAATGCAGTCCCAACCCCTTCCAAGGCTCTCCTTATAGGATAGGTGCATCCCCACATCTTTCCCATGATCCCTTATTTATCCGCGGTGTGCGTATAAGGGCAGTTTTATGTCCCTCCCGGAGACGCATTATCTGAATGGTTCAAATGACCATACTGTGTCATACGATAATAACATTGAACGGTATATTCTCATGCATGGCTAAACAGATTCAAATTAGGTTATGATAGCATGTTGTTTGCTAGCAAAGGGTGGACTGTCGAAGCTGAATAATTGAGTGAGACAAGTTCAGTTTAAAATTTTATCGCAGCGACGCCATCTTGCAAATGGCCACAAGACTCCATTTTGGAAATGAGATTGCAAGACACCTTTTTGTGGTCAGCCAATTCAAGTTATAACTCAGGAGCTAAGAACAGATGGCAATGTTTTTGTTAACCTACCAAGGGCAACTGAAAAAAACAAGCTTTCTGAGTAAAAGTAAATAAGAAGAAACAATGGGTATTTTTACATACAAATTGGGAATCCCTGGATGCAGATAAAGTATAGTTGTGGCAATTGTAATATAATATCTACACAATTGGATTTGCCTGAATCCTAGACAGGATGGCCCTGCTGGATGTTCACTTCGTGTATGAGAGATTATGCACTTAAATCTCACCCATTAATAACTAGCATCCTTATACCAAACCCCGAATACCCACACACTACATATTCGCACATAAGGTTCCATAAGCATCAAAATGTATGATTCAAGAAGGTTCAGTTAGTTTAAATGCTAAGAAATAAAGATATTTGTTAACTAAGGAATTATACAAGATAAACATGTCATTCTTGGAGTTGTTCTGATGCATACTCTTTCCACAGTTTCCCGGTGCTATCGGTGAGGAGATCGCATTATGCATTCTCAAGTTATGGACCGCAGAACCTACAAGCAACCAAAATGTATATTTTAGATTCAACTGTTAGGATGCTAAAGGAGGCGTTACCAGAAAGACTCCGGCTGTTAGAGGCAGGGAAAGTCTATTTGAAACAACCTGTTAAATGTGTCGCTACATATGCTTCTCCTCTGGGAACCAATGAGATCAGCAGGAAGTTCTCCCTTTGTCCTGTTTCAGTCTGGGGGGGGATAAATACATGTGTCCGAACACTGGTTTGCAAGTTCATGCTGAATTTTGGGTGAACTGAGGATATCTAGTCAGAAGTCTATCTCTGGGTCCAGAGGCGCAGCATATGTATAACCGTACTTGGTCTGTATTATTTACTTTTACGCCTAAATTATGTATGTATAGATTGCGTGTAACTGACTGTACTTTTACCTGAATAATACTTGTGCGTTGGAACCATAGATTCCACTCCTGTCTTTATTTGCGGTTATACTGCGTACGCAATTAGCGTTGTGTTTAGAGGTTTATAGGCAGGTTTTGTCTTAGAGGTTCTAGGCAGGTGAATCTTAGAGGTTTATAGGCAGAAATGTATTAAAAGGTTTATTTACAAATTCAACAGTACAATACTTGACATACAGTTAAGTGGGGGAGAGCACAATGTTAGACATACAGATGTGGGATCATTACACTGTACAAAGATGCAGTGGAAAAGGGGGAGAGCATAATACTGGACATATATATGAGGACCCAAAGTTTGCTAGCTATTCTGCCAGAGAAAACAATAATGGCTGCTATTTCTTCCCAAAATATCAGGAAACACATGAATGACTGTTAGCTATTAAGTTTTGCCTGTATGATTTATCAGAGACATTACAGAAGTTGTTGTTACAGCATTTTCAAGTTTCACCTATCTTTGGACATCTTGATAGGAATTAAATGTATTTACTAATATCTTGTCAATACTGGTGAACATAGTTTGCTAAAGTTGTTAGAAATTGTCCTGTGTGCCTGGAATAAGACCTCTCATGTGGTTTGCTTCATCTGCTGCCTGTACCTTCTAGTCCATGGAGGGACAATTCTCCAGATTGTATTACAGCTTTTCCAGTTTCCCAAGGTTTCAAGACCCTATTACAGTAGTATTCTTGAATAGATACTCTAAAATGGCCACGGCCGGCACCTAATTCGTAATGCAGCTGGAGTTGTTTCTCTATGACTGTCTGCCGGGGCACCAGCTACAACCAGCTGGTGACCTGGAAACAATCCACACCACTGCCACCAGGTTTCCCCTCTCTGTTTGGGCCAGGGGCTCTAGCTCCGAAAGTCCCCCCCTGATGGTGGCTCTGACTGGCAGTGCTGGAATTGAACAAAAAACTGCGAGAGGAATGGAAAAATGTCATCATTAGCATAAGGTTCTTTCTAGTCAAAAATCAAAAGCACAATGAAGACTTATACCATATCCATGAAGTTTCTGTTTGTAGGAGGTAAAATCTGGTTATCTGCAAAACAATTGGAGATCACTTTGTCTTCTACAACATTCACTATTCCGGGAAATGGTCTGCTTGCCAGTTCTGCTATTCATACCTGATATTGCTGATTTTGTTTCTGCCTTTGTGGAAGCTTGAATTTTTTTTATCTTTGCATATAGTTTGATAATGAGGGAAAGCCATATGTGTACATATGTTTTGTCCACTTTTGGTGTTACAGTAGGTGTACATGATGGGGTGTGATAGGAACAGAATGCATGCCTATTAAAATATGATGTTCTAATAGTTTTGAAAAGTAGAAAGATCTATGTTTTAGCAATGGGAAATACCAAGCTGGTGATGGGAGTGTCTGTCCACATTTAAAGTTACAGATGCACTAAACAAAAATACTAGCATCATGTGCCTGTAAATCTAAACTTATGCCTGCTTGTCACTGATTCTATGGGGTCTATTTACTGAGCAGTGTTAGGAGACAGAGTGAAAAGTGATAAGAAAGTGATAAGGTACAAGCCAATCAGCTCCCAGCTGTCATCTCACAGGCTGTGTTTGAAAAATGACAATTGGGACCTGATTGGCTGGCACCTAATCACCTACTTTTCACTTTTTACTCTGTCTCCTAACACTGCTTAGTAAATAGATCCCTATGTCTCTGACATATGCAGTAGCAGGATCAGAAGACCACGGAAACAACTGTGTTGGATGACAGAAGAATTATTTCCCTGGTGAAGAAAAACCCCTTCACAACAGTTGGCCAAATCAAGAACACTCTCCAGGAGGTAGGTGTATATGTTTCAAAGTCAACAATCAAGAGAAGACTTCACAAGAGTAAATATAGAGGGTTCACCACAAGATGTAAACCATTGGTGAGCCACAAAAACAGGAAGACCAGATTACAGTTTGCCAAACAACATCTAAAAAAGTAATTACAGTTCTGGAACAACATCCTATGGACAGATGAGACAAAGATTACATTGTACCAGAGTGATGGGAAGAGAAGAGTATGAGTATGCTCATGATCCAAAACATACCACCTCATCAGTGAAGCATGGTGGTGGTAGTGTCATGGCGTGGACATGTATGGCTGCCAATGGAACTGGTTCCCTTGTATTTATTGATGATGTGACTGCTGACAAAAGCAGCAGAATGAATTCTGAAGTGTGTCGGGCAATATTATATGCTCATATTCAGTCAAATGCTTCAGAACTCATTGGACGGCGCTTCACAGTGCAGATGGACAATGACCTGAAGCATACTGCAAAAGCAACCAAAGAGTTTTTTAAGGCTAAAAAGTGGAATGTTATGCAATGGCCAAGTCAATCCCCTGAACCTGAATCTGATTGAGCAGGCATTTCACTTGATGAAGACAAAACTGAAGGGAAAATGCCCCAAGGACAATCAGGAACTGAAGACATTTGCAGTAGAGGCCTGGCAGAGCATCACCAGGGATGAAACCCAACGTCTGGTGATGTCTATGCATTCCAGACTTCAGGCTGTAATTGCCTGCCAAGGATTTGCAACAAAGTATTAAAAAGTGAAAGTTAGATTTAGGATTGTTTAGTTTGTCCCATTACTTTTGGCCCCTTAAAAGTGGGAGGCACATATAGAAACCGTTGTAATTCCTACACCGTTCACCTGATTTGGATGTAATTACCCTCAAATTAAATCTGAAAGTCTGCAGTTAAAGCACATCTTGTTTGTTTCACTTCAAAGCCATAGTGGTGGTGAATAAAGGCCAAAATATGAAAATTCTGTCAATGTCCCAATATTTATGCACCTGACTGTATATATATATATATATGTATATATATATATATATATATATATATATACGGCAACAGAAGATCAGCGGCACTTGGAGCTTTTGGCAAAAGTTACATTTAATGTGTACCCAAACACATAATACCATATCATGTGTTTGGGTACACATTAATTGTAACTTTTGCCAAATGCTCCAAGTGCCGCTGATCTTCTGTTGCCGTTACGTTATTATACCGGAGGCACTGGAGTGCATTTGTGAATAGCTCAGCTGAGTGCCGATCCATTGGACAAGTATATATATATATATATATATATTAGGGGTGAGCGGTTTCCGAACCCCCCCGAGCCCCCCGATCCGAGGCCGATCCGAGTCAGGCTCGACTTTTCCCGCCTGACTCGGATCTGAAATCGAGGCAAAACATAATCATCCCGCCTTCCGGGTCTCACGGGTTTTGGATCCTATATAAGGTACCCGCGTCGGTGCCATTTTCTCACTCGGCTGTTGACAGTGAAGAGGGAGGGTGGGAGTTAGGGCTGGCTGGGCTGTGTAGTGTAGTGCAGTGCAGTGTAGTGTTGTGCTGTGCTGTGCTGCGCTGTGCTGCTGTTGTCCATAGGGGCTGTGTCCACTCCTCCAAAGTCCATAGGGGCTGGCTGGACTGTGTTGTGCAGTCAGTAGTCCATAGGGGCTGTGTCCACTCCAAAGTCCTGTGCAGTGTCCCAGTCCTAAAGGGGTGCTGTAGTGTTGTCCAGGGGGTGCTCTGTCCATTAGAATTGTGAATTGTGTGCGCAGTAGCCACACGTGCATCAACAAAGTAGTGCCAAGCGTGCGCCTGTGTCATAAGTAAAGGGCCGGCTGGCTTGACCGTTAAAGGGTGCTGTAACCCCCAAAGTACACTCCAGTCCAAACCAAAAAAAAAATTATTTTCTGTGTTTGTGAATTGTGTGCACAGTAGCCGCATGTGCATCAACAAAGGAGCAGTGCCAAGCATGCGAATGTGTCCCATTAGTAAAGGGCCGGCTGGCTTGTCCGTTAAAGGGTGCTGTAACACCCAAACGTCCACTCCAAACAAAAAAAATATATATTTTCTGTGTTTGTGAATTGTGTGCACTGTAGCTGCATGTGCATCAACAAAGTAGTGCCAAGCGTGCGCCTGTTTCATAAGTAAAGGGCTGACTGGCTTGACCATTAAAGGGTGCTGTAACCCCCAAAGTACACTCCAAACAAAAAAATATATTTTCTGTGTTTGTGAATTGTGTGCACTGTGGCTGCACGTGCATCAACAAAGGAGCAGCGCCAAGCATGTGCCTCTGTCATAAGTAAAGGGCCAGCTGGCTTGTCCGTTAAAGGGTGCTGTAACCCCTAAAGTACACTCTAAACAAAATAAAAAAATATTTTCTGTGTTTTTGAATTGTGTGCACTGTGGCTACACGTGCATCAACAAAGGAGCAGCGCCAAGCGTGCGCCTGTGTCATAAGTAAAGGGCCGGCTGGCTTGTCCACTATAGGGTGCTGTAACCCCCAAAGTACACTCCAAACAAAATAAAAAAATGAAAGACAGAATCCTACCCAGCAGAGAATATGGAGCCACAGGATGTTGTTAAAATACAGTGTACATCCGTATTACCCTGTATAGGCTCCACAAGATTTCATCCAGAAAGGCAGGATCGTCTCCCAAGTTGGTCCAAATGAAGGTACAGCATGCAGGATCCACCAACGCGTTTCGAGCAACTGTGGGGCTCTTTGTCAAGGTGTAGATCTTCAGCATGCTTCCTAACTTCCTTTATACCCCAGCTAATTGAAAAAAATTACGAAAATGCCGCGAACCGGAAGTGCGCGGCCGTCAACTTCCGGTTTGAGGTCCATGTGCTTCAGCGTGTATACCAGAAGTGCGTCATCCCGCAACTTCCGGTTTTTGTTCAAACGGTGATAATACATAAAGATTTTGATAAATTGTTCAGTGAGGAAAATCCCAGAATGTTTTTCTAAGGATTCTTGACCATATGTTCAATGGAGGCTCGAATAGTAGATCAATACCTCAAATAGATATAAAAAGCAATTAGTGATATAACTTGAATAAACATATAAATGAAGAATAATAGATATCATACATGTAAAAAAAGGACAGTTACAGAAACCATTTTAATTCAAAGTCCTTGTTGAGACCTCTAGGTAATAATGTTTTTAAATTAAAAATCCACTGCATTTCTCTTTGTGCAAGACGACTTTCAATGTCTCTATTTTTCCAAGAGCTTTTAATGCAGTCTATTGCCATAAACCTTTTAATATGATTAGGAGAACAATTATGAATTTTTTTAAAATGTTCCGATAGAGAATGTGTCTCCAATCCCTTTTTGATATTTCGAATGTGTTCACTCATACGTGTTTTAAGGGCTCTGGATGTTCTGCCAATATAAGTCAAACCACATATACATTCGATTGAATAAATAACATTGGTAGAATGGCAGGTTAGAAATTGAGTGATAGAGAATTCTTTATTATTCATATGGAACGTAGATATTTTTGCTTCTGTGCTTTTGACTGTTCTGCACATGTTGCAGACCCCACATCGATGAAATCCTTTGGTTCTAATTCTCGTTTGATTTTCTATATCTAGAGTACTTTTCACAAGTTTATTTTTTAGATTGTCAGCTTTTCTATAGATGAATTTTGGATACATAGGTAACATTGGATTATGAATATTATCTTTTTTTAAAATATGCCAGTGACGTTTACAAGACTTTTCTAAAAGTTTAAAATGAGATCCATATCTAGTAATAAAAGCAAAGTCCAAGTTTTGTGCGTTTTCTTTCCTTTTATGAGTAAGCAACGTATCTCTATTTAAAGCAATAGTATCCTCTTTGATTTTCTCAAGATTTTCAGGATCATATCCTCTTGCGATAAAATTATGACTCATTTCTTCAATTTGTTCTTTGCATATTTCATCTTCTGTACAGTTGCGTTTAACTCTTAGGAATTGACTTTTTGGGACACCTTCTAGCCATCTGGTAAGATGTTCGCTCGTTTTGTCGATATAGCTGTTAGTGTCAGTAGCTTTTTTGTAGCATTTCGTTTGTATGGTCCCATTTTTTATATAAATATTTAAATCTAAAAAGTTGATCTCTTTGTTACTAATATTAAAACTCAATTTAATGTTCAAAGAATTAGTGTTCAAAGAACTACAGAAACTTTCCAAATCTTCTTTGTTGCCTTTCCAGAAGAAAATTATGTCATCTATGTATCTGTGCCAGGACACCAGGTTCTTACCCCAAGCCGGATGATGCCAAACGGTGTCCTCCTCCCACTTCGCCAAAAACAAATTGGCATAGCTTGTGGGATGACGCACTTCCGGTATACACGCTGAAGCACATGGACCTCAAACCGGAAGTTGACGGCCGCGCACTTCCGGTTCGCGGCATTTTCGTCATTTTTTTCACTTAGCTGGGGTATAAAGGAAGATAGGAAGCATGCTGAAGATCTACACCTTGACAAAGAGCCCCACAGTTGCTCGAAACGCGTTGGTGGATCCTGCATGCTGTACCTTCATTTGGACCAACTTGGGAGACGATCCTGCCTTTCTGGATGGAGCCTATACAGGGTAATCCGGATGTACCCTGTATTTTAACAACATCCTGTGGCTCCATATTCTCTGCTGGGTAGGATCCTGTCTTTCATTTCATGTTTATCTTAACCAGCACTTTGGATTTTGTGCAATATTATTCAGGACTATGTTTTAACACCCAGGACTACATAGCACTTTATTATCTGTGATTTTTATGTTTTATGCTGTTTATGTCTAAAATAAAATGCCTATAATTTTATTTTAACATTTTTTCAAGTATATTTGAGCGCCAAGAAATTATCACTACTGTCTGATTTTTACTACTTTATGTTGTGGGATTTGGGAATCCCGCATTGTGTTTAATTTCACCGGCAGACTCGGAGCATTTTATGCGCTAAGAGGAGTTCTATATTATTATAAAATAAAAAAATATTTTCTGTGTTTGTGAATTGTATGCACTGTGGCTGCACGTGCATCAACAAAGGAGCAGCGCCAAGCGTGCGCCTGTGTCCCATTAGTAAAGGGCCGGCTGGCTTGTCCGTAAAAGGGTGCTGTAAACCCCAAAGTGCACTCCAAACAAAAAAAAAATATTTTCTGTGTTTGTGAATTGTGTGCACTGTAGCCGCACGTGCATCAACAAAGTAGTGCCAAGCGTGCGCCTGTGTCATATGTAAAGAGCTGGCTGGCTTGTCCGTTAAAGGGTGCTGTAACCCCCAAAGTACCCTCCAAACAAAATAAAAAAATATTTGCTGTGTTTGTGAATTGTGTGCACTGTGGCTGCACGTGCATCAACAAAGGAGCAGCGCCAAGCGTGCGCCAGTGTGCCTTAAGGAAAGAGCCGGTTGGCTCATTTCTTAAAGAGTGGTGTAACCCACAAAGTGCCCTACTCTCCAGCAAAAATAAAATAATATTTTCTGTGTTTGTGTGCGCCTTAGCCGCACATATATATCAAATCAATATAACATAAATGGAGAACCAAACTTTCTCCGATAAAAATAAAATAGGGAAAGATCAAGAACCACTCCTCCTAGTGCTGAAGCTGCTGCCACTAGTCATGACATAGATGATAACATGCCATCAACGTCATCTGCCAAGGCCGATGCCCAATGTCATAGTAGAGGGCACATACAATCCCAAGTGACAAAGTTCAGGAAAATGACCTTAAAAAAAACATTTAAATCATCTGAAGAGAAACATAAACTTGCCAATATGCCATTTATGACACGAAGTGGCAAGGAATGGCTAAGGTCTTTCCCTATGTTCATGACTAGTGGTTCAGCTTCACATGACGATGGAAGCCCTCCTCCCACTAAAAAAATCAAACGAGTTAAGCTGGCAAAAGCACAGCGAAGAACTGTGCGTTCTAAGAAGATATCACAAATCCCCAAGGAGAGTCCAAGTGTGGTGGCGGTTGCGATGCCTGACCTTCCCAGCACTGAACGGGAAGAGGTGGCTCTTTCCACCATTTGCACACCCCCTGCAAGTGCTGAAAGGAGCATCCACAGTCCACTTGCTGATATGCAAATTGAAGATGTCACTGTTGAAGTGCAACAGGATGAGGATACTGGTGTAGCTGGCGCTGAGGAGGAAGTTGGCGAGGAGGATTCTGATGGTGATGTGGTTTGTTTAAATCAGGCTCCGGGGGAGACAGTTGTTGTCCGTGGGATGAAAAAGCCCATCACGGTCATGCCTGGGCAGAAGACCAAACATTCCACCTCTTTGGTCTGGCAATATTTCTATCCAAATCCAGGCAAAAACTGTCTTGCCATATGTACCATATGTAAAGGTGAAATAAGTAGGGGTAGGGATGTTAACCACCTAGGAACATCCTCCCTTATACGGCACCTGCAGCACGTTTATAAAAAGTTACTGTCAAGTTCAGAAACTTTGGCTAAGACCGTAAGCAGTCCAGGGACACTTAAATCCCGTTGTCCTGTTGTATCCAAGCGCTTGCAATCCACACCATCAACTCCCTCCTCGTCAATTTCCTCCTTAGTCAGGATCAGAAGTAGTCCTGCAGGCCATGTCTCTGGCATGACTGACTCTCCTATCCGGGATTCCTCCGGAGGATCCTGCATTGCTACGCCTACTGCTGCCACTGCTGCTGTTGCTGCTGCTGGGAGTCGTTCATCATCCCAGAGAGGAAGTAGGAACACCACTACTTTTACTAAACAATTGACCCTCCAACAGTCCTTAGCGAGGAGGATGAAGAACGACAGCAGTCATCCTGAAGCAAAACGTATAACTGAAGCCTTGACTGCTATGTTGGTGATAGACATGCGTCCGGTATCCACCATTAGTGCAGTGGGATTTAGACAATTGATGGAGGTAGTGTGTCCCCGGTTCCAAATCCCATCTAGATTCCACTTCACTAGGCAGGCGATACAGAGACTGTACAGAAACGTCAGAAAAAGTGTCCTCAGTGTCCTGAAAAATGTGGTTGTACCCAATGTCCACTTAACCACGGACATGTGGACAAGTGGAACAGGGCAGACTAAGGACTATATGACTGTGACAGCCCACTGGGTAGATGTATCACCTTACACAGCAACAACAGCAGCGTCACCAGTAGCAGCATCTCAGAAATGCCAGCTCGTTCCAAGGCAGGCTACGCTGTGTATCACTGGTTTCAGTAAGAGGCACACCGCCGACAACCTCTTAGAGAAACTGAGGGAAATCATCGCCCAGTGGCTTACTTCACTTAGACTCTCCTGGGGATTTGTGATATCTGACAATGCCACCAATATTGTGTGGGCATTACATCTGGGCAAATTCCACCACGTCCCATGTTTTGCTCACACAATAAACTTGGTGCAGAATTTTCTAAAAAGCGACAGGTGCGTGCAGGAGACGCTTTGGGTGGCCCGAAAAATTTCTGGCCACTTTTGCCATTCAGCGACTGCGTGCCGAAGACTGGAGTGCCAGCAAACACTCTTGAACCTGCCTCGCCATCACCTGAAGCAAGAGGTTGTGACGCGGTGGAACTCAACCCTCTATATGCTTCAGAGGATGGAGGAGCAGCAAAAGACCATTCAAGCCTATACATCCACCTATGACATAGGCAACCGAGGGGGTATGTACCTGACTCAAGTGCAGTGGAGAATGATTTCCGTGTTGTGCAAGGTTCTCCAACCCTTCGAACTTGCCACACGTGAAGTCAGTTCAGACACTGCCAGCTTGAGTCAGGTCATTCCCCTCATCAGGCTTTTGCAGAAGCAGCTGGAGAAAGTGAAGGAGGAGCTAAGACGGAGCGATTCCACTCGGCATGTGGGACTTGTGGATGAAGCCCTTCATTCGCTTTGCCAGGATTCCAGGGTGGTCAATCTGTTGAAATCAGACCACTACATTTTGGCCACCGTGCTCGATCCTAGGTTTAAAGCCTATGGGGTGTCTCTCTTTCCGGCCGACACAAGCCTGCAGAGGTGCAAAGACCTGCTGGTGAAAACACTGTCAGCTGAAGCGGAACGTGACACGTCAACAGCTCCTTCTTCATTTTCTCCCGCAACTGGGCCTGCCAGGAAAAAACTTAGTTATCCTAAGCAACCCGCTGGCGGTGATGCAGGGCAGGCAGGACCAAGTTTGGACATCTGGTCCGGACTGAAGGACCTGGCAACAATTTCTGACATGTCTACTGTCACTGCATATGATACTGTCACCATTGACAGAATGGTGGAGGATTACATCGGTGACAGCATCCAAGTAGGCATGTCAGACAGTCCGTACCTGTACTGGTAGGAGAAAGAGGCAATTTGGAGGCCCCTGTACAAACTGGCTCTATTTTACCTGAGTTGCCCCCCCTCCAGTGTGTACTCCGAAAGAGTGTTTAGAGCAGCCGGGAACCTTGTCAGCGAAAGGCGTAGGAGGCTGCGTCCACAAAATGTGGAGAAGATGATGTTCATAAAAATTAATTACCAACTCTTCCAGGGAGACAAGCCTCCAGAACATACAGAGGGACCTGTGGTGGTGGATTCCAGTGGGGACGAGTTAATAGTCTGTGAGAATGAGGATGTACACAACACTGAAGAGGGTGAGGAATTGGTGGATGAGGAGGATGAGGACGACATCTTGCCTCCGTAGAGCCAGTTTGTGCAGGGACACATTAATTGCCAGCTTGTTTTGTGGGGGCCCTAACGAACCAATCATTTCAGCCACAGTCGTGCGGCAGACCCTGGCGCTGAAATGATTGGTTTGTTAAAGTGTGCATGTCCTGTTTATACAACATAAGGGTGGGTGGGAGGGCCCAAGGACAATTCCATCTTGCACCTCTTTTTTTTCTTTGCATTATGTACAGTTTGGGGCCTAGTTTTTCAAACTGCCATCCTGTCTGCCACTGCAGTATCACGCCTAGATGGGTCATGTGTTTGTGCCGCCCACTCATGTCGCTTAGCATAGTCATCCAGCTACCTCGGTGCAACCTTTTGGACATAAAAACACTATTGTGAGGTGTGAGGTGTTCAGAATAGACTGGAAATGAGTGGAAATTAAGGTTATTGAGGTTAATAATAGCATAGGAGCAGAAAAACCTACAAATTCTGTGATTTTAGCTGTTTTTATGCTTTTTTTCAAAAAAATACAGATCCAAAACACAAAACCCAGAACCCAAAACACGAAAGGGTGGTTTTGGCAAAACCAATCCAGATCCAAAACACGAAGAAAGATCCAGATCCAAAACCAAAACACAAAACACGAAAAGTGGCCGGTGCACACCCCTACTTTAAATGTATAAAAACTGCTATATCAACAAGTTTTATCTCTCCCAATAGCTAGGCAGCTGTATGGTATATGATGTGTTAGATAGTGGATTGAATAGGCCAAGAAGCACATGGCACAAGTCCAGATTGATTCTTTTTTTTCTTTGCATTATGTACTGTTTGGGGCCTAATTTTTCAAACTGCCATCCTGTCTGCCACTGCAGTGCCACTCCTAGATGGGCCACGTGTTTGTGCCACCCACTCGTGTCGCTTAGCATAGCCTTTTGGATATAAAAACACTATTGTGAGGTGTGAGGTGTTCAGAATAGACTGGAAATGAGTGGAAATTAAGGTTATTGAGGTTAATAATAGCATAGGAGCAGAAAAACCAACACATTCTGTGATTTTAGCTGTTTTTATTCTTTTTTAAAAAAAAATACAGATCCAAAACGCAAAACCCAGAACTCAAAACACGGAAGGGTGGTTTTGGCAAAACCAATCCAGATCCAAAACACGAAGAAAGATCCAGATCCAAAACCAAAACACAAAACACGAAAAGTGGCCGGTGCACACCCCTGGTGGCCATAAAATATCTGTTCTTTTACATCAGTTAAGAGTTATTTTCTCTATTGCACTTTTAAACCCCTGCTATACATGTACAGTACAGAAACTATTACAAGCTTACAGCATTTTCATGTCACTTTGTATGGAGAGCATACCATAATTATATATGTACACTGTATGTTTGTATGTGGTAAACAGACCTTATGGATTTAACTTTTAATATAGTATTATCTGAAATCACAACTGATAGAGATGTATAGCCTATTTAGGTCCTATAGTCCAGTAAATATAAGAGAATAAAAAACTAAATAAATAGCTTTTATTTAATTCCACATTGTGTGTTTCCTGCATAGCCTCTTGCAGCATTAGTTGTGACAGCTGTTTCAGAGATATGAAAACGTGTATTTTTTTCAGAGTGGTGAGCTCTCATTGCTCATATATCCAAGAGGGAGCGATCTCATTTGTCTCTCACCACCATGTTGATGCAGCTGCGCCTGACACTGCTTACCTCAGCATTTTTTTATTTGTCAAAGAGACAGACGGTTTCTTGGTGATCGCAATCCTTTCCTTGCAGATGACATTGGTGATTTTGGAGGTTTATTGTCAGATCCAGTTTAAACGATTTCTCAACAACAACAAAAAATGATATTCTGTATTTATATGAAAACAGAAATGTTACAGTGGCTTATAAAATGCCTGCATTTGTGAGGCTAGAATGTATCAGCATTTTCAAAATAGCAACAAGATGTCTCGAATGAATAAACCTTAACAGGACTGCAACATACATTTGGTTTTGTTTTCTTTCCTTTTTTTGCATGTGTCAATGGCTTGTATAAACTTTTCACATGATAAAGTACAATATTTGTATGTACACATGAAAAGAATGTGCTGTTATTCCTCCCCTTTCATGCTGAGGGCCATTATTTCAAATCATGGTAAAAGAGTTTCCCAGGCTCTTTCTAGCAACTCTGTTTCTATAATAATTAGTTGTCATTGGGTTGTGTGAGTTCAATATTAAATAACAAGATAAAGCAGAACAAAATGTCAATACTAAAAAGCTTTTTTGTCATGTACCCCAATACACATGAATATTTTTCCAACAACAACATTCATTAGTTCTAATTAACTAATACTCATTGCTTTCACTTTAGAGTAGTTATCGCCATTGAGTTTAAGCAAATTGCAGTCAGCATTTGTCCCGTGATTACTAATGGCACCCGATGTACATCTAGAACCATTTGTGGGTGAATAGAACCGTGCAAGATGTCAGCTAGTTGCTCCTCTGCAAGGTCAAATTCTGAATGTAAATAAGATACTGGCAACACTGAGGTCCATTGATAACACTGAGAGGAGACTTCTACTCACATGCTGGGGTGGAGAAATGAAAAAGCAGGATTATGTAGATGGTTTCCAGTTAGAATAAGAGGTAGATAGGAGATATGCCAAAATAGCAAATATTGGGAAAGTCATTTCAGAGGTAGCATTGCTGCAGCACGTTATTCACTTTAGCAACCAGAGGAAAGACTGCTACAGTAAGGATGGGAATATCAGTGCAAGTAGTTGGGAATTAAATTATTAGAACAGATAGAACAATGATTTCAAAGCAGTTTGCTGTCTCCCAGGGGCATGGGTTAATCATATTGCAGATTGGGTCTGCAGGGGCCAAGGATGACTAATACCACTTTCAGACAAAAATTCCTGACTTCAAGCCAGCTCACACCTGGGATACCGAGCATGGGTTAAAACCGGGCTAACCCTTTTACACATGGGTGACAGCCCGAGTTATTCCCTGGTTGTCACCCTTCACATCGGACCTGGGTCTTGCAGTGACCTGGGTTTTCCATCAGGCAGAAGTGGATGCTTGGAGATGATGTCATCTCCAAGTGCCACTGAGCCAGCCAATTGGAGCTTTTTAGGCATGACCCGGGTCATCGCAACCTGGGTTATGCTATTTAGACTAGAGGCAATCTGGGTTGGACCCATGACTCTGACCCAGGTTGGCCACTTCCACACATAGTCTAGATCCAGGTCAGTGTGCGTGCACCAGCAAAAACCCAGGCATTTAGGCTAAGTGTGAAAGGGATATAAGGAGGACTGAGTGACATGGTACATTTTGGCACCAATTGTAAGTTTTAGAAATAGTTTAGTGTATCTCAAAAAGAGTTTCCATTAATTTGGCTAGCATTAAAGCAAGGATCTCCAAAGTTGTATTCTTTAAAAGAGGCTTCTTTTAAACAAAGAAGTTGAACTAGAATTAATGCTATTGTAAGAGATATATAGTGTGTTAACTAGACTTGGCTGGATGAAAGTCTCATGACTTGTCAAATATTTAATGTAATAAGGGAAAAAGGACAGCATTTAAATAGTTAAAACTAGAAGGTACTGAAAAATCATTATGGAAATACTAGAAACTATATAACAGGAAAATAAATTTAGCAAAGGCCAAAGCTAAAAAACAGATAGAAAAAATAGCAAGCCTAAGCCTAAAATGTTTTTCAAGTACATAAACAGAAAGAAACATAATATTTAATATTGTACCTATAAATGATTAAGTAAAAATAATAATTGTAGAACATATGCAATATTTTAATCATGTTTCTGTTAACAGTATTCACAGAGGAGGAAATAATTCCAGGAAGTTGGTTGTGTAGCAGTAGCCTATGCACACCAGTAGATGTTACTACTCTAACACAGAAGGAGGTGAAGTTATGCCAAACATGATTAAGACAGATAATGCACCTGGCCCAGATGGCATCCAGCCGTGTGTGATAAAGGAACTACAATGATTGATAGACCACTATTTCTTTTATTGATTGACTTCTTGATAACCTGGTTAGTGTCACAAGATTGGGGAACAGCAGATGTGGTACTAAAATTGTTAAAGAGAGCAGAATTGGAATTAGAAAATTATGGAATTATAACCTTGACCTTTCTTATGTTAAATTATTTGAGAGGATTCTGAGGGATGTTCAGGAATATTTTGTAAAAAATAATTTGACAAGTTTCAGCATAGGTCATGGGAATACCTCAAACTAAACAAATATATGTTTTATGAGCAAGTACAATTCAAACGACGGGCCTGATTTAGCTTAGGAGGGAATTACAAAGCTGCACGCAAGCAGCTTTGCAATTCTGTACTTGTAATTATGGTAATGCATCAAGATGCATCACGCCTCCTGAATGCATTACTTATCCAAGATGTGTCGTACAATGCAACATCAGATAATCTACGGGAACCATCGGTTGGCTAAGTGGCCTATGGGTCAGGCAAGCCGGAGTGCCATAGTCTGAACGGCGCAGCCCTGTGCCTGCCTGAATGGAGGTACTCATCAATACCATCTCCAGAAAATCCTGCCTTTCACCCACCTGCTGGCATATACCAAAAATATGCTCATGGGGTGGGAGCGGGGAGGGAAGGGGTGTGACAGTCCAGGACAGGATGGCGTTAGGCGCAGAGAAGCCTAGCACCGGCCCTGTATGTGCTGGTTTGTTTGTTGCACAGCAATACCTGCAAAACATATTGTGGATGATGGAGAGTTAAGCTTCGGAAGTGTTGGGGGGCATGCTGGTGTCAGGGACTGCATTGAAAGAAGCATATCCATTTGCACCAGTGGCCATGTACCATAAGACATTCTGAGCAACCATAGGATTGACACAAAAGGAAAAGACTCTTCCCATAGGGTTGCTCTAATGTCCAATGGCGCTGCCGATGTTCGCTCTATGGTGTTACTTGTAAACACCTCTATACTCTGTGGCTCTTGTTCAGCATCAATTTACATTTTCAAGGTTGCAGACAACAGGATTCTACATGTAGGTTTTCATAACAAAATCTGCACTTGAAAATTATCATTTGTTTTTTTAATTTATTATTTTGCTAATTTTGGTTGTCTTGATTTAAATGCTTCCAATGTGTAGGAATAATATGGTAGCCCAATAAGTTCTACTGTACCATTTTTTTAAAATAATAATATCTACAGCATTAAATGGGTCTACTCCTTTTTTATTTGAGATCTGGGCTTCCTTTTTCCCACTCCCCATCTATGGAAAATATATTTTTTTATTTTTACTGTTTAGTCATTGTCTGGTGCAGTGTGAAAGTGATCCAGTGGTGGAACTCATCTCCCCCTTCCTGCCTCCTCTCCCCTTGCTAGACAGAGCTACACTGAAATTGTGCCTTGCCGCTGCCAGAGGCTCAACTACAGTTGATGGTAGCCAGGGCGAATAAAAATATGTTGTTTATCAAAAAGTGTTCTTTAAAATTTGGGCTAAATACTTATATAGGTACTAAAATATACATAGCAAACACAAATAGTGGTGTAAGTGAGTGGTGTAAAGGAAAATTTAAAGTGAATAACCAGTAGCTTTGGAGACTATGATAGTGTAATATAGTACATTTTAGAAGCTTTTTTAACACTCCTGTCATCAGCAGGACACTAACTACAATGTTAGGACACTTAAAATGAAAAGTCACTATTGGTTGAGTCTCCCATATTCAAATATTCAGAAATACGGAATATTCCAAAATAAGGAATTTTTTTAGCATGACTGAGATAGTGAAACCTTTGCTGTTTGATTGTTCAATGTACACAAACTTTGTTTAAGGCACATAATTAGTAAAAATATAGTATAAAATTACCTTCAGGCTGTGTGTATAAGGTGTATATGAAACATAAATGTATTTCATGTATGTACACAAACTTTGTTTGAGCCACAAAATTATTGAAAATATTGTATGCAAACACCTGCAGGCTGTGTGTATATGGTGTATATAACACATAAATGTATTCTGTGTTTAGATTTAGTTCCCATTCCCACAAGATTTCATTATAGTATGCCTATATTCCAACATACGGAATATTCTGATATCCAAAATACCCCTGGTCCCAAGCATTTTGGATATGGGAGACTCAACCTGTGTTAGTTATTTTTCTGCCACCACACTGATTTTTTTTTATTGCTTCCCGGCAAACAAGTCTTTGTCACTTCGGTGCAACACTATGTGCTTGAGAATCTTTTCTTACATAAAAAGAAATTGAGCCTCCTTGGGCAGTCAGTGTCATAAGTCAGTATTCGCTACACTATGAATATAGTTGATCACATGATACGGAAGCCAACTGTTTGTGAAATAATATCACAATGGGCCTGATTCAGCAAGGATCAAAACTGCAATTACGCACACAATCGGCCCATTGTTGCATTCTGCGCATGCATATGCATCGAAGTGCGCGAACACCTCTGCTATCGGGACTCCAATCGCAGTGACTATGCAGACCCATCACAGAGTGATTGACAGGAAGTGCCATTTGGGGGTGGTCGGTGAAATGAAGGCCAGTGCGTTTGAACACAGTTGCAGGGGCATGCATAAATTAGCCACTGTGATGCCGTACGCAGCTTGGCCTTTCACTGCATGTGATGAGATTAGCAATTTCTGAGTAAGGTCAGACCTTGTGCAAGTGTGCGTGAGGCTCTGATGGTACCTAATGTTACCGATGGTTTTGCAGTCGTCCACAGTATTATTGATGTGTGTAAGGTAATGTGGGCGTCCTTATGTTGTCCTGCTACTGCATAGAATTCGCAGTGGATTATATCTTCACAGTGAGACTGTGTGTGTACTCGCAGACACGATCGCAGTTGTGATCCATACTGAATCAGGCCCAATGTCATCATCATACAACAGAGATTTAATCAGAAAATAAGTTTTGGGGAAGGGCAAAATAGGAACTTTACTAGTCAAACAATGTTTGTAATAATAAACTGTATTTGCTAATTTGGTATCATCTATTTTTGCAATAGGGTTTCTGTAGACTTAATTACTTAAGAGATATTACTCTGCCCCAGCATTTTCCTTCTACATTATTTCTGCCAGTTGTGAATAGTCTCTAGCATCATTCCTCTGTGTCTCTCCAGTGCCATACCCCCTACATCTCTCCAGCCTCTCCCGCTGTGACTCCTGTCTCAACCCCCATGCATTTCTTGAGTACCACCATTCTGCCCTGTGTCCCTCCAGTGCAATAATACTGCCCTGTGTCCTCCCAGTGCCAGCATCCTGTTCTGTGCCCCTCCAGCACCATCATCCATCTCTATGTCCCTCCAGCCCCATAACCCCACCTTACCTTCTCTGTCTTCTGGTATGCCTGAGTACTCTGATTGGCTTTTTTGCCATGTAGTGTCTTGTATGCTCTTGGCTTCCTGCAAAGAAGGAGGGAGTGATGGGCCATCTGCAACTTCTATTGTGCTTGGCAGCACACAGTGGCAGGGCTCTCTGTTTGGCTCCTCTGAAAGAGTGTGGGCAGTGACTGTGCAAGGCTGTGAAGGAAGCAAAACTAGTTCTGTCTAGCAATACAGGTAATGGAATGCCGCTCCACCCATTATAACCCACTTTAACCCCTAGTCTTGTGAATCTACTCTATACTACTGTGCTACCTTATGTGTTTGGTTCACTATGGGTGTTAAAGGGTGATATAAGGCAATGTTCTCTCACCCTCTATGAAAAGCATAATTTTAGCATACTGCATTGTGATCACCAGCCAATAACGGCTTCTCAGCCCCCTGATGGTCATCCCTTTTTTATATTTGCAGTGGATGAGAGTAACTAGATATCCACAGATATCAACAGTATTAATGAGAAAGGACTAATGTTGTATTTCTGCATTTTTCTGGGGGAGGTTTGCTTATTTTAAAATCTCCCTTATTTGTCAACCTTAAAATAAAATAATGGGAGGCCTTTCTTTTAATAAATTTTGCCAAGTAAAAATCCAGATGCAAAGAGGGGAAAATACAATTATCTGCAAGATATACCCAGTAGCACCACTTAGGTAATAGCTATTCACTTAATTAGTCTTTTCCCTGGGTTGTAAATGCTGGGATAATATGCGCTAACCCATTGATTCCGCATAAAATGCAGAATGAAAGGGATTCCCTGCACATTAAAATGCTGAATCCATTCTGATTCCTCTGGCTTCAGTTTCCACAGTGGCTAAATTCCTAAACTCCTGCTAAATTTGATGGGAACCCCAAAAATTGCAGGAGTTTCTGAAACCAATGCTATATTCAGTTTGAGTTCCAACCTAACAATTTTTTTACATATCATACCCATGTGGCATATATCATCTCCTTATAATCTGGATCTGCCTTAAACTGGGCTTCACCCTTATGGGAAAGACCTGATTCCATCCTACCATCTTACAAAGATTTCATCACGGCATTCTGCCGAATCTTTGATGAGCCAGGGAGAGTATCATCTGCATCTGCAGAACTTCTATGTCTATGCCAAGCCAAGGTTCAAATTCTGTAGGCTAGTATCTTGTGCAATTTCAAATACTGGCATCGGAACTTTCTTGAAATGATGGAGCATTTTACGCAGCCTTTTGGAATGGCTTGATCTCTCTGTGCACCAAGGTGGACTTACATTTTAAAGAATGATCCATAAAGAGAGGGAGATTTGTTTATCCAAAGCCTTGGACAATAGTCTTGTCCCAGACAGTTTCTCTTCCCAAGAAGGAACCAATACAAATCAATTGTTCTCGCTTTTCACAGGAAGAACGCCCAAGATGACAGTCTGAAAAGCTTGCCTTTATTGTGCTGCTCCTTCTCATCAGCTCAACACTTGTCCCTAGCATCCGGAAATCTTCCAGTCCTAACTCAGCAAGAAGAGGCTGAGTTAGGAGTAGTTCATTCCTCTCCAAAGAAACCGACTGCATTCTCTCAGTTTTTCTGCAAGTTGCTTAGTGCTTCAAGCAAGTCTCTGCTCTGTTGGATTCTGGAACAGCTGGAAACTTCATCACATCAGATTTGGTTCAGCGATGGGCATTACCAACCGAGAGTCTGCTTCATCCTATCTACCTCACAGTGGTTGATGGAAGCCGCATCCTAGGGGGTACAATTACCCTTCAGACTCGACCTCTGCTGGTCAAGATTGGTGTTCTGCACTCTGAACTTTTAAGTTTTCTTGTTCTACCCAGGGCATCGCATTCCATAGTTCTGGGCTTGCCCTGGCTCCATCTGCATAATACCCAAATTGACTGGAGAACCTCTCAAGTTACCACCTGGGGGTGTTTCTGCTTTGCTTCATGTCTCTAAAATCTTCTTCCAGTATGCTCTGCTGAGCCATCTTAATCAGTTACTCCTCCTCCTCCTCCTTATGAAGAATTCACTGAGTAAAGCTGATGCTGATGTACTTCTCCTCACCATGAATAGGATTGTCCAATTGATTTAATCACAGGGAACTCTACTCCCAGAGGGCAAACTTATCCACTATTGCTCCCATAAACAAAAGCCATGATTTACTATATCCAAGAGAATCTGGAAAAAGGGTTAATCCACCCTTCCACCTCACCCACTGGTACGGGCTTATTTTTCATAAAATAAAGGAGGATGGAGGTTTGCGCCCCTGCATTGACTACAGGGGTCTGAATGACACTATTTAAAACGACTATCCTCTCCCTCTGAAAACAGAGTAGCCACCACCTTCGCCAAATAGGGCTTGGGAGGAGCATTTAATCTTATACAAAATTGGGAAGGAGGCAAGTGATAAACCACATTAAACACCCACAATGGTAATTACAAGTACCACCTTATGCCCTTAGGTCTCTGTAATGCTCTAACTGTATTCCAGCACTATGTCAGTGAGATCTTCCGTGACCACTTGTACAAACATATTGTTGTCTATTTTGACGATACTCTCATATTTGTAAATGATCTGGAGGAACATTGCCAGCAGGTAAAGGAGGTTCTGACATGTCTCCATTCCAATCACATCTACTGCAAATTGGAGAAGTGTGTCTTTGAAGTCAAGTCTATGCCCTTCTTGGGATATATAATTTCAGGTTCTGTTTATGGAATGGATCCAGGAAAGCTCAAAGCAATTCAGGAAAGGCCACTTCCTACAACTGTCAAGACTTTTCAATGCTTCATTTTGTCTTGAAAGTAGATGTTTTTACTGTAGGAGTCGGTGTTGTGCTCTCCCAATGTGCTCCTGATGGTCTTTTCCACCCCGGTGGATTTTTTTCAGGGAAATTCACTCTGGCTGAGTGCAATTATTCTACACGGGATCAATAACTTCTTGCTATTAAGTTAGTCTTGGAGGAGTGGCCATACATCCCATGTCTTTTCTGACAGACCACAAAATCCTTTTGTACCATAAGACAGTCCATTGTCTGAATCCGAGGCAAGCCAGATGGGCTGTCTAATTCTCAACTTCAAATTGTCTTTTCATCCAGGGGTCCAGAATCTGAAGGCGGGTGCCCTCTCTTGCTCCATGGAACAAGAAAATGAAACTACTAATGCTGAGAGGCATCTCAGTCATCAATCCGGTGGCTTTCTCTGCAGTTGGAGTAGAATCCTCACCACCTGTTGGGACAACGCTTGTCATGCCCACAATATGCAAGAAATTGCTACATTGGGCCCATGCTTCCTGCTTCACAGGTCATGCCAGCATCCAAAAATACCTTCAAGTTAATTTTCAGGTCTTACTGGTGGCCTTCTATCAGAAAGTTCAGGGCTTCATTACCTCTTGTAACAAGTGCACCCAGCATAAAGTTCCTCATCAAGCCCCAGCTGGGACCTCTCTCTGTTTCACATCAGCTGTGGACTCATATGTCGATGGCCTTTGTTACCAATCTTCCGGTTTCAACTACCACCCACCATCTGGGTGGTAGTTGACTGGTTCACCAAGATGGCTCACTTCATACTCCTCACCTGTCTTCCTTCAGCCACTAAAATGGTTCAATTATTCATGCAAGAAATTTTCAGACTTCATTGACTACCTCTGGAAATCATCTATGACCGGGGAGTGCAGTTTGTCACCAAGTCTTAGCGTTCCTTGTGTTCTACACTTCAAGTCAAACTCAATTTCTCAACTGCCTACCACCCCCAGTCCAATGGCTAGACAAAAAGAGTTAACCTGCCTCACAGGTTCCAGCTGCTGACCACACCTTGCAGCACTTTTCTAAGATTTGGAAGGAGATTGCTCCTTTTTTGTGAAGGCTTCTGAGCAGTACAAGAAGTTCACTGACAGGGAGAGGAGAGTAGTTCCCAGTCTCAAGGAAGGAGATCCAGTATGGCTCTCTACTCAAAACTTTTGGTTGTGTTCCATCTATGAAATTTGCCGTTGAGTGTGTTATCAACCCAGTTTCATTGAAACTAATGCTACCTCCCTTACTGAGGATACCAAATTCCTTCTATATTTTTTTATTGAACCCACTCATACTCAACCAGTTTCCATCAGCACTTCCAAAGGCACCCTAAATCCAGACTCATCATGGAGTCAAATACAAAGTGACAAAAATTCTGGACTCTAGAATCAGTTATGGACATCTTCAAAACTTGTTCAATTGGAAGGGCTATGGCCCAAAAGAACATTACTGAACTTTTGCCCCTGATGTCCACGCTTTTTATTTGATCCAAGCATTCCATGCCAATTTTCCACGAAAGCCTAAGAGGTGTCCTGAAGCCACCCATGAAGGGGGGGGTGCTGTCATGCTCTGGACTATAAAAACTAAATTTTTACCTCTCCAGTGTCTGTCCCGGGTAGCGCTGAGGTCCGCTCATGCTGTGCATCACTCCCGGACAGTGCAAAGATCCACTCACACTGCACATTGCACCAGACTGGTACTGAAGTCTGTCTATGCTGTTCCTTCCCTGTCTGCTCAGTGTTCTGTCTCTGAGGGTGGAGATGGTTTCCAGCAGCACCTTGCTCACAGTGTGTCTTCTTCTCATGATGTTACACAGGCTGCATGCCAGAGTTCCTTCCAAAACCACAGTATGGGTGCAGCCATGTTTGACTCGGTCACCCGACACTCTTCCACCACATTGAGTGCTGCTCCCAGACCAGCTGCTCGCAGCATCCATTCCCTGGGGATCCACCCCTCTAAATTCCATTTTCAGACTGGCTACCTTTGCCAGTACAACTTCGCTTCTGTTGAAGTTACAGCTCTGTATTGAGCTACCAGGTACTCTGTACTTGAATGGCCCCAGTCCGTGCTATTCCAGATCCATGTATGGTTATACAAGTCTCCTATTCAATCAGTTCTCCAGTCTGGTTTATCCACAAAGACTTGTTACTACCTTCCACCATCAGTTCCAGCAATATCTCTAAACATCGGTCCCATCTAATACCTCCAAACATCGGTCCCATTCGAATTAGCCAAACATTGGTCCCATCCGATATCTTCAAACATCGGTCCCAGTCCGATTCTACTCATCAATTTAGCATCATCAGTCCCAAACTGATCCTACTCATCAATTCAGCATCATCGGTCCCAAACAGATCCTACTCATCAATTCAGCATCATTGGTCCCAAACCAATCCTACTCATCAATTCAGTGTCATTGGTCCCAATCTGATACTACTCATCTATTCAGTATCATCAATTCCAACTCTATTCTATTCAACTGATCATCAATTCCACATCTATGGTCCCAGTCCAATATCATTATCATCAATTCTCATTCCAACCTGCTGTATAATAAAGACATTACATTCCTGTCCTCGTCTTTGGACCCATCATCTACTGCAGTTCCTCTACCTTCTCACTTGAGGAAGTTCTGGCTCAAGCCACCCAGATTAATTCAGGCCTCCCTAGTTTCCTCCTCAGCCTCCCACACCTATTCCAACCAACCTCAACCCTCAGGTGTGACAGTGAGGATAAGAGTTAATATAAGTAATGATGATAATGATTTAGACATATAAATTGAGGGTGCTACTTTTGAAGTGCAACATGATAAGGAGAATAATTGTGTATCTGACATTAATGAGGATGTTGATGATACATTTTTTAGACAAGAAAAAGTTGAAAAAAAGGAGGATGATGTTGTTTGTGTCAAAGTAAGTCAGTCACCAGTGGCAGCAATTCTTGCCAGTGATAAGGCAAAGCACATTGTCATGCTGGGGCATAAGACCAAAAATGCCGCATCTTCCATGTGGAATTGTTTTTATACAAATCCTGACAAACAATTGTCAAGTCATCTGTACCATTTGTGCTACCAATGTAAGTAGAGGTTAGCTGTTAACGATCTAGGTACCTCTTCCCTGTTATGTCAGTTGTACTGACTTCATTTTCAGGATTTATCAAAATCTGGAAAATCATGTAAAATAATAACAAGCAGTCCAGCATAAGCAACCAGCAGCAAGAATAGATTACAGCACATATAAACTGACTCCTCCTATATCCTGGAGTCCCAAGGAGAATGCTTGAATGCTAGGGCTGCTGTTACTGGGGATGATTCTTCATAACAGAAGTGGACCAAGAAGACTAGTAGTTTGAAACAATTGACTGTAAAACAATAATTTGCATGATAAAGCACATATGACAGTTGCTACTGTATTGCACAGTGGATCACTGAAGCTACGCTATGTTAGCATCTGACTTTAGATGATTAGTTGAAGTAATGTATCCACACTACCAAGTTCTATCTCAAGTCTATTTGACCAAAATAGTAATTCCTCACCTGTACCAGGATGTTAAAATGGTATTCTTTGCCTAGAAAATGCCATTGTACTGACTATCTAATTAACTACAAATATGTGGACAAGCTGTACAGGTCAAACTAAAGATTATATGACTGTGAAAGCCCACTTTGTGGGTGTATCGCCTTAAGCAGCAGCAGCAGCAGCAGCAGCAATATCTAACACATAATGCCTGCTCATTCACAGGCAGGCTACTCTCTGTATCACTGGCTTCACTAAGAAGCATACCAGTGTCAATCTGTAGGAAAAACTCAGGGATGAGATATTAAAATTGTTTACCCTGCTAAGACTCTCCACAGGATTTGTCATTTCTGATAATGTCATTAATATTGTACTAGTATTACAACTAGGTGAATTAAACTAGTCTGTTTTGCACTCACAATAAACTTGGTGGTTCAGAATTTCTTAAAAAATGACAGGACATGCTGGATGTGGTCTATAAAAATTATGGCAATTTCTGGCATTTTTCAACCACATGTAGAAGATTAAAGCAGTTGCAAGAACAGTACAATATGCCATGCCACCAACTGAAGCAAGAGGTAGTAACCGGGTGAAATTCCACACTTTATATGCTTTAGCAACTGGAGGACCAGCAACAAGCCATCCAAATGTACACAACACACCATGGCATAGACAAGTAACCACCTAAATGCAGTACACTGGAGAATAATCTAGGTGTTTTCAAGCTACTGAAACCATTTGAAATTGTTACCAATGAAGTGAGTACAGAAACTTCCAGCCTGAGTCTGGTCTTACCCTTAATTAAACTACTGGAAAAGCAGCAAGAGAAGCTGAAGGAGGAGATGAAACTAAGCGATTCTGCTAAGTATGTTGAACTTATATATCAAGTTCTTATTTGCTTCACATTGACTCAAGGGTTTGTAAAATCTTACAATTGGATCACTACAAATTTGGTAACCATGCTTGGTCCTAGGTTTACAGATTTACAGTTCAAGAGACCCACTGGTGATGATGATGAGCCATCTCAGTGCACCAGAGTGAAACATTTTGACATATGGTCAGGCTTAAATAAATTGCCAACATATACTGACATCACTACCATCACTCTTTCTGATACAGTAAGCATCAATGGAATGTTGGAGAATTACTTTATCAATAATGTACAAATTAGCATCTCACACAGTCCCTTTCCCCCTGGGAGGAAAAAAAAAGGCAATTTGGAGCCCGTTGTACAAACTAGCCACCCACCATCCAGTGTGTACTTTGAAAGAGTGTTTAGTACAGCTGGGAAACTTTTGAGTGATTGGTGTAAGGGGTTAAAAAATTTTGAAAAATCATCAAAACCAATTACAAATTCTATGAGGAAAACCTTTGCTGCCAATTACAACAAAAAAAGACTTCTGTAATGGTTAATTCTGGTTGGGAAGAGATAATATTGGATGATTATTAACAAAAATAATAAGGCTGATGATGAGGATGATGACATCTTCCAACTGTAAGGATGATTAACAACACTATTAACCATCTTAAGACCATTGATAGCTTGGTTTAAACAACACACCAAGATTTTTTCTTTTGTAAGGGCCAAAACTAACTAAGCACTTCAGCCACAAAATGGCAATCCTTGTTGCTGAAGTGCTTGGTTTGTTAAACTGTACATGTCCTTTTTAATATACAATACAATGTTGTGAGAGAGGGTCCAATGACAGTGCTACTGTGCACCAGTTTTCATTATGGGCTTTGCCAAGATTGTGTGTGTTTGATAGGCAGTGTATATCACTCTACTTTACTGGGACATTTATGCTCTGTTTCTTGCAAGACCATATTATTTTCTGTCTCTGAATAGTTTTTGAATAAAATAATATATACAACTAAAAAATTTCCAGCCAATTCCAATAAAATGTAGGGTTTTCTTCCGTGATCAAAGAGTAATAAAACAAAGTAGTGTGTTTAACATTGTTTTTAATATGTACTGTCACAGTACAAAGTCAATTTGGAATTAATGTACAGACTGATGATAAAAACATTGTACAGCTGTCTACATTCTTCCTAAAGGTAAATTTAAAGGGTCAACTGACCAACTGTACATGACAGGGTTAAGAGCTGGATGGGCTAAATTCGTAAACATCTAATGTCATGCTCCGGACTATTAAAACCACTTTCCTAACTCTCTGGTGCCTGTCCAGGATAGTACAGAGGTACGCTTACACTGCAAATCACTCCTGGCTGGTGCTGAGATTTGTCTGTGCTGCTCCAGCCCATCTGTTCAGTGTCCTGTCACTGAGCATAGAGATGGCTCTCCGCAGTCACTTTCTCACAACGTGTCTCCCCAGCATGATGGTATACAAACTGCATGTCAGAGTTCCCTCCAGAACAACAGTATGGGCATAGCCATGTTGGACTCTGTCACCAGACACTTTTCCTCCACTCAGAGCGCTGCTCCCAGACCAGCTGATTGCAGCTTCCAATCCCTGGGGATCCAACCCTATAAATTCCATTCCCTGACTGGCCCTCATTGCCAGTATATCACTTTTTGCTGAAGTTGCAGCTCAGTACTGAGCTCCCAGGTGCTGTACTCTGCATCTGATCAGTCCCAGGGCTTGATTAAGCAGTGCATGCTAATGCATTGCTGAATGCTGACTCCTGATGTTTGGGAATATGCGCAGGTGCAGGACCCATTCTACGAGTGTGTAGAATGGGTCCTGCTTACTTGTTTGATGACTGGCAGCAGACTGTCAGTGATTTAGAGTCTGCTGCCATTTGTGGGTGGGGAGGGGGTGGTGATGCCCTCCATTTTCCAAAACAATGGCCTGTGGTCGCCATTGCAGTGGAGGGAAGAAGTCAGGATCTCCATTGGCTGACTGAGATTTCCTGGCCTCTTCCTCTGAACTGCGGCAGATGGCTGCGGGACCCCATGGGTCACCGCAGCCATGAGATGATACGCAGATTATCTGACACTGCAATGGACAACACAGCTACACAGGAGGCTTGATGTTTCCTGCTACATTACCATATCTGCAAGGATCACAATTGCAAAGCTGCCAGCATGCAGCTTTGCAATTTCAACCCTTGCAGAATCAAGCCCCCAGTCCGTTATATCCAGTTTATAGATCTGGTAAAACAAGTCTTCTATACCGTCTTGCACACCAGTCTGGTTTTACCACTGAGACTTGTTCTTACAGCAACCATCGTTTCCAGCCGATACCTCCAACCATTGGTCTCATACAATGCTGCCAATATCAGACTCTTATCAATTAAGTTCCTCAATTCATCAACATGGGTCCCAACCGATCAAGTTAATCAATTCATTAATATCAATCCCAACCAATCAAGTTCATCAATTCATCAACATCAGACTCTTATCTATTAAGTTCTTCAATACATCAACATCAGACCCAACTGATAAAGTTAATCAATTCATCAACATCGGTCCCAAATGATCAAGTTCATCAATTCTTCAACATCAGACTCTTATCAATTAAGTTAATCAATTCTTCAACATCATATTCAATTCCATCAAGTTCTCAACATTGGTGTGATGCCATGGAGTGGTAGTGCTGGGTTGGCCTGGGGGGTCCCGTGCCCTGTATTTGTTCCATAGGAGTGTTAGGGACCTGCCTGATAGAGGTCACCTGGACGCGGTAGGCAGGCCCATAATTATGGCCATTATTATGCTAAGAACCTCCTGGATGCAATTTAGCAGTATTATTATTAGGTTCAGCATAGTTAGAGTGTGCACTTGCATCTGTATTTTTTTTTGCTTGCATTGTGCTTATGGTGTGCAATCTAGGGCCCCTCCCCCTATGTATAATTTGTTATTTGTACTTTCTTAATATTGCCATCACTTAAAGTAAAAAAGTTTGTTCTTCAAAAGACCATTGGATTGTGAGAGTTTTATGACAGTAGAAAAAATATAGTGTTAAACACAATAATCAATTTTGTTGGTTTCTGAACACAAACTCCAAAATGTTTGACTTAGGTAATAATTTCAATGTACAACACTGGATTTGGAACTATGTACTGATGCCATAATGGTAACTTCACAAAAAAATTCACCCACAAACAGGTGATTGTGACATATGAGATAGCTGCAATAATAGAATCCCCCTTGCCCCTTTCCTGACCAGACTGTGCAACTTAGCATTGGTCCCAGACTTAAGGATGCCGAGGCCAATGCAACTAAAAATTGTCCCCATCCTGAGACTACTGGTCAGTAGGTACCAGGGTTAGAAATTAAAGTTGTGTGACCCCTTATTAATAAATAATATAAACTGTGTTATTAATAAATCATATACAATGCAAATCCCTTTATTAATGTATAATGATAACTGGTCCCCCATTCCTACTAAAATATTTTTTATCTGGTTCCCCAGTATAATATATAAAAATATTAGTGGTTCCCAATTTTTCTATACTATTTTCCCCCTATAATAATTAATATTAATTATTGCTGTGCTGTCATATTATGAACAAATAATGCAATATATATACTGTAATATATGGTGGTCATTGTATTTCTTTCAGTATGGTACTGCAGTCAATAGTACATTCTCTGTAATGTATGTTGGTCAGTGTAATGCTTTCGTTATGGTACTGTATTGTGATCACTAGTTTGTTCTCTGTTATTTATGATGGGAATGCTCTCTGTATGGTAGGTGGTCCCTAATATATAAGCTGTAATATATTGTTGTCACCTTGATGTCTTCTGTATGGTATGGTATTTTGATCCCTAGTATGCACTCTGTAATGTATGGTGGTCACTGTGATGAACTCTGTATGGTATGGTGGTCTCTAGTATGCTCTCTTTAATGTCTGGCAATCACTTTAATGCATGTGTGGAGGCCAATTTAAAATGTTGGCACATATGTGACCTCACACATCTTTCCTGCAGTCACACCAGACAGCCCCTCTCAGCGTGCCTGATCCCGTGAGACTCTGCTTGTGCTGGGTGTCTTTTTTGCAACTTTTTTAGCTGAAAATGCACAAAGGTTACAATGCGATGTTACTAGGATGCACCAAGACACTGACTGACACTTGTACCAGGAGTTCAGAAAGTTCCTCAACAGTGACTGTGTGCTAAGTGTGTGACAGTCCAAAATTCAAATAGGGGAGCCACACCAAATACCAGTGAGTCCCAGCCAGCAATGTTTGGCAGCATTTGGGTGACATTTTGTGTGGCTCTCTTATTTGAATTTTCGACTGCGCTGCAGCCCCACCTCTGGAGATGCCGCTGTCTGTCACACATTTAGCACATGTATACCTGTGTGCAACTGAGTCTGTAAACGGAACTAGTCGACTCAGTTGCACACAGATATTCAAGTGCCAAATATCAAATTAATCAGTGCAATCTCCTAGTCCGACTTTAGCATAGCTGCATGGGACCTGTCAGCTCATTGAGGCTAGATGTATGAAGATACATCTCTATGGCTTAAATAGTGATTTTTTTTCTGAAAAAAATTCCATGAGTTATTTAGCTTCTACACTTTTATTTTTGTTGTTGATAATATAATAATGTGGGTATTGGCAGAGTGGGGTGACAACATTAATATTTGATTGATACATTAAAATACCAACTTTTTAAAGAAAATAAAAAATAGCTTCCTAATCTCACTGCTATTGGCATACAGTTTACATAACATATTACTAGTGGCATTGACCTGGTTGTTATGCACACCCAATAGTCCATATAAATTCATAGACTCATGCTACAGAGGTCTTCACCTATAACAGCCACCATTTTCCCATAGAGAGGAATATATTTTCACTGGTACTTTAATGCCACCAGGACTTAACTCAGGATAGCAGGAGCCTATGTATGGATAGCAGGTGGTGACTGGGAAAAGCTGGAGTGAAAAACTAGCTGCATAACCAGGTACTAGAGAAGTATGTGCAACTCTGCAAACAGAGCAGAGAACAGGTACTAGCAAGCAGGGAGTATATCCAAGTAATGCTGGAAGACTTTCAGGCTGACAAGGACTGGGCTGGAGCCTGGATAAATGCAGGAAGCTCAATAGGAGAGTATCACTGGGAGAGTCTTGCAACATGACTGTAGCAGGAGAGCCAGGAATCTAAACAAGACAGGCAGCAGGGTGCAGCGTGCTGGTCACAGCTATAACTGGAATTGATGCTCTAACTGGTTCTGAGGTAAAGTCCTGACTTAAATCCTATCAGGCAGCCAATACCAGTGTCCACAGGAACAAGCCCCTTAATCAGTGTTGAGACCCTGCATCTGCTGACAGGGAAGGTGGAGGTGGCAACAAGATAGCTTCCCAGCTTCTAAGAAACAGTAGGGAACGCATAACACAGCATTCCGGCTGCTAGTGGGGTAGTGTGAGCCATTGTGGTCAGCACGGCAGATCAGAACAGTACCTACCCTTGAGAAGGTGTTAAGAAACCCTAGAACCAGGTTTATCCAGAAATAACTTGAAAAATGCTTTTTTTAGGCTGTCCACATGTAAGTGCCTCTTAGAGACTTGATATCTTTTTTCTGGACTTAATATCTTTTTTCAGTGGTTCAGGAAATGAACTTGGCCTTGAACTTTCTTAGTAACCAAGATTTTTTCCACTGCGTATCCTTGGTGACCATTAATGATATCTGGAGATGGTTTGTTAGGATGGTAGTGTTAAGGATAGAGGTACCTCATTAACTCAGTACAGCAACAGCCTTTAGGGCTGGATAACTTGGCTTGCTGCAGCTGTGTAGCAGCCTTGATGGCTGATTATTTTTGGCAGGTAGTTGCCTGTGGAAGGTGGAATAAGTTGCAGTCTTTGGGCCATGTAGCAGCCTTGTGGGCTGGTAATTCTTAGCTAGTAGCGGCCAATGGGCCGTGAGCAAGATGCTGCCTTTGGGCCATGTGACAGCCTTGAGGGCTGGTATGTCTTGGCTGGTAGTGGCCTGTGGGCCATGGGCAAGATGCAGCCTTTGGGCTGTGTGGCAGCCTTGAGGGCTGGTAGGCCTTGGCTGGTAGATGCTGGTGCACTAGATTGCACACTTAGGACTGCGAGTGCACTCTGTGCCACCAAGATGGCACCAGTGGCTGGGAGTAGAAATGCACACCGGGTCACCTAGATAACACAAGTGGCAAACAGCAGATGTTATGCGGACTGTGCCGCCTGGATGGTACAAATGGCAGACAAGAAGTAAAGCAAACAGGAGAGACTGGTCACAACCGAAACCACATGAAAATGCTATCACCAGCAAGGAATGAGGGCTGGCTGCAATTTAACAGATACAGGGTCCAATCAGAGGAAGCCCTGCAAGCCTCTCTAATGACAAACTAGTGTGCACCTGGCCTGTGCACACAGAGAAGACAACTAGTGTGCAGCTGATACTGCACAGAGACAGACAGTAATTAGTGAACACATGAGAACAGCACACAGACAGACAGGAATGACAGGTTAGGCTAAACTAAGACAAGACAGGATTTAATGCAATGTCCCAGTTACAAATATTTTTATTTATTTATTACCAGTTTTTTATATAGCGCACACATATTCTGCAGTTCTTTACAGAGAATATTTGTCCATTCACATCAGTCCCTGCCCCAGTGGAGCATACAATCTATGTTCCCTACCACATACTCACACACATACATACCTACCAGTATATTTTTTGGAATGTGGGAGGAAACCAGAGTACCTGGAGGAAACCCATGCAAGCACAGGGAGAATATACAAACTCCACACAGTTAGGGTCGTAGTGGGAATCGAACCCACGACCTCAGTGCTGTGAGACAGTAATGCTAACCATTACACCATCTGTGCTGCCCCAACTAAGACTGGGAACTGCATCCAAGATGATCTGCTAACCTCAGATCCTAACAGGTAAACCTTGAATTTCTTAGAAGCAACAACTGGTTTGAAGAAAGAACAAAGTATTGGGAATTTTTAAAGACCTTGGAAGCTTTAAACGAAAAGCAACAATTCACTTGCATAATAATCTGAAACAGGCCGATGAATTTAGGACCACATTTTTTAGAAGGTTGACGAAGTCTTATGTTTCAACAGAAAGACAGCCAGACCTTATCTCCCACCTTGGAAGTACAGGTCTTATGGTAACAGTCTGCAAAAAGTTAATAACAAGATAAAGCCTTATTCAGAGCTGAATGTACTTTCTTCCAAACAGACTTAAGTTGTTAGGCAGTATTTCTTACAGGTTACTGGGTCCAAGGAAGAAGAATGAATTTGCTCTGGGGTGATGCCCAAAATTAGAAAAGAAAGGGGACATATTGGTGGAAGAATGGCAAGCATTATTGTATGCAAACTCAGCCAAAGGCAGTTGTTTAGCTTAAATGTTATGGAATTTAGATATGTAACAATAGAGATATTGTTCCAAGGACTGATTCACCCTCTCAGTCTGCCCATAAGACTGGGGGTGGTATGCAGATGAAAGACTGAGATTAATGCCCAATAATAGACAGAAGGACCTCCAAAATTGTGCAGTGAATTGAGAACCTCAATCAGAGACAATATCCAAGGGCAAGCCATGGAGCTTGAATGTGTGTTGAATGAATAGAGTGGCCAAAGATTTGGCACTGGGCAACTTGGTGAGAGAATTAAATGCGCTAATTTACTAAATTGGTCCACCATTATCCAAATAGTATAATGACCTGTACCAAGAGGTAGATCAACAATAAAATCCATCGAGACATGTGTTCAGGGTCTTCTAGGAACTGAAAGTGGCAACAGTTGACCGGAAGGAGTATATCTGAGAAACTTTTTGGAAATTTCAAGATGTCCTGACATCTTATTTGAATGTTTCTTAGACAAATCAGAAACTCTGAATCACTCAGGAACAAATAATAAACCAGGAGGAGTTTCAGGAGGAGCATGAGCCTAAGCTGAGTGAGATCTGAAGATAAATCCATCGCCAGACCAGCATCAATTTAAGTTGCAGGAGCTATGGGCAGGTTCACAGTGTTAGAAGCAGGGTTCAGACAGATGCTGTGGGACAAAGCATCAGCTTTGATATTCTTTGAGCAGGTCTTTAAGTGATGATCAAATTAAACTGAGTAGAAAACAATGCCCAAAGTGCCTGTAGGGAGTTAAGTATGTGATAACATGCCTGGCTCCTTCCAACCAATGTCTACTGTCCTCAATGGCCCATTTTATTGCCAGGAGCTGAATACCATCAAGAATTCATGGATTTCATTGTTAGTTAGGTCGTAGAAAACTGCTGGAGCATTGGAAAGGCCAAATGAAATGACAAGGAATTTATAATGCCCTGAATGGGTGTTGAAGGTCATCTTCCATACATTCCTCTCCCTAGTACAGATAAGATTGTAAGCACTGGGTAAACCCATCTGGGAAAAGATAGTAGTGGTCTTAGTTGATTGAAAAGAAGAGAGATGAGGAGTAGAGGATAGGTGTTTTTTTGGTTATCTTGTTTAATCCTCTATAATTAATACAGGGTCTCAGACTCCCTTGTGTTTTGAAGATATATTTAATATATTCATCCATGGATTTAGTCTCAGGTCCTGACAAAGCATATAATCTACCCTTAGGTAGCCTGGCCCCAGGAATCATATATGATGGCACAATAATAATCACAATGTGAAGGCAGCATATCTGCCTTACTCTTAGAGAAATAATCCAGATAATCATGATAATAATGAGGTAGTCCTTCAGGAACCTGTTGTATTACTTTGACAGGCAAGGACACACAGGTATTGGCACAACCTGGACCTCAACAAATAATTTCACCTGAATTCCAATCAATAAATGGATTATGATGTTTGAGCCATGGATAGCCTATGATGAGGGGAAGCATGGGACAATTAATCAAGAAGAAAGTTAATTCCTTGGAGTGTATAGCCTCCAGGAATAACTGAAGGAATGGTGTTTGATACCTTACCTTGTCATTTAATTGATTACCATCTAGGCCACATACTGAGATTTCTGGATTGATTTTAGAAAAATGTATGTTCAGTTTCAGCAAGACCAATGTTTAGGAAGTTCCCAGCTAGCCACTATACAGGAAAGCAGTAATATTGATAAACTGGTTATCATATTTAGTCTGGACATGGATTAAGAGAAAACTTTTGGAAGAGAGTGACCATAAACCTAAATGGATCTCTTCCTCATCCATTAGGCTTGTCTTTTCCCAATTTATTGGGGCAGGTGTGAGCTGAATGACCATTACCTCTGCAATAGAGTAAGAGGTCCAAAGAGGGTCTTCTGGACTTTTCTTCTAAGGACAATGTTCCCCAAGCTGCATCGGCTCAGAGGTATCCAGAGTAACTGGAGTAGGCAAGGCGAAGACGGTATGAACAGATGACTCCTTCTTCATCTTACTTTCCTTAATACACCTGTAAATCTTGATTGCAGGCTGCATGAGTTTCTACAAAGAATCCACAACAAGGTATCAGGTTAAGGAAACCTTAATATTTTTGGACAAGCCAATACAAACTTGAGTATGCAGGGCTGCGTCATTCCATTAACTAGAGTAGAATACAATCTATTTGGGGCCCGCACAGGATAAAATCAGGTATAGTACAGGTCCCTATTATGAATGGGACTGTAGAATGAAGATAATAGAAACCAACTTACAAAAATATTAATACACAAATTGTGAGGGACAATAATTATGAGTTGGTGGTGCTCCCCTGAGTCAGTAAATATAGGTACTTATGGCAGGAGAAAAGAAGACTATTTGTTGGGGGCACTCAATTAGTAAATAATTGTATGATATATTACATTAAAAATTAACTTTTATTTCAGTCATATTAAAATAATGACCATTGGACACTACAACACAAAAGACTTACAAGACAACAAAAATTATTTCCTAATCGGCAATAACTTGTTTAGTAAAATATGCCAATAGGTGATGGAAAATTGTACATAATACATTTAGTCATATTATTGTGCAAACCGCATCAAGAAAACTGAATGTAATAATCATTTGTGACGGCGAATGATATTGAGTCAGTGCTGGCCTCAATATCGTAAGATACCCAAATAGAATAAATAAATAGCCGAATAGCTGTAAGTATGTCTCCAAACCTTGCCTTTACATTAAAGCATATACAAGATATACAGTATATAGTAAGTGACTGTTACTCTGGAGGCCAGACAGTATATCAGTTTGCAAAATTCTGAATTAAAGAGTAACAGCTGATAGTCCTATAGAGGTAGTAAAATATATGTGAGAACTGCCCAGAGATCAGCACTCAGTATGCGAGCATTTCAAATACATAGGAGGTGGATAGTAACACATGAAAAATTGCATATATTAATACACAGTGTACATACGTGTGTATATACACATGTATACAACAGTGTCACCTACAAAGAAAAAAGGGTAATTAAATATCAGATATAAATTCAGAAAAACCAAATGAGCAAGATAAGATGATATTCAGGTAGATAAATGTAATAAAAAAGAACCACAAAGTAGTTTAAAGGTAGGCCAAAAATAGTCCCCCTGTTTCTGCTGTCTCTGTGTCTTATGTTAAAATAGAGGACACAGGATGAGAGAACGGAGTAGATGGCTCATTGGAAGAAAGGTGAAGGGCACCTCTGCTGTCGGTGCGCTCAAACCGCATCTATCCTGATGTCAAAATACATTGCAGTCTAGGTGTGCTAGGTACACCGATGAGAGGGTGCAGAAAGATAATTGGTATAAGAATATCAGCAGCATATATTATTAAGCAAAAAAATGTAAAAAAAAACATATACATGTGTAGCAAAGTTGATAAAGCACAACAATATTTTGGCAGTTAAAATACCAACAGTATCTGTAACAACCCCAGATGTCAATGCAAAATAAGTGGACTAATACATGCGTCGGATCACGCTGCTATATACTGACATACACTGTGAGTACTATTTTGCCTAAATATCAGTCAGCTGGACTGACTGCAATATGTATTCTAGGTCCCAACAAGGTAAAGTATCTATTTATCCATAGAAAACAGAGAGCTGTGCTGAGCTATTTCCAGCAGCTGTGACAGAAAGGGAAAGGAGACAATGCTATTAAAGCAGGGTATTTACATGAGCCAGCAGTTACATGCTGACTGGAGGATTCCTCTCCAAGTTGTCAGCGGGATGGTGCCCTAGCAAGGCACCGCGTGCTGGTAGATGGTGTGGGTATGTGAGCGGCTGCAAACAGTCGGGGAGGTCCCCTCCACGAGTCAGCGGGATGGTGCCCTGCCGGTCAGGTCACGTGGTACAATAGCAATGACCCAGCTGCAAACAGTCGGGGAAGTCCCTTCCACGAGTCAGCGGGATGGTGCCCTGCCGGTCAGATCACGTGGTGTGATGATGTACATTTCGCCCAAAACGAGGCTTGTTCACATTAACTGTCAGCAGACCAGTGTCTAAATTTGGAACAATATTCCTCCACTGTTCTAAGATGCAGCTTGAGTGTACATAAATGAGACTAAGCAGAAGCAACCTGGTCAGGGTCATCATAAAGTAGAGCTAATGCCTCAAAGAAGGCCTCAACAAACCATAATGCAGGGTGATCAGGACTTAAACCAAAGGCCCATGTCTGTGGTTTCCTTGTAAAGGGGACCACATGGTGCCTACCTTCTGATTCTCTGAGCCTAAGGAGAGAAGTCTCAGTCTGAAGTATAATTTACAGTTCTCCTTAGAGTTTGAAAAAAGCTTTTGGAATCCTACTTCCAATTATTTATTGTCTGGTTATATTGTAATGCACACTCAATAGTCCACATAAACTCCTAGAATCATGCTACAGAGATCTTCACCTGTAATTGCTGCCATTTTCCCATAAAGACAAAAGTTCTCACTGGTCCTTGGATGCCGCCAGGACTTAACTCAGGATAGTAGGAGCTTACTTATGGAAAGCAGGTGGCAATAGGGAAAAGCTGGAGTAGAAAACTAGCAGCATAACCAGGAACAGGAGAAATATGTAACACTTTGCAAACATAGCAGAGAACAGGTAATAGCAGGCAGAGAACAGATCCAAGTAATGCTGGAAGGTTTTCAGGCTTACAAGGACTGGACTGGAGCCTAGGTAAATGCAGAAAATTCAATAGGACAGGATCACTGGGAGAGTCTTGCAGCAGGACTGTAGCAGGAGAGACAGAAATCCAAACAAGACAGGCAGCAGAATTCAACAAGCTGGTCATAGCTATGGCTGGAATGGATGCTCTAAATGGTGCTGAGGTAAAGTCCTGACAGCCTTAAATCCTACCTTGTTCTTGCAGCCAATTCCAGTGTCTGCAAGAACAAGCCCCTTTATCTGTGTTAAGACATTGCAACTGCTGACAGGGAGGGTGGAGGCTGCAGTAGGACAGTGTCCTGGCTGTTAAGGAACAGCAGGGACCAGCAGGCATTGCGGCCACCAGTTCACACAGCATCCTGGCACCTAGTCAACAGCTGGGACCAGAATGCTGTGCAGCGCAGCATCATACATCGTCTCGGCCGGGACACATTGCAGTCAGTGTGCGGGTCATAACACTGGTAAATTGAAAAAAGGAGAAGTATTTTTTTTTGCTTTTTCTTTGTAATGTTGTAGACTTCAATGATCTGAGGTTAACAACAGCTACTAGAAACAATATTGTCACGACCAGGGTATCTCTTCCCAGGAGCCTGTGGTGCTGACCAGTGTGGACGCTGTGGCGTGGCCCTTCTGGTGGGAGAGCTGGTACTTGGACACTGGCACTGGGTGTGCACTGGGGTCTGATGTCTGTGAGTCCTGCTGGCAGGGGTAAGGCTATCAGCATCACCATGCTGCAATTGTCTGGGCGCACCATCTTGCATCAGGTCATGTGGCATAGTGGGCCTATCCTGATGCATCAGGTGATGTCTCCCAGCCACTCACACTCTGATGCTGGGTACTTAAGGGGGTTTGGAGCTACCTGTATTTGCCAGTGCAATGTGTATCACAGCTTGCTGTGAGAGAGTTCCCTGTGCTCCTAAGCCTTGTTCCTGCTCCGGTGCTACCTCTGCCTCCTGTCAGCTAATCGGCTACCACAGATCTCCCAGCACCGCTCTGACCAGTCCCACAGCCTCCAGTCTGGTGGTGACTGCACGGTCTCCCACAGGGTACCCACTCCTGTGTTCTGAACCTGTTGTTAACTCCCTGTTCAGCCATTCATTAAGGATATCTCATTCAAGCCATTCTACAGGATATCAGGTTATCGCATTCAGCCATATTTGCATCATGTCTGGATTTCACTTTAGACATCTCTGCCTCTTTCCTAGACATTGACTTTGTTCTCTCCCACTACAGTGACCTATCATCCACATACCCCGGTTCTAAGTTTATTTACATTCAGACTCTATTTATTATCTGTATATTTTCATGTCTACTAATATCCATACAAAACAACAAACTTTCCAATTTAAATCTGTTCCTGCTTCCACTTCTGTTCCCACCCCGGGTCGACAAAAATCCCAGTCCGTAGCAAATATTCTTTTTATCTTCTTTGTATTTTAGGTTAGAAAAGGATAGTAAATGGTTTGCTATACTGTACATTAAGAAGATAGTACAAGGTTTGCTATATATAAAATTTCAAGGCTCACACTTGTGCAACAGATGCAATGGTACCACCTGCTGCTTGTAATAATTTATAACACATACTTTTCTTCTTTTCTAAGCATGTAAAGGGCCAATGATGAGTTACCTGGGTCATGTAAACAGGTCTGAGTGGCATGTTTGAGTATGTGGGATGTTTGAATGTCATGTGGAGGACTTTTGAAGGGAGAGTGGCCCTACATCTTTCATCTTTACTGGGCCCCACATTTCTAATGTAACAATATGTATATATTATATTAAATTGCATTGTAAAATTGCATTCATAAATTGTAAATTGAACCCTACCACATGGATCTGTTAGTAGTGATTATATTCTGCCTGAAGGCTAGACTAATGTACAAGGGTTTGTTAAACCACTGCTTCCATTATTTGCCTCAGCACAGATGTAATATGGGCTTCTTAGAATATACCTGATTACGCATTTAGAGTTGTGCAATTTTCGGTAGTAGGGACAAATATTTCATGAATAATTACAAATATCTGTTACCCTTGAGGAATGATTTCTATCACTGAATCTTTTGCTGGCACATAACAAGTAGAATGTGAAATGGTATACAGTATTGTGACATGGGGCCCGATTCAGCAAGGATCGCCGTATGCAGGTCTTCTGCAAGAGTATGCTAATATATGCAAACGCAAAGCCCTCGCACTGACTACATGCAAACGCTCACTTCCCCGAACATCCGTAAAATCTTGCAATCCAGCCAAAACATCGGTAACATCGAGCTGCTCTCACATATTTACAGCAGGTCAGACCTCACTTACAAATATCTAAGTTTCATGTACGCAGTGAGCACTCAAGCTGCGTATGCCATCGTAGTGGCTAATTTATGCATGCCTCTGTAATGGCGTTTAAACGCACTGGCGTGCCTGCGTTTCTCCGATCACCCCTCCCCCACATCACCACCCCCAGACAGTACTTCCTGTCAATCACTCGATGATTGGTCTGCATAGTCACTGCGATCACAGTCCCGTTCACAGTGAGGCATTTGCGCACGTGTACTGCGATACATACGCATGCACAGTGCGCAACAATCGCACGTCTGCGTTACGCAATCTCACCAGCGATCTTTGCAGAATAAGGCCCATGGTTTTTTGATGGGTTTATTTCAGGCATAAATAAAAGGTCTTCAGAAATGAATATCTGTAGCTATCACTTTTTTTTTACAAAGGTGTTAGAGGTTCGGTTGCTCTCTTAACCATACAAAGATGCAATCTTTACACAAAGGAAACTCAGACTGCTGATTACTTGTTTATTTATTTATTCCCCTGATACATATGGAGATAAGCAGACAAGAGGTTAATTTACATTTTAACAAAATTATTAATCATTTTGTTATGCATAAATGGATATAGAGCATTATGCTTTTAACCTAACACAATGTTACTCAACATCTTTAATACTAAATAGATTAATAGCCTACATATCCAGATACATTACTTTTTTTTTTTTGCTGACAGAGCAAATGACTGTAAAGTTTGTTTTACATAAGTCTTCCAATCAATGACTTCATTATTTTTCCTCCTCCTGATTCAGAATAAATTATTTCCATCTGCTCATAATAAGTCTGTCATTAGCATTATAGAATTGTATTGACAACAGCAACCTCAGGTCAATAAGCTAAGAGTGTCACCAGAAGTCTGAGGCTCAATTGTAGCCCAAATTATGTAAATGCAGAAGAAGGTTGTGTCATTTGTAATATAGGAAAGCCATTTGCTCTCTATTCCCCTTGGAGAGAAAGAGAGAATCTGGTAAAACAATGCCATGGGGAGATAAGTAAGTGGGTCCTGGTTGCAAGAGTCGTGGGAAGAAAAGCAAGAGAGAAGAACGGAAGCTCCACACAATGGTGCAGCTGAGCTTTTTGCTATTAAAACTTCCAAACAAATTTTTATGAATAGAAGTCTCATTGTAATGTGGACCATATGCACTCGCTGTTCAGTGACTATGTATGTCTGTCCCTGATTACCATTTTTTCTCAGGGTCCATTACATTACAAAATACATTTGATAAGCTGTTTTTCTGATTGCAGACTATTATGTTGCCCAGATCCAACAAATTTGAAGTCTGCATCAATTTCAATGTTATTATTAAAATATTTTTTCAGGTTTTTTTTCAGATAGTTTAGCATAATTAGCTGATTTATGCAAATAGCATTGTTTTATTCTCACATTAAACATTAATTGAGGCATATTTATTTAAATAGACTATCTATAAGGTATTCTCAAGAATATTTCTCATTTATAATATAATAATTTATTTTTAGTGTATAATGACTAGAGCTGTTGAATACTGTTCATATTCTTCTTTTAATGTAATATACTGAGTGAATTAAGAATAATATATAGTTGCTGAGTCTACTAAATGAGATCTATTTATAGAAATATGATAATTCATATGTAATCAGTTGTGAAACAGTAACTGTGAATCTGTTTCCTTTGCAAAGTAGATATTTAATAAATACACTAAACCATGTGTCAAATTTTAAATAAAAATATTTTTTTGTTATTTTTATAATTTGTAATTGTGTGCTTTAATGCATTAAAACACATATAGTAAATGAAACATTGATGCACATCTGGAAAAGTTGACATCTGCAACACTGAAAACCCAGGGACCAATTAATTACTGATGGTACTGTTATACACAAAAGTTGAATATACAGATGTAGCCTCATACACTGTGGTTTTAGTCATACCAACCAGACCCTCTCTGTGCCAGGTCCTGGGTGACTCAGACATGCTCTTTATAGCTCATCTTATTGCACACATTAAAAAGTGCCGGCAGTAATGTTTTACCTGTAGCTTTACAGTGGATAGAAGATTAAGGGGATCAGGTAGAGTTGGACTTAGTTGGACCATTACATTTAGCATTAAAGGAGTTAGGAAAGAATGAGTTAAGGTTTGAAGCTGAGTTTCTGGTATCTCTTGGGAGCCAATAGGGTTTAGGTAGTGGTCCCTTGGGGATTGGTTGTTTTAGGAACGGGCTGAATTGGGGCTTCTGTTTTTCTATGGTGTTTCAGGGAGTAGTTAGTGCATTATTGCACTTTCTCTTACTTGGTCCCCTCTTGTCTTATGGTCTCTTTGTCTTTGTTGTCTCTTGCTTTGCGTGACCTCTTGTTTGACATGCCTCTATTCTTTCTCATCTACTGTGCATCTAGCTTTGATTTCCTGTCCACTTATTCTCCTTTGTGCTCCAATTTTCCGCCTTGATTTCCAGTCTCCTTTGTGGTATGCACCCCCATTGTCATTCCCGAGTGTTCTTTCTGTTGTACCATCCCACATAGGGGATGGATTCCTTCTCCATCACTGCTCCTCCTCAGGTGGTTTCTGGTCCTGTGGCCTTCTTTGTAAAGGTTGCAATGGTGGGGCCCTTGTCCATGTTGCTATCATGCTGGTTGAATGCAGTGTAGTACACCGTCCTGTCTTGGTGAATAGTGCATGCTGGATGAGCGGACTATGATTGCGTTGACTATTGCTAACAGCTAACTCATCTTTAGAACTTTGGGAGCTGTTATCTCTTATGTTTTTCATATGGCTGTAACAGACTCAATTTTTGGCTATTATACCCCTTTTCTATACCTTTAGGAGAGTCCTGTCTGACTGACTTTGGGCCTTCCAGGTGCATTTCCTCATGGCACTGGTAGCAGTCATTCCCATACACAGAACCTATCCTCTGGTATGTTTCTCTATCATGCAGAGGACTCTTTTTGTGTACAAGATGTGAGGTCCTATGAGGTCTGCACTGGATGGCAGGCAAAAGGGATCAATGTTGGAAGATCACATGGTGGTGAGGTGCAAGCAGCCTGTTAGGAGTCTGTGCTGGTGTCATCCCCACACACAAGCACACCAGCATGTCACCTGTCATAATGTACTTCTTGCTGTTTCAGTTTTTATTATCTAGAGTTAATGAAATTACCTCCAAATCCAAGACATGCACAGCTAAGTTAGATAGCCTAAGTGGAAGAAGGCCCATTACCAAGGCGGTGCAGAGTAGTTTGGTTTCTGAGAAGATAGTTCACTGTGGTACTACTGTCATCTTGGAGAATTTGATTGCTAAGATCTGGACTGGCCACTATTTATTAATTATGCAGTTACTGACAAGGCCAAGAAGGCTCAGCATAGTCTAAAGGGGGTGTTGGGAGTAGGTCTAAAAGTCTTCTTACAATTGGTTAAGTGGCATGTATGTTTTTGCGGCATGCTACCTTGAGACACACTCTGGGGAGGTCTTCATTATAATAAAGTACTGGAAATCCAGTGGCAACATGTGGCATACTTACAAACACTTCAGGAGGAAACAAGACAGCAGGGAGGTTATTGATTTTGGATGCAATGATTTGGGGTGTGGATTGAGGTCATGTAGACTCGCAGAGAAGTTTCAGAGGGACAACTGGGCCAGTGTTTCCTGGCCAGTGTATGGTTCCATGACAAGCTTCGGCTTCAGTGTGCGAATTCACGTATCTTTTTTATATGTATTGCCTCCTTTGTGGCAACAGACATGCTGTTAAGTACTGTGGCCAAATTTATGGTGCTCTAGAGCCCCAGGGCTCCAGGGCTGGAGTTAAATAAAGTGGCATCTCCCATTAATTTGTATGCCATGGCCAAGTGATTGGCAGGAAATCCTAATCGGTTAGGTGGTATATTTTTGTATAAGAGGATTGGTTTAGATTGCAGAAGTTGAGGGAATTTAGTAGGAGTGTCTCCAGGTATATGTCACAGGGAATTATGATGGTGGCCTAGGATGAGGTTCTCTTGAGTCAAATGAGTGAGGTTCTCTTGAGTCAAATGAGTGGGCCATTTTGCAGTGACCACTAATTGTTAAATGGTGTTTTCCCATGTAGGCATACTTTCTAGAGAGGAGGAAGACAAGGTTTCCTTAATCCAGCATTTATCCTACCCTGATCCCATTTCCATAAACATAGCCATCCCTGAGGAAGTTTTTCACAATACCTATCAGTCATTTAAAAAGTCAATGCAATTGAAGTAGACCATTGGCAAGATTAACTTGAGGGTAAGATAGATATGAAATCAGCCTTCTGCCTTATGCCTCTGCATTCCAATTTCTTTAGGTTTTTGGGTTACAATTTTGACAATTACTTTTTTTGGGATTGATGCCTCTCCATGAGATTTTAAGTGTCAATACAATTTTTTTGGAACATTTCAGTTTTTTCTTCATTGCCACATTATGACTGGGGCAAGGAGTGGCCCATTATCTTGATGTTTTCCTCATGTAGGGGTCTAGTGGTTCACTACGGTGTATGAATTTGATGTTTTCAGTCTTAGTCCTGTTGCAGCATTTTGGAGTTGCAATAGTTAGCAAAATGAAATATAGGCCTTCCATCTGGTTGTCCAATTGAGTATAAGTGAAGTTCTTAGTAGAGATGAGTGGGTTCGGTTCTCAGAGAACCGAGCTCAACCGAATTTTGCAGTTCCGAGTCGGATCCAAGCAGGCACGGAGTTTCCCGCCTGACTCAGATCTCGAAACCGAGGCAAAACCATAGAGTCGGAAATCTCGCGATTCGCGAGCTTACCTCTCTATGATCAATGTAGTATATAGGGACCACGCGGCGAACGCCATTTCACTCCGGATGTGGAGATTGAACAGAGAGGGTGGGTAGTGTAGGGCTGGGAGAGTGGTGCTAAGTCCTGTGACCTGGGCTGGTGCACTGCTGATCCAATCCGGGCTGGTGCTGCTGAGTGCTGATCCATTCTGGGCTGGTGCTCTGCTGTCTGCTGTGTCCTGGGGTGCTGCAGTGCTGATCCATTCTGGGCTGGTGCTCTGCTGTCTGCTGTGTCCATCTGGGCTGATGCAGAATACATCTGGGCTGGTGCTGCGTCCATCTGGGCCCAAGTTCTGACTCCTCCCAAAAAAAATATTGTAAAAAAATATAAAAATAAAAGTGTCTTTTAGTGTAATATTTTTCTGTGTGTGGGTGCGTGTTAGGCTTAACTACACAAGATCCAGCCAGCAATGCAAGTTGCAACCTAGTGCTGCCCGACTCCAGTCGTGATAAATCGCTGCTCTAGGCCCAAGTTCAGGAGCTGAAAAAAAATAAAAATCAATTGTCTTTTTTTCTAATAATTATGTGTGTCTGTGCATGTTAGGCTTAGCCGCACAAGATCTAGCAAGTCAGCAACGCAACCTAGTGCTGCCCGACTCCAGTCGTGATCAATCTGTGCTCTGGGCTCAAGTTCTGGAGCTGAAAAAAAATAAAAATCAATTGTCTTTTTTTGTCTAAAATTTTTGTGCTAGTGCACGACTGCATGTGTGTGAATCTTGTAACCACACCTCGGCTACATTATTGGTGCTTGTGACACTGCTTCAAGACCGCAGAAAAAATGGAGGGCTGTCACATGACAGGAGAGCAAGGCCAAGAACCACATGCTGTAGCTGCCACCAGCAGTGCAAGGCCATCAACTTCGTCATCCTCTTTGAAGACACATGCCCCAGGGCTTAAGTCACGCCATCTATATGGTAAAGCTACTTGCACTGAAGTTAAGAAAAAAAAATTGAAAGGAAATTTGCCTTTAGATAAACAAAAAATTGACTATATGCCCTTCACTGCATGAACTGGCAAGGAAAGGATAAGGCCTTGGCCATTCTTTAGGAAGACTGCTGATTCTGATAGCCCTTTGGAAAAAACAACTGTGTGCCCTAAGAAATCAAAATCACAATTCCCAGAGGAGAGTGCAATTGTGTCCGCGGTTGCCATGTGTGAGCCAGCCCTAAATACTAGTGTACTGGAGGATCGTCCAAGTTCAAACATATGTGTGCCCTCTGTAAATGTGGGGAAGGGCAGTCAACATCTTGCAGACGTAGTCAGTGTGGATGCTTATGTGGAATTGCACATGGAGGAGGATATTTTGGTAGTTGAAGGTGCTAAGGATGATGAGGATGTTGATGATGAAGATGTTGGTGATGAGGATCTTGATGCTGAGGATGTCCTTTGTGTAAGTAAGGCAACAGCTGTTGCCCATGGATTGAAAAAGCCAAAACCCATTGTTGTCATGCCGGGACAAAAGACAAAAAAATCCACTTCTCACGTGTGGAATTATTTCCAACCCAATCTGGACAAGAGTTGTCAAGCCATATGTAACCACTGCAAAACAAGAGTGAGTAGAGGGAGGGACCTAAACCACCTAGGAACCTCCTCCATGTTACGTCACTTGGAGCGCATTCATCAAATATCAAAGTGTACATCGCCAAGTTCCAAAACTCAAAACATAACAAGTCCAGTGTCACTTACCTGCTCCCTCTCTGTGGGATCCAAGCGCCTTCGATCTCCAACACCAACACCTGCATCATCATCAACGTCCTCATTCGTGATCGGAAGTAATTTAAAAAAACAATTGACTATTAAACAGTCCTTTGACAGAGGAAGTCAGTATAACAGCTGTCAACCAGTTTCACAGCGGATCACTGACTCCATGACGGCTGTGCTAGTATTATGGTGAAATAATAAAAAATTAGGATGATAGTGTGGAGGAAGTGCAAAAGGAGGATGTGGGGGAAATTTGTGTCCTATCTGACGCTAATGTGGATGTTAATGATAAGAAACTGGTTTGCGTAAATCAGCCACCAGTGGCAGCAGTTCTTGCTAATGATAAAAAAAAAAGCCAGAAAAGCAACGTCTTGGGTGTGGAATTATTTTAATCTAAATTCTGACAACAGAATGGACAATCTGTTCTATTTGTAAAGTCAAAGTTAGCAGAGGAAGGGACATTAACCATCTAGGCACCTCCTCCCTTTTACGTCATTTGCAGCGAATTCATGCAATTTGTTTAACAAAATTATAATTTGTAAATTAATAACAAGCAATCCAGTATAAGCTACCAGCAGTTTGAACCAGCACATGCAATCTCCACCACCAACACCCTCATCATCAACCTCCTCCTTAATAATTGAAAGCAGCCCTTCCAAAAAATGTTTTGTGGGGGCCCAAACATACCAAGGAGTTCAGCCATGAAAGTATCAGTCTTAGTGGCTAAATTGCTTGGTTTGTTAAACTGTGCATGTCCTTTTTAATATCCCACATAAGAGTGGGTGGGAGGGACAATTCCATCTTACACCTCTTTCCTTTACATTTGGCACAATTTGGGGCATTGCCGACTGACATTATTATAGTTTATTAAAATGCCATCCTGTCTGCCACTGCTGTGTGGCAATGTTTCATAGATGTCCTATATTTTTTTAAACTGCTGTGCATTTGTGCTGCTGCTCTATTGCTTACTTTAGCCAGCCAGCTCGCTGCAGCCTTTGGACTATATTGGTGAAAAATAGTGAAATCAATATTGTGAGCTGTTAGGTGTTTAAAAATGTCTAGAAATGCCTGAAAATGATTGTTATTTAGGTTAATAATACTGTAGGAACAAAAACAGGCCCAAATTATGTGGTTTCAGCTGTTTATATAATTTTTTGGAAAAAATACAGATCTAAAACCAAAACCAAAACCTAACAACAAAACACCAAGGAAAAAATTCCAAAACTGGATTCAGATCCAGATCCAAAACCAAAACCAAAACATGGGGGTTGGTGCACATCTCTAGTTCTTAGTACAAGTTGGCCAAAATCGTTTGCCGTAGGTGCTTTTAATCATCTGCACAGGTTTCTACATTACTGTCTACATATTAGAATGGGCACTATAAGAGGTAGGTCCTGGATAAATTGATATAATGTGTTACTATTAGGGATGCTAGGGACCCATTATATGGGGTTCACATTGATGTGGTGGATGGGCAAACAATTATGGCCAAACATGTACTAAGAACCTCACTTACAGTATACTTCATTTTAATTGTAGTATTTATAAGGATTATTTTGACTTTCATTGTCCTCAGTACTCAGAGCATGCACCTGTTTTCTTTGTCCCCTGCATACTACTACAATTCTCAGCATGGTAGCACCTCATATTATGTTTAAAATTAGAATGTGCATTCCAAGCTCCCTCCCAATTTGCAGAACTATATAATGTCAGATATATTGTTTAGTGTGTATGCACCTTAAGAATCACATGGAGTTTAACATACATGCCCATGACACTCCCATAAGTCAGGGTGGTGAAGTGTGATTGCATTGTCACTGCCCAATTCTCACCCCAAAATGCCCAATTTGAAGGAAAGACAGATCTTTCCAGCTTCTGTCTGACTCAGAATCAGAGATGCGCGGTTCAATTTTGCCGAAAACCAAAAGCACCCGAACTTTGGGGCTCCGAGTCTAACCGAGTCCCAGCTCGAGTCACTCAGAATTAGAGATGAGCGGTTCAATTTTGCCGAAAACCGAAAGCACCTGAACTTTGGGGTTTCAAGTCTAACCGAGTCCCAGCTCGGATTACTTTGAGAGTTCCAAGTAGAACCGAGCCCTGACTTTTGGATTGCATTTAAGTCCCTCCCTCATGATTTCAAGTAGTGTAAGGTGGTCGAAATTAACTGTAAATGACTGGAAATTAATGTTATTAACCAACACAGGTCCTAATTGCATGATTTCAGCTGTTTTTATTAACTTTTAACTAAATCCAAAATTGAAACTGAACCAAAACACTTGAGGGTGGTTTTGCAAAACCAATACATGCCGATGATTTAGAATCAAAACAAAAACACAGGGATCTCTGCATATCTCCACTGAGAATAAGAGGGACATACGCAAAAATGTGTACATTTGCTTCTGCACATGTGCTGTATGCAAAAACTCACCATTTGCATCCACGCAAAGAGATCAGTCCGACTCAGAATCAGGACCAGAATATGTACCTTGCAACAGCTGTATTTGTTATTAAGTAAAATATTTTCTATAGGAGACATTTTTATACAACCAAAAAATTCCATGTAATAAATTTAGCAGGAAGAGTTTTTTTCTTTCAAATATGAAATGAGAATCACATACAGTATGCCAGTTTTCTGCCTACCATTGGCACAGGTAGTAGGAGTTCTGAAATATGTGTTTCACAAACACTGTGTGCCTTGTGGATCTCCTCCCTGGAGAATGTGTGAATGATTATATTAACTCAGTATTGCTATATTAACTTAACCACTGATTAATCCATCTTTGCTCCTGGGAGAAAGTCACTAAACAAGCACTGTTGAAAAGAGTAACCTTTTTTTAAAACAAAAAAATAAAGTGATTTATAGCGGGATTCAGTAGTAATTTGAGCATATAGCATACTGTGTATAATTGTACATACATAATAGAGACCATAGACAATATAAATGATTGATTCATTATGACAGTGTACGATATATACATATGAATTTATATGGAATCGGTATGTAATACTGCCGACAGAGGAACAGATCCCAGCATCAGCAGCCCAACAGCACTGGAAATCCTGATCGTCCCCAGGTAAGTACTAACTAACCTAACCTACCCCCCTAACCCTAAGCCTCCCTTAGGGGTGCCTATACCTAACCCCCCCGCTGCCTAAACCTAAGTCCCCCGGGGGGATGCCTAACCCTAACCTCCTGGGGGGGTGCCTAACCCTAAATCCCCCCAGGGAGCCCTAAACCTAACCCCCCTCCCCCCCGCGGCTGTGCGCTCGTGCCGCCCGGCATCGGTGAAATGAGCGGCGTCTAAATCTAGATGCCGGTCATTTCACCCTTGCCGGGATATGACAGTTGGGAAGCCGACTGTCGGTGTAATGTCAGTCAGCTTCCCGATTGCATCCCATTTATATGACTGTCATACTTAATTATTATTAATATTATTATCATCTTTTATTTTTATGGCAGGAGGGGTCTGCAGTACCTTACATAGTACATAAATAGAAGCAGTGCAGACAAAACAAAAAAAAAGTGCAAAGCATAGCATAACATACAAACTAAATAACCATTGCTGCATATGCAGTCATAATACCCACAACAGCAGAGCTGGCTAAACACAAAGGTTCAGTGCCGCTGCTGGCAATGTGGAGGAGATGATGATATACTTGAGAGAATAAAAAGCACATGAGGAAAGAGAGCCCTGCTCACTAGAGTTTACAATCAAAATTGGAGGGGCAGACAGACATGGGTGACACAAAGGATTGAGAAAGGACTTATTTACCACCAAGTTATTAACAGTACCTCCATGATAGTATAACTCTTTTCTTCTTATTGTGCATATTGTGCATATTCAAATAAATTATCCTAATAAGCCTCCTAATAATAAAAGCACTAGATTCTAATTCGCACTTGAATGACTGTATATTAGTGCAGAATAAACACAATCCTTTATGTGGGCTTAATACCAGTGCAAAGATCACACCAAACTAACATAGGGATTGAAACTGTTTGTGTTGGTACACTGCAAGAATATTTGTTGTGCTTGTCTATCACTATTCTATTTATTCTAGTTTATGCTGTGTAGTTACATTTTGAATGCATTGCATACTGTGGTGAGTAAAAGTGAGTGTGGAAGAAATTTAAAATGAGAGACCTATCAGATTGCCCTTGAGGACAGATTGTTGGTACACATTTAGCATCTATAACAAAAACAGACACTTTGGTGGGTGTACCCATAGCAACAGTTTACTTGGTTATGATGGTGTACACAGAGCAAAGAAAGAATATGTTCCCTACATCAGGCTAGCTTTAAGTGTGAAGAACTTCCAAGGAAGCCTATAATTATGAATGCCTTGTTCCAACTATGAAACTTGAAGCTGGAACTGTGATGGTTTTGATAACAATATCTATGTATTCTGCTGGTCCTATAATTGCCTTCAGTTCTGAATTACTGCCAGTGACTATGTGGATATTTTAGGCAACCAGGTGCATTAAATGGTCCAGAGAAAGTTTCCCTACAATTACTGTATGCAACTTTTCAAGATGACAATGCCCCCGTACAGTAGATACAGTCTCCACTGTCGTCACAAAGGGTGTGCATGGGGTGCGGGCCGCACCCGTGTGTCACCAGCTAAGGGGTGACACCAAAGTGCTGGCCCCCCCTCAGTGACAGGAGCCGGGTGCTGCATTACCTGCAACACTCGGCTCCTAGCACACTGAGGAAGCCGACACTTCACACAGGCTGGTTCCCAGGGGAAACCTGCACCTCCAGCACCCCTAGTGTGACAAACAACGGGAGTTCGGGCTGCAAGGCCATGCCCCCACCCATGAGGCCACAACTCCTTATTTGCCGCCACGCGCAGTACAAGCTCCCCGTCGCTGCCCGCACCAGGTGCAAAGAGAGGTAGGGACGCCACTGGCAGTCTCTATATGTTTTTTGATAATTTTATATTTCCGGGGAATGAATGAGAAAATGCAATGTTTGTGTACCTTCCTAATTGGTATAAATGGTTGAACTTAGATATGTCAAAAATATTTTCAGTAAGTGATTCTGCAGGTTCAACAATCTAAATGGAATTACACATTGTAAATACAAGTATTGGATTTCTACAGGACTGGGCAGGTTTACAGCAGCCTCTTTAATAATTTCTTTAAATTTGATTACTTACATTCCTCATTGTACAGGAGCAGCTCTGCTGGATGAAGCCAAGTTTATTCCGATGTTTTGAAAAACAAGTTTGATTAGATTGTAATGTGATAAACTGGGATAATTTTCTTTCTTCAAGTGGGGTTAAGACATTATACATAACATGTATTTTTAGAAGTTTCAAACAATGTTAAAGATATATACTGTATTTTCCTTTCTCCATGCATAAACTTTATTTTTCTGCATGTACAAATGTATTATTGTATATTAGATATTATTTATATTATTGAACACCCTGCATTCTTTGTTGAAATAGAATTTAGTTTTAGTTTGTAAAATTCAATAGAAAATTTCCCCACAGAGGTCAAATTGTAATGAAGATGTTTCTTACCAAAGAAAACTGTGTTCCATGTCAAGGGACAGACTGTTGTAACCTCAAGGATGTAAGTATAAACACACAACTGGTCTAAGCATTCATAAGTATTATGTAAGCCTTTTCATGTAGGCATTTTGAAATGCTTTCCAATGTGCATGTTCAACTCAACACTACATTTGCTGTCCTTAGCTGTAGATACTGGCAGCAATATAAAGCATGATTGCTGGTGTATCTTAAAACAAAAAGTATGGTGGTTGCTCACATCAACTTAATGACAATGCACCTGTGCAATGTCATTAAGTTGATGTGAGCGACCACCATACTTTTTGTTTGCAGTTTTGTGAGGCATGAAAGGAGCCAGCATTGGGAGGATGTGTTGGTCTGAATAGTGCCATTAGGAGGTTTCTGGGGTACCTTCTAGGTGAGTCTGCTCTCAGCTTATACATGTACTGTTATTATGCAGTACATTTATTTGTAATTATATGACCCAGAGTGAGTGCTACTATTAGGTAGCAACAATTATTTTGCGGTAAGCGTTTGGGCGTGGGGCCCCCGAAGTTGCTCTGGCTGGGCCTTTTTTCAGGGCATCACCACTTAATTCACATAGATATTTTTTTTATCACCTTTCTATTTGTTTGTCTATTATTTATGTAATTTTAACCCCTTACCATTAACACTTATTGATTTATCTTTACACAACTATACTTTACACTTCATTTTCACCTTTTTTCCATTTTTCGTGTGATGCCCTGGGGATAGTTCTTGGCTGGATTCTTTTGGGGTTCCCTGCGTCTCGGACGTGAACCCCATAATTTTAGGGACGCTGGTATAGAGGAGCCTTGACGTTGGCCCAGCGCTTATTCATATATTTGCAAATGTATGTAAACCAATACCTCTGAATTTCTATTATCATGTAGGATTTAAGTATTTTTGTTGATTTTGCTGCAGTGTGCTGGAGGGAAAATCCCTTTTTTTTCTGTTGCTGGTGTATCTTCAATGCTTAGTCACCTTGCAGCCATAAGATCTTGGTTACCTCTGTTTGTGGCTTGTGGCCAAAATCTTCTGTTCCTGCAAAAGGAATAACTACTGCCTACCCCTATTTCCTGCATTCTACACCAAGTACATCCATGCCAATGGGAACAACATATTTTCAAATATTAATTTTAGGTTGGGACTAGTGGTCATTGGTGTGGTGGAATGTTTGTCTGAATTCTGATAATTTTTTTTGCTCAGTGAACAAGACCATAGAATATGTTTTGGATTATATTACTACTTGCATGACATTATCTAATATTACCGGAGGTTCTCTTTAAGACGTAACTGTTCTCCTCAGCAAGAAGAAGAATATAAAATATTTTGATTTGAAAATCTAGCAGCAAAAAATATATATTTAGGAGTACAAAAAAGTTTTAAAAAAATAGCACAATCAGCCATACCTCTTCTGTTAAAATAATCGAAAAGCATAGTTAGAAGGACCTACAGTATTAAAAAGAGAAAGCCAAACCAAAAGAAACCGGAACAGAGTAACTTTATTCAAACCTTATGTTGACCCAGCATGAAATTTAGCAGCATTGTTTATCTTCCAATGATTTGGACTCATTGGGACCGGCACTCACTGTGTCTGAAAATCTCTGTGTACAATGTTAGTATTGTATAAGAATAAACATCTTATCACTCACATAGTTATTTATTGGCCAGAGTGGCTAAATAAAACACACGTAAATTAAAACAAATGCTTTAAAATGTTTTTCCTTTTTTTTTATAAAGCATATGATATTTGCTATGACCTGTTTTTATTTCAAGTGTGTTGAAAGACTTATGAAGTCACTATCTAATGTTCTGCTTTTATTAGCTGGGAAAGCATGGTTTATACATACTGGGGCCCAGGCTTGGGGAAGAACGTTTGTGGACTGCTTCAAGTTGAAATAACATTACCGAGAAATTATTTCTCTAGGAATACTGTAAGAAGAAAATGTCAATTTGCAACAAAATAAAGTCTGCTTTTTGCAATGATGTAACATGCAAAATATCAATCTAGGAGGGGTATGAGGCCATTTAAGGTTACTTGGTTACTGTGATCTCAAGCAATACTAAGTGTTTAAAAGTAAAAAAAAAAGTGTTACTTTATTAGAGTTTAAGAACTAAATGATGTCTTTACATTATGTACCTTGACTGGTGGTCAAAACGTAATGCCAAGTTATAAATTTTAAGTAAGAGATCCAAGTTTCTCAGTTAAAAATGTAGACATTCTGATTTTTCTATTCTATGATCAACAACTGTAAACTAATATAAGTTCTCAATGAGCCACATTTTTTGACTCTATTATTTTCTGTGTGTTATAAATGTATTAATATTTTATTCTCAAATTGATTGCTGAAAGTGCACATAAATTCTGCTTTTCTTTACATATTATTGAAAAAATGCCGCAAGGTGTGGTCATCTCAAGGTACAAAATGCTGAATATATAGTTTAGTTCAAATTGTTAGGTTTAATATTAAAAGAAACAGAAATAAAGATCCTTAGGTTTACTGTATGTTTAACCATGAAAAAATAAGTAGCCCAGTCAGGCAAAGCACATAACCCTTGAAAAGGGGATCGTTTTCTGGAAAAGGAATAGCTTACATAATATTTTTTGCAGAAACTCTCACTTCATTATGCTCATAAAAATTTAAAAATGCACAATTACTTGCTGGGTCTTGAGCCTGTTTATTTTCCTTGCCAATAAAAACAGAGGTTGAGTGGAACAGTCATTGAACATGCAATTCTCCTAAAACTATAAAGCCTAACTGTATTCCATTGAGTTTGACATTGTTAAAGGCAATGAGAGCGGGTAATGACAAAAATGATAAAACAGGTGCCATATATTGTCTATATTGTCACTGTATTGTTGATATTTTAATCCAGCTGCTTTCCAGTTCATTTTCATTTCAACCTGAAACTTGAAATAAAGAAATTAGAAAGGTATGTTGCAGACTGCAATAAGGTGAATAAGTTAAGTAAAGTTTGAAAACTTCTATGTGGACATTTTTCACCTTCATTAGCAATCTCTTAAAAATGCTTGGTTCCAGTAATGATGTACCCAGACAGCATATCTGACAGATTTATGGGGGAGTATTTATGAAAGTTTGGAGATAGATAAAGTGGAGAGAGACAAAGGGGGATATGTATCAAGCCTTGGAGAGAGAGAAAGTGGAGAGAGATAAAGTACCAACTAATCAGCTCCTGTCACTTTACAGGCTGTGTTTAAAAAATGACAGTTAAGAGCTGATTGGCTGGTAGTTTATCTCTCTTCAAGCTTTGATACATCTCCCCATTAATTGTAAACAGTTAATAGTTCATTGAAGTGTAAAGAAAATAATACAATCCTTGCAGCATACAAACTTAAATATGGTTAATATTTAATTGGCAGAACTTAATGAAGATAATGAAAAGTGATTGAGCACGTTGTCAGTCATTATGTGGTAACATATCCTTTAACAGAAATCAAAACTTCCATCTTTAGTCATCTATCTTTTGCAGTCATAACTAAATGTGAAATGTTTGCTTCATTAATCTAGAGCAGTTTGTTGCAAAAGGTATTATTTTGCACACTTCAGACATTGATGCTAGTGATGAGTTTGTGCAACAGATTTCTTACATGCAAGCAACCTTGTACTGCATTCCTTTGTAGTGATATGCTGGGTCTGCTTTGCATATGCTAATAGTTTACAAGAGTTGGATACGGGATCCCAATGGCAAGAATATCGACAGTGACATCTCGACGGTCAAAATCCAGATGGATTTTGGTAAGCATTCTAACCCCAATTCTACCATAACCCACCTCTCACGCAGCCTAACCCTAATCGTCCCCCCCTGCAGCCTAACACTAACCTTCCTCTCCTGCATCCTAACCCTAACCCACTCCCCTCTAGATCCTAACCCTAATTCTAACCCTAATACTCACCATTGGTATCTGTCAGGATTGTGATCATTGGCATTCTGATTGTTGGGATCCTGACTACATCCCAATCACAGGCAGTTTTATAGGATCTTTTTCTTTCTGCCAGAAATTGTAATGATGTTTTTTAGTGGAAATTCCAAACTGGAATTATTTTGTTTATCTTTATTGTCAAATCCTAAATTGACTTCTTACAAAAGCTCACAGCTGCTGAGAGTATGCACAACTCTGCCTTGATTTATAAGTATCAATAGGTTCTTTAATTCAACCATTACACCACTAGGGAAGCTTCAAATAACAATCATTATTAATAATGGTTTGACCAAATGGCAAGTTACGTCACAAGTAAATATATTTTTTTTAAATCAATGCAAATGTAAATGTATAGATTAGCATGCCTCAGACCATGCAAATAACGTCTCCCTGAAAGTTATTTAGGAGGAGTCTCTTTAAAATTAAATAATAATAAAAAATACCTCGGTTCGAATTAAAAAATCAGATTGTGGTGGAAACAGTGGTAATTATGGATATTAAAAAAATAGAATAGGTGTAACACCCCAAAAGTTTGTGAAAGTGATGCGGTATGGTGTCTCGACTCTTACCAGATCCTGAATTTCTTAGTTCTCTCACTTTGTTTAGAGCAATTAGAAGGAGTATGCAGGCATTTATAGTCACCCATTTCAAACACAAGGTGCAATTTATTTGAACAGATAATATTACACAATAGATAATCACTGGTAAAAGACAATTTACAATATATGTTTAACACCCCTACTAGAGTATCACTCTTTAAAATGAACAAAAGTTTTATTCAACAAGAACACTTGTAGGATCGACTACCCTCTTTTTTCAGGAACATAGTCCAGGTAACCTACCAGAATTAAAGGGTTAACTCAACAAATAAAAGAAACACATAGCATATTTTGTGACTGTACCACATAACAATAATTCACCAAACACTTGTTAATTACTGCAAAGATATATATAAACCCATTTTTTGTCTTGGCTACTCACTTAACCTCTCGTGATGCATGCAAGCTAGTCCAGTGCTTATTGTAGAGGTGGTGCACTTTAGCTGGGTTGCCCAGGTTAACTTGTTGAGAGATTGTCTAGTCCATGTTATTATGTTTTTATAGCTATGCTTGAACCCTGACTCTCTCTCATCTGCCATAATATGACACTGTCTACCTCTGAGCAGCCTGACAGTTAGAGTGCAGTGTTATGTTATGCAGAACTGTGCTTGATGTGGCCAAATGCAGTCCATGTGCTGAATAGATATATTTTTTATACTAATCTCTGCAGCTAGTGATGTAATAGCACTGTCCATAAGAGGTAACTGAGGAGCATGGCTGTGGGGAATATGGTGCTACAGACCTCTCTCATGTATGGGATCCGGAGGTCCTGAGATGAGAAGTCTGTCTATGGGATATTGTTATTCCCTCTCCATCCACTCCCCTTTTAGTGGGGCAAAGCTCTCTCTATTGCCATCCTCCAGATGGGAAAGTACACCTGGTTCCACCCCTCAGTCCACCTCCGGACTGCCTGCCACTGCTGGTGAGTATGGAGAAAGGTTGGGTCTGCCTGATTGGTCACCGCCCCGGCTACTGACATCACTCCTGTTACTGTGGATGTTGGGGAGGATGTCTACACTCCCAGAGCCCAGAAATCTCCTCTGCAGACTCTCTGACTGAAGTCCCAGCTGCTTCTCCCAGAACCGTGAACTAGATCAGCCAACTGTCTTTTTCAGTCAACTGTCAGCTCTGCCAGTATGCCTGGTTCTGCAGTAGTTCTAAATGTCCACTGCCACCAATGCCAAACTGTGCAGAGCTGCATGCATATACATTACATCACATTTAGACACTAAGGAAAACTAGCATAAGTGGTACTCCCAGTTTCTGGGCTACCACATAAGAGCCTAATTTAATGATAAATTAATCTGTATGAAGCTGTTATATACCTTTGCTATTTTCAATACATTTCCTAAAAATTGCTAATAATTACTTGTACCTTGTGCTGTTTATGCCAGTGGACACTTATCATACAAAGATAGCGAGTTGACCATGCTAATACTGTACACATAGGCATGCACAGAAACTGGCACAGACTCTTTCTGCACTTCCCCCTCCTCCAGCCATGGACTACCCCATCCCCCTCCCTCCAGGACATACACTACTCACTTGGACTCATCTGACCACCCAGGTGAGTAGTCTATGTCCAAGCGGGTTGGGGAGACAAGGTACTCCATGACCAAGTGGAGGAGGAAATGTTGAAGTGGCACCCCCTGTGTATGATTTTGCACACACCCATGACCATACACACATATGCTTCCTTTAGATGACACCCAATCACAGAGCAAATACCCTGTGAATAACATATATTTTGTTATAACTTCACAATCATATAGAAAACACATGTAAATTCATACACACCATGGAAATGGGATCCAGTTAAGATGCCAGTGGATGGGATGCCAGAAGTCAGGATACTAACGCTGAAGACACCGCTGTTTTGAAGAGATCAAGATACAGATGTGTCACGGCTAAAGACACTTGAGACTCCTGGGAAGAGTCAGGCTTACTAGGTAGTATGAACTGAGGTGGTTTTAGGAATTACCTTTTCATGAAATATCACTAGCGCGAAGTAAAAGTTAATAGAATTTATTCAAGAACAAAAACTGTATGGCAAAGTTCCACATTAAATCTCAATAACACAAAGTTCATGACATGCACCAACAGGTGTATGGGTATGCCCCTGTGAGAAACAAAGTTCAAAGTACACACTGAACTGGTATGGGGTGAAACCCCGAGTCCAACATGAGGCTAGGGCCTCAGGATAGAATGGAGGTCAATAAGAGGGTTTGAGCCTTGTATCATGATGGAGGTCCAGAACAGGGATGAGCCCTGAGATGTTACAAGATCCAGAACGAGGTTAAGCCCTGAGACGTAATGAAGATCCAGGAGACGTGATGAGGCGTCCAGAACACTGTTGAGCCCTGAGAAGTGATGAGGGTCCAGAACGGGGTTGAGCCCTGAGACGGGATGAGGGTCCGGAACATGGTTGAGCCCTGAGACATGATGAGGGTCCAGAACAGGGTTGAGCCCTGTGGCATAATGAAGAAAGGAAGCAGGGTTGAGCCCTGCGGTGTAATGAAGGTCCGGAGCAGGGTTGAGCCCTGTGATGTGATGGGGTTCCGATTAGGATAGACTGTAATGGTGCAGTTGACAACTGTAGAAGAAGTAACCCCAGTGTCTGTATGAGTCAATAATAACAAGTAAACCAAATAGTGTAGTGTAGAATGGAAAAGCAATAATAGAGCAGGATAACAAATGGAAAGACAATGGCAATGCTGAGCTCTGTAGTGTAGCTGATAACCTGTATCAGAACTTAAACCAGAACATGAGTAGGAATGTAGCGAGGTCCACAGCATTCACCAGGCACAGCAGGGATCTGGCAGGAGTCCAAGGAAGACCTGAAAGCAATGTTGCACAGACAATGAGGCATAGTTAGTAACAGGCTTTATACTAGAGGTCTGTGATCCATAGGAAGTTCAGAACATGTGACCCAAATAGAATCAGGTTTGGAATAATAAGCAATCAAGGAATCCACAACCTGACAACATCTAAGAAACATACAAGAAAAAGATTTTATGATCCCGCACTAGTTATATAATGTTTATGATTTGTATTATAATATGATACTAACACAGTAAAAGGAAAACGTGGTATTCAACTGAAATTATTTTGTTTTTGTTGATCCTTATTTACTGATGTGCTACCGCAAACTCTATATCCACATGTTTCAAAAGAAGAAAAAGAGAAAGTAGAGCTATTGTTGCAGTGCACTATATTGTCAGTATATATTGGTCTGTTCTTTTTCAATAAAAAATTATTAATCTTTATTCAATCAATTAAAATATGAACATATAAGGGTTATCACAACTGGCGAAATATATTAAAATTAATTTATCATTCAACAGAATAGAAAGATGTGCTTGAAAGTATGAAATTAAGTGTATTTTAAAAGAAATTCATATATGCCGCTGGCTGTATGTAATCATAATCTTATACAGTAGGATTGATGTTATTCTCCCAATGTCACTGTTAGGATATAATTGTGTATGGATTTGTATGGATTTAATAATCTATGTCCATTATTCCTATCAGTGACATGATTATAGAGAGAAATGTGTATCAGCAGCAGCTGAAATGTAACAAATTATATTGAGATAAATTGTCAATGTGACTATTAAAGAGTAACAATCTCAATTTAGCTACTAGAGTAACGTTTCACATGAATGTTTAGCAGTAGTCTTATTCACACCACAGTGTTGCTGTTGTGTTTGGGTTAACTAGCTCCATATGATAGTGCTTGGCTCCGTTCTATAAATCACATAGACATATATCTATGCGGGAATAATGCGTATTTGGTAATCCCGCAATCTGCTGCAGATATAAACATTAATGATTTGATGTCATATATATATATATATATATATATATATATGTCAATTGAAAATTACGTATCAATTTAGGAGCATGGACATCAGAGTCTTTAATCCAAGATCTCTCCTCCGGGCCATAGCCCTTCCAGTCTACCAGATATTGCAACTGATTTTGATGCTTACATGAATCCTGAATCTTATCAATCTCAAACTCCACTCCTCGAGAAGTTGTTATAGGAGGTACTTTAGGCAAGCTGTCCTGAAACCGATTAAGAATCAATGGTCTAAGCAAGGAGACATGAAAGGAGTTAGGTACACGCCTAGTTGGAGGTAACTGTAATTTACATGCCACTGGATTGATAATTTTTACAATACGGAAAGGCCCAATATACCAGGGGGCAAATTTTCATAGTGGGTACTTTAAATCGAAGATTTCTAGTGGACAACCAGACACGATCACCGACAGAATATTTAGGAACAGCCGAACAATTTCTATCAGCAAAAATTTTATAATTATTATGAGAGACATTCCTAAGACACTTATGTACCTGTCTCCAAATTCCAGAAAAATGTTGGAGAGTAGCTTTGGCTGCCAGAACATCCACTGTAGGAACTGATTGAAGCTCAGGAACTCGAGGATGCCAGCCACAGTTGGGGGAAAAAGGGACTTACACCTGTAGCAAATGAATAGTGAAAATTATGGGCAAACTCAGCCCAAGGCAAAAAAACCCATCCAGTTGTCTTGAGAAGAGGAAATATACATTCTTAAGAAGGTCTCCAAATCCTGGTTCACTCTTTCGGTTTGTCCATTTGACTGAGGATGATATGCAGAAGAAAATTGTAATTTCATTTGTAATGACAAACATAACGCCCTCCAAAAACGAGCAACAAACTGAACACCACAATCAGACACTATTTCAGAAGGAAGTCCATGAAGACGGAATATCTCCTTGATAAAAATTTGTGCTAGTTTGGGGGCTGATGGAATTCTTGCCAAAGGGCAAAAATAGGCCATTTTAGTAAAATGATCCACCACTACCCAAATAACCGTACACCCCCTGGATTCAGGGAGGTCTGAAATAAAATCCATGGAAAGATGGGTCCATGGTTGGGTAGGGATGGGTAGTGGATGGAGGGTACCCACAGGAGACTGCTGGGAGGATTTATGTTGTACACATTTAGAACAAGAACGTATTAACTCTTGAATATCTTTTTTCATGGAGGACCACCAATATGAATGTTGCAGGAATGAATACATTTTATGAACCCCTGGATATCCAGAGAAACGAGAATTATGAGCCCAAGAAAGGAGTTTACCTCATAATTCAGGTGCCACAAATATCCTTCCAAGACGAAGATCAGGAGAGATGGAAGTCGAAGAAAAGGCCAGAGGGTTTATTATAGGGTACCTTTGACCCTCATTTTGTTCTTTCTCCTCTAACATTGAGCGAGAAAGTGCATCTGCCTTTTTATTCAATGAACCTGGATGATACCTGAGGATAAAATCAAAATGGGAGAAAAAGAGTGCCCAAAGAGCCTGTCGTAGGTTCAAGCAATGAGCTGTCTTCAAATACAACAAATTCTTATGATCTGTAAAAATGGTAATTGGATGCTTCGCACCTTCTAGCAAATATCTCCATTCCTCTAATGCTAATTTAATAGCTAATAATTGTTTGTCCCCAATGGAATAGTTACTCTTAGCACTGGAAAACTTTTGTGAAAAAAAACCACAAGACACTGTTCTCCCATCTGCGGCCACTTGGGACAAAATGGCACCAACTCCATAAGTGGATGCATCCACTTCCAATATAAATGGTTTCTCAACATGAGGTTGAACTAAAATAGGAGCTGCAGAAAAAGCATCTTTGAGAGTCTGGAAGGCATTCAATGCCTCTTTGGACCACACTTTGGGGTTAGACCCTTTTCTTGTCATAGCAGAAATTGGGGCCACATTCGTTGAAAATGCTTTGATAAACTTTCTATAATAATTGGCAAAGCCTAAATATCTCTGAATAGACTTTAATGCAGTTGGCAAAACCCAATCTTGTATAGCCTTCAGCTTCTCGGGGTCCATCTGAAGTTTTGAACCAGAGATAATATACCCCAAAAAGGGTTTATACGGGACCTCAAAAACACACTTAGAGATCTTACCATTAAGCTTTTTAGCTCGAAGACGACTTAGTACCTCTTTGACATGAATACGATGATCAGAAAGATTCCTGGAAAAAATTAAAATGTCATCAAGATAAACAATAACAAAGTGATAAAGTATATCTCAGAAAATTTCATTCACAAACTTCTTGAACACTGCGGGAGCATTACATAAGCCAAAAGGCATAACGAGGTTCTCATAATGAACATCTCGCATATTAAATGCAGCTTTCCACTCATCTCCTTCTTTAATTCTGATCAAATTATAAGCTTCCCTTAAGTCAAGTTTAGTAAACAATCAAGACCCCTTGACTCTGTCAAATAGCTCTGATAGAAAATAGGAATTATCGTGATGGAGGTCCGGAACAGGGTTGAACCCTGAGATGTAACAAGATCCAGAACGAGGTTAAGCCCTGAGACATAATGAAGATCTGGAACAGGCTTGAGCCCTGAGATGTGATGAGGGTCCAAAGCAGGGTTGAGCCCTGAGATGTGATGAGGGTTCGGAACAGGGTTGAGCTCTGAGACGTGATGAGGGTCCGGAATTTGGTTGAGCCCTGAGACATGATGAGGGTCCAGAACAGGGTTGAGCCCTGTGATGTGATGCAGGGTTGAGCCCTGCAGCATAATGAAGGTCCGGAGCAGGGTTGAGCCTTGCAGCATAATGAAGGTCCGGAGCAAGGTTGAGCCCTGCGGCAGGATGATGGTCCGGAGCAGGGTTGAGCCCTGCGGTGTAATGAAGGTCCGGAGCAGGGTTGAGCCCTGCGATGTGATGGGGTTCCGATGAGGATAGACTGTAATGGTGCAGTTGACAACTGTAGAAGAAGTAACCCCAGGGTCTGTATGAGTCAATAATAACAAGTAAACCAAATAGTGTAGCATAGAATGGAAAAGCAATAATAGAGCAGGATAACAAATGGAAAGACAATGGCAATGCTGAGCTCTGTAGTGTAGCTGATAACCTGTATCAGAACTTGAACCAGAACACAAACAGGAATGTAGCGAGGTCCACAGCATTCACCAGGCACAGCAGGGATCTGGCAGGAGTCCAAGGAAGACCTGAAAGTAACGTTGCACAGACAATGAGGCATAGTTAGTAACAGGCTTCATACTAGAGGTCTGTGATCCATAGGAAGTTCAGAACATGTGACCCAAATAGAATCAGGTTTGCAATAATAAGCAATCAAGGAATCCAACAACCTGACGACATCTAAGAAACAGATGATCACTTTAACTTTCTGCACACTGCATGTGATGAATGCCTGTAACCAGGATAGATCCTCCAATGACCACAATGGAACTTCGGCAAGTGTAGTTTATCTTTATGTACTGAAATAGTCAAAGTCCTGACAAGACGGCTTCATCCCAACCGCCGGCATCCCGAAGGAAAGTATGCAGGTTAGCGTTAGGGTTAGCCAGGGGATGGGGTGGTTAGGTCTAGGGACCTCCTGGGGTGGGTTAGGGTTAGGCATCGACCGTGGAGGGTTAGGGTTAGGCTACGGGGAGGGTGGGTTAGGCACCACCAGGGGGAGGTTAAGGTAAGTCACCACCCTAGGAGGGTTAGGTTTAGGGTGCAGGAAAGGGATTAGGGTTAGGCACCACCAGGGGGAGGTTAGGGTTAGGCACCACCAGGGGCAGTTTAGGGTTAGACACCACTAGGGGAGGGTTAGGGTTAGGGGAGGAGAGGGGGAGGGTTAGTCTACTTACTGGCCCCTGATGTTATTTCGCACATCAGAATTCCGCTGTCAGTCTTCTGACCACCAATTCCCATGTAAATATAGTACAACGTTATAGTACAGAGATGGTATAATACAATGCTTTTGCACTTTATGCCTAATATATTTTCCTCTCTATGTGGATGATTCAGAGTTGAACTCAAGTTGGCCATAATTGCCCCGCATGGCTTTGGCAAAAATAAATGAATATTTTTACATGTATGCATATTTACAAGAGTACCACCATTATCAGTACACTTAATACCTGTCATTATCACCATCATCAGTGCACACTTACACCAGCTTTATTTTTGGTTTAAAAGATATATTCAACTCGACAGGCATATCCAACTGTATATAACCTGCAATTATGTCGACACACCCTCACTGAACATTGCTTATGTGAGGATGCCTTATTACATTCCAGATAACACCTCTTCAGTCACACTCTGCATCAAATATACTAGTGTACTCTTGGTTCCAGAGAATGTACAGTGTGTAAACACATTATGCAAACAGGTGTAAGTCAAACCTGTCTCAGCCCTTATGTGTACAATTTTGTCTTATTTTATTTCCTGCTGTATAGCTGTCTTTTTTGTATGTTACTTGTTTCCACTTTTTGTGTGTTTACTTTTCCTAATGGTCTTTCCTTGTGGTATGTCCTTTACCTTACATCAATATTTGTACACATTGGTACTTATTGGTAGTGTGTACTGTATATATTGTAACCAGGCACGCAAAGTAAATAATCAATTTTCTTCTGCTGCATCATGTCATGTTTTAAATTATTTAACATTACAAACATAATCATATGCTCACTTTGTTTTATGAAATCAAACTTCTATAGCTGGTTTAAACAAAGCATCATAAGGAGAATTTGTGATAGATTTGAAAATGCACTTTTTATGGTCTGGATGCCTCCCACATGCTGCATATATTTAAATCACTACCCACTGAGTGTTTACTATAGTAGTGGAAGGCCAGAAAAGAGGAGGCTGCAGTAGTACAGACAGTGATAAGATTAGGGTTTTGGTGGTATCCATGGTGAGAAAGTATCTGATTCTAGAGATATTATGAGGATTGGTAGCATACTAGTAGCATACTTGTGAGATAGACTGGATGAGGAGAGTGAATAAGTGGGAGGAGTTGAGAATGATACCCAGTCAGCAGACTTGGGGGACAGAGGGGAGGATGGTGATCGAGAGACGAGGGGTGGTAAGAGGTGTCAGAAGGGGGAATACAATGTGTTTGGGTACAGATATGTCCTCAAACACTTAGCCTTAATGTCCCATATGGCATGAAATGCATGGCACAACTTAAATGTTCCAATATGGATAGTGGTTCTGGGACTTTCGTACCTTTTCCTATATATAATATTTCCTTCACATTGTAGCCACATACAAAGTCACTTATAGTGTACAAGGAACTAGGATTCGTGTTCTTGTTGCAAACCAACTAATACAAAGTTGCAGATTAAGCATGATACTATGCATGTAAGCAGTGGGACACCCAAAAGATAGAGTAGGATACATATGAGAGTGCAGAGGAGAAAGGTCAGGGAAGGAGAGATACATTTAGGTGTCATCAGCATAGCTTTGGTATTAAAGACTGACAGAGCTGATTAGATCTCTAAGTGAGGGTGGGTAAAAGGAGAAGAGAAGGGGATCAAGAACAGACCCTTAAGGAACACTAAAAGGGATAGGCAGGTGGAGGCAAAGCAAGAGGCAGTGAAGGAACAATTAGTGAAGTAGGAATTCAATCATGAGAGGACAGAGGCATGAAGACTGAAAGAGTGTGAAGGTGAATACAGTGGTCTACTGTCTCAAAGGCAACAGACATGAAGGAGGATGAATAGAGAGAAATTATCATTTGATTTAGAAGTTAGGAAATCAATAGTGACCTTAGTTGTTCTTGTGGAAAGGAAGAACAAAAAACAAAACTGAAGATGGTTTTGGAGAAAGTGGAAGGAGAAGAAATCAATGAGGTAGTGATATACAAGCTACTCAAATGTCTTGGAGGCATATTAGAAGAGAGAGTTAGGGCAGTAGTTAAAGAGATAATCTGAGAATCTGGAACAAGTAATGATGAGGAATGGGCATGCTTGAAGAAGGTTGAGCCGTACTGGATGAGAGGGACAGTTTGAAGCGGTGGATGAGGTGAGAGCAGGCATTAAGAGAGGGTGAACAAGGGAGGTTAGAGGAAATGAGGTAAGGTGGCAGGTGGTGGGAGGAGAGGAGAAGAGAAGGGCGCAGACTTTATCCCCAGTAGTGGGGGAAAAGGCAGATAGGATTAACATGCAGTTAGAGACAGGTAGGCGTGAGAAAGGAGGACTCCAAATGGAGGAGATATCATTGTGGATAGCATCAATTAAATAATCTGATAGCTACCTAGTTCCTGGGAAAGACCTACAGTATGTTATCATTCCTAACTTTGTTAACAACAAAATACAGAGCTATGTGAACATTTTATATTTGGATTGTCTGTAGCAGAAATTTGCAGTTCCCAGTAGTACAACTGTAACAACATAAAGATGTTACAGGGTTCATAGAACTTGCTAGCCCATCCAAATGTGGCCTCATTCTGAATGTGAACAGATTTCAAATGGAATAATAACTATATGCACATCCTTTTGTATATGCCTGATTTTTTTCCATAAGCAAAATTAGAGATCCATCTGAATTTGGCATCCAGAATGGATAAGCACAACTGAGAATAGTAAGTAACTTTGGTTACACGCCCATGACACACCAAACACACCCACTAGATGGCTCTCTGGCATGCTTTCTCATTGTTTCTGCCTAGTTGCTGAAGATGTTATGATTGATGATATTGGTGGATTTTCTTCTCCATCAACAGTATTACTTTGTTTTTTTTACTGGCCATCCTTCTTGCCTAAGTCTAAAACAAAACACAGTTACCACACACAGATGATTGTAATCGTACTTACAACTTAGTGCAGAATCCTGCTTACTCATCAGATTTGCAGTAGAATGCCTGCTTTTGTACAAGCTTCCCACTTCATGCATTTTTCTTTTGGAACTTGAATATACACTTTAATGGAAGTTGATCAGCTCAACAGGACACTGACTGGCATCTGTAAGAGTAGTTGTAAGGCAGACAAACTGTCTATCCATGTATGCATACACATATGCACTGAACTGGAAGTATGGACTCCAGATTTCAGTTCCAAATTCCACAAAAATGAAAAAATCACACGAGTTTAATAATAGTAAATTCCCAATAAGCAAAAAAAGTGATATTTTCACCCAAGATCGCAATCTTGGACCAACACGAATCTTAGTAAATGTATCCCCTACTGTCATCATGAGATGACATTAGCAATCATAGGACAGTGCCACTGCTTTCCATGATAAATAGCCTTTCCATGAAGGCTATCTCTGTTGTAAATTAAAAAGCTTACCACAAGTATCTAAACAGTGTATTTATCAAATGGCTCCAAAAATTCCTATTGTCTATCTCTGCTCATCGTGGCCATAGAAAAGAAAAGGAAAAAATTATGTGGTGGCACAGAGCAAAGCTCAGCTCCTCAGCAACACTGACCCCAGTAATAAGCTGTAACTTTTTATACTTACCACATCACTGGCTAATCAGGGTCTCTTCATTGCCAGGTCATATAAGCAAATACACCTGGAGACTAGTCTTCGTCTTACAGGTGTTCATTTTTCAAAATATAAATGAATGTTACAAAATATTAAAAATATATATTTTCATATAATTTTGATTAGAAAAAATTATTTTTTGAATTGTGTACCACATCACATCCTGAGTAGGTGGGTAGCATTGGGGGAAATCTGGTAATACAAGTAGTGTCAACGTCCTTGACAAATTTATGGTAAGCATGGAGAAGGTCTCTCAGGAGAATCCTTGAGATAGCCACTGTCAGCAATAAATGGCATGGCTATTGCAGGCTGTGTGGAATGGTTAATAGGGAGATTCCCTAAATACTGGGAAAAATTACAGTTTTGCTTGCACGTTTTGTGGATCTTTTCTGTTTTAGCCCCTACAGTGCATCCAGAAAGTATTCACAGCACTTCACTTTTTCCACATTTTGTTATGTTACAGCCTTATTCGCAAAATTTGCAAAAATCTAAAAAAATATTTTTCATGTTGTCATTATGGGGTATTGTGTGTAGAATTTTGAGGACAAAAATGAATTTATTCCATTTTGGAATAAGGTTGTAACATAACAAATTGTGGAAAAAGTGAAGCGCTGTGAATACTTTCCGGATGCACTGTAGGTCTCCAACACCACTGAAGATCAGCCTACTTAATAAAACATAATGCTATGAAAAAGACAGTTCAGGGACAATTGTCCTGATTTGGATGTATACAGTCTCTCCAAAATTACTAATGACAAACCAATAATGAGTGCTGCAAAAATAATCATAATTGAGGGGATCCACAGGAAAGTGAACACTTAGCCACAGTACTTGCAGTTTCAAAAGGTCTCAATATTCTCTGTGGTGTTTCCTCTTCCAAACAACATATTAACTAATAATAGTAGTCCGGAGAGAATGGACCAACAACCTAGTCACAAAATCAAGGGTTCCTCTAGTGCTAGACTTTTAGTTGTAAACGACTTCTTTTTTTTTTCTTTAAATATAACTTTTATTATATTTTTCAAGATAATAAATCGTACATCATATCATACATGTGTATAAGGTACATAACTAAGACAATAGAATAGAACAAAATGTATTACAAGGATGAATCAACATTTTCGAGCGCCAGTAGTGAAAAGAGCAGTAGTCAGGTAATAAGATGTTTAATATAGTATTAATGTAAAATACCTGGTCAGCATTAGTAACAAAAGCGTTTCTTAATATGTATGATTGTACATTTATATTGAGCCAAACAAAAGATAGAATATGATGAGTCGATGGGGGGGTGGGGGGGAAGGAGAGGATGAGGAAGGAGAACACATAAGGGAAGGGGGGGGGGTGATCAGTGGCTTTGCAGTTAAGGTGGAAAATCATGCACCATATGGAGTAATCTTGAGACGATATGATATGAGGTATTTGGAAGATACAATTCACCCATCAGGAAATTGTGATACCAAGGAACTGCAGTCTGCAGATAAGTGTTTTAGGATTAACCAATCTGTATCTTCAAATACTTTAGAGATGTGATTTTGAACTGAGGCATCTGAAGTGTCTATATACCGTTCCCACTTTATAAAATTTCGAACATTTTTGTTAACATCTGGAAGTGTGGAGCATCTGTCAAAATAGATCAACTGCAACATTTTCTGTTGAGTTCACACAAGGATAGCAAAGTAGACTTTGATGTCCAGTATATCAATATTATCTTTTTTGCTAGAGTAACTAGTATCATGAGGAGCAGTAAGATGTCTTTCCTACTTGTCCTAAGTTCCAGTTTTTAAAGTTTGAACATAAGCATGCTTGCGAATCAGGATGTACATTAATTGAAACTGTGGAACTAATGAAATGATTAACCTTGTTCCAGTATTTTTTTATTTTACCACAGTGCCACATACAGTGCGTGACATTAGCTGAGAGCACTTTACACTTTAAACAGGAACCAGTTTCTTCCGGTGACATATATTTAAGCTGTGCAGGGGATATATATGGTCTGTGGATAGTTTGTGTGTGTACATCCTGTAAGTATGCAGATTGTAGTCATCTAAGAGTGCCATCATAGTGTGAGGTCAAGTCTGATATTGAGGTCAATTGAGGAATATCATTCTTTCACCTGTCTCCCAATTGATCCCATTGCTTATGGGGTGGATATGCTAAAAGGTGAGGATATAAGTATATAGTCCTATAGGAGTTACTTCTGAGGGACTGCAAAAGAGATATTAGAAGGTCTCTGTTGGTCAAAGAGGGAGGAGAAATAGAGAGGGAGGAGATGTAATGCCTCACTTGTAAGTACATATAGAAGTGTTGATTTGGTATTTGATAGATTTGTTGAAGGTTGCTGAAGGAGATCAGATTGCCTCCAGGATCAAATACCTTGAAGGCACATGAGAGACTGTTCTTTCCAAAGCAAAAAGTTAGAATTGGATAAGGAGGGAGTAAATGCAAGGTTGCCCCAAAGTGAGACATATGGAGAGGAGAGGTGAAGTCCAGGCTAAATAAGTGTCATGAAATATAATGTGTCGTAGAATATGTGGTGGGATGTCTGATTTTTTGGTGTGTAACAAGGAACTTGGTGAGAAAGGGGTAAAAAGATTTCTGTCCAATTGGTGCTCTGTATATATATTTTTTCCAATAGCCAGTCACTGACGTATCTGAAAAAAACTGATATGGAATAGGATGTTAGATCTGGAGCGCCTAAACCACCATTAGAGCGAGTTGCTGTTAGTTTTCTCCATGCAATTTTGGGACGTTTGTTCTGCCAAATAAAGCAGGAAATTAGATTATGGAGTTTGGAGATGTCAATCTTTGTTAGAGAAATAGGGAGCATTTGTATAACGTAGAAAATTTTGGGAAATATTACACTTTTTATAACTGCTAAGCGGCCCAGGATTGAAAATGGCAGAGATCTCCAGTTGTCCAGTAGGGTAGTCAGTTTGGACATTATAGGTGTAAAATTTGCCTTGTAAAGGGTTGACAAATTTGAGGGTATATTAACTCCTAAATATTGGAAATGTGATTGAGTAATTTTAAAGGGGAGCATATTTAAAATAGAAGTTGAGAGAGAATGGGGGCCATTAATAAAGAGGAGTTCGGATTTGGTGACATTGATCTTGTATCCGGAAATATAACCAAATGATGTAATAATTTCCATGACTGTTGGAAGAGAATGCTCAGGATCAGTCAGAAAGAGCAGCATATCATCTGCAATAAGGGATATACAAAGATCACTACCACCTATTGAAATTCCCCTAATATTGTCTGATGAGCGGATTGCAATTGCTAAGGGCTCTATAGCTATGTCAAATAAGAGAGGGGACGAGGGACATCTCTGTCTAGTACCTCTAAATATCTGAAAAGGGGGGAGATAAAGCCATTGCAGGAGACTTGGGAGTGAGAGGAGGTATATAGAGTATGGAGGAAGTCAATAAAAAGAGATGGGAATCCAAATTATTGCAGTGTAGTAAAAAGATGAGGCCACAGTATAAGGTTGAAAGCCTTTTTCGGCATCTAGGGAAATTATAGCACCAGGTTAAAATTCAGGTCGGGAATTAATATGTTGGAATGCCGATATTACTCGCCTGACGTTGACCACTGAGTGTCTACCCCATATGAATCCCGTCTGATAAGGGTGAATAATATGTGGTAGAATAAATTTCAATCGTTCAGATAGAATTTTTGTGAATAGTTTGTAATCAACGTTTAGGAGATATATGGGTCTGTATGAGTTGGGTGATGAGAGGTCTCTTCCTGGTTTGGAGAGAACTTATATTATTGCCGAGTTAAAATATAAAGGGAGAGTATTGGACTGCATAATATTATTGAATAATGAGATTAAGGGAAGAACTATTTTGGGAGCCAATAATTTATAGAATTCTCCAGAGAGGCCATCTGGGCCTAGAGCTTTTGTTGGTTTAGGTTGTTGGATTGTTTTAGGGACCTCCTCTTCAGTGATTGGCAGTAGCAGGAGATTTTCTAAATAGGTGGGAATTCGTGAGAGCGATATGTCACTCCATGGGAATCCTGTGGGTTGCATTATGGGTGCAGAGGAGTAAGTTTCCTCAATAGGAGGAGGTGGAGTAGGGGAAGGGGTGGAAGAGGTAGTGATGGAAATATTGCAAGTAGGTGAAAGTGTTTCTGACGAGTAAACAGATTGGTTAAATAGCCTTCATAACCTCAGTGATATTGGATTGTGTGAGGATATCATCTGAAAGTTTTAGGGGGTGAACCACCATTGGAGGACAGGTACCAGTGAGGAGATTAGTGAGCAATTTGGCAGTTTTGTTACCGAATTTATGAAATTTGTAAACTACGTTATAGACATACCTATCACCTTTTGAAAACTATGAAAACTATGCATTCCTATGCCAAATGTAATGTGATAAAAATACATATACACTGCAGAGCCAATTAAGAGTTGCACACAAGTCGGCCACAATTACACTTTCACTGCATGCATGGATCTAAATGCTGCTGATCACTTGCATGCCAAGTTGTACACATATAAGCAGTAGCACCACCCCATCCATCTTCTTGCTCAAAAATCCATCATCATTATTAATGAGTACTTGCAAGCATAGGCTATCCTTGGTACAAGTGATGCATCTAAAATCAGACAGAGCTCTGCTTATGGATATCTCAACAAAATTACAACTATATGCCCTCGGCAACCCTCTTTCAACTTACCTACATGCAAGCACTCCATTACCATTCAGTTATGCCCAGTTAGCTGCAAGTGGAGATGGAACTATTACGTTTGGGGTATTCAGATCCATGTCAGGACCTGTTGAATGGGCTGAGTAGTCATAGTGGAATAGTGGTGGTTGAATCAGAGGTCTACTCATTGGTGAGACTCATGTTGGAAATGCCTGGTGTCTTCATATAGGTCAGTGACACCGGGAAGTCTCCCAGTCTGTCCCTGGAACCATGTGAGTGCATCGCAAGCCCTTATTGTGAATATAGGAATAAGGGGGTGTAATCACTGTTTGAGGACTGATGGAACAGAGCAGTGAGTAATACAGGTAATTGTTATCCCATCTGGAAGCTGTCGAATGATGCTGCAAACCTATTACCAGAACTTGGTCACCTGAGCTAAACCATCAAAGAGGAATCTAGATCCAATGCCCAGTCCTCAGCAATAGGAGTGATGCTGAAGCAGAGACTCAGCATGAACCACAACATGCAAAGAGAGGACCCTCAGGGCAGCAACAACCCTCAATAGTGGGACCGAAGGTATAGTGAGTAGAGAGTCCCAAAGTGGAGCTACTATGCTAAGTATAAACAATGCAATAGCAGAGCAGAAAGGTGATCGGAAGTACAGTGAAAGGAAATTCCACTTGAGCCCGCAATAAGCAGGAAAGTTGTACTCAGGGGACTTGCTTGTAGTCAGACTGTAGGCTGAAGACTTGACACTTGAAACACTAGATAAGTCTTTATGATGCTCAGGAGACTTCAGACTACTACAGGCTTGGGCAGCACTTGAACTGGATAGGAACCAGAGGTTGCATCCATAGAACCGGAATGGATCCATAGACTTGAATTGTAATGGAACCAGAGTGGAACCAGAGACTTGAATCAGACTGGGACTGGAGCCTTGAACCAGATGGGGACTGGAGTGGAACTGGAGGCTTAACCTGGAATGGGACTGAAGATAACAGCAGCTGAGCCAGAGAGGAACCAGAGACTTGAACCAGAATGGGACTAGAGATAGCAGCAGTTGAAGCAGAGTGGAAACAGAGACTTGAACTGGACTGGGACCGGTGCTTAAACACAGGCTGGTAAGGTGCAGACTGAACATTGGACACAGCATAATGTTGCTGAGAAAAGGAGCAGATTCAGATGCAGCAGCTTGCAGGAATCCAGTAGTCAGCAGAGCAGGTTCAGGCAGTGGATTGGAGGTAGCACCTACTATCTGGTGAGTGAGATCACAGGAAGGGATAGGAGGAGGTGGTCATGTGAGAGCAGCAAATCATAGGGTGGTGAGGCGTGCTCTTATATGGGGAGTGGGAGTGTGTGCTGCGTGTGGGTGTGTATGGAATGTCTAAAGGAGAGACTGAGTTGGTAAAGTTGGGTCAAAACTCTTTATTTTTTTTATTTTTTTTATTTTGGTAGGCACAGTGCTGCTTGAGAATCAATTGACCCTGGGGTGTAAGGGGGTGTGGATAGATGCGTGCACGGGGGGGAAGTTGGGTGGGCCCTTTTAGGGGGCTCCTTACCGTGCAGTTCTCGACCAGCACGGAATCCCTGCTGGACCTTTGGTCAACAGTCTTATTGCCTGGCAAATGTGGTATGGAGGGTGTGGAGGCGGTGTCCCGCACAATGTGCAACTTACCTACCGGTAGGTGCCTGGGTTGGCGTTGCGATATTGGGATGATGGTATACGGCAGTCTCTGGTTGTTGTGCAGCGTTGTGGTTGTGGACTGTTGTTTCTGTCCTTTATCTCTTGGAGCGGTTTTGCCACATGTTGATGGTGATGGTGATAGCGTACTTGATGGCAGACTGGAGATGTCTGCGTAGGCTCAGTGTCTGCACCCGGTAGGGTGGGCGGACTTTGACGGGCTGGCGGCACCTGGGATCGGTGTGCACGCTTCTGCCGATGCGGAGGTTCCGCGTGTGCCGGCGGGACGACCGGTGGTGGGAGCTTGGTGGGTGCTTCTGGAGGCAGGGTGTGCCTGTACCCGGGTAGCGAGTGAGTTGCGGCGGGGGTAGCGTCTCCGAGGTGCGGGAGGCGCGCTGCCGGCCGGATCAGGTGCCACGTGTGTTGGCGGGGCAGACTGGTGCGGAGTCTGGTGGCTGCTCCCGGCTCCTGACAGTGAGGTCACTGTGTTGCCACCCGGATCTTGTGCCGCGTGTGCTGGCGGGGCTGACCGGTGCGGAGTCTGGCGGCTGCTCCCGGCTCCTAACAGTGAGGTCACTGGGTTGCCGCCGGAAGTGGTATGTGCACAAGGTGCACAAGTGGTTGATGGCCAAGCAGTATTGCTGTCCATGTGAGCGGATGTTTATCCTACATAATGGAAAATGATGCGTCAGTTAAATGGGTGAACTGCCATTATGTAGGATAAACATCCGCTCACATGGACAGCAATACTGCTTGGCCATCAACATACCCTCCCCCCCACACGTCCATTACCCCCCCACACATGCCCCCTACACACGCCCACTACACACACATCCCCTTCTCATTGGCCACTTCCGCACACACCCCTCCCTACATGAGCATATAACGAGATCCAGTCACTTGCCCCAGTAACCTCCATGAAGAAGGCAGCACGCCGAAACGCATTGGTGAAACCCACACCTACCATCGTATACTAAACAAAGCCCTCACCCCGCTCAGCTTTACGTATCCCCTAGCTGCACGCAGGGTGGTGCGTCACAAGGAGCCGCCAGCACCTCCGGCGAGCGGCACCCCCACCTTGTGCACATACCACTTCCGGCGGCAACCCAGTGACCTCACTGTTAGGAGCCGGGAGCAGCCGCCAGACTCCGCACCGGTCTGCCACGCCAACACACGCGGCACCTGATCCGGCCGGCAGCGCGCCTCCCGCACCTCGGAGCCACTACCCCGCCGCAACTCACTCGCTACCCGGGTACAGGCACACCCGGCCTCCAGAAGCACCCACCAAGCTCCCACCACCGGTCATCCCGCCGGCACACGCGGAACCTCCGCATCGGCAGAAGCGTGCACACCGATCCCAGGTGCCGCCAGCCCGTCAAAGTCCGCCCACCCTACCGGGTGCAGACACTGAGCCTACGTAGACATCTCCAGTCTGCCATCAAGTACGCTATCACCATCAACACGTGTCAAAACCGCTCCAAGAGATAAAGGACAGAATCAACAGTCCACAACCACAACGCTGCACAACAACCAGAGACTGCCGTATACCATCATCCCCATATTGCAACGCCATCCCAGGCACCTACCGGTAGGTAAGTTGCACACTGTGCGGGACGCCGCCTCCACACCCTCCATACCACATTTGCCAGGCGATAAGACTGTTGACCAAAGGTCCAGCAGGGATTCCGTGCTGGTCGAGAACTGCACGGTAAGGAGCCCCCTAAAAGGGCCCACCCAACTTGCCCCCCGTGCACGCATCTATCCACACCCCCTTACACCCCAGGGTCAATTGATTCTCAAGCAGCACTGTGCCTACCAAAATAAAAAAAAATAAAAATAAAATAAAGAGTTTTGACCCAACTTTACCGACTCAGTCTCTCCTTTAGACATTCCATACACACCCACACGCAGCACACACTCCCACTCCCCACATAAGAGCGCGCCTCACCACCCTATGATTTGTCCGTTATCCAGGTAGGATCAGGTACTCCTACCACAGGCGCAGCACTTACCCTCCCCCAACCCCCCCCTCCCCCCCAGCTATACACACACACATCCCTTTCTCCATCCCTCTCCCTCCCCACACCCCCCCTTCCCCCACCCCCACCCCTCTCCCCATACCCTACAGCCATACCAGTGAGCGCGGTTCACCCCCCTCATCCAATAATGTGAGAGCAGCAGACAAGTAGAGATTGGATACTAGCTCACCTGAAAAAAGTCAACATGGCTGCGCCAATGACCTTATGGAATGGAATGACAGCACTCTGAGACCAAGTGGCCCACCTTAATATAGCACTGTCAGACAACGTAAGCATGACTAAGTTCCAGTTTTGTGACAGGAACAAAAATGTGTCACATTAAATTAAATTATAAGTGGTGTAAGATAAATCTAAGACTACTGATCATAAGAGCGCAGTATTCATGAGCTGGTAGTCCAGCATAATTGTGTGATTGTGGGTTGATCAGTATTTAATTGAGGGGAAGTAAAATAATATAAATGTTGAAATGGAGGGGGTGTTGAAGTGCTTTGCATGGTATAGGTGGTACAGATTATCACACAATGTTAGATTAGTTAGATAAAATTTATTTAGTAGAAATATGTAAGTGTATAGATGCTGAGTATTCTGATATTCATGGTGTTGCAATTATTTAAATAAGACTTGGGGTGGTGACATGCAAATAGTGATAACTTAGAAAGAAGGATGTGCAAGAGAAGCGGGTCTGGGAGGTAGGGGAGCTTGATGGATGGGTAGTGATAAAGTCTTGCGGTACAGATGTTTTCTTGCATCCTTGCCACTCGCGTTGCAAATATGCGCACGCATCACACCATGCGATTTGCCGTGGCAGTGTGCACCACGGTAGGCCAAGCCGTGCACTGCGTTTGCACCATGCAATCCTATGGGTCATGTTTGTGAACTCAGCTCACGTACTTGTTCACGGGCGCGCAACTCCCGCCATATGTGGAGCAATTTGCTGCACAAGCGGCAAAGATGCAAGTTGACATATCTGTAGGTATTGGTGATTTGTCCAAGTGTGCTCTGCTCTGGATGCCCTAGCAGCTCTGCTGTAGATACTGGGAGCCTGTACTGGGCCATGCACATGTTGATTGCAGTATTACAACACAATTGCATTTATAACCTGTCAGTGGGTGGTACCCTCTAAGATGCCGACTGCTCCTCATAACAGAATCTAAGGCCCATTGCCTTGTGTCTGCACTCACACCCAGGGCTGCCATCAGAAATTGTGGGGCCCAGGACTGAAAAAAATAGGCAGGGTCCCCTCCCCCCAGGGAAATTTCTGGAAGAAGTCCTAATGGAGACAGGTCTGTTAAGGGGCAGTGTCTGTGGAGGGGAAAGGATACTCCTTCATTGAGCCTACTTCAAGTCAGGGTACAATACTCACCCACCCACCTGGCAATCATGTCAATATATATCACTACCGTCGGCTCTCTTAGGAATTATACACATCAATAAATAACACTCTAAGCGGCTCCAACGACAAAGATAAAGCTTTGGATTAAAACTGAAATGTCAGAGCAAAGGAACCCCTTGTAGCTTGATTTATTTATGAATATAATTCCTAAGACAGCCGATGGTTTATATTTTCACAAGTTTGTTGTGTGGAGGGCACCTGGGCATATGTTCCTGTGAGTGCCAGTCAATATGGTTCATTATATATATAGATATGGCCTCTTCCCCCTCGGAGCAACACTTCACCCTCACCCCTTATATGTTTAATATTTCTCACCCCCTCCCTTTATAAAATGTATTTAATTAATTTCTCCCCTCTTATATATTTTATTAGATTTCACCCCCTTCACCCCACTCCTTAAATAATATATTGAATGATTTATAGCACTCAGGGGTGTAGAGAGCCCTGCCGGGCCCAGGTGAAGAGGGAGCATGGTCTATTCGTGAGAGGCATGGCCATGCCCCCTTGAGAGAAAAAAAACAAAACAGCTGTGTGCCCCTCAACCTGGTGCAAAGCCAATGGGGGGTGCAATCAGTGTGATCGCTCCCCCCCCACATGCATAGGAGACTGCTGTGGCTGCTGCTCAGCAGCCACGAGAAGTCTCCCACTGAGGCTCAGCACAGGAGAAGGGAGTAGGGTGGCGCCGGGCCCCTCAGAAGCCCGGGCCCAGGTAAATAGTACCCGCTCCCTCCCCTAGTGGGAGGTCTTGGTTCTGCTCAGTCCTCCTGGATCCCAACATTCCAACTTAGGCAGCTGAGCTCCACCACCTGCTTCTCGCTCGTTGTTTTCTTGGTCCCAAGGTGGTGTGGCGCTGTCATCATTGCTGGAGGAGGGAGGCTAGCAGGGACAGACCGGTGTGGGCAGCCACTTGTGTATTTGTAACGGAGGTTGGCCCGGCACCTGTAGGCAGTCGGTTGGGCAGAGAAGCTGGCCTGGGCGTCCTTGCAACAGCCAGGCAGCCCGGCTTCTGCACATGTGCAGTTGTTAATCGCTGCCTGAACGGAGCTACGCAGCTCGGCTGTGGCATCCAGTTTATGAATCAGCAAACCACTGAGGGGAGCATGTGGCTCAGCCAAGAGGGAAGGTGTAGGAGCGTGCAGTGGGAGACGGGTGTGTGGGCCTGAGACTCTAGTCCCAGCAGTACCCCCCCCTGATGGCAGCCCTACACACACCCCATTAAACAGGTGCTATCTATTTTCCATTATGTAGCAGGGAACTTCTGTGACCTAGGCCAGCCTTTACCATCCCATGTCATGCTGTGGTCACATAAGAGGAGGCTAGGATAGGGAAAGTAGGCACCAGCACATTCTATGAATGCAACAGGCAGCTCTCCAGGTAGCAGAGTGTCCATTCAGGCACCCAAAAATTTCACAGACAAGAGCCACTGGGTCAGCAATGGTGCCACCCTCTCTGCTTTGCATCTGTTGCACACTCCGCATTTCAGTACTGCATACATGGAATTCTATGTCTCATGTTAATATGACAATATAAACCCTGCACATTTTTTCACTCATCTCGGTTGGGATGTAATAAGGTCTGAGTTTTTAAAATGTGCGAGCATAGAGCTATACTCGCACATTTTTAGAACTCACCCTATGTAAGAGGGTGCGAGAACATGCAAACTCAAATGTTTCTCACACCCAGAAACTCGCAATGGCAAAACATACATCCTGCTGTTTTGCCATTGTGAGGATACAACTCGGGCAATGTAACAGAGTGCAAGTGTTTAACTTGCACACTATGAGCCATATTCAATATGAGCCGAGCCACGATACTTTTTCGCGGCCCGGACTTTCCGCCTACTTCGCCTGTTTGGCAGGTGGAAAAGTATCACGTGCGTGCACACTTTACCCCGTATTCAATATGAAAGTATGCGAAACGGCACCCCACGAAACTGAAACAGGCGGAAAGTGCTGTCAGATTTGGGGAAATCAGTCTGACACCCTCCAAAAGATGCTCTGACATGGGGGTCACTATTGTACCCCCCGAATTGGCTTGTTGAAGGTATTTGGGGTTTTTAAACGGGTTCAATAGCTGCTAAATAGCGTTTTTCAATATGTGGTGCAGAATAGTATTCAGGAGTATTTTTTTCTGAAAATAAATATTCCTATCAAATTTGGGGTACTTGAAAATGGGGGTCTGCATATTTAAAAGTTGCTAAAGTGTAGTTGTAAAAATCGTGAAAAATCCACCTGCTGCAAGCACCTGCAATCAGAAAAACACCTGGGGCATACTTGGGGACCCCCCCAGAGTCAAGTTAGCTAGTTTTTAACTTTGTACCCCAACTTTTTATTTTTTTGCCCCCTTTTTCAAAGTCATTTTTGGGGGGTCCTTAAGTGTTTTTGAAAAAAAAATTGACAGTTTACCTTTGGGGGACTGTCTGAAGGCTACAGGGTGGTTCCCGCAGCATTGCACCCCAAAATCCCAATTTTTCACTTTTTTCCGACTGCTATACATAGGCAAAACTTTTTCACCTGGTACATTGCATTGACCTTCCGCCTAGGCGGAAAGTCCTTCAAATTGAATATGGGGTAAAACCAAAACAGGCGAAAATGACGTCACCCGCAAAAAAGTTTCACCAAAAACACACCCTAGCCTGGGGATCCCTGGAGAGGTGGAGACTCCCCAATAAAGGGTTTCCCCCTCTCCAGGACATCCCAGGCCTGAGCTGGTAGCCCAGGGCTATCCCCAGCCCACCTCGGGGTGGGTGCCGTTGTGTAAAAAAAATAGAATGATTCATATTGTCTTTTACTTGAGAACTAGAGGTCCCAGCAAGCCTCCCCCGCATGCTGGTATTGCAGTTCCACAATACCAACATGTGGGGTATAAAGGGCCTGCTGGTACTGTACCTATAGTTCACCTTAAAAAAGAAATATTAAAATAAAGAGTCACCTACTCCTTGGTTCTGGTCTTCTTCTGTCCATATAGGCATCCAGGTCTCGAAATAAAAACCTGGCAATACCCGAGCTCACAGACAGGTACCATCTTCTAAGGATGGCACCTCACAAATGAGGACTCAGATGCTGCATTTCTTATAGAACTGCATTGACTGAGCGTTCACTGGCTGAGTGAGTGGTTTCCTCCATTGACCAAAGGTGGGAACTGCTAGATAACCTTTAGTAACCTAGTTATTTACAGTAAATCTTAGAAACACTTTCAGCATTTGCACATATTAAACTACTTACAGCAGATGATAGCTTGTAACCCTTACCAAAAAACACCTTAAATATAAACTGTTAACCTTAAAAACACATCTACAAATAAAAACACAGACAACTGTAATTAGTGTTAAATAGGTCATAAACCAGGAAATAATTGTTGCAAGGGAAAAGGGGGTAAGCTAATAAGATGGAATTATAGACTCCACAACCACAGTAGCCTTAAAAAATCAAAAGGGGTGTAATCGACAATTCACCAAAGGGTGCACAGCAAATGGCAAGCTCTCCTCCATACCATGCCTGTAACATAAGATCCATCTGCTAAAATGGAGTTGATGGCTTCCATACTAGATGCTAACAGGCAAAATGCCACTGGGAAAGAGAATGTACCTGCTGTGCACCAAATATTTTGATCTACCAGGCCCCTCTGCCACAGCAAGGCTTACACCATGAGCTGCCGCCCTTCCACCAAAAACTACTCAAAACCTAATTCAACAAACCATCCACACAATGAAAGAAAGCACCAACAAAACTAGAGAGATCTTCATCAGTCAAGTGAATCAGGTCAGGCCAGTAGAGATGTATGTCATGAAACTTAATTAGAGGCCCTTTCCACCCACAGGACAGCAGAAAACAGGCCATGTCATGGTTAAGCAGGTCAAGTCAATGAAATATTGGCTTATATAAATATTGGCTGCTTTTAGATGTAGCCCACAAATGCTGGACAGCTTTATATTAACCTGTAGTGCAGCATGGTTTTACCAAGATGATCAGTTACTCGCTCTGTCTTACTCTATTCACAACTCTGAATCAGACTCCATGTCAGACTACACCACCCACACCCAGGGCCACCAATCCAACAACCAACTCAAGTAATGGATGACAGTGTCCCATAAGGTTAAAGACATCTGATTCCTCAAACTGTTACCCCAAAGATGTAAACATAAATCCCAGAAACCCAACCATTGGACCCTGCGCAGCATCAAAGGCAGCATTGGATCTAGCAGCCCAGAAAACAAAAGAGTGCCCTAGTACCCATACAAAGTTGGGGTACAAAATAGCACCTGTATACAAGAAAAATAGTTGTCAGTCAAGATCGTATCAAGTAAACAACAAGAAACCAAAATGTCACACAAATATCTGAACTGTCAAGTGAAAAAAAGGAATAAAAATGACAAGGGGCACACACCTGATCTCAAGTGAAAAACTCCTGAAAAAAACTCATTGGTGGACCAGAAGCCAATGCGGTCCCTCATAGGGCAAAAAAAACTATCAATACCCCGCTGGAATCTCTGGAGGCAAGTGGCAGAAGCCTCAGTTCCTTAAATGAAGGGATGCAGCAGGCACAATGGGAAGAGGGACATGACGATTATAGTAGTTCAACTTCCAGCTGCCTAAGGCACAAATATTCTTAACTGATAAACCTGCCACAGCCGCAGATATGGCAGTGCCAATTCAAAACAAATGGGTGACATACTCAGAAGGAGAAAGCCACAATGCCACCATAATATGACAAAAAATGCAACCAAACTGATAGCATGACAGTGAGTATCCATCCCTGTGCACCAGCAGTGAGCTCCTCCACCAGGGGTTCCTAGCCAAATAAACATGGGGCAAAGATACGTTGCAGATCCAGCATCAGTATAAGCCCAGAGAGAGAACCAGCTACTGCAGCCCAGATAATCCATTGTTATTTTGTGGTTGATTTATTTTTCTTTACCATTGTTGCACTTTATGCCAGCACAGTGTATATATGAGTTTTGCAATTTTCCCCTTTTCTAAAACTGCTGCAGGTTATTCTGCATATACAGTTGTATTTTGGGCGCTAAGGTTTTGTGTTATAAATACTTAGAGAATAAACATAAACAGATGAGACAAAAACACAGAAATGTAGTACAAACAAATCTCTCAATGATATATACAGTATATAAAAAAAGCTAGTATGAGTTACTTCCTTGTCTAGTTGTCAGCACCAAAGAGGCATAAATCACTGAGCACCAAACATACTGTATATAGACATCTAGGAGTAAATTTACTAAGAATTGTGTCTGGCCAAGATTGTAATTATGGGTGTGTCGGGCCATTTTTTACAACTCGCAAAGTTACTAAAGGCAAACTCAGGTTGAGAATCATGAAACTCTCTGTAAAACACCAGTGAAAACACAAATAGAAATAAATACACCATCGACCAAACTCACAGGTACTTCCCATAACCAGGAATACAACACAAGAATTTACCAAGAATTGTGATTATAATCATGGGTGTAATTTTAGCAAACTCGGTCCTAAATAGAAGTTTTGAATAGACTACCTCCTGAGCTGCGTGCTTGGCAGAAACATACACAGATCAGTGGGATCTGTGTATGTTTTTTCCTGTAATTAGCCCAGAAAAAAGTGTTCATTTAAAAAAAAAAAAAAAACTATGTTGGGATCCCCCCAAAAACATAACCAGTCCTGGTTCTAAAAATATGGGGCTCAAAATGTGTAGGGGTCCCCTGTATTTTATGGGCTCTGTGAACCAGTCCTGGTTTTAAAAATATGTGAGAAAATGGTTTGGGGGTCCTTGTATTTTTAAAACTATTATGACTTTATTGGGGAGGGTCCCACCCTCCCCAAGGATCCCCGGCCTGGGCTGACTAGATTGGGGTGTTAATGCTTTGGTCGGTGTGACCTGGTGAAAGGGTCCCCTGGCTGTGAAATTATACTCTGGTTAATTTGAGCCCAGTGCTGGTTTTAAAAATACAGGGAACCCCATGGCATTTTTCCCCATATTTTAAAACCAGGACCAGCTCAAAGAACCCAATGGTAGTTCATAAAATACGGGGGACCCCTACACATTTTGTTCCCCGTATTTTTTAGAACCAGGACTTGCTCAGGAGCCCCAGGCTGGTCATGCTTTTGTAGGGGAAACCCACAACATTTTTTTTCTATATTTTACATTTTTTATACACAAAATACACACATGCAGCCTGTACGTTTCTCACTGATGTGTAGAGTGCATGTTCGGGTGTGTTTGGCTGTGGTCAGACACAGGGAACATGAGGAGAAACATGATCACATATACCATCGAAAAAGACGTTTCAGCAAAGCACGATTATTGGTAAATTTGAGTGTTTCAGCTGTCAAAAGTCTCCATGTTTCAGCGATGCTGTGAGTTTTTCAACTTAGCCCAGACACGATTCTAAATGTATCCCCTAAAGCAGGGGTGGGGAACCTCTTTTCTGCTGAGAGCCATTTTGATATATATAACATTATTTGTGGGCCCAGTGCAGGCCATGCCCCCTCTATGTGATGTCACACAGGGGTGGGGTCACAATCGCTGGTGATTACAGCAGTGCCTGGAGCATCCTGAGGATGCTCCGGGGAGCTGTAAGGGCAGAGTTGTGGCATTCTAAGGACGCTCCAGGTGACACTACTGTATCTCATGCATAACAAGACAGCTCTGCATCAGTGTTCAACCCTCTAACAATTCTAATAAGGACTCCTTCCAGCCATCACAGAAGACTTGCCATCAAACAATATATTTTGAATCAAGCGGCTTGACTAAATTTTGACTGCTACTACATTATTCATCTGCTGCTTTGCTCAGTTGCTATATTGTTTTACTGCATTTAACCAATCTCAATATAAAATACTTTTAACCACTTTCCTGGCACGGTCGCATCTTTCCGACCACACCAGGCAGTGCCTTATCTGATCTGGTTGCAATATGTCAACCAGTCATATAAACAGGGTGGGCAGCTGTAGGAAGAGAATCTTCCAGCAGCTGCTAATCTCAGAAGGACCTTCCGGTCCCTCTGCTTGTCTGCACCCTCCCCCACTGTCTGCCATGCTGCCAATAACTGTGATCGGTCAGCACAACAGTTCCCTCCACCCTTCCAGTGGCTGCAGAGATTAACAGCTGCTGAGAAAAAGGTAAATTAACCCCCCCACACCCTCAAGTGTACCTGGTGCCTGAAGCCGCTGAGAAATGGAAAGTCGCGATGGGCGCAATGATTCCAATGTTCCGATGGTGGTGTTCCAATGTTTAAAAAAATAATTTTTACAAATATTACAAAAAAATATATTTTTTAATGAAATCATTTTGTATAAATTGAAATTGACGTTCTTCACCTAATTCACTCATTAAAAAAATTACGATTTCTGAGCTGTTTTTGGAAAAAACATTGTCAGTTAAGTGGTTAATAATCAACAAAGCCATTAATAAAAAATGCTCCAACATGCATTCCATTTTGTGTCTCTAAAAACATCTCCCTTTTGGACCCTCCCACTCTACCCAATGCCCCCATTACAGATTAAATTATATATTGTGGGCCACACCCATTGGGTATGATTCTGAGTAAAGCAAAAAATAGCAAGTCATTTTGCACCTTGGTGAAACCATGTTGCACTGCAGATAGGGCAGATGTAAAACATGCAGAAAGATTTAGATTTGAGAGGGGTGTGTAATAACTCAAATTTTAATTGCAGTATAAATATAAAGGTGTCCAGCATACATGGGATATATGCAAAAGCAGGCCGTATTTACCCTGCATGCAAAAAAGAGAAATGTATCTGCATCCTGTGCATTGCATCATGGTCTGTTCAAGTATGTTACTTGCTCTTTTTTGAATGTAAAGTAGGATTTCCCCTAGCCTCCAAATCTTCAAGCCCACAAACTCTACCCACAAAGAACTTCTCCCACATCCATGTAGAGGATTGGGGACTGTGTTTAAATTAGGCATGTGCAGGCCCAGATTAGTTAGGATTTTCCCACCAACTTTGAATTTTTTCCGCCAAAAATTGGGTCTCAGAAAGAGGCAAACATCATCTTTCATGGACAGACATCATCATTCCTGGACAAAAGTCCATGAAAGATGATGTTTGTTCCTAAAAGATGATGTTTTGCTTCTTTCTGAGACCCAATTTTTTGTGGGAAAAATCTGAATTTGGTGAGAAACTTCGAACTAATCCGAGCCTGCACATCCCTAGTTTAAATGCAATTTTTCAATGGGATTGAAATACCGGCGGCTAAACCCTCCCCTCTACCCCCCTAACCCTCCTTTAGGGGTGTCTATCCCTAACTTCCCCCCCTAGTGCCTAACCCTAAACTCACCCCAGGGTTGCCTAAACCTATCCCCCCTCCCCACACCCTAAACCTAACCCTCCCGGGGGGTGCCTAACCCCAACCTCTCCCTAGTGGTGCCTAACCCTAACCCCCTATCCCCTAGCCTAAACCAAATCTTTCCAGAGAGGTGTGTAACTCAATGTCCCCCGAGGCTCCCTAAACCTAACCCCCCCACCCCCAGGCTAAGTGTTATGTTTACCCATCAGACGTCAATCGGGATGGAAGGTGTCGGTCTGGCGTCGGGATTATCATAGGCATCGGCATTTCGACGCCTATGTTAAATCCCATGTTGGGCAGGAAGTGTCGGCATTGTCTCTGCCGGTCTAATAACTACATCCCCAATTTTTTATGCTAATGCAGAAAAATTAATGGATGATTTTTTTATCAGTCAGTTTATTTTGCTCAGATTATAACAATAGTGAATATAGAGATTGCAGAGCATTGTGTACCTGCTGGAAGAATGTTCTGCATAGAAATATAATACCCCTCTTAATTTCATCGAGAATGTTACTCCTTCATCCAATTAAATATTCATTTCACATTTTACAAAGATCTGACCTCTAATCACTGCACGTATGTGTTGCAAGTGTAGGTTAGGCCGTCAACAGCTAGTCTGGTGATAGGTGAAGGCATGTTCACTTGTGAGGGTGTGGCTATGCCTCCACTGAAATCTTTGCCCCCTTCTCTGTACCCATGGCTGTAGCCTCACAAGCATTTGGCAAATACATTTACAAAATAGATTGACAGTGACTTATAACAGTATAATATAGTTTATTTCTATGACAAATGGAATAGAGAACAAATTGGGTTACAGTGAGATAAAAGTAGCACTAAAGAATGGAAGTATAAAAATGGTCCTGGAAAAATTAATAATTATTTATTTAAATATACATATGTTTCTGTGAAATATAAATGATTTGGTTTAAGAACGGCAATAATAAAGTAACATTTCATTATGAGGATTAGCCTTAAGAACTCCAATCACTTCACTCTAGGACAGGATAGGTTTATTGCTCAAAGGAACTGAATGATGCTATTTTCCTTCCTACGTATATAAGTATTTCCAGATATCTAGGCATCAATTCTTTTACAGCTTTAAAATAAATTTGTTCTTTAAATTTTGCAGAAATACTACTTTCCTACATTTGAATACAATTTTTATGGAGGTTATATACTGCTTTATCATAGAATGTTTAAATATAACTGACTTGCACACATAAAAGTCAGCACAAATAGAGGACAACTGTTGTAGTTTGAATATAAATACTATTTAGCTGGGTTAATGTGATTATATCAGGTGACAGGGCACATAACATGTAGGAGTTGATGATGCTTTGCTTAATTTGTTTGTGCCCACACAAAGGAATGTACAGTATACACCTTGACTAAACCAGTAGAGTATGCACCACCCAACTGCCTAAGCTCCTGGTTCCTGTGCATTAGCCTATAATAAACAGAAATTATTCTTGACTATAAAAACAAACACCCCTTTACCCCTCCCAGCCACAATGATACACTTTCCTATCATATCTCCCTGTAGGAGGAGTAATCCTTCAGTCTATTCAATCAAGAGCAGAGTTTTTTTACTTTTTGCACGCAGGGAGAGTTTTTTTTGCGCACCTCCAGAGCACAACCAATTTTTCCTATAATCCCTATTTTTAGGAAAAAAGGTTGGGAAATGCTCTGAGACCCCAGCGGCACCCTCCTAATGACTAATTAAGCAACTGGAGTTTCCAATTTGCTTAATTAGTCAGTAATACTCACCTTCCGAAGTGCTGTCTTCTGCATCCAGAGTCGGGACCCGGTCTCTAGGAGAAGCGGTGAGAATGTAGTGTGTGAATGTGTATGAGTGAGTATGAGTGAGTGTGTGTGCACATGAGTGTGTATGTGTGACCCCCCTGGTGTATATGTACCCCTCCCAAGTTCAGTTTGCCCCCCCGGAATGGGCACTGGGAGAACTACATCTCCCAGCAGCCGTTGCCCCTCCCACCAGCCCCTGAGTCTCCCAGCAGCCCCCGGGACTCCCAGGAGCCCCCTCTCCAGTGAAAAGGTAGAGGGGAGGCCACCAGTAGCCACAGAGACCACCGGAGACCCCCGGGCAGGTAAGTGCAGAATTTTTTTTTTTATGTGGTTCGGAGTTTTCAGAGCTGAATGGAAGCTGAAGGCCACCTCGGGTTAGAGTAGTTTGTGATATCTTAGGATAGCTTGATCCACACACAAAACTCCCTACTAAACCCTGTAGGTCTGAGACTGGGATAGCAATAGGCAAGGCTTGTAACAAATATAGGACCTAAGGAAGGATATTCATTTTAATAATATTGAGCCTGTTCAACCATGACAATTTTAGTGAAGACGATTTCTGAAAGTCCGATTTAAATTGTTTAAGTAAAGGAAGACAATTTAGTCTAAATACATTTGTATTAATAGGAGATAAAAGAAACCCTCAATATTTGAGCAGAGATTAGTGCCAGAGGAACAGGAATGAGCTTTTAAGGCCAGGCACTACAGAGTCAGGAGTCGAGATGTTCATTGCTACAGATTTAGAACAATTTATTTTAAAGTCAGAAATCTGGCTGAATCTATTAAAATCCTTCTGGAGAGCAGGGAGGGAAGTCACTGATGCAGAAATTGTAGCCAGAAGATCATCAGCAAGCAATTCCAACTTATATTCATGTTCACCAATCTGCAAACCTTTAATATTATTATTAGATTGGATAGCTCTCGCCAATGCTTCCATGCACAATACAAAGATGAGAGGGGATAGAGGACACCCTTGACGAGTACCATTTTTAATCATAAAGAAATCAGACATGGCTCCATTAACCCATACCCGGGCAGAGGGGAGATGATATAGAGCAAGAATTCTATGGAGACAATGAGGACCCAACCCCATACAAGAAGAAGACCCTCCATAAACTCAAAGGTCTTCTCCACGTCTGTGGATAGGAGAATCATATGGTGCCCATTACTAGTAGAATGTTGAATAAGATCAATCATTTTTGTGCCATTAACTCAAGCTTGAGTTGACTCAACCCATTAGCAAGCATTTTGGCATATCATTTTATATCATTACCCAGCAAGGAAATGGACTGATAGCTGGAGCACTGAGTGGGTTATTTGCCTTCTTTGGGAATTATATATATGAGTGGGTTATTTGCCTTCTTTGGGAATTATATAGATATGAGCCTCTGGGGACTGACGGGAAAACACTGTCCCAGCAGAAATGGCATTGCAAGACTTTAGGAATAGGGGCATCAGCAGAGATCTGAATGACTTATAGTAGCTTACTGGGAATTGTCTGGGCCCAGACTTTTCCTAGTTGGTGTCGCTGCCAGGACCAAATCTAATTTCTCATTTGTGAAAGGCCAGATCTTACTCCGCAAGCTGTGGGAAACCAACTGAGGAAAGGTAATCCCTGACAACCTCTGACTATGCAAGAGGTTCACTCGGGAACTGATCTTTTCTCAAACTATAGAAGTTCTAGTAGTAATTTGCTGTTGCAGAGTCCCGAATGAAATGAACATAGGATTGAGTCCGCTGAGTTTTCAGAGCCCTAGCTAACATAGAACCAGGTTTATTATTGGTAGTATTTGTGCAGATATATATTCGTAAATCATATTTAGTCTTATCTTTGAAAAGCTTATTGAGAGCCAGTCTAACTTCAGTGAGATCATGCAATACTGCTCCATCTAATGAGGATGTATGGGAAGTTTCCAAAAATTGTTTACCGGCCAAGAGATTTTACCATGATCCTCTTTCTTCTTTTTTTAACTTGGAACACAGCTGTATACACTTTCCCATTATGACACATTTATGCACCTCCCAGACCATCCCAGACCATCACTAAGTACATCATTAAGAGAAATATAGTCAGTGATGGCCTTAAGAAGGTCATGATCATGAAGCAGGAGCTCATTAAATTGCCATGTCCATGGTCTTGGAGGTGCATCGGGAAAACATATAGACTGGGGCAGGTTCAGACCATGTGATTTGGCCTATGCGACTACTAGGAAAGAACTGTAGTTGTTTATGATCAACAAGAAAATAATCAATACGAGAATACAATACTAGTGATTAGGAGAGAAAAAGGCAAAATCTTTACCAGTAGGGTGCTGCACCCTCCACAGATCAAAAAGTTGATGCTTGTGTAAGACCTAGAAGAGCCATCAAGTGGGGGATTCAAGGACCAGTTGAAGTCACCTCCTAATATTAAGCATACCTCTCTGTGTTTCCAGAAGCCGCAACATTCTGATTAGGAGAGTAAACATTTACAAAGGCGTACAACTGGTTATATATCTTTCACTTTAAAACCGGACATCTGCCTTCCACTAAAACATGATGTGAGATGTCAGAGATAGCCAGTCAGCAGGATGAAAGTATAGCAACACCTAAGTATTTACTCATTAATTATTACTACAAAACACATTAGGATAATAGTAATTTAGGAGCAGCAAGTTACTTGAAATGCATTTCCTGTGCAAAGGCCATCTACCCTCTCCAAGTGAAGTTCCCGCAAGATCGTGGAATGCTTCTCAGGAACAGTTGAACCCTTTACATTAAAGGAGCATAAATTTATTGCCATGGGTTGCAGGGAAGCCATGAGGATAGTGGTAGAGAGGATGAGATGCACGGGAAAGCACATCTCTAAGCATAACCAATAAATGAAAATGGCATCTGTCAAGAATTCAAGGTGACTGGAAGGAATGAGAGAGAAAAAAAGGGGAAGGATTGAGAAAAAAAAGGGAAAGGCAGAAACGTTAAAAAAAATAAAAACCAAAAAGATTTAAATTACACAATTGTCACACGCCACCGCACTGAGGGCCTGATTCAGAGATGGATGCTCTGAACGAGTGCTCGCTCTGAATCTGGGCGTTTTTTTTTTTGGTCGGCCTCCTGGCCGCTCACATAGCTGTGGGTGACAAGGCTCATCAATCTTTATGCCCGAAGAACCTTCTTTCTGAGGCTCCTAGAGATATTATTTGTCTCCTCTATTATCATCATGTTAAAGAGGACGTGCTCAGTAAAGCACACAAATAAGAAGGAATTGAGGGCCTGATTCAGAGCTGGATGCTCTGACAGAGCGCTCGCTCTGAATCAGGGCCGGCCTTCTGTTTTTTTAGAGCGGCCTCCTGGCCACTCGCATAGCTGTGGGTGACCACCCACAGCTATAGTGAGCGGCCAGGAAGATGGTCGCGATGGTCAAGACCATCACGACCATCGGGCTTACGACAAGACCCTTGTGGTAGGGTCTTGTGGCTGCAAGCCCCAGAGAGCCTCTGGCTCTAATAGAGCCGGAAGCTCTCCAACTGACATCACTGGTGATGTCAGTGGGGCCGCCGACAAACAGCAGGCGTTCCTTCGGGAACGCCTCCGTTTGGCCAGCCACCCCTCCTGCCCGCCTACCAAACGGGGTGAGCTGTCAATCACCATCGACAGCTCGCCCCTTTTGGTGCAAGACCTGGAGTGATGGAGCACCCGTTGCTAGCCGGTCTCGCGCATGCGCACGATGGAGCCGGCTCCGTTGTGCACATGCCTAGTGGGCAAACATCTACCCGGTTGCGAGCACTCAGTGCTTGCGACTGGGTCTGAATCAGGCCCTGAGAACGCAGGGCAAGGCAAACACCGGGCGATTGTTATCTGAACTCCTCCCCATCGGCTGTCCATCATCCTTGGTCTTTCCTGGATTGGCTCCTGTGGCTATTTCCTGTTGGTGCGAAGGCTGCTCTGGTGCCGGTGATAGCGTTTCATGTGTTTCCGGTTTTTGTGTTGTCTCCTGTTACCCAGTCGAGTACCCAGTCCTTTTGTTACCTGCCGTTTGTGTCATCTAGGTGGCACGGTCCGCATATCTACTACCTGCCATTTGTGTCATCTAGGCAGCACGGTCCACATTTTCACGCTCTGCCGTTTGTGTCATCCAGGCAGCACAGACAGCACTCAGTGTACAGAGTGCGCAGTTCTGTGTCCAGCTGCTTGTGTCAACCCGGCAGCACAGGCCAAAATCCAGCGTCCAAAGTACGCAATCCATTGTACTCTCACTTGTGTCAACCCGGCAGCACTGGCTGCAATCCAGCATACCACCGCTTGTGTCAATCCGGCGGCACATGCCTCAATCCAGTATCTGAAGTACGCAATCCAGCATACCACCACTTGTGTCAACTGAGCTGCACAAGCCGCAACCCAGTGTCCAAAGTATGCAACCCAGCATACCACTGACTGTGTCAACCCGGCGGCACAGGTCCTTCATCAGACCACCGCAGCCGAGGCTGCTGCACTGCCCAAAGGCTGCATTTTGTTACGGTCCACAGGCCACAACTTGCAAAGATTTACCAACCCACAAGACTGCTGAACAGCCCAGCCCAAAGACTGCATCTTGTTCTATGGCCCACAGGCCACATCATGCCAAGGCTGCTACACGGCCCAAAGGCCGCATCTTGTTCTACCGCCCACAGGCCATAGATTGCCAAGGCTGCTACATGGCCAAAAGGCTGCATCTTGTTCTACGGCCCACAGGCCACAGCTTGCCAATGCTGCTACATGGCCCAAAGGGCACATATTTTTCTACAGCCCACAGGCCACAATAAGCCAAGGCTTACCAGCCCTCAAGGCTGCTACACAGCCCAAAGGCCGCATCTTGTCCTACGGCCCACAGGCCATGACTAGTCAAAGACTTACCAGCCCTCAAGGCTGTTCCATGACCACAGCTAGCCATGTGTTCCAGCCCTCAAGGCTGCTGCAGGACTATACCCTCAAAACATAATACCCCATCCTTAACATTATCACCGGCCTCAAAACAGAGACTTTTTAGTCATATTAGGGTATTCTTCTTTTTATTCATCTAGCATGGATCCCTCACAAAATCCTGCTCAAATTCTGGCTGAGTTACTTAGAGAGAGAGAACAAGATCTTGTCTTAATATATGGCGCACGTATAGTTATATATTAATTTAAAAAAAATAGAATTTGATTAGATATGCATTAAAAGGATTGCTGCAAGTTACACCAAATTCAGCGAAATAACAATAAAAAGTTTTTGAAAAGTGATAGAAATTGAAAATGTGATTGATATCTGTGAAAAAAATTTTTGTTTTTTTGTTTTCAATAAAATCAAAATAAATGAATCTTCGCTGTGTGTCTCAATTGATTGATTTATTATATATATTATTCTGATATGCAATTAGGTCGAGCAGTTATATAATCACAATACTGGTGAGTAGAGCTCAAGAATGAAAAAAAGAGGAAGAACCCAAAAAAATGGTAATAAATCTACACTGTGTATATGAGTATATTTTGTAGAAGAAAAGTATTGTGCTATGCGTTCACCTCTCTATAGGAAAATGAAAGTATAGCAGTGATATTGTAGCAATAATCTCAATGAAAACTAAAGAGGAATTGAATATGTTAAAAAATCATTATTTTATTCTGGAAGACACAATGCTCAAGTATCTGCAGTGGTGGTAAAAGTTCTGAATATAGGTGGTTAACCAGGGAAATTAGAGACTCCTTTAGGGTATCTCTATCCGTAGTGTCAAAACAAACTCACCCAGTATTATTCAGAACATCATTGACTATCAAATAAGGGTGACGTAGTAAAATACGGAAGGTAACTCCTCAAAGGGCACACCTATCACCCATATCCCACTGCTGGACCATAAGGGTTATAGAGGAGACGTAGTTTGTTTTGACACTACGGATAGAGAAACCCTAAAGGAGTCTTTAATTTCCCAGGTTAACCACCTAAATTCAGAACTTTTACAACCACTACAGATACTGGAGCATTGTGTCTTCCAGAATAAAATAAAGATTTTTTAACATATTCAATTCCTCTTTAGTTTTCATTGAGATTATTGCTACAATACCATTTTTCTATAAAGGGGTGAGCGCATAGCAAAATACTTTTCTTCTTTATACAATTTTTGGAGATAGGACGTCTCCAGTACTAAGCTGCTCCCTTACTATTTTTATACCTGTCCTCTGAGCACTGTTCACATACTATATTTGTAAAAGAGTATATTTTGTAAGAGATATGAATGTCCCAGTATTAGAATCTCTTTGAATGAAGGGGCACCCTTCTACCCAATACTATCACACGTATTGATACTGTTTCCAATCTACAGTATCTATAATCTCTTGGGTATTAAGCTGGTGTAATTTACCATGGCTGGTCCTTAATTTACCCTTTATATACAGTATCACAGAAGTGTATAATCTATCTCACGCTTCAACATTATATTGATAGTTCATTAAATCCAAAGAATATTTGTGACCCACTAATAGATTAATGCAAAATCATCTTGTAATAATAATCATTAGGTATAATTTGTGGTGCAATTTATAAATGGGATACCAATTTTGTGGTGTCTTAACCACAAAAATTGTCAGGGGAACAATGTTTGATATTTATGGTCCACCGTTGAATTAATGCATATTTACCTTATGCTAATAATCATTGGTTACAATATAATATTGCAACTCATCAGTGGAATATCAATTGTGTGGTATAATATCCATAGATTTGTTGAGGGAGCAGTGTTTGTTATTGTTACATATTGTATATACTGTTCAAATACTGCTTCCCCTCCCCAATCCTTATTAATGTATTATGATAATTAAATTGTTAACATTTTTATCTATGCAGTCCCCTGAACTTAAATGCATGGAGTAGATGTTTACAGATGGTTTTGAATAGTGTAGGAATTCTTATTATTGTAGCCAATATAAATTTGGTTACATTAGTAGCGACTGCAACAATGTTGCTATTCAAAAGGTTGTAAAGTCAATGAGCTCTCTCACACTGCCGCGTCCTGTCACAATGCAGGCTTCTCTGTGTGATTACAGTAAAGACATAATGCATCAGATTACAACATATTATTATATTTCAAACATAGAGCACACACGGCGGGCGTGCCGACATGCATTTCGCTGTGTGCTTTTTCAAGGCAAGCCGATTGTGTGCATTGCCCCAAACTATATTCATCTGTATGGACCAATCAAATCACTTTATTTGGTCACGTGATAACTGGGACCAATCATGTTTCAGTATACACTTACACTATATGCTCCATATCTCCTCCAATGGAGTGACTGGTCTCTGATATCATGAGTGGAGGGTGCGTCATTTTTAGCCAATCAAGTTACCTTCATTCATAGCTATGTTGTCCCTACATCGATCTTGTCCTGACAAATAATTTAGTGTTATATGTTAAAGGTAGGGAATATGTTTATTATAGATTTTGATAAAGCATCTCTATCTTTCGGCTAACTTAATTTAAAGATATAATTCATCAATAAAATCAATTAGACATTAAACATATTAATGAATAACATTTTTGAAAAGGTTAAGTGTGATTATGTGAAGTGGTGTGATGTTACTAAAGTGTATTCAAAATTGTTTTTGGAACAACTTTTGTTTCAATATAAGAAATATATTGGCATAAATAAAATATAGTAATAAAATTCTGGCTGGACAGATTCAGGTTCTGACCCAGAAAGTGCAGGAGCTTTCTCTTCATGTTGAGGAGACTCGGGGTGTTCCAGCCCCTGCAGTATTTGAAACTAAGCTTAAGCTGCCTGACTGGTTTTCAGGGAATAGGAAGGATTTCTTGAATTTCAAGGACAGTTGCAAACTCCATTTTAAGCTCCGGCCCAGATCCTCGGGCTTGCAATTCCAACAAGTTGCGATCATAATTTCCCTAAAACAGGGAGACCCTCAGACATGGGCCTTTAGTCTTCCCTCCACTAGTATGGCATTACAGACTGTGGACTCCATATTTGCCGCATTAGGTGTACTTTATGATGACCCTGATAAAGCAGCTATGGTAGAGGCGAGTCTCAGATCCTTGAAACAGGAGAACAGAGCAGCCAAGGACTATTGTACAGAATTCCGGAAATGGACCGTTGATGTTGGTTGGAATGACCCAGCCTTACGAAGCCAGTTTTGTTGGGGACTGTCTGATCAAATAAAGGATATCCTAGTCCAACATCCTTCTCCAGATTCCTTAGACTCCTCCATTACAATTATGCATTGGGGCTATGCTGTTATGGAAAAGTGTCTCACCAGATAAGGCAGGAAAACTTGGTTTGTAGAGTAGCCTGTGAGGAGGGCAGGATAACTTGGTTAAATGAGTTGCCTACCAGGAGGGCAGGATTTCTTGGCTAGATGAGTTGCCGGCCTGGAGGGCAGGATTACTTGGCTAGATGAGTTGCCTGCCAGGAGGGCAGGATTTCTTGGCTAGATGTGTTGCCTGCCAGGAGGGCAGGATTTCTTGGCTAGATGAGTTGCCTGCCGGGAGGGCAGGATTTCTTGGCTAGATGAGTTGCCTGCCAGGAGGGCAGGATTTCTTGGCTAGATGAGTTGCCTGCCATGAGGACAGGATTTCTTGGCTAGATGAGTTGCCTGCCAGGAGGGCAGGATAACTTGGCTGAAAATAGTTCAGGTGTAAATGTACAGTTTGATTACACATAGTAGGGCTGAGAAAACTGTAGCTGCTGATTATACAGAGGAAGCACGGACCCAAAGGCTTGGGCCTGCATACACTGAGCACAGCATGTGGATGGTGATTAGTTCAGGTGTAAATGTACAGTTTGATTACACACAGTAGGGCTGAGAAAGCTGTAGCTGCTGATTATACAGAGGAAGCACGGACCCAAAGGCTTGGGCCTGCATACACTGAGCACAGCATGTGGATGGTGAAAACAGACAGCAAGCTAACAGCAATCAGAGCAGAGTGGAACAACAGCCTTGAATAATTGAGCTACCTGCTGACGCCTGGAAGGCAGCGTGGAGGGAGATGGAGAGTGGTAAATAGAATCAGCGGCTGAAGTGTAGACAATCACAGAGGATAGCTGGAACAACCAGACCGAGCTGTAGGAGGAAACTCTATAACCGGCGAGGGGGAATGAATCTGGAAGCTACAAATAGGAGAAGCAGCCAATCAGCAGCATATGGAGTATGAGTCACTCTCTGCAGCATCCCCGATGCTTGGTAATCAGCGGAACCGGATTCTGAGTCAGTGTAGGTCCCGAGCCGGTGGGAAACAAGCCGCTGCCACGGCTTGTGACATCTGCATCTGGAGGAGTTGTCTTTCCTCCTACTCCAATGTCTGCTGGCTGCAGTTGTGTTGGCATTACCTTGGCTGAAAAAGCATAACCCTGTGATCCAATAGCAAACCGGAGAAATTCTCAAGTGGGAATCTGCTTGTTTTTCCCTGTGCCTTTCTCGACCCATTCGTATTGCTGCTGCCATCTCATCAGAATCATCATCCATTCCCACTCCTTATTGTGACCTAGCCAAACTGTTTTCAAAGAAAAAAGTTCACGTTTTTCCACCTCACCGATCATTTGATTGCGCCATTGATCTGTTATCGGGTACCAGGCTTCGAAATGGGAGTTTGTATGTGATGTCCATCCCAGAGGATAAAGCTATGCAGGAGTATATTTAGGAGGCTCTGGATAAGGGATTCATTCATTCTTCTAGATCCCCAGTAGGAGCAGGCTTCTTCTTTGTCCAGAAGAAAGATGGATCTCTCCGACCTTGCATTGACTTCCGAGGATTGAATAAGATCACCATCAAGAATGCATATCCCTTGCCACTCATCTCCGTTCTATTTGACCAACTGCAGGAAGCTTCCATCTTTTCTAAAATTGACCTCAGAGGAGTATATAACCTCATTCGCATGGGAAGGAGATGAGTGCAAGACGGCATTTAACACCCATTCAGGACATTTTGAGTATCTTGTCATGCCGTTTAGCCTTTCCAACGTCTCAGCCATCTTTCTGGATTTCATCAATGAGGTGTTAAGGGATTTTCTTGGAGTATTTGCAGTGGTATACTTGAACGACATCCTCATCTATTCCAAGTCAGTGAAGGAACATCGTAGTCATGTGAGGATAGTTCTAAAGAGACTTTTGGATAACAACCTGTACGCCAAGCTTGAGAAATGTGAGTTTGAGTTTAAACAGGTCTCCTTCTTAGGCTACATAATCTCCTTGCAAGGTTTCTCCATGGATTCTGGCAAGATGAAGGCCATCTTGGATTGGGAACAACCCACTATGCTGAAGGCCATTCTGTGGTTTTTGGGTTTTGCAAATTACTATCGCAGGTTTATTTAATCCTTATCCTCCATTGTTTCACCAATTGTGGAACTAACTAAAAAAGGAGCTGAGGTCGCTAATTGGTCGGCTACTGCCATTCAAGACTTCAAAGCACTTAAGGCAGCTGTTGTGTCTGCTCCTGTTCTTCGACATCCCAACCCAGAACTTCCGTTTGTCATTGAAGTGGACGCATCTGAGATTGGAGTTGGCGCTATCCTTTCTCAGAAGGATCTCAAATATGGCAAGTTTCATCTGTGTGAATTCCTTTCCTGGAAATTCGACTCTGCAGAAAGGAACTCTGATGTTGGCAACCGGGAGCTTCTAGCCAATAAATGGGCATTTGAAAATTGAATGCACTGGTTATAGGGGCCTAATCATGTGGTGACAGTTCTCAAAGACCATAAAAATTTGGCCTACAGTATATTGAAATGGCCAAGAGGTTGAATGCACGGCAGGCTCGCTGGGCTTTGTTCTTCACCCGGTTTAATTATGCGATCTCCTGCCGACCTGGGTCTAAAAATATTAAGGCGGACGCCCTTTCTCAAAGTTTCTTCTTCAATCAGCCTTGAAGTACTTCAGAAGAAACCATCATTCCGGCTTCAAGGATTCATTTAGCCTTGACTAGAACCTTGGCGGATTCCCTTGCCAGTCTGAAGCTCCTCCTGAAAGGCCTCCAGGATTGATGTTTGTCCCTGAGATATCTCGTAAGGCAGTCCGGAACAACTTCCACTCATCCAAAGCTGTTGGTCATCCAGGCATCGCTAGTACTCTTCAATTACTTTCCCATGCAGTTTGGTGGCAGTCCATGTCTCATGATGTTCGTGAGTTTGTGGCGGCTTGTGATGTCTGTTCCAGAAAGAAGACTCTCCAGATTTCTCCTTTTGGCCTGTTATGTCCACTGCCTACTCCTTCCAAGCCTTGAACCCATATCACGATTGATTTCGAGGTGGATCTTCTATCATCTTCTCACTATTCAGTCATCTGGACCATTGTAGACTGATTCTCAAAGATGGTGCATTTTGTTCCCCTCAGAAAATTGCCTTCAGCTAAAGAATTGGCAGTACTCTTTATCCTACATGGTTTCAGACCTCATAGACTTTCGTCAGACATTATCTCGGATTGTGGTACCCAATTTGTTGCTCGGTTTTGGAGATGCTTTTGTGCCGATCTGGGTGTCAATGTCAGTCTGTCATCAGGGTATCACCTACAGTCCAACGGACAGACAGAGCAGACCAATCAGTCCCTGGAGCAGTACCTCCACTGCTTCATCTCCAAGTGTCAAAACAACTGGGTTACTCATTTGCCATTTGCTGAATTTGCATATATCAACTCCTGCCATTCTGCTTCTTCAGTGTCTCCTTTTTTCTGCAATTTTGGGACTCATCCTAGGAGTAATTCCTTTGAGACTACATCAACTACAACTCCTTCATCTTCATCTGTTTCTAGGTTACAGTCTATCTGGAAAAAAGTGCACCATTCTGTTCTTCAAGTATCTGGTCGTTCCAAGATTTGGGCTGACAAATGTCATAGGCCCTGTAATTTCAAAGTGGGAGACTTAGTTTTACTGTCATCCAGAAAAATTAACCTGCGTCAGACATCACAGAAGTTGCGTCCCAAGTTTATTGGCCCTTTTAGAATTATTTCTCAAGTGAATCCTTTGGACTTTTAACTAAAGTTACTCTGGACTCTCAGGATCAATAAGACTTTCCATTGTTCTCTACTGAAACTGGTTTTGGTTTCCTCTAGGTTTTCTCTGAGGCATTCAGTCAGGCCTCCACCGGTGCTCGTTCATGGTCTCCAGGAGTTTGTGGTGGAAAAAATCCTTCACTCCAGAATTTCACAAGGTTGCCTTCAGTTTCTTGTTCACTGGAAAGGGTATGGACTGGAGGAGTGCTACTGGACTCCTGAAAGTCATTACATGCTCCTACCCTGAAAAAAAGGTTTTTTGAGCACTTTCCTGACAAACCTGGGTCTAGGGGTTCCTTAACCCCTCATCAAGGGGGGGTACTGTCACAAGCCACCGCACTGAGAAAGCAGGGCAAGGTGAAAGCTGGGCGATCATTTGCTGAACTCCTCCCCATCAGCTGTCCATCATCCTTGGTCTGTCCTGGATTGGCTCCTGTAGCTATTTTCTGCTGGTGCGAAGGCTGCTCCGGTGCCAGTGATAGCATTTCATGTGTTTACGGTTTTGGTGTTGTCTCCTGTTATCCAGTCGAGTACCCAGTCCTCCTGTCAGCTTTTGTTACATGCTGTTTGTGTCATCTAGGCTGCAGAGCCCGCATATCTACTACCTGCCATTTGTGTCATCTAGGCTGCACAGTCTGCGTATTCACGCTCTGCCATTTGTGTCATCCAGGCAGCACAAGCAGCACTCCAGTGTCCATCTGCTGCTTGTGTCAACCCAGTGGTACAGGCTGCAATCCAGCATCCAAAGTAAGCAATCCAGCGTACCACCGCTTGTGTCAACCCAGCATCACAGGCAGCAATCCAGCATCCAAAGTACGCAATCCAGCATACCACCGCTTGTGTCAACCCAGTGGCACAGGCCGCAATCCAGCATCCAAAGTACGCAATCCAGCGTACAACTGCTTGTGTCAACCTAGTGGCACAGGCCGCAATCCAGCGTCCAAAGTACGCAATCCAGCGTACAACTGCTTGTGTCAACCTAGTGGCACAGGCCGCAATCCAGCGTCCAAAGTACGCAATCCAGTGTACCACAACTTGTGTCAACTTAGCGGCACAGGCCACAACCCAGCATCCAAAGTCCGCAACCCAGCGTACCACCACCTTTGTCAACCGGGCGGCACAGGTCCTTCATCAGACCAGTGCAGCCAAGGCTGCTGCACGGCCCAAAGGCCACATCTTGTTATATGGCAAACAGGCCACAGCTTGTCAAGATTTACCAGCCCACAAGGCTGCTGTACGGCCCAAAGTCTGCATCTTGTTCTCTCAAAAGATAATATACGTTCCTTAACAATAATATTATTGAGACCAATAGAAATACAAGTCAATAAGGAAAAATATCCACTGTTGAAACAATGGGTCAACAACTGTTGATCCATGCTCCAAGATCGGTATGCAGGACAACCCAACTGGGGTAAGGCAGCTGTGGCCATGGCCCGGGAACCAGAATCAACTGTATAGTCATGCAGTGGTAACTGGAAAATAATAAAATGGAAAAATGGGTAAGACCACTCCTAACTTCCGAGTGTACACAATAATCCATACCTATAGTAAGAAGCTGCTGCATCATTAAAGAACCATACAAATAACAATAATGAGATAAAAACATTTCAAGACAAAAAATAGTTATTGGTGAATCATCCAGTAGATCAACTAAAGAGCTGCAATATTAATATGGAAGTATTCAAAGAAATAAATATCATTAATTAAGAATCTTATACATATATTAGCAGTCTCTCGACCAATCCCAAGGAATGCACAAAAATCCACTTCATGAATGGTGTAGTCCATCAAGTGCCAGAAGCTGTATGCCTAGGACGTGGAGAAGAACCACATTTTCGACCTCCCACCGGAGGATCAAGATCGGAATGCAGCTGAGACCAATCTGAGAGAGACGGTATGGGAATGGAAAGTGCAGTGCACAACTGTTCCAGGTCATCAGGGTTCTATAGATCAAGCTGGCGACCATCTTGACAAGCCTGTATGCTCAGCGGGAAACCCAAACAAAACTGAACATTCTTCTGTTTGAGAGCGTCAGTGAGTGGTTTGAAGAGACGCCTTTATTGAAGAGTGTTCCAGGAGATTGGGGAAGATTTGAATGTTATTACCATTGAATTTAGGGCCTGATTCAGACCCCCTCATGAGCGCTATGCGCTCGCAAGCGGGTCGATGGTGGCCCAGTGCACATGCGCATGATGGAGCCGGCTCCGTCGTGCGCATGCGCAAGACCCGGATAGCGACGGACAAGCCATTGCCTCGGGTCTCGTACCACAGGGGGCGTGCTGTCGATGTTGAGTGACAGCACGCCCCCTTTGGTGGGCAGGCCGGGGGAGTGGCTGCCCAGACAGAGGCGTTCATGGGAACGCCTACCATCTGGGGCTGGCCCCACTGACATCACAAGTGATGTCAGTGGGAGTGCTTTTGGCTCTGTTAGAGCCAAAAGCACTCTAGGGCTTGCAGCCACGAGACCCTACCACAAGGGTCTCGTTGCAAGCCCAATGGTCGCAATGGTCTTGACCATCACGACCATCTTCCTGGCTGCTCACTATAGGGCCACTCTATAAAAACAGAAGGCCAGCCCTGTGTCAGAGCGAGGGCTCTGTCAGAGCGTTCGGCTCTGAATCAGGCCCTCAATTCCTTCTAATTTGTGTGCTTTACTGAGCATGTCCTCTTTAACATGATGATAATGGAGGAGACAAATAATATCTCTAGGAGCCTCAGAAAGAAGGCCCTTCGGGCATAAGGCTCAATGGGCATGGTCAATAAGGATCTAATTAAATACTTTAGTAAGCGCATCAACAATACCCAGACATTGAACATCCTCAGGAAATCCTCTAATCCAGAGATTATTATGACAGCCCCTGTTGTTGAGATCATCAAGTCTACATTGGATAGCTCTCATTTCCTCAGCATGTGTGGAAATTGTATCACAAAGTTGCCATTGAAAGGAGTCTACCTCACCCAGATGATACTCAACATCTGATACCCGATGGACGATTTGAGAAAAGTCTGTTTGAAGCACAGATATTTCTGCTTTAACTCTCTTACTGATTTTCTCTTCAAGATCCAAAAAATCCTGCTTAGTAGGAAGATTTTTGGTAGGAGGAAAGTGTAAGTGGGCCAAAACATCAGTTTTAGTTGGTTCCATGATATGGACGGAGCCATCACAGGTTGGTGACACCATGGTTCTGGTATTATCAGATAAGGGAGAAGGATATGAGGTGGAACAAACATCGTCCTCAGAGGCGTCTGCTTCAGGGTTGAGATAGCAAAACAAATTAGGCTGTGAAGACATGGTAAAAGCTTTCTTGGTACCAGATGTCCTTCCTCCTGGAAGGACACTGATCCCCAACCTTCGTCTATCCTGGTACTCTCTTCTGGATAAACACTGAAATCTATCCCCAGGCTGTAGGTAAGGCGGATAGGCCACTACCTGCAAGGGCCTGGGACAAACCCTCGGGCTCCATGGACTCAATCCCCGGTAATGCCCCAGCAGCTATGGAAACAGGGCTGGATGTAGGATGTTCCTGTAGCTGATAAAACTGCCTACAGGCAGTATTTCAAAAGAGGATGGTCGGGAGCACAAGTCAGGCACTTGTGGTCATGATGCCTACCAGGCCATGCCCCCTATTTCAGAAATACATTCTTTTATCTCTACATGACACTAGTTGCTATTCAGTCCTCCTCCTGCAGTGTGCATTTGGTTGAGGCTTATTTTTCCAGCTTGATGCTGCTGCTGTTTTACAACAGTGGTCTGGACACATGGAGAGCAGTTCTAGGATGGGGGTTCCCAAAAAGTGAATAAAAAAATGTTGCAAATAAACAATATATATAAATATTTATATACACACACAAGTGTATGGCGAAGGGGGTGGCTTACTATGCAATGTGGGTGGGGGCATGAATAATTAATAGCTATTCCCCTTTTATGCTGGTCATGCCCAACGTGACATGGAAATCCCCCTTCTGAAATCCTGAGTTTTTGTCCCAGGGAAGGGTAAACGTAGGATACTGACATAGAGGGGAGCACAAAGGCATTAAGGGATACACAGACATAGAAGGTTACATACTGGCATATAGAAGGACACAATACTGGATTTAAATAGCCTTTACACTAAAATCCAATTGTAACCAATATATATATATAATATATATATATATATATATATATATATACACATACATGTATTTCCTTACCACCCTCTCTCTAGACTTACATTAACATAAGTCTCCCCCACCTAATATAAATGGTTAATTTACAGTTAAATGTAAACATAATTGAGAGATCACTTCACCACAAAATAATTGATAAAAACATGAATTTACTCAGAGATAGAGAAAAAGTTCAATAAAATGTAAAATTATATTATTTTATATCCAGATCTCCTTCTCCGAGCTTGCGCACAGTGCTTGGATGCCGCAGCCCTAATAACAGGCTGAGACCATTTGGGGGAGGAGCAGGGACACTGTTAAACAATGTTCTCGAAAATGGGGGCATGTTAGTCCAGTTTTCTGAAAACACAAGCCATCCTGACTAAACTGAGGGTGGTCATGCAGATTGATCTGATGCTGCATCTTCAGATGCAGCTGCGAATCACAGAAGCCAGAAAGAGCTGCGTAAAAAAGTCATAAAAGCATGCAATTAAAAATCAGGCCCCATATCTCACCATGCTAATTCCTTCGTTCATTAGAAAACTTTGCTTCAAGTGGACTTGATTGTGAGGGTAGTGTCATCATCACTGCAGCTGTCATTATACAAACCAGCACACACTGCAGTAAGATATGTGGTATAGGGGTATATTTACTACAATCCACATTTAAAATGTGGTTGTAGTGTCATATTTTCACCTAAATTCGCATTGCAAATTTTGTAAATATCACTGGAATGTATCAAAAATCCCTTGAAGGGACAGGGCTTATGAATCCCCTCTGCACAATTCTTACTGTATTTTGCGGAAAAAATACAGTGAGAATGTGCCTGCGGAGTGCCTGCGCATCCCTTCCTCCTCATCTGTCCCTGCTGCCCCCGTTACCTGGGGTATATTAATAAAATGCAGTTTTTTAGAAGTGGAGATATTGCCCATAGCAACCAATCATATTCTAGCTATTATCTTCTAGAAGGTACTAGATAAATGATAAGTAGAATCTGATTGGTTGCCATGGGCAACATCTCTACATCTAAAAACCCGCACTATATTAAGTATACCCCCTGTCTCTGCCCTAGCTCCCTGCCTTTGGTGTAGAAAATAAATAAAATTAAACTTACCTGAACTGGAGTGCTATCTGGCCGGTACTTTACTGCATCTCAGCTGACTGCACATCAGTCGATCGTGTCACACAGAGATCAGATCGCAATCAGCCGTCAGCTGCAGGTAAGTTTTATTTTATTTATTTTCTATCCCTACAGTCTACAGTATTTAGGCACAGAGGCTGATGACAGGCACTGGCTCTGGGCTCTGATCTTCCTGTTAGATGTCAGGTAGAGCAGAAAATGAGTCGGGGAACCAGAGAGCACCCAGCTTCCTCTGGTATTTGTTTACAATTGAATATTAGTGAATTTGAAGCAGATCACATTTCCCATTGCAAGTATGGGAAATGCAATCTGCTTACTAAAAAATTAGGAATTTAAGGCCTTTTAGGAGAAATTTGTGATTTATCCTCCAATAGCCCTATCATACATTTAGGTGATACTAAAACATCCCTTTTTCACATTATTTTAGTAAAAATAATATTGATAAATATGCCTATTAGTGAGCAGATCAAAAGGCTCCAAACTAGCTTTGATGTACACAGAAAGGTCAGCAGCATGTTTCCTTTCCAGCTGCTCAAACAAGTATCTCCAGCACAGCAAGCTGATGCTACAGTATGAGAATCTCAGAGAGGGCAACACTAGTGAACTCCCACTGCTGAGACACTCAGCACAGCCCACAGTACTGTGCTCCTTCTCCCCTTCAACCCATCAGTAACTACTGTTTGCTTACTATAGAAAGCCCTTCCTGCACTCTTCTCTTGGCCCCTGCAAGTGGCAACATTGCAACATCTCATCTATATCTTGTAATGATGCTTCCTGGAGCCGGGATCAGCTGCTGTAGTGCAGTCTCTGCTTGCTGATGTCCAAGAACTAATTGTGCCTTTTTAGGGAGAGCCCCTGAGGTGCATATCCTATGCTCTCCCTCCCGATCTGCACTGCTTGCCAAAGGAGGAGCCTGTTTGCAAGGGGGGACGCCGTTTGCCTTATATCTTACCTTGTTAATGCAGACAGGTCCCTCCTCCTTGATTCTGCTGCTCTGAGTCCATCCTCTTATCTACGCGGCCACTCCCAAAATGCCACATGTGTCTGACTTTGTCACACCCGGCAGTGGGAACTGGCATTTTGGGAGACAGTGGGGAGTGCACATCATGGCTCTGCTGCAGTTTATTACTGTCTATAATGGTGGGCAGGCATTGTCAGAGTAGACAGCACCGGCAGGGTGACTGCAGCCCTCAGGCCACAGCACCCTGGGCAATAGCCTTGCTTGCCCGCCCCTACAACCACCACTGAATGCATGTGGATTGTTTGTCTGCTGTGGCACTACAGTGCTTGCTTTGTATATTTGGAAAGTATATTTCCACTGCCTAAACCCTCAGCTATTCGCATTTGTGAAAATGATTACACTAATATATATGCAGTAGATTGAGTTGTTATTGTATACAGAATACAAGGTACTTATACAGTCTGCAATACTTATGTATACCAGCTAGCATGGAGCAAAGTGGAGAAGTGACTTAAATAACTATTTGTGCAAGTGATTTTGCTTTATGCTACTCTCACTGGATCATAACTTGAACATTCAGTTGTGAAAAGCAGGATGTACTGTAAATGTATCACTCTGTAATTTCATTTTGTTTAGAGTAACTACTGTAGATTGGTCCAATAGGTCCGCTGAGCTGGAGGTTATGTTACAAGTTTATTTTTGTATCTGCATTATCCAACATAAAATCTTGAAACAATTTGCACCCCTCTGTGAGTCGGTGATGTATGGTAACGCTGAAGCACAGAAAACCAAATAGAGGAGTATGACCACAGGGTGAAGGGGCATCTGAGGATCCCGCCTGTCACAATGTGGCGCTGAAGAAAACAAAAAGCTTAAAGTGGAAGGAGTGAACGGGAGATTTACTGAGGTGTTTTTGCAGCTTTCAAACAGAAAAGTAAAAGAAAAGCACCAAAAACAAACTGCCAGCATGAAAAGAACTGTTATTCATTCTTTCTTCTGCTATTTACAAAGCAGTTATGCTTGATAGGATGTATTTATAGTGCCTTTTGTGTAAGCATCATTTATGTTCAAATATTGTTTTAACTGTAATCCACCCTTCCACCTGAGCTATTTTATAATACCAAGTGGCAAGTAAAGACAGGCCCTTCATCCCATCAGCTATGCTGTACATTTCCTCTCCAGTCTAACTGAAATGATTATGGATTGGAATATGATAAATGATGAAGCTGTCATACATACAAACTGGTTACACATCCACTTAATTAAAAAGATACATGTGTAGAAGTTATGAATAATCCAGTAGGACAATTATTCCAGGATTCTTTTAGAGTTTTATACAAACTATAGCACAGAGGAATGAAAAGGTATGTAGCCTAAAACTTTTAGGTATGGTCAGAAATGCTGAAATTAAGAATCTCAACACCTGAATGTTGACATGGTCATTATGTGAATATTGTGCATGTCAACAGTTGGCATGTCGACATTGCGTGTTTCAACATTAACCCCACCCTAAGCCTAACCCTAATAGCAGCCTAAAGCAAAATTTAAACCTAACCCTAACGCTGACATGTACTGTTCATATCGAGGGATATATTTACTAAAGTTTCCAGAAAGGAAAACTGGAGATGTTGCCAATAGTAACCAATCAGTTTGTAGCTTTAATTTTCTAGACAGCATTAGATAAATAATAGCTAATCTAAATGGTTGCTATGGGTAACACCACCTTTTCAGAAGCTTTAGTAAATCAACCTACGTGACTATCGACATTATAACCATGTCAACATTACAGTATGTCCATGTCGATATTACTCATGTTGACATGACTTGTGCCGACATTCCACCTATATTGGCATTCTGTGTGTTGACATTCAGATTATGTGGACATAATGACTACATCCAAAAACTTTTTTTTTTGGAGACTAGTTATAAATACTTGTTTATGGCATAAAAATATATAATCTCTATTGAATAAGATGGACTATAGCCCTTTATGTAACCCAAATGCCAATGAACGGTGTAATTTGTCATATTAATTACAGTCTGTTATTCTGGCTGTTCAGTATACAAACATTTTGTAACAGAGTAATCAGTTAGTGAATAAAACTGGCAAGAGAGAGGCCAGCTGAAATACTGCGCTGGCAGTGCTTAAATGATAAGAAAAACACAAAATAAAAAGAGCATTGCTACCAAAGTTTACTTACAGTTTCCAGGGATACTTTGTTAATGGACATGTTCATCTGTGCACATTACATATGGAGTTCACTAGTTGTAAATGGAACACTACAAATCCAGCAAGCCAAGACTATTTGACTTGATATGATGTTGAATCATCAGTGCACTTTAAATTCTTATCTGAATTAAAGCTAAATGCAGAAAGTAAAATATGATATCAGGCAAAGGGGGGAATTCAATTAGCCCCGTAATGTTGTCAAATGCAAAAAAACTCCTTTTCTTTGCGGGTGTTTTTGCGCAATTCAATTACATCCCTTTTTCATGCAAAAAAACCTTGGGATTCGCCTAAAAACACATAGAATCCATGATAAGTTAACTGACCTATTTGTGTTTGCGGCCACGAACACGAAAATGGGGTCATTATAGGGGATTTTTTTTCACCTGCCTCAGACAAGTAAAAAGAAAATCCCAGATGACTGCCGGCTTCAGAGCTAATTGAATAACCCCAGGGGGATTAATTAGCTGCGGGAAATTACTGCGGCTAATTGAATGCCCCCCATAGATTGGAACATTTCACACAGTATAGTAGTTAGAGTCAGAATCCGGTATAAGAACCAGGCGATCTTTCATGCAATGCAGAAGCATTCAGGCCAGGGACAACAGATCAGGTAGAATTACAAAAGATACAAGATAATAGCCAAAGATTGTAATGTTGTTAGAAGTCTACTTAATTTAACTTCCTGTACTTGTGTTAGGAAAGATGGGCACAGACTCACCAAAGAGAAGGAAATCACTTAGGGCCAGGTCAGGGCTGTAGGGAGGTTGGTTTATCACCCAATGGTAGCACCGTAACAACTCATGCGTGCAGTTGGCTGAGTGTGGCTTGGCATTATCAAAGGCACTGCACCAAACTCAAACCTGTTTGTGTTAAATGACATCACAACCTACACCTCAACAAGTTGGCAATGAATATCAGCTGCTGATGTGCCCTTTAGATGCAGAAATCTGATCACACTACGCATCTCAATGTTTGACCATGCTTCCACCAGCCCCGTCATCTTACACCTGATGTTCGGACAGTATGACTGATATGAGGCTCAGTCGAGTGGCCGTGAGGGGAAGCAGTGGTCTGCCTGCTCTGGTCTGGTGGGAAATTAAAATGCAATAGAAAACATTATAAATGCGAGAGGTCTTGTTCCCTTATTTATTGAGCCACCCACATTCTTATAAACATATATATTAAACTCACACTTGAGACTGCCCGATCACTGTTGCCAGCAGTGATTGGGATACATTGGGGCAGAGTCAGAGGTGCTATTTCTAGTGCACACTCAGCTGCACTGAAACTGGAAGGAGGAAGTGTCACCAGGCTGGACAATCACTGTGCCCAGAAGCAGTGGCGTCCCTCCCTGTGGTGTCACCTGGTGCAGGGAGGGATGCTGTGCTCGTGTATGTAGCAGCACGCTGCCAAAAAGGAGACGTAGCCCCACTGACAGGGGGCATGGCCTCAAGGCCTGAACCTCATAGTCCCGACTGCCAAGCTTTTTACTGGGGGGGCCTGTGGGGTGCAGGAGGTGCGGACTGCTGGCTCGCTCACAGTGTCAGGAGCCAAGTGCTGCACTTAATACTATAGTGCAGAACCCAGCTCCTGTCACTGAGGGGGAGTCTGCACCTTGGTGTCATCCTTGGTGGGTAACACCCGGGTGTGGCCCCCACCCCTCTTGTGATGACAGAGCTGTGGATGCAGGGGGCTGGGGTGTCCCTCTCATAAGCCTCCAACAGGCGCCCAGTGGGAGTATCTGACTGGTTAGAGATGTGGCCATGTCAGGGAAAAGCCCAGCCTGGTATGGTCACATCTGATGCGACCACACTAGGGAAGTGGTTCAAAGCAAACTGAAACTTAAAAGAAAACAAAATAAAGATCAAATGAAGTAAATCTAACTAGTGTAGAGTTCAAATGCAATGTGTTTCAAAGAGCTGTACCCCGCTTCTTCATGCAGATATTTACAGTATGTTATAATTATATTTATATGAATGAGCAATAAAGTATTCAATAGTTAACTTACTTTATATTAATGTATTATTTCTGTTGTATTTAGGGCAGTACCAGGGATTTATTGTCCGTTATTTGCAAAAATATTCTGGTCATTGGCTCTGTATTGGCATGGTTTCCATTTTGACTATGTAAGTACATAGTGATATGGGCTCAATACAGACCATTGCAGCTGGGGGTTTGGTGTCAGGGGGGTTGGGTGTCAGGCATGTCCCCATATGTGTCTGACAGAGGGATGGGGGCTCCAGCACCAGCATGGGGATCTATGATTCAGGAAAGCAGGGGTGCCAAGGCCAGCACACAATTATCCCCTCCAAGGTGCCATGCTTTGCAGCAATAGGCTGCACAGCCCATGTCTACCCTGTATGTGCAGGGCCTCATATCCTCCTCACTGACAGCAGCAGCCTTGGTGGGACGTGCATGACAGACTGCAGCTTCCTGATTCCTGGGCTTCTACAGGAGAGGAACATATCCAGCAGATGAGATCTGCAGCAGGCTAGTTAGAGTAATGTGGGGAGAAGAGGTATTTGGGTATAGTTTATGGTAGCTAATGCTAAGAATAAGGGGAGTGTAAGAGGTTTATGATTTAATGGGGTTCATTAGGATTAAGGTTTTTTATGAGACTGGGAGATGTAATTTGTAGTTTAATGCTGTCTTTATTATATGGTAGTCACTAATTCTGTATGTAGTAATGTATACAGTATGTAGGTCAATAATGCAGTCTGTATTATATGGAGGTCACTTATTGTATATGTAGTATATGGCAGTAACTAATGCTGTCTGTAGTTTATAGTGGTCACTAATGCTGTCCATAGTATATGGCGGTCACTCGTGCTGTCGTATAGGTAGAGAATAACTACTATCTACTGGGACTGGATGTGTGTGTGGGGGGGTGACAGAAAGGCTAGCTTCACCCCTGTCAATAGACATGGTACTTACTTGAACTAAACAGTATGCTAATCATTTTGTGAATAATATGGCATTTCCTGTATATTGCCATATTATTCACAAAATGCTTGGTATAACATGATATAATGCAGTGTCCTTATAAATCTTTGTGATGCAACTAGGATGCACCAGCATACCGTGCTGATTAATTTGATATGCAACACTTGTATATCTGTGTGCGACTGAGTCTCTGAATTTGTATACAAAGTGCTACAATGTATCGACCACAGCTTTATTCATTCCAAGTTCTGTCGTGCTTCATATACAAACTCATGTGCACACAGATATACAAGTGTCACATATCAAATAATCAGCACAGTCTGCTGGTGCACTCCACTTGCATCGCATTGCACATTAGATGCATTTTCGGCAATAAAAGATGCCCAAGGCTAGCATAGTAGTACAGGACCTAGTGGCTCACTCCAGGCAAGTCACACTGTGTGGCGTTATTGAGGCTAGATGTATGAGAACTCATCTGTATGTATGTTATTATTGCTGCTGAGTGTACATATTGTACTTTGAAAAGATACTCATGCTGGAAAGTTTTTTTCTCTGTATAAAGTCATTCATAGCAGTTTGTACATAAATAACTATTTGATGTATCTGGTTTTTGTTTTAAAAGAATTTGGTAACAATAAATAATGCCCAACATGAAATTATGCATTGCCCATTTTAAATAAATGTAGAAAATCATAAAATGAGGTTTATTACAGTGTGAGCACTAGAAAATGTGGCAGCATATTTTTATGCCTATTTACGCATATTTTGAAGACAATATAAAATCAATGTAATGACACTCTATTTTCCGCAGTTGTTTATTAGAACAAAAATATTTTGATTTTATGGGCAGTATATGGGACAATGGTCTGAATATTGTACGTGCATAAATAGGATCTTTCCTTCCCTTCACCTAGTATTGGGGATGTAAGTAATGAGTCATTTAATTGGTAGTCATTCTATCATCCACACATAGTGTAATTCTGTAAGATACAGAATTGTATTTCAGGTCAATAACTAGCATTACTCTTGGACAAGTGCCTACTGTGTCTCTTGTCAGGAATGATAACAAGCCACATGGGATGGATATTCCTAATTAACAAAGTGAATAAAAGCCAGTGTAAAGTGTGCCTTAAAAATGTAGATAGTGATAACTATCGTAATCTCTACTACATTTAAGTACTCAGAGGCATGAAACTTGAAAAATCTATAAACAGTTGTGTCTCTCTATTATTAATCTTAATAAACCAAGATACAATTGCATATAGAATGTCATTTAAATGCTACTATAGTTCCAAGTTCAAAGGCTATTGTTTAGCAACACATAGTTCCATAGTTCTCTCTTATGTTAATAGATAAATATCAAAATTAATCTGCATTCAAGTATAATAAAATCAACAAACCATATTCAAGTAGGGCAAGGTAAAAAAGAGAGTAAAAACCATGAACAGTACTATTTCACTTTAGGCAGCCACCAATGATAGGGCTAACATCCAAGTGGATTTGTTGGAAAATTACTTGTAGCTTCATTTCAAAGTCCAATCTGTAGACTCTCTGTTAATGATGAATTCTGTAATAACAAGTTTTGTGTTTATCCAATATCTTAGTCACATAAAATATTTTAATAGAATTTCCTAATAATTTTGTTTTCAAAATATTATTATTAATAATAATAATACTAATAATAGTAAATTAATTAAGTTCAATTATGTGAAGTTGGAGAGCCATTAAAAAAAATGGATTACGTTGAAGTGTACTGTTTGCTAGTGTTACAGTGAGAGCACAATAGTACATTACATCACAGTATATTTTTGCATGTAGATTACAATATGTTTTTATCCAGTTACTATTAGTTGAACAATATCACACAATTTGCAATTGCACACAATACAGTATATTAAACAAGCAGATTGTGAGTTAGGTATAAGTGTTTTTAAATAGTGATTTTGCCTTGAAATATCCATCTATATTTCATACACAATAACTTACAGTAATTAAATTGCTGATAAATTAAGCTTGAAATTATTTAGCAAACATAATGTATGTTTCAAATTGTTATTTTTATAGTTATGTATTATAGATATTTTAATTTATATTCTTTTGTTTCTGATTTTTGACTTTCTGAAAGAAGCATTCCCCTAAAACATTGCTTTGCACAATTTTTTAGATAGTGGAAATGCGTTGTGAGAAGTTTCCTTGGCCAGTTGTTCCTCAACACGTCATTTGCACTTTATTGCTACAGTACATTATGAATTCATAGAATTGGCAGGTTCTAATGGAATAATCTATGAAGACTGAACTAATTATAGAATTTGGACTTTACCCTTTTGAGGTAATGTCTTCTAAAATACAACATGTTCTTGTAATATAGAGAAAAAACCTTGAGTGAATGATATGCCTGGGAGGAGATGCTCACTGCTATGGTTCAATAAGCATAAATATTGAGAAGAAATGAAGGCATCTGATAGAAAAGTACATTGCTATATTAAAATTGTTACCATGAATTTTGTTAAATGGCTACCCACACAAGGGCAGTCTTAACCGACAAGGGTTATCTCTGGCAATAGCACTGTTATAACTTGTGGTAACTCTTTCAGGGAAGGTAAAGCCATAATGACTTATTAAAATAAAATTGTGCTTATCTGCCATCCTTAAGTTATTTTATGTGCATTGAACATAGCCTTGTGTCTGAACATTAAAGTCTTCAGTCATGGGGGGTGTAGGTCACAGGCACATATGGGGAAGAGGCAGAGGGACAGATATTGATGGAAAGGTACAGTGGCACAGCTGGGGAAGGAGCCAGGAGCACAGCTGGTAGGGGTCTAAGGCACAGAGGAAGGAAGCATCAGCAGCACAGATGAGGGAGAAGGACACATGGCGGGGTCAGAGACATGGCTAGCAATTGGGAAGAGATACCGATGGTAAAGGTGTCAGAAGCACAGCTAGTAAAAGGGTCAGAGCCACAACTGGTAAGGGGGGGAAGCAGAAGCATTGCTTTTAAATAGAGATGTGGGTGGACCCCCATGTTTTGGTTTTGGTTTTTGATCTGGATTCATCTTCGTATTTTGGTTTTGCAAAACCACTGTTAAGTGTTTTTGTTTTGATTTTGGATTCGGCTACAAATCGAGTTAAAATAGATAAAAACAGCTAAAATGTCCGAATACAAAACCTGAGTTCAGTTTTTAAATCCGAGTCCTGAACTAGTAACAGATCCGAACCGGGACTCGGTTCAAACTGGGTCACAAAAGTGAAACCAAACCTTGATCCTGTTCTACTTGGAACCCCTAAATTCGGGTATGTTCGGATTTTAAAATTTGGTCCCGCACATATACACCACTTCTATACTTTTAAAGTGTACATCTGGAAAGTGGGGCAGAGGCACACATGTGGAGACAGGGGTTTAGCAGGGGAACTTCTGTGAGCTGGGGGAGAGACAGAGTTGGTCTGGACATTCCCAGGGTCAAGGGCACAGAGCATATTCAATTTTACTCATTCATTTTATATATTTAGATATTTTATGATGGTTATATGATTCTTTTACCCCCTTTTTGTTATTCCTATTATTATTATATTTCTATGTAGGGCAATATTTTTATATAAGCCAATATTGAACTCTGCTTTATTGAAATTAAGTATTTAAAATGAATGGTATTATGCATTCATTATTTTATAATTTTTTATTATTTCTTTATGTATAATGTATATGTGCCTAATTAATGGATACTGCGGCTATAATTGATAATTTTATTATCCTTATGTTATGATGCATAATTGAGATAATGCTATTATCCTAGAAATAATGCTATTACGCAAATAAAATTCAAATATGCATGGAAGAGGTTAATAAAGATGGACATTCACTCTCAACCTGAAGTGTCCAATGAAATTGAGGATCTCACTATTTAATGTGGCCCATATGGGGAAGGAGCAATCAACTTGAAAAAGATCACAGGAGTGACCGAAACGTGTTGTTGTTTCCCATAACCAAATGCTGACTGGTGTCTAAGAACTTAAACACTCCGGGCCAAGCAGTGACTGCGCTACTGGTTTGAATGACCACCCGATGAATCAGCAGAGACATGAGCCGGCTCACGCAAAGGATTTCCTTGCAGTCCCTGCTAATTAGTACATCCACTAACCTAGGCTCTCTGTGAGTAGGGGTGTCTGCTGCCGCTGGTTTCCATCATAGAGGAATTACAAACATGTTACTAACGACAAAGGAACTGCTATAACCAGCCACTTATTACTATGCACACTAGAGTTTACTGTCAGTGGTTGCCAGCTGCCCAGCGCAGATGAAGGGACTCTCAGAGTTGAGTTATTGAGAGTTATTTTGTTAGCAATAGCTTTCTTACTGCCACTCAATCTGCCAAACTTGCAGCTTGAAGTCTTCTCTTCACAACTGGAACTTGATTACTTCAATCAGTCTTAAGATGTGTTTGAAAATGTTGTGCTGTGAGTCACCTATCATGCAAGCTGCTGACTCTCAAAAACTTGTCTTTTAATTCTGTTGTGGCTTTGGGTCTTCCAGACATCTTCCTGTCAGAATTTTCTTCAGTTTCCAAGTGCCTTTTGATGGTGTTAGAAACTGTGCTCAGCGACACATTGGCTTTCTTTTTAATTTTTTATTAAGGAAAAACCTATACTTTAAGTTTTACAATGGTCTATCTGTCTTCCTTTGTTAGTTGCCTTTTTTTCACCATTATGATAACAATATACAGTGCTACTACCTGTAGTGCAATTGTGTCAAAACAATAATATTAATATTGTAATATTATCAGGGCCGTAGCTAGGGTAGTGCGGCTGGTGCCATCGCACAGGGCACCACAGGTCAGAGGGCGCTGTTTGGGCCTGTCAAATTTCTGTTTATTATCATTCTTGCTTGTAGCTTCCTCTTATTTCATCCTCAGCATCTCCTGGCCTTGCCTATATCTTCCCTGGCCCTTCCCCATGAAGCCATGGCCCTTTATTGGGTGCATTATGTCCCTTTGAAAAATGAGGGGGCGCCAATGCTCTTTCTGGCACAGGGCACCAAAATGTCTAGTTACGGCTCTGAATATTAGTATTTTCCAACACTGCTTTTATACAGACAGGGGGTTTGTAGTCAAATAATCAGCAGAAGTTGGGAAACTTGTAGGAATTGTTTGCATCAACTTTCAATGCTTAACCTATTGCTGTTACTTTTTTTATAAATGTGAAATGTACATTATTTTTCATTTACTAGCTGTCTGCATGTTATCAGGTCCTAACTGATAAAGCTACAGTATGTAATCAACTATGGGAGATTATATTGGTTGTTTTTCCCAGTGACTAAAATATGTTTGTGTTCAGCAATAAAAGCAATGGAATAATAAAAAAAGCTTCATTTATTACCCTCTAAAGATTCATTTAAGAACCAACAATGCAATGAATTAGACCAACAAGCATAAATATGGCAACACAAAAAATGTATTTGCTTCTATTTGTATATAATTATACAATTATGAACAGATTTTAATATGCAAAAAAGATTGGTAAGTATGTAATTTACTATGCACATGAGGGCTGTTGGAGAATAGATAGTATGGCAGTTTGTATAGCATTATCTTGCATGAATTAATACTGCACATGCTCAGAAGACAAATGCACAATATATGCACCTATGCCTTCAAACGTGAATTTTCCTATGGGAATAGAAAACACAAGATAGACATTCTTTTGTCTTTCTTGTGTTTGGACCTCGTAACTTTACATTTCTGTGGTTGATCGAGTGAGCCCAACTACTGGTAGTAGACAGCATTCCTTTCCTGCTAAGATCTGTGTTCAAACATCATGAGCCAGTTCTGTCCATGCAGCCTTTAGTATAACAATAGGATACACAACACTATAGTCTTTGCCTGCAGCTTCTGCCAAAGCCTCTATAGAATTTGCAGCTACAGTATCACTGCCACAAAATATCTGTCAGAAGCTTTAAGAGGTCCTTATTGACAAACATTTCACTACCTGTCTACAGCATGTAACTATCTGCACAGAACATATGTTAGTCAAGCTTGTTTGACTTGATGTCCTAATTTATTACAGTCTCTAACAGACATTTCCAATGCTTCAAATGTATTGCAATAAAGGATTTCCCACTGCCACTTCCTATTTCTATACTCATGATGTGGGGATGTGCTGGTATATTGGGGTTCTCATATGTAAGTTTCAACAAACTCAATAATAATGTATTTTTGAAGGTGGAAAAAATTCTTCTCTGCATCGTTTTTGGATTTTAGCTAATATGTTACAAGCTTCGTCTCTTGAATATAATTAGTAACCAGGCACTGAAAGTATAATATAGGAGAAATAAATCAACTTCAATTAAAGTGAGTGTAACTAAATTATGTATTAAAATTATTATAGATGCAGATTCCAAATGTGAGTGTGTGTGTGTGCACTCATGAAACAATTAGCAAACAATTAACCACTAGAGGAAATGCGCTTATATAAATTGAAGTACAGTGACGTGGCAGAAAAAATTCAAGACACATCAACATAATAACATAAAAGTGATATCTTTATATAAAAGATATATATATATATATATATATATATATAGTATGCAGGGGTTCGGCACTCAAATTAAGAAGACAAAGTAGCGGGGTGCCATCCAAAACAAGTAATAAATAGTCCACTGCTCTTCCGATGAAGGGTGTGCAAAACCCCCCAGGGGTAGAAAAAAACACAGGAGGCACTCCCTGAGGTACTGGTAAAAACTTATATTTAAAGCATGTGAATATCAGTACAGATGCGTCGTCAACGTTTCAAGGTCCGCAGACCTTTTCATCAGGACTGTACAACAGGAATCAAACAAAATGTAACAAGTGCTTACCTTATATACAGAGTGTATGTGTATGTGCTGGAAGGTGCTGAAGGAGAAGAACGGCAGCAGCGGGCGTCCCTGCCGCGAGGTCCAGGCTTGCTTGGCAACCACTCATGGAATCCCCTGCTTCCGCCGGAAGCCAGCCTGGACCTCGCGGCAGGGACACCCGCTGCTGCCATTCTTCTCCTTCAGCACCTTCCAGCACATACACATACACTCTGTATATAAGGTAAGCACTTGTTACATTTTGTTTGATTCCTGTTGTACAGTCCTGACGAAAAGGTCTGCGGACCTTGAAACGTTGACGACGCATCTGTACTGATATTCACATGCTTTAAATATAATTTTTTTCCAGTACCTCAGGGAGTGCCTCCTGTGTTTTGTTCTACCGCTGGGGGGTTTTGCACACCCTTCATCGGAAGAGCAGTGGACTATTTATATATATATATATATATATATATATATATATATAAATATACATATAATATATCAGCTCAGACATGCATATCTACTGGATGTCTCTCCTTTAAAAAGAAAAAAAAACTGCAGCTCAAGTATAAAGTTTTTTAATGCAGACTACAAGTCCCAGGATGGAATTTAAATTGATACACAGCTCTTTTGCACTTAGACAGATATAGCTGAAATGGCAGGTACAGCACTGAAAGTTGTAAATTAATGGAAAAAAAATGAGGAACTAAAAGTCCTGGCAATTAAATAATGTGAAATGTGTTCACCGACTTTCATATGAACGGGCTCCACTTTACCAGTATAATCCAGCTTTATTCATTGTGGTGCGCCAAGTGGCCGCTGTGCAGGGTATGATGCGGCTGCTGTCCATGTCCGGTCTCAGTGCTGTGTGGAGGTAAGTGCCAAGACAGATTAAACACCCATTTGATGTATGTAGAGAGACAGCCAAGATCTGTCTGATTCAAAATCACCCAGAGATACACAATGATGCATATGAAGGCTACAGCGCATGCACAGTTTGGTAAAATTTGGTAGATGCAGCAACATGCTGAGATGTGTGCGGCTCTTTTTCCTCAAAATATTCTTGGAGGGTCCCAGTTAAGATTACAACTTTGTGTAATCCACTGTAATCCACTGAAGTGTAATCCACTGAAGTGGCAAAAGTCATGGGATAGCAGTTTGTAAAGGTAAATGTAGGTGGGGCCACCATACTGTGATGTCTTGGAGATGTCCAGACCTGCATCAGTTGTAATGTGACATCTCGTGAGTGAGTTTGGACACCGGCTAGTCTGCTCATGGCAAGGCGATGTGAACTATCAGAGTTCAAACGGGGCATGAGAGTGGGTGTCCGATGGATGGGACATCCATTTCTGAAGTTGTGCGGACAATCAACATTCCTCAATCTATTGTGTCATGTGTGTATCTGGATTACCTCAAGGAAGGCATTACCACCCATCAGGGACAGCGCAGTGGCCGAACATGGTGCTTAATGATCGTGACCAGCAGCATCTGGCCAGAATTGTCCATGGTAACAGACAAGCAACACTGGCTCAAATCACATCCACTTTCAATATAGAAGGTATCAGACACATATCCAGGATGTCAGTGCAAGGTTCTTTAGCTTCCATGGGATATGGGAGCAGAAGACCCACCAGAGTGCCCCTGTTAACACTACAACACTAGACACAGTGCCTCACCTGGGCTTGTGACATCCCTGGAGGACTGGCAACATGTGGTGTGGTCCGATGAGTCATAGTTCCAGTTGTTTTGGGCTAATGGTAGGGTTTGGGAGTGGCGCAGGCCCCATAGACCACCCTTGTCAACAAGGCACAGTGCAAGCTGGTGGTGGTTCCATAATGGTGTGGGCTGTGTTCACGTGGCATGGGTTTTGTCCATTTGTCTGCCTAAACACCTAATTGACCAGTAACCACTATGTTACATTGCTTGATGATCATTAGCAACCCTTCATGGACATCATGTACCCCCACAAAGATCTAATATTCCAGCAGGATAATGCACTGTATCATCAGACCCAACTTGTCTAGAATTGGTTCAAGAAGCATTCTGGAGATTTCTGACGAAAGGTGGGGCCACCACAATCACCCAACATGAACCCAATTGAGCATTTTTGGGACATGGTGAAAGGCTCCATTCACACCAAAGATACTGCGCCTACAAATATGAGGGAGCTGTGGGAAGTAATCAAGACGACATGGGTCAACATCTCTCCACTTGTGGAATCGATGCCATGTTGAGTTGCTGCACTTCACCAGGCTAGAGGAGGTCCTACATGATACTAGGCACCTACTGTTTGCCATGACTTTTGGCACTTCAGTGTATAGTCTCTATGCTTTACATACAGATCTCTAATTCACAATCCTTGCTTGTAATGATTAAAAAAACAGTCTCTTTTATTTTAAAATTAAACTCTATTGGGCCACTTTCTCTCATGTGCACTCTCTTTTCCCTGATGTCCCTTTACACATTCTCTTAATGTTTACATTTCCTTCTGAGTTACAACACTCCATTGCTGCTGTTGCACTTGTAGGCCCTTAATATTGAAATTATCAGTTGCTGCATGCCACAAAACATGACCAGACCATCCATTTGACCGCATTTTTCATCGATAGTCAATAGTGAATTAGGTCTTGTAGTAGCCTTTCAGTCAAGGGATCATGGTTTTCTTACATACAGTCAGGTGCATAAATATTGGGACATTGACAGAATTTTCATATTTTGGCCTCTATTCACCACCACAATGGCTTTGAAATGAAACAAACAAGATGTGCTTTAACTGCAGACTTTCAGTTTTAATTTGAGGGTAATTACATCCAAATCAGGTGAACGGTGTAGGAATTACAATGGTTTCTATATGTTCCTTCCACTTTTTAAGGGGCCAAAAGAAATGGGACTATCAACTCAAAGCTATTTCATGGACAGGTGTGGGCTATTCCCTCATTATTTCATTATCAATTAAGCAGGTAAAAGGTCTGGAGTTGATTCTAGGTGTGACATTTGCAATTGGAATCAGTTGCTGTCGACTCTCAATATGAGATCCAAAGAGCTGTTACTATCAGTGAAGCAAGCCATCATTAGGTTGAAAAAGCAAAACAAACCCATCAGAGATATAGCAAAAACATTAAGTGTGGCCAAATCAACTGTTTGGAACATTCTTAAAAAGAAAGAACGCATCGGAGAGCTCAGCAACACGAAAAGACCCGGAAGACCACGGAAAACAACTGTGGTAGATGACAGAAGAATTATTTCCCTGGTGAAGAAAAACCTCTTCACAACAGTTGGCCAAATCAAGAACACTCTCCAGGAGGTAGGTGTATATGTGTCAAAGTCAACAATCAAGAGAAGACTTAACAAGAGTGAAGATGACTTCACAAGATGTAAACCATTGGTGAGCCTCAAAAACAGGAAGACCAGATTAGAGTTTGCCAAACAACATCTAAAAAAGCTATTACAGTTCTGGAACAACATCCTATGGACAGATGAGACAAAGATCAACTTGTACCAGAGTGATGGGAAGAAAAGAGTATGGAGAAGGAAAGGAACTGCTCATGATCCAAAACATACCACCTCATCAGTGAAGCATGGTGGTGGTAGTGTCATGGCGTGGGCATGTATGGCTGCCAATGGAACTGGTTCCCTTGTATTTATTGATGATGTGACTGCTGACAAAAGCAGCAGAATGAATTCTGAAGTGTTTTGGGCAATATTATATGCTCATATTCAGTCAAATGCTTCAGAACTCATTGGATGGCGCTTCACAGTGCAGATAGACAATGACCCGAAGCATACTGCAAAAGCAACCAAAGAGTTTTTTAAGGCTAAAAAGTGGAATGTTATGCAATGGCCAAGTCAATCCCCTGACCTGAATCCGATTGAGCATGCATTTCACTTGATGAAGACAAAACTGAAGGGAAAATGCCCCAAGAACAAGCAGGAACTGAAGACATTTGCAGTTGAGGCCTGGCAGAGCATCACCAGGGATGAAGCCCAGCATCTGGTGATGTCTATGCGTTCCAGACTTCAGGCTGTAATTGCCTGCAAAGGATTTGCAACAAAGTATTAAAAAGTGAAAGTTAGATTTAGGATTGTTTAGTTTGTCCCATTACTTTTGGCCCCTTAAAAAGTGGGAGGCACATATAAAAACCATTGTAATTCCTACACCGTTCACCTGATTTGGATGTAATTACCCTCAAATTAAATCTGAAAGTCTGCAGTTAATTTACATCTTGTTTGTTTCATTTCAAAGCCATTGTGGTGGTGAATAGAGGCCAAAATATGAAAATTCTGTCAATGTCCCAATATTTATGCACCAGACTGTATGTTACTCCTTGCATCCTTAATGCCCACAGTTGTGTGGAAATGTTGTTTTTCCAACACCCAATAGCAGAAATGTGACTCAGGGCACCAGGTACTGAATGGGCAGATAAATGTCAGATCAAGCCAAAATGCGTAGGGTATAGTTGACACTAATAAACCTTGCCCATCCCATCCAATACTGGTGCATGGGAAAGGGACTATATTTAGAATTCTTCCAATCCACAGTGACATTGCAGTGAAAATATAAATATTAAAAATTGAATTTAGGGAGTTGGACCTAGATCATCCCAGTGAAAGACATCTTTGCTTAGTAAATAAGGGCTCTTTTTAGAAATATAGGGGTATATTTACTAAAGTGTGGGTATAGCAACCAATCAAATTCTACTTATTACTTATCTGCTACATTCTAGAAGATAATAGCTAGAATGTTGCTATGGGCAACACCTCCTTGTTTATAAACCCTAAGGGGTAGAGATTCGTGTTGGTCCCGATTTGGCCCATTTTGCAATTCGGATAGGATCGATCAAAAACAGACGTTTTATTCACAAACCGGGAATTTACCAAGCTCCCGGTTTTTACAGGTTCGTTTTGTTTGATGGTGTATTTGATCAATCCTGTCCTTGCTGAAGCCTCGAGTTCCCTGCACGACTTTCTCTCCCGAACAAGCAGCCTGCACTACCGATGAAATATGTGTAGGCTACTGATTCCTACAATTATGGAGACCAAAATGAGTAGGGTTCCACCATAATTTAAGAACTAGCACCTGGCTGCAGGGCCAGTGCTGGCTTTAAATATAAGGGGAAAAAATGTGTAGGGTCCCCCTATATTTAAAACCAGCACCGGACCCAAACTGACCGGGGTGTATAGCCACAGCCAGGAGACGCTATTACCGGGTCTCCATGGCCAAAGCATTCTCACCACAAGCCGGTCAGACCAAGCCAGAGATCTCAGATGAGGTGGGGACCCCCCAAAAAAGGGGTCATCCCTCTCCCGAAACCCCAGGCTTGGTCTGAAGCCCAGGGCTCTTCCCCACACCCCTGGAACGGTGGGTAGGGCGGTAATAAATTGTTAAAAAGTATTAAATGATTATATTTTACAGGGGGACTACATGTGCCAGCATGCCTGCCCTTTGGCACTTGTGGAACTACAAGTGCCAGCAGGCGGCCCGCGCCCATACTCACACTGTAAAATAAATAGTTAAATAAAGACAGTACACACACCGTATATAGAACAAGTTTATTACATACACCTATCCCATTCACACATACTTACCTGCTGCCAGATATTTCTGTCCCCTTCCCCCATGTAGAAATCCATAAGGATGTACCTGCAACATAGATCCTATACTCACCTCCATCCTCGCGCTGGTCTCTGTAGCATCCAGGAGTGTCTTTGCAAAACAATAACATGAATACCCGAACCCAAACGGACAAGTCTCGGTATGTGTGTTGATTGACAGCTGATGGGACGTCACGGGATTTCCCATGTCCCGCCAGCCAAACCGAGGCCGCTTCACATATAGCGGCCGCTCATTGGCTGGAGCCCACGTGGTTCCAGCCAATGAGTGGCAACTATATATGGAAGTGGCCTCTGCTGGTTCTTAAATTACGGTGGAACTCTACTTGTTTTGTTCCCCGTAATTTAGGAACCAGGACTGGCTGACCAGTCAGGGGCTGGTTAGGCTTTTGGGGGGGACCCTAAAAACACACTAATCATTAGTAAACATACTGACTTATGTATGTTTGATTGCAACTCGCAGATCAGGAGGTGGTGCATTTGAAACTTCTATTGACTCCCCGATTTGGCTGTAAAAACGGGCAAATATAGCAAAACGAATAATGGTAAATTCCCGATTTAGGCAGAAATTAATGAAAAGTACTTCCAATTTGAGCCGATGGTGAATTCATTTCTAGCATTAACTCACCCGATTTCAACACCAAAAGATGAACAAATCACCCGAATTTCTAGATAGTAAATTCCCGATTTGCAAAAAAACAATATTTTCAACCGAGATAACAATCTTGGATTAACACGAATCTTAGTAAATTTAGCCCATAGAGTGTTATAACAATAAAAAAACAAATGCATTATCAGCTATTGATATCATAGCTCTTTTTCTGGAAATACATTGGTTACCTATTACATTGCAGTTTAGCAAAAGGACAATTATGAATTTGGTTGTACATTTGCCTAATCCTGGGAAGAAAATCCACAGTTGGAAACATGTTTTTGCAATACAATATAGCAAAAATACACCCAAAATTAGTCAGTAAGGTGGTCTGTAGGTATATGCTAATTTAGTAAAGCATCCTATCTCATAAAATACCCCTTAAATTGACATTTAATACACCTATTTTTGTACTTACACTTGTTGGGGTGTAAGTACGTGCTGAGAGGCATGTTAATAATACTATGAGTGTATACTAAGTGTGCCAAAAGTTTGTTGGCAATCATGCCAACAAATAAGTGACCCCTAAAACTCCTAAGTGAGAAAGAGGTGAATATAAAAGGTGAATGTATGGGTGCCAGGATAAAAGATCAACTATTAATTGTACCATATCAGCATTAGGATCGAACAAGTCCTCAAAAACCTCAAAAAGGGACTGTAGCTATTGTACTCATTCATGCCTCTTGGTGTTAGTGTATCCAAATTAAAAATCCATTCTGTTTCCTTTTGAAGTAGGGCTGAGCTTAAGTCCCCTCCTCTAATGCCCATTTTAACTCTTTCTAAGCAGGTTACTCGCAACTCATCCGGGACACAATTATGCTTAAGTAGAAAGTGTCTAGCAACTGAAGTTAGTTTTTTTATTTTGGCGGTATCCGATCTTGCATTTTTAATATTGTTAACATGCTCTAATACCCTTACCTTAAGAGCTCTAGTGTTATTAGGTAGCGTGTTATATGGACTGGTGTGAATTCCAAAGGACCATTGAGGTATTATGTGTCTATTATGCTGCTTTAGATGTTCGCCGCTTGTTCGATGAACAAATATCTTCAATATATGTGAATATGTTTTCTATTTATCACCCATTGTATTAAATGTCAATTTAAGGGGTATTTTATGAGATAGGATGCTTTACTAAATTAGCATATACCTACAGACCACCTTACTGACTAATTTTGGGTGTATTTATGTTCTATGTTTTTTGTCTAGTCTTTTGTCTTTTGCCATAGATTTATTAGCTAATATTATTAAAGGTTATGTTTTAATTATTTTCATTTTCCATAAAGAGTGCTCACAAAATAGAGTTTCTTTTCTTCTTCTTCTTTATACCTAGTTTTTACTCTAGTGAGCACCTCCACTACCCGATATGGTTTATTCTAAATATGAAAAGGGAACAGTGGTTATATGTCTGAATACATTTCCATTAATATTGGTCAGTGCGTCGATTTTCCCTTTTTCCCCTTTTCCTTCCTTTTGACAATATAGCAAACATGCCTGTGACATTCCCATCACATACCTATAAGACAGACCATCTCTGTGCATTCCCATAGCCACCTCCCAGTCATCACCCAGGTATGCCCAATACATTTTCAATACATTTCTGATTCAGTAGATCTCAATCAGTACTGGGACTCTGGGCCTGATTCAGCAAGGATCGCAATTGCAAAGCTGCATGCAGTCCATTTTGCATTTGCAATCCTGGCTATTATGCAAATGCAGCAGGAGGTGTATGACACTCCCTGCTGCATTTGCTATCCCAGTTCTGCGATGGAGGTTGCAGGCTGGTTTCACAATCGCGACCATAGGTGGTCGCGATGGTGGACGGCGCCGGGCCTCTGGCCAGCTGAGTAAGCCTCAGCTTACTCAGGCTGGCCAGCTTGTGAGCCCAGGACACGCAGATCCTGGGCTGGCCACTCCTGAAAAACAGGATGGACACACCCCTGTTTCCCGGAAATGCCATCTGACCCCACCCCCACACCGCCCCTTAAATGCCTCTGTCTGTCAATCAGGCAGAGGCATTCAAGGGTCTCCATGCGACTATGCAGGACCCATTCTGCACACTCGCAGAATGGCTCCTGCACACGTGCAGATTCCGGATAATCTGGAATCTGTGATCAGCAGTGCACACACACACTGGACACATGTGCAGTGTGAGTTATACGCACATTGCATTAGACTCAGAATCAGGACCTATATATTTTTATTTCACAAGCCTGTATTCATTAAATACCATTACATCCTGACTCCCAGTAACTGCCACTGATTTTAATAGCATTATAACTGGTGTGGAATGCTATAGTCACTAATCACACTTGATGAATCATAATGATACCATGTTTAACATTTCAATGGTTAAAGCAAAGACATGAGCAATAACCTGTTTTAACATTCTTTTCCTTATCATATGTCAACAACATACTTTCCAAATAATCTGTTGTAACAGGATGTTTAAAGAGGGAATACAGTAAACATTCATATAATAAATGATTTGTTAAGTACATAAAAAACATACATAAAAGTTTACATAACCTGACATAATAGTTGCTATTTGTTCTGTGTTTCAGGAAGATGCATTTTACGATGATATAAGGCCTGATTCTGAATAGCATGCAGATCTGTCTGTGGCTGTATTTAGTAAATGATAGCAAACTGGGTATGCACCAGAGTGAAAATACATGTCTTATTATGTATACATATGTATTTCCAGGCAATTCTGAGTCTCACACATCTCTCAGGGGGTGTATTTACTAAAGGTCGATTTTAATTGATTTAAAATTGATGAAAATTGAGTACCAGAGCCGGCCCTAGGCAAAGGCATGCTAAGCAAATGCCTAGGGCGACTGGAATGCCTTGGGGAATTCCAGGACTCTGATGCTGCCCCCCCCCCCCCCTCCGAGACAATGCCCCCCCCTCCGCAACAATTCCCCCTAGCAGTTGATTGATGTTCATCAATTTTAAAGTGGTCAAAATCAATTAAAATGAGTAAATATACCCCTCAGGATATGAAATTGGAGTACAGTTGGTGTCAGCTGGGCGGCAAATGTGTTTTCGCACAGATGAGAACCATTTTGTGTCATGGGAGTGTCTTGGGTGTATAAGAAGTGTTGCATACAGTATGCCAGGTGGTGTCTATTTCAGATGATGATATGCAAAGATCCATATCTTCCCTACATTGCATGCACTTTTTTCTAATATTGCTAAATGCATCCGCATATGGCGATTTGTGTGATTTGGAAACGGGCCCATAATGTGGTACACATTATAATATATAGATGTTTAAAAAATTCTTGTTGTATACTGCAATCTCCTAGTCAATACACCCTAACTAAAAAGAATATTTAAGAATTAATACTGATTATTGAATACTACTTGCAAAACAAGAAAAATGCTTCTGCACAGCCAGACTATGTTACATAAAAAACACATTTCCATGCAAAATTTTACACATTTTACATTTAAGTGTGCAAATATTAGAATTCTCCCCACCTAGACAGTGTGTAGGACAAATCTTTCAAGAAAAATACAAATATAATAATTTAGTGGATAATACTGTCTTCTTCAACACTGTGTGTCAGAGAAATCCTGTTAGTACAGAAAACATTCTAGATGGATGTCCCTATCATCACTCAAGTCCTGTTCTCATACATGTCAGGACTCATCCACATTGTATCTCTCACTATAGAGATATCAGCCAACACACAGCACATATAAATGTGAAACTCATATGTATTTTCTGTGATGGTGATTAGCACGGAATTGAAATTTGTTTATATACTGTAGCATAACTAGATTGTAAGCTCCGAGGAGCAGGGTCCTCCTCCCCACTATCTCACAGCCTTCTTCTCTAGCACTCTTATGACAGCCTTCACCTTCCCAGCTGTATTGTGTATGGAGAATTGTGTTGCTAATTGTTACTTGTGCTCTGTTTACAAGTTGGTTACTGTATTGTAATGTAATGTTCTGTGTACCCTTTACTGTATGTAGGGCGCTGCGGACCACTTGTGGCGCCCTATAAATAAAATGTAATAATAATAATACTCAAAAAAATTATACATTTCATTATCAGGCATGTATAGATTAATTTGGTAATCGCAAATACTTAATGAAGAGTATGAAAACCAATTTTGCAGTACATAGGTAGATTGTTACACATAAGCTTGTCATGTGACAAAATTCTGTAGCCACAAATATTTAATGCAGAGCATGAAAAGCAATTCCGCAGTACACAGGTAGATGGTTACTATGCTTATAATGTGACAACATTCTGTAATCACAAATACTAAATGCTGAGCATGAAACCCAATTCTACAGTACATAGGTAGATTGTAACACATATGCTTGTCGTGTGACAAAACAAATATTGGCAATAAATACAGTCACATACTCTCTTGTGTAGAGAAGTTGATGTAGTAGTGTCCTGAGGAAAATATAGTGTAGTTTCAGTGTCTGTGTCCCTTTCTGCTTTGAATGACAGGTTGAGAGAATGAGTCACAGGGTGGAATCTAAGAGAAAACAAGATGCTTCTACAGTACTTCAGGGTAGGTCTTGTTGATAGTGCACTGATATCAAGACATAGCAGTGCAGCTTTAGCTATGTCCCATACTGTGAGAGAGCACATAGAGAGGAAACTACCTGGACAGGTTACAGGTTATGCAATGTGTGCCTAAAACCCATGTGCCTCCTAGAGCTGCTCAGAGGTCTTACTATTCATGGCTGGCCTGGATCCCTCATGTGTGAATGCATGTTTCGCCATCTGTGGCATCTTTTCACATATTTTGAAAATTAGAGTAGGTTTCCCATATTCCCTTCAGTTGGCCTCATGGTCAGAAATAAAAGTGTAAGTATTTCTCCACTTCTTATTTTTTCTCTGTACTTTTCATTTGTCTAGGTTTGATAAACTGAGGAGATTTCTTTGAAGGAGCAGAAGGCTCACCAGAAACTATAGGGAAATGTCATCCTCTGACAGAGGAGGACAAATCATGAAATATAAGAGCAGGGTAGGGTTATTTTATTGAGTCCCTAGAAATGTGATGATCAATTCCTTGGCAAATATTTTTGGCTACATCTTATGAAGGAGTCAATCTGTTTTTATAATTTGCACTTACCTTTTTTCCTGGAAGCTCAGGGGATCCGGACCTCTCCGGATCCCCTGGTCTTTGATAATTCAGGGTTATACATAACTATGAAATAAAAATATTAAGAACAACTGGACTTTTGTGAACTTCAAAGTTTTTATGATCTGTATAGACATTACGGTATGGTGATGAAGGGATGCATCAAGAATATCTCTCCACTCTTGCAAGGCAGGTTTCATGCCTAGTAGTTCTCCATCTCCAACATTATTATGCACCTCTATGAACTTGAGTAAGAAGTAGGCACCCTAGCTGTTCTGACCTGGGAAGCCTACTGTGCCTAGTGGGTTAGATATTAACACTTGCTTTCTGTCCTCATGATTACAAGAGGTTATATGTAAGGCGGAGCCAGAGTAGATGGAAACTCACAGTGTAGGTACAATGGGAAGATAAATACAATGTCTGAACCTACAAGCAGAGTTGATTTATGATGAACCACATGAGTTCGCTTGGTCAGTTACACTAAGTAGTAAGCATCTTTTCATATAGAGCTATTTTTATAGTCCAGCACTATTATAATTACACTTTTTCTAACTCTTTTGCTGTTTGACAAAAGGTTACTCATATTTTTTCTTTTACAGCTCCCATTCCCCTGCCTGACTGGATTGTATAGCTGTCAGCTAACTGGCTTGAAATTCCCTGCCAGGTGGACAGCTTTGATGGCTAAGAGGTGGCGTTATGCCCAGTAAAGCAGCTTTCAAGCCTCGAGCCATGAGGATGAGCTCTCAGTCCCTCTTATGCTCCAGCCTAGTTTAATATGTTAACAGCACATACCATGAAATATTGCATTTTTTTTACACGGAAAGTTTTCAACATCTAACCATTTTCTGTGCTTCAATAGTACAATGTGAATGTTTACTGAGGTAGTTTATTCATGTCTTAACTTCATCAGTCAAAATATAATATATTTTCAAATTAGAGTTTGGTTAGATTTCCACACCACTAATTTATCATGATTTTTATTATAACTCCTTTTCTGACAGCTGTCACTGGCATGTTTATTTATAAAGGCATGGGAGCAGACGAGCAGTCCCCTCTGAGGCCAATGTCAATGTTAATCTGAGATCAGGCAACCCTATACACAATCAGACAAAGTATTTACTTTTACACAGCTTTTGCACTTGCTATTATTGTGTACAAGCAGGAAAAGTGGTGTTTAAATTAAAAATAAGGCAAAACACTAATTAATACAAATATTATTTTTTTGTTACAAATATTATTAAAATATTTTTGTACATCAGTATTGCATTATTTGGCATATAATTGAATTTGAAAAATCAAATTAAATTATTTATTTAAAAAAATAAAGTACCAAAGAAATACATACAAACTTGCAAAAAAATAAACAAAATGTGATAAAATGTAAGGTATTCTGAAAATTTGATGTAATCTGAAAGAAAAAATACTACTACTAGTACTACTACTAGCACTGAAAATTATGGAGACAATTGTAATAATTAAAAAAAAATTGTATATAGTTATTTCTATGACTAGTTTATTATCAGTTTTAAACAAAATGTATTTTTTAGTTTTAGTTTTTTTACCCAAGCACCTGCAGAGAGTTGCCAGCTGCCAGCTGTGGCTGCTGAGCTTATGAAAAGCACAGACTGCATTACCCCCCCACCCCCCCTCATTGTTGGTTCTGTGCTTTTGTTTGTTTTTCATTTATTTAAAGTTGTTTTGTTTTTGTTTATTGAACCTTTTTGGACCTTGGAAAATCTTTTTTTCCAGCTTTGAATTCTGTTTATTATTTTTTTTAAACTCAATTTTGGAGGAAAAAAGGAAATTGTTAATTAATTGACTAGGTGAATAATGCCACGCAAAGCAAAATGGCAATATAAAGCAGCATAGAATTCTCAACAAAGACAGTTCTCTCATTTTTATTTACTAATTAACTTTTGTTTTGTTTCTATACCCATTTGCTTTTGTAATTTAGATATTATGGTCTTGATATAGAGTAACAATTTTGCAACAATAACTTTTGTGTAAACCTTTGATTGCAAAATTGAAGCCTTACAATTTAAGAGTACTACAACTCAAAATATAGATGTGACTACAACGAGATATGCTCAGAGGGGATGAAGAAATGGACACATATTGAGCTGTAATTTTGAGCAGTTGTTAGCTAGGATAAGATAGTAATTTAAGCAACATGTTGTCTCCATAAGAAAAAATTTGATATGTGAACAGGCCCCCATGTTTTGGTTTTGGTTCTAAATCATTGTCAGCATGTTTTGATTTTGGCAAAACCACTCTCAAATGTTTAGGTTCGGTCTCGGTATAGGATTCCTTTAAAAAACTGATAAAAACAGCTACAATCATGTAATTTGGACCCATTTTGTACCTTAGTATAATTAACATCAATAACATTCATTTTGAATCATTTCCAGTCAATTTTGACCACCTCACAGCACCTGAAATTATGAGGAAGGGCTTTAAATGCAATCCAAAATATGCGAGATCTGGTTTTTAGATCCAAGTTCCAAACTTTGTGAGAAAACCCAAGTCAAGACTCAGGTTCTACTCGGAACCCCAAATTGATCTGAGCTGGGACTCAAAACACCAAAGTTCAGTTGTGTTCAGTTTTCAGCAAAACCGAACTGCTCATTCTATAAAACAGTAGAAGTACAGTTGGGACACTGGATTTACAATCTTAGTAGTAAACACTAAAGTTTCAATTCCCAATTCATACACAATATAATATTTTAACCCCTCCCCACTGTCAATGATGAGTTGGCCTTGTCATCCACAGGCCCAGTGATAGGGGAGGACTAGGGACACAACTGTACCAGGCCCTGTGGTCCCAGGGGGTCCTGCAGTGTAACTGTTGACTGTGCTGTTGTGATCAACATGGTGCAGACATGTACAGGGTGGTGATCACTGCAGCAATGCAAGCAGCGGTTTGGTGTTTGTCTGGTGGGGAGCAGTTGTATTGTTCTGGCAGTGGGCAATAAAGCTTCTCTTGTTTGTTGCGGTGCAGCGCACATGACATCATGATGTAACTCATGCTGCACCGCTAAAGACCGAGCAGAGGAGCCATGGCGGGCAGCCAGGAGTCATAGAAGAAGGTAAGTGAGGGTGTTGGAAGGACACTGTAGGGCAGGGATGGGGAACCTCATTCCCAGGGGCCGTATATGGCTTGCAGAATCATTTGGTCTGGCCCTCAGAGCTTTTTTCTGCTTGCCTTATCTGGCTAGCAGGGTGCCTAGAATGGCACCCTGCAGCCAGAATCTATGCAGCAGTGCTGCCTGGTGTGTCCTTAGGACACTTCAGATGGTCACACCGTTGCAATTACAGCTCCCAGGAGCATCCTCTGGATGCTCAGGGCATTGCTGTAATCACCGGCAATTGTGGCCCTACCCCTGTGAGACATCAAAATGAGAGTAGCCTTTAACGGGCCTGCAAATAATGTTATATTTATCAAAATGGCCTTTGGCAGAAAAAAGGTTCCCACCCCTTCTTTTGGGGCTGGAAAGACACTGTGGGGGCTGGAGGGACACTATGGGAGCAGGAGGGACACTGTGGGACTGGATGGACACTGTGGGGGCCAGAGGGACACTGTAAGGGTAGGTGGAACACTGGGGACAGAAGGGACTCTGAGAGGGCAGAAAGGACACTGTAGGAGCTGGAGGGAAACTGTGGCCTGGGGAAACAAGGGGTCTCAGGATGGAGAGAGAGAAGGGGGGCTATGTCAGGAGAGACACAGGGGATAAGGCTGAAGAGACAAAGGGGGACTCGATAGACACAAGGGGGATGAGGCTTGAGGACAGAAATCTGCATTCTAAAGAAACATTACTGATACAAATGGGACCAAATTAGCAAATACAGTTTAATAATATACAATAATTTGATCAGGGAAATTCACATTTTGCCCTGCACCAAAACTTCTGTTACTATGTTAGCTGGTCGAACCTCTACTATATGACAATGACATTGGTTATATTCCTACGCAAGCAGGCTTCTTCCGGACCATGTGATTTCCTAATGGTGAATACCACTGAAGTCACCATCTGCCCAGGGAGGATAAATTTCTTCAGAGGTTTCCCAGAGAAGCCAAATATATATAAGGCAGACTCTCAAGTGACTGGCCTGTAACTTGCAAGGACCCGGGGATGGGAGCACCTAAAAAAATGGGTGTACCGGGCCCCATGATTTATGTTGCTGACCCTGGTCATACAATAAAACAAGGTATAATAAAAAATACCTTTTCTTCACTGGTACTGATCTCCAGCGGTTAATTGCGGAAAGATAGGTGGTGGTCTTCAGGAAGTGATGCAGTCACAAGAAAAAAATGTAAATAACTCTGTATAATGAGGGAATCCCCCATCCAAATGTCATAGGAAAAAATTTAAACAACTATGTATAATGCAACTATGTATAAGGCTGAGGGCATCTCTGTATGAAAGATGAGATTGCTCTCTTTCAAATGCTGTGTCCCCATATAAGATATTGTCTGGTGATCTGTGTGATTACTAGACATTTAACCCTACACTACAGGAAAATCATGGAGTCAAGGGATTGAAGAAGATCTCCCATATCCTGGCTTCCATTACTTCAGGGGCACCTACATTTGAAACAGGAAATTCCCCCACATTCAAATGATGTGGCCTACAGACAATATTCTTTTGACTACTATATATGCCCTACCACATTTCCACATATGGGGGCACCCACATTTAAAAGAGAGTAGTTCCATCTTTCAAATGGCCCCTTAGTAGCTATAATTTTGCACTATGAAAAAAAAAATGTTTTTTATAGATGTGAAAGGGAACTGAATGTGCTCTATCTTTGCCATACAGGCCTACCACACACATGGGGGCATCCTTGTTTGAAAGTAACATTATAGTATTATTATCAGAGGGAGGATGAAGATTTTCTGTGCCAACCAAAAGCTATTGCCAATCATCATCATTGGTTAGTACAGTATTTTGCCCCAAAAGTTATAATTGTCCTGACAGGCATTTAGAAACTCATCTCTTTTTTGTGGTCTGCACGAAACACATTTGAGTGAATGTACAGTACACTCACTGCACCTGAACAAGTAAGAATTTTATGTGGACATACTGTATGCAATACAAGCAACAAAAAGCAAACAATATATGCTCACGTCCAACTCTAAATTAGAGATGTGCATGGACCCCCATATTTTGGTTTTGGATCTGAATTCATCTTCGTGTTGTGGTTTTGGATCCAGATAAAAATGTTTAAAATTTATTAAAAATCGATAAATAACGATAAAAACAGCTAGAATGTTCAAATCCAAAACAGAGTTCGGTTTTTAAATCCGAGTTCCAAACTGGCAACAGATCCGAATCGGGACTTGATTCGAACCTGGTCAAAAAAGTGAATCCGAACCTTGACCCGGTTTTACTTGAAACCCCTAAATTCAGGTGTGTTTGGATTTCAGAAATCCGGATCTGCACATCTCTACTCTAAATCAACTCCAGTGTGTAGATGCAGTTGTGTAACAATGCAATGTCAACTTTATTATCATAACTGCTGTATTCTGTATTTACTTACATAACAAGGAATGCATAAGTAAATAAAAATGATGAATTTAACGCGCTAGTAGTCACTTAAGCTATAGTATGCTCTGGAATCCACTTACTGTCATAGGCATTCTTGTGCTTGCAGTTCTACAAGTGACAGATCCTATAAAGTCAGTCACTGGCATTACTTGCTGGGATGGTCGGACCGTTAGTTTAGCAATAGTTCTTAATATAGCTTTTCAAATCCTACTATCCTTTATCCTGACAGCCACCAACCCAGGTGTACCAGGATGAAACCAACTGCCATTCAGTAAGGAGATAGTGGTCCCTGGAGAAAGGACTGCATGCTTTTTGCAGGCACAGATTCCCTATGGAAATCATCCTTATGGTGACCGTTCTGGGACGGTCTTCACACTGGTGTTTCCCACACTGCAGATCACCCTGTTGTAGACAGGGGTGAATATATCCATTAGGCATGTGTCTGGGGATGCCACTTGCTGGAGGCAACACTTGGATGTTTGTTTTATTAATGTCAGTCCAAATTTTACCAGTGACTACAAAATATTACACTGTACCTAACAGAATGCAATCTTGAGTGGAGTGTGGACAGGTTGAACATGCACAAACTGCCCCTGTAAGCTGTTCTGCTTATTATATACATGTATACTTCATAAAGAAAAGTAAAATGAAATGTCATAGCTCATGAATTATTTTATTATTATATTTTATTAATGCCAATCGCTGAATTTATAACTTATAACCTATGAAAATATTAAAATTAGGTGGTGGATTGGAGGCTACAGTATTACTGTTGTGCCTAGAGGCACTCTGATACCTAAATCCACCCTTGGTTATAGTGATACCAGTCCAGCCTGGCAACACCTGATGCTGGTTGTAATTTTTGCAAGAAAATGCAATGCTTATTGTCCCCCTGCTTTAGTGTAACATTTCAGGCAATAGCAATGTTGCTAGTCTCACATTTTGGGGCCTATTCTTTATGCGTTATGGGCACATTAGACATACAGAAACACTAGCTTCTGCATGTTTTTAGTAATGGGCCCATAACGGAGTGTAATTGAAATTATGAAGTATGACCGAAAGCAAAGGTAAAATATAAGATTTACAATGTTTATATTTATTTTAGAAATTAGTAATCTTTAAATGTATTTTTATTGGCACAAAATGTTTATTTATTAAGCTATCATCACCTGGTTATCAGTGAGATTAGTCAGTCTGCCTGCTTAGAGCCATGCAGGCAGTGTGGTAGTCACCCCTTCCCTCTTCTTCAGTCCTCTCCTGCACTGGGATCTCCGGAGCCTGTCAGTCACAAGCTCCACCCTCCAGATTACACAAGGAGCTGCTGCTGGAAGAGGCCCAGTAAGTTATCTCTGTAATGGTTTCCTGATGAGGAGATGGATTGGTGTGTGTATATGTATAGCCTATGTTACTCGGAGGGTATACCATCGGGAAGCCGGCTGCCTTAATACCGGCAGCCGGCTTCCCAACTGTCATATCCCGGCGAGTGTGAAATGCCGGGCGTCTAGATGTAGATGCCTGATATTTCCCCGACGCCAAGAGACAGGCGCCAGGCATCCCAATCGACAGCCGCGGGGGGGAGGATTAGGTTTAGGGCACCCGGGGGGGGGGGGGGAATTAGGGTTAGGCACTTAGAGGGGGGATTAGGGTTAGGCACTTGGGGGGGAGGTTACGGTTAGGCACCCCTAAGGAGGGTTAGGGTTACGGGGTTAGGTTAAGTTAGTCAATACTTACCTGTCGACGATCGGGATTTTCAGCGCTGTCGGGCTTCCGCTGCCAGGAACTCTGCTGTGGTCGGCCAGGCGCTGCCGGGAATCGAACCGCCGGCCATGCGGCCGCTGGTATTTCATACCGATTCCATTCCGAGGATCTCAAGGAACATTTCAGTGAAAACCCGATCAAAATCGGTTTAGTAGTTCTCGAATTTATCGCGAACTTACATACAAACAAATGATTAGAGAGATAGATAGATAGACAGACCGATAGACAGACAGACAGACAGACAGACAGATAGATAGATAGATAGATAGATAGATAGATAGATAGATAGATAGATAGATAGATTCATGTTATGTAGAAGAACAATATTTTCCTTTGAAAAAGTAAACACACCTCTATCAAAATATCTCATCCCTTATATTACATTTCTTGCATCAGTAAAATGATAGCTGGGAATATCTTAATGAATAATTATAATAATGTTATTAATAATAACAAAACAAAAACATTTAGACATAATGAAGCTTATTTTAGTATCAGATTTGTTGATACAGCTGCCAGATATCTTGTTCTATTCACCAAATCTCTGCTAATTATTATTCATACTAATAAATCATCTTTAGTGGGAAGTGAGGGATATTATATTTTATTTATATATGTTTGGACACTGCAACTAAAAACTATTAGAACTGAATGAATGTTTGTGTTCATTTGTAATATATTACCACATGTTTACATGTACATTAATTATCATGTGCAATAGATTTACCAACTTCATCTTTTGTATAGAATGTGCTCTTCAGTTCAGGTATAGAGAGGTTTATCAGATTGAGGGGCATTTTTACCTAACTGTTTTCATGATAAATCGCCGAAAAAAATCTATTTCAGGGGGTAAAATTCCAGTACTTGTGGTCCACTACAGCCTGTAGTACAATATAATGCCAACTTTTGTGATTGTAGTAATCCGCCGGGTTGTCAGGGGTATGGTGATAGGGATGTAAGTCCCGTTGATGGCACCTGCACACTGGGGATAACCATGCCTAAGGAAGCCTTGGATCGTGTCATCTAGACGTTCACCTTCAGGTAAGTAGATGAAGTGGTGGTAGAGTTTATCCAGTATTGCCTGCGTGACCTGGTACACAATCTTGCAAACACTGCCAATGCCAACCCCAAACAAGCAGGAGATTATGCGGTACTCCTCAGGGTAGCATACCACCAGAGAGCAATCACTAGTCTCCTCCTTTGCTCGGTAGGCTTTCTGAAAGCTTGTCTGCATGGTGAGTGCTGGGATGAGTAGGTCCAGTATATACTGAAACATAGCATGTGACATCCGGAAGTGTGCCATCCACTGCTCATCCTGAAAGTCTTCCACAGTTGTCATGAAAGCCTCTCTGTGCCTGTGGTCTCTGACCCTCATTTTTTCTTGTTTTGCTGTGCTTATTCTCAGTATGGATGCCATGGTTGATGAAATCAGTACTATCCTCCTGCACAAATACTGACATCAAGAATTAACCCTCTCTGTCACAAATTGCACTCTCCTCCTCCTAAAACGACACTGCACTAGGCAGCACAGTGTCACAAGCTGAATCATACTTTTAGTAGCTGTGTAAAACAGCATAAAGCTGCAAACATTCAGGAACTCTGGGATACACACTGGTAACTCATCGGCCATCATTGCTGTAATGTTGTGAGCAGTCCCCTCCCAACTCTTTTGTTCCAGTTCTGTGACCTCAGCTTTGTGAGCCTGAATAAAGGCCATTTTTTATGACATCCACAGGTTTTGCTGGGCTTACCCGGGCTCAGTGGAAACAGAGGCGACCCGGGAAAAACCCAGAATGAGGGTGCAGTGGAAACGGGGTAAAAACCGAGTACGACCTGGCAAAATACTGGGTAAAATATCCTGTGACAGACCCAGGATTTTGGTGGAAAAGGGGTATACGACAATTCATTAGTGATTCATTAGTGAATTCTAGATTTTGTATTTTATGACTTTATAGTTAGAATAATATTTATACCCTTAACATACAGAACACTTTCTAGAAATATACCAACATGTTATTTATTCTGTTGACAACACCCATATTATCACAATGAAAAGTTATTGAATTCTACTTTCCAAACAATTAATGCAACAATGGCACAGAATAACTCTAAGGACCATATGTTATAGGGTACTGTGCTCTGAAACTGCTGAGATTACAGCTAGATAGCAGTCATATTTAAAGTGTCAGCTTCTGAGTCCTTGCCGCTACTATTTGGCTGTAAAGGGAGCATTTATCAATTGTTATGTATTGCCTTAACAAATATCACTGGTAAAACCCCCCAGAAAATAAAGGTTTTGAAAAACACAAATATATATTTTTGATATATAAGTTCTTGACCATTTACATTTATAACATACACCATAAACTTGAGAATCCATTGCTTCTGTGACCAAACCTAACTCACTATTACAAATAAACTGATTTTACTCAATTTCAAATAATTTTAGTTTCCTATGACAAATCAATACGATTTTGATTTCTAATACCTGATAATATTAACAAAATACCCTATACTGTACATTGTCAAAAATCTAAATGTGAAGCTATATGACAACACAATAACTGTATTTCTTTAACCTTTAGTCAAAATGGCCTTGTTCAACAAACATTTTAGTTTTCACACTTTATCCTCTGGCAGACTGTATATTATCCTGACCGGTCTATTGTTGTTTTTAAGAAAACAATAACATTTGTCTGCTTCACAGTTTTACTTACTGCTAAAGGAAATACCAGTTTATTTGTCAATAAAAAACATTGCCAACAATATATTGCACCCTTTTGAGCCATTTGATTCACAAATTACTGTAAATTACTACAGTATGTTTTTCTTGTTTCACCACTCACTACAAATGAGGAAAAATGACAAAACAAAAAAATATTCAAATTGAAAATCCATATTATAATGTGCGTGTATTGGCAATAATCTTATGATTCATGACTGATTCAATATCAGATTATGCCATAAAGGCACTTGGAAAACATTTCTTAACTAACTCAAGTGCTACATCGTTTGCTAAATATCAGACTGGAATAAAAATGTTACCAGGACCGCTGTTCATGTACCAGGCACCATCATTTATGTATTAAACACAATTTGTTTATTCAAAAATTAAATCTATTAATTTTTTAAATATAGTAGAGATCTAAATGGACCTAAAATCCTAGTTAGGAGCACTTCTACAATCTCCATATTTGTATCTACTGATTTGAAATTATTTGCTAGCTTCCTAATACAGTCATATATGGAATAAGAAAACCTACATTCTGTCTGAAGAACTTCATTCAAAGAAACATTAAACTTAATATTACTGTTGCTTAAGCCTTTGATCTCTTCACTGCTGAGAGTTTTCTCAGTCTTGTGCTCAGCCCATTGTTCAATGTTTGTGTTTGTCATATTTATTTACACAAATGATGCCTTGTGTTTATCAGAAGATACTGCATTTCCCAGACAATCTCATTAGTCAAATAAAACCTATCCAAAATGGGCAATTTTTTTATTTTTAATATATTTAAAAAAAGGTGAACTAAAAGCAAAAACTTTTTTTTTAGAAACACCACAAAAAGACATTAGTAGGATTCTATGTGGAGGTTTTCAAAATGAAATCTGCACTTGAAATTATAATGTGTTTTTTTTTTGCCCATTTTCACACTCGGTTCAAACACTTAATATAGATAGGAACAATTTAGTAGCCCATCAAGGCCTACTACTTTTGAAACTAGAAAAAATACTAAGCTAAACTAGGGGACTTCTTTTATTATTTGACACAAGTTGTGCTAGATTTGTGCTTTAGATCCATACTTCCAAACTGTTCTTATTTAGTATGTACTGTTTTAGTTATTGTGTGGGAATCACCAGATGATAATTACTAAGGGGGCACATAATTTGAAAGAGTGAACCCTTCTATTTAAAAATTGTGTGTCCTCATGTGTATTTGGAACTGTATGGGGGAAATAGGACACATTGGCTCTACCATCCAATCTATAGAAAGCACAATTATTCCTTAGCACAGGGTGATATTGTGTGGTGATCACAGTTAATAACCAGACAATAGCCTTTAAGAAACAACAGCATATGAAAGAGTGGACCCTCGATTTCATATTGGGTTGCTCCTGAATTTATGGAAGCCAGATAGGAGAAGATGACTGGACACCATGATTTTTCTGAGGTGTAGGGGATATTGCACTAGTTACCAGGCAATAACTTCTATGGTGGTATATTTTGAAAGGCGAGACTCCCCTTTTTGAAAAAGGTGGGTGCCCACACCATTGTAGCTACTACATGTGGGAGATGCAGTGTGAAAGGGATATTACTGGTGGTCCTCAAATGTTGTCTTATGATCATTTATTTCATTTGCCTCATATGCTGAAATGTCAATGTACAGCATACTGCTTACTGACTCTACACAGTGTGACAATGTTGTACAGGTACCCTACACTCTGTCAAATACATTGGTTGCAAAGATAGAATGGCTTTAGGGATGGGAGAGGGTTTGTGGTGGCCTAGTGCTAAAACAATTGTAACCACAACTCCATTTTGGATATGTGATGGCCGTTTCCCGATTTGCAAACATTGAATGTTGGGAACAGTGGTGAACCTGAAGAGGTGAATGAATGTGTCTGATTTGGGGCTTGTAAATTATGTGGCATCTACCCCCCTCCAAAGATCCTCCACCCCACCAAGATATGCATTCTACTATCAAATAACAAAGTGGGAAACTTTAATGAGCAGTACAAGTGCAGTGGGTTCATGCATTGACTGTGTATGCAGAGAAGAAGCCCCTACTCTGCTCTTTGGTAATCTTTAGAAGTAGCTAGTCCCCTTCAGGAGTGCCAATAAAAATATTTGGCCCTGGTGCTTAGGGAGTTCAGTGAGGTAATGTATGGGTCTACCATGCCCTTTTCTGAACATGTAGTATCTGAATTTTAAGCACTCTCCCCTCTTATCTGTCTGAGCCAGTGGGTACTAGGACCCACTGCTACTCTTACAGCAGGTATTTCCAGCTGACTGTGCTACTATGTAAGTGTAGCCTTACCATGTACTCTTCACTTCTGGTGTCCATTGGAGACAGGTGTTGCCGACAAGCTCCAGACTCTGAAACAGCCACAAAGGCAGTATATACACACTATACCACCACCACTTAGGTCCTGTAGCATACCACTACCTCAAACAGTGAGTACACAGATGGTAGGGTGCATCCTGCACTGGTGCACCACAATGCAGAGCAACCACTTCTTGTTCCAGGCTGACACTGCACCACCTCTGTGTACCTGTATGACCACTGTGCTATTACACCTGCATATATCACTATTACCCTGTATCTGCTGTTTCAATAATAAACCCAGTTCCTTGTTAAGGATCACTGTGTAGCCTAAACTCCATGATTCACATTCCGCTGGTGCCTATTGATAACCTCACTGGTTCTACAGCAATAGCCTCAACAAGTCTTGGGTGTGGCTGCACCTCCCTGACAGATTAGAGCCCCAAGTGCTACGCAATAGTGTTTTTTCAACCAGTGGCAATTGGGTACATACCCCACCTCCAAAGTCTTCTATTTACTTTTACAGGTATTGCACTTAGGCTTGGGCAATGCACTGCTAATTACTACCATACTGTTTACATCTGCCATGTATCTCAATATCATATTTGCTTAACACAATGCTGTTTAATAAACCACCCATGGGTGCAAAGTGCATTGTGTGGTAATTGGAATAGAGCTGTAAAGATGTACAGTATGTCTTTAGAAAGAGGACACTAAAATAACAAATTAATAAGACAAGCAAATGTCCATAGAAAATACAAAAATAAATGAAGAAAAAATATCAGCCTTTCATAAATAAAGTATGAATATTACTATTTGGTACATTTTGCAAGAAACACTCTTAATTTAGGCATTTATTAATAAACCTATAAATCTGTGTCAGGATTTTCTAATAATTAGACAAATGTATGTTTAGAAGAAATTGATGAGTGTGTTTTTGTATTAATGTGTCATTTTTATTGCAGTCAAAAGCTTTGAAAAACTATCCAATATTTTCTAATTATTAGCAGCTGAATCTTCAATGTGAAGCAGTAACTAGGCTGGTTTAATCTTTTCAGAAGCAGAGACTTGCCTTAACCAAGTGCACTCCTAACGTAGCATGATATAAATCCCAATGCATCTTCCTTTGAACTTCTGTAGCTCATTAGTCAGAGGGAAGAGAAAAATATCTTATCCCCAATGTAGAAGGAAAAATTCTTATTCGGAGCAGAGGAACCCTGTGGAGGAGTCTTCCCATCTGGTTGCTTCATTCTCAAAGACTACCAGAAGGTGCTTTAATGAGTCTTTTGTAGCAGGGGCCACCTGCCACCAAAACCGAGGGTCTGTTAGAAAATCATTGCTAGGATCCTAATACGCAAATCACAGAGGGTTGGTGTTAAAATCCATTTTGGTTGGGTCTGGGAAAATGCTAATTGCATAAATGCTAATTAACACATTTTATCCAAACCCTGGGAAAATGTTATAGATAAACTTTCCGGGATTCCTTTATGAATGCAAGTTCATTTAATGTTTTGGGAACAGAAAATTGTGACGTGTTTATATAGATGTTACTCAAATGTTAAAAAATAATCTGAATATTTATTAACATATACTTAACATCACACTAATGTGTGATTTGGAATGTTTCATCATCCATTAAATAATTTCACCTACTGAAGTACGTTTAATATCATCTTTCTCTGTATACATATATTGTTTTTACTGTTACCTGTCCGTAAATTGATTTTATAAATGAGTTGTTTCTTTAAATGAATGCTCCTATATGGGTTCTATAATGTGGCATCATTGCTATAATCACTACCAATTCTTTGCACAAAACAGTTCTTACGTTATTCTTTACTTCAATATCAATCATAAGAAAGGTAATACTGCTAAACAAAATGTAAATAGAGATCTCAAAGGGACTAACAAAACAAGGTGAGGACTATTGATTCTAAATGGACTCACTGTTGTTGATGTAAGTATACTTTTGCAAAAATGTACTGCAATTACATACATACAGATGCAATGAAAACCACTGGATGGATCATAGTGCTTGTTTCTACTGGGCAAAACTTTAGAACAACTGCTTAAGATCACTTATTAGAAATTATTGTGCAGATACATAAGTCATCGTTCTTCTAGTGATTCCATACATAATTGTTTACATATTTTATTTTACATACAACATTTCCTCAGGAAAAAATTAAGATGAAACATGCTACTATCACTAATGTCAAAAGTAATAACACTATTGCACCACATTGATCATTCCAATTCCCAGTGGTTCCCTGGTTCCATAGAAATGGTTTCTACTCAATAAACATTTAGTATGGATGTCTTTCCGTCTATCTTGGTGAAACAGTCTCAGTTATGGAACTGACCCTTTGTTATACTAACCTGGATGTTGAACCAACTGGGGCTAGGTTGGTAAAGGGAAGGCAAGGGAGTAACTACAGGGTAAGCTGGGAGATTCAAGGGGAGATGTTGCATACTTTTTAAAGAACATAGAAGTGGACAAGTGGAGAATTTGTCCATAGAAAGTAGCAACCCATCAGCTTCTAGCTAGCATTTTATACAATGTTCCTAGTAAATGCTAGCTAGAAGCTATGTTGCTATGTGCAACTTCTCTACTTGTGCACTCCTTCACTCTTTAGAAGACGCCATACATTTCTCCCTACTCCAAAGATTTTAATGTAATATTTGTTATCTGTGTTTAGCAAAATATGAATTGTAATGGGAATGGAGCACAATATAATGTGATGGCATGATTAGATTCTGACTAGAGTTGTTGTGCCTTGCGCTAACCTTTTGACTCTCTGTACGTATCTAGTGGTGGTATGTTGTGGTGTCAAAAATCAGATATAGCAAATGAGGTGGATAAAAACAGTAGATGTTTATTAGATATAAAGAATGTGGATAAAAGGAGTCTCCCTACTCCTGTTTAAAAGTTCTAATGTTCAGAGAAATGTCCCCAGGCTGAACCAGATGCCTCAGTTCCTGGGTGCTGGCTTGTAGTGGGTGGGTGAGAGAGCTCCTTTAGGGTGCCTCTTTCCGTAGATCACCTATAGGTTTCTACGTGCGCCTAGGCCAGGCTCAATATGCCTTTCGTCCGGGAGTATCTCCAGATGGATCAAGGTCCACCTATATGTGGGTTGCAGGTAATATCAGGTAACCCCTTTTAGGGGGTCCCTTTCCATATGGCACTTGTGCCTATGTCTCCCTTTAGAAATTGTTAATAAGTTACAACCCATTGCTATGTATAAATGCGCAGTGTCTATGCCTGAACAGGTGTCACGTGCAGTATAGTGTAGGTTGTGGGTATACCCTTGATCAGGGCTTACCTGCCGTATGAGGGTATCATACGTTCCCTCACTATATGTGCATCATGGTGTAAAACAAATGGTGTAAAGTGGTGAACAAGAGACAGGGGCGGGGTCTCGCCTTCCTGTCCTTACCATCGGCAGGGAGCTGTATTAATTGTTCATAGTCTCTGGTCGCGAGCTGCTTCCACAGGTAGCCTCCATTCATTTGCCTCCTCCATAGTGTCTGCCTTCGCATGTATAGTTATGCACATTATGTACCATTCTCTATTTCTTTCTTTTTCTGACACATCATTTTTATCCCTCCTTCTGTATAATATATTGTTCATTGTCCCAAATTCAGATACATTATGAGGCATTTTTATTGACTCTACTGTATACAGGCAACCACACATATATATATTTATGTTAATGAGCAAGCACTTTAAAATTACAGCTATTTACAATTACAGCTAATTGCAGATCTGTCATGTTGAGAATCTAGCACATGGGAGACATTAGGTGTATTTGATTTAGATAATCCTCCAGAGGAGGGACATATGGACACGTCCAGAAACTTTTTGATTGGAGAAGCAGTGCATTTATACTACGAAAAGTACACATAATATCAGCTTGAAAAAGGCCGACAGGCTGAAACGCGTTGCTGAAGGTACACGCTCCACGCTACCAGCTTCACATACCAGCTGACATCCGGGCGGCTAGAGCACAACACCGGTGCATTTCTCCGATCGGGCACGCTGACGTCCATCTCGGCAGGCAGACACTGTGGAGGAGGCAAGTGAACAGAGGCTACCTGTGGAAGCAGCCCGCGACCAGAGACTATGAACGATTAATACAGCTCCCTGCCGACGGTAAGGACAGGAAGGCGAGACCCCGCCCCTGTCTCTTGTTCACAACTTTACACCATTTGTTTTACACCATGATGCACATATAGTGAGGGAACGTATGATACCCTCATACGGCAGGTAAGCCCTGATCAAGGGTATACCCACAACCTACACTATACTGCACGTGACACCTGTTCAGGGAAAGACACTGCGCCTTTATACATAGCAATGGGTTGTAACTTATTAACAATTTCTAAAGGGAGACGTAGGCACAAGTGCCATATGGAAAGGGACCACCCTAAAAGGGGTTACCTGATGTTACCTGCAACCCACATATAGGTGGACCTTGATCCATCTGGAGATACTCCCAGATGAAAGGAATATTGAGTCTGGCCTAGGGGCACGTAGAAACCTATAGGTGATCTATGGAAAGAGGCACCCTAAAGGAGCTCTCTCACCCACCCTCTACAAGCCGGCACCCAGGAACTGAGGCATCTGGTTCAGCCTGGGGACATTTCTCTGAACATTAGAACTTTTAAACAGGAGTAGGGAGACTCCTTTTATCCACATTATTTATATCTAATATACATCTACTGTTTTTATCCACCTCATTTGCTATATCTGATTTTTGACACCACAACATACCACCACTAGATACGTACTGAGAGTCAAAAGGTTAGCGCTAGGCACAACTACTCTAGTCATATCACCCCCTTTTCTGAGCTTGGACAACTCTGTGCCCAGCTGCTTCCGAAGCATTTGGTAGGGTAAATGAGCGCTGGTGTACGCATCACAAATTAATATGATTAGATTCTGGACACAAATGAGCCATGCTGTGCTGTCAATATTAATTCTAAAGCTTAGGCACACCAAACAAATCTACTGGTGAAAAGGGTGTTAATCCTATCACCACAACACCTGACAATTGTAAAGGAATGTTCTACTGCTGCATGTGTTGAGGAGAGCGCTCTGCACTGTCTCCATGTAGCTGCTGCGGTCCCCAAAATAATGAAGGTGCACTACTGGACATGCATGACATTCGACCCAATGTGGCTATTGTGCATGCGTGCCATTACTGCAAGTCTTCCTCCAGACTGCAAGGACATGCCCTTGAGTGTTGAGTGTTTCCTTAGAAAGACTGTGTCATAGTGATGTGGCGGTACCACTATACTTTATCACTGTGCCACCACCGCTAGCCGGTCTGCTCCATACAACACATGCTACCTGCATTAACCCTCTCCTGGTTGTATCTGTTCATACTGCATGTTCCTGTGTTGTGCTGCATTATCGCCTGTGTTGTCTTACAACTTACTGTTCTACCTGGTAAATAAACCAATTCCTGGTTAAACTATTAATTTTGTGGACTAACTTCCATCACATGCCGCTGATACCTATCAACATAGGTTCTGCCAATAGCAGTTATATTCATAAACACTAAAAAAAGACATGGCCCTATTACAAATGTTGGTCTAGATGCATCTAATTCAGTCTTACTACATATTTATTATATATTTATATTAATAAGGATTATGCATGAATGCATACCTCCCAACTTTTCTGTTTAAGGAAACAGGATTTTCTGTGCACGCACAAAAAAGGGGACGGAGCCCTAGGGAAAGGGGGCAGAGCTTTGGGAAAAGGGGTGAAGTCTCAAGGCACCCCCATTCGCATGCGGGACAGTTGGGAGGTAAAGTCTGTGAATGTTTGGGCAGTTAAATGTTACAGCAATGTAATTTGATATTAAATTGAGAAGAAGTTTGAAATATGTGAAGTTGTAATTATTATTTTCAGATCATTCATATAACGGTTTCTTTAGTCAAATAGTGCTGCATAAAAGGAATACGTATTCTCTTTCATTTTATGCACCAAATAATCATTGAGACACTGTTAGCGAAATATGCAACAAGTCCTTATAGAAACCATTTCCATTTGGCAGCTAGTTTTTGAAAATAAACACAGTAGGTAAAGGCATAATTATTTTTTTCCAAAGTTTTTCAAGTTCTTTGCTTGCTCTTTATGAGTGAGTTGGTAGAATTTTATATTACTATATTTTATTTATATGGCACCACAAGGGGTCCACAGAGCCTAACAAAATACATAAACAGATCAGTAAATAAATGTCTTACAGTTCAAAATATTGCAAGAGAAGGACATGGTTTATAAACATTTCTGCAGCAGCTGTCATAATACTGAAGTTAGCAGCAGGGCGGCAGAAACCAAGGTTTAGGTGCCATTTTAGTAAGAAAGTAATATATGATAGTATAAGTAATGGAAGTAAAAGCACATTCTAAAGGGAGGGGCAGATAGATGGGGATGACACAGATAGGGGATACAGTGTACAAAGAGCATGGGGAAGTGGGTTAGGATGAGAGCTGATAATTGAAGAGATAATTATGTATTTAACAGTTATTTACTTATTGCACTGCTAAGATTAGTTTGGAGTGTGTAACCAAATAATTTGAATTTGCATTATTTAATTAAATATGATTATTTAAATACATTTTTTTAAAAACAATGATAATCTATTTTGTTCATAATCTGCACTAAAGATATGTTAAAGAGAAAAGTGCTACTGTGCAGACTCCATCCATAGGGCTTCATTCCCTATAACAACCTGGTGCCATAAGTAATACTGCGCATGCCCGACACAATCTTGCCACTGTGTATAGTGACATGGTGGGAGATGTGCATGTCCTACTAAACTTGTGTGAGACCCGGTGATATACCATCCCAAATGTCCTGCACCGCCACCTGCAAAAGTCATACACTTATTAGCTAGTGAGCTGTATAAAGCCCCACTCTGCTCCTAACCAATGTATATGTAACAGTGAGTACGGCTGTACCTGCTACTGCTAAATAATCCATAACCACTGGTTAAGTACAAGGGCTGTTCAGAACTTGAGCCATTCGCTGGTATGTGCACACCAACTCTGCAGATTACAACATCTACACACATATCATTTCCAACAAGATATCCCTCAGAAGAGGATCTAATTACCTGTACTATGCATTGGAAGTTTTTTTACTTCATTCAGTCTAGGTTTAATCTGTAGAAACCTTTCTGTAATGCAAGCTTACCAATGGAGAGGTATCAACTTGTGTATGAGACCAAATGGGTTGCAGTCACTATGTCAACAATCACAATGTTGAAACAACTACAGTATGTCAACAGTTATGGTGTCCACATTGTTTACATATCGATATGTGAAAATGCCGAAAAAATATGATTATGCACAATGCCAAAATTAGGGTTAGTTTGCGGGAACGGAGGGTTATGGTTAGGCTGTGGGGAGGATTAGGGTTAGGCAGCGGGGGGAGGGTTAGGGCTGGGATACTGGTAACGTACTCTTGCAGTTGGTTTTGCCAAAACTCTGTGTCAACTGATCGCTGGACCACAAGACACCTTCAGAGCTGCCGGAGTAAACAAGTGGAGTTGCTGCACCAACAAGACTGTTTTGTCGACATTTTAAGCATTTTGACATTACAAGGTTTATGGGGGAGATGAAATAAGCATTGGAGAGAGATAAAGTACCAACCAATCAACTCATATCATCTTACAGGCTGTTATTCAAAATTTACAGTTAGGAGCTGATTGGTTGGTACTTTATGGTCTATTTACTAAGCCTTGGATGGAGATAAAGTGAACGGAGATAAAGTCCCAACCAATCAGCTCCTGTCATTTTTCAAACACAGCCTATGACATGGCAGTTAGGGCTGATTGGTTGGTACTTTATCTCCATTCACTGTATCTCCTTCCAAGGCTTAGTAAATAGACCCCTTTATCTCTGTCCACTTTATTCCTCTCCAAGGCTTAGTACATCTAACTCTATGAATATTGACACAATTAATGTTGACAAAGCAAACTGAGCCCTATCAAATCCATTGTATACTGTGCTGTAACAAGTTTATAATTGCAGAAAGAATCACAATCCAATAGGAGTGCAAAGATTGCAAGGAAGGAAAAAAGGAAGCTACAGTAACTGAAACATTCAGCATTTAAAAAGTTTAAAACAACCAATTGAATGAACATCAAGATGCATGACAGACCACAAATTAGGAATAACATGTCAGTTTTGCTGCCCCAATACAGCAACAATAATGTAATGAATACATGCCAAGTCACAAAAAGAGCAGAACATCAGGAAACTCTATGGTTATAGGCTATTACTAATATCTAGCATTTAAACATGAATGTGTAATTTGTAATACTTTCCCTATGGTACTTTGTAATGTGATATCCGATAATTACATGTATATATACATATAGAATATTCAAAAAGCAAAAAATTTTATCTTTAGAGTTAAGACACTGTCTCATTCTGTTTCAGTTAAATAAAAATATTTTTATCTAAGACTATTTTACAGCTATTTGCAAGAGATCAGTAATAAGTAATGTAGAAACTACAATTTTATTCACTTTGTGGGATTAATTATCAACACATGCAAGTTTATTTGTATAGTATATTTGGTGTGACCACTGTGGTGTCACAGTCTAACTGGCCATTAGATTATTTGCCCTCTCGCTGTTTTGTGATCCCTCATTGCAGTGGGTCATTATTGGCAAATCAATCTGTCTAAAGTTGAAATGGATAGAGAACAGGACAGGTCTAATTCAGACAAGGTCTTGCAAATAATAAAATGAGAGCAATGCAACAATCACAATAATATAAGACACTGAAGAATAAACATGTACAGTAGCTAGTTCCTAGCAGTTCTTGTTGCTCCTCTGGAAGAGGGAACATTGCTCAGTGCTCTGTAGTGACCTATGACTGTCCTAAGAAGCTCTGCCATTTGATTAGTGTCAGAGCAACAGTAAATGGTTGACATTTTAAAAATATTGTTGGTTTGCATGGAATAAATACCACAAGAGAGGAAGGAGGACAATGCAGTGTAATATAACGTACTGTTTTTGCAGCAGAAAATTGTATGGTCTGTAAAATACACAGAACTAATGATGTAGGTGAGTTTTAAAATATTCAGATATTATATATACGTTCAGAATATGAACATGGATGGGATGTTAACATGACACCTGTTGATACCTGATTTTAGCCAATTTTAGGATTTGTGTTAGGCTGCAGTTTGGGTTAGGATTATGGTTAGTTAAGTGCACTATGGAAAACTGCATTGCTGACACGGCAACTGTTGATATTTACAGTGTTGACATTCTGGCAATGTTGACAATGTGAGTGTGACATGTCAATCTCCCGTCCATGTCAACATGCTGAACGCTAACTTTTTATACCACACCCCAGATGTTGTGCGCTAATGTTAAAGGGGTAGATGTACTAAGCATTTGATAAAGATAATGTGGAGAGAGATAAAGTACCAACCAATAACCTCCTGTCATTTTACAGGCTATTTTTGAAAAATGACATTTTGGAGCTCATTGGTTGGTAGTTTATCCATCTGTACTTCATCAAGAATAAGGGGCCCATTTATTATCGGGTTTTATCATAAGCAACGAGTTTTAAAACGAGTTGCGTAAGATAAATGGTGCTCAAGCCAATCAGCTCTCAAATATAATTTTTCTAACAGATAACAGTTAGAAGCTGATTGGCTGGAGCACCATTATCATACGCAATAAGTATTATCACTTGTTGCGTATGATCTCGTTTATTAATGGGCCAATTATTACATATACCTCTAAGTGTGAGGAGTTTTAGAAATACTCTTGTTCTGCATGAAACAATTACTACTATTGTGTAACTGGTGTAAAAAAATAATACTTTTGATAAGCATGTTGCACAAATCCTATTTCAGAAGGAAACTGAAGTGCAACATAATCCAAAAAATTATGTGTAAAATGGTGCAAAATTCGGCCTATGATACTTGCACAAAACTTTGATAAGTAGCCAGAATTAGGCAAATTAACCATATGACTAATTACATTCCAGAGTACAAATTTAATGTCAAATTGTTTAATCAGCGCAGTCGGTTGCCAAAATGTTATCATTGCAGTTGACTTACAAAATGTTCAAATGAACCAACAATGAACCATGAATAGCTCAAAAAAATCATTAAATTTTCTAACTACTGAAGATTCACAATCACAGCAATTATTCAGTGCTTACATTATATAAATAAAATAAAATAAATTCAGAACACTTTTTTAGCTAACAGTAACCAAGTATGTATGTACTGTACTTCTTCAGTTGAAAAATAAACTGTATAATATATACAATGTTGAAATGTTGTCTTTTTGAAGAAATAATAAATATTGTGGGGGATGGGGAGGAGGACGTATATTCATTATACAGAGTGTTCATACAATAACTATCGCTACTCAGAGAGTTATAGTATATGATCTATAATTTGGATTTCAGCAAACCTTGCAGATTACATATATGAAAGTATGCAGAAGAGATGAAGCGCTGGCATCCTGTACCCAACACAACTTTGCTCTTCTAGAATTCTTCAGGTTGGCATGTTTAGGTCATCACAAAGGAGCTGCTGTAGAATAAGAACTAGGCCAGCTGGTACACGCATACAGTATATACTAATGAGGGTTGGGTATGGGATGCCGGCGCTCAGGATCTCAGAGTTTAGAATCCCAATGCCGGCATCTCAACAGGGCCACAATCCCGACAGATAGAAGTAAGTATATTACCCTTTCCCCTACCCTTAACCCTCCCTCCCCACAGCCTAAACCTAACTCAACCCTCCATAGCTAAACCTAACCCACTCCCCTGCAGCCTTACCCTAACTCTCCCCCCTAGTGCCTAACCATAACCCCAATACTTACTGTCAGGATCTCTGTGGTCGGGATGCCCGCGCCGGGATTCTGGCTTGTCTCGGGATTTCTGAACCGGAATTCTGAGCGTCAGCATCCCGACAGCCAAAATAATATTTACATCCCTTTCTCAGAAACTGTGTCTAGGTGTGCCCAGATGGTTATCGAACATGAATGGCTATCGAGATAGTAAGTATCTCTATCAAACTTAAAGGAAAGTCACAATAGTGACAATACCCCCATCCTAATTTATTTTAATCTTTGTCTGAGAATACATTGGTGAATGCAAGGGCAAGATGCAGCTTAAAGAAAGCTATGTACTTCCAATGTGCACATAAATATATTATTTGACAAAGTGTATCCATTCTTCCTATGAATAAAAGTTTGTATGTGACTCTCCCATTTGTAGATGTTAGGTCCCCTGAAAACCTCTATAGGTCCTAAACATTTTACTAAATATTGTATGCTGAGATAGTTGTGAATTTTCAACCATTTTCAATTTTCCCAGGCTGAATGGAAATTTACATGCTTAATGAGAAATGGTCAATATGTACTATATATTGCTTAATGAGAAATGGTCAATCTGTACTATATATTGCTTAATGAGAAATGGTCAATCTGTACAATACATTGCTTGATGAGAAAGGGTCAATCTGTACTATACATTGCTTGATGAGAGAGGGTCAATCTGTATTATACATTGCTTAATGAAAGAGGTGCAATCTGTGCTATACATTCGTTGTTGAGAGAGGGTCGATCTGTACTATACAGTGCAATTCTTGATGAGAGAGGGTCAATCTGTACTATAATATTGATCTGTGTTGAACACTGGTATCTGGACTGAAACTAATAAACTTTTTACTACAATAATCTAAGATACTGTAGCTTTGGTCTGTTGCTTTAAAGCTTTTTTAAACTATTTAAAAAAAATCTATTCTGTTATGCTTACATTATAAACTTCTCTACATCTGAGGTTTTGCATGCACAAATTTACTATTGACGGTACAAATTTGTACATGTATTTTAAGAACATCTTAAAAACATATAATTAACTTGCATGCAAGTTTCTGGATTCAGTTCAAAAAAGCTCCATAGTAAACATTTCAGTTATTAACTGTTGATGATTAAAATTCTAGAGGACATTAAATAAGTTGTTCCATGCTTCATTTTACATGCATAACTCACTCATAGTATTAACCTTTTATTTTTTCCATACATTAGAGTAGTAATTAAACTTAATAGATTGTTTGCAATATGTGCTAGCAAGACAGCTTTTTCCAAATGCTTTGAGGAGATGAAAAATCGGTAATACTCTTAAATGTGTTTAATAGTTCCAGATACACCATTATTAAAAATAATTGGTCAAACATGATTTGATCGGTCACTGATCTGTATCATAGCTGAGGAGAGAAAAAAAAAATATCTGTTCAGATAAATATGACCTCTTACCCTACTATAATTTTCATTATATTTAATATTTTGGCTAAATCCTACATTCCACTATGCAATTTTGGAAATATTACACCTTTTATTAAGCAAAGCTTATGTATACATATTTCACTGTCTAAAGGTTTGCTAACTAAACTAACTGATGTTATACTCCAAGTATGTGGGATCTACTTAGTAATCTTTGGATGTAAATATATGTCCTAAATTCCAGTATATCTGAATGAATCTGAAGGAAATAAACTAACTTCTGCTGGTCACGATATTAGGCAGTTGACCTGATGTGCCTAAAATGTGAGCAGGATGTTGTGTAATGAGTTTATTGGAACATATAAACAATTATTACGAGGGCTGATTGAAAAGTAATGAGACTGCCTCTGTTTTACTGTCCTATAGGTAGACGTGGCAACGCTATGTAGGTTATTGTTAAGCTCATATATCGATGTGTCTGAACCTGCGGTTGGACTGCTGTAGTCTCCTTTGTTTGGGCACAGTGAGTGGAAGATCTTCGTACGTTTCGTCATGGCGGATGAGGAAGACGTGTCTGCGAGATTACATCAGAGATGTGTAATTGAATTTTGTGTTAAACTTGGAAAAAGCGGAAATGAAACTCATGAAATATTACGGCAAGCATACGATGGAGAAACAATTAGCCGTAATGTGAAAGAGGGTAATATGCGAGTGACTGACGAAGCACGTTCTGGGAGACCATCCACCGCTGTTACAGATGTCAACTTTCCAAAGCTGCAGAGATGTTGCAAAATTACAGAAGATTAACTTTACATGAACTTTCGGTTTCACTTGGCATCTCATTTCAACGGTTTCAGCATATTGTAACAAAGAGACTGAAAATGCATCGCATATGTACCAGGTGGGTACCCAGAAATCTCACAGTAGAGCAGATGCGACAACGAGTTGAATCATGCATTAACACTGTTCAAATGTCGGAGAGGTTACCCGATATCCTGACACCGATTGTAATATGTGACGAATCATGGATTCGTCATTATGATCGAGAATCCAAACAACAGTCCAGTGCATGGAAAGACGCAATTTCGCCTCCGCCCAAAAAATTCTGTGTGATTCCTTTGGTGTATAATGTCATGCTTCTGCTGTTCTTTGATGTGCACAGTATGATCCTACAGCACTGGTTTCCTTGCGGACAGACAATTAATTGTGACTACTATGCAAACGTCCTGAAAACTCATTTACATGGAGCCATGAGAAAGAAAAGACCACATTTTATAAAAGAGTGTTTTTTGCGCAAAATAATGTTGCATTGTCAGTCAGTGATGCCCAACCACACGTTGCTGCTGTTGCATTGTCAGTCAGTGATGCCCAACCACACGTTGCTGCTGTTGCATTGTCAGTCAGTGATGCCCAACCACACGTTGCTGCTGTTGCATTGGCAGCACTGACTGAAATTTAATGGGACAGCACCGGAACACCCTCATATAGCCCAGACTTAGCGCCCTGTGATTTCTGGGCATCCCCAACCTGAAAAAAACAACTGTGCAGAAAGAAGTGAAAAATGCCACAGCTGCAACACTAAAAGTGGTGTCACAAAATAGTCTACTGCATGTCTTTGAATTGTTGTTGAAACGCTGAAAAAAAATTTCAGATCCTGTGGAGTCATCTGATTCTGAATAAACAAATCAGTCTCATTACTTTTCAATAAGCCCTCGAATCAGGAGTAAATGCAATTGGAGGATGAGCAGCAACAGTCTCTGGGGAAGATTTATCAAACCTTCTGAAAAGTAACAGTATTTTGGCTTTGGGTTTGGCAAAACAACCCTCTATGGTATTGGCAAAACCACCATCAAATGTTTTGGTTATTTTCTGTTTTTGGTTTGTGATTTTTTTTAAATTGACGAAAACAGCTAAAATCATGTCATTTATACCTGTTTACATGCAATCTAAAACCCCAGAATCCGAATTGCAAACTTACAGCAGACCTGAGCAAGGACTCTGTTCTATTCAGAGCCCCAAAAGTGATCCGAGCCGGGATTCGATTAGACTCGGAACCCTAAAGTTTGTGTGTGTATGGTTTTCTGATATTCCAAACAGCACATCTCCACTTAAAAGTAGAAATGAATGTGTATAACACGTAACAACCAATCAGATTCTAGAATCTCTAGGTATCATTTATTAAAATTATTTTCTAAAATTATAGCTATAATCTGGTTGGCTAGCCAATCTCAAGTTTTCTTTTTTTGAAAGATTTAAAATATTCACGCTATATGCGGCTATTTATCGTCTGGCGATATTAAGAAGTCTAGTGTGACTAGAAGTGATCTGGACACTCAAACCTGGCTGAAACTGCCAGATCTCATCAAGTTTGGCCTCCCACTTTTGTCACCAACTTAGAAGAAGATCCTATAACTTGGCAGCCCATGTCTGGCTAGCCTTAATCGTTGCAAGATCACAGATGTAACTAATAGATAGATTGTAACATGAATTTATTTGTAACTGTTATTTATTAATAAATCTGACTGCACTATACTGCACTATACTGTTAGTGGCAGTAGATGAGATTTACGGTTTACTTTATTTTGTTTCTCTAAAATGGTTGTGATAGATAGATAGATAGATAGATAGATAGATAGATAGATAGATAGATAGATAGATAGATAGATAGATTACATTTTTAAACAGAGAATAATTCTGGGGGCATTTCAGGTTTCTATTCCACATCATATATTTATTATATCTGAATTTGAAATATAGTTGTTTTTGATGTTCTCAACTGTGATCTGAATGTTCGCTTTACATTGAGGCAGGTGTGCTGATTGATACTTCTGTCAGTGCCAATTATTATCCTAGCTTCCATATACAGTACTGTACTCTGCATGTGACAGCTTTCAAGAAATTCCAATGTTCTATTGCTAGGTGGACCTGTAGAGGGCAGTGTGTAATCTTTTTCCCTGGATGCACATGTCATGTTGGCCTAGCATTAATGAGGACCTTTCAGGGCATTAAACATTGTGAAGCAATAGTGGAAACCTGACACTGCAGACAGGTACGTATTGCTTGCTGTGAGAGACCATTAGAGAACTAATAAAACTTTTTGCTGCTGGTGAAGCAATGGGAATCATTAGCACATTTCTGCTAGTAGTATTACTATGGTATTCAAATCTTTCCTTGCCTCTGGATATATTGTACCATTGTTAACCCTTTTATTTTCCGAGGTTACTATGTTACCTAACCCTGAATTTGGGTTGAGAGTACAAATTTAGGAAACAGAGCTACATTTATACATATGCTTTATGTAGATGTTTACCTGAATACACAGTCTAATTAGACTATAAAAGTCTGCTGCATGTGGTTAAACATGCAATAAAAACCTACTTGTAGGATTATATATATGCAATTAGAGCTGTGATATGATATCAAGCAAATACATTACATGTTGGTTTTTTGATGCTGCTAAAAATGTAATAAATACACTTGTATGATTTTGGTTTGAATTTAAAAACTTTTTAAATAACAACTTTATTTTGAACAACACAACTTTTTGTTTTCTGGATACACAGTAAAATGCTCAGTTTTTTTTCTTATTCTTTATGGTGCTTCAATTATTTATTAAAATGCTCCTTCCAAACTAGTGGGGGGCATCCACTAGACAATTTTGTCCCTGTCCAACCTCTGAACGATTTTCCCTTGAAGTTTCCCTTGAAATATGATCTTCCACTCTGAACAATTTGCAAAAGATTTGCAAAAGATCTAACAATAAACTATGTTGTTTTAATCTGTGATTGAGAGCTTTCAGCTATAGTGGGCAGACAGTGGTTCATCGTTTGATCATTCAGCGTAAACGATGTGTAAACGATGTGTGAACGATGTGTAAACGATTTGTAAGCAATCAAGTGAAATTGACCTGCATGTTCAGTCGATGGAGAAGACGATCAAACGACCAGCGGGAGCGCGCATCGTACATCGTTAGAAACAATTACTGCACGATTTGCAAACAATGTTCAAACGATGTTTGAACGATTATCGAACGATTTTATCATTATCGTTCAACCGTTCAACTTTATCATCTAGTGGATACCCCCCTTAAGGGAGCATCAGTTGTAACCAAATACTCATGCTGCGGGTGCAGGGCTACGCCACAGTTCTCCAGCCAATGATGGTTTGTAGTGGTCAGTGCTTAAATAGTTTTGGTAGCCGGTTCCTTTAATGTTTTTAGGAATTTATTTATAAATTCTATTTACCCCAGTGATCATGTGGATAAAGCAAATCTGGCATGATGTTTTGATACATCCTGCAGCTCATTTGAGTCCACTGAGAATATGGGGTCTAGTATCACAACCTGCTCCTATTCTTCATACATTATTATTATATTGTTGCTGTTTGATAACAAATATGCCCCTAAGGCATAAATTCAGTTACTGTACTTGTAAAACTTTTACAAACATTACAAATGACAGTTTTTAATTTTCCTTCATATTACAGTATGTGTAATATAACCCAAGCATGAACATGTATCATCATTTATGACTTGGCTTCTATCATCAATTAATCTGAAAACAGTTACTGTATTATACTGTTACTATTCTAACAGTACTCAATAAATGGGATGTAGTTTATTTACCAGCGTCCGGAATGCCGGACATCGGAATCCCAATGCTGGAAGCCCTAAAATACAGATGCCTATCTTTAGCAGACACCGAAATCCCAACACCTGGTATCCCGAATGGAGGTAAGCGGGGACTGTTAGCTGCAGGAGGGAGGGTTAGTTTTAGGCACCCTCGGGGGGGAGGACATAGGGTGCAGGAAGGGGGGATTAGGGATAGACATCACCGGGGGGAGGTTAAGGTTAGACACCACCAGGGGGAGGTTAGGGTTAGGCACCCCCCTCGGGAGGGTTAGGTTTAGGGTGCGGGAAGAGGGGGTTAGGATTAGGCACCACCAGGGGGAGGTTAGGGTTAGGCACCACCAAGGAGAGGTTAGGGTTAGGCACCACTAAGTGAGGGTTAGAGTACTTACCAGCACTCAGGATCCTGTTGGTTCGGGCTTCCAGAATCAGTATTTAGTCAGTATTTACTCTGCCGGCAGTACATCCGGTGGCATTACATACCGATTCCCAACAAATTAACACTACAATGGACTTTACTAATGTGACCGTACACTCAAACAAATAATTTTCTTTTTTTATTACTACTTTGACATAATGTAGATGAAACATTTTATCAAATTTTGTCATCCGAGTTTGGCCACTTTAGGCTCCAGAAAATTACTTGAATTTATGAAAAAGTGCAGGTCCTTGGAAGCTCCCCAAACAATTAAATATTGCTCAAAGGATGTTAAACAATGACAAATACAACAAATCTGACTACCAGATGGCAATGGTACATTCAAATGGTATCGTTTACAATACAAAATAATTTGTATAAAATACTAGAACAGGATTCATATGAACAATGCTTTGCAGAGCCTTCTTAACAATGTATTGTCCCTCAAGCAAAACAAATTTGGGACTCACAAAGCACACCTAAACTAAAATATATCATTTTGAATCCATAGTAAATGTTGAGATTTCCAGATACTGTATTTCATGGCGTTGACATCCAGAGAAGTTGATTACTGAAGGGCACAACAGCCAGCCTTTTGTTGTCCTAAATACCTGATAACCAAGAGCAACAGCTGCGTACCAAATGTTTGCAGTTATGCTATATAATTTTTTTTTAGTGATGTATTAATGAAAGCTGTCTAGAATGATAGTTGTCCCATTCATTTCCCAATGTAACTATATATAAATTAATGCTTCAGAAAATTGTGCTTCTCCGTTCATAGTTCACATTGATGGTAACTTTTTCCATGTAATTGTATGTCATTTTGACAGTGTAAAAAAACAAGATAAAAAGATATTCATGTTAAAAGATGTAATTGTCTATCACAAATATTTAAACTTCACTTGATTAAAAAGAAATTTGGGGTTTTGCTAATCTTGAATTGCTGCTGTTTCCTAGTTATACCATGATTTATTAGCACACCTACTTCCACTGACAGTAGTACTAGCAGCCCATCATAAACACTTGTATTACTGTAACTACTCCTCCAAGACAAAAAGTGCCAAAGTAGGGACCTCCTAAGTGAACCATCCTCAAAAAAAGGTAGTACTACTGTAGTTTACTAAGTAATAATAATATTTTTTGATATGTGTTTACAGCACTGGTAATAAAAAAAAATCTGTTTGAAGACCATATAAATGTGAAGAATTGTTGAATTATAGTTTTACGGACCTGCCTTCCCCCCTGTGTGTAGGCCTTTCAAGGCACCTGAATCTGCTCTTCAAACGTGCAAAGGTATGCTCTATCACAGACCTAGTCAGGGCCAGATTAACAATGGGGCGGATGGAGCTACAGCTCCAGGCCTCCAAATAAAAATAGGCCCATCATCATTACAGCATAATGTTGACTGACCATCTGCTGGTCAGCCATAAATCATAAGTAGTAAAATTGTATTTCTATTTACCTTACAAAATAAAGCATTTTTTTCCTTCACATATTTATGGAGACATTGGTGTTGAGATTATAGAGTGTGTATACACCCATGTGGCTCTGGCCACATCACACAGCGCTGGTCACACCTCATCTGCTTCTCATAATAGGCCCTTGATCATTTTCAGCTCCAGGCCCATGTGGCCGTCAATCCAGCCCTGGACCTAGTGCTAGTTTGTGCTTCATTAAATATGTGCTGGGCAGGTGTGTGTAGAATCAACAGCGGTGTAACCCAGAGAGAAAACTAATTTCCTGAAATGACACACAAATCACATTATACTCTGTGTAATAGACAGACAGTAAGGTCCATAAATATTGGGACATTGACAGAATTTTCATATTTTGGCCTCTATTCACCACAACAATGGCTTTGAAATGAAACAAACAAGATGTGATTTAACTGCAGACTTTCAGATTTAATTTGAGGGTAATTACATCCATATTAGGTGAACGGTGTAGGAATTACAATGGTTTCTATATGTGCCTCCCACTTTTTAAGGGGCCAAAAGTAATGGGACAAACTAAACAATCCTAAATCTAATTTTCACTTTTTAATACTTTGTTGCAAATCCTTTGTTCCTGCTTGTTCATGAGGTATTTTCCCTTCAGTTTTGTCTTCATCAAGTGAAATGCATGCTCAATCGGATTCAGGTCAGAGGATTGACTTGGCCATTGCATAACATTCCACTTTTTAGCCTTAAAAAACTCTTTGGTTGCTTTTGCAGTATGCTTCGGGTCATTGTCCACCTGCACTGTGAAGCGCTGTCCAATGAGTTCTGAAGCATTTAACTGAATATGAGCATATAATATTGCCCGAAACACTTCAGAATTCATTCTGCTGCTTTTGTCAGCAGTCACATCATCAATAAATACAAGAAAACCAGTTCCATTGGCAGCCATACATGCCCACGCCATGACACTACCACCACCATGCTTCACTTATGAGGTGGTATGTTTTGGATCAAGAGCAGTTCCTTTCCTTCTCTTCTCTTCCCATCACTCTGGTACAAGTTGATCTTTGTCTCATCTGTCAATAGGATGTTGTTCCAGAACTGTAATGGCTTTTTTAGATGTTGTTTGGCAAACTCTAATCTGGTCTTCCTGTTTATGTGGCTCACCAATGGTTTGCATCTTGAGGTGAACCCTTTATATTCACTCTTGTGAAGTCCTCTCTTGATTGTTGACTTTGACACATATACATCTACCTCCTGGAGAGTGTTCTTGATTTGGCCAACTGTTGTGAAGGGGTTTTTCTTCAACAGGGAAATAATTCTTTTGTCATCCACCACAGTTGTTTTCCGTGGTCTTTCGGGTCTTTTGGTGTTGCTGAGCTCTCCGATGCGTTCTTTCTTTTTAAGAATGTTCCAAACAGTTGATTTGGCCACACCTAATGTTTTTGCAATCTCTCTGATGGGTTTGTTTTCATTTTTCAGCCTAATGATGGCTTGCTTCACTGATAGTGACAGCTCTTTGGATCTCATATTGAGAGTTGACAGCAACTGATTCCAAATGCAAATGTCACACCTAGAATCAACTCCAGACCTTTTACCTGCTTAATTGATAATGAAATAATGAGGGAATAGCCCACACCTGTCCATGAAATAGCTTTTGAGTTGATAGTCCCATTACTTTTGGCCCCTTAAAAAGTGGGAGGCCATATTGAAACTGTTGTAATTCCTACACTGTTCACCCGATTTGGATGTAATTACCCTCAAATTAAATCTGAAAGTCTGCAGTTAAAGCACATCTTGTTTGTTTCATTTCAAAGCCATTGTGGTGGTGAATAGAGGCCAAAATCTGAAAATTCTGTCAATGTCCCAATATTTATGGACCTGACTGTATATAGCAGTTTTCAAAATATATTTACATACCCAGTAGCTTTTTCTCTGGTGTTTCCATTAACTCAAAATTGTTGCAGTGCCTGCAACAGAAATCTCTGGGCCCGGTACACGGATGTTTCTGAGAGGCCCCCTCCACTACCCTCGATCCCCACAACCAATACCTTCCTCGAGGCACACTCACCCCTTTGTCAAGGTGTACAAGCATATAGGCCTTGACAAATGTGTGTGTGTGCATATATACACATATATATGTGTGAATGTGCATATATACATATATACACAGTATGCAAAAATAGATTTCTTTTTTTTTCAACTCACAATCATATGTGTCGACGTTTCGGCCTATCAGAACCCTTGTCAAGACCCAACAAAAGAGAACTGCACAGCTACCACCAAAATCATATATATATGTGTGTGTGTTTATATATATAATACTATACTGTATAATATACTATATATATTTATATATGTATATATAGATACAGTATACAGTGCCTTGCTAAAGTATTCACCCCCTTGGCATTTTACCTTTTTTGTTACATTGCAACCTTTAATTTTTATTTATTTTTTAATCTGAATTTTATGTGATGGATCTGCACAAAATATTCTAATTTGGTGAAGTGAAATGAGAAAAATATATTCAAAAAAGAATCTTTATAAATAAAATTCTGAAAATTGTCAAGTGCATATGTAATCACCCCCTTTGCTATGAAGCCCCTCAAAAGTTCTAGTGCAACCAATTACCTTCAGAAGTTACATAATTAGTGAAATGAAGTCCACCTGTGTGAAATCTAAGTGTCACATGATCTGTCAGTATAAACACACCTTTTCTGAAAGGCCCCAGAGGCTGCAACACAACTAAGCAAGAGGCATCACACCATGAAGACCAAGGAGCTCTCCAAACAAGTCAGGGACAAAGTTGTTGAGAAGTACAACTCTGCGTTGGGTTATAAAAAAAATATCCACATCTTTGATGATCCCTGGAGCACCATCAAATCCATCATCATCAAATGGAAAGAACATGGTACCACAACAAACCTGCCAAGGTTCGAGTCGAGGGAAAGATGGATGGCGCTAAAATACAGGGATATTCTTCAGCAAAACCTGTTTCAGTCTGCCTGTGATTTGAGACTGGGATGGCGGTACACCTTCCCGCAGGACAATGACCTGAAACAACACTCGAGTGGTTTAAGAGGAAATGTTTAAATGTGTTGGAATGGTCTAGTCAAAGCCCAGATCTCAATCCAATTGAGAATCTGTGGTCAGACTTGAAGATTACTGTTCACAAGCGGAAACCATCCAACATGAAGGAGCTGGAGCAGTTTTACCTTGAGGAATGGGCAAAAATCCCAGGGGCAAGGTGTGGCAAGCGCATAGAGACTTATCCAAACCGACTTGCAGCTGTAATTGCTGCAAAAGGTGGCTCGACAAAGTACTGATTTTAGGGGGTGAATAGTTATGCATGCTGAAGTTTTCTGTTATGTTGTCCTAAATATTGTTGGATTCACAATATAAAAAAAAACACAACTTCAAAGTTGTAGGCATGTTCTGTGAATGAAATGATGCACAATCCATTTTATTTCCCGGTTGTGAGGCAACAAAACATGAAAAATGCAAAGGGATGTATATGTATGTGTATGTGCATATATATATAAATATATATATATATATATATATATATACACATATATACTTAATGGACTTGTTCCTTGCGTAATACAGATATGGTATGCCATGACACCATGTGGTTAACTACATATTCAGCACTCTTACAGAGTGAGATTGCTGTCACTCACAAATGGTGGAGCTGCTAATTCAAAGAATTGTGTGCTCATTGGAATACACACATGCAGAATTGTCAGTTTTTTCTGACACTCAATTAGGACCACTTTTCTGCTATTCTCTATGATGGGAAGGCATAGCTCAGGGTAGGGGCAAATTTAGACTTGGGGTTTGTTTTATTAGGTAACTATTGTTCAACGGTAGGTGCTTTTGGAGTTTAGGTAATTGAGAAAGTTACAGTTTTAAACTATTACCTCACAAATCCGCCATTATAGATATAGGAAGTTTCAACTTGATATGCAGCCTCAGTAGGAGCCTCCATCAGGTGTACACACTTGGAAAACCACAAGTACCAGCATGCTGGGCATTAGGGCCCACTGCCACCTGTAGTACACCTGTAAAAAAAAGTACACCTATAAAAAAAAATATTAATATAACACAACAAACTTTAATATTGTAATATTTTATTTTACAGGTCTTTACCTGGGAGACGGCAGCCTTTAAGCTCTTTTACATGGCCGCCACCACCCCAGGGCTTAGGCATCTTCGCCTGGCAGGCGCCAACCCACCAGGGCTTCGGCATTTTCACCTGGTTAATGCCAACCTGCCAGGGCTTTGGCGTCTTCACCTAGTGGGTAGCAGCCTGTGTCAGCTATTTTTCGTGGCTGCCTCCCACTAGGACTTCTGGCGTCTTTGCCTGGCGGATGCCAACCCACCAGGGCTTTGGTGTTTTCACCTAGTGGGCAGCCTGTTAGCTCTTTTTGGTGGCTGCCTCCCACTAGGACTTCTGGAGTCTTTGCCTGGTGGGCACTAACCCGCCAGGGCTTCGGTGTCTTCGCCTAGTGGGTGGCAGTCTGTGTTAGCTTTTTTTCATGGCTGCCTCCCACTAGGACTTCTGGTGTCTTCACCTGGTGAGCACCAACCCGCCAGGGCTTCAGCATCTTCGCCTAGTGGGTGGCAGCCTGTGTCAGGTCTTTTTCATGGCTGCCTCCCGCTAGGACTACCAGTGTCTTTGCAAGATGGGCGCCAACCTGCCAGGGCTTTGGCATCTTTGCCTAGTGGGTGGCAGCCTGTGTTAGCTCTTTTACATTGATGCTGCCCACTAGGGCTTCTGGTGTCTTCGCCTGGCGGGTGCCAACCTGCCAGGGCTTCGGTGTCTTTACCTAGTGGGTGACATCCTGTGTCAGCTCATTTTCATGGCTGCTGCCCACTAGGACTTATGGTGTCTTCGACTGGTGGGCGCTAACCTGCCAGGGCTTCGGCATCTTCGCTTGGTGGGCAGCAACCCACCAGGGTTTTGGTGGCTTTGCCTGGCAGGTGCCTACCCGCCAGGGCTTCTGGCGTCTTCACCTGGCCAGGGCTTCTGGGCTTCTGTGGTCCTCTTCAGGTGCCGCCACCACCAATGACATCGTGAGTCATGATTGGCTCATGGTGGCCATCTTTGAAAATCAAAGATGGCCATTGCAAGCCAATCACGGCTCGCAATGTCATCGTCAGAGGCACCCAGCAGCTACAGGACTGGCACCTGTTCGGTTGTCGGCAGCAGGCCTGGATCCAAGAGGATCCAGTCCCCACCAGCCATTCTGCTGAGTATGGCAGTGGCACCCACAGCTGTGATTGGCTCGTGGTGGCCATCTTTGAATTTCAAAAATGGCACTGAGGCACCATTTTTGAAATGGGCGTGGCTGCCGTACTTGGCAGAATGGCTGGTGGGGACTGGATCCTCTCAGATCCAGGCCCGCCACCAATGCCCACACTGCTGCCAGACCCTCTGCCACCACTGGGTCCTGCCGACACCCACGACCCGCCACCACTGATCTCCCCACCACCGCCTCTGTGTCCCCGCCGCTGCTACCATTGGTATTTTCCAGCGGTGCTATCACCTGCAAACGATGGCCATCTTTGTTCACCCAAGTGAAGCCACAGTGAGAACACCTGCTGGAGGCTCCTACTGAGGCTGCGTAGCAAGTTGAAAAGTCCTATCTTTATAATGGCGCATTCTTGAGGTAATAGTTTCAAAACTGTGACTTTCTAATTTACCTTAACCCCAAAAGCACGTACTCAGGCACAATAGCTACCTAATAAAACAAACCCCAAGTCTAAATTCCACCCCTACCCTGAGTTTTGCCTTCCCAAAAATCCCCCATAGACTACAGCAGAAAAAGGTTCCTAATTGAGAGTTTCATAAAAAAGTGACAGTTAGAGCTTTAGATTACTCCCAAATCCTCAATTTTTATTTTTTTCCCTGGAATTTGGTATGCAGCACCCAGTGACAGTTCTACCTGGCCATGCCAAATTTCAGATCTGTAATTCTAATAGCTTTTGAGGTGTAGCCCCTTGAACACCCTGCCCCCACCTTCTGAATCCTCTATGGATAAATCCGTTTTTTTAGATGCAGCCTTAATATAAGGGCACGACTGTGCCCTTATAATATATCTAAATAGAAACTAAGTGAAGTAAAAGTCCACTTACCATAAAACTGTCTCACTCAGGGAAGAATGCCTGCCGTCTGCTGCTTAGGCCTGCAGCCACTTCTATTGCCTCCATCTGATCCTCTGAGGTGGCCATGGCTATAGGGAAGGAGGCAGGGACAGAAGGGCCGCTGCAGCATCAGTCAAGTCGTATGGCACACACTAACGACAAGGGTAGCTGGGGGAGGGGCCACTCACTGGCAGGGGGGAGTCTCCAAGTTACCGGGAGGGTTACCCTGGCCAGTGGCCGCGGCGGCCCTGTTTGAGCCCTTGAACATTGGGACCCCTATAAACCTTGGTGCCTGAGATGGGGGTATCCTTTGTACTCCACTGTCACCGGACCTGAGTGCAGGATATAGGATTCATGGCATGAACGAGGATAGCCTGCTACTACAAGCATGCTGAGGGAGTAACAATGAGAGCAATTGTATATACTGAGCCATTGTGCTTCCTAGCTAGTGATATAGATATGGGTATGTGACAGCCTTTTTAGTGCTCTTAACACTTGAGAAAAGTGCCTTGAAAATGTTGTCATTGCAATGTCGAACACATGAGAGCATGCAGATGGAAATGATGTATATAATATTAATTGCGTTGGAGCATGCAGTGAAAGGTTTAAAATCAGACCCGAAGACCTCCTAAAGATTCAGAAGGTTCCTGCTGTTTAGGCAGATCAGTTAAATGATCCCTGATTGAATATTCTACATTCTGCAGAACCTCTGCAGGGATATCAGTTGTTTGGACCCCCCTCTCCTTTAAACCAGCTCACGATTACACTAACTACTTCTGCACAATTTGTGTCAGCATATTGTCTTGCGGGGGTGGAATATTGGGTGGACAGTCTCTCACTGCTGCTCTAAATAGAATCCAAACACTGCAGAGAAAGAGGTTGGGGGCTGCCTAGCAGCTTGTAAAGCACTAGGCATGCCCACAGCATGATGAGCAATGGGGGTGTGATAGGTGGCCATGCCCCCTTTTAATGTGTGCACCTTCACCACACGTGCAATGTCCCTACTCCAACTTCCAAATGGTAGGAGAGGGAGTAGGAGCTTTTTACTCTATTGCTTGTTACTATATTATATGTGGCCCTGATGAAAGGGCACCTACACCAGTAGCAGTCTATACATTTTTCACTGTGCCAGTGATAAGGACACTCTTTTCCCATCCTCTACAAAGTATGACGAGAAGCAGTAGATCCTTGTTCACATAAGTACCTTTATTTCAACTACACTATATAGGACTACATGATGTTACTCCTACTCTCCATGGTAGCATAGAGGGATGACTCAAATACTTTTGATCCATTGTGATTTAATTGTGGACATAGGGTTCGTGGTTATAGCATTTTATTTTTATGTGTTGTTCACCTAATATTTGTTATGTCACATTATTCATATTTAGCCCTCAGTTTCACTACTGTGCCACTTCTTCACAAGTGTTACATTTTTCTACTATTTGATATATATAAAGGTTGTCTTTTTTCTGCATTCATGTGAATGTAGTCTGCAGTACTGTGAGGCAGTGTTTAGTAGTGGTTCACATTGATCTAGCATCTAGCACATTGAGACACTGGTTATTAACAGATACTGCCATGGTTACAGAATGATATATATTTATCATTCATATAATTGTTTTTTTTTTTATTGTTTTTTTCTTATTGATTTTCCTCAACAGTGCTTTTCAGATCATATTCAGGTGCCATTTTGAATTTTTAAATCGTATTTAATAAAAGGTATTTTCTAATATTTGTAGTATTTAGAGGTGTGCATCTATATGGAAGTACTTTTCTGTTTCTCTCTCTCTCTTCTTGCAATTGTAATGAATAACTCCTAGAGAGCACCCTTTTCTTGCTCTCAAATTGGTCTAATACAGTGGTCAGGGAACATGGGTAAATTACCCCACATGGGGTAAAAATGAAATTCCTGGGGGTAATGGACGGACAGCCGGGCATGCATATGAATCATTCTATAATATAGAATGATTCATATGCATGCCCGGCTGTGCTGCAGGGAGGCTCTAAGCCAGTCGCCCGCTGAGATGTTATTACCAGCGGGTGCCCTGCTCCTTCCCTGCACCGCAGCATTAGCCGGAGGCTGGAGTTCTCTTCTGAATTCCAGCTTCCGGCTCTTTCCATGCGCACTATGGGAGAGACATCATGACATTTCTCCCATAGTTCCGAGGAGCAGCCAGGCGGACAGGACGGCGGCGGATCCAGGAGCGGGGATTAAGGTTAGTGGTTTTTTTTGTACAAGCGGCACTACAGGGGCATTATATGGGGTACTACTACAGGGGCATTATATGGGGGCACTACTACAGGGGCATAATTATGGAGGCACTACTACAGGGGCATAATTATGGAGGCACTACTACAGGGGCATTTTATGGGGGCACTACAGGGGCATTATATGGGGGCACTGCTACAGGGGCATAACTATGGGGGCACTACTACAGGGGCATTATATGGGGGCATTACTATATGATTTCCTTCCTTTCAAATCAATGGTGTATCTAAATTTATTTTGGGGTAAAAGGTAAAAAAGTTCCCTGACCCCTGGTCTAATATCTCATAATGTAGATAGAAAAATAATCATAACATTTATCACCAGTGCATTGATCTTCCCTTCCCTTTCCCCATTCTTATAAAGAAAGGTGTCAGTGAGTAAAGTTTCCTACATAATCAAAAGACACTTGGAAACTGGAGGAGACTCTGAGAGGAAGAAGTCTGTCAGACCCCAAGCCACAACAGAATCAAAAGACAAGTTTCTCAGAATCAACACCATGGGCCAAATATAATAATGTGAGGGTTTAGCAGTAAATCAAGAGAGTTTTTTGAGTCTGTAACATTTTTTGACTCTATTAGATTGGGTAAGTTCACAAAGTGTGAGAGTTTTCTCTACCATTTTCTAAACTCTCACTCTATTACATTTGGCCCCATGTGTGATAGGCAGCTTACAGGAGAACAGCTTCAAGCACAGACTAACACTGGTTGAAGTAGGCTAGTCTCAGTTTCATCTGGAAAGAGAAACTAAGGGTGGGTACACACTTGCACAACATTGGCCTCATTTGGGCAAATTGTAATGACATATTGTGCAGTGTGTATGCTCGACAGCACGCTCCAGCAGGTCGCATGCGATATTTTGTGATTGGCCGATACACGATATCGCATGTGGGGCTAAGTAGTTTAATGAAGGATGAGTGATAGTTCCGTCTGTCATTAAATCTTCCTAATGTGTAACGGTAATCTTGCATCATCTGGAGTGAAGGTTATCTCCACTACCATTGGCAAGATTGCTGGTCGTTCTAATGTCTACCCACCCTAAGCTGCACATTTGATGGGGTAAAGTGGCAGTAAGCTAGCCACTGCTAAAGTGGCAAAATAAGAAAATAATGAGGCTTGTGTGGTCATTAAACACCACCAGTGGAATGCTGGAAATAAGGTCTTTGGTTCATCATGCAGGGCTTTCTATGCTATCAAGTAGATAAAAGAATGGTTATTCAGTGTGTGACACCAACTGTCAAACAAGGAGGAGGAAGCTTTATAGTCTGGGGATCTTTTGATGGGTCACAAGTCAATGGTTTGCATAGAGTGACTGGCACCATGAATCAAAAGGGCTACCACAGCATTTTTCAGTCCCATGCAATACCCTCTGGTCTACATCATCCTACAGCAAGACAATGACCCAAAACATATCTCCAGGCTATGTCAGAACTACTTTCAAGGAAAAGAAAAAGATGGTAGACTTCAAATCATGAAAAGGCCAGCACAATCTCCAGACTTAAAGCCCACTGAGCTGGTTTGGGGTGATCTGGACAGCAGGGTGAAAGCAAAGCAACCTACAGGTGCACAACATTTGTGAGAATGTCTGTAACAATGTTGGGAAGAACTTCCCAAACATTATTTGATTTCCATTCTAGAATACCAGTTATATCTGCAAAAATTGGCTACTTTGATGAATCAAAATTGAATTAACATTTTGTTAAAATGAGTCTATGATTATTTTTTTATCTCTATTTCTTTGTTTACTGTATGCTTTCAGAGTACATTGAGATGTTACACTGTATACAGTACATTTAAATAAAAACTGGAAAAATGGAGATGGTTTAAATCTTTAGACCAATATTGTAAGCTTAGGTATATCATGTAGGTATATCAACATACTGTAATGTTTTTTTAAGGAAATTTCTGCTGTTGAAAAAAACCAGTCCTTTCTTTCACATACTTTTACTGTTATGGCAGAATTTGGCAGAGTATGCAGATGTGCTGGAGTGATGCGTAGTGGGTGTGCGAATGGAGGTTAGTCCTCACATCAGACAGCTTAACCAGGTTGTCGGTTTATTAACCAAGTAGAAATAGGTAGTATAGGATCATGCTTGCCAACTTTGGCAGATCTGAATCCTGGACAGGAGGAGTAAGGTAAGTGGGATGGAGGTGGAGCACCGCATCACCTTGATGGTTTGCCAGCATTCCTGGCTTTGTGTGTACTGAATGGGGCAGAGCAACACGGATCATGTCATCGCGGCCCCATCCCCTGTGATAGCTTGTCATTATCAATGTCTTTTTAACACTGGATACAGTGCTGTGATTCATAGCGAATCGTGTCTTCATTACCCACATCCCTCCAATTTCACGGCCAGCCAGTGGAATGCGGGGGATTTGCCTACTTTACCAGAAGCCAAGAGAGACTCCGCTATATTTAGAAGTCTCCCAGAACTTCCTGGAAAGTGGGCAAGTCTGCTTAGGACACAGGGTTAAACAGGGGTACAGGCTGTAGATAGATGTGTGTCAGATAAAGTCATGAGCGTATAGGAGGGATGTAATCAATTTACCGACGGCCAGGATGCCAGCCGTCAAAATTCCAACTCGGGATCAAAGATAGCAGTCTAAATACCGACGCCTATCTTCAGCCCGACGGCGAAAGCCCAACAGCCGCCATCCCGAACGAAGGTAAATGGGGACAGATTAGCATTAGCCGCGTTAGGGTTAGGCACCACCGGGGGGAGGTTAGGGTTAGGCACACCCCCAAAGGAAGATTAGGTTTAGGGTGCAGGGAGAGGGGGTTAGGTTTAGGTGCCCCCGGGGGGACTTAGTGTTAGGCACCACCCTAGGAGTTTTAGGGTTATGCACCACCAAGGGAGGGTTAGGGGGGGACATGGGTAGGTTTAGCCTATTTAACTTTTGTCAGGATCTCGGCTCATCGTGCTTCTGGTGTCGGTAATTCACCCAGTGGCTTTTCAGCCACCGGAATATCATATCTATTCCCGTATAGGGTTTGCTGGGCACTGTAGTGCGCTAGGTGGTATGGCCACATACATCCTGTTGGCTTATAGCAGGATGCTCACTGTACTGAGCGGTAGTGATACAGGGCAATGGGTTCTCTGTGGGGGTCTTTTATGTCCTTATATAGAGTAATAGCTCAGGGGCATGTCCAAACACATAGGACAACACAGGAGTAAGACTTGCAGCTGCACATGTCATAGGTCAGACCTCTGGGGAGAGAACCACTGAGTCCTAGTGCCTGTTGGCTGCATGGCTGCAGACAGAGACTATGCGGACCTCTCCTCTCTAACAATATTGTTAATGTCATATGGTAGTAATAAGCAAGAATGGATTTTGTTTGGAATTTTTCCAAAAAATACCGTATTTTAAATAAATACAGTGCACTATCAAGAAAACATTTGAGCACCACACTTCTTAACAAGAACCAGCTATTGCATTTGTCTGATTTGTCTGTTTCGTTGTTTGCAGCTGTATGTTAAACAGGAATGTGCACTAATTATATGCAGTATGTTCAAGGAAGAAAACCTCATCTTCATAAGACCAGTGTTGTAGGAAAGATGAATCCATACTCAAAATTAATTTTGCTAATTATTTCTTGTGTGTCCTCCAGCAATGTTTACTCATGCAAATTACCTTTGTTATCTGGATTTCTTCTGTGCTTTTAGCTATGTATTTATAGAATCAGGTGGAGTTGATTATTTTTGTTGCCCTGAAATATGAGCTGTACCCACAAAGTTGGAGAAAATTTGTATCAAGAGAGTAGCTTTGTGCAATATACATAAAAATGGAACAAGCCATACCTGGCTTAACCTGGTGCTGGTAGTTGCCTCGGCAAGTGTTGGTGCTGGTTACACTGGTCCGCACTTATTTTTACTATACAAGTGGGCTGAACTAGCCACAAAAGATAAAGCATCCTTTTCATAATAGGGGACAGAATCCACTTTACCTTGGAATGAAGCACTAAGCCCTGCAGCTGAGAACGTCTGAGTTTTATTTATTTTTATTTTTTTTAACCGAGACCCGGATTAATTACAACCATTTGTGCCCTGACTACGATGGAGTGTTTTGAGGTCTGGCATGGCATCCAGTTCTTCCAAATACATTACTTACAGCTGCTGAAGTGCCTCTGTTGAGTAGTCATAACAGTGAGAAAATGTCATGCAAATGTTATTATGCTACTCCAGGAGTATCGAGGAGCAAATGAGGATACCCAGACCGCATTGCAGGCTGTGATTTTAGTGTACTGCAGCCAAAAGAGTGAAGTAGATTCTTAAATATAACATTGCATTTTAATCCAAATGACCTTTATGTATTATATGCTGTGTGGCTATATCCCAGCCTCTTCCTCAGCAATAAATCTGTCAAAGAGTATGGTTTGGATAAAGTATAAAAGGATACTTTTTTCAGCCATTGTTGATCCAAGTCCAATAGACATTTGACCTTTACAAACCATTAAATCGACTTCACTCAGATTAAACATAAGGTATAGTTTCACCAACATTGTCATGCTTGTGCAGCACATTTTAATATATGTTAGCATATTTCAAAAAGTACTGTAAATTTTAATGATTTGATTATATGCATGTACAATTTGTTATCTATTCTTGTTATCTATTCGGGATGTAGTTATTGCGGTCGCCGGTCTCAATACCAACATCCGAATCCCGGAAAGGGACTTAAGAAATACAGACGCCTATCTTAATTCCGACACCGAAACACCGAAGGATGCCAGCCCGAACGAGGTAAGCACAGGGCACCCTTAGCATTAGCCATGGAGGGAGGGTTAGGTTTAGGGAGCATAGCGGGGTTAGGTTTAGGGGGGAAGGTTAGGGTTAGGCACCCCTAAGGGGGGCTTAGGCACCTCCGGGGGGAGATTAGGGCTGTCACCCCCCTGGTAGGGTTAGGTTTATGGTGCGGTAATGGGGGGTTCGGGTTAGGCACCCCTAGGGGGAGGTTAGGATTAGGCACTAGTGGGGAGGTTAGGGTTAGGCACCACTAAGGGAGGGTTATGGTTAGGGTGGAGTGGGGTAGGGATAGGGTACTTAACTGCCCTGTCGGTATCTTCTCCCTTCGGGCTGCTGGCGTTGGGATATAAACTGGTGGCTATTCAATGTGAACCAATATAATCATGTATCAGTGGCTGTATCATGTGAACAAATCAATACAATAATGTAACAGTGGCCGTACCATGTGATCAAACCAATATAATAATGTAACAGTGGCCGTACCATGTGATCAAACCAATATAATAATGTAACAGTGGCCGTACCATGTGATCAAACCAATATAATAATGTAACAGTGGCCTTACCATGTGATCAAACCAATATAATAATGTAACAACAGCTGTACCATGTGAAGAAACCAATATAATAAAGTAACATTGGCCCTACCATGTGAACATACCAATATTATAATGTAACTGTGACCCTACCATGTGAACAAACCAATAAAATAATGTAACATTGGCCATACAATATAAACAATCCTATATAGTAATGTAACAGTGGCCCTACCATATAAATAAACCAATATAATAATGTAACAGTGGCCTTACCATGTGTACAAACCAATACAATAATGTAACAGAGGCCCTACCATGTGAACAAACAGTATAAAAATGTAACAGTGGCCGTACAATGTGAAACAATATAATAAAGTAACAGTGGCCATACCATGTGAACAAACAATATAAAAATGTAACAGTAGCTGTACAATGTGAACCAATATAATCATGTATCAGTGGCTGTATCATGTGAACAAATTAATACAATAATGTAACAGTGGCCATACCATGTGAACAAACCAATATAATAATGTAACAGTGGCCATACCATGTCTACAAACAATTTAAAAATGTAACTGTCGCCATACAATGTGAACCAATATAATAATGTAACAGTGGCCGTACCATGTGAACAAACCAATATAATAATATAACAGTGCCCCTACCATGTGAACAAACCAATACAATAATGTAACAGTGACTCTATCAGGTGAACAAACCAATAAAATAATGTAACAGTGGCCGTAATATGTGAACAAACCATTAAAATAATGTAACATTGGATGTACAATGTGAACAATATAATAATGTAACAGTGGCCATACAATGTGTGTGAACCGATATTATAATGTAACAGTTGCCCTACCTTGTGAACAAACCAATATAATAATGTAACAGTGGCCCTACCATGTGAACAAACCAATATAATAATGTAATAGTGGCCCTACCATATGAATTAACTAATATTTCTTCTTTTTATGATAATATAATACATATATTATATTAAATATCATATATAATATATTATATTATAATATCATATAATATATATATATATATATATATATATATATATATATTATCATATAATATATATTATATATAATATTATATAATATCTGTTTTACAATATAATATATAATTGCAATAATTTGGAACTGACATTCCCTGTATTTTAAGGAATTACAATTTGAAAAGTACTGTGAGTGCCGAGTTTGTATGACTTTTTTTATGTAAATGGTGTGGTCAGATACCAAGGGCAACCCATATGGATGAGTGCCATGGATTAAGCCTGTTATTTATATACATTTTTTGTGGTCACACTTTCTAGGGCACCCTGCTTTATAAAAATGTAAGCAAAACTTTGTCAGTTTATTCCCAGGTGCTCATTAACTGATATGCCAAGGCGTGGTTCTGTCTCTTTAAGGCAGGACCCATACTAATGCAAGAAGCATAATTTGCATAAAATCTATGTGGTAGCTGGATCCAAATGTAGCAGAGCAGTGGGCCTGATTCAGAGCCACTCGCTCTGACAGAGCGCTCGCTCTGAATCAGAGCCGGGCTTTTTTTGGGGGGAGCGGCCTCTTGGCCGCTCGCATAGCTGTGCGTGACCACCCACAGCTATTGCGAGTGGCCAGGATGATGGTCAAGATGTTCGCGACCATCGGGCTTGCGACAAGACCCTTGTGGTAGGGTCTCACCCATCGCAAGCCCCAGAGAGCTTTCGGCTCTAACAGAGCCGGAAGCTCTCCACTGACATCACTTGTGATGTCAGTGAAGCCACCCCCAAATGGCCTCCATTTGGGCAGCCACCCCCCTGCCCCCCCACCAGCGCTTGCGACCGGGTGTGAATCAGGCCCTGTGTTCATACGTTTGAGAGCTAGAGACCTATTCATCATCACTTATTTTTCAAAACAGCATGTGAAAATGAACATTTTCACATACTTTTGAAAAAAATAACTGTCAGGGCCATTCATCAAGTTCCGAAAAAGCATTTTTTAGGAACTTAATGGTGTTACTGAACACTATCCTGAGATGGCGTTCAGCCCCCCGATAACAAGCCAGCCACAGCAAAGTAATCTATTAAGATCTCTCCCTGCTGTGTCTGCACTGCAGAGCCCAGGAGCTGAGAGCCTGGACTCACAGAAAAAAGACAAGTGAGCCGGGATAAGGGGATGCGGCAGCGGGGGGGAATCGAACATGAGCTGGGGTTGTCCCAGATCGAACACCCATGGGGGGAGGGGGGATTGGACACCTGCGGGGGGAGGTGGGCTGGATTGTATACCTGTGGGTGGAGGGGGAATTGGACACCTGCGGGGGGAGGGGTGCTCAGACAACTGTAGGGTGAGGGGGGCTGAATCGTACACCGGTGGGGGAGAGGGAGCCAGATTGGACACCTGTGGGGAGGGGGAGCGTATTGTACACCTGCGGGGGGAGGGGGGCTGGATCAGACATCGGAGGACATGCAGCAGTGAGGATATCCTTGTGGATACCTCAGCTGCAGGGGAATAGTATCTCTTTTCCGAAAATCTGACTCCGCTAAAAGAGCAGTCTTTCGGAAGAGATACTTTTTATTAGTGAGGCATGATGAATGCTTCCAACACATTTTTTAAACTTGCAGCGAGTTTAAAACATAATTATCACTAGTGATAATTATGTCATGATGAATAGACACCCTAGTGTGGGGACTGACCAGATGGGAAGACCTTGACGTGGTTGGTCAGCTGAACATGTTATTGCAATATTTTGGAGCTAACATTCCCAGTATTTAAACGAATTACAGTTTGAAAAGTAAGTGAGTGACGGTTTTGTTCACTGAGCTTCCTTCCATTCCATTTAGCGCATTATTACTGGGGAAACAGTAGTATTTCTGTTTGGACAGTACATGCACATTGCTTGGTGCTAAGAGCTAACCTCTTAGAGATTATTAGATATAATATTTACAGTTTATCAAACAACTTCTCTAAATATTAATATGAAAAGCAAGTCTTATGCTGGCCATACATGCTACAATTATCGGGGCGATCCGCCTGATATCGGCAGATTGCCCCGATAATTGTAGCATGTGGGGGGGGGCGACTGAGGGTTAAATATTTCTCGGTCAGGCATGCCGGATTGTCCAGCATGCCCGTCCGTTGTGATATTTACCGGTAAACTGTCGGCCGCATCGGGCAGTGTATGCCCAGCCGCGGCCGACAGACAGACATTTCCTGTGTTCCTTCCCATGGAAGGAACAGGGAAATGTCTCCTCCCCCGGGGGCAGAGCGCAGATGTTCGGCTGATACACTGTGAGAGAAATCTCACAGTGTATACCGGTGACATCTGCGGCTGGCAGGCTGCCAGATAAAATGTCTGACGGTCTGACAGACATTTTATCTGGCCATGTATGCCCAGCATAACCAATCTCTTATCATTGGAGAGTATTGTTCTCAAGAGTATTGAAGCTCCAGAATCATAGTCAGTGAGGTGAGAACATTACATGCGCTTCTGCTAGTATGATTGTGAGCCATATATAAGTCTTCTAATTGGGTAGCCTTGTAAAATGCATTTTAATTAAATAAAACACTCAATGAAAGCCCTTTTAACCACCTTATTATAAAATAATTGTATCATAGTTTAATGGGAAATTTGAATCCAATGGGAAATAACTGTTAATGAACAACATGAACTGCGCGCCCACCCGCTGTACCATTGTGAACCGAGTTGACATAATGTCATTAGATACTCATCCCATTACAAGCATTCTCCCACAAGTGGTTAAGCAAGTCTTTGTGGTGTTATATTTAATTGATCTTTATTTCACAATTGCCTGTAAGTCTATTTGTTTAATATTATAACGCTAAAATAACTATCAGCGGTCTTAGAGACCTATGACCATTGTATTGGACAAACTGAGATGGCCAATTTATCAATACAGAGTTCTATTTCATTACCCTAGCATTCAGATCCCAGGGCTGTCAAGAGACATAACATTGCCTTTCAGCGCAGGGCTGCCCTTTTTTTCAAATGTTTTTCTCCCCTCACTGATGGCACTGCATTTCAGGGAATCTCATGTGTTTGAAACTAGTGAGTTTAGATAATCATTGTCACTTTACAGTACTAAAACAATTTTCTAAAGATTCCAACTCTTCTATATCTTACACTTTAATAATCAGTGATTTTAGCGACTGAGTAATGCCTGAATTTTGAATTTACCTGTATTACTTTTGGAAAAATTACCATGCAAATCACTAATAAAGTTGAGAGGTGCAAGAAATTCTTCAGATCGACTGGATTGTTCTGAAAAGCGCTCACATTAAAATCACTGGTTAAGCTCTTCTTTTTCATATAGATATATATATATATATATATATATATATATACATATATATATTTATGCTACAATTTTTATCACAAAACAAATTACTCATTCCAGTTTATTAAATATATATATATATCAATAAAAAAACTGATTATAGATCTGGGCTGCGGTACTCTGCTTATTTTCTTTTAATTTGTTTCAAGCAAAGCAGATGTTTTGTGTCTATATTATAAAGTGTGAGCACTTTTTTATGCAGTGGAAATATAGAAACATATATTGCACACAGTAATACCTACAGTATGTGGGATTTGTACTAATACAAAATGCTTCTTCTGCTCAATTTAAAATATATTCAAGTTTTCACACATCTGCTATCCCTTCCAAACAAAAAACCTGTTTAAATCCTGCAGGTGTGACATGCTGGGATGGAACATCTGTGAGTTATAGGCGGAAGTGATAGAGAGCACGGCTGATGAGATCAGCTGCTCTCAACTAGTACATAGCATTTGTATGCCTTTGCAAAATCACCAATTACTCTGAATGTACAGCTTTCAGATGACTTCTTTCTGCAGCTGCACCTCTCTGATGCTGGGCATGTGTAAGCTGCATTGATTCTGCTGTGTGAGAGCTCTCCCACGACCCCTTGGTGAATTTATCCCTTGTTCCTACAGCCTTTTTCATCGCTGTTCACTGCACAAATAGAGCATTTTCCAGTTTCCGCCCCTTGACAAAATCAATTTCCTAAGCAATAGGCGGATGACTGATGCATTACGTTAAAAACCTGAAAGATGCAGTTTATCAGTTCAAGATCTTGTAAGTTGTTTTTGATAATATCCTTATTGATGAAAGTAGTCACTTATTAAATATTAGTCATGCAGTAATATTGTTCTCTCCTTTATTTATTTTTTTATCTAAATCCCTTATTTTATGTATTGTTAAATTACAAAAATAAATATTTTTCAAATTGTTATATTTCCTTAAATTGTTGCTTATGTTAATTATCTTTAGTTCATCCAGTAAAATAATTAAGTTGTTCTCCAAGATCTTGTTTGACTCAGCTAATAAACATATTAAGTTGAGTAAACTGAATCTTGTGTTACTTCATGGGTTAATTTTTTGATAAATTACAAAGCCCAATCATAAATATAATAATCTTGTATATAATAATTCAGTGTAATTTTATGGCACATCATTATTAAACAGCATACATTAAAATTAGAGATGAGCGGTTCGTGTTTTACTCGGTTATGTTCGGATCTTAGTAACAGCATCATATTGGCTATACGTCTCTCACGTGTTTTGGATAGCAAATAATATAAATCCGAACTAATACAAACCTGCGCTAATTTGGTAAAAAGTACAGATTCAAAACCGAACCACTCATCTCTAATTAAAATATACATTAACATATGCAAAAATAAATTACATAAATTATTAGGAAATAATTACAGTTTCATAAACATTAAAGCAAATAAACTCACAAATCATTGAAGTCAACATTAGTGCTGAGGAAAAGAAGAAATAAACACACATGCATTTCTTTCGTCTATCCAAAAATTTTATATATTGCTATACATTAGAAGTTTTTAAAAATGATAATATTGTACAGCTTATAGAGATACTATTAGTAGACATGGGGATGCATAGGTATTCTATACGTTTTCTATGCATAATATTCACATTATCACTCACAGAGTAGAGTACACGTACAAAGGGTTGTTCTTCAGAATGGGCATATTGTTCACAAGAAGCAGTGAGCTGGATTTAGCAGCAGATGCAGATACAATTATATTATTATAATTTAACTGCATCGGATTAAATTTTGTCATTTTTAAAATTCATGAATGTTGTGCTTTTTTCAAATACAACCTGAATAATGTAAAAGAATATAAGTATAGGATTGTGTTAAAGTAGCACTGTAGCCCCCACTCTACCATATAAAAACATGACATACATATCATATTATTTATTTATCTATGCAGTGCCACCATATCATTCAGTGCTGTACAGAGAATAGACAACCGTTAACATCAGACCATGCCCAAATGGAGAGTACAGTCTAAATACCCCACCACAAGGAGGACAGTCCAAGTCCATATTTGTCAGCAGACAATTAATCTACTGATATGGTATTTTTCTTTGGATTGTGGGATGAAACGGTAAACAAAGTGGGCTCTAAGTACTAGCACTGTGAGGAAGCCATGCTAACTACTGTGTCACAATGCTGATCATCATATATCACAGAATTTATATATATATATATATATATATATATATACACACACACATCTATCTATCTATCTATCTATCTATCTATCTATCTATCTATCTATCTATCTATCTATCTATGTCAGCCTGCAAAGAACAGACTTGTAAAATTATTCTCTACACACCATTGGTTTCCAATGGTTAATCAAGAACACCTCACTACAACACGTGCATTAAATGACACAGGAATGCTGCACATGCTATATACAGTGTATGGGTTTACTGTGTTAATAAAGCTATTACAGAGATTCAGTTTGAATTATTTGCTTAGGCTTTTCTATTTGTGTTATATAGTTTTAAACTTTTATATTTCCAATAGAATAGGTTAGTTTGGGCAATGTGTCAAGTTGCATATCTAATTAGCTTTCAACTAAATTTAGTTAGTCCCTAACCACTTGGCATTTTGTTAACTAATTTGGTATGTGAACAAATTACTAAAACAAATGTTCTCTTATGAAAGTTAATTTAATAATTAAGGCTTTTAAGGCTAGCTGATTTACTGTGAGTTGTAAATGACAAATTAAAGGGCATAAACAATTATTCAGACACAAATTTTGATAACTGTTTAATAATTAAACATCTAATTATATCATTATAATTTTGTGGAAACTTTACCAAGCAGGAGGCAAATGTATCAAATGGTGCTAATTATTAATATAAAACATATTCAAATACTCTAAATATTTTCTGAAACCCTCTAATTGGATTTGGCCAAGGATGAAAAGTTCAATTGTTACCAATAGGAACAGTGAAAATAAAGTATGATTACATTTAGTTCTGTCAAAATGGAGACATATAGATATATATACTTCAGAACCTGAGTTGGAAAAATGTGTTCATTGACGAATAAAGAATTAAATATGTGTGTCCCTTTGGGAAATTAGTCTCCAATATCAAACTCACTTTCTATCACTTGTTATCACTCACTTTTTATCACTCACCATCTAGAAAAATTATTAGGCATTTGGTAGAGCAAGTCAACATTCACATCATGCAATTACAGCCTTTACTAGTGAACTCCAGATTTTACATTAAGGGTGGTAAGAAAACATTTGACGTGGTTAGTGCCACATACATAAGAACAGCTGTGCAGTCTAATGCACATCTGGAGCTTATCACCTATGCTGAATCGCTGTTATGAATTCACTAACAAATATGAGAGTACCTTGAGGTGAAACGGAATGAAGATTTAATAAGACAGCTGCCAACTCTGTCTTATTTCTATGTGCACAATAGATTGTGTGGTGATTATGTGATTATACAGATCAAACATGCATTTTTTTTATTCCTTTGCAAAAACTGTGAATGCTTCAATTTTAAACTAAAAAACAAACAAAACCTCTTTAAATGAAAAATCAGTGAATCAAAACAATAGGAACTTTGTTTAGGCCGTAAAATCCATCCCATAGTCCCTTGTGGATAAAACTGTCAAATTAATTTATTTCTACTAGACATTTGGATAGAAGGCTGCCATTTACTCTTGGCACTCACTGGGCAAGGGAGTCTTTCTTACTGGGCAAAGAGCAGAGTGCAAATGACTGTGTTGATGCCCAGGTCACATTCTGCACTTTATGTAAGAATCCATCTGCTACACCACTGTCTTTATAAAGTGAAGTTCATGCATGCGACTTGTTTAAGAAGATAAGCAAGGTTAATATGTATCTGTGAAAGATATCCAATGTTTGGTCTTAAAATGTCATTATACATAAAATACTAAACAAAAAGGGAACATATTCCACCAAAGCCATGAGTGATAAAAACAAAAAGCAATATACAAATAAGGTGCCATGGAATAAAGGACTGAGAGTACCAAAAGATAAAATTAGTACGATTTAATGATAAAGCAATCACATAAAATCCATAAAAATAAAGACAAAGATTACTTGTATAAATACCACAATAATGTTGCAAAGCACAAATACAGCCACACACACATTTACACCATGAATCAAGTGATAATACAGAATTATTAGTGTCGTGGGAAAAGAGAAAATGACACAGGAATACGTACCCAGTGATAGAGTACTGGGACCCCTCGGTAACCAGTCCTGGGATGATCCGGAATCTCCTAAGGGGTGAATCACACTGTCCCAATGCTTAAAACAGGAGTGTCCTTGTACCTGGTCTCAGATCTATGCAGACATCCAGCGCCAACGCGTTTCAACCTAAAGTGGTCTTTTTCAAGACATTGGCGCTGGATGCCTGCATAGATCATTGTGCTTAGGGTGTGCAATCTAGGGCCCCTCTCCCTATATATTCTGTACTGTGTGTATGTAAGTACACTTGAAAGAAGGACGAGACTCCTTCCACCTTGATTAGCACACCTCCCACCTGTCCCTGGGTGTTTTTAATTAGCAAGGAGTCCTTGCACTCCAAGATTGCACATCTAATAAGGCACACTGAGGGTAAAACCTATTATATATATGCTGTGTATCAGTTTTGGGACTGGTATTGGGGTTTGGGGCTCTCTGGGCTGGTGTGGCTGGACTGTTTCATGGCATCATAATGTACACTTTTTCACTTCTTTAGTTTGTTTTTTATATATGTAGCACTTTATACACTTTTAATTATAACCTCCTACTTTTGTAAGACTTAACACATAGATGTTTCTTTATTATTCTTTAACCTTCACTTTAAATCACACACTAATGTGATGCCATGGGGCAGTTCTGCTGGGTTGGCCTGGGGGGTCCCGTGCCCTGTATTTATTCCATAGGAGTGTTAGGGACCTGCCTGATGGAGGTCACCTGGATATGGTGGGCAGACCCATAATTATGGCCATCAATATGCTAAGAACCTCTTTGATGCAATTTAGCAGCATTATTATTAGGTTCAGCATGGTTAGATCATGCACCTGCATTTATTTCATTTTCTGCTTGCAGCACTACTACTAAGTCTCAACAGGTAGCACCTCACATTGTGCTTAGGGTGTGCAATCTAGTGCCCCTCTCCCAATAAATCCATTAGGTAATCCACATTGTCATTTGTACTGTCAGCAATGATGGGGTTAATGTAAGTGCAACAGGTATTGGTCTCTTTGAAGGGAGGTTGCCATGACAACTGAGAAGGCACTATATAGCTGTGAGGCACTCAGGGTGACAGGTGGCCTGAATTAGTGGCTGAAAGAGTAGAGAGTCTGTTGTTGGAGGTACCTGTTTAGAGAGATGGAGCCCGTGCTCTCTGGAGAGGAGGAGATCAGTTGCATCCCAGGCCACCTGAAGCTAACATGAAGAAGGGGCAGTGATCGTGAGAGGGGGTGGAGAGCAAGTGGGTGAGCCCCGGGGAGTGAAGTTAGGCACCTGTGAGGAGAGAGGCTGACTGTGTGAGCTCCTGTCAGTGACAGCTCTATCACCAAGGGGTCCGACACTTGAGGGTGCAAGGGTTGACGGACAGAGACAGGAGCTCAGTGGGGTATTTACTCCTCTCACTGATGTCATTCAGAGCACTGACAGACCAGATGATATGGCCAGTCAGAGCTGAAGAGGCCTGTTACCAGCTATCCAGAGCAGAGAGGTGCTGATAATCTTGCTGAGACTTTATTAAACTACATGAATACACACATGCTTACATAAAGAGAGAATGTACTAATTCCTGTGCTACAATACACTGTAAATGTAAATTTACATTTTTCACATTCAAGCTCCTGTCAGTCTGTAAAGTGACAGTTAGAAGCTGATTGGCTGGTACATTATATCTCTCCACTTTATCTCTCTCTGGGCCTGATTCAGATTTGGGAATAGAGTAAGAAAGAGCAAGTAACTGTGCATCTTGACAAAACCATGCTGCAGGTGGGGGCAGATATAAAATGTGCAGAGAGATTTAGATTTGGGAGGGAGGCGTCCAATCTGAAATCTAAATTGCAGTCTAAAAATAAAGCTGTCCAACATTTGTGTGCTACATGCAGAAGCGGCCAATATTTACCCTTCATGCAAAAACAATATGTAATTGCACAACTTGCATTTAAACATGTTTTGTCCCGGTACACAGTTACTTAATTACTATAATTAAAATTCTTTAGCAAGCAATGTCCAGACTATGGACCATTTGCCAAGCACAGGTACTTCATATCTCCAGATCTGTGAGGTCCTGGACCCAGGGGCAGAATGAGAGCAAAGCTCACAGATGTAAGTGTAATATCCAGTGTCAAATCCTCATGCAGAGCAGGGCAGCAGATACCTTTTCATACTTACTGACATTTCTTCTAGGGATCAGGCTGTGACTGCTGTATTAGGGATTACCACACTCTCCCTCTGGGGTGTGCAAAGATTTCTTAACCTCCCTGATTACCGCTTTTTGGGCACTGTTTATCATAAACTGTATTTTTAGTGCGGGCGTGATATATATTTTATGACTAAAATTGTCAATGTACCACAAATTATCTCAGCGCCTGGGTCACACCTGAGAGCAGAAACACTGCTGTAGATAAAAGCAAGGGGAAATTGCAAACCTACCCTAAACAAGAAAACAAATATTTAACTGCGCTGGTTTTCTGAGAAATAAATGTACTTCAGTGTGACAAATGAATATTGACAAATCTCAATGTATAATTAAACTTGAGCAAGTTGCTTTACTTGGTTGACACTAAATATACTAAAATTACTAAAAAGCACCTCTCATGGAGGTAGTAGCCTATACAATATTACATATGGATAAATCCTAATACACATAAATACTACAACAATTGGCTAGTATTTGAAAAGAGTATATAGTCTATGTATCAAAACACAGGATAATGTCCCGATGGCAATACACCTACTGAAAAATAACTTTCCTTGATATTGAAAAATATCTCCTTTATAGGAGCTTTAGCCAGGTTCCTTTGAATAGTTGATGGTATATACGTAACAGTGGCATAACTTCATCCCAGGTGCCTGGAGGCAAGATAAATGTTGGTGCCCCCCCAAAACAAAATTTACCACCCCCCTACTACCTATGTCAGCCCCAGCTGCAGCCGCCCCCCTATGAAGCTCCTTTTATACAGTTCCCCCAGTAGTGGTCCCCCTATGCAGTGCCCTCAGTAGAGGTCCTCCTATGCAGTGCCCGCCTATGTAGTGCCCCCCAGTAATGGTCCCCCTATGCAGTGCCTCCAGTAGTGGTCTCCCTAGGCAGTGCCCCCAGTAGTAAGGGCCCCTGTAGTGCCCCCAGTTGTAATGCCATTGTAGTGCCCCCAGTAGTAATGCTCCCTGCAGTACCCCAGTAGAAATGCCCCGTGAAGTGCCCCCAGTAGTAAGGGCTCCTGTAGTGCCCCCAATTGTCGTCCTCACAATAGTGCCCACAGTAGTGCTCCCAATAGTAAGGCCCCTGTAGTGCCTCCAGTACCCCCATATGATACCCCCAGTAGTAAGGCCCCTGTAATGCCCCCTGTAGTGCCCCCATATGATGCCCCCAGTAGTAAGCCCCCTGTAGTGCCCCCAATAGTAAGCCCCCTGTAGTGAGCCCCCCGCGCACACACATACAAAAAAAACAACAACAATACTTACCTTAAACCCCGCTCCAGTGCTGCTGCTGTCCGTCCCCGGTGCCCGCTGCTCGGAGCTATGGGAGTGACGTCATGACGTCACTCCCATAGTGCACTGTAAGAACCGGAAGATGGAACTCAGGGGTGAGCTCCATCCTCCAGCTGCCCCTGGTGCCGCCGGGGGGAGGGAGGAAAGAAAGAGCGGGCACCTGCTGGTAACAAACTCAGCGGGCACCCGGCAAATGGAGGGTGCAGGGGGTGCGACTGAACCCCCTGCACCCTCCATAGTTACGCCACTGGACGTGGAGCACCAATCAGCGGCGCTCCTTCTCAATGCAGTGCCCGGTGACAATGGAGCCAGGTGCCCCCTTCAGGGCTGGCGCCCAGGGGCTGGCTGGCAACTTTTAGCCTGGGGGGCAAATGCAGGCAGGCGGCCCTGGCAGAGGAGTAGCATGTAGCCAGGGTGCCCGAAAGAACGTGCATGCTACGGCGCCCCCCCCTCAAGTGTTCTAGGGAGGAGGCGGGTCCATATGGGATTAATGTAAGGTAAAAATAAGGATTAGGGTCAGCTCCCTGTCGTAGTGCCCATATGCAGTGCCACCCTGTGCCACAGGAGAGGACGCCCTTATGCAGGCCTTGAGTAGTGCCCCCAGTAGTGCATCCCCCCTATGCAGTGCCCCTTGTGTCCCCAGTAGTAAGCCCCTTATATAGTGCCCCCAGTAGTGGTAACCCTTATGCAGTGCCCCTTAAATAGTGGCCCCAGTTGTAGTCTTCCCCCTATGCAGTTCCCCCACTATTGCCCTTTATATAGAGCCCCTAGCAGTGGTCCCTCAATGCAGTGCCCCCAGTGGTAGTCCCCTCCCCCCTATGTAGTACCCCTAGTAGTAGTCCCCTCCCCCCTATGCAATGCCCCTAGTAGTAGTCCCCTCCCCTTGTAGTAGTCCCCTCCCCCCTATGCAATGCCCCTAGTAGTAGTCCCCTCCTCCCTATGCAATGCCCCTAGTAGTAGTCCCCTCCCCTTGTAGTGCCCCTAGTAGTAGTCCCCCCCAGTAGTAGTACCCCCCTTGTAGTGCCCCCAGTAGTAGTCCCCCCCTTGTAGTGCCCCCAGTAGTAGTAGTCCCCCCCTTGTAGTGCCCCCAGTAGTAGTAGTCCCCCCCATGTAGTTCCCCCAGTAGTAGTAGTCCCCCCTCTTGTAGTGCCCCCAGAAGTAGTAGTCCCCCCCTTGTAGCGCCTCCAGTAGTAGTAGTCCCCCCCTTTGTAGTGCCCCCAGTAGTGGTCTCCTACTTATAGTGCCAGACCCCCCGCAGTAGACACACATAATATAAAAAAAACCACTTACCTGACACCCGCTCCTGCTCCTGGTCCCGCCGCCGAGATCAGCTCCTCCGTCCGTCGCTTTGCATTATGGGAGTGACGCATCGTGGGAGTGACGCGTCACTCCCATTACCCACTGCGGGAGCCGGAAGATGTCCGGCTCTGGCAGTGGGAGCAGCAGCCGATGAGAGTCTATCTGACTCTCATCAGCTGCTAAAGCAAACACACAGCTGCCGGCTCCGGCGGCTGTGCGTTTGTGCTGTGTAGCGCTGACCGAACTCCGTCCGGTCAGTGCTACACATGCGGTGCAGTCTGTGTCACAGTGACATAGACTGCCCGCGGCCCGCATGACGCTGCAGCCCGGGGGGCACATGGCACCCTGCCCCCCGGCCCAGCCCGCCACTGCTGGCGCCCGACGGCAAATTACTCCATTGTCTCCGGAAGTTCCGCCACTGATACGTAATCCTTTACCTGCTCCTTATATGAAAGATGCCCGACAGTGTAAAGGCCAATTCAGGGCTTGTGGTATCGCACATCGGGTGTTGTTTTTCGATCACAGCACTGAGTCCGGACTTCAGCGCTGTGTATGGGCGGCTGTGAGGGTGATGTGCCGCATCAAATCCCGGTCCTCTTGTGGTGTGTAAGGGCTGCAGAACCCACCGGCTCCAACTCCAATGTTCGAGGTGTATTAACAGCTGATAGTGTGTTGCGCCGTACCATCTGTGGGTCCTTATCAGGCACTGATGGCTATTTGCTCCTTGGATCAAGCGAGATACTGCTTGCACCCCGAATACATGAATGGATTGCTTTGTTCAGCCGGCAGGTCCTGCAGCTTTTGACATGCCACAGTAGAACCCAGAGGTGGTACGGCACAACACATTTATTTCTCAGAAAACCAGTGCAGTTAAATATTTGTGTTCTAAATTCACAAAGTGACAATTAAAACTATATTATAGGCTAATGTCATCTTCGCATTCTGAAGCTTGGTAAATCTAGAAACCTATGGTGCTGTTTTTTGTGGTCAAAAATGGAAGGACCACATCAGACATCGGAGATATCTGCTGTTGTCTCTTCATGTTAAAATTCCTGGAATGCTTAATATTTGCAGGTCTGCCCATCCTGAAAACAGGTGTATTTGGGAGATATCTCGCAAATATAATGTTATAAATATGCTCTGTTATCATTTACAATTCATGCTCTACCAAGACTCATCTCTGCCGTTGTTATGACTATTGCATAACCTGGACTACTGACCATTATGCTCTATTTCTGGAGTATTATGAACTGTTGTGTTTACCTATTTTGTACTGATACGTCTTGTGATTGTTGATTGATGTGTTACACTTCAATAAAAATTGATTACAATTGATTTATCATCATAATATGAACCACAGACCGATATATAGAGGGCACTTTAGTAAATTGGAGGAGGCTGGAAATTGTCTGATTGATGTATATGTGGTCCTAACAAACTTTTGCTATGGGTTCCCAAAAATGTTTAATTACAGCCCTACCTGGGCACTTAGCATAAGGCTATTTATGAGTAGGAGGGTTTACTGCTACAACTGTATATTTTTTTTTAGTAGTAATAATAATTATTTATTGTAGATTTGTTTATACTGGTTGAGTCTCCCATATCCAAAATGCTTGGGACCAGGGGTATTTTGGATAACGGAATATTCTGTATTTTGGAATATTTGCATAAAATAATATAATATCTTGAGAATGGGACCCCAATATACACAGAATGCATTTATGTGTTATATATCTCTTATACACATAGCCTGAAGGTCATTTTATACTGTATTTTTTATAATTTTGTGCATCAAAAAAAAGCTTGTGTAAATACATAAATTCATTTATGTTTCATATACACCTTATATACACAGCCTGAAGGTTATTTTATACACTATTTTTAATAATTTGTGCTTTAAACAAAGTTTGTGTACATTAAACCATCAGAAAGCAAAGGTTTCACTTTCTCAGCCATGCTAAAAATATTCCGTATTTTGGAATATTCCGTATTTCGGAATATTTGGATATGGGAGACTCAACCTGTACTTTGAAAAAAATCCATGGATCACAAGTATAAAATATGGTTACTGGCTATCCTTCATTGATAGGGGAAGTAGACTGGCCATGGACCCTATTGTGTCTCATATGTATGCAATTCTATCACCCTCTATAACTCTGACTACTACCATAAATAATTTATATTATCATATATGTGCAAATTACAAAATACATAATTTGTACAGAAAGCGTTACCTTTATATAATAGTGGCTGCCGATTAGTGCATTCTGTGAGAAATGGAAAAACCAGACGCCTTGTAGTGCAGTAACAAGTATCAATAACTAGTGAGGATCGGTATGAAATACAACCGGACGGTTCAAATCCCGACGCCGGAACACCCTCAACTGAAGATCCCGACAGGTAAGTATTTTTACTATAACTAACTTTATCCCCCCCTAACCCTAACCCTCCCTTAGGGGTGCCTAACCCTAATCACCCCCTGTAAGTGCCTAAACCTAACCCCCCCTTCCCAGCAGCCTAAACCTAAGTCTCCCGGGGGGTGCCTAACCCTAACCTCCCCCCGGGGATGCCTAACCCTAACCCCCCTTCCCCTAGACTAACCCTAACCCTCCCGGGGTGGTGCCTAACCCTAAGTCCCCCCCGGGAGCCCCTAACCTAACCCTCCCCCCGCGGCTGTCCGCATCTGCCGCCCAGCTTACTTTTGATCGGTATGCTGGGTGTCTGGCTCCCGGAGTAGGTAAAATGACAGGCGGCGGGATTTTGATGCCTGTCATTAGACCCCTGCTGGGATTAGACAGTCGGGAAGACAGCGGCCGGCATTTTGGATGCAATGCATTCCACCAATGATTGCATGCATACCTGCATTTAGTAACGCCATATGCATGGAGATTTAAGAAAAGGGCAGCTCTCCCGATATGATCTGTCCTTTGGGGTGTGGGGTCTTCCGGATTTATGACTCGGGAGTCCTTTAGCGCATGCTCGGCCATCGGCCCGCGCATGTACGAGCCGTGAGGGACCCTGGGAGAGATCCTATTGGATCCCTCTCAGGGAAAACTCCGATAAGAATGCCTATAGATGGCGTTGCTTAAGAGGAACAAGCTTTCCAGAGCTTGTAGCATATGGTGATTGTGGTCAAACCTCAGAAAACGGCATTTTCAAAGGTTTGACCTAATTTTTCAGTATAGAGAATCCCACCCTAAATCTATCAACTTTTGCATTTATGTTTTGTAGTTACCATAGAGTTATTGCTTCAAGCTATGGATTTCTTCTAGGATAATATAAAAATGAAAATAGATTGTGGTGAATGGGTTAAAATATATCCCAGGTTCTGCTTAAGTCATATAAGCCTAAGGAGGAAAATGTAATGAAGGGTCTTTAGAAAAGTTAATGTACTTTGGCAAGACTGGAAGCCTAAAATGAATGTGGTTGTTAGGTCACTATGAGGAACATATGCTTCTACTAAGCTATAGTCTTCATTTCTTTCCTAATCAGACATAAATACTCTACGTAGTTTTCTTTTGTGAAACCTCCTATTTAGGCAAAGGGGTTTCTAATGTTGTATTCTGTGGAAGTCAGTTTTTTGTACTGAGTGCAAATTACCAGGGAAGAACTGAAAACTTTTTCTTTGTATTTTGTCATTGATTTGCCATACAGCAATTGTATAGCATAATAAAATGAGCAGTGTGAGGGATATCTATCAGAAAGAAGCATCTATAAATGTCATGGATATTGTAGAATAGGCAGTAAAGAGGTGGAAATAGCTAAGTAATAGTGTTATATTAATAAAAACAATTTAATAAATGCAATAACTTTGGAAGCATAGTACCGGAAACATTATTTATAATTAGAGTTTTGTTTGAATAAAATATTTATATGGAGTGGTCTTTAGTTCAAATTATATGTTGCACACATCACAGCTACAATCCATTCATTTCAATGGGAAAGGTATAATGATTAGCTCAATTATTCGGTAATAACTGGAAAAGCCATTTAAGCTAAATTTTCCAATAAATATAGCTCCATCTGTATGCTCATTTACAGCAGAAAGAACTTTATTGATGGTGAAATAATCACAAAAATATGTTGACTTAATGTTATTACCATTAGAACAGTATATAGTTTTCTACAGAAAAAAATAAAAAGTACTATAGTTTGTTTTAAGTCTTTCTGAGAGAGAGAATGTAATTCTGTAACACAGCTCACTGTATGTACACACTTCAAGAAGAGTACAGTATTTGTAACAATGTCAGCAGAAGGGAATGTAGTTAGTATCCCGGCTGTTGGGAAGTCGGTGCTCAGAATTCGGGTGCCAGAACCCGACACCAGATAGGGTTAGGGTATTTACCGGCAGGTGTCGGTATCCTGACTCTGTCGGGATGCCAGCATTGAGATTCGGCCGCCGGCATCCCGTACACAACTCTGTCAGAAGTTGTGGCTACTGTAAATAATTTATTACACCCCATTTACATTATGAATAAAATAACAAATTAATATGACAATAAATCATATTTCAGCAGAGAAATAGGGTTGTATACAGAATAGTAAATGTAAGATACAAGTTGATGTTTAATTAAAAGGCTCTTTTATACTTTTGTTTTGTATCCATGTAATTCACTCCTATGCCATTTTTTATTAAAAATTGGACACTTGGGGGTAAATTTACTAAAGGTCGATTTTAAACAATTTTAAAGATTTTAAATCGATCTAAACTGATGTTGTGTTTCAAGGGCTAAATCGCAAATTTACTAACATTTAAAAATCAATATAAAAAATTATCTATTAATAAATGTGCGATTTAGCCCCTAAAACACAACATCAGTTTAGATCAATTTCTATTGATTTAGATTGATTTAAAATCTACCAAAATATATTAAAATCAACCTTTAGTAAATTTACCCCTAGGTGGCAGTATTCTGCTGATATGCATTCTTGATATTTTAGTTTATTGCTGCAAGCAGTACAGTATGTCAGGCACATTTCATATTACATATTTGGCCTTCAATTCTGTGACCAGAATAATTGCAAATCAGTTCTAACAACAAATAAACCCTGTCAATACTCTAGGTTATACTTACCCTTGCAGTAGTCTGGTGCAAATAACTATAACGGAAACATTGATCTGGTTTATTAGAACATTTTTACCTTTTGGCACACATGGAGCTATTTACTCTACTCAGTTTTGTTCTAGGTTCATTATATGTTTTGTTCAGTGAATTAATTTATCCCTGTAGCTATTTAACAAAGCAGCTATGATGTGCTGGTAAATAGTTTCCTCACCATGCCCTGAAGTTTAAACTTACAACAATAATAAATGACATACATAAATGGCAAATAGACACTGCTTCTGTTTCAGATATTACTATCACTGTATCAAAAGTACCATGGCCTTCACAATACTGGTAAAAAAAACTGGATAACAGAGAGTAAATTTACTAAAGTGTGAGTTTTTAGAAGTGGAGATATTGCCCATAGCAACCAATCAGATTCTAGGTATTAGCTTTTAGAAGGTACTAGGCAGAATCAGATTGGTTGCAATGGGCAACATCTCAATTTCTAAAAACCTGCACTTTAGTAAATATACCCCCAGGTGTAATACTCTGTGGCATAACTAGCATTTGACATGAGCTGGAGCAAACATGAAAATATAAATTTCCCAGGCCTAGGTGTTTCACAGTTCAACCTGTGTCCTTGTTGTCACTACCAGTATTGCCGGCTGCAACGCCAGCAATTATCAGCAAACCATAAATGAATATTAGAGATATGTGGTTCAGTTGTCTAGAAATCCGAATCCACCCGAATTTCATGAATCCGGACAGATCCAAGTCACAGTTCTGATTTCCTGGGAAAATCTGGATAAATCTGAGTCACTGTTCTGATCTACCAGTGGTTCAGAATTTGGATTTTAAATCTGAAGTTCAGGTTTTGGATTGTAAAATGTTTTACTGTTTTTAAAAACTTTTTTATCATTTAAAAAAAGAAAAATCCAGATCCAAAACACTTGCAAGCGGTTTTGCAAAACCAAAAGACAAAGATGAATCCAGATCAAAAACCAAAATACAGGGGTCTGCGCACATTTCTAATGATTATATAATAATCACTTGTTAGGAGAGAGCTCTCACAGTGATGTCTCTTCCTTTCCTCACAAGCTGCCAGGCACTAGGACCCAGATTGGCAGCCGGAGGGCTGACCCCTGACATGCGCATCTGCACATGCATGGTTCCACACTACATCTTTTTCCTGATTGGTCCTTCATAATGGACGTGCCTTGAGTGACTCTATATAACAGAGACTGTAGCTACCATAGACAAGTGGCCTGAGACTGAAAAGAAACGCTGTGCCACCACCGCAGTACATTACTTACACCCCGCTGCCACCAGCATATATCTGCATAGTATATATATATATATATATATACAGTAAGTGCATCATAGATGCACTATAATGCCCAGCATACAATGTAATGCTCCTGGCTGCAACCTGATATCCTTATAACCTGTACCTGCTGCTGCATGCTGTTAACCCTGTGTTAACCTGCTACCTGCTACTACCTGTTTAATAAATAATTCCCTAATTAAGTTTATCTGCCATGTGGACTGACCTCCATTGCACACTGCTGCGACCTAATACCTCCATAGAATCTACCACTATTACTGACATAAAATACAACATGGGAGCTGTGTAAAGCTTTCGAGAGAGAAAGTAGAGAAGCTACTCATAGCAACCAATCAGCTTCTCTCTATCATTTATCTAGCACAGTTTATAATATTACAGAAGCTGTTTATTTGCTATAGGGAACTTCTCCAATTTATCTCTCTTGAAGGTTTGATACTTCTTCAGCAAAATGCCATAAATAAGAGACGGCTAGGAGTCACAGTGGTGTGTGGGAGGACCTCAAAACATGGTCCAAAGTGGGGATTGAGAGCTTGGGTCAGTGGGATGAAATAGATAAAACATTCATCACAACAGATAGCAGGTGATAAGCTCTGCAGAATGAGGTATAATGAATGATTGGCCAAGAGACATAGGAGCTCATTCAGAGTCGGACGCTAGTAAGCGGCCACTCGTTGCAGACGATGTTCACTAATGTGCGCATGCTTGTAGTTTACAAATTTCTCGCTCACCCTGCAAAGACAGCCCAGTGGAATGAGTGACAAGAGAGGCCGTTTGTGGGTGGTTACAGGGGCAGGGCAGTGGTAAGTGGGGAGTGGAGTTGCGGATGCAGGCGTGCCGGAGTGTTTTCACGCCATTTCTGGGGCGTGCATAATTAACAGGCAGCATCATAGTGCACGTCACCTGGCTGATTTTTACACTGAAGTGCTCGCAGTGCTTGTGGTACAGACAACCACAAGCGCTGTGGTCAGATTCGATGGATCACAATGTACCGATGGTTGTATATGCTTACTGGAGATGACGTACACAAGTGGGCGGATAAAGTCAGGCTGGTGGGCGTCTATAAACACAAAGTGATCGCTCGCCCAGGCTTAATGGGCGTGCTTATGCCTTGCCATGTGAGCACCTGCCTTGACGTCACTTAGCTGAATTTCCATATGCTGGGAGCGAGCGGCCGCAACTATCGAGCGGGTCTGAATCAGGTCCATAGTACTACTATACAGGAAAAGAGGGCTACATTAAGAGATAATTATTGGATACAGAAAGAGGGGTAAATGGACAGCAGAATCTTCAAGCATTATTTTCACTATTCTACCCCTCCACACTCATAGCACCAGCACTGCCTCCAATACTCCTCCAATTATTACCAGTATATCCCAACATTGTCTCCACTACTCATTTAGTGAACATTACCAGCATGTCCCAGCAATGATTTCATGACTGCACTCACTCCACTACTCCTCCACTGATCACTACCAGCATTTCCAAACACTCACTCCACTCCACTTCACTGATCAATACCAGCATATCCCAGCACTGGCTCCACTACTCCTCCACTGATCACTACCAGCATGTCCCAGCACTGGCTCCACTACTCTTCCACTGATCACTACCAGTATGTCCTAGCACTCACTCCACTACTTCATTGATCAATACCAGAATATACCAGCACTGGCTCCACTACTCCTCCACTGATCATTACAAGTATCTCCCAGCACTGGCTCCACTACTCTCCACTGATCACTACCAGCATGTCCCAGCACTCACCCACTACTCCCCCACTGATCACTGCTAGCATGTCCCAGCACTGGCTCCACTACTCCTCCACTGATCACTACCAGCATGTCCCAGCACTGGCTCCACTACTCCTCCACTGATCATTACCAGCATGTCCTAGCACTCACTCCACTACTTCACTGATCAATACCAGCATATCCCAGCACTGGCTCCACTACTCCTCCACTGATCTCCACCAGTATGTCCCAGCACTGACTCCACTATTCCTCCACTGATCACTACCATCATGCCCCAGTACTCATTCCACTACTTCACTGGTCACTACAAGTATGTCCAAGCCCTCACTCCACCACTCCTCCACTGATCGCTACCAGTATGTACCAGCACTCACTCCTCTACTCCTCCACTGATCAATACCAGCATGTCCCAGCCAGGATCAGTGCAAGGTTTCTCGGCACCCTAGGCAATACTTCAGCCTACTCCCCCCCACTACCACTTATAAGCCGGCATAAATGCATAATGCATTCTAAAGAGGTCTGGCCCGGGAGGCACATGCCTCCCTGTCCCTGCTCCCCAACCCAGCCCGCCGCTGCATGTACAGCTCAGAGAACAGTTCCCTGAGTGGCCAACTTTTCTGTTTTCTTCCCCACCCCACCCCTCTGTTCTGCAGCATACACCAGAGCCCTCTGCTCTGCTGATATAGTGGTCTTATGTGAATAATTATATAAAAATAATGATATTACTACAGTAGTAGTTTTTTTCTTTATACAATTATTTACATAAGATCACTACACAACACAAAACTTGATTAGCTGACTTACCATCACTGGCTGTCAGCAGGTTTTTTCATATACTTCTTCACAGGCTCAGCCTGCCAGCCTGCTCAGTGCTCCTTGTCTTCTGCAGAGGAGTAGGAGGAGTTAGGGCAAAGTGAAGGAGAGAGTTGGCTGGCCAGGGGGGCAGGCGTGCACACTAGTAAACAACAGTGCATGTCAGCGCAGCACCTCTGGCAGCACAGGCAGCTAGACGCAGAGACCTCACTCTGGTACATTTTTGTTGACCCCCCCCCAAGATTTAGGAATTTTGACAATGAGATAAAGCCTCTGCACCTCACACTACCTGCTTTCCCCTCCCACACACCCTGTACTTCTCACTACCAGCTTTCCTCCACCTCACACTACCTACTTCCCTCACCCACCCCTTGTACCTCACACTACCTGCTTCCCTCCATCTCTCACTACCTACTTCCCTCACCCACCCCCTGTACCTCACACTACCTGCTTCCCTCCACCTAACACTACCTACTTCCTTTCCTCTCTCGCCCCATGTACCTCTCTTTCCATGTCCGGACTAGACTGTGCTGGCAAAGTTCGGCTTCTCTGCCTCCCTGTCAGTGGGGCAGTGGCTCCATGAGCAGCTTAGCAACCTCCCTCCAGGGTTTAGACTTTGTGCTGGCTGACAACCAAACAGTTGCAGCTGCACACCTGCTATGTGATTGGCAAGCCAAGATTGGCTAATGCCCGGCACCAAATTTCAAAGTCCACCCCACCACCAATGATGATTTCTGTTAACTAGCCGCTGGTCTGTGATTGGTTCACGACCAGTGCTGGGTTCGTTTAGCTTTAGTGTGATTCTGTCATGGCACCAGTGTCAGGGTTCAGCCAAGGATCGGCCATCTCTTACCTCTGCGTCGGCATCCCCTGACTTCTCGTGCGGTTAGACTGGTTGGTACCCAATTGGTAGAGGTCACTGGTGAATACCTCCCAGCAGGTTAGACTCTGCACCATTGATAGGGTCCCATTAATGTCCAAACTCTGTGGATGAGGAGATCATACATTCAGGCCCCTTGCATCTGATTTCTCCTCCAACCTCGGACCTCTGCTTTCAACCCCTCAGTGGCAAGTGTGACAGTTTGTTCAGGCCCAATGGAAGCCTCAGGATCCCAGGGTGCAAGGGCACTACAAGACCTCACCTCTCGTATGGATAAACAGCAGGCAGCACAACACCAAGTGGCTCAATACTTACCGGGGCTTTCGGGACAGCTATTATCTATCCAGACTACTCTGGTATCTATACATCCCGCTCCTGCAGCATTGTCTCCTCTAGCCCCTCCGGTCCGGCCTCAGGGGGCTACATCTCAAAAATCTCATCTCCAATTGGTGACTCCTGAACACTTTGATGGTAATCCCCGATGGTGTCGAGGGTTCATTAACCAATGTGAGATACAATTTGTGTACTTACCCCAGAATTTCCCTACCTCCCAGTCTAAAGTTGCATACGTGATTTCCCTTTTAACTGGACCTGTGTTGGACTCGGTCTCCCTGCTATGGGAATGAGCTGATCTTTTGGTGTCTAACTATGAAGATTTTATTTTGACGTTCAAAAGAATTTTGACAATCCAGGACGCTCTGCCTCAGCCTCTTCGGATTTACTTAGAGTCCGACAAGCGACTCGCACTGTTGGACAGTACGTGGTCCAGTTTCAGACCTTCTCCTCTGTACTAAAGTGGAAAAAGGAAGCCCTTAAAGCTGCCTTCCTTCATGGGCTTTTCTAGAGAATGAAGGATGAACTGGCCTCTCAGGATATTCCTGCATCCTTCGCTGATGTTATTTCTTTGTGCATTAAAATTGACCTACGTCATAGGGAGTGTTGGACTAGTAGAGGGCAGGGTGAACACCTCCAAGACCGACCATCTCTGAGTGGCCGTTCCTCATCTCCCTCTGCCAGTAGAAACGAACCTATGCAGGTTAACAAGTCCAAGTTGACCATGGCTGTACGTAATCGACGCTTTCAGAATAAACTTTTTCTGTATTGTGATGCACCTGAGCATGTACTCAAAAATTGTCCTCTCCTTGTGGGAAACGCAAGACTCTAACTGAAGTCAGGAGCATTCAGTTGGGGGTTGTGTCTAAATCTTCTCAATTAATGGATAGTCTCTTACATGTATCCCTTTCCCACAAGTCTAGGACAAAGAAAGTCAAGGCTTTGGTGGATTCTGGAGCTGCCGGAAATTTTATTTCTGAAGCCCTAGTTCAAACCCTGGACATTCCAGTTACCCCATTACCCAACAAATTGTTACACTCCGGAGTAGATGGCAATACCATTCTAAGAGAACCTATTTCTTTCATGTCCCACCCAGTGTCACTCAGAATAGGATGCCTGCATCAAGAAATGCTTGAATGTTTTGTTCTTCCAAAAACCTCATATGATTTAGTCCTGGGACTGCCTTGGTTGAGAAGACATAGTCCTACTTTTGATTGGACCAGTATGCAGATTCTGTCCTGGGGACCAAACTGTTTTCATGGATGTTTATCTCGAGTAATTCCTGTACATAACCATCCAGTCATAGCCAGCTCGGCTGTTAAATCCCCTATACCTGGTGATCTGGAAGTTTCCTCTGATTCCCATCTACCAAAGGCTTACCGTGATTTTACGGATGTGTTCTGCAAGCAAGCTGCAGATAAACTACCTCTGCATCGCACCTGGGACTGTGGTATAGAACTGCTTCCTGGAAAGATGCCCCCTCGAGGCCACATTTACCCTCTCTCAGTTCCAGAGACAGCGGCCATGGCTGAATACATTAAGGAAAATTTGGCCAAAAATTTTATCCAGCCATCCACATCACCTGCCGATGCAGATTTTTTCTTTGTGGACAAGAAGGACAGGGGACTCAGACCCTGCATTGACTATCGGGGACTCAATCAAATTGGTACCCTTTGCCACTCATCTCCGAACTTTTCGATAAAGTCTGTGGTGCTCATGTCTTCACAAAGTTAGATCTCCGTGGAGCTTACAATCTAATTTGCATCAAAGAGGGGGATGAATGGAATACTGCATTTAATATGAGAGATGGTCATTTTGAGTACCTTGTTATGCCTTTCGGGCTGAGCAATGCTCAAGCTGTATTCCAAGACTATGTAAATGAGATATTCCGGGATATTCTCTATAGATTCGTATTTGTCTACTTGGACGACATTCTAATTTTTTCGGAAAACCTACAAACTCAATGACTCCATGTGCGGGAGGTGTTATCTCGTCTCCGGGACTACAGTCTTTTCAGAAAGCTCTCTAAATGTCTTTTTGAACAAACATCAGTGCCATTTTTGGGTCACATTAACTCTGGAAATTCTCTTCAGATGGATCCTGACAAACTAATAGCCATTTCCGAATGACCTCAGCCTTGTTTGCTAAAAGCCACCCAGCATTTCCTAGGGTTTTCAAATTATTACAGGAGGTTAATTCCAAATTTCTCCACATTGGTTTCGCCAATCACGGCGCTCACTAAGAAAGGAGCTAACTCTTTCTGTTGGTTTGTTCCGACTGTGCAAGCTTTCCAAGAGTTAAAGTCGGCATTCTCTATGGCACCAATCACAGCTTGGTAAACTGTTTACTGTGGAAGTTGATGCCTCTTCAGATGGAGTAGGAGTGGTACTATCTCAGACTGCCGAAGATGGGAAAAAACATCCATGTGGTTTTTTTCACATAAATTTTCTTCTGCTGAAAAGATCTACACCATTGGAGATCAAGAGTTACTGGCGATTCCCTTGGCACTAGAGGAATGGCAACATCTCCTGGAGGGAGCCAAATTTCCAGTCACTATTATTACGGACAATAAAAATTTAATATACCTCCAGTGGCTCACCTGCTTGTCTCTTTTTTTTTCCATATTTGACCTTAAACTCAAATTCCATCCCGGCATCTTAAGCAAAAAAGCTGACACACTTTCTTGCTCATTTATATCTACACAGGAGGAAGAGGATCAACGCCAACTTCATTCAATCTTGGACACCATTGTGTTTGCTCCTACTCAAGTTCTATCTCCACCACCTGGAAACAATTTTGTAGGTTCTTCATCTGTGGAGAAAACTATTAACATGGGCTCATGCTTCCCTCTTCACTGGTCATTCCGGAATTTTTAAGACCTACAAGTTTCTCCAATGTTCATACTGGTGTTCCACTATGAAGGAAGACATCTGGAATTTTGTTTTGTCTTGTATGAAATGTGCCCAACAAAAAGTGTCTCGCAAGAAAGCTGTTGTTCTACTATGCTCCTTACTGGTTCCAGTTGCTCCATGGACCCATCTCTCCATGGACTTTATTTCAGAATTACCCAGGTCCAAGTGACATAACACAGTGTGGGTTGTAGTAGACTGCTTCTCTAAAATGGCTCACTTTATTTCGGTGGTAGGACTTCCATCTGCCCCTCAGCTGGCAAAGATCTTTATTCGAGACATCTTCAGGCTACATGGTTTGACTGGGGTGTTCAATTTGTGGCCAAATTTTGGAGAGCTTTATGCAGTACTTGTGGAATCAAATTAAAATTCTCCTCGGCTTACCACCTTCAAACAATTGGTCAAACCGAAAGGGTGAACCAGGAGCTGGAGACCTTCATTAGGATCTTTGTTTCCTCTTCCCAGGATTACTGGGTGGACCTCTTACCATGGGCGGAATTTTCACATAATTATAGGTATCATTCTTCTTCCAAATCAACTCCATTTTTCACTGTCTTCGGTAGACATCCTCGAATCCTGGACTTTCAAGATTTACCTGCAGTAGAGGTCCCGGCGGTAACCAATCTGGTACAGTCTTTTTCAGGCCTTTGGAAGAAAGTTAATTGTTCTTTGAAGCGAACTTCTAAAAGTTACAAAAAATTTGTGGACAGAAGACGCCTTGCGGTTCCACTGCTGAGAGTTGGAGACAAAGTGTGGTTGTCCTCCAGGAAGATCCGGTTGAGTTTACTTAGCATGAAATTTGCACCACGCTTCATTGTTCCTAACCGCATCCTCAAAATACTTAATCCAGTGGTGTATAAATTGGAACTTCCTCCACAAATTAAGATATCCAATACCTTCCATGTGTCTCTTTTACATCCATTGATTCTTAATTGATTTCAACCTTCTTCTCCTAAATTACCTCAAGTACACACCCAACAGACTTCATAGTGGGAAGAATTCTGGATTCTCAACATCGATTCAATGGTCTACAGTGGGAAGAATTCTGGATTCTCAACATCGATTCAATGGTCTACAGTATCTCATTGATTGGAAGGGGTACGGACCTGAAGAAAGAGCTTGGATTAAAGCTTCCGATGTCCATGCCCCTCAACTTGTTCAAACTTTCCATAGGAGGTTTCCTGATAAACCTAAAGGGTGTCCAGTGTCCACCCTGAAAAGGGGGGGTATTGTCAGGGTTTAGCCTAGGGTCGGCCATCTCTTACCTCCACGCAAGCTTCCCTTGACTTCTCATGTGGTCAGACATCTAGTGTGGTGGCAGGTAATGCACTGAGTATTCTGACTTAGGTTCTTGCAGACTTCCATGGTCAGTATTGTGTCTTGGGGATCGTGATTCCTGTCATGGGTGCCGCCATGACAGTCCTTCTCATGTGACAGTATCTCCAACCAATGTTAGCATGGTCTCGGTCAGCTGATGCTGTTCTCCTATCAACTGTTATCCTAAGTATATAACCAGCTCCAGGACTCCAGGAAGTTGCCTGAACAATGCTTGTCATTCCTAGTGTATGCTAGCTGTGTCCTCATTCCAGGTTGCTCTGAGATTACTTCTGTTTCTTCTCTAGTGTGTCTGACCATCTTTGCTGGAGTGCTAACCCTGTGCTATCTTCAGTGCAATAGTGTGTCATTTCATCTGAGCCCGTGTGCAACTCAATATTTCCATCTCTGCCTGTGTGCAAACTCTGTGCTACCTTCAGTGCAACAGTGCGTCATAACACCTCAGCCTGTGTACAAACTCTGCGCTACCTTTAGTGCAACAGTGCATCATAACACCTCAGCCTGTGTGCAACTTAGCGCTACCTTCCGGAGCAGCAGTGCGTCATACCACCTCAGCTTGTGTGCAACTTAGCATTATCTTCTGGAGCAACAGTGCATCTTACCACCTCTGTCTGTGTTTAATACCAAGGAGGCATCCTTCAGCGCAATAGTGCATCTACACACCTTTACCTGTGGGTACCTCAAGTACCATTTCATGGTGCAGCTGTGCCTCCTGGGAGGCATATTCCTTGGGCCACTGTCTGTGTGTATCTCTATTCCCATGGGGTTTGGATGCCAGATCAAAAGACCGCGACCTGCTTGCTGGGTGCAGCTAAAACTGGTGAATACCTCCCAGCAGGTTAGACTCCTAACCATTGATAGGGTCTCATTAATGTCCAAACTCTGTGGATGAGGAGATCATACATTCAGGCCCTCACCTCCGATTTCTCCCCCAACCTCGGACCTCTGCTTTCAACCCCTCAGTGGCAAGCGTGACATCCGAGACCCGGCCTCACCGTTGATGGGCAAGCCAGCGCTGTTCAGAGATGTGTCCCCAGCGGGACACATCTCCACATAATACTGCCGCTGCTCCCAGAGTCATCTGCCAAATGGGAGGTTGGACCCTGGCTGAAGTGGCGGTATGGCATACCACTCACTTCGAGCCCTGATGTGGTGTGAGCTGACTCAAAGACAGTGATGGCTGATTAGACCCGTGACCGCCGCTAGCACAACTGTAAAGGAGGATGTCCAAAACATCCTTCATTTTTTTGTTTCATTGACTCAGTGCCACCATCCAGTGTTGCCAGCACCCGTAGGCAGCTGCCTAAGGCTGCCTAATGGTGGTGCTGGCCCTTGTTCCAGCACTGGCTCCACTACTACTCCACTGATCACTACCAGTATGTTCCAGCACTGGCTCCCTACTCCTCCACTGATCACTGCTAGTATGTTCTTTGCCAAGAAATTACCTGGTCCAACTAAAATATATATTTATTGCACCACTGTTAATTATCATATGTGCATAAAAGAAAGTAATTATTGACCATAGTATTTTGATTTTACTTGGATTCTGGAGTATAAATCTTTTAATTAGGACAGTTTAGGTAAAGTATCAGGCGCTAGATATAATTAATAATATTTAAAACAGATTAACTCTCAATATAATAAATTGATGCTCCTACACAGTACTTATATATTAAAACAAAAATAGGAGACATACACCTTTAAGGATACACCGTGTGCTCACTTCAGCCCCTCATTTACCACTTTGTTATATTCGGCACCTAGCATAGTGCTATCAGAGACACTCTGAAGTCTACCTTCTCAAGGATGGTTCTATTTAAATATCGAAAATAACAAAGTGGTAAGCAGGGGGCTGAAGTGAGCACACAGGGTGAGGTTGAGACCCACTACAACCTATTACGGTATGCATACCTTGCGGACTTTACAGCTGTAATCCTCAATACTATTGTAATAAAAAAAGGACTGTTACAAAGTTCCACTAAAACACCGGTTCCTAGTGCCTATTTTTCTCCTGGAATGTTATGTTATACTATATGTCAAGCGATATCAAAAGGGAGTGATTAGGAAAACTACTCACTTAAAAACAACAGTGATTATCAATTATATTTTTTAACTAACTCATTGACTATTGGTTGCATACATGTATATTTATCTTTTTTGTGCTTTATAAATAAATTCTATATTCTTATTCTAAATTGTTGCACTCCTTAAAGGTATATATCTCCTATTTTTGTGTTAGCTTAAGTTAGGATATTAAGTTTAAGTCAGTTATAATTTCTAAGTACTGTACAATGGAGTTTGTTGTGTCTCATGTTTAGTATTAAAATTTGTGGAAGAGGTCAGTTTATGATGATAGATAGTGATATAATACGTTTTCCTCCTTTGACTTCTCACTTATCTATAATACAATAATATTGACCCTAGAAATGTATTCACAACTTAAAAGTTTCTTAATTGGTTTTAATTATGAGAGATGATGTGGGTGTGGTAGTTCTGCCAGTGTCGGGTGTCTTTGTTGCATATTTGCTGAGTCAGAAGGGCCCTAGAGCCAAGAGGGTCTATTTGGTGTGACTGCAGCAATGATGTGTGAGGACACATCTGTAGTTAGGTAGCTGTACCAGCCAATGATCCTGCCAGCTGCTGTGCAGGTCCGCTTCTGGCTTGCTGCTCAGGGAGCATATATAAGCCGTGACCTGACATCTTGATATGGCATTTGGGCAGAGCATACAGTGAGAGTAGAGTGTCAGGTTGTGGCCTAGGATCAGCTGTTACTCTCCCCACGCTGGCTTTCCCTGACTTCTCGAGTGGTCAGTCATCTGGTGCGGCGGAGGGTGATGCACTGAGGATTATGCCTAGGGACTGCATGGACATTCATGTGTTGCTCCCTGACTTGGTTTCTGCGGGTGCCATCATGGATGCAGCCATGACAGTCTTCATCATCTGACTGGCCTTTACCCAATGGTAGAGTAGTTGTTGTCAGCTGACACTGTCCTCTAATGGACCGCTACCTTAGGGTATTTAGCTGGTCTCTGGACAACAGGAAGTTGCCTGTACAACGTTGTTTCTACTGGTGTATGCTTGTCGTTACTTCGTTCCAGGTTCCTTGCTCTTTTCCACTCATGAGTCATCTCTAGTGTTACATCTCTACTCCTCAAAGTGATTCTCCTGTGCCGGCAGTGCATCTGGGTTCTCAGCCCGTGTACTCAGTACAACTCCCGAGTACAACACAAGTGTCACTCTCCTGTGCCAGCGGTGCATCTGGGTTATCAGACCGTCTACTCAGTACAACTCCAGAATTCAACACAAATGTCACTCTCCTGAGCCAGCGGTGCCTCTGGGTTCTCAGCACGTGTAATCAGTACAACATCCAAGTACTGCCCAAGGGTCACTCTCCTGTACAAGTGGTATGCCTGGGTTCTCAGTCTGTGTACTCAGTAGAGCTCCCTAGTACAACTCAAGTGTCACTCTCCTATGTCAGCGGTGCATCTGGATTCTCAGCCCGTGTACTCAGTCCCGAGTATAACACAAGTGTCACTCTCCTGTGCCAGCAGTGCATCTGGGTTCTCAGCCTGTGTACTCAGTCCCGAGTACAACACAAGTGTCACTCTCCTGAGCCAGTGGTGCATCTGATTTCTGAACATGTGTACTCAGTACAACATCCAAGTACTGCCCAAGTGTCACTCTCCTGTGCCAGCGGTGCATCTGGATTCTCAGCACGTGTAATCAGTACATCATCTGAGTACAACACAAGAGTCGCTCTCCTGTGCAGGGGTATGTCTAGGTCCTCAGCACATGTACTCAGTACACCAATCAAGTACTACCATAAGTTTCATGCCCCTCTGCCAGTGGTGCGTCTAGGTCCACAGTAGGCCTTATCCATTTCCCTCCAGTATACTATTCCTGGAAGTTATTCTATTGTACCAATACAGTACCAGCAGGGTAAAGGGTTCTCACCAGTGCTTCACATTGAATTCCTTTCTCCTGGGCCTCCTCTGTGTTACGTTCCTCCATTTCCAACTTGTATCAGATACCTGGCCAAACGGCCGTGACCTGCTTGCTGGGTGCAGCTTAAAACCCATGTCCTGCTTGGAGGGGTCACTGGTGAACACCTCTCAGCAAGTTAGACTCCGCTCCTTTGGTCAGGTCTCATCAACATCTGGTACTTGTGGATGAGGAGGACATACATCCAGGCCCCTCACCTCTGATTCCTTCCTCAACCCAGGACCTCAGCTTTCAGTTCCTCAGAAGGAGATCCTCCTGAGCAGAACGTGACAGAGAGACACCATCACCACAGGGACACTATTTTGGCCTTAATGACTGGAACTTTAGCAAAGTATATCTCACTTACTATATAGGTCTCAGGAGCAGTCCCTTGACATATAATTTTGGAATTGCTTTAACTGTCATGAGTTTTGATGCCTTTTATGTACTTGACTCCTGACTTTTGAAAAGTCTTTAGACTTCCACTCACACCAATCAGTCTTTGACTTTTACATTTCTCGAGGTACACTGAATGCAATGTTTGCAAATTCCTCATTATAGAGATGTATCAACGTTTGTCCTTGCTCTGTTTGCGCCATACAGGCGTCTTAGATATGGCATGAAAATACAGTGGGTCAGTGTGGCAAGACACTGTAAGGTGTAAAAGGATCCACAGTATGCAATACACAACTTAACCACTGGGTAGTGAGTGCTCCACTGATGAAATGCTCCACTGATGAAATCTACAGTACTGAATACAATAAAAGTGGATGTAGATTGCCTTACAGTATACTTACCCCTACTCCATGGACTCTGCCTCTGTGCCATTATTGCAAGCAAGTAATAATGACGTACACTACTGTAGTAGAATGCTCAAATTTTTTCCCCTTTTCCATGCAGTGCATCAAAATACTCTGTTTGTTTTTAACCCTTTTCTATATAGAGTACTGCATCACTATACCTGTATGTGCGACTTTTTATGGTAGCTGCTGTACACTTTCAAAAGCCACATGCTCTGTAAGCTGCTAGCAGCAATGTTAGAAATGAATGGTGGAGAAGAGGGGCAGCCTATAAAATCACCACAGGAGCAGTCAACTAGAGTACAATAATCATCATGAAGACATATAATTTTATTAAACACTACATGTGTGACTTTATTAAATTAATAAGTGTGTGTGGCTTATTTTGCAGGAACAATAAAAATAAAATACCTGTTCACTGATGCTCATGTGATTTACATCTACATGTGCAACTTTATACTGACTTTGTGCACAAGCAGCGGATCTGAGACGCTTCAATACAAGTCCCTGCAGTTGCAACATTTGCTTAGGGTATGTTTTGCACAGCCACTGCATACTAAATCGCAGCTCTCAGCCAATCAGAGGGAGGTTTCTATGGTAGTAGTTCTTGTACTGCAAGCTTAATTTTGCTACATTGGATATTTCATGCATGTGCAAAGATGTTTATCAAAAGCGACATCTGGTGGATATAAACCAGTATTACACTTTCTGGCATCTCAGTATACTATGCTGCGACTGAATATGTTATGATACAGTACATCTGGGTGCACTACATGTAATATGGATGCTAGATGAGCAAGGACACATCTGTATCTTCTGGGTGATTTGACAATATTTCATCTAGCAGATGATCTTTGTTGTGATTGAACTTCCATGCTGGCAGGCACTGGTTCAGATTTGTCTCTAGCTGCTGGTATGACCAATGACACATATTTGCTTTGCATGTCAAAGTCCAGCTTCTCTTCAACTTGTTCCCATCTCTGGTACATAAAATAAAATTTTGTATTTCTGTGACTTTTTTTCTTGATCCAATTCTCAAACAAGCTTTAATCATCCCAACTTTTGCAGCTGTCAAGGTTTCATTGCCAATTCCCTTAATTGTGATAGGGTCACACTCGCTTATCTTGGTAAACCACTCCTCGTTGCAGCTGAAATGTCCTGTTGCACCTGAGTTGATATACCAAGACTCTTTTTAGTGGTTGTCTGTGACACTTACAGACAACTGATCTCTGTCTTCACATTTGGTTCCGCACAGGATTCCCTTTTCCTGCTTACAGTTGATTGCTTTGTGACCTATCTTGTGACAATAACAACACTTGAACTTAAATTTTCTGAATTTCTTATTTTTGCTTGCATTGCAGTTGTCAAGCATTAGTTTCACATGGTACACAATCCAGAAACTGCAATAGCTTTGCTCTCACTGTGGGCCTGATTCAGAGCCGGACGCTATTTGTGCTCGCTCGTTCAGAAAAAGGGTCCGTTTATTTAAATTGAGCGCTCGCTCTTTGTGGTCTGTTGCCGCCTCTATATCTGAGCGAACGAACGAAACATGCGCTCATTATTTTGTAAAGATGCCCCCTGGCCGCTCGCATCATACGTCATCTCCGCTATTTATTAGATTAATTGAGTACATCGAAAGGCGTCTGAACTGCTCGCAGTGCTTGTGGTTGGATTTTCCTACCGCAATCATGCGAACAGTTCAGGCTAAGAAACAACCAAGTGACGTGGTCGATGACGCTGCTTTGTTAATTATGCACACCCTTAAAATGCCCGTTTTGACGGTTTGGCACGCCTGCGTTCGGATCACCACTCCCCGTTTTCAAGCACCTTCCCCTGTTACCTCCCACAAATGCCTCATCCTGTCACTCAAATTAGCAGGCACTCGCAATTTTGCAAACACACGTTTTCCATCCGCACTGACTGGTTGGCGCATGCGCATTACGACCCATACGCATGCGCAGATGTGCGAACATTGCTCAGAGCGAACGAACGGCCGCTTACGAGCGGCTCTGAATCAGGCCCCGTGTCTGTTGGTAAAGTTACAGTGTTTGCCTCTAACACCACAACAAAGTAGTCAACTGCTGTTAAATATTGATGCATGGTTATTTCTATTTTTTCATCATCTATTTTGTTAACAGGCATTATTCTGTCTATATAATCTCTGTCAGGAATCGCATTACAGCACTGCAGATCTCACCTTTACGCTGGAATGCTGGTCTGTGCAGGTCATCTATTCAGGCTAGCTCTCTGGTTCCTGCTCTGCGCTGCTGTCCGCAGTGTACCCAATCTTCCTCTGGGTGCCTCCATGAAACCTGCAGTCAGCTGACCACTGATCCTCCAGTCCCTGTGTCAGTGGTGATCATGTGATCCTTTGCTCCACCCAGTGTGGAGTATCCTTTCTCCAACTGGATTCATTGCAGCAGACACTTGATCCATTTAGCCAACCAGGACAGGTCAGGGGGGATTAAAGGATTCCATTGACTAGCAGTCAGTGCCTTGAACAACACGTTCACTCCTGTGCTATGTATCAAGGCTCCAGACTTTTCTCTTGTTGCTGTTGTGGAAGTACTCTCTCTATCGGTCCCTATCCGATACCAGCACCATCTGTCCCTATCCGATACCAGTACCATTGGTCCCTATCTGATACCAGAACCATCGGTCCGTTTATGATACCAGTACCATCGGTCCCTATCTGATACCAGCTCCATCAATCCCTATCCAATAGCAGCACCATCGGTCCCTATCTGATACCAGCATAATCGGTCCCTATCCAAAATTCAGCCTAAGCGGAACCTATCCAAACCTAACATCATTGGTACCTGCCAGATTACCAGCTTTACCGGTTCTCATCTACCATCAGCTATAGCCAGAACCATCGGTTCAACAATCATCAGCTGTAACCTAAATCATCGGATCTCTATCACCAGCTGCTGCTATTATTCCCAATTATCTTTGTACGTAGATCTGGGGCTTAGGCCTTCGTATTATCAATGAGTTCTAGATAGAGTCCTTGGGAGATCCTACTAGGGGGCTGCAACCTGCATATCAGATGCAGGCAAATCCAAATCTCCTTGTGGGGTTCCCTGGAAAGAATTGCTGGTGTGTTTAGACTCTGCGCCCCTGGCTAGGGTATTAGTCAACTCCTTGTACCTTTCTCGTTCTCAGGGTCTCATTCAGACCCGCTCGCGAGCGCAGGACGCTCACAAGCGGGTCAATGTTACCCCAATGTGCATGCGCATGACGGAGGGAGCTCCGTCGTGCGCATGCACGAGACCTGGACAGCAACAGCCAAGCTGTTGCTCTGGGTCTCGCACCAAAGAGGGCATGCTGTCGATGGTGACTGACAGCATGCCCCCTTTGGTGGGTGTGCCGGGGGCGTGGCTGCCAGACGGAGGTGTTCCATGGGAAAAATCACTCCAGGGCTTGCGGCAGCGAGACCCTACTGCAGGGTCTCATCACAAGCCCGATGGTCGCGATGGTCTTGACCATCGCGACCATCATCATGGACGCTCACATAAGCTGTGGGTGGTAACCCACAGCTATGCCAGCATCCAAAAGGCTGCTCCACATTTAAATAGGATGACCCTGATTCAGAGCGAGTGCTCTGGTCAGAGTGTCCGCTCTGAATCAGGGCCTCAGTCCCCCGAGTTCAGTGTGTCTTATCTCCTGAGTCCAGTCAACTGGTCATGTCTCCTGAGTCCTGTCAGTCTGTGCTATCTCCTGAGTACAGTTTTCTTGTTTTCTTCCTCCAAAGTCCTGGTCATTGCCAGGCTCCAGTGCCCGAGCTTATCCTTTGAGTTCAATCAGCGTATTACTTTGTTGCCTTCTTCCATCTGCTCCTGTGTCTAACTGAAACTATATCAAACCCACTAATCTTCAGATCCCGAGTTCTACCACTGAGCCACCAGCATTACGGTCAGGAACACAAACACCACAGTCCTGACACTCATATTTCTGCATTCATGTAACTTTTCATAATACAATGCACATTTAAATGTATTCTCCTCATGAGACCTACATTCTGATATGCCTCTTACATTACAGTCCACATGTAGCTGATATTTTCCCCAAAATTATGAAGTACATGTGTTGGTCCATACTCAAGCCTATGGTACCCATGGCTCTCTCAACTTCATCTGGGCTTGGACTGTCACCAGAATCTACTGTAAATTTTCAAAGTCATTCCCGCTTAAGTTGCATTTCTATAGCAAATTTCCATGTATTGTAGTTTTCTGCACCTTTATGTTTTATGAACCACAACGTAGGTGTAATTCCTGTATGTATGCTTCTTACAGCCATTAATTTTCACAGTTGATGCTCAGTTTATTTTAACCAATTTAATTAAGTTCTTGGCAATTTTTAAATAGACTGGTCATCAGTATTAGGTGTCTGTTTTGATGGAGCATCTATATGTGTGGATGTAAAGCAGGTGTTTAAATGAAGTATAAAGAAAGAACCAGTGATATACTCTACAGTATGTGCACTGTGAAACACATTGATTGAATATAATCTTAGTAGATGCATGATCTTCAAGTAAACAGAATAGAACTGTTTGTGATTTGTTTTTCCATTATTCAGACTCTTTATAACTTCATGGAGGGCAGTTCAGTATGACATTCGGTAATGGAGAAAATTTCCCAAGATGTTGGATCCCAGTTGAAGACTTTGAAATCACTTTTAAATCAAGATGGACTTGCAGAGCAGAAGCTGTAGCTGCTGTAAAACTAAGCTACTCCATCATTTTTCAAGTTTTAGATGAGAATATTGAAGCTACTTGACTTCCTGAAATAAAACTAAAATCCAGAGGTCTTATCTGTGAACTTAAGTCATTTGACTTCATCTTTGGACTGCACATAATGCACCTCATTCTCCAAATGGTGTAATAGTGAGTATGGCTCTTCAAGACCCAGAACTCAATTTACAGCAATAGCAGGGGTGAAAAGCTTGCTTAACTCATTAGCTGTGATGAGAAGTGACCTAGAACATTTTAATTTGATTTACCAAGAATTTGTGACAGCATGTCTAGAGAAAGATATATTAATACCATCCATTAAGAAATAAAAATATTCACTCGTCTTGATACCACTTTTGAATCCCATGTTCACTCCAATACAAAAGAGGAACAGGAGAGAATAGCTTCCTTTTATCCACTCCTTGACTCCATGATAGCCGACATTGACCAGCAATTCAAACAGGAGACTTGTGTATTAATAACTGCAGTAGGGAAATTCGTTAAGTTTAAACATCGGCAGGCAAGAGTTTAAAATCATTGCCAAAAATGTTTAAAAGTCCACATATGAATTGGAAGCAGAAGTGAAGTTGCTTTATGGCTATGATACACTTGTTTCCAAAGGTAGTACTACAAACCCAAAAAAGAGTAGCTTGATTGGCTAAAGAAATCACTTTTATGTCTTTCATGTTCCTGGACTTTTCTAAATCTATTCAATCTATTCCTATCAGTTACTAGCTGTTTATGTGAAAAGGCATTTTCAAAACATGTAAAAAACAAACTAAGAAGTACAATATCCCAACAGCACCTTGATTCACTCATGTTGTTATACACTGAACAAGAATTGGCTTTGTCAGTTAATTACAATGATGTGATTGAGGAATTTAAGCCATCAAAAGCTAGTGAGCAACATCTCATTCTTTAGAACAAGGAAGATGAGGAAACAGACAAGACATAAGGTGACTGCAATAATTGCATTGGTTGTCAACTCAACTACAATCCTCAAGTATGCATCTTAAAGATCAGCAATGCCTACTTCAAAGACTTCAGCATTACTTCACATTCAGCTTGTGATTTCATCAGAGGCAAAGTTGAAGAAACTGCCTCAGATGAAGATGCAAAGCATGCACAGCTCTTGCAGTAAAAGAGAGCAGGAACCAGCTGCAAGGTAATGGGTAAGCAAGATGGGCAATGAGGGAATATTGTGTGGGGCAAGATATTTGAATGATGTTAACCATATGATAAGAAATATATGTACTTTTCTACGCTCACTGTGTTCCCTAAAATATAATACACAGAATAAATTGTATGCCATAAGTAGGTAATCTGGTCAATGCGTTTAGCCTGACTAGCAGGCTTCATCAGTATCAAGAGATCCAGACAAAGCCTGCTAGTCAGGCAAAACGTTTTGATACTGAGTCAGAGATCACACACCGGTCCACGGCAATTTGTGATTGGTAAGTGCGAGTCTGCCATCAGACACCCAGCCTCTCCTTCTAAGGAAAGCAACACTACTTAAGAAAGTACCAGAATCTCACCGGAACCCAACTGCATATCAATACCGTTTCCACGGAAGTAAGTTGGAGTAAATTGCCAGGCGGCGCATACCCAAACGTATTAACCCTGGTCTAGATTGAAAGTTTCTGATGTGAGCCAGGACTTCTTAGTCATCTGGGCATCACACATTTGGGTGTATTTTACTAGTATAATTTGGCTGGAATTTGTGGAATATGTACCAACAGCACCCACAGATATGGTTTTGATTTTATATCGATTCCTAGGTGGAAACAAATAACTTTTTCTAAGACTCTCTTATATGTTTTATGTGAGTTTGTGATTGTATGTTTTTTTGTATACCGGTATTAGGTACAAATAAGGTCTGGATAATTATGTTAAAATATTTTTTACTTGAAAACCCTTTAAATATTGTTATTTTATTATTAAATAAATACAGATTGATTTTTTTAATACTATTTTCTTTGTGTATATGGTTCTTTCATACCAGGGCAATGTGTTATTTTAACATTATCTACATATGGCATACAATTTATTCTGTGTATAATAATTAACGGAACATACAGGTCACATAGTGAGTGCTGAAAAGTACATATATTTCTTTTTATATATTGCACCTTCAGAGATAGGGTATCCCTGTACCTTTCTTTCCTTAGCAGCTACTAGAGACAATCTTTAGTAATAAGTGCAGTTCACACCCTTTATTCTAGAATAACATTTTGATAAGAAGTGGATTGATTACATTAAGATAATGCTAGACTTGCACGATGAATGGTGCAAGACACCCCCATAAGCAGAGCTAGAATGTGGTGCACAACCTAATGTGGATGCTACGCATGCCTATGATACAGACTATAACAAGCACACAGGGCCTGATTCAGAGGTGGAAAAAATGCAGATTTTTGTGCGGTTGGAAATTGTTTATTGTTCTCTATATGCATCTGAGTCGCACTGCGTATGTGTTGCAATGGTTTAGAGATAGCAGTAGCAGTGAGGATCTGGACGCAGAGTGATTGACATTTAGGGGTAAATTTACTAAAGTGTGAGTTTTTAGAAGTGGAGATGTTGCCCATAGCAACCAAACAGATTCTAACTATTATCTTCTAGAAGGTGCTAGTTAAATGTTAAGTCAAATCTGATTGGTTGCTATGGGCAACATCTCCATTTCTAAAAACTCTCACTTTAGTAAATTTACCCCTTAGTGAGAGTTTATACGAGGTGTCTGAGGGTGGCTAGCCAAACGCGGGAGTGTTGCAAGCATTTTGTGACCATCACAGCCAGCAACTGTGTATTTGAATGCAACTTCACTGGCAGCGGTGACTTTGCTACAATTGACATTTTTGAGCAAGCATAGGGTTGCTGAGAAGTTCAGTGGATCTACCAATGCTGCATCTTCCTATGGCTGCTGTTTTAGCATATTTTCTCAGTACCGCTGCATACAATGACACCTTACCACAATGGGATCAACCTCTGAATCAGGCCTACTGTTGTTTAAGTCCCTCTTGCTCCCCCACCATATAAGATACAAAGATGAGGGCTCTCTTGTTTGAAAGGGGATGTAGTCGGCATACCGGTGTGTGGGATGCCAATGGTCTGAATACCGGCGCCGAAGTCCTGACAGGTCAGAATCCCGGCATCAGTATCCTGACTGCCGGCATCCTAAAGGTAAGTATCGGGGTGTTAGGGTGAGGTTAGGTTGCAAGGGTAGGGTTAGGCACTAGGGGGAGGGTTAGGGTTAGTCACTAGGGGGAGGGTTAGGTTTAGGCACCGGGGAGGGTTAGTATTAAGGTGTGGGGAGGGGTAGGTTAGGTTAAGAACTAGGGGTGAGGTTAAGATTAGGCACCGGGGAGGGAGTGTTAGGTTTAGGGTATGGGGAGGGGGAGGTTAGGCTTAGGCACTAGAGGGGAGGTTAGGGTAAGGCATTGGGGATGAAGGGTTAGGGTAGGGGTTCGGGTGAAACTTACTGTTCTTTCTTATCAGTGTTGGGATTCTGGCTGTCGGGATGCCACTGTTGGTATTCTGACCTGCGGCATCCCGACAGCCGAGATTTCATACCCAATCTGTTTGAAAGACGGAAGTGTTTCAAACTATGTTTCCTTATAGAAATATGCCTGGTAAACAGTGTGATCAGCAGATGTTCCTGCAGCCACCATGGATATAATAGTGGCAGTGCTGGAACGTTATTTATCTTTATTGACAAACATAATGCCATCTCTAGATGGCATTATGTACCTTCTTACCTGCACAAACAGAGAAAAGAAGGGAAGAGACATACTCTTCCTGCTTATCTCCACTGCACTGCCTGGTTCAGTTGTCTGCTCCCCTGGTGACTCTCACTACCCTGGCCAGCTCCCTCTCCTGTCTAATCCCCCCCACTCTGTTTGGACTGATGTCACTGACCCTGACCGGCGCATACTCAAAGCCTTCAAACAAAACATGAAAGGTGTTTAAAATTGCCTGCACTAAAGAAAAATGTTGGAATCCAGGGATGGGGAGGATCTCACCCCAACCTTGCACCCATAAAATCTGGGGTGCTCATATTTGAAATATGTGGTTCCCTTTTAAATGATGTTTTCCGTATATGGTAGTGGGCACTACATGCCTGCTCTTTGTCATAATAACAACTACTGTATAATGGTGTTGACACCCACATTTGATAGAGGGGAATTTACCCTTTCAAATTCTGTGGACCATTAGTAGATATGGTGACCAGATATGGTCACCAGACACTATTACCCTGCCCTACTGAAAACAGTATTTTCAGTAGATGGATGGTCACCCACATATGAAAGAGGGGAGTCCCCTCTTTCAAACTATGTGGCTCTCATAGCAGCTATTATCTGGTGGTCTCCTGTGATCAGCCGACAATATAGCCCAGCACTATTAAAAAACATTAATTTACCACAGATACGGGAAGGTCACATTGATCCCTAACTCCCAAATACTGGCCTGTACACACATGGGGAACCCTGTATTGAAAGGGGATTCTATCCTTTCTAATAATGTGCCCTTTTAGTAGTTATTCTCTGGTGATAATCAGACAATAACAAAAATTCTACACAAAGAAATCTAATTTTTCACAAATGGGGGGATCTAAAAAGCCAATATCTCCAACATCTTACGTCAAATTTAAAAAGTGATTCCTCATTTAATGAAGTAGGCTGTCTTCTTAAAATGGTAGGCCTTGTGGGGCTATCATATTCTTCCCACACATAGGAAGTGTTATAATCGAGAGAGTGGAATTCTGAAAAAAAGTGCAGGTTTTTTTTTACTATTTTGAAAAGGTGGATTACTGGTGAAACAGGAACCACAAAATATATATTTGCAGTGTTTATAAGTGAAAAAAATTAAATTTGCTTTTGGTTTCCTTTATTGAAATTTCAATAAAAAATACATTTGGGGCAATTTGGTTATATTTTTTTCAACGTGTTAGAATTAGTAAAAAGACTAATAATATTTTCTAAATATAGAAAAACTTTAGAAAAAAATTACCTCAACACAAGGGTGAGAAAACCCTCAGCAGCTAAGGGATATACACGTTGTCTGTCAGCACCAGATTAAAGGTCACATGTACCTGTGGCTGGAAATGTTTAAAGGTCTATACAGAGAAGGGGAGGTGACCAGTGCTATGTGGGTATGGCCAGACCCATGTGGAAATGTACACCTCCTACACTGTCAGCCCCATTGCCTCCCTAAATATTGTGAGAGAACTAGTAGAAATACAATATTAATACATATGATTTATGTCTGACTTTGTACCAGCTAGGCAGCTGGTAATCATCATGTTGCCATGGTCTTCAGTTCCATCCGCCCCATTGTTAATGTTGTCTGTGTAAAACTAACCAATGTGGCAATATTTTTTTTTCCAATTTGAACATTTGACAGAAACACGTGTTCCCAATCCAAATGTGGCTTCTATCTAATGGCACAATTAACATTTCTAACTAGAATTTGCTTATATGGTTTCATACGAATTAAACTATAATTTAAAATATGAATCTTAAGTTTCCAATTACTATATTTAATTTTCTGCTATATCGGAAGATGCTTCATCTACGTTGGCCATTTCTTTTACATATAGTAAGTTCAATTGAGGATACTATTGTGCACTAAAGATGTGTTTCCCATGCTCCTGTACATCAATGAATGACTGTACTTGATATTTTGTAAAAGCTTTTCTGTGGGGTTGCTTGTTCTTGTGCCTGAGCCATAATGTCTAAAGTACACAATCAACAGTCAGAAAACAAACTAAACGTGAATGGATAAATTAAAGAAGATTGTGTAAAGTCTTTGATAAATCTGAATGATGTAGAGATTTTTACCTAGTCCACCAGTTTATTTTCTCATAAAGTGGAGTCAAAAATCCCAAGAGAAAACATTCCAAGTAGGAAAATTAGCTTTTACAAACAAAAAACAAACAAAACAACATTAAATAAGCAAACAAAAACTATGACACATTATCAGTAATGGATGAAAGGAATGTGGTTTGTTTCTCAGTTAGCCAAGCACCTACAGTAGATCATTAAGCTTTTCAATAAAGGTGCTTGTGTAAGAAGGAAAACTCAATATAACTAATAATAAACAGGAAAGAAAGAAAAACATACATAGACGTGCACCAAACCATTAGAAAAACAGAAAAAGATAATATAATTCACCAAAGGAAAGATTCAACTATTTATTCCAACCTAGTTAGGTTACAAAACAAAAGTACAACTCTCCAGTAGCTGTGGTAGTAATAGTAGTAGAGATATAACAAATAACAAGTAAGGATGAGACGGATGACTGTGTGTGTGTGGGTGTGTGTGTGTGTGTGTTTCTGTGTGTGTGTGTGTGTACGTATACAAAAAGCTAGAGAGAAAGAGAGAGAGAGATCCATGTACACACATATATGAGAGTATATACAACTTTTTACTGAAGGCGGATATCCTAATGTCAGCGCATCAAGCCAATTTATCAGATCTCACATACCTGAACCACTGCCAGTCCATTCTCCCTGTTTGTTAGTGAACTTGGCTTTTGCCCAGTCTCAAACATTGACTCTATCCTTTCATATCCTAAGCTGAAAAAAATTACAGTGATGATTAATGTGGAGTTGAATACCAAGATGAATACTATAGCTTTTGGCCAACAGCCAAAAAAAGTATTCACTTCCAGTGGTTTTTTTTCTAGTATAAGAAAGAATTAGACTTTCTAAGGAAAATCATGTGTCTTCTTTCAAAAGGGCTTCTTCCTTTCCATCAATCTCAGACAAAAAGCAGCATGCTAACAAGAGCACATGCTAACACTTTGATGTGCACTTGGGTAATTAACCATTGTTCTAAGTGTAAGAGTATACAACATGTCTGCATTTGTCATCATATGTAGAATCTTCTGCACAGTGTGTGTTTTGTGGAGGAATTTAAGTTAATGGTGGAGGAACAAAATTCCTAGCATTATTCATTTGCTCCTTCGTCCTCCACTATCAACTATATGCTGAGAATACTGTAATCTAGTTTTCCTCCCTAACATCTTTTCTTATCTCTTCTCTAGCATGTTCAATTTCTAACATCTACACTTAGATGGCGGATTGATACATAAGCCTCAACATAATCAAAACTAAGCTTGTCATCTTTCCACCATGCTATGTTACATCCCATCCTCCTGTTTGTCTCACAGCTGATAACATGTGCATCTCCCCTGGTTAACATGAACACAATGAGGGGTCATCATGGATTCCAATCTCAGATTCTCATTTATAGTCTCTTACACAATCCTGCTCCCTCTACCATTGCAGCATTGTCAAAATTTTACCCTTTCATCTTTCTGGATGTATATATACAGTAGATAGATATATCAAGGTGCAATCTTCTGTCCCTTTATTGTGCTATTTTCTTATCCTTGCAGTATAACAAGTAAATCTTACACAAGTCATAATCTTCCTTTTATTTATATAACCTATTGGTAGAGCCTGTTTGGTAACAATAGGTGTCAGTGGAATGTGAAATCAATGTTAGTCTGGTTTATTTGGTGACAGTGGTATACACAGGGTTAACAGCGATGACAGTGTTAATAGCAATAGGCACAGGGTTAACAGTGGTAAGCAGGTAATAGCTGTGGCAGCGGTAACAACATATTCCAGGTAAGGAGCTAAGTACTGCATGTTACTGTGGCACTCTATCCTGTGGCGCCAACACATGCTCACGTCAGTTGTACCCCAAAATAATCAAAATGGGAAAAAAATATGGTGTCAAAAAACATTTAGAGCGGTATCCAATTAGCCCCGAACATTGTTCGGGCGCTAATTGACCCCCGCGATCGGCGAAAAATGGGGATTTTTCGCCAATTATCCTCAATGTTTTTTTTATCCTATACTATTATTTCGGTTGAAATAATAGGATAGTTCTCCTGAAAACACATAGGTGCCGCGATAAGCTCATGTTGTGTATTCGCCTTTTTTCAGGTTAAAAAAATGGCAATTATCGTGGATTCTTTTTTGGGACACATCAGGTCCCGGAAAAAAAAAATAAGTGCTGGCATCAGGGTGACTTCGTGGCTAATTGGATAGCCCCAGGCGAGCCCTGGGCGAAGTAATTATCCATGGTAATTTACCAAGGTTAATTAGATACGCCCCTTTATGTCTTTTATAATTCAATTTAAAACATGTTTCAAGAATGTGTGTTTTAAGGAGTCAGCATATATTACTGTACTTGCTGTGTGTGATCATGTTCCCATCAGTTGCACCCCAAAATAATAAGCTAAACTATTTTTTTTTCTGGTGTCTAACAAAAATCTCAAGTCTTTCATAATTCAATTAAAATCATATTTCAAGAGTGTGTGTTTTGGAGAGGCAGCATATATTACTGTACTTATTAGGTATAGTTGTGTACCCATCAACTGCACCCCAAAATAATTAAAGTGAAACAAATTCAAGAAAAATTCTGATGTCTAAAACATTTAAAATCTTTAAATAATTAAATTTCATTTATATTTAGAGTATGTTTTGAAGAGGCAGCATATATCACTCTGTACTTACTGGGTATTGCTGTGTCCCAACAACTTTCTGGTATCAAAAATCTCAAGTATTTTTAATAAAACTGCATGGTAAAGGTAACAATCCTTCATTTCCCTATCTCATTGTACATTGTAGATACACTTCTATCCTGGTATTAAAATAAATCATGGATAAGTCTATAGAAGAACAAGAGCAACCCAGTACTAGTGCTGGCAGTCATACAGTAGTATTTATTAAACTACTTCAACATCTACTTTTAAAGGGGTCAAGGCATAAGAAAATGGTGTACGAAAGGACACTACAAATCTAAACAATGTTTGACAATCTTTAAGAAAACATCAACTCTAAATATGAAGGAAATGTTACTGTCAACAAATGTAAAATTGCCAACATGCATAGACTACACACAGTGGCAAGGAAAAGCTCAGAGCATGGCATTTATGTGCAAGTTGTTGCCCTGCTGCTGCTCTTTAATACCTTATTATTATACTCCATTTATATGGCACCACAAGGGGTCCACAATACCTTACAGAAAACAGAGACAATATGAACAGAACAAAAACAGACATGAGATATTTCTGAGATGGAAATGGCAGGACTGCAAAAGGTACTGAATTAGATGTTTGAAGCAGAGGGAGGAGTCAAGGATAACTCCAAGACTGTAACTTGGCAGTTAGAGGAGATGGTGGTGCTTTTAAAAGATAATGAATATTAGAATGTTAAGTTTTGGAAAGCACTGGGACATCCAAGAGGAAATGGCATAGATACGAATGGAGATACGAATGAGGAGAGATGGGGAAAGGTCTGGGAAGGCGAGGTAGATCTGAGTATAATAAACATAGAGATGATATCAGATGCCAAAGGAGCATACCTAAAGAGGATGTATAAAGAGAGAAGAAAATAGGTCCAAGAACAGAACCCTGGGGAACACCTACATGTAGGGGAAATGGGGGAGAAGTGGAATCATGAGAGGAGACAGAAAGAATGTTCAAAGATATAGGAAGACAGCCAGGAGAGGGCTGTTTCATGCAGACTGAGGAAGTTAGCTATTTGCAAGAGGTGAGAATGGTCCATGGTGTCAAAGCAGCACAGAGGTCAAGGAAAATAAGGAGAGTATTGGCCCTGGATTTGGCAGAAAGAACAACATTGCTGACTTTAGTGAGGGCAGTTTTTGTGGAGTAGAGGGAATGAAAGCCAGACTTAAATTGAAAGTACGAGAAACAAAGGTGGTTGTAAACAATATGTTAAAACAGTTTGGATGCAAAGGGGAGGAGAGGTTGTGTAGTTAAAGAGAGTGTCAGGATCAAGGGTGGGTTTTTTAACAAGATAAGGATATGCTTGAATGCAGAGAGGTCAGTGCCTGATGATAGGGAAAGATTGAAAAGATGGGCAAGATGGGAACAAGCAATGAGAGAGAGGGATGGGTTAGGATCTAAGGGGGAGGTAGAAAGGGGTGAGGCATGATTAGGGCCATATCATCATCTCTAGTTCATGGGGAGAAGGAAGTCAGAGTGGATAAAATGGATAGAGAAAATGGGGATAGGTAGACTGGGAAAGAATAGGATGGGATGATGAGGATCTGGTGGGATATGATGTCCTGGTGAATGGATACAATTTTAGATGTGAAGTGGGTGACAAAGTCATGGGCAATGAGCGAGAGGGGAGGCAACAAGAGGGGATAGAGCAGAGAATTGAAAGTAGCAAAGAGTTGATGGGGGTTGGAGGACTAACAGGAGATAAGGGTCTTGAATTAAGACTGTTTAGAGAGGGAAAGAGCCTCACTGTAGGTCAACAGCAAAAATTTGAAATGGATGAAGTCTGCATTAGAACGCATTTTTCTCCACTGTTGAATAGCAGTTTGTGAACACTTTTGCAAGTATCTGGTTTATTTGGAATGCAAAGGCTGAGGCATGGATCTGCAAGGGTGAGTAGTGTCTGCTGGAACAACAGAGTCAAGAGCTGAAGTAAGGGAGACATTGTATAAGGAAATAGCTTGATCAGGGAAGGAGAGATAAGCAATGGGGAAGACAAGTAAATCAAGCTGGGAGGATAAGAACATAGTGTCAGTAGCCTCAAGGTAGCACTTGATGATGGTAGCCTTGGGGGGTGTAGGTGGAGAAATATTGTGGTCTAAGTTAAAATAAGAGGATGATGGTCAGAGAGAGGCATTTGGGAATTGTTCAAGTCAGATATATTACAATGGTGGGTGAAGTCCAGATTAAATGAGTGTCCATTCACATGGAGAGAGACCAAATGATGATGTGAGGAATAGGAGTTTAGGGTCAATGGGCATATTGATAGGCATATTAAAGTCACCTAAGATAAGGGTGGGAAGATCTGAAGAAAATAAGGGAGCCAGGGAGCAAAGTTGTCATGGAATTCTGTGAAAGGGCCTGGGGGAAAATAGATGACAGCTACTTGTAGGTAAACAGGTTGGATGAGGCAAATAATATGAACCTCAAAGAAAAAGAATGAAAGGGATGTTCTGATGGTATGAGTTGAAAGAAGCAGGAGAGGGATAAAATGACCCCTACACAACCACCATGCTGACCTCCAGATCAGGGGGTATGAGAGAAGTCAAGGCCACCAGAGAAGAGAGCAGTGGGATAAATTCAGGATTCAGTGATGGCTTAGAGATTCAGGAAATTGAAGATGAAAAGATCATAGGTGGGTACCAGTTTGCTACATACAGATCTGGCACACCAGAGAGCATAAGAGAGAGGGACAGAGTTAAGGGGAGATATGTGAATAAGATTATCAGGGTTGCTGTAGCATGGAGGCGAGATTGTTTTGGAGCAAGAGGATGAATGTACGGATAATGCAGGCTCCTGATTAAAGAGGGGGAACAGTGGGTGGTCTAAGTGAAAGTTCAGTATGACATGAGTGGAGGTGAATAGAGGTGACTGAGAGAGAAGGGAGAGTGCAGGGATTAGTGATGTTATAGCAGGACTATGGTGGAAAATAAGTTACTAATAATGGAGTAATGGGATATGCAGGGGAGAGTACCGGGGTACACGGGTGGAAGGGAGACAGAGAAGGAGAGAGAGGGGAGGGAGTGAATAGAGGAGACTAGGGGGAAAAAAGAGGTGGGACCAGGTGGTAGAATGATAATGTAGTAGCTGATTGAGGGAGGAGTTGCAAAAAGATAGACATTGTGTAGAAGAGGGAAATAGGGAATACAGATGCGTCCAGTTACTTTGTTGCTGATTGCATTAAAAACATATGCACGCATCGCACCATGCAATTACCCATGGCTGCATATGGCACGGTACACTATGGCATGCACTACGATCGCACCATGCAATCCTATGAGGTCGCAGGTGCGAACGCAACGCGCCTAATGTAGCTGGGCATATCTGTATGGGCAAATAGCAGTAGTAATGGAAAGCGTGAGATAGAGTTAAAATTTAAAATATGCATATTACAAGAAGAAGAACTGTGCTGGTAAATATATAGGCAGAACTACAATAGTATATTATAAATTTAATAGTTAGGAGCAGTTATGGGTGCATGCATATAATATTAAGATAAACAATATTAAGGTTGTATGGATGAGAGGCAAAGGTAAAAAGCAATTGCAATGCAGGTAGAAATTACAGATGTATAAAGATAAAATGGCACAGGAGTGCTATCAACAGAGATATGTTAAAAGGGGTGTGGGGGAATCAATAAGTCAGCAAGAAAAGTGGTCATTATTTCCAATGTCCAAGCAGAGAGTTCAGTAAGGAGTGTCCAGGATATGGAGAAAGCAGATGTCTGAGGTGGATGGAGTCCAAGTGCACAGAAGTTTTTTAAAAGTTGTTCCACAGTTGCAGAGATTTTAAATTGAATGTTCTCCTTCTGTTCTCCTCCTGTTTAACTCAGGTCTAACTCTTTGGGCTCTATTTATCAACATTATTTTTACTAAAATAATGTGAAAAAGGGTGTTTTCACACCCTTTTCACATTATTTTAGTATCACCTATAGTTATTACAGGGCAATTGGAGTAGAATTCGTAAAATTCTACTCCAACCCCTAAGTATCACTTATTTTTAGTAAGCAGATCGCATTTCCCATAACTGTAATGGGAAATGTGATCTGACCATAGTTACTAAAAATAAATGTGAAAAAAATACCTGGAGGTGGCGTTATCCAGGGTCTCCCCCGGTTACCGGCCTCCTGCCCTGCTCTAACGGGGAGAGCAGAGCAGGGAGTCAGCCCCTGTAATCAGCTGTGTGTTCTAAACAGACCGCAAGCTGATTACAGTAAAAAAAAAAAAAAAAAAAAAATAGTAAAAAAAAAAATTACTTACCTGACTCCAGGGACTGGTGATCGGGCCTCCGGAGATGACTCCCCTCCGGTCAGCTGGTCTCCCACAGTGCACTGCTGCCCGGTCATCAGGTGATTGGGCCCCAGTGCAGTATGGGAGATCACCTGACCGGAGGAATGGAGAACATCACCGGAGGCCTGGAGCATGCAGGTAAGTGTAAGTAAGGGAGGGGGGTTGCGGGGGGGAGGGGGGGTTGCAGGGGTTCCGCGATCGTGGGGGGTGGGGCTTAGCACCGGGGGTGGGGCTTAACGCTGGAGGGGGGTAGCTCCGGCGAACGGTCGGCGCATGCGCGGGCACTTAATCACGGTATTTTTTGCGAAAATACCGTGATAAGGCTCCGAAGGGGATTAGCCGGGACAGAGCTTTATCGCAAGCTCTGTCCCTGCAAGGGATTTGTAGTAAATCCCTGTGATATTGCCTGAATTCGCAATGCGAATTCACTCGGTAATATCACACTACAATTTGCATTACCAATGCGGATTGTAGTAAATAGAGCCCTTTATGTTTTAAATTGAGATACACTCTGAAACAAGCAAACTAACACTAAACAACCAAATGGCTACACAGCTCAGGAGGTTTTCCTTAAAAAATGGTTTCCAAGCATGTCTGTTCACAAATTGCAATCAACCCCCAAAGTCCTCCTCCAATTGCAAAGGCTGCAATAAAGTTCTAACACAAACAGTAAGATAGCACTATAACATCACTTCAGGAATTAAAACAACATCCTGTCTTAATACAGACTATAAAATGCTGATATAAATTATGGCGCATATCCCCAAAAAATTTAATACAGCACTTCAGATTCTCTAGCAGCTTAAAAGTAAAGGCAGTATTGGAGCGATTAAATGCAGCAGTTCAGATCCTCTAGCTGCTTAAATGTATGTGCAGTATTGGAGCATTTACCTGTGGAAAGAAAAAAAATGATTAGTCACTTCTATGTCTGGTTTAGAAATAGCTAACATGGAGTTCCAGTCTAACTCTAGAATGCCTATTGTGAAAGCCAGGCCCAAACACAGACAGGCATCTTCTGTAACCTCATATGCAACCTGAGTCACGTTAAAAGGGCAAATTAGTGCACAAAAAAAACACCACTAAGGCTGAAGAAAAAACTGTGTTCACAAACTTCACAGATCCCCGTGGAGAGTCTAAGGAGTATATTTACTAAAGTGGGGATTTTTAGAAGTGGAGATGTTGCCCAAAGCAACCAATCAGAATCTATTATATTCTAATAGGTGCTAAATAAATGTTAAGTAGAATCTGAGATAATCCCCACTTCTAAAAACCCCCACTTTTGTAAATATACCTCTAAGAATGTCCATGAGAGCTATGTGTGAGGCTCACTTTTCTAACACTGTAATCGTACAGAAGCTTCCTTCCACCATATCTGAACCCTCTGTGCGAATGAGTACTAGTAATGATAATGATTAAGACATAGAAATTTAGACTGCTACTGTGGAAATGCAATAGGATGAGGGGGATATTTGTGTATCTGACGCTAATGAGGAAGCTGAAGATGAATGTATTGGACAAGAAGAAGTTGATAAAAAGCACCATACAGTAAAAGTGCCCTAGTTTACTTTATGCCCTATAGAAGTGCCTTAGTTTAAATAATACCACACAGTGCCACCAGTTCACAATATGCCACATTATAGTTCTGCAGTACACAATATGTCACTCAGTGCCTCCAGTGCACATTAATCCACACAAAAGGACAGGGACAAACTAGCTCCTACTTGAGGGGGATACGTCCTAATGCAGTACATTCCATTTTAAGAGATCTTAATTTAGGCACTCTGTCCCTTTCTGGGACAGTCCTTATCTCGTATCTCAATTTTCCGCCCACTGCTGTAAACAAGGAAAAGCCTAATCTCCAACAGTGCTGGAATTACTGATTAGCTGAGCTGTGACTGTGAGCATGAACTAGGATTTTGGAAGATCAATTATATAAGTGCAGAGCTTTACTGAGAGGTAGAGACAAAGGGGTCATTCAGACCCACTCGCAAGCGGCAGTATGCTCGCAAGTGGGTCGATGGTCCCCACTGCGCATGCGCACGACGGAGGGAGCTCCGTCGTGCGCATGCGCGAGACCCGGCGAGCGAAGGACTTTCCATCGCTCCGGGTCTCGCACCAAAGAGGGCGTGCTGTCGATGTTGATTGACAGCACGCCCCCTTTGGTGGGCGTGCCGGGGGCATGCCTGCCAGACGGAGGCATTCCTATGGGAACGCCTACCGTCTGAAGCCGGCCCCACTGACATCACTAGTGATGTCAGTGGGAGTGATTTTGGCTCTGATAGAGCCAAAATCACTCCTGGCCTTGCGGTTGAGAAACCCGACCACAGGGTTTCACTCGCAAGTCCGATGGTCGTGATGGTCAAGACCATCGCGACCATCTTGTTGGACGCTCGTATATGCTGTGGGTGGTGACCCACAGCTATACGAGCGTCCAGGAGGACGCTCCATTTTAATGGAGGTGGGCCCTGATTCAGAGCGAGCGCCAAAGATAACTACTGAAAAGCCCTCCTTTTCAGGCAATGGGCCAGACCCAATTTCTTAGCAGGTAAATATATGAGCTGTGTCAGGGCTATATTAGTAAAAAAATATTTATTCCTTTACCACCATGTCACTATTGCCATCCTCAGATGGCAATGGATTTAGATGACAGCAGCTTCACTTGTACCACTTTTGTCCTTTTTACATAGACAATAATTAGATTCCACTGCAGTATCCTTTGATAAATAGCAAAAAACCTATCTAGGATTAAATAGCAAGAATCCATATCCAGTGTTGGAAGAATGGGGCAATCCATGGTAGGCTTAAATGCCTGTGGGCAATCAGCAACTAACAGAGAAAGAGAAGAGCCATAATTGGGATGGTGTGACATGTACCTTGCCCAATCAAATATTTATTTTTAACATCTATTGCATATTTCACTGTAAATGTAGATTTTTCACTTAACCACTGCCCCAATGCCACATTGCATTGCTAAATGTTATTAGGTCGGCTCCAAGCATTGGTTTTCCAGGTGGTCAACAAACTAACTGTGTAAAAAAAAAAAAACTTTGTTGGCAGGTCCTACTAGAGTTCCCCAATATTTTCTGTACTCCCCATGCTCCTGCTGACTCAATTTTTATACAGGCAGCACGTTGACCACTAACAACATACTGTCAATGGATATGAAAATTAGACAAATACTGTGTTAGATGCAAAGGGTTTAACATCTATAATTCTTAATTATGCCAATTCTAAGTAATGGTAATAGTGTAAATAAAAAGGAAAAAAATCATGCATATCCCCACCCTACTACCAAAAAATAGATAAGCCCAAGTAAGATTGCATGTGAAGGGAATCCACCTCCTAAACCATTAATATCAAAATAAGTTAAGATAATGTGACTATAAAACATACCAAAATATATAGAAATGCAGAATTACAGAAGGTGTTACTCTGGATCTTCTTTGCAGAATATAATAACAACTGTATACTGTGCGTATAGCAATCAGTGTGGCAATGTTCTGTACTGTATTTCTGCCCTTATATTCTGGGGGCAACTGACCTATCTGTAGTGTTTATGGAAAAGCAGATGTTAATCCTGCTAACTCTTTAACAGTCAATTTTCCAATAAGAATCACACACCATGAACACCTATCTTCAAGTCTTGGATATTTTAAGTACCATTGATCTTTCTGCACACCAGTATTTTATTATTATTATTATTATTATTATTATTATTATCATCAACAATATATTATATATAAAATATACCGGGCCGGTGCAAGGTTTCTGGGCACCCTAGGCAAAACTTCTGCCCCTTGGGCACCTCATCAGTATCACCGTCAGTAGCAAAATGCTGCTATCGGCTTGTCACCTCACCTTGGGAGTGAAGACCGCACTGCCCGGGTAGCGAATCTGCTACTCTCCAGCCAACAGTAACGCGGGGCGGTGGAGGTAATCGCAGCACCAGTTTGTTGGAGTTCTGGCCGGGGGAACCACCTGCGCCACCCCTCCCTCCCTTAATCCGGCTCTGAGCTCAACCCTTGGCTAGTGATCGGCTATCACTTTACAAGTGGCCGGCCTGCACTGGGCACCAGCATCTTCACACACTTGGTGAGCGGGGAAGGCTGAATCAACATGTGACAGATTTATCACTGTCAGTGCTGTGTGACTAGCAGCCAGCCCAGAGGGAACAGTGCAGGTATAGCAGCGGCTGCATCTAAAACCTGCAGCCATTGCCAGGGTTGTATTATTTTTTCTCCCAGCCTCAGATGCCGCCTCTCAGGTCCCGGCGCCCATAGGCAGCTGCCTAAAACTGCCTAATGGAAGTTCCGGCCCTGATAATATAGCATTTTTGAGCATTGGTTTTCCTTTTGAAAAAACATTTATAGAATCAATTTATTAATGACAGTTTAATGTAAGAGCCAGACTACTACTTCCACCTAGAAGTGGGCATTTGTAATTATGTCTTAGAAAATTAATTGACTAAGTGAATATTTGATAAAATATACTTATACAAAATAATTACACAAAAAAATAGATTATAAACATGAGCAAACTGTACAAGTAATTTCTACTTATATAACATTAGTTAAGAAGGATCTGAACATGACAGGATTATAAAAGGTGAATAATAGCTTATACAGTATAAAGGTGTGTATCCACTAGCAGATAGTGGAACAACAGTACGATTACATTGTAAATGTACAGTAGTTCCTCTTCCCCTGCAGTGCCTACACTGAACAATATATGTCGTTCAGTGTAGGCACGCTTCCAACATCCCTGAACATGGTCAATCTGTAATTATCGGCAGTTTGTTGACCAGCATGTTCAAACAATGATTGATGTTGAAAATGACCAGCGGGAGCGTGCATAGCTGGTCGTTTCTGACATTTTCATGCCCGAATTATGCACGATTAATGAGCGATTGCACGATTACGATGACATAATCGTGCAATCGCTCATTAATATCTTCTAGTGGATAGGCGGCTTAAGTCATCTACGGTATACTACCATGTTTAGAAAAAAATTATACATTTATTATTATTATTATAATTATTGTTTATCATCATCATCATCATTATTAATATTATCATCATCATCATCACTACTAGGTGTGGAATCAAGAAGTAGGAAAGCATTAAGATAACAGCACTGACTAGTCTAAAATTGTACCTGGCTCATCCTGATTCAGAAATAATTGCTATTTATTATGGTAGTATTTCTTATGTAGTATTTATTGTTAGGAAAGCTGTACTCTGCGTTGCCTCCGTCAATTTGCCAATAACTGGTGGGCATTAGGACCTGCAGCGGCTCTCACAGCAGGTCCGTTCTGTAACATGTGCTACTGCACATACAAGGCAATGCAGCACACTCTGCTTCTCCGGCATCCACGAAATATGGGAGCAACCCTTGAGACCCTGAAACAGCCACAAGAGCTGCAGAACTGCACTATATCACCACCGATTAGCTCCAGCAGCTCCTCACTGCTTATATAGAAGGTATACAGGAAAAGCAACATTCTCCCCGCACACTGCAAACAGGCCAGTAACAGAAATTTACAATTCTACAAGTTAATAGACAATGCAGAGATCTCAGTTACATACATTTGCAAACATATGGTAATCCTCTAGCCAGGGCAAGGCATCTCTGCTCTTGAAGTTCTAATGCTACTTGATAATAGCACCTACTTTGAGTCATATGTTCTTGTATTACGAAATTGAGAGCTAACTTACCAGAAGCCCCCCCAATATCCTCCAATATGGCACTACAAGGCCCAGCAAACCCTCCAACTGCTGACCATATCCATGCATCAAAGATCAGTGATACACAGTATGGCAGGAAATCAATTTATAGGCCCACCAGAATACATGCAAGTGATTGGTAAATCTAGACTAGAAAAAACAATATTCCCCCAGCACACTGCAAACAGGCCAGTAACATACATTTACAATTGTACCTGACAAAGGAATATACATAGATATCAGCTAAAAACATCTCTGGAGATCCTAACACTACATAATAATAATAATCCTCCCTTGCATGCACCTGTGGTGGGCCTATAAGCTGATATTAGCATTACCATATTGTGTATCAGAGAAGGTGCACCTGATAAAGGGCCATAGCCTCATGGGGCAGGGCCAGGGAAGAGATAGGGGAGGCCTGGGGAGGCCAGGAGATGATTGGGATAAAAGAAGAGGAAGCTACAAGTGAGGATGATAATATACAGAAAATTGACAGGCCCAAACAGCGCCCCCTGCCCTGTGGTGCCCTGTGCCATGGCACTGGTCGTACTACCCTAGTTACGGTCCAGGCTCACTGCAACATCTGCCAGCACACCCTGTTTGCTCCAGGGTGTTACTGCATCTACCACTGTTACTATTGTGCTGTAACCCCTGCATAGCCACTGGTTACCACTGTTACCCCGTACCTGCTGTTTTACCAAACACTCAGTTACCTGGATAAGGACTCAATGTGTGACCTAACAGTAACTTTCACATCTACTGTGCACCCTATTGTGACCACCATCCCAATAGGCTACATATATTTCAACATTTATTATGGTAGTTTTTAGTATTTCTGGCACAAATTAAAGTAGATTATTAGGAAATGAATGACACTAAACATAAAGGTAGCTTGATATATTAATATGAGCAACTATACCCTTAACCTATACGCTATATACAGGGTGACCATAATTAAACTTCCCCTATTCAGAGTCATCTGTAGCTTGATCTTACACACTAAATGTCATGTAATTTAGTAGAAAGACTAACTAGAACATGGGAAGCAGGATTCTGCAGAAACAAAATTCAGTGCAAAAAGTGGCAGATTAGGGGTATATGGTGCTGTATAGGGGAAGTATAATTATGGCCATGTTGTACTTAGGGTTGGGAAATTGGACTTTATTTCCATAGCAGAAGGTTGCTACTTAGGAAATATTATTTCAAATACCAATATCAATGTACGATACAAAGCTATGAGAATACCACGTGCATATTCTACTAAGAAAATAATTGGTCACATTTTTAAAATGAAAAAAAAAGAAAAGTTAAAATCAAGAAGGTTGATAGGTTCAATTATGTTCATGCTGCTTCCACTATGTTCAAGCTGCAAATTTAGGACCTGATTCAGCATGGAACGCAGCTGCTTATACGCACGCAGTCGGTCGATTAATTTGCACTGCGCATGCGGTATGCATCACAGTGTGCAAACCAGACGCTGAGTCGGGGCTGCCATTGCAGAGACTATGCAGACCCATAGCAGGATGATTGACAGGAAGTGCCGATTGTCGGTGGTGACAGGGGGTGGTCAGGTGAACGCAGGCATGCCAGCGCATTTCAACACTGATGCAGGGGCGCGCATAAATGAATCACTGCGATGCCAGATGCCGCCTGAGGCATCATAGCGTGCGCATAAGTAAGAAATTCCTGATTAAGGTCTTGGCTTCCCCTACTGTCGATGTTACTCGATGTTACCGATTGTTTCACTATGTTGGTCAAGTATATGGATGTGAGTAAGGGGAAGTGGGCGTCGTTATGTCAGGCTGTGATCGCAATGCGAATGCAAACATTTAAATATCACTGCTGATATTAGCAACACAGTTGCATGTGTATAAGCAGAATAAGGATCCGTAGTGAATCAGGCCCTCAGTTCTGTGTCATTTGACAGTTTTACCAAGAATATATTCAGGTCTCTTTGATTAACTTGTATGATGACTTAAATATAAAGACATCTCTTTCCAAAGTATAAGGTATCAATTCAATAATGTCAGGTAGCAGCATGGCCTATATTGACTCCATTCTAAAGGAAGGAACTAACTACGACTTCTTCATGCCTTACCACACTCCTGGATGCTATGACTAAAGCTGGCCACACACTAGACCAACTTACATTCAACCAGCCAACTTGTTGATTGGTTGGAATGAATATCTGGTAACGTATGGGAGTAACTGATGATCAGCAATTTGCTCCCAAATGCCAGAAAACAGATGAAAATGGTCGTTCAGACAAGTTTGAACAAATTGTTTAGATCAAATATTTAACAGGTCATTTTCCAGCATTTGGGAGCAAATTGCTGATTGTCATTTGCTTTCATACCTTACCAGATTTTCATTCCAACCAATCAACTAGTTGGATGGTTGGACAGATAATCTTTAGATGTGTGGCCTGCTTAAGTCTCTGCCTTTGCTTTGACACGTATCTCATATACCTTTCCAAAGTGGAAACGAACACAATACTGTACCTATTGTTCGCTAACACAGATATAATAAATTGTATAAATATATAAATCAACTTCAATTTAGGCTAAAAAAGCATTGTTATACTAAGGAAGTTGTTTGGGGATAAAATACATTTGTGTTAGCATATCCTATTCTTAATGATGGAGTGAAGAGGGGCAGGATGGGGCGGAGTGGGAGACAGACTGAGGTGACCCAAGAGTATGAAATATCCAGAGTAACCATAGAGTTTAAAGATTAAATAGTTCATTGTATTTAGTTTTTAAATACTTCCACAAGTTTAATAATTTTTGACAATTTATCTGCAATTAACTACATCATCAGAAAAGTTCTACTTCAGGGGTGGGAGGCAAATGCAAACTAAGAATTGTTTAGAACAAAGTCTGTTTCTTTATCCAAAGTATAATGCACACAAAACCATCTGGATGACTAGATAATTTCATGGGGGAATGAAGAGTGTGCTTGGCGCAAATGTGCAATGTTAGGTTCTTCCATTTGCACTGCACAGCCTTTCATAAATAACCCCTATGTGACCGCTGTCCTCATTTCTCATTCCAAAAAAATAACTATGGAAATAGAGAGTTTATTTATAACTCAGCTCTTATTTGTAAAACCCATTATTCTGAAATATAATCTTACTTTTTTCTAAATTATGCTGAAATTGTGGAAGTTTTCAAGAATCATAAGTTATGATATGTCTAATAGATTTCACACAGCATGAAGAAGTAATCTAAAAGAATACTCTGACAGGGTTTAGCAACAAATACAGTTTTAGGGACTTTTTTAACAATATTATTAAGATTCCTAGTTCTTGTAACTCTATTACTTAATAACAAGTAACATATGTTTGTAACATTTTTTTTTTTAATAATGATCCTCTCAGAAATTGGCATTACTGTCAAAACCACCATAGCTAGAGGAAATTAATAATTAGGGGAAGATGGTTTTTTTTTAATCAAAGCATGGAGAGAGATAACATTGTGAGAGATAAAGTACCAACCAATCAGCTCCTGACATTTTTCAATTACAGTCTGTAAAATATAAGTTAGAAGCTGATTTGTTGGTATTTTATCTCCTTCCACTTTATCTGTCTACAAACTTTAATAAATACCTCAGATGGGACATTATAAGCCAGTAATGCCCTGTTTAGGAGGAAATATTATTTTAGGCTAAATGTAAGTTTTTATCAGTATTGAGAGATACTCCTGTTGATAATATAGCTTATATTTTTGCATTATCATATCTGTACACAACCTTCACTATTAACAGAGGTTAAGGGGCCTATTCATTATAACAAAAAATTCTCTGGAGGTAATTAGGTTTAGAACCTAATTACCGGAGCAATTCATCATTCCTCCTCTCCATAAGTATAATATATTCCAAAAAGCTGTCAATTTTGCGATGACAGCTTTTCGGGAAATAGATACTTTTCCCTAACCACTCTAACTTACCGCAGCTGTAATCAATGCTGCGCATGCGCTGTTACATCTGTAAAATCAGCACATGCGCAGCACTGCCTACAGCTGCGGTAAGTTAGAGTGGTTAGGGAAAAGTATCTATTTCCCGAAAAACTAAAGTTGTAATTAGCTTTACAACTTCAACATGTTGTTTTTACCGTGCTCTGTTCTGATTGAACAATTGAAGCACAAAGAAAGTATTTGTCCATTACATTCATTTATTCCAAAATATAAATCTTCTGGACTAGACCAAAAACTTTGGTAATGACATATTTTTGCTATATTCCAACTTTCGAACAACCTGCAGCTGCAAGTTAATATTTAGTCAAGTAACTATAGTTCATGTTTTATTGGTTATCGTACTAATTCTATGTATACAATAATTTCTTATATAAAAGTTTCTGCATCAATTGATTGCCAAGATAACACTACAGTATTGCTTTGTTTTATCCTTGCTGTACAAATAGCTTAATTAAAACAAATTATGGGTTCCTAGAAGACAAATATAATTGTTACCTCAATTAGTGCTTAACAATTCACAACAAGTTTCAAAAACTTCTACTTCCCATAGAACTCTGCCGCAAGAACTTTTGATAAATATGTGCTAAATACTGCCAATCATTTATGTACTAATGAAATACAATATACTGCTTGGAGAAAAGAGATAAAAATACATGTGTTACAAACTTGAAAGAGAAAATTTACTCTGTGTTTTTGCTATTTTTAGTGGCTTAATAGTACTAATACAAAAAGCATAATCACAGGTCATAAAAGGGTAGATGTAATAAAGTTTGAGATTTATTAAGTATTGCTTTTAATTGTTACAAATTTAAAATTTGAATCGTCCCAAACGTGTGGCTGTGTCAATTCCTGGCACATTGTAAAATCATGCAAATGCATCAAATTACTTCTATATTCTTCAGAGGTTACTGCTAGGTTAGTATTGTATATACATCAAGAGACCACCTAGTAAGCAATCTGATCTGTCTCTCTTAGAATTTTCATTGTCAGATGAAAAATAAATGAGCAGTATGGACCTGATTTCTTACTTCTTTTTAATAGTTTTGCTTTGTATTTTGTTTGAAACAGGAAAAGGGAAAACATTCCTATGTTTTCAAGGGAATCTGAATCATATTTCCAAAGGGACCTACATTTTAAGGACAGTTAGTACCGGAGTTTAAATAACTTTTAATAAACTATACTCACATGCTTTTTTCTTTTATTAACTGAATATATTAACATGACATAAATTAGGTAAGTGTGTGTGTGTGTGTGTGTGTGTGTGTGTGTGTGTGTGTGTGTTGGGGCACTCTTTGTAAAACTAAGACTAAAGCTTAACTTTTATTAGCATGATACTTGGCTTACACAACACAAAACTCATGACACCACATGAATAGGGTTAATATACGAATAACCCTTACAGAGCTGCTGACTCTCCCTACCTTCAATATGAATATAAGCATCATGTAAACAAAGATAGTGCTTCTTTACACCATAAGTATGGCTTGATATGTCAATCATCTCATAAGAGTCATCATAATAGAGATCCAATTTATCAATTATTGCTCAGCATGAGCTCATCCAAAGACATAGATATACAGTCTATTAAGTCTTTGAAATACAATTGTATGACTAAGCACAAGATTCATATATACATATCAGCAAAATAGTGTATCGATAATAAAGAGATTGGTATCCAGAAATATTCAAATCAGTGAAGATTTTTGAAAGGATAGGGAAGTTCGAAGGAAGCATACATATAGTGCCAATCTGGTTTCTACTTTTGTATATAAGCCACAATGGGCCAAATTCAATTAAGTGTGATGTTGAATAGCCGCGGGAGGGAGCTCCCAAAGCTATTCAATACACCGCGCTGTTTGGGCGGCTAAAGGATTTCTTCTCGCACCCCTCTGGGGAAGCGAGGAGAAATCCGACGAAAGTGGCGGGTGCGCAGCTGTTTGCCGGCTTAGTGTGTCAGTAACAGCCGCGCGCCCGGCTCTGTAGTTGGAGAATGCCAGTTACCACGCCTTCACACCCAGGTTAAGTCAATAGAACTGGCAATCTCAAACTTACCTGCTTCCCGACCAGGCAAACAGCATGATGAATTGAATAGCTGTGGGAGCTCCCTCCAGCGGCCATTCAACTTTGCACTGAATTTAATTCGGCCCAATGTTCTAAATCACTATATAGAATTAGGTACTCAATAGCTAATGTATTGTGTTCAACAGTTGTAGACAATGGGGATCGGAAAATACAGAGTACTAGGAAACCACCACTCGCCAACTAATCACTGGAGAACCTTATTGAATATGAGTCACCGATGGGCTGTGGGCAAGTCCAGGGAACTTCTGGATTTTCCATGATGATTCTATTAGTACTGAGTGGCTACACAGTGAGATGATTAAGCGGTTGTATAATGAATAGGACAGTTGATCAGACTGCGCTGAATAGTGGAATGACCAAACGTGTCCTGCGTCTGATTGTGTAGATTACTAATTGCTGCGTAGTATACACCACTCTGAGAAAATAATGATTAACAGGAAGAAACGTGCTATGGTACTTCACTATGTATCTATTGTGTCCACTATGGAGTGGAGACTTATCTGCAATGTAGAGGCTCTGTACTGTACTTTCTTCTGGAGCAGCTCTTTTATGCTACCTTGTTTGACCAGATTCACGTTTACTAAGGGGCATATTTAAAAGTTGGACGTTGACGTACTACGTCCTAGTAAGTGTCGTGTTTGACTAGACTGTAGACTTGCAATTGCAGCACAAATTTGTTGTACAACTGATTGCTACTTTGTTTAGAAATAGCATGTGTGTCATGTCAAGCATACGTCTGTCTAATCTTTCCAAAGTATTTGTCTGTTGTGTTCTAGTGAACTGGGATGCAGTTGTGACACGTCAGGTTAGTAGGTACCTTCTAAATTGCCACTGTTTACATCCAGTGACTTTACTCCAATGTTTCTTGAAACTTGCCATCAGTTAGACATTGCTGAAAATCCTCACTGTATTTCATCCCTCCCCCTATAAAGTGAAGCAAAAATAAACCATTTAGCAGATGTAAATTCCAGCTTTCTCCAACAAAATGACATTTTAACCTTTGATTTATCAGCCCCTCTAAAATTGCCTTAATGTGATGGGTCACTCCTCGTGGGCCAGGCTGTGTGCCGGCTAAAAATTGCCAGCCAGCCAGCCCCTGTCTCCAAAAAATATATACTGTATAGCATATTGGTAAACAATGCACACTAAATATTTGAAAAAGAGCAGCAGATACTTTGTATAGCCTAATATACTTCATCAGTTATTTTTATATGCCTTTAATGATGTCCAAAAAAAATTCACTGACATGTAATGAATCTTAATGAAAACTTTGACTAGTGTTTATAATTTACTTATTAAATGCCGATGGGAACACTTAAAAACCCCAATGAAGTGACCTCCATTGAAACTCAAAATAATTTGTATTTGTAAAAGAATATAATCAGAAAAGCGAATAGTCTTCAAATACTTTGCAAAAAAAAATCACAAAGTAAAAATCATTAAATACATTTTCCTTTAAATATTTCTCATGATAGAAAGTATAGACAAAAACAAAGACATTTCTATGGCTGATAAAATATTCATTGTTTTTATTGGTTCCAGAGGGAACTGTAAAATTTACTAGCAAATAATAAAAAAAGATAGCTTTTTGCCCAAGGTAATTTTTCTCCTACTTCAAAAATTGCAATAAATGCACTATAAATGCTGAGTTGATATGCTGTAATACGTCAAAAACCAAAATAATGATAAACTGGCAGAAAATTCAACATTGTATTGGACATGTCCCTGTTTTAATTGCCATAACCACATGTATTAAAGTTAAAGCCAATAGTTCAAGCCATGAATTGAAGATATTATTTTTGTATTCCAGGAATTGCAGCTCATTTTAGAAAAATTTCCCGAAAATTATTATGACCAGTTCTAGCCAATACTTTAAAAAGGACCATAATGCAGTGTATACCACTGAATATACTTTCTAGAGGCATCAGAAAGTAAAATAAACATTGTGTAATTGTGTCTTGGCTATTCTTACTTTATTTATGAAACTGATTTATCAATGAGTGATATTCTTGTTATCACTCATTACTAATCTTAAATGCTGCTCCAACAAATCAGCTCTTAATGGTCATGTGTTTGAAAAATGACACTTAGGAGCAGATTGGTTGGAACACCATTTAAGAAGGGTAACTAGTGATAACAAGAATATCACTCATTGATAAATCTGTGCCTAAGGATTTTCAGATTGCACTGTTCAGTAAATCTATTATATGGAATCGATATGAATGACTGGCGGACAGGATGCCGGCGGTCAGAAGACCGACAGCGGCATCCCGATGTGCAAAATACTGACAGGGGCCGGTAAGAACACTAACCCTCCTCCTCTCACCCCCTAACCCTCCCAGTGTGGTGCCTAACACTAACCTCTCCCCAGTGGTGCCTAATCCTAACCCCCCCTTCCCTGTAGCCTAACCCTAACCCACCCCGGTTGGTGCCTAACCCTAACCCACCTCGGGAGGTCTCTAAAGCTGCATACACACGTAAAGATTTTCTGTACAACCATCCAACTAGTTGATTGGTTGGAATGAAAATCTGGTAAGGTATGAGAGTAACTGATGATCAGCAATTTGCTCCTAAATGCCAGAAAACAGATGAAAATAGTAGTCAGACAAGTTTGTTAAATGTTTGATCTAAACAATTTGCTCAAACAACAGTTTTTGTCCATTTTCCAGCATTTGGGAGCAAATTCCTGATTGTCATTTGCTGTCATCTTACCAGATTTTCATTCCGACCAATCAACTAGTTGGATGGTTGGACAGAAAATCTTTACGTGTGTATGCACCTTAAACCTATCCGCCCCATCACCGAGCTAACCCTAACGCTAACCCACATACTCAACTTCAGGATGCTGACATCGGTATCTTGATTTCTTCGAGATAGCGGTGTCAGCATTCTCACGGGCGTTGGGATTCCGGCGTCGTATCCTGACGTTCGGTATCTCGTCCGCCGGCAACTTCACTGGATCCCTGTTATATTAAAACCATCCTTATATTAAAACAGTTTCAGGAATAAGGTGAGAGTAGCCAGGAATAAAATGATGTAATGTTTTTTTTATTGATAGTCTTATCTCTATTAAAGTTCTGTTAGTCAGTAAAGCAAATAAAAGTAATGTTCTCCAGCATCTCTCTTAAATACTGTATATATGAGTTGAATTCCCAGCCACAGCCTTACCTGCGTGAAGTTTATATGTTCTCCCCATGCTTGCATGGGTTTGCTTTGGGTGCTACGGTCTCCTCCCGCACTCCAAAAACATACAGTACTGATACTTTAATCAGCTTCTGCCAAAATGAACCCTAGTGTGTATGGGATTCCATGTAGTATGGAATATAGACTGTAAACTCTACTGGGTCAGGGACTGCTATTAATGACTAAGTATTCTCTGCAAAGTGCTGCGGAATATGTGTGTGCTATATACTGTAAATAAGATATATAAGGCTGTATGGATAAGCAACTGCTACAGATGTTTAGGGGTTGATTCTGAGTTGCACACAGTGCTGATGACACATGCAACTGGCTGATGATTTATGTCTGCGCATGCATCCTAGTCGCACATGCGTCCCCATTGTTAGCACTCAGAGTTGCGATACTGAAATGGATGCAGGGTCTGTGAATTTTTGTGAGCCTTCATGGAAGGTAAAAGGGGGGTGGCTAGGCCGAAGCGGGCATGTTGCTGACAGAGACACCAAATTGCTCACATGGGAGGCCACAGTCAGACAGGGAAATTGCAACCAGTGGTGCATCTAAAGATGCACAGAGATGGAAATGCACTGTCACAAGATGCTAAAAAGTTTTGTGAAAATAGGACATAACATTAGCATAAGATGCAGATGCATCTGTGTCTGACACTGAGGTCAATGGAAGTATAATGCAGTGTATTCAGGGTCAAAGAAGTTGAACTCTTGGCAGATATGATGGGCACCATTTCTCACCAGGTTTCACTTTATCATAACATACCATACTGGATCCAGCTACATGAAAGCCACTTAACAATTCTGGCAGATCTTTGCAGAATGTTCTGTCATGGAGGACAAAGCCAATATACCATCAGATTTTATTCTGGCAGTGGACATCCCTTCAGAGTTGCATAACAGGAACCAAGTCAAAGGGCAGCACTCACCAACGAGCCCAAAGCACCACAAGGCATGATGTTTGTTGCTCCTGGCTGCCAGCTAGTGGTCCTGCAGTGGTGACATGGCTCATGATTGACAGGGCATTTGTAAAACAATTGATTTGGTCCTTCAAATCTTTTGAACAAAAGTAAGGTTGTCACCTCCATCCTTAAATTCTGACCTGCCTGAACATGCACCAAGGTTCCATGGACCCTGTACTCTGGATTCCTAATGCCCCTGTCCATTCCAACCATGTTGGCATATAGTACTGTACTTCCACAGTTCTGAAGCTAACGCCACTATTTTTTATAGTAGATTCTTTCTGTGAGCCACTTCAAAATCTGCTGTTATCACTACAGCTCTTTCATATAGATAATCACTGACTGAGGAGTCCAGTAAGCTGATGAGCTTTGGAGCTCCCTTGACAAGGGTCTGGGAATTCCACTCCATTTCTCATTCAAAAAACATTCCCAATTGAACAGACAAAAAAAGCATGTTAACCAATCCTTCAAGCAATTTCTACAGCATTTATTTTATTCTTATTCCTGAAATGTCTTGTCCCAATTGCTTATATGGTCAGAGTTTACATGCAATAACAAGGTGCAGGATTCCACTGGGGTACATCAAATCTATTTTAACCATAGATTCCACCCAGTGGTTATCTTGTTTTTAGACAATCAGTGGTAGGTAGGTGAATCAAATAGCCTACTACTTTCCTTATGGATCCACCTGATGTTAAAAGATGGTTCCTCCAATTCAATGGTTCTCAACTCCAGTCATCAAGTACCCCCAACAGGTCATTTTTTCTGGATTTTGTTAATCATGCATAGTTAAGTAGATCTGTTTTTCTGAGTTAGTTGATCTCCTCCCCATTTCCACAGACAGAAATCCTGAAAACATGATTTGATGGGATGCTTGAGGACTGGATTTGAGAACCCATGTTACAATTGAACAATGACTCCTGTGGATTGGTACTGATGTCCGCTCTTGGTTTAAATTGACAGTTTATTTTCTTGCTTCACTTGCCAATTTCTTCAGAACAGAGCACATAGGATGGGTCCATTTTGTTGTCTATTTCCACATAGGATTAAAAGAGTATACTATACAAAAAAGGACAAGTATTGGAAACTAGAGCCTCGTTTTGTTTGTATTAAGTATGCAACCATTTGGCTGTGAGGGGTGTGTCTAGGGGTCCAAGCGCCCCTGACAAAGTAAGTGACTGGCACCCCCCAATTTTAAATAGGGAAATGAAAAAGTCATTAAACTCCGTAACATATTTATAATTATCTGAATGGTCACTAACATGTTTCTGCAATTCTGTGAAATTTCACAGTCAGTATTGTAGTGCCATACATATTTCCAACACTGCTATCCCACAGTTAGTGTTGTGATGCCATACATATATGCAATTCTGCTATCCCACAGTTAGTGTTGTGATGCCATACATATATGCAATTCTGCTATCCCACAGTTAGTGTTGTGATGTCATACATATATGCACATCTGCTATCCCACAGTTAGTGTTGTGATGCCATACATATATGCAATTCTGCTATCCCACATGTTAGTGTTGTGATGTCATACATATATGCACATCTGCTATCCCACAGTTAGTGTTGTGATGCCATACATATATGCAACTCTGCTATCCCACATGTTAGTATTGTGATGCCATACATATATGCAACTCTGCTATCCCACAGTTAGTGTTGTGATGCCATACATATATGCACATCTGCTATCCCACAGTCAGTGGCGGGCTGGGCTGGGGGGCAGGGTGCCATGTGCCCCCCGGGCCGCAGCGTCATGCAGGCCGCGGGCAGTCTGTGTCACTGTGACACAGACTGCACCGCGTGTGTAGCGCTGACTGGACGGAGTTCGGTCAGCGCTACACAGCACAAACACACAGCCGCCGGAGCCAGCAGCTGTGTGTTTGCTTTAGCAGCTGATGAGAGTCAGACAGACTCTCATTGGCTGCTGCTCCCACTGCCAGAGCCGGCCATCTTCCGGCTCCCACAGTGGGTAATGGGAGTGACTCGTCACTCCCATGACGCGTCACTCCCATAATGCAAAGCGGCGGACGGAGGAGCTGATCTCGGCGGCGGGACCAGGAGCAGGAGCGGGTGTCAGGTAAGTGTATTTTTTTTTTATATTATGTGTGTCTACTGCGGGGGGTCTGGAACTATAAGGAGGAGACCACTACTGGGGGCACTACAAAGGGGGGGACTACTACTACTGGGGGTGCTACAAGGGGGGGACTACTACTACTGGGGGCACTACAAGGGGGGACTACAACTACTGGGGGCACTGCAAGGGGGGGACTACTACTACTGGGGGCACTACAAGGGGGGGACTACTACTACTGGGGTCACTACAAGGGGGGACTACTACTACTACTACTGGGGGCACTACAAGGGGGGGACTACTACTGGGGGCACTACAAGGGGGGTACTACTACTGGGGGGGACTACTACTAGAGGCACTACAAGGAGACTACTACTAGGGGCATTGCATAGGGGGGAAGGGACTACTACTAGGGGCACTACATAGGGGGAGGGGACTACCACTGGGGGCACTGCATCGAGGGACCACTGCTGGGGGCTCTATATAAAGGGCAATAGTGGGGGTACTGCATAGGGGGAAGACTACAACTGGGGCCACTATTTAAGGGGCACTGCATAAGGGTTACCACTACTGGAGGCACTATATAAGGGGCTTACTACTGGGGGCACAAGGGGCACTGCATAGGGGGGATCACTACTGGGGGCACTACTCGAGGCCTGCATAAGGGTGTCCTCTCCTGAGGGGGGGGGCGCCATAGCACGCACGTTCTTTCGGGCACCCTGGCTACACGCTACTCCTCTGCCAGGGCCGCCTGCATGCATTTGCCCCCCAGGCTAAAAGTTGCCAGCCAGCCCCTGCCCACAGTTAGTGTTGTGATGCCATACATATATGCAACTCTGCTATCCCACAGTTAGTGTTGTGATGCCATATATAGGTAAATAATTCAAACAAAAATATGCTTGCTCCCATTTTTGACTAGCCCTGGTGATTACAGCCTAGTTCTGGTTATCCTAAAATCAAGGGAGACCAAGGGGTATAGTTACTAGAGTGAGAGTTTTTAGAAATGGAGATGTTGCCCATAGCAACCAATCAGAATCTACATAACATTTAACTCGCACCTTCTAGAAGATAATAGCTAGAATCTGATCGGTTGCTATGGGTAACATCTCCATTTCTAAAAACTATAACGTTAGAAAATATACCCCAAAGTGCTAAAAAAATCTGCAGCTGCTACATTGTAGCACTTTGTATACAGTTTCAGACTCTGTCGCACACAGATATACAAGTGTCACATATACAATTAACCAGTGCAGTCTCATGAAGCGGTTTGGTCACAACACATTGCAACTTATACTGCTTTTATACCTAAATTCCGGGTCTGACCAGGAGGTTGGAACAGGGTTCCAATCCGGATCAGACCCGAAATTTCCCCAGTGCTGACCCAGGATATTCCTGAGTTGGTGTAGTTCACACCGGAGCCGGGTCTGTAGTGGACGCTTGGAGAGAATGTCATCTCCAAGCGCCACTGAAGCCGGCCAATCGGCAGGCATGTGGCACGATCCAGGTCATCGTGACCCGGATCGCGCCGTTTAAAGTGCATGGTTTCACTGGTTATTCCCGTGTTAAACCCTGCAAGTTAGCTGGGTTGGATTGCCGGGTCCCTCCACTCCAGGTAAGTGGTCATGGAGCTAAGTGCACCATCATGACTATTTAACTACAAAGAATTGCATTACTGCAACAGCTTCTTGCAAAATAAAAGGATCACTGCTGGACAAACTAATGTATGGAGGCAATATATTGTGTCACACAGTTTTCTTACTTTGTGGCTCATAGTTTGCAGAGCATTCACCAGTGGTCACTGAATTCAGGTTTTTCTGATGACCTATGAATCTTTTAAAGATAAATCAGTTAGTAATAGGTACATGCACCAGTTAGGTGTAACACATTATTGGTCCTTAAGAGTTTAGTATGGCCACCTCTGATGTAAACAGTGAATATAGAAACAAATGTTTAAACACCTCACTGGTTTTAGCAAGTGTTTCATGCTTGGTTTTATTTGTGATTTAGGAATTCTTTAAAATCATGTAATTTGGGCCTGTTCCTACAGTAGTATTAACATCAGTAACCTTAATTTCCAGTCAATTTTGACCACCTGACAGCTCACAGTTTTTACCAATTTTGCCCAAAGGCTGCAGCGAGCTGGCTGGCTAAACAAAGCGAAAAAGCAGCAGCACAAACACATGGCGGTTTAATAGAATCTAGCACATCTATGAAAAACAATTATAAGTAAGTGCAGCTCACTTCAGGTTCACTTCCAACAAGCATACACAAGAGCCTGTTTGCACTGATTGCAGATGCCAGCTATTGCCTGACAAACAACCATACACAGTGACAAAGATGCCTGTGGTCTTTTACACGCTTCTCACTGACTCCATCTACCTACAGTTCTTTCTAATAGCAACTAGTATGTAGTATTACAGCATGAGCTACAGTCCACACCCTCCCCACACTCTTTTTTTGTGAAATGGCACCTGAAGTCAGGAGTGAGGGACTTACAAGATCCCTTTTTTTAGACCCAAGTTCTGAACTTGCTAGAAGACCCAATTTGGGACTCGGTTCTACTCTGAACCTTAAAGTGATCCAAGTCGGGACTCGATGTGACTCCTAACCCCAAAGTTTGGGTGTGTTCGGTTTTTGGCAAAACCCAACCGCTCATCTCTATTCATTATGCATGCATAGGACTCATGTAATATAAAAAGAGCACAGCTCTAATTTAGAATCTCAAAGCAGATCTAGGGGTAGATTTATTAAAGCTTCTAAAACAGACAAGTGATGATGTTGCCCATTGCAAATAATCAGATTCTAGCTATCATTTCTCTATTGCATTCTAGAAAATTATATACATAATCTGGTTGCTATGGGCAACATCACCACTTGTCTGTTTTAGAAGCTATAGTAAATATACCTTCTAGTCTACAATAATTGATTATTTTAGCTAGAAAATTTGAGGTAGCTCAGTGTGGAACTGCACATAATATTAAACATGCAGCAAATAAAAGAATGTCTATAAATTACTTACTAATTGTTAAAATATAACTTTTAGTAGCTAATTTGAAAACAATATCAAATGTACAGTATATCAAATATACTTAAAACCAAGCAGCAAACTAATTTTGTTAAAAGATATAACTTTTAGTAGCTAATTTTAAAACAATATCAAATGTACAGTTATCAAATATACTTAAAACCAAGCAGCAAACTATTTGTGTTAAAAGATATTGTAAAGTGTACAAAGAAATGCAGTGAAAAGAAAATATTTCCCAACTGTGTGCCTATTCTTGTGTCTTCTCCATAGAGATTTCTAGTAAGTATCCAAATATCTTCCATATTAATCTAATAGATTGTTCATACACACGGAACCTACACTTGAATTAGGTTGTTATAAAACTCCATAGAAATATTCATGTGTCCCTATGTAAGGGGTAAATTTACTAAGATTCGTGTTGATCCGAGATTGCTATCTCGGGTGAAAATATCACTATTTTAAACGGAAATTTACTATTATTAAAGTTGGGCGATTTGTTTATTTTTTGGGTGAAATCAGGTGAGTTAATGCCCTAAATACGCCCTTTTTTATCACTAGAAATTAATTCACCATCAGCTTAAATCAGAAGTACTTTTCATTCATTTCAGCCTAAATAGGGAATTCACCATTATTCGGTCGACCAGTCCTGGTTCTGAAAATTACAGGGAACAAAATGAGTAGGGTTCCATCATAATTTAGGAACCAGCACCTAGCTGCAGGGCCAGTGCTGGTTTTAAATATAGGGGGGAAAAATGCTTAGGGCTCCCCCTATATTTAAAACCAGCACCGGATCCAAACAGCCCAGGGTCTAATGCCACAGCCAGGAGACCCTATTACTGGGACTCCATGGCTAAAGCATTCTCACCCCAAGCCAGTCAGGACAAGCTGGGGATCTCAGGGGAGGTGGGGACCCCCCAAAAAGGGGTCCCCCTCTCCCAAAACCCCAGGCTTGGGCTTGGTTTGATGCCCGGGCTCTTTAACGCACCCCTGGAGCAGTTGGTACGGGGGTAATAAAGTGTTAAATAGTATTAAACTATTGTATTTTACAGTGGAACTACAGGTGCCAGCATGCCTGCCCTTTGGCACTTGTGGAACTACAAGTGCAAGCAGGCGTCCGGCACCCATACCCCCACTGTAAAATAAATAGTTAAGACACACACAGCAATACTTGTCCGTATGGCTTTGGGATTTTCAGGTTGTTATTTTGCTAAGACCCCTGGATGCTATGGAAACCAGCATGAGGACGGAGGTGACTATAAGATCATTATTTCAGGTACATCCAAATGGATTCTACAATGGACAAGGGGACATGAACATCTGGCAGGAGGTAAGTATGTATAAGATGAGGTTGCTGTGTAATAAATTTATACTATCTATGGTGTGTGTGTGTTGTGTCTTTACTTAACTATTTATTTTACAGTGGGGTACGAGTGCCGGCCACCTGCTGGAACTTGTAGTTCCACAAGAGCCAAAGGGCAGGCATGCTGGCGTCTTTAGTTCCACTGTAAAATACAATAGTTTAATATTTTTTAACTCTTTATTACCCCCGTACCCACTGCTTCAGGGGTGCGGGGAAGAGCCCCTAGCTTCAGACCAAGCCTGGGGTTTCAGGAGAGGGGGGACCCCTTTTTTGGGGTGGTCCCCACCTCCCCTGAGATCACCAGCTTGGAGTGAGAATGCTTTGGCCATGGACACACAGTGATAGGGTCTCCTGGCTGTGGCATTACATCCTTGTCGGTTTGGGTCCGGTGCTTGTTTTAAATATAGGGCGACCCCTACACATTTTTCCCCCTACATTTAAAACCAGCACTGGCCCTGCAGCCAGGTGCTAGTTCCTAAATTACGGTCAAACCCTACTCGATTTGTTCCCCGTAATATTTGGAACCCGGATTGGCTGACCAGTCCGGGGATGGATAGGCTTTTGGGGGAGGACCCCACGTAAATTTTTTTAAATAAATGAACCCTTAAAATATAAAAAAAATAACAAGCAACCTGCACATATTTCACCGATATGTGCAGACTGCTTGTTCGGGAGAGAAAGTTGGGCAGGGAACTCGGGGCTTCAACACGGCAGGATCGATTACATACACCATCAAACAAAACGATCTTGTCAAAACCGGGAGCATGGTAAATTCCCAATTTTTAAAGTAAAAAAAAATGTCCGTTTTTGATCTATCCTATCCGAATTGAAAAACAGGACAAATCAGGACCAACACGAATCTTGGTAAATTTACCCCTAAGTGTTATATTAAGAAACCGGGGTGGGGGGGTGAGAGTCTGTATTGCATACAACAATGAAGATAAGCCTGCTATAAAATGTATTGCAGCACAGGGCCCAAACCAATTTGCAAACACTGCTACTGCTGGACTCTCGGTCTGCACACAATAATGTGCGATTCTGGGGTGAGATCTGGTCACGAGGGGAGGATAAAGGCAAGTTGCAGTGCTTTTGCGGTGTTGTTGCCGGGCATTTCTACGCTAATGCAACGGCACCTCGCCCTCTTGTGGCACATTCTTTTCAGCTTCTATCAGTAGTTCCATGGAAAATAAGCTGTTTCTCTGATATCACAGCCTGAGAGTACTTTACTATGTTGCAATGCAGTTATTTATTCCAAACTAGTTACAGTACTTTCAGGATACTGCATGCACTACAAAGGTTATTGTTACAGATTGTCAGAGCAATGTGTCCATTCAGGGGCTCTGTAGTTATTAGTGCCAAGTTTGCTAGATGCTTGGGTATGCTTAACACTTTTCTTACAGTTATTGTATTAATTATTTAATTATTGCCATTATAAGCAGGCCGTACATATTTGATTGAATTTTGCATTTTAATATATCACGTATTGGGCCTGATTCGCTGCTGATCTCAGATTCCCAATTATTGGGAATCTGCGCGTGCGTAGGACCTATTCCTGCATAGTCACACACAGACCCTTTTATGCCTCTACCCGATTGACAGGCAGAGGCATTTAATGCGTGGTGTGGGGGCAGCCAGCATTTCCAGAAACAGGGGCAGATCTACCCTGTTTTCCAGGAATGGAAAGCACAGGGACTGTGCACAGGGACGCAGTGTCCTAGGCTCGCAAGTCGGCCAGCCTGAATAAGCTGAGACTTACTCAGCTGGCATGGTGGCTCACCGCCATCAACCATCGTGACCATCGATCACGATGGTTGCGATGGTGTTTCCAGTCTGTGACCTCAGTCGCAGTGCTGGGATCGTAAGTGCAGCAGGGGGTGTCATACACCTCCTGCTGTATTTGCATAATAGCAAGGACATAATTGCAAAGCTGCCTGAGTGCAGCTTTGCAATTGTGATCCTTGCTGAATCATCCCCATTTTCTGCACTTTACAAGTTATATTAAAATTTTATCTAATAATCTTGCAGGTTATCTATTTAAATATTATGTTTTAAGAAGGTTGACAACTTCAGTATAGGTATAATAAACCATCTAATAGCAGCTTGGGCAATTTCTGACCCTCACATTAATGCCATCAATTCATGTATATTCCTATATAATGACCTGCTCTAATATGCTTCCATATCATGATCCTGAACTATATCAAGCCCCTGTAATATTGTGGCTTATGCAGGTTAGTGGGTCTGATTCATCACGGATCGCAACAGCATATGCAGATCGGCCGATGGTGCATACTATGCATGCGTATGCTTCGCAGTGCACGTGCCTGAGTTAGCATTGTGATCACACGGCAATCACCTACGCAGATACAAAGCCATCACAGATGGAGGGATGTGACGTCAGCAGTTGGGGGTGGTGAGGGAGGAGTGGTTGGAGAAATGCAGGTGTGCATGTCCATTTTAATGCCGTTAGTTGGGCATGCATAAATTAGCCACTGCAACGGCACATGCAGCTTGAGTACTCACTGCGTACAACGAGGTTAGCAAGTAAGATTAGACCTGTTCTAATTGTGTGTGAGGGACCGATGTTACTCGATGTTCCCGACATATATGCAGGACTGCAAGATATTACAGTGAGATAGTGGTAGTAGGCGCATCTAAGCTGGCTGTGCGACAGCTTTGCGATTGCAGTCATCAGCATGCATTAGCAGTAGACCCAGTGGCGGATCCAGGGGGGGTGGCAATCAGGGCAATCGCCCCCCGTACCACACACAGCCCTAGCCCTGTCCACCTACTGATCATGCAGGCAGCAAAGGCTGGGGCCAGTTGTCAGGGTCAGCTGGGACCTGGACGCACCTGGCACATACAAATAGGTGGAGTGACGGCACCCAGAGAAGTGGAGTGACATGGGATTTGTATTTTTTTTTTACTGCTCAGACTCTGAGCAGTAAAGATAAACTACAAATCCCATGAGTCATAGCGCCTTTTGCAAAGATGGCCACCGCAGGAGCAACTACAGCATGTGGTTAGGGAGAATGAAGTAAGACTGACATGCTGACAGGACTATGACTGAGTGGTACACATTACAGACCACTTAGTTAGAATTTGAAGAGGGAGGGACCCTCCGCCATCAGGTAGGACCATCCAGTGGCTGATCCAAGGGAGGGGGAGTTCAATATGTGTATTCCAGATACCACTGGTGATGGTAAAATAAATAAAAGGCTCCTGTTTTAAAATTTGCTATAAGTTTAGGGTTTTTTTTGCATGTGTCTGTGTGTTATGTATATACAGTATGTGTTATGTATATATGTGTTATGTATATATGTGTTTTATGTGTATATATATATATATATATATATATATGTGTGTGTGTGTGTTATATATATATATATATATATATATATGTGTGTGTTATGTATATATGTGTTATGTGTGTGTTATGTATATATGTGTGTGTTATGTATATATGTGTGTGTTATGTATATATGTGTTATGTATGTGTGGGGACGGGGGGATCCTTTAGTGTGGCGTTTGCGGAGATGAACGCAATGTCTATACTTTACATGACACAATGTACTGCATGGATACATTTATGGTCTCACTGTGTTTTGGGGATCAGAGGTCTGTGTGTTTATGGGGCTCCTGTGACATATATTAGGTTGTATATGCAGTATATGTATTACAGAGATGTTGTTAGGCTGGCAACACTGGTATCTGAGTATAGTGCAATGTCCAGAAACAGAGCAATAGTGTACAATAATGTATTCTGTGTTAAATAATGGCCCTGATTCAGACCCACTCGCAAGCGGCTGTCCGCTCGCAAGTGGGTCGATGTTGTGCACTGCGCATGCGCACGACGGCGGGAGCTCCGTCGTGCGCATGCGCCAGACGCGACGAGCGAAGGAAAGTCCTTTGCTCGTTGTGTCTGATCAAAGGGGGCGTGCTGTTGATGTTGATTGACAGCACGCCCCCTTTGGTGGGCGTGCCGGGGGCGTGCCTCCCTGATGGGGGCGTTCCCAAGGGAATGCCTACCGTCAGAAGCTGGCCCACGGACATCACTAGTGATGTCAGTGGGAGTGATTTTGGCTCTGATAGAGCCAAAATCACTCCGGGAAATAACAGTCTAAAGTCGGTGAATGAGTTCGGGATGATTCAAATGTATTTTGGGGGCCCCGCGCACCAATTCAGTTGTTGCTCCAAGCAGCCATGCATGCCACGGACACATTTTAATTCTGCTCACCCCCTACTGATTAGCATAAAAAATGAGAGTCAGGCGCCGGAACAAACATTTGCATATTGCCATGTAAAGTGTGGGGCGATATGCACATATCGGCGTCAAAAAAACCATTTGAATAATTTCCCTTTGTGTATTATAATTTCAGGCACCACAGAAATTCACTTTGGGGGCAGGACTATAAGTGAGAGGAGCAATCATTAGAAAGGGGAGGAGTCAGTATTACTTCTTAAACCGCCCCCCCCTAAAAGTAAAGTCTAGATCCGCCACTGAGTAGACCCGCATGCATTATCGCAGCTGCAATCCATAGTTTATCATTCCCAGTGTTAGGTAGTGAAACTAATGTACATTCTGAATCTGGCAACACATTTACAGCATACACATGTACTTTGAGACACTAGCACACAGCTGATATGCTGATGCATGTTTCGCAGTAGAGCTGTTACAAGAGTAAAATTATGAAAAACTCCTAGTGCGATAAAACCTCTTTTTTCCTATGGAACTAAATATACCAGCATGATCTGACCTTTTTAACAATGCCTAACAACAAAATTGTGGCAGTGAATGCTGAGAAGTGTAGTTCCACATCAGTTGGTGTGCCACAGGTTGCCTACCCCTTAGCTAATCTGTAACAACAGATTGTTGCTCAATATAACAGCCCTGCCTATATACGCTCACTCTGAGCACCTACTGTAACTAGTGCCAGAGTATCAAGTCTATGGCCCTCATTCAGAGCCGCTCGTTAGCGGCAGTACGCTCGTTCCGAGCGATGTTTGCACATCTGCGCATGCGTACGGTTTTTAGTACGCATGCACGAACCAGTCAGTGCGGCCAAAAATCGTTTGTACGCTATATAGCGAGTGCCTGCTATTTTGAGTGACAGAATGAGGCGTATGTGGGTGGTAACAGGGGAAGGTGCTTGAAAATGGGGAGTGGAGATCCGAACGCAGGCGTGCTTAAAGGTCAAAACGGGCGTATTATGGGTGTGCATAATTAATACAGCAGCGTCATTGACCACGTCACTGGGTTATTTTATAGCCAGAACTGCTCGCAAATTTGTGGTAGCAAACACCAACCACAAGAATAGCGAGCAATTCATACGCTTGTCGATGTATTCGATTAATCTAATAAATAGCGGACATGACGTATGGTGCGAGCGGCCAGGGGGCGTTTTTAACAAATAAACGAGCGTATGTTTTGCACGCTCGTTCAGACTTAGAGGCGTGAACAGACTGCAATTTGCGAACGGATCATTTGAATAGCCACCCCTTGTTTTTGAACGAACGACCGCAAATAGCGAACGGCTCTGAATGAGGGCCTATATCTGTGCTCCAGCTTTATCATTGTTATCTACATACTGTCTGAATTGCAATTTACTGAACCATGCTTTGACTTTCAGTTTAAATAATTGTTTCCAACACTAGCAGAGATCTGATATTGTGCATGTGAACCTGACCTGTCTAGCTATCCCTCTGTCCATCCACTCTATACCTAACTTGTACTCCAATACACTCACAGATCTTCGGCAATAAGGTCCTCCTCATCTTGTGGAAAATCTTGGTGAAACCCTGGAAGTCTGTTAGATTTCGCTCCTCGACTCTGCCAGTGCTAACCCTGGTCTGACTGTAACTAATTGTAGAGATGAGCGGTTTGGATTCCTTGGTATGTACTCGAACATTGGGAATCTGAGTCAATCCAAGAGGCGGCTTGGGTCATCCTGTCTGACTCGGATTCCATTTCATGGCAAAATGTCATCCTCATGGCATTGGATTCTCACAGGTTTTGGATTCTATATAAGGTACTGCTTCTTTGCAAGGCACGCTGCTGTATGCTGTGCTTAACTCTGCTGCATAGGCTGTGCCATGTCCAGACTCACAAGTGGCTTTGCTGCTTAGTGAAGTATGCTTCTATATGCTGTGCTGTACTCTGCTGTATAGGTTGTGTCCAGACTCACAAGTCACAAGTGGCTGTGCTGCTTAGTCATTGTGTATAAGGGATGCATGCTGCAGTATGCTGTGCTGTACTCTGCTGTATTGGCTGTGCTGTGTCCATCAGTAAGACATTCACGTGCATATATAAACCCTGTGACTCCATGCAGTTTGAATAGAGCTGTGCCTGCGACATCAAGAAAAAAAAAATTATAATTGTATTGTTTGTACTGTTTGGTGCACTTTGTTTTGTTCAAGTGCATATATAAGCACCGTGGCTCCAGTCCACATAGGAATAGAGCTGCGCCATCAAAAAATTGTATTAAATAATTGTACTGTTTGGTGTGCTTTGTTCACGTACATCTGTGGCCACAGTCCATGCAGGAATAGAGCTGTGACATAGAAAAAATAAATTAAATAATTGTACTGTTTGGTGCGCTTTGTTCACATGCATATATAAGCACTGTGGCTCCAGACTACGCAGGAATAAAGCTGCTCCATCAAAAAAAATTATTAAATAATTGTATTGTTTTCATTTGTTTGTACCGTTTGGTGCACTTTGTTCCCGTGCATGTATAAGCCCTGTGGCTCCAGTCCATGAAGGAACAAACCTGTGACATCTATAAAATATATGAAATAATTGTACTGTTTGGTGCACTTCGTGCATATATAAGCCCTGTGGCTCCAGTCCATGCGGGAATAAAGCTGTGACATAAAAAAAATAATGATTGTACTGTTTGCTGCGCTTTGTTCACATGCATAGATATAGGCACGCAGTGATCTGCGAATTGAAAAATGGATAACATTCAGTAATGATGATGTAGCTAGTCTTTCAATGTCATCTACTAAAGCCTATGGTGAAGGACATAGAAGGACTAAGGGGGTCATTCAGACCCACTCGCAAGCGGCAGTACGCGCGCAAGTGGGTCGATGTTCCCCACTGCGCATGCGCACGACAGGAAGGGAGCTCCATCGTGTGCATGCGCGAGACCCGGGGAGTGATGGGCTTTCCATCGCTCCGGGTCTCGCACCAAAGGGGGCGTGCTGTCGATGTTGATTGACAGCATGCCCCCTTTGGTGGGCGTGCCGGGGGGTGTGGCGGCCGGAGGCGTTCCCATGGGAACGCCTACCGTCTGAAGCCGGCCCCACTGACATCACTAGTGATGTCAGTGGGAGTGAGTTTGGCTCTGATAGAGCCAAAATCACTCTAGGGCTTGTGGAGGGGAGACCCTACCGCAGGGTCTCCGTCGCAAGTCCGATGGTCGCGATGGTCAAGACCATCACGACCATCTTTTTGGCCGCTCGTCCGGCTCTGAATCAGGCCCTAAGTCAGGGCATCTAAAATAAAAAAAAACAATATACAGTGTTAAAGAAAAAAAACACATCTAATAAAGGGAAATGTGGTGCAGAAAAACAAAAAATGGCCGAGATGCCATTCACCACATGCAGTGGCAAAGAAAGACTGAGGCCTTGGCCTTCATTTATGAGTGGTGGTTCTGCAAGTGTCAGTGAGGCATCTTCCTCTGCCTCTCATAATGATGTAAAACCTTGTCATGCAGAGTGTAGAAGAAGTGTAAAAAAGTGAAAACCACTAAGGCAGTAGAAAAACTGTGCGTTCAGAAACAGAAATGTCACAAATCCCTGAGGAGAGTCTAAGTGTGACCATGAGTGCAATGTGTGAGCCTGACCTTTCTGATACTGTTGTATTCACAGAGAAGCCACCTTCCACAATTTCTGCTCCCTCTGCAAATGTGGGAATTAGCAGCACAAATATAGCTAATGACATAGAAATTGAGGATGCCACCGAGGAAGTGCAAGAGGATGAATGGGATATTTGTGTAGCTGATGCCGGCACTAATAAAGATGTTGAGGGTGACAATGTTGTTTGTGTAAGTAAGGCACCAGTGGAAACAGCTCTTAGTCATGATAAGAGGAAGGCCATTGTCATGCCTGGGCATAGGACCAACAAATGCATCTCTTATGTGTGGAATTATATTACACAAATCCTGACAACAATTGTCAAGCTATCTGTAGCATATGTAAAACCACAATAAGCAGATGTAGGGATGTTAACCCATCTAGGAACCTCCTCCTTGTTACGTCATTTGCAGTGAACTCATGAAAATTTTTTGACAACATCAGAAACTGGTGCTAAAAAAACAAGCAGTCCAACATCAGCTAGCTCCCTTCTCTCAAGTTCAGCTAGATCCCAGCACCTGCAATTTCTACCGCCAACACCTTCATCTTCAATATCCACAGTAATGATCAGAGGTAGTCCTGCATCCAAGTTGTTAAGGCAAGGTGACTCCTTCCCTATCCAGGATTCCTTAGAAGTATCCTTCAGCACTAGATCTGCTGCTGCTCCTGGGGATGAATCTTCATCCCAGAAGGGTACCAAGAAGACTACTATTTTATAAAAAACAACTGATGGTGAACCAATCCTTTGCAAGGGGAAGCAAGTATGACAGCTCTCACCCAGTCGCAAAATTGAATATTGAAAACAATATTGTGAGCTGTGAGGTGGTCAAAATTGACTGGAAATGAGTGGAAATGAATGTTATTAAGATTAATAATATTCAGGAACAAAAAAAGGCTAAAATTATGTGATTACTGCTTTTTTTTGCCAATTTGTAGAAAAAAAACAAAACCAGTCACGGCAGTTTGGCAAAATCAAAACCAAAACTGACTGACGAATCAAAGCCAGCAAAAATGGTCTGGTGCACATCTCTATTAAATAGTCTGAAGTATGAGAAGTTCCTAGACAAAATTGAGACATCTAAGCGATCTACAAAGTACGTACTAAACTGGCATTTACAAAAACATCCCATTATAAAAAACCTTATTCAATATTTGCAGTGCAATATTAATTGCAAGGTAATCTAGAAGCCCACCTGCCTGCAGCTGGCAGACTTTTCAGCTTTTTTTTCAATAACAAAATTGCCTTATAGAAGCAGTACACTGTCACTCTGTTTACATTGGGTCACAGCTACTTTTGTGCACAGTACACATGCATGCCCCCTGAGCCACACCTTAAGTCTTTCTCCACTAGATGTGTAGTTCCTGAGCAGCACTACTTCTTTCATTGCTTACATAATTCTACGCTTTATGCATCCTGACAGCCCTCGTGTGTATATCTGCATTTCTTTCCCATGTATCTGTCTCCTTCTTTGTATTTGCCTCTCTGCAGGACTGTAACTAGGTATTTGAAGGCCCCATAGCAAAAGTTTGTAAGGGCCCCTATGTACCACCTAATGGTGAAAAATGTATATAACATGTTACTCAGCTCTGGGCCCCATAGTAACTACGCCCCTTGCACCTAGGATAGTTATGCCCTTGCCTCTCTGCTAATACATTTCCCCCATGTTTGCTCCTTTTTCGTGTGTTTGTGTGTGTGTGGTTTTTTTTTCTAATTTCACCCCAAAAGATAGTGGGCAAAAGATCTAGGTGCTAATATTTATTAAAAATAGAGAAAAATATACAATAATATATGAGACTTTCACATTTTTAGATTGAGACCAGCTGGTAGTGGCTACAGCAACTGCTAAAGCCTATTTAAATCTATGAAAATGCTAACAACAAGTAAAATCCACAGCACTGGAATAGTAACAAAAATAAAAATGTCTATTTTCAACACATTGGGGTAAATTTACTAAAATTCGAGTTTGATTGAGATTGTAATCTCGGGTGAGTTTAGGCATTTTTTTCAACTCGCAAATTTACTAAAGATAAACTTGGGTGAGTTTGGGAGAGATTTCTCTATCTCTTCACTGTAAAACTCGGGTCAGATTGCAAACTCGAATAAAATTACCATCAGCCAAACTCTGAAGTACTTTTCATGAAAAAGATACAACTAGGAAATTTACTAAAAAAACGAGATTACAATCTCGGGTGTATTTGTTGCAAACTCGCAGCTAATTAGAAGTTTCACATAGACCACCTCCTGTGCTTCGAGTTTGGCAGAAACATACACAGATCAGTGTGATTTGTGTACAGTATCTTTCTGCATTTAATCACTATTGTAATAGTTATTGTTAGAAAAAAAAATATTAAATAGGGTCCCCCCCAAAAGGCATAACAAGCCCAGGACTGCTCAGCCAGTCCTGGTTCCTAAAATTGTGGGGGGAAAAATGTGTAGGGTTCCCCCGTAACTTAGAAACCAGCAACTGGTTGCAGTGTCAGTCTCGGTTTTAAATATAGGGGGAAACAAAAATGTGTAGGAGTCCCCCTATAATTTAAAACCAGCACCGGACCCAAACCAACCGGGGTGTAATACCACAGCCAGGAGAACCTATCACTGGGTCTCTCCAGCCAAAGCATTAACACCCCAAGCAGGTCAGCCCAAGCCAGGGATCTCAGGGGAGGTGGGGACCCCCCCAAGAAAGGGTCCCCCTCCCCCGAAACCCAGGCTTAGGCTGAAGCTTGGGGCTCTTCCCTGCATCCCTGGGCTGAGGGTACGGGGGTGATAATGTGGGAATTAGTTCTTAACTATTGTATTTTACAGTGGAACTACAGGTGCCAGCATGCCTGCCCTTTGGCACTTGTGGAACTACAAGTGCCAGCAGGCACCTGTACCCCCACTGTAAAATAAATAGTTAAATAACCACAACACTCACACACCATGTATAGTACAACTTTATTACATACCTACCTTACTCACACTTACATGTTGCCATCTGTCCCCTTGTCCCGTAGAATCCACTGGGAGCACCTGAAAAAAAAAATACTCACCTCCTGGCACCGGTCTCCATAGCATCCCTGGGTCTTGGCAAAAAAACAAACCACAACCCAGACCAGACACTTACATTAGTGGTGTATGTGTGTGACCACATACACCACTATCCGGCTTCTGACTGCTCAGTATGAACTGTCAGGAGCCGGCAGCCAATCAGTGACCGCAAACTGTAGAGCGACTGCTGATTGGCTCTGGCTCCTGACAGTTCCCATGTGGGCTGGACAGTTGGTCAGTTTGTGTCACTTTTGAAACACATCTTTATTTGTAGCAGATACTACTTGATGGCTGGCTTGTTGTACACAGTTGGGTCTAATAAAAGTACCTCAGCATGTAGTGGTATTCTATACAATAATATGCTTTCATTTGTGTCCAAAAAATACAATCTAATGTCTAATTATTGTCTGTTTATTTGTATTACAGTATAAGTTCCATTTAGAGGTGTATAAAATATAGGTCATGAGCAACCATAGATTGAACCCTTCATTTTTATAAGGTATAGGATAGACTGATATACAGTATGTGTGTATAATTCTCTATTTGTTCTTTGTGTGAGCTGCCTTTCTTCTTCCCTCTTTGTATGTCTGTCTCTAATTTTGTAAATGCTTCTTTGTCTCTCTCTACACCCCCCTTTTATCTGCATTGTTAGTGTCTGTCCTTTCTCTCTCCCTTGTGTCTGTCTGTCCCCCTTTACCCATCTTTTTATATCTATCCCCTCACCTTCTTCTACCATTTGCCTACACCACCAACTTCTGCCCTGTGCCACTTACAACCAACTATTATGTGCACCTTCACCTGCCTCCCCTTGATAGTCCTCATTTCCCATTTTCAGCACGTACCTTCCTCCTGCTCTTTTGCTGAAATTGATAGAATCCTGGTGGCTGCCAATCAGACAAAATGTCAACAAATAGAGGCACAACTGTGCCCAATGCCATCTAACTAAATCTGAGGATGGCTGGTAAGAACATTCTTTTCATCTTTATAATTTTTACTGAGCTACTGAAAAAAAAGTTTGGATACATCGTGGGTCTTTTTCTACAATCTCAAAACTCCATTAGCAAATGCACTAAAGAGTTTTGAGACATTACCTGTCCTCATTAAAGATGTATGAGCTAAAAGGAAGATTTATCAAAGGGCAAACAGCTCTTTTACTAACCAAAATGAACTGATGAGTATCCAGTATCTTGATTAGGGCCCCAAGAGATCTTAATCCAGCTCCGAATATTTGTACTTATCAGTAATATCTTTAGATTTCCTCATCATGCTTGCTACTTGGTTGAAACACTAATGTTATTTCAAGGCTTTGCAGAGATTCTGCTTACCCTATATATAAGGTGTTAGTGCACTATGACTGAATTGTGTTTAGTTTAATTTGGGTAACTCAAGATTTACATACAATAATTTTTACAACTTTAGGTTTTATGTATTGTTATTGTATTTTTAAAAGGTTAAATTCCACAAAATGATGCATTTATGATACACAACTATTAGCTCTCACATTGGTTATAACAGGCATTTACCTACCACCCATGTAGCCCATGCACTCGCTATGAGTAAAGCAGTGAGGGAGTGTTGGCAATGGGCTTGCATCTGTGCTTTTGATCTGTTCTTCGAGTGTACACAGAGGGCCTGATTCAGAGCCAGACTTTATTTGCGGATGGTCGTTGAAAAAGGGGCCGGCTATTTAAATTGAGTGCTCGCTCCTTGCGGTTTGTTGACGCCTCTATGTCTGAGCGAGCGAACGAAAAATGCGCTCGCTATTTTGTAAAGATGCCCCTTTGCCGTTCGCAACACACATCATCTCCGGTATTTATTAGATTAATCGGGTACATCGAAAGGCATCTGAACTGCTCGCAGTGCTTGTGGTAGGTTTTTCTTACCGCTATCACTGCGAGCAGTTCAGGCTAAAAGACAACCAAGTGACGTGGTCGATGACGCTCCTTTACTAATTATGCACTCCCATTAAATGCCCTTTAGACTGTTTGGCACGCCTGCGTTTGGATCTCCACTCCCCCGTTTTCAAGCACCTTCCCCTGTTACCACCCACAAACGGTACATTCTGTCAATCACATTAGCAGCCCCTCGCTGTTTTGCGAGCACACGATTTCTGACCGCAATGACTGGTTTGCGCATGTGCATTATGACCCATACACATGCGCAGTTGTGCGAACATCGCTCAGAGCGAACGAGCAGCCGCTTACGAGCAGCTCTGAATCAGGCCCAGAGTTCGGTGCAATCACAGTGGAGAACCATTCTGGCTTTTTAGCTCCAATGTGGTGAGCAGATTGGGGTCCCTGAATCAGTGAGTAGATATGTGCCATCATACTACCCAAAAAAAAATGGATTTTAAACCTGGCGATTCTGGTTGTAACTTATTTACATGCATTCCAGGACTGAAGAATATAGTTAAACAAATGTTCCCTATGTTTATACATATTACATGTATACAGTGATATAATACTAGGTTGATAAATGGCGTAAATTAATTATGCTATAACATTTCATAAAATGAAGAAGAAATTGTAAATATAAATTTTTGCCATGAAGTCCGCAGCAGATATTTGGGAAAAATAACAAATGAGATTGTGATCCCCAAACAACACAAACATCAAATATGCAGATATAATAATCTGGAAACAAAGATTAAATATGTTGTTTACTCCTAATTTAACTCAGACACCTGGACTAGATTAGTAGCTGTTCTACTGTTAATATGGAGCAGGTGTTATGATACATTTCTCCTATCTGACAAGGCACCTGTCTTTTGTGGCCCCATTAGATCTGCTTGATAAGAATGAAGACCCCCTCAGGTATGCTTTGTCCGACCTAACAAGTCACACTAAGCAGTGTCCTGTAATTAAAAAATCAGAGTCCTCATGGCTGAGAAGATGTTCTTAACAAATTATACCTAATTAGTGTAAAATTGCCTTTAATTTGTGATGAAACCATAGGTTTAGCTGTGTCCTAATACACCTTCCTTTTATCTAAATGCAAATATGATTATACACTATCAAACTGGCACACCCAGACATAAGACAGCTGCAGCTTATTCTCCATGTAGCAGAGAGGACCTGGATGTATGCCACTCAGTGACTAGGATGTTTGCATTTTTTTTTCCATCTAACAAGAATTGGATTTAGAAATTAGAATACTAGGTATATAATCAATTTTATCAAAACCAGTAGCCTGTAATAAATATTTCATATCATGGCTTAAATCTAATCAAGTTGCATGAGTATAAGGTGGAATGTATTACATGAACACTATAAGCTATGTGGTAGATGACATATTGGCATGAACGTTTACCTGGCAGCTGCAGTAGTTGTACTGCTATTTTCTTGGGACTTAAAGTTTTACTCTCCTCTTTGCAAGATCATTTCCACTTTGCTATCCCAATGCAGGTGCTGTGGGACATTGACGGTGCCGACTCCAGGGCTTAGCGCCCTCTGCGACGGCACAGGTCACACATTCCCGGATGGGCCCTGGATAAATGTGCTCTACAATTATCTATGTCTGCCTTCCCAGATGTATGTACATTTACAGTTCCATTAGATTTCTGCAGAATTAAAGCACTGCAACAAGACAAAATATAATATCACCTCTTTGGGTGCCACATGTACATCAATATCAGAAATTGGCTTAGCATTAGAACAAATGTAGTCCCCAAACAATCAGCGCACCTAAGAATGATCAAATTGGAAGCCAGTAAGCAGATGATCAGAATGTATGTGGTCTTCTGCTGACTGCAACAACTTGCATCAGTCTATTCTCAGAGTATATGCAGAAGCTCCCAGCAGGGGCATAACTAGGACTTTGTGGGCCCCAAAGGATCATTTTAAAGGCCACCCATTCCAATTTTTCTAGAGAGACACCTCTATCCACAGTGGTTGTTCCTTTTATGCCCCATAGTAGTGTCCTAGTGTCAGGTTCTTTATTTGTTGTTGGCACAGGTCTAGGAACACTGGCAAGTCTGGTAGAAGGATATAACACACAGACATGAACTGTACTGGACCCAGAATGGAAGATACAGGCACAGTAATGCAGGCTGATCCAAACTGGCACTGGAAGTAGAACTAGAATGGGACTGGAGGTGAACAGTAATTTGAACCGGACTGGAAGGTAAAACCAGATTGGGGTCGGAGGTGAATAGTAGCTTGCACTGCACTGGACCCAGAAGTAAATAATAGCTTGAATCGGACTGGAACCAGAGGAAGAACCAAATTGGGACTGGAGGAGAACAAATTAATTGAAACAGAGTACTGGATCATAATGATATGTGTGGTAAAGCTGCATACACACGTAAAGATTTTCTGTCCAACCATCCAACTAGATGATTGGTTGGAAGGAAAATCTGGTAAGGTATGACAGCAAATGACAATCAGCAATTTGCTCCCAAATGCTGGAAAATGGACAAAAACTGTTTGAACAATTTGTTTAGATCAAACATTTAACAAACTTGTCTAATGACCATTTTCATCTGTTTTCTGGCATTTAGGAGCAAATTGCTGATCATCAGTTACTCTCATACGTTACCAGATTTTCATTCCAACCAATCAACTAGTTGGATGAGATGAGTTGTAGCTGAGAAGGAAAAGTTGTATTTGGGATTTGAGCAGAGTGAACTGTAAGTGGTGGTAATGAACACTTGGGGCTCTATTTATTATCATTATTTTTACTAAAATAAAGTGAAAAAGGGTGTTCTAAACAGACCACACGCTGATACACTGCAAAAAAAAAAATAGTCAAAAAAAATGTAAACTAACCTGAGTCCAGGGACCAGAGTTTGGGGCTCCAGTTATGTCCTCCCTCTGGTTAGCTGGTCTCCCATACTACACTGTGGCCCGGTCACCAGGTGACCGGGTTCCAGTGCAGTATGGGATGTCAGCTGACCAGAGTCATGGAGGACATCACTGGAGCACGGATCATGCAGGTAAGTGCAATTAAGGGAGCGGGGGTCGCGGGGGGCAGGGCTTAGCACCGGGGGGGCAGCAGCGGCAGCCGGTCAGCGCATGCATGGGCACTTGTCACAGTTTTTTTTGCGAAAATACCATGATAAGGCTGCTGAGGCGATTCACAGGGACAGAGCTTTATCGCAAGCTCTGTCCCTGCAAGGGATTTTTAATAAATCCCTGTGATATTGCCTGAATTCGCAATGCGAATTCAGTTGATAATATCACACTAAAATCTACATTCCCAAAGCGGATTGTAGTAAATAGACCCCTTGAGAAGACCAGGTTGTATTTATTAGTTGAGCAATGTGAACTGCAGGTGGTGCTAGTGAGCACTTGCTGAGAAGACCATGTTGTATTTAGTAGTTGAGCAGTGTGAACTGTAGGTGATATTGATGAGCACTTGATAGGTTGCAGCAGAGAAGCACTGATACAGGTTTCAATAGATAGCTGGTTGCAGGCTGGAAGTAGCAATGTGAGAACTGCTCTGGTATGCAGATGGGAATTGCAGGCTGAAGCTGTTAATATTGTGTGTGGAACAATAGACTGGAGTGGATACTCTGCAGTGTGAAATCTGCAAGGTATCGCAGACACCGGAGCCAGGACTGGTACTGGAAGTAACAAGCTTCAGACACAGGAACTCCATTAAGACCAGTTGAACTGGCAAAGCATAGGTGCCTGGGAGTGGTTTATTTAGGGCACTCTGCCCCAGGATTGGACACTGGAGTTATATGAGAAGAAAGTTTCTGTGAATGGCTGCAATGGTGTCAGCTTACCTCAGGCAAAATGGCGGTGCCCAGAGTATAGGAACACTATACTGAAGTTGAAACAGGGACATCCTGAGATTACTGGCCAGTGCAGACATGCCAGCCAGCAACTCAACATTGCAGGGTAAGATAAGAGGGTCTCAATACCTACATTGTGACACTTATACCCCTTTTCCACCTAAACTCCGGGTCTGACCTGGAGTTGGAACAAAGTTCCTATCCGGATCAGACCCTGAATTTTGCCGGCACCGACTCGGGATATTCCCGAATCAGCGCCGCTCACACCGCAGTCGGGTCTGCATAGACCCGGCTTTTGCGGAGTGAAAGTGGTCGCTTGGAGATGATGTCATCTCCAAGCGCCACTGAAGCCGGACCAATCAGCCGGCTAGCAGCGCACTCCAGGTCATCATGACCTGGAGTGCGCTGTTCTCACAGCAGGGTTTCATGGGCTACGCCCATGTTAAACCCTGTTAGTTACCTGGGTTGGATTGCTGGGTCACTCGACCCAGCCATCCAACTCTCTCCCCTTTTACACCAGGGAGCTGCCTGGGTTAACCCTTCAAAAACCCGGATTTTAGCTCCGGTGTAAAAGGGGTATTAGTTTATCTTATGTCTCATAGTAGTGCCCTAGTGCACATAATGCCACATTGTAATATACCCAGTTCACATTATTCCACATTGTAGTGTCCTAATTTTACATTCTGCCAAATTGTAGTGTACACAATTCACAAATGCATTGCGTAGTCCCTCCCCATGTGAAAAACATCCACTTCTGTGGTTATCACTATTTTACTTGTTCACTGTCTACTACAGAGTATACTTACCTACTCTCCGAGAAGGGGCAGAAGACTTCCCATTATTTAGGTAGCCCCTCGCATCCCCGGAAGAGTAAGTGGACCACCCACATCCTAATGAAGTTTGTAGAATGGGGAGATAATACAAGCAATTGCTGGTCCATATGGATGGGATGGGGCTAAAATGATGCAATCAGACTAATGATATTAGAGTCCAGCTCTGCCCACCTATGTGGCCAGCTGTATCTCCTCTCTGGGCTTCTCCCAGAGAGGAGCAACAGGAAGTAGGCAAGTTTGCTTCAGAGTCCTCACATGCACAGTTAGCTGGTACACAGCTGTCAGTACACCCTCATCCTCTGCAGCCAGTGTCTGCACATTGAGTCTACCCAGGCTTTTATTCAATTCTCATTGTCCACCCGACTAACACAGCTGAAGGAGAAGGAGGGAGAGTAAGCGATTCAGCTGCAGGTCATTACAGTTAACCAATCAGTGGATGGTGGTCCAGTGGGACCCCTGAGTGAGGGGTAAGCAGTCATGTGCCCCTCTAATTTGGCTCTGAGCGTAAGCACCAAAAATGTGTAAAAAAAAGTCCAGATTAACATTTTTGCATATTATTACATTTGTCCTTTGCTGGAGATGGGGAAAAGGAGTGACAGGGCAATGCCAAGCATAAGTACAGTAAAGGCATATTCACGGAAATTCCAATGAAGGGTCTGATTCATAATCGATCGCAATTCCGATTACACACGCAATCGGCCGATTGTTTTGTTCTGCGCATGCATATGCATAGCAGTGCACGAACCGACCACTGCAATCGGGACTACGATTGCATTGACTATACAGACCCATCACAGAGTGATTGACAGGAAGTGCTGTTTGTAGGAGGTGATGGGGGTGGTAAGCAAAACATAGGCGTGCAAGTGCGTTCGAACACTGTTGCATGGGTGTGCATAAATGATCCACTGAGATGCCGTCTGCAGCTTGAGGATTCCTGGCATGCGATGAAGTTAGCAATTTCTGAGTAAGGTTAGACCTTGTGCAAGTGTGCGTGAGGCTGCGATTGTACTCCGTTGTACCAATGGTTTTGCAGTCTTGCTATACATTATGGATGTGTGTAAGGTAAAGTGGGCGTCCTTATGCAGTGCTGTGATGGCATAGCAATCACAATGGATTAGCACACTATTGCAGTTGAACTGCGTGCGTAATCACTATTGCAATCGCAGTTGCGTTCCGTAGTGAATAAGGCCCAAAATTAGGTGTAAATTTATGGAAGTGCAGTTTATGTCCCTTTCAGACTTAAGATTCGGGAAATTGCCAGATGCCCAACCCTGGTAAAGAGCAGGGCCATGGACCTGGGATTTCATCCCATGTTGTTTGCATTCACACAAAGCAAAAGCATGGATCGATGCGCATACATGTGAAAAAAGCCAGGCTTTTGCTCTATGTGTGAAACCAAAACTGCTTAAACATTGCTGAAAAATACTATTTTTAAAATTACAATAGACATGGCTGCACTGATGCCTGTCATTTCTGTAGTGCTGCATTACTAAAAAAGCAAAAAAGCTTCTGTACTCTATCTGAAGTAATACATATGGATAAAGAATAAAAAGACCTCATTCACAATCTGGATTGCTTCCAAAGAGCTCTCAAAGCAAAATGTGTTACTGTCCAGTAATCCTGCCTGTTTAATCGATAGACTGAAAATCAGGAGCCATTTTTCATCTCTCACAAATGTATTAACTAATGAGGGCACTATGCTTTATTTACTACTTACTAACCATTTTAACACTATTTCTATTTCCCTGTTACCCACCAGCCACGGAATAACAGAATGACTCACTACCACTTAACAGGCCTGATTCTGAGTAGCATGGGGCTAGTACATAATATAGGGGAAAACTGAGTGCTACCCATGCAGTTTTATCAGGCATTGGAAACTGCTGCTGATTTGTGGTTGGTTTTTAATAAACAAAAATAATGTTTTTAGTAAATTTCTCCCATAGATTCCTTTTAGGAAATATATTTCTTCCAGGTACTGGAAGACTTATCAATCAATATACGACAGTGATGATGATGATAAATATCAGCAGCATGATGCTTCTGATTGGCTATTTGCATATTGACCTCTGCAGCTGATCATAGTATTAAGTCATTAAATCATTAACTTTGTACCTACATTACCTGAAGTCACAGTGATCTATTTGCATGACTTACTGTAATTATTCTTTCCTTTTAGACTATTGCAGGCAGTGTCAGACTGAGGAATGAAAGGCCAACCAGAGAATTGCAATGGTAAGGGCCCACTGCAGAGTTGTGGTACAAAGTTTAATGGCTGTAGCTAGCTGCTTGAGGGGATGTGGCCAGACACCAGAGAAGCAGAAGGAAAGATGAACATCTTCACCAGTCACCTCACCTGAGTGATTTTGGTACAGTGAAGAGGTGTGTATCATTTTTACCTCTGTGAGGCTGCTCTCCATTCCTTTCCCATCCACCGGAACCACATGGGCAATTATGTTTGCACTACTGCTAGGTGCACACAGCTAGCCTTCCAAGAAAAGAGAAGTGTGCAGTAGGACTTAACTCCCAACTGTCCTTGCAGATTCCTGGCTGAATGGGCCAGCCTCCTAAAATCAGGGCTATCCCACTGGAATCATGACAGTTGGTAAAATGTCCTGCTCTCTCCAACCTGTTCCTAATTTCCCATTTAAATTTTCAGGGGCATATTCAATTAGGTACGAAAAGTCCCTTACTTTTCACATGCTGGACTTTTCGCCGACATCGCTGGTTTCCATGCGAAAAAGTATCGCGCTCATCTCCGCTTATCCCTGTATTCAATTAGAAATTGGCTAAATGTGCTAAATGAGAATGAAATTTCATTGCTAAATAAGGGTTTGAACTATGCCCCTATGGCAAAGGTCAATGAATTCAAATTATTTATTGATGTCCATAAGTTTGTTAGAAAACTCACAATAAAAAAATTCTTCTTGAGCACAGATGGTTGTGAATCCTTAGATAAAACATCAACTGGACAAATACAGCACTTTATACCTAAGTCTACATTCTATCGCACCTATATGAAAGGTAGTTATATAGAAACTTTTTTAGCCCAAGTGCTTGAGGACATTAAAAAACTTAAAAACAAAAAAATTAGACCAAACCTCAAATATAAGGAAAGGATAGCACTGAAAGAACTCAGTTAGAATACTAATGTGATAATTAAACCTGCAGATAAGGGGGGCGAAATTGTGGTGATGAACACAATGGACTATGAGAATGAAGTGCTCAGACAGTTGTTGAACAATACAACATGCAATAAAATAAGGAAAGACCCCACAGAAAATGTTTTGGTAGAGTTGCAGAAACTTATTGATCATTATGTGGAAAATAGAACTCTAAAATTAAATGAAGCCAAATTCCTTTATAAAGAAACACTGCAAGTACTGGTCTTCTATGTTTTACTTAAAGTACATAAGGACCCTGTGAAACCCCCAGGTAGACCTATAGTATCTGGGGTTGATTCGCTTACAGCAAATTTGTCGGAATACATTGAATTTTTTCTTCAACCCCTGGTACTTCTTAATAAATCCCATCTTAAGGACACAACAGATATTTTAAATATTTTAAAGGATTTAAAATGGAGCACTGATTATTTTTTAGTGAGATGTTACATCGTTATACACTATCATCAGGTATGAACAAGGTTTGGAAGCGGTCTCAAAAGCTCTAATAAAATCAGACCTTAGTAACCAATTGCAAGAGCTTTTAAAGAAAAGTATTGATTTTATTCTCAAACACATTTTTTTCGGTTTTAAAGAACATTTTTACTTACAATTGATCGGGACTGCTATGGGCACCAGGTTTGCCCCCGAGTTATGCAAACATTTTTATGGGGTTGTGGGAAGATGATATGGTCTGGAACAACAACCCCTTCGAGGCAAACCTGGTGTCCTGGTCACTATATATCGATGATATATTTTTTTATCTGGAAAGGAGAAAGAGAAACTTTAAATGCATTCTGTACCTTTTTAAACAATAATGAGAAAAACATCAGATTGACCTTCAATATACAACAGGAAACTATGAATTTTTTAGATATTTCTATTTATGTGGAAAATGAAGTTGTACACACCAAAGCTTATAAGAAACCGATGGATTCATCGACCTATATTCAGGCCGACAGTTGTCATCACTATAATTGGCTGAATTCTATCCCTGGTGGTCAATTTAAGAGATTGCAAAGAAATTGTTCCAAGACATTTCAAGAACAGGCAGAAATTATGAAAGATACCTTTTTGGCCAATGGTTATGAACTGAACAGAATCCATAAGGGTTTCACACAAGCCATGGAAATGGATAGGGAAAAATTACTAACTATAAAACCTAAAAAAAGCAATTAGAGAGGACTATCAGTGGGCATGTGTTTCTACATATAGTTGAACACATCATCAGGATACACTGATCAATCCTGCAGAGGGACCCCATATTGGGAGATGTTATTCCCTTCAAACCTAATTGCATTCATAGGAAGGCTGACAACCTTAAATCAAAGCTCGTGAAGAGTACACATTTGGGCCCAATGACAAATAAAGGTCAAACCACTTATTTGGTTTCTATATATGTGGACTGTGTCTTGGTTGTAGAATAATTAAATAGGATTTGAGTATTAAAAAGATTGAAGAAGTAGAGATCAATGGAAAGAAACATTTAATTAGAGAATTCATCACCTGCAACACTATGAATGTTATATATGCCATTAAATATAGTTGTGTCAAATTCTATATAGGGAAAACAAAAGAAACCTTAAAATAAGAATTGGGGAACATCTGCAAAATATTTGCAAAGTTCTGGAAACACATTCATTGTCCACACATTTTAAAGAAGCACATAACAGCTCCACAGAAGAGATTAGAGGTTTCTTCAGGTTTAAATTAGTGAAATATCCTGAAAGATGTAAAAATGATCCCACTAGGTTAGCCAAAGAAGAAATTAAATTTATTTATAATTTTAATACTTTGGCACCTTCTAGGTTAAATCAGAGTTTTGAGGTAAAAAAATTTTTGTGAGATCTTGTGATCTTGGGCCTTTTGTATTATCATTTTAAGATTTCTCATCCTGAGCCTCTTTTACTGTCTTTATAATTAGTTTTATATATCCCTTCATTAATTCATTGATCTTTTTTATTCTCCCTGTTTATCATCATTCTTTTTTTATAGTATTTTATGTCACGATTTGTATGGTAATTATATTTTTCTGTTTAGGTATTTATATTATCCTTTTGGATGTGGATTTACTAATTAATTAACAAAAAGGAATATTTGTTTGTTTATAAGACTGACTTCCGGTTACTATGGTAACCATGAAGACTTTTAACCATTTTTATGGTGATTACATATTAATGAGACAATCACTTTGAATACTAGAGTAATGACACAGCATCCTCTAGTGAATGGAATTCCGAGGACTGGAACACTAGAGCTGAGGTTCAGCACCCTCTATTGAATGAACCAATCGGAACCAATGATGCCCGCAACATGCCGGATTCCAAAGGGAATGGAGAGCAGAACATGTGGAGTCCATGACTTCCGGTGATAACATTCGGTCGACGTGGCAGAACAAAATGGGAGGACTATGTATAGTGTATACAGGATATGACTTTATACTTGGTGCGTATAGGGATATACAGCAAGGAGGTTTTTTTTCAATTGGATGAATCTATTTACCCTGATTGGATTAATTGGCCTTGTTAGGAGGCATATAAAGGAGACCATTAGAGAGAGATACCCAATACCTTGAAAAAGATCTATTACCAGATCAAAACGCCTTGGTGAGGGGTGGTCTTGGATTTTGGTGCTCTGAACACTGTGGACTACTCATACCTGTTTTTGGACTGTAGGGAACCGGACTCTGCAATCCATAAGGTTATACCATCTGTTATCCACAAATGTCCAGGCCCCCCTATCTTCTAGTTAATTTCGGATTTTTTTTACATTTGGATGTTATTCTTGTTTGTGTGAATAAATGACTATACATATTATCTGAAAATCCTATTTTATCGGAGGTGGGATATTCCAATAATGAGGAATACAGTACATTGGAGAAGGAGGGTAGCTGGTTTTAATCTGCTACATTACCCTCCCTAAAGATACTATCTATGTATGGGGCAACCCTTCAATTTGCCGTAAGTAGGGTATGCACTATTCCCTTTCCATTCTGCTTATTGAGATTGAGACTGAGAAAATTCCTTTGGCAGTAAAAGATACTTTGATATGATTAACACACCCACTTTTATAGTGAGTGGGGTATGCCATCCATTTATACCAGTATCTGATTGCTGAAAAATTATTGCTGTAACAAAGTTGCTAATATTCCACATTTGTTGTTTTTTTCATATATGTATCATGCATCATCCTAAGATTTCTACCCAACTATGGAAAATTCGAGTGGGACATACCAGATGAGAATTAAAGTATTTTCTGTTTTTGTTATTTATTGTTCATCAGTGCCTTTTACACTGACAGAAACTACTGTTTATTTTGGCTTGGTATACGGTTCTACAACATCCACTGGACCTTTCCCCATTTGTAAGAACTCATATTCAGATGCCTCAAAGGTACTCATTCCAGCAAGTTGGGTACTCACAACAGCTGATGCCTGTGTAGCTATTATCTCACAGTCCATTAGACCTTCTCCAGTAACAAATAAGGTTGGCCCCATTGTCAGCTGTTTGGAAACGTGACAGTTTTTTTTGACAATGTCTCTGTCCATGGTATGGAATAAAGCTTGCTGGAATGCAGCTACAGCTCCTTCATGGCTCAAAAGTCCTTGCATCCAATGTCCTAGTACAATCAGTGCTGTGATGAATTGCACACCATTCAGTGTATAGGCATGTGTATCAGCATGTGCAGAGGGGCAAGCAACAAGCACCCCAGAGTAGGTGTCTACCGCATAGGGCCAATTAAATCTATCTGCCACACCTGTCCTGCTAGCTTTCCTCTGTATATAGAGCCCATGTCTCCGGTTAACCTTTTCCTGTAGATCAACAGCTGACCTGTTTTGCATTTCTCCATGATTTCTCTTGCCATCAACTGTGTCATGGGAATTGCTTTTCTCTGAGCCCAGGTACGTGTGCCTTCTGCTCCTCTGTGGCCACACTGCGCATGAGCCCATTTTCCCAGATTGTACAGTTCTGGGTTTTTTTATCCTATAACTCGACAGCTCCGACATGTGCAAATGCATCTGTAACTTCACTGCCTTCTAATCCAGTATGGTCATTGACATGACCCACAGACACAGTAGTTCCATATTTTTGTCCACATCTGGGTCCTTCCCCAGATGACCTTGTCATGTACTTTCCAGTTGTTCTGCTTCCATGTAACCATCCATGAGGTGAGACCTTGGAATATGGATCAGCTATCCATGTAAATGACTGGTCCTGACACTTCTTCTAACACAATGACCACAGCTTTTTGCTCTGCTTATGAGCTAGGTCCTCCTTCTCCCATTTCATTGAGCATTTCTTGTCTTTGTGGCTGATATGCTGCAGCAGTCCAACTCCTACCATTAGTTGTTAAGGACCCTGACCTGTTAGTGAACCACACAAGTTGCAGCTGGTCTTCTTTTAATTTGGCATATGACTCTGCCACATGAACTGGTCCCCCACCTATTTGCAATAGGAGTAGCTCCTTTTCTTCACTTGTCTGTCTGACAGTCTGAAAAGATGCATTGCTACAGCAAGAATCCATAAAAGTTCTGTATCAGTGCAGGCAGCACCATAATCCAGTCCTGGTATCTTTGGCAATATTGGTTTGAATTTGACAAGACCAGCAAGTGGCTGCGGTATGTACAACATAAGGGCCTTGTCATTTCATGTCTATCCTTGTGAGTACTTTCATCCATGTATCAAAGTCTTTGCATCCCTCTATTATGCACAATCCATTATTTTGCTTTGAATTTCTCAGCAATCAACATGTCTGCTCTGGTAATTGCTGTTGGTGATTGTGCGTCTTTCAGCTATTCCAAAACCATTGACTGATAAGTCAAGAAATACACTGGGGTCTGATCTTTCTTACTACTCACACTCACCTTTTCTGCAATACAAAACAAAGTGTTTACATCCCAAATTTTCCTCCGTTCTTTATCAAACAGCAATTTCCCAATCAGTTTGTCTGTTGTGGGTGCAGAACTGTTGTGCATCACCATATGTGGTTGCCCAATGGTTATTAGTGTCAGTGTGTTTTTCCCAACCACAGTTTCATCAGTAACTTATCAGATAACCTATAAATGTTAGTTGCAATGTATGATTTCTCATGACAAACACTTTAGTTGCAATGGATAGTTTCTTACGGCAAACACTTTGTTAAATTTTTTCATTGTGAAACTTAACAGTGATACCCTGGGAATCATGCCATATAAATGAAATATCCTCATGGGGGCAGTCTTCAATCTCAGAGGCATGCATTCCAACTGAAGTCCTGCCTTCCTTCCACTTTCTGGCTTTTGGTAACTCCCATTTATCACTGGTCATAATAACCACTCCCCCATCATCACTCGGTACAACCCTTTTGAAAGATATCAGTATTACTTCCTGGTTCACTTCATTATACATTTCAACCTGGTCAATGACTCCATCTAAGACTTGAGTCAAGGGCTCTTTGTCAGAAACCTCAATTTCTAATTCATCTGTCCGTACTGCCACATGCACAAATGTATTTGCATTCACCTCAGAAACATACTCTTGCTCTGACAATGTGTGGCAATCTTGATCTTCTGTAATATCAATGCATGTGGACTTTTTGAATGAATTTAAAGTTTCTATCTGAAAACTTTTCTCTCAGTTAGAAGCTGTGTTTGTAAGATGTATTCCTTATCTCCCAGCAGGCACTGGGCTGCACCTATCTGAGTGTGCTATTACACTCTTTTCTGTGGGCATCTGTACCCCCTCCCCCTGAACAGCATGTCACTGTCATGAATCACTGGGAAGATTCACAGTAAAAATGACTTATCAGGAATAAAAAGCTCATCTTTAGAGGTGTGAATTGATTGATAAAGCAGCTTTGAGGAGTCTATTGATAAAGAAGGTTTGAGGACTGGAGTGTACTTGACTGGAGTGTGGCCTTATGGCCAAGTTGTGGCTTTGAAGGCTGATGTAAATTTGGCTGGGATGTGGCCTTGTGGACAAGTTGCAGCCTTTAGGGCTGATATGTACTTGGCTGGGATGTAGCCTTATGGCCAAGTTGCAGCTTTGAGGGCTGATGTGTACTTGGCTGGCCATGATGTAATAATTAAAGTTCACTCAGACACAGCAGTGCGACTGAAACAGTAGTAATGTTGGTAACAAATAGTCCAGCCAGATGCAGTGGTAGTTTTGAAAGCAAATAGTCCACCTAAACACTGCAGTGAGTCTGAGACTGTCATGATGAAGAGATATAAAGTCCGCTCAGATGCCACAATATGGTAGTGACATTCAAGATACATGCTAGATAGGAGAGTCTGGAACACACCACGAGATAGATACTACACATGGAATTGAAATCCATGTAATGAACGCTATAGCTGGCATCTGAGCAGAGACTCAGCAGAGGTAAAAAAAGGAGAGGGATCCAATCAGGACAGGATGGAGATGATGGACCAGCCAGGAAGGAGGACCTCATAGAGTGAAAGCCCAGCATTCCGGTCTCTTAGCAACAGGCCTGAGCAAATAGCCAGGAGCACAATTGTCAGACAAGATGTAGCAGTGGCTTGTGACAGTACCCACCTTGACGAGGGGTTAAGGAACTCCTAGAACCAGGCTTAACAGGAAAAGTCTCAACAAACCTTCTTTTCAAAGTGGGAGTGTGCAAAGATTTTTCAGAGACCCAAGAATGCTCCTTCGGTCCATATCCTTTCCAATGAACCAAAAACTATAGATCTCCCCGTGAAAATCTGGAATCCAAAATTTTCTCCTCAATGTTTTCTTGATGACACTGGATAAGAAAAGGAGAAGGTCTAACTGGATGCCTGGAAATTAACCTGGCAGAAGAAAAACCATTTGAGTAGAGAGCAATGAAATATATTGTTAATTTTGAGTGTGTTGGGTAACTTCAACTGAAAGGCGAAAGGCTTGATCTGAGATATGATTCTGAAGTGACCAATTAATCTAGGACCCAGCTTCTGTAAACGTTGACAAATGTCGATGTTTTTTGAAGACAGTCAAACCAGTTCTCCAACCTTGAACTTGCATGACTTGCGATGTCTGTCATTCAATGCTTTAGAATGGAAAGATGCTTTGAGACCTTATTCCAAACTGAACGGAGCCTGGAGACTGGTGTACAGAAAGAATTTCTTCCAGAGACAGTTTCAAAAGATTTAGCTCTAGGATGCAGTCCGGAATTGCAAAAATGGAGAAATGGTAGAAGAAGAATGACAAGCGTTATTGAAGGCAAATTCTGCCAGAGGTAAATGAGAAACCCAATCACTTTGATATTTGGAGACAAAACACCGGAGCTATTGCTCCAAGAACTGATTGACCCATTCAGTCTGTCCATTGGACTGAGGGTGGTATCTGGAAGAGAAGCTGAGGTTTATGCCAAGAGAAGAACAAAAGATTTTCCAAAAATGAGCCACAAATTGAGTTCCTTAATCTGAAACAATGTCCACAGGCAATCCATGAAGACGGAAAATATGTTGAATGAACAAAACAGATAACTCTTTGGCAGAAGGCAGTTTGGAGAGTGGGATAAAATGATCCATTTTACTGAAACGGTCAACAACAGTCCAAATGACCGAACAGTGAGAAGAAGATAGATCCACAATAAAATCCATTGCAATATTACTCCAGGGTTTAGATGGCACTGACAAGGAAAGAAGGAAGCCAGAAGGAGCGGTATGAAGAGATTTATTATGGACACAAACATCACAGGCCATGACAAATTCATGAACACCCTGAAATAAGGATTGCCGCCATACTGCGTGTAAGAGTAATTCTGCAGTTTTGGAGATACCTGGGTGACCAATGGCTTTAGCTGAATGAAAGTACATAACAACTGCTTTTATCATGTAGGATTTAAGTATTGTTTTTGCTGCAGTGTGCTGGGGGGCAAATCTCTTTTTTCTGTGTTCAGTGTAAACCCCGCCCTTTACAAGCACCTGCGTTATGCAATTAAGCTGATTTGAGCAACTACCATATTTTTTTGCAGTTTGGAGAGGCATGAAGGGAGTCAGCATTAGGAGGATGTGCTGATCCTTATAGTGCCATGTGGAGGTTTTTTGGGGTACCTCCAAGGTAAGTTAGCTCTCAGCTTATATATGTACTGTTATCATGCAGTACACCAATTGTAATTATATAACCCAGAGTGGGTGCTACCATTATGTAGCAATAATTATTTTGGGGTGAGCGTTTGGGAGTGGGGCCCCCGGGGGGGTTCTGACTGGACCTTTCTCATGGTATCACCACTTAATTCACATAGAATACTTTTATCACTTTTCTATTTGTTTGTATATTATTTATGTCATTTTAATTCTTTCTAATTTCATTATTGATTTATCCTTACACATCTTTTCTTTGCACTTCACTATCACCTTTTTCCCTTTTTCGTGTGATGCCCTGGGGATGGTCCTTGGCTGGAATATTTTTGGGGTGCCTTGCTTCATCAACCCCTTAATGTTAGGGACGCCAGTATAGAGGAGCCTTGACATTGGCCTGGTGCTTATTCATATTAGGGATGAGCGGGTTTGGATTTCTGAAATCCAAACCCCCCCTGAGCCCCCCCCAATCCGAGTCAGACTTGACTTTTCCCGCCTGACTCGGAACTGAAATCGAGGCAAAATGTCATCATCCTGCCTTCTGGATCTCACGGGTTTTGGATTCTATAAAAGGTCCCCGCGTCGGCGCCATATCTCACTCTGGCTGTGGACAGTGAAGAGGGAGGGTGGGAGCTAGGGCTGGCTGGGCTGTGTTGTGCTGCTGTTGTCCATAGGGGCTGTGACCCCTCAGTCCATAGGGGCTGACTGGGCTGTGTTGTGCTGCTGTTGTCCATAGGGGCTGGCTGGGCTGTGTTCTGCTGCTGTCATAGGGGCTGGCTGGGCTGTGTTGTGCAGTCAGTTGTCCATAGGGGCTGTGTCCACTCCAAAGTCTATAGGGGCTGGCTGGACTGTGTTGTGCAGTGTCCCATAAAGGCTGTAGTCCTAGAGGGGTGCTGTAGTGTTGTCTGGAGGGTGATCTGTGCATCAGGGGTGTTCCCCCAAAGAGCACTCCAAAAAAAATGTTTTTTTTCTGTGTTTGTGAATTGTGTGTGCAGTAGCCGCACGTGCATCAACAAAGTAATGCCAAGCGTGCGCCTGTGTCATAAGTAAAGGGCCGGCTGCCTTGACCGTTAAAGGGTGCTGTAACCCCCAAAGTGCACTCCAAACAAAATAAAAAAATATTTTCTGTGTTTGTGAATTGTGTGCACTGTGGCTGCATGTGCATCAACAAAGGAGCAGAGCCAAGCATGCGCCTGTGTCCCATAAGTAAAGGGCCAGCTGGCTTGTCCATTAAAGGGTGCTGTAACCCCCAAAGTGCACTCCAAACAAAATAAAAAAATATTTTCTGTGTTTGTGAATTGTGTACACTGTGGCTGCTTGTGCATCAACAAAGGAGCAGCACCAAGCGTGCGCCTGTGTCCCATAAGTCTGTTAAAGGGTGGTGTAACCCCCAAAGTGCACTCCACAAAAAATAAACAATTCTTTTTTTTCTGTGTTTGTGTGCGAAATGTATGCGCAGTAGCTGCACATGCATCAACACAGCAGCAGTGCCAAGCATGCGCCTGTGTCATAAGTCAAGGGTCAGTTTGGACATCTGGTACGGACTGAAGGACGTGCCAACAATTTCTGACATGTCTACTGTCACTGCATATGATACTGTCACCATTGACAGAATGGTGGAGGATTACATCGGTGACAGCATCCAAGTAGGCATGTCAGACAGTCTGTTTGGACATCTGGTCCGGACTGAAGGACGTGCCAACAATGTCAATTTCTGACATGTCTGCTGTCACTGCATATGATATTGTCACCACTGACAGAAGGGTGGAGGAATTATTTTATGTGTTTGTGAATTGTGTGCACTGTGGCTGCACGTGCATCAACAAAGGAGCAGCACCAAGCATGCGCCTGTGTCATAAGTAAAGGGCCAGATGGCTTGTCCATTAAAGGATGCTGTAACACCCAAAGTGCACTCCAAAAAAAATAGAAAATTCTTTTTTTTTCTGTCTTTGTGAATTGTGTGGGCTGTAGCCGTACCTGCATCCTCAAAGCAGCAGTGAGAAGCATGCGTCTGTCTGTTAAAGGGTGGTGTAACCCCCAAAGTGTGCTCCAACCAAAATAAAATAATCTTTTTTTCTATGTTTGTGTGTGAAATGTATGCGCAGTAGCCGCACCTGCATCCTCAAAGCAGCAGCAACAAGCGTGCGTCTGTCTGTTAAAGGCTGGTGTAACCCTCAAAGTGCTCTCCACAAAAAATAAAAAATTCTTCTTTTTTTTCTGTCTTTGTGAATTGTGTTGGCTGTAGCCGCACCTGCATCCTCAAAGCAGCAGCGACAAGTGTGCGTCTGTCTGTTAAAGGGTGGTGTAACCCCCAAAGTGCACTCCACAAAAAATAAACAATTCTTTTTTTTCTGTGTTTGTGTGTGAAATGTATGCGCAGTAGCCGCACGTGCATCAACACAGCAGCAGCGCCAAGCCTGCACCTCTGTCATAAGTCAAGGGTCAGTTTGGATATCTGGTACGGACTGAAGGATGTGCCAACAATTTCTGACATGTCTACTGTCACTGCATATGATACTGTCACCATTGACAGAATGGTGGAGGATTACATCGGTGACAGCATCCAAGTAGGCATGTCAGACAGTCCGTACCTGTACTGGCAGGAAAAAGAGGCAGTTTTGAGGCCCCTGTACAAACTCGCTGTATTTTACCTGAGTTGCCCCCACTCCAGTGTGTACTCCGTAATAGTGTTTAGTGCAGCCGGAAACCTTGTCAGCGAAAGGCGTAGGAGGTTGCTTCCACAAAATGTGGAGAAGATAATGTTCACAAAAATGAATTATCAACTCTTCCAGGGAGACCAGCCTCCAGAACATACAGAGGGATCTGTGGTGGTGGATTCCAGCAGGGACAAATTAATACTCTGTGAGGATGAGGATGTACACAACACTGAAGAGGCTGAGGAATCGGTGGATGAGGAGGATGAGGATGACATCTTGCCTCCGTAGAGCCAGTTTGTGCAGGGACAGATTAATTGCCAGCTTGTTTTGTGGGGGCCCAAACGAACCAATCATTTCAGCCACAGTTGTGTGACAGACCCCGGCGCTGAAATTATTGGTTTGTTAAAGTGTACATGTCCTGTTTATACAACATAAGGGTTGGTGGGAGGGCCCAAGGACAATTCCATCTTGCACCTCTTTTTTTTCTTTGCATTATGTACTGTTTGGGGCCTAGTTTTTCAAACTGCCATCCTGTCTGCCACTGCAGTGTCACTCCTAGATGGGCCACGTGTTTGTGCTGCCCACTCGTATCGCTTAGCATAGTCATCCAGCTACCTCGATGCAACCTTTTGGACATAAAAACACTAGTGTGAGGTGTGAGGTGTTCAGAATAGACTGGAAATGAGTGGAAATTAAGTTTATAGAGGTTAATAATAGCATAGGAGCAGAAAATCCCACAAATTCTGTGCTTTTAGATGTTTTTATGCTTTTTTTTTTTTCAAAAAAATACAGATCCAAAACACAAAACCCAGAACCCAAAACATGGAAGAGTGGTTTTGGCAAAACCAATCCAGATCCAAAACATGAAGAAAGATCCAGATCCAGAACCAAAACACAAAACATGAAAAGTGGCCAGTGCACAGCCCTAATTCATATATTTGCAAATGTATGTAACTAATACCTCTGAATCTCTATTATCATGTAATATTTAAGTATTGTTTTTACTGCAGTGTGTTGGGGGGCAAATCTCTTTTTTCTGTGTTCAGTGTAAACCCCGCCCTTTACAGGCACCTGTGTTATGCAATTAAGCTGATTTGAGCAACTACCATATTTTTTTGCAGTTTGGAGAGGCATGAAGGGAGTCAGCATCAGGAGGATGTGCTGATCCTTATAGTGCCATGTGGAGGTTTTTTGGGGTACCTCCAAGGTAAGTTAGCTCTCAGCTTATATATGTACTGTTATCATGCAGTACACCAATTGTAATTATATGACCCAGAGTGGGTGCTACCATTATGTAGCAATAATTATTTTGGGGTGAGCGTTTGGGAGTGGGGCCCCAGGGGGGTTCTGACTGGATCTTTCTCATGGTATCACCACTTAATTCACATAGAATACTTTTATCACTTCTCTATTTGTTTGTATATTATTTATGTCATTTTAATATTTTGTTTACACTTCACTATCACCTTTTTCCCTTTTTCATGTGATGCCCTGGGGATGGTCCTTGGCTGGAATTTTTTGGGGGTGCCTTGCTTCTCGGACGTGAACCCCTTAATATTAGGGACGCCAGTATAGAGGAGCCTTGACGATTGGCCTGGCACTTATTCATATATTTGCAAATGTATGTAACTAATACCTCTAAATCTCTATTATCATGTAGGATTTAAGTATTGTTTTTGCTGCAGTGTGCTGGGGCAAATCTCTTTTTTCTGTGTTCAAGGAAAGAAGGAAGCCAGAAGGAGTGGTATGAAGAGATTTATTATGGACACAAACATCACAGGCCATGGCAAATTCATGAACATCCTGAAATAAGGATTGCCGCCATACTGAGTGAAAGAGCAATTTTGCAGTTTTGGAGATACCAGGGTGACCAATGGCTTTAACTGAATGAAAGTACATAAGAACTGCTTTCTGAAATGTCTCAGGGACAGAGAGTAATCCCCACAGCTATCCAGCTATCCAGAAGGAGCTTCAGACTGACAGGAATGGAGAGTATCAGCCAAATTCCTAGTCAAGGCCAAATTAATATGAGAAGCTGGAATGATGGTCTCTTCAGAAAAAGTAGCAGGTTGAGAGGGTTGGAAGCTTTGAGAAAGAGCATCTGCTTTGAGATTCATGGAGACAGGGCTGAAAGAAATAACATAGTTAAAACATACTTATCTGGCATTCAATCTTTTAGCAGTTTTAATATGAGACAAGTTCTTATGGTCGGTCAAGACTGTAATTTGATGTTTGGCTCCTTCCAACCAGTGCCTTCAATCTTCAAAAGCCCACTTGATGGCTAACAACTCCCAAATACCGACATCATAATTCCTCTCAGCAGCAGAAAATTTATGTGAGAAGAAGGCACATGGATGGAACTTATTGTCTCGGGGGGGTTTTGAAACAAGATAACACCAACTTCAGAGGCATCCACTTCAACAATAAATGGAAGATCCGGATCTAGATGACGGGGAATGGAAGCAGTGATGAACACAGAGAATTAAAGACCTGTACCGCCTTTACAGACCAGTTCACAATATCCACCCCTTTTTTAGTCAGCACCACAACAGGGGCGACAATGTAAGAAAATGACTTGATAAATCTTCGATAATAGTTCGAAAAACCCAGAAAGCGTTGGATGGCCTTAAGTGTGGATGATTGAACCCAGTCAGAGATTGCTTTGCCTTTACTGGAGTCTATAGAGAATCCCCGGTAAGAGATAACATATCCCAAAAAGAGACCTCCTTCACTTTGAACGCACAATTCTCACGTTTTGCATATAGATTATTCTGTTGGAGTTTTCGTAAAATTGGTCTCAAATGCTGGTGAAGTTGCACCAGGGAATTTGAATAAATGAGAATGTTGTCTAAACACATGACGGCAAAAACTCCATGAAATTCCCTCAATACATTGTTAATGAAGTCCTGAAAGACGGCAGGAGCATTTGACAGACCAAAAGCCATGACCAGGTACATATACTAGCCAGAATGAGTATTGAAAGCCGTCTTCCACCCATCAACCTCTTTGAGCCGGATCAGGTTATAGGCCCTGTGCAGATCAATTTTGGAAAAAATGGATGCCTCACAAAGCTGGTCAAAAATAATCGAAATTAATGGTAATGGATAACAGTTCTCTATGGTGATGTTATTTAACCCCCGGAAATCAATACATGGTTGAAGTGACGCATATAACCTGCCTTTCGGAAGTTTGGCTCCAGGCTGTAATTTGGTGGCACAGTCCTAAGGATGATGTGGAGGCAGGGTATCCACTTTCTTCTTAGAAAAACTTTGGCGAAGTCACGATAAGGAGCAGGAATATCAGACAAGGATTCTGACTGAATGGCAGCAGCAACTCAAACTGGTAGAGCAAGACATCGAGAGGAACAGGTGGACCCCCACTGAAGAACTTCACCCGACTGCCAGTTGATAACAGGATTCTGGTTCCTAAGCCTTGGGAACCCCAGAATTACAGGTGCCAGAAGACAATGAACAACAGGAACATTATGTTTTCGGAATGTAAAGCTCCAATTGAAAGATGGATGGGAGGGGAGCGACAGTTGACTACACTTTGGGTAATGAGGTTACCATCCAGACCAACAATAGAGACAGATTGAGGTAAGGACTCAGGGACCAAACCTAATGAGTTAAAAAATGAAATGTCCATGAAATTGTCTGTGGAACCACTGTCCAGGAAAGCAGAAATGTTTATTTCTTTATCAAGAACTTGGATAATTGAAGGAATGAGGACCGAATTACTGGGAGAGATGGATGCAAAGCCTCGATCTAACTCTCCCTGTACATCTAGACCATGCCTTTTCCCAACTTCAGTGGGCAAGTAAAGGCAGTATGTCTTTTACCACCTCTGTATAAACACAACCCAAGTGATTGCCTTCTATGCTTTTCTTCAGAAGTAAGATGGAAATCCACTAGCTGCATGGGCTCCTCATGATCAGAAGAATTCACCCAAACTGGTGATCATGGAGAGACAGTAAGCAAATCTTTCTCCAGCCTACGTCAGGTCGACGGTCAATATGGATGGCCAGATGCATTAATCCATCCAGATACTCTGGAGCAGAGTACTGGACTAGTATGTTTTTGATATGGTCACAGAGCCCCAAGCAAAAATGACTTCAGAACAGAGGATTGTTCCACCCACAATCTATTGACCATTTGCATTAATCCCCTGCTACTTTCTGCCCTTGTCTTAAGGATTGAAGACTAGCTTCAACTATGGCTGCTTTGTCTGGGTCATCATACAAAAGACTAAGGGCAGAAAAGAATGAGTCAATGGAGTGGAGCACTGCATATGTAGATGGAAGTCCAAATGCCCACATTTGGGGATCACCCTGGAGCAAAGATATCACTATACCCACACATTGAGCTTCTGAATCAGAGGTTTGGGGATGCAATTTAAAATACAATTTGCAACTCTCTCTGAAGTTCATGACATTTTTACGACTCCCAGAGAAACGGTCTGGAAGGCTCAATTTTGGCTCTCAAACCGCAGCCTGAGCAGAAGAAAGTCTAGTGTCCTTGACCCAGAGTGACAGTTCTTGGACCTTTTGGGTTAAAGCTTTAATTTGTACAGCTAGGACTTGGGCTGGATTTTGAGTGGGATCCATGGTAACAACAGATGGCTTCTCTATTAGGAGGCCGGCTTTAATGTTATGAATCACTGGGAAGATTCACAGTAGAATCATTTATCAGGAATAAGAAGCTCATCATTAGATGTGTGAATTGATTGATAAAGAAGCTTTGAGGAATTGACTGATGAGGAGTCAATAAAGAAGCTTTGAGGACTGGAGTGTACTTGATTGGAGAGTTGCCTGATGGCCAAGTTGCAGCCTTGAGAGCTGATATGTACTTGGCTGGAGTTGTGGTCTCGTGGTTGAGTTGCAGCCTTGAGGGCTGATGTGTATTTTGCTGGGATTTGGCCTTGTGGTAAAGTTGCAGCCTTAAGGGCTGATGGGTACTTGACAGGGATGTGGCCTTATGGCCAGGTTGCAGCCTTGAGGGCTGATATGTACTTGGTTGGGATGTGGCCTTGTGGCCAAGTTGCAGCCTTGAGGGCTAAGTACTTAGCTGGGATGTGGCCTTATGGCCAAGCTGCAGCCTTGAGGGCTGATGTAAATTTGGCTGGGATGTGGCCTTTTGGCCACGCTGCAGTCTGAGGGCTGATGTGTACTTGGCAGGGAAGCGGTGAGACAGTTGTTATGTGCTAACTAAAGTCCACTCAGATGCAGCAGTGTGACTAAAACAGTAGTAGAATTGGTAACAAATAGTCCAGTCAGACGCAGCAGTGCAGCTAAGACAGCTGTAGGTTTGAAAATAAATTAGTTCACCTGAACACTGCAATGAGGCTAAGACTGTCATGATGAATAGATATAAAGTCTGTCAGATGCCACAGTGTGGTAGTGACAGGCAGGATACACGCTAGACAGGAGAGGCTGGAACACACCATGAGGATGTACCACACACGGAACCAGAAGCCACGTAATGAACGCTATAGCCGGCATCCGATCAGAGACTCAGTAGAGGTAAAAAAGGAGAGGTATCCAATCAGGACAGGACAGAGATGATGGAGCAGCCAGATAGGAGGAACTCAGAGTGACAGCCCGGCGTCCCGGTCTCTGAGCAATGGACCTGAGAGAACCACCCGGAACACTATTGTCAGACAAGATGCACTGATGGCTTGCAACAGTCACAGCTGCATTCTTCTGTCTCATTTCTGCCTGTGGAATGTCACTTCTCCCTCCCTTCACATCAACTATGGAGGGAATATCAGAGTTCCTAGGCACACACTGACTGCCTGAATATCATCAATAATAGGCAATAATAAACAATGAAATTGATCATAAATGAATTCAGATTCAAGCCCTTTTAAAATCCTCCAATCCTGACTTTATAAAGGCTTCCCCATATAAATCAACATTTCATTTTTCTCTCAACTCACAACCAGCATACTGCCTGTTCACAGTATGCTAGATTTTTCCATACCGACGCACACTTGTCAACTTAACCATTGCAAGGTCAATATGTTTCTTAAGCCACTTAAAATGAATTTTCTTGTTTGTTCAGTGAGAGAAACAACATACACTGTGATCAGATCACACCTCCCTCATATAGAATGAGACAGAGGAACATACAGTATCACACCTCCCACACATGGCATTGAGACAAAGGCAGACCTACACAAACCTACATACATGGCACTATAAAAGTGCATGAAAACAACATTACTCAAACACTCACAGTATGGTTGTAACTTCTGTCTGTGAAGGGAATTTATAACAGTCTTCAAGACTCTTGACCATTTACACAACCCAAATAGATTTATGGCTATTAACCCCTTGTATCCTGCCGACTACGCCACGTGAATGTTCCCAGTAGATACAAATAACAGTATAGGCTCTTTGAATACACACACACACACAATACAAATATCCCAGCTCAATAATGTTTATTACACAAAACAAGTTTTCAAATAATAAAATAACGCTGCACTTAGCTTTGGCTGGTGATATTTTGAGTTAAATGTTCAAGCTGTTGTTCCAGGAGCCTCCTCCATCTGGAGCTGGAATCTGTAAGTAATGGGCACTTCTGCAGTTATGTCCCGGGGCAAGGCTGCTGTTATTTGCAATAAACTATCTTATATACCCTCTCCTCCTGAATAAGAATTTTAAAAGGTACAAAGTGCATCTAGAAAATGTACATGAATATTAATAGACAGTAGGGGCAGTGTTGCCTCAATTATAGACATAAGTAATATTGCCTAGATTAAGTTACAGGGTTATCCCATACCCCTGGATAAATTTACAGGGTTATTCAATATTGACTATACTTGCAATGTAAACCCTTATCTGTCTGGTCACGTATGAACTAGACAGCATTCTTTGTCCTCTCTTGTTAAACATACTTTTCTGTCAAAACACACTTTTGAATCACCTTGTTATATTAAAACATATATCTACACATATATCTATATCACCTGACATACTCATAAAAACATTGAAATAAAACATGGCTTTCAGCATCCCATTGAAAAATGAATCTCTTGTACTGTTAAATAAAAAGCCCTTACCTTTACCATTAAATTAATAGCCTTAGCCACATAAATAGCCTTCTTCTCCCACTTCTTCACTAGGCTCACCTCCCCAAACCCCCTTCCTAATTTTGACATGCAGTCCACTGTTATTTTGTGTCCTGGCCTGAAAGCTAGGATTGGGGAATTGGTGACACCTCACTTACTTCACACTTGTTAAGGGGAGAATCTAAATATGCACAGTATGTATAGACAAAACACTAAGTGCATCATAATTTGTACAAAGCATATTACAAATAGTTACTCTTCACCCAGCATCAACCTATACACAGGATACCTGCTTGTTTCCAGAATCATAAAAATTGAGGGCTTCATTTAATAGAGTCATAACCCCTTTAGCACTCACATCAGTCAAATATTTAGAAAACAGTGATACACTTAGTGCTGTTTGTGACTGTACCACATATGCAGGACTGGTGCAAGGTTTCTAGGCACACTAGGCAAAGCCACACAACACCTCCCTTGCTCCCATGTGGGCCTGTCATGTTGCTGGAAGATAGTTGTGATAATTTGTTACTTACAGAATACCTGACTGTGCTGTCCTGGTACATACATCTAATCATGCCTTCTTTAAACAGGGGCTCTTTCTATAGATAAGTGACCACCATAAGATACAGACACCATTGCAGTACTGCACAGACAGCAGCCGAGAGACCTTCATAGTGCAGAAAACCTCAAAGTGCACACACATTATATCAGTGACCACCATATCACACATAGCATAATATAAATCTCTCTCTCTCTCTCTCTCTCTCTGTATATATATATATATATATATATATATATGCTGGGACTAGTAGTTAACACCCCAGAATTGTGCACATTCCCACCAACTCACCTCTAGATGTTGATTTCAAGGAGCAGTGCTGTATGGAGACACACAGGGGAGAATGCCCTACACCAAGCTGGAGACACTTTCCATGGCCTGTGATGCTTTGCCCCCCCCTCCCTGCCAGACAGGCATGGTCACATTAGTATAAATGCAGTGCTACTGGGCTCACATAACATGAGCAGTGGCTGTGCTGGTTAAATGTTGTATCATATTGTGTGTTTTTGGGAGAAGATGCAGGAGCCACACAGTGAAGATAGAAGAGATCACCATGCTGTTCCACAGCATATACAGTATGCACCAAATTAAATGGGGGTTGGAAGATCCATCACTGACCAGAAAGGGAAGAGGAGACTGCTAAAGTCAGGAAACAGAGAGCCGGTGAAGGGCACCGGGCTGGCCGTCTACATCACAGTGCACTGCACATCAGTCATGTGCCTGGAGTGTCAGTGCTGCTGTTGTAAGCCACCACTAGTCAGCACTGGGATTGACACTATGGCCTTGGCTGGCAGTGTAGTGTGCTGTGTGGCGTTACTGGGATAGAGGTAGCTGCTAAGTCCTGCAGCTGCCATCTCTTAGAGATACTGTACATCCTTAATATTTTTTATGTTAGGCAGCTCAGTAGCACCCTCCAGGGACTGGTTCCCCAGGCAGCTGCTTAAAACTGCCTAATGGTAGCACCGACCCTGTGCATATGCCAGCTATAGAATGCATTAGCAGTATAGTCCCAATTGTTGGCAATGGGGACACAACAAAACCTTTTCAGCTACATCAAAGTCTTCCATGGCTTTGCTGTGTCCCCTGACAGCTTGAACCAATATGCACATGCACAGACATTCACCACACATGTGCATTGATCAGCAACCCATCACCAGCCATGGTAGGCTGCTGGTCACTCAGCAGAAGACACTGCCTAGAAGGTGGACACCACTGGATCTCCCCAACAGGTAAATCATCTTAAATACTGGCAGCATATTTGTAAGTGTTAAAGTGATGCTAAACTAAATATTCTGCCCATATTTTTATCTTTGATAAATTAAGTTGTGATACCCCTGAGTATGGATTCCGATTACAGCCTATGGATCCTGTAATGCAAGAGGCTTACACTTCGTGGAGTTGTGGAGTACAAGAGAGGTAATCAGGCAGGTGAAAAATACTTGTTGTTTGTTGCTGAAGTGGTGCCGAAGGGCAGGGCCACTGAGTACCTGTTGTGTGAAGCAATGAGGACCACAGCTGAGTCCAAGCTGTATCAAGGAGATACAGTGTACAGGCAGTGGGGCAGTGCTGTGGTTACTGAGAATCCATTGGGGCTGACAGATTACTGAGTCAAGAAGGGAGATGTCCCACTGTAAGTCTGAGTCACATCTTACTGTTGATATGTGTAGAGAGACTTAGGGGTAAATTTACTTAAGGTCGATTTGGTAAGTTGTTGGTGTATTTGTAGTCGATTTTCATTTGATTTTACAATTTGGAGATTTTCTAAAGTCTAAATCAATTATAAAATTGACTATCTAACCGAATCCTGCCCAAAACCGAACATCAACCAAACATCGGTATATTCCCATAGACAACAACTAACAGTTAGATTGAAATCTATTACAAATGAACTTAAAAGCTTACTTTAAAAGCAGAAAAACAATAAACCTACATGAGGCGGTCATGTTTAGAAGAAGCATGCACAGATTACTATGATCTGTACATGCTTCTTAGGGTTAAGGGTAAGAATCTACATAGTTAAAATGAAAAACATAAAAATGGCATAGGGTCCCTCCCTAAACCCATAAACAGCCCTGGAAATTTTAGCCTGGTCTGGTCCTGGAAATTGGGGTAAAAACTAGCATGGGTATCCCAATATTTTCCATTAACCATCACCAGGCTGAACCAGTCGGGGTGATAATGCCGCAGCAGAAAGACACACAGCATAGGATCTTCCTGCCAAAGCATTAGTCAGCACCAAACTGGTCAGCCTAGGGTTGGAAATCCTTGGAAAGTGGGGACCCCCTAATAAAATTAGGGTGCCCCCTCTTGAGCATCAACCCACCTTGGGCTGAAAGCCTAGGGCTTTCCCCTTCACCCCTGGTGGCATTGGGTACAGGGGTAATGGGTTAAAATGAGTAATAATATTGTTCTTTACAATAGAACTACAGGTACCAGCAAGCCTACCCTGTGGCACTTGTAAAACCACATGTGCCAGCAGGCCAGTGGCACCTGTACCCCACTGTGCAAAAAATGTAAGACAAAACAGTACACACACACCGAATATTGTATTCCTTTATTATACATTCATTCATTCACTCACTCACTTACACTTAAACTACATACGAGGTAGTAGTCCTAAGGTCTTGGTAAAATCAACCAATGGACGAATACCCACAGACATGCACCAGACAGTGCCTAGTGCCACCTGATATGGCAGTTGTTACAGATGGGAGCCACTGCCTCTTGATCTTTCAGCACTGCCAGAGACTGGTGCAATTAAATACTTTTGTTTGTTGCAACACGACAAGCATGATGTCATGCTGCAGTGCACCGCTGAAAGAAAGCGGAGCCAAAGCTCAATGAAAAGCACCCAGAAGTGCCAGAAAATGCAGAAGAAGGTGAGTGTAATGGTACATTGAGAGACAGAAGAGGGATGGCTGAAGCTGGAAAGACAGAAAGGGGCTGACTGGAGCTGGAGAGACACTGGAGACTTACTCAAGCTGGAGAGATAATGGGGGGCTGGAGAGACAGAATTGGGCTGACTTGAGCTGGAGAAACACTGGGGGGCTGTAGAGACAGAAGGGGCAGGTTGGAGCTGGAGAGACAATGGAACACTGGCAAGACACTGCGGGACTGGAGCTGCATAAACACAAGAGAATGAGACTGGAGAGACACTCCTTTACCCCCTCAACTGTGCTACTGCACAAGCCAGAGTTACCGGGGTGGGGGGCACCACTGTCTATTTCACCGTTGGGAGCCTTGTATAAACTTATACCACTGCATCTATACCTAACTTATCTGTGCACCCATTCCCATCTGAGGGTGCCGATTAATGTTAATAATTTTAAGAAATGCAAGTTACAGTGTAAACCACTGCTCTTTTGTTCTCTCCACTCCTCACTGTTTTGTTCTGCTTATCCTGGGTGAGTGCAGAGGAGAAGTAGGTTACAAATACAGTAACACACCACCCTCAATAACCTGCTAGCCTGACAGGATCAGCAGATCGCTGGACACTACGCATCTTCCACATAGATTATATACAAGTACACACACAAAGAGCATGGGCTAAATGTAATACACTAGCTTCTGTTCCACAGTCAGGAGAGACGTCAGCATCATGACGTCTCTCCCATCATCACCAGCTGCGGGGGGAGCCGGTTCCCTTCCATTGTGCAGCAGCCAATGAGAGTCTGTCTGACTCTCATCGACTGCTGTAACATACACGCAGCTGCCGCCGGTGGCTGTGTGTATGTCACTGTGTAGTGTGGCCGCGCTCACTGCGCAGTCTACACTACACTAGTGGAGGGGACACTAGCGGCGGGCAAAGACAGCGCACCGCTGCTAGTGGGGGCACCTCTGTGTGTGGAGGCCCAGGGACGACCGCCCCTGTTGCCCCCCCTTTAATCCGGCCCTGCTCACTCTGTACACTAGTACTACATAAAATACAATTGCAAAAGCCACCACATTAAATTCTAATACACTTACTGTACACCAGGCATGTCAAACTCAAAATAACAAGCCGAATATTCAAGGTCTTAAGAGTGTGTGCATTAAACACATAGGTGGTCAGTGGGTGGGTGGGTGATGCATTAAACACATATAGGTGCTGAGTGGGTGGGTTGGCGATGCATTAAACATATGTGGTCAGTGGGTGGGTGGGCGATGCATTAAACACATAGGTGGTCAGTGGATGGGTGGGCGATGCATTAAACACATATAGGTGCTGAGTGGATGGGTGGGCAATGCATTAAACACATAGGTGGTCAGTGGGTTGGTGGGCGATGCATTAAACACATAGGTGCTGAGTGAGTGGGTGGGTGGGCGGTGCATTAAACACATATTGGTGCTGAGTGGGTGGGTCACATTGGTGGCCAGTGGGTCACATATTCAGGGCCTGCATATACATTGATGATATGTACAAATATACTCACCAAATTCCAGCTTCCACGATCAGGTGTGCTGAATCGCATCCATCTCCTTGAAGTCATGATGCTGCACAAAATGGAGACTGGGCGTGTACAGGGGTATGTCAGTCAAGTGACGGAATGGACGATAGATCATACATTGGATCGTGAGTACAAACACACGTACGATCCGCACCACATCGGGTCCGAGATTGGCAAATCTTGCCTGCAGCAGGCAAGATCTGCAGATGTGATGTACGACCAGCAGGGATGCACATTGGCATCGTAATCATGAGTGAACACTCACGATTAGGACAAATTTTACGCGATCTGTCATCCCTATGCGTCGGAATCAGACTGATTGTGTAAAAATATAGCCTAGTGTGTGGGCACCTTTAGAGTAGTCTAGAGGAAACAAGCGGATCACGCAAAGAGGAGACCTAATATTCATTTGGGCATAGGTCCCTATTACGAACTGCTTGGAGATTTATATCGGACATTTGTCCTCAATTGATTGCAACATTTATCCACGCAGACTGAAAAACTTTCGTTAACATGCAAAGAAAAGAACACTTTTCACAGTTACCACGTGATTTTTAGTGTGGGCTCAGTGATTATTTGCTATTAATGTTTTTGTTTCATATATATATATCCACCTCCTACAATTTTATTATTAATAATATTTGGATCCTGAGTTTATATTGTTTTTCAAAAATATTAATTATTTTCCATACTATTCAGAGATTGATCTATATGTGCTATTTTAGTGTTAAACATGCTGTTTGTTGACCGGGTTGAAGTATTGAATGTACATATGATAATAAATGTGTTTATATATTTTTGAAACTTATGACATTTTCTATACTAGTTCTTACTTTTATTAATTAGCGCAAGGGTATATTTTCTGTTGGCATTCTGCACATGCCAACATGTTTAATGTCAACATTTTAACAAAGTTGACATCATAACTGTCAACATTATGATGTTGACATTTTGGCTACATCCAATATATTACTTTATTATATTATGTACAAATAGGGTAATGTGATTTCACTATTTATTGTTAATATTGCAATCTGTACTTTATCATTAAACATTAGCAAACACACTTGTATGCCTGGTTAATACTGCTGTTTTTGAGCTGCATGCATTTTGGAGCAATGTCTTTACAACATATCTATATAAGTACACTTTGATTTGGCGTACATCTTTTCCATTTGCTTTGCAAACAAGTCCAATTAATAAATGAGCCCCAAGATATATAACGCATGGTTTTCAACACAATTCTAATGTAATATACTGTAGAAGAATGTGTAAAATACTGTTTGTTCTGCAAGATATTGATAGTTCTTAAAAGGCATCGTAGAAGGCATTGATGAAGAGGGATGCACCACACAATAATACATTGGTGTTAGGAGGTGTGAATGGGTAAGTTAGGGCATATCAGTGAATTAGGGAGGTGGGGAAACTCAGCAGATGGGTAGGGGAAGATTTCCTTACTTCTTCACACAATTGCAAATGTTCTCCTTTATGTGTGCAATCCTTTGATGTGTATAAATGGTACAGAATGTTACAATCAATCTTCTGCTGTTATTGCCTTCTGCCATCATATTGTATCTTGAATTAGCAGAGTGGAAAGACCAGGCCTCTCTACAGCTAGTGCTGCTCGCAGCAACACTGAACTCCTTTACACTACACTGGTAATTAATTACAGTCATTGCAGACAACTATAAGCGCATTCTCCCCAGTGCTGACTTTCATAGACCGAGCAGAAATAATAAAACAAATTTCTCTGATTAAGAGACATATGCAAAGATGTTGGATATGTGTGCTTGGGACATTGGCTTCAGGTTGAAAAAGTTTTCTTTTTTACATCAAAACTTAAATTTTTAAACACTGTATGCTGAAAAAAATATTTTAAGCAATACTGGCTTCAATATATTATAGAGATGGACTCCTCCATGATTATCACATTTTGATTTAAACCAGCTTATTCCTCTTTGCCTGTCTACTTCTCCCTCAGGTCAGGACTTCTTAGATCCATTTCACTAAGTGATTTCCATATGTGTATGGGGCAGGGTGCACATGTGGATATTCCTGAATTTGTAAGTCTGACATATCTGTGAAGGATGGGGATTTTCCTTTTCATTTCAATTTTATTGCATAAATATATTTACTCCACTGTTTCTACTACCATCAAACAGCCCTCAAATCAGTTTTGAATAATACCAAAATCTTACAAGGCAATGAAGCAATGAAAGGGTTACTAGTAAATACCCTTGTTTTTCCAGGTTACGGAGTTCTAAAAGCCTATGTACAAAATTAACTATGAATAAGTTTATCTCCCTATTTGAAATGTAATACTCCCATTCAGTGCCATTTAGTCATACATGCCTACCCTCCCGGTTTTCGCGGGAGGCTCCCGATTTTTTGGGTAACCCCCCGCACCCCCGGAAGGGTAGGCATTTCGCCCGCATTCTGTCCACTTCCTAGTGAAGTGGGCAGAATGAAGAGAATACCCGCGGCGATTGCAGGTCTCCGTGAAGGGGGCGGGGCTTAAGATGTGATTCTGCATGAATAAATTTTACCCAATCGCGGCAGTTTTACCGCGAGGGGGCGGGGCTTAATGACATGAATCATTAGGCCCCGCCCCCATCCTCCCCCTGCTGCTTCTCTTACCCGGGCTTCTCCCGGGAAGAGATTTTTAAAGGTAGGTAAGTATGCATTTAGTTGTGCTAAGCTTCATTCACTGCACAGTGATTGTTGCTTGAACATGTCTTATGAAACACATTGTCTGTACCTATAACATTTATTTCATACAATGGCTGTACCTGAAATGTGTCTGTATTGTCTGATGTACATGTCAAGAGTGTGTATGTGTCTATGTACATATAAATATACAGTACATATGTATACGTTATATGATAAATAGATAGATAGATTAACATATAATGCTACATTTGTTAAATTATATAATTTAATTTGTTTGTTTTTAAAATATAATGTAATATATTTATTATTTGGGCAAAGCATGATGGGAGCTGGAACTATATGAAAAAGAAAAAGAAACCTGCTCTGACACAAGTTTTCTGCCCAAATGTACTATGTGGCGCTATTCAAATCTGGATTTAAAGGTGATATACTGTAATATTAATTTCAAAACACACCTGTTTTTTTTAGTTAAGATTATTGCCCCTTTAAATCCAGTGTCTGAACCTGCCTGTTTAGTAAATGTAGCCTTTGGGGAGAAAAGACCTAAGCAGAGGATTACACTAACCGCTCTATCTATGTTTTGTGTTATAAATATATCACAGTCAGGGCAATCCTCTGATAAAGAAAATCTGCCAGAAAGTCAATTTACTTTTCTAAACTCTTCAAATAATCTAATAGGTCTAAACTTAATATGCTGCTACAGCACTTTCTTCTCCCTTCTGAAATTTTAGATGTTCATAGATTTATTACCGTTCAGAATGGAATGACAAAAGGCACAAGGTGTTTTGAGAGCACTGGGATGTCCTGCACAATATGATCTCCACAGTCTGTAGGTCAAGGATAAGCACTCTTCAGCACACCAGCTGTTGAAAATCTTCTGTGATGTTGAGATAGCTGGTGGTGTGATTTGGCGTAAAGGTTAAAGGAACTTTAATATTTAAACTTTAATGGATCCAAATCTTCTGCGTAGACAAATGGCAGATTTGCTACAGTAATATACACCAATATATCATATTAGTGGCATAATGTAGTCACAAGAATTTGCACATTGTGGCTTATGGCATCTACTGTAGCTTTGGAAAATATTCAGTAAATATTGGAAATACAAAGGATGACAAATATCCGTGTTAGGACAGAATTGGAGAGTGTAAATTTGTCAAACGTTTATTATATTTTTAACCTTATTCTATATTGTATAAATTTTTTTATAATATTGCAGTTATATATTTATGTTAATTTTGTTTATTATTACTCACTATGCAGTCTATTCATCAATTTATTTAACATTAAATAAAAATTTTCACCTCCTTTTGTAAAAATGAAGTTGCAGACCCATTCATCATTCATGTAATGCGGCGGATATCGTTGATATCTCCTGGTTACAACTCTCCCCTGATAATTTCCACAGGCTAAGTTTCTGATGGAAAATGTATCTAAAAAAAAGTTTTAGAAAATAGATGTACTCAACAATGTAAGAATAAGTGTGTGTGTGTGTGTATATATATATATATATATATATATATATACACAGTCAGGTGCATGAATATTGGGACATTGACAACATTTTCATATTTTGGCCTCTATTCACCACCACAATGGCTTTGAAATGAAACAAACAAGATGTGCTTTAACTGCAGACTTTCAGATTTAATTTGAGGGTAATTACATCCAAATCAGGTGAACGGTGTAGTAATTACAACGGTTTCTATATGTGCCTCCCACTTTTTAAGGGACCAAAAGTAATGGGACAAACTAAACAATCTTAAATCTAACTTTCACTTTTTAATACTTTGTTGCAAATCCTTTGCAGGCAATTACAGCCTGAAGTCTGGAATGCATAGACATCACCAGACGCTGGGTTTCATCCCTGGTGATGCTCTGCCAGGCCTCTACTGCAAATGTCTTCAGTTTCTGCTTGTTCTTGGGGCATTTTCCCTTCAGTTTTGTCTTCATCAAGTGAATGAAATGCATGCTCAATCGGATTCAGGTCAGGGGATTGACTTGGCCATTGCATAACATTCCACTTTTTAGCCTTAAAAAACTCTTTGGTTGCTTTTGCAGTATGCTTCGGGTCATTGTCCATCTGCACTGTGAAGCGCCGTCCAATGAGTTCTGAAGCATTTGACTGAATATGAGCATATAATATTGCCCGAAACACTTTCAGAATTCATTGTGCTGCTTTTGTCAGCAGTCACATAATCAATAAATACAAGGGAACCAGTTCCATTGACAGCCATACATGCCCACGCCATGACACTACCACCACCATGCTTCACTGATGAGGTGGTATGTTTTGGATCATGAGCAGTTCCTTTCCTTCTCCATACTCTTCTCTTCCCATCACTCTGGTACAAGTTGATCTTTGTCTCATCTGTCCATAGGATGTTGTTCCAGAACTGTAATGACTTTGTTAGATGTTGTTTGGCAAACTCTAATCTGGTCTTCCTGTTTTTGAGGCTCACCAATGGTTTACATCTGGTGGTGAACCCTCTATATTCACTCTTGTGAAGTCTTCTCTTGATTGTTGACTTTGACACATATACAACTACCTTCTGGAGAGTGTTCTTGATTTGGTCAACTGTTGTGAAGGGGTTTTTCTTCACCAGGGAAATAATTCTTCTGTCATCCACCACTGTTGTTTTCCGTGGTCTTCTGGGTCTTTTGGTGTTGCTGAGCTCTCCGGTGCGTTCTTTCTTTTTAAGAATGTTGCAAACAGTTGATTTGGCCACACCTAATGTTTCTGCTATCTCTCTGATGGGTTTGTTTTGAATTTTCAGCCTAATGATGGCTTGCTTCACTGATAGTGACAGCTCTTTGAATCTCATATTGAGAGTCGACAGCAATTGATTCCAAATGCAAATGTCACACCTAGAATCAACTCCAGACATTTTACCTGCTTAATTGATAATGAAATAATGAGGGAATAGCCCACACCTGTCCATGAAATAGCTTTTGAGTTGATAGTCCCATTACTTTTGGCCCCTTAAAAAGTGTGAGGCACATATAGAAACAATTGTAATTCCTACACAGTTCACCTGATTTGGATGTAATTACCCTCAAATTAAATCTGAAAGTCTGCAGTTAAAGCACATCTTGTTTGTTTCATTTCAAAGCCATTGTGGTGGTGAATAGAGGCCAAAATATGAAAATTCTGTCAATGTCCCAATATTTATGCACCTGACTGTATATATATATATATATATATATATATATATACTGGTCGTATTTTTTATCTTACAAAATTTTCTGTAAATTTGGTGCATCATTGATGCTGCCACAAGTAGTATAAGAAATAAATAACTCTCTGCTAGCACCCAGTATCATGACCTTGAGACATTTGAGATTTGCCTGCACATTTGAATTGAAGTAGTCATTATTTGTTTCACATATTTTGAGTGTTACTAGTTTCAACATCAATCATCTTTCCAAAACTTAGCTACAGTAGTAACCTTTCGACTAACCAATATAAGCTACTTCCTTTATATTTGTATCTCTGTTGGCAACATTACAAAAAGCTGTACCACTCAAGATCACTGCCCAGGTGTCATGTTTGAATCAGATCTATCCTTTCTTCCCATATACAATACATCTGCCTCTAAATCGTGTTAAATCCAGAATATGCTTCTATCTTGCACCAGGTAATGCTAAAATTAGAATTCATACACTCATTGGGGCATATTTATTAAAACTTTTTTGCAGATAATCCTCCTCCACCTTAATTAATTATTCCCTGAATGTATTAACAAGGTACCACAGCAGATATCTCTGCAATCCCTATGAGTTTCTATGATGGCTACAAATATGGCAAATTTACCAACCTCCGAAAAGCTTAACTCTTCAGTGCTTAGCTCCCAATACATGCTGCATCTATAGATGGTGTTAGCCATTGCAACCCATTATTTCCCACATTCACTGTTACAATACAGTTCACATTAAACTTACATGTATTCTCTTTCTATACTCTCAGACCCCGAAATCAGCATTGTTGTGTGACTGGATCATATAGCCATACTAAGCAATGTTCTCAGTGCAATATGGCTGGATCAATAAGCAATCTGCGGCATTTAACCTCTAACATAAAACTCAAATTTTCCTATAGATTGTAAGCTTGTGAGGAGAGCCCTCTTATCTCTTTGCTTGTTAATAAGTTTTCTTTCATTACTGTTTGGTTCCAAGTTTAATGCTATTTTGAGTATACTGTTACTATGTAAATTAATGTTATTAATAATAATAATAATAATAATACTAATAATCAACTACACAAATCAGAATATGAATTTAATTAACATTGCTATTACATGTGAGTGTATAAGGCTAATTGTCATTGTATTCAGTCTTACTGTATTCCTGATTATTTATGCTGTACACTGAAAACTGTTTGGAAATTTTTTTTCTCCTTTCTTCGATTTCTTCTAGTTAATAGAAATGTATACTTTTTTGTTTTCTGTTATTTTGTTTTAGTTGTGTTGAGAGTTCAAATGGAACTGGACAGATACATACTGCATTCTTGCCAATTGTCTTCTATACAAACACTCTGTCTAACTCTAAACAAGTGTCTACTGTGTTCAGAGAAACCAAGGACAATTCATGGAGCTGTGAGCACAGCTGTAAAAGCTTTATGTATATATAATCTCATAGGGAACATACTGTTCTATACCTTTGTACACTTTATATACATCCCAAATGTGCATAGAATGAATGACAAAATGCACAAATGACTATAAAAAATGTTGCCAATATTATTTTACATTTCTTCTATTATCACTTATGAGAAATTGTCCTCTTGCAATGTTCCTTGAATACTTGCAAATATGTCTGTACTTTACATTAACGCTATATAGCACAGCATACTTGCGGTAAATGACTCATTGACACATACATTGAGAATAATGTGTGTTAATTTTAGTTTTATATATCTCAAAGTAAACTAATTTCTTTACTGTTACACAAAACATAATAATATAATTATAACTGTTTTGGTAACATTATGCTATGCAGAAAAATATAGTAATCAAGGTAAAAAATAAATGAGTAATATAATAAACATAAAACACAACAGCATACTTTAGTATGGGAATATGAATCATTGGATCCAGGTGGAAATTATGCCCTTGAAACTATTTATTTTCTGTAATCCCATACCTGTTTTTGGTCTGCTAACATACATACCCATATGTTTGTGTGGCATGGTGCCCACCTTGACATTTGTTAAAGTAAGGAACAGGCCATGTGTGCTATACAATGGTTGGCTGACTCCATGGATGCGGTCAGTAACGATCTGTCTGCAATTCCATGCTCCGTCGTGTTTGCTAATTACTATCAGAATACATTGCATACAAATCTCGTTGTGGAGTTAGCTCAGTTAGCCATAAGGTTCATGCTGATTTATGTTATTTTGAAACTACTCTTTTTGGAATATTCTGTGAATGTAGTTTAAATGTTGTGTAGCGTTTATAACAACAGTAGATTGAGGATTTCTCTTCTTGCAAGTGAAGCTTGAAAGAAAACAGCAGGCGCCATTGGAATTAATTCTTGATCAGAATGGAGCATGCAAGAGCCAAGTTGCATGAAGCATAACACCAAATAATGGTGAAAGCAGAGAATTAATATCATATTCCTGAAACCAAGAGCTGGGCGAAAGGGTTTTAAGTATCCAAATACAGCTAAAGTCATATGGAGAGAGCATTGAAGACACATGAGAGAGTGACAAATTCACCAAAAGCAATAGACACAGAAACATTTCATTTGAGGTAACATGGCCTGGCATTAATGGTAAATGTATTTATCTTGTTAATAATTATACTAATAATAATAGGAAAAACTAATTTACAGTATCGTCTTATTTACAAAACTGCACTGGCTCAGTTTAAGATTACAATGATGATTATACAGTAGTTACTTTATACAGATGCAACCTATCACTACTAGTAATGTGAACAAATCGCTCCTACAATAAAAATACCTGTGCACACATAAGGGGAGATGTATGGGGTTTAAATATGTGCACTGATACCATTTCCCCCATGTGTTAATGTGGGGTTGGGTGTTAAATGACAGGAGCTTCATCATTATCGGTGCTGCTATCTACAAGATAGCACGCTGACGTGCCTGCCAATGTATGAATGGTCATTTACACTGACCATTCCGACAGTTGCAGCTATCGATTTTGACAGCTGCAGTTGTCATTGCCCCACCACTTCAGTCACAGCACTATCTATGGCTGTGGTGGCTGCTGGGCTCTGGGCTGCACTGAGATCTCGCGATGCTTGCAAGATCTCACACATCTCCACTGGAGCAGGCCAAGAGGTGTGAGACACAGTGTATGAGCACTAGGCTTATGCGCTTTGGGTTCTGGCAGGGATCGCCGGAGGCAGGAGTTTTCACTTCACTCCGGCAGACGGGATGTTAATACATCTCATCTGTACTGCTTCCTGCTTCACCTCGGTAAAGAGGCAAAGCAGAAAGAGATATAGCACGATGCGTGCCTCTATAATACATCTCCCCCATTGTTTTCTCATTTAATTTTCTGTCTTTTCTATTGATCAGAAAGGAATAAAATGGAGTCTTTTTTTTGTTAGCATTTAGGAGTGTTCGCGCTGAATATAAACCCCTAATAGTTACGCTAACCAAAAGATAACCTATGTATACAATAGCCCACTAATACATATTAATCTGTTTAATTTGCTGCCCATGTATATGATTATATAGAGAGGGTATGAGGTTGTTTCAATAAAGTATATTTTTATTACTGAGTATATGCATAAATACACAACATATACTGTTCCATAAAAAATAACTGTCAATAAATTCAGAAACACACTCACATAGAAAACCCTTAAGGAAAATGTAAGTGGTTTGTAGATGTACAACCAAAATGCTGAGTGCCTAAAAAACCCATAGCTGTATATTTATAAAAATAAATCCTGGTATAGATGTCCAAATAGCTTTATATTTATAACCAAAGGACCTTCTTTACACACAAGTAACCCTTTGAAAATAAAACACACAACTGATGCCAGAAAAAAGTTCTGTTAAGAATCCACAAATTTTTTTTGTGTAACTTTCTTCCATCTTTTTAATTGCAAAACACTAGGGAATATGGAAAACAAATACATACACATAAACACACACTAGAAGCAACCACATACTGATTACAGTAGCACAGCACCCATATTAGGTATACCAGTGAGCGCACATATTTCTTATGCTAGCATTGCATCAACTGTTAACATCCCCAAATAGAAGTATGGATTTCATTAAACAGACTCACAGGGGATGGCCAGCTGGAAAAAATTGTGGATCGACACATAACACATCAGAATCTATGCAGCTGCACATTTGCACTAGCCCTATTCTTGGTGCAAAAGACACATCTGAAATCAGACACCGAGTTGTGGCCCAATTACACCCACTCAGCTGTAAGAGGAGATGTGGTTAATATGCTCAAAAAATTGCTCAGCTACAGGGCATAAGCAGTACTAAAAATCACAAGCTCCATCCACAAAAAGGACATGTGTGCAACCGTGCACCTCTAAATCTGCCCCACACTGTGAAAGTTATTATGCCAGGCTGGCAAAATTGGCCCTTTGATCATACCAGCACTGACTCCATTGAATATAACAGCACTGGTCACTCTAATTCTAGCATTGATCAAATTAATTCTATTAGCATTGTGTTAATTGATTATAGCAGCATTGCCTCAAGTATCGTTACCAATAATTATACTGTACGATCAATGCAATTTTGAATATCATAATTGCTCAATTGATTATATCTGCATTATGCCCAAACATTGCATCTACAATATTATTTATTAATTATACCAGCACTAGCTGAATGGTTATATCAGAACTATCCTAAATGATATCACAAATGTCTGGAATGACAATATCTGCATTGGCCAGTGATTATGCTAGCACAGAAACCTTTGTTTTCGATTCACTGCAAATTCTCTGCAAATCTCTGGATAATTCTAAAGGTGTTTGGTGTGCTTATTTAAAAAAAAATAAGATTTTTCTCTAAGATTTAAGGATTTTTCACAAAATAGATGTGAATATATGGGAAAATAGCCTATTCGTGTGTAATCACATGAAATATTAGTTTCATTACCAAAAGGTAAAATATATTATAATTGTAAATATATATATATATATATATAAAAGAAACTTAATAAATAAATATAAATAAATAAATATTGTGATGTACAAAATAATGTATGAAAGAACCTTTTACAATGTTACTTACATTTATGAGTCCTTATAATGCCTTTTTATGTTCACTTCAAAGCTTTGTTTGGTACTTTTTCTTTTTTACACTGCTTGTGAGTCTTTTCTCTGCAGGATCCAACAGTAGTCTCCCATTATGTTGACGTTACATCTTCCCCGCTATCTTAATTCCACCTACATTATGTCTTGGTGGAATAATTTTCATTGCTCCACACTAACAGCTCCAAGGTTTTCAGGAAAATATTCTAAGTGATCATTTATGAAGGTCAATTTGAATAAAATAATGCTATGTATTTTTCTAGCATTTTCAACTATTTGCTTGTAGTTGGGATCTCAAACTTATTTCCAACTTCATTAAAAGTATTCCCAGCCTCACTTTCAACAGTTTCCCTTTTTGACACTACGGCAGGTTGGAACCAGGAAAGGGGGGGGGACTTTTTTGGGACCCTCTCCCTCAGAGAAACCAGCTCTTGTATCAACTGCAGGTTGATACAAGAACCCCTTGTCCCCATTCCAGTGGTCCAAATTCCCTTTGAATGTATATGCATGGAGTTTTGTTTGCCCTTTGGAAAAGTCAGCTCTGGGACACCAGTATTATTCCTGGACTATACCACCTGGTTTCTGGAGCCTATTCCATCAAATCTAGCAGATTTGCTAAGCAACTTCTACTTGTGTATACCCAGCCAGGAATCCAAAACTAGATCCTAAAGGACTGAGGTACCCCTCTGATGGACCTCTACCAATTGTTAAAGTTAAGATGTTTTGTACATCAGTTTACCATCCACAGACTGGTGGTATGGTATGGTGGAACACTCCGATACAATACTGAAGCATATGGTAAGGAAGGCTGTGGTCCAAGAAAATAATTGGCTGGAACACCCTCTTGTCTTACTGTATTTAATGTTTATCATATGGGAAGGACCTTAGGCTCCTACAGGCTTTAACCTCTTTGAGTTATTGTATAGTAGACAACCAAAGAGTATCTTTAATATCTTTAAGATGGTTTTGAACAGCAGAGTCCTAATGTGGTGCAATTTGTATTTCACCTATATGAGAGGTTGGGGAAAATGTTTAAATAGTACAACAACAAATGGGTCGGTTTGCAGTGGAAAGATGCAGCTGTGCACATGAGGTGTACCTACATAAGATAAGCATATTCACTTGTATTTCTCAGCAGGTACCAGTGGTCCCACAACACAAAGTAAAGTGATCACTGGTGTGATCACTTTACTTTACACATCACAGTGATGGGCTTCTATCAGAGCCCCTGCCCCTGGATGTGTTTTATAATACATCCAGGCAGTGTAGCATTTCTTATTGCTGCGTGTAACTGCGATAAGAAATTCTAATTATTTAGTCTAGAATCAAATAATTAATAAATAGGCTCATAACAGAGAGAATTTGTGTGCAACAGACATTAATGTAACCTGCTCCATAAATCAATAAATATCAGACCATTAACTCTAATGTGACTGGTTGTAGCTGTGGAATTTTGTATATTTTGTAGCTTGGGTATACACCCATTTGCTTAGTGTAAAATATGAAGATTTATACTGCACATGCCCACAAAAAGGCATGCCTACATCCTCATCCATAGGCAGATTTGGCACTTGTGCATCCTTGCACTTGGATGAAGGGATGGAGAAGGGCCGTGTGGATTTTAGAAATGTTACAAGACCACATTGAAATACAGCTAGCCCTATTTGTCAACAGCTTTATCACTTGGGGGCTTAGTAATTAATGTAGATCAACATAAAAACACTTGTCTATGCCATATAATTTGTGAAGGGCCATTGGTAGTTGCAGTGCATACTTATCATGACCACAAGAAAGAAAGCCACATTCACTTGCATTTCAGTGTGTTTCCAGCATGTCTGCTGGAAATATGCAATTTTTTTAAGAAAAAAAATGGTATGGTCCTTATCTCTAAGGTTAACCAGCACTAGCACTTGTGCCTAGGCTTGTATAGGACAAATTGAGTTGAAAAAGTGCATGGGGGTCCCCCAATGTTTTCTTTACCTACACTATGCTTGATTAGCCAGGGCTAGTGGAGCAATAGAGGTTTAAGGACAGAACTTTACTACCATGAATATCCATGGGTAATGAAACCACAGCAGTATCTTCTCCTGAGTCTTACCTTACCCTTAGTGTTTCACACAAAGATATATTCTTCCATACTCCTTAGTAGCTCCATGAATACAAAGAACCTCTACTTTGGGCAACCCAGTGGCTATAGCTTTTGGCACAACTGAGCTGGATACCAAGGTCAGCTTGCTTCCAGAGTCTATTAGAGCCAGGACTAGTTGGTTTTACACATGGACAGTCATCTGAAACAAACATGACTTCCCAGAAGAACGAACTCATTGTTCAACAGCTCAGGAAGCCTGCCTGAGTCAGCAAACAGTCCAAGACCCCCTGTAGTGTGTCCAGAAATAGTCACATTCATAGCCACATTCATAGCAAACTGGAGCCATTCAAGCCTTTATTACCTCTTTGTCCTCAAGAGATTTTCCATTGGTCTCTATCCCAATCTTTCCTCGTCCAGGCACAGGTTTCAGATCCAAAAATGGCAAGTTAAACATGCTGCAAATGTCAAATCTCTCTACCACAATAGCCAGGCATTCAAGTGACTGTGGGTCAGACTTCAGCACCCACCTTTGTAGCCACTAATTCAAACTCTGTATGCAATGGTTTATTGCCAGGACCTCTATAACCTGTGCAGATGTATTTTTCTCTCCAGCTGCAACCACTACCTGAAGACTTGTGTCAAGTCAGCCACTTAAGCTTGGACCGACTGGTTCCTGGACAGTTCCCTGTCATGGTACCTCTGGTACACTGATATTTGCTAGAATTGCCATCTTCAGCTGCTGATTGTTAGCTGTCTGGTCCTCCTCCATAATGTTCCTCTGCGGACACATAGGGCGCCAGCCATTCTGTCCAGTAAGCCTGACATGATAGAATCAGTAAAAAGACAAATGGTAAATGTATTCTGAAAAAGTGTAATATGTGTGGTTAGGTTATTGTCCTAAAAAATCAGTGATATTGATGTTGGAATGTGAAAAGCACTAACGTCAGAAAATGGCCTCAGCACAGGGGTGAGAAACATTCAGCAGCGAACTAGTTAAATTTAATTACATTTTTTTTTAAATTACAATTTTGTAAAAAAAAAAAATACATGATCACTTATATCTATGGTGAGTTATGTCACAAAACTCAGTTGAATGTGTCTTTGATAGAATGACTGCCAGTGAAAGCAAAACACCTGGAGGAAAACATTACTTCATACTAGCAATGTGTGCGATATAAGAAATACAAATATCTGTTGTGAAACAAATATATTAGACATCCCTTCAGACTTCTATGATCAGCAGAGACATTTTTTTTAAAAATGGCCTTGATTCTGCTAATACTCCTCACTACTTGATACACAATCAGAGGCGTGAAACACAGTGTAGCAAATCTATTACCCCCCTGATTTGTCCTGTTTCAGAAGAATGACTGCGAGTCATGCCCCCATTATCATCACTCTGGAGGCTTGCCCAGTGCTCCAGGAGCTGTGGGGAAGCCCCCAGCCTCTCCTGACAAGGGGGTATGGAATGGATGCGCGCATCCATCACTGCTGTTTACAGCTTGGTGACACCGTCCAAGGGGGTGACATTAAAATATAGAAGCTATGCTATTTTGGCAATACCCCCTTGGATGGTGTCAACCGGTGCAGCCCACACCACCCTAGTGATGTCACTATACACAGTGATATTATAAAATGGATGAAGAACCCCCTATTGTTTAGTTGTGTAATAAAGAGTCATTCTGGAGCAAAAATACATTGATGATTTTTACGTGCAGGTTGCAAATATATATATATATATATTAGGGGTGTGTACCGGCCAGTTTTGGTGTTTTGGTTTTGGATCTGGATCTTTCTTCATGTTTTGAATCTGGATTGGTTTTGCCAAAACCACCCTTCCGTGTTTTGGGTTCTGGATTTTGTGTTTTGGATCTGTATTTTTTTTTTTAAAAAGCATAAAAACAGCTAAAATCACAGAATTTGTGGGTTTTTCTGCTCCTATGCTATTATTAACCTCAATAACATTAATTTCCACTCATGTCCAGTCTATTCTGAACACCTCACACCTCACAATATTGTTTTTAGGCCAAAAGGTTGAACCGAGGTAGCTGGATGACTATGCTAAGCGACACAGGTGGGTGGCACAAACACATGGCCCATCTAGGAGTGACACTGCAGTGGCAGACAGGATGGCAGTTTGAAAAACTAGGCCCCAAAGAGTACATAATGCAAAGAAAAAAAGAGGTGCAAGATGGAATTGTCCTTAGGTCCTCCGACCCACCCTTATGTTGTATAAACAGGACATGTACACTTTAACAAACCAATCATTTCAGCGCCAGGGTCTGCCACACGACTGTGGCTGAAATGATTGGTTCGTTTGGGCCCCCACAAAACAAGCTGGCAATTAATCTGTCCCTGCACAAACTGGCTCTACGGAGGAAAGATGTCGTCCTCATCCTCATCATCCACCGATTCCTCACCCTCTTCAGTGTTGTGTACATCCTCATCCTCACAGAGTATTAATTTGTTCCTGCTGGAATCCACCACCACAGGTCCCTCTGTACGTTCTAGAGGCTGGTCTCCCTGAAAGACTTGATAATTCATCTTGATGAATATCATCTCCACATTTTGTGGAAGCAACCTCCTATGCCTTTCACTGACAAGGTTCCCGGCTGCACTAAACACTCTTTCGGAGTACACACTGGAGTGGGGGCAACTTAGGTAAAATAGAGCCAGTTTGTAGAGGGGCCTCCAAATTGCCTCTTTTTTCCTGCCAGTACAGGTACGGACTGTTTGACATGCCTACTTGGTTGCTGTCACTGATGTAATCCTCCACCGTTCTGTCAATGGTGACAGTATCATATGCAGTGACAGTAGACATGTCAGAAATTGTTGCCAGGTCCTTCAGTCCAGAGCAGATGTCCAAACTTGGTCCTGCCTGCCCTGCATCACCACCAGTGGGTTGCTTAGGATACCTAAGTTGTTTTCTGGCAGCCCCAGTTGCGGGAGAAAATGAAGAAGGAACTGTTGACGTGTCACGTTCCGCTACAGCTGACAGTGTTTTCACCAGCAGGTCTTTGCACCTCTGCAGGCTTGTGTCGGCTGGAAAGAGAGACACCACATAGGCTTGAAAGCTAGGATCGAGCACGGTGGCCAAAATTTAGTGGTCTGATTTCAACAGATTGACCACCCTGGAATCCTTGCAAAGCGAATGAAGGGCTTCATCCACAAGTCCCACATGCCCAGCGGCATCACTCCGTCTTAGCTCCTCCTTCACTTTCTGCAGCTGCTTCTGCAAAAGCCTGATGTGGGGAATGACCTGACTCAAGCTGGTAGTGTCTGAACTGACTTCACGTGTGGCAAGTTCGAAGGGCTGGAGAGCCTTGCACAACATGGAAATCATTCTCCACTGTGCTTGAGTCAGGTGCATACCCCCTTTTTTGCCTATGTCATAGGTGGATGTATAGGCTTGAATGGACTTTTGCTGCTCCTCCATCCTCTGAAGCATATAGTGGGTTGAGTTCCACCGCGTCACAACCTCTTGCTTCAGGTGATGGTGGGGCAGGTTCAAGAGTGTTTGCTGATGCTCCAGTCTTCGGCATGCAGTCGCTGAATGGCGAAAGTGGCCAGAAATTTTTAGGGCCACCCAAACTGTCTCCTGCACGTCCCTGTCGCTTTTCAGAAAATTTTACACCACCAAATTTATTGTTTGAGCAAAACATGGGACATGTTGATATTTTCCCAGATATAATGCCTGCACAATATTGGTGGCGTTGTCAGATATCACAAATCCCCAGGAGAGTCTAAGTGGGGTAAGCCACTGGGCGATGATTTCCCTCAGTTTCTCTAAGAGGTTGTCGGTGGGTGCCTCTTACTGAAACCGGTGATACACAGTGTAACCTGCCTTGGATTGAGCTGGTGTTTCTGATCTGCTGCTACTGGTGACACTGCTCTTGTTGCTGCGTAAGGTGATACATCTACCCAGTGGGCTGCACAGTCATATAGTCCTTTGTCTGCCCTGTTCCACTTGTCCCCATGTACATGGTTAAGTGGACATTGGGTACAACTGCATTTTTTATGACACTAAAGACACTTTTTCTGACATCTCTGTACATTCTCAGTATCGCATGCCTAGTGAAGTGGAATCTAGACAGGATTTGGTACCGGGGACACACTACCGCCATCAATTGTCTAAATCCCACTGCACTAATGGCGGATACCGGATGCACGTCTAACACCAACATAGCGGTCAAGGCCTCAGTTATACGTTTTGCTTCAGGATGACTGCTGTCGTACTTCATCCTCCTTGCTAAGGACTGTTGGAGGGTCAATTGTTTAGTAAAAGTAGTGGTGTTCCTACTTCCTCTCTGGGATGATGAACAACTCCCAGCAGCAGCTGCAGCAGTAGGCGCAGCAATGCAAGATCCTCCGGAGGAATCCCGGATAGGAGAGTCAGTCATGCCAGTGACATGGCCTGCAGGACTACTTCCGATCCTGACTAAGGAGGAAATTGATGAGCAGGGAGTTGATGGTGTGGTTTGCGGGCACTTGGATACAACAGGACAAAGGGATTTAGGTGTCCCTGGACTGCTTACAGTCTTAGCCAAAGTTTCTGAACTTGACAGTAACTTTTTATGAATGCGCTGCAGGTGACGCATAAGGGAGGATGTTCCAAGGTGGTTAACATCCCTACCCCTACTTATTTCACCTTTACATATGGTACATATGGCAAGACAGTTGTTGTTCGGATTTAGATAGAAATATTGCTAGACCAAAGAGGTGGAATGTTTGGTCTTCTGGCCAGGCATGACCGTGATGGGCTTTTTCATCCCACGGACAACAACTGTCTCCCCTGGAGCCTGATTTAAACAAACCAGATCACCATCAGAATCCTCCTCGTCAACTTCCTCCTCATTGCCAGCTACACCAGTATCCTCATCCTGTTGTACTTCAACAGTGACATCTTCAATTTGAATATCAGCAAGTGGACTGTGGGTGCTCCTTCCAGCACTTACAGAGGACGTGCAAATGGTGGAAAGAGCCACCTCTTCCCATCCAGTATTGGGAAGGTCAGGCATCGCAGCCGCCGCCACACTTGGACTCTCCTTGGGATTTGTGATATCTTCTTAGAATGCACAGTTCTCCAGCTTAACTCATTTGATTTTTGTAGCGGGAGGAGGGCTTCCATCGTCATGTGAAGCTGAACCACTAGTCATGAACATAGGGAAAGACCTTAGCCATTCCTTGCCACTCCGTGTCGTAAATGGCATATTGGCAAGTTTATGTTTTTCCTCAGATGATTTAAATGTCTTTTTTAAGATCATTTTCCTCAACTTTGTCATTTGGGATTGTATGTGCCCTCTACTATGACATTGGGCATAGGCCTTGGCAGACGACGTTGATGGCATTTTATCGTCTATGTCATGATTAGTGGCAGCAGCTTCAGCACTAGGAGGAAGTGGTTCTTGATAATTCATCTTGATGAATATCATCTCCCCATTTTATTTTTAACAGACAAAGTTTTATCCTCCATTTATGTTATATTGATATATATGTGCAGCTAAGGCACACACAAACACAGAAAAGAAGAATTTTTAGATTTTTTTGGAGTGCACTTTGGGGGTTACACCACCCTTTAACAGACTTATGACACAGGTGCACGCTTGGTGCTGCTTCTTTGTTGATGCACGTGCGGCTACAGCCCACACAATTCACAACACACAAAAGAAGAATTTTTTTTTTTTTTTTTGGAGTGCACTTTGGGGGTTACACCGCCCTTTAAGAGATGAGCCAGCCGGCCCTTTACTTATGACACAGGCGCACGCTTGGTGCTGCTCCTTTGTTGATGCACATGCAGCTACAGCGCACACAATTCACAAACACAGAAATATTTTTTTTGCACTTGGGAGGAGCACCCCTGATGGACAGATCACCCCCTGGACAACAACACAGCACCCCTTTAGGACTACAGCCTTTATGGGACACTGCACAACACAGCCCAGCCAGCCCCTATAGACTTTTGGAGTGGACACAGCCCCTATGGACAACTGACTGCAAAACTCGAGCCTGCCTCGGACCCAACTCGGATCGGCGGGGCTCGGATTTCATACTGTATTGTGTGTATGTATATATATATATATATACACACACAGTACATATCAAAAGATAATAATAATATTACAGTTCATCTGAAAAAGGAGACAGATTATTATATACTGATTATTTAATGATAATGCTGCAGAAGTGATTGAGATTAAATATAATTGGATGAGGGGACTGGGAAAATAGACAGGTACAGAATTTCAAAATAAATATAACATATCAAACTTAAAAAAACACATATTTTGTTGTATTACATAAAAAATGTCTCAAAAGTTCATTTCAGCTCAGTATACACAAATAATACTGGGGTGGAAAATTCTCAAAGGCAAGTGTCTTTTGATACAAATTATAATCTCTGTTTGGGATTTAACCAGCCAAAGCAGGCATTTTATAGAAGGGCATGACGTCTCGCCTTCTATTCTGCATGACTGATATTGCAATCGATCTGAAGTCCTTTGTCTTTTCACTGGAATTTGTCTTTGCTGAGAATGAATACAAACACATGTGGAACCAATAGGAAGCAGACTTTGGGGGTTCAAATCACTGTACATAGAGTCAATGTCAGAAAGTTCTCACTTAACAGATGGAACAATTAATACAACAGTCAAGTGGTATGATTGCATCAAGGTGCCTTAAAGTGCTAACAATCCTCTTTTGTCCTTGTGCTGTGGTGCGCAGATGGATCCTCTACTCAGAATAAGAACACCATTGTAGTCCTGTTTACTATTGCACAGTGTCACAGTGTTTAGAAAGTGCCAGGTGTCCAATGCCATTTACATTAAATTCAAATACAAAGCTGATTTTTTTTCTCTTTTCTCTATGTATAATTTATTCTGTTTCAAGTATAGACATTTGTAAAGTAAGTTCAGCTGTGAAAGCTGTAAATTATCTAAACTTTTTATATTCTGTGTTTTCATTCCAGATCTCAAGAGCTTAATTTACAACCAGAGCTGAATGTGTAGCCTATAATGAATTTTTACAGTGTTTGATGTGAAACAAAGTATAATACAAGTGATTTTTTCCCCAGCACTTGATGTGTAACTCACATGCACTGTAATTCACATGTTATAGTTTTCTATAGTAACATGTATAGTAATGTAATATATTAATAACAAGAAAAATTGCAGTTTAAACAATAGAGCAGATATACTGTACAAGGCACCTTCTCTCTTCGGGTTGGGTATGAAATCCCGACCCCGGAAGCCCGACTATTGAAGATCCCGATAGAGGCTGGTAAGTACCCTATCCCTCCCCTCTCCCCCCTAACCTTCCCTAAATGGTGTCTAACCCTAACCTCCCTGTGGGGTGCCTAACCCTAATCTTCCCCCGGTGGTGCCTAACCCTAGCTCCCCCTTCCTGCACCCTAAATCTAACCCTCCCATGGGGGTGCCTAACCCTAGCCTCCTCCCGGTGGTGCCTAACCCTAACCCCCCTCCCAACCGCCTAACCCACCTCTGGGAGGTGGCTAACCCGAATTTTCCCCCAGGGTCTCTAAACCTAACACCCTCATCCCCAGCTAACGTGCTAATACTTACCCAGATCCTTCATTCGGGATTCCGATGGTCACGGTGCCGGTATCCTGATCCCTTTCGGGGCACCGGCGTCAGCATTTTGACTGGCGGTGGGATTCCGGCATCGGTATTTTGACTCCCGGCATCCTGTCTGCCAGCATATAAACTACATCCCCTCTCTTCATTGCCAGCCTTCTAACACAGCATTGCATGCTTGGCTGATTACAAAGTGCAACTTATTATACTGCTCATCTAAATATGAAGGGTCTGGTTCAGAGATGGACACAATGTCGATGTTGGACGTACTGGAGCTTTTTTTTGCCACTGCACATGTGTCAAAGCCACACTGCGCATGCCCTGTGATGGATTAGCGGCAGCGGTTGCAGAAAGGATATGTTTGCAAAGTGAGTGACAGGTTGTCACCATTTGGGTGTGGTAATGCGGGGTGATTAGAGAAATGCAGGTATGTCAGGCCGTTTTCTGCATCTTCTAGGCACGTTCTAGCGAGCCTCTGCAAATTTGTTCGAAGCTGGAGAGGCATGTTAGGATAGCCATAATGTCTGAGACAGCATAGGCTTACTCGACAGTTTGATGTGTGACCCATGTTTCCAATGTTCCCGCTTTTGTACTTATTCAGCAGATGTGAGACGCCAGAGGTGGGCATCTCAGTGCCTAAGACATCAGCTAAGTAATTAGCATATTTTCGCAAGTCCGCTGCGGTTGGAATTGTAGACGCAAATGGATTTATGTCCATCTCTCGATCAGGCCCTAAGCTCTTAACATGTGGGGCCAAATGTAATAGCCCACTATTTGTAGGAACTGGTGCAATTCCGGGGAGATAGCCACTAATTTAAAGTAGCAATTAGTTTAAAGTCAAAACCAACCTATGATACAGTATGTGTACTTTTAGGGGTACTTGAGATGGATTCACAGGATATTTCAGTTTTCAGGTAACTCAAAATAGCATCAAATCAATGGCAAAACTATAGTGGGTGCAGGGCAGTGTGGCAATGATGGATGCCAACTCCCTTTCCGATTCACCATCACCATCCACCACGTCTTCCACTCTACTCTGAAAAGAGCAAAACTGTTCTGCTTGTTTTAGAGCACAGGAGGATAGAGTGGCACCGCCGAAGCCTTACCATTGTTTTTGTTATGGAGCCCAATTCATAGTACCACCTCTGCATGAAATATATTAGTAAATAATAATAAAAAAAGCATTCAAAACTTATCAGGTTATTTTTAAAACATTGAAATCCATAAGGAATGGATTAGAATGCATATACTATATTAAGGAGGGTGCCATCCTGCCACCTAAGGTAACATGCAGTAGCAGAATGGTGACTAACACACTAAGAGAAGAATACTTTCTTGATGCCCCCTGTTCATACTACTCTGATACCATTAGCCGATGCACTAGAGCAGGCCTGGCCAACCTATGGCTCTCCAGATGTTATGAAACTACAAGTCCCAGCATGCCCTTACACAGGTTTGTTATTAGGGAATGGTAAAACAGTTGCTGGGCATGCTGGGACTTGTAGTTTCACAACAGCTGGAGAGCCACAGGTTGGCCAGGCCTGCACTAGAGTGACTTCTGGAAGGAACTTAAGTGACTCATGTCATGTTTTTTGGCTATGGATCAGCGAGCTGGAAAATAGAGAAGACATGGTGCAATAAGCATCTTAACATGAAGATGGAGAAGGTGTATTTCGAAAGTTCAGATCTGTCACCTTCTGGTTATATTATGTATGTGTCACATTTTTGGCTATGGAGATCCTCTACTAAGGGGTTGGAAGTCGGGGTCAAAGGTTGGAAAAGGAACCAGAGGTGAGATGCCTGGATATACTCCTTCCTCATCCACAAGTACCAGATGTTGGCAAGACTTAACCAAAGGTGCGGAATCTAACTTACTGGGAGGTGTTCACCAGTGACCCCTCCAATTGGGATTTGGGTTTAAGCTGCACTGTACTGAGTACCCACGCCATGGATTAACACTAGGAATATATAACTAGATGAAAGGAGCTTGGAACCTGGAACACTGCAACAGCAAGTATTCACTGGAAGTAACAACATTGTACAGACAACTTCCTGTTGTCCAGAGCACAGCTAAATACCCTAAGGTAGCAGTCCATTGGAGAACATTGTCAGCATACAGCAACCAATGCTACCATTGGGTAAAGGGCTAATAAGGTGATATAGGCTATCATGGCTGCATCTACGATGGCAACCACAGGAACCAAATCATGGAGCAGCACATGGATGTCCTAGCAGACCCCAGGCATATCCTCAGCGTGTCACTCGCCACTGCACCTTGTGGTTCAAATCCCGACAGCAGCAGCCCGGCAAGGGTGAAAATCCCAATCAGCAAAAGGTAAGTATCACTAACCTAATTCTACCCCCTAACCCCAACCCTCCCTTAGGGGTGCCTAACCCTATCTTCCCCCCAAGTGACTAACCCTACATACCCCCTAAGTGCCTAAACCTAACTCCCCCTTCCACAGCCTAAACCTAAGTCTCCCGGGGGGTGCCAAACCCTAACCTCCCCTTCCCCTAGCCTAAACCTAACCCTCCCGGGGGGGGTGCTTAACTCTAAGTCCCCTCCAGGAGCCCCTAAACTAACCATCCCCCCAACGTGGCTGTCCGTGCCTGGCTTAACTTCTGTCAGGACTGTGACTATTTCAGTACATAAAGATAGATTACTTTTTCCAAAGTTCCTTTGTGGTCATTGGAGGAGCTATCTTGCTTGCTGGCGTTCTTCACATACAGGGAATAGAGAGTTAAAGTGATCATCTGTTTCCAAGGTGTTGTCAGGTTGTGGGATTCCTAGATTGCTCATTATTTCAAACCAGACTCCATTTGGGTCAAATGTTCTTAACTTCCTATAGATCACAGACCTCTAGTATAAAGCCTGTTACTAACTGTGTCTCAGTGTCTGTGCAACATTACTTTCAGGTCTTTCTTGGACTCCTGCCAGATCCCTGCTGTGCCTGTGGGTTGCTGTGGACTTTGCTATATCTCCGCTCATGTTCCAGCTAAACTTCTGATGCCAGTTACCAGCCGCACTACAGAGCTCAGCATAGCCATTGCCTAAGTATTGCTTTTTGCTTCATTGCTGTGGTTTCACCTTTTGCTGCACTATTTACTTTGCCTGTTGCCTCTCACTCCTGTGGACATCGAACCCATCTTCGTTACAGTTCTCAACTGCACTGTTACAGTTATCATCACTGCATCGCGGGGCTCAACCCCGTTTCAGATTCTAGTCATACCGCAGGGCTCAACCCTGTTCCGGAACCACACCACTTCACAGGGCTCAACCCTGCTTCAACCTCATTGCATCACAGGGTTCAACCCTGCTCCGACCTCACTGCATCACAATGCTCAACCCTGCTTCGACCTCATCGCACCACAGGGCTCAATCCTGCTCTGACCTCACCGCATCACAGGACTCAACCCTGCTCCGTTTTTCACCGCATCACAGGGCTCAACCCTGCTCCATATTTCATCGCATTACAGGGCACATTCTGCTCCAGATCTCCATCACTACAGGGTTCCACCTAGGTGAAACTCCTCTATACCATCCTGAGGTGTGGACTCGGGGTTCCCTACCATATTAACTTTTCTGTGTTAAAGACTATATGGGGGTTTTTCTCCTATACTCATTATTGCTTATGTGAACCTCAGTGTTGTCAAGACTTTGGCCCTTATTCAGACCCAGACGCAAGTGCTGAGCACTCGCAACCGGGTTGATTTTCAAGCCCTGTGCATGCGCAGAGGCCGAACTGCAGGTGCGCAAGCCCCAGAGCGAGAGAGAAATTCTCTCGCTCCGGAGCTCACTACAAAAAGGGTGGCTGTCGATGTTGATCAACAGCTTGCCCCATTATGTAGGCATGGCAGGGGGGTGGTTTCACAAACAGAGGTATTCCTTAAGGAATGCCTGACTCGGGATCTTCCTGAGAATTTTAATGAGTTAATTTAATTGACTATTAAAATTGATCTGTGTATGCGAGAATGAGGGGTTCAGAGGAGTCGCTCTGAGTGTTCTAAAAGTTCTCTTCCACAATCTCGTTCTTTTCATAGTACATCTGATGAGCCTATGCAAATTAATAAAGCTAAATTGTCTGAAGTTGAGAAGCAACATAGGAGGCATTCTAATTTGTGCTTGTATTGTGCATCCTCAGAACATTTCTTGGCTAAATGTCCAATAAGGTCGGGAAACGATCGTCCCTAGTTGATGGAGGGGAAGTCAAACTAGGGGTACTTTCTAAAGTTTCCACCAAAAAGGATTGTTTAATTTCTGTGAGCATTCCTGATTTTGGTTCTTTGTGTCAAGAGTTTTCTGCATTGCTAGATTCTGGAGCAACCTACAATTTTATTTCATTTTCTTTGGTTCAGAAATTAAAAATTCCTGTTGTCAAATTAACCCGTTTTTTTTCCCTTTCTGCAGTTACTGGGACTAGAATTTCTAATGGATATGTTACGCATCAAACAAAGTGTATGGAGTTGAGGGTAGGAGCTTTGCATGAAGAAAGTTTAGAGTTTTTGGTATTACCTGTTACTATGTATGATATAGTTCTTGGTTTACCATGGTTAACTCTTCATAACCCTCATATTGATTGGACTTGTTCTCAAATTCTTTCTTGGAGTCCTAAATGCAAATTAAATTGTTTGATTCCTGTGGTATGATTGGCTGAAGTGAAAGTAGATGTTCCACCTTCTCTCCCACAGCCTTATCATGAATTTGCTGATGTCTTTTCTGAGCAGGCGGCAGACGAACTTCCACCGCATCATCTCTGGGATTGTCCTATTCAACTTATTCCTGGTAAAATGCCACCCAAAGGTCAAGTATACCCTCTCTCTGTTCCTGAGACTCAAGCCATGTTGGAATATGTGCAAGATAACCTTCGAAAGGGGTTTATCAGTCCTTCTTCATCTCTTGCTGGAGCGGGCTTTTTTTTTTTATAAGAAAAAAGATGGTGGTCTTCGTCCATGTATCGACTTTAGAGGTCTAAATGAGATCATGGTAAAAATAAATATCCTTTGCCTCTCATTACAAAATTGTTTAACAGAGTTAAGGGGTCTCGACTGTTTACTAAACTTGATCTAAAGGGAGCTTACAACTTGATCAGAGTTAAAGAGGGTGACGAGTGGAAAACTGCATTTAATACACGAGATGGCCATTATGAGAACCTTGTTATGTCTTTTGGTTTATGTAATGCTCCTGTGGTGTTCCAGGAGTACGTGAACTAAATTTTCTGAGATATACTCTATCAGTTTGTTATTGTTTATCTTGATGATATTTTGATTTTTTCCAGGAATCTTTCTGATCATCGTACCCATGTTATATAGGTATTAAGTTGTCTTCAAGCTAATAAGCTTTATGGTAAGATCTCCATGTGTGTTTTTGAAGTCCCAGTGATACCCTTTTTGGGATATATAATTTCCGGTTCTGATCTTCAGATGGACCCAGAGAAGTTAAAGGCTATTCAAGATTGGGTTTTGCCCACTTCATTAAAGTCTCTTCAGAGATTTTTAGGCTTTGCCAATTATTACAGAAAGTTTATCAAAGCATTTTCAAAGATTGTAGCTCCAATTACTGCTATGACAAAAAAAGGGGCTAATCCCAAAGTGTGGTCCCCAGAGGCATTGGATGCCTTTCAGACTCTCAAAGATGCATTTTCCGTGGCCCCCATTCTAGTTCAACCTGATGTTGAGAAACCATTTATGCTAGAAGTGGATCCCTCCACTTATGGAGTTGGGGCTATTTTGTCTCAAGTGGCTGCAATGGGAGAACAGTATCTTGTGGATTCTTTTCATGAAAGTTTTCTAGTACTGAGAGTAATTACTCCATGGGGGACCAAGAGTTGTTAGCTATTAAGTTAGCTTTGAAGGAATGGAGATATTTATTAGAAGACGCAAAGTACCCTGTTACTATTTTTACAGACCATAAAAATTTGTTGTATTTGAAAACTGCCCATTGTCTGAACCCATGACAAGCTCGTTGGGCACTCTTTTTTTCTTGTTTTGATTTTGTCCTCAGGTATCGTCCAGGTTCATTGAATAAAAAGGCAGATGCACTTTCACGCTGAATGTTGGAAGAGAAAGAACAAAATGAGGAGCAAAGGTACCCTATAATATACCCTCTGGCTTTTTCTTCAATTTCCATCTCTCCTGATCCTCCTCCTGGGAAGATATTTGTGGCACCAGAGTTACAAGTTAAACTTCTTTCCTGGGCTCATAATTCTCATTTCTCTGGACATCCAGGGGTTTGTAAAATGTACTCATTTTTGCAACGTTCCTATTGGTGGTCTTACATGAAAAAAGATGTCCAAGAGTTTATACATTCTTGTTCTAAGTGTGTACAACATAAGTCCTCCCGGCAGTCTCCAGCTGGTCCTCTCCATCCACTACCCATTCCCACCCAACCATGGACCCATCTTTCCATGGATTTTATTACAGATCTTCCTGAGCTTAGGGGGTGTACAGTTATTTGGGTAGTGGTGGATCGCTTTACCAAGATGGCTCATTTTTGTCCTTTAGCTAGAATTCCATCAGCCCCCAAATTAGCACAAATATTTATCAGAGATATTTCATCTTCATGGACTTCCTTCTGCGATAGTGTATGATTGGGGTGTCCAGTTTGTTGCACAGTTTTGGAGGGTTTTATGTTCATCTATGCAAATTAAATTACAGTTTTCTTCTGCATATCACCCTCAGTCAAATGGACAAACTGAAACAGTGAACCAGGAGTTGGAGACCTTCTTGAGAATGTATATTTCTTCTTCTCAAGATGATTGGATGGATTTCTTGCCTTGGGCTGAGTTTGCTCATAACTTTCATTATTCATCTGCTACAGGTGTAAGTCCTTTTTTTGCCAATTCTGGTCAGCATCCTCGACTTCCTGAGCTTCAATCAATTCCTACAGTGGATGTTCCAGCAGCCAAAGCTACCCTCCAATATTTTTCTGGAATTTGGAGACAAGTACATAAGTGTCTTCGGAAAGCCTCTCATAATTATAAGGTCTTTGCTGATAGAAAATGTTCGGCCGTTCCTAAATACTCTGTTGGGGATCGTGTCTGGTTGTCTACTAGAAATTGTTGACTTAAAGTACCTACTATTAAGTTTGCTCCTGGTATATTGGTCCTTTTTGTATTATAAAAATGATCAACCCAGTGGCATGTAAGTTACAGTTATTTCCAACTATGCGCGTACCTAACTCCTTTCATGTCTCCTTGCTTAGACCATTGATTCTTAATCGATTTCATGACAGCTTGCCTAAAGTACCTCCCATAACAACTGCTCGAGGTGTGGATTTTGAGATCGATAAGATTCTGGATTCATGTAAGCATCAAAATCAATTACAACACCTTGTAGACTGGAAGGGTTATGGCCTGGAGGAGAGATCTTGGATTAAAGACTCTGATGTCCATGCTCCTAAGTTGATACGTAATTTTCGTGCAAAATTCCCTTTAAAACCTGGTGGGTGTTTGGCGACCACCCAAAAAGGAAGGGGTACTGTCAGGACTGTGACTACTTCAGTACATAAAGATAGATTACTTTTTCCAAAGTTCCTTTGCGGTCATTGGAGGAGCTATCCTGCTTCCTGGCGTTCTTCACATACAGGGAAGAGAGAGTTAAAGTGATCATCTGTTTCCAAGGTGTTGTCAGGTTGTGGGATTCCTAGATTGCTTATTACTTCAAACCTGATTCCATTTGGGTCACATGTTCTGAACTTCCTATGGATCACAGCCCTCTAGTATAAAGCCTGTTACTAACTGTGTCTCAGTGTCTGTGTAACATTACTTTCAAGTCTTTCTTGGACTCCTGCCAGATCCCTGCTGTGCCTGTGGGTTGCTGTGGACTTTGCTATATCTCCACTCATGTTCCAGCTAAACTTCTGATGCCAGTTACCAGCTGCACTACAGAGCTCAGCATAGCCATTGCCTAAGTATTGCTTTTTGCTCCATTGCTGTGGTTTCACCTTTTGCTGCACTATTTACTTTGCCTGTTGCCTCTCACTCCTGTGGACATTGATCCCATCTTCGTTACAGTTCTCAACTGCACTGTTACAGTTATCATCACTGCATCGTGGGGCTCAACCCCGTTCCGGATTCTAGTCATACTGCAGGACTCACCCCTGTTCCGGAACCACACCACTTCACAGGGCTCAACCCTGCTTCAATCTTCATTGCATCACAGGGCTCAACCCTGCTCCAGATTCTAGTTACACTGCAGGGCTCAACCCTGTTCCAGAACCACACTGCTTCACAGGGCTCAACCGTGCTTCAACCTCATCACATCACAGGGCTCAACCCTGCTCTGACCTAACCACATCACAGGGCTCAACCCTGCTCCGACCTCACTGCATCACAGGGCTCAACCCTGCTCCGTTTTTCACCACATCACAGGGCTCAACCCTGCTCCATCTTTCACCGCATCACAGGGCTCACTCACAGTGCTCCGGATCTCCATCACTACAGAGTTCCATTCAGGTGAAGCCCCTCTATACCATCCTGAGGTGTTAGCCTCATACTAGACTCAGGATTTCCTACCATATTAACTTTTCTGTGTTAAAGACTATATGGGGAGTTTTCTTCTATACTCATTATTGCTTATGTGAACCTCAGTTTTGTTGAGGCTTTATGTGAGACATTGCTATTATATTTTTCCTGTGAATAAATTCTATTTACTTTTATTCCATGCTTTTGAGATTTCATGAAAAGATCATTCCTAAAGCCACACCAGTTTATTGTGCCTAGTAGGCCTGCCTCCTCCCAGGAGTCTCAAGTGTCGGCAGCCGTTACACCTTAGTTCGGTATGCTGGGCGTCAATCTTCCAGGGTATGGATAATGACAGGTGTCGAGTTTTCGATGCCTGTCATTAATACCACACTTGGATTAGAGAGTCAGAAAGCCGCGGTCGGAATTTAGACCGTTGGCTTCCTGACTATATCCCACTCAGACTCCCAGACCTAATCCAGTGCTCTGTAGAGCAGAGGACTAGGATTGTGGAATGGTGCCCACCAGTGGCGGCTCCAGAGGTGGGGCTGCAGTGCAGTTAAAAAAATTTCAAATAGGGGTGTCACACCAACTGCCAGTGAGTCCTGGCCAGCAATGTTTGGCAGCATTTGGAAAGGCAGTTGGTGTGGCTTCCCTATTTTAATTTTAGACTGCACTGCAGCTCTACTTCTGGAGCCACCACTAGTACCCACATCTTAAAAAACATCCAGCAATGGTGGATTGACCATAATGCTGATTCTAACTGCTTACCATGATTGCTGGTCCTGTATACTGTATGTCTGGAGTATTACAAATGTAACCCTCATTGTATTTATGTAAATCTACTTAGATAAATATACATATTATAGTACAGGTTGAGTCTCCGATATCTAAAATGCTTCAGACCAAGAGTATATTTTATGTTGGATTTTTTTTGTATTTTGGAATATTTGCTTACCATAATGAATTTTCTAGGTACAGGGACCCAAGTCTAACCACAGAATGAATTTATGTTTCATATACACCTTATACACATAGCCTGAAGGTCATTGTATACAATATTTTTAATAATTTTGTGCATCAAACAAATTTTGTGTACATACAAAAAATTAATTCATATTTCATATACACCTTATACACATAGCCTGTAGGTACTTAAATCCAATATTTTTAATAATTTTGGCCTTAAACAAAGTTTGTGTTCACTGAACCATCAGAAAGCAGAGGTGTCACTAACTCAGCCAAGCTCAAAAAAATTGCTATTTTGGAATATTCCATATTTCTGAATATTTGGATATGGGAGACTCAACCTGTAATGGTAATAAATTACTGCAGTATGTACGCACATATTTTCTATGCAGAGATGTGTAACATAAATGGATGTTTGTATTGACTATGACTGTCAGAAACAGCATGAAGGCTTGAAAGTACTAGAAGGCACTAGTACACATTTGTACCTTTTGCCTTTCTGTTGGCACATCCCCAGAGTGGATCATCAGATTGAGCTCAATGTAGAAGGGATAAAAAAACAGAGAATGTGGTCAGTTCCTGTGTACCTGTGTGGAGAGTTGGCTGTGGTTAGTTGCTGTGTACCTATGTGGAGGGGGGTGTCCAGTGCAGAGGTCTCCAGAGGCAGATATACGTCATCAATGACTAGTGGAGCAAATGACAGCAGATGTGAAGGAGCATTGCAAGGAGAAATCCCCTATTGATAACCCTAGCAGTGGAAAGGGACAGATCGGAGGAGTTGTCCAGAGACACGTGATGCAGGGAAGGAGAAAGATTGAGGCCTGTAACACCTATTGCAATACAATACTAAGTGCACTGCACATCAATAGACTGATTACATGTTATTGTACACATATATACTTATATGTGTGTGTGTATATATATATATATATATATATATATACATATATTATATTTCAGAAATCTAATAATATAGTAAACATTCTTCTGGAAACATTGTTATTTAGGACCAAACTGAACTAGTGTATGAGATAAATGAAATATTACAAATTGATAGACCCTGTAAACTGAAATAATTAAAATAATTACTGCACTGGTGTGATGAAAATACCGCTCATATGTTGTATATATATAAAAAGTCTTTTATAATATTTATTAAATAAACAAGTAATAAAAACATACACATAACTATACACTTGACAATACTATATCCTAACTTCATATAAGTTTAGCAAAGATAAATATCAGTTCCAGCTTTCAATTACAAAGTAATATACTCATTTAAAGATTCAGTTACTTTGTGTTATTGCACTTCTACCTCCATTCATAGCTGCTCACATTAATTAGCAATTTACATGCAGTAAGAGTTTAAATATATCTTTAGTATGAATGCTCTTATTTATCTCACCAAAAGTCTTGCAATTTAAGAGCACTTTTAATGGCAAAGGGCTTAAAATATCTTTAGTTGCTTTAATACTCATCAAGCCCTTAGAAATATAATTAGGGCTCTTAAAAACTGGTCCAATCTAGTAGGCTGAGATAGAGGTTTTTTTATGTGTACTTAAACAACGATTATCATGCTTGTATTTACCCACAGTCCTGGGTTTTCTTTTTTGTATAATGTCCATGGGTCTTTTTTATGTAGAGGAACTTACTTAGATGCCGGCTCCGTGAAAGGTGAAGGATGGCTGGTCACAGGCTCTGTCTTTGCAGTGGCCGCTGAATAAGAGTTCTGTATTCCTTAAACTGGATATCTGACAGATGCCACGTGTAGTAGTATACATGTCTCACCCATCTCTCTTTGGTCAGAAATACTGTGAGGGGGGACGTGCTCGACCAGGATTCACAGATAGTCTTAGAGATATGATTAGCAAGTCCTGGTTTGCTTTGGAGACCCAGTTGTCAATTATCAGGCAGTGGTATATTTATTTGGAGAACAGCAATGCATTTCAGCAACTCCTGTGGCGTTTTTCAAGCTGTCAACTGAGCTACAACCTAAAAGCATAACTAAAATAATCATGCAAACCTCCTGTTAACAATATTACCTTTCTGGGGATTTAATTGTATTTTCTGTCAGGAATACTGTCTACTTCTACTAATAATCAATTAACATCACTTGAAAAAGACACTAGTCAACAAAAACAGACTGATAATGAATCCATATTTGCAGTAGCTTATATGTGCATTAACATGTCACTGGCCAAATAATCTAATGTTTACAGACAGTAGAGTACATCAAATTTCTGTGTTTTTTTCATAAAGAAAAATAGTTAATTGTAAGGTTATGTTGGCATAATAAACTTGCATCTATAGGATCCTATGATGTGGAAGAGTTTCAATATAATAAAATGACCACTTCTTATTTAACATTTTAAAGGTATGTGTTGTCCAATTACTTAACTAAATCACATTTCTAAATAGTATTTTAAGCCCAAAATGAGTACTCCCCAAGCAGACTCCTGGTGTACAGCTGTCAAACTAGATGCTTAGGTGGATGTACTGATTAAAGAATACGATGAAGAAGGCTTTAATCAAAGAATAGAAGGAAGAATGCTTTATTTATCCTTCAAGTACCAATTGAAACATCCAGGTAAGAAAGGGTTACATTTTGGAGGCACTGCTGAGATACTCAAAACTACTCAAAGCCTGTTTGCCAGAATCAGTATAGATGGAACGTATAACTGGAACAGACATCTATTCCTGGTGTCAGCAGAAGGGAACTTTGTAGGAACCTAACAGAAACATCTCATCAGGAAGTTCTGAGAGCAATGCCAGATTGTGGATAGAGAGAGTGGAGATTATAGGGTAACTTGTGTCCTGTTAATAGGGACAGGGAATGGTCTGAAACCCTCATTTATTCTGATGGTGATGGAAAACATTCCTGGGAGTCAATGACACGTATGATGAACTGAACAACTTGAAATAGTGATCATGAAGAGGTCATTGAAAAAACTACTATAGTATCTCATGTTACTTTTTCAACCTACTCCCATTTGGTGATCATAATGGGTGATGACAACATCTCAAGCTCAGAAGAAAAAATTATGTTCTCAATTTGAGGCAGTAGTTGATAAGGTCATGACACAATTTGAATGCTGGAACTATGAAGGGAGTTTTAGACATTTGAGATTTTTTCTGTGATAGTTACAATGCCAGTAGCTGAAGAGTCCTATGAAGTGTGGACAGATACTGCCTATCATCAACCAGACAATCGGCAATTTTCTGATCATCCTCAAAAACAGATTGACTGAGAGTTTAAGGGGGCTCAAAATGGGTATTATACAGGATAGTCATGGAGGTGAGCCACATGTCCCTGTATTACACTATGCTTATAGAACATTAGAGAATGTTGGATATTTGAATTATAGACTTAACAGTGCTAAGAGTCTGGTGAGAAACTCACAATCTACATTTATAGACTGGATCACTTACTTTTTATAATAGTAGATAAGAATGGAATAGAAAGGAAAGATGTAGATAATGGTAGGATTATGCGTCTTATCAGCTGAGCATTGACATTGGACCAATTGGCCTTGATGTTACACTGTTCCACCATCAGATCTAGTAATCCTACTTTTAGGATAGTGATGATCGCTTCGGAAGCCAGCCTTATGCAAGATTGAATAATAAAGCTGTTGAAGGAGCAGAATAAAAAAAAAATACCAACTTATTGCTCTACAACAGGAACATAATATCCCTAGGATGTTTCTTTCTTCAACAAGATATGGTACTGGTAAGAGAGAAAAAAAATGTGTCTTTAGGTATGCTTCCATTGTGGCATTCTGGTCTTTGTTGTCACAAACTGAGGTCTTACTTATCAGATCTAGCACTGCCATATTCAGGTGGGCTGTATCTCCCCTGGCCTTCTACAGCATTCCTGGTCACCTGCTTGTTTCTATTTTTTTGGGCTACATCAGCACAGCCATGTTGGATGCAGTCAGTTGATTGATCTATCCAGTCAGATTCTGAGTGCTGTTTTCACATGTCTCTGACCCTCAGTGACACTCAGGAGCACCCTATTTAAACCTGCACCTGAAAATCCCAGTGTAGCTGCCCACTGACTCTATTCCTCCTGTGCATCTGCCAGTCATCCTAGTTGTGATTCTGTCCTCTGCCTGGGTTCAGTGCTTCTATCATCTGCCTGTGTCCAAGCACATCTGTCATCTGCTTGTGTTTAGTGTTTCTGCCAACAGCCTGAATATTCTGTACTTACTCACAGCCTGTACTCCATGCAGCCTGAATTTATCAGTACTATACTACTACTGTTCCATTTGCCCAGTCATTTCAATTTGCACTCGATACTTCCTGTGAGTCTCCAATCAAGTTAATTACAAGTAAATTGTTTTTGCCTCACTACTTCCCCAATCTACAACTGTGGATTCCTGGATCTCATGTTTTCATCTCTGCCTCTCCTTTTAGCAAGTGTACATCAGAATTTACACCAGCTTCTGGGATGAACCCTAATAGACCAGACAAGTTGTGGTACCATTAATGTTGGTATTTCATCCTCTTTGTTCCATCTGCAGGTAGTTGACGTCTGTGCTGAGTTTCTGGAGGTTTGGCCAGCCCTGGGTGCTAAGGGTATGGGCTCCAGGTTTCTGTCCCTTGTTTAGGATACAATTCCAAGTTGCTCAGCCCTGCTTCCAGGGAAGTGCCCTATTTATCAGTCTCCAGTCAGGTTCACAGGTATCTAAATTTCCTATTGTTTAGTTACCTGAGTTCCTAGTAGCAGGTTACAGATTCATGGTCCTGGAGTTCAGGTCAAGAGCTGTTCCTCTCACTGGTTCCAGGGCTAGCTAGTGGTTTTTAGTTGCCTGGTTTAATGCCACTTGTGATCCTGAGTCATTCCATACTTGTTTGACCACTCTGGTTTATGAGCAGGTCTTATTCAACCTCGAAGGTTTCATTACTCCTCATCAGTTCAGCCTTAGGGTCCTGCCTCAGATCCAAACCTCAAGCCTGTGATGATTGTATTTTTGATTTACTCAAGAGTTGGAATGTACCAAAGCCACCCTAAGTTCATTTATCTAGAAACCAGGAGAGAAAGCAAGCAATCTGTGCAATGGAAAGTGCCCAGTCAAGTAGTTCCTTCCAAAAGGGGTTAATGGGGCATGTAGTTAGTAGCGACCAAGCATGTATCATATTATTAGACAGTGGGTCTCATGTCACTATAATTATTGAGCAATGGTATTGATAACATCTATCTGATATTCCTATTTCTCCATTGACTGGACTCATCATTTTGTGTGAATAAAAATTTGGGATATATTGCTGTAGATATTGAGATTCTTCTGAATTTTGCCAGTACAGTATCCAACACAATGGGCCAAATGTAATAGGGTGAGAGTTTAGAAAATGTGAGGATTTATCAGTAAACTCTCACATTGGTCAAGTTTTATCTTCACAATGGGAAAACAGCTGGATAAGATTTTAAATTGTGATAGTCTAAAAACATGCAAGTTTGGACGTTCTCGGCCTCTATTACAATGGTAAACACTCACATTTTCTAAACTCTCACCCTATCACATTTGGCCCAGAGTTTTCATGATAGCCTAAAGCTCTGTACACACAGAGTGATCAGACAATGATCAGATATTGTTGTCCGATCGTCCTTCAAAATTTGCACGTTCTTGGACTCTATTACAATGGTAAATGCTCACATTTTCTAAACTATCACCCTATTACATTTGGCCTAGAGTTTTCATGATAGCCTAAAGCTCTGTACACACGGAGCGATCAGACAATGATAAGATATCATTGTCTGATCGTCGTTCATGTCCTGGATGTTCGATATCGAACATCCGGCACATGCACCAACCCCCTACAGTAATCAGGTTGGCCTGCATGCATGGGCAATGGTCAATATCAATATCAACCATCCATGCCCACACATCGACCATCATTGGGGGGTTGGAAGGGCCCAAATACAGGATGATATGATCGATAATGATATATTAATCTCATTATTGTTCTTATATTCCTGTTAAATCTGACCATGTGTACACACCACTAGTGTGCCTTGACTCCCCACATGACAAAGGAGAGGTACCCTAAAATACTCATGGAGTTTGAGAAGCATATTCAGGCATTTTAAGTATTTGGGAACAGTAACCAGATTGGAACAATATATATGATTAAAAAATTAGATCCCTTTCATAGAAAGGTCAAGAAAATTGGCACTTTCATAGAAAGATCAAGAAAATTTGCAAACTGTTAGAGACAAAGTGATTGTAGACTTAGAGAGTCCTATACTTTCTGTCATTGTAATTGCTCAAAAACAATTAGAGATTAAGATGTGCATCAATTATAGGACATTGAATAATTGTACTATCCCAGATTAATACATAGAACAGAACCTAGTTTTGAAGAAGCTTTGGATTTCCTTCAAGGGAGTAATTCGTTCTCTGTATTTGATCTAAGGAGTGGAAACTACCAAATCCATTTAATCAGGATAAAAATACTTTATACTCCCTTAAAGGTTCTATGAATTTCTTAGGAAGCACCAAAGTATTAAAGATTCTCCTGCAATATTCCAAAATACCATAGAGCAGACAGTTTGGGATATGAACTATTGCAAAGTGATAGTCTACCTCCATAATATCATTGTGTTTGCAAAGACCCTATAAGAACACAACCACCATCTTATTAAAGTTTTATATTAAAATATCAGGAAAAAAAAATCAATTTTGTTCCCCCTGTAGTTCACACTATCTTGTTGCTGTATATGTATTTCTGCAAAAAAAAAGTGGACTGCGATTTTATAAAGAAGAGGAAACGCCCTGCTCTTCCATAATTTTCCATGTTTAGAAATGACCATTTATGATTCTCTATTAAGTGCAAAACCAATTAAATCAGTCATTCAGACAATTTGGTTAAATCCTTTTGATATAAGCATGAACTACCTATTTTTCCTGGCATTTTGCTCCCATGCATTACCAAATTTTCATTCCAACCCATTACCAGACACCCTTGAAAACGTCTGGTTTTCAGATGAAGCATGTTGGAACATGCCCCTCACCTACTTGCGTCATGGAATATTTATGTGCTGGATTTTACTAACAGTAAGAGTCAGCTCTATATACTCTGAATAGAGACTTTTTATGAACCACTTTTTGAATCAGTAACTTGGAACTCAGTGAGTTAATAACTCTTCTATTGTGCCAATAAATGTGTTGTACTAAACAATGGTGTACATGGTTTATATGGTAATACACCACTACACATTTTGGTATAGCCTGTAAACCATACACACCACCACCTGCACCGGGACTGAGAGGACCAGGTGAACAGGGCTGAGATTTAATAAGAACACCCATCCAACAGATCTCATGAACCAGAGACAAAAGTTACATCTGTTTGTTCTGGGACTTTATATGAACACCCTACCTACAGACATTTGATGACTAATTGTCTACTACAGACAATTTCTGGAATTCATGTGGTTAATTTGTTGATATATATGGGACTTTAACACCTTTATACACTGATAAATTAATTAAAGATGTCACACAGTTAAATCATCAGATAATATTATGTTTCCCAGAGCGCACCACATTATATTCATTCATATAATTTAGTCTAAAAAGGGGCAGGGATACCTCTGTATGTGGAGCTGCTAAGGACACTGGCAGATTAATCTAGAGCACTGTCCATCACCCCCTCTTTTTTTCTACTTCTTTAATTCGATTTTTGTTCCAACCAGCCAACTAGTTGGCTGGCTGGAAATGTGATCTTTGGGTATGTGGTCAGCTTTACTGCCCAGTGGCAACATTTAATTGCATCAATACTTGTTGGGATTCTGAAGGTTTTACATTAATTTATTTACCCTATCATACACATTGTAAATACTTTCTCCACAGAATAATAAAAACTGTTCCAATATCAGATCAAGTATGTTTTTTCATTTTCCCCCCCAAAAAACCCTCTTTACATTGTGGTCAATAAAACACTGGAATGTAATTACACATCAACTCAAAACTACACAATAACAGGACATCAAATGAAACATAGTGATATTTGTAATAACTCAAATTACCCATTTCCAGTTTTTCTGTTAACTTCCATTTGGTATGTACATTTTGTATCTTAACTTAAAATCTAAATTATTCAGTATAAATCACTTTCTCTTTCATATTGTCAAAATAAAATAAACCACATGAAACTGTTTTCAGGTTTAATATAAATGCAAGGAATCACATGTTGTTTTACTTGCATCTTAAAAAACTCTGCTTCCACCTTAATTGTGAACGTACTGCATGTTGCATAGAGATGCTAAGCTACTGCCAAATATCTATCAGGCAGTGATTTATGACATGTGATATGCTGTTCAGCGCAAATGGGAACTGTTTAGCTGAAACATGAGAAAGGATAGGCCTTATGCTTTCAAAACCACGATGACAAGTTTCTGTTTGGCTTACTGAGAGAACATACCGTACAAAGGTGCCACATTTTACAATGATAGAGAAAAACACAGGCGTTCTAAACTAAACAATTTAGAACAAAAGTTTTCTTTCACAAGTATTTAACCTTTTGTTTGTGTGTGTGTGTGCTGGTGTATTTTATAAGAATTCAGATACAATAGAAATGTCATTCATTTTTTTAGAGCATTTCTAAATTGTCGTGGTTTGAGAGAGCTGACATTTCATCATATTTGTGACCAAGAACATTGATTTATATTATAGTAGCAACAGTCATTAAAAATGTACATGTGCATCTATACACCATGAATAAAGTAGAATTCAATGCAATTCTAAATGCTATGTACATTTTTTAATCTCTTTACAACTGAAGTTAAATTGATAACTTTGACTACACAATACTGTATTTATATTAAAATTATGTAAAAAAAAAAAAGCATTTTGTGGGAGTAATATTTTAATGAATAATAATAATAATAATAATAATAATAATAATAATAATAACTAATTTACTTTGTGTGTTACCTATAAATATTAGCTACATGGAGTTTATATGTTTGCCTGTCTTTCTTCCAGGTGCTCCAGATTCCTATAACAGGCAAAAACCATACAAGTAGGTTAGTAGGTTATTTGGGTTCTAGCTAATGTGTGTGTACATTGTTGTATCTGTGAGATATGACATAGAGAACTCCACTGGGACTGACTTGAATGAAAAAACATTCTTTGGTTCCACAGAACTACTTAATGAATTAGGACTGGAGATGTGTGGTTGCACTGTCCTCTACCAAAATGTAAATAAGTCAATTAGGCGTAACTAAGTCCTGCCTGTGAGTAAGTGCAGCTATATGCTGCCCCCACGGTACTGCTGGAATTGTGGATTTTTTTCACAGCACCATAGGGATGCGTACAAAAATCCACTAGTCAGGGACAGATTAGGCAGCAAAGGGACAAGCTTGGATGCTGCTGCCAGCGTTCTACACTGTTGCAATTTGTATCATCATTTACAGGCTGAGGAGGAACTTCTTAACGATAGTATGAAACAGATGTTGAATGAAGACAAAGAGCCTGATGCTTAGTTGAACAAAAATGTTCAAACGTTCATATATGCTTAAACTTTCAGTGCCCAAATAAAATGCGCAGTGCAGAAATGTGCAGATAATGCTCCACAAAAAGGTGTATATTCAACTCAGCAACAGGTCCAATGTATTTAATATACATTGATAATAGGGATGAGCAGGTTCGGATTAGTTCGGACTTCTAAGCCAAAACAAAAGTCCAGGAATGATGATGTTTGTCCATGAAAAATGACGTTTTGCCTATTTCTGAGACCCGCTTTTTGCGGAAAAAATCCGAACTTGGCGTGGCAATCCGAACTAATCCGAACCCGCTCATCTCTAATTGATAAATACATACTCTATATGTGTACGTATATTCCTGTACTGTATGTGCTGTGATATAGTAGGACTTGTATCAAGCCTCGGAGAGAGATAAAGTGGAGTAGTTGCCCAAAGAAACCAATCAGTGTCTGTCATTTCAAAGACTGTGCAAGATAAATGACAGTTAAAAGCTGTTTGATTGTTTTGCGCAACTTCTCCACGTAATCTCTCTCTAAGGCTTGATACATCTCCCCCATAGACACTTTGCCTTCTGACTTTTACCTTAGGTGACAAACGTAAAAAAAAGTCTGAAAAAAAATTATTGACAAATCCACTTATGGGATTGGACTAGTAGCCTACTGGTCCAAGGAGACTTTAAACATATTACTGGCCCTTGGAACTAATTAGCCCTTTTCTCAAAAAACATTACGTGACAATTTTTTTTAGCCATGGAGAGTTCGTAACAGTAGACTATCCACAATATATATATATATATATATATATATATATTTTTTTTTTTAAATATTTATTTTAGATTAATGTAACTAGGCCATGGAGCTATGCATAAGAGTGATAGGGCAGTTAGACAACATCATGTGTGTGTACGTTAATGGAAATTACAATTAAAAATGAAGTGGATCAAATTCGTTCTCATGTTATATGGTAAAGTCTATAGTATTGTGCTACTGATTTGGCAAGTCTAACAAGTCCTTGACTTTCAATTTCACAATATTATATTCTACCATCAATAATTCAGTTCTCCTGATGTCAAAACTATGGTCTACACAAATAAATGGAAGGCTTTCGTGTCAGCATGGGATGTCTAAAAGGTCTCTGTAACCTATATTAACTGTTTACCTTTCTCTTACTGTTACATTTATTTCATAATTCCCCACTGAGGCCACCCACATAAAATAAATCACATTTTGGGGAGTTCGTGATTCGATGACTTCATTATAAATGATTCAAGATTTTAATATTGGCAGGAAAATCAAAGCACTGCTCTCTCTTCATTTCCGTAGCAATTCTATCCAACTGTAAAATATATTATATTTTTCATTTTCTAAACATTACTGCTGTCCTGAAGATAAGCAGCAGGTGTTAATACAAACCATCCACATTTGAAATGATTGGTCTGAATAAGATACTACGATGTTTTATATTCTATAAATCCCTAGAACTCTGTTTAATGTTTTATTTGCTTTCTTTGTACCTAGGTTGTTGCTTTAAATAATGTAAAGTTATTCACTAAGAGAATATTGAGAAAATTCAGATTTTATGTGTTTAGTGTCATCTAGTCTTGCCTTGTACCTGTCCTTGATAAGAAACTCCAAGGCAGCCTGTGCTGAGAGATTTGCAATGGAGAATCTTTTATATAGTCTTGTCACTTTGATCTGATTGGTTGAAAATCTAAAGGCTCCAATCTGTAGATGCTGGGGTCTGACAATTGGTAAAATCCATGTCGGATTTCCCTGATTTGCCATCAAAATATGATCGTGATCAGCAAATCAGGGCTTTTTAACTGAATAATTTCACAGATTCTCTGATGGATCAGCGATCATCGATGGCAGCCGGTTGGCATACCACAAGTTTTAAATGTTATTATTTTTTTGGATAACATTGGCTGAACACACAACACACTGCCTCACAGCGCTCCTATGGCTTTTTTTTACTACACAGTGACCCTTTAAGTTAAACACAAGTTCTAATGGCATTTTTTCAAATGACAAAGTGCCCCTGTAGGCTCTAACACAGTGCTCCAGTCCACTCCTCCTAATGGAGTTCTCACAGTGCTGCATCCCATAGTCCACAGTGCCACTACACATACAGTGCCCCTTTAACACAGTGCTCCTAAATATATTTTTTATGACAAAATGCCCCTGTAGTATTTTTTAAAACAGTACTCCAGTCCACTCTCCTAATGGTGTTTTTCAGTGCCTTACAATGCTGCAGCCCAGCCCCACACCCTCTCCAGTGTGAAATGGCGCCCGATCATCAGGGAGAGACTATAATATGCAATCCAAAACATGCGAGATCCGACGCCGGGAAGAAGATGTTTTGCCTAGTGTTGGGATCCGAACATGGTGGGAATACCTCGCTCGGTTCTTTACTCGGAGCCCCTAAATTCGGGTGTGTACAGTTTCCACAGAAACCGAACCGCACATCTCTAGTAAACATGAGTTTTTATTCAATATAAGAACAGGTTGAGTCTCTCATATCCAAATATTCCGAAATACGGAATATTCTGAAATCCGGATTTTTTTGGCATGACTGAGATAATGAAACCTTTGATTTTTGATGGTTAAATGTACAAATACTTTGTCTAAGGTACAAATTATTACAAATAATGTATAAAATTACCTTCAGGCTGTGTGCATAAGGTGTATATGAAACATAAATTAATTTAATGCATCTACACAAACTTTGTTCGAGCCACAAAATTATTGAAAACATTGTATAAAATTACCTGCAGGCTGTGTGTATAAGGTGCATATAACACATAAATGCATTATGTGTGTATATTTGGGTCCTATTCCCAAGACATCTCATTATGGTATGCAATTATTCCAAAATATGGAATATTCCATTATCCAAAATACCACTGGTCCCAAGCATTTTAGATATGGGAGACTCAACCTGTAATGTTAGCTAATGTTAGATATTGTTAGAATGTTAAAAAGACTCTACTAGAGTGTGTTTATAGTTAACAATTGCAGATAGGTAGGTAATGTAAGAAACATAAAAAAGCTACATGTTCATAAATGCACAAACATGTATCTTCATTTAAAGCTAGGGGGCTGGTGGAGCTTGTACCCCATGCACCTGATGTGGGGCGGTACAAGCAGAGGCTCTGATAGGGGGAAGGCACAATGAGGTTATAAATCTGACTCCTTGGATCGCTATTTGAGTCAGGTAGTTCAGCTCCCAAAATCCTGTGGTAAGAGGAAGCCTGTTCACTTTCTGTATGAGCAGCATGGGAGCCAGAGCATACTACAGAGTAGCACAGCAGCAGAAGCCTGTCACACTGAGTGAAAAGGTAAGAGGGGCTGTGAGAGCTGTGAGGGGGGCAGCAAGGGCTGTGAGGGTCCAGTGATTGCTGTGAGTGGGTGAAAACTGTAGAGGAGCAATTAGAGCTATGGAGGGGCAGTGAGATATGGAGGGAAGGGGCAATGAGAGAGGTATGGAGGGGGAAGTATGAAAAATTAGAAGACAAATAAGAGAGCTATGGAGTGGGCACTGAGAGAGCTATGAATAGGGCATGAGAGAGAAATGAAGGAGACAATTAGAGCATACCTTCTGGCAGACCCCTCCAGGGAGTGTGGGGCAGCTTTTGTGGGTGGTGCGGGGGCATGCCAGCACGATCACATCATCTCAGCTCCAACCCCTGCTTTATAATGCAGATATTACCAGCATCGTAAAGTAGGAGGCTGGGCTACGATGATGCAGCCTGAATCGTGACATCACAACCCCGGACCGCACACATGGAATGCACACTTTTGCAAGGGGCACGATGGGGCGGCAGTCATTCTGGGAGACTTGCTTTATCTCTTGCGGGGGGCCAGGAGCAACACCCAATTTTCCAGAGGCTCCCGGAAGTCCCGGGAGAGAAGACAAGTATTTATTAGAGATATATGGATGAGTAAAGAGAAAAACATGAGGAAATGAGAACCACATGGAGAGGCAGTGAGAGTATTATATGATGGGGACAGTGAGGGATATGGAGGGAGAGGGCAATGAGAGGTGTACACATGTTTTTTGCTGGCTCCTTAATTTGAAGGCCAGTTCAGTTGAAGTGGCCATTTCTGTATAAACCTGATAATGTGCAGATTCATCATTGACTTTAATATACAATCATATTGCTAGATGTTTGGATACCTGCTGGTACAGGGATTCAGACGTTATGGTTACTAGATGCACACTTTACCAGTTTATATTGTATGACTGTATATTTCACTATTGATGAGTGGAGGGTTTCATGTGTTTATTCTGGTTTCTAAAAATCATGTCTTTGATGCAATGTATCCTATTCACCATCATGCAGGGTGTTATATGACTACTATTTAACCAAATGCCAGCAACTACCTTTTCAAAATGTTCCACTAATGGAGCCAAAATGGGTTATTGGGCAGGGGGACAAGCTGATTCTTTCCTCCAGAGGAGAGACAGGGAGAGAGTGAGGTGGAGGAGGTTGCACATCAAGAGGCCCTATTGAGCAGTACAGGCAGCAGTGATGAGACACCAATGTAGAGGGGCAAGACCAAGACGGGGCACATTGTGAATTTTTCTATGGAGAACATGCCTCCATTCCCACCCACTCTACCCCTGGTACTGTAAAGCCATACATATACAATTGTGTAACTCTACCCCTTCTGTGAGAATTTTCTTTAGATGGTGGAACCAGGGTCAGGAGGAGGGGAGTTGGGTACAGCTGGGCCCAGTCATGCTGCTTGTATTATCTTTTGAAGCATAGTGAGCACATGGCTGAGCATGTAGACTGGAGCCGTGACCATGCCGTTCTCGCTATTGCCCTGCTTTCTTTCAGCAAAGGCACTAATTGTCAGTTGGGATGGGGAGCCATCGCTACACCACTGACTGCACGATAATCTGCAATTTGTCTTTCTCTACCTACAGCTAGTCTGATGAGACAAGTATCTCAGCTTCAATGGATTAGTGTAAATTCTGTGCATGTACAGTATGTAAATGATGATGTTAAATGTTAGTAAATAACCCCCAGACTGTCATGATGGCTCTCAGATGAAACCCCCAGCCATTCCTGTCTTTCCTCCTTCCAGAAAGTCACATCCTCTAGCTGCAGTATACAGCCTCCCACCATATGGGCACACAACACAAGTTGCTGCAAGCACCACAGGACACAGCCACTGGTGCACAGTAATGGAGATTCCACTTTCTGTGTGCATAGATAGGGATCCCACACTATGTGGCTGCTCATTAGGGATCATCATCCTTATTACTGAAGTGACCAGGTATAAGACACTTGGGGCCTAATTCAGAGCCGCTCGCAAGCAGCTCGATGGTTCCCTATTGCGCATGCACCGCGTCCGGTGTGCACGAGTCCCAAATAGTGACTGAGCTTCAGGGGCTTGCTACAAGACGGGGAGGCTGTCGATAGTGAGTGACAGCTCGCCCTGTTTTGTAGGCAGGTAGGGGGGTGGTGGGGCAAACCCAGGGAACGCCTGGCATTTGAGGGTGGACCTACTGAGATCAGTAGTGATGTCAGTAGTGGACTTCCTGCTCTATTAGAGCAGGAAGTCCACTCGGGCTTGCGGGAGCTGAGACCCTACCACAGGGTCTCGTCGCAAGCCCAATGGTCGCGATAATTGTGACGAACTCCAGGCCGCTTGCACAAGCTGTGGGTGGTCACCCACAGCTTAGTGAGTGGCCTGGATAAAATAAAAAAACACGCCCTGATTCAGAGCGAGCGGCCCTGGGTCCCAATCTATTAGCAGAGTATTAGCAAAGTTGGAACTCTTAACAGTACTCTGAGACCTGAGACCTGGAAATACTGATGGTGCATACTGGAATGGTTGTTGTTAGTCTACATGAGAAACGCTTAACCAGTTCTTACAGTAATTCTTACAATAGATTTATTAACCAGGCAGAAATACAGGTGGCTTTAGACAAAGGGATTGAGCAGGTACAATAAATAAATCTGGGTTTTGGATGCAACCTTGCTTTTCCACTTTTACCCTCTCTCCCACTTTTACCCTTTACCCTCTCTCCCACCCTCCCCCTGCTCTCCCACTTTTACCCTTTACCCTCTCTCCCACCCTCCCCCTGCTCTCCCACTTTTACCCTCTCTCCCATCCTCACCCTGCTCTCCCACTTTTACTCTCTATCCCATCCTCACCCTGCTCTCCCACTTTTACCCTCTCTCCCATCCTCACCCTGCTCTCCCACTTTTACCCTCTCTCCCACCCTCCCCCTGCTCTCCCACCTTTACCCTCTCTCCCGTCCTCACCCTGCTCTCCCACTTTTACCCTCTCTCCCATCCTCACCCTGCTCTCCCACCTTTACCCTCTCTCCCGTCCTCACCCTGCTCTCCCACTTTTACCCTCTCTCCCATCCTCACCCTGCTCTCCCACTTTTACCCTCTCTCCCATCCTCACCCTGCTCTCCCACTTTTACTCTCTATCCCATCCTCACCCTGCTCTCCCACTTTTACCCTCTCTCCCACCCTCCCCCTGCTCTCCCACCTTTACCCTCTCTCCCGTCCTCCCCCTGCTCTCCCACTTTTACCCTCTCTCCCATCCTCACCCTGCTCTCCCACTTTTACCCTCTCTCCCATCCTCACCCTGCTCTCCCACTTTTACTCTCTATCCCATCCTCACCCTGCTCTCCCACTTTTACCCTCTCTCCCATCCTCACCCTGCTCTCCCACTTTTACCCTCTCTCCCACCCTCCCCCTGCTCTCACACCTTTACCCTCTCTCCCGTCCTCACCATGCTCTCCCACTTTTACCCTCTCTCCCATCCTCACCCTGCTCTCCCACTTTTACCCTCTCTCCCATCCACACCCTGCTCTCCCACTTTTACTCTCTATCCCATCCTCACCCTGCTCTCCCACTTTTATCCTCTCTCCCACCCTTACCCTGCTCTCGCACTTTTACCCTCTCTCCCACCCTCACCCTGCTCTCCCACTTTTACCTTGCTCTCTCACTTTTACCCTCTCTCCCATCCTCACCCTGCTCTCCCACTTTTACCCTCTCTCCCACCCTCCCCCTGCTCTCCCACTTTTACCCTCTCTCCCGTCCTCACCCTGCTCTCCCACTTTTACCCTCTCTCCCATCCTCACCCTGCTCTCCCACTTTATCCTCTCTCCCACCCTTTCTCTGCTCTCACACTTTTACCCTCTCTCCCACCTTCACCCTGCTCTCCCACTTTTACCTTGCTCTCCCACTTTTACCCTCTCTCCCACCCTCCCCCTGCTCTCCCACTTTTACCTTGCTTTCACACCATCACATCGCTCTCTCACTCTAACCTCTGTGTCATAGATTAACTTGTTATAACATCCATCCCCACAGCCCAAACTTTGGTTTTTTAAAAAAAAACTGGTTTACGCACCAATAAAGGCCATACCTCTGCTATTGCTCCACCCACATTCACAGCAATACCCACCTCTGACAAACCCCCCATCTCAAGGGGAGGGGCCCTGCCTATTTTGACAGTCCCGGGCAGTGGCGGGCTGGGCCGGGGGGCAGGGTGCCATGTGCCCCCCGGGCCGCAGCGTCATGCGGACCGCGGGCCAGTGCAGTCTGTGTCACTGTGACACAGACTGCACCGCGTGTGTAGCGCTGACCGGACGGAGTTCGGTAAGCGCTACACTGACAAAAACAGCCGCCGGCTCCGGCAGCTGTGTGTTTCTTGTGATCAGCAGCCAATGAGAGTCTGTCAGACTCTCATTAGCTGCTGCTGCGCCCACTGTGGGAGCCATCTTCCAGCTCCTGCAGTGGGCAATGGGAGAGGCGTCATGATGTCATATGATGTCTTTCCCATAATGCAGAGCGGCCCGGCCCGGGAGGACAGACGGAGCAGCAGATGGCGGCAGCGGGAGCGGGGATTCAGGTAAGTGGTTTTTTTTTATTTTGTTTTTTATATTACGTGTGTCTCCTGGGGGGGTGTCTGGCACTACTGGGGGCACTACATAGGGGGGACTACTACTACTGGGGGCATTACAAGGGGGGTGGGGGACTACAACTATTGGGGGCACTACAAGAGGGGGACTACTACTACTGGGGGCACTACAAGTGGGGACTACTGCTGGGGGCACTACAAGGGGGAGGGGACTACTACTACTGGGGACTACTACTCCTGGGGACACTATAAGGGGACTACTACTACTACTGGGGGCACTACAAGGGGGGTGGGGGACTACTACTACTAGGGACTACTACTACTGGGGACACTAAAAGGGGGGGACTACTACTACTGGGGACACTACAAGGGGGGGACTACTACTGGGGGCACTACAAAGGGGGGACTACTACTAATGGGGGCAATACAAAGGGGGGGGACTACTACTAATGGGGGCACTACAAGGGGGGGACTACTACTGGGGGCACTACTGGAGGCCTGCATAAGGGTGTTCTCTCCTGTGGCACACGGGGGCACTGCATATGGGCACTATGACAGGGGCTGCCCTAATCTTTATTTTTACCTTACATTAATCCCATATGGACTCGCCTCCTCCCTGGAACACTGGAGGGGGGGGGCGCCGTAGCAAGCATATTCTTCGGACACACACGCTACTCCTCTGCCAGTGCTGCCTGCATGCATTTGCCCCCCAGACTAAAAGTTGCCAGCCAGCCCCTGGTCCCAGGCCTCACAATCTCTGATGGCAGCCCTGCATCCAGTCTTAGCCATCTGTTCTTATACAAGGGCAAGAGTTACTCTCCCTTAACGTGTCTGTATCTAACCTGCATCCCATAAACGTTTACCACAGATACTATTATACATATTTAGTTTTTAGGTATCGGTGACCTGCATCTTCCTACACCTAGAGATTCAGAACAGAGCCAGACAGGCAGAGGCAAGCATAGTACAAGTATAGCAAGGGCAAGTTCATGTAAATGTGACACAATTAGATTTATTTATTATTACCAGTTATTTATATAGCACACACATATTCTGCAGCACTTTACAGAGCATATTTGGCCACTCACATCAGTCCCTGCCCCAGTGGAGCTTACAATCTATATTCCCTACCACATGTAGACGCACACATACAAACTAGGGTTAATTTTTGGTAGGAGCCAATCAACCTACTAGTATATTTTTGGAGTGTGGGAGGAAACCCACGCAAGCACAGGGAGAATATACAAACTCTGCACAGTTAGGACCATGGTGGGAACCGAACCCATGACCTTAGTGCTGTGAGGCAGCAATGCTAACCATTACACCGTCTGTGCTGCCCAGACACATCTGCAGATAAACCTTTTAGGCAGATGACCGATACAACATAATGCAATAATAATGATTATTATTATTAATTAGCAACACTGTAAAGCTGCTTTTGATTGGCTAGTTGACTCCTCGTGCACATAGCACATAAATCAATAGTGGCTATATTAAATGGAGTCACAGATGTCTATTCATATTACTTAATTCACATTTCCATTTGTAGTATTCCAGGAAAGAGGATTCCCATTGGATGGTTAAAGGGGAAAACAACAGATGGTTGTCTTTAATTTAACTAAATTTGTGTTTTTATTAAATTACATTTTATATTAAAAGTGTGACATACAATTTTACTGCTTACACTGCAGAAGTATTGCAGTGTAATATGAATTTAGCATGTATTACTAACTATTAAACAAGACAAAATTAAGGCCTGATTCTGAGTCCTACACAAAAGCGCATACAGCAGCGTCTATTGGCGGTCGCCCATTTGCAACATTATGTAAATGTCCTACAAACTTCTTCCCTAGTGTACATTCATTCGCCAAATATGCAAGGACAAAGATACCTACTTTTACTTTCTGTGCACTTTATAATAGATTGGTTTGTCTTTAAACACCATCGGTCGCACACCTACTTTTACTTTCTGTGCACTTTATAATAGATTGGTTTGTCTTTATACACCAACGGTCGCACACCTACTTTTACTTTCTGTGCACTTTATAATAGATTGGTTTGTCTTTATACACCATCGGTCGCACCATCAAAACTTGCACAAGTCCTATGGCAGGTGCAGTTTCTCTATCTGACTGTGGGCTCCTATGCTTGCGCTGTGCATCTGGGAATGCAGCCGCTTACATTGACATGCCTGTAACACTCCTATACGAGTATGACCATTTTTGTGTGCACTACTAGCCACCACCAAATCATCGCCCAGGAACGCTCATTACTTCTCTGATACCGCCACATTCTTTATACCATCTAAACTGATCAAAACAACACCTTTGTGTGTACACACTGTGTGGTGTGGTGTGGAGATTTTCATACATGCGCAGTTTAAAAAAATGCATGCATGCAGATTACCTTAGGAGGCTGATTCAGAGGTGGAGCTGTTTCAGTATTTTCGCAGTTTGTCGATGGATGGGGGACTGCTCATTCATCAGAGATGCAGTGTGCATGTGCAGAGGCGGATATAGAACTCATGGGGCCGTAACCAAGAAACAAACTAGGGGCCCCCCTTCCACACAGTAATTCCCCTTAGACATTATGCCACACACAGTAATTCCCCTTAGACATTATGCCACACACAGTAATGCCCCTTATAGCATTATGCAACACAGTAATGCCCCTTACACATTATGCCCTCCCCCAGCAGCTCACCTTCCCCCACACCAGCAACTCCCCCCCTGCCTCTCACCCTGCTCTCCATGTGCTGCCAGCAGCCACTCAACTGGATTTGATGTCCGAACCAGGAGGCAGCACAGCCCCTGAGTTTAGAGAGAGAACGCACCATCTGGCACTTGTGTCGAGCCAATCGGAGCACGCGGACCGGCAGCCAATCAGAGCATGCAGACCATTCCGCACACTCTGAATCCTTGATCTATTTAAAGGCCTGACCCCCCAGACTACTGGAGCAGGTGAGTACTGCAGGAAACAACCAATCCCCCCCAGTGGCTACTGAAGCAGGTGAGTGCTGCTGAGGACAACCAATCCCCCTTCCCCCATGGCCACCCTCCCCCATTGACTAGTAGTAAAGCAGACGGGTGCTGCTGAAAACAACCAATCCCTCCCACGCACCTCCCCCTTTCCCCCTGCGGCTACTGAAGCAGGTGAGTCAGTGCTGCTGGAAACGACTAAACTGCCATCCACCCCACCATCCCCAGACAATAAAAATCAGTGACACTGACACAGCACTCACTTTTTCTTGTTATACCCTCCCTGGACGGCAGCACAGTCCAGGCTCCTCTCTCTCTGTGCATGTTACATCACATGCAGCACAACACAGTGCAGGGGAGTGGCGAGAGTGAGAAAGAGCAGCACCAGGTAGCTGTGCACTGCCGGCACTCTGCCGGGGCTGGAACTATATCATATGCCTACATTGCACAGCCCTATCAGCAGGCTCCATAAGTAAATCCGCTACTGCACACATGCCTCCATGACATGCTGCTGGCATTTGGGGGTGGCAACAAACAGCTTCCGGGAAAACAGGGTAGTCATCCTCATTTTTTGGGCGTGACGAAGTTCTCAGATGCAGTTTCACTAGCCCCGGCAGATTAGTTTTCCGTATATCCTAAGTAACCTGAGAGTTACTAAGATGTCTGATGGATCAGTGATGTTTGCGCTGTGGATTCGATGCTTCATCTTTGGACACAGCAAGAGGATATGTGAAGCCAGCAGTGGTCATATGCACTTTAATCCGCTGCTACCAAAGACACAGCACCAATCCAACCTGCAACCACATCTGAATCAGCCCCTTAGTGCACTGAATTGCTGGTTGTTCAATTGCTGTTGAAAGCAATAAAAAAGGGAAGAGTGTGTATTTCAACAGTTATTAGAAGTCAGTGGGCCTGATTCAGAGGTGCAAGCTATGTTGATTCCTCAGGCATGTGGTCATGTTTTCAGTCTGCACTGCACATGCCTCTTGGTGGTTACCGTCAAAAGCATATTCCTGGTAGTTACCGTCAAAAGCATAGAGAGGCAATTTCAGTGGGCATATCTGGGTAGGGTGGCTAGCCAGACATGGGTGTTTCATGGTCAGCAGCTGCATTTTGAGATGCTGTTGCATTTACCCAAGCAGCCATGTTCAGATGGGGAAATTGCACCTGCCATAGGGTTGGTGCAATCTCCGGCAGTGCGTTCAATGGTGCAGTCGATGCAGTCAATGGTGCATCTTAGAAAGTACAGCCAGTTGTGTAACTAGGGTATTTGGAGCCCAGGGCAAGGTAAAAATCAGAGCCCCCCCAAGTATGTTCGTGTGCCAAAAGTGTGCACCGAAAAGTGGGTGTTACCACATACCACAAGGGATGTGGCCACAGAAAAAAGGGGGCATTTATCACGTCACTCTGGGAACATTCCTTTCCATTCCAAATGCCCTCAGTAGTTGTGCCCCTCTTGCAATGCCCACTGTAGTAGTGCTCCTTATGCAATGTACCCAGTAGCAATGCCATTTATACAGTGCCCCTTATACAGAGCCCCCAGTAGTCCCCCTTATACAGTGCCCCAGTAGTGCCCCCCAAAGCAGTGCCCCCAGTAGTGGCCCCCCTAAGCAGTGCCCCTAGTAGTGCCCCTTATACAGTGCCTCCCTATGCAGTGCCCCCATTAGTGGTCCCCCTATACAGAACCCCCAGTAGTGGTCCTCCTATGCAGTGCCCCTAATACAGTGCCCCCAGTAGTGCCCCTTATACAGTGCCACCCACCTGTAATGGTCCCCCTATGCAGTACCCCCAGTGGTGGCCCTCTATGCAGTGCCCCAGTAGTGGTCCCCCTATGCAATGCCCCAATTAGTGGTCCCCCTATGCAGTTCCCCCAGTAGGGCCCCTTATACAGTGCCTCCCTATGCAGTGACCCCAGTAGTGGTCCCCCTATGCAGAGCCCCCAGTAGTGGTCCTCCTATTCAGTTCCCACAGTAGTGCCCCTAATACAGTGCCCCCAGTAGTGTCCCTTATACAGTGCCACCCACCCACAATGGTCCCCCTATGCAGTGCCCCAGTAATGCCCCCCCTATGCAGTGCCCCCAGTGGTGGCCCCCTATGCAGTGCCCCCCAGTAGTGGTCCCCCTATACAGTGCCCCCTGGTAGTGGTCCCCTATGCAATCCCCCCAGTAGTGGTCCCCCTACACAGAACCCTCAGTAGTGATCCCCCTATGCAGTGCCCCTTATATAGTGCCCCCAGTAGTGCCTCTAATACAGTGACCCCAGTAGTGGTGCCCCTTATACAGTGCCCCCAGTAGTGACAAGACATAACACTGAAATTGTGCTGATATACAATAAGTAGCTATTTAGCAATGAGTCAAGAAATATTCCTCTGTATGCTGTAAGGATACCGCTTTTAGTATGTCAGCAACTGGTTTATGCCTGTATAAGTGTGTTATTAGTGTATTGTTATCGCCTCTAGTTCTGCACAGAATCAGTGGCAGACAGGAATAATACTGCAAAGTTGTAATTAATTACATAATTTCAAGTCATAAATCAATTAGGTTGGACAATCCAGTTTCTAATACAGAAAACAATTATATTGTTGTATTAATATTCAACCTATACTTAGGTGCCTTTTGTGGGAGGAGTGGGTGGGACAGTTCCTCAAAAAACCTCCAGTGGTTGTGGTGGTGGTGCCAGCAGGGCAGATAAGCCATGATTTTCTTTTTCAAAATTTTACATTTAAAAATAGAAATGAAGTGGGCACCATTGGAACCTCATGTGGCCATTCAGGCTCCATAGGAAATGCAGCTGTTCCAGAGCATCATGCACATTGGGGCTGATTCTGAGTCAGCAGCAGCAGTGTCCGGACGGCTTTTGCTGCAGTCGCATTTGCAACTTTATGCCCATGCCACCATAAAGCCCTTCCCAGGTGTACATCCGCGTATCCGAATGTGTAAGTACTGAAATTCCCTCTATCAAAGTCCATAGACGCTGCATTACCGCTTGGTGTGTCTTAGCCGCACCATTGGTTGCATCATCAAAACTTGTCCCAGCATTTTGGCAGTTGCAGTTTCCTCATCTGAGAATGGCCTCCTATGTGAGCAGTTGAACATCTCTGTCTTCAACTACTTTCAGCAACATGCCAATGACACGCTGCAACACTCCCAGGAGATGCTACAACTCTACACATCTGTTAGCCCTGATAACTCTGTCACTACCCAGGAACTCGCCATACATTTATGCTATGATATGTCTAACTATCGAAAACATAACTCCACTGTATGCGATTAGTAATTAGGGGCCTGATTCACTATGAAACGCAACTGCGAATGCAATAGTGATTACGCACGTAGTTCAACTGCCATAGTATGCTAATCCATTGCGATCACAATGCCATATGCAGCACTACATAAGGACACCCACCTTACCTTACACATCCATAATGATTAGCAAGACTGTGAAACCATCAGTACAATCGAGTACCATCGCAGCATCACGCACACTTACACAAGCCCTGACCTTACTCAGAAATTGCTTCCACGCAAGCTATCAGGCTTCAGGCTGTGTAGGGCATCGCAGTGGATAATTTATGCATGCCCATGCAACAGCGCTGAAACGCACTGACATGACTGTGTTCGCCCAACCCCCTCCCCCCTGTCACCACCAACAAATTGCACTTCCTGTCAATCACTCTGAAGGGTTACTGCGATCACAATCCTGATTGTAATGGCCGGTTCGCGCACATGCACTGTGATGCATACGGATGCGCAGAATGCAACAATCGGCTGATTGCGTGTATAATCGCAGTTGCGTACAATTTAAGGGGACCACTGGCAGTGAGGAGCACTTTACCATGCAGGAGCAGAGTGGCACCCAACCGCAATGGAGCCATCACTGAGGGACTAGTGCTGCCGGACCACGTAAGTAGAAGCTAGGCTGCAGTGCACTGCAACAGGTAGCCAAAACCACCTTAGGTGAGACACTATCCATGTACTATGAGGTCAAATTTGACAACTCATTAAAGGGAATGGGGCCCAGACCTTGCAGTGTAGTTGCCTAAATAATGACCTGTCTGCATGCTTCCACATCTTGCAAATGCTGGCCACACTTCCTCTGGTGACTGACCACACCCCTGTTGTACACAATATTTCTTGGGCTCTTACATTGCATCCTGTCAGTGGTCCCTTCCTGCCCTACACCAGCACTGCCCCTGATAGATTTTTTAAACTTAAACTTACTTTACAAGCTGACTCTGAATCAGGCCCATATTAACAGAAGTTTTGGTGCAGAGCAAAATGTGAATTTCCCTGATCAAACAATCGTAAATTATTAAACTGTATTTAGTACCATTTGTATCAGTAACATATTTGGGTTTTTAGTTTTTTTACTGTACCTGGTGTCTTAATGAAAATTACTGTCCCCCACCCTTTTCTTATAATAATGCCCATTGTGGATCATCTCCAATCCACTTTCCACAGTTTGATTCTGTGTAAATGGAAATGTATGCACACCACACATTGCACACACAGAGAAAAGTTCACTTTAGAACTTTGTAGTGTGAACAGCATGCGGGCATAATCCTGACTGCTGGGATTCCGGCATTCAGAATGCTGACACTGGAATCCCGGCACTTATCAGAATACCAGCACCAGCATCCAGATCACTGGGATCCTGAAGGTTAAGTACTCGGGTTAAGGGGAGGGGTAGGGTTATGGTTAGGGGTTAGGTTTAGGCACTAGGGGGGTGGTTTGATTTAGGCTGTGGGAAGAGAAGGGAGGGTTAGGGTTATGGGTAGGGCTAGGGGTTAGGTTAGGCTTACTTGGAGGCATCAGAATTGAAACCTGGTCGGATGCCGCAGTTGGGATTCTGACCACCAGGATCCCGGGTGTCGGCATCCCATACCCATCCCATGTAAACACATTGGTAGATGTATGAAGCAGTGAAAAGAGTGGAGAAGTGGACCAGTGGAGAAGTTACCCATGGCAACCAATAAGTTCCTACCTATTATTTTATAGAATGTACTTGATAAATGCAATCGCAAAGCTGATCGGTTGTAATGGGTAACTTCTTCACTGGCACCCTTTACACTGCTTCACACATCGACCCCACAATGCTTGGTGCTCCTGCCCTCCTCTCTCAGGGGAACCCCCATGGCTGGAGTATGCTGCTGCACTGTGCAGTCCTGTAGTGCTGGCAGGCCAGATTATGAGTGGGGACAGGATGGATGATGAGTGGAGGCAGTGCTAACAAGAGAGTAAGGGCCAGAGGAGTGGGGGTGGACCCCCTGTGTCAAGTGTCCCGGCCCCCCGACGGATTAAACCAGCCCTTAATCTTGCACCCGTTCATTCTGCTCTTGGGCTATCCTAAAATCCTGCTTCCTTCAAAACTGACTTCAGTTACTGTTTTCTACTTCAAATTACCACCACTCATTGCTGGACTTTCTCTGCATATCTCATTATCACCTGTGTCCTCCTCAGCTAATATACTACACTCAGAGGTAGGGGCTGACTGCACGCAATGCAGATATGCATACAGTCAGCCAATGTTATGTGTACTGCACATGCATCCAATTCTCACTGCACATGCATCCCGATGACGGAGAATCTGCACCTGCCATAGGGCTGGTGCAAGCTTTGATGGTGGGTCTAAAGACAGGAGTTGGATTAGCGCAGCTGCAAGTGGGCGTTTCAGTATGTTCAGAATCGGCCGTGGCATAAGTATAAAGACACATCTAAATGCCACGTCAGAATCAGCCACTCTGTGTGTTGGCCTGAATAAAGGATACATTGTTTCAACTACTAAAAGTGTTTAACAGCATTATTTACTAGAGCATACAGGAGTCATTTTGGGAATCATTGTATAAAATTGTATAAAATTTTCATATGGGGTAATCTTGTAAAATGAGTTTACAATTTTGAAATTATATAGAGATTATAGTTTATTTAGAGCATACTTATTTTTAACCTACTGGGGATAGTACCTGGGGGACTAAAGAGTGTCTGGCATGGCCATGAGTTTATGTTTCTTTTACTTTTCTATCCATTTGCTGCAGCAAAATCTGAATTGAATAAGTACATTTAGATGTCCCTACAGTAAGAATTTATATTCCTTGATTAAAGGAGTGCATTGAGAAGTTACAAGATGGAGAAACTAATAATAAATGACTGCAGGCCCATGTGGAATGGTTTAGAGCAGGGATGTGGAACCTCAGGCCCCTGGAATCATTTGGTCAGGCCCTCAGAGATTTTTTTTCTGCTGGCCTCATCTGGCTAGCAGGGTGCTTAAGTTAGAATGGCACCCTGCAGCCAGAATCTATGCAGCAGTGCCGCCTGGAGCATCCTTAGGAAGCTTCAGGCAGTCACACCGATACTCTTACAGCTCCCTGGATCATCCTCAGGATACTCCAGGCATTGCTGTAATCATCGGCGACATCACACACAGGGGGCATAGCCGGCACTAGGCCCTCGAATAATATTATATATATCAAAATGGCCCTCGGCAGAAAAAAAGTTCCCCACCCCTGGTTTAGAGCATGGACTGACTGGGGGCAAGAATAGCCCCTGACAATTATAGCACGCACCGTAAATAAATGGTGTCACAGTCACTGAGAAAAAGAAAGAAATGTATTGGATCTGCTTCATATAGGATTGCTTATATTGATTGCAAACATGAAGCTAATAAAAATAAAGAAATATTGAAAACTAAGAAATCTAGAGTCATCTCCTACCGCATAATGGGGCAGATGTATGAAGCTGTGGAAAGTGATAAAGTGCAGAGTGATAAATGACCAACCAATCCGCTCCCACCTGTCATTTTTCAAACACAGCCTGTAACATGACAGTTGTGAGCTGATTGGTTGGTCGTTTATCACTCTGCACTTTATCACTTTCCAGAGCTTCATACATCTGCCCCAATCTATGTTGATAAACTGCCTCTCTTTCATGGCTGCTGACATACCTCACTCATAGGCACCAGTGGATAGCTAAATAAATTCCACATCACATCTTCATATAAAGAGCCCCGAATATAAGAGTCGGGAAGCATAAAGAAGGCAACGATAGACTTGTTTGCTCATGTCTGCTATTTTTTAATATGTACTACTATAAACAGTAGATATTGTAGGCTGGAAAAAAACAATCATGGATTAAAGCCAAAATTTTATAACTAAAAACAAAAAAATGTGTATCTACAATTACAGATTTGTGGGTCTGGCTTCATTTATGCCAAATATGCACAGTAGGATATAACAGTGTAATTTTTCTGGATCCAATCTAAATGCTGGCCAGTAAAGATGGCTTTTGTGCCCTAATAGGAAATTAATGTTGTGCCTATATTCCTGATAACTCATAAGATATATTTGATGTTACTGAACACATTAATTAAGTAGAAATATTGTAACAAAATAATCATAGATTATTTACAAGCACCTGTGCTATATCATTAAGCTGATGTGAGCGACCACCATACTTTTTATTTGCAGTTCTGAGAGGCATGAAGGGAACCAACATTGGGAGGATGTGCTGGTCCTTATAGTGCCATTTGGAGTTTCTGGGATACCTCCTAGGTGAGTCAGCTCTCGGCTCATACATGTGCTGTTATTATGCAGTACTTTAATTTGTAATTATGTGACCCAGAGTGGGTGCTATAATTTGGTAGCAATAATTATTTTGGGGTGAGCGGTTGGGCGTGGGGCCCCCCGGGGTTGCTCTGGCTGGGTCTTTTTCAGGGCATCACCACTTCATTCACATAGATACTTTTTCATCACCTTTCTATTTGTTTGTTCATTATTTATGTAATTTTAATTCTTTCTCATTATATTAACACTAATTGATTATCTTTACACATCTATACTTTACACTTCACTATCACCTTTTTTCCCTTTTCGTATGATGCCCTGTGGATGGTCCTTGGCTGGATTATTTGGGGTGCCTTGCTCCTCGGACGTGAACCCCTTAATGTTAGGGATGCCGGTATAGAGGAGCCTTGATGTTGGCCCGGCGCTTAATCATATATTTGCAAATGTATACTACTAATACCTCTACCAGCAGCGGTGAGTATCAGGGGTGGTTCTAGAGAGGAGGGGTCCATGTGCAGGCTCCGACATGGCCCCTCCTCTCCGCCCGGGCGGCCGGCAGCGCACTGAACTGTGCGCGGCCAGCGCCGGAGTTATAGACTCTGGGCACCAGAGTGTGCCCAGAGTCTATAGTGTATGCACAGGTCACCAGGAAAATGGCAGCGGCGGCCATTTTCCCTGTACTGCGCATGCACAAACGACAGGAAAATGGCTGCCGCAGCCATTTTCCAGTATTTTTACAGCGCTGGATGCCCGCGCCGACGTGGGACTCCGGAGAGGTAAGTATTATTATGTGTGCAGGGTGTGCGGTGCAGGGCCCCCCTGGACCCAGGGGACCGTGTTCCCCGCCCACCCTGCACCCATTATAGATACGCCCCTGGTGAGTATGTAGTGTGTGTGTGTATATGAGTGAGTGTGTGTGTGCATGAGTGTGTGTGTGACCCTCGGTGTATGTGTGTACCCCCCAGTGTCAGTGTGGCCCCCTGGAATGGGCGCTGGGAGAACTACATCTCCTAGAAGCCCTTGCCCCTCCCACCAGCCCTTGGAGCTTTCCAGCAGCCCCTGGGACTTCCAGCAGCCCCCTCTCCAGTGAGAAGATAGAGGGGAGACCACCGGTAGCAGCAAAGACCACCGGAGACCCCTGGGCAGGTAAGTGCAGAATTTTTTTAATTTTTTACACAGCATAGACTTTTCAGAGCTCAAAACCCTGCAACCACTTTTTTAAAATTGGATACCGTGGGTATCGGGAGTACGCATACCTGCAGTAATCCAAAAATGGGTGCAAGGTTTTTTACCTCGCTAAACCTTGCACCCAATTTAATATGCCCCTTTATATGTTATAAAATTATTAGACAGTAATTGGATTTGCATGGTATAATCTGTACTACTTTCTATATTGGATTCTTCCATATTAGGGGTGTGCACCGGCCACTTTTCCTGTTTTGTGTTTTGGTTTTGGATCTGGATCTTTCTTCGTGTTTTGGATCTGGATTGGTTTTGCCAAAACCATCCTTCCATGTTTTGGGTTCTGGGTTTTGTTTTTGTATCTGTATTTTTTCAAAAGAAAGCATAAAAACAGCTAAAATCACAGAATTTGTGGGTTTTTCTGCTCCTATGCTATTATTAACCTCGATAACATTAATTTCCACTCATTTCCAGTCTATTCTGAACACCTCACACCTCACAACATTGTTTTTAGTCCAAAAGGTTGCACCGAGGTAGCTGGATGTATATGCTAAGCGACATGAGTGGGCGGCACAAACACGTGGCCCATCTAGGAGTGAAACTGCAGTGGCAGACAGGATGGCAGTTTGAAAAACTAAGCCCCAAACAGTACATAATGCAAAGAAAAAAAAGAGGTGCAAGATGGAATTGTCCTTGGGACCTCCCACCCACCCTTATGTTGTATAAACAGGACATGCACACTTTAACAAACCAAACATTTCAGTGCCAGGGTCTGCCACACGACTGTGGCTGAAATGATTGGTTCGTTTGGGCCCCGACAAAACAAGCTGGCAATTAATCTGTCCCTGCACAAACTGGCTCTACGGAGGCAAGATGTCGTCCTCATCCTCCTCATCCACCACCTCTTCAGTGTTGTGTACATCCTCATCCATACAGAGTATTAATTCGTCCCCGCTAGAATCCACCACCACAGGTCCCTCTGTACATTCTGGAGGCTGGTCTCCCTGGAAGAGTTGATAATTAATTTTTATGAACATCATCTTCTCTACATTTTGTGGAAGCAACCTCCTATGCTTTTCGCTGACAAGGTTCCCGGCTGCACTAAACACTCTTTCGGAGTACACACTGGAGGGGGGGCAACTCAGGTAAAATAGAGCCAGTTTGTACAGGGGCCTCCAAATTGCCTCTTTTTCCTGCCAGTACAGGTACGGACTGTCTGACATCCCTACTTGGATGCTGTCACCAATGTAATCCTCCACCATTCTGTCAGTGGTGACAGTATCATATGCAGTGACCGTAGACATGTCAGAAATTGTTGGCACGTCCTTCAGTCCAGACCAGATGTCCAAACCGGCCCTTGACTTATGACACAGGCGCATGCTTGGCGCCTGTGTTGATGCACGTGTGGCTACAGCGCACACAAGTCACAAACACAGAAAAAAAAAATCTTTTTTATTTTTTGGAGCACTTTGGGGTTACACCACCCTTCAACAGACGAGCCAGCTGGCCCTTGATTTATGACACAGGCACATGCTTGGCGCTGCTCCTTTGTTGATGCACATGGGGCTACAGCACACACAATTCACAGAAAAGAAGAATTGTTTATTTTTTGTGGAGCGCACTTTGGGGGTTTCACCACCCTTTAACAGATTTATGGGACACAGGCGCACGCTTGGCGCTGCTCCTTTGTTGATGCACGTGCGGCTACTGTGCATACATTTCGCACACAAACACAGTAAGAAAAGAAAAATTGTTTATTTTTTGTGGAGCGCACTTTGGGGGTTACACCACCCTTTAAGAGATGAGTCGGCCCTTTACTTATGGGACACAGGCGCACGCTTGGCGCTGCTCCTTTGTTGATGCACGTGCAGCCACAATTCACAAACACAGAAAATATCTTTTTATTTTGTTTGGAGTGTACTTTGGGGGTTACAGCACCCTTTAACGGTCAAGCCAGCCGGCCCTTGATTTATGACACAGGCACACTCTTGGCGTTACTTTGTTGACGCACGTGCGGCTACAGCGCACACAATTCACAAACACAGAAAAAGAAAATTTCTTTGTTTGGAGTGCACTTTGGGGGTTACACCACCCTTTAACAGATGAGCCAGCCAGCCCTTTACTTAGGACACAGGCGCACGCTTGGCGCTACTTTGTTGATGCACGTGCAGCTACTGCGCACACAATTCAAAAACACAGAAAAAATTTAAAAAAAAATTTGGAGTGCACTTCAGGGGAGCACCCCTGATGGACAGATCACCCCCTGGACAACACTACAGCACCCCTTTAGGACTATAGCCTTTATGGGACACTGCACAACACAGTCCAGCCAGCCCCTATAGACTTTGGAGTGAACACAGCCCCTATGGACAACTGACTGCACAACACAGCCCAGCCAGCCCCTATGACAGCAGCACAACACAGCCCAGCCAGCCCCTATGTTCTATATTCCTATGTTAATAAGCTTGAAAATATATACAATTGATTACAAAATTGTATTTTTCCATTTCATATGCACCTTTGTTAATTAGATTAATACATGTATGGTATATTTGTAAACAATTTACATGCATATCATAAATAAATAATAATATTATAATAATGCACAATAAATTATCACTATAGCATATTTTATCATATGCACGTGCGTTGTTTTCACATATGCATTTGTAGTAATTTTTTTTCATTCAGTTACTTTCACAAAATCAATATTAGCTTCCTGTACATTGGTGCTATAACTAACACCACACTATATTACACATCCGTGATATCATTTGGTACAGTCATTTTTCTGCATAAACTAATATGATACAAGTCTACTCTGTTTTCTATAGTGCAAGGTAATATTGGCTGGTGATTACAGCCTCCAGGTGATCATCAGACAATAAGAACTAAGGTGGTCTGTCCTTTGAAAGAATGCATAATGTATATAAGTAAGGCTGGGGAAGATCTCTTCCCATCATTGGACTCCATGGTTTTTCTGTAGTGTAGGGGTTATTGCATGGTGATCACACTGATCACCAGCCAATAACTTCTATGGACATGACTTTGAAGAGAGGACTCCTTTCTATATGCTACAGTAGGTGAGATATTGGGGCTTAAAGTCTTAAAGCTCCTTGCCCCATTCCTCACTATTTATTTTTTTTATTGACAAAAGTGATGTCGTATTGCATGGCATCACTATCTGGTCCATCTCCCTGGCTGCCCACAGTCCCTCATCAAGACGGTTACTGTGGAAGACAAGTGGAGCTCGTCCTCTTCGATTTTAAGGTGTATGCGGAGGATGATTTATACTCCACAGTGAAAGAGGGTAAAGACAATGCAAAAAAGTCATGGCAACCCACCATCACCTATGATGTCATTTTAAAGAATGGCTGTGTTTTATTTGTAAGTGATATAGATGCAGGTCAGATTGAGTTTACCCCAGAAACCCACAGGCACCATAAAATAGGATGTTCAAAGGGCCTTTGATATTAGGACTACGCAGTTTGAGGATTCTATATAATTTGATATACAGTACAGTACATCTTGGAAAAAACATTTTATTAAAATCAAATGTAATTTATTTACTTTTGTTATAAATTATATATTTTTATTACATGTCTTTTTATTTGCAAATAATTACTATGGTTTAGTTAATATGGAGTGACTGTTTTATTTGGTAACAATGTGATTATGGTGTTAGTTTTGCGGTGACAGTAGATTGTAGGCCTGATTTAGAGGTGCACACTAAGTCAAGGCCGATGTTTTCAGTCTGCGCATGCATCCGAGTCGCATTGCGATGCATCCAGGGGCGTATCTATAATGGGTGCAGGGTGTGCGGGGAACACGGGCCCTGGATCCAGGGGGGTCCCGCACTGCACACCCTGCACCCATAATATTACTTACCTCTCCGGAGTCACACATCGGCACAGGGGTCCAGTGCTGTAAAGCGACTGGAAAATTGCCGTGGCGGCCATTTTCCCATCGTTTGCGCATGCACAGTCAGGGAAAATGACCTACGCGGCCATTTTCCCAGTGACCTGTGCATACACTATAGACTCTGGGCACACTCTAGTGCCCAGAGTCTATAACTCCGGCACTGGCCACTCACAGCTCAGTGCACTGCCGGCCCGGGTGGAGAGGAGGGGGGAGACTTCACACGGACCCCCTCCTCTCTAGAAACACCCCTGGATGCATCCCAATGGTTACCAATGAAAGCCGCAGAATGAATTTGTATGGAGGGAGACACCATTTTAGTGGGCGTTCTTTGGTGGTAACAGGGGGGTAACTAGCCAGATGCAGGTGTGTCGCAGACTTTTGGCTGTCAGCTACTACAGCTTTAGATGCAGTTGCACTGATATTGGCAGTCGTGTTCATGGACATTCTGCACCTACATAAGGCTGATGCAATGTTCAATGGTGTGGCCGATGGTGGGCATTGATGTATGAAGCCCATCGTCTGTGGCATTAGCATAAAGATGCAGTCATGCTGCAGAAAAATACACAGTCATGCTGTGGAAAAATAGGCAGTAGCGACTGCATTGGCGTGCACCTCTGATCAGGCTCAGTGTATCTGCCTATGGAAGGATTAGTAGAGAAGCTGCACAAGTGGTTATTGGATGTAAATGTGGTAGTGATTTAACATTTGCAATCTTATATACTTAGAGGAAGTGGCGTTAGAAAGATGTCTGCATCATGAAATACACATCTCTAATATTTCTGTCACAGTTGCAATCCTACTAATGGCGCAGCAGGTGTACCACGCCAGGTTTTGTGGGACTCAGGTGCCCACAGCCAGGCAGAACATGTGTGACTGTGATACCCCACTAGCACAGGGTACCACTTAATTGGGTGGAGGCTGATGACACTCTGTCGGTCTAGGCACTACATCCCCCACAGCGATATGGTAATGAGGGGTAGCTAGATTGAAGATACAGAAGCAATGAGGCTGGGTATATAGTAGTTTGCAAGCCCATGATCTAATGACAATGGCAAAGACTCCAAGTGCTCAAGATGGGCATGAAATTCACGCTGCCTGTGAAGCTGCATCAGGGGACATGCCCCCATTGTCTGGACTCTGGCTGTTGCTGCATCTTTCCCATCCCCAAACACCTGCAGCATGTCAATCATACTGCAGCTTTGGGCAGTGCTGTGAACAGTTGAGGTTTGGGAACCAAAAGTGACCCTGGAAAAATTTCTGGAAGTGGCGTCATGTGGGCAGCACCAAATCAACTGTAGGCTGAACCAACACCAATGTGGGAGGGGTTAGTACATTACAATATCTGGAGACATCGGGGAGAGTCTAAAGGAGTGGGATGCATCCACACTAAAAATGTGGTCAAACCTGCGAGAATTCAGTGTTTTGAAATTTGACCGCATTTTCGAAAAGTACCAAGATCCAGAAAGCAAAGCTTTCCCAAGCTTGGACCGGATAAGCATCACCATCTATAAATTGCATTACCTAATGAAAGTCTATGGGCTTCTTTTTGGTAGACTTCCCCAAGAGGGATCCAATAGGATTTCTCCTAGGGTCCCCCGCAGGTTCACACATGTACTGGCCGACAGCTGCGTCATAAACACGGAAGTCCCCACACCACAGAGGACAGCTCTTAACCTGACTAAAAATATAAAGCACAATGGAACTTGGAATGAAAAAAGCTGTGGCCGCTACATTGCATAGCATTTTGTATAGAGATTCAGGGACTCAGTCGCACACATATATACAAGTGTCGCATATCAAATTAATCAACACAGTCTTCTGGTTCATCTTAGTTGCATCATATTGCAAATTAGATGAAATTTGGCAAAAAAAGACACATCTCATGGAACCTAGGGTGCTAATAGAGGCTTTTTGGCATGACTGCAGCAAGGACAATCTGTATCCCATAGTTAATATACTCATTAAGTCTCTCTTGGGAGGTGTGTGTTTCTGGTGGGTGCCCCTTCAATGTCATGCATATACCAATGACAGGTATGTGGCTTGAAATGATGGTTTCATTTTTATTTTGCTTTGGGGGGTTTTTCGGGAGGGGGATTGGGATGGCCAGGAGCTCTGTGTTTGCATGCTCATTAGAAAGAGAATATCAGAGGGTCTCCCCAACAGTGGTAGCACTATAAGTCCCAGCACATTTAGCTGATAAGAATGCTAGGACTTGACATCCCTGCTGGAGAAACACAGGTATCATTTTAGTTATGCAGGCGACCCCAGATTTCTTGGGTCCCCAGTCTGCTCACCTCTTGATGTGCAGTCTGTGTGTAAGCCTGGGGGGATGATGGGGAGCTTAGAGGCAGGGTCGTGTCTCTAATTTGTGCAGGGTGTGCGGGGCACACGGGCCCCTGGGTCCAGGGGGGCCCCACACCGCACACCCTGCACCCATTGAATACTTACCTCTCCGGAGTCTCACATCGGAACGGGGGTCCTGCGCTCTAAAAATGACTGGAAAATGGCTGCCACGGCCATTTTCCCATCGTTTGCGCATGCGCAGTACAAGGAAAGGGGGTGCTGCGCCCATTTTCCCCGGTGACCTATGCATACTCTATAGACTCTAGGTGCACTCTAGTGCCCAGAGTCTATAACTCCATCGCTGGCCGCGCACAGCTCAGTGAACTGCTGGCCACCGGACAGAGAGGAGGGGGCCATGTCGGAGACTGCACACAGGCCCCCTCCTCACTAGAAATGCCCTTGCTTAGAGGGTCTGTCTGTGGCAAGGGACACTCATGATGCATTGCAAATCTGAGCTCCCTCCCTGCCAGCTGCCACTTGATGAAAAGCTGGGAGAAAGACAAATCAGCCTTGGGCTGATTTGTGTATCTCTAGCAGTAAGGTGACTGGTATCTGGGAAGGGGAAAGCCACCAGGAACACAAATCTCTCGGGCCAGCTATTAATAAGCCACAGCCAGTCTGATGTGCCCAGACAGCTCCCACCATGGTATCAGGTGAAATATATGTATAATAGAAAATTAGTCCTCTGAGCCCTGGCTGGGAGGCAGCAGGTAGTGTGTGCCCTGGACGGGAAGGTGAGTGTGGGAGAGGTCCAAGATGAGGGAGGTAAGAGGCAGCTTGCATAAAGTATTGTTGTATGAAGCATTGTCCACAGGGCCACACTCTAACCCAACACTGCTCACTACATCCGGGGGATCAGCCTTGGACTTAATCGCACTGCCCGGAATGCAGTAATATTGTGACTGGTCCCTAAGTAGGAAGGGACCAGCCACCAGAAGCAGCTTGGAGCTAGCTACTACTAAACCAGTGGCCAGAATAAACAGCCCAATGAGCCATTGGTCCACCAGGATATTCCCTGTGAAGCCTATGGCCAATCCACCCCTGGCTGCGACCATGCTTGCAGACACAGATCGTCACATGCACAGTACGGAGTTGTACTTTGTTTTCAGAAACCAATTAATTTACCAGTATGTTTTTGGAGTGTGAAGCACCTAGAGGAAAACCACACAAACATTAGAAGAACATACAAACTCCAAACAGATCAGCCATGACTGATAATTAAACCCCTGACCTCTGTGCTGTAAGGCAGTAATGATAACTACTATACCAGTACTCTTGGTTAGCTACTCATCAGTGCATACTTGCACCAGCCTGATACTAGGTGCAAAATATACATCTGGATACCTTCAAATTTGCCTTTAAGCTCAGGTCACATTTTCCAAAATGAACTTTGCCTACATGAGAATACCCCATTACAACACATTTACTCCTCTTCAATCATAAGTGAAGATGCCTTTGAAATATGTACGACTGGGCATCAGCTGTACTTGCGCATGCTTAATTCTGAAGCATGTGCAGCGCCAATATAAGCAAGATACTCTCCATCAACAAAAGTATGTTGTATTCTGCTTCAGCCCCTTAGAGTGTAACCATTGATCACAGGAGCAATGATACAGTATGTTGAAGCTCTTCACAACATGCAATTGTCCTATGCTCCGGATATATTGGATTGGTGTGGATTGTCCTATGTCTGGCAGTTCAAATCACAATGCCAGAAGACCGGCACCAGTGAAGATCCTGACAGCTGTAAAGGTAAGTATTAACTAACCTAACCCTAAACCCTCCCTTAGGGGTGCATAACTCTAGCCTCCCCCCAACCCTAAACCCCCTCTCAGTGCCTAAACCTAACCCCCCGGTGGGGTGCCTAACCCTAAGTCCCCCCGGGAGTCCTATAACCTAACCCTCCACCCCCGCACCCAGCTTACCTTCATTCAGTATGCCGGGCGTCGGGCTCCCGGCGTAGGTCTAATGACAGGCATCAGGATTTCGACACCTGTCATTAGTAACTTGCTGGGATTTGACAGTCGGGAAGCTGGCTGTCGGCATTTCGACCGTCGGCTTTCTGACTGCATCCCACCTAGTAAATGGTGCAGTGTACTCCCAGCCATTTGTTTATGTTCCTTACAGTCTTGGCTATAAACTGGGGTTGGGAGAATTCTGAGTGGGAGGACCAATAACAAGCCCCCCTCTTCATCATTATTATAAGATGGCAAATTAATTTAATTTGCTGATTCACTTCATAAATTACTTCTTGTCTAATTTCTCAAAAGAATGCCTTCAATGGGTCTCCCTAGAGTCATGTAACTTGTAATAAAGAAGTAGCAAACTAATTTATCTCACTAAGTTAAAATGGCAATTTATTTAATGTAGCTTGTAAATTGCCCTCCAACTTCCAACCTCTCTCCGCCATATTAAGTTGTGCCCTACCCTGCAACCTTCAAAGCGCACCTGTCTGTCTGCTTCACCAGGGTATTCATTCAGTGGATACTGAATGTATTTTGTATTAAGTATTTTGTATTAGGCATTTTGTATTAAGTAATATTTAGAGAGACAAGGGGTAATTTGCTTTATACTTTAAGGATTTTTCAATCAATTTGTACTTTTTTCAACAATATTTTATGTATTCCTGTATTTTCAGTAGTTTAAAACCTGTTTAATATATCATTGGTATTGAGCTAATTCTTATACAACATTGTAATGATAAATTATTAAAACATTAAATAATATGCATGTATTTATATCCAAGGTTGGTTACCCAGGCAATGTGCTTGTGTCAAAAAACAGGAGTGCAAATCACATGTAAAATGCAAGTACACGATATGACTTTATGTTTGCATCCAATATGCAATACACATGTACAGTAGCTTATATGCTCTGGGCTTATTACTTTGGATTTGTGAATGCTACTTGAACACAAGTAGAGCAGCACTTTTCCCATTCTTTTTACAATCCATTTATTTCAATGAGGTTTCCAGTGTCCAAAAAGCTTAATTAAATGAGTGGAACATTTCTGCTAGTAAATACTGTAAAGAAAATTGAAATAATAACAAAAAAGTGTCAAATTCCTGCCCCCTTTTAAATGTCTCCAGACTTGGTCACAATGAAGCATGAAACAAGCGTGGCATCCTCTTTTTTAGAGTTGAGGTTGTTCTGTCCTGATTATGGCCTAATTAGGCATTAGATTAATAATATTTTAATGTGGTCCTGATTACTCGCACAGACATAAGTTTTCTTTTATTCTGTATCACTGGTGTAAGTAAACCAGGGGTTAATGTATGTAGATAATAATAACTACTGCAGAAGCCTGTGCCATGTCACCTACCTAGAGAGTTTAAGTAGAGATGAATTTCAGTGTCCAGACCAGTCAACTCATTTATTGCATTTATGGGTCTATGGGAGGAAAATATACTATGGAATAATACGGATATCATAAAGAACATCAAGAAATGGTATAGATATATAGATCATATTTTCTTTATTTGGGAGGGCAATGAGAAAAGTTTAAAGAGTTTCTTTGAATATTTGAACATTAATATATTAAATATAGAATTAACGTTCAACCTCAGTAAGACGGAAGTGAAGTTTTTAGATTTGATCATTTACATTGAGGATAACGTGATTAAAACAAGAAACTTTTACAAACCCAAAGACAGTAATTCCTATATTAATATCAAAAATGATTATCATCCAATATGGTTGAATAATGTATCCAGGGGCCAAATAAGAAGAGTGAGAAGAAACTGTACGGATGTGAACACCTTTAAGGATCAAGTCAGTGACTTGAGAAAAAGGTTTCTATATAAAGTGTATAAAAAAGAGGATTTAGATCCACACATAGAGGAAATTTCTCATATTGATAGAGAGGAATTATTAATAAAAAAAGAAAAAGAAAAGCAAGATTTTATTTTACCATTTATTACCACTTATAATGGTCAACATAAATTGATAGAAAAAATTCTTAAAAAACATTGGTATCTACTAAAACAAGATCCAATTATTAGATAAATAACTCCAGATCACCCCAAATTTATATATAAGAAGGCCCTGAACATTAAAAATAAATTAGTTAAAAGTGCACTCCCAGTTAAGAAAACAAATAGGATAAAAAGTAAAGGTTTTTACAGATATGGATTATGTTTGCTGTGCAGAAACCATACATCACAAGAAGGAAAATTTGAGCAGTATAATTTCAAACTCTACAGGAATTAAATTTCCAATAGAAGACTTCATAACGTGTAATACTAGAAATTGCCTACATTTAGTGGAATGCACGTGCGGTCTACAGTACATTGGACGCACATCTAGAACATTAAAATAGAGATGGGGTGAACACCTGAGGAATATTAGAAAAGGATATGAGAATAACTTGCTCTCGAACCATTTTAAAGAATGCCATTCCTGTTTAATAAAAGGAATTAAGAGAGTAATTAGAATTAAACAAGTAAGACAACACTGGAGAAAAAGGGGTATGGTTAATGAATTGGCCAAACTAGAAATTAAAGCAATTTACAACTTGAAAACATTATCTCCATGGGGCCTTAACAATTTAATTTTTATAAATCTTATTATACTTGTATATTTATATATATATATATATATATATAGCGTCCGAATGGATGGCACTCCCATACAGCAATCAAAAAGTCCCGGGTGCCCTCCGTAAGAAAACGAAAAGTTCTCCACAAATACACACCAAATCGGCGGCACTCCGGTATAAATAAAGCAAATAAGCAGGATATAATTCCAACGTTTCGATGCTTTATTGCATCTTTGTCAAGGTACAAAATGTATGATAAACAGCACACTTACATATACCCCTCACCACACCACGTGTGTCGCCACGGCTTCCGCTCCTTAGCCGGACCCGGAAGCCGTGGCAACACACGTGGTGTGGTGAGGGGTATATGTAAGTGTGCTGTTTATCATACATTTTATACCTTGACAAAGATGCAATAAAGCATCGAAACGTTGGAATTATATCCTGCTTATTTGCTTTATTTATACCGGAGTGCCGCCGATTTGGTGTGTATATATATATATATATATATATATATATATATGTATTATAAATGGATTTGATTTTAAATATGAATCTTTTCAGGATACTCTGGAATTTTTATACTTTAGTATTATTATATTTAGGGGACTGTTTTAGATTTTAGTTGTGTTAGGGGGTCAATATTTCAATGTAGTACGATGTTAGTGTACATGTTTTTATTAAATTGATATTATGATTAGATCCCAGGTTTTTTATGGTGCACACTTCATTTCCCAGCACTGAGCAAATTTATTGGCTTTGTAAATTAATCATTCCTGTATAAGGGAACCTAATTATGAATACTCCGTCTGAGTTTACGATTTATCATGGCAGCTATTATACATTCCAATAGGTGGAACACGTACTTCCAGGATAGAACCTGGAGATACAAATTGGTGGACCGCAATCACATGTGGGTTTGAATTCCATTATGTAGAGCGCATAACCCCAGGAGAGGCCCTGTTACATCTATGTGAGTCGAGCATAGGGCAGCGGTGTAGGACCGCCTATCCAAAAAACAAACCAGATATGACGTAGCCATCATCAAGTGGTAGAGTTCCAAGAGTGGAATGCAATAATGATCGACCCCGATCATGTGACCAATCGCAGCGAATCTCACAGAGGAGTTAACATACCTATAAGACTTAGGGTCCATTCCAAATAAGAACGCCGATAACAGAAGTTACCACAAACCCCTTTGATTTTCAGAGTTTAAAGACTTCTGAAAGGTAAGTATGCCTTATGGACTATAATAAAATGTGCTCATAGTAAAAGCTCAAGTTTAGAGTTAATTTTCAGTGATGTTTGTAATTGTTATCCCTATTCCTGATAATCAACTAATGAGAGGAAGGGTAGGGGGATAAAAGGGTTTAAATCCACCTAATGTTTACACCTTGAGAAAGAATCCAAGAGTTGAAACGCGTTGTTGGAAGGTGGGAGCTGACTGTATCCAGAGAGGAACATCCAAATGCATTTTCGGAACTAGTGTGCGCTGTTACAGGTTTTAAATCTGGATTGGAATCTGTTTTAATACACGCATGTTGGTGTACTGATTACATCCTTGTCTTTGGAGCACATGATAGCCCAACACATGGTATACATATGCTTTTATTATTAATTTGGAATAAAAATTGTTCTTCACTTTTGGTGATTTTATTTTTCTCCCCTATGTGCTGGATGTGGGGAACGATAGGAGGAACAACATAGGATGACTATGATTGATGAAGATTTCGCTGGGATTTAATGTTTCATAGGCAGAAAGATATATGAGACAGAATTGGATAAAGTGAATAATTGAACTTTATTGATATACAGTATGTGATCAAGAGGTGACCCATTTGACAGTGCCTGACCCATTGTTTTCTTGTGTCATTTATTGCACAGACCCATATATGCAAAATATTGGGAATTCCTTTGTATTCAAAAAGGTTAACAGCTGTGGTCCAAGGCAGAGACATGCGGTAAGGGGAGGCAGAGCTTCCCTATCATACTCCTGTCATGCTCCAGAGTTTTCACATAAAACCTGTGTCTTTATACATGCGTGCCTCCGCAGCCATTGACCTCACTGCACGTCACTGGTCCAAGGGTATTATAAATTCATATAGGAAACATAATCCATCAAAGCACTACTTTTTCATGCTTGATGAAGACCTCTATGTATTTTGTAACTGGGTGAAACTAGCTATTTCACATGTGTCATCAATAGATAACTCAGTTAGCATAATTATGCTTCCATATGCTTATGTGCAGAAAACCAAAACTTGTTTAGTGAACATAATATCAAAAAAACAGATTATCAAAGCAATACACCTCTAGATCAGTCATATCCTTTGTGTCCTCAGATCTAGAGGTGTAATGCTTTGATAATCTGTTTTTTTGACTGTGATAATTGCACTTTTGTTCCACACTCCTAATAAGGAATTCTATAACTAGGATATCGCTTTTCCGCAACTCAACAGGCATATAATATTATGTTCACTAAACAAGTTTTGGTTTTCTTCTTGTCATATTAGACTTCATGTAATAACATTCTATCTTTGTGTTCTTAAAAAAATACAAGCATAGCTTGGTCTTTTTCATATACTACATTTAAGGCAGAAGATTTTTCAATTTACAGTAACTCTAAATAAGTTAGGTTGTTATTCAAGGGTACCAAGCAAGGACTTAATAAAATTGTCAGCTCTTGGACTAAATCATAATGTCTGCAGGAGTTTAAAATTAAGATTAAGATATTTAAAACTTTCATCTAATCCATTTTATCATTCAATGGCTCCCATCTGCAGCAAATAAAGCATAGAAACGACATAATTGGCTGTTCAAATTGACATATGCATAGACACTTTAACAATCTATTATTAAACAAAACTTCCTGTAAATTGATTAAAAATCTAGATAAGATGAAATTCAGGATGCCCATCTGTACATTCTTGCATGTAACAGACCCCCTTCAGTGCTATATCACTATGAGTTGTTTTACGCAATTAGAGAGTCAATCTATTTTGCATAATTTTGCTTCTTCTTTTTTTTACATTTTCATTACAAACTATTACCAGACGTTATATCATTCTTCATCCAACTAGACAGTCTCTATAATTTTTATATTAACATTGTCATGAAAGACAGAAAATTGCTATTTCAAGTTATTAAACAGTTGAAAACATTAGCACAGCACAGCTGGCTGTCCATATTGCACAATAATTTTAGCATTTTGGAATATTTTGTCTATGAGGAGGGTCAGAGTGAAATTGTCCCCTGATACTGAAGCTGCTCTTGAAACCCTATCTCTGGATGTATTAATAGTATACAGCCTGCTATGCTGTTAGTTATAGACAGATGCGTTTGGAAGACTTACTGTTTAATTTATGACTTCCAGCAGTGTTACATATAGATACAGTTAGAGATGAGTGGTTTCAGCTTTTAAAAAAACAAATACACCCGAACTTAGAAGTCCTGAGTGAATTGGAGACCTGGCTCGGGTCTTCCCGCCAGACTTTTATAAAAAAATTTATAATTTCATATTGTGTGTTTTTGAGACAGCATATATTACTGTTCCTACTGTGTGTGGTGGTATCCCCATCATATTTATACCAAAATAATTATTTCAAATAAGTCATTTTCTTATCCCAGTGTTAAAATATTGCCAGTCTTTTATAACAAATGAAAAATTGTATAAAGTGTGTTTTTGAGATGCAGCATATATTACTGTACTTAGCAGGTGTTGTTGTCAGCTGCACACTACAAATCATAAGTTGAAAAAAAATATATATTTTTTTGGTGTCAAATAAACTCTCCGTCTTTTAATAAAACTGCATGGTAAAGGCAACAGTCCCTCCTTTCCCTAGCTCGTTGTATGTTCACTTGGTGTGGTGGCAGTTAAGTTCAACTACAGTAGCCTTACTCCTGTCCTGGTGTAAAAAATAAATCAATTATGGATCAGTGGATAGAAGAGCAGGAGCAACCTAGTACTGGTGCTGCCAGTCATAGTACTTCTTCAACATCTACTAAAGGAGGCCAAATGATAAAATGTTCAAAGGGCACCACAAATGTAAACAGTATATTGTAAATTGCTGACATGCCATACACCACACACAGTGACAAGGAATGGCTCATACCATTGTCTTTCTCTGCAAGTGGTGGTCCTGCAATTTCTCTTTCATGCCCTAGAATGCCTATTGAAAAAGCCAGGGCCAAACACAGTCAGGCATCTTCTGTAACCTTATAAACAAGGAGAAAACAGCACTAGTGGAGTAATATTATAGGTGCAAATGCACAAATCTAATACATGTACATCAAATTGTATGGAAAAATATCAATGTGGCTTGGTTATACTTATAAAAACTTATTTATTGCACATAAAGTAAATAAAAGGATATGATCATTGATTGCAATTAAATTCTTAAACTCCATATACTAAATGTTCAAAAAACATCAGTTCCAACAAATTGGATAGGTAATAATAAAAAATGTAAAAAAGATGATGAGTAAAAGTCAATTGTTACTGACCCAGGAGAGCAATATTAATCCACAGGTTCTTTACTTTCAAGTGGTGCACTTCAGAGTGTATATATCTCTGGCTAATATCCAGTGTAGGAGGAGCATGTTAATTTCAGAGGGATAGATGTAAACCTCCTCGCACAGTTTGAATCAAAATGCTGGAAACTCAATTCCAGAAACCAGTACAGATATGAGTGGTTCAGCAACTTCCCAGGTACAGTAATAGAGAGTAAAATGGCTCAATGCGTTTCTATGTGGAAGGATCCCACATCTTCTTCAGGAGCATATATGTAATCCCCTTCCATCTGACCAGTTTATATCCTGGTTAAATTAAAGCAAATTCATTGCAGATGTCCATAATTACAATCAATGAATAACCAAGCGCAAAACAAAACCATTATTAGGGAAAGTGTGATAGAAGACAATCATATCATTAACTAGAAGTTGACTCTCTTAACTTATGCAGAGAAACTGACCTAAGGAGGAAGTATTTAGACATCAAGCTACTGAGATGCTAAAAGCTTTCAGATGTAGGGGTTATCTGGAGAACATCCTACAGGGAGCACTGACAGAAGTTTAACTATCGATAGATCCAACCTCCTGCAATACAAGACTAGGAACCAAAATAATGAGAGTATGGAATGGAGTGGAGATAGAGATTTAGCCTTTATTTGTAAGTTTAATTCACACATGAGACAATCAGAGAAATTAAAAAATCTTGAGACAGGACAATATTTTGACAGACATAATCCCTGTTAAACCACTTATTATCTACAAGAAGAATAAATCTCTCAAGAATCTCCTTGCCCCAAGTCATCTGAGGGCATCTAGGAAGATCCAGTCTATCCCCTCTAACCCCCCAATGGAACAATGGTTACCAATTAGACCACCAGGGTTCTATAGGCGTAGTAAAACTAGATGCACAATGTGCACTCGTATTCCAAGGAGAACCACTATGGTTGAATTGAATTTAAGTAACACCCAACATGTTATTAAAACTTTTATTAATTGTTATTCATCATATATCATCTATCTTTTGTCCTGTGGGTGCGAACTCAGATATGTGGGCTGTACCACCAAACCCCTTAAAGGAGGTTTATGGAAAACCGCAGGAATATTATGAATAGGTTTCCATCACACAGTGTCTCTTTACATTTCTCAATGACACATGGAGAGGATCTGGGCAGTTTAACAATCACAGGGCTGGAACAAATCCCCAGTACAACACATGGGGGAGAGAGATATAAAAATGTATGCCGACAGGAGGTTTTTTTGATATTTAAGTTAAATATCATTTATTCAGATGGCCTGAATGAGTCTAAAGAGCTCAGTTCAGTGCTGTGAATTGATAATTCATATGGTGGAATAAGGTAGAGATAGATAGGATCCCTGTCATCAACCTCGATCCAATCAGTGAAACTAATTTGTAACCAATAGATTTTGTCCTTTGATGATCTACTATATGGGGTTTGTTTAGGTAGTGGAATACGTGGCATTTATTCGAGCTTTGTACTTATTTAACTTCTTAGGAAGTGTTGTATATAATGGGGTGGTATTTTTAATCTGTATAATTTTGATGAATGACTATTATGAAAATGGGTGATAGGTGTTTGATTCATATATGGGTAAACTATTAGATTACCATCATTATCCACTATATTCATCTATTTTTTGATTATGTATATAAGAAATTGTGAATCACATGAATATAATAAATTTACATGTTTCTATTAAACACTGATATCCGCTAGAAAAATTGGAACAGTTTTTATACTGTAAATGATGTATACTTTGTATCCATAAATTTATGAAATTATGGAGGACACGTGATGTTTGTTTATACTATGTGTTCCAACTCTTAAATGGAATGAATTGCCCAGACTAAAGATGGTTACACACGGTACTGAGTTTATCTAAGAGTAAACTTGGAACACGTGATGTTTGTTTGCATCACGTGTTCTGACTTTCTGGATCACATACAGGGAGGGGGGGGTCACGTGATCGGAGTTGACTACACCCGTCTCATAACAAGCGCTGAAACTCCCATTATTCTGAAGATCTGGTGACGGGGGAGGTCATGTGACCGGAATACGGGACAGCGCATCTAATACATTTTATATACTGTACATAAAATAAGTTAAGACTTCTAGTTACTGATATGATTGTCTCCTATCACACTTACCCTAATAAGGGTTTTGTTTTGCGGCTTGGTTGTTCATTTATTGCAATTATGGACATTTGCAATGAATTCGCCTTAATTAGATCAGGATATAAACTGGTCAGATGGAAGGGGATACATATATGCTCCTGAAGAAGATGCGGGATCCTTCCACATAGAAACGCATTGAGCCATTTTACTATCTATTACTGTATCTGGGAAGTTGCTGCACCACTCCTATCCGGACTGGTTTATGGAGTCGAGTTTCCAGCATTTTAATTCAAACTGTGCAAGGATACCTTGCTAAGGAGGTTTACATCTGTCCCTCTGAATATTAACATGCTTATCCTACACTGGATATTAGCCGGAGATATATACACTCTGAAGTGCTGCACTTGAAACTAAAGAACCTGTGGATTAATATTGCTCTCCTGGGTCAGTAACAATTGACTTTTACTCTACATCTTTTTTCCATTTTTATTATTACCTATCCAATTTGTTAGAACTGATGTTTTTTGAACATATAGTATATGGAGTTTAAGAATTTCATTGCAATTGACGACCATATCCTTTTATTTACCTTATGTGCAATAAATACATTTTTATAAGTATAACCAAGACGCATTGATATTTTTCCATACTATTTGATGTACATGTAGTAGATTTGTGCAGTTGCACCTATAGTATTACTCCACTAGCACTGTTTTCTCCTTGTTTATATTTCCTATTAGGTTTATTGAGGAGTTTGACACTCTCCTCTTAAACAGTTGATGTATTGATGTGCGCCAATGTATTTTATATCTTCTGCAACCTTGCATGCAACACCCTCTCTCTATGAGTCTAGATGTGTCACCTTTAAAATAGGCAAATCAATGCACAAAAAGAACACTAAGGCTGAAGAACAAGCTGGTCGCTCTGACAGAGCACTCGCTCTGAATCAGGGCCGGTCTTTTTTTTTTCAGAACGGCCTCCTGGCTGCTCGCATAGCTGTGGGTGACCACCCACAGCTATAGCGAGTGGCCTGGAAGATGATCGCAATGGTCAAGACCATCAGGCTTGCAACGAGACTCTTGTGGTAGGGTCTCATTGCTGCAAGCCCCAGAGAGATTTCGGCTCTAACAGAGCCGAAATCTCTCCCACTGACATCACTCGTGATGTCAGTGGGGCCGCCCCCAAACGGAGGCGTTCACATGGGAAAGCCTCCGTTTGGGCAGCCACTCCCCCGGCCCACCCACAAAAGGGGGCATGCTGTAACTCAACATCAACAGCACACCCCCTTTGTTGCGAGACCCGGAGCGCACTGGCCCACCATCGACCCGGTTGCGAGCGCACAGCGCTTGCGACCGGGTCTGAATCAGGCCCTGTGTTCACAAACTTCACAGATCTATGAGGAGAGTCTAAGGGATATATTTACTAAAGATAGATTTTAATCAATTTTGATGGATTTAAAATCAATGAAAATCAAACAACATTGAGTTTGTGTTTTTGGGGCTAAATCAAACATTTAATAACAGTTTTAGATTTTTTAAGAATTAGTAAATTTGTGATTTAGCCCCAGAAACATATGATATTGATCAATTAAATGAAACTTTAGTAAATATACCCCTAAGAGTCTCCACAAGTGCTATGTGTAAGTCTGATATTTTTGACACTTTAATCATCCTGAAGCCTTCTTTCATCATTTCTGAAGTCTCTGCAAATGTGAGGATGAGTAGTAGTAAAAGTAATGATGACATAGAAATTAAGTATGCTACCGTGGAAGCACAACAATATGAGGGGATATTTGTATCTCATGATAATGAGGATGTTGGTGATAAATGTGCTGAAAATATTCAGGAGGAGGATGTATGTGTCAAATTAAGTCAACCACGAGCAACAGCAGTTCTTGCCAGTGATAAGAAGTAAGACATTTTTATGCCTGGGCATAAGACTAAAAAAGCCACCTCTTCCGTGGAAGAATTTTTCCCAAATCTTGACAACATTTGTCAAGGAATCTGTACCATTTGTAATTCCGAAGATATGGATGTTAGCCATCTAGGCAATCTCCTCCCTGTAACATAATTTGCAGTGAACTCATGCAAATTGGTTATGAAAAGCTGAAAAATCCTGTAAAATAATAACAAGCAGTTCAGCATCAGCTACCAGCAGCTTGGTTAGAACCCAGCATATGCAATCTCCACCACGAACACCTTCATCATCAACTTCCTCATTAATGATCAGAGTTGATCTTCCTGCACCCAGTTTGCAAAGGCTAACTGACTCCTCCCCTATTCAGGATTCCCAAGAAAACTCCTTGCTCACTAGGGCATGCTGCTACTGGGAGTGAACATTCATCACAGAAGGGGATCAAGAAGACTAGTAGTTTCAAACAACAATTGACTGGGAGACAATCATTTGCAAAGTGTGACAGGCACCATCCTGTTGAACAGCGGATCACTAAAGCCACGATGGCTAAGCATCAATGCATCTTTTTCAGTACATTTTGGGAACCATGCTTGATTCTAAATTCAAGTCATATGTAATGTCTTTCTTTCCAACTGACACAGATCTTAAGAGATGCAAAGTGTTCCTAGTGAACAAGTTGTCAGCTCAATTTGCTTATGACATGACAATGTCTCCTATGTCAGTTTCTCCTACAAATACTGTGCCACGAAAAAACTGACCTTTCCCAAGAGACCAAGGGTGATGATGATGAATCAACTCTATCACGACCCAGGTTTCGCAGCGTGGAGGTTTGCAGTCCTTACCAATGAGGGCGCTGTGGCGCAGTCCATCTGGCAAGGAAGCTGGCGTGTGGAGATTGGCATTGCATGTATGCAGAGGTCTGCTAGAATTGGGCCATCCTGACAGGGGTAAGACTAGTGTCGTCTCCGCGTCACAGCTGTCTGGGCGTCACCATGTTTTCTTTGGCCATGTGACATAACAGGCCAATCATCTGTGGGTCACCTGCTCTCTCTGGCCTATCACATTCTGTTGCTGGGTACTTAAGGGTGTTTGGAGCACCCTTTAGTTGCCAGTGCAATGTGCTTCACAGCATCAGCTGTGAGAAAGTTCCTGTGCTCTTGACCTTGAGACCTGTGCTCCGGTGCTTGTCCTAGCTCCTTGTCTGCCTTCAGCTCCTTGCAGCCTGCACTGCTCTGCCTTGCCTTGCACTCTGCTGGAGATGCCCTGCACCTTCCACCAGACCCACTCCTGCCTGAATCTATCACCTCAGTTAACCCATTCCTGTACAGCCAACATCACAGCAATTCCATATATCCCTCTCAAGTCATTACTCTGTATACCAAGATTTCCATTTCACCTTTACAGTCTATCTAGATTCACCTTATTCATCTCTGTCACCATGCTGGACATTTATTTATTCCCACTCATTACAGTTCCCTCCTGCTACAGTTATTAGTTTGTTATTACTGGACTTTAGTTATCTTATTGTTCATTTCTACCAACAACTACATTAAACAACTTACTTTTCAGTTTAAACCTGTTCAGGTATTTACTGTTTCCACCCGGGGTCAACAACAAACACAGACTCTAACAAACTCAGTGCACCAGAGTGAAACATTATGACATCTGGTCAGGCTTAAAAGAATTGCCCACAATTTTTGACACCTTTACCATGACTCAATCTGATACAGTAAGCATCAATGGAATGGTGGATGATTATTTTAATGATAGTATACAAATAAGCATGTCACACAGTCCCTTTGAATATTGGGAGGAATAAAGGCAATTTGGATCCCTTGTACAAACTAGCTTTGGTTTACTTAAGCTGCTGTGTATACTTGGAAAGAGTGTTTACAACATCCAGCAACCTTGTGAGCAATCAGCATAGGAGGCTACTTCCAAAAAAATTTGGAAAAACTAATGATCATAAAAATGAACTACAAATTCTATGAGGAAGACCTTTGCTATCAATTACAACAAAGTAGAGAAAATTCTTTAATGTGGATTCCAGTGGGGACGAGCTCATTTTGTGTAATGAAGATGATATTAACAACCCTGATGATGAGGATGATAATGACATCTTCCTAATGTGGCAATGAATTACAACACTGTTAAGCCCATTTGTAGCTTGGTTTATGGGGCCCAAACAGACTAAGCACTTTAGCCACAAAAAAGTGGCAGTCCCTGTTGCTGAAGTGCTTTGTTTGTGAACTGTGCATATGCTTTTTAGTATACAACATAAGGGTAGAAGGGAGGTCCAAGGACAATTTCATCATGCACCATTTATCATTATGGGCTTTGCCAAGACTGTGTGTGTTTGACAGGCAGAATATATTACTGTACATTACTGGGGAATACTGTACATTACTGGGGAGTTCTTTTGCATCTTGCAGGGCCATCCATCACCAGCTTCTCATCCAGGTGAATAGGCTCCATTTCCTACAGCTTCTCCAATGATACAGAGAAGTATCATCAAAACATATAATGATATAATTAATAATTATCAACTTTGACTAGGCTGTTAATATGTCTTGAATCTCTTGCATTGTCTTGAGGCCTGTCATTTGCTGTTTGGATTCAGTTTCCATTTTAAAAATGTCATTGGGATTTTGGAAGCTTGTTTTTTAATACAGTAGTTTTGTCCGTGTCTCCCATTTATTGTTTTTGATAGTTATTACAGTACTGTTAGTAATCAGTCAATGCTTTACCTGGCTACTACTAAATACACCACCTCCATTTACCTGTGTTGGCCTTGGGCCTCTGATCTAGTTCTTGATTAATGAAAACATTCTATAGGATAGTATAGTTTACTAAACTGCTATCTAGCAATATGACATATATAACCTTAAAAGAGAATGTCAATTGTCTCTTTTATGGCTATATATGTTATATTGCTCATACTAGTTTTTCATTTATTAGTCAATCCATAATTGTTTCTTTGAGAGCTGCATGACGATCAAGGTTGCTTAGGAGATATTCAGACGGTACTGATTGTTTTAGGATATCTATTTATTTATCTTTGCATCCAAATATATTAATATATGGTGCTATCCTGTCTGCCACTGTAGTGCCACTATGTTTCATTGATGAACTTTATTATTTTAACATCCCATGTGTTTGTGCCATTGCTCTGTCTCTTACTTTAGTCAGCCAGCTCTTTGAAGCATTTGGTCAATATCAGTGAAAACAATATTGTGAGGTGGTCAAAATTGACTGGAAATAACTGGACATGAATGATATTTATGTTATTAATACCGTAGGAACAAAACCAGGTCCAAATTACATTATTTTAGGTGTTTTTATCAATTTGGAAGAACATTTTAAGGTGGTTTTGCCAAAACCAAAATACAATGAAAATTTAGAGCGAAAACCCAGGGGTCCAGGCACATTTCTAGATACAGCATAGTTTACAGAATGATTCCAGAGTATTAATGAAAAGTAAAAATGTTTTTACAGTGACAAAATTAAATTGGTATCTAATAGAAATGAATGTCCTGTCCATACTCATCTACAAACCACTAGGACTTAAATGCTAACTAACCCTATTGATTCCCCTTTTCATGTGCCTAGTGCAAATATAAAGAGCACTTGTAGATAATATTTGTGTTGTTAGCTTCTACTAAATTGTTATTTAGGCTTACAACTCAAGTTTAGCTTGCATGCAGGATCATTTTATAAGGGATACCATAAAACAACCACACTGATCCTTTTATGTAATTTTGCAGGCATAATTAAATGAAGCTCCCCAATAACTCCCATGATAATGCTTTCCAATTTAATTAAGTTAGTAAAAACATGCAGTGAGATGTGTTGGCTCGTTCTGGCATTTTGCACTCTGGATCTTCTTTGCAATTGACCCTCAAGGGTTACCCTGGTGCAGAAAATTATTGTGGCAAGGGACAACAGCCACTGCACAGCTATGGAGGCAAAGGGGCCTATTTATCAATAATTATTTGTGGGCTATCCCCCAAAAGCATCCGTATTCAGTAGGGTACCTGAAAATCATTAGTATCCCCCGAATGTATGTACAGAGGCCCACAGCAGATATACAAATTTGCAAAAGCAGCCCCCATAGGTTAGTATGAACCTGCTTTTTTGTTAAATTCACTAAGCTCTGGAAAGCGATACATTCTGGAGCATTAGTGACTGTACCCTATGGGCTAATATCCACAAGAGTTACCCTGGCACTCAGACCATGCATGCCAGTAGTGTGCATGGCTCCAGAAGAAGAAGTGGTGAAGTGATCACTAATGAAATCCTTTCACTTCTTAAACACAACAGGTACTGTCTTCTTTCTGAGACTTTGTCCCTGTGGGTGTATTTTAATATATTCAGGTGAACATTCATTTCTTATTAAATAAAATGATATTCAAAGTATCTTTACAATGATATTCAAAGTATCTTTTCAATAAGGAAGTATTAGTTGAAATCATTTACACGCCAAACAAGTAAGAAAAGCTAAGCAGACATTTAATATAGGATTTTTACAGATGCTATAGCACAGGAATGCCTGTCCACCACACTCAAAGTATTGTATACACAGAATTTAAGATGTTACCTTATAAAGCACATTCCTTATAACCTCTTTATTTTATCATCATCATCATCTTATCATTGAACACACCTACTGTATACTAAGTGACATCTAGTAGTGTCAAAACATAAAAACTTAAACATAAACTTAAAGCAAGATCATCTGCTCTAATAACCCCCCTATTTAAAGATCAATATATTTTGACAAGCTCATTTCTGAATACTGTGAGAATCTCCATAGTAATACCATCATAGAATCCTGAGATTTTTTTTAGTAATCAATTTATGTAAGCATTATTATCTCTCAGCTACTAAAACTGTTATTATACAATTATTATCCTAAAGTTTACTTAGAAGCCTTCAATATTAACACTACCCTGATTTTCAATAGGTAGGATCACTATGCCAAAATAAATAATTAATAATAAGTAATTCATTAATCATTTAAAAACACAATATACTTTACGTTTCAATATTTCGTCAACACTTTAGGAAACTGCTGTTACATAAGTCTCATACCATTACAGAGGAAGCAGAAACACATTTTTTTCTCAAGGACACAAAGGAATATGTAATTGATTGTACATGTCCCCTGAGTTTATTCCTTCCTTTTCCCATGATACCTTGCAACAACCATTTTAACTCTACTCATAATCATCATATCTGTTTAACATTATTTTATTTTTTTAATAATCTGCAATACAATCTTATTGGAACATATCAGCACCAATAATAATAATTTTAACTTTTGACATGCAATAAAAACTAAAAAAAAAAAAAAACATTGAATGTATGTTACCTTTAATGTACCCTGAGTCTAAAGAGACAATCACCAGGTGATTCCTATAAGTAATGGTGATACAATATACAATATTTAATAACCTGTAAACGTGAATATTAACATTAGAGGTTTATGTCATGATGTGCTATTGCTATGATAACACTGCAAAATCAGTATTCACAAACATGTTTTCCCACTTTCTAAAATGTTCCTCTTACAGATGACAGTTTTCTTTAGCTCGGGAAAGACAAGCAAGGATAACCAGCAAAATGCAGCAATGCACCATCAGGCAATTTTAGTTTCTTCTATTTTATTTGTTTTTCTAATGTAACAGACACTGGTGTAGAGAGAGATGATGTATAAGATTTCAATATGTTTATTTAGAAAAGTAATTTTTTGATAAGAATGGGGCTTTTTGTTCAATTGCTTCACTACTGACCTGGTAGCACCACTGTCTTTTGTGTGTTGAATGTACAGTGCACTGTACTGTGGGCTGTGAGGACAATGCTTCAGGATCTTCAGATCTTTTTCACTAAAACAAAAATCACTTTATAGTTCAACACTCAGCCACTCCTTTTCTTAAGCAAAAATCTATCATTCAAAACTTTTCTCTTCTTAGTTGACATCCTTTATATAAAAAGGACTGCCTTTAAAAAACATGACACTAAAAAAATTAGGCTCTCACACAAACATAGTTTTTTTTTATCTCAAATAATAATAAATATAAAATGTAACATCCTTTTTTTCTTATTCTCCAGTGAAAATGTACCAGTCCCACTGAGAAGGACCTAAATTGTTCTACTTTGGAACTTTAATGTTTAAAATGTTGCATTGTTCTCTGAATTTACTTTAATTGATAGCAGGCACTGCATAAGCCATTTTTTTTTCATCTACTTTTTGATATAAACATTGCATAAACCTCTCCATCCCTTGATAACACAATTTCTCAGTTTGTTCAGCTCTTCTTCTCTAACAACCTGTCACAAAGATGTATGAGTAAATTACTCAAACACCACAGTTAGAACCCCATGGCAGAAGTTCAAAAATGTATGGCAATAGCAGTGAGCAACCAATTTATTAATAGAATACTGCTCACCTGTGAGGCTTCTACAACCCAGGCACAGAACAATGTCATGTACAGTCCAAGGTCTGACACACAAGAATCCAGCAGGTAACTTAATGTAGCAAGTAGAGATTAAGTTGGTCCAGAGTCCAATAGACAATTATCCAGCAGGTTTGTTTAAGTAGCAAGACAGAAGCAGAGGTCAAGTTAAAGTCCAGGGTCTGATAAACAAATATCCAGCAGGTTTGTTTAGGGGGTCAGACAGAAGTAGCAGTACAGAGAGTTTTGCCAGAGTGAGAAAGCAAAAATCAGAATAAGGCAAAGACTTTCCAGATAGAAGACTAAACACCTTCAAAGAGCTGCTAGGTGATGATCCATTTTATGGCCAATGGGGGTGGGGCTCTTTAACAGCAACACCTCCTGCGCATGCACCTGGCTTCCTCCTGCAGGCTTGCGTTCCAGTCACCTGAAGATGACAAAAGCGTATGCCCCGAAGACATAACCCCAGGTGGCAACAAACACAGCCACAGGACCCAGGAAACAGCAGCCTGTGCGCAGTGAGCAGTGTTCAATAAGTGACACTATGCCTTCCTTTATTAAATGACTTATAGGTGCTCCAGGCTTGTCAGGATATTTTGTTTAAGTTCTAGAACAAGGCTGGATGCATTAATATTTTCCATTGGTTCCCAAAGATATCTTCTTTACAATTAACTAGAAATAAAAGGTATTTTTGTTTAATTTTGGAGTCTAGGATTCACTCTACTTCAAACTTATCAGTTCCTGAATCTTAACTGATGGAGTAGCAACTGGAGTTGAATTAGCTGCTAATTTAATTTGAGAATCATGAATAGGTGTGTCATGGGAGTTGAAGTTCATTGTCATAATCATTGTGCATAGCTGTTATGACCAGGTATCTCTTCCCAGGAGCCTGCGGTGCTTACCAGTATGGACGCTGTGGCGTGGCCATTCCGGCGGAGGAGCTGGTATTTGGAGACTGGCGCTGGGTGCGTGCTGGGGTCTGATATCTGTTGAGTCCTGCTGGCAGGGGTAAAGCTATCAGCATCACCATGCTACAGGTGTCTGGGCGTGGCCATCTTGCCTCAGGTCATGTGACATAGTGGGCCTATCCTGATGCATCAGCTGATCTCTCCCAGCCACTCATGCTCTGCTGCTGGGTACTTAAGGGGGTTTGGAGCCCCCTGTAGTTGCCAGTGCAACATGTTTCACAGCTTGCTGTGAGAGAGCTCCCTGTGCTCCTAAGCCTTGTTCCTGCTCCGGTGCTACCTCTACCTCCTGTCAGCTAATCGGCTACCACAGATCTCCAGCACCGCTCTGACCAGTCCCACAGCCTCCAGTCTGGTGGTGACTGCCCGGTCTCCCACAGGGTACCCACTCCTGTGCTCTGAACCTGTCATTAACTCCTCATTCAGCCATTCATCAAGGATATCTCATTCAAGCCATTCTACTGGAATCAGGATATCTCATTCAGCCATATTTGCATCATTTCTGGATTTCATTTTAGACATCTCTGCCACTTTCCTGGACATTGACTTTGTTCTCTCCTACCACATACCCCGGTTCTAAGTTTATTTACATTGAGACTCTATTTACTATCTATATATTTTCATGTCTACTAATATCCATATAAAATAACACTTTCCACTTTAAATCTGTTGCTGCTTCCACTTATGTTTCCACCCCGGGTGCACAAAAATCCCAGTCCGTAACAGTTTGCATTGGCCTAATGGATTCGGCCACTGGACAGGAGTCCAGAACAGATTTATTCCAGCAACACGTCTGGAGGGCCTGGAGGCCATGCAACAACAAATGGCAAAGTATGTACAGGAGATGGCGCTCCACCAGGATACATTACAGGCATCGCTGGTTTCCCCTGGCACTCCTGCAGTCACCGCTGTCTCTACCTCGGTGGTCTCTACTGCTGGGTCTCCTCCTCATCTGTATCTGCTCACTCCCAGCAAGTTTGATGGCAATCCTAAACTGTGTAGTGTATTTCTCAATCAGTGCGATGTGCATTTTACACTCCAGCCTTCAAATTTCCCTACTCCGAAGACCAAGGTGGCTAATATTGTATCATTATTATCTGGTCCAGCCTTACACTGGGTTTCTCCACTCTGGGGATGATTTGACCCTCTATTGAATAATTACTCTGAGTTTCTAACTTCATTCAGGAGGATATTTGATGAGCCTGGGAGAACCACTTCCGCATCATACAGTATATTACATCTGAAAAAAAGGAATCCGTCCTGTCAGTCAATATGTTATCCAGTTCCAGACATTGGCATCTGAACTCAAATGGAATGAGGAAGCCCTGACATCGGCCTTCTGGCATGGACTCGCAGATCGGATAAAGGATGACCTAGCCACTCGTGATTTACCCACCAGCCTCAATGATCTTATCTCGCTATGCAATAAAGTAGATCTTCGCTTCAGAGAATGTAAGGCAGAGAAGCATAGATAAGAACACCCTAGACCTCCTCCTACCCCCTCTCTTGCCTATTCTCCTACCTCATCTACAGATGAAGAACCCATGCAGGTTAACCAAACCCAGTTCTCTAAAGAGGAACGACAGAGATGTCTCCAAAAGTATCTCTGTATGTATTGTGGAGGGACTGGCCACATGGTGGCTTCCTGTACCCATAAGCCGGGAAACTCCCATTCCTAACTAGTTTCGGGGACACCCAGTTTGGAGTAATTCTTCCGTCCCCAAAGAAAAATGATTATGTGTTGTCTGTAGCACTTGATATCAAGTCTAGTCCTGTGTTTGTGTCTGCCCTCCTGGATTCTGAGGCAGCAGAGAACTTTATGTCTCTTCAGTTGGTGGATAAACTTCAAGTTCCTGCATCATCTTGGACCATGCTATCTCCTTGACCTCTATTGATGGTAGACCCATATTTGATGGAATTGTTTTAAGAAAGACCCAACCTAGCTCTCTATTCTGAACATATCAGTTTCTTGATAATACCCAAGGCATCCCATGATATCATACTTGGATTCCCATGGCTACTTAAACACAACCCTAAGATTGACTGGATGACTATGCAAGTTCAGTCATGGAGTAAGGCGTGCCAAGGTTCTTGCCTTCCAAAGATTCAACCTGTAAGAAAGATTGTCAATTCTGAAATACCACAAATTCCTGAAGAATATCAATCATTTTCTGATGTTTTTCTTACCTCCTCACAGGGAATGGGACTGTCCAATCGAATTGATGCCTGGAAAGATGCCCCCTCATTCCTGTCTGTCTGTGTGCTGATCCCATGTGTTCAGTAATTGCTCTCTGTCTCTGTACAATATCGACTGCACACTAATTGATTATCTTGTCTGTGTGCACAAGCCAGAGGCAGGAGTCTATCATTAGGGAGGCTTACAGGGCATGCTCGGATTGGGCCCTGTGTCTGTTAAATTGCAGCCAGTCCTTCACTCCATGCCGGTGATAGAGTTTCTTGTACTTCTGGTTGTTCCAGTCTCCTGATTCTCAGTTGAGTTCCTGTGTCAGTTTACTGTGTTTGTCTACTGCCGTTTGTACCATCCAGGTGGTGCAGTCTGCATTCCTCCTGCTTGTGCTGCTCGTGTCATCCAGGAGGCACAGTGTGCTTCCTCCTCCAGAAGTCCCAGTCTAGCCTGGCAGCTTGTGTCAACCTGGCAACATTTGCTGCAACCCAATGTTCTAAGGCCTGATTCACAGGCGCTCGCTATTTGCGAGCACTCGCTCTGAATCAGGGTGGATATTTTTTTTTAAATCCGCCTCCAGGCCACTCTTATAGCTGTGGGTGACCACCCACAGCTTTTACGAGCGGCCTGGCGATGGTCACGATTATCACGACCATCGGGCTTGCGACGAGACCCTTGTGGTAGGGTCTCAGTTCCCGCAAGCCCGAGTGAACTTCCTGCTCTAATAGAGCAGGAAGTTCACTACTGACATCACGAATGATGTTAGTAGGGCCGCCCACAAATGGCAGACGTTCCTTCGGGAATGCCTCCATTTGTCCAGCCACCCCCCCTCCCCACCTACAAATGGGGGGAGCTGTCAATCAACATCAACAGCCGTCCCATTTTGTAGTGAACCTAGAGTGAGTGAAGTTCTCACTCGCTCCTAGGCTTGTGCACACGCATTGCACACGCCACATGTGCGCACTGGCCAACCATCGACCCGCTTGCGAGCGCTATGTGCGTGTAAGCGGGTCTGAATCAGGCCCCAAGTGCGCAATCCTGTGCACCGTCGCCAGTGTCATCCCAGTAGCATTGGTAGCAAGTTAGCATCCCCAGTGCGCAAGCCAGCACACCAACGCCAGTGTCATCCATGTGGCACTGGTAGCTACTCAGCGGTCCCAGTGTGCACACCAGTGCATATTCGCCAGTGTCATCCGGTGGCATTGGTAGCAACTTAACGTCCCCAGTGTGCAAGCCAGTGCACCATCGCCAGTGTCATCCCGGCGGCACTGGTAGCCACTCAGTATTCCCTGTGCGCAAAGCAGTGCACCATCGCCAGTGTCATCCCGGCGAAATTGGTAGCAGCGCTACGTCTTTTGACTCCCACCACCTAAGACTCATCAGTCCAAAGGCTGCATCTAACCCTGGGGCCCCAGGTCACAACTTGACAAGACAAACCAGCCGTCAAGGCTGCATCACCAGCTCAAAGGCTTCATCTTGCTCCAGGCGCTCAGGCCACTACCAGCCAAGGCAAATCAGCCCTCAAGGCTACTTCACCAGACCAAAGGCTGCATCATGCTCCAGGCCCTCAGGCCACTATCAGCCAAGGCAAATCAGCCCTCAAGGCTGCTTCACCAGCCCAAAGGCTGCATCTTGCTCCAGGCCCTCAGGCCACTGCCAGCCGAGGCACTCCAGCCCTCAAGGCTGCTTCAATGGCCCATTGGCTGCATCACACATTTGGTCCTCTGGCCATCACCACTTACAGCTAAATCAGCCCTCAAGGCTGTTTACCAACTAAGTCCAACCAATACTAACCCTTAGCTCTTAACACAAACATGGACCTTATGCTGCATAATTATCTCCAAGCGATACAGTACTGTAGCTCACTGACAGGAGTTTGGTCATAAACATCTATATTCACCAGGGTAGCACTCAGGGCTTGGAAGAACTGTGATGGCTTACTGTTAGGTTGCTGCTGCTGCACACATATGTTTAATAGAGGGTCATATGCTGTTCGTCATTCTTATATAAGCCTATAACATCATACAGACACCAACTGGCTGGAAGGTGAGGCTCAGTTTGATGATGTCATAACAAATGTGCCCATAACCATGGAATCAAACAGTTTATATAAGTCTATCTTGTGCATATACCAGCTGGCCAGTGCATTTTAACCATGTCGATATCATCATTGTCGACATCCTACTGTTGACTACAGATGTGTCCTCGAACACCAATCCTCAATACGCCATGCAGCAGCACGAGACACCCGATGCAAGTGAGCCATGCCGAGTGGCACTGTGTAGCAACTTTTCCTTTAAATTTGCTTCTTATTTGCACAGCAGACACAGCAAAACACCACTCAGTCTGTACTAGAGATGCTGGTTCAGATTAGTTTTTAAATTGTACAAAGTTGCAGGTGAATGGAACATTGTGTGAAAAAATCTGCGGATGCTGCATCGTAGCTCTTTGGATACAAATCCAGACTCATTCGCACACAGATGTACAAGTGTTGCATAACAAATGAATCAGTTCAGTCTCGTTAAGCAGTTTTGCTGCATCTGATTTTTAATTTGTGTGACTGAGACTCACATTTGAGTGAAAAAGATGTTTGGCGCAAGCCAAGTAGGGCTGTTTGGCGCAACTGCGACAATAGTGTATGAGGACACATCTGTATATTTATGGTGACATTTCAACTGTAGATAGTCTGACTGCAAATCCCCAGAGCAGATAGAAAGAGTTCCCTCCTTCAAACTATGGGCACACATAAAAGCTAATGTCTTGTTATAAGTATAAAGCTGCATGCACACACAACGATTTTGTTACCAACGATTTTCTGAACGATTTTATGAACGATTATCTGTCAGATTATCTGTCAGATTTTTTAAAGTGTAATGAACAATTTTGTTGAACTACAAATGATTTTTGCATATTAACTTAATAAAAATCGTTGAGTTGACCAGTCTGACTGAACTACAAACTACAAACTGCAAATGTGAACGCGCATGAACGATAATCGTTCATCGTTTTCACTCAGAAAGTGAACGATTTTTTCAATGATTGAATGATAAACGATATCGTTAACGATAATCGTTCAAAAAATTGTTGTGTGTGTATGCACCTTAATTATTAGACATTACCCTCCTGCACAACAGAAAAAAATATTGGAGCCAAGGATGAGGGAAGATCTTCTCCAAACTGGCTTCTAATAATTAACGGGCACTGACATTAGTCACTTTTGGTTAATTGTCTTTCAATTTAAAGAAAACACACTTTTATAGACACTTTAGTTACATTTTATTTGTTGTGTTAGTATGAGCAAAAGACTAATAATATTTTCTGAAAACACAAAGTCTTCTGAAAAAAAAAAATTGGTAATGACTTCACACACTCATTCACCTAAAGCAGGGGTGGGCTATTAGTGTGTGTCCCTCCAGCTGTTGTTTAACTACACATCCCAGCATGCCTTGCAACAGTTTTAGCATGGCTGCTTATTGCCCACCGCTAACCTAAAGTAATGTACAGTATAACTGCCGCTCTTTCTCCCCTGATCCGTTGGTCACAGTGGGAGTTGATCTTGCTTCACAATATGACTTGAAAAATGTTTGCATAGTTAAAATATATTTAATCATCAAACAAAACTGTGTTCATCTTAAAGAAAAGTGCAGCCACTGCTCTTTAAAATATGCTGGCCTGGCTTAGCCCAAAGTCTACAAATAACAAAATATATTAGTATTGAATTAGCATAAGAAACATCACGTAATAACTTATTTTCCCGATTGTAGTCCCAGATTTGCTGTCCTTAGAGGCCATTTGCAATATGTTTTTGTAGGTACGCCAAGGATTTAATTTATGTAAGTTTGAAAAACAGGTGGGACTTGACAACACAATTAGGCTAGTGTTATTAATCAAGCAATAATTGTAATTTTGCCTTAAAAAATGTTACAGCGAAGATACAAAAATCAGTAAGACCAGAACATGCCTGTACCCCTTTTTTATTCCTATTTATTTATGTCGATTTTTACTGAAAATACACTTGTACACTATCCATTGCTGTTCAATTACAATTAAACAGCTGCTTGTATTGTACATTTTATTTTGCTACAATAGATAATACCTGGATGGCTGATGCTTGAATTATAACAGCATCAAAATGAACAAATAAGGAAAGGGTTAATCCACTTCAATAGTTTAACATTTCACACTGTACTGTCCCACATGTAGACTGACTAATAAAGGTACGAATCAGAGATGGTTGGTAATGCAGCCACGGTCCCAGACGCTCTCACAATAGCAGTTGCGGGAATATGCAAATGCTGATCTCAGCCATCTTTTTATGCGGGACAGTGGGATGGATTGTACGAGCATTGAGATGCCTACTTTCAGTCTGTGGATTTGTGATGAAGTTTGTAAACACTCCAACATCTACGTAACATTGGTCCATCAACATTTGCGATAGCCTGGGGTCTACTCTAGCTACTCTCCTTAAATCCAACTAAACATGGCCTCTTAAGATGTGGATTTGCGAACAGGAATGCAGCAGTGTTCCCAGACACACCCATCACACAGCCATGAAACGGACCCTTTTTTAAAATTACTTTAGGTCACCTCCTAGTCTCACACATAATATGTCCAGGGATCGTAAAACCCATCTCAAGTGTTAGTGATTCCATTTGCAATTACATACAGCATCGCTCACATTGGTTGGCGCATTCACTGTAAGGTTTTTTTTTAGACTTTTAGCGCATGCACAGTAGCAACAAATCGCTCAGCTGCATAAATATCGGCACCGCATACTACTCTGAATCAGATCCTAAATACACATCATCGCCTGGCTATACATTTTTCTTCCAAAAGACCCACTTTTAAAAACAAGATTAAAATATGTATCTGAGCACTAAATGTTTTCAAAGATATTATTTGTATTCTTAACAAAAATGTGCATATGTAGCAATTTTACACTGCGCTGACCTGACCTGTGATGAAAATATCCCTGTGATACTGTAATTATATCATGTGAATAGTCAGCAGTCCCAAGTCACCCAAGGAGAATGGTAAATGTACGGTATGTGTGGCTCAGGAGAGTTATTGTAGATCCCGCCATGCCTCTCCTTTATGTGTGATAGAACATTACAAATCAGTAGCAAACTAAATATATACCTATACCCACTCAAGGGTTCTTTCTATTGATTGTTCTGCTGACTTTGGCAAACCCAAGAGATAAGATATCCAACAAATTAAGTTTTTATTTTAATTCTTTACTGAATTTAATCAACAGTGAAAAGGGGTTTGGTACGGGATCCCAGTAGATGGGATGCCAGCAGTCAAAATTACCGACAGCGGCATCCTAACAGTCAGAATCCCGATGCCTGAAGGTAAGTAGCATAACCCTAACCCTCCCCCTAACCGTAATCCACCTCTTCCACAGCCTAACCCTAATCCTCCCCTCCAGTAGCCTAACTCTAACCCTCACCTAGTGCCTAACCCCTAACCGTAAACCTAACCCTCCCCCTAACCCTAATACTTACCATGGGGATGCCAGTGGTCGAGATTCTGGAGACAGGATTCTGACCAAAAAAGTACTCCATTGTTTCATCCATCACTTCATTTCTGGATAAAATAAGTACATGGAAATGATTATTCCCTAATTTAAACAATTTGTAAATAGGTAAAGAAATAATTTGATATGCAAAGTAAAGTTATAAGAGCAACCATATGCAAACTGAGTGTCAACCAGACCTCAATCAAACTCTTTTGCTGCACTCCTTCACTTTAGGTCCACTCTGCACTAAACACCTAATTGCAATAGACATCCAGTGATAAAAAATGTAGTGCACCCCAACGGTGTGAAACATAATACGGTAATAAACCAATGATAAAAAAAAATAATCATGTGAAAGAAGTGCAGTATGAAATAAGAAACAATCCCCTGCAATACTATGACCAGCATGTGTGTTATTTCCCTCAAATCAAAGCGAAAAGGTAGACATTGGGAAGTCTTCTCCTGTTACTCTGCTATGAAATATGAGGCCTCAGACGTTGCCATTCACCAATATCTCTCTGTTCACCTCTTGCAAGTTTCGGCCAGGGAACACAACATTACTAAGCACACCGATAATGTTTTACTAATTCTTATGCAAATCTTAATGTGTCACTAACTTGATTCAATTCTTGATGCAATTGGCACAATTCTGTCATGCAGACACAGTTAGAGATGGATGCACTTTAGGGTAGCTCTGTGCATTAACTCCTACATAATCATCTTCTCACAAATATAAAAGATCTAGGGGCCTATTCATCAATACTAAAATAACGTTTTTAAGGACATTTTCCTTAAATAAGGTTATTTTAGTATTCATGATGACACTTAGCACAGGAGATAACACTGATATCTCCTTGCTAATTCCCCCTGCGTTCATTTCCACACTCCCCATACATGAGTATGGGGATATGGAAATTATGGTATTCATCAAATTTCTAAAATTATGTATTTTTGGAATTTGATGGAGGTACTATCTGCCACTGTGAGGTGGCGAATAGCAAGTGAGACTTACCTGCGGTCAGCTGGACAGGTCCTCCGCAGCTCCCTCCTGCGCTCTGGTCCCTCCTATGGCTCCTGTGGTTGCTCGCACTGTGTGTTCTCCCAGCAGAACACAATAAAGTTTAGAGAAAATATTTAATTTTGTTTTCTAAACAGTACTGTGGTATGCTGGGAGACCACATGTCAGACCAGCAGGACAGAGCCGGAGGCTGCTGCGTGGGCAGGTAAGTGCCGGATGCGTGGGAAGTGAGCGGAGCGAGAGGGGGGAGTGGGGGTTGGGGGGCACACAAACTTACCACCGCTGTAGGTAGAGCCACGCATGCGCTGGGTTTACAAATGTAACAGCGCATGCGCAGCACTGTTTCCAGCTGTGGTAACTTAGAGTAGATAGGGAAAAGTATCTATTTTCCGAAAAGCTGTCATCGCAAAAATAACAGCTTTTCAGAATAGCTACTGATGGAGAGGAGGAATGATGAATTCCTCTGGTAGTTAGGTAGAACTCCATGCGAGTTCTAAACCTAATTACCTCCATCGATTTTGAAGGTATGATGAATAGACTCCCTAAACATATACAAATATGCAAAGACAGTGGTAATTAGTTGTGATGAGGAATGTTTTCACACCAAGGACAGTTTTATTTATCTCTGTTAGAATATAATCTCAGTTTGGCTACTGGACCCAGAGAGCTCAGCTATCATGCTAATGCAATTTCGGTTCTTCATTTGATGATGTCTGTGGTCTAGTTGGTTGGCAGCAGTTCATGCAACAACCTCCACAATCACAAGTAACAAGTGTCCTGGCTCTGTCCTGATTCCTTAAATCAACAACTGAGTCACGGGAAGTAGCACTGCCTTCAATGTAAAGTAACTTGAATTTCTTATAAAATTCAACTACCCTGACCTTCACAAATGTTTATAAAGAACACTTGATGTTATGAATGTTAGAGAAATAGTACTAGCTGGATTATTTTACACCCTTTACAATGTTGATACCTTAAGGGTGTTTCTTATTTCAAATGATAAAACATTATTAGGCTTAAAGAAAATCATATTCCAGTACATTTAGCAAGAAGATCATGCTCCATTACATTTAGCAAGACAAATATTCTGGCATTCAGTATAGCACTAGGACAAAGCCATAAAGACAGCACACTCTGGGCCTGATTCAGAGCCGGACGCAAGCAGCCGTTAGCTCTTACGCATTCGATTTTTTTAAACCATGCATGCATCCGGTTATCATTGCGCATGTGCGGCCGTATCTTTGCGGTCATTTTTCTTTTGCTCGTATACACAGCGAACAGAAAGTGACCTATGTAATTTGATTGACAGAATGTTCCGTTTATGGGTTGTAATGGGGGTGGAGATGTGAAAACGCGGCGTGTCAAGCCGTTTTTTGGGCGTACATGTATTATCTTGAACGAACGTCCAATTTGGACTATATTTTTGATACGTCACTGTGTGATCCAGTTACCATTATTGCTGCTCGTTCAGCTTGTGGTAGGGTATTGGATCTCGCAAAGATGATGGTCTCTTCGTAGCTCCCTAAGCGAATTGATGTTTTGCTATTCTCCTTGAGAAGGCACAAGACCAATCACCTAATAATTGGTTCACTTGTTAGAAGGTGATTTGCAATGAACGCATGTTGTGTTCCTTTTTGTTTGTGTTTTGAAATCACAGCAATCCCCAAAATAAATGTTTCACTTATGTTAAAAATGCTTGATGTTTTTGAGATATTCCGTATGCATGTTGTTGTCAGATTTCTTTTGTTTTTTAATAGCCCAACACCAATCTACTTTTTTTGTAAAATATTCTTTTCGTTTTGTTTTAAATCCCGAAAGAGAATCAGCTACTAATTGCTTTGCTTGTGTTATTGTTTACTTACCTGTTACCTGATGTTTTTATTTTTTTATATTTGTTTTTAGTATATGACCTTTGTTATGTATTTAACTATGTTTGTTCAAGTCCTTTTTAGCCAGTTGATAATGAAATTGACACACAATTTTTGATTTTTGGTTTTATTTTTTTAAAACATTAACATCCATTTTTTTTTTTTTTTTGTTTGGCTTTTTGATCCGCAAAAAATGCAATTTTTTACATTTGGAAAAATCCAAAGTAATTAAATTAAAAAAAACAATTAACAAGAAAGGAGAGAGAGGTTTTGGGGTGCAAAAATATGGGGCAAACACAGAGATGGAATTTTGGGGAATTAGCCAGTGCTGTCAACACCTTTTCCCCCGCTTGGCTTGATGTTGGAGGGAGCATGACTTTGTCTGTCTGGTCGTGTACCTGGCCTGGCCAGAGGTAGATGTTGTTTCCTCTGGCCTAGGCATAGGGCTAGGCACATTTGGAGGGATGGCTGATGTTGCGCCAGAGGAGGAGGGCCCTGATGTTCCGGCAGGAAGGGAGGCCGGCTCCAACATGCACAGGCGGACGAGCTGCTTCAGGGCATTAGCTATTCTGACATTGGCCGCAGCATTTTCCTCCAGGGTGTCCGCCACCCGAAGCAGATTGGCGCCCATCCTCATCAGAACCTCGGTGTTCTTATCCGTTTTTTCATTGAGATCCGAGGGAAGGGCCACTGCCTGCGAGGGGGAAGGCCCTGGACTGTCCGCCACAGGGTCCCCAGCCGGATATACTGCTTCTTCCCCTGCGGAGGCAGCAGATCTACTGCGGCCAAAACTCAGTTCTGGAGCAGACTCGCCATCTTCTGTGCCTGTGTGAAAAAGATAGATAATACAAATCTTAGTACATTTGTAAATTTACTTAAACAAGTTTTTCAATCATTTTTTACTAAATTACCTGCGGCAACATGTGGAGCTGAAAAGTCTGGCATGTCTGTGTCCATGTTGGACGCCAAACACCTCCTCTTCCTGCACACACCCCTGTGCCAGCTCCTCCAAATCTGTTAGCTCCAATAACACAGGGGTTGGCCCACCACCTGTCCCCCCTGAATGCCTAGCCCTATCTGCCAATTTTGTTTTAGCCGATATTTGAAGTCACTCCATCTGTTGTTTAAAAATGTATGGTTAGATTTGTTCATAATTTAATAAAAATTTGGAAATAGGTTACAGCAGTTATGTAGCGGCATTTGACCTCTTTGGTTGAACAGACAAAGTCACCAACCCCATTGACAGCACTGGCTATTTCCTCCCACAGTTTCCATCTCTGGGTTGCACCCATATTTCGGGGTGCCTGTGCCAGGTTATCAATGCACTTTTGCACCAAAGCCTACATCTCCTTTCTTGTGAATTGCGGCTGCCTTTTGCATTTCTCCCTGGCCTGGATACTAGGCCCCGCAGCCTCCTCATTCTCAGTCTCAACACCTTACAAAAAATTTAGAAAAAAACATAATTTTTTTCTTTTTTTTTTTGGTGGTAACTTTAATTTTTGAGCTACTTACTGTGAGGTCCTGGATTTTGGCTTTGCTGCTGTTCAGTGGACATGATTAAACCCTTGAATTCAGCTGACCCATTGTGGGCTCTCGTGACGTTTTTATAGATGCGTGTGCATTATACGGGCGCATCTATTGTGCGTCATTGATTTGTGCGGGAAAGTTTGGTCTATTTAAGGCTTTTTTGTGGCCTTGTTTCGGGGTGGGTTGTTTGTAGTGGTTGTCATTGTTGTTTGAGAGTTAGCCGGAGTAGTGGTTGTTTGCGGAGAGTTTGGTGGATTTTTGGCGAGTTTTCTGTTGTTTGTTTATTTTCTTTTGCATTTTTGAGTTTTTTTTTTTCACAATTTTTTTTTTTGTTGAGGTAAGTTTTTGGTCGATTATAACTAGCAAATATTTTTTTCATTTTTAATGTTAATACATGTTTCCTTTGCTTTTGTTTAGGTTTTCTTTTTTTACGTTTGGTGTTGTGGATCTCGTTTATTTTGGTGTTATCATCTTTGTGCGGTAAGTGTTTTTTGTCCTACATTAGACCCTGTTATTTTTATTAATTTTTCATGTTTATTTAAGGGGTCACACTATGCAGATAAGTGTACGTAAAAATTTTTTTTTTTTTGGAAATGGTTTTTTTGCCATTATAAATTCGAAATGTATTGCATATATTTTGTTCATCTCCTGTCTGTGGCTTAAGTGTACCATTAAGCGTTATTTTGTAACCTGTATTGCGTATATTTTGTTCATCTCCTGTCTGTGGCTTAAGTGTACATTACAATTTTCATGTACAATCCTAGAATAACAACATCATCTGTGTAGTGCATGCATTCTTTATATTTTAGCCTTAGCCTGTCTTTATTTTGTGTAAATTTTTACATTATTTATATGGAAAATCTAATTCGTAGGTTTACTTCAAGAAGTCACTGCCTAACCCTGTAAGATTCTTCTTAATGTGTAAAAAAGATAAGTATATTTTCTCATTGTTAAATTTCAAAAAAATAACTACATTGTCTAACATTTCAGATTGATGTTGGGCGAATTATAGTGGCGATGGTCCACGACCCCGACAAACCTGAACATCCACCTAGGCGTAGGCATTGTAGGTGTGCAAGGCCCCAGATATTTAGAACACATGTCACCCTTTTTGGAATGCCTGATGATGTGGTCTTAAGGCGTTATCGCCTACCACCCCAAATCATCCTAGACACTCTTTCATTAATAGAAAGTGATCTTGAAAGGCAAATTAACAATCCAACAGCAATACCACCACTTACACAGTTAATGTCGGTGTTACATTTTTGCGCCTCAGGATCCTTCCAGACCACAGTTGGCATCGTTGCTGGAATTTCCCAATCCTCCTTTTCAAGAATCCTGAGGGCGGTAATGGATGCACTATTTAAGCACCTCCATCATTTTATTAATATGCCATTGGTTATGGGGTCCCTTCATGTGGTTAAGCAGAAATTTTTCAAATTGCAGGAGTGGTGTCCCAATGCAGCCAGAGGATGCCTTGCCTGAGGATGGCCCCCCCGAGGTTGGTCGGAGGAGAGTGTCACGGGGGGCCATACGTGATGAGGTAGTTTCTCATTTTTTCAGGTATGTTATTTTCCTTTTTTTAACATTTCTTTACATTGGGCAGAAGGTAAATTATGTGTGTTAACTATCCTATGTTTTGAATTGTAAAATGCTTCTTTTCTTGTTTTTTCCCAAACAAAACAACAACCTGCTTACTCCATGAAATTGAACGATTGTGACAATAATGATTCAAAAATGAACTTAACACCTGGACAAATGTGTTTTTATCCTGAATTTGGACAACATGTGGGCATGCAACATCTTCATCCAGATCTTGATTTTGTGATTTGTACTTTTGTGTGTATCTTTCTTTTTGTTTGTGATAATGTGTAATAAAATTTGTAAAACTTTAATGTTTTTTTTTAAAGTTTAAAATACACGAAAAACCTCTAACAAATGGACAGTACCTTTGAAATTTGTTTCCAAGTTTAAAGTGTTTTTTGGGGGGGTTTTGCAATTTTTTGTTGAAAAAAATGCATTAACTACATAAGGGTATTCTAGCAAACCATTATGGAGTTAATGTCAATTTACCAAAGATTGGAAAATTTAAGTTATGTTTCCAATTTCTGGAAATCCACTCAGACTGTATGTTATATCATTTTTTTAAAAATTGAAAAAAATTTTGGACCCTAAAATTGACAAACTTTTTTGTCTGGAACATTGCTTGCACTTTCATAAGCAAAAACACAAAACAAATGATGCAAAAAACATTTAACACATGCAAACAAATTGATTGTCCTTGGTAGCTAATGTTTGAGGCAATAAATTAGATTTTTGAAATGTAAAAATTTTTAATAACAAAATAAACCAAAAAACAATATTGTTGTCGCAATAAGGACACCAAATGGTCCATGGCCACAAGAATGTGGATCAAATGGCCACGCATATTGTGGAGTTCATCCAAAATAACATGGTCCCGCATTCTTGGCTCTGTTGAAAGAGAAATCTGTGTATTCATTTTTTTATTTTTTATTTTATTTTTTTAAAAACAAAAAAAGGACCAAGAAAAAAAATTAACACACCATGCAAAGTTTGTGAACAAAATATAGTGGTTAAAAGAAATCTCCTAAATTACCAATTGCCACCCCCCCCAAAATAGAGAATAGTGGGTTGAACAATCACTTTGGCACCTGAAATAATCCTTACACAATTTGTATTTTTATATAATACAACAAATTAAAAAAAGCCACAAGAAACTTGTATTGGGCTGTGGCATATGTGGGCATGAAAAATTTTATTTGGTAAAGAAGAATGTAGAACACCCCAAAAAAAAAAATTTGAGGGACACCACAAAATGTAAAAAAACAAAACAAAAGAAGACATTGTAATGTTAAAAATGGACCTTACATTTTACATTTAAACCAAATAAAAAAAACCATGTGATGAATGTCCCAAAAAAAACCACATAATTGTTCAAATTGGTAATGACCTTAGATTGTATTCCAGGATACCACAGTGTATGCATATAGGGCACCTTTTCACAAATTACTTGCACACATGTAAAACAAATTACCTGCAGCTTCAGGGACAGGTTGGGCCAGATCCTCCTCCTCAGACGAGGTCAGCCAATGGATGGAGGAATAAGGCAGGGTTATTTGAGATGGGGATAAAGGGGAGGGAGTTGAAAAAAGAGTGGGTGGATCAGGGGAGGGTGTGGAAATGTGGATGGGGAGGACAGGGGAGGGAGGGGAAATTTCGGATTGGGGTCTAGGAGAGGGATTTGAAAGAGGGATGTCCAGGTCAGGGGAGGGTGGAGAAAGTTGGGAGGAGTGGGCAGGGGAGGACATGGTGGGAGTTGGGGAGAGGGGTCGGGCAGGCCTCCGATGACGTCTCTGCCTCCGCTACTGACCTAAATTATGTAGTTTGGAATATTACCAAATATGTATTTCCAAAAAAATTTGAAATGTAAAACATTCACCAAAAAAAAACAATACATTTACATTAACAAGGTCTCATTTAGCAAAATAAAAATGCATACTGCACACATGCACACGCATTAATGCAAATTTACATTAGCAAAGACAAAAATAAAAATAAGATTGACATAGATATTTAAACATTCAAATATCCACTTACGCCTACGGATCCCCATCTGAAGATGCGCAAGCAGGTGCGGGGACCTGCGCCGCAAATCGGACCAACGGCGCTCCAATTGTCCGATGGTCCGGCGATACCCCAAAGTAAGCAGCCTCCGCCGTACCTCTGCGTACGCCCATCGCTTTAGGATGTTGGTGACGGGAGGCGGCCTACAGGGACCCCTAAATTTTGATTGGCTAATGTACTTTCAGAAATAACATGAACAATCCTAGTGGTTAATGTGTGAGTCATGTGAACAACCCATAAAAATATATTGTGACTTAGGATTGGCCTGATGCCTTTTGGTGCATTAGCAACAATCCGAACAAAAAAATAAATAAAAGAATTTCAATATTATAAACCAAATTAAAAAAAAACAGTCTTTGGAATTAAAAGAAACAACAAGTTTCCCCTTAAAAGCGGACGGATTCTACGGAACAAATTGTACACAAAACAAACAATAAAGTTTATTGACATTCAAAAAACAAACAAGATTGAAAATATTCGACCAACAATTAAGTGAACTAAGATAATGATTGGCACCAATCGATTCACGGATGTTTGCCGAACGAGAAACAAGCCAATGGACAAATGACAGGCTTACTTCTGGTAGTACTTGTGCGAGCGAACACAACAACAAAAAATGAGTAGAGCGCTCGCTATTTCGGACGCTCGTTAGCTAGAGGAGGGGTTGGGGAAATAGGGGGCGGAAGACTCGCTACGAGCGACCACACGTGCGAGCGCTTAATTTGACATTTTGACAGTCATACCTACTGCTGGCGAACACAGTTTTGTGTCCGGCTCTGAATCAGGCCCTCTGTGTTTTATGGGGTCTACTCAGCTATGTACTTTTTACTTAGCTAATGCGCAGTTTTTAAGTATTTTCACTATTCTGCAAAGGGTTAACAGAGAAGATAACGCGACTATCTTCTCTACTAATAGCCATCTCGCAGAACATTGCACTGGAGAGAGCAGGCCATTACTTTAATGTTTTTCGCTATTCAGCAAGTAAACAAAATTCAAATACTCAACAAATCCTTACTTTATATAATGCTATGTCACAATGGCATTATATGAAGAAAATCCTTAATTATCGCAAAAACTGTAGTAGGGACAGAAGGAAATGTTCTCATCAGTCCCTGTGAAATCTTGAAACTTTGCCAATGCAGTGTGCCTATAAACTTGTGGCCAGTATGTACAGTCAGGTGCATAAATATTGGGACATTGACAGAATTTTCATATTTTTGGCTCTTTTTACCACCACAATGGCTTTGAAATGAAATAAATAAGATGTGCTTTAACTGCAGACTTTCAGATTTAATTTGAGGGTAATTACTTCCAAATCAGGGGAACAGTGTAGGAATTACAACGGTTTCTATATGTGCCTCCCACTTTTTAAGGGGCCAAAAGTAATGGGACTATCAACTCAAAAGCTATTTCATGGACAGGTGTGGGCTATTCCCTCGTTATTTCATTATCAATTAAGCAGGTAAAAGGTCTGGAGTTGATTCTAGGTGTGACATTTGCATTTGGAATCAGTTGCTGTTGACTCTCAATATGAGATCCAAAGAGCTGTCACTATCAGTGAAGCAAGCCATCATTAGGCTGAAGAATCTGTTTGGAACATTCTTAAAAAGAAAGAACGCACCGGAGAGCTCAGCAACACCAAAAGACCCGGAAGACCACGGAAAACAACTGTGGTGGATGACAGAAGAATTATTTCCCTGGTGAAACAACAGTTGGCCAAATCAAGAACACTCTCCAGGAGGTAGGTGTATATGTGTCAAAGTCAACAATAAAGAGAAGACTCCACAGGAGTGAATATAGAGGGTTCACCACAAGATGTAAACCATTGGTGAGCCACAAAAACAGGAAGACCAGATTAGAGTTTGCCAAACAACATCTAAAAAAGCCATTACAGTTCTGGAACAACATTCTATGGACAGATGAGCCAAAGATCAACTTGTACCAGAGTGATGGGAAGAGAAGAGTATGGAGAAGGAAAGGAACTGCTCATGATCCAAAACATACCACCTCATCAGTGAAGCATGGTGGTAGTAGTGTCATGGTGTGGGCATGTATGGCTGCCAATGGAACTGGTTCCCTTGTATTTATTGATGATGTGACTGCTGACAAAAGCAGAAGAATGAATTCTGAAGTGTTTCAGGCAATATTATACGCTCATATTCCGTCAAATGCTTCAGAACTCATTGGACGGCGCTTCACAGTGCAGATGGACAATGACCTGAAGCATACTGCAAAAGCAACCAAAGAGTTTTTTAAGGCTAAAAAGTGGAATGTTATGCAATGGCCACATCAATCCCCTGACCTGAATCCGACTGAACATGCATTTCACTTGATGAAGACAAAACTGAAGGGAAAATGCCCCAAGAACAAGCAAGACATTTGCAGGAGAGGCCTGGCAGAGCATCGCCAGGGATATAACCCAGCGTCTGGAGATGTCTATGCGTTCCAGACTTCAGGCTGTAATTGCCTGCAAAGGATTTGCAAAAAAGTATTAAAAAGTGAAAGTACAATTTAGGATTGTTTAGTTTGTCCCATTACTTTTGGCCCCTTAAAAAGTGGGAGGCACATATAGAAACTGTTGTAATTCCTACACCGTTCACCTGATTTGGATGTAATTACCCTCAAATTAAATCTGAAAGTCTGCAGTTAAAGCACATCTTGTTTGTTTCATTTCAAAGCCATTGTGGTGGTGAATAGAGGCCAAAATATGAAAATTCTGTCATTGTCCCAATATTTATGCACCTGACTGTACATCCTTGAAAATGTGTGCCCAGTGGAGTCTATAAACTTGTGCCCAGTGTGTCCATCCTTGTAAATCTGTAAATGTATCTCCAGTGTGTCCATCCCTGTGTGTGCCCAGTGTGTCTATAAATTTGTCCCCAGTGTGTCCATCCTTGTAAATCTGTAAATGTGTGCTCAGTGTGTCCATCCCTGTGTGTGCCCAGTGTGTCTATAAACTTATGCCCATTGTGTACATCCCTGTGTCTGCCCAGTGTGTCTATAAACTTGTGACCAGTGTGTACATCCCTGTAAATGTGTGTCCATTGGTGTCTATAAACTTGTGCCCAGTGTACCCATCCTTGTAAATATGTAAATGTGTGCCCAGTGTGTCAAATCCTGTGTGTGCCCAGTGTGTCAAACCCGGTGTGTGCCCAGTGTGTTTATAAACTTGTGCCCAGTATGTCCATCCTTGTAAATGAGTGACCAGTGTGTCCATCTCTGTGTGTGCCAAGTGTGTCTATAAACTTGTGCCCAGTATGTCCATCCTTGTAAATGTGTAACCAGTGTGTTCATCCCTGTGTGTGCCCAGTGTGTCTATAAACTTATGCACAGTATGTCCATCCCTGTATATGCCCAGTGTGTCTATAAACTAATGCCCAGTGTGTCCATCCTTGTAAATCTGTAAATGTGTGCCCAGTGTGTCCATCCCTGTGTGTGCCCAGTGTGTCTATAAACTTATGCCCAGTGTGTCCATACTTGTAAATCTGTAAATGTGTGCCCAGTGTGTCGATCCCTGTGTGTGCCCAGTGTGTCTATAGACTTGTGACAAGTGTGTACATCCCTGTAAATGTGTGTCCAGTATTGTCTATAAACTTGTGTCCAGTGTGTCAATCCTTGTAAATCTGTAAATGTGTGCTCAGTGTGTCCATCCATGTGTGTGCCCAGTGTGTCTATAAACTTGTGCCCAGTGTGTACATCCCTCTGTGTGCCCAGGGTGTCTATAAACTTATACCCAGTGTGTACATCCCCGTGTGTGTCCAGTGTGTCTATAAACTTGTGCCCAGTGTGTACATCACCGTGTGTGCCCAATGTGTCTATAAACTTATGCCCAGTGTGTACATCCCTATGTGTGCCCAGTGTGTCTACGTGTGCCAGGTGTGTACATCCCTGTAAATGTGTGTCCAGTAGTGTCTATAAACATGTGCCCAGTGTGTACATCCCTGTAAATGTGTATCCAGTAGTGTCTATAAACTTGTGGCCAGTGTGTCCATCCCTGTAAATGTGTGCCCAGTGTGTCTATAAACTTGTGCCCAGTGTGTCCATCCTTGTAAATCTGTAAATGTGTGCTCAGTGTGTCCATCCCTGTGTGTGCCCAGTGTGTCTATAAACTTGTGACCATTGTGTACATCCCTCTGTGAGCCCAGTGTGTCTATAAACTTGTGACCAGTGTGTACATCCCTGTAATTGTGTGTCCACTGGTGTCTATAAACTTGTGCCCAGTGTGCCCATCCTTGTAAATATGTAAATGTGTGCCCAATGTGTCAAATCCTGTGTTTGCACAGTGTGTCTATAAACTTGTGCCCAGTATGTCCATCCTTGTAAATGTGTGACCAGTGTGTCCATCCCTGTGTGTGCCCAGTGTGTCTATAAACTTATGCCCAGTGTGTCCATCTCTGTGTGTGCCCACTGTGTCTATAAACTAATGCCCTGTGTGTCCATCCTTGTAAATCTGTAAATGTGTACCCAGTGTGTCCATGCCTGTGTGTGCCCAGTGTGTCTATAAACTTGTGCCCAGCTTGTCCATCCTTGTAAATCTGTAAATGTGTACCCAGTGTGTCTATAGACTTGTGACCAGTGTGTACATCCCTGTAAATGTGTGTCCAGTAGTGTCTATAAACTTATGTCCAGTGTGTCAATCCTTGTAAATCTGTAAATGTGTGCTCAGTGTGTCCATCCCTGTGTGTGCCCAGTGTGTATATAAACTTGTGCCCAGCGTGTACATCCCTGTGTGTGCCCAGTGTGTCTATAAACTTATGCCCAGTGTGTACATTCCTGTGTGTGTCCAGTGTGTCTATAAATTTGTGCCCAGTATGTACAGCACCGTGTGTGCCCAGTGTGTCTATAAACTTATGCCCAGTGTGTACATCCCTGTGTGTGCCCAGTGTGTCTATAAACGTGTGCCCAGTGTGTACATCCCTGTAAATGTGTGCCCAGTAGTGTCTATAAACGTGTGCCCAGTGTGTACATTCCTGTAAATGTGTTTTCAGTAGTGTCTATAAACTTGTGACCAGTGTGTCCATCCCTGTAAATGTGTGCCCAGTGTGTCTATAAACTTGTGCCCAGTGTGTCCATCCTTGTAAATCTGTAATTGTGTGCACAGTGTGTCCATCCATATGTGTGCCCAGTGTGTCTATAAACTTGTGCCCAGTGTGTCCATCCTTGTAAATCTGTAAATGTGTGCTCAGTGTGTCCATCCCTGTGTGTGCCCAGTGTGTCTATAAACTTGTGACCACTGTGTACATACCTGTGTGTCCCCAGTGTGTCTATAAACTTGTGCCCATTGTGTACATCCCTCTGTGTGCCCAGTGTGTCTATAAACTTGTGACCAGTGTGTACATCCCTATAATTGTGTGTCCACTGGTGTCTATAAACTTGTGCCCAGTGTGTACATCCCTGTAAATGTGTGTCCAGTAGTGTCTATAAACTTGTGTCCAGTGTGTCCATCCCTATAAATGTGTGCCCAGTGTGTCTATAAACTTGTGCCCAGTGTGTCCATCCTTTTAAATCTGTAATTGTGTGCACAGTGTGTCCATCCATATGTGTGCCCAGTGTGTCTATAAACTTGTGCCCAGTGTGTCCATCCTTGTAAATCTGTAAATGTGTGCCCAGTGTGTCCATCCCTGTGTGTGCCCAGTGTGTCTATAAACTTGTGCCCACTATGTCCATCCTTGTAAATCTGTAAATGTGTGCCCAGTATGTCCATCGTTGTGTGTGCCCAGTGTGTTTATATACTTGTGAACAGTGTGTACATCCCTGTAAATGTGTATCCACTGGTGTCTATAAACTTGTAGCCAGTGTGACCATCCTTGTAAATCTGTAAATGTGTGCCCAGTGTGTCCATCCCTGTGTGTGCCCACTGTGTCTATAAAGTTGTGCCCAGTGTGTCTATAAACTTGTGACCCGTGTGTACATCCCTGTAAATGTGTGTCCATTGGTGTCTATAAACTTGTGCCCAGTGTGTCCATCCTTGTAAATCTGTAAATGTGTGCACAGTGTGTCCATCCCTGTGTGTGCCCACTGTGTCTATAAATTTGTGTCCAGTGTGTACATCCCTGTAAATGTGTTTCCAGTAGTGTCTATAGACTTGTGCCCAGTGTGTACATCCCTGTAAATGTGTGCCCAGTGTGTCTATAAACTTGTGACCAGTGTATATATCCCTCCAAATGTGTGTCCTTTGGTGTCTATAAACTTATGCCCAGTGTGTCCATCCTTGTAAATCTGTAAATGTGTGCCCAGTGTGTCCGTCCTTGTGTGTGCCCAGTGTGTCCTCCCTATGTGTGCCCAGTGTGACTATAAACTTGTGCCCAGTGTGTACATCCCTGTAAATGTGTGCTCAGTGTGTTCATCCCTGTGTGTGCCCAGTGTGTCTATAAACTTGTGCCCAGTGTGTCCATCCTTGTAAATCTGTAAATGTGTGCCCAGTATGTCCATCCCTATGTGTGCGCAGTGTGTCTATAAACTTGTGCCCAGTGTGTCCATTCCTGTGTGTGCCCAGTGTGTTTATAAACTTTTGCCCAGTGTGTCCATCCCTGTAAATCTGTAATTGTGTGCCCAGTGTGTCCAACCCTGTGTGTGCCCAGTGAGTATATAAACTTGTGCCCAGTTTGTACATCCCTGTAAATGTGTGTCCAGTAGTGTCTATAAACTTGTGCCCAGTGTGTACATCCCTGTAAATGTGTGCCCAGTGTGTACATCCCTGTGTGTGCCCAGTGTGTCTATAAACTTGTGACCAGTGTGTACATCCCTGTAAATGTGTGTCCAGTAGTGTCTATAAACTTGTGTCCAGTGTGTCAATCCTTGTAAATCTGTAAATGTGTGCTCAGTGTGTCCATCCCTGTGTATGCCCAGTGTGACTATATACTTGTGCCCAGCGTGTACATCCCTGTGTGTGTCCAGTGTGTCTATAAACTTGTGCCCAGTGTGTACATCACTGTGTGTGCCCAGTGTGTCTATAAACTTTTGCCCAGTGTGTACATCCCTGTGTGTGCCCAGCGTGTCTATAAACATGTGCCCAGTGTGTACATCCCTGTAAATGTGTGTCCAGTAGTGTCTATAAACGTGTACCCAGTGTGTTCATCCCTGTAAATGTGTGTCCAGTAGTGTCTATAAACTTGTGACCAGTGTGTACATCCCTGTAAATGTGTGCCCAGTGTGTCTATAAACTTGTGCCCAGTGTGTCCATCCTTGTAAATCTGTAATTGTGTGCACAGTGTGTCCATCCATATATGTGCCCAGTGTGTCTATAAACTTGTGCCCAGTGTGTCCTTCCATGTTAATCTGTAAATGTGTGTACAGTGTGTCCATCCCTGTGTGTGCCCAGTGTGTCTATAAACTTGTGCCCACTATGTCCATCCTTGTAAATCTGTAAATGTGTGCTCAGTGTGTCCATCCCTGTGTGTGCCCAGTGTGTCTATAAACTTGTGCCCATTGTGTACATCCCTGTGTGTGCCTAGAGTGTCTATAAACTTGTGCACATTGTGTACATCTCTGTGTGTGCCCAGTGTGTCTATAAACTTGTGACCAGTGTGTACATCCCTGTAAATGTGTGTCCAGTAGTGTCTATAAACTTGTGTCCAGTGTGTCAATCCTTGTAAATCTGTAAATGTGTGCTCAGTGTGTCCATCCCTGTGTGTGCCCAGTGTGTATATAAACTTGTGCCCAGCGTGAACATCCCTGTGTGTGCCCAGTGTGTCTATAAACTTATGCCCAGTGTGTACATCCCTGTGTGTGTCCAGTGTGTCTATAAACTTGTGCCCAGTGTGTACATCACCATGTGTGCCCAGTATGTCTATAAACTTATGCCCAGTGTGTACATCCCTGTGTGTGCCCAGTGTGTCTATAACGTGTGCCCAGTTTGTACATCCCTGTAAATGTGTGTCCAGTAGTCTCTATAAACGTGTGCCCAGTGTGTACATCCCTGTAAATGTGTATCCAGTAGTGTCTATAAACTTGTGACCAGTGTGTCCATCCCTGTAAATGTGTGCCCAGTGTGTCTAAAAACTTGTGCCCAGTGTGTCCATCCTTGAAAATCTGTAATTGTGTGCACAGTGTGTCCATCCATATGTGTGCCCAGTGTGTCTATAAACTTGTGCCCAGTGTGTCCATCCTTGTAAATCTGTAAATGTGTGCCCAGTGTGTCCATCCCTGTGTGTGCCCAGTGTGCCTATAAACTTGTGCCCACTATGTCCATCCTTGTAAATCTGTAAATGTGTGCTCAGTGTATCCATCCCTGTGTGTGCCCAGTGTGTCTATAAACTTTTGACCATTGTGTACATCCCTGTGTGTGCCCAGTGTGTCTATAAACTTGTGCCCATTCTGTAAATCCCTGTGTGTGCCCAGTGTGTCTATAAACTTGTGACCAGTGTGTACATCCCAGTAAATGTATGTCCATTGGTGTCTATAAACTTGTGCCCAGTGTGCCCATCCTTGTAAATATGTAAAGGTGTGCCCAGTGTGTCAAATCCTGTGTGTGCCCAGTGTGTCAAACCCGGTGAGTGCCCAGTGTGTCTATAAACTTGTGCCCAGTATGTCCATCCTTGTAAATGTGTGACCAGTGTGTCCATCTCTGTGGGTGCCCAGTGTGTCTATTAACTTGTGCCCAGTATGTCCATTCATGTAAATGTGTAACCAGTTTGTCCATCCCTGTGTGTGCCCAGTGTGTCTATAAACATATGCCCAGTGTGTCCATCCCTGTGTTTACCCAGTGTGTCTATAAACTAATGCCCAGTGTGTCCATCCTTGTAAATCTGTAAATGTGTGCCCAGTGTGTCCATTCCTGTGTGTGCCCAGTGTGTCTATAAACTTATGCCCAGTGTGTCCATCCTTGTAAGTCTGTAAATGTGTACCCAGTGTGTCCATCCCTGTGTGTGCCCAGTGTGTCTATAAACTTGTGCCCAGCTTGTCCATCCTTGTAAGTCTGTAAATGTGTACCCAGTGTGTCTATAGACTTGTGACCAGTGTGTACATCCCTGTAAATGTGCGTCCAGTAGTGTCTATAAACTTATGTCCAGTGTGTCAATCCTTGTAAATCTGTAAATGTGTGCTCAGTGTGTCCATCCCTATGTGTGCCATGTGTGCCTATAAATTTGTGCCCAGCGTGTACATCCCTGTGTGTGCCCAAAGTGTCTATAAACTTATGCCCAGTGTTTACATCCCTGTGTGTGTCCAGTGTGTCTATAAACTTGTGCCCAGTGTGTACATCACCGTGTGTGCCCAGTGTGTCTATAAACTTATGCCCAGTGTGTACATCCCTGTGTGTGCCCAGTGTGTCTATAAACATGTGCCCAGTGGGTCCATCCCTGTAAATGTGTGCCCAGTGTGTCTATAAACTTGTGCCCAGTGTGTCCATCCTTGTAAATCTGTAATTGTTTGCCCCGTGTTTCCATCCATATGTGTGCCCAGTGTGTCTACAAACTTGTGCCCAGTGTGTCCATCCTTGTAAATCTGTAAATGTGTGCCCAGTGTGTCCATCCCTGTGAGTGCCCAGTGTGTCTATAAACTTGTGCCCGCTATGTCTATCCTTGTAAATCTGTAAATGTGTGCCCAGTATGTCCATCGTTGTGTGTGCCCAGTGTGTTTATATACTTGTGACCAGTGTGTACATACCTGTAAATGTGTATCCACTGGTGTCTATAAACTTGTACCCAGTGTGTCCATCCTTGTAAATCTGTAAATGTGTGCCCAGTGTGTCCAACCCTGTGCGTGCCCAGTGAGTATATAAACTTGTGCCCAATGTGTACATCCCTGTAAAAGTGTGTCCAGTAGTGTCTATGGACTTGTGCCCAGTGTGTACATCCCTGTAAATGTGTGCTCAGTGTGTACATCCCTGTGTGTGCCCAGTGTGTCTATAAACTTGTGCCCAGTGTGTCCATCCTTGTAAATCTGTAAATGTGTGCCCAGTGTGTCCATCCCTATGCGTGCCCAGTGTGTCTGTAAACTTGTGCCCAGTGTGTCCATCCCTGTGTGTGCCCAGTGTGTTTATAACCTTTTGCCCAGTGTGTCCATCCTTGTAAATCTGTAAATGTGTGCCCAGTGTGTCCAACCCTGTGCTTGCCCAGTGAGTATATAAACTTGTGCCCAGTGTGTACATCCCTGTAAATGTGTGCCCAGTGTGTACATCCCTGTGTGTGCCCAGTGTGTCTATAAACTTGTGCCCTGCTTGTCCATCCTTGTAAGTCTGTAAATGTGTACCCAGTGTGTCTATAGACTTGTGCCAGTGTGTACGTCCCTGTAAATGTGTGTCCAGTAGTGTCTATAAACTTATGTCGAGTGACCCAGCAATCCAACCCAGATAACTTGCAGGGTTTAACACGGGAGTAACCCGTGAAACCCTGCAGTGTGAACGGAGTGCTCTGGGTCATCTTGACCCGGAGCGCACCCCATGCTGGCCGATTGGTCCCCTTCAGTGACACTTGGAGATGATGTCATCTCCCAGCATCCACTTCAACGCCGGAAAAGCCGGACCCGGCTCCGGTGTGAATGGCGCCGACTTCAGAATATCCTGGGTCTGTGCCGGCTAAATTCCAGGTCTAATCCGGATTGGAAACCTCTTCCAACTGCGGGTCAGACCCGGAATTTAGGTGTAAAAGTGGTATAACTAACCTTCTGTATGATTCTGAAAACAAAATTGTTAGTTTTTTGTGGTGGTCCAGTAAGTTTACCCCACTTTTCATGTACTTTTCTCACATCGCAAATAGGTATTTTTATTTTTAAATGTGTATCTCTTTTACTATGCTGGATCTTCCACATTGTACTGTTTATGATACATTAGGTTCACTTAGAATCCTTCTCCTTCCTGCCCAGTATGCACCATTGTATAAGGTAATAGCACTAGGTGATTGGTTATACTGTATGCAGGATTTGGCTAGAGGAAACCGGGAATGTACGGAAAAAGAACTTCTACATATAATATCCTATACTACAGTTTGTCAATAGTACTGAATTGGAAAATAAAGAAAAGCTTCTGTGCAGAACATGTTTTCCTAAAGCCAATAAATACAAGATTTATCATTTATTTGGCAAATTTGTGTGTGTCATTTCAAGGGCAAAGTGCTTGTAAAAGTGTTGTACTTGGCAGGTAATGGAATGTCTACATTTGTGTCTGAAAGACATGACAAGTTCACATTAATTACTAATGTTGCAGAGCATAAGAAAGTTCAACATGCCAATCTCAGTAGTATTACTTGTACGGCTGTACCTACTCCCAGGTCCACTCAATTGTTTTTGATGCAGGCATTACTAATAGGGCTTTTGTACCAAATTTCCGGGTCTGACCCAGAGGTTGGAACAGGGTTCCAATCCAGATCAGACCCGGAATTTCCTGGCACCGACCCAGGATATTCCTGAGTTGGTGACGTTCCCACCGGAGTTGGGTCTGCAGAGACCCGCCTTTTCTGGCGTTGAAGTGGACACTTGGAGATGACGTCTTCTCCAAGCGCCACTGATGCCAGCCAATCAGCAGGCATGTGGCACGATCCAGGTCACCGTGACCTGGGTTACACTGTTTACACTGCAGGGTTTCATGGGTTATTCCCTTGTTAAACCCTGCAAGTTACCTGGATTGGATTGCCGGGTCACTTCCTTTTTACACCAACCCTGCCATAACCCGTGTTTTAGCTATGGTGTAAAAGGGGTATTAGTTTGTGGCATTGATGCCTCAAAGCGTGAATCAATTTCCAGTTTCTTCCGACACCATTCATCAGGACTTAATTGTCTCCATAATTATGTCCTTTATACAAGAGTCTGTAAGGTGGGCATATTCCCTTCTAGACTCCACAGATCCCATACTACAAGAGTTGCCCATCACCATTCCTTGCAATTCTTGAGGAAACTTCTTTTCTTGTGCCCACATTGGATCATGAGGTCCATTCAGGAAAGAACAAACATAATAAAAATAAAATATATTTGAATAAATGGATATCCTTATAGGTGCGCAAAGACCAGCTGCCTCCCACTATTCAGACAAATGGGTATCACCACACTCCCAAACATACAAATATTTAATAAAAAGATGCTGAACATGAGATGGCGCTGGTGCAAAACATAAAAATACAATACAAGTTGATACTCAGACTTAAATGACATCCGGATATACAGCGGGTAAAATAAGCATTGAACACATCAACATTTTTTTCAGTAAATATATTTGTAATGGGGCTATTGTAATGAAATGTTCACCAAATGTCAGCAACAATCCATGCAATCCACCGTTGCAAAAAAAAATCAAACCATACATGTCCATAGTTTAAGTTATGTGTAATAATGTGAAATGACACAGGGAAAAAATATTGAACACACTTACTGAAATTTATTTAATACTTTGTACAAAAGCCTTTGTTGGTAATGACAGTTTCAAGACGCCTCCTGTATGGAGAATCTAGTCGCATGCATTGCTCAGGTGTGATTTGACCCATTCTTCCACACAAAAAGTCTTCAAATCTTGAAGGTGCCGTGGGCCTCTTCTAGGAACTCTGATCTTTAGTTCTTTCCATAGATTTTCAATTGGATTCAGGTCAGGTGATTGACTGGGCCATTCTAGTAGCTTTATTTTCTTTCTGTGAAACCAATTGAGAGTGTCCTTGGCTGTGTGTTTGGGATCATTGTCTTGCTGAAATGTCCACCATCGTTTCATCTTCCGCATCCTGGTAGATTGCAGCAGATTCTTTTCACTCCTGTCAGAAATCTTGCAAGGAGCACCTACTCGTGGCCAGTTTATGGTGAAATTATGTTCTTTCCACTTCTGGATTATGGCCCCAACAGTGCTCACTGGAACATTCAGAAGTTTAGAAAACCTTTTGTAACCAATGCCATCAGTATGTTTTGCAATAATGAGGATTGTGAAGGTCTTGAGAGAGCACTTTGCTTTTACCCATCATGAGTTATTTCTTGTGTGACACTTTGGTAATGAGACACCTTTTCTAGGCCATCAGTTGGGACTGAACCAGCTTATATTAATTTGCATGTAAAAAGGAATCCAATGCGCAGTTATTAAAGCAGCCGATAGGGGTTGTCAGTCCCCAAGAATATAAAATATGCAAATAGTTGATACCAGCGCTATACACAGTTGTTGTATTTAAAACTCAGATACGGATGTGTGTTCATTAATATCACATTTAATGCATATGAATAGATAAATATAATAAAATAAAAAATAATAAAAATGCACAAAGTGCTATGTTGTTATATCATACGCACTCGCTACTAGGGGAACTGATTAGTCCATATGGATAGACACTAGCTGTAGGACAAGATATTAATTCCGTGTGTATGGTACAGCAAATATTTACCAAGTGGAATGTCAATTTATTCTCAGTCCAGATGAGTTTATCATGTGTCCAAATCCTGTTGGTATTGTCACAGAGTATAGACTGGATCGGATCCACTTGTAGCAAACAATGTGTCCAAATGTCCAAGATAGATGAATACAATGGTACCCCAAAAGTTGTAGCAATTGTGGAGAGGCTTAATGCGTTTCGCTGGTAAATTGATATCCAGCTTCTTCAGAAGCATATCTCCAAATGAGCTACTCAGGCTCCTTATATACCCCTTTCATTATAGGCACAGGAAATCTCCTGAGTATCAATTAAACAATCACCTTGTACACACATCCATTTTGAGAAGATTGTAATTATAAATATTATTTTCACTGATGAAGGCAATCCTATTTCATTACATATACATACATTTAAAATCTGAAATACATCCAGGCACTTAATATAAACTAATCAATAAATACAATGCAATAACGAGTGTACCTCGTTCCCATGTATTTCCTGGTTTTACCCAATCATGTGACTGTCACATGATCCGGAAGTCAATCAGATGATATGTTCCGACCATTCACGATTTGTATCAGGCGTTGCTATGCAACCTGCAGACATGTTGTTTACACTGATACTTATACATTTTTATATTAAGATACAAAGATGACAAAAAGCGTCTCTTGTTTCTCTTAGTATCAGATGTTAGCTGATCACGTGACAAAAACTAGTTTGAAGGGGGAAGCACAAGATAACATGTTAAACCGATCAGTAGTTTGTTCACAGGTGTTTATAGTTGTTACTAAGCAACCATCAGGTATTCCGAAGATGGTCTATATAGAGACAATATACATACATAAAGATGTTATTCGACATTTAAACGTATATTTCCACAGTACTTTTTCAAACTATTATATCCTTATCGTATATATATACTACTCACCTTGACAAAGGGGCGGTGTGGCCCCGAAACGTTGGTCGCTTTTCCAGCGTATGGAATAAACAACATTCGTTACCTGCTTTTAAGTCTCAGAGTGCCACTTCATTATACAGTATATATATATATATATATATATATATATGTACTACATTACATTCTCTTGTAATGAAACACGGATCCCACGATGGTCACCAAACTAGCATATTCATTAACTACTACTATCCATAAATGATCTAATCCTTAATGATTTGTCCTTCTAAACATTTAATCAGATCAAAGGCATAAATGCCACGTAGGAACAGAGTGGAATAGTAGTAGTTCTTTTGAGAAAATAAAGTGTCAATTATATGTATAAGTATAGTATAGAAGTACTGTAAATGATGAAACAAACAAACAACAAAAAAAAAAAAAATATATATATATATATATATATATATATAGAACAATAACTATTTGGGACCTTAGCACAATTCCTTTGGTGTTATATATATAATATAATATACCATGGTTTTCTACAATATATATTTAGCTATGATATGATTAGTCTCAAATAGACAAGCATATACAATAGATTATATTATAGAATTTAGTTCAATGGTTTAATTTAACCCGTTTGGATACAATGAATCAATTTGTAGTGTCCAATAGACTTCTTGTCGACATAGTCTATTGTACCTGTCACCCCCCTCGAGCTGTTTTAGGTACTACCTCTAGCCCAACAATCGAAAGGCACTTAGGATCATTATTATGTATCTTGGTATAGTGATGTGAAATGCTATGATGTGAGTATTTGTTGATGATGTTGTGTCTATGTTCCATAAACCGCATGCGGAGAGCTCTAGTGGTGCGACCTATATAACAATGCCCGCAATCACAAGTTATAAGGTATATAACATAGCATGTTTCACAGTTTATAAAGCTTTTAAGATGATATTGTTCTTTTTGTGTGGGGATGGAAATAGTGGTTGTCCTTCTGTCCATATGGGCCCACATGTTACATCTGGGTTTTCTACATTTGGGAACGCCTCCGTCTGGCCAGCCACGCCCCCGGCACGCCCACCAAAGGGGGCGTGCTGTCACTCACCATCAACAGCACGCCCCCTTTGTAGCAAGACCAATAGCGACGGCTTGCCCATCGCTATCCGGGTCTCACGCATGCGCACGACGGAGCCGCCTCCGTCCTGCGCATGCGCACTGGGCTAACATTGACCCGCTTGTGAGCGCACAGCGCTCGCGAGCGGGTCTGAATTAGGCCCTCTGTCCTTATTTGGTATCTGGCCTGCAGTACCTCTGTGCTAGCAGTTGTGCTGCTGACATTTTCTGTTCACATGCAAAAATGTAATCTCACTCCCCTGTTTAATTACCTTTCACCTGCCTCACTGACTATTTATTTCTGCCCATCACCATGCACCTCACTTGTCATTGTTTGTTTTCCCTGGATAGTATTCTACTATGTTCAAGCCATTTTGATATCATGTTCCTGTGTCTTAAATTTCCTGCTAACCAGTGTGTCCTTGGGACTGGCTGATTATCATCATTCAAAGTTTACAGTTTGCCTGCATTTTCCAGAGTTTACCTGTGTCTATATTTTTCTATACAGCTACGCCCAAAGTTTCCAGCAACACCTGGAGTTTTGTTGTTTATACCCTGCATTGCCTGGACTATATTTTTGTTATAATAAAACAGTTACATTTCACTATGCTACTGATTCCATAGCTGTCATTACAAGTATTCATACAATTGCTGTCTTTCTTTTGCTTAGTAAAAGGATTATTAAACATGTTAAATCAAATCCATTTTATATATTACATTAGGTGCCAGTGGAGTTATTGTAGCAGTGTAAAAGCAGTGTGGAGACATTGGCCAGTTATAAAGTGTTCAATCAACAGGCAAAGACAGCCTGCAGATCAGAGATATTTATGTAAGGAAAGAGCTGATCCACTTTACAGTGAACAGCAATGCATACATGGAGGAAATCAATTCCTCTATAGACAGCTAATTCCCATTTACCAACCACATTAAGACCTAAGTTTTTAGAAGGTTGAAATAAGGCATACTTGCTGACATTCAGCTCCCTCCTTCCGGGAGGGAGCTAAATGTCTGAGCACAGCGAGGGGCGTGGCTGGGTAATTATGTGGCATTGGGGGCGGAGCCGGGGTGGGCTCATTGTAGCTCTGCCCCCTCTTCACAATGCCGAAATTATTGGCATTGTGAAGCAGGGGGCGGGGCCATTATGACGCGAGTCACATCACTGGCCCTGAGACAAAATCAACAGGTAAGGATGGAGGAGTTAAGAAAGCCAGGTCAATCACAATTACGTCAGACTAAAGTAATAGAAGCAGGAAAACACAAGAGCTCTGAAAGTCCATATATTCTATCATAAAGTAAAATCCAGACAGAGATTTATATAGACTGGGCCATTTGCATTTGGCACCGGGCATGATGTGTGTGGTCACATAATGTCACGGCCAGAGTATTTCAGCATGGCGCTAGGCGGGTGTTACCTGTGAGGTCATTGTGGCGTGGGCTGTCTGGTGGCGGAGCTGGTGTCTGGCGGGGGGCTTTGGCTGCGCGCGTTGTTGTGCGGGCCTGTTGTCACTCTGTGCTGGTAAGGCCTGGCGGCGTCTCCGTTCCATTTGGCATGGGCGCTGCCATTTTGCCTTCTGGCCATGTGATGCGGCCGGCCAATCCTGGTGAGTCACATGTTCCCTCCGGCCAGTAACATCACAGCATGGGGTATTTAGGAAGGTCAGTGCCTTCCTTCTTTGCTAGTGCAACGTGTATCTCAGCCTAGCTGAGAGGGAGTTCTCTGTGCTTATCCTGTACCTGTGAAATTTGCTGTCTGCCAGTCTGCCTGTCAGCTCCTAGCTTCCGCTGGACTACCCTGCTTCCTCCACCACCCTTGCCCACACCTGAGTGCCTGAGCCTGCTGACATCCTGCTCATTTGCCTTAGTTCACTACCTACATACCTGGCTTATTATTTTCCTGCATCACTACCTGCATACCTAGTTGATTATTCCAGTCTCACTAGCTGCACACCTGGACAGTTCTAATTGTTTCTACTTGGACATTAACCCATTACTCCCACCACAGACTTCTAGTGCACATTTATATATACCTAGACTTTTATTTACTGCCATATTTTATGTCTACTCAAGCACCTATTAAAAAACCTAGTTTTATATTCAAACCTGCTTCTGTGATCGCTCCTGCTACCACCCCAGGTCCACAAACAACCCAGAACACATAACAGCTAGTACAAACTGCAGAATGAGCTTCGCGACAGCCCCTATTGTTCATAGTGTGGCAAGGAGGAAGCAACAGTGAGATAGCACCGGTGGGAAAATTAAGATCAATGCTACTGACCACAGTAAGAACATGCCAGTGGTGGCTGACAGGAAGATGATGGGTTAAAAAAAAACAGAGGACAAGAGCAGCTTGACAATTTGTATGTGAAGGTAAATTCACCATAATAACATACGGTACCATACATTGTATTGTGAGGGCTCAATATATCAATATGGTATCCAATGATTCTACAAACCCCTTGACCATCGCGACCATCTTCCTGGCTACTCGCTATAGCTGTGGGTGGTCACCCACAGCTATGCGAGCAGCCAGGAGGCCGTTCTAAAAAAAAAATAGCCCGGCCCTGATTCAGAGCGAGCACTCTGTCAGAGCGTCCGGCTCTAAATCAGGGCCACAGTTCTATAGGTTTGTATTTTAGTTTGTGAAGACTGTACAGGTTTTACTCATCTAGAGTACAATAATTTTACAATTGATTTCACAGCCCACATATAACTTACATGAGGATGACAATGATATTCATTTAATTGATGAAGGTTCTTTAATAATTAAATGTACATGATAGTGAAAATTGTATTTTGAGATCTGAGAAAAATTAAATAAGTGCTGTGTGTGATAAACCTCTTTATGGAAAACTGAAGCAAGAATCCATGTGTAATATATAAAAAGGTCTTATATGTATATAACAAGGAAGAACATTCCCCCAGATAGAGTAGTGAATAGATCCTTTGTGTTTGGAACTGGATGGAAGTGGTTGCACACATCAACTAATGGGCACAGTTTACTCCCAACATAGCCTTGTCAATATTTTCAGGGGCTACAAATCTGAACAATTACTATTGTGTAGTGCCTAGCTGTTCCATTCTTTCCAATTCTTCTCAACTAATTATTAAAACTTAATAAAAACTTGTATTGGTGCCAGGATGCTAGTTAATAGTAGTATTAAGTCATTTTAATGTGTCCTATCCCTCTTTTAATAAATACATAGGGAAGATTATGTTGCAAAGGCAGTTATTGTCTGTTTTCATAAAATATAATATTGGATGGAAAGGATATTTTTCTAAAAGGATACCTGTCAACATTTTCACTGTTATACAGTATGTAGATATATAGCTCTTTAAACAACTGTTAGCATTCATAGTTCAAACATTTATCATTTATAACAGCAATATAGAGAAAAAGAAACAGATTGATAGCTCTTGTCACAATATAAGCAAGCCCTGGAACAAAATCTGATGTACAGTAGACTGTTCTTTTTGTATCATCCTATTAGTGAGACAATGGTCTCTCTTAGTTTTACCCTGCTTTTGGCTTAGACTATCTGAATACCATAGGTTTGAAGATGGCACTCCAAAATCTTTCAAAAAGTGGATCTCAGTACACAACAGTAATGTCCAGCCAGTCCTGCCCCTCTTATGGGTTATTGGGTGTCACTAGTTCCCACACTCTAGGGCACTAGGTAGTAGAGGGGAACCAATCTCTACTGCTTCCAAACTGGTGAAGCTTAACTTGCAGTACTATGTCTGGCACTCTGGGCCTGATTCAGAGCCAGACGCTTTGAAAGAGCGCTCGCTCTGAATCAGGGCATTTTTTGTTTTTTTGGTGTGGCCCCCGGGCCACTTGCATAGCTGTGGGTGACCATTGCGACCATTGGGTCTTGCAACGAGACCCTTGCGGTAGGGTCTCATTCCCACAAGCCCCAGTGAGCTTCTGGCTCTTAATAGAGCCGGAACCTCACCACTGACATCACTTGTGATGTCAGTGGGGCCGCCCCCAAATGGCAGGTGTTCCGACGGGAACGCCTCCGTTTGGTCAGCCACCCCCCCTGCCCGCCTAAAAAATGGTGCGAGCTGTCGATCATAATTGACAGCTGCCCCCTTTTGGTGCGAGACCCGGAGCGACAGAGTGCCCGTTGCTATCCGGGTCTCGCACATGTGCATGTCAGAGCCGGCTCCAGCATGCGCATGCGCAGTGGCCAAACATTGACCCGCTCGCGAGCGCATAGCGCTCGCGAGCGGGTCTGAATCAGGCCCTCTGTCCCTGAGCTCATAGGATCCCTTGCTGGTTTAGTCTCCATACTGTCTGTGAATAACCTGTCTGCAGTTATAAACTCTGGCGACTCCAATACCAGAATAAGAATCATCTTTATTGGCCAAGTATACAACCATATACCAGGAATTTTGCTCCGGTTTTCTGCAAGCCAAGAAATCAAATAAATTTCATTTCACAATCCAGTCAGAACATAAAAACAATACATAAGTTATAACAGACAGTAAAAGGAAAATGTCCTATTCTTAAAACTCTACTACGAAACTAAGCAGACCCTTCTGTCAATTGTTCAACGAATATCCTGCACAAAGAAACTATTATGATGCCTAGAAGTTTTTGTAGGCAGTGCTCTATAGCACCTGCCTGACGGAAGCAGTTTAAACAGGGAACAACCAAGATGTGACTGATCCCTTACAATATTAATTGCCCGCTTCCTCGCCTTAGACATGTACAACTCCTGAACTGAAGGGAGACCAACCCCAATAATCCTTTCTGCTGTTTTCACAACCCTTTGGAGCCTAAGCTTATCTCTATCAGTTGCTGAGTCAAACCAAACTATAACAATGACTCGATTATAGCAGAGTAAAGAATAATCAGAAACTCGGAAGAGATTAAACTTTTTAAGCTGTCACAGAAAGTCTAGTCTTTGCCGGGCTTTTTTGACAATAACGTCAATATTGGGCCTCCACTTAAGGTCTCACGAAATTATACACCCCAAAAACTTAAAGGCGTCCACAATGGATACAACATTACCATCTATCATAAGTGAGGAAACAGGAACAGAACTCCTCCCAAAGTCCACAACCATCTCTACTGTTTTGAGCGGATTTAACTCTAGATTATTCCTGCAGCGGCACCGGGCCAACTGGTTCACCTCTTTTCTATATGCAGACTCGTCCCTGTCCTTAATCAAACCAATAACAGCGCTGTTGTCTGCAAATTTGAAAAACTTCACGGATTGCTCGCCAGCATAAGTCATTGGTATACAAAGAGAAGAGCATGGGGGAAAGGACACATACTTGGGGGGCACCTGTGCTGATCCTACGGGCACTTGAAGTGACCTCCCCTGCTTTCAAATACTGCTTCCTATCTGTCAGGAAATCAACTATCCATTCACAGGTAGATACCGGAACCCCCAAATGCAACAATTTGGAGAACAATATCCCTGGGACAATCGTATAGAACACCAAACTGAAATCGATGAACAGGACCCTTGCATAGGTACCAGGCAGGTCAAGATGTTGCAGAACATGATTCAACCCCATATTGACTGTATCCTCCACCAAACTATGGGGCAATAGGGCAATGTGGACACAACACTAATATTTAGAATTTTCATATCATGGGATAGATAAATGTCTATTTTCAAATTTAGTGCTGTATCTGCATTGTGGACTTCTTAAACTTGAATTAGTAGATATACTGTAGATTCTATATGGACAGAGAGTGAAAAAGAGAGATTGTGTATGATAATGCAAGGCAAATATTATATTACCAGGAGATCTGTAACAGGCCTGAGTCAAGATCAGTGTCCAATAAGCAGACTGAGATAGGTTCACTATAGCAAGGAATGGTCAGATGCAGCAAGGTAGACTCAGTTCTAAAGTTGGTCGCTTTGCTTGTGATTCTGATTGTGGTGATGATCAGGGCCAGCAACTATCATAAATGGGCTGACCAGCCATCAATGCAGTGCAAACTAAGGTCTATGCACCCTTCTTTCCCTCTCTCCCTCCTTCCTCTCTCTTTTACAGCTCTGCAAGGCTTGAGAGACACCTGCAAAAATAGGTAAGAATGTTGAAACACAATAGTGTGCAATTTTGCAAAACTGACAATTTTTCAGTGATTTTGCAACAAGATTCAAAGCGATTACTTTTTTAAAGGCAAAACCCACAGGTGCCTTTAAGGAAATTCATTCAAGCAGCTAAGAGAAGTTGATATTGATGTTTACTTGCTTCAGAATACCCAAGGAGATACTCACAGGGTATATCTTTATATCTAAACTGATAAAAATGTTGTGCCAGCTGACAAAGTGCCTTAATAGAACTTTGAAACAAATACCGCGTTGATCTGTCTTGTTAAGAGAGAGAAAAGAAGCATGTTGTTTATAGATTTCCAAAGCTTATATCATACCCCACAGAAGGTGAGTACACTACAGAATTTTGTAGGACTTCTTTTGGGTTTACTGATTTGCACTATGGAGGCATGTTACATCTGTTTCTTCCTAATGACTGACACCGTTTCTGAGTGATCCAAGAACACATAGGATCAACATTGTATCTTGCAACCACTGTAGGACTACGGTGGAAATTGGTCCAACGCTCATATAGTACCGCCTGCAAATGGAGAGTGCATTTTCAATTTCATTGAATATAACATATTCCATTTAACAATATCACACGCTATTAGTTTTTTTTTTTTTCTTCATATTTCAGAATACACCGAGAACAAGATCAAATCTATCTACAACACAAATCCCAAGATAGCGCTGGAACCATTCCATTTCTTCACAATTACTCTCTGGAGGCACTGTTGAAAGGCCCCTGTTGTTCCCAGCTGCACGTCTGGATCTATTGGATCTTACAGGGAATTTGGCGCTAGTCAAACACATCTCTAACCTCCAAAAGATGCACTGACATTGGGGATCACTATAGATACCCCTGAATAGGCCTGCTGAAGGTATTTGGGGTACTTCAATGCTTTCAGTAGCTGCTAATTAGCGTCTTTGCAGAAGTGGTGAAGAATAGCATTTAGCAGGATTTTTGTAGAAAATAAGTAGTCCCAGCAAATTTGGGGTACACGAAAATGGGTGCAAGCTTATTTTAAAGTTGCTAAAGTGAAGTTTTAAAAAACTTAAAAAAAATCCCCCTACCGCAACCACCAGCAAACTTAGGAACACCTGGGGCATACTTGCGGACCCCCCAAAGTCTATTTTGCTAATTTTTATATTTGTCCCCCAACTTTGGACTTATTTGCCCCCAAACTGAAAGTACTTTTTTGGGGTGTTCAGAAGTATTTTTTAACCTGTCTTTGACATAATTTACCTTTGAGGGACTGTCACAAGAGTGCAGGGGGGTTTGCACCCCAAAACCTCAATTCTGCACTTTTTTTCGACACCTATTCATAGGCGAAACTTTTTCACCAGTTCCATTGCATTGAGTTTCCGCAATGGCAAAAAGTCTCCGGAATCGAATACGAAGGAAACTTTTCGCATTCTGAAATGACGTCACTCGCGATACTTTATCACCGAAAATGGCTTTTCGCCGCTAATTGAATACGACCCTTAATGTTTGCTTTCTGGGGCCTAGCCCAAGTCTCTTTTTGGTTAAGCCCTTGTTAGTTACTCTATAGGGCATATTCAATTGGGGGCGAGAAAAGCAAAAATCCCGCACCTGCGAGGTTTTCCAGCAGGTGCAGGATTTTTGCTATTCAATTAGTTGCAGATTTTTTTTATTTTTTTATTTGTGCTCCAGGAGTTTTTTATTCTCGCACCTCCAGAGCAAGTGTGATTTTTCCTAAAATCGATAATTTTAGGCAAAATCAGCAGGACTTGCTCTGGGATCCCGGCGGCATCCCCCCTTGAGGACTAATTAAGCAATTGGAAGATTCCAATTAGCTTAATTAGTCCATAATTACTTACCTTCTGCAGCGCTGTAATCTGCATCTTCTTCTGCATCCAGCATCGGAAGCCGGGTATTTCTGCAGCAGGGTGAGTATGTCAGTGTGTGTGAGTGTTTCCTAGTGTTTGTAAGCGTGTATGAGTAAGTGTGTGTGTGTATGAGTGTGGTGTATGTGTGACCCCTGGTGTGTGTGGCCCCCCAGTGTCTATGTGCCCCCCGGAATGGGCACTGGGAGAACTACATCTTCCAGCAGCCCTTGCCCCTTCCACAAGCCCCTGGATCCTCCCAGTAGCCCCTGGGACTCCCAGCAGCCCCCTCTCCAGTGAGAAGTTAGAGGGGAGTCCACTGGGAGCCACAGAGACAACTGTTTTTTTTAACACGGTGTGGGGTTTTCAGAGCTGAAAACCCCGCAACCACTTTTTAAAAATTTGATACGCAGGTATTGGGAGCGCATACCCACGCTAATCAAAAATTGGGCGCAATGTTTTTTTCTGAGCTAAACCTTGGGCCCAATTGAATATGCCCCTATGTGAGACATCCCAGAAGCATGCTAGACATCTTATAGGAGTGTTTTGAGCAATAGTCTCCAAAGGAAGACTCCAAAGGAAGACTCCATATCTAGCACAGTTCACAGTTTGGGAAAATAGTCCCTCTAGTGAAACAACACCACGGGGAATCCCAAGAAAAACCACATCAAAACTATTATAGGACAGTGGTACTCCGCTCATTATAGCAGAAGAAAAAGTGTTGGTCTTAATCCCCACACAAGAGAGAGAGCTTTTAGCTCACTGACAAGGGCCCCAAGTAATAGAGCCCACAGTTCCAGTAAATTATGAGCTCCGCCAGCTTTGCAAAAGTATCCTTAAGACCTGGCAAGATTGAAACCAGTACCTGAGATGATTGGAACTGAGGTTGAAGAACCTGAGATTCCCAATGTGTGTGACTTATCTACAATTCAAAGAGACCAATCAGGGAGAATAGTACTGGAGCATAATAATATGGTGAAGTATTAAGTGATGGGGCCTGGTTTATATATGAAAAAGGGAGCTAGAGCTAGAAGATGCTATATTTCCAGAGTAGCTCTTAGACTGAGCTGGACACAAGGTAAGGCATATAACTTTCCAACAGCTACAGTAGCTCAGTTAGCCTCCAAATGCAGGTGCTATGAATTTTAATCCTGACGATATACTTCTTTAAAGTTCTTATAACTACAAACATAATGGGATACAGAGAATAATATGATCCAACATTCTCTGCTAACAATACTGTCATATACAACCAAAACAGCATACTAAAATTAATAACATACTGTATTATATTCATAAACCAACAAATGCATAAAATGTGTGGCATTTAAGTGAAGAAAGACTCTCTGGGTTTCTGTCAGCTAATATATAAATTGGTTTCTGCAATCTTAACTAATTTACACAAGAGGCCTATTGTTTGCCCATATTTTACACCTAAATGCGTCGGAGATAGCAATATATATTCTTATTGTACCAAGCTATCTCCCCCTTAAATAAACTTATTGCATTTCATTCACTTCCTCACCACCAGCGTGTTTATTGGGGGATATTAAAGAATATACACATAATTCTCAAGACAAAATATTTAGTGAAAGTTTATTTTATGCTAGAATGGCTGTTACAAATAAAAGAAAGGTTCCCAATTCTCCAATTTTTGAAATGTGTACAAATGAAAAACAATGATCGCCTTCTTAATACAACTAATTACATCTGTCTGAGCAGCAGGTTTTTAAAAAGTTTGGGGAAGATAAATTAAAGCACATTCATTATCCTGATATCATTTTAAAAAGATTGGACAGGTGTTTTGGCAGTTTGTACATAATCAGGAACAGATTGTCTTTGATACTACATTGTTGTATTTTGTATCCATGTTACTGGCATTGCATCTTCAATATATAGTTCTACTTTCATAAGAAGTCTAGTTGAAAAATGATATTAAATTGCATCTTACAGATGTGTGTGGTACCCACTATGTATGTAATATAATTAATATGAACTGGTACTCTCTGCATTTTTTTTGCTATTTTCATTTTAATTTCTGTACTTAGTGGCAACATTGTATTATCTTTTTTGCTATTGTCATTTTAATTTCTGTATTTTAATTTCTGTAAAGTATATGAACATTTATTTAATAAGATTCACTTGTTAAAAAAAAGTTTGATCATATTAGTTGGACCCTATAGAAATAAAAAAAAGTAAGTCATAATTTAACTTACTAAAACTGCAGTGATTATCACTTAATCTGCATAAATACATTTAGAATACACAATTATTTATTTGAAACAGAAGTGAAAATTAATAAGGTTCCTGCAGAGCCACAACTTTGCAATACAATTAGAAACTAATTTAAGGTGAATGGCTTATTTGACCTAAACAGGTAAGACTAGAATCTCCTGGTGTGGCAGTAGGCATAAGCCCACATGATTTCACATTACCTAACCCATCTACCAGCCTTGAATACTCTATGGCAAAGTTGTTGATAGCTTTTTGTTGAGTATAAAGTCACACAAGCATATTGAAAATGCTGTTCCATCTGTTGGGGCCCTTTATTTTCAACTTATGCAAAAACAATTTATTCCTATATTTATATGTATTTAACCTGTTTCAAGCTGTGAGTGATCAATTATTTTTCATACTAACAACAACGTGGACACGTATAGGAATTATAAAAAAGACAAATTTAATAAGAACGTAAACTGAGATGATTTAAGAAATAATAATAAACTTATATAATTAAATGTAGAATACAGCAGTATTTCTTTTTAAAGTCAAACAGAAATTAATTTTCTAATAAAATCACAGATTTGGTGAAAATTAGAACTAAATGTAACGACTTTTCTTTTTATCTGAGATTGTAAGAATAACGTTGCACATAAATATACTTAGTTATAGGGTATGCAATCGGGAAGCCGACTGCCTAAATACCAGCAGCCGGCTCCCCGACTGTCATATCCCGGCAAGGGTGAAATGCCTGACGTCTAGATGCATTTCCCCGACGCCGGGAGACCGGCGCCCGGCATCCCAATTGTAGGGATGCCGGGCGCCGCGAGACAGCCATGGGGGGGAGGGTTAGGTTTAGGGCTCCCGGGGGGGACTTAGGGTTAGGCACCCCCCTGGGAGGGTTAGGGTTAGGCTAGGGGGAGGGAGGGTTAGGGTTAGGCATCCCCAGGGGGGACTTAGGGTTAGGCACCCCCCCGAGGGACTTAGGTTTAGGCAGCGGGGAAGGGGGTGGTTAGTGTTAGGCACTTAGAGGGGGGATTAGGGTTAGGCACTTGGGGGGGAAGTTAGGGTTAGGCACCCATAAGGAGGGTTAGGGTTAGGTTAGATTAGTAGATATACTCACCTATCCACGATCAGGATTTCCAGCGCTGTCGGGCTTCCGCTGCTTTGGACTCTGCTCATGTCGGACTGCCGCTGATGGGAATCCAGTTATAGACAACCACTGATCTATTTTCTGGGCTCAGCAGTGGCGCAACTAGGGTATTTGGAGCCCAGGGCAAATTTAAAAATGGAAACCCCCCCTCCCTATATGAATGCGCCGAAGGTGCGCACGGCAAAAAAATGGGTGTGGCCACTTAAAAATGGGGCATGTCCACTTGACACACCCCTTTATCGTCACTCTGAACATTCCTTTCCATATGCACCTTAACCCCAGTAGTGTCCCTTATACAGTACCCCCAGTATGCAATGTCCCCAGTTGTGGCCCCTCTTATGCAGGCCCATAGTAGTTCCCCTTATACAGTACCCCCAGTATGCAATTCCCCCAGTAGTGGTCCCCCTTATGCAGCCCCTCATTAGTTCCCCTTATTCAGTACCCAGTAGTGGTCTCCCTTATACAGTGCCCCCCCATGATGTGCCCCCAGTAGTGGTCCCCCTTATTCAGTGCTCCTTTATATAGTGCCCCAAGCAGTAGTCCCCACCCTTATGCAGTGCCCCCAGTAGTGGTCCCCCTTATGCAGGCCCCCAGCAGTGATCCTCCCTATCCAGTGCCCCTTATACAGTGCCCCCTGTAGTTTTCCTCCCTATTTAGTGCCCCCAGTAGTAGTCCCCTAGTAGTAAGCCCCTTATATAGGGCCCCCAGTAGTAGTTCCCCCCCTCCCGATGCAGTGCCCCCAATAGTAGTAACTCCCTAGTTGTAGTCCCCAGTAGTGCCCCACCCCCAGTAGTGGTCCCCCCCAGTAATGGTGCCCCCAGTAGTGCTCCCCCCTGTAATGGTGCCCCCAGTAGTGCTCCCCCCCTGTAATGGTGCCCCCAGTAGTGGTCCCCCCTGTAATGCTGCCCCCAGTAGTGGTTCCCCCTGTAATGGTGCCCCCAGTAGTCATCCCCCCCTGTAATGGTGCCCCCTCGATGTGCAGATAAACAACACAAGTAGAAAAAAAAATACACTTACCTGAATCCACGCTCCGGCTCCAGCTATGGCTCCCGGCGCCGCACGTCAGTCCTCCCAGGCTGGCGCGCTCTGCATTATGGGAGAGACGTCATGATATCATGACGTCTCTTCCATTACCCACTGCAGGAGCCAGCTCTTGCAGTGGGAGCTCAGCAGTCAATGAGAGTCTGACTGACTCTCATTGACTGCTGTTTAACACACATATCGCTGCCGTGTGGCGGTTATGTGTGTGCAGCAGCAGCAGCCAATAATCGCTGCCACACTGGCGGCGATGTGTGTGTTACTGCATAGCCTGAGACTGCCCACCTCCCACCCTCCTCCTGGCGCTATTGGGTAACTGCTCAGGGGGAGGGAAGGTCTCGGCTGTGCAGCAAAGGACCGGCGCTGGGTGCAGGGATGCCTAGAGCCGGTTCTTTGTAAATGTGTAGCGCTGACCGCACACACTGCGGTCGGCGCTACACTGCATAACTAGGGTGGGTCGGTTCCGTGGCTGGCGGCGCCCCCCTGTGCCGCCAGTCCTTCGTCATCCAGAGCACACATCCTGCTCGACCCCCCTTTGTTACACCACTGGGGCTCAGTTTGAGCTCATTCAATGTCCAAAATGATGTCCATATTATATGCAGAATAGGCTTCCAATTAATTTATTTAGTGAACAAAACTAAGAAAGGGAAAGTATTATCTACAAAGTCATTGTAACTCCTTCTAAATACATTCTAGAGAAAACATATTAATATATTTTTTTAAAATGCAAGATAGTATAACCTTATTATATGATGAAATAAATCATTGTGAAATATTAACTAGTATGTGAAAATAAAAAAATAATATGTGATATAGAAAAAATACAATAGAACCCCTTCTCTCAATACTCATGTAGAAAAATACTTCTAATATTATATGTATATCTCCAGCTTGTAACTGATATATTTGTTTCAAATAATTTGAGTTCAAATTTAAATCTAGCCAAAGAATACATTAACTGATCTGTACTACTAAAGGTTTAAGTGATATGGGAAATGTTACTATTTTTGTAATCCTCTGCTCTGCTCCCTTCTTCCACCTTTATCATTTCCCCCTTGTCTCCCCCACCTCCTCCTTCCTTTATCTCCAATCCTCTGTCTGCCGTCCTCCCTCTCCTCTCCGATTACTCCACTTTCATTCTCTTTTACCCCTCCTGGGTCCTACTACCCCGCCGCTAATCCCTCCTCCAAACCTCCTCTTCATGTCACCCCTGTCACGGACTGGGGAACTTGGAGTTGTGTACCTGAACTGGGTTGTACGACAGAGACACCTGAACCAGTAGGTAGGTTGAAACTGGATGGTTTAATGTAGTTTCTGCTCATACAGTAATAGAGGAGACTGTTATATAAGATGTATAATATAGTCCTCTGTGCAGAGATAATGCAACTAGAAGATACTGAATAAAATTGTAAAACAAAAGTCTCTGAATAGTCACTGGACTCGGAAAAGGAACTGTATGAAGAAACTGTAGACTTGGAAACTGAAAGAACTTGAGGAATTAGAATGTGACTCAGGACTGGAGCAAGGAGGATTGAACTTGTAGAACTTGGAATTTGACTCCGGACTGGAGTAATGTGGAATGAACTTGAAGAACTTGGAATATGACTCTGGGCTGGAGTAACGTGGAATGAACTTGAAGAACTTGGAATATATGACTCCGGGCTGGAGTAACATGGAATTAACTTGAAGAACTTGGAATATGACTCCAGGCTGGAGTAACGTGGAATTAACTTGAAGAACTTGGAATATGACTCCGGGCTGGAGTAATGCGGTAACACACAGGGAACTCAGGAACATAGGTAAGAACTTGAGAAACAGCTTTTGCTATGCTAGGAAGCATAGGTATCACAACGGGAGCTCAGGAACATAGGTCATGCAGCAGCAATGGACATTGTTGCACTGACAACCAGCATGTGTTACTGGAAGGTCTTTTATACCATCAGGCTAAAGCGGATTGGCTGAAGCAACTTGAGATGGCTGCTGACTGGATGGATGAGTATCACATGACCTGGCCCAAGATGGCTGCGCCCATGTTCTGGGAAACTTGTATACTGGCGCGCTGTGCGTGCATGTATCTGCAGCAGAGGGACACAGGCAACAGCGGGAAGGCTGCAGATGATCCACAAGCGGAGGCCCCGCATTGGAGATTACTGGAACAGCAGACCAACGACTTAGTGGGCAGCGATGGCACAGACAAATGGGAAGATGCAGGGGTCTAGGATGGAGGTCCATAGCATGGTTTGTGACCCCTTGACCCTATTCCTTCATGGCTACCTCCACTATCTCTCTATTTGTGCCTGTTCCCATCTTGCCCACCTCCTAAATCTCTCCCTCTCATCTGGTACTGTCCCTTCTGCATTCAAACATGCCCTTGTCTCCCCATTCTTAAAAAAACTACCCTTGAACCTAACACTCTCTCCAACTACTGTCGCATCTCTCTCCTCCATTATGCTTTCAAGCTCTTTGAGTGTGTTGTTTACAACTGCCTTACCACCTTTCTTTCCTCCCACTCCCTCCTTGACCCTTTTCAGTCAGGCTTCCGTTCTCTCCACTCCACTGAAATTGTCTTCACAAAAGTCAGCATTGACCTCCTTGTTGCTAAATCCAAGGGCCACTATTCTCTGCTCATTCTCCTTGACCTCTCTGCTGCATTCAACACTGTGGACCACCCTCTGATGCAAATCCTTCACTCCCTTGGTCTACATGACACTGCCCTCTCCTGGCTATCCACCTACCTCTCTGACCAATCCTTTTTTGTCTCCAGTCATGACTCCTCTTCCCCCCACAGCCTCTTACAGTAGGTGTTAGCCAAAGTTCTGTTCTTGGACCTCTTCTATTCTTCCTCCATATGGCCTTGCTAGTTGAACTCATCAGCTGTTTTAACCTCCATTATCATCTCTATGCTGATGATACTCAGATCTACCTTTCCTCTCCTGACACTTTTGCAGTCCTGTAAATTCCATCTTAAAAATATTTCCAAGATTAGACCTTTTCTCACCCAGGATGCCACTAAAAACCCTTATGCACTCACTGGTCATCTCCAGATTGGACTACTGTAACATCTTCCTTTCTGGCCTCCCCAACCCCCATCTCTCTTCTCTCCAGTCTGTCCTCAATGCTGCTGATCGGCTCATCTTCCTGTCCAAATGCTCTACATCTGCCTCCCCTCTTCTACAAGCCCTCCACTGGCTCCCCTTACTTTTCAGAACCCAATTCAAGGTTCTCACACTGGCTTACAAAGCCCTAACCCGTTCCTCTCCCATTTATATCTCTGACCTCATCTCCCTTTACTCTCCTGTCCACCCTCTTTGTTCAAAAAATGCACGCTGCATCTCATGCCAACTGATTACTTATTTCCATTCCCATCTCCAAGATTTTGCCCACACTGTTCCCCACCTGTGGAACTCTCTCCCTCTTCCCATCAGACTCTCCATCTCTTCCAGCTCTCATCTTACTTTGCTGCTACATGCTCCTTCCTCCCTGTGTACCCCATCTGTGTCACACCTGTTTGTCTGCCCCTTCCCTTTAGAATGTAAGCTCTTAATAGCAGGGCCCTCTACCCTCTTGTGCTTCCCCTTACTTTACTTTCATCTACTTCTTACTCCCCACTATTGCACCTAACACTTGGTTGCTTATGGCCTGTTGCGTATATGGGTGTTATGGTTGATAATGTAGCAATGTAGATTATCCTTGTCCTCATCCTGTATTGTATTGTACTGTAAAACACTAGTCACCTTATTTGTTTATGTACTTTGTAAGGCACTGTGGAACACTTGTGGCACCATATAAATAAATTATGATAATAATCCCTAAAGCTGGATATACACTGACATAACGTGTATATCTTCTGTCCAATTGAATGGGCAAGATATCTGTCTACATATTAGAAAGGGCACTATTATAGGTAAGTCCTAGATAAATTGACATAATGTGTTAGTATTAGGGGGGTTAGGCACCCATCTGATGAGGTTCACCTTGACATGGTGGATGGGCAAACATTTTTGACCATTCTTATACTAAGAACCTCATTTATACTCCATGTTAATTGTAGAATTTATCAGGATTAGTTTGACTATCATTGTTCTTAGGATTCAGAGTGTGCACCTGCATTTTCTGTCCCCTGCATTGTACTACAAGTCCAGCATGGTAGCACCTCTTATTATCAGATATATTGGCATTTCTGACTGTGTGTACGGGCGACCTGCCACTCCCTGTACACTTGCTGCAGGAACCCGCCAATGATTGACATCTCAACTGGGTGGACATTCAATTCAAATACCCACCACGAGCGGACACAATGGCAGAACAATTGGTAAGTGTGTATGCACTTACCAATCGTTAGATAGGTCGACTGAACCAAGTGTGTACCCAGCTAATGTCTGTACTTAGTGGCAGCATTGTATCCTCTTTAGCAATGAACCAGAATTAATGTGAGGTACAGTAACCTATGATAAAAATAATGGTCAAAATACAGGATTCTTTAATACAAAGCAATATTTGCACAAATTTCAAATTGCTATTATCCCCATGTTAAAGGAAAACTAGGAAAGCACATTATATTTGTTATTATGTGCACACTGGTCCTGGATATTCTCATTAATTACCCCCCTCACTTTTCATACTTCATAAGCCACACCTACTCCAGTCATTTCTATAACTTTACATAACATTAACCTCAAGTTTATCATATTACATTAATAAATATATTTTCTTTATCCTTCATCATTTGTTTATATCAGAATAAATTTAGGAGGTGTATAGCTCTGTGAGAGCCTTGTGTGGAGAATGCTTTCCCTTTCTTGTACTCTTTTTCTTACTTATTTAGCCTGCTCAAGTTTGGTGATCCCTATTTGTTTAATCATGCTTTGACCACTTCTGTAATCCATATGTTCATTGCTTACACATGAAGCTGATTCATTTTGTGCATATGCAGCAAAATTCTCTGCACATCAGAGGCCCTCTGTGCTATGGGATTGGGTTTTAGGACATTTGTGTCAGCCTGGGAGATAATAACCATAAATAAAATAAACTGAACTTATCTATTACCACTGTCAACTTTTTATTAAGGTTTCCAGTTGTTTTTATTTATTATTACAGAGTTATGTTCATCAGAGGTATTAATTCCCATATAAATACAATTTTGTTCCATGTTCCAAATTAAAATATGTAAAATGCCAAAAGGGTGAATATGTTTCTAGCTACTAAGCAAGTAAGCATACAAATCTTAATTTACAGTACATGAGATAGGTACATAACACAGGCACACTCTTGAAGTGCCCGAAAACAACTACTGTAGTGATGAATTCACAAATCATATACTGTACTAATTACACAGTAAAATACATAGCAACTTCAATTGATAGGATACCTATTAATCCGACCTCTCCACACCACCCACATGAGGTGACCTACCTCTTAGCATGTGCTGCACCTTTTTTAGAACATTAAATTCTTTCAACAATATATCTTGCAGCTACAGTACAATGTTTTTGGGGGTTTGACCACATTTCTCATATGCACCAAGCTTCGGAAAGCAAAGCTTCAGATGGTACTGCCAAATAGAAGTCTATGGGCTTCTTATCTCCTTCTAAACTTAGAGTGATCCAATCGGATCCTTCCCAGTGTCCCCCGTGGAGCATGTGTCATTTTGTGCATATATAGAAGGATGCCAAAGGGACTTGTAGGTCATAATCCCGGAAGTCCCTCTATTGCAAAGGACAGCCCTTATCGGGAGAGCTGACATTTGCAATGTTCTTCATGCATACCAGTGTTAACGATGGCATGCTTACGATGAGTGGCAGGATGGTTCCCATGCAAAATGTGATGCTTGATGCATCTCACCCAGGATGTCAGCCTGACTGATAATGACTGGGAGACAAAATTACAAATTAACTGATCTAATCTCATTATCATCACCTTCAATTTCTGGTTTCCATCTTTAACCAAATATAAGTATACTTTGGGGCTGATTCTGATGGATGCAAAACAGTGAGTTTTAACATTGTCATGATGCAGCCTGAGATCGGCCTTTACTAACCACTGAACTGGTGTCTTTAGGCTCTGAGGCATTCAGGCGCCAGTTGTAGTGATGAGTTATGGCTGAGTATTCTCCCCGGGACCTGCTAGGCCTTCCCTGCGTGAGTCCTGGTTCCTGCGTTAGCAGGCATGGGCGCAGCCATGTTGGTTCATCTCACCTGATCAGTCTTCTCCAATGGCAGCCCTGCGGTCTCCCAGCTGATGTCATGATCCAGTGACCAGCTGCCTAAGGGTATTTAGGTCTGACTCCTGCAACACGAAGTTGCTGACCAACTTTGCTGTTCCTGTGATTACTATGCTCTCTGGTGTTTCCCAAGAAGAACCTACAGTCTGTTGTTGCAGCCATCATGCTGACCACCAGTGCTACTTATATTAGCTTCCATGCTAAATCCCTGTGTGTTACTTCAGCTCTCACAGAACTCCAGTGTTCTTGTAAAACCTTGTGATTTAGTGTGCTGCTGAGCTGTCTAATCACTTCCCTGTGTTCACGTGGTGTCAGCTTTCATGATAATTGCTAGTTAGCTTACAGCTGAGGCTCTAGCTATTACCAGTACATACCTGTGTCCATTTCCTTTGTGTTTCTCTGTGCAAATCAGCACTTGGACCTCTAACAATTCCCGGTACATTCTCAAGTTCTTTCCCAGTGTTCAACTATTCAATTCATCACCAGTGTTCAAGCATTCTCAAGTTCATCACCAGTGTTTACGCATTCTCAAGTTCTTCACCATTGTTCAAGCATTTTCAAGTTCATCACCAGTGTTCAGGCATTCTCAAGTTCATCACAAGTGTTTACGCATTCTCAAGTTCTTCACCATTGTTCAAGCATTTTCAAGTTCATCACCAGTGTTCAGGCATTCTCAAGTTCATCACAAGTGTTCAAGCATTCTTAAGTTCATCACCAGTGTTCAAGCATTCTCAAGTTCATCACCAGTGTTCAGACATTCTAAAGTTCATCACCAGTGTTCAAGAATTCTCAAGTTCATCACCAGTGTTCAAGCATTCTCAAATTCATCATAAGTGTTCAAGTATTTACTTATCTCCAGTGTTCAAGTATTCTGTTCATACCTGCACATCCAGTATGTCTTCAGAGTGTCTTAGGGTACTCAGTCCCTGTGCTTCAGTCCAAACTATGTTCCATTGTCTTTTGTCACTCCCAGGTCCCTGTTCAGAGGGCCATGACCTGCTCACTTGGTGCAGCGGAAACCCAAATCCTGATTGGAAGGGTCACTGGAGAAAACCACCAAGTGAGTTAGACTCCGCACCTCTGGGCAGGTCTAGTCAAACCTGGGTTTGGCTGCAATTAGGAGACTTAGCCTGCAACCCCCCCATTCCTAACCTCATCAGAGGTTTCCCTAGTACCCGGTCATGACAAACATACAGTGCCTGCTCACATGTCCTATTCTGAGTTGTACAGAATTCAATTGGATCTGTCTTTCCTTGAAATTGGGTGTTTAGGAGTGGCAACTGGGTGGCAACAATATGAACATAGGGAACCATCCTTTCTAGTGGGATTGCCATGGGAATGTGGTGGGAATGTATGTAAAGCTCTGTGTAATTCTTAGTGTTAAATTAAGGGAAGGGTAGCATGTACGTATCTTATACCAGTGAATACATATTTGTTTATTTTTACCAAACGCTCTTGTTTTTGGTGCATCTTAGTTTGTGCTAAAATATGCATCACTTGGGTGAAGGGATGTTGCTCTTACAGTTTTATTGTATACTGTAAATCAGCTTGCTCCATGGAACTTGTACTGCAGCTTCACTATTTACTACTCTCTATTTATGACATCATGGCTGGATGGAGATCACCAATAAGACAATTACATCCCTTTGAGCCTTATTGCATACATTTTAGTTGATGACTTTTAATCTCCATTTCTACCATGTTGTTTTCTGTTTTGTCATATTTCATTAATATTAATAACTATACAGCTTGAATTATAGGTTGATGAAACAGTGAGCAGCTGTACAGCGGGGGAGTGGCTTTAACACTGCATGTGTGACTCACACAGCCACAGCCACACACTCCAGGGCCCTGCAGTGTCGCTCTCCTCCTGTATAATTATGCGTCCTGCAGGAAATTCTGCTGCCTTCAGGGCCAGAGGCTGGATGGCTCTTGACTCCTGCTGCTACTCCTGGGTTGCGCTGGATGGATCTCCAGTCCCCACTCCCCTCCACCCCTCTCTGTGTCCCATCCCCTCCTCCTCAATTGACTGCTTCTGCTGCTCCTGGCTGCCGCTGTATTGCAGATTACTGATGGTTGGAACTGCGGTCCCTGCTCCCTGCTCCCCTCCTCATCTCCCCTTCTCCTTACTTGACAGCTTCTGCTTCTAGCTCCTGGGGAGTTGCAGGTTGCTGCTTGATGGAACTCTGGACCCTGCTCCCAACCACATCAACCACTCCCTCTGTGCCTAACCACCCCTGCTCCTAACTTGACAGCTGTTGATTCTGGCTACCTTGTGATTGTGGGTTATCGATGGTCAGAACTCCACTCCCTTTCTCATCTCCACTCGTTCTGTTACTTCAATGCACCGTCTCTGAATCTCTCACTACTTCTGCCACCCACGACACCATCAGAGCAGAAAGCCTGCCTACCTAAAGCATCTCTCCGCAGCTCTGCTGACTGGTTACAGAAGGACCTGGTGAGTAATACCATCCAGGGTGCCTGTGTGTGTGTTTTTCCAGTGGGGGTCTGTGTATGTGTTTTTCTTGTGGGAAATGTGTTTGTTTTTTTCTTATTGGTGACAATGTTTGCATGCGTGCGTGCATGTTGTTCTTTGTGTTCATGTTTTTTATGTCCTATGTGTTTGATTGTTTTTCCCTATTGTTGTCAGTGCGTGTGTGTGAGTTCATGTAAATTGTATGGGAGGAATTTAATGTGCATAATTTGTAAGAGGCATGACTGTGTGTGGTATAATGTGTAAGGGGCATTACTGTGTGGCATAATGTATAAGGGGCACTACTGCATGGCATAATGTGTAATAAGGATCACTACTATTGTGTGGCATAATGTGTAAAAGGGTTACTATGGTGTGGTATACTACACTGATGAAAAGGGTGCGCATCTTAAGAACATGCCCCTTCTAAATGGTCACACCCCTTTTTCCGGTGCGCACATAATTACAATCTTAAATTTACCATGCACACACTTCAAAATTCTTACTTCAACCACTGCTCTAGACCCTAATTGGTTTACAAAAATAAATAACCAGTAGTAATTCCCCTGGTACATCAGATCAAGATCAGTTATATGAATGTGACAGAGCTTCTCCTGCTATTGGTTTATGTAAGTAGGAAAACAATGCAGACTGTTCTTCAGTGTGATTACATATAGTTTGGATTGGCTCTGACCCCGAGTTATTATATGTCAGCTTTTATCAAATATAAGCTTTTGAATAATTGAATTCCACCAGCCAAAACTAAATAGGTCCTACATGGGTGTGGTGGCTGTTTAATTTCAGTGAAAGTCAACTCCCCTATGCTGGCAGGTGAAAGATTGGTGTGATGATCTGTTATGATAGCATCTACAGCAATAAAAACACTTTCAATGTATTCACTGGCTGCAGGTAATTTCAAGCATTAACCAGAACAAGTCATATTTTCAATGTCAATAGCCAATATTAGAGAGGATCTGGTTCATGGAACAAAAACAGATTTGTTACTACTTTTACTGCATTACGACTCCTGCAACTGGATACTTCTGAAGGAAGAAAGACAGAAAGAAGTTCTTGAATTAACCAACAAAGGGGAAGATATCACTGTTGCTACCTTTCATTTGGGCATGATGAGTTAAACCTTATTGAGATAATGATGTAGTTATTTATATGCTTAAAGGTCTTCTGCGGCTGTCTTCTTACAGGAATCTATGATGAGCTAGAATACTGAGGCGATCTTAAAATATTAAAAACTAGTAATATTAACAAAGATAAATATAGCACTTACTGTGTCAGTTACTGATCTCTCCCTGTGCACCTTCTAGGTGACCTGGAACATGTGACCTTCTGGCTGGGGCGGATTGGGAAGTTAAAGTGGCCCTGGAATAAACAATGGAAGAGGCCCTATGTGCGCGCGCCTGCTGTGCGTGTCCAGAAAAGTGGCTGGGGCCTGATTGCAAGGGGTGAGGCCTATTGTGAAATGCCATGCCTGCAAGCCACGCCCCCCAATTTTCTCATGCTGGGGGCATCCCAACCACTCCAAGAGCTGATGGGCATGCCCACTGTCTCTCTCTCTCTCCAGTGAATAAGCACAGCATGCATGTGAATAAGTATTTTCTTACCTAAATGATTTCTCTGCAGCGGGGAACCTCTGAAGATATTGTTACTCCCTGGACAGGCAGTTTCTTGAGTCAGTATTCACTGTTCATGCAGGAGATCACATGGTCTGGAAGCCACCTGTTTACATAACAATAAGCCAATGTTATCAACATGCAACAGTGGTTCAACCAGATAATACATAGTAACAGAAGTTTTGGGGCAGGACAAAATGTGAGTTTCCAATATCAAACTATTTTATATTAATAAAATATATTTGGTAATTTGGTACCATTTGCATCAAAATATGGTTTCATTATAATTGTTGTCTTACTGAAGATTACTGTCCCCCAGTCTTTTGTTCTAATTGTACCTATGACACTATATGTGTGTCTCCAGCCCATCCCCCCATTTGTCTCTTCAGTGCTACCCCCCTACGCCTTTCCAGTGCCACCACTCTCCTTTACTCCATCACCATCCTTCTGTGTCTCCCCAGTGCCATCATCCTGTGTCTCCCCAATGCCATCATCCTGCATCTCCCCAGCACCATTATCCTGTGTCTCCCCAGCATCAACATCCTGCGTCTCCCCAGCGCCACCATCCTGTACCTCTTCAGTGGCATCATCCTGTATCTCCCCAGCACCAACATGCTGTGCCTGCCCACCACCATCATCCTGTGCCTCTCCAGTGCCACTGCTCTGCTTCTCTCCAGCACCATCATTCTGTGTCTCCCCAGTGCCATAATCCTGCATCTCCCAAGCTCCATCAACCTGTGTCTCCCCAGCGCCATCATCCTGTGTCTCCCCATGCCATTATCCTGTGTCTCCCCAGCACCATTATTCTGCGTCTCCCCAGCACCATTATCCTGTGTCTCCCCAGTGGCATCCTCCTGCCCTAGCACAAAATAGCCCCCCTTTCTCTCAGACAGATCATCTTCCCTTAGCACAGAATACCCCCCTTCCCCACACACAGGTCATCTTCCCTTAGCACAGAATAGCCCCTTCCCCAAACACACACATCATCTCCCCTTAGAACAGAATAACCCTCCTCCCTTTCAGACAGATAGATCATCATTCCCCCACCCCCCCACACTAGTACAGGATAGCCCCCTGCCTCCCATCTCCTGACCCGAGCTATCAGCTAACAATTAAAACAATATCACCAATTGGATCCTGCGGCGCTGAACTAGTTTCACATAGCCATAATGTTCCTTTCAACACGGCCCAAACCTCAAAATGAAGAATCTGAATGTAGACTCAAACAAATGACACAATAGTGTAACCCAATATAAAATTGTGTATTTGTCATAAACTCTGTATTATTTTGCCTACCGGAAAATGTAGTTTACATAGATTTGTAGACACTAAGGCACATCTAGGAGTGGATATTATCACATTCTGACAATGTTTTTCTCCTTTACTGTTCCACCCTTTCCTCCACCAGTTTATATGTAAAACAAAATCAGAAAAGAGGGGGGTCCCATAGCATAATACTGCATTTATTAAAACATATCATATAAAATACAACACACAATGAATAATCTGTAATAAAGGGGTGTCACGACCAGGGATTCTCGGCATGATGGTCAATGGGTATTACCTGTGAGGTCACTGTGGCAGGGGGCATCTGGCGGTGGTGCTGGTGTGTGGTGAGGGGCATTGTCTGAGCATGGCTCTGCATGGGCATGCTGTCACGTTGGGCTGGTGAGGCCTGGCAGTTCTTCCATTCCGTTTGGCATGGGCACCGCCATCTTGCCTCTGGCCATGTGATTTCCTTGCCCAAGCCTGGTTTGTCACATGCTCTCTCTGGCCAGTCACGGCACAGCACTTGGCATTTAGGGAGGTTCAGAGCCTCACTTCATTTCCAGTGCAACGTGTTTCTCAGCATACTGTAGCTGAGAGAGAGTTCCCTGTGCTCACCACCTGTTACCTGTGAAACACTACCTGCCTGCCTGCTTGTCTGTTTCAACCCCGCTGGACTACCCTGTATCCTCCATTACCTTCCCCTTACCCGAGTCCTGCTGTTAACCTTGCACCTTGCCTCCACTGACACTCTACTGGATATTTCTTCCTCTGTCTGCATTCTCCATTAATAAGTCACCACCTGGACAGTTCCCCTTGTCTGCCACTACCTGGACATTTTCTATTTAACCAGTCACTACCTGGACATTTCCCATTGCCTGTCACTAACTGGACTTTCTCCTATTTGCCTCACTACAGCTCCCAAGTGCACTTTAGTGCTATAGCCGGACTTTCTGTTTTACCACATTCATGTCTGTTAAGCCACTTATTAAAAAGTCCACATTTACTTTTAAACCTGCTTCAATGTCTGCTCCTATTACCACCCCATGTCCACAACAAAACCAGAACCTCACAGTTTGCGCTGGCTCCATGGATCCGGGCTTGGAACAGGAGTCTAGAGTAGATTTATTTTGGTGCATTGCTGGCCTTCGGGAAAACCTGGAAACCATGCAGCACCAAATGGCTCAGTTTCTGCAAAAAATGTCTAAACGACAGAATAATCTGCAAACCTCCTTATCCACCTCTGGGGTACCAGCAACTACACCTGCTTCTATGTCTGGGAATACAGGAAGCAGGGCATCTCCCCGCTTACATCTCCCTATTCCAAGCAAGTTCGACGGCAACCCTAAAGCTCTGTTACGGATTCCTGAATCAGTGCAATATACATTTCACCCTACAGCCTGATAATTTTCCCACTGCAAGAACCAAAGTGGCTTACATCGTCTCCCTGTAGTCCGGCTCAGCCTTGGATTGGGCTTCCCCACTCTGGGAGCATTCAGATTCTCTGCTGGATAACTACACTGACTTTGTGACATCATTCAGGAGGATTTTTGATGAGCCTGGACGTACTGTATCAGCCTCATCTAGTATTATGACACTGAAATAAGTAACCCGTCCTGTCAGCCAATATGCCGTACAGTTTCAGATTTTAGCATTTTAGCAGATTTTAGCATCAGAACTCAAGTGGAATGAGGAAGCCCTCACCTCAGCTTTTTGGCATGGGCTTTCTGATCAACTAAAGGATGATTTGGTCACCCGTGACCTTCCTGTTAACCTAAATGATATGATTTCCCTCTGTAATAGAACGTCAGGCTGAAAAGCACAGAACTGACCGGCAAAGGCCATCTACTGCTCCCCCTACTACCCGTCCAACCCCTCCTTCTACAAATGAAGAGCCAATGCAGGTGAATCATACCCATCTTTCCAAAGAGGAACGTCAGAGAAGAATATTAAAAAACCTCTGCCTATACTTTGGAGAAGCAGGTCACCTGGTGGTCTCCTGTTCCCGAAAATCGGGAAACGCCCACTCCTAACTGACCCTGGGGACATCAATTTAGGAGTTATGAGCCCGTCTTCAAGTTCTAAAGATTTCGTATTGATCTTAGCCATAGATCTCAAGTCAAAACCTGTCTTCGTTACTGCTCTACTAGATTCTGGAGAAGCCGGAAATTTTATAACCTCCAGCTTAGTGGACAAACTACAGATTTCTTGTTCAGCCGTCCATCATGCGATTTCCTTGACTGCCGTAGATGGTCGACCTCTGGCTAATGGAGTCATCACCAAAGAGACTCAACCAGTACTAGTCCGTATCGGAACACTCCATTCTGAGTCTTTAAAGTTCTTAGTGATACCCGAGGCATCTCAAGACATCATTTTAGGACTATCCTGGTTACACCTGCACCTATCCTAGGATAGACTGGTGTTCTATGCAAATTCTTTCATGGGGAGCTCTGTCAGAAATCCTGTCTTCCCAAGATACGGAGTAATATCTCCATCAATTCCTAAGGAGTATCAAATGTTTACTGATGTCTTCTCTGAACAACAAGCAAATGTCTTACCTCCTCATAGAGAGTGGGATTGGCCAATTGATCTATTGCCAGACAAGATGCCGCCTCGTGGTCGCACCTATCCTCTGTCCTTACCGGAGACCAAAGCTGTGTCTGAATACATTCAGGAGAATTTGGAGAAAGGATTTATTCGCCCCTCCACCTCTCATGCCAGAGCTGGGTTCTTCTTCATTGCCAAAAAGAACGGTGGCTTAAGACCTTGTATAGACTACCGAGGCTTGAATGATATAACGGTCAAGAATTGATATCCGCTTCCACTAATCACAGTTATTTGACAGAGTCAAGGGGTCCATCATATTCTCCAAGTTAGATCTTAGAGGGGTCTACAATCTCATTCGTATTCGCTCAGGTGACGAGTGGAAGACAACTTTTAATACTAGAGATGGACATTTTGAATACCTTGTGATGCCTTTCGGCTTGTGCAATGCCCCTGCTGTCTTTCAGGGCTTTGTCAATTAAATTTTCTGGGACTTATTGTACGTGTCTGTTGTTGCCTATCTGGACGATATATTGATTTTCTCGTCTTCTCCAGAGGAACATCATAAACATGTGAAGGAGGTGCTGTCTCATCTGAGGGAACACCACCTCTACTGTAAGCTGGAGAAATGTGTCTTTAGTGTACCCAGTGTGCCATTTCTCGGTTATGTCATCTCTGGCTCCAGCCTAGAAATGGATCCCAAAAAAGTACAGGTGATCCTGGATTGGTCCTGACCTGAAACCTTGAAAGCCATCCAGAAACTACTTGGATTCGCCAACTATTATAGATGTTTTATCAAAGGATTCTCATCACTGATGGCTCCCATTATGGCCCTGAACCATAAAGGCGCCAATCCTGCCCTATGGTAACCCGAAGCAAAGACAGCCTTCCAGCTTCTAAAACAAGCTTTTATCACAGCTCCTGTCCTAAGACAACTGGACCTGGATAGACCTTTCTTATTAGAGGTGGATGCCTCATCAGAAGCAGTGGGAGCAGTCTTATCTCAGCGTTATGAAGACAACCGAGTTCATCCCTGTGGGTTTTTCTCCAAATAGTTCTCTCCTGCTGAAAGGAACTATGCCATAAGTGAACATGAACTCTTGGCACTGAAGGAGTGGAGATACTTACTGGAAGGGGCCAAATTTCCCTTTACTGTCTTCACTGACAATCGGAACCTCCTCTTTCTCAAAAATATCCAGTGTGTGAGTCCTCGTCTGGCTTGATGGGCCATCTTCTTTGCTCGTTTCCAGTTCACACTGACCTTCCGACCTGGAGCTCTTAATCAAAAAGTGGATGCTCTGTCTAGATCTCTCCTCTGTAATGAAAATTCATAGACCCTACATAGTGCTGGAGTCAAGAATGTTTGCAACCGTACAAATACAACCGGTTTGCAACCGTACAAATACAACCCCCTACTGGGAAAACCTTTGTGGCCCCAGAGTTAAGGAAGCAGCTCCTCACCTGGGCTCATTCCTCTCACTTTGCAGGTCACTCAGGTACTCGGAAGACTCTGGAACTTGTAAAAGAAGTTACTGGTGGCCATCCATGAAGGCTGATGTGCTGAAGTTTATTTCCTCATGTACCTCATGTGCTCAGCATAAGTCTTCGCATCAAGCGCCAGCTGGCGAACTGTTGCCCCTGCCTATTCCATCACATCCATGGACGCATCTCTCCATGGACTTTGTAATGGCTTTACCGTACTCTCAGGGTTACACCACCATCTGGGTTGTGGTAGAACAATTTTCGAAGATGGTCCATTATGTACCTCTAAAGAAACTGCCTACTGCTCCTGACTTGGCTCATCTGTTCGTCCAGCACATATTCCGCCTCCATGGACTTCCTACTGAAATAATTTCTGATCATGGTACGCAATTTGTGGCACAATTCTGGAGAGCCCTATGTTCTGTTCTACAAGTAAAATTTAACTTTTCCATGGCCTGTCACCCTCAAAGCAATGGATCCTCAGAGAGGGTCAACCAAGACCTTGAGACATTCCTAAGGATCTTCATGTCATCATCCCAAGACAATTGGTCTGAGTTGCTACCATGGGCGGAATTTGCACATAATGCCTCCTACCATTCCTCTACTAATCAAACCCCATTTGTAAATGTCTACGGTCTTCATCCTCAGAGTCCTGAATTCTGAAGCCTCTGTCTTTGATGTGCCAGCCATGGAGGATACCATATGAAGTTTTGCATCTAATTGGTCACAAGTACGTACTGATTTGGAGAAGGTGTCCTCTTGCTACGGGTATTACCTGTGAGGTCACTGTGGCAGGGGGTATCTGGCGGTGGTGCTGGTGTGTAGCGAGGGGCATTGGCTGTGCATGGCTCTGTGTGGGCATGCTGTCACGTTGGGCTGGTGAGGCCTGGTAGTGCTTCCATTCCATTTGGCATGGGCGCCGCCATCTTGCCTCCGGCCATGTGATTTCCTTGCCCAATCCTGGCTTGTCACATGCTCTCCCTGGCCAGTCATGGCACAGCACTTGGTATTTAGGGAGGTTCAGAGCCTTACTTCATTTCCAGTGCAACGTGTTTCTCAGCATAGCTGAGAGAGAGTTCCCTGTGCTCACCACCTATTACGTGTGAAACACTACCTGCCTGCCTGCTTGTCTGCTCCAACCCCACTGGACTACCCTGCATCCTCAATTACCTTTCCCTTGCCTTAGTACCTGAGTCTTGCTGGTCACCCTGCACCTTGCCTCCACTGACACTCTGCTGGATGTTTCTTCCTCAGTCTGCATTCTCCATTAATCAGTCACCACCTGGACAGTTCCCCTTGTCTGCCACTACCTGGACATTTTCTATTTAACCAGTCACTACCTGGACATTTTCCATTGCCTGTCACTAACTGGACTTTCTCCTATTTGCCTCACTACAGCTCCCAAGTGCACTTTAGTACTATATGCGGACTTTCTGTTTTACCACATTAATGTCTGTTAAGCCACTCATTAAAATCTCCACATTTACTTTTAAACCTGCTTCAGTGTCTGCTCCTATTACCACCCCGGGTCCACAACAAAACCAGAACCTCACATGGGGGAAGATGGACTCTCACCAAATGGTGTTATCTACCCAACGAAATTAGTAAACAAATCAAGCCAAGTCAGGATAAGTATTCCAGGCATCCCAGGTGTACTTGTCCATCCACTTGTGAGGTCCCTGTAATTCCCCAATCTAGTTTCTCCAACATTAGTGGCTAGATGATCCATGTCTGGAATTAGATATTTTTTGATGATAGGTCATGCGGATATAAATACTTGCCTTTGGAGGTTTTTCACTAATGCCTTGACAAAGATACATACTTACAAGTATCAAAACGCATTGGTTTCTTTGGATTTTAATTTTTTTTTTTAATTTTTGGATTCCAGAGCAAATTAAAATGGAGATGTGGTAGTATGACCAGCATGTCAGCCTCCTAATTGATTTGATATTTAATCTATGTTATGTCATTTGTTCATGTAAAGCTAATTTGGAGTTTCCAGTTCTGCAGTGCAACAATTAATTTTCTTGACTCCTTGTCAACCCTTCTAAAGAATCCTTAGCTATCAGCAATGTTTTCTTTTCTGGTTAAAAAGCAGGCAGCACAAAGACATGGCAGTTTAACATCCAACATGGCACATCTAGGAAACAGAATGGCACTGCAGTGGCAGACAGTATGGCAGTTTAATAAACTATATGACCCCATAGACAGAACCAAACAATGTTTTCATTAATCAAAAAATAGATCAGAGGCCCGAAGGAGATGGAGTATGTATGTTGTTGAAGGCAGAGAAAGGAAAGAAGGACTGATTGGTAGTAAATTTAATTTCATTTTTGGATTACAAAGCAAATTTATGAGGGATGAGGGGAGGCATTTACAGAGGAAATTTTCTCATTTACATCAGTCCCTGTTCCAGTGGAACTCTTCAGTGGTTCAGATTTTTTTTTAAAATTAAAGGGGCATGCAGGAAATTCTGTCTGTGTACAGAAAACTGTCTGGACATTTTCTGCATTCATAAACAACATGTCAAAGGTATCAGCAGCTGTGGTAGTTTAACTTCCAACATGGCACATCTAGGAAAGAGAATGGCACTGCAGTGGCAGACAGGATGGCAGTTTATGACCCCATAGAAAAAAACAATAATGTTTTTTATTAATCCACAACTAGATCAGAGGCCTGAGGGAGATTAAATATGTATGTAGTTGAAGGGGAAGGAAGGGGGGAAGGAAGGAAGGAAGGAAGGAAGGGGGGAAGGAAGGAAGGAAGGGGGAAGGAAGGAAGGAAGGAAGGAAGGGGGGAAGGAAGGAAGGAAGGAAGGAAGGAAGGGGGGAAGGAAGGAAGGAAGGAAGGAAGGAAGGAAGGAAGGAAGGAAGGAAGGAAGGAAGGAAGGAAGGAAGGGGGGAAGGAAGGAAGGAAGGAAGGAAGGAAGGAAGGAAGGAAGGAAGGAAGGAAGGAAGGAAGATTCAATTTAATATTTGGATTCTGAAGAAAATGTATGAGGGAGGAGGGGAGAGCTGTTGTGATTATAAAAAAAAATAAGATCAAAGTAGTGGAAAGGATTGTTAAAGAGCAAGCATCCAAAATCCCAATGAATATTGATTGATTGATTGATTGATTGATTGATTGATTGATTGATTATTACAGCTGAACATGTCCCATGTTTTACCCACAAAATAAAAAATAAATAAAGGGGCAGAAACATTTCTGAACCTTTTTTGCATTCATGAACTGCATGTAGAAGATTTTAGCAGCTGTGGTAGTTCAACTTCCAGCATGAAACATCTAGGAAACAGAATAGCACTGCAGTGGTAGTCAGGATGGCAGTTTAATAAACTATAAAAATGTCTGCAAGGACAGCCAGCAATGCCCCAGAAAGAGCATAATGCAAAGAATAGAGGTGCAAGATGGAACAGTCCTCCCATGCACCCTTATGTTGTATATTAAACAGGACATGCACAGTTTAACAAACAAATCGCTTCAGTAACACAATCTGCCACTATTGGCTGAAATGTTTGCTTTGTTTGGGCTCCCACAAAACAAGCTTCCAATAGGAAGTTGGTAATGATCTCTACATACAAACTGGCTCTACAGAGGCAAGATGCCATAGCCAGTATCAGCCTCACCCTCATCATCAGTTAGTACAATATCTTCTTCAAACAATTTTAATTTGTCCCCTCTAAAATCCACCATTACAGGTGCCTCTGATGTAATTGCCAGTAAAGGTCTTCCTCGTGGAATTTGTGGTTCATTTTGATGAACATCATCTTTTCCACATTTTGAGGAAGCAGCCTCCTACATCAATTGCTGACAAGGTTCCCAGCTGTGCTGAAAACTATTGGAGGGTGGGCGGCTTAACTAAAGCAATGCCAGCTTGTGCAAGGGCCTCCAAATTGCCTTTTTTTCTGTCAGTAGACAAACGGACTGTCCAATATGCCTATTTGGATGCTGTCATTAAAACAATCTTCAACCATTCTTTGAATGGTGACCGTATCAGATGGAGTCGTGGTGACCATGTCAGAAATTTTAGGCAATTCTTTTAGACCAGACAGATCTCTAAATGTTGTGTTGACTCATCTGCATTACCAGTGGGTCTCTAAGGATAGCTGAGTTTTTTCCTGGCAGCCACAGTTGCCAGAGAAACTGAAGGAGGAGACGTCGTCATGTCACATGACGCTTAAGCTGACAATTTGCTTGCCAACAGCTCTTTGCATCTTTTTAGATCTGTGTCCATTGGAAATAAAGACATGACATATGACTTAAAGCTAGGATCAAGCATGGTCACCAAAATGTATTGATTAGATTTTAAGATGCTGACAATCCTTGGATCCTGGCAAAGCTAATAAAGGACTTGATCTACAAGTCCCACGTACTTAGCGGAATCGCTTTGTTTTATTGACTCATTCAGTTTCATGCTCTGCTTTTCCAAAAGTCTAATTAAGGGAATCACCTGACTCAAGCTGGCAGAGTCTCAACAGGTGACAACTTCTAAAGATTTCAGCATCTTGCACAACACGGAAAGCATTCTCCACTGCACTGAAGTAAGGTACATTATCTCTTTGTCATGGCTAGTTTAGTAGCTTTGGATGGCTTTTTGTTGTTCCTCCATCTGCTGAAGCATATTAAAAGGTGGAAGTCCACTTTGTTACTACCTCTTGCTTCAGCTGGTGGCAGAACAAATTGAACTGTTCTTGCAGGTGCTGCAATCTTCTACATGCAGCTGCTGAATGCCGAAAATGTCCCAAAATGTCCCCACATACAGCATGTCCTGATTTCCCGGTGTAATTTTTTTTACACCTCTTGTACACTCTGAGTGATAAGGTCTTGCATTGTCATAAGAGGCAGAGGAAGATAACTCACTGACACTTGCAGAACCACCACTCATAAATAAAGGCCAATGCCTCAGTCTTTCCTTGTCACTGTGTATGGTGAATGGCATGTTGGCAATTTTATGCTTTTTTGCACCACTCTTTCCCTTTATTAGATTCTTTTTTTAATCCACCCAGGGGTGCTGTAGATAGGTAAAGTGGGCGTCCTTATGTTGTTCTGATTTTGCATTGTGATCGCAATGGATTAGCATGTTATTGCATGTATGCAATATTGTGATCTATAGTGAATCAGGCCCACAGTGCAGTGGGATACATTTATCCAAGGTTTCTGACCTACATGTACTAAAAAACCCAGGGTAAAGTCTGTGATTGCAAAACAGACTTTATGGTCTTTGGGCTTTAGTAAAAGCTGGATAAGAGGTCCCTGGGGTTATGGATGAAGAGTGAGGGCATGCTCCATCCATTAGGCCCATTTTGAGTCTTCAGCCTGAGAACAGTCTAATTAGCACTTGCACCTATAAGAGGCTGATAAAAGTGGGTCAGGGTTTTTCTCAGTGTCTCACTACCTGGGGAAAGAGGCAGCAGGCCTGTTAAGAGACATTGAAATTTATACTGTGAGTACTGTGCATATGCCTATGTTTGTGGTAGGGGTATTAGGCCCTACCACTGATGAGGGAGGGAATCTCTATGTTTAGTTAGAGCCCAGATGGATTAGAATTTTATTTTATGTTTTTCATTTCCTGCACAATAAACTAGCTTCAGCTAATCTCATGGAAATTCTGGATTGGTGTGTTGTTTCCTGGTGCAGGACCTGTCATTGGGAGAACTGTATGTAAATGTATCAGTCTGGATGAAAATGGATGGCACATTTTAAAACATGTTGTCCTTTTCATTTATTTCATACCCCACCATTTATGTCTTAATTATGTAGAAGAAGGGTTTGGCTGTTGCGAATAAGGATTTTTCAGTTTAATGTTGCATTAGCTTTGTAGAGTTTCAGAATATGTGCATATGCTGTATCAATGATATTTTTATATATGTAGTTAATGCGCTCAAAATAAGTATTATAAGAACATTAGTGAATTTTGAGATTTCTGGCAGAAATGGCTGCTATTTCCTTAGGGTGAAAAGAGAATGTCAATGAATATTGAAATAATAACATATTTCCCCATTTTTACATTAATCAATAAATTTCACAAGGGAAACTTAGTTATTATACATTTTAATTGTAATATCCTTAGTTTACAGAAGGCAGGGTGCGTTATTCCATCCAGTGAGGGAAGAGCTGGGTAAAATGTGCAATTGGTAGGGTGTACTGTGTCTTTTGGGTTTGGTGATGTTGTAGGGAGGAAAACTGTAATGTGTTTTAGGCAATTGATTATCAGGAGGAGTGTAAACTATGTTGTGTGGGTTATAAACACCAGTAGTGGGCAAGCAGGGCATGTGTCTTGGATGGGGTGGTGCCAGGGTAATTCTTGGTGAGCATGAGGAGGCTCCATAGTTGCCTATTCTTCCAGGTTGCTCTTGTGTTCCCTAATTTGTGTTTCCAGTGTGTGTTTATTTGAGCATAAATATAAGAATTCAGCCAGAATTATAAAGAACAGTTTTTAAGGGAAACGTTGTCATCAACCTTAGTTACACCTCTGTTCAAGGTCATTGTCATTTGTGATAGGCACAACAGAGATGTTTGGAAACAACCACATACTCTTCAAGACAGCTACCTAGCACTTTTCATCCTAAAATGGGGGCATGTGGGGGCATGTGCAAGCACAAAACATATGCGGATCCTGATCAGCATCTGCTTGAGAATGTTCCAATGTCTATCCAGACCATCAAAAAATTGTATAGTGAAAGAATGATGCACAGTTTCACCATCATCATCATCATCCAACTGCACTAGTAGTGCACCATGGCCTCCAGATTTTTGACAAATATGGCAACTAAATTTGTACATCTACAATCTAATCCAAGCCAACGTGGCTCAAGTGTAAAGATTTTAGGAAACTAATTTGAAAATACTTTATACCTATATCCTAGGAAAATGCAAGATGATTTTATATTTTGTCTGTAAGATCTGTTGTCCCTATTTTATTTTTTTAGGATTAAACACTATAATAAATATGTTGCCTTCATATTGACGCTTAAATAACTATTTAATTCACCTGCTTATTTAACTGAGAAACTGGTTGTGTTGCCAGATAACAAAGGGAAAGCCTTTTCAGTTAGGGGATATATAAAACAGACAAGTAATCCTGTTCAGATGCATTACTAATCAGGAATGCTTTCTGTATTTTGCTAGCTACATCCTTTAAATAAATCTGCTCTTCTTAGCCAGTTAATTTCATTGATTAAACATTCAGATACTAGGTTAATTAAGGACAGTTCAACAGGACAAGAATTCATTTATTTGTGAAGTGATTTATTTTGACGCAAGTATTGGATTGAAAAGATACTGAATGTTCTCTTCTCTCTTGATCGTATAAACATTAAGTCAGCTCTTTGCAGGGATTATTATGTCACAGGGTTTTAAAACTGTCATATCTACAAATTGTTTTTAAGCCACCAACACAGTACAGAGCAAAGAATAATATCATAGACAGAGTATTGTTGTTATTATTATTCTTTGTAACCATGGGTAGGTGGGTTTTTCAATGGTGTCCCTTGTAGCCCCCTCAAGCTTCTGCACGACTAAACATTGTCATGGCTGCTGTACTGTCAAGTCCTTGAGAATGTTAACTGTGACCTCAGCAGTACCTCCACTAAAAGCCCTGGGCAAGACAGCTCCAGACAGTATGATATATAGATTGTAGTTTAATTAACTAAATTATGTTCAGTGACTCCTTTGAAGATGTCTATTTAGACTCATTGTAGGTAATGAGTAAACACTTCACCTATGGGTATACTTACTAAAGTGCGGGTTTTTAGAAGTGGAGATGCTGCCCATAGCAACCAATCAGATACTACTTAACATTTATCTAGCACATTCTAGAAGATAAGATCTAGAATCTGATTGGTTGCTATAGGCAACATCTCCAATTCTAAAAACCAGCATTTTAGTATATAATTACCCCCTAGAGAGGGTGACCTAGGAGAACCAGATTTGCCAGACAGAAATAAGTTTAAATTGTGTCAATGGGGTTATGCCTATATAGCATATTTGTGTACAGGGAAAATACTAGGTGAGCAGTGGCATTTTGACAGGGACAGTGGCCTTGATGTCACCAGGGCATTGTGCCTTGGGTGATGGCATTAGCCACACTGCCATGACAACTGCCCTGACTTACTTGTGACTCTGAATCAGACGATTAATCACTACATAATTTTAGATAAATCTACTTAGTTCTAATGCTACACTTACTACAATAAATGTTGACAGTAGCCTTACACTCAACATCTGACAATTATGTAATCTCTGATAAGGCAATGTGCAGCTGTTAATATTGCAGCCGTTCTTTCATTGGTGCACTTTAGTAATGAAAACACTAATGAACAAAGGGCCTGATTCAGAGCTGAACGCTCTGACCAGAGCGCTCGCTCTGAATCAGGGCCCTCCTACCTGTTTTAGGAGCGTCCTCATGGACGCTCGCATAGCTTTGGGTTACCACCCACAGCTTATGCGAGCGTCCATGATGATGGTCGCGATGGTCAAGACCATCGCGACCATCGGGCTTGCGACGGAGACCCTGCGGTAGGGTCTCGCTGCCGCAAGCCCAGGAGTGATTTTGGCTCTATCAGAGCCAAAATCACTCCCACTGACATCACTAGTGATGTCAGTGGGGTCGGCTTCAGACGGTAGGCGTTCCCATGGGAACACCTCCGTCTGGCAGGCACGCCCCCGGCACGCCCACCAAAGGGGGCGTGCTGTCAATCAACATCGACAGCATGCCCCCTTTGGTGCGAGACCCGGAGCGATGGAAAGCCCGTAGTGGGGAACATCAACCCGCTTGTGAGCGTACTGCCGCTCGCGAGCGGGTCTGAATGACCCCCAAATTCCACGCAATTAATATAATTGGGGAAAGAATTCCATTAGAGATTTAATGCGTCAATATTTTTAAATAGAAAACCAAAAAACATTTTTTAAAAATTGTAGCTGAATTCTTATATTCATACCCAAATAAACACACACTGGAAACACAAATTAGGGAATGCGAGATCAGCCTGGAAGACCTATGGAGTCTCGTAATGCCTTCCAAGCCTTACCCCATACCCAGTCCTGGCACCAACCCCATCCACACATGTGCACTGCTTGCCCACCATTGGTGTTTATAATCCACAACATAGCACACACTCCCACTGCTCATTAAATGCCCAAAACACATACAGTCTTCCTCCATACAACATCACCAAACCCAAAAACCACAGTACATTATACCAACTGCACTTTACCCAGCTCTTCCCTCACTGGATTCTCTATTGATGGGATAACGCACCCTACGTTCTGTAAACTAAGGATATTACAAGTAAAAATGTATAATACCCAAGTTGAGAACTTTAGTGATTAATGTAAAGAAGAGGTAATTTGTGTCATTATATTTCAATATTCATTAAAATTCCCTTTTCACCCTAAGGAAATACCAACCATTTCTGCCAGAAAACTTAAATATCTCTAATGATTTTATAATATGTATTTTGAGCACATTAAACTACATTTCAAAATATAATGGATACAGCATATGCACATACTCAGAAGCTCTACATATCTAATGCAACATTAAACTAAAAAATCCTTTATTGCAAAAGCCACAATCAGCCCTTTTTCTACATAGATGAAACATACTTGGTAGGGTATGAAATAAATGAAAAGGACAACATGTTATAAAAATTCTCCATCCATCTTCATCTAGACTTGATTTACATACAATTTTTCCAATGCACCAGCCACCTCACCACATAAATCACTCCCTGGTCAACAGGTGGATCAATCGACATATCTCCTAATGCAGGCCTGGCCAACCTGTGGCTCTCCAGCTGTTGTAAAACTAAAATTCCCAGCATGCCCTGCCACAGTTTTGCTACTAGAGAATGCTAAAACTGTGGCAGGGCATGCTGGGACTTTTAGCTTTACAACAGCAGGAGAGCCAAAGGTTGTCCAAGCCTACCCTAATGCAAATTTTAGGAAGTGCCAAGTGTTTGTAAGCCACTGCTTCAAGGTAGGTTTGAGCTCAAAATAAAAAACGGCAGGCATGGCCTCTTTTTGCATTTTAATATTAATAGCACTTTACATTTTGAGTTAAAACTTTCCAATTAGCTATGATGCTACCTAAATATACCTCACCAATTCAAATACCCCTCTGTCACTATTAGCCTCAGGCACCATACCTCACCAACAGAAATACCCTTCGATAATCTGAAAAAAAAATTGTATAACATTTTTATTTCTTAAACTAATTTGTCCCACCTCTCAATGGCATCTGACGTTATTAATTCCTCCTCCTGCTGGCTGTATTTCATTGTGGCTTTTTTTTCAGCCTGGGGTTGCTGCTGTATTCCAACACTGGAATGGACACAGGTGCAGGCAGCTGTAGAGGGCCATACCATTAAACCACCTGCCTAATATTGTGTATTTCCCACTTGTGCTGCCAAAACAGCTCTAAGTCATCGAGGCATGAACTCCACAAGTCCTCTAAAGGTGTCCTGTAGTTTCTGGAGTCAAGATGTTAGCAGCAGATCCTTTAAATCATGTAAGTTGTGGGGTCTCAGACTTGTTTCTCCAGCACATCTAACAGATGCTCGATCGGATTTAGATCTACACATTTGCAGGACAAGTCATGTTCCTCAAACCACTCCTGAACAAATTTTGCAGTGTGGCAGGGCACATTATCCTGCTGAAATAGGCCACTGCTATGAAGAGGTCTTCAATAATGCTTAGGTAGATGGTATGTGTCAAAGTAACATCCACATAAATGCCAGGACCCATGGTTTTCCAGCATCACACTGCCTCCATCAGCTTGCTTTGTTCCCATAGTGCATCCAAGACTGCCTCTGAATAATATCAGACCAAAACAAGTGCATACCTGACCGGGAATCCAACAACCAGCACAAATTCTATAAACACCCAACATCAGATCCACAGACTTGCGAGAAGCAAGGTCATTACCCTCTAAATGAATAACCAAAATATGGAGACAATCAAAACTGGCATCAACAGAAGTCAACAACTGACAGAGTCCTGCCACTAACCCCTAACATCTAACCACAAGGCCCCAAACATCTAACCAATGAACCTGCAAAGTCCCAGGAAAAAAGAAGGTATCCATAACCAAGTGATGCTGAGCAGCCCAGTACACAAAAGAATACCCAACAACCCACACACTAAGAGAATCAAGTGGAGAAGAAATAATGGAAGAACAAACAAACAAACACCAAACACACACCATTCCAGCAAGCCTAGCCAACCAAGGGGAAAACAGGCGACCTTCCGAAATGTGAAAAAATGTGCAAAACACCCTAATATGTATGGCTAATCAGGTCTGACAGGTAAAAAACCACCAGGAAAAACCCTTTGGGGCCCCCCCAGAGTTGTGGTCTGTGACAGGCATATATCCCAGGGTCAGCCCCTGCAGGAAGCTCCAGTCACAATCTGATCAGTGTGAACGTACTGCTTATTAACTTCCAACTTTCATCAACCTAAGGCCTTAATGGAAGTCACTGGCCAGCCAGCAAGCTGCCACTGCTAAAGTTGTGGCGCCGATGAGGAAAGAGTGGGTACTGACATCCTGAGGATGCAGCCTCCCCCACTCACTTTAAGACTGCTCCAATCTGGAACTGAGGGACAAACCACTAGATATCAGCAGGGGGAGGAGGGAGTTAATAACAGGGAGATTCTAAACCCACTAGGGAGATCTAAAGACATTGGGGGTGGGTAGGTTAATACAGCAAAAAGTAGTCTTGCTACTGGAGGTGGTTGGATTCTATGGACTGAGTGAGATTGCTGCCACAGGGGGAGGGCATTATTCTTAAGTTGGGACCTATGGACACAGAATTGGGGGATAATAACTTTGGAGAGCCTGTTACCACTCAGTGAGTGGGTGGGTAATGCCACTGTATATTCTTTGCTTTCAGTAATGACAAGCATTTGTTCCTAAAATCACTGAGGAAGAGGGAGGTTCACATTTTACTGTAGATTCTGTGCAAATACATGCAGCACTTCCAGGCCTACCCACACTCCCTGCTGATCAAGATCGTAGGTGAGTAATAGAGGAAATGACATGTATGTGATGAAGACAACATCTGGGGCCATGTCCAACTATCCCAATCAGGGGTGGTTCAAGGTGCAGACTGGCAGGGCTATTGCCCGGGACGCTGCGGTCCCTGTTATTCACCCTGTGTTCCTCCTGTCTCCCTCTGTGTGCCTCCCATCTCCTCCTGTTCTTTTCCATCCCTCCCAGCTCTCCCTTTTCACCGAATCATACATTCTACATGGGGCCTGATGCGTGACTGCAGCTTTTTTTATGCGAATAACAAGATGCCCCTGTAGAGGAGCCTCCTGTCTCCCTTGTCTTCCACCCATCTCCCCCAGTTCTTGCACTCTCTGTTTCTCCCATATCCCCATCTTCTTCCCTTTCTCCCCCTGTTCTTCCCCCATCCTCCTATCATTTTCCTCTGTCCTTTTTCCTGTCTTTCTAATGTCTCCCCCCATTCTTCCCACTGTCTTCCGCCTATCTCCTTCTGTTCTTCCCCAACTTCCTCCCATCTCCTTAAGTTTTTCCATCTCCTGCAAGCCCACTGGCCCTTTTCTTTTAGAATGCAATTCAACCTTCTCACTTACATAGCCCTCACCCTATACTCTCCAATTTGCATCTCTGACCTTATCTCCCATCACACTCCTACCCACCCACTTTGCTCCTCAAATTCATGCAGGCTCTCTTGCCAACTGATTACTTTCTCCCACTCCCACCTCCAAGATTTTGCCTGTGCTGCTCCCTTACCTCTCCCTTCCAGACTCTCCACCTCTCTTCTAAACTTCAAAAGGGCTCGCAAAACTCACTTCTACATCAAAGCCATCCAGCTCTCATCCTAACTCACTGTTCCTTGCTCCTTCCTCACTGTCTAGTGTTTACCCCATCTTTGTCACCCCTGTCTATCTGCCCTTCCCCTTATTTATTTATTATTATTGATTAACAGTTTCTTATACAGCGCAGCATATTCTGTTGTATTTACAAATGGAAACAACATTAATATAACGAAACTGGGTAGTACAAGACAGAAATAAAGATAAGAGGGCTCTGAACTGTGTGTTTATTAGTAAATATTTACTAATATCATATATTATTTTATTCCATTTAATGCTAAGATAGGAAAACAAACACAATTAAGTAAAACATTATAAATAGACATGAAAGGTAATTAATACAATAGTATTTCATGGGTATTAAATATTAGATATATAAAAAAATTTATTGGTCAGATAATATGAATGAACAGAGTGCAATTGAGATAATTAATATATGTTGTTCAGAACAATAATAATGAAATAATAAAAAAGGATACATGATATAACAAAATGGATATTTAGTCATCAAATTATATACAATCCATACATGATATGATTAATGATATATTGATTTAATAATAATATATTAAGATCATAAACATACAGTCAGGTCCATAAATATTGAGACATTGACAGAATTTTCATATTTTGGCCTCTATTCACCACCACAATGGCTTTGAAATGAAACAAACAAGATGTGCTTTAACTGCAGACTTTTAGATTTAATTTGAGGGTAATTACATCCAAATTAGGTGAACGGTGTAGGAATTACAACGGTTTCTATATGTGCCTCCCACTTTTTAAGGGGCCAAAAGTAATGGGACAAACTAAACAATCCTAAATCTAACTTTCACTTTTTAATACTTTGTTGCAAATTATTTGCAGGCAATTACAGCCTGAAGTCTGGAATGCATAGACATCACCAGATGCTGGGTTTCATCCCTGGTGATGCTCTGCCAGGCCTCTACTGCAAATGTGTTCAGTTCCTGCTTGTCCTTGGGGCATTTTCCCTTCAGTTTTGTCTTCATCAAGTGAAATGCATGCTCAGTTGGATTCAGGTCAGGGGATTGACTTGGCCATTGCATAACATTCCACTTTTTAGCCTTAAAAAACTCTTTAGTTGCTTTTGCAGTATGCTTCGGGTCATTGTCCATCTGCACTGTGAAGCGCCGTCCAATGAGTTCTGAAGCATTTGACTGAATATGAGCATATAATATTGCCCAAAACACTTCAGAATTCATTCTGCTGCTTTTGTCAGCAGTCACATCATCAATAAATACAAGGGAACCAGTTCCATTGGCAACCATAAATGCCCATGCCATGACACTACCACCACCATGCTTCACTGATGAGGTGGTATGTTTTGGATCATGAGCAGTTCCTTTCCTTCTCCATACTCTTCTCTTCCCATCACTCTGGTACAAGTTGATCTTTGTCTCATCTGTCCATAGGATGTTGTTCCAGAATTGTAATGGCTTTTTTAGATGTTGTTTGGCAAACTCTAATCTGGTCTTTCTGTTTTTGTTGCTCACCAATGGTTTACATCTTGTGGTGAACCCTCTATATTCACTCTTGTGAAGTCTTCTCTTGATTGTTGACTTTGACACATATACACCTACCTCTTGGAGAGTGTTCTTAATTTGGCCAACTGTTGTGAAGGGGTTTTTCTTCACCAGGGAAATAATTCTTCTGTCAACCACAACAGTTGTTTTCCGTGGTCTTCCGGGTCTTTTGGTGTCGCTGAGCTCTCCGGTGCGTTCTTTCTTTTTAAGAATATTCAAAACAGTTGATTTGGTCACACCTTATGTTTTTGCTATCTCTCTGATGGGTTTGTTTTGATTTTTTAGCCTAATGATGGCTTGCTTCTCTGATAGTGACAGCTCTTTGGATCTTATATTGAGAGTCGACAGCAACTGATTCCAAATGCAAATGTCACACCTAGAATCAACTCCAGACCTTTTACCTGCTTAATTGATAATTAAATAACGAGGGAATAGCCCACACCAGTCCATGAAATAGCTTTTGAGTTGATAGTCCCATTACTTTTGGCCCCTTAAAAAGTGGGAGGCACATATAGAAACCATTGTAATTCCTACACCGTTCACCTGATTTAGATGTAATTACCCTCAAATTAAATCTGAAAGTCTGCAGTTAAAGCACATCTTGTTTGTTTCATTTCAAAGCCATTGTGGTGGTGAATAGATGCCAAAATATGAAAATTCTGTCAATGTCCCAATATTTATGGACCTGACTGTATATACTAAAAGTGATCCATCAAAGCAAGGTAATTGGCAATAATAAAGGCCAAATGATAGGATCATAAATTAATAGAATATAATGACTATTAGCTTTAATTAATTAACAAGAGGGATAACGGCCAAATGACATGCTGAACAGAGAAGCCTATGACATCAGCATATTCAAATACATAACAGAAATCAGAGGGACAGAAAATTCAAACTGATGAATGGCATCCAGTCAGAGGGTATAAGACCAATACACAGTGCAGGCATTCAGGTTGCACTGCCTTGAAAAAGCAGCCCCTTGGCAAAACGCTCGTCGACGTTCCAAATGCTGCCGCCGGTCACAGCAATATTAGATGCTGAAACACACTACTATGTGTACTTATTAAACTAAATTATATATATTGAGAAACCTATTATATACGGATCTAGAGCAATTCCGGCGCTACTCACACTGCCGTTGACCACTATACTATTAGACGTTGTGACATTCAATGCGCTACCGCTGATAACGGTATTATCAGATGCCGAAACACGCTACTATGTGTAATTATTAAACCACACTGTGTATTGGGATATCTACTGTACACAGAACTAGAGTGTATTGAGATACCTACTGTATATGGAATTAGAGAGATCATGGTGCCGCTGATCACTATACTACCAGACACTGCAATACACTATATTATGTCTACAAAAAACTGCTATAATTACATCTGTAAATATGGAATGGGAGTGATCATAGATGAGAGGAGAATAATTCACAGCAACAATGGCAAATAAGTGAAATGAGAAGATTAGACAATTGATACTGTAGTATCTGTAAGCCAACTCCGTGAGTCACAGGAGTTTCAATATTGGAGATACTCTCTAACAGAGAAACAGCAACATTGTAACATCTCTAGGATCACATCAATTAAACAAGTAGCTAGCCCGAATTAGAGTGTTTAAATACACATTTATTATGAATAAATACAATATGGTAGTACACAAATAAAATACGTGAATTGACCGATGACAGGAGGATTTTATATTAACTGAAGCACCTTTTTTCATATTTACTCACATTCTTTGTAACTTTAACCCTTTCTATATTTTAAATATTTCACCTAATTCCTTGGACTATGCTTTCTTTTTAAACATTAAGAATAAAAGCTATATTTTATATAATTCCAGATAAAAATTTTCTGATAAATAGCATACAGACCCAATGAGTGCACCAAACATATATTTTGTCTTTATTCTCTGTTGATCTAAATATTGTTACTAACAGGATTGTTAGGTAGCACCTCCACAAATATTAGTTGTGGGAGTTTTTGGGTCCTATATAATATCATATTGTTTATTGTCTGGACTAAGTGTCTATACCTATAATAAAAAATATCGGTGCAGGATCCAATTGTTTTTGTCTCTGATTTTATAGCGTGGTATATTTAAGAAATTAAAAATGCACACAGAGAAACAAAACAATAGTTGAGATACTTTAGAATTCCAGTACAATGTGCCCAGTGATATGTCTGGTTCAACATATAGTAAAGAACATTAAGTGAATAAAATGGGGCAATCTCATATCTTTCACTTAAACTCATTGGCAAAAGTGGACTAAGCTCAACCATCCAATAATGTACATCTCTCTTTGGAAGAACTTCTTCTGTAGGTCCTCAAGTCATCAAGGTTAAAGCCATGATGTATCAAGATATGGTTAGAAACTGAATTGCTGGTAATTTCGTTCTGTTTCTCACATGTTCATGGATTCACATTTTTTACATTCTTTTAGTTTTACCCACATATTTGAGCCCACATCTACACTCCAGCATATAAATAACTGATGTGGAATTGCAGTTATTAAACTGTTTAATATTGTATTTTTTAGTACCATCTGAGTTGGAAACATTATTTTACCAGGGTGGACCCATCTATACATATTACAGCATCGACATTTGTAACATGCTGAACAGATTCTTGTGATGCTATCCTGATTCCAAGATACTGTATATCTATCAGTTGGCTGGGAGCTAAAATATCCTTAAGACACTGTGCTTTTTAAAAAATATATGTTATCTGGTAAGATTTTTCATTTAAATTCAGATTCATTATCATAATCATCCATATATATATATATATATATATATATATACACCCCTTAGGCAGCCCCAACCCCTGCTGAGCATAACTAAGTGCAGCAGTACTGTCAGCAGCGTTTCGATGCAGTGCCACCACTTCATCAGCCTGTCCCCCAGTAAGAGCAGAGCAGCTGATGTATACAAAGTAGCTGGGCTTCCCAGGGTACAACCCAGATGAGTAGTCTGTTTCTCAGAAGGAGGGGTTTTAAGCAGTCTATGTCCCGAGAGGGTAGAGTGAGCAACCTATGCCGCAGGTATGGTGGGGTGAGTGATCTATGTCACAGGGGGAGAGGAGGCATTGGATGAGCAGTCTATGTCCCAGAAGGGAGATACACTAAGCAATCTATGTTCTGGGGAAGAGGGGTGGACTTTAGGTGTGCATGTTGTTGGAAGGGGGGCATGTTGCTGCACACCTCTCACGCAGAGCCTGCTTTCGCCCTATTAAAATAACTATTCGCTATTAGGTGTCAATATATAATAGAAACAAATACAAACAGAGAGTTTTTATACAGCTTGAATGGACAAATGACAATTATATCAGGGTGTTTTAATGCAAATAGAACGTTGTACAATTCACAAGTATATGAATATATTAAAATCCATATCATATGATGTTTGAGTGTTTATTTTTCATCTGAAATATTATTTTGCAGTATGCACCTCTTTGTTTTATACAATGTAGAATTCAATGCATAATACAGATATTTCATATTTCAGAGATTTTTTTAATATATATTTAATAGCTTTGTGGCTCCGACACTCTGGGGCTTACTCCTTGCACAGTTCTAGAAGCCTTAACAAGTTGCCAGTTTATTAATGTCTCTTTATTTTCTACAAATAAATAGCCCAAATGCATAATTGTAAATCACAAAAACATTATTGTTATCATCAAACATATAGACATATTAATCAATTAGATCAGAGTAAGATATTAGTCAGAAATAGATCCATGCATTTGAATTCTCTTAGTTTTCCCCATTTTAACAAATTAACAGTTGCAATTACAGTAGAATAAAGGGGATGTATATTGGTACACAGAGCCGTAACTAGACTTTTTGGTGCCCTGTGCCAGAGAGAGCATTGGAGCCCCCCCCCCACACACATTTTTTAAATTGGACCATAAGATAGTGCACCTGAAAAAGGGCCTCATGGGAAAGGGCCGGGGAGGAGATAGGGGAGGCCAGGAGATGCCAGGGAAATAAGAAGATGAAGCTATAAGTGAGAATGATAATTAATAGCAAAATTGACAGGCCCAAACAGCGCCCCCTGCCCTGTTGTGCTGTGCGCTATGGCACTGGTTTCACTACACTAGTTACGGCCCTGTTGGTACAGGACAGAGAGGGAGCAAAGAATGGGTGACTGCGAATGAGTGTCACTGCATAATTACTTCCAGACAAAGGTTCTGGATCATCTCTCACCTGCTCATATAGGTTCAATAGGTTTATGTGATCAGACCAAACAGCTGAACTACCTACTGATCAGAGAGGGAGTCCAAGGTTATACTGAATCTGTAGGTCCACCTTACACATACTCTAAATGGGTTTAGGATCTGGTTTTGTTCTGCCCTTCTACTATACTGCTACTCACCTAGAATGTACACTACTGTTCAAAAGTTTGGGGTCACTTAGAAAATTCCTTATTTTTGAAAGAAATGTACTGTTTTTTTCAATGAAGATAACATTAAATTTAACAGAAATACACTCTATACATTGTTAATGTGGTAAATGACTATACTAGCTGCAAATGTCAGGTTTTTAATGGAATATCTACATAGGTGTTTAGAGGCCCATTTCCAGAAACCATCACTCCAGTGTTCTAATGGTACATTGTGTTTGCTAAGCGCGTTAGAAGACTAATGGATGATTAGAAGACCCTTGAACACCCTTGTGCAATTATGTTAGCACAGCTGAAAATGGGTTTGCTTGTTAGATAAGCTATAAAACTGGCCTTCCTTTGAGCTAGTTGAGTATCTGGAGCATCACATTTGTGGGTTCGATTATACTCTCCAAATGGTCAGAAAAAGAGAACTGTCATGTGAAACTCGATAGTCTATTCTTGTTCTTAGAAATGAAAGCTATTCCATGCGAGAAATTGCCAAGAAACTGAACATTTCCTACAACGGTGTGTACTACTCCCTTTAGAGAACAGCACAAACAGGCTCTAATCAGAGAAGAAAGAGAAGTGGGAGGCCCCTGTGCACAACTGTGCAAGAAGACAAGTACATTAGAGTCTCTAGTTTTAGAAATAGATGCCTCACAAGTCCTCAACTGGCAGTTTCATTAAATGGTACCCGCAAAACGCCAGTGTCAACGTCTACAGTGAAGAGGCAACTTCAGAATGTTGGCCTCTAGGCAGAGTGGTGAAGAAAAATCCATATCTGAGACTGGCCAATAAAAGGAAAAGATTAATATGGGCAAAAAAACACAGACATTGGAAAAAAGTGTTATGGACAGACGAATCAAAGTTTGAGGTGTTTGGATCACACAGAAGAACATTTGTGAGATGCAGAACAAGTGAAAAGATGCTGGAAGAGTGCCTAATGCCAACTGTCAAGCATAGTGGAGGTAATGTGATGGTCTGGGGCTGCTTTATTGCTGGTAAAGTGAGAGATTTGTACAAGGTAAAAGGGATTTTGAATAAGGAAGGCTATCACTCCATTTTGCAACACCATGCCATACCCTGTGAACAGCGCTTGATTGGAGCCACTTTTCTCCTCCAACAGGACAATGACCCAAAGCAAGAACTATTTAGAGAAGAAGCAGGCAGCTGGCCATACCCTGTGAACAGCGCTTGATTGGAGCCACTTTTCTCCTCCAACAGGACAATGACCCAAAGCAAGAACTATTTAGAGAAGAAGCAGGCAGCTTGTATGCTGTCTGTAAAGGAGTGGCCAGCGTAGTCACCAGATCTCAACCCCATTGAGCTGTTGTGGGAGCAGCTTGACCGTATGGTATGCAAGAAGTGTTTATCAACCCAATCCAACTTGTGGGAGTTGCTTCAGAAAGCATGGGGTGAAATTTCTTCAGATTACTTCAACAAATTAACAGCTATAATGCCAAAGGTCTGCAATGCTCTAATTGTTGCAAAAGGAGCATTCTTTGAAGAAAGCAAAGTTTGAAAGACAAAATTATTATTTAAAAAAAAAAATCATTATTTCTAACCTTGCCAATGTCTTGACTATATGGTCTATTCATTTTGCAACTCATTTGATAAATAAAAGTCAGTTTTCATGTAAAACATGAAATTGTCTGGGTGACCCCAAATTTTTGAACGGTAGTGTAGACCCCAGAAAAATACATTTCCAAGGCATTTAGTGAGAAAGCCATTACTACAGCCACACAGAAGACAAATGGTCTCTGGGTAAGTTTATATAGGTTTGGAATGTGATCTAATAGGCCACATATGTGGAGTAATAGGCCTCAGGTGTGTAATCTCATAAATCTTGCTGACCTGAGAGCTGTCTATTATTTTGCAAATTAATCTGGTGAGTGTCCTGGTAAGTTTCCAACTCACTACCTATTATATCTGATGAGTTGTACGTTTAACATAATACAAATCAGGATGTCGAGTTTGGTCCCGACGCGGTTGATAGTAACGTTTTTCAGGTGAGTTTGTCTCTATTCTCATTCTATTACATATGGTGACTTGAAAGTCAATGGAAATACTCCAAAAACTAGCAAGATTTGCAAACTTGGACACTATTACATTCATTCCATTGTGTTTTAAATATTGTATGGGTAAGAATTATTTGACAAATAGACAACTTCTGAAAAGTTTTATTTTAAAAAGCCCAAAATAGCAGCAGATCGAACAACACATCCTCCATACACCAGTATTTAATAGGTTGCATTAACTTTGTGTTAGGACGCCTTTATGCTCGTAAATTTAGAATACATTAGGAAATTATTCCTTTTTTCCTATATTTTCTAAGCTTGTGAGCAGGGCCTTCTTAACTATTTGTCTTTTTGTATTGCTGGTGCAATAATTATTATTATTATTATTATTATTATTATTATTATTATTATTAACAATAATAAGAGTATAATTTGAAATATTGATTTTGATTTTTTTTATTTCACACTGAATTATACAAACAGTTTTTATGCCAGTTGTTATGTCATGTGTTCATAATCAATTGTTTAAATAAAATAGGTTCTACAGTTTGTAAAAAGCCATGTAGTCTTTATTGTTATGTAAATAGTAAATTTTATATCATATCTTCATTTGATCTTTATAAATGTGTTCATTGGTATGCATTTTATATGTTTTACCCAAACAATGGAATGCATTGGTAAATCACAGTGCAGAAAGTGTATAAAGTGCATGTTTTTGGGTTTTCACAAAAGTATTAATTATCATTCAAAATTCTAAAAAGAAATTTACAATAATTTTGCAGCACGAAATCCAGCATGTTTATTATATGAACTTTTATATAGAGGAGCATTACACACATCAATTGTACTAAAAATACATTATTGCCATTCCACAGTATTTTGTTATTTAGTAAACATTGTTAATCCAAAAATGCTACAGATAAATTTAGCTGCAAGTGCCATAAATACTTCAAACATAACCCAGGATAATAAATAAAAAAATATATTTATTTTTGACAGTGTAGTTTGCAATTGTTTTTGCTTTAATTTAAGAAACCCTTATTTTTCCTTGCAAAAAAATTATATTTTTTCTTTAAAAATATTTCCTTTCTGCTTTTGTAACTCAGAGAAAGTTTATTGTTATTCCAGCTAAGTAGGAAAATATGTATTGTTCACTGTAATAATACTATAGGGAGATAAAAAAAAACAGATGGTTCAATAAATTACAACCCAAAATATAATTGCCTTGTGATTCTAAAAACAAATGTGAAGGGAGAAAGCCATCTTTACACACCAAAAATTAAGAAATAGCATATGATCTGTGCTTTTTAATAGGTTTCATTAAAAACTTTATAGTGTGTTACATATAAGAATTTTCTCATAATGCATAAAAAATAGTCCGCTAACTGTCATACTGTACATACACATAAATTGTTTTCAAAGTAAATTGTAGGATATAGTTCAAAGGTAAACTATTAGAAGGATTAAACATAACACATCTATTCACAATGTAAGTTAAATAAATGCTGTATATTCTATAATGTACTTTTGTCATAGGCTTTCATCTTTTGCTGTGATTGATTCTGGAGGCCCCAAAACTCACTAAGATAAGTAGAGTGTATTTTATATCTGAGTTTACAGCTGGGTTGAGAGAGGTCATTTTAAAAAAAGCATACCCTGCAAAGTTCCCACCATAGCAATTCCATGGAATGCTAATTTTCCATATTATTTAGACATGTCTAGTCAATGATCGGTTGCAGAGGGACTTGGCCTATTCACAGATTGGTATGAGAACAATGTCATGAGATAAATGTAATTCTCACATACAACTCTTAAAGGGACACACAGTTCATATAACAATGTAACATTATATAGATTTAATACATGAGCCAAATGCACTAACAATTTATTTAGTACACTTGTAAATTGTATGCAATGTCTCATGAAAACAAACACATTAAAGACGGTTAGCGTGAATATGAGATGGTTGGGCTATATATATATATATATATATATATATATATATATATATATATATATATATATGCTAAACCTAAACTGCGTGTTTAGCTTAATAATACAAGAATTGGCAAGAATCATAAATACGTGTAAGTGTTTCAGAGGAAAATTAGAAATACAAAACGTAAAAGTGAAATTGCATGCAAAATATTTTCTATGCACCTTAGTCGTATTGAACTGCACCAATCTACATAGCATGCATGCATAGATACAGTAGTATATATAAAATACTCTGGTTATAAATTATGGATAGACAAAATTAATAAAATTACTTAAATGGATAAGAGCTTGCTCATTTTTAGAGGCTGTACATCCTCATATTGCTAATTGGTTTCTCTGGCTTGAATTTCAAAATTCAGCTTAAGCAAATGCAAAGAAGTATAGAGGCCCCTGACCTGGGATGATGTATCTCTTTACATAAAAGGGAGCAACATTTCAGGCACAGCATGGAGGATGAGCAGATACTGTACTAAATTGCATTAATTATTGTGTGCACTACACTTTATGGCCAATGGATGCTTCCAGTCCGTGAGCTCTAGGATCTTAAGCATTACACAAGCACTTAAGCCAAGTGGTAGGTGCCTTCAACAAAATATTGCACACATACACTATATGTATTCTTCCCAAGTCAGAGTGGAAGGGCCTAAAGATTGCCAACAATATGTTCTCAGGATTTCTCAGTGTTTGTCAACAGGCATCACTTCCACTCATTGGGCAGCTGGTCTGTGATGGAAACCACAAAATTATGAGTGTGCTAATGGACTTCATTGGGCCTTGTTATGATACCTATATCCTGTGACAGTCAGCCCTGTGGGAGAAGTTTGAGTCTGGAGAGATGCCAGAGGGCTGGCAATTTGGTATGTTTTCCCTTGTGTCACCTTTAAGTAAGGTTTCATGTCTAAGGTTTGCAAGATGAATGGCCTAATGTTTCCTTTTTTCATTTTAGGTGATTCAGGTTGTCAAATTTGGCTTATGGCTCCTCTGTTGAACCCACAGTAACCTGTTCAGCAAAAGTACTGAGGTGCACATTTCCACAAGAAAGTTTATAAAACACACATTTGGGATATTGAAAAGCAGGTTCAGGTGTCTGGATAAATCCAGTGTTTTCCTTTAATCCCTCTAGAAAGTTGGAGATATTGTACATGCTGTATGCTTCATAATATTACTCTACAACAGGAAATGGCTGATCTAGGCAACATGGAAGCATATAGCAATGGGTGAGAGGCCCCTTGAACATCTGAACATGTGCTGAGTACAGAGAGGCTCATCTGTCAGTACTTCACATGTAACTCATTCTCAATACACTTAAAAAATGGTGTCATTTGAGATGTAATCGTAGTAATATTTTGTAAACCATTTTTTTACATTAGAGCATTTATACCACTCTGCCTATGTGAGGTGCAGCCCCTACTTCTCCCTTGTATGTGGTAAGTCATTTAAAAGTTCTTACCCCCCCCAAAAAAATATTAGAACAATATATATTCCTCTTTTGTAGTAGTATAAATTTCTCAACCGACAGTACTTCAAATTGTGTGAGGCTAATTTAGAAACAATTGACATTTACCTTTTTAAACAACATGTTTCCATTAAGACAAATGTATCTCTAGATAAATACATACAGTCAGGTGCATAAATATTGAGACATTGACATTGCAAATGTCTTCAGTTCCTGCTTGTTCTTGGAGCATTTTCCCTTCAGTTTTGTCTTCATCAAGTGAAATGCATGCTCAATTGGATTCAGGTCAGGGGATTGACTTGGCCATTGCAGAACATTCCACTTTTTAGCCTTAAAAACTCTTTGGTATGCTTCGGGTCATTGTCCATCTGCACTGTGAAGCGCCGTCCAATGAGTTCTGAAGCATTTCACTGAATATGAGCATATAATATTGCCCGAAACACTTCAAAATTCATTCTGCTGCTTTTGTCAGCAGTCACTTCATCAATAAATACAAGGGAACCAGTTCCATTGGCAGCCATACATGCCCACGCCATGACACTACCACCACCATGCTTCATTGATGAGGTGGTATGGTTTGGATCATGAGCAGTTCCTTTCCTTCTCCATACTCTTCTCTTCCCATCACTCTGGTACAAGTTGATCTTTGTCTCATCTGTCCATAGGATGTTGTTCCAGAACTGTAATGGCTTTTTTAGATGTTGTTTGGCAAACTCTAATCTGGTCTTCCTGTTTATGTGGCTCACCAATGGTTTACATCTTGTGGTGAACCCTCTATATTCACTCTTGTGAAGTCTTCTCTTGATTGTTGACTTTGACACATATACACCTACCTCTTGGAGAGTGTTCTTGATTTGGCCAACTGTTTTTCTTCACCAGGGAAATAATTCTGTCATCCACCACAGTTGTTTTCCATGGTCTTCCGGGTCTTTTGGTGTTGCTGAGCTCTCCGGTGCATTCTTTCTTTTAAAGAATGTTCCAAACAGTTAATTTGGCCACACCTAATGTTTTTGCTATCTTTCTGATGGGTTTGTTTTGATTTTTCAGCCTAATGATGGCTTGCTTCACTGATAGTGACAGCTCTTTGGATCTCATATTGAGAGTCGACAGCAACTGATTCCAAATGCAAATGTCACACCTAGAATCAACTCCAGACCTTTTACCTGCTTAATTGATAATGACATAATGAGGGAATAGCCCACACCTGTCCATGAAATAGCTTTTGAGTTGATAGTCCCATTACTTTTGGCCCCTTAAAAAGTGGGAGGCACATATAGAAACCGTTGTAATTCCTACACCGTTCACCTGATTTGGATGTAATTATCTTCAAATTAAATCTGAAAGTCTGCAGTTAAAGCACATCTTGTTTGTTTCATTTCAAAGCCATTGTGGTGGTGAATAGAGGACAAAATATGAAAATTCTGTCAATGTTCCAATATTTATTATGCACCTGACTGTATGTGAATTGAAAAGCAAATTGGCATTTGAAATGAAATTCACCAGGACGGCATTTGAAATTAAATTCACAGGGACGTTGTTCATGCAGCTCTCTGTGCATCATAATTTGGGCTTTGTTTTGCTCATAATTTGTTTCAGTCAATTCTAGGGGACATAGAATGCAGGCACACACTCTAAGTACTAAGAACAATGAGACAAAAATAATCCTGATAAACTCTACAATTAACATGGAGTATAAGTGAGGTTCTTAGTACATGTTTGGCCAAAAATGTTTGCCCATCCACCGCGTCAAGGTGAACCCCATAAGATGGGTCCTAACATCCCTAATACTAACACATTATCCAGTCAATTCAGATGCTGTTGTTGCCCAGGCTAATTTGCGCAGTTAGGAGCTGATGGAGCTAGTGGATTGAGATGCTGTTGTTGCCCTGATTAATTTGTGCAGTTGGTAGCTGATGGACACATATTGTCTTTATTGGCTCACTAAAGTCCAACTGCAGCTGCCTGAACTCCTCAAGTGATACAGAAACTTGAGACATTCTTAACTGGGTTTGTGGTTGGGAAGGCAAGTCCTGTGTGAACTAATAGGTGCCTGGTGTTGTTTTCTCCTCAGGCTCAAATGGATCCACTACAATGAGGATAATGTACTCCTGCTGGGTAAGACAGACCTGAAAGACAACAAAATGCAGGAATGGATTGAGCCACTAGGAGCATGGGACAATTCTCGTTAGGCCAGCTCAGGACTATGTCCCATGCTCACCTCAGTGGATTACACAGACCCATCCCATTGGGCCAATGAAGATGTTCCACAAGTCTTAGCTGCTGCCTGCCCTCCCACACCTGCTGGTGAACTAGTTATACTGACAGTGAATGCCCAGGCAAGTACTCCCTCCTTTCCCTGCCTGAGACACTAATCTCTACCCCCTCATATGCTCTACCTGTCACTCTAGAGTGAGTCTATTCTAATCTACATCTATTACCTCCTAAATCTGCCTGAGACCCAGTCCCTCCACCAGAGTCCACACCATCTCCTCCCCTTTGTCTGTCTATTCTACTCCTTCTTATGCCTGTCCATGACCCTGCCCCTTCACTCCAAGTCACATGCCCTTCCTCTCCAGTCTAGCCTGTTGTCTCTCTACTGTCCTGTGCCCAGGAGCTGAGCAAGTACCACATAGATCCTCCTTATGGACAGGTGTGAAAGTACCAGTGGAGGTCTGACATTATTTTATTGTTATCTAAGGGTGTGGAATATTTATGAAATGAGGAGGAGTGTATTTGTTTTTTCTGGGTGGTAGTTTTGTGTGTTTTATTACTATCTGTGGTGGCGGTGGTATATTAATGTGGTGTGTGTTTGCGTTTAGATAAAAGTTCAGAATATGGGATACACTGGATTAGCAATTGGCAGTGGTGATGCTGGTCTGCTACATAATTCTGGACTCCTTCCTCCTCTTTTTTGCATTACATGGCTGACTGTCTCTGGCATCACCTGCCAGCTGACTGCCTCCCTCCTTCTGGTAGCTCTGCCGATAATTAACTCCGGTCATCACAAACAGCCGGCTCAGGTTCCTCATCCCATCCTCCTCTTTGCAGCACCCGCCTAAGAGTCAGCTAACTAGTTAGCTAACTAACTAGTCAGCTAACTAAATGTCTTACTATAGCAGTGATGTATTACTATATAGGTGATGGATTAATGTGTTACTGGAGTGGTGAGATGGAAATGGAAACAGTAAATATCTAAGGTCCACCCGCGTGAAACAGGGCACTTCAGATAGTCAATACATACAGTAATTTAGTAAGTGTCCAGAGTCAACATACACAGAGTCAGCAACGTACACAGAGTCAGCTAACTAGTTGACCCACAAGCAGTCAAGAAACACCAATCTGCCCCCAACATGTCCATTGATGGCTCTGCAAGTGGGTTCAGGCTTATCTCCAGGAACTCCAGGGAGGAACTGTCAGCACCGTTGTATACCAACTCGGCTTGGGCTCATCAGTGTGATTGGTGCTGATGAGTGAAAAGGTCATGTAGAACAACCTTGGGGGGTGGTCTGTCAGTCAGACCATCAGTCAGTCTCTCTTGGTTCATGGACAGTCAGTCTTTGGGTCAAAGACTGACTCGGTCACTCAGTCAGTCATAAACAGTCTATCTCTTGGTCAGGAGGATATAGGTATGAGTTTACTTACGCTAACTTAGTGTACCCCGTGTTCTGAACTTTAGCCATGTGTATGTGAGGCATGTATTCATATTATCTGTATCATGCGTTGCTATCTGCATTATATGGCAGGCACTGCCATGCTTTCTGCATTATATAGAAGGCAATGTGAATCTCTCTGCATTATATGGTGAACACTGTGACTCTCTGCATTAAATGGCGAACACTGCGACACTCTGCATTATATGGCTATCACTGCAATGCATTATATTGTGGTCACTGAGATGATCATTGTATTAATTGGTGTTCACTATAATGTTTTCTGCATTATATGGTGGTCACTGTAATATTCTCTGCATTATATGGAAGTCACTGATCCTCTCTGCAGCATATGGAGGTCACTGTGATGCACTCTGTATGGTATGGCAGTCTTTGCAATGCTCTGTGATGGGTGAGGTAGTGTAGTACAGGCAGAAATACTTAGCCATTGAGTTTTTAGGCAGTTGAGCCAAACTCCAAAAAGCAAAGCTTAATAGCTACAATCAGTTTCCAAGAAAATAAAAATTGGAAGTTTCAATGTCAAAAAAGCTCTTACTTCTAAGGAGGGAAGTATCCCATCCACTTTTTTGAACCGCCCCTTCACCAGACCCCATCCTCATCAGGGCGGCTTCCAGAAATTTCCCTGTGTGGTTCTACAGCCAAATGCACCCCTGAAAGTTTGTATAAGCATTTCATAACATCAATTACAGAAAACAGTATTACTACTGCACCTAATCATACCTTAGACTATCCCTGACATTTTCTAAACTAGATATATCTATTTATAAAATGATTAAATCATATTTATCAGGTCAATTTTACAAAAGTGACTTTTACCATTATTGTAAAAAAAAAGTGAGGAATTAAGTTGGGAATAAAAATGTTAAAAAAATAAAACACAATTGCAAAGTGAGTAACAATCACAGACTTTGTAAGTTAGGTGGCCACATTACTTCATATTTATACTAGAACCTCCTAAAATCTGTGCTTCACGAAAGCATTACGACACTTAGGTTTTTCATAAACTTTTATATCCATGTCAACCTTTATGTATTGACAGGATGCTTCCTTTTATGTTTTCTTTTTGTTTTTTTTAAATATGAAGAAAATTGTTTGCAATAGTCAAGTGCATGAGGTGTTAATATTGCTAATTTATTTAACAAAAAATCACTTTACATTTTAGGACTTCTCACAACTACTTTCCCATCATTCTGTGCTGGTTGGTATCATTTGGCAGACTTTCTTCTGGGTGGTGCAACTGTGAAAAAGTGGAAGGTACCATTAAAGTACAAGACTGGATCTTAACATAACTCTTGTTTGTACATTGAAGAGCAAACATAACAAAACTTTATATACTCCAGACAAACTACAATGCCTATAGCACAATAAGGATTGTCTTCTTGTGTTGTTATTATTATTATTATTTTAAAAATACACAATAGAAACCGGCAGCTGATTGGCTACAGAGGTCTGACTCTTAAGGTGCTAATATACGGTGCAATTTGCAAACTATCCGATGTCGTAAGCAATCTCCCTTGAACTCTCTCCGGCATCTGAAGTGAACGATGTGCAGCAAAACCTGCATGATGTTCACCCAATCTATCGTGCACAATCTAATAATTTGAATATTCTTTAGATTGAGAGCAATATGACACAGATGCAGGCTCGGATCTGGGACATCCGTGCTACATGCATCTGTGTCATTGACACAGAAGCACGGGCGGGGTCAGTGAGACCCGTCTGTGCTGCTGTGTATTTCAATGACACAGATGCATGCACGGACCAGGGAGATCTGTGCTACATGCATATGTGTCATTGACACAGAAGCACGGACAGGATCAGTGAGACCCATCTGTGCTTCTGTGGTTAAAAAAATATATATTCCTGAGTAAAACAAAATTGAAAAAAACAGCGTGCTCCCCTTCCCCCCTCCAAATAGCATCCAGCCTCAGGCTTTTAATGACCCAGTGCTGGGTGTGCTTAAATACAGGGGACAAACAATGTAGGGTTCTCCTGTATTTAAGCACAACCAGCACAACCAGCACCGGGCTAGTCAGAACCAGCCCTGGTTGCCAAAATATGGGGGACAAATGATGTAGGGGTCCCCTGCATTTTGCGCAACCAGCACTGGGCACTGATCCGGTCCTGGTTCTGGAAATACAGGGGGGAAAAATTAGTAGGGTCCCCCTGTATTATCCAGAACCAGCACCAGACTTTTTCTAGCGGGAGGCTAATGCCAGAGCCAGGGGAGCCCATTCACCGGGTCCCCCAGACAAAGCATTAACCCTGATCGCTAGTCAGCCCAGGCCGGGGATACCTGGGGAGCTGGGGACACCCCAATAAAGGCGTCCCTCTCTCCAGGGCACCCCAGACCGATAGCCTATCCCCGGCACCCCAGGGCAGTGGGTGCTTGGTTGATAATGTAGTTTTTTTCCTTTTATTTTTACACAGGAATAATATTTTTTTTAACAACGACAGCACAGATGGTCTCACTGATCCCATCTGTGTTTCTGTGTCAATGACACAGATGCATGTAGCACGGATCTCCCTTGTCTGTGCACGCATCTGTGTCACTGAAATACACAGCAGCATAGATGGGTCTCACTGATGCCGTCCGTGCTTCTGTGTCAATGACACAAATGCATGTAGACCGGATCTCCGTGGTCCGTGCTACAAGTCATCGTGCATGACATCGTTCCGTCTGCCCACACGAAACAATGTCATTCAAATCGTGAAAGATAGCTCGATATCTTTCTGCAGGCTCAGTTGATCTGCGACGACTATGTATGACGGCAAGGGCGTGCATCGGCATTGTTATAATGCTAAAGTGGTCATAGAGAGGTGGTGGAACTCACAAACCCCTGGCTGCCACCCACCAAGTAGACTGTAAATATGTACATTTGTGCCCTCCCTTTTTTTTTCAATAAAGGGACAGCGTGCACCATAGGGGTGTGGTCTCAAAAGAAAGGGGTGTGGTCACACAATAGTATCACCAATTCAAATTACGCCACACAGTAGCACAATCTTATTAACATTACACTGCACATAGTGCCCCTGATTCACATTACACCACAGTGTAGTGTCCCTTATTCATTTTATGACACACAGTAGTGCCCCTTTACACAATACCCACATTAGTGCCCTTTATACAAAATACCCACAGTAGAAGTGCCCCTAACACACATAATACCCACAGTAGTAGTGCCCCTTATACAATGCCCACGGCAGTAATGCCCCTTACACAAAGCCCACAGCAGTAGTGCCCCTTATGCAATGCCTCCAGTAGTGGTGCCCCTTTTGCAGTGCCCCTAGTAGTGGTGCCCCTAATGCAGTGCCCACAGTAGTGGTGCCCCTTATGCAGTGCCCCCCCATTAGCAGTGCCCCTTATGCAGTGCCCCCAGTGGTAGTGCCCCTTATGCAGTGCTCCCAGTTGTAGTGACCCTTATGCAGAGCCTATAATAGTGGTGCCCAGTATACAGTGCCCGGTATGCAATGCACCCATTAGTAGTTCCCCCAGTAGTAGTGCCCCAGTATTAATGCCCCCAGTAGTAGTGCCCTCAGTGGTAATACCCCCATTAGTAGTGCCCCCAGTAGAAATGCCCTCACTAGTAGTGCCCCCAGTAGTAGTGCTCCTTACACAAAAAGAAACACAGATACTTACCTTAAGCCCTGCTTCTGCGTCTGCTGCTGTCCAACTGCACCTTGGAACTATGGGAAAGATGTCATGACGTCGTGACTCACTGGGCTCCCAGCAAATGGAGTAGGCAGCGGCGGCGTCTCTCCAGCCTGGTGTCTCCCTGTGGCACAGGGCTGGCTGAGTGACATTGCTGGGCAAGGTGGGCTGGATGAAGTTCCACCCCATTGTGGCCCACTTTATCCCCTGTCAATGCTGCACCTTTCAATAGTGCACAAGGGTTTCACTATGCTAAAGAGGGAGGATTTCATTCTGCCAGGGAAGAGAGGGTTTCAGGCTGTCAGGGAGGGAGAGTTTCAGGATGTCAGGGGGGAGAGGTTTTAGGCTGTCAGGGAGGGAGGGTTTCAGGCTGCCAGGGAGGGAGGGTTTCATTCTGCTGGTGAAAAATGGTTTAATTCTGCCAAGGAAGAGACGGTTTTAGGCTGCCGAGGAAGGGAGCGTTTCAGGCTGGCGGGGTTTCAGTCTGCCTGGCAGAGAAGGTTTCATTCTGCTGGAAGAAGGGTTGCTTCATTCTGATGGGGAGGGAGGGTTTCAGGCTGACATGGATGGAGGGTTTCTTTCTGCCAGTGAGGGAGGGTTCAAGGCTGCCAGGGGAGGGAGGGTTTCAGGCTGCCAGAGAGTAAGGGTTTAAGGCTGCTGGGGACAGGACTACTTGGGATGAGTTTTGTGTTGCCAGGAGAGATGTGCTTATGGGTACCGGGGAGTGGTAATTTTGGTCTAGCAAGAGAGGCTGGAGGTGGCTGGCCAGTGCACTGCTCCAGTGGGAAGACTAAAGTCAAAGCAGTGCAATACAGTGGACCAGAGCTGGGCTCAGAGATTCCCAGGAGCCACCTATCCGAGATTAGGCAGTCTCCAGACAGAGCTGCTGATTTTAAGACTGTCTGGAGGAATTCTGGATGGGTGGTAACTCTAAGTGTAACCCTTATTTATTGGGTTTAAAACTAAATATTCAATAATCCAATTAATTAATACAGGAAGTTTTTAAATGTGTCCACATTTGGCCAGTAAACCAGCAGCTACACACACAGGAGATGATGCAGAGTTTGCAAAGCGTGTTTTCACTCTTCAAATGCTCTGGAACAAAACACACGCAACTAAGAGCATTGCAGAGTCATGCGCAAAACAAATGCATCTGAAGGTGCGTAACTGGGTTGCAATAGGGTATTCTCATGTAGACCTTGTTCAGTGAGGCCATATCTACCTACAGGCAGGATATGCAGAGTTGTGAATATACAGTCAGGTCTATAAATATTGGGACATTGACAGAATTTTCAGATTGTGGCCTCTATTCACCACCACAAGGGTTTTGAAATGAAACAAACAAGATGTGCTTTAACTGCAGACTTTCAGATTTAATTTGAGGGTAATTACATCCAAATCGGGTGAACGGTGTAGGAATTATAACAGTTTCAATATGTGCCTCCCACTTTTTAAGGGGCCAAAAGTAATGGGACTATCAACTCAAAAGCTATTTCATGGACAGGTGTGGGCTATTCCCTCATTATTTCATTATCAATTAAGTAGGTAAAAGGTCTGGAGTTGATTCTAGGTGTGACATTTGCATTTGGAATCAGTTGCTGTCAACTCTCAATATGAGATCCAAAGAGCTGTCACTATCAGTGAAGCAAGCCATCATTAGGCTGAAAAATCTAAACAAACCCATCAGAGAGATAGCAAAAACATTAGGTGTGACCAAATCAACTATTTGGAACATTCTTAAAAAGAAAGAACGCACCGGAGAGCTCAGCAACACCAAAAGACCCGGAAGACCACAGAAAACAACTGTGGTGGATGACAAAAGAATTATTTCCCTGGTGAAGAAAAACCCCTTCACAACAGTTGGCCAAATCAAGAACACTCTCCAGGAGGTAGATGTATATGTGTCAAAGTCAACAATCAAGAGAAGACTTCACAAGAGTGAATATAGAGGGTTCACCACAAGATGTAAACCATTGGTGAGACACAAAAACAGGAAGACCAGATTAGAGTTTGCCAAACAACATCTAAAAAGCCATTACAGTTCTGGAACAATATCCTATGGACAGATGAGACAAAGATCAACTTGTACCTGAGTGATGGGAAGAGAAGAGAAGGAAAGGAACTGCTCATGATCCAAAACATACCACCTCATCAGTGAAGCATGGTGGTGGTAGTGTCATGGCGTGGGCATGTATGGCTGCCAATGGCCCTGGTTCCCTTGTATTTATTGATGATGTGACTGCTGACAAAAGCAGCAGAATGAATTCTGAAGTGTTTCGGGCAATATTATATGCTTATATTTAGTCAAATGCTTCAGAACTCATTGGACAGCGCTTCACAGTGCAGATGGACAATGACCCGAAGCATACTGAAAAAGCAACCAAAGAGTTTTTTAAGGCTAAAAAGTGGAATGTTATGCAATGGCCAAGTCAATCCCCTGACCTGAATCCGATTGAGCATGCATTTCACTTGATGAAGACAAAACTGAAGGGAAAATGCCCCAAGAACAAGCAGGAACTGAAGACATTTGCAGTAGAGGCCTGGCAGAGCATCACCAGGGATGAAACCCAGCGTCTATGCGTTCCAGACTTCAGGCTGTAATTGCCTGCAAAGGATTTGCAACAAAGTATTAAAAAGTGAAAGTTAGATTTAGGATTGTTTAGTTTGTCCCATTACTTTTGGCCCCTTAAAAAGTGGGAGGCACATATAGAAACTGCTGTAATTCCTACACCGTTCACCTGATTTGGATGTAATTACCCTCAAATTAAATCTGAAAGTCTGCAGTTAAATCACATCTTGTTTGTTTCATTTCAAAGCCATTGTGGTGGTGAATAGAGGACAAAATATGAAAATTCTGTCAATGTCCCAATATTTATGGACCTGACTGTATATCATGATGCCTGTTTTCAAACAGATCTTTTGCACCTACCATTGGTCTGGTGGAAGTACACACTGATAATGGTGATGGCTATGAAACTCCAGATAGCGGAGGTTCAAAAAAATAGATGCATACAACTCTGCTTACCTGGAAATATACTGTATGCATACAGTTCTGTACATGCAATGTATATGTTATGACCAAATTGCATTCAACTTTGCATCAACACCATAAGCTTGATTGTGTCTTTAAAGAAAATAAAGAAATTTTAGCTAAATATTAGAATTTTACAACTTAAAACAGTTTTATTTATTTTTTTATTTTTTTATTGTTTTTAGTTTGGATAGACTTTTCCCAGATTTATTGGTCCCGGCCATCACATTTGGCTTTAATGATAAATTGAAAGTCAAATGCAATTTCCAGAGGGTACTATCTTCTCTGAAGATACTGCTCACATATTTTAATCCAGTTTGTAGAAAGGCCAATATAGTGGACACTTGGCATATGTAGAAAAAGTTGGTAATTAGTCACTGCCAGTCTAGCTGTGATGAAAACTCAGCACAGGGATCTCTTGGCAACAGTATCAACATCATGAAGTAAGGCTGTCCTCAAGCAGTATTAGCAAAGTTACTGATTTCTAGAATTATAAAAACACAGTTGTATGTACATTAGACATCATTATACTGTATAAATAAAAAAAACAAGCACCCTTGCTTTAGAAGATTTAACTTAAAGGGCACACGACCCAAAAATACACACTGATCCAAAATGAAAACTTATGATGTCCAATGCCTCACTAACAACTAGTTCAACCTTACACATGTGTACTGTGCTTAATTGCAGACCTCTGACTGCAGCGCGATATGACTGGTGTGAGTGAGCCGCCAGGTCCTCTGCAACTTTGCTATCGTAAGGCGTCTTTTTCTTGCCAAAAATGCCTCGCAATGCGATGAAACCAGGACGCACCTGCAGACTGTGCTGATTAAATTAGTATGCGACACTTGTATATCTGTGCGCGACTGAGGGGTAAATTTATCTTGATGGGAGTTCTAGTTAAGAAGTGATGTTTCCCATAGCAACCAATCAGATTCTACTTCTCATTTATCTAGCACCTTCTAGAAGATAATACCTGGAATCTGATTGGTTGGTATGGGCAACATCACTTCTTAAATAGAACTCCCATCTTAGTAAATTTACCCTTGAGTCTGTAAACGGAACTTGGCATGGAAAAACACTGGAGCCGTTGCATCACAGGACTTTGCATGCTGATTGAGAGACTCAGATATACAAGTGTCATAGATCAAACTAATCAGCATAGTATCCTAGTGCGTACTGGTTGCATTACATTGCGACTTAAACACAGTTTTGTCAAAAAAGATGCCCGGCACTAGCAGAGTCTCACGGGATCAGCTGCGCCGAGAGTGGCTGTTTGGCACAACTGCAGCAAAGACGAATGAGGACACATCTGTATATTGAAAAATGCTATAACCCCAACAATTACCTTCATAAAAAGCAACTTTTACTTTAGGTTCAGTGATCCTTTAAATGCACACTTTGTATGGATTAAGCCATACACAAATCACAAAACTGTATTTTCTATCAGTTAATTAGTTTTGTGTGTTTATGGGGAAAGAGGGGGATTGGTTAATTACATTTTTCTTTACTCTTTCACATGTTATTGAAATAGGAAAATAAGCAGCATGCCCGCACACCCCTCACACAGTGTATTGTGCCAGCTCTTCCTCATAGTGTGAGCTGTGCACACAGCTTTCATCGGCACTGACCGAGAACAGCATGTAGACAGGTGTCCCTGGCAGCTGGAGGAGGATTTTACAATAGTTTAGCAGGCTGTATCTGGATTAATATGTTGATGTAATTTGTTTTTTAAGGAATTAAGTCACTTCAGACCTATATAAATGAGATTTACATATTTCTGATGCTGTTTTCTGGTGGTGTTTTCCATGCCCCTAAATAGCAAATATTTACAGAGAGTATGCATCTAGTGAACCTATGTTTGTTAGGATTCCATTAAATCCCATTCTTAATAATCAAAATCTCTTACAAAAGCATCTGTAGAAATAAAGAATGCTCCGCACTGTCAGCTTCTAAGCAGAGGAAATCACAGCACAGTTCTGGATAATCAGCCTCAATCATGTATTGTCATTTTTTTCCCACAAACCCCACGATGGTATTCATTGGGCTAATAATATTACTAACTGCATTCAATAGTAATAACACTGTTTTTGTACCAGAATACACTCACATCTATCTACAGTAATATATATATATATATATATATATATATATATATATATATATATATGTGCTATTGTACATTGATAACAGCTGGTAATACTATCAAATACAACAGCATTGACCTACACAGCTGCTATGACCATTCATCTGGACAGTAACCTTGAAGAATTGCCCTTATCAGGAAAGATGAGGTGTGACTTTAATCTGTACACTCACTTAAGTTTTTTCAATTTGACAGTATAGGCTGCAGCTGTACTAAGTCTTCTTGACTGTACGCACCAGAGGTGCTGTATTCCGAACATCTGCTTTCATTAACACTGTGAGAAATGTTGCATCAGTAAATATGGTAGAAGAGGTACATAGTTTGTAACATTATAAATAATATCTTACATAAGGAAGGCACCAGATTGATAACACCATCCCTTGTACAGTTCTTGGAAAGAGCCGGAGAGCATACAAATAATAGTAAATCACCAAATCCATCTTCCACATCTTTAAATTCCCAGTCAACATTCCTTAACCCATGTTCCAATTTCATTTGACACATATAATGTGCACCGCTTATAGATGTGTACTGTTGCCAGCAAGATGTTCAACTGGAAAGTGAAGAGCTCATCACAAAGGTTAGTTAAAGGATAGACCCACTGCAAAGTCATAACTAATTACTACTAGGTTGTGATTACAATCCCTTTTAGACCCCATTTTCTCTGATCAACTAACCTGGCAAAAAATAAAAGATCTGTGTGAAAATGTATATTAAAGGTCAGACTAATAACATTTTAGACACACATATAGCTTTTCTCAAAAGTGGTTTGAATTTGTTGAAAGAGGAGTGCGGAACACTTTGTGATACTTCTTATTTCGCCAGGGAGGTTTCATGCCCTGTTCCAAGATGGCCACTGTGGTCACTACTGAACATGTGCAGGGTCCATCTTTCACTGTGTAAAGTGACATGGTGGAGACAGTTAACTCCTACTTAGCTCCTACAGAGAACTTGATTATTACCTGCTATAAAACTGTTTCAGCATCCTGCACCACTACCCACAATCAGTGAAATGAGTATGAAATACCGGCGGCTGAATAACCTCCCTGGGGGTGCCTAACCCTAACCTCCCCCTTGGTGGTGCCTAACCCCCCTTCCTGCACCCTAAACCTAACCTTCCTAGGAGGGGTGCCTAACCCTAACCTCTCCCTGGTGGTGCCTAACCCTAACCCCCCCATCCCCTGGCTAACGCTGATACTTACCCAGATCCTTCAATCGGGATTCTGCCGTTCAGGATTGCCAACGCGGGTATCCTGATCCCTTTCGGGATAGCGGCGTCTGCATTTTGCCGAGTGGCGGGATTCCGGCATCGGTATATTAATTACATCCCCAAGCAGCTGAAATACTACTGAAATTGGAGACTGCTTTCTCCACCTGGACATGCTAATCGTCAACCAAGCTGATGCCGTGAGTGCTCAACAGAGGCATCCGGCTGTTAAATCTTGCTGGCTGTAACGACGCTGTCTTACCAATCCACTGACGAAATAGGAGAGCAGGACTGCTACAGTTAGCCACTGGATTAAGCCGCGGTCTGTCAGGCTGCACTGCTGCTCATTGGGATCTGAGCTGGAGGTGCTCCGTGATTGTGGTAGGATACTATTGTGGGGGACCAAGTCAGTTTTCCCCAAGTCAGCTATATTAGCCTCAGACTATATATACCTTTACTAAAACCACATTTGAGAGACATAACCAACTATGGTTTATGCTTAGACTGTCTCTTTATTCTCTGGATCTGAATCAAGTGCTGGACTTTATACATATCCACGGTATACACATCCAAATTTATCCGTGATCAGTTTTTTGTATCTTTATGGGACACTGTTACAATTTGAGTCACCATTTATACCTATACAGTACCGTTTTTACTGCTCTAAGATTTCTATGCAGGCACCTAATTTAGGACTGAGATTCATTTTGGTTGTTATTAGAACCATGTTGCAATAACAGGTGTACTGTTTTGTGCTCAGATCAACTTGGCTGCTATATAGGATTTTAGAACTATTTGATATTTAGTATTGTGTTACACATGACTTGTTTTAATACATTTATGTGAAATTTATATTTATGTGTTTATGTACATTGTTTTGATAGGGACACACCAGTGCAGTATTTTTTTATTTATTTTGTGCATTTTTGAGGTTGGCATACCTCTTTTTATACTGCTGGAGGGTGCCTCTAACCTAACAGATTTACACAGGTCCAGTATCTACATATCTTTTTGCTGTACTTTTTTATTGCCGTTCTGGATAAGTGTGAATCTGGGAAGTTGAATATGATGGAATTTAATTGGGTTAAAGAGAGGACTATTAGAAGAGAACAATATTTGTCTATATTTGATACAGACGAAAGTCTGACTAATCTTGAATTAGATATTTATCAAGGTTTTTTAGAATTAGAAACCTTATTACTTGCAGAGAATAGACATTGGTGGGATAACATCTTTTTACAAAAATACATTGATTTAGACAAGATTCCCAGAGGACTACAGGTTAATAAACTTCTTTCCATTAGTGATGACTCTGAACTAATAAAATAATGGGGTCTAGTTTTAAAACAATATTTTAATTAATTAATTAAATTATTAATTGGCTACAGGGAAAGGAAAATTGAGAAAATAACTAGAGAGATTGAACACACACAAAGTGATCTTTTGACTTTTAATAATGATCCAGAATATAAAAAGAAAGAAAACGAGCATAACACAAAGATTTTGAAATTTGAAAAGGAATTAATAGTTAAGAAAAAAAGAAAACTATTAAGGGATGAGGAGGAATCTGTTCCTACAAATGTGTACTCTAAAACTAGATCTAGGTCTAGACATAACTCATATTATGTTAGGAATTCCCCTAACTTAAGAAATACAGGGAACTATGGTAAACAAGTTGAAAATAAAGAATATGATGGACAATTTGCCAATCATAATAGAGTAAGAATACCTGCCCGTAATGTTGATTCCCCTAAATCTAATTTGGGAGCAAGACCCAAAATTACACATACTCAAAATTCACTGGATTTTCAAAGGAGAGGTAGGGAGTGGCGAATGCCAATACATCACAACCGATTTCAAACACTACAAGAGTGCACCCCAAAAAGATCAAGAAATCTAGAGGAAATAGAGAATTGGTAGGAGCAAGATCAAAGACGTCCCAGGGTCATATGAAGAATCATTGGATATTTAATCTCTCAAAAAGAAAATTGACTAATGTAGAAACACAATTACTTTCTAAAGGCTTGAATTATGCCCCTAGTACAAATCCTTATATGTATAACCTTTTTTGAGAACTAAATAGATACATTTGATCTCTATGTAGACAGCAATACTACTTTAGTAAACAATTAGACAAATTGGGTGAAGGTACATGTCCAATTATATTGGATATTGATGATGAAGAATGTTTAGCCACTTTAGAGTCATTACAAGAAGAAAGTGGGGAGAATAGACAGAAGAATCTGCTCTTTGATGTTCAGATACAGTCATCATCTACAGATAGAACTAAGTTTAAAAGGAAATCAAATTTATTCCCTTTATCTCATAAAAGTGCATCTATACAACTTTATTATAAAAAGACTCTAAAAGAATTTAAAATTTGTGTTGCAAATATCCCACTAAAGATCTAGGTAAATTGAACCTGTCCCATGGAGAAAGAGCTGCGTTGAGGCTCCTCCAGGATGACGATTCCATCATAATCAAACCAGCTGACAAGAGTGGTGGGGTCGTCATACTGGACAGGATGGAATATATCTGCGAATCCCTAAGACAACTTCAGGATCAAACATTCTATCGTGTTATTAAGCAGGGTCCAACTGTAGGTTTTCAAAGGGAATTAAGAGTATAATTAGAGACAGCACTTGGTGATGAGATTATCAATAAAGATTAATTTGTTTTTTTATTCACTAATCACCCAATCACTCCGGTATTTTATTATCTACCAAAAATTCACAAATCTTTAGTTTCTCCACCAGGGTATCCTATTGTTTTGGGAGTAGGGTCACTCACCTCTAATTCATCTTTTTATGTAGATCACTTTTTGCAGAGGCACGTTGTTTCTCAGAGGTCCCACATCCAGGACACCACACACTTATTAGAGAAATTAAAGGATATTACCTGGCGTCTGGGGTACAGTTTTCTAACCCTGGACGTACAGGCCTTGTATACAAATATTCCTCATGAAACCAGCATTTTAGCCGTTCAAAATACACTTGCTAATGATGTGTGTATTTCTGAGAAACATCGGATCTTTCTCACTGATTCTATTAAATTTATTTTGACACATAATAATTTTATATTTAACTCCTCCCACTACTTACAGATTCACAGCATGGCCATGGACACCAGATTCGCTCCTAGCTATGCTAACATTTATATGGGCCAATTCGAAGATCAATATGTATGTAATGGCCCGCCTGGTGTTCTATGGCCAGTATATTGATGATTTGATTATGATTTGGGATGGAGACCACATTTCAGCCACTGAATTCAAAAAAATTTTAAACCAAAATGCTATGAATTTATATTTCTCTTCACAATTTAGTTTGGCGTTGGTTGATTATTTGGATGTCACTTTGACTGTGGTGGATAATAAAATGAAATCAACTTTATTTACAAAAACAGTGGACTGTAATACATATTTGCACTATAGTAGTGGACATTATCGTCCATGGGTAGATAATATACCCAAGAGTCAAATGGGTAGGGTCAGCCGCAACTGTACGGATGACGCAGATTTTTTTCTCCATGTGAATAAGATGAAAGCTAATTTTGTTGAAAGAGGATACCCCGAGGAATTGATAGATAGAGCAAAGAGACATGCAGCTAAGACATCAAAATAAGAAGGTACATACTACTAATAGTGAAGATCTGGGAGAAAGAGAGCAAAGAATAAGAGGAAAAAGGGTAAAAGAAGAAAGAAAAAATCCTGCTCTACTATTTATAACTCAGTTCAATAATAGTGCTAACCAAGTCAAATTGATTATCAATAGGAACTATAAGATGCTGCATAATGACCCTATCATTTCCCAAATAATTGACCCTAAACCTCAAGTCGTTTTCAAAAAGAACAGAAATCTAAAAAAAGTCTGCTCGCACCAAGAATGCTTAAAAGTACTAAACAAATAGAAACAAATAGATACAAATAGAGGGATGTGGTTACCAGCAACGCCTGAATGGATGTTTCAGGTGTAACCACACTAGATGTTTAACGTGTGGTCACATAGAGAAACAAAAGAAAATGATTATCTCCACCAGTCTAGGGACCCAATATGATATTAAGCAATACATTAATTGTGAATCAACACATGTGGTGTATGTTTTGAGCTGTACATGCATGAAACAATATGTAGGCCGAACAACAAGATCCCTCAAAGAAAGATTTAGGGAACATAGGGTAAACATTCTTAAAGGATTATATACACATAGTGTATCTCGTCATTTCCTTGAAGTACACCATAAAGACCCAGGTGGTCTTAAACTTGAAGGAGTAGAGGTTATATATAAAACGACTAGGGGAGGCAATAGATTTAAAAACTTATGCCATGCCAAATTTAAGTGGATTTTTAAGTTACAGACTTTAATACCTGATGGACTTAATGAAGCCCTGGAGTTTATTGAATGATACATGACAGGGTAGGGACCTCACCATTCTATATGTACTGACTGGTCAATGGAGTGGACAGTACCCCTCCCAGTCACTCTTTTGTCAACCTCTCTTCCTTTCTGTATGGGGCTTCTATATTTGTAATCTTAGTGCTTCAATTAATTATCTATACTTAGTTTTCTATATATTGCATATGTGTATCTAGAAAATGGGAATCTAATGTATTGGGATCTAAATTTAGGGATGTATACTTATCATCTAGTTTTAGTAACATCCATAACACTCACATGTAGTGATGAGAGGACTATCCTATTCCTTGTAGTTTGGGATATATTTAACCACTGGAATCCAACTATGTGTGTTTTCATAATGTGTTATTTATGTTTAAGACTCTATAAACCTGTATATTGTTTAATTTCATATTTATATTTTTATTTTCATATATAATGCTTCTTATAACTAATAATTAATTATTAATATTTATAACAATTCTATTGTACTAGTATAACTAGGTTCTATTAGATTATTTGGTCACTAATAATTGTTGTATTAATATTTAGTGAACAGATTCCTTTATTGATATTTACAGTCAGGTCCATAAATATTGGGACATTGATAGAATTTTCAGATTTTGGCCTCTATTCACCACCACAATGGTTTTGAAATGAAACAAACAAGATGTGCTTTAACTTCAGACTTTCAAATTTAATTTGAGGGTAATTACATCCAAATCGGGTAAACGGTGTAGGAATTACAACAGTTTCAATATGTGCCTCCCACTTTTTAAGCGGCCAAAAGTAATGGGACTATCAACTCAAAACCTATTTCATGGACAGGTGTGGGCTATTCCCTCATTATTTCATTGTCAATTAAGCAGGTAAAAGGTCTGGAGTTGATTCTAGGTGTGACATTTGCATTTGGAATCAGTTGCTGTCAACTCTCAATATGAGATCCAAAGAGCTGACACTATCAGTGAAGTAAGCCATCATTAGGCTGAAAAATCAAAACAAACCCATCAGAGAGATAGCAAAAACATTAGGTGTGGCCAAATCAACTGTTTCGAACATTCTTAAAAAGAAAGAATGCACCGGAGAGCTCAGCAACACCAAAAGACCCGGAAGACCACGGAAAACAACTGTGGTGCATGACAAAAGAATTATTTCCCTGGTGAAGAAAAACCCCTTCACAACAGTTGGCCAAATCAAGAACACTCTCCAGGAGGTAGATGTATATGTGTCAAAGTCAACAATCAAGAGAAGACTTCACAAGAGTGAATATAGAGGGTTCACCACAAGATGTAAACCATTGGTGAGACACAAAAACAGGAAGACCAGATTAGAGTTTGCCAAACAACATCTAAAAAGCCATTACAGTTCTGGAACAATATCCTATGGACAGATGAGACAAAGATCAACTTGTACCTGAGTGATGGGAAGAGAAGAGAAGGAAAGGAACTGCTCATGATCCAAAACATACCACCTCATCAGTGAAGCATGGTGGTGGTAGTGTCATGGCGTGGGCATGTATGGCTGCCAATGGCCCTGGTTCCCTTGTATTTATTGATGATGTGACTGCTGACAAAAGCAGCAGAATGAATTCTGAAGTGTTTCGGGCAATATTATATGCTCATATTTAGTCAAATGCTTCAGAACTCATTGGACAGCGCTTCACAGTGCAGATGGACAATGACCCGAAGCATACTGAAAAAGCAACCAAAGAGTTTTTTAAGGCTAAAAAGTGGAATGTTATGCAATGGCCAAGTCAATCCCCTGACCTGAATCCGATTGAGCATGCATTTCACTTGATGAAGACAAAACTGAAGGGAAAATGCCCCAAGAACAAGCAGGAACTGAAGACATTTGCAGTAGAGGCCTGGCAGAGCATCACCAGGGATGAAACCCAGTATCTGGTGATGTCTATGCGTTCCAGACTTCAGGCTGTAATTGCCTGCAAAGGATTTGCAACAAAGTATTAAAAAGTGAAAGTTAGATTTAGGATTGTTTAGTTTGTCCCATTACTTTTGGCCCCTTAAAAAGTGGGAGGCACATATAGAAACCGTTGAAATTCCTACACTGTTCACCTGATTTGGATGTAATTACCCTCAAATTAAATCTGAAAGTCTGCAGTTAAAGCACATCTTATTTGTTTCTTTTCAAAGCCATTGTGGTGGTGAATAGAGGACACAATCTGAAAATTCTGTCAATGTCCCAATATTTATGGACCTGACTGTATTTTTATTTTTTAATACTCCATCATCTTTTTGTCAATAACTTAACTAATTGAATAAATATGTATATATTTCTAAATGGTCTTTTAGATATAACTATGTGAGCACATTGTATTTGATAAAGATTATTATTTGAATGTATTAACTATACTATAAACCCTGTTCTAATGGGACTGATAAGTATCTAAATATTGTGAAGGAGTTAATTTCAGTTAACCAATGAAGGAGGGGACCTTCCTATTTAAACTGGACCCAAGATACCAGGAGTTATCCAGCTTGATAAAGGCCATTGCCAAAATACGTTGCTATTACTCCTATCTGCACTTTACTAACCAGCACCTTGATTTATACAAAGTTATCCAGATGTTCTCTGATCCCAGCTTGTTTCTCCTACTACTGAAATTGGATGCCGCCTTCTCCACCTGGATATGCTGATCGTCAACCCAGCTGATGCCGTGTGTGCTCAACAGAGGCATCCAGCTGTTTTACCAATCCACTGATGAAATAGGAGAGTGGGACTGCTACAGTTAGCCACTGGATTAAGCCGCGGTCTGTCAGGCTAATTGGGATCTGAGCTGGAGGTGCTCCGTGATTGTGGTAGGATAATATTGTGGGGGACCAAGTCAGTTTTCCTCAAGTCAGCTATATTAGCCTCAGACTATATATACCTTTACTAAAACCACATTTGAGAGACATAACCAACTATGGTTTATGCTTAGACTGTCTCTTTATTCTCTGGATCTGAATCAAGTGCTGGACTTTATACATATCCACGGTATACACAGCCAAATTTATCCGTGATCAGTTTTTTGTATCTTTATGGGACACTGTTACAATTTGAGTCACCATTTATACCTATACAGTACCGTTTTTTCTGCTCTAAGATTTCTATGCAGGCACCTAATTTAGGACTGTGATTCATTGTGGTTGTTATTAGAACCATGTTGCAATAACAGGTGTACTGTTTTGTGCTCAGATCAACTTGGCTGCTATATAGGATTTTAGACCTATTTGATATTTAGTATTGTGTTACACATGACTTGTTTTAATACATTTATGTGAATTTTATATTTATGTGTTTATGTACATTGTTTTGACAGGGACACACCAGCGCAGCATTTTTTTATTTATTTTGTGCATTTTTGAGGTTGGCATACCACTTTTTATACTGCTGCAGGGTGCCTCTAACCTAACAGATTCAAATAGGTCCATTATCTACATATCTTTTTGCTGAGTTTTAATCTTGTTGTCAGCAATGAGACCTCGGGCCTCAGGGTTTTCAGGGTGAATATCCACTTAAGCTCATTGTGGTTAAGTGTCTTCTCGAAATCCCCTCCCCCTCCAATTCTTATCTAACGTCAAGAATCCCAGGAAGTTGAGACCTTCTGGGTTTTGGTTGTGCTTGACTTTGAAATGCAAGGAGAGGTTATGTGTATCTAAACCTCTTATGTTTCGGTGATGTTCTGGAATCTTCACAATTAATTTCCGTAGTGTCCTGCCAACATACTGTAAGCCACAGGGGCATTCTGTCAAATAGATCACCCCTGTATCGTTATAAATTATGTGATGTTTAATCTTATATGTCATTCCAGTTGAATTAGATTGGAATTGTTCGATTCTTTTTGTTCTGCAATTCTGGCAGTTACTGCAATAGTAAAAACCCTCCTTTATGTTTGTGTGGTTCAGGATAGTTTGAATCTTTTGTTCTTTTCTTATATTGTTCTTCACTAGATGTTTTAGATCCTGTGCCGTTCTATATATTATGTTTGGTTTTTCTAGTACTATGTCTGCTAGTATCTCACCTTCCCTTGAGATGTGCCAGTGTCGATTCAGGATCTGTTGGAGTCTCCTTGTGTCTCTGTTGTACTTAGTAATGAATGCAGTTTTGAATAGATCACTGATCCCCTTTGTTCTCTCTTTGTATGAAAGTAGTGTATTTCTATCTAGTTACTCTACTTTATCGTAGGCATCCTCTACCATCTTTTTGTCATATCTTTTACTTATAAATTGTTCCTTCATGTTCTTCTGACTCTGAGTTCTAAAGTTCTCTATTTCACTGCAGTTGCATCTTAACCTGGTGAACCGGCTCACCGGAATACTGTTTAGCCAGTTTGGGTGATGACCACTAGTGGAGAGAATATAGCAGTTTACGTCAACTGGCTTTATATAGGTTTTCATGTGAAGTTGATGGTCCTCAATGTATATGTTAATGTCCAGGAAATATACACTTGTTTGGTTATATTCTGTTGTAAATTCCAGATTGTATGTATTTGTGTTAATATGGTTCAAAAATTGTTGTAGCATGTCCTTGTCTCCATTCCATATAAAGAAGACATCATCTATATACCTCCTCCAAGTGTAGAAACAATACATTTGCTTTATAATATATAGGAAAGAATTAACAAAGGACATGTATATAGTACTGCAGACAGCATTTCAATATGGAGATCTCATGAGGAGTATACAGTTAAGACATGAATTTTATAACACAAAATTGAAAGAATGCAGCAGTATGAGTGATTACATAAACAAAATGATGTCTACCTCTCAGCAACTAATGTTTGCTGGAGTGAAAATGAGTGATGATGAGATTGCTAAAGCAATGCTGCAGAACTTTATGCCTGAGTTTGACTTCTTGGTTTTGACATTACAGGCAAACAAAGCAAAGTTAACAACAGAGCAAAGTTTTTATAGTTTTATGAACATGTGCCCTGTGATATGAATGCTGATACAAAAAGTGAAAATTTAAATTCAAGTGTTACAATTGTCACAGGATAGGTCACAAAGCAATTGATTGCAAACAAAAGAATGTAAATCCTATACAAAAGAAAGAAATTAAATGGCAGAGATGAGCTAGTCCTGAGTGTTACAGATAGCCGCAGAAAGGATTGCTGGTATATCGATTCATAGGCAACAAGGCATTTCAGCTGCAATGACCAATGGTTCACCAAGTTAAACAAATGTGACTCTAACACTATCAAAGGAATTGCAAATCAAGTCCTCATAGCAACTAAAGTTGGGACAATTAAAGCTTGCTTAAAAATCGGGACAAGAACAAAAGTCACAGAGATCCAATATATGCTTTATGTACCAGAGATGGAAACAGAACTTATTGCCATCAGTGTCCAAGACCAGAGATCCCACAGAGTTCACTTCACTAAAGAAAAGTGCATTATGAGATACTGAAGAGGGACCATCATAACTTCAGGCACAAGATGTAAGTTTATGTCCTTGATACACAGCACTGTTATGCAATGATGACTACTGAGTAACAGTTACTGGAACTCTACCAAAGGAGATTTGGTCACCTTGAATGACAGTGGGCCTGTTTCAGAGCAGCTCGTAAGTGGCCGCTCGTTCGCTCTGAGAGATGTTCGCACAACTGCGCATGCGTATGGTTCGCAATGCGCATGCGCAAACCAGTCATTGTGGTCGGAAATCGTGCGCTCGTAAAACAACGAGGGGCTGCTAATTTGATTGACAGAATGTACCATTTGTGGGTGGTAACAGGGGAAGGTGCTTGAAAACGGGGGAGTGGAGATCCGAACGCAGGCGTGCCTAACGGTCAAAATGGCATTTAATGGGAGTGCATAATTAGTAAAGGAGCGTCATAGACCACGTTACTTGGTTGTCTTTTAGCCTGAACTGCTCGCAGTGATAGCGGGAAGTAAATCCTACAACAAGCACTGCGAGCAGTTCAGATGCCTTTCGATGTTCCCGATTAATCTAATAAATAATGGAGATGACGTGTGATGCGAACGGCAAAGGGGCGTCTTTACAAAATAGTGAGCGCATTTTTCGGATGTTCGCTCAGACATAGAGGCGTCAACACACCGCAAAGAGCGAGCGTTCAATTTAAATATCTGGCCCCTTTTTAAGAACGAGCATCCGCAAATAGCATCCAGGTCTGAATCAGGCCCTGTGTTCAGAAGCTACAGAGCAGAATGGTCACAGGAATGTTAGTGACTAATGCAGAGAAATCCGTATGTAAGAGCTGTTTTGCAGTAGTCAGCCATTTCCAAAATCAACAAACAGAGCTGCAAAACCACTTGAAATAATTCATTGAGATATGTGTGGTCCAATGGAAGTAAAGTTTGTAAGTGGATTTTGTGATGTTTATAGATGACTTTACAAGGAAGACATGTACTTTATCAGAGAGAAATCTAAAGTGGTGGAAAAGTTGCAGATTACAAGAGACTTGTAGAAAATCAAACAGGTCTCATCCTATGATCTAATAACAGTAGAAAATATCTCAACAGAGAGGTGGAACAATTCTTAAGGACATATGGAATAGAGCATCAACTGAACATTGCCTATACTCCTGAGCAAATTGGTGTCCACAAACAAGCAATCTGTACACTAATAGAGAAAGCAAGATACAAGCTAAAAGGAGGCAGGCCTAGACAATCAGTTTTGGCCAGAAGCCATGTCCACAGCAGTTTATATTAAGAACCATTTTCTACAGTTGTTCTAAAGGACATAACACCTATTGAAGCATGGTCAAAGAGAAAACCAAGTGTAAGACATCTCAGTACTTTTGGAAGCATGACATATGTACATATAATAAAAGCTGGATTCAAAGTCAGTAAAGTGCATCATGTTTGGCTATTGCCATGAGAGCAAAAGTTACAGATTGAGAAATCCAAATACCAAAAAGCTTGTTAAGTGACAAGATCTGATGAAAAACAACCCCAATTGAAGAAAAATTTAAAGTTAATATGCAGAGCAAGTATGTGTCACTGAACATGCCAGTGGCTGAAGTAATAGCTGAGTCAGAAACTATCAGGGTGAAAGTTCGACTACAGCTAGGTGTTCTGCAAGATCAAATAGTGGCAAACCACCTAAGAGGAATGATGAAGAAATTACAACCATTGTAGTCAGTGAGCCTCAAGATATCCAGAAGTCAAAACTAAAGTCTGATTGGTATGAATGAAAATCTAAGATTAGCAAAGAGACTTTGCAAAATTTAAAAACCACAAGTATGAAAAGCATCAAGAATCATGATAGTGACAGCAATTCCAAGTTTGTTAGTGAAGAGACTGTTGTTATGGCCCATGCTGTCAGTAAATTAACTTTTACTAATCTATCTTCTAAGGCCAAGTTAAAGTCATGCGATATGTTGATGCCATTTAATGTGTTTAAACTATGGATAAACAGGTTCAGATTTTCGAAATCTAAACCCCCTAGAGCCCCCCCGATCCGAGCCGGGAACCGAGTCCGGCTTGGGTGTTCCTGCCAGACTCGGTTCCCGGAATGAGGCAAAATGTCATCATCCTGGTGTCGGATTCTCGCGAGACCCGGAATTTGCACATTTCGCACCTCCCTCCTCGCCATTTTCACTCCAGTCCTGGAGAGTGTAGTGAGAGGACGTGTAGTGTAGTGTCAGTGGGGAAGTGGCTCTGCTGTGTCAACCTGCTCTGCTGTATGAGTCCAGTCCAGTGGTGCTGTGCTGCTGTATCAGTCTGTGCTGGGGGTGACCTGCTCTGCTGTATCAGTCCAGTGGTGCTGTGTTGCTGTATCAGTCTGGGGGTGACCTGCTCTGCTGTACCAGTCCAGGCCAGTGGTGTTGTGCTGCTGTATCAGTCTGGGCTGGGGGTGACCTGCTCTGCTGTATCAGTCCAGTCCAGTAGTCCAGTGGTGCTGTGCTGCTGTAAGTCTGAGGGTAACCTGCTCTGCTGTATCAGTCCAGTCCAGTGGTGCTGTCCTGTGCTGTATATATATTTCAGTACAAATAATTTTTACATAGGCTGCCCTTTGTGGTGTAGGGGTATGCTGACCTTCATCCAAATAATTTTTACAGAGGCTGCCCTGTGTGGTGTAAGCTGCCCTTCATCCAAAAATTTTTTACAAGGGCTGCCCTGTGTGGTGTAGGGGCACGCTGCCCTTCATCCAAATAATTTTTACAAGGGCTGCCCTGTGTAGTGTAAGCTGCCCTTCATCCAAATAATTTTTACAAGGGCTGCCCTGTGTAGTGTAAGCTGCCCTTCATCCAAATAATTTTTACAGGAGCTGGCCTGTGTGGTGTAGTGGTACGCTACCCTTCATCCAAATAGTTTTTACAGGGGCTGCCCTGTGTAGTGTAAGCTGCCCTTCATCCAATAATTTTTACAGGGGCTACCCTGTGTGGTATAGGGGTATGCTGCCCTTCATCCAAATAATTTTTACAGGGGCTGCCCTGTGTGGTGTAGGGGTATGCTGCCCTTCATCCAAATAATTTTTACAGAGCCTGCCATTTGTAGAGTAAGCTGCCCTTCATCCAAATGATTTTTACAGGGGCTGCCCTGTGTAGTGTAAGCTGCCCTTCATCCAAATAATTTTTACAGGAGCTTCCTTGTGTGGTGTAAGCTGCCCTACATCCAAATAATTTTTACTGGGGATTCACTCCATAAAAATAATGGCGGACAAAAATTTGGAGGATAAAATAGGGAAAGATCAAGAACCACTTCCTCCTAGTGCTGAAGCTGCTGCCAATAGTCAAGACATAGATGATGAAATGCAATCAATGTTGTCTGCCAAGGCCGATGCCCAATGTCATAGTAGAGGGCATGTAAAATCCAAAAAGCCAAAGTTCAGTAAAATGACCCAAATAAATAAATGTAAATTGTCTGAGGAGAAACGTAAGCTTGCCAATATGCCATTTATGACACGGAGTGGGAAAGGAACGGCTATGGTCCTGGCCTATATTCATGACTAGTGGTTCAGCTTCACATGATGATGGAAGCCCTGCTCCTCCCGCTAGAAAAATGAAAAGAGTTAAGCTGGCAAATGCACAGCAAAAAACTGTACATTCTTCTAAGATATCACAAATCCCCAAGGAGAGTCCAAGTGTGTCGGCGGTTGTGATGCCTGACCTTCCCAACCTTGGACGGGAAGAGGTGGCTCCTTCCACCATTAGCACGCCCACTGCTGGAATTAGCACCCATAGTCCAGTTGCTGATATTTAAATTGAAGATGTCACTGTTGAAGTACAATAGGATGAGGATATTGAAGCAGCTGGCACTGAGGAGGAAGTTGACGAAGAGGATTCTGATGGTGATGTGGTTTGTTTAAATTAGACACCGGGGGAGACAGTTGTTGTCCGTGGGATAAAAAAGTCCATCGTCATGCCTGGGCAGAAGACCAAAAAATCCACCTCTTTGGTCTGGAAATATTTATATCCAAATCCAGACCACAACTGTCTTGCTATATGTATATTGTGTAAAGGTGTAATAAGTAGGGGTAAGGATGTTTACCACCTAGGAACATCCTCTCTTATACGTCACCTTCAGCGCGTTCATAAAAAGTTACTGTCAAGTTCAGAAACTGTGGCTAAGACCGTAAGCAGTCCAATGACATCTAAATTCCTTTGCTCTGTTGTATCCAAGCACCTGCAAACCACACCAGCAACTCCCTCCTTGTCAATTTCCTCCTTAATCAGGATCAAAAGTAGTCCTGCAGGCCATGTCACTGGCATGACTGACTCCTCTCCTATCCGGGATTCCTCCAGAGGATCCTGCATTGCTATGCCTACTGCTGCTACTGCGGCTGTTGCTGCTGGGAGTCGTTCATCATCCCAGAGAGGAAGTTGGAACACCATTACTTTTTTTACTAAGCAATTGACCATCCAACAGTCCTTTGCGAGGAGGATGAAGTACGACAGCAGTCATCCTGTTGCAAAGTGGATAACTGAGGCCTTGAAGCTATGTTGGTGTTAGACATGCATCAGGTATCCGCCATTAGTGCAGTGGGATTTAGACAATTGATGGAGGTAGTGTGTCCCCAGTACCAAATCCCATCTAGATTCCACTTCACTAGGCAGGCAATACTGAGAATGTACAGAGACGTCAGTAAAAGTGTCCTAAAAAATGCGGTTGTACATAATGTCCACTTTACCACGGACATGTAGACAAGTGGAACAGGGCAGACTAAGGACTGTATGACTGTGACCGCCCACTGGGTAAATGTATCACCTTACACAGCAACAACAACAGCGTCACTAGTAGCAGCATCTCAGAAACGCCAGCTCGTTCCAAGGCAGGCTACACTGTGTATTACCGGTTTCAGTAAGAGGCACACCGCCAACAACCTCTTAGAGAAACTGAGGGAAATCATCGCCCAATCATCACTTACCCCACTTAGACTCTCCTGGGAATTTGTGATATCTGACAATGCCACCAATATTGTGCGGGCATTACATCTGGGCAAATTCCAGCACGTCCCATGTTTTGCTCACACAATAAATTTGGTGATGCAGAATTTTTTTAAAAATGACAGGAGCGTGCAGGAGACACTTTGGCCATTCAGCGACTGCATGCTGAAGACTGGAGCGCCAGCAAAAACTCTTGAACCTGCCCTTATTAATGTTAATGTTATTGAGGTTACTAGCGTAGAAACAAAAAAAAATTCTGTGATTTTACCTGTTTTATGCTTTACAAAAAATACAGATCCAAAACCAATCCAGATCCAAAAACTACCATCACCTGAAGTAAGAGGTTGTAACACGGTAGAACTCAACCCTCGATATGCTTCAGAGGATGAAGGAGCAGCAAAAGGCCATTCAAGCCTATACATCCACCTATGACATAGGCAAAGGAGGGGGCATGCACCTGACTCAAGTGCAGTGCATACCCCAGTGCAAGATTTCTATGTTGTGCAAGGTTCTCCAGCCTTTCGAATTTGCCACACGTGAAGTTAGTTCAGACACTGCCAGCTTGAGTCAGGTCATTCCCTTCATCAGGCTTTTGCAGAAGCAGCTGGAGAAAGTGAAGGAGGAGCTAAAATGGAGTGATTCCGCTTGATATGTGGGACTTGTGGATGAAGCCCTTCATTCGCTTTGCCTGGATTCGAAGGTGGTCAATCTGTTGAAATCAGACCACTACATTTTGGCCACCGTGCTCAATCCTAGGTTTAAAGCCTACGTAGTGTCTCTCTTTCCAGTGGACACAAGCCTACAGAGGTGCAAAGACCTGCTGGTGAAAACACTGTTAGCAGAACATGACACGGCAACAGCTCATTCTTCATTTTCTCCCGCAACTGGGGCTGCAAATAAACAACTTAGATATCCTAACCAACACACTGGCGGTGATGCAGGGCAGGCAGGACTAAGTTTGGACATCTGGTCCGGACTGAAGGACCTGCCAACAATTTCTGACATGTCTACTGTCACTGCATATGATGCTGTCACCATTGAAAGAATGGTGGAGGATTACATCGGTGACAGCATCCAAGTAGGCTTGTCAGACAGTCCGTACCTCTACTAGCAGGAAAAAGAGGCAATTTGGAGGCCCCTGTAGAAACTGGCTCTATTTTACCTAGGTTGCCCCCCCTCCGGTGTGTACTCCAAAATACTTTTTAGTGCATCCGGGAACCTTGTCACTGAAAGGCGTAGGAGGTTGCTTCCACAAAATGTGGAGAAGATGATGTTCATCAAAATGAATTATCAACTCTTCCAGAAAGACCAGCCTCCAGAAAGTACAGAGGGGCCTGTGTTGGTGGATTCCAGCGGGGACGAATTAATACTCTGTGAGGATGAGGATGTACACAACACTGAAGAGGGTGAGTAATTGGTGGATGAGGATGAGGACAACATCTTGCCTCCGTAGAGCCAGTTTGTGCAGGGACAGATTAATTGCCAGCTTGTTTTGTGGGGGCCCAAACGAGCCAATCATTTCAGCCACAGTCATGTGACAGACCCTGGCGCTGAAATGATTGGTTTGTTAAAGTGTGCATGTCCTGTTTATACAACATAAGGTGGGTGGGAGGGCCCAAGGACAATTCCATCTTGCACCTCTTTTTTTTCTTTGCATTATGTACTCTTTGGGGCCTAGCTTTTCAAACTGCCATCCTGTACGCCACTGCAGTGCCACTCCTAGATGGGCCACATGTTTGTGTTGCCCACTTGTGTTGCTTAGCATAGTCATCCAGCTAACTCGGTGCAAACTTTTGGCCTAAAAACAATATTGTGAGATATTCAGAATAGACTGGAAATAAGTGGAAATTAATGTTATTGAGTATAATAGTGTAGGAAAAAAATAAATCAAATTCTGTGATTTTAGCTGTTTTATGCTTTTTTCCAAATAAATACAGATCCAAAACCAAAAAAAAAAACCAGATCCAAAGCACGAACAAAGATCCAGATCCAAAACAAAACACAAAACACAAAAAGTGGCCGGTGCACACCCAAAACCAATTTATTTTACACGCGGCTACAGAAAATCTGAAAATAAATGTTTGTCTTACTCCAGTCTTCCTATTTCTCCAGGGCGGCTTTATGCCTTGTTCCAAGATGGCCACTGTTGTCACTACTAAGCATGTGTAGGGTCCATCATGTATTTTCCTGTGTATAGTGACTAGGAGTGAGTTCAGAAATCCGAACCCCCCCGAGCCCCCCTGATCCAAGGCCGATCCGAGTCAGGCTCGACTTTTCCCGCCTGACTCGGATCTGAAATCGAGGCAAAACATCATCATCCCGCCTTCCGGGTCTCGCGGGTTTTGGATTCTATATAAGGTACCCGTGTCGGCGCCTTTTTCTCACTCGGCTGTGGACAGTGAAGAGGGAGGGTGGGAGTTAGGGCTGGCTGGGCTGTGTAGTGTAGTGTTGTGCTGCGCTGCACTGTGCTGCTGTTGTCCATAGGGGCTGTGTCCACTCCTCCAAAGTCCATAGGGGCTGGCTGTGTTGTGCTGTGCTTCTGTTGCCCATAGGGGCTGTGTCCACTCCTCCAAAGTCCATAGGTGCTGGCTGGACTGTGTTGTGCAGTCAGTTGTCCATAGGGGCAGTGTCCACTCCAAAGTCCTGTGCAGTGTCCCAGTTCTAAAGGGGTGCTGTAGTGTTGTCCAGGGGGTGCTCTGTCCATCAGGGGTGCTCCCCCCAAGTGCAAAAAAAAAATATTTTTTCTGTGTTTGTGAATTGTGTGTGCAGTAGCCGCACGTGCATCAACAAAGTAGTGCCAAGCGTGCGCCTGTGTCATAAGTAAAGGGCCAGCTTGCTTGACCGTTAAAGGGTGCTGTAACCCCCAAAGGGCACTCCAAACAAATTAAAAAAATATTTTCTGTGTTTGTGAATTGTGTGCACTGTGGCTGCACGTGCATCAACAAAGGAGCAGCGCCAAGCGTGCGCCTGTTTCCCATAAGTAAAGGGCCAGCTGGCTTGTCTGTTAAAGGGTGCTGTAACCCCCAAAGGGCACACCAAACAAAATAAAAAATATTTTCTGTGTTTGTGAATTGTGTGCACTGTGGCTGCACGTGCATCAACAAAGGAGCAGCGCCAAGCGTGTGTCTGTCTGTTAAAGGGTGGTGTAACCCCCAAAGTGCGCTCCACAAAGAATAAAAAAATTCTTCTTTTTTTTCTGTCTTTGTGAATTGTGTGGGCTGTATCTGCACGTGCATCAACAAAGGAGCAGCGCTAAGTGTGCGCCTGTGTCCCATAAATAAAGAGCCGGCTGACTCATTTCTTAAAGGGTGGTGTAACCCACAAAGTGCACTAGTCTCCAACAAAAATAAAAAATTATTGTCTGTGTTTGTGTGCGCCTTAGCCACACGTATATATCAATATAACATAAATGGAGGACCAAACTTTCTCTGATAAAAATAAAATAGGGAAAGATCAAGAACCACTTCCTCCTAGTGCTGAAGCTGCTGCCCTAGTCATGACATAGACTATAACATGCCATCAACGTCGTCTGCCAAGGCCGATGCCCAATGTCATAGTAGAGGGCACATACAATCCCAAATGACAAAGTTCAGGAAAATGACCTTGAAAAAAACATTTAAATCATCTGAAGAGAAACATAAACTTGCCAATATGCCATTTACGACACGGAGTGGCAAGGAACGGCTAAGGGTTTTCCCTATGTTCATGACTAGTGGTTCAGCTTCACATGATGATAGAAGTCCTCCTCCCGCTAAAAAAATGAAATGAGTTAAGCTGGCAAAAGCACAGCGAAGAACTGTGCATTCTAAGAAGATATCACAAATCCCCAAGGAGAGTCCAAGTGTGGTGGCGGTTGCGATGCCTGACCTTCCCAGCACTGGACAGGAAGAGGTGGCTCTTTCCACCATTTGCACGCCCCCTGCAAGTGCTGAAAGGAGCATCCACAGTCCACTTGCTGATATGCAAATTGAAGATGTCACTGTTGAAGTACAACAGGATGAGGATACTGGTGTAGCTGGCGCTGAGGAGGAAGTTGGCGAGGAGGATTCTGATGGTGATGTGGTTTGTTTAAATCAGGCTCCGGGGGAGACAGTTGTTGTCCGTGGGATGAAAAAGCCCATCACGGTCATGCCTGGGCAGAAGACCAAATATTCCACCCCTTTGGTCTGGCAATATTTCTATCCAAATCCAGACAACAACTGTCTTGCCATATTTACCATATGTAAAGGTGAAATTAGTAGGGGTAGGGACGTTAACCACCTAGGAACATCCTCCCTTATATGGCACCTGCAGCGCGTTCATAAAAAGTTACTGCCAAGTTCAGAAACTTTGGCTAAGACTGTAAGCAGTCCAGGGACACCTAAATCCCGTTGTCCTGTTGTATCCAAGCGCCTGCAAACCACACCGTCAACTCCCTCCTCGTCAATTTCCTCCTTAGTCAGGATCGGAAGTAGTCCTGCAGGCCATGTCACTGGCATGACTGACTCTCCTATCCGGGATTCCTCCGGAGGATCCTGCATTGCTACGCCTCCTGCTGCCACTGTTGCTGCTGCTGGGAGTCGTTCATCATCCCAGAGACGAAGTAGGAACACCACTACTTTTACTAAACAATTGATCCTCCAACAGTCCTTAGCGAGGAGGATGAAGTACGACAGCAGTCATCCTGAAGCAAAATGTATAACTGAGGCCTTGACTGCTATGTTGGTGTTAGACGTGCGTCCGGTGTCTGCCATTAGTGCAGTGGGATTTAGACAATTGATGGAGGTAGTGTGTCCCCGGTTCCAAATCCCGTCTAGATTCCACTTCACTAGGCAGGCGATACCGAGACTGTACAGAAACATCAGAAAAAGTGTCCTCAGTGTCCTGAAACATGCGGTTGTACCCAATGTCCACTTAACCATGGACATTTGGACAAGTGGAACAGGGCAGACTAAGGACTATATGACTGTGAAAGCCCACTGGGTAGATGTATCACTTTACACAGCAACAACAGCAGTGTCACCAGTAGCAGCATCTCAGAAATGCCAGCTCGTTCCAAGGCAGGCTACATTGTGTATCACCGGTTTCAGTAAGAGGCACACCGCTGACAACCCCTTAGAGAAACTGAGGGAAATCATCGCCCAGTGGCTTACCCCACTTAGACTCTCCTGGGGATTTGTGATATCTGACAACGCCACCAATATTGTGCGGGCATTACATCTGGGCAAATTCCAGCATGTCCCATGTTTTGCTCACAGAATAAACTTGGTGGTGCAGAATTTTCTGAAAAGTGACAGGGGCGTGCAGGAGATGCTTTGGGTGGCCCGAAAAATTTCTGCCCACTTTCGCCATTCAGCGACTGCATGCCGAAGACTGGAGCGCCAGCAAACACTCTTGAACCTGCTCCGCCATCACCTGAAGCAAGAGGTTGTGACGTGGTGGAACTCAACCCTCTATATGCTTCAGAGGATGGAGGAGCAGTAAAAGGCCATTCAAGCCTCTACATCCACATATGACATAGGCAAAGGAGGGGGTATGCACCTGACTCAAGCGCAGTGGAGAATGATTTCCGTGTTGTGCAAGGTTCTCCAGCCATTTGAACTTGCCACACGTGAAGTCAGTTCAGACACTGCCAGCTTGAGTCAGGTCATTCCCCTCATCAGGCTTTTGCAGAAGAAGCTGGAGAAAGTGAAGGAGGAGCTAAGACGGAGCGATTCCGCTCAGCATTTGGGACTTGTGGATGAAGCCCTTCATTCGCTTTGCCAGGATTCCAGGGTGGTCAATCTGTTGAAATCAGACCACTATTCTTTGGCCACCGTGCTCGATCTTAGGTTTAAAGCCTATGTGGTGTCTCTCTTTCCAGCCGACACAAGCCTGCAGAGGTGCAAAGGCCTGCTGGTGAAAACACTGTCAGCTGAAGCGGAACGTGACACGTCAGCAGCTCCTTCTTCATTTTCTCCCGCAACTGGGGCTGCCAGGAAAAAACTTAGGTATCCTAAGCAACCCACTGGCGGTGATGCAGGGCAGGCAGGACCAGGTTCGGACATCTGGTCCGGACTGAAGGACCTGGCAACAATTTCTGACATGTCTACTGTCACTGCATATGATACTGTCACCATTGACAGAATGGTGGAGGATTACATCGGTGACAGCATCCAAGTAGGCATGTCAGACAGTCCGTACCTCTACTAGCAGGAAAAAGAGGCAATTTGGAGGCCCCTGTACAAACTGGCTCTATTTTACCTGAGTTGCCCCCCCTCCAGTGTGTACTCCGAAAGAGTGTTTAGTGCAGCCGGGAATCTTGTCAGCGAACGGCGTAGGAGGTTGCTTCCACAAAATGTGGAGAAGATGATGTTCATCAAAATGAATTATCAACTCTTCCAGGGAGACCAGCCTCCAGAACATACAGAGGGACCTGTGGTGGTGGATTCCAGCGGGGACAAGTTAATACTCTGTGAGGATGAGGATGTACACAACACTGAAGAGGGTGAGGAATCGGTGGATGAGGAGGATGAGGACGACATCTTGCCTCCGTAGAGCCAGTTTGTGCAGGGACAGATTAATTGCCAGTTTGTTTTGTGGGGGCCCAAACGAACCAATCATTTCAGCTACAGTCGTGTGGTAGACCCTGGCGCTGAAATGATTGGTTTGTTAAAGTGTGCATGTCCTGTTTATACAACATAAGGGTTGGTGGGAGGGCCCAAGGACAATTACATCTTGCACCTCTTTTTTTTCTTTGCATTATGTACTGTTTGGGGCCTAGTTTTTCAAACTGCCATCCTGTCTGCCACTGCAGTGTCACTCCTAGATGGACCAAGTGTTTGTGCCGCCCACTCGTATCTCTTAGCATAGTCATCCAGCTACCTTGGTGCAACCTTTTGGACATAAAAACACTATTGTGAGGTGTGAGGTGTTCAGAATAGACTGGAAATGAGTGTAAATTAAGGTTATTGAGGTTAATAATAGCATAGGAGCAGAAAAACCCACAAATTCTGTGATTTTAGCTGTTTTTTAAAAAAAATACAGATCCAAAACACAAAACCCAGAACCCAAAACACGGAAGAGTGGTTTTGGCAAAACCAATCCAGATCCAAAACACGAAGAAAGATCCAGATCCAAAACCAAAACACGAAAAGTGGCCGGTGCACACCCATAATAGTGACATGGTCAGTACTTAGCGCCTATAGAGAACCTGATTATTACCTGTTATAAAGCTGTTACAGCATCCTCACTGCTACCCACAAGCAGCATACACTCTCCAGCTGGTGAGCTGTATGAAATCCAGCTCTGCTTCATCATCAGTGTGCATGTTACAGTGAGTAAGGCTGTACCTGCTATTTATCAGTAAACAGGACTGGTTAAATAACTGTACTGTATATAGTTTGATTCATCCGCTGGCATCTGCCTACATAACTCATCAATATCAACACCTACCCACACCTCATTTACAACATAATTAACAATAATAATTTTTTTTTTTCAGTTCCTCAAAAACTTTCGTATGGTATGTTTTTTTGTATTATTTTTGAAAACCTTGGATTACTAGGGTATGAAAGAGAGCAAGATGCCTATTTATGAGCCAAATGAAGATGGTAATAAGAGATTGGGTTGGTCTTTATTTCTAATAAAAAAAAATTTCCATGTGTTTATTTTCTATTAATTCTGTGTGTGTGGTATTACAGGTTCTATTAATCCTGTCCGCTGGAGCAAGTATGCACTTGTAATACTAAAGACATCAGCATGATCTAGTCTTTATCACCAGAAAGCCAAACACGTACTGGTTACCAGAGCATGTAGGCACTTGTGGCTACGCATTTTGAGTGTTACACTCTAGAGGGTTTAGGAAAAGACGCATTGGCCTATTCACCATAACTTAAAATTCAATGGAGGTAATTAGGTTTAGAAATCGCATGGAGTTCTTCCTAATTGCCGGAAGGAATTCATCATTCCTCCTCTCCATAACTATCTATTTCGAAAAGCTGCCATTATTGAGATGACAACTTTTCAGGAAATAGACAGTTTTCCTTCTCTACACCAACTTACCACAGCTAGAATCTGTGCTGCGCATGCGCTGTTACATTCGTAAAACCAGCGCATGCGCAGCACTGCCTACAGCTGCGGTAATTTTGTGTGTCCCCCCCAACGCCCCTCCGCATACCTCCCATCTGTCCCACATGTACCTGCCCGCTGCAGCTGTATCCAGCTCCGGTGTTTGCTCAGACACATAATCTCCCAGCAGACCACAGTACAGTTTAGAAAAAAATTAACTTTTTTTTTGTCTAAACTTTATTGTGTTCTGCTGGGAGAACACAGTGTCCGAGCACAAACCAGAGCCAGAGGAGGGACCAAAGTGCCGGAGGAAGATGCCGGGGGACCTGCACAAGCTGACACAGGTAAGTGTTAGCTACTATACGCCACCTCACCTCACAGTGGCGGATAGTAACTCCATTAATTCTGAAAATACATGATTTTCAGAATTTGATGAATAGCATAATTTCCATATCCCCATAGTAATGTATGGGGAGTGTGGAAATTAACGCAGGGAGACAACCAGGAGATATCAGTGATATCTTCTGTGTTAAGTCTCTTCATGAATACTAAAATAACGGTAATTAAGGAAAATGTCCTTAAAAACATTATTTTAGTGTTGATGAATAGGCCCCCCAGTGTTGTTTAGCACACCCCTGGTTCTAAATAGAAGAGCAACATTTGTTTTTTTCTTCCTGTAGAATATAGTCCTATGCCGACAATGCTGAGTCTACTGTTTATTGCAGCTGTTGTCATGCTCTTTGTCTTCCAGTATTAGCGAAAACCAGCTCAGGCTATAAGCACTGGATAAGCTTACACTTCTGTGGAGGAGAGGGGTTCATTGTTTTTTGTTTTTTTAAATAAAACTATCGATTCAGACATTTGCTGTTTTCAGATTTATTTTGGATGGGACATTTCTCTGTTTTTAATGGACAAAACATTAAAATGTCACCTTGATAGCTTAGACATTATATGTACATTTTATTTACTTTTAAATAAAACATCACTACAACTAACCTGCAGAACAATATCGATTTGTACTAGAGATGTGTGTGGACCCCGTGTTTTGGTTTTGCCAAAACCACCCTCAAGTGTTCTGGTTTGCAGAGGCGGCCCTAGGCATAGGCATTATTACAAATGCCTAAGGGCGACTTGATGCCTAGAGGGCATCCAGGGCTCTGCAGCTACCCAGCTCCCCCCACCAGCCACTGCCGCCCTATCGCGTGATGCTTTTCAACCACTCCCCCTGCTGGCGGCAGCTGGCCCTCACCTGCCGCGATCGGAGCTCAGCTCCGATTGGGCAATGCAGCTTTAACCAGGTCAGAATGAGCTTCTGGCTAGGCTACAGGAGGAGACAGCAAGATGGCCGCGGTAGGGCATGCCGCATATGTCCAGCCGTGGCCACTCTTTAAATTGGCCTTTGATGCATTAGCTGCATCAGGGGGAGGCACTGACTGGGGGCATATATGTATATATATATATATATATATATATATGTATGTATGAGTGTGTGTGTCTGTGTATATATAAAATTTTGTGTTTTACATGAAAACTGACTTTTATTTGTCAAATGAGTTGCAAAGTGAATAGAACATATAGTCAAGGCATTGACAAGGTTAGAAATAATGATTTTAATTTGAAATAATACTTTTGTCCTACAAACATTTCTTTCGTCAATGAATGCTCCTTTTGCAGCAATTACTGCATTGCAGACCTTTGGCATTCTAGCTTTTAATTTGTTGAGGTAATCTGAAGAAATTTCACCCACGCTTCCGGAAGCACCTCCCAGAAGTTGGATTGGCTTGATGGGCACTTCTTGCGTACCATATGGTCAAACTGCTCCCACAACAGCTCAATGGGGTTGAGATCTGGTGACTACACTGGCCACTCCATTACAGACAGAATACCAGCTGCCTGCTTCTTCCCTAAATAGTGCTTGCATAATTTGGAGGTGTGCTTTGGGTAATTGTCCTGTTGGAGGAGAAAATAAGCTCCAATCAAGCGCGGCCGACAGGGTATGGCATGGCGTTGCAAAATGGAGTGATAGCCTTCCTTATTCAAAATCCCTTTTACCTTGTACAAATCTCCCACTTTACCAGCACCAAAGCTACCCCAGACCATCACATTACCTCCACTATGCTTAACAGATGGCGTCAGACACTCTTCCAGCATCTTTTCACTTGTTCTGTGTCTCACAAATGTTCTTCTGTGTGATCCAAACACCTCAAACTTTGATTCGTCTGTCCATATCTCTTTTTTCCAATCTTCCTCTGTCCAATGTCTGTGTTCTTTTACCCATATTAATCTTTTGCTTTTATTGGCCAGTCTAAGATATGACTTTTCTTTGCCACTTTGCCTAGAAGGCCAGCATCCCGGAGTCGCCTCTTCACTGTAGACGTTGACACTGACATTTTGCGTGTACCATTTAATGAAGCTGCCAGTTGAGGACTTGTGAGGCTTCTATTTCTGAAACTAGAGACTCTAATGTACTCCCACTTCTCTTTCTACTCTCGTTAGTGCCTGATTGTGCTGTTCTCTGAAGGGAGTAGTACACACCATTGCAGGAAATGTTCAGTTTCTTGGCAATTTCTCGCATGGAATAGCCTTTATTTCTACGAACAAGAATAGACTGTCAAGTTTCACATGAAAGTTCTCTTTTTCTGGCCATTTGGAGAGTATAATCGAACCCACAAATGTGATGCTCCCGATACTCAACTAGCTCATATATATAATTTTTTTTATTATGATTTTATACTAATGGTATATTACCATAGTCTGGATTGTTTATATATCAGTGTGTAGTCACTATGGTGATTGTTCACCTTTTATTGTTGTTATAATAAATGCAGCATGGCCCCTGCCATCGCTGCTGGCATCTGCAAGTGTGTATTGCACTTGGCGATGTTGGCTCCCCCACCGGGTACAGTTGCTGTACCCGACATAAGATTGCTGGTGGGATTATCTGCTAGGGGGCAAATTTTGCCTAGCGCACCAAATTGGCTAGGGCTGGCTCTGTTGGTTTGGTTTCAGTTTTGGATATCTTTAAAAATTTATAAAAACAGCTAAAATCATGTAATTTTGACCTGTTTTTGTTCCTATAGTATTTTTTAACATTCATTTCCAGTAAATTCTAACCACCTTACAGCACCTGCAATCATGAGGGAGGGACTTAAATGCAATCCAAAATACACAAGATCCAGTTTTTAGATCCAAGTTCCGAGCTAGGTGAGAAGACCGGAGTCCGGACTCTATTCTTCTCAGAACCTCAAAGTGATTCTTGCTGGGACTGTGTTCAACTCGGAACAAAAAGTTAAGGTGTGTTCGGTTTTCAGCAAAGCTAATTTGTACAATATTGACCAACTTGTGTACTTGATAACCGTATGGAAAATATTGGCTCATTAAATAAAAGATTCTGGCAAGGAAGTTGGTAGAGAATTATTTCTGAATAATTTATTTAGTAAAAAACTATACAGACTATGCCATTACGGTACAGGTTTTAAGGCTATCCATACTTGAGTCCAGATGGTTAAATCAAACTGACTGAGATACTAATTAAGTCACCTGTGTGCAAGCATACATATTTTTAAAACAGGGACTGTAATGGCGTAGTTGGGGAACTTCTGGACTATGCCATATTTGAATATTCTTCCCAGCTCACCATCCAGACAAGTTTTAAATACTCTAAATATTAAAATGCCTCCAACAACTTCAAAAAGCTTAAATGCATTAAAAGAATATTTAAAAAAATGTTAAACAGTTCTGCAATTGTTGCACAAAATAACGGTAGACATTGTCTGTATTGCATTTGATGTCATATTTATGTGTGTTTCCACAGGCTTATCATTTGCTTCCCTTTGCTATGGTTTACGCAACAGGAAACAAATGGCTGGATAAAAAGTGTAATGTGTAGTTTTTATCTTCAAGCAAACTTAAGCAGCACATAATATTTTACCATTGAGAAAAGAGAGATAATGAAAAAGTATGAAGGATGAAATAGGCTAACCCAAATCCTACGGATGATAGTTCTAGTACAACCAGATGTTTTGCAATATGGTCAATTTACATGAATATTTTTCTGATAGAGATTGCTGTAATTTGTAAAGTCATTTATTAATACAAAGTAACCTATTTTACACATGTAATTTGTTGGAGACATTCTTTAGTACTGGGATTTTCTGAAAGGTTAAATGCCAAATACTTATTTTTGGGTAACCTTAAACAGTTGCTTCTCAGGAAGATTCTTGTTTTATTAAAATGATTATAATGCCTAAATATTTGCAGTTCTACTTGGTAATGCTGTAGCCTGATTTACTACCTTATGCTAATCTGTTTAACTAATATGGGGGCACTTGCGTGTGCAAACGGAAACCTGTGATCCGTGCTAAGTGCAATAGATATGTCTGAGACAGGCTTCCCTACCCCATATGCACAACTCAGAATTACATGGAGCTTTATAAACACGCCCACAACATGCTCATGACACTCCTACAAGTCATTGCGGTTAGGTGCAATTGCATTGTCAGCAGCCAGTTCCTGCCCCAAAGCTCCATATTTTCTGTATAAACAGATCCGGCCAAGTTGTTTCCTCTCAGAATAGGACGGACATAAGCAAAGATGCGTAAATTCACATCTGCACATGCACTGTATGCAAAAGTCGCTGTTTGTATCTGTGAACAGAGATCCGTCTGACTCAGAATTAGTCCCTTGGCGTGTGTTCAAGTCATCCTTACAAGGCTGCCTGCACTCTAGTGATTGCATTAGGTGGGTTGTTCCTAGATGTATGCCATGTGTAAGTCATTAATGTTCATGCTTTGCAGGTATCATTATGCCAGCTCACCTGATTTTTATGTAGAGGTGCCATTTTAATATGATAGTGCTCCCAGTCCTTTCTATAGATAGATAGTGATGTTGTAACATGTTTGTTCCCAACCAGCTTGGTTTTGCCTTTAAAATGATTGCCACTTTAATAATACGGGAAAACTTGCAGGAGTTCCCACAACGACTCCAGATCGCACCCTATTACATAAGCCTGTCAATCTGTTTCCAAATCATGTTTCATACATCTGAAAAGCATATCCAGAATATGCCCATATCTTACACAAGACACTGCAAAAACTGAAATTCATGCACTCATTATCTCCCGCATTGATTATTGCAATAGTCTCCTTACTGGTCTTCTCCAAAAAAAGACTCTCACCACTACAATCCATTGTGAATGCAGCTGTGAGTTTGATCTTCCTCGCTAAAACGTTCAATGTAAGCTTTGTTCTGTTAGTCCCTCCATTGGTTACCTGTATTCTACTGAATGCAATATAAACTAGGTAATCCTGGCCAGTAACTGCCAGTTATGGAGGATATTCTAGATATTAATTACTAAGGATATTATGGAGATAATGAGTCCGTAATTTGAGGGGTTTTGTCATAAAGACTATAACAGGAGTCTGAAATATGGCTGTTATCTTCTCAACTATGAAGTGTAGGGCACCACAGTTCACACATTGCATGTACATAGGACCTAAACAGTAGTATTGTAGTGAATATGTAATATCCAATGCAAGCGGCGTATCACTTGATCTTGTTATACATTGGTTGTGATGATAATATTCTTGACTGTTAGATTTTTGAACTGTGCATTCTCGGCGACCTGTGAGGGTTCTACCAAATCGATGTCCTTGAGGGTGGCCTCTAGGCATGTTTGGCGTAAACAAAGCGCGGAGAAGTGAATAATTAAATAACACAGCAGTTGATGATTGAGGTCCCCGCAAGACGTGTTGATATGTGTGGCTGCAAATAACTGTCACAGTTTCCATACAACCAGCAGGTCACATTTTCCAGGTCACCCAGCAGGTGCACAGAGAGAGTTCACCAACTGCCACATTTTCCAGAGCACAATGGTGATGCATTGTAAATAGTGTGCGGTTGTTTTGCCACATAACTCTGAAACAAAGCAACCAATTACAATGCCAATATTTTTCTGCAAATCTACGGACCAAGACCTTTATTTGGTATATGATGTGCTCTGCTCAGACAACGGCATCATAGAAATATGTCACTCATAAAAGTCTTACTTCTGCTATTAATATGTAGATTACTTTTACTTACACATAAGGCTATTAACCAAACTACACCAACATACATCTCTTCACTTATCTCAAAATATCTTCCAAACTAACCTCTCCGCTCTGCACAAGATCTGCACTTCTCATCTACATGCATTACCTGCTCCCATTCATGGGTACAGTACTTTTTCTGTACTGCACCCACTCTGTAGAATGATCACGCATAATAAGACTTTCCTTTGAAAACTCATCTCTTCAGATAAGCTTACCAAATCCCAGAACCACCCACATAACCTCCATTGCCTATCCTACCCAATTATATCCCTTCTATACAGTCCATACATAACTATACATATCCATACACTTTGAAATCCTCCTGACCCTAAGCCAACATTTCTGTTTGACTGGGTTATACAGCCCACAAAAAACCTATGCAATCTAGCTGGCCCCTTATGCAATAGGTAGCACCTTGTGTTGAATAGGAGGAGGAAGAAGAGGAAGGAGGAAGACAAGAAAGGAGGAATAAGAAGAGTTGTTTAAAAGTGGTGATAAACTTACTTCATATTCTAGAAAAAAATATCACTACTTCTATCTCCAGTTTAGTGACACACATTCCAAAACACATGGAAATGCCAACCATGTTGCTGGTCTAAAAAAAATATCCAGATTTCTAAAAGACTTTAAATTGTTTTCATTTATCAAAGTCATAAAAGGTACACCAAAACTGAAAAATTAAAGAAGTTTATATGTTAAATAAATTTTTTGCCTATAGTAAAAACAACTTTTTCCTCTTTATAAGACCTATAAAAGCAGCAAATAAAATATAATTATTTTTAAAATTCAATTAGCATTTAAAAGAACATTTTTAGAATATGTATACATTTCCAAAATTAATGATTTTTAAACAAAAAAACATTTTTTTTTTTTTTTTTACAAAAATGCATGCTGGTTGCCTCATGTAAAAAATAATTCCCATATTTACTTAAATCATGGCCAAAGGAATGACTGTTTGCTAGTCTCTAAACTCCACCACAATGTATAGTTGTTAACATTTGAAAACCATTAGATCAGCAGCTGCGTCTCATATGATATAATCTAGGTGAACATAGGGCCTGAGTCGCTGTGTGACTTAGACATATGCGCAGTGTACAGATAATCGCATAAATATCGGCAATACATAAAACTCTAAATCAGGCCCTAAGTTCAAGATACATTACAGTAGTCACTCACAGAGTATTTACTCGCAGTGTGATTGACAGTCAGGGACCGTTTGTGGGAGGCAATGGGGAGTGGCGGCAAAGAACACACATGTGTCACAACTGTTCCAGGGGAATGTCACACCCTGCATCTGCAATCCCATTAGCTAGAAAAATTGCTCTGGCGTCTCAGTTCCAGCGGCCATTCTGTGCGAGTATAGAGTTACTCAGAAAGCAGGTAAGCGTCTCAATACATTCCTTTGTGTCTGCGACATTTGCACATTTTCGCACAGTAGCTGCGTACACAGTCGCAGCTGTGGTGGCATCTCTGAATCAGTCCCATACTGTAGCTCACTACTACTCAACATGCTCATTATAAATAACCATTTTGATGGCAAATATCTTTCCCAACTTTACTGAGGTAGCTCAAGACAAAAATGTATAATTCACCAATGGGCAATGTTTGACTAGACTTTTTTTCTCGAAACTTTTAATTTATTGATATTTTTTCTTGCTTTATTTCACTATGCACATGCTTAGAAAGTTAATGCTCACATTTACAGATTGCAGACTTGCACCCATCTGACACTTATGACTCCCTACAACTGGAGAGAAGGAACAAGGGAGAAAAGGAGTAGTGGTACAATCTATTGTAGGCTGAGTAATTTGTCTGTTTATGTGGCTTGTGCAGACCTGCAAAAGCTTACATATATGCCAGATCGGATACAAATGTTTTTGCCCCTGCTGTGGGGCAGGTGAAAATAGACCCTGATAATGATGACTTATCATTGAAGAAGTATATAGACAAAAATGTTATCCATTTGTCAGCAATTAATTTCAATGGGTATCATAATACATGATGTGGAGGTAGCAATGGCAATGCTGCAAAATCTTACACAAGTCTTCCTGGTAGAAGCATCCCTTCAGCATCATATGCCATTCACCATGCCATAAATAATGACTGCCACACTCTACTACCAGTGGTTCATAAGACACAAATAAAAAAATAACTCCTTTGGTTTGATCCTATTGTTGGGGGTGTTACATGGTAAGTATGGACAGTCTGACCCGGGCTGCAGCCCACGCTATGCTGTTGCCCCATACCACATCAGTAAAGCCCTGCATCCCACAAGTTGCAAATAAAATGTACAGGTAAGCCCTATGACCTATTCATCCTTGATCATCAGTTTGCATTTCTTAAGTTCCTGTATATGTGGACCGCATGAGTGACTTTTGTATCTAGTAAATTGTGTTTTCAATATTACACTTTCTTTTGTGCCATGGGATTGTTCTGAAGATAGGCTTCTACTACTAATTTTAAGTCCTGGGGGGCAACTGAGTACAAGTGAATTAATATAAATTCTGTGGTAAAAGGGGTCCCTATAGTTGAACATCCTGATTAGCTTATTTATAATATATTATCTCAACTCAGACCATCCCTAGATTTACAGCTAGTAGGTTTAAGGTGTCGCCATAAATTGACCTTGATGTTTATGGGGTAAGAATGCCACCCTTTATCTAAACTGCATGAATATAGTGAGTGATGCAGTGATCTTGCATATGTTACATCAAGCAAAAATGGAATCAGAATCCTCAAAGGAAGTTGTAGAGATGTTGATGGGAGACCCATCAATCAAGGAGAGATCATGAGCATACCATATATGGAATAAATTGACCATAGTACATAAGATAATGATTTTTGGAGGTGGGATTAGTTTAATTATAGGGCAAAAAGAGCAGTAGAGAGTGGTTACTTATGCCATTGGGTACTAAAAGTGGCCCTAGAAAAATTTCTGGAAGTGGCCTCCAAAAAACTGTAGGCTGAACCAACACCAAAGTGTGTGGGATTAGTACATCCCAATTCCTGGAGACATCGGTGATAGTCTAAAAAGTTACTGCAAGAGGGCAAGAAATGAGATAATGGGTGGGATGCATCAATGCTAAAAATGCGGTCAAAACTACGAAATTGCAGTTTTTGGATATTTGACTGCATTTTCCATATGCACCCATTTCCAGAAAGCTAAGCCTTCCAAGCTTGGACTGGATAGGCAATGCCATCTATAAATGATGTTGCCTAATAGAAACCTATGGGCTTCTTTTTGGGAGACTTTCCCGGGAGGATCCCTCTCAGTGGGGCAGATGTACTAAGTTCTGGAAGGTGATAAACTGGAGAGTGATGAACGACCAGCCAATCAGCCCCTAACTGTCATTTTTCAAACACAGCCTCTGATATGACAGTTAGGAGCTGAATGGCTGGTAGTTTATCACTCTCCAATTTATCACTTTCCAGAGCTTAGTACATCTTCCACAGGGTCCCTCGCAAATCGAGCATGCGCTGGCCGACGGCCGCGAAATAAACACAGAAGTCTCCACAACGCAAAGGACAGCTCTTAACATGAGTCTGTATATGTAGCACAACAAAACTTGGAATCAAAAAGCTGTGGCTACTACATTGTAGCATTTCATACAGAGTTTCAGGGACTCAATCGCACAAGTGCTGGTGCATCTTAGTTGTATCACATTGCAACTTAGATGCATTTTCAGCAAATAAAAAGATGCAATAAAGACACTCAGCACCAGGGCCGCCATCACGGGGGAGACTACCAGGACTCTAGTACCGGGCCCGGAGACAGAGGGGGCCCGGCTGACAGCGGCGAAGAATGCACCGGGCAGCTGGCAGGGGCCAGGGAGAAAGCATCAGTGCTGTGGAATTTCACTAATGTAGTAAGTACTGGAGCCGACCATGAGCTGTGATTGGCTCACGGAATGGCAGCCAATCAGGAGCAGCAACTCCTTATCAGCCAATCAGGAGCGGCTGCTCCTGATTGGCTGGCTGTTTAGTTCAAATGCTGCAGTGGCGCGGATGCTGGTGGACGTCTCCAGTCCAACTCCATAGTTGAATTCCACAGTGCTGATGCTTTCTCCCTGGCCCCTGCCAGCCGCCCAGTGCATTCCTCGCCGCAGCTAGCCAGGCCCAATCTCTCTCAGGAGAACTAAGGTATGTTGACCCTGCCCTGTGCCCCCCCTTCCCTTATCCAGCCAGCGCTGTTCTCCCCCAGTGCAGCCAGCCAGTCTTTCCTGCGCCCAAACCCCCGTTCAGCCAGCCAACCTTCCCTGCCTTGCCCCTCCCCCAGTCCAGCTAGTCTTCCCTGCGTCCCCCCCTCCTAGTCCAGCCAAACAGCCCATCTACCCTGTGCCCCCTCCCCATATACAGCCAACCTTTCCTGTGCCCTTCCCAGTTCAGCCAGCCTGCCTTGCCCCTCCCCAGTCCAGCCAGCCTGCCTTCTCTGTGTCCCCTACCCATATCCAGCCAACCTTTCCTGTGCCCTCCCCAGTTCAGCCAGCCTGCTTTGCCCCTCCCCAGTCTAGCCAGCCTGCCTTCCCTGTGCCCCCTCCCCATATTCAGGGGGGGCTCTGCCTATTTTGTTAGTACCAGGCCCAAGAATTTCTGATGGCAGCCCTGCTCAGCGCTAGAAAAGTCTGACGGGATCTGGTGCACCAAAGGGGGCTTTTTGACACGACTGCAACAAAGATGTTTAAGGACACATCTATCTCCTGTTGTTAATATACTTGTTACCTGGCAGTAGTAAGGTGTGTATTTTTGATGTATGTCCCTTCAATGTCAGGTGTGTGGCTTGAAATGGTGGTTTTATTTTTGTAGGTTTTTTTTGGGGGGGGGGGGTGTTCGGATGGCTAGGAGCACTGTGTTTGCATGCTCATGAGAGAGAGAAAATCACAGGGTCTCCTCAACTTTGGTAGCACTACAAGTCCCAACACATTTAGCTGATAAGTTACAGAATGCTAGGACTTGACATCCCTGCTGGAGAAACACAGGTATCATTTAGTTATACAGCAGACCTAAGATGTTTGGATCCCCAGTCTGCTCACCTCTTGATGTGCAGCCTATGTGCAAACCCGAAGAGATGCCGCTGGGCTTAGAGGGTCTATCTGTGGCAATTAACACTCATGATACTTTGCATACTGTATTTGTGCTTCCTCCCTGCGGGATGCCACTTGTAGCTGAGCTGGGCGACAGACAGATCAGCCTTGGCCTGATTTGTGTCTCCAGTAGCAAGGCAGTGTCTAGATGCCTTTCACGGAGAGGACCCTGACATCATTAGTTACTGCCCAACATCATTCCCTACCATCCACGAGGACAGAGGGGGAATATAATCCTGTGGCTGGTACCTGGGAAGGGGTCAGCCACCAGGAACACACATCTCTTGTGCTGGCTATTGATGAGCTACAGCCGTTCTGATGTGCCCAGACAGCTCCCACCATGGTATCAGGTGAAATATATGCATATTTATAAAAAAAAATTAGCCCTCTGAGCCCCGGCTGGGAGGCGGCCGGCAGTGTGCACATGGAGACCTGACTGCTGCCCTGAATGGGAAGGTGTGTGTGGGAGAATCCAGAATGAGGGTGGGAAGAGTCGGCTTGCATTTAGCATTGTTCTACCTGTATCCCACTGGGCCACACTCCCACCAAACACTGCTCCCCACATCCAGGGAAGCAGCCCTGGATTTATCCGCACTGCCTGACGTACAGTAAGATTGTGGCTTGTCCCTGAGGAGGGAGGGGCCAGCCACCAGAAGCAGCTTGGGACCAGCTACTACTAAACCAGTGACCGGAACAAGCAGCCCAATGATCCATTGTCCAGCAGGAATATTCCTGGTGAAGCCTATGACCACTCCACCCCTGCATACTAGGACCTTTTGTAAGCGTACTAGTGGAGGTGCCATGTCTTTTGTTGGGACTGTGATTAGTTGATGAAACCTGTAGCCTTTAATCACAGGATGATAAAACTATTTAGAGTTAAATGAGTACCTTAGGTTGTAGTAATTCTGTATACGGATTTACATTATTATCTTGGGCGTAATTACCATAGGTGCAAGGGTGCAGATGCTATAGGGCCCATCTTCCTTGTCAAAGTTACATGTGTTATATAAATTTTTCACCATTGGATGGCACATAGGGGCCCTTACAAACTTTTGCTCTGGGGCCTTCAAATACATAGTTAACCCCCTGAGTATAATATTTTTTGGTAGTATTAACTTTGGAATGGAGTATATATAAACCGTTAGTATTACCAGCAGGAATATTTAGATACACTGATAGTGTGTAACTTTTTAAAGCCTAAATGGATTGTTTGTTTGTTCCTGGCCTTCTCTGTGCCTGCTGCCTGATTGTAGACTTACCATGTGTTGTTACCCATTTCTGGTCATATCAGGCTATTTAATAGCCTTTATTTTGTATTCGACCTTGTGATACCCATCTTGACCCATAGCCTGTGTCTGAATTTGTCTGTATTTTCAGATTATCTCCTGCTCTACACTGATGCCTGTTGGTGTCTTATAATGAAATGCCCACATCTATTTGCAGGTGGCCATGGGGAAAGTCAGACACTCATTACATTCCCCAGTTTTGCCAGCACCATATATTAGCTACAAAGTGGGTCCATTGCTTGTGCCATTTACATGTTTTACAATTCTTATTATCTGTAGTGATACTTTTGAGAATTATGGCCATATTCATTATGTTAATTACCGGGGTTCAGACAGACTCCAATAATTAACATTCTAACTCGCAATGCTGGAGCAATTCATCATTGGTCTGGCATGGAGACAGCTGATCCGAAATCCAGCTGTCTTCCCGAATGTTTTCACTGCTCCTTGTCGAAGCAGTGAAACTTAGCACTGCCGAGTGCGCTTGTGTTAACTAGCGTTCATACAGGCACACAAAGCTCGAGAAGGAGCAGCTGTCCATAGGAAGGAGCGGGTGTGCAGGAGCAAACGCAATCTGCAGATGGAGAATGCTCCCACAGTCAAGCTCCAAAAATATCGTATTTTCGGAACTTGATGAATTTAGGTCCCCATACTAGTGTATGGGGACAGCGGGCCACATCGGGAGAGAAAGGTAAGAAGGATATATCGGTGATATCTCCTGCATTACCTTTATGAAGAATGGCCCCAAAACCTAGTTTCTACAAAAGTAGGTGAAAATGTTCATTCTTACCTGCTTTTGGAGAAATTAAATGATAATGAATAGACCCCACAGTATTAAACTATATGTGCATTTAAATTGTTCTATAATTGTGTCTCCTTAACATACTATTATGCTAAGTTGGACTTCACTATATCTCGCTTAAGGGGGAGATTTATCAAAGCTTCAAAAAAGATAAAGAACTAACCAATCAGTTTCTAACTTTTATGTTACAGGCTGTGTTTGAAAAATGACAGTTAGGAGTTGAATGGTTGGCACTTTATCTCTCTCTGCTTTATCCCTCTACATCTATCTACAACTGTTGATAAATCTTAACCTTATTGTACAAAAAAAATGAACAAGCCTACATTGATCATACTTCTCAACATAGGTTTTACAGCATGCAGTGGGAAAGTCTTTGTTGAGAACAAAAATAAACACTCTGCAATCAGTTGGTAAATGGCATATGTTGATGCTAACCATATCCAAATAGTGAAAGTATTTAAAATGGAATCTTTTAATGTTAGTTAACAGTCTGAAAAAGAGATGCATAATTTGCTTTCTTCTAATAACTTTTTCTTTTGGCAAGAATGAAATGCCCAAGAGAGCAGGAGAAGAGACAAGCAATTTGGGAAGGCAGGTGTGAACACTGGCACATCTGTAGCATTTTAATCATGCTCATTTACATGTCCTGCTTCCCCTCTTCTGGTAAAACACTACACATGACCATCTATTTCCTTCTTTGGCTGCCACACAGAAATCACTCAGCTTTTACGTGTGGCTGGAAAGCTGATGAGCAGCTGTTTTAACCGCCTTAAATTAAGCCAACCACTGCCTTGCCAGTAAATATGGATGGGTTTGATTTTTTTGGAAGAGAGATTGCATGAAATAAAAAGAGTGCAGACAAGTATCTTATTAATATGCAGCAGCCTGGTGTTTTCTTATCTGACAAAATACACACTATCTGCACAGAACCAATCATACATACTTTACTTTGCTTTGATCTGAAACTAAAGTATGCTCTTCAATGTTCTGTGATCGGAAAAATTGTTCATTATATCTGAAGCACTGTAAGAAAACAAAATGACAGTGAAGAACTAGAAAGTAAATAAAAATGACAGCAGTAAGAGTGATAAAATTCAATTAATAAATGTGTCAATGTTTTAATCAAAATATGTCAAAGTTGTTGCAATGCATTTGTAACATAACTATTTTTATAAATATTACTTTAATCAACATTTGATATATATCACCTTCATGTGCATTCAATGCTTGTCTGAATGATTGGAGATTTGGAGGTATTTAGCTATAGCTTTAGTTCTTAAATGGCCAGGACAGAAATATAGTATGGGATCTCACTAATATACACACAAAATAAATTTAGTTAATGGAGGTGCCATATACAAACTTTCATAAACAGCTGTTTACAATGTGTCTGTCACTCATTGGGGTCTCAGCCCCAGTTATTGGATCTGTCGGTGTCAAGTGACTGCAATCTGTACCCCTTCTGGCATACATGAGATCTGTACTGACACTCCTGCATGTGGGCCTGGTGTTCCCCCTGGCAGTTCCAGTGTCGGTGGAGCATGGGTGTAGCCATCCTGGATTTCCCCACATGACTGTCCCTGCCAACCAGAGTCCTGCAGCTTCTATCACATGACCCACTTGTCTCATGGGGTCTAGGAGCACCCTATCTAAACCATCTCTGGTATCTCATTGCCAGAACAAGTCTTCTCCCTGAGTACCATCTCCTCGCTGCAGTGGCTTCCATCTAATTTTCAGTTTCTACATTTAGACTCAACTTCCAGTGTCCAGCACTTACAAACTGCATCTGCATTTGACTCAGTTTCCAATGTCCAGCACTTACAAAGTGCATCTGCATCTGACTCAGTTTCCTGTGTCCTGCAGTCTACTGCATATCGACTCTTTCACCAGCTACCAGCGTATAAGTGCTTCCTGCAGCCATTTAGTCTACATTCATCCCAAGCATCTACCATCTGGACCGTTCTGCACCTTTCACCCATTCCTCCAGGTGTCCCACTATATGCTGGTGCATCAATCGACCAGTCCTGTGCATCACACCAGTATCATAATCTCCTGCAGGATAACACCAGCACTACAGGCCCTTCATTGTGATCATCTACTACCTGTCTCTGTACACTACAGGTCTGAGTACAATATCAGCAAGAGTCTGTACCTGTCATGCTTCCATCACTCTATCCAGTATTGTCCTAAAGACTACATAAAATCTGTTTGTTTAAGCACACATTCATAGCCTACTAGTAGAGGTCTGATGAGTAGGAACATTATCAAGGCCTCAAGATTCCACTACTTTCAAACAAAGCTTATCCCAAGGGTCCTGATTCGAATCTACAAAACCCCAGTGACATGACAGTCTGATGATTTGGCCTCCAAGTCCAGAATCCTCTCAGAGAGACTTGGTTGCAAAGACTCCTGATCATAGTTTGCCTTGCAATCCTAGACCGGATAATAAAATATGTAGGGTGCCACAGTGTCCATTTTGTTAAATTATTACTGATCAGAATGCCTGAGTGTCCCTAAGAAGTATAAGGATTGTGTAACATGAACAACATTATTAGATGGCCATTAAATCTTAAGAAGGCATTTATGGCAATAATATTATAACTGAAAATCCAATTTAATGTATATGTTATTGTCATGTGCATAAATCAACCCAAATACACAAAACCCCTCTATCATGTTATGTGTCCTGCTATACTTGGGTACAAATAAGTGCAACAAATCAAAATATTCCATTGGATCTACTTATGTCTGTTAATGTAAATTTAACTAATATGAGACCCGAACCACATCTATACTTCTGGGAATACAATTGTCTTTGTGGCAGTTACCCTTCCCATCCAAGTACACTCCATTAGGCATCTAATGTCCCTGATTCTCCCAAGGCAATAACAATTTAAATATATTATCTCCTTTCAAAAATAGTTGCAAGTCTCCAGCCCATGGGAATGGGGTTATGCACTCTCTGTTATTGCTGAAAAAAATTACTATATATTATAAAGTTTAATTCCTTCACCTATATATTCACCACTATCTATAGAACAATATTTTCATCCTCTCCATATGAATGTGATTTGGAGGATGCATAAAAACTGCAAAATATTATATCAACCTACTTACCTTTAGCTTCGTTATTTGGCAGCCACCACTTGCTCCTTGCATTAACACCCTTAGCTCTGTTTACTTGGTGGCTTTTGAGTGGTCTTCAGAACATACACCACATGCTTACCTTATACAACATTATACGTTTCCAATACAAGTCAATCATTTTACTGATTAATAAATTCACCAGAAATAAATCATCATTGACATGATTGACAACTTTTGAGGAACTCACCAGGAACTTTCTTTACTATATTCTGCGCCCTGACTTTTTGGCCAATTATGGTGTATCTGCTTTTTGGTTCTAAATAATAAGGAGGGTCTGGAGGTGGAACTCTGGGATGGAATTTCAGTCAAAAGCTCTACAAATGTGCTTTTGTCCTGGGCTGCTCTCCACATGCCTCTTCATTTGAGTAAAAGGAGATATAGTTTATATATGGAGTAGTTGCTTGGAAAGAAAGAGACTCTGGGACAGATCTTATTAATTTATATATTCAGATCATAACCTCTATATTATACAAAATTTCTGGTAAGCCTAAAAAAGAATATTTAATAAAATAAACTTACTCCTTTTTCTTAATAGCTACAAGATAAAATTTTGCTAAGACTGGAAGGTCCCCTAAACTAATCCTTACTAAACTAAAAACAAGGGTAATAATGAACAAAGAGTTAACTGCTTGCATAGAAAATTTCTATATACCCAGTGATTTAGGTATATCAACAAAATAAATCAAATATTGTGATGAAAAAACTTTAAAGATGTAATACACTATTGGACATGTGTTCATAGATGCTTGAATAACTGTACTTTATACATACAGTATGATAACAGAGACTTTAACATTTGTTTGGTTATAGTAAATATAAATTGGTATAATTTGCGACTTCAGTTTAAGAGACCCATTTAGCTTGTAATTATATTGAAAAATGTAAAAGAGAGATCAAAGAAAAATGTAGTTGTACTTGTTCTGGAAGGACATGTTGCAAACATATTTAAATCTTGGTCAGTATTTTTAAACAATATTCAATTTTTTGTTTACTTATTAGCAAATTATATTCCTTGTATTTATCATATGGTTATAATAACTTTATTTATTGTATACATGTTTTTAGTTTCTCAAAAATTATATATTGTATTTACTGCTTCTTTGAGTCGGCATATCATAGCAATACATTAGTTTTAATTACAACATGCCTTTGTTTCCTGAAAATATCCATAACAGACTTGTGTAAAATAAAGCTGTGATGACATACATGACAGGAACAACCTGAACAACTGATATACAGGATGGCATGCGATCATAATAGCTATGGTCAGGATGCCAGTGCTTAGAATGCTGGCCCTGGCATCACGACGCTAAGTACTGGGGTTAGGGGGAGGGTTAGTGTTAGGCACTAAGGGGGGAGGGTAAGGTTTAGGGTTCAGGGGGTAAGGTTTAGGCACTAGGGGAGAGGTTAGGTTTAGGCAGCGGGGAGTGAGGGTTAGGATACTGACCATAAATGTTGGTATCATAACCCTGTCAGGATGATGGTATCAGGATATTTGACAACACAAACATAGTGAATGCAGGTGTCTTTCTAACAGAAAAGGTAATGATACTCTACTTCTAGATTTCAATCCACAAGTAGTGACAAAATGAAGCATAAAATTATTAAAAAAGACAGTGGCCCAAATGTGAGAGTTTGGGGTAGCAGCAAGACTTCATTAATGTATCCTCAAAATGTAAGCAAATTTTTTAAACTCAAAACCAAGTTGAAAAACAATGGATGGCCAAGGAATCATTACAACTCCCAGCTTCAGCCATAAACACTACTAAACAAATTGGCATCGGATGTTCACTCCCACCTTCTCTTAATTGACACTACTCCTGAGGCCTGAACTATAGAAAGGTGGCCAGGTCCCCCCTCAAGGGTTTCCACAACTCATCCCATCAATGGAAAGCAGAGGTTCACAGCAAATAACTCCAGTGCCCCCATAGCATTCGAGGAGCAATCCTTTAGCACAGTCCAATGTCTCTTAAAAAATCCTAAAAAAAAGAGAAAAGATAATTCAGGAGTGAATTTGTTATTCAATAGTTGATTGCAATAGCATGCATTTTTTGAATCTTAAATGATCAAAATAAATTCTGGCTCTAATTCTAAAATGTTTTTCAAAACATTAGTTTAGCCTGTTTTTAGGAATAAAATCTCCAAAAGAAAATGCTAAAATAAAAAAAAATATTTAAAAAAAACAACAAAAATGTATTTTACTTTGTATTAGAATATTTGTAAAATGTTAAAATAATGCTGTTACATATGTACCACACCATCACTGAGGAATCAGAGAAAGATTACATACAGTATACTCATTCAATTACTAGGATCTGTTATGCAATTGGTTATACATGTCTCTAGAGCATATTTCTTCCTTTTCCAATGTTTTTTTTACAAATACTACTTCAGCTCAATAATCATATCTGTTCTATAATAAACATTGTGCTATATTTACAAAGAAAGGTCGAAGCTTTTCAGCAGGTTTAAAGCAACACTAATATTAAGGGCTTGATTCAGACTTGGGAATAGAGTGAGATATCTCTCTCAACTGACCATCTTGGTGAAACCAGGCTGCACTGCATGTGGGGCAGATTTAAAATGTGCAGAGAGATTTAGATTTTGGAGGAGTGTTTCCAAACGGACATCTAAAATTGTAGATTAATAATAAAGCTGTGCAGTATTTGTGGGCTACATTCAAAAGCAGCCAGTATTTAACCCACATGTAAAATAAATGTATGTATTTACACCCCTTGCATTGCAACATGGTTTGTTCAGGTTCACAGTTGAGAGAGATATCTCACCCTATTCCCAACTCTGAATCAGGCCATAAGTGTGAAGCAAACTGGGCTTTACACTTAATGTTATTGTATCTTTTACACCTTTAACCTGGCGAGAAGTTGTAAGCTGCTGCAGTCATGATCTTACTGCTGAAAGTGTAGCTGTGAGTAAGTTTAATGATGGCAATCAAGAAAGAGCAAGAGAAAACTAAAGATCTGACTTTAACCACTACAAATGGACATTTCTCACATGGCAACAAATTTCACCACACTGGAAGACGGGATAGAGGAAACTGATGAGCTGGTCTGTAAACTTCAGGACATAGTCAAATAACAGGCTGCAGATCTCCAGTTTATGCAATCCTGCCTCAATGACTTGGCTAACAGGGGCACAGGAACAATCTCCAGATCCATGGCCTCCCTAAAGACATCCCTCACTCAGGCATTGTGAATGTTCTCACTGCTATCTTTAATGAGACATGAGGGAACAACCTGGATATGGAAATAGTTAATGGTAGAACCCACAGGGCTTTACAGTACATCCCTGTAATACGCATTCTGACTCCCATCGGGATGTTATATGCCATCTCCACTATTGCAGGATTAAAAAACAGGTCCTTAGTAAATCCATTCCATTGATTTCAAACACCACAGCATACAGATTTTCCAAGATCTTTCTTGCCAAACACTTCAGAGATTTCCATCATGTCCTTATTGACATTGGTCCATGGATACAAGCCCCCACCACCACTCACCTACCATTTCTTCCTACACTATCATGCTGAAAAAACCCACAGGAATCTCAATCACAAATCCTTATTTATTTCTGAAATGAATTATACAGCACACACATTTTCTGCAGCACTTTACAGAGAATATGTTAGTCATTTACATCACATACATTCTCACTCATTCTCACAAATGTTTAGGTTGCGAATTGCTGGTCAGTTACAATTTCTCCACACCTGAAATGGGAATTAAACTTTGTGATCAAATTATGACTTACCTTCTTGATTTGTCTCTTCGACCTTTCCCTTGCCATCCTCTATTTTTCCTCTCACCTTCCCTTTGTCCATCATTTTGTGTGCCCCCCTCCCCCATTGTTATTTATTAAAAAAAATGACTATTTTTTATCTCTGATGTTGGATTTCAAATAAAAATGTGTTTTTCTCTTTTTCTCCAGTGGAAAAATGTGCCTGCTCCACTGCCTCTTAAGTGACGAGTACAATTGACTTAAAACATCCTTCTCTTACAACAAATTTGGCAAATGCCTTGTTGAATCAGCTGCTTAAATTCTCCTCTGAGAATTCCTGTTCCTTTGACACAAATGTGATATATTTACAAAAGTAATCTACCTACGGGTTTCTGTAAGGAAGCTTAATAGGTCTATGGCTGACTTTTTTCTTGACCAATCTCTAGACCTGACTCTGCTTATTCAATGTATTGGATAAGGGTAGATAAATATTACCATATATTGTTGATAAACAGCCCTGTTTCTATAGGTAATGGCAAATCAACCAGTGTGTGAGCTTCATGGTATACAAAGAAGCATGCCCCTGTTTGTTAGCAGACAATGCTTGCTCTGACGAGATGCCTCTTACCTCATCCAAGATACTTCAGTCACCTCGCAGTCATTCTAGGTATGGTTATCAGAAGGGTATCCAGAAGGTCCTTACAGCTGACATATGGGAAATTCTTTTTATATATAAAAGTGACGTCTTTTCTTTGATTGAACTCCAACCTCTTGCTTTTCTATGGTCTTGTGGTGTTGAATTCTTTGCTCTTCTGGCTATTTTCTCACCAACTGTAACATTTCAGCTTGTCTTACCAAATAATTATTTCAAGTTTATTAAGTTCCAGTCTTCTCACAAGCAGGGGAAGATACAATAACCACAGTACAAATATTGTTAGAGGTCCATTTTTTTCCCTGTCCTCAGATGCACAGTTCTTTAAACTCACTACTATTCACTATTCATGCAGGAGATCACATGGTCCAGAAGCCGCCTGTTTGCGTCATGCAACATACAGTAGGTTCAACCAGATAATACATTGTAACAGAAGTATTAATAAAATATATTTGGTACCATTTGCATCAGAATATGGTTTCATTAGAATTGTTGTCTTACAGAAGATTACTGTCCGCCAGTCTTTTCTTCTAATAGCACCAGTGGTCCTACCACCATATATGTGTGTCTCTAGCAGCATCACCTTGGTGTGTCTCCAGCCCGTCCCCCACATGTGTCTCTTTAGCGCTATCCCCCTATGCCTCTCCAGTGCCACCGATCTGCACCATCCTTTTGTGTCTCCCCACACACCCTGTGTCTCCCAATCGCCATCCTGCGTCTCCCCCGCACCATCATCCTGCGCCTTCCCAGCACCATTATTCTGCATCTCCCCAGCGCTATCACCCTGCATTGCCCCAGTGTGCGTCCTTTTGCCGTAGCACAGAATAGCCCCCCTTTCTCAAAGACAGCTCATCTCCCATTAGCCTAGAATACCCTACATCCCCACACACAGATCATATCCCCTTAGCACAGAATAGCCCCCCTCCCCCACAGACAGATCATCTCCCCCTAGTACAGTATATCCCCTTCCCTCACAGATCATCTCCTCTTAATGCATCAGATCCCCACTCCCCAAAGACAGATCATCATCTCTACCTAGTACAGCAATTCCCCCCTCCCCCAAATCATCATCTACTCTTCGCTCAAAATAGCCCCCTCCCCCACAGACAGAATATGTCCCCTTAGTACAGAATAACCCCCCTCCCTCTCAGACAGTTCATCATTCCCCCAGACTAGTACAGAATAGCCTCCTGCCCCCCCCATCCCCTGATATAGATTTCTATCTCCTTATCCTAGCTATCAGCCAGTCATTAAAAAAAAATAGCCCCATTGGCCTCCTCTCCTGACTTCCCCTCTCAATGAATTAACATGGTCCCTGCCTGAGTCTCCCAGGCAGTCATCCCCGATTGTCTCCTCTCCACTCTGTCCCCTCCCCAGGCTGTGAAGTTAAACAGTAACTTCACAACCTGGGGAGGGGACAGAGGGCCTGATTCTGAGCCGGACGCTCTTTGAGAGCGCTCGCTCTGAATCAGGGTGTCCCTGTTTTTTTTTTAAAGACGGCCTCCTGGCCGCTTGCTAAGCTGTGGGTGACCACCCACAGCTTTAGTGAGCGGCCAGGTGATGGTCCCGATGGTCACGACCATCGGGGCTTGCGACGAGACCCTTGTGGTAGGGTCTCATTCCCTCAAGCCCAGGTGAGCTTTCGGCTCTAATAGAGCCGGAAGCTCATCCACTGACATCACTCATGATGTCAGTGGGGCTGCCCCCAAACAGCAGGCATTCCTTCGGGAACGCCTCAGTTTGGCCAGCCACCCCCCCGCCTCCAAAATGGGGCAAGCTGGCAATCAAAATCGACAGCTGCCCCGCTTTGGTGCGAAATCTGTAGCGACGGAGCGGCCGTCGCTGGCCAGGTCTCGCGCATGCGCATGCTGGGGCCGGCTCCGGAGTGCGCACGCGCAGTGGGGACCGTCGACCCGCTTGCGAGCGCTGTGCGCTCGCGAGCGGGTCTGAATCAGGCCCAGAGTGCGATCACACAAGACCCGTTCTGCATATTTGCAGAATGGGTCCTGCTCACGGGAATCTGCGATCAGCCTAGCACATACGTTCAATGCTGAATCAGGCCCTATAATTGTAAGTGGACTCCATTAGTTTTGAATAAACCAAACAACATTTTTATATAATCATTTTATAAATGATGGAATGCCTCCTCTGACTAATGTTACCTTCACCTGGCAGTATTATTAGTATCACCGAGGAAGATAAATCAAGCATGCTCAGGTATAACATGAGATTACTCTGATGGAGGCTAAACTAATAAATACTAAAGGAACCTATCCCTGATAAGACAGCTAACATTTAACTTAGGTTGTGACATAAAGATATAGTGGGAGATATATCAATCCTTGGAGAGAGATAAAGTGGAGCAAGAGCATATTAATGCCTGAGGGGGCCCGTGTGCAGTGTGTCCCCTCCTCTGAGCAGCGGGGCACATCTTACCTTGTGCTCTGGAAAGCGGGTTCTTCCTCCTCCATGGTGCCATCTTCCCAGTGATATTCGGGAAAAAGGGGCACAGGACAGCAAAGGCTCTGGCACAGTGCCAGAGTTAGGTTCTGTCTTTTTAAGCCAGGGATAGGCAATAAGGGGCTCTCCAACTGCTGTGGGATTACACATCCCAGCATACCCTGCCATAGTTTTGCTATCAGGACATGCTAAAACTTTGAGACAATAAGCTAGCTCAGGGTTTCACAAACTCCCACTACAGTCCAGGTTTTAAGGATATCCATGCTTGAGTCCAGATGGTTAAATCAAATTGACTGAGGTACTAATTAAGGGGGTCATTCAGACCCACTCGCGAGCGCAGGTCGCTCGCAAGCGGGTCGATGTTCCCCCACTGCGTATGCGCACGACGAAAGGGAGCTCCGTTGTGCGCATGCACGAGACCCGGCGAGCGACGGGCTCTCCATCGCTCCGGGTCTCGCACCAAAGGGGGCATGCTGTCGATGTTGATTGACAGCACGCCCCCTTTGGTGGGCGTGCCGGGGGCGTGCCTGCCAGACGGAGGCGTTCCCATGGGAACGCCTACCATCTGAAGCCGGCCCCACTGACATCACTAGTGATGTCAGTGGGAGTGATTTTGGCTCTGATGGAGCCAAAATCACTCCAGGGCTTGCGGCAGCGAGACCCTACCGCAGGGTCTCCGTCGCAAGCCCGATGGTCGCGATGGTGAAGACCATCGCGACCATCACCATGGACGCTCGCACATGCTGTGGGTGGTCACCCACAGCTATGCGAGCGGCCAGGAGGCCGCTCCATTTTCATGGAGGAGGGCCCTGATTCAGAGCGAGCGCTCTGGTCAGAGCGTTCGGCTCTGAATCAGGCCCTAAGTCACCTGTGCTCAAGCATGGATATCCTAAAAAGTTGGTTTGCAATGGTGGAGTTTGGAAACCTCTGTGCTAACAGACTTAAACCCATGAAAACTATATGTGTGACAACTGGTGGCATCATTTGCCACCAGTTGTCACACATATAGTTTGTGTGTAAGATCTGTGTGACAGCTGGTGGCAAATGATGCAGAGCAATTCTCATGTTTTTGTGAGTAAGTATAGGAACTAGCCAGAAGGGGAGACTTTGACGCAGTTGGCTGGCTTGACAAATTATTACAATATTTTGGAATATACAGAACATTCCCTGAATTTAAATTAAATACAGTTTGGAATGTAATTAGGTGAGTGCAGAGCAAGTATGATTTTTTTTTTTAATTTAACTGCATCATGATCACCTCTTCCCTGCTCCCTGCCCTCCTGGCGAATGATGGCTGATGTCACCGGGGAGTGGCTTACGCTTGGACCATTTGGGGGTGGGGCTTAAATCCAGGGTGAAGTTTAAGTCCAGCAGTGCTAGAAAACAGTCTGGCTTCTAAGGACTTCATCAGCTGCAGCCATTAGAAGCCAGATAGGGCTGCAGTAATAGGAGGGGAGTGGTGTCCCATGCGAAGCCATCTGTCTGCTATTGCAATAAAAACGAAAGGACCCGACCCTAGCAGTGGTGTATAGGAAGAAAGTCTCTAAAATAGCTGCACACCTATACGACAAGCTTTGCCAAACTTCTCACAATAAAAATAACAAGAAAAAATGTGTAAAGTGGTGCTTAGTCGACACAAGGCAATATAATGATTTAATGATATGTTTTAATCACACTTATACAGTAAAATACAATCTTAAAATATGCTAATCAAACATGTACATGTAAATCTAACGATCAGATATAAGGTCTCATATGAGGACCAAGGAATACCTTAAGTTAGGAAAAAATACTAAACAATTGACACTATTGTGTCAACAAAGTAACAATTGCAATTAATATAGTGGGAACAATTTAACTCATATGTAGCCACAACACATTATGATAAAAGCAATTACTGTTGTAATACACTCGCTGTTAGAGTTCCAATAAGACGAGCTGGAAGTGCAAAAATACTGTATATCAGTCAGATTCCGTATACTCACAGTCCTGGGAAAAGGGTAGGTGTATAAAGAGAAAGTGAGTATAGTCCCATGTCTTAATTGTCTATGTTGTGCTCACTATGCGGCTTTGTAGTAGCGGACCATACCATCTGAAGCCGGCCCCACTGACATCACTAGTGATGTCAGTGGGAGTGATTTTGGCTCTGATAGAGCCAAAATCACTCCTGGCCTTGCGGTTGAAAAACCCAACCGCAGGCTTTTGCTCGCAGTTTCGATGGTCGCGATGGTCAAGACCATCGCGACCATCATTTTGCACGCTCGTATATGTTGTGGGTGGTGACCCACAGCTATACGAGCGTCCAGGAGGACGCTCCATATTAATGGAGGTGGGCCCTGACTCAGAGCGAGCGCTCTGGTCAGAGCGTCCGGCTCTGAATCAGGGCCCATGTGTGCTCCAGCAGTTAACTGGGTCATCTGTGCTGCAGGCTCGGAGTATACCTCTGTGGTGCAAGTCCTTTTTATTCCAGCAGCTTGGCCAGCATCTTCAACTGCAGGGGGGTGCTGCCTCTAGTATTACCATTCACGGTGGATCGGTTCACTATATGATAAAATCAAGTGCTGATAAAAATTAGGTAATCGCAAGCACATCTAGCACTAGCTAAGCATAGAGACACACATGCAAACACACTGGTACTGTATACAAACACACACATTCATACAACCACTTTGATGATGATCAGCCAAAAGACAGAATGCATTTACTATAAATGCCAGTATGGCTATAGCTAAAATGCAGAGTGTTTGAGAGTGAATCCAATTCTCTGCAGGGAGACTGTGACCTATCTGAACAGTTGATGAATATGCAGCAATACATAAAGCTTGTGACATTTGTCCCTGTGTGTGGCTGGTAGGAGGTTGAGAGATGAACTGGGTATGAGGGTGATAGATTACAGGGGAAAGAGGAGAAAAGAGCTGTGGAAAGAAAGGAGAGAACAGTGGAAAGTAGGAGAGAGAACATCGAAAAGGTAAGAGAACTGTATAAAGGTGAAAACAATGCACGGGGGAAAGGGAGAAAATACTGTAGAAAGAGGGGAAGAGAACAGGGGAAAGAGGGAGGGAGAGCATGGCAAAAAGGGTAGACCAGGTAAAAAAGGGTGTGTGAGGGGAAGAGAGAATAGGGAAATAGGGAGAGAGAGTAAAACAGATAAAAAATGAGTGAAAGAACAGGGAAAAGTTGGGGAGAGGGATGCCAGAGAATTGAAGAAAAAATTGGGAAAGAGGAGGGAAAACTGGTGAAAGGGAAAGAGAGAAGAGTGGAGAGCAGTGAGTACTGGGAAAGAGGGGGAGAAAGCAGGGCAAAGAGGGGGAGAGAGAACAAGGAAAATATGTAAAGAGAATGGAGAGGAGAAAGAATGGTTGAAAAAAAGGGAGAAAACAGGGTAAAAAGGGGAAAGATCATGGGGGAAATCAACTGGAAAGGGAGAGAGAATGGGAAAGTGAGAGAGAAAACTGGAAAGGGGAAGAGAGAAGGGGAAAGGGGTCTATATTAGAGGGGGAAAGAACAAGGGCAGAGGGAAACAAAATGGAGGAAAGAGACAGAATGGGGAAGAGTGGAAAATAGAGAATGCATAGAAAAGGAGAGAGAGCAAAATAAGGGGAAAAAAATAAGAGGGGAGAGAAACAAAAACAGAAAACCCCAACCAATTACAACTATGTCAATTAGATTAGGTCATAGAGTATGCAATAGTATAATATGAGATGCATGTTCAACTGGATTAGTATGATTATACTAATATGCTTGAAGGCTGAATGTAAAAATCAATGCACAGATTAATGGGGTAATATACAGGGCAGGGCCAGGGATGTTTCAGCAGCTTCAAATCGGACAGCTTTTGGAATTTGCATCAGATATGAATCGAACAGCCCTGAACAAATGGCATGTGGCCTGATAAATCTATATTCAAATAAAACAGTGGAATGTCAAGTCAACCTCAAACTATGTATATTTCCTTTATGTTTCATATGAAGATTTAAGTTTGGGATTTAATTGTCATTCAAAACATTCATGTGTAATGAGGAAACTGATGTTAGGAGTAGTTAAGGATATATTTTAGTAATGTATTCACGTCTGGGAGCAACATGATAATCAGCATCCATTGGAATGTTAGATATCACAGCTCTAACCTTGAGAGAAAGATTATAGAAAGTTTCAACTAATTAAGAAGTTGTATGTAACAACATACCAAGACATAGCAAAACAACAATACATTGGATAAACTTTTTTTTTCTTAATACTGAACAAGTTTATCCCTTTTGCTTTTTTTGTAGTTTTTAGCATTCCAAACATGTGTTATTTATTATGATATAAATTAATTTACTTTCAGTCAGGGTCAATCATTATAACACTGCAACATTTGTTATTGCTTGGTACACGTATTGTGGGTAAGCAGACTTGCCTTTTTAGATGGTATTGCTAAGGATCATCATACCAGTGACATGATTGTATTGAATATATATTGAATATCATCTAAAAACTCAGTAGCTGGACCCAGGATGGGATGTATCAAGCGGGGTAGTTTCATACAGTGCATTTCATATTTCAAATGTTTCAGTCACCCGTATATATGTCATGCCGAACTGCAGCACTGTTTTCTGTATTTGCTATTCCCTGTTTTTTAAAATGTACTTCCACCCACTGTATGCTATACTGGTGTGCTATACCTCCACTGAGGTGCATCCTCCATGGGCAGAATGTACTTTACGTAGATCTATTCACACAGGGTATATCATACTGCCACACATGTGTCACTTTTGCCATATATGCCTTGGGTTCTTGTATGGTTCATCACCCACAGTGTAACCTTAGTAGTGCGCCCATCATGGCTGCCTCACCGGGTACACTCGTGGATGGGATGAAAATACATGGACCTGACTATTATGATGGGACCCTATTCCTAGCATCAGGACACTGCAATCACACCCATTTTGTGTCATTTCTTCTAGGCATAACCTATTCCACCTAGGGTAATCCTACGTAGACGGCTACCTCATTTGGTACCTTTTTGGTACTTCTCCTTCTCTACTTTCATCTGCTTCTTACTCCCCACTAGGGCACCTAACACTTGGCTACTTAAGCTCTTCTGCTTATGTGGGTGCTGTGGTCACTTATGTAGCAATGTATATTATCCATGTCCTTGTCCTGAATTCTATTGTATTGTACTGTAAGTCTTTGGTCATGTATTTGTTTATATATTTTGCAAGGCGCTGCAGAACACTTGTGGCGCCATATAAATGAATGATAATAATAGTTGCCCAAAGTAACCAATCAGCTTCTGTCATTTCAAAGACTGTGCTAGATAAATGAGAGCTTGAAGCTGAGTGATTGCTTTGGTGAACTTTTTCTACTTTATCTCTTTATAGGATTTATTCATCTCCCCCCAGTGTGTTCAACTGTCATATCCGTTACCATCTCCTCTCCTCCCCTGGTGACCTCACTGCCTCCTTGTTAGCAGCAGCAGTCACTGATAATGGGGAGCAGGTGGTTCTGTCTTGAAACAGCGAGAATGGGGCTAGAGAAAAACACTAGACCATACACTGCTTCTTCAAGCTGGCGGATAACCAGAAAAGCGCCCAGCAGCAGGAAAGCAACATCCTTCTGTACAACCAGAAGAGTACACTTGAAGGCTGAGACTCCTTCTGCTTAGTATTTGCACCCCACCATCTACCCTTAGGTGCTTTTAATCATCTGCACAGATTCCTACATTACTGTCTACATATTAGAATGGGCACTATGAGAGGTAAGTCCTGGGAAAATTTACATAATGTGTTAGTATTAGGGATGTTAGGGACCCATCTTATAGGGTTCTTCTTGACGTGGTGGATGGGCAAACAACGTTGGCCAAACTTGTTCTAAGAGCCTCACTTATACTCCATTTAAATTGTAAAATTTATCAGGATTATTTTGACTATCATTGTTCTCAGTGCTCAGAATGTGCACTTTTGTTCTTTGTCCCCTGTATTGTACTACAAGTCTCAGCATGGTAGCACCTATTATGTTTAATATTAGTGTGCAGTCCAAGCCCCCTCCCCTTTTCAACCAGAAGAGTAAGCAAGTTCTATTAAGATAAACGGTTAAAGAGGGTCACAGATGCCAGCAGCTGGCTGCTTTAAGATTTCTACTTGTTTCATATCTATCGCCTCCTCATTCCAACCATACCAGCACAGGAACACCAATGGCCAATGCGCCAATGGCTTACTTGGTTTTGGTGGCTGATAATGCTGCTACCTTACAATAGTTACACATTTGGCACTACCATTTACTATTGTTATTCTGCTGCCTTATATACCAAGTGGACATCGCACCTCTTAAGACTGTAAGCTCAATTGGTCAGGTTCACCTTAAGCTTCTGCTACTAGATCATGTAAAGATCCCTTTCATGTACAGTGCTTCATAAAATGTCACTGATTTCTAAATAAAGGATAATTATAATGGCCATACCAACGCTTTAAAATATGGACAATACATAAAAACTTCTTGTTTAAGCCCCCACACTGCAGGACTATTTCTATAATACTACAAGCTGGGCCTTGTGGCAATACTCGTAATTGACTTCACCTTGGCGAATGCCTGAAAAGTTTTACGGAATAAAAACACAGAAAAGCGGTGTCTGTAGCATAGCTCATTTTATTGTTTAAACAGTTTTTGCATAGGAAATATATCCGCTTCCAGTAATTGACTGCAGTATGAGCAGCTGCTAGCAGTATAGGCTGGATATAACAGTAACAATCACATTAAGTCAAGCTTGATTTACACCAGTTTAAAACTTATGGCAAATTGGAGTTCATTTGTTACTTCCAATGAAATTACCACCCCCCCAAAAAATGCTCAATTATTTATCATTGTCATATGTAAAACTTTCATGTTATTTGTTGCCTCAATATTGTACTAGAGACCCAAAAGTTCAGATATATCTAACCGGGTGATACTCAACCTTTGTTGGGAAGATATATTGTTCAGGTTGCATCTCTAAGTTCTGTACAAAAGTTAATGTCAAGCTAGAAGCCAACAAAACATTGGGATAGATTTACTGATAACAACGGGTTAAAGTTTCAGTTTAATAGGGTAAATTCAGCAGTTGAAAACTAAGTGTGTGACAATAAAGAGATCCGTCATGGAAAGGATTAATAAACATAAGCGCACTGTGTAGGAGTATGCAAATTTGCAAATGCATTCAGCATACGACCATACATTTTGTCTGGTAAACTATTTTTAAAATTTAGATGCGCAATCATTCTTAAAAAGGCTTCACTCACTAATAGTTATTTTGGCAACAGGACATCCCTAGAAAGTTCTGTCCCAAAGCAAGTGGATTGCAAATGACTGCCTCTGCCTGAAGAAGCCAATGTAATAATATACTATACGTGCTCCATATGCTGTTACATGTACAACAACAAAGGAACAGGCACTTAGCTTGTCTCGATTTTTCTTGTTACGTTTGCCATTGGGTGTTGTAGAGTGTTGAACTGACCCTAAGTGTAATGCACAACAAGTGTCTTAATGGCGATCTTCTGTATGAAGCCTTAAACTGACTTTAACCAATCCTAAAGTAAATCCATCACAAAGATTTGCAACTGTGAGGAAGGCAACACAGCAAAGGAAAAAAGTTATATAAAATATGATACAATTTATTATTTGACTGTGGTGCTCTAAAGGTGACAAAAGTTGAGTATCAGTGATAAAGAAAATGGTGTCCTAACTATATAAATAGTTTGTACATTAATTACCGTTTGGAAAACATCTACACGAGTGTCCTGTAGAAAGGAGTAAAATGGTACATGATGTGCCAAAAGTTTTAAAATGGATCAACCCTGGTGTGTAGCTAGCAAGCAATAAACTGACTACTAGTCACCTACAGTTGTACTAAATGTATCTAAAGAAACACACAGTCCTACAAAAGGTTGTTCTCAGAGAAATATCATTGATATGGGGGTAACCTTTTCCCAGGCTTCTAAAAAGTCCTATATGACAAGCACAAATAAACAGCTCGATGAAGAACACCTCATTTTTCAGAAGCCCAGACCTGGGACTGAGTTACCCCCTCACATTCTACATGGTGTAGCTTTTTTTTTCTTTTTTCTTTTTGTTATTATTATTATTATTTATCTGTGAAGAAGAGAATCTGAAACATATTTACAACTGAACTCAACAGTGAGACTGTGAAATTGAACAGGCACTGCTAACTTATTTTGAGTTTTTTGGTAAACATTTTGCTGGTTTTTTTTTCTCTCTCATTTTGCATCAACACTTTATCAGTCTGTGCAACTTCAATGCCCTCAATGAAAAATGCATAATAAGCCATACTTCTTTAAAAAACAAACAAAAAAAAAAAAACACGAAAACATCCTTCTGCATAAAGAGATACATTTGCCACATCAGTCCCTGTAGCACAGTTTCAAAACCATTCTGTCAAAAATAAAGTACTACAAACACTAGCTTTAGTGTAACCAGGTGACGCTGCCATCCCCGATGTAGGACTCTTATTGGGATGATGTAACAGCTTAGACATCAAGTACCACTAAAGCTCAATATTTCACAAATTCAACATACATTTGAAATGCAACACACAGATATTTCTAAAGAGTAATAACTATTGAACCCTTTTTATCATAGAAAAACTACTTACAACCATTGAAGGAAATCAATTGCAACAAAATATGTAAAAATTGACCGTCTCCAGCTATTTATTTTGTCCCCCTTTAAGTATTAAAAACGTGACTGACAGTTGTGGTGTGGAAACAATACAAAGAGTTGTCATGGCAATACATTTGTCTGATGCAAGGGTTATTGTGACGGGGCAAAAGGGCAAAAACAGTTGTCCATGTTAAGTACCAACTGCACTGCTCCCACATTGCCTACACAATAATGTTGTGGAGAAGGGAATAGAGGACAGGGAAACTAGCAGAAAGTGCAATTCTGAAGGAAAAAGTTTGTAGTTCCTTCAATTCAAATGGAGTATTATGTTCAACTACACCTGTTGAAATAGCTTAGCCTGCACGTTTAAATCTCTTACTATGGAATATAAAAAAATGTCCAGGAAGCATGCAGCTGGTTAATGTCAACAAAAGACCCTTGACAGGAACATGTAAACTATGCTTGGGGCCTAACTCCCAGCAACATTATAGAGCTGTTTCATTAACCAAGAATACTGTACAATGAATATGGGATAATTTCTACAGGTTTTTTATTCTTGTAAAATATTTTTAAAATGTACAGATGTTACTCCCAATTCACAAGAATCTGAAAGCCATACATCTCATCCCTTATCCATCAACATAACAGGGTGTTCCCATCTGGCTTTTGTCTTCACGGACCACAGTTTAATTTAAAGTAAAGAAAAATGGGTAGTGTAACTGATGAATACGTCCTATGCAATCTCTTTCCATTAAGTCCTTGTGAAGCTACAAATTGCACATCCAAAATTTATGCTCCTTGAGGACATGTTCATATGTGACTTTAAGAGTTCTGTTCTAAGTTCTCGGCTTTCTCAGTTCTTAAATACCCACATGTAATCACAATCACAAAATTAATTTTGCTATAGGACAGTCACATATATACTAAGACAGTGATGCTTCCAACATTCTGAAATGCTCCAAAAACCAACTTTTTCAAATACTAAATACAACAAAATAACCTTCATAAAATATAACTTTTCTCCATTTACATTTTTGTTAAATGATTAGCAACCTATACTTTTTAAGTACAAGCTACTCTGAAAGAAATCCCTAACATGGACAGCATTTTTAAACTTTTTTTTTTTAATTATTTTTCTAATACATAAATTAAGGATCCGGAGAGTTTTAACCCAAGTCCAGTTCCTACACAAGCAATATTCTTGTTTACTTTAAAAAATGGAAATAAAATATATTCCCATTGCAAATGCTAAAAAGGTAGCTTTACAAATGAGGGCACGTGTAACTCAACAAAAATCTTAACAAAACTATACAGTGTACAAATAACTGTCTGCAAGGTTCATTACAAATACCCTCAGTTTTCGCTACTTACAGCTTCACAGATTCATTCACATATTTATCTTTTTTTTTTCAAGCTGCCCATCTGAACATTGCCCCATAGCTATATTGCTATATTTTAGAATTTTCTTTTATTTGCCATGTCTATGTACAGTCTCCTTCACTGTTATTTTTCCTTTTTTATTTTACCAAGCCTTAAAAAGTTCATGTCACTCTAGGGGAAACACACTTCAGAGGCAACGCCAAGAGGCCAAGACTGCAAAGCAATTAAATAAGAGGCAGAAAAGTTTACACAGGATGATTAGGTGTGTGGTAAAGTTACAACTTGTCATCTTAATCGATATGGAAGAGAGGACAGGTGCTAGACATTTTAACATTAATTTATTTTAAGGGGAAGGCCAAATTAAGATAAACATTTGGCCTATGTCATTAGGAAAATATATGGAGCATGGTTTCTCAACATGTATTTAAAAAGTACCCTAAGGACATCTTAGAGTAGTGTCACACAATAGATATTGAACACTGCACCTTTTCCTGCTGGTAAAATAGGTACAAAAAACTTGGAAAATGTATTAACATTTACAGACACAAGGGTACACTTGCTAAACAGCTACAGAATAAAAGGGATAATTATTAAATACAAAAAAATCATTAAATAGCTGAGAAACCCTACTACAGAAGAATGGTCAGTGTTGCCTCATAATGATGTAATTTTTTTTTTTTAAGGTAATTGCATTTGTGTTGATAAATTAAGATATTCTGCAGGCATGGTCTGCAATTTTACAAGCCCCATTACAAGTAACAAACTATGCTTAAATACACCATTTAAGTTTGCTAAAAAGTGCAAAAAATCCAAATAAAACTTTATTTCTTGTAATATTGATTGTCTTTGACAACTAGCCCTAATAAAGAGGAAATTAATGTGTATGTTGATATAAGGATAATTATAATTGTAGTGGTTCGCACAAGTTCATGTTTGCGTTCGTTTTCCTGCTGTGCTATTGAGTATTTTAAGAGATTCGCCTGAGTGGGTGAATCAAATGGTGTTAGCACATAATCCCAGTTATATCTATTCATTATGTGATTGGCAGTGAGAACAATAATACATTTAATTGTATGAGGATGTGGTCACCAGGGTTCCACAATTCTGCTGCCATGTTTCACTTATGTGTATTTAACTGATGAGTGAATTCACACCGGGGGGTTTGTAAAATCATATTAAATAAAGAACATTCGCTGAGATTCACCAGGCACTCATCCTCTGTCTTGTAAAGTGATCAATGACTGCCATCAATTAAAATTAACTGCTCCCTGAACAGGGTCACTGTTTAAGGAGTCCAGATGAATCATTGATAAAAAAAGCCCAAGATATGTTTTACAAAAGAAATTGAACGGAAATGACTCTTGAAAACTTCTGAATAGCAATGCTGATGTAGGTTACATTAGTATAGTTAAATGTGATCAAAAGTAAACAAAATGGCTGCTTTACACTGGAAGCAATAAATTAAAATGGCAGTCAAAATTATGCAATGTAAGATTGTTCTAGTGGTCATGGGATAAAGGTAGACTATTATTTAGCTATACTGAATAAAGGTAACTTGTACATTTATTCATATATAAAATACTTTATTTTTACCCCTTATAAATATTAAGGCTTTGTAGTCAAGAGAAACATTAAATGTAATGAATCGCAGTATAAGTGCAATACCATGTTACGTGCAGTTTGTGTGTCCCTTTTGTATACAGTGAGAAACCCTGTGGTATAAGCCTCATGAGACTAACATTACAGTGAAATATTTTCAAGTCTTATCTCTGACATATTCCAGTATTTTAAGGGTGCATAATAATTCAGCTTCATTACACTACGGTCATTTCTTTTATAATAATTTTTTTTAAGAATACATGTATGTGATTCTGTATTACAGCAGACAAAATGGGTCACTTTGCAGTCATGGCCAATCTATGGGCATTCTGCTTAAAAGCAGCCTTATAAAGAGCTCAAATTTGCATTTGTCCAACTGCCCACCCATAATATATATATTTATATATATATTTATACGCATATATAAAACAAAATTCCCTCTCCATGTCAGTACACAAAAGGACCTTATCACACTGCAAAAAAAGCAGTACCCACTTTGGTCAATGGAAAAAAAAGCATACATTAAATTCTTTTTTTTTTTTTTTTCCTTTTTTTTTTTATCTGCGAAATTACCTAAAATAACCAAATACTGCTAAAAGCACTACCTACATAGGCAAAACTTGGTATTGCATAATTTGTAAAAATTTTAACCCATACCTGCTCCCTCCCTCTTTCCCACATTAATTGGAAGATGAAAAACATGAAAGGTTAGTAGAAAAAACACCAAAATACTGAAAATATTGCTGGTTGATTACTACTTTTTTAAGCGGCAATTATACACAGCCATGATATGCTTTATAAATGTGAGAAGGTATAGCTGTCTAAAAAATCCAGGATGTTACATAATTGTTGTTTCCTTTATGGAGTACAAAATATTTTGTCATAAAAATGGTAAAGATTTAAAATAATAATAAATGCAGCAAAACAAGTTTAGTGATGTCACTTTTTTTTTTTAAATTCAAGGCAAGGCACGTAATGTGGACATTATATTTTCGTGCAAATTAGAACTACTGGATAGTGTATTAAAATCTTATTCTCCTTTTTTTACCATATGAGTTAAAAAGAGGCATAATTCTGTAGGTCATGTGAAATTACATTTGATCTTGAGGATATGTGTTAAAGAGCGAATTATTGACAGTGCCATACACACTTCAGTTGAAGAACAAGGTATCAAAGCCATTGCTGCTCATGTTAAGCAGACTGACAGATGTACTTTACAGTATGTATTTTTGTGTCTTGGCTCTATCTTACTAATGCGGATGCCTACCCCATTTCCCCACAGAAAACGATCATTATAAATAAATAAAACACTTGGCCCCTTAATGGTAGCCTAACCAATATAAGTGCTACAAATCCTTGTCTTTCAATATTTCAAATACATGATTTGTCTGGATTTTTCTTTAAAATAGCCCTCAAACACTGAGGGAATTAAATATCTGTAATCTATTTTTACCTGTCAGTACCAGAGGGACCACATGGAAAATCATAGGTTTTGTCTGGCACTGAGCAGGTTGTAGCTTTTCAAGCCCTATAGTTTAGAGTCGGAGGGCTAAAGGACTAACTATAATTATGCCCCATTAAATAATTATTTAATAGCACTTGCCTCTAATTTAATCTTTGTTTGGGCATCATGTCCCATTGTTACACTGATTCTTGAGCTGGGAACTCTGTAAAATGTACAAAGGCAATTGATTTCAGCAATCATTTGACGGACACAAATCTGCTGACATCCCAAATTAGGTAGCACACTAAAAATGATGCAAGGTATATACCAGGTATACTTGTAGTTACATCTCTTCCTGAAAATAATGATTGAAGGTCATTTAGTATTTTCTTTCCACATACTGTAAAATATGACAACTCTTCTTTGTAAGGAGATCCGCGGTACGGGCAGAATTGTGGCCCATTATTTTGCAGCACTGAGGCTGCCTCACAGCCTTTCTTTAGTGAGAAAATGGGAGTAGTGTTCCCATGCGTAAACAACAAGAAGACTAAAACCAAACAGGACTAGCTTATCATGCAATTATTAAGGCATCTAGAAAAGTCATATAAAATATATTGTCGTGGAGAAAGAGTGCCTATTTCCCAGCGGACATCAGATAACAAAGGCTAGTTTAGCAGGAGTTGCATTCTACCCATCCGTGAAATATATTAGCCACCCTTTCAGTGTCACGACTGCTTCAGCCTTAACCCATTAGTGCTCTGAAGTCCTGAAAGCTAATGCTTTGCATTGCCTTGCAGGTCCTGCAAGTAAAAAAAGGTTAAAGGAATCAGTGATTGTAAGTGCTGCAAATGCTGGTCAGTTTCCTTTCTTTTTCGTGTTTTTTTTCTTCTTATCTTCATGTCCTTTCTTCCTTCTTCTGTTCATTTATTTATTCTTTTTAAAGTTTTTTTTTATTTAGTTGCTTGTCTCTGCTTGAAGAAAGGGTTCTCCAATTATATTTAGCCCATAATTTTGGACATTGCTTGGCAGGATTGATGTCCTGTTTGATACTTGGAAAGGAACCAAACTAGCCCAGGTACCAGGACTGCAAAAAAAACAAAAAAAAACAAGAGAAATGTAATCAATATAATTAGTTACTTTCATTTGTCTGCTCACATTTCCCACGTTGGAACAGTATGTTGGCAATATTTAGGTTAATGCTGGGCATACACTGTGAGATAAAATGTTAGGCCTACAGACATTTTATCTGACAAGCTGAAACCATCACATATTGTGGCCATACACTGAGATATTTCACAGTGTATGGCAACGATATCTGCGTCCTCCCCGTGGAAGAAACAATTCCCTGTTCCTCCTCTATAAAGGAGCGGGAAAGTCGGACGGTCGGCTGCATCAGTGTATACATACACTGCCAGATGCGACCAACTAATTATCAAATCTATCAGTCACGCAGGATGATTTGCATGTCTGAAACAGCGATAATCACTGATCGGTCGTGCAAATACACTGTTCAATTATAGGCGATAATTGGCTGATCAGGCTGATAATTGAACAGTGTATGCCCAGCATAAGTCTAATAACCCAAATATATAGAAAGCATTACTTCATAATAGCAATAACACAATATATACTAAACAATATCAGTAAATGCATTTGAACGGTAATGAAGATGTAATTAAATAAGGTAAAATGTATTTAACCAGGGGAATAGTTCCTTCAAAAAAAGTGTGGATTTTACTTAATGCTGAATAACAAATCCATCACTTTATGTGTTTCATATATTAAAATTAAAGAAATGTATCTATCAATGTCAGCTTGTTTAACACATACTTTCTGTAGCAAAGTATTTTCCAGTGAAAAATGAACTCTGATCTCACTTTATATTTTTCCCTTTAACTCTATTTTATCCAGGTCTATGTAAGCAAACACCCTGTCTGTTTCTGGTTGTATTTCCAGCCAGCAAGCATAGTGTGGTGAAGCGTACATTATCTGCGCTCTACACTGCCAGCCACTTTTTAGGTTCTATTGTCTTAGGATGACCTTGAATGACCTCCTTTGTCCTCATTGCCTCAGTGCATCTTTATGCCAGCATCTACATGCAGTTAGCTGCGAGCTAAGGACAAAAGATGAGATAGGGTAAAGGGATGTAGGGAACAGAAACTTGGCTTCAAAGAATAATGTCAGTGATTTAAACTGTTTGCGGTGCCCTGCCGCAGTAGGCCTCATTTACTTGGTGCAAATTGGCTGAGGCCGTGTAAAATCCTGTTGGAACAGGTCACTCACCTTGATTTGCACTAGTAAGCCTAAATTTCTGTAACGTGCATGGATTTGCATGACAGCATTAGTGTTGAAGGAGAAGGCTACACTGGTCGATGGGATGACTTGGGTGGAGCAAGGTCTGTCCATGCTAAGTTTAGAGGAGTCACATTTTCTCCTCATTTTGACTAGTGGTGCAAAAATAAGATTTCATTTTACACACAGCAAGACTAATAAACAGATAGAGAGGGTGCTTTTAAAAAGGCATCCCTTGCTATGCAGAAGTGCACGCTGCCATTTTTATCTTTACTTTTAGTAAAATATCAGAATTATACAGTTGAAGATTGGGTCTCTCTCTAGACATTTGATGGGACACATTTTGCATTGTCTAGTTGCACTTTGATAGAGAAGCAAATTTCTAGAAAAACTTCTAAAAATGTAAAAGAAAGCTTCAAAAAGAGCCAGATGTAGTAATTCAGCCTCACTGTCCCCTTACTATCAGGGTTAATGTAAGTAATACATGTAAGTAAGTAATGTCAGTAATGTAAGTAATAAATGTAAGTAATTAATGTCAGTAATGTAAGTAATAAATGTAAGTAATTAATGTCAGTAATGTAAGTAATAAATGCAGTTACTGCCAGTATTTTAGGCAAAAAACTGAAAGTGTGGCTGAAAGTAATGGGTGGTATAAGTTTTAGAAAAATAGAATACGGATACCAAAGTTTAAGTGTTTCTGCTAGATGGAAAATAGAATATCTCACATTGGCATGGATGTACTAAGCCTTGGAGAGAGATAAAGTACTAACTAATCAGTTCCTATCATTTTTCAAACAGCCAGTAATATGACAGACAATAATTGGTTGGTACTTTATCTCTCTCCATCTCCCTCATTATTTGACTAAGACATACACTGTAAAGCTGGCCACAAGATTTTCTGTCCAACCATCCAACTAGTTGATTGGTTGGAATGAAAATCTGGTAACTTTTGGGAATAAATGATAATCAGCAATTTGCTCCTAAATGCCAGAAAACAGATGAAAATTGACGTTCAGACAAGTTTGTTAAACGTTTGATCTAAACAATTTGTTCAAACAACAGTTTTTGTCCATTTTCCGGCGTTTGGGAGCAAATTGCTGATTGTCTTTTGCTTTCATACCTTACCAGATTTACATTCCAACCAATCAACTAGTTGGCTGGTTGGACAGATAATCTTTAGATGTGTGGCCATCTTAAGACTTTATTACATATTATGTTTACAAGAAAATATGCAATGAAGTGAAAACTGTGACAATTACTATGGTGAATTTAATAATAATAAAACTGTTTGAATTTGCTCATTATTTAGTATCACAAACGTCTATTATTTTAACAAAGCAGCTGGAGCAGTTAGATTTTCTCCTCCTCAAAAAGTGATCTGCAAATATATCTGCAGATGATGGTTGTCCATACACACTGAACAACCATCATCTATCATCTGACCGCAAGAGCCGCTGGCATGTCGAGCCCCCCTCCTCGTGCCCTCTGCAGCAAGTGTGCCGGCAGTTGGCTGACTGCCCATACAGCCAGCAAGATGCCCCAATATATCTGCAGATATATTGGGCACCAGCTGTGCAGCACAGCCAACCAGATATGCCGGTTAACGACGTCGTTCACAGACATATCGCTGGTACACACTGGCCGATGCACACAAGATATATTGGCCGATCAATTGATTGGCAAATATATCTACCAGTATGTAGCCAGCATTAGTTATAATTGTTAATATTTGTAAACTTAATGGCAGATATTGACTAAATATATATATATACAAACTGTGTGTGTAAGATGTATGATGGATTTTAAAAATATTATTCTACTAAATAGTAAATTAGCTTATATTAAAAGATAATTTCAACCACAAATAAAAGTAAGTTTTTACATGACGCTCAATAAGTCATGCTACAGTTATGAATACAGCTTACTTCCACCTTCTATACTGGCCCATTTACAGATCAGCTGTTGTGTTGTCAATGGCTCTCACTATGAAAGTCTCCCTGACATGCATAGGGAGTTCATGGAGAAGGGTCAAGGACAATACTTCTGACTGTTTGAAAAAGGGTCAGTAGGACAGCAGAAGGAGGCAGGAGAGCTTCACTGAACCATTGCAGGCTTATATATATATATATATATATATATATATATATATACACACACACACATTATAGTATATATTAATATATCTATATATATATATATATATACACTGTATATCTATAAATATATATACACTGTGTATATATATATATATATATATATATATATATATACACACACACACATACGTATACTGAAGTGCCAAAAGTCATGGGATAGCAGTATGTAAAGGTAGTGGTAGGTGGTGCCATCATGCTGTGACATCTTGGAAATGATCCGATCTGCATCAGTTGTAATCATCTTTTGAGTTGGAGAGGAAAAAATATGAAAGGCATCTACAAAGTTGTTCAGGAATTGCTGCAAATAAAAGCAAGTGTTTGTGAAGTGATGCAGCAGCGTGCTGTCAGAGACGGGGTAAATAGGGGAAAATCCAAGTGTATTTCTACTTAAAAAAAAAAAAGTCTTAATTTTCCTTAGCAGAGTTGGGTGTGGTGCAGAGTAAAATACCTTTACAAAGACAATTAAAAGGGCAGTTATTGTGATGCATGCTGGTAGTTGTAGTGTCACGCATGGAGTGTCAAGTAAAGTGGTTTGCTGTGTTGAGAATACTTTTGAAAGCAAAGTGTGATACAGTAAAACAAAAAAAGATGTTTCTGTATATACTGTGTACAGATAAATATGAGGAATAAACATAAGTATTCTACCAAAAAAAGGCAGGTTTGCCTGTAAAGGTTCACTCTCAAGCTGGCGAATTGCAAATCCAGGACTGGGGCCTACCTTCTAGAAAAATAAACAAATATGTTGCAAGGATGGTATTTAAAGTTTTTTCTTAACTCCTCTGTTATATGATGGAGGAAAACTCTTTTCTAGATGTCATGTTGCAAAGTGATGTTCCAGAGAATGAGACATGTAATATGCAAATGCAGAGTAAAACAAACAAGGGGCCTGATCGCAATTGCAACAATGTACGAGGAACTGCCGAAAGTGGCATACTGCGCATACGTATGCGCTGCACTGTGCATGCACGGCAATCACACTGTGATTATGCATGCAGAGAGGAATCCATCACAGAGTGAGCGACAGGCTGTGAGCGTTTGGGAGTGGTGACGTGGGAGTGGTTGCAGAAATACAGGCATGCCTGTCCGTTTGAATGCCGTTTCATGGGCGTGCATAAATTAGCCACTGCGATTGCCTACGCAGCCTGAGTACTCACTGCATGCGACACGACTTGCAATTTCTGAGACAGGACAGACCTGCTGTAATTGCGTGTGATGGGCTGATATTCTCTGATGGTACTGATGTATACAAAGGACTGTGAGGTATTATAGATATGAGATAGCAGTAGTGGGGATCTCTATGCTGACTAAACAGTGGCAGACATTAGCATCTTTTCACAGTCTTGTGTGCAATTACGCAGCTGTGAGCACAATTGCGATCCGTACTGAATCAGGCCCGATGTGTGTGGTCAGTGTATGGTGCTGGGTCTACCAGGAGATGACTGTCTGCATGGAAGAATTTTACTATATGAATAAAGTTTTGCATGAAATACTTTTGTATCTTGTGGAGCAGGTGAGTGACCTAAATAAAAAGTCTGCAAAAGAGAAACTGTTGCATGAACAAACTGCTGAAAAGTTACAGAGTGAATTATCCTCTTTAAAAATATAATTTAGACAAGAGGAAGAAAAAAAAAAAAGAGTTGGAAATGAAAGACAGACTTCAAATTGGCAGTTATATCTAAACTCATTGAGGAGGCTCAAGTGTTGAAAGAGTCTATACTGAAAGGAGAGCATGAAGAGAAAGAGCAAGACATTACCAAAAGTATGTGGTACTTCAACAGGAAGTGGAAGTGTTAAACAAATGTGTAAAGGGATGTAAGAGTGACACAGCTCGCACACAAGGAAAAGTGGCAGATTTAGTTCTGGTGTTGAAAGAAAAAGTTGCATAGTGTGAATTAGAGAGATATCATCTAACTGAGAAGCTCCATAAATGCTCTATAAATAAATAAATGGAATATCTCTATATGCTGCAGACTCGCGCTGAGTGGGAAAGAGACAAGGATGCACAAGACATGTAAATTGTTTGTATTTAAGCAAGTTTTGAAAAGCAAATACAGACGTTCCAGTCCAATTTGGCTACGTCGAGAGCAACTTCAGTGTGCCTTGCTGAAAGAAATATACTTCTAGAGGAAATTCTGCAGGCAAAAGCAGAAAAAAAGTAATCTTTTAGAGAAAGAACTTTACCATGTACGTGCTATGATTGAGAAGTTGCAAGAAGAAAATATGAACCTTGAAAAATGTCTATCAAGTGCACAGAAACAGTTGCACAATCTCCAGGTAGAAATGAGTGCCAGAGACAGAGCTTGAGTGTATAATAAAAGTAGCAAAAATTTAATAGCTGAACAAAAATTGCAACTTTTTAAACTTGAAGATAAGGAGAGCAATCTTCTGCAGACCCAGAACAAGTTGAAAAGTGCAAATTACCCAGCTGGAAGAACAGCTCTCTCCAACTGAAGTAAAGCAACACTTGGAAGTAGGAAGAGCAGAAAAAAAAGGAGTTTAATAACACACTGGAATTTGATTCTGGACATGTTCATACAATTAATCCATTTACTATTAGTGAGACAAAGCTGAATAACTCCCCAAAAGGATATGTTACAGGAATTGAAATGCCTTGTAGTGACCTTCAGTTCCCCATTATATCTAAATATGTGCAATCCTCCAAAAAGATTACAGTTTCTGATGATAAAGCTGCACCTAAAGTTGGCGATATGGAGTTCACAAATACAAATAGTGCTCTTTTGTCCCATGAGGCAATGGTACAAGACATTACAAAAAGTGTGCAGGAAGAAGATTCTAACCTCTTGCCTTCTGATGTGGGGGAAATTGTTTAATTTCTCAAGCATAGCCAAAAATAGAAGAATGTGACTATAGAGAATGTTGGGCTAGAGGTTGAATAAAAAGGCTTTATCAGAAAGGTGTTACAATGGAGAAAATTATTGCAAACTTTGTCACACAACTGCTGGATGATTTACGTAAACTTACAAAGTTCCATAAGGGCAGGAATAAAAGAGAGACATGAACTTGGAAGATGAGACCACCACATGACAGAGGTGTCAGGATGGTGCTCTTGAATGTGGAGAAAAGCAAAGATAAGGAAAGTGAACAGGGACTGAATTTGTGCTGTGATGGTGGGATCCAGGCAAATAAGTTTAAAAAGGGATGTAACTAACCCTATCCACTGTCCAGAGGATGAAGCCCAGGTGAGGCTGTGGCCGTCAAGCCACGCCAGGGAAGCCTGTGTAGACCAAGCCAGGAGGACATACCTGCAAGAAGCAGGCAGGACTGAGACTTTTTCACAGAGTTGTGCACAGACTAGCTGCCCTTAATAGTCCTAAAGAAGAGAGGTAGAGCTCTGAATGGGGACTAGATTGTTCTTATTTTCTGTTGTTGTGTGCCGACAATATTAAAGCATCATTTTGTACATTTTAACCCGGGCAAGCTGTATGGGGACCCTTATTTGAGCACCCAAATACTGCACCACAGGCCTCTCGACTGAACAAAATACCCTAAAAGTCACTATATATATATCTCAATGAAGCTAGCAACTAGACAGATTCAGAGCAGCCAAAATGAACCCAAAAATGGTCGATAAACACTACACAATACACGTTTAGTTCCAAATGATCCTTATCATTCCAGATTGTCTAGTCTCTGTAGGGGAATGCTAATTAATAAGCAGACATCAGGCTGAGGTCTGTACACACTGCACTTTCTGAACGATACTAAAAAAACGGGACTGACGTAAATTGGGAGCTGATCCAATGGGTTTTAGACCGACTGTCGGGGCCGGGTGCTGAGTACACGTGTCTGTCAGATGATGGTACTATACACCCACCAGCCAAAACATTAAAACCACTGACAGGTCAAGTGAATAACATTGATTATCCCGTTACAATGGCACCTGTCAAATGGTGAGAAATATTAGGCAGCAATTGAACAGTAAGTTTTTGAAGTGTCTTGGAAGTTGGAAAAATGGGCAATCATAAGGATATGAGCAGCCTTGCGAGGGACAAATTATGATGGCTTGATGACTGAGTGAGAGCATCTCCAAAACGGTAGGTCTTCTGGGGTGTTCCTGATATGCAGTGGTTAGTACCAACCAAAAGTGGTCCAGGGAAGGAAAATTAGTGAACAGATGTCAGGGCCATGGGTTCCCAAGGTTCATTGATGTGCGTGAGGAGCAAAGGCTAGCCCATCTGGTCTAATTCCACAGAAGTGCTACTGCAGCTTAAATTGCATTGCTGGAAATGTTCATGCTGGCTATGATAGATAAGTGTTGGAACACAGAGTGCATCATAGCTTGCTATGTATGAAGCTGAATAGCATAGGTCGGTCAGAGTGCACATGCTGACCCATCCACAACCAAAATCACTTATACAATGGAAACATGAGCGTCAGAACTGGACCATTGAGCAATGGAAGAAGGTGGCTTGGTCTGATGAATCCCAATTTCCTTTTACATAATGTAAACGGCCAGGTGCATGTGGGAAAAGATGGCACCCGGATGCACTATGGGAAGAAGGCAATCTGGCGGAGGCTAATGTTCTCCTAGGAAAAATTTAGTCATGCCATTCATGTGGATTTTATTTTGAAATGTACCACCTACCTAAACATTGTTGCAGACCAAGTAGACCCCTTCATGGCAATGGTATTCCCTGATGGCAGTGGCCTATTTCAGCAGGATAAAGCACACTGCAAAGATTATTCAATAATGGTTTTAGGAATATAACAGAGTTCAAGGTGTTCCCAGATCTTAATGTGAATGAGCATATGTGGGATGTGCTGGAAAAACAAGTCTGAGCTGTGGAGACCCCACCTCGCAAATTAAAGGCCTTAAAGGATCTGCTGCTAACATCTTGGTGCCAGATACCACAGGACACCTTCAGATGTCTTATTTTGGTGGCATGAGGGGGGAATACACAATATTAGAGATGCATACACAATATTAGACATGTTGTTTTAAGGTTATGGCTGATGGGTGTATATTTAAAATGTATTTAGTGTTAAATGTCTGTTAAAATGTTAACGGTGGCATATTCTTAAGTGCACACTTGCCTACTATTTTGGAATACCAGGCCCATTGGCAGTTTTTGTGTGTGCAGGGTCATCTTTGCTGCAGCCATGCCAAATAGCCCCTCTCAGCGCACCTGGTCCGTGAGACTGAACACCATGGTCTTTTTTTTGCTGAACATGCGTCTAAGTCACAGTGCGATGTGACTAGTACGTACCAGGAGACTGTGCTAATTAATTTGGTATGTGACACATGTAGATCTGTGCGTGACTGCGTGACTGAATCAGCATGTGAAGCGCTACATGGCAGCGGCTTTATTCCACTTCAAGTTCTGTTTACAGACTCAGTCTCACACACATATACAAGTGTCACATATCAAATGAATCAGCACAGTCTCCTGGTGCATCCTTGTCACATCATGACTTAGATGTATTTTTGGCAAAAAAAAAGATGCCCGATGCTAGTAGAGTTGCACAGGACTTGGCGCTCACTCACGCCAGGCATATCGCACTGCATGTCATATTGAGGCTAGATGAGCAAACACATATCTGTAGTGGCAAAAGGCATAAGAAAAGTTACTAACTACAGGTTTAAAGTGGTAAAAAATGGTTAATAGTGCTTTGGCGAACAGAACATGATTTGGTCCCAACATATTTATCACAGACAGGGGCAATATCAAATATACATCTTGTGCAGCTTAAAGCAGTGCAGGAACTGTTGGGTATGGCACATTAATTGCTTAGCAGCAGTTACTGCTTAAATAAATATCACATGAGAAATATTGATCATTTAATTTTTTTACCCCAGCTATGAATAAAGTGATAGTTAATCTTAAAAAAAAATAATATTCACAATATGTGTAAAGTTCTTCAAACATAGCTAGCCAAAAAAGTGATTTATTTAAAGTGTCAAGAAACATATGAGCTAGATCAATAGATATTAGACAGATAGATACTTTGTTAAAATACTAAGAATTAATATTGTTCAGTTAAAGCTCATTTATTGTGATCTATGTATTTGCATACTGCTGTATTGATTTATATCTACCACCAATTATGTACACTGTGATATTATGTGCATTTTGAATACACGCATGTATCTAATTTATGTCTCAATAAAAAAATATTGTTTAAAAAAAAAAATTACTAAGAATTCAAGGTTAAAATTTTATAATTTGATGAAAGATTACATTTTATAAATTTCTGATAAAAATAGTAAAATCATTCCAATATTTGGTCCACAATAACTTTCCTGAAAATATATTTTACAAATAATGTTTTCTTGGACAAATTAGGTCATTTACTTGTTTATATTTTTTTTAACAAACATTAAAACTTTAGAAGCACAGAGCCAAACTTTAAACTATGAAGGATATGGAAAGCAAATGCACGTTCACAACCTTGTCTTTTGTATGAGTGATGGAAAGATAACATTATATTCAGCTGAAATAAGGTGCATTAACAATGGCTTGCATGGTCTTACACATGGTTCCATCAGTTAGTCCTTTCAAGACTTTCTGCCAGCAAGCACTCATATTATGGTTATATCATTGTGGGTGGAAATCAAGTGACTTTAAACCAACATTGGTGCTGCATTTGTTCTTAAATTAAAGCTCTTCCAGTTGAAACATTAAGCAGTAACTACCCTGGTCTTTTACAAAGCTAAAAACAGTTTGCGCTTGTAGCTGTTGCTGTACTAGATGATATTCCTTTCTTACAGCTCTTCTAAAAATCACTTGACAGGAAACGTAAGATTAACTTTGTTCTACCTAAGTGAACAAAGAGTGCTTAGAACAGGCAACTGGTTTACCGCAGAGAGAACTTTACTTTTTTTTTATTTTAATCCTGCAGGAATCTGCAGCGTCCGCTCAGAGAGTATGAGAGACAGAAGAAAACATTTGCTTGAACAGAAAAAAAAGTTGTTTTCTTTACTTTCAACATCTTGTATCTGGACCATCTCATTCTGGTCACACAGCAGATCCTGCTGTTTCTCTCCCATAAATGTTAACACTGAGTTCCCAACATGGACGTCTGTTAAATGGACATTATTGATTCTTATGGTCCATTGTTCCCACTGCCCCACATTCTAAGTCCCTGAAGTTCAAGTTCAATCTGGAATTACATCATGTCTCGTTTCTCCTGGTTACCAGACAGCCTGAGACGTGATCACAGCTACATAAAAAAGAGGGGGGGTAAAAAAACAAACAGCCTTCTTCACGCTTTGGCTTTTCCTATCGATTTTAACATAAACTTATTTCCCCCTTTCTTTTTATTTATCTTAGGCATGCTGCAATTGTGTGGCCTGGCTAATTTAGAAATTAGGTACCAAATTAGATTATCTAATGAAATTTTACTGGATTGTTGATCCATTTCCTGTAGAATGGCAGCATGCAGGTCTGGCTAGTGTACAATCCATCTATTTGGAAGAGATCTGGAGACTTTGGGGTATATTTACTAAAGTGAGAGTTTTTAGAAGTGGAGATGTTGCCCATAGCAACCGGATTCTAGCTATTATCTTCTAGAAGGTGCTAGTTAAATGTTAAGTAGAATCTGATTGGTTGCTATGGGCAACATCTCCATTTCTAAAAACTCTCACTTTAGTAAATATACCCCTTTGGGTGGAGAGTATTGTCTATTGAATATCCAATGTTATTTACAAGGTTCTGACAGATGTAATTGAAAAAAAGCCTTCTTGCCAACTGATCACTCAATCATGCTTCTTCACTAGTATCAGTGGATTTAGTATTAAAAAAGTATACAACATGCAGATTTATTGTAATAAATAAGACTAAAATGAAATGTGTCATTGTGTAAGACTTCCTATTCTGAATAAGAGAAAAAGTATAAGAGCAAAAACTATAAAAGCACACAGAAAAAAAAACTATAAAAAATTTTAATTTATAAAACAAAGATTTTTTGTATATGTATTTATAAACAAAAGTGGGAGCAGCCAGACTGATTCCCCAGGCAAGAATTTAACTTCATACATTTTATCAAAAGGAACATAGGGGGTCATTCAGACCCGCTCGTGAGCAAAGTTCGCTCGCAAGTGGGTCGATGTTGTGAGAATGCGCATGCGCACGACGGAGCTCCGTCGTGCGCATGCGCGAGACCCGGCAAGCGACGAGAAGTACGTAGCTCGGGGTCTCGCACCAAAGGGGGCGTGCTGTCGATGGTGACTGACAGCACGCCCCCTTTGGTGGGCGTGCCGGGGGCGTGGCGGCCAGACGGAGGCGTTCCCATGGGAACGCCTACCGCCTGAGTCCGGCCCCACTGACATCAGTAATGATGTCAGTGGGAGTGACTTTGGCTCTGATAGAGCCAAAATCACTCTTGGGCTAGCGGCAGCGAGACCCTACCGCAAGGGTCTCGTCGCAAGCCCGATGGTCTTGGACGCGATGGTCTCATCATCATGGACGCTCGAATAAGCTGTGGGTGGTAACCCACAGCTATGCGAGTGTCCATAAGGCCGCTCCACATTTAAATAGGACGGCCCTGATTCAGAGCGAGCGTTCTGCTCAGAGCGTTCAGCTCTGAATCAGGGCCATAGTGCCAGTGTCTGTCATGTCTAACCAGAAAATGGAATACAATGTTTACTTATTAACTATGTATTGGGATCTATAAACTAAGCTTGGGAGCAGGACTTTTACACACAAAAAGTAGAGACTGGCTGCCGCCTTTACCTTCTCCTCTCTATACAGAGGAGGAAACTGCAGTGCACGCACAGCATAGAGCTGTTCTCAGGAATCCCAGTAACAATTCAGCTGGTGAGAGCAGGAAATGCTGACCTAGTGTTTTTTTGTGGGTAATTAAACAGAGTTAAAGAAAGAAAAAAAACAGACCCTATTTTAGACTGGGGAGGCACCAATGGGTTGCTGTGAAAACTCAATTTAGCTTTGTAATACACATTAAAGAACATACCTATATCCTCATTTCATATTGAATTTTTTCGCACTGTCAGACTGAGATCTCCAGATTATTATATAGATAGATCCAATTAATTTATCCTAATTAAATATACTTTTTTTGATTAAAGAACTATAGAAAAATTAAATACGTTGTGTAGAGGCTTGAACAACAGATGATAAAAAAAGAAAGTTATATAGCTTCCCCCTTCCTTTAGTTATAGGCACAGACCTATGTAATAATCCACCTAAGAGTCAGTCAAATAAGTGCACCACAATCTTTGCGATCTCATTTAAAATATAACTCAGCTTTGGTGTCTATAATGTTCTCAAGTCAACATGATATTTCATGGTATATCTTGGAATAGCCAGAAGCCAGTTATAAATAAATATAAATTAGGTGTATCTTAAAAGCCAAAGTAGTTCCAGCAGCTCATAAAAATCAAAGGAGGTCATATAAGAAGACAGTGCAGTGGAATAGTGGTTAGCATTGCCTCACAGCGGTGGGGCCATAAATTCAATTCTAACCATTTCCTTATATGTCTGCGGTTTATATGCTCTCCCCAAGTTTGCATGAGTTTACTCCAGGTTCTCCCACTTCTTCCCATAATCCAAAAGTAAACTGGGAGATTTCTTAGCTTGTGATAAAAGTAAATGCTCCAATGGGACAAGGACTGATGTAAATGACTACATATTCTCTGCACGGTTGGGTATGTGATGCCAACACTAGTCATCCCGGCAGTAACAATCCCTCCCTCCCCGCACTCTTAACATAACCCCCCCCTAGTGCCTAAACCTAACCTGCCCCCCCTGCAGCCTAAACCTGACCCTTCCCCCTAGTGCACAATAGTACTGGCACAATACAATTAAACTACACAAATACTAAAAATCCCTGCCATATGTGTACAAATGTCTCAAAGATACCCTTTGATGATCAATAGTACTTTGCGGTCACAGAAAAATATGTTGCTGAAAAGAAAGCAGGAACAGAGTACAGAAGGCACTCTGTAAATTGATATGTTCAGTGTATTATCAGTGCCTCAAGTGTCTCAAGTGCAATTCAAGTGGAAAAATAAATTTATCTAGCTGTTTCTGTTGGTTACAATAAATGTAATTCCATGAATGTAATAGTCCTCTTTTAAACTTGGTAAGCAAAAGTGTTAAATATTTTGGTGGAATGCAATAACTTCTCTACCAAATGTAGGAGTCATTGTTGCTATTACTGTGTAGAGGCATACGTAACGATATAAGGTACAGGAGTGTGGTGGAATCTGGTTTTGGGTGCTAATCAGTACATAACTACACACTTCTCTTATGCAGGTGGGTTGGCTGGATGGCGAAACAGGTGATTTGTGTTAACTTAAGACTTTATTGAATTCTAGTTATACATGTTTACATTTCTTTTAAGGATGTGTCATCTGACTAATGTGTTCTGAACAGATATTCACAAATTGCCATTATACCTAATCCTGTCATTAAACAGTGTCAATGGCGCATGCAGTTGGCCAATGTTTTAAGACTGCACATGCGTCCCAGTCGCATATCGCATGCATCCCAATTGTTAGTGCTCAAAGATGCAGGGTATGAACATTTTAATAGGCATTCCTAGGAGATAACAGGGCGTGGCTAAGATCAAAGCGGCTGAACCACTCACATAGGACACCATACTCAGACAGAGAAACTGCACCTGCCATAATCTGGTGTGACTGATGGTGCACTGTCTGAAAATGCTGCAAGTGGTGTCTCCGTTATGTGAAAATCAGCCGAGGCATTATTATACGATGCAGATGCCCATAAAGACGCTGCTGTATCTCCATCCAACTCAGAATTAGCCCCATCATCTTCTAATGTGGGAATAATAGGCAATTGTAACTAATTTACTATAAAATAAGAATGGTGGACGGGTGATCAGTCCTCTGGGCAACTATGAAATATGACCAGAGGAGATTTTCATGTGGGTTCCTCTAAATCGGTAGCATACCAAAACATACAATAATGAGGCGATTGGGCACGTACGGGAAATGTGACCTGCTTACTAAAAATGTGTGAATTTAAGAGCTTTATGTAGTTTTTTTAAGAACACTACACCAATTGCCCTTTCATACATTTAGGTGAAATTAAAATAATGTAAAAAGGTTTTAAAACATCCATTTTCACATTATTTTAGTAAAAAAATTATTGATAAATTGGGCCCTTTGTATCAAAAAGTTAATGTGTCAGTTGTGCAGGCACACACACAGCATACATACATCAAAGGACTTATTAACTACAGACTGTGGGGTATAATAATTAATGATACGGCTGATTTTTATGGCAATAATCAAACTACTGCTGTGATTTATCATTAAAACCTAGCAGAGGCAGCTGAACAATGCTGGCCTGAAGGAGTAAGGGTTAACTTAGATAGACTTCCATCTGCTAGCTATAGCGCTTTTCGCCCTTTAATAAAGAGATCCTTCTATTTTGTATATGGCACCTTTGGGAAAGAAATTAATCATATCTTTAACTAACACAGTATTAAATAAGTGATAAGAATGAAAGGAAATATTGACAGCTACTTGCATCAACAGTATATCCATATTTCTGTGTTGCACTGGTAGAAATGTGCCTAAAACGTTCAATTCCTTAAAATCTGTGCCTTGGAAGTGCAAACAAGGATGTTCATACACTTTTGAAGATAGGGAATTCAAAAAATCAAGATATTTAACAGTTAAAATTATAAGACTGCCATTTGAAAAAGCTGTAATGGTTAATAGTGAGAAATGCGTCGCAGCTCAGTACATTACTGACAGTTATTTGACCACTTTTGGAGATTCCTGTGTTCTGAATGAAATAATCTACATTTTAAGAGTGAAATTGAATCTCTTTGTATCAGCGCTGCACAAAGTAGTAATGTATCAAATGGCACAAGCCCAGGATGCAGATTGTGACTTGGGACAAGCACAAAGTTCAGCAAGGTGCAGCCACCATACCTGAAAGGAGCTGACATGGTCTGAAAGTTATTGTCCTCCGGTAGACCCACAGTTGGTTGGCAATTGCAGGGATGGGAATCAGACAGGGTTTCTGCAAGTTCCACTCCCTCTCTTCAGCTAGCAGATACACCAGGATTGGGATTCTGTGGCTGCACACATACATACATACACACACACACACACACATGATCAGCCCCACCTCCCTAAGGTAAGGGGAAGGGTCCCTCAGAGCAGTGTGGCCAAATATATTACTCCCTGCCCTGGGCCAGTCCGACGTTCCTCAAAATGGTCTGGCCCAGGGGAAAAGTCATTGCTGGTCTGGGCAGACCGCGGGCCTCTTAGTCCCCAGGGGCCCCGATGCACTGTGCTGGCTGCACTGCTGGTAGTTCCACCCCTACCCAGTATTGTGGAATACATGATAAGCAGCCTGAATTTACCCTGCATTAAATAATAAAAAAAAAAAATGTACCTCTTGCATTGCAATGTGGTTTGTCCAGGTACAAAGTTACTGGCATTTTTTGCTTGGCTCTCTTAATACTAGATGTCTCTCAGGGAGTTTTATGTGATTTAATTACAGATTTATATTCTATTTATTGATAACCACATAGGACTATAATGTTTTTTGGTGCTCATGTACATAGTTAATAAAGATGTTTGATTTTATTTTGTGATAAATATTTATCTCTATTAGAAAGTGGTATTGATTTAGCAGTCCTTATTATATATTCTTTAAATTTATTTTTTATGTTTATCGTATAAAGGCAGAGGTTCCCAATCTCTGCCATTAAAGTCCAGATTTTAAGGATATCTATGCTTAAGCACAGGTAACTTAATTAGTAATATATAAAAAATAATATATAAAAAGTACCTCAGTCAATTAAATTTACAGTAAGTGTGCGTGGTGTATTTCTCTGCTCATGCCCGTAATAGTGGGTGCACACCTGTGTGCTAATGCAGATTTGCGTGTCTCTGGCACATAGTCTTGCATGCACCTGAAGCCGGGATGGTGAGGCAAGGGGTGTTTATGTGCAGTAAGTGATTCTTTGCAAAGTTGTAGGTACATGCAGACCAGCATACAAATAATCGCCAGAGAAAGCCGTACTCAAAGGGTCAGTGCACATAGGGGTGATAAGGACAGTTGCCAACATTAGCAAGCCATTTGCAAATACTCCTCTGATGCTCATGCATATATTATGCTTTGCTGCAGCACTGGTTGCAGTGTGAGGGAAGCAGCAGACCGATTGACAGGCTGCTGCCATTTGGGGGCAGCATTGGGGAGGAGCATTTCAAATGGAGGCGTGTTGCCCGCGTTAGAGGTGTTCTGTTGTCAGCGTCTGTATTTTCCAATGCAGATTCATTGGCCTCGGCATCTTACTTGTGGTGGACATTTTGAGTACCCTTAGGGTTACTCAGATGTCCCTTGGTCCACCAATGTTCCTTATAGTGATCCAATGCTGCATCTTCAGATGAATGCAGTTGATCTGAGAAGGCATAGATGGGCATCTCAATTCAAAAGATGACACCTGCATCATCTACGTACCTTCTCAGATCCGCTGCTACCGAGACACAGCACCAATCACTCCTGTGCCCATCTCTGAATCAGGCCCTCTATCATATTAGAAGTATTTTAAGGTGTATTGAAGCGTATCTTGCAAACAAAACAAAAGTCTATAAACATGGGTGTATGTATATGTAACATATCAATCATAAACCAGGCATATGTGCTCCTGCTGCCGTCCTGCATGCATCTCGCCTTAGCTGCAGCTTTGCTTATACACGAAATGCCTTTTTCGGTAGCACAAAATGTGCCTGTATTTTTGGGTCCAAATAAATGATTACAATCTATCCACATATACGGAGGAATTCATCATTCCTCCGCTCCATAAGCGTCTATTCCGAAAAGTTGTCATTTTTGCGAGCACAGCTTTTCGGGAAATACTTTTCCCTGCTTCTCCTACCTTAGCGCAGTTGTAGTCAGTTCTGCGCATGCGCCGTTTCTAATCACAGAAGTGGCGCTTGCGCAGCATTGATTTCAGCTGCAGTAATTGAATATGAAATATATTTATTTTTTCAAAGAACTTTTATCCATGTTCCCCACGGTGCTCCACCCTGCTGCAGACTGAAGCATCTCCCCTCTGCACTTGTATGTGCTCCTTCAATTAACTGTTTACAGTAAATAAACAGTTAATTATTAAGCTTACCTTACAAGTGCCACCGGGGAGCAGAGAGAGGTGCTTCAGTCTGCAGCAGGATGGAGCGCCAGAGGAAACACAAGTTGAGCCAAAGCCGAAGTGACCCGAATGAAGAGGTCGTGTGAGGTCCCGCAGAAGACTCCTGCATTCAGTAGGCAGCGGCTGAGGTAAGATCTGTGTCCTGCTACGGGAGAAGAGGGCGGCCGCTGACGAAAGAGGAGAGGGAGGGGGAGCGCACAAGCTGGGGAAATATCTGCTACACAAGCTGCCGTGCCATCTAAACGGCAGCTTGTTAGCACTTTCACGGGGTTGTACGCCGTCTGCAGACGGCGTAAATTAACAGCGTCATTTACCGGAAATCTAAAATTTTCGGTGCTTGATGAATACAGTAATTTTGACATCCCCATATTAATATATGGGGAGTGTTGAAATTAACAGAGACTGACTTCACCAGGAGATATTAGTCATATCTCCTGCGTTAAGTCTTTTAATGAATACAAGACATACATAAGTATGTAAAAAAATACATGAAAAATGAAACTTTAGGTTTGATGAATAGGCCCCTTAGAATATAAAAAAGAACTGCAAAAGCATGAAAGTAAAAACTTCTTCTAGTTCCACCACACAGATGCCACCTTCTTTTCATTTTACAGTCTTTAAAGTGCACTGTAGGACTTCTCCATCCTTGGAGCCCTTAGTTCATTTTTAATGCTGTCACTACTATGCCAAATAAACAAAATCTCACTGGATCCACAGTTATGGATGTGTAAATTGAGGAAGATGGTTTCTTACGTTGTACACAACAACGTTTCTGACACTCAGGGGTATATCTACTAGGTACGGGGTTTTAGAAGTGGCGTTGTTGCCCACAGCAACCAATCAGATTCTACTTATCATTTGTCTAGCACTTTCTAGAAGATAATTGCTAGAATCTGGTTGCTATGAGCAACAACTCCACTTCTAAAAACCCGCACTTTAGTAAATATACCCCTCACACTTAACCTAAGCGCTTTTATGAACATAATATAAGTTACATCATTCTCTTATTGGACAAGTTTAGAACATTGTGGAGCTCTGAGGAAAGATCACTAAACCTTTCATACTCAACTACTAATTTCCATATAATTCCTAAATCTAGAATTTACCTTATGTTTTCACAACAGGGCAGTGTATAACACAAGAAAAGTATTAGAAGCATCTTAAGTTTCCTCTGGTAGAAACTATTGCTGTACAAGTTGATACTTACATGCATAGAATCTGGGCCAAGCTACTCATACAAACCTTTGTTTGCAAAAAAAGAGACTTGCACTGTCCTTACAACCTTTTCTATCTAGGCTCCATTATTAGGAAAGTGTAATCGTGGAGTTCTTTTGACATATTTATTAAAATAGCCCTTTCTTCAACTGACCTATATTGTAAATCTTGAGGAAACAAGATTGTGTAAATCTGTGCAAAAGTTAAATATCTAAAATTTATTGTGTCCACAGAATATTTTGTCTGAATGGGTTTTCTCAAACACCTAAAACATTTGTGTTAGTGTGTAGTTGAAACTTGACATATACTGTATGATCAATAACTTGAATGTTGCTCATTGGACATGTGAATTGTGGCTCTTTATGGAAGATTTTTTTATAGCCATGACTTTGAGGATTATGTATTTCATCTACTATTATTACTGAATTGTCTGAGAAGTGATGGTAGAACCATCGGGAGACTGTACCCTTACCATTGAACACAAGTTACGACTATACTACTATTTGATTTTGTGTACTTGATATATATTCTAGTATTTACTTGATGGAGTTTTTCATTAAAAGATGTGTCCCACATTATCATCATGTTATCTAGATGTGTGTTCTACTAAATCCAACTAAATTACAATAAAAATCCCCTTTAGATTCAGAATACATCCAAGATACCATACAAGATTGTTAGGTCTTCCTAAAATAGGTTGTTTAAACTTACCTCAGTCTGGTAGTCTTCTAGAGCATGGCTGTCTCAGTCTTGCCATGAGAAGCCCACCAATTCAGGTGGCACATTTTAAGAAGAAAATGCCCCAACAAAAACAGAATGGGACACAGAAAATAAATAAATCCAAAAGCCAGAGGCTCCTAAAGGTAAGACTTGACAGGCTTACTCCATAAGAGGAACAGACATTTTTTTTTTGTATGTGAAACACAAAACATGTTAAGGACATGTAAATTCATATAAATCTAAATTGTAAGTCTAAGTGCAAAAACCATATATGTCAAATAAATCAACTGCATGCATTTCTACGCCACCATCACCCACATCACAAATCAGGTGAGAACCACTGTCTGCCAACAAAACAATATTCTACTAAATTGTTCATTTTTTTTTACCATTGTTTTTATAATCAAAGGAAAATGTCACTACTATCATGCGGGTGGCAGAAAATTAGCATTGTATTTGGTTAGTAAGCTTTCTTAGATCATTAGAGCGTTATGTAAGACATGCTTTTCTCTTACCTTAACATGACTAAACGGATGAGAACGGTATCATGAACAACTAGTTAGTATGTTAATTAGATGGTTAGTTCATTGGTTAGTTTACCCCTGCAAGTACAACAAGAGGCTGTGTGTGTGGTGATATGTAAGGATGTATATACTGTATGTAACAATAAATATGTAATGTGTCTATTCAGAATACTGTTACACATCTTTATTTGATGTTTTGTTATTTATCAAAAAATGCATATATTAGCTCCAGTTCCCTACAGCATCTGAAGCTTGTGGTTTCTTAAAACAATGTTGAAGCATGAGAGCCTGTATTTGACAGCAACCATACGGTGATCCAGACATGGATTAACCCATTAGCTGCTGGGCAAATCTGCTGTTAACAAATCTTTCTTTGCAGATACACAGTCAGCTGACCTATAGGTTTGTCCATGCTGTTCACCCGTCACAGGGACGACTACAATGGAACAAATGTGTTTAGAAAATTCTGTGCACAAATGTTTTGGTTAATTGTGATATGTAAATAAATGTTTCCAGGAGAGAGAGAAGGAGGGGTTGGGGGAAGCTACAACAGAGCTATGTCTCAATGTAATTTATAGATGGAGTGTAGGGTTGGAAATAATTAAAATTTTACCTTTGCCAAGTTATTCCCAATGTATCCTCACTGGCACTGGGGTATAAATGCCTGCCGTTTTGATTCATGGTCCAGTCACAAATCCTCAGCTGTCAATTGAAACCTAGCAGTCAGATATGGATCCAGCAGTACTGCAGTTTTTTTAGTATTTAAACATGCAATGGTACAAAAACCTTGTGAAAATTTACTGTTTGTTCAATATGTTATAACGCTCTCCAATTTTATATATATATATATATATATTATATATATATATACACATACATTTAATGGCTCATTCTACCTTGTTATAATGGAGTAGTACATAAAAGCAGTGTGTATATCCTTGCACTTCCACATATGACAGATAACCTGCCCTTATATTATGCTTAACTAGAACATCATGTGTTGTGTTGTTGTGTAGATGCCACATAAAAGTGTACAACATCGTCTGTGATAATAAAAAATGCATGAAGGTGTCACTTGAAGACAAGAGCCTCAGAACTGTGGAAGACTACTGATATACACATGACCACTATGTAGTGTACTGTGTTTAAAACAAGAACTAGTGGAATGTTCTTTTCCATGAAAGTTAATAGCTGCAATAAATTGACTTTTTTTTTTTGATGGCATACAAGACGTAAGGTAGCATTTTCAGCACATACCAATTAGCCATTGTTAAACTTCGCTGTGATAAAAGAAATTGTTAATGACCAACCATAAAAAAGAATTTTAAAAGAAAAGGGAGGGTGCAAAACAGTTGCTGAGGGCAGATCATCTGGTCAGCGTCTGGTCTGTGGCATGCAGATGAAATAAATACAGCACCATAGAAGACATGCAAATTTACTGAGTCAAAGGAAAACAATAAGGTTTACAAAGTTTAAACTATATGCAACTGCACAAAGTACTGACACCTTTTTTTCAATTCAATTAAGCCACTTCTGAAATTATTAAAATAAATGACTGAAGAGTTGTGCAGCGTGAGGAGGCCACTGAAAAAACTTTTACCTTAAGATGAGCACCAGTACTTTTTTAACACAATGAAAATAAGCACAGTATTTTACACACACACACACACACACATATATATATTAAGTATAGATAGATATATATATATATATATATATATATATATATATATATATATTAGGGATGTGCAGGCTCGGATAGGTTCGAGTTTGCACGTTGAGTTCGGATTTTTCCCTCCAAAAAAACGGAACTCAGAAAGAGGCTAAACGTCATCTTACATGGACGAACATCATCATTCCTGGACAAAAGTCAACAACCAAATCTGGGTAGGGAGGGTGGAAAGATCACATATCAAAGAGGCTTTGGCCCAGCAGCCAGAGCCTTATAAAAGATGACACTAAATACACTCACTATCAGCTATCGGAGGATATCGGGTACTATAGTATACTCCGCCCACAGCCTCAAAGTTTATTTTACCTCAGTCTCGTTGCAATCTTTCAGTCGTATTTCTGCTACCTTATGTAGTTCTTCTTTCCCACACCTTTTATATTATAAATTAATTTGTACATTATGATATGTAAATTATTTGTATCATGATAACCCCAACCTATAGCACTGCATAATATGTTAATGTTTTAAATAAAGGATAAAAATAATAGTTCCATGTCTCGTTTCATCTTACACACAATTTTATTCTCCTGATTATATCAATTATTAAAGTAATTTATACTGAATTATGTCATTGATGGGAAAGACTTTTTTAACATAACTAAAAAGATAAAATACAAAGTAGGATTAAAGGGTGATGGAAAGACAGGGGGAAGTCAGGGAAAGGTACAGAGTACAGGATATAGGAATATGGCAGAAGCATTGAAGTGGAAATGAACATGCACAGGAAATAATTCCAAACACTCATAAATAGAAAGGTGCTTTCTTCATTCAACAAAATGAAGCAAGTACAGGTTTGTGAAACGGGCCTAAAGAAAGAGGGGGATACTTCACGGTGCAATTCAACTTTTCACTTAAAACAAGAACAAAATTGTATTTATTCAGTAATATGTACAATTTTGTATTTATTCAGTATATTGTATTTATTCAGTAATATGTACAATTTATTTTAACACTGGTTGAAATTGATGCACACTACTCACTAGGGGCCCGAATCAGTGGTGGATGTTATTACTGCTACAGGTGCGTCTTTTTACGCACCCATGACTGCATGTTTATGCTAATGCCACAGCCAGTCTGCTTCTTATTAAGTCGCTTAGCGGCTGTGGCGGTAATCTGCTGCTGTGCATAATGAGATGCCCCACTGGAGATTGCGCCTGCCCAATGACAGTTGCAATGTCTCCATTTGGACACGGCCGCTAAGGTCAGTGCAACTGTATCTTTGAATGCGGTCACTAACCGTGTCACGCCACCACCCTGTTACCTCCTGGAAATGCCCACTGTAACTGCATGGATAAGCGTGCAATTTCTGTCTGCATCTTTGTGCAGTAACCACAGGACGCATGTACAGACTGAAAATATAGGCCACTTGCATGCGGCATCAACATTGTGTGCATCTCTGACTCACACCCTATATACTATATATATGTAATATATAATAGTACCATAGTTACAGTTTGCCAACACCTGAAGTTAATTATCGTAATTGATTATTGTATTTTTTTTTACCTAATTATATGTTGCAAATACATTATGTAAAATAAAATTTGTATGGAAGTAAAGAAGTAGGAGTAGGCTGCTTCCTTTCAAGCATCAATACAGCATGAAAAAATTGCAACCTCTAACATGAACCATATGGCCTACTGTATGTTTTGCTACAAATAAATGTGAAGACAAAAGCTAAGTAATAGGCTGTTGGGTTTACCCAGCATTTCTATAGGAGTATGTTGGCAGCTAGTTTAGTTGTATAATTCCAAGGAAGTAGAGAGAGTCTCAGTTCTCCTGCTCTTCCAAAGATAGGAATATTTCAAAACAGTTAGACATACATATTTTTGGTAGAAAAACCTTTGTGTATCAATATGGAACCACGTACGACTGTTTTTAGGTTACATATTGGAACAATAACTAGCTCTTCCAGTACACTGATTGTCTGTATCATGGACATCATACAATACCACAAGGAAGGATAATATTGCAAAAAGCAGCTAAATCAAATTTATTGTACAGTACTTGTATGTTCTAACCATCAAAGAGTACTATGAAAAATATTACATTATAGAAATTAAGATTTTTTTTCTGTTGAATTATGATAAATACAGACTTAAGTCATAGGAGTAAATGGGCTATGGGCAACAACTCCACTTCTAAAAACCTGCACTTTAGTAAATATACCCCATAGTGTTATCATGTATTCTCACATGAAAATATACTGTAGATTAAGCAAATATAAATTTTACTATTAAAAGGGGTATAAAACTGGCTGCACTATAATATTTATTGCAATGTGTCTGGGAAATTCAGCAACAGGGAAACTCCAATGTAGGATGAAAACATCACTTGATCAGTATACCTACCCTGAGACAACCAGGCAAGGCAATCACTGCTGCTACCCTTCCCACAGCCACATCCAGACAAATGGTATGGTTTTATTTTTCCCCTTTTTTTAATGAAATTTAAAAATTGCCAGACCCTGTGCAAATCATCATTCCAATAATATAAAACTTGACCATAGTTAATAGTAGAATACTATATATGTTGTTAAGTAGTGTATTATACACTGATGAATACCACCTAATATATTGTATATTGCATCAGATCAAATGAGATCTTTTATGGTGCATACACACGGGACGATCGACAACGATAACGATATCACTGTACGATCTCCCGGGTTCGATATCGAACATCCAGCACACAATGAACCAACCAACGATGGCCAACAATCGCGGGTAACTATAGTAACCTGGTCAATATCGACCAGGTTGGCCTGCATGCATGGGCGATGGACGATATCTCGTACATTGTAATGCAGACAGAAAATTGGAATCTATAGTAGTGGAAAACTGTCCATAGGCACAGATGAATTATTCTTTTCTCTTACAACAAGAAAGAGATAGTTTCCGCAAGCTGTGTTTATTTTATCTGTGTTCTCTTGGACTACACAAAGGCTTTGGACAGCTCTTTGCAACTGAACAATCTGTAACCAAACTATCAAAGTGTTGCAACAAATCCTGATGGACTAAAACGGTTTCACTATTACCTGGTCTTTCAAAACATTTGATTGTGTAAATATCCTCAAAACATTATCACGAGTTGCACAAAACAATATCATGTATGTGAAAATAATAATAAACTTAATATCTTCACTTTTTCTGCAACCCCCTTGTAATCAAAAATACAGAGGGAAACCATATTTTTTAAACAAGGATCTTAAGTACTGCTTAGTAATAAATGTAAAACTGTTTTAAATAGCCTATAATTAAATGAAATTGTCTTAAAGCATTGATGGATGAGTAGACAATATATATAATAAAAAGTCTAGGTAAGATAATATAGTAACGTATGTTATTTTAATGATGTGAGATAATCTCTTCAAATGAAACATTTGCATAATGTATTTTGGACTTCCTTTAAATGTGTTTCCTTTCTATCATACATATGTGTAAGATGACCTCTTATTCCTTTTCGTACCACAGTGGCAGTCACGAGTCGTGGTTTTACGTCAAACTGTTATTTACGATAAGAGACACAATAAGAGCTTCCCTAGTGTGGATGGGTTGTTTCCTGGCTATGTAGGGAACTTCTATTAAAGAGTCAACTCGGGTCCTTACTCTGCAGCCTTCAGCTGTCCTCCTAAACAGACTGAAAAAAGTGTTTTAGTGATCGATCTATTTTGCATTCATCATGACAAAACATCACAAGGGAATAGGGAGCTTTCTAGTTAGCAGCACAACAGAGCAACCAAAGGATGCACCTGGAAAACAAGAATCCCCTCCATGTCATTCCATTAATGTTGTTTGGAATTGTACTCCAGTATGAAAATTCATTTCTGCAACAAGCCAAGAAAGGCATAGCCGGCCAGAGGTAGCACTAATCAAAAGGCAGAAATACATTTATACTAATTCTCTTCTTGTTCTGATGAGGAAAAACTGTATAAGTAAAAAAAAATGGTTCTAAGAAGAAATAAGAATGTTTTGGGGGAAGAAAGTGAATGGTAAAAATCACAGTGGTCCAGGTACCATAATTTTAATGAAAATAAGGGTTGTTTTCTTTATTTGCTCATTCAGAGTAATGGGACAACAATACAACTGACATATACCTATGCACACTTCTCTGAACCTGGAAATTCAATAATGGAAATCAATAAATATTTATAAAAACTAATATAGCAGAGTATGACAAAAATGAGTCAAGTTTGCAAACAAACTCACTTTCCCTGAGAAATTGGAAAGTCATAGGGTGTCTTCCCTATGCATACACTGTTGGAAATTTTCCCTTTAAACTCAGTGGTGGCGATTTAATTGTTGCATGGGCAGCGATAACTAATGAGCGCCCAGTTTTGCAATTCCATTGTTCTGGGAGCTCATTAATTATCGCCCTCTTCACGCCCCATTAGACTGGGTTCAGCTGTGTGGGTTTAGCACCCTAACTGTGGTCAGGGCTCCCTAACCATGGGTTTATCGCACATTTTTGCTCGCACCCACCTGAGGGTGCGAGCAGAAATGACGGTACCGGTGGCTATTGTGCTCAGACGGAGGAACAAATTGCTTTATCAGGTAACTTGAATAAATAGCCACCGGCTATATTTCTCCTGCCCCCAAAGTATTGTGTATTCCAGTTCTGCACAAATATTGAATTCACAATCTACAGCTCCCTGAGGGGCCTATATATGAACAGTCACATTTTAGCCATGATAATTCTCATTTCTTACCACTACTATTTATTCACATTTTCATGAAGGAACACAAGCTCCAATAGGAATCCTCTCCTAAATAAAATTAGTAAAAGGTAGATCATACAATGGAGCCAAGCTCCAAAAAACTAAAGCTGGCCACACACATACCGACTATACTCACGTTCCGACGATTCGTCCGATTTCCCTTGAAACTCTCCCGGCAGCTCTGCACATGATATGCTGTCCAATCTTCGTCCAATCTTTATCCGATCTCCTGCAGCCAGACTTTTTCGCAATGCATTTGAGTCTAGATCTTCAGATCTGCCTTACAGCACGGCAGATCTGAAGATGCGTTGTGCGACCTGCGGGGGCGTGCATCGCATCGTGAGTGGGGATTCACAATTTGGCCATTTTTTACCCGATCTGTCGTTTCGATGTGTCGGAATCGGCCAGATCGGGTAAACAATCGGTATGTGTGTGGCCAGCTTAAGCTTTCTGGAGCTTGGTAAATTGGGCTTTTACTGTGCGCAGTCCCCATAGAGAGCTTTTGCGATGCTGAACAGGGGGAATGAAACATATCTCGGATATCTGCTGCATTACCCATTGTTAAATAGCCCCAATGATCAAATATGCATCAACCCTCAGAAAACAGACAATTTCAGAGAACTGACTGTATAATTGGGCCTTAAGCTGGGTACACATTAGACGATATTTTGGTTGATCTGACAGCCCATGCACGTCAGTCTCATCGTCAGGTCGTCCCTACATGCAGCTTAATCTGACAATGCGACTGGCTCCCCAATGCATTTGGATGCTGCTGGTGAACAACATATCATACGGCCGTTCACCAGATCGTGCGGTATGTATGGACTGCGCGGGATGTTGTTTGTCACATCATGCATCGGCTGGGTACACAGGTCATCTAATGTGTAGCCAGCTTTATAGATTCCTGGTCAGCATGAAATACTTTTCTAAAGGAAAGGAAAAATATATTCATAAGAATCTATGCAACGGAGAATAACCAGATACAAACAAGAATAAAACCCATTGTAAAAACTGCACGTTTTTACAATAGTCCTTCAAAAACTAGCAAGAATAAAGGTTTTGTGTCTATTATGTTATGACTGTTTTATAAAAGCAAATACATCACTTGTTTAAAATACAATGTTTACAGTAATTGTGGCAATGCAGTTTTAAATTAAATAGTATTATTTTAGATACTGACATGAATACAAGCACGTGGCATCCTTTCATCCCCTTAAGGCAGAGGTGGGGAACCTTTTTTCTGCAGAGGGCCATTTTGCTATATATAACAATATTTGCGGGCCTGGTGCAGGCCACGCCCCCTCTGCGTGACATCACAGTGAGGCATGGTCACAATAGCAGAAGATTATAGCAATGTCCGGAGCATCCTGAGGATGATCCGGGGAGCTGTAAGGGCAACATTGTGACCGACTGAACTGTCCTATAGATGCTCTAGGCGGCACTGCTGCATAGATTCTGGCTACAGGGTTTCATTCTAGGCACCCTGCTTGCAGATGAGGCTAGCATAAAAAAGCTCTGAGGGCCAGACCAAATGATTCCACGGGCCTTATATGACACCAGGGCCTGAGGTTCCCCATCCCTGCCTTAAGGCGCTGAAATACTGTATGTAATAAAAAAAAAAAAAAAAAAAAAAAAAAGAAAAGGATTTATGTTGTATGACTAACTGGGAAGGATACCTACTACTAAGGTGTAGGAAATTATAGCGTGGATGTAAATGTTATTGTATATAAAGTAGATATCATTTTTTGCATTTATATAGCGAAACTCATTTTTTTATTCTACAGTCACAGAAACTGCAACCTCTGACCTAATCAAAATGGTATGTAGTTATAATCCTGACCTTCGGGATGCCGGGCTCAGAATACAGGAGCCAGAATCCTGACAGCAGTCAGAATCGTGGCGCCAGAATCCCAACAGTAAATATTACGGTTAGGGGTTAGGCACTAGGGGAGAGTTAGGCTGCATTTGGGTGGGGGAGGGTTAGGGCTAGGCTGCAGGGGGGAGGGTTAGGGATAGGCTGCGGGAAAGGTGTGTTAGGGTTAGGGGGAGGGTTAGGGGATAGCATTAGGACACCTACCTAATTGGGTTGGGGTTCTGACTATTGGGATCCCGAAAGGGTTATCATACCGACACTTGTTGGTCGGTATGCTGACCCTCCCCCTCTCCCTACCCTAACCCTCCCCCTAGTGCCTGAACCTAACCTCCCCTCTCCACAACCCTAAATCTAACACTCCCCCCTTAGTGCCTAACCCTAACCCCTAAACCTAACCCTCCCCCCAACCCCGCTGCTTACCTTCAGCATCCCAGCTGTCGGAAATTATGACCGGTGTTGGTATTCCCATGCCGGTAATGTAAGCTTTGGCATCCCGACCGCATTCCCTCCACATGAAAGCCCAAACTGCTACCACATTCATTTCTCTGACAAGTTACTGTTAAGATTTAGATATTACTTGTGAAGGACCTTCGGGAGGTCTTTATTACATTGTTTTCAATAGTTTTTTGATACACTGGCCAAAAAAATATGCTTTCCTGCAAAATTACAATTGAAAGGACAAAGGGCCTGATTCAGTGGCGCACGCAACGTCCTTATTTTTTTTTAGTTCTGGCCTCCAGGCCACTCGCACAGCTGTGGGTGACCACCCACAGCTTGTGCGAGCGGCCTGGCGATGGTCGCGATTATCGCGACCATCAGCGTTGCGAGGAGACCCTTGTAGTAGGGTCTCAGCACTCGCAATGCCAAGTGGACTTCCAGCTCTAATAGAGCCAGAAGTACACTACTGACATCACGAGTGATGTCAGTAGGGCCACCCACAAATGGCAGGTATTCCTTCGGGAACGCCTCCATTTGTTCAGCCACCCCCCTACCCGCCGACAAAACGGGGCAAGCTGTCGATCAACATCGACAGCCGCCCCGTTTTGATGCGGGCTCCGGAGCGAGTGAAGGTCTCACTTGCTACGGGGCTCACGCGCGTGCGTACTGGGCCACCATCGACCCTCTTGCGAGCGCAATGCGCTTGCGAGCGGGTCTGAATCAGGCCCAAAATGCATCTCATAAGTATATGATAGAGACCAGTTTATGATTCACACAGCATCTCATCACAGTTACCTTTTGCCTTCTATGCTCTTGCATATATCAAATATTAGCTCTGTAAATAAGGAACATGAACTAACATGCTGACGGCTGCTTGGGAGGAGTGTGCGGTGCCAGAGGCAGGAGAATGAGTGCAGCACTTACTAAAGGGAAAGTACTGAATTTATCCTAATTATGCGGAGTTCGCTTACACTTGTAGATTTGGGGTGGGGTGGCAAGTAAATCGTTCTCAGGCATACAAATAAGCTAGGGCAAGAACGGTTAAAAAATGGGAAAGAATGTAAGCCTGATGATTTAGGGCCTGATTCAGAGACATACGTTAATCCTATGACAACTGCATACTCTCACAGATTGTAGCTGCTAAAATATGCTAATGCCGTCCAAAGCACAGCTGAGCATAGGGACGCCCACTGCTGCCTTCTCATATCCGTACAACGACGTGCAACAGTGTCAACATCGGTACCATCGACGCACATCAGTCAGTCATGCTGCATATGCGTCAGGTCTGACCAGATGCAAAAACTGCAGCTCTCCTGATGCGAGCTCTCATGCTGCACAGGAGATCGCAATGACTAATTTATGCACGCCCACAAAACGACGTTTAAACTGTCTTCTTTCCACCCCACTCCTCCATTACCACTCCCAAACGCTGATTACCTGTAACTCACTTTGCGAATGGTTCCTATGTATGGATGTAATTTTAATGCAATTGCTGTGCACATTTGCAAGCAATTGCTCGATCTGCGAAAATATCGGCTTTGTGTAACTCCCTGAATCAGGCCCTTAGTGTTCCCAGCAATTAGCTTTAATAGGCAAATGAACAAACTATTGAACACTTAGGGCCTGATTCAGAGCCGCTCGTAAGCGGCCGCTTGTTCGCTCCGTGCGATGTTTGCCCAACTGGGCATGCGTACGGATCGTAATACGCATGCGCGAACCAGTCAGTGTGGTCGAAATTCATGTGCTCGCAAAATAGCGAATGCCTGATAATTTGAGTGACAGAAAGAGGCGTATGTGGGTGGTAACAGGGGAAGGTGCTTGAAAACGGGGAGTGGAGATCCGATCGCAGGCGTGCTTAAAGGTCAAAACGGGCGTTTTATGGGTGTGCATAATTAAAACAGCAGCGACATTGAGCACGTCACTGGGTTATTTTATAGCCAGAACTGCTCGCAAAATTGTGGTAGCAAAAACCAACCACAAGAATAGCGAGCAGCTCATACCCTGGTCCATGTACTCGATTAATCTAATAATTAGCGGACATGACGTAGGATGTGAGCGGCCAGGGGGCGTAGTTTCCCAAAATATGACCGCAAGTTTTGTTCGCTCGTTCAAACCTAGAGGCATGAACAGACCGCAAAGAGCGAACGGTTCATTTGAATAGCCACCCCTATTTTTTGAACGAACGACCGCAAATAGCGACCGGCTCTGAATCAGGCCCTTACTTCACTTTAATATATACCGCAGCCTGTGGAGTGGTGAGATAAACAATATAGCTGGAAATAATGGAGTGTTTATGCTTTGTTCCATATATATCTTGCTCACAGGTAACATGACTAAAAACAAACTAAATCTTAAATATAAAATAAAAATATATGCATGTTTTCAAAGAATTTCCAATGAATACCAGAGCATTTCATCTAACAGATTAATCTGACCAACTATTTAGTCATTGGCTAACCCCTGTTTTAGTGAGACTACTTCAAGACTGGTGACCAAAACAGAACCACTTGTAGCCGTTTCACACAGATATGATCTTACTCAAGATTTTTGTTTTTTTAAGTTTTGTGAAAGCTCACATTATATATTCCGACAAACAGTTGTTGTAGTGCTTTCTTTGAATGAAAAAGGTACCGTTACTCAGAAAAAAGAAGGGTTACAAGTTTCTACAAGAGTTATAGTGGTTTCTATACTCTCTCTAAGAAAAATAATTTGTTTTTGGAACTTGTTACAATGATAAATCATGCCCACCCCCCTTCCCCACAAAAAAAAAAGATGCCATGAGAAAACAAAAGCAATGAGCTATCTGCGAAGAGCCACTAAATAGGGTGTTTGGGTCAGTGGCAGATCCAGGGGGGAAATCAGGTCAATTGCCCCTAAAACACACACCCCTTTTCCAGGTGGAGTAGTGCAGCCCATACCTTGGAACCCGGAGGCAGCTGCAGGATGCACTACTTAGTGGGGAAAAGGGGTGTGTGTTATAGGGGGGGGTGATCGATTTTATCCCTGTTGTGATACCTGATGAACTCCTGCACTGTCAATACTTAAACAAAGTACCCTTCACCAATAACAACACCTTTCCCGGAACACACACTTGTTCGTAGGTACTCGGCTGCCATCTGGACTTCGCACTTAAAGTAATAACAGTGCAGGAAGAACAGGTATTAAAATATAAACATAGGAATGTGACACTAAGAAATATAGGGAACTACACATAGATTCTCGGGAGGTCTCCCATCGAGGAATAAATCCAAGCCCTTACTGCTTAGCTTCCCAAACTAAACAGAAGTCTGTCTAAATCGAATTTATGTAGTTCTACAAATAGCACTCCTACTAAGTGATTACCAGAATACTAATGTGGTAATACAACTAGCACTCCTGAAGAGTGATTATCAAAAGACTATCTTGCAGTTAATGTCACTGCAAGCTAGTAACAAACAAAGTTGCAATTTAGCTTCTATAATTACGCAGCTAACAAGAGGATATGTAGTTATATGTTCACTACAGTAATAATATATGCATTTTTAAGCAATAGTAATAATTGCTTAAAAAGTACAGACATAACAATCCACACACTCCTTCTGGATCCGTCACTGCTTTGGCTGTGAACTGGCATGCTTCACTTCTGGCTTAGTGAATGGTAAAAGTGACTGTGCTTGCTTCATTGTATCTTCATATGGCTAGGCATGAAAAAATGCTCATATGAAAGACAATGTTACTGGTTTGACCAAATATAGTACAATTATCTATTTACCCACCAGAAAGTGAAAGTATTAAAATGGATTGTAATGTAAGATAATTCAAAGACATGGAACTATTTAAACTTAATTCTGTTTTATTGATTAAAAGGGACTAACCTCAAAAACATCCGTTACAAGTACAGTGCATTTAGTACTAGACACAATTTAGTTATCTGTTTACATGGGCTGTAAGAAAACCCATGGGGATGAGCAGATTTTCTTTCTGATGCCCTCATTTCAATTGGCTCTTCTTTCCTAACTGTACCTCTAATGACAGGTAATCACTCATAGCATTAGCTGATTACTACATACTTACCTACTCTCCTGAAATGTCTGGACACAACACTCTCCAGTAAAGTGGTTTGGACCATGATGACAAGTCCTACCTGGGTCTCCCCTCTGGGGTCTCCTGGACGGTGGTATTAGAGTCGGTAAGTATGATTAGTATACATTAATAATATTGACAGTATAGTACTGTGAGCTGTTGAAGGAGACAAGTACCTTGCCATGCCATAGTTTTTGTCTTTGACCTATAGTAATAACAACTTGATAAGTGTTTATAAAGGGGACACTCATAATATACAATGCATCATTATTCCCAATAAGCCAACTACATGGGCAAAATGGTATTAGCATACCATTAGAAACAGACACAGCCACACAGAAGAGGGTATGACTAGCAGCTCCGGTAAGTGCACCCTGCTAGCTAGGAACAAGGGCCGAGGGAGGGTGACTGTGCCTCTTACAGAGCCTCTACACTCTGTGCGACATCACCGGTCGCCCATCACTATTTACAGCCCTGCACACCTCTATCTCAGGATACTTGATCCTTGTTATCACTCACTTTCATTCCATGCATAGGGCCAGACACAATGCCGATATTCACATAGCTGAGCAATGTTTTTTTAAACAACTGTGCATATGTGTGTGTTGTGAAAAAGTCACACAGCGCATGCGCCAAACAGTCGTACTTACAGAGTCACAGTAGCAATTGAGACGCACAGTCTCAGAAATGTATTACAAATGTAATGGGCATTCCTAGGAAGTGAATGGGAGATGGCTATTTAGAGTAGACGCACACAGATGGTCCATCTGATGGGTGTGTTATGGGAGTGTTGGGGGCATGTCACAGAAATGGTTGCAGTCTCAGACAGACACGTATATTGGTGGCCATACTCCGCCATAATCTGACGGAGAATCTGCACCTAGCATAGGCCTGGTGCAATGGTGGTGTATACAGATTCACCAAGCAGTATTTGAGCATCTAAAGGTGCTGAAACTGAGTGTCGCAGTCCGACTCCTTGCATATTCAGATGCATGGCTGTACACCAGGGAAAGGCTTTTAGCTGTTTTGGCAATGAGTCATAGACATGACTGTGGCAAAAGATATACAAACGGATACCACTGAGTCTGACTTAGAATCAGACCCATAATGTTTACATCTGTTCTGTCTTTCTATTTTATTGGTCGTCTGCTATTTGGGGAAATTGGTTAATCCATGATATAGCAATTGTGAAGCCATAGTTAGCAATAGTGATAAAGGCTTCACTTGGACTAATTTATTCAGAATATAAAAAATTAAACTTGTTTTTGCAATTAAAAGCAATTATTCTGATATAAAACTGAAGCTTTAATATTAATCTTAATTACAGAAGAACTATTGTAACTATTCATAGTTATGAGTAACAGTTCCTGACATGATCATGGATGACACCTTCTCAGGTACAAAGGGCTCAGAGCCGGGTGGGCATTTCTCTGTTGAGTTAGAATTTAGGCAAAATGAATGACAGGAAATATAAAGAAGTGAGAAGTGCCCCCAACCATAATGTCACAACATAACAATCACTTCTTGTGAATACAAGCAGCTCTCTGCAACACCACACCAATGAAAATCATGCATGTAGCATTTAAATATTAACAACCGACAAGTGCTTGTGTAAGTTAATACTATAACGCAGGCCAATTTTTCTGGAATGTATATATATATATATATATATATATATATATATATATTATTTAGAAAAGAGGGCACTTAAAAGAGCCTTTACAATAAAACTAATCTTCTGAAAATTAAATTTTGGCCTGTCATAGTTAGTGAGAGGTTCAGGAACTGAGTTCCTGATGGTTACTGCTGAAAAATAGCACTGCTAAAACGTAAGGGAGTTTCAAAGACTGTTATGGATTCCCAAGTCATGTTATTTAAGTGGGAGGGATCTGGTTAGAAGTACATAAAGATTTAAGGTTAGGACAAGTGGGTGGTTTTTCCCCTTGGCAAAATACACCGATAATACAAATATATAAAGCTGCTGCTAGCACCATCATATAATTGTTAAAAATAAAATTTAAGAGCAGATTCCCAGGAATATCAAACAACTGGTGGTTATTTATGTATTTATTTTTAACTTAGCTGTTCTGAAAAGGGGAGATTAATTCAGCATATAAAATATACCTGATAGAATATTATTCAAATATAAAATTAACATCAACAATGCATAATTAGTAATGAAGCTTAAGAGAAATATTGAGTCATCACCAAATATTAAATATTGGGAAAGCCAACTCGTCACAGTTGTTACTGGAGTGTAATGTACATCATTGATGTTATATGGCATTTTGGATTAAAAAATCATTATCAGAGTAAAAGTGTGTAGTTACAGAACAGTTCCATGATTAAGTACATTAGAAACCAGCTATCCATATTAATATTGTATATGTAGAACTACATAGGCACAGACGGTGTAATGTTTAACATTACTGCCTCACAGCACTGAGGTCGTGGGTTCGATTCCCACTACGACTCTGTGTGGAGTTTGTATATTCTCCCTTTGCTTGAGTGGGTAAAATAAACCCTAGTGTGTATGTGTGTGACTGTGAACATGTGGTAGGAAACATAGATTGTAAACTCCACTGGGGCAGGGACTGATGTGAATGACCAATATTCTCTGTAAAGCGCTGCAGAATAAGTGTGCGATATATAAATAACTGGTAATTAATAAAAGAAAATAAATAAATACATGGCAGTTACTGCAAAACTTGTGTGGGTATAATCATTTACCAATGCATATGCTGTGAGCAAGACAGATTGAAAAAAAGACGACAAGACAGATTGAAAAAAAGATAGTGTGTCCCTATTGTAAATTATAATGAAATTAGATGTCACAGAGATGTCCTATGACCAAAAAAAGGCATGAAACAGAGAGTAGGGATCACAAGGTGCCCTATAGTAACCTAGGCTATAAAGCAAATGCATTTGACCTAAATGTTGAATTGATGACGATATCACGTAGTGCTAATTCTAAGTGATGACTCACATAGCAACTTTTAGGAGTATATAATTGACATTTTCTACTTTATAATTTGTGCAGAGCTGCATTAATTATGGTCTCATTGAAGAACCGGAAAGCATACTATAGTACATGAAATTGCCACTGTATGCAGACTGATGCGGTGTATTTTTTCAGAAATACCAGCAGAATATACAAGAATTAGCTGTTTTTTATCTTCTAAACAATAAAACTATATAATTAAAAAAATATATATTTTTAATTAAATATATTTGTAATTTTAATAAAATTGGGTTCATATTCATAAAGTACTCTTACTAATATAGGAAATAAAGGGTCTTCATTCCAACAAAACTAAAATAATACACAATACTTTATGCGCTTCTTGGATGGTCCTATAAGGAAAATCCATTTACAGACTTTGTCTTTTGGGTAATTTAATTTACGTAGGGTGCAGTCGATTTTTATCATTTGCTATTAAAAAATCTCACTTGAATGTGCTTGACAATATTTCTCATTTCCCATGAGCATAAATCTTTTTAATTCCCTCCCTCCCCTATCATACTTGATGTTTAGAATGTACCTGTAGCAGTGCTTCTTCCAGAGGGGTCAATGTATATTAAAAGGGGTTGTGGGTTGTCTAAAAGGCTTTACCATTGCTAAAATCATCCTCTGCTTAATTTAGAATTTCTCTAAGCTAATATAAAATGATTGATTGTACACATTTCATGTACCTCTTGGTTCTCGCTTTCATTCATCATGGGATGTTTTAAATGAAATGCATTTAGAACCTGCCGCCATCAGAGAGGAGTCTTTTAAATCTTTGGAAAGCAGAGCAAGGACACGGTAAATCAATCTCACTTTAGTTATGCCGCATAGGGCAAGCTTTACACTGATAAAGTAATTAAAGCAGGTATCTTTTCTCTCTATTCCTCTTATAGGGAACAAGTATGCAGTCATTAGACATTTTTTGTTTGATATATCTCAGAACAGAGTTTTAAAGAAACTTTATAGTAAGATTTTTATCATACCAGTGTTTTTTAAATACTAAATATTTTTTCTTAGTCGTGCAAAAATAAATTATGTTACACTGCAAATCAATATATATTGAACCTCAAATTGACATATATACATACAAATGTATGCGCTAAGGAGATGGAAGTTATGTCCCTCATTTGAAAGGGTTATCAATACAATGCTGATTAATAAGTCTTATAGAGTTTATAAGACCTGGTAAAGTTATAATAGTGCTATTACATAATATAATAATTGAATAAATACAGATATATCCTCAAATATTCTTGCTGCAGTCACACCAGGTTCTGTGCGACTGGGCAACCTTTTCTCCTAAAAATGTCTCTTAGTCACATTGTGATGTCGCACCAGGAGACTGTGCTGATTAATTGTGCGACTGAATCTGAATATGAAGTCCTACGATGCAGCAGCCATGGCTTATTTCCACGCCAAGTTCAGTTGTGCTTCCTATACAGATTAAGGGGTAAATTTACTAAGCTCCAATGACATCGAAAGGGCCAAATTCAGCCGTTAAATGCATATCCGGCATTTACTGAAGGCTAAACTCTATCGACTTTGCTCCATTCGGTGTCTAAAAATCTGCTGCCAATTCCTGTAACTTGGCCATTCCTGATTTCAGTGGGACAGTCCCATTTTTCGGGCACTGTCCCACCCGCAGGACGAAGTGTCCCGCGGGTGGTCGGAATGTTGGACACCTCACCGCCGCAGCTGTGCAGCGGTGCCGGCCTCTGGGTACAAGAATGGATGCCGCGCGCATGCGCACGGTATCCATTCAGTGAAGGGGGAGAGCTGGGGGCAGCCCAGTTACTGACATAGTGCTGGGCTCGACCCCAGCATGATGTTAAATGGGAGGCGTGCCATACGGACACGCCCCCAAATAGTGTCATTATGGGGTGTGTGGTCTATGTTAATTAGGCCACACACCCTTTATTGTCACACGTGTTTTCGCCGCACACGAGAGTTGGGGCACAAGGGTGCCTTGCCGCACAGGGTGCGGCTAGGGCTGGAGCCAGCCCTGTTTCGGACACACAGACCATCAGAACAACTTGGCAGCACTTTGCCATAGAAAGCAATAGGACCTTGAAATTTACTAAGGATTCGTATTTGTTTTAACATCCAAAAAATAGTGTAAATCGGACGTAAAAGAAAAAAACAAAACAAAAAGTAAACTAAAATAAAACAACTTTTTCTATTCGAGTTTCACATCAGAACCTACACAGATGCATGCATGGATCAAGGAGATCCATGATACATGCATCTGTGTGTAAATAAATAAACACAGAAGCACAGACTGGATCAGTGAGAACCGTCTGTGCTTCTGTGTTAAAAAAATGAAAACCAGTGTAAAATTTGAAGAAAAAAAAAGGCGCATTCCCCTCCCCAAAAGATCAACCAGCTCCGGGCTTTATAGACCCAGTACTGGTTGTGCTAAATACAGGGGACAAACAACGTAGGGGGTCCCTTGTATTAAGCACAAACAGCACCAAGCTATTCAGAACCAGCCCTGGTTGCCAAAATACAGGGGATAAAAGATGTAGGGGTCCCCTGTATTAAGCGCAACCAGCACTGGGCTCTGAGCCAGTCCTGGTTCTGGAAAAACAGAGAAAAAAAATGCATAGGGTTCCCCTGAAAATTCCAGAACCAGCACCGGACTGTTTCTAGCGGGGGGTAATGCCACAGCCAGGGAAACTCTTTCACCAGGTCCCCCAGGCAAAGCATTACCTCTGACCACTAGTCAGCCCAGGCCGGGGATCCCTGGGGAGCTGGGGACCCTCTCAATATAGGGGTCTCCCTCTCCAGGGCACACCAGGCCTAATAGCCTGGGGCTATTCTCGGCACCCCTAAACACTAAATAGAAATGAATAATATGAATTACAATGAATGATTACACCATCGAACAACACGAAAGACAGTAACTCGGCAGCTTAGTAAATTCAGTAACCTGTTTGAAAAATTAAACACATGAATCTGGACGATGTCATCCGAGATTGATCCTGGATGACATTGAATAGAAATTTGCACCTTAGTAAATTTACCACTAAGTCTCTTGATGCGTCATAAGATGCATTTTTAGGAGAAAAAAAAGACTCCCAGCATTAGCAGAGTTGCACGGGACCTGGCGACTCAGTTGTGCAATGCATCTCGCGCCACATGGCATATTGAGCTAGATGTATCAGCAAGCCAGCACTCCAGAGATGCCCAAATACTTTGCATCTAACTCACCCCCTCTTGGCGGGCACTCCTGTCAGTGGCAACCAGAGTAAAGGCCCTGTCTCTTACTACTAATAGCATTACACTGATGTTTTAGACTAACTATCATTAATTATAATTGCTTGATGTAAAGACACACATTATTATTCATCAGTGATGTGCTTGACAAAAACAAAATGACAAAATATAAAGAAAAACGCTTATCTGTGATCCAAAACTCAGATTCTAATCTTAGTCAAAATACAGTCTAGATACAGTACCAGGATGATACCAAAACTAAATAAAAATGACTTTACTACTATTAAAATACATTTACTTACATATAAATCCATTTCAAAAAAAGTATCTGAACACAGTATAAAAGCAATAATTATTTTAATTTCTGACTTCAGGTGCATAAGTGGAAACTAGTTTATTGTGAAATAAAGAAGAAAACAAATACATATTGTACTCAGGGGTTAAAGTCACCTCTAATGGTAGGTGGAACTAGTTCCACCTCCACCAAGTCCCTGCACAGAAGTTCCACAGACAGAGAGCCACTCACTGTCTGCCTATGGAGGCTCAATTTCTTCCCTCATTTCAGAGAAACCAGTATATAGGTAAGGAAATAATCAAGCTTAGGCAATACATAGGGGTTGCAAAAAAAACATTAGGCATCCAAGTGACATAGACTAGTTTGTGGGGACCTCATAAAAAAATCTCAGAGGCATGGCAGAAAAATAACACTGATGATATATATATATATATATATATATATATACATATATATATATATATAGATATATATAGATATATATTTAGATTTAGATATATATATATATATATATATATATATTTATTTTCTGTTTAAGTGATCTAACATTCTAGTCATAGCTGATGGTAGGAGTGCTAAAAACAGCATCTAAAATGTATTTCACACTGTCATAGCCCCAGAAGCTTCTGGGGCCTAGGCGGCTCCCAGGCCCCCTGCCATTCACTTTACCGTTTTCCTATACACAATAGTTTGTGTGTAAATAACAGTTTTCGCACTTGTTTTGGCCTGTCAGACTAGCGTGGTGGGGGAAGGGGGTTTGGGAGTAGACGGCGGGGGAGATGAGTTCCACCACCTCTCCAGGACCACTTTATGCCCTGATTGTACTATCTTCAAATTCATGCTACTATCTCTCTCATTTATTACAATGAGATTTCTGTGAGATTATTAGAGTTCTGTTGTATATAAATTGTATACACCACAGAATAGTGTGTGGTACGATTATTATTATTATTATGAGTGGAGCAGTGTAAGTAATTGAATGAAAAATGCTTGTGCGCATGGGGCCTTGGTGTACGAAACCATACAGACGTCTACATTATTATTATTATCATATTCACTTTTTTATCGGGTACAACAAATCAGCAATATGTACTAGGTTACTTAAATGCTAGATTAGAGAAAATAAACATCATCTTGCTACTGTTGCTAAGGATGGACTGCTATAGTTTACAAGGGAAATATGCACTTGGTTAAATGTTGTGATAAAGTTGCTGCTTCTACCATCCTTTTATTAAGTATACCATTAGCATACAGTGCAGAAAAAAACCTTATATGTTTAATAATGAGTGCCCTAAGTGCAACTGACATTAGTGTTGCAAGATGTATGCTGAATCCCAATAACTATATTGATCCTGGTAAAAATTAGCCTTCTCTAAGGTCATGACTTAGATCTACACTACATTTAGATTAAAGAAACATTTTCTGAAGTCCCAGAAATTAAATTAGGCTGGGTGAAATATATCTGAACTGTGATTTAGCTATATATTCAATATAAAATAGTATTCCTCCTATTGTTCTCTCAATGGCTACTTTGTACTTTTGCCTTGACACATTAAGATACCATGGGGGAGATGTGTTATAGCGACACTTATCGTGACGCTATAACGCTTCCTGCTTCGCCTCTTTACAAGGTGAATCTGGAAGCACTAACGATGAGATGTATTAACATCTCATCAGCCAGATCGGCTCCACTGAGCATGCACAGGATCTCGCAAGCATCGCAAGATCCCGCGTGCAGCCCTGGAGCCGGCAGCCCCCGCAGCAAGGACAGCGCTGTCCCTGCTGTGGGGATAGGGCATCGCCAAGCTGCAGCTGTCGATATTGATAGCTGCAGCAGGCGGAACGGTCAGGCGAACTGACTGTTCATACACAGCCCAGGTTATCGGCGCTGCTATTTTGTAGATAGCAGCGCCGATAATGACAGGGGCGCATAGCGTCCTTGTCAATTACCACCTAAACCCCAAATCATACATGGGGGAGATACCGCTTCGGCGGTTAATACATCTACTCCCATGTATAGCACTAGCAAGGTGATCTTTTGGCCAGCAAGAAACGTCACATTGTATTTAGTGGCATTTTCCTGATAGAGTAAATGTTTTCTTGGCATACAAAGTACACCAATAGTCATCAGAATTTTAATGTGCAAGCACATTCTTGTCGAAGGGGAACAAAATGTAGGTTGCAGAAAATAAGCAGCCATTTACTGGGTTATTGTTGTTAGCCCAGGGCCATAACTAGAGTTATGCAAGTGGTGCTGCTGCCCAGGGCTCAAGGACGATGAAGCGACACTATCACTGCCCAGCTGGCACTTACATTTTGCTTGCAGGCTAAAGATCTGCAAGACCCCTTGTTTATGATGTCATGAAGTGACGTGTGAAAAGAGAGGGATGTTTAATTCTATTCATATTGTGTGTACCACCTAACTATAAACTCTCTTTCAAAACAACATTTAAGATTACACTAGATGACTGAAAAGACTTTTGATTTGTAATTTAGTAAATGGGAATTTAGCTGTCTAATAAATGCTAAATTACAATTAATATTACCCTCGTCTTTCCTGACATTCCATTCCCATTTAAATTCCTTAGCAGTGCTCTGTACAAAGAAGCACGTGGATAACAACTAATGGTTTAAAAACAAAACATGGTCTCTGGTTTTCAGAACTTTCACTAGATAGATCAAAGCTAATTGTCCACTGGTTGTTCTGCGTTATTGTACATTTGGACATTATTAGTAAATAATCCATTGTTTTAAGATGGACTATCATAGAAATATGGAAGCATGCAGCTTGTAAATTCTGAATTATTTCTTCTGGGCAACAAAGATGTTCTGCCAAAAAAGACTGCAGGGTTTACCCATGTGTACAGCATACGGAATTGTTTATTTGGTGTTTAGTTCTAAATGTTTATTTTATAGGGTGTAAGAATATATTGTACAACTCATCTGACCACCGGTTTTACTCTGAGCAACAGAGTGTAATTTTAAATGATGTTAATTTAACTCAAATTACATGTATTGTTGTGTTATTTGTATTCACAAGCAATATAAATGATTTACAATAACCAAGTAAGTTAATATTTCCCAGGAGGCTTTAATTGCTTTATGAAAACTGCATCTTGCAACACAAATTAATTTACAGCACTGCTGCAAAAGATCTGTTGGAGAAATCAGGTAGAAAAGCCCGTAGCATGACATGAATGTGCGCTGCAAAAGCACTGCCATTTTCTCTAAAGTTTAGCACTCTATGGTCCAAACACAGCCTAAGGTTTTAGACCACATTCAAAACATTATACTAAACACTTAAAGCTAGAGATGGGGTGAAATAAATATAATTATATGTGAGTTTACTAAATTAAAAACTGGCCACAAAAAGAAAATGACTTAAAAAGTCACGAATGATGTTTATATGATGCATATTCGCAATTTTATTTCATCCCTCTATTATGTTCTATTTTTTTACATAGCAAACCTGGAAATATAAGAGGTAATAATATAAACACCAGTAGTGATTTCCCCTGAGAGGTATGGATAAGTCAAATATTAAAACAAAACTTTAAAGAACATGCGACTACTCAAGGCTAACACTGCCTAGGGACAACTAACCACATACGCATCTAATTCAATTATGATGGGTCTAGAAGTTCAAAAACAGTATCTTCTACCCCTGGCTGGTATTCAGGGAAACAGTTTATTTTGCTGTCCCATAAAATATGTTGTCTATGTCAGGTCTAAAGACACCTTCCATTTTCTAAATTTTCTCCACTTAATCATTTACTAAGTCTTAACACTATTTATGATGTGCTGTATTGCGTTTCAAGCCCCTCTGAGTGAAACTGGAGTTTTTGTTAATGTGTTTTAGACTGAATAAAATTCTTTAACTGGGAAAAATTAGGAGGACTTTTACTGTGCCCTTTGCTGACAATACACTGCATCCCGTAATGTGAGGTTTGTATGTCTCTTAAGGGAGACTTTTTGTGAAGCCTACATTTTCAATTAAATGTGTTGAGATTCGGCGTGCCCAGTCATGATCAGAGAACAGCGGGATCTTATTTTAATCCAAGCTATGAGTGGCAGCATGCAGGCTTTAATAACACTCTTCCCAAGCAACTCAGAATCATTACACCTGTGTTAAAGCAGCCCACCTGTTGCTGGTGTAGGAAGGCTGGATCTCTTGGGCTTAGTCCCACATATCGGTTGGCTTGCGATGTGCCAGAGGCTGTGTAGGCTGGAAGAGAGGAAATGGAGACAATGAAAACATAGGACCAGGATCCTAGCACTGAAAGCCTAACAAGCTGCACATACTTATAACAAGAAGTAGAATCTCAGAAACTAGCAAAGTATTATAAAAATTTCCAAACTTACACATAGTGCCTGCACAGTCAGAATGTATGTTTAACGGCATTACTCATATCAACTTTCATAATTCTGGGCTACCAAAATAATAAATTGCAATCTGGTGGGTTCTCTAGTAAACAGGAAACATTTTATCATAGGAAGCCTGCTGTTGTAGGTGGCATCCCATCTGGACTTGGTAAGCCTTACACAGTATGCCTTAGCTTGTTAGCAGAGCCACTGTGAAATCTGTTTGTACCTGCCTCCGCCTTGTGCATTACAAAAAGACAGATGATTCATCCAACACACATGGTTCTCTGACATATAAATATTAACAACACTAGTACTTATTGTAATATCCAGATTTGACATTACACAGTGGAATAGTTCATCTCAGAGAACACATAATTGTGTGGCACATTCAGCAACCAGGCTGGGATGCTAGAAAGGTATAATACTTTTTCTTTACTGCACATTAGTAGCAGGGATTAGTTTGCAATATGAAATGGACCATTGTCTCTTTATAAATTATTACTTATAATTAGGGATGAGCGGGTTCGGTTCCCTGAGAACCGAACCCACCCGAACTTCGGGGATCCGGGGCGATCCGAGCCCAAGCTCGGATCTCCCTGTCTGCCCCGGATCCCTCTCCCGAGGCAAAACCTCGAGATCTGCTGTCGGATCTCGAGGTTTTGCCTCGAGCGGCCATTTAAAAAAAAATGCCTTTGCCTTTAATGGGCAAAGTGCTGATTGGCTGACAGAGCCGTCTGTCACGGCTCTCAGCCAATCAGCATTATGGTGCTCATTTGCATGTAGCACGGACTCGTGAGATCCGTGCTACATGCATCTGTGTGATTGACAGTGACACAGAGCACAGATGGGTCAGTGAGACCCGTCTGTGCTGCTGTGTATTTCAATGACACAGATGCACGCACGGACCAGGAGATCCGTGCTACTTGCATCTGTGTCATTGACACAGAGCACTAACGGGTCCGTGAGACCCGTCTGTGCTGCTGTGGTAAATTAAAAAAAAAAAACCTGTGTAAAAAGAGAAAAAAATGGCGTGCCCCCCCCCAAAAAAAAGAGCAACCAGCCCCGGGCATTAGTGACCCAGTGCTGGGTGTGCTTAAATACAGGGGACAAACGACATAGGGGTCCCCTGTACTTAAACACAACCAGCACCGGGCTAGTCAGAACCAGAGCTGGTTGCCAAAATACGGGGGACAAACGACGTAGGGGTCCCCCGTATTCTGCGCAACCAGCTCTGGGCTCTGATCCGGTCCTGGTTCTGGAAATACAGGGGAAAAAAATGAGTAGGGTTCCCCTGTATGTTCCAGAACCAGCACTGGACTTTTTCTAGCGGGGGGCTGATGCCACAGCCAGGGGAGCCCTTTCACCGGGCCCCCCAGCCGCAGCATCAGCCCTGACCGCTAGTCAGCCCAGGCCGGGGATCCCTGGAGAGCTGGGGACTCCCCCAATAAAGGGGTCACCCTCTCCAGGGCACCCCAGGCCCAGGCTGATAGCCCGGGGCTATCCCCGCCACCCCTGGTGGCGGTGGGTGGCGGGTTGATTGTGTGGTGTGGTGTAAATAAAGAATATCAAACATTGTCTTTACAAGTAGAACTGCAAGTCCCAGCAAGCCTGCCCCGCATGCTGGTACTTGGAGAACCACAAGTACCAGCATGCAGGGCATTAAGGGCCCACTAGTACCTGTAGTTCACCTGTAAAAAAATGTTTAAAAAAAACACAGGACACACACACCGTGACAGTATAAGTTTATTAAACATACATACACACACACACACACACACACACACATGTACACATACTCACCTATGTAACCCTGTAGCATCGGTCCACTTGTCCGGTAAAGTATCCATAGGGGACCTGTGAAAAAAAACATACTCACCATCTCCTATGCGAGGTTCTGTCCTCTTCGTTCCAAAGTAGGCATCCCCGGACTTGGCAAAAAAAAAAAACGAAAACGCGATCCACGAACTTAGTACCGTTCTATAGAACGGTACTTCCCGAATGAGAGCTTAGCGGCGGGGTATCACCATGGAAACCCCGCTGCTAAGCGTTCATTGGCTGAGAGAGGCCATCTCCCGTCTCTCAGCCAATGAACGGCTCCCTCCATTGTAGTCAATGCTGGGAGCCGCAAGGTTATTAAAGTTTACCCTGCGGTTCCCACCATTGACTACAATGGAGGGAGCCGTTCATTGGCTGAGAGACGGGAGATGACCTCTCTCAGCCAATGAACGCTTAGCAGCGGGGTTTCCATGGTGATACCCCGCCGCTAAGCTCTCATTCGGGAAGTACCGTTCTATAGAACGGTACTAAGTTCGTGGATCGCGTTTTCGTTTTTTTTTTTTGCCAAGTCCGGGGATGCCTACTTTGGAACGAAGAGGACAGAACCTCGCATAGGAGATGGTGAGTATGTTTTTTTTCACAGGTCCCCTAGGGATACTTTACCGGACAAGTGGACCGATGCTACAGGTTACATAGGTGAGTATGTGTACATGTGTGTGTGTGTATGTATGTTTAATAAACTTATACTGTCACGGTGTGTGTGTCCTGTGTTTTTTTAAACATTTTTTTTACAGGTGAACTACAGGTACTAGTGGGCCCTTAATGCCCTGCATGCTGGTACTTGTGGTTCTCCAAGTACCAGCATGCGGGGCAGGCTAGCTGGGACTTGCAGTTCTACTTGTAAAGACAATGTTTGATATTCTTTATTTACACCACACCACACAATCAACCCGCCACCCACCGCCACCAGGGGTGGCGGGGATAGCCCCGGGCTATCAGCCTGGGCCTGGGGTGCCCTGGAGAGGGTGACCCCTTTATTGGGGGGGTCCCCAGCTCTCCAGGGATCCCCGGCCTGGGCTGACTAGCGGTCAGGGTTGATGCTGCGGCTGGGGGGCCCGGTGAAAGGGCTCCCCTGGCTGTGGCATCAGCCCCCCGCTAGAAAAAGTCCAGTGCTGGTTCTGGAACATACAGGGGAACCCTACTCATTTTTTGTCCCCTATATTTCCAGAACCAGGACCGGATCAGAGCCCAGAGCTGGTTGCGCAGAATACAGGGGACCCCTACGTCGTTTGTCCCCCGTATTTTGGCAACCAGCGCTGGTTCTGACTAGCCCGGTGCTGGTTGTGCTTAAGTACAGGGGACCCCTACGTCGTTTGTCCCCTGTATTTAAGCACACCCAGCACTGGGTTACTAATGCCCGGGGCTGGTTGCTCTTTTTTGGGGGGGTGCACGCCATTTTTTTCTTTTTTTACACAGGTTTTTTTTTTTTTTTTTTACCACAGCAGCACAGACGGGTCTCACGGACCTGTCATTGCTCTGTGCCAATCACACAGATGCATGTAGCACGGATCTCCCGGGTTCGTGCTACATGCAAATGGGCACCATAACGCTGATTGGCTTCCTGTCTGCCACTGCAGTGCCACTCCTAGATGGGCCACGTGTTTGTGCCGCCCCCTTGTGTCGCTTAGCATAGTCATCCAGCTTCCTCGGTACAACCTTTTGGCCTAAAAACAATATTGTGAGGTGTGAGGTGTTCAGAATAGAGTGGAAATGAGTGGAAATTAATGTTATTGGGGTTATTAATAGCGTAGGAACAAAAAAAGGCCCATTTATGTGATTTTAGCGTTTTTTTTTTTATTTTTTAAGAAAAAATCCAGATCCAAAACACAAAACCCAGAACCCAAAATACGGAAGGGTGGTTTTGGCAAAACCAATCCAGATCCAAAACACGAAGAAAGATCCAGATCCAAAACCAAAACACAAAACACGAAAAGTGTCCGGTGCACACCCCTACTTATAATGGAGTATTACGTTTGTGTATCAAGCAGTGAAAAGTGTGGAGAAGTGAACCAGTGGAGAAGTTGCCCATAGCAACCAATCAGCTCCTACCTATTAGTTTATAGACTGTACTTGATAATGCTACTTCAAAGCTTATTGGTTGCTATGGGCAACTTCTCCACTGGTCCATTTCTCCATGCTTTTCACTGCTTGATACATAAACCCCTATGTATGAAAACTTGTCAGGGTCTTCCCTTCAGGGGTCTTCCCTTCAGCCCCCATATGAAAATTACCCCTGATTATTATAATTGAAAATTCCAAAATGTCTTGTGACATCCATAATATTATTATTATCATCCTTTATTTATATGGTGCCACAAGTGTTCCGCAGCGCCTTACAAAGTACATAAACAAATAAGTGAACTAGAAACCAGTGACTTATAGTACAAAACAATGCAGGACAAGATAATGGTTTATACACATTGCTGCATTAGTGATCATAACACTCAAATAAGCAACAGGGCATAAGCAATCAGGTGTTAGGTGCTTGAGTGAGGAGTAGATGAAAGTATAAGTAAGGAGAAGCACAAGGTAGAGGGCCCTGCTCCTGAGAGCTTAAATTCATATAAAGTACAGTGTACATTTTTTTATAACGCAAGAGTTCTACCAATTATATATATATAATACCATACATTTTGGAGTTTTAGCTAGCAACATACTGTTCTCGGATTTTATCAATGCATATGTAGTCACTAAACTATGATAATGTTCTGTAAATGATAGTGCTGATTGAAAAGTGTTGATGCTAAAAGTTAGAACAATTACTTAAGTCATTATATCAGCAATAGAAATTCCTAAAACTGAAGCATTATAACCAACAACATTGCTTTTGATAAGAGCTGTCCAAGTTTTTAAATAAAAAGAATGCATACGGTGCATAACAACTGTGTTGACGCACCAGAAACTATAAAAATGTCATAGCAAAACTTAAAAATTAACATATCCATAAGTGTGAGAATGTATCACGATGAGAATGTATCTATGCCAAAGAACATTATGACAAAATGACAAGGAATGCATTTTACCAGTGGCTGAAAATATGTTTACATCTTTATTTAACACTCTTCACACAATTACAGGGAATGGATCATATTAAATCCATGTAATGATGCATTTGTCATAGGTCCATTTGGTTGCAGTTCCATAGGCTTTCAATGTTGCCCTTCTGCTTGAGCTGTGCTCCTTTCAACAATAAACAGGATTCAGCTGAAACTGAACTTTAAAGAGGGATTGGGGCAATGCAGGGTGAATGCTCAATGGACCATAGACAGAAAACTATACTGCAAGCAAAGTCTATAGGTTGAGAATACACCTAGCACTGCCCAAAGTGGTCACGAGAACACAGCTCAAGATGAGGGAAACACAGGCTGCACGCTCAAGTGTGTAAACGTTTAGCCATGCCAATCTTCAGGTTCATATACTCAAACTACAGGATCTTCAATTAGCAGAGGTGACATATTGTATTGACACTACTGTTGACTACTTTGTTATGTGCTCATTAAGTGACCATTAAGATCTTAAGACTTATAACTAAATTATAAGTAAATGTTTTTTGTTTTGTTTTTAAGTTTTGAAAGAGAGAAAAGCATGAAGAAGCAGCATGGAATCCTGTACAACCAGATTGGACAAACAAATTAGTAAATAATCCAGAATTCCTTATTGCAGTAATGACTTTGTAGCATTCAAGTATTGGCTTTAAATTACTATTTTAACGGTTTGGTTTGCAAAGTCCTCACATAATCGTACACTGTGTGTGCTCCATAGCTATGTATAACCAAGCTCTGGTCACAACTGTATAGAAGGGGACATTGGCCAAGACCTAATTAAGTGCATTACGGATACAGATTATTTTATTGTGACATCTTCCAGACTAGGGCACATTGGAAATAGTGTGGAAAGCAGTAGCATAACAGTCAGCTAGAAAATTCGAGTGGATTCTACTGAGCTCCTCCACTATACCAGACACTTAATAACTTACGTATGGATGAATTTACCTCACCTTCAGTGGATGTAGTGATGGGCTTGGTGTCAGTCATGGTTAGTGTGACAGGTCTCACTGCACCGTGATGGGGTGATGGCGCCAACACAGGAGTGAAGTGGCCAGGCACCTTCCCTACGACTTGCCCGCTGCTGTTAGGCTGTAAAGAGATTATACAAAGTTAAACCATGCAGTCTTATGTTGAAGGCAGTCACTCTACATTGATGATTGAGTGAAATGTAATAAGAAATGTGAAATCATGCCATTGCAATATTTGATGTTCTAAGGCTTATGTTCCTTCATCTCTCTGCTGTACTACAAACTACCTGAATGACACTTATCAAATATCTTACAGGTTTTCAGGGTTCCATGATCTTCGCTTAGGACTAAACATTTATTTACTATTGGCAAACATTCTGCAAAGAATTTTCACTGTTCCAGAGATGAGGATGGCCTGTGCTTCAGAGGTCTGCTATGAAAGTATCACAGACTCCCAGGCATAGTGCCACCTATGTATACATAAAAACATCTACACAGTTATTTTGCTTGCCTATTAAAATATGTGATGTCATTGGTTATATACAGTATATGAAAACAACATATTTACAACCTTTTTAAACTCTTCAATTCTTGAAATTTTTGTGCAGACGCATATTGCAAACTATAGGAAGAATAATGCAATCTTTTATAAAACAAATTAAGTGAAGTGACATTCAAGAGGCAAACAGAAGAGAAAGCAACAGAGAGAAGGTTATATCCATACATGCTGTCAACCAGACCAGCAGCAGTTGCTAATGTGTCTATTGAAACTGTCACACAAGACGAAACAATAGAAAAGACTCTGTAACAAGCTACATAGAATTTCTTCACAATAGAGTCATTCAAAACACACAAAAATCCCTACGAGCATTTAAAAGAAATTGTGTTTGGGAAAAAGGGCAGAGAGTAGCCTAAGAGTTGTTTTCCTGATGTCTGTAGTCTGTATTTATTTAGTACTATTTTCTTACTTACACTTAGTCCTCAATTGCATATAAAAGGAGCAAAGCTTTTGCTTGCTAGAGTCTCTTAAATTGGTTTCCATTTTTTATTTTGGGGTATTGCCAACAATTTCTAACCTTTAGTTCACAATGAAGGAAAAGCTCTGCACTTGGGGTGGAGCTCAGGTTATCCAGGGCTGACATTATGTCTGTGTATGTGCAGGGGGTAGGGATATAAGTCTTTCCAGAAACATTAGTGCAGCTGATCATTTTGCATTTCTCAGTGTGCTTCAGTATGAGGGCTGCATTAAGTTTTCCAGACATCAAAAGCCTCTGTGCTGTTGAGCTCACATATAATTCAGAAATACTATTCTGAAGTAATGATCTAGTATTGTTGTGTGAGCTACTTGTGTAACTTATACAGATACAAATGGATGAATTTGACAAATTTTACCCACATCACATGTCCATAAAATAAAACGAGTGTAGCAATGAGACTTGTGATGACACATATATATTGTCTTTTCACAAGAATAATGACTTTTACACTGTGACATATAAAGCTATCAATGGAATAGAATGTATTATGGTACATTCTGAAATTGTGCGCAATAGCACTGAACTATGGGCCTGATTCAGAGCCGCTCGCTCTGACAGAGCGCTCACTCTGAATCAGGGCCGGGCTTTTTTATTTCTGGAGTGGCCTCTCAGGCCGCTCGCATAGCTGTGGGTGACCACCCACAGCTATAGCGAGTGGCCATGATGATGGTCGCGATGGTCAAGACCATCGCGACCATCGGGCTTGCGACGAGACCCTTGTGGTAGGGTCTCGTTCATCGCAAGCCCCAGAGAGCTTTCGGCTCTAACAGAGCCGGAAGTTCTCCACTAACATCACTTGTGATGTCAGTGGGGCCGCCTCCAAACGGCAGGCGTTCTCATGGGAACGCCTCCGTTTGGGCAGCCACCCCCACAGCCCGCCCACCAAAGGGGGCGAGCTGTCACTCAACATCGACCGCTCGCCCCCTTTGGTGCGAGACCTGGAGCGACGGAGTGACCGTCGCTAGCCGGGTGTCGCGCATGCGCACGACGGAGCCGCTGTGGGCCACCATCGACCCGGTTGCGAGCGCTCAGCGCTTGCGACCGGGTCTCAATCAGGCCCTATATGCATATGTCAAGATCTTGAATGCTGGACAAAATAAGATGTTATTAACACATTTACTTGATACTGCTATCTTTAAGTGACTTCTTCCTGTATTTCTTAATAATTATATGAGTAACACCAACATTTCCAGGGCAATTTTAATAAATTATGAGTCAAGTGCCACACACGCTAATGCCTATCTGGTACATTCTCTGCCATTATTTTATTGGGAAAAAGAGGCAGTTTGTAAGACTAGTCAAAAAAGAAAAATATATTATGTTTACAAAGTGCCAACCCTTTTTGGAGGGTTTAATCTCAAAATTTAAAGCAACCGTGATAATAAGAACAAAATATTATGGCTTTTGCATTTAAAATTAGTGCCACTTTAAATTTTGAAGTCAAACCCTTCGAGAAGTGGCAGGTTTTAAAAAAATGCCTGCAGCCATTGCAAGTTCCGGTAAACACAGCTATGTACAAAGCTAGGCAAAATAATAGCTCGTAGGCACTATGAAAATTTATTTCTATTGGGGTAATAATTATACAGTTTGAAGTTTTTGGGGGGATATTTACCAAGCAAAAATTAGACTTAATTATTTTGTTTTTGTGTCTCCTTCAGGGTATTGATATGGGATTTGCATTACATTTTCAGATACATTAGAGAATTACAGAGAAAAATACATTTCTTCTTGCTCCCACACAAGGCTGACTTTAAGGAAAAGCTGCTAAAAGCACAGTTTGATCTCTTTGCCACTAATGTGCTGACACAGAACACTTGGTCAGGAAAAAAGGTCAGTGCAGATGGAACTGCTGCCTTTTTGTTTAACTTCGCCCTGTGTAAATATATAATGTGATGGTAAATATTATTACTACTATTCCTTTATTATTTGGACTGGGATTTTTCAATAAAACATGAGTCAAAAAGAAAACAAATACATTTTCATTTGGATCACGCAACATGTTCTTTCAAAAAGAGAAAAATGTTTGTGTGTTTTGCTTTGTGCCATGTTTGAGGAAATATGGAAGGCCCAGAATATATTTTTACAAGTGCGGCATCACATGGATAGATTATTTATTGGATACTGACACAGCACTCTCCAGCTATGGGACTGCCTTCATGTGGGAGCGCTGGGTCAGTCTCTTTTTCTTGCTCAGGACTCAGGTGTTAAACTGCAGCAAAGAGCTTTCCAACAAAGGCATCTGGCAGCTTGGCAAGCTATGGAGCCAGTTGTGATCACAGCTTTGGGGCTGCCTTGGGGTACGCCATTTGTCTTGGAAGCTAATCAAGTTTTAATCATTGTTTTGGCCATGACAGCCTTTTGTTTTTCTATACTTGGAATACTCACGGTCTATCCATGTCTGATATTTCTGGAACTGAATAGACACTGCCAATATGAAAGTCAATTAATGTAACTTCACTACAGTTTAACCGTGAGCACATATATAATGGTGAGGAGCAGCTAAATTGATTCCACAGTGTTGTCATGCAAACTCCATTGAATAGTATTAAAGCTGATTGTCCATCTACAAATATGACCTTTCAAGAATTCCTGGAATACACATTTACAGTGTAACAAGTCTCCTGGTGTGTTCAGTCAAGGTGAGCCAAGTTGTGGTGACAACCTGACACAAACTGAACTGAAGGCATATAGGGCCTGATTCAGAGCCGGACACTATTTGCCCTCGCTCGTTCAGAAAAAGGGGCCGGCTATTTAAATTGAGTGTTCGCTCTTTGCGGTCTATTGACGCCTCTATGTCTGAGCGAGCGAACGAAACATGCGCTCGCTATTGTGTAAAGATGCCCCCTGGCCGCTCGCATCCTACGTCATCTCCGCTATTTATTAGATTAATCGAGTACATCAAAAGGTGTCGGAACTGCTCGCAGTTCTTGTGGTTGGATTTCCCTACCGCAATCATGCGAACAGTTCAGGCTAAGAGACAACCAAGTGACGTGGCCGATGACACTGCTTTGTTACTTATGCACACCCTTAAAACGCCCGTTTTGACCGTTTGGCACGCCTGCGTTCGGATCTCCACTCCCCGTTTTCAAGCACCTTCCCCTGTTACCACCCACAAACGCCTCATCCTGTCACTCAAATTAGCAGGCACTCGCTATTTTGCGAACACACAATTTCTGACCGCAGTGACTGGTTGGCGCATCCGCATTACGACCCATGCACATGCGCAGATGTGCGAACATCACTCGGAGCTTACGAGCGGCTCTGAATCAGGAACATAGTCTTCACGTAATTTTTTGCTCTCCCATTCCATAGAATGGCCATTTGCCATATTACATTGTCTGGTATCATTTCCCCCCCCCCCACCCCCCCTCCAAGATTGCAGGGAGCAACGTCATCACGCCCAGCAATTCAGGGACGGGCACTGCTGAGTACTTGTAGGGGGAGAGTGTGTGGAGCTGCACACCTTGATCCTCCTCAGGAGTCTGGGCTTTGTCTACAGTTTACTGCTCTTGCTCTGTCTCAGCTGCCGGTTGTGTGTGTAAAATAGAGTAGTGGAGTCTGTAGCCGGTTCAAAAATAATCTACTAGTTTGAAAGTTGGTATTAATAATTTTATATATAAAATTCATTGGTCTGTTTGTTTGTTTGTCCGGTTATGCATTCGGACACCCCTGCAACGATTGGGATGAAACCAATGCGAGGTGGTCCAGTTGGATCCTGACCAGGTTTTAGGGAAGTTTGGGTCTCGGTCGGACCTCCTCTTGGCGTACGCTGGGCAGAACTTTGACCCGGGGAGCCTGTTCTGAGCCTTCCACTGGATGGATTTGGACAAAAACCTCACAAAGTGGTAACATTGGATCCCAGAAGACATAATAGGGGGGTTGAGGTCTCGGTTGGACTTCCCGTTGATGTACGGTGGACAGAACTTTGACTCAAGGAGCCTATTCCTGGCCTTACACTGATGGATTTGGATGAAAACTTCACAGTGGGGTGGCAATTGGTCTGGGATGCCTAACAATAACTTGACTAACACTACACTTGACTGTACGGAAAGGATTGACGAGTCCTGATTTTTTGCTCTGGTATGGCTGCAAAACAGAATTCATGGAGATAGTGTGATACAAACAAATGGTTATTTCAATACCATCCACTTTTATTTCAGAGAAAAAAAATATATATATATTTGATTTTTTTTTTTTTTGGTGATGTGTGTGTGTAGGGCAAGAGGGGGGGGGTGACACCATGAGTTACAGCACCGAGTGACACCAACCCTAGTGACGCCTCTCTCGGCTATTGCTGTGTCTTTCCATCCTCAGTAATTTAGTACAAACATATCTGCATACGTTAAAATGGAATAGGATAGTCTATTTTTCATGATCTAGTTTGCAGAGAGCATGACATATGTAAACTATTATAACAATCTGTGACGTCAAGATCCCTGGTGATATTGATGTACATCAACATCTTATATTAAGGGCATGTAGAAAAGGGCATTAAAAGACAAAACTTGTAATATGCATACACAGAAAGCTTTGTCTCTCAACAGAAACTTGTTCTTAAAGTCTTTCAGCAGCATAGTGTTCCATTAACTCAATGATTCTGATGCAGCCATCCATTCTTTCTTTATAACTGGATGGAATTGTTATTGACCTCTCATGGGAAAATTATGTTTATGTTGCACAAAAGTGCACATTATATTATTGGTTTTAATATTTTGCTAAAAAGTGCAAAATTAGCCTGTGGCTGCGCTGAAAACAAGTACAATATGTTTTCCATCCTGCTGATTGGATCTGGTACAGCACTAACACGTCACACATGAAATAGCCTAATGGAACAGGTGACAGTGGAATGGGTATGTAATGCTGGCTGTCAGGATGCCTCCTGTCAGAATACCGACAGCGGCTTCCCGATAGTTAAGTATACTTACCCTCCCCTAACCTTCCCTAACCTTACCCTCCCCTAACCTTCCCACCTTGTAGCCTAACCCTAGTCATCCCCATTAGTGCCTAAACCTAACCCCCCCCCCCTTCATGCCTAAACCTCCCCCCTTAGTGCCTAACCCTAACCCCCCCGAGTGGTGCCTAACCTCCACCCCAAAATCTAACGCTAACCCCACTACACTCCATAAACCTAGCCCTCCCCCGCGGCTAACGCTAAGGGCGCCCCGGACTTACCTCGTTCGGGCTGGCACACTTCGGCGTTCCGGCTGCGGGATTAAGATAATTGTCAGTATTTTGAAGCCTATCTTAAAACCCTTGTCGGGAACTACATCCCGGGCACAGCATTTACGATTGCTAACCTTTGGTTCACAGGCATGGCAGCAAGGAACAAAACAAAGTGCTATATTCTGTACTCTGACACATGGATTCCTGGCCAGTCAGCAACCCACACTGTTTTATTTGAAAGTGAAACAACTACCAATTTTAGGTCATATGATGTGCTTGTTTCTTGGGAAAAAAATACTAGGGGCTGATTTATGTTGACAAAAGTACTTGTACATTTGACGCATGTAAAAATGTGACTTGCATAGCATGTTGCACTGCACACGTGCAGAACACTACACCTTTATTTAGAAATTAGCTTACTTTATACCTGTCACCCTTGTGCCATGAGAGGCAAGTCAGGGACGTTTAAATGTAAGTTCAGCATAGCAAGTCTACTAAGTTAAGAATGCATCCAGCAGTGGTTCCTACTCTCTTGATGAAGGCGGCTGTCACTGCTGAAGGAGAAGAGGAGACAGCCTCGGCTGGTTGTGTCCCGGCGTCTGCACACTGAATGTGGCAGGCTCCGGTGCATGCGCACAAGCGCAAAACACTGGTTCCTACAGCAGTCACTAGAAGCTGAGTAGGGGTGCCTGAACGGTAGAGGAGCGGCTTCCCACTGGAAGTATGCTCTCTGCTAATCGCAGCCCAGACTGGCAGTCCTAGAGGGAGAAAACACCTCCCCCTGGAACTGTCTGTACTGTGTGCGACAGGCAGGTAGTGCTTCCAATGGGAAGTCACTGCCAGTTACCAAATGTAGCCAATGCAGTCACAGACTGCACCTGGCTCACTGAGTTGGAGGATTTTACTGTGGGTGGGGAGGAGGGCTACGGCCCCTAGGTCAAATCCGCCACGGGATGCATCCAAATCAGGAGTGGCTCAAGGGGCGGGCTAGCATGGCCACTGCTCGGGGCGCTGCAGGCCACCCCACCAATGTCATCTGATCTGATGGCACCCGCCCTATAATCCTCCATTCTCTTTCCAGAATGCCAGGTGTGACGACTTCACTGCGCGTGACGTCATCACGTCTGGCATTCTGGAAAGAGTGCTGTGAGAAAGAGGAGCCGCACACCTCGGTGTCCAGCGTGTCGCCCTCAGGCTCAACCGCCACATTCTTCAGCCACACTGTGACCGCCCAGTCTGTGAGGGAGCTACTTAAATTGTTTGTGATTTGAAAGTGGCCCGGCGGAAGATCATTGTCCTGCTTCCACAGATTTGCCAGTGACTGCTCAGAACCACCCTGCTGACCCCTCTGTAAAAGGCTAAGTTATTAATTTGAAACACAATGTATAGTGTTCGTGTATGGTACTATGGTAGTTTACAAAGATTAGGCCTGAATTCTACATGGTCTAGAACCAGCCCTGATCCCAATTGTGACGTAAGATATAAGATATGCCTTTTTGGAAGCATGTCGCTTCAAGTCCCATAGACCTTGTGCAAGTTTGCAAATTAATGATTATGGAAAACCTTTGCACAGGACAAATCTCTACACTAGATTTAAAGCTACATATATCCTAGTATCTGCGAAAATAAAATACAGCTGTGTAGAGTCACATTTTTACAATTAAATCTAAACAAGGCCCTAAATGTCTAAATATACAACTAACCCCAGTAAAAGCAACTGATATTCAGCTCTGTAAAGAGACACACGTGTGCATAGCAATTTTGGAAGATCAATATTGTCTGCTAACTATTCTCAGTTACTCTGATTTCTTATCCTGATTGTGGACATGAACCGTGGATCACACAGCTTGTTTATCACCCAATTTGTTGTAGTTAAAAATATGCAAAGAAAATTGACCGCTTTGCTTCTCTATTAAAGCAAACATGAGCTCTATAGCACTAAACTAATTTTTTCTTCTACATATTCGATTGAATGGCATAGCTGTTTTAGTATAATCAGTGCAGTGGTAATGTAATTACACCACAAAATTGCTGTGGGGACTACAAGACAGCTCAGTTGCTTGTCCTGACAATTTAAATGAGCGTATTACTGAGTGTGGCAGGGGAGGAACAGTTCATTCTAGGTAAAAGTTGGCATGGTATCTGTTATTTCCATCTGCAGCGCTATAAACAGGAACCCTCACCCAGATGCATGGATATTTCAGTATGATAAGGCTGCACATTCTGGCCAGATGATCTTATATCTCACAGATTTTCTGCCTCTAAGAGGCCATATTTCCTTGAATTATGAAATTTTCATGCACAAAAAATGTGGTGCCGTTTTCATGTAAATCTAGACAGCTTGCATGGCTTTGAGTCTATGAAAAGGAATTGATAAATGTATACCACAGGTTTGCAAAAATGTATCTGATGTACACAACAAATACATTTCCAGATTCCACAGTATTTTAAACACTTTTGTAATGCAAGCATTTTTTTAATTACCGTAAGAATTACTGTGTTTGAGTTCAAAGTTCACTAATAAAACCATTAATAACATTAAACAATGCAGTCATTAAGTTTAAGGAGGTTCAAACATGTTCAAACCCACTGAACCTGTTCGCTTTGCTTAAATATTAATCTTACTTACTCAAACTTTAGAGTGAAATAAAAGTATCACAAATATTCAAACTTTAGAACTGGTTTGAGACCACTCTGAGATAATTCTTAAGAATTTGATCATCTCTAGCATGTTGAGCCTGATAATGAATCAGAAAGAAAAATGAATGTCAGTCTTATTTATGAAAAAAGATGGTGATTCAATTTTTTATGATACTTTTTAAAACATATAATATATGCAAGGTTGTTAAAAGCAAGGGCCTCAAAAAGAATAGGTTTATTAGGTCTATTACATGATATGCACAGTGATTTATCCTGCAGACACAAGACACAAATGTCTTGGATGACGTAATTTCGCCAGCGGAAACTTATCCCCGTTCTCAATTCCAAAGTCACGGGTGTGGAAAGTCAATGCATTGGAATAGGAGTAAAAGATTTGCCTATGAGTAACAGTCGAAAAAAGTGCAGAATTGGAGTTTTGGGGTGCAAACTTCTGGAAACCCCCCTGCACCCTTGGGACAGTCCCCCAAAGGTAGACTGCATCAGAAAAAGTTTTAAAGAAGTCTTTAGATGACCGCAAAAAACTACTTTCATTTTGGGGGCGATAAAATCCAAAGTTGGAGGACAAACTTAAAAACTAGCGAAATAGATTCCAGGGGGGTCCCCAAATATGCCCCAGCTGTTTTGCAGGTGGTTGCTGCAGGTGGATTTTTTAAGTTTTTTAAAACTTCACTTTAGCAACTTTAAAATATGCTAGCACCCATTTTCATGTACCCCAAATTTGCTGGAACTACTTATTTTCACCAAAAAAAAAAAAGTGTAGCATGGGAAAAGTCCCGTACTTATCATATCCATTTTAGTTTGGTGTGCTTTACCAAAATGTGAGTTTAATGAAAAGACCCTAACAGCTGATAGCTTAGGTTTGTCTGTGTAGGATTGATAAGCAAGATTGAAGTCTTCTTCATATAGTGTAGGTATTTGAAGTAATGTTTTAATGTCAAAACTGTGTGCGTTATACCCATCGTGCTTAATTATATAAGCATTTAACGCACAATGATGGCCGTGTGCAAGCTACAGTGTCTCAGTGTTTATTTTTGTGTAAACAAGGTTCGTTAAGGTGACTGTACAGATTTCAGGACAAGCACATATAATATATTCAGAGACAAACTGTATGTTTGGGGCGGCTGCATCCCAGAAATGTCCCATAGATATTATAGCAGCGAGTGAAAGAGGCAAACTGTCTACAAATAAAATGTATTTTAAAAAGTAGTAATTACAGAATATCATAAGTTCAGTTGGAGTACGACTTAAGTAGCCAAATGGCATGATATGACTCCCTCCAAAACTACCATGCGGCACTAACCTTGCCAAATCCATTATACTAAAGTGGCAGTACATGGCTCATGATCCACAGGAAAGGTACTGATCACCTGACAAGTGTATCATGCCCACTGTAACATTCCAAAGTACAATAGTTCTTTCTACCCTAGTCAAGTCTTACATGATCAATAACAAAATGAAACCATACACAGTAGAAAACATTCTTTTGTTCTACAATATCAACCATGGTTTATCAACATATATAGGCATAACCCTATATAAAATGATTGTAGCATGCAAAACTTTTAAGAATATAGTTCCCAGCCATTTGCTGCAATAAATCCAAAAGAATCTCAGAATATGACTATTACAGCAGTCATGTAGACATAGGTCACTATGATAAAGCAAACAAAAGTCCTAAGGAAGCTATAAAACTTTGTTTTTCAGTGCCAGTGATATTAAGGACAAAAATCTCACAAACCATAAAAATATATTTTTTTCCATTTTATTTGTTTATGCATTCAATTCAATTCAAGGGCAGATCAAAAGCGGGGAGGTTCCGAATGCATCCTCTGTGCACATCTCCCGCCCACCCCCTATGCCAGAGGATGTCCTCTGTAGACTATGGCACTGCGAAAGAACCTACTGTGTTTGTACCCATGCCATTTTCCTGGTGTTTTCCACAGTGTGCACACAGAGGGGATTCTGAGTACCTAGAACTCCCGCCCCCCCTCGAACAAACACACTAAGAGCCCAAAACTCCCTCCACATGGGTTGACAGAAACTATCCCCTCCATCAGTGCCATAACAAGCCGGCACTGAACACTGTGCCGGCCCCACCCCCTGGCTAGGGGACAGGGCTGCTGATACTGCCACCAGCTCTGGTAAGTGAAGCACTGCCCGCTGGCTCCTAAGGACACTGCGGGCGGTTCTGTAGTAGTGCTATCGGCTGCAGGATGCCACCTAAGGTACCGTGGTGCAGTGAGGGTTGCCGCCGGCGCCAATACGGCCCTGTGATCTGTCCGGCAGTACTGTTCGCACACCTCAAGTTACGGCCCTGTCCTCTGTTACTTTCTGCTATAGCAGATAGAGGCAAGGAAGCTTCTCTCTGCACCTAGCTCCCAAGCTTCTGTGAGTTGGAATAAACATGTTGGCTTGCAGAGCAGTGCCATATGGGCTACATGAAACACTTTACTTTAATTTATATTGATATAATAAGATTGTTGGGTTTGTTGGTTTGTTCCAAGTTGGTACAAAAATTACTGGACCGATTTTCATGAAAACTGCATCATTTTATAGTGGAAGCTCCTAGAAATATCCTGCACTTTGTTTCATCTCGATCCCTCAAGTAAAAAGTTAAGCAATAACAAAAACAAAATGTATTGACATCATCAATGTAAAACATAGGTGTGGTGCCATGCGCGCGGCCAGTAAGTGGTGGGGGGAGAGGTGCTTTGGGCCTGCGTTCACTTGAATAGGATAGGGTAGATAGAAGTCTGTGAACAAGGCACAAAGGGGTCTATTCATGAAAAAGTGCGGTGTTTTGATTTTACTTTTCACCACACTTTGCAATGTATTACCGCTTTTGAAGCTCGGCACCACCGCAGATAATGTAAAGTGTCCTGGCTTGCTGGTAGTCAAAGGTTCCCCTGTAGCATGTAGTCCATAATGCCCGGGACCTCTTGGATTTTGCTTTGTTTGCATCAAGCCCACCGCAGCCTTGTCTAATGGTGAGAAGCTGTTTTCTGCTTACCCCAATATTTATGTTACCTTGATTTTATGGTGTATATATATATATATAATATATATATATATATATATATATATATATATATATATATATGTTTTAAATAAATGTTGTTCTCTCCTTTTTCCTTGATTGGGATACATATATATTCTTTATCCATCTGAGGCATTAGCGCCATTCCTTTTCACCTACATAATTTTATTTTCATATATTGTGCAATACAATTTAGCATTGAAAACCATGAAGGCTGCATGAGGCATCCCAGCTGCTACAATTCCACACACTGACGTATTTGTTTTAACAAAGAGATAACTATTCTGCACATTTAATTTGAACTCCGAATAACATTATTTTTTTAGAACAATCAGGGAATTTATCAGATATAAATTTAAAGAGAACATATTCTTTGCCTCTTTTTTTATAAAGAATAATTTGAAAGAATTTTTTTTGTAATACTGTTCAATGAAAAAAACAAATACAAAAACAAAGCTTTTATGTAAGGAGTATGTTTGTTTCTACCATTTCTAGATACAAGTATGGAAACATTCACTAATCCACCAGGCAGATACCAACAGCTCTATGGAGGTGTGCTAATTTTTGTTGGCCCTCCCAAATAGATAACTTGATAATCAAAGTTGGCTAACTCTACAGTGGGTAATGTCATTTGTAAGTGGGTCATGCTACCTATTTTTAAAACTTTTTTTCTTATTCACAGCACTGATCCTGTGTCAACAAAGAGAAATGTGGTGCTTCAACATTAAGGTCCTTCTATTGATGTAGGTAATAAAAGAGCATGTTTGCAGACTTTCTGGTAGGTAGGTATGCAGGGGCGTGGCATGGTGCAGCCAAGTAGGCAGTAGGGGGAGGGCACCTAGCACCTCGCTGTACAATGCCACTATTCCTTCCATTGTAAAGAGGGAGACGGGGCCACTCAGTGAGAGTATTGTTATCATGCTGCCCAGAGACAGTCCACTTCACTCAGGAAGTGGTAGGCCGTGGGCAGCATCCATGAGATTTGACTTCTCAATATTCGGGAGCGTCCTGGACATTGAGCAGAAAAAGACAATGCTCCCCTGCCTGCTTTCTCCACAAGTTAGAAACCCTATGCTGAAAAACACCAGGTAGGAAATGTATAAAAGTGCGTGCTTGACAGCAGTTTGAATCCCCTGCCTATCAATGAAAGTTCTGCCCTCCAAACTGCAGGATTTACTATTGAGTGGGTGGGAGAGTGATTGTAAAACATTAATCTTTATGCAGAATCTAAAAATGATCAAACCCACCAGCGGTTTGAACCAAACCACCACAAGACCTAGAACAAACCACAACAAAACTGCTGAAAAGCTCTCCAGCCACTCAGCAGATACGGGAAGTACAACACATTTATTATGAGTGCAATCATCCTGTATAGAATAAGAGGACAAAAACATTACCTTTTCAGGGCATTACTATTTAATGAATATATTAGGAGTCCAAATTAATGTTTATTTATTTTAGTACAGTAATGTTGATTATTAATTATATTAAAGTTGAAAAAATTTATTGATTACCAATGGGGCCAAAAAACTAGATAACTCCAAAAGCATACTCTCAGAGGCACCTCTTGTTTGGAGGGTTCTTCCGGTGGTTTGCAAAACCTCCACCTGATAAATGTTCTGGTCTGGCAATGTGTAACATGGGGTTTTGTGGTGGCGTTGCCTTTAGTAAATCTGGTGTTTTGGAATGAACAGAAAAAAGACCAATTTTCTCCTGGTTCTCTTTCCAATTATCTTGGGTGTGTGGGGGATGAATGGATAAATGAAACAAATTAATTCTGTGAAAGTTGAATACAAAATATGAAGGAAACAAGTGGATCCCAAGGAGTTGTAGAACTATAGGTCCTAGCATAATGGAACTTGCAGTACTATATAAGCTAGGGAGCCATATACGTGAGCAGATCAGCATTATATTATTCAGCTGGTCAATGAGGCTTGCTAAGTATATGACTCTCAAGCTAAACAATTTGCCTAAGACTAAATGTACACTGCCCTTACTCCTGTTGCCTCTTTCCCATATATTCTACTAGCTCACTGTCACCATCTAGCAAACATTATCTGCATACATAGAACCTTACATCACTTCCAGCTAGCTCCAGCACATTAGATTCCACAGTAACATAGTGCCGATGCAAGGTGGTGGCTATGGGATGGAGGGTAGACAGATTAAGTAGTGCTATCTGGGAAAAAAAGATCTTAAATGCTAGATTAGGACACTGCAATGCAAGCAGAGAGCTTCAAAACATGTAGATCTTGTACTTAAAGTTGGAATCTGGTCCATACTTGCCTACCCTCCCGATTTGGCCGGGAGCCTCCCGAAAATCAGGTGGCGTTCCTGGCCACCCAGAAAGGCAGGCAAGCTGCCCGGACCCGCCTGCCCCCCCTGCAATTTTCAGATTAAATCCCGGCAGTGGAAGGTCCAGTGACGCATTCGCGCTGAATTACATCATCACGGCCCCGCGCCTGCCTCACAATGCCTTTAATAAGGGCATTGTTAAGAGGGGATGGAGCCACGATTAAACGATCGTGATGTCACGCAGCCATGCTTCGCCCCCAAATTCGCATCATCATCATCTGGCCATGTCCCCTTTTTGCCGTGACTTACCCCCTGCCGAGAATGCCCGACAGCTCATTCCCGGAAGGAGGAAGTGAAATGTCGGTAAGTATGATCTGATCCCATAATAAGAAAATGATACATGATACAAAGCAAGGGCATTACTACTACGAGGTCTACAGCTGAGGAGGGGGCCTGTTTTCCTTGTCTGTACTATGTTTCCATGTGAGCCTTACATATGCTGCTACTGGGGCCCACTAAAAACTAGTTGCTCCCCTGATACAAAGCAACATATGTCTTGCCGCCAGGTGTGGGCTGCAGAATATTGATACAGGGGTCTTTTAAACCATACTTCCTGTGAAAACTCAGAACAAGGATGATTTTAGAGGCTTGAAATATTGTTTACGTATCAGGGCCATTCAGTTTGAAGGTACAGCAGCAGATATCTACTGCAGTCCCTCTGCTATAGGTTGCAAAAGTAGTCTCCATAACGGTCTATGGTGACTGCGATAATGGGCTATTTACCAAGCTTTGAAAAGATTTTTGAAGCTTGTCCCGGCGTTAGACCATTGTAGCCTATAAGCTACTTTGACCCATTTCTATTAGGCTATGTCCCATTAGCCATGTTGAGTTCATGCCCGGAAGTAAAGTGATAGCGTTAGCACATTTATCAAGGGTCCCGCCAAGAGACAATTGATAAATGCCACGCTAAAATAATTTATAAAATGGTTATATGAGGCGATACAAAAAAAAAAATATGAGGGAAGTTTCATATTATTAATAAATCAGCCTCAGTCAAGGAATCCCATCTCCCTGGTGTGTGACCAGAACAATATTGTTTATTTGATATATGCTTATTCCTGCTGTTGAACAGCTGTATAAAGCCTATGGCTAAAAATAACAGAACAATAAAATGCTGAAAAATATACTGGTAGATAGTGCTGCCACATGTAGGTCTATGGGAAACCAATGCAGACTAAATATGAATTAAATACAAGTTCAGCTAAAATATGATGTTGGCTAGGGGAACCACTAGCAACTGAGTCTTTATGACCGTCCCCAGGAAATACCAGATATCAGATCCTAAAGTATAAACTTTATTCTTTCACAAGTTTTATCTCTACAATTTTTCAAAGTGACCTCTATGGCTTCTTTTCTGAGTTTTCCCTGAGAGGGATCCAATAGTGATCCATTAGGATCACTCCCAGGGTCCCCTGCAGCTTTCACATGCACTGGCCAATGGCTGCAAATGCGCAGATGGACTCCTGGGTCATATACCTGAAAGTCCCCACACTGCAAAGGTCAGCTCTTATCAGGAGAGCTGACCTTTGCTAAAGTCTTCACGCATACAGCATTAATAAATAGCGATGCTTTATGCATCCCGTTGTAATGAAATGCTATGCACACTGCTGTGTTGACCAATTCGGATATACAAACCTAAATATTAGTTAAAGTCTTTGATTTTTGTGCTGTTGTTAACCTGCCCGATACCGTGTAAAGCAAATTCTAGACATAAAAACAAAAGACCTTAGTATCATAGAAATTTACATAAGAGCTTTGTGTAAACTGTATAACTAAGGTCATAAATATAGTAACCAAAATTACTATACAAGACAGATTACCTACAGAGACTGAATTGAAACTGTGCCCAATTACACACTCTTGAATAACCAAAACATTTGAAAACAAAAAGTCTTAAGGGAAAAAAAAAATCTTAATTTCACAAGCGCCTACATTCCAAAACATAGACATCCGCAACCATCTGTGTAATGACAGGATACAGAGAGAAATATTTCACCAGTCGCAAATCAGACCAGTGAACGGAACAGTGCATAGTTTTTATCTTATAGTCAAGCTTAATATACTGTCAGTTCACAAATTGTACTTACAGTTAAATATAAAAATTATAGATCCATTTTTAAATGCCAGGTAGAACTTATATGTATATATTGTATTACCATTATGACCACAGCTAATCTTGTTTATGTGGTTTGTACAGTATATTTATTTATGATTACAGGCAGTCTTTCCATCATGTATGACTACGATAATGGCATATAGATGAGAATGTTAATAACTGTTGCAAAAGAATAAAAATAAAACTGAATTGCTGATATGTGAAGGAACAGTAGTAATACTAGCCACACACATGTACTACATGCATACAAAAAGCTTAATAGATGTGAAAATAATCTCATATGATATTGTAACAAAACATTCATAACTTTCTTCCATCATACTGGGGTTTTAGGCTGCCTACTCCATATTAACAAGGAGGCATGGTCTACTGAAAATCCATCTGATGGAATAGGTTATATTATGGATGTTTCAGTACAATTTGCATATGTGGATGCATCTACACTGTGTTCTTTACATAGAAAACTGACCTTGAACGTACAATGTAAAAACCAACATCACTGATCTCTGCAGTTTATATAGTTGCAATACACATTGGCACTTTTCTGCATTATTTAGAGAGAAAAAGGCCAAGAAGCATTCATGATCCACCAGTCTTTTGAAAGTGTATGTATGTAATGACCCGGTCTTTACTGCAGGGATCAATGATCTCTATTATTACAAAGGCCCAAGCTGTCATCACTACCTAACAGTTGCATCTAAGAATAATAAATAACACAGCAGATGAATGTTTAACCATTGCTTTAGGAGTACTGTAATCAATGTATACTTTTTTTAAGGATTAAGATCAGTGACACTTCAAGTACCACTAGGCTTCAGTTGAAATCTCCAATCTACAGAAATCACTGATCACAGTACAGGAGTTGAAATATGAATTTGTTTTCCAGAGGCCCGATCAGTATCAATTAAAAACTGTAACATTTATATTACCTGGCTTGTTTGCGGGCTGGACGGGTCATAAGAAGGAACATAGTTCTTCAGGGCATCCTGAGGATTCAGGTGTGGAGGATATCGGATCGTTGGATGAGAAAAGTAGGAACTTGGGGCTGGAGGAAGAATAGCTTGGGTTGCAAATGGGAGAGGGGAGGGTGAAGTCCTGGTTGAGATGACTGCCAACACAAGAAAAAGAGTTGGAGGTATATTAGTGTTTTATTTTTTTGGCTGTGAGGTTGTGGGGGTCCAACCCATCTAAACTTGTGAAAACACTCCTCGCAAACACTTGTAGTTCATCTTCTAAGGCATTTATTTGATTATTTTCCCAGCTGTACTAGCAATTCAAATGAAGCCCAAATACCAAACATCCCTTGAGAGCTAACAGCCCAACTTTCCCAGATCAGACTGCTCAAAGTCTTGTTTAGTTTTCAGGAATTACACCATTCTCTGATTTAGCATTGCCTGAAATAAAAGCATTATTCCCAGAAAGAAAACATATTTCACTGGTTAAGCATTTTCTCCAGAGCCTTTAAAGATAACAAAACCCACATTTTTGTGATCCTTAACATCACACTGGGAAATAAGTCATCATCAACTCCTAATGACTTTTGGCTGCAATGGACCACTACATACCTGTAAGATTTATGGGATACTATTTGTTTACTAAATTAACTATCACTTGTCAAAACTGCATGTAGGAATAATATGAATATCTTCCAGCCTTGTATATGTGGAACCACTAGTATGTAAGAGGCGACACACTTACAATATACACCCTGTCCAGTCCTTCTCGCTGCCACTTTGGCAGAGATATTTGATTAAAAAAACAAATATTATTATAAAAATGTTTTATAATAAACTAAATAAAAACAATAAAAAGGGGTATTTACATAGACGAGCTAAGGCAAACAGTTTATACTATATCAATATTTACTTTAATTTATTTTGTTTGAGTAAATTTTTGGAAAAATGAACAGGACTTGTTGCCAGATTGTGTTTTTATGATGAGAGAGAATCAATATATGGAACTAAGAAACAAATTGTGTTCTAATCAAACAAAACATTTGTCCCTGTTCCTTTTTAAGCATATAAGTTGATTTGTTTTGCCTGATAACGAAGATTTCCATATTTCAACTTCATAACAGTTTTTTATATAGTGTTATGTTAATTGTTTCATCTAAAGGGTTGATAGTGTAAGTCTGTCAGTCAGCAGCAGGCTTAGCATCTGTGATACTCAGCTGAAAATAAGATCATTAAAGTTAGGTTTTGTCTGTGCTACTGTGCCAGAATATTCATCTTTGCCCTCAAAAACACATTGATATTGAGTCCGTTCTTGTTAATCCATTACATGCACAATATCAATATAGGTCCTTTTGAAATACATATTCTAGTGCAACAAAGAAAGACTATGCTCTGCATCCTGTTATTTACACCAGTTTACTGTAGTATAAGGATTTTTGTAGTAAAATAATAATACGTACTGTTTGTGCTTAACCAGCATGCATGCGAACAAGTCTAAATCAACGTTTCCTTATATGATTTAAGTAGCTATTATTGATACTTGTGTGCTATTTGTTTAGCTCTTGGAGACAGTTTTAATAAAATATGTTGCACACAAGGGAATATAATCCACAATGAAGTATGCATTAGCCATATGTATATTTAAGGTCAGCAATAAATAACTGCTAACAGTAATTACTCGGTCAACTGGATGGACAGTAAATATATTTAAGACATTTTTCTCCAGCTGATTAAATCCAGAAATGCATTTTACATTAAATCATGGGCTTACATCCCTTCTTCCATGTGTATGATAATAATTGTGAGAATAATATATACATATAAAAATAGTAAATGAAAGTTATTACATATACAAAGATTATTGGTTATTCATGTGCAAGCCAGACATTTTAAAATCTAATCAACTAGATAATTTTTTCTATTTTCCAATCCATAACTATATAAAAAAATAAGGTAACATCTGTATCGCTACTCAAGCCCAGTACTCCTCAGGTTAACTTAAAAACACCAACGACAGGTTAGAGAGATAATCAGTGAACACCCCACATGAATGTGATATTCGGTGGTAAGCCAAAAATCTATCTTGGCTCACAGCCCTAAGAGGAAAATGAAGTTAACTTAATGAAGTTAGCCTAGCATAGATATTCCCATACTCATTAAATAGAAACATATGTGCAACTTAATTTCACCCACCGTACCTGAAATATGTTTAGTTAATGTAAGTCATGCTGCCATGACCTTCGACAGTGACAGGCACACAAATTTTTACTATAATAATAATAATAATAATAATAATACGATTTGAGGCCACATTGGTACCACAAATGAGGGGATAACATTAGAAATATTTGTCTTATACAATGTGATTACTATGTATACTAGAGAGTAAACGTGGCCTTTGACTCTATGGCAATATGGAAAAAAAAAAAAGCCATGTCTTACTTATTTGCTCTTGATGTTTTGTTTAAATTTTAACTGGCAAATAAAAAAATAATGATCACATAATAGATACAAGGTTACTTTCATTGGGGGGGGGGGGGGTAGTAATTTCTCCACTTCAAAAAAAAGATATGTTAAAGGCTATATTGCTAGTTAAAGGAGACATCCTCTCAGGCTTAACATCCGACAGGATCCTAATAAAACTCACCCCAACTGTTAAAATATACTCCCAGCTTTAACCAGTATCATGGGTGAACTGAAAAATAGCTGATGTTATTGGAACACAATGAAAAGTGTCAAGTACAGGTAATTGGGTGAGTCTGTTAGTTGGGGAGGTGACATCTCATTTTCATTTTAACTCTACAGGGAAATATTCAAATGTACTGAACGTAAAAGGGTGCATACTATTTGGGGAGTTTAGTCAGCACAGGGACATAAACAATTGAGAAACAGTTGCCATAATAAGTCAATGTCATCATTCATTGTGGATTTTAATGCATTCATGCCTTATCTTGGTTTACTTTTCCAATGATCTTTAATAATTGAGTCCCAGCTTGAATCCTTCAAACAGTCTCTAGTTTTATCACCACAGTCTTCTTATCTTCTGTGCAAGACACAAATCTAGCCCAAATCAACAACTCTTGGCTCAAACATCTCTATATTAAGTAATTAGGGATTCTGTATTAAGTATTATTTGTGTTCCCACTTGCACAGGTTTGGGAAACTAGATTATATGACAATTTGGGTTGCACTTACCACTATGTCCCACTCCTGGAATCCCCGGATGATGATGTTGGGGAAAAGTGCTCAGTCTCGAAGAATCCTGTGGAGATGTTGGGCTAAACAATGGCTTTTCAGGCTTCTTCATTGTTGGGGAGGACATATCTGTTTAAAGTAATAGAACAGATTGTCAAGATTGAAACAGGTGACGGAGCATCTCCAAATTGATTAGTTTTACCGATCTTATATCAATATGCTATTGCTTGATTACAGAACATTGTACTTTTTATAGTATCTGACAAAAGTAGCATCATCACAGATTACCACAAACACACAGTAGTCATCCATCCTTGCATATTTTCTAATACATGCCCACTTAGCTTAGTTACCAGACCTCTTTGACAGGCAGGTGAACAAGAACAAATGACCGGCCTCTACATGAAAACTTAATAACAGTATGCTTGTCTTCAGCCAATCTATGAAAATAACATTCCTTTCATACCAGACAGTTGTATAGCTAGAGTAATGAATTCTATAAATTATAGTTCAAATGCTCTAGACTGCACCAAAGAAGACACAGGGCAAAAGAAACATATTACATTGATATGTACATTTAAGTTAACAAATGTTTAGCCTTTGTCATTGCTTAGAAATATGAACTCCTACAATGGGGTGATGCGGATCCATTTTTTAATCCTGGGAGGCAGTGTGCACACTGGCTTGATTTAATCCTATGTATGTGTTAAATATCTATAAGCATAAGCAAATAGAGCTACAGTAATATGAAATTATCATTCTGACAGAGCCCACAAGTCTTTACAACATGTGAGAGACATTAGCTTATAGAAAATAAATAAAATGGAGATAAAATAAAAATACAACAGTACAGCTCAAGCCGAAGATATGCATAATGACAGAGACACAATCAGTGTTGTTACAAGGCCCTTAAATATACAGAGCCCTCAGCCAAGGATTGGAGCATTAGAGACTTCCCACATAATGAGCTCTTTGTCCTTAGAACTGTTTGAATTCTCATCAGGTCTTACATTCTGCAAAGTGCCCATCCAAATAGTCAGTTTTCATCAGCTGGCACGTTGCTAAGGAAATTCTGTGATCTCACTTGGAAATCCCTTTTAATTGCACATTTTGAAAAATCCATTTCAGTGCTTACAAAAGTAAACTTAAATGCAAAGCACGTTGATGTTTTTAGTCTTTCTTTATATTGCTTACGAACAAACATAGCAGTAAGAAGGAATGAAGGACATACACTGGGACATTTACAACAGGAGTCTGGAGAAACGGTTATAAAAAGCTAGATGTGCTACTTCAGCATTACTGAAGTCATGATATTGCTGCAATGTAAATTTTTACTGTCACATTCTCTTACTGTCACATAAACTTACAATGAAGAGTGCATAGCAATGCAATAATGGTCTACTTCTTAATGTAGTTTGAAGTGGAGGTTTTAAAGAAAATATACCCTATTTCTAAAACATAAAATTGTTCTGTTGTAAGTATATTTTCTATCAAACACCTGGGCACTTATTATTTCTCTTACATGATTTTGTTACGGTGAGTATCCACTAGCAGATAGTGGAACGACAGTATGATTGCAACATTGTAATCGTACAGTCGTTCCTCTTCCCCTGCAGTGCCTACACTGAACGATATGTCATTCAGTGTAGGCACTCTCCCTCATCCCTGAACATGGTTAATCTGTCATTATCGGCAGATTGACCAGCATGTTCAGGCGATGATTGATGTCGAAAACGACAAGCTGGTCGTTTTCCACATTTTCATGCCCAATTCATGCACGATTAATGAGCGATTGCACGATTACGATTTCGTAATCGTGCAATCGCTCATTAATATCTGCTAGTGGATACGCGGCTTTACTCTACAGCAGGGGTATTTAACATGCAGCAGAGTCATATCTATAATAGGTGCTGGGTGTGCCGGGCACATGGGCCCCTGGGTCCAGTGGGCCCCGCAGCGCACACCCTGCACCCATTGTATTACTTACTTCTCCGGAGTCCACACCAGCGCGGGGGTCTGGCGCTGTAAAAACGACTGGAAAATGGCCACCGCAGCCATTTCCCCATCGTTTGTGCATGTGCAGTACAGAGAAAATGACCCCCGCGGCCATTTTCCTGGTGACCTGCTCATACTCTATAGACTCTGGGCGCACTCTAGTGCCCAGAGTCTATAACTCCGGTGCTGTCCGCGCACAGCTCATTGCGCTGCCGGCCGCCGGACACAGAGGAAGGGGTCTGTGTCGGAGACTGCACATGGGCACCCTCCACTCTAGAAACGCCCCTGACATGCAGCCTTTCAGCTGCTGTGTAACCACACAGCCCAGTATGCCCTGCAACAGTTTTAGCATGTCCTATTAGCAAACCTGTTGCAGGAAATGCTGTGATATGTAGTTCCTCAGCAGCTGGAGGGGCACATGTACAATACCCCTACTCGACAGGTTCCAGTTAGTAAACATAAGTGGGGAGGCTCCATTCTACTTGTTCAGCCAACATGCTAATTTATCCACTGACCCTACAGATTATCCTAGTAGCTAAAATTATCATTGTATAAAATGCAAAAACAGCTTGTGCGTATGAGAGACAAACAACTAATACATACAGTTACCCTTATGCTGTACAAATAATGATTTTATGTAAATAACACTGAAATGCAATGTCCCCATTACACCAACCGTGGCATATCTTCTTTGCAGTTTTCCTTGCAATCTGGTTTATACATATATCATGCAAATGCTTTAATAATCATCACTGATAAGAGGTTATACAGCCTTGCCATTTTGATATAGAGAAAAGTTGCAAAAGTCTCAGAAGATGTTAGTTGAATTTGAGAAAATGTGACTATTACAGAATGGTCAGCTATGACATATTGCCATGTAAACTTTAGAGGACATTGAAAGTAGGGTAACTCTCCGCAGCCTGCGGCTGGCTCCAGAAACTGACATTGTTTCGGATGCGCAGTGTCAGCTTCCCCCGGAGAAGTCTTTCACTTCTGTGAAAAACTTCTCCTAAATGCCAGGGATATAACTCAAAGGGGCAGCGGTTACTGAAACTGCTGTCCCAGAGAGTTCACATATCGGGGATATTTTTCTTAAAAATGAAAATATCCCTGGCAAGTTAGGTAGATAATAATCATGGCTGGTCCGCGATTATTAGTTCATAGAACCCTTAACCTTTTACGAATTAACCTTGTATATCCATGCAGCAATACTTTACATGCACATGTAGAGTAATACAGGTCAATCTGGAGTTGCATTACTGTAAGTACAGAATTGTTTTGATGAAAGGTTAAAGTGCTCATAAGCCTTCAGAATGAGCTAAAATGGAATTAAAAACAGTACAACATTAACGTTTTACAGAACATGATATAACGGCTAACAAAACTCAAAATATAGATTTCACATGACAAGTTTCAGGAAAATCTGTACCTATAAGTCTTTGAGTACTGTACTATTTAAGCTGTTTCTGGAAAAAGTTTAACTTAAACCTTTTTTTTTTTTTTCATTTTGAGAGTGTGAACACAAAGCCTTCTTTAGCACAAGTGAATTGTTAAATAGCCAATAGAGCAAACACTGAACATTTAATCAAATATTAGGCTAAAGTGCTGTCAGGCATCTCCTGGTTTGTATGTTATCTACTGTTGTTATAACATCCAGCCATCATTGTCGGCAGAAATGGACAAGTGTACTAATGGCCTATATACATTGCTTCTGAATACCATATTGTGTCTTTCTTGGGTTGTCACAAGACGGTCAGTAACAGAATACTTTCATGAGACACAAATGCTCCATTCTGCTGTTAACAGGCAATCACAAAAAAGACAGAAAATATAAAAGATTGAATTTCATTTCCAATCAAGAGGGAAAGATGTAGCAATTAACTCTTGTACAAAAAAACAAGTAGTGTGATGCTACTTGCAAGTTGTGCACAGCAGTATGTGTTAAAACATGTACTACCCATGTAAGTATTTAAAGGATTTTAAAGTACATTGGTAAGATTGATTAGTATATAGATATACAAGTATGTTACATATCGGAAAAGGGTTTGCAAGTAGAATTATTAATGTGTAATTGATGAATATTTTCATTGGTTGACAAAGCCACTCTGATGATTCAGTTACATAAGTATTCTTCCATTTCACATTAATAATTGTTGATATTAAGACCACTTATTTATATTTTATTAATTGTTTTGGAGTTGCAATAACACATACTCAATTAAAGCCTCATACCCATTAATATTGTACTTGCATTTTTAACACTACTTAAAACACATATCAAAAGTAAATGTTTTGATATACATTTTTACTAGCATTTTACAGCACGCTCTCCAGCCTCACAATTCCTTCATATGTGTTATTCTGCAATGCAACACAAGTAACGCCATCAGGCATGGTTACACCAGTAACAATATGTTTTCGAGTGTCATCCCTGATTACGCGTGTTTTACTAGCATTACAAATGCATGTATCAACACAAGTAGGTATGAGCCTTCAAATATTTATAATTTATTTTTTTTTAAGAGTATTTTTATCAATATAAGAACACAGGTACATACATAGTCCCATTTTAATTGTTCTTATTTTGCACAACTGCCTGGCAACATAAAAAAAATAAAAAAAATTTGTATTTTCATATATTTTATTTTTAAATGAACCCTCAACAGACTTTAAAGTAAATATTATCCTCCCAACTCTCACCTTGCATTTTGATCTTAAGCCAACAACAGTCAGAAGCCTCGACATCCTCCATTTTCCACTGCTTGCTTCTGGTTGGCTGGCCTGTGAACTCTGTATGTGATGTCACAAAAAATGATTGGGGCTTAATGACTTTCTTCAAATCAATCTTTGCTGTAATAAATGGTCAGCTGCTTAAACGTTTTTCTGATTGGTATTCCCTAATCATTTTAAAATAGCTGTTATATTGACTTAATATAGTCACACAAGAGCTTCAGATTCTGATGAGGTTTGGTTGAATGCTGTGGTTGCACAGTTGTTACCATTGAATAACAAACAGGTTCATCCTTATGGATGTGATTTCCTTACATGCTGTCATTTTCTATGCCTCGTTAATAACTATTGCAGGAAAGCCAGTACAAACACTGGTGAGTGGCACCAAGGAGTAAGAAAAAGGTCAGAGTAGTAATAAAGTGTTGAGTAACAGTAAAATAAACCTTTGGCTTTAGTTGCCCATAAAAAAAAGGCTAAGTAGCTATTATGTAAAAAGAAAACAATTCCTGCATTATATATTTTTCTGTCATTTTGAATGAACTTCATAAAATTAGTGAGCTACAATTGTCATGTTCCAACCTTAACTGTTGTAACTGTTTCATTTTATGAACAAAGTGATGTGTAATTAAGGCATATCACTCGTCAGTCTGGCTTTCATATCTTTGACTATGTTCATTTGAAGTCCAACTAACAATGCAAAACTGTCAAACTATCTTAGCATAACACCAATCCTTTAAAATAGACACAACAAATCAATTAACATGAATGTAAACAGACATTGCTCCTTAAAATTCAATATTAGACATTTACATATACTATTCTGAACATGTAGCTTTACATATACAATATTATGATAATGGAGAAAGTGGATGTGCTTATTGGGGAATCAGATGCTTTCTAAAAGCCTGTCAGAGCCTGTGCCCATAGGTATATAAATACTAGACCCACTATAAAATCAATAGTAAATATATAGAGACAAGTAGATATGAGTCCACAAAATACTTATGTCAACAACATGTAAGCAGAGTTAGAATCATAGCATTTTTATACAGACAATATAATATAAGCACCACTTTTGCTAATGGTTAACTAAATATCAAACAGTAAATTACAAGTCATTGGGACATAATACAACCTTGGCGCCAGGCAGTGCCCTGCAGATTGCAGCATACAGCTTTGGAAAGATACTATGCAAATAGATGCTTATCTGACAAAACTACTTAATAATGACATATTTAACAACTATTTTGTAGTCTCTTTCTGTACTCATTCTACATAGTGTTTGCCATTTCTACAGTAGCTTCAGCATGTGTAATGATTATCCAGGGGAAGAAAATATGATTATAATTGTTCTGAGCAGGTAAATATTTGTTTGTGGCACATTCTGAGCTATAGAATCCTTTGGTACATAGCAAGGTCACAATACTTTGACGATACAATGCACATCCTAGGGATCTTATGGGTCATCAATTTCCCAGCACCACATCAAAGTGATCAGGCTTATGTAAATAATAAAGTCATCAAAATTGATCCCTCTGCAAGAAACTCTATCAGGTAAGGAATCTAAAGGAAGCTGGTGTGAGGCTCTCTGTATGCATTGACAGCTTGTATAAATGGAGAGCCAGATGTATATCTGTATGACTCAGCCTGGGGCAACTCTGGTGGACTCTGATGTGCTACAATGCTACAACGCTGCAGGGGGAAAAAGTGTGCGAGGACGTGTTTTACGGGAGCTCTTAATTAAACTGTTGTTCTCTTCCAAAAGGACCTTAGGAAACACTAATGAGACATGAGTTTGGGCAATTTCCTCATCAAAGCAATAAAGCAAAAGGCCTCTTCCCCTGCCTCCAGCCATCCCTGGTAACTCTCTTGATGAATATCACATGGTCAGCCAAGTGCCTCTAGCCACCTGTTAGGGGGACTTCATGGCAGACAACTAGTGATCTGGGGGCAAGTTCAAACATCCACAGGAACACCTGCTCACTGCAGACACCTGCTTGGCTTCCTGCAAGCAGAGAACCATATGTTCACTTTCTGATGTTTACTGAGGTTGCACTTATGAAACAGATTCCAGCACATAAGTCCCAGAACAGCTAAAAAAAACAAAAACAAAAAGGGTACATTCACAATGCAATAGCATATACTGGAGCTGGAGTCAGAGTGCTTGGCTGTGTCATAGCATCCAGATTAATTGGGATGTTTGTTTTATCTTTCAGGCTGTCATTAGCGGCTTACCACATTTGGACATGAGATTCCAGATCTAGAGATCATTGTACCAAATGTCATGTAACAAATTTCACAATGGTGAAAATTACAAGTGGGCTTAAAAATTATAAAGTAAATAAATAAACCATTTTTGTTAATAGATAAGCTAGTGGAAAAGTAGAATTTGTAATGCAAATCAATCATGGTATTTGAAGCAGGATTGTATCATTTAGTTTTATTTCAAATTAAATAAAATCAGTTTATTTGAAAATCATATACATGACGTGCATACTGTCATATCCAGCTTCCACATCTACAGGAGACTGTACAAAAGATAATGAGGTTGAATTGTGCTATCTAAAGACACAATTAAAATAGTTATTCCTCCATATGACAAGGCATATGGACCTGATCCTGTAACAGTTGTTGAATGATGTAATTTCAAGCATGAGTAATTAACTGGCAGAACGAAAAAAAATAAAATATTTATATTTACACTCAGTATAGTTGCTTAGTCCCCCCTTTCAGAAAAATTGACATTTTGAAATGAGTACAAGGTGAATAAGTTTTAATTAACCAATTAGTAGCAGAAGAGCAAAGCCATTAAATGAGGGCTGCTGTACATCCAAGAATTAATCCAGTAACATTTACAAAGTCATCCTGTATATTTCAGTGCTTAATAAAGTAATAACCACTTTATCTTTAGTTTCAATTCTTCAAGGATATCTAAACTTCTGACGTATAAAATGGAATTTATACTTCAGAAATCAATTCTACTAAATACATCCGGGTTCACTATATTAGTCGGCATTAACCATGTCGACATTCATAATGTTAACATGAGAATGTCGGCATGTTTGTAATATCGAAATGTTCAATGACATGTTGACATGGTCAGAATGTCGATAATTTACTTTTTCAGATAAATCAAACTCTAACCCTTACATCTAAACTTAATCCTAACCCTAATAACAATGTCAACATTATCTCTGTCGACACTTGATATAAAAGTGGAAGGGGAAAATTAAAACGACAATAGAAATGAATAATTTCAAAGGACTCCAATATGTCTCCAAGAGTAAATGATACTATAGCATATGAAATGGTGCTCTTGTTGTTAATAATTTGATTTTCCCCAATGACTCATGAGTTCATGTTGAGGCCAAAATGTTCTCAACGTTTACAATGTATATGATAATTTCCATTTTGGCAGAGTGCTCCACTGCTCTGCATTGCAGGTGTGGAAAGGCCCCGAAGAACTGAGAGTAGGATTTCTGACCTTGATTCTACAGTATGAGCCTTGGGGCCGTAGTAATAATGCTTACTTTTTATTTCAGCTCATTGATACTGTGTTTAACTATAACATACATGCCACATATATCCATAATATAGAATGATATTGCTGCTTAAAGAAATTAAAGTAGTGAGTGTAGATCTTTCATTAATAATTATTGGCAAGGTATCTTCAGTAGATGGATTACTAATCATATGGTATACTATACATGATTACTTCCTGTCCAGAGAAAGTGTATATATCTGCACGGGCTAATTAGTGTTGACAGAAAGCTTTAAGCTGGGTACACATCAGATGATAAATTGGACGATTTGTTGTTTTGAGCCAAATTGGAACATCAAATCATCCACAACTTTTATTGTGTACGCACTATTGCGCAATCCTGTGCGTCGTTCCTTGCATCTTCTCATCTGCTGTACTGCAAGGCAGATGAGGAGATACCTTTAACGATTTTGTGCAAATCGTGAACTGTGTAAGCCCAACCAGACGACCAGGTGATATGTTAACGTTATATCTTAACGATCTAACGACCAAATTATGCAAGATTTATTGTTCGGCTGTTTGGCTGTTGTTTACGCACTATATCGTTAGTTCAGGGGATAAAGGGAAATCGGGAAGAGCATTGCATCATTTGCACATCATCTAAAGTGTAAGCAGCATTAGAGCATAAACGAGCTTAGGCTGAGTAATCTTTTAATTATTATCTTTCCTCTTCTGTGGCCTTTGCACATTCTTAGCCTCTAAAGTAAATCGGGGGGGGGGGGGATATACCACGCTGCAATACATAGAAAGGCACACTCCACTGGAAAATCATACATACAGAATGCATCAACCAGTTGCGCACTTTAAACAGAAACATAAATGGCAGGAGGAGAGATCAGAGATAGAACAAGGGCCGACCAGAGGTGTGGATCAACTGGGAGAAAGAGAGGATTACTAATAGTTCTGCTAGAATATAAAAGCACATTATTTAATGTTTAAACCCTTAAAGAATATGTTTTCCACAAAATTCGGCACAGGTGACATAATTAGTACCTCAGTCAGTTTGGTTATATCACATGTGCATAAGCATTGATATCCTTAAACCCTGGTCTGTCAGGATGCATGATGGACCAAGTTTAGAAAATTCTGTGCTTTCTAAATTGTTCAACATCTTCTTACAGTCATTTAATTTCATAGGGACCCTTTCTATAATTATAGAAATGAACTTATTGACTTAGAATTAGAAACACTTATATTATTGTGTATCCTCCTTTCTTCTATAAGTTGAAAACTATTAGCTGATTACCTTGGTAGTACCCTACAGAGAATTACTCCAACTACTCCTTTACCATTATATACAAGGGGAACATCCACAAACATTGTTTATTGTGACACATGTATACTGAAACACGTGTTTCTCCAATTATGGGGCCTATGTATCAAAGCTTAATGAGAGATAAAATTGTGTGATATAAATCACCAACTAATCAACTGACATTTTTTAGGAGGTGTTTGAAAAATGACAGTTAGGAGTTGATTGGTTAATACTTTTCCTCTCACAATTGTATCTATCATCAAGCTTTGATACATAGGCCCCTAAGAACATAAACCACCCAAACCACCAATGTTTTTTAATACCATATCCCATAGGTGGAAAAGCAGTCTTTTTCATGCATGCTAAGAACTGTAGTCCAACAGCAGCTCGAGAACCATTGGTAGCCTGAGCCTGCTTTAAACAATGAGTGATTTCAGCAGTGAACGGGTTAATCTAATATTTTCAAATGTCTGGAAATTTTCAAAATTTATTTTCTTGCCATTTAAGAGGATGTTTTTCTTTTATAAATGTGATGCTTCAACCAATGGGATGAGTGGTTTGAATTTAAGCACCACAAGGTTAAAGGTGACCTCTCCGTAGAGACAAGCATAGTCTAAAAATGTATCACAAGAGATTTACAAGAAATTAATAGAATATTAAAAATAAACAAAAGCATTTGAGGAACCACAGAGTTGAAGTCTCAAATTACAAAAACAGTAATAGAGGATTTATCTTGCATATGAAATATACATTACTCACTTATTTTATTTCCAACAGGACAATTTAAAAATACTCATGCCCTGTCATATTTGCCAACCATCTAGATTAGAGCGGGACAGTCCCAGTTTGATACCTTCAACTACCTGCACCCTTGTCCCAACAGTCAAATCGTTGGGAGGTATGGGTTGTGGTGATAATACTTGAGCAGTGGAGATTCTGGCTAACATGAATCAATTCAAAAGCAGTCTGAGAGGTCACATCACACTCCTTTCCCCATTCTCTGCTCTATTCCGTACACCAAAATTTGGCTGTTCATATTTAACTTTATTTTAACATATGCTAAAAAAAACACCCAGTATACGGTTATTGCTGCAGACTGTATAATATATATATATATATATATATATACACACACACACACACATATACACACACACACACACACATACATACCTACCAGAATAAAGGGCACTCACCACTTTTCATCCAAAAGCCAAAACCATCAAATGTTTATTTACTTACAGACCATCATGTATAGTCAAAGTTTCGGTCCCAAGAGACCTTTGTCAAGACAAAAAGCTTATCATAACAGCATCACAACCATCCAATTCCATGCTGTCATGATAAGGTTATTGTATTGGCAAAGGTCTCTTGGGGCCGAAACGTCAATTATACATGATGGTCTAAGATAATAAACCTTCGCTGGCTTTTGGATGAAACCCGGGGAGTGCCCTTTCTTCTGTTTTATATGGACTGGACTTTGGGTCTTTAGAGGTGCATCGACCAACACGTAATATTGAAACAGTGAGTGCAGTCTTGACTTGGATAAATATAATATATACATATACCAGAACAAAGGACCCACCTCAGCCCCCCCCCCTGCCCCCATCCGGCTGGCCGCCTCTCAGTCCCGTACCCCCAACCCAATGCTCCACCCAACCCCCCTTTCTATCCCTTTGTCCCGAAGAAATTCTACAATTAGCAATAATGTATTTATTAGTGTATTAAATTTGGAGTGCACAGCACATCACTTGTTAAGCTGCGATTTTGAAAGCACTGGTACGCAGGCCTCACAGTGGTAGATGCTACATAGTGCGCTCTAGTGCCTCTACTACCCGTCCCCGGCGACAGACTATATGGCCCCGACTGCCTTAGTGAGGACCCGTTAAACGAGACCTTCACCCGCAGCTGCCTTCAATGTGTCTCCTACACTGGATACCTGGACTGCTCTACACATGATTCCCCATGTCCGGACCCCAGCGATGCCACTAGCTGAGCCATGCTGAGGCCCGCCGAAATCCCCAGGGTATATAGCGGTACTGGCGTTTCGGCATCAGTAGAATGAGTCACAGTATATGTGTCGTATTCGGCGCCTAATACTGCTGAAGCTCAGAAGTTCAAAATACGAAGGTAAATCAAAAGAGAAAAAAGACTGGGACTGCTGTTAAAATGGTGCAACTGGATACTTGCCGCGCACCGAACAAAAAAACTGAATGCCTGTGGCTGGGGGCTGGGTATATAGGGAGGATGACCAGTGCATGCTGGGAGCTTTAAAGCTGTAAGCTGTTTGGTGCAATGGATCACTCCAACTACATACCCCCAAGGTAGATCCTGTGGACCCTATGGGCCCTGAAGAAGAAATGCTTAATTCTTTATATCATCCAGGCTTAGATAGATATAAAAATTCAATAGTACAAAAATTTTAAAAAGCAGGTATGTCATGATGTATGTAGCAAAAGGGGGGACGCTTATCCAAATGCAGGTGTCACGGACAGCCAATAAAGCAGTGTACAGCCATTCATCCTGCAGTATAACAGTTGCCCAACGGCAGTTTTGGTGCTTTCTAGTCCTTGACAAATTACTGGACATATTTCCTCCTTCAAAACATTGTTTTGACAAGATGCACAATTAAACCTTCTAACTGGATTGACTCGGAGCTCATAAGTGTCATAAGTGTTTAAATTATTGTATGGAAATCTGAGCCGCATTGTGTGCATGGGAAAAAAAATATATATATTCACTCATATGCAAAGTTGTAAGCATAACGTGGTGCGCCAGCCTGTATCTGTATGCTTCATTTGGTACAACAGTGCGCACTGGCCTCACACTCTGTGCAAAAGATGCATGCGTATTTGCACTTACGCCCAACTCTTACGCCTGGGGGTAAATTTACTAAAGTGAGAGTTTTTAAAAGTGGAGATGTTGCCCATAGGAACCAATCAGATTCTACTTAACATTTTATTAGCACCTTCTAGAAGATAACATCTAGAATCTGATTGGTTGCTATGGGCAACATCTCCACTTCTAAAAACTCCTACTTTAGTAAATATACCCCCTGCAGTTGCATTACCATAACCTACGTAAACTTTGCTTATATAAGAAGGCCCTTTTACAGCCTATTGTAAGTATAGATGCAACAGAAAGAAATGTGATTTTCGCACACTTGGTACAATCACAAGCGCAGTGCGGAAACAAAAAAACAGGTGTACTTTCAGCTCCGCATCCACTCATATAGTGCGATCAAAACATGACTGTAGATCTCATTTACATAATATTGCAATTTCTCCAATACAGTAGGGCAACAAATAATTTTAATTAGTAGTGTAATTACTGGACTAAAATATCATACCTCTCAACTGGCCTGATTTATATGGGACAGTACCAATTTAGGGGGACTTTCATACAAATTGAGATGTGTCCTGCTGGTGGCAACCCCTTCAGTGCTGCACAAGGGTTGTTTTTAGGGAAAGGGAACAGTGCTGGGGGAGTTTGCAGTTAAGTCCAACCACTAGTGGTAAACGTTGTTGCATTTGACATGTATTTCACTCGTGTCACAAAACACTAACACAACACCAGTCGGTGGCTGACCTTAACCTTACTTGTGCTGTATTTCAGAATTGCACAATAAAACACAGGAACACTTATGCTATCACATCCTAAAAGGCACCCATATTGATGTCATAAAATAATGAATTTAGGCCCTCATTCAGAGCCGTACACTCTGAGCAGAGCGCACGCTCTGAATGAGGGCCGTCCTCCATAACTATGGAGCGTCCTCCTGGATGCTCGTATAGCTGTGGGTCACCACCCACAGCCTATACAAGCGTGCAGTTGATGGCCGCGATGGTCTTGACCATCGCGACCATCGAAACTGCGAGCCGGGGCCTGCGGTTGAGGTTTTCAACCGCAAGGCCCGGAGTGATTTTGGCTCTATCAGAGCCAAAATCACTCCCACTGACATCACTAGTGATGTCAGTGGGCCGGCTTCTGACGGTAGGCGTTCCCTTAGGAACGGCCCCATCAGGGAGGCATGCCCCCGGCACGCCCACCAAAGGGGGCGTGCTGTCAATCAACATCGACAGCACGCCCCCTTTGATCAGACACAACGAGCGAAGGAAAGTCCTTCGCCCGTCGCGTCTGGCGCATGCGCACGACGGAGCTCCCTCCGTCGTGCGCATGCTCAGTGCAGAACATTGACCCACTTGCGAGCGGACAGCCGCTCGCGAGTGGGTCTGAATCAGGCCCTTAATTCAGAGATGTGCAGCTAGGGTAGGCAGGGGAGGCCGTGTCTCCCCTGTCAGACTGTAGAGTTTTGACTATAAAAATTATTAGATTAATACAAAGAAGCTATGTCACGGTCGGCTCTGGAACATCGCAGGGGGGTCCGTCACTTACTTACACTCTCTGGCGGAGTTCTTCTGGTGGGGATGCAGGCTGCTGGTGTCTTGCGGGGTGCGCGGTCGGGTCTCTGAGAGGAAGTGCTGGGCCTCTGGCCGGGTGGAGACGTGGCAGCCGGGGATCTGTTCGGACGCTGTCTGGTACTGGGTGCTGCCATCTTTAATTTGGTCACATGGCCGAAGTGAACCAATCCAGTCAGCATAATTCTCTATGGAATATGTCTGCCAATCAAGCTCCAGCCCTGGGTATTTAAGAGCTTTCTGGCAGATCTGAGATTGCCAGTGCAACGTCTTACACAGCTAGTCTGTGTGTCTAGTTCTCTGTGCTCCGCAGCTACATTTAGCTATCATCCTGTGTTCCAGCTTGCTGACTCCAGTTGGTGTTATCGCCTGCTGTCTGCTTCACTCTCAGCGCCTCTGCCAGCTAGTCTGCCAATCCCGAGATCTGGTGACCCACACCGCCATTTCTGCTTTCGTTACAGAGCCTGCTCCACCAGTGATCCCAGTCAGCACCGGTACATGGTTTCCGCACTCCAGCATCTCCAGGTGCCGCTCTGAGTTAACTCTGGTGGGGTTAAGATCGTCTACCTTCCGGCATTCATCCTCCACTTTTCCAAAGGGCAGAGACATCCGTGAACAAGAACCCAATCTTTCCAGCCTCACTCCAGTACCAGGAAACTGCTAGTAAGGACTCCCCTGCACCCAGCTCGGATCTTCACTCAACTTCGGACGTGGCATGATATTTATAATAATTAATTAATAATATAATAAATATTTTCTTTGTATTATTCTGATCATTTGTATAGGCAAAACTCACCAAAATTGCAGCACTCCCTGGAAATACAGGGAGAGATGAGAGATGAGACAGTAAGAGCTTAGCCTCACCTTTGATAGCTCAGACACTGTCTGGAGCTGGCGGCTGGGTCACAAAGCAGGTAAAAAGAAACACAGAGTAAAAGAGCTAATGGAGGCATGCCTCACTGTGTGGGGGTGTGTCTCCTCTGACGATCAGGTGACCAGTCCAGGAAGTAACCAGGCATCGGAGCTCAGCAGCAGGAGACGAGGAGGGAAGGAAATTGGAATATGCAGACAGAGGAAATACACAAAGAAGAAAAAGGTGAGGAGGGTCCGCTTCTAGGGGGAGATTTGTGTTTGCCTAGGGGAATTCTTTTGTGCTAGGGGGGATTTTTTGTGCTAGTGGGAGATATTTATGAGGGGGATCTGTGCTACAGGGAATCTGGGGGGGGGGATCTGTGTGAGGGAGAGATCTGTGCAAGTGGGGCAGGTTCTGCCTCATATAGGAGTGTAAACCTGGCTCTGATACTAGCCAATGCCTCCCCATCCATTCACCTCACCGCACATCCCTGATTTAATTACAAATCTGGATGTTAGGGAAATCTTTTTTTTTAAGAAGGTTAAGCAGTTTCATTTACAACAACCAGTATATTAAAAATCAAGAGGGACAAATTAATATCTATATTAGGCAAGTCTCCTAGCATACTCTAGCTACTAATTAAATATTAGCCTAGGTAAAACTCAATAGGCCACATAGGATTAGCTCTTGCCTTGATGGCTTATTAGTGTTTAAAATTCAAATCAATTTGTCTATGAAAGGAGACAAGGATAGGGGAGAGAGAAGGAAAGATAATGGTAGATGAGGGAGTGAGGCAGTAAAGTATAATGGATCAAGGTTAGAAAAGAAATCTAATTTAACCCTTCACGGTACACAAATAACTTTTTTCATGAATACATTCCTGAATCTGACAACTGAAAGACTGTATTAAATTAAAAAGTACTGATCCAGCTCGTCTGCCATTTTGTACAACACGTTTGATGAAATATTTCCTGGGTTTTGTTTCTATAACTAACTTTGAATTTATCATCCATAAGCAGGTAGCAAGATCATGCTAATAGCTTTAAAAGTCAATTACGATTGATCTGTAAATGCAATGAAATTAAAGTACCTTTAGGCTTTAAAGATATGGCAGATTTTTATCTAATTAGGGAAAATGCAGTAGATTCAAATTTAAGAGAAAGGAAATCTGAGACATGCTTATAGTGGCTATTTAACTCTTTTGGGGGATTAAAAACTACATATATGGGGAGGGATAACGGGGAACAGCATAGCCCAAAAGGGTGGTTTGCCTGACATGTGGGAGAGGTATTCTCCTCCGCCTGTCAGTTTTCACTTTACTAATGTTGATGCCACCTATGTGTCTTCAAATCTTTGATTGGTGCCCCACTGGATGGCTTCACATTTAGTTACATGTGGTCTGTGCGTGTGTAATTGCGGCCGACTTGTGTGCGTCTCTGAATCATGTATTACATAACTAAATCTGACTATTGTTTAGTCTTGTGCAGAGAAATATATATGTTTTTTTAGCACAATAATTCAGTGAAGACTGAATACAGAAATAAAGAGTATTATTTATTATTGAGAGCACCTTTGCAGCGATAAGCCTTAAATCTTTGTCAATTAAAAAAATCAATGAAATTAAAGAAATAAAAAGAACAGTAATGGTTAAATTATCTCTTTGCCAGGCCAGTATATAAAGATGCTATTATAAGATGGGATGTCAGTTTCTTTAAAATAGACTTATGTATTTTATGTCCATTGTACAATACTTAAAAGTTGCCAAGTGGAATATGCTTCACATGCCTTCCTTTTCTTTTCTGTACTGTACTGTACTGTAGTATACCTCCTGGCCGTTCCGCCCCTATTGCAGGTGGCAGGCGTTCTATTCAGTCACACGTGGGTATAGGAGTAAAGAGCACAGTTCGGCAGCTGGGATTGTGTATCAAAATGACAAATTGGAACAAAGATGCTGGTGCGATATAGGTTTGTGTCATTTATAATATGCTGAACCCCATATGGTATTGTTGCATTTATATTACTGTGTATTGTGTTATATATAGTAAAAGAGTGTGTATTTTACCCATTATTTACCTAGGACCGTAGGTGAGTTATGTAACCGACGTTGACGTACCAGAAAGGCCATGGTAATGCATAAGGCATTCCTATGGGCTGGCCAGATGGCAATGATATACTTATTTTACATTAAATCTAATTTTGCTTAAATAAGTTCACTTTGCAGATCATATTATTCATAGTTTTAACCTTTTATTTGGCAAGCATTGAAAATTCCAGAAATATAATTATTAACTTTTTTAAAATTAGATGTTGCTTGAAAGCATCACTGTCACAGGAAGAATAAATATGTACACACAAAATTCATGTTGCTTGAGAGGAACATTACCAAATAAAGGGTTAAATATTTTCACTGACTGTTTTCCCACCTCAGTGTAGAATATCTTACTACAGCCAAACATCTATGCTGTGTGTTGTGTATATAAATTGACTAGTGGTCATCTTATCAGTGACCTGGAGAATAGTTTATAAACTCTTGTGGTAGGTCACCCTTCACCATTTTGTTTTTGGTTTACACTGGTATGTAATTTGTGACTGTTCAGCACACTATAAATGGATGCCAGTTATAAATACTGGATAATAATTATAACCACTATTATCCAAAACCACAGTACGCAGTACTCAAGAGTTGGTTGAGCTAGCAAGATACTTTATGCCTCTGTCAAGGTTTGAAAGATGGTCCCTAATGAAGTACTTAGAGCATTTGTTATGCATGCCCTAACCTCCAAGAAACAGTTATGATAATACTAAATGGATATTACAATTAAATAATGGCTAGGAGAAAGGAACCTATTAAAGTCAAGAGATTACTTTAATGGTGTCATTAATGCCATAAAGAGAGAGCTTTGCTGAGAGAAATACAATTGTTTTTCTCACCTCTCTTCCTCCAAGCTGTCTAACAAATGAAAATATGTTTATTGGTTTTGTAAACAACTTATTTTATCAAATATTAATTAAGGAACTAGAAGACATGACAAGTGTAAAGTGTCAGTAATCCTGAGGCAACTCATCTGACAGTGGAAGCATGAAAAGAAAATTTGTTATCTAAAAAAAAGAAAAAATAGTAGTCAAAAAAATGTTCTGCTAAATAACAAACTTTTTACACCTATTTTGCAGTAACCTGTGCACCACTTTTTCTAGTGATACCTAAAAGGTACAGGGACACGACAAGATACTCTTGATCTGTCTTACCTTTTGTTTACTTGAGTAATCGCCTTTGCCCCAATGACTTTCTGAAGACAATACAACTATCATAAACTTGTCTGGTTTGTTGTTTTGTAGCACCCTCTACCTAGATGTATATTATCGTTTGTTGTAAAATAAAAAAAAAAGCTTAAAGAGTATGTCAACCTTAGTGATTTTTATTTGTAATACATAGCTCCATTCGGTCTCTTTTCTAAATACAAACCCTCCCTATTGTGTGTTAGATACACTGTTTAGTAAAGAGTATCAAAAATGTACCTTAGCCTTCTGAGAAGGCACTTTCTGCACACAAGCAAATATGGCTACCCCCACACCAGCAACAGAGTATGCCATTGCAGATAGCACATCACTATTTCTATGGTTTTAGGCATGTTAGATACATTTTAGTACAAAGTGTATCTAACAAATTAATATAGATTGGCATGGGTTTATTCAGAAAATAGACCAAATAGGACTGTTACATATATGTATTTCAAATATCCACAAAGGTGAAGAACATATTGTATAATTATATGTTAGTCATGCCTATTTTTAACAAATCACAGCATTTGAAATAAAAAAAATGAGGGAGGAATGAAATTATTGGCGATGTGTTGCTGAGCAGCACATATCAGCCAGTAATCATCAGGGCATGTTTTCCTGAACACTTTTATGCGGTGTAAGGAAAGACTTCAGATGTAGTTGGATAAAATGTGCTGTTGTAAAAGAGCACATCGCGTACATTGCTTCAAACTGAATTCCCCACAAAATTATCAACCTTCCTGCACCAGTTCGCCAGAAACCCTGCATGTAATCAAGCAATGAAGAATTATCAGAAACCATAGTTAAATGCACCAAAATGTTTGTTTAATCTGATTAAACTTTCTACACAGGAGTGGTCTGTGTAATTAAGATGCTTCATCCATTCTATGGCTCATTCTTCTCCTGTAATAGTGCTCAGCTGGGTAGAATTGCCTCATTTACAGGCCGATAGCCAAGCAGAACCAAAAAATCTTTTGCTCATGGGCAAATCATGACTAAAAACAAAGATGACGTTGTGAATATTTACTTTGATTAAAAGCATTTCCTCATACCTTGATCTCTATCATGCCATGACCGGCTTCCAGCTGCTGGTGAATTTGGAGAAGGGTAGAAGTCCCCAGTTGGACTTGGCTCCATGTTCTCATCTATAGAAATGGTCTTGGGTCTTTTACTGTTAAAAGAAAAATAAATTGAATTCTGTGAACTACTCAATGTGTTTTCACACTTGAGGATATGATTGCTCAAGCATTTCTGTGCATGAGCCAGGTTAACTATGATGTGATGTGGAAATAAATAAATGTGTGAACTAACAATAAATGGCAAATTTAAGTTATGAGAAAGAGAGGTTGGAATTTAACATGTTAGCTTTATATTCCAAGATGGCAAACATACTTTCCATGTATGTTAATTTAATATACATAACTTTAAACCTTTCCTTTCAGTTGTATGGTATAGGTAGACCATTTTTAGGAAAATGTTAAAAATCTTGGGTACTTGGTCATAATAATAATCTCCATATTCAAGGTGAGTTCCCAGTCAGGTATTCTGCAGTCAAAATACTGTTTCTGATATATGATGACAATACTGTGATGATAATTAAGCAAAAGTGTACATTTGCTCACTCACTAAATATCATTCATGCCCACTGTAAATGTGCTTCATTAGTACAACCTCTATCAATGACAGATAGAGGTTGTACAGTTCTCAGATGAATTTAGTGTTTTAAACAGCACAAATTATGTTTCCTGCTCATAGTATGGGGATTGGAATAGTGCCTACTGGGGCCATTTAACAAGTAAATAATGGTATAAGCTACCGTTGGTCTACTAAACAATTTTTAATGCCTGTGGTGTTTTTTGTGTGACACCAGTGAATATATTCTAGTCTAGATCATTGAAATTGGAAAGTAAAGCAGAAAAGCAGAACCCTATTGCACTGTGAAATGGCACAGGTCTGCAGATATGCGTTTACTCCTTGTGTTAATGCATCATTTATTTTCATACAATTCTATTATACTGATATTGTTTTTATTAAATGTAATATTTAGAAAAAAAGCCAGACTAGGATTTTACTGACAAGATCACTACTGGGTTCTCAGGTTAGCAATCTACATACTGCAATACCAACGTGCCCTAATATATGACGCCTCCTCTAACAGAAATTTGTGGTACAGGATTTTACATGTATATATGGTTGACAAATGTCATCTTAGTGGATTTTTCTATGTAAAGCCATGTGTTTACACTGATTACACTCAACGTATGTGTGTGTTGATTTCTTACTTTCTTTACATGTCCAGTTTTTAACACATATGAACATATATAAATATACAGTGGACCCGCTGACTTGAATCCCATTGGCAAATCTAGTATAAACATGATTCCAGTTACCTGCTTGGTGGAGAGGACAGTGACCTCTGTAAGCTGACTGCTGAGTTCATGTCGTGATAGTATGGCTGGCTTAGTGGCTCTCCAATTGGAAAATTCACTGCAGAGCCTTGTGTTATGGGTGCTGGAAAAAAAAAACAACAACCAGCTGGTTACTCATAGAACATGCAGCTTTTAGTCAAACAGTTTACCTGACCAACCGCATATATAACTTTGATTCCTTTATCATGTGATGTAGTATGATGATCAAATAACATCAAGTGAACAGGTGGAACTTTCACTATTTAAATCTTCACAGACTGAGAATAATCCATTTAATCATTAATACATATTTTTTTTCTCTGAAATATTTCATATATTTAAGAGAGATCAAGTAAAAGAATGCAATAAACCACTGTACAAAATCCTACCTTATATGTCAAGCTACCAGTAGGTACAGCTAAAGGTATTTCAGGCCATCAAGTAAGAAACTGCATTGTTTACAAATGCCTGATGCGCCAAGTGGCACTTTTTGTCATTAGAGACCTTGGGAACAGGGTTCAAATCATTCATCCTTTGTTTTAAAGACGATGGTGTCCCTAATTTATGCATAGTGCAATTATTTCTTGATGAATCATTAATTGGATGTGACCGCTGGCTCCCTTTCAATCAGTGAACAATGTTTCCTTGCTACAGTATTTTCTGCATTTGGGACATCAATCAGTGCTGCAGGGTCAGATCTCGGGGCCCCATAAACTCACTACATGCAGATAGGCTTTTCAATTAGCCCTGTTGGAAAGAGAGATGTTGATGACAGAGGTGGATTCTTTGCATATTTGGATGAGCAGCAGAGTGCTTTTCTCTTTATATCTTTTTCAGTAATGCCTATTTAAAAGCTGTCCTTATACCTGAGAGTAGAACACAGCTGCCAGCTCAAATGGCTTAATATCCGCAAACTATTTTAATCCCCTGTTTAATAGGGACCAAGAGTAAACAAGGTCCCTGGAGAAACACATAGTGTGAATAAGGCTTTTCATGTGTGTCACAAACAAGCCAAAGCAGCAGTGTTGTGAAGCATATGTACTTCAAGCATGGCATGCCGTGGGCGTGACAGTTTACTGCTAGCGACTGCTAAAGCATACCACGGTCTCTTGTGGTTTGAACCACACTAAACTGGAGGTTAAACAAATGCCAGATGAAAGACAGAGCGCCACAACCACAATTCTGATTCTATTATTAGATAAGTAACATGTACAACTGTCACAATGAGGGGGGTGCTGCTAATGAGGCAGGGCCCATCAATTAGAAATCTGAAGCCACAACTTGCCTTATGTCTGTGGATAGTTTTCTCAAAATACAGCTGCAGTAGCTATGCATCTATTTGATATGACTTCTTCCCATGTCATTTTAATGTGTTAGTCCTGAGTGCAATGTAACGTGCACCTCTGGGCAGTACAATTCTCATATTAAATACATTTTTTGTACAATTTAATTTATTATATTAAAAGCTCATCCACAGAACATAGAACTCTATTAAGGAGCTAAAAGTTCCTTTCTTTGCATTGTCCCATACATCTAAGGGGTTCACATGATTTTTCACTGACAATAACCCTGTTGGTGGTTAATCTTCGCATACATAAGCCTATGTCACTATTCACTGTAAAGTTTTGGATTATTTGTAGTTAACTATGATTGGCAATACACAGGGCAGAGGTGCAGAGTCTAATACAATGGTAGTTTTTACAAAGGACCGGCCAAGGTGTTTTGGTCTTCGCTGCACCCAGTACTCAGATAGCAACCCCTGCCTGGGTACCTAGAGTGGCAGGCTGGTGATGAAGGGAACATTCTGTCAAAACTAGCCACTGACTGGTAAACTGTGCTGATGCGGATATACCAGACGCTAAAAAAACATAAAACAAAAGCACCGTCAGAAAGTATCCTAGTCACTCAAAACCATTGGGACACCGAATACAGTGAAAATTTTGGAAGCAGTATAGTAATCATTATGAGCTGTGTAAATGCACTAGGAAAAACACAATCCGGGGAGAGCAGTCACGTGGCACCAAACCTGCTGAGAATGAGTCGAGCGCTGGCTATTTATAACAGCCTATGTATCAAGTATGGCAATGATACTTGTACCCAGGGGCGTAACTAGGTATTTGAAGGCCCCATAGCAAAATTTTGTTCGGGCCCTTATGTAAAACCCAATGGTGAAAAATGTATTTAATTCTTGTAGCTTTGACAAGGAAGATAAGTCTCCCTCAGCAGCTGCACCCCTTGCACCTATGATAGTTATGCCCATGTTTGTACCACAATGACACGTGCTCTGTTTACATCATCTCAGGAAGGGGTTGTCATATAGAGAATATAGAGAATTGAGTTGCAATACAAAAAAAAAAATTCTGGCTGAATTGCAGGAGACTGAGGGCCTGATTCAGAGGCGCTCGCTATTTGCGAGCGCTCGCTCTGAATCAGGGCGGGGATTTTTTTGTTATTTTTCGGCCTTCAGGCCGCTCGGTAATCTGTGGGTGATGTGAGTGATGTCAGTAGGGCCGCCCACAAACGCCAGGCGTTCCTAAGGGAACGCCTGCGTTTGTGCGACCACCCCCCCTCCCTGCCTACAAAACGGGGAGAGCTGTCAATTAACATCGACAGCCGCCCCGTCTTGTAGCGAGACCCATTGCGACGGAGATGCCGCAGTACAGGTCTCGCGCATGCGCATGCCGGAGACGGCGCATGCGCAGTCGGGGACCATCGACCCGTTGTGCGCTCGCGAGCAGGTCTGAATCAGGCCCGGAGTCTCATCCAATAAGTGAATATTGAGGAAATTCCAAAGATGGTAGTAAAGTGGGTTTGCAGCCTACAATGTACTTGGTGGACAAGGAGACATTCTTGTGCAAGAGAAAGAGCAATATGTATGACAAAAAAGGGGGCCGAGCAGTGACGATTTTAGAGAAGCAAATCAATATGGACATCCGAGCGCTTTCTTGGCTTACGCTGACGTTACAGACATATCACAACAATGGACTATATTTTATACCATGTAGAGATTGATGCATATTATTCGGTTTCTCCAGAAAAATGCTGTAAGCCCTGTTTTCTGTTAGAAAATTTAAGTTTTTCCCTTTTTTTTACCATTCCTATTTCATTTATGTTAAAAAACGATGCTTTAATTTCAAACGAGTCCAATTCCCAGTAAGAGTCTGACTTGGCATGACTATAAGTAAAGCACAGGGACAGACACTTAACGTGGCTGAAGTTGACCTACTGTATGTGGTTACTGTCTTTCTCATGGACAACTTTACTTGTTTTTTTAGCATGTCACATCAAAACTAAATGTGTTCGTGTTGACGTCAGTAGGAAAAATGACTACAAGGCATCTTATAAGGACTTGGTTAAAAAAAAAAAAAAGATTATGGTAGGTTGTAGTGTGATATTTTCACCTAAGGCCTCACGAACCCCCCCCCCCCCCCCCGTAACCCACCTGCTCACTTTCACTTACCTTGGTGATCAGTGCTCTGGTGATGTCCTCTGGGGCCCCGGTCAGCTGGTATCCCATCTCCTGCACTGTGACCCGGGTCGGCTGTTCCATGCAGCAGCTCACCGGGGTCAGTGCAGGAGCCGGGAGACCAGCTGACATCACCGGAACACCGATTACCAGTCCATGGATACAGGCAAGTGTTTTGGTTTTTTTTACTATTTTTTTTTCCAGTGATCACCTTGTGATCACAGGGGGCCGGCTCCTGGCTCTGCTATGGCTGTCAGAGCAGAGCAGGATTCGGGGAACCTGGGGAAACTCTGGATAACGCCATCTCCAGGTGGCGTTATTATCACAGGGCTTCCTCACAGTATTTTTTAACAATATATTTTTCGTAAATCTCAGATCGCATTTCCCATTACAAGCATGGAAAATGCGATTTGCATACTAAAAATATGCGAATAAAAGGGCATAGAGTAGTTTTTGCGTGCAAACTACTCTAATTGCACTTTAATAAAGTTATGCGATACTAAAATAATGTGAAAATGGTGTGAAAATACTCTTTCAAAAAAAATTTGTAAAAAATAATATTGATAAATAGGGCCCTATAACCATCAATTTAAAATTTCTCCTGTGCGAAGCCGAGGTGGGTCGCTATTACAATATAAAAATATGAAAGCGGGTAGTGGCTAATCACTATGGGACTGATTCAGATGTGGACGCATGGCTGATGTTTACACAGATTGAGCGATGGTTAGCCATTGCGCATGCGTGTAAGCCACACTGATTTAATGGCGATTAAGCTCACACAGAGGATTCACTCGCAAAGTGAATAACAACTAGCCAGCATTTGGGGGAGGTAACAGGCAGTGGTTAGAAAAGCGCAGGCGCATCGGAACATTTAAACACTGTTTTCTTGGTGTCTATAAATTAGCCATTGCATTCTTGCTTGCAGCAGGAGACCCGCTATGTCTGCCACAGCTTACACTTAATCAGAAGGCTGATAGCCACCTGATCTGCGCTCAGTGTATCCGATTTTGTGCCTGAGCAGAGGATGTGACATGCTTTCAGTGGGCATCGCTAAGCGGCGAGTGAGTCATTAGCATATTTTCACAATTGCGATCAGTGGGAGACAGCAGCTGCGATGGCATTTGCGCCCACATCTGAATCAGACCCTATGTGTATAGAGGAATACAGACACGTCTGCTAAATGCATTTGGTAATTAAGGAAAGTGAACATATATAATAATTACCAGAAGTGCATATAATGTATATGTAATGAAAACATTGGGCCTGATTCAGACTCGCAAGCGGGTCGATGGTGGCCCAGTGCGCATGCGCGAGACCCGGATAGCGACGGGCAAACCGTCGCTCCGGGTCTCGTACCAAAGGGGGCATGCTGTCGATGTTGAGTGACAGCACGCCCCCTTTGGTGGGCGGGCCGGGGGAGTGGCTGCCCAAATGGAGGCGTTCCCACGAGTGATGTCAGTGGGAGAGATTTCGGCTCTGGGCTTGCGGCAACGAGACCCTACCACAAGGTCACCCACAGCTATGCGAGCGGCCAGGAGGCCGCTCTAAAAAACAAGAAGGCCGGCCCTGATTCAGAGCGAGCGCTCTGTCAGAGTGTCCGGCTCTGAATCAGGGCCATAGTTCCATGTATACATTGCAGACATTTCAAGATAAACATACACATATACATTTTTTCATGTAGGTGTTTTTTTTTCAGAATGTAGATAGTAGTAAACACAATGGACAGAATTTCTTATCAACATTACTAGTGTTGCTTATCTCCTGGAATTTGCTTTCAATTTCTCCACAGTGACTTCCTACCATGGAGATGATGTCATTTTCCCTTTACAGCATGACAGTGGGGGAGGTCAGTCAGTGTGAAGGAAATCAGTAGACAGTAGGCAATGGTCTTTTAAACTTTACATGACAGAGCACAGAAATGGTGCTGTGGCTTTCCTAGCTCTCTAACTAGTGATATGCTGAGAAAAAAACAAAACAACTGTAGGCCCTGTACAGTCTACACCTAAAATACAAAGTTCCCATCAATACAAGATCTATTAATAAAATCACCCTTGTATGTATAAAAGTATGAGTAGCATAACAGATTAATTTTCTATTCCTGTCTTTCAATCTATTGATGGACATTTCAAACAGCTGGGTGATATCTGAACTATGACAACATAGCTGATGTAAATGCAATGCAAAACATATAAAGTTATATGAAGAAGTGAGTTATAGCAAACCTGATGTAATGGCTGTCAAAGTATGGGAACTTTCATATGTATTTTTGAATGTACATGGGGGGTCATTCAAACCCACTCGCGAGCGGCAGTAAGCTCGCAAGTGGGTCGATGTTCCCCACTGCGCATGCGCACGGCGGAGGGAGCTCCGTCATGCGCATGCGCGAGATCAGGCGAGCTAAGGACTTTCCATCGCTCCGGGTCTCGCACCAAAGGGGGGCGTGTTGTCGATGTTGATTGACAGCACGCCCCCTTTGTTGGGCGTGCCGGGGGCATGCCTGCCAGACGGAGGCGTTCCCATGGGAACGCCTACCGTCTGAAGCCGGCCCCACTGACATCACTAGTGATGTCAGTGGGAGTGATTTTGGCTCTGATAGAGCCAAAATCACTCCAGGGCTTGTGGTAGAGAAACCCGACCACAGGGTTTCACTCACAAGTCCGATGGTCGCGATGGTCAAGACCATCGCGACCATCTTGTTGGACACTCGTATATGCTGTGGGTGGTGACCCACAGCTATACGAGCGTCCAGGAGGACGCTCCATTTTAATGGAGGAGAGCCCTGATTCAGAGCGAGCGCTCTGGTCAGAGCGTCCGGCTCTGAATCAGGGCCTTGATGTATTTTTCAATTGCATTAACTTTAGTAGAATGCAAAGTAAATGTGAAACTAGAAGACTGGAATATTGTATTATGGGTGTTGCACACCCTTGCCAAACAACCTGCTCCATCGCAAAGCTAGATTTGCTCAAAGTTAACTCCTCTATAATGGTCAATCAAGTTATGCATTTAAAAATCCACCTACTTCACAGCAAGATTACTTTAGAGACTCAAATAATACATTGCTCATTAAATTTGTAAAAAAAATATGCCTTGCATTACTAAGTTGCTTATAGCAAAGTTACTATAGCCATTTATTTTAATATGTGAAATAATATGGTAATGCAAAGCCCCACTGCCAACTCTTCATCAACAACCAAACCCTCCTCTCCCCCTCAGAGAAGATCACAAGTGTCCAGGTGGATTGCCCTGGGAGAACCAGGCGTGAGTATGGCAGAGATGTGCGGGAGGAGGAGGAACACATAACAGGAATTATAATAGGTAAACAAACTGGATTAACAGAGTGTATTGACCATCATATATGAGCGCTGTGGACAAACGAAGCATGTGGCCCATCTGAGGTGGGCAGAATGGAAGAGCAAACTGTGGGGAGCATCAGAGCATGGTGCTCTTAGACAAAGGGTTCTACATATCAAGTTGAGCTGATCCATACTTTTTATACAAGTGGAAAGATAAAACCTGTATGTACCTGCTTCTCTATGTAGATGATTGAATCCAGTAGCATATCTATAATGGATGCAGGGCGTGCGGCCCAAGTGGACCAACACTGCATACCCTGCACCCATGTATCATTCACCTCTCTGGAGTCCCATCTCAGTGGTGCTGCACAAATCACCGGGAACAGTTGTGTGGGCACCATGTTCTTGGAGACCTGCACATGCTTGCAAGAGAGGAGGAGACTCACATGGAGACTGCACATGGGCCCTCTCCTCTCTTAAAGCCACCCCTGATTGGATCGTAATTCACAAGGAAGACAAAGAAACTACAAGTTTAAGTAAAGTTCTCAACAAACACTTAAAAACTAATGTAATGGGATATGTGACATACTACCTATGAATCCAGGTTCTTAAAGAAGAAGACATGAACTTTCTACTCAATCAAAAGCAGTCCCAAAATCAGTATCCAGTTCGAGATGAATGAAAGCTATGGTGAACCAAGTTGAATAAGGAAGGAGAAAATGATCTCTTATCTAACCACAAACAATAGACAATCAGTAGAAACAATGTCCAGATGTTGCAGCCACAGTGAGAACTCTGTTATTGTTGGGGATAACTCATGCATTTACAAACTGTAGACAAGAATCTGAATAGATCAGCAAAAGATGAACCTAATCTTGCAAGCTATTTGAATTTTGTAAGCACACTTACTCTAATAACTGGAAGCTAACAAGTGGTTACTTGTTCAAATTAGGAATGACATAAAATCCAGCAGAAAACAAAACTCAGTTGTATTATTACCTACATCTGCACAATATGATACAGCAACCCATGCAAGATAAAAGGTGATTTTGTCGATGCGGCTGCAGAGACTTAGCAGCTCAACCAACAATGATAAACAAGGCCAACTAATCAAGCTACCATATAGTAAGACAATTATAGAGCCTTAGATATCAGCACATATGTGATCATCAGAACATGATGTGTATATGTGTGTTTGTGTATATAGGGACTGATTCACAGCTGCTCGTAAGCGGCTCGATGTTTGTGATCTGCGCATGTGCCACGTGTGACGTGCGCATGCGCAAGCCCTGCCGAGTGACTGAAGTTCAGTCGCTACAGGGCTCGTTACAAGGGCTCGATGGTGAGTGACAGCTCGCCCCGTTTGGTAGGCGGGTAGGGGGGGTGGTTGGCCAAATGCAGGCGTTCCCTTAGGAACGCCTGGCATTTGAGAGAGAACCTACTGACATCACAACTGATGTCAGTAGTGGACTTCCTGCTCTATTAGACTTCCAGCTCTATTAGAGCAGGAAGTCCACTCAGCCTTGCGAAAGCCGAGACCCTACCACAGGGTCTCGTCGCAAGGACAATGGTCGTGATATTGTGACGGGCTCCTTGACGCTCGCACAAGCTGTGGGTGGGCTCCCATAGCTTTGCGAGCGGCAGGAGACAAAAAAAACAAAAACGCCTACATTACCTGCGAGCGGCCGGCCCTTACAAGCGGGTCTGAATCAGGCCCATAGTGTGTGTGTGTGTGAGATATATATATATATATATATATATACACATACACACATACACACTCAGTGTTTATGTCAAAGGTAGATGGTACATGTCATGTAACATCCACATTAATGGAAGAACCCAAGGTTTCCCATTGGAACACTGCTCAGTACATCACACTGCCTCCGTCAGCATGCCTTCAATCCGGGAAGCAATCGGGAAGCCGACCGCCCGCATTTCCCCGACGCCGGGAGACCGGCGCCCTGCATCACGATCGTAGTGATGCCGGGCGCCGCGAGCGGACAGCCGCGGGGGGGAGGGTTAGGTTTAGGCACCCCCCCGGGAGGGTTAGGCTAGGGGAGGTAGGGTTAGGGTTAGGCACCCCCGGGGGGGACTTAGGGTTAGGCACCCCCCCAGGGGACTTAGGTTTAGGCAGCGGGGAAGGGGGTGGTTAGGGTTAGGCACTTAGACGGGGGATTAGGGTTAGGCACTTGGGGGGAAAGTTTGGGTTAGGCACCCCTAAGGAGGGTTAGGGTTAGGAGGGTTAGGTTAGGTTAGTCTATACTTACCTATCCACGATCGGGATTTACAGCGCTGTCGGGCTTCCGCTGCTTCGAACTCTGCTCCTGTCGGGCTGCCGCTGACGGGAATCGAACCCATTCCCTTCAATCCCCACGCACATCAATGGGCCTTGGGCGCCCATAACCCTGTTGCTGGTTCACCGGTTGTCCTTCCTTGGATCACTTTTGGTAGGTACTAAACCCTGCATACTGAGAACACATCACAAGATCTGCCATATAGAAGATGCTCTAACCCAGTCTAACCCTCACAATTTGACCCTTGTTAAAGTCACTCAGATCCTTACACTTGACCTTTTTTCCTGCAACTTCAAGAATGCTGCCTAATATCTCACACCCCTCAACAGGTGCCACTGTTGAGGGGTGTGAGATATTAACAATCAATGTTATTCGCTTCAAGTGTCAGTGGTTTTAATGTTATGGATGGTCAATGTATTTATTTATATAAATACATTGAGTAAAAAGAAAAAGCTAACTTAAAACGAAAATTGGCTGAATTGTGTACTGTTGCAGAGACTGAAGCGACTTATAATGAAGACCTCTCCATTAAGGTCAATACACCAGGACAATGCACTGAAAGACATCCTACTGACAAGCAACAGCAGCAAATAGTGAGTAAAGCAGAGGAGCAAAGCACAGTACTCACTTGGGAGGAAAAGAGCACAAGGTGCAGCAGAAGTAATCACATTAGAGTGCAGTGGAAGAGCAGAGCACTAAGAGTGTGGAAATAAGAACAGCAATGGAGGACACCACTGCAAAAGGACAGGGGACAAGAGAATCACACCAGAAGAATAGAGCAGGGGAATATCAGATGAAGAAATAGTAGAGACGCAAAGAACGGTAATCAACAGAAATGACCAGCAGTGGGGCAGAGTAAAATGATAGATGGAATGTGTTGGAACCTAGCTTGCTATATAGTGATGGAGTATGTATTTAACACAAAAGACTAGTGGGAAGGGGGACATACTTTGGCTTTACTGTTTAGGAAGACTGCAATATTTACTTACTTCTAGACACCCGCACTAGCTCTGAAACATTGAAAACTCCAGACTTTACAAAACTGTCTTCAAGGTATCCTGGAAAAAAAAAAACTATTTTAAGAATTCTTCATAACCAGCAGCAGCAGCAATATGAAAAAGAAATAACTAATGAAGAAACAGAATTATAGAAAAGAAGTTAAGCATCAGCATAAGTAAGAAAATGAAAAAGTCCTGAAAGAAATTCTCCTCTTGATGTGTAAAAGCCATATCAAGGGTAGATTATCTCTCATCAGTGATACCGCTACACATGCTCTTGAGGATTAATCTGACAAACTATTTTAGCCATATTCATACTTACCTACTCTCCCGGAGGTTATGGGAGGCTCCCGAAGTTTCAGGGAGCCTCCCGCACCCCCGGTAGAGTATCCGGATCGTCCGCATCCTGCCCACTCCCTAGTGAAGTGGGCAGGATGGGGAGATAATTGTCGGAAATAACGGCTCCATATGGAGGGGGTGGGTTAAATGGTGCGAAAATGCATCATTGAGTCCCATCCCCTCCTCGCACTCCCGCGATTCACTGCAGTTTACCGTGATAGAGGTGGGACCTAATGGCATAGGAACTCAGCCTCCCCCCCCAAAGTGACCAGCTGTATCTGCTCTCCTGGCATCTCCCGGGGAGCAGGTTACAAAAGTCGGTAAGTATGGCCATATGTCTACATCTCCACACTACTCTTACCCTTCCTTTGGTTATAAAGAGAAGGTCATTTACGAGCTGTAAAATATACCCAACATGGTCAATATCATACTTGCTACTATGTAATTCTGCTCCAACCCCCTCCAAACCTCCTCTTTCCCATTTAGCTAGTAAGTAGTCGGGATTCGGGAATATACACTGTCCAGTGTTATCTTTTATTTATATGACACCAGTGTGTGGCACTATGCACTACTACTATGTGGCATTATGTGTATAAGGGACATTACGTGAACAAGGGGCTCTACTGTGTGATATAACAAGAATAAGGGGCTCTACTGTGTGATATAACATGAATAAGGGGATCTACTGTGTGATATAACAAGAATAAGGGGCTCTACTGTGTGCTATAACAAGAATAAGGGGCTCTACTGTGTGATATAACATGAATAAGGGGTACTACTGTGTGGTGTAACATAAACAAGGTGTACTACTGTGTGGTGTAACATGAATAAGGAGTACTACTGTGTGACAGAACATGAATAATGGCCTCTACTGTGTGACGTAATGTGAATAAGGGGCAATACTGTGTGGCGTAACGTGAATAAGGAGTACTGTTGTGCGGTGTAATGTGAATAAGTTTGCACTACTGTTTAGTGTTATTTGAATTTGTACTATTGTGTGACCACATCCCTGTTTAAAGTACTAGGGGGGTGCCAATGCTCTTTCTGGAACAGGACACCAAAATGTTTAGTTACGTCTCTGGTGGGAGGTTTTTAGGAGTTGACTTAACTCACTGATCATGTGTCTGTTACTATACTTAGGGGAGAATTTACAAAGCCGCTGCTTCCCGATGGGTTGCAGGTACATATTTAAAATGGCACCCAGTCAATTTAAAACCCGGTGTACTTTACACTGACTCCGGGTGCCGTTTTAAATATATACCTGCAACCCGCCAGGAAGCAGCGGTGGCTTACAGAAGCCACTGCTTCATAAATTCTCCCCTTAGTCTGTGTGTAATGGCTGCTAACCAGTGTGGCTGTCTATTAGTGTCTCTTCTAAGGGTGGCCATTACGAGTGTATTAAGATGTATATATCGCATAACTCTACATACAGTAGACAAAGAGGAGGACAACATCCTACATGAAATCACTGCTACAGGAGCACAAAAATCAACACTTTTCTGTGAGTTATGTTATCCTCCATCTCCCCTGGGTAAAATGACTGCTGAATTTGTTTACAACAGCAATTTTTTAAGAGTTTTAACTGTTAAATTGTTCAGGCATATTTTAAGATTACTTGTCAATCCTGATTCTTATCAATCCAGACCTACTGCAATTGTATTTCTTTTGATAATCTTACCAATTAGTTCAAATATATACAGATATTCTGACTCAGGTTCACTAAAGGTGGGTACACACTTAGCAGATATATCTGCAGATCGAGTGATATATCTGTAGAGGATTGTCGTTCATATACAGTGAACAACCATCATCTTCAAGGCAGCCGCATCTCCCACTGGCCACTGCATGTGTTTGGGCGGTCGGCCGATCGCCCTTACAGACTTGCCGATGGATAGTAGGTCTGCAAATATATCTGTGAATCACACTGAACATGCTTCCTGATGGTTACTGCCCGGCGATGCAGATCAAATTTGATGCAAGGTAACTGGATTTCAATGGGCGTTCCTGGGAAGTAACAGAGGGGTGGTAAGGCATACACGGGCGTGTCCCTGAGCGCTACTGTGTCTTTTGTCGTAGTTGTTCAAACACAAGTTGCGGCTGTGGCAAAAGACACAGCCATGACTGCGTGCACTGAATAAAGCCCTATAGGTCAGCATGGATCGGTGTAATGGTTAGCATTACTGCCTCACAGCATTGAGGTCCTGGGTTTGATTCTCACCAATGGCTGGGAAAAATAGAAACACAGTTGAACTCAGTTTACAACAGCTGATTACACCCAGCAAGGCTGACTGCACTTCTTATCTTACTACTCCTGACAAAGTAACTTGGTCATCTTACTTGCATCGTCTCTCTTACTTCTCATTTAATCCCTGTCATTATATGGCCTTGATTGGTTTCTATAGCTATTCATACCCCATATATGAGTCTGACCTTATTGCCATTGTTTGCTGTCTGTGTATTTGTCTTTCTATACCCACATATTGATATACCTCATCAATTGCTCTACACCGACAGCTACTTGTGCACCTCACTCCCATAACATGTGCCCAATTCCTGACCTCCTTGCCATTCCCACTACACATACACCTCTTGCTTTCCAACCCACCACATGGTATGCAGTCGGGAAACCGACAGCCGGCTTCCCGATTGCCTTATCCCGGCGTGGGATAAATGACCGACATCTATATCTAAACGCCTGTCATTTACCCGACGCCAGGCGCCGCGAGCGGGCAGCCGTGGGGGGGAGGGTTAGGTTTAGGGCACCAGGGGTGACTTAGGGTTAGGCACCCCCCCAGGAGGGTTAGGCTAGGGGAAGGGGGGGTTAGGGTTAGGCACCCCCGGGGGGAGGTTAGGGTTAGGCAACCCCCCGGGGGTCTTAGATTTAGGCAGCAGGGAAGGGGGGGTTAGGGTTAGGCACTTGGGGGGGAGGTTAGGGTTAGGCACCCCTAAGGAGGGTTAGGGGGCTAATTTAGTTTATACTTACCTTTGGGAAGATCAGGATTTCCAGCGCTGTCTGGCTTCCGCTGCCGGGCTCTGCTGATCTGTCGGGCTGCCGCTGCCGGGAATCGAACTGCCGGCCATGCGGCAGCCGGGATTCCATACCGATTCCCACCACATTACCACAACCTCACCCTCATCTCTCCACTCTCTCACCTCCTCTTACTCTGTGCACTCTAGAATGTCTGATCTGTCTGCAAAAAAAATGGCTTTTATCCATGACTTGTTCCTCTCACTATTTCTGTTTCCTTGCTACCACTACAGCATCTCTCTCTCTCTATCTGTTATGTTGCTCCCCTGCGGTTTCTCCTATAGGAGTATTTTCTTCCCACCCACTCCTCGACTAGTGACTGACAAGGTGGTAGAGTTAGCCTCTTATTGTCACCACCCTGGCTTTGCCTTGCAGTTCCTTGACAACTTCTCCACCTGACTTGCTCGCTCTCTTTCCTCAGACTTACCTACTAACATTCTCAGTGACTTTAACATCCCGGTTGATGTTGCTACCAGCACTGACACCTCTAAACTTCTCTCCCTCACTTCCTCCTATGGTCTATCACAGTGAAAATGTCGAAACCACCATGACTGACACTCATGTTTTTTACATCTCATCCTTTTCTAACTTTTTTTTCCCACTGTCTGCCCACAAACGTATCCTGCACCCTCATGCTGACCGCTATACCCCCTGCTCCTAAATCCCAGCATCTCCTAAATGGCTGTTATCCTAATCTATTATCTGCCACACTTGCACCTCTCTCTCCTCCCTGTCTTGCCCCTAAGCAGCAGACTCATTCTACCACTCCACTCCACTCTCACTGAAGCTCTTTACAAGGCAGCCCCAATCCCCAATCCTGGAACTCCAAACAGACATGCTGGGCCAAATGTAATAGGGTGAGAGTTTAGAAAATGTGAGAGTTTAGCAGTAAACTCTCACATTGGTTGAGTTTTATCTTCAAAATGGGAAAACATCTGAATGAGATTTTAAATTGTGAGTTTTTTTTAAGTCTAAAAAAACATGCAAGTTCGCTCTGTTACTTTGTTTTTGGACTCTATTACATTGGTAAAGTTTAAAAAGTGTCAGAAACTCTCACTTTTCTAAACTCTCACCCTATTACATTTGGCCCGCTATCTTCAAAAATGCTTCCATAATGCTAAACTGCATTGGCAGAAATACTACACCAACTTTGACTTACTACACTACAAATTAATTCTGGCCCCCTACTTTGCCACTCTCTTTCTCTTGCCAAGCAATCCTATTTTAGATATATCATATCTATTCTGCCAATGCACCACCATCGCCTGTTCGCCTAATAATCAACTCTGTCATTTCCACCCCTGTTACATTATGCTTCTCTTATAGCACATGATTTTGTAACCTTATGTAGAGAAAAAACTGACACCATCTATCATGATCTCTCCTATCATTCCTCATCCATCACCCATCAGTTCATTATCTGTGGTCACTGAAGATGAGGTCATCGCACTTCTGTCATCCTTCCCCTCTATATGTCCATTTGATCCAGTTCTCACTCACTTCCCCCCAATGTCTACTTGCACCTTGCTCAACTCTTAAATCTCTCTTGGTATCTTCCTTCCCACTTCACGCATGTTCTTGTTGCCCCAATCCTTAAGAAACCCTCTCTTTAACCTATCTTTCTCTTCAGCTTCTACCCAATCTGTCTTCTCCCTTTTGCCTCTAAACTACTTGAGCTACTTATGTACAGTCATCTAACCTCCTCTCTCTTTTCACTCTTTACTTGACCCTTTCCAATTAACATTCTTCCATCCTCACTTTGCCAAAACTTCCATTACTAAAGTGACTAACAACCTGCTCATGGCTACATCTAATGGCCTCTTCTAAGTCCTCTGCTGCTTTCAACACGGTTAATCACTCTGTTCTTTTCAAAACCCTTCATTCCTTTGAACTTTTGGTCAGTGACCTCTCCTGGTTCACCTCATAATTTAATAATGCTCCTTCAGTGTCTCTATTTCTACATGTTCTCCATTTCATGCCCTCTTTCTGTTCGGGTTACACAAGGCTCTGTCCTTAGCCAATGCTCTAAACCTCTTCTCTTTTGGAACTTATATGATCCTTTGGTCTTCGATACCACCTCTATGATGACAACATCCAAAATTCTCTTCACCAAACCTTTCTTCTGTCTTAGTGTCCCTCACAGTTGACAACATCTCACTATCTCCAGTTACCCAAGACCACTGCCTTTGAGTCTCCCTCATCTTCTTTCTCAGTTTCCACATATAGTCCCTCAGCTTAATCTGCCTCCTCTTCCTTTGCAAGATTCTCAAAACATCTCCTTCCTATCACAGGATGTTGCCAAAACCCTGATCAAGTTCCTCAGCTAAGTTACTGCAACCTCCAGCTAGCTGGCCTTCCCAACTAATGGTTTACCCCCTTAGAGTCCATTCTAAATACTGATAAGATTAACTTTTCTCTCTCACACCTCAGGCATACCATTCTGTAAATCCCTAAACTAGCTCCCCATCTCTACTAAGAACCAATTCAGGATCTCACCTTCACCTACAAAGCCCCCCCATTACCACTTATCAAATCTGCCTGGTCTCCCGCTGTCTTCTCCTACTAGACTGTAAATTATAGTAAGCAGGGCTGTCTGAGCCTTATTTCTCACGTTTCCTCACATCTAACCAATTGCACACTGTCTATCTTTTGTGCTATTTCTAATTGTATGATCATTCCATTTCTTGTATTATTTACACATGCTCTGAATTGTTTGATTGCACCACAGGTATCTTTATAATGGGTGCAAGGTGTGCATTGCACATGGGCCCCTGGGTCCAGGGGGGCCCACACCGCACATCCTGCACCCATTGTTAATAAATACCTCTCTGCAGATTCCAATGTGCTGCTCCAAAGCGCCGGGCCGGCGTTGCAGAGCAGCAAAAAAATCACTGGGAAAATAGCGCCGACCATTTTCCCTGTGACCTGCGCAGAAAAGATGTCCCGAGAAAATAGGAGCGGGCCCCATTTTCCTAGAGACCCACACAAGTGCTTTAGTTTCTGGCATGAAGCCAGAATCTACTGCGCTCAGTGTGCTGAAAAAGAGGAGGGTGCCCAAACGGAGGCTGCACATGGCCCCCTCCTCTCTTAAAACGCCCCTGGATTACACCTTCTGTGATAATTTACACACAACCTGCCAGATGTACAACTATGAAATGCTCATCTCATTTTATTATTTGGTTGAATCTGATTAGTTGATGTTAGATTCTGCAGAACTTATAAATAAAATGTATGATGATTGTTATGTGCATTTTGTGCCTAGCCTGTTTGCATACTCAATAGGCGGGTCATATTGACATCACATTAATCCTTTAGCCATCCAGACTATATGCATGGTCCGAAAATGCATTACAGGGGTTGATATACTGCAGGTCAACTTATTAATAAATTATAAATTATCTTCTGTTTTACTATTATGCTAGCCTAAAAAGGTCAGGAATGTTTATACACAGCCAAAAGCATGCTGGGATACACAGCTGTGGACAGAGGGCCTGATTCAGAGTTGTACACTGTTTGCATCGCTGCTGCGTTTAATATGCTAATGAAGCTGTCATCGGATCTACTGCAAAACCATCACCCATCTGAGTAGCCCCCAGGCTAGCTGAGGCCAGGAAATCTACATCGGGAACGCAGACTCTGGCCTCGGCACTCCCAGAAAATGTTTGAGAACGCAGGCCGGCCCCGCCCCCAAACTGCAAATGCAATAGACCTTGCAATAGAAGCCCTGCACATGCTCAGTACAGATCCTGCACATGCACCAACCTTCTAACACTGTAGTAGGCAAATCATCGGGTTTGCATACTACACTGAATCAGGCAGTGCTCCTACTGCAGAGGTGAATGGGTGGTAAGAAACATCTTTTATTTGCAGCCTGGACACAGCATGCACCTTAATTGTGTACAAATAACGAGAGAGATATACAAATGTATAGAATAGATATATAAAAATTAAAAAGAATACCCCCAGTTTCATTGCACTATAGATGTAAGCTTACAAGTAGGACCCTCTTATTTCCTTTTCGGTTTGATAATATTCAGCCTTGTTTTATTACTGCGTTTGCGTCCAAGAGTAAAGCGCTGCAGAGTATGCTGGTGTTATATAAATAAACGTTTATAAAATAGTTTGTGAAAATCTCACTCACATAAGATGGCAAATTGAACCAACATGCACAGGATTTATGTGGCAGCCATAGCACTAATGTATTACAACATACAACATTTCTGCCTTAGTTTTGTCATACTTATTTTCATTCAGCTAAATGGGATACCCCCAAATATATATATATACATACACACATATACATACATACTGTATATAGTAAAATATGCATGTATCCTTAGCATATACAAGGTCTTCTTATCCCTAAATCACCTTTAGGTGTACTGTAAAATTCTGGGCGTGTGCTCGATTTTTCGAGTCTCTATGTTAGCAGTGTGTTGTGTACATAATGCAGAATGATGAGTAGTATGAATAACTTAGTTGTCATGCCTTAGCAGGTTGTGAGCAATGGTTTCAAGACCCTGCAGGTCAAACTATTCATCATGTTCAGTTAACAGCAAACAAGATTTGACACCACATGCACAGCACTCCTCCTAAAAAGGTTACAGCTGTGTTCATAAAGTGTAATAGTGACAAATCACAAAGACGATTTGCCTTGTGCCATGTACGGTACATAAGAAATCAACAAAATTTGCAGCAACGGGTACATTTATGAATTAGAAAATGTGCACATACAGTACTTAGTCTTTGTACTTATGCCCTCATTTGGCTGCCAACCGCCCCCACAGAATCACAATCCTATTCTACTCATTTAAATGCCCCCTAACTGTACAGGGCTTTTGGCAAGACTGTGATTTGTGATGGGAATATTTATCAGGATTGCAGTCTGTGATTAGAAAACCTACAGTACTTTGCAAAAGTATTTGATCAATTAACAAAATGCAAAGTGATTGAACAGAAGAGAAATCTAAATCATATCAATGTGTGCAAGTGTACCTAGAAGAATTGAAGAATTGATGCTGTTTTGAAAACGGTGGTCACACCAAATATTGATTTGATTTAGATTTATCTTCTGTTCATTCACTCTGCATTTTGTTAATTGATAAAAATAAATAATTAACACTTCTATTTTTTAAAGCATTCTTACTTTGCAGCATTTTTTCCACACCTGCATAAAACTTTTGCACAGTACTCTAGGTCTACAAATATAAAAGCTTCCATCACTTTTTGACCTCCCATTTAATTATAATATTCCGGATTGAGGCTTCATGTATGTGTTGATAAAGCTACAGTCATGTCCCCAGTGGCATATCTATAATAGGTGCAGGGTGTGAGGTGCACATGGGCCATTTCTTCAATACTTACCGCTCCGGAGTCCCGCGTTGATGGAGCAGCACTGTACAAATTACTGGGAAAAATGGCGTGGCGGGTATTTTCCCGGCGTTTTACGATTACTAAGCCGCATGACACATTGCATTTTGAATGCAATGCATTCTGCCAATCATCGCAACCATAAGTGTGTTAATTAACGATGTATGCTTGCAAAAAATAATCACAAAGGACAGCTCTCTCAATACAAGCTGTCTTTTGCGATATAAGGACTTCCGGGTTTATGACCCCTGAAATCCTTCTGTGCACGCATCAAGTGACACATGCGACGGGGTGGGTGCTGTAGATTGGATCCTTTCCAGGGGCATTTGTGAATAGAATCCCATAGGATTCTTTTTGGCAACTCCATCTAAAGATGGCATTGCCCACTCCGGAATGTAATGTCAAAAAAAGATATAGGGTCTCATTCAGACCCGGTCGCCGATGCGCCCGCAACCGGGTCGAGGGTCCCCACAGAGCATGCGCATGACGGAGCCGGCTCCGTCGTGCGCATGCGCGAGACCCGGATAGCGACGGGCGCTCCATCGCTAGGGGTCTCGTAGCAGACGTGGCGAGCTGTCGATGTTGAGTGAACGCTTGCCGTTTGGGGGCGGCCCCACTGACATCATTGATTGATGATGTCAGTGGGGAACTTCCTGCTCAAACAGCAGTCGTAAGCCCCGATGGTCGCGATGGTGATGACCATCGCGACCATCACCCTGATCGCAAGATAAGCTGTGGGTGGTAACCCACAGCTTAGCTTGCGTCCTGGAGGCAGCACTTCAAAACAAGAAGTGCCCGCCCTCATTCAGAGTGAGCGATCGCTTCTTGCGAATGGCTCTGAATGAGGGCCATTGTGCTTACCCTAAATTCAGCAAACGATCGCCTAAGGGCAATGTGTAAAATCTAATACACTGGTGGCACTACAGTCAATGACTGATCTTGTCATAAGTCAAGACCACTAAGGGCTCAAACTGGCCCAATACTGGACTGGGTATGGCCATGCCCCTTAGGGTTTCCTTTGATGAAGACAATGGCATGTCAACTTGGTGAACTGAGACCCATGCCCCAGGTTTCCCCCTGTCCCATTAGATAAATGAATAATTAATATTGGCATCAAATCTGGACTGTCCCATCAAAATCGGGACAGTTTGGAGGTATGAGCTCATGAAAGCTTGATCTACATATTTGTGAAAGTTCTTAATAGATTTTTTTATGTAGCCAACTTGTTTTGATAATGGTCCTTTAATTATAGCTCTCTCACTAATATCAGGTGTATTATTTGGCTAGTTAAAAGCTGTTTTTTTAAATTTAAGTATTCTGCCTTTGACTGCTATTTATTTATTAGTTATATAAGAAAGGATTTCTTCCAAGGCACTGAAGGCCCTTGGTCTTGAAGACTTTTTGTGTGTAAGAAGTTCCTTGTAATTTATCATGGATTCTGACTAGCCACATCCAGCTCCAAGATGCCATTTGAACAGACTTTTCATAAGGAAACAAATCTAGTGGATGTCTAAAAGCGTTCAGCATATTTATTTAAAATAACTACCGCAGCATACACAAAGTCAAAAAAGATGTGAATACAAACTTCACAGATAAAATAACATTAAAGAAAATAACCATGTAACCCACAAGAGACTTGTAAAGGTTTACACCAACAAATGAGAATGACTGGGAAAGGGATGTGAAGCAATGTGGTTCAGACTGTATAGCTGTTTAAATTCTTTCCTTAATTTCCGCCTAGATCATTTGAAGTGGTGAGCTCATCTATTGCAAAACACCAGATTCTAGCTGGATCACTAGACAGCCCAAGTTCCCTTGTCTCTTTCACTCACACCCGGACTTCTTCATCCACTATGTAAACATATATCCAGACAATTTTAAACAGTAAGCCATTTAGACGTACTGCTTCTGACGACCTGTTCAAACTTCATAGTGCCGTTTAGAATAAAGTAGGTAAATAAATAAGGGATGAGATAAGTGATTCTATGTATAATAAACATGCTGTGCCTTTTATCTGGGACAATAACAAGGAAATGTAAAACAAGTGGGTGCATAGTACGAATTGCTTATGTTTTCAAAGATATTCTGTTCTTTTTAGGTTCTAATAAACTGAAAAAAATGTTTTCTTGTGTGTCCTGCTGCCATGTTAGTTTCTGGTCTGTTCCGATGTTGTCTATACTAGACATATAGCCGAAATTCCTGCCCTTTCCTTTAATCAAAAACTTCCATTAACGTCTTGATCTACTGGAAATTACCGATGTCAAGTAATTTGCACAGTTGCAATCTCAATAAAGTATTCCTACTCGTGATTTTTATAAGTATCTTCGTGTTGGGCATTTCCTTCAAACTTTGCAAACCAGTCTCATGACCATAGTCCTTCCCATTCTCTATACTTTCCACACTGTCCTCTCCCTCTTCAACAGGTGCTATCTCAAAATGGGACAGATAACTTATGGTCCCTAATGAAGCAGACAAACTACTGGTTAAAACCAAATTTGAAGAAGTTCTGCACATTTCCTTTTCAGGTAAAGAGTGAGAGAAGATTTTTGAGAATGTTTTTTAAATGTCTAAATGCATTAATCATTCAGAAATGCTCATAAAAATAATACAAAGAATATATATCTTACACCTGAACACATGCATAGGTTTTGGCCCAACACCTCTTGGTTCTGTTAGAGAAATTGTTAGAAGACCAGCACCGGAATCCCAACATGGCTGAAGATGCCGACACTGGAATCCCAACAGCCGGCATCCCAATCATAAGTATAGCAGGGTCAGGTAGGTGTTAGCCATGGGGGGGGAGGGTTAGGTTTAGGCACCCCGGGGGAAGTTAGGGTTAGGCTGTGGGAGAGGGAAGGCTAGGGTTAGGCTCCAGACAGGGGAGGTTAGGGATAAGCACTAAGTGGGGATGGTTAGGCACTAAAGGGGAGGGTTAGGCACTTACCGGGAGGGCTAGGGTGCGGGGTAGGGAGGGTTAGTGTTAGGGTGCAGGAAAGGGGGGTTAGGGGGTAAATAGGGCAGGGGAACACCACTTACTGTTCCCCTGTTGGGATTGTAGGCATCAGAATGCCGCTGTCAGTCTACTGACAGTCGGCATCCAAACTGTTTGGATATCATACCGATTCCATACCTGTAATCACATTGCAGATATTTAATTGGTCACATTCTTATTGCTACCAGATCAGCTATTGTCCAATACTGGAAAAATCCTGATCCCCTGGTCCTTTCTAGGATTGTAGCATATGTACAAAAGAATTATGATGTGGGTTTAAGTACTTCACTTCCACGGCCTCTCCACTGCTTAAATGGAGGTTATGGTTTGACTATTTCTCTAAACCCAAGCCGTTATTGGATGCAGCAATAGAGAATGTCTCTCTCATGATTTGTGGTATATAACCTGGAGTTTTGTTCACTCTTCCTCCACGCTTTGTTTTACATTTGTATTTTTTTTTATCCTTTGTTTCTGTAGTTTCATTGTCTCTGGATTACTCCCCCCCTCCCTCTCTTGTCTATTATTATTACTATTATTATTATTTGTTATATACTGTATCTGTCATTTACTATTTCTTGTATCGTAGCTGAGGTTGGCTATTTTTTCTAAATATTAATAAAGTTAAACCTTCAAGTTGAAAAAAAAAACTTCCATTAAGGTATATTCTCAGTTTACTTATGACATTGGTTTATTTTTACTTCTGTTACCGGTTTGTTTTTTTCATAAAGTGAAACTTATCATATAAACTATGCCTATGATTAAAGTCTGCATTACAGGTAAGAAGGTATTCAGTTTGGTAGCACCTATTGCCATAAGTTAGTGGTATCGCTAAAACCAGAGGACTGTGGTTATGTCCTTGAGAAGAATGGCGGAATGTATCTGGAGGTTTCCAAGTGTAATTTAGTTGTATTTAACACCGTGTGTGTGTACCACATGACTGATAAAACGTCCTTTAATTTGTATTGTGAAAAGTGCCTAGTTCTCCAACTTGACAAAGGAAACTCCCTGTGATTGAATGAATCTCAATGAAGTTGCAGTTAAAGAACTGGTTACAATGAATGTAGTAACATAATCACTGCTTGTCCTGATTATACCCATTGCCTATGCAAAGCAGATTGCTGACCAATTATACACTTTTAAGCTATCACAATACTACTTTTGTTCTCAGACATTGGTAGAATGTAAATTTTGTAGGGGTTATATTTACCTGGTGGATTCTTGGCAGGATCATTGTGGCTTGGGCTTCCTGATTGTCCAGGATCTGTAAAGAAATCAGAAGAAAAGGTAAGTGTTTTGTGTGTTACAAGCATTAAGAGGTTTTTGTGTTTTTTTTTTTCTTTCAGAATGTTGATGAACTGTTGAAAGTAGATGAACAGACGCAATTTCCCTTGTTTCGCTAGACAAACGTGTGGAGTAGATTTCTAGGTACAGATGAGTTGATTACATTGTATAAGAAGCTTTGCATAATTAGACTTTCACATTAATTACTCTTTCACATGACACAATATAAACCTCTAATTCAATCCCCCAAAAAAAAGAAAGGAGAAAAAAAAAAAAAAAAGAGTAAAAAACAGGAAGAGCAAGAGGCTGAATACGCTCCATGCATCTAACCGAGAGGTTCTCAGGAGCAAATTGCTGGATTCAGTGGTTAAAATACTATAACATCTTATCACTAAAATAGTTTTACATATTCCCTTCATGCATTGCTTTACTGTCCATAGAATTCTTACTGAATCAGCTTAAAAAAGACATGAGTAAGACCTAAGCAACCTATAGATAGCAGTTATAGCACCGAGAAAGAATTACTTGAGGTAAGTGTATTAGACAGAACACATTGCATTACAAAAATAATGTAACACTGCTGCCATGTACCTGAAGGCTAGGAAAAATTAACCGATGACACTGAAACCACTGGTTTCTATTTTCATAGATGTTTATCTGCGTTGTACTAGCATTAAAAGTCAGATAAACTGCATTACATTAACACCACTGGGTATGAGGCCTCAAACAGCCTACTCTTCCAAAGACTTCATAATAGCCTCTGTTGACAGATATAATGCTTTAATGGGATCAACATATTTATATTAACATTGAAACTTAAGTTTGCATAGTTGCACATTATCAGATGCCACTTTCCCCCAAGAATGGTTGGCATCTCAGTTATTTATTTAATTCAGATATCAAAATAGTAAATGTATGAATTGGTATTTCTACATTTATCTTCTGCTCCACTGAGGTTGGGCAATGATGCACAGACTAAGCTGCATTGTGGCCTGGGCATCTCCACCTGCCAGTTTCTGGAATGACAGAACAGTCAGCTGTGGAAGTGAGCCTGAATGTGTGTCCGTGGACGTGCTGAGGTAAGGGCACAGAGGGAGGAGACCATCTGCCTTTGCTAGGCAGCCATTCATTTCTGGATTTAACAGCTGCGAAATAGCAGTGCCCAGAAGGACAGAAACGTGCAGCCTGAGAGAGACAGAGAAGACCATGGGTATAAGAATTGGCACTGCCTACTATTTTTCCCAGGGAATAAAGGCTCTCTCCAGATGTCTGGGTGGCACATAAAGAAGGAATGCAGTAAGATTTCCTTGTGGCAAATTAAGAGAGGATGAGGGTGCCAAGGCCTGATTAACTATTGCAGTGCAAAATGCCAAAATGTAATATGGTCATAAGATGGTTACCAATTTTCTGCAACTATGAGAGGAATGATATGTTACAAACAGATGCAATCAAGTGTTTCTATTAATCATTCTATCATATCTAAGGATTAAGCTAAATGCTCCGACCCTATGCCAGTGATGCTATGAAATTAGTTTACGGCTTACAGCAATAAAAAAAGTATTATTTTATTTTTTTACTAGTAGAGTCTATCTGCTGTAATAGTAAATCACAAATGCATACATTATACAGTGCATTCTGTTATTTATTTCCAACTTAAATCTGTCCGTTCCAACTCCACCCCATTTTACTAACTAAAGTCTCCAGTGAACTAACAATGCAATATAGCAATGCTTTATTGTACCGTTGGTTAAGGTTATGATGACCTCAAACGGCTTTTCTTTCCATTTTTAATAGCTTATTGTTAAAACCACATGTGCTCAAGACGTCTGCTTATACAAGTTTGACAGCATTTTCTTTAGCATTTATTAATTGTTTGCTAAAATAGCTTTGTAAACACAGTGGCAAGATCTCTATATGACTGGTTTCCATGTCTTTCACAATCACGTAATGTGTGGGAAAATGCTGTACACGTTCTTTGTGCCTCATAAGTAATCAAACTATTTCTTGTACAAGATCATCTAGACTTTGAGAAGTTTACAATAAAGCGTGTTACCCCATAGTTCTCGGGAAAGGGTGTCTACACACTACATACAATGCAGTTAGCCTTAAACACAAAGGAGTACTTTTATTTCAGAAACCACTTTACACATGCACAATACAAATCTCATAGAAAAAAAGAAACTGGTAAAAAAATATTTTGGACCAATGACATTATATCGGTAACATTACTCATAGTCTTCATGCTGCTAAAGCACAACATTGGGGAATAATATGTTGGTACATCATAACTTTTAAAAAAATGTCCTAATTCAAAGCCCTTACTTTGTTTTAGTTTTATTTTCCTATTTTATAGTTTGCACTATGCACCCTTTGTTTACTATCAGGTGCAAGAAACAGAAAGAAACACATAACCCCCAATAAAAAATCATTGCGAGTTAATGGCATTCCATATGTATGTTCTGATAAATGTCCTCATTTTACATATGGTTATTTGCAACCTAATTATTCTGTATATTTCTAGAATAAACTGGGTGTGGTATATGATGTCGACATTCAGGATGTCGACTTTCACTCTGCTGGCAGCATAATGGCACATTCAGAATGTCAACATGTAACATGTCAACATTAACATGTTGACACTGATAATGGGATTTCAATCGTAAGCCTAACCCTAATAGCAGCGTAACCATTATTGCAACCTAACTTTAATTTTAGCCCAACCCTAATTAAAGCCTAAACCTAAAATCATGTGTCAACATTCACAATGTCGACATTATGAGTGTCAACATTGTGAATACCAACATGTTGACATCCTAATCATTCAGATCATACAGACATTAAGGTGTTGATATTTAAAATACCCAAAAAAATATCTTTGCAAAATGTTTAAATAAAATTAGTATTTAAGCCATGTATAATAGAGGGAGGGTAGTTTTTCTGAGTGGACTGTCATACAAGTAGCAAATGTGATTTTAATGCTTACAACAATATGCATTTAGGGAATATTAAGGTCAGTCTGTTATTCATGACTCTTTCACATTGCTTTTGTCATATTGCTAAACATATGAAAATAAAATAAAAAAAAATGACACATTAGTTTTCCCACCATTGTATTTTAAAACTTTAAAGATATAATTAAAACGCAGAATAAACTAATTCTCATGTATTAGCCCATTTTCCACGTACGAACGCTAAGGTGTTCCAGTTTAAAGCTGAATAAATAAGTTTCGATTAAATTAATGATTCTATATGCTTTAAACGGCTGTACTAAATATTATGTAAGAAATATCCTTTTCTGCTACTTGTGTTACAACAGAGAAGGAAAATAATTGAATGAAAAAAAAAAAGTTTAAATACTTCAAACAACAAAGTGCTGTAAAGTCCAGATCATAATGGTACGTAATACAAAGCATAGATAGAACATTTTAATTACAATATTAATAAATATTAATTACTTATCTATTTATATATTGCACATATATTCAACAGCGCTTTACAGAGAATATCCATTGACATCAGTCCCTGCCGCAATGGAGCTTACAATCTATGCTCCCTACCACATGCACACACACTTACATTTATTGGGAGCCAATTAACCTCAGAGTATATTTTTGGAGTGAGGGTGGAAACCCATGCAAGCAGGGGGAGGATATACAAACTCCACACAGTTAGGGCCATTGTGGGAATGGAACCCAAGCCCTAAGTGCTGTGAGGCAGTAATGCTAACCATTATACCATCCACGCTGCCATATCATTTGTTATTGACAAAATAGCAGTTTTATATAACAAAAGAGGCTGAAAATTGATATCAAGCCTAACGCATAATTGCTTATAGTAATAAACTTTTTGAGTATTGGTCACATCAGCTTCATGAAAATAGGTAAAAATGCATGAACATTAATTGGGTACTTTAGTGAATGATTGACTGGTGCCAAATATATCAAATCTATCTGACTGGTTTCAATAAAGTCCAAAACCACTCTGTCCACAGCACCCAACCCTCAGGGAGGGTCCCAAACAGTAGTTTTCCTCAGGACTTCATGGTTCATCGCACAGCCTCAGCTGAATTGTGCCATTAAGTGAGGTGGGTAGGATCCCGGACGCTGGTTTACTCTTTGGGGAGTTTCCCAGACATTTCAGGAGAATAGGAGAAAATGTGCAATCTCTGAGTGCAGCTTTAAAGAGTTTTCATTTTGCTTTATTCTGATTCACACAAAATATAATTTTAGTACATCTTTACAATAAACATATAAAGTGTTTTTTTTTCTTTTAAATACATGCTAGCAAGACAGCAAAAGGACAGATAATATAGCGTACTTGTTATCTGACAAACTAAATTGTAATAATAGTAAACAGCATTACACTTTGAAGAGTATTAATAGCATCAGAAACACATGCCACTCTGCATGGCATAGTCTTTCCAGTGAGCCAGCTTCGCAGCCAAAAATGTAAAAAGCAAACATTCATAATAGCACTTGAACCCACTACCATTACTAAAAGAGAACAACATGGGCAGGAAAAATAAATTTACTATATCATTACATGTGTTTTCCAACAAGCCAGTCACAATATGCTGGCTACAACCCACTATACTCGCCGCCCCCTCCATAACCTAAGTTTTAACTCTACTAAACTGAATAATGCTATTTCAGGAACAAGCATGGCACTAATCCTGAGGAAAGAGATACAGGACATACACACCACATGCCAAGTATTTCTAACCTCAAATGTCATGTGTAGCAGAGGTACATTTCACCAATCTAGTTAGAGTAAGCAAAGTAGTTGAAACAGATCAACTCCACTCTGTTGTATAACGTTCAAACCAAGTGGAAACACTGCATTTCCTCATGGCAGATATGGGTCTGTGTAATGGATTCTTTTCTGTATTTTCCATCATAAGATACAGCCACTTTACAAGTCCATCAGACCCTACCAATTAATCTAAAGGCGGGTATCCACTTATAGATATACAAACAAGAGCACGATTACGGCCTTTGCAATTGTGCTATCGTTTGTATATCTAGTTATGTGCCTAGACTGAACGTTCACTCGTTCAGTCCAGGGACATCCATCATCCCTGCACATGCTGAACCTGATATATGTACCTCCCACTTTTTAAGGGGCCAAAAGTAATGGGACAAACTAAACAATCCTAAATCTAACTTTCACTTTTTAATACTTTGTTGCAAATCCTTTGCAGGCAATTACAGCCTGAAGTCTGGAACGCATAGACATCACCAGACGCTGGGTTTCATCCCTGGTAATGCTCTGCCAGGCCTCTACTGCAAATGTCTTCAGTTCCTGCTTGTTCTTGGGGCATTTCCCTTCAGTTTTGTCTTCATCAAGTGAAATGCATGCTCAATCGGATTCAGGTCAGGGGATTGACTTGGCCATTGCATAACATTCCACTTTTTAGCCTTACAAAAGTTTTTGGTTGCTTTTGCAGTATGCTTCGGGTCATTGTCCATCTGCACTGTGAAGCGCTGTCCAATGAGTTCTGAAGCATTTGACTGAATATGAGCATATAATATTGCCCGAACACTTCAGAATTCATTCTGCTGCTTTTGTCAGCAGTCACATCATCAATAAATACAAGGGAACCAGTTCCATTGGTAGCCATACATATCCACACCATGACACTACCACCACCATGCTTCACTGATGAGGTGGTATGTTTTGGATCATGAGCAGTTCCTTTCCTTCTCTTCCCATCACTCTGGTACAAGTTGATCTTTGTCTCATCTGTCCATAGGATGTTGTTCCAGAACTGTAATCGTTTTTTTAGATGTTGTTTGGCAAACTCTAATCTGGTCTTCCTGTTTTTGAGGCTCACCAATGGTTTACATCTTGTGGTGAACCCTCTATATTCACTCTTGTGAAGTCTTGTCTTGATTGTTGACTTTGACACACATACACCTACCTCCTGGAGAGTGTTCTTGATTTGGCCAACTGTTGTGAAGGGGTTTTTCTTCACCAGGGAAATAATTCTTCTGTCATCCACCACAGTTGTTGTTGCTGAGCTCTCCAGTGCGTTCTTTCTTTTTAAGAATGTTCCAAACAGTTGATTTGGACACACCTAATGTTTTTGCTATCTCTCTGATGGGTTTGTTTTGATTTTTCATCCTAATGATGGCTTGCTTCACTGATAATGACAGCTCTTTGGATCTCATATTGAGAGTCGACAGCAACTGATTCCAAATGCAAATGTCACACCTAGAATCAACTCCAGACCTTTTACCTGCTTAATTGATAATGAAATAACGAGGGAATAGCCCACAACTGTCCATGAAATAGCTTTTGAGTTGATAGTCCCATTACTTTTGGCCCCTTAAAAAGTGGGAGGCACATATAGAAACTGTTGTAATTCCTACACCGCTTACCTGATTTGGATGTAATTACCCTCAAATTAAATCTGAAAGTCTGCAGTTAAATCACATCTTGTTTGTTTCATTTCAAAGTCATTGTGGTGGTGAATAGGGGCCAAAATATGAAAATTCTGTCAATGTCCCAATATTTATGCACCTGACTGTATATACTATTTACACTTTGCAGGCATATAAGATTACAAGCACACACACTAAATAATTTTATATATATATATATATATATATATATACACAGACACACATACATTATATATATATATATATATATATATATATATACACACATTTTTTTTTTTTTTTTTTTCCCACTGTATTTCTGGAAAAATAGGTTCAGGAACTGTGGGTGAAGCTGCTGGGGGTAGAGCTATAGAAAAACAATTATATATACAGTATATATAATATATACATATTGATAGTATTTAGAAATGAAGGCACTCAAAAGGGACTTTAAAAATAAAACTTAACTTATGGAATATACATTTTGTCCCATAACATTACATCATGTTCCTGCTGAAAAATAGCACCGTGTATGTGTAATTATAACATATATACATATACATATGAATATGAGGAAGCATTAAAAGGTAATGACATACTCAAGATGTTGGTAAAATAGTTTACAGCTGCTTCTTAATGCACCAAGGGTTCACCTATGTAATAGGCCCATATTGTTTTTACTTACATGGTGATATAGGATGTTGGCATTGGGTGAAAACTTGAGGCATGTGAACTACCCTCCACATACTTAGCCAAATTTTTTTTTTCGTTCAGCATGAAGGGTACACATACACTTGGTTATTCTTGATTCCTAGGAGGCAGGGAACGCCCTACTTTTTTTTTTGTTTTGTTCACGTGCCCTGCATTGGAGGTGAATACAGAGCTTTAGTTCCTAGTTTTATTTTTGGTATCACATCTAATACAACACAGACTGCACTGTCAAAGCCTTCCAGCTCTCAGCTTATCTTGCTGCTACATACTCCTTCCTCCCCGCCTACTCCATTTTAGTCACACCTGTTTGTCTGCCCCTTCCCTTTAGAATGTAAGCTCTTATGAGCAGGGCCCTCTACCTCTTGTGCTTCTCCTTTCATCTACTTCTTACTCCCAACTAGGGCACCTAACAGTTGGTTACTTTGCTTTGTTGCTTATCTGGGTGTTATGGTCGCTAATGTAGCAATGTATATTATTCATGTTCCTTGTCCTGTATTGTATAGTACTGTAAGTCACTGGTCAACCTATTTGTACTTTGTAAGGCGCTGCGGAACACTTGTGGCGCCATATAAATAAATGATAATAATAATATACACACACACATAGAGATAGATAGATAAAATTGTGAGGGATTATTTATGTAGTAACATTTATTCATATATCACCACCATTGATGAATTGTCTGGTCACAACTTCCCATCTGACGTGCTTTTGGTTCAAGTCAATGATTTTAGCTAGTTGATGTATACCCAGCACGATATCGCCTGCGATGGGGCTCAGCATGCGGCAAGTGCACTTGCCGATGCCGGGTCCGATGGGGAGGAGTTACGTGTCATGTTGCATTCTGCAGCATTGCATCATTGGCAACAACCCCCATTGGCCCTGCAGCAGGGACGACGGGCAATGTGGGTAGCGACCCGCGGGAGTGCGCATATCATGGGTACATACTAGATGATGTACCCGGTGTGTCGCTCCGATCTGACAACATACAGTCTAGTGTATACCCAGCTTAAGAATGTAGAAGAAATATGGGACAACGCAGTGAACAACTATTGAAAGAGAAAACATAAATGTGTTTTACAAATCATCTGATTCTATTCCCAAAGCTGATTAGCGTTTCAGTGATTAGGTTTGTATTTATTTCAGGCTAGACCACCTGCCACAGTTATACCCCTTTTACACCAAAGTCCCAAGTCTGACCCGGGATTTGTAACACTCTTCCAAACCGGGTCAGACCCCTCTCACACTGTGGCGCCGACTCAGGTTATTCCCGGGTTGGCGCCGTTCAAACTGCGCCCGTGTGCAGTGGAATTTTTCTGCCAGCACTTGGGAAATATGGATCTCCCCAGCTGTATTCGGGACCGGGGTCGGATGACCTGGATTACCCGTTTACACTTAACACGGTCACTGGACCTGGTTTGTTTTTTTGTTTTTTTTTACCCTTTTACACTAAGACCCGACCCGTTTCGAAGCGGCAGTGTAAACGGGGTATTAGATACTACTGTAAGCATACACAGCCTATGGTCAATTAAAAAGGGTCTAAGGGAATAGACACAACATTATTAGGGAAATAATCTAAATCTATATGATTATGTATGAAATATTGTTTTTTGTGTATTTACAGACAATATATTATTTTAATTAAGTTCACGGCGCCAAGATTATTTTGCTATTTGCAATGTGTCATAGGAAAATAACATTTGTATCGTTACACATCGGTGAATGTAATGATAAATGATGTACAGTAGGTGAGGCTCAAGTGTAATTCAACTTAAAATATTAAAATACGCCGCCTTATCATTAAAAGAATGGTGGTGTGACTTTTCTGTGACTCCATTTCTTGGCATAGAGAAATGGGACATAAAATTTATTTTTGGTCATTATATTATATACTACTATAATCAATTGTTACATCTGCCAATGCTTGAGCTAATATGTAATAAAATAAAATGTCTTAAAAAGTGTGTAAGAAAATTAAACATTGCAGGCACTTTATAGTGCAAAGGATCTTATTATTCTTACTATATCTATAGCACTAGGCGATACATTTCAGCATTGTCTGCCTAACATATACAAAATCAATATTTCTTTAGGGAAGCAATGTAAAACTTATAAATCACCATGATCACTCACAGGTTAAACAGTTAAGGAGCAAGTACAGAGTACATTGTATGTGCACATTACAGCAGTTCAATAATTTGAATGGGTGCTTTAAAACTCCAGCATTTGGATTGTCAATGGCACAGGTGATTTGGCCCGCTCTGAGCTGACCAATACTGTAATATGTTCTTGGCAATGTGTACTTGGCACTCTCCCTTCCATCCTCAGCCAGTAGACTGAGGAAGACAGGAAGTGCAGAGCTGGTCCTGTCTCCTTGGCAGCTAGACTGGCAACAGGGTGAAGAGCCATATCACTGCCAAACCTGAATCAGTAGGGAAGCCCAGCTTGCTGGCAAGCAGCAATCGACTGTGTAACACCCTGATCTCAGGATTCCCAATCTAGGGAAATGCCAAGGTCAGAGCTCTCTTCTGTTGTTTGAACTGCCAGCTATTCATACATACTTTTATTTCGGCTTTCAACTGGTTTGTTTGCTACAAACTGACAGACATGGACATTTATAGACTACGGTGGTCCAGATTTCCAGCATGAAACTTACAGTAGATACATGGCTACTAGCAAAACTAAGGACATAATAAATAGCATTAATATATACTGCATAATTTATGTGACTATTTATGTGAGTAATGTTAGACTAGTGTCAGAATTCATTGATTTCCCATTCTGTATACCACAGATTAATGATGACATACAAAGATGTCCAGATCTCTAAGCATCAGAAATAATGAAGTGGTAGTTAATGCCAACATATTGCCATTCATAAGTTGGTTTCCATGAGTACCCATATAGTTGGCACTCACAGCTGAGAGAATACTATCATTTGGCCTAGGCAGCATAGGTCTTAAATTCCTTTTTCTAGCATGCACAATTATCTTCTGACAATTCAATTATCTTTGTTTTTAAATGCAAAACAATACTAAAAAGATTGTGATATTTGCAGATTAGTTTTAGCAATTTATTTCAATTAGAGGCTGGGTTGCAGCAGTTGATTTGAAATCCCAAATAATACAGTGTAACTGGATATAATTCAGTCAAGTAAGGACACAGCACACACTATCCAATTTTTATTACCCAAGAAGGGGGAGAGCCGAGAGGGGAAAGGGTGAAGGGGTTACATAAGGATATCAACTGGTTCATGTGTTCTAGTTCTCTATCTCAAAAAGAATGTACTGTCCACATTAGAAGGCAAAGTCTGACATTTCACTGAATGCTTTCATAGTGTTTTATTTATAAGTTAATCATTCACCTTTAAAGGCACGTTAAAATACCATGACCGTGTACTCCAAGTGCAATATTTTTCTCTATGGCAAATACTTTGTGTTGTCAGCTTTCTACTTATTAAATACAAAATTAGCATGAATAACAGTTGATTGTAAAAACCTTCTTCATACCATCTATTATATAGTATATGCTAAGAAAGTGTTATTGCAGTTTCTCAGCTTGTAAAGCCTGTGCGTCATTGGTGCACTATGAATACCAGCAAGTCTTCACAGACGATTTTTGTTTTTTTAAAAACATTGATGAAATACATCACAATTATACTAATATATACATAATTCACTCTGTCCAGTGCAGGACAAACATGGCACTCAAAGTTTTTTGTAAGCATTTTTCTTTAAAGCTTCAAAGCTTCTATTGTTAGAATATTATACATGTTCTTGCCATAAATATGTTGCCCTGAATGGGCTATTGTCTTCCTAAATCTTAGTCTTCCAGCCTCAAAACAAGTAACATTTATAGTTCTATAAGTTCCATTTAATTTTATATGTACAGGAATGGCCCCCTGGTAACACTTTCCAAGCTGAGATTGTGCCCCACTCAGCAGCCCTCAGCTCGAGTCCTGTGTAGTGCAATGGAAACAGAACTTCAATTTTTGATTCTAACAAAAAGGACCTAATTCTCATTTCTGTAAATAGAAATATGTAGGAGAGGAAGAAATGGCGGCCACCTACCTACAAAGCCCTGCACTGCATTACTGACCCTTTATGTACCACAGGAGTTCATTTCAATTTACTTTATTTATGTTCAGCTGCATTAGGCATATCAATTTCTCACAATGTCAAGTGCAGGAATCCACACAGCTAGGGTAATTACAGATTTAAGGCGTGTGGGTCTTGGAATGCCTGCTACCGACAGGACAGCCAAATCCTTGTTGTTTTGAATTCCAACGTAAACTTTTTTTCTTTTTATATGGGAACCAGGCTTTGCTCTCCTTCCACTAGACTAAGTATTAGCAGACGGAAATCCATCTCTCTGATATACAGTTAATTATTTGTATGCGCTATGCTGAAGGCGCGGCTAGTTTTATTGTCTTTTAGCCAGTCCGTACAATTGTATAGGTTCTGTCACTACCAATTTTTAACAATAATGACATTGTAGTCACCAGGACTTAGAATCAGTCACTGGGGATCCTAACCTGAGGAGAAGTAATTGTATAACTTTATTCCTCACCAACATAACCAGAATAATTTGCTATCAGAGTAGACTACTTGCATATGGCTCATTTCACTTTCCTGCCTCCCAATGGAGTCTATTTATGAAGCTGTTTTATCACGAGCACTCATGAGGAAATGGGAGTTTCTGCATGATTTTCTGAACTTTTAAGTTCACGGGCACATATCAAACCTTTAACGCAGGAGATATTGGACAGACCAAGGTAGATGGCAGGGGCCATATACACAGTACTCTATAATGATGGCAATAATAAGCCTTTGTTATCGCTGCTTTATGGCAAATAGTCCCCTTTCTGAGTGCACTGCAATTTGCATGTGTACATATAATGCAGCAAGTTCTCCATAAAGTTCTCCATACTATATATAGCAATACACGTTTTTTTTCTTCTGCATAGAAAATTAGAGTAACTTCTTTGTAGTAATCAATTAGATTTTTTTATCACCTGTTATCCTAGTGATAATAATCCCTTATCTATATAAGAGATCAAACATCATCACTGAAAATATGTTAAATGACAGGAGAAAAGCTCCAGAGATGTGCGTGCCTGTGTGTCCAATGCGATTGTACCATAGATTTATAGGACATGTTTCTAATACATTCAAGCATAATGTACATATTTGCAAGCAGGTGTAAATTGTACTATTATTATTTTTATGAAGGTATTTATATCCTTCAGCTGAATTATTTCCAGCAACGCCACGGTCCTGGAACACCTTTGTCTTTTGCCCTCTGAAGCACAACATGGTTCTGGACCGACGACATTTCAGGATAACTGTTTGGCAGCCATTTTAGATACAGTCTGCGCTTGAGAGCATGTGTCTGACTGCCAAAATTACAGATGCTTGGTGCCAAAACACTCTTGGCAATAGAGATAAACTTTGTCGAGATACGCAGTCTAGAAATATCTTATAATTACAAAGCGCAGGGGGGCAGAATGTTTTTACAATACAGCTGTGCTAATGTAAACATTTAATTTGGCAGCCGTCTCCACCCACTTTTCAATTAACTGGCTTTTATGCAGATACTTTAGCTCTGCAATAAAGTTTATGGGTACTTCTCTTTGAGTACAGTTTATGAAACACAGATTGGAGGTGTTTTTTAGATAAATGCATCCAGTGATATGAGACCACATTCTGGTATAAAGAGGACGAGTAGATGTCCCTCCTCCCTGCAGCATTAGCATGCAGGGCTCAGAAATGATCAGGTATGAGTATGGTTCTTATGGCTAACTTCCAAAACAAGCAGCGCAGCGCTGCTACCAATAAACAATCTTACAAAGGAACAGTTAATTCTCCAGTACACATATGTATCTTGTACAGTTTTATAAGGAGAGATGTGATCCGGTTGGAGGCCATACATATTGCTCTGCTCATGGAGGTAGGACAAGCTGTAAAAAGAAAAGTGCATTTAGGGCAAAGCCCTTTTAATTACAACCTGGTACAGTACTTCTATAATGTTATTCTATAGCTAGAAACAAAGTATTTCCTTGCTTTTAGTTATTCTTTACGATAGACGTTTTTTCTTTAAATGAAACATCCATACAATGCAATTAAAACAGGTCTTTGAAGGGTACTAAGTAAATAAAGAGTTAAAATGCAAACCAACAGCAGCAGTCCTATACGCAGAGAAACCCAGTTACTGACAGCCAGATGCTGTGTGCACCCCTTCACTGCTGCTGCTTGCCTACCCAGCCTGCTCAGCAAGCTTCAGCGCCAGGCACAGAAATCAGTGACAAGGTACTGCTCACGCGGTGACAGCGCCAAGCCATAACCTTAATGTTCACTGCTCAGAAAAAAATCACTAGGTCACCTGAACTATGAACCAGCAAAGAAAAATCTATATTGCAAATAAAGTGGGGGATATGTACGTAATCTTACAGCTATGAGCAGCCCCCCCAAATGGAAGCTCAGATGTTTCATTGTTTTTGCGACGTCATTGTTTACATTCTATTGTTTTTGCATACATGATACAGCCTGAAAACATGCTGTTAAAAAAATGTTTCAGACACCTCTTCAAATGTTGCAGTATGCAGAGGTATGGGCAATGCGGAAAGCAGATAACAAGCTGTATAGTAAATGCAGCTGTACAGATGGCATGACCATGAGAACCATTGCTACTTAGGATGCTAGAGACTGATACTGAATATTATTCTATGTTAAAATTTTCTCTTAGGAGCCTCTGTAAACTGTGTTTAGCTATGTCACCACTTCGCTATTTGTTAAGAACAGTTATGCAATGTATGAGTTACAGCTGATCGTATCTGGAGTCAATTCAGAGCATCCTTTCAAAGGCTTCCTTTATATAGCCATATAACTAATGTGTGGCTTCTAAAATCATCATGGTTTCCATACATATACCATACAAAATGTGACCCAATTAAAATTTTAGGCTCAGTATTTTATATAAACTAGTTCACGATTCACTGTAGGCCATTCTCTTGCAATCTAACTAGTAGGTTAATTGGCTGCTGTCAAAATTAACACTACTATGTATGCGTATGTGGTAGGGAATATAGATTGTAAGCTCCTTTGGGGGCAAGGACTGGTGTAAATGATTAAATATTTTTTGCAAACTGCAATGTAATATACAGGTACTATATAATATCTATTTATAAATGACAAATAAAGTAGACCTAATAACCGGATTATACCATTACGTAGGCTTACTTTTCCCAGTGTGTTTTCTAAACAGAGAAAACTTATTTTATATTTACCTTTCCAAACAATAGCAGAGGCCATGTTTCATTATAAGCTAGGCATTAGGGTGCCTGCTAAATAACTAGAAAAGGTAAACATGTATTCAGAAAGAAAATAAACAAAAAGCAGGAAATACTTCTAAATCATCTCTCCTGTAACTTAATTTTAATTAAACCCTCCATGCACCTTAATAATTGTATAACATGTACATATTTGAGCCCATGCATAGTTTCCACAATTGAAAATGTGTTGTATTTTATGGCCTTATACATGCCATAAAATACATATGCGGGCTGCTGTTGTTTGCAAATAGGTTTCATTAAACACTTTGACAAATGCTTACTCTTCTTTGGTCAGGGCAAAAGCAACCTCAGCGTAAGGACAATTGAAGAATTCTTGTCTTCTATTGTACATCAAGCTTAAGAGAAGACCATTAGATGCAGAGCACAGTTGCAAATACAGCAGAAGAATGTATATGAATGTATATGAATCCCAAATGCATCAAAGAACCTGAAGAAAAGCACTTAAAGTAACGTGTGTTGGCTTTTTCAAGGTTTGCAATTGTATGGCACTTCCCTCTGGAGGCTTAACTTCAAACTCCCATGAAGACATGATAATTATATGATTTGTGTGGAGTGCTAATTTGTTTTAAGTGCACTTTGGTATTACACGTTTAATGGGAGATTTGCTGAAGCAAGATTTTATCGTGTGATCTACAAGACGGCTTCCCTTACTCTTAAAAGACAAATAACTTTAGCCTCTTGCCACTAAATCACTCACTGTTAATGGCATAGTGCTGGGAAGGTCCACAGAAGGCACATTTTGCATAAAGAAAGGTATGGCCATCCCAAAGTTGTGAAGACCAGAAAGATAAAAAAAAAAAGTAAATAATTGCAGGAGTTATGCCAATAAAAATTCAGTAATGATCATTTTTTTAATGCATTTCAGTAGATTGTAGGCATGGTTCTCCAAATGATGACAATCCCCTTATCAGTCACAAACTTTCCAGCTAACAGATAAACCAAATTTATAAATGTACCTGTAATTTTAATAAATAATTGAATTTGCAAACTGTAGGAGGTTATTCAAGACCCCGGCATGTGACCCCGATTATACATAAAATTTAAAAAAAAAAAAAAGATTTAAAAGAGGATTGCTCAAACAGGACCTTCCTAAGACACAATTACTTTTATAGCTTTAATACACATCAAAAAGGGACAACTCCATCAGGGAATGAAGAGTCACAAGGAACCTTACAGAGAGTGACAGGATCAACTAAGATGGACTACTGTGAAGGGTGCCTGATATGTTTACATTTTTTGCTAAGGAATGCAAAAAAGACAATAGGCTCAGCGGTAAGCATTCGACAAGAGAAATGAAAAATAAAAAGAGCACTAGTTGGAAGGCAGTGGCTTGAGAATATGGCTTTAATTGTGTAGCCATTTTTTTATTCATTAAGCTGAGTAACCCATAAAATCTCCACACGCTATGGTGTCCCAGCCCCATAACCCTATTAATAAAGTTTCTTAAAAGTTTTGGCAGGGGGCCAGCACAGTCCATTAACTCCTTGAAAGTTGTTTAAAAAAAAAAAAAAAAGGAAGAAAGACATTTCAGACTGTTTTGTGGTCATGAATGAAACAGCAGGCGGTCTGTATAGAAACGTCACATTGGATATAGCGCTGATCACGGATGCCTCTGCGCTAAGCTGGAGTCATGAGTCCAGTGTTCTGCAATCAAGTACCTAATATGGATTGCAAAACCGCATTTGGTTTTAAGATACACAAGGGTGGGGAGAAAGAGGAAAACAGCAGTAGAACTCATGGTAATGGAGAGCTGTTTGCTTTGTTAATAAGCTGTCACACTGCATATGAATAAAACTCGATTACGTCTAGATTCAAAATGACAGACAAGGCATGGTTTGAAAGCACGATAAAGGCAAATCGTTCCAGAGGCAACTCATTACAGACAATTATTTTATCCCTGCTATGAGGTTTCCTGGGCGGCTTCTTTAACAGTACAATATGCTACTTTCAAAGAGTGTCCCAAATTATAGGCAATGCTTTAGGGAAATGATCCATTTCTTCTTACTTAAAATTGTACAATATTTATTTCTTCCTTATCATCCTTGTTTGTAGGAAGTTCAGGAATAGCTTGTACATATAGCACACATGACCTGCTTGGCACCAAACAAACATTTAATCGTATAACATTTATACCAGAAATAGTCACGTAAATCAAAGTCTTCATTGAAACATATTTTTTACCATTTTTGATACTTTGCCATCAATCTTCTTTATTTTTTAATGCATTATTCTCGAGAACTGCATGTGAAGCATTCAAGACATCTAGATGGGTGGTTGTCCTTAATTCTTAATATTGCCCTACAAATTTGCATTTAATCTGCTATATTTTTCCCTTTCACTTTTATAAGACCATCTGTTCACAGAGTGTATTTGCAATATTACAGATGTATCCAATTGAAGATAGTATGGTGGGTTTTTTATTTTTTATTCTAACCTTGCACACAAACTCCTTAATTGACAGAAGACCCAAAATAATCCATTGCAGACACCGGTAAATAGCTATTTGCTGAAATAATTTCAGAATGGCGTTATATGAAAATACTTAAATATCCCGAAAACTGCAGGGACAGAGGGAAATTTTCCCACAAGTCCCTGCAGCATCTTCTAAGCCCGCCCAGTCTCCGTCCCTGCTTCCTGGAGATCGGTGGCAGGTAAGTCCGCCTTGAGCCTTTTAAACCTGCCGAAATTGATTGACATGTGTATGCAGGCTTTATACTACTCTGTATACATGTATATTTATGTGCGATTATATTTAACATTTATATATAAATGTTAAATATAAAAGCACATAAATATACATGTATACAGGCTAGTATAAAGCCTATATACACATGTCAATCAATTTTGGGAGGCTGGAGCTGTACTTATCCCGGGCGGAGGTCACCGCAAGCAGGGATGGAGACTGTTCCCTAGCGCATGACTGAACATGCGCAGAGGAACAAACAGAAGGGATTGTTTTCGGAATTCCGAAAACAATACCTTTTGCGACATCGCAGGGACAGCGTGTTACCGCAACTGCTGTCCCTGCTCAAAATATTGCTGCATAGCTTCCATATTTTATCATGATTGATAAAATCTCGTGACGATGTTGCCCGATTACATTCTGGGCAACATCGTCACTCTTGCTGAATAGACCCCATGGTCCAGAATATATTTTGTTGTTTGGTAGTAGGGGTTCTTTTGTTTTGATTTTTGCAGATATGGCACTAATCTCAGGGAAGAAAATGGTTCATTGAACAGCTATCCTGTAGTGTAATTGCTTGTCATACTGTTTGGAATTACTGTGGCATACCTACATTTGAAAAGCTTTTAAGCGATGTTGTTAATTAAAGAAAATGTTCAAAGTGTTTAAAAATGTTATGCAACTACTTAAAATATTTTTCAATAAAGAATGGCACCTTTAAGCTTTACTGAGAACTTCAAGCATTTTGCTTAAATGAACACATCAAACAATATTTTACTTGTTGAATGCATCAACAGTCATTCCTGTAACGCTAAAAGCATTAAGACAAGGAAACCAATAAGTAGCAGGAACATGGATTCTCTATCACTGGATCTTTTGTATTCCCATAAAGGGTTCAAAAGATATTCTGACTTTAAAATTTTAGAACCCATTTGTCAAACCAGTTTGAGAAATGATGCATTTGGGCAGATGTACTAAGCTCTGAAAAGTGATAAAATGGAGAGTGATGAACGACCAGACAATCAGCTCCTAACGGTCATTTTTCAAACACAGCCTGTAACATGACAGTTGGGAGCTGAATGGCTGGTACTTTATCACTCTCCAGTTTATCACTTTTCAACGCTTAGTACATCTCACCAATGACTTATCCACTAAGTGGCGCTGTTCAGTAGCTGTGAATGACACACGGATATAATATGGTCAATATTACATTTTTCGTAGCCTGAAAAACATTTAACAAAAAGTGCAAATGCTGCCTGCACCTGTTTTTGTGTAACATGCAAGCCTTTACATATAAAATGATGGAGTCTTCAGGGGGTTAACAGTTTTCCATCTTGAGATGGGTGTAAATCAGAGGCTCAGGGCGTTTCTTGCTGAGTGCTGGGTGAAAGAATGTGCTTGGTAAACGTGTCCACATGCAAAAATAAGGTTTTATTTTGCAGGCTGGAACAATATAAATGAGATAAAGGTGTGTAGCAATCACATTTAGAAGGTGTTCTCTGTTTTATAATAAGGCACACAGCGTTGTTCTCCCCATAAAAACATACCTCCCTACAGCTCAGACTTAAAAAGGAGAGTCTCGAGTTGAGCACCTATGTCCCGAATACTGGGTTGTTGGGAGGTATGTATCCATTAGTTATTGTGGTCTCATTGAAGCTATTAATGAAGTTAAACTGAGCAGTATTTTACCAGTGAAGCTGACGAATGTTACACATGGTAAAGTCATAGGATAGACTTAATGTTTTTAACTCTTTTTCTATCATATGGACGTTGTACTTTTGGCAGTAACCTAGTTCATCCACAGCTATATGCTATGAATATTTTTAAAACAAATGTCTATTCCATAAATGTTTAACATATGTGCATAAGTTATGCGTAGATGATCAAATCAGGATCTGCCACCTTGATTGCTCTAAGATGTGAATAGTGGAACTGCACCAAAACCACATACTGTACAAGAGCCTTTACAAAGCAGCAATACCAACAGGTTTTTAGATCAAGCAATCTACACTACAGTCTAATTTATATATGGGGCGCAGTAGGGGGCTCTGGTGTGAATGCAAGGGAGGCATAACCGCACCAACAAAATGCGGGACCCTTTGTAAACAGATATTTTAATTATAATGGTAGTTACAAACTGAAAGTCTGTGTAAGGGCCGTATTCAATTGCTCGGCGAAAAGTCCCGGACTTTTCGCCTTCCGGACTTTCTGCTGTCATCGCTAGTTTTTTTTTTGGAAAAGTATCACGCTCGTCCCCGCTATTCGCCCTATTCAATTGCAAAGGACGTGAGAACGAGTCCCGGCGAAACTCAAATCGGCGAGAAGTCCTGTCAGATTTGGAGAAATCAGCCTGACACCCCCAAATGATGCACTGACATGGGGATCACTATGGATAACCCCGTATAGCCCTGCTGTATGTATTTGGAGTGCTAAAATGCTCTCAATTGCTGCTAATTATCATCTTTGCACAAGTGGTGAAGAATAGCATTCAGCAGTGTTTTTTGGCTAAAATAAGTAGTCATAGCAAATTTTGGGTACATGAAAATTGGTGCACGCATGGTTAAAAATCGCTACTTGGGGCACCCACCTGGAGTCTATTTCACTAGTTTTTAGGTTTGTCCCTCAACTTTGTTTTTTTTTTCGCCCCCAAAACTAAAGTACTTTTTTGGGGCGATCTAAATTATTTTATTTTAAAATTTGGATGCAGTTTACCTTTGGGGGACTGTCCCAAGGCTGCAGGGGTGTTCCAGCAACTTTGCACCTCAAACCCCCAATTCTGCATTTTATTTCCGCCTCCTTTCAGAGGCGAATCTTTCCTGCTGGTTACAAGGCGCAGACTTTTCACACCAGTCGGTGGAATTGAATACAGGGAAAAGTTCTCGCCTGGCGAAATGACATCACCGGCGAGAACTTTTTGCCGAGAACGGCTTTTCGCCAGCAATTGAATACGGCCCTAAGACTTTCTATTCTCTTTTATAATGGCAAATACATGTAATATCATCCTATATTAACTGCTTTGGATCGGAGCAAAATGGTGCAAAAGAATACGGGCACATTGTTGGCTCACAATATGCTCTGCCTCCAGGCAATAGGCAGTGTTTGTTCAATTTGGTAGTTACTCTTTTTCTCACTACAAAAGTAGGACATCTTTCACTAAATATAATGGAGTTTCTCTGTGTTCTCTGGTTTGCTCAAATAATCAAAAAAAAACAACCCACAGACATAAAGAAAAATACTCTTTACAATATGCAGAGGAATGTCACAGTTGGAGTGACACACACTTTCACTGTCAAGAAACAGGCTTGTGGTTTGGCTGTTATTGGGTGTTGGAGTGGATGTGTGTTGGAAGAGGCAGCTAGTCTGGCATCTTTCATCATGACTATGCAGTAAATTACTGAGCACAGTGCTTCATTACTGCTACGGCCTTGCTTTTTAACATAGCCTGTGGACAAGCAGTACTTTCTGAATCATGGGAGAGGAAACCCAAAATTAATCATTTCCATCCCAACTTGCTCTCTGTGGTTCACAGTGCCACATTGAAATCACTATCCTGTATTGTTCTCTAAATTTTTAAAATTCACTTAGCAGATACTGAAAATAAAATAGTACAGTTTGTTGCAAAGTGTTAAAAGAGGCCCCTCCTTCTCACTTTCTGCTCTGTTAACCTCTTAACCATTCTTTACTGATAAAAGCTTAATATGCCAGTATTAACACAGATACAGTGCATACCTGAGCTGCGAAATGCAATCAGAAGCTATGAATCACACGATCAATCTGCACAGTTTGCAATAGGCTCTAAAATAAACAATATCGGTATCGTTCAATCGCTCATGAATAGTGCATGAATCGGGCACATTAATATCGGAAACGACCAGCGATGCGTGCTCCCGCTGGTCATTTCCGACAGCAATCATCGCCCGAACACACTGAACAACCTGACGATAACGTCAGGTTGAGCGTGTTAGGGGATGATTGATGTGCCTACACTGAACGACTTATCATTCAGTGTAGGCACAGCACAGACTGTGAAACGACTGCACGATTACAATGTCGTAATTGTGCAGTCGTTTTTTGGTCTGCTACTGGATGTGAACCTTTGGACTCATGCGCTGAAGGTATTTTTGGTGTCCTTAGGTCAGCGTATGCATTGTTACACTCACTAAAAGCATAACACTAATTGTACCTAGAGACTGTGTCTTTGTGCAGTTTTGTATTATAATAGTTCTCTCTGCATTTAATAGCAGAAATGCTCAAATCTGCAATGATACCATATTAGCACAAATAAAGGCTAATATAATTTGCAAAACTTCTAAATCACAAATTTGCCATGTGATTTATAGAATGAATTGCAGGACAAGATATCACTGAAGTGGTTAAAAATAAGATAGGCGAGTATGTGAAAAGAAGGGAGGGTAGGGTTGTAATTTTATATCTCACTACCAGACACGTGAATGGTTCATGCAAGGGCAACAAATGCATGCCAGAGTAATCCTCTAGAATAAAATAGCACATCCTTTGCTAACTCACATATGTATAGCTGTTGTTTAACAATGGCTTCATTGTACATGCTTCAAATACAGACAGATCATTGAAAAATGAATATATCTATACACGTACATAGGGAGACAAGGGCGATTGTCAACATACATTTGAGGTTTTAGTTTGAACTCTGACTTAGGGATCTATTTACTAAGCAGTGTTAGGAGACAGAGAGAAAAGTGATAAGGTGCCAACCAATCAGCTCCTAACTGTAATTTTTCAAACACAGCCTGTGAGATGACAGTTGGGAGCTGATTGGCTGGCACCTTATCACTTTCTTATCACTTTTCACTCTGTCTCCTAACACTGCTTAGTAAATAGACCCCCTTAATGCTTACATTCTGCATGTGGAAGAAAGTAGTATTTATAAGTGTTCTCGTTTACTACAGATCATGCTGCTGCTGCGCTCCATTAATCATGCAGTATGTAAAAGTCTGTCGCTAAATGGACATAAGTCTGTGCATGTATGAGCCATTTTCCATTTGGTAATCGTTACTAAAGTTACTTAATGAACAAATGGGTTAAAACAGTGTACAACAGGATTTAAGGGCCTATGTAATAATAATCGTGGCACTAGCACGATTATTAAGGATCTGTATCACAAGGGTTATTTTCATTTTTAATATTCCTGCTATGTACAAAGGGGAACTCACAGAGATAGCGGTTGCGGTTTCATATAAGTGAAAGACTTCTCCGGGGGAAGCTGACACTGCATATGCGCACAGTGTCAGTAACCGCGGCTGGCCGGAGGCTGCTCGATAGAGCTCGGAAGCCTCCATAAGCTTAAAGCAGTTTACACCATCTGAAGATGGTTTAAGCTATTGGAGTCACACTCCAAAACGCTTTGTTTTGGAGATTAGTACATAGGGATCAGATCGTAGTCCTCATTGATAATCATAGGGACTGCGATTTGCAGCTCAAATTTCTGTGAAATCTCCTGCATTTTGCCATTAGTGCATAGCTACAATAAATACAATTATGCAGAAACTGCAATTTTCTACATCATTTTATGGAAAAAAAGCTGGATACATAGGCCCTTAATGCCAAAAGAATCGGAATATAATTGTGTTTAATTAGCCAATTGCAGGAAATGTCTTTATGACTCATTTTTACTACTGTTATCTTAAGTTTGTTATTGATAATAAACACAAATAGAAAACTGGGACACTGCGCAAAATATTTGAAAAAATATGAATAGATGCTTTATTAGCTCTTACTGCACAATCAGTGCTTCACCATTACAGCTGTGGGTAGTGTTTGTCATCAAAGACTTGTCACAAAGGTGATATAACCCCGTCTCACACCTCACATTAAATGATCTTCCTTAAATGCTATATTTGATCTCTGCAAAAAATTGGCAATTGAGTTGCCTTAACATACCCTGGAGCCACATATATGCTGTATATACAGACCTAAGATGTGCACGCTTTACATAAAAGAGTTTGACGGATATTAGTTTTAGATTAGGGAAAGCAGTAAGATAATGTGTATATAGTAAATCATATTTATCTGCCATTAAAATGAAGTTAACAGCTTAAAAATTGAAAAAAGGACAAGGGTTCATTAAGTTCAACCCTTCATAATTTTCTCATTTTGTTGGTCCAGTGGATGACAAAATAAATTGCCCAAAGTTACAATGACCCAATTAGCTACAAAGGTCTAGGGGAATTCCTTTGCAACCCCAAAACAGTCAATAGGATGACTTCCAGGAACAGTCTCCCCAATTAGATTATTAATTGTAGGTAGAGATTATATTTTTTGTTAGAAAAATATACAATACATTTTTAAACACTGTTAAGCTGGCCACACATCTAAAGATTATCTGTCCAACCAGCCAACTAGTTGATTGGTTGGAAAGAAAATCTGGTAAGGAATGGGAGTAACTGATGATCAGCAATTTGCTCCTAAATGCCAGAAAACAGATGAAAATGGTCGTTCAGAAAAGTTTGTTAAATGTTTGATCTAAACAATTTGTTCAAACAACAGTTTTTGTTCATATTCCGGCGTTTGGGAGCAAATTGCTGATTGTCATTTGCTTTCATACCTTACCAGGTTTTCATTCCAACCAATCAACTAGTTGGATGGTTGGATGTACGTTGGTCTAGTGTGTGGCCAGCTTTAGAGTAGCTGCCATTACCAAATCATTGATAGGAAATCCACACTGTAACTGTTCTTAGAGTAATGTACCCCTGAATATTGCTTTTTTGTAAGGATGCATTCATTATATTCACCAGTGTATAGAGGTATTTTGTGTCATGCAATACAGCAACCTTAATTGAAGAAGTCAGTTAGAATATATTCAGATGAAATGTAGCCAAGACTGGAAGCTGGCAATTGTAGGAATGTACTCTCTGTGGTACTCCATGCATTGGATTTAAAAGAAATAAAAGCCAGTCTAGCAACAATATACTGGCACTAGGAACAGTGCGGTCACTCAGCAACTCATGGAAGTATAAATGCTCGGTCACCCACACTGAACCTCCTCCAGTACCAAGTTTCCCAGTGGGTTTGTTTGCTTTGCATGTAAACCATTATAAAACCCCTGTACCTATATAGCTCTCTCAGCATGTCATTTTTATTGGTTATAAAACTCCAGCAAATAAACTAAAAAAAATAAATCCTAAAAACAAATATTTTTGAGACAAAACAGGGACTAGAATATAATTAACAATATGGCTATAGATAATAAGATAATAGGTGTATAGTCCAAATTCTGGGTGTGGTATTAAACTAATAAAGCATTATGTTCAAAGAAAAGTAAGTGACAATAGCCAAGTCAATCGTGTTTGTGCCGTTTCTGCATGACTGCATTTTCTCATACAAGAGCCACTTCTGGACAATAATGAGACTCTGGTAAAGCATCTGCTTAGAGATTAGGGATCCTGCAATACTGAATGTTCAATTTAACACAGATCAGTCTCTTAACTCTGTGCTTTCCGATCTGAGAACAGTCTACACAGGAAATTAGCTCAAAATTCCCCAAAACAGCAACCATAGGTAGGTGCATGGTTTTTACATGTCATAGTTAATTCAGACTTCTAAAATGTTCCCTTTGCTGTAAGAAATTTGCTCTGTGGTGAGACTAGGACTTAGATAACCCTCAAGTAGTTAAATGTTTTGGGGAAGGCGGGGATGTTCCAGCCTCTGAGACTAGTACTCCAGACAGACTGTATCTGCTGGCATTTTAAGTCTTAGTGGAGGGCAAAATGTACATGTGAAACATTCTCTCCTTTTCACCTATCCAACTCGCAGTGTTCTTTCTTGTCAACAAAGTACCCTATGTGGTTTGGAGCAATTAATCCCTTGTTAATAAAAGAAACCTTAGTCAGGAGTTTGTTCCTTTCATCCAATAACCGAGATTAATCAGAAATGGGCTGGTTTGTACTGAGGTTTAGAGAGAGAGAGAGAAAAAAAAAGTAAACTTTGAACCAACTCCCACATCATTCATGAACATTGTATAAGATTTGCCAGCCTGTAAACCACAAGCAGAGGTAATGTGAAACAAAGTTATATAAGTTTATTTATTATTTAGTATGATATTGTTGAAAGGTAAAGTTCACTTTGAATATGCGAGATGAGAATTTTTCTTTTTAGATGGTTCCAGCATTTTCAGCAGCACCTTAAATAGTAAAAGCTCATCATTAATATATATGAAAGTCAAAAGATCATAAAGGCAAGCAAAAACATTCTCCTGATAACAAATATAAAGTGTATGTCACTTCCCATGCTTTCATGATCTCTAGTGACAACCTTCAACGACTTACAGAAACCACTACTATTAAATAAAACCTTATTAATTAAGTATCCCGCAATTTTCCAAAGGCTGAACACAGGAGATCTCAGAGATACTCGCCCACCTATTCTTTATGCTCCATGTGGCGTGAGACGCATGGCGCTACTTATACGCTCCGTCACAGCTGGACTTTCATACCGTTTCCTAAATTTAGGATAAGAACTGTCCTTTGAAATATAAGGACTTCTGGGTTTATGACCCGGGAAGTCCTCCTGTGCATGCACGGCCATTGGCCAAAGCATGCACAAGCTGCGGGGGACACTGGGAGGGATCCCATTAGATCCCCTTCAGTGAACTATGCAGTAAGCAGGGGAATGCGGTCAAACCTCTGAAATTGCATTTTCGTAGGTTTGACCACATTTCTGGTGTTGATGCACCCGCCCTTTATGAAAAACACCTCTCTTCTATGCTCAGGATTGGTTTTAACACTTCTGCAGTCAGTGAGTTTGTCTAAAACCTTAAGCCGGGTACACATTAAATGATGTGCGTACTCTGCCGACGAACGATGCAACGGACGACATATCATGTGGTCGTGTTGTTCACCAGAGGCCTCCGCAAGCATGGGGTCATTCATCAAATTGACAGATTGCGCTGCATGTATGGGCAATCTATCAATGCGATGAATGACCCGCGCAGAGTTGTTCATAGTGGGTACACACTGGCCGATGTGCATGATATGTCATCCTCATCTACCGGATCAGGCGGCATATTGTCTGTGTACCCACCATTACTCTAAAAATGGGTAAATTACACTATGCACAGTTTAAAAAAATCTATTCTTTGATCATGTTAACAGGGGCGTATCTATAATGGGTGCACGGTGCACATGGGCCCCTGGGTTCAGGGCAGGCCCACACCGCACACCCTGCACCCATATTTTTTATACTTACCTCTCCATAGTCCACTGTCGGCTGTAGCAGCGCTACAGAAAACCCCTGAAAAATGGCAGCGGCGGCCATTTTTTCTGGCGTTTTGAGCATGCGCAGTAGGAAAATTACTGGGTAAATAGCTGCCACACCATTTTCTCGGTGGCCTGCGCAGTAGACTCTGGGTACAGACTTTTAGTCAGTGCACTGCCGGCCGCCTGGGAGAGAGAAGGGGGCCCCGACCTCTCTTAATACGCCCCTGCATGTAAATATACTTTATTTATTGTGACAAATAGAAATTGTATGATTTGCTACCTTTTACATAACTTTCATTGCTGTTTTGACAGTGGTAGGGTTAATGAACTCTCACAAAAGAATGTACAATTCTAAGTAACTGATCAGTGGTATGCATTCACTGGCCAAGGTCATGGAGTGCTCCAGTCAGGGATACCTCCAACACAGGAAGGGTTGTCCAGGCAGCTGTTGTGTCGATCACAGTATAAACAGGACTTCCTCCTACATGTCAGGAAGGATGAGTGACTCTGTGAGTAAGCCACTGGGATGTGTCAGAAGTGACCCAAGTTGAAGACCTTTCTGTGTGACTTGTTGCAAGGTCGTGTTTCTGATAAAAGCCTGCACTACCAACCCCTGTAAAATTTTCCTGACATGTTCCTCCCCCTAGCCGGAGCCCTGGGGACTCCTATAGCTAATTTTCCTGCAATGCCTTCGTTCTTCTCACAGTCCAGGTCAAGGAAATTTGTTGATGAAAAAGAGGACCAATCACAGGCCACAATCAAGAGATTGGAGCTTCTAATTAGTCGTCCTGCTCACACACCACTTCCTAATTCAGCTGGCGAACAGAATTGATTTTACTGTCCTGTATTAAAAACGGGAAAAGCCTAGAGAAAAATAGATGCATTAACATTTTACAGTAAGTGGTAGTGGAGCTTTAGTAAAGGCTTATCTGTCAGATAAAAGTAAGTTATAAATAATTATTTTGCTTGTTCCATTTATTAGGTTAGTGTATTTCTCATGATTCCCAAAATATTAAAATAGTGTAAACTTTCCATTTAAAAAAAGATTTAATGAGACTCATGAGCACAATATGACAGCTGACTTAAAGAAGTTTTTAAACAAACTAATTTATTACGTACATATAATATACCACGGTGACATGTTTTTCTGTACATTTACAAGAAAATAAACTTAAATTACAAATCTGCCATTTCTTTTAGCATTTTAAACAAAACCATAGGTTTAATCAGAGCACACAACAGCATACTAGTGCACCAGTATTATAAAGACAGAACAGCTTGAGATCCCGGGAGCTATTCTATAACACATTAACTTAATGAGGACATCACTGCATCTCAATTTTTATGAACTCAGCACTTTTTTTAGGACCAAATGTTTATTTCCAAATTTTTTTTTGTATTCGTCTGAATGAGATGAGGTAAGCCAAGATCTGGCCAAGATTGAGAAGAAGTAAGCCAAGAATATATATGTACTGTATATATATATATATATATATATATATATATATATAAATATATATATATATATATATATACATACATACATACACACATACACAGTATATACTGTATATATTAATATACTCACACATATAGGGGCCAGGTGGGCCCGCACCGCACACCTTGCACCCATGTTATCTAAAATTTATCTCTCCATGGTCCCGTGTCAGGTCTCTCAGCGCTGCTCAAAACACTGGAAAATGCCTGCCGTGGCCATTTATCCACCGTTTTGCGCATGCACTGTGAGGAAATCACCAGGAAAATGGAGGAAAATTTCCCCAGCAATCTGCGCATGCTCAGTAGACTTTGGGCACACTCTAGTGCCCAGAGTCTACTGATTCAGTGGTGGCCAGCCAGCCGAGTCAGTCGGCTGCCAGGGTGAAAGGTGGAGGCCCGTAATGGGGGTTGCACAGGGGCTCCCTCCTCTCTAAAGACGCCCCTGCACACATAGACATTCATATCGATATATATACACACATACATACATACACACACTATATGGACAAAAGTATTAGGGTGCCAGACCATTACACCAACAGGGACTGTAATATCATTGTATACAAATACATATAATTTAATATGGAGTTGGTCCCCCTTTTGCAGTTATAACAGCTTCCACTCTTCTTGGGAGGCTTTCCTCAAGATTTTGGAGTGTTTCTGTGGGAATTTGTGCCCATTCACTCTGTAGAGCATTTATTAGGTCATACGGTGATGTTGGACGAGAAGGCCTGACTCGCAATCTCCATTCCAGTTCATCCAAAAGGTGCTCAATGGGGTTGAGGTCAGGGCTCTGTGCGGCCAGTCAAGTTCTTCCACACCGATCTCATCAAACCATGTCTTTATAGTCCTTTCTTTGTGCACTGAGGCACAGTCATATTGGAATAGAAAAGGGCTTTCCCCAAACTGTTGCCATAAAGTTGGAAGCATAGCATTGTCCAAAATGTCTTGGTATGCTGAGGCATTAAGATTGCCTAACCCAAACCCTGCAAAACAGCCCCATACCATTATCCCTCCTCCACCAAACTTCACAGTTGGCACAATGCAGTCATGCAGGTAACGTTCTCCTGGCATCCGCCAAACCAAGACTTGTCCATCTGACTGCCAAACTGAGAAGTGTGATTTGTCACTCCACAGAACACATTTCCACTGCTCCACAGTCCAGTGTTGGCATGCTTTACACCACTCCCTCCGACACTTGGCATTGGACTTGGTGATGTGAGGCTTGCATGAGTGAGGACACAGAGTTTTTTGCACTTGCATTAGTGCCAGTGGAAGTTTGGAACTCTTCAGCTATGGAATCAGCAGGGTGATGGCGACTTTTACGCACCATGCGCCTTAGCAGTTGTTGACCCCACTTCTAGAATTTACATGGTCTTCCGCTTCGTGGCTGAGTTGCTGTTGTTCCTAAACGCTTCGACTTTTTAATAACATCACTTACAGCTGACCGTGGAATATCCAACAGGGATGAAATTTCATGAACAGTCTTATTGCAAAGGTGGCAACCTATCACAGTACCACTATTGAAGTCACTGAGCTCTTCAGAATGACCCATATTTTATCGCAAATGGAGACTGCATGGCTAGGTGCTTGATTTTATACACCTGTGTCAAAGGGTCTGAGTGAAACACCTCAATTCAATAATTAGCAGGTGTGGCCAAATACTTTTGTCCATATAGTGTGTGTATATATATACATACATACATACACACATATTCTTCATAGCAACATGCAGAGCGCACTCCCCAGTCTGCAGTTAAAGCACATCTTGTTTGTTTCATTTCAAAGCCAATTGTGGTGGTGAATAGAGGCCAATGTATGAAAATTCTGTCAATGTCCCAACATTTATGCACCTGACTATATATATACACATATATAGGTTGAGTCTCCCATATCCAAAATGCTTGGGACCAGCAGCTGTTTGGATATCAGATTTTTCCATATTTTGGAATATTTGCTTACCATAATGAGATATCTTAGGGATGGAACCAAAGTCTAAGTACAGAATGCATTTAAGATATTCATATACACCTTAAACACATAGCCTGAAGGTAATTTTACACAATATTTTTAATAATTTTTGCATCAAAGTTTGTGTACATACACAAAATTAATTTATGTTTCATATACATCTTATACACACAGCCTGGAGATAATATTATACAATATTTTTAATAATTTTGTGCATTAAACAAAGTATGTGTACATTGAACCATCAGAATGCAAAGGTTTCACCATCTCAGTCATACTCAAGAAATTCTGTATTTCAGAATATTACGTATTTCGGAATATTTAGATATGGGAGACTCAATCTTGGTATGGCACCCAGCAGCCAGCATCACTGCGGCAGTGCTGCCTGTAGCGTCCAATGGCATCCTGCCATAATAGATGCCGGGGCGCGCGCCCCCCCACCCCAAAGGGGGCGGACCCGGCATAGGGCGCTCAGTGCCCTATTTACGGCTCTGATTGGATACACCTGAATAAAGAATTGATACACCTGAATAAAGTGTCGCTTAGTCAATTTTACAAAGATGTTATTTTAAAATGTGTGTTGTATATATTTTGACATTTATAAAAACTGTAGTAAGAGTTTTAATAATTGTCCTACAGCTTATTACTTGATTTCATATGGATTACTTACCTAAGAAAAATTTGATGCTGGACATTGAAGGTCATGCTACCAGATGATACATCAGAAACAAGAGTTGACAGGTTTTTAAATTTTAAAAATCCATGTAAAATTAATGTTTCAGTTGCTATTGGGTATGTACTCTAGGTTTCAGCAATGGGAGGTAGTCAGCATCCCAGCGTGCGGGATGGCGACGGTCAAAATACTGTCGCCGGAATCCTAACAGCGTTGGGATCTTGGCTCCAGTATTCCGACCGCCGGCATCCCGAAGGTAAGTATCTGGGGTTAGGCACTAGAAGAAGAGTTAGTTTTAGGGTGCGAGGAGGTATAGGCATTAGTGGGGGGGGAAGGTTAGGTTCAGGCACCGGGGAGAGAGGGCTAGCGTTAGGGTACTTACCTGATGGTATCAGGATTCTGACTGTCGGGATGCCACTGTTGGTATTCTGACTGGCGGCATCCCGACCGCCAGGATCCCATACCCAACCCCTCGGCAATAAGCTATTAACAGGTCATGCTCCATATGGAGAGTTATAGTGGGTCTGAAAAAAAAATATTATTTATCTACTTGTAGCATTTCTACACTATTTGGACACTATGATGATGTTGGGATAATCAGTCAGAAACAAACTGAGTATGATTCATGTCATGTCCTTTGCCAGAGATTATTAAAGATAAATAGTATTCCCTGCTGAAAAAATGGACATATCAACGTAGTCTTATACATCTTAATCCCCCATTAATCTTTTGGAATCCGAATCATGAATGAGTATGTGCAGTTTTGTGTGGTGTCATTGTTCTATGGCTTCCCTTGTTTATTTGGATAGCTGCAGAAACCCGGGTAGGAAATATACAGGTTGGCAGTTTTCTTCCTTAAAACAGTAGATAAACACATCATGTTCTAGCAAGCAACAGCATTCTAGATTTCACAGGAGTCACCAGCACAGAATGATTTCTTGGGAAACGTTTAAATATCTTTCTTCCTCTTAAGGCTCGTTCACACCTATGCGCTGTTAATGTGTTTTTCAACCAACAAATGTTTGTGAAGACCACTATCTAAATGGAATGGGTATGTAATGCTGGCTGTCAGACTGCCTCCTGTTAGAATAACGACAGCGGCATCCCGATGGTTGGTATACCGACAGGGGTCAGGTCAGTATACTTCCCCTCCCACCTTACATTCTTGTAGCCTAAGCCTAACCCTCCCCACCCCGCACCCTCCCCGTTAGTACCTAACCCTAACCCCCACAGTGATGCCTAACCGTAACCCTCCCAACTAGGGGTGCCTAACCCTAGCCTCCCCCAAAAAAAAATCTGCGGAAAAGTATTGCCGATGACGTAATTTTGCCAGGCAATGCATTGGAATAGGCGAAAAAGATTTGCCTATGAAAGCTGTCGAAAAAAAGTGCAGAATTGGGGTTTTGGTGTGCAAACTTGCGGGAACCACTCTGCACCCTTGGGACAGCCCCCCAAATGTAAACAGTGTCAAAAAAAGATAAAAAAATTTTAAGAACACCCCAAAAAATTACTTTGAAAAAGGGGTCGAAAAAGTACAAAGTTGGGGGACAAACTTAAAAACTAGCGAAATAGACTCCAGGGGGGTCCCCAAGTATGCCCCAAATGTTTTTAAGTTTGCAGGTGGATTTTTTAAAACTACACTTTAGCAACTTTAAAATATGCTAGCACCCATTTTCATGTACCCTCAAATTTGCTGGGACTACTTTTTTTCACCCCAAAAAACCCTGCAAAATGCTATTCTTCACCATTTGTCGAAAGACGCTACTTAGCAGCTATTGAGAGCATTTAAGTACCCCAAATACATTCAGCAGGTCTATTCAGGGGTATCTATAGTGATCCCCAATGTCAGTGCATCTTTTGGGGGGTGTCAGGAGGATTTCCCCAAATCTGACAGCACTTTTCGCCATGAACGAATTCGCCGGGTCCTGTTTTCGTGGATTTCTAATTGAATACGGGGATAAGCGGGGACGAGCGCGATACTTTTTCACATGGAGAACCAGCGATGTTGGCGAAAAGTCCGGCATGTGAAAAGTAAGGGACTTTTCCCACCTAATTGAATATGCCTCCTAAACTGAAACACATATCAATGTAACTTTTAGATGTGTTTTGCCAAGAGCTGAGTGCTTGTTTTTTTTCTGTCTGTTTGCAATTACAATATAGGCCGTGCCCCTATATGTCCCATACTGGAATACATACCAATTAGTATAGGAAAGAAATACATATATATGAGGATTCTACATGCTAATGTGTGAGAGAAGTCTCTAACTGGATAAAGTTAATTCATTTTCAATGTAGCTTTACTTTAACAAGGCACATTGTGCCCCACTTATTAGTGCTTTAGCCTTGATATCTAAGGCACTGCCCACTTATACATCATAATTTAATGATTTCAAGCATTACAGAGTCAGGGAAGGTATAGATGCCATAATTCACAACCTCAAGTAGTGTTAGCAGTATATTCACTTGGTGATCAAGATCAAGTGCATTGGAAAGACGGTAACAGAGCCACATCCTTTCCGGAACAATGCAGCTGTAGCCTCATATCCGGACAGTGCAAAATGCTGGTTTTCAAACAAAGGTAGGAAACTGCTCAGTGTGGTCCTCCAATATACAGGCTTGTATATGCTCCTATCCAATATACAATAATAAAATGACCCTTCCAGTAAAATGCTTATTGTAAATTGCTCGACAAGGCCTTACATGCAGATCTTTATGGCAAAAAGGGTCTAAAATGTACTTTGTGGAGAAAAAACATAAGTAGTGCCAGAAGTCGACGTTCTACGAGCATTAGCATTGTGGTTTTTCACCGAGTGACATCTGCAGCCAAAATGAGGTTAGAGTCTGGGTGAGGCTGCTATAAATTACTGTCAAAGAAACGTTAAAAAAAAATTATAATTGGGATATTAGGGATTAAAATGATAATCCTCCATTGCCTTCAGTCTAAATCATACCCAGTGTATTTGAAGCAGTTAATCGGTGATAAAAAAAATAATCCTATAAAATGCTTCTAGACCTATTGTATTTTCCATAAGATTTTCAGAGATCTTCTGTGTAAAGTCAACATTATCTAAATTTCTGGAATTACCAGTCCAGACTACGTAGAAGTGAAGTGAAACTAGATTTCTCCTTTACCAATACTGTAGTGTGAGTGATTGAGTTTTTTCTCATTTGCAAGTTGTGTGACACAATGCAAATTGATAATATTAGAGCAATATTGTGGTTTGTTATGCATCCTACATTAAATCCTAACAGGTTATTATTTAATTGGATTCATCACATGCAATAAACTTTAACATAATAAATTCTGAAAAACCACCATGAACCTTTTATGTCTGGAGCGATAATAAAAATGTGTATGGAACATATCTTTAGTAACCTAGCTAGTACACAATTCTCTGGCCGCAGGTGATAGAACTGTTACAATGATTCACGTTCTTCCAGGCCTAACAGCCAAGTTTCAGAGTACAAAATAATTTGTGTGATGGAGTAAACATGTTTGCACTAAGTACTCTCAATGGAACATCGCACCTTCTCATACATGATTTTATTACTCAGTCATCTAATATGGATATATATATATATATAAATTTATTTTTATTTTTTTTCCAATGAGTATTTCAAATTGCACCAAAACATTTTTTGCTCTCGCATTTTTCAGTAGAGCATTAACGGCTTTGATAAAAAAATAAACATCATTTCATCATTTATCATATTAGAGAACAGAGCAGATAAGGTATTAAATATATAAAAATAAAAGTCACAAAGTTTTGACATTCTCTAGTTACAAACTCTTGGCGAGAAGTCCAAACCACTACAGAGAGGAGCATGTTACAATCTGCCACGTGTATGTGCCAGGAGGATCACTCCCAGCCTGCAAGCACCTTCAGCCATGATCATTATATCATTTGGCAATAGAACCCAGCTCTGACTTCACTCCACACAATTCAGAAGCATTTCTACAGTAGTAGGATTCTATTGCAGATCGGTATAAAATAGATGCAATATAAACCCATGTACTGATAGCCATCACATGCATAAGTGCAGTCTGCATTAGTCCGTACCGATTTGTTTCTCTTATATGGTGACAAGTTTTTATTGCATTATTGTAGCAATAATAGGGGGAAATTGTAACAGTGAATGAACAGGATCATCCTCACCTTTAATGATAAAAGGTATCTCATCTGCCTACTGTTTTTCCTATATTTTAAATTATTTTGTTAAACCAAACTGAATTAAAATATAATTTTTTGCAAAATTTTACAATAAACTACTTGTAGGTAAAGTAAGTAATGAGGCTCATACATCAGCAATCAATTAGGGCCGATAAGTACACACAGTGTGACCTATAGTTGTATATAACGGATTTTATTCTTACTGTGGTCCAACAGAATCAGTGAATCATGGTTAACCTATGGCTTCAACTAGGTGAACATTGTGCTGGAGCATTTTAATGAAAACCATGTATGACCCTATATAGAGATCAAGAAGAATTCCTGAAAAATACAATGTTGACTACCACTGGACTAGATTAACATATAAAATTACCAGAAACGGTTCAAGGTTTTTTAATATCAATTATTGGTGTGTCTTGTAGATCATCTACAAACTACCCTGTACTACTTAGTATACCAGACAATAGGCCCCAAAATATATAAAATAATGTCCTTGCCCTGCAATAATGCTCAGTAGTGCATTTGAGTTACTCCATATACTACCGACTGCCCTGTGGCATAGCATGAGGTGGCATAACACAATCCCCAACAAAAACATTAGAAATAACAAGATTTCAAAAATATGACCAAGTTAATGGACAATGCACCCTTTTCAGCTCATTCAGTGTGAATAGAAGCAACACGCATCCCATCTCACAGTGACAGCACCAAGGGCCGTCATGACAATGCTTAAGTATTTATGAGCAATCTAAAGTTTTACAGAAAAACTCAAAGGGAGTTAATCTGGGGAAGTCACTAGTCACATTTACAAGCATATATGTACAAATTTAGTGAGTTTGACAGAAATACATATATTTAAGAAAAAATTTGATGCTATACGGAAATTCTTTTTTGTTGTTATATTAGACTTGAAATCAAATGAAGAGAATACTCCAAAGTAGGCTTGCAATGATAAAGAGAGACGGAACAAGGGGGGAGAAAGGCCTCTCTCTGGAGGCCTACCTGGCCGGAGCACACTGCTGCAACAAATGCCAGGCACTAGGGCCCTGCTGCTTCGCAAGGAGACACGACCTCCAACATGCCCAGTGCCCCGCCGTGTCCGACCATGCTGCGACTTACTCTCCAACCATCAACTGTGCCACCACCAGATCGGGGAGCTGCTCACCAGAGAGAAAGGGCCATAGGTGTGGAGGCGGGCTCCCCTTTTCTTAAGTGCCCAGGGCCCCCAAAGAGTTAATCCGGCCCTGCTGATAAAACTGCATGGGTTAGATCAGGGAATTCAATTGGGCAGTTTTTGTGCTTATGTCCCTTAAGTGCCAAAAACTCTTTATTTAGCAGAGTTGCTGTCAGCTTAAAGTACAGTTTTTTAATTTGATTTCTTTACGCGACCTGATGAGTTGCGAGCAGAAAAACGCAAAAGCAGTTCTCCCATAATTGCCGATTAGCGTGCAGCCCATTTAATTAAATTTGTTCTTATGTGTTCTCTTTTAGGAACATTGGATTGTGCTCCCAATTTAGCAGTTGGGAACCAGAAATAGCCTGATGAACATTTCAGAGATACAGAAAGTCTGACTCAGCCGTCATAACATCTGTGCTCCTTCTCTTTCTTACATACTTTTCTGTTTATTTAAGCAAGCAGCAACCAAATCGTTAATGCAAAAAAAAAAAATCACTTATGTTTTGTCTGTTAACCATTGCACAGCCAAAATGTCTAAGATAATGGAATGCCACATTTAATATTTTGTATTATAACATGTCTATGTAACAGCAGTTCGCTGTATATGTGAAGGTGAAATAAACAAAATATCTTTATAGTTACACCTACTCTGAATGAGTTTGTGTGAATGGTTTCTAATGGTTCTGCTTACCGCACAGAGGTTAACGTGACTGGCAGACATTAATAAAAGAATTCCAAGCAAAAGTGCCTAAATATCCATTGCCGCCTAGCTAGAAGGACGCTGATGGCAAACTGCCCATCATTCTTTGAGGCTGCTCTTGTCACTTAAACTAGGGCAGACTGTCCAGCAGCCGTCTGATTGCTAGCAAAGTCAATGAGGCTCCCGGCCAACCTCTGAGATGGCTGCCAGCCTCATGGGTATTCCAAAGCCAAGTTGTTCAAATGTAAATCACTTTGCCAGAATGTCATGTGAAGTCAGAACTAGCCATCCCACAAGAAGAATAACCAGTCATTCAGGTTGCTGGCGATGACATTCTAGCAAGAATATCCAAGCGGTTGTAACCTGTGCCAACAAACAAGCAGAGATCCATAGCTCTTGTGCAGATTTGCTCTCAATAGTGCAAAATGCACCCTCTTCTACTCAAGTAGTATGCACAGATCTCCAGGAAAAAGGCTATGTTCCTGAAGACTTTTCCACTGCACATCAGCAAATCTCTGGGAAAATGGCTGCAGCAACATTTTCCCGATGATTTCTGTCTGCAGTGCCAGGGGCAGAAGGACCAATCACAATCTGCAATGAATTGACTGAGGCTTGTGATTTATCTTCCTGCTCACAAACCCCTCCCCTGCAATTTTACATTGGGAACCAAGAACATTATTGTGTTCACCAAAGGAAAATTACTGCATGTACCAGACCCTGGGTCTCCATACAGGACGGGCCACCTTAAAAAAAATATTTCTTAGGGGATAGTGCATCTTTAAATATCAGCCATTACAAGCAATGTGTTTAGACTTAATGACTGACCCAATTTCAGTGAAATGTTAAGATTTCCCTAGTTGCATATTTGTCAAGGCACTTTACTATTTACCTTAACTCTACAAAGCAGAGTTCCAAGTAGGCAGTTTTATTGCTGGCAGTTAGGTGTGGAAAGAGTGTGTTAATATTATTTCTTGCGGAAATCTCCAACCATTTGTTTTTTTCATTGTACACTTGTGTGTGACCTAAACTGACACTGTACATCGTTACAGCATGTCATATTTATTAACCAGCTATTCAGCATTTCAGTGATTAGAACAAAAGCTAATATAACAACAGTTTAGAACTAATTCACTAATGCAAACTAGAACTACAAGATCTGAACCCATGTAAAATAAAAGGCATTGATGTGAACATATTGGAAATCATGTAAGTGGACCAGAAAGGGAGGTTATGGGTTGCCAAATAAATCTGAACCTCTCCACTCAGTGCCAGATTAAGGTCCACATGGGCCTGGAGATGAAATTTATGAAGGGCCTATTGTGTGATGCTACAAAGGGTGTGACCAGCATGGCAGGGGTGTGGCCTCTGATATGGTGGTGTGACCAGTGATGTGGGGTGTGTGGTCTGTGCCGAGGGTTGTGGCTAGCACCATGGAGGGCATAGCTAACCGCCTACCTTCGGCCATCTCAATCTCCCTGGTGCCGGTACGAATTATGACATTTGTGGCTCTGAACAGAAAAACAGTGGGCGGAGCGGCTTCCTGCTTGCAGACGCACAGCTTTTTGCATTAGCCAAATGGAAACTCCCTTTAGCATAAAGTGCAGTGTAGGCATTAAGCTTGGTAAGCATTAAGGGCCTCAATGAGTTTTATCATTCACAAAGAGCGATAAAACTCGTTGCATATGATGATGGTGCTCCAGCCAATCAGCTCCCAACTGTCATCTGAAAAAAAAAGATAGTTGGGAGCTGATTGGCTGGAGTACCATTTATCATATACAACGAGGAGCAGCTCTTCATACTCCCCAGGGCCTGGCAGCAGTGACATCGGATCGGCAGCCTGTCATTACAGTGCACTGGCTGCGGGGAGCTTTCAGTCGGCTCTGCAGCACTTTGTACATCGGTGTGGTGAGCAGTCTATGGACATTCCCTGCTCACCACACTGAGCTCCGCACGGCCGGCGCACTGTAGTGACAGGCAGCCAATCTGATGGTCTGCTAGGCTGCCTGTCACAGAAAACACTCCATGCTACCGGGCCGTCGTGTATGGACAGCCGCCCGGCAACTCCCGCTCCCCAGATGCTGGCCCCCCAAACACACCTGGCAGCCATGGGTGCGTCTCCCGGCGGCCGCCGCCGTGCAGCTCCCGCTATTGCACTTTTGTGCAGCCGCTCTGCGAGTCTGACATGGTTACAGGGGGAATGCGGGAAGGAGACGCTGACTCCTTGCTGCTGCTCCCGGGCGGTAGGCGTGGCCAGACAGTCTGAGGTCGGAGCATGGTGGGCCGGCCAGTGTCTGACTGACTGGTCAGATTGGGAGAGGGGACGCCACACGGCGGTGACTGAGGAGACGCTGGCGGCTATTGGTTGAAAAGATGCCGCCGAAGGTGATAGGCTGCTGCACCCAGCATAGCCCCACACAGCGGGTCCTGCTGAGTTTTTAAAATCATTTTGCGAACCATGTAATATATACACATACATATGTTAATTATAAATACATAGATATGCATATATATACAAATACTGTACTACATAAATATGTACACATTAGATCAGTATATATATATATATATATATATATATATATATATTTACCCACCAACATGACCCATTAGGTACATACAGGTGTATATATATTATGTATTAAGTATATATATATATATATTATATATATATATATATACTGTATATAGATATATACACACACACATTATATATATTTCTTAAACTCTGTTGCCACCGCCTGCCCTGCATTCCATACATATATATATATATATATATATATATATAATCAGAAAAAAACAGCCAGGCGGCAGGACTGACACCTCACCTCAGTTAGGAGGATCGGACTGCCCTGCCGCTGCCGGGCCGCCTTCAAAGAGCAGCTGTGTCTGCTGTGCCTGTGGTGGTTGTACTGCTGGACCCAGCCGGGATACTTCTGGGCGCGGTGGTGGTGGGCAGCATTTTAATGACGTCACACGCAGTGATGTCACGCGGCATGGAGTTGGCGCAGAGTCACTGTGCATAAGCGGTGCAGGGAAGGCTAATTAAGCCTTCTACTGCGCCGCCGTCTATGCTGCCATCTTGTAATCTCCCGGCGCAGCAGCAAGGCAGGGGGGAAAGGGTGGTTGCGGCTGGGGTTGAGGGGGCGTGGCCTTGGACTGGCAGGCTAATGAAGCAGGAATTTTTTTTCCTGTCTGTGTAATGGCCCACACGGTAGATGCTGCTGTGGGCCTATTCTGGTGGTGGGCCTGGAGCTGTAGCTCCATCAGCCCCATTATTAATCCGGCCCTGTCTCCACTACCAGATTAGAATCTATATTTTGGGAAAAGTAACACAGAAATCATAATACAACTTGATTAGAACATTTCTTTAAACAATATTTTTTGCAAGCAATGCACAATTCTTTAAATAATACTTCACTACAAAATGCTCCCACATCCATCTCCCCAAAAATTCATTTTGACAGTAAAGTAACAAATAAAAAGATGAGCGGTTTGGATCTAGGTTATTCCGACGAATCTCAATTTTACATATTAGAGTCAAGTCTCCGATTTCCCATGCTCCTCTGATCTGAAAGCGAGGTAAAATCTAATTTTCATGTATGATTGAATATTGCAAGATTTGGTTGCTGCTAGCCCTTGCATGACTTTTTGGGAATTGTAGTTCTAATGAAGTTTCTTTTGCATAATATTTAATCAGAAACACAACTACAATTTGAAAATGCCCATGCACAGGTCACATTGGACCAATCAGTGAGCAGTAAACATAGGACTTATTAGAAAGAGCCAGCTCTTGACACTGATTCTCAGAGATATGGAGGAACTCTGCACAGCTACAGAGCATGCTGCAGCAAAACAAGCATTTCAAGCCTGTTGTGAGGTTTAAGCAAAGCAGGTAAATGTCTATCTAATTCTCAGGGCTGTAGCTAGGGTAGTGCGGCCGGGGGCGCTGTTTGGACCTGTCAAATTTCTGTTTATTATCATTCATGCTTGTAGCTTCCTCTTATTTCATCCCCAGCATCTCCTGGCCTCTCCTATCTCTTCCCTGGTCCTTCCCCATGAAGCCATGGCCCGTTTTTGGGTGCATTATATCCCTTTGAAAAATGAGGGGGGTGCCAATGCTCTTTCTGGCACAGGGCACCAAATAGTCTGGTTACGGCTCTACTAATTCTCTATGTATTAAGTGTTTTATGAATGTTCGTTTTATTGTTGGCCGTGCCCTTGTCCTGCATAAAGGTTGGTCACTAATCTATTTTCTGATTTTACAGGTGCTTCTCATTGTGCATTCAATTCAGTGTTTGAGCATTATTATATTAACCTTATATACTGTGGATTATGTTGCATATAGAGTGGTAAGGGGACCGCCATGTGGGATGTATAGGCAGGGAGGAGGAGCGCAGTGTGAGATGTATGGGATGGGGAAGAGGAGCACAGTATGGGATGAATAGAGTGGGAAGGGGAGCACCGTGTGGGATGTATAGGGTGGGAAGGGGAGCACAGTATGGAATGTATAGGGTGGGAAGGGGAGCACAGTGTGGAATGTATGGGATGGGAAGAGGAGCGCAGTATGGGATGTATAGGGTGGGAAGGGGAGCACAGTGTGGGATGTATGGGATGGGGAAGAGGAGCGCAGTATGGGATGTATAGGGGGAGGAGAGCACAGTGTGGGATGTATAGGGTCGAAGGGGAGCACAGTATGGAATGTATAGGGTGGGAAGGGGAGCACAGTGTGAGATGTATAGGTTGGGAAGGGGAACATAGTGTGGGATGTATAGGGTGGGAAGGGGAGCACAGTGCAGGATGTATAGGATGGGAAGGGGAACATAGTGTGGGATGTATAGGGTGGGAAGGGGAACATAGTGTGGGATGTATAGGGTGGGAAGTGGAGCACAGTGTTGGATGTGGAGAGGGAATTGGAGAAAAATTACAACTATATATGGGGGGCATATTATAATAAATACAGATGGGGGGGTGGTTAAGGACACAAAACACCCTATTAAAAATGTACATAACATATGGGCAGTGGCACAATTCTAAAAAAAAAAAGGTTGAAGATGTCTGGGGTATAATAAGGAAAATCGTGTGAATTGCAGTAAAGAAAAAACAGACAATACAATACAGAACCTATAGGGGGCACAATGCAGAGCATAGTGACGTACACATACATACAGACATATGGAAGGAATAGACAAGGTAGAGTCAAGCCAGCGACAAAAGGATACAGCGCTTGGCATGTTGAGGAGAGTCAATGACCCCTCAGGGAAGGTCAGGTGCAGAGTGCTACTCAGACCTTCCATAAATGCTCCTCACACCTCCGCACATACACCCTACATGCCTCACTCACAATCTGAAAATAGACACAGAGTGCAGAACGCGTGCCACAAAATACACTGATTTCTCTCCTCCAACTGGTTTTGCTGACCCTCCCAGCAGTGTGCAGAAGAGGTCAGGTGATGCAGAAGCAGGCTACTCCCATTCAGTTTAATCGCCTCAACCTTAAGTCAGAGCCGGGGACATAACTAGGGGCCTCTGGTGATGTCTCGCCAGGCTACAGACTTTAGGCAGCCAGTTGCCAACTACTGCCATAGTAATAGGGGCTTGATGCTAATGATCCAGTCACACCTATCTATAATGTAAACACTACATAAACTCTCATACCAGTGGCGGAACATTCGGAGGTAGTGGAGTCAATGGTCTCCGGGTGTCAGTTGCCGGGGGGGCACGATGGAGAAGGCCTGGCGACAGGGAGGGTACAAGGGACACACAGAAAGCCCATCTATAACAGCTGTCTGCGCCCTGCTGATCACTGCAGCGATGTAGGCAATGGTTATGGATGGATCAGTGGGGCCCGGGGAGCCGCTGTCTCTTGTCTTCAGGCACAGCCGACAGCAGTTGGTGCAACAAAGTATGTTTTTGTTTATTGCAAGTCACAATAAAAAATAAGAAAAACTTTTATTGTACCAACCGCAGGCGGTCTGAAGATTTGCGGCGCATCACTTGTGACGTCACATGCTGCACCACTGATACGCAGAGAAGCCATGACACAAAGAGGAGCAGGTGCAGCCAGTCTTTGAGCTAAAACCAGAGGGATGCGGGGGCAGGAGCGACACTGCAGGGCTGGCTGTAGACACATGGGGGGGCTGGTGAGATAGAAGGGGACTGGCTGGAGAAACAAAAGGGGGCTGGCTGGTGAGACAAAAGAGGGCTGGGGGGCTAGAGACAAAAGGGGTCTTGAGCTGGAGAGACATTGGGGGGGATGGAGAGACAGTTGGGGACTGACTAAAGTTGGAGAAACACTTAGGGACTGGAGAGACACTTGAGGGGCTGGACAAACTTGGGGGTTGGCATCACCATCTATTTTGCCTCTTGGCGCCTGGCAAGAAATTACTCCCATGTCTCATACAGGAACCGTATGATTGCATTACATTTCAGATGCACTTTTTGTATTACATCACACTTTAGCTATATATTACTGTTATAGCTTTATGCTACTTCAAAGAGCTACACACTTGCTAAGAATTGCCATATTGTTTTAGATCAGTCTTATGTCTTGGCCTGTGGTAGACTTTCCCCAAGGGATGTGCATAGAGTATTTAAGGTAGACGTGGATACAACAATCACAGCTTTAATAAAAGGTTGACTTGTCATAATAGGTTGATTTCCTCATACACAGAACATTCACTTTCTTCCTCCTGGATTGCTCCCAGAGATACCATTGCAATGCAACCTACGCAATTAGTTTTCACAGGTGGCTGTTTTGCCTCCAGTTAAACTGCTTTCTTTCTTCTCCAGCAAGTCATAGCAGAGCAAATGTATATAAAAACATTTCAGATATGAAATAAACAATTTTATAAATGCAGCTGGGATACAAAGCTTCATGTCAGACTGACCGAGAACTGAGGCTCAGTGCAGGCGCTAAATGTAAAACATCTCGGTTCATCTAAGGGGGCAAAGCACAGAGGGAGAGAAGTCTGAGAATATTAATAGGGAATAAGACAGAAGTAAACATAATATAGGGCTATCTTCAAACGTACATAGTCAAAGCAATGGAACAGGTTTAGAAAAAAATACAAAAAATCAGAGTGTATAAGTCCTATTAAAGGATGACATGCATATCAAAAGGCTAGCAATCTTAAACAGATTGTTATGAATAAACTGCAATGTTTTTTGTGATTTAAGATATAACATCTGGAAAACTTTTTGCCATTTTAAATACAGTAAGATTTACAAGAAATCAAATTTCCAAGCACAAAAAGTATCTTAGATGTGAGAATGTTAGACTTTCCAGTGTACATACTACATACAGTATGTATGTACATACATGCATACATACTGTATATACAGTGTCAGACTGCGGTATAAGGAGCCCACCGGGAAATGCAGAGGTAGGGGCCCATGCTTAAGGGGTAACAATGTATAATGTTAGTTCACAGTCTGAAATTTGACATCAGAGGAAGGGGTGGGGACCTCAGGCAATGGGGTCCACCAGGGATTTCCCATGTATTTTATTATATATAGTTTTGATATAAACACTGCTTGCATTACATGTCTAACAATCCTGATTTAGGTCTCTGTAAATGCAGCATATCCTTAAGGCAGAAGATTGCTTGCTGCTAAACCATTCTACTGCTCCTCTCTTGCTATTCAGAAACAAGCAGAAGTATGAAATTAAATCCTATAAAGATAGCTAGAAAATCTAACATCACTACTATATTTATCAGCAATATCCTATGACATAGCACTTTTCCTTTAGTAAGATGGCCTAGGATCAACCACAGGAACACATTCCAAAGGAAGTTTAATTTGGAGAGGTGATCTGCCAGGCTTCTTTGCCAAGCATTAGGCAGAAAATTAGATTTACAGTATTAGAAATACGGTGCTGTCCTGGAATTAACTTGCTAAGTAAAATCCAGCAAGAAAAGGAAACACAGGAAATAGATAATAAATGTTCCCCGGGAAGAATGGCAGATGACAAAAAGAATGGTAGATTGTTTTATCTTGGAGCATTACACAACAGCATTCAAAGAGAGGTGATAAGCCACCGCCAGTGTGCTTGCTGGAACAAAAAGATTTTTATTAAAACTATACCTTTAAAAATGGAAATATATTTGTGAGTACTAGTAAACCTGATGGCTTGCTCCATACTTGACAACTTATTTAATCTCCTCTCCGGGAGTAGCCAGGCTCCTGTGTCATTAGACCCCATCATGACAAGCTGCCATGAATCGCGGGAAGGAGGTGGGACTTAATGACATGTCTGTGTGTCATTTAACCCCGCTCCCTCCATAAATTATCTCCCCATCCTGCCACTTCACTAGGAAGTGGATGGGATGCAGGAGATCCGGACACTCTTCTGGTGGTGTGGGGATCTACCTGGAAATTTGAGAGCCTCACACAACTTCCGGGAGAGTAAGCAAGTATGGTTTGCGCACAAGTCCGACTATCAGACCTCTCTGTTCCCGAAGACGGGGGCGTGTCTCCACCTGTTTTCTGGGAGTGCAGGGGCCAGTGTCTGGCCTCAGCTGATCAGTTCAGTTACCCGTTCTAAGTTTAAGCTTACTCAGATGGATGATGACTGCGGCCATGGTGATCCGAAGCTGCGTTTTTCGGATGCAGCACTCGGATCTGCAAAGCTGTCAGGGGGCATCTTTTGTTCTCAGATGCCTCCTGCAGCATTAGAATATTTTCTCATCGTTGCTACGCCCAAAGAGAATAGCGTACAATTCCGAATCACGCCCTATATGCATAAAAATAACTGCTTAAGTGTAATTACTAATTAATGCTAATATGGATAGATAATTGAAATAGTTCACATTAGAGGCTGTACAATCATTTATAATTAACAGACTTCAGTTGAGGTATAACACATATACATAATGCCCAAAAAGTTTAATTTTGTCCATGCTACCAATTTCAAGAATAAAAATGAGATGTCAAAATGACTGTTATAAGCAGGTAGGGTTGGGACTGGCTCACATTGGTACAGGGGAAATCCCCGGTGGACCCCACCCCCTCATCTAGGAGTCAGGTTTCAGACTGTTGGCTGACTGCACCTCTTAAGTATGGGCCCCTACCACTACATTCCCCCAGCGGGCCCTACATGCCCCAGTCCGACACTGTAAGCAGGAACTATTTTCCCATTTATAGTGCTGATGTTACTAGCTTTTAGGGTGTGTTTTTAATCACCTTGCCATTCATATGCCATTCAATAGTTCATGCTGAAAACTCTTGTGTATGTTAGGAAAAGGTTTATTGGGAATTGTAGAAATAAACATATACAGTATATTAGAGGTATAAACAGTTCCTACAATTTGTCAATTTTAAGGACTTAGCAACATTTTTATTCCTTTTAGTGGTCAGAGGGTTTTTGTCTCTGCATGACGAGACTCAGTCCAATGGCACCCATTGCTAAGGAAACAGGGCAGACCCAGCTGGCTGGAGGAGAACCCACCGGTACGCTGGGAACAGGGCAAGTATGGGGGTGGGATGGGGCAGGTGGGGGCTGTGGTGCGGGATGAAGTAGAGGAGACGGGGAACTGGTCAGACCGGGGGGGGGGGCAGAGCTGCGGAAAGAAAGTAGGTGGGGCAGAACAGAGCAGGGGGCTGGACAGCATATTCCTACAATAAAACTAAATATACCACAGACAACAAAGAGTTCAATACATTCAATATTAGTGACTCTAGCCAAACTGACTTTAAAAAGTGTTTCTGACAGGTGTCAGTGGGAGTTTTCCTGTCCCTTTGAATTTTACTTGACCATTTTAAAACATTAAACCAATATGTGACAGGACCTTGATCCTACTATGGTGTAAATCATTGTGGTTATTTAGTACATACTTGAAGGTGCAAACTTGCATAGTGCAGAAACCTAGAGAACTAGACTGAGCTGAGCATATTGCAGATTGCTTGCTATGGATAAATGCAACTATAAAATTAAATATTAAAGTTCTTTACACGTTTGCTAGAAAGTATAGAACCAGGCCTGCATTATTCCAAAATTATTGCAAACATTGAATTTGAACTACATTTGGCTTACACAATTTCCACTATAGCACATGATAAACGCAAGGGAACAGATCAATGCTAGGCCATAGCACAGATACTTGTGAAAGAAAATCACAGCATGAATAGACTTTATGATAGTGGAACCAAATCATGTAAGAATATGTGGCATAAAATCTAGAGTACAAAGATATGACAAAATAGTTACAAACTATTGTTAAGAAATATTATTAATGCACTAATCATGTGACACATCTGTGTGTATTGAGAGCCAGTTCAGGACAGTGACACCAAAGAAAACTGTGTGACTGTTCCATAAACAGGAAGTGAGCGCAATTAATTAGGTTTAAAGTAAATATGGCGAGTAGACAAATGCATACTGGGTAACATGTTATTTAATATTGCCTATACAGTGTGAAGAAACATTGATAACAGTATTATATCTTTACTTACACTGTGTACGTATTAAGCAAAATGTACTCATTTAGAAAATGGTCCCTGAGTTTTGACTATATTCCATGCATTACTTTACCGTTATTTGCATGGAAAAAGAGAATTGTAAACACCCTAATAATTTCCCTTCCTACTTACAACAATAATCTGCATCTCAATTTATATATGCAGAGAATAAACTGTTTGGACCAAGTTTAACATCTGTTACTAAATTCTAGGATAACTGATGGGCTAATTCAGTGGTTCTCAAACTGGGTGTTGGGGCACTCTGGTGTACCACAAGGCATTTGCAGGAGTGCCGTGGGTTGGCGGTCCAGGACCAAATCAAATTATTCATGGTCAATATGATAGGCAAAACCAGTGCTGGTGGCTGCCAACCATAAAATATGTGGACAAACGAAGCACGTCCCTGTCCACCACCACCACCACCACAAAACTGACCTAAAGATGACAGGTAAGCACAAGTTACTTAATGTAATATTTTATACGGAATTTCTCAATAAGAAACTTTTGGTCTGGGGGTGCCGTGAAACAAATATATAGATCGCTGTTTTTCAAGAAAGTTTGGGAACCACTGGGCTAATCATAAAAGCCTCCGTAACTCTACTTAACACGCACAGCAACTAAAGTGTGATTTTTATCATATCTGCTTAGTTAACTAAATATAGGAGCGGCTGGGGATTTTATCAGGGCATTGCTCCAAGTTTGCACTCAAGCAAACAAGCCACAAGATTTATCAATGGAAATATTCCATTCACCCCTTTTCCCCTTCAGTGTTGCAATGAATCCAATAACAAGGACTGTAACATATTGGTCTTTTCTCAGGTAGTGTTCTGTAATGTGCAATCAGATTTTCACAAAAAAAAAAAATCATTATACAGGAAACCAAGCTACATTCTGTGGAAACTTTGCACAGCTTAGCCTGTAGTTATGAAACAGATCTAGCAAGTTCTGGTGTATCTCAGAACAGCAACGTCCATTACATAAGTTGATAGGTATGAAGCATGGTCTCTGTAGGCCTTTCGAAAATTGCACACAGACTGTTTAATAGAAACCAGAAGCTAGTGACTGCTGGATGAACATCGGATTCGTTCCCACATGGGTAATTTAGCAGGACGTCCTACCTCTCCCACCCCTTACTGCTTTCTATTTGCAGATCTGCAAAAGATACGGTTGGGACTGGAGGAGAAGGCACAAAGACGGGGAGTTGTAGTGTATTTGGATTATGGGAAGTCCGTTCTCCCCGCTCAGATTCCCTCCTCCCTTCTCCTCAGCATGCCTCTACCCCTCCTACAGCATTCTCCAACCACTGCAGGGGAAAACATGGATGCAAAGCACAGCCTCCCTCAATTCTAGCATCTGCCTTACCCAATCTCGCCTGGGCCAGCTCCAATAACAACATCTGCTTGGCAGCTTTTCAAACCTAGGGATAGTTATCTAACTGGGGCTTTTGTGCTGCACTGTTTATTCTATGTGAAGAAATGTCTCCTTAGTTGAAAGAGTACTTTAGAAAAAGGCTGTGAGCAGCTATTAGCAAGTGAGGCACAAGGCTAATAACCCCCACCTGCTCATCAAATTAATTATGACATCTCAGACATCAGAGCTCAGAAGAAAGCATGACTGCAATCGTGTACTAAGAATAAACAGGCAGTGCCCAAAACTGCCAGATACACAGGCTGATATCCACAACATTTAATGAGCTTATAACCTATCTCTGACTATACTGTATTAAAGTTATCTCCATAAACAGAATACTCTCCTTTTTCACCCAGTAACACGATTTACAGATACGAATGCCACCAGACTGATGCTTGCTAACTATAGCACAAAATATCACAAGATGTTTCTGACAAAAAATCTGTATATACAGTATCCAAATGCAGATTGATAATTAACAAACTTGTTTACAGTAAAATGCATTCGATAATTATCAACATTTCCAATCATATGTGTAATGAAATAACTATTAGAGCAAATATGCGTCCTAAAAACATAATAGCAATATATAAATATATGCATATCTTGTGAATACAGTTTGAGTAAATATGAATTTCTATATAATCTAAGAATAGAAAGCAATGTCAGTGCTACAAATCTTGCCTTACTTAAGCTGGGCATCCACCATACAATTTTCTGGCAGATATCTGTCCAATCTGGCTGGTTGGAATGAAAACCTGGCAATGTATGGGAGCAAATGACAGTCGATCAGATTGGACAGATATCTGACAGATAATTGTATAGTGGATGCCCAGCTTTAGGAAGTACAATAGTGTACCTACAGATACACTATTGCTGCAGTTGCACCAAACAGCCACTGTCGGAGTGCCAGCACAGAGCGTCTTTTTCACCCACAAATGCATCTTAGTCGCAATATAATTGGACTAACAACACTGAACTACTTAATTTGATATGTGACACTGGTCTATATGTGTACGACTAGGGGCAGATTCAATTAGTCGCGATATTGGCGATAAGTGCGATGTTTTCGCGTGTTTTGAGAAGTTTTCACCTGCTCACTCAATGCGCGCGCCTGCTTTTCACCCGATTTAATTGTAAAACAGGCGAAAACGCATATGGGCAAATGCAGCGAATAGCGGAACTGGCGAAAGGGTCAATTTTTGGGAGGGAAATCAGTCTCTACCCCCAACAAAGCCTAACTCACCCGGGGAATCAATATTGAAGTGTATTATTAGCCATAATAAAAGTAATTAGGGATCTTATTTTGAGTCAAAGGGCTGTTATATGCATATTTGGATGTGTGGAAAAATTATATTAAGCAATGTCTTTTATCAAAAATAATGGCTGTAGTTAAATTGGGGTTACATGTAAATGGATACTAGTATATGTTGGTGTTTGTAAAGTGCTGAATATTTTTTTTTTTTTAAATACAGCTGCTACAGCAGCCTCCTGCAATCCTAAAAACACATGTCCCATCCATAGAGCACCCCAAAATACCTATCCCAGTACTTTAACCCAAGTTTCAAACACTTTTTGCATTTTCACCCCAAAAATGACATGTCTTTTTTGTGGTGAATTAAGAAAACGTCCTGGAATTGGATAGGGTGATACTTTGGAAACAGAGGAAAACCGCGCATCGGCAAAACTTTTTTCACGGATTGCAGCTTTTTGGCCCCCATTTACTAATGAGTTTTAGCACCAAAACGAGTGACAAACTTCACTGTGTATGATAAATGGTGCTCCAGCCAATCAGCTCCCAACTGTCATTTTTCTAACAGTTGACAGTTGGGAGCTGATAGGCTGGAGCACCAATTATCATACACAGTGAAATGTATCACTCATTTTGATGATAAAACTCGTTAATAAATGAGGCTCATAGTCTCTAATTGAATACGGGCCCGAGTCTGAATCTGTATACAAAGTGCTACGATGAAGCGTCTGCTACTTTTTACCACTCCAAGTTCTGTTGTGCTTCATATACAGATTCAGTCGCACACAGTTATACAAGTGTCGTATACCAAGTTAATCAGTGCAGTCTCGTGGTGCTGCTTAATCACAACACATTGCGCCTAAGACATTTTCAGGCGAAATAGATGCTCACCGCTAGCAGAGTTGCAGAGTGTGTGAATGGAAGATGTACATGAGTTTTACTGCACAAGTTGTATCCTTGCAAGGTCCACAAGTACTTTTATGATTTGATTAATGTCAGTTATTTCTACTTCATGAGGCCTTAATACGCAAGGTACTGTATATATTCAGCAGGAGATGTAGTCAGGATGCTGGCGGATAAGATGCCAGCCACCAAAATCCCAAACAGGACGAAGATCCCGACACCAGAATCCCGTACAGGATGAAGATACCGGCATCGGTATCCCGACCGCCAGCATCCCAAAGGTAAGTGTCTGGCTTACCTTTAGTGCTAGCGCAGGGATGGAAGGGGGGTTAGGTTTAGGCACCCCGGGGGGAGATTAGGGTTAGGCACCCCCCGGGAGGTTTAGGTTTAGGGTGCAGGAAGAGGGGGGTTAGGGTTAGGCACCACCGGGGAGGGGTTAGGGTGAGGCACCCCCCAGGTTAGGGGGGTGAGGCACCCCCCAGGTAAGGTTAGGCACCACCAAGAAAGGTATAGGGTACTTACCAGTCGTAGTCAGGATTATGAACAGTCGGACTTCCGGCGTCTGTATTGTCGGTATATCATACCCAACCCATTGACCAGTATTCAGTGATTACAACAATAAGCCATCCAGGATAAACTGGGACTTGATGGCAGAGAGCATTTCTCATAAGTTAAACTTTCTTTGCTATAGTAAAGTTTGTAATATTTATGCAATGGCTAAATTGTACTGAAGGCTGTTTGAAATATACTGTAATAATTATTTTTTATTATAATACACCATGAAAAGCTAAACCCCACATCTAAAACCTGTGGCGTTTAGGAGCTCCATGGTAACTAATTGCCCAGGAGTTGCTGGCATGTGCACAGAGACACAAAGAGACATCGTACATGTGTACATATGATCTCTGCAATTTAAGATGATATTATAGTGCACTGTGCACATGTCATTAAAACAGGACAAGATCTAACAAGATCTATATAAATCCCTATTTCCTAAATAAGCTAGTGACAACGTCTTGTGAATATCTTTAAACGACAAAGTTCACCTTAATAAAAACTTGTACCAAGCATACCACCTATCACTGTTGTATATCATTGAGGTTTAGTTGCAATAAAATTGTCCAACTTCCCTATTTATTATGCATTGCCTGAACAGCATGATCTGCTTCCCTTGTGAAAGGACCAAGGAAATAGTGAGGAGGTGGTCAATATAGTATACAGTATGATCGGCTAGTCACATCATTGGAACCCTGGACTGTCTGGGGGCAATTCAAATGTTTTGCTGGCGGCTTTTTTTTTTTTTAAAGATGTCCAACGGAGCAATTAAATTGTTGCTTCCTCTGGGCATGATAGCCGCCTCAGGAGGGTGCAAGCAGAAATGTGTGAGAAACCCCCTGGTTAGGGCGCGCTAACTGCAGTTAGCGCACCCTAACCAGAACTTTAGACTGGTTTAGCCGTTTTACACGGCTAAACCCGAGGCGAAGAGGGAGATAATTCATGAGCATCCAGACAACTTAATTGCAACACTGGGTGCCCATTAATTATCACTGCTTAAAAAACAATTGTATCGCCCCCTCTGAGAAAGTTAAAATGCACACATAGAGAACACCACAGCATGCAAAGCATGATTAAGATCATCTATATTGAATATCATCCATGTCCACTCCATACCGTAAATGTAATAAGAAAAATTCTTAAGGGATTAACCAAGTAGATGCTTGTATGAAGGGATTCTTATCTAGCGAGCTTTATTTTCACTGCTATGAATCCAGTCATACAACAATTTAAAAATGACTCATGTGGCACAAGTGGGCGCTGGCTGGTTACCGCATGCATTGAATAGTGACTGATTTAACAAATGCAAACAGTTTTTTGCTTTTCACAAAATAAATCTAAGATTAAACGTTGTTCTTAACAATGTATTTCTGAATGCATCAGTGTACCGCATAACAATATAGTACCACAGTATTGTAAGAGATGCAGACGTTGCAGTGTTCACTATTTGATCTTCAGAAGTAAAAAATCCTGTTTCAATTAATATTTGGCTGCTGAGAATGAAATCTGAATTTGAATGCTGAAGGAATAACATTCCATGTCTAAAGCAGATGACAGTAGTGTCTATTAATTGCAAATATGCAGTCCTCTGTAAAGTTCATCTAAATTGTGCACTCACTTTTTAATCTTGCTGGCGTTTACCAAACAGATGTATTATTGAGTGAAAAGAGTCACCTTCCGACAGAGCTCCAAACGGGTTGGGTATAACATCCCAGCTTTCAGGATGCCGCAGTTCAGAATACCGACAGCGGAATCCCAACAGCCAGAATCCGTCACCCATAGAACGCATGGTAAGTATTTTCCCTACCCTTACCCTAACCCTCCCCGGTGCCTAAACCAACTCCCCCTTCCTAGTGCCTAAACCTAACCTCCCCCTCCCCGCCGCACCCTAAGACTAACTATCCCTCCCCGATGTCTAACCCTGACACTCCCCCTAATGCCTAAACCTACCCCCACTTTCTAATGCTAACCTCCCCCTACACCCCGATACTTACCCTTTGGGATGCCGATGGTCGGGATACTGGTGCCGGGATCCCAACCTGTCGGGATTTCGGCTCTGGTATTTACATCCCCTCCAAACAATAAACTTTCATACTCCTAACTTTCCTTAGTTCTAGATTGATAGTCTGTACTTCTAGATCTTTTTCTAAAAGAGCAGACAGATGACTCCATTAGTGTCCATAGCAAGCTTTTAACCATGCTTGCCTACTGTCCCGGAGACAGTAGGAGAGCTGTCCTCATATCACTGGAGTGAATTTAGGAGAGCTGTCCTCCACTCACTGTAGTGTAAACAACCTTCCTGTATTATGCCCAATTCAGTTCAAAGCATCATTATAGCCTGCCTGCCATTTTTTTAATGCCAGAAGGCAGCATGAAAACAGAAGCTATTGTATAAGGTTATTCTAATCTGGGGAACATGAATGTTATATCATGAATTGCTCCGCCGTTTGCTTGGGCCTACACCGGTGAACAACATAATTATCTTTTACTGAACTTGACAAAGTTCTTTGCAACCATGAAGTAATATTATAACTAGAAAAGGTGCTTTCATACAAGGCATAGAACTAGAAGATTAACTGTGAGATCCATATTATGCCATTTCTGATTCACAGTTACATGCAAGTCATCTGAAACTGCCGATCTTTTCCCATATGCCAAGTTGCACACATTTATTCGCCCACACCGATCCCATCCATCCGCTTGCAGCACTATTAGCGTGCATTTCCCCAGCAATGTACAGTATGCTCAACCCGCAAGTCCATCTGTATACCATACTTGCATACTCTCTCGGAACAGCTGGGTGGCTCCCGAAAATCAGGTGGCGCTCCACCAAGGAGCATCAAGTTATTATACACCTGCCCCCACTTCACAATGTCGTTAATATCGGCATTGTATAGCGATGGATGTGGCCACGATGACACAATAATGCAGGCACCCCTCAATTCCATCACTGCCCACCTCTGCCGCTCCACATCCCCTCAAACCCCCCCCCCTCCCGCCGTGCCAACCTGACTGTCCAGTGGGGGGCAGCCCGATTGTCGGCAAGTATGCTGCACACATACAACACTACCAAGAACACACTGCCTATATGCAAACGCCCGGCTGCCACCCAGTTACACCCATTCAGCCCCAAGTTGAGAACAAGCTAAGATGCAAATGGCCTGAAGTTGCTTATAGTTTTGTTTAATCAGCATGTATGCATGCGCAGTGTAAAAAAAAAAATCACAAGAACCAGCTGCAAAATGGACTTGCAGGCAAATCATCGGAATCAGCCCCACACAGTTTTGATAATCCTGAACTGACTGCATTGCCATCACTTCTATTACAATATCCTTATTATAAATGCTAATCAAGGGTAGTTGGGAACTTCTCACAGTAATTTGGCAGTGTTTAACATTGTCTGATCAGAAACAGGTAATGAACAACCACCAAACTGCAGACTCTCAAACACCATAACCTCTCTCTTATTTGAAATGTTAATTTACATTAAACATTTAGTATGACTTTATAACTTCCATACACAGCAGAGGTCAAAAGGCCTTGCATTATTGCCACCCTACTAATGGGAAACGGTGGTTGTTAGCCACAGTGTATGTTGGAAACGTTGACTTTAGTAGATATTAATATATATGTTCAATTGATAAACATTTGTTAAAATGCCATTCATTTGTAACGCGCAACTACCTTCCTCTTGTATCTTACACCAACAATACTAGTACACGTTTAATTTTGGTTCTAGAATTCTGATAGGAGTTGGAACAGCAAACAAGCCTGAGCAAATATTAAAATGAAAAAAAAAACTCCATTGCAAGATCTGTACAGTATGTCCCGCTGAGGTCCTTTAAGGACAGCCTGAGGACATCAAACAATGTGTAGGTTTGTTATACTCTTTCATTTTCCATGAGCACTGAAAATAAATAATTTAAATGTGGTTTAAAAAAATAAAGACCCATCTTATAAACAAATGGTTCACTGTAAGGAAGAGAACATTGTGTTTCCCATAGATAACATTACCTGAGGTCATGCACATACCTCAGTGTAGACGTCGGGATTGCAAACAGAGGGCTGCACAGATCTGCTTTATACTCTTTGGCAGTGGAGCACCTGACATAGCCCAGCCTACATTTTTTAATATATACATATATTCTTTTATCCACTTTCTTTTGAAATCAAACTCTGCAATTCCAGACTGCACAAACAGGTGCACAGTATTTGAAAGACAAACTTGTGCGGGATGGGAGATGAGTCATTTCATGTTCCACAGAAAAACTTAGCTAAGGGAACATTAAAGTGTGCTCTCAGGGGGCTTCATGTTAGGAAATGCCCAATTAGAGTCAGCCTTATTCTACTTTCTCATTTCTTCTCAAATCACATTTTGCGTTCTTTTTTCATGACTTCATATGCTATTATGAGATGTGCTTTGTGCTGCAAGCTTTCCCTGAACATAAATCTGTGTTCATTACCAATGTCATATCACTGTATCCCCCATTCATTCTATTTTTCACTTAAAAAAAGAAAAGCTCCCATTTTTCTAATACAAAAGGTTGATTCACCGCAGTGCCTAGCCCTATACTTCAGCAGACTCTCTAGGTTTCAAAAGTTGTAAAAGAAAAAATATGTCAAGATCAACTTAAACAAGATTTGTTACACAGAAAAAGAAAATCAAGTTTTTTTGTTTTTTCTTCAAGTGAGCAGTGTGTGCCTGTGCGTCCACACTTTCCCTGACTGATACAGGAGTGGGTTAAAAACCTCCTTAAGAGTTGCATTTCTGGGCGAGTCACATGGCTGTGATGTGTTGGGGTTCTCTTTTAATTGAAATGTCATTCTAAACACATTTCAAATACAAGCTGTGATTGTTTAGATGGTAAAGAGTTGGGAAATGAATAAAAAAAAATAAAACTACTTCAGACATCAAAACTGTACCACTTTTGGAGGCCTGTCAGTCTTTAGGAGCGAGGAACCAACCACCATCGTTCCTCTTTCCTCCCAAATGGTTCATCTTTTGCCTTGATGAGTATGTGAAACATTGATTGACTATTAAAGTGTCTCTTTGTGCTTTAATACCACTTTTTGGAGATGAAACAGAATCTCACATAGTGATCAATTACCTTAATGGAGAGAAGTTGGAACAGTGCATAGAATTATTGTTCCAAAGCAGATGGTGGAAAAGAAGTTTAATATATGTTCTGTGACCCACCTGTTTTATCATGTATGCCTTACTGAAGGTGCATACACACAGTACGATCTGTTCAATGAACGATATCGTTGAAAAGATTTCCCTTGAACTTTCTGTAGTGGAGGACAAACGATGTTGGGTGTACACACTGAAAGATATATTTCAGTGAAGTCATCCTGCCACATCTCTGAACAGGCAATTCTTGACGATATCGTCCAGGTTGGCCTGCATGTACGGACGACCAAGATATCGTTATAGTCCATGCGGAAGCGCACATCGTTGGTCGTTCATTGCATACAGACTGAACGTTATGAACGATATACCATTCAACGATATCCTTATCGTTCAAAGATATCGTGCCGCGTATACGCACCATAAGACATCTACGTGTAGCTCTTGAACATCCGTCATACAAATTGGTACATGCACATGCTAACCACGACGGACCACTGACAAAATATTAATTATTTTGTGTCCACATTGTAAGATCTATCCACTATGAGCGCTGACTTACTGTATGTAGGGCCTGATTCAGAGTTGTACGCAAACCCGATGATTTATGTACAACTCCAATGTTTTTAGATATGCGCAGAAGTTGCACTGTGCATGTAGAGAACCAGGGCTGCAATGTTGCTTGCAGTGCCCCATACATTGCAGTATGATTGACATGCGCTGGCATTTGGGGACGGTGACAAGCAGTATCCTAGAAAACAGTGGCATCTAGGCATTGTTTTCTGGGCATGCTGAAGCCAGTGCCTGCGTCCTTGGTAGCAGCTTCTCTGGATTCAGCAGCGTGAGTTTCATGGCTATCCTGAGTAAGCCGAGGGTAACTCAGATGACCAATGTTCATGCAGTTTGATCTGATGCTGCATCTTTAGACACAGCAGAAGGCGCCTTTTTACACAAGACACCTTCTGCGGCAATTGCGTATTTTAGAACAGCCGCTGGATACAAAGACACAGCAGCTGTGTTAATAGAATAAAACTCTGAATCATGCCCATAGTGAGTGTTCTTTATACATTTGTGTACATAGCACTACATTTTATTTTTGTTCTACTTAGTACTTTGTAATCAATAGTTTTGCAAAAGCCAGATCCATATTTCATATGGAGGATAGCTAATAAATATAAAATAGATGGGTCGTAAGTTTTGCCAAGAACCTATAGACTGTTTATGTGAATAATAACAGACCTAGGATATGTGCATATTAAATAGCCCCGAAAGTTGAATAATGCATCAATCTGGATTGACTGCAAACATACATGAATATATTGGCCTCTTAGGGGTACAAGTGTGTATCTTAAGAATTGGAGATGTTGCCCATAGCAACCAATCAGATTCTAGCTATTATCTTCTAGAAGGTGCTAGATAAATTATAAGTAGAAGCTGGTTGCTATGGGCAACATCTCCACTTCTAAAAACCCTCACTTTAGTATATATACTCCTTTAGCGTTAGTAGTAAAATCCAGATAGAAGCTGTAGTTTTGCACTTTGGCAAAAACATTGTGATCTGTAAGTAGTGCGAATTTAAAATATGACTAAATGAAGTTGGTGGGGGCTGCATTGGGACTGTATTTTTCATGCCACATGCAGAATTTTCTTTGCAAGCAAAAATAAAATAAAATGCATTTGCACCACTAACATCACAACATGTTTTTTTTTTTTACAAAGTGCTAATTTAGACCCTTCATTACCAACATTCCATTACTGCCTGAGCAATACTATAATGCTAAACATCATATCTCAGGCAGTAGATCCTACTTTATAAAGTATGAGAACATTCCATGCTTGTGAAACTACACATCATAAAAGCTCCCTTTTCATTGGTTACCTTTATATCTGTCTCTTCCACCCAGTGTTGGACTGGGGAATGAAGGGCCAACCTGGAAAATGCAATGATAGGGGCCCATATTTAGGGGTATGGCCAGCCTCTAAAGGGGGTGTGGCCAGCCTCCACAGAGAGTGCACGGACTCGGCTCCTTAAAAATGTAAATATATGAATACTTCTAGTGCATGCATGATAATGAACCAGATTAATAACAGCAATGAATTGTAGAAAATACACCATAGTCCTGTGCAGTATAATGTAACATATGTATAATGTATAGTTTAAGTGCACAGTCTTGAACCTGATCCCTAGAGGAGGGGGTGGGCCCACAGTCAGTGGGGCCCACCGGTGGAATTCCCCTGTATCTCTGTGCACCAGTCCAACCCTGCTTCCACCTCATTCCAGTGTCAGTGGATGTACTTAGTGAGTAGACAGATTTAACAGGCAATCAAGTCATTAAAATATGTTTACCACTATAGCTCTGCTGGGGAATGAAGTGATAATTGCACAAATGTATTTGTCATATACAATTAGCTAAATAAATTAATATTTATCATTTTAACTACACTGATGTGTTTCTTTGACAAATATGTATGAACCTAATTTACACAGAAAATCTTTACATTTACTATATACACTATACAAATAATGGAAACGTCAATAAAACGAATGTGTGCATGATCTCTGAGTGATTATGTTTGTGCAAGTTCCAATGCAAGGGGAAAAAATGCATAGCTGGTCGTCTGAGGTAAAGCAGTAACAGAAAGGGTGGGACAAATAAAGAATAAGTGAAAGAAAATAATGTACGCGAGACTGAAAAAGAGTTATGAAATTTGCATCATAAATCTCTGTTGTTCATAGCCCACAGCTAGTACAGCGATTTTCATATTCACTTAATCTAGGCATGCATCTCCACCCTAACTTCCTTTCCAATGGTATGCGGTCTTGAGCACACAAATGTTGAAGTTTCCTGAAGCTGAGCTACAGAGGAAAAGTCCCAATCCCCAAGGGCAATGCTGCAGTCTGTTTTGGCTCCCATGTTGACTTCACTGCACAGTAACCTTACATTTTCCTTTAGTGTGGAAGACAGCCATGATGGAAACAGATCTCCGCACTGTGGCTGCCTGTTTGTGGTTACAGTAATGTAACAATTTGTGACTAAAGTGAGAACTGTAATTTATCACAAAAATGTTGCAAATTGTTTTCTAGCACAAACACCCATAGAAACGGAGTCGGGTTACACTTCTAAAAGTGCCAATATGAGAAGTACACAATGTTTTTTAAACAGAATACTCTGAAGACAAAGCTGTATTCTCTAAAAGCTGTAGTTATAATTTAAAGCAATAACACAAAAATATGAATGCTCATTTAAGAGCGTGACTCAAATATCAGTTACACTACAAACTGACCCACGTCAACTAATCAGAGATTTGCCAGTGCAGTGCAAGTCAGGCTCATTAAATCAAATTGATTGATTTAACCAGTTAATTAGCATGTTTGCATGGGTTGCAACCACAGCCAGCTGGACAGTGCGCCTTCCTGCTTCGTGCCCCAGCAATTTAGATGTATATCAGATCAGCACAAATGCAGAATAAATTTCTTCTGTCCCCTGCGGCCCGATGGAAGTTATGTCAGCAGTTTATAACTGCTGACATCACTGCTGATTTTGCTCCCCAGAATGCCATGCATGCCAGCACATGCACAGGATAGTGAAGCTAAAATCCAGTGCAAAGAGGGGAATTGAAATCCTCCTCTAAGCCAGAGGTTCCCAAACACGGTCCTAACAGTTCAGGTTTTAGCGATATCCATGGTTGAGCACAGGTGGTTAAATCGAATTGACTGCGGTACTAATTAAGTCACCTGTGGTCAAGCGTGGATATCCGTTGACTGTTAGGGAGCCTTGAGGACAGAGTTTGGGAACCTCTGCTCTAAACACTATTGTCAATCTCTGCACTTTGAGAGTGATCCGCTCGGGGACTGATGATCAGTCAATGAGGAGAGCTAGAGGCAGATCCTGAGCCTTAGGTGCAGAGGGAGGGCCGGACCCCGAATGCAGTCTGGGCCCCATAGCAGCTGCACCCCTTGCACCTACGGTAGTAACGCCGGTAATGCAGAGTACATCTAATAACAAATAATATTGCATGAAAAGTTTGTATTTATAGTGCAATCAAATGATTTTTTTCAATCTAAATGTAGTCTGAGTGTAAAGCTGGGTACACAGTATACGATGTGCACCCAGCGACAAAATGACACAATGTAATGATATATCGCGTGTGATGTACGCACTACACTATCCAGTGTACGATGTGCATTTAACAGCACAACGTCCTTCATTGCCTTATCCCATCTTATGTGCAGAACAGCAGATGAGATGATGCGATGAATGACCCTCGTGAATGCACAATCAGGCATACACACTGCGAGATCCGTGTGATATACCGTTCCGATCCGTGACTAAATGATACATCGTATAATATATTGTGTAGTCTGTACCCAGCTTAACATACGTAGTAACCATGCAATGGATCTGTTCTAAAAGAATGTATGAACAAGGAATATTATATTTACTTATGGCCAAGTCTGACTTAACTTACATTTAGGTGCTAAATTTGTGCTAACAGCAATCAATCAGTAATTAGTTCCCATCTAAGTAGCTCAAGTTAGAATATGAAAGCAAGTGTCTGATTAGTAGCTAAGGTTAAATGTAAATTATGCACCTAAATGCAGTGTTAGTGAATAAACCACACTTTGGTGGAAAACTTTCAAACTATTTAATAAAGAGGAATTGTGGGCAAAATAGGGGTCATTTTTAACCATAATTTACTAGATTTATGAATAAAATAATGGTAAAAAAGAACAACTGCAAAACATTGCCATCTTCTTACACAAAACTATGCACTTTGGAGGACATCTTGGATCAAATGTGCAAATCCAGGCTCATGATGGGCTCAAAGTTTATTTAGCACTTTGTACCAAATGTTTTGCAGTGACAGTTTACATGGATTTATGTATGACCTCCTGTATAGCACATCCTTGCAGGTGGAAAGTAGTGTTTAGAGCCAGAAATGACCAGATACAGCGCTAGGAAAAACATTGAAAGGAGTTGAGGTAATTCTAATAGATGACCTGACAACAGTAGTGCTACATTTATATGTGGCACATGACTGCTTGTAAAAATAGTTGCTAAAAATGGCATGTATAACGGCCAGTATAGATAAAACAAACCTAGATGTACAACACACACTTATTTTCTATTCTAAAGTGAAACTTATTTATTAGATGTATGGCAATAAATAATTTACTGAAATATAAAGATATTCAATGACCTTATATTAACCTCTGAACATTCACAAGTCACAGGGTCACACCATTCATTTTTTTATTCAAGACTAGCCAGCGTGGTTAAGTGGTTAAGTTGTCCTGCCCCCTTGCCTGGTGCACTGCATACATTACAAACATACACTACATACATATGTGCTGTAATGGCATGTCAATTTCATATCTCTGCAAATGCCTTACATACCAGCTACTTTAGCAAATTAGCCAGTAGTGTGCAGTGGGTTATACATATATTGTGTTCATTAGTGGAGTGTTAATTTACCTATTTGGTACAAATTAAATAGGTTTCACAAGTCAGCACATGCCAATGTAAAATTATACTAGCACATCTCTACTTACAGGGCACCAATTTACATGGTCACAGAATGCTTTGGTGAATATGGATATTCCTTATACATCACAGCAGCAGGTACACTGTTCCATGTATATTCCTAAACAACAACACACTTATTCAGGTGGAAGAAGATAATGGTAAGATTATTTAAGGCCTCCGGTGACATCATATTTTCCATTATTCTTTTTGGAAAGTCCTGTGTTTCTAATATAAAGAACTATAAAGCATCCTACTGAAATGTTCCCTCCAGATATAACAACCTTGTTTAACAAATTTTCCTGCAAGTCTCTTATCTTTTATTTTCATTTTCTTTTAAAGTTCTTTACTTGCCGTTCAAAGAAATTAATACAACAGACTTTAAACTTTTATATAGGCGGCATGTATGCTTAATGCACTCTGAAAAAACATTTACAGATTAGATTGGATCATGGAGTCTGAAGAGTAAGCCAGAATTTAGAGAACAACCAACCTCTGGAACCGAAGGATCACATTGCATTGTGCCAGTAAATATCTAATATGGTGCTCCTACATAGCACAGAGTTTTTATTGTTAGAGTCTCTTGCAGCGAAGAAAAGAAGGGAACATTAGGAATGTTCTTAGGGTGCTTTCTACTAGCGAAACAAGCAGATCATATTTTCAGCAATCATTCAGCCTTTATGAGTGCTCTGTCATTAGACCATTACCGCTCAGCAGTCGTATCCTGTTGCAGGCTGCATTGCGCTCTCATTAAGAACCTCTCTTGAAAAACCTTTGTTAAACTTTTAGCCAAACTTTTTTTTCTTAGTGTAATCTGTTCTGTTATAAGAATGTGCAAAAGCCTCCACAAATATAAACATCAATGTAAATGCTGACAGTTGGTACTATCATTCTGTTATAGATCTCAGCACAATTAAATTGAAATAAATATAAAAAAAAAAAAAAATAAGGTAGTTAAAAAAATAAACCTTTCTAATTGTGTATCTGTACTGAAGTGATATGCAAATACATCTGAAACACTAGTGGCGAGAGCTCTAACACAGACTGCCTGATGTATTACATTTTTGGGGGGCCTACTAATTTAAAGTGGGCGATAAATGATATTAATATCATCTGGCAATGGTGTAAGAGGACTCCTACCACGGTCAGTCAATCTTGTAAGGCTTTGCATATATTATAAAAAAAGCACTGGGGGAGTTGTTGATGGGAGGTATATATGTCCCAGCTTCTTCACTTCTGTGTGGTAATTATCCAGGTAATAAGTAGCCGTAATAAGTAGCCTTAAATACAGACCATCTGTGAGAGACTAACAGAAGGTGTGTCAGTTTCTCTGGTTGTAGCCACTTCTTGGTGAGATGGATGAGGTCATGCATTTCAGAGTGGGGAGGATTATCCACTTTGTATTCCCAGCAATGAACTGTTTGAGCTCGAACAGACATTGGGATAACCAAAACAAGTTAAAACTTCAGCTTTGATTTTGTCCAGGGCATCAGTAAGTCTTAAGTCAAAATATACCTTTTGCAGTTCTCATGACCAGAATTGTGCCAAAAGGCCTGCTCACTTATTTTTTGGCCAACTTTTTAGCTCCGTTGTTCTTTCAACAGTTGTTAAATAGGCTCCAACATCATCACTGCCCGCATGAAGCTGGGACTAGTTGTGATGTCCGGGGAAACATTTCTAGACAGTGCTGCAAAACCCTGTATCACCTCTTTTAAGGCTTTGTGCTCCTAGTGCTGTTGCCTGCAGAGTTAATCGATAAACAATTGCTGTTGCCTCTGGTTTTTCTCAACAGCTAATTCCTGTTGCCTCTGGGCCTCCTCAAAGGCCAATTGCTGCACCCTGAATTGTAAATGTCTTACATATCCCCATTTAGCTTACCACAAACTTACATGTGAAGTACTGCTGTATAATCTTATGTCGAACCTCATTCTCCCCTCTGTGTTGACCACGTCCTCAGATGGTGTACGCTCAGGCTCCTCACTGTATGCTCCTATGTATCAAAGATCAGGATGGCCTTGTCCCAGGGCAATGTTGTGAAGCATTCAGCAGGCATTCACAATGTCACCTACTTTCCTGGCATCGTAAAGCAGAATCCCACCGAGCAGCCCAAACAGCAGAACCTGCACGTCAATATTCAGAAGGTCCGTTCTATCACACTGTGCGTGGTGATGTGTTTATTATTATACTTATGCTGTGGAATGCCTCCAGCATGTGTCCACCTTCAAGCTTCTCCCACAGGGCTGACATGGCACAGGATATATGCATCATGGCAAGAACCTGAGAATACAGATGTGACCATCACATTGAGGGAGTGATAGTGATGCCTATTAGCCTACAAATAACCACTCAATTTCGGTGCTCTGATCCCAATGTTGTGGGTACAATCTATGGCTCTCAATACATTAGGGAATGCTGATAGCCTATAGAAGGTTAATTTGAGTTCCTGCCACCTAGACTCACAACTGTACGCCATATTTTCTTAAAGGCATATAACACTTGAGTTAAATGCCTTGAGAAAGTGGCCTGCGTAATCCCCAACACCCTAAAACTGAAAGGAGCCTGTTGCAAAAAAATGTAGGGCACACAATTATTTATGCAGCCCAGGCACTGCATAGTTACTGCCAGACAAAGATTGAAAATCATTTCTCACCTGCTCATATAGGTTCAGGAGATTTGTGCTGTTCAGCCTAATAAGCTGAACCACCTCATGATCTGAGAGGGAGTCCAGGTCCATCCTCGCTCCACAGGTTTGTCTGGCATGTACTGTAATGGGGACCTGGATCTGGTCATGCTCCTGCGCCATCTTCCTGCGCAGCTCCTCCATAGTGATGATCCCACACAAATACAGCTCATAGGAACATAAACACCATTGCTACACCCACACAGGAGAAAGGGATGTAGGTATGGTTTATATAGGAGTTTAATTAGTGCTAATGGGCTTCTGAGTTAATATGCCTCAGATGATGATTTACAGTAAAGTGGCACATTGAACTCACCAACCTGAAACAAGTGTATAATTTGGGGATTTTTTTATTACTAGTTCTGTGCGAGTTTATAACAGCCTATTTCATCCAGAGAGTTGTATGTTTTTAATGAGAAACATCCCTGGATGGTATGTTTGGGTGATGCGAGAAGTGGTAATGCGTGTTTAAAGCAAGTTTGCATGTTCTCGGAGTCTATTAAATACGACGAGTTGAAACACACACTTTTCTAGCAGTAAAGTCGCACATTTTTCAAACTCGGACCCCATTACATTTCGCCCATAGACTGTGAGAAGGGGCTGTAGTTAGTTTCCCAGCAGTCGGGGTCCCAGATATCGATATACAGACGCCGGAATCCCGACACCTGCCATAATGCCAACGCCAATATCCCAAACAACATTACGACACCGGCATCAGCATCGCGACCCCCGCCATCCCGATCGTCCACAGCCGGTAAACATATAGTTTCCCCTGGGATGGGGGTGTTAGGTTTAGGCACCACCGGGGAAAGATTAGGGTTAGGCACCCCCCAGGAGGGTTAGGCAGCACCGGGGAAAGATTAGGGTTAGGCACTTCTAGGGAGAGGTTAGGGTTAGGCTCTCCCCGGGAGGGATAGCTTAAGGGTGTGGGAAGGGGGGGTTAGGGATCACCAGGGGGAAGTTAGGGTTAGGCACCACTAAAGGAGGGTTAGGGTTGTGGGGAGAGGGAGGGTTAGCATACTTACCAGCCCCAGTCAGGATTGTAGATAATCGGGCTTCCGGCGTCGGTATGATAACCAGCGGCTATTCTGCCGTCAATATTTCATACCGATTCCGTGGGAAGAAAGGGGGAAAGTCCATCAATAGCACAGATCAGACTAGTGATGTGAGGTTCCTCTTAATATGATGAGGGAAGACTGTAATGTCAAACACACCAGTATATGAAATATAACTTTTAGTCATTTCAATTGTGAACACAAAAACAATGTTAACTGCTATAACAATGTTAACTGCTATGAGTCAAGAGAATTTCTGTTCTGAGAAAATATCTTCCATATGTTTTTCAGGCCTATGTCATTCTGAGACAGTCCTTGCAAAGATAAGGCTAAAGTGATAGTTTCACAGAAGGTTAACAGGTTAAGGGCACCGTAAGTATACACACTGTCCTAATTAGTGTATGGTGTTTAACACGTAGAAAAGACATTTGTGAGCATCTTGGTAATAGCAGTAAATCTGGGTTCTTACTACGTACATGTAAGCTTTCTGAAATTCAAAATAGCTTTTTTTGCTGTATTTAAAACAGATCTATTGTTACCCTTTCTTAATGCATACCATGTGGAAAACTAACATTTGAATGCCTTTAAGTTTATATGGAGCCATTTTTATGTGAAAACTTATTTTCTACCTTTCTCTATTTATACAAAGATTTAATGCATTCCTATATTCACTGAGTGAGTTATATTAAAAAAAAATCTCTTTTTTTACCTTTCCAGGTAAACTGTCCATTATTTAATCAAATTATTTGGGTCATATTCAAATAGGCATCAAAAACTCGTTATCGGCGATACTTTATCGCCGATGATGTAATTTTCTCTTTTCCCCATATTCAATTTCAAAGACTTTTCGCAAGTGCAAAAAGTCTGTCAAAATCCTGGGATAAGTTATCACCATAGAATAGGTGGCGAAAAAAAGTGCAGAATTTAAGTTTTGGGTACCCTGCACCTCTTGGAATGTCTCCTAAAAGTAATCTGTGTCAAAAACATGTAAAAAGTTCCATAGGACACCCCGAAAAAGGTGGTTTCGTTTTGGAGGCAAAGGAAAAGATTGGGGACAAACTTATAAATTAGCAAAATAGACTTGGGGGGGGTCCCCAAGTATGCAGCAGGTGTTTTTTTGGTTGTGGTTGGTTGCGGCAGGTGGATTTTTAAAGATTTTTTAAAGTTCACTTTATGGACTTAAAAATATGCTTGCACCCATTTTCATGTACCCCAAATTTGATGGGACTAGTTATTTTTTTTTTAAATGTTGCTAAATCTATTCTTCGCCACTTTTTTATAAAGACGCATTAAAGCACCTGTAGAGACTGTTTAAAAACCCAAAATACCTTTATCAGCGCTTTTTGGGGGTACCCATAGTGATCCCCCATGTTAGTGCATCTTTTGGGGGGTGACAGGCTGATTTCCCCAAAAGTGACAGGACTTTTCGCTACTTACCTTTCTGCCGGGTCCTGCTTTCGCCGATTCCAAACTGAATACGGGGATACGCGGGCATACACCCGATACTCTATCCACAAGAAAAGCTCAGATGACGGCGAAAAGTCCATTGCCGGACTTTTCACCTCTAATTGAATATGGCCCTAAGTCACAGAAGAGTTGAATAAATATTTTGGAAGTTAAGATCACTTATTTTTTCTGAAAAAAACCCACAAAGGGTCAGTATGCCTAGATTTCCAGGACATTAAAGCTTTATACTTTTATAAAGATAGGGTGTATTGATTAAGAGTTTGTGGATATTGTGTATACGTTGGCTGTATTAAACGTGGCAGTGTCCATGGTAAGGCTAGGTATTTATTACATAAAAGAATGCATGCTCGTATTGATTGCTCTTAATTATTATCTGTTATACGTCTGGTATAACCATGTCATCCAAGGGAAGTTACTTTTGGCACCTTATTATCAATGGTGCACACAAAAAAAGGGCAGAAAAAAAGAAGCAGCTGCCCAAATGAGGCGTTCTGTAAATTCTGCAATGGGATCTCCATTAACAATGGGATACTAATAATCCGTCCCTAACTTGTATCCTGCTCTAAGTTTTGTCTCCTGCCCAGCAGCCCTCTTTCTAGCTATTCACACACAAATATTCTTTTTCATTTTGAATTTGAATATCTGGAAATGTAATTTGGCTATCGAACAAGACAAACCCCTAGGCAAAGAGCATGAAAAGCGACAGCCATCCAATAAGCTGCCTGTCACACAAGATCACCACGAGGGGCGAAGTTCAAAGATGTGTTATCCGCAGAATCAAGAAAACCGACCACCAACCTGGCAAGGGATGACCTGGCTAATAATGGACTGAAACACCTGTCTGTTATAACAGGATTCCACCAGGCCTCTTAAGTTAGTCACAGCATTGTATGGGTCATTTCTGTTAGCTACATCATTTGCACATATTATTTATTAATGGTTATTTATATAGCGCCAGCATATTCTGTTGGGCTTTACATTTGGCAAAAAGCAGTAATAAAACAAGACTGGGTAATAACAGACAGACAAAGAGGTAAAAGGGCCCTGCTCGCAAGCTTACAATATATAGGAGAAGTTCAACTTGCATTAAGCTTGGATCAGTGTGACATTGTTTTGCCTGTCTCCCTTGCTGGCAAGCAAGTAATAAGAAAGGCTCAAAATGAGGTCTAATTTGCATCTATGAACAGTGTCTATAAGAAAAAAAAACCTAACATGCAATCCAATTAGGTGATGGATATGCAAAGTAAAGTGATCTAATCAACAGTTGATGTTAAGAATCCAACTTACCTACAAGTCTTGACCAACTCTTACTAAGCATTTCTATCAACATCTTGTCTAAACTACTATGTTGGTCTCACCAGATACCATCATGACCATTAGTGATGTCCCAAAGCTTGTTATTTTCAGCATGTCTCAGCTGAAATTGTTTATGCGGTGATAACTAGGGAAGAAGACACACTGCACATTCGGCAGTCACTGCATTTAAAGATGTCAGTTTGATTGTCATTACCGAATCCCTAAGAATTCATCGAGACCACCTACAGAGTCACTGGAGCTCTGTGTTAGATTAAGGCTGTGCTAAACGTCTGACTTCTCGGTGAGGCAGTGATTTGTGATGCACAGCATTGCTGAGTCAAGAGAAAGTGAAATTAGATCTGGTGCAAACAGACAAAAAACAGCAAGAAAGTAAGAAAATTGAAAAAAATACATTACTTAACTGCTATTCATGTGGTTATTTTAGTATAACAGTCAGCAGCCCAAACCAGACTGAAGGAATAATTATTACGTGGCCAATATAATGCAGGAGAGCGTCCTATACACTGTCATATTTGACACATGCATGATAGTACACAACACATGAATTGGATTCCCTTTTCTCAACTCAAGTTGAAAACATGGACATATTTACAGTGATGAACATTTTGGATTGTCTAAGACCAATCGCATACAGAGGAAATTTGTACTATACAGTCTACAAGTTATTTTTTAGTTATGCTCTTTTACATTTGTTATACAGCAGAAATAAATTGAAAGGTATTTTCCAGTATCCTGTCAGACCTATTTTAGTCCATGCACACTATTCTATTCCTGAAAAAGATAATAGGAGGAGCTGAGACAATAAAACATCAGGAGATAATTCTAGTAAACGCCTGAACCTTTTAAAAAGCCAATGGTGATGTGCACCCAGCCCCTACTTCTGTATCCTGTAAACTTTAGTCTGGTATATTTTGTCTCTAAGGGCTCACTTATTTAGATGGGAAAGTATTGGGGCAGCAGTGACAGATGCCTCCAGTGTGTGCGGCATACAAAAATTGTAAAGACACGTCCTATATGATTCAATTACCCCCCTAGCGTGCCGCAGTTACACCCCCTGCTGTCCTTATTTAGAATCATCGCAATGCTGAAAAGTAAGTCTATATATATATATATATATATATATATATATATATATATATATATATATCTGTGTGTGTATGTGGTTGTAATATTGGATGTCTTATAAGGAAGCACTGAGATAATGCAGATATAATAAATGTTTAGAACATGAGAAAAACTTCAGTCTGAGAGTATTCATAAAATAATATATGTAATAATTATATTAATACCTTTATTCACCATTTTCATAAAGTCTTATGACTCCTGTAAAAAAGAGTGTCCCAAGTAATGCATAGTGTTTTATGTTTGCTGTGGCACAGGCATATTGACAATTGCATTGTTTATGTCAGATAAATAGAAGAAATGTAACTTCTGATTTCATGCATTGAATCTGTCAGAGGCACTGCACTAACCACTGCAGCTTCCACAATTACATAGTGAGTAAAGCATGAATAGCATATCTAGCAGTTGTTGACACCATGATTATTAGTCTGACCAACTGCAAAAGACTGACTAATCTTGTTATACATACAAAAAAGGACCCCTGTCATTATAAGTAGTGTACTACAGGCCAATTCAGGTCATGTGTGACCTTCACTCAGCTGTGACAGTTGCTCCTAGTGCGACAATCAAAACACGCCTTTGATTGATGCTAAAACATTGACACGGGCAATAACAAGTAATAATTTACCAGGGTCTTGCATTAAATTATGTTAGACAAAAAGCAGCATGGACTTTGCCATGTAGATACCCCAAGGCTGTAGACACATCAGCAAATATCAAAATGTGACATTCTCTAGACGGTTATATTGTACTATGCAGCAAGTTCAAAGTTCTTAATGGAGGTGTGTGATTCTGATGGTTATCCTGGGCAATGTGATGTCCGTAAAGGAAAACTATGGTCCATTTTTCTTTGTTTTCACATTTATACAAGGTAACATAACAACATGTCAATTTATAAGACTGCATTCCAATATACACTGTGAAAGTTGATTGAAAACACAGGAAATCTATCACACACTTTGTATATTTCCTGCATTTGCAATGTGCTGCAATATCTAACTGCGCTCCACTTGTAGCTCTATTATACCACAGACCTGCAGTGGAACGTAAAACATTTTCCATGCAGTTCATACATACTCTATTGTATAAATAATGTGTGTTAATTTGTAAGAATAGAATAAGCATGTTTCTAAAATCTTCACAGCGACGTTAGGGCTATAGAACAGATTTGTGTGAACTACAGTATTGAAAGTTATTTGTTCAAGTTCAAGCACTTTTCACATGCAAAATAACCCATAAAAAGCACTGAGGGAGTCGGAACAATTTTTATCACCATACAGTTGTGAGCACAATTATCTACAAGACAATATGCAACATTTTTGTACACAGGGAATTTCAGTGTAGTTTTGATTTAACCCACAGATTTCAGTCTGAACACTTACTTCATTACCAGATCATTCACTTGCAGTGTATTTAATTAAACAGAGCAACTGGCATCCAAAAGATGGTGCTGTACTTTAAAGGTTCCCAACAGTAGGTGCAACTGCAAGTACTAGTGTACCCCATGCACACTTGTACTTGCACCTGTGTTTGGGGACCTTTAAGGTGCAGCACCATTTTTTATTAGGAACCAATAGGTACTATCCCCTTACCAGTGAGTATGGGGCCATTAGAACCAATAGGTACTATCCCCTTACCAGTGGGTATGAAGACATAAAAACCAATAGGTGCTATCACCTTCTCAGTGGATAAGAACCAATAGGTACTATCTCCTTACCAATGAGTATGGTGAAATAAAAACCAATAGGTGCTATCCCCTTACCAGTGATTATGGAGACATAAGAACCAGTAGGTGCTATCCCCTTACCAGTGGGTATGGGGACATAAAAAAAACACGTAACATTCACAATCTTAAAGGGTAAACAACTCCAACACATTAAAGAGGCAATACACAGAGAAACACAATTATTTCAATTCAAAACCTTCAGTCCTACTGAGACGAGTGAAAGGAAGAAAGACTTAAGCCGCGTACACACTAGACGATATTTTGAACGATTGAACGATAACGATATTATCGTTCAATCGTTCAAAATATCAGCTAGTATGTATGCGATAAACGACCAGTGATGCGCGCTCCCGCTTGTTGTTTACGATAACCCCAGTTGGGCTGTAAATGCAGCCTAATCTGGGGATATCGTGAGCGATGCCATGCTGCTGAATGGCCCCGCTCCCACCGCCGCTGGTCGGCATCGGCAAGTGTGTATACACTTGCCAATGCCAGCACCCCTTCCGGCCCCGCCGATGACGATATCACCACATACACACATCGTGTAGTGTGTATGCAGCTTTAGTCTGGCTCTCTAGAAAGCGTTAAAACATGGTTGATCAAGGTTTCTAATACATAACAATGTTTCACAGTAATAATATATTAAGCAGGATTCAAATTTGTTTAATTAAAATATTAATGAAAAAAAACTGTTTAAGCCAAATAAACCGTTTAAAACCCTAGTATGGGGGCATAAGAACCAATAGGTACTATCACCTTACCAGTGGGTATGGGCTCATAAGGACACTATCACCTGGTGCTATCACCTTATCAGTTTACATGCTTTTAACAACAGGGAAAAAAAGCTATCAAAATCAAGATTATCGACTCATATGGGTAAATCCCCAGGAATACAAAGTAGAATTCATTTTAATAGGACTTGACTGATTTATGATGAGAAAATTACATCAGAATAGTATGCATGCCCTGTAACTGATGAATCCCTGTAACTCACAACTATTCAAGACTATTGTGCCGTAAGTCTGACAAAGTTACAACATGCTGACCTGTCAAAATGATGCATCTATTGTGTGCAATGAATGTATCCATTAGCATGACTGACAGCTGCATTGTGTCACAAGTTACATGCAGTAGAAATAAACATAAGCCCCCTAAGATAGTAGTGTATCTGGCCAATCACTTGTAGTTGCAGTGGTATACCTATGCAGCTTGCTGTATGCAATTGTTGAAGGCTAGTGTTACAGATGTGTTTATGAATATTGCGGTCTGCCAGTTGAAAGCATTTTACTGTGAAAAAACAGTTGTACTGCTACTAAACAAGCTTCCGATTGCTGCTCTTTATTGTGGCAAGGGGTGGGACATTGCATCATTCATACCAAATGTATGGGAAGGTCATAGTTACAGCATTGTCACAGCTGAAGCACTTCTTGCGCAGTGTTTCCCAATTTCAGTTCTTAAGAACACCCTGCAAGTCATACTTTATACATACATGCCTACCCTCCCGGAAGTCGTGTGACGCTCACGATTTTTCGGGTAACCCCCTGCACCCCCTGGAAGGGTAGGCACTTCTCCCGCATTCTGCCCACTTCCTAGTGAAGTGGGCAAAATGGGGAGAATATTACCGGGGATCGGTGGGTCTGTGCATTGGGGGCTGGGCCTAATGACGCAATTCTATAAGAATCATGTAATTTAGCCCCGCCTCTATTTTAAATATATGGGGTCCACGGAGAATTCTCGTGAGAAGGTGGGGCTTAATGACGCGGCGACCCTGCTGGTCCCGCCCCCAACTCCACCCACCTGTTTCTCATCCCCAGGCTTCTCCCGAGAGGAGATTTAAGTTGGCAAGCATGATATTAAGGGGTCTATGTACTAAGCAGTGATAAGTGACAGAGTGAAAAGTGATAAGTCTGTGATAAGTGCCAGCCAATCAGCTCCCAACTGTCATTTTTCAAACTCATTTTTCAAACACAGCCTGTGAGATGACAGTTGGAAGCTGATTGGCTGACACTTATCACAGACTTATCACTTTTCACTGCTTAGTACATAGACCCCTAAATCATGCACAATTGAATTATATATTTTGTCTGTAAGGCATGCAGGAGGAGATGTATCAAATTGTGGAGAGAGAAAGTGATTGGTATGGGCATATTCTCCAATCAACTCCTGTCATTTTATAGGATGTACTAGAAAAAAATATATAATTTAAAAGCTGATTGGTTGCTATGAGCAACTTCTCCACTTTATCTCTCTCCATGATTTGTTACATCTCCCCTGCAGTGATTATCCTGGCTGTTCGCACAGACACAAATTCTCAAAATATGAATTGCTGATGGTTCTTCAGGGCTTGAAGTTGGGAAAAGGTTTAGGGCTCTATTCATGATGAAGTGGAAAGCCCCGTTTCACTGATAACAGGGCTTTTCACCTCTTCATCCTATTCAGGAAGGGATTTACCATGGAGAACATTTTTGGAACGATTTCTCCAGCAATGCTTCTGATTAGAGTAAGTATGTGGAGAGCAATTCCGTTTTGCCGTTTCTGTTTTGCTTCTCAATCTTATTTAGCCATCAGGAGATGGCGACATAAGCTGAAGTAAACCTTGGCAGTGACGTTCTTTGCGTCTGTCTTGTGATGTGAGTGGACTCTGGAGCGCAAGATACTGCTGGCGCATGCGCAGTGTGAAGACGACTTACTGGACTCCCGATATTTCAGTCTTCGCATTGCTTGATCGTAGAGGGGCCGCTAATCGGAGTAATGTTGCCGAAGAGGTAGGTTTTCCTTACTGGCTCCAAAACATTACTATATATTGCATCAATATATTACGAAATATAGTGATATTTTCCAGTAGCCATTTCATTATGTGCATGAATAGAGTCCCCAGTGTGACCTAATATCTGAATGCAGTGCTGCCATGAATGATAAGTGAAGTGTTCATAAATGCTAAGGTCACACTAGCCTAAACATATCGACATCACATATATAAGGTTTTATAAAAAAAAAATTAACTTGACAAAATAATTAAGATGTATAGGGGTTTATGTACTAAGGGCCTGATTCAGAGCCGGACGCTATTTGCGCTCGCTCGTTCAGAAAAAGGGGCTGGCTATTTAAATGAACCGTTCGCTCTTTGCGGTCTGTTCACGCCTCTATGTCCGAACGAGTGAACAAAACATACAAACATAATTTTGAAAAAAACGCCCCCTGGCCGCTCGCATCATACGTCATGTCCGCTATTTATTAGATTAATCGAGTACATTGGATGGCGTATGAACTGCTCGCTATTCTTGTGGTTTTTCCTACCACAATCATGCGAGCAGTTCTGACTATAAAACAACCAACTGACGTGGTCGATGACGCTGCTTTGTTAATTATGCACACCCTTAAAACGCCCGTTATGACCGCTTGGCATGCCTGTGTTCGGATCTCCACTCCCCATTTTCAAGCACCTTCCCCTGTTACCACCCACAAACACCTCATTCTGTCACTCAAAATAGCAGGCATTCGCTATTTAGCGAGCACACGATTTTCGTCCACACTGACTGGTTCGCGCATACGTATTAAAATCCGTACGCATGCGCAGTTGTGCGAACATCGGTAGGAACGAACGAGCGGCCGCTTACGAGCGGCTCTGAATCAGGCCCTAAGCCTTGGAGAGAGATAAAGTGGATGGAGATAAAGTACTAACAATCAGCTCCTGTCACTTTACAGACTATTTTGAAAAATGACAGGAGCTCATTGGTTGGTACTTTATCTCCACTTTATCTCTCTTCAGGATTTGATAAATCTCCCCCAAAGTACCAATCAATCAGCTCCTGTCATTTTTCAAACACAGCCTGTAAAGTGACAGTTTGTAGCTGATTGATTGGTAGATTATCTCTGTTCACTTTCTCTCTCTCTCCAAGGCTTACTGTAGTACATAGACCTCTAAGCATGACCATTGATAATGGTTGGAGTCAGGGCAGTAGCATTTGCCCTGTCCATGCCCTGCCTTCTGAACAGATGATGTCATAGAGAGGGAGGCATTCCTAAGGACGCTGTGAGTAGCCCTGCAGTGGCTTGCCACAGACACCAGGGAGAAGCTGAGCGCCCCAAGCATTCTAAAAGATATGCCAGGCAGCGGCTTCCTAAGCATGACAGGGACAATGCCGATCCCTAAGCCCTGCTCTGTGGGCAGAAGCACCACTTGCCCAACCCTAGTTACTACCATGGTTGGGGTCTTAGGTTATAGATGAAAAACCAGTGTTTAGTTTATTTAAAAAAAATTATAGGACCATTTAGAACCATTTTAAGATTTACTCTTAAATCTTTATATTAAATTTAATTTGGACACCGGCTGTGTAGAGTACAATGTTTAAAGTAGGGGTGTGCACCGGCCACTTTTCGTGTTTTGTGTTTTGGTTTTGGATCTGGATCTTTCTTCGTGTTTTGGATCTGGATTGGTTTTGCCAAAACCACCCTTCGGTGTTTTGGGTTCTGGGTTTTGTGTTTAGGATCTGTATTTTTTTTTAAAAAAGCATAAAAACAGCTAAAATCACAGAATGTGTTGATTTTTCTGCTCCTATGCTATTATTAACCTCAAAAACCTTAATTTCCACTCATTTACAGTCTATTCTGAACACCTCACACCTCACAATAGTGTTTTTATGTCCAAAAGGTTGCACCGAGGTAGATGGATGACTATGCTAAGCGACACGAGTGGGCGGCACAAACACGTGGCCCATCTAGGAGTGACACTGCAGTGGCAGACAGGATGGCAGTTTGAAAAACTAGGCCCCAAACAGTACATAATTCAAAGGAAAAAAAGAGGTGCAAGATGGAATTGTCCTTGGGCCCTCCCACCCACCCTTATGTTGTATAAACAGGACATGCACACTTTAACAAACCAATCATTTCAGCGCCAGGGTCTGCCACACGACTGTGGCTGAAATTATTGGTTTGTTTGGGCCCCCACAAAACAAGCTGGCAATTAATCTGTCCCTGCACAAACTGGCTCTACGGAGGCAAGATGTCGTCCTCATCCTCATCCACCGATTCCTCACCCTCTTCAGTGTTGTGTACATCCTCATCCTCACAGAGTATTAACTCGTCCCCGCTGGAATCCTCCACCACCACAGGTCCCTCTGTACGGTCTGGAGGCTGGTCTCCCTGGAAGAGTTGATAATTCATTTTTATGAACATCATCTTCTCCACATTTTGTGGAAGCAACCTCCTACGCCTTTCGCTGACAAGGTTCCCGGCTGCACTAAACACTCTTTCAGAGTACACACTGGAGGGGGGGCAACTCAGGTAAAATAGAGCCAGTTTGTACAGGGGCCTCCAAATTGCCTCTTTTTCCTGCCAGTACAGGTACGGACTGTCTGATATGCCTACTTGGATGCTGTCACGGATGTAATCCTCCACCATTCTGTCAATGGTGACAGTATCATATGCAGTGACAGTAGACATATCAGAAATTGTTGCCAGGTCCTTCAGTCCGGACCAGATGTCCAAACTTGGTCCTGCCTGCCCTGCATCACCGCCAGCGGGTTGCTTAGGATAGCTAAGTTTTTTCCTGGCAGCCCCAGTTGCGGGAGAAAATTAAGAAGGAGCTGTTGACGTGTCACGTTCCACTTCAGCTGACAGTGTTTTCACCAGCAGGTCTTTGCACCTCTACAGGCTTGTGTCGGCCGGAAAGAGAGACACCACATAGGCTTTAAACCTAGGATCGAGCACGGTGGCCAAAATGTAGTGGTCTGATTTCAACAGATGGATGTATAGGCTTGAATGGCCTTTTGCTGCTCCTCCATCCTCTGAAGCATATAGAGGGTTGAGTTCCACCGCGTCACAACCCCTTGCTTCAGATGATGGCGGGGCAGGTTCAAGAGTGTTTGCTGGTGCTCCAGTCTTCGGCACGCAGTCGATGAATGGCGAAGTGAGCAGAAATTTTTCGGGCCACCCAAAGCGTCTCCTGCACGCCCCTGTCGCTTTTCAGAAAATTCTGCACCACCAAGTTTATTGTGTGAGCAAAACATGGGATGTGCTGGAATTTGCCCAGATGTAATGCCCGCACAATATTGGTGGCGTTGTCAGATATCACAAATCCCCAGGAGAGTCTAAGTGGGGTAAGCCACTGGGCGATGATTTCCCTCAGTTTCTCTAAGAGGTTGTCGGCGGTGTGCCTCTTACTGAAACCGGTGATACACTGCGTAGCCTGCCTTGGAACGAGCTGGCGTTTCTGAGATGCTGCTACTGGTGATGCTGCTGCTGTTGCTGCTGCATAAGGTGATACATCTACCCAGTGGGCTGTCACAGTCATATAGTCCTTAGTCTGCCCTGTTCCACTTGTCCACATGTCTGTGGTTAAGTGGACATTGGGTACAACGGCATTTTTCAGGACACTGAGGACACTTTTGTTGACGTTTCTGTACAGTCTCGGTATCGCCTGCCTAGTGAAGTGGAATCTAGACGGGATTTGGAACCGGGGACACACTACCTCCATCAATTGTCTAAATCCCACTGCACTAATGGCGGATACCGGACGCACGTCTAACACCAACATAGCAGTCAAGGCCTCAGTTATACGTTTTGCTTCAGGATGACTGCTGTCGTACTTAAAGGACTGTTGGAGGGTCAATTGTTTAGTAAAAGTAGTGGTGTTCCTACTTCCTCTCTGGGATGATGAACGACTCCCAGCAGCAGCAACAGCAGCAGCGGCAGCAGGAGGCGTAGCAATGCAGGATCCTCCGGAGGAATCCCGGATAGGAGAGTCAGTCATGCCAGTGACATGGCCTGCAGGACTACTTCCGATCCTGACTAAGGAGGAAATTGACGAGGAGGGAGTTGACGGTGTGGTTTGCAGGCGCTTGGATACAATAGGACAACGGGATTTAGGTGTCCCTGGACTGCTTACGGTCTTAGCCAAAGTTTCTGAACTTGACAGTAACTTATTATGAACGCGCTGCAGGTGCCGTATAAGGGAGGATGTTCCTAGGTGGTTAACGTCCCTACCCCTACTTATTCCACGTTTACATATGGTACATATGGCAAGACAGTTGTTGTCCGGATTTGGATAGAAATATTGCCAGACCAAAGAGGTGGAATGTTTGGTCTTCTGCCCAGGCATGACCGTGATGGGCTTTTTCATCCCACGGACAACAACTGTCTCCCCCGGAGCCTGATTTAAACAAACCACATCACCATCAGAATCCTCCTCGCCAACTTCCTCCTCAGCGCCAGCTACACCAGTATCCTCATCCTGTTGTACTTCAACAGTGACATCTTCAATTTGCATATCAGCAAGTGGACTGTGGGTGCTCCTTTCAGCACTTGCAGGGGGCGTGCAAATGGTGGAAAGAGCCACCTCTTCCCGTCCAGTGCTGGGAAGGTCAGGCATCGCAACCGCCACCACACTTGGACTCTCATTGGGGATTTGTGATATCTTCTTAGAACGCACAGTTCTTTGCTGTGCTTTTGCCAGCTTAACTCGTTTGATTTTTTTAGCGGGAGGAGGGCTTCCATCGTCATGTGAAGCTGAACCACTAGTCATGAACATACTAGTCATACTAGTATGACACACACTAGTCATAGGGAAAGACCATAGCCGTTCCTTGCCACTCCGTGTCATAAATGGCGTATTGGCAAGTTTACGTTTCTCTTCAGATGATTTAAATGTTTTTTTTAAGGTCATTTTCCTTAACTTTGTCATTTGGGATTGTATGTGGCTTCTACTATGACATTGGGCATCGGCCTTGGCAGACGACGTTGATGGCATGTTATCATCTATGTCATGACTAGTGGGAGCAGCTTCAGCACTAGGAGGAAGTGGTTCTTGATCTTTCTCTATTTTATTTTTATCGGAGAAAGTTTGGTTCTCCATTTATGTTATATCGATTTGATATATACGTGCGGCTAAGGCGCACACAAACACAGAAAATATTTTTTTATTTTTGCTGGAGAGTAGTGCACTTTGTGGGTTACACCACAATTTAAGAAATGAGCCAGCCGGCCCTTTACTTATGGGACACAGGCGCACGCTTGGCGCTGCTCCTTTGTTGATGCACGTGCGGCTACTGCGCACACAATTCACAAACACAGAAAATATTTTTTTATTTGGTTTGGACTGGAGTGTACTTTGGGGGTTACAGCACCCTTTAATGGTCAAGCCAGCCGGCCCTTTACTTATGACACAGGCGCACGCTTGGCACTACTTTGTTGATGCACGTGCGGCTACTACGCACACAATTCACAAACACAGAAAATATATATTTTTTTGGTTTGGACTGGAGTGTACTTTGGGGGTTACAGCACCCTTTAACGGTCAAGCCATCCGGCCCTTTACTTATGACACAGGCGCACGCTTGGCACTACTTTGTTGATGCACGTGCGGCTACTGCGCACACAATTCACAAACACACAAAAAATATAATTTTTTTAGCACTTGGGGGGAGCACCCCTGATGGACAGAGCACCCCCTGGACAACACTACAGCACCCCTTTAGGACTGGGACACTGCACAGGACTTTGGAGTGGACACAGCCTCTATGGAGAACTGACTGCACAACACAGTCCAGCCAGCCCCTATGGACTTTGAAGTAGTGGACACAGCCCCTATTAACAACAGCCGCACAGCACAACACAGCCAGCCCCTATGGACTTTGAAGTAGTGGACAACAGCAGCACAGCGCAGCACAGCACAGCACAACACTACTCTGCACTACACTACACTACACTACACAGCCCAGCCAGCCCTAACTCCCACCCTCCCTCTTCACTGTCCACAGCCGAGTGAGAAAATGGCGCCGACTCGGGTACCTTATATAGGATCCAAAACCCGCGAGACTCAGAAGGCGGGATGATGACGTTTTGCCTCGATTTCAGATCCGAGTCAGGCGGGAAAAGTCGAGCCTGACTCGGATCTGCCTCGGATCGGGGGGGCTCGGATTTCAGAAATCCGAACCCGCTCACCCCTAGTTTAAAGTGATGTGAGGTACATTAATAAATATGTCTTTGGGTTACTGACCGTTAATTATTCTTGCGTCTGCTTTGTAAAGCTTGTACATACCAATGACAGCATTCACAAAGGCCCCAGGATATTGTCAACACCCTTTTTTGGAATTATTTTAAGGTGTGTAATCTAAAGATTTACATAATAAAAATATACATATATTAACATTTAAAATTTGAAAAATTGGACTTAACTTGGAAAATACAAAGCAAAGTGTCACCTAAGTTAACAGGTTATCATTCTGATGCTAGATATCTTTTTATTTGTGGGTTTATGAAACAAAGCAACATCACTAAATCATTCTTTAGTTTTACATGAAATCCAAGGTGTAAACTTCCTGAAGCAGAAAGTTGATTTTATAAGAGACAGATGCAGTGTGCAATCCAACACACTGACATACTTCTCACAAGACCTTTACCTTTAACAATTTGAAGAATATTCGCTATTCCTTTAATTCCAGATTGAGCACTGAGGGGGAGATGTATGACCGGGCGACTAATGGACGGTAAATGTTCATACCTGCTTTGCCTATTATCCTGACACCGCCCGCATGTATTATTACTGGGTTTGCACAAGAGGGAGGATGCTAATTCACCAGGCCGGCGATTTGCGGCCTCCCTCTTTCGGCATCTGACCAGAACTTGCAGTGAACCTGCACTCGTGCCAGTTAAAAATTCCCAGCAGCACCCACGGTTTAAAAGAAAAAAACATAAATATATTTTTTATGCACAAATCAATAGCAGTCGAAACAGACAGCCAGTGACAGCGCGGTGTGGTGCAGCAACAACAGGTGCAGCGGATGAAATTGTAAGCTGCAGACAGGGCCACCATCAGGGGGGTACTGCTGGTACTGGAGTCCTGGGCCCGGACACCGGGAGAAGGTGGGCTGCCCGCTCCTACTGCCTCTGCACAGCCCACACTACACTCTTGAGTGAAAGGGGGAGCCCGCTGCTATCCCATGCCACCAGCCCACACTAAACGGTCCCCATTACAAGGAAGAGGGCGCTCCAACCTGCACGCCGCACCTGCAGGCCCTTCTCCGCCTGTCCACTTGATCAAACAGAACAGTCCCCTTGAAGTCGGCACGTGACGTCATGACGCTGAGAGAGGTCGGAGGGGCTGCGGCCCTTGAAGACGAATACAGAAGGAAGGAGCCATAATAAACCAGGGAAAAGGAAGTGGGAAAAAGACCAGGGCAGGCTTTATCATTTTTGGGCAAACATTTATTTTGTAAGAAAAAGGTAGCAGAGAAAGGGGCAGGGGGGTGCGGGGAGGGGAGCCAGGGGGCCCTGTCTATTTTGTCAGTCTTACAAAATACTAAGTTAACTTTAGTCAACTATTTCTATGACTTAAATCGGCGAGGGTGAAAATTGCAGGAGAATATTCTAATACAATGCTGTATCAGTACAGATGGGTCCACATACATCCAGCCTCCTTGCGCATTAACCAGCCCTTCTAGTCGCGCCGTGGTGTGACTCGGTAGCGCTGAGCATCTTTTTGCGTTTCTTTTTACCTTCAAATGTGTCTTATTCGCAAAATGATGCGACTAGATATGCCTATGTTTTGCGAGCGAGTGTATCTGCATGCGAAACACTACATTATAGTGTCAGTGGCTGTAACACTGTAATGTAGTGTCTAGCATGCAGATACACCCGCAGTAATACACAGAAGGGTTGAGTATGATATCCCGGCTGTTGGGATGGCACTGTTCAGAATACCAACAGTGGCATCCCGACAGCTAGAATCCCGACACCTATAGGAACGCAAGGTACATATTTTCCCTACCCACACCCTAACCCTCCCTCCCAGGAGTCTAAACCTAACCCCCCCCCCCTTCCTAGTGCATAAACCTAACCTCCCCCCTAATGCTAAGCTCCCCCTACACCCCGATACTTACCCTTCGGGATGCCAACGGTCGGGATCCTGGTGCCGGGATCCTGACCCATTTTAATCAGCAGAAACTGCTTGTGCTATCTAGTCGCATCGTTGTTCGAATAAGACACATTTGAAAGTAAAAAGAGAGGCTCAGCACTACAGAGTCACACTGAGCTTCCGCGTTATGGGTGGCGCAACTTGTAGCACACGGAGGATAGATGTATGTGTGCACATCTGTAGATTCAACTGCTAGTCATAATGTACTTGGGTAATAATCACGAAAACCAAAGGAATGTTCAAACTCATAGGCAGAGGCAAGAGAGGAAAAGAAAACCACAGTGAAATAATTTTGAAAACATTTATGACATTTGTGTTACATTCTTGGAGGGGAACCACAATCGTTATATGTTAGGCTATTGATTCTTTAAAAATAGATGTGAAATGTTAATTCCTCTGCACATTATTTTGTCAATATGATGCAGTCATTAATAAACAAGAAGGTTAGTCTCAAAAGAATAAATAGAATACTAACATAAATCTTTCCCCAAATGCTGATATACTGAAGTAATCCTGTTATACCCCTTTCAGACAGAAAACCAAATTACCACGTCAAACATTTCTACCCGGTAATTTGCTGATTAACATGGATATTTTTTCTGTCTGAAAGGGTCAACCCGGGTCGAAATTCCCGGGACTTTGACCCTGGTTTTTACCAAACATTAGAAATATTTGACCCGGTAAATTGTTTTTCTGTCTGAAAATGGGTTTAGTCTGGAAATGGTAAAATGACCCGGCACTTAAATGTCGGGTAAAAGCCGGGCATTATGGAAAATTCTGTGTGGAAGTGGTATTAGACTGCTGAATATTAGACCATAACATGACAAAAAGCAGGTCTTGCTGAACAGCCCCCTTTTGTAGCCAGTTGAAAAGAGGTGTCAAGAGCGAATTATGTATTTACCCATCAGTTGTATGTATGTATGTATGTATGTATGTATTGCAGTGGCGTAACTAGGGCAGGGGGAGCGGGGTGCGTACCCCGGGCGTCGTTGGACCGGCGGCGCGGGGGGGCGCCGCCGGCCACCGTACCCGCCCGCCCTAGTTAGCCAGTGTAGCGCCGACCGCAATGAGTGCGGTCAGCGCTACACATTACACAGGACCGGCGCTAGGCTTCCAGCGCCGGCCCTGTGCTGCACGCCTGAGCCCGTTCCCTCCCCCTGAGCGCTTGCCCAATAGCGCCAGGAGGCGGGCTCAGGCTGTGCATAACACACGCATCGCCGCCAGCGCTGGCGGCGATGCGTGTGTTAAACAGCAGCCAATGAGAGTCAGATAGACTCTCATTGACTGCTGCAGCACCCACTGCAAGAGCCGGACTTCCGTCCGGCTCCTGCAGTGGGTAATGGGACTGACGTCATGACGTCTGTCCCATAATGCTGAGCGCGCCAGCCTGGGCGGGAACGGCGTCGCGAGCAGGACCAGGAGCAGAGATTCAGGTAAATATATATATATTTTTGTTTTTTAACATATCTGCACCACGGGGAAGGGGGGTGGCTACTACTGGGAGGACCTCTACTGGGGGAGGGGTGGCTACTACTGGGGGTGCCATTGGGAGGACCTACTCTACTGGGAACTACTACTTGGGGGGGGGGAACTACCACTGGGGGCATTATAAAAGGGGTCTACTACTAGATGCACTGCACTCGGGGGACCAGTACTGGGGGCAATAATAGGAAGGGCCACTACAGGGGGCACTGGATAGGGGGATCACTACAGGGTGCCTGCATAAGGGGACCACTACTGGGGAAACTGCATGGGGGGGACTACTGCTGGGGGCACTATATAAAGGGCACTGCATGGGGGGGTGGGACTACTGCTGGGGGCACCATATAAAGGGCACTGCATAAGGGGATACCGCTACTGGGCGCACTGCATTGTGGGGACTGCTACTGGGGGCACTGCATAAGGGGGAACACTACGTGGGGCACTGCATTTGGGGGGGGCACTACTGGGGGTACTGAGTAAGGGGAACTAATTGGGGGATGTATAAGGGGGACCACTACTGGGGATACTGTATAAGGGGCACTACTATGGGCCTGCATAAGAGGGACCATAACTGCATACTGGGGGTACTGTATAAGGGGTACTACTGGGGTTAAAGTGCATATGGATAGGAATGTTCAGCGTGAAAATAAAGGGGTGTGTCATGTTGACACGCCCCATTTTTAAGTGACCACGCCCAGTATTTTCCGCGCGCACATCTCGGGATCTTTGGGGGGGGCGCTCCATTTTCAAATTTGCCCTGGGCTCCAAATACCCTAGTTACGCCACTGATGTATAGTGCACAAAGTAAAGGACAGGTTGCTAAGAAATCATTGCAATGACACAAATGGTCCAATGTACTTTCAATTTACACGCTTAATAACTTTTATTTTGCCACTCCCTCTTTCTACAAGCCCCTCCCTATTTCAGCTTTTTGTAAAATAAAGAACAAAAGATCCACTTTTTTTAAAACCATTAATGTACAGGAAGTTCCAAGCTCCACATCATGTCAGGAATTGCATGACTGAGTCTAAGGCCCGTATTCAATTTGAGGCAAAAAGCCGTTTTCGCGTGTTTCTGGCGGAAACTTTTTGCCAATGATGTCATTTTCGCCTGTTTTGATTTTACTCTAGATTTTGATTTACATTTTCGCCTGTTTTGACTTTTGCCTAGACGGAAAGTCAATGCAATGTAATAGGCGCAAAAGTTTCGCCTATGAATAGCAGGCGGAAAAAAGTACAGAATTGAGGTTTTGGGGTGCAACGTTGCGGGAAGCCCCGTGCAGCCTTCAGACAGTCCCCCAAAGGTAAACTTAAGAACACCACAAAAAATCACTTTGAATTTGGGGGGGAAAAAAAAAGTTGGGGGACAAAGTAAAAAACTAGCAAACTTGACTCTGGGAGGTCCCCAAGTATGCCCCTGGTGTTTTTTTAATTGCAGGGGCTTGCGGCAGGTGGATTTTTCACGATTTTTTTAAACTTAACTTTAGCAACTTTAAAATATGCTGGCCCCCATTTTGAAGTACCCCAAATTTGCTGGCATAAGTTATTTTCTGCAAAAAACCTCCTGAATACTATTCTGCACCACTTATACAAAAACGCTATTTAGCAGCTATTGAGCCCGTTTAAAAACACCAAATACCTTCAGCAAGCCAAATCGGGGGTAACCATAGCTAACCCCCATGTCAGAGCATCATTTGGGGGGTGTCAGGCTGATTTCCCCAAATCTGACAGTAATTTCCGCTTGTTTAAGTTTCGCCGGATCCCGTTTTCGCCTACTTTCAAATTTAATACGGTGATAAGTGTGCACGCGCGCGATACTTTTCCGCCTGCAAAACAGGCGAAGTAGGCGAAAAGTCCTGGGAGGCGAAAAAATATTGCAGGTCCGCTCAAATTGAATAAGTCTCTAAGATGCATTCTTTACAAGAGTGATGCAAAGGTTTTGATTTTTCAAGCTGAACTGCCAACACCACTTTTGCTCCAGAAATGAATTGCTCTTTAAAATTATGATACTGTTCATTTTGACAGCTGAAAGATTGTGTTAAAGGGATAACACTTATCGATATCACTTGTATTTTGTCTTCATCTCTTTGCAGGGAGAAGAACCGACTCTGGCCACCAAAAGGTTAAGCGATACAAAACATTTATTCTGCTCCTAAGGAAACAGCAATTTGAAATGGCCATAACACATGACAGGGTTTTACTTAATACTTGTAATCATTACAAGGTTGATATTTTGACAACTTAATTCCTAGCCCAGCAAGTATTTGAAGGTTGCTAAATGTCGTTATCCTTTATTACCTGATTTGAACAAATAGTCACCAGATGTGTTGAAACGTGCTATCTGCTCTCTGCCATTCCAGGTTCTCTCTTATTTTTATTATTATCCCTTTGCTCATAATGCCTTGAAATCCAATTGACCATTTTACTTAGCATCTCCCACTGCGATCTTGCCCTTAAACCTGCAGGATGATTTTTTTTGTTGCCACATGTGTTATATTAGAGCATGTCTAAGGGTAAAGAGTAGATTAATTCTAGGAGCTAATGATGTATTTGTTAGCACTAAGAAGTCATTTCAAATGTACCAAAAAAGGATTAATGCAGCATAACAAGTCTACTTAATCCTTAAAAGACCAGTGATCTTCATATTAATATAAGCAGCTTTCTCTCCCTATTTGGGCTTTGTAAATAGAACAGAATATGTTGTGCGATATTCATAAATCATTGAGTAAAATATTTTGGTTAGGCTAAAATACAGCACTTGGAGTAATGTAAGAGCAGCCAAGTTAGACAGTCAGATTTACAACACTTACACAAATATTTAAGACAAACATGTGTGTACCATTTTAAGATTATGCTAATTTTTATAAGATAGCAATTTGGAAGCTAGATTTTCTGCTTATGTTCGGAGTACTGAAATATGCTTTCCAAGTCCGCACAAGAATGTGCCCTCTATATAGATTATTTTCTTTTTTTCCCTTTCGCATATGAAGGATTTAAGCAACAATTTAAGTTTTCTTCAGTAATTACATTAAATTCTTTCTCACTGCCATAAATGCTTGCAAATGTGTGGAAATCAATGAAGCTTGCAACCCATTCTTGCATACAGTACGCTTGTTTTATCCAGACTTGTAAAGTGCAATGACTTCTGATGAAGTATTCATTTTCCCGCATTTCTGGAGTGGTATAAAAGTAGAAGTACATTTTATACCATCAAAATTATTAATCTTAAGAATGGAAATGCGTAAGCAGTTAACCGATTTGTTCTGGTTAAAACCTCTTTTCACCAGAATAAACTTGTCCAGTTACTTGTAATGATGACGTTTAGAACTGTACAAGACTTATGTGCGATCATTAAGGCCTCAGAGTTCTGTGCAAGTTTAGAAAGATTGAGCTTTTCACTCTGTCTCCTAACACTGCTTAGTAAATAGACCCCTATATGACAAGTTTTTGGATTCGACCACACTCATACTACACAGTTCTTCTCACACCTGCAATCTGCGGATTTCAATGCAAACTTTCTTTGGCTCCTGACTAAACATTAAATAATACACAGCGCTTCAATATAGTTTGATGTTTATAAAATATAGTTCATGATTATAAAGTACAATACATCAATACCCAAACCAAAACATGTTTTTTAAACTTCACAGCCTATAGTTTGCACACTGTTACTTTTACAATTATTATACACATTATATAATAATAATAATAATAATAATAATAATAATAATAATAATAAACAACAACAACAAAGCTAATTGGAAGCAAAAGGTGCCAAACATATCATTGGCATCTAGGCAAATACTGAATGTATTATTGTACTTGTATACAAACAAGTTATATTGTTAAATGTACATAACCTACTCTTTTTAGAATCCACATCCTTTCATATGCTGTACTATTGGGAACTACTTCTCACATATTATAATTACAGGTGCTACCAGTGTCATTTCAGTAATAAGTTGCTATCATTATTATTGCATGTTTTTATTTATTAACAGTGAAACAATATTCACTTCTTTACGACAGCAATATATGTAGCTTTGTGGAGCTAAAGAGATTTATGACTGGATCAGAGAAAAAAAAAGGCAGAGAGCCAGAGAGGTGAAATGAAGTCTCCTCCTAAAAAGCTGGAAATCCTCTTGACACCTCTTGTGCCAATTTGTCCCTATTACTGTCAGCAAACAAAAGTAACAAGTAGAGCCAGACCACATCAAACAGAAGACTGGGCCCCTCCCGAGGGATTGCTTGAGAGCCACTGGTGTGTAAAGCCATGGCTGAGGCCTACTTGTCAGCTGTGACCACAAAAGATTCAGAGGGAAAACAGTGACACCAGCAAACAAAGGGAAAGTTCAAATGGCTGTAAGGCGTCCCCTGACCCAGACGTCCCCTGACCCAGACGTCTCTAGAGGTCAGGGGATTCAGGTAGTAAACTTGGCCTGGGCTGTCCTCCTCACTGCCCTGCTAAATGAATTGTTTTAACAAATCAGCTCTGGTCAATTAAGCCGAACACTAATGTGTTGCATCAGTCAGCAGGGGTTCCTGACATTAAGGCCAGAGAAAGAGTTTAAACTCCTAAAACAATGTTTTGGGGTATTTTTTTCTATTTATCTATGACAGGACACATTTATAATAATCTCCTCACAAACAACAGAGCTATCAGGATAAGTAAACACAAAACTTGTATCAACTCTGAACATTTCTTTCATTCCCAAAGAATCCATTTAAGGCTGGCTGAACGGCACCTAAAAACAACAGTTGGTTGAAAATGACTGCTGGAAACAATTAATTTGGGTGTTTTTAAGGCTTAACCACAAACCAAAGCTGAAAATGAATTCAGAATTTCAATGGGTCGGGTTGTTTACTCTGGAGCAAGGCTGCTGTCTTCCAACTACTTGACTGTGCAACCAAAAAATCTTTAACCCTTTCAGCGACTTACCACAACTAAGCAAACAAAAAACATGGTGTAATATAAAAACACATGCTGTAAAAAATAAAAAAAAGTTACCTGACAGAGTCTAAAATGTTTTCAAAACACAGTGCTTATATCTTGCTTGGAGAATAAATAAATAATAATTTTTTAAATCCAATCCTACTATGCAGCATTACTACAGGTCCTTGTTTCAATTACATGGTAGACCAGTATATTAGGATAACAGCAGTAGTTTGGTGATTCAATACCTCTGCTTACATGATCAATTTAGTGCACAGGTTCTCAAACTCGGTCCTCAGGACCTCAAACAGTGTAAGTTTTCCAGGTCTCCTCACAGAATCACAAATGAAATAATTAGGTCCACCTATGGATCTTTTAAAATGTATCAGTGAGTAATGACTACACCTGTCCAACTGTTGGGTGCCTTGGAAAAGGTGACCTGTCTGGGGTCCTGAGGACCGTGTTTGAGAACCACCGATTTAGTGGCATGCTCTTCTGATTTCATCTCTGCTGTTCAGCAATATGGAAAAATAAATCTAATAATGAATATCTATAATTTTGTGATTAAGTGCGAAAGGTGCATTAAAATCACCCTGCTACAAAAATAAGACTTAGGGGGAGATTGATCAAAGCTTGTCGAGAGATAAAGTGAAGAGAGCTAAAGTACCAACCAATCAGCTCCTGTCATTTTTCAAACAGCCTGTAAAGTGACAGTTAGGAGATGATTGGTTGGTACAAGGGGTGTCAGAATGATTTTATGTGGGGGAGGGCAATATATAATAAAATTTTGGCGCCCCCCTCATCAGAGCAGCAGGAGCAGGGACTGGAGCGTTAGCTGCGGACGGCCAGGGGCTGTGCTTTATAGCAATAGGCTGCACGGCCCCTGCACTGCACGAAGGAGAAGAAGGTGTAATGGGCAGGCTTTTAACTTAAAGACCGCACATGACACCTCCTCCATGCATTTTTTTTTTGGGGGGGGGGTAGTGAGCCGCCCCCTTGCCCCCCGTTACAACTCATGTGGTTGGTACTTTATCTCCCTACACTTTCTCTCTCTCCAAGCTTTGATAAATCTTCCACATTTCCATGTTAACGTTCAAGAAGAATTTACTGATTTATCACCATTGCACCGGTCAGTTCACACAGTACCCCAGATTAGTAAATATTATTTTATGTTTAAACACAATCTGTGAATTGAATATGGAATCTGCATCTACATTTCAAAGTCTCTCAGAATCATCGGTTGCATTATTCACTCACGCCTAATACAATGATACATTTAGATCATTTAGAATATTATTTATTGTATTAATCCTAACAAACTGCATTGATAGATGCAGTAAATTTCAGATCCAGACATTTTGTTTGCAACATTAACAAAAGGTGGACTATGCCTGTTCAATACTACGATTACTTGAAGTATGTAAAAAAAAAATTACATTTGCATTTTTATGACAGAGATTTAACGTGTTTTCCCTTACAAGCACACAAATTGAATCTTAATAATAAATGATCATATCTTTAGTACGTTAGATTTCTTTAGACATCTGCACCATATGTGTTAAGGGCATGTTGTGAAATTTTAGTACAGAAAATGAAGATGCATAATGCCTTTACTATTGATACGCTTGACAGTTTGCCTCTCACTTGTTTAAACAGATCCCCAAAGCTACGGACTCGTTCTGAACCAAAAAAGTCTAAAACATGCCATGAACTGTTTAAAACAAGGCTTTCCATTATAAATGCCATCGGCAATATTTAGCTTTAAACGTGTTACAAGTAAGAAAATGAGCTCTTAACTCCTCTAATTTCTGGTCAATGGCAAGTGTCCATTTTTTGCCACAAAAATACATTGTCTACCATTTATAACAAACTTACTAAGAAAACATGTTTTCCCAAATCTATATTAACACTTCAATTGTTGAAAAAAACTCCAAGCTGCAATAAGGGTGAGCAGCCCAAATTAATAACACAAGGGCCACCAAATCCCCTAAAATATAAAGGCCAAGACAGAAAATGTTACAATTCAAAAGGCACTACCCATAAAGTTCAGTATAGAAACAAACTCCAATACAGCTGGTGGCTATAAAATCCTCTGTATAAAGTCTTCCGTAGATTCCTCAAATGATAATTCAGAGGGAAAATAAAGAGCAAATATGGCCTAATGCCTCCAGTATATGATTCACTTGGTGGTATGAAGGAATGGTGGTGAATTAAGATAGATATAATGCCCACAGCAACAGAGAGATCTTAAAAAACCTGCAGGGTGTATGCTTACAACCCCTGATCTGGATAAACTGCCCCTTGTGGGTGTATGCTGTCATCCGCATTTATAGAGGAGTTTGGTGAAGGTCCCTCTGCATGACTTAAAGGAAGCGCTAACAGACAAGTGGGGGGAATGTTAGCATACACCCGCAAGGGGCGTATTTTGTTTCTTTACCCTCTCTTTCACTGTTATAAAGAACCTGCAGTTTGTAGATTTCAGGGGATGTAAGCATACACCCTGCATCGGTGTTGGTGTGGGTATTTTATCTTCTAATTCACCATTATTTCTTCACACCACAGGGTGATTCATATACTGGAGGTATTATATCATTTTTGCTTTTTATTTTCCCACATGTGCTCTGAATTATCATTTGAAAATTCTTTGGAAGACCTTATAGAGAGGATTTTATAGGTACCATCCTTGTTGGACTTTTAATTTATGGACTGAACTTTATGGGTAGCGCCTTTGAATTGTAACATTTTCTATCTAGGCTATATATCAATACATGTTGGATGCTCACCAAACAGAAATAACTAGATAGCTTACTATGTATTTCATTTCACAAAGAGGAATGTCCTAACTACAAGGTACAGCAATTGCTGACTGAACAGTACAATTGTGGTAAATATACTTTCAATTGTGCCAACATTTTCTTCATATTAAATAGAGAAAAGAGTGACCGATTCAACATATATGTTCACAGCAACCAATAAATAGAAGGGGTATATAGAAACTGGGGTCGATCACTGACAGCAGTGCGGAAACTAATGGCCAGGGGGTGCTTAAAGCAATGAATGAGCGACATAATGTCACTCAGAATGCGCCAGCTGCTGACATGAAGAAACGGCAGTTGTCAGCTTACTACATGTGAAGCCACTGGCTGCTGCTCTTCCATGTATGATGGGCTGGGAACATGGCGCTTGACTATGATGTTTCTGTCTAGCGATAAACTCCCTGTTTGAGAAGCAGATTGTCACCTCCACCCCTCGCCTGCTAAGATAATAAGCAGCAGGGGTTGGAGCACATCTTCTGAGAGGAGAGGGTGACACTACCTTCAAAAGCAGTAGGGGCATTAACTCTGATGGGGGGAGGAGTGCTACATGGGGCATCCCCAGGGTTTGCACCCACCGTGACTGTTAAAAGGAGCCAAGTAGATGAAAAATAATTTCTCAGTTATCATTTATCACAGTCTGATTACTACCTGCAATGAGGCAAAGGTTAACCCTTTGTACCAGGAGTTCATGCAGAACTTTTTACTCTCAATATCTTAATGTTTATCTCCTTAGTTGGCATGGAGATATTTGTTGTTATTAGAAATTAATAATTAGGCAGGGTTAAGATAAGTCTATGGGCTGCTCCATGCTAAATTTCCCAATGCATATAAAATACGTGTGAGGCACAAAATGGGTGTGTTTCTTATTCAAGCTGACTCTTTTCTGCAAGGATGGGAACTACAAGCCACAATATGTAGGCAGCTAACAGCTTTCTATTCCCTGGTAAGAAGCGGGTGCCAGGCTACCCCTAATGACAGCTGGGCCCTGTGTGTCTCACAGTTGCCACTCAGTCTGCCACATGGCCCTGGGAGCATAGGGACTGTAAAGACGTTCCGCAAGCCTGTAAAAGAAAAAAAATATCCTACATATTCCGAGCTCACCTTCCATTCTATGCCAGCATTTCAATTTTTAAGACATGGCTTTCAACTTGCACTACTGATTTATTGATCTGACGCCAGTCTGTATGTACATACTCACTGACCATGCTTTCCTGTATTGTGAAGCTTACACAAACAAAACAACACTGTAGCAGATTGATAGTTTCAGGCTAAAATTACTGCTTTGTTATTATGTATTTTTTGGCACAAAAGTATTTTCCTTTTTTTTTTAACCATGTGTGTGTAACAGTAAGTTGCTGATCCACTTGAGAAATATTGTAAAATCTAAGAAATCTGTGGGAATCATCCAAAGCACATTGTGCTTTGTGGTGTATGTCCCCGTCTGTCCCTTCTCACAAATCCCTCCTGAGAGCCGAGATCCTCACCTACCATCACCATCTGGACCCTGCATAGTGTTGTGCGACTACACATAATGTTCCCTTCAATTGTAACATGCTGAAAAAATACACACAAGAGATATGGTTGATAAGCAGAAGAATAATGAATGAATCTGCTTCAGTTTTTATTCTTTTTTTCAGAGGAAATAACCATAACCAAGTGATTCTACTCAGCTATAAATTAATAAACTGCTGTTAGTCTAAATACTTCGAGACCTAGTTCTTAGATTTGTAACTGCGTTACAATTCTTTTCTATTGATTAATTTTCATGAGCTCAAAATCAGCTATTTTCCAAAAGACAAATTTATGGACATTAAAACATATTTCAGTAAAATATATACAGCAAGCAAAGGAAGTACTTATAATTATAGGACACATGTGGTTTGATTTTTTTTATAGTCATACAACTTCGGGTACCTGGGTAGCCAATCCCATTTGCCATCTAGACTTGTATGATACTACACTTATCATATAATCAAATATCATCTGCAGCACTCATGTAAATGTATGTCTAACTGCCCCTTCTAATGCAGTTCATACAATATGTATGAAGGTATAAGTGGAGACCAGCGGAGGGTAACATAAATGGGCAATATTCATTACTGAAGAAGATGTGTGTACAGAATTGTAAGCCCTGTATGTATAGAAAGTATGCACACATGATGCACGTTTACACCAGAAAAAAAAAAGTTACAAAAAATTATTTCAGCATGGCTATAAGTAGGGCCTGCCCCAGCCCTAGCCGCGCCCTATGCAGCAACCCCTACGCCTTACTCTCGCGCGTGGCAAAGTCGCGCGCTACAAAAAGGGTGTTGTCTAATTAACATAGGTCACGCCCCTAAATGACTTACAGCACGCCTCCTATTTAACGTCAGGCTGGCGGCGAGGCCAGCACTACATCAGTAGCTGGTCTGCCCCCAGCTCTCTCCCTGCACTGAATGGATGCTGCGCACATTCTTGTTCTCAGGGGCTGGCACCGCCACACAGCTGCGGTGGTGAGGTGCCCAACATCCCAAACAGCCACGGGACAAAGTTTCCTGCGGGTGGTCGGGAAGTTGGGCACCTCACCGCGGGACAGTGCGCGAAAAACGTGACTGTCCCGCTGAAAATCAGGAATGGCTGGGAGGCGTGCGCCCTCTCTGGGGTGGCGCCCATGTTCAACCGCACTGGTAGAACATGCCTTGAGCCGGCCCTGGCTATAACAATTACCAAAGCAAACTATTTCTTCTACTCCTTTCAATACACTTGTACATATTTTGAAATAAACAATTCATATATTCTGATAACTTAACACATTGTTTTATAATGCTCTGTTCAACTGCACAACCCTATTATGCAGTGAGAGAGAACTTAACATGCAGAACTGGAGATGTTTTTGTTGTTTTAAACTGAAATATGTATGTATATTTACATCTTGCAGCCTTTGCAATGTCTTACTTCTGTAGAGGAAAATAATTGCATATTACAAGAAGTATATTAATGTATAAGTATGTTGTATGTATGTCCCTCTCCCTTATTCTTAATATATATATATATATATTAAGGAAGAGGGACATACATACAACATACTCATGTATATTAAAAACATACATTAGACACACATACATTCACACAGACAAAGAGGCATTGAAAGCTGTGGTTCTTCCTGAAACAAACACGTAAAGCAGCTTTCATTCTGTGATTGTCAAAAAACTTTACAATTTGCCCACTGCATTGCGGATGCCAACCAACGAATCAAAGGCATTCAGAAGCTAGACAAAGAGGGGCTGATGCCAACCTCGGTGCCAGTGGCAACCATTATTGGCATCATGCAGATTCTCTGCCTTTTTTTTTGTACTCTTGGCACTTGACGAACAAAATGGCGGATGTTGAAGAAGCAATCCACAGCAGAAGGAGAAAAAAAAAAAAGAGAATAAAATAAAAGGAAAAAACACTGCAGCTGGAGAATAAGACTTCCACATAAAGATGACAATTTTTTTACTGCAAGGACTATCTCTAAGTATAATCAGAGAAATAACATCATACTAAAAATACAAAAATAAATATAATAAACAACAGACCATTTCTTGCACATTGTAGATGTCAACAAAATATGTATGAAATTTACATTGGTCTACTAGAAATGTTTCCACTGTAATCACATACACACACCCTCAATGCATAACTCCAAGTATGCTGAATGGGCTTTAGAAAATTTCTTCTGTAAATATTTACAGCAGGTAAAGAGTTAAAAGGGCAAGAGTCAGTGCAGAAAAATGCCTTTAAAATCAGATTAGCACAATGCTACACTGGTACTCATCAACATATTGAGCATATGTACATTGCCAATATTTTTAAGGAGGGTAAAAGTAAAAATGCCCATTATTGACTTTACTATTTCTGGAAATTGTCAATATATTGAAGCATCGCTCGACACTGCAATGCGGATGCCAACCAACGAATCACAGGCCTTCTGTGCAAAACAAAGAGGGGCTCATGCCAATCCTAATGCCACTGCCAACCAACACTGGCATGCAAGCTATCCTTCCTTGTTTCCTACATGCCATCTATATGAAATAACACCAAGTGCTTATATGGGCTTATATATACTACTTTAGAAGTAGTCAACAATGTTGAATTTGGATTTGCTTTATGTAAATGTTCTTTCTTTTTTGCTTTTAGATTTGATATGCAACAAAACATATATTCTACAAATGAGTGTATGATCAGAAATGTAAATATACACACACAAACACACAATCGCCCCACAATAGCTAAATAATTGTGTACAGTAATTACATCTCAGTAAGTAATAAGCTTTATGAAATTAATATTTTCTAGAACTGTACTATTTTGTTGCATTTCTGAAACTCATAATTTCTCTCTTTTGCAAACCGCGCATTTAAATATTTTCAGCCTCAAGTCCCAGACACATATGCATGAAATATGCACCCAAAAACCATTGTTTAATCATGAAAGAAGCAGAGAAAATGGGGATAGTCTGATGGTTTTTTTTAACCCTTGGTGTATCCAAGGTCCCTCAGACCAGTGAACAGTCCAACCAAGGTGCCACCTTACGATGTAGGTGTCCTTTCAGTGCCACTTATTACTAGAGGCTTTGGGAGTCTCTGTGCCTCTTATTTCTAGGGGCTTTGGAAGTCTATGCGGGAAACGCAAATGCTACAAAGAAAATGTATATGAAAAGAAGAATATAAATCATGTATGACCACTATGTTCATATGACATATCTAGGAGAAGAAAGTCAGATACCAAGGGTGTATATTTTATACTCTTTCTCAGGTTTTCCATATTGAGTACACTTCTGTTTTATTGCTCAAAAATACTATAATGAATGTACTTAATTAGAATCTGTAAGCCCAGAATTGCAATTAAAAAGACAAGTGCTCTTATGAAAGAGATAGCTTCATTGTGAAATGCTACTATATAAAAAGTAAGAAGAGATTTGGGAAATTGGTTTAAATGAACCGTATTGGAACTTCACTACTGTGTTACTATAGCTCCCACCGGTGATTTTAAGGCAAAGCAAATAAAGTTTCACACAGCTTCTACATAATGCTGTCCTTTAATTACACTTTTTCTGCATGTTCCGTGATGTGCACTATATAAGTAATCTTTAAAACGTACTTGTGAATACCAAAACATTGGCACATCCTTCTAACTGAACCAGTTATGCATTAACCACATAGGTATTCTTTTGTAGCAAGAATGATGTATAAAACTTGTTAACAAATAAGACCAACAAAAGAAAAAGGCATCAGAGATATAACGTCTCTATGTGCTTTTGCATGTTTAGCGGCCTACATTTACAGCAAAGGGCACAGGACGGGGCTTGTCTTTAACTCCGTACCCACTAAAAGATCCTTTCACTTACCACACAGAAAAGAACAGTTCTCTTAAGAGAAGACTACAACAAAGCTGGAGTAGTGCAGCTACCTGCAAACAGTTAAGGACAACAAAGAGCATTAAACCAAGTTTGTGAATCACCCAGGTTATTTGAGGCTCTTCCACCTCACCGCTTTGTGCTCATATTACAAGTAACAAAAGCCAACAGCAAGAGTGGACTTCAAGTTAGGAAACGTTATTCCTTTTACCTCAATTCTCGTACAGTACAAGGAACGCCTGAAACCAAAAATTCAAGTGATGCAAAGCTTCGTTAAACTGAAATATTATAGGAGTAAATATTCACTAGTATACAACACATTAGTCATTTGTCAAATAATTAAGAAGAATGATTCAAAGGGCTCATTAAGATACTAATAGGAACATCTATTTAGGTGTGAATAATTACTGTGGGGCATGTTATCTGAACACAGTAAGTGCAAACCATCTAGGCTATAAAAGGTGCTGTGACACAATCGATACCAAATGTCAACAGTCTGAACTGACACACAACAATCACCCATAGGAAAGTTCAGCGGTATAAAACTTAAAGGAAAGAAAATTGTGTCCCGTGTTCACACTAAATTAAAAAAGTGTTTATTTCCACGATTAATGGCAAAAGCATTTCCTACCTTTTAGAAATGAGTGTAAAAGTGCTATTCCACTAATTTGCTATTGCAGGACACTGATCAGATTTGGAACATACTGTAGGCTGCACCAATAATGAACAAATGTAATTGTTCTCATAAAATATGCATACTAAACTCTTAAAAAGTTCACCTCGGAACTCTTGGTATCTACGGAAGTACTTTTCCTACACACGTACATACATTTAACAATCACTATATAAAATTTGAAAGACATCAATGCTAAGTGGTACAGCATTTCTTTTTATGGAACACAGAAGACCCTGTTATATTAAACCTATTTTAAATCCAGGTTATTTTCCATACTAAGTTTACAAAATTGTAAACAGACTATATATGGTCAGGTTTGTTAAAATGTATGTACTAGCCTGCTAACTAGCTTGTAAAGGAACTTCAGATGGAAGAGTTTACTGCTCACAAGCATTAACATGTATATTTTTTACTTGAAGAAAAACATTAATCTATGGTCTGCACAATGCACAAGACTGCACAACAGTAAAAGGTCTATTAGAAAACAATACAGTACAAAAACTATTTTCCTTCAGTAAAACACCAACTATGTAGCATACCAATGTTAACCTCCAAATACCTAAAAAAAATAGCTGCATAAAAAGAACTAAAGTACATTATACAGGGTTAGAATTGATAACTTTTAGGTCGTATACGGCCTCCCGTACCATGCAACTTTGATCTTAACAGCTAGCAAGATAGAAGTCAGAACACATGTAATATTAAAATGACATGTGTTCTATTTTATCTTTTTATATGTTTGTGTTGGATTTTTTTTTTATATAAAACATAGATTTTCAATTGCCTTTTGCTGGAGATTTGTTCTCTAATAATTAGAGAGATTTTATCCACATATGGTATAAGAACACATTTGTCACTGTAAAGCTGTCAAAAGCTAGTACGCCACATTTTTTGGAAATTTAAAAGTATCTGTGTTTCTACACGTGTATTCATGAATTCTATGTGATAAACAGCATTTAAATGGGTGTGCAACTGTAACTAAAATGAAGCAACAGATAATGACATGCATGTCGTTAGTGGTTTACACAGATCTCTGTACATAAAAATCACATGTATAGATTTTGATTATTGTAAGTGGCAAACACATCTTACCTTGGTCCTGTACATAGTACGCCAAGAACAAATCAAGCTCCTTGACCGATACGGTTATATGATGTGGCTGGACGCAAAGTGCTGGGTTGGTGCAGTGTGGTGATTTGACTAGCCGTTCCCCGTCTGTACTTTCCAGGGGGATACCTTTGAAGAGGATGACCATGACCAGATCCAGACGCCAGACCTTGTCGGCCTGCCGCAGGCAATCGATCCTCCGGATCTTGCCCTTCTGGTCTGGGTTTGATAGCACACAGCAGGGGTGCTTCTTCCCTGTGACCGTGAGCACAAAATCCTCCCGGTACTCCTGGCGGATGTCTTTGCGCAGCTTGGCTAGGAGCCTGGACGCCCATTTCTGCTTGATTTCTGGCTTCTCGCTCAAAAGCTCATCCTTAACTGCCCTCTCCTCATCCTTCGACATTCGCTTTTCATGTTTTTTGAAGTACTTGCGCTTACGGGCTTGGAGATTGAACCATGTATAAGCGATTGCACGGACATGTGGAAGAAGAGCCTCAATGAATGGATGGAACTCATCCTGTAGGAATAGATAGGGGGGAAAAATAGATCAGACAATTGTAACAATGAAATGATCTAAAAGGAAAATATAAAATCAGTACATGTATCATCATAGAAAAAGCCATGCATAACTTTCACACACGCATGAACCAACATATAGGCAACAACAATATGGATTTCGAGGAACCAATGGCTTTAAAATAAAAACAGACTTTCCGCAAACTACAGGACTTTACTTTAAATGTAAATGGCATGTGTAAAGTATCAAAAGAAACCCAGCCTAGCATGTATAGCTTTCTGCCCAGCCGAAGTATTATGCTGACACCAAGCAGTACCATTTCATATGCCTGTATCTTTTTTTTTTCTTTCCAAAAAGAACACTATACAGTTAAAAAAAGGAAGCAGAAACGTTCAGGAGGCTGCAGAGGATGCCACAGTTCATTTCTCCTCTCGGTGGCACTGGGAAACAAAGCAAAGCAACAAGCTCTGTGCAATACCACTCAATTCCCGCTTTCAGAGCATGCTCTCAGCAAGAGACTGCTAGTGGCATGGGGAGCATGCGCTATTAAACTTGATCCATCTCCTTATCTAGGGAGACAGGCATTCCTGCACTAGTAGAACATCATTCCAATGGCGTAGTTACAGATATATGGGTGTTGTGGATGAAGCAGTATAGAAATAAACTTATATTGCAGAGTGTATTTTGCAGGTTCATATTTCTATGAATTTAATAATATAATAAATACTTATCTATAGCAACACACAATTATTATGTTTGCTGTCAAAATTTTTATAAAATAAATGTTATATTCTAGAAGATAAAACAGTTATCTACAGATATATAAAGAATGACTGTCTAATATAACACAGAAAACAATAGTGATCTCTGTCTCAAAGAGCACCCAGGCTAATTGGTAATTTACTATAATTTCTTGGATCTTGTGGGACAGAATTATAATGATGAACTCCTCATAAGTAGCAAAGCTTGTAGTACGTAGGGAATTGTTGTACAAATTCTATTTCATTTAAACATTGAGCTAAGTGTGTATACATAGCTTTGCCTTGCAACGACTTTATCATCTAGGATAATAAGACAATACACAGTGTACAAATGTTACATGCACAAATGTGCAGGGAACTGCGGCATTAACTAGACATGTGGCTACTTTGATTTCTGCTTCTAATACTTCACTATATGGCCCAGGCCTCTCACTTCAATTGTCCACTGCAGGGAATAGCGATAGTGGTACGGTGTGTAAATGCTTATTCCATGCAGATACTGTCTCCCTATGTTCCTATACCAGAGCAGCATTGTGCACCAGTGGATTTGTGCCTCCCCCCAGACTGTGAATCAGTTCAAAATCTATCACAAGTAGACAATGAAAAACAGCAACTTGGCATGCAGCTGGCATTGATGGTGCCTCTGCGTGCTGTGACATTATGAGAGCACCACTGGTCAAACAGAGATTTTGTGCAAACCATGCATTTCAGTGTTCTTAAACAAAAATTCTGCTCCATTATGTTCAATACACTCTGAAGGCCAAGTTGCCATCAACCGATGTCAAGAAACGTTGCACGATTTTAAAGACACGTCACTGGCCTTATATGCAAAAAACCTGACAGAATAAAGTCCCTGCTCTAATTTGCATGCACTTCATAGCTATGATTTTACAATGTATCGTAAATTTGCCTTAGTGTTTAGAAGTGTACTCATAATGCAGCTTACTACAAAAACAAAAAGCATCTAATAACCCACCTGTGCTATGTAACATTCTTTAAAATCGAGATACAATATTTCACTATACTCAACATATAAATGCCTAAAATACACAGCTATCACCTGTTAGAAAAATAAATAATCTCATGAATGGCTTGAAGGGTGTACCTATCACAATCGTTTCTTCAAAAAATAAATCTACCCTTTTTTATTGAAATTAACTGTAATTTATTGTCTGACTATTACTTGTAAAATATGTATGTATTTATTTACAAACCATTAAATTGACTTTATTTACTAAAATTGCTTCCTAGGAGAATAAGATGGTTTTCCTCCAAATAGAAGTAGTGAATAGTGAGTTATTAGATGATGACTACAGAAGGTAGTACTTTTAGATAAGCAAGAATAGTGGTTTATAACATAAAACATTAAGTAGAGAAGTGAGGAATTTAATAAATTGAAAGCACTAGATTATCAGAGGGCCAATGAGGAAATTATGCAACTGTTAAACCCTTTACAGCAGAGGTATAATGACATGATTATTATGCTTTATTCCCCGACTAGGCCAGAGAAGGAGTTAAAATACAATCTGTTCTTTGTGTGGGAAGGCAGCAGTTTTACTGAGCAGACCGCAGCCCACGATGAGGCTGCCTTATCTTCTAACTCAGTATTTTCTACCCCAAATACTTACACAAAGTTCCCAAAAATCTTTCTAAAAAGACAACAAGTAGATACCAATTACAGGTATAATTGGTATCATTACACATATAAAAACACAAGGTCCACATGCTTACAGTATGGTGTGTGCAGAAATCATCCATTGCATTTCGAAGAAAAAAGGGTTACGGTACTATATATGATTTATTTATTTTTATTTTGGGGGTGCTCTAAACTCTAAGGATTCCTACATATCATTAGGCGCTGTCACAATTATATATAAAACGCTGGGAGATAGAAGTTCACGGCTTCAAATACATTAGTATACAGATATTTTTTTTCATATTATTCTATTTTAAAAACGGTTTTCTACAGATATTAACTACTTAGAACAATTTATAGATGATACAAGTGGACGCAGGTAAATTTAACAATTAAAAAGGAAATAGGTCTTGAATATTAAAAAGATATTAAATCTAAGCAAACTATTTATTGCACAGCAAAGTAAAAAGGAGATCTTATATGAACAGTACATAGCTGCTGAAACGCAGCAGGGCCTGGATTTCATTACATTCCTTTATAGTTTCAGTACCTGGATGAATTTTGTAAAGTGAACTAAAAAACATTGTGATGTACAGACATAAAAAGTAGTAAAACCTGATTTACATTATATTAAAATAAAGTGTAATGTACACTGAAATGGCAGCAAATTTACCTTAAAACTGCTTCATCAATGCGTTTTCAACAGCGATCAGTATATAATTATTGGTATTTATCATTATAGACCATATACCGTACACTTTTACCAGCCTATTTCTGCATCTGTATTCTTGTTTAGAAGAGCTGATTGCCAAGTAAATGGACCTCATTAACTTACCCTAAATGGAGGATTGAAGTAAAACTTTATTAGGCCTTCCGCAAAACTTACAAAGATAGCATACTTGTGCGACTATGCTTCCAATAAACGTTCACAAGAATGAAAATCCACATATCCTAACCAGTTTAATTTTGGGGAAGTAACTTTTTTGTGCTGAAATTATAGAATTCTGTATAATATTTAAATAGATATTTATATTTGACCTACATATGTTATTCTTGAATGTAAAATATACTACTTGTACAAAATTTGGATTTATTATTATATAGCAATAACAATGTTATATGTAGTTACAAAATGATCAAGCAAAACAACTCCAAGTGCAATTATTCACAAAACCGTCTCACTTTACATTGACGGTGAGTTACCCTTTACATAAAAAACAAAAATACTATATTCAAATAGTCAAACCAAACTCCAGCACTAAAGCCCAAATAATATAATCTATAAAGGTGAATAGCAGACTAAATTGAAACACACAAAATATTTTCCTACACTTTTCTTTACTTGATAAATTAGCATCATAATATATATTTTAAAAAAATGGAGCAGTTAATACAAAAAAAAGATGGGCAAAAATTACTTTTAAAAGATTAAATTTATCAGCTGCAAAAAAAAAAAGGGATAAAAAAAAGTTTAATGACGTTAAGAGGGAAGTAGTATGACACAGCAGTCACGCTAAATAGAGGTTACCAGGTACAATCCTTTAACACTGTAATTTCATAGGTCATATGCTGTCATGCTGTGATAATTTGGGGATTATAAAAAACATGGAGTAAAATATTGCACTTGTTTCATTAAAAAAAATTCAAAATGCTTAATAGCAGAATGGACACACATAGTTAAAGTTAAATTAATAATTAAAACAGTCAAGCTTCAGGAAATAGCAGATAAATTGACCATAAAACATACAAGCAAAATATATTATATTTTTAGTGTTTATGCATATATAATATTTTATGTACAAATATATACATATGTGCATATAGCACCACACGTTATATGAAAGTAGAGCTATACATTTTTAAATTAAAGTAAGCTTTTACAGGGCTGCTTAATTTGAATATACATCTTTTTATATCTCTAAAACATTATAAATATGTGACTGAAACATAAAACATTATTTTAACCAATCTTCATCATTTTTCCAAACAGAAGATATTGTTTATTAAATTATGAATTATAAAATAAATATAAAGATGAAAAAAAATCACACATACGCAGATGTAAATGTGATCAGGTGCAAATGGCCTTGAATAACTTTAGAAGATGCCAGTACCCTAAACACTCCCTGATTAAAATACATCTAGTCACACAAACTGACATGCCAAACAAAATATAAACAGTAAAAAAAAAAAGTGTCAGCCAAAAAAACTACAGGAATGTATCCAATCACTGAAAAAGCCTTATCATTGTCTTCATCTTCATTCACAATTTGTAAACGCCTCTGTATATTTGTAAGGCAAAGGATATCATTTGTCACATCATTTAAATGTTAATTATTGGCAGATTTTACCAAATGTCCCAACTCTTGGCAATTGCAGAAATAATTGAAAATTAACGTGCTCTGCACCAAAGTTCAATAAATTTCTCTCTTATATAGTTTGGATTGCTAATAGCCTGGTGTGTAACAAAACAGCATATTTTTCTGAGCTAATGTGGGCCTAAAGTATTTCACTTATTGCTTGTCCTAACTAATGTGTTTCATGTTAATGTACTATTTCCATAGCAGCAGGTTATGACAGTGTGTCCTTCTTCACTTACTGAAAATGAAAGGACATCTTTGCCACTAACTCCATAGCTCCAAATCTGACCTAAACCCATCCATCCAACAAGCTGAGTAATATTATTATTCACTTGCACTAGTTACACTTAAAATATAGTTTAAAAAGATAATTTGAAAATGACAAAACCAGATGCTATTAGATAATAAAAGCAGTACACATACATTGTTCCTATCGAACTAAAATTCCATTACACAGTATATGGTAAAGTTGGAGAGATGATTATTCCAAATAATAATAATATAGATGGAAATACACAACCTTATATTAGCTTTTTGTGAAAACTAAAAATAGTTTCTAGCGGCTAATATCAATCGGAGGACATTACTAAACTTATGATCAGGCAGTAGAGACTCGTTCCCCAGCCAAGAACCACAGTGAAGGAAAGTGAAGTAATTGGCTATTACCGCCCCAAGCCGCCTCTCCGTGCCCGGGCATCGCTGCTGCCCTCTCCGTACGCTTTGCATGCCCCCATTGCCACGGGATATCTCAGAGCATGGAACGTTCCCAGACACCCAGAGCCGGCACCTGGCAGAGGGCACGCTGGGCGGCTGGGACTATTACCTCCCATGTTACTGTAGACGTAACATTATAGCCACATGCACACTGGCAGTGCTATAGCAGCACTCATTCCCCCACACACCTATGTACAGGGCAACATACTGTGATATTTAACTTCCATGTGGGAGCTGTAGTGTGTTATGCCCAAGCACATCGCTGTGCTCCGGGCATCCCCTCAGCAGCGCCCCATCCCCGGCACACACACAGGACAGACAGTGTACCTGAGTCAGGCAGATAGGAGAATACATCATGGCTTGGCTGCACGGGTCCCCAGACACAGTATCCACGGGGAGAGACTTCACCTATTCATTGTACTCTGTCCCTGGTGGCTGGAGGAGAGGAAAGGGTGCAGGTCCGCTCCTGTCCGGCTACTGGGCGCCTGCCCCCTTCGCTGGCATAACCGGCGGTGCCCGAGCTCCCGGCGCTCCGTGCAGGCTGCTGAGTGATGAGCTCGGTGCTGTATAATGTGCCGGTAATATAAGTGAGCGTATTAGCTATGTCTCTCACTAAGCAGCATGTCCCGCACACACCAGCTCCCTCTCCGCTCGCTCACTCCCTTTCTTCCGCTCACTCACACTCGCACCGGTTACACCCTCTGCACCGCTCCAGCTTTCCAAATCACACTTAAGGATTTCGGATTTTTTTTTTTATTATTATTATTATTTAATTACACAATCATCAAGGAGACACTCCTCCCCCTGGTGCGCTGTGTGCTCCTCTCCTATATGTACCTCCGCCCCTTCACATGCCCACAGCTTGCAGAAGGGTACCGGCGCCCTGCCGGGAGAGGAGGGGTTAAATCAGACAGGAGGAGGAGGAGGAAGGCTGCCCAGCTCTTCTTCCTCGCCTCATACCGTCCTGTGTCAGAATGCACAGCACCTAGTACACTCACACTGTGCCCACTGTGTTACTATACTGTGTATATAATATATGTATATCTCCTGGTAATCTAATGCATGAGCCGGATGAACCTATAAAGAATCAACATCTGCCTGCTACCGAACAAGAATAGACGCATAGCCATTTATATTATATTAATAATATACTAACAATCATTCTACATAAAATGATTCTATTACTCATGTATGTTGCATTATGTACAGTATTAACACAACAGTTTACATAATGTAAATCAATTATTTAATTAAACTTCGCGAATATGACAAAATCAGTGCGTTACGTTACGCACAACCCAATAGACAGACTGCAGCACTCAGGAGCTAGAAGGCAGGAGGTGCCTTTTATACGCCCTATGCCTCACCTCTTGCTATCCCGCCCCAGGCCCTCCCTCTTTGCGGTTATCTAGGGTGAGGGGAGCCGGGTGTGGCTCTTGCTGACCTCAGAAATACTAGCGGCATAGACGTACAGCAGGTACAAATCAGGAAAATGTTTTAAAAAAGCAAAATGTAAAAACTTGATTACAACCCATATGCCATAGCTCCCCAGATTATCAACCAATACTTTCTCTATTCCCAAAGCAAGCTGTAGTTGAGTGTGTCATAACAACGTCCTACAACTGCATAAAGTGACAGAACTTGAGGCACTGTAAGGGTTAATGGTTGAGGTAAGTGGCTTGGGACATATAACGGATTTTGGAGGCTGGAAGCAGCTTCTTTTTCCCACTCTCACATACACTTAAGGGCTGACAGGGGAACAGTATTACATTCCTGTCAAGTCACACTCATTTGGAAAAAGTCCCACTCATTAGAAATAGGCAGGCTTTCCAGCATCGCTGCCCTCTTAGAGTTTTATACAGTTTTGCTCTTTAAATTCATACAGTGTCTTTCGATAGCCTAGGGCTTGGCTGGCACATTATATTTTTATTTTCCGATGAAAAAATGTGCAGCAGACATGATTGTGCTTTAAGCAACGCCAACATTTACAGCAGCATTATGCAATAAGGCAAGTAAATGAAGGTGTCAGGATTACAATACAAGGTCATACAATGAAACAGAAGGTGAAAGAGCAGAGTCGTAACTAGGGTAATGCGACCTGTGCCACCGCACAGGGCACCGCCGGGCAGGGGGCGCTGTTTGAGCCTTTCAATTTTCTGTTTATTATCATTCTCACTTGTAGCTTCCTCTTATTTTATCCCCAACATCTCCTGGCCTCCCCATCTTTTCCCTGGCCCTCCCCATGAGGCCATGTCCCTTTTTCGGGTGCGTTTTGTCCCCATTTGAAAAATAGGGGGGCGCCAATGCTCTTTCTGGCACAGGGCATCAAAAAGTCTAGTTACGGCTTGTGAGAGAGTAATTGACTACTGCTTCTAGGCTGAGGGGTTCAAGTAATTTAAAATTCTTCATATCCTTCACCTAAACAATATCACAACCTGTAATCTTATTTTATCACATCATGTCTGTCCAATGTTCAGTAAAGCAAAGAACCTTTTAGGACAGACAACTTGTGCCGTTCAACTATCAAGCAATAAGGCAGCAACACACGGGCTGGGCTGCAAGATGAGCTCAAGTACCACACGACAATATCCCAAAACTGGATGACATAAATGCGGCCTGTCACTGCAGGCAGAAAATTACTGACCTGACCACATCCATCTTTTAAATGTATTTACCAACATGATAATGGTCCAGTCGGATTATTGTCTGCAATTGCTGTTGTGGGTTATACAGCTGCTTATATTGCAACTTGTATTGTCAGTGTAAGTAAATCACACATATAACTGGTTCATTAGCGGATCTTTCTTTACATGACATCAGATAGCTCTGATGTTATAACGTAGTGCGGGTGCACCAGGCAAAATATCAAGGCCTATTGCTCGTGTGACATAGCCCTTAACATGCAATCCAAAGCTTATATTTATTCTTACCTTTACTTAAAAGAACATCAACACTTTTTAAGGCTATTTAATGGTTTTGCATTTCTGACAAGGGATATATTTACTAAAGTGTGGGTTTTTTAGAAGTGGAGTTGTTGCCCATAGCAACCAGATTCTACTTATCATTTATCTAGAATTTCTAGCACCTTCTAGAAGATAACGGCTGTTGCTAAGGGCAACATCTCCATTTTTTAAAAACCCGCACTTTAGTAAATATACCCCAACATTTCTATCAGGTAAGATATTTGCCTAGTAATATTTACAAAAAAACTGTGCTGTAGAATTGACTTTAATACAGCCCTGCTCATAGGTATGGAAATAACTTTTATATTGTTTTATAAATATATTTACACTAACAACAATGTTAGGTTTATTTCAGAGTAGTGAGCCACATTATAGCCCATTGGATATTAACTTTATAGCACACAGTCCATCTGTGATGGAACACCAAGCAATATATCACATTTTAATACAGTGTTGGCTCTTGCAGCATAAGGATTAAAGGCTGATTGGAACCGCAAGCTCCTCTGGACAGGTCTAAAGTCTGTCTGTAATGTACTGCCAAGAACCCTACTATAGTTGTGCTGTAAATATAGAAGAGCAAGTAAAAAGTAATGCTAGTTAGGGCGAAAAGGAAAAAAACGCTGAAATTTCAGTTCATACAAGAGCATTCCAGCTGGTGTGAACTGAACAAGAGACTGGGAACTGACAGCCAAAAAGTAAAATATAAATAAAATAAAAAGTGCATGTTTAGGGCCATTGGCTGTTTGTGGTTTTCTGCCTTGCCTAGTGCTCAATTTCTATGTTAGTGTGTCTGTAAATACAGAAGAAATCAAAATCAGTTAGGAGAAGGTAAGTCATGTCAAGTCATCCATGAAATGGTGACTTTTAACCTCTTTGCTGTCCTCATTAAGAAAACCTTCAAACTCGGCCCAGTGGATTAAGTGGTGGGGTGGGACCGGGAACAAAATCAGCCAGCTGCTGTAATTCTCTTGTGCCTTCCAAGCACAGTTTATATAGGGACAAGGCAAGAGGCGGCTTGGACTTTTATGCATTCCTCCATTAACCCAGTCAGTGCCCTCTATTAGTTTGTACTGGAAATTTTTGATAGCAATAAAATGTTCAATAATAAAAAAAAAAAGTACTGTTGTAATACTTATACATAGGCACTCCTACTAGCTGCTTTAGAACTAAAATTATAGTGTAAACGACAATGGTTAAATATAGAGATTTGAGGCAATGATCATAGCATATTTAAAAATCAGAATGTTTTTAGTAAACTGCAGGGTGTGGATGCCGCCAAAGAAAAATGTTGCATACGCCAAATAAGTGAATAACATAAACATATAAGACTGTTGCCTAGGAACTAGTCAGGGTTAGAACTATCAGTGGTGCAGCAGGTGCACTGCACCCGGCCCCCGAGGACTAAGGGGGAGATTTATCAAACCTTGGAGAAAGAAAATGTACCAACCATTTTACAGGCTCTGTTTGAAAAATGACAGGAGCTGATTGCTTGGTACTTTAGCTCTCTCCAATGTTTAATGCATATCACCCTTAGGGGCCCACCGCTGCTCACACCAGCAATACCTATTCCCATGGACTGCCGCTTACCTTAAGGAGACAGACCTGACCCAGTGTGTGCAGCCGCATCAGACTGTCATCTGAGCTGGACTGATAGGGGAGTCCTGCCGCCTATCAGCGCCCATGATCACAGTCGTGTACTGCATCTAATTCACAGATAGCTCACAGCCAGTGTAACTGGCGCTGCCAGAGGCTGCCTAACCGAGTGCCGAGCTGAGGAAAGCACAGGGAGTGGGTCCTCTCTCACAGAGGAGGTATGTACTAAGGTTGCGGTGACCATTCCGCCAGTCACCGCAACCTTACTAAACACATATGTACTAACATATGCGACTAGTATCGCAAAGGACAGCTCTTGCAATGAGAGCTGCCCTTTGCGAAGCAGCCAACGCCGGGTGACGGGGTCTCCGTGGGACCCCGCCGCCTCCGAGCCCCGGGAGCTTCCTGCTTGTGACCTGTGCAGGAAGTCCCGGGCTCCTCCTCCTCTCTGCACCCGGAAGAGGAGGAGGAGGCGGAGGACCCAGGAGGAGTGCGGGCCGGCGATCATGGAGAGCAGGTGAGTGGGGGCTAGCCCTGGGAGACGGCAAGACAGCGGCGCATCGTCGGGAGCAGGGTGCGGTAAGAAGCCCATAGGCTCCTATAGGGTAACGCCAGGTTTTTATGGCATTACCCTCTGCACCGATAAAAGTGAAATGCGGTAAAATCCCCGAAAACTGGGTTTTAACCGCATCTTTCCTTTAGTACATCCCGGCCAGACAGAGGCCACTGTGTTCCTGCCCACACTAAGGTTCTGGGCCACAACTAGGGATGTGCGACCGGTGCGGCCGCACAGCGCACAGGGCTCTGTGGGCGGAACGGTCGCAGCCTCACGGCCCTTGCTTTTGGTTAGCAGGGTGCCTGCAATGGCTCTCTACAGCCAGTTTCGCTGTGGCAGTGCCGCTTGTAGCTTCCTTTGGACACTATTGGTAGGAATCCTGCCGTAGATAAGCTGCCCGGAGCGTCTTCAAGACACTCTGGGCACTGCCGTAGTTCCGAATGCCGGTGGCCCTGCCCCCTATGCACAACATCATGATGTCATGCACAACGGGGGCAGGGGCAGCACCGGACGCTCAGAGCCCCTGCTACGGCTCTACAAGGTACATCGCCCCCATTCTCTGCAACATGCAGTACTATGTGCTTGAACCCCTGTCACCTACTGTCTCTCTCTGTCACCCACTGCCGTGTGGCATATTATGTACTTGGGGTGGTGGGTAGAAGAGGGGTCCAAAGCATATTTTTGCACCTTGACACACCACTCACAACTTCTACCACTAGACCTAGTGCCCATGAGACTGGCTCCTATAAGTTATTAGTCTACATACTGGTTCAGCCCACAAAATGGATGCTATTGCTGTGTATAGATAAGAGGTACACGGTAACCTAAAACCTAACTGGAGGTGTTCAAAAACTAAAGTTATGATAAGATTTATTTTTTTCTACAGCAGACTTACAGCCTTTAACTCCATTATAGAGCAAGCACAGCAGTTCTCTCTCAGGAGGTTATTTGCTATATGCTAAGTTATCTAGAGGCAGAACACTACATTACTACAATACATATGTGAAGGCCCACACACATGCAGATAGGGTTTTTTCTTGTTCTTCTATGGCCCTGCTCTACCCTGTAGCTTTTAATGCCTGTACCCACTAGTAAGTAACTACTGCCATTGTAGAGTGGATATCAGCTACGGGTCCCCCCTGACCTCCTGGATCTATAGCCGCTGCACCCCAATAGCGTTAGTTCCACTACCTATCATGATGAGGCATTGGAAACAAACTCAACCACCCATTTAGGATAAAACTGGAGCCTAACTACCATCTGCCATCTCTGATGACTTTAAATACATAAAGCAACTCCAGTCCAAAATGTTCTTGTCACTATTATATGTGTAAGGCATATTTAAAGTAGCATGCTTTTTGTTGTGTAACTCTGTTAACTAGTTAGTTAATAAAACTGCTTGCAGAGCTGTAGGGAAAAAAAAATCAGCTAAGCATTTAGTGACTGAGCTGAAACACAGCTCTCATATCTGAGAGGGGGAGGGGAAGGGAAAGTACAGTTCAATCCAAGAGAGAAACTCTGACATTGGAGGTAGGGCTTGTCTCCATGCCAAAAATAAAAACAGAGAGAAAGAGAGGAGAGGGTAAGACGGAGGGGGGCGACTGCAGTATTGGTGTAGCTACAGACTCATTTTTTTGTCAGCTTCTCTTTATTCCCTATTGATGCCGCATTTCATCACCCACATTTCTTAACTGTTGGCTGTCCCGCACTGCCAAACCATTTCTGATTTTATGTAACTGGGGAACACACAAACTGTATACCACGGCAATATTATACTATCTAGAGGCAGTGAAAATAATTGTAACTATACACAGCAAGATAATGAGAGGAAAACAAAAAGGTTTCCAGGCAACTTTCATTTAGTATGGATGCAAATCAGTGCACTGAATACAATAATGAACAGTTGCAACACAGAGCCATTGAAAGTGTGTAGTCATAAACAAAAGGTGTAACTTCTATAGTGACAGTTATTATTGGTACTAAGCTTTATCCATATAACACTGACATATTATGCAGCTCTTAACAGAGAATGTTATAATCATTCATATCATAGGCTTCCCCATTGGAGCTTACAGTCTAAGGGGTCTATGTACTAAGCAGTGTTAGGAGACAGAGTGAAAAGTGATAAGGTGCCAGCCAATCAGCTCCCAACTGTCATTTTTCTAACACAGGCTGTGAGATGGCAGTTAGGAGCTGATTGGCTGGTACCTTATCACTTTTCACTCTGCCTCCTGACACTGCTTAGTAAATAGACCCCGAAATTCCCTAAAGCACAAATAGTAGGGTTAATTGCAGAGGGTCCTATTTATCACTAAATATTTGCAGCATATTCCCAATATTTAGTATCCCCCAGATGTATTATGAAGGGACTGCAACAGAAATTTCCATTAGGTTTCTATGGGGGATGTGATGCTGTCAGAAGATAGCGTTGTGCTGCTGTAGCCTATGGGCTATACTTCGCAAAGATTACAACCCCCCTGCCCCCGCCCCGGCAATGGCCATCGCACTAATATCACATTACTATGCGATTATTGATAAATGGACCCCAGAGTCATTTCAGAAATGAACCTACCAGTATGTTTTGGACTGTGAAGGAAACCATCGCACATAAAGGAAATCACATTTTGTCAACATTTTACAGCAACATAGTGACCTGAGGGCCTGATTCAGAGCCAGACGCTCTGACCAGAGCGCTCGCTCTGAATCAGGGCCCTCCTACCTAAAATTGCAGCTTATGCGAGCGGCCAAAAAGATGGTCGTGATGGTCAAGACCATCGCGACCACCGGGCTTGCGACGAGACCCTGCGGTAGGGTCTCGCTGCCACAAGCCCAGGAGTGCTTTTGGCTCTATCAGAGCCAAAAGCACTCCCACTGACATCACTAGTGATGTCAGTGGGGCCGGCCCCAGACGGTAGGCGTTCCCATGGGAACGCCTCCATCTGGGCAACAACGCCCCCGGCACGCCCACCAAAGGGGGCGTGCTGTCCTCACCATCCACAGCACACCCCCTTTGGTGCGAGACCCATAGCGACAGCTTGGCTGTCGCTATGCGGGTCTCGTGCATGTGCACGACAGCTCCCTCCATCGTGCGCATGAGCACTAGGGCACCATCGACCCGCTTGCGAGCGCTCAGCGCTCACGAGCGGGTCTGAATTAGACCCTGAGAACACCACTTGGGCCCTTAGTACAGTAACATAGTCACTTGCCTAGTTGGTCTACGAGTAGCACCAGCCCATATCTGATAAATATGCTTTACAAAAGAAACAATACACTCAGATGCAAGTGAAATCAAACAGTTATATCTCCAGGCTATCTCATACACAATCCGACTATCCATGAATAATGGTACATTATACTTTTCCCAGGATTGGCAATGCAATAAAGAGTTTAACATTATGGATATATGATCCAATCATCCTAAGCAATAGTCAAAGCTCTCTTCTTTATGTACAAAACAGCCTTTAAGCAACTCACAGCTCAATGTTAAGATGATACTGAAGCTAAGCAGAATAATCTGTGAAATCATCCTTCCATTCACTCTGATGGCATTACTGACAGAGGAGGGTTAAGGTAAAAGCCTCTGAATAAAAAGGATACAAAAAACTTACTTTAACTGATGCAAATAAGCCTCAATACACAATGATGCCTCAACAGTTTTGGGTACTACAACCTATAGAGACAATTTACCTATCACTTCCCCATAATAGCTTACAAGGTCAAATGTCAATCCTTTAACAATAATCAAAAGTGATGCAAGTACAGCGAGCAGACCAATCTGCAAAGTGATGCAATGAAAATAGCGTCACATAAATTCATACATGCAGAATTCCTTGCAACTCTGTAGATGCTTTTGTTTCCTGCGTAAATAAGCACTTAGAATGATTGAAAAATGTATTTATTCACCTATGCTTCTGGGTATCAGTTGTAATTATGAAGCATGATTTTATTATCTTTAAGAATCATTTCCCCATCCAGAAAGGGACAGAGAGGTCAGGTAATACTTAAGGATAACTGAAGTGGCGAGTATCAGATAACTGCCATTCATATTCATATACTGTATTTCAGTGTTTTTTCTAAAGGTGGATACACATTAGACTATATGTAGCCCGAACCGGCGGATCGTGCAAATCGGCAAATGTGTACCAACTATGTCGGCCCTTGTGCACTACCGCGGTGTTGGTCATCACATAGACAGAGCTGCAGTACATGCTGCTCAATCTGTCAATTTGATGATTGACCCCATGCATTTGGATGCGACAGGTGAATGACATATAGTGTGGTCATTCACCAGATCGCGATGATGTGTACGTATCGTCCAAAATGTCATCCAATGCATCTGCCTTTAGCTGGGTCGTCCGTCGCATTGTAGTTCGTCTGAGGTTTACCCAACTTTAGAGATCTGCTAGGATCTTAATTTAAAACAGTATTTATGCCTGAAAAAGTAACAAGTCACCCAAGTAATCTTGACCTTTGATTTAATGACATTAAAAAAAAAATCACATGTATTCTAAACCTTAAAAATACTGATTCTTTTATCTCCTTGTGCTATCACCAGTATGCCAGGGTGTACAAGCTGCAGTCAGTGTAAGCATACTTCTCAACTTTGTAGGGTTGATAATCGGGACTGTCCAAAAAAGGAGTCTTGGTCTCGGTGAGGGGACGTGGCCTTGCGGCACGTCCCCTCTTCGTCACTCCGGGGGCAAGACCAGCATCCACAGAGATGCTGTGCTTCCCCCAGGGCTCTCCACTATTCACTCGCTGCTCTGCTCTGTGAGAGTCTTTTCCCCCAACTTCCTCCCCCACCGCGGAACACTGTGGCCTGCAGGTGGGACAGTACCTGAATAGTGGGACTGTCCCACCAGAAGCGGGACAGTTGGGAGGTATGGTTGAAGAAGAAAAAAAAAATACTGACTCGTGCATGCGACTCTGTCTTCTAGGCACTGCATTGGCTGCAGCACCTACAAGCATATTACGGCAGGCAGGTAAACTTCCGCATCCACACTCCCACCCCCTTCTCCTCCACGGCTTCTAGGGTCTTCACCAGCTGTGACCATAGTAGAAGTACATTAGAGCTGGCAGAAAGGCTTCCCATTGGAAGCACGATCCGCCGATTGTAGTCCAGCATATGATTAGCAGATAGTGCTTCCAATGGGAAGCCAATGCAATCACTATGGGCTCACTGGTGGTGGCAGATTTTTACTAGCTAAAATTTGCCACTGGTCACATGGGTATGGTGCTGAAAATGATCACTGGTGGTGGCGGATTTTTACTAGGTAAAATCCACCATTGGCCACAAGGGTATGGTGCTGAAAATGATCAAGGGTCTGTTATAAGCAGCGGAGCTGTATGAGGGTCTGTACATTTACTACTTTATCATCCTTTATGTCACCCTAAATCATACTTACCCACTAACCCGGAAGTTGTGGGAGGCTCTTAAATTTGCGGGAAAGACTACTGGTAAAGTGGGCAAAACCCCTGCATCCCACCGGCCGACCGTGAAGTGGGTAGGATGTGGGTGTTGATGACATGTTTCACTATGAATCGCATCATTGTGCCCCATCCTCAGCATTGAATAGACATTAATGATGGCAAACCACCACAGAGGCCAGGACTGCGATGATGTGGTTTTAGTTGCTCCGCCCCATTCTGCCCACACAAAGACAGGAACACCAGCAAACCATCAAGGGGCGGGGAAGTAATGGTGTGTATCGTGGTGCTCCATCTCCATCCCACCCACTTGCCTCCTCCTCTCCCGGGCTCAAGCTTTCCAAAGTTGGCAAGTATGGCCTAAATACACAAAAGCAAAAAAAATGCAGAATTTTGTGAGGAAAACAGAAATACATTTTTAATACTAATGATTAATGGATGACCATGTGAATAGCTGGGCGGCTGGTCATCATCATGCCGTCATGGTGTTGGGCCTATATTTATGTGGAGGCCTTTAGTTGTAGTCCCAACTGCTCCATTGTTAATCTGGTCCTGCATATATATATTGTTAAACTATTATGCGTACACTACACTATGCAAATAATCTCAAATGTGACTATGCATTTAATAAAACAAAAAAAAGACTTTAATGATGTTCAAAAAAATTTTTTTTTTTCCCCTTCACATTTGGAACCACGTCTCTCCAAATCCAGCACTTGTCACTGTAGTACTTTGGGGTCTATTCAGCAACAGTGACGATGTTGCCCAGAATATTATCGGGCAACATCGTCAAAATATTTTATCAATTATGTTAATATATGTAAGCTATTCAGCAATATTTTCAGCAGGGACAGTGGTTGCGGTAACACGCTGTCCCTGCGATGTCACAGAAGGTATTGTTTTCGGGATTCCGAAAACAATCTCTTCTGTTATGTTCCCTGCACATGCTTAGTCATGCGCTCGGTACCAGTCTCCGTTCTGGCTTCCCGGTGGCCGCGGAGGGGTAAGTACAACTTTAGCCTCCCAAAATTGATTGATGTGTATACAGGCTTTATACTAGCCTGTATACATGTATATTTATGTGCTTCTTTATATTTAACATTTAAATATAAATGTTAAATATAATCGCACATAAATATACATGTATACAGGCTAGTATAAAGCCTGTATACACATATCAATCAATTTTGGGGGGTTTAAAAGGCTCTAGAGTGACTTACATGCTGCCAATTACAGGGAAGTAGGGATGGAGACTGGGCGGGCTTACAAGATGCTGCAGGGACTTTCGGGAAAATTTCCCTCTGTCCCTGCAGTTTTCGGGAAATGTAAGTATTTTCTTCATGTAACGCCGTTCTAAAATGGCGTTATATAAAGTAAATATTTATTGAGTGATTTAATACTTTTTGCTTTGCTGAATAGCAAAAAGTGTTAAAGCACTGTAGAGATCAATGGCTGATCCCTACAGTGCGGTACTCTATGAGATGGGAATCAATGGAGAAGATAATTGCGTTATCTTCTCCATTGTCTCATTGCTGAATAGGGGAGCTACATAAAAAATACGGAAATCATAGTTTCCGTATTTTGTATGTTAAAAAATCAATTCTGAATAGACTCCTTTGTCTCCACTTCATGGGGCATATGTATCAAAGCTTGATGTGAAATAAAATTGTGAGATATATATCACCAACCAATCAACTTCTAACTTACATTTTGCAGGCTGTGTTTAAGAAATGATGGTTTGGAGTTGATTGGTTGGTGGTATATATTTCACAATATTATCTCACATCAAGCTTTGATACATATGCCCCCATGTGTATACAAAATATTCATATGCAGTAGTATGCTGAAAGTGTCTTTAATCCAAAACTATATCTTGTTTTAGCAAAAGTAATTTGTAACAAAATTTGCACCTGGCTTGGGCTTGTTTAGTGGAAAATAAAAAATGTCTACTTTTTTCCTTATGGACACAGTTAAATGAAGAAAGTCATGCTGCTAGTAATGTTACTGTCATTATTCTGCACTCTGCCTGTGTTGTAAATTTCCTGCCCATTTAGAAATCTGAAACTCTGTACATTCCCTTAGGCTGAGCCTGCCCCACAGATGAATGGGGTAATTGACTGAACCGGGGAATAAGTGGGAGGATTTTAGAAACCACAGGATATTCACAACAAGCAATCTGCACTGGAATACAAACCATACACATTTTTTACCTTGTCCTCAATGTTGATGCCACTAATCTATAAAAAGAGGCTTCATTTATATTGGGCTTCAGTCCTGGAATGCTTCTTTTTTTTTTTAAAGAACATCTGCTTTATAGTCTTATTTTTTTTCTTTTTGACTGTGTGGGAGTTTGCCGTATAAAAAGGAGAACTTAAATATAGCACATAATTTGAATGTTACGCACTATTCACACAGATATGCGCATTACCTTAAGGTCCCAAAATGCCATTTTAGTCTGCAGAGTTTGCATAGTGGTGGGTTTAAGATTATATAATAAATGCAATCAAGTTCTTATTATTTAATTATTTCCACAAGCTGTGTAGTTCCACATTGGTGGGGGTACAGAGGGGCAACCACTACGAGGCCTGCCCCTGCCACCCTCCCGCCGAAGCTCCTGCACGAACAGACCACTCCCTGTTTTGCATACACAGTGGGTGCATAAGCATGATCAGACATGCCCAGGAGAGTCCCCTGCCCTGCTCTGCTGAGAGGAGATCGGGCTGAGAAGGCTAGAGTAGCATCGCTGGGCAACTACTCAAAATTTGTATTGGTATGCAATGTAAAGTGCCTGTAGTTATGGGCAGCCGTGAAAGCCAGATTTACTACCTTTACCATTGGGAGAATCTGTAGGGCTAATGTAGTGGTTTGTGCATCTGCAAGCTAAAAGCTTTGCCACCCATTGATTTTACATCTCAGCCTCCACAACCATCATCATAGTACTAGCACTTGCACTAGCCCCATGCTAGATGCAAGCAGGCTTCCCTTCTCCATACACATGACTCAGAATGGCACAAAGCCTTAGATACATACCCTCAACACTCCCACAAGACACGGCGGTTGCAGCCCTAAAACCATACTTGCCTATCTCACCTGGAACTGGCAGGATGCTCCCAAAAATTGGGTGCTAGTCCCAGCTGCCTGGAAAAGTGGGCAAGTCTTCCAGCTATACACTGGGACCCCTCCCGTATCCACACACACACACCCCCGCAGCAGATGGAGTGATGATGCAATGCACGCAGAACCACGTCATCATGGCCCTGTTCCGTTTCACAATGCCGGTAATCATGGCATTGTGTAGGGGGGAAGGGGCGACGATGTTGCATGGTCATTCCCCCAATCCACCCGCAATTCTGTGTCATGTCCACCCACGCCCCCCCCCCCCCCGCGCCCCATGATGACCTGGTTGTCCCCTCCTGGATGGGGCAGCCAGAATGTCAGCAAGTATGCCTAAACCACACAATTGTATGAATAGACAGATCCAACCGAGTTGTACAAATATATAAAAAAATGCATAATACCACACATGACTTGTTCTGTGTACAAATACTTGCCATTTGCACCGATGTACAGAAATCCTTCCAACTCAGAATCAGCCCCATGGTCTGTTCTTGGATTGCGTATACAAATATTAACCAAAACAAATTGATTTATTTTAAATACTGCATTCACTATCTAAATAAATTAACAAGCATCATTTCAGAACTTATGGAAAATTATATATTTTTTTTACATATCTGTTTATGTTAATTTTGAGATTCATCATCTATGATTGTATCAGTGTCAACTTTAGTTAGTGTTAACCAAAATCACCATCAAACACCATTACTCCTATAAATGTATGTTGCTACTATACAGGAAGAGCACGTTTGGCACATTAATAACACTGAACATCATCCAAGCCACAAAAGTGTGGTGCACTGAAAGTGGTTTTGTGGTTCTACTGTTTTATATTAGTGGATAAAGAAAAATCTAGATGTAACAACCATTTAAAAATATCTGATTTATGGCTTCGTCCATATGGATGTATTACTCAGTCATGCTAGTTGTGTTGGAGGACGGAGGAGCATGAAAAATAATTCAAATCAAATTTTCCACTTTCATACACACTGACATATGCTCCAACATGCAGATATACAGTATAGTATGAGAAAAACATTCACAAAAAAAAACATAGAAATCGAACCCTCTAAAAATATTTTCTATTTGAAATAAACTGGACTGAATTAGTTCATTGATGTTATAGATTAGTCCAGTGGTTCCCAAACTCTGTGCAGTGGCACCTTGTGGTGCCTCGGGACACTTGCAGGGGTGCCTCAAGTTGGTAGTCCAGCACCAAATGAAATTATTTATGGTCACTGTAATGTAAATATGTCTAATATGTGCACAAACAGAAGCGCAAACCTGTCCACCACCACATAACTGAACCTAAGGATAACAGGTGAGCACAATTTACTTCACTTTACTACATTTCTGAATTTCTCAATAACAAACGTTTGGCTTAGGGGTGCCACGAAAACAATGCCGATACTGTAGGGACCGTGGTTCAATAAAGTTTGGGGACCACTGGATTAGTCTATTAATTGAACTAAAGTTATTGCATACCCAAAATCTTAAACTCTTGTGTGGGCATAACTGTAGCAGACTGTTGGAAGTTTAAGTGCAGCTTTCAGAAAAGTATGGATGGGAAATCTATTTTGTGTGATAAAAATAACTAAGGGAATTGTTTTTTAATGTAGTATTTCAATCCAGCTGCATTAGTCAAAGAAAAATAACAATTTAAAGTAATGTGCTTTACATTTCCTGCTGTTGTGCCCAATGCAACTTCAAAGTTAAAAAAGACACGGGCAAGGCATATAAATTCATAGGTTAGACTTAATCTTGTGTGTTTTGGCGCCTTTTCACTGCCAGCTACTGTAAAAAGTGGAGATCTTGTCTGTCCTGTCTCAAGTTCAATGGCAGTTTCCTTCCACAAGCAACAGAAGAGGGGGAAGGGGAGAGGGGCATGTTCAGTGCACTAATAATAATTCAGATCACACCACTTCAGAGCTCCTTGTGTCAAAGTAAAGAGATGTTCCACCCCCTCCAACCTGAGATTTCCAGCTAACACAATTCCAGACAGGGTCAAACACACAGGCAGCCATGACTGAGGTACTGTCAAGAGATCACCTATGTATAATTGGAAATTTGATCAGACAATGGCAACATTGTATTTACACTCAGGTTACTAGTACTTGTTACTTGTAAGCCTGTATTCATATTGTGAAAAAAAACACATTCTGATCTTTTAAATCTACATAAGGACTTCCAAAATATTTTCTTACAGGCCGTTATATGATTATATCAATAGCTGATATATTTTTAGCCCAAGAAGTTACTTCTAGGACTGCAGGAAACAATAAAAACAAACAAATAAAAATAAGTGGAATATAACATGTTTACAACAACTATATATTTAAAGCCCATGGTAACAGACACCAATACCTAGATGGTCTAGAAATTGGCCTAGCAAAGTTTAATCACTTATTACACAACAAGATGCTGAGCTAGGATTGAAGTCAAATGAACGGCAGTCTGTCGGCCAGATGCAGCCATACAAGGCTCTTTTTGTTGGCCCTACCTTCCAAACAATTGGCATAGGTTCTATTGATGAATAGCATTCAGCCTACGATCACATAGTTATAATAAATTAGCATATCTCTTAAACTGAAATAGTTGAAATAAAGCAAAATGCATACTGCATATATTTGATTTTTTTAAAAATGCAAAAAGGAAAAAGCTCAACACACATATCCAACACTGGTCTGACCCAGGTTGATATAGACATAGATATTGTTAGGCATACAATGTGCCATGTTGTATTTAAAACAGGAGGCAACGAGAGACACTAAAAGTAATGCAGTTAAACCTCACATTTCTGTGCAAGAATGGAATACAAATCACTGGATTTATATACAACACCTGCAAGAGAATTACAGTGTAATACAGCATGAACAGTTTTATCCTTAGTGAGCAACATAATAACCTACAGGATGCTTAACAGGTGTAGAGCAGAAGGCTTCCTGTTCTCCAGACTTTACAGACAAGCCAAACTCTCAAACATAAACCACCAGAAGTACATAAATATTGCAAATATGGATTAAGAACAATGTGTGCAAATTAGCATGAACCATAACTAAGTTACATTCTGACACATAGGGCTGCAGATGGGGATGGAATTGATGTATTGGAAACTCACATACCTAAGATTACAGAGACAGGAAATAGCAGACAAAAACCAGTGCCCAGACAGAACACACAGAGCATGTTTGGCTAAAACGCCACACTCAGGATCAGGGCAATTGCAGTGCTACAAACTGAACAACAAAATTCTGTAGGCAATTCAGAGGAAACAAGGTCTTTTTGTCACTTTCTAATAAGTAAAAACTCTTAAATGGTAACTAAACAAAGTACAAGATGGCTGATAAAAGGGTTACTAATAACAGATATATCAGAGTTTCAGAAGTGGTGATTGTGGAGGGAATTATAAGCTTCCTGTCCATACACTGCAGACAACCTCTCTGAAGTCTGAATATGACAATATTATAGAACACTTATTTACATTAGCTTCTTAGAAATTTTAATTGTGAAATCTCTTTTCTATCAAGGTATGAAAACTTTTACATGTAGATATCTGAATATTATTAGTAGGCCCCTTAATAAGTTAGGCCATTTAATGTTGTAAATTTAACCTATTTACATTGGTTATCAGTGATAGGTATTTATGACACATGGCAGGAATTACCTAGAGATAAATAAACCACACCTTCCCATACATACAGTAAGGAAGATGCACTGCTAAGTGCACAGTAAAGCATTGACATCAAGTAGCTCTAAACAAACTTCTTGGGGTTAAACAAGGATATAAGGTTTATGCTCATGCAATCTGAAGACTGTGATAATAAGAACCTTGTCTACTTACGTTGGAACAGCAAGACGTAAACGGATGTAGATATTACACATTATAAATTACTGACAAAAATGCATAAGATAAACAAAGACCCTTTTGTCAAGCTTTTTTTAAATTAAAACCTAGTTATAGCAAAAATCAAAAGCAAATTATTCCTAAAATTAAAAGTGCAGTAAAACCTATGGAAAATACAAATGCTGTACAAAAAGGGCCTCTTGTTCCAATGCATAGCCAAGTTACATGTGCTCTTATCCCTTGCAGCGCTCAGCTGCTAGGTGTCTGCCAGAATGAGGAGGAAGAGTTGCGGCAGGATAGTTGCCAAGTTCAGCACTCTTGGACGCAAGCTCCATCCACTGATTGCTGGCAGAGACGTATGACCCACATCCACATGCTGCCAAAGAAGCAGAAGACAAACAACCGGCACTTCTAGCTCATCCCACAACAAGTTATGTCACTAAAATATTCAGGAAGAAAGGTTATTACAGGGATTGTAACATTCCCCCCCTACTGTCCCAACGCACAGCAGCAGCAGCACACTCTGCAAATAGGAGAGATCTACAGCCAGGTCTGCTGCTGACCAGGAACGACGTCCTGCACCCTTCAAAAATATGACTGCATGCCAGCATATCATGCTAACCCTCAGTCTGTGCCCACAAGCCAAATATCATCATACTTGTGAAACCAAGCCGGAAGAAGCACGGCAAATGCCAGGTGTTAGAATGTCCAAATCACATACCATTGCACTGTATTGCATTAAATTAAAGGGATCCTGTAATCTGAGCACAGCACAGGCGCGGTGGATTCACATTTCTTAGGTGACAGCTAATTTCTCTGGCAGGGGTGTTTTTTTTTTTGTTTGCTTTTTTTTTTTATTATCAAGTCTAATTCCCTGGAGTGATTGCAAGTCTTATGTGGGTTGATGTGTTTGCTGTTTGTTCATGCGATGGTTTTATATAAATACGTGTAAGGACTAAAGAGCAGAGCCGGAAGAAAATAGTCTTGGCAGGGTGATGAAGTCAAAGTACAAGGCAATAAGAGCTGCCTGAGTGCCTGCTGTGCCTAGCTTTACTTGCAATCCTGCACTCCTGGAGGGTGGCTGTGCTGGGCTGACTTGAACGCGGTCCAGGAGAGGCTGATCCCGTTTTTTTGGAGCTGGGCTGGTCTGTGAGTGCTGTTGGCAGGGTTTTTCCTCTCTTTCCCCAGTGTGTCTCCCTGGCCCCCCTGTCAGTCTGGCTCTGCTCTGCACATCAGGCAGCTCATAGCAGACCCGGTTCTGCACTTGGACGAGTTCCACCTCTTGCTGATTGGACGGGAAGGCGGCGGCTCCCTACTCACCCTTCCCACCTTCCCTTCTCCTCCCTATTCAGCCAGCTCCCCCGTCTACACTCCAGCTGTCACAGCCCTCCCAGATTCTCCTACAACTCCCCCTCCATCCTCCCTACTTTTCCTTCTGCAGTCACTCCCCTCCTGTAAATATTACATTCCTGCTTTCGCTTCAAATCATTTCCTTCATTCTCTCCTCTTCTCTCTTCTTTCTTTCTTCTCTCTCTCCCTCCCTCTCTTTCTCTTCTCTTGTTTCTAAAGAAATCTAGCAATGACAGTACAAATAAATCTGATTTTCACTAAGCAATTCTAACATTGGTGTAAACTAGTGACTGACGACACGAGAGATGATAAATATGCCTAACACACGTTTAGTAAATGTTCCATAATGCTCACTGATTATATTCATATCCTGCTATAGAAAATGAATTGAAAGAAATCATTGGTTAGTTATATATTTGCGATCTTAAACAAAAGTCATCATGCATGTCCCTGCCATGTAATTCTCTGCTGCATCTGGCTTAACTTTCCCTTACCGTACCCCTGTTTCTTTCTATCACTAAACTTGGGAAGCTCAGCTCTTGGCTTCCTCCTTGTGGCTAGGAGAAATAGGATAGGGGGAGGAGGGGGCTGCAGGGACATAGTGATAGTGTGAAGTAGCCTGCCTTGAGGAGGGGGGGAAAGCAGAGAAACCATTCTCCATATTTATGAGCAGACAACCAATAGACAAGAGAAGTGTTACTGCAAAAAGTCTAGTCTGCTGTGAGACCCAGACAGGTCAAAGGACCCTGAAATCAGCACATGATGCCAATTGAATCAATCCTGTTTTCTTGCAGAATGTGTCTGGCACTTCAGTGTCTGTAAGCTGCAGCCCAGTGTTATAAGTATGTACTGGGAGAGGCCAGGTGCTTGGGAGAGAGCTCATTAGTACCACTGTGCCTGGGTCTCCATTGCTGATTCACGGCTACAAGAACAGTTACATAATTATAAATACATTTTAAACTGGTTTAATGTCTATTATTATACATTATTTCTTGTAATTTATGTTATTTCTTTAACTCCAGGAATTTTAAATAGTGATACAACTACTGTAAATGGTAAATGATTATCTATTTTAGACTATTTTTATCACCGTGTGCTTCACTGAATTGCTCCTAAATATCTTGATAAATTGTTGCTGTAGACAATTTGATTATACATATAATCAATACTTTTTTGTGGGGGTGCCCAGGGGTACACAGTACTGGCACATGTTTTTTTTTTGGTCTAATTTTTAGTTGCAACTAGTTTCGAAAACTGGGAGAAATCAGTGAAATAATTTCAGAAATGATTTAAAAAAAAAAGCATAAAGGCGCTGATCCAGTGTGTGTAAGTTAGTCTAAATCTTCAATCAACTTGTAGCTTTAGGTGAGTACCTGCAACTCATAGAAATAAATGTGCTAGAAATAATGAAATCCCTGTGTTTTATAATACAGTTATCATTCTTTCCCAGTAGGTTTTGCAACACCTGATGAAGGAATTTTTCCAGGTAAATCAATACTGCTTTACTGAGAATGAGAGAACAGACTGTGACTGTGTCATCTTTTCAATTTTCACGTTGAAGTGATTTCTTGTTTTTATTCCAGATCTCTTGTTTTTATTCCTGATTGGTCTGGCAGAAACAATGCATCATGTTAAATTGTTATATAGCCCACCCCTATTTGCATGCATATTGCCAGTATGCATGAATGCTGTCGAGCCGAGCTGTCCCGTTGAAGTACTGACTTCCGGGTTTGTTAGCCAGCAGTTCTAATACACATGTGCAATGTTACTTATAGGGCTCTATCTCCAGAAAGATACGTTTTCTGCAGCTAGATGCATATGGACACATCACAGGTCCATAGAATTCTACAGGGCTTGTTGTGCCTCGGTCCACAGCAGATGTCTCCATTATCTGCTGCTGACCTTTTTATTACATATGGGCATCCATGTGTATTGCGATAAACCTCAGGAAACTACAGTTTTCAGTGGTTTGACTACATCTTTAGTAATGATACATCCCACTCCAGCTTGAGAAAGGCACAGTGGTGGCTGAAACGCGTTGGTGCACCCTGTGCTGACAGATCTGGATCCAACCCAGGGCGTTTCTAGATAGGAGGGGGCCCGTGTGCAGTCTCTGTCCAGGTCCCCTGTTCTCTCTCTGGCAGCCAGCACCTCAGCGCTGCACCTGCAGAATCTGGGCACTAGAATTGGCGCAGGTCATCGGGAAAATGGCATGGACTTCGGAAGGGTAAGTATTAACACATATGGGTGCAGGGTGTGTGTTGTGGGCCCCCCCAAGATCCAGGGCCCCATGTGCACTGCACATCCTGCACCCATTATAAATACACTACCGATCCAACCCCAAGTTTCTCCTGCTATTACAATCCAGCAGCCATGGAGAACTCCATAGAACCCACACCTCAACTAGGTGACTGCGAATTGCCAATTATGGAGATACAGGAACTTCTGAGCTGGGCTGATATACACAGCACTCTAGCAATAAGACTTAATTACCAGACTATTGGGGGTATAATGAGCTGGCAGGACTTTGGGAGATATAAGACTGCATTGTATATACAACTAATTGTGGCACCTGAAATCAGCCTGCAGCCAACTCCCAGTGTCAGGAAATACTCGCTAATGTTTAATTGAAACTACCGCTGGCAACATTGTAGCAGCTTTTCATCTGTATCTAAAGCCTGTGACTTGGAGCCCATTACAAAGGATAATAGTACAGTACCGTATAATTATGAACTTTGGGCCTGATTCAGAGCTGAACGCTCTGACCAGAGCGCTCGCTCTGAATCAGGGCCGTCCCAGCTAAATTTGGAGCGGCCTCCTGGCCGCTCGCACAGCTGTGGGTGACCACCCACAGCTTATGTGAGCGGCCAAAAAGATGGTCGCGATGGTCAAAGACCATTGCAACCATCGGGCTTGCGACGAGACCCTGCGGTAGGGTCTCGCTTCCGCAAGCCCAGGAGTGATTTTGGCTCTACCAGAGCCAAAATCACTCCCACTGACATCATTACTGATGTCAGTGGGGCCGGACTCAGACGGTAGGCGTTCCCATGGGAACGCCTCCGTTTGGCAGTCACGCCCCCGTGCCGGGGCGTGCTGTCAATCAACATCGACAGCACGCCCCCTTTGGTGCGAGACCCGGAGCGACGGAAAGCCCGTCGCTATCCGGGTCTCGCGCATGCGCACGACGGAGCTCCCTCTGTCGTGCGCATGCGCAGTGGGGCAACATCGACCCGTTTGCGAGCGTCCTTTGCTCGCGAACGGGTCTGAATGACCCCCTTTACTCTTATGGTTAATTTGGCAAATACCTTAAATAAGGAAAGAATGATGCTATCTTTGGCTAACAACTATTGGGTGCGAGTCAATTCTATGTAATGCTGAATAGCAACCAGGAAGGAGTTGCCAGAGTTATTCTATTGACCATGCTGTAAGCTCCCGACTAGAGTATTTCTGAGATGCGAGCAGAAATCTAGCTAAACTAGGGCCGTGATGCAGGTTTCCTGCTTAGCGCATGCGCTAACAGCATTGCTGCCGGTACCTAAGTCGGAGAATGTCAGTTACCGCAACTTAACTCGTGGTCACTGGCATCTCCTGACTAAGTGCAGAGTACAACGCGGCCAATTGAATAGCCCTGGAAACTCCTTCCTGGAGCTATTCAACATCGCACTGAAATGAATCGCCCCCATTGATTAACTTCTCCTGGAGATTTGATGCAAACATTATAAATTAACTGAAACATTAATTAGGGTCACAAAGCTAATCATTTATTGCTACATTGATATATACATTGCCTTGCAACAATATTCACCCCCTTTGCATTTTTCATGTTTTGTTGCCTCACAACCTGGAATTAAAATGGATTGTTTGAAGGTGTGCATCATTTCATTCACAGAACATGCCTACAACTGTGAAGTTGTCTTTTTTTTATATTGTGAATCAAACAACATTTAGGACAACATAACAGAAAACTTCAGTGTGCATAACTATTCACCCCCCTAAAGTCAGTACTTTGTCGAGCCACCTTTTGCAGCAATTGCAGCTGCAAGTTGCTATGGATAAGTCTCCATGAGCTTGCCACATCTTGCCCCTGGGATTTTTGCTCATTCGTCAAGGCAAAACTGCTCCAGCTCCTTCATGTTGGATGGTTTCCGCTAGTGAACAGCAATCTTCAAGTCTGACCACAGATTCTCAATTGGATGGAGATCTGGGCTTTGACTAGGCCATTCCAACACATTTAAATGTTTCCCCTTAAACCACTTGAGTGTTGTTTTAGCAGTATGCTTCGGGTCATTGTCCTGCTGGAAGGTGAACCTCCGTCCCTGTCTCAAATCACAGGCAGACTGAAACAGGTATTGCTCAAGAATATCCCTGTATTTAGCACCATCCATCTTTCCCTCGACTCGAATCAGTTTCCCAGTCCCTGCTGCTGAAAAACATCCCCACAGCATGATGCTGCCGCCACCATGTTTCACTGTGGGGATGGTGTTCTTGGGGTGATGGGATGTGTTGGGTTTGCGCCAGACATAGCGTTTTCCTTGGTGGCTGAAAAGTAAAATTTTAGTCTCATCTGACCAGAGCACCTTCCTCCATACATTTGGGGAGTCGCCCATATGCCTTTTGGCAAACTCAAATCGTGTCTTCTTATTTTTATCACTAAGTAATGGCTTTTTTCTAGCCACTCTTCCAAAAAGCCCAGCTCTATGGAGTGTACGGCTTATTGTGGTCACATGCACAGATACACCAGTTTCTGCTGTGGAACTCTGCAGCTCCTTCAGGGTTACCTTTGGTCTCTGTGCTGCCTCTCTGATTAATGGCCTCCTTGCCCGGTCTGTGAGTTTTTGTGGGCGGCCCTCTCTTGGCAGGTTTGTTGTGGTACCATGTTCTTTCCATTTGATGATGATGGATTTGATGGTGCTCCAGGCGATCATCAAAGAGTTGGATATTTTTTTATAACCCAAACGAGGAAGTGTACTTCTCAACAACTTTGTCCCTGACTTGTTTGGAGAGCTCCTTGGTCTTCATGGTGTGATGCCTCTTGCTTAGTGGTGTTGCAGCCTCTGGGGCCTTTCAGAAAAGGTGTGTTTATACTGATAGATCATGTGACACTTAGATTTCACACAGGTGGACTTCATTTCACTAATTATGTGACTTCTGAAGGTAATTGGTTGCACCAGAACTTTTGAGGGGCTTCATAGCAAAGGGGGTGATTACATATGCACATGCCAATTTTCAGAGTTTTATTTATAAAGATTCTTTTTTATATATATTTTTCTCATTTCACTTCACCAAATTAGACTATTTTGTGCAGATTCATCACATAAAATTCAGATTAAAATAAATAAATAAATGACAGGTTGTAATGTAACAAAAAAGGTAAAAAGCCAAGGGGGTGAATACTTTTGCAAGGCACTATATATATATATATATATATATATATATATATATATACATATATATATATATATATATTAGTACTTTTTTTAGACTGGCACTCCAGAAAACGCTGCTTTAAATACCTGGGTGCCCTCCCCGGGAAACATGTAATCTCCAAATTCCGCTCGACATTACGGGCAGCACTCCTCGGATTTATTACTAAAACATCACTAAGTGTGGTCTTATTGCTGCCAACGTTTCAAATGTTTATTACATTTTTCATCAGGTCCCTGACAAAAAATGTAATAAACATTTGAAATGTTGGCAGCAATAAGACCACACTTGGTGATGTTTTAGTAAGAAATCCGAGGAGTGCCGCCCGTAATGTTGAGCTATATATATATTTATATTAGGGGTGAGCAGGTTCGGATTTCTGAAATCCGAACCCCCCCGAGCCCCCCCGATCCGAGTCCGATCCGATCTGAAATCGAGGCAAAACGTCATCATCCCGCCTTCCGAGTCTCGCGGGTTTTGGATCCTATATAAGGTACCCGCGTCGGCGCCATTTTCTCACTCGGCTGTGGACAGTGAAGAGGGAGGGTGGGAGTTAGGGCTGTGTAGTGTAGTGTAGTGCTGCTGTTGTCCACTACTTCAAAGTCCATAGTGTAGTGCTGCTGTTGTCCACTACTGGTGTAGCTGGCGCTGAGGAGGAAGTTGGCGAGGAGGATTCTGATGGTGATGTGGTTTGTTTAAATCAGGCTCCGGGGGAGACAGTTGTTGTCCGTGGGATGAAAAAGCCCATCACGGTCATGCCTGGGCAGAAGACCAAACATTCCACCTCTGGCAATATTTCTATCCAAATCCGGACAACAACTGTCTTGCCATATGTACCATATGTAAAGGTGAAATAAGTAGGGGTAGGGACGTCAACCACCTAGGAACATCCTCCCTTATACGGCACCTGCAGCGCGTTCATAAAAAGTTACTGTCAAGTTCAGAAACTTTGGCTAAGACCGTAAGCAGTCCAGGGACACCTAAATCCCGTTGTCCTGTTGTATCCAAGCGCCTGCAAACCACACCGTCAACTCCCTCCTCGTCAATTTCCTCCTTAGTCAGGATCGGAAGTAGTCCTGCAGGCCATGTCACTGGCATGACTGACTCTCCTATCCGGGATTCCTCCGGAGGATCCTGCATTGCTACGCCTACTGCTGCCGCTGCTGCTGTTGCTGCTGCTGGGAGTCGTTCATCATCCCAGAGAGGAAGTAGGAACACCACTACTTTTACTAAACAATTGACGCTCCAACAGTCCTTAGCGAGGAGGATGAAGTACGACAGCAGTCATCCTGAAGCAAAACGTATAACTGAGGCCTTGACTGCTATGTTGGTGTTAGACGTGCGTCCGGTATCCGCCATTAGTGCAGTGGGATTTAGACAATTGATGGAGGTAGTGTGTCCCCGGTTCCAAATCCCGTCTAGATTCCACTTCACTAGGCAGGCGATACCGAGACTGTACAGAAACATCAGAAAAAGTGTCCTCAGTGTCCTGAAAAATGCCGTTGTACACAATGTCCACTTAACCACGGACATGTGGACAAGTGGAACAGGGCAGACTAAGGACTATATGACTGTGACAGCCCACTGGGTAGATGTATCACCTTACGCAGCAACAGCAGCAGCGTCACCAGTAGCAGCATCTCAGAAACGCCAGCTCGTTACAAGGCAGGCTACGCTGTGTATCACCGGTTTCAGTAAGAGGCACACCGCCGACAACCTCTTAGAGAAACTGAGGGAAATCATCGCCCAGTGGCTTACCCCACTTAGACTCTCCTGGGGATTTGTGATATCTGACAACGCCACCAATATTGTGCGGGCATTACATCTGGGCAAATTCCAGCACGTCCCATGTTTTGCTCACACAATAAACTTGGTGGTGCAGAATTTTCTGAAAAGCGACAGGGGCGTGCAGGAGACGCTTTGGGTGGCCCGAAAAATTTCTGGCCACTTTCGCCATTCAGCGACTGCGTGCCGAAGACTGGAGCGCCAGCAAACACTCTTGAACCTGCCCCGCCATCACCTGAAGCAAGAGGTTGTGACGCGGTGGAACTCAACCCTCTATATGCTTCAGAGGATGGAGGAGCAGCAAAAGGCCATACAAGCCTATACATCCACCTATGACATAGGCAAAGGAGGGGGTATGCACCTGACTCAAGCGCAGTGGAGAATGATTTCCGTGTTGTGCAAGGTTCTCCAGCCCTTCGAACTTGCCACACGTGAAGTCAGTTCAGACACTGCCAGCTTGAGTCAGGTCATTCCCCTCATCAGGCTTTTGCAGAAGCAGCTGGAGAAAGTGAAGGAGGAGCTAAGACGGAGCGATTCCGCTCGGCATGTGGGACTTGTGGATGAAGCCCTTCATTCGCTTTGCCAGGATTCCAGGGTGGTCAATCTGTTGAAATCAGACCACTACATTTTGGCCACCGTGCTCGATCCTAGGTTTAAAGCCTATGCGGTGTCTCTCTTTCCGGCCGACACAAGCCTGCAGAGGTGCAAAGACCTGCTGGTGAACACACTGTCAGCTGAAGCGGAACGTGACACGTCAACGGCTCCTTCTTCATTTTCTCCCGCAACTGGGGCTGCCAGGAAAAAACTTAGGTATCCTAAGCAACCCGCTGGCGGTGATGCAGGGCAGGCAGGACCAAGTTTGGACATCTGGTCCGGACTGAAGGACCTGGCAACAATTTCTGACATGTCTACTGTCACTGCATATGATACTGTCACCATTGACAGAATGGTGGAGGATTACATCGGTGACAGCATCCAAGTAGGCATGTCAGACAGTCCATACCTGTACTGGCAGGAAAAAGAGGCAATTTGGAGGCCCCTGTACAAACTGGCTCTATTTTACCTGAGTTGCCCCCCCTCCGGTGTGTACTCCGAAAGAGTGTTTAGTGCAGCCGGGAACCTTGTCAGCGAAAGGCGTAGGAGGTTGCTTCCACAGAATGTGGAGAAGATGATGTTCATCAAAATGAATTATCAGCTCTTCCAGGGAGACCAGCCTCCAGAAGGTACAGAGGGACCTGTGGTGGTGGATTCAAGTGGGGACGAGTTAATACTTTGTGAGGATGAGGATGTACACACTGAAGAGGGTGAGGAATCGGTGGATGAGGATGACATCTTGCCTCCGTAGAGCCAGTTTGTGCAGGGACACATTAATTGCCAGCTTGTTTTGTGGGGGCCCAAACGAACCAATCATTTCAGCCACAGTTGTGTGGCAGACCCTGGCGCTGAAATGATTGATTTGTTAAAGTGTGCATGTCCTGTTTATACAACATAAGGGTGGGTGGGAGGGCCCAAGGACAATTCCATCTTGCACTTCTTTTTTTTCTTTGCATTATGTACAGTTTGGGGCCTAGTTTTTCTAACTGCCATCCTGTCTGCCACTGCAGTGTCACTCCTAGATGGGTCACGTGTTTGTGCCGCCCACTCGTGTCGCTTAGCATAGTCATCCAGCTACCTCGGTGCAACCTTTTGGACATAAAAACACTATTGTGAGGTGTGAGGTGTTCAGAATAGACTGGAAATGAGTGGAAATTAAGGTTATTGAGGTTAATAATAGCATAGGAGCAGAAAAACCTACAAATTCTGTGATTTTAGCTGTTTTTATGCTTTTTTTCAAAAAAATACAGATCCAAAACACAAAACCCAGAACCCAAAACACGGAAGGGTGGTTTTGGCAAAACCAATCCAGATCCAAAACACAAAGAAAGATCCAGATCCAAAACCAAAACACAAAACACGAAAAGTGGCCGGTGCACACCCCTAATTTATATATATATATATATATATATATATATATATATATATATAATGGTTTTTATATGTTTTATAGGTGGTTGAATCCAATTGTAGAAGTATTTAGTGCATTTTGTGTTTGTAATGTGCTTTTATATAGTTACCATTTCAGTAAAACAGTTATTTTAGTTTATACCAGCGAAGTTATTTCGTGATATTTACATCCTGCCTCAAGTAATACACAGTCATGGTCAAAAGTTTTGAGAATGACACAAGTATTGGTTTTCAGTTTCACAAAGTTTGCTGCTTCAGTGTTTTTAGACCTTTGTGTCAGATGTTACTATGGTATACTGAAGTAAAATTACAAGCATTTCATAAGTGTCAAAGGCTTTTATTGACAATTACATTAAGTTTATGCAAAGAGACAATATTTGCAGCGTTGACCCTTCTTTTTCAAGACCTCTGAAATTCGCCCTGGCATGCTGTCAATCAACTTCTTGGCCACATACTGACTGATGGCCGCCCATTCTTGCCTAATCAATGCTTGGAGTTTGTCAGAATTTGTGGGTTTTTGTTTGTTCACCTGCCTGTTGAGGATTGACCACAAGTTCTCAATGGGATTAAGGTCTGGGAAGTTTCCTTCCAATGGACCCAAAATGTTGATGTTTTGTTCCCCGAGCCACTTAGCTATCACCTTTCCCTTATGGCAAGGTGCTCCATCATGCTGGAAAAGGCATTGTTCATGACCATTCTTTATTCATGGCTGTGTGAGTGATCCCACTCCCTTGGCTAAGAAGAATGAATGGTCTCAGGATGCTTTACTGTTAACAAAATCCTTATTTTTATTACATGCATATGAGTTTATAAACCCCTTACTAATATAATTTAAAAAAAACACTAGCACGTACAAAGGAGGATTCAGAATCATTAAAACTGCTTTTAATCATGTCATTATAATTTAACAATTACAATTTTGATGTTCTAACAAAGCTCAAGGTGTTACTATATGACCTTATAATTATGGACATCAAGTGAAGTGGTCATTAGGGAAAACCTTCCACCTCTGTGTGAAATTAAATAAGTACAAATGCCAAAAGACAATATCTGTTGCATTACTATCTACGGTATGTTTCCATGATACACCATGATTGCATGACACTATAATCCGTATTCAATTTCAATTAGGTGCAAAAAGCCGTATTCGGTGGAAAAAGTTTCTCCAGTGACGTAATGTCGCCATGCGAAAACTTATCCTCGTATTCAAATGTGGCAACTTTTCGCCAGTGTGGAAACTAAATGAAATGAACCTGGCAGAAAAGTTTCACCTATGAATAGCAGTCGAAAAAAAGTGCAGAATTGCGGTTTTGGGGTGCAAAGGTGGGGAAACCACACTGCACCCTTAGGACAGGCCCCCAAAAGGTAGACTGTGTCCAAAAAATCCTAAAAAAAATGAAAGAACACCCCAAAAAATAACTTTAAAAAAGTTCAAAGCTGGGGTACAATCTTAAGAACTAGCAAAATAGACTTTGGGGGTGTCTACAAGTATGGGGGTGTTTTTTTCATTACAGGTGCTTGCTGAAGGTGCGTTTTTTAAAACCTCCCTTTTGTGATTTTTAACCATGCTTGCACCCATTTTCATGTACCCCAAATTTACTAGTTATTTTCACCAAAAAAATCTCCTAAATGCTATTCTTCACCACTTGTGCAAAGACGCTAATTAGAAGCTAATGAGAGCATTTAAGGACCCCAAATACCCCAAATAGCTCCAGGGGGGCGAATCGGTGACATCTACACTAATCCCCAATGTTAGTGCATCTTTTGGGGGGTGTCAGGCTGATTTCCCCATTTCTGACAGCACTTTTTGCCTGTTTGAGTTTGCCAGGAAGCGTTTACACGACCTTTGGAATTGAATACGGAGAATAGCGGGGGCGCGCCCAATAAGTTTCCGCAAAGTTGGCGAATATTGCGGCATTCGAAAAAGTATTGCGGATGCGAAACTACTTGAATACTGCCCTCTATTGCATTTACAGTTACAAACAAAGGGCCTGATTCAGCACGGATCACAATTGCGATCGCAGCTGCATAATTGCACGTAATGAAATTTTGAAAATATGGTAATGTCTACCACCACTCAGCCAGCATAGAGACGCCCACTACTGCTTTCTCACATCCGTAATACCTCGCAGTCTTGCGTATACATTGGAGAACATCGCACGCAGTGAGTACTCTCGCTGCATAGGCAATCGCAGTGGCTAATATATGCACTGCCATACAACAGCGTTCCAAAGGACAGGCACGCCTAAATTTTTGCAACCACTCCCCGTCACCACCCTCAAACGCTCACAATGGATTCCTGTCTGGCATCTGTAATTGCATGGTGATTGCCGCGCACACGCAGTACGCAACAATTAGACTATCTGCGTAAGTGGTTGCAATTGCGATAAATAATAGAATTTGTTCACATATAATATTAGCTGCTACCAGGGGTGCCGGGAGGGGGGGGTACTATTTACCCAGGCCCGGCTTGCTAGAGTGGCCCGGCAGGGGCCCGGGTCTGGCGCCGCTCTGTCCCTCCCTCACAGCCGTTGCAGTCTCCTATGCCCGTGTGATCGTTCCCCCCCACTGGCTTTGGGCTGGGCTGAGGGGCTCACACAGCCCCCCTCCCAAGTAGAATGTTTTTTGATTTTTTAGACCGACGGGGCGTGGCCATGCATCCCGCAATTAGGCCACGCCCCCTTCACCTGGGCGTGGCCGGGCTCTCTCTGCCCTGGCTGCTACTGTAACTCTATAAGAAAACATAAAATTGGAAAACAGTTTCAAGATTTCATATTTTTTTTACAACATGCACAACCATTTGTGCAAACCATAACGGGACTCATGTAGAGTTAGTTGGCTTTATGTCTGTTTTATTTGAGTAAAATTAAAATTTCCATACTGCGCATGAACACCATAAATGCGCATGGATGTTTTGATGCATCATACAGTTACAACTCTGGGGAGTGGAGAACAGCGGCTGGAAGGGGCGGGCAAGTAAGGGCATGGTTATGTAATTGCAACTGCACGCCTATAATCGTGCCAGGACGTACGGTCCATTGTGAGTGCTGAAGCTCTAGTGCAATACCATGTAATGATCATTATGATCTGCAGCACTGGCTAGTCAGTTTTGATTGGCTTATTGCGAATTGACCTCTCTAATTGATACTACCTCATTTATTAGTGGGGTTGCCATATGAATTCACAACTGTCTATTACTTTATTGATATTTCCATGTGGGCTGTGGTAGAAAAGTGTACTCTCATTTGATTTTTAAATATCTGTATTTTTTAAACAAAAAAGATATTTATAAATAATTAAATTCCATTTAATTTAGTTTATATTTCTATTTTGTAATTATGTTTGTTTTTACATTACATTTTACTTTATTGATATTTCCATGTGGGCTGTGGTAGAAAAGTGTTCTCCCATTTGATTTTTAAATATCTGTATTTTTTTAAACAGAAAAGATACTTCTAAATAATTAAATTCCATTTAATTTAGTTTATATTTCTATTTTGTAATTATGTTTGTTTTTACATTACCTTTCGATGATGACATGTTGCTGCTATTTATATACGAGGAGGGGGTGACACCGGCCTGCATTCCTGAATGGGGGGCGTATCACCCACATTTCTTGGGAGAGCTGAGACCAGGGTTTGCATCGGCGGATGCAGATTTCTGGCCTCGCAAGTGTGAAGGAGGTGGCCAGTCTGAGTAAGCTTCAGCTTATTTAGATAGCCGATGCCTTTAACATTGTGACCAATGGTACCGATACTGATATCTTCGAACACAGCGCTTGGATTTGTGATGCTGGCTGGAGGCATCTTTTTCCCTTAGAAGCCTCTTGCAGGCATTACTATATTAGTTGTATGGTATTGAACAGCCACTTTCCTGTGGCTGTGCAATACCGTACATATCAGAATCAGGCCGTATATTTTAGGTTGGGTACGGGATGCCGACGCTCGGGATCCTGGTGGCCAACATCCTGACGTCGGCATCCCGACAGGGTTTGGATACCGACCCCTGTCGGTAGGCATCCTAAACCTTCTCCTACCCCTAACCTTCCCTCCTCCTCCCCGCAGCCTAACCCTAACCCTCCCCCCTGGGCTGTAACTAGGGTGGAGCAACATGTGCCACTGCACAGGGCACAACAGGGCAGGGGGCGCTGCTTTGGAATATCAATTTTCTGTTTATAATCATTCTCACTTGTTGCTTCCTCTTCTTTTATCTCCGGCATTTCCTGGCCTCCCCTTTCTCCTCCCTGGCCGACTCTCCCTCCATTTGGGCACCTCCCCAAGTACCTTCAGTCACATCCTCTTTTATTTAAGACACAAATTTCAAAATACTATCATACCTGGGACTCAAACCTATCACCTCTTACATGGCAGTCAGACTCCTTACACATGGAGCTATCTGCCCCACAATTTTTGATGGCAGCCCTGAACACAGCCACCGATTCCCAACCCAGGTGTTACCAGAACACCTGAAGTATCTTTGCTGGTGAGTGTACCATACAGGGATCTCCCTGCCACTGATATTTGCTGCATATACACTGCAAGTAACACTCTTTCTATACCTTCAGTCGGTGATCTACACTGCGACTCCAGGCTTATGCATGGCTGTTCTGATGGACAAATCTTGCTGGATAACAATGCAACAATGGGATCGGTACCCCTTCATTATCATATGGGACAAGTCAGATTTGTCATGCCCCTTCCCCATGAAGCCAAACTCCTTTTTTTTATTATTTGAAAAATGGGGGAGGGTGGGTGCCAATGCTCTCTCTGGGGCACCAAAAAGTGTAGTTACGGCTCTTCCTACTGTAGTGCCTAACCCTAACCCCTAAGCCTAACCCTCCCTTTACCCAGTTACTTACCTTTGGGATGCCAACAGTCGGGTTTCCGGCGCCGGGATTTTGATAGGTGTCAGTATTCTGGCGCCGGTGTTAACTGGATCCCAATATGAGTTTCACACATTTCATTTTATTATTATATTGTATGTAAACAGAGATACCAAGGGGGGGGGGGGCTGAGCGGGTATGAATTATCCAGGCCCAGACTTGTTGAAGGGGCCTGGTGGGGACCTGGCATGGGTTAGCTGCTAAGACCCCCTGCGCAACCATCAATGTCCCCTGTATGCCGCTTTGCTCTGCCGGTAAAACAATTTTTTTATATATTTCAGTGTGCGTGGCCACGCCTCCCCGGACCCATGGTTGCTCGTAGCAGCACTTTATGCAAATATAGTAATGTGACTTTCTAATTTACTACTAACACTGTTAAGCCATATCATAGCTCTACACAATCCCTACTCTTTCTCTATGCTTTTGTGGGGGATGACAGTACTCACTTGCTTCTTCTGACATAAACCTATGCTAGTGATCTTTAGATGTGTCCAACTGAACATATATATATATATATATATATATATATATGTACTGTAAATGCCTCTTTTGTTTTGTTTTGCATTAAAAAACCAAAGTAGAACATTAGGGGTCTATTCAGCATCAGTAGTGATGTTAGCCTGAATATCAACATTGACACAATGTTTTTCTTTTTCTCAATGCTTTCCCCCAATATTTAGCATTAATCTTCACAGGGATAGCGGTTGCATTAACACTCTACAACTGCAAAGTCCACGAATATTGTTCATATTGATCCCTTCCCAACACACTCCTCCATCTCCAGGAAGAGTTTCCACAGAGGAGCGTGTGGATGAGGGAGCAGTATGAGGTAGACAAGCACAGTGAAGGGCTATATATATATATATATATATATATATAGTGTACATAGAAATATATACTATATATATATATATAGTGTATATATATATATACAGTCAGGTGCATAAATATTGGGACATTGACAGAATTTTCATATTTTGGCCTCTATTCACCACCACAATGGCTTTGCAATGAAACAAACAAGATGTGCTTTAACTGCAGATTTTCAGATTTAATTTGAGGGTAATTACATCCAAATCAGGTGAACGGTGTAGGAATTACAACAGTTTCTATATGTGCCTCTTTGGTTGCTTTTGCAGTATGCTTCAGGTCATTGTCCATCTGCACTGTGAAGCTCCGTCCAATGAGTTCTGAAGCATTTGACTGAATATGAGCATATAATATTGCCCGAACACTTCAGGATTCATTCTGCTGCTTTTGTTAGCAGTCACATCATCAATAAATACAATGGAACCAGTTCCATTGGCAGCCATACATGCCCACGCCATGACACTAAAACCACCATGCTTCACTGATGAGGTGGTATGTTTTGGATCATGAGCAGTTCCTTTCCTTCTCCATACTCTTCTCTTCCCATCACTCTGGTACAAGTTGATCTTTGTCTCATCTGTCCATAGGATGTTGTTCCAGAACTGTAATGGCTTTTTTAGATGTTGCTTGGCAAACTCTAATCTGGTCTTCCTGTTTTTGTGGCTCACCAATGGTTTACATATTGTGGTGATCCCTCTATATTCACTCTTGTGAAGTCTTCTCTTGATTGTTGACTTTGACACATATACACCTACCTCCTGGAGAGTGTTGTTGATTTGGCCAACTGTTGTGAAGGGTTTTTTCTTCACCAGGGAAATAATTCTTCTGTCATCCACCACAGTTGTTTTCCATGGTCTTCCGGGTCTTTTGGTGTTGCTGAGCTCTCCGGTGCATTCTTTCTTTTTAAGAATGTTCCAAACAGTTGATTTGGCCACACCTAATGTTTTTGTTATCTCTCTGATGGGTTTGTTTTGATTTTTCAGCCTAATGATGGCTTGCTTCACTGATAGTGACAGTTCTTTGGATCTCATATTGAGAGTCGACAGCAACTGATTCCATATGCAAATGTCACACCTAGAATCAACTCCAGACCTTTTACCTGCTTAATTGATAATTAAATAATGAGGGAATAGCCCACAACTGTCCATGAAATAGCTTTTGAGTTGATAGTCCCATTACTTTTGGCCTCTTAAAAAGTGGGATGCACATATAGAAACTGTTGTAATTCCTACACCGTTCACCTGATTTGGATGTAATTACCCTCAAATTAATTCTGAAAGTCTGCAGTTAAAGCACATCTTGTTTGTTTCATTTCAAAGCCATTGTGATGGTGAATAGAGGCCAAAATATGAAAACTCTGTCAATGTCCCAATATTTATACACCTGACTGCATATATATATATATATATATATATATATATATTATATATACTTATATGTACATATTTGCAAGGCCTTGCAATTACACTGCTGGGAACACTGGCAGTCACCGATTGCGGAACGCAGTGTGGGAGGAGCTTCAGCTGGCTGCAGGGACTGATTGATCGAGAGCCACCTGTCCCTGAAGTTTTTGGCTGAAATAAGGATTCTCCCTATGTAACGCCATTCTCATATGGCGTTACATAATGTAATCCTTTAAGAATTTTCTTTAATGTTTTCTTGCTACCTGAACAGCAGAAAATGTTAAGCGCTGTGGAGACAATAACTTGCTCTTTACCAGGGCAGTTTCTAGATGATATGGCTCACAATGCAAACAGTCAAAATGTGCCGACCCCCTCACGAGTATTTTCAAAATAAGCATAGGGTATCTGCACCAAAAAGGGGCCGTAGCTTCACAACAAGGAGCATGGCATCAATGGAAAAGACTACCTTACACTCTAGTTTTGCACCCTGCACCCCCACAGATTGGCCACCACAGTAAAACAGCCCACACATTTGCATCCACAAGGAACAAAAACACACTTAATGACCCTCACAGTAAAATAATATACAATGGTCCCAACAGTAAAATAATAAAAAAAAAAAAACAACAATGGCCCCACAGAAAAACCCACAGTAAAAAAAGACTTACCTGACCTGACCAGCATTGCAGAGGAGAACTCCCAGTCCCTCCCTCTTCCTCAACCAAGGGCAGCAGCAGCCAGAGCAGCACTACAGCCTCAGAGATTCTGAGGCTGGCAGTAGCTGCACTGTGCAGACTGGACAGCGCCCCCGGGAGGCTGCGTTACCTATGATGTCTCACCGATGCTTCGACATAGGTCACGGCAGGGGTAGCGTCTGAGCTGATTGGTAGAGCCCAGGGTTGCCCAGGCCTGAAAGTAGGGCTGGCGGCACTGCTGTTGCTGCCAGTTGTGCTGCTTCTCTGTTTTCCTGCTATGGTGCCCAGTGTCAGCATGGGTCGGAGAGCCCTGTGCAAAGGCACGGTTCGCCTGCCACTAGAAACGGCCCTGCTCTTTACAGTGAGATGTTGTAGGAATCAGGCATTAACGGAGAAGATATTTGCATTATCTACTCCGTTAACCCATTCCTGCTTAGCTGGGATATTTTAATCATGCGGAAACAGTTGTTTCTGCATGATTTAAGTTAAATTTTGTTTGCTGAATAGACTTCTTAGACCTGGGGGCCCATTTATCAATGTATATTTGAGGTATAATCCCCAAAAACACCCATTTTCCAGGGTTAACCACAAATATTTAGGATCCCCCGGATGAAGGAGGGACCACAGCAGATATCTCCGATACCTGCTGTGATCCCTCCATTCCCGCAGGCAGCATGTGTCCCTGCATGTCGAGGCTGGAGATCTGGGCACTGAACCTGTAACCCAGTGATTCCCAACCTCAGCCCTCAAGGCACACTAACAGTCCTGGTTTTAGTGATAGCCATAGTTGAGCACAATTATTCAAAATAACAGAGGTACTAATTAAGACACCTGTGCTCAAGTATGGCTATCCTTAAAACCTGGACTGTTAGTGTGCCTTGAGGACCATGGTTGGGAACCCCTGCTGTAACCTGTAGCGGAGTGTAAAGTGCGAGCAGAAGTGCTGGATACAGTAGTCCTCCAGACAGATTGCTATGCCAAGATACAATATACTTGACCAAGGTACATACAGTATGGTGTTTAATATGAAAAGCAATTGTTGGTGATGGTGGAAGCTAATCCACATACGGTACAGCTTAACCAGTTATTAGATTTATTGAATCAAATACAGTGGTTCTCAAACTCGGTCCACAGGACCCCACACAGGTCACATTTTCCAGGTCACCCAGCAGGAGCACAAGTGTACACATTACTCACTGACACATTTTTAAAAAATCCACAGATGGAGATAATTATTTCACTTGCGATTCTGTGACGAGACCTGGAAAACATGCACTGTTTGGGGTCCAGAGGAAAGTGTTTGAGAACCTGTGCAGTAGAGGGATAACTATGTCCTGGACCAAAGCAAAGGATATGTATATGACACTATCACCACCAAACTCATAGTACCTTAATGAAACTGCTTACAACAGGTATCCAAACAGTAATTAGGCATGTTCCATCAGAAGTTAATAACACCCCTGCAGCCAATAGTCATGGTGAGCTTACTGCAGTAACAGGATGCATTCATCACATTATAAACAGTATGCTGCTACATTAATTCATTTGTGATTCTGTGAGGAGATCTGGAAAACATGCAGTGTTTGGGGTCCTGAGGACAGAGGGCCTGATTCAGACCCGCTCGCGAGTGCTGAGACCTCGCAAGTGGGTCGATGTTGGGCCAGTGCGCATGAGCATGACGGACCCGGCTCCGTCGTACGCATGCGCGAAATCCAGATAGCGACGGGCAAGCCGTCGCTATGGGTCTCACTACAAAGGGGACAAGTGATGTCAGTGGGAGTGCTTTTGGCTCTGATAGAGCCGAAAGCACTCCAGGGCTTGCGGCAGACGAGACCCTACCACAAGGGTCTCGTCACAAGCCTGATGGTCGCGATGGTCGCGATGGTGATGGTCACCCACAGCTATGCGAGCGGCCAGGAGGCCGCTCTAAAAAAGAGAAGGAGGGCACTGATTCAGAGCGAGCGCTCTGAAAGAGCGTCCGGCTCTAAATCAGGCCCAGAGTTTGAGAACCTGTGAGAGAACAACAAGTAGCATATGACACAGGGATGTGACAGTAGTATGAAGATATACATATAAGAGTAGCCTGGATCTTAGTGTATTGCTGGGTGTTGTAGTGCACCAGACGTGATAGCTGTAAATACGCTGATGGATGGTAGCACTGTTGTCCCCACAGTGGTTGTGATACAGTGTACTTGCAGTTTCCAGTATGGGCTCTGTATGGCTCTTCTGGCTGTGAGCTTCCTGGGTCTGTCTGTTCTAATGGAACACCAGGGAGGAAAAACATGCGGAGATGCTGCTTATGCACAGTAGCGCATGTCAGAGGTCAGGCCCGTCTGGCTGAGCTCCCGCAGGTCCTAGTTACCGCTGAGTCAGCTTGCCCGGCAGGGTACTGTATAGGAGGCAGCGCAGGAGCGCACTCGTTCCTACAGCGGCCCCTCCTACTCAAGACCTCCTTCCATCACAGGACATACCATGAACATCACACAACATTTCATGTATCTTTTGAAATGAAAAACATGAAGGGTTATGCAAAGATATTCAACAAATAAATAAACAACAGCTCACAGTCCTGCAAGTAAAGGAAAAATCCCTGCCCGGTAGCTTCCCCTCTGCATAGTCCCTGTCCCCTAGTCCCTCACACCCGTGTCTCTCTGCCCTGGCCGACAGCTGCCTCCTTTCTGCATAGTCCCTGTCCTCTAGTGTCTCACCACTGTGTCTCCCTGCACTACCTGGCAGCTGCTTCCCCTCCGCATAGTCCCTATCCTCTAGTGCCTCTCCCCTGTGTCTCCCTGCACTCAGGGTTGTCTTAACAGCAGTGTGGGCCCTGGGCAAAGCAATGCACTGGGGCCCCTATCCACCCATTCAAAAAAAAAAATTAAATGGTCAATAAAATCAAACCCTCCTGCATGCCCATCAGACCTCACACACATGCAGAGAGACTCTGTCTGACTGATCTGAAGCCGGCGGATGAAGTGAAACTGGGACTGAGGTGAGTACTCATCACCGGGGGGGATGGGGTGGGGGAGGTTAGATCAGAATACAGTGCACCGGCGGCTGGCTTATAATAATATCACAAATTTACCAACTGGCCGCAGCTGCAAGGAGGTCGGTTGGCAGGCCCCTACAAGCTTTGGGCCCTTGGGCAACTGCCCAACAAGCCCAATGGAAGAGATGGTCCTGCCTGCACTGCCTGGCAGCTGCTTCCCCTCCACATAGTCCCTATCCTCTAGTGCCTCTCCCCCGTGTCTCCCTGCACTGCCTGACAGCTGTCTCCCCCCCCGCATAGTCCCTGCCATCTGGTCCTCCACCCATGTGTCTTCCTGCACTTCCCGATAGGTGCTCCCCTCCAAGTAGTAACTGTCCTCCTAGTGCCTCCCTCCCATGTCTCCCTGCACTGTCCGGCAGCTGCTTCCCCTCCGCATAGTCCCTGTACTCTAGTGCCTCACCCCTGCATATCCCTCCACTGCCTGGCAGCTGCCTCCCTTCCTCGAAGTCCCCGTTTTCAAAGTGCCTTTCACCCCAGAATCTACTCTGAGTCTGACTGCATTAGCGCCCATTGAGTTTGTTATTTTCTTATCAGTGCTAATATGTTTGTGTTTACAGTTTTTTTTTTTTTCATGTGAAGCCTATGTGGTTTTTTATTTTTTAAGTCCTGTGAGGGCCAATGTGTTTTCTTTTTTCCCTGTCGGGAGCCATTGTGTGTTTGTTTGTTTGATAGGTTTCACATGAAATCAATCTGTTTTATTTTTTTCCTTTGGGGGCCATGTTTTGTTTTTTTCATTTGATGACTATGTTTTTGTTTTTTTCCCTGTGGGGGGCCTGTGTTTGTTTTTTTTCATACCGCTGTATACATATTTAGTAGAGATCTGCTTACAAAGGAACAACTCTTTACACGAGTTTTTACAGTCAGATGGCTTTTTACTCTTTACAAATGTTATCAACGCACATTTTTACATATGACATGGTTTCCTGACTCTAGCTATGCCCCACCAGCCCTTCTTTATCGTCCGGCTGCTATCTAGCGTCAGAAGCCCCACCCTCTGGATTCCACAATCCTTTATATCTTCACACACACCGAATCAGTCACACGCAGGTAGTGCAGCTGTGTGTAAGACCTTTGTTGTAATAAGCAGCAGGATTCTTAACCCTATCTGCCCCTCTTCCTGAGTTCTTTTCTGAACATCAGAACGTGGCAAAGTACCCTCTTTATATATATATATATATGCAGCCAGGAGTTTAGGATATTGCTGGCACAGGGCAAGATGGCGGCAGATACATGGGCGGATGGTAGCACTAATGCCCCCCAGTATAGCTGTTGTGATACAGTGTACTTGCTGTCTCCAGTATGGGCACTGTATAGTCCCGAGGCTGTGAGTCTCCTGGGTCAGTCTGTTCTTATGGAACATCAGGGAAGAAAAGCATGTGGAGATGCAGCTCATGTGCTGTAGTATATGTCTGGTCGGGTCAGGCTGGCTGAGCTCCGGCAGGTCCTAGTGACCACTGAGTATGCTAACCTTGCAGGGTAATGTATAGGAGGCATCTCAGGAGCGCACTTCTTCCAACATTACTTTCGTTATTAAAATTGCAGCGGAAGTTGTCAATATTCAGCATAATCAAAATCTTAAATTAATTAACCACTTAAAGACTTTCAAATCTCTAGTGATGTGATAATAAATTAATGCAGCTGGGGTACTTTGAGAACATGGGGGGGAAAACTAAGGAAAAGGAGCATTTGGAAATGACCTGACAACTCCACAAGGATTCATAATGTTACATCCAGTATCTTTTATAAAAAGACAATAATAAATAGATAACATATTATAGCCAAATTTCTTTTTTTATATACACATACAGTACACATGAACAACTTAAACCTTATACATATATATATATATATATATATATATATTTTTTTTTTATTTTTTTTTTCATCCAACTCAGGAACATATACAGCAGGCATGTCAAACAACATTTGTAACTAGAAATGTGTTTTATGTCACCTTCCCCTTCTGTAACGTTCCCCACATTTCCATCACGTTCTGATCACCTGTTTTTTATTGACATCCCTCCACCCAAACTGGGACCTATCAAATCCAAAGGATTTTCAACCAATAAGAATGAAGGGCCAGGATTTTTCACAGATTAGAGGATTTGGATAAAGTATTCACGTTGATTGCATTGATATAGAACCATGTAGATCAATTTGAAAAAGGTTGTACAATTGAATCTTAGTAATTGCCATATATTACAAAAGTTACTTTTACGACTGTTCTTATATTTATTATCGTTGCTATTGACATTTATTCATACAGCTCCAGCATAATCCGTAGCGCTTCATAAACGCTTTTTTGCAGTACCACACCAAAACACATAGCTATTGCAAGAATGGTCAATATTTATTTTCTAATATGCTTAAGAAATATATATGAGTACATTTGAATGCTTTTAATATGTTACTTGTATGAGCTGTTATTATAGGGGTGGTCTATTTTGGCATGCCCCTACAATAGCCACCATAAGACCACAAATCTGTCTGTGAAAGCAGCCACAACAGCTCAATCTATAGTCCAATTCAAAATAGCAGAATAAAACTTTCCAATGACGTCTATTTAATTGGGCTGGATCAATTGGGTCCTCTTCCACTGTGTGCTGCTATGGGAGTAATTGATAAGCCAGGAAGAACATTGATTATTTTACCCTTTTGCTAGTACTTATTAAATCTATATAAATCCTATGTTCTTACAACCAGGATATAGAAGAACATTGGACCTGTGAACATGTTGAGTTATTGAACTCTGCATTTATTTCTTAGCCATGATCAATATAAACATAGATCTTAGAGCATGATATTATACAGAAGCTTTGTTTAAATCTATATACGAATTATGCATGACTGAAATAAATGTAGATCACACAAATCTATTTGTATAGTTCTAATTTAAAATTTGTGAACAATTCTAAGGTCACAGTCTCTAAATATGCAAAACAAAACAAAAAAATTATAATAAAACATTGTGTTGTAAATAATACCACATCATATATAAATAAAAAATATTTTTCTCTGCTTAGAAATAAGTGTTCCCCTTTTCTGTAATTGGGGTTAGGACCTGTCTAATGTAACAAATATTCTAGTGTGATATAATAGTTGACATTTAAAAAAGGAAAATGACTTCCTTTTGTATGTACAGCTTTATGTGTAATAACATATTGCTATAACCTTTAGATAACAAAAGCAAAATGGATATCTTTGAAGTGGATTTTAGTACGCGGCCAGCAATGACAACTCTAAAGCACTTATGAATTAATTCTTAATAATTGATTCAGAAAAATAACTGGCTCAAAAACAAGAGCGTATTTATTTTAAAAATGACAGTCATTCAACAGCACTTACTACAACGTATTGTATCTATCCTAATTAGGTGCTAATTATACAGGTTGTTGAGTCTAGTCGACTCTTGTTTTATAAGTCTGACTTGTAATTGTTATGTAAATCAGTATTTAGTAATACTTTCTCACCCATGCCCAAATCTGTACATGGACTAGTCGAAAAAGATTTCTTCCCACATAGTTAATAGGACAACACACTGAGACTCTGATGTGTGGGTATTCATTAACATTGCTTTTTATTAATGTGTAGTGTAAGAAAGTTGCTAATTGTGTGTCTCAACTGTATATCTGATACTCGTCTTTGCAGGAAAATAGATAACAAAATTCACTCTACAGCAGTGTTACTTAAATTTAGGTTTTTGAATCAACTACTGTTTTAGTAATTTTCCCAACATATGCAGTGACACGTCTAAAGGGAAAAATATACTGTTCATGCAGAAACCCAGATAACTTTATATCTAAAATAAAATGTATACCAAGAAACCAGTTATGTGTGAAATCAAGAAAGAAAATAAGAACAGTGTTTAGTGATAGCATAATACACACATATATGTCACAATGTTCCTCCATATGAGGAGGAGTCAGTGCAGTTGAAAAGTCCTTGGCACTGTTCTGTTTTAGAAATTTATTTCTGCACATTAAGTTGCTTTCAGAGACACATCTGCCTTTAAAAAAATCATCTGCAAACTAGAAATGATTCTAGATTAGTGGAGAGGAAGAAATCCTATTTTTAAGATTTGTTTTACATTGGAAAGCATCCAAATTTCTTCTACAAAGTGCAGCTGGAATCTGCAAAATGCACCAGAGCTAGTGCATAATTCAAGTCTTTTTATGGAGAAGAAATTGATATTTGCCCTCCATGCAGAAAGGAACAACCTATAAATGATTCTTATAAACCTTTTTTTAACATTTTAAACTGTAGACCCAGAATTCTCTCACATCTAGAGTTTGAGTGACCGCCATCAAACCTAGCTCCAAGTTACCCGAGCCTCCTTCTGCTCTGGAGTCAGTTGACATCCAGCATGCAGAAACCTTACTCAGCCCAAGCTTGTCATGGTGTATATAGCAGATGAATCTCGATGAGATGCCTATCCATCTCTAACTGTGCCATGGTCACCCTGGTGTCCACTTCAACTATGGCCCACATGCCAGTAATGTTGTCCTTGGTGATGGTGGAAATAGGTTGGCCGCAGTGCTCCACGTCTTCCTGGGACCGTCAACCAGTCCAAAATTCTACAAACCAGTCAAACATAGTGGTTTGGGATGGTACTTCCTCCCCAAAAACAGCTCGCAGTTAGTCAAAACGTTCCTGATGTCGCAAACCACTTTTGTAGTCATAGAAGATTATGGCTCTCCAGTGGCCTCTGTTGAGCTCCATAATGAGTTTCTTGAAGGAAATGAACAAGCTGACTTCTTCAGTGTGCAGTGCTGCTAATATACGAGTCTGTGCCCTGAAATTTCAGTCAGAGATAACAGTTCACTCACAAACATCCAGAAACTTATTGGATACCCCTCATACTTAGTAAGGAGCCCCCTTATTCATTTAAATTCCTGCCATTGGCTAATGCGATCATTTACTCCACACAAATATTGCCACCATGCTCTACAGTCACATTTTCTTTGAGGGAAATCTAGGTAAATTTGACAAAATTGAGACACAAATCACCAAAAAGGATTTGGAGCTGCAGCTAGGCAATTTTGCTCTTGATAAATGATGCCCTCTTTGGGGAGCAGTGCCTAACAATTTAATGCTAAGGAAATGTGTGGAAAGACAGAGATACATTTAAATGTAATTTAGTATGCTTGCTAAGACTTAGGGGCCATTTATCAAAGTGAATTTGAGGTAAATTCCCCGAAAACACCTGTTTTCGGGGGTTTACCTCAAATACTAAGTATCCCCCGGATGTATGAAGGAGGGACCGCAGCAATCCTGCTGTGATCCCTCCATTGCCGCTGGCAGCCGCCTCCCCCATAGGTTTCTATGGGGGATGCGATGCTGCCAAATGTATCAATTGGAACCAGCAGCTAACGCCATCTGAAGATAGCATCAGCCGCTGTAGCCTATGGAGACTTACCGCATGTCAGCCGGCATGTCAGATCCCTCTGCCGGCAATGGGCGCCGCTCATGTGCAGTCCACGGGACTGTGCATGCGCAGCAGCCTCTGGCCACCTCGGAGCCCGTCACCCTGCATGTGCCGGATCATACATTCGGACGCTGTGATCGCATTTTGCAATGCGATCATGGGCGGTACTGCATGCTCTGATCGCATTGCAAAATGCAATCATTAATAAATGGGCCCCTTAATGCTCTAAATTAGAGAAAAAGTAAACTTTATTTAACAACTGTATTTCCCAAGTATTCAATATGATTCAATGCCTGAACTGTAAAATGTGCTTCTTATAAATCTCTAGGTTTTAGACCTCATTTAGATAGGGCCAGGCATAAACAAACTGGAAAAAGTTTATAGAAATGCTTGCAAAAAGTCAGGCTTTATAGTTAATCATTTATGAAGTGACCTGCTATCACCCATTAGATAAGGCATTACAAGCAAACGTTACACATTTGAATTCCTATCTCTCAACTGATAATTAGATCATTTGCTAATATACTCTGATATATAAAGGTTCAAGTAATTCAATATAGTGTATTATTGTTGTTCCTATGGTGATGTTAAGTATAAAAGATAGAACATTAGATATGAGAAGTAGCATGTATCTAAATATTAGTAGCAGAAGGTCGCGATTATCGCGAGCATCGGGCTTGCGAGGAGACCCTGTGGTAGGTCTCGCAAGCACAAGTGGACTTCCTGCTCTTCGGGAACGTCTCCATTTGTGCAGCCAACCCCCTCTCCACCTACAAATCGGGGCGAGCTGTCGATCAACATCGACAGCCGCCCCATCTTGTAGCGAACCCCGGAGCGCATGATTTCTCACTCACTCCTGGGATCGCGCACTCGTGTGCATGCCGAGCATGTGCAATGCCCACCATCGACCCGCTTGCGAGCGCTATGTGCTCACGAGCGGGTCTGAATCAGGCCCTTGGTCCGTAGATGTGCAAAAAAAAATATTTGTGTTGTCATTGGTTGCTTTGTTTGGAGTTATGTGACAAAATGTTTGCCTGCCATTTACAATGCATCACCATTGTGCTTTGGAAAATGTGACAGTTGGTGGACTCTCCCTGTGCACCTGCTGGGTGACCTGGAACATGTGACCTGCTGGGTAGTCTGGAAAACTGTGACCGAAATTTGCAGCCACATATATCAGAGAATCTTGTGGGGGCCTCAATCACTGACTGCTGTGTTATTTCATTATTCACTTCACCTCACATTATTTACACTTAACATTCCCAGAGGCCAGGCTCGAGGATGTCGACATGGTGGAACCCTTATAGGTCATCCAGACTGCACAGTTCAAACATCTTAAACAACATATAACCAGATCAACTGATACGCTGCTTGCATTGGACATGACATATTCACTACAATACTACTCTTTGGGCTCTATGGAAGAGCAATATGTGAACTGTGGTGCCCTACACTTGTTGGTAGCCAAGATTAATGGCCATTTTTCAGACTGCTGTCACACTGGAAAGGTTGTGTTGCCCAGTTTGGTTGTTCCATCATATTTAGCAGAGCTCTTTATGACAAAATTATGGACTCCATAATATCCTCAGTAACTAATATCCATAATATCCTCTATAATTAAGGCGGTCACCACCAGGATTCCCTTGTTATTATGACTGACAGTTAAAATGGTTATGAGAAAACAGTTAATTCAAGTGTGACATTCTCCTGCTGGAAAGTGTGAAAGTCATACTAATTGAACTTGGTTTGTGATTGTAGATTTGGAACTTAACTCCCCATAAAAATACCTGTGTTGTTGATGTCCATATAGAAGATTTTACCTATGACCTACAATACTCACCTATTTGGGACATCTTCTGGGCATCACCAGAAAGCATATTCCATTCTGTATGATAATCCTGGCCCATTTTAATCCCAAACTTGATAGGAACATTAAATCTTTGGCCCACTAATGCTATCTGCCAGATGCCCACAAATCATCCTCATTATTGCTGCTTGTATTGCTAATAATAGACCCATTGCTAGCCGAAGACTAAATTTACAGAAAATAGAAGAATCTTGGTAGGAGACTTTGATGGTTCACGAAATCCCAACCTTAACTGCATAGATAACACAGCTCTTATATTTATTTATTATACAATAAACTTCAAAACAATAACTTAATCACCAGTTTCATTTAAACACATTGTTTGCACCTTTAGGGGCCCATTTATCAAAGTATATTTGAGGTATAATCCCTGAAAACACCAGTTTTTTGGGGTTTACCTCAAATATTAAGTATCCCCCGTATGTATTAAGGAAGGACCAGAGCAGGTACCTCCGATATCTGCTGTGATCCCTCCATTATCGCTGGCAGCCGTATTCTGCCGGAACCCTCTCCAACTATGGTGGCTGTGCATGTGCAGTCCGCTGGACTGCGTATGCACAATAGCCCCGGCACTGGCCGGCAGCCCTCCGGAGACCTCTCAGGGACTGGTTCCTTTCGGAGCCTGTGTCCCTGCATGTCCTGGATGATACATCCGGCCGCTATGATCACATTTGCAATGCGATCATGGGCAGTACTGTCATGCCCTGATCGTGTTGCAAAAGCGATCATTAATAAATGGGGGCCATTAAGTGCACCCTTTGGTGCTTACTGTGCAGGTAGCGACACTAATTAAATAATACCCCCAGCTAATTGAATCTGCCCCTAAGAGTATCACTGTGCACAAATCATGCTCAAATGTATCAACTTTTAGCAAGACAGGTATTCTTTAACCTGTAAAATGGGTGTTCAGGGGCTTACCCACTATTAGAAAAAAATAGATCTTAAAGGTCATTTCTATTGCGAAACTTACCTGTGAAGAATTGATACGTTCTCTAATTGTATATATCTGAGCTGCTGCTCACTCATGGTGCTCACTTCACTTTACAGAAGTTTCCATAGGAAAGCACTTGTACAGCGAGGGAACAATTATATGTAATCCACTGCTAACCATTATTCTGATAATAGTGCTGCAAGTGTATACTCACAAGTTAATGGTGTGTTGGATGTTTAAAACCCTCTATGAAATTATGCAAACTTTACAGTGGAGAACTTACACTTGTTCTTTTGATGCTAAAATGGTTTCCTATGTAAACCATGTAAGAGCATACCATACAAGGTATATATATAGTAGTAGTGAGTTTATCTAGCCAATGATTCATCACTGTAAAGTTTTATTTTTATTACAGAAATAACCCTGATTAAATATATACAACTTTACTTATCCTCCAATTTGATAACCTCATTGATAACATATGCCTAACTATATTTTCAGTATGAAACATTAAAACCCATAGCTCACAATCTACACCTATCAAAAGATTTAGTTTTATTCCGACCTCTATCTTAGTAGCTTAAACCCTAGTTCTATTCCTAACCACAAAATTAGTCATACTCTAAACCAGGGGTTCTCAACCGGTGGTATGAAAGCTCGAGTCACCTATGCAGCTATAACAACAGACCAGTCCTTGTACCCCTAACCGCCAATGTTGCATTAATAAAGTCACAGGTGCGACGCCTGTCAGTGATGCACTGATGCGGATGGAGATTTTAGGCGTGTGTTTTGTTGTCAGATTCCAAACTGCAGAGTGGAGTCCAAGATGAGGAAGGGAGGGGACAGGGAGGGAGATCATACAGATGAGAGAGGAGGAGAGCTCATACAGATGAGGGAGGTGGGGTAGAGAGCTCATATAGGAGTTGGAGAGAGTTCATACAGATGATGGAGGGTTAGAGAGTGCATACGGAAGAGGGAGGGGGTAGAGAGGTCATACAGATAAGGGAGGAGAAGAGAGCAAGAGCTTACGCTTACTCAGAATGGGCAACAGAACTGCTCAGCCGGGGTCAGGAAGTCTACATCGGAAGACGCAGACCCCGGCTCTGGCACTCCCAGGAAACGGGGGCTACAAACCTCCATTTCTGGGAATAGAGGCCGGCTCCACCCACTCCCCATGCCCAAGCGGGCGCAGCCTGTCAAACAGGCTGTGGATTTGGGGAACTAGTGGGAGAATTGCAGTTGCACAAGAATAATTATATCACTTATCAAAAAGAGAAAACAAAGGCCCTCATATATCATGAGAATCAAATAATGCAAATGAGGGGTGCTACCACAGACATCTTTATTATGCATGAAGACAAAGGAAGAGAGGTGGTGCACTAATTATTTAAAACGTAACTTTTAATATTTTACAGGTTAATACCAAATATAGAAAAAGGGGAGAACAGCGAAAATTGGTAAAAAATAGAAGTGTGTCACAAAGAAAAGGAAAAATGTGATTGAAAAACTGATTGCGACGCATATACCCGCCTCTGTCATGTCACAATAAAAGATGGCTGATACTATTTTGTGGTTCTCGTCTGTATTAATCCCCCATTATTACTTGGGATTTAAATTTATATGTATTCTAGTTATAATATATGTGCACTTTCTTGCTACAGGATATCCACAAAATCACATATCATTCATATCATTGATACTACTAATTCCTTTGGAATTCAGCCAAATAATAAGTGTGTTTGTATTACTGCATAAATGATATATAGTGACCCAGAATACACTGCTTTATGCTTGCATAGTCGTATACTGAGGATCTCATACAACTCCCTTGGTTTAAGTTGATTCAGCAAACCCTGGACTGAGTTAGAATTTGTAATACTGGAAAATGTGCTTATGTAGTTTATTAGAATTCTTTCTACACTTTGTACATCCAGTGGGTGCAAGTTCTCAGGGGGTAATTTTCTTAATATGCTAGGGTGATTAAGGTGAATTATATTACACTGTTAAATGTCTATCTCAACATCACATATAGCTCCTTTATTCATCAAGAGAAGTATCCAGAAAGACATTTTCTCAATAATACTTTAATACACCCTCCAACAACATTAGGAAAAATTCACTCCTATTGCGGCAAGTGTTTTTGGAAATATGTAAATATATGTAACCCCTAACTAAGACGTCACAGATTTCAAAACATATTTTTCATATGCTAAAATGTTCAGTATAATATATATGTGTTTTGCAATATATTTTAGTTTTCATTACGAAGAAATCCTTTTTATATTCTAGCATTGACCTGCTGTAAAAGCTATAGAACATAATTGCACTTCTAGACTGACTTTCCCACAATCCTCTGCCAGCTGCACTAATGTGGTAATTTGCACAATGCTTGTGATGTCTTGGTTGTCAAGCTCTTTAAATGCTTTGTACTTGATACAATGTTGTTGTGTTGTAATCTGGTGGTTGTGGTTTCAGGTGCAGGCTGCACAGGTGCATAATTAGTATGCTGGCGTTCATGTGGAGGTTGTAACATAAGTATAAGAGATTTGAAATGCTAATGCTCCATTGCCATTGTAATATGACTTACTGAGCAGAAGGAGGGAATTTGGGGGAAGGGGGGGGGGACTCTGCAATCCAGCCATGTGGTTTTGTTGGACAATGTCCCCTTAAGCAACGGATTAGTGCAAATGTGGCCCACCTGATGCCATGTACATTATTCAGATGGGATTCCCATTACTCATTTGCATCCTGGAGTATGTGATAAGTGAAGAAATGCATTGAAGAATCCCCCTCCCAGGAAAAATGTTAATTGTGTTGAAAATACCTGATGTCTAATTGCTAAAATAGATTACAGCGGCTACTAATCTTCATCTGTCTCCTCCTCACTAACCCTCTATTGTACAGAACACACTTTCTACATGGGTATTTATCAAAGCTTGGAGAGAGTTAACATTGTGAGAGATAAAGTACCAACCAATCAACTCCTAACTGTCATTTTTAAAACACACCCTGTAAAATGTAAGTTAGAAGCTGATTGGTTACTACTTTATCTCTTAAGATTTTGTCTATCTTCAAGCTTTGATAAATACCCCCAAAATCCTATAGCAAACAAACTGTGTTTTATATAGAATGGTTCAAATCGTAAGCATAAAGAAGTAAAGGATAAATGAGGTTAATCCCTTCAATGTAATGCTTATTACAGTTAACTTGCTGAGTTTTGTTATTTTCTATAGTTCACATTATCCATTTGTTCAATTTATTTTATGACATGTGCATCAGCAATTCTCTCATCGTACAGGAGTTAGAAGCGGCAGCATGTTCTTTCTTAATATCTAATATAAAAGAAGATGCAGATTTCTTTCACCTTGGTTATAGAGTTATGTTCTTAGCAAGTATTATGTCACTGTATTACGATGCTCCTGTGTTCCTAATCACAAAAATATAGGGTATAAAAACATCCATATATAGCTCTTAATATGTCACAATAAAGTAGGAGAATGCAACCATTTAAAAACAACAAACAACAAAAAGACGTAAACCACCAAACACAAAAGACACCCCACAATAGGTTACGTCCAGTCCATTGCACTGATCACAGTGTGAGTGAAAATTTACACATTGTGATGAACATTAAACATCTTTATTAGCATTATAGTTCTGACTTATAAAGCAACATCTTTGTAAATAACGTTATTTAAATTGTCCAACATTGTTTGTATAAAAACTTTTATTTAGCATAGCAAAAAATAGGAGAAGCACATGAAGTTATAAAACTAGAACATTTTAAATCAGAATGGTGCCTTGTTTTTAGTTGACGTTCAATGTCATGTACAATTCACCAAGCCACTTATATACTGTATTTATTTAGTACAGGAAGTAAAAAATCTGCTGTTAAAACTGAAGCAGCGTAAAAGTATGGCTGGAATCAGAGGACCGTTTAAATGAGTAAAATTGCATGTATTTCTGGTGATTATAAATCTTAATTTCATTATACAATTTAGGCTGATCATGACATTAACCTAGTAGGCCCTCTACCAAAGTCCTTTCAACTTACTTAAGATGCCATGTCAAAGCCTATTGTGCATTAAAAACTAGTTCAACATGTAAAATACCAAAACACATAAAAAGAGACTTGTCATTAATGTGGAACTTTATTTTGCACTCAGGCCAAATACTGCTCAACTGTGCCACAAAGTAACTGGGTACATATAAATGTCTCTGTCTTTTCCTAATTCTGGCACTAGCCGACCTTCACGTACTATATGCCCATGCTTTGAATAAGCAAAATCTTCACCCTGCCAGAAACAATTTTTTTGCTGTGTAATTCATTTAAAAACATCTACACCATATACTTTTAAACATTTATTTTGTGTGACGTTTGCAAACCTGGCCCGCAAATAGTGGGCTGATAATGGTAGAAGAAATGTGCCACCACTGAGCATGAAAGGGCATTTACAGTAGGAAACCCTTACTGACGGGAAAGCTTACATACATTTATTTGTACGTGAAACACCAGAATAAATTGAAAAGTAAATGATTTGTGTTATTTTTAAAATAAATGTTTTCTGTGATTTGTTGCTGGTTAGAAAGGAACAGCGTCTGAGTGCAAAAATAATAATATTAATAATGATAATAATAATTATAATACGATAACATAGATATGTTGCAGCAGCCAGAGAAATGTCTTTGCCAAGAAAGTATTGGCAAACATGTTTTAAGTCTGCTGCATGCTTCTTTTAATAGAACATAGTGTTGATCTGAGCCATGTACTCAGCAATGTTTCCAAGCTGCTGTACTTCCTGGATGACCCTATCAAGCTGCGTATCAGAGACAGATCAACAACTGGACCCCTTTTTCTATGTATAATCCATCTGTCCCTGAAATCCTCACAGACACTGTGCTAACATGACATCTCTATACTCAGTCTGAAGAGCACTGCCAGCTATTTCTGTAATCAGGGCTTGGGTTAAAACTCTTCGAAATGGCATGCACAACAAGTAGGGAAACGCACACAAAAGGTCCTGTTTCAATAGGAATAAGAGGTTCATTGTTGTGGTTGCTGTCACACACAGTGTGGATGCATAGGGTCAGTGTCAATGGTGGCATATTTACTAAGTGCAAAACATTGCACATAAAGTTGTTTGACGAAAGCAAACCTCACACATAAGTGTAATTTAATTACATATGAGGCTAATCTAACAGGCCACGCCATAAGACCCTGCCTGTAAATGAAAAGTGACCCATTAGACGTGGTAACAACCACTTCAGTGTGAGTGGACACGTTTTGTATTAGTGCAATAGGTGTCTGTTGTCTTGCATCTCTAATATCCCTGCACCCCAAAATTGCAAAAACATGTTTTATAACTCTAATAATTGCATAAATATTTTAAATAACATGGAAAAAGTTATATAGAGCAGTGGTAATTTAAGACAGTTTACCTTTTAACTGGAAAATGTGACCACTATTGCTCGCCATAAGGTATTTAAAAGGTACATATGTACATATATTCTGAAAATTACATTGTATTTTCAAAAATTAATATATAAGTAATCTGCGGTTTCTAGATCTCAGAAAACTGTTGCAAAATGATAGTGTTTGCATATTGGGCCTGAATCAGTATCGTACGCAACTGCGAATGCAATAGCGATTACGCATGCAGTGCAACAGCAATAGCATGCTAATCCATTGCGATCGCAATTCCCTCGCAGCATAATATAAGAACGCCCACTTTACTTAACACACATTCATAATGTTTAGAAAGACTGCAAAACCATCGGTACAATCAAGTACCATTGCAGCCTCACGCACACTTGCACAAGCCCTGCTAACAACCACGCACGCACCTGTAATGGTGTTGAAATGCACTGGCATGCCTGCGTTCGCTGGACTACTCCCTTGTTACCACCCACAAACGGCACTTCCTGTCAATCACTCTGCATTGGGTCTGCATAGTCATTGCGATCACAGTCCCGTTCACAATGGCTAGTTCACTCATGCGCACTGCGATGCATACACATGCTCAGTACGCAACAATCCGCCAATTGCTCGTCAGTCGATCACATATATGTTTACGTTTTCTTTATTTTACTAAAGAGTAAAGGTGGGATTGTTGGGCCACACATGTCTACCAGAATGTAAAGATGATGATTTCTATTTTATTGGTGGAATACCATTCATTTCATGTAAGATGGAACAAAGTAGAGTATGGGACAAGGCAATACCACTGCTCCATTATGGCAAATGTCCGTATTCATGATAGAAATGCAGGTATAATTCACCCTGGTTCCTCCCCGCTATTGGTAGGACAAAGCTGCCTCTTAATTCATCAGGCATTCAAATGAAAAAGGGTACCGAATCTTGTGTCACCTCTCGTTGGCTATACAGAGTTAGCTGTCGCCGGTGAACCATAAGTGAACACTCCAATACACACAAGAATACATCAGCAGAAATAGGGGTTTGAACATAACAGTGTACAAAACCATATTTATTTATATTTCACAGGATACCAAACAAGTGCATACCAGTCCATATTTTCTATCTTATATATTGAAATGTAAATATTTATAGTACATATTTTAATTGTATTGCATTTGCTCTAGGCTTATTTTTTTGATATATAAACGTCAGCATTATATCCAATTTGCCAACATACTAAAGTAAAATGAAAATGTGTTATACTGTAATACAAATCAAAAGATAATTATTAACTTAATGCAAGTAAATTCAAAGTTAATTAAATTTAACTGCCGCAAATCGAAAAATGAAAGGTGTTTGTATATATCTGTATTTTGATGCCCTTTATTCTGGTCCTTTGTGCTGGCTCAGAACTCTGTAGTATGTCTGAGTGGCTCTAGTGAAACTAATAATGCAAGTTTTATTACTGTAACCTGAGTCTTCCTAAAAAAGGAAATCATACTTTCCCATTGAATACAATAGCTCATTGTGTGTGCTGGAACGGATCGTACAGTACAGAGCAGGCTGGCCCAGCTTTATTAGGCAGAGAAATGAGCTGGGCACTTTATGTGAGTACAGATTTAAGACCAGCGCAAACACGGGAATATAAAAGAATGTAATAATGCTGTACAGCTACAGATGTGACATAAGTTATAAATTAGTCGGCTACAAGTTATTTTAGCACTCGATATATGACAGAATTTAATTTAATTTTCGAGCCAATTAAAATAATATTGTGACAACAATTGTTAATAAAGTAATTTAACAAATTACTTACTTTCCAATTGCCTACCTTATAAAATGGTATGCACAATTATGACCTATTTACAGAAATGATTATGATGTGTTTATTGCATGCTTTATATGTGTATCTTAAGAACATTATTACTCTATTACTTTACATAGGATAAATACTGTAAGATTAACGCATTATTACATTTAAAAAACCCAACTATCTACATTTACTCAAAGTTGACTTTATCTAGGGCAACGTGTATTCTACAATTCCAAATGTCAGTGTTTTTTGAATGGCAGCTCCTATAAAGCATATATACATTAATATTATTCTTTGCAGATGACATGATATGCACCTAATAATATTATGCAATGTTAATACATTTTTCAAAAGACAAATATGGTTACATTTAATTCAGTGTGATGTCCCACCATGGTATGCAGCTGTACACATTACTGCTTAATATTGTGCCAGACTTATTTCTCTGCTCTTCTCTATGGTTAGCAAGAAGTGATGTTACGAGCCACCAAGTGTCTTCGTCCAACTGTTGTGGAGGCTACACAGGCCTGGGCTCTCAGTGTCAGAACTGCAGAGGATGCATGCTGCCTCATCACATATTTTTCTTTATTCATGCCACCTACTTAATCAGTCATCCCTGTCAAATTATATTTTAATAGTTTGCATTGTTAATTGTGGGCAAAACAGTTCAATATGGGCCTGTTGCAATTTCTAAAATAAGGATCAATGTAATGTTCCCTATATCTAGTATATGTAGCGCTGTGATGACCTTATGGAAAACACTGAGCAGCATAGATGTTTACAACAATATCCAATATCCAAGGCCTTCAGTATTCTATATAATACACATTCAGTATTCTATATAATACACCTTCAGTAATCTATTATAATACATCTTCAGTATTCTATTATAATACAATAGAGCAGTGGTTCTCAAACTCGGTCCTCAGGACCCCACACAGTTCACGTTTTCCAAGTCACCCAGCAGGTGCACAGGTGTATTCATTACTCACTGACACATTTTAAAAAAATCCACAGATGGAGATAATTATATCACTTGCGATTCTGTGACGAGACCTGGAAAACATGCACTGTTTGGGGTCCTGAGGAAAGTGTTTGAGAACCTGTGCAATAGAGGGATAACTATGTCCTGGACCAAAGCAAAGGATATGTATATGACACTATCACCACCAAACTCATAGTACCTTAATGAAACTGCTTACAACAGGTATCCAAACAGTAATTAAGCATGTTCCATCAGAAGTTAATAACACCCCAGCAGCCAATAGTCATGGTGAGTTTACTGCAGTAACAGGATGCATTCATCACATTATAAACCTAAGTACAGTATGCTGCTATATATATGCATAACATAACCAAGCCTCTACATGGCATTACTGTGTGATAGGATTATCAAATGTCTTACATTTAAATATATTTGATTGCAGTGAGCATGCATAATGATCCTCTTACAGCATATTACACTTTTTTTTTAATGAAATGACCTATGCCTTATTCAGGTTACCCAGGGGCATGCCTATAGAAATAACTGCAGAAATGAATAGAGATATTTTAAGAAGTATTTTGCAAAAACATAATAAAGTGTCAAAACAGAAATAAATATATAAGCCATCTGTCCATGTATTATACATGCGTAGCAAAGAACAAACAACATTGCAAGACAGACATACATACAGTACATAAGGTCCTACTTGTTTTGCTCCTCAATTGCATGTTAACCATTACCATTATTTCTGTTTTAAATACTGTATACAAGGTGGTAATTTACTAAGGCCTGTGGCTTCCAGCAGCTTGGTGCATTAGTTTGCCAAAGTAATGTCAAATCAGGTATAAAAATAACTGGAACATAAAGGAAGAGGGCTATTTCTGGATGCATAGTATGGAGCCAGACTCAGATCCTCTTAGCTGGCTGAATATTATGTATTTTAATAGTTAGCCCTCAAATCACACAATGACTTTTTACATCACACAATCAAATATGCAGTCTTCTTATAGTAGATCATCTCTTCACTTTACAATATCTAAGTATATCTCATTTTCAATCAGACTTGTTTAATGCTATCTATCTATCTATCTATCTATCTATCTATCTATCTATCTATCTATCTTTTCTTTGAGCTTTAACTTTGTAGAGAATTAAAAGCTTCTAACAGGATTTTCAAATGTGTCACTGTTCTTTGCTGTGAACTATGGTTTTTTTTGTGGCTGGTTTTCATAGGTTGGTCATATACTGTATATATATTTTTAATTTTCACATTGTTTTGGCTGAAAGACATTTCTATAAAATTAATCTTATATTTGTATGTGTGTATGCATATATATATATATATATATATATATATATACGTATGTATGTATATATATATATATATATATATACATGCATAAATACATATACATATATATATATATATATACGTATGTATGTATATCTATATATATATATATATGTATATATATACATATAGTTTTTTATAGATGCAGGCTGTATTATAAATTCAGAAATTGCATATATTTCTATTTCTGACATATAGTTAACGATACAGGGTATAGCAGGTTTATTACCATGTGAAATATAGAAGATTTGAGTACAGAGGATTTGTGTTGATTTGCATACAATTTACATCTAATTATACGCTACAGTGTGAATTTGGATGCCTACGGTTACATAATAAAAAAGTTTGAAGCAACATTGTGGTAACTAACTTTGGAAGCCCAGAATGAACTGAGCTTTGGACTCTTGTATACAAGATAACAGTGATTTGCAGATGGATGTTATAGTTATACTGTATATGTCTATTTTGTGGACACATTTTGCAATGACATATGTCTATAATAAATTTATAAGTATATGCATTGCCTGGTGACATACCTTAGATAATTCATACAATGCTGGATGAGTGGGTACAGGGGGTTCACATTTGGCTACAGGTTTAAAAGACAATGTGGAATGAATCTGTCTGCTACTATATGACTATTGCAAATGTATTAACTGTCATGGGAAATGCAGCAGTTCATAAAGAGCAAATTATTTGTTGCAGTAATTTCTGTAGCTCCATATATCTGTAGATGGAAATATATGGAATGTAACAGTGTTTATTAGTCATAGTTAAGATATCTTGTTGCAGTTGAATGCTGGCTGTTTTGGCTCGTTTCATTGCTGTGGTGGCATTTTATAACCCTCCAATGCAAAGGCAATTGCTATCATAATAACATTTTGTGGATTAGATATTATATTTCTATGAAAAGTACAGTGTTATAGACATTTTAATACAGTAATTAATTTTACTAGTGAGTGTCAATATTTTAAACATCAAAATGTACCTATCTTTCTGTGTCACATAGAACATACCATAGGGTTGTATAAGAATGTTTTGTTTTTTTGTGTTTTATGAATTGTGTTTGATAAAGTTGTCTGATATGGTAAGGTGTGCATGAATGGAAGGGTGACATGAACCTCATATTGGGCCATTTATAGAATTGCTATAGGAATAGTGTGGTAATACGGTATATCTATACTGTATATCAACTGGTAATATATATATATATATATATATATATATATATATATATATATATATAACAATTGAGGCCTGGTGCACATAGCCCCAACAGGAACAATATGCTGGCAATAGGATGTCTTGAAAGCAGGATTATGAGAAAGTGAGGGGGAATGAGCCAGACGGCACGTTGAGCTCTTTTCAGCGGGCGAAGGCTAGGGGGGTTTGAGCTCTCCCTCCTGCCCAGTCTGTGCTGCCAGGGGAAGGGGGGCAACGCTCTCCTGAGCTCCTGGCACGGGGGACACATAGCTGCTGGGTTGGGGGGAGCGGAGGGTTTGCAGTTTGCTGTCAACAAGAAGACTGGTATAGGGGGAGGGAAACCACTTGTTCGTCTCCCCGACTCTTCACGGGCACTTCTGGGGAGAAGAGGCTGGGTAATGTAACTTATATTTCTCATCTCACTTCCCCATCTCTCAGTGTATTATTAGTGTGATAAGGGAGGGACAGCCAGGCTTCAGCTAGGGTATGGAGGGAGAGGGCATTGCAGACGTAACCTTATTAACCACATAGTGCCAGTGCCAAGCTGGGCACAGACCATGGTGAGCTTGTAACTGCTGGACACAGAAGGGGAAACTGAGGATATTGCGCAAAACAACTAATTAGCCTTAATCAATATGATTACGTTTATAGTTACTGTATTCTATAGCTCTAGAAATGTGTATGGTAATCAACAGATATGAATGAATGTTACCAGATATTAATGTAACAGTCTGTCTCCATGTTTTTATGGTCTGTGTTCAAAATATAACATATATACAGTATATATGTATATATATATATATATATATATATATATATATATATATATTGCAGTATATTGTTTATATTTATGCTGCGATCGAAAGGACATGTCGTATTAACTGGCTGTGTGCAGGGTATGGGCTAAACCAGGTGTATTACGTGTGTTGGAACTGTGTGCAGGTAAGTTCCCAATCGCTAAAGAGAGCATTTTGGTGCCTTTTGTGCACCACCTTAGTAAATAATGATGGAAACATAGGAAGATACATAAAGAAGAACGTTAAAACTTAAGTACTCACACACAAAAATGACTTGTATATTGTTGAATCCAAAATTGCAGGTAACTATCTCCCCGCTTCCACCACTGGAACAAAATGTATCACAAAGCAACTGTAAGAATTATAAATCTAGATTCAAATTATTTCAGATCCTCTAATGGTTCCTATTATTACCAATTATGAGAGGGTGTGAAACAAAGTGTATATGTATATATATATATATATATATATATATATAGTTTTGTCTTACTGCACTGAGCTCCTATTAATCACAGTGGGACAAGACTATTATAATTATAAGTCTTATAGTTATACATCACAGCAGTGTTTCTAGCAGGGCCCTATACAGGAAAGTAATACTATAGGACATCATGCATTCATTTGCAGTCGCTCTATTACTACAGCTGAGTAATGGTCACAATAGGCAGCAGAATGAGACTTTGGGTGTCCTATACTATTCTGTACATAGTTATCATACCCGCAGGTCAGAATAGGAAATGCATGAGAGAGGACATAGGTTGTAGGCAATGTGATGGCAAGCTATTGCTATACACTTGGCTTGTCAGCATGCCCCCAGTGCTGTCTTTGGTCCACACATTTACTGGCTGTGTGCAGCAATGACGCAATATACCATATACTTACATGCTCTTCCTACATAAATAGTGGTGCAAAATAAAACTTTTTTTTAATGTAGATATTTTCTCTAATACAAGCTATTTATCATAGTAAAGAGGATCCGGTGACTTCAGCAGGATAGACGGCACTCTATATATCTTACCATAGTGATTGGTGGTATTTTATGTGGTACAATATATGTTTCAGTAGAAAGCACAAGCTATACCTGCCTAGCTGAAAACTTGCCCTATGTTCCTTTACAATATACGCCAGTTATAGTACTGTCATCTCACACATGACAAAACCCTAAATACATATGGTGTTTGGAATTATTGTATGGATAGGTCATACAAGTGACATGTAATTCATTTGGGGGGTTCTATGATTTCACCCACGGATATGGAAGTTACAGCATCGATGCCAAAACAAAGCAGGTGAGACAGGGAAAAGTCACTGCAAAGCAAGTGAGGGACAGTACCTGCTATATCAGGATCAAACTGATGAACTTTACTAGAGGATTCATGATAATATAAATATATTAGTAGCGTATTTTAAACATAAGTATTAAACAATGAATAATATTCTATAAACTTTTCAGACAATAATAGACTCAATATAAGTGTAAACAAATTGTCATTCTTTATCTCAATGTGCTGAGCAAACGAGTAGACATGATTGTGAAGTATGATAAATATTTTACATACATATTGCTCAATTATATAGAACAAATATCAATCACTGCACATCACAAATTGCATTCGATGTGATAAATAAGCAAAACGGATTTCAATACAATACAATCTGTCCCTCTCTGGTTATAAATCATATTGACAAATAACTACATAATTGTTGAAATTTTTCTTATCTATTAATGCCTATTCATATATGTAAGTAATAATGGCTCTGTTCCTAGCATTGTATTTACCTTGTAGAAAATGTTCAAGAGTTGAAGAAAACAAACCGAGAACACTCACTTATTATATTTCTATAAATGCGCTGAGTAAAAATATAAAAGTTTAATGAACATTGAGGTGGAACTGAGTGTAACAATAAGCAGCTCGTCAGTGTCTCACACTAGAATAACATAAACTCCCCTAAAATATATAAATATGTTAGGATGGCTGTGCATGTGATGTGTCTGTCATGAAGGAAATGCAGCTGGATGCAGGTGGAAGCGGCTGATGAGAGCCGGGGTCTCTGTGCAGAGCCCCTTAGTCCCAGTAGTGCTGTACCTGACCTCCTGCTTTATTTGGTTACCGGTGTATTAGAGTAAGATGCTGAGGGAAATGCGATGGGAAAACACGTGTGCTGGAGAGATGCGGGCTGGAAAGAAATAACCCTAGCACACTCTGTTAGAGCAGGATATCTGGGACAGTGTCCTTTCACTGCAATAATCCTGCAAATCATAACAGGATATGGTATTGTTTGCACATTATCTACTCTAATGCCATATTTTCCTTTACATGTTTTATAAACTAGTTCAATCATATCCTTTAGCTACATCAGATGAATCAGGTTTATATAACAGTTATTGGACATATAATATACACGTTAGCAAATGTATATTCGAACACATTCGATCCATCACTTTGTTAATCAGTTGATAGGTAATTAGATGCTGTAAAGTTAGGTTACAAAGATTAGGTAAGTATGTCATATTAGGCTATCACATTCATAGATGTATAGGTATACTCTGTCATATGTGTTCTGGATACATTACTGTATTATGCATACATGGAAATGCAACAAACATGTTTTACATAACTAATAGGTGCAATATATTACTCAGCGTCTACATCGTGTGTAATATTGCTGCCTGTTCCTATTAGGGAAACGTGAACCATAACTTTATCTTGTGATAATACATGTGGCAAGTCTCTTATATATACAAATGGCTGTACAACGTGTCAGATTAATTACCGGACAGATAATCTGCTCATCGGACAAATAGCACATAGCCAATTCAGGTAACACATTATTACGGGTTGCAATTTTTCTGCAGCAAAATTCCCGATCTTGTTGTGCTATGGAATAATGAGAAATAAAGATTTTGCCAGTAAAATCGGTGTGTAATATAACACAATAAACGAAATATGATAGTTCTAGAAAAGGGATGATAAAGAAATGTTATTTTGGTTTCCACTTTGAAATAAAAAGGACCAGTGTCACAAATTAGAGGATAGTTCATCGAATAGTTCTACCTGTGTTATTAGAAATTAGCCATATAGCTATTTCCCCAATAAATATAAATAATGCGTAGCCCATTTTATTGTTACTGCACTCACTGTTCTACGTTTGCTATGAAAAGGGAAGTACAATGTGCACATCACTATATAGTTTCCTTTGTATTTCAGATTTCTAAAAGATCGGTTGTTTGATGATAATAATAATAATAATAATAATAATAATATAATAATATTAATAATAATATTAAAATCTTCATTCATAACTCCGCGTACAAAGACACAGTGCAACACTCTCGGGCTGCAAAGTAATACGCATAATTGAGACAGAAGGGGTTAAACATGGGACGGTAAAGTCTTTTCGTTCATCACATGTATATGTGACAATATAAGTAGTGTTCACATTTTTACCCGCAAAAACATAGTGATACTTTAAAGAAAAATAGCACGAAATAAGAGTTAATGCAAAAAATATAAAAAAAATTAGCTGTGGATGCTCGGGTCTGTTGGATATCACTTCTCCCAGCAGTGAAGGGGTTACTGTGATCAGGGCCCTCCAGGGAATGTGAGGGAAGAAGCTGCACCCACATTGTGTTCCTGGGAGACAGTTCCCCACTCTGATGGCAGCAGAGAGAGGGGTTTAGGAGCAGAGCCAGATATGGGACAGCTGCATCCCAAGTCTCTAATTCCTTTCTCAGGACAAAAAAAGCCATGCCACCTGCTGTTAGATCCTGAGAGTTGCCAGTGCATGCACTGCCTCATTCACAGCACCCAGCACAGGCAAAATATTGGGTTTGTTCAAGCAGGACAAACAATAGGAAATTATCAGAATGTTTTAAAGAATAGTCGCACAAAACCCAGGAATGTGGGTTGTTAATTTGATGCCAGGCGACACATATTATAATAGGACATATTAATCTCTGTCTAACGTATCAGCACTCAATATGAAAGGGGGGGATAAATCCTGTTTACCAATTAATGATAGTGGTGTCTTTCAAATTGCCATTTGCTGGACCTTTAATGCTAATGAGCATGCTCTCTGGGAGCCATGGGAAAGATCGTCTCTACCACTACACACAGCATAAAACGTCTTCTCAATGGTTATCCTCGGGCAGAGAACATTTCAGCTCTGCCTACCGTTAATGCGAGTCAATAGTTTTTGTGTGAACACCTGCATCATAACTTGGTACTATGTGCATTTTGTATTTTGTTCAATTTGATGATCAGAAGATAAAGTGATGTCACATTCCGCAATTTCCCATTTTGTTTTTAATGCAGAACACTAGCCAGAGGCTTGTTTCTTAAGGCACATATGTAAATATATAGAGCAGCCATCCACACATAGGTTTTACGTCTGCACTGTTATCTATCTACCTGCCTTTCTATCTATCGGGTGGTTATATATATATATATATATATATATATATATATATATATATATATATATATATAGTGCCTACATGTGATGTAGCACTTTACAAAGACTATTCAAACATTTGTGCTCTCAACATTCACTACCACACACTGTGGTTCACTTGATCAAAAGCAAGGTAATCTACAGTATGTTTCTGCAAAGTGGCAGGAAACTGGAGCACAGCACATAATGTAAGGGAACTCATAGCATGCATAGCATCAAATTAATAATCCATTCAAAATATACTCTCTCTCTCTCTCTCTCTCTCTCTCTCTCTCTCTCTCTCTCTCTCTCTCTCTCTCTCTCTCATAACTTTGGAATACCTCTCTCAGTCAGGAGTGAGTGAACAAGATTGTAGGATACACCCACCAGCTGTCCTATTCCTTTTCCTTTTGGTGTACCTTGACTGCAATATATACAGTATATATTGAATGTGACTGACCATTTCCAGCAGTGACACAACAGATTTCCACTCACACAATCAGCAGGCGAAATTACTGCTCTGTCACCAGCTGCTCTTGGGTTGTCAACACTACATTTCAGCTCATAATAACCTATAAATACAAATTGTGTGTGTCCTGTAGACATTGGGCATTTTACTTGCACTAGTTCCCCAAGCCAAAAGCTACCAGGATTCCATATGCCCCTACACTAATGATTTAATTAGCACAGCACTCTTAAGGTGGGTACACACTATACAGATATATCTGCAGATTATGGTTGTTCGTACACACTGAACAACCATCATCTGTGTCTGCCCGCGACCAGGGGGCATGTTGGGGCATGTCCTGGAGGGCAGGTGGCGTGTTCCGCCCCCATCCTCATGGCTGCCGCTGTGTGTGTACGGGCGGTCTACCGACCGCCCATACACAACTGCCGATGGACAGATATGTCTGAAGACATATCTGTCCATCGACTGTGCAGCACAGCTAATGCGATATGTCGGTGAACACTGACATTCAATGACATATCGCGGGTACACACTGCCCGACGGGCAGCAGATACATTGGCCGATCAATTGATCAGCCAATGTATGTGTGTACCCAGTGTGTACCCAGCTTAGCTTTAACAAAAGAAAGAACAATACACAAGATCTGATGAGGCTAAAGGGCATATTTATGAAATATTTGTGGCATATTACCCAAAAACACCCACTTTTGCAAATGTTAAGTATCACCCATATGTACAGTATGAAGGAGGGACTGCAGCAGATATCTCCAATATCTACTACAGTCCCTCCATTTCCAACAACAGCTGCAGCCCCCGTAGGTTTCTATGGGGATGCAAAGCTGTCAGATTTACCTAGTTAGTTTGGCCCTGGCAGCTAACACCATCTGAAGATCTGAAGTGGGCATTAGCCACTGTAGCCTCTGGAACCCTCCCTGTCAATGAACACGTGTGATCGGCAGACTGCACATGAACAGTAGTGAGCCGGGGGTCCCGCTAATGCAATCACTTCACTACTAAGACATTTCAGGGATGGGCTCCTTTGATTTTTTTCCCATATATTTGGGGGGTAAATCATTTCTTATCGCCGCAAATAGCAATAGAAGAAATTACAATGATCAGGTCTAAATCAGGTCACGTTCAGGTCTAAAACCAGATATTTGATAAATATGCCCCTATGAGAGAGGGATAAGGGGAATTATTTCCTAAGCTAAGTTGCACACCAAATAAAATCCCTGCCAACTTTTATATGTAATGCAGCATTCTAGAAAACCTTTAAATACACAAATATTATTATTTTTAATATTATTGTTTAGATCTATTTGTCTCTTAAATATATATATTTATACTATAAACACATTTTGTATGCTACTAATATATTGTACTTCATTTTGAACATTATTTAAATTGGTTGTTTATTTCTGCATATATTCTTAAACTTCAGTCCATCCTGACTGATAAGAATGAAGAATGAAGAGAGCTAAGCTTGTCTTTTAAATTTTGCTGTAACTGGTTTGCAAAATGCGTTTATGGAAATTATAGCTTGTGAGACATAAATAAACTCTAAACTCTCTTTACATTCCTGCAGCTTTGAAAGGCAGACACAGAATATTAGGTGTCAGTAATTAGACTTTCAAAGTATTTGATAGTTCATTTCCTGCACCGTTACCAGCAATTCTAGATGTAGCTGTTAGGAGATTAAATATGTGTGAATTTTAAAAGGACACACGCAGCTAGAGATCAGATGCCTCCCATCAATGTACACATTCCTTCAGGTCTTTATCTGGCTAGCAAGTGTATAGAGACTGCAATACATGACTTTGTTCTAATAACTTGATGAAGTCACTATTTAGCTAATAGATTCAGAATTTACTATATTATTAACAGAAATATATGGCAGTTGAAATAAATATTGAGGCTTGGTTTCTAGGTTGAGTCAAGTGAAACCTAGGAGAACATGAACTGTTAAGGTGCTCTCACACTTGGCGATGTGGTCACGATCAGACATCGTGTCCGATTTCCCCTTGAACTCTCCCCTGCAGCTCCCCGGGAGTCGTGGGCACGATTTGGTGTTAAAAACTGTCCAATGTGACAACGATCTAACGTGCCTCCTAACTATTCCAGTGCATCGTGACTAAGGCTGTCAGATCTGCCCTACAGCACTGCAGATGGGAAAATGTGATGTACGACCTGCGGGGACGCGCATCGGCATCGTGATCGTGAGTGGACACTCACGATTTGGACATATTTTAAATGATTTGTCATCACGATGAGTCGGAGTTGGGCAAATCGTGTAAACTATCGCTAAGTGTGTAGGCACCATTAAACCTCAAACTACCTAGCATTGCCACGCATAATGGGCCTGATCTACAGACAGAAAGGGGTCAACAGTTTTCAAGGGCGTATTTATAAAATTACACTAGTGACAATGAGTCTCAATGAAAATTCTGAGTAAAACCAGGTAGAAGGTATACCTTTTTTTGTTTTTGGTATGCTGTGGGAGGAAGTGTCAATTGAAAATATGGAGACAGATGTATAGTTGGGATGGGAACATGTCCTAGCTAAACTCTAATTGGGGGACATGTATTAAGCCTTGGAGAGAGATAAAATACGAACCAATCAGCTCCTGTCCAGGGGAATGGCCACTGCGGCATTTTTCCTGGCCGTTTTGCGCATGTACAGTAGAGAAATTGCCGGAAAAATGTCTGCCACGCCACTTTCCCGGTGACCTGCTCATGCGCAGTAGACTTTGGGAACATACTAGTGCCCAGAGTCTACTGCTGCAGTGCTGCGCTCAGTGTGCTGTGGGTGCCGGAGAGAGAGGAGAGGGCCCCAGACAGAGGCTGCATACATGCCCCTTCCTCTCTTAAAACTCACCTGCTCCTGTAATTTTTCAAACACAGCCTGTAAAATGACAGGAGCTGATTGATTGGTACTTTATCTCTCTCCAAGGCTTGATACATCCCCCCTAACTCACAGAGGTAAAGGCAGCCAGTGTAACAGCATGGTTTGTGCTAACTCCAGATCATACTTGCTGACTTTTAGTTGCTACTCTCCAGGAGAAGCCAGAAGAGAAGATGCAGCTGAACATTTTGGTGGGCTCTTTGTATCATTAGGCCCCACCCCCAGGGCCGTAGAGAGCTGTGCTGGGTCCTGGTATTTCCAATGGTGTGACCTAATCTAGGGAGTTGTGCTCACCCCTCCTACAAAAACTTATAAAAAATAGTATCCACAGGGTGGCGTTGTGTGCCACTCAGCTCCCCCTCTCCAACCCCCCTTCCCCCTGCACAGCCAAAGGAGACTGCTGCTGCTAATAAGCAGCAGCATCCTCCCTGGTCCCACTGCAGCCCAGCATCAAGTCTGGACCCCAGTAATTAGTAACTGCTCCGCCGTCCCTATCTGCGCCCCTTTCCACCCCCACGACAAGTCCATGGAGAATGGGTGGGGCTAAAATGAAACAAATAGCATAATTTTAGCCCGCCATCTCCATATGGATCCGCAATTCGTAGTATTATCTCTCCATCCTGCCCACTTCACCAGGTTCGAGCGTGAAGGGGACTGCCCGGAACCTCGCCCGCACCTTCCAGGAGAGTAGACAAGTATGCTCTAAATGAGGCCCAATTTCAGCTGTTCCATGACTGCCCTATAGCAGGGGTCTTCAAACGTGGCGATCCAGCTGCTGTGGAACTACACATCCCAGCATGCACTGCACATAGTTTTAGCATACTGTTATATCAAAAAGGTGGCAGTGCATGCTGGGATGTGTAGTTCCACAGCAGCTGGAGGGCCAAGTTTGAAGACCCCTGCCCTATAGCATACAGAATTCAGTAAGCCATCCCTGTAGTCACATGAACAAATACTGTGTATAGCCTGTGGGTCAGGTATAATTGTTTTTACATATGGTGTTCTGAACGCATTACTCATTTTCCAGATTTATCAGAATGAACAGTTGACCTCAGAACTGATATTAGAATTGTGGGTGAGCTAGGCTTCCTCAGCAACCACTACTGACATTCATTATTGTTGCCTTCCAAATCAAAGTGCTGTTGCACTCTGGTCTCCATTTACCACACTGTTATCGTGCAGGCAGCAATAATTATTTCAGAAGGTTTTTTGGCCACTTAGCAAGGAGTAATGAAGTTTACATTGGTCCTGACAAAACATAGGATGTTTCTTTATGGTAAATGCAGGGTTTGTTCCTTTATATAAAAACATTCATTTACCATGGTTTTGCTTCTATAAAACTAGTAATGAGTACCAGATTTATTCAAGTGGAAAAAGAAAAATCACAACCTACAAAGGATTGTAAGGTTTATTTTCCAAAACTATATATTTTTATTCTCTTCTCCTGCAACATTCAGATTTTCAGTAGAGAAATTCTATCTTTACCTGTCTTCATGAAAAAGAAAATGGTCTGTAAAAATTAAGGGCCTGATTCAGACTTGGGAATAGAGAGAGATCTCTCTCAACTGACCATCTTGGTGAAACCAGGCTGCACTGCATGTGGGGCAGATTTAAAGTGTACAGAGAGATTTAGATTTGGGAGGAGTGTTTCCAAACTCACATCTAAATTGTAGAGTAATAATAAAGCTGTGCAGTATTTGTGGGCTACATGCAAAAGCAGCCAGTATTTAACCCACATGAAAAATAATGTATGTATTTACACCCCTTGCATTGCAATATGGTTTGTTCAGGTTCACAGTTGACTCTATTCCCAAGTATGAATCAAGCCCTAAGCCCCCTATTTACAGTGATATATTACATCAACAAATTTGGGTTTACAACTCATTATTTGCACTCAGCCCCATTATCTTGAAGATGCATCTTCCACTTTTAATTCAGAGCAAAACAGAACAAGTAATTTTGCTCTTTGGCAGAACCTTGCTGCACTGCACTAGGGGCAGATTTAACATGTGCAGAAAGATTTAGATTTGAGAGGGGCGTGTCCAAACTCATATCTAAAATGTAGCATAACAGTAAAACTGTCCAGCATTTGTGGCTCCATGTAAAAGCAGCCAGTGTTTACCTTGCATGCTAAAAAAATAAATGTATTTGCACCGCTTACAGTGCAACATGGTTTGGCCCAGATACTTGCTTTATTTTGCTTTGCTCTCAGCTAAGAATCAGCATGTTAGTTCTCATTTTCATATAGCAGCTTAACTTTTATTCCATTGTCAGTAAAAATAGTACCACATTTTTGCAGCTTTGTTTATTATTTTACAAGTGTAGAGAATATGCATTTAAATGATTCTGTAGGTCTCAAAATACATATGAGGTTGTGGTTCTTGAGGCCTTTTTTAGAGCAATCTGGCAAGTGGAGTGACACCTCTAATAATATCACTAGATGTAATGACGGGAATATGCAGTGGATTCATGTATGAGAAATGCTTGACTTGGATGTTACATATTGCTGTCCTCTAAACCATTATATATTTTAACTGTTAACGATTCAAGGACTTGGCTAGGGATTGCCACTGCCCCAACCTTCCATCTAAGTCTAGAAATCTAAAATAATGTACACAATGATATATTTCAGGGAAGCTATAATTGTAATGCAGAGGTAAATAATTGGAGTATAACTGAAATACATACAAATATTTACACAAATAGTAGAAAGTATATTACTATGAAATATAACATTTTTCAAATTACTGCAGGTGGCCATGCTTTGGACCAGTGAAACCCTAAACCATGGTTGTCCAACTGGCAGACCTCCAAGGCTTTTTTGTGGTCCCATTGCTTCCCTTATTTTCCAAATGCTTTACTATTTAACACCATCCACAGCATACAGTTACAGCTGCACTAAAATTTTACTTTTACAAGTTGTTGGGTGACATTTACGTAGCTTAGTTGGGTTTAAATAATTGCAGTTCTCCTATCATTCAGTGGTACCTATTTCTACCAGAAAAATAAAATATAGATATTTTACTCAAAAGGCCTCACTGAAGAACACAAGAATGGTATAGTTTTAACTTGCAATGACAACTATCCAACTTTGAAAGCTATCCAACTTAATAAAAAAGTAGTCAATTTACGCAATCTGTTAAACGAAGGAAATATGTAATTACTGATATGACAGTGAATTATTATGTTGCTTTCTCTGGTAAAGTGAAATAGAAATCATATATATACAGCAACAGAAATTATATCGCACTATAAAAAAAACTATAAACTTGCAATAATGTTTCAACAATCATCTTTTAGACATGCTGCAAATTATTTTTTTGTGATCTACCATATACCATTTTATGTACCTTTAAGCATGCAACTGATATTCATTGTTCTTAGCTGTTTTTCCACAGACTATTTTCTCTTTTTCAATTCCTCTCAGTAGGGCAAACAAATATGTCTGCCACCGGCTCATGTCATGTCAGAGGGTGAGAAGGAGGAGGATGTCATTGTATGAGTGTACATGAAACAAATTGTTGGGCTGCCAGACACAGTGAGTCTGCTGCACAGACACAGGCTTTCAGACTGTCATGGGACGATGTCACAGTGAAACCAGCTGAGAGAGACTTTCTAAAGCTCCTCTGCTCACTACATCATGTGCCATGTCACTTTGGATGGCAGTCACATAACAATGTAGCAAAACCTGCAGAATTGTCAGTCAATAACAGCAGTAAAATGTAATTAATTATCAAGCAACATCTTGTAGCCTGCCACAGTTAATCCCCCCCCCCCCAAAAAAAAAAAACCCACACACACCAGTTTTAAAGAGTGCATTGCTCATTTGTAGTTGCATAAATGTGGCACATTTATAAAAATCATAGTGTTGTATGAATGACCACTCTAATTTATAGCTTGCACGCGTTTTATTGCAAGACTTCTCATAATCTGCTTAGGCCACTGTAAATGAATACCAGTCAGCCAAACTGTGTGGAAATTATATCTTAGTTAATCATTTGCTGTGACTTTATTGCATAAATCAAGTGCATGATTGCAAATCCTTTCCACACCTACTGATAACATCACTAAATAAAGCAGGCAAGAATTTGTGCCCTCTGTCATATAATTATGGCACAATGATGCCTGGCAGTTTTGCAAGTTTCTTTTATAACAGCTATACACATTTTTTTCACAAAACATATTGTTTGTTCTTCTAAATTCACTGTAAGTGACCATTCATAAGAGTTATGTGTATTGAAGTATTTAAAAGTAAATAATGATTAACTGTTTGGTGATAATGTCAAAATGCAGAGGGCAAGTGGACAGAAGTTATTGAAAGCTGTGCGCTATAGCTCCCACTATAATGCTCACATCATCACGCAAGAAATACTGCATAAGTAATAACGTGGCAGAATGCCTTTGATTTCCCAAACGTTCATTAAAATTACTATTTTTTTTCCATTGGCCTAGAAACAATGGTTACTTTCCTAGCAAATGATGCAAAGCTAATTCTTGGACAATAGCTACACTTCTGCTGATATATCCCTTCCCTACTATTTCACTTCTGTTTTATCTAGCAGCCCTGGGTTGTAGCAGCTCATGAACTGGAGCAGAGGGCTCAGCAAATGCTGTTTACTCAACCAAATCTTATCAGACATACTACAGCCACTCATAATGGAGTTAACACATAGATCCTTTGTAAATGCATTAACTGTATTGTACAGTGGAGAATTAACACAACGGAGAAAAACTATTATAAACACAAAACACATCTTGATTTTATGTAGATATTCCATCAGATGCATGTTACACTCAGGGCTAGATTTATTTAAGTAAATTTTTGTCTTATTTATAACACAGGTTGAGTCTCCCATATCCAAAATGCTTGGGACCAGGGGTATTTTGGATAATGGAATATTCTGTATTTTGGAATAATTGCATACCATAATGAAATAGCTTGGGAATAGGACCCAAATATACACCCAGAATGCATTTATGTGTTATATACACCTTATACACACAGCCTGCAGGTAATTTTATACAATATTTTCAATAATTTTGTGGCTCAAACAAAGTTTGTGTACAGAAATGAAATTCATTTATGTTTCATATACACCTTATACACACAGCCTGAAGGTAATTTTATACAATATTTTTAATAATTTGTGCCTTAGACAAAGTTTGTGTACATTGAACCATCAAAAATCAAAAGGTTTCATTATCTCAGTCATGCCAAAAAAATTCTGTATTTCGGAATATTTGGATATGGGAGACTCAACCTGTAGCTGTATGTATTATCTCTAAACTAAAATGGTAGTTCCTTGAAGGTACAATAAGAATGAGGTGTTTATTAAATAAAGCCCGAAGTGGACACATCAGTCCCACATAAAAGCATATTGGTATAGTTAAAACATTAGATAGGATTAATCTAGATTATCACAATAAAAACAAAAATGAACTCTGTAATTACTATTACACTCCAACGCTGGAGAAGCATAGGCTGTATTTTAGTTGAAGCTACTAGAATTACTGCTGGACCTGATTCCTCAACTTGTGCAAATCATGCACCATGGAAGTAGAACGTACAGCAGCTGATATAGCTAAACTGCTAAATGAATGTGTCCATACTGTATATGTTCAGATCTGGTCAATCAGGTAAACAGATACAGTTTCATTAGACTTCCTTACTTGCCCTAATGTGCATCATTGGCTGACAGAATTTTCTGGTACTCATCATATTAGATTTTAATTGGACATAAACCAGTTGGCCATACACATGACATTAATTTACATTTATTTTAGAGATCAAATTGAACAACATACTCATATTCTATGTATGTATCATCAGCTTAAAGTAAAATAATAAAATAATTTCTGCATGAAGCTAGCAACATATAGATGTGGTTTCCGTGTTCTCTTGAATCAGAAATTATATTTAATAAAGAAAAGTACACTTCAAAAAAAGAATGTATAGTGCCATACTTCCAAAATCTACTGCAGAAGGTACATTCCTATATATTATTGTACCCTGCACATAATGGCTGCAGTGCTTGTGCTTGTGTCTCCCCAACATGATTTGTATGTACTTACAGCGCTGCCATTAATTTCAGTGAAAACCATTGGGTAGTCCTGGACCCTACTGGTGGCTAACACTGGCATATTAGGATCTGATGCCTTTTGAGTTCTATTTTAATGTGGTCACATAAGTATGATCGTGCTGCTTCACCCAAGAGTAGAGCAACAGATCTTCTTTTCCAACTAAGAGCTTGATCTTTGATGGAGTCATATATTGTATGGTAATTCCTCCAAACAAGTAGTCACTTCTTGAATTTGCCAGTCTGTGATTAGTCTTATGAAAGTCATATATGGGAGAGGATCATAATCAATTTAACCACACACATTGGATGATTACACCCAGGTTTACTGTGGCCTATTAGTGTAGTCAGATGTTTACTGCACATATATTTATATATTAGTCATCGTCCATCTGCATTTTATGCCATAAGTGATCATTTACCTGTAGATTTTGGTAGACTCAGTATCAGGCATGGGAAGTAATTGTTTAGACACGTACACTGCAATGTTGGTCCAATTGCCCGGAATCTATTATAATATCACAGTTTGAATATTCAAATTTACACTAATAACACTTTGAACTGAGAATTTAATTCTTTGCGAATATTTTGGTAAATGTATTTGGCAATAGTTTTTACATTTTATATGTGAACTGAGACATTCTAATAAACGTATACAACACTTTACAGGAAAAAAATGCCTCAATGTCCTTTGTTGGCACATAAGTATTTTTTTATTCAGTGTATTTAATTTGCACAACTATTGTATTGCGGAAAGCTGTAGCTTTACCAGAACTTGGAATCATATTTTTCTTCAAGCACAGTGCAACTAAAATATAAAATGGCAGAATTAAATGCTGGAAAACAACATGTCGGAATTTCTAACATGACATGGTCCTAATCTAGAGATGCATCATACTGTTTGTGAATGCAGGAAAAAAACAACAACACAATTTAGTGACATATTTATGGGATTTCATTTTATGGACTATCATGTTATATTGAATTTAATAATGAAACATACAATATAACTCATTCAGTGTCTTTAGTGTCAGCATTGTCACTATGTGCCACTTGCTGACATGAGGGGCTAGCAGTTTTTTACCTGCTGGCTGCTACTCTTACATATTTGCGATGGGCTGAGAATACAGCGCTGGGCTTTCACAAATGCCCAATGTAAGAATCTTAAAAGAGAGATCTTAAATGCCCCGAAAAAGTGCTCATTCCTGGAGTGTCGACTGATATTTTTTTCTCTCTCTACTTTATATATAATAGCTTTGCCTCTGTTTAAACACAATATACAGCGACATACTAATAATCCACCACTAGAAAGCCTGGCCTAATTTTCCACTGTGGTGACTGTCATAATGAAGAGAATTGGGATCACTGGTGTGGCAAGCAGGGGCTGGAGAGGTGTGCCGGACCCGAGGGAAAGGGGGCGTGACATAATCGCAGGAGGCATAGTCACGCCCCCTTAGGATACATATATATATTTTATTAAATCACTTTTGCCATGTGTTTGAGAGGGGGGCACTGTGAACCCAGCAGTTGGCACAAAGCCAGAGGGGAGGCACGATCAATGTAAACGCTCCCCCCCCCACAGACATAGGAGACTGCTGCAGCTGCTGCTCAATAGCCATGAGCAGCCTCCCACTGCAGCCTAGCACACAGCAGCGTGTTTTGGGCTGCTGTGAGGTAAGAGGGGGGTGCGGCACCTGACCGGGGCCGCCGCAGGGTCTCTCCAGCAAGCCAGGGCCCAGGCAATTAGTACCTGCTACCCCCCTCTCGGTGCCCCTGGGGGCAAGTTTACCACACCAGTGGTCCTAGTATACACAGGACAGTGGTCCCCTGCTCATCATACCAAAAATAACTAATTAAAACAAAATAAAAAATTTTTACTTGTAAATCATTTTTCCTTTTTTGTCCTCTTTCTTCTATATTTTTTTCTTCTGAATCTTTTATCCTCTGTCTTGATTCACCGTAGTCCAGTGGGATGAAAAAACAAGACAGCAAAATCCACACAAAGACTGACGCAGCCGCATGATCACTTTGCTGCCAATGCAGGAAAATGTTGTGATTGTCTGGCCGCTAAGGGCGGTGAAGGTTATTCTCAGTCAAAATAATTTATCGATGTGCGCGCAGTGTGCAGCTGAGTCGCTTTTTGGAGTTTTGCTTTTTTGTTTTAACCCATTGGACTGCGTTAGAACAAAACAACTGAGAAAAGTTTTAATTCCCACTGGATTATTATGGATCGAGAATTTTTTTTTTGTCTTTATAATATAACAGTTAATGAGAGATAGGAGTGTTTTAGTCAGTTAAGCAATTGTATTTGTATGGTTTATTTACTTATTTTTAGACATTTGTTACAATGAGCATGAATCTTAGACACACCTGTCCTTTACAATGGGATCACTGAGAGGTTGAAAATAGCACCTGTGCTACTGCTGTATTTATTTGTTAATCACCCATTCCCATCAGAGCTTGTGATCTCCCTGTTATAATGCAAACCAGCTCAGGCTGTCTAGCATTGATGATGGTTGAGGATTTAGTGTGGCGAGGGCACACTATACAATTTTTTCATTATTTGGTTTTACAAAAGGCTTGCATGGTAGGATGTCACCCGACGTGGCTATTTTGCCTGGGAAGTGCCATCTCACCAAACACTGCAGACAGCATACTTTCTAAACAGACATTGTATGTGAGGATTTGCAAACCGCAGTTGTATACATATTGAGATTTATTATGCATGTATTTTATGTATGGCTGCATGAAAACTACACACTAAATGCAGTTTGATTTTTTTTTTTTAAAAAGCAGCATAACGGAGAAATATATTTGAAAAATACAAGGTAGTAGCAGCAAAGAGATATAATTTATCTCCACATGGTCATGAAAAAAGAGCAGACACACACTAATAACACAATACCTACAGTTACCATTATCTTCCTAAAATGTGTCATTTATTCTAAAATTGGTAAAAAAGCTTTCAAAATAAAATGAAAACTGTTTTTATTAATAATTTTTAATACCAGTCTATTGTTAATTGCTGTTTTATTTTATCAATGCTTTCTGGAATTATTAGTTTGTAACCTTCACTTTTTAATTAACCACAAAACAGCACCATAGTAATAGTAGTGATATTAAAACATTGCAACAGTAAAACATACATAATTAAACTTTAGGGAGAAATGTACAGAATCACTGGATAATAATATAATATCAGAATTTAATGGGTGAAGGAGTATTTTATTTTTTATTGTTCTCAAGAATTACTAAAAGAAACAGAGGAATTATACAATCTGGCTGTGGTTCATTGCCGCACAATAACATCAATGAAGCTCTTACAGAGGTTGTTACGGAGAGTTTGTATTATCTGTATCTGAGTGTAATATGCAAACCAACTGCTTTACTGGCCAAATAGATAACGGAGCACAAACTCCAAAAATGTAAAAAGGCTGCTTTAAGATCATGGGTTTGAAGAAAAACAATGGGTATGGAGTCACAAAATAAATCATGATTTTCATTACAACCATCATTAGCTCTTTATTCTCCATGACTATGATGGGAGCACGGCAACATACCATGGCTGGTGCTTAGAACAGCTGAAGGTACACATCTTCTGCAAAAAAATGAACATAACAGAATGTACAATGGAGATAAAAAAAATAGCTACAACACAGAATTAACTGTAAAATATTTAGATTAATGTAATGAATAAAAAATACGCAAAATTTCTCAACAACTAGTACATTAACTATCATTTATTAACAGTTATTTATATAGTACACATATTACGCAATGATTTCACAGAGAATATTTCAGTTATTCACATCAGTCCCTGCTGTAGGGCAGTGTATCAAGCCATGAAAATAATGGAGAAGTTGCCCTTAGCAATCAATCAGCTTAGAGGTAGCACATATTAAGAACATTTTATAAAATGATAGGTAGAAGTTGTTTGGATGTTATGGGCAAATTTCTCTACGTGTCTACTCTTTTTACTGCTTGATACTTCTGCTCCCAATGTTCCCTATCACGTGGACACACACATTCGGGTGTTTTTTTTCCTTTGTCAGCAGCCAATTAACCCACAAGTATGTTTTTAGAGTATGCATGGAAACCGGAGTACCCGATGGAAGCCCACACAAACATGGAGAGAACATACAAACATGGATAGTCCCTTGGTCAGGAAATGAATTCATGTAATGGAATGCTAACCACTGTGTCATCTATGTAAAATTTCCAGAGATTCGATTGCATGCTGTGTGAACTGAGAAGTTGTGCAATTTATGACTTTTAAATTCAATACAAGTGGAACTTCTAATCTTAAATTATTTTACCTCTTTGGTCCTCTTCATAGTTACTCAGATGTCGCAGTGCAAACTCATTGTGTGATTGAATTGTGATGTGCTTTTGCTAGTTTGCCTAGCGAGTCACAGATTAGAACATTATGGTGGTGGTCTGCATTAGGTTCCCTGGTCTCTCTTAATAAAAAAAAAAGATCAACAGTTCCAAAGGGTTGGGTATGATATTCCGGCAGTGACCATCTCGATGGTCACAATACTAGCAGCAGAATTCAGATGGTAAAAATCCTGATGGATTTTGGTGAGTATTCCAACCCTAGCCCACTCCACCCATAGCCTAACCCTAACTATCCTCTACAGCAGCCTAACTCTAACCCTCCCACTAGTGCCTAACCCTGATACTCGCTGTTGGGATTATTCTGGATTTTGATCTTTAGGAGTCCATTGCCGGTATTGTGACTGTCAAGATGGTCACTGCCGGGATCCTGACTACATCCTGTTCCAAAGAATCAAAGAAATAAAAAGTGATTTGGATTTAATGGGTCTATTTCATGAAGCTACTGCTCTTTCAGTGGCACTTTCTTAAACCCATAAAAAACTGTACTGTATATATAGGGGTTTGGAAAATAAAATTATGAATACGAATATAAATATTTATTTAAGAAAGACAACTATACTGAGCAAAAACCAATCATTTCTGTTGTCAATCTCAATATAGCTACTTTGTCTTTATACAACAGTCAGGGCTTTCCTCCCATTCCTCTCATGTCGCAAGTGAAGTTTACATCAGCAAACCATGTGGCCTGAAGGACCATTTAGTCATGTGGAATAAAGTTATGTGCAGTTATCAACAAACTACTGTAAGATATGCATTAATATTGATTACCAATCTAAATATAGGCTATCATTTGTTTGATAATGGTCTAAAGATTAGAAAAAGGCCTGCTACTTTTCTAATACTATTTTTTTAAACTTAGCTGATAATTTACTAAAGCACATATATTTTGCCTGCTTGGTATATATAAATTGCAGGGGCGTATCCACCCATTGGCCAGGATGGCACTCGCCAGGGGCGCCGCCCAAAGGGGGGGCGCCGTCAGGCAGTGCCACCAGTAGCCAAGGGATGGACAAGTCCCCCAGCCACACAAGTGTAGGGCAGACCGCAGTGATAGTGGTCTGCCCTACACCGTTTACAAACATGCAGCCGCCAGTGGCATATTTGTAATAGCAGCCAGCTAATGAGAGTCAGACAGACTGTCATTTGCTGCTGCATCGTCCGTGGAGGGAGCCAGCTGGAGCTCACTAATGAGCTCCGTGTGCCGGCTCCCCCCGCAGCTTGTGATGGGAGAGACGTCATATGTCATGACGTCTCTCCCATGCAGGAGAAGAGCGGCCGGGACTCAGAGCAGACAGCAGCGGTCGCGTCAGGAGCGGGGATCAGGTAAGTTGAATTTTTGTTGTTGTTCTTTTTGTGTGTGTAAGCCTGGTACTACAGGAGGGGGCACTGAAATAGCGGGTGGCAGCTACTGGGGGCACTTTATGGGGGGTGCCCGATACTGGGGAGCACTGTATAGGAGTAGCCACTACTGGGGGCAATTTATGGGGGTGGCCACTACTGGGAGCACTGTACAGGGGTGCTCCCTACTGGGGGCAATTTAGGGGGTGGGTGGCCACTACTGGGGGCACTGTATAGGGGTGGCCAATACTACCGGCAATTTAGGGGGGTGGCCACTACTGGGGGCACTATATAGGGGGGACTACTACTGGGGGCACTGTATAGGGGTGGCCAATATTGGGGCAATTTAGGGGGGTGGCCACTACTGGGGGCACTATATAGGGGGGACTACTACTGGGGGCACTGTATAGGGGGGACTACTACTGGGGGCACTGTATGGGGGGACTACTACAGGGGGCACTGTAAAGGGGGGCTACTACTGGGGGCACTGTATAGGGGGGGCTACTACTGGGGGCAATGCAGCATAGAGGGGATTACTACTGGGGGATTACTATTGGGGGCACTGCATAGGGGGGGGGGCAGTCCATACATTGCCAGGGGCGCTTGGATCACTAGATATACCCCTGATAAATTGGCCTCCATCCTTCCTGCTCAGGTGCAAACAAGTCTGTTTTATATCCATGAACAAGATGGAGATTATAATTTCAATTTAGAAATTGTGATTTCACTAGTCATAAATGGTGAATTTCCCAGATTCTTGTTTTTTCACCAAAGCTTGAGCTTAAACAGGCAAAATAAAATATACATAGAAATCTCCAAATGAGGTGTACAACTAAGTAGTATGTTTTATTACTGTTCTAAGTAGTAAGATGTATTAATATTAGATGATTATTATTATTATTATTATTATTATTAGCAAAAGTAATTTTTTAAAGCTGAAGGTTTCATCATATGATTCTTATTGTTTTTTTAATCATAACATGGTTGCAACACTATTAAATCATTCTCACTGATATCAAGTTACGTTTGTGTTACTTAATACTTATTACATTTCCTTATTACATTTTTGTTATATTATTGCAAATAATGTTATTCTGTCACTTGCAATGTTTCAGGAGTCCAAAAAAATTACAAAAAAATCAATTCTATACCATATCACAAAAATATAGCAAAAACCACACATACCTGATATTATTACTTTTAAGTACAAATATAGTCTCAAAATGTTTATTATAGTTATACATGTGTTATTAATTACAGTGTCTATAAAATGTACTCTTAACTCAATCAAAGACTATTATCCTAATGTTATTTCAGATTGAAATATATAATGTGATATGACAGTATAGAAATCACTTGTTATATTTGTAGGACAACCAAGAAGTACATTCATACCATAAAAGGCACTGGGTAGATATTTCAACTGTGTGATTCATGTAGCTATAGGATGTAACAAGTTCGGTTACTAAAAAATAAAAGTGACATTTTGTATATTATGTAATACTATCTGAAGCAAAGTGTTTTCAGAACATTCTGTGTTTTTAAGTCATATCTCCATATGTTCAACTAATACGAACCAAAGGCCAACTGCACACTTTAGCACTAAAAACAAATGACGTATGACTAATCTCATCTATGGCTTTCAGCAGGCAAATGTAATTTCAGTATTTAGATTTGATACTTGCTTTTTACAGTGTCAACATTTCTAAACAAGAATATTTGCAGGAGAATTTCAGGGGATGTGAGGGATTTGAGGAAACCAGTTACAAAATATACACAAATCAGTCTTCTCAAGTAATTATTTATGAACTAAAAAGATATGCATTTAATTTCATAAATGTACCACTATCAGAATGCTATAAAGACACTTTAAGTTAATTTGATTTACACCCAACTGTTAGTCTAAAACAGTTTAGAATGTGCCATAATTTTGATGAAGAGAGGTTTCATTAGCACATTTAGAATCAGATGAAAAGTGGTTTGAAATTTGCATAACGGAAACCTCAGTTTTTTCTCCATATTTTTCTCCTTAGTTATTTTTCAGCTGCTTTTGTCAGATGTTTTTAATTTTTCTGCCCAAAAGGACTGTGCCAATAACTTGATAAAGAAGTTTGAAAGAGGTTTGATAATTGTGAATCTGCTGAACACTGCCTACAGTTTGAAGACAGTCTGCTTTTATTTGGCTAATAAAAAGAGATGGGCTGGATAGACGGTTGATTAAAATTTACTCACGTTTCACATAGTAAAGTGAAGTGTTATGCTCAGTCACTTTTATTTCAGCTTAAACACTGCAGCTAAAGATATTGCATGCATGCCAAGACTATATTATTTTAATTGCTGTAAATTATGCTGTGGAATTGCAGTATTTCTGCATTGTGTCGCCAGTTTACAACCAATTTGTGATACGTAAAGTCATCACACAGAAACCACTTTTTTTTCCAATGTATTTTAAGCTGGCAAAACTAGAAAGTGACAAAGAGATATAAGTAGTATAAAATATAAATGAGTGTGTAAATATTAGTGAAATTTCAACAGTGTGATAACAATAAAATAATGTTTTTTTTCATATATGGTTAAAACCATATTTCTATCTATTCATATGTATATATAGTGATGTATAATGCATAAATATTTGTAGAATTATTATTTTCCTATGAGTGTATGCATATTATTAATATGATTAATAATAAGTACAGATATGATCATCAAGCAATTAGTTGAAGATATACAAGTTGAGTCTCTCATATACAAAATGCTTGGGACCGGGGGTATCTTGGATATCAGAATATTCCGTATTTTGGAATATTTGCATACCATAATGAGATCTTGGGAATGGGACCCAAATCTAAAAACACAGTAAGCATTTATGTTTTATATACAACTTATACACACAGCCTGCAGGTAATTTTATACAATAGTTTCAATAATTTTGTGGCTCAAACAAAGTTTGTGTACATACATGAAATTATTTATGTTTCATATACACCTTATATACAAAGCCTGAAGGTAATTGCATACTTTATTTTTAATAATTTTGTGCCTTAAACAAAGTTTGTGTACATTGAATCATTAAAAAGCAAAGGTTTCACTATCTCAGTCAAGCTAGAAAAAATCCGTATTTCGGAATATTCCGTATTTAGGAATATTTGGATATGGGAGACTCAACCTGTATTTGTGAAGTGCATTGCTAATACATTTAAACACCAAGGGAAATATTTATCTGCCTATGTACTGCCTTTAGTATATTTATAAAAATGTTCTCCTTGATTTCAATATATGATAAATAATATTGCAACTGACATGCACTGCTAAAATAACATTACAAGGCAAAACAATAGACCCTGATGATATAAAATTTCAGTGTAATATCAACATGTAAAAAGCAGTATCTTTTTGGTAATTCATTTGGATATATGTAGCAAAGTGTAACCTATGGGAAAATCACAAAGAAAAATGGATATATCCTAAATGCTTGATCTGCATGCAAAGCCAAAAACAAAATCCCCTTACATGATGGTATTCTGATTATGTACTAACCGATAATAAAATAAAGAGCTATATTTGCATTTGTAATATTAATAAGTATATACAGGTAAAGAGAAGTTAGTCACTCCACTCCACATAAAGATAATAGTAGGGTGCCATAGTTATATAGAAAAATAAAGTTATATTATTAATTACAAATATTTATATTACTATTAATATTAATTTATATTACTATTTTTCTTAAACATGCAAAGCTCATCTCCAAATGCTATGAATTGTATTATTTTTAACATAATCATGTTATATGTATTAACTAGTAAAAAGAATCTGCATATGCCGGGTCACCTCAGTGTCTGCCTGACTAGCTGCTCTGACCAGCTTCCCCCGGCCTTCTTAACCCCCACACTGTCCAGCTTCATCCCCTGCTCCATCTTGTCACCCCCCCACTCTGTAACACTCCCTTCCCAATCCCAAACCCCAACTGCTCTGTCCCGTCCCCCAGACTGTAACAGCCAATCCCCCTGCACCATCCCACTCCTCCTCCTCCTCCTCTGGCTCCTGATAGGCTAAGGTCTAAGGTTCCTAACAGAAGGAGCCATTAGGATGCGCACATGTTTGAAATAGGACAGACCTTACACAATTGTTATTTAGATATGTTTTACTTTATGTGAACATAAAAGTAAAACAATACAATTGTTTAATTGCTGGTAATTGACTATCTGCAATCATGTTGGGTGGGGTCGTCATGTGAGGTGGTCATGTGATGTTGTGAGTCTAATAAGAAGCCCTATAAAAATAGCCTCCTGGGACTAAGGGAGTTCTGATAAAGTCCTTTTGGGTGAAACGCATTAAGATGACAAACACTGCGCAACTGCTTGACTCTTGGGGGTTATATTTTCTAAAGTGAGAGTTTTTAGAAATGGAGATGTTGCCCATAGCAACCAATCAGATTCTACTTAACATTTAACCAACACCATCTAGAATATAATAGCTAGAATCTGATTGGTTGCTATAGGCAACATCTCCCCTTCGAAAAAACTCTCACTTTAGTAAATATACCCCTTGAACTGCATTGTCGAATTCACTTTTCATGTCAGGTGGTGGAATCAAGTAACTTGAAACTTGTTTCCAGTCTTTGTGCCAGATGTGCTTCAAAACAATTGTTTTATTATGAGTAGGATACTATTTTACCTTGTATAAAAAAGTGCTGAAAAGGATTCCTGTGAATATTGTGAAGTTATTCTGCCTGTTGATGTTTGTCTCTTAAAAGATACCCATATTAGCAACATCCATTTCAATTTGGTACAGGGATGCGTATATTCACGTTTTACTTCAAGTGTGCACATGCTGGTGTACTTAGAGGATACTGCACCACTGGGCGCTTCACAATCTTTTGTTTTCAGATTTTCGCAAGCATTTCTGACAAGTTGTGCTTTTTGAATCAAGCAACCCTCTTATATTTGAAGACATTGGACCTCATTCAGAGTCTCTCGCTAGGGCATGCTCGCTCGCTGGGAGCGATAATCGCACATCTGCACATCACATGCGTATAATTCGCAGTGCGCGTGTGCAAGTCATTCGTTGCGATCTGATTTTGCTAGCTCGGAAGCCATTTTCAGGTTGCTGCTTTGAGTGACTGATAGTGCCATTTGTCGGTGGTAACAGGGGAAGGAGCTTGTGAACGGGGTTGTGGATGTGCGAACGCAGGCATGTCTGACCGTCAGAACGGCGTTTAATGGGTGTGCATAATTAGCAAAGTAGCGTCATTGCACACGTGACTTGGTTGTTTTTTAGCTTGTACTGCTCACAGTGCTTGGGGTAGGTTAGCCCTCGATGTTCACGATTAATCAGACTTTTCCCGGAGATGACGTGTGCTGCGAGTGACAGGTGGGAGGTTTTATAGTCCAGCGCATGCTAACTGCCGTCACTCACTAAGACATAGAGGGCGCCCTTACAGCGCAAAGAGCGATCGCTTGATTTGCATACCCAGCCCCTTTTTGCAAGCGAGCAATCGCATCTTCCGAGAGACTCTGAATGAGGTCCATTGTGTTTAATTTACATATGTCTGTGGGTGTATATACACCGCATATATATATATATGTATATATATATATATATATATAATTTATAGAGGTGATCCGCACTCACATCCACTTGGGGTAATATTTTGGTAATATTCTTCATATCTTTATATATGTAGAAAGAAGCACCTACAGCACCGGGCAGCACAGATGGTGTAATAGTTAGCGTTACTGCCTCACAGCACTGTGGTCATGGGTTCGATTCCCACCACGGCCCTAACTGTGTGGAGTTTGTATATTCTCCCTGTGCTTGCGTGGGTTTCCGCCAGGTGCTCCGGTTTCCTCCCACACTCCAAAATTATACTGGTAGGCTAATTGGTTTCAAACATAATGTAATCCTAGTGTATATGTGTGTGTGCATGTGATAGGGAATATAGATTGTAAGCTCCACTGGGGCAGGGATTGATGTGAATGGCCAAATATTCTCTGTAAAGTGCTGTGGAATATGTGTGTGCTATATAAATAACTGGCAATAATGAAATAAGATATATATCCAAGATATTCTCAGGAGTCCAGCACACCACCAAAATAGTCAATATATAGAAGATTTTAATATAGTATCAAAAAAGGCACCATCATATGTAAAAGGCATTAATACTCATCCAGTTAAGGACTAGCAGCATAGCATATATATATATATATATATATATATATATATATATATATATATATTCTAGCTGATGTACCTGGTTTCACCTGGCCAGGCCTTATATATTTTCATATCATATTAACTTACAGTATATGCTTAATTTATTTTCTGCCTGTGGTGTAAAGGAGCATGTTGTGCACCTCGGGATAATCTTGCTGGTACCTGGCCACTCCTGCTCTGTGGTCCTTGGGCTGATCTTGCTGCTATTTGGACACCACTGCTCTGTTTCCCTCGGGGTTATTTTGTCGGAATTGAGTCACCACAGCATGGTGCACTGTAGGATTATTCTGCTAATATTTTCTTGCCTCATCCTGAAGTGGTTTCCTCCTTTTAGTGTGGTTGTATCTGGCATGACGGGATCCGGTCAAAATTCCAACAGTCGGGATGCCGCCGCTTAGAATGCCGGTGCCGGAAACCCGACCCCTATCAGAATCCCGAGACCGGCATCCCGACAGTAAGTACTGGGGTTAGGGGGAGGGTAAGGGTTAGGTAGTAGGGGGAGGGTAAGGTTAGGCACTAAGCAGGAGGGCTAGGTTTAGGGTGCAGGGTGGGGGAGGTTAGGTTTAGGCACTAGGGAGAGGTTAGGTTTAGGCACCAGAAAGGGAGGATTAGAGTTAGTGGTAGGGAGAGAGGGAGAGTTAGGATTCTGACCTACAGGGGTCGGTGTCCTAACCCTGTCAGGATACTTGCATCGAGATTCTGACCACTGGATCCTTAGCGACGGCATCCCCTACCCAACCCAGCATGACTTTTGGCAGGAGCCTTCTTGAGAACAGGAAGAGGTGATGTCTGTGAGAGGTGTGAGATGGAGTCAGGTTGGAGGAGGGGTGGTGTGGTGCACATTTTTTTGAGGTTCACATGTCAGTTACGCTTTGCAATGTCCCCTAGAGAGGTCATGTGTAAATCATAGTCTTTTCACGGGGTGATGTTCAGTACTGAAACTCTCGAACAGTTGCCCAGCTGCCACCAGTTTGCATAAATCACCATAAGTAAAGGGTTGGGATATGTACTCAGCGGAGGTGGTGTAGTTGCTCCCCTTGCTGTAGTGGAACATGATGGAGAACTCCTCCCATTCATCCACCATGTGCTTCACAATTAATTCACGCACCTTTCTAGCCAATGGTGTGAGGCTCCATCTTCCCTTTAACATTCAAAAACTCAATTGCCATGTTCGAGAAAATGAAAAATCAATATACTAAGCAAGTGACGTATCCAAATGGAAAAACCTAGTCAAAGTGTTAAGTCCTCAGTAGTGGCAACTCCAGAGGTGAGGCTGCAGCACAGTTCAATATTCAAGTAGGGGAACTACACTAACTGCCACTCCAAATGCTGCCAAACATCACTGGCAGCTGGTGTGGCTCCCCTATTTCAATACTGAACTGTGCTGCATCTCCACCTTTGAAGCCGCTACTCGACCCAGACAATGAGCTTACAGTACCACAGCACTTAGGACATGTTGCTTTGTCACCCAATCACCTCGGTCGAGAGGAAACATTTTACCACTATTCACCTCCTTAAGGGGTCAAATTTCAGAAAATCCCTGCTGAGTGGGTTCCTACATCATGGAAGGAATATACTCCCCGAATTACATGTTTTTAGGTCCAGGGGTTTGGGCTGGGCGTTGATGAGCCAGTGAGTTAGTCAGTCAGGACATATATGTATGTATTATATATTTATTTAAGAAGATATACATATGCACACACTTTTACTTGTGTTAAGCCATATGTGACCATTTTATCTGCAATTTATAAATCATATGCCATGAAAAAGCACAGGAAATGTTAGTTCTAATGGAGAAGACATGTGCTCATTAGCATGTATGTCTTCTCAAAGGGACAAGTGAGGGTCACTTACTTCCCATGTTACTGAGAACTGAGCTCCTTTCATCCTTCCCTCTAGTGTACAGATCCTTCTCTCTCCTCAGTAACGCTATGCCTATTGCCTCTGAAAGGTTGGTTCTCAGGAAGCAGAATTTCAGCATCATTTGTCTTTAATAAATCCTGATTATAAATAAAAATTAACAAATGAAATAATATGTACTGGATATTAAATTACATCATGAAACAAAACTAGCATATAATACAGAATTAGGATATGAATATATGTGTGTTGCAGTATGAAGTGCAACACCCATATGGTAAATTTTGGGCTCTTACAATATTGATGTCATATTGTAACACTGATACCATCTGTGCTCGTACCACAGTGTCACAGTGAATTGATTGTACTTGTAACTTTTGTGTTCTGTGTATGTCAGGGGACACTAAAGAACATAAATGAAATGAAATATGCAAGAGTAAGAAGGAATGAATAAGAGGCATGGTATAAAGATAACACTGTCCTCATGAGGTATGACATTTCCTGCTTTGCTAGAGCACTGCATATATCTGTGCAAAAGTCACTTCTTTGGGCCGGTTTTAGCTAGCTGTGATGTGCAATCATGATGTGCAGTTGTGCTTATCACCACCTAATACGGTAGCCCTGCATCACAGATTTTCTTGCACACTTCTATATAATATGAGGAAACATCTCCAATATTGGTGGTGGCAAAGATACAGAGAAATGGTCGACACATTGGTACCTCACTGTTGTCGCTGCTAGTTGGATATTCTGCTATGTGTTCACAAACGCCACAGAGGCCATTAAATAATGTTTAACTCTATATTGTACCTCCAGTTGCAGGGTATGTGTAAACATGTTGGTAAAGATTCAGGTCTACAATGGGCCAATTAATCATTTTTAAATGATATTCAAATGTAACTAAATGAAAGTGATTAAATTGAAAATGTAAACTAATATTCAGGCAATATACTGCAACCAGAATATTGAGCGATGTGGCAAATAAACACAATGCTCCATATTTAGCTTTATGCTGTTTTTGTAGCGCATTAATTGCTCACCCCAGCAACAAATTGCCCGTGTGAAACTGGCCTTAGTCAACATGCTTCTGTACAAGAATGACTGCACTGTATGAATAGGCTGCAGATGCTGCTGTACAGGCTCTCAGCTGTGGAGGATGGAGAAGTCATTTCACAGATGGTGAGGCAGCTATAAGGACCAAGAACAGTGGAGTGTTTATATGAAAGTTTAGAAGGTTGCTTGACCTGTCTGACCATGAAAATATTAGCTTAGATTTTTTTCAGCGATAAACTAATTTGCTTCCCAGCCACGAGACTTGAATAGGGTTACATTTATTACAATATCACACCTGATATTGCACCAATTGCCAGAACACTAACTTGATCACAATTAATATATCGGATAGGATTTTGCACATTAGTATTTCTTTTTACATCAAAATTGCACATTGGTTAAGTGCAGAGCTATGTCACAAAAGTTACTACAGGTATAGCATTTTCACTGCTAATTCCATTTCTATCTTGATTAATGATGTTCTGGTGGCTATTTCTGTTTGAAGGTTCTAGACCGTTAACCATATACAAGAGATCTAAGAAATCACTGTAAAATACTATCAAGTACATGAAAAGATTATATGCATTTAGTGTATTAACTGTGAAATGTAATCAATTTTTATGGAATATTGTACTACATAAGTAACTCTTATATGTGTAATGTTTTATCACTACTGCTTTGTTTTTTGTACACTGCATTCATTAACATATTTTAATGTCAAGATAATACAAAGACTATTTATCAGTCAGAGATTTGCCAAGTAACTTTCTCAGACTTTGCCTCTAATTTGTGTAGCAGTACACGTATCAAATTATCATGTAATGTTTTCATTGTAGAATATTTAATCTGATGTGAAATCTTAGAAAATATAAAATATATAGGTTTTACATATATAGTGTATAAAATAATAAATATAGTGAAATACCACGTTAAATGAGCAACATGATGGCACAGTGGTTAGCTTTAGTCTGTAAATTCTCCCCATGCATGGGTTTAATCTGGTATTTTAACTGACTTCAGACAAAACTGACTTCATACTGCAAATGGACAGGGACTGCTAAATAATTGCAAATTCTTAGTAGAGCACTGCACAATATGATATTGCTGCCACTGTGGAAGGTATTTTTAGTGGGATTATGTCACAATCAGTCAATTTATTTTCGCAAAGGTTCATAGTCATATCAGGCATTTTTATTAGTTTCCAAAGAAATCCAAAACATTGGTTAAAATAAATGTTATTAAGTGTAACCATATGTTTATCCAATTTATTATAACTCACATGGCTGGGAGTAATACTGGTGCAATTCTCATATACATGTATCTCTCTTTCTAATAAAGTCCCCGGTTTAGGGGTCTGTCTGTTAGTTCAGGCTAGTCTCTTGAACCACTGCATTGGTCGAGGAAGGTTTAGGTGTATGAACCATTCATCTGTGATAAAAGGGAGCCGAACAATGAAAATTTTAGTGAAGCAAGTCACACAAAAAAAATCTTGCACCAAGCTGCTCTTTAGGAGCTGGCCAGGGCACTGAAACAGCAAGAGATCATCTGAAAATAAGGCTTGACATCAAGCAAATCAAAGAAAAATATGTTGTTTTGTGTGTGTGTGTGACGGACTACTGGAGGGCAAAGGGCTGTTCTCTGATTGGCTCTCACTGTCTCAGATAGCCAATCAGAGATAGCAATGTGCCCTGTTGCTTAGCAGCAGTCTACAGAGGGGAGGGAGTCAGGGACTGAGTAGGATCACGTCTGAGGCAGACAGAGAGTGAGAGACAGCCTCCAACGAACCCATGAAGATGCCCTGATGCAGACACAGTAGCCAGGAAGGAGCCAGGTGAGGCATAGCTATCGGGAATATACAAACAAACAACATCAAATGATTTATATTCAATGGTGACAAACATTGGACCACCACCATCACATGGCAAAGAAAAAAACATTGGAACAAAAACAGTGATGGTTAGTAACCATCAGATTTCGATATACATCCCTACGCTGAACCTGCAGGAGGACTCAGGCCACCACTCCTCAATCGTGAAGTGCTCCCTCTCCAGCGTGATGTTCCTGCACACCCACATGCCATTGGTAAACAGGAGGCACCTTCCACCGAAGTCAGTGCTGTTCTCGGACAGGGGCACCACGGTGAGGAAGCTCACAGGAGGTCCAGGAAACACACAGTACATTGTGCAAAGAGGATATTGCTCATCACCATGTTTGGCAGCTGGGGAGGGATGCGCATGGAAGCTGCGGAAATATGCACAGGTGCCCCAGCCCCGGGGACATGCTGCTGATAAAGCTTACAGTATCTTCAATACAAATCTCTCATCCAGGATCCTCCTGCCCTTCCCAGCACATCCCAGAGGCTGGGCCTCAGCCAGCTGCAGGGCAGCAGCAGTGGGAGTTGTGGTGACACTAGTTAGATGCAGGGGGCAGGAGTGAGAAGCAGGGGGTTGTAGGGAGATGATGGATGGGAAGATAAGGGCACTCCAAGGACAACATCAAAACTGCATAAGGATTTTAGTCAACGTTTTAGAGACCTTAGTCTCCTTCATGAGGTCAGCATGTCTTGTTCGTGCTGTTACAACTGATTCGGGAACCAGGACCAAATGCCAAAAAGTTGCCTGGTCACCCTACTCTTCTGGTGCATGAACATTATTATTAGTAAAAGGACAAACAAAGGTAAAGTTGAGAAAGGCTTTGTGCAGGAGGGAGGAACATTCAAAATGAGAATAGGCTGAACCAGATACAAACCAGACTATTTATAATCTAACCTAAAAGTTACAAAAGCTACACCTATACAAACTGATAGGCTAGACAAGTAACTGACACTTACCCAAACACAACATCTATTCTACCTAGTAATAGGATTATATATTACTGACCAAAAAAATAGGCAGGACTCAATATATTCTTAAACCTAGCTGGGTTTCGTCTACACATCTCATCCCAACCAGGTATGAAAAAGGGAAGGGAGCTGCAGCCAAGGGGAGGGAGTCACACCTCGGGTTCTGCAGATGCGACTCACTGTGAGTAGGTTGCAGAGATGCGACTTTTTAAAGCCCGAAGCGAACAGATACAGCAGCAGGCAGAGTCACTAAGTATGTAGCAGTCACTGTAGAAACCTTTAAACAGTCAGCTGTTCACAACATAATTCTCCAGCATTTATCTTAACTGAGCATTCTTCTATTTCTGATTCTAAAGAAGGCTTTGCCCTCATACTGCACAGGCAACTTATAGCTAGTTATCTTTTAGTTTGGAGTAACAGTAAACTCACTTTGCCCTGTAGCTGCATTGAGATGGTACTCAGTAGGTCTTCTGAATAACCTTATCCTTGGTGTAGTGACTCTCTTATGCACTACCGTGTTATTTCCCACGGTCTACACAAAGGTTTAACTGTCTTATGTTTGTGAGAAGATGATTATGTGGGAGACACACAGAGCTGGCGTAAATGGGCCATCTCTAACTGAAGTCAGCATGCCAGTGTGTGTGATTGTTTGCCTGTGTACAGATATATTGTTTTACAAAAGTGACAATAACACAGTATATGAGTTTTGATGTCATCATTGATGCTTGTCAGTAAAGGCAAACCTCACCTGGATATGAGGATCACCTCATACTAGGAATTTATTTTATTTTATTTCATATTGTATTTTAAAGAATAAAAAACCCTACTGTAAAATAAAAATGATATGATATGTGATCTCGGAGCACTGTAATGTTTATAAAAGCAGTTGGTCTGTGTCTGTGATTTAGTAGGATCACAGAACTCTGGTGACTTTTTACATCCTTCTCATTTTACAGTACATTTCCATTTTATATAAGAATGACATTTGAAATAATATTTTAGCTGTTATTCTATTTAAATTGTAGAAAATATATGAATATATAATGACCTGACACATTTATAGATCTACCCAAATCAAAGCAGAAACATTTCACAGCAAATTAGGGGATTTTCAGACCTCATATATATGTGCATGACCCTGTAATTTAAATATTAATACACGATGGTAAATAGGCTACAAATGTAATGTAGATGTTGGTTCAAATTCAAAATACATTTTTTGGTCTATTACGTAAGCATATTTATTTACGTTCATTTGGATATAATTGGAACAACACATTTTAAAGCTTATTCAAACAAAAACAAAAAAAAGGATCCTTTATATCTTGTGTCATAATTTCCACAGCTAGGAATTACATGGCTCTGCTAGATTCGTTACAGCTAGCTAGCCTGATTTCCCTTCCACTAGTCATTGCCACAGAAGCTTGCAGTTATTAATAAAGTCTATTAAAACCTATGCTGATAACTGGTGTTTTATTTTAAAGGCCTCCTGCCACAGTAAGAACAAAGTAATATTGATGTATATCAGGCAACCCACATGATGTGTTTTTACTTGGCAGAGAAACATCTGCTGAGTAATCTTCCAAGGCTCAATTATAGATCAACAGCGACATCTGATGGTTGGACATTGCTTTCATACTTCCACACTGTGCCATAAAAATTAAGATAGTTTCGTTTTATTATGAAATATATCTAGGGATATAAATGCACAATGTGAATGATCCCCAGGTATTGTTATGTACAGAAAATTATATTAGGATTGTTTATGTGTATGTATATATATATATATATATATATATATATATATATTATATATATAATTACTGTATAAAGAAACATAAATTAAACCTCACAAAATGTAAATGAAAAACACAGCAGGGGCCAGCAAATAATTTTCAATTGAAAAGGAATCTTAAGCTAATATAAAAAAACCAAAGCTAGGTGCACACCTCAGTGGTGTACCAATGATCCTTCCGACTGCTCATTTACCTTCCAGTGTAAAAATCAATGTGCACACTAGTCATAAGACAGCACCTGATTTCTTACTATGTATGTGGGTTCATCGTTTTGAAAAATGTCTCGTATGCAGACCTGATCAGATGAGACAATCCAAACCACAGTTGGCCCCTGGTGCTGCGTACACACTAAATAGTTCTAGGCCCGATTATTGCATAGTATGTTGCATAGTGTGTTTTTCACAATTCTTTAGAATAGATTGAACTCTAATTCCCACTTCAAGTAAAATAAGATATTTGGTTAATTTAGCTGTATCTATTCAGAAGGAAATTTAGTATGCAAAATAAAAATCTGTTTCATATTAATCTGAATATAACGTGATACTAATAGCTCATGAGTTACATATAGCATACCTCTCAAAAAATGGGAGGCTGGAAGAAGGATTTTCTTTGAGCGACCACAAAAGGGGCATGGCCTTGGGGCAAAGGGGCATCACACCCCTGTTTCCAGTGCCTAACACTCCTCAAGTTTATGTGCACGGCATCTGTTCACCCGCTGCTCTACTATACAGAGCAGCGGTGATGAGTGCTTCCCCAACACCCCCCCCACGGGACATTGCGGCCCATGGGGGGGGTGGCAGGTCATATAATAAATAATGGACTGTGCTACTGTGCATCGGTCCCAGCCATCTAGGAAGGTGGGTGCAAACAAACATTTGATGATACTCATGGGCTGGCTGGCAAACTTTTGCCTGGGGAGCATATACAAAGCACTAGCCCATGAGCAACGACCCATAATTAACAGGTGGTTAACAGATAACACTAAAGCTAAGTGATCAAAAATGAAAAGTCCTCTTTGCTAAAGGGTGTTTTCTCCAGCAGTGGCTGCACTGGGATGCGGTCATAATACCGACCACGGGGATTCCAGCGCTCAGAATGGCGCCGCCGGAATCCCATCTGTCAGAATCCCTGCACTGGCATCCTGACTGGTGGCATTTTGTTGGTAAGTCACAGAGTTAGGGGGAGGTTTAGCGTTAGGCACTAGGGGGAGGGTTACGTTTAGGCTCTAAGTGGGGAGGGTTAGGTTTAGGTTGAGGGGAGGGCGAGGTTAGGTTTAGGCACTAGGGAGGAGGTTAGGTTTAGGCACCAGGAAGGGAGGGTTAGGGGTATGGAGAGGGGGAGAGTTAGGATACCCGACCAACAGGTATCAGTGTCCTTACCCTGTCGGGATGCCGAGCATTGGCATCTCGTACCCAACCCAGCTGGACTATAATGCAGAGAATATCACAGTGACAGCCAGGGACGGACTGGGGAAACAGACCAGCACGAATCTCTCTGTGCGTGCCGTGGACACGCTCCTAAAAAAGTGGACGTGGTTTCATCAGATGGAGGCGTGGGCTCGCAGGATGGGTGTGTTATTGCCACACGGGGGAGTGGCCTTGTCGCAAGCTGCCATCTCTCAGTATAATGGATGAGCAGTGCACCGGGAGGTGAAGCTGCTTGGGCCAGGTTTCAGTCTGGACCAGTCCATCAGGCCATCGGCCTTTCTGGCATTTGCCAGAAATGCCAGATGGCCAGTCCAGCCCTGGTGAAATCCGTATAATACAGAGAACATCACAGTGACTTCAATATAATACAGAAAATATCAGTGACAGGAATATAATAGAGAACATCACAGTGACCGCCATGTAATGCAGAAAGGATTACAGTGACCACCATATACTACTGAGAACATCACAGTGGTTGGTATATAACACAGACAATATCACAAAGACTGCCATGTACTGCACAGAAAATCAGTGACTAGTATATAATTAAGAGAGCGAAAGTGAGTGTCACATAATACAGATCATCACAGTGACCACCATATAATGCAGAGCACATCAGTGACCACCATATAATGCAAAGAACATCATAGTGGCCTACTTTGGGTTTAAGGATGCATATACATAACAAGCTGACTGTTCGCAGGCTATCCCCACAATGCAACAGATCTTATAAGAGCTACCTATTTTGCTACCTGTTGTATGCTCCTTAAAAGGTTCCATCCATGTAATTGGCAAATTCATAATAAAAAGGCAAAACAGTCCAAATTAAGGAAAAAATAACTTACATTTTAATAAAAACCCTCTTGTTATAGCCACAGTGCTCAGCAGGTCCCAATTCGTGTCGTGGCTCCCACCAATGCAATGAGGACGAGAGCCAGCAGAGGGGAGACATGAACCGTGCAACCCATTGCTGTAGTGCACGGTCCCTAGGAGAGTATAAGGTGTAAGCTGCCTGTCACACTTTGCCCTGTTAGACTCAGGTAACTGATGCAGCAGTGCCGCTTCGCTGCCATTGAGAACCTGGTGGGTCATTGCAAGCCTATGCCACTATCAGGCCCATCAGTCAGCCATGTGAGTAGCGTCCGTAATGCATCCTTTTTCAGCACCACCTCAGCAAGGGCACCGCCATCTTGGCCATGTCACATTATGTATTTTCCATCAAATAGGTCTGCGTTTCTGACCACCTGACCAGTGCAGCATATAGGGTATAGGGGCGCCCTATTTAAGTCAGCTCCTGTGCTTTGAACTTTGCCAGAACAACTTCACTTCTGTGTCCGTTTCCTGGCTCCAAGCTGTATCCCTACAGTTCTGTCTGTTCAGCTCACCTGTGTGGTTTCAGCTCTCAGTCCTGCAGTTTCGTTCTGTTCAGCTCACCAGTGCAGTCTCAGCTTCAGACCTGCAGTTCTGATCCATTCAGCTCACCAGTGTGGCTTCATCTCATAGCTCTGCTGTTATTCACCACTGCTGCAGTCATCAGTGCTGTCTTCAACTTCCAGCACATACACAAGTGCTCACCTCTGCTGCAGCTATCAGCTGTGTCTCCAACTCCCAGCGCAGTCTCCAGTACTCACCACTGCTATAACCATCAGTGCTGTTTCCCTCTCCCAATGCAGTCCCCAGTGCTGTCTGCAACTCACAGTGTAGTCTTCAGTACTACCTCTGCTACAGCTTTCAACATGGTCAACTAAATCCAGCCTTGTCTGCAGGAATCCAGTATTTAGTTCTGTCTGCTGCAACAGTGGGGACCACTATCCCATGTCGCGACATTGTTTCATTGATGTAACCACAAGATTAACATCAATTAATCTTGCGGCTACGATGTAGCGGTTCCCACAATAGACGGCTATGGGGATTTCTCACCATAGACGTCTATGGAACACACAGGCTGGCCGCATTCAGTTAATCAGGGAGCTGCTCCGACGGAGATGCTCCCTGATTGGCTGGCAGCCCCTTCACTGACGGGGCACATGGGTGCCCCGGTCATTTACGCGGAGCAAAGGTATGTGTACACACATACCTTTGCTCAGTCCGTATGGTTGGTTTTTTTTTCGTTTTTTTATTTTAACCCCTGGATTGCCTACTCGGACAAGTGGACGTGATCTACGCATAGGAGAGGTGAGTATGGATTTTTTTTTTCAGGTACACCCCTATGGATTACTTCGTATACTAGGTGAGTATGTGTGAGTGCGAGTGTGAGTGTGAGTGTGAATGTATGTTTTATTAAAATTATACTTTCACGGTGTCAGTTTGTTTATTTACGTATTTCTTTAGTTGTGGAACTACAAGTGCCAGCGGGCCTGTAATGCCCCGCATGCTGGTATTTGTGGTTCTCCAAATACCAGCATGCAGGGGAGGCTTGCTGGTACTTGTGGTTCTACAAATAAAGACAATATGGAAAATTTAATTTTACACTTTACACTATCAACCCGGCACCCACCGCCCTAGGGTGTCGGGGATAGCCCCGGGCTATCAGTCTAGGCCTGGGGTGCCCTGGAGAGGGGGACACCTTTATCGGGGGGTACCCAACTCCCCAGGGATCCCCAGCCTGGACTGACTAGCAGTCAGGGATAATGCTTTGGCCGGGGAAACCGGTGAAAGGTTTTCCCTGGCTGTGGCATTATCCCCCTGCTAGAAAGAGTTCGGTGCTGGTTCTGGAATTTTCAGGGGACCCCTACTCGTTTTGTCCCCTGATTTTCCAAAACCAGGACCAGCTCAACAAAGCCCTGTGCTGGTTCTTAATATACAGGGGCCCCCTACGCATTTTGGCCCCTGTATTTTTAGAACCAGAACAGGCTTTATAAAGCCCGGGGCTGGTTATGCTTTTGGGGAGGGGGTGCACGTTTTTTTTTTTTTAACACACACAGAAGCCATCACGGATCTCACTTATCTGTGATGGCTTCTCTAAAACTCGCACCTTTTAATAATACTCGCATTAAAAGGTGTCAGTTTACATAGTGCTAAACTCGCCTGCACTCGCAAATGCAGTAGCCTCGAGCTGAAAAGTTCGCAGGCTATTGAATTTGGGAGTTTCAGTACAAACTCGCACTTTTTAAAAGTGCGAGAAAGTGCGAGTTTGTACTGTTACTAAAACTGACTACCTATTACATTTGGCCCTTGGAGAGAGATAAAATGTAAAAGATAAGTTCCAGCCAATCAGCTCCTGTCATTTTTCAAAACCAGCCTGTAAACTGACAGTTAGGAGCTGATTGGCTGGGACTTGGCATCCCAACTGTTTTGTGCCATGGGGATTTTTGAACCATTTATTAAATTCCAACAAATGCCCCATATATCTTTTTATTGTAGTGTTGGTACCCATAGTGTTAGTGCTCAAACCCTGAAGTAAAATCTTGTTGTTTGAATGCCTTTAGTGATATCTCTTATTAAAAACAATGATGATATGGCTAATGCACCGAAAATACATGTCCGTTTATACTCTATAATTGCAGTAATTTTAATCATTTGTGTTATATGTTCAATACATCATTTTAATTTGTGAACATGGGGCCATAAATATTGATCTATATACTGTATATGAAAGTGTAGCTGTCATAGTACTAATAGTTGACAATATTGGTCTTCCAGGATAGTAAATATGATTTTTATGTTAAAAAACAAACAAACAAACAAACAAACAAACAAAAAAACATAGAACACAGGTCATTTGGGATTTACTTATTACAAATTTATATTAACAGTTTTCTTGATTATTTTGAATATCTTGTTCTAATGCCCACACTAAGGGCCTGTTTCTAATTCCGCGTATTCACTAGACGATATAATGAACGATTGAACGATAACGATACCGTTACCGTTCAATCGTTCATTATATCGTCCAGTGGATATGCCGTCAACGACCAGAGATGCGCGCTCCTGATCATCGCCCGTATTTGCAGGGCAACCTGACAATATTGTCAGGTTCTGCAAGTACGGGGATGAGGGAGGGTGACGTCACTGAACGATATATCGTTCAGTGTGGGTGCTCAATGTCGTTAAGGACATGGAGCAAATCGTGAAGTGGATATGCGCCTTAAGTCAACTGGATCTCCGTGCACACACGCAAATGGCGAGATTTTGCATAGAGTGCGAGTCAGCATTATTGCGCATCTCTGTCATTGTGAGTCGAACAGACCTTTAGTTGGATCTGTCTTTCTGTTAAATAGGGCATTTTGGGTCAGGAACTTGGTGGTGACAATGGATCAAACATAACCACTTAGGTACACTCCCACTGACTTGTGGGAGTGTACCTAAAGCTGGGTACACATTAGACGACTTGCAAACAATGTGATGTCGTCAACGATTTCCCTTGGACTCCCTGGAACGCCCAGACAAACAATATAGTGCATACACACTGTGCAATCTTACCAATGACCAAACTATATATCGTGCATCATTAACGATTGCCAAATTGTTAGATCATTAACAATATATCGTTTGCTTACTAAAACACCTGACGACCATCTTAAAAATGTCTACAGAATTTAAATAGGGGGCTGTACTATGACACAGATGCATGCACAGATCAGTGAGATCTGTGCATGCATCTGTGTGTAAAAGCTTGTTAAGTATTAAAATGTAAACAAAAAAAGTGATGTAGGGTCCCCCCTAAAAGACCAACCAGCACTGGAAATTTCAGAGCCAGTCCTGGTTGCGTAAATATGTCAGACAAAAGACATAGGGGTCCCATTCTCCCATTCTGTTTGACCCATTTCAGTGTGAATTCCGTCCTCGTCTCTGCTCTTTTTGACACTGTGGACCACCTTTTCCTCATGCTAGTCCTTCACACCCTTGGACTATCTGATACTGCCCTCTCCTAGCTGCCCTCCTATCTCTCTGGCCGTCCTTTCTCTGTCTCCTCTTATGTCTCCTTCCCCCCCACTTCCATTAACGGTAGGTGTTGCCCAAGGTTCTGTTCTTGTACCTCTCCTATTCTCCCTCCACACTTCCTCTCTTGGTGAACTCATCAGCTTTTTGGACCTCCAATATCATCTCTATGCTGATGATACTCAGATCTTCCTTTTCTCCCCTGACCTCTCCCCTTCTCTTCTTACTTGTATCTCCAATTGTCTCTCTGCTATTGTATCTCTTCCTGGATGTCCCAGCACTTTCTTAAATGTAACATGTCTAAGACTGAACTGATCATCTTTCCACCCTCCCACATAACCTCACGGCTGACAATTTCATAATTTATTGATGGCACAACCATCTCCTCTAGCCCTCAAATGCGTTGTCTTGGAGTTATTCTGGTCACCATCCGCTCCTTCAAACTACACATTCAATACCTTTTGCAGTCCTGCCAGTTTCATCTCAAATATATATTCAGGATCAAACCTTTTCTCGCCCTGGATGCTACTAAGATCCTCATCCACTCATTGGTCATCTGTAGATTAGACTTCTGTAACCTCCTACTATATGGTCTCCCTGACTCCCACCTCTATCCACTCTAATCTGTCCTCAATGCTGCTGTTTGGCTCATCTTTCTCTCCAAATATTCTACATTTGCGTCCCCTCTCCTACAAGCCCTACACTGGCTCTCCCTCCCCTTCAGAACCCAATTCAAGCTTCTCACATTCGCCTACAAAAGCCCTCACCCAATACTCTCCCATATACAGTTCTGATTTCATTTCCCTTCACACATCTGCCCAACCAATTCGCTGCACAAATGCATGCCGCCTCTCCTGACAACTGATTACATCCTTCCACTCCCATCTCTAAGATTTTTCCTCTGCTGCTCCCTACATCTGGAATTCTCTCCCTCTCTCTATCAGACTGTCCACCTCTCTACAAATCTTCAAATGGGCTCTCAGGACCCACTTCATCATCAAAGCCAAACAACTCTCATCCTAACCCAATCCTCCATTGCAGCACATGCGCAGTGCACTTATATGCATGCGCGATGTCAAACAATTGCTCGATCTGCATACGGAATTGCCATTGTGTTCATCTTTGAATCAGGACCACTGTTACAATAGGACGAGGGAGAGGGTGCCACAGACGAGGGAGAGGGTGCCGGGCTCGATTTTATTCATTGTTTTTCTGTTCTCCACTCCTGCCTACACATTCCTGCCCCATACACACACAGAGTACCCTCGGTCCTCTATTTCATTGGGAGAAATAGGGAATGGCAGGGGACATCACCAGCAGCTGTTTTCCTACCACAAGTCTCAGCATGGCAGGCAGGGCATGCTGTCACTTAAAGTTCCACAGCAGATGCAGAGCAACAGGTTTTGTAAGCACGTAAGATGCCAGTTTGTTCTGGCTGAGCGAAATGAATATACTTCCATTGCCTCATGTAGAAGTGACTAGATGTCAGTACAATATATTATCAATTTGGAGTGCACAGTATATATGTTTCTTGGCTCTGTGGATGTGTGCTAATTTGAATTGTTATGTTAAGCACTTTGGGGCCCATTTATCATTGATCACATACTCAATGCGATCTGAGCATGATATTAGCGCCCATGAACGCTTTGCAGTATGCGGTCATAGCTCCAGGATGTATGAAAAAGCACATGCAGTGACAGGGACTCTGAAGGTAGTCCATCCCTGCAATGTGCTTGGATTGAAGTACCGCGTTGGTGGTCTCTTCAGTTCTATGCCGCGACTACAGACCACGCATGCGCAGCAGCCATTGTAGGGGAGGGATCCTCTAGAACACTTTCCCGGCTAGTTTTGCCATGTGTAGCCTATAGGCTACAGCAGCACAACGCGTTAGCTGCGGGGGCCAAGATTGTTAAATCTGACAGCATTGCATTCCTCTATAGAAACTTATGGGGGCTGCAGCTGTAGTAGGAAATGGGGGGAGCAGTGGCTTCCCTCGTGGTGTCACCTGGTGTGGGGAGGGACGCATCGGCAAAAAGGGGCATGGCCTCGTGGGACGGGGTGTGGCCTCGCGGGACAGGGGCATGGTCTCAAGGCCCGAACCCCAGTGGTCCCGTTCTTGTTACTGCAGGGGGGTGCAGAAGGTGTCTTGTGGCAGTGCCGGCTCCCTTACAATGTCAGGAGCCGAGTGCTGTACTCAATGCTAGAGTGCAGCACTCGGCTCCTGTTACTGAAGGGGAGTCTGCACCTTGGTGTCACCCTTCGTCGGGTGACACCCGGGTGCGACCCGCACCTCCCTTGTGACACCACTGGGGGGGACAGCAGCAGATATTGTAGATATCTGCTGCGGTCCTTCCATAAAACATCTGGTGGATAATAAATATTTGTAGATATACCCACAAAACTGGTGTTTTTGGGGAATATGCAGCAAACATTTAATGATAAATGGGCCTCATTAATGAGGTGTGTTTTAAGGAAACAGGTGCTTAGCTTAAGGTTAAATGGGAATGAATCTGTGAATTTGATGCCATAAATCCATTATTCTAATTTATTAGATTGGTAAGAAAACAGCCTTATTTATGACAAATAAAATGATTGTAACCCTACTGTGGTTTTGACCACGCCTATAGGCCATACTGCCTGGCTGCACCCACTCTCAGTGAATCTGGAAACAAAAATGTGGTAACCCTAATTTTAACCTAATTTTTTCAAGAAAGGTTTGCCAGGGAAGCTGGTACTAGCTAGGGAAGGTTTGCCAGGGATACTGAATACTAGCTAGGGAAGGTTTGCCAGGGAAGCTGATACTAGCTAGGGAAGGTTTGCCAGGGAAGCTGGTACTAGCTAGGGAAGGTTTGCCAGAGAAGCTGATACTAACTAGGGAAGGTTTGCCAGGGAAGCTGGTACTAGCTAGGGAAGGTATGCCAGGGATGCTGAATACTAGCTGGGGAAGGTTTGCCAGGGAAGCTGGTACTAGCTAGGGAAGGTTTGCCAGGAAAGCTGATACTAACTAGGGAAGGTTTGCCAGGGAAGCTGAATACTAGCTAGGGAAGGTTTCACAGGCAAACGCAGGGGGGGTTTCCGTCTGCCTGGAAACCCCCTTCCCCAGCCCACACCATGGCCACAATAGAAATAGTAATGTAATACAATTTTACTAGTGCTGCATTTTCTTCACAGTATCACAAATGAAATAATTAGCACCACCTGTGGATCTTTTAACATGCATCAGTCAGTAATAAATAACCTGTGCACTAGGAGATATGGAAAACATTCACTGTTAGGGAAGTGCTGCTATAGAGCCCAATATTTACATATATGTCCAGGGCAGTGCTAGGTTATTCTGCTGCTCCCCCAGACTTGCTCCCATGCCCTGGAATAGTGCTCACATCTAGAATAAAAACATTCAGCTCAGGCAGGATGGCCCTACTGCCGCATTTAATGGCTTACTGTGATCGCTGATCCTGTATATGCTGGAATTATGACACACAATACACTTTGTATGATGCATATTAAAGCTGGATAAGTGCTAATTCTGTGCCTGATTCAGACCCGCTCGCGAGCGCTGAGCGCTCGCAAGCGGGTCAATGTTGGCCCAGTGCGCATGCGCACGACGGAGGCGGCTCTGTCGTGCACATGCGCGAAACCCGGATAGCGACGGGCAAGCCATCGCTCCAGGTTTCGCTACAAAGGGGGCGTGCTGTTGATGGTGAGTGACAGCACGCCCCCCTTTGGTGGGCGTGCCGGGGGCATGGCTGCCCAGACAGAGGCGTTCCCATGGGAATGCCTACCATCTGGGGCCGGCCCCACTGACATCACAAGTGATGTCAGTGGGAGTGCTCTCGGCTTTGATAGAGCCAAAAGCACTCCAGGGCTTGCGACAACGAGACCCTACCACAAGGGTCTCGTCGCAAGCCCGATGGTCGCGATGGTCTTGACCATCGCGACCATCTTTTTGGCCGCTCGCTATAGCTGTGGGTGGTCACCCACAGCTATGCAAGCGGCCAGGAGGCCGCTCTAAAAAAAGAGAAGGATGGCACTGATTCAGAGCGAGTGCTCTGTCAGAGCGTCAGGCTCTAAATCAGGGCCTCTGCCCTCTTCATGGACTGGCCACACACTCTAAAATCAAGCATTTGGAAACCCCCCTCTAGAAATCCTGCGTTTGCCACTGGGTTTGCCAGGGAAGCTGATACTAGCTAGGGAAGGTTTGCCAGGGAAGCTGATACAAACTAGGGAAGGTTTGCCAGGGAAGATGAATACTAGCTAGAGAAGGTTTGCCAGGGAAGCTGATACAAACTAGGGAAGGTTTGCCATGGAAGATGAATACTAGTTAGAGAAGGTTTGCCAGGGAAGCTGATACTAGCTAGGGAAGGTTTCCCAGGGAAGCTGATACTAGCTAGGGAAGGTTTGCCAGGGAGGCTGATACTAACTAGGGAAGGTTTGCCAGGGAAGCTAATACTAGCTTGGGAAGGTTTGCCAGGGAAGCTGAATACTAGCTAGGGAAGGTTTGCCAGGGAAGCTGATACTAGCTAGGGAAGGTTTGCCAGGGAAGCTGATACTAGCTAGGGAATGTTTGCCAGGGAGGCTGATACTAAGAAACGTTTGTTTGCCAGGGAAGCTGATACTAGCTAGGGAAGGTTTGCCAGGGAAGCTGAATACTAGCTAGGGAAGGTTTGCCAGGGAGGCTCATACTAACTAGGGAAGGTTTGCCAGGGAAGCTGATACTAGCTAGGGAAGGTTTGCCAGGGAAACTGATACTAGCTAGGGAAGGTTTGCCAGGGAAGCTGATACTAGCTAGGGAAGGTTTGCCAGGGAAGCTGAATACTAGCTAGGGAAAGTTTGCCAGGGAAGCTGATACTAGCTAGGGAAGGTTTGCCAGGGAAGCTGATACTAGCTAGGGAAGGTTTGCCAGGGAGGCTCATACTAACTAGGGAAGGTTTGCCAGGGAAGCTGATACTAGCTAGGGAAGGTTTGCCAGGGAAACTGATACTAGCTAGGGAAGGTTTGCCAGGGAAGCTGATACTAGCTAGGGAAGGTTTGCCAGGGAAGCTGAATACTAGCTAGGGAAAGTTTGCCAGGGAAGCTGATACTAGCTAGGGAAGGTTTGCCAGGGAAGCTGATACTAGCTAGGGAAGGTTTGCCAGGGAAACTGATACTAGCTAGGGAAGGTTTGCCAGGGAAGCTGATACTAGCTAGGGAAGGTTTGCCAGGGAAGCTGAATACTAGCTAGGGAAAGTTTGCCAGGGAAGCTGATACTAGCTAAGGAAGGTTTGCCAGGGAAGCTGAATACTAGCTAGGGAAGGTTTGCCAAGGAAGCTGATACTAGCTAGGGAAGGTTTGCCAGGGAAGCTGATACTAGCTAGGGAAGGTTTGCCAGGGAAGCTGATACTAGCTAGGGAATGTTTGCCAGGGAGGCTGATACTAACTAAGAAAGGTTTGCCAGGGAAGCTGATAATAGCTAGGGAAGCTGAATACTAGCTAGGGAAGGTTTGCCAGGGAGGCTGATACTAACTAGGGAAGGTTTGCCAGGGAAGCTAATACTAGCTAGGGAAGGTTTGCCAGGGAAACTGATACTAGCTAGGGAAGGTTTGCCAGGGAAGCTGATACTAGCTAGGGAATGTTTGCCAGGGAAGCTGAATACTAGCTAGGGAAAGTTTGCCAGGGAAGCTGATACTAGCTAGGGAAGGTTTGCCAGGGAAGCTGATACTAGCTAGGGAAGGTTTGCCAGGGAAACTGATACTAGCTAGGGAAGGTTTGCCAGGGAAGCTGATACTAGCTAGGGAAGGTTTGCCAGGGAAGCTGAATACTAGCTAGGGAAAGTTTGCCAGGAAGCTGATACTAGCTAGGGAAGGTTTGCCAGGGAAGCTGAATACTAGCTAGGGAAGGTTTGCCAGGGAAGCTGATACTAGCTAGGGAAGGTTTGCCAGGGAAGCTGAATACTAGCTAGGGAAGGTTTGCCAGGGAGGCTGATACTAACTAGGGAAGGTTTGCCAGGGAAGCTGATACTAGCTAGGGAAGGTTTGCCAGGGAAGCTGAATACTAGCTAGGGAAGGTTTGCCAGGGAAGCTGAATACTAGCTAGGGAAGGTTTGCCAGGGAAGCTGATACTAGCTGGGGAAGGTTTGCCAGGGAAGCTGATACTAGCTAGGGAAGGTTTGCCAGGGAAGCTGAATACTAGCTAGGGAAGGTTTGCCAGAGAAGCTGAACAGGGCCGTAGCTAGGGTAGTGCGGCCGGTGCCATTGCACAGGGCACCACAGGTCAGGGGGCGCTGTTTGGGCCTGTCAAATTTCTGTTTATTATCACTCTCACTTGTAGTTTCCTCTTATTTCATCCCCAACTTCTCCTGGGATCCCCTGTCTCTTTCTTCGACCTTCCCCATGAGGCCATTCCCCTTTTTTGGGTGCATTATGTCCCTTTGAAAAAAGGGGGGGGGCGCCCATGCTCTTCCTGGCACAGGGCACCAAAAAGTCTAGTTACGGCTTTGAAGCTGAATACTAGCTAGGGAAGGTTTGCCAGGGAAGCTGATACTAACTAGCAGCAATAACAGGAGCCTTGCTGCTTAGCCAGCCAGTGCTGAGTGCCTGTTTGCAGAACACAGAGCCATGGCAGCCCACATCCAGCAACACCTGTTCTCGGCAATAGCAGGGTCACACCGTCCCTATGTGGGGGACCCTCTGTGTGTGTGAGTCCCGGGGCACCCCTCTTAAATCTGCCTTTGCCTATGTGTATGCGTGACCCGGTTCACAAAAACACAGTAGAGCTGGAAGCCCTGACTTGGGAGTCCAATACCACTTTTGATATAAAATAAAATTGTTTGAATATAACAAAAAAAATCCATTATTTGAATAAACTTTTTTGCAAGTATTTTCTCCCTTTAATAAGTAGGTTTGTGGTATATAAGGTCGACAATAATCGTGTCAACATTCATGTCTACATGTTTAGCATGTCGACATACATCATGTGGACACAGCTGAAATATCGACATGATAAAATGTCAACAACCCATCCCTGGTAGTCTAGCGGGAACTTACCTGCTACAGGTGGCAGTGGCATCTCCAGCGTTGTCTTTCCGGTACCGGCGGCCACATGCGGAGCAGATCTGGCACAGACCTCTGATGGAGTGGCAGTTCCGGTAAGTATTCTTCCCCTATCCCTACCCCTAGTGCCTAACCCTATCTTCCCTCCTCATGTACACTAACACTAACCTCCCTCCCCACGCAGCCTAACCCTAACCTCCCTCCCCATGTACACTAACCCTAACCTCCCTCCCCACGCAGCCTAATCCTAACTTCCCTCCCCATGTACACTAACCCTAACCTACCTCCCCATGTACACTAACCCTAACCTCCCTCCCCACGCAGCCTAATCCTAACTTCCCTCCCCATGTACACTAACCCTAACCTCCCTCCCCACGCAGCCTAACCCTAACTTCCCTCCCCATGTACACTAACCCTAAACTCCCTCCCCACGCAGCCTAATCCTAACTTCCCTCCCCATGTACACTAAGCCTAACCTCCCTCCCCACGCAGCCTAACCCTAACTTCCCTCCCCATGTATACTAACCCTAACCTCCCTCCCCACGCAGCCTAACCCTAACTTCTCTCCCTATGCAGCCTAACCCTAACTTCTCTCCCCACGCTGCCTAACCCCAACCTCCCCCTAGTGCATAACCCTAATCCTCCAGTCCCACAGCCTAACCCTAATAACAACATTCTGCAAATGTTGGGATTTTACGTTGATATTTCAGATGTCGACATTGTCAACATTGTGAACATGTGGACATTCTGAGGATGTTGACATGTTGCCAAATGTTGCACATTTAAACAATGTGGACATTATAATTGCCGACATTGTGTCGAAATTACGATTGTCGACATTGGGAATGTCGCCCTTATGACTGTATCGCACAGCATCTGTTCTCTAATGCAGGAAGAGATTGGATACATCTCGGAGAGTGCTGGGCACGCCCCCACAGTGATGTAAACGGGGGTGCCGCGAGCCTCTGCCTCGGTTTCCCGAAGCTCCGTCCCTTTTGCGGCAAGCCCCGCCCCTTTTCGGACCTGCTCCTCCTTACAAAGCTAAAATGTTGGGAAGTATGAATAAGGGGTGTGGTATATGTCAACATTCACCAGCCCCACTGTAAACACATCTTTAGCAATGAACAGCGCTATCCGTTTTGTGCAGAATGAGTATTGCTAATTATCTGTCCAATAAATGAAATAGTAAATGTTGTCCCATTAATAGGAGGCAGTTTGTTGAAGTTACGGTTACTGCATACAACATAGACTCCATACAAATGGCAGCAAGTGTTGTATACTGTAAAACAGAGACCCAGCAGGAGCCATGAAATGCAGCAGTACTCCTGATTCCCAGGCTGATCAAATGCAGTGTGCTCAGTGCCTGGCTAAACGTTTTACTTAACAGGCATTTTACTAATTCTACATATAGTTTAATGATATTGTATTTGTATTCCTCACTTCTCCTTACCCATATTAGATGTCACACGTTACTAACTTATCTGCCCACACACAGCTCATTTCTGTAATGAATATAATGCAGTGACAGTCTGTATGAAGATCGGCCAGCAGGGGTCGCACCTAGCCCTTGTACCAATGACGAGTTTAGTAGGAAGTGTTTGGCAGTTTATCCTCACAGTCCCCTCGTGGCTCGCCGTGATCGTATAGTGGTTAGTACTCTGCGTTGTGGTCGCAGCAACCTCGGTTCGAATCCGAGTCACGGCAGGAGGGAAGGCTCCTATCACGGCAGAGAGGATGTTTTATTGGTAATGGTTCCATTCTTGTGTTTATAAAAAAATACTATGGTCACATTGCATTTAAAGCATATGCATTGGTTATCACTCATATTTAATGTCGTAATATTGTACATATACAGTATGTACATACAAACCAAGGTAGTGGATTTATCGTTTTTCTTGTATGTGAATATTTTTCATAATTATTCCAGAAAACATATAAATGTTTAATACATATTTTACATATTTAAAACATTTTGTTCTTTATATATTTTATAACTTTATGTATTTATAACCCAGATCACTGTAATCTACCTGGGCAACCTGTATGTCTGTAGCTGCTGGGACCTGTAGTTCCACAAAAGATGGTAAACCTGCTGGCTATATATTTGACAGTACATTGAAAATTGAAATGTAGATTTTATTAATTTATGGTTATGCAGAAAGCTAAATATGAGATGAAAACAAAATATAATATGAAGTTTATTTCTTTGTAATTCATTTTACATGTACCTTTAACTTTATTTTAGGTTCAAAACACTAGGGGCTAAATATAATAGAGTGCAAGCTGTGGGAATACATGCAAGTATTCTGATATTTTGAAAGCAGCAATTATGTTGTAGGGAAAACCATCTGATTGTTGCCTATAACATGCTTGCTGTTTTAAACATATGGGAATATTGGAATATGTATTCCTGCAGTGGCCCCGGCTCGCACTCTATTACATTTAGCCCGTGGTTCAAACACAATTTTATTTAAGTAGATTTACTAGTGAATTTTATCCAGTGAACTAAAATTGGCAGATTATTATTATATTTGTATTCCAATATATTATTAGAATATTCTGCAGCACTTTACAGCCAGGTTGGTGCAGCAGGGAGCATGGCGGCGGCATAGGTGGGCATTGTAGCCCCGCCCCTTCTTATACAATGCTGAGGTTACCGGCATTGTAAAGCAGGGGGCGGGGACCCCCCCAGACTGCCCACTTTCACTTGCTGCGGGTGGGTGGCAGCCGGTCCAGTAAACTTACCCTCTCTTGTGGGTGGCTGCGAGTACCACCCATTCAATGGGAGCCTCCTGACCGTTCAAGTAGAGTAGGCAAGTATGGCACTTCATATATATTTTTAATGCCAATATCTACAGCAGTTCCTCCATTTCTAAACACAAAAGCAGCCCCATAGGTTTCAATGGGGGCTGCTAAGCTGCCACAATTACCAAGCTCCAGAATGCAAAGCATTCCAGAGATTGGCTCCAGCCGCTAATGCCATCTGAAGAAGTCGGTAGCCCATAGTAGCGGTAGCCCATAGTAGCCTATAGGCTACTGTATTGTGAATTTATATTATTTAGATCATATTGTGTATATACTCAGGATTCCACTCCATCAACCCCCACTGATGCATGCGCAGGAGGTCAATGCAGATGTGCTACTGGCACTCTCTGGCAGTGATAAATCCGAAAGTTTTTCCAATTCCCTCCCAGCCCAGCCAGTGAGAGACTGAACACAGCGCACTGGCTTCCTCACCCCAAACACCACATAGGCTGCAAAGGGACACTAGCCGTGTTGTTATTATTAATACAACGTACTACAGTCACATGTTGTGTACACATCATTATCTAGAGAAAACTGCTATTTGCTGGGGAATAAGGAGTGTTCCAGAGGCTGTGCTGCTGAACTAGTTCCAGTCTCTTCCTGGGATGGTTGATAATGTCAGTGTTCATGCTAAGCAGCAAAGGGCATAACAACTCAATTGGCATAATCTTTTCCACAATAACTGTAAATAAGGTAGACTTTTCACAGTGTAGTAAATTTACTGCACACGTGATCCCTGTAGCCTCCAATGGAGACATGTTAAATTGCTCTATTGAGTAATCAATTATTTAACTACAGAAACTCATTTACAACAATGCTTTGTAAATATACCCCCTTTGACTTATCTTCACTTTTTTTTATAAATCTGAGAATTAGGCTGAACAGGATCATCTAGATTCTGTGTCACATGACCTCCTATGGACACTGCAGTGAAGTCAGGACAACCAATCAGTGAAGGAAGAGGAGAATGTGCAATGAATACAATAATACATGCCCCAGCTCTTCTTCATTTCTCTGTGGACTCTGGCCGTGCAGGTAAGTGTTTTTAGACATGTAGAGGTGGTGTGAATTGCATTTGTGGGTGGCATGAGTGGCATGTGTGGGAGATATTAGTGGTAAGTGTTGGTGGTGTGAGTGGCATGTGGAGAGTGCTGAGTTACATGTGATGGGCATGCGGGTAGGTCAAAGGGCATGTGAGGTATTTGAGAATGTCTAAGTTGCTAGTGGGGGTCTGATAGTATGTCAGGAGGTAAAATTGTAACATGGGGCATTTTGGTAGGTCTGAGTGGCATGAGGAGGCACATGAGTAAGTCTCAGTGGCATGTGGAGATGTCTGTATGGCATAAGGCGTTATATGGTGGGCAGGGCAGTTTCTAGGGTCTGAGGCTCCCAGTGCGAGCAGTCAAAATGCGCCCCCCCCCCTTCCCTCAAGAAGCAGTAATATTGTGGGCGTGGCCTAATCATGGGGGGTGTGGTACCACAGTAAGGGAACGTTGTCTTGAAAGACCACAGAATGTCAGCTGCTGTGACTACTGAGCCCAGGGGTGGCTAACCTGTCAGAGGCAAAGCGCTGAAAAATATATGTAGTTAAAAGAAAGACAGACATCAAAAAATTGGGGTGTGGCCTAGCTGTCACAAACCCACGCCGCACTTGTGTGTGCATGCCTTTGGTGTGACCCCATTAGTAGTGCCCCCTATAGTCTTGTGCCCCCTGTAGTCATGTCCACATTAGTAATGTCCCCAACAGTGATGTCCCCAGTAGTAGAGCCCAGGTGCCCCCAGTGGTAGTGTTTCCCCCAGCAGAAGTGCCCCCAGAGTAATGTCCCCAGTAGTAGTGTTTCCCCCAGCAGAAGTGCCCCCAGAGTAATGTCCCCAGTAGTAGTGCCCAGGTGCCCCCAGTGGTAGTGTTTCCCCCAGCAGAAGTGCCCCCAGAGTAATGTCCCCAGTAGTAGTGCCCGGGTGCCCCCAGTAGTAGTGCCTCCCCCAGCAGACATGCCCCCCCCTCCAAGTATTGTCCCTAGTAAAAGCCGCGTGCACACACAAAAAAAAAAAAAAAAACTAATACTTACCATAAGCCCCGCTCCGGCGTCTGCTCCGCTTGGCTGCTCCTCTGCACTATGGGAAAGACGTCATGAGTCATGACGTCTTTCCCATAGTGCACACTGGGGGAGCCGGAAGCCGGAGCTTCCGTCTCCGGCTGCTCTGCTCTGCCCTGCCCTGCCGGGCACCCGCTGGTAACTGAATCTCAGCAGGCAGTTCACAGGCTTTCTACAGCAGGGGTCGGAGGAGGCGCGCCCCGTGCGATTGCACGGGTCGCCCGGCCCTAGAAACGGCCCTGATGGTGGGATCAGAGTGGCATGTGGAGGAGTTTCAAAGCACATGTGGGAGTCTGAGGGCATGTGTGGCATTTTATGGCAAATGGGGATTGAGTGTATGTGGGGGCATTTCAGACAAGTTGGCACATAAGGCGGTGTGGGGCAATTTAGGAGCAAATGCAAGATCTGAGTGGCATGTGGTATAATTTTGGAGCAAGTAAGGGCATGTGGGGGCAATTTAGGATGAATTATGTGGGGGTGCAGAGGTTGTTTTGGGGCTATGTTTTCATTGTTTAAATTAAATGTAATGAGCATGTTGGCGGACCCATCACTGCTGTAAGGGATAAGTATAATTATGAATGTTATGAAAGGTATGAAAGCCCCACTACCACTGAAATTGTTGAGCATTTTCATACAGCGTTTAAAATGGTTGTGTTAGCGTTGTTGAGGAGTGCACTTTGTTCTGTCTCTTGGTAGGTCCCGCATTCCCATAGTAACTGATTTGCGCTGCTATGCACTAGCGAACTCCGACCCAATGCGCCTTCTGCACATGTGCATCTTTCAGCAGGTTCTTCTTCCTCCGTCGTCCAGACATATAGGATGTGCCCCTGAGTGTCTCTGAAGAGAGACAGTGCCCCAGGCATACACCGGTGCCACATATAACAGCAGTGGTGCCACCACTGCATCTACAGTCAGGTGCATAAATATTGGGACATTGACAGAATTTTCATATTTTGGCCTCTATTCACCACCACAATGGCTTTGAAATGAAACAAACAAGATGTGCTTTAACTGCAGACTTTCAGATTTAATTTGATAGTAATTACATCCAAATCAGGTGAACGGTGTAGGAATTACAACGGTTTCTATATGTGCCTCCCACTTTTTAAGGGGCCAAAAGTATTGGGACTGTCAACTCAAAAGCTATTTCATGGACAGGTGTGGGCTATTCCGTCATTATTTCATTATCAATTAAGCAGGTAAAAGGTCTGGAGTTGATTCTAGGTGTGACATTTGCATTTGGAATCAGTTGCTGTCGACTCTCAATATGAGATCCAAAGAGCTGTCACTATCAGTGAAGCAAGCCATCATTAGGCTGAAAAATCAAAACAAACCCATCAGAGAGATAGCAAAAACATTAGATGTGGCCAAATCAACTGTTTGGAACATTCCTAAAAAGAAAGAACGCACTGGAGAGCTCAGCAACACCAAAAGACCCGGAAGCCCACGGAAAACAACTGTGGTGGATGACAGAATAATTATTTCCCTGGTGAAGAAAGACCCCTTCACAACAGTTGGCCAAATCAAGAACACTCTCCAGGAGGTAGGTGTATATGTGTCAAAGTCAACAATCAAGAGAAGACTTCACAAGAGTGAATATAGAGGGTTCACAACAAGATATAAACCATTGGTGAGCCACAAAAACAAGAAGACCAGATTAGAGTTTGCCAGACAACATCTAAAAAAGCCATTACAGTTATGGAATAACATCCTATGGACAGATGAGACAAAGATCAACTTGTACCAGAGTGATGGGAAGAGAAGAGTATGGAGAAGGAAAGGAACTGCTCATGATCCAAAACATACCACCTCATCAGTGAAGCATGGTGGTGGTAGTGTCATGGCGTGGGCATGTATGGCTGCCAATGGAACTGGTTCCGTTGTATTTATTGATGATGTGACTGCTAACAAAAGCAGCAGAATGAATTCTGAAGTGTTCGGCCAATATTATATGCTCATAGTCAGTCAAATGATTCAGAACTCATTGAACGGCACTTCACAGTGCAGATGGACAATGACCCGAAGCATACTGCAAAAGCAACCAAAGAGTTTTTTAAGGCTAAAAAGTGGAATGTTATGCAATGGCCAAGTCAATCCCCTGACCAGAATCCGATTGAGCATGCATTTCACTTGATGAAGACAAAACTGAAGGGAAAATGCCCCAAGAACAAGCAGGAACTGAAGACATTTGCAGTAGAGGCCCGGCAGAGCATCACCAGGGATGAAACCCAGCGTCTGGTGATGTCTATGCGTTCAAGACTTCAGGCTGTAATTGCCTGCAAAGGATTTGCAACAAAGTATTAAAAAGTGAAAGTTAGATTTAGGATTGTTTAATTTGTCCCATTACTTTTGGCCCCCTAAAAAGTGGGAGGCACATATAGAAACCGTTGTAATTCCTACACCGTGCACCTGATTTGGATGTAATTACCCTCAAATTAAATCTGAAAGACTGCAGTTAAAGCGCAACTTGTTTGTTTAATTTCAAAGCCATTGTGGTGGTGAATAGAGGCCAAAATATGAAAATTCTGTCAATGTCCCAATATTTATGCACCTGACTGTATATCTGCAGGAGCGCACTACAAACACTGCACACCACCTGCATAAACACTCTCCTGGCTGGGCCTGTCTCATATTGTATGTTCCTGCATTGTGCTGCATTGTCCCTGTGTTGTCTCATATCCTGTTGTTCTAATCCCTGGTTAAGCTATTCATTTTGTGGACTGACCTCCATCACACACTGCTGACACCTATCAACATAGACAGGGCCAAAACTAGGGGGGGGAGGGGGTGAACATGCACAGGGTGTGCCGCTGCACCTGCCGCCAGTGTCCTCCAGCCCGGCGCTGCAGGGGGGCTCCAAGCCGGACGCCTGCTAAGATTTTATTACCAGCAGGCACCCGGCTCCTTCCCTGCAGCGCCGCGGTAACCGGAGGCTGGAGTTCTCTCCTGAACTCCAGCTTCCGGCTCTCCCCACAGGCACTATGGGAGAGACTTCATGATGTCTCTCCCATAGTTCCGAGGAGCAGCCAGGCGGAACGGACGGCAGCGGACGTAGGAGCGGGGTTTAAGGTAAGTATTGTTTTTTTTGTGTAAGCGGCACTACAGGGGCATTACTATGGGGGCATTACCATATGGGCACTACTACAGGGGCATAACTATAGGGACATTACCATATGGGCACTACTACAGGGGCATTACCATATGGGCACTACTACAGGGGCATTACTATATGGGCACTACTACAGGGGCATTACCGTATGGGCACTACTGCATGGGCATTAGTATATGGGCACTACTACAGGGGCATTACTATATGGGGTATTACTATGGGGGCATTACTATATGAGCACTACTATGGGGGCATTACCATATGGGCACTACTACAGGGGCATTACTATATGGGCACTACTACAGGGGCATTACCTCAGGGGCATTGCTATAGCTGCAATGCTGAATGGGGCATTTCTATAGGGTACTGCTGCAGGGGGCATTACTATGGGGGAATTACCAGGGGGGTGCCAAATTACCGTCTTGCCCCGGGTGATAAAAATCCTTGTTTCGGCCCTGACATAGATTCTGCCAATAAGTCTTGTGTAAGCAAGGACTACCAATTAAAGGCAGCAATGTCCTCGAATGTGGCTTCATATTGACCTTTCACACACCCTCAACCTTCCTGGGGCTATCGGAAAGTGCAGGAGATCATTATGCTCAGATCTCAGAATTACAGGATCTATCTCCAATCTGGCCATACATGAGAGTGTCCAAAATTAGAAAGCTCTTGTGATGCTGCACTCAGGCCAAGCAACTGGACTATAAACGGGTGGATGGGAATTTAAAGCAGCATTGCTATAAAAAAGGTAAAAATTGCAATGCGTATGAGAGACCAAACCAAATGTGGGTTGGGCCAAACATATATGTAGATGTGGTTAGCACACAGATACAGGGCCGTTGAGACAGCAATGTAAGTGACCAATAAACAGTACAGAAAGCACCCCAGTGCCTGCCATACAATACATAGTGCTTCTAAGTAATCACCAGACAGTACTGAGTGTTAGTGACTGCAATACAATACAAACTGTGTCTTAGTGTGTCTTAGTGACCACTATGGAATAAAATACAGAGAGCATCCTAGTGATCTCCAGACATAACAGGTAGTATCCTGGTGACCAGGGCTGGATTAAGGGGGGGTAGGGCGACAGGGGTGGTCGTCCATGGGCCCCCACACACAGAAGGGCCCCCACTAGCAGTGGTGTGCTGTCTGCACCTGCCGCTAGTGTTCCTGCCGCTAGTGTAGTGTAGACCACAGTGAGTGCGGCCACACTACACAGTGACAAACACACAGCCGCCAGTGGCAGCTGTGTGTTTGTTATAGCAGCCGATGAGAGTCAGATAGGAAAAGAGCCGGGACATGGAGCGGACAACGGCGGTTGCATCAGGAGCGGGGATTCAGGTAAGTTTTTTTTTGTGTGTGTATAAGGGGCACTGGCACTGCATAGGGGGGGCTGCTACAGGGGTCGCTACAGGGGGGCCGATTCATGGGGCACTGTATAGAGGGGGTGCTACTAGTGGCAGTGCATAGAAGGGACTACTACTGGGGGCAATGCATAGGGGGACAACTACTGGGGGCACTGTATAGGGGGGACTACTACTGGGGCAATGCATAGGTGGGACAACTACTGGGGGCACTGTATGGGAGGGGATTACTACTGGGGGCACTGTATAGGGGGGGACTACTAATAGGGAAAATGCATAAGGGGGACTACTACTAGGGGCACTGTATAGGGGGGCTATTACTGGGGGAACTGTATTAAGGGGGCTACTACTGGGGGCACTGTGTAGGCGGGGGCTATTACTGGGGGCACTGTATAGGGACTACTACTGAGGGAACTGTATAGGCGGGACTACTACTGGAGGCACAATATAAGGGGCACTGCATAGGGAGGGGGACCAATACTGGGGGCACTATATAAGGGGCACTACTGGGGGCATGTATAGGGGGGACCAATACAGGTGGCACTGTATATGGGGGGCCACTACTGGGGGCATTATGTAAGGGGCACTGCATGGGGGGACCACAAGTGGGGGCGCTGCATAAGGGGAATTACTACAGGGGGCACTGAATATGGGGGACAACTACAAGGGGCACTGCATAGGGGGTACCCCTACTGGGGACACTGCAGAAGGGGCACTGCTACTGGGGACATTGCATAAGGGGCACTACTACAGTGTGCATTGCAAGAGGGGCATCACTACTGGGTACATTAAGGTGAATAGAAAGGAAATTTTTTTTTCTAGGATGACAAGAAAGGTGGTATATAGGGGCCCCAACAAGTTTGTTGCCCAGGGGCCCCCACAGACCTTAATCCGGCTCTGCTGGTGACTATATGATACAGGGAGATTTCTGGTAAAATATATTCAATACAGAGAGCATCCTAGTGACTGCCATATAACATTCTAACAAAAAAGCATTCTAACGACCATCATATAATACAGAACTTCCTATTGACTGGCTACTCTCAAAAAGACACACTGTCCCTGACTGTAATGTACAGCACTGGAAGCAAGGGCAATTGATACCCACTGCTATGCTCTTGTGTATGCACATTGCGAAAATGGATTTTCACAAGGATTAGGGTAACCTGCATTATGAACAGTTACAAGACCTAACAGAAGTTCAGATAAAGGGTTAAACGTAATAGCCTCTGAACTTCCGACGATGCGGGGGTTTATGCGAGTCTCCCTGTAAATTAAAAGTAAAGTGACAGTCCTTTTAAAGGCTGTACCAGCCTGGTTTTGGTTTTAAAAGTATTGTCACTTTAGATATATGTGGAGACTCGTATATATCCCTGAAGTGTCGGAAGTTCGGAGGCTATTATATTTAGCCCAAAGTGAAAAAGGAATAAATGACAACTTGTGTCCAATGAAAGAAGTAAACATTAAAGTTTGCCAGTGGAATGACAAGAACTACTATAGATAATTTCCACTGAATCTGACAGAAATGGATACTTCTGATTTATGTACCTCATGATGAGTGGATCCCTCTGCGCTGGGGAACCAGCTGGGATGTTTCTGGGTGTCTTGTAGTGCTCATTAAAGCAACCATCACACAAGGCCTACCTAAGCACTGGGGACAAGGTACCTCCCCCTTTGGTCATAGCATTATGGGGTGTTAACCCCCAGAGAAGAACTGGGGTAGAAGGAAGAGGGTAGCTCATACGTCTCAGGTGTGGAACAGGAAGGGGAGGGCTGACACACGCAGCCCTGTGGTAGAGTGTCACGTCCATGGGTAGAGGCTAGCCACTTTTAAGCAACCAACCAATCTGTGCTGGCTCATTTACTTTTAAAGAAAAAAGAAAACAAAAACACTGAAAAACTGTTTTTTAAGAAAATCATCTGGCCAACTGGTAAAATTCCCAGTGCGGTCTATGATCAATTTGCCCATGCCTGCTGGTGTGGTCCGAAAATGAGTGTACATACAAGCAGATATGAGATATTTAGCAAGTAGATTTACAGGCATACCCATAACCTGTCTAATTGATGTTCATTATATTAGTCTCAATGTCTGGATTTATTTTGTGACCAATCTGTGACCATATTGCAGTGTGTTTGGTCAGCATTTCAGAAGAACGAAACTGATGCAGTATGGAATCTATAAATGCAGTATGCAATAATTAATAAGTAAATATTTGTACACATTTCAATGTGGTACAATAGCCAATAAATATACATCAGTTTGTTATTGTAATTATGTTACAATAACCCTAGCCATAAATGACAGCTTATTTAACATTTAGCAATATATATAGGATAATGAGAATACTGTTTTATTTCTTACTTATGGATAGAAATATATATCTTGTTTCCTTTCCTTCAAAAGAACAAATAAGGTTTGTCTTATTAGCAGAATTGATATTATTAATACATTTTAGCATTACCCCAAAATGTAGTCGGCTAAATCCCTAGCATATATGGATAACAAATAGATGAACTTCACACACATGTAGCTGTAGGGCTAGAAACAATCACATTATTTAAATGTTGTGTTTTTAAATGGGATATAGTCAGCATCCCGACAGTCACAGTACCGGCAGCGGCATCCATACTGTACAATCCCGACAGATTGCGGAGGTAAGTATTAGGGTTAGGGGGAGACTTAAGGTTAGGGTTAGGGGGAGGGTTAGGGTTGGCACTAAAGGGAGGGTTAGGGTTAGGTGCCGTTGGAGGGGAGGTTAGGGTTATGGACCCCCCGGGAGGGTTAGGTTTAGGGTGCGGGGGAGGGGGGGTTGGGTTTAGGCACCCTCCCGGGGGGGACTTGGGGTTAGGCACCACCCTGGGAGTTTAGGGTTAGGCATCCCTAAGGGAAGGTTAGGGTTAGGGGGGGAGAGTGGAAGGCTAGGTGACTTACCTGCCGCTGTCGGGATTTCCTCCTGTCGAGCTGACGCTGTCGGGATTTGAACCGACGGCTAAACAGCCGCCGGCATTTCAATCCCATTCCGGGGGAGTGATAGGGTCAGGCTGCGGGACGGGAGGGTTAGGGTTAGGCTGCGGAACGGGAGGGTTAGGGTTAGGCTGCGGAACGGGAGGGTTAGGGTTAGGCTGCAGGATGGGAGGGTTAGGATAAGGCTGTGAGTGGGGTGGGTTAAGAGGTTCAGTTAGGGTTATAATACTTACAAAAATCTGCCGGGACTCTGACTGTCGGGATGCCACTGTCGGTATTCTGACTGTCGGTATCCTGACCGTCGGGATCCCGTACCCAACCCTTTTTAAACGTCTCTTCCTTTTCCTTGCATAATCAGAGATGATGCATTAAAAGGGTTTGCCTAATATTTTAATTGATATTTTCTATTGGTAATGCATTAATTTACAAACTATTGTAACTTTTTCTGCCAGCATGTTTGGCGCAATGCAGCAGAGGTCTTTAGTTTGATTTCCACCAAGGCCCTAACTGTGTGATGTTTGTATTTTCCTCCTGTGTTTGCTTCAGTTTCCTCTCACAGTCCAAAAAAATACTGGAAGGTTACTTAGATTCTGACAAAAAATCCTAGTGTGTACATGCGGTAGGGAATATAGATTGTAAAATCCACTAGACAGGGACTAATGTATGAGCTATACAAATAACTGTTACTGAATAAAGTTTTGACATGGGTTTTAAATACTATATGTAGTAAGTTTGAGAAGATAACAGTAATGATAATAGTAAAATGTACCTCTTTTTACTATTCACTCAAACAGAGCAGACAGCCAAATTTACTGGTCAATTTTATTTTCTAAATAATCTTTTTAGTCTCTGGAAAAAAGTTTGTTTTTTGCACAGGGAAAAGAATGAGCTCTAACATTATTTTTGTTATTGTGTTTAAATTAAAACAAAACAGCAGAAAAATACCAAAAATGTGTAAATCAAAATCAACTGAGGTTCTACATACATAATGATCTTTTTTGCTCAATACTTTACATTTGTTAGGTAAGTGGTATTTATATTCCTTTGCATGATGAAATAAGCTATTTGAATTACCATTTGTATGAGAAATAACCAACCTATAGTGTGTATTAAACCAGTAAGTAATAGTGTGTAAAATCACCAAACAATCCGCCAATCCCCTGTCAGTCTTAATAACAAATCAATAATAAATCAATATTCTGTCACTTTTCTCTTCTAGTTTGTAAGCTTCTCCCAGCTAGGATTTATGATGCTCTCCCCATTTTGTTTTATAGTCATATTTTATAAACCTGTTTACATCATTATAGCAAAATAAATAATAATGTGAGCTTCACAATATGTGTATTTACTACAGACCAAAGAGAATTGCAATCTATGCTATACTGTATCATTTCACTCTGACAGCACAGGAGATAACATAGCTATAAAATGAACATATCTCCTCACCTTTTATTCTACTTTATCTCAACACTGCTGGGAACAAATTATTCCACAAATAGTCAATGTGGCAGTGCTGAAATCACTGAAACACATAAACTGACCCCCGGGTTTAAAGTCCATGTTATAAGCTTGTTCTTAATGATATCTGCAGATCAAGTAAGCTTTATCCAACCAGTGCTAGATGGAGGACTTATCTGCATCACACTATGATGTTCCTTTAATACCTTCCACATACATAAGTGCTTACTGTCTAATAGGTTTTTAGCTTAAGATCCAATCATCCACTCTTGAATTAAGATGCTTGAATGAAGCCAACTCATTTGGAACTAAGCACTTTAATGTCAACAGAGACATATGGTATTGCAACTGAGTTACAAAGGATGCCTACCAAGCCGCCTACTTCCCCAGCCACATTAAGACACTTGTATTATTAGTTTACTGGGTTGTTTTGTGCGGCTCCTAATTGAAAATAAGATCTGCTTAAGGAGTTACAGGAAGATTGGAATTGAAAGAATTGGTCACGTAATTTCTTAGAAAGAGTATCACACTGAATTGCTAACACATGGAAAATAATTGCAATGAACAGAATGACTTGCTTATTAAAAAGCTATTAGGTCAAAACCAACTTCATGTTTTTGAGAAACAATCTATTTTTAGGACTGTGTTCACAGAGTCGCAAATAATCCAATCACATGATATATATGCAATGACACCAGATTAGAATTTTGCAAATCTCCAAATCACATGTACAGAACTTTAAAAGCCCAAATTTCTATACAAAAACAAATCACAATATCTAACAGGTTTTTTTTGTTACAGATTTTAAATGGTTTATATTGATTATCCGAATTTTACTGCTCTTGATAGGTGGAGCTCTGCAACATATTTGCCCTGTGCTTCTTAACAGGAGTGGCCACAAAATTGAGAATAAAACCAATTTTAAGTGCAAGCGCGTCCTGGAGACCATCCCCCACGGTTACAGGTGTCAACATTGCCAAAGCTGTGGAGATGTTGCGAAATGACAGAAGGTTAACTTTACGCAAACTTTCAGGCTTCACTTGGTATCTCATTCGAATGGGTTCATCATATTGTGACAAAGGAACTGAAAATGCATCGCGTGTGTGCAAGGTGGGTACCTACAAATCTCACAGAAGAGCAGATGCAAGGAGGTGTTGAATCATGCAAGAACACCATTCAAATGTCGGGGAGGTCACCCGATTTCCTGACATCGATTGTGATGTGTTATGGATTTGTCATTATGATCCGGAATCCAAACAACAGTCCAGTGTATGGAAACACATGAATTTGGCTCTGTCAAAAAATTCTGTGTGATTTTTTGGGCGTGTAAAGTCATGCTTCTGCTGTTCTTTGATGCACACAGTATGATCATACAGCACTGGGTTCCTTGTGGACAGACAATTAAAGGTGACTATGTATGCAAACGTCCTGAAAACCCATTTGCATGGAGCCATGAGAAAGAAAAGACCTAATTTGCTGAAGAAACAGTGGTTTTTGCCCCAAGATAATGGCCGACCACATGTTGCTGCTGTTGCATTGGCACTGACTGAAATTAATGGGACAGCACTGGAACACCCTCCATATAGCCCGGACTTCGTGCCCTGTGATTTCTTGGCACTCCCATTCCTGAAAAAAAACAGCATGGAAAAAAGTTCTCAACAGATGATGAAGTGAAAAATGCCTCAAAATGCAACACACCGGTCAATCCTGTTAGGTGCAAAAGGTGCGATGTGCCATTGCAACGACGTTTAAACACCAGCAATGGCACCACATCTCGCACCCGTTGCTACCTGACTCGAGCCTGGATTTGCCTAATATCAGGTGAATCCGGGCTGCCGTAAAGTACGGCCACTGCCGCGCTGACCAGCACCAGCGAGATCATCGTGGCTAAGATTGACCCCTAAAAGTGATGTGACAAAACAGTATACTACACGTCTATGAATTGTTGTTGAGACACTGCAAAAAATGTGAAGGGCGCTATTTTGAAAAAGAAAAATGTTCATATCCTATTGCAGGGGTCAGGGAACGTTTTACCTTTTACCCCAAAATATATTTAGATACGCCAATGTTACCCCCTTGATTTGAAAGGAAGAAAATCCTATAGTAGTGCCCCCATATAATGCCCCTGTAGTAGTGCCACATATAATGCCCCTGTAGTAGTACCCTGCCCCCATATAATGCCCCTGTAGTAGTGCCCCCATAGTTATGTCCCTGTAGTACTGCCCCCATATAATGCCCCTGTAGTGCCGCTTGTACATAAAAAAACACCTTAATCCCCGCTCCTGCATCCGCCACCGTCCTGTACACCCGGCTACTCCTCTGAACTATGGGAGAGACATCATGACATCCATAGTGCACATGGAGAGAGGCGGAAGCTGGAGTTCAGAAGAGAACTCCAGCCTCCTGCTAATGCGGCGCTGCAGGGAAGAAGCCGGGCGCCCACTGGTAATAACATTCAGCGGGTGTCCGGCTTAGAGCCTCCCTGCAGCACAGCTGGGCATGCATATGAATCATTCTATATTATAGAATGATTCATATGCATGCCCGGCTGCCCGTCCATTACCCCCAGGAATTAAATTTTTACCCTATGTGGGGTAATTTACCCGCGTTCCCTGACCACTGTCCTATGGAGTCATTTGATTCTGAATAAAAAAATCTGTCTCATTACTTTTTCAGTGAGTCCTCGTATTTCTTATTATTGATATTAATAGGGGAATAATGTTGTCATTGCCAAAATGTCTCCGGTTTTAAAATTCCCCTAGATACAGAATGATGTTTTTATGTTTAGAAATCAGTAACAATGTTGCAATAGTGTGATCATTTACTGTATATAGGAAAGTAAGAGAGTTCAAATAATTAATATCAGTGGTTACTGTATTGCAATTCAAAGGTCTTTTGTAGCAATAGATTTATATTCATTGATCATATGGTGTTTGAGACAAATGTGGGCCCCCTCCTCCCCAATCCCTAACAAGCCTAGGACATCTGAACCTAGGTTGAACCTGCTAGAAAACAGCCTGGCTTCAAGAGACTGCATCAGATAGGACTGCCATAATAGCAGTTTCCATTGGAAGCGCTTTGTCTGCTAACACAGTCCAGACTGGCAGTCCCAGGGGGAGAAAACTGGGATTGCCTGACTGGTTGTTATTAGCAGGGAGTGCTTCGTTCTAATGGGAAGTCACTGCCACTGCTAGGCAGTCCCTATGCGTGGTGTATTTTACTGGGCGGGCTGCAGTCCTGCAGCCCTTGTGTAAAATCAGCCACTGGTCATGATGGTTGCGATGGTGATCTCAGACTGTGACCTCGGTTGCAGCACTGGGATTGTAGGTGGTGCAAGGAGGTGTCAGACACCTCCTGCTGCATTTTTGCAGGACGGAATTTCAAAGCCACTTAAGTTCCTATTGCACACTTGGGTGGATTGCATCTGGGTCTAGTGCTTTGTCTGTCTTAGGGGCCCATTTATCAAGGATCATTTGAGGTAAATTCCCCGAAAACACCTGTTTTCGGGGGTTTACCTGAAATACTTAGTATCCCCCGGATGTATGAAGGAGTGACCGCAGCAGGTATCTCCGATACCTGCTGCAATCCCTCCATTGCCGCTGGCAGCCACCTCCCCAATAGGTTTCTATTGGGGATGCGATGCTGCCAAATGTATCAATATCGGGAATGCTTCGCATTCAAGATATTGACCCCAGCAGCTAACGCTATCTGCAGATAGCGTTAGCCGCTGTGTCCTATGGGCACTTACCGCATTTGAGCCGGCGGAGGGATCTTCCAGATCCCTCCGCCGGCAATGGGCACCGCTCATGTGCAGTCCGCGGGACTGCGCATACGCAGCAGCCCGGAATGTGCTCCGGCCACATCGCAGGGACGGGCTCTTTTCGGAGCCCGTCTCCGTGCATGTGCCAGGTCATACATTCGGCCAGTATGATCGCATTTTGCAAAGCGATCATGGGCGATACTGCATGCCCTGATCGCATTGCAAAATGCGATCCTTAATAAATGGGCCCCTTAATCCTATACAGCTGTACCTGCACAGCCTGCTGTGCTAGACAAGTGACATTTAATGCCGTGAATAGACTATTACTACAGAACTTATTTTCTGTTATTGTTAACTTCTTTTTAAGTACAGATGAAAATAAAACATGGGCCCCCTATTATCAGTGTTATTTTTCTGGTTGTTTTTATTAAAAGAGGAAAGGGCCCATGTGCAGCCTAGTTGTGGACCCCCTGCTCTCCGGCAGGGCAGTAGAGTCTGGCTTTGTGCCAGTGTTTACTGCAGATCTCCAGGAAAATGGCACCCGTGCTATGCTCCTGGAGTCTTCTCTACTGCTCATGCATAAATCTCCCAGGAAAAGGGCCGCCATGTCACTTCCATTGCTATTTCAGTCTGCAGTGCTGGCTGATGTGAGGCTTCGGAGACGCAGGTATAATTTTATCATATGGGTACAGGATGTTCGGTGTGGGCCACTCTGGACCAAAGGGACCCATGTGCACAACACACCCTGCACCCATTATAAATACGCCAATGGGAATGAGATTTGCTATTTGTAATACTATTTTTCAGCTGCAGTCTTCGTTAACCTAATTTATATTTTACATGTTGCCACATTTCTTGTATATCCATAATTCTCATTTCAGGGTATATATTTACTAAGGGTAGACTGCGGGAACTGCTGCACTCTGACCAATCAGCGTGTCCCTATTTATTTCTATGGAGAGTGACCGGCAGTGAAAGTTACTACTGCTCTGTAAAAAACAGTAGCAACTTATTTTTTTTTGACAAGTGTCGGACAACCTTCACAGACCGAAGTGGACATTAACTCTTTTTTTCTTGTAAGAAATTGGTGAACGAGAGTGGTGTTGGGGGGTGTTTATATAGTAAAGGATTAAAATACTCGGTGTGTGTGTCAAGTCTGTTGTTTAATATTTTTTTTACAGGTGGATTACAGGTGCCAACAGACCCTTAGGGCGAGATGTAATAGGGTGTGAGTTTTTAAAAAGTCTGAGTATAGAGCTATTCTCGCACATTTTCAGAACTCACCCTATGTAATAGGGTGTTAAAACATGCAGACTGACATGTTTCTCACACCTCCGCAACTCACAATGGAAAAACACTCATCCAGATGTTTTGCCAATGTGAGCATAGAACGTGGGCAATGTAATAGAGTGCGAGTGTTTCCCTCGCACACTATTACTTCTGAATACGCAAAAAAAAAAAACATACCTGCTTCAGGCTAGCGCGTCTAGCCTGGGCAGGTCCAAGTAACACAGAAACATGTAGAGCCTGACCTGGTTTTTAAAATACAGGGGAAATAGGTAGCTGCTGAGTTTAAATAACTTAAGCCACGCCCCCAATGACATCAACCGTCAATCAAGGGAGGGCAGGGTGCAGGGAAGAGGAGATCATCATGATGCAGACCCCCTTATAAAAGCTTCTTACAAGTAATGTCTCTTAAGCTGGCCATTCAGTGAAAGTTTTCTCCAACCAAAACAGCCAATATATGACAGTTTTGAACGACTATCATTCAGTGTATGTACATACATATGTTAATGGTCCAATGATGAAAAAGGACAAAATATGATCGTGATCCTTGGTTTTGATTTTCAAACGTGTACAATCTGCCATTCAGTGTACTGTACATTGAGACAATAAATTGTTCAATGTATGGAGGCACTTCAAAATCACTTGAATCACTCAGAGTCGTACTATTCTGGGGATCATCTGAAAAAACCTACAGTGTATGGACAGCTTTAGTCTTACTGACTTGACTTATAGCAAAGTGCAGAATGTGAATAAGAATGCGTTGTCAGTGTTAATGATGAGGTTCCATCTGTCATCTGTAGCTGGTAATGCGACATATTCTCACACAAACAAGGTATTAACATTGAAAAAATAACTAGACAAGTTAAATATCAGGTACAATGTAGCTTTAACAAAGACATACAGGAATCAGAGAGGGTTTAAAGGTGCATAACCTCATTAATTAATGGGGTAGGAAGAGAGATTAGGGAGACTTTTTTTATTTAAAAATAGAGGCCAAAGAGGTTACCTAACTTATAAATATATTCAGTATAAGGCCAATAACAAAGATTTTTGTAGCAAGGACCATGCATAAAGCAAGGCATCAACAGCTGTGATGGAATGAAGAAGTTTCCACTATTAAGATGATTGAATGTAAGGCTGGTTAAGCTGTAGAATAATTTAAAAACAAGATGTGGTGAGATTTCTCACTCGGGGATGGCCGTCTTGGACTGCAATTAGCAGGAAGCGCTTCAAATGGGAAACCAGAGCCCTGCTATTACGGCAGTCCTAGAACAAAAGGATGGAAGTGGAGTGCTGGTTAAATCAGATGACTACACTAGTTAATATAAAAGGTTTAATAAGAAATATAAAATATCAGATACAGATAAATGCATGAACCATATGAGTGAGATCAACCAGTGAACTTCAATTCGAATAATTAAGGACCATGAATCAGATCTCTAATGCGTGGTAATTCATCAAAATGGCTAAGAATAAATATCCACTCCTGAATGGCAATAATTCCTCTATAGTGCTGTTAGCCGTATGAGAAATGCACATTAGTGTGCCCATATTGGTGAGATGAGTAATCACCTGTAAACTGCCGTCCAGATATTGCACTGTGTGGTAGAAGAAAGTCAAGTACCTTGTGTAACACCGGGATCCGTTCCCGACGGGAACGTGGCATTGTACACTTGCCGGGCTGACTTCAACAGTGTGGTGGAAGCTGCAGGGATTGTGAATCGCAGCTATAGGTGAGAGCCGTCTGGTACACAATCTGTGTGGTCTCCGTGTGGGGCTATATCTCTCCAGCAATTAAACAACCGGGGTGCTGTAAGAGGCTGGTCGAAGCCGCGATGTGGTGAATGACCGGTGCACCTCCCGTGCTGCAATATACAATAGTGGTGAAGCAAAAGGTCTGTGGCATAAAATATCTTGGCAATAGACTCCTCAACGCGTTTCTCTGGGCTGATAATGTTCCCGGTTTCCTCAGAAGGTAAGTCCTACCTGAATTCTAGGAGCTGTAGCCTATGCAGTATCTAGATGCCGGGTGGTTGAATTGTGTGCATACACATCGTGTAGTATATGGAGACACTCCCATTAACATCTAATCGCTTTGCCTGTTGTGTGTGTTGTCTGCTCAGTGTATGGCCAGCTTACAGGTCCACAGTTCAGAGATGAATTATGCCCACTTTCCATTATCATTGGTGATTATATGGATCTGTATAGAATTTGGTTGTTTCTGGCAAACCTTATGTTCATAAAATTGCTTCCAGTACTATAATGAATCCAATCAATATTCAATTTGATGTGATAAATTATAATTGGCTTATCACTATCTTTAGAGATGTAGAAAATGGAGGTAGTGTGATATACATTTGTATATGTAATTCTGTGATCTGTCATACTGTAAATGTTTAGACCACAGGTTCTCAAACTCGGTCCTCAGGAGCCCAAACAGTGCATGTTTTCCAGGTCCCCTACAGCATCACAAATGAAATAATTAGCTCCACGGGTGGATATTTAAAATGTGTCAGTGAGTAATGAATACACCTGTGCACCTGCTGGGTGACATGCAAAACGTGAACTGTGTGGGGTCCTGAGGACCGAGTTTGAGAACCTCTGATTTAGACAATTAGCTACAGTATATAGTGACTAAGCAGTACATACAAATATCTCAGTGAGTGTGAAGCCCTCTAATTGAATCTACCAGCGTTGGTTTAGGCTTAGTATAATGAGTAGAGGTTTTTCATATGTTTTGAGTGGTAGGACATGGATAGCTTTTATATGTAAGACATGGTGCAGTCACTCCTTGTCTCAGTTACACTTTAATCAATACGAATACTTCATATATATATATTCATCCAAATAATTTAAAATTTCAAGCAGTGTTAGTGACCCATCTGCAGAATTCAACAGTGTACCGGGCCAGGACAGGGGATTGCTAAAATGGCTAAAGCTGTGGCAGAATGCTTTGGAGTATCAGAAAAGTTTACGAAATTAAATAATCCGGCTTGCCTAATTTAGGATTGTCTCATTTGTGAACAACAATGCTATCAAACACATCTTATCTTTAACTTTAGATTGTAATCATGAATTGTGTTGCTAGAAATGTAACCACTGGTTTAGGAATCCCTGATAATGTCATTAGTCTATGCTGTACCTTGAGAGGGAGGTAAATGGGGCTCCTGAGAAGTTAAAGGAAAGGCAATATAGATGCACCATCCTTGAATCTGCAGTTTTAAATAGGTATTTGCTGTATAGTGTCAGGCATGCCCAGGCCAGAGGCCTGTGGCCGGAGTATTCTGTAACAGATCTGGAATCAAAGGAGTCCAGTTACCAGAGTGGCTGAAATCAGGAACAAGCTAAGGTCAGTGCAAGCAGAAGTAGTATGTAGCTAAATAAGATGAAGTCAGTACACGAGTGATGAAGTAGATACATAGTCAAAGAAAAGCTGGTTCAATACAGAGATAATAAAAGTAGCAGTAACATGAGATCACAAATACAACCAACAATAATGAGGTCAGGAAAATAGGTAGCTGCTGAGTTTAAATAACCCAACAATTCCTCTGACAGGTCGCTATGTAGGCAGTGGTGATGCCGATTGGACAATGGATAGGAGCAGGTGATGCCCATTAATTAGTAATCCCTAGCAATAGTTTCTGAGGACTGCAGTTCAAATGACTGTCCTACTAGCAGACAAGCAAGACAACCATTCAGCAATATGGAATACAGGCCTGGAGGCCCCAGCATTTTCATTCCTACCTAAGTAGATGTTTTTTAATTGCTAATAGATTTTCTCTTTCACTGAGAGGAGTTTTTATTTAGTTTGCTGAAGTTCTTTACTGCATTCATTACCACTAACGTGGTTTATGGAGACGACACTGACGCACAGAAATATTTCCTTTTCATGCTGTATGAATGAATGGATTGTGTAAGTGTTTCTTGGCAATGTGCAAGTACTGACTCCTTTTCACATGTGGCAAAAAAGTCCTCATTGTCCACTTTTTTCATATGAACCAGTTGACATCATAATGAATTTAATTTGTATTTCTACACCAAGATAGGTAGTGGCACTAGTGACATGTACAGAATACATGTGTGTTTTATGGCATTCAGTGTATTCTTGTTGTTGTTAAGGAGTAAAATATTTCAAATAAAGGTACAAGGTGATTCAGGCAGGAACTGCTGCAATATTTGTTTTTAGGGAATCATAAGAGCAATGAATTCCTGGTGTAACCAGTTCAGTTCGTCACTGCTTAACCCGAGGTTGCAGAGTCTAAGGAGTGTCAGGTGTTTCTCGAGGACATCTTCAGGAAAGTTTTGTCTTTGCTGATGACACCCTGTAGTTTGCAGCCACATGGGCAAGTACCAGAAGCGATTGAGGCAAACAGAGGATTGATGACAAGTAGACAGGTGTATTGTAGATGGTATCCAAGCAGAGTAGGGCTGAGGCATGTTCTAGATCAGGGATGGGCAACCTCAGGCCCGGGGGCGGTATAAGGCCCCCGGAATCATTTGGTCTGGCCCTCTGAGCTTTTTATGGCTAGCCTCATCCGGATAGCAGGGTGCCTATAATGGCACCCTGCGGCCAGAATCTATGCAGCAATGCCGCCTGGAGCGTCCTTAGGACGCTTCAAACGGTCACACCACTGCCCTCAGGATGCTCCAGGCATTGCTGTAGTCACTAGTGATTGTGGCCCGCCCCCATGTGACATCAATGGCCCTTGGCAGAAAAAAGGTTCCCCACCCCTGTTCTAGATGCAAACAATAAGTAAAAGCAGGTGGCAGACAGGTTAAACGGGTCATGGTCCAAGTACAAAGCAAACATGCAGGATGGTAGAGTAGTTGGTAGTACTGGCCGAGGTTGGGACAATAAACAAACAATTGTAGATCAAAAACAATCTGAGTCACCAACAGGAAGTAGAAGGAATAGCAGAATATACAGCAGGTATCTCACGGTCAGCAAGCGATATAACCAGCACTGAGGTGAAGGTGAAGACTGTATTCAGTGCTGGGACAATGGGAGAGCAGAGGAGAGCCAGCACACTGCAATTACAGGACAAGGGTAACCATGGTTAATGTTAAATGCCAGTTGGATACTTGTAGAACAGATGACATCTCCTTTAATCAGTGCCTCCACCAAAGTCTCTACGTTGTATTCTGTCCACCAGGGTTTGGCTAGGAGAAGCCCCTGGGTGCTAGCATATCTCCTGTTATACTAGGAATCTGTTACTTACCCTAAAAGATGTTCAGTAAAAAATCCTAATTTAAAGCACAATAACATCCAGATGAATGAAAGAAAAACTAAAATAAGAATAATTTATTTTCAACAAACATGCTCATGTTAAATTGGTTATTATAGATAAAATATTGACAAAATCCGCTGAATTCTACTATACTAATTCCCCTAATAGCTATCTACTCTAATAAAGCACATTCTCCATACACCTGTAGATAATTTTAGCTTTACATTTGCTTCCTGTTAGAGTGTGTTCAAGAAACAATTTTATAACCCACTTTCTGCACTGTAAAGTAATTCCCATCAGTGGTATATAGATGAATCACATTTAAAATGAAATGTAATCTCCACTCCCAAAATATTTCTTAAATTATGCCCTAGTACTTTACCATAACATATGCCCCGCTGACACCAGTAACATTCAACACCCTTTCTCTCTCAAATATCACTTTAAATGGACTGTTTCTAAGTACCTCTGAGTTAGCATATCCTTTATTGTTCTGGTTTGGCCAAAGTAATGTTAGTGGCCAACTACTGTAGCAACCCCAGTTATGTTTTAACGTTAGAAGGTTATACAGTCTGCTGCTCTTCCACTAATGCTCTCCTCAGGGGTGGGTGAGATGTAGTCTATATTTAGGTAATGATAGATAGGAATCAGTTAGGTCCCTTACTACAGTTGTTATCAGAATAAGAGTAATTACATAGAATCTCAACTGGCCTAAAACATAACATACTGTATTGTGCATAGATAAAGCAGGAGCTGCTAGGTGAGCCCAGAGACTAGTTTATTCTGCCTTCCTCTCTGGTAACTTAGGGCCTGATTCAGAGGCGCTCGCAAAAAGCGAGCGCTCGCTCTGAATCAGAGCGGGCACTGTTTTTTTTAGTTGCGGCCTCCTGGCCGCTCGCATAGCCGTGGGTGACCACCCACAGCTATTGCGAGCGGCCAGGATGGTGGTCGCAAGCCCCAGAGAGCTTCTGGCTCTAATAGAGCCAGAAGCTCTCTCACTGACATCACTGGTGATGTCAGTGGGGCTGCCCACAAACGGCAGGCGTTAGCATGGGAACGCCTCTGTTTGTGAAGCCACGCCTCCAAAACGGTGCGAGCTGTTGATCAACATCGACAGCCGCCCCTATTGTAGTGAGCCATGGAGCGAGTGCTTTTTGTGTGCGCACTGGGCCACCATCGACACGCTTGCGAGCAGGTCTGAATCAGGCCCTTACTGTGACTGAAAATAACTATTTAAGGTAGGATTCAAATTTTAACAATTGTCCCATTGGGAGGATTCCTCCTGTATATTAGCGCAGGTGTTTGCTTTTTAATTAAGGTTTATATACAGAGGGAATTAACATTTAGTATGCTCTAAGAGCCTGATTCAGCTAGGATCGCAGTAGCAAAGACGCACGCAATCGGTCGATTAATTTGCATTGCGTATACATCACAGTGCGCATGCATGAACAAGCAATTGTGATGGAAAATGTCTTTGCAGAGGCTACGCAGACCCAGAGCACATTGACTGACAGGAAGTGCTGTTTGTGGGTGGTGACGGGGGGGGTGGTCAGGCGAACGCAGGCATTTCAACGCCGTTGCAGAGGGGTGCATAAATTATCCACTGCAATACCATGTGCTGAAGACAGCAATTCCTGAGTGAGGTCTGACCTGCCTTAACTGTGCGTATGGGTCCGATGTAACTCGATGTTTCCAATTATTTCGCTATGTTGCCCAAGTATACGGATGTGTGGAAGTGGAAGTGGGCGTCCTTAGGGTAAGCTGTGATCGCAATGCGATTGCAAACATTTGCATTTCACCGCTAATATTAGTAACTGCGGTGCGTGCTTTCTAGCAGAATAGCGATCCTTGCTGAATCAGGCCCTGAGTCTCTGAAGTTTGTGAATGTGAAGTCTCTTCTTTCTTATTCCATTTCCTGTCCTAGGTGTAATGTTATTTGTCGCCACTATACTGCTGAGTCTTGGTAGTGTAAGCGGTCTGATGCAAGCATTATACAGACCTTTCATCGTGTCTGTCCATTCAGCACCAGATCCCTGAAGATCCGCCTCTGCTGATGTCACCTGACAGCTGGTGCTATGGATAGGATGTCTCAACTGCCTCTCCCTCAGCAAATACTTGGAGGCTCCCCAAGTCTCCCTCCTCATCAGCAGACATCATTCTCGGGCCTCATTTATCAACGAGTTTATCACTCAAAACTAGTGATAAATGTCACTGTGTATGATAAATGGTGCTCCAGACAATCAGCTCCCAACTGTCAACTGTTAGAAAAACTCGTTGATAATTGAGGCTGTCAGTGCCTCTCTCAGCTTCTCATTTATTTGGAGCCCCGGGAGCAGCTGCACTGGATCAGTCACTCTCCTCTTGTAACTGTCCTAACTGTTCCAACCGCCAGCAACCTCTGACTTTTATATCCTCTCCTCTCAAGCCCCTCTCCTGTCCCGCTCTCAGCCATCAGGCACAAGATCCAACCACAAGACCAGGACAGTCACTAGTATCTTATAGTATACTCTTAGCCTTGTGCCATTAATTATAGGTATAGAATAGATTCACAATAAGCATATCTATATTACTTAAATACAAAGTACATTACATACATACGAGTGGTGTGCAATAAGTTTCCGGATGGACATAAGGTATTATATTTACAAACGATTTTTAATCAGCACAGGTTCCTACATTGCTGTCTACATATTACAATGGGCACTATTATAGGTAAGTCCTGGATATATTGACATTTTGGGCCAAATATAATAGGGTGAGAGTTTAGAAAATGTCAGAGTTTAGCAGTAATCTGTCACATTGATCGAGTTTTATCTTCAAAATGGGAAAACATCTGGATGAGAGTTTAAATCTTGAGAGTTTTTTGAGTCTGAAAACATGCGAGTTTGCATTTTCTTGGACTCTATTACATTTGACGAGTTTAAAAAGTGTTAGAGATTACTGCTAAACTCTCACATTATCTAAACTCTCACCCTATTACATTTTACCCAATGTCTTAGTATTAGAGATGTGCGCCGACCCTCGTGTTTTGGTTTTGGATCTGGATCCCCCCTGGTTTTGGATCTGGATTGGTTTTGCCAAAACCTCACCTCCGTGTTTTGTTTTCGTGTTTTGGTTTTGGATCTGGTTTTGGATCTGGATTTTTTCTTAAAAAATCATAAAAACAACTAAAATCACATAAAATGAGCCTGTTTTTGTTCCTACAGTATAATTAACCTCAATAACATTTATTTCCAGTAATTTCCAATCAATTTTGACCAACTCACAATATTATTTGCTTCATCTAGTTAAGACCAAAAGGTTGCATCCAGCTAGCTGGCTGACTAAGCTAAGTGACACAGTGTGTGGCACTAACATGTGGCAGTTCAGTTTCTAATTTCCAACACGGATACAGTGTGTTATACAGTGTGGGTTGGATACACCAATAGTGCACTTACTGTGACAGCAGTGTCGGCAGAGCAGGGTTGCTGACGGTGTCCTCAGTACATGGAATGGAAGTGCTGTGGTGCTGGCAGTTGCCTCAGTGAAGGGTACCGGTGATGTTGGCAGTGTGGGGGTGCCAGCGGTGTCTTTAGTGCAGGTTTGTTGGCTGTGTCGGCATTGCGGGGGTGCCAGCATTGTCCTCAGTGCTGGTTTGCTGACTGTGTTGGCAGTGCAGGGGTGTTCTCAATGCAGGGTGCCGGTGGTGTCGGCAGAGCGGGGGTGCCAGCGGTGTCCTCAGTGCATGTGTGCTGACAGTGTCAGCAGTGCAGTGCTGCAGTGCTAGCAGTGTTCTCAGTGAAGGGTACCGGCAGTGTCGGCAGAGCGGGGCTGCCAGCGGTGTCCTCAGTGCAGGTGTGCTGACTGTGTCGGCAGTGCAGGGGTGTTCTCAATGCAGGGTGCTAGAGGTGTCAGCAGAGCGGGGGTGCTAGTGGTGTCCTCAGTGCTGGTTTGCTGACTGTGTCGGCAGTGCAGGGGTGTTCTCAATGCAGGGTGCCGGTGGTGTCGGCAGAGCGGGGGTGCCAGCGGTGTCCTCAGTGCATGTGTGCTGACAGTGTCAGCAGTGCAGTGCTGCAGTGCTAGCAGTGTTCTCAGTGAAGGGTACCGGCAGTGTCGGCAGAGCGGGGCTGCCAGCGGTGTCCTCAGTGCAGGTGTGCTGACTGTGTCGGCAGTGCAGGGGTGTTCTCAATGCAGGGTGCTAGAGGTGTCAGCAGAGCGGGGGTTCCAGCGGTGTCCTCAGTGCATGTGTGCTGACAGTGTTGGCAGAGCAGGGGTGCTGATGGTGTCCTCAGTGTGGGAATGTCAGCAGTGTGGAGGTCGCCGACGGTGTCCTCAGTACGTGGGGCAGCAGTGCAGGAGTGTCGACAGCGGTGGTGTCGGCAGTGGGGGATGCTGTCTGTGGGGCTGCCGGCGGTGTTGGCAGCGGGGGGTGCCGGCACTGTCAGGAGGCGGGAGATGACGGGCGCCATCTTCCTTTTCTCTCTCTCTGTGCATTTTGAATGGGTTTAACGCTGATTGGCAGAGAGTCGGCTCTCTCATCCAATCAGCGTGAAGCCCGCTCAAAACAAAACCTCGTGACCCGACAGCGGGGTCGCAAAGTTTTGCCTCAGGTGAGGGATCCGGGGCAGGCAGGGAGATCCGAGCTTTGCTCGGATTGCCTCGGATCCCTGAAATTCGGGTGGATTTGGATCTCTGAGATCCGAACCCGCTCATCTCTAGTTAGTATTAGGGATGTTAGGGACAGGGATGTGTGGTGAGGTCAATGGATGGGGAGGCACTGGCTAGTATCAGAGCCAGATTTACACGCACATATATGAACCTGTCCCACTTGTACAGATCTCCCCCTCACACAGATCCCCCGCCCACACACCGATTCCTCGTAGTACAGATTCCCCCTCTCACATATCTCCCACTAGCACAGAAAATCCCCCCTAGCACAAACGATTTCCCCCACACACACACCAATGTGCATATTCCAATTTCTTTCCCTCCTCAGTGCTGCTGCTGAGCTCCAATGCCTGAGTACTTCTCTGCTCTGCCTACCCTGACTGCATGTTCCTTGTTAGGGATCCATCTGATGGGGCTCACCTTGATGCAGTGGATGGGCAGACATATTTGGCCATACATGTACTAAGAACCTCACTTATATTCCATGGTAATTGTAGAGTTTATCAGGATTATTTTGGCTATCTTTGTTCTTAGTACTCAGAGTGTGCACCTGCATTCATTGTTCCCTGCATTGTACTACAAGTCTCAGCGCCTCTTATTATGTTTAAAATTAGGGTGTGCAGTCCAAGCCCCCTCCCTCTTTCCTCTATATTTGTGTATAAACTGTATATCATCTCTGTATTCAATTCTGTATTCCTTTTACTGTTTTACCTAAACAACTTTAACGTGCATCACAAATTGATGACACACAAATACACTTGAGTCCAACTTTACTTCAGGCACATTGTTTATTAATAGTGGCTATTATTGCAGTTATTGTAGTGTGCCTAGTTAGGAATATGATGACTGTTTGCAGCTTCCTATTAGTCCTTTGTGCTCACAGTCTCTAGACCATGCTATGCACGCAGTAAGAAGCACAAAACTCTATGCTATTGGTTGGCACTTGTTTTGCAGCCAACTGATGTTGCTGTTTTGTGTCAGGGTGTTGAATTGGTTTGTGGTCCCCTAGTTGTGTGGATTGCCATCTACAATCTGGCTCTGACAGTAGACAATGCTGATAGGGAATGACATTTTAGATTGTACTATATTATGTGACCATGATTCTCATAAAACTGACATATACAAAATAGAATACCCACATAAAACAAATCTTTACCAGGTGCTAACTGCAAAATTGAATAACACAGTATGAATAATATCTTTTCTTATTCTAAAATATCTTGCCAGTACATACTGTATGTTAATGAGAAATTATTGTGCACTCTCACATAAGTACTCTCTCTGATGTTTAAAATTAACCAATGTTCTCTACAGCAAATATATATTCCATCAGTAAGTGTAAGATTTGACACCCCTAAACTTGTCCTGAAGTTCACTTAAGCAACATGCCAGTCTCTGACCAAGCTGTTTGCACACAATTAATGAGATTAAGCTATTCTAAACCTATCCAGATCTATTCCAGCACGGGGCATACTCTCGTCCAAGTAAACCCTCACTCTGAGTGCCAAAAGCCTTGGAAGCTGGCTCAAGATGCTGAACACAATAAGTTGCTTACAATTTGCTTATTAATCAGCTCCTCTAAATAAATACATTAATGCTGGTGATGTAAGCCTCCCGAAAGGGATTATTTTGTCACACTCACATCTTTATTTGCGTACTGATGTATTATTTATGTTGTATTGTTTTACACATTTTCTACATATTCAGGCCACTTACAAACATGCTTATTACATAGATTGTATGCTTACAGATTGCATTACAAAACATGGAGAACATCTCTGCCACAGCTATAATAATACTGTGGTCTGCATTAAGTACAACAAAGAGAAAAAACATGAGTTATCAGATTCCTAACTTGTAATTCTTATAGCCTATAAATAATATGTGCTCTAAGTGTTACATTGGCAGATGAGGGCAAACAATAGCGACCCTGAAATATATGCAAATGCGATGATCTGACGCTGGCATGTCAAAATCTAATTATCTCCAGTGCCAATTTAATGGCCACATTCCAGTAAAGATGGCGCTCTTTGATGTACGAAAAGCTATGCAGATATCCATTTGTTGTTACCACTACATTGGTTAAAGGGCATATCTATTGAATTCAGTAATATTTTACGTCAATATACAAATATTATCACAACTACTAAATCAGTTCTTTCTATATGCAACTCTAGTTACCCAAAATATACTGAATGTCTACTGAAGAGGAGACCCCAAAAGCTGCTTTAGTGAAAGTTGTGCAGCCTATAGTCTGTAGGATAGTACAGTACAACATTCCCTGCAGTTTTTAAAAAAAATTACATAAATTGCATAGCTTGAGTAAAGTAGTAACAGTAATTGAAATGTATTGTTATTACCATACTCCAATATTGAAAATAATCAGCTTAGTGTGCCCCTCTGTCCTTGTGCCATAAAGTATAATTCAAAGTAACTGTTGGTGTTAGCTGGAGGTCCTGTGACATTAATGGAGATGCTTAGGTTATCTGGAGGTCATTCAGACCCGCTCGCGAGCAAAGGCCGCTCGCAAGCGGGTCGATGTTGTGCGCATGCGCGAGACCCGGCGAGCGACGAGGAATACGTCGTTCGGGGTCTCGCACCAAAGGGGGTGTGCTGTCGATGGTGACTGACAGCACGCCCCCTTTGGTGGGCGTGCCGGGGGCGTGGCTGCCAGACAGAGGCGTTCCCATGGGAACGCCTACCGTCTGAAGCCGGCCCCACTGACATCAGTAATGATGTCAGTGGGAATGATTTTGGCTCTGATAGAGCCAAAATCACTCCTGGGCTTGCGGCAGCGAGACCCTACCGCAGGTTCTCGTCGCAAGCCCGATGGTCGTGATGGTCATGACCATCGCGACCATCTTTTTGGCCGCTCGCATATGCTGTGGGTGGTCACCCACAGCTATGCAAGCGGCCAGGAGGCTGCTCCATTTTCAGGTAGGAGGGCACTGATTCAGAGCGAGCGCTCTGGTCAGAGCGTTCGGCTCTGACTTAGGCCCACTGTGTTTTGATTCTCTAACCAGAGTGAAATGACAATGCATGGTTAAACATTTTTAAAATTAGTCTAAATTTCTCAAATTTTAGATTAATTAAAAAATTTAGAAAATTAATCAGTTTTGACCATGTTCAAGCAGGTTCGAATATGTTTGAGCCAGTTTGCACATGTTTGAGCTAAATTTTAAATATTTTAGTGTTTTTTAATAGCAAACGGTGAACCTTGAATGCAAAACAGTACTGTCCATAGTTTGATCTAAAAAATATGTAAAAAGCTAATTTTTAATAATTAAAATTTTATTTAAATACTGTTCGTTTAAAAAGTAAAAAAACCAAATTGTTTAAACGCAGTTGGCAAACCTCAAAAGTTAATTGCGAATGGTGGACATTGAATGCGAGTTGTGAATTGCAAAACATAAGCAGTATATTTTCAATTCACAGTTTGATTATGGGTCCATTACAGAGGCACACTCAAAGGGGACTCCAGGCCCCCCAGGTTAGTTTACCTAGGATGAAAGTCACTATAGTGCACATGTTATTTGTAATTTTGAGTTCTGCCCACTACAATTAGCATTGTACATATATGCTGTAAGGTCTGAGGGCCTGATTCAGAGCCGGACGCTATTTGCGCTCGCTCGTTCAGAAAAAGGGGCCGGCTATTTAAATTGAGCGCTCGCTCTTTGCGGTCTATTGACGCCTCTATGTCTGAGCGAGCGAACGAAACATGCGCTCACTATTTTGTAAAGACGCCCCCTAGCCGCTCGCATCCTACGTCATCTCCGCTATTTATTTGATTAATCGAGTACATCGAAAGGCGTCTGAACTGCTCACAGTGCTTGTGGTAGGATTTTCCTACCGCAATCATGCGAACAGTTCAGGCTAACAAACAACCAAGTGACGTGGTCGATGACGCTGCTTTGCTAATTATGCACACCCTTAAAACGCCCATTTTGACCGTTTGGCACACCTGCGTTCGGATCACCACTCCCCGTTTTCAGGCACCTTCCCCTGGTACCACCCACAAACGCCTCATCCTGTCACTCAAATTAGCAGGCACTCGCTATTTTGCGAGCGCTCGATTTCCGACCGCAATGACTGGTTGGAGCATGCGCATTACGACCCATACGCAATGCGCAGATGTGCGAACATCGCTCGGAGCGAACGAGCGGCTCTGAATCAGGCCCTGAGGCTCAGTTTGGTGGAGTTGCTAACCCTAATGCTATTGCATAATAAATGTAATATTCTACAGTGAAGGTTAAACTCTCCCATTAACTCTAATTATTTCGCTATCCCTTTCTTCTCTATTTAAATGTGTTACTGCATTAAGTAATTTTATACATTAGTCTTATTATTTGTATTAATAATAATAGATTCTGTCCTCACTCATTTTGCAGTATGGCACCTCTGTTATTAATCTATTTTACCATGTACTTTCATCAGCAATAGACTGACTGCTTTCCATATCTCTCCATGGCTAGATTTCTGGTGTGGCAGCTGGGCCCCCACACACAAGTGGCTCCCACACACACAGTCTCCCCACATAGGATCTGGCAAGCAGTATAATACTGTCTCCCGTCCTTCTCAGCGGCTCAGTGGCTGGCATAAACATAGCAGCTGTCGTGGAGCTATAATTGTCATCTTGTGAGATGCGTATTACCATATTTCGAGGCTGTGCACTGCAGGTTGCAGGTACCTGGACTCAGGTGGGAATGTGCCACACATCGGGGTTCTGCTGCACTGCTAGAGCCGACAGTGGTAGTAGGCAGGAGGGAAGTGTCATGGGAAGGGGTGGGGGGACACCGCCCTCTCTCTGGGTCTGCCACAGGACTGACTCTGTAGGGCCTGGGAGTGGCACTGCACTGCATTATTCAGTGGCTCAAACTGGTTTGACTGCATTTCCCATATGTACAGAGTTCCAGAAAGAGAAACGTTCCAGAGCTGGTACCTGATAGGTAATGTCATCTCTAGATGGCGTTGCCTAACAGAAGCCTAAGGGCTTCTTTTTAGAGCACTCCACGAGAGAGATCCAATGGGACATGGTTATATTATTAGCCAATCTATTTAATTCTCTCAGTAACTCCACACCCCTAGTCACGAGCGGACATTCCACTATATATATATATATATATATATATATATAGTCCAAGGTAGGTCCGGCACTCCCAACAACATACAATAACTTTAGAGGTGCCTTCACTAAATAGGGATAAAGCGATGCCAAGGTGCTGCACTCTCATCAAAAAAAGACACGACAACTGTGCCAATTGTAAATCAACGTTTCAGTATCAGTGTGCACTATCTTCAGAATTAATAATATGCATATATATATAAAATAAATGGTGTGGTATATTGAGAGAGATACTTCCAACATGATTGGACACACTAGATCACATGATTATTTCACGACAACCGTGCACCTCACCCCTGATCTTCCTACTGATATCTCTGAACCTCATTGCAAAGTGTAAACAATAACATCTCTCTTAGAGACACTGTTCACAGAAAAGCAGCACATCACTGCCTCACTGACAGAAATACACATTTCTGACAGAAAAAAACAAGAAATGTCAAGATGACTACAAAACTCAAAGGACCTGACATCAATCATCTCCAAGGAACTTGACAGGATATACATGAGCAGCCACTTCAGAATCCAGCAGATCAAACAGTGAGTAGACATGCCAGCCCTGACCCTGAAGAAGCATTAAGCACATCCTGCCAGTACAATTCACTGTTCAACACATGTTTTTATTCCACAATGAACCACTCTTAAAGTGACAGTTTAAACTACTTAACCAGCTATTCTGAATGTTGCTGATTACCGCAATTTGGTTTAGTTCAGTTCTGTTAGTTGCCTGCACAATATAGATTTTTTTGATAATCTTTGTTCCATAATTTTCATTAGATATGTGTATGATAGCTCGGTCATTTTTTAATATAAACTGATAAACTGTGTAACTATTTATTCATGAGAGAGAGCAAGAGAGAGAGAGATTTTTATTTATTTTTTAAATAGGAGTTTACTTTGTGTCGACTAGCTACTGTATGTCCAAACTAGCATGAACACTTTAATTCAATTATGCCGATGGTTCCAGATCATTGCAGCTCAAGTTCTCAGGTGCCATGAATTGGATTTTAGGTATAAATTAGAGCACCGTTGGATTAGGAGCCATATGTTTGCAAAAGTGATCGTGATGAAATGCATTAGAACTCTCTCTTTATTCTTCTTGCAATCACCTGTTTCACGAACCTGCCTGGCTTCCGATCTCAGGCACTCATTCAGACCCGCTCACTAGATGCGTTCGCTCGCAGCCTGCGTATGCAAATCCAGCGCATACCCAGCAAGGCAGGCAATCGCACAGCAAGGCATTAGCACGCCCAGTATGTCTTGGCGTGTGATCACTTAGTGTATGCAGACGCTCACCAGCCCTTCATAAAACGCCCACCTGCACACGTCATCTCCATGAAGTGATTGAAAACATAGGTACATCGAGCACCTTCTGATGCGATCGCAGCGCTAGAGGTTGACTATACCCTGCCACAAGCACTGCGATCACTTCAGTGTGAAATCCCACCAGGTGACGTGTACTATGACACTGCCTGCCTTTAAATTATGCACGCCTCTGAAACAGCATTGCAACACTCAGGCATGCCTGTGTTCGTACCTCCACTCCCCCGTTTCTAGTGGCCTGCCCCTGTCACCACCCACAAACGGCTTCTCCTGTCACTCATTCTGCTGGGCTGTCTATGCGCAGCAAGCGATTGCTACCTGAGCATTCGCTAAGGTTCGCATACCGCATTGCAATGCATACGCAGATTGCAACTATTGGCCAGCTATGAGCAATCGCATCCTAGCGAGAGTGTCTGAATGAGCTCCTCAGGACGTACCATCGTGAGTGACCGGAGATGCTCGAGCTACCTACTGCTTGATGTTGTGTGCAACGTACTGTAAACATCACCAGGCACATTCCACACCCCTGGTATTTCAAAACAGACAAGTGTTTGGATGTCATTTTATTGGGGTGACATGACACTGTATTGTCTGAGTGGATTGCACAGGAAAGGAACTGCCTGAACAAGGACGTCATTTAACAAGATGATACATAATTATGGAATTAAACTAAATACGGACAAGGATTTTCAATCATTAACCCTGTCTACAGGTGTACTTCATTTACTGTCCGAGGCTTTGTCCTTGATTGTAGATTCAGATTGCTTACATCCCAGGTGTACTACACTGGATATATACTGAATATATGTACATGCAAATAAGCAGACTGCTAGTTATTAAGCTGAACAACATTCAGTATATAATTTTCACCAGAAACAATTGATACTTTTCAGTGATACACTCATCTGTTGCAATTCTCCAGTGCATTCAAAGCTACATTGTATCACAAATTGTTTTTAACATTTAACACCATTTATGTGAATGGTTTTATATTGTGCACTTATCATTGTCTATTAAATAGGTTTATTATCACCATGGAACTACCGGCAAAGTTAGTTCTTCTTTTTCTATTCCCTACGTGATAATAAACCTTCACAGAGGTTTACTCTGACAGCGGCTTTTGGATCACAGTTGTTCATAGCTTTTTCATATGGTATTACCCCCAAATACACTTTCCTAGCTTTTTATAGAGCCCAAGGTTTTTTTCTATATATATTCTGAATTTTCAACTGTTTTATTCACTTATTCTGTTATCCAGGTAAATGTTTATTTATTAAAAATATTCTGAACTATGTTTATTGCCTATTCTTTATCTGTTTCACCATACATCATCACCACATAAAATTATTTTGTCACAACAGGGACCATTTTATAAAACTGATATACCACGTGTGGTCGCACTCTGATATACGCACGTCTTGGGTTGTTGAATGCACTAAGGCATGGGTATATAATGGGGTGTGGGTATATAATGGCGCAACCATGCACCCAATAGTGTTATATCCATATTATACACGCACACACACTCAGAAATATATTACTTGAGAGAGTTAAGGGAGTGTAATGCCATTTTGTGTTTAGAATACTGAATTATAATATTAGATTTACCTTTTGGTAGTAGGTGGAAATATACATTTGGAAACACCAACCTGTACCCTTATTTGTATGAATTACATTTTTCACAAAAAACTTAGGGTGTTTACGCTGAGTTTGAATATGTTCTGTGTGTAAGTCTACTTTTGTTCACAACTACACCAACATTTTGATTGTCTGCCCACCTCCAAGTGGGTGCAATAAGATATGAGCACACCTACCAACAAACACGCTGACCTCATGATATATTTTCATTTTCATGATAGCTCTGCTTTAAAATGTCATTCTCAATTTGCTCAGAATGTTACTTCGACCAACTGAGAACAATAAGAAAGACACAGATTTTCAATGAAAGTGTTTTTCTTTTCTTTTTTTATAGCAGGGAACCGGCTACTCCCACTTCAGTGTTAACCCATCACTACAGAGGGAACTTAAGCTTTGATTAAACCCATACCAATTCCTCAAATACTAACTGCTCTGTTAGGCCCTCCGGTTGAACTTGGGTTAAATGTGTGGTAGTCTGAAGAGGAGAGGAACTTATTGTCTATGGCATGTAAAATTAAGACAGTTATTTTCTCTACCAACTATAGGCAAAAACAGACACAGAGCCGTTTCTCTCGCAGAACATAATACACAATGCTGAGCACTGTTTTCTTTTTCCCATAAAGTTGTGCTTTATAAACCTTTATGGACAGAACTTAGGCAGTGGTACAAGATTTTGGAAATGTAATCCTTTTTTGCTCTCCCCCTCTGTAGACAAACCCTTTTGTGGCTCTGGATAATCCCATTAGGAAATGAGATTTGAATGCGTTTGTATTGTGTCGAGTTATTGATATTCCAAAACAGGCTCATGAGAAAAATGAAAGGGCTTAAATACTACAAAAAGTAGCTGTGTAAGAAAGAAATCTGGAACTTTCATACATCAGCCAACTCATGCCTTCAGTTTATTAGTTAGAAACAAACGTTATTACTTCCCCAGCTTCGGCACAGGGGAGATGAAATTCAAAGCTTCTTATATGTTTTCCTATTAAATGCCATTACCTGATTAAGTCACATGTAGAAAGTATAGGAAACCAACTTAAAAAAAAGAGAAAAGTTTGATTAAGGTTTATGGTAACATATTGTGTATCAATTGTATTTATTAAAACTTAATGACGTGGATGACAAGAGTGTGCAACTCTTTCTTTAATAAACGAGGAGAAATGTAACTGCTTGTGTTCCAAGAAGTAGTTTAAATGGCTTTGGTACACCGGGTGAGACCCACACTTATGCTAGGCTATGGCAATCAAAGTCACATTGCTGTCTGCTAAGATATACAGTAATGTGTTATTTTGACTGCTTGTCCTGTACTTGTCTATTTAGCTTGTTTACAAAACCTCTGCTTTGTATTTAATATTATTACTGTATTAAACTGGCAGTTTTGAAAAATGCTGCTTAGTATAAAAAAACTGTTACTTGTCTTCTAAAAGGATTAGCAGAGGTTATCCGTAGACAGTTGTTCCCAAACTGGATGCCACAGTTTGGTGGTTCAGGACCAAATAAAATTAATAATGATCAATGTGATAGGCAAAACCAGTGCTGGTCGCTGCCAATCATAAACTATGTCATTAAACAGAAATACAAGCCTGTCCACCACCACATACATGACCCTAAGGATGACAGGTAAGCATAAGTTACTTAATTGAATACTTTTTTCTGAATTTCTCAATAAGAAACTGTTGGCCTAGGTGTGCCATGAAAATAATGCTGATAATCTAGGGCTCCATGATTAATGAAATTTTGAGAACCACTGCCCAGTGACGTAACTAGGGCAGGGCGAGTGGGGCACGTGCCCTGGGCGCCATGGAACCGGTGGTGCGGGGGGCACCGCTGGCCACGGTACCGGCCCGCCCAAGTTAGCCAGTGTGTGCAGTGTGTGCAGTCAGGGCTACACATTTACACAGGACCGGCGCTAGTCTTCCCAGCGCCGGTCCTGTGCTGTACAGCTGAGCCCCTTCCCTCCCCCTGAGCGCCAGGAGGAGGGTGGCAGGCGGGCGGGCTCAGGCTGTGCTAACACACACATCGCCACCAGCGCTGGCGGCGATGTGTGTGTTAACCAGCAGCCAATGAGAGTCAGACAACTCTCATTGGCTGCTGCTGCTGCTGCACACACATCACCGCCAGCGCTGGCGGCGATGTGTGTGTTAAACAGCAGCCAATGAGAGTCAGATAGACTCTCTCATTGACTGCTGCAGCCGCAGTGCCCACTGCAAGAGCAGGCTCCATTCCGGCTCCAGCAGTGGGTAATGGGAGAGACGTCATTTTCAAATTTGCCCTGGGCTCTAAATACCCTAGTTATGCCACTGCCCTAAAGAATACAGTCCAGTGCTAACCAGCCTTGGCACTATGGTATGGGGAGTCTACACTGTGGGTTTCCTTGCTATATTCCATCAAGCACGGCTAGCATAGGTTAGTGATGGTAGTGGGAATTTTGGATGTATCCTATGCTTTTTGTCCCCATGATTTTAGTGCTACCAGTCTAGGCTATGAGCGTCATTTGCTGGTTACTGTTTGGAAGGGGGTGGGGGGAGATGTTCTTTCTACTGCGCCTGAAAAGCACACTTCTGTCCAACTCAGCACAAGTCTCCTAGTGTTTCTGAAATACTGGTAAGTGGGGAATACACATTTAAACATCAGAGAGGATACAGAAGCGATGCAATTAGTTTATATATTTTATTTATGTTGGTGAATTGGATATATATTGCTGCAAGGTCCATTGCTGCAGCCATCAACTGACACAAAATTGCTCAAACTTGGTTATAACACGCAAATAAAAGTGACATCAATTTGAACATCCAGTAAAATGGCAAATGGGTGAAAATCTGTTATTTTATTCTTTAAAACTTGTATGTCCTCAAATGTCTTGTACAAGTTTCATAGCAGCAGAAAAGGACAGATTTCTCTATTTTTCAACAACTAGTCATCTTTTGCTATGCCCAATTCCCTTCTCCCCCAAAACACTTGTAAAGGGCTACAGCAGTTGGGTATATTAAAAAAAATAGGGACTGCTACCATGTTCATAACTACAAACATGTGGGCCCCATAGCAAAATTATGATGGGATCTTTCTAGTGAGGAGCACACTTTCCCTCTATGCAAAATTTTATTTTAAAGCCCTAGAATATTAGCCTTAATTTTGGGGTATGAAATGCTTATTAGGCTCCAAACAGAAACAACAGTGCATCCAGAAAGTATTTACAATGCTTCACTTTTTCCACACAAATCACACATACATAAGTATTCACGGCTTTTGCCATGAAGCTCAAAATTGTGCTCAGGTGCATCCTGTTTCCACTGATCATCCTTGAGATGTTCCTACAGCTTAATTGGAGTCCACCTGTGGTAAATTCAGTTGATTGGACATGATTTTGAAAGGCATACACCTGTCTATATAAGGTCCCACACTTGACAGTGCATGTCAGAGCACAAACCAAGCATGAAGTCCAAGGAATTGTCTGTAGTTCTCTGAGACAGGATTGTCTTGAGGCACAAATATGGGGAAGGGTACAGAAAAAGATCTGCTGCTTTGAAGGTCCAAATGAGCACAGTGGCCTCCATCATCCGTAAATGGAAGAAGTTTGGAACCACCAGGACTCTTCCTAGAGTTGGCCAGCTGTCTAAACTGAGCAATCGTGGGAGAAGGGCCCTAGTCAGGGAGGTGACCAAGAACCCAATGGTCACTCTGTCAGAGCTACAGCATTCCTCTGTGGAGAGAGGAGAACCTTCCAGAAGGACAACCATCTCTGCAGCAATCCACCAATCAGGTCTGTATATTAGAGTGGCCAGACAGAAGCCACTCCTTAATAAAAAGCACATGGCAGCCTACCTGGAGTTTGCCAAAATGCACCTGAAGGACTCTCTGGTCTGATGAGACAAAGATTGAACTCTTTGGCGTGAATGCCAGGCGTTATGTTTGGAGCAAACCAGGCACCGCTCATCACCAGGCCAATACCATCCCTATAGTGAAGCATGGTAGAGGCAGCATCATGCTGTGGAGATGTTTTTCAGTGGCAGGAACTAGGAGACTAGTCAGGATAGAGGGAGAGATGAATGCAGCAATGTACAGAGACATCCTGGATGAAAACCTGCTCCAGAGCGCTCTTGACCTCAGACTGGGGCGACGGTTCATCTTTCAGCAGGACAACGACCCTAAGCACACAGCCATGATATCAACGGAATGTAGCTTCAGGACAACTCTGTAAATGTCCTTGAGTGGCCCAGCCAGAGCCCAGACTTGAATCAAATTTAACATCTCTGGAGAGATCTGAAAATGGCTGTGCATTGACGCTTCCCATCCAACCTGATGGAGCTTGAGAGGTGCTGCAAAGAGGAATGGGCGAAACTGTCCAAAGATAGGTGTGCCAAGCTTGTGGCATCATATTCAAAAAGACTTGGGGCTGTAATTGCTGCCAAAGGTGCATCAACTAAGTATCGAGCAAAGGTTGTGAATAATGTGCGTGTAATTTCTTAGTTTTTTTCTTAATAAAATTAGCAAAAATCGTAAAAACAACTTTTTACACGTTGTCATTATAGGGTATTGTGTGTAGGATTTTGAGGACAGAAATGAATTTATTCCATTTTGGAATAAGGTTGTAACAAAAATGTGGGAAAAGTGAAGCGTTGTGAATACTTTCCGGATGCACTGTATACTATCCTCCGCTGAATAAAGCAAACAGAAGGAATGGTAGGGCAAGGTGAAAGCTACACAAGACTGGCAGCTGATTGGCCCTATAGGTCCATCAGCTACTGCACACAATAGCATCTGCTACCCCAGTAGTTACTCCTATCAATGTCATCCTAAAAACTAGCTTTTGTTGCATTTATATGCATTCTGCACTGGTTGCACATTTCCACATGATATGTTGATGATTCTTCTTACACAGTAATAATAGACTGAACAATGGTAAATACATAAATACAGTTTCTCATTAAAAAATGGAAGAGCCTGCGCTAAATACCAGAAATAACAATTAAAGTATATCTGATTTATAAGATCTGTCCTTAAGTCATATAGGAGTATTCAGACAAATTAAAAAGCAATGTGTAGCTGATAAATTAGCTAATGATATAACGATAGAATTATAGCTGTATATGGCTTGGATTGAGAATAATAATTTATTGCTGTGTTGTAACGTACGGCTTATATATTCAATAAGATAAATAAAACATCAAGAAGTAAAAAAAGAAAGTCCAATATAAATATAAAAAGTTCATGTATTGAGTGTAGTTAAAATGACTGAATCCAAATGGCATTTGTTAATAAGCAATAGTCACTGATCCTCAATGGTAAAATCCGGGATATTGTCCAGCATGTATAGTTACCAGCATATTAGAGACGCAATCACATCCCACTGGGTAGGTGCTGTGCCCACGAGTGGTGCAGAGATGGAATAATGGCACTGGAAATGTGAGGTTCCCAAATGGGGCAGACGCTGTCTCTTATTAATAGCCTGAGCTTGTGCACTGACTATTAGGCATGAAGCATGAAACGTTTTATGTAGTTTTAATATATTAACTAAAGAGGCTACTGCGCTTGTGCAAACCATCACAGCTCCCACTAACACGTGGGCAAGACATGGAAAACCTAGATCTTATTCTCAGCAATTTAAAAAAAAAAAACAACTCTGTAGTATATGCACTATAGAACATCTTGTTCCTACCATAATCTCATAAATTAAATATACAGTATATCCCATATAGATAGTTATAGCCCTCATTTTCTATTTATATTTCTGAACTGTAGCATACAAAAGAGAGATAGAGGTCAATCCTTTTAGGTGCAAATTTGCAAAAGTGTGTTTTCATCATGAAACTCATACACTGCATGAATGCGCACACCTGAGATATGCAAGCTCCAATGAAAATTTGCAGGACTTGCAGCGAGGTTGCATGACTTTTCTACCAAAGGTAACACTACTGTTCCATTCTGTCTTAACTGACACCCTGTAATGAAATTAGTTCTACGAAATGATATACTATATCTCACAGCTGTGAATCAGTTGTCAGGGAATCACACACTTACAGTGCATCTCTGACCATGGATGTTTGAACGATATTGGTGAAAGATTTCCCTTGAACTTTCTGTAGTGGAGGACAAACGATGTTGGGTGTACACACTGAAAGATATCTTTCAGTGAAGTCATCCTGCCACATCCCTGAACAGGCAATTCTTGACGATATCGTCCAAATTGGCCTGCCTGTACGGACAACCAAAGATATCGATGTCGTCCAGCTGGAGCTCGCATCATTGGTCGTTCATTGCATACACATGGAATGATATGAACGATATATCGTTGAACGCTATCGTTAGCGTTCAAAGATATCATGTCGTGTGTATGCCGCTTAAGGGTTACTCAAGTAATCACACTTACCTACTGTATAGGTTAGAGATTTAGCTGAAATATCCCCAAACAGTGTTCTCTCATCCAGTTATCCCTAATCAAACTGCCACCACTTACTACTATTTCTGGGCAATAGAATCCCATATATCTGCTACACACAAATATGCATGCTGTTATTCAAAGCACACCTGACACTCACCAACCTGTCTACCAACTAAATGAGTATTCTTAGGGTCAGTTTCAATTAGCCTCGGTAATTAACTAATGCAGAGGCCGGGGTTATTCAATTGTAGCCCACAAGCTGCACTTAACATAGATTTCTATTCCAGTGTGAGGGAGGCTTGAACAGAAATCCATGCTAAGTGCCCTTATCACAGGTGCTGCGAACGAGTTAACCCATAGCTCTGGGCACTAATCCCGGAATCTATGAGTTAATGCATGTTAGCAGTGGGTTTACCACGCTAGGAAAATTGCTTATAATGGAATAGCGCTGGGCATAAAAGTCCGACGCTACTAGCAATTTTTCCTCGTGCGGATTGACTAATTTAATCCGGCCCTTAGTATCACAAACATGGGCTAACATCACTGAGCAAACTATGGGGTCTATTTACTAAGCAGTGTTAGGAGACAGAGTGAAAAGTGATAAGGTGCCAGCCAATCAGCTCCCAACTGCCATCTCACAGGTTGTGTTTGAAAAATGAAAGTTGGGAGCTGATTGGCTGTCACCTTATCACTTTTCACTCTGTCTCATAACACTGCTTAGTAAATAGACCCCTATCTCTTCTAAACAGGCTGGTTTGTGATCTGCTGCGGAACCCTTGTTATATTGCAGAGGATACCTACATTTTGTGGGTCTCCCCCAAAAACTTGTATTTTCTGGGGATTACCCACAAAATTGGTTTAATAAATATGTCCCTCAAAATCTAAGCACAGGCACACTTGTGACTGTAAGTACAGTAACTATAGATGACTACAGTTTAAAGCTGGACCGATGGAAGACTCACAGAACAAAGGCCTTTATGCAGTTTTTGGCCTAACATGAAAGCTTATTGGTTTTGTGGAATTATAAATGGTTTGTCCACTGTGGGGTTAAATTAATTATGTCTATTATGTATAAATTATTATGTATAAATGTTAACATTTGCTCACCACAGTCTATTTTATGAACTGATAATGGTTACTGCCTTCAAAACAATATACCTACAATACAATTATCTATGACTATGTGCAATGATGATTGTAATTAACATTTGAAACCTGATATGTGTCGGAATTGTACATGAATCTATGCTTCCTACCGTCCTTATTACTAATCTACCGTAATATTAGACAGCATCACTTGTTCAGGGAACTCGTTAGGACACATGACCTGACTCAGTGCTTCATGACTGATTTTGGTAGCAGAAGATAACTACATTCTGCCAGTGTATTAGTGGGGAGAATAAATAAATACAAATATGGAATATGGAGGAGGGGTATTTCCTAATAGTTCCGTTTTAGTTTTTTTTGTGACAAAGCTCCAAGTGTACAAATTACAGAATGATTTACATATGCATGAATAAATTAGCCAAGCAGGTTCTTAAAACAATTTTCTTTCATGTAAAGTGAACCCGTCACCAGAACATCATTTGGTTCAAGTTCAGAACATGGACCTCCCAGGTTAGCATAGCTAAACTGCTTCAGAACATCAGTAACCTTGTTCAGAACACTAAAGTAAACTAATTTAACATTTAAACTGCTACTACTTACTAATGTAATGCTTTAGTAAACTGTTACTAATGGAGCACTTTTCTGTATCTTCTCATTCCTTCCTAATGTAACACTTGTCAGTGTCCTCAGTGTCTGCAGGAGAGACGGTACTTCCATGATGCCTGCTCATTCCTTCCCTGGCTGGCTGACTGCTTGACTCTGACTGTAGAGATGGCTACTGAGTGAGTGTCTCAACACAATGACTCGAATCATTCAGATGTTTGAATGATTCCAGTCACTCAATGATTGGTGTGTCGAGACACCCACCTCTCTAGCCTCTCTGTCAGTGGCAGCCTGAGTCAGTGCAGAAGTATGATTAGGTCGGATCAGCAGTGTAGGGGGCGGAGCTGTCACTGACTCACTCAGAGTCGCGCTGCTACTGCCAGGGCTCAGGGGTGTGCACTGACTCAGGAGAGTCAGTGCAGAAGCATGATCTGCACTGCTGAGCTGCGGGGAGCGGAGCTGTCAGAGACTCACTCAGAGTCGCCGGCTCCCCTGCTACCTACAGCTCTAAAGAGCCGTGTCCCGAGACACTCCACTGAGTTGAGCCATGTGGCTCAACTCAGTATGGGGAATCGATCTGCCCATCCCTATCTGACTGACTGACCTGTGAGACTGCCCCCAAGTGTTTTCCCGCCTTTTTACACAGCAGCTGCTGCTGTGCCAATGTGACAGCTTCTGAGCCAAATGGACCCCCCCACACAGTACCCACCGCTGATGGAGAGGAGACATCTGGACCAAAGACATGCTCCTATGGTAATGCTATCAGCCACTGGCGCCACCACCTCCCACACAGTCCCTGATGCCAGTGGAGAGACACCATGTCTGTATATGGCTCTGACCACAATTTGAGTCCGAATTGGCATATTGGAGTGGAGCGGGGCACACAGTCATGGACATGTTCACATAAATGTGTTTGCATGCTAAAAATCGGATCATAAGCGGGTGGTCAGGGACTGGTGTAAGTACCAGACAATACTGATGACGGCAGTCTGATCTAGCACATCGCTTGTGATTGGCTGCTTTTGAACACCTCCTCACACTGATTGGTGTATACTTCATCTCCTGAGCACAGAATATGCTTCTGTGAGCACTTGTGAGTGTGTTTTAACAATTGCATATTTTCATTTCTTGTACATACACAAAATAGGGGATGCGTCTAAACCGTGACAGAGGTTTTAGCAATTAAAATGATGCCAAAGTTGTAATGCATTTGTAACATGTCAGACAAGTGGTGTGCAATGTATACACATTTTTTGTTGTAAGGATCTGTGATGGCTTCCTGACATAAAGTGGATGCATATGCAGCAGTTGCAGAGAGAACTGAATCTCAGTGGCAGCAGGAGCTCTGCAAAAGTACAATCATGTTGCATGTTTTTTTTCTTAGGTGTGACTTACAACCATTTTGCACCTCAATTTGCATCAGCCCATCAAGGCTTTAATATGTTTTATACACAATGGGGTTGATGCTGATTTGAATGCAAAAAGACACAAGTAAAAGGTCCACTGATACCTCTTTTCAACCAAAAACCCAGGTTCGACGTGTCTTTTCAGACATGGTTGCAACCCAGGTCAGACACCATTTACATAGCACCATCGATCTGGGTTATTCTCAGGTCAGCCCCATTCACATTGAACCTGGGTCTGCCCTGCTAAACTTGTGAGGTCATAAAAAGTGGGAGCTGTCTGCTCCACAACCACCAATCAGCTCATTTTAGGCATGACCCAGGTCGGTTGCACCGTTTACACTGCACCATTACCCAGGTCCATCCTGGGTCTGACTCTGGTAGCTACTTGGATTGGATTGCCGGTGTCAATTGACCCAGGTTATTTTTCAGGGACCCTTTTACACTGAGCTGCGACCCGGGTTGCCCCAGCAAAAACACAGTTTTTTGTTCTGGTATAAAAGGGGTATAACATGCATATGTTAAGCCAGATGCATCTCAACATGTGTCCAACTCTGTAGCAGTATCATATCTGGAGGTTGTACATGAGTCCTGCACTTCCTGTATCTTAAGTTATTCTTTAAAAGAGCAAGCAATGTGTATATGGTTGACGTGCGCATGCGCGATTCATCCATTTCTCCGCTGCTGAGCAGAGGTGTGAGAGTGTCCTTGGGAGATATGGATATACTTTCATACAAATCAACCCAGAATGTATGGGTGTACATTAAGCTAGTTTGAGAATACATTCTAAACTGGGAGCTGGTCACAACTGCAAAATGACCCTTACACTAATGTTATACCTGTTTTCCACCAAAAACCCAGGTCCCACCTGGGTTTTTGGACATGGTTCCAACCCTGGTCAGTCTCAGGTCATACCCATTTACACTGCACCTTTGATCTGGGTTACTCCCAGGTCAGCCCTGTTCACACTGAACTCAGGTCTGCCCTGCTAAACCTGTGAGGTCATAAAAAGTGGGAGGTGAATGCTCCACAACCATTTTAGGCATGATCCAGGTCAGATAACCCGGGTTGCACCGTTTACACTGCACCATTACCTGGGTCCATCCTGGGTCCAACCCTGGTAGCTACCTGGGTTGGATTGCAGGGTCACTTGACCCAGGTTATTTTTCAGGGACCCTTTTACACTGAGCTGCGACCTGGGTAGACCCAGCAAAAACCCAGTTTTTTGCTCTGGTGTAAAAGGGGTATAACATGAACACTGTGTACTTTTTGTGTACTACCACATCCCTATTAGGAACTGTTTGGGTTTATTTGTAACATGATTTTTGTTACCATAATTATATATGTATTGATTGTCTATGTAATTTATTAGACACTGAGAATATTCTATGTCTTCCCCATTTTTTTAGCTGCACTGCACCACTAATAGCTCACACTGATCAGATTATTAATAATGCAATAACTTACTTTGAATAAAATCATCCAATTAGTGTTCAATAAAACGAGATTAAAACAGTATAATCTTTATTTTTTAATGGTTGTTGTTAAACAAACTTTATTAAAAAAAAAAAATCTATTTTTTTATTGACTATATTGGTGGTTCCCAAACTGGGTGTTGTGGCACCCTGGGGTGCCACAGGTTGGTGGTCCAAAACCAAATCAATTTATTTTTGCTCAATGTGATAGGCAAAACCAGTGCTGGTGGCTGCCAATCATAAAATATATGGACAAACAGAGCACAACCCTGTCCACCATCACGTATCTGAACCTAAGGCAGACATATATGCACAATTTACTTAATTTAAAAATGTTGCTAAATTTCTCAATAAAAAAACTTTTGGCTTAGGGGTGCCATGAAGACATGAAAAAAATGTTGATACTCTAGGGTGCCGTGATTCAAGAAAGTGGGAACTGCTGGACTATGGGCCTAATTCAGTTTTGGGAATAGGGTAAGATATAGCAAGTAACTGATCATCTTGGTAAAACTATGCTGCACTGCAGGTGGGGCAGATGTAAAATGTGCAGAGATTTCGATTTGGGAGGGGTAGTGTCCAAACTGAAATCTAAATTGCAATGTAAAAATAAAGCTGTGCAGTATTTGTGGGCTACATGCAAAAGCAGCCAGTATTTACCCTACATGCAAAATAAAATGTATGTATTTGCACCCCTTGCATTGCAACATGGTTTGTCCTAGTTCACAGTTACTTGCTATATCTTATCTATTCCCAAAGCTTAATCAGGCCCTATATACTTATTTACACATCTTTTGGAAAAGGTGAATGTATTCCATCATTTGGCCCAGGACATACCACATAACACCCATCTGGCGATGGTTGTCATCAGGTATGCTTGGGCCATGTCCATTTTATGATTAGTGGAACGTTCCTGGTGTCCAGCATCTATGGATGAGAAAAAGGCCAAATATAAATTCTGCAATAATAATTTATTTTCAATAATTAAACATGGCCTAAATATAGAGTACAGTATAGCTGACATCTAACTTTGGTGACAATTGTCGTTTGGACTTATTTAGTTATTTAATTTTTGTTTTTTATTTTCCTAAATATAGGATTCTGGATTATACTGTCTTCCTACATAGCTCTACCTTATAGAGGTTAATGCATCAAGTCTGTCCCTATGGCTATTATCTATGGAAACCTGTACGGATTACATTACATTGCTACATTTGTTCTTCATGTCTTTAGTAAATTGACATCATATTGAACTGGATGAAAAACAAACATTTGTGTCAGACTTTTTTCCTGTGGGCAAATACAGATTTTGAATGATTTTTCTAAAAAAAACAACAATTACAGATGAGTTGTAGGGGATGCAGTTACGATACTGGCGGCCGCAAGGCTTACCTGCCCGCTGTCATGATTTCAATCCCATTCCGTTGCAGGTTGTCATACAGATGCATGTATAGTGGGGGAAGTATAGTATATCAGTGCCAACCCCAAGAACTGCGTCATATTCACTAGAAGGGAATTTAAACCAACAGCCTAAGACCCCTATGTACTAAGTCTTGGAGAGAGATAAATGTCTGATGCGGCTGTTATTACTGTAGACCCATTTCGCCACTGGATCGTGTTGTATTAAAAGAACCTTTGCCAAAAACGAGAGTGTTAATTCACCTGTTCGGCGAATTGCACTCTCCCTCTTTCGGTGGAGCTGCTTGCACTCCCAGCGGCACTCCCGGCTAATACAGTAATAAACTTCATTGGGTTTTTTTGTATGCACAAGCCCTGGCTGTCAGAGTGCTATGTATGCAGCAACAACAGCTGCAGCTGTCGAAATTGATAGTTAGTGCCACTGACTGTTCACATCTGCCTGCTCAACAGCGCTCGTATCTTTCATCCTGCTCACTTCCCTGCATAATTACATGCAGGGAAGTGGTAACTGCAGCACTTAAAATGCGCAGTTACCGTTTTGCCCCTTCATTAATTTCCCCCAAAGTACCAACCAATCAGCTCCTGTTATTTTTCAAACACAGCCTGTAAAGGGACAAGGCTTAGTACATAGACTCCCTAAATCTTTTTTTTTCATGGAAGTTTAACACATACACAGACTGACTCAGAGTGACACACCCGATTGGCTGAGTGACTGTATGATGTGTGACTGCTGAGGAGTGCCTTACAGCTCAGGACAGTGTTTACTGGTAGTGTGTGAGCAGGTACAGGCTCCTGACACTGTGCAGCAAGAGGGGAGGTCAGGGATGGGGCATCTCAGCTGCAGAGCATATCTGTGATCAGCACCATTTTCAACACATTTTCAGCAGGAAAGCAGTCGCTCCAATACACTGGCACTATATATATAAATTCTTACACTGAGCTGATATCCTGGCCACCTCCTGTTCACTTTCCAGTTTTGAGAAACAGAAAAAAATACAGTTGATTGTACAGTATTTTATTTTGTATGTGATGTAAAATAGAAAACTAGATTTTGGAAGCTCCCAAAAAAACCTACAAAAAATACGTATTTAGGTTTCAATGGACAATTGTAATCGGCGATCTGGACCACCCAATAGCCAGATAGCCGATCCGCCTGAATTTAAATGTTATTTATTCAGCAGCCACCCAGACAGGAACTGATTTCTTTGCCCGCCCCTGAGTAGGAGGAGCTAGATCTATCCCCTGCCTTGTTAAGTAGTTATAAGCAGCGCCACTGCCAGCAATAGCATGAAGACTGACAGTTTACATGCGTGAAATACGAGATGATGTCACAGTGAGAGAGAGAGAGACAGCTGACATCTGCCTGTTCCTAACAGAGGTGAGGAGGGTGCAATTTATATTTGCAGGGGGGTGCTGAACACCCTTGCCCTAGCCCTGGCTGTGGCCTTGCCACCCCAGGGAATCACAACCTGGTAAACAGAGTCAGCCTCGCCACCCTTTCTATGGTCCTGCATTGAGGAGCCACCACAAAATGGAAAATAGGCTAGTCAGAAATGGCCACTGGCAGCTGCCAGAATTAATACATTCCAGTGACCCAGAAAATGGGGGAGTGATGGTCCCATTTTCTGGGCGTGCTGAGGCTAGTGTTTGTGTCTTCTGATGCAGCTTCACCGGCCCTGGCTGTGTGAATTTCACGGCCATCCTGAGTTACCTGAAGGTTACTTAGATGATTAATGTTTACGCAAGTGATCCACTGGCTGTGTCCTCAGAAGCAGGCAGGAGCTGTCTATTTACACAAGATGCCTCCTGCGGCATTAGCATATTATTGCCGCTACATTTAAAGTCACATTGGCTGTGCAATACCGTACAACTCTGAATCAGGCCCTTGGCCCTGCAAGAGTGTAGCTGAGGAGAGGGAGAGGCAGAAGTGATGCAGTTTGGCAGTGATACATCAAATAATACAGCAACTGATACAACTGTAAAAAGACAAGCAACTAAACATTCTCAAATCTGTGTTACCACAGCACAGAATAGTATGATCATCAAACACAATAAAACACAAGAAGCCACATTCAATGCTTTATTATCCATCCAGCTCCATCCTGAGATGTGAGTGCTGGCAGTGATACGAATGCAGATTATGGAAGTGATATTTATTCCAGAGATGAATAAGTGTCCTAGAAAGGCACAAATTTTGCGGATGTGCACCACCACATTTTTTACTTGCAGATGTACCATATGTGCCATCAAAGGAAAGCTGAATTCTGGGCTACCTTCAGTTGTTTTTTTTCACCATTTGGTCCAGCTAATAACTGAGGAGACAAATCAGCATGCTGCACGCCAAAACACCATCAATGAGGAACCAGCCAAACCCTAAAGCTGCATACACGCACAACGATTTTTTTAATGAACGATTTGAGTAAACGATTTTTTCCCTTGAAAAAATGTACTAAAATCGTTTACTAAAGTTGTTCATTTACTAAATGTCATGAACGATTTTTATGAACTACAAACGATTTTTGCATATTCCCTTAATGTAAATCGTTGAGTTGACAAGTCTGACTGAACGACAAACTACAAACGACAAACTACAAACGTGAACGCGCATGAACGATAATCGTTCATCGTTTGACTCAGAAAGTGAACGATTTTTGCCATCAATTATCGTTAAACGATATCATTTAACGATAATCATTAAAAAAACCGTTGTGTGTGTATGCAGCTTAAGTTACAACTGACAAAGAGGCACTTCTGGAATTTGTCCCTGCTACAGACAAAAAGCGAATCCTGACAGAAACTATGCAGTTTGCGGTTTCAAAGTCTTTCCCACTGAAAAACAGTTCTGACATTTTGTTTTTTGCTTAGTCTTGACATTTTTAAGGTTCTAATGCATACATTTAAAAAATAATAATAATTTGTGTATACTGTATGATCAGAATTTTTAAAATAATTTTGTGTTAGATTTAGTTTTTAAAAAGATTGTACTAGGGCTAAATGGGTAGAATCTATTACCCCTATCATGTGGAAATTAAGCAATGGATTATAAAGGCTACTTTATTTGTATAAAGGATTCTTCATCAAATTGCAAGTAATAAACTGCATCATGTGTGACAGAAATCCCCATAGTACCCATTTAAGTATCTGACTAAAAGCAGTCTGTAACATTCCTTCCACCGCACATAGGAGTGTAAGTCATTTCTGCAATACAGCTTCTACATTTAGAGTGGCAATTTGTTTTAAGGCAAAACCAACCTGGCTATGCCTTAATATAAACTGCAACTTTACATTTAGCAGTTATTTTGTAGAAATCATGCTGGTTTGCAGCATATGCCCTATACTGTGGTGTGGAATGAGCAAAATGCACAGAAATGTAACACAGCTGACAATAAGTCCATTGCTGTGTGGATGCCAAACATAGGCTCATTGTGACTCTACACAGCTTCCATGATGACATGAGGTGGGAGTCTGGACTGGCATCCCAAAGACACATGACTTGCACACACACTTTTTCTGTTCTTTCATTGTTGTTGGGCCATAAATATTCTATATGACACAACACAGAATAATATAATGTAATTAATTGCATTGGTTTAAATTAAAAAATACATAAACTTACCTCTATAGGCAATGCTAGTCTTTTTTATTGTGTAGGTATAACTGCAAATATCATAAAAATTTATACTAAGAAACGGCCACTAAATTATGTAATATAGATGCAATAAAAAAAATGAGGTGCTATCAACTGGAGAGGTCAATCTGTTAAAATCCAATCATAGGCATCTAACTAGCGGGGATTGTCATCATTATCAGTGTGTATATTTGTACTGGCGCACCAGGACCCAGAAGATATACAACATCCGGCGTATTTGTAGAAACGTAATCCCTGTTTTCATACATTGAATATACTGTCACATTATTATCAAATCTGTGCCCTCATAAAGCAAAAGAGGTATTATGTATAGTGTATATACAACTTAGATCAAGGATGGTCATGGAGGCCAATGTAATACTATATTTTCTATATTTTCTATATTGTATAAATATAGGTATAAATATATAACTAACTCATACCAGTACATAAATAGTTGTTCATATACGGCATAAGCAGCAATGAAGAATAATGATGATTACACACAGATAAGGTAAAAAGAGTGATGATGCACAAAAATATCATTTAAAAAAATGTTTGAGCTGAAAATCTACATATAAAGGATCATAAAGAGTTGGAAATAAACACATTTGCATTTTCTTATGGATGCAAAATGCTCCTTTCAGCACCAATTTGTGCATCTTTATGCAAAACGGGGGAAGAGAATTGACGGGCTAGTGGCAAAATACCAGGGAAACCATATGCCAAGAGTAGGCAACCAATTGCTATCAGTGTGCCAGTTCTACATCTATCTATCTATCTATCTATCTATCTATCTATCTATCTATCTATCTATCTAGCTATCTATAGAATGTAAGCTCTCACGAGCAGGGCCTTCTTCCCTAATGTGCTTCTCCTTCCCTCATACGATCATCTACTCAAAACTCTCCACAAGGTCACTAAATACTTGGTAGCTGACGCCCTGCTGCTTTTTTGAGTGTTATGATCGCTGCAGCAATGTTTATAAACTATGTTCTTATTCTGTATTGTCTTGTACTGTAAATCGCTGTTTTACGTTTTTTCTCATTTGTTAATGTACTTTGTGAGGCACTGCGGAACCCTTGTGGTGCCATATAAATAAAGGATAATAATAATTATTATCTATCTATCTATCTAATTTTCTGGCACCCTCTATTTGAATAATTTTTCTTAGAATGCTCACTCATTTTTGCTGCTTTCTCTCTATGGGGCCTATCCACCTCGCTGTGAGGGATACTTAAGTATCCACCTCGCAGCATGGGATATCTATCACAGGAGCAACTCATCATTGCTCAAGTGTGGGGACAGCTGCTCTGCAAAGCCGGCGGATAGTCAGTGACGAGGCGGCAGAGGGATTCGCTCGGGTCTCACTTCGCATCCCTGGAACTCGTTCCCATAAGAAAGAGCGGGGCTATGAGAACAAGCGCCATCTGAAGATGGCGCTTGTTCTCACAGGCAAACTCCAAAAACTTTAAGTTTCCAGAGTTTGCTGAATATCAGGTGGTCTTATCTGACCCCTGATGATGAATGGCCTGGTAACCTAAATATGCAGAAACTAGTATTTCCGCATGGTTAACGGGCCATTTTAGTTATGATGAATAGGCCCCTATGTCTCTATCTATATGTATATTCAACTTCTCCATATGCCCTTTAAATGCCATCAGACCCCTTCACATGCCCATTATATGCCATGTATGCACATCAGAATCACCCCCCCTCCCCCCACACACACACACACACACACACACACTTTCCTTTTCCGCTAGAGCCCATATATAGAGAGGTGGGATAGCACACTCATTGTGATCTCCTGGGCTTGTGCAGTGAAATAAATAAGGAAAGACCATGGCAAACTCAAGTCATTTGTATGTGGGAAATACCATATTGGCTTTCCATCACGTCAACACAATTTATAAACATAACTGTGCAACTTTGCTGGTGCACATATAAAAGTTGCCCATTCCCCAGCCAGATAGTTCATTTTTTAAGAGAATCTACACTGCACAAGGTTCATTGTGGAATTGTTTACATGACTTATAATAATCCTGATGTTTTTCACAGCCCTGATTCAGAGAAAAGGGACGCTTATGCTACTGTTGCTGCAAATTTGTACACAGTGCCTGTGCGAAAATAAGCAAATGTCACAGCCTCCGGGATTTATATTGAGATGCCCACCCGCGACTTCACAAATTCAAGCAGTTTCATACAAAGATGCAGCAAGAGATGCAGATCAGTCGATTATCAAAGTTCTGAGCAGCCCTATGGTCACTCAGAATGGCTACCGGAACGAAGATGCAGGATCGCAGTATGTGACACCCCTGCAAAACGGTTGCGGCAGGCCTGCGTTTTCATGGCCACTCCCCCGTTACCACCCAGAAATGCTCCCTCACTGTCCATCACACTGCGGCCAAATCAGCACTGTGACCGCTCTCGGTAAACAAGCTTGATGCTTGCACAGTGCAACTCAGATGCATGCACAGATGACCAATAATCGCTCAACTGCATAAACATCGATGTTGCATCCATCTCTGAATCGGGCCCAATGTCACATAATTATTTTATAGACAGTGCTTTATATCACTGCAGGTTTACTTTTTGTCAATCTAACACACTACTGCATATATATTTTGTCTTTTTTTTTTGGTTGTTATGCCACACATATGATCGAGGATTAAGGCCTGACATTTTGGAAACACATTTAAGATTCTTTTTGGAATCACATTGTGCTTTATTGATGTACTATATTAAAATTGCTTCAATGTGAAGGTGTTCACCATAAATTAATTGTCTATACTTTTTAGTTTTTTGGGCATTTAGGTTCAGGTGTCACCTGCAGAATAGCATAGTCAGCATCCATGTGGAGCACTTAGACAATTATTTATTTTTTCTTTTTTATGTGCATCTCATTGCAGGTCTGCCTCACTTGCAACTACAATATCCAGTTCTTAATAATCTCATGATCTTTTTTTTAATAAAGTTTTTTTACATTTCTTTTAGTAATAATAATAATAAAAAAAGAATGCATATACAATAAGAAAACATGCGACCATTCACATACAACAAACATAGAAAGTAGTACAAAAATGGATCAGCTGATATTCTGACAGGGAGAATAATATTGAATCTACAGAACACAATTTAGAACAGTTTAGAAAACAAACACATACATTTAAGATTAACAGTGTAAATGTTTGCATAAATTGGAGACACACACACACACACATATATATATACAGTATATATATAAACAAATATAGTTTTAAAGGCTGACGGAGACATACATATAACAATAATAAAGAAACCGTAGTTGTTAACGATCAGATAGAGCATAACGGGATTCCTGCCACAAGGACCAAACCCTGTCGAATTTATTCGGACATTTAAGTTTCTGGTACATAAAGGTGGCCATCCATGTGCGGCAATACACACTTTCGCTAAAGTTAAAAGGTTATTGACATATAATCTAAAAGGAATAGAGAGGGACTCTTCCAGGTCCAGGCTAAATTAGCAAGTACGTGGATTCAGTAAAGGTACATGGATACCTGTGTCTCCAGCACCATCAACCACATTAGTCCAAAACATAGCAATACCAGGACAGGACCAAAGGAGATGCCAGAAATCAGCAGAATGAGCAGAACATTTAGGGCAGGAGTCCACAGCAGAGCCGCCAAACTCAAAGAGTCAAAGCGAGGTGCAGTAGACCCTATGCAAAATATATAATTGTATCTGCTGAAATCTGGCATAGGCCGTAGCATCAGGAGGAGAACCTATAACAACCTTCCAGTCCTCATCAGACAAGGTACCCAGATTGATATCCAACCAGGTCCTAAGGATAGTCAATTCCTCCTCACCTCTAGAAGATAATAAAGAGGAATAGGCCACAGGAACCGATTTTTTAGAGGGTAAGGTACACACCAACAAACGTATTGGAGTCTCAGAAAAGTCAGGAACCACATACCTCCACTGTGCACAGAGAGCATGCCGAAGCTGTAAGTATCTGTAGAAAAAGTGAGCCAGGAAACCATATGTAGCCCACCCTTAGACTTTCTATCCAGGTGGGATCACGCGATAGTTAGTGCCTCCACCCAAGCTACAATTCTCTTGAGTAATAACTAAGGCTTGATGGGGAAACCTTAATTAACACTTTGCTATCATTAGTGATATATTAAGCATGCACTTATATTCAATTTAAATACAATACACAATCACTAGAATAACTAACACATGTTACACAAAAGGTTTTCTTTTATTTTTCTGGAACTGTTTCACAAGATCTGAGTAAAGGATTCCCACAAAGGTAAGTTTAGTAATAAACTTAACAATATAACTTTGCTTTATGACAACAGTATAATCAGCAAGTTTTATTTGTTGTAAACGTCAGTGTTTAATCCACAAACTACTTACTAGATTAATAACTTATTTCCTTAATACCCAAGAAGGTCTATATCTGGATATCTTCCAGATCACAACTGGAACCCTGTGTTAAATATACTATGCTAGTATTTCTGTAACCTCCGGATAGTTACTTTTACCTTATTTAAACTACTGGGACTTAAATTAGCCCATTAATTTAATGTGTGGATGATGTCCCAATTTAGTATTCAACACCCAACACCTAACCTTCGCTCCCCCTTTTCTGGTGATCTTCACCAGTGTTAATACACTAAGGCCTGTCTCACACGTATTACTGGGAACAGTATCCTTCACCTTTCCTCTTTGAGCATAATTTATAACAAACAACAGTGACATAACATTATAACAATTGTAATGGGGTATGTTTACGTTGGTGCACATACTTTAGATGATTCCTGACGTCCACTGCAGATATTACATTAAGGGATTATCCTCTTCTATGATGCCAATGGTACACTGCTGTCTTCTACAGTTTTAAATAGCTGCCCTTGTTATACTGCTTCTTTGTAAATATATATGCATATATATGAAACTTAATATTGTTAATTTTATATCACTTTCTGAATTGATACTTCCAGGGCTAGTGGTAGCTCCTCAGATGCAGATGACACATATGTTCATAGTTTGGATGTTGTATACAGATTATACAGCAGAAGTACCGTATATACTCGAGTATAAGCCGAGTTTTTCAGCACATTTTTTGTGCTGAAAAAGTACCCCCTCGGCTTATACTCGAGTGAAGTGTAGCGCTGACCGGACGGAGTTCGGTCAGCGCTACACAGCACAAACACACAGCCACCAGAGCCGGCAGCTGTGTGTTTGCTGTAATCAGCAGCCGCTGAGAGTCTGTCAGACTCTCAGCGGCTGCTGCTGCTCCCACTGCAGGAGCCATCTTCCGGCTCCCGCAGTGGGTAATGGGAGACAAGTCGTCATGATGACGTCTCTCCCATGCAAAGCGGCCGGAGGAGCGGATAGCGGCGGGACCAGGAGCGGGAGTTTCAGGTAAGTAATTTTTTTTTTATTCTTATCACATCTCTCTCTACTGGGGGGGGGGACTACAGGGGGCGATTACTACAGGGGGCACTACCAGAGGGCCATTACTACAGGGGGCGATTACTACAGGGGGCACTAAAAGGGGGGATTACCACTGGGGGAACTACCAGGGGGGGATTACTACAGGGGGCACTACCAGGGGGGGATTACTACAGGGAGAACTACCAGGGGGGGATTACTACAGGGGGCACTACCAGGGGGGGATTACTACTGGAGGCACTGAAAGGGGGGATTACCACTGGAGGCACTGAAAGGGGGATTACCACTGGGTGCACTACCAGGAGGGATTACTACTGGGGGCACAACCAGGGGGAATTGCTACTGGGGGCACTACCAGCTGCTGCCATTTCCCACACTAGGCTTATACTCGAGTCAATAAGTTTTCCCAGTTTTTTGGGGTGAAAGTAGGTACCTCGGCTTATATTCGGGTCGGCTTATACTCGAATATATATATGGTAAGCGGCTAGCTTACTGTCAGAATTTAGTAGGTATGGATAATGCAGGCTGGGTTTGTTGGGTGGTGATTACTTCAGCCAATACTTTATAAATAAATCTTATCTGGATTTCTGCCAAATAGTCAGTATTTTAGAGTAGCTGTTATTTGACCTATTATGAAATGGAGTTTTACTGGTGCTTATACAGTGTATGGAACAGTCATTGTCTATGGTGATATCTCTCTATTTTCTGGCAGAACTTTGGTCACTGTTAATGATGCTATGGGGATACCTCTCTATAGTGCTGTGTCCCTGGCAGCACTGGTAGGCTGGTATTGGGCTACCTCTCTATAGTGCTGTGTCCCTGTCAGCAGTAGTAGGCTGGTATTGGGCTACCTCTCTATAGTGCTGTGCCCCTATCAGCGCTGGTAGGCTGGTATTGGGCTACCTCTCTATAGTGCTGTGCCCCTGTCAGCGCTGGTAGGCTGGTATTGGGCTACATCTCTATAGTGCTGTGTCCCTGTCAGCACTGGTAGGCTGGTATTGGGCTACCTCTCTATAGTGCTGTGCCCCTGTCAGCACTGGTAGGCTGGTATTGGGCTACCTCTCTGTAGTGCTGTGCCCCTGTCAGCACTGGTAGGCTGGTATTGGGCTACCTCTCTATAGTGCTGTGTCCCTGTCAGCACTGGTAGGCTGGTACTGGGCTACCTCTCTATAGTGCTGTGCCCCTATCAGCGCTGGTAGGCTGGTATTGGGCTACCTCTCTATAGTGCTGTGTCCCTGTCAGCGCTGGTAGGCTGGTATTGGGCTACCTCTCTGTAGTGCTGTGCCCCTGTCAGCACTGGTAGGCTGGTATTGGGCTACCTCTCTATAGTGCTGTGTCCCTGTCAGCACTGGTAGGCGGGTATTGGGCTACCTCTCTATAGTGCTGTGTCCCTGTCAGCACTGGTAGGCTGGTATTGGGCTACCTCTCTATAGTGCTGTGTCCCTGTCAGCAGTAGTAGGCTGGTATTGGGCTACCTCTCTATAGTGCTGTGCCCCTATCAGCGCTGGTAGGCTGGTATTGGGCTACCTCTCTATAGTGCTGTGCCCCTGTCAGCGCTGGTAGGCTGGTATTGGGCTACCTCTCTATAGTGCTGTGTCCCTGTCAGCACTGGTAGGCTGGTATTGGGCTACCTCTCTATAGTGCTGTGCCCCTGTCAGCACTGGTAGGCTGGTATTGGGCTACCTCTCTGTAGTGCTGTGCCCCTGTCAGCACTGGTAGGCTGGTATTGGGCTACCTCTCTATAGTGCTGTGTCCCTGTCAGCACTGGTAGGCTGGTACTGGGCTACCTCTCTATAGTGCTGTGCCCCTATCAGCGCTGGTAGGCTGGTATTGGGCTACCTCTCTATAGTGCTGTGTCCCTGTCAGCGCTGGTAGGCTGGTATTGGGCTACCTCTCTGTAGTGCTGTGCCCCTGTCAGCACTGGTAGGCTGGTATTGGGCTACCTCTCTATAGTGCTGTGTCCCTGTCAGCACTGGTAGGCTGGTATTGGGCTACCTCTCTATAGTGCTGTGCCCCTGTCAGCACTGGTAGGCTGGTATTGGGCTACCTCTCTGTAGTGCTGTGCCCCTGTCAGCACTGGTAGGCTGGTATTGGGCTACCTCTCTATAGTGCTGTGTCCCTGTCAGCACTGGTAGGCTGGTACTGGGCTACCTCTCTATAGTGCTGTGCCCCTATCAGCGCTGGTAGGCTGGTATTGGGCTACCTCTCTATAGTGCTGTGTCCCTGTCAGCGCTGGTAGGCTGGTATTGGGCTACCTCTCTGTAGTGCTGTGCCCCTGTCAGCACTGGTAGGCTGGTATTGGGCTACCTCTCTATAGTGCTGTGTCCCTGTCAGCACTGGTAGGCGGGTATTGGGCTACCTCTCTATAGTGCTGTGTCCCTGTCAGCACTGGTAGGCTGGTTTTCTGTCTCACTTTAGGTGGCTGGAGTTATGTGGGGTTGATCCTACTGTTTCGAATACTATTCCAAGCCTTGATTTCAATAATATTTAATATAAAAGTCCCTCTTAATAAGCTTGTGGGCTGCCCAGTGATAAGTAGTACAGATGCCTTGCTGAGGTAACATTTGATGTAGATCAGGGCAGTAATAATATAAGTGTGACTGGTAGCAGGTTTTTATTGGCAGTGTCTCCCTCCGATGTGGCTGCAGGCCTCACACTGCAGGTGGGTCCTCTATGTTCCACTATTACAGTACCTCAGACTTCTGCTCACACTCTGGCAGCCATTTTAGCATGTTCCTCATATTCTGCTCCTGGGAGGGTCACCAGCTCTCTCCCTCACATATATCTGTGACATCTGCGGGGGTCAACTGGAACCCTGTGTTAAATATACTATGCTAGTATTTCTGTAACCTCCAGATAGTTACTTTTACCTTATTTAAACTACTGGGACTTAAATTATCCCATTAACTTAATGTGTGGATGATGTCCCAATTTAGTATTCAACACAAAACACCTAACATCAGTGCTGGAGCCTGTCCCTACACTCAGGCTATTACCTCTCCCTTTCCCCTCATCATATGTAGGGGAGCCAGCCGGTCTCTCCCTCTCCAGTCAATTACCTCACACCAACTGCCAACTCTCCTTGCCTCAGCGGTATTTTTAGCTCCTCTTGGGTTGCCATGGAAACCTGCAGATCACCCCACAGCTAGCCATATAACGGACACTCTCACATTAACCCCCTCACTGCTGCATAATCCCAGCACATGGGGCTACTGGAAATCTGTAAAAGGCTGACAGCTGCTGTCAGTTACATGTATAGTGCTCCTATTAGTTATTAATACTACATTAACAGTAAAAATAAATATTTACATAAATAAGTATTATTTACAGCACTAAATCCACTCATTTTACATATAACAAAGAGAACCACCAGTAAAAGGATGTTACACATACGCAAAGATGCGCAAAGGAATGGAGAACCCCATCATGATATAACTACCACTCCACATGACCGCCAAGCCGAACTACCCTGCAGCCCCCTAAGTTCTGAAAAACATAAATTACCCCAAAGCGGAGAGCATGAATCATAATTTCCCCCCAGCAAGCCATACTCTTCGGGTGGGCACCGAGAGAGAGAGAAGTACGTGCAAACAAAAACTGTAAAGGAGATAATTTCAATCTCGCCTTTCCAAGGAGAGCCATGGGAAGATCCCACTGATCCAAGGGGGTGATCCATTCCCTCAACTGAGACAATTGAGCAGCAAGATAATTAAGATATAAATCAGGCAGCGCTAGGCCTCCCTCCCCTCGAGCCCGACAGAGTGCCTTGTAGGCTATACGTGGTTTTTTATTTCCCCAAATAAACGAGGTAATATAACTAGAAATTATTTTAAACTGGGATAAGGGGATATACCCCGGAGAGTTCTGCAATATATGGGCACGATTCTATTCAGCGCAATGTAAATAGCGCCGGGAGTGAGCTCCCGGAGCTATTCAATACACCGCGCTGCCAAGTCCAACTAATGATTTCTTCTCTCATCCCTCCGGGGATGAGATAAGAAATCCGACAAAAGTCCCGGCGCGAGGCTGTTTTCTGCCCTTCGCGCCTGGAAAACAGCCTCGCGCCGGGAAGTTAGGTTGGGGAATGCCCGTTATCATCCCTAAAAACACTGTTTAAGGTGCGAGAATGAGCCTTCCCCGACCTAACATCGCGATGAATTGAATAGCTCCAGGAGCTATATCCCGGCGCTATTTACATCGCGTAGAATTGAATCATGCCCTATATAAGAATTTGGGCTGAATAATCATTTTAATAAGATTCACACGACAGTAACTGAAGAGGGAGTTTTTGTGTATCTGTGATTTAATTTTTAAATTATCAATTTGGGAGATGAGCTTTAAATGAACAAAGTTGGCCAGTGAGTGTGAAATCTGTATACCAAGATACTTAAATTGAGTACACCATCTAAGAGTAAAATCATATGTAGGTGATATAGGAGTATCAGATAAAGAGGAAATATAATAGATTTATGCGAATGCCGGAATATAAACCGAATCCCTCCACTATTTCAAGGAGTGCGGTCAAAGAGTCCAACATATTTGTAAGGAACAAAATCATATCATCCGCATAAAAACCAATATTTTCCTTTTTGTCCATGATTGCAAAACCAGATATCAGAGAAGATGCTCTAATAGCACAGTCCATGGCCTCTATAGCAAGAGCAAACAATAAAGGGGACAGTGGGCACCCCTGTCTAGTCCCCCTTTCCAATTTAAAAGTATTAGTAACAAATCCATTCACACATTCACAGCTGGACAAGAATATAGAAGTTTAATCCATGCCAGAAATTTAGGTCCCACTCCGAATCTAGATAATACTTCCCAGAGAAAGGGCCACTCTACCGAATCGAATGCACGTGCTGAATCCAGAGGCACAAGTACCGCATCGTCCATCTCTTCACCAGCCACATGTAAATAGGTAAATACCCGTCTCAGATTAATGGCAGTGGACCTTCCCGGCATAAAACCAGTTTGATCAGTGTGGACAATTTCATGGAGCACTGTATTAAGCCAGGAGGCCAACATTTTTGTTAATATTTTAATGTCAGATGACAGTAATGAGATAGGATGATACAAAGCAGGATATAATGGGACCTTACCGGGCTTAGGAATCAATATAATTATAGCCTCCTCCATAGAGGGGGGAAGTGAACCGATCTTATAGAAATATTCAAATATCTCCAGCAGCTGGGGAACAAATAAACTCAAATGGGTCTTATATAATTCGTTGGGGAGACTGTCAACCCCAAGGGCCACTCCACCAAATCGAATGCACGTGCTGAATCCAGAGACACAAACACAGCATCACCCATCTCTTCACCAGCCACCTGTAAATAGGTAAATATCCATTTTAGGTTAATAGCAATGGACCTTCCCGGCATAAAATCTGTTTGATCAGTGTGGACAATTTCATGGACCACTGTATTAAGCCAGGAGGCCAACATTTTTGACAATATTTTAATATCAGATGACAGTAACGAGATAGGACGATATGAATCAGGATATAATAGGTCCTTACCGGGCTTAGGAATCAATATAATTATAGCCTCCACCATAGAGGGGGGAAGTGAACAGATCTTATAGAAATATTCAAATATCTCCAGTAGCTGGGGAACAAATAAACTAAAATGGGTCTTATATAATTCGTTGGGGAGACTGTCAACCCCAGGAGCCTAATTATGAGGCATGGATTTAATAACATCCTCCACCTCTTCTAATGTAATAGGGGAATCTAAAAATGTTTGTTGCTCATTGGATAGAACAGGTATAACTCTTTGGTCTAAATAGCAAGACAATTCAGAATAGGGATAATGAGTTCCGGATTTATAAACATCAGTATAATGAGTAGATAATGCAGTAGAAATAGAGGGGGTATCCTCATGGATCATCCCAGCAGCATCCATCAGTCTGTGCACAGTGGTAGGGGAAACCTCAGCTTTAGCTAAATAAACCAAAACTCTGCCAGTGCGATCCCTCTGAATATAGTAGTCGTGAGAAGCAAACAATAAACGTTGTTTAGATTTATCTCACAAAAAATCATTCCACTGTTTGTGTATAATAAACCATTCCACTCTGTCAGCAGAAAGGTCACTAGCAAGGTATATCGCTTCAAGTGCCTTAGACCTAGACTCAAATTCTTCTTCAAGCTTTCTATTAATGGCTTTAAGCTGTGCTATCCTAGATATCAGAGAACCCCTCAAAAAGGCTTTAAAGGCATCCCAAACTAAGAGGCCAGAATCCGTAAATTGAATTTATGTAAAGAAATTCACGCCATGCTGCTAGGGGTTCAGAAGCCGCCCCCATCTGTGTTAACCAGAAGGGATTAAGTTTCCAAAAATAAGAACTCCTAGGAAACTTCAGGTCAAGGGATAGCAATAATCTGGAGATTAATAGACGCATAACAGACAGGAGATTTGAACATGATTCCTACTCCACTACAGTCTCATACAAATTCCTCCATAGGCTGAGGAGAAACAGAGCAGGAGATCCCAAAGCATTTACTATGGAGATATTAGGGGTGATTCAGAGGTGGACTTCTTTTGGCACAGCCGCTACTGCGTCTTATTGAGATGCCTGCCATCTGCAGCACGATTCCGCCGATGTGTGTACAAAGACGCACTATCGGCCATACCATCTTAACACAGCCACTGATGCAAGGGGTGGAATGGAAATAGTCAGAGTAAACTGAAACCTGTGTCTATTACCATGGGCACTGATGACGGGTCTACGTCGTCACAAGAAACTAAGGGGTCTATTTACTAAGCAGTGTTAGAAGACAGAGGGCCTGATTCAGAGCCGCTCGTAAGCGGCCGCTCGTTCGCTCCGAGCGATGTTCGCACAACTGCGCATGCGTATGGGTCATAATGCGCATGCGCAAACCAGTCATTGCGGTCGGAAATCGTGCGCTCGCAAAACAGCGAGGGGCTGCTAATTTGATTGACAGAATATACTGTTTGTGGGTGGTAACAGGGGAAGGTGCTTGAAAACGGGGGAGTGGAGATCCGAACGCTGGCGTGCCAAACGGTCAAAAGGGCATTTAATGGGAGTACATAATTAGTAAAGGAGCGTCATCGACCACGTCACATGGTTGTCTTTTAGCCTGAACTGCTCACAGTGATAGCAGTAGGAAAAACCTACCACAAGCACTGCGAGCAGTTCAGATGCCTCTCGATGTACCCGATTAATCAAATAAATACCGGAGATGACGTGTGATGTGAACGGCAAAGGGGCGTCTTTACAAAATAGCGAGCGCATTTTTTGTTCGCTCGCTCAGACATAGAGGCATCAGCAAACCGCAATGAGCGAGCGCTCAATTTAAATAGCCGGCCCCTGTTTTGGAACGACCGTTCGCAAATAGCGTCCGGCTCTGAATCAGGCCCAGAGTGCAAAGTGATAAGAAAGTGATAAGGTGCCGGCCAATCAGCTCCCAACTGTCATTTTTCAAACACAGCCTGTGAGATGACAGTTGGGAGCTGATTGGCTGGTACCTTATCACTTTCTTATCACTTTTCACTTTGTCTCCTAACACTGCTTAGTAAATAGACCCTCAAAACAATTAAGGAGTGGAGTCCGGTGGCATATAGCCCAAGGAGGAGGTGTATAGTGTAGCTGGTGGGTAATCGAAGTAGGTAATAAGAGCAGGAATGATGAGGGCTTGCTAATGGAGCTTACAGTCTAAAGGGAAGGCCTGCGTCTACTCATTGTCAATGATATGCTGGTAGTGTAGCAGTCACCTATATCCAAGTTAACCACTACACTTGGGGAGCAGAGCTTGCCGTCTATTCCTACTGCTAAGGTAATAAACATGAGGGTGGGGGTGTCACATCTATGGGAAAAGGCTCCATCTAGGGAGCCTTAGACCTTGCGCTGTCCCTACCAATGAGCCAAAGATAAATATTAAAGGAATAAATAGCACTCTAGTACAAAGTAATTAGTAACATTAAATTATAATATCCCCAGCCCTCTTCCTAATAAACCCTAGCCGACTAATTCCATTCTCTTAAAATGGGTACACACCTTTTGACCCAGTGATGATATGTAACGATACATCACGTCGCCGTACACACTATATGATCCGCAGTATAGCGGTGCAGTGTATCATTACTTGATGCATGTAACAGCACCGCTTCAGTTGCGGAACTGTTCCATCTGGTTGCAGCACAGCAGATGGGATGATTCAATGAACAATGGCCAGGAGCGACAGATTGGGCATACACAATATATGATGTGTACGGTACAGTATATCATTTACATCCACATCTAATCAATACATCGGACAATAGATTATATAGTGTGTACCCAGCTTTAGAAATTGAAAGCTAATGCATGACTGTTGTCTAGCTGCTATAATAGCTCTAATAGTGAAGCTGCTGTAATAGTTCTAACAGTGACAGTAGTTGAGGCTGAATAAGTGTATAACCCAGAGCATGTCTGAGTTATTCTGTCTCCAGTCCTACACTGCCAGGAATATTAGAAGCTAAGATTTAATGGGGGTTGGCCCCCATGATAATCCAGCCAAATGGGTCCAAATAGAAGCAAATTTGGAAGATGAATTGCTGGTGACATAAGTAGTGTGCTCCATCCTATGAACAAACCAAACTATAGCTACAAATGAGAGAACTGGGGCTGAATCTTTATTTTTGTTCCATCAATAGTAACTCTGACCTCTATTGCATTAAGTGTGTACCAGATTAGTTTCTATGTGTGTTTATTAATTATAATATTGAGTTTTTAGATGGTGAACCTCCCTCTGCATAGGAGTCAGTTTTGTGCACTCCCAACAATATGAGACAGAACACCCGCAGAATTTCAGGAACAAGTTTAAGGAGCTCAAGAAAGTGTTATGCAACGGCAATGAGACAAGATACCATATTAAGAACACTTTTGTTTTCTAGCTCTAATCATTAGCCAGTCTATGAGTTCGTGTCTCCTATGCGTCCTTCTTCAACAACAGTTAATTTAAACTGCTTTATACCGAAATTCCGGGTCTGACCTGGAGGTTGGAACAGGGTTCTAATCCGGATCAGACCTGGAATTTCCCCGGCGCCGACCTAGGATATTCCCGAGTCTGCGCCGTTCAACACCGGACATCTCCGGCATTGAAGTGGACGCTTGGAGATGATGTAATCTCCAAGCGCCACTGAAGCCGGCCAATCGCCATGCATGCAGCACGATCCAGGTCACCCGGATTGGGCTGTTTACACTGCATGGTTTCACGGTTTATTCCCATGTTAAACCCTGCAAGTTACCTGGGTTTGATTGCCGGGTCACACGACCTGGCAATCCAACCCTTTCCCCTTTTACACCAAGGAGCTAACACTGCAATAACCCGGGTTTTAGCTCTGGTGTAAAAGGGGTATTAGACTCATTGGATCCAGCCAAAGGTGAACAGTGGGCCTGATTCTGACCCGCTCGCGAGCGGGTTAGGTAGGAGGGCCCTGATTCAGAGCGAGCGCTCTTGTCAGAGCGTCCGGCTCTGAATCAGGCCCAGTGTTCCACTGTTCATTTATTCAGTATGTATACATAAAGTTATTTTTTTGTGTTCCTGGAGATATTTATATGATATAACCCAGGAGATATTTATCATTTCCAATTCTAGATCTGTTTACTTGCCTTCATGATGCATAATACTCCTGCATTACAGTGCTGGCATTCAAAGTAAAAATAACATTATGACATGACATACACATATGGTCTTGTCCCACAGAGCAATGCCAAATCAGTCACAGCTGAGATGAACGCCTTGGGATCTGCAAACACACTAATTAGGGTGTGAGATAATTGAGAATCACTTCTGCTCATACTGCAAGTTATAGTCTAATGCACATTAAACTATTCCTTCTTATGTGAAGTCTATGGCTGTCATTTACCTAGCAAATTTGCATCTATGTAGTCGTTACTTTTCCAATAATATAATTATTACACAAAGCTCATTTTTAATTTAAATAATAGATTATTTTCTACTATATATGTCTCACAGAGAGAGACCATCATTTTCTAATAATTTCTAGGAACCCTTTGCAACTGTGCATATGTATCTAAAGGCCCCCATACATGTGTAAACAAATCTGCAACATATGAGGTTCACAGATCGCAGAGTGCAACCAAAAAGTGATTGGAATTGGTAAATCAGGTTGTTCAACATGTTGCATTTCATAGATAAATTGGGGATGTAGATTGCTAGTGTATGCTATGTACTAATAATCGCGGACCAGCCGCAATTATTATCTATCCATATTGCCAGGGATATTTTCATTTTTAATGAAAATATCCCCGATGTGTACAAATGGGAACTCGCAGGGACAGTGGTTGCAGTAACTGATGTCCCTACGAGTTATATCTCCGGCAAATTGTAGAAGTCTTTCACAGAAGCAAAAGACTTCTCTGGAGAAGCTGACACTGTCAGCCTCCAGAGCCGGACAGAGGCTGGAGCCTCCGGAGCCGGACAGAGGCTGGAGCCTCCACAGGCTTAAAGCAGTTTACACCATCTGAAGATGGTGGAAACTACTAGGGCTAAGCTCAGAAAATCTTTGCTTTTTGGAGTTTAGTACATAAGGCTCAGATCATAGACCCCATTGATAATTATGGCCACTGTGATCTGCAGCGCTAATTAGCACTTTTCTGGAGATTTCTGTGAAATCTCCTGCATTGTGCTATTAGTACATAATCACAATACATAAACCTATGCAGAAACTGCAGTTTTTGCATAATTTTATGCAGAAAAACTGCTTGATACATAGGTCCCATACACTTAAATGATGTAGATAGTCTTAGTTATATCAACCAGCTAGTTTATAAAAAGATCTTTGGATGTTAATACATACAAAAGTTAATCCCGGGTGAAAAAAAAATGAAATTGTCTTTAAAAATAATGCATTATACTATTTGGATCCACTGTGGGAAGGTCTGATAAGTATGTTTGAGTGGGTATCTGTCTCAGCGCTTAGTGCAGATCTGCAGTATGTATAGATACAGGTTTTTAGAATCACCAGGACTTTCTAACATGCGCCAGATGGTATATGGGAGCCAGTGTATGTTCTCCCCTGCTTCCATGCTGGGCATACAGCAAGTCTGGGATACCCAGTCAGTCCGGTGAATGCTGCCAAAATTCTGGAAGGGCTGTAGCTAGTAACAGAATCCCCCCAAAATGTGCTGCAAACAATGGAACCAGTTATGCAACTGGTTGTGAATGTCTATATTTGTAATATGCATATAGTATAGGATAAGTGGTCACAGATCAGCTGCCTTGACGCATTTCTGCAGAAGGATTCAGCGTCCTGTGGCCAGTTGAGAAAGCTTATATTACTGCTCAGGTGTTCAAATTAGTGATGTGGCACACATCCACTAGAACATCCACACATCCACACACATCCACTAGAAGACAGGCAAACGTCTGCACGATTACGACATTGTAATTGTGCAGTCGTTTGTCAGTCTGTGATGTGCCTACATGTTCAGTGTAGGCACAATCAATCACCTGCAAACATGTTGAACCTGACGTTATCGACAGGTTGTACAACATATTTGTCCGATGATAGATGTCTAAACGATCAGCGGGAGTGCGCATCGCTGGTCGTTTTAGACATTTTTTTTAACAATCTGCAAACGATTTTCAAATGATTATTGAACGATAAGGATAAGGGTTATCATTCAATCACTCAATTTTATCGCCTATTGGATGTGTGCCTTAAGGATTTGTTGTTAACCATTTTCTTGCTGTGTCCATGAATACAAGTTTTATACATAAGGTTCCATTTCCCATAGATTGAAGATGTTTTAGTTGTATATTATTATACATACCTATGCAAATAGGAGCTATATCCAAACACCCTCATCAATTTTTGTTTCCAGATTATCCTATCATTCCTACCAATTACCATTTACCTAAAATTCATAAAGGTTTTTACCCTACACCAGGATGCCCTATTATATCGGGAATTGGGTCACTCACGTCCAATCTTTCTTTTTATATAGATCGCTACCTTCAATCTCACATTACGCCTCTGAGACCTACCAAATAGCATGACAACTGACCTCCATTTAGTAAACTTGGGTAAGTGGTATAATTTGTAGTATGATTTAACCTAAAATTTGGTGGAATGTGTCAAAATATATACAATAAATGATAAATGTAACATCATAAAAGACATTTGTGATAGGTATCATAGAAGTGTAGACACACTAGCGTTTGAACGTATATTTTTCTGTCTAATATACAGTTCGATAAACATAGCTTTAAAGCAGCTGAAACTAGGAACCTCTCCCGCAGGGACACTTGTTTTAGCACCTTTAGCAAATACTTGATAACACTAAAACATTATTTGTTCTATGTATACAGTCTGTCAGACATACTGTATGCTATTATCACTGTTTATAATGCCATTTCATTCCTCATTAAGGATCTAATGCAGAGGTCAGTAACCACTGGCAGATACTGTGCCACTTAAAAGTGTTCTGCATGCTATGTCTGGAATGTGGATCCTTTAAGAGGCATGGCAGCTAGATGGCTCCCAGCTGGGAGCAGACGCAAGGTCATACTGTTGTGATGGTGCCGACCTGCAGCTGTGTCACGCGACCTCCTCCTCTGCAGGTCAGAGTCTCTGCTTCCAGTAAGGGTTAGTCAAGGAAACTGTTTTGTCCCACATCTCTGATGGGCATACATGTTTTTAATGTGGAGGGGTCTGCTGTTATAACATCTTAACTGAAAATCATCTTTTTAAATGAACCTTTACTTCAAAGAAAACATTTTAGTACAGATAGTGGACAAACAAATGGAAACACTGTGTAAATGAGGGACATCAAGCATAGCAATTGAAAGCAAAGGCTTCCACGCAGATATGGTTCCTGTTTTAATTAAGGAAATAACATCCCATGATGATCAGGGTAATGTAAAAAATGCTGGACCGATATGGTTGACTATAATTATAGTTAGCGTGGCTGCAAGAAGAGATCTATGTGACTTTGTAAGAGGGAATATGGCAGGAGTTTTAGTGACCAAGAAGGTTCAACAAACCTTTCATGGCCAATGCAGCAAAATGAAACTTGAGGCATGAGCGATTTAATAATACTGCAAGTTATTTTAATTGGTTTGTAATGAATTAAACTACTCATCAGACCTGGCAATAAATGTTCGGTGGTGCAAAGAGTACAGACAATGGACTTCCTAGCAGAAGAGGAGGTTTCTAAGGTCAGATGAATCATCCTTCTTTACAAACCTATTAGTGCACATGTGGCACCAACTTACAGGACAGCCCCACTAGGTCATACACTCTTACCAACAGGGCCATATGTTCTCCAGTCTGTTTGTATTCCCCTCCCTTGTTCACCTTGTATTATGGCTCTCATGTCTTTGGTTATTCTTCTTTGTTTGTCCTATACCTTACCTATAACCATGGTGGCATCTATAATGGATGTAGAGTGGCACACCTTGTGCCCATGACTTATACTTACCTCTCCAGTGATGCCACTGTAATCATCGGGAAAATGGTGTGGGTATAATTTTCCTAAAGATCTACACATGCGTAGTAGAGAAATCACTGTGAAACTTACACCACTGATGTTTGTTTCTAACAATTTACTGGCTCTTGTGGTTCTGTAATATGGGCACATTGTTCTAGCATTGTTTGGTGCCATCATTAACGCAAGATCAACATTTTTCTAGCATGGTTTGGTGCCATCATAAGGGAAGATCAACATTAGATGTACTATTGTTTCTGAGTGATCATTTTCACCTCACGTTGCAGAACTTCTCTCCTGACAGAAGGATTATCTTATAATGTGACAATACCCTCCTGCACAGAGCACACATGGTCATCCAGTATTTTGATTAGGTTGCTGTAAATCTATATGTTATGGCCTTCTCAGGCAATAGGTGTAAATCCAATCAAGCAGTTATGGGATTTTGTGGAATGATATCAGAAACACTGTTTCCACAACCAACATCAATGCCATGATGTATACAGGCCTGAAATTGATCTAGTGTATCACACTAGCTATTAAATCACAAAATGTTATATTTTATAATATACTTACTAGTATGTACTCTTCTAAAAGATTTAGCATCATATTTGGCAGTCATATGGAAAAATCTACAAGTTGCCCAGTTTATCTAGAATTGTAAATTCAGAAATAGTAAGTATAACTTAAAGCCTTAATTACAGAGAGTTCCTATAAAATGACAGACTCCAGCCATTTGTCTAATGTATATCATAGGGTAGAAGGTAATCACAATTTCATAACAATGTTTTTTTTTTCTTTTAAATGAACAAATGATTTAAATTGGCATTATAGGCAAAAGTGACTTTACTGTGTGTGGCCGCAGCCGGATAGTTGGCCAGTAACTTCCTCTTCTAACAATAGCTACGCTTCTAGTGTTTCTTTTAATTATTATTCTGTTTCCCAATGGTAGGTAACCACCATTGCAAATTGTACCTCAGAAACCTCAGTAAAGGATCTCTGATACCACTTTGGCTGCAACAATGAAATGGAACTTCCTAAGCCACCATGAAATGGCCCACCCATTCTCATGAAACCCTTCTGTGTTACCCGCCAGCACAAACAGCTGCTGTCTGATATATTTACAGATTTGGCTGCATGTGTATTTGGGATGTTCAGGAGTAACCCTACAGTATCAAGAAATAAAAAGACAGCACTTATTTATGTATTATGTAAAGCTGTGCTTAATACACATGAAAGTAACTATTATATTCAGGTTTACAAAGTGATGTTAGGAAAACTAAAACAGTGGTTCTCAAAAATAAGAATAGTTTCCATGTCATTTTTGAAGTCCTTTGAGTTCATTGGATATACAGGAATGAAAGCATCGTGAGACAGTTTAGTCCCACCTCACTTGCAATAACAATCCGACTCAACATGAGAGGAACCACAGGTTCACACATTTGGTGTATGTGCTTGGTTGAGGAGCCAACTGGATGAATGTAAAATTACATTACAGGTTGAGTCTCCATATCCAAATATTCCGAAATACGGAATATTCCAAAATACGGAATATTTTTAGCATGACTGAGAAAGTGAAACTTTTGCTTTCTGATGGTTCAATGTACACAAACTTTGTTTAAAGCACAAAAGTATTAAAATACAGTATAACATAACCTTCAGGCTGTGTGTATAGGGTGTATATGAAACAAATGAATTTCATGTATGTACACAAACTTTTTTTGATGCACAAAATGATTAAAAATATTGTATAAAATTACCTGCAGGCTGTGTATATAAGGTGTATATAACACATAAATGCATTCTGTGTTTAGATTTGGGTCCCATCCCAAAGATATTTCATTATGCTATGCAAATATTATAAATACAGAATATTCCATTATCCAAAATACCCCTGGTCCCAAGCATTTTGGATATGGGAGACTCAACCTGTACTGTATATAGGATCATGGGCATCGGAATGGGGGGGTGGGGGGCGAGTGAGCTCCAGCCTCAGGCTGCCGTTGCAGGTAAGGAGCTGCCGGGCGCCCTCTGGTAACAAAATCTTAGCGGGTGCCCATAAAATGGAGTAGGCAGCGGCGGCGCCTCTCCAGCCCGCCACTGGCCCTTGGTGCAGCGGCCAATAAAATCCGGCCTGACTTCTGTTGGCTGCTCCCTGACGTCCAACGCGATTGTCCGCGGTTGACCGGCCGATCGCAATCAATTTTTTTGTACACTATTCTGGACTGCGCTGACCTGGACGGCGGCCAGCAGCCCCAATCTGTGCCAGGTCTGACACAGCGCCCAGGGAACGTGCCCGGCTCAACTCCCCCTGGTTTACGCAACTGCTCGCGTGATTTGGATTGCATTTAAATCCCTCCCTCATGATCTCAGGTGCCATATTACACAGGAGAATGTATGGAGAAGATGTGGACTGTAGTTCATGCTGTAATACTACATACTAGTCATCATTAGAGTGAGTTTTAGGTAGATGGAGTGAGTGGGAAGCGTGTAAAAGACCACAGGCATCTTTGTCACTGTGTATGGTTGTTTGTCAGACACTAGCTGGCATCTGCAATCAGTGCAAACAGGCTCTTGTGTATGCTTGTTGGAAGTGAACTTGAAGTGAGCTGCACTTACTTATAATTGTTTTTCATAGATGTGCTAGATTCTATTAAACCGCCATGTGTTTGTGCCGCTGCTCTGTGGCTTAGTTTAGCCAGCCAGCTCGCTGCTGTCTTTGGGCAAAATTGGTGAAAACAATATCATAAGCTGTGAGATTGTCAGAGTTGGCTGGAAATTACTGGAAATGAATGTTAATAACAAAAGCAGGTCCAAGTCACATGACTTTAGCTTCTTTTATCAATTTTTAAAGAAAACCAGATCCAAAAGCAATTCGAAACCAAAACACTCGAGGGTGGTTTTGCCAAAAACAAAACATGAAGATGATATAGGAGCAAAACCAAAATACTGCGGTCTGCGCACATGTCTAGATCTCACTATGATAACATGAAAACCTTATATAGAGCAATGTATGGGACTAATGCTGGCAATTGTCAGGTACCGTTTAGCATAATGGAAGTGCGCTGTAGATGTTTGTTTTAAAAAATATATTTTCAAAGGCTGTGATCAGACCTACAGTATGCAGTAAAAACATTATGTGGGAATAAAATCCATACCATTTTGGCATGGCAGTGTATAAGAGGGGTTACAGGTGATTCTATATACATTTAGAAACTTCATCACTTTATGGCTTTCTGTCCTTCATGACCAGACTAATTTAGCAATGTACTTGCTTTATTTCTTAAGGGGCTCATACACCAACAATTAATTGGGCAGATTCTCTGTTTTGACCAAAAAATTATCAGAATCGGCCAATCAAAGTTTTTTCAAGATGTAATATTTGCAGATTGTCGGCAAATCTGAGATCTGGGATCAGGGAATCAGGCCATTGATGTATGAGCCCATTTAGTAGGGTTGAGTATGAAATACCGGCGTCTGTAAATCCAAATACTGCAAGTCGGACGGTGCAGAATCCCGACAGGTGAAGGTAAGTAACCTAACCCTCCCCTAACCCTAACCCTCCCTTAGTGGTGCCTAATCCTAACCTCCCTGGGGAGTGCCTAACCCTAATCTTCCCCCTAATGGTGCCTAACCCAAACCCCCCTTCCCGCACCCTAAACCTAAGTCTCCCGGGGGGTTGCCTAACCCTAACCTCCCCCCGGTGGTGACTAAACCTAACCCCCCTCACCACAGCCTAACTCTAACCCTCCCCAGGAGGTGCCTAACCCTAATTTCCTCCCGGGGTTCCTTACCTAACACCCCTTCCCCGAGCTAACGTGAATACTTACCCAGAGCCTACATTCGGGATTCCAGCGATAAGGATGCCAACGCCGGTATCCTGATCCCATTTGGGATAGTGGCACTGGCATTTTGCAGGGCGGCGGGATTCCGGCGTTGGTATATCGATGGTCGGCATCCCGTCCGCCAGCATATTCACTACATCCCATGTAGTCTACACAAGTGAATGTTTTACATTTTTTCTCACATTTATATTTCTTTGAGCCTTATAAACACAAGGTCACACAGAAAAATCTTCCTTTCCATGATTCATCTCCTAGTTAATTTTACACAATTAGTGCAACAACACACATCTATCTCAGAAAACAAACAGATAGTTATTCTGAGTAAGGGATACAAAATATCTGAACATTATACAAGGTATGAATCTATTATAGTGTCTTGTGGTGTACATTTCAGCATTAAATGTATTCATTTCGACCTCCTTATATGCTGCCGTAGTAGATAAGTGCAATGTACCTAAATGTACAAACTTTAGGATTAAAGTGAAGACAGGGTTGAGGTAAAACTGCAATGTCAGGGGCCTAGCACTATTTGGGATTTTGTGAAGACTATGGACGTATAGAGCTGGGCAGTGGTTTAGGGATCAGAGCAGCATTTTAATTACTTATTTGTATTACTTTGTAGTGACTGGGAGTTGGGTGGTCTGATGGATTTCTCTTATTAGATCTAATTTTATACCAATTCAGTTGAATCTAATAGATGTAGCAGTGTTGGCATCAGGTAGATCTTGTTTGGAATTCAGTTAAGGAAACCTATATATATATATATATATATATATATATAGTGACATCATCAGGTATCTTGCCACCCACTTTTGCATTTCAAAAACAGAGATTACATTGAACTGTGTTCAGGCAATCAGAGGATCAACAACCAAGGTTCCTGTCCACTTACTGCGCTACTGCACTGTTGGGCGCACTACTTGGCTCGTTAATGGAAAGGCATGGCCATCGTTTATCTACATTGACTCATGAGTAATTTCTGATAAAGTTAGCCTGTGGGTGGGAAAAAAAGTGTTAACACCCCAATCCCCCCTCCCCACTATGGGAATATGGTATCCTTGTAATTTTCATAATGAGGCCCAAATTTAATTCCATGTATGCTTCCACTCATTGGAATCCATGCCAGTAGTTCCCTCTCCCCACTCCCCTTCTTCACGTATGAACATTACCCTTCCTCTTACCTCTCCCCCCTTTTCCTGTTCCATCTCTACAAGTTTCACATCCATCCATTTCTCAAATATCTCCAAGCTATCTAGTCCTTCCCAAGCCTCAACTGTTGTTAAATTAGTGTGCATCTTTTTCTTGTTTACTTGATATTGGGAACCACAATTGCCATATTCATGTATACTGTACCTACTGTATGTTATCACATCTTGGAAAACCAATAAAAATAGTGCCACTGATAAGCACTAGATGAATATAGTGCTCCTTTTTTTCAACAGTATATTTTTGTGCAATATATTTGAATATGAAGAGCATGATTTGTGATTAAAGTAAATTAGAAATTATATTTGCTATAGAGGTTCTCAGCATCAACCCTCAAGTTTTCCCAGCAGGTCATGTTTTGAGGATTTCTGTCTGTGAAAGCAAGTGGGATAATTACTGACCAAGCAAAATAGATTTAACTCATCAGTCCATGATTAAAGAAATCCACAAGACATGACCTGTTGGTTTTACTTGAGGAACTGGAATTCAGTAGTGTCACTATATTTGGGGACACCCGGTGCGGCATTTTGCATACCGCGCGCAAAAGGGTGCGGGCAAAGCCACACTCCCTGGTTTGTGAAGTTTTGGAGGCATGCTCCTGTTCTCAGCGTGGTGGGAGCTTACCCAGCACACGGGGAGCTGTTGGACAGCCCCCAGCATCTCCCGGCACAGTGGATGATGCGCACATGCACATGTTATCCATCACCGCTGCTTGTTGACGTCCCTGGGGGGTGACACCGAAATAGCAGAGAAGATCTGCTATTTTGGTGTCACCCCCTTGGATGGTGTCACTCGATAAGGCTCGCATCCTGTACTTGCTGTTGAAAGTGGATAAAGATCTGGAGGAAAAATGAAAACATAAAACTTATACTTATTTTTCACATTATTATTGTCAAGTTCTAGGATCCCCAATCTGCTCTCCACACTACATGGTGCTGCACTAAGTATTTAGTGGGAATTATGCTCTGTCATCATCATCTTCTTACTTTTTTGTAAGGTGGCTCAATATTCTGCACAGTTATGTATCACACTCACAGAATGGTACACAAAATGCATTTGACTAGCTAATGTTGAGGACCAGAAATGACCTGTTACCATCCAGAGAAAAGATAGAGAGTATTTCAGAATCTCTCAGTGTCACTTCTGTAGAATACTTCAGGATTGTCCCCCATAGTAGTTTTTACTATATTTTGAATATAAATTGTCATGTTAAGCACCATTAGGTATGTGCAAGTAAACAGGGCCCTGCTCATGAGAGCTTACAGACGATCATCATGCATGGTGCCAGGCTTTCTTCAAAGTTGAAACTTCTCTTACTGAAGCCTTCTCCACCTTTGATATCCAAGAATATCCTCTTTTGTCTTGCACAGTGTGTGTAAGGTTTTACCAACTGCTACGGTCTCTCCAAAACAACTACTCCCAGAAAAAGTAAGCACATGATAGGGTATATGTACTAAACATTGGAGAGAGATAAAGTACCAACCAATCAGCTCCTAACTATCATTTTCAAACACAGCCTCTAAAGTGACCGTTAGGAGCTGATTGGTTGGTACTTCATCTCTCTCCATTTTATCTCTCGCCAAGGCTTAGTACATCTTCCCCTGGAGGTGAATAGGTGGCAAGTGAGTTACACAGAACATGGTGAACTGAGGGCCTGATTCAGCAGCGATCCCAATTGCAACAACATACTGTACGCAGATCGAGCGATTGTTAGCCGCTACGATCACACTGCGACTACAGACGCACTGAGGAATCCATCACAGAGTGAGTGACAGGCTGTGAGCGTTTGGGGGTGGTGATTGGGGAGTGGTCGAAAAAACACAGGCGTGCCTGTCCATTTGAACGCCGTTGCTTAGGCTTGCAATATTTAACCCACTGCGATTGCATACGCAGCTTGAGTACTCACTGCATGTGTAGAGACTTGCAGTGTCTGCGGCAGGTCAGACCTGGTGTAAATGCTGCTTGAGTAGTCGATTTGTGTCGATGGTACCGAGCGACAGTGGACGGATATGAGAAAGCAGAAATGGGCGTCTTTATGCCGGCTGAGCTTTGGCAGGCATAAGCATATCTTCGCAGCTGTGTTGCGTGCGATTTCGCAGCTGTGATCGCAATTGCAATCCGTACTGAAACATGCCCTGAGTCATAAATAATGTAAATTTGATTTTCTGTATTTTCATTTAAAAAACTAATGGGCTTCTCATAATAATATAAGTTCATGTACTATTATGCTTTGAAATGTAAAAATTTGTTTTACATTTTACAATTGTTCTAAATATATTGTGCTATATAGAGCAAATAATGCCGATTACTGTTATTAGGGGTGTGAATGTCAGCAAATCCAAAAATACATTTAGGGGACATTTAGAATGCAGAAAAATGAGGAGACACAGCACATAAGATAAACTCTTCCCATTTTGTGATGCCATAGTCCCATTGTACAGCACATGCATGAGGCAGTGTGTCAAAATGGTGGCTAATGTTAGTAGAGCAAAATTCCTTTTACCTCAGTTGACCAGCCTTGACTGTGAAGTCACATTTTTACTTTTATCAGCAAGTATATTTTTTACCACAGACCGTAAGCATGATCACAGAATGTGGGTGTGCACTAACCTATGCCATACTTGCCTACTCTCCCTGAGACTCCCAAGTTTTGGGGCATTTTCCCAGACTCCTGGAACAGCAGGCCACTCTTCCGCATCCCACCCACTTCACTAGGTAAGTGGCTGTGTTTTCATGACGCAGTTCACAGCATGTTACATCATCCTGTCCTTGCTTCCTGCCACGCAATACAGCAAATGAGTTGCCCAGCTCCCTCTACTTGCCCCCTGGACCTCTTTACCCAGATCTCATGGAGGGGGAGCAGGGCCGTAGCTAGTGTAGTACAGCCGGTGCCATGGCACAGGGCACCACAGGTCAGGGGGCGCTGTTTGGGCCTGTCAAATTTCTGTTTATTATCATTCTCACTTGTAGCTTCCTCTTATTTCATCCCCAGCATCTCTTGGCCTTCCTTATCTCTTGCCTGGCCCTTCCCCATGAGGCCATGGCCCTTGTTTGGGTGCATTATGTCCCTTTGAAAAATGAGGGCGCACCAATGCTCTTTCTGGCACAGGGCACCAAAAAGTCTAGTTACAGCTCTAAGGGGGAGTAGGAAATGTCGGCAAATATGATGTATGGTATACCAATAGGGACTTTGTGCATTAAAAATGCACGGAACCACAATGGTGGATTCAGCAATGAGAAGAGAAATAGTCGCCACATAACAAATAAAGCTTAATGAACTATAGAGGAATACACATAAAGTAATACTGACTAATATAACTATCTGTAAAGATTGGATTTAATCTTTGTATGCTACCTTTTCTATTTATCTAAGATTTGCCATAAACATTAGCCTTGACAAATGTATCACTATAATTACAGTGATACAAAATTATAGGGGCCTATGTATTAATAATCACAGAACTGCTATGATTATTAAGATTCCATATTTCGGCGGATATTTTCTTCCCTAATGAAAATATCCCCACTATGTACAAAGGGGACCGATGTCCCTGTAAGTTATATCCCCAACATATCGTAGAAGTATTTCATGTTTGTGAAAGACTTCTGCAGGGGAAGCTGACACTGCACGTGCGCACTGTATCAGCTTCTGCTGCCAGCCAGACAGAGGCTGCGGGAAAGAGATCTCTCTCCTGCTCATAAGCTACATAGGCTTAAACAATGTACACCACCTGAAGATGGTATAAACTAAACGGCCAAACTCCGAAAAGTTGTGCTTTTTGGAGTTTGGTTTATAGGGCTGAGATCGTAGCCACCATTGATAATAATGGGGACTGCGATCTGAAGTTCTAATTAGCACTCTGCGGAGATTTCTGTGAAATCTCCAGCCTTGTGCTATTAGTACATAGCTACACTACATAATATTATGCAGAAACTGCAGTTTCTGCATAATTTTATGAAAAAAAGCTTGATATATAGGCCCCATAATCATTAAACCAAAATGCAAAACATTTACCATTTTCCAATGCATTTATCGTCTTCCATAATGAAATTAAAATATTTCATACTTGTAATGCATGCTATATATATATAGGACTGTAATGTGTAAGTCAAGGTTTCACTGAGACATCAACATTTTCATGATTGGAATGGGATTCCAATAATTTTGAAACAGAATGGGGGGCTCGCATGTTTAAAGATGTTTGTTGACAAATGCATAGAATGACATAAGATAATGTTTCTATTTCTACTAACCCTAGATGCATCAAGAGTTAGGATAAGTATAAGTATTCTAAATGAAATATTTCTTATGACAAAAACTGTGATAGTCCTGATAACACTTGGAGTCATCTTCTTATGACAGCAGATAAGGATATAAGGAATATTTCCTAAACACTAATGTCATTATAATTTGATTTTAATCAGCGGTTCATGTAACATGTCTGACCTCAGCAATAGGCTCGTTATTATTTTCTGCCTGAATTATTACTCAGTCTTGTGTATGTAAACCTGCTCTACCATATGTTAATCTCCACGCAGCAGTTGCAGTGTGAAAGCTCATTATTAGGGTTAAAAATGTAGGCCACAGTTACCAAAAGAAAAGCTTGATACCACTAACCAGACGTTCTGATTACAAGATCCATGTAACAAGTTAATTGCAAATTCATTTGTGTGACGCAGGAAAATGTGATGCTTATAAACTATGTGTCACATGGTGAGTCATACTAAAACAATGGCTAGTTCTTTTTTTATTTGAGTAAAAGCTGACTTTATATTGATTTTTCTACTAATAAAGCGGTTTATAATAAGATATCATGTCATAAGGTAAAGTAGATACTCAGTTTCACTTAGGTATACTGGAAGCAGAGAATCATGGTTAAATTTAGTTCAAAATTATGGAAATTTAAATTAGAAATACTGTTTAATTTTTATTTATAAATAGCCCACATTGAATAAATTACTATATACAATACATTAATACCCCTTTTATACCAAAGCTAAAACCTGGGTTATTGCAGGTTTAACCCGGGTAGCTTCTTGGTGTAAAAGGGGACAGGGTTGGATTCCCGGGTCGAGTGACCCGGCAATCCAACCCAGTTAACTCGCAGGGTATAACACGGGAATGACCAGTGAAACCCTACAGTGTAAACGGCGCGATTCCGGTCATGATGACCTGGATCGTGCCGCATGCCTGCCAATTGGCCGGCTTCAGTGGCGCTTGGAGATGACGTAATCTCCAAACATCCACTTCAACACTGGAAAAGCCGGGTCACTGCAGACCCAGCTCTGGTGTGAACGGCGCCAACTCAGGAATATCCTGGATCGGCACCAGGGGAAATTCTTTTTCAGTTTACTGTTTATTAAATCTATTTTTCCATCAGTTTCCATTGTTTTGTTTGTTTGTTAAGTCCTAATTATTTATATATATATATACATAGAAATTCATGTACTCTCACTGATAATGTGTGCATGGCAATTTTAAGAAAATAATATTTTATAATAAACAATATTTTCAAGTTAAGTTTGAAGCTAGACAGTGGTAGCAACTTTGCAATATTTTTTAGTATAAATTGCAGTATAGATTTTAAACATTATAGTTATATAAATAGTATATGTATATATATATATATATATATATATATATACACATATATATATTTATATATAAAGGACGATGCAAGCAGGCACCTTGACAAAGGGGCAGCTGTGCCCCGAAACGTTGGTACTGTTCACTTTGAGTATGTGAATACACGGTTTTGATTTATACCAGTTTCCAAGTGCCGCTGTTTGCTTGCATCGTCCTATTGGTTGCTTCCAGAGGGCAGCGGAGGCATGTTTGTTTATATATACAGGAGAGTGCCAGTCCGAAATAGACTATTATATATATATATATATATATATTTATTTATTTATTTTTTTAGATAAAAAGGGATACTGGCGCCAACTTATCCACTCATTAGAGGATTAGTATATGAACGGTGTGAAATACGTTCTCCCAAATAGTGCAGGGTGTCAGCTGGACCTAGTGTGACAGGGCTTTTGGAAAAGGCCCTTTCCTGTGAATTGTGCAAATGTACTGGGTCTAGAGCGTATATTGAACCAAGTAATGTGCAAGAACAAATGAATAAATAGTGTGAACGCTACAATCAGCAAATATTTAAAGATACCATGTATCAATTTAATAAGTATAAAAACAAAACAAACAAATAATGTTAGATGCAAATAATCTTATATGCAGAGAAGGCCAGTAGATCTACCTCTTGTTCCCAGGAGTCAGCCGTACAATTCATATAAGCACAATAAGTGCAAATAGTGTGTTACATAGAGTGCAGAAAGTGCTAATAAATATTTAAAAGATAACCAAATTAATAGCCTAAGAGCATTTAAAATGGAATTACATCAATTAAATGTAGCTAAAAGCACAGGAGGATATACATGGAGAAACAAGAAATCGGTAAAAAACAGTTAAAAACTTATAAAAACTAGGGATGTGCAGGCTCGGATAGGTTCGAGTTTGCACGCCAAGTTCAGATTTTTCCCTCCAAAAAAACGGAACTCAGAAAGAGGCAAAACGTCATCTTGCATGGACAAACATCATCATTCCTGGACTTTTGTCGGAAAAATAAGAACTCGGCGTGCAAACTCGAACCTATCCGAGCCTGCACATCCCTAATAAAAACATTCTAAAAAGTTTTTTAAAACTGTTTCAAAATTTATATCAGAAGTTCTTGAAAAGATCACATAGTGCTTATCTGTGGTAGTTCATCAGGCAAGAGGCAGCTATCCCAAAGTGTTCCATCCACTGGGGGACTTCATCAAGGGGTCCCCTTCATCATGAAGTCCCCCAGTGGATGAAACTGTGTCAGATAATCACGGGTCGGATCCTATATCCCCACAGTTTGTGTCTTTGGTACTGCATGCAATAGGAATCCCTGATTCCAATGTGAATACGCACAAGATAAACATGATAAGCGCTCACATATATGTGAGGATCCCTCCTATATTAAAATATACATAAATAATATGTGATCCTTCAGGAATACACTGACTAGTACAACTAACGCAGTAAATATGTATTCGGAAAATGTGGCACAATTACCATCACTGATGGTTTGTTAGTAATAGAGATTGTCACAGGAAAATCTGAAGTATTTGCTTATTTATGCATATACTCAGTCACCAATACATAACAACACACAGGTCCTGATTCAGATGTGTACGATATGGCACACCTCAGACTGGCTGCTTCCTGCCTGCTTGCGAGGCCAAGAAATCTATGTCCTCTGGCGCAGACCCTGGTCCCAACACTCCTAGGAAACGGGAGTGACAAGGGGTTGTCAATCTCAGGGTGTCAATCATGCTGCGGTTTGGAAGCACTGCGTGCAGAGCCGGCCCTAGGCATAGGCAAACTAAGCAAATGCCTAGGGGTCTCAAAGCCTGTCAGAGGTTTGGGGCAAGCATGGCCGTGGCACCGGCTCCTGGCTGGGCAGAGACTCTGGCAGCTGCTACTGCCACTGCGCAGCGTCCACGATCGGAGCTCAGTTGACAGCTCTGGTCGGGCTTGGCAGCAGCAAACAGTGAGCGGGCAACTGCGGGACATCCACTGGAGGTTTTATGGGGCAGGGCACCTGGAGCTAGTGGTTAGCGCTGGGCCGGTTCTGGGAGTGGCCTGCCAGTCTGACTTTGGAAAAGTGGGTCCTCCGCCCATGGCTTGATGTACGTTGAGTCAGGTGGCTCTGCAGGCTGCATTCAAGTAAAGTAAGTCTGGAACTGGAAGAGGGGTGGGTTGCTGTGGTGCTTGCTGCTGAGAGAGGGGTGCACTGCAGGGATAGGGGTGCTGTCCTGACACCATGCTGTGCTGGGAGAGGGGTGTACTGTGCTGGTTATGGGGTGTTGTGCTAGGTGAGGGGTGCTGGGTCAGGTGATGAGAGACATTATGTTGTGCTGGGAGAGAGGGGTGCTGTGCTGGGTAATGCCAGGGTGATGGGTGCTGTGCTGAGAGAGGGCTGATGAATGCTGTGATCAGTGCTGTGCTGGGAGAAAGTTGAGGGGTGCTGTGCTGTAATGGGAGAGAGGTGCTGTGCTGGGAGAGGGATGTAGGGTGCTGTGCTGGGTGAAGAGTGCTGTGCTGGGAAAGGGGTGATGGGTGCTATGATCTGTCCTGGGTGTGGGTGCTGTGATCTGTGCTGTGCTATAAGAGGGGTGCTGTGTGCTGTGATCAGTGATGGGAGATAACGTGCTGTGCTGGGAGATGGGTGCTGTGCTGGAAGATGGGTTCTGTGCTAGGTGATGGATGCTGTGCTCTGATCTGTGCTGGGAAAGAGGTGCTGGGAGCACAGCACAAAGGGGGAAGGAGCCACAGCACAGTGAGACCACTCCTCTTCTGTGAGGCCACACACCTTTTTCAGGATCCCATGGGGAGGACCACCCAAAATCTTGCCTAGGGCACTAATTTGGCTAGGGCCAGCTCTGACTGCATGCGCTTATGCAGACTCATTCTGCACATGCACAGAATGGGTCCTGCGCATACCCTCCACCATTGGAAATGTAAGTAAACCATCGGGTTTATGTACATTCCTGAATCAGGCCCACAGACTGAATGTGTAAGAGAAATTAGTAAGAAAAGTCACAGTTAGAATATGATAGTGTCCTTTAGCTCACACTCACAATTAGAAATGTAATGATGTTTAAGTAACAATGGCAAAAATACTGAAGTGAGTGTACATTGTAAAGTAGGAATGTATGAGGGTTAAATTGAGATTTTCATACTGTGAGCCACATAAATGACATATTATTGCATACACAGGGATACTATCCAACCAAGTATGGTTCCAGATGGACAGACTGAAACAAGGTGATAGTGGCTGTGGGTAGAGAATATCATGAGTGATTGTGTACAGTTTTTGTAAATCGACAAGAACTCTCCCCATAGATTGTAATAAACAATATCCCTTTGTCTTCTAGAAAAGATCAACTTGCAGGAAACTTAAGCTGGGCATACACATCCAGATAAAATGCCTGTCAGACCGCCAGACATTTTATCTGGCAGCATGCCAGCCGCAGGTGTCCGCGGCATACACTGTGATATTACTCACAGTGTATTACCCCGACATCTGCGCTCTGCCCCTGGGGGAGGAGATATTTCCCTGTTCCTTCCATGGGAAGGAACACAGGAAATGTCTGTCTGTTGGCGGCGGCTGGGCATACACTGCCCGATGCGGCCGACAGTTTACCGGCAAATATCTCATCGGACGGGTATGCTGGACAATCCGGCATGCCCGACCGAGCAATATTTAACCTCGGTCGCCCACACACATGCTACAATTATCGGGGCGATCCGCAGATATCGGGCAGATCGCCCCGATAATTGTAACGTGTATGGCCAGCTTTACAAACACTGCTCGGAATTCTAAACAAAATGAGACAGCTCAGATTTACTTAATTGTGTTTTTCCATATTACATGTATTTTCTAAAAAAAAAAAAAAGGAAAAACATAGACAAAATTTTTGCATTTAAATTGCCGTGTTTTAAATGTCTAGGAATTATTTTACCTGAAGCTCACAAGAACTTTGTTACAGAGCTCACCTTGTGCTGAATGGTAGCATCTGCTAGTATGAAGAACAGAAGCAGACCAGGGATTAATGGGTAGTTTCCCTTTGCATTCCAGCAGGATGAGTAACAACATGTGTGACAATGAGATGGATGCAAAGCCCTTCCCATAGATAATGAGGTCACACAAGGTCTTCAGTTCACTTACTTGAATTTTATTGTTTATATTAAAATGCATTGTTTCAGTAGTGCAATAAAACAGAAAAAATTACAATATGTAGTCTATACAGAAAAACTTGACTTAAGATGGTAAATAAAGCAAGCGCATTTATGTAAACATTCTCTTAATCAAACAATATGATTAACTAAAACCTATTTATTTAAATTTCAATTACTATACCTTATATACATATATGTGTATGTATATATATATATATATATATATATATACTGTAGTTCTTTCTAGGGTGTCACTTGTCCTTTTTGAAATCTGAGACTGGGGGGTATACTTACTAAAGTGTGGGTTTTTAGAAGTGGAGATGTTGCCCATAGCAACCAATTACATTCTACTTAACATTTATCTAGCACCTTCTAGAAGATAATAGCTAGAATATGATTGGTTGCTATGGGCAACATCTCCATTTCTAAAAACCGGCACTTTAGTAAATAATATACCCCTGGATGTCATGTATTTTGAACTGTTTCCATCAATGGGCTATGTGGGCTGTTCTCACTGAAAGAACTATCTGTCCCAACATGTCTTGCTCCATCAACTGGTTTTGCCTTTAAACTAATTGCCACTTTAAATCTAGTAACTATATCGCCAGAATCACGCCATCTGCCGCAAATTGTGGGCTAATACATTTGTCCCAAGGTCTTAATGAATTGCAATACAGCTTTATATATGTGTATCTTAATTTATAATAGTGTATACCTTGTGTACTACAGTTTGTATATTTTTAATTATACCTACTGCTTCTCATGTTCTGGGTAGAGACAACTTTTCTTATATTTTAAGAATAAATGTTTGCAGGAAGTTCTCTTTTACTTCACCACAAAAATGATAGCTTATCATATTATCACTGGCCCAATAAAAATGACAGTAGCACCACAATACCATTCAGTTCAGTGACTGGACATTAAAAAGCCTTGAAAAGTGCAGAAGCACAAATGTATTCAGCAAGATTTTATTCAATATGATGCGCTTATCAAGTGCTTTGGATATAGGGCCTGATTCAGAGCCGGACGTTATTTGCGCTCGCTCGTTCAGAAAAAGGGGCCGGATATTTAAATTGAGCGCTTGCTCTTTGCGGTCTATTGACGCCTCTATGTCTGAGCGAGTGAACGAAACATGCGCTCGCTATTTTGTAAAGACGCCCCCTGGCCACTCGCATCCTACGTCATCTCCGCTATTTATTTGATTAATCGAGTACATCGAAAGGCATCTGAACTGCTCGCAGTGCTTGTGGTAGGATTTTCCTACCGCAATCATGCGAACAGTTCAGGCTAAGAAACAACCAAGTGACGTGGTCGATGACGCTGCTTTGTTAATTATGCACACCCTTAAAACGCCTGTTTTGACCGTTAGGCACGCCTGCGTTCGGATCACCACTCCCCGTTTTCAAGCACCTTCCCCTGTTACCACCCACAAACGCCTCATTCTGTCACTCAAATTAGCAGGCACTCGCTATTTTGCGAGCGCTCGATTTCCGACCGCAATGACTGGTTGGTGCATGCAAATTCCGACCCATACGCATGCGCAGATGTGCGAACATCGCTCGGAGTGAACGAGCAGCCGCTTACGAGCAGCTCTGAATCAGGCCCATAGTGTGGGAGAGCTATAACTTGCCCTCTTAAGGAGTTCATACATCCAACTAGTATAAACTATTTTTTTCTCTTTCACTTCAAATAATGTAGGAGGTGGCTTTGAGCATGTAAGAAACACATTTACAATGTTAACTCTAAATACAGCTTTGGTCACCTTCCTGTGTGTGGTGCTGGTGCTGAGGTATGATGGTGCAAGGTGTGATCACCAAGCTATTTATATTCAGAAACCCATTTACAAGTTACTCACTACAGAGATATATTTCACACTATAAGGCAGTGGTTCCCAAACTTAATTGAATCATGCCACCCTGGTGTATCTGCATTTTATTTTTCATGGCACCCCTAGGCCAAAAGATTGAGGTATTCAGAAAAAGTTATTAAATTAAGTTAATTGTGCTTACCTGTCCTTAGGTTCAGTTATCTGGTGGTGGACAGGCTTGCACTTCTGTTTGTCCACATATTTGATATGATTGGCAGCCACCAGCACTTGGTTATTAAATTGCTCATAATTAATTTGATTTGGCCCTGAACCACCAACCCATGGCTCCCCTGCAAGTGCTCCACAGCACTCCAGATGCCACGGAACACGGTTTAGGGACCGCTGCTATAAAGCGTGATTCAACAGATTTTTTTTTTTTAAGAATCTTTATATTGAAGGATTGTTTGAGAAAAAAAAAAAAAAAATATATATATATATATATATATATAATAAAGATAACATAGATTTTTCATTAAAGGTAGAGTAAAGGGCACATACTTGGAGGAGTAGGAGAGCATCATACATCTAAACATCATGAGCAGAGTTTACACGGAAAAATATGATGTAGATAAGGTAGAGAGCAGTCATGGCAACAAACATATACAGTTGTGCACTGGTAAGAAAGAGAAACGGAAAGAAGAAATGGGGGTGAGGGAGGAGAAGTCACTGTGCTCAGGAAATGAGAGTATTGATGTAATCAAGGCAGAAACAGCTAGTAAGGGAGGCTCAGCCTCAAAAGAAACAGTCCAAGGAGACCAACATTTAACTAATTGATCCAGAATGATGTGGATGGTGGTTATAATTCACTCTATGTGGTTAACCGATCAGATAGCATTAATGGTAGCCAGAATAGAGGGGTGCATAGCCGTCTTCCAATGTAAGGCAATTTGACATTTATTCACATTTAGAATTGTTTGATAAGCTTAGTACTGGTCCTAGAGACCTGTGGCTGGAGCACTAAAGGAGACAACAGAAAAACTGGAATTTGGACACCAGATGCTATAATTTTGTGGCTATATTTTCAATGAACACAGATTTTAGGGCATGGTCACCATATGTTCAGTATGGAGCCACGCAGGCCAAAGGATCGCTAGCATGAATCAGAATATTTAGGAAATATAGAGCATGGTCAGGTAGCGACCAAACGCCAGCAATAGTATGATTTAAAAGAGGTCTCTTTTATTTGTATGGAAATAGAGCTTTTTGCTAACTCTGATCCAGTTTTAAGGCATACCTCAGGTTCCAATGTCTATTCCGCATCCCTCTCCCAAGCCACTTCGTGGACTTCTTTTATGGGTTGGTTATTTGTGAGAAGAAGGGGGTATAGGGATGAAATTAGGCCCCTAGAAACCTGGCTATGATGGCATATCATCACAAAAGTGGAGCACAGCGGTGAGGGGTGGGGTACGTGGAGGGAGGGAGTGATAAAAATAGCACATTTGTAATTATTGAAAAAAGACAGTGGTGGGAAGAGCAAATCTGGTGCTGAGCTCTGCAAAATTGGTAAAGGAGCATAGAAAAAGGATATTATGCGTGGTCCAGAAGTGATATGTTTTATGGTGGAGCCCTGAGGTGGAAGGTAGGTTTGTTCCATTAGGGAGCCAGAAGGGGTGGGAAAGAGAACCAGTGATAATATTGAGTACATTAATCTCAATTTGAAAGTGAGAACTAAACTGTGGTAAAGGTTTTGGCTACAGAGGGACAAAGTGTGGCTGAAGTCAATAATAATAAGGGGAGAAAAGTGAAATGGCTTCTATGGAGGTCCAGGAGCAGTAGACAAGAGGTGTGTGCCACAGGACACATTGAGACAAGTTTCACTAGGTTGGGAATGCTATGCCACTGTCTAGATGGCTTTGCTGTAGTATTCTCATTTTGTTCTGGGTCTACTCCATGCCCATATGAAAAGCTTTCTATTTATTTAGGATCATGGCGGTACATGCATGGTCACAATACTTGTTCTGTGTTTACCTTCTCAGCATGCCAATAACATGGCAAAATGAATGAAAAAAACATTATTGTAAGATATGAAATAAAAAAATAAAAAATGTAGAAAATTAATAAATAAAATACTTTCCTTAAAACTTTTGCATGTTCTTTAAATAAATCTTCTCAAGGAGAGAATGTCTTGAGGTTGAGCATGTAAAGTCAATATCAAATAGGAATTTCTCTTTCAATTTGATATCTCCTCATGTGTTCAGTACGGGTTGAGTATGGGATTCCGGTGGTCGGGATTCCGCCGGTCAGCATACCGACAGTGGCATCCCAACACCAACAGTCCAAATCCCGTCACTGTAAAGTAAGCTCCCTAATGCTAACCCTTACCCCTACCCCTAACCCTTCCTCCCCGATGCCTAAACCTTGCCTCCCCTCCGGTTCCTAAACCTAACTTCCCCCTCCCCGCACCCTAAACCTAACCCTCCCCCCTTAATGCCTAACCCTAAACCTCTCCCTAGTGCCTAACCTCAACCCCTAATCCTAACCCTCCCTTAACCCCTGATACTTACGTATGTAAAATTGGTATTAATAGTGTGACACCTTCTTTAAAAGTTTACACACTTTATAAATAGCTTTAATCCACATCAAATGAAGGAAAGTATTTCTCTACATTTTTAATTTTTTAATTAGATTTTATTTTTTAAGCACCACAGTGCTTTCCCGCACTGTCTTTATAATTACACATTTTGGTTTTGGTATATCAGGGGATACAAAGGCTGCTAAAATCTTGAAGTGCTTTTTTGTCACTTACATACATCTTGAGCCCAATGTATTATTTTAAGTTGGTGTTGTACTATACTGTATATCTATATCAGAGGCTGACATTGCAAAGTTAATACTCTGGGTCAGTATTACTGTGGCAGCTGGGTGTCTCTTTACTGCCTCTGCATGATTTTATCAACAAATGTCAGCAATTAATGGATTGCTGTTTATATAAATTGACCCCTATTTCTGTCATTAATTGCTGGCCAACACCTCGATTCATTAAGTGAATTGCTCTGCCAGCAGCTAGGTTTGGTAAAGCCACAATTATTAAAACAATAGATATGCATGGCATTCTGTTTTATTTTTTTATTGCTGTAAATATAAATATATATATATGTATATATATATATATATATATACACATATATATCATACTTGATTATTTACAATAAAACCTTTTGGCAGTCCGCGGTGATCAAAAGTAAGATTCTCTAGTGTTCTTGGGGTCAGTTCCAATCTATACCAAAACCAAAAATAAATTCCATATTTTTATGTAGGTTAAAGTAATCGGCAATAAAAAAAATACATGAGTATATTCTGTTCTCAAAAAATATTCTACAATAATCGAACAGTTCTGATAACTACGCAACTATTTATTCTGACTGAAAAATGAAATAACCCCTCAGTTAATATTGCAAAATAATACTCTAAACATAACATGGCATTATATTACCTTAACTCTCTCAAGTAGTATATTTGTGGTATCTGAGCAATTTTATAATATATATTAATATATATATATATATATATATATATATATAATCGCGGACACACACACACACATGCCATGCTATGTGCCCCACAATTATTGTTTTCCTCATCCGCTCAATTGGTTTCTGAAGGAAGATATATAGATGATATTTTGGACTAGATAGCTGTGACATGTACAAAACTTACTAGTATAAGTATAAAGATTATGTTTGCAAGCTACAATTATATGATCATTAATTTCCAATAAAATTAATAAACTTTTTTAAAAACTTAAAAAGTTATATATAATTGAAACACTGTATATATAAATAAAGCAGCAAGTATTTTATTTGCAAAAATGAATTTGAGCCTTGTGGTCAAAGAACCCTTTAACCTTCACTGTCTTGAAAATTGTACATTATATTTCCACTGTTGCTAAACCATGATGAGTATGTGTCACATTTGTGATGTGAAGTTACGTTGCCCTATATAAAACATTGTTGTCTTATCATACTAAGTACAGTTAAGTAATTTTAACTAATATATTAATTCTTCATAATGCAGATATTTCTTGTATATTGAAATGAACATACTATAAGCATACCTGCATTGTGACAAGTCAGTGTGCTAATGGTTTCTGAAAACTTGCAAACCACCTGTAGATTTTTCAAACTAAATCTTTGTCAAATATAACTCAATTTACTGCACTGGAGCTATTAGCCCATAGCTGTTATTTAAACATACAAAACATTAGGTGCAAGAGTCTAGAACACATATATTTTGTTACAGGAACATCCTTACCGATATATATATTTTACACAGGCAAACATAATTTTTCATCCGACAACATATCTGCTCAGTACACAAATAGATTTTAATGTGTAAAAAAATGTACTTTAATAAAAAAAATACATTGTTGCCCCATCACTGCATGAGAAAATACATATTCAGTTAAAAAAAATGAACATTTTCTAACGACCATTATTCTTCACAATACACAATTATAAATGCTACTATAGTCTAAAAAAAGACTGAACATATATTTTTATTGATTTAATTACATAATTAAATTTCATCACTACGGTAATTATACTGTGACATTTTTTCCAAAGCAATGCAATTATCAGGTTGTTGTTTTTTGTTTGTTTTTTTTATAAAAAAAGTTCAAAAATATCATACCAAGAATTCATGTTCACATGGAACTGGGTCCTAATATTAAATGTACCAACATATATTAAACTATTTAATGTCATTATAATTTAAATGTCCACCAGTCCATTGAAGCATATTTCATTTTATATACACCACAGAATATAAAAGGTAAGATACAGTGAAAGTTGGTATAAATCTACATAAACATATAAATGCATATGACAACTTTCTTAATAACGTATAATTGTATAATGGATATAGGATTGAGAAGAGTTTTTAAAGCATGATTGTAGACAGTATTGTATTTGTGCTAATATAACAATGCTTTATTTAATTGCACTAAAAATCCTACCTTACAAAACAGCAAAGGAAAACACGTAACACAGTATAAAAGCATTAGAGAGATACAGTATCCCTATGTGGCATTTTGGTTCCCATTACTCTTTACAGAGTTTTAAAATGAGAAAATGATCATGTTGTCTTCCACTGCAATGCATATATTTATATTTAAAGGTAATAACTAGGCATAATGCATTGTTAGAAGTGTGAAGCCTTAGCATATTAAAATGCTGTCATTTATCACATTTCCCAATTTTGCTGTAAGCAAATAAACACAAACTTTTCGTAAATACACATGCATAGACATAGCCATCTTTATTTCACACAGTTGGCATAACATATGTAAACAGCCTGTAACAGTAAGCATATGACTCATCTCTGGAGAACTCAGTCACTACAATATTAGGCACATACTTGGCACAACACACTTTTAGCAAACTTTACATGATCATCACAAACCCGGCATGTTCTAAGACAGATACAACTATTCCAACTGAACAAAATACAAAAACAGATTATGTGCATTAAACACAAATCAGACTTTCTTCTGACATTAGCAATTAACCAAATAACAGTCTCACAAACTTATATAAAACTGACTGGATTTGTTGCTGAGCCTCATTACCTAGATGAATACAATATAGCTGGAAACCCAAACTGCTGTTTTTAAAATTACAAAGTAATATTTAATGTCAAGCCGATAAAACATGCTACAGAAACAAGACAAATTAAGATCACCACAAGAAAGTTGTAGAATAAAGCAATTTAATCAATATTCCACTATGTTGCGCACAATCCAATTGAGGAGGATTTTGTTGTAAACACCAAAAAGTAATACCATAAATTAATTTTGTTTGAGATCCTTTGCAGAGTGGAGTCAGGAGACATCAGCCATAATAAGAGAACTGCTGCCTGTCCAGACAGAACAACTCACTGTCCACTGTTCCCTATACCAGTGAGCCAAGATAAAAGTGTCTATTGTCTGGAAACTGTACTAGTTGTAAAAAGATACTCAGAGCAGTAAGCATAATAATTATCCAAGAAAAAAACAAGCAAAGGCAATCAAGTGTGGAATTAAAAGAATAAAAACACTGCAGACAAAGCGACCCAAGAATGAAATTAATATTCATAGTGGAATGTCTGTCAGAAGTTCCACCATTCAAGGCATCGTTGTAGCATACAAGAGGCCATTGTCTCCCTAGAAGAAAATCAGTATCTGAAGAGGAGAAAAAAATCTGATGCAGCAGTGGTGAGAGGAAAGAAAAGACTTTTCTTGTTACTGGTTGCACTCTTTCAAGCTAAGAAAACTTATGACTTGCTTTCTCTTACCGATAACATTAAAATTGTTTGAAGATCCACCCTCCTTATCACAGCTGCATCAATATGAGCAAAAGAAAAGCCACGCTCTAGCAAACAATTAGAGGAAAAAAAGATGGAATATGCATAGCCTCATTAAGTAAATTTAATTATGCCAGGCGGAATATTAATCGGTGGTTGCTCCAATTAGTGTATTCACTGTAAGGAAGGAGGACTTCAAATTAAACAGAAGTGCAGGGGACAATCGCATACAGATTAGGAAGCTGCATACAATGTGACACAATGCATTTTTTAAATAATTATTAGGATGAAAACAGAATAGAGAAACAGATTGCTCTGTTTTAAGATCAACTCATGAACAATTAGCCAACAGTGTGATGACATAGCTGTCTGTGACTGCATCCACCGCTCTTCTCACACACGATACAGCTTGGCTTTCTCTCTAAAATTAGCATTTTTTTGTTCTTCGTTCTTTTGGAGTGGTGGGGGGGGGGAAACAAACTTCGTACTCACTCTATTTTTTTTCCAAAGGCCAAAACCCTCTCGACAATAGAGGAAAGAAATCCTATCTAACCCACTGCTATAGGCTCTACATAGACGCTGAACTTGAGCCTGAGACTTTGTACCAACAGTGAACTTTATAACACGTGCATTGCAACAATGAAGGAGGAGTTGGAGGGGAAAAAAACACGGAGAAAGAAAAAAAAACGTTATCATGCCAACTTACCATCCACCAGGTCCTGGCTGACATGTCATAACATAGTTGCCATTTTATGGAGCTGTCCGCTGCTTTCCCAGCCATTACGCTGTCAGCAACCTTCATCAGATGCAGCTCAATGGGAAGATAAGACACCTAATCAAGAAACCATCAGCAGTGGCTTGCTGGGCTACATGTAGGCCAATCCTTATCAGACTGCATCATGGGAAAAGCTCCTTTATTAGCAAGAACTCCAACCTCACTGATATAAAGACAAGGATCAGTTTTTTTTCCTTTTCTTGTCTGAAGGGATTGGTGAAACTATCATATGCTGTTTCTGTATCATATGCACCAAGAATTAAGACTCTTGTAAGTGGGTGTCTAACTAATTTGTCTGCCTATGTGGACAAAACTTTATTTGCATTCTCATCTGTTGAATATTGTTTGACGTGGACCACGGCCCACAAAGAGTAGATAAGGAGGGGAAAAAACAGAAGAGAGAGGGAAGGGTTTCATTCTGTGTGATATAATTGTTCAGCATTAATATCTCCCACCCCCACCTAGACATAACCGTTCCATTATCGCAAAAGGGGCTTGGTTTAAGTGTCACATATACAGCCACACACAAACACATGCACAAGCACTAGAACACACAGGTAGCAGCTGGACACAAATTTGCCAAGGGCTGTAACCCTCCTCCAAGCAGTGTGGACATATGGAAACAATTTAACCTTTTGTTAACAATTTAACTCATTTGTGTTCTACCCTGGGAAACCCCAGTGTGGCATAGTGTGTGTTCTAAGATATGAAATCTAACTTGCCTAAATAAAACCTTGGGACTATAATACTAAATTTATAATAGTTAAAAAAAACGCACTGACTGTGTAGGTTTCAGAGGCACAGGTAAATCATTTCTGATTCTGCAGCAATTCATTTGAGAAACATATCATGAGAATCAATTCCTAAAAAATAAACTAAAGAAAATCTGCTGTAAAAAGCTGGCAAATATTTATCAAGCAAACTAAAATATCCTATGAGATTTATAGGTAGCAACTGTATGTATTGTAAAAAGGTAAGATTTAGAGAGAGAGAGAGAGAGAGAGAGAGAGAGAGAGAGAGAGAGAGAGAGAGAGAGAGAAAGGTGTTGTAGTTAGATTATATAGTTTGAAAGTTTGATTGTACAAAAAAAAAAAAATTTTGCATTTACTTTTTAAAAATAATGCAATATGCAGTATTATATACATTAATAAATATTTTATGTCACCAATCTTGTAATGTCATTTTCAACATATTACTTAAGTTGTTCTGGCGCTATATGTCTGAAATTTTTTTTGATGCTTATCACTAATATTTGTAGAATTTCAAAATTGACTAAATTGTTTAACTAATTTAGCTATACTGTATATTCATTCAGGCGCTAATGAAAATGCAAATCTTTACAGAACTCATATCATATTTATTCCATCACAATTGATGTCAAGAGGTTAAACCTAAATTTGGTTAATATCTAGTAAACTAAAGGAAAATTTATCATAGGTAAAGTATATATTATCATGGTGATTTTAGATTACATGTAATAACTAATATAAAATTTGATATATTAGGTTTACATGTTGTATTTATGTGGCACTCGATCCCATACCTGTACTGTATTTTCATGAGGTGTCAACTATCTACCAGCAGGTAAGCCCATATGTAGAAATTATTGAAAATATTTGCAAAATCTTCCCTTTAAAGTTTATCTCGTATTTTAGAATAGTCTAGATCCTAGAAAAGTAAATTGGAAAGAAAGGTAGGTAACTTGAAGCAAAAATATTAATGTTAAAATAGTTGTTGGATTTAAGAAGATAACTGTGGATGTTTCCAGAAATGCAGCAGCAGAGAGGACTACTAGAATGAGTTAATTATTAATGGGAACTTATACAATGGCCAGACTATGGGCCTCATTTATCAATTAGTTTTATCATACTCAACATGTGATAAAACTTGTTGTGTATGATAATGGTGCTCCTGCCAATTACCTCCCAACTGTTATGTTTCAAACAGATGACAGGAGCTGATTGGCAGGAGCACTATTATCATAGGCAACGAGTTTTGTCACTTGTTGCCTTTGATAAAATTCATTGATAAATGAGGCCCTATATCAGTATTCAGAAAGATTTTGGAAATTTCAGTACAGCTATTGCAAATGTGTTGTGATCTATGGTGAGATAACAAAGGTAAGGAGCACCTTTCACTTTTCCCGATCTTTTTATAAATTCCCCTCTGTATCCTCCCTTGACTTCACCACCAACTTCCCTTACAAAATGTATTTTATTTCTGATAAGCAATCTGTTCCTTCTGCATATACTCCATTGGCTTCTGTGACACTGTCATCTTCTGGTTTGCCTCCTAGCTTTCCAGCTGTTTCTTTCTGTACTTATATCTGACTCTTTCTGTCCTTTCCCTCTAACAATTGGTGTCCCGCAAGGGTCCAGACTTTGCCCTTTTCTCTTTGCTCACCTCTTTCCTTGGTCCACTTATCAGTTCCTTCAATACCATCTCTATGCCCTAAACGCCACTGACCTTTTCCTCTTCTCTGTGCCCATCTATCTGCTATCTCCTCTTGGATGTCTTTCTTAGACTCAACATGTTCAAAATGGAATACATACTCTTTCCTACCTCAAGAATCCCTATACCTCCTCCCTCCATTGACAATATTACCACTCTGTTCCTTAAGTTAGCTAACTGGATGTTATCCTAAACTCCTCCATTCCTTCAACCCAGACATTCAGTCTCCATTGACAATATTACACTCTTCTATGTTCCTCAAGTAGGCTGCATAGTTGTTATATTTAATTTTACCCCCAATAACTCTCTATCCCAATCCTGCACTTCCATACTTGCAACATCTCCAGGATTAGACACTTCTTCACTGTAGATGAAACTAACACTCTCATCCACTCTGTTATTATCTCTTACCTTGACGACTACAACCACCATGTTTCTGGCCAAATGTTCACCCACTGCTCCCAATTTCTATCCTTCCTCAATGTCGCTGCTTAATTGATTTTAATCTGTAACTGCTCTGCCTCTGCCTCTGCCTCCCTGCTCTTCTAGTCACTACACTGGCTATTTGAGAGTCTACAAAATCCATTTTAAACTTCTGAACCTCACCTATAAAGTGTCATGGCACTACGGGTTTATTGATTTGAGTCGGGGCCCCTTGGCTTAGCTGTACCTGCTGGAGTGTGAATGAAGCTGGATGGCTAAATTATGCTATTCCTTATGCAGGCCATTAGGAGTATCAGATGACTGGTGATGCAGAGTGAGGAGCAGAACAAGTAGAGAGAAAAGGAACAGGCTAGTCCATGGCTGTAGCAGTAAGTAGGATATTAGCAGACTGTAATTATACTAGAACTAGGTGCTGGAAGCAAATTTGAAGCAGGCTGCAGGACATGCTATGAAGCAATGGTGGAGCAGGTGTGCTGGAGCACATTGAGGCATAATGCTTGTGAAGTAATTACAAGAGTAGGTGTCCTGGTACACACTCAGGCAGAATACTTGTGAAGCAAATACTGGAGCAGGTAATCTGGATAGCACTGGAGCAGAATGCTATAAAGCAATAGTAGTGCAGGTACAGATTCAGGAGCCATGGTAATGATCCTCAAAGAGAGATAATGTACCAGCAATGTTCTGTTAGGAGTTCCTGATTTAAATAGGGCACCCTGAGTGCTGATAGACTGAGTGAGATACGTGACTGGAGTACTGGGAGTTGGTTAGACAGAATGTATCATGTGATACAGGCAGAGATGACAGCGCCCATGATTTAGAACATCAGGATCACCAGTCACACTTACAGATAAGTGATCACAGGTCTCAGAAATGCCATTGGTGGCCAGCAAGGACACAAATGGCAGTAAGGTGACACTGTCAGACCCAGTAATGGGGACCTGGACCCTGATGTGTAACAGTGCCCCCTCTTAGGAGTGACTACTGGACACTTGGTTTGCGGCTTTGAATGGAACCGAAGGTGGAATAAGGAGACCAAATCTGATGAATGCATATTGGAAGCGATGACCCAAGCTCTATCCTTTTCAATCAATAAGGTATTGAAGATGACCATGTCTGAATCTGGAATTAAGTATGAACTTGACCGCATATTTTTATCCATGCTGTGTCTGAAGTTTTCGAGAGACCTGACTGGAAGAGTAAAAGCATTTGAGCACCATGTGTTTCAGGAGTGGGATATGAAAGGAAATATGGATCTGAAGCTAGAAAGGCAACTGGAACTTGTACAAGATGGGGTTTATAACTTCATACTAAATGGTTGATATACCGAAGTGAAAATTTCATTGATGGTATCCGAAGGTGAAGATTACATGTGGACAATTAGGTTGTAAACTTGGGATAGTTTTCTCTTGTCTGCACAGAATTTGTAGCATTGAGATGCCTTAATGAGAGAAGTCTTAACCCGCTACCAATATGGCAAAATTTCGGATGTAAGACTCAGCGGCTGGATCAGAGGCTGATGGGATGTGAATGAATGGTATCGAGGGTGTAACCCATATACTGTATGAAACTTAGTAGATGAGGAGGACTCATGATAATTGTTATTGTGGGCAAATTCAGCCCATGGAGGTGGGTCAGACCAGTCATCCTGCAATGATGATATATACAGGTGGAAAAAGGTCTCCAGGTCTTGGTTAAGTCGCTCAGTTTGGCCATTCGATTGCAGATGGTACGCAGAGGAGATGTTTAGTTTTACTTTGCACAGAGATAGATTGCGGCCATAAACTGTTATTTATGCAATACAAAGGGATGAATGTTTTTCCCTGATGAAGGGTGGAGATCTGAGTAATTGCTGCCACACAAGGCTGAGGGATCTTCATCGTCAATCATGGATAATTTGCTTTGCAGTTCTAGTGGCCCAGGTGGAAGGATATTTGGATGTCAAAGCATGACAAGAACAGGGACCACTGAGCCTGACACAGTATCATGCACTGTGCTGATTTGAGGTAGAGGAAATTTTCGTGGTCTGTATAGATAGTAACTGGGAAGCATGCTCCTTCCAACAGATGCCTCTGTACCTGTAGGGCTAATTTAATTGCGAGAAGCTCTTTGAGACTGCTGCAATCCCGTATGCAGTATGCAGTGGACTTGCAAAAATATGCTAATTACTCAGCCACTATCTTGTGCACATAGACACTCACCTCTGGCATCTCACATCCACCACTTACATACAACAGTGAACCTCTGAGCAAGCCTATGCTATCTCAGAATGAAAGTCTCACCTAAGACACCCCCGTCGCTGGGCCTCCCTCGCTGCATATGAATTCAAAGAGGCTCACTACGGCACACCCAGAAAATGGTCCGGACATGCCTGCATTTTTCTAGGCATTACATTCTCCAAATACTGACTACCTGTCACTTGTCACCTGTCACTTACTTTGTGAATAAATCCTCTCTGCAACAGTCATTGCTAACCAATCGCTGCACATACGCAGTACAGCTTTGGAGCAGTAGCAAAAAATCACTCCACTGCATCCTTCATTGATATTGCATTCATCTCTGAATCAGGCTCTTTGAAACCGATAGAGTTGTTTCTCTTGGCAGGTTGGAATATCCAGGAGAACAACCTGCATGGGTAAAATTTGCCATCAGGCGCTTTCTGGGAGAGAAAATTGGGGGTAAGTATCCGCACTGACCTCATCCAAATGGGATCAAACAAATATGAGTATGGTATTATGAAACCAACATACTTTTAAGACATCATAATATGGTACAATCCTATTCAATCACAGAGTTGGTGGTGCTCCCTAAAGTCAGGTGTGTCATATATAAACCAAAGAAGAAAAGAAAATTCTTTTTGTAGGAGTATTCATTAGACTACAAATTATTATTTAAAACATTATTTTTTATTGATATACATTTTCTCTGCTTTAATGCCTTTTTACAATAAAAATACATATTTAAAAGGACACACTTTATGAGATTGTATAATTGGTGTCCCAAGAATAGTACAGAAAGTTTAATTTTATGATACAGGTCACAAGTAAAGAAAGTGCAAAAGTATTATAATGTAGGATAATTGTTCAAAGTAATTGGACAAATAAACACAAAAAAAGGTGGTTACAGTGTATACAACACATTGATGCAAATACAAATAAGAATAAAAATTGCAAATGCAACTAAAGAAACCGAAAAGCAAATAAAGCAAGAACATTTTTTCCAGTCAGTGTGTTTTCTGGAAAAAACTGCTCCCAATCCAACAGATGACACATCCACCTCTAGAAAGAATGGGAGTGCAATATCTGGTTTGCTTAGTATAGGTGCTAAAATGAATGTTTGTTTGAGTTGCTGGAAGGTCAACTGAGCATTTTCAGACCGCTTGCCTAGATTGACACACTTCTTGGTGATAGCTGTATGTCACGATCTGTACGGGAAATCCTCAGGTGAGGGTAAAAGCCAGGGGGTTAGTGTAGCTAGGGGACAATGACTAGGTCTCCCTATTGCAGCCATACCCAGGTTTGGCTAGACCTGCCCAGAGGCGCGGAGTCTAACCCACTTGGTGGTCTTCACCAGTGACCCCTCCAATCGGGATTTGAGTTTCGCTGCACCAAGTAGGCAGGTTGCGGCCCTCTGGACAGGTACCTGGGAGTAACAGAAAGACCGTGACTATATTAGCATGAATATCTTAACACAAGATGTGAAGGGACTACTTGAACACCGGAGTTTAGATAATACTTTGAACATAGGAGTTGAAATAATAATCGAACACAGGAGTTGAGATAATGGTTGAAAACAGGAGTTGAAATAAATACTTGAACACTGGTGAAGAACGGAATACTTGAACACTGGAATGTAAGTGCTGCTGGTGTTGATAAGGGGTATGTAAGTGTATGTAAGTGCTGCTGGTGTTAGGTGGAGGTGTAACTGTTGCTGGTATTGGGGTGTTGGTCAAGGGGGGAGGATAAGTCTTGGTGCTGCTGAGATTGGAGTGTTGGTAGAGGGTGTAAGTGTGTCTCTGGGTGTGGCTGGGATTGGTCAGAGGGGTTGGAATGTAACTCTGGGTGCTGCTGAAGTTGGTCAGAGGGGTGGGAGTGTAACTCTGGGTGCTGCTGGGGTGTTGGTAGAGTGCGTATGTGTGTCTCTGGGTACTGCTGGGGTTGGTCAGAGGGGTGTGAGTGACTCTGGGTACTGCTGGGGTTGGCCAGAGGGGTGGGAGTGTAACTCTGGGTGCTGCTGGGGTTGGTCAGAGGGGTGGGAGTGTAACTGTGGGTGCTGCTGTGGTTGGTCAGAGGGGTGGGAGTGTGTCTCTGGATGCTGCTGAGTTGGTCAGAGGAGTGGGAGTGTAACTCTGGGTGCAGCTGGGGTGTTGGTAGAGGGCATAAGTGTGTCTCTGTGTGCTGCTGGGGTTGGTCAGAGGGGTGTGAGTAACTCTGGGTGCTGTTGGAGTTGGCTAGAGGGGTGGGAGTGTAACTCTGGAGGCTGCTGGGGTTGTTCAGAGGGGTAACTGTGCTGCTGGGGTTGGTTAGAGGGGTGGGTGTGTAACTCCGGGTGCTGCTGGGGTTGGTCAGAGGGGTGGGAGTGTAACTCTGGGTACTGCTGGGGTTGGTCAGAGGGGTGGGAGTCTGTCTCTGGGTGCTGCTGGGGTTGGTCAGAGGGGTGGGAGTGTGTCTCTGGGTGCTGCTGGGGTTGGTCAGAGGGGTGGGAGTGTGTCTCTGAGTGCTGCTGGGGTTGGTCAGAGGGGTGGGAGTGTTACTCTGGTTGCTGCTGGGGTGTTGGTACAGCTGGTAATGGTTTCTATAGGTCCTGTTGAGATTTTAAGCAGGGGGAGTATGCCAGGTTGCTGCTGGGGTGATGGTTGGAGGTGAGTGTAACTCTGTGAGGCCCATTGATCATTGCATATTTGCCGCCTTAATCCCTGAAAACACCAGTTTCAACATTTCATTAATATCATGCTCCTGTGAGCAGTTGCTTCATGTGCGGGACCCACCCCCCCCCAAAGAGGTGCAGCATCGACCCCAACATGCTGTGGCTGCACCCCCGCTAGTGGGGTCCACGGGAAGTTGCTGTACCAGGGCCCAAGATGTCTCTTGGCAGCCCTGGCTGCAGGCCATGCACCATTTTAGTTGCACTTCATTGTACTGTCTCTAATGTGTCTATATCCTTCTGGAGATATGGCCTCCAGAACTAAACACAGTATTCTAGATGAGGCCGTACCAAAGACTATACCGTGGCATTATCACTTCTTTTTTCCTGCTACTGATTCCTCTCCCTATGCAACCAAGCATCTGACTTGCCTTCCTCAATGCTTTGGTGCATTTTCCATTATAGTGTCATTAATACTATATTTAGCCTTTAGGTTATTGAGACCCAAGTGCATGATTTTGCATTTTTTGACATTAAACTGTATTTGCCATGTTCTTGTCCATTTCTCTAGTCTACCCAGATCCTCAGTCATTTTACCCCTCCTGGTCTACCCTGTTGCATACTTTTGTGTCATCTGCAAAAAGGCATACTTTCCCTTCAATACCATTTGCAATATCACCAACATAGATATTAAAAAGCACCGGCCTAAGTACTGATCCCTGGGATACTCCACTGGTGACCTTCCCCTCCCGTGAATACACTCCATTTACTACAACTCTCTGTTTCCTATCCTGCAGCCAAGATCTTATCCATTCAACAGTCATAGAATCCAGTCCCAAGCTTTCCAGTTTGTTTATCATTCTGCGATGCAGGACCGTGTCAAAAGCCTTACTAAAGTCTAGATAAGCTATATCTACGGCCCCCCCTTGATCTCTACTTTTGTCACCTAGTCAAAAAAGTCAATAAGATTTGTTTGGCAGGATCTTCCCTGAGTAAATCCATGCTGTTTGGGATCCTGTAAATTGTTGGATTTGGGATATTCCACCACTCTTTCTTTTAATAGTGTTTCCATAATTTTTCCAAATACTGATGTAAGGCATACTTGTCTGTAGTTACTTGTTTCTTCTTTGCTGCCACTTTTGTACACTGGTATTACATTTGCTCTTTCCAGTCCTCTGGAATTACTCCTGATACTAGCGACTGGTTGAATAATTCTGTTAATGGTGTTACCAGGACCCCTTTAAGCTCTTTTAGTATCCTTGGATGTATCCCATCGGGCCCCATTGATTTATCCACTTTCAGTTTTGAGAGGTTTTGTTAGGATCCTCTCCTCTGTAAATGAAATTTCATATATCTAATTTTTATGAACGCCTCTGCAACTTAACTGTGGCCCCTTTCCCTCTCCTCCTGTAGTGAATACTGAACAAAAATAATTATTTAGATGATCTGCTATTTCTTTGTCTCCCTTGATAATGTACTCACTCTCTGTCTTAAGCTGGGCATCCACTATACAATTCTCTGTCAGATATCTGTCCAATCTGGCTGGTTGGAATGAAAACCTGGTAATGGATGGGAGCAAATGCCAGTTGATCAAATGGTTTTAAACACTGAAAAAAAGACAAAAAAAAATTTGTTCAATTTGGTTCAATTTGTGTGTTTTAACCAATTTGTCTGAACAACCATTTTTGGCTATTTTCCAGTGTTTGTGAGCAAATGGACGATTGTCATTTGCTCCCATACATTACCAGGTTTTCATTCCAACCAGCCAGATTGGACAGATATCTGACAGAGAATTGTATAGAGGATGCCCAGCTTTATTATTATTCCTCCATTAGACTTCCTCCTTTCACTTATAGGGCTCTATTTATTAACATAATTTTTACTAAAATAAAGTGAAAAAATGGTGTTTTCACACCCTTTTCACATTATTTTAGTATCACCTAAAGTTATTAAAGGGCAATTGGAGTAGATTTGGAGCATTTGCCCAGCCACCCCCCCTCCCCGCCTTCCAAACAGGGTGAGCTGTCAATCAGCATCGACAGCCGCCCCTTTTGGATGCGAGCGCCGGAGCGAGTGCTTTTTGTGCTCACTCCGGGGCTCGCGCAAGCGCAGTGCACACTGCCTAACAATCGACCCGCTTGCGAGTGCATAGAGCTTGCGAGTGGGTCTGAATCAGGCCCTATATGCCAGGAGAATGACTCATGAGTCATCATGACAATCTAGTTCAATCAGCTCCACAGAGTCCTCACAAAGACTGAGCACAGCAGTGCCACCTGTGGTAGTTTAGCAATACTAACTCATGATGAATGCATGAGAGAGCTGATGGAGAATGTATCATGTGACTTGTGAACTACATGATCCACTGGCCTAAATTAACTACTGAAATATATGCCAGGAGAATGACTCATGAGTCATCATGACAATCTAGTTCAATCAGCCACTCGCAATATCTGAGCACAGCAGTGCTACCTGTGGTCATTTAGCAGTACTGACTCATGCCTAATGGATCTGCTGTGCTCTCTCTCACTGTGTCTAACTCCTCTCACTTGTTTTAGTTTCTGATGAACTAATCTTTGCCAGAGCTGTGAACTATATCAACTGGTTCACTTGAAGATTAGTTCATTTTGAACTAATCATTCGTGAACTACCCATCACTAATAATCTCCTCTGACCGCTAATGCAATTCAGCTTCCAGCATTGCTTCTACTCTCTGTAAATGTTTAGAGCCTAGTTCCCCTTCATCATAAGGACCAGTCCTTATGGCAAAGGGGTACTAGTGTACCCTATATAAGCAGGCTATTTCCCCTTTGCTGTAAGGACCTTTTTGCCCTCTAGTGGCAAGATCCTGCATATGAAGGGTATCTAGCAAGCTCTGCACAAATTACGCTATTTCACCTTTGCTGAGAAGACCTTTTTATGTTTTTAAGACATCTAGTGGATAGGTCCTTTGCGGCAAAGAGGAACTACCAAGCTCTGTACAAATCAGGGTTTTTCCCCTTTGCCGAAAGGACATCTCTGTGATAGATAGATAGATAGATAGATAGATATTTAGATATATAGGGAAGTTGTTATCCTGTCTGTGTGATAGAGAGATAAGGAAGTTGGTACAATGAAAAAGCAAACAGTGTACCCATTCTGTATGATAGAGATATAGGGGAATTGGTACAATGGGGAAGCATACAGTGTATCCGTTCTGTATGATAGAGATATAGGGAAGTTGGTACAATGAGGAAGCATACAGTGTATCCTGTCTGTATGATAGAGATATAGGGAAATTGGTACAATGAGGAAGCATACAGTGTATCTGCTCTGTATGATAGAGATATAGGGAAGTTGGTACAATGAGGAAGCATACAGTGTATCCGGTCTGTATGATAGAGATATAGGGAAATTGGTACAATGAGAAGCATACAATGTATCCGGTCTGTATGATAGAGATATAGGGAAGTTGGTACAATGAGGAAGCATACAGTGTATCCGGTCTGTATGATAGAGATATAGGGAACTGGTACAATGAGGAAGCATACAGTGTATCCGGTCTGTATGATAGCGATATAGGGAAATTGGAACAATGAGGAAGCATACAGTGTATCCGGTCTGTATGATAGAGATATAGGGAAGTTGGTACAATGAGGAAGCATACAGTGTATCCGATCTGTATGATAGCGATATAGGGAAATTGGTACAATGGGGTAGCATACAGTATATCCGGTCTGTATGATAGAGATATAGGGAAGTTGGTACAATGGGGTAGCATACAGTATATCTGGTCTGTATGATAGAGATATAGGGAAGTTGGTACAATGATGAAGCATACAGTGTATCCGGTCTGTATGATAGAGATATAGGGAAATTGGTACAATGAGAAGCATACAATGTATCCGGTCTGTATGATAGAGATATAAGGAGTTGGTACAATGAGGAAGCATACAGTGTATCCGGTCTGTATGATAGAGATATAGGGAATTGGTACAATGAGGAAGCATACAGTGTATCCTGTCTGTATGATAGCGATATAGGGAAATTGGAACAATGAGGAAGCATACAGTGTATCCGGTCTGTATGATAGAGATATAGGGAAATTGGTACAATGGGGAAGCATACAGTGTATCCGGTCTGTATGATAGTGATATAGGGAAATTGGTACAATGAGGAAGCATACAATGTATCCGGTCTGTATGATAGAGAAATAGGGAAGTTGGTACAATGAGGAAGCATACAGTGTATCCAGTCTGTATGATAGAGAAATTGGGAAGTTGGTACAATGAGGAAGTATACAGTGTATCCGGTCTGTATGATAGAGATATAGGGAAATTGGTACAATGAGAAGCATACAATGTATCCGGTCTGTATGATAGAGATATAAGGAGTTGGTACAATGAGGAAGCATACAGTGTATCCGGTCTGTATGATAGAGATATAGGGAATTGGTACAATGAGGAAGCATACAGTGTATCCTGTCTGTATGATAGCGATATAGGGAAATTGGAACAATGAGGAAGCATACAGTGTATCCGGTCTGTATGATAGAGATATAGGGAAATTGGTACAATGGGGAAGCATACAGTGTATCCGGTCTGTATGATAGTGATATAGGGAAATTGGTACAATGAGGAAGCATACAATGTATCCGGTCTGTATGATAGAGAAATAGGGAAGTTGGTACAATGAGGAAGCATACAGTGTATCCAGTCTGTATGATAGAGAAATTGGGAAGTTGGTACAATGAGGAAGTATACAGTGTATCCGGTCTGTATGATAGAGATATAGGGAAATTGGTACAATGAGGAAGCATACAGTGTATCCGGTGTGTATGATTGAGATATAGGGAAATTGGTACAATGATAAGCATACAGTGTATCCGGTCTATATGATAGAGATATAGGGAAGATGGTACAATGGGGAAGCATACAGTGTATCCGGTCTGTATGATAGAGATATTGGGAAGTTGGTACAATGAGGAAGCATACAGTGTATCTGGTCTGTATGATAGAGATATAGGGAAATTGGTACAATGAGGAAGCATACAGTGTATCCGGTGTGTATGAATGAGATATAGGGAAATTGGTACAATGAGGAAGCATACAGTGTATCCGGTCTGTATGATAGAGATATAGGGAAGTTGGTACAATGGGGAAGCATACAGTGTATCCGGTCTGTATGATAGAGATATAGGGAAATTGGTACAATGAGGAAGCATACAGTGCATCCGGTCTGTATGATAGCGATATAGGGAAATTGGTACAATGAGGAAGCATACAGTGTATCCGGTGTGTATGATAGAGATATAGGGAAATTGGTACAATGGGGAAGCATACAGTGTATCCGGTCTGTATGATAGAGATATAGGGAAATTGGTACAATGGGGAAGCATACAGTGTATCCGGTCTGTATGATAGAGATATAGGGAAATTGGTACAATGAGAAGCATACAGTGTATCCGGTCTCTATGATAGAGATATAAGGAAATTGGTACAATGAGGAAGCATACAGTGTATCCGGTCTGTATTATAGAGATATACGGAAATTGGTACAATGAGGAAGCATACAGTGTATCCGGTCTGTATGATAGAGATATAGGGAAATTGGTACAATGGGGAAGCATACAGTGTATCCGGTCTGTATGATAGAGATATAGGGAAATTGGTACAATGAGGAAGCATACAGTGCATCCGGTCTGTATGATAGCGATATAGGGAAATTGGTACAATGAGGAAGCCTACAGTGTATCTGGTTTGTATGATAGCGATATAGGGAAATTGGTACAATGAGGAAGCATACAGTGTATCCGGTGTGTATGATAGAGATATAGGGAAATTGGTACAATGGGGAAGCATACAGTGTATCCGGTCTGTATGATAGAGATATAGGGAAATTGGTACAATGGGGAAGCATACAGTGTATCCGGTCTGTATGATAGAGATATAGGGAAATTGGTACAATGGGGAAGCATACAGTGTATCCTGTCTGTATGATAGAGATATAGGGAAGTTGGTACAATGAGGAAGCATACAGTGTATCCGGTCTGTATGATAGAGATATAGGGAAATTGGTACAATGAGGTAGCTTACAGTTTTTTCACACCCTTTTCACATTATTTTAGTATCACATAAAATTATTAAAGGGCAATTGGAGTAATTTTCGTGAAAAATTACAACATGCAGTGGAAGGGGAGGCAGATTTCAGAGCTGGCACACTCATGCATTGGTGGTAGGTGGGGGGTTATAGGTGGTACACTTCGGTGGTGGCAGCAGCAACAGGGGGGTAGACAGTGGAAGGGGGGAGGAGGGAACATCGGAGAAGATTGCGCAGGGGCTTCGCAGGGACAAAGCTTTCTATCGCAAGGTCTGTCCCTGTAAGGGGTTTTTGATAAATCCCTGTGATATTTCCTAAATTCTCAATGCGAATTTAGGCAAAAACATCACACTACAACCTGCATTTCAAATGTGGATTGTAGTAAATAGGGGCCACAGACAGATAGGGAAGGAAGACGTTATCTTGTCTGTGTGATAGAGAGATAGGGAAGCAGTTATCATGTCTGTGTGATCGATAGATCGATAGATCGATAGATAGGAACGTTGTTAGAATATCCTGTCTGTGTGATAGAGAGGTAGGAAAGTTGATACAACAAGGAAGCATACAGTGTAACCTGTCTGTGTGACAGAGAGTTAAGCTGGGTACACATTTAACAATGTGTACCCAACCAACCTATCGTGTGACGGGACCCGTGATAGAAAGATAGGGAAGATGTTATCTTGTCCGTGTGATAGAGAGATAGGAACATTGGGCCTGATTCAGACCCACTCGCGAGCGGCTGTCCGCTCGCAAGTGGGCCGATGTTATGCACTGAGCATGCGCACGACGGAGGGAGGAAAGTCCTTCGCTCGTTGTGTCTGATCAAAGGGGGCGTGCTGTCGATGTTGATGACAGCACGCCCCCTTTGGTGGGCGTGCCGGGGGCGTGCCTCCCTGACGGGGGCGTTCCCACGGGAACGCCTCCCGTCAGAAGCCGGCCCACTGACATCACTAGTGATGTCAGTGGGAGTGATTTTGGCTCTGATAGAGCCAAAATCACTCCGGAGTTTGCGGTTGAAAACCTCAACCGCAGGCTCCGGCTCGCAGTTTCGATGGTCGCGATGGTCACGACCATCGCGGCCATCAAAATGCACGCTCGTATATACTGTGGGTGGTGACCCACAGCTATACGAGCTTCCAGGAGGACGCTCCATTTTCATGGAGGGCGGCCCTCATTCAGAGCGTGCGCTCTGCTCAGAGCGTACGGCTCTGAATGAGGGCCATTGTTAGAATGTCCTGTCTGTGTGATAGAGAGATAGAGAAGTTGGTGCAATGAGGAAGCATACAGTGTGAATCAGATTGTGTTTAAATCAAATTAGCTAATAGCTAATTTGATTTGCTTCCTGATGTTATTAAGGGGTTGTCTATGAGCCGCACCTAAAGAGGTTGCAAGTGCGGAAGTCTGCGGCAGCCAGATTTACAACCTTATGTTACTGCGAATATCCATCCATCTTCAAGCGGAAGGCCCTACCGCCTATTATTTTTCCATCTGAAGCCTGAACTGTCATAATTAATACTGGGAATTGCACTCACCTCATGCTGGGTGCAAATCCGTCAGAAACAGGTGTCTCACCACGCCCGTATGCTTTAAACAAGCACAGAGCTAAGGCTACATTCCCATTACACTCCCAAAAGACAAAGACAAATGTGTTCCATGTGCCTGTATGGTAGACAGGGAAGCAATCGGGAAGCCGACTGCCTATATACTGGCGGCCAGCTTCCCGAATGTCTTATCCCAGCAAGGGTGAAATGCCGGGCGTCTAGATGTAGATGCCCGCATTTCACCGATGCCGGGAGACCGGCGCCCGGCATCACGATCGTAGTGATGCTGGGCGCCGCGAGCGGACAGCCACACAGGGGGGGTTAGGTTTAGGGCTCCCGGGGGGGACTTAGTGTTAGGCACCCCCCCGGGAGGGTTAGGGTTAGGCTAGGGGGAGGGAGGGTTAGGGTTAGGCATCCCCCCGGGGGACTTAGGCTTAGGTAGTGGGGAAGGGGGTGGTTAGGGTTAGGCACTTCGAGGGGGGATTAGGGTTAGGCACTTGGGGGGAAAGTTAGGGTTAGGCACCCCTAAGGAGGGTTAGGGTTAGGGCGGTTAGGTTAGGTTAGTGGATACTTACCTATCCACGATCGGGATTTCCAGTGCTGTCGGGCTTCCGCTGCATCGCACTCTGCTCCTGTCGGGATGCCGCTGACGGGCATACCCATTCCGGTAGACACCCTCAAATGCCCATTTCACTGAAAGAGATCTATCAACTCTTTTAATCTCCATCAGTGCGTGTGTGCATGGAATGGCACATGTGCAGACTGAGATTGCTGTCTACAGCACATGCAGTTTGTAAAAACATGACTTACCTATCCGGCAGGTCCAGCGATATCCTCCTCCTTCCATCATCCTCTGCTCTGTTGCCAACAGCCTACCACTTCCGATGACGTGCTAATGACTAATGTGTGACCTCTATCTGTGCATGCACATTGCGCTTCAACCTAGTGGAGACTAAGCAATGCCTGGAAGACTTTGCCGAAGCCGGAAAGGCTATGAGGACGTACCACTAATGCCATCTATATCACATAAGCGGTTTGGATACATTTATTGACAGTCAAAATTTAGACAGGTACAATACTTAGAAAACCAAAATGTCGACATGGACATTCAATATGTAGATAGTCAAAAGGTAGACAGGTTGAAATGGTGACAGTTAAAATGTAGACACAGTTAAAATGTAGACATAGCTAAAACCAGTAAACAGCGAGTCTGATATTTCCTTTAAAAATAACTAAATGATGGTGCGCTAATAAAAATGGTTAAACACACTCAAGTAGGATTGACAGGGCAGAATTTAAACCAGGACGCCAATTTTTGCTCAATATATTTTATATCAATAACGAGTATCAAATGACAATATACATACATTAAACACACATAAAAAACATGTATAAAATATAGACCACAATTCGGATCCTCATATATCTGTACTAGGACCCGATATTTAGTCCATAGTGCCACAATTCGATATTAGTATTATAAAACCATTTGGCTCTCGCCAGACTCGTGAATAAGGAAGTCCTTTTAATGGTCCCACGGACCAATTTTCTTCAGTTTAAATCAAAACGGGATATTCGCAATGATAGTCCTTTATAATATAGAACTTTTGATGTATACAATTCCGATCAGCCCGCTTGCATAGTTAGGAAGCTCCGGTTTGAAGGTGCACAAAGGCTCCAATAACATCAGCCTGTGACTGCCTCTCTTTAGCCGCTTGCACACTCCGACTACTGGAGATTTACCTCTGTTGGATTTCCAAGTGATCGGCTTCAGTGATGTATAGAGGCACTAATTTAGTCAGCCTGTGACCGCCTCTCTCTTATCGCCCGTGTGCTGCTAGTCCTGGAAGTCCGTCTCAGTTAGGATATATGCGGCTCACTGTATCTATACAGCAAAGTTTCCAAAGCTTCCAATCAAAGCAAGATGATGTCTGGCAAGCAGTACCAACACAATAGTAGGTATCTCTGATGCGTTTCGCTTCCACCTACCACTTCCGATGACGTGCTAATGACTAATGTGTGACCTCTATCTGTGCATGCACATTGCGCTTCAACCTAGTGGAGACTAAGCAATGCCTGGAAGACTTTGCTAAAGCCGGAAAGGCTATGAGGACGTACCACTAATGCCATCTATATCACATAAGTGGTTTGGATACATTTATTGACAGTCAAAATTTAGACAGGTACAATACTTAGACAACCAAAATGTCGACATGGACATTCAATATGTAGATAGTCAAAAGGTAGACAGGTTGAAATGGTGACAGTTAAAATGTAGACACAGTTAAAATGTAGACATAGTTAAAACCAGTAAACAGCGAGTCTGATATTTCCTTTGTAATGCTAATTGCAATGAAACTTACAATCAGATTGTAGTTAGCAAATGATAGTCTGTAATATGCTATGAGCTGCTGTGGAACTACACATGCCAGCATATCTAGCTACATTAATTGCGGTCGTAATTGCTCTGGCTGCTAAACCCCATGATGGTAGTGCTGCTGTTAGGGCATGCTAATAATGTGGCAGGGCATGTTGTCATGTGTAGTTCCACAGCAGCATACATTAGTTGCTACGGCCATATTTGGCGCTGTTGCTAATGCTGTTCACAGTAGCACTAAATAAATTACAAGGAGCTGTAGCTCTAGTCCCTGCTTAGTTGCGCTAAACAAAGCATGTACACCTGCTTTTATTTTGACAGCAGCATTGGCATAACTTTTTGCCAGCCGCCGCCCGGAACTACGATAGATTTTAGCGTCCCCCCATTATTATAATAAACTCCTTATCCCATATCAGTAATTGTTTCCCCTCCATTGGTGCTTACCAAAATGTGCTCCTCACACACCCTCCTACTTTTAATTTCTTGTGCTACTCAACCCTTCCATCTGTATGTTCTGTATATGCCCCTCACCCCCCACTGTGCTGTCGATACCGAATAATTGGGTAAGACGGAATCTGTTTGGCAATCAGGAAAACCTGCAAGACGCCATCTTGTGAATGGCAGCAAGACTCCGTTTTAGAAAAGAAAGCTTACACAAGCGCCATTTTGTCAAAAATACATAGGACCTCATTCAGAGCCGGACGCTATTTGCGCTCGCTCGTTCAGAAAAAAGGGGTGGCTATTCAAATGAACCGTTCGCTCTTTGCGGTCTGTTCACGCCTCTAGGTCTGAACGAGCGAACCAAACATGCGGTCGTTTTTTGGAAAACTACGCCTCCTGGCCGCTCGCATCCTACGTCATGTCCGCTATTTATTAGATTAATCGAGTACATCGACCAGCGTATGAACTGCTCGCTATTCTTGTGGTTGGTTTTTCCTACCGCAATCTTGCGAGCAGTTCTGACTATAATATAACCCAGTGACGTGGTCAATGATGCTGCTGTATTAATTATGCACACCCATAAAACGCCCGTTTTGACCTTTAAGCACGCCTGCGTTCGGATCTCCACTCCCCGTTTTCAAGCACCTTCCCCTGTTACCACCCACATACGCCTCCTCCTGTCACTCAAAATAGCAGGCATTCGCTATTTAGTGAACAAACGATTTTCGGCTGCACTCACTGGTTCGCGCATGCGTATTACGATCCGTACGCATGCGCAGTTGTGCAAACATCGCTCGGAACGAACGAGCGGCCGCTTACGAGCGGCTCTGAATCAGGCCCATAGTACACAATCTACAGTGCAAAATTGATAAAAGTAGCAATTTTGCTACTCACAACGCAAAGTTGCTAAAAAGTAGCATGAACAGCTTTTTAACAATCTTCCCCTAACACCTACCGACGGTGTTTAGCAGACATAAAATAACTTTCCAACACATTAAAATCACCACAGACTTATATTTGAGCAGTAGCAAAGTAGTGGTGTTTTCCCTGCATTCACATTAACACATACGCGATGTAGCAAAAAGTAGCAAATTAGTGGTGTTTTCCCTGCACTTCATGTTAAACATAGGACAACGCAAAATAGCGATTTAGATGCACAGCCAGCTTTTTAGTGACCTTTCCCAAACCCATACTGGCATGCTCACACACATACACAGAAGCCTTTCCAACTTAGTGCTGGTCGTTAAGTGCCCCACAGACCCTCAAGCGCACAACGCAATTTAGTGTAATTTCTCCCCGCATACACATTTAAAAGCAATGGTCCCGCAGCGCAAAAGGAATGATTATTACTTGGTTTAATCGCAATGTCAGCATATAAAGAAATTAATGTTTTCTGTAACTATGGCTTAGTAAATGACAATTGGACCGTGTTTGGTGCCGTACTGATCTACTCTGTTCCCACAGCGTTCCGTTGGCATCGGTGAGAAGATCAGAACATGCGGCTATGAAATATGAATGTTAGAGAGAATAACTTCTTGAAATGTTGTATGCCATAGTTAGATTAGATTTATTATGCAGTGGGAAGGTGAACACAATCAGACTGTTAGAGGCTGGGTTGTGTCTTTGCACTGACCTATGAATTGTACTGTAACGGAAGAAGAAGGAAGAGGAACCAATGAGAACCTGCCAACGTATTCTATTGTATTGCTTATCCCAGTACGTGTATATATGTGAGTGCTCTGAAACAAGATACCAGACTGCGGTGTTCCTGTTATGCTGTTCGACGAAGGTCTCATTATTGATGCCGGTATCTGGTCCTAGAGCGCACGCGTATGTATTGACTGTACCTTATGACCTAATATTTGTACAATTTATTTTGCGCTCATTGTTAGATCATAGCGTGGTAACATCTGTACTTTTACCTGAATAATAATCTTTAGCGCGTTGGACCGCTATTCAACTGTCTTAGAGGTTTATTAATGGTATAATTAAACACAGTGCTAATTAGCGACATCTTGTGGTTTTAGAAGGTATTGGCAGGTTTGTCTTAGAGGTTCTAGGCAGGTGAATCTTAGAGGTTTATAGGCAGAAATGTACTAAAGGTTTATTTACGATTCAACAGTGTCCATCAGTGTCTACCTACTTTAAAGTGCTCCAGATATCACCCTCCAGACAGTAATTACCTTAATATCTGCCCACTTCCCACATGTCAGTCTCATCTCTCATGCAGGAGAGTAACTAGAACCTTGATGGCCTCATAGCAACCCTACCCTAACTGCATTGTAACCCTAACTGCACCATAATCCTAACTCTACCCAGGGCCGGTGCAAGGTATTACAACACACTAGGCAGATCTTCAGCTCCTGCTCCACCCAAACTCTTCCATTCTCCAAGGTGCTGCAAATCTCAGTTATCCTGCTGGTCATAACAGCACTGACTTGTCTATCATGTGTTGTGATGTAGCACCTTTGCCCATTACTCTGCTCACCAGCTGTGCAATGCTGCCAGCACAGCCCACCCCTTGTCTAGTGATTGGTTATCAATCGACAAGGGGAAGGCTGAGCCGGCAGCATCTCACAGTTGGTGAGCAGGGGATGCTACATCACAACACGCGACAGATTTGTCAGTGTCAGCGTTGTTGTGATTGGGACCAGCCAACCCAGAGCAGAATGGGTATAGCAGGGGCAGCAGCTTATAAAATCAGTGGCCATCGAAATTGTCATCTTAATTTCTCTCCCAGCCTCAGGCAACCTCCGCAGGCTGCCCCTCAAGTCCCTGCGCACATAGGTAGGCATTTGCCTAAACCTGCCTAATGGAAGCTCCGGCCCTTACCCTACCCTAACTGCAACCTAACCCTAAATGCAGCCTAACCCTAACTGCACCTTAATCCTAACCCTACCCTCGCTGCAGCCTAACCCTAACTGCAGCCAAACCCTAACCACAGCCTAACCCTAACTGCACCTTAATCCTAACCCTAGACTCACTGCAGGCAAACCCTAACTGCAGCCTAACCCTAACTGCACCTTAATCCTAACCCTACCCTCACTGCAACCAAACCCTAACTGCAGCCTAACACTAACTGCACCTTAATCTTAACCTTATCCTCACTGCAACTTAACCCTAACTGGGGGCACTACTGGGGGCACTGTATAAGGGTGCACTACTGGGGGTACTGTATAAGGGTGCACTACTGGGGGCACTGGTTAAGGGTGCACTACTGTGGGCAATGTATAAGGGACACTACTGGGGGCACTGTATAAGGGGTACTACTGCACAGGGTACTTCATAAGGGGCACTGCTACTGGGGACATTATATAAGGGGCACTACAGTGGCCATTGTAAGAGGGGCACTACTACTGGGGGCATTAACGTGCATATTAAATGGAAAGGAATGTTCCCAGAGTGATGAGAAATGGTGGTGTGTCATGTTATCACGCCCCCATTTTCAGTGACCACACCCCTTGTGGCATGTGACCACACCCACATAAATGGTGGTGGTGGTGGGGGCTCTGATTTTTAACTTGCCCTGGGCTCCAAATACCCTAGTTATGCCACTATTAATAAATCATAAGTGTAACATGTACAGTAAGTGACTTACATTCATTGCGGAAAAGCAGGATCCACTGGTACTGTAGCTCCCTCCCAGGCTGAGGCTGTGTCAGTGTATGGGAGATCAAGATGATGCATGGCCAGGGACGGACTGGGGCTGTAGATCAGCCGTGGCAGTCCGCCCTGTGCACTCGCTTACAAAGGGGGCGTGTTTGTTTTAAGGGGCGTGCTGCGAGTCAAGGGGGCCTGGCCTCGCGGCATGCCCCATCACTTCCCGGCCGAGCACAGTGCATCAGACCATTACTTCCTCCACCCCTTCGGCCTCCCTAAGCTCAAAGTGAATCCAGAGCCAGGGGGTGGAGGGCATTTGCCAGAAGGGCCCGATGGTAAGTCCGGCCCTGTGCTTGGCTCTTCCCTTTTTCAGAGGCCAATACAATTGTTTTGCATGCCCCCCACTGGACGTCTATACAAATAGGAGCCTGACAGGGCAATTCAATTGTTTCTCTGTTCGAATCCCATTATGATTTAGCACCTAAAAGCACTGGGTTTAAACATGCAAAACAGCTAAATTTGTGGCAGGAAAGGGAAATCTGTGTGGGGGAGGGTGGGCTCATCGTGCTGTGGATGGGAGGGGAAGTTTAGAGCTGTGAGATGAGAGAGAGCAGGAAAGGTCTACCTGTGTGGGGGAGGGGGGTCGGAGGTGCAGCTGGTGGTGGGGAGAGCAGGAAAGGGGAACCAAGGTCGAAGAGAGGAGGAAAGAAGAGGCGGGGTCTAACAGGAGGGAGAGGAATGGATCTGACATAAGCAGGAGACCGGGGCTAGTCCGAGGAAATAAACCACTCACCGTCAGGGGGCCAGGTTGTAATAGGGCAGGTCTGAAGTGGACACAGGGCATAATTCAGACCCGCTCGCGAGTGCTTAGTGCTCTCAAGCGGGTCGATGTTAGCCCAGTGCGCATGCGCATGACGGACTCGCATAGCGACAGCCAAGCCGTCGCTATGGGTCTCGCTACAAAGGGGGCGTGCTGTCGATGGTGAGTGACAGCACGCCCCCTTTGGTGGGCATGCCGGGGGCGTTGCTGCCCAGACGGAGGCATACCCATGGGAACGTCTACCGTCTGGGGCCGGCCCCACTGACATCACAAGTGATGTCAGTGGGAGTGCTCTCGGCTCTGATAGAGCCGAAAGCACTCCAGGGCTTGCGGCAACGAGACCCTACCACAAGAGTCTCATCACAAGCCTGATGGTCATGATGGTCTTGACCATCGCGACCATCATCCTGGCCGCTCGCTATAGCTGTGGGTGATCACCCACAGCTATACGAGCGGCCAGGAGGCCGCTCTAAAATTAAGAAGGACGGCCCTGATTCAGAGCGAGCGCTCTGTCAGAGCGTCCGGCTCTGAATGAGGGCCACAGTGAGCCCCGGTGCCCAGACTGTCTCTGCCTTTTGCTAAATATGAAGGAGGCCACCACTGAACCGGGGGCTTCGGGCACTTGGACAATAGAGGTAAAGATTGAATCCCCACAGATCGCCTCTATTGTCTTTGGCAGTTCCGCCCCCGGACAGCAGGTTAAAGTTATTTATAGTTTAAATGTCGACATTTTGACTGCCTATATGTTGATTTGTTTAAAATTTCAACATTCAAAATATAGACATGCCTATATATCAATAAATTTTATTCTATATGTTTAGACACGTCTGTTAATAATGAAAGTTGCTATATGTTTTTTTTGTGTCGCAATCATTTTTTTAATCTCGCGACCAAAATGTAATAGACGGCAAATAGCATAGGCTTTGTCATAAATATTAAATCCTATTGTCACATATGATTTTTATGTTCCTGCACCTTACAAAGTAATTTAAAACAACAGGCTGATACTTATATAGAAGCAGTGAGTTTGACCCCTGCACAGGGGGTACGCCTCTGTGCCTGTATTAAGGTCTCAGAGGGGCAGACTCTCTTATTGTTGAGCCATTCCTTAGGTGCATGGCTCAGTCATATTGCAGGCAGTGGCGTAACTAGGGCAGGGCGAGCAGGGTGCATGCCCTGGGCACTGTGGGACCGGTGGCGCGGGGGGGCACCGCCGGCCACGGTACCGGCCCGCCCTAGTTAGCCAGTGTAGCGCCGACCGCAGTGAGTGCAGTCAGCGCTACAATTTACACAGGACTGGCGCTAGGCTTCCAGTACCGGTCCTGTGCTGCACAGCTGAGCCCGTTTCCTCCCCCTGAGCGCTTGCCCAATAGCGCCAGGAGGCGGGCTCAGACTCTGCATAACACATGCATCGCCGCCAGCGCTGGCGGCGATGCGTGTGTTAAACAGCAGCCAATGAGAGTCAGATAGACTCTCATTGACTGCTGCAGCACCCACTGCAAGAGCCAGGCTACCGTCCGGCTCCTGCAGTGGGTAATGGGACAGACGCCATGACATCATGTCTCTCCCATAATGCTGAGCATGCCAGCCCAGGAGGACTGGCGGGCGGCGGTGGCGGGAGCGGTGTCGCGGTCTGGAGCAGCAGCGTGGATTCAGGTAAGTATATTTGTATATTTTTTTTTAAACCTGTCTGCACTACTGGGGGCACAACTGGGGAGGGGAGTGGCTACTACTGGGGGGACCTCTACTGGGAGTTGCTACTATTGGGGGCACCATTACTGGGAGGACCTCTACTGGAGGGGGGCTATTATTGGGGGCACTTAATCGGGAGGGGGAACCTCTACTGGGGACTACTACTTGGGGGGGGGAACTACTACTGGGGGCATTATAAAAGGGGCCTACTACTAGGGGCACTGCACTGGGGGGACCACTACTGGGGGCAATAATAGGAAGGACCACTACAGGGGGCACTGGATAGGGGGGATCACTACTGGGGGCCTGCATCAGGGGGACCACTACTGGGGCCCTGCATGGGGGGGACTACTGCTGGGGCCACTATGTAAGGGGCTTACTGCTAGGGGCACTGCACTGGGGGGACCACTACAGGGGGCACTAGATAAGGGGGGATCAGTACTGGGTGCCTGCATAAGGAGGACCACTACTGGGAAAACTGCATGGGGGGGCTACTGCTGGGGGCACTATATAAAGGGCACTGCATGGGAGGGGGACTACTACTGGGGGCACTATATAAAGGGCACTGCATAAGGGGATACCACTACTGGGTGCACTGCATTGTGGGGACTGCTACTGGGGGCACTGCATTTGGGGGGACCACTACTGGGGGCACTGAAAAAGGGGAACTAATTGGGGGCTGTATAAGGGGGACAACTACTGGGGATACTGTATAAGGGGCACCACTATGGGACTGCATAAGAGGGACCACAACTGCATACTGGGGGTACTGTATAAGGGGCACTACTGGGGTTAAGGTGCATATGGATAGGAATGTTCAGTGTGAAAATAAAGGGGTGTGTCATTTTTTTTTCCGTGTGTGCCTACGGCACGCGCACATATTGGGTGGGGGGGGCTCCCTTTTCAAATTTGCCCTGGGCTCCAAATACCCTAGTTACGCCACTGATTGCAGGAACTGGTGAGATTTTACACCAGAGATTTAAATTCTCCTGTTTTAACTCCAAAATTCAGCCCAGTTTCCTAGCCATATTTACGGGCCCAAAGCCCAGGAACACAAAGTTGGCCTTATCTCCTGATCCTTGTTTTGAATGTTGTATATTAGCCACAGCGTTTCAGCCAGCAGAGAAAGCGTGTACTGGGACATTGCGCAACATGTTGCAAGCAGATCCAGTGTGTGTGACTCTGTGTGAGTGTGATGCGCTCAAGGCCCCTGAGAGGACATGGCAACTTGCTTCATTGCCCAGGGTCAGTCACTGGTTTCCTCCAGAAGTCAGGACCCCATTAAAGACTGCTGGTGTCACTGTAGCTGCATGTTAACATCATATTGTATTGTATTTTGTTTTGCTCTGTAGTATTGAACCATCGGTTACATGTTAGTGGATCAGTTGTATGGCATGCATGTTGTTAGTTAGGCTAGTGTGGGTGGGACATACTATCCTCTTGCACACCTGTAAGGGGAGGGTTGTTCTGTTTGTTCCATGCAGGTGCTGAGATATTGTGATGCTTCCATGAAGGAGACATGTGTGATACTGGTGACTGTCTTTGCATGTTTGTTTTTCTGTAGGCCATAAATGTCTGATGCACTTGGGTGCTAGGACAGACTGTGTGTTTGTACCGCCATTTGTTTTCCCCCTGAGGTGTTCCCAGCAACTGATAGGGTTGCAAAGTAAGTGGCATTGTCACAGTTTCAATTAAATGCTATATCTGTACTCAGCTGGTCGAGTCTAGACTGAATCATTGGAATGGTTGCTAACTTGTTCACCTGTTATGATGATGTCAGCCTGAGTGCTGTCCTGGTTGACTGTGATTGGTTTGCCAGCAGTTTTATTCAGCTGCTGACTCTTGGGCCTGTGCGGATTGTTCTGTTCTGGCTGTGTCTCCCACAGGATTCCATGCCTTGCCTGGTCCCTGGTTCTAGCTGTTTGCAAGTTGCCTAAGAAGGATTGCTGGTTTCTTCATCTGCTAAGTATCCTGGATACATTCTATTACATATTATTGGTAGCATATATACACCTGGCTAATATACTACTCTGGATAGTCAATGTGTTTTGACATGTCTTATCCAGCCGTTTGCTGAAAATCTAAAGAAATTACAAAGTTTTGCAATCACTCTCATGTTTATTGAATTATCATTCTGGAATTATTGCTATTGCTTAAGAATGTATATATTACTAATGTAGTGAAAATATAACTGCATACCCTTTTGTTAGCTGCTTAAATAGCTAAATTGAATCCTTGTTTTTTACTAGCTTGCAGTGACATTAACTACAGGAGAGTATTTTGGTAATCCCTCTTTAGGACTGCTATTTGTATCACTACAGCAATTAGCTTTAGACAGACTTCTTCTGTCTAGTGTGGGAAGCTAAGTAGTAAGGGCTTGTGTTGTTTCCTGGATGCGGGACCTCCAGAGAATCAAGTTGTAGTTCCCTATATGAGTTACATTCCTATGTCTATCTTTTGATACCTGTGCTGCTTCCTGCACTATTACTTTAAGTACGAAGTCCAGGCGACGTCCGAGTACCTACGAACTAGTTTTTGTCGGGAAAGGGAGTTGTTATTGGCGATGGGCACTTTGTTTAAGTTTTGACAGTACAGGAGTTCATCAGGTATCATAGCACTAAGTGAGCAAGTACACATGGGTGAAAACCAGGGTCTGAGGCCATTGTACCAGTAATGACTTTACCTAGTTAGGCTACTGAGTGCCCTCTTTCTTTTTGTTTTCTGTCCTATTACTGTCATCATTTCTTGTATTTGGCTAGTCCTCACGTCTGTCTCTTTTCAGAGAGAAATCAAACAGCCTGAGTTGAAGGATTGTCTCAAAATCTCACAGAAGATGCAAAATATGGCACTGTTTTAGCTTTTTATAAGACTATTTTGAAAAAGGCTATTTCTAAAATCATCATTGAGAGCTTAAGACACTACATACCCCACCCAGGACCAGGGCTGCAATCATAAATTGTGGGGCCCGGTACAATGTTTCTGTGCTAGAAAATGGAATATGGTAGCATCTATTTATACAATCAGAATGTTTTTGAGAGGTTAACCTTAAGACCATTCCAGTTACCGTATATACTCGAGTATAAGTCGACCCGAATATAAACCGAGGCACCTAATTTTACCACAAAAAACTGGGAAAACTTATTGACTCGAGTATAAACCTAGGGTGGGAAATGCAGCAGCTACTGGTAAATTTCAAAAATAAAAATAGATACCAATAAAATTACATTAATTGAGGCATCAGTAGGTTTTTGAATATTTATTTCAAAGAAAAACAGTAAACTAGCTCTGTAAGTGGAAAAGAGAGTCAACAAAACCAATATGGTATCAACAATAACTTTAAAAGTACAAAAACCTTAGCTCAATCAGCAACCAAGCTAAAACACAAGAGTTAAAATCCCTCAAAACTGGATTCCTCCTCATCATCAGGATGTATGCATTGCAACTAGTGAGGGCATCTCGGCTTCTCATCAGCACCCCTCGCGCTAACTGCTCTGGCGCACGGACCACGCGGGGGGGGAGGTTGCGGGCACCGCTCTCACCTAGCTCACCCGGAAGCAGATAGAGCAAATGGCTCCACAGGGGAGGGCGGGGGTTTGCAGGCACCGCTCACCCGGAAGCATACAGAGCAGATCAGGTCACCAGCGCAGTGGAATCAGACAGGACAGCGTACCCCGGGGATATCTCACACTGCCACCGCCGGCCACCTCAAGCAGGTACTTTTCATTGTGCTCCTGGAGCATCACTCGAGTATAAGCCGAGGGGGGGCTTTTTCGGCACAAAAATGTGCTGAAAAACTCGGCTTATACTCGAGTATATACGGTATTTCAACATTTAAATGTGAGAAGCCTGTTATTTCAATATGAGTTCAATATTGGTAGTTTTTATGAGTCTAAATGATACTGACAATAATACACAATGTACAAATTTCAAGGTATAGCTGCATTCACACAAGCCAAACAGAGCGTCTGGGCCATTCAGCCTTATATGGAAAGCATCAGGGAAAGGTAAACATGAGTTTATTGCCAGTCAATTAGGATAGAGCTGGGGGTGGAGTTTAGCCTCTAAAAAGATGCTGGTTCCTGTGGACAGGGCGATTGACGCAGAATCAGCTGGCCAATCTGATAGCAATACTGTAAAGCACAGCACAATGCTTTGCCCTTGATAAAGGCAAGTTGTTAGGTAACCAGACTATCTGGAAAGGAAAAGGTTAATTTCACATCCAGAGAATAAGAAAAAACACACAGCAATGGTTCAGACAATACTCTAACCTTTATTAGGCATGTAAAGCATTTATATAGCTTCTTCATTGGTTATCTTATCATTTCTGAGCATGCGTAAATGTTTAAGTAGCAATTTGATTAATAGTCACGTATACACTGGGAGCTATTACTTGTGTTAGCAGCAGGGGGCAGCATTGTATTATTAATAAGCAAATACTAATTCTAAATATCTCTTGACACATAATTAAGTGGTTCTGCTCATTATTTCTGAGAATGAACATTATGATCTTGCAACATTTGTTGATACATCTCTGCCACTTTCCACAATAGGCGCATAGAACTCTTTATCAGCAGGTGCACATTCCTGTCTCTCTATGTCAGCATAAATTTGAACAAACCAATAAGCAGAGTTTAACGCTATAACCCTCCAAAAATAACTATATTTATTCCACACAATTTATTTATATATGATATTCTTAACTTTTGCTAAATCTTTTCCAAACCTTTGTGTGGAAAAGTAAAAGATCCAGAATACGGTACATCAGCAAATAATGACTTAGAGCCTGATTCAGAGATTTACACTAATGCATTCGCAACTGCAATCTCTCACAATTCACAACTGCTAAAATATGCTAATACCTTCCAAAGCTTACCCGAGCATAGGGATGCCCATAGCTGCTTTCTCATATCTATCCGACGACGTGCAACAGCATAAACATCAGAAACACTGATGAAGATCAGATAGCCACGTAGTCTCTGAGTCAAGTTTGACCTGTCTCAAACACTGTATCTCTCCGGACATGCTGAGAACTCTCATGCTCAGAAGGAGATCGCAATGGTTAATTTATGTACGCCCATGAAATGGAGTTTGAACGGTCCCGACACCTCTGAGTTTTTGTAACCACCCCCCATTTCCTCCCCCAAACCTGACTATCTGTCACTCAACTTGCAAGTGAATTATTGAGTGAGCATAACTGCAATTCAATCGCTGAGTGTGCACAATGAGGCTTTTGTGCATGTGCAATGGCTAACAATTGCTCAATCTCCATAAGTATAGACATTGCGTAAATCTCAGAATTTAGCCCATAGTTATTGTGGAGATAAAATTAAAGCATGTGGATACAAAAACCCAAAAATCTGTAGGTTTCTACAGAAACTGTGGATCTGATTCAGAGATGCATGCAATGCTTATCACTGCTGCAATCCTGTATGCAGGGAATTATGAAAATATGCTAATGACTCAGCCTCCTCTGGCATCACACATCCGTCACTTACATACAAAAGCAGAGACGTTGGTCACACATTGGACCTCTGGGCAATCCTGTGCTGTCTCAGACAGAGCGTTTCTCCTAAGACTCCAGGTCCATCTATTATCCTATATTTATATGGTGCCACAATGGTTCTGCAGCATAATACATAAACAAATGAGTTATTAACAGTACATAATAATGCAGGACAAGAACATGGTTATAAACATTGCTGCATTAGTGATCAGGCACTCAAATAAGCAGCAAGCGCCAGCAACCAAATGTTAGGTGCTGTTGTGGGGAGTTAGGAGTAAATTATAGTATAAGTAAGGGAGGGAGAAGCACGTGAGCCGATAGGGCCCTGCTCGTGAGAGCTAACATTCTAAAAAGGGGGGCAGACAGACAGGGGTGCCACAGCTGGGGTAGACAGTGAGGAAGGACCATGGAGCAGTAGGCTAGGATGAGAGTTAGAAGGCTTTTATGAAGAAGTGGGTCTTGAGAGCCTGTTTGAAGATTAGTACAGAAGTGGAGAGTCTGAGAGAGGGAGAGAGTTTCAGAGGTAGGGAGCAGTAAGGGGCAAAATCTAGATGCAAAAATTAGCATTTTGAGTTGAAAGCACTGTATCTTAAGATATGTACAAAATTTAACTTTTCAGTTCAACCACAATGTAAAGATGTGGTCGAAACAAGGATACTACAGTCATCATCGTCTACTTGTTCCTTGGGTATTTCAAACAAATTAGCCCATGAAAAAGTGGATAATAATGATTTATGAATTTGAAAGAATAAAGAAACATTTAATACAGATGAAAAAGAAAACATACTGTACCCTTTCCCTATAATCTTTAAGAATCCCTTCTACTGTACAGCATGGCTTTGTTTTCACTTAATCTGAGGGGAACCCTGCAAAAAAAATTCAAAAATATAAACAACAATATCATCTTGTGATTGTTTGATCAGAATGGGAAGAAGTTTGTGATTTGCGGACCCTCTCAGTTAAGTAACAATCTTCTTATTCAGCATTATAAATTAATGTTACTAATATGGATTTATATTTTTTCTAATATGGATTATAAATCTGTTACGTTGTTTATCATATGTAATTGTATACTATATCAAGTGTATTACTATGCATATACATAACTGAATGTATATTGATAAGCACCTCAAAGAAGAAAAAAAACTATTGGAGAAACTATAGCCAGACTGCATAGACCAGTCTACTTGTTGGTCAAAAAGGCATAAAATTTAACTGAATCTTAAGTGTATATATTGAACAATGGACACCATCCAGGTAACGCTATCCTTGCTGTGGTGCAAAGCAATGGCAGAATTATGATATGGAAATTCTTTTTTGCTGGCAGTCTTGATAGGATAAATGAGAAATTGAGTTTTACACATTCCAAATAAATTCTGGACACAAACCTGCTACCACCTGCTAACAAAAGTTCAAAACCTATCTTTTAGCAAGATAATCATCCAAAGTACTATAGAACATATTATATGCCTACAATTAAGAAAATGTATGTCTGTCTGTGGCCCAGTCAGACCCATAACCATAATTTCTCTTCCATCGCCACTCTCCAATTACTCTGACTCAGCTTGATCGATTTGAAAGCAGAAATGGCCAACATTTCTTAATATACAGTATGTGTTCAAACTTAACTGAAAATGATCCAAAAAGACTAATGCTGTAATAGCTACAAGAGTTGGTTCAAGCTATTCAGGCTACCTCTCAATCTTGCCACTTCCACCTCTGGAACATCTGCAGAATCCAGCCCTTGATCACCCCTGCTGCCACCAAAACTCTCATCCACTCATCATTTCCCGCCTAGGCTACTGTTACCTCCTCCTTCCTGGCCTCCTTCTCAGTCACCTTTCCCAGGGCTGGATTAACCATTAAGCAAAGGGTGTCAAGGGAAAGGGGGCACCACAGAAATTTTCCATTGCTGGATTTACCATGGACCATATGGTGCAAAACGGCAAATTGTGCAGTTGAGCCAGGTTCCCTAAAAATGGGATATATACAATAATAAAAATAATAATAATAAAATAGTAATAATAGGTTACTGATATTAATTAATCTTGGGAATACAACAAAATTAGAATCAGGTAATTGGTAAACTGCCACACGGTCCACCGAGTCTCACGACTGTTCTTGTCTTGGTCATGTCAGCTGTCCCATTCAGTCGTCCACTGAGAGTGAGTGTAGCAGCTCTTAGTCCAGTGTTGCCAGATGGGGGGGGTTTCTCCAGACTTGAAGGTTTTTAAAAGTCTTGGCGGGAATTTTGGAGATAACTTTTCTTTTAGGGTTTTTTGGGGAGCAAAATATAGATGGGGGTACCAACATCTTTTAAGTGCTTAGGGTCTCTAAAGGTCTTAAACTGGCCCTGACCTTTCATGACTAAAATCTATTCTTAATGCTACTGCTCATCTTATTTTCCACTCTCGCTGTATGGTGTTTACATGTCCCATATGTAACCTGCACCACCAGCTCCCAATTCCCTTATGAATCCAATTCAAACTCCTCACATATAAAGCTCTACACCACTCCCCCCTAACTCTACATTTCAAACACTGTCCACACTTCTCCTGACCGCTTCCTCAACTCCACCCTTGTCACTTTCTCTCACACTCGCCTCCAAGACTACCTGATGTACCCCACCTCTGGAATTCACTCACTCAGTTATTCAGACTTTCTACCAGTCCTCACAGTTTTAAACATACCCTTAAGATACACCTTTTTAATAAAGTTTACCATCCCTTCTCACATCTGACCACTCATCTCCTCTATTCCTCAACTATATATCCTTCCAGCCAATCAGCTCCTAACTATCATCTGTTTGATAAATGACAGTTGGGAGCTGATTGGCTTGAGCTCCATTTATCATAGTCATTGTGTATGATAAAACTTGTTAATAAATGAGGCCCTTAGTATGTAAGATTTAACCAGCAGGGCCATCTTCCCTCTTGTTCTCCCCCTGGCCAGTTTGTATTTATACTATGTACCATTTTTAGCTGTTGCATAACTCCATGTTACTCTATCATTGTTAAATATTCTTACAGAGAGCTCTCATTCATTCTTATGACAGTGGACGGGATGTAATAACCCCCAAAATGTAGTCAAACCTCTGAAAACTGCCATTTTCATAGGATTGCCACAATTGACATATGCATTAAAGGGGTCTTTCAGTGGATAATGTAGTCCACAGGTTTGTGATGTGCCGGTATCCACTAAGCTCCGGAAGCAAATCCCTCTGGAGTTTGTGCCCGATAGCCTAAGAGCTTCTTTCTGCAGAGGGATCCGAAGTATCCTTCTCTGATACCCAGCCCCCCCATGACTGGCACATGAGCAAACTGGCGACCGAGAATGCACAATAGGACTCCTGGATCATAAACCCAGAAGTTCTCACAATGTAAAAGAAGGGCTGTCCTTAGCATTATATTGAGTATTATTCATGCATACAAGATGGGTAAGGGATGCCGGCGCTTTGGATCCCGGCAATCAAAATCCCGATGTCGGCATCCCTGACAGGGTTAGGGTACCAACACCTGTTGGTGGGTATCCTAACCCTCCCCTTCTCCCTACCCTTTAACAAACCCTCCCTCCCCAGTGCCTGAACCTAATCTCCTCCCCTACTGCTTAAACCTAACCTATCCCTCCCCACACCCTAAACCTAACCCTCCCCCTTAGTGCCTAACCTTAACCCCCTCTAGTACCTAACTCTAACCACTAACCCTTCCCCCAAACCCACTACCTATTTCGGTGTCAGGATTCCGGTGGCGGCATTTTAAGCACCGGCATCCCTGCACTGGGATACTGAACATATCCCATGAATACAGCTGCTATGCATGCGATCAGTAGCAGGATGTTTTGTATGTAATATGTGATGCATGATGCATCCTGCCCAGTGTCTGATAATAACCTGTCATTTGCGACAGGCTTTCAAAAGTAGCATTGTAATGTTTAACAAGGTTTTTATTGCCAAGTATGTGGGATGCCTACATGGACCAATAAGAATCTTTGCCAAGGGATATGTAAGTAATAAATTGGTGGGCACTGTAACACTGCATGTGGGTCACTACTGATGATCTATGCATTTTATGGCGGTTACTGAAACACTATACATTACATGGTGGGCACTGCAACACTGCATTACATGGCAGGCACTGTAACACAATCTATTTTACATAGCAGGCACTGAAACACACTCTGCATTACATAGTGAACACTGCAACACTCTGCATTACATGGTGGGAAATGCAATAGTCTCTGCATAACATGGCAGACACTGTGACACTCTGTACTTTACTTGGTGGGCACTGCAACAGTCTCTGAATTACATGGCGGGCACTGCAACACTGCATTATATGGCCTGCACTGATGGTCTCTGTTTTATATGGCAGACACTACAATGCTCTCTGCATTGTATGGCGGTCATTGCAACATTATCTGCATTATATTGTGGTCACTGTGATGTCCTCTGCATTATATGGTGGTCACTAAAATGCTCTTTATATTGTCTGGCGGTTACAAAAATGCTTTCAGTGGTGTATGGCAGTCACTAAATGCTATTAGTATTGTTTGGTAGTCATTAAAATTGCGCTGAGTATTGTAAGGCAGTCATTAAAATGCTCTCCGTATTGTCTGGCGGTCACAAAGGTCATGTCACACGCCGGCCTGGAGACCCCAGAATCAGACCCCGTCGCTTACCTGTGCGGGCGCTGACCCGTGCTGTCTTCCGGCTCCCGCGCTGTACGCTCCTTCCTCTTCTCCCAAGGCAGTCTCCGCTGTTGTCCTCTGGAGGGTCCCGCTGCTGTGCTGCTCCCACGCCAGCTCCTGCTGACCGCTGGTCCCCGCTGACTACGTCCAGGAAGCGCTGTCCTCCGGTCCATGGGCGTGGCCATCTTGGATTGCCCATGTGACCCCACTACCACCAATGAGGAGCCTTCTCCTTCTCTCTCAGCCTGTCAGCTCCCAGTGTCCACTATAAAAGGATCCCCAATGCTCACACAAGTTGCCAGTGCAACTAGTTTCTTAGTTTAGCTAAGCAAGACTTCCCACTGCGCTCCAGCCGCTCCACGTAGCCACTCAGCTACCAACGTCTACCCACGGCTATCCAGCCACTCCACGTAGCCGCTCAGCTACCAACGTCTACCCACGGCTATCCAGCCGCTCCACGTAGCCGGTCAGCTACCAACGTCTACCCACGGCTATCCAGCCGCTCCACGTAGCCACTCAGCTACCAACGTCTACCCACGGCTATCCAGCCGCTCCACGTAGAAGGTCAGCTACCAACGTCTACCCACGGCTATCCAGCCGCTCCACGTAGCCGCTCAGCTACCATCGTCTACCCACGGCTATCCAGCCGCTCCATGTAGCCACTCAGCTACCAACGACTACCCACGGCTATCCAGCCGCTCCACGTAGCCACTCAGCTACCAACGTCTACCCACGGCTAACCAGCCACTCCACGTAGCCGCTCAGCTACCAATGTCTACCCACGGCTAACCAGCCGCTCCACATAGCCACTCAGCTACCAACTTCTACCCACGGCTATCCAGCCGCTCCACGTAGCCACTCAGCTACCAACGTCTACCCACGGCTATCCAGCCGCTCCACGTAGCCACTCAGCTACCAACGACTACCCACGGCTATCCAGCCGCTCCACGTAGCCACTCAGCTACCAACGTCTACCCACGGCTAACCATCCGCTCCACGTAGCCGCTCAGCTACCAACGTCTACCCACGGCTAACCAGCCGCTCCATGTAGCCACTCAGCTACCAACGTCTACCCATGGCTATCCAGCCGCACCACGTAGCCACTCAGCTACCAATGTCTACCCACGGCTATCCAGCCACTCCACATAGCCACTCAGCTACCAACGTCTACCCACGGATATCGAGCCACTCCACGTAGCCGCTCAGCTACCAACGTCTGCCCACGGCTATCCAGCCGCTCCACGTAGCCACTCAGCTACCAACGTCTACCCACGGCTATCCAGCCACTCCACGTAGCCACTCAGCTACCAACGTCTACCCTCGGCTATCCAGCCGCTCCACGTAGCTTCCTAGCTACCTCGTTACTGCCGCATTCCTCAAACTCCTGTCAGTTCGCTGCACCCTCTCATGCGGAGAAACTTCATTAAGCCAAGTCTCCTCCAGCGAGCGTCTGCGCCAAGTAATACAGATCCAAGGTCCAGTCCGGGAACACAGCTCCTAAATTCCACGCTTGTGACAGTTTGCACTGGCCAGATGGACTCGGCAAGTGGTCAAGGATTTGGGATAGAAGCCTTGCAGGATGTACTATCCCGTCTGGAAAGACAGGAGACCTCTCAGGCTCAGCTGATCCAATTTATCCAAGATATGTCGTCACGCCTGGACAACATTCAGTCCTTACTGGCTCATCCCGCTCCCGCTGGCTCCCAAGCCGCCTCTCCTCCTGTGGTGTCACCTGCTCCTCCGGTTCTACCTCCTGCTCGTCTTCAGCTTTCCCCTCCGAGCAAGTTCGATGGCAACCCCAAATTATGCAGGGGTTTTTTAAACCAATGCGAAATCCAATTCGAGCTACAATCCGCCAACTTTCCGACGGCCAGAACCAGGGTGGCATATATCATCTCTCTACTCTCTGGCCAAGCACTCGATTGGGTCTCGCCCCTTTGGGAGAAGTCGGATCCTCTGCTCTCCAACTACCCCGAATTTGATGCTACATTTCGCAAAATCTTTGATGAACCCGGAAGAACCACTTCCGCATCAGCTGATATTCTACGCCTCCGTCAGGGCAGCAGGAGCGTCGGCCAATACGTAGTCCAGTTCCAGACTCTGGCTTCAGAACTCAATTGGAACGAGGATGCCCTCATCGCTGCCTTCTGGAGTGGCCTTTCTGAAAGGCTCAAAGACGACCTAGCTTCCCGTGACCTTCCAACCAGTTTGGATGGGTTAATCTCTCTCTGCAACAAGGTGGATCTCCGTCACAGGGAGCGTGCCTTGGAAAGAGGCAGATTTGATCGTGGAAGGCCACGTCCAGTTTCCCGCTTACCCTCTCCTCCTCTGGGTGAAGAACCCATGCAGGTCAACCGCTCTCATTTATCGGCTGAGGAGCGGCAGAAAAGGCAGAGGCAGAACCTCTGTATGTACTGCGGATCTCCTCAACATTTAGTTAAAACTTGTCCCATTCGTCCGGGAAACGCCTCCTCCTAACTTATGAAAGAGAGGTTAAGTTAGGAGTTGCCATTGAATCACAAAGGAAGTCTGATTCCACCATCCAGGCTCATTTAAAGTGTCCTCGAGGTTCCAAAGCTGTATTAGCTCTCCTGGATTCCGGAGCGGCAGAGAACTTTGTCACTACTGAATTTGTCCAGAAGCATCAAATCCCCATGGAAGCGTTGCCTCGAGTCATCACTTTAACCGCCATCGATGGTAGTTGCATTTCTAGTGGAACCATCACCCATCGTACAACACCACTTAAACTTACCATTGGGGTGCTCCATTCCGAACAACTATCCTTCCTAGTGATTCCCAAAGCCTCTCATTCTTTAGTCCTCGGATTACCCTGGCTACAGAGACATTCACCTCAAATCGATTGGACCACCATGCAAATAATCTCCTGGGGTTCCAATTGCTTCAAAGGCTGCCTTCAGCGGGTAATACCTATCAGATCTTCCGTTGTACGGGATTCTACAGACCTGCCCAAAGCCTACGATGGGTTTCAGGATGTCTTTAGCAATCAGAGCGCAGACCTGTTACCTCCCCATCGTGATTGGGACTGTCCCATAGATCTGATTCCCGGGAAGAATCCTCCTAGAGGCCGAACCTACCCTCTATCTCTCCCTGAGACTCAGGCCATGTCGGAGTACATTACGGAAAACTTAAATAAAGGCTTCATTCGACCTTCCACGTCTCCAGCAGGGGCTGGATTTTTCTTCGTAAAAAAGAAAGATGGTGGCTTGCACCCGTGTATTGACTACTGGGGTCTTAATGAAATAACTAATAAGAATCGCTACCCTCTTCCTCTCATTACAGAGTTATTCGATAGAGTCAAGGGAGCCACAGTTTTTTCTAAACTCGACCTAAGAGGAGCCTATAATTTAATTCGTATCCGTCCAGGCAATGAATGGAAAATGGCCTTCAACACCAGGGATGGGCATTACGAGTATCTCGTTATGCCCTTCGGCCTCTGTAATGCTCCGGCCGTCTTCCAGTTTTTCGTCAATGAAATCTTCCGGGACCTCTTGTACAAGTGTGTGGTCGTTTACTTAGACGACATTTTGATTTTTTTCTCAAGACCTCCAAACTCATCGAGACCAGGTCAAACAAGTCCTTCTGAGGTTGCGGTCCAATCAACTGTTTTGCAAATTAGAGAAGTGTCTGTTTGAGGTCTCAAGTGTACCATTCCTGGGATACATTATCTCCGGAACAGGCCTTCAAATGGATTCGTCAAAACTACAAGCCATTCTTGATTGGTCTCTTCCTTCTTCCTTAAAACCCATACAAAGATTCCTAGGATTTGCCAACTACTATCGCAAGTTTGTAAAAGGTTTCTTGACTCTGGTAGCTCCGATTACAGCCCTCACCCGCAAGGGAGCAGATCCAATTATATGGCCCGTCGAAGCTACCTCTGCATTTCAACTTCTTAAGCAAGCCTTCATCTCCGCTCCCATCTTAAAGCAACCAGACTCCACCCGGCCCTTTATCCTGGAGGTGGATGCATCCTCTGAAGGTGTCGGAGCAGTGCTCTCCCAGCGATTTAAAGATGAAAAACTTCATCCCTGTGGTTTATTTTCCCGGAAGTTTTTGCCTGCAGAGAAGAACTACACCATTGGAGATCAAGAGTTACTCGCCATGAAACTAGCCCTCGAAGAATGGCGATATCTTCTAGAAGGAGCTCATTACCCCATTACCATTTTTACTGACCATAAGAACCTCCTTTATCTTAAATCTGCAAATTGCTTGAACCCTCGTCAAGCCCGGTGGGCAATGTTTTTCTCCAGATTTAACTTCAAAGTCTCCTATCGCCCCGGTTCACAAAACCTCAAAGCCGATGCACTCTCCCGTTCCATGACGAGCAACCCTGATCTACCCATGGAACAGCCCCAACCAATCTTGAATTCAGCTTTCTTCGCCTCTACCCAATTATCTTCTATACCCCCGGTTGGGAAGACTTTCGTCGCTCCGGAACTCCGCAAGAGGTTACTGCATTGGGCTCATGCTTCCCGGTTCTCTGGTCACCTGGGTATGGATAAAACCCTAGAATTTTTCCAGCGGTCCTATTGGTGGTCTTCGATGAAAAAGGACGTCAGGTCTTATGTGTCTTCATGCATCAAATGTGCCCAACACAAGATACCTCGGCGGGTTCCACACGGTCAACACCAACCTATTGCAATTCCATCTAAGCCATGGACTCACCTATCTATGGATTTCATCTCTGATCTTCCTCCATCTCGGGGCCACAACACAATTTGGGTTATCGTGGATCGTTTTTCTAAAATGGCTCATTTCGTACCACTTACTGGGCTTCCGTCTGCACCTCTACTCGCCCAGAGCTTTATAAAAGAGATCTTCAAGCTCCACGGCCTTCCTCAAGAGATCATCTCCGACAGGGGAGTACAGTTCGTAGCGAAGTTCTGGAGGTCACTCTGCTCAGCCCTTCAGGTAAAACTCAAATTTTCTACCGCTTATCATCCCCAGACCAACGGTCAGACCGAAAGGGTCAATCAAGACCTGGAACAGTTCCTGCGCACTTTTGTCTCCTCCTCCCAAGATGACTGGATTGAACTTCTTCCTTGGGCCGAATTTGCCCACAATAATCATTATCACACGTCCACCAGCTCAACTCCTTTTTTTACAGTTTTTGGTCAACATCCTCGAGTGCCAGATTTCCCTCTTCTTCCCACATTAGATGTGCCTGCGGCCAAAATGTCCCTTCAACGGTTCTCCAACATCTGGGAAAAGGTTCGTTCCTCTCTGACTAAAACGTCAGCCCGGTACAAGAGATTTGCTGACCGCCAAAGACGAGCGGTTCCAAATTTCTGACCTGGGGATATGGTCTGGCTCTCTACCCGAAACCTAAGACTCCGAGTACCCTCGATGAAATTTGCTCCGCGATTCATTGGTCCATTCCCAGTCATCAAAATCTTGAATCCTGTGGCTTACAAGTTAAAGCTTCCTCCATTTCTTCGCATTCCAAGTTCTTTCCATATTTCTCTTTTAAAACCACTAGTCTTAAACCGATTTCAGAAGGTCCTGCCTAAAGCTTCTAGTGTTCAAATACAGCAGGGAGAGGAGTTCGAAGTTGACAGAATCTTAGATTCCCATTGTCGATACAACCGTCTTCAATACCTCATTGACTGGAAGAATTATGGTCCGGAGGAACGAATCTGGATAAATGCCTCTGATGTCCATGCACCCCGTCTGGTCAAAGCATTCCATATGAAATTTCCTCATAAACCAAGGAAGTGTCCGGTGGCCACTCTTGAAGATGGGGGTACTGTCACACGCCAGCCTGGAGACCCCAGAATCAGACCCCGTCGCTTAACCGTGCGGGCGCTGACCCGTGCTGTCTTCCGGCTCCCGCGCTGTACGCTCCTTCCTCTTCTCCCAAGGCAGTCTCCGCTGTTGTCCTCTGGAGGGTCCCGCTGCTGTGCTGCTCCCACGCCGGCTCCTGCTGACCGCTGGTCCCCGCTGACTACCTCCAGGAAGCGCTGTCCTCCGGTCCATGGGCGTGGCCATCTTGGATTGCCCATGTGACCCCACTACCACCAATGAGGAGCCTTCTCCTTCTCTCTCAGCCTGTCAGCTCCCAGTGTCCACTATAAAAGGATCCCCAATGCACACACAAGTTGCCAGTGCAACTAGTTTCTTAGTTTAGCTAAGCAAGCCTTCCCACTGCGCTCCAGCCGCTCCACGTAGCCACTCAGCTACCAACGTCTACCCACGGCTATCCAGCCACTCCACATAGCCGCTCAGCTACCAACGTTTACCCACGGCTATCCAGCCGCTCCACGTAGCCGGTCAGCTACCAACGTCTACCCACGGCTATCCAGCCGCTCCACGTAGCCACTCAGCTACCAATGTCTACCCACGGCTGTCCAGCCGCTCCACGTAGCCACTCAGCTACCAATGACTACCCATGGCTATCCAGCCGCTCCACGTAGCCACTCAGCTACCAACGTCTACCCACGGCTAACCAGCCGCTCCACGTAGCCACTCAGCTACCAACGTCTACCCACGGCTAACCAGCCGCTCCACATAGCCACTCAGCTACCAAGGTCTACCCACGGCTATCCAGCCGCTCCACGTAGCCACTCAGCTACCAACTTCTACCCACGGCTATCCAGCCACTCCACGTAGCCACTCAGCTACCAACGACTACCCACGGCTATCCAGCCGCTCCACGTAGCCTCTCAGCTACCAACATCTACCCATGGCTAACCAGCCGCTCCACGTAGCCGCTCAGCTACCAACGTCTACCCACGGCTAACCAGCCGCTCCACATAGCCACTCAGCTACCAACGTCTACCCACGGCTATCCAGCCGCTCCACGTAGCCACTCAGCTACCAACGACTACCCACGGCTATCCAGCCGCTCCACGTAGCCACTCAGCTACCAACATCTACCCATGGCTATCCAGCCGCTCCACGTAGCCGCTCAGCTACCAACGTCTACCCACGGCTAACCAGCCGCTCCACGTAGCCACTCAGCTACCAATGTCTACCCACGGCTATCCAGCCGCTCCACATAGCCACTCAGCTACCAACGTCTACCCACGGCTATCCAGCCGCTCCACGTAGCCACTCAGCTACCAACGTCTACCCACGGCTATCGAGCCGCTCCACGTAGCCGCTCAGCTACCAACGTCTACCCACGGCTATCCAGCCGCTCCACGTAGCCACTCAGCTACCAACGTCTACCCACGGCTATCCAGCCACTCCACGTAGCCACTCAGCTACCAACATCTACCCACGGCTATCCAGCCGCTCCACGTAGCCACTCAGCTACCAACGTCTACCCTCGGCTATCCAGCCGCTCCACGTAGCTTCCTAGCTACCTCGTTACTGCCGCATTCCTCAAACTCCTGTCAGTTCGCTGCACCCTCTCATGCGGAGAAACTTCATTAAGCCAAGTCTCCTCCAGCGAGCGTCTGCGCCAAGTAATACAGATCCAAGGCCCAGTCCGGGAACACAGCTCCTAAATTCCACGCTTGTATCAGGTCACAGATGGAATGACCAGTTTTTACACTACTGTGCATGAGTAATTTATCACTTTGTGTATGCATCAAATTAGCAGTCGAAAGTTGCATGGATCTGCATTAATAGGTGAGCGTGAGTGGTAACAGGTTGCATGAAATTGCCTGTAACTGGATAGGGAGTACTGAGTCGCACAATACAACTCATTTTCAGAATGTGACTACACACCCAAGAGTGGTATGTTTGTACATAAATAGTATATAGAAATAATAAATAAATCATATTTTAAAACTTACAATTTTTTTTATAGGCTTACTAGTTCTAAAATGCTTTTTTTATTCTGAACTCTGCTAAAAAGTTTAGATCGCATAAAGCAATATAACTAGTTAACAGTAATTCCTTTTGGTTTCAACTGAACCATGTAACTATAAAAAGACTGTAAAATATAATTTGTAGATGTGATACTTATCATTACAGTACCTGAGGATTTTGTAGCAGCATTTAAATAGTTAAATCTGAAATCATGCCAAACAGTCTTGATAAGGTCATCATTCCAGACAGTTTTACTTTCTCAAGATGGAATGTGAATACCTTTGCTCATGGGTTGAAAGAGTTCTAAGGGCAATTCCTCACCCTTCAAGTCCCTTATGAATTGTTCTTTATTTCCCTATACGCAGACATCTTCTTGAGTTCTCATTCAGTGAGTAGTTTGTGGGTCTGCCAGCAGAGTGAGGTGCATAAGGCTTTCTTTGTTTATGTGGACGGAGTAGTACAATATGCTTGCGTTAGATAAAGCCTCTTTCCCTATTCATCAAAGGCATATTTATCTTCTCTAAATCCTTCCATTCTCTTTCTCTCTCATTTCTTCCTTTGTTCTATTTTCCTTATTTGTTTTCCATGTATATTCAACTCCAGTATTTAGATATGATGAAGAAACCATTACAATATAATCCAAAAGGGAAATAAAGATGTAATTAAAAGAGCTGCCAATAATTCAGTAACATGTGGAGGCATAGACTTTTCAATGAAATCCAGTTTAGTGCTTTAAAACTTTGAAGTTGTAACCAAGGAATCATTGAACTGGCATATTTTTCTGAAAGCATAAACAATTGGCACCATTATAACCAAATTCCTATAAACACACAAGTAAAAATAAGAGCAGTTTTTATAAACATTTTAAAATACATTTTAAGAGCAACAATAAGCAGATATATTTTATAATAGGGCCCAGTACACCCATTTTTTTAGGGCCCCCCCATCCATGGGTCCCTGGCAGGTATAGGCCCGTCAACTTGAGAGCCTTAAGGTGCCTTCACACTAGACAACTCGCAAAAGTTGAGATTTTCATCAACGATTTCCCTTGAACTCCCCCGACAACTCCCCTGCACTCTTAGACAAACAATATCTTGCATAAACTGTCCAAACTGACAAAAGATCTGACCAACGACCTGAATCTTGTTAATGAGATTGGCAGATCTTGCATGCTATAGGCAAGATCTGAAGATGCAATGTTTGACCCACGTGGCTGCGGATCGGCATTGTAATCGTGAGTGGACGCTCACGATTTGGACATATTTTACACAATGTGTCGAAATTGGGTAAATTTGTTTCCGATGTGTTGAAATCGGGCAAATTGTGCAAAATATTGTCTAGTGTGTACGCACTTTTACCTATATGTGGTTTCTCTGCAATGGGGAACCTCTGAAGAAATTGTTCCTCCCTGGGCAGATGGTGACTTCAATTGGTATACACTATTCACATAAGAGATCACGTAGTCTGGAAGATGTCTGTTTGCATAGAAATATAACCAATCTCATCATCATATAGCAATGTTCATCTAGATAATACATAGTAACAGAAGTTTTGGTGCAGGGCAAAAATGTGAACTGACCTGATCAAACAAATTTATATTATTAAACTGTATTTGCTATTTTAGTACCATTTGTATCAATATTTTTTCTTTAGAATGAAGATTACTGTCCCTGAGCCTTTCCTTCTAATCCTACCAGTTGTGAATAATCTCCTGAAACATCTCTCAAGTACTCTTCAGCCTCATCCCCCTGTGTCTCTCCAGCCTAATTTACCTGTGTCCCTCCAGCTCCAGCCCCACAGTGTCTCTTCAGCTCCAGCCCCACAGTGTCCCTCCAGCCCCACAGTATCCCAACCTATATAGTGTCTCTTCAGCCCCCACAGTGTCTCTCCAGCCCCCACAGTGTTTCCCCAGTTCCCACAGTATCCCTCCAGCCCCTGCAGTGTCTCTCCAGTCCCCAAATTGTCTATCCAGTCCCCACAGTGTCTCTCCGGCCCCCACAGTATCCCTCCAGCACCTGCATTGTCTCTCCAGACCCCACACTGGTGCTGTAAAGCTACAGCAGCTCCCCAGACAGATCCTGTACATCACGTACCTGCTGATCAGTGCAGCAGTGCATGCAGCGGTTAGAGCTGAGTTTATTAGTGGGCGCCTCTGAGGCCCCCTACAACCTTAGATCCTGGTAAAGCTGTGGGCCTGATTCAGAGCCGGACGCTATTTGCGCTCGCTCGGTCAGAAGAAGGGGCCGGCTATTTAAATTGAGCGCTCGCTCTTTGCGGTCTGTTGACGCCTCTATGTCTGAGCGAGCGAGCGAAACATGCGCTCGCTATTTTGTAAAGACGCCCCCTGGCCGCTCACATCATACATCATCTCCGCTATTTATTTGATTAATCGAGTACATCGAAAGGCATCTGAACTGCTCGCAGTGCTTGTGGTAGGTTTATCCTACCGCAATCATGTGAACAGTTCAGGCAAAGAGACAACCAAGTGACGTGGTCGATGATGCTGCTTTGTTAATTATGCACACCCTTAAAACGCCCATTTTGACCGTTTGGCACGCCTGTGTTTGGATCACCACTCCCCGTTTTCAAGCACCTTCCCCTGTTACCACCCACAAACGCCTCATCCTGTCACTCAAATTAGCAGGCACTCGCTATTTTGCGAGCGCTCCATTTCTAACTGCAATGACTGGTTGGTGCATGCGCATTACAACCCATACGCATGCGCAGTTGTGCGAACATTGCTCGGAGCGAACGTGCGGCCGCTTACGAGCGGCTCTGAATCAGGCCCTGTGTCCCTAGCCCCCCCTGTTGCATTGCCTGTGACTGTTCCTATTTGTTGGAATAGTTCTAAACATGTTTCCTCACTGATCTGTGGCTTTCTCATTTTGTTAATTTTGGACGCTGAATATTTGGTATTTTGGTGATATAATTATGTGACCTCCTCCTTTATTCATCACCTATTAATATCAGCGCTTGTAAAACACTACCCAAACCATCAAGATTGCCTGGCACCTATCATGGATTGCTGTGGTTGTTGTAAATTATAAAGAAACTAGCTGGGATACCTGGCGTTCTCCGGGTTGAAGAATGGACCCTGAAGCACACCTGTAGCCTTCATACTTTGACATTGTCCTTGCCTATAATCTGGATAACTATGCAAATAAGGAGTAAATAACAGTGCAGGCAGGAATATTCTCATACCATTTGGAATGGGGTGTCAGGAGCAGACTGCCTTAGAGAACAGAAATCAGGGTAGCTTCCAAAATCACTGGAGTTTCAAAAATTACTACAGAACAGTGGGGGAGATTCAGCTGCAGAAGGTCAAAATACTGAAAGTCGGGATGCCGGCGCTTAGAATGCCAGTGCCGGAATCCCAACACCTGGCAGAATCCTGGCACCAGCATCCCGACGGTAAGTGCTGGGGTTAGGGGCAGGGTTAGGCACTAGGGGGAGGGTTAAGGTTAGACATCAGGGAGGGAGGGTTAGGGGTAGGGAGAGGGGGAGGGTTAGGATACTGAATGACAAGTGTCTGTATCCTAACCCTGTTGGGATACTGGCATCGGGATTCTGACAGACAGGATCCTGAGTGCCGGCATTCTGTACCCAACCTGCAGACGGATATGCTTTCGCAACTGCTAACATGTTAGCAGCTGTGATAGCTGTAATATGGTAAAACAGCAGGAGATGTCACATCTCTTGCATGCATTACTGATCCGAGCTGCATCCATAGATGAAGCATTGGATCATTTGTGATCCCTTCGGCTGGCTGAATGACCATGGGGTCATGCAAGCCGGCAGCCACAGATATCTCAACAACATTCCTGGCCTCTCCAATCCCCCTCAACGGGGGCCATCGTCACCACCTTCCCACCCAGAAATGAGAGCAAACTGTCAATTACTGACAGTCTGCTGCTGGACTGCACATGCGCAGTACAGGTCAGACGCATGCACAGATTCCTGATTATCGGGTATCTGTGCATGTATCTGACCTGTACTGTGCATCCACGTCACTGCGTCTGCAACTAAATCACCCCCTGAAATCACTCTGCAGACCAACATTACTATGTCTAGCAAGGCTGCCATCAGGGGGTGGAGTCCCATTCCCAGACAGAAGGAGGTTTGCCTGCAGTGGCACTGCGTGACTGTGATCAATCTCCCTTGCTGTTTGTAATCTCTGTATGCTAAACATTGCCAGGATCAAAGATTGTGGATTAGAATACCTCCTTGTCGAATAAGTGCGACTACATACTATTAATCAACGGTATTTCCATATACAAATCACATTATACTACACAGAGGTTTGGCATAAACCAGAACGCAGTCTAATAAAATCAGTTTGACTGTGCTCATATGCTACTGAACACATGCATCTGTATAGATGAGTGCAACTACTAATTAAGATATCATATATTATACAGAGATCTGGTATAAGCCAGGACACAATCTAATGAAATCAGAGTGACTGTGTCCATGTGCTACTGAATTATGTGATCCATAACTAACATTACTAAAATAGGATTCCCCTAATCCGATACTAAGGAAGTTGTTACATTATTCAATATGAACACACATTGATACCAATCGAAACATTCAGAACAATTTGAATGTGTTATGTATCAACTATAAAAAGTATCATTCCTATATGAGTCAGTATTATAAGAAATTTCACTCTTTGTGAAACCAGTACATGATTAATAGAAAGCATTAATTCTACTATATATATCTGTGAAATTTATATCTCTGTAATAGTGATCTGATAATTATTTATACCGATTTATACCGATAACATAACGGTGGAACCTTTATTTGATATCACAGAATCAGATCCATTTGTGAATATTGACATTTAAACAAACATAATATAGAATAAAAATAATTGACAGCAGTGCTCTATTTTTTATCTTATAATTCGCTCGCTTTCAATCCATGTATTTTGACACTTATACGTGAAATGTTATCATTGTTTGCCAGTATAATTTTTAAAGCATACCTAATAAATTAAGATTTTAGGTGTCAATATTTTGGAGATTGCACCAATGTAACTGATTTCCTTTCTTCTCTTCTGATTGATTATGCTGTCTGCCACAGTCTGAATGTATTGCTCATGAGACTGCCAGGCACTCTTCTAAGACCCCCAGGGTGGCTGCTGTGAGATGAGAGAGTGAAATGCTAATAATGCACACTGTTTAATGTCAAAGATTATCATGCAAATACAGAAGGCTGAGTAACTCATTATTTCATGTATGCGGCTGTTGGAAAAGTGATATAACACAGCACTTTGTAAGAGATGATTGTGTGACAGTGTGTGTATGAAGCCAGCCCCTCAGTACCAGAACCTGTGTAATGGAAGAGTGCCCCAGTTTAATGGGATTGTGTTACAGTGTGTTCAAACCTAGGCAAATGCCTAATCTTTTTTCAAACTACACCACCATACCAAATTTGGTGGAGCTAGGTAGAAAACTCTGGCTGGACAAACAGATAGACACACACACAAACTTTCTTGCTTATTATATAGATAAGTAATACTCGTAAAATTAACTGTTGATCTGCAACTCTGCATTATGGCTGTTGTTACATAACAAACCTCAGACTACAGATGACATTATGGGGTAGTAAAGACTCCCAGTTGGAGGAGATCATCAAAAGCATATGCTAGGGAGTTAAGGGTTGAAAAAGGGGGATGCAGTGAAGGGGTACAGGAAATGGCAACTACAGGACAAAATAAGCTCACACTTAAGGGATTGCCCTGAAACTCCCTTCAATTTGTAAATCTTGTGGTGCTTGATTGACAGGCTAGGCCCAGTTATCCTGTTTTTGAGGCCATGGATCTTGATGACCCTTTCCTCCCACTCTACTTACATCATATTACACTGATCGCATGTATGTCTGTTGACATGTTATTCCCATAAGTGTGCCACCAGTAAGAGAGGGAGACAGAAGAGTCTGCCTTTGCAGTACCAAAAGAATTAAGTTTTATTGGTTGGGGGGGATTCAGGATATGTTTGACAATCTGTGTGACATGCTAATTTGTACATTATGATTAAAGTAATCCTCCACCATTCTATTGATGCTTACTGTAGCAGATTGAGTCACTGTAGAGGTGTCAATATATGTGGGCAATTCTTTTAAGCCTGACCAGATGTCATAATGTGTCATTCTGGTGTCATAATGTGTCATTCATCATCATCACCAGTGGGTCTCTTGAAAAGGATCAGTTTTTCCTGGCAGAAGCATTTGTAAAAGAAACTGATGCAGGAGACATTGTCATGTGCCACTTGAGCTGACAACTTGCTCGCAAGGAGCTCTTTGCATCTCTTAAGATCTGTGTCAGTTGTAAAGACAGACCTTACATTGGAATTAAACTTAGGATCAAGCATGATTGTCAAAATGTAGTGATCCAATTGCAAGAGGGTTAAGTGAATAAAGAACATGATCTACAAGTCCAACATACTTAGTAGAATCGTTTAGTTTCATCTCCCTTTTCAGCTTCTCTAGATGCTTTTCAGTAGTACAATTACCTGACTCAGGTTGGCAGTGTCTGAACTTACTTCATTGGTTACAATTTCAAATAGTTTCAGTAGCTTGCATAAAACTGAGAGTATTCTCCAGTGTTTTTCTACATGCGATTGCTGAATTGCGAAAATGGCATTGGCATTACCAAGTACTCTGTGTCTGTCTGCAATATATCTCCTGTGTTTGGACTCATGTATTATCTTCTGTGCTCAAACTCATCAGTGGTAAATTGCCTGAATATATTTGCCTTTTGTATCAGCCTGCTGTAGTACCTGCTTCATTTGTGCACTACCCTGCATGTCAAATAAACATTACTATTCATTTTTATCAGTAGTGTTGAACTTGTTCCCAGCAACAGCATATTCCCACAGGGAAATTCCCTTAATAAAATGTGACACTAACATAGCCGTCACGGCTTCAGTGATCGGCTGTGCAACAGGATAGTGGCTGTCATATTGGTTCCTTTTGCAAATAATTGTTTCACAGACAATTGTTGTGTGAAACTACTAGTCTTCTTCCTTGTCTCCTTCTATGAAAAAGATTCACCCCCAGCAGCAGTAGCCATAGTGCGCAAGAGTACTTCTTAAGAATCATGAATCAGGGGGTCAGTTTGCCTTTGCAAATTGGATGCAGGAATACCTTTGATTATTAATCAGGAGGTCGATGATAAAGGTGTTGGTGATGGAGATTGCATGTGCTGTGATCTCCAAAATTGAAGGAAATCACAATTTGCAAGTAGAATTTAAAATGCAGCTGAATCTGAAGAGCACAATTTTCTTTTCATACAATGCAAAGCAGTATATGCAGGTTGGGTACAGGATGCTGGAACTCAGGATCTTGGTGGTCAAAATCCCGACGCCAGCATCCCGACAGTGTTCGGTTACCAACACCTGTCGGTCGGTATCCTAACTCACCCCCTCTCCCTTCCCCTAACCCTCCCTTCCTGGCGCCTAAACATAACCTTCCCCCTTGTGCCTAAACCTAACCTCCCCCTCCTCACACCCTAAACCTAACGCTCCCCCCTTAGTGCCTAACCTTAACTCTCCCCCTAGTGCCTTACACTAACCCCTAACCCTCCCCCTAACCCCACTACTTACCTTCATGATGAAGGCAGTGCAATTCTGACAGGTGTCGGGTGTCGGTGCCGGCATTCTGACCACATCCCATATATACACCTTTTCTGTTGCTGACTGTTTTATTTCCTTTATTTTTATTCTTGTTATTCCTGAGTTTTCATCTATTACAGTTGTAACCCTATATTTACTCTAGGGTGTTTATGCACAGTGCCTCCCCCAAGATAGATATTAGGAGAGTATGCTAAGTGGGTTAGCTTGGGTATCACCCACTTGATAACTATTGGTGTAACAGTGTATATATGTGATAATCACTTACCACACATACAAATCTTATAATTTTCTGTTTCTTCTTCACAGATCCCAGTCATCAAGGTTCCTGGTAATAGGTAAGTTACCACACAATAAAGCATTCACTATTTGTCTAGTATATTTCATAAAATCCAATACAATAACAAAGGTAGATGTAACATAGATAGATAATAATACATACAATTCTATATATATATAATTCTACATATTAAAACAAATCTATTACACTTTTCTTTTTAAATCATATAACAAGTGGCCAGGTTTGGACTGGCCCACAGGGGGACAGAGGAAATCCTCGGTGGGCCCACTGCCTGTGGGCCCACCCTCCTCCTCTAGGTATCATGTTCCAGACATTAAATTATAGATTGTTACTGTATTAGATGGTCAGTTACTAGGTTGAACAGGAACACTGATCAGCATGGGGGCATGGTTTCCTTCTATAGAAACTACACCAAGATTTACCCATTGGTTAGCCAAGCATCTGTGGTGGCTGGCCACACCCCTCTGGTGGATGACCACACCCTTTAAGCATGGGCCCCTACCACTACAATCCCCTGGTGGGCCCTTCATGTCCCAGTACGACACTGTAAGTGGCTCCTTAAACCACAAAAAAGTATTTAACTTAAACCATGAGCAAATACTACCCAAATAAATATAGTTGAAGCTTATGCAATACTAAATGCAATTATTATTATTATTATTATTATTATTATTATTATTATCATTTATTTATATGGCGCCACAAGTGTTACAGCCCTTTATATTAGAGGTAGGCAGGGTTGGTACATAAACAAATAAGTAACCAGTGACTTACAATACAATACAAAGCAGGACATGGACATGTATAATAAGCATTGCTATATTAGCGACCTTTACCTCCACATAAGTGTTAGTTGCCCTAGTGGGGAGTAAGAGATAAATGAAATTACAGTAGGGAGAAGCACAATAGGGTAGAGGGCCCTGCTCGAAAGAGCTTACATTCTTTAAGGGAGGGGCAGACAAACAGGAGTGAGACAGATGGGGTAGGCAGGGAGGTCTATAAATAGTTATTATCCAATAGTCTATGGTCTGTCGGATAGTGTCCTATGGTTCAGTTCATAAAGAGAGATTGAATATTGTAGTTCCTGTAGTTCTGCTTTAAAATATAAATCCTGTAGACATCCAAATAGGGTATATAGATGTCCCTGGCCAAATACTTCCTATCCTCCCGTGTCTTTGCAATCATCAAATGGATTAACAGTTAGTGCAAAGAAATTCTTGACGGGAGATCAATTATAATGCCTAGTACATATATTTTACTTGAAGATGAAACATAACTCCAAGACATAGGTTAAGCTAGTGTAAAACTTAGAGCTTAACAATTGATTCACTTTCATTCATGGTTTCAGTTAAATCTCACTTTTCCATAGTGGTTTAGTGTGTCAACTAATATTATTACAAATAATTCCCCAAACTGGTGTTACCGATGACAGTAGATCCGTGGTACAGTAAGTTCCTCCTCTTTCATCAGTTACATCACTGTCTGTCATATACATAACTGTAGACATCTAAATGGACAGTATACCAAAGCCTGGGGTGTTTTTAAGGCTCACCACCACCACCACAATTTCACACTCCTGGGTTGCTCAGTTTCCGACAGCAGATTCAGTAGCAGGGAATCGTTGTAGCTTATATCAGCGGGCCCAGCCTCCTGACCTGCCTCCTGTCAGTCTAACAGAATCAACTTCTCCCTCAGTGGGCCAGCTTACGTGAGCCACTGCCCCTCCTCAGCTATGATGGGACTTCCTCGTCACTCAGCTCTAGAACTCTTAGTGCTATGCAGGAGACGCCGTCGTCATCTGGGAGCCTGGCTGCCGTGCCCACACTGGCTTAACCGTACTTGACACCCCGCTGCCACTATTCTCTCAGCCAGAGGCACTGAGAGGGGGGGTGCGGGTACAGATTACCCGGGCCCGGGCTTCCTGAGGGGCCCGGCGGGGGCCCGGGTCCGATGCCGCCCCCCCTCCCTCACAACAGCCCAGCACACAGCGTGTGCTGAGCTGCAGTTGGAGACTGCTCGTGGCTGTTGAGCAGCAGCCACAGCAGTCTCCTATGCCTGTGCGGGGGAGCGATCACACTGATCGTGTCCCTCCTGGCTTTGCGCCGGGCTGAGGGGGCTCAGAGCGCCCCCCTCCCCGGCGCGCAGCGCCGCTTTGCGGCGCTGTAAATCTTATTTATTCATTTTTTTTCTGCAAGGGAGCGTGGCCACGCCTCCCACGATTAGGCCATGCCCCCTATTACCGGGGCCCGCCTTGGCTCTTGGCGGCCCTGCTCTCAGCTCTAGCCCTGCAGCTGCGGAGTGAAACATTTCAGTTAGCACTCGAGGGGGAACCGGAGACTGGCCGTTACAACAGTTACAGAGGTACTTTTGCCCTCCAACTTGTCCGCGTGGCTCGGTCTCCTTACTCCATGTGTCCCTTTTAAAAAAATCCTCCATGTCCCCCAGTATTATGGGAGGTGTGTGTAATCATCTTTCCTGGGGCATGTTTCGTCCTTTACAACATCTACAAATATAATTACACGTATATCTATATTAGTAGAGTAATTTCACTAACCACAAAATACATATCTTCTTTTACATGTACTATATTTACTAATAGCGTTACACAGTTTTGCATGCAGATGCCAAGAAGAGTGATACACTCGTGGTAGGAGAATGATATTGCAGTTTATTGTTAGAGAGCCACAGGCAAAACAATGCATACGATCTACATTCTCCAATGAAGCGTGCTTTATTTTCACTGAGCTGAATAATTTAAGTGTTTTAAGCAGGGCAAAATAGCCAATGAACATGAAAACATATGTTGTGCTTTAATTCACTGTATGAGTCAGAGTTTAGCCATTTTATTTTAAACTTATTTTAAATTGTATTAGTGTTTAGTGTATACAACTTTTTTAAGCCTGTCAGTACAATTACATTCTTTATTTATGAAGATACGTACTCTATGAGAGAATTTATTCAACCACAAACCTGCTCTGCATTATGCTTTATTGGTGATATTTTCAGAGCTGCTAAATAGAATACACAACCAGGGCCAATGCTAGGGTGTTTGGTGCCTACCCTGCAAACTATAAATTTGCACCCTCCCTCCTATTTTTTCTAAAGGTACAGTACACACAGAAGGGGGGGCATTGTCACACAATAGTGCCCCCAATTCAAATTACGCCACACAGTAGCACAGTCTTATTCACATTACACTACACATAGTGCCCCTGATTCACATTACACCACATAGTAGTGTCCCTTATTCACATTAAGTCACACAATCATGTACCTTATTCACATTACACTACACACTACCAGTACACCTTATACACATAATGCACAGTGATAGTGCCTCTTATACAATATCTACAGTAGTAGTGCCCCTTACACAATGCCCACAGTAGTAGTGCCCCTTATGCAATGCCCACAGTAGTAGTGCCCCTTATACACATAATACCTACAGTAGTAGTGTCCATTACACAATGCCCACAGTATTTTTACCCCTGATACAATGCCTACCATAGTAGTGCCCCTTACATAATGCCCACAGTAATAGTGCCCCTTACACAATGCCCACAGTAGTAGTGCCCCTTCCTCAATGCCCACAGTAGTAGTGCCCCTTACACATAATGCAGGGCCAAAACTAGGATATCTGTCACCCAGTGCAATGGAGCAATTTTGCGCCCTTTCCCTTCCCGTACCTGGATTTTGTCCTTGCTCCTCCAATGGGCAGTGCACTAGTCAAACCCATTACACATGCATACCTCCCAACATGACCCTCTCCAGGAGGGACACAATGCTCTGGTCCTGGACTTCCCTGGTAATTTATGATTGGTGGAGACTCCAGAGGTGGGGCAGCAGTACAGTCCAAAATTCAAATAGGGGAGTCACACCAACTGCCAGTGAGTCCCAGCCAGTGATGTTTGGCAGCGTGTGAAATGACAGTTGGTGTGGCTCCCCTATTTGAATTTTGGACGGTGCTGCAGCCCCACCTCTTACCAGGGAAGTCCAGGACCAGAGCATTGTGTCCCTCCTGGAGAGGGTCATGTTGGGAGGTATGCACATTATGCCACACACTGTAATGCTTATTACCAAAATGCCACTTACATACTTGCCCGATACCATTTTATGCCCCACAGTAAGTCCTCTAATTACTTTAAAATTACCTGCTGTCAGGGGTTTTATGTTCGTTGCCAGGGGTCACGCGCTCGTTGCCAGGACGTTTCATGCTCGTTGCCAGAGGGTTTCATGCTCGTTGCTATGGGGTTTATGCTCATTGCCAGGGGTTACATGCACATTGCCATGGGCATACCTCCCAACATGACCCGCTCCAGGAGGGACACAATGCTCTGGTCCTGGACTTCCCTGGTAAGAGGTGGGGCTGCAGCGCAGTTCAAAATTCAAATAGGGGAGTCACGCCAACTGTCATTTCACACACTGCCAGACATCACTGGCTGGGACTCACTGGCAGTTGGTGTGACTCCCCTATTTAAATTTTGGACTGTGCTGCAGCCCCACCTCTGGAGCCGCCACCAATCAGAAATTACCAGGGAAGTCAAGGACTAGAGCATTGTGTCCCTCCTGGAGAGGGTCATGTTGGGAGGTATGCCATGGGGTTTATGTTCGTTGCCAGGCAGGAGATACATGCTTGTTGCCAGGGGGTTTCATGCTCGTTGCCTGGGCTTTCGTGCTCCTTGCCAGGGGGTTTCATGCTCGTTGCTATGAGGTTTATGCTCGTTGCTAGGGGTTACATGCTCGTTGCCAGGGGTTTCATGCTCGTTGCCAGGGGGTTTCATGCTCGTTGCTATGGGGTTTATGCTCATTGCCAAGGGGGGTTCACGGGAGAAGATGCAGCTTTCAGGATCTTCTCCCGGCACTTCCGGGAATGCAGTGTGCATTGCGCTGGCCTAACAGACACTAGAGGTCCAGTAGGACCTCTAGTGTCTGTCTCCTCCTTGGTGGCTGATGCAGAGTTGAAGGCAAGTTGTTTTTTTAGATGTGTTGAATGTTTTCCTCATACTGCACATGCTCTAGAACTAAGTCCCAGCAAGTATGCAACTCAGTCTTGTCTACACTTGTGGCTAAAGGGGAACATCTGGGTGGTAACAGGGCAATTGTACTTAGGTATTCAGAGAACTGTGAGCTATACGTGGTGCATACTTAATGCACAAGCAATTATGGCATTCAAGTCTAAATTAGGTCCTTTGTCTGTACCTCTGTAGATCTGAGGTCAGTTCAGTGGCATCACCAGGCAGCTGGAATACACATCAAAATAAGGAACATTGCTCCCTGGGATAGTTGGTACACACATGCTTTTAATGCAGGGTCATGGATGCAGGAAAATGAGAATGCACTTAAAAATAAAATGGTTAAAAAAATATTGTGCATAAACAATATGGCTGGATGATAAAAAGTATATTTTAGAATAGAATAAAAAAGAAGTATGCAATAAAAGCATACTTGGCTACTCTACTGGAACATTCAGGAGACTCCCAAATCTCGCACCAGATGAGTAGGCTGGCCACCCTCGATCACCCACTTCTTGAGTAAAGTTCTGAGTAACCAATGACATGATGCACACCTTCCCCATTCCACAATGCTGGTAGTCGCAGCATCGTATAATGGAGCAGAGCCATGATGACACAATTGCACCATCACTCCCTGTGCATGCCGCCCATTTGCTACATAATGTTTCTTGCACCGCCAACCTGGCTGCCCTCAGAGCATTACAAACAAAGGGAATTGAGGGGCATATTTATTGTTAATGCAATGGCTCCATGCAATTTAAGGATCTGACTCCTCGTGAGTTGTGGCAGCAAATCCAAAGCTACCAGAGCAGTTCAATATTGCTCTGGTGCCGGGACATCTGCTCTACAAAGCCTTCCCCTTAAGAATGTAAGCTCTTGTGAGCAGGGCCCTCTACCCTCTTGTGCTTCTCCTTACTTTGTTTTCATCTACTTCTTACCCACCACTAGGACACTTAACACTTGATGGCTTATGCTCTGTTGCTTATTTGGGTGCTATGGCCACCAATGTATCAATGTATATTATCCATATCCTTGTCCTGCATTGTATTGTATTGTACTGTAAGTCACTTTTTTGGTTATGTACTGTGTAAGGCACTGCGGAACACTTGTGGCGCCATATAAATAAGCAATAATAATAATAATAATAATAATAATACAAAGCAAACCCTATCACTTCTACTTTTGCTGGCAGAATTGTTACTGCACATACAAACTGAAGGGCTGATTCAGAGATGTATGCTAACCCGATGGTTAGCGCACATCTTCGATTGTAGCCGCATGTGCACTACAAGTCTTCGGTCCCACACACAGAACGGCATCAAACTGTCAGTGATTAACAGTCTGTTGCTGTTTCTGGGTGTGAAGGAGGCAGACAATGGCCTTCATTTCCCAAAACGGAGGCATGTCGCCGCAATTATGGCTGACGGAAGAGACCAGGATCTCCGTTTGGCTAATAGAGATATTCTGGCCTCTTTTGAGCGACTACGATTGCTGACTTGACAGACCCCATGGACATTCAGCTGGCAGAGGATCACACAGATGATCCAATGCTGCATCCATGGATGCAGCCCGGATCAGTAATGCATGCAGGAGATAGGACGTCTCCTGCTTCATTACCATATTAGTGCTATCGCAGCTGCTACCATGTTAGCAGCTGCGATAGCAGATCTGTTCAAGCCTGAATCACCCCCTGAGTTCACACAGGCACATGTTGAAGACCAGTGAAGGTGCAGGGATCCCAATAGGAAGGTGCTGGCCTCCATGGACTAGCGTCATATGAAGATGGTGTCAGTTCACGCAATCAAGCTTGATGAATTTACATCCCCATACTAGTGTATAAGGAGTGTGTTCCCCTTCTGTGATGTCCTATAAGCAGAAGATTTCAGTGAAATACCCTGTATTGCCTACTTCTAGCACCTTCTAGATGATAATAGAGAGAATCTGATTGGTTGCTATGGGCAACATCTCCACTTCTAAAAACTCTCACTTTAGTAAATATATCCATTAGTGCTTAGTGCATGGCACTACCATGCACTAAGCACGGTAGAACCTCTTATTATGTTTAAAATTAGGATTTGCAGTCTAAGCCCCCCTGATAACTGCAGGGTTAAGGGGCCTGAACAGCAAATTGTTGTCCAGACAGTGGGCCTGATTCAGACCCACTCGCGAGCGCTGAGCGATCGCAAGCGGGTCGATGTTGGCCAAGTGCGCATACGCACGACGGATGCGGCTCCGACGTGCCCATGCGCGAGACCCGGATAGCGACGGGGAAGCCGTCGCTCCGGGTCTCACTACAAAGGTGGCGTGCTGTCGAAGGTGAGTGACAGCACGCCCTCTTTGGTGGGCGTGCCGGGGCGTGGCTGCCCAGACGGAGGCATTCCCATGGGAACGCCTACTGTCTAGGGCCGGCCACAATGACATCACAAGTGATAGAGCCGAAAGCACTCCAGGGCTTGCGGCAACGAGACCCTACCACAAGGGTCTCGTCGCAAGCCCGATGGTCGTGATGGTCTTGACCATCGCGACCATCTTCCTGGCCGCTCGCTATAGCACCCACAGCTATACGAGCAGCCAGGAGGCCGGTCTAAAAATTAAGTGGGATGGCCCTGATTCAGAGCGAGCGCTCTGTCAGAGCGTTCAGCTCTGAATCAGGGCCAGTATTTGATAAACAAACAGGTAATGGGACGTGTACATCTAGATTCACTTGGACAAATAGCCTAAATCTAAAAGCATATCACAAAGGTCTGATCTTAGTTATACAGCTAAGCAAAAAAGTAGATTGAGTTGAAAATAGCAAGTGAATTAAAGAGACTGTACCATAAACTACAGAAAATGTACTTTCTGGTCATGAATTAAGCAAGAATTGTTGTTATTGAGCAAATGCAGTTTGAAATATATTCTGAATGTCAGATTGACAGAAACTGGTATCTTCTTGATAAATAGTGGAAAAATTACATTTGTCCATGTGTTCTAATACATAAGCATTTTTGCCTAAGAAAAGGACCCTCGCTATTGTATGATGTACCAAAAAGAAGTTGAACGATAGAAAATATTTTATTATTATGGTTGCTCTAATCTCCAAGGATGTTGGACTTTATTCCATCATTTTAGTAACTGTCTGAGGACTTTAAAATAAAGATACTTGACTATTACAAACTAGATGAAGGCTATAAAGAAATCACTTGAAATTTCCAATGTGAGAAGCATGATTAAGAAATGGAAATTAAAGTGAAGTTTTGAAGTCAAGACTAGTTTTGAATAATCCAGGAAAATCTGGTATAGAATTGCTTGTAAATTGGCCAGGCAGACAAAATAGGCCAACATATACAACATTGTTATTTACACATGAATGACAGGGCCGTAACTAGGGTGGTGCGGCCGGTGCACCCGCACAGAGCGCACATGCCCTGTGGGCGGAAGCGGCCGTCTCCACCCGCTATCACCCCCTCTCATCTGCCGCAGCCAGGGGCTGATTTGGCCACCAGGAGAGACGGGCCAGACCCCCAGTCATTAGCAGCCGCGGCCCACTGTAACACATAGCGACAGAGCTGCGGCCGCGCTTAGGGCAGGGGCACTGATCGTGGAGGCTCAACTGTGCAGCATAAGCTAGGGCTGGAGAACTCTGTGAATTGGGCTTTGCAGACGCACGGCCCTTATGTTCCTCACTGTTGTGGCTCTTCGCATCTTCCTCAGACAGCGCTCTGAGCCAGGTAGGAGGGAGGCGACATCAGGAGGCTGCAGCAGCACACCAGAGACCCCTCAGCCTCAGATAGACAGGGAGTTTTTTTACTTTCACTTCCTGTCTAAGTGAGCAGCTGCAGAGAAAGAACTAGGGAAGTTATCCAGCCAGAGTGCGGAACTACAGGAACAGGACCTGCCCCAGCCACACAAGATACAGGTAAGAGCCGAAGGGGGGCATAAATATGGAGAGAGGGGACTGGTGACACTGCTCTGGGGGGAGCACAGACATGGATAGTGGGCGCTTGGGAGGCTGATGATACTGCTAAGGGGGGCAAAGACACGTGGAGCCTGTGTTACATGTACGGAGGTCATGTATTACATGGTTGTGGGGAGGCTGGGGTGAACTGTGGTTTTGTTCTGTGGTACATGGCGAGGTATGAGGAAAACTACAGTATCATGTGGGTGAATTTAAGGTACACGTAGGATCTAGAGCATGCGGCAAGTGGGGGATCTGCGTGGCATATGGACTGTGCACATGGTACCGTATTTATCCCTGCCCTATTCCCTCTCTAGATGGGGGCTGGTCTTTGTACCGTGGGTATAATGTGCAAGGAGCATTACTACTGTGTGGCGTAATGTGTAAGGGACACTACTATGTACTGTAATGTGAATAAGAGACAATACTTGTCGTGTAATGTGAATTTTGGGTACTATATTGTGGCCATGCCCTTTCCCTATGAGACCACGCCCCATTTTTGGCCTGAGGCATGCACTGTCCTTGTTTTCGATGGGGGCAGGGGGTGGGGGGGGCACCAAAGCGCTTTCTGGCAAAATGTCTAGTGCGGTTCTGATGAATGATCTACACTGAAAAGTTAGCAGTAGGAAACCTTTCCAACAAACCCAAAAATCAACATCTGAAGTATGCTAAAGAGTACTTGGATAAGCCAAAAACTCTTTTGAAAAAGTTATGTTACCTCATGAGCCTAAAATTACAAGCTGTGATTTCTACCAAATAATGTATTATGTAGCTTGGAATCTAAGGGCCTGATTCAGCATGGATTGCAATTGCAACCGTGTGCATAAATTAGCCACTGCGATTGCCTACGCAGCTTGAGTACTCACTGCGTGCGACGAGACTTGCAAATTCTGCTAAGGGTCAGACCTGCTGTAATTGTACCAATGCACTTCAATGTTACCGATGTATACGCAGGACTGCGAGGTATTAAGGATGTGTGAAAGCAGTAGTGGGTGTCTCTATGCTGGCTGAGCGGTGGCACATATTAGCATATTTTCGCATCTTCATTTCATGCGAACACACAGCTACGATCTGTGCTGGATCAGGCACTAAGACAGCATTAAAGCCCCCCTGATTATAAGGTGTCCATGCGCAACTTGCTCAATGTGCTTAAAGAGGCCAGTGAAAACATGCCTTGACCGCTATTTAGGGCACAGAGTTTTATTAGCGAAACACTGCCAGAGCTAAGAGTGCCAACAAGAATTAGGTAGCAACCCTCAGGGTCAGCAATTGACTTAGAAGCACAACGAGTACCTTGCCACTGACCAAATTTGCCACTCCCCATTTTTCACAATCAGCGGAGGCTATGTAAGTTTGGGAGATTTGTTTACCTCTGAGGATAAAGTGACTACTGCTCAGATGATTCTCCTGGAGAAGCACCACATCTGCCCTCTTCCTCCTACAAGCCCTAAGGAGCAGCATGCACTGTTTGAGGCTGTTAAGCCCATTGACATTAGTTGAGAACACTTTCAAGAGGTATATCTTCTCTGACAGAAGGAATGGAGAATACACAAGTGAGAGCGAGGAGTTCTGGCCGAGTCGAGAGAAAGAAAGCAGGAAATGGGTAGTGAGGGAGGGAAAGGCCACTCAGTAGAAATAAAGATAGATGGGGAGCCTCTTAGGGCAAAGACCCTTGGAAAATAGACTGCTTTGTGGAGCCCAAGTATATACATTGTAAACGATAAGTGAATTGTCAAAATCAGTGCCTGGTGCCTGGTGGTAGCAAGAAAATGGTTGGTCAAGGAACTCCCTGACCTAAGATCCTAATGACCCAACATGAACTGTCTGGGTTTACCTAGGTGGAGTGTGGATCATAGTCTGTATAGCTACCGTCCCATAGAGGGATCATAGGGGAACGGTGTAAAGGACTAGGGTGAAAGGGAGAAGGTGGAGTTGAAAAGCAGAGCTATAGGTAGTGGGAAGATATGTACAACTTCAAGAATAGAAGGTGGAAAGCAAGGCACAGTAAACTTGCAGAACGAATGAACTATCACAGAGCATCAGTGAGTGAAAAAAAAGAACCAAAACATAAGTAACAATTAAACTATAACCATTTTAATGTCTAGTCTATGGAGATGAAAGAGGTTACCTAGGCTCATTTACAGATATTGATTTTTATGTCATTGTTGTATATATGTAATTTAATTCATGTCTCAACAATTTATTTTAATTTTTTGTTCTTTGGGCTATTTTTACTGTCTATAAAGTTTCAATTTTACAGATTCTGTGACCTTCTATTCTTGATAATTCTTGTTCATTTAAATTTCCCTTAGTGGATACTAAGGATACCTCCTTTGAACCTCTATACACCCCTGCCTGTACCTTCTGATATCTGGCCTATAAACCTCTAAGGATGATGCTATTTTGCATACGCAGTTATACAGTAAATAAAGACTCCAGACCTAGAACCTGTGGTTCCAAAGCACAAAGTATTATTCAAGTAAAAGTACAGTCAGTTACACGCTAGTTCTAAGTACAATTTAGCGCAAAGGAATTATACACACCCAAGTACAGTTATACATACGCAGCGCTCTCTGGACCAGATGTAGGCATCAGCAAGAAACCCCCGTCAATCAGCATTCAGCACGAAGACTAGAAACCCAGGGTCAGAGCACACACATAATTATACCCCCCCCAGAGACAGACAACACAATAGAGAAGTTTGTTGCTAATACCATTGGTCCTAAAAGAGAGGGCATGTGTTACAAGGCATCTAACAAGTTGGTTCAAATAGACACAGTCCAGCCTCTAACAACTGGTGGTCTCTGGTTTCCTGCCTCATGCAAATCCTAACAGTTGGTCATATAATGTACATTTTGTTGCTTGAAGTCTCTGCGGTCCATAAGTTGAGAATGCATGTTGCGATCTCTACATCGATGTTACTGGAATACTGTTCAGAGAGTACGCATCAGTACAAAACCAAACATGGCTTATTTATCACGTATAAAACCTTAGTTACAAAATAATCTTTATTTCATAGCAATTATAGTAAATGTGCATACTTGAATCTTATACCTTAAAGCTTATGGAACCTTGTATGTGAATATATAATATATGAGTATGTGGGGTTTGATGTAAAGACGCTAGTTAACTTGGGGCAGATGCGTGTGCATGAAGCTAATATTTGGCGTTTTTCATACAGGATCTTATGCATTCGCTAATATGTGACTAGTTAACTGCGCAATTGTGCATATTAATGTGTGTATGAGAAATGGTGTAAGATGCAATCGCATGATGCTAATAGTAATATCGCCACATGTACTAGAGTGTGAGTTTATCTAAAATGGCGCTTGGGCGGCCATTCGCAAAATGGCGTCTTGCGATTTCATTTCCAAGATGGCGTCTTGCGGCCAGTCACAAGATGGCGTCGCTGCGATTCAATTTTAAACTATCTTGTCTCAGCCAATAATCCAGCTTCGACAGTCCACTCTTTGATAGCGAACAACATGCTATCAAAATCTGGTTTTAAATTATAATCTTTAGGCTTACGATTTATATACTATTTAGTGTTATTATGGGATGGCACAAGGTGGTTCTTAATCCATCAATAATGTGTCTCTGAGTGGGGACATAAAACTACTATTATACGCACACCGCGGATCTTGGAAGATCATGTGAAAGGTGTGGGGATACACCAGTCCTATAAAGGCAGTCTTGAAGGGGAAATTTGAGACTTTACATTATCTGAGGTGTTTTAAAAAATAACATTTCAATAATATATTCTATGCATGTCTAAATATAATACATTAAATGATGGTATTTCCTAGTTCAGGGTTGTAATGCAGTTCTGTATTTACTTCAGTATTCATACTGACCACCATCATAATTTCGTTCTTTCATTTTACTAAATTTTTATATTTTTCACACTTCAACACAATAGGAACACACCGGACACATATGCCAATTATTATGATGACAGTCAGTATAAGGATTAACAATTTGCCTATGCTGGCGATCACTTCCTGGACCCATTCCCCTAGACCTGAGAACCATTTCACTGGGTTCAGCCATGAAACCCATCCTTCTATCTGCTCCCCTACTTCAGCCACTGAAGCATTATGGTTCTTACGAAATTCCCATTTTAGCTGCAGAATTTCATCCATCTTTCGGTCTATCACCTCCTTGGGGTCGCTGGTATCATTGGTGACATAGGTGCAACATTTTACTCCAAATTGGGTGGCCAAAGTTATGCAGTACCCTCCAGTAACAGCAGTTAAATAATTTAACACTAGCCTGTGTTGCACCAGTTCTTTCTTGTACACTTGCAATTCTCTCCCTGTATACCTGAATGTGTCATCGTACATCTCAGTGATATTATCTAGCAATTTAGCAAGTTCCTGAATATATCTAAAGTTTAATGTACCCCGAGCGATCCTGGTGGGATCCAATACGACTAAAACTTGAAAGCCAGTTGTCTCACTAATTAACTGAGTGGCTTTATGCACGTCACCAGGAACAAGTTTGCCTCTGTGTTCATATTGTGTGTGAAGATATGGTGACGGTGTGTTTTTATGTATACCAAGCATTTCAACATGTGTGAGGGTCATAACTTCTGGGACTACTCTTCCCAGGTAGCACAAACCTTCAGAACTCGGGGAGAGCCACTTATACGCTTTTCTTCCACATATAAAATATACATTATCAGGGAGAACATAAGGAATGGTATGCATCATTATCATTAAGCACATTTCCCTTGCAAACAATCCTATTTCTGGGTCTTCCACCTGGTACATGCAAGTTTCTGGCTGTATTATTTTAGCACAATAACCATCTGGCACCTTACCAATAATTTCTTTGGTGGAACTCAATGCATACCGGTACTTAAAATGTCTCCCACTAGATTTAATTGAGCGTAACAGATCATGGTTTATGGACTCATTATCAGCTCTTTGTGAGAAGGTCATCGTCTGATTATTCCCTGTCACTTCCCAACTCCCGGGTTTATTGGGGTTGGTTATGTTTAAGCACAAAAGTGATCTATCTACTTGGAATTGATAGAGTTTGAAATTAGGTGGCTTAGATGAGAGAAATTTTCCATCCAATGTTTTCCCTTTTTGTAATTCTAAAATTTCCGTGATATTCAGCGGAAAATGGCACCAACCCTACATTATGCTGTCCCTGTGGCACATGTGAATACACCCAGCAATCAGTTTGATTTAACACTTTGCCTACCATGCTATGATAATCCTCTAAAGGATACCCACCCCAGTATGGGTTATATTTAGGCTGGCACCGTTGGATACAGTTCTCATCAACTAGGGACCCACAAAGCTCACAAATACAGGAATCTTCAGACGATAAACCTCCACACCGTCCCCGAGTATCCGGAATAACAGCTCTCTTAACAATAACAGTACTAAGATTGGTCAGACACTCCCCTGATTGGCATTGCACTCCTTCTGACTCCACTCCATCAGCACTGCCATCAACTCCCCTCTCCACAATCGGTCCCCCTTCACAGAAACCGGACATTCCCGAACCGACCAGGATGGTGAACACTCTAAAAGAGAACATGAAAATGAACACAGCAGGCCCATCCATTGCCACAACAAGACCTGCAGATTTCTTTTAGTTCGGGTATCTCACCACGACCTTTTCAATCCTCCCGGAACAAGTTTGCGAGCGACAGGTCCACGCTATCAGCCTTGTCTCCGACTTGTTTCTCCACCGGTTGATTGACCTTTTTGCAGTGAGTGGAAAGGACCCAGGTATCTCTCTCAGCCACCTTCAAAGATGTAGTACTTGTCAGCAGCACCTGGTATGGCCCTTCCCACCGATCAGTCAAACAGCCTGAATGCAAGAAATTTCTGATCATAACATATTATCCTGGTTTTCAGGCATATCATTGGACAACAATTTCAGTTTCTGCTGCTGTTGTTTTAACTGCTTACTCATTGATATAAGATACTTTATTTACAGTTACCTCGTTGTTACCCTTCAAGTCTTCCTGTGGACTTATAATCAAATGAGGTTGTCTACCGAACAGTATTTCAAATGGGGACAGATTTAGAGGGGATCTAGGAGTGGTCCTTATACTATGTAGGACCAAAGGTAACGCTTCTGGCCATCCTAGTCCAGTCTCTGCCATGATTTTACTCAACTTATTTTTAATAGTCCCGTTCATCCTCTCTACCTTGGCACTGGCTTGCAGTCGGTAGGGGGTGTGAAGTCGACTATTAATACCCATCAGCTTACACATATTTTGAAAAACATCACCTGTGAAATGAGTACCCCTGCCACTCTCAATGATTTTAGGGATACCGTATCTGCATACAAATTCCTGAACTATTTTCTTGGCAGTAAATGCAGCAGTATTAGTGGCCGCTGGGTAGGCCTCAACCCAATTAGAAAATACATCAGTGCACACTAATACATACTTAAGATTCCTGCAGGGTGGTAATTGGATGAAATCAATTTGTATCACCTGGAAAGGTCCATCAGTAAGTGGAATGTGGGACGGTTCGGTAGGGATCGCTTTCCCTATGTTCTTCCTCAAACAGGTCAGACAGGACATTGCTATCTTTTCTGCTTGTGAAGAAAAACCTGGTGCGCACCAGTATGCTCTCACCAACTTGCACATACCTTGCTTTCCCAGATGAGTCAGACCGTGTGCTGCCTCAGCCAGGCTGGGGTAATATGCCTTGGGGGCTACTGGCTTACCTTGTCCATCCCTCCAGAGCCCGGAGGACTCTTGCCCACATCCCTTGGACTTCCAAATGGACTTTCCTGAATTGAACACAAATTTTGCATCTCAATTAATTTCAGCATATCAATTGTATGGAAAGACATAATTTTTTCAGTGGGAGAAAACATTTTTAACCCTGCTGCCCATTTTGCAGCTTCAACGGCTCTGTTGTTGCCCAGTGACACCGGGTCATCCTCACATGTATGGGCTTTACACTTGATTACTGCCACCGCTTTGGGCAGTTGGATTGCTTCTAAAAGATGTTTTATGTGTCGGGAATGTGCAACTAGTGTGCCTGCTGCTGTCATAAAATTTCTCAGACGCCATAGAGCCCGGAAATCATACACCACCCGGAACGTGTACCTCGAGTCAGTGTAAATGTTAGCAGATTTGCCTGCTGCCAGTTCACACGCTCTAGTTAGTGCTACTAACTCTGCCACCTGGGCTGAATGAGGAGGACCAAGAGGTTTAGCTTCTATGATGTCTGTGTCATTTACAACAGCATAACCTGTACATAATTCACCTGTGTCTGTTTGTCTATGACAACTCCCATCCGTGTAAAAAGTTACATCTACATTCTCTAAAGGTGTGTTGTATATGTCAGGTCTAGCAGTAAAGGTCTGATTCAAATATTCCATACAATCGTGTGTATCATTATGTCTGCTGAACTCACCCCCCGCCAGCAACTCGTCTCTTTCCACCCTTTGTACATCATGTTGTACATATGGTAAATACGTTGCTGGATTCAGCGTGCTGCAACGTTTAACAGTGATGTTTGCAGGTGCAATTAGAGCTAGTTCCCATTTGGTAAACCTAGCCGAAGAGACGTGTCTGATTTGAGCAGAATTCAGCAGAGCAGATACAGTGTGGGGAGTGTAGACAATCATATCATGACCCAATACTACGTCCTCACTTTTACTCACCAATAGAGCGGTAGCTGCTACACTTCTCAAATAGGTGGGGAGTGATCTCGCCACAGTGTCCAATTGGGCACTGTAGTATGCTACGGGCCTATTGGCATCACCATGTTTTTGTGTAAGGACACCTGCAGCACAACCATCAGCTTCCGTACAATACAAATCAAAAGGTTTTTCATAATCAGGTATTCCCAATGCAGGTGCTTTTGTCAGACTATCCTTAAGATTAAGGAAAGCCTGCTCTGATTCCTCTGTGTGTATGACACGATCGGGCTTTGAGGAAGAGATTAAGTCCTGTAAAGGCAAGGCCAAAATAGAAAAACCTGGGATCCACATTCTACAGTATCCACGCATTCCCAAGAAGGTATGAATTTGCTGTTGATTCTGCGGAAGTGTCATGTTCTGTATGGCCTGGATTCTATCATTTGTGAGATGTTTTAACCCCTGGGTTAGGCAGTGTCCCAAATATTTTACTCTGGATTGGCACGGCTGTAGTTTGTCCTTAGCCACCTTTTGTCCTGTATACGAGAGATGAAGCAACAAAAGTTTAGTATCATTCAAACATGACATAAACAAATCAGAACACAGCAATAAATCATCCACATATTGAATTAGAACAGATCCATTGGCAGGTTGAAAAGATTGTAAACAGTGCAATGCCTGGGAAAAGATACTGGGGCTGTCTATGAAACCTTGGGGCAACCGTGTCCATGTATATTGCACACCTCTGTATGTAAATGCGAATAGATACTGACAGTCAGGGTGGAGAGGAACAGAGAAGAAAGCAGAACAGAGGTCAATGACAGTGAAATGGGTGGCCTTTGGTGGGATCTGCATCAGGATGACAGCTGGATTTGGCACTACGGGGAATTGGCTCTCTACGACCTTATTAACACCTCTAAGGACTTGTACCAGCCTATAACCCCTCCCACCACTCTTTTTCACCAGGAAGATGGGACTGTTGGCTACACTAGCTGTACGGACTAAAATTCCCTGTTGCAATAATTGTTCAATTATTGGAAAAATCCCTAATTCTACCTCCTGTTTTAGTGGGTACTTGGGAATTTAGGAGCTTGCCTACCGTTTTTAAAATTTACCATTACGGGGCTTACGTTTGCCATTAATCCAGTGTCCTGTCCATCCTTAGTCCAAAGGGAATCTGGAATTTGGGACAACATTTGATCTATCTGGGATGGATTTTCATTTAAACTGGTAGAGTAATATATTATCCTTTGGGGAGCGTCCAACATATCCCGCACCTCGTACGCAACTCTCTCGGGGATATCTAAATATACACCATTAGGGGTGCAATATATAATACATCCCATCTTACATAACAAGTCTCTGCCTAGCAGGTTAGTAGGAGCCGCAGCAGCCAAAAGAAAAGAATGCCTGGTATGCAACGGCCCAATAGTAACGTCTGTGGACTTTGTTAAAGGATAATGTTCCACTTTACCTGTTACACCCATTGTTGGTACTGTCTCATTGGTCACCTGTAAATTAACGGGAGATTTTATCACTGACCTGGTTGCCCCTGTGTCTACAAGAAAAGGATATTCAGTACCAGCTACATCAACCATCATGACCGGTTCTTCCATAGTACTTCCCGTTAACCTGGCTATCTGTAGACTACAGGTATGATCTGACCCCTAGCGTTGGCTACCATTCTCCAATAAAGCATTAACGGCCACAACTGGAGCTGGTGCCTGCTGGACATTTGCTGTTCTCTGTGCATATCCCTTATGGGGATATCCAGGTACTCTCTGGTTTGGGGGTCCTACCCTTTTTACTCTGCAGTTTTTAATTAAATGTTCTGGCTGGTTACAATTAAAACATATTTGTGGATCGGATGAAGACACAGGCTGTTGTGAGGTTTGAGCAGGGGGAAAAGGTGGTGGATATGGGTAGGGATATGGAGGATAAGGGTATTGTGGGGGATATGAAGTTTGTGAGTAGTGTGGGACCCGTGGTTGTGTAGGGTTAGTAGAATAGAGCTGTGTTTGCTGTTGCGTGGGATTAGTGAGGGCACATAACTGTTCAGGTGTAGGCTTGTGTGTAGATGCAAGTGTGTCTGTTGGCTGTGATGTTACCGTCATTCCTTCCAGAGCTTGAATACTGACAGCCATTAGTTTTTCGCTCTGGGTCTCTCTCTTCTTTGAGATGTTCTTATCATGTTCTATGGCAGATTCTATGAGTGTATCTATTGTGACTCCCCTCCAGCCAGGTTGTGAGGTCTGAACCCGAGTCTTTAAGTTTTCCTTAAGACCGTCCATGAGAACCGTAACTATCATTCCCCTGTGGTGAGTGATATCTTCTATCCCAGTGTACTGGATGATAGCCTGCAGAGCCCGGTCGCAATACTCTTCTGCAGATTCACTCTCCTTTTGCTTTATGGTGAAAATTTTGTTCCAGTTAACTACTACCGGAAAATATATAACCAATTGAGTTACAATGCGAGAAATGTTACCTTGGTTTACTTGGTCTGTTAAGGGAACGTCACCATCCAATACACAAACCGTGATAAATTTTGTCACGTCGGTATTGCGTGGTAGACAGGCCCTTAACACCACACGCCAATATTTATTAGTTCGCTCATGAGAACTACCCAAATTCCTCAAAAATCTCTGACAATTGGCTAGTTCCTTTTTGGGATCGGGGAAATCATTTATGATGGAATTTAGTTCTTCTCTTGTCCAAGGACAATGCATTACCACTTCCCTCATGGGCACTACACCGTTCACATCTGCAATTCCATTTGGAACAGTTATTGTCTGAATGGGATGCAGACCGGTAGCTCAGATGGTTCTGCAGGAAGATCTGGGGATGCGATGTACGACCCCGCGGGAGCGCACAGCACGATATCAGGTACGATATCATGCCCATACACAGCACGATATAGCATCTATATCGTGCCGATCCATCAGATCGGCATGTATATCGTGCTGTGTATGGGGGCCTTAAGACTTAGTGGTCAGTCCGGTAGTAGTAACACCCGATTGGTGGTCGCCTCACAGAACAGAGTGGAGCTTGGTATTGCTGCTAGGAAACTTCATAGAGGGAGACAGTTCTCAGCATGTTTCCACCCTGACATCAACGACTCTGAGGCCGAAGGTCTCTGCCAATGGAGGCCAGTGGAGTCTCTGGCAGAACACCCAGCTTCTCAAGAATTTCTTGACCTTGTTTTTTAACCATGTAAGGTGGAGTTGGCCGCCATGACTTGAAATTGGAAAGGAAAGTTCCAACGGTATTTAATATTGTGTTGCTGAAGCAGTTTTGTTATAGGCTGCAGGTCTCTGCATTTGTGTATGGTAGACAGTACCAAGTCCTGGAAAATTGGAATGTGCATGTTATGAAAGTCAATGTATTATTTGACCCTCATTGCCACAATAAATGTCTCCTCAGTATGGAAAAAATGCAGTCTTGATATCTAGATGATATCTCTGGGATATTGTCCTGTGGGGGCTTTGATCTTAGGGCCCGATGAGCTCTGTCAAGTAAGAATTCGTTCTCACTGAGGTCAGGCAGGACATTTTTGAAAAGGTACCTTAGGAAGTTGTGATTGTTTCAGGTACATTTCTAATCCGGGGGTCATTTCACCAAGATCTGTTTCCTAGGAGGGGAGGCACTGGGAGGGCATCATTCGATGCTCCAATCTGATGGGCAAGGAACTGCAGAAGCTCCAGGTTTGAGCCACGCCAGTAGGTGGGTCCAGCTCCAGCAAGCGACAGTGTTGCTCTACTCGCTGAGGGAGTGCTGGCTTGGTAGCACCTCCAGTCTCTATGTAAGAGTGGACGGAGGCTCCAGAAATGGGATGCAGTTAAGATGCCGGCGGGCGGGAGGCCAACAGTCAAAATCCCGGCGCCGGATTACAGACCCGTGGCCCGAATACCGGTGCCGGAATCCCCAACATCACTTGAGATGCCAATGCTGGAATCCAAACAGCCGGGACCCCGAACATAAGTGTAGCAGAGCTTGTTAGGTTTAGGCCAAGGTGGGGGGGGGGGGGGTGAGGTTTAGGCGCTTGACCATACCCTGTCAAATGATTGTATGTTAAGCACTGACAAGCTGGAAAATGTTTCCATGAATTCACTGGGGGTTTTTTTCAATTAACTTAAATAAATGAATTAATATAAGTAGTGTAATAATGTGCAATATGTCATGCTCACCTTTGTACTCTACAGAAGCTATGTTAACTTCTTTCATCTAGATATTCAGTGAAAGATGACATTTAACCATTCTTAAATAAATTTGTATTTAAAATATGCAAATAAGATTTATTATTTTATTATTTTCTTAAATTCTGGAATTCATTGGTAATCTATTTCTTCTGTATTTGAATTGAACAGGATGTGGTCAATTGACCGATGGCCGGGATGCAGACTGGTAGGATCCCGGCCCCGGAATCCCGATAAGCTGGAGATGCCGATGCCGGAATCCTGATAAGCTGGAGATGCCGAAGCCATAATACCGACAGCCAGCATCCCGACCGTAAGTGCATCAGTGTCGGGTAGCTGTTAGCCGCGGAGGGGGAGGGTTAGGTTTAGGCGCCTTGGGGGGACTTAGGCTTAGGCTGCGGGAGGTTATTCTTAGGCTACAGAAAGGAGGGCTAGGGTTAGGCACCACCAGGGGGAGGTTAGAGTTAGGCATCCCCCTGGGTAGGTTAGGGTTAGGCACCCCAAGGGAGGGTTAGGGTTAGGGTGGGAAGAGGGGGAGGGTTAGGGTACTTATCAGCTGTAGTCGGGATTCTGAAAAGTGGGCTTCTGGCGTCGGGATTCTAACCGGCGACTTTTCATCCACCAGCATATAATACCCAACCTGTTTTGAACAGTCGCATAACTTCTTTCTACTTTTTGTTGATATAAATTGATTGAGCAATTAGCCATTTTTACTTTTTCACTACCCCATCACCACCACCAAACATTGACATCCAGTCCCTTGATCTGCAATGGCTTTGTATCTGCGTAGGTGATCGCAGTGAGATCGCAATGCTAACTCACGCACGCGCACTGCAAAGCATATGCATGCAAAGTATGCACCATCGGCCGATCTGCGTACATTATTGCAGTTGCAATCTGTGATGAATCGGGCCCTCTATTACATTTAGCCCCTAATATAAAGAAACTACAGGCCCTCTGATATACCCAATCAGGTACGTCTTTTATAACACCAGATCTATAAGAAACAAGACTACTACAATTGCTGACCTTATCGGATCTTCAGATCTTGCCTGTATTACAGAAAATGCAGCACCTATCTTGGAAGCAGTTCCAACAAATTATTCTGTCATTCACAACTCTAGACTGAACCGCAGGGGAGGTGGAGTGGCCATCTGCTTTAAAATAGCACTTATGGTCCACCTAATGGAAATTAATCACTCATTTGAGTGCATCATTGCTCGGAGTTCTATAAAATTAAGATTCCGAGTACTTCTCATTTACCAGCCCCCTAGAGATGGAAAGATATTTCTACAAGAATTTGCAGATATTGTTGCTGGACTAGTTCTATAGCATCGAAGATGGCTGATCCTTGGAGATTTCAAAGCATGGGTTGATGATGAGCACTCACACCTTGGTAAAGACCTTCTGTGCAAAATTCATTCTCTGGGCCTCAATAAAGTCATTCCTACCGCTACACATAAAAGGGTCACACTCCTGATCTTATCTTCTCGATTGGATTAGAAGTCTCTGACCTGAAAATAAACCCAGTCACCTGGTCAGACCACCAGTCAATTTGGTTCTAAGTTGCAAACCCTCAAAATAGAATTTTACCCATGGAGATGACCAGGTATCACCCAAGGAGTGGTATGACTCCACAAGCTCTTGCAGCAAACCTGGATCTCTCTGCGATAATGGGGCCTGTGAAGATCCTTGTTCCCTAGTCCATTACTATAACAGGGATGTGACAGCTGCAATGGATAGTATCACCTCTGTGCATAAACGACCTGGCATACCACACTCTCAAGCCCCTTGGTTTTACAACAGTGTTAGTGAACTCAAGAAAAAGGGTCGTAGACTTGAAAGGCGATGGAGGAAGACAAACTTGGTAGACGATAAGTTAAAACAAATCAAACTATCAATCAACAATTACTCACAAGAGAAAACAGATTTCCTTTCAAATGAGATTATGACAGCAAACAGTAGGCCAACTCAGCTTTTCTATTCAGTAGAGATGCTTTGCAAACCAGCATGCCTGCAGCCTGATGAATCCCTCTCCGAGTCAAGATTCAATGAGTTTGCAAAAGATAAAATATCTTCCATCAAGGCTAGAATCCCTGCAGTGCCATCAAAAGAGTGCCAAACTACCAAGCTTGCCAAGGTAAGCCATCAGTCTCCATGGAACAGCTTTGACATAATGGAGATAAAATACATTGCTAATATTAACTGAATGTTGCGTCCCATCAACTGTGATCTCTGCAACATTTGATAATGTGGACCATGGGATTCTAAATGAGTGCCTGAAAAAATGCTGTGGACTGGATGGCACAGTCTTTAGCTGGTTCAAATAATTTCCCACAAGCAAGTCGCATACAGTTTCTTCTGGAGTACATTCTTCATCACCAGTGCCACTTCCATGTGGTGTACCACAGGCTTCTATACTATCTCCCATGCTTTTTGCAGTATACATACTACCACTGGGTGAAATAATCAGGCATCATGGCATGGTTTACCACTGCTATGCAGATGATACACAACTGTACCTGTTCTTTGCTCCAGGTAATGAGGAACAAATACCAACCCTATATGGCTGTTTAGCTGAGCTCCATGAGTGGATGAGTGCCAATTGGCTGCGACTGAACCCTGATAAAATAGAGGTCCTGATGATAGGTCACAGGACAAGGCTGCAGCATAGCCAACCAACAGAACTAATGCTTGGGGGTTCAGAACTACAAAACACTTAACATGTGCAGATCTTGGTGTTGTCCTGGATAGTGGTTTGACAAACATCAGGTACAGTATCAGCCCCAATCAAATCCTCATTCTATCATCTGAGAAACATAGCCAGAATTGAACACTTAATTCCCTCAGGAGATCTGCCTAAAGTCATTCATGCATTTATATCATCATGCCTAGACTACTGAAATGCCCTCTACCTTGGTCTCCCAGCAAAAGAATTGCACCGCTTGCAGATGGTACAAAATGCAGCTGCCAGGCTATTAACCAACCAGCCCCATTCCAGCCACATAACACCCATCTTTACTCTCTTCACTGGCAGCCTGTAAGATTGTGAATTTTTTCAAGATTGGCTTACTGACTTTCAAAGCCCTGCATGACCAGGTCCCGAGGTACTTGAAGCAGCTCCTGATCCCTTACTGTCCCACTCGATTACTGCGGCCTGAAATTATTTATTTATTATTTATTTATTTATTAACAGTTTCTTATATAGCGCAGCAAATTCCGTTGCGCTTTACAATTTGAATCAAAATTAACATTATACTGGGTTGTAAAAGACATACATACATGACATACATAAGGGTAAGAGGGCCCTGCTCACAAGCTTACAATCTATAGGGAAATAGGTGTTGATACACAAGGAGAGGTGCTATTGCAAATAGGTCCAGCCCAATTGCAGATATTCTTGGTGGGCTGTATAATCCAATCACACTGGATAGTTGGCCTAGGGTTAGGAGGATGTTCAATTGAAGAAAGAGAAGATGTGATAGGTGTTTACTATAAGAAGAGAGTTAGATAGGGAGCTATAAAAGGTTAGGTGGGCGGTCCTGGAATCTGATAAGCTTGTCTAAAGAGGTGAGTTTTCAGAGAACGCTTGAATGTTTGGAAACTAGTGGAAAGTCTTATTGTGCATGGGAGGGCATTCCACAGGGTGGGTGCAGCCCGAAAAAAGTCCTGTAACCGTGCATGGGAATAAGTAATGCGCGGGGATGAGATACGCAGATCTTGTGCAGAATGGAGATGTCGGGTTGGAAGATATTTTGAGATAAGTGAAGAGATGTATGTTGGTGTGGTTTGGTTAATAGCTTTATGTGTGAGTGTAAGTATTTTAAATTGAATACGGTAGAAGACCGGCAGCCAATGGAGGGACTGACAGAGTGGATCAGCAGACACTGAACGTTTGGTGAGAAAGATCAACCTCGCAGCTGCATTCAAAATGGATTGTAGTGGGGAGAGCCTGTTTTTGGGAAGACCAATAAGGAGACTATTGCAATAGTCAATGCGGGAAATTATGAGTGCGTGTATAAGAGTTTTTGCAGTGTCTTGAGTAAGGTATGATCGAATTTTGGCTATGTTTCTTAGATGTATGTAACAGGATTTAGAGACAGATTGAATGTGGGGAACAAAAGACAGTTCAGAGTCAAGGATGACACCTAGGCAGCGAGCTTGTGGGGTGGGGTAGATTGTCGAGTTGTCAACAGTAATAGAGATATCAGGTTGGTAACTGCTATTGGCTGGTGGAAATATAATTAATTCTGTTTTGGATATATTAAGTTTGAGGTGGCAAGATGACATCCAAGATGAAATGGCAGAGAGACATTCAGTGACACGGAACAGCACAGATGGTGACAAATCTGGGGAGGATAGGTAAATTTGAGTATCATCCGCGTACAGATGATACTGAAAACCAAAAGAGCTGATTAGTTTGCCAAGAGAGGTGGTATATATTGAGAAAAGCAGAGGACCTAATACTGAACCTTGTGGTACTCCAACTGATAGAGGTAGCGAAGTGGAGGTAGAATCAGAAAAGCGAACAGTGAAAGAGCGATTAGATAGGTAAGATGAGAACCAAGAAAGGGCTGTGTCTTGAAGACCTATGGATTGTAGTGTTTGTATGAGAAGAGAGTGGTCAACAGTGTCAAAGGCAGCTGAGAGATCTAGAAAAATTAGAAGTGAATAATGGCCTTTAGCCTTGGCAGTGACCAGATCATTTACTACCTTAGCCAGTGCTGTCTCAGTGGAGTGTTGGGAACGAAAGCCTGACTGAAGTGGATCCAATAAGTTGTGGGTGTTAAGAAAGTGTGTGAGGCGAGTGTAGGCAAGTGTAAATAAATGTGGAAGCTGGGAGAAAGGTATAAGGTGTTTGGAACACCAATACAGGTCACAACTCCATAAGTTAAGTCAGGAGAAGCAATTATATGGGATTAAGAACAATTGTGTGTAAGCAACAGAGATCATGTGATATGGAATTAGACTGGATGATTATGAAAAATACTTGTTATTTGTTTAAAGTTTAAAATTATATCTCCCTAATGGTACTCAAACTCTCTGTGATTTGTTTATTAACAGTACTCTTATATCATTCTTCCAGTTACAATCTCGCTTCTCTCTACCCTCCAGATATTTTTTATCAATTTCTTCAAATACAAGATTGGATCTAATCCTTTCCACTCCTGGTAAGTTTGAATGGTACTGTCCCATCCCATGGTCTTTCCCATATAACCTCAAATTCTCGCAAAGACGGAATATCTTTTTGGCACTCCCATCTGTTGGCTACAGGAAAACCTAATAAGACCCAAGCCACTTTGAAATGGGAACAAGACTTGGATATTTGTTTAGAACCTTATGTATGGTCCCAACAAGTTTTTTCCATCTTCAAAATGTCAAAATGTATCTCACATACTGGAATGTATATGAAGTTTTTCTATTGCCTTTATCTGACTCTGACAGACTACATAAAATATGGCCCTCCAAATCTAGATTGTGTTGACATTCATGTGGTCAAGTAGGAGAGATATTCCATGTTTTCTGGAAGTGCCCTGTCATACGTCCCCTTTGGTCCGAAGTAGGGGATGGGATTTAATTTTACAGGTTACTGGCTTACAGGTGTCTCTGTCCCCCTCCACTGCACTTCTACATACAGTATTTTCCCTAATGATGTTCCAGTGTACCATAGATATTTTATAAGCCATGTTCTCATTGCTACTAAAACAGCTATTGCTCAGTTCTGGAAACAAGACAAAGCTGCACCCCTTACGTTGATTAAGTCCAAAATTAATTATAGATTTCTGATGGAGACTTTGAATTGTCCTTATTCCTCCTCAGCTAACTCACCGATTATGAAGTGGTTTAGCTGGCATGAGTTCTCTACAGAGGGTCCTTGCCTTCCGATAGTCATGCAATGATACTCTCCATTGTATCTTTTCTATTCTGACTATCTTCTAGAGCCAGTTGTTTTTATTTTCAACTAACTTTGGGCCTGATTCAGACCCACTCGCGAGCGGCTGTCCGCTCGCAAGTGGGTCGATGTTCTGGACTGAGCATGCGCACGACGGAGGGAGCTCCGTCGTGCGCATGCGCCAGACGCGACGAGCGAAGGAAAGTGTCCGATCAAAGGGGGCGTGCTGTCAATGTTGATTGACAGCACGCCCCCTTTGCTAGGCGTGCCGGGGGCGTGCCTCCCTGATGGGGGCGTTCCCACGGGAACGCCTCCAGTCAAAAGCCGGCCCACTGACATCACTAGTGATGTCAGTGGGAGTGATTTTGGCTCTGATAGAGCCAAAATCACTCCGGAGCTTGCAGTTGAAAACCTCAACCGCAGGCTCCGGCTCGCAATTTCGTTGGACGCTATGGTCTCGACCATCGCGGCCATCAAAATGTACGCTCGTATAGCCTGTGGGTGGTGACCCACAGCTATACGAGCGTCCAGGAGGACGCTCCATTTTCATGGAGGCCGGCCCTCATTCAGAGCGTGCGCTCTGCTCAGAGCGTACGGCTCTGAATGAGGGCCTTTATTTATTATACACTGATTTTGAATTTTAGTGAGGGCACATAACTGTTCAGGTGTAGGCGTGTGTGTAGATGCAAGTGTGTCTGTTGGCTGTGATGTTACCGTCATTCCTTCCAGAGCTTGAATACTGACAGCCATTAGTTTTTCGCTCTGGGTCTCTCTCTTCTTTGGAATGTTCTTATCATGTTCTATGGCAGATTCTATGAGTGTATCTATTGTGACTCCCCTCCAGCCAGGTTGTGAGGTCTGAACCCGAGTCTTTAAGTTTTCCTTAAGACCGTCCATGAGAACCGTAACTATCATTCCCCTGTGGTGAGTGCTATCTTTAATATCTTCTATCCCAGTGTACTGGGTGATAGCCTGCAGAGCCCGGTCGCAATACTCTTCTGCAGATTCACTCTCCTTTTGCTTTATGGTGAAAATTTTGTTCCAGTTAACTACTACCGGAAAATATATAACCAATTGAGTTACAATGCGAGAAATGTTACCTTGGTTTACTTGGTCTGTTAAGGGAACGTCACCATCCAATACACAAACCGTGATAAATTTTGTCACGTCGGTATTGCGTGGTAGACAGGCCCTTAACACCACACGCCAATATTTATTAGTTGGCTCATGAGAACTACCCAAATTCCTCAAGAATCTCTGACAATTGGCTAGTTCCTTTTTGGGATCGGGGAAATCATTTATGATGGAATTTAGTTCTTCTCTTGTCCAAGGACAATGCATTACCACTTCCCTCATGGGCACTACACCGTTCACATCTGCAATTCCATTTGGAACAGTTACTGTCTGAATGGGATGCAGACCGGTAGCTCAGATGGTTCTGCAGGAAGATCTGGGGATGCGATGTACGACCCCGCGGGAGCGCACAGCACGATATCAGGTACGATATCGTGCCCATACACAGCATGATATAGCATCTATATCGTGCCGATCCATCAGATCGGCATGTATATCGTGCTGTGTATGGGGGCCTTAAGACTTAGTGGTCAGTCCGGTAGTAGTAACACCCGATTGGTGGTCGCCTCACAGAACAGAGTGGAGCTTGGTATTGCTGCTAGGAAACTTCATAGAGGGAGACAGTTCTCAGCATGTTTCCACCCTGACATCAACGACTCTGAGGCCGAAGGTCTCTGCCAATGGAGGCCAGTGGAGTCTCTGGCAGAACACCCAGCTTCTCAAGAATTTCTTGACCTTGTTTTTTAACCATGTAAGGTGGAGTTGGCCGCCATGACTTGAAATTGGAAAGGAAAGTTCCAACGGTATTTAATATTGTGTTGCTGAAGCAGTTTTGTTATAGGCTGCAGGTCTCTGCATTTGTGTATGGTAGACAGTACCAAGTCCTGGAAAATTGGAATGTGCATGTCGTGAAAGTCAATGTATTATCTGACCCTCATTGCCACAATAAATGTCTCCTCAGTATGGAAAAAATGCAGTCTTGATATCTAGATGATATCTCTGGGATATTGTCCTGTGGGGGCTTTGATCTTAGGGCCCGATGAGCTCTGTCAAGTAAGAATTCGTTCTCACTGAGGTCAGGCAGGACATTTTTGAAAAGGTACCTTAGGAAGTTGTGATTGTTTCAGGTACATTTCTAATCCGGGGGTCATTTCTCCAAGATCTGTTTCCTAGGAGGGGAGGCACTGGGAGGGCATCATTCGATGCTCCAATCTGATGGGCAAGGAACTGCAGAAGCTCCAGGTTTGAGCCACGCCAGTAGGTGGGTCCAGCTCCAGCAAGCGACAGTGTTGCTCTACTCGCTGAGGGAGTGCTGGCTTGGTAGCACCTCCAGTCTCTATGTAAGAGTGGACGGAGGCTCCAGAAATGGGATGCAGTTAAGATGCCGGCGGGCGGGAGGCCAACAGTCAAAATCCCGGCGCCGGATTACAGACCCGTGGCCCGAATACCGGTGCCGGAATCCCCAACATCACTTGAGATGCCAATGCTGGAATCCAAACAGCCGGGACCCCGAACATAAGTGTAGCAGAGCTTGTTAGGTTTAGGCCAAGGTGGGGGGGGGGGTGAGGTTTAGGCGCTTGACCATGCCCTGTCAAATGATTGTATGTTAAGCACTGACAAGCTGGAAAATGTTTCCATGAATTCACTGGGGGTTTTTTTCAATTAACTTAAATAAATGAATTAATATAAGTAGTGTAATAATGTGCAATATGTCATGCTCACCTTTGTACTCTACAGAAGCTATGTTAACTTCTTTCATCTAGATATCCAGTGAAAGATGACATTTAACCATTCTTAAATAAATTTGTATTTAAAATATGCAAATAAGATTTATTATTTTATTATTTTCTTAAATTCTGGAATTCATTGGTAATCTATTTCTTCTGTATTTGAATTGAACAGGATGCGGTCAATTGACCGATGGCCGGGATGCAGACTGGCAGGATCCCGGCCCCGGAATCCCGATAAGCTGGAGATGCCGATGCTGGAATCCTGATAAGTTGGAGATGCCGAAGCCATAATACCAACAGCCAGCATCCCGACCGTAAGTGCATCAGTGTCGGGTAGCTGTTAGCCGCGGAGGGGGAGGGTTAGGTTTAGGCGCCTTAGGGGGACTTAGGCTTAGGCTGCGGGAGGTTATTCTTAGGCTACACAAAGGAGGGCTAGGGTTAGGCACCACCAGGGGGAGGTTAGAGTTAGGCATCCCCCTGGGTAGGTTAGGGTTAGGCACCCCAAGGGAGGGTTAGGGTTAGGGTGGGAAGAGGGGGAGGGTTAGGGTACTTATCAGCTGTAGTCGGGATTCTGAAAAGTGGGCTTCTGGCGTCGGGATTCTAACCGGCGACTTTTCATCCACCAGCATATAATACCCAACCTGTTTTGAACAGTCGCATAACTTCTTTCTACTTTTTGTTGATATAAATTGATTGAGCAATTAGCCATTTTTACTTTTTCACTACCCCATCACCACCACCAAACATTGACATCCAGTCCCTTGATCTGCAATGGCTTTGTATCTGCGTAGGTGATCGCAGTGAGATCGCAATGCTAACTCACGCACGCGCACTGCAAAGCATATGCATGCAAAGTATGCACCATCGGCCGATCTGCATACATTATTGCAGTTGCAATCTGTGATGAATCGGGCCCTCTATTACATTTAGCCCCTAATATAAAGAAACTACAGGCCCTCTGATATACCCAATCAGGTACGTCTTTTATAACACCAGATCTATAAGAAACAAGACTACTACAATTGCTGACCTTATCGGATCTTCAGATCTTGCCTGTATTACAGAAAATGCAGCACCTATCTTGGAAGCAGTTCCAACAAATTATTCTGTCATTCACAACTCTAGACTGAACCGCAGGGGAGGTGGAGTGGCCATCTGCTTTAAAATAGCACTTATGGTCCACCTAATGGAAATTAATCACTCATTTGAGTGCATCACTGCTCGGAGTTCTATAGAATTAAGATTCCGAGTACTTCTCATTTACCAGCCCCCTAGAGATGGAAAGATATTTCTACAAGAATTTGCAGATATTGTTGCTGGACTAGTTCTATAGCATCGAAGATGGCTGATCCTTGGAGATTTCAAAGCATGGGTTGATGATGAGCACTCACACCTTGGCCAAGACCTTCTGTGCAAAATTCATTCTCTGGGCCTCAATAAAGTCATTCCTACCGCTACACATAAAAGGGTCACACTCCTGATCTTATCTTCTCGATTGGATTAGAAGTCTCTGACCTGAAAATAAACCCAGTCACCTGGTCAGACCACCAGTCAATTTGGTTCTAAGTTGCAAACCCTCAAAATAGAATTTTACCCATGGAGATGACCAGGTATCACCCAAGGAGTGGTATGACTCCACAAGCTCTTGCAGCAAACCTGGATCTCTCTGCGATAATGGGGGCCTGTGAAGATCCTTGTTCCCTAGTCCATTACTATAACAGGGATGTGACAGCTGCAATGGATAGTATCACCTCTGTGCATAAACGACCTGGCATACCACACGCTCAAGCCCCTTGGTTTTACAACAGTGTTAGTGAACTCAAGAAAAAGGGTCGTAGACTTGAAAGGCGATGGAGGAAGACAAACTTGGTAGACGATAAGTTAAAACAAATCAAACTATCAATCAACAATTACTCACAAGAGAAAACAGATTTCCTTTCAAATGAGATTATGACAGCAAACAGTAGGCCAACTCAGCTTTTCTATTCAGTAGAGATGCTTTGCAAACCAGCATGCCTGCAGCCTGATGAATCCCTCTCCGAGTCAAGATTCAATGAGTTTGCAAAAGATAAAATATCTTCCATCAAGGCTAGAATCCCTGCAGTGCCATCAAAAGAGTGCCAAACTACCAAGCTTGCCAAGGTAAGCCATCAGTCTCCATGGAACAGCTTTGACATAATGGAGATAAAATACATTGCTAATATTAACTGAATGTTGCGTCCCATCAACTGTGATCTCTGCAACATTTGATAATGTGGACCATGGGATTCTAAATGAGTGCCTGAAAAAATGCTGTGGACTGGATGGCACAGTCTTTAGCTGGTTCAAATAATTTCCCACAAGCAAGTCGCATACAGTTTTTTCTGGAGTACATTCTTCATCACCAGTGCCACTTCCATGTGGTGTACCACAGGCTTCTGTGTGCAAGGGTCCTCTGTGCACACAGAGGTACCCGTGGAGCAGTGCCTGATGCGCGTTCCTGTGAGAAAGCCCCCGGCGAAATGCGCATCAGGCACTGCTCCACGGGTACCTCTGTGCGCACAGAGGACCCTTGCACCACCAGACCTATGTCCACTGGGATCTCACAATATATTACTATCAGGTACTTTGCTCTTATTTTCACTGCTCTCTCACTAGCTTAGGATCCATGCTGATACCCTGCAATGCATAGCAACAGGGCAAAGCTGTGACCCAGAGCAAGCAGCAGAAGCGGTTCTATGTTCCTTAACTGTGCCATTACACAGGGACTCTCATCTCCAGTCTGATATCTGTATATGACTGGGGAAAGCAGATCCCAGTGTATCTAAATGCACGGATACTGCTTTTCATTTTATACTATATATCAAGGCAGCAAAATCTTCCTGACAAACTAATTTCCCAGTCAAATGAGGGACGCCTCACCCAACAAATTAATTGGTGACAACAGGTCTGGTTAAAGGTGCCAATTTTTAAATTGTGTGTATTTTACGTCATTATTATTTTTTTCTATTATTTGTACCTATATGTTCGCCGATACATGCGTATTTGCATATGTAAACCACCTACTACAACAGACTTTTCTATTCAGAGCTACTAATTTGTATCGATATATGCCTATACAAACATCTATTAACACGTAGTTTTTATGATTGTTGTTTTTCTTATGTCAACGTCAGTATTCCAGTGAGAGGTCAAGCAAATGTTCCTCACATAGTAGAAGACGTGTACAACAATTTTGACAAATTCCATCTATCAGTCCAGATCTATGTGAATATTGCCGGTATTTCATATGAGCTCACATTCTCTGGACAGGAAATATATCTTATTGTCATATCATCAATTATCTTAGGTATATATCTCACTGGGATTTATAGGTAGTTTTGTGTTTGTTTTTGTCCATTTTGGTTTTTTGAGGTGTTCTATTATTGTATTTATTGTGAGATTCAATACAAGGAAGTACATTGGGATATTTATGACAGCCTAAATACCCCTCTATATCTCACAATAGGATATTTTTTCCTTTGAATTTGCATGTTTTTATAATATTGTGACTATATTACATGTTTTAACGAAACATAATAAAAGTTAAATCTTAAAATACATGAGGTGTGCCCCACAAAAGAGGAGTACTTTTTTCTTTTTCCTTTTAATATGCCTATAGCTCCTAGGGAGCACCCTCATTTAGGATTGTGATTATATATATTGTCCTTTTTGATAATTAAAATACCATCTCTCTGTGCGGTATCTTATCCTTGTTTTATTCTTCCTTTTTTCTCCATTTCCCTATATTTTTCCTTATCCCCATATCCAACACAATATAATCCTAAGTGACACAACAGCTGGCAGTGGGCAGCTTTATACACAAGACACCTCCAGAGGCTTTTGCATATTTTAACATATTTGTGCAAAAGTGTCCATCTCTGAATAAGGCCCTAAGTCATGACTGAGTAAGGCAGTGAGCCAAAATTGGGACTGTCCCATCAGAATCGGGACAGTTGGCAGAAAGCTCTCTATATTTAGGTTTTGCTGTGACAAAGAGAGGACACATGAGACTCAAGAAATGTCAATGGACACAGAATGAGCAATGATGATTCAGAAGCCACACAGGCAGTTAATATCCCATAAACTCATGACATCACTCCTGCCCACTTATCAGCTCTAAATGAGTTTGGCAGCAGAGGCAACATACTGTATATTTGTATACGCATTAAAAGGGGAAATACAATAGAGCATCCCCCTTCCTACTTACTGGTTCACTACACTCAGTAGCACTGCCGTCTTCCCTTCTCCTGTTTTATCCATCCTGCATTCCACCTACTGCTCTCCAATATCATCCTCCTCCATGGTGCTCTTCACTCTTTGACCCTTCTTCCCCTCCAATTGCTGTGCTCATTTACTAATCTGTCCTCTTCACATTTCCTTTCTGGCTTCTCTCCACATGCAGACATGACCTAATAACGTTACAATGCTTTTGTGGTCAGTATGAATGTGGGCAGTAGTGCACAGTTAAGGCTCTGATCCTCTAAGGTAAGGTTCAGGTAGCAGGCTCTACTGGGGATTTTTGCAGTGGCCCAGTGGGACAGCCTGACACTGTCCACATACCACATATCCTCACATGCCATACAGACCTCCCCATATGCCCTTGATGCTGCTTAGACCACCTTACATAATAGCAAGTACAAGTAAAAAATACAAAGAATTATTTATACAGACTAATAGAAACACAAACCATATAAACTAATCAACTAACAAAAATTGTGCATAACTTAAAACTCAGCAGTACTGTCCAATGTAACATCTTGTGATAGGTATGCGTTCGGCATCCCGGCAGTCAGGATGCCAATGCTTACATTACCGGCACCAGAAAACCGACGCCGGTCAGAATACCGGCGCCGGCATCCCGTCCGTCGGGATGCCGAAGGTAAGTAACAGGGTGTGGGGGAGGGTTAGGTTTAGGGTTAGGATTAGGCACCAGGGTAAGGATTAGGGTTAGGCACTAATGGGGAGGGTTAGGTTTAGGGTGCGGGAGGGGGAGGTTAGGTTCAAGCACTGGGGCGAGGTTAGGGTTAGGCACTAGGGGGGAGGTTAGGGTTAGGCACCAAAGAGGAAGGGTTAGGGTAGGGAGAGGGGGAGGGTTAGCATACCGGCCAACAAGTGTCGGTATGTTAACTCTGTCGGGATCCCGGCGTTGGGATTCTGACTGCCAGGATCCTGACCGTTGGTATTTCATACCGATTCCCTTGTGATATATAGGGGCAGATTCAATTGGGCGCGAGGTTTAGCGAGGAAAATACCTTGTGCCCCTTGCGCCCAACTTTGGAATACCGCGGGTATGCGCTCTCCTGATACCCGCGGTATCCAATTTAAAAAATAGTGGTCGCATGGTTTTCAACTCTGAAAACCATGCGTCGTGTAAAAAAAAATATATACTGTATATATTCTTCACTTACCTGCACGGGAGTCTCCGGTGGTCTATGCAGTCCCGGTGCTTCCACTCTATCTTCTCACTGTAGAAGGGGGCTGCTGGGAGTCCCTGGGACTGCTGGGAGGCTCCAGGGGCTGGTGGGAGGGGCAAGGGCTGCTGGGAGATGTAGTTCTTCCAGCGCCCATTCCGGGGACCACGTTTACACTGGAGGGTACACACATACACCGGGATTCACACACACACACTCATACATACACATATAAACACACACTCACTCATACACACTGACTTACAAACACCACACACACTGACCGCTGTGGCAGAAGAGCTGGCTTCACTGCTGCGGCAGAAGAGCCGGCTCCTGACTCTGGCTGCAGAAGACAGCGCTGCAGAAGGTAAGTAATTATGGACTAATAAAGCTAATTGGAAACTTCCAATTGCTTAATTAGTCCTCAGGAGGGGTACCGCAGGGGTGCCAGAGCAAGTCCCGGTGTTTTTACCTAAAATTAACGATTTTAGGAAAAAAAACACACTTGCTTAGGAGGTGCAAGAAAAAAAACCTCCCGGCACGATGAAAATTTTTTTTTGCTATTCTCGCACCCAATTGAATATGCCCCATAGTCTGGGAAAATGAAAACATCCCTTATCCAGGTGATTAGATCCGATCTCAGGGCCTGATTCAGAGATTGGAGCAAATACCACCATGACTGCAATTGTGTACACAGTGGACTTGCGAAAATATACAGTGGCTCAGCTATCGTCTTGTGCACTGGTGCACCCACATCTGATTTCTTGCATCTGCAGTTTACGTACAAAAGCGGGAACAACGGAAACATCGGTCACACAGAAGTCGCACATCGAACTTCTGAATAAGTCTATGCTGTCTCAGGCAGAGCAGCTCTCCTAAGATGCTGGGGCCTCTCCAGCTGTGAACAAATTTGCAAAGCCTCACTAGAGCACACCCAGAAAACTGTCCTGTAACCTCTGCATTTTTCTAACCACCCTCCGTTACCTCCACAAATGCTGACTGCCAGTTACTCACTTTGCAAATACAACCTCACTGCGACTACCAACACTAATCCATCTCTGCGCGTGTGCAGTGCGGTTGTGACGGATGTGCAGTGGCAAAAAATTGCTGCACTATGTCCAACATTGACATCTCTGAATCAGGCCCTCTATTAATATACAAACAAGCTCTTTGCTTTTGAGTACAACTTGTAACAATTACAGTATAAATGGCAAACCAGCTGCATATTCCTTGGTGTAATGAAAACATTTTTCATATCAACATTGCAGAGGTGGATCAGGGCTTTTGGGGGCCCAGGGCACTTAAAACAGGGGACCCCTAAAGGACTAAAATTGAGAGCATTCTTTATTGATGAGAGAGAGAGAGAGAGAGAGAGAGAGAGAGAGAGAGAGAGAGAGAGAAAGAAAGTGGAAAGTGTTAAAGTGGCAGATAAATCAATTCCATCACAAAAAGAACATTTATTTACCATGTATCCACACTATATATAGTTCACACCTATATACACTGATCAATATACGCTGGTTACACTAATATCACACACTGATCACTATACACAGGTAACACTGATATCACATGCCTGATACACACTGATCACTATACATAGATTACACTGATATTACACACCTGCTACACACTGATCACTATACACAGGTAACAATGATATCACATGCCTGATGCACACTGATCACTATACACAGATTACACTGATATTACGCACCTGATACACACTGATCAGTATACACTATACCTAAACAACAAAGCTTTCGTCCACTTCTGTGGACTTTTTCAAGCTGTCCACAGAAGTAGAGAAAACGCTTTGCTGTTTGGGGTCCAAGCACACCAGCTTGGCAGCATAAAATACCAAGTATTGTCATACAGAGCAGAAACCTATTCCCATGGATCTAAAGCAAGACCGCTGGACACCATCCCTAGTCCTGTGCATACTGTTTGTCTACTGCACTGCACAACAAGCAGCTCGGCGAGAGTGCTTGTTTCTGTGCACTCCATGATGACCGTGCACGTTGGACTATGACTCGCTGTGCAGCAGCCGGGTGGCCTCTCTCATCAGGATTGAGGCATATTACACCAGTGTGGAACTACAAATAAAGGTACTTCCCATTCAAATAATCATCATTATTACCAGCACAAATTGTAATGCTGGACTATCCTGAGCCTTTTTATTTTCTCAAAGAAACACGCTAATAAACTGACCTGCCTTTGGTTTATTACAGGCTGCAGTGTTGGTATTTTTACAACCTTGATACTGACAGACGGGTTGGGTATGAAATCCCGGCTGTCCGGATGCCGCTGGTCAGAATACCAACAGCGGCATCCCAACAGCCAGAATCCCGTCACGCATAGGAACTGCTTGTAAGTATTTTCCTTATCCCTACCCTAACCCTAACCGTCCCCGATGCCTAAATCTAACGTCCCCCCTAGTGCCTAGACCTAACCTCCTCCTCCCCGCACCCTAATCCTAACACTCCCTGCCTAGTGCCTAAACCTAACCATCCTCCTAATGCCTAACCCTAACCCCGCTACCTAATGCTAATGTCCCTCTACACCCCGATACTTACCTTCGGTATGCCGACGGTCGGGATACTGGTGCGGGATGCCGATTACATCCCCTGACAGACATATGTTGTTCTAATTGAGTTATTACCACATATTCTGCAGCGCTTTACAGAGAATATTTGGCCCTGTCCCAATGGAGCTTACAATCTATATTCCCTACCACATGCATACATATACTAGGGCTAATTTTTTGTTGAGAGCCAATACCTGTATAGTTCATTACTGCAGCTAATAAGAGACTTTTTTTACAGCAGAACTTTTATCAGTGTGATTTTAATCATTTAGGGCTTTAATGATTTATTGAAACTGTACATTTATTTGGAACCTAGTTGATGCATGGTTTTAGTGGGGTAATTTGTAGTACATTGTAATTAATTTCTACGTTGTTTGTTTCCAAGCCTATTGCATATTTTCATCACAGTATTCTTTAATCAGAGTATAAAGTTAGAGAACCCCACGTGGGCCGTAGAGAGCAATGGTGGGCCCGAGGGATCGAGGTATCAATGATAACTGCTATGGGCAATGCCATGAGGGGGCGGGGGGGGGGTATGGTGCCGTAACTAAATACTTTTCGATTAACTAATTGAAGAAGTTTTTATGCTTAAAGATTACTGTTGCAGATATATATTTTTTTATTATTATTGACGGCCATTAGCGCTTTTTGTGTTTTCATCTGGCATTCTTCTCTCCATCATCTTTTCAAATCTTCCTTCATCATAGCAGTTCAACCAGTACCTTATGCAGCCTCTTGTGCCATCCCGAGTGCTGGTCAGGTGACTCGTTACTAGGAGCCATACAGGTGACTAGAAGTATGGAAGCCCAGTGCTCCCAAAAGTAAAAGTTCATGAAGGAATAACTGCAGTTTTGAAAGTCGCTGCAGTCACGACCATGAGATTGAGGTGGACTTGAAGTGTCGCACCCCTCTCCGCTGCCTAGTGACTGTGCCCCACTTGTGTATATAAACCATATTTCATGAAGAATGAGGCCCTCTGTGCCCCCTCCCTTAATCCGACTCTGCACCATTGTCTTTCTTAATTGTGTTGAATACTTCGGAAGAAACCCAGGTATACATGTGCAGAGAAACACGTAACAGATCAAAACGAGCTGTCACTGCATCGTATTGCAACATCAGTTCAGTGAAGATCACTAAACTGATATTATACTGAACATTTCCTAAGGTAGTGTGTATATATTATTGAACTTAATTAGGAAATACGGTGGTTAGTGCAAAACTGAGGGCCCCATTTAACAACGAGACATAACCCCTTTAACATGCACTAAATGGGTTTTCTTACTGCTTACGGCTTAGCTTACCGCTGTTTGTCACTGTAGTGCTTACACCATGTGTAGATGGCATAAGTGAAGTCTTCCAGGCATTGCTGAGTCCCCACCGGGTGAAAGTATTATGCGTACGTGCAGATGGCCATCGCACATGCGCATTACACAAAAGCCTGTTGTTGGCAGTGATAGGCCTCCAGCAACAGCGCAGAGGATGCCACCTAGGAGGGGGACGTCGCTGGACCTTGCCGGAGGGGTAAGTAATGTTGAATAACAACGGCATCTTCATTATAGCTTCACTGTGATACTAAACTAAATATGGCACTGGTAATAAAGATTGTTGTTAAAGGGGGCCCTGACTTTGAAGTGAAAAAGTCTAGACAACCCGAGCATTTACATTACACAGAGCTGTCTTGAAAAGCTCTTTGTAAACTGTTGGAGGGAACTTAAGCTATTCAATGAACAATATCATTTTAAGTAAAGTTATTTAGCATTACAAGGAGACAGAATATGACTAGCATCTAACATTATTATAGGAACACTAAAATACAATAAAAAAAATGTCTAATATTAATCACAAATATATAAAATAAACTTACAAGATAATTGTAACTCAATATATTTCACATAAAGAACTAACTGCGAGGGATAATATTTTTCTACACTCATATCATACTTTTGTGACTCCATTGATGGGCTATGTAGTCTGTCTCCTTAACAATAATAGTTTGGATCCAGCTTTACAGTTAGGGACTGAAGCAGAATTACATGCAAGTTGGCCGTTATTGTTCCCTTATTTTGTGCATGGAACTCCATGCTCACATTCAATGGTATGTTGAGTTGTATTAGCAAACACTATGGTGGTAGGTTGCAGCAGTGTGCAAATGGAGGTTAGTCCACAGGTAACAGGACAACACAGAGTACAGCAGGTACATATGATAGGATTGTTCAGTTGCAGCCAAGAGCATCAGAGATATGCTGGGTGTTATAGTGCGCCTAATTCACACACTGCAGACTGATATACAGTGGTGGCAACGGGGTTTATATCAGGGTTGCCGACATTTAGCTCCCTCCTTCAGGGATGGAGCTGTCGGGCTTCCACATGGGGGGCGTGTCGCGGCAATAAAGGGGGCGTGGCCCGGCAAATGTCTCTTCACAATGCTGAGATTAATGCCATTGTGAAGCAGGGACCGCCACGATGACGCGATAAAATCGCGTTACCGCCCCCATCCCCCCCCAGCTGCCTGGGTTTATACAGACGGGTTGTCAGGGGCCAGGAAGCATGCCTGCCTTTCCAGGGGGCCGGGAGCGATAGGCAAGTATGTTTTATATACATGTACTATGTGGTGGTGGCACATTGTATTAATGGGTCTCTTGGGGCTCTCCGTGGACGGAGATACTCAGGGGCATGTCCGGAATGAAGGATGGATGGAAGAAAAAAGACAGCACGGCCAGAGGTCATGTCTCCGGTAAGAAAGCCGCTGAGTCCTAGTGCCCAAGTGGCAGAGCCGTAACTAGACTTTTTGGTGCCCTGTGCCAGAAAGAGAATTGGCGCTACCCTCATTTTTCAAAGGGATATAATGCACCCAAGAAAGGGCCATGGCTTCATGGGGAAGAGACAGGAAAGAGATAGGGGAGGCCAGGAGATGCTGGGGATGAAATAAGAGGAAGCTACAAGCAAGCTTGATGATAAAGAGAAATTTGACAGGCCCAAACAGCGCCCCCTGACCAGTGGTGCCCTGTGCGATGGCACCGGCCGCACTACCCTAGCTACGGCCCTGCCAAGAGGATACTGTGCTCTGGTAAACAGAGGCAGAATAGAGCATGCCTCTAACAAGTTATACGCATCTCTGTGGTATGATGCCCCCATATGTTCTTTTGGTTTCAAAGCTGTCAACACTATCAGTGTGCACCTATATCAGCCCTATCCCTGGTGCAAAAGATACTTCTGAAACAGATATAATTATGTGCAAGCACAACTATGCATAGCCCACCATTCCTTACTTAACTTAGGCTATTCCCAATTGCTCCGTCACCACCTATCAGCTGCATGTAGACATGTGACTACATTACCGATACTTGCTTACCCTAGGCTCGGAGCTTGTACAGTTCAAAAACACACAATATTTGTCTGCAAAACTGACTTGGGTTCAACTCTGCATTGGCCCTTAAATGTATATAGAATTCAAATATCTAACATTTTGTGAAAGTATTGGAACTATTATATATGTTTGTGAATATTATTAGCAGTACTTTTACATAAGGCAACTAATATAAACTTCATAACTATAACAAGGAATTTCATTAGCTGCTCAACCAATAACAATAGTTTTCCTGCTCCTGCTGCAATGTGACTGGCTAAGTGGCTGATGACACAGCCGGTCATTTCAGGTCACAGCCATTCAGCATTAGTAACTCCTAGACTAGTCCATAGTTTCTTGAGGCGTCTCTTTGTAGTATCAAATTTATTAGTTCTTAAAAAGAATGAAGATTTGGATTATAGTTACAGGAAGATAAGATAAAATAAAAAAAACAGACAAAAAAACAACAACATATATTAGTGGCAAGTTTTTAACAAATAAAAATGATTCTAAAAGTTTGTTTTTATATATTATTTACTTGTATCTACTGTCCTGGTACAATGGGCAGGGGCCACAGGGTCTTCTAATCTTTAGACTAAGGGCCTGATTCAGCAAGGATACATATTCTGCTAGAACGCACGCACCCAGGGGCGCCGAGAGGGGGGGGAGCGGGTACAAATTACCTGGGCCTGGGCTTGCTGGAGGGGCCCGGCGGGGGCCCGGGTCCGGCACTGCTCCCCCCTCTTACATCACACAGCAGCCCAGCACACAGACTGCTCGTGGCTGCTAAGAAGCAGCCACAGCAGTCTCCTACCACATGCCTGTGGGGGGGAGTGATCAAGCTGATCGCGCCTCCCCACTGGTTATGTGCTGGGCTGAGGGGCTCACTGTGCCCCCCATCCCCTCGGCAGCACATGGTGCTGCAAAACTTTTTTTTTACCTAAGGGGGTGTGGCCACGCCTCCCGCGATTAGGCCATGCCCCTTTATTTACCGGGGCCCGGCGCGGCTCTTGACGGGCCTGCACGCACCGCAGTTGCTAATATTAGCGGTGAAATGTAAATGTTTGCAATCGCATTGCGATCACAGCTTACCCTAAGAACGCCCACTTCTCCTTACACACATCCGTATACTTGGGCAACATAGCTAAATAATCGGTAACATCAACAAACATCGGACCCATACGCACAGTTAAGGCAGGTCAGACCTCACTCAGGAATTGCTAAGTTCAGGTCACGCTATGAGGCCTCAGGCTGCGTTTGGACTACAATTAATAATTTATGGACGCCCCTGGAATGCCGCCCCAATGTACTGGCACACCTGCGTTCGCCCGACCACCCCCCCACCCCCCCGCCGTCACCACCCACAAACGGCACTTCCAGTCAATCACTGTGCTCAGGTCTGTGTAGCCTCTGCAAACGCATTTCCCATCGCAATTGCTAGTTCGCGCACTGCAATGCATACGCATGTGTAATGTAAATTAATCGACCGATTGCGTGCGTCTTTGCAACTGCATCCTTTGTAGTTTTCTTTTTGTGCCTCTCCACCTTCTGATAAAGGCTCAGTCTCTACCCAATATAGCACTGTGACTATGATCCCATTTCTCGGGTTTATTGGAAACAATCGCCAGGCTGTCTAGGGCAGGGGCTGGTTGAAGAATTTGGAGGTGGCCCCTCTGCCCAATCTTCTTCTTCTCCCCTGCTCTCTGCATGCATGCCCGGCTGTGCCGCAGGCAGGCTCTAAGCCGGACACCCGCTGAGATGTTATTACCAGCGGGCGTCCGGCTACTTCGCTGCAGCGCCGTGTTAGCCGGAGGCTGGAGTTCTCTTCTGAACTCCAGCTTCCGGCTCTCTCCATGCGCACTATGGGAGAGACGTCACATAGGCTGTGCTGCCTGTTATTCTTCACACAGACATCAGACAGAACAGCTCCTGTCCCCTGCTGTTTCCTTCCCTCACTCCAAGCCAGACACAGAGTAGCTCCGCCCCCTAGAAGAGACAGACTGATGAGGAGCTGGGATGAGAGCTGCAGTTTCACACTGAAGAGTGACACACTGGTGGTAAGGACCATGTGCCTGTGTCAGAAATGTAAAGTGACACCTACTATGTTTTGTAAACACATCTGTGCCACTCCCTCCCTGCTGCTGCTGGGGGCCATCTATCTATCTATCTATCTATCTATCTATCTATCTATCCCATATCTATCTATCTATATCAGATCATATCTATCTTTCTATCTATCCCATATCTATCTAATATCTATCTATCTATATCATATCTATCTATCCCATATCTATCTAATAGCTATCTATCTATCTATCTATCTATCTATTTATCTATCCATATCATATCAATCTATCTATCCCAGTGATCGGGGAACAGGGGTAAATTACCCCACATGGGGTAAAAATGAAATTCCTGGGGCTAATGGACGGACATCCGGGCATACATATGAATCATTCTATAATATAGAATGATTCATATGCATGCCCGGCTGTGCCGCAGGCAGGCTCTAAGCCGGACACCCGCTGAGATGTTATTACCAGCGGGCGTCCGGCTACTTCGCTGCAGCGCCGTGTTGGCCGGAGGCTGGAGTTCTCTTCTGAACTACAGCTTCCGGCTCTCTCCATGCGCACTATGGGAGAGACGTCATGACATCTCTCCCATAGTTCCGAGGAGCAGCTGGGTGGACAGGACGGCGGCAGATGCAGGAGCGGGGATTAAGGTAAGTGTTTTTTTTTCTAAGTACAAGCGGCACTACAGGGGCATTATATGAGGGCACTACTACAGGGGCATAACTATGGGGGCACTACTACAGGGGCATTATATGGAGGCACTACTACAGGGGTATTATATGGGGGCACTACTACAGGGGCATTATATGGAGGCATTACTATATGATTTCCTTCCTTTCAAATCAAGGGGGTAATGTCGGCGTATCTAAATATATTTTGGGGTATAAAGGTAAAAAAAAGTTCCCTGACCCCTGATCAATAAATCTAATCTATCTATCCATCTATCAATCATCTGTCTATCCCATATCTATCAATCATCTGCAGAGCCGGCCCTAGGCATAGGCATTATAAGCCTATGCCTAGGGGCGACTGGAATGCCCTTGGGGCATTTCAGGGCTCTGCCGCTGCCCCTACCTACCGCAGTATCCACCCCGCCAGCGCTGCTACCCTCCCTCTCTCCCAGTGCGCTGCCACGATTGGAGCTCTCCGAACAGGCAGCGCAGCGGATGGCCAGGCCAGTCATGTGACTGTGACTCGCATCCGCCCGCAGTAGCAGTCTCTGCCTTCCAGGTGGGCTGTGGTCAGAGTGGCCGCGCTGTGCTCAGTGTGTTCAGAGCTATTGCACATGCGCGGCAGGCCGGCAGCTTATTGGAGCTAGAGACAAGCCCGGGACCTGTGGAGCCGCTTCTACTCCTCCCAGTAAGGTAACATGGGTCATGGTGGGAAGCATGACATAGATGTAGGTGTGTGACTATGTGTATATATATATATATATATATATATATACAGTCAGGTCCATAAATATTGGGACATTGACAGAATTTTCATATTTTGTCCTCTATTCACCACCACAATGGCTTTGAAATGAAACAAATAAGATATGCTTTAACTGCAGACTTTCAGATTTAATTTGAGGGTAATTACATCCAAATCAGGTGAACGGTGTAGGAATTACAATGGTTTCTATATGTGCCTCCCACTTTTTAAGGGGCCAAAAGTAATGGGACAAACTAAACAATCCTAAATCTAACTTTCACTTTTTAATACTTTGTTGCAAATCCTTTGCAGGCAATTACAGCCTGAAGTCTGGAACGCATAGACATCACCAGACGCTGGGTTCCATCCCTGGTGATGCTCTGCCAGGCCGCTACTGCAAATGTCTTCAGTTCCTGCTTGTTCTTGGGGCATTTTCCCTTCAGTTTTGTCTTCATCAAGTGAAATGCATGCTCAATCAGATTCAGGTCAGGGGATTGACTTGGCCATTGCATAACATTCCACTTTTTAGCCTTAAAAAACTCTTTGGTTGCTTTTGCAGTATGCTTCGGGTCATTGTCCATCTGCACTGTGAAGCGCTGTCCAATGAGTTCTGAAGCATTTGACTGAATATGAGCATATAATATTGCCCGATACACTTCAGAATTCATTCTGCTGCTTTTGTCAGCAGTCACATCATCAATAAATACAAGGGAACCAGTTCCATTGGCAGCCATACATGCCCACGCCATGACACTACCACCACCATGCTTCACTGATGAGGTGGTATGTTTTGGATCATGAGCAGTTCCTTTCCTTCTCTTCCCATCACTCTGGTACAAGTTGATCTTTGTCTCATCTGTCAATAGGATGTTGTTCCAGAACTGTAATGGCTTTTTTAGTTGTTGTTTGGCAAACTCTAATCTGGTCTTCCTGTTTTTGTGGCTCACCAATGGTTTGCATCTTGTGGTGAACCCTCTATATTCACTCTTGTGAAGTCTTCTCTTGATTGTTGACTTTGACACATATACATCTACCTCGTGGAGAGTGTTCTTGATTTGGCCAACTGTTGTGAAGGGGTTTTTCTTCACCAGGGAAATAATTCTTTTGTCATCCACCACAGTTGTTTTCCGTGGTCTTCCAGGACTTTTGGTGTTGCTGAGCTCTCCGATGCGTTCTTTCTTTTTAAGAATGTTCCAAACAGTTGATTTGGCCACACCTAATGTTTTTGCTATCTCTCTGATGGGTTTGTTTTGATTTTTCAGCCTAATGATGGCTTGCTTCACTGATAGTGACAGCTCTTTGGATCTCATATTGAGAGTTGACAGCAACTGATTCCAAATGCAAATATCACACCTAGAATCAACTCCAGACCTTTTACCTGCTTAACTGATAATGAAATAACAAGGGAATAGCCCACACCTGTCCATGAAATAGCTTTTGAGTTGATAGTCCCATTACTTTTGGCCCCTTAAAAAGTGTGAGGCACATATTGAAACTGTTGTAATTCCTACACCGTTCACCCGATTTGGATGTAATTACCCTCAAATTAAATCTGAAAGTCTGCAGTTAAAGCACATCTTGTTTGTTTCATTTCAAAACCATTGTGGTGGTGAATAGAGGCCAAAATCTGAAAATTCTGTCAATGTCCCAATATTTATGGACCTGACTGTATATGCATGTGTTTGTGTGTGTGTGTATATATATATATAGTCCAGAACTGCTGCCATTTTTGTCTATGTACGATGTATATACGCATATACATATGTACATATGTATTTGGATAGATAGATATACACATACAAGAATATATGTGGCTGCTATTTTTTTTTTTTTTTCATCAACCCTTTGGAAACCCCCCTTTAAAAATCATGCGTTTGCCCATGGCCCTTAGTTAGAATGAGCTTCTGCACAGAAGCTCATTCTGTCTACAGGAGAAGACAAGATAGCTGCGCATGCCCTGCCGCTGCCACTCCTCCCATTGGCCTTTGCAACTCATGGCTCTGCCACCGCCTCCATCTTAGATGATCAGACCAAGCCATCATAAAGAAGGGGCAAGGCAAGTAACAACAGCGTCATTAAATTTAGATGTACTGCGCCAGCATAATTTAAAACAAAGGAAGCAGCCAGGCGAGTGACTGCTTTCTCACTCTCTGGGTATATTAGGTGTGTGTGTTAGGTGTGTGTTAAACTTAAATAAATGAATGTTTAGCTGGCTAGCTGGATCTGGGAGAAAGGTGGGCACCCATAACTGGGGCTGGGGGTAAAGAGTGGTTTTGTCCAGACAGTTATAAACAAATGTGTTATTTTTGGCATCTGCGTATAAACAATAAGATTGGTGGTGGGGGATGGAGTTATTATGCCGGCGGATGGGTTGCCGGCAGTCGAAATACAGACAACGCAATCTCGACGCGTGGGCATAATGCCGATGCCAATATCCCGATGGACATCAGGATACCGGCGTCGGCATCCCAACCACCAAAAGCCCGAACGTCCGGATGCCGGGTGACTATGCAGGTAAGCCGGAGATGGGGGTGGTTGGGATTAGGCACCCCCGGGTGGATTTAGGGTTAGGCACCCCCCGGCAGTGTTAGTGTTAGCGTGCGGAAAGGGGGGGTTATGGTTAGGTACCCCCCGGGAGACTTTGGTTTAGGGTGTCAGAAGGGGGGGATAGGGTTAGACACCACTGGGGGGACTTAGGCACCACTAGTGGTGGGTAAGGGTTAGGGGGGGGCAGGTGAGGGTTAGTACACTTACCTGATCGCGTCGGGATCTCCTCTTGTCGGGCTACCGGAAGTGTTATTTGAACCAGCGGCTAAACAGCCGTCAGTATTTCAATACCATTCCGGTGGTGAGATTATCTGCTAGGGGGCACCAGTCAAAATTTTGCCTAGGGCACCAAATTGGCTAGGGCCGGCTCTGATCATCTGTCTATCCCATATCTATCAATCATCTATCTATCCATCCCATATCTATCTATCTATCCATCTATATCATATCTATCCAATATATATCATGTCTATTTATCTATCCCATATCTATCTATCCATCTCATATCTATCTATCCATCTATTTATCTTATATCTATCAATCATCTATCTATCCCATATCTATCTAATATCTATCTATCCATCTTTATCATACCTATCCAATATATATATATCATATTTATCTATCCCATATCTATCTATCCATCTATCTATCTTATATCTATCAATCATCTATCTATCCCATATCTATCTATCTCATATCTATCTATCCATCTATCTCTTATCTATCTAATATCTATCTATCTATCTCATGTATATCTATCTATCTCATATCTATCTATCTATCTATCTATCTATCTATCTAATATCTACCCATCTATCCCATATCTTTTCATCTATCTATATCATATCATATCTATCTAAATTTGCATCGGCTTTGTAATTTGCATTTTTTGAGTCTGCATACACATTTTTTCACAGATACAGTCTGACTTGCGATAGTATACTATTAGGGAGCTGGAGTAGATATGTATGTGAGGAGCTGGGCGGAGGGTTTGGGGGAAGCAGGGGCAGCATAGTGAACCTTTGTCTAGGGTGCCTTACAACCTTGCACCGGCCCTGGCCAGCAGTTCCATCTGCACACCCTCATAAACATGGCCTACGTGCGAACGCTCCATTGCCACCCAGGTACGCCCATTCAGCAGCAAGTGGGGATGCAATTGAAATCAGTATGACTCTGAATAGCTGGCAAATGCGTACACTAGCCATGGAGCTTGTGCATCTGCCCACAGAGAGAACTTGCATGCTTTTCTACATCAGCCCTCAGGTTTGTTTGGAGCTGGCACATCACCAATATTTATATGAAATAAAAATAAATCCCTACCGACCCATTGCTACTCAATTTGGAGTTTGTCTTTTATTTTTCATTACTCCCACCAGATTTCGACATTTGTTGAAAACCTTTTCAAACATTGATGTTTTGCAATTCTGTTCACTAGCATTTAACAGTTTTAGTGAATAGGTTGAAAATCTATTACCTTTTATAGGAGATTTGCATAATAGCTGAATTTACAATTACATGCAGTAATGAGATCAGCTAGGCACAGATGTGAACAGCTGAAAACATTCGTGACAAATGTTAACATTCTATTTACTAATCATGTATATGGCAGATTTGAAAGCTAGTGTTGTGCTATTACTACAAGCAATGGGCTCCCCCTTGTGGACACAGGTCTATACTACACAGCAACAAACTATTTTGTTCTAGCTATAATTTGGCATTCATCATAAAACATAAATAAACATTTGTCTTAGTTTATACTACTAGGGTGTAGCCGATAGCGCTTATTTCACCATTAATCAAAATCTTTTATTTGTCTTTCCATTATTTTAATTAAAAGTGTACTATTGAATGATAAAACAAAATGATTTGTACGCAGGATTTCACTACATTTTTCAAAAGTAAATTCTGCCCAATAATTCACAAAGAATACTGGAGCTGGCAACTCATTTTAAAAGAAATATGGATGATAAAAGTTATGAGGAAAGACTGTCAGAGTTGGATTGATTTACACTATAAATGAGATAAAATGTTAATGTAAAACTAAATTCACCAAGGTACTAATTATTATTGTAATTATAAAACGTTTGCCCAATGTTTATTGTGGTCTGTGGTTGAAAATTTCTGACACTGTTCATGCCCCAGATCTGACTCCCTTCAAGTTCAAACCCCCCAATAAAAAAAACTAAATTTTCCCTTCCCTGGTTAAATATCAGATTTAAGATCTAAAATGACTTACCCCTCCTGCGGACCCTCAATGTCTCTTGGCTCCCTTACAGCTTCCAACACTCCACCATAACTCTTAAGGTGCATACACACGTAACAATTTTGTAACCAACGATTTTCTGTCAGATTTTCCCTTGAAATTGTGAACGATTTCTTGAAGTGTAATGAGCGATTTTTTGAACGATGAACGAATAATGGGCCTGATTCAGAGCCACTCGTAAGCGGCAGCTCGTTCGCTCCGAGCGATGTTTGCCCAACTGCGCATGCGTACGGATCGTTATTCGCATGCGCGAACCAGTCAGTGCGGCCGAAATTCACGTGCTCGCAAAATAGCGAATGCCTGCTAATTTGAGTGACAGGATGAGGCGTATGTGGGTGGTAACAGGGGAAGGTGCTTGAAAACAGGGAGTGGAGATCCGATCCCTGGTGTGCTTAAAGGTCAAAACGGGGTTTTATGGGTGTGCATATTTAAAACAGCAGTGTCATTGACCACGTCACTGGGTTTTTTTTAAGCCAGAACTGCTCGCAAAATTGTGGTAGCAAAAACCAACCACAAGAATAGCGAGCAGTTCAAACCCTGGTCGATGTACTCGATTAATCTAATAAATAGCGGACATGACGTAGGATGCGAGCGGCCAGGGGGCGTAGTTTCCCAAAAAACGACCGCAAGTTCTGTTCGCTCGTTCAGACCTAGAGGCGTGAACAGACCGCAAACAGCGAACGGTTAATTTGAATAGCCACCCCTATTTTCAGGACGAGCGAGCGCTAATTGCGTCCGGCTCTGAATCAGGCCCAATGTTCCTTCCCTTAATGAAAATTGTCATGTTGGATAGTCTGAAATGGGCGATGAATGATAACTACAAACTACAAACAGGAGTGTGCATTTGTGATTATCGTTCCTCGTTATATCTCATAAACTGAATGATTTTTTTGAACGATTTAACGATAACGACGTCGTTATCGACAAATCATTTTAAAAAATCGTTACGTGTGTATGCACCTTTATTGGTGAATGGCCAAAGACACTGATTAATCAGCATTCTATCAGCAGTTTACTGGGTATGACCAGGAGCACCGAGAGGGGGGGAGCGGGTACTAGTAATTACACGGGCCTGGGCCTGCTGGAGGGGCCCGGCAGGGGCCTGGGTCTGACGCTGCTCCCCCTCCCTCTTACCTGTCAGCAGCCCAGCACATGCTGCTGTGTGCTGGGCAGCATTCTTCTCTGTCTGTGGAGGGGAGCAATCACACTGATCGTGCCAACCCCCCCTGCATTAGCGCCAGGCTCACAGCGCCCCCCTAACCAGTGCACAGCGCTGCAAAAAGTTTTTTTTTTCTTTTTTTTTTTCTAAGGAGACATGCCCACGCCTCCCACAATTAGGCACACACCCATCCTCGGGCAGGCTCTCTACTGCCCTGGGTTTGACAGATGTTTGTCATACAAGGCGGGACGTATCAAGTATTGCACATACATTGTAATACATCCCACCCCTATTTGCCAACATACCAGCAATTTTTATCACTGGTACAGTATGCAGGTATACTTAGCTGTCAGGACGGGAAGCAGTCGGGAAGCCGACGGACGCAATCCCGACCGCCGGCTTCCCGACTGTCTAATCCCGGCAAGGGGTAAATGACAGGCGTCAAAACGAGAGCCCGACGCCCGGCATCCCGATCGAAAGTAAGCCGGGCGCCGGGCGTGTGACAGCCGTGTGGGGGGGAGTGTTAGGTTAGAGGCTCCCGGGGGGGGGGCTTAGGGTTAGCCACCCCGACCCCCCACCGGGAGGGTTAGGTTTAGGCTAGGGGAAGGGGGAGTTATGGTCAACTGTTAGAAAAGAGACAGTTGGGAGCCCCACAAGAAAAAACATAAAAACACATTAGCTTCAACAAGAAAAAAAATAAAACACAACGGCCACCACAGAAAAAACACATTGGCCCCTATAAAAAAACAATAAAACATATTGGCCTCCACAGGAAAAAAATACAAACACATTGGCCCCCGCAAGAAAAGAAATAAAACACACCAGCCCCCACAGAAAGTTAACAAACACATTGGCCCCTACAAAAAACAATAAAACATATTGGCCCCCACAGGAAAAAAATAAAACACATTGGTCCCCACTGGAGAAACAAACAAATTGGCCCCTACAGAACTCAATAGTGGGAAGCAGTGGCAGGATGGGAGTAGTAGTGTGGAGCAAGGGGCAGAATGGGAGTAGTGGTGGGAATAAGCAGGCAGAATGGGAGTGGAAGAAGCTGAACAAGAATCACCGCCACTCCAGGGTCATCTCAGCTCACCGCAGCTCATGGGTCCCAGCCGTCGTCCCTTTCTCAGTGCTGACAGCAGCCTCACACAGCGCATTGATAGTCTAGCCATAGCGGAATGCAAATCTCGGAAGCGTGACAGCTGGCAGACAGAGTTGGCCAGCCCAGCAAAGGGGTTCATGGGGCCTGCCCAGCGGGAACTGGCCAGCGGGAATACACCCCATCAGGCAATTCAGTTATAACAGTCGTATATTCTGTCTGGCAACAACTTAATAAATACACAGCACAATAGCTGAAACTGAAAGGTGAGTAGTGTGTTTGCACTGCACTTAATAAAACATATGCTTAAAACCAGGTCTGGCCAACCTGTGGCTCTCCAGCTATTGTGAAACTCCAAGTCCCAGCAAATCCTCCCACCGATCAGCTGGTAAAGCATGCTGTGATTTGTAGCACAACATCTGGAGAGATACAGGTTGGCCAGGCCTGCTAGATGGTTATTAAAAATATAAGTACCCTATAACCATGGTCCCAGCATTCATCCATCTGGGTCTCAAGATCATAGAGAGGTGTGGAGGGGGAGACTGCTGGTGGGGTCAGTCCAATACTCTGAAGAATAAACACTTAGGGGTAAATTTACTACGATTCGAGTTTGGTCCAGTTAGCAATCTCTGGGGAGTTTGGGCATTTTTTTCCACTTCCACTTTACTAATGACAAACTCGGAGAGAAATCTCCTTTGCTACGGGAAAATTCTGGAGAGTTAACAAACTCTCTTTACTTCATCATCGGCCAAACTCGAGTAACTTTTTACTAGTGAAGATAGTATTTGGGAATTTACCAAGATGAGAGTTTCTAAACGGACAAAACTCCTGTAAAAATTTGTGAAATCAATTCACCTGCCTGTGAGCTGCGAGTTTGCCAGAAATATGCACAGATCAGTGTGATCCATGTATGTTTCTGCCTGTAAATAGTAAACGAAGGGTTATTTTTTTTTTTTAAGTGACTTAGGGGCCCCCCCCCCAAAAGCATAACCAGCCCCAGGCTGCTCAGCCAGTCTAGGTTCCTAAAATTATGGGGAGGGGAAATGAGTAATTTAGGAACCAGCACCTGGCTGCAGGGTCAGTCCTGGTTTTAAATATAGGAGAAAAAAAATACCTAGGGGTCCCCCTATATTTAAAACCAGCTCCGGAACCAAACCGACCAGGGTATAATGCCAGAGCCAGGAGACCCTATCACCGGGTCTCCCCAGCCAAAGCATTAACACCCCAAGCCGGTCAGGCCAAGCCGGAGATCTCAGGGGAGGTAGAGACCCCTCCAAGAAGGGGTTCCCCCTCTCACGAAACCCCAGGCTTAGTCTAAAGCCAGGGGCTTTTCCCCGTACCCCTGGGCTGTGGGTACAGAGGTAAAAATTAGGGAAATAGGTCAAAACTATTGTAATTTACAGTGGAACTATAGGTGCCAGCATGTCTGCCCTTTTGCACTTGTGGAACTACAAGTGCCAGCAGGCAACCGGCACCCTTCTTGGGGGGGTCCTCACTCCCCTGATATCCCCGGCTTGGGGTGTAACTGCTTTGGCCATGGAGGCCCAGTGATAGAGTCTCCTGGCTGTGGCATTACACCCCGGTTGGTTTGGGTCCGGTGCTGGTTTTAAATATAGGGTGACCCCTATGCATTTTTTTCCCCTATATTTAAAACTAGGAATGGCCCTGCAGCCAGGTGCTGGTTCCTATATTACAGGGGAACCCTACACATTTTTTTCCCCGTAATTTTGAGCAGTCCGGGGCTGGTTATGCCTTTTGGGGAGGACCCTACGTAATTTTTTTTTTTTACATTTAACCCTTTTTTTTTTTACAGTGAAACACACAAGCAGCCTTCACATACAGTATCTCACTGATATGTACAGGCTGCTAGCTCGGGAGAGTTTTGCAGAGAGAAATCACTGCAATCTCGGGTGAGTAATCTCCTTCAAAACTAGCTACTAGGAGGAGAAATCTCGATGTGCTTCATCATCCGAAAACTCACTCTCAGCTAAACTCACGTCTTAGTAAATTTGTGAGTTTCAGGAGTCTCAATTCACCCGAGTTTCGGCGATGCTAATCGAGTTGAAAAAAAAAAACTTGATCAGACTCAATTCTTAGTAAATGTACCCCTTATTATGCCCGAGAACCAGAGAAGCCAGAAGTAACCCAGGGCCTGTCACTTCGGGAGAGGGTGCAGCGGCTGTCAACATACAGGCAGCCTGAAAGCAGTCAATAGAGGAGGCAAAACTGCACAATGGGCCTGATGCAGAGATGTACACTACTGTCTTCCAATGTTTTCATAGTTAGGTGATAACACAGGTCTGCAATGGAAAATTGTCAGAAAACAAATAGCTGATTTTTCAATATTTCCAGAATTACTGTATTAAGCTTTAAAACAAAAATTTCATTATGGTGCTTTAAGAACATTTTTTATACTATTATTTGATCAAGTTTTGAATAAGGAGCATAACAGAGAGGGGTAATGGGGGTGTGACTTTTCAGCGATTATAATAGGTGCCATTAGTCATCATTTATTCATTTATTACAAGTTATTTATATAGCGCACACATATTCCACAGCACTTTACAGAGAATATTTGGCCATTCACATCAGTCCCTGCCCCAGTGGAGCTTACAATCTATAGTCCGTACCACATGCTCACACACACCAGGGTTAATTTTGTTGGGAGCCAATTAACCTACCAGTATATTTTTGGAATGTGGGAGGAAATTGGAGCACCTGGAGGAAACCCACGCAAGCACAGGAAGAATATACAAACTCCACACAGTTAGGGCCAAGGTGGGAATTGAACCCGCGACCTCAGTGCTGTGAGGCTGTAACGCTAACCATTACACCGTCTGTGCTTCCCAGTTATCATGGAGAAAATTCCAGAAAAATCTGCAAAACTGTAACTCTAGGTTAAAGGAAAAGAACTTGTTGGCCCCTGGTACCTCTTTCTCATGGTTTAAAAAAAGAGAAAAATATTTTATTACATATTTTTCCCAAAATGGTGACTTGATTTGTCCCTGGACTGATGGAAAGGTTTAACAGAGTGGCAGATGTATTAAGCTCTGGAAAGTGGAGAGTGATAAACGACCAACCAATCAGCTGCTAACTGTCATTTTTCAAACACAGCCTGCAACATGACAGGAGCTGAGTGGTTGGCCGATATCGTTTAACGATAATCGTTCAAAAAATAGTTGTGTGTATGCAGCTTAAGTGTATCATGAAAGACATTAACTTTGTGAAAACACGGTGGTCATATTTGAAATCAGCGTGCCAAAATCCATATGATTCAGTTATCAAAGTTCAGACAATTTTCAATGACCCCAATTTTGCAGGCCTGTGGTATCAGTCATCTGTGCATGCATCTGAGTCGCACTAAGCATACGTCAAGGTACATTACCGTAGTCACTCGCGGTGACTATATATTCACAATGCAATTGACAGTCCGGGAGTGTTTGTGGGAGTTACGGGGAGTGATGGCAAGGAATGCAGATGTATCATGACCATTGCGAGGCTATGTTTCACCCTGCGACTGTGAGCCCGTACACAAGGAATAGTGCTCCAGCGTCTCAATTCCCACTGTCATTTTGTGGAACCATAGACTCACTCAGGACTACAACAATCGAATGACCTGCAACCAATGCTGCATCTTTGTATGCAAAATGTCGCTGCAACATTTTACGAAGATACTTAGATTTATAAAGCCACAGGTTGGCGTCTCAATACATCTCCAGCGGCTGCAATATTTCCATATTTTAGCATCGCAGCTGCGTACGTATATTTTATTGCACAACTCTGAATCAAGCCCAAAGAGCAGAGAAACCATTGGGAGAGTGAGCATTGTGAGGAAAGCTGTAGAGACAGGCACACCATTGTAGAGAGGCTAATGATAAGCAGGGCTGCTTCAACTCGCAGACTATTACATTTGGCACCATGTACCTTTGTTTCATAGTTTGCATGCTAAGGACAGGATGAATCAAGTTTCAGAATAAGACTGTGATACATCCCGCCCAAAAATGTCTGCATACCAGCATTTCTTATTGCCGGTATGCCAAATCATATAACCGCTGGGACAGCTCTTCTGATAATGAGGTGTCCCTCCAATGAAAAGACTTCTGGGTTTATTACCGAGGAGTCCTAATGCACATGCACAGGCTGCAGAGTACGAAGAGGGATCCTTCTGATCCCTCTCTGCTGTTTTTTTTTTTTTTTAGAAGCATAGGCATTGCCATCTATAGATAACGTTGCTCAACCTCTTTAAAGTTACGCTTTCTGGGGCTTTATGCATGTGGTAACATCCATAGAATCCTATGGCGAGTACTGTGCCGGGGTTCAGATATCTCCAATATCTGCTGCGGGCCATTTTAATACATATGGGGATCCATATGTATTGCTGTCTACCTCTGAAAACTGGAGTTTTTGGAGGTTTTACCACATTTTTATACTTGATACATCCCACCATAATGCCGCGTACACACTGGGCAATATTTTGAACGATAACGATATCATTCAATCGTTCACAATATTGTCCAGTGTGTATGCAAGATATCGTTAACGATGCTCGCTCCTGCGGATTGTTAGCGATATCTTTCATCACCTAAACATGCAGGCCAATCTAATGATATCGTTATGTCGTTCGCTGTATAGGCTCAATGTCGTTAACAACAATGAGTCCGGCAAACACTTAACGATATCACTCATGGTGCGAATCGTTCAGTGTGTATGCTCCTTAAGAGTGATATAAATTAACATGGCACTTTTACCAGTCATTTTACATGGTAATATGATAAAGCATGGTTATCATGGCGGTCTCTCGGAAGTGCCGGTGCTCTGCAGAAGGCCTGACCTCTGACATGCACTACTGTGTGTCCTGTTGGTGAGTCTTTCCTGCTAGTGTTAAGGGGGTATAGCGCCACAAATAACTTTTTTCCTTATAATGCTCGGCGCACTACAACACCCAACAATACCCTCATTCTCTAGGCTGCTCTATACAGCTACTATACCTATACATCCCTGGGTCTCTATGCTACATATTGCTTCTAACTGGTTAAATAAACCTAAGTCCTTGTTAAGCTGTACAATGTGTGGACTAACCGCCACCAGCACCAATCTACTGTGTAACACGGTTAACACCATTATACAAACTGATCTAGTGCAATGTTTTCAACTGGACAAACATAATAACACCCAGTATGCTGAACCCAGACACGTCTACCGCTGTGACACACTGCTAACAGGCTACAGATCCAATCCAGCAGCGACAAGTTAATAGGTTGCAGGCGCCAATGTCCTACCCCTGCAGCACAATACTCTGCTAATAGGTTATGGGCTCAGTCACTGCTCTCATCCCAAGCAGTACACAAGATATTGTTTAAACATCGCTCCAGTTACAGGAAACCAGCACAAGTGGGATTGGAACCCAGGCTGTCAGTCCAGATACCCTCGGTGTGGAACAACAGTAAATACAGACAGACCCTTATTCACCTATATGAGAAAAATGTACAGTGCAGGGATCAGCATGAGTTTTGAAGAGCTGGCAGGTGCAGAAAACTATGCTACATGAACATTTGCCATGGAGATGCAGTTAAAGCGAGAGAAGCAATGGAAAATGAATAGCAATCCTGGTGATAATCCAAATTCAGAAGAGGTAGATAGAGCTATGGGTACAATTGGTCAAAATGCAGGTATTCCATCAGCCACGACAATCCGTTTATTCACTGGCTTGGTCACTGAATGCTAAGGCCCAAAAGCACCAGATCAATAGGAACTTTTTTAACTGTCTACCAACTTTAATTTAGAAAACAATTGAAAAATGTCCTCTCATGTGATGCAGTTGGTTGTCCAAGGTCATAGATGGTAATTTTTCCACACCTTTTTTAGTGCCTCTGCAATATTAACAATGCATATTTGCAAATAAACAAAAAGAAAAACTCAGTGGTACTAGTGTAGGGAGTCAGCCCATACAAATAGGACACATTCTTATTGTTTTTGTGGGTAATGTATAGGGATTTTACTGACAATGAAGTTAGAATGCGATGAGACCAAAAGGGCAAAGTAGAACCAGTACATGGTGGGGGAGGGGGATACTCTAGCAGCAAAGGAGTTAAAGGAACTGGCAATCAGTGTATTCGATGTTCTTTGCTTCAACATTAGCAGCTACTTAGTTCTATCTCTACGAAAATGCAACTAAGTACTTAACAATTTTTGCTTATCTGTCTTCCAGACTCTCTCGGCTTCCCCATCCATTAGCAGCTCTAGGCAGCATCTTTCTTGTTACTAGCTGCTATAGTTAGAATCTGTACTTTTTGTATCAGGATGTCTGCTGTGGCAGTTACTGATTCTCTGTGTTACTGAAGCCTCAGGCAGATTCTCCAGGCTCTCTGTGGCTCATTCTTCCAGCTTTGTCAATTTCTCATGGATATAATACAGATATATTTTCTTTCATGAACAGCAATTTATTACATTCCTATTTTAAAAGTTATGGATTAAGTGTAAAAGTACAGTTGGAAATTGACTTCTGATCCCTATGTACTTCTTAGCTAATTAACAAGAAAATCTTATGGTGTGAGATTCAGTTGTCAGTGTTATTAGCGACACTTAACTGAAACAACACAATACAATAATATGTTTACAAGAGTCACTAAAAAAGAAAAACTTTTTTCTTAGTCACCTTCATTCTTGCAGGCTACTTTGTTGTTTAAAGATTTCCATTAGAAGTACACTGTGTATGTGCCCACGATTGTTAATTGTACATTTGAAATAAATGACCATAAAAAAGCATTAAAAACAAAATTTGAATGCTAGCAAACAGTATTGTCAACAGAGACATTTGTTAGTTAATCCAACATTAGACACTAATTTGCATATTTGTTTTTATGTATGTTTTCTAATGATTATGACTAATGTATGACTTTAATATTCTTTATACGCATTCTAAGGACATGTACCCACTAAGTAGAACAATAGCATTTCACTTGCTGTGCAGTAAGCTGCTGTGTCTCTAGTATATGGTGGAAACAGACAGGATGCCTGTTATAATAGAGATTACTTATCTCTATGGTAAACTCCTGCACATAGTGAATACAGCATAAACTGTGCTGGAACCAGGAGTCATTGCTGCCTAACAGGAGCGTGTCTATGGTACACATGACGCTCATAATGATTGCTGTACTGACCATGTACCAAGGCAATCAGACATGGTGCACTCATGAGCCATCCATCGCTCATAAAGGACTATGGGCCTGATTCAGACCCACTCGCGAGCGGCTGTCCGCTCGCAAGTGGATCGATGGTCTGCACTGAGCATGCGCACGACCGAGGGAGCTCCGTCGTGCGCATGCGCCAGACACGATGAGCGAAGGACTTTCCTTCGCTCATTGTGTCCGATCAAAGGGGGCGTGCTGTCAATGTTGATTGACAGCACGCCCCCTTTGGTGGGCGTGCCGGGGGCGTGCCTCCCTGACGGGGGCGTTCCCACGGGAACGCCTCCCGTCAGAAGCCGGCCCACTGACATCACTAGTGATGTCAGTGGGAGTGATTTTGGCTCTGATAGAGCCAAAATCACTCCGGAGTTTGCGGTTGAAAACCTCAACCGCAGGCTCCGGCTCGCAATTTCGATGGTCGCGATGGTCTCGACCATCGCGGCCATCAATATGCACGCTCGTATAGCCTGTGGGTGGTGACCCACAGCTATACGAGCGTCCAGGAGGACGCTCCATGAAAATGGAGCCCGGCCCTCATTCAGAGCGTGCGCTCTGCTCAGAGCGTACGGCTCTGAATGAGGGCCTATGTGTATGAGTCTTAAAGGAACAGAGAAGCTAAGAGCTGTACATTTTGAACAAAATCAATTATAACATATAAAATAAATAGCAAGTCCACTTATATTCATATTTCCATGATATACTTTTAAATATAAACCTTACTGTCATGAAGTTTGTTTTTTTTCTGTTATATACAGTATATATTATATATATATATTCGTCACCTTACTAAATACTTTTATTATTAATTAATTTTTAGCTAGCCCAAGAATAGAGAAATGAACTTTACACACACATTGCTGGTTAAGTATGATAAATTATCATCTAAATATACAATGGCAGGCAGCCCCTATGGACAGGCCAGATGTATGACAAAAGCATATAACACACACCTAAATTACTGCCAACAAACTTTGTATCACCTGTATTAAGCAAGTTACTTATTGTCATTTTGAGATATGGATTTATATTTAGATTTTTTTTAAATAGGCATACATGGGGTAATGACTATTAAATCTATGGAGCTACATTTAAGCAGTTCTGTCAGTTTGATTGTTGATGGGTTTATTTCCCTACTGTCTATGCTCATATGGCTGATTAGTGGTTTGTTGACAGCGCCTGACACGGTATTGAAATGGGAAAGGCACCATCATCTGGGAAACATCCTTACCATTTACATTTGAGAAGTTGTTTAGCATCATATGTGCATATCCTTAACAGACTGTGCATAATTACATTAGAGGGAGACAGGTCCACCTGATTTTTCTGACCGTAATTTTCTTGATAATTGGCGTTGTTTACAGTTGACAATTTTTTTTCTTTGCATGCTTTACATTGCTTTATTATTTTTCAACTGCTCTAAATTTATTTCTTTACTAGCTGTTGGCCGTGGCTTCAGCCATGATGAAATCGCATCTGCAACATTTTTTTTTTTTTTGAGGTGTTCTAGTTGTATTGCTTTGCATTGGGGCTCTATCATGGGAGCGGCCCATGTGACCATCAGCACTATACAGACTGGTGGCAGCAGCCACTTCACCCACCACTCACACCAATGTCACTGTGTGCCCTGTGCACAGACTGCTATGTAGCTTATCCTATTCAAGTGAACACGAGCCCAATGCACCTCTCCCCCACCACTTACCATCTGCGCGCATGGTACTCAGGGCCGGCCGTCCTATTACTCAACTTACGCAGCCACGTACGGCGCCAAGCTGTGAGGGCACCATCTACTGAGCCCCCCGCAGCAGCCGGCATTACAATAAGTCACACTGACTTAATGTATGCCGCTGCCCTGCCCGCCCCCACTGCTACAGCTGCAGCCTGAACACAGTCGATAAATGAGAGTACAGGCACGGCTGGAGGGGGAGGAGGGGCCGCTCTCTTTTCTCCTCCCCTCTCCTCAGCTCCTCCTCCCAGAGTGATACAGCGACTTACTGCAGTCCGTGCTCGGCTGGAGGGGGAGGAGGGGCCACACTCTCCCCTCTCCTCAGCTCCTCCCCTTTCCACCTTACGGTCTCCTCTCCTCTCTGAAAGTCTGTGCTTGGGTGCCGGGCATCTGACGTCACCATCTCGTGACCGTCCCCAGGGTTACGTTAAACCAGGGGCAACTATCCATGTTCTGCACTGAAGTTCTGGGCACAGGTGAGAGCATTGAAATACAGTATTAGTCATCCACTGGTTGTCACCCTCTCCTGCCATCATCCTTTCCTTGCCACCCAGTGCTGTATGTACTCCCTATCACCCACTGCTGTCATCCTCTCCTGATTTCACCCTCCCTGTCACCCTCTACCTATCACCCGCTGCTGTCATCCTCTCCTGATGTCACCCTCTCCCTGCCACCCAGTGCTGTCACACTCTGTCACTTCTACCTGTCCTCACCGTCTCGCTATCATCACCCTTTCCCTGCCACCCACTGCTGTCACCCTCTCCTGACGTCACTCTCCTTGCCACCCAGTGCTGTCACCCTCTCCCTATTACCCACTGCTGTCACCCTCTCCCTGCCACCCACTGCTCTCCCTATCACCCACTGATGTCACCCTCTCCCTGTTATAATCCTCTCCCTGTCACCCACTGCTAGCATTCTTTTCGTGCCACCCAGTGCTGTCACCCTCTCCTGACGTTACCCTCTCCCTGTTGTCATCCTCTCCATGTCACCCATTGCTGTCACCCTCTCTCTGTCGTCACCCTCTCCATCATCCACTGCTATCATCCTCTTCCTGTCACCCAGTGCTGTCACTCTCTCCTTATCAACCACTGCTGTCACCCTCTCCTGATGTCACCCTCTCCCTGCCATCCAGTGCTGTCACCTTCTCCCTGTTGTCATCCTCTCCCTGTCACCCATTGCTGTCACTCTTTCCCCGTCACCTCTACCTGTCGTCACCTTTTCTGTCACCTATTGTTGTCACCATCTCCCTATCATTACCCTCTCAGTCACCCTGTGCTGTCAACCCTTTCCCTGTCACCCACTATGGTTACCCGCTCCCTAGCACCCACTGCTGTCACCCTCTCCTGCCGTAACCCTCTTCCTGCCACCCAGTGCTGTCACCTTCTCCTGGTTGTCTCACTCTCCCTGTCACCCTCTCCCTATCATCACCCTCTCTCTGATCCAGCTTTATAAAGGCCCTATAACACTTCATACCTTTTCATGTATGTGTGTGTTTATTTTCATGCTTGGTCCTATGTTTATGTTTCATTATTTTCATGTGGGGCCTATGTGTGTGTTTCATTATTTTCATGTGGGGCCTGTGTGTGTGTAATTATTTTCATGTGGGGCCTATGTGTGTGTTTAATTATTTTCATGTGGGGCCTAAGTGTGTGTTTAATTATTTTCATGTGGGGCCTAAGTGTGTTTTTTTTTCCTGAAAAGCGCTATATGTTTTATTTTCACATGGGGGCTAATGTGTTTTTTTTTTTTTTTTCATACAGAGCCTATTTATTTTATTATTTTCATGTGTGGGTCTATGTGTTTGTTTTTTTCATGCAAAACCTATGTGGTTATTATTTTCATGTGGGGGCCTATATGTTTGATTTTTTTTTTCGTGTTGTGGCCTATGTGTGTGTATTTTTTATTTATCATGTGGGGCCACTCGCAGTGGGGGTTAATGTGTGCGTTTTGTTTCCCATTGTATATTAATACTAAGGATTCTGTATGGGGTGACACCATGAGTTACTGCCCTTGGTTACACCAATCCTAGTGACTCCACTGAGTATAGTATTAAATTATAACCATATGTAGGTCTTTTGATCAGATTCCCTTTTGCCATTGTTACATCATTACATGTACTCCCAATATTTCACACACTGAAATATGAGGGTTCATTTTTCCAGGGGGCGCCAAAATCTATATCCGCTTACCAAAAAAATTAGGCTCAGGCTAGCCCTGATGGTACTACGCCTATCTATTGCATTAATTATGTCAATAAATTTAGTTTTTGTTATTGCTTAGTTTTAACTAGATGGATCTAGAATAGATGCAACAAAGTGCAGGTTATTTCTAGGACTTTCCATTACAAATGATGCGGTTTTCAAACAGACAGACACAACAATCTTATTATATTAGTATAGATTATTAAGAATTGTTGTAGAAGAAATATTTTGGGGATAAAATTTGCGCAGTAAACAAATGGGGTGCAGCTTACTTCCTCACAGATAAAAAATTATACACCATAATCTATGAAACTGGAAACCAAAAAAATATATCTATGAGACTGATAGCGCTCCCACTTGATAGATGTATAGTGTGTTATACCACACAATATATACCACCTTGGAATCACACAATGGGTATCTCAATAAAAGGTGTATTTATTAAATGGACTTCAAACATATAAATGGATTAAAATAGAATAAAAAACAATAACATTTATGTGCAAAATGAAGCAATAGTAATCCTCCTGGAAGGTTACCGTTTTGGATGGGTGGTGTGAGAACACGATGGAGATAGTCCTGATGAATTAGGCTAGTATTTCTTCACACCACCAGGTATTAAGCCAAAATCCGAAATTCTCTGGAACTCTCCGAAGTCCTTTCCCAGGAGGTACAGCAAAAGCACAGCAGGCACAACGCGTTTCGAATCGTCCTGATCCTTTATCAAGTGCATTTAATAAATACACCTTTTATTGAGATACCCATTGTGTGAGTCCAAGGTGGTATATATTGTGTGGCATAACACACTATACATCTATCAAGTGGGAGCGCTATCAGTCTCATAGATATATTTTTTGGTATTAAGAATTGTTGGACGATACCACAAGAAAATAAAAGATGCAATGTTACACACACAATTAAATACTGTACCTAAATAAGGTGTATTCAGTTGAATAGTCCATGGGTCCCAAATATTTTAATATATTTCAATGGAGACTAAAATAATAGTGTTTGATTTTTATATGTGAATTTGAGCAGTCAAACAGATAAATGACTTAAGCCTTTGGGTCTGAGGCTTTTCCAGTGGGAGCACATTGTTTACATATTAAAATCATAGAAGACAACCTGAACCATTACATAGAGGTGATATTTGTCTGCTCTCCTACTAATGGGGCCATGCACCAAGAATTGTCCAGGTTCTGCACTTTGCCGATGATTTTGTTAAAAAAAAAAAACCCCAAAAATAGAAAAATCCAACATGTTGGAAAACCTTCCCGATTCCGACCCAAAAATTATTGGAATCGGTGAACTGGGGCTTTCTAACTTGCTGGATTCTGCTGATCATCAGCAAGTCGGAGATCAGAGAATCGTATCGGGGATTTAGGAATCCCCACTTAACTTGGTTTAAATCAAATCAATAGATTTAGACGGGTATGTTACTAAATCAATATTCAAAATGTCAACACCATAATATTGATATAGTATGAATGTCAACATTCAGGATGTTGACATGTTAAGAATGTCAACATTCACAAAGTTGACACTGACTGTGAATGTTGACAGCCAGAATGTCAGCACATCATTTTAGGGTGGCTTCAATTATCTTTAGGGTTAGGTTGTAGTTAGAGTTAAGATATATCTGCAGATGATGGTCGTACATACACACAGAACGGCCATCATCTGTGTCTTGCTGCGTGTCCCGCAACCAGGGGGCGTGTCCCGGTGCTCAATTGATCGGCCAATGTATCTGTCAGTGTGTACCCAGCTTTAGGCTGCAATTAGAATTAGGGTTATCAACATTCTAACTGTTAACATTCACAAAGTCGATATTCTGGCATTGCCGACATTATACTGCTATCGACACTCTGAATCTCGATGTGATACATATCGACCTTCAGACCATGTAAACTTTATGATGTCGACATAATGAATATAGATCTTGTCTACCGCACCCTGTGGAAGAGGGTCAGGCTGGCTTCTGGCATGGCATTCCCTTCAGAAGTTTCTTGCTAACAAGATCAACATTTATTTTGATGCATTGTTATAATACCACCCTCACTATAAAGCGTACATCTTAAACAGAGAGCACTGCATATATAAATTTTTTTTGCTATAATCAAAAATGAAACAATTTTTTTTATTTTATAAAAAAAAACTTGTGGATTGTTTTGTAGAAAAGCGCGGCGTAATATCAGAGCACTTGGCTATTCCATTTATCTTAGTAATGAAATAGCCACTGTCAATGTAGCTGGGAAAGAGAATAAGAAGGCAGTCCAATAAATTCTAGTCAACTGCAAAACAAGTTTGTACTTATTAGGTTTATTTCTTCGCACATTATTGTCAGCTAATAACAAACAAACATACAAAAACTTCTGAACGTTTATATAAATAAGCCCCTAAGGCACTCTAACAGTCCAGGTTTTAAGTATATCCATGGTTGAGCACAGATGGTTAAATCAAAAGACTGAGGTACTAATTAAGTCACCTGTGCCCAAGCATGGTTATTCTTAAAACCTGGACTGTTAGGGTGCCTTGAGGACTGAGTTTGGAAACCTCTGGCTTATAGTAATGATTTTCAGTTATAGTTAAATAATATAAATATACTATACAGTAGACAGTCCCCAAACCATTTCCTGTGTAGCAAGTGTTTCCCCCATTAGAAGTTTATAGACACATATGATGTTTCCCAACCATAAAAAATATTTTTTTCCATGTATTTCTTTATCATTTGATTTCTTCTTATGTATATATCTTCAGAACATTTCATCTGTAATGGGATACCATTAGCGTGAGAATTCATACAATCTCTGAATAAACATGGATTATATTCATTCTCAGCCCACTATGCTGCAGTATGTCATCGTTAGAAAAGGCTGCTCTTTGTACGTTATGAATGAGACATGCTGCCAATGAATCTCATTATTCTAATAAATGACCAGTTTGTACCTAGTGCAAATATTTGGTGTTTTTTATTTTGCATCTGTTGAAATTCAGAAGACTGCTCACCATCAGCGTTATTGTCCAATACACTTGCCAAAGCCTAAACTAACATTTTATCAACTGATTTTTTTAATCCACCACCAAATTGCATATAGCTTATTCATTTAGCAACAGCTGTTTGTAAGGATGTTGTTGTTTTAATTTGTTGGTGTCCTTGTGAATATCAATCTCTTTGGAAGCCTTCACTTATAAACCAAAAACACAATGTAATGATTGAACCCATACCATAGATGACACTTATCTAAGGGAGTATATACAGAGTCTAAAATTACTGTACTCCTTTAAAGAACTTCCAGCAGGCAGACATTTATTTGCACTGATTTATGGACTGCGCTGAAAGTTGTATGAAGAGTACAATTCATTATAGAGGCTGGAAAATGTGTATTGCAAAACACCATGACTTGCCAACAAAAGCTGTACAACTGGTCTCCTGTCTATCCATCTGTACATTGTACATAGGGAATACATCTTACCCATTAGCTCACATTGGAATAGGAGAGATTGTTTAGAAAACAATGAGAGTCTTTGTTAGAATCAGGAACTACAACTCTTTGTTTTGCCTGGGCTATACTTTTACTCTCACATATGCAAATGAAGCTGTGTGATGGCACTAAGCGGATTTGTAAATGAGCAGAGAGTCTGTGATAAATGCAACCTATGTCAGTAATGGTGATTCTCAGAGGAGTAAATATTGTTCCCATTAAATTTTGCACCATTTCAAAACAAACCCTTCAAATGTTGATCTTAATGTATTTTGTTTTGTTCCAATCATCAACATAGGCCTACATAGACATTCAATATGTAACTTTTATGTGACCGAGAAGAATAGGGTGGCATGGCACAGCATAGGGGCACTAAGGGAAATGTTTCTGTAATATATATACGTATACTGCTTGCAGTGTATTCTCTTACACTATTTCTAGATTATCTAAAAGTTCCTCTACTTGGTGCCTGTGTATGAAGGGTGATCATGACAATGTCAGGGTGTTTATGCCTCTATGAAAAACAAGTCAACAACACAAAAAGACATGGAAGCACAGGGCCAACAGCGATAGGGATGGTTACAGGTTAGTTGTACAAAAATGTGTTTAGTTAGCTAAAAATTCTCTACAATAATATACATTTTCAATGTGTACCACGTTTATAAAAGTATATAAAAGCTAATAATCCGATTTCAGTATGCATTCGGCATACCGGCAGTCTGGATGCCGACGCTTACCTTACCTGCGCCAGAATCCCGACCGCCAAGATGCCGAAGGTAAGTAGCGGGGTGGGAGGAGGGTTAGGGGTGAGGCACTAAGGGGGGAGGGTAAGGTTTACCCTGTCGGGATCCTGACCACCTGGATCCACTCTTTCGATATTACATACAGATGCCTCAGATTTCTATTGACCCTTATGATAATTGGATTTACTCAACCCAACGCTTACAAATAGATTTACCTACTGTTCAAGAATTCTTCTATGCCAGGATAGATAACTAAATAGGATGTCAGTCTGATTGTCACAAGAGTCTATAGCTTAAACCTTTTTTTGATGCATGTAAATGGGACCACATACCAGTTATTACTTCAAGCTAATAGTTTTTATTTTGTAGTTCGTTGTAAGACTTACGTTTAAACAATGTGCTCCCACATAACTTCCCCTAACTTGGCATCTGTAAGCCCACTGCACTATCAATTGCAAAGTGCTTTAATACCCCAAACCACTCATATGTGTAGTAATTATATAAAGTGCATGTAGTCTGTCACTACTCATATTAACGTATAATAAACCTAATGATGCAGATTGTGAACAGCTTCCAGTAACAAATTCCTGCCTATTATTTCTGAGTTGTGAAGAGCACATATAAGCACACTACACTTTTTCTAAAAAGTGGGCAGAAACAAATTGTGTGAATCTGAGTGGGGTGCTGCCTTAGGAAGTGAGGGGTTCAGAGAACCCAATATATATAATAAAATTACCCAACCACATATAGGAGAACCTAAATAACATATAATGAATATAGTGTGAATATCCATGTGATATGGCCTTCCATGTTGTGTATGTGGAGTCTGGATCAACTGGTAGTGCATGTCTTTGGACTCCATTGTGGATATTGTACTTCAAACAGGCTCCGGAGCTTTTAGAAAAGCGACATTGTTTTTAAAACCTATATATGGAAGAGTGAGTTGGAGAAGAACGCATTTTGGAAGGGTGGAATAGAGAAACACCAGATCAGACTAATTTTTTATATATAAAGTATTCATTCTTTTGGCTAAACTACCATTGTGCTTTAAGAAGATAATATGCTATGGGGCCCCATTTCTATATATAAACCAGAAAAAAATAAAACAATTGTAAAGTTATAAATGGCCTGACAAAAGAAAAAGTAAATCTAGTGGTCTGATACAATGCTACAACTACTGAATATATTGATTATAGGCATGGTCTAGACCAGTGGTTCTCAAACTCGGTCCTCAGAACCCCACACAGCTCACATTTTCCAGGTCAACTGGCAGGTGCACAGGTGTAGTCATTACTCACTGACACATTTTAAAAGATCCACAGGTGGAGCTAATTATTTCACTTGTGATTCTGTGAGGAGATCTAGAAAACATGTACTGTTTGGGGTCCAGAGGACCTGATTCAGACCCGTTCGCTAGTAGCTGGCCGATTTTCTCATTCTGCGCATGCATCACAGTGCGTATACGCAAACCAGTGCGAGAGATCGGGAAGCATTCGCTCGCTGAGTATAGACTGCCCAGCAGTGAGTGAGTGACAGGAGAAGTAGTTTGTGGGTGGTGACAGGGGCTAGCCATTAAAAATGGGGGAGTGGAGGTGCGAATGCAGGCGTGCCTGAGCGTCTCAGCGCTGTTTCAGAGGCGTGCATGATTAAGATGCAGCGTCATAGTGAACGTCACCTGGCTGGATTTTACACTGAAGATCTCGCAGAGCTTGCGTTAGGGTATGGTCAGCCACAAGCAGTGCGATCACATCCGAAGGTTGCATACACTTCCTGGAGATGACGTGCGCAAGTAGGCGTCTTAAGACAGGCTACTGGGCGTCTGCATACACAAAGCGATCGCACGCCAAGACATAGTGGGCGACCTAATGCCTTGCTGGGCGTGTGCCGGATTTGCATACGCTGGGTGTGCGCATACACATCTAGCGAGCGGGTCTGAATGAGCTCCAGAGTTTGAGAACCTGTGGTCTATAGTAAAGCCCAAAAGGGGCAATGTATTAAGCCTTGGAGAGTGATAAAATGGAGATGTTACCAAAGCAAACGATCATCTTCTATTTCTTATCTAGCAGTCTTTGAAATGACAGAAGCGGATTGTTTGCTTTGGGCAACTTATCCACTTTATCACTCTCCAAGAATTGATACATCTCCCCCCCAAAGTTAGATACTAAACAATAGGATTTGTAGTGACAAGTAAAATTGCTAGTACTTTAATTCAAGCATTTGAAATGCTATTCTACAGGGGAAAACTTTTTTTTTTTGCTAGGTAGTTTAGTAATTGATATCCAGGCACTCACTGTCCTTAATAGTTATGTAACAATAAAGTACAATATTTTTTGGACATGGAGTCGTAATTGAAGGATAGGGAATATAAAGTATATTTGTATCCACTGGCCTTCTGCTATTACATTGGTAACAAATAAGCTTTGCTGGTGTTCATTATGTGCTTTTACTCATTCTGCAAATGTAACTTTACCAGGAAATGAGAACAGTAAAATGTTAGGCACATGTCCTCAGAAAGACGACTGCAATACAAATATATCACAAAGATTATGCATCTTTTATGGAGTTTTGGCAAAATGGGTCTTATAAATATCACAGTAGACCATGTGATGTGTATAAACTGCATTAGGGCAAAGTGTGTATGTTTTAGAGATAATCGTGTATTTATGGGACACCAAATATATAACCGTAGAGCATTTTGTTTCGCATTTTCTGCAAGTCTATGAAGAGGCTTTATCTTTCCTAACAGGATGTATTCTGTGAAAATATGCCTCACACTGCACTTAAAATGTGTAGTAATCAGCAAAGCCCACTGCAATCACATTTGCCAACCAAACCCGGTGGGTGTAAGAGTAGATGTCTTCATAGAAATTGATCTGACTCCCATGAAATCCAATTTTACAGAGTGAGTACAGAGAGAATACAGAACAAACCAGACTATAAATTATTTAAGTCTCAGCACTGCAGCCCAAGTGTCCAGATGTTCGCTTACAGTTTCTCAGTGTTGAATTATCACGAGTAAAGGCACATGAACCTTTATCTAATGACCTCCTCACCAGCTTGTCAGAGCAGGTTCTCAGCCCTTATTGCTTATACTGTGCACATTACAATGATGGAACATCACATCAGTAATTAGAAATTATTTAGATCTGAACTCTAGTAACATTTTATTATATTTTTCGTTTATAATATTTAGATAATTAAGTAAGACCTCAGAAAAAAAATATGCTATTTATCTATTAATGCCAATATCCAGTATAACTATTTTAATATCTAGAACAGGTTTTCAGATTTGTTTTGGTGAAGGCATTGCAGAATGGGAAGCTCAGACCTCTGAGGCTAGATTAAAGCTGGGTCCACACTACTAGACAATAGGTCGTTCAATCCCGCGGATCGGAGCTACATGTCGGGTACATAGTCTAATGTGTACCCATGATATGCTCGCTCCTGCAGGGCTCAAGAGGGATGTCGCCAACGATGCCATGCTGAAGAATGTAGCATGACACGTAGCTCCCCCCTCCCTCCAGACCCGGCATTGGCAAGTGTGTATGCACTTGCCGCATGCCAGGAATATCGTGCTGGGTACACATCGTTTAGTGTGTACCCAGATTTACAGCCGACATAGTTGGCACTTTGGACAGCAGAGTGGAGTTTGTATACTCTTGTGGGTTTCCTGCACGTGATCCAGATCCTAGCTGCTGACAGAAATGAACCCACTGAGACAGGGACTGATGTGAAGGAGGACATTTATGCTAAACATGTTTGAAAGCATTTGTGCTACCACCATTTTCCAAAATAATTGCAGCAAGTGGATGCTGTATATCAATATAAAAATGAGCACCTAATGCCCGACATCCTCAAAAACAACTGGGATCTGAAGTTCATGGAAAGATCCTGTGAAGCTTCATTGGTGTTTTATATAAAACATCTTATTTTATATGTTTACAATTTCATATTATTAAATCCTCTTATGCAGTTTTCCTTACCACTAATTTAGATCTTTCTGCATACAGCTTTGATATGAGCATTTAATGGACGTTCGGCCCTCATTTGACTTTCCATAGATTCTGAGCATGATCTCTATTCCATCAGGGCATTGTTGGTATACATTAAAAAATAGGCAACACTTGGAATAATTTTTTCTTTAAAACACTAGAAAAAGTAAAGTTTTTTCTAAGAATAGAAAACCATATGTATAAATAAAATAGAGTCTGCATTTCCCCTTAAAAAAGTCAAACTATGTGTAACATTGTTTATAGTACTGCGTATATCACCCAGGTTCTTTTTATGTGTTCTGCATGTCAAACAAAATACTCGCTATGTAGCACAGATGTGAAAAGAACAAACCGTTGTCACATCCAGAAATATGGACTAACTAATAAGATTACCTCCACCCGAAACATTATTTTGACATTTTATTTCTTTTGCTCCAATGTATACAGTTAGTAATAGTAAACAATGACAGAGAACAATGATAAACAAAATATGGGTAATATTTGTTTTATAAGATTACATTTCAGAATTTAAAATAGTACAATAAAAATGGAAGGACATATTCCAAAATTAAATTAACGTATTCACAAAATCATAATGAAAACATGCTGTAAACAATACATTTTTAAATATAAACTTAAAAAAAAATAATAATCCCATAACCCATGATGATGCCATGTGTAAAATAGGTAAATGTTGGGAATTTCAGTTGCAAGAATGTAGAACCGTATAATAGTGATGTGTTGGGCAACATCACTAGAGAAATGTGAAGTTGCTTGTAAAATGATGCAATTTTTGAAGAAGACTATAAACATTTGTTCAGGGTGAAGCAACATCCCTAGGTTCTCATGGCTACTAATATTCTGTAACAGAGTCTATTCAATTCAAGGTAAATGGTACATTATAAACTGCATGATAGGGCGTGCACCACATTAGATGATCGCACAATGGGTTTTTCTTTTTAACTTTACATATAAAAATACTTTGCAGGGAGTCTAACATTGTTGGTAAAAGGCACATATTTCATTGACAAGTACAATGAAGGACATTTTACAGGTACTAAGAACATTCTGCCTAGGCCCAGAAATAGGATTCAGAATCATAGGGCATGCGCACATGGGGTTCAGAGCAGAGATGTGCGGGTTCGGTTTTACTCTGAAATGTTCGGATCTCAAACATGGCATCTTATTGGCTATCGTGTTTTAGATAGCCAATAAAGTAAATCCGAACTTGCGATAATTTTGGCGAAAAGAACAGAGTAAAACCGAACCCGCACATCTCTAATCCAGACTGTGTCCAGGCACACTATAATGTTAAACACAGTTCCCATGCTTGCCAACAAGAGCACCATTGGAGTCAGTTTTCCAATGAAATGAAAGAGTCGGTGAGTGAGCCACTCAATGACTCACTAGACGTACAGTGCAGTGGCACCTTTCCCATGTGCCCTAATTACCCCTGCCACTACAGGAGCGGAGGGCAAAGGAGTACTGTACATGTACTATATAAAATACCGAGTCTAGTTCTATTCAATAGAATAGTAATTGGGGGCACTACTATGCAGCAAAATATGGACATAGGTAAGTGGGATGAAGCAGTTGGAAAGATTACTAGGGAATTATGTTATGGAGGATAGGATGGTGAAAATAGTGCTAGATATACACCTGTGTTGTGCTAGGTATGACCCTTAATGTAGAGCATTCCTCTCATTATTTACCTGGGTGTACAATGTGCAGCACACACTAATGTTTGGAATATAGTGATTTTATTAACATTTCTTGCACTGACTGACTGTACTATATGCAGAAGTTGTGAAAGTATGGATACACAAGCCATTAGTTATATTGGTAAAAGGTGAAAACATCCCTGTGAGATTCTGAGTAAGGAGGGAAAGTTGGAACTATATTGTTAATTATTAACAATTTATGATTTAAAAAAATGTGTGTTCAAGAGGTTAAAATGAATAATAAATGCTATTTTTTTTATCTTCAATTTTAATTGGAACAGTTTAATCATGTGGGAAATGAATAGGAGGAGGAAGCCTACTGTTTCCAATAATCCATACCACCCACTTTCCTGCAGTGAAGCTCATGGAGGCTGCATGCTTTGTTTAGAAGCATTCACTACACCTTCCCCCATGACCGCAAGCCACATACAAACTAGTGTCACTGGCGTTTCCCGAACATCAGTGTATTTAGCATAGCAGCAAATCCGGGTCACTAAAACAAGAAAACCTTGATAAGCAGACTCTAATAATCAGACGGAACTTCTGTACAACAATACAATTCTGTTTTTGCTTTAATAGTCTTTTACTAAAATTCAGATTTTTACTCATGTGCTGGTTTTAAAATTGTAGTTTGAGTTTTTGTGCCAATTTCATTCTTCATCATTCTCCTTTAGAAAGTATTCACTTAAATATCCCTGCTGTGATTAATTATATTAACCAAATGATGGAAATATATAATGTGCCTAAATTAGCCATATTTTGACATTTACATGACTCTGAGCAACATGTGACCTTTGTAATCCATTGCTTCCATGAGACTCAATCAGTGAGGTCATTCTTGCAGTTATGTATACGAGAGAGAGATTGAGATTGTAATGGAGTGGGACATTTCCTCCCTAGGTTAGGGTGTTGTACATTGCAAAGATATGTAGCTTACAGCATAACAATCTGCTCATCAAGAATGACCAACAAGTACTGAGATCAGAGACAGCAGGATAATAATATAAATCCCCAGATGAGATAGTACAAGCTCTGATGTAGAATGAGTGGATGAAGGATTTTAAAGTCCCTGATCCGCTCATTTAATGAAACAATATGGTGCTTTAAATAATGTAATATGCAATCTGTCCTAAATATTTTTTTTTCTTCTTTTAAAGACATTTAAAAAGACCATAATTTGATATGGCATACACATCTAACAGTGCACTATAATATAATGTCCAGATAAAATGTGTTTGATTTTGACTATATATTACAAATAAATCTAGGCTTTGACAAATGGATCAAATTTATAGTCACAGTTGGCAAACTATTATAATTTTAGAAGCGTTTTTTTATTATTTTTTTTTTAAATAAGGCTTCAAAGATAAACATCCAATATGAAAAACATCTTAATCACTTAAAGAAAGAACAATACAAACTGTTTAAATACACAGGGAAAGTTATGTACATTAAATGCCTGATTGTCTATTCACTTTTAAAACATAAGTGTGTATGAGTTGTTCTAATAGGCTGTATTTCAGCAGTCCATCAAGGTCATTAAGAGACATTTATATAAACCAGGTTAACAGAAAGCACACGCTAAAAAAATAAAATTTGCTGTCACATATTTCAGACAGTATTTTAAAATAATTTACAACTTTTCAGAAAATAAGCTGCAGCAGACTAACATTTTCTTTTTGTTAACAGGACAAAAGTGATAGATAAATAAGAGAAAGCAGCAGCCATTAATTATACATTGCTTTTTGCAAGGGAATAAGATTATTTTTGCCTGCGAATATGTTGACTGTCAACAAAAAAAATAATGATCTTCTAAAGTCAAGTACAGAATTACTTTGCAGACCCTACACCAATACTTAAAACACTTACTAGTTGTAACCATTGGAATTTTGTGACTCAGATGACAAACGATTATGGAAAATAGCATTTAAAAAAAAATAAAAACAATGGTCACGAAAACCAAAGCAAATTTGCATAATTTACAATTAACATGCAGGGGTGTATTTATTAAAAGGTAGATCAACCTTAAAATGTATTCTTCCCAATTAACAACTCCTACCCAACAGGCAAAGGCAATGGGGATGATTATTTTAGGAGGACAATAGCGCAATACTGTTATCGCAATCTTAGGATGGCAAAAGCAGGGGAAGCCAGCAGAAAATATTGATTTAAAATAAAAAAAAAAAGTTATATTTTTTTGAAGGACTGTGGAACTGGAAGTTCAAACAAGGCTTCCAGTCCACTGCGCATGTGTTAGTTTGCAAAGCCAACGCATAAGGAACCAGACTGGTCAGTGCACTTCAGCCATACTGCTGCCAGTCAGTATTACTTGAGGGCAGAGGATCACACATCTGCCCGATGAACCTTTCTTAAATTGCAGCAATATAAAATTTTCTTTAAAACAAAAATCATCCTCATTGCTGCAGATTAGTAAATAGACCCTCAACCTGTAGATAAAATTAGGATATGCTTAGGAGCATGTTTGTTTTTTCTAAGTGTCCCTGAATATTTGACATTTCCAGTCTAGCTGTTACATATAAATATAGATTCTGTGTCCAAGCTTTCAGTAGTTTGGAAAAGGATGGCAGTATATAAAAACAAACAACTAATATGTTTAAATTAAATAAAAGGGGATACTCCGTGGTACTGCAGGGAAAATATTGACATTGTCTATTTCACCTAAAGAGGATCTATTTCTTGAGATAATACAGTTCTATAATTGTACCTATAGTGCACTATGTAAGTGTTTTGTAAAGCGGTGCAGTTATCTGGGTGCATTCCTAGCTATTCTGTACCTGGGATGACAACTGGAAGGCAAATGTTAATGATGCACCATCACAACATCAGTATTTAACACTGGAAAAAAAACCCACCAGAATTAGCACTTCTCATAGTAGGCAGACAGACATCCAGTATCTGTACATACACACACATAATACTCATTCCCTGCAGAACAGATACACATTGTTATAAAACCAGCCACAGGGTAGTATACTGTATGTCATTCTACAAGAAAAAAACAAACAAACAGAACAAGCTACACATTAAAATAAAATTTTGTAAAGTGGTTTATAAAATCTGATCATTGAAGTTAAACGCATATTTGATTTCCAATATGAGAATGCGAGAAGCTTTACATACAGCACAAGCTCAAAAGAAAATAAAATTGACACATTAAAAAAAGATAGTTTTTTTGCAAAAAAAGAAAATCCATTTTCTATAAATATAAATACCATTTGGTTTCTTAAGGTTAGAAAAATAAATAAAAAAAATTATTAGAACAGACTCAAGGTATCAACATTTGTCAGTGCATTGATAAAAAAAATAATAAAAAAAAAAGACTAAAAGAAAAACATTTTAGAACTTTTACATGACATGACACGACACAAATCTTAATCCATGGTTTTAGTCCTTAGCCTGAGGGAGTTCGATGTGTCCTAAGGGGAAGAGGACACCTTGAAAGGATACAACGTTCAGCACATAAATACATATCTTGTACCGTTCCCTCAAATGCATTGAGATCACTATTAAAACAAAGCCTGGGGCACTTTGTGATGTCTAAGATTGGTGGGTGGATTATAATTGACTTGAAGACTGTCATAGCACTGTTATGATAAAACATGTAACTTGCTTCCAGCATGGCAGACCCATCTGTGCTCACCATCCATCTGTTTAGACATGATTGGCAAAGTAGTAGGAGATTCGCAGTGGTCGCCTTCGCCTGAAAGGAATGAACCACAGGATCTTCCAGCGAGTGCCAAAAACTTCTGAGAAGGTCTGCTGCCATGGTTTTCGAGCTCTCGATCTACAGAAGACAGCATTATTAGTGAAAGACAGCATACCCATGGTGCATTTCAGTCAGTGTAGACAATACAGGGTTGGCTGGGGATCTATTAGAAGGCTTAGATGAATTGTGTTTCCCAACATCACAAATGCAGCTTTCCTTTTATTGTGACATGCAGCTGCGTTTTAACACCTCCTAGCAGGGGCTGAAACTTTATTGTCAATCAACGGAGGGCAAGTTCTAAAGTTGTAGACAATCCTGGGATGACAAGAATTCATGTCAGCTAAACAGTGGCAAGTCCATTCATTCATCTGTGGATACTGGAAATACCATTTTGTCTGATCGAAAACACCCCTTCATAAGAACACAAACAAAAACACAAAGATAAAAATGCAGCTTCCACTTCCTGGCAGAAAGGCACACTTCTTGAAATCGGAACAACAGAAATGGCAGCAGTTTAAAAATCCAAAAATGCTTTCCCTTTTATCAAATTTAGCTTTGAATAATTAACAGAGATCAGCCATTTCACTGCAATGAGCCAATTTGGTTTTCATTAGCCTTTATAGCAGAGTTTTCCAAATACTGCCATTACAGTACAGGTTTTAAGGATATCCATGCTTGAACACAGATGACAATTAGCAGCTCAGTGAATTTGTTTTAACCATCTTGAGTCAAGAATGGATATCCTTAAAACTTGGACTGTAATGGTGAAGTTTGGGAAACTGCTTTATAGTGAATGTACCTAATTTATTTTAGAAATATATCAACAGATATGTAGTGCTGGCTTCCTTGGACCCTCCTAGATTACTTTGTGTACACCAGTGTGCTCCAATATATATTGAAGTGGTGACTTACAATGATTTGTATCTATTCTGTGTGAAGCCACTGAAACAGCTCTATTGTGGTCCAAGAACAAACAAGAGAACTCCAATCAATGATACTAGGTGAAACATACCATGAGCAGGGGGAATGTTTATCAAAATAATATTGCGGGAAATACCTAGAAAAATTAAGCATCCCCAGGATGTATGAAAGGTAAAGCGCGGCATTTGTCTCCAATATCTGATACTCCCCCTCCATTTTCGATTGCAAAAGCAGAGAACATATATTCTATGGTGGCTGCTAAATTGTGAAATCTATCAAGCTCTGGAATATGTAATCTATGGGCTACTGTTCTGCATTAATATCCCTCCCCATCAGCCCATACTCATTAGGTTTGACAAATCTGTACCCGGCAGGAAAGCGATAGCGGTGGCTATCACTTTACTTCTAACTCTTCGCTGGGACAGTGCTTTTCCGCAAATTCTGTTCCAGCACCTCAACTTTTATCAATTCTGGCGGTACATTTAACTACCGCAAAGCAAGTTCTGGCAAATCTTTCACATAAAAAAATACATGAATAATTTGCTTTTATGGCACAGGATTTTGATAGTATGCCCATAGGTCTTGAACAGCTTGTAGAAACTGGAAGAAGCTTTTTTTTTTTTTTAAATCACCCATATTTCCAATCCTTTATTAACATACCTTAAGCAGGCAAAGCAGCAGAAAGTAATCATAACACTAACTGCATCTACAGTATTGCTAATACAGGGGGAAAAAAATAATAAAAGGAGCCGCTGTCAAAATGATCAAAACCAAAAAGTTATAAAATATAACCAGATATATAAATAACTACTGTTCCCAGATACAATGGATATTAAAGTTACATACATAACCTTAACAAGAGCAATACACTTAAAACAATAGTTAGAAATAATAATACTTACATTTCTTCACAACAGCTGGACATTTTTTCTATAGTTGTCATATCCTAAATTGAACAAAAAATTAAAAAGGCAAGTTACTAACATGGGATATATTTATACACATTAATGTAAATATGTAACTTGTATACCGCCCGATATGTCGTCCGATGGATCGCAATTCGCATCACAAGGTGCATATCGCACCGTGTATGGGGGCCTTGAGTCTCTGAATCTGTATACGAAGTGCTACAATGTAGCAGCTGCAGCTTTTTTCATATCAAGTTCCATTGTGTTTCATATATAGACTCAGGTCCACACAAATATACAAGGGCTGATTGAAAAGTAATGAGACTACCTCTGTTTTTCTGTCCCATAGGTAAATGTGGCAACGCTATGCTGGTTATTTTGAAACTCGCACATCGATGTGTCAAACTACGGTTGGACTGCCGTAGTCTTGGTTTGGTCAAAGCGTGTGGAAGATCTTGATACGTTTCGTCATGGCAGATGAGGAAGACGTGTCTGTGAGATTAAGTCAGAGCTGTATGATTTAGTTTCATGTTAAACTTGGAAAATGGATAAATGAAACTCATGAAATGTTATGGCAAGCATACGTTGGAGAAACAATTAGCCGTGCTGTAATATTTCGGTGATGGAAGCACTTCAAAGAGGGTAATACGTGAGTGACTGACTAAGAGCGTTCTGGGAGACCATCCACCACGTTTACAGATGGGTTCCGGACTATAAATGGACAGTAATTAGATAGACAATGTCTGGATAAACACCAGATGTTAAACAGTCAATAGTTAGACAAGGACAAAAATCAGGCACACTAACGTTCGATATGTAAGAAGGTCGATAGGTACAAAAGGTTGACAGGGTCAAAAGTTCGAAATGAAAATGGTCGATTTTTTTTTTTTTTTTAGGGTTAGGCACTTACTGGAGATATAGGCACTTACCCAGATGGTTAGGGTTCGGCACCAGAAGGGAGGGTTGGGGTGAAAAAAAAAATAAAAAAAAATTGACGACCATTTTTGCGTGGACCGTTTTCATGTCGAACTTTTGACCCTGTCGACCTTTACATGTTGAACTTTAGTGTGTCTGAGTTTTGTCCCTGTATAACTATTGACTGTCTAACATCTGGTGCCTATCTAGACATTTTCTATCTAATTATGGTCTCTTATGACCACAGCCAAAACTTTTGACTTCACTTGGCATCTCATTCAAAAGGGTTCAGAATATTGTAAGAAAGGAACTGAAAATGCGTCACGTGTGTACCAGGTGGGTACACAGAAATCTCACAGAAGAGAAGCTGCGACGGCGAGTTGAATCGTACAAGAACACCTTAGAAATGTCGGAGAGGATACCCGATTTTCTGACATCAATTGTGACGTGTGACTAAAGTTCGCATAAACTTAACCTTCTGTCATTTTGCAACATCTCCGCAGGTTTGGCAATGTTGACATCTGTAACTGCGGTGGGTGGTCTCACAGAACGCGCTTCGTCAGTCACTCGTGTATTACCCTCTTTGAAGTGCTTCCACCGCATGCTTGCCGTAACATTTCATGAGTTTTAATTCCACTTTTTCCAAGTTTAATACAAAATTCAAATCACACATCTCTGACATAAGCTCACAGACACGTCTTCCTCATCTGCTATGACGAAACGTATGAAGATCTTCCGCTCGCTGTGACCAAACAAAAAAAGAAGGACGACGGCACTCCAACCGCAGGTTCACACACATCGCTGTTTTAGCTTCACAATAACCAGCATAGCGTTGCCATGTCTAGCTATGGGGCAGAAAAACACAGGCAGTCTCATTACTTTTCAATCAGCCCTCGTACAAGTGTTACATATGGAATTAAACAGCACAGTCTGCTGGTGTGTTCTAGTTGCATCGCATTGTGACTTGGATGCATTTTCAGCGAAAAAAAAGATGCCCAAAGCTAGCAGAGTCTCATAGGACCTGGCGGTTCACTCGCCAGGTAAGTAGCGCTGCGTGGTGTGTTGAGGCTATATTTATAAAGGACATATATGTATACCAAGATGTCCTCATACATCTAGCCTCAATACGTATACAGATTCAGATACTCAATCGCACACAGATATACAAGTGTCACATATTAAATTAATCAGTACAGTCTGCTAGTGCGTTCTAATCACATTGCAAACTGGATGCATTTTCACCAACAAAGATCCAGAAAAAAAAAAAAAAAAAAAAAAAGACGCCTGGCTCTAGTGGAGTCTCACGGACCTAGCATGCTAAGAGGGGCTTTTTAGCGCGACTGCAGCAAAGATGTATAGAGACACATCTGTAGATGTTAGAGTGTTACACAGCTCATGTCTGTGGCAGTCTTAAAGTGTATAACCTCTCATAATATTTAAAATCACACTGGTGTTCATTATAATCTTGTGATATTTAATACCTTTGGGGGTCATTCAGACCCACACGCGAGCGGCAGTCCGCTCGCAAGTGGGTCGATGTTCCCCACTGCGCATGCGCACAATGGAGGGAGCTCCGTCGTGCGCATGCGCGAGACCCGGCGAGCGAAGGACTTTCCATCGCTCCGGGTCTCGCACCAAAGGGGGCGTGCTGTCGATGTTGATTGACAGCACACCCCCTTTGGTGGGCGTTCCGGGGGTGTGCCTGCCAGACGGAGGCGTTCCTATGGGAACGCCTACCGTCTGAAGCCGGCCCCACTGACATCACTAGTGATGTCAGTGGGAGTGATTTTGGCTCTGATAGAGCCAAAATCACTCCTGGCCTTGCGGTTGAGAAACCCGACCACAGGGTTTCACTCGCAAGACAGATGGTCGCGATGGTCAAGACCATCGCGACCATCTTGTTGGACGCTCATATATGCTGTGGGTGGTGACCCACAGCTATACGAGCGTCCAGGAGGACGCTCCATTTTAATGGAGGTGGGCCCTGATTCAGAGTGAGCGCTCTGGTCAGAGCGTCCGGCTCTGAATCAGGGCCTTTATTCACTATTATAAATGAGATAAACATATTGTTATACAGTATAGAGCAGGGGTATTCAACAAGTGGCTCCCCAGCTGCTGTGGAACTACACCTCCCAGCATGACCTGCACAGTTTTAACATGCCCTAATAGGAAAAATGTAGCGGGGCATGCTGGGATTTGTAGTTACAGAGCAGCTGGAGGGCCGCATTTTGAATACCCCTGGTATACAGAATGCGGCTTTGACGGTATCCTTTGAGTGCCAGGACCAAAGTGATTAACGCCACCTGGTGACAACATTTTTTATTATATGTGTGTGTGTGTGTGTATATATATATATATACACATACATAAATATATACATACACACATATATATATATATATATATATATACACACACACATATATAAAAAGACGTAGAGGCCGGCACTCCTTGCCTAAAAGAATGAATTGCGTCCGGTGCCTTCCATTTACCTCTCCAGCAGTGAGGAAAAATTGTATAGTATAGCGTCAGGCGGCACTCGAGACGACTTGTAAATAATACACAGACCGCAATACAATGTGAGAATCAACGTTTCAATGCTACTGCATTTTCGTCAGGTATCCTGACGAAAATGCAGTAGCATTGAAACGTTGATTCTCACATTGTATTGCGGTCTGTGTATTATTTACAAGTCGTCTCGAGTGCCGCCTGACGCTATACTATATATATATATATATATATATATATGTGTGTATATGTGTGTGTGTGTGTATATATATATATATATATATATATACACACACTTTTTCTATTTAATCCATATTTCTCTTCATTATGGGCCTTATGAACTTGTTCTACAAGTAGAGATTTTATTTTAACAAAAACACAGGTCATAAAGGAGAGAGAAAAAGAAAAAGGATAGATGGGGAGATGTATAAAGTCTCGTAGAGAGAGAGAAAACGTGTAGTAGTTGTCCAAAGCAACCAATCAGCTTCTGTCATTTCAAATACTGTAATAGATAAACGACTAGGAAGAGGATTGGTTGCTTCGGCAAATTCTCCACTTTCTCTCTCAGAGGGAGGGAGGGGGAGGGGGAGAGGGGAGGGAGAGGGGAGGGAGAGGGGAGGGAGAGGGGAGGGAGAGGGAAGGGAGAGGGGAGGGAGAGGGGAGGGAGAGGGGAGGGAGAGGGGAGGGAGAGGGGAGGGAGAGGGGAGGGAGAGGGGAGGGAGAGGGGAGGGAGAGGGGAGGGAGAGGGGAGGGAGAGGGGAGGGAGAGGGGAGGGAGAGGGGAGGGAGAGAAATGTACTAAGCCTTGGAGAGAGATAAAGTGGAGAGAGAAAGTACCAACCAATCAGCTCATAACTGTCATTTTTCAAACACAGCCTGTGAAGTGACAGAAGCTAATTGGTTGGTACTTTATGTTTCTCTACAGCTTAATACATCTCCCCCAGAGAGAAAGAGAGACAAAGTAATAACAGTAACGGTGTATATAACTCCAGTATAGTACAAAACATACAATCACACTTTAAAGATGACACAATTTGTTTGCAAAGTAAAAATTTACAATAAACATGCAAATGTATTCAATGATGTTAAAATATATATCGAGAGGTTTTCTTGCTAAATTATAGTACATTTATTTTACTTGTAGCAAAGATGCCAACATACCACTGGCATCAGCATGGTACATCATATAGTGATATGACCATCAAAGCAGAGTTGCTGCAAGAAGCAGGCCACACAATACTGGCATTTGTAGGTGTAATATAAGTCAGCATAAAGCTTTTATCTATGAAGGGGTGAGAAAACCACAGCGATGTTACTCATTACTTTAGGATTAGCAAGATGAAATGCCTATGTAACACCTCTAGAAAGAATGGCAACAGATAAAAAGGCAAACAGCCAGACATACAATATAGGACATCATATGATGCGGGAAGCTCACAGCTATAAGAGACTGCAGGAAAAATAAAGTGGAAGTATACATAAATCCCACTTCAATTCTACCTGATCATATTACCAGTACATTACATTCACTTAGCAGTTAAAGAATTCAGCTTTATTAACCTGTAGGGATTTTAATCATAAAGCTGTCAACAACACAATTTTGACAGTGTTGAAATGTCGACATTGAACATGTAGGCATCTGCAGAATGATGACATGTCAACATTCTGCAGGGAACAGAGGGTTAGAGTTAAGGATACTACCCATTGGAATCATCGCAGGTTAAGGTAAAGAATGTCGGTGTGGTCAATTATCATGACAGTGAAGTTATCAAAAAGGAAGGGGGTGAAGAAAAGAACTGTGGTGACATGGTGTAGGTTGTTATGAAATGCAGGAGAGACTGGCGAGATGAAATTGTTCCTGTGCAAAGCCAGGGCGGGTCCCTAGTTTTAGATGATCTTTAGTTTATGTCACATCAGTGCATAAATCTAGACGTATTATTACTAAAGAAAATAACAGATTAATAAGGGTTCTGACTATAAAAAGGCAGACAGCAAATGTAACCTTATGGCTATTGCAAAGATCAATGAAAGGTTGGTGGAGAGGGCAGGGTGCAATGAGACAAGAGACCCTGATCACCATTACACCTATACTCTTTAGTGAAGGATGTTTTCAGTGAATGAGAATAGTCAAAAAGTGCATTTTATAACTTGGACCAACTTTACGTCTTAAGGGTTGACCAGTCTCTAGTTTAAAACATATAGGTGGCAAGTGAATTATCTGCGATGTGCAGTCGCAATGTTTGGCTGTGTCGATCATTGCGTAATGTGGTACGCAAACATCACTCATTTTCCTGCGTACCTATCTTTATGGTGCCAGTGGTGTAACCGGGGGTTGACGAACAGGGCACGTGCCTGGGCGCTGTGTCAGATCCGGCAATGGGAGAGGGGTGGGGGATGAATCACCGCCGTCCAGGTCACAACAGCCAGTAAGAGTCAGGCAGATTCTTATTGGCTGCTGCACCCAGGGCCGGGCTGGAGAGGTGCAGCAGTTGCCTACTCCATTTGCCGGGCAACCGCTGAGATTTTGTTACCAACGGATGGACGGTAGCTCCTTCCCTGCAGCACAGCTGGAGGCTGGAGCTCACTTTTGAGCTCCGCCTTACAGCTCCCACAGTGGGTGAAAGGAGACACATCATGACATATCTCCCATAGTGCCGAGCGGGAGGAGCAGTAGGACAGCGATGGGCGCAGGAGCAGGAAATCAAGTAAGTATAGCATTGTGTGTGCGTGTGTCTGTGTCTTATGTGTAAGGGACACTGCATAAAAGGGCACTACTACAGGGGGCACTGCATAAAGGGCACTACTACTAGGACACTGCATAAAGGGCACTACTACAGGGGGCATTGCATACGGGGCACTTCTACAGTGGGCATTGCATAAAGAGCACTACTACTAGGGGCACTGCATATGGAATGGAAAGGAATGTTTCCAGAGTGATGAGAAACGGTTGTGTGTCATGTTAACACCGCCCATTGAGGCATGTGGTCATGCCCATTATTAATGGGCGCACACATAGTTGGCGGTGTGCCATTTTTCATCTTGCCCTGGGCACAAGGAAAATGTACAGACTTTACTGGTCACATTGTGCTTTGTCTGACCACTCCGGGAGACACTTCACAGCCATAGTGGATAGTTAAATTGTCCACTATGGATCAACCTCCAGTGATTTAAATATCAGTGATCCAGGGCACCCGGAGACTTTAATGGAAGGCAGAGAGCATGTTTCACAACCTAAGTTTTCTTGGCTGTAGTAATGTTTTTGACATTTATGCCAAGGAAAAACTACAATAAGGGCTGCATGAAATAGAATTGTCTTTATTTATTATATAAAACCAAAAACATCAAAGCCACAACTAAGACATGCAGTGTTTAGGATCTCTCTGGTAATTAATTGCACAGGAATTGCTGGCATGTCCACATATATACACTTGTAGAATTTCTGCAAGATAATATAGTGCACATTACATTTAAATCAGTACTAGATCTACTTAAATGCCAAATAACACCGTGACAAAGCTGGTACCAGGCCAGTTTAATAATATAAAGGGGAGACAGTGACCATAAAAATTACAAAGGATAATGAGGACCCAGAGTACTAGTCTGTTTGGTGATGCCCTATCTCACAGTGACGCAAACTGAGATATTCTGCTTACGCACTGTGTACACTTGTTATGTCTGAAGGGGGTATCTCTTAAGAGCAGAGTCCAGCAACAGCCTTGGGGGCTGGTAATGCTTGGCTAGATGCGGCCGTATAACAACCTTGAGGGCTGGTGATGTTTTAGCAAGATGCAGCCTTTGAGTCATGTAGCAGCCTTGAGAGCTGGTAATGTTTGGCAAGATGATGCTGGAGTCCGACTTGTGCCGCCGAGTTGACACAAGCGACAGGACGCTGGGTTGCGGCCCGTGCTGACTAGATGACAGAAGCAGCAGGACGCTGAGGTGCGGCCTGTACCGCTTAGATGATACAAACGGCAGGAGATATTCAAAACAGGCAGAGTTACTGGACACTCGACTGAACAGGAATCTAATCTAACACCAGAACCGGATACACTTGAAAACGCCATCACTGGCATCCGAGCAACCTATGGACAAGATCGAAAAAGCCACAGGAGCCAATCTGGTTAGTTCAGGAATGAAAGACAGGAGGAGTTCAGCGACTGATCGCCCGACATTCGCATCACCTAGCAACGCAGCGGCTTGTGACAACACTGAAGTTGCAGATAGCAGTCATGTGTCTTGTGAGAAAGCCAACTGGAGCTTAGTAAACAGACCTTCCCAGTAACAGTGCTGTCAACAATTATATTAAAGTGAAAAGTCAATATGGGGTAAGATACATTGACATTTGATTTCTACCTATTTTTTTTTTGGTGCCGGATCGGGTGGACTTCGGGGCTAATCGAATAGCCCCGGGGAGTCCATTAGTGTGCTGAACAATGTTCGGGGCTATTTGGATACCGCTCTTAAACTGAATCTGCCCCGTAGAACCTCCAACATGATTAACATGACAAGAAAATCAGCAGGGAAAAAAAAAAAAAAAAAGATATAAAAAAGTAAAGAAATATTCAACAATATTTTATTACCTAGTTTATTTAACATATGATTATTTATATAAACAATTATGATAAGCCTTCAAAATTAGGCTGCAGATTAGTCTGCTTGAAGGATGTAACCCATCTGAAACATCTGGTAGCATTATGAGGGAAGGAGGACATTTTTAACTTATGGAAATAAGATTACTAGATCCATGCTATCCAAGTGTCTGGTAATTTCTAATTACTTTATCTGGGTCACTGATAATCTACTTGTGTAGCTATACACAGCTGCATGAAAGGAGAAGGGATCATTGCCGAAATCATGATCAAATTACCCAGACAGAGAATAGATTTACTCTGCCTGTACATGTATAAACCGCTCATAAAGGGATAAAACTAGGAAATTCATGTATGGTGGGTGGCAGAAATGTCCAAATGTAGTCGTATTTCACTGAAATTGTCCACAATACAATTTAATTTTGATGGCGTCTTGATTTAAAACCTAAAACCAGGTTCCAACTAGCATCTCTGTGGGTCATTAGCATAATTTAAAATAATGGCGAAACTTGTAAGGCCAAATCGGGCTTACAAGTGGTTCAAATGGCACAGCAGTTGATCAATTACGTTATCACTATTTCTCCCTGTGATGTCAGCAAATGTAGGAAACGGCAGCTTTCTATGTTCTCCACAAATCGATAGAACAAAGTAATAAAGCAATTAAACACACCTACAATACAAGTAGCTCAAGGAAATGACTCAGATCCGCACACAAATGCCAATGTTTTCGGAGATTGAGCAATTGTTGGCTCGGTGCATGCACAAGAGCCGCACTGCACATGCTCTGCAATTTGCGATTATGCTCACAGAGAATTCACTCGCAAAGTGAGTAACAGGTAATCACATTTGAGGGAGGTAATGGGAGGGGGTGGCTAGGCAAACGCAGGCGTCAGGACATGTTTACACTGCATTTCATTGGCGTGCATACATTAGCCATTGTGATCTACTTCGCAGCATGAGAGCACTCAGTGTGTCAGGAGAGCAGTGTTTGAGGCAGGTCAGACTTCACTCAGAAGTTGCGTGACCAACAAGTGTCTGTATCCTAACCCGGTCGGGATGCCAGTCTTGGGATTCTGTCCGCTGGGATCCCAAACGCCAGCATCCCGAACCCAATCCGTGACCGTTTCCACACGGTTACTGCAGAAGGCATGTATTCCCTAACAATTGATTGGCAGGGATAATACAGAATATGAATAAGCAAATCATGTGGCAGACCAAACACCAAAATGGGGAACAATGTGTTGTAAGTGACTGTGGAAATTATTCTTGGTGCCATATGGGGTGGCATGAGTAGCTCTGAAACTGCTGATTTCAAGCACATCAGTCTCTAGAGATGACAGAGAATGGTAAGCAAAGCAAAACAAAACACATCCAGTGAGCAGCAGGTTCTGTGGACAAAAATGTCTTGTTCATAACAGAGGTCAAAGGAGAATGACCAAACTGGTTGAAGATGACAGGAAAAAGACAGTAACTGAAATAACCATGCATAAAAACACAAGAAGAGCATCTTTGAATGCACAGCAAAGAGACTGGGCTACTGGAACAGAAGACCAGACCAGGTTCCACTCCTGTCTGGTAAGAAGAAGAAACTGAGGCTACAGTGGGAACAGTCTCATCAAAATTGGGCAGTTGGAGCATGGAAAAAAAAATTAGGGGGAGGGTCAGTTAGGCTATGGGGGGGGGGGGGGGAAGGCTTAGGTTTAGGGGTAGAGTTAGGATACTTACCGACACAGCTGTTGGTATTCTAAGCCTGTCGGGATGCTGGTGTTGGGATTCTGAGCGCCGGCATTCCGTACCTAACCTGTTGCAATCTAGGCATCTGGCTCCATTGTTTAACGAATTTGTTAGCAATTTGGCCATACAAAAAAGAAAAGACTAATGTAGTTTTTGTGTGTGGCGAAATTGCTCACAAATTTGGTAAGCACTTTTATACTATAAAATATATTATCTATACTATAGATGAAAAGGAGCATAAATCATGTAAGTTAAGCCATAAGAAAACTGAGAATGCAAAACCATTAGACACGGAACCCAAACCTCTCCTGTCAGAAAGGAAACCCTGGTTATCACATTATTGGTATGTCAGACAATCCCCAGATTAACTCCTGTGGCACAGAAGAGCACACAAATAGAATGTCACTGTATTTGGGAAATGTTTAGGGATCCAGAAAGAGTTATAATGGCCCCAGTCTCCGTTAAATTCTCAAAGACAGTCACAGGCAAATGGTTGCAACTTGCTGGAAGTGAAAGCAGAATAGACACAGGTTGCAAATATGTTTATGTATGCTGATAAAGCTACGAAATACTGTAATATATATCTATATCTCCACATCTGGGTCATGTGATAATACAAGCCAATCAAACACAATCAAAACTAGTGGCACCTGTTTTTAATAGGGTGTAGTGTAACCGGTCATAAAAATACAATAGCACATATATCTACATGGTTTGCAACTACTGCTGCAAAGCAACCAATATAATTTATAAATGCTCAAACTCACCTCTGTTGTCAGATATATAATATAGCAGTGATCCGACTCGCTGTTGTCAGTGTCATTGCCACTCACCCGGCACACATCAGGAATCGCACACTGCATAGGAAGAGGCTGTTGCAGTGCTTTAGCCTCTTGGTAAAAAACACGTGACCATAGTCTCGTGAAATGAGGTGCCTTCCAGGCAGTCTGAGCGCCAGATACCAGCAGTGTCAAATCGCGCCTGCCCTTTTGTCATAGCAACCAGACTCCATTGGCTGATACAGGAAGGCAGTACATTACAGCAGGAGGCGGGGCACCCCATGCGATTGCATGGCTCACCCGCCCCTAGAAATGGCCCTGGTCATGTGTGTTCCTTCAGAGTGCGCCATGCCCAAGTGAGCCGGTACAGTCCAAATAAAGAGTCCAAATAAATTTAATTTTACTCTTTACAGGACAATAAACAAAATAGATTACTTGGCTCATAATACATCCAATACACTGATGCAAACAATAAAAAATGCAGCATATATATCTGGCACTTGTTGGTAAGAAGATAAAATCCTGAATCGATACTTACCGTTAATATGCCGATAACCTGTGTGTAGAACAGACTGCACATGCCTCCAAACATGACAATAGCCATAAATGTGGATATCCTGAGCAATGCCAGTTCATGTCTATATACAAAAACATCCTGCAAAGAACAAAACCAAAGTAATGCATCTAATGTAAGAAATATAGCACCCTCATACAAATAGGCTTCCATTTTAAAAAAAAAAAGGGTTTTTTAACCAACTTCCCTAAAGCCTATTAAACTTTAATGTCTATTGTCCAATAATAAATCTAAGCAAATGGATAGAGACATACATTTTGCGAAAAGTATTTGCTTTGCAGCAATTTCTATACTGTTTGCAGTGGTCAAGCGTTCAAAAATATATTGGATCTCTAGGGGCATGCCAAGACGGTACATAATACACTACCTGTATGTTGCATGGAGTCCTTGAGAACACGGTTGAAAATCAACTCTAGTTAAAAGCACAGACAATCAGCCAGTGGCGTAACTAGGGTATTTGGAGTACGGAGTCCAACAAAACATTACAGGCACAGTGACATACATGTGGGGGTAGGGGGGTAAGGTGCGCTCTTCCTGCTAGTAATGGTGATGGTGATGACTTGTGTGTGTTTGTTAGTGGTGTTAATTAGAATGTTTCTTCTGGTGGTGGTGATGTTTTGGGAGTGAGGAGGGTGTAATTGGGTATGGAGTGTAGTTTGGAGTAATGTGAAAAGGGGAATGGAATAGGATCAAAATGAGGCCAGCGAGACACAGTCATTTTGGGCAAAATCTTTTATTGAGTAGTCACAATGCTGCTCTGTTAAGATCCCGGGCAGGTGGGTGGGGTTCAGTGATGAGTGGTGATGAGACTGGGGAGGTAGGTGGACCCTTTTAGGGGGCTCCTTCCCGTGCGGTTCAGTGACCTTGCACGTCACCCCTGCTGGACCTATGGTCGACAGTCTAGGAAGTCTCGGGGGGTGGGGGGATTTGCAGAGTGGGTTGGAACATCTGTGCGGCGTCCCGCGTGTTGGTGTGAGACTCACGCAGTTCTACCGCCCATCTTCACAGTGACATACATACATTTATGCATACATACAAACATAAGTATACAAGGACACACAAATAAAAAGCGCATAACTACACTTAAGGGAAAAGAATACTGACCCAGGTGATGGTTTTTAATGGTAAAAAGTAGTAATAGTGACAGAAATCTAGGATGAGAGTGTAGCCACTGAGGAGTTGAGTGTAGAAGCAAAGCTGGAGAAACAACCAGTGATTATCTTCTCCGACACAGTTGTTTATCCTGTGAAAAAAAAAAGTATTTAGAAAGTAGTAAGTAACAGGGTTGAAAATCTTCACTCAAAACACAGCTCTTAAGGCCCCCATACACGGTGCGATGGCACCGTGAGAGGCAACAGGGGGATCCGACGCCCGACATATTGGGCATTCAGCACACACGGTGCGATTGGGTGGCCGACTGCCCGATATGCCAGCTCCCCCCTCCCTCACCCGCATAGCAATGCATGGGATCGCACATCGCATCCCCTGATCGACTGGTCCTGCAGAAAGATCAGGGGGTGCGATGTACGACCCCACGGAAGCGCGCTCGGTCCGACATCAGGGCCATACACGGTGTGATATAGCAGCCAAATCGCACCAGTCGGATCGGCTGCTTTATCGCACCATGTATGGGGACCTTTAGACTGTTAAGTGCTCCAGAATGTCCTCCCATGTATCTCCACATTGCTGCATGTTGCATCTGAAGCCATGTGAGCTCTAGCCCTGACTGTCATGTATTTAATTTCCACCACTAATAAGTTACAGAACAGATTCGTTATAATTGCGCTTCACTGTACCTATGCAAGATAACAAAAAAAAACACAAACACAACTATGTTGGTAAAGTATGCAAGACTTTTGTTGCTTTCACATGACCGCATCCTATTTCCATTTTATTGTAAAACTATTTTTTATTAGCATTAAGAAGACAGTATTTACATTAGTACACAAGACGAGAATAGAGCCATATGAAATGTCATACGTTAAAAATAATATGGAGATTGAGATGATATTGTTTAGATAATAGAGATATAGACAGACATGTAGGAACATGGATGAGAGAAGTAAAGACGAAAAAGTTAGAGATAGGGAAGGATCAGGGAAGGATCCGTGCTGCCAGCATAGTTGTATAGAAAAGAAAACAAACAAAAAGAAGAGAGACAAAGAGAAAGATGGAGATCTATCTCACGTTGCTCAACTGTTGGTTATTACTTCACAATGTAACCTAATGTTCTGATGTGGTCGTGGGTAGATAGTCCAAATAGAATTCCCATTTTTTGAGAAACAGAGCAGCCCCTTCTTCGATAATAATGGCTCTGTCTCGTTCAAAGTACAGAATAGAGTAGATCAGATTTCACCATAGCTGTGGATGGTGGGTTTGGAGAGAGTCACCTTTGCAAAATGGCCTTCCTAGCTAGTGTGACCAATATTGAGAAGAGTGGAATATGCTTCTGAGATAGAGTAGCCTGGGTCCAAACTGCAGAATTTGCAAGTAACAGTGGTGTCCATGTGAAAGGCAAGATGACCTTTGCCAAGTCCACTAACAAAAATAATGAAACTTATACCAAAATTTTGATTTTGGAACATTGCCACACATTGTTAATAAAGGTTGCAGAGAAGCAATGACATTTGAGGCAAATACTAGGAATATTGTTTGAAAGCACATGCTGTAATATAGCTGAACCAACTGAGAGCATAATGACAGGCATTGTGGAAAGGAGAGTATCAGAGGGCTCAAATTCAGGAAAATCAGCTGACCAAGACTTCCAGACTCCTGCCCACAATTGGTCTGTTCATGGAGGTAGTAAACTAGCATAGAGAAATCGTAATTTAAATTTAGTGGAAGCACAAAGTGTGAGCATGCATCAAAATGCACATTTGGTCATGTGTAGACAATTGGTGCCAAGGGGTAACCTCCAAAAATGTAGTGTCTAATTTGCAAATATAGAAAACAATGTGAATGAGGCAAGTCATACTATAGCTTTCTTCCTCTATGTAATATAGTGAGAAATGGTGATAGACTGTGAAAAAGTGGGGTTAAACCATAGTGGAAGAAAATTAGTGAAATAAGACCCTAACGTCTTCTGAACAGCTAGCCATGGCATATAGGTGTCCCTGAATAACAAATGATGTTAAATATTAGCAGGTATCTGTTCCACCTAAGGGTTAGTGAAATTTGTGAGTCCTAGACACCAGATATGTAATGAAATGCGTTGAAACTGACGGAATAGTATAAATAATATCCCCAATGTATCCCTTCTGAGATTTAACAGTCCAGATGGTAAGTAGAAATAATAAAAGGTTATAAAGTCTCACCTAGTTGGAAAGGGTTTGCAATGTCCAATCCGATTATAGGGAATAAAGTCTCTGTGGTGGACTGTGTGTGTGTGGCCCAATTAAGGTGAGGATAGAAGTTGCCGGAGTATGCAGAAGATTGAGGGTGCCGTGGTATAATTCCCGATCGGTCCCGTGGCTCACCTCAGCCTGAGTTGGCTTCTTATGACACAGGCGGCTATTGCGCTACGGCACCTCTCCATTACGGCAGCTCCAGCTCCATTGTGCTACACATACAGCATACTGTGGGGACGGCCAAGAGCAGGGGTCAGGGAACTTTTTTACCTTTTACCCCAAAATATATTTAGATACGCCGACGTTACCCCCTTGATTTGAAAGGAAGTAAATCCTACAGTAGTGCCCCCATAGTTATGCCCCTGTAGCAGTGCCCCCATATAATGCCCATGTAGCAGTGCCTCCATAGTTATGCCCCTGTAGCAGTGCTGTCATAGTTATGCCCCTGTAGCAGTGCCCCCATAGTTATGCCCCTGTAGCAATGCCCCCATAGTTATGCCCCTGTAACAGTGCCCCTATAGTTATGCCCCTGTAGTGCCGCTTGTAAAAAAAAACAAAAAAACCAAAACCTCACTTCCCTTAATCCCCGCTCCTGCATCAGCCACCGTCCTGTCCGTCAGGCTGCTCCTCGGAACTATGGGAGAGAAGTCATGACATCTCTCCCATAATGCGCATGGGGAGAGCCGGAAGCTAGAGTTCAGAAGAGAACTCCAACCTCCGGCTAACGCGGCGCTGCAGGGAAGGAGCCGGGCTTCCAGCTTAGAACCTCCCTGCGGCGCCGGGCTGGAGGTCACTGGCGCCGGGTGCAGCGGCGCACCCGGTTCATGTTCACCTCCAGTCCTGCATCCATTGCCCCCAGGAATTTCAGTTTTACCCCATATGGGGTAATTTACCCCTGTTCCCCGACCAGTGGCCTAGAAGGATCTAAACAAAGACTGTGTCATAAGAAGCCAACTCAGACAGAGGTGAGCCCCAGGACTGAACGGGAATTATACCACGGCACCCTCAATCATCTGCATACTCCGGCAGCTTCTATCCTCACCTTAATTGGGCCAGTCCACCAAGCGGGTCGATGGTCCCCCACTGCGTACCCATACCCGGCCAGCAACTGGCGCTCCATCGCTACGGGTCTCGCACCAAAGCGGGGCAGCTGTCGATTGTGATCGACAGCTTGCCCCGTTTTGGAGACGGGCAGGGGGGGGGGGGGTGGCTGGCCAAACTGAGGCGTTCCTGCTGTTTGGGGGCGGCCCCACTGACATCACAAGTGATAGTGGGTGAGCTTCCAGCTCTATTAGAGCCAAGAGCTCACTGGGGTTTGCCGGAACGAGACCCTACCACAAGGGTCTTGTCGCAAGCCCCGATGGTCGCGACCATCACCTGGCCGCTCACTAAAGCTGTGGGTGGTCACCCACAGCATAACGAGCGGCCAGGAGGCAGTCTTTAAAAAAAAAAAAAAAAAAACAGGGACGCCCTGATTCAGAGCGAGCTCTCTCAAAGAGCATCCGGCTCTGAATCAGGCCCTTTATTCCCTATAATCGGATTGGACATTGCAAACACTTTCCGACTAGGTGAGACTTTATAACCTTTTATTATTTCTACTTACTTTTCTGGACGGTTACATCTCAGAAGGGATACATTGGGGATATTATTGATACTATTCCGTCCGTTTCAGCAGCTTGTTCTTTTATTGCTACAGCATATTGAATTAGGAACATCGGTTTCTTATTGATTTGTTGTTACTGTTTAGCTAACCTGTTGTAGTACGGCCAAGAGCATGCGGATGTTGGAAATAGAACAACGTCCCCATATAAACCCTTTTTGGTTCCAGTGCACCAAGGAAGGAAGCACTACCTTAAATCTATATAATTTAGGGAGAACTTTGGTTTTCGTTAAAATTGGGTGGATGACATGCTCTGAGTCTGTCTGGTGTGTCACTTGTATTTAAAAAACAAACAAACCTACCATGGACAATGGTGATCCATTTTCCTGACACAGTGCCCACATCGACTGCAGTGGTGAGAGCGTTTTGGTCTCATCATATTACATTTGTTGCATAGTTCCCATAATTCTTTTTCTAGTAAGAAATTGAAATAAAAAAACATCACAAGCATTAGCAAATTGGGAATATTTCCAATGAATTAAAGGTGTCCATAAAACATACAGCACTATGAAACTCTGGTGTGGCTTGAATGTACAAAGTTAAGACCAGACAAAGCAGGTCTATTGCTGTTAAAAATAATTTTTAAGAGATATATATTTTTTTCAATACCGACAGACATCGGGATTTAAAATGAATGTCTAAGGCGCTTATGCAATTGGAATAAGGTGAGCAGGATATTATTTACTATTATTCTGACTTAATGACAACCGATTTGCACTATGGAGGCATGTTTTATTTTCTTCACAGAACGACTACTGCCAGGATTTGAGACCCATCCAGATTGATTCATTGTTTCTATTGCAACCACTGTAGGACCACGGTGTTGAATTGTGTCCATTGTACTGATCTCACCTATAAAGGGTGAGTATATGTCTATATACTTTCTTTTTTGTATTTTATCACAGATTTACACTATATTTTATTCCATTCTTTTTTTCTTCCCCAAAAATAACACTGATCCTTGGGAGCGCCGGAATACTTTTATACAAAAAACTATCTTTATCCGGATCTCTGTTGAAAGTTCCGATTATTCCAGGCTGCCCCTTCTTTAGGTTCATTTATAAGACCACATAAGGATAGTAGCGCCAATCCGAACCTATTTTTATCATTAAACCAAATTCAGTCAGCGCTGACTAATTTCACAGCAATCTGCTGTGATCTGGGAGGAATCCTGAGTACAGAATTGACAAAGTAACCTGCCCCTGATACGTGAGAATATTGAGCGAAGAGGACTGGGTAACTATTTGCTACATAATCCGGAAGGAAGTGCTACAAGGTATCATTACAACTGTGATATAGAGGGGAAGGTCAAATAGACTGTTCAAGCAGGACCATTACATTCGGCTTTGAGTGGACAATTCAGGAGGTCTGCAAATATTTACTATTGGACTATACTCCAATCCAGGTCGACATCAATTGGCTTTTATTTATTTTTTTCTGCATGTAATAGATAGTAGCATGATTAATGTTCAGAAATTCATAAAGATTTATGATAGAATCATAAACTTGGAATCTGAGTAATTTTTTTTATTGTGGTTTATTGCACATTAATCAATGCATAACTATTTATATGTGTTTAATTTATATTAAATAATATTTATATACGATACAATTACAAAGTCCTGATTAACAATTTCTGGCATCTCACAACAGTATTATAATTAAAGCGCAGGGACCCTTTTTTGTCATGTTTTTATTTTAATATTTCTTTAACAGGGCTACTATAGGTACCAGCGGGCCCATAATGCCCCGTTTGCTGGTACTTGTGGTTCTCCAAGTACCAGCATGTGGGGAAGGCTTGCTGGGGACCTGTAGTTTACCTGCAAGAGACAATATTTTTACATCTTTCTTTGCACTACACTTTTACATAATCAACCCGGAAACCACCGCCCAGGGGTGCCGGGGGATAGCCCTGGGCTATCAGCCCAGGCCTAGGATGTCCTGGAGAGGGGGACCCCTTTTATTGGGAGGGTCCCCACCTCCCCAGGGATCCTCGGCCTGGGCAGACTAGTGGTATGGGGTAATGCTTTGGCCGTGGGACAATATCTGTATTGCGCAAGGAACACGTCCATTAAGGCGTACGTCTTGATTATCAGAATTTCATTGCTTTTTTAAGTTTGACTAAGCAGGCAGGCGGTTTTATTATTATGGCTGATAGGTGTATCTCTAGACACACACACACACACATATATATATTATCATACACACACACACACACTCTATTAGAAGATTAGCAGATTATTAAATTGGAGAATAATGAACAGAGAAGATCTTACAGAACAGAGAAAAAAGCAATTGTTAATTCAAGGCAGAAGGTGGTTGGCCTGCAAGAAATACCTGGCCCTGTGTACTGCTCAGGATTTAATAGAATTATTTAGATGGGAAAAACAGAGCAGGTTGTAGTATTGAAGCGATGTCAGGAAGTCTAAAAAAAAAAAATTTGTAGACATTCATATAATCAGCACAATAATGATGAAGACAAAGTCGCATGGTCAAGTCTGCAACCCTAAAAATAGCAGGGTCAACGCCTAAAAAAGAAAGAAATGGTGTCTTCCCTTTATACCGTACAAGGATAAATCTGCTTCCAGTGGGTTTAATATGATGCTACTGACGTATTTTGTAATCAATAGTTCGTTGTGAGAAGGCACTTGGTGGAAGACTTCTGAAATCCATTCTACACAAATCAGTAGCAAAATAATTTGCCATCACTAAAGCACTGGGAAGAGAAGCCACCCCTGCTGTTCTGACACTTGGTGACAGGGAGGTTTTAAGGGTTAAATCTAAAAAAGAAAATGGAGGAAAATAAAAGTTTGTGGAACTCTTTAATAGTTAAAAATTGTTAGTGGAATCAGAATGAGGATTGGGGATGAAATGGTCCCCTAAAGATGGGCTCTTAGAAAAATATATATGAGTTATGGTATACTTACCTTTGGTAACTCTTTCTTCGAGGTCCACAGGGGTAACCATAGGGTGTAGGTGGTTGGAGCTAACCGGGCACTAAACAGTCAAAGCTTCAGCTCCTAGGATGCACCAGTCCTCCACCATTATAACCCCAACCCTAGCCAAAGGCAGACAGTTTTTTGTGAACAAGCCTAAGGCATGAGCAGGAAAGAAGAGAAGGAAGAACAGTATACACAAGAAACTCACTGAAGAGGAGTAAATCAGTGACCAAGAGAAAAATGCCCAATGAAGCCAGGTGCGTCAGGGTGGTTGCCCTGTGGATACTATGGACCTCGAAGAAAAAGAGTTAACAAAAAGGTAAGTCTACCATAACTCTTATTTTCTTCTTCAGGGTCCATAGGGATCCACAAGGATAACCATGGGGATGTGCTAAAGCAGTTTCCCCTAATGGTGGGGACTCTCCTGAGCAGAAAGGAGAAACCGGCGCCCAAATGGAGGCATCCTGAGAGGCAAAGGTGTCAAAGGCATAGAACCTGAGGAAGATGTGTCCAGAAGACCACGTGGCCATCCTGCACATTTGTTCAGCAGAAGCTCCACGGCTAACCGCCCAGGAGAGTCCAACAGACCAAGTAGAATGTGCTGCAATCCTATTTGGAACTGGAAGACCAGCCTGCGTGTAAGCCTGAGAGATTATCATGCGGAGCCATCGGGCCAGCCCAGTTTATGAAAGCCGTACAACACAAAGAGAATCCAATTTCCTGAAGGAATTGGTACGATCCACGTAGATCCGAAGAGCATGAACCACATCCAGGGAGGCTTCACCTGCAGAGAGGTCAGAGGACTGGAAAGTCGGAAAGGCGATCTCTTAATTCAAATGGAACCGGGATACCACTTTACGCAGGTAACCAGCCCGGGTACGGAGGACAGCTCTGTACGGATGAAAGATCAAGAATTGGGAGCGACAAGAGAGCGTTGCCAAGTCAGGTACCATGTGGGCAGAGGAGATAGCGAGGAGAAAGAGCATCTTCACCGTCAGCCACTTGAGGTCTACTGAGTCTAGAGGTTCAAACAGAGGAGCCTGTAGAACCAAGGGCAAATCCCACAAGGCCACCAGAGGTTGAATGTGGAGAACACCCGGAAGGAATGTTCTAACATCAGGCAAAGGAGCGATTCTTCACTGGAAACAGATTGACGGCGCAGAAACCTGAACTTTAAGGAAGGCCACACGGTGGCCATGTTTTAATCCAGCCTGGGGAACAGCAAGCACCCGGGAAACTCTAAAAACAATTTGGCCATAGCCTCTGGGGGAGCACCATTGAAAGTAAGAGTGCCAAACTCTAATAGATGCAAGCTGAGGAAGGCTTGTGTCCTGAGCATCGTCTGGACCACAGAGCACGAGAAACCCTTGGCTCTAAAGAGGGATGACTCAAGAGCCAAGCCGTCAAAGACAGACGAGATAGGTCCGGGAGCAGACAAGAGCCCTGCGCTAACAGATCCGGCCGTAGAGGAAGTGGAAAAGGAGTGTCTATGGAGCGACTCCGTAGGTCGGTAAACCAATGACGCCTGGCCTAGGCTGGTGCTATCAGTATCACTGTGCCACCTTCTTGCTTGATTTTCAGCGAACCCTCAGGAGGAGGGAGATCGGAGGAAAGAGATATGCGAGATTGAAGTCCCACCTCTATGACAGAGCGTCCACAAAGGCAGCTGAGGGGTCTCTGGTCCTGGACCCGTACCTGGGGACCTTGTGGTTGTGACGTGAGGTCATGAGGTCTACATCCGGTAGGCCCCAAATGTTTATCAGGAGTTGAAACACCTCCAGGTGGAGAGCCCACTCTCCGGGTGGAGAGCCATCCTGATGGCTTAGGAAGTCCGCTTCCCAGTTGAGGACTCCAGAAATGAACACTGCCGAAATTGCCAGGAATTGATGTTCGGCCCAGACCAGGATGTGTGCTACCACCTGCATGGCTGCCCGACTTCGCATGCCTCCCTGATGGTTGAGGTAGGCTACCGCAATCACATTGTCAGACTGGATTTTGTCTGGCATGCCCCAGAGGTCTTGCGCCAGAGTGAGTGCTCTGTACACTGCTCGAAGCTTCAGGATGTTTATTGGCAGGTGACTTTCCAGGGTTTTCCTCCGTCCCTTAAGGGTATATTGACTGGTCACTGTGCCCCATCCGTGAAGGCTGGCATCTGTAGTGAGGAGCTCCCAATCTGGAATCCAGAGGGGACGGCCCTTGGCCAGATGGGACGTCTGCAGCCACCATGACAGGGAAATCTGGACTTCCGGGAGGGAGGAAGATAGTCTAGTACCGGATCAGAGGATAGTGCCCGTACCACCGGGAGAGAATCAGTTATTGAAGGGGCCTGGAGTGGAAATGGGTGTACTCCACCACATGGAAGGTGGATACCATGAACCCCAGGACCTGCATTGCTGAGTGAATGGATACCCTTCGATTGCAGCGGAACTTGCGCAAGTGCAACTGCAATGCCAAAATTTAGTCCGCTGGCAGAAAGATCCTCAAGAATCCAGGAGTGCACCCAGATGTACCATCCACTGTGTTGGAGAGAGGGAGGACTTTTCCTCCAATTGACGAGCTGGGCATGTGCTTGCAGGCAGGCAATGGTCAGCTGGAGATGGCGTTCTAACAGAGCTGGTGAATGTTCCAAAATTAAGAGGTCGTCTAGGTGTGGCAGTATTCTGACTCCCTGATGTCTGGAGGAGGGCCACCATAACTGCCATTAATTTGGTAAAGACCAGAGGGGCCATTGACAGACCAAAGGAAAGCGCCTGAAACTGGTAATGTTCCTGCAAGACAGCAAACCGTAGAAACAGTTTGTGGGATGGAGTAATAGGCACGTGCAGGTATGCATCCTGAATGTCCAGAGAAACCATAAAATCCCCAGGTTCCAATGCCAGAACAATTGATCACAGAGTTTCCATGTGGAACTTGGGCACTCGGATAATTTTGTTGAGGGATTTGAGATTCAGAATAGGCCGATGAGACCCGATGGGCTTCTGAAATAAAATAAAAGTGACATAAAAACCAGTTCCTCGATGAGCCGTAGAAACCGGTATTATCACACCTGAACGCAGCAGGGAGTAAATGGCTTCCTGGAGGGCAAGGGCCTTGATGGGGGACCTGTACAAAAAAAAAAATTGCTGGGGAGGACACCTCAGGAAGGTGAGGGTGTACCCATGTGAGACCACTTATCGGACCCAGGCATCTGTTGTTGTTTGACGCCAGGAGTCGGCAAATCGAAGGATCCCCCTGGAGAAGGCCAGCACCATCAGACGGAGGGTTTGTCGTCAGACTTGGGAGCTTGATGACTGGCTGACCAAGGCTGCTTGAATCAAGGCTTGGTGGTCTTGTGTGAACTAGGCTGCCTGGGAAAGGCCTGTCTTCTACCTTACCTTGGGGGGGAAAGAACTGAAAGGAGGATGGTCTAGACTTAGGGGCAGCTGCTGACGACAAAAAAACCCCCAGAAACTGATTTTGAGGCTGCCACGGTAGCCACAAATTTGTCCAACTCTGCACCGAACAGAATGTCTCTAGAGAAATGTAAATATTCCGGAGCCTTCATGGATTCTGTGTCCGCTTTCCAAGATCATAGCCAAAGGACCCAGCGGGCAACTACCGAGGTCGCAGATGCCCTAGAGCAGGGATTCCCAACCTCAGTCCTCAAGGCACACTAACAGTCCTGGTTTTAGTGGTATCCATGTTTAAGCACAGATTGTTAAATCAAAATAATAGGTACTAATTAAGTCACATGTGCTCAAGTATGGCTATCCTTAAAACCTGGACTGATAGTGTGCCTTGAGGACCATGGTTGGGAATCTCTGCCTTAGAGACAAGGAGTCCAGTATCAAACACAGCTTCTCCCAAATAAGAGGCCATTTCCCGGATATGGGAGATGTAGGCCAGTTGCTGCCTGGTAGCTTCTGATGGAAAGGCTGCCTTCAAGTGCATCCGTCCATCCTTCGATAGTCTTAGCTACCCAGGCCACGGCACCAGAAAGCGAGAAAACAGACTTGAGAAAAGGTTCCAGTTTTCTATCCGTGGCGTCTTTAAGGGAGGAAGCGGATGGTATAGGAGGTGTAGAGCTTATGACTAAGCGTGCCACGTGAAAAAAAATGGTAGGTGGGGACTTCCCACTTAGTACACTCGCCAGGTGGGAGAGGGTAAAAAGACACTAGTCTTTTTGGAATCTGGAACAGTTTACAAGGAGTACTTCCCTCATGATCTCAGTGAGCTGGTCCGATTTAGGGAATTCAGCATTAACCATCTTTTGGCATTTAAACAACAGGGTTTTAGACTTAGGGGCCAGTTCCTCATCCTCTATGTTCAGGATCGATTTAACCACCTTAACTAGAGAAGGGACATCCACTGTTAAATGATGGTCCTCCTCGCCCGAGGGGAGAAACATGTGCATCATCTGCCTCCCCAGATGATGTGTCAGCATCCGAAAGCTGGGTGGCTAACGGTCTGTCCGCCTGTAACATTTGCAGATAGGTGGCAGACGTTTGAGCCATAATCTGAACTGAGTGGGCAAAAACATGCATCCAAGAAGGATGCATAGGGGCAGACATAGCAGGCAGTAACTGCTGTGGGTACCCCATGGTGAGAGACAGCATGAGGGCTGATAAGTTGTCCACTAACCACCGGCATCCGCCGTAATCACTGGACCGCTCACAGATGTTGCGGCATCGGCAGAGGTTGTTGGAGTAGCAGTGCAGGCGCCCATTCGGACGCCCAGCGTTGCTTGCTCGGAGAGAAAATAAATAAAGCTTTGGGCTGCATAATGCAGTCCCCCCATTTTAAAGGTTCAACCAGCTCCATTATCAAACCTTAGTAACATGAACAGTAAAGTGTTGGGAATATTGCATTTCGTCTATTATATTATATATATATATATATATATATATATATATATATATATATATATATATATTAGCCAGACATATTCTATATGTATTCATATATTTAAAACTCATTTTCTCTCATAAGAGATCATTTCTTTCTGAACAGTCTCATAAACATGTTTCACTATCAGCAAATGAATGTAGAGGTGGATTAAAATTACTGGTACATAATGTCTCTTAAATGTTAGTGTTATGTCCTTCAACTACCTCTGAGGATTACACATGTCAAAATAGATAATTTTTAATTTTATGTCTTGCATATGGCTCTCCTGCCATCTAGTGGCTGGAGTTATTCTCTGCCATCAATTCTATTAATTTAACGTTGAAATAAAGGTATGGTATGTTTCTTCTCAGTGCTCTACCAGACATGGCAAATAAGTGGTTGAATACCAGTAAGGACATAGGGTGGGCAGCACTCATGCTCCAGGCAGTAGGGCTGTGAGGGGGGCGCCTTCTGCAGTGCATTTTTGATGAACAGACCTCAGGGGGAGGTTACTACACATAATAGTTCTTGATCAGAATCAGATGACTCCCTGCTGATGTGCCAAGTGACTAATGCATTTTACACACTGCACGGGGTACCGTTTGTTCCTAGACCTGTGTGGCAGACAGCACTGCAGGAAATAAGGAAAGTAAAAGTGTAATGTGGGTCTAGTCAGCTATGGGTGGGGGAGTGATAGTGGAGGAGAATTACAGTGGGTAAAGTATTGGGGTATATGAACTCAAAAGCTGAAGTAGAATAGCTATGCATTATTTGAAAGGCTTCGTAAAATTAAACCTATTAGTACCATACCCAGATCCGTAGCCAAGGCGGTGCGATATATGAAACCACCAAGGGTAACTACTAAATTGGAAGGGGGAAGGCCGGCATCAGCATCTGTGACACTGCCGAAGGTACCGTAAGAGGCTGAGCAGCACTAAGGTGAAGGCAGGGCTGTCTGATGACTATATGGATCTCTCAGCCAGTGGTCCGAGGAGTCATCATTAAGCAGCCCCGCTCCCCAACCCAGTGCTCAGCCTCTCCAGGTACCGCCCAGCAGCTTCCGGCCGGTTAGCAACTCCATTGAAATTTAAGCTGCATACACACACAACAATTTTGTTACCAACCATTTTATGAACGATTATCTGTCAGATTTTTTTAAGGTGTAATGAACGATATTTTTGAACTACAAACGATTTTTGCATATTCCCTTAATGAAAATCGTTGAGTTGACAAGTCTGACTGAACTACAAACGAACGCGCATAAACGGTAATTGTCGTTAAACGATATCGTTTAACGATCATCGTTCAAAAAACCGTTGTATGTGTATGCATCTTAAGAGTTAAGTGCAGTTAGGTGAGCCACGACTGCCGGAGGTGAAGGGGTTAGTTTATACTGTGGTATTAGGAGGAGGGAAATAGGAACATAAGGGAGAACAGTGTGGGATGTGGAAGGGAGAAAGGGGGAACAGTGTGGAATGTGGAAGGGAGAACAGTTTGGGATGGGGAAGGGGAGCCCTGTGTGGGATGTAGATGGGGAAGGGGTGCCCTGTGTGGGATGTGGAGGTGGAAGAGGAAAGTAGTATGGGATGTAGAAAGAGAAAGGGAAGCCATGTGTGGGATGGAGAAGGGAAGCCCTGTGTGGGATGTGGAAGGGGAGCACTGTGTTGGATGTAGAGGTGGAAGGGGAGCATAGTATGGGATGTAGGAAGGGAACCCTGTTTGGGATGTGGATGTGGGAAGGAGAGCCCTGTGTGGGATGTGGATGGGGGAAGGGGAGGGAGCCCTGTGTGGGATGTGGAAGGCAGAAGGGGAGCCCTGTGTTGATGTACAGATGTGTCCAGCTACATCTTAGCCGATCGCGCTACAAACGTACGCACGCATCACGCCATGCGATTACCTGCAGAAGCATTACACGCTAGGACATGCTATGTCGCGCATCGCACCATGCAATCCTATCAATTTGCATATTCGCTCGCGGGCACACGCCTCACACAATGCATGGCGCAATTTGCTGCTTAAGCAGGAATGATGTAGCTGGGGAAAGGGGAGCACTGTGTGGGTTGTGGACGGGGAAAGGGGAGCGCAGTGAGAGAGATGTGGAAGGGGAGTGCAGTGTATGGTAAGTAGATGGGAGAAGGGGAGCACAGCAGTGTATGGGACGTAGATGGGGGAAGGGGATCGCAGTGTGGGATGTGGATGGGAGAAGGGGAGGGAGCCCTGTGTGGGATGTGGAAAGAGGAAGGGGAGCCCTGTGTTGATGTAGCTGGGGGAAGGGGAGCACTGTGTGGGTTGTGGATGAGAAGGGGAGCACAGTATGTGGATGGGGGAAGGAGAGCACAGTGTGTGGGAAGTAGAAGGGGGAAGGGGAGCACAGTGTGTGGAATGTGGAAGAGGAGCGCAGTGTGTGGGAAGTAGAAGGGGGAAGGGGAGCACAGTGTGGGATGTGTATGGGAGAAGGGGAGCACAGTGTGTGGGATATAGATAGGTGAAGAGGAGCACAGTGTGTGGGATGTGGAAGGGGAGCACAGTGTGTGGGATGTGGAAGGGGAGCACAGTGTGTGGGATGTGTATGGGAGAAGGGGAGCACAGTGTGTGGGATGTGTACGGGAGAAGGGGAGCACAGTGTGTGGGATGTGGACAGGTGAACAGGAGCACAGTGTGTGGGATGTGGACAGGTGAAGAGGAGCACAGTGTGTGGGATGTGGATAGGTGAAGAGGAGCACAGTGTGTGGGATGTGGATAGGTGAAGAGGAGCACAGTGTGTGGGATGTGGATAGGTGAAGAGGAGCACAGTGTGTGGGATGTGGATAGGTGAAGAGGAGCACAGTGTGTGGGATGTGGATAGGTGAAGAGGAGCACAGTGTGTGGGATATAGATAGGTGAAGAGGAGCACAGGGTGTGGGATATAGATAGGTGAAGAGGAGCACAGTGTGTGGGATATAGATAGGTGAAGAGGAGCACAGTGTGTGGGATGTGGATAGGTGAAGAGGAGCACAGTGTGTGGGATGTGGATAGGTGAAGAGGAGCACAGTGTGTGGGATGTGGATAGGTGAAGAGGAGCACAGTGTGTGGGATGTGGATAGGTGAAGAGGAGCACAGTGTGTGGGATGTGGATAGGTGAAGAGGAGCACAGTGTGTGGGATGTGGATAGGTGAAGAGGAGCACAGTGTGTGGGATGTGGATAGGTGAAGAGGAGCACAGTGTGTGGGATGTGGATAGGTGAAGAGGAGCACAGTGTGTGGGATGTGGATAGGTGAAGAGGAGCACAGTGTGTGGGATGTGGATAGGTGAAGAGGAGCACAGTGTGTGGGATGTGGATAGGTGAAGAGGAGCACAGTGTGTGGGATGTGGATAGGTGAAGAGGAGCACAGTGTGTGGGATGAGGATAGGTGAAGAGGAGCACAGTGTGTGGGATGTGGAGGGGGAAGGGGAAAGTAGTATGGGATGTAGAAAGAGAAAGGGAAGCCATGTGTGGGATGGAGAAGGGAAGCCCTGTGTGGGATGTGGAAGGGGAGCACTGAGTTGGATGTAGAGGTGGAAGGGGAGCATAGTATGGGATGTAGGAAGGGAACCCTGTTTGGGATGTGGATGTGGGAAGGAGAGCCCTGTGTGGGATGTGGATGGGGGAAGGGGAGGGAGCCCTGTATGGGATGTGGAAGGCAGAAGGGGAGCCCTGTGTTGATGTACAGATGTGTCCAGCTACATCTTAGTCGATCGCGCTACAAACGTACGCACGCATCACGCCATGCGATTACCCGCAGAAGCATTACACGCTAGGACATGCTATGTCGCGCATCGCACCATGCAATCCTATCAATTTGCATATTCGCTCGCGGGCACACACCTCACACAATGCATGGCGCAATTTGCTGCTTAAGCAGGAATGATGTAGCTGGGGAAAGGGGAGCACTGTGTGGGTTGTGGACGGGGAAAGGGGGAGCGCAGTGTGAGAGATGTGGAAGGGGAGTGCAGTGTATGGTAAGTAGATGGGAGAAGGGGAGCACAGCAGTGTATGGGATGTAGATGGGGATCGCAGTGTGGGATGTGGATGGGAGAAGGGGAGGGAGCCCTGTGTGGGATGTGGAAAGAGGAAGGGGAGCCCTGTGTTGATGTAGCTGGGGGAAGGGGAGCACTGTGTGGGTTGTGGATGAGAAGGGGAGCACAGTATGTGGATGGGGGAAGGGGAGCACAGTGTGTGGGAAGTAGAAGGGGGAAGGGGGAGCGCAGTGTGAGATGTGTATGGTGGAAGGGGAGCACAGTGTGTGGGATGTGGAAGAGGAGCACAGTGTGTGGGATGAGGAAGGGGAGCACAGTGTGGGATGTGGAAGGGGAGCACAGTGTGGGATGTGTATGGGAGAAGGGGAGCACAGTGTGTGGGATATAGATAGGTGAAGAGGAGCACAGTGTGTGGGATGTGGATAGGTGAAGAGGAGCACAGTGTGTGGGATGTGGATAGGTGAAGAGGAGCACAGTGTGTGGGATGTGGTTAGGTGAAGAGGAGCACAGTGTGTGGGATGTGGATAGGTGAAGAGGAGCACAGTGTGTGGGATGTGGATAGGTGAAGAGGAGCACAGCTGCTGCTGTGACAGTCCCTGGGCTGTCTTTGGACCTTCTGTACTGCGAGCCTGAGACACCATGGTGAGCGACAGGATTTGTGTAGGTGTACTGTCCGTGTGTGTGGGGGAGATGTGCGTGTGAGAAAGTTGTCATTGGGGGAGAGGCTGTGTGTGTCCAGAGAAACTATAGTAATCACTAGAGTCACAAATGTGGATTATACACCTCATTAGTGAGGTTTGCTGATGACACTGACACACTAATGTGATGCCTCAGATTCTGGATGTAGACGACCTGACGCTCACCAGAGACACTAATTCTTAGAAGTCCATAGGGTCCACAGGGAGACCTTGGGGTGTAGTGATGGGAACCAAATCCAGGCACCACACAGCTAAAGCTTTCAACTCCCAGGATGCATTGGGTCCACTCTCCCTATACCCCGCCACCAAGCCAGAGGCATCTCAGTTTGTAAATAGCCAAAGGCCGGAGCAGGAAAGAGAAAGAAGACTGGAACACTCAAGAATCACACTCACAGAGAAGGAGACGGGAAACCAGTGACCAGTAACATAGCCCATAAGAAGCCAGGTGTGTCAGGGCGTGTGCCCTGTGGACCCTATGGACTTCGAAGAAAGAGTCAACAAAAGGTAAGTTCTTACCATAACTCATTTTCTTCTTCAGGGTCCATAGGCTCCACAGGGAGACCTTGGGGATGTCCCAAAGCAGTCCTTTTAAGGGTGGGGTCGCTCCTGCGCTGAGGGGAGAATCCTGCGCCCAAAAGGAAGCACCCTGAGAGGCAAAGGTATCAAATGAAGTGTCTGGTGACAAAGGCCGGTACAATAATTTCCTGATTAACATGGAAATTAGAAACCACTTTTAGGAAGCCACTCAGGGCGGGTGCGAAGCACAGCCCTATCCTGGTGAAATATCAGAAAGGCATGAGATGTAGTCATCAGACTCTTACAGAGTTAGAGAGTAAAGCTGCCCATCCACTAGGCGATTATACGATTATACCTAGCGATGGAGCGATGACTGTCCATCGCTTGGTAATAGCCCGCAAATCGGGCAGTAAAAGGTTAAAAAAAGTCTACCCATGGTGGGGATGCAGGAGGTACCTGGATCTCCTGAACCTGAGGTAACAAACCCCAAAGGGGGCATTACGTCCTACTGTGATAACCCCCTCACGGGAATTACAGGCGGCTCAGTAAGGTGGTCCGAAATAGTGGCCAGAACCTGAACAGAGGGAGAGGGGGAGAGAGAGAGGGGGAGAGAGAGAGAGGGAGAGAGAGAGAGAGAGAGGGGGGAGAGAGAGAGAGAGAGGGGGGAGAGAGAGAGAGAGAGAGGGGGAGAGAGAGAGAGAGAGAGAGAGAGTGAGAGAGAGAGAGAGAGAGAGAGAGAGAGAGAGAGAGAGAGAGAGAGAGAGAGAGAGAGAGAGAGAGAGAGAGAGAGAGAGAGAGAGAGAGAGAGAGAGAAAGGGAGAGAAAGGGAGAGAGCGCACGGAGTCTTGCGAAAAGTTATGCATTAAGCTACGTTTCGGGGTGCAACCCCCTATCTCAAGCCCTCACCGTACAATCAATAGCCCCTATCAACTCCTCCTCACTTAAAGCCTGCAGCCCATAACTTGCATGATAGCTGTATGGGGGCAGATGCCTGTTAATACTCCTGCCTTTCCTAGACATAGCTGTAGAGTAAAATGGCACACAATATGGCACTGGGTATAATGCAACCACCGTGTATGTAGGATAATAGTAGAAAGCAATATACTGGTCCTGGGTAAGCTGCAGGACCACACAGCCCAAATATGGCACAGTGCAACGAATGTATGTCACAAATAGTTCTATAAATGTGAGGCACAGGAAAACCCCTGAATACACCTGTATGTTAAGGTAATAGTCCGAGAAAAAAAACACTGGTCCTGACTGATGCTTGGATAAGCTGCAGGAGCCCACTGTCTAAGTATGCAACACACTGGTCCTGTCCGACACTTTGGTAAGCTGCAGGAGCCCTTTGCCTAAATATGGCACAGTGCAGCACACAACAGTATGTGTCAGACCTCACAAATATTAACTTTTATATATGTGACGTAAAAGAACCACCTTAACTACACCTGTATTAGGGCAGAATTAGAGGTATAGATATATGCTGATAGTTAGGAATAAAGACACAGACAGGCAGCGCTAGCATAAGTCACATACATTGCAGAAAGTATACTGCAAAGTGGCATACAATCAACTACCCAGATTCAGTGTCTGGAAAGGCTATAGTGCTGCATACCTCAAAACCAAGGGTGAGGTATGCAGGGGGACTGGACCACACGCTGGCCTGAGAGATCTGCGATTAACTACCAGAGAAAATGGCCGCCGGAGACCTCAGAAGGGGTATGGCCACAGGAGGAAACAGCTCAGCAAAGCCAGACCGCAGTGGAAAGGTGAGTTGAGGGGAGGAGCCGCTACAACTGGGAAGGCTCCCAGACTCCCCTGGCTGAATATTAACCCCTGGGACGCTGGCTTCCCACGCCGATACTGTTCCTGGTGGTCTAGTGGAAGCACAGGGTATGGGGGACCTGCGTCCACCTCAGCGCCTCCGGACTTGTCCCCTGAGACCAGAGGCAATGACTTCTAATATGCAGGTGACCGCAAGTGGTGACACGCCTTACCTTGTCCCCGTACGTCCGGTCGCAGTCTGGGAAATCCGTGTCGCCTGGCTAGCACGGACCCCGGGGTCCCGCCTAGATCCCCAGATCACATCCAATGGACAGTCTGTTGCTTTGTGCTCTGAAGACAGTTCAAAAAACTATCAAATCATAAAATGAAATAAAATAGCTTCAGGGGCTACTAAGTTAACAGTGACCCAGCTCTGGCCGGGAACCAACTCAAACTGAGGTGCTTCTTGCTCGGGGGCGAGGTACAGGGAGAGTGGACCCAATGCATCCTGGGAGTTGAAAGCTTTAACTGCGTGGTGCCCGGATTTGGTTCCCATCACTACACCCCAAGGTCTCCTTGTGGAGCCTATGGACCCTGAAGAAGAAATCATCTGTACAGCTGCATAGCAATAAATTTAGTCAAGACCTTGTCATTTGGAGACTTAGGCCCATATTCGATATGGGGCGAAAAGTCTGACGTCGGACTTTTCGCCCTCATCGCCGTTTTTTTGCTGGGATAAAGTATCGCTTAGCCCAGTATTCAATTAGGATCCAGCGAAAAGTGAACCGGCGGAAAGGTAAGTTTCGCAAAGTCCTGGGAATTTTTGGGAAGTCATCCTGCCCCCCCCCCCCCTAAAGATGGTCTGACATGGGGGATCACTATGGGTACCCCCAATTTTGCTTGCTGAAGGTAGTCTGGGTTTTTAAATAGCCGTGGCAGGTGCATAAATGCGGCTTTACTAAAAGTGGTAGAAGAATTGCACTTAGTTATTTTTTCCAATAAAAACCCCTATGCCCATCAATTTTTTGGTACATAAAAAAAAAAAAAAAAAGTTTGAACCAGTTTTTAAGTCCCTAAAGTTATTTATATTTTAAATTCACTTGCCGCATTGTAGAAAACACCTGCCGCATACTTGGGGACCTCCCCCTGTGAATCAATTTCGCCAGTTTAAAACTTTGTTCTACAATATTTTTTTCACCGCAAAATTAAAGTAAATTTTTTTGGGGGGTGTACTGAGGATTTTTTTAATTTTTTTTACACAGATTACTTTTAGAGGACCCTCCAAGGGCTGCAGGCTATTTTTTTTTAAGCCTGCACCCCTAAACCCCAATTCTGCACTTTTTTTCGCCATGTATTACATGGAGAAAAGTTATCCCCGTTTTTAACAAAGACTTTTCGCACCGGCAAAAAGACTTTGAAATGGAATATGGGGATAATTGAAATAGGCGACAATGACGTCATCGGCGATAAATTATCGCCTCTAATTGAATATAGCCCTTAACTGGTGCTCAGATTTCAGTATTTAAATCTAATGTAGTGAAGACAGTTATCTTCATTTAAACTATTCTGGACATCAATCTTCAGCTTATCTTCCCTCAGCAAGTATCTAACATGGTTTATAAAGTGGGAAACCACAAACGGGAGTTACTTAAAGTGCACCACCTCTATAAAAAGCGCTAGACCTTTTTATAGAATTTTATAGAATTTTTTTGGGGTGCCTTGCTTCACGGACATGAAACCCTTAATGTTAGGGACGTCAGTATAGAGGAGCCTTGACGATTGGCCTGGCGCTTATTCATATATTTGCAAATGTATGTAACTAATACCTCTGAATCGCTATTATCATGTAGGATTTAAGTATTGTTTTTGCTGCAGTGTGCTGGGGGGCAAATCTTTTTTTCTGAAACCTGTAGTGGTAATTCCTCATTCAGTTCTGCTAGAATTAGGAAACCCCACACCGCACCTGTTGGGGTATCATACTGGTGCTTTGTGTTTTTGAATGGTTTGTTTCATTATTTTATTTAACATGACGCAGTTTAAGAAGATACTACGATTAAAATAGTTTCACTAAAATCCAGAGGAGTGTTTTTCATAAAGCATTTGTTTGTACTACAGAGACCTTTTCTATATTTCTTTAAGATAATTTAGCAGTAGAATTTATGGGAAATCAGAGTGTAAAACTTATTTATACAATTTAACAACAAAATTGCTTAAAATGTGTTTGTATTTAAAGTTTATATATGGTTCACCTGGAGATACTGCAGATTACTCATAAAATAAAATAATTGTAAACTGGAAATTTAGAAACCAGGAAGTGCCTGAAAATCACTATAGATTCCATGCAATGCCTGTCGGGTTTTGGAAAACTAAATCAATATGTTTTTCCATCACGTTGTGTATTTGACACAGTGTATAAACCATTTAGATATTAAACCGGAGATGCCAAAGATTTAAAGAAAGCAGTGTTTACCAAGATCTGTAAATATTCATACAATCACAAATAGCTGCAAATCATGATGGATTCAAGCCCCATTAGCATGCATTAAAGAGAACCAATGGGCTCAAAAAGAGTTTGTAAAAGTTGCAGTGATGAGTATACACCAACACTACTATTACTTACACACACAAAACCTCCATCCTCAATCGTCCAGTGCCATAAGCACATTGAAGAAAATGCCAGTCAGAACCACAGGCATGCTCAGTAAAATACTGTCCAATGACATGGCCTCTAAAAAATATATTTTTCTTCTTTTTAAGTAGAGATACAACAACATGTCATAATTAGACATGATCCCATCATCAAATCCAACAGTTCTCAACCAGTGGCACAATTAAGCTAGGCTAGGTGGTACTCAATACTCTTGAATACCATCTACACAGCCTTAGATCCCCAACCAGCTGCTCCCAATTTCACAAGAACAGTCGACCTCAACATTATAGTACACATCAAAGAGGTCATGCTGATGGCTAATCTGACAGCATTGCTGAGTGATCAGAGGAGACATGTCAGTTAGCCGCATCAAAGTCCTCAGACTTGGATGTGAACTTGAGTTCACTTCCTTGCTTAAGCGGAATAGGAAGGAGTGCAAATCAGCAGTATGAAGACACAGGATTAAGGTAAGTGCAGAAGCAGAAAGAGCTATGGAGGGTGCAATGTAATATGTAAAATGAATGACACAAATGTTTACATGTTTATACCTTCTGCAAAATGGTACTTGACCTATTTGCATAGTCGCTATAGGATACTCACCAAGTAAAGGTTGAGAACCCCTGATCCAAACAGTTGTTAAAATGTGACGAAGTGAAAGATACATAGCTATAATATATACATACACATGTCAGCAACAGCAATAAAGTGCATATATGCATCGTGTTAACCCTACAATAACTAAAGGTATGACGAAAAATGTGGTACTTAAGCCAGCCAGGGTGGCCAAATGAACTGCCAGTCCATCACTTTGGTGGAAAACAGTCTGTAGCCCAACAGCTGTTTCAGCGTGACTTGCACGCCTTCCTCATGGACACATAGACTGAGACACTAAGCACAATTTCGACCCAGGTAAAATAGTGATCTTTAGGGGGGTCCCTGGAATATTTCCCGAAAATTCCTGTTTTTTGCCGATACTTACCTTTCCGCCGGCTCCAGTTTTCTAACTGAATACGGGGATAAAGCGGGAACGCGCCCGATACATTATCTTCGGAAAACCTGCGATGTGGAGCAAAAAGTCCAGCACGGACTTTTCGCTCTCATATTGAATATGCCCCATAGTCGCATAAGTTATCATTTGGGCCACAGATTGTCATTGGGATTGCCCAGTGATCAAACAATGATTAAGGGATGCACCTCTGCGGGTACATTTGGAACAGTATGGAGGTAAGTTGTACTCCAATTAAATATTTTATAGATGGAGACTAGTAACCTACTGTATATAAGAAGCCCTTTCATTTCAATTTACATGCTGAATGGTAGGATTAAACACGTAAAAGTATAGTCTCTTTAACACTGAGAATTGCCAGTCTACTTGCAGCAAAAAAAGTGTATGTATATGTGTTTGTGTGGGGGGTGGGGCTATAATAACTTAATAAAGTTAAGAGATTGCTTTAGGGAACAATTGCAAATTTTGTAGTCAAAACGACTGGCTGAATCTAAATAAGGAAGGAAGTTCCAGACTGCATGTGTATAGTGCTGAGCCTACCAGAATTGTAAATCACGGATAAAATCAAATTTATAATTAGCTGCTAAGAAGGTTAGCGGTTTCTTGATAGTTAAATCAGTTATGATGGTACTTGGGCCTTCCCATCACCAAACACTGAAAAGGTAGACAGCTTGTCCTTTTTGAAATTCAGCATTTCCCAGCAGTGGGAGAAATAAGGAAAGTTATTTTAAAAACATTTATTTCTTATTTTATGCGAAGTTGAACAAAGATCATGATTATGGAAGAGGAGAATGAAAGATAAATTGATATTAGGCATAAATTGTTCTATAGATGTATTCTGATGTGTGCCTTGTCTATTAATCCAATTTTATTTGATCACTCTTACAGGTAAATTATAGTATGCTTTTCGCTTCAGAATACAAAAACTTCCTCAAACTGCTATGCCCTATATCAGTGGTTCACAAACTCTTTTAAATCACGGCACCCTAGAATATCAGCATTGTTTTCATGGCACCCATTAGTTTAAGTTTGTTATTCAGAAAAAAAAAATCTTGTAAAATAGTAAAGTGAAGTAAACTGTACTTACCTGTGATGCTTAGGTTCAGTTATGTAGTGGTAGACAGGTTTGCAATTCTGTTTGTTCACATATTTACATTACATTGACAATAATTTGATTTGGTGCTGGACCACCAACTTCAGGCACCCCTGCAACGGCCCCAAGGCGCCCCAGCACACAGTTTGGGAATCACTGCCCTATATGAATACTAATAAGTCAGAACAAACTGTCATCATTCCTCTTGGTGCATAATTGCTCTGTTGCTACCATCTTGTTTTTATAGCAGAGTTGACATGATCTCTGAAATTTAATCATACTGAAGACATACTAAAAAGACTGATCTACATATTACAACTTAATTTGTATTAGTAATAAAATTTTAACCCTACAGTTTTCAGAGGTCCCTTAAAACTTTGATAGTACCAATTTTTAAGCCTTTATAAAAGATGCATTTATATTACTTCCATATATCAGTTATTACCTGTGAGAGGGATCTTTGGACTATCTTGCAATTTGCCAGGATCTGCAGTTGATGCTCTTAAAAGTGAAACCACACAAAAGATAGAGGCCATATAGTAAGCTAAAAGACAGACAAAAAGACACCACATTAAGAATAAAACTTTAGAGCAATGTGCATTATCTGTTAAAATCATTGAGTGAATGAGAAGTTCCTGCTTATTAAGAGGTAATATAAAAGGCGTGAAACATTTCTGCCAATATACTAAAAAAATCTAAAGAATGAAGCAGACATAGCTGCGGCAAGCATTAAGTTGTGAAGAAGCATAACACATTGCTGCTTCCGTAACAGACTGCATGTGCTGCTGATGTGTATAAAAAAAAAATCTATTGATGACTTAACATTTTTTTAAAACACCAGACAGCGTCAACTTAGTGGTGGTGTAACCCTGGTTAAGGGTTAAATACAACAGTGTATTGACAACATTTTTTTTATTATATATATATATATATATATATATATATATATATATACACACACATATACACACACACATATACACAGTATTTGGTGTGTATCAAGGTTGTTGTATTAAACCTTGTTTTTAACTTCATCACAATATGTTATTATACGCTGCTAAGCAACGGTGTGTAGCTTTGGTGGAGCACTTGCACTGGAGGGTGCTAACTAGTGATGTCATCGGGAGGCGACATTCATTCTTCTAGGTGAGTAAGTCTCAGCACCAATTAGATTGCTTTGAGAGTATTTAAGTAATTGCTTTATATGTATTTGATTAACTTTTGTCCCTAATGACTCGGTGACTCCCGAAACATCGGAAATATGGAATAAAGGACAGTTTTAAACATACTTCAATAAGTCTCTTGAGTGCCATCCATTTTGGATTCATGTACATGGCTGCTTGCATACCCTAGGGAAGGCACCAGAGCATTGAAATGGTATTTTCAGATGGAGTTCCAGGTATTGGATCTCTCTCTCGCTTTCTATATATCGCTCTATATATACACACACATACAACCAGTGATATAGCTGGGAGTAACTGGGTGTCTGTCAGCTACTAGCAGCAGCAGAGGAGACAAGAGCTGGGAAGGTGCAAGGCACATGGCTTCTGATTACATCAGCCCTCTAACAGCCAGATAAGGTTCAGTCATATATAGTAAATACATCCTGCCCTCCTATAAACTCTGGAGCCGGAGGAACGAGCTGGGGGAGTTTCATACAGAGACATTTAAACAAATGCTTAGGCATAGCCTATTGCATAGGTTAAGCTGTTGGAGTTCATATAACAATGAACAGACACTACAAAATACTGTTTAGGAGAGCTGTCCTAAATGAAACAAAAGTATATGTTACGCAATTGGATAAGATACAGTATAGTAAGGCCAGCCGGCCATACACGGTGCGATGAGGCGACGGGGGATCAGACATATCGGGCGGTCCGCACACAATGTGCAATCTGGCAGTAGACCGCCCAATATGCCGGCTCCCCCATGCCTCACCCGCATAGCAATACATGGGATCGCACATCGCATCCCCTGATTGCATGGTTCTGCAGTGCGATCAGGCAATGTGATGTACGACCCCACGGGAGCGCGCTTAGTATGAAATCACGCCCATACACAATGCGATATCATACCAATCCATCGGATTCGCTACTTTATCACACAGTGTATGGGCCGCATAAGACTAACTTATTGTTGCTGCAGTCATAGAACAGGAGGCTTTAGACCAGCGGTGGCCAACCTGTTGCTCTTGAACCACATGCGGCTTTTCCGTTGTTCTGATATGGCTCCCCTGACACTGACTGCCTCCTCTGATAGGTGCGGCTCCGGAGGCATGTATGGGCGATGTGGTGATGTCACACTACAAACAGGAGGCGAAGCTCAACTTAAAGACTGAACCTGCAGCTACGAGGAGGTCGCAGAAGCCAGAGCCTACCTACAGTACGTGACACAGTCGCAACAGGGTAAGAACTTGGGGGGGGGGGTTTATTTATTTTATTTTTTTTCATTTTATATGTGGGAGGCTGGAGTGGTCCGTGAAGTGGGAAGGAGGGAGTGTGGGGGAAGGTGGCTGGACTGGAGTGGCCCGGGGAGAGAGGGAGCTCGAGTGGCACATGAGCGCCTGCTGTTGCGACACACTAGGGTCTGCTGGAGTGACATGGTGGGCTGGAGCGACACATGAAAGGGGTTGGAGTGACACATGAGAGGGGGTGGATTGTATTATGTGAATCTGTTTTTTTTTTTCCAATGTATTTTTTGTGTATTTTATATGGTTTTTTTTTAGTGTATGTGGCTTTTTTCAGTGTATTTTATGTGGATCTGTTTTTTTCAATGTTTTTTTATATTGTGCTGGCTTTTTCTTTCCCTTGAATAGTTACCTCCATGGTGATTGTGTACATGCGCTTTTACATGCTCCTACAAACATCATACCAGGGTATTCTACGTGCACCTTCGGCATGCGCATGATCTTGGCTCTTTGACATACCTAAAGATATTTTTGGGCTCTTTGCATCTGACTGGTCTGTAACCAAGAAAATGGTATGAAGCGGCGGCGATCAAAGTAAGGTGGTAATGGGTTGTATTGACCAAAGGATAATGTGCTTGGAATTTACAGCAATACATACTGTACTGATGTAATAGGGTTTTCCCAAGTAGGCAAATACTACAGATTCTTGGGTGGAGGCACTGAACTGATGTAAGGGTATACCACTTAACGTGCAGTAAGGGTAGGTTCATCCTTGACATTAAGGAGGGTTGGTAACCTAGGATCCCTTTGTAGAGTAAAATCGGGGGTTATATTGGATTGCACTGATAAACCGAAAATATAATTTCCCTTATATTATAATTTGAGGCATTTATATGAGGTGAATTAATGCTAACAAAATAATCATGCAATAATCATAAGTGAATTTTAGCTAATAAAAATAGTCTTGCATACTATATACACATAATAAAATATTGATGTGCAATAAGAATGAAAAAATATATATATATATATATATATATCATACTTGCCGACAATCTGGCTGCTCCTTCCGGGAGGGAGCAGCCAGATCGGCAACACAGGGGGCGTGGCCGGCAAAAGGGGGCGGTCCAAATGAGGTGAGGTCAGTTTGCGGGCGTGACAGGGGGCGGGGCCACGCGATCACGTAATTTTAGCCCCGCCCCCGCTACACAATGCAGGAAAAATAGGCATTGCAAAGCAGGGGGCGGGGCCAAAATGACGCGATTCGCGTCAGCGGCCCCCCCGCTGCGGGGGTTTATTAGGTAATTCGGAGGGGGGGGTCGGGGGATCGGCGGCAGGCGGGTGGCTTGCCTGCCTTTCCGGGGGGGCGGGAGCTGCACCCGTTTATCGGGAGGCTCCCGCCCGAATCGGGAGGGTAGGCAACCCTGATTATATTATATATATATATATATATATATATATATATATATATATATTTAGAAGTACTTAGAAGCTAATAAAAAACTCAACATATACAAAATGCACAGATTTAAAATCCTAAAGAATTGAGTCTTCATATTAAAAACATGTTTTTGTTGCTTACATGACGTGTTGACACAGAAATAGACAAGACAAATCTCAGGTGCACAACTCCAAATTACTGATAATATAAAATGCAATAAAATTTTGCAATCAATAGAGGTTTTTAGCATAATCATGGCCAAGGTTATGGGCCTACCCACCATATCCGGGGACACCTCTTTAGAGTAGGTCCCTAACATACCAGGGTTCAAATGCAGAGCGCAGGCCCTCCAAATCAGCGCAGCCTAGCCACCCCAGGGCATTGCCATAGTGAGAAAAGTGAAGTAAAAAAAGTAAGAGCAGCTATGGCTGCATAGAAAGGTGAGAATACAAATATAATGAAACAAACAAAGTATTAAAATTGTGCAGAAAAGAAAGAATGTGTTATAATGCAATGCCCTGGAGCAGAACCACCAAAGCAATCCAGGGGACCCACACCCCAAAAATCAACCCAAAATTGCACTGCAGTATACAAACTTGTAGGACTTACCTAAAATTGTGCATATACTATACCAGACCCTATGCTTTTAAACCAATAAAAAGGGGTGCTAATCCAGACTGAAAGCGTCTCCTTTCACTCAGGTGTGCAATAAAGCACATTAAATGGAGTACCGTATGTAGGAAAGATTCCTGGACTGCATACCCTGAATTATAAGGGTACAGTCGTGCCCTTATATTAAGGCTGCATCTAAAAAAATGGAATTCTGAAGGGGGGGGGGGGCAGGGTGTTCAAGGGACAACACCTCAAAAGCTATAGGAGGTACGGATCTGAAATTTGGCATGGCCAGGTAGAACGGTCGCACGGCGCTGCATGCCAAATTTCAGGGCACAAACATAAAAAATTAGGACATGGGAGTAATCTAAAGCTCCAACTGTCACTTTTTTCTGACATTCTCAATTAGCAACCCGTTTCTGCAGTAGCCTATGGGGGATATTTGGGAAGGAAAAACTCAGGGTAGGGGGAGAATTTAGACTTGGGGTTTGTTTTATTAGGTAGCTATTGTGCCAGGGTACGTCCTTTTGGGGTTCAGGTAAATTAGAAAGTCACAGTTTTTAAACGATTACCTCAAGAATGCGCCATTATAAAGATAGGACTTTTCAACTTGTTGCACAGCCGCAGTAGGAGCTTCCAGCAGGTGTAGTCATAGTGGCTTCACTTGGGTGTAGCAAGATGGCCGTCGTTTGCGGGTGGTAGTGGGCAAAGCAGCGGCGGTGAAACAGATGCGGCGGTGGGGACCTTAGCGGGTCGCAGTTGTCGGCGGGGGACACGGGTGTCGGCGGTGGAGGGTCTGGCAGCGGCGGAGGGTCCAACGGCGGTGAGGGCATTGGCGGTGGGCATGGACCCGAGAGGATTCAGACCCCGGCAGCCATTATGCCGAATACGGCAGCGTCGCCCATTTCAAAAATGGCGCCTCAGCCAATCATGGCTCGCAGCGGCCATCTTTGAATTTTAAAACGGGCGCCGCTGCCGTACTCGGCAGAAAGGCTGGCGGGGACTAGATCCTCTCGGATCCAGGCCCGCCGCCGACACCCAAACAGGTGCCGGTCCCGCAGATTTTCACCTGCAGAGGACCTTAGAAGCCCTGGGGAGGTGGCAGCCACCCCCCAGACGAAGACGCCGAAGCCCTGGCGGGTTGGTGCCCGCTGGGCGAAGAGACAGGAAGTCCTAGTAGGTGGCGGGCCATGCAAAAGAGCTGACACAGGCTGCTGTCCACTAGGTGAAGATGCCAGAAGCCCTGTTGGGTGGGCGCCCGCCAGGCGAAGAAGCCGTGGCCGTCACCCGCCAGGTGAAGACACCGAAGCTCTGGTGGGTTGGCGCCCGCCAGGCAAAGACACCGGAAGTACTAGTGGGCGGCGGCCATGCAAAAGAGCTGACACAGGCTACCGTCCACTAGGTGAAGAGGCCGAAGCCCTGACGGGTTGGTGCCCGCCAGTCGAATACGCCGAAGCCCTGGCGGGTTGGCATCCACCAGGTGAAGACGCCGAAGCCCTGGCCTGTTGGCGCCTGCCAGGCGAAGACACCGGAAGTGAAAAGACACAAGATACAGCCCAAGCGCTGAGGGGTTGATATTTACTGAACAGATTCAATGTGGTTGTGTGGGGTAGACAGTCCCACTCAATAAAAAGTACATGAAAGATAAAGCAACCACAGATTCTGTTAGTATAATTAAAAAATCACTCAAACCAGTAGCAACAATGTATATAATAAATGAATTATATCTTTATTAAGACAAAGCAGCCAATGCTTATAAATTCAATAAGAACAATAAAACACACATGTAAATAATGAAATTGCATGTAAATAATGGTTCCTAAAATGTATGAATATAGAGTCCCGGACTTTTGAACAACATTTGGTGAAACCCTCTGAAGAATTCCTCCATACACAAATATATTTTTTGAACTGATGTTGATTAGTTCATCATCCGGTATAAAAGTTACAAAGTAATAAATGGGTGTCGATATTACCTTCCGTATAGTTGGATCAAACCCAGATCTGGGTATATGACCACAATGTGGATGATGGTTACCGTGGCTGAAGATGGCAGACCTCCTGATTTCGACCCAGCTGACGATGGAGATGCAGAGGGGAGTGGGTGGTCGCTCTAGTGCTCCAGGTCCGGCACAGGAGGGGCAAAACAATGTACTCCGTGCTCTATAAGTGAATGGGTCGTCTGATCAAGATGCACGTGCTCTACCCGGCCAGCGGGGAGACTTGGGAAGAATTGAATGACGCCGCTCTGAGGCTCCGTGTCAGGGGGAAAGGAACAGAGGGCTCTGCGTCCCGGATGGGTATGGAGGATATTCCACTGCAAGCTGATAGAATGGCTTGAAGCTTGCCAGGCACGGTGTGTAGACGTGCAGAGAGAGCCAGTGATGAGACTCCAGGAATCAAAAACCGGGTAGATGTAGCAAAATCAAGCACCAACGCGTTTCAACGTCCTTCTGACACCTTTTTCAAGGTGAATGAGGCATTGCAAGTTTGAACAGTTTAAGTACCTTCAGCAATTAATCAGCATTAGATACATGTGAGTATAGTTAATTACTGGTTTGAGTGAAAAAGCAGTTTGATCCTATTAAAGGCACATGAATGGCTCATAGAGCAAACACTTTATAAATGCACATACATATATTTACTGATAAGAACGGAAGACATAGGAACAATAATTCTAGAGGAGAACAGGCAGAATCATTTGTGTATATATACATATACATGCAGATATGGGTGCACACCCATATACATATGTATATATACACACACGTATAACGAATAAAAACAATAAGCGACAAATGGGTATGTACCTATGTGAGATCAATTCTATAAGTCTTATGTTAATAAGGATGAAAAAAAAAATATATATATATATATATATATATATATATATATAAGAATAGCGCTAGGTGTAGTCAAATAATAGTATTTAACTCAATTTGTTTGTTAAGACCGTCAGGGTAGAGACTATTGAGATTAAAAATCCAGTAAACTTCTCGTTTACATAGAGTTCTAAATCTATCTCCTTGTCTAGAAGTGGGCAATATTGATTCTATTCCTAAAACTCTTAGGGAGCATATATCACCCTTATGTTTATCTATAAAGTGTCGGGAGACACTATGTAAAACGTTTTTCTTCAGAATGTTTCTCCTATGTTCTAGGAATCTCTCTTTTAAACCTCTAATGGTTCTACCAACATATCTAACGTCCCTACAACTGCACAATAACACATACACCACATATTTAGTATTGCAATTAATGAATTGCTTAATGGTGTAGCTCTTATCCATTCCCTCAAGGTTAATAGTTTTTGTTTTATTTAATGCATGGTGACATGTGATACATCTAGTAGAACCGCATTTATAGAAACCGGGAGGTCTGCATGGAAGCCAATCTAATCTGGATTCTAAAGTCCTAGTGGGAATCTTAAGAATACTCGGTGCAAGTATATTTTTAAGTGATTTATTTTTCCTATAAATGATAGTAGGTTTCGTTGGTAATATTTGTTTCAGCACATGATCGAATTTTAACAGAGTAATTTTTCTCTATAATACTTTTAATTTTTCTCGAAGAGTCGTTATAGGTGGAAATAAATGCGAAATTACTCTCTGTTTTGTGTACATGAGATTCTCTTGTTTTAGGTTGTAGTAATGATTCCCTCGGTATAAGTAAGACTTGATTATATGCTTTTTCAAGCAGATCTCGAGGGTAGCCTCTATCTAAAAAATTCTCACAAAGTGTTAAGGCCTGTTTGGAAAAATCTTCAAGATTGGAACAATTGCGTTTGATACGCATAAATTTTCCCTTAGGTATATTGGTTTTCCAAGGATGATGGTGACAGCTTTTAAAGTGCAGGTAGTTGTTAGTTCCCACTTCTTTACAATAGTTAGTGGTTATAATATGTTTTTCACTAATTGTGAGAGTCACATCCAGGAAGGTAACCAGATCCCTGCTCTGTGTGTGTGTGAAGGAAAGATTAAAAGAATTAGTGTTAAGGGAAGAAACAAAAGATTGTGCACTAATAGAGTCCCCATCCCAAATAATAAAAAGATCATCTATGTAGCGGCCGTAGAAGACCAGGTTCCCCCCGAACTCGCTCCCCCACACATGTTGGGACTCAAATTGTCCCATGTATAGGTTTGCGAAGCTCGGGGCGAACCTGGTCCCCATGGCCGTCCCAAGCACCTGTAAGTAAAAAGTGTCAGTAAAAATAAAATAATTGTGAGTGAGAATGAAACGAATAGCTTGGAGAATGAATTCCTGATGTTGAACGGATAGGGTTCCATCTTCAGACAATGAATTTGCTACCGCATTAATCCCCAACTCATGGGGGGATATGTGTATATAGCGCTTTCACATCAAGCGTGAGAAAGGCATATTTTTCATTCCAAATGATATCTTGTATAGAATTCAAAAAATGTGTAGTGTCTTTCAGATGGGACCTTAACCGTGCAACATGTGGTTGGAGAAAAGAATCTACATAGTGAGATAAATTGGAAGTGAGAGAATCAAGTCCAGAAATGATAGGTCGGCGAGGGGGTGTAGTGAGAGATTTGTGAATTTTGTGTAAATAATAAAAAATAGGGGTGACAGGAAAGGGTATCAGCAGGAATCTGTATACCTCCCTGGTAATGACTCCCTGATTTAGGGCTTTATCCAATAAAAGAGTAAGCTCATTAAGATATTTTGCTGAAGGATCCGAAGCTAATACTCGGTAAAAAGTAGTATCTTTCAATTGCCGGAGGGCTTCGAGAATATAGTCGTCTCTATTTAGAACGACTATACCTCCTCCCTTGTCCGCTTCTTTAATTATTAAAGAGTCATCTTTACATAACTCTCGGATAGCTACCCTTTCCCATTGTTTAGATTCGAATCCTTCGCCTTGTATGTTGAACAAATCTCTTTAAAATCATTCAATGTTGTCTTATAGAAACATTCTATACTTGAACTTTTATTTTTTATAGGGAAGAATTCTGACTTAACCCTAAACTGTTTCATGCTATCTTTAACATCAAACAGCTTAAGGTTCTCATTTTCCTCATTATTCTCATCTAGTAGCTCTTCTAGGATGTTAAGAGCATTTGTGTCTCCACTATCCAGCAAAATTGGTGTACTTTCTGGTGCATTTTTTGATAATTTTTTATTGGCAAAATATCGTTGCCTACATAAATTTCTAATGTATCTGTTAAGGTCCACATAAAGTTCGAAGATATTTGGACCACAAGAAGGTGAGAATTTTAATCCTTTAAGGAGCACTCTCTTTTGATTCTCACTTAGCACTTTATCTGAGAGATTGAAAATAGATTTATTTCCCTGAGTCCCATTAGAGGTTAATATCTTAGATCTGTCCTTCTTATTTCCTCTCTTTCTACTGGATCTGATAGACGTCTCTTTTTGGGGGTTGTTAGGATGCTGAATCGGTTGTGCAACAAGGGACCTTGTTTGGGGTGGTAAGCACGTTTCTCTAAAAAAACCTGTGAAATTTCATTGGACGAATCTTTCCTAGTTGGTCTTTTGGGGATAGCTCCAGAAGTCACTTTCGGTGGGATGGAATTATCACCATGCGGATGTTTTCTTTTAGGGTAGAAGCTAGTTATCTCATCCAGCTCCTCCCGGAAGTCCTAGTGGGCGGTGGCCATGCAAAAGAAATATCACAGGCTGCCGCCCACTAGGTGAAGATGCCGAAGCCCTAATGGGTTGGTGCCCGCCAGGCGAATAACCCGAAGCCCTGGCGGGCTGGCATCTGCCAGGCGAAGACGCCGAAGCCCTGGCGGGCGCGAAGTTGCCTGAGTCCTGGGATAGCGGCGGCCATGCAAAAGAGCTTAAAGGCCGCCGTCCTCCAGGTGAACACCTTTAAAATAAAATATTACAATATTAAAGTGTGTTGTGTTATTTTAATATATATATTTTTTTTTTTACAGGTGGACTACAGGTGGCAGTGGACCCTAATGCCCAGCATGCTGGTACTTGTGGTTTTCCAAGTACCAGGATGCAGGGAGACGTGCTGGGACCTATAGTTCACCTGCAAAAGAAAATATTCTTTAAAATGCACCACACAACACAATCAACCCAGCACCCACCACCCAGGAGTGCTGGGGATAGCCCCTGGCTATCAGTCTGGGGTGCTCTGAGGAGGGGGACCCCTTTATTGGGGGGGGAGTCCCCAGCTCCTCAGGGATTCCAGGCCTGGACTGACTAGCGGCCAGGGTTGACGCTGCGGCTGGGGGGCCCGATGAAAGGGCTCCCCTGGCTATGGCATCAGCCCCCCGTTAGAAATAGTCCGGTGCTGGTTTTGGGAAATACATGGGGAGCCCTATGTACTTTTTCCCCCTGGATTTCCAGAACCAGGACTGGCTCAGAGCCCTGTGCTGGTTGTACTAAATACGTCATTTGTCCCCCTACGTCATTTGTCACCTGTATTTTGGCAACCAGGGCTGGTTCTGACTAGCCCGGTGCTGGTTGTGCTTAAGTATGGCGGAACCCTATGTCATTTGTTCCCTGCATTTAAGCACAACCATGACTGACTGCCTGTGTTTAAAAAAAAAAATAAAAAAAAATGGCATGGCCTCACCTCCCAGAAAACAACCAGCCCCGTGCTTTGGAGCCCCAGTATTGGTTGTACTAAATACAGGGGACAAACGACGTAGGGGTCCCCTGTATTAAACACAACCAGCACCAGGCTTTTGAGAACCTGTCCTGGTTGCCAAAATACAGGGACAAATGACGTAGGGGGTCCCATATATTTAGCGCAACCAGCACAGGGCTCTGAGCCGGTCCTGGTTCTGGAAATACAGGGGGAAAAAAAATGCATAGGGCTCCCCCTGTATTGCCCAGAACCAGCACCGGACTCAGTCTAGCAGGGGGGGGGGGGTGATGCCACAGCCAGGGGAGCCCTTTCACCAGGTCCCCCAGGCGCAGCATCACTTGTGGTTCTCCAAGTACCAGCATGCGGGGGATGCCTGCTGGGACCTGTAGTACTATCGCAAAAGACGATATTTATCTTTTCATATGCACCACACTATACATAATCAACCTGGCACCCACCGCTCAGGGGTGCCGGGGATAGCCCCGGGCTATCAGCCTGGGGTGCCCTGAGGAGGGGGACCATTTTATTGGGGGGGGTCCCCAACTCCCCAGGGACCCCTGGTCTGGGCTGACTAGTGGTCAGGGGTGATGCTGCGCTGGGGGGCCCGTTGAAAGGGCTTTCCTGGCTGTGGCATCACCCCCCCGCTAGACTGAGTCCGGTGCTGGTTTTGGGAAATACAGGGGGAGCACTATGCATTTTTTCCCCCCTGTATTTCCAGAACCAGGACTGGCTCAGAGCCCTGTGCTGGTTGCACTAAATACGGGGGGACCCCTACGTCATTTGTCCCCCGTATTTTGGCAACCAGGACAGGTTCTCAAAAGCCTGGTGCTGGTTGTGCTTAATACAGGGGACCCCTACGTCGTTTGTTCCCTGTATTTAGCACAACCAGTACTGGGGCTGAATAGCCCTGGGCTGGTTGTCCTGTGGGGGGGCTACGCTTTTCTTTTTTTTTTTTACACATTCAACTTTTAACATAGATGCGTAGATCTCACTGCTGCATTCTTCCATCTGTGACTTATTGATTTGATTTTCTCAGGTGTATACGCACTACCAGTGAGCCTTCTGTCACCCACTGATGCCCCCTTTGCACTGCACCGCTGCCACTACTATGCACCACTGCTGCTGTTGTTACCCCACACGCCTACATCCGTCTCACACTCTGCACCTCCCAAACCAACCTCCCGTTTGCTGTCCCCTCTTCTACCTGCATTAGGGTACCATTTTCTTGCCCTTCTCCCCTGCAGGTGGCCTGGTTTGCTCATCCAAACCCTGATAGTTAATAAATACGGTTTCATATGTCCCATTAAGGCTGCGAAGACATGATCTGAAATTTCTCAAAACCGATTTTCTGCCACTCAAACTTCAATAACCAATGAAATTACGATCATTAAGGCTGACACCTTAATGGACGTGTTTCCCTTTGCAATACAGATATGGTATGCCATCACACCCTGTGGTTAACGGCAGATTCAGCACTCTCACAGAATGAGATTGCTGTCACTCACAAAATGGTGGAGCTGCTAATTCACAGAATAGTGTGCTCATTGTAACACACACATGTAGTCTATGCAACTGAGGTCTAAGCAGAAAATAGAGCTGTGCAGATGGGATAAAAGTGGTGTGGATGGGGGGAGGAGACACAGCAGCGTGGATAGATGAGACATAAAGGCGTGTAGAGGAGGGAAGGTTAAGCAGTACAGAGGGAGGGGGTAGCCAAAGTAATGCAGATGGGTGGAAAACAGTGGTGCGGATGGGGGGGGAAGAGAGTGGCATGGACATGGGAAGACAGCAGTGCAGATGGGTAAAGACAGATTGGTGCAGATAAGGGAACACACAACAGTAGGGATTGGGGAAGACAGATTAGTGTGGATGGGTAGGAAGACAGTAGTGCGGGTGGCGGGAGGAGACAGTTGCACAGTTGGGGGGGACAGACTGGTGCAGATGGAGGAAGAAAGAGTTCCACAGAGGAAAGGAAGACAGCGGCGTGGCTTAGTGGAAGGCAGTGGTGCAGAAGGAAACAGAGTGGCTCGGATGCAGGGAGGTGCAGAAGGAGAAAGACAGATTGGTGCGGATGAGAGAATACAGACTACCATAGTTCAGAGACCACACAGCAGTAGGGATTGGGGAAGACAGATTGCTGTGGATGGGGAGGAAGACAGAGTGGTGCGGGGAGACAGAGTTGCACGGTTGGGGGACCAGAGTAGTGCAAATGGAGGAAGAAAGCGTGCCACAAATGAGAGAAAGACAGCAACGTGGCTGTGGAGAACGCACAGATGCAGGGCAGTGCGACTGGGGAAAAACATTGGTGCGGATGAAGGAACAAGACTATCACAGTTGGGAGACCACACAGCAGTAGGGATTGGGATATATATAGCAGCATGGAGGCATATAGGGGAAGAAAGTGTACATGCATAGACAGAGTATGATATTTTTAAAAATAAGGCAGCTGAAGGTGTATTCTACATGAGATAAATGTATGCAGTGAGAAGGATGTTGGAAGCCAGTGAGATTGTTTTGGTGATCAAATGGGAAGATTGTGGGCACTGAGTGGGATGTGGGAGCCACATAACTGCTCAAACCTCAGTTGCATAGACTGCATGTGTGTATTCCAATGAGTACACAATTCTGTGAATTAGCAGAAAATCAATAGGTTTTGTGAATTTTCAGATCATGTCTTCGCAGCCTTAATGGGACATATGAAACCGTAAGGTTTATTTGTCTATGGAATATATATAATGGGAGGTGCTACCTGATGAGACTTATTGTAGGCACAGAAACAGACTTTTTTTAATTCACTTTTCTCACTATGGAAATGCCCTGGGGTGGCTAGGCTGCGCTGATTTGGGGGGTCCTGCGCTCTGGATTTGAACCCTAGTATGTTAGGGACCTACCCTAAAGCGGTTACCTGGATATGGTGGGTTTCCCATAACCTTGGCCATGATTATGCTAAAAACCTCTATTGATTGCAAAATTTTACTGCATTTACATATTATCAGTAATTTGGAGTTGTGCACCTGAGATTTGTCTGGTTCTGTGCCTACAATTAGTCTCATCAGGTAGCACCTCCCATTATATATATTCAGGGTGTGCAGTCCAGGAATCTTTCCTACATAACGTGTTGACAGTCTGAAAGCTCACTGATGAGACTTGAGATGGGCGGGTTTGACCACCTTTGCGGTACAAGATCACACACTAGGACTAGGTGTCCGATATTGTGGAGAGAAGCCAAACCAAGTTGACATGGTGTTAGCTGAAAGACTGCCCATGTATGATGTATGAGCCATTTCTGGAATCCAAGAGGACTCTTGTCCTATGCACACTGAGTTACAGCCCAGGACATTTGCATAAGAGCAATGAGAATTGAGGAATGTCACTTTAAATTCTCTGAGATTCCCATACCGATTACATGATGACACAGTTTACTTATGAATATTGTAATGAGTTATGCTATATAAAGCTAGTGCAGTAATAAAATGATAAGCATTCAGTTTTGAAGCCCAAACCTGCATGTTGCTTCTCGTGCCTGGCCGATTATCTATATGCCAATGACTGCTGTATATTGTAATTCTGTAACCCATATATGAAATAAGAAGTTTATTTATTTTAAATTTGGCATGGTGCACAAGTTATTTTGCTTCAATAGCACTATTGATATTGTATGATAAAATGGTTACTACTAAAGCATGGAATTTCTTGCAAAATTGTCAACCAGTTAACAGATGTTTGACATGTGGTTTTTAATACCATTTTCATGGAGTATGAAAAAACACCTAGACAGCATTCTGAATAAAATGCAATGCTGCCAAATGAGAGTATCTTCACAAATTATTATGGGGTCATTGGAAACCAAGTTTGCAACTCAATGTGTCATCCTGCTCACACACAACCCCTCTTCAACCATTTAAATCTGGTGAACAAAAACATATCAGCTGTGGAACCATTCTTGGGAAAATGTACATATAATTCCCTTATTGCCCTAGGGAGCACTGCATGGGGTTACATGGAGCAAATCCTTTCTAACTAACCTTTGTTCAGTTACCTATATCTATATACAAGATCATGACAAAAAGCAGCAGATATTTACTTATGTTCAATAAAACACAAGTAAATATCTCTGTATTTACATTTATCTAAGTTTTCTGGGGACATTATAATGAAAGCTCAGTCAATATAAACGCACCAAGAATTAAAGAGTGCTTGCTTTCCAAAACAATGCAATAAGTTTAAACTGAAGCATCTCCCACAGATTGAAGTTCCTTTTGCCCATTTGAAGTTCCAAAAGTTATTTTTTCAATTAATTGATCTTCAAAGCTTTTGTCATTATTTGACTACAATTCAAATTCCTTGTGGACAAATAAATCTACAAAAGTTTTAATTCCAAGAGAGCCATTTTTAGTTATTGATTTTTTTCCTTGACTAGAGTATTTGGAATAAATCACTGATATCTGGTCTGTAACCTTTTGCGGCAATTACAGCTGCAGTCGTTTTGGATAAGTCTCCATGAGCTTGCCACATCTTGCCCCTGGGATTTTTGCCCATTCCTCAAGGCAAAGCTGCTCCAGGTCCTTCATGTTGGATGGTTTCCGCTTATTAACAGCAATCTTCAAGTCTGACCACAGATTCTCAATTGGATTGAGATCTGGGCTTTGACTAGGCCATTCCAACACATTTAAATGTTTCCCCTTAAACCACTCGTGTGTTGTTTTAGCAGTATGCTGCGGGTCATTGTCCTACTGGAAGGTGAACCTCTGTCCCAGTCTCAAATCACAGGCAGACTGAAACAGGTTTTGCTCATCAATATTCCTGTATTTAGCAACATCCATCTTTCCCTCGACTCAAATCAGTTTCCCAGTCCCTGCTGCTGAAAAACATCCCCACAGCATGATGCTGCCACCACTATGTTTCACTGTGGGGATGGTGTTCTATGGGGTGATGGGATGGGTTGGGTTTAAGCCAGACATAGCAATTTGCTTGGTGGCCGAAAAGTTCAATTTTAGTCTCATCTGACCAGAGCACCTTCCTCCATACATTTGGGGAGTCGCCCACATGCCTTTTGGCAAACTCAAATCGGGTCTTCTTATTTTTATCACTAAGTAATGGCTTTTTTCTGGCCACTCTTCCATAAAGCCCAGCTCTATGGAGTGTACGGCTTATTGTGGTCACATGCACAGATACACCAGTCTCTGCTGTGGAACTCTGCAGCTCCTTCAGGGTCACCTTTGGTCTCTGTGCTGCCTCTCTGATTAATGCCCTCCTTGCCCGGTCTGTGAGTTTTGGTGGGCGGCCCTCTCTTGGCAGGTTTGTTGTTGTACCATGTTCTTTCCATTTGACGATGATGGATTTGATGGTGCTCCGGAGGATCATCAAAGATTTGGATATTATTTTTATAACCCAACGCAGAATTGTACTTCTCAACAACTTTGTCCCTGACTTGTTTGGAGAGCTCCTTGGTCTTCATGGTGTGATGCCTCTTGCTTAGTGATGTTGCAGACTCTGGGGCCTTTCAAAAAAAGTGTGTTTATACTGACAGACCATGTGACACTTAGATTTCACACAGGTGGACTTCATTTCACTAATTATGTGACTTCTGAAGGTAATTGGTTGCACCAGAACTTTTGAGGGGCTTCATGGCAAAGGGGGTGATTACATATGCACATGCCAATTTTTAGAATTTTATTTATAAAGATTCTTTTTTATATTTTTCTCATTTCACCAAATTAGACAATTTTGTGCAGATCCATCACATAATATTCAGATTAAAAAAATTTTAAAAAAATTACAGGTTGTAATGTAACAAAAAAGGTAAAAAGCCAAGAGGTGTGAATACTTTTGTAAGGCACTGTATTTTATCTGTTTAAATAAATCACTTTAAAAAGGATGACTAAACCTAATGTTATACCAAGATGTCTTCACAATATTTATTACCACCATTAAGAATTTCTAAAGTATACACTATATAATGTATTATATATCGTTCCGACGTGGATCGGAAAAATATATCGTACACAATGCATTGTGTGTACGCCCAATCTGTTAACAAAGGTCGTTCACAGAAACATGCCATCTGCTGTACTGCACAGCAAATGGGACATTGTAATGAATGCCCTGATGCAGTCACAAGAGTAACAACATATTGCGCTGTTGTATACTGGATCATGCAGTGTGTGTATGACGCATGCAATGTATCGTTACATCGCATCATCGCTGGGTCACACATCCTATACTGTGTACACAGCTTTACACAGAGATGCCTTAAAACAATTAAAGAATCTTCACAGTTTAAAATGTATCACTATTTTCATTCAAGTCTATTTACTGCAAGTTCCCTGTGAATTATTCTTGGGGCTAGATTTACTAAAGCTTCTAAAACAGAAAAGTGGTGGTCAGAGACATAATAGCTACAATCTGATTGGTTGCTATGGGTAACAGCACCTCATGGGGGAGATGTATTATAGCGGCATGTATCGTGTTGCTATAACGCTTCCTGCTTCACCTCATTACCGAGGCGAAACAGGAAGCACTATCGATGAGATGTATTAACATCTCAACGGCTGGAGCAGGGGAGTGATAACTTCCCCTCCGGCGATCCCCGCTAGAGCCCACAGCGCATTAGCCTAGTGCTGATGCACTGTGTTTCACTCACGGCCGGCTCCACTAAGCATGTGCGGGATCCCACAAGTATCGCGAGATCCCGCGTGCAGCCCTGGAGCCGGCATCCACCGCAGCAGGGACAGCGTTGTCCCTGCTGTGGGGATAGGGCTTCGCCAAGCTGCAGCGGTCGATATCGATAGCTTAGTGTTCACTCTAGGTCTAGCTCTAGGTCCGGCGGCAGGAGGGGCGCCGGACCAAGAGCTAGGGCACTTCTGCACACACCGAAGGCGCGCGCGTGCCCGAAAAGGGGACATGGTCAATGAAAAGGGGGTGTGTCTTTATGACGCGTCCCCTTTTAGTCACACTTGGGGGCGTGCCCGGCACACACGGACATGCTGGGCAGTCCCTAAGCGCGCTGTCACTGTGAATGGATGCCGGCGGTGACCGCTGCTCTGCTATCTTGTAGATAGCGGTGATAATGACAGGGGCGCATACCGCCCCTGTCATTTATCGCCCAGCCCCCTTATCATACATGGGAGAGAAGCTGTATCAGCGCACATAACATGCGCTGATGCCGACTCGGCGATTAGTACATCTACTGCCTTGTCTGTCTTAGAAACTTTAGTAAATCTCCCCCTTGGTGTCTATAACTCTAGTATTCTGTAAAACTAGGTATTTTTTTCCCACACAATATACTACAGGTTGAGTCTCCCATATTCAAATTTTCCCGAAATACGTAATATTCGGAAATACGTAACTTTTTTAGCATGACTGATATAGTGAAACCTTTGCTTTTTGATGGTTCAATGTACAAAAATTTTGTTTAAGGCACACAATTATTAAAATAAAGTATACAATTACCTTCAGGTTTTGTGTAGAAGGTGTATATGAAACATAATTGAATTTTATGTATGTACACAAACTTTGTGTGAACCACAATAGTATTGAAAATATTGTATAAAATGACCTGCACGCTGTGTGTATCAGGTGTATATAACACATAAATGCATTCTGTGTTTAGATTTGGGTCCCATTCCCAAGATATTTCATTAGGATATGCAAATATTCCAAATACGGAATATTCCGATATCCAAAATACCCCTGGTCCCAAGCATTTTGGATATGGGAGACTCAACCTGTACTACTACTACGTAGAGTTTGTTTTTTTTTTCAAGTGAATATTCACCAGGCTAGGTCTTAGTAGTTACGTTTGGGAAAGTGAGGTTAGCTCAATGTGTAAGCTTTAGGTGTGGTGCCATTTACTTGGTCAGTGCTGTTTGAAATCAGTGGCATATATTGGCTGGCTTAAAGTCTGCTTGCCCCAGTGGGCTGATCCGTGGGCTGCCCTGTGGCAAGTTAAGCTTCACTTTTGAGTTGATGATGAACCATTGACATCCTCAAAGCACATTAATATTCACTGGCACAATTACTGCGATTTCTCTCTGCTCTCTCTCTACCTTAAACTACTCTGTCCGACTATTGGCACTCCTAATTGAAATTCCTATTTTCACCAATCCCTTTTCTTGTTCTATTGTCTGGTTAATCCTGATCCATTCAAATGTACTGTCTTCCACTCACTGTGAATATTCCTACTGTCACAGTAGGCTAATTGACAGAGTGACAAATCATTAATGTGTGATTAAAAGGTGAACATTGAATTATTGTTTTTCCGACAGACTTACAATTATTGTCTTTCACGGTTTCTTCAGTCTCTCTCTTTATGAGAGCCATTTAGTAGGTTTTTTCACTATTCGTTTTTTTTTGCTATTCTCATAACTATTTCTTTCCTATTTCATTAATTCTTTCCTCTTTCTAATATCTATTCTCTCAATACATCCATATTCTCTCTAGGGTGTGGTATAATGTGTCGACACTAACAATGTTGTGGATGTCGACAGCTCGAATGTAGTCAATGGAATTTTATATTTAAACCTAACTAACAGTAGCCTAACCCTAACAACCGCAGTTCAGAACACCAGCAGCCACAGAGACAGTTATCAACAGCACGGAGCACTCTCACTATACCCACGCACCTGCAGCTTTCTGCTGCTTGCCAATTAGCAGTCTCCTCGTGCTGGAGACTACAAACCAACAGACCACCGAATTCAAGCAACAAGCCCAACTTGGCTACTCAACACCACAGTCCGGCTGTTACTAACAGCCGGGTTTTGCAACTTATTGCCACTCACTGCACACAGAGTCAGCACTTCTCTCTGACTGGAGTCAATTTACAGCTATGGAGCTACCAGCACTTATAGGACATCGCTGCAGTCACATATGATCCATCTACCTCCAGCGTAAGTCGACTTTGATTACAGACTCTGGGAGTGTGCAGGCATAACGTGTTACACGTATAGCCTCTGTTTACCCTTGCTGAGTAACGCTCTTTCACCAGTGAATAATTATCTGCATGTAAAGGCAAAAAGGTATCCACTACCCGATTAAACAGAGCAATTAAACGATAACGACATAGTTATCGTTCGATCGCTTGTTAATCGGGCACAAATCGGACAGCTTAATGTTAAAAACGACTAGCAATGCACACTCCCGCTGGTCGTATTTGACATCTATCATCGCCCAAACATGCTGGTCAATCTGCCGATAACAACAAATTGGTCATGTTCGGGGATGAGGGAGGGTGCCTGCACTGAACAACTGATCGTTCAGTGTAGGCACAGAACAGACTGTGAAATGACTGCACGATTACAATGTCGTAATCGTACAGTCATTTCACAGTCTGCTAGTGGATACGCACCTTTACGGTTTACTTAGTTTGCAGTCCAAACTGAGCTGGCTTGTTTTAGATACAATTTAAAAGTATCACTTTGAATTGGAAACATTGTTGCTGGAATGTGTTACTTTCTACGCTCACTCCATATCTATTGGCTACATCTATTTCTACCCTTATGTGCGAAGGAAGAAATTTAATATTAACGGTTTCTGCATAATTTTAGATTGGCTGCTGCTACTTTCGAGCTTCTGCCGCTGTGTTCCGAACACTGTTGATTGTCACAATCATATTATTATATATAGTTTTGATGCAATACAACATTCATTTTAGTGATCTTTAAGTCTGTTAGCTACTCTTTCAAATTATTATTGTTGTTTTTAATAAAGTGTTTCAGAAAACACCCAAGTCCATATAAAAATATTTTTTTGAATGTTGACATACTGTTCTGTCATTCCCTCAACTCTCAGCTATTTTCCAATTGTTTTCGCGGCCCACATCTCCCGTCTAAAGTGACAGGAGATTGCGGGCCGCTATGCAATTGTTCTAGATTTTCGTGCTGGTCGCGCCCAAAGTGGTCGGGTTTAGCCGCGTAAAGCAGCTAAACCCGACCAAAGTGCTGGGCGCGATCGCGAAAAGTGATGGTTGGGCGCCCAAACATGTCACTTTTCGCACATTTCAGCTCTCATCCCTCAGGGGTTGCGAGCTGAAATGTAGCGCTGGCAGCTGATCGTGCCTGACAGGAGCAAGAATTGAATAGCTCCGTCGGGCACGATGGGGGCAGGAATCAATTGAATTCCGCCCTTTGTCTCTCAACCCCTGCAAGCCTTGGCAGTTGCATACATTGTCTGTCAGTGTAAGGGAACTGTATTTGCTTCAAGACAAGGCTTATGACCTTACATAGCTTATAAATGACCATCTTTCACATCATATTTTTATTTGTCTTTCTTAATATTGAATTTAAACAAAGAAAAACAAAATAAGGACTGAAGTAATTTACCACATATGGCAGCCGCGGAGAGGTGTCCATCATCAAAGTGGGGAAAGAGGATGAGCTGGGGAATAAAGACTGTATTGTAAAGCCAGATGAAAAAGATAAGCCCCACACAGAACCATCCTTGTGGGTCAACAACAAAGTGTATAGGTATCCCCATTGTTCATAGTCTCAGGACACTTCTCACAGAGAACACTGGACCGAAGAAGCAATCTGTAGACATGATAAAGAGCATATTAGTCATACTCAATGTGCTGTGACTCTTAGTAGTTTGAACAACCATCTCTGTTTTTCTTCATTTATGGTGTGTGTGAAAGTGTATATTAAAAAAAAAAAAAAAAAAAAAAAAAAAACACAATACAGGTTACCAGGATCACCACTACATAAATCAGAAGTGCATGTTTAAGACAATATAAAAAAATCAATTTAGAGTTGTTGAACATAAAAATAAAATCAGAATATTTTGAAACTCAATTCCAGTACTAAGCAAAGTGCAGCCACATTATGTGGCCAGCCTGCAAAGAGGCAACACACCATTCAGTACAAAAATATAGGCAAAATAACCCCCTTGTGCAGCTAGAATTAACCAGGCACTTGAATAGAGGAGTAGTGAGCAACAGACAGCCCAGGGGCCACCTGTGGCTGGGCATACCATCACCTTAATTCCCACTATAACCCATTCTCTGTTCTATCTCCTAAAGCAGAGAATAGACTGAACAAGAGTAGCTGGATTCCATGTCACATGACCTATGTGTTACAGAGAGGAGTGCGCTCCTGTGCTATCTCAACCCAGCGCACACCTCTGTCTAAGAACGTCACTTTACTGCACATATATGCAGTACTCAGCTCCACAGGTGAGACCACTATAATCTGCTGCTATTGTGGCTACCACCAGAGACTTCCGCTGTGCACCGCTGTTATCACTGTGTTACTACTGTTACCAATAAACCTGCAAGCCTGGTTAAGGACTTTCTGTGTGGACTAACTACCATTTTACATTCTGCTGGTACTTATTGAAACTTCCCAGGTTCTACAACAATTAGTCATATCAATACTATGCAAAAAGCTGGGAGGTCACGCAGCACATGAAAGCAGTATGAGGGGGAAGTGCAGTGTGGATTGTGTATAAGTATTTTTACATAATTGTTGGCAAGTGGCATTCAGAGGGCAATTGGCAGAATTTTGAAGGCCATCATATTCTGGTTCAGAATGGGCAGATTACTCATGTTCAGTATAAGTGTTGAAGCAATTAAGGGGCATTTTGTAATTAGTGATATGAGTATGCTTTGGTCATTATGGGGTCATTTTTTAAAGCTGCACATGCGGCAACTTGACTTCATCAAGATGTTCATCATAGCTTAAGAGAATGACCCAATGGAAGGGGCACAGACTTACCTTGTACCTTGTTTGGTAGTGTGATAATGAGGTTTAAAGAAATGACTGACCAGGTACAAGAAAGAAACACAAAACATAACATGCATAAAGAAATATCCTAACATTATATATGGGTGCATCAATTAGCCTTGAGGTTCTGCAGCAGCCTCATGAATTATGCTCATGCCTTTCTGAGGTGTGAGCAAAAATAAGAAATCATTTACCAAAACATCATGCGGAAATATAACCACACTGCTACTACAGCATCTTTTAGCTAACTGAAGATCCCCCTATGCAGGGAGAGCTAGGGGGTGTGTGCCCCGAATGCTGCATTTGAGGGGTCGTGGGCACAATCAACCTGCTGGCGCCGTCTAATCTGACAGTGCCGGCGGCTCTTGCCCACCACCATTATAGTGTGCAGGGGTGGCTGAAGGTACGAGCTAACAGGGTTATCGCTAGTAATGCCGCAAGCTGAAGGGCACAACCCTGCGCCCCCAGATACACGGCAATAACTAGAGAATGCTAACCTTCGCTGCCCAGAAGGACCTTCTTGATGTCAGGCGTTGGGCAGAGTCGGGATGGGTCCAGGCAGCGGCGGACAGTGGGAGTGGTCAGGTGGTGACTGAACAAAGAGGAAAAGGGGGCGTCCGTGTTGTGTGGCTGGCAGGCTGCAGGACCCCAGGAGACAAACGGCCAGCATAAGGGTCAGATTTGTGTGTAACAAAAAACCAATTGTGACATACAGAGTTTTTCCTTGAACCATCATAAAGTCATTCCCTAGGGATTCTTCCCTTTTGTTGGAGGAAAACATACAATGGGGGTGGGTAGGTGTGCCCATTATGGAGAAGGGGAGGTGCTATGGGGGATAGTGTGTGTGTGAGGTTATGTGGGCAATTTTTGTGCAATGAGCTGCGAGGAGCATAATGTGCAAGGGGCATTACTGCATGGCATAATGTGTAATAAGTAGTGCTCCACTGGAAAGCAGGCAGGGCAGGGTGCAGGGGTTGCCGGCCGTGAGCTTCTGAGCATACCTAAGGCAGGCTCGTTCCTGAGAAGGTGGTGTGGCCAATCAGGGAGGGGCATGTCCTTGGGACAATTGGGTAGGGCGCGGCGCCCCTCTAAAACAGCCTAGTGAGAACACTAAATAAGGGGCATTACTGTGTGGTATAATATGCAAGGGGCATTACTGGGTCACAAAACCACACATCCTTTTCAGGAGCGTGCACACAGAAGGCATACCATCTTTGTTTGTTAAAAAGCAAATGTAATGTCATACAGCTCCCCTCTCAAACCATCAATATGTTTTAATGAATGATGGTGATATGTATCAAGATGATTTTTACATAAAATTATGCTTTTATGCATTGTACCTATGTACTAACAGCACAATGCAGGAGATTTCACAGAAATCTCCGGCAAAGTGATAATTAGCACTGCAGGTCACAGTCCCCATTATTATCAATGGGGACTAAGGGTCTGATTCAGAGCCGCTCGCAAAAAGCGAGCGCTTGCTCTGAATCAGGGTGGGCGCTTGTTTTTTAAGTTGCGGCCTCCTGGCCGCTCGCATAGCTGTGGGTGACCACCCACAGCTTAAGCGAGCGGCTAGGTGATGGTTGAGATGGTCAAGACCATCGCGACCATCGGGCTTGCGACGAGACCCTTACGGTAGGGTCTTGTGGCCGCAAGACCCAGTGGACTTCCTGCTCTAATAGAGCAGGAAGTCCACCTACTGACATCACGAGTGATGTCAGTAGGGCCGCCCACAAACGGCAGGCGTTCCTGCAGGAACGCCTCTGTTTGCCCAGCAACCCCCCTCCCCGCCTTCCAAACGGGGCGAGCTGTCGATCAACATTGATAGCTGCCCCTTTTGGATGCGAGCACTGGAGCAAGTGCTTTTTGCGCTCGGTCCGGGGCTCGCGCATGCGCAGTGCGCACTGGCCCACCATCGACCCGGTTGTGAGCGGGTCTGGATCAGGCCCTAAGATCCGACCCCTATGTACTAAACTCCAAAAAGTGAAGCTGTTCGGAGTTTAGCCCCAGTAGTTTACACCATCTTCAGATGGCGCTGACGCTGTGTGCATGCGCAGTGTCAGCTTCCCCCAGAGAAGTCTTTCACTTCTGTGAAGGACTTCTTCTAAATGCTCGGAATATAACTCGTAGGGACTGAGGTTACCATAACCGCTGTCCCTGCGAGTTTCCCTTGGTACATAGCGGGGATATTTTCATTAAAAATGAAAACATTCCCGGCGAGATTGATACATCATAATCGCCTCAGTGCCGCGATTATTAGTACACAGACCCCTGAATCTTTTAAAAGCAGCGGTTTCATAAGGTATCTTTTAAAATAGCAAATATATCACCAAATTCTTCTACAAATCATTTCTCCTTTTCAAAATCACTCTAGACGGCAAACAGATTTTGGCTGCTGGACACAGCTCTGATATGAAATCGGCATATAATATGAAAGCAGATAGGTGAGGAAGGAAAGACAGGATGTCAAAGAAAACTCAAGTCAAGTCTCTCCGCATGAATTAACCATGTGACCATCATTGTCATGGCAGTCACATTACACTATGGAAATCTTAACCTACATCACATGGAGCAGTCCAAAGAAACAGATGAAGGAGAAATTAACAATCTTACCTCTGTCTGTTATTCCCGTCCCGTTTTTTTAAAATTTTTATAAATTTAAAGTGCAACAGTATTCTATGGGATTGCTGCATAACACTTTTTTTTTTTTTTTTAAACATATTTTATTAGAAAGATGAGAGACTGTACAAAGATGGCCTACGCAGAGGTCTAGTAGCATTGACATGCTAGTGTTCACTCTAGGTCCGGTGCCAGGCAGGGCGCGGGACCTAGAAAAAGGGCACTTGTGTACACGCTGAAGTAGCGCGCATGCCCGAAGAGGGGGCGTGTCTTGATGATTCGTCCTCTTTTCGTCACTCCTGGGGGCGTCAATGGCACTTACGGATATGCCAGGCAGCCCCCAAGCGCTGCGGTCACTGTGAATGAATGCCGGGTGCATGCGCCCGGCATCAGTTCACCGCCGGTGACCGCTGCACCGCCGTTTTACCAACCCCGGGACACTGTGGCCCACGGGAGGGGACAGAACCCGCAGTCTGTTTCAGCCGGGCGCCGCACCGGAGGCCAGGGTGCTTTCTGCCCTTTAGAAATAGGGCAAGGCGTGGCACCCCACTGAGACAGCCTGGCGGGAATGCTACATGCCATATCACAGAGGTAAGCAGGTGGATAAATCGCCTATAGCACAAGGTACTCAATAAGCAATTGTGAGGACATATCAATTATACAATTGAACAGTCTCATGTATTTTTTCCTATATTGGAAAGAGAATAAGATATAAGAGAAATAGAGGAAAAGAGAGTAAGGGCAAGAAAAAGGAAAAGCTAGAGAAAAAATAATTGTGGGGGGGGCTCAACTGGATAGGACAATAGCAAAGCGACTCGGCAGGCTAGAGACAGGGACTATCAGGGGTATTCAATATGGGAGCGATAAGTCAGTTTTTTGCGTTAATATCGGAGGTATGACGTCATTATCGCAGGTTTTACTTTTACACCGTATTCAATTTCAGAGACTTATCGCAGTTTTGAAAAGTCTTTGATAAAAAACGGGGATAACTTTTCACCACTGAATAGGTGGCGAAAAAAAGTGCAGAATTGGGGTTTAGGGGTGCAGGTTTAAAAAAAAATAGCCTGCACCCTTCAGAATGAGCCCTTGAAACGGTCTGCATCAAAAAAAAAAAATCGGGACACCCCAAAAAAAGCACTTTGAAGTTGAGGGCCAAAAAAAAAAATGTTGGGGAACAAAGTAAAAAAATAGCGAACTTGACTCTGGGGGGGTCCCCAAGTATGCCCCAGGTGTTTTTTTCATTGCAGCTCCTTGCGCAAGTGGGTTTTTCATGATTTTTTTCAAGTCTCTTTTGCAACATTAAAATATGCTGACCCCCATTTTCAAGTACCCCAAATTTGCTGGGCATAGTTTTTTTTCGCAAAAAAAAAATTCTAAATGCTCTTCTGCACCACTTTCTTCAAAGTCGCATTTATGCACTTGCCGCGGCTATTAGAAACCCCGACTTCCTTCAGGAGTTAAATATGGGGGTACCCATAGTGATCCCCCATGTCTAGACATCATTAGGGGGGTCCCTAGAATATTTCCCAAAAATTCCCGTTTTTGTTAACCTTTAAAAAAAAAATTGTAAAAATTTAGAAAAAAAATGACATAAGGTCCCCCCCCCCCCAAAAGCCAAACCAGTCCCAGGCTAGCCAGCCAGTGGTGGTTTCTAAAAATACGGGGAACAAAATGTGTAGGGTTCCACCGTATTTTAGAAACCAACACCAGGCTGCAGGGACTAGTGCTGGTTTTAAATATAGGGGGCAAAAACGACGTGGGGTACCCCTTATATTTAAGACCAGCACCAGACTCAACCAACCGGGGTTCAATGCCACAGCCCGGAGACCCAATCACCGGGGCTCCAGGTCCAAAGCATTACACCCCAAGTCGGTCAGCGCAAGCTGGTGATCTCGGGGGAATTGGGGACCACCCAAAAAAGGGTCCCCCCTCTCCCGAGCACCACAGGCTTACGCTGAAGCCTGGGGCTCATCCCCATACCCCTGGAGCGGTGGGTATGGGGGTAATAGGGGGGCCAAATAATGTAAGACTATTGTAATTTACAGTGGAACTACAAGTGCCAGCATGCCTGCCATTTTGCACTTGTGGAACTACAAGTGCCAGCAGACATGCGGCACCTGTAATTTCACTGTAAAATAAATAGTTGAAAAAAGACAAAACACACACACCGTGCCCAGTATAAGTTTATTACATACACCTACCCATTCACACATACTTACCTATACCAGATGTTCGGTCCCCTTGTCAAGTAGAAATCCATGGTAGCTGGCCCTGCAAGAAAGATTTCATACTCACCTACATCCAGCGCTGGTCTCCCTAATTACTGGGGGTTTTTTTTGTTTTTTTAAAACACACATGCCAAACACAAAAACATAAACTATTAACATCCTTGGCGGTCTTCAATTGTTATAGTCCACCAGATCTTCCGTCTAAAGTGATGGAAGATCGCGGGGCGCTATTCAATTGTTGCAGATTTCCGCGCCCATAGTGCTACCCCCGACCAAAGTGCTGGGCGGGATTGCGAAAAGTACCAATTGGTCGCCCAAACAGGTCACTTTTCGTCCATTTCAGCTCCCACCCCCCTGGGGCCGCGAGCTGAAATGGTGCACCGGCAGCTGATCGCGCCCGACATGAGCAACAACTGAATATCTCCTGTCAGGCGCGTAGGGGAATGGCGTAAACTGTGGGTGCCAATATCTGGAATGCATCACATTCCGGATATTGGTAAATTTGGCAGCATAACATCCCCCATAGAAACCTATGGGGGATGCTGCTGCCAGCGATAATGTTTTCGGGGATTATACCTCAAATATACTTTGATAAATGGGCCCCTTAGGGAGTTAAATAGTAAAAATATTAGCTACAGCAGTTTTTAATGGAGTCAAGGAGACATTCAGTTATACAAAAGTAAAATCAGTATGAACTAGTTCATTAGGTAAATCCCATACTGGAAGCTCACATAAGTGAAACTCTTCAAATATCCTCAAAATGCATCAATATAAATTATAAAACAAAGAAATACTAATCAGTAAGTTATTTACTGTTTAGTGGGTGGAGTGTTACAAAGAGACCAGCAGGTGGGTAAACAATTAGGAATTTGAATGAACAAGAAATCCATCTAAAATAAATAATACTGTTGACACGCCCTCACTAAACATTACCTATGGGCGAAAACCCTATTATCTTTATCACCCAATGTAGAGATGCTACTGAGTTACAAAAGTCGCTGCCCTTGTGTATGCTTATCTCCACAGCATCTGAAAAGACCCAAGACCTGTCCAGAAAACTGACTTGCATTCAATTATGCATTAGCCCTTCAAGACTCTAATGCCATGAAAGGGACAGAGATTCTTTAGACTTATATCACTGGGCTTTAGACTTATATCACCTTTGACTTTAAAAATAGCCCCACCCTTCTTGCTCCCACTAATCTTAATTATGTGTGTTCATCATGCCTTGGGACTCCTCCGTCCCCTTCGGGGTCCACGATTTATTGCCAGTTATTTATATAGCGCACACATATTCCGCAACGCTTTACAGAGAAAATTTGCCCATTCACATCAGTCACTGCTCCAGTGGAGCTTACAATCTATGTTCCCTACCACATGTACGCACACAGGTTAATTTTTGTTGGGTGCCAATTAACCTACCAGTATATTTTTGGATTGTGGGAGGAAACCCAACCAAGCACAGGGAGAATATACAAACTCCACACAGTTAGGACCATAGTGGGAATCAAACCCTTGACCTCAGTGCTGTGAGGCAGTAATGCTATTACATTTACATAGGCCTCCACAATGGAAGTAATAAATCACAAGTAGGCCACAAGCAGAACCCCTTCCATCTCTGCCTCTTGCTCCCATTAATCAATGGTACCAGTGTGAAAACTATTGCTGCACGGACCTTATACATGAGAAACCTGAAGCCTCGCAATGAGGAGGTGAAGCAGTCACAGAGCTCTGTTTGAAGCCTACACAAGTGTCAGCGTACTAAAGGAGAGCCTTTGCTGATCTTGTGCAACGGTCACAAATATCATTGCTACCTACTGTGTAAATGGTCATATATTAAATTTTTTAAAGCTCTGCAACCTATTCTTTATGAAAACAGAGAAGCATGTTTAACAAACAGAGGCTGAAGAAGAACATTAAAGAATAATGTTTTCCTTTACATTTCAACCATTTTTAGATCCTTCTTTTTGAGCTTGTTTACAGGAGTGCTCCTTTTTCCATCCATCACATTCTGAATGGAACAAACCTGAAGGCAAAGCTTAGTGAACACAGCCCTGAGAATCCCTATGGTAACATACACAGTCTCCTTATATTACCAGCAGCAGAGACCAGAAAAACTGGAAAGTTTAAAGAATAGATATTTCATACAAGGAGTTTTAAAACAATTGTTTAAGGCTAAATCCCAGTCACCTGACTGACTTCAAACCATTCCATATGCTGCAAACCTGCATGGTTAAAGAGCAAGTAAGCAACTTTCACAGTAACGTAAATTAAAGACAGTTGAATAGCTTGTCTAAAATATAGATTATTATTTTTTCCATGAGAGCAACCATTTCTAGTAGGGAGACGCCTCTCTATCTTACATCACTCTGGATCAATGAAAGATGAAACTTCTGCTGCACATTTCAATCTTTATCGAACATCTAATCCAAAGTAGACAGACTGCTAGGGATATGTAATGTGGCTCCAGCCAAAGGATTTGGACACAGATCAATACAACTTTATTTTTTTTAAATAAAGCTGTAGTGCAAGACTGAACAATTAACCTCATTTATCAGCTATGAACAGAACCACTGTGATCAGAGAAGGGATTATTGGACAAACCCAAAAACTGTTAAAGCTGTACTACCACCTAGGAAAATATTTTTCACTCACTAGAGAGCCACGTAGTGGTCCACGCAGGCTTTATTTAGAAAGGCTACACTACTATTGTAATACAGAACCATGAAATCAATAAAGCTCAAATGACTGCAGAGGGGGATGTGTGCACAGGAAGACCAATCAAAAGCTGTAAGGTATTGGGTGCAGCTTGTTTTTTAACCCCCATCCCCATTTTCGGCTGAGGCAAAGATGCGCTCTGCAAGCAATGTTATATCCCTTATAGCCCTTTCACATCGCAAACCCGGGTCGGACCCGGGTTTCGAACCCGGGTCAGGGCCTTTCACATCACCATAATAACCTGGGTTAGTCCCGGGTTATTGCAGATTTGGTGCCTTTTAACTCATCCCAGGTTGCCCATGTTAAAACAGTGTGATGTAATTTTTAAAGGATTTTACTGGCTCACAATTATGATGACGTTTTCAGTAAAGAAAAAGGAAGGGCTGGGGAATGCTTGCAGTGCAGCAATCATGGCCGACAGAGCACATGTCACAGATGCAAAGTGTGCAAAGGGCCTGATGCAGAGACGGACGCTTTGAACGAGCGCTCGCTCTGAATCAGGGAGTTGTTTTTTTTTGTTTTGTGAGCGGCCAGGTTGATGGTCGCGATGGTCACCATCGGGCTTGCGACGAGACCCTTGCGGTAAGGTCTCATTGGCCGCAAGCCCCAGTGAGCTTCCGGCTCTAAATAGAGCCGGAAGCTCACCACTGACATCACTAGTGATGTCAGTGGGGCCGCCCCCAAACGGCAGGCTTTCCTTCGGGAACGCCTCCGTTTGGCCAGCCACCCCCCCCCCCCCGCCTACCAAACGGGGTGAGCTGTCAATCACCTTCGACAGCTCGCCCCCTTTGGTGCGAGACCCAAAGTGACCGTCGCTAGCTTGGTTTCGCGCATGATGGAGCCGGCTCCGTCGTGCACATGCCCAGTGGGCAAACATCGACCCGGTTGCGAGCGCTCAGCGCTTGCGACAGAGTCTGAATCAGGTCCAAAGTGTGCAGTGCAGGACAGTAATGTAAATACAGAGACACGTGCTCTGTGTGCAGGCTGGTCAGCTGACTGGAAAAAGCCAATCATCACTATTTTCTCAGACCCGGGTCGAATATCCCAGGTCTGTACCATTTAAGAGCCAAATAACTCGGGTCCGACCCGTGTTTAACCCGGTGCATTTTAAAATCATGTCGACCCGGCAACAACCCGGGAATAACCCGGGTTATTTTGGCGATGTGAAAGGGGTATTACACATCGCAAAAATAACCCAGGATATTGCAGGGTCCACCCGAGTCAAGATGTAGTGTGAACACGCCACCAAACAAATTCTCGGGTCGAGTAACCTGACATTTCAATCGACCAGGGTTGAACACGGGAACAAGCCGGGTTGAAGTGCAGTTTTATAACAGGCCCTACCCGGGTTATCCAACCTGGGACGCAGCAAACACCGATTGGATTATCCTGGGTCTCACTTGATGATGTCAGCAGCCAGACCCACAGACAGCACACTGCAGACAACAGCAGAGGCAGCATTTTGGCAGTCTGGAAGGGGTTAATACCACTACTGTCATTACAGTGATGGCTAATTGGAGTGATGAAGAAGTGAACTGTACACTATGTTGTCAGAAGCTTCATCATGCTCTCACTGGCTGAATCAAATAGTAGAAAAGCACAAACAGTCATGATCTCAGGGCTACACAGTGGTAATCCATCAGCCATGATTCTTGCAATGCTGTGAGCAGTCCCCACCCGTCCCTTGTGTTCCTTTTTGTGATCTTATCTTTGTGAGCTTGAAAAAGTCAATTTTTAATGGCATCCATAGGGTTTTACAGGGCTGAACCGGGTTCAGTGTGAACAAGGCCAACCCGTGAATAACACTGGCCGAAGGTGCAGTGTGAAAGTGGTCTGACCCGCATCTCAGCAAGTCTGGACCCGTGTTCAAAATCCCGGGTCAAAGCCAGGTTCACAATGTGAAAGGGGTATTAGCAACATCCTACAGTAGCAAAAAAACAAAAAATTATTACGTCAGTTACAATTAAATGGCATAACTTCCTTTGTTACTCAAAACTGGAAACAAAGTTGCTAAATCGTTGTACAGTTCCATAATCACATTGGGCTTAAGTGTAAAAATACAGCAACTACAGGAATTCCCTGTTCTCCCCATTTATTATCATGTTGTACAGTTATAGTTCAATGTTATGCAGATGACTAGAAGTAAAGAAAGGCAAATTGACAGTGAAATCCCCAGCCAGAAACTATTTAATGAGCAGATGGACAGGTCAAATTTAAAGTCGATATGGATTTTTACTAAAGTGCAGTACCATTTCCAATTGGGTGGAGAAGCTAAGGGGAATCAGCACCATTGCCTATACACTGATGTGACACTATGACAGGTTACATTTAGTTTAGAATTTCCTGCTCAGAAACGCATGTAAACTACAACTGGGTCTGTTCTGTACAAATCACATCAAGTGCAGTACAATATAAATTAAAAGATGTCTACTGGGCTTATAGGAGATAATTTAATCAATTAGTGTCATGGACACAGATGCACCATAGTTTACAGCAAGCCATTATTATTCTTATTAGCACACTGACATTTGTGGTCCCAGCATTGGTAGGAACAGTAAAGAAAGTAACTGGTACTGTAACTGGTGTAGAATAGTAAAGCTGGGTACACACCTATACAATCATCGGCCGTTCATCCAAAATCGAGAGAACGGCCGTTGGATTGTATACGCTGTCCCAATGCAGGAGCGCTAGCCGATAAACGGCTTTTAACGCTCCTGCAACGGTCGGGATCGGGAGGTCGCATCTTATGTACTGTTTAATATTTATCGGTTGGACCTCCCGATCCCATAGAAGCCCGTACACACTGTGCTATGTCTACAGTGTGTACGCAGCAGACAGGGGGTTACACTGGGGACAGACTGCACAGCTGATCGGGACAGTTTTACCCGATGAGCATGCAACCGAAAAAGTGTGTACCCAGCTTAATGCTGGCCATACACTAGTATGATGCAATTCATCGTACGTTTTCCCTTGAACTCCACGGCAGCTCCCTGGCAGTCCTAGCCGCACGATCAACGATTAGTGATTTTTTCACACACGTTCTGCATACGATTACGATATACAATATGGGCTGCACATCTATTCATACGATATGATAGAACAGTGGCAGAAGCGCGCATCGGATCCGATCCTACCTAAATACTACACGATTTCGACAACTCATCGTACAACGCATCTAAAATCAGGCAATCTGCCGATATTGCGCTAGTGTATGGCCAGCACACAGCAGTAGTAATGTGTTATATACTAGGTTTACTACATCAATATCATTTAAGAAGTTTGTGATGAATGACTGCACAGAGTTGGGGGGTCCCCAGTAATGTCACACAGGTTCCTTACAGCACTCTATGAAATAAGGCCATGTCCTCTCCACAACACAGGGAGCAGTCCCAGCAACCACACCTATAGCTGCAGCCATTCATCCTAACGCGGCTGTAATGGCGCCATGTACCACTTTAGCCCTATCATTGTGAAATACAGCAGAGGCACTTCACATAAGCAATATCTGTATAATATACAGGTATTATATGCAGTGTATGCTTTACTCACATAGCGCCGGGAAATGGGAAAATAAATACGGGCACTCACCGAGCACAAACTCCACTTTAGCAAGAGACAGACCCTGAGTGCACTCACACCTGTCCCGCTGTGTTCCTGCTGTCATAGACACAGTTTCATTTCCCCATGATATGACTTCCCAGCTCCCACAGCTTCCTGTTCCTGCAGCACCGCCCCGCACACTCCTACACTACACCCAGCACAGCGTGCAGCGCCTCGCACTGACTGATCTAATATCATACAGTCTATACTATGTGTACGGGCAGTCACACACTGTCACTGGCTGTGCTGCTTCCTGCTGCAATAGCCAATTACAGCCCTGCCTCCTTCCGCAGACGAGACGCCGCCGCGTCATCTTATCAGCCCCAGCTTACTCGTTACGAGATGTATCAAAACTTATTAAAGAGATGCAGTGGAGAATTTTCTCATAGACTTTGGTAGATAAATCATGATAGCCAGAAACTGATTAGTTGCTATGGGCACTTAAGGTGCGTATCCACTAGCAGATAGTGGAATGACAGTACGATTACAACATTGTAATTGTACAGTCGTTCCTCATACCCTGTAGTGTTGGTGCGTATCCAAACAGGCCAATTGAACGATAACGACGTCATTATCGTTCAATCGCTTGCTAATCGTCCGCAAATCGGACATGTAAATGTCAAAAACGACCAGCAATGCGCGTGCCTGCTGGTCATTTTTGACATCTATCATCGCCCGTACATGCTAGTCAACCTGACGATCACGTCAGGTTCAGCATGTACGGGGATGATGGATGTGCCTAAACTGAACGTTCAGTGTAGGCACATCACAGACTGTAACGGCAGCACGATTAGAATGTCATGATCGTGCTCATGTTTCACAGTCGGGAAGTGGATACGCATCTTTACACTAAACAATATGTCGTTCAGTGTGGGCACCCTCCCTCATCCCTGAACATGGTCAATCTGTCGTTATCAGCGGATTGACCAGCATGTTCAAGCGATGATTGATGTCGAAAACGACCAGCAGGAGCCTGCATCGCTGGTCGTTTTCGACATTTTAATGCACGATTAATGAGTGATGGAACGATAACAATGTCATTATCGTTCCATCACTCATTTTAATCGCCTAGTGGATACGCGGCAGCATGGTCTATGGATTTCAGTGGGCACCTCAGTCTACATGCTACTCTGAATAGGCCCTGTTATACCCCTTTTCCACTGACCTCAAAATCCTGGGTTATTATACGTGAGCGCGCATCAGTGGATTGAGAACTCCGGGTCCTGTTTCCAGCATGGGGTGATTGGCGCTTAGAGAGGATGTCATCTCCAAACGCTGCCTGAAGAAATCCACTGCACACAGGTGCAATGTGAACGGCACTGATACACTATAATGTAATAGGGGGCTGTCACGGGTCTGACCCAGTTTGGTACCATGTTCCAAATCCTGGTTCAGACCTGAGACTTGAATGTAAAAGGGGTATTAGTGATATACAGGGCACAAAAGCGCAAACTGTCTGTGTGTGTGTGTGTGTGTAGGGGAGGGGGGGTAGCATCTCCCACTGCGTATGATGGAGATGAGACATCATTCAGGGTTATATTACAGATAGAAAGAAATGGAATCAATATACGGAATATAATAAATTTAAATTCTTGAACACCAAAAATCATTCAGTAGCATAAAATGTAAGCCTGTCTGACATAACTGCGCCCCTAATACATTATCTGATGCGGTTTCTTTTTTTTCTTTCTTCTAAGAGTGCCATGATCCTGTCCTACTGAGCAGCAGGCCACTTGTATACAGAGCTGACCCCAGGTCTAATAGCACCCTGTACGAGAATTTTTGGAGCGCCAACCCCAATCCAACTACATCCATCCCACAGTAATAAAAAACACACATTGGTCCCCACAGGAAAAAATTAAGATAAATGGATTTATGGAATCAGTTTTGTATCACATGCTGCATCCTCCATCTAGACTGACACAAAACAAATAGTGCATTTACATCCCCGTGTTACCTCATACAGACCCTCTCCATCCCTCATGTAATGTCACACACCAAGGACCAATACAACACATGCAACATTCTCCTCCATGCAATGTCATGTCATCCCATGCCATATATGTATATTCATCCAATTCCTCCCCCACTGGGGGAGGCACACAGAGGGTCCTCTCCTCTCCTATAATTTTTTTACATTCTCCTGCAGGATGCAGCACTTGCAGTACTGTTGTGACCAGGATCTGGACAGTGAGTGACTCTAGATGTCTCTGTTTAATCCCATGGTCCCACTGCCACCAGTGACCTCACCTTGGACAGGCTTTGCTCTCTAACTAATGACTCATTAAAAACACCGGAGGAGGGCCAGGAGGCATGCTGTGGGGGGATGGACATTTGTGGAGGAGAGCCAGGAGGTGTTCTGTGGGATATGGAGATGAACGGAGGAGGACCAGGAGGCATGCTGAAGGTGGATGGAGGTGGACAGCTTAGCTGCACAGAATCACAGAGAATTCTGGATAAAGCCCGCCCATATCTTGCCATTGCAGGACTGTCTGGAGGAATCCCGGATTGGTGGTAACCCTATAGTTATCGGTCCTGATGGTGGTGCACTTGTGCGCGAATGACTCTCAAGCTGTCCCTGTCGGTATACAGGGCAGCAGCAGGTAAGGAGTGGATGATCTAGATTATACAAACATATTGTGAGCGGGCCAGCTCGCTTATTTCAAACTTCCCAAACACATAATGTAGACCCAACAATCATGCGCATGCAGCTGGCAAGAAGACCACCTAGTCATTTTTCCCAGATCTGCCCTGAGGTGTGTGTCATACAACAGGGAAAGCACGGCCCCAAAAGTTTGAAAACCTCTGTTCTAAAGTATTACATTGCTACCGACTAATTATAAGTGATGCTACTACTTACCATTTATCCATTACTTACAGGAGTTTCAGCATTGCCACGTGTACATTCTTATATTATTTGCATCAATTTTAATCTGAAAACATTATATACTATTTATTCTGTATTTCAAGAAATAAAGGGAATATAGACAAACCACTTTATTACACAAATATTTCACAAATAAATTAAATCTGAACCACAAAATCTTGTTATACAGCTAATCATATGATACTCGTACACATGCTACAGATAGATCAGTTGCGAGCCACACACCTTCAGATGTTATTAGGCATGCATGCCACGTGCAGTTGAATTATTTGCAATAGAAAATTGAAGCATATTTAATATACAAACCAAAGATCCTCCTAGGCCTTTGGAAATTATATTGTGATCTTTGTATTAAGGATAATTATGTACTGTATAATGCAAATATAAATCTATTAACAATATTAGACTTGGTTGAGATAAAAGCAGCTGTACAAAAGTGAGGACGTTACGCTCCCTATAAATCACATCCTAGAAAAACAAAAACGTATACAGCTCTAAACATCAAATACCCTATTGGATGCCTATGTATGTATATACAAAACAAATGACACTATGGGCCTGATTCAGACCCACTCGCGAGCGGCTGTCCGCTCGCAAGTGGGTCGATGTTATGGACTGAGCATGCGCACGACGGAGGGAGCTCCGTCGTGCGCATGCGCCAGACGCGACGAGCGAAGGAAAGTCCTTCGCTTGTTGTGTCCGATCAAAGGGGGCGTGCTGTCAATGTTGATTGACAGCACGCCCCCTTTGGTGGGCGTGCCGGGGGCGTGCCTCCGTGACGGGGGCGTTCCCACGGGAACGCCTCCCGTCAGAAGCCGGCCCACTGACATCACTAGTGATGTCAGTGGGAGTGATTTTGGCTCTGATAGAGCCAAAATCACTCCGGAGCTTGCGGTTGAAAACCTCAACCGCAGGCTCCGGCTCGCAATTTCGATGGTCTCGACCATCGCGACCATCACAATGCACGCTCGTATAGCCTGTGGGTGGTGACCCACAGCTATACGAGCGTCCGGGAGGACGCTCCATGAAAATGGAGCCCGGCCCTCATTCAGAGCGTGCGCTCTGCTCAGAGCGTACGGCTCTGAATGAGGGCCTATATGCCAATGAGTAATATTATAAAATGAGAGGCGAACACTTCTAATAAAATACTAAAATACACATTTTCAAACAGTACCACATAAATACAAATACACTGTATATATATATATACACAAATACAGTGTGTATATATATATATATATATATATATTTATATACATATAAAACAAAATTATTCTGAATACTGAAGTATATTAAGGCAGACATCCCTGGTTTTGCCTTTAAAATGACTGCTGCTTTAAAAATATGGGAGACTCACAGGAGTTCCCGCTGAGGTAGCAGATCGCACCCTATTACATAAGCCCCCATATTTCTGTTGGAATATGTTGGAATATGGAATATGGAATATGTTATTTCCAGTTTATCACTGCCACTAGCTAGCTCTTATTGATGTCCATAAGACTTGATAACCATATTGGCAATGACTGTCCCATGATTAATATACCCATGTACAACACACTTGCATTCTTCCACCATCATAATAACTTTTACCACATTGCTAGATCCTGTACAGTTCAGCGTCAGGTTATTCATGGTGAATTTAAAAGGTTGACAATAGGAACAGATGTTTAGCTGGTCCCTCTGGTTAGGTACATAGAGAGAGTTGCATATTCCAAAGCACAGATTATTCTGTATCACCAATTTGTCACAGTTTTCATGTATAATATTCTGCAAAGAAAAAAAATAGACTATCTGATCAATATCAAGTAAAAACTCCACTCTATTTTACATTCAAAGTGATCATTTCAATCCTTGCGGATAAAGGCCCTCATTCAGAGCCGCTCGTTAGCGGCAGTACGCTCGTTCCGAGCGATGTTCGCACATCTGCGCATGCGTACGGTTTTTAGTACGCATGCGCGAACCTGTCAGTGCGGCCGAAAATCGTTTGTACGCTATATAGCGAGTGCCTGCTATTTTGAATGACAGAATGAGGCGTATGTGGGTGGTAACAGGGGAAGGTGCTTGAAAACGGGGGAGTGGAATTCGAACACAGGCGTGCTTAAAGGTCAAAACGGGCGTTTTAAGGGTGTGCATAATTAATCCAGCAGCGTCATTGACCACGTCACTTGGTTTTTTTAAACTCAGAACTGCTCACAAAATAGCGGTTGAAAAAACCAACCACAAGAATAGCGAGCAGTTCATACGCTGTACGATGTACTCGATTAATCAAATAAATAGCGGACATGACGTATGGTGCGAGCGGCCAGGGGGCGTTTTTATCAAATAAACAAGCGTATGTTTTGCTCGCTCGTTTAGACTTAGAGGTGTGAACAGACTGCAATTTGCGAACGGATCATTTGAATAGCCACCCCTTGTTTTTGAACGAACGACCGCAAATAGCGAACGGCTCTGAATGAGGGCCAAAATGTGATTTTAAAAATTGCACATTGGTCCGAATGTAATAGCCTACAAGTTGCAGACAGTGGCACGATTTAAGCAATTTAACTTCTAGACTTAATAGCCAAATCATGCCACTGCCCACATTACATTTGGGCCCTTATCTTGTAAACACTTTGGATATTTCATTAGAATAAAGCCGATCATTACACTAGTAAACAGTGACAAATACTATATATCAGTCACACCTTTCATTATTCTTATAAGACCTCAGGTATATAACTCTTCCTAGTGAATTGACAGACTGCATCAGCGCCGTAACAGGGTGACAGTTCGACCTGTGCCGCCCCTGCCTCCTAAACCCGTGGTCTCATGATGTCACATGATCATCTAGAGGGTGGGGCCGTTGTCTCTAGAAAGTGGAGCACTGCCTGAAAGGTCCTAATGCTGGGTACACACTGGCCGATATATTGGCCGATCAATTGATTGGCCAATATATATATCGTGCCCCCGTCGGCCAGTGTGTACAAATTACATGTCTGTGAACAACGTCTTTCACAGATATATCACAATGGCTGTGCTGCACAGCCAATGAACAGATATGTCTGCAGACATATCTGTCCATCGGCAAGTGTGTACGGGCGATCAGCCGATCACCCATACACAGGGGTGCAGAGAGCTGGGCTGTACTGGGAGACTGTCCGAGGCTGCTAAAGCAACAGCCCAAGCAGTCTCCTATGCCAAAGGGGGGAGCGGTCATGCTGCTTGCGCCCCCTATTGGCTGTGCACCGGGCTGAGGGGCACACAGCGCCAAAGCGCCGCAAATGATTTTTTTTTACGAAGGGGGTGTGGCCACGCCTTCCACGATTAGGCCACGCACCCTACCCGCCCCCGGGCCGCCAGGACCCGCTGCAGCATGCAGATGATTGTCGTTCAGTGTGTATGAAGGCCCATCATCTGCAGATATATCTGTCATGTGTGTACCCACCTTAAGTGTGTTCCGGCCAGCTCCACAGACTGCATTGTGCCTCTGGGCTGCTCTGCAGTAGAGCTACTGGCTACAGGGTGCCGTTCCTGGTAACCTGCAGGGACCTGCATCCTGTGCAACAGCACCACTCATACACCCCTAGTTTCGGCCCTGTGCTGCATTCTGTACAGGGTTAAGTCAAAAAATGTCTCACTTCACTAAGGTGAAGGCTTCCAAAGTCATCAGATTTTCTTTTTGCCTTCATCTGGCGACATCAAGTATCAAAAGTCAGAGGTCCTAACAAGCAAACTCAATAGTTTGCTTAGACTACATACATAATTCCAAATTCTTTAAATTTCTCCCTAACATTTATAGGGCCTTATTCAGAGTTGTACACAAACAAGATCGCAAAATGCATCTGAAAAAAAAGAAGTGCATTTTACGACCTATTCAGAGTAGGTTACATAAGCTGCTGTTCCCTCCCCTTCACATACCTGAGTCATATGTGCAGGGTCGGATTAAAGGCTACGTGGGACTTGAGCTGAAAATGGTTAAGGGCCTATTGTGAGAAGCAGTGGAGGTGTGGGGGCATGACCAGAGCCATGTAGGTATGTACACCTCCTACTCTCACAGCTCCAGTATCTTAGCATCTGTGTGGCTGGTCATCATCCTGCTGTCAAGATGATGGGCCTATTTTTATGTGGAGGCCTGGAGCTGTAGTATCATCCGCCTCATTGTTAATCTGGCCCTGCGTATGTGGCTATTATTCAACTGGGGGTGTGGCTTCACTGAGTACCAACAAAAGCAAAAAATCAGTACACAATGCTTGCAGATTTCATTTAATCGCTGTATAGTACAGATAATAAGTACCCAAGTGGCATGGAGCATGTCTATCGCTAAGGGAAACAAGCCTTGTTCTGTTCCCTAGTTGTACGCAGTCAAAAGTCACATATATTGCTGAAAAAAGATGCACATATCAAAATGATATGCATGCGCACCAGAAAAAGGGCAAGTTGTGACTGCAAAAAGCTACAAATCATGTTTACAACCAACTCTGAAATAAGGCCCACAGTCTATATGTACTGACTTCCTATAAATGCTTTCCGGGAGCAGCCCTCCTGCATGCCAGTTTGGGGGGTGGGGCCGGACTCGTGACGTAATTAAGCCCCACCCCATTCTAGGGAAAGACAGCGATTCGCAGGTCTGTGATGAGGGTGTGGGGCTAAATGACATAAATTGTGCCGTTTAGCCCCACCCCCTCCTTGCGAACCCGCAAATTCCCCATTAAATCTCTCCATCCTGCCCGCTTCACTAGGAAGTGGGCAGGATCCGGGAGATATGCCTACACTTCCGGAGGTGCTGGGGGCTACCCGAAAAATCGGGAGCCTCCCGTGACTTCCGGGAGTGTAGGCAAGCATAGTCTCATTGGAGAAATCTGCTATGTGAGTATTATTTTTGTTTGGTTACAATTAATTTGTTAATTTAAATATAATATGTGCAGTTTATTTCAAATATAATTGTTTGTAAATATAAGGTATGTCAAACAAAGCTTGCACAAAATATAAATGCCATTATTTAGCATCAATACTGTACCAACTGAGAGCATTTTCAATAGAAAGACAAATACACATAGACACAATGTAATGTAATGGATGTTCACTTACCTGAGAGAATGGCACAGTTTTACACACTTCCTGTTGTATTTCATGTGTCTTAACTGGATAAATAAAGTCTTCCGGGGCTCCATTAATTTTATAGATAAAATACTCCCAGGACTTTTTGGCATGCTTTTCATGGGCATACACTTTTCTATTACTGAAAGGATGAGCAGGGAAAGAGTTCTCTCTGGTACCACCATGGCCCTTCAGACTGGGCAAATCCATGGTCTGCACAGTTTTTTCCCCTTGGGAGTCTAAGAGCTTTAACTTGGAAACTTTGTTTTTCTCTGAATTATTTTCCTTTACTTCTGCTTTGACATGTTCCTTTCCCAGAAAGGTGTCATGCAGCACAACATTCCAAGAATTCTCTCTCTCTTTTCCAGAGTGTTGCTGATGAATGGTGGTGTGATGCTTGGTCCTTCTCCTTGCTTCCACATGTCTCCCTTCTGCATCAATAGCAATATAAGATATAATGATGAGCTGGAAGATTTGGAACAACATGGTGCTGTCCACTTCTTGCTGCCAAATAACTCCCTGTGTGAGGGTATGTGGGTTTTAAAGACCAGCCTGATCTAGTTATCACAACTCCAGTGATAAAATCCTGATCCTTTGATTTATTTATGTTAATTAAATTGCTCTTTCATAGTGTTGTGTATGCATGAAAGTGTTTTCGAGATGTTTGTTTTATGTCTGACTTTTAATGTGTTACCCACCTGGTACAAGTCTAAGGAGACTGAATGTGTATTCGTGGCATGATCAACATAAGCATGAAAGCCATGATCATGTACAGTACACATACTCCAAAATTTTAACTACAGCATTGAGGCTATTTGTCTATCTATCTATCTATCTATCTATCTATCTATCTATCTATCTATCTATCTATCTGTCTACACACGTGAAATTGTATAGTTGGTGAGTAGTTATGTCATTATGTATAATCTAAGACTGTTTATGTAAATATAACTCTATTTGACCAAGTAATATAAGTTTTGCACCATGTACTATTTTGGAAATGTATAACTGGCTTAGAAGGAACATGCACGATTGTGAAGAATATCAAATACATAAATCCTTTTCAAATTAAAAATAATGATTTAAAGTGTATAATGTACCCTCATAATAGTATTAAAAAAGATATTAGAAGTCAATCTGAGATCAGGGATCCTACTGAATGTCCTCAGACATTGACCTGGTGCTTTTATATGGTTTTGAATTGTAATATCAATAGTTTCAATATATTATATTATTTTACAATTACACACTTAGGTTATTGAGGCAGTATTATGTAGTGCTCTGTGAGGCTGTGGGACATTTTGGTCATTAGGGTGGGTTTTATATTTTAATTAGGGCATTAATATTGTGACAATTGACAATGTACAGAATATTATTCAGGTCACCAGGGCAATGTAATGTTGTGGTCATCGACACAATATAATTTTCTGTGATAAGCAAGTGTAGTATATTGTGAACATATGGGTACTATAATATTGGGGCAGTGTAATATTGTTGTCATCAGTGTACAGGTATACAAGTATTTGAAGCCCCCGTAGTGTTCTCATTGGATCAGTATAATTTGTGGTACGAAAATAAGTTTGTGGTCATTGACAAACTGTCACTGTTCTGAGTGGGCTGGTAGGCATCATCACATGTAGGTGCTAGGAGACTGGGTCTCATTCAGACCCGCTCGCGAGCGCTGTACGCTCGCAAGCGGGTCGATGGTGCCCTAGTGCGCATGCGCACGACGGAGTGAGCTCCGTTGTGCGCATGCGCGAGACCTCGATGTTGATTGACAGCACACAGCCTTTGGTGGGCGTGCTGGGGGTGTGGCTGCCAGAAGGAGGCGTTCCTATGGGAACTCCTACCGCCTGGGTCCGGCCCCACTGACATCACTAGTGATGTCAGTGGGAGTGATTTTGGCTCTGATAGAGCCAAAATCACTCCAAGGCTTGCGGTCACCGAGACCCTACCGCAGGGTCTCGTCGTAAGCCCGATGGTCGCGATGGTCTTGACCGTCGCGACCATCTTTTTGGCTGCTCGCATATGCTGTGGGTGGTCACCCACAGCTATGCGAGCGGCCAGGAGGCCGTTCCAAGTTTAGGTAGGAGGGCCCTGATTCAGAGCGTGCGCTCTGGTCAGAGTGTCCGGCTCTGAATCAGGCCCACTGACCCAGTTTTTGTCAGGGATCAAGGATGTGTTAGCTATAACACTGTTTACACACTATATATATATATATATATATATATATATATACCCATGTTCCTTAGGCTACTCCACTTGCAGGCTTAGGATATAAGGTTAGTGTTGAGAAATAGATCATTGCAATATGCTGAATAATCTATATAATGTATATTCTAGCCATTAACAAAATATAATATGCCACACTAATATTTGTTTTCAGCTTTAGTTCCTCTTTAAACAACATGTTAAAATTGAAGACATACCCACTATATCAGATTGTAATTGTGCAGCCTGATCGTGATAATAAATATTTTGAATCTTTTTGCAAGGTGTGGAAAAACCAAGGCTAGATTTCTAATCAATAATCTAAATCAGTGGTTCCCAAACTGTACACCTTGGCACCCCAGAGCTGCTGTCATCCCAGCAGGCCTGGCCAAAACGTCGATCGCGATCTGCCGGGAGCTCGCAGAGCTCCCGCCGGTAGATTGTGATTCACTTTTGTACAGAAACTGATTTGCTGGCTTCTCTGAAGCTATCAGAGACTAAAGAAGCCTCTGATCGCTTCAGCGTTCCCAGTGATGCAGTGCCCGCGGCCCCACGGAATGCATCACTGGGAACTTGTGAGGATCCTGCGCTCCTGCTGGATCCAGCTTGATCCAGTCAGCGCAGCGGCAGTGGGAGTGTCAGCAGGAGGAGCGGTCCCCAGCATGAACTTCAGTCAGGTAAGCTCTGCACAGGGGTGTGGGGGCTACTAGTGGGGGCACTGACTAAGAGGCACTACTACAAGGGGTACCTCATAATGGGCACAACTACAGGGGGCATTGCATAATGGGCAGTACTACAGGGGGCACTACATAAAGGGCAGTACTACAGGGGACATTGTATAAGGGGCACTAATACTGGCGGCATTGAAAAAGGGGCACTACTATTGTGGGCATTGCATAATGGGCACTACTACAAGGGGCATTGCATAAGGGGCACTACTACTGGGGGCATTGAATAAGGGGCACTACTATAGTGGGCAATGGATAATGGGCAGTACTACAGGGGGCACTACATAAAGGGTAGTACTACAGGTAATTAATTTGGCTTAGGGGTGCCTTGAAAAATTAAGGAGACCCTAAGGATGCCTTGAACTGATAAAGTTTGGGAACCACTGATCTAAATCATTAATGCTATATATGAAAAATAGATGACAGTAAACATTGTTGGAAACTATGTCCAATTGGAAAGGAAAATAGACCTTTAAATAAATATGCAATTTACAAAAAACAAAAGACACTGGAGACCATCTTGAGAAGTTGCAAAAACATTTACAAACTAAACATTTCCTTTGAAAGTCTTAGCTGACAACATTTTAAATATCCTGTTTATATGAAGAAAAGACTTGAAGGTTTAACTATAGCCTCACAAATCCTGACAGCAAGATAAAAAGAAACACCTATTTCCGAGGCAGTCTTTGACAATAATTGCTAGCTCAGTGCCAGGATTTGTAATCCACACACCGCTTGATTCAATTGGAAATTTCAATCAACAATTAGGTTGGCAACCATTTGCTTCAAAACAGTGTGATGATTACTGCTAATTATTGTCATGTTGATCCGAGCTAAATACGTTTGTCATTATTTGCATCTTACTTCAAAGGGATTCATTTTTATTACCTGCTAATTTGGCTGAACCAAGTGCCACTTATTATTGTGACATAGGACACAGATTTGCAGCCTGTGTATCTCTCATTGTACTTGTGGATATTTAAATCTCAATTCTTACCTCTTGCTGGTGAAGGTTTTTACATTGCAAATTATCATCACAGGATGTACCACAGATTCTGTTCCCTCCTCCTAAATAATAAACTTGCCTTGGAAGTTTTCAAGAAGAAAATAGATTGCAAATTAGCCTTCGAAGATAAAATTATATTTGACTTAAAAAGGAATAAAATGTCTTTAGCATTTTAGATGACCTCTAGTCCTTCCATTCCTAGTTTGCAGCTGGCTAGGTCTGATATTCCAATCAGTAGTACAGTTATTACATTTCAAGGGTTCTATTTTGGATTAATCTGTGTGGTTCTGACTCTGAAATCTTGTTTGGAGTCTTTAAATTAAGATAATCAAACTAAACCTTCTTTTGTTCCTGTTTATGATTTTATATGCTAATACTACATTCCAATTAATTTTGCTTTAACCTTGTAAAAAAATGATCTGAAAATATTTTAAGACATATGATTTATCACTTTACTAACATGGATCATGGTACACTGTAATATACTCCTAAAGTGTTTTTATTTCTTCGTGTTTTGTCCACTTTTATTTAAAAAAAATCACTTGGATATACATCATGCCCAGAAATCACAGCCATTTTTTTTCTAGAACTATTGCCAATTTTTGGTACGAAATAGATTTTTTTAAGTGTCTGTGTGAAATGACATGTCATCCATAGATTAGAATAGAATAATGGTGCATAAATATGTAATTATATAAATCTCAGCATTACAATTAGCGAGTAATAACTTTGTAATAAAGCATATTGCAAACATATGGGTGCCAAGTGGTACCACCACTAGATGCTAATATTTGCATGTAATATATATGTAACTCGGGCAGACTTTGAAACACTACACTCCTTACACTGCACTCCACACTCCATTTTATATAACACCCCAGCAGGACCGGTGTTAGGGTTCTTGGTGGCCCTGGCAAAAAAAAACATCAGGCTACTGTCCCCCCCCCCCCCTTCTCAACACAAATACCCGTCTGTCAACTCTTCAGGTGACAGGGCAGAAGCAGTACCCATTTTACAGTTCTACTCAATATTTAGAAACCAATGTGACCCCAACAGTAGAAAATACCTAATTTCCGAGTTTTGGTTTTATGGAAGTGTTTAAAAATATTTAAATAATCATTCCAAAAACATTTCACATGAAAAGGGATTTTAGATTTTATTCAATTGTGTAATGTTTAAGGATGATTAATACAAATTCTGTGACCATTGTTTTATTACAAGCAACTACCAATGTCTCTGCACAAGCAGTGTAAGCATGCAGCATCTAAGCATATAATTATGTTACAAGAGAAGTACAGGAACATGACATCACCTGTTATTATGTGCTCTGTGAATGAATGCCTTTAGACAGAAGTTAAAACACAATATTCATTTCATTCATGTTCTCTTTAACATGTCAACATAGGCCATGCATAATGCCGACTGCTTATTTGTGATAATTATGGTTCACTGATTACCCTAAAGAAGGCTATGCAAGGAATTCACTCCATCATCTTCTAAATATACAGACTACAATACCATCACTTAAATAAGTAATTTACTCAGAGAAACACATGATGCTTGCTTGTAGAGTTCGCCTTCCTCCACCATTATGCTACTATGGCCTCTATTAATCATGCTGGGGATGCTATATTTAATACAGATATTTTGCATCTATTGAACTAGGCCAGATTATTACTGTGTTTATATATAAAAACACTTAGAGACTGAGTGCGTCAAATATTTTTTAAACAATCTTTTTTTACTAAAGTTTTTGTCAAAAAGATTAGAAGGATACAAAGGGAAGATACACCAGTATATGAAGATATGTATCAAAAAACTTAGCCAATAATCATAATTTCATAATTGAAGAAAATAGTGATAAATTAATGATAAGAAGCACTTGCATAGCCAGGTCCCGCCAGAGGCGAAAGGATGGGCTCATTATTCCTTCTCAGACCAATGGACAGTGCAGAAGAAGCAGTATAATGAGCCAGCCAAGCTAACTAAATAGCAGCAAAATAATCTGCTTTATTGTTTTTAATGCTTGATATAAGCTGTATTTTGTATATTTGTCAGATAGCTTCCTTAATCAAGGTAAAGGCGGAGGCGGAGCTACAATTTTCCCAAATAAAATGATCTGATATTTATTTGCATTTAGTGTGTGCAATTACATTTTGTCAGTAGGTTTGAAATTTCAGCAGTTACTAGACCCCATGTGCTAGATTATCTCCTTTTTCCTTCCACTGTTGCCCTGCTCTGCTGCATAATGGAGAGCGCATAGTTCGGTCTGCTTTTTCTTAGTTGCGGACAGCTGATTAAAATCAGGGGTGCATGCTTAAATTCCACACTGGGCACCTTTCTGTGCCAGAGTATAAAGTCCTAGCTGAGCTCTATACTATACCTGCAATACTGATTCTGGCTTGTATTGACGTTTCTTGCTTCTGATTCGGTACCTCACAATGTCTGCAGTGTTCCTGACTTTGCAAATTTGGCTCCTCTCTCTGGATTACTGATTCGGTACAATGCTTTTCTGGGCCATCAACGTGCTGCACCAAGAGACAGATCTGAGGGCAGCAACTTGCAGACTTCCTCCAGTGAAGCCCAAATACCCCTTGTGGGTTATCTTGGTGAATACTAGGGGATCCATTAGACTCAGCCTTGGTTCTGCTAGCGCCACCCTAGGTCGGCAGCAAGGAACCCACTACCCTGAGATCCTGCTTTGTGACAGTAGGGACATAACTACAACTGCTATGAGTTTGAGTTGTGAGAGGATCCAGCTACGAATGTTCATCTACAGTAGTGGCCCCACTCTGCTCCCTGTGCAGTGGACCTCATTTGTTTTTTTATACTGAGTACCACTTTACAGAGCAGAGCTGGAGCTAACAGAGTGGTGAGCACATGCCCACTAGGCCACAAAGGCAACAGTAAAATGTTGTTGCTTTAGGGCACAGCAACAGCTAATTACACCCCTGTCAAATTGCTTAATGTATCTAACCTACGGTATGTGTCCACAGCAGATCAGAGTTATTTTCATGACAAACATTTTCTTTTAATTTATATATGACTGTTCGGAGACTATCAAAGGTTGATTTTGACCAAATATATTGGTTTACATGACTATTTCCAATCGCCATAATCTACTAATGGCACATTCCCAAGAATATTTCCTCTTTTTCAACCTCCAATAGATTTCACCATATATCTTACAATCAGAGAATCCATTGATTTCTGCATTGTAAAATGTAGAGCCAATAAGTATACCTAATTGTCCTTTGATAGACCTCCCTCTTAAAATCATTAAGTACCACACAATCATTAAATGTGTTTAAACTTAATTAACAGTTCTACTAGATATATTTATGCGACTCAGCGTGTATCAGTCTGGTTAAACATACTAACTTCTGCTGATTTTAAGTACAATTGAAACTATGGATGCCCATGTCACAGGAATGCTGATTCAATCAGTAATCTCCATTAATCTTCTACTACTCTTAGCATTATATAGCATAATAACTAGACATGCCCCTTTTGGTTTAGGAGTGTTATGTTCTGGGTTGTTTGTGGACCCGGGGTGGTAGCAGGAGCGATCACAGAAGCAGATTTGAAAATAAAACTAGGATTTTTAATAAGTGCTTGAGTAGACATATAATGTGGCAGTAAATAAAAGTCCAGGAATATATAAATGTGCACAAGAGTTCTGTGGTGGGAGTAAAAGGGTTAATGTCCAAGTAGAAACAATTAGAGCTGTCCAGGTGTGCAGGTAGTGAAACTGAAAATAATCAAACCAGGTATGCAGGTAGTGAACTGAAAATAATCAAGCCAGGTATGCAGGTAGTGAACTGAAGCGCAGGATGTCAGCAGGCTCAGGCACTCAGCTATGGGCAAGGGTGATGGAGGAAGCGGGGTAGTCCAGTGGGAGCTAGGAGCTGACAGGCAGACTGGCAGACAGCGAATTCACAGGAACAGGATAAGCACAGAGAACTCCCTCTCAGCTAGGCTGAGATACACGTTGCACTGGCAAAGAAGGAAGGCACTGACCCTTCCTAAATACCCCATGCCGTGCTGTTACTGGCCGGAGGGAACATGTGACTCACCAGGATTGGCCAGCCGCATCACATGGCCAAAGGCAAGATGGCGGCGCCCATGCCAAACGGAATGGAGATGCCGCCAGGCCTTACCAGCACAGAGTGACAACAGGCCCGCACAACAACGTGCGCAGCCAAAGCCCCCCGCCAGGTACCAGCTCCACCATCAGACAGCCCGCGCCACAATGACCTCACAGGTAAGACTCGCCTAGCGCCATGCTGAAATACCCTGGCCGTGACAAGGAGTTCATGATGGAAGCTCATAGGAAACAGATGGGCCATAACCATTCAGTAGATTCCTTACAATTTTAGATCAGTTGTGCAATGCATATATACATGTTTTCTGGGTAGGACTCACCAGGAACATCCCCCAATAAGTCATGGAGCAGTTTAAGGCATTTTACTAAACCCACCCATGTATTTATCTAAACCAATAGGGTGCATGCAGGCCCAGGCTCACTGGAGCCAGCCCATTGTTGGTGTGATTAAGATAGCAGCCCCATCCCCAGGGATCGGCACTATATTATATGTATGAAGAGGGCATAATTAGCACTTATCCAGCTTTAATATGTTACATACAAAGTATATTGTGTTGCATAATTCCAGCATATACAGGACCAGCGATCACAGTATGCCATTAGATGCAGCAGTAGGTCCATCCTGTCTGAGCAGAATGTTTTATTTCAGATGTGGGCACCATTCCAGGGTATGGGAGCAAGTCCGGGAGTCTGGGGGAGCGGCAGAAGAACTTAGCACTGCCCTGGACATATATGTATATATCGGTCTCCTTACGTACTGAATAGTGTATTATTATACAGTATTAATTATTAACCCTATTGATGGTTTGTAACAGTGCACCCCTAACAGTTTTCCACATCTCCTAGTTGGTGCACAGGTATATTTATTACTGGCTGACACATTTTTAAAGATCCACAGTTGGTGCTAATCATTTCATTTGTGATAATGAGAAGAACATGCAGCACTAATAACATTCTATTATATTACTATTTCTATTGAGGCCATGGTGTGTGCTGGGGAGTGGGGTTTCCAGGCAGACGGAAACCCCCCTGCGTTTGCCTATGCAGACACTCAGGGAACAGATACAGAAATGTTTCAGAAATACTCTTTGGTATGAGACACGTGTTGGTGAACAAGATCCCCCGATCTCCCTTGATGCTACCTAGTTTATGGTTGGGTACTGATGGTTGCAGACCCGGGCTCACACTATTCTATTTTATTATATCTTATTTTTATTAAATCTCATTCATATTTTTTATTTATCTATGGATATGCCATTGTGTAATTTGCTGATACTTTGCTATGTTTGAATAATGTACAATGGTTATTACTCTGTAATTTGCTATATTCACAACTGAATGTGCTTATTTAAAATTTTATGTTGTATGTCTGTTATGCCTCAATAAAGAAAATGTTGTTATAAAAAAAAATATATGTTGCAAGGTGAGAAGCCCCTACCCAGTAAGACTACTAAGCGTCCTGTATTATCTTCACAGTCTACGCAGCTCTCAGATACTGAGGTGTCATCTGAGGAGACAGAAGATGCTGATCTGTCTAATACTGAGTCTCCTTTGGGGGAAGAAGCAGAGATTCAGCCTAAAATTATACCTGCTTTGGTGCGAGCGGTTAGATCTATCTTACAAATAGAAGATGATGAGCTCGCCCCCAAATCAAAGCACCCACTATTTAAACAACAAAAAGTGGCTTCAGCAGAGTTTGCCCTCTTGGATCAACTAGTTGAGCACATAGCAGCGGCTTGGCAGATGCCTAGTAAGAGGTTTCAGACCCCAAAACGCCTGACCTCTTGTTATACTTTTCCTGCAGCTCATTGTGCAAGATGGGAGGCTCCCCCAGCCGTGGATTCCCATGTTACGCGTTTGATCAAAAGTGCTACATTACCTATCCCTATAGTTTCCTCACTAAAGGACCCTATGGATAGAACAATTGAAACTGGCCTTAAATCTGTGTACTCTCTTTCAGGCGCCATTGCTCGCCCGACCATGGCTGTTGCATGGGTGGCAAAAGCAATTGAGAGCTGGGTAGACGCCCTTGAAGAATCTTTTCCCCCAGACACCTCTCGGGATCAGATGTCTTATGTAGCTCACATAAGAGATGCAGCTTCATATATTGGAGAAACGTCCTTGGATGCCAGTCTCCTAGCTTCTAGAGCTTCGGCCACGGCGATGTCTGCCCGCCACATTCTGTGGTTGCGTTTCATGGAAGGCGGATGCAGATTCTAAAAAAGCCTTAGAAGCATTACCTTAGACTTAGACAAGATTGCAGTCACATTAGCAGCATCAAAGATTACCTTTCTGCCTTCAGCAGCTACCGCAAAACCTAGGATAACATAATTTAGGTCCTTTTGTTCCCAAGGAAAGCCTAAGGGTCAGTCCTATCCTAGGCAGTCGGCTTCCACTAGGGCCACTAAGTCCAGGACCAAACAGTCCTGGACCACCAGAGGTCCTGCTTCAAAATCCAAGGACAAGCCTTCATCCTGACAGGACGTGCCTCACCCTGGGGGACCCCAGAGTAGGAGGTCGACTTCTTCAGTTTGCCCAGTGCTGGCGTCAAACCACCACAGATGCTTGGGTAAGAGAAGTTGTCTCTCACAGGTAAGACAGATGGCCACTCCACTAATTTTTCTACACCAGCTCTCCATCAGACCCGAACAGGGCTCTGCCCATCCAGAAAGCCATTCAGTCCTTGCTGCAAGCAGGGGTTATAGTTCCAGTCCCACTATCACAGCAAGGGAATGGGTCTCATTAGCCTATCCTCAACCTCAACTCCCTGAAAAAGTTCATCAGGGTACCCAGGTTCAGAATGGAAACCCTGCACTCTATTATCCTAGCTTTGGAACCTGGGGACTTTATGGTATCTTTGGATATTCAGGAAGCTTACCTACATGTACCTATAGTGCCCTCTCATCAGCAATATATCCGGTTTGCTATACTACAGAAACACTTCCAATTTCAGGCTCTACCCTTTGGACTGTCTACAGCTCCACGGGTTTTTACCAAGATTATGGCTATCATGGCGGCCCACCTGCATGGTCAGGGGGTCCGGCTGCTACAACACCTGGACGACCCCAGAGGTGCTTCAGCGCCATCTTCAGATAACCATTGCCCTCCTACAAAAGCACGGCTGGTTAATCAACTGGAAGAAATCCTCCCTGAATCCTTCACAAAGGATGGTTCATCTGGGAGCTCTTTTGGATTCTCAGGATCAGAGAATCTTCCTGACAGCAGACAAGATCTCCACACTGCAAATACATGTGCGCTGATTTCTATGCAGTCGCCGAGTGTGAGTCCACTCAGCAATGCAAGTTCTAGGATCCATGGTATCCACCTTCGACATGTGGAGTACACTCAGTTCCACTCCTAGCCCCTGCAAAAGTTAATCCTGTCCAGGTGGAACGGGTTGATCCATCGGATCAAGGCTCAAATGATGGTTCTCTCTCCAGAGGTTCGTCTGTCCCTCTCCTGGTGGCTACAGACATCCCATTTAACCTTCCAGGGGTGTTGGACATCAGCCGAGTTGACCTTGCCAATCAATGTATTGGAACTCTGAGCCATCTACAAAGCCCTCACTCTGGCTCAGTACATTCTTCAGGGCAAGCCTGTACAAGTGCAGTCCGACAACTCCACAGCAGTGGCCTACATCAATCACCAAGGAGGCACTCGATGTTGATCAGCAATGATAGAAGTATCACACATTCTCACATGGGCCGAAGGTCACCTCCCGGCCATCTCCGCAGTGTTCATTCCGGGTGTTCTAAACTGTGAAGCGGACTTCCTCAGCCGTCACGACATGCATGCCGGGGAATGGTCTCTCCACCCAGAAGTCTTTCAACTCCTAGTGAACAAATGGGGCCTACCAGAGGTGGACCGCATGGCCTCCAGACACAATCACAAACTGCCAGTGTATGGGTCCAGAACAAGGGACACCGAGGCAGCTTTGTAGATGCCTTATCAGTGAAGTCGACCTTCCATCTGGTGTTCCTATTCCCTCCAGTCTCCCTTCTTCCTCAAGTTCTTCGGAAGTTCAAACAAGACGGAGGGACTGTCCTACTGGTGGCCCCAGCATGGCCCAGACGGCATTGGTACTCAGATCTTTGGAGCCTCTCCATAGACGGTGTTGTCTCAGGGTCCATGTCTTCACTCAGACTTGGGTCATCTGTCTTTGACGGCGTGGCTCTTGAGAAATCCCTCCTGAGGTCTAAAGGGTTTTCTTGCGCTGTGGTCCAGACTATGCTCAGAGTGCGTAAGATGGCCTCTGCCAGGATTTACCATATAGTGTGGCATACCTACTTCCAGTGGTGTGATGCCAGAAGCTATGACCCTCATGTGCTTCGGGTCTCTGGAGTCCTGGCCTTCCTCCAAGCTGGATTGGATCTTGGACTTCGCCTTACTTTGCTGACGTTACATGTCTCTGCTCTGTCCATTTGGTTCCAGCGTAAAACTGCTTCACTGCTGGATGTCCACACCTTTCTTCAAGGTGTCCTCCGCATACAACCTCACGTTTTCCCTCCTGTGGCTCTGTGGGATTTGTCAGTGGTTCTTCAGGCCTTACAGGGCACTCCATTTGAACCTTTGGAATTTGTGGATCTCAGGTGGCTCACAGCGAAGTCTTTTTCTTCTGGCTATGATGTCCGCCTGAAGGGTATTGGATTTAGGGGCACTCTCATGTCGCTCCCCATTTCTAATCTTTCATCAGGTCAGGGATGTTCTTCGGACTCGCCCTGGTTTCCTTCCCAAAGTTGTTTCTCGTTTCCATATTAATGAGGAAATCATAGTCCCGGCCTTCCAATCACCAAACCTCTCGGTAGGTGAGGCCTCCTTGGATGTGGTCCTTGCATTTCAGGCTCTACGTGGGCCATACCAGTTCCCTGAGGAAAACAGACTCCCTATTTGTGCTCTATGGATTTCACAAGAAGGGTTGGCCAGCCAATAAACAGACATTGGCTAGGGTATGAAGTTATGAGACCGGCGGACGCATGACCATTGGTCTCAATACCAACAGCGTATCCCGGCAAGGGATCTAACATAGTTTGTTGGATGCCAGAACTCAGGCCGCTGGACCGATTGTCCAAAGCCGGGAGTAAGTATCCACGTAGCCAGGGATGGGGGAGTTAGTTTTAGGGACCCACCGGGGGGACTTAGGGTTACGCACCCCCCCGGGGAGGGTTAGGATTAGGCCAGGGGAAGCGGGGGTTAGGTTTAGGCACTAAAGGGGAGGTTAGGGTTAGGCACCACCCCGGGAGGGTTAGGTTTAGGGTATGGGGAGAGGGGGTTAGGTTTAGGAAGTAACGGGGGGAGGTTAGGGTTAGGCACTAAGGGGGGAGGTTAGAGTTAGGCACTCCTAAAGGTTGGTTATGGTTAGGGGGGGAGAGGGTTAGGAATAGTAAACTTACCTCCGCAGTCGGGATCTCCTCCATCGGCCTGCCGGGGTCGGGATTTGAACTGCCGGCTCACGTTCGGCGGTCAAACATACTGATTCCATTGGCTGGATGGCTTCGCATGACAATCTCACAAGCTTACCACGCAGGCAGGCTTTCCTGTACCGGCTACTGTCACTGTTCATTCCACTCGCTCTGTGGGTCCCTTGTGGGCAGCTCGCCGTGGCGCCTCAGCTGAACAGCTTTGTAAGGCGGCCACATGGTCTTCTGTTGTAACTTTTCTTAGGTTCTATGCCTTCAATTCATTTGCCTCTCTGGATGCTTCATTTGGAAGCCAGATTCTCCTCTCAGCTGAGGAGCATCTCCACCCTTGAATAACTGCTTTGGGACATCCCCAAGGTCTCCCTGTGGAGCCCTATGGACCCTGAAGAAGAAAATTAGAGTTATGGTAAAACTTACTTTCGTTAACTCTCTTTCTTCGAAGTCCATAGGGTCCACAGGGCACCCGCCCTGACACATCTGGCTTCTATGGGCTATGCTCCCTGGTCACCTGTTTCCCGTCTCCTTCTGTGTGAGAATGTGATTGAATGTGTGTACCAGTCTTCCTTCTCTCCTCTAGTCCTCCGGCCTTAGGCTTGTCACAAACTGAAGTGCCTCTGGCTTGGGGGCGGGGTATAAGGGGAAGGACCATTGCATCCTGGGAGCAAAGCTTTAATTGTTCGGTGCCCTCAACCACCACCTACACCCCAAGGTCTCCCTGTGGACCCTATGGACATCGAAGAAAGAGAGTTAACGAAAGTAAGTTTTACCATAACTAATTTTATTACTAGATGCCAATAACCAATTGTCTTTACGCGTTACAAAATACTGACTCACGCAAAATTTTCGATTTTTTTTTTTTAATTTTGTTTATTGAGAAAGTTGTTTGAAAAAAATTGCTTTCATTATTTTGGTACACAAAAACAGTGGTTGGACAAAAGGAATGTATATACAGTATATTTAAATTATATGAGATGTTATGGTACCATACAGTAGTTGCCGGTTTAGGCAATTTACAAGTAATATTTAGTCTGCAGTCAAGTAAAACTGTTGTCATGTTTAGAATTATTTAGCTGCTTTAACATTATATATATTTGGAAGCATCTTTTTGATAGGAAGTCTGATGTTCATATGGAAAATGCCACTTGCATTATAAAAAGAGCACTTAATATCTTCATTTAAGATACGCCTTCAAACCATGTACATAAATATCTATGCATGTTATCAGTAGCTCCTCTTATTTATTAGAAGGGGAAAAACACCTATTGAGGTGTAGACAGCTTTAGCTGTAGGTGACAGATTTTACAGCTGATTATCTAACAAGATCTGCAGACCTAAGCAACTGAGGACAATGCTAAATAGACTTTTACAAAAGGCAGACCTTTAAAAAGATGAATGCATGGTAAACACAAACAGAAAAACAATGGTAGACTAGTAGACATTCAAAGCAAAGACAAAACCTTATACTTTGTCCTTAGATTTAACAGTGCTGGAATTTTTCCCATAGACCCTACTGCACTTTACCGAATGCTAATACATTTAAATGCTGCTTGTAATATTGAAGCTGACAGGAAGCAAAGCAGGGAGTGAGCTTGTCAGAAAGTGTGTTTGTAGTGTACAGGTCCATTTGCTTACACAATTCTTATTAGGAGGTCTAAATGTGATTTATTTAGACTGGATAGCCATTTGCAGCTGTGAGACCCGTATGATTAATGAAAACCATTTAGATGATTGCCCCCTATGAGGAACAATTAGCATGTAGTAGACAAAAATTTATCTGAGTCTGTACATAATATAGTGCTGATTCTAATGCAATTAATAGCAGTTAACATATACTGTAACTATCACATTACATCCATGTTTTGAAGGCACATACTTTTATATACTATAGAAAACATAGTTTACTTTTATAGACTTGTATAACATAAGAGGTAATACTTTAGTGCAGCGTTTCTCAAACTCTGTCCTCATGGAAACTTAACAGTGCATGTTTTCAAGGTATCCTCTGGAATAATTACAGGTGGTACACCTTTAGATCTATTGTGACACTGGTGCTCCAGCTAGATGGTATGGAAAACATGTACTGTTAGGATTCTATGAGGACTGGATTTGAGAAACACTGCCTTAGTGAATTTCTTTAGTGGCACAAGCCAACAAAAGAAAATCAACTGGATTTATTGAAAATGACAATAAATATTCCTACAAAATGTACATCACTTAATAAAAATCAGATATACTACTACACATTTAAGGAGCATATATAGTGATAAGTCTTCTGGCAATCTTTTGCCTGCCATTTCCCTCTCTTTTGCACTGAGACACAATTCCTCCCCTTCCTGGACCGACGAAGTGGACTTCTTCTCCAGTTGGTGAATACAGCCTTCACTCCTGTGCTCCATTCCCACTTGCCATTGGTTACTCTGTCACTGAGGCCTATTTAAAATAAACATAAATATATTTAAAAAATCAGTTTTACATTTTGCTGTGCCCTCACTGTTTTCTGTGTATTAGTAGGGTTTACAGGGCTGGCAACAGAAATCTTGGGGCCTGGTACACTCATGTTTTTTGGGGCCCACTATCCCCTCTTGTAGCCCTTATCCTATCCTGTCACACACACCCCTCTTCCTCAGCCCCTGTGTCTATCACACACCCCTCTTCCCCAGACCCTGTGTCTATCACACACCCCTCTTCCCCAGACCCTGTGTCTATCACACACCCCTCTTCCCCAGCCCCTGTGTCTATCACACACACCCCGCTTCCCCAGACCCTGTCTGTCACACACACCTCTTCCCCAGCCCCTGTGTCTATCACACACCCCTCTTCCCCAGACCCTGTGTCTATCACACAACCCTCTTCCCCAGCCCCTGTATCCATCACACACCCCTCTTCCCCAGCCCCTGTGTCTATCACACACACCTCTTCCCCAGCCCCTGTGTCTATCACACACCCCTCTTCCCCATACCCTGTGTCTGTCACACACCCCTCTTCCCCAGCCCCCGTGTCTGTCACAGACCCCTCTTCCCCAGCCCCTGTGTCTATCACACACCCCCTCTTCCCCAGCCCCTGTGTCTATCACACACACCCCTCTTCCCCAGCCCCTGTGTCTATCACACACACCCCTCTTCCCCAGCCCCTGTGTCTATCACACACCCCTCTTCCCCAGACCCTGTGTCTATCACACACCCCTCTTCCCCAGACCCTGTGTCTATCACACACCCCTCTTCCCCAGACCCTGTGTCTATCACACACCCCTCTTCCCCAGCCCCTGTGTCTATCACACACCCCTCTTCCCCAGACCCTGTGTCTATCACACACACCTCTTCCCCAGACCCTGTGTCTATCACACACCCCTCTTCCCCAGACCCTGTGTCTATCACACACCCCTCTTCCCCAGACCCTGTGTCTATCACACACCACTCTTCCCCAGACCCTGTGTCTATCACACACCCCTCATCCCCAACCCCTGTGTCTGTCACACACCTCTCTTCCCCAGCCCCTGTGTCTGTCACACACCCCTCTTCCCCAGCCCGTGTCTATCACACACCCCTCTTCCCCAGCCCCTGTGTCTGTCACACACCTCTCTTCCCCAGCCCGTGTCTGTCACACACCCCTCTTCCCCAGCCCCTGTGTCTGTCACACAACCCTCTTCCCCAGCCCCTGTGTCTGTCACACACCCCTCTTCCCCAGCCCCTGTGTCTGTCACACACCCCTCTTCCCCAGCCCCTGTCACACACCCCTCTTCCCCAGCCCCTGTGTCTGTCACACACCCTCTTCCCCAGCCCCTGTGTCTGTCACACACCCCTTTTCCCCAGCCCCTGTGTCTGTCACATACCCCTCTTCCCCAGCCAAAGTGTCTATCACACACCCCCCCTCTTCCACAGCCCCTGTGTCTGCCACCCCCCGTGACTCTTTAGCCCAGCCTGGCCTCAGCCAACACTTACCTGCAGCGCTGCCTGCGTTCCTCCCTCGGTCTTCTTCCCTGGCTTGCGGCTCAGACCCGGCGGGCGGCTGCTCCTCTCTGATTCAGCGGCGCGACGTCATGACGTTGCGCACGCTGCACCGGCCCCGGTCTCCCTTACACTGCCAGGACATGGGAGGAACTAGCTGTAATCAATGTTCTGGGCCCGAATGTCCTACAGCAGGTGGCAGAGGCAAGAGGGACACGTGAACTGGGCTCCCGAAATTCCCGAGGGTTCGGGGCCCCTCGGAGTCTCGGGGCCCGGTACAAATGTCCCTTTTGCACCCCCCTGTCACCGGGCCTGAGGGTGTATGGAGGATGGATATGGCTTCAATAACTCTTTTTCAATGTGTTACATATTCAAATGTAAGTATAGTATTTTCATTCTCTTCTACACAACAAAAAATGTGTGCAGTGATGGTGATTGGATAGCACTTCAATTTGTGTGTGTTACATTTTAGCATATAAATACATCCCGCTAAAAATGCAGCTATTATGGGACTGTCCTGCCTTCCTAATACAGTAGTAAATACTTTAGTCCCAGCTGCTGGGTGGTATGTCATGCTCCTGTGAGTGGGTGCATCTCACATGCTAGACCCACCCACAAATAGATTGACATGTGTATACAGGCTTTATATTAGTCTCTATATATGTATATTTATGTGCTTTTATATTTTACATTTATATATACATTTTAAATATAATAGCACATAAATATAAATGTATACAGACTAATATAAAGCCTGTATACACGTCAATCTGTTTAGGCAGCTTTGACATGCTCTAATTGGACTTACCTGTTGACGGCCACCGGGAAGCAGGCACGGAGACTGGGCGGTGTTAAACGATACTGCAGAGACTTATGGGAAAATGTCCCTCTGTCCCTGCAGTTTTCGGGGAATTTAATATATTTTCTTCATTTAACAACATTCTGAGATGACGTTATATAAAGTAAAGATATTTTGAGTAATTTAATACTTTTTGCAATGCTGAATAGCAAAAAATGTTAAAGCACTGTAGAAATCAATGGCTGATCCCTACAGTGTGGTACTCTGTGAGATGGGAATTAATGGAGAAGATAATTGCGTTATCTTCTCCATTATCCCATTGCTGAATAGGGGATTTACATAAAACGTACGGAAATCATAGTTTCCGCATTTTTTATGTAAAAAAAAATCATTGCTGAATAGACCCCTTAGAGATAATGTGTGGTTTTTAATATATTAATAAATACTTGCCTATCCAAAATGGCTTTCTGCCACTGAAGTTCCACAGCCAGTCCATCTGTTCCTTGCTGAAAATGTCTACAAGTGTAGCATGGTAGCTATAGAGAGTAAAAAAAAACGTACATACATGTAAACAACAAAGTAAGACTATACATATTTCAGATGTTAGTAAGTAATAGTCATATACAGCTATATTGTACAGTTCCATTTTTGTCATGGCAATCTCCAGATGGCGTTACGGTATAGTAGCCTATAGGCTACTAAATTGCTAAATTTGTCAGAGAGGGAGTCTGGTTCACTCTCCATTGCCCACCAGTGACACACACACCGGGTGAGCATTTGCAGTGTGTGCATTACGCTATCACACGGCTTCCATCTCTTTGCCAGGACAGGCTCTTATTGAAACCCATCTCCTGGCAAGAGGATTTTGGTAAAATTATAACATATTCATTTTCACTTTGTAATTTCCACAAAAAATATTTATCACATTTATAATAAAAATGTGTATTGTGATATATATGCTTCACAGTCTTGCAAAAATAGCTCATAGTAAAAAAGGCATTGATGCAGAGTTGGGCAGAAATTTTGCACTATGTGCTCCAGCACTGTATTCATGGATAAAAATGCATATATCTACCACTATTAAAATTGTACACATCTCGCGGTGCGCCCTCTACGTGTACTCATGGTATGGTACCACTCATCATCATCAGTGCCCACTTTCATCTACCCTGTACTAGGTGACTGGAAACATACGTATTTGTGCTTAAGTCCAACTCTACATAACCTACAGTTGCATAGACATGCCCTCACTGAATTTTGCCCTCTGACAGCCCAATTACGCCTCTTAAGTGTTGATGAGATTGAAATACATATGATTTTGCATTGCCCATACTGGCAGACGCACAATTAAGGAGTAAGTGCAGTGTGAAATCACACAAGATACTTTCCACAAACCAGTGCACTCTGCATCAGCCCAACAAGGTGCTTTTGCTCAGTGGACTCGCATTTTTGTTACCTTGTAAAGGACCTTTTTATCTTTTTAATAATATTTTGTTCCTTGTAACACCTGCTTCAAATTTGTTAAATTGTGTTTATTGCCATAATATATTTTCTTACATATACCATTTATATTCCATAGTGAGAGATATATATATTTTCCCTATTACCTCAAACAGGGGAAAGCCTGAACACTAGTAAAATATATATCATGTAATACAATGCATGGCCTATGTACCGTATTTATAAACATTGTTATAGCTATACATACTATTTGTTATCCTTTTGTACAATAAAGGACAGATGAAATAAACATAACTGTTGGAAATATAATAATTGTAATCTATAAAGAATGTCAGTGTTTGAGCTTTGCACTGTACAGGATGATTACATTACAAGTAATACAGAAAATACTAGAAAGTAATGTTCTTCTTACTCTTCCCGACATATTCGGGCTGCGGTGATCCATGTGGCCTTCTGCTCAGTGATGTGTTTGTAGCAGCTGGTGTCATGTGGAGTCCAGCCAAATGGACATTTTCTTCCCTGAAACATATACAATTTATAATTGATAGAAAAATGGCTTCCTTCCAGGAAATGGGCTCAACCATCTTATTGTGAGCTCAGCTGAATAACTGAGCTCATCTGAAACCACAATGTAAAAACTGCTCTAATATGTCCAATATTGTGTTTAGCTGTAGACTCTGCTCCAGGACCCTGGATAATTACTACATATACTGCACCACAAAAGTAGAATAATTGTAAACCCACAAAGTAATAACATCCATATGTCATTTTGAGGTTTGTTTATTACATGTTATAATGGTTTTCTTGATTCATACATCCATAACATTTGAAATAATATGTGCATAATAAAAATTTAAAAAATGATTTCAGCAAATGCCTCAAGTAGCAAGTTGGAAGGAATAAAAGACTATATCAAACCTTTTAAAAAGAGGAGTAAATACAGACCTTAAGCCAATGGCGCAAAAAATGGAGTATAGTAAAAAATCCTATTGGAATCAATGTAGATGTTTGTACGCAGCTGTTGTGGTAGCAAACCAAAAGCAACACAAGAAGAAAGTAATCAACAGCGCTGCGGAAACACCTAAGATTAAATCTGTAATGCAAATCAATAATTTAAAATACAAAAGTGTTGAAACGATGCCAGATTAATGAATAACGGACGGAGCCTGCGGGCAATCGTCCTGGTGTTTCACTCACTACGAGGCCCGAGCTACAAGCCAAAGCTTACCTTCTGTGAGAACAGGTGGTTTCTTTTCCCCTTAAGAGGAGAGTTTTACCAGTGAGCGAATATACACTGCAAGCTTTGCGGGTTATTATAATCTATATTACCTGCATCACAAGGCTAGTGGAATATGATCTTTGCTTCTCTAATTTTAATGGCTATTTGCTACATTTAGCCTGAATTGACCTGAGGATCATTGAATAACTTACATTATATATGGACAAAACAACTTAAAACTGTTAAATTTTCGTCCTTGGGATTTATAAACGGTCACATTGTTTGTTTGAGTAGCTACATTCTTGCCCTGTGAACGTTACACATTGCAGGCTTCTTGCTTAAAAGGAGGCTTATTATATGAAATTACAAGCATCTATTTTCTCTTATTTACATTAAAAAGTCCCAGTTGTCACAAATGTATTGATGTGATTTTGACAATTGATTGATTACACAGTATTACGTTGGCTATTTTTATACAAATTATCTGATACAAGGTGTATTTATATTACTGTATGTTACATTGGCCAATGTCATTTATTTATTTGTTTTTATCAGTGTATTGTTTTTTTGCACTATTAAATAGTTATTTATCGTCACATGATTTTTATTATTCATTAATCTTGCATAGTTTCAACACTATTGTGTTTTAAATTATTGATTTACATCATAGATTTAATCTTAGGTGTTTCCACAGCACTGTTGATTACTTTCTTCTTTTAAAAAGAGCACACCACATTAATCTAAACTTACACTATCGAATTGCATCATTATTATCATACAATATTAGGCATAGTATATATACGGAATTAATTAATAGTTAATACGTGGGCATTTGAAAAGTACTCTTATATTGTTATATGAATATCTACCGTATAAGTGCACCTTCCACCATTCAGTAACATCTACAGATTTAATAGAATTTAAAGATAATAGTAAATTATTTATTTAGGATACTGGCACTGATTCAGAGCCGCTCGCTCTGACAGAGCGCTCGCTCTGAATCAAGGCCGGGCTATTTTTTTTTTGAACGACCTCCTGGCCGCTCACATAGCTGTTGGTGACCACCCACAGCTATAGCGAGCGGCCAGGAAGATGGTCGCGACCATCGGGCTTGCGACGAGACCCTTGTGGTAGGGTCTCATTGCTGCAAGCCCCAGAGAGATTTCGGCTCAAACAGAGCCGAAATCTCTCCCACTGACATCACTCGTGATGTCAGTGGGGCCGGCCCCAGACGGAGGCGTTCACATGGGAATGCCTCCGTTTGGGTAGCCACTCCACCGGCCCACCCACCAAAGGGGGCGTGCTGTCACTCAATATCGACAGCACGCCCCCTTTGGTACGAGACCCGGAGCGACGGAGTGCCCGTCGCTATCCGGGTCTCGCGCATGCGCACGACGGAGCTGGCTCCGTCGTGCGCATGCGCACTGGGCCACCATCGACCGGTTGCGAGCAGTCAGCGCTTGCGACCAGGTCTGAATCAGGCCCACTATTTATATATTTCAAAAATGCTTAAATGCTTCCTTGTTTTTGTTTTAAAATTTGTTTTTAATATTTCCTGTTGGCCTTCTATACTAAGTAGAGGAAACAAATAAATACATACTGTACATAAGATATATAAGTAAATATATAAGAAAGGTCGGTCCTAACACTGTTGTAGGAGGGGTACTTTATTACACACAGCACCTTATCCGATAGGTAATATACATTAATGTAACATTATGTTTGATTGACAGATCCAGTTTAAAACTTTATTAAAATTAGATGGTGACCTGCAACACAGGTCAACTCCTAACTACCAACACAAGTAATACAATGTAGTAAGAGACCAGTACCTTGGCTGAAGTTAACCAGGGATTCCATGTTATACCATCACACTGGAAAAGCTTTTGGGTTTTATCATCAAAATGCAAGAGACCTTTCAAATCCACAGTACATTTCTTAGGAATGGGCATAGTTTTCTTCTAGAAATACATAATTGCAAAATACTAAATAGAGTTTACATTTAGAGAAATAAAACCACTTAATGCATTTCCATATATAAGTCCTACAGAACAATTTGAGCTATAATTGCTAAGATGTAGTTTGCTTAAAGAAACTTTTAAAGTGACTTTAACAAAAAGAATAAAAAAACAAAACCCCCTGTATATAATCTTTTATGAGAAAATATATCTACACCTGTAATTATAGGCACAGGGTCACAATGAAGTTAAATCAGTTATAAATGCAAGACAAACAGTTACATCATAACAAAATATTATTCAGTACAAAATATAAAAGCACAATTAGCATACATATAACAAAGTATCAAAGTAGTGAGGTTGGATGAGGCAGACACTCTCTAATGGTGCATACACACGGTCCAACTTGCTCGATCATCGATATAACTGAACGATTTTTTCTACTTTAAAAATTAACGATATTGCTGAACGATTTCATCAACGATCATGAACGATTTCATGATCGATGAACGATATCTGACAGTATTTTAATGAAGATATCGACCAAGTTGGCCTGCATGTACGGTCAACCTCAGATATTGTTATCGTCCATATGGCCACGCGCATCGTTGGATGTTCAATGCAACAAAGTCAACGATATGAACGATATAATGATAAACGATATCGTTATCGATCATCCGTCCTGCAAAGTTGGACTGTGTGTATGCACCATTAGTATTATAAATAATTGCACATTCCAAGATAACGGTAGTCTACAATTGGGATAAATATGAAGGTAATCCAAACGTTAATCATTCCTTAATGTGGAAGATTGAAATAGGATAGTCCCTGAACTCACTCCTGGTAAATTCTTGTGTACAGGATATTATACCCCCAATCTCCATGCCAGTGATGTTATGGTAGCTTAAATGTGATCTAAGGGTAAATTTACTAAAGATCGATTGACATCGATTTTGTGTTTTAGGGTCTGAAACACACATTTACTAAGTCAGTTTTTTAATATCAATTTGTAAGTGTTAGCAAATGTGTGATTAACCTCTGAGACAAAAACTGATTAAAATCAACTTTTAGTAAATTTACCCCAAATGTCCCTGGGGATAGTGGTAAAGGATTAAAGCATCTTGTATAGTACCAGGTGTTATTGATTCTACAGATTTAGGTTGGTCACAATAGAACAGTATTGTTGCTGCAAGGTATAGTATCCCTGTAAAATGAAATGATGAGATAAATGGATTACCATTTCCAACCAGAAGTCTGGTGGTAGAATTAGCAGGATGGGGTCTAATTCCACAGCACTGAGCAGATATTAGGATATCAGGACCCCACCTGTGGTCACCTTTGTGTTCTGCTGCAGCACTCTACTTACTAGTTCTTGGTAATGCGATTATCAGCCTGTCTATTCGAATGTCCTTGCATCTATATACGTATCAATCCCTCCGCCCACTGCTTTTTCGTCAGTAGCAGTCATCATTAGTATCGACATTTGCACCCACCCCATGCTAGGTGCAAAAGCTCTGTCTGAAACAGATATCTCATCTCTGTCCTGATGCCTCAAACAAGCAGGAAGTGGAGCTACAGCCCCAAGACAGTCCCACTAGATGCATCTGTTCAGTGCATTCACATAGTCACCGTCCAGAAATGCTCAATTCACGTTAGGCTACATGAGCTTGAGATACGACTCACACAAAGCTACTTGCTTCATGCGTGCCTGGATACACCTTGTTTCCAGTTTTCAGCGCATACATGAAATTGTTAAAAGTTCCATCTTTCTTCATCTGAAATTGTTTTGCTGTTTTAAAATCTATATCTCATACAAGTTGATATTATAAGTTTTTAAATATAGTTCCATACCTGGCTCGCGGCAGAAATATCAGAGGTCACCAGGGCTCTGTCGGACTGCAGAATTTCCATATTTTGTGGGGGAGCTCTCATCCTCTGCTGACGATGGCTTGTTGCTACTAATGTGGCTATCTTGGTTGAGTTGAGTGATGGTTTGTCTTCCTCCACTCTAATAGACATCATACCGTGATACTGCAAAAAAAAGTTACAACTAATATTCTTTGCATCCGCACAGATAAGTCTTTTTTTAATTATGATTTTCCTTTATAATTAAGCTACGTTATCTGTGTTATGAAGGTATTTATATATAAAATCCCCAGATTAGTTATTACATGCACTGGGACTTTGAAATCTCATTTTGCTGGGAAAATGAAGCAGTAGCATCACACGTGGGTTACTGGCCTTACAGTATATCCTATGCATCTAGGTCTCAATGTTAAAGCTTCAAGGTTTGCAAGGGTCTAACATGGTGCAGTGAATTGGAGACGTTGGGTGCAAATGGAACCCCTATAATACTGTTAAAGAAGTTTTCAGAGAGACTTTGGAATTGTTTCAGTTGTCAGCAGATTGTCCTCTGCTATTGCTAATCCTACAACTATACAACATTCAGATATAATAATGAATGGAAAAGCATCCAGGCCCTTGATGCATGTTTAAAGGTTTCCAAAACTGGGCTTTGTGCTGCAGAGTAAGTAACCTGCATTATACTTCACAGTACCACACATGGAGGTAGTTGCCAGTGTTTAAGCCTTATTAAAGCAACGGCTACCTTACTGACCATGGACTACTATCCATTTTCTTGTACAAAGGACAGTTGGATCACCTCCAGTTATTATATGAGCTGGGTACACTACCAGGACCGCCATCAGGGTGGCATGGGCTACATATTTAAGGGTCATGGACTGCATAAGAGGCCCATTGGGACCTGCAATTAAAATGTAATCTTTCTTTAATAAAATGTATATTGCTGCATATATATATATATATATATATATAAAATCACTGACCAGAGCAGTGGGGGGCCAGCCACTTCATTTTTTTGTGGGGGGGGGCATAGAATGGTATGGCCTTGGCATGCAGAACATGGCAATGGGTTGGAACTGGAGGACAAGAGAGTAGTCAGGTATAAAGAGGGTGCCCCTTTCCAAGATTGTTTGTTATTGCTGCATTATACCAGATGAAGGGAAGAGGCTCTGTCACACAGACAACTATAAGACCACCCACTATGAGTGCTGCTGCTGCTGCTCTCTGGGGAATCTGAGAACTGAGAGTAATGCTTTGGTGCTCAGAAAAGGTCTGAGCTGAATGTGCTGATATTGTCTATATGCATTGTCCATGCCCCTATGCAGATATGATAATGCAGCTGGAGGCATCATGCCCCCTGCTGCATTACGTATCCGAGCTGCGTTGGCCAACACAGTATCAGATACTTTGGGGATCATCGGCAGACTAAGGTGACCCATGGCTGATGAGAGGAAGAAGCCAGGAAATCTCTGTCAGCCGACGAAGATTCTGGCTTCTTCCCTCCCCCCCAACTGCGGTGACATGCCATCGACACCCCCTTCCCACCCACAAACGCCAGCAGACTGTTAATCACTGACAGTCTGCTGCCAGTCTACGTGCTGGATCGCAGACCCGTTCTGTACATGCGCAGAATGGGTCATGCGACTGCGCAGATTCCCGATCATCAGAAAACTGCGTTTAGGCCCTATGTCCACTGCATACCTCATAAAATGTAGATAATAGTGCTTACCATGTTCCTAATATACTCACTGAAATATATGCGATAGTTCTGATCATGTCCGCTGTATACATCTGGAATATACGAGTTACTACTGACTATGTCTGTTGTATACCTCCTGGAATATGTGTTTTGTTGGTCGTGAGCATGCTCATCTGTATGGCATCTAGATTATGGATGTTTACTGTCCCTGCTCTGTGTATACACATGGGGTAAGGAGTGACCCTTACCCTGTAAATTATCTGGACTATTAATGGAGCCTGACTATGTCCTCTGTACTGTGGGTGAGCACTGACCTTGCTGCCCGTAGATCATCTGTAATGTAGGTGAGGAGTGGACATGACCTTGTCTGACCCATGTCCTGTGGGAGTGGACAGAACATGCTGCCCATATACTAACTGCACTGTTGATAAGGACTAGCCATAGGGTAGGATGAGGGAGTAAGGGAAGAGGCCCTGCCTGTTTAATTTGTACTCAATGTCTGAGGACAGCCTTATATGTCTTTTCCTCTTAATCATACATTGTTATCCTCTTACTTGCTGTACTTTACCCAGAGTTGGGCAGGGGTTCCCGAGTCAACTCCTAGTGGTTGCTGCTAAGAGCTATATACTACAGTGAGTACACAATGCGAGTAAAAACACTGCATTTTTGAATCGTAAGGTGAGAGGTGAGTTTACTACAACTGTGAGATTTACCACTCCTCTCCCTACCATGTGCGCTAACTTGTGCGTTGGCGCAGGGGCAACATATAAAAGTGCTAAACTGCAACCTGCATTGCAAATTATGTTTTGTGACATTATGTACATATTGTGTGATTGCACCCATATTTTTTATAAAACAAAACAATAAGCTTGTCTCCTCTAGAGTTCTTCTGTAATAGAAAATACTTCCATTTTATATTTTTACACTTTGTATATTCCGTCAATGGTCATTGTAAAAATAGTACCTAATGTAATAATTACTTACTCGATAGATAATATCAGTTCCATTTTTGTACTCATAGGAAGGTTTTACCTGTGATAACGAGAGAGAAACATTTTCTGTTCAGTTCAAACATATTATACAGAGGCCACTACATAATATGCAATACTTAAAGCTGGAGTCTATAAAAAAAATAAATAAAGAATTCAGAGGTCATAGCTTTAACTCACCCGTGGTTCAGCAGTTCTTATTTTATAATTAAAGATATTTTCTGTCCTTGCAAAAGTAATGCAGCTTGTGTTCTATTTGTTAAGGTTTTCATTTTAAAATGATTGTCCTGCATTGTTAACATCCTGAGATTCAATTGCAGTCAACAATCCATGATAATGAGTGTTACTTCAAATAGGAGCTACAACACATATCTGTCTAGGCTGATAGGACAAGTGCATTAACTAAGTAATAAAACAAATCAATGTTTCATTAAAATTTTGTACAAATGGAGGCCTGTCCTGTCTGAGCTGTGGGCTCTGCAGCTGGAATGGCAGGTATATAAGGGCTCATTGAACCCTATATTAAATGTGTTCGTGCTCGGCATCATATTTCCAAATACTTTACTGACCACAAATAGAGCAAGCTGCATTTAATGTCCATGGCTCAAACATTTTGTAAAGCATCAGTATGCACTAATAACAGATTTGTTGGTGGGCTCAATAAAAAAAAAGCTGGAACATACAGTGGATTTGGAGTGTGCAAACCCCCAAAAATGGGACAGACGGCTACCTGCTGCATGTTTATTAAGAGACAAGTACAACAAACCAACCATAGAACACTCTCATGTTGGAGGCCAACCTTGTTCAAAAGTATCACTTAATAAAGCAAAATATTCTACTAAATTCCATGATAAATTGTTGGCAAGGGCAAAGTTCTATTTAATGTAATGGATGTCATATTAAATGTGTATATATATATGAGGGTGGACCCAAAAGACCGTGCCCTGACCATGAATAACAGAGAAATTTAAGTTCAAATTACTTTAATTTTTCAACATTTACGTTTATCATACAGTATACTCTTATTCCATTGGATACTATTTATAAATCTTAATTCAAATTCAAGTTTGTTTTGAATATATGTTTCTCATATATTTATTTAAGTATATTAATAAATGCAAACACATGGATCCTTGTATAACCTAAGTTGTGATTGATTGGCCATTTATGAATACATTGGCAATACATTTATAGATAGGGTTTAGTTACACCTTAAAGACAGGCTGCAACAATTAATTACAAATTGGCCTACATTAGTTTGATTTACTCGCTGGGCATATTATAGCAACAAAGCTCTAAAACTAAAGAGAATGGGAGTTTCCATGGTGTAATAAAATGGCACTTTATTAAGATTAAAATCCAGCATATAAATACATACCAGATAAAGATAAAATCATCAAACTTTTTGCAAGATGAGTTGTCTGATGTTTATTTATAAGCACTATGCAGAGAATGCAGTCATGTATAAAGTTGATAAAATGCAAGCCTGTGCTATGTGCTTATTTGGCTGCATTATAGCCTTAATTTTATTACACCAAGGAAGGGCCTCTCTCTTTGTAGACATTTTACAGCTTTGTGCAGCACATGGAGATTGGGTAATTCAAAGGGAATGCCTCAGACTGAACAGCTTGTTATAAAATGTGTTATGACAGTGGTGGTTCCCAAATTAGTTCTATAAACTCATGCCCAGTGCTTCGACTCACTGAGGCAAATAATAGCACAAAAATGTAACATTATTTAAAATAGAATTCTTTCTCTCCTAGGTAAACCCACCAACCCAAGGGGGCTGTACTGCCTACTTTGGGAACCACTTTGTTATTTGTAAATGAGTTGCCAATGGACTTTATTTACAGTATGAACTCTTAATTTATTGCACACTAGGACACCAGACATTTCCATCTTTCTTTAAGGTTAAATAAACATTCTGATTGGCTTCTATCTATCTATCTATCTATCTATCTATCTATCTATCTATCTATCTATCTATCGATCTATCTATCTATCTATACATATATACTACCTGAAATACCCATCGTTGCCTGGGTTTAAATCTTCAAGTTATTAAGTTAGGCAAACCAGACCAATTGCCACCCCTCTGTGAAGTTTTCGTCCAAATCCATCCAGTGGAATTCCCAGAACAGGCTCCCCCAGGCCAAAGTTCTGACTAGCGTACACCAATGGGAGGTCCAACCGGGACCTCAACCCCCTAGTATGTGTTCTGGGATCCAATATTATCACTCTGTGAAGTTTTTGTGCAAATCCATCCAGTGGAAGGCTCAGAACAGTGTCCCTGGGTCAAAGTTCTGTACACCAATGGGAGGTCCAACTGGGACCCTAAAGTTAGGCATCCCAGACCAATTTCCATGCATCCCAGACCAATTGCCACACATCTGTGAAGTTTTCATCCAAATCTATCCAGTGGAAGTCCCAGAACAAGCTCCCCGGGTCAAAGTTCTGACTAGTGTACACCAACAGGAAGTCCGACTGGGACCCTAACCCCCCTAAAAGTTAGGCATCCCAGACCAATTGCCAGGCATCCCTGACCAATTGCGACCCCATTATGAAGTTTTTGTTGAAATCCATCCAGTGGCAGGCACAGAAAAGGCTGCCTGGGACAAAGTTCTGCCCAGCATTCCCGGGTCAATGGTCTGACCAGCGTACACCAATGGGAGGTCTGACCAGGATCTCAACCCAACAAGAATGTCTTCTTGGATCCAATGTTACCACTCTGTAAAGTTTTTGTCCAGATCCATCCAGTGGAAGGCTCAGAATGTCATGACTCTAGGAAAGTTGGCCTCCTGTGACGAATCAGACTCTGCGAGCTGAGACTGTGGTAGCAAGAACTGAGAAGTTTTCAGATAGCTTTTCCTCATAGGAGAAATACGACTTGAATCTTAGTAGATTGTGAAAGAATACGAGGCTTTATTTGAACAAGCAGAGGGATGTTGGGAACGATGGGTAGAATCAGAACTAAGTGTCCAGAATGATTAGAACATGAATCTGTGACGGGAATGAGGCAACGTAGTAGGAGTGAGATGATTGATATTAGAGCATAAACTCCACAACAAGCAGGACACTGGTCAATAGATGCTGAGTTATCCTCAATAGACGGATGCCGGACTCCTAAGTCCAAATCACCGGAGCTCACCCAGTAAGACAAGACGGGGATCCTAGGTCAAAGGTAAAGAGGTATACCCAGCTAGACTGTCACGTCTTTGGCTTGCGATGAATTTGTATCTTGAGTACACAATGGTGCGTCAAACTCCAGATGTAGTACAGAGATGTGTCACAGAGATACGGACAGAATGCACAGGAGTGCGTCTATAGGTGCTCTGGGTTTATACCCTGAGTGGCGTCTTTTAGATGCTTCGGGTTTTGTACCCAAAGTAGCGTCTTTAGGCAAAGGGTGAGACACGAAGATATACTGGAAGCCAAAGGAATAGACAATTTCAGGAGCCAAATACTAGGACTTGAGAAGACGTTGTACAGGCACTGAATGAAAGTCCATGAATGGCTTATATAGGCAGTGCCTGTCGCTGATTGGCGTCAGTTTCCTAGCAGACCAGAGGGCTAGATCTGATTGGTCGATTTGACATCACATGGCAGAAGCAAGATGGCCATGCCCATGAACTGGCATCCTCGCTGTTGGTATTAGAGGATGACGCATCACTGCAGGAGAAGTATCAATCAGTCCTGGAGCGGGTGTTAGAGAACAATAGGTTCTATGCTCTGCGCCAGTGAACCAAAGGCCGGTGGTACGTAATGCCGCTGAGTGGGCCTTGCGTCGGGGTCTAGCGACCACATTCCTGACAGAACAGGCTACCTGGGTCAAAGTTCTGCCCAGTGTACACCAACGGGAAATCCGACTGGGACCCTAACCCCCCTAAAACCTGGCCAGGATCCAACTGGACCACCTTGCATTGGTTTCATCCCAAATGATGCAGAGGTGTCTGAATGCATAACCAGACAAACAAACAAACAAACAAACAGACCAATGAATTTTATATATAAGATTCAGACATACACTGTATGTTATTTGTTGCTTTACCTATGTCAAGTACATATATTTTATAAAACATATAGTTATTTTTGTCTCTAATAAAGTATATTTAATCATTTATGTCTTCTAAATAAATTTTATATATTTGATAAATGTTCTGTGCATTGTTTAATAATAGGAGGATAATTAGAGAGGTTACTCCATTGCTCATATTTTACTAAGCTGTACAATAAGTACACAGGAGGTATAAAATAGGCAGTTAGAATTATATGTGCAGGTTAGGCTGAGCTAGAATTAATGGTCTGTAAGATGCCAGCAGTTTTACAACATTTGGGCATTCTGTTTAACAGTAAACGTGGGCCTTGTCATTAAGCGCCTAAGGCAAACTCCAATATGTCTATGGATAATTGGAAATAATTTTACTATTTGAGTGCTGGGCATTCAAAATCATATTGCAACATTTAAGCATTAGCTCATATAATTAGTGTGGAAGTCAAACATTTCCCTTGGGTTCCTATTAAAATACTTTAACACCAAGTTCCAATCACAATGGAAATTGTATGTTGTGTCCAAGTTTTACAATGCTATGAACACAGTATTGGTTTTCCAGTGCACAAGTTGACATATTAAATGGCATTATACTTACAAATTACCTCTGTATATTTTAGATTTATTTAAACATAAAAGACAAAATTATTCACAGCCTTGAAATAATCTTTTTTTTATTATTCAAACAGAAGATGAGAATGTAATTTTCTATATTTAGATATTTTTGAAAATGTGATGTTTTTGATGAATTAAAGGGGTTGTATCATAAAAAACAAATAGTTTATAAAATATATGGTTCAGTGGACTGCATTTAATGTGCAATTCTTGGAATCTTGTGTGAATATAGGGCTTCCATTAGTGTTGAACATATAGACACTACCTGGGCCTAATTCAGACTTGTGCGCAAACCCGTTGATTTGTGTACAAGTCCGATTGTTAGAGATCTGCTCATGCGCAGGATCTGCGCTGCGCATGTGCAGGTCTCTATCTGCGAGTACGCTTGTAGTGCCCTTAAGCAGCTATGCCCGTTTAGGAGCAGAGAGTGGGCAAGCCTGGCCAGTGTTTCTGGGAGCGCTGAGACCAGGGTCTTTGTCTTCCGATCTGCCTGCAGGGGGCATCTCAGATAGTGATAGTGACAGTGATACTGTCAGGCGCCTCCTGCAGCATTAGAATATTTTCTCATTGTTGCTGCGTCAAAAGACCTAGCAATGATAAGAATAGTGTACAACTCTAAAACAGGCCCCCTGAACACACATGCACAAATATGTCTGCACATGTCCATATTTATGCTGTACTTTCAGTTGCATGCATCTTAAACCTTCGTTACCACCCAGGAAAATTATTTTCTAAGATTATCTCCCCCAAAGCCCCAGCAATACTCTTTTTTCCCAGGGCTCAGATAACAGCAAGTTATTTCTATTAACCAATTTTAAATGGATGAGTGTATCCGTTGTATGAGAGAGGGAATCAGTCACAATCTGCAATACATGGAGACTTTGGCCAGTGGAAAAAGGGTTTAATATATATATAAACTCATTGTCCATGGTGATAAAAAGGGTAAAGTAAAATTAAATCATTTGGATTTGATGTTATTCTTTGCATTGTTTGTTCTTATTTCAAATCACATTTCACAGGGCCGAAACTAGGGGTGTGCAAGTGCTGTTGCCGCCCAGTTCCTCGGGGTCGGCACCGTCGCTGCCTCATGGGACCTACATTTTATTTGCAGGGTGCCTGGAGTATGCTTCAGACATGCACCCTTCAGAGCCACCTGGAGGATCCTAAGGATGCTCCAAGCAGTGCTCTTTCTTCCCCCAATGTGATGTCACATGTTTGGGGTGTGTGGCTGAAATAGGCCTGAGAATCGCCCTAGGTTGGCGTTGTCATTTCATATTTACATTGCTTTGTTCTATATGTGAATTCTGGCCACAGTGTTTGTTTTACATACCAGCATCCTTACCCAAAATAACAAATATATTCAGTGAGATTCAATTAGTCATAAACTGCCATTTAAGCTCATAAGCACAATTACGGTAAGAACAGGTCCAGAATCGAGGTACAAGACAGGATAATCTGAGGAACAGTCACAGGATACAAGCAGGGACTTGTAAAAAAGTTGACAACCAGAATAACAACAAGAATAATTGCTGGAAGTAGAAATAAGGACCTTATTCTGGATTTCACACCGCCGTGACATCACCAATCAGCAATTCCTTTAAGTTGTGGAAGATGTTGCACGACCGCCCCTCAACTCATATTATTGCTGGACCAGAACAGCAGTAGATGGAGTTTCAGAATATTGATTCAGAATTAAAGGTTTCAACAAGGACAAATTCAATGAATCCAGGAATCTTAGCGATTCAGGTAACTCCAACCTCATGACTGCAGCGTTTATCTTTTGGATTACTTTGAAGGGACCAATACAATGTAGGTGAGGTAACATGTGGACAGCCAGACTTTATCTCTAGGTGACAAATTTGGAATGCCTTGTAATTTTGTTAAACTGAGTCAGATGCTGGAGAAGTTTGCATTTTGGAAGGAGGCACAAATGACAAAAATGGCAGATGAGGATGATCCCCCTATGCAATAATAAAAATGGAAACATCAAGGACGATGTATGATAGTGGGTATTTCAGCCCAAGGTAAGAGGTCCAGCTAGTAATCCTGGTTTGCAGGGATTTCATTCCTCAGAAATTTCTCTAGATCCTGATTGATTATTTCTGTTTGGTGTGGGCATGATATGCTATGTAGGACACCAATGAAGTCTTAAGATGTGTTGAATAAATAAAGTAGTGACAGTGGGAGCTAATGTCAGCCCTTTGAATGGGATGAAGTGCTTCAAGAAGCGGTTGACCACCAGCCAAATAGTATTGTGGCCTTAGAGTACAGTGGTAGATCTGTTATAAAGTCCAAGGCACTCTGGAACTGCAAAGTGAATCAGAGAATCCTGGGGCTGTTGAGATTAAGTATTATGTTGGGTGAAGGTTATACAAGTGGATACAAAATTGTTTACGTTTGAAGCAGAATGTCCCATCAGTAATTTCTAGATAGCAGTTTGTAAATCTTCTTGGTCCTAGTATGTCCAGCAATATGAGCATTGTGAGCCCAGAAGAGAAGTTTGTTGCATTGTGCCAGAGGAACATTAAGTTTCTTTAGGTGTGGTAGAAACTAAAGAAGCAGCAGTCACTATAAGTGCACAATTAAAATCTAGAATCTTCTTTAGATTGCTTGGATTTTCACTCATATGCGTGAAATGACTGAGACTGGGCATCAGCTTTTGTACTTTTTAATACCAGGATGGAAGGTAATTACAAGATTAAATCAAGAGAATAAAAAGTGACCACCTTGCATGGCAGGGGTTGGATTGTTGTGCAGTTTCAAGGTATAGAAAGTTATTGTGGTCAATAAAGATGGTAACTGATATAATGTCTCTTTCAAGGAGATATCACTACAATTCTAAAGCTAACTTGATCACTAAAAATTCTTTGTCTCTGATACCATAGTTTTTCTCTGCCAAAGAGTTTACCTGCAAGGGTATCACTTTCCAGATGATTGTCTCTGTGACAATCCTGCACCAACAGAGTGGGCATCAACTTCTAAGAAGTATGGTAAGGAAAGATTTAGTTGGTTAGGGATAAGTGCTAATGGGAAGGTTTTCTATGCTGATGGAATGCTACCTCAAGAAGCCATAACTTGGGATTTGAAGACTTTCAGGTAAGGGCTATGATTGGAGCCACTAAGTGGAGTAGCCTCATATAAGCTGCCTATAATAATTGTAAACGCTTGGGGAGAGTTTTCTATTGCCTTCAATTTCTCTGCATCCATTTGAAGACTTATGCAGGAGAAAATATACCCCAAGAAAGCAAGTGAAGTTATTTGCACAGGCACGTTTCTAGTTTACCAAAGAGACGGGTCTCCCGATGGTAAGAGAGTGCTTGCTTGACATGATCTCTATGAGCTGAGAAGGATTGAGAAAAAAATGAAGAAGTCATATAAGTAGATAACTACAAACTTGTACAACATATTCTGAAAAGAATTAAAGATTTAATTGTTAAGCTTTCAAAATTGGCTGGTGCATTACTAATGCTTTACCAGGTACTCATAGTGGCCATCACTGGTATTGATCTTCTTCCACTCATCTACAGCTTTGATAATGATGAGATTATAATTCACATGCAGGTAGAATTTTATTAAAATGGTTACACCTTTAATACGGTCAAAAAGTTCCAATACCCATGGAAGATGATTCTTTTTGTATGGTAATGTTCTTTAGGGCCTGTAATTTATGCCCTTGTTCTTCTTTTCCACAAAAAATAATCTTACACCTCCTGGAGAGGTAGACAGTCTGATGAAACCTTGCTCAAGTCTTACTTTTATGTACTGTAGATGGATACATTTTTGGTAGAGACAATGGATAAACATGTTCCCTAGGGGGCATTTTACCTGGCATCAAATCTATGGCACAGTTTCATTCCTTTGTGGTAGTTTCTGACACTTTTCTTTTAAACACTTCTTTTAAGAGTTTATACGAGATAAGTCAATGAAGAACTAATGTTCTTAAGGTTGGACTCATACATATTTAGATTGTGTACCTTAGGACTGACTTATTCAATAACCAGACATGTCACAAATATAGATATTTCCTAACACAGAGGCATAATGTTAAATTGAGTAAGTGAGCCCGGAGGAGCCACCATGTATTAATGAAAGAACCCAGTAATATCCTCTCTAGAGAATGAAAGTATCAGGTTATGATTGGATGTCCATAGCTACCATAGAGTTCATGAAACAATTTGGTAGAATCTTTGATAAAGCAAGTCAAGTATTCAACTGGCTAAGTATTTCATAACCAATAATTGCTGTTTGTTGTGATGGGGTTTTACAAGGAGCTGCTATATGGACACAGCAATTATATGTCTAATTAGTTTTGTGCTGATATTGTTCATGATTGTTCAGTGTTTATGGAAGTCACACAAGTAATGCAATAGATAGAAGTAAATTGAGCTGTGTGACATAAGCCAATGACCATGTTGCCAAAACTCAAGGGGGTGCTATCTGGTGGGCACCTGTTGGTCTTCTCTTTATATTTCCCCACAGCCATTACTGTGCTTATGGTGGCTGCCCCCTACAACAGGACCAGCCACTTTCTTGTATATATTACAGATCAGAGATCCGTTTTTCCCTCCCATCTTTCTCTATCTTCCCTTATCTCTCCCTCCCTTACTTTCCCTCCCACTTCATATATCTTATCTCTCTAGGTAATGTACATTGCTGATTGGTGGAGGGCTTTATGGAGATTGGAGATTATTTTTTATTGGGTAGATGAGAGGTCATGTCAGAAGCACAGAAGGCTCATTGATAGGAAAGCTGCAACTATCTACATACCCGAACTAAGGGCCTGATTCAGACCCACTCGCGAGCGGCTGTCCGCTCGCAAGTGGGTCGATGGTCTGCACTGAGCATGCGCACGACGGAGGGAGCTCCGTCGTGCGCATGCGCCAGACGCGACGAGCGAAGGACTTTCCTTCGCTCGTTGTGTCTGATCAAAGGGGGCGTGCTGTCGACGTTGATTGACAGCACACCCCCTTTGGTGGGCGTGCCGGGGGCGTGCCTCCCTGACGGGGGCGTTCCCAAGGGAACGCCTACCGTCAGAAGCCGGCCCACTGGCATCACTAGTGATGTCAGTGGGAGTGATTTTGGCTCTGATAGAGCCAAAATCACTCCGGGCCTTGCGGTTGAGAAACTCAACCGCAGGCTCTGGCTCGCAGTGGCGATGGTCGCGATGGTCTTGACCATCGCGGCCATCAAACTGCACGCTCGTATAGGCTGTGGGTGGTGACCCACAGCTATACGAGCCTCCAGGAGGACGCTCCATAATTATGGAGGGCGGCCCTCATTCAGAGCGTGCGCTCTGCTCAGAGCGTACGGCTCTGAATGAGGGCCTAACACCTCTGAGGCGCAGACCATCAGAATTTATTTACCACAAGGAGGGCACGGGACCTCTCCTTTAAGATCTGCTGCCACCCCTACAGTGAGTGCTGGGTACTTTTTCCAATCCTACATGCAACTACCATGCACTGTAATCCCTCCTCTGTCAAGATATTCACTGGCTGGCCCTTTCCCTTCTGTCTAGATAATGCGTCTTGCACAGGCGCTCCCTACTGGATGACTTCAGAACTGTCCATCTGCACAGTACAGCCTGCACTTATCTTACAGTGATAATAACATCACTTTCATCATTTATGTATATTTGAATCATTCATATAGCTAACAATAATTTAATCAGATTATCTATTTACAATTAATTGTGAACCAAAACATCCATTTATTACACATCACAGGAAAAAGCATTAATCTATCTTTAGTGAATAATTGAGGTAATTACAAACACTCCAGGCTATATACTTTTTACTTACTATTCTGTCCTTGATTACAGGGTCACGCAATGCACTTATATTATTTTCAATTATAATGCATATTGTTTAAAATAGAGAAAGTACATTTTTTTCTTTGTAATGTTTATATGATTAATGTATTATCATGTTTATTCTGTTCTTCAGTTGATGCCAGGTGAAGCTTTTCTGATATACTGTAAGATTAAAGGGACACAGCTCACTTCGACTGTTATATACATCATTGTACAGCAATCAGTTGAGAGTTTGATATAAAGACGGCAATAGGGACAAGGCCCTCCATACATGTTCCTCACCAACTATTACATCTCCAACTGTGTCTGCCTCACCCCGAGGTGTAAGTATGCTCAGTGCCTTGTCCAGTTTGCAGGTGAGTCTCCATGTAAGTAACAGTGTCAGAATGGAGAGAATAAGGCTCCAACATAGCAGTTTTATGACCAGCTACTGCGCCATTACTGCAAATGTTTATTAAATGTTAAAATAATGAATTTAATTTTGTGGCTGATTGAAGGGAAGAATGACTATTTATGAAGCAAAACCATTGTTAATTTAATAATTGGTTTGTTGGTGCTATTAATTTATTGTTGTCCTGCTATGGGGAGGAGGCCTAAAGTGTTTACTTATTGCTTGGATTTTCAAATAAGGATCCAATATTCCCTAAATTCTCAGTCTGGTGTCCTACTTTCTTCCATTCCCTCCTCATATTATGACACTCCCCCTGTTACTTACACAATTCCGCAAGTGGACTCACTAATCTCCTAAACTAATCTGTGCTGTGGTGAATATGTTGATAATCGGCCTAACCACTTCTAGGGGTAAATTTACTAAAGCAAGAGTTTTTAGAAGTGAGTTTTAAAAGTGATGTTGCCCATAGCAACCAATCAGATTCTAGCTATTATCTTCTAGAAGGTGCTAGTTAAATGTTAAGTAGAATCTGATTGGTTGCTATGGGCAACATCACTTTTAAAACTCACTTCTAAAAACTCTCACTTTAGTAAATGTACCCCCTATAGTCAATGACAGCATGTAAAGAATTATAACAAATTGTTTCTGTGGCCCTAGTCAATGGAAATACACTTCCAATGTATTTGTGGTTTGTGAATTATATTTATTTCTTACTGATTTCCCATAGCCAATGAGCTTGAGCCTTTTTTTTCCATTTTGTATAGGACTGAATTCTTCTGGTACCAATCCTCCAGTTTCTCTTCCCTCAGTCCCCTTCAAGTTATTAAGCAGTGATTCCTCCAGACCTTTGCTGCAGTGCACGGATGCTGGCTGGGAGGTGCAATTTCTTGGACCATGTGCAGTAAACGTTGCAGAGTCTAAGTGGCAGCTTCCTAAGATTTATAAAAATAATAGCAGAAAGCATTACATCTTCACAGCCATGGCCACATTTATTATGTTTTATTAATAAAAATCATGTATGTGTCTCAATTTGCAATATTTATATTAAAATAATAAAAAAAATTAAGCTTGTTCTGTGCCTTAAATACCTTCTAAGTTTAATTGCAAGTAACTGCATGTATACATTTGCGCTGATGTTTTTTGATTGTAGTGATATGTCACTTTTATAGGATAATATAACAGAAATATACTTATTATTTGTGTCCATACTTATGCTCTATTAAAATATCCTGTTATTATGTACACAATTACTCAATACTACTGAGCTAAATATGTGCACTGAGGATCTGATTCAGCAAGTATCGCAATTGCAAAGCTGCACGGAGGCAATTGTGATCCTTGAAGACATGGTAATGCAGCCGGAGGCAATATGCCTCCTGTGCATTACTTATCTGAGCTGCGTTGTCCAACGCAGCATCAGATAATTTGCGTACATCAGCTGGCTAAGGTGACCCATGGGGTCCCGCAGCCAGCAGCTGTAGATGAAAGGAAGAGGCCAGGAAATCTCCGTCAGCCGACCGAGATCCTAGCCTCTTCCCTCTCCCACAACGGCGGCGACTTGCCTCCGTTTCAGGAAACTGAGGGCATTGCCGCCTCCTCCCTGCCCACAAACAGCAGCAGACTGTCAATCACTGACAGTATGCTGCCAGTCTGCAAGTGGGATCGCATACCCGTTCTGCACATGTGCAGAAAGAGTCATGTGCCTGCGCAGATTCCCGATGTTCGGGAATCTGCGTTCAGCAGTGCATGCTTAATCAGGCCCTGAGACTCTGACCTTTCCTCTGTGTTGCCAACAATTGATATACTGTACTTCATGGATTCTTGAAGATGAAAGGTATTGAGTGTCAGGACTGGGGTGTTTTGTGTTCCTGACCATGATGCTGGTGGCTCAGTGGAGTGACTTGAGATCTGAAGACTGGTGGTTCTGATATAGTTTCTCTGCACATGTGCAGACACAGGAGCTGAAGATAGTGAGGCAACAAAGTGACACGTAGGTAGGACTGAAGGAATAAACTCAGGTGCTGTACTTTGGCAATTGCCTGGACTCTGGAGAAGGAATACAAGGAGACTGGACTCTGGAGATAGCACAGGTAACTGAACTCAGGGGACTAAGAATTAGACAGGCACAAGGAGTTTGCTAATACCCTAACCAGAGGCGTGGAGTCTAAACACACCAGCACTTTTCTTCAAGGAACCCCGCAAGGAGATTTGGATTTTGCAATGTCTGGTGTGCAGGTCACAGCCCCCTTGTAGGGTCTCCCAATGACACTATCTAGTCCTCTCCGAGAATGCTGAGGCCTAAGCCCCAGATCCATGGACAAGATAACTGTGGGTAATGTAGTAGGAGATGATGGTTGGAGATCCAATGATTCCGGTTAATCTGATGGTTAACGATCCAATAATTCCGGTTACAGCTGATAGTTATGGATCCGATGATGCTGGTTACAGCTGATGGTTGAGTGAGAACCAGTAAAGCTGGTTATCAGAAAGGCACTGAGGACCTCATTCAGAGGAGGTCGTTAGATGCAAGCGGTCGCACTGAATCAGGGTGGCCGCTTGCATCCTGAACGACCGCCTCCTTGTCGATCGCTAAGCTGGGGGTTACCACCCACAGCTTAATGACTGACCAGATCGATGGTCACGATGGTGATCACCATCGCGACCATCGGGGCTTACGACGAGACCCTAAGGTTTGGTCTCGGCACTCGTAAGCCCCAAGGAGCTTCCTGCTCTGTTTGAGCAGGAAACTCCCCACTGACATCACTGATGATGTCAGTGCGGCCGCCCACAAAATGGTAGGCGTTCGTTAAGGAACGCCTCCGTTTTGCAAACCACACTCCAGGCCCTCCTACCAAACGGGACGAGCTGTCGATCAACATTGACAGCCGCCCCTTTGGTAACGAGCTCCGGAGCGAGAGAGTTTCTCTTTCGCTCCGGGGCTTGTGCACGCACAGTGCGGCCACTGCGCGTGCGCAGGACTAACCATAGAGTCGGTTACGAGCTCATCGGCGCTTGCGACCGACTCTGAATGAGGTCCTGTGTGCTTGGTTTTGGATAGGTACTGATTGGGCTGATTATCGGATAGGAACCGATTGTACTGGTTATCGGATAGGAACCGATTGTACTGGTTATTGAATAGGAACCGATTGTAGGAAAGGACTTCCAAACTTGCAAAGGAGAGAGGAGTCCGGAGCCTGGATACATAGCACACGTAGACGTGTTGTTCAAGGCACTGACTGCTTGTCAGTGAGATCCTTTTATCCCCCCTGACCTGTCCAGAATGGCTACCAGGATCAGGTGTCTGCTGTAGGGAACATGTTAGGAGGAAAGGGAACCAGCGCTGAGTGGTGGAAGGAATCATGTGACCGCCACTGAGACAGGGACTGGAGGATCAGGGGTCAGCTGACTGCGGGTGTCATGTCGGCGCCCAGGCTCGGAGATGGTGGGAATATATGCGGGGCACCACATCTGGATGGTGATTGACAGCACTGACCAGGGAATGGACAGCCAGCTTGGATAGATGACCTGGCCTGCATACCAGCGGGTAGGTACCGATTTCTGACATTGAGTGTCAAAAGGGATGCACATTACCCTTAATTTCAATAATAAGGAAGCATTCCCAAAATGACCTCGGTACCCTAACATTGCTCAATCCACAATGCCTCTGCCTCTTCATAATGGATCTTTTCATTGATGTTCTGATACTTGTACCATCTCCTCTGCCTAAAGGGATGGACGTATGCTTCTCAGGCAATTATGTAGTCCTTATTGCCTCTGATTCCAGATCGTTTTGAGAGAAATATTAACCAAGCTGGACCAAAGAGGAGCATGCAACCTTATTAGGATAAAACAAGGAGAGGTGTGGAAGACTGATTTTAACTCCAGGGATGGACAATTATGAGTCTTATGTCTCAGCAGTTCTTCAAACATTTGTGAATTAAATCTTCAGGGACTTTCTTCATCTCTTTGTAGTGCTCTTTTTGATGGCATTCTTATTTTTTCAAGGATATTTCCACTCATCAAAGACGTGCATCTAAGGTTCTACTACATTTGCAAGCCAACAATGTATTCTGCAAACTTGAGAAGTGTTTTTGTGAAGACTCAATTTGCCTTTCTTGGCCTACATACTTTTTGGCACAGGAGTGCAGAAGCATCCAGAAAAACTGGAAGCTTCCACTAACTGGCTTCAACCATCAATACTCAAAGCCACACAACATTTTCTCAGATTCACCAATTACTACCAGCAATGACTCTATCATTGCTGCTGCTATCACTGTTCTGATGCGTAGATTCTATTGTGTCAAGACCTGGTGCTTGGAAACCAGAGAAGCCTTCTTTCGCCCCAAGCAGAACTTTACTTTCACTCAAAGACCAGATATCCATTGTCCTCTCTTTCTGGAAGAGGATGCCTCCACTATTGGAATAGGAGCAGTATTATTAAGCTCTTTAGAAAATATGCTTCAAGCTATCTCCAACCACAATGAAATCTGTTATAACAGGAAAAAATAATTGTTCCAGAGCTATTACCTGGGGGGCAAAGTCTGGCTTTCCACTCACCATCTATATCTTAGAGTATCCAACATTAAATGTGCCTCTTATTTCATTGGACCATTCAACATATTACAAGTGAATAATCCATGTGACCAGTGACATCAGGGAGGTGGTACTTGAAATTGGATTTCCTATTTAGGATCACACTGACTGCTGCACCCTGTCTGAGTGTTAGGAACAAACCCTTTCTCCTGTGCTACAGTACAGTATACTATATATTGATATCCTCCTGTGTATGACACTTGGTCTGGCATGATTATGACACCTCTCTGCAATAACTCATGTGGCGAATCCGGGACCTCTCTGTGGGGTCTATTTACTAAGCAGTGTTAAGAGAAGTGAAAAGTGAAGAGTGAAAAGTGATAAGGTCCCAGCCAATCAGCTCCCAACTGTCATTTTTCAAACACAGCCTGTGAGATGACAGTTGGGAGCTGATTACCTGGCACCTTATCACTTTTCACTCTTCACTTTTCACTTCTCCTAACACTGCTTAGTAAATAGACCCCTGTGTATCACCTTTGGCTTCATCCTGACTCTTCTTAGCATTATCACCGTGGCATATCTGCGAACTCTTGTGTACCAAACTCCAGCTTGCTGACATTTCTCAGAATTTTATTAACACTACCAGGCTCTCATGCTAGAAACCAGAACAGAGGGCCACGACCTGCCTACCGGGTGCAGCAAAGTCTAAACCTCCTTGCAGGAGTCCCTGGTGAAAACGACCAGTGTGGTAAACTTCACGTCTCTGATACTGGTAGCACTGATACCAGCTGGTAGTAACAAGAATCCAGAATACCCACTGAAATACCCACAGCACACTCTGCGTAATAGAATGAATTCTGCTGATAGTCCTTCTCCCAAGAAACTGCAGAAACTAAGGTAATGCATTGTCTGCAGGCTGTTGCACAGCGTATCAATGCTTTACCTGGTGCAGCTTTAGCTTATAATCAGAATCTTGGAAATAACAGTCCAGCTCCAGGAGGTTAATTTCAATCACAGCTCCATATCCCACCAAAGTTGGAGACTCTAAAATCTGCAGGGGATTTCTCAACCAATGCTCCATTCAATTTCAGTTAATGCCAACTAATTATCCATTCATGAAAGCAGATATTGCATACATGTTAGCTTTGCTAACTGAACAGGCATTGGTGTGGGCTTCTCCATTCTGGGAAAGAGATGATCCATTGTTATACAATTGATAAGGTCACAGCTCCATATCCCACCAAAGTTGGAGACTCTAAAATCTGCAGGGGATTTCTCAACCAATGCTCCATTCAATTTCAGTTAATGCCAACTAATTATCCATTCATGAAAGCAGATATTGCATACATGTTAGCTTTGCTAACTGAACAGGCATTGGTGTGGGCTTCTCCATTCTGGGAAAGAGATGATCCATTGTTATACAATTGAGCCTCCTTCATTGAGTCCTTTAAAAGAGTCTTTGATGTGTATCTTGCACGGCTTCTAGCATCCTCAGTCAGTGGGTCAGTATGTTATCATTTGGAAACTTGGGGTCTGAGCAAGTATGAATAAGGAGGTCCTTATAGCAACCATTTGACAGGGACTTTCTAAGCATGTTCTTGACAAACTTGACTCCAGGGACTTACCTTCCAGACTTCATCACCACCAGCCTATAGCAACCTGCATAATGGGTGAAGCAAAATACAAACCTCCCTGTATGGGGGGTTGGGTATGAAATCCCCTATCCCTCCCTTAGGGGTGCCTAACCCTAAAACTCCTGTCGTGGGGCCTAACTCTAAGTCCCCCCGGGGGTGCCTACACTTAACTCCCCCTGCCCGCACCCTGAACATAACCCTCTCGGGAAGAGCCTAACCCTAACCTCCCCCCCGGTGGTGCCTAAACCTAACCACCCCCATCCCCTAGCCTAACCATAACCCCCCCCCACGGCTAACAGCTAACCCTCCCCGCTTACCTTAGTTCGGGAAGCTGTTGGGATTGCGTTGTCGGGCTAAAAGATAGGCGTCAGTATTTAGTATTTTAGTACTAAGTCAGGATTTCGACACCGGGATTCCGTCAGATGGCTTCCCGTGCATCTGTATTCTAACTACATCCCCTGTGCGGGTTCCTGGCAGAAACCACTGATGTAGACTATCTGGTAGTAGCAAGAATCCAATATACCTACTGAAATGTGACCCCACACTTGCTCCAAAATTCCATCATACTCCAACTGTCTCCAAAATAGCCCCTCATACCATCAGGCTTCCACTTTCCACAAAATGCCCCCACATAGACTGAGATACCCCAAATGCCAAGAAATGCCCCCAAATACCTTCAGACCTCCACATGTGCTCAGACCTTCCTGAACTCTCAGAACTAAGAATGCCCAGATATGCCACTCAGATCTTCCAGCATGCCCCTCATATGTAATTCACACATTCCAGCATGCTCCTTGCATGCCACTCAGATATCCCCACAGTCCACTTGCATGCCACTGAAATTTAACAATATGCTTGTCAAATCTGACCTCATGCCACTCAGACCTCCTCTCACATATTTAAAAATATGTATCTGCACAACTGCAGCCCTCAGTGGAAGGACAGAGAGCATGAAGTACAGAATGCAGTACACACTCTGCTCTTAGTGACCTGATGTGCTGCATGACCTCCCAGCAAGGTCACATGACATGGAAACCAGCTATTTTTGTTCTGTCTTGCGTCTGTTTTTTAATAAAGCAGAGAAATAAGTCATGTGGTTAATGCGGAGCTGTGGGCCTGATTCAGACCGGTCGCAAGTGCTGAGCACTCGCAACCGGGTCGATGTTTGCCCACTGGGCATGCGCACGACGGAGCCGGCTCCGTCGTGCGCTTGCGCGAGACCCGGCTAGCGACGGGTGCTCCATTGCTCTGGGTCTCGCACCAAAGGGGACGAGCTGTCGATGGTGATTGACAGCTCGCCCCGTTTGGTAGGCGAGGCTGGGGGGTGGCTTCACAAATGGAGGCGTTCCCAAGCGAACGCCTGCCATTTGTGGGCGGCCCCACTGACATCACAAGTGATGTCAGTGGGAGAGCTTCCGGCTCTATTAGAGCCAGAAGCTCTCTGGGGCTTGCGGCCACGAGACCCTACCACAAGGGTCTCGTCGCAAGCCCGATGGTCGCGATGGTCTTGATCTTCGCGACCATCATCCTGGCCGCTCGCAATAGCTGTGGGTGGTCACCCACAGCTATGCGAGCGGCCAGGAGGCCGCACACAAAAAAAATGCCCAGATTCATAGCGAGCGCTCTTTCAGAGCATCCGGCTCTGAATCAGGGCCTGTTTGCCTAAGGTAAAAGATTGCTAGGCCAGCTGATGCCCACCACTGTTATATATATGGTTTATGTCTTATGTGATGAAGTATTTTTCAGTAAAGACACAGGGGTATATTTAAGGTTTATTTTGGAGAATTTATAGGTGATTTTCTGTGTGATTTACAAATCTGGGATTTACTAAAGGCAAAATCGACTATAGAACTTAGGACCTCATTCAGAGTCGGTCGTTGCGGCCACATGGTCGTAAGGTAAAAGGGGCCGGATATGCAAATGAAGCGCTCGCAAGTTGCCTCGTTAAGATGGAATCGTTAGCTGGACGAGCGAGGGGAGGATGCGGCCGTAAGACTAAAAATACGCCCCCTTCTCGTTCCCATTACACGTCATCTCCGGGCATATAAGGATTAATCGAGACCATCGGAGCTGGTCGTAGAGCTTAAGGTTGACCATACCCTCTCTTAAGCACTACGATCAAGTCAATGTAAAAGCCATGACACTACTTAGTTAATTATGCACTCCCATAAAACGCCGTTTGCATAGTCAGGCACGCCTGCATTCGGATCTCCACTCCCCCGTTCACAAGCACCTTCCCCTGTTACCACCCACAAACGCCTCATCCTGTCACTCTAACTAACGACCTGGCTGTATTCAAGGAGAGAGCAATTTCTGATCGTAATTGCTAGTTTGCACACGCGCATTGCGAATTTTACGCATGCGCAGTTTAGCGAACATCAGTGACGTACGACCATGCAGCTTCAACGACTGACTCTGAATGAGGTCCTGAATCCTGTCCAAAATTGACAAAACATCAATACTTTCACATAAACCACTACAGGATTCTCTCATTTACTAATAGTCGGATTAAAAAGCTACTTAAAATTGACTATGAAATTGACAGAAAAATCCCAAATAGACTATTAAAAAACAACAGGTGATTTGTAGCTTCTAAACACCATTCTATTGGTAGGAACTTAATTGTGATGCATATAAAAGGAGACACAAGCACGTGGTAAACTGTTGCACACACATTAACTCCTGACACCAGTTCCTGCGGCATAATTCTCTTGACCCGTTCCACAAACTCATAATAATCCATCTCCACAGGAGACCCTCCTAAAGTGCTGTATGTAGAGTGCCTTTCTAAGGCCATCTTGGATTTAACACTGCACCGGATATCTGAGAAGTGCTTCACACACTGTCACTTGTGACATTTTCAATGCCCAATAGAATTCACTGCATCAACTGTTGTCTGACACATGGCCTGCTTCAGTGACGTCCGGTGAGGTAAATGGCTTGGGAGGCACTGCTGGTATCAGAGCCAGATTCACAGATACATATATGAAACAATTGTACAAAGGTGCAGCAGTATATAGTGCTGGAAATTTGGTGTGTTTTGAACAGGGATGTGCAGAACACATAGACAGGAGAGGCAGTGCCTCACCTGCCATACACTTTTTACTGCAGAGTTTTGACTATAAAGATGATTAGAATAATACAAAAAAGATATTTATATTTTCTTTAAATTTTTCATATAATTTTATAGTAAAACTCTGGAGTATACCTAAGTATGACAGGAAAGGCTCTGCCTCACTTGACCGCAAATCACTGGTCTGCTTTCTTCTTGAAGATGTGCATTGGTCCTGGCTACCAAATAACTCCTCAGAGTTGGACAACAAGGTTTTAACCAACGCACAATTCTCCTCAAACTTAAACCTGACATTGCGGCCAAATTTAGTTTTGCCAGGTTGAGGCTCTTCCCCCGAATTGTAGTCCTGGCCCTCTGCCTCCAACCCCTAATTATTACATATTTTTAGTAAGCAGATCGCCAGGGGCGGATTGGCTGTTATATTCAGTGGGATAAATCCCGGTGGGCCGATTGGTCAGTGGGGCCGCTTGTGATCTGTGGCCCCGCCCCTCCGAATCACGTCACAGGCTGTCCCTGTGTTTGCATGACAGGCAGCCCGTTGGCTGCCTGTCACAGCTAGTAAAGCGGCCAGCCAGCCTCTCTCATGTGAGGCTTTCCTTTTAGTCCCCACCCACCCAGGGAAGGTGCTGCTGCTGCTGCTTCATCACAGACAGCAAGCACCACAGAGGAGGAGCTGGTCCTTGGCCGGCGTCGGTAAGTGAGTCACGGAGGAGGAGGGGAGGGCCACCATGCCTGCCTGCCAGCCCCAATTGTCTCCTCTCCACTCTGTCCCCTCCACAGGTTGTGAAGTTAAACTGTAACTTCACAGCCTGGGGAGGGGACAGAGTGAAGAGGAAACAATCGGGGCTGGCTGCCTGGGAGCCTCAGGGACCTGGTTAGTACAACTAGATGGGAAGCCACTAGCCAGGAGAGGAGACAATCTGGGCTGGGGGGAGGGGAGACCTTCTACATAGTTCCAGCCCCAGCAGACTGTCTCAGCACATTGTTGGACAGCTGCCAGGATCTGTTCTGTCTCACAGCCAGCCCTCCTCTCCACTGCTCTGTGCTATGTGTGACCAGAGAGAGGAGCCCAGAAAGGTGAGTGCCAATGGTAAGGAAAGGATGGGGAGGGGCTGTGTGCTTTATGAATGCATATTAAATAAGTCTGTGTGTCGTGTGTCTGGTGTCTGTGTCAGTAAGTGTTGTGAGTACTGTCTGTGTCAGTAAGTGGTGTCTGTGTCAGTAAGTGGTGTATGTGTCAGTAAGTGGTGTAAGTACTGTCTGTGTCAGTAAGTGGTGTCTGTGTCTGTAAGTGGTGTCTGTGTCAGTAAGTGGTGTAAGTGCTGTCTGTGTCAGTAAGTGGTGTCTGTGTCTGTAAGTGGTGTCTGTGTCTGTAAGTGGTGTCTGTGTCAGCAAGTGGTGTAAGTGCTGTCTGTGTCAGTAAGTGGTGTCTGTGTCTGTAAGTGGTGTCTGTGTCAGTAAGTGGTGTAAGTGCTGTCTGTGTCAGTAAGTGGTGTCTGTGTCTGTAAGTGGTGTCTGTGTCAGTAAGTGGTGTAAGTGCTGTCTGTGTCAGTAAGTGGTGTTTGTGTCTGTAATTGGTGTCTGTGTCAGTAAGTGTGTAAGTGCTGTCTGTGTCAGTAAGTGGTGTAAGTGCTGTCTGTGTCAGTAAGTGGTGTCTGTGTCAGTAAGTGGTGTAAGTGCTGTCTGTGTCAGTAAGTGCTGTCTGTGTCTGTAAGTGGTGTCTGTGTCAGTAAGTGGTGTAAGTGCTGTCTGTGTCAGTAAGTGGTGTCTGTGTCTGTAAGTGGTGTCTGTGTCAGTAAGTGGTGTAAGTGCTGTCTGTGTCAGTAAGTGGTGTAAATGGTCTGTGTCAGTAAGTGGTGTCTGTGTCAGTAAGTGGTGTTTGTGTCTGTAAGTGCTGTCTGTGTCAGTAAGTGGTATCTGTGTCAGTAAGTGCTGTCTGTGTCAGTAAGTGGTGTAAGTGGTGTCTGTGTCAGTAAGTGGTGTCTGTGTCTGTAAGTGGTGTCTGTCTGTAAGTGCTGTCTGTGTCAATAAGGGGTAGATGTCAGTAATTGTCTTTATCTGTGTCAGAAAGTGGTATCTGTCAGTAAGGGCACTGTGTGTGTGTGTGCGGCTATATGTGACGTGTGTGTGTGCGGCTATATGTGTCGTGTGTGTGCGGCTATATGTGTCGTGTGTGTGTGTGCGGCTATGGGTGTCGTGTATGTGTGTGTGCGGCTATGGGTGTCGTGTGTGTGTGTGGCTATGGGTGTCATGTCATCTGTGTGTGTGTGCGGCTATGGGTGTCGTGTGTGTGTGTGTGTGCGGCTATGGGTGTCGTGTATGTGTGTGCGGCTATGGGTGTCGTGTATGTGTGTGTGCGGCTATGGGTGTCGTGTATGTGTGTGTGCGGCTATGGGTGTCGTGTGTGTGTGTGTGCGGCTATGGGTGTCGTGTGTGTGTGTGTGCGGCTATGGGTGTCGTGTGTGTGTGTGTGCGGCTATGGGTGTCATGTATGTGTGTGTGCGGCTATGGGTGTCTGTGTGTATGTGCGGCTATGGGTGTCATGTATGTGTGTGTGCGGCTATGGGTGTCGTGTATGTGTGTGCGGCTATGGGTGTCTGTGTGTGTGTGCGGCTATGGGTGTCGTGTATGTGTGTGTGCGGCTATGGGTGTCGTGTATGTGTGTGTGCGGCTATGGGTGTCGTGTGTGTGTGTGTGTGTGTGCGGCTATGGGTGTCATGTATGTGTGTGCGGCTATGGGTGTCTGTGTGTGTGTGCGGCTATGGGTGTCATGTATGTGTGTGTGCGGCTATGGGTGTCGTGTATGTGTGTGTGCGGCTATGGGTGTCGTGTGTGTGTGTGCGGCTATGGGTGTCGTGTGTGTGTGTGTGCGGCTATGGGTGTCATGTATGTGTGTGTGCGGCTATGGGTGTCTGTGTGTGTGTGTGGCTATGGGTGCCGTGTGTGTGTGTGTGTGTGCGGCTATGGGTGTCATGTATGTGTGTGTGCGGCTATGGGTGTCTGTGTGTGTGTGCGGCTATGGGTGTCGTGTATGTGTGTGTGCTGCTATGGGTGTCGTGTGTGCGGCTATGGGTGTCATGTGTGTGTGTGCGGCTATGGGTGTCATGTGTGTGTGTGTGCGGCTATGGGTGTCTTGTGTGTGTGTGCGGCTATGGGTGTCGTGTATGTGTGTGTGCGGCTATGGGTGTCATGTATGTGTGTGCGGCTATGGGTGTCGTGTGTGTGCGGCTATGGGGGCCCTGTGTGTGTGTGCGGCTATAATGGCAGTGTGTGCGGGCGGCTATAATGACAGTGTCTGTGTATAAAATTGCATGCAGCTGAGGGAGTGGGGTCCCAAAGTGATATCTTGCTTAGGGCCTGATGAGGTCTAAATCTGCCTCTGCATGGGGGGCAGGGGGCTATTCTGTACTAGTCTGGGGGGGTGGGAGAATGATCATCTGTCTGTCTATGAGTGGGGGGGTTATTCTGTACTAAGGGGACATGTTCTGTCTGAGGGGGAGGGGCAATTTTGGGGATGTAGTTAATGTCCCGACGATCAGGATGCTGGCTGCCGAAATTCTGGCACCGGAATCCCAAAGACCAGCGCTGGAATCCCGACAGCTGGCATCCAAATCGTAAGGACACCGGGACAAAGTAAGTATCATCCGCGGTGGGGGGGAGGGTTAGGGTTGGGCTGCGGGAGGGGGGAGGTTAGGGTTAGGCTCCAAGCAGGGGGGCTAGGTTCGGGCACCAACATGGGGAGGTTAGGGTTAGGCACTAAGGGGGAGGGTTAGGCACTAAGGGGGAGGGTTAGGTTTAGGTACTTACCGGGAGGGTTAGGGTGCGGGGTAGGGAGAGTTTGTATTAGGGTACAAAAATCAAGGGTTAGGGGGTAAATAGGACAGAGGAACACTACTCACCGTTCCCCTGTCGGTACTTGAAACAACGGGATGCTGCTGTCAGTGTACTGACAGCCGGCACCCCATCCATACCGATTCCTTATTTTGTGCTAAGGGAGATGATCTGGGGGAGGGGGGGATCTGCTGTACTAGGGGGAGATGAGCTGTCTGTGGGGGAGGGTGATATTGTTTTCTAAGGGACGATCTGTCTGGGGAGTGGGGATATTCTGTGCTAAGGGAACATGACGTGAGAGAAAGGGGGCCTATTCTGCGCTAGGGCAGGAGGACGTCACTGGGGAGACGCAGATTGTACCAAATGAGAAAATATGTTTTATTAAGATACAATTGTTTGATATGTGAAACTCCCATTTTGTCCTGCCCCAAAACTTCCGTTACTATGTATTCTGGTTGCATGTTGATGACATTGGCTTTATTCCTACGCAAACAGGCGGCTTCAGGACCATGTGATCTCCTGCATGAATAATGAATACCGACTCAAGACACTGTCTGTCCAGGTAGGATCAATTTCTCCAGAGGTTCCCTGCTGCAGAGAAATCATACAGGTAAGAAAATGCACATTCACATGCTCGCTGTGCTTAGGACTGGAGCATGGCTATCAGCTCCTGGAGCGTTGGGCATGCCCCCAGCATGATAAAATGGGCGGACTGGCTTGCGAGCATGGCATTTTACATTAGGACACACCCCTTGCAACTAAGCCCCACACACTTTTTCAGCCGCACCTATGGCGCGGCCACATGGGGCCTTTTCCATAGTTTTTTCCAGGGCCACTTTAATTTCCCAATCCGCCCATGCAGATCGCCTTTCCCATAATTGTAATGGGAAATGTGATCTGCCTGAGATATACTAAAAATAAACTGTGAAAAAGTACCGGGGGAAGCTCTGTGATAATAACACCACCTGGAGGTGGCATTATCCAGGCTTTTCCCCAGTTTCTGGACTCCTGATCTGCTCTAATAGGCCCCAGTGATCAGCTGTGTGGTCTAAACAGACCACAAGCTGATCACTGCAAATAAAAAAGGAAAAAAAAAACAAAACTCATCCAGGGACCGGAGATCGGTGCTCCGGTGATGTCCTCCGTGGCTCTGGTCAGCTGGTTTCCCATCCTGCACTGTGATCTGGTCAGCTGGGGGGGGATAGCGCGGGCCAGTCGGCGCATGCACGGCACCTCGTCACTGTATTTTTTCTGAAAAATATAGTGATAAGGCTGCGGGAGGGGATTCACAGGGACAAAGCTTTATTGCAAGCTCTGTCCCTGCAAGGGTTTTTTGATAAATCCCTGTGATATTGCCTGAATTCTCAATGTGAATTCAGTCGGTAATATCATACTACAAGTCAACCTCATTTTAAATGCAGATTGTAGTAAATAGAGGCCCTCATTCAGACCCACTCGCGAGCGGCTGTCCACTCGCAAGTGGGTCGATGGTCCCCACTGCGCATACGCACGACGGAGGGAACTCCGTCGTGCGCATGCGCGAGACCCGACGAGCGAAGGACTTTCCTTCGCTCGGAGTGTCTCATAAAAGGGGGCGTGCTGTCGATGGGAAGGGAACGCCTACCGTCTGAAGCCGGCTCCACTGACATCACTAGTGATGTCAGTGGGAGTGATTTTGGCTCTGATAGAGCCAAAATCACTCCTGGCCTTGCAGTTGAAAAACCCAACCGCAGGCTTTTGCTCGCAGTTTTGATGGTCGCGATGGTCAAGACCATCGCGACCATCATCCTGCACGCTCGTATATGCTGTGGGTGGTGACCCACAGCTATACGAGCGTCCAGGAGGACGCTTCAAATTAATGGAGGTGGGCCCTGATTCAGAGCGAGCGCTCTGGTGAGAGTGTCCGGCTCTGAATCAGGGCCAGAGCCCTTAAAAACTAACACAAATCTTAAACACACACACAGAAACACTGACAAAGACTAAATAAATAAAAAATTAGACAAGACAAAAAAATAAGACAAACTTTAAAATAACAATACAAAAACTGACAGGACATAACTCTGAGAAATCACTTTTTAAGCACCTATATGAAATCACCACTTTCCTGCTAAACACTCCTTCCCTTCTTTTTCTCCAAAAAACACCTTATCAATTTGCTTGGGTGTGTGCCAGACTTTTTTTTAAAGTTTCTGTCGCTTACAGTCAGGGCCGTTGCTAGGTTTATTGGAGCCCTAGGCAAAGCTTTAGTCTACCCCCTCCCCAAAGACATAGGGCCTGATTCAGAGCCGGACGCTCTTTAAAAGTGCTCGCTCTGAATCAGGGTGTTTTTTATTTTGTTGCAGCATCCTGGCTGCTCGCTAAGCTGTGGGTGACCACCCACAGCTTTTGCGAGTGGCCAGGTGATGGTTGCGATGGTCGCGACCATCGGGGCTTGCGACGAGACCCTTGTGGTAGGGTCTCATCTGTCGCAAGCACCAGAGAGCTAACTGCTCTAACAGAGCAGGAAGCTCTCCACTGACATCACTGGTGCTGTCACTGGTGCCTCCCACAAACGGCAGGCGTTCCTTCGGGAACGCTTTTGTTTGTGTAGCCACCCCCCTCCCCGCCTACAAAATGGGGCAAGCTGTTGATCAACATCGACAGCCGCCCCTTTTGTAGTGAGTCCCGGAGCGAGAAAATTTCTCTCTCGCTCCGAGGCTTGCACATGCGCGCGGTGCGCACCACACGTGCGCAGTACCCTACCATCGATCCGCTTGCGAGCGGGTCTGAATCAGGCCCATAATACACACTTTCCTGTCCCTCAAAAGCTTGTAAAAAATAAATAATAATTCTTATCTCCTCCTGGCTGGCAAGACTGCAGCCAAGATGTACAACACTGATGGGCAACCTGATATACTTCAAAGGCCCTAGACTTCAAAAAGGACCCCACATTACCTTTAATTTCAAGAATGAAAACACAACCTGTAAAAGAACTCAGCAGAACCAGATCCAAAATATCCCCACGTGTCACTCACAACATCTACATGCAACTCAGACCTCCCAATATGGACAAACTCCCTAGGAGCACCAGTGACCACCCCCCTCTAATTAATTTTTTAACTTATAAGCTAACAAACAACATTGAAGATAACTGAAATGTATAAACACATGGCCTCATTTATCAACAAGTTTTATTATTCACAACGAGTGATAAAACTTGTTGCATATAATGAATGGTGCTCAAGTAACATCAGCTTACAACAGTCATCTGTTTGAAAAATGACAGTTGGCAGCTGACTGGCTAGGGCACCATTTATCATACGCAGAGAGTTTTATCGCTCGTTGTGAATGATAAAACTCATTGATAAATGAGGCCCTTAGTTACACTAACATCAGAAAACATGGAGTAAGAGGCTGTGGACTCAGTGATCCTCAAATGTTTGTCAAGCTCTGACATGACCCTTGAAATCCTGACTTTCAGGGTCAGACTGATCACAGATATAGTATGTATTTAATATCCATTATGTATATACTAGTATTATGGACCCAGCATATAGTTGCCTACACTCCCATAATGGCCAGGAGTCTCACGAAAATTTGGGTGGCGCTCCTTGGCACCCATAAAGGTGGACAATTCTCCTTGGTCTGTTGCCACCCGGCCACGCACAGACGGTTGATGGCACAATTCAAGTTGAATTGTGTCATTGTGGCTCTGCCCCCTGCTCCACAATGCCGGTACTCATGCCCCACACCAGCCCACCTCTGCCGAGCCCTGTCCCAGACCCGCCTACCTCTGCCGAGCCCTGTCCCAGACCCGCCTACCTCAGCCGAGCCCTGTCCCAGACCCGCCTACCTCTGCCGAGCCCTGTCCCAGACCTGCCTACCTCTGCCGAGCCCTGTCCCAGACCCGCCTACCTCTGCCGAGCCCTGTCCCAGACCCGCCTACCTCTGCCGAGCCCTGTCCCAGACTAGCCCACCTCTGCCAAGCCCTGTCCCAGACCCGCCTACCTCTGCCGAGCCCTGTCCCAGACTAGCCCACCTCTGCCGAGCCCTGTCCCAGACCCGCCTACCTCTGCCGAGCCCTGTCCCAGACCCGCCTACCTCTGCCGAGCCCTGTCCCAGACTAGCCCACCTCTGCCAAGCCCTGTCCCAGACCTGACTACCTCTGGTGAGCCCTGTTCCAGACCAGCCTACCTCTGCCGAGCCCTGTCCCAGACCTGCCCACCTCCGCCAAGCCCTGCTCCTCCACCTGGCTGCCTCTTGGGAGGGGGGCAGATAAAATTTGGCAACTATGACCAGCATACTATATGCTGGATCACCTCAGGACGCCCACACCCCCTCCCCTGTCCTGCTATACTTAACCTGTACCAAAGTGACTTGCTTTATATATTTTATATAATTTAAATAGCCAAAACATTGACTGAATAATATATGACAGTTTCAAATATGTCCACACACATGGATGGCCAAATTGAGCAGATCTGGCAGATAACAATGAAAGTTGTAAGCAGTTATTTGAAATACCCATTAATGTTCCATTTGATCATTCTTTAGCATTATGCATGCCTGGGATGTACTGATTTATTCTGTGTTGCTTTTTATCTCAGTCAGCCGCCCTCAGCCTGCTCCTCGTCTTCTCCAAATGAAGAGGAGGAAATAAGGGGAGGAGAGAGCTGGCAGTGGGTGGGTACCATGCTTGTGAACAGCGCATGTCAGCGCTCAAAGTCTGGGTGAATGCAGAGACCTCGCACTGGCACTGTCAGTGACCAGTGTAGTGGGTCATGTGTGTCGGGTGACAGCAGCTGAATAAACCCGCAGCCGCTGTCAGCACACTGTACAGAAAGGATGTCTTTAGCTTTTAGTTTAATGGACTCTGACTCGGCAGCGCCCCCCAGTGGCTGGCGTTCTAGGCACATGTCTAAAGCTGCCTAATGATGGCGCCGGCCCTGCTTACAGTGCATGTGGTATGTTTTGCCCAGCAGAAGTACATAAGGAAGTGTTTGTTGATTTTGTTAGTGATTTTGTAGGTGATTTGTAATGATTTTGAAGTGCACATTCCAAATCAACCATTCTTACACTCTTAAAAATCGACCCACATTTTTTTCGATTTTGAATCGATTTCAAAATCATTGTTAGTAAATGAGAGATTGAAATCGACCTAAAAATCACCTCAAAAATCGACTATTAGTAAATATACCCCTAGGTATCAGTTTTGAATAGATAGCATGCATAGTCACTGTATCTCAGTGTAAAGCCATTTACTTTCTTTCTATAGTAAAATATAAGCATCAGCATGATAATCTGTAGCAGTGTAGGTAATATCTGTGATGTCAGCATGATAACCTGGAGCAGTGTGGGTAATATCTGTGATGTCAGCATGATAACCTGGAGCAGCATGGGTGAAATGTGTTTTGGGCACCCATATATTTTTATATCACAAATTAGACTTATTTGAATATCAAGTTTCTGTTCTATATTCAAGGCAATTTTCAATCTTGATAATTAAGTGAATATGGCAGAAATTCGTTTTTATTCATTTTTTTTACTCAAGAAAATTATTTCATAGCCAACTGGATACAAATAAATCTAACAGTAAAATAAGCCTTTTAATTAGCTAGACAGGTGATTTTTTTTCCACAGATCAAATTCTATGTTTTTATGATGTTACTGTTTTCTTGGGCAGGTTACTTTATATATGGCATTTGTATTTCTTTTCTTTCCAGTATGAATTTGTGGATGATGGCAGTTCTCGCAATATTAAGTCTAGACTTAAACTGAACAGGGAGGATGTAATAGGTTACGGGCTTCCAGCAACAACAAAGTAGCTGGAATCTGGTGCGAGATAGCCTTTCGTGATGTGTTAAAAAAGCCCCTCTCACAGTAATTCCAGCGTGTCTGATGAAAACCTTGAAAATTGCACCCTATTACATTCCCTCCAAAGTGTTAAAATGTTTCATGGAAATTGAGATAAAGGTATTTTCCAGACTATTTTTTTACATGTTATTTTTTAGCAGGTTAATGGTCACAAATACTGTATATACTGTATTAAGTCAACTGTTTCAAATCACTTTTTTTTGTCATAAAGGATATTATTACTGGTGACATTTTGCTACTGAAAGTGGATTTTTTGTTGATGCTGTTCTAGATTTTAAAATGGAGATCAAAAAGAATACCTCCTCTGGGGTCCACAATTTTCACTACAGCTGTTGTCCTAGTGCCAAGAACAGCATTCACAGGAGAATTTAGAATGACTTCAAAGGTCTCATCGTCTTCTTCTAATCCATCCTGAGTAATTGCTATATTCCACGTCTTGGTTGACACTCCTACAACAAGTAAACATTTCAATTACTCTTTTAATTGCTATTTCAAACAACCTAGTAATAGAGAAATATATTAATTAGCATGTCTGCAGTTAGATGGGAAGAGACGATGGATGCCATTGTGCTCGCAAAAATCTGACTGCTCGCCTACTGTTATCTTGAGTCACAGAAAACGCCTGCAAAAGCCTCTGGATAGTCTTATTTAACCCTTGATGTGCTGTAGCACATGCAATATGTGTTCTTACAAATGAATGTACAAATGAAGAAACATTCTTCTTTACAAAAAAGGTAGTAAGCAAAATTCTATAAATCCCAATCTGATTGGCAATTTACTGACATACAAATTAAGGTTGTAGAATTTATACAATTAAGATTAGCCATAACATTTCACTTAGGTGGCTAAATATTGCAATTTAAATAAGGGTCACAAAAAAGACCTGCTGAGTGTGAAGTTCTATTTGCCATTGATAATGCATATTTAAAAATCTCTAAAGCACAAACGACGCTAAATGAAGTAAGATTGTTGCTCTAATTTTTTGTGATGGGAACATTTTTGACCGTCTTATGTACGGAGATGGGAGGACCTACATTTCCACCAATATACTAAAACTAGATTTCATTTTGTGGAATGAGATTATGTGATATATGTATAAGATAAAAAGTGGTGAAGCAAGCACAATTACATGGCAGTTACTTGCTCTGCTGGAAAGAATACAGAACTAGATTTTTCCAACTCCTCTAAGGAGCTGAAGATAGGGTCTAGTCCTATTCTTGTAATGGGCTGCATTTTGCTTTTTCTAGTTGCACTTCATGGCAAAACGCATTTCCAGACGCATCTTAAGAAACGCAATTAGGGGCTTCAAACACACAAAAGTGACATATGTAATCAACACAGTCGCAATAACCCCATCTCTCATGATTAATTAAAACCAAGCAATATTTTTTGCAAACATATGTCAATTTTAAATAAAGAGAATCTTTAATCAGATATAGCAGAATAAAAAGGAGGCCAACAGCAGCTGTTCTGATCCACAGAGGACCTTGCTGTACAGTGTCCTGCTTTTTGAGGTTCCAGTAATATGGCACACACCCACACACACAAATATATATGACTGACTGACTGATCAATGCCCGGCCCAAAGCCCTGGACCTAGAAACATGAAATTTGGGGAGTATATGCCTGCCATGATGTAAGCACCTACTAAGCAAGGATTTTTTAAAATGTTTTCTCCCTCTGTTCAATGTCCTGACTGACAGACTCATCGTGGCTGCAGCACAGTCCAATATTCAAATAAGGGAACCACACTAACTGCTGCCAAATATCACTGGCAGCTGGTGTGACTCCCCTATTTGAATTTTGGACTGTGCTGCAACCCCACCTCTGGAGCCACCACTAGCCGTAGGATCCTCATGTGGCTTATGAGGCAGAGAGCACTGCAAAGGGGTAAAATGTGTTTTCATGGATTCCTCAATAGCTCTTATAGCACAGGTAAGGGAGGGTAATGTTGGTTCGAGGGAAGGAATGTGTTACTACAGAGGTGAGAAAGGAAACTGTGTCAATTGCAGTGAGAGGAATGTGTTACTACACAGATGAGTGAGGGGAATGTCAAATGTGTTACTACAGGGTGAGGGAAGGGAATGTGTTACAACACGGGTGAGGAAGAGTACAGAAGTGAGCTGGGTAATGTATTAGTACAGGTGTGAGAGTGGGATTGTATTTTTACACAGGTGAGGGAGGGGAATGTCAAATGTGTTACAACATGGGCATTGGAAAGAAATGTGTTACTACAGAGGTGAGCAAGGATAATGTGTTACTACAGAGATGAGGGAGTGTCTATGATATGTTAGTAGTAGTACACAGGTGAGGAAAGGTGATCTTGCCTTACCTTTCCTACTATAGCAGTGATGCATTACTATAGAGGTGAAGGATTAATGTGTTACTGGAGTGGTGACATGGAAATAGAACAGTATAGTACTGTTTACACTGTGGTAAGGCTCTTACTTTAAATGTCAAGTTACAAATGATTATATTTATGTGTATGGCTGCATTTACAATTGAAGAACGTCAGTGTTCTGCTTTTCAGCAATTAACACTTCTCATACCTAACCTGCAGTATGAGTGGGACACTAATGTTTTTGAAAACACTGGGCAAGTTTGAATGCTTTTGAATCTAGCAATTTCTTAGCAAACCCAGACATGCATTGCGGGCTGAATACACATGGTTAAGTACTTACAAGAGATTCTGACCCATACACATCTTATGGTGCATACACACGGTCACAAGTGATGTCAGTGGAGAGCTTCCGGCTCTGTTAGAGCCGAAAGCTCTCTGGGGCTTGCGATGAACGAGACCTATGGTCGCGATGGTCTTGACCATCGTGACCATCATCATGGCCACTCGCTATAGCTGTGGGTGGTCACCCACAGCTATGCGAGTGGCCAAGAGACCGCTCCAAAATAAAAATAGCCCGGCCCTGATTCAGAGCGAGCGCTCTGTCAGAGCGACCAAGTCTGAATCAGGCCCAGAATCCCTCCAGGAAAATCACAATTGGAGACAGCACTGGGGTGTATCAAATCACCCAAATATTTGGAGGATGCTCGATAGTGTAATTCAAAATGTGGCTCACTACTTCTTGAGGGATTGTTCCCAATGAATACCTCCGAGTATTATTGATTTAACATTAGGGATGCTTAAAGGAAAACTGCTAATTAATTGCTAGATTTCCATTTATTATGTATTTATTATAACATTCCAGGATCCAGACAAGCAACAACTGAGCTTAAGACACCAGCAGCAGGCAGTGAAAGCTACAAGAACAGGTAGGAGAGAGCAGGACAGTCTGCCAAGTCTCTTAATTCTGGACAGGCAGTGACAATTTTGGTTGACTGTCCAACCAAATTAGGTCTTTGTCGCAACTGCTAGGACAGTTGGGAGGTTAGTCCCACTTAACATTGATCCACTTCTGAAGGGGGAGCACGCATTCCCATTGTTTTTGAAGTGGGTGGGAAAGGATTGTGGCAATCTAGCATTGGCTAAAATGGAAGCCACAACTCTTGTATGATGCCCATGCAAATTCTGATGCCACGGCGTGGAAACAACCCGCGTGTGCCACTGTAGAGAGAATTGCTTACATTCTTAAAAGATAGTAGGTTGACATTTTTTCATCATGCACGTTGCCATAGCATCTATCAAATCACAAAACTAGGCACAGATTGACCCAGTGTGCATAGTGATTCTAGGCAGAGAATTGGACACACTTGTCAGCACTGAGAAACACTGTAATAATCTGTATTGGCTCATTTGTAACTATTGCAGGAAGAATTTTTTTCTTAAACAACCTTGTCACTGAACTCACTGAGTCAACAACTGCTGTTTGGCAGTAGCTACAACCTGAACACAATTTGCATAATTGTATCAGATGGGCTTGCTTGAAATAGTGCTAACACCTTTTACTGGCCTTCCTTTCAATGCTATATTTCCTATTATTAATAACATTGTCAGAAAGACTCATCTTTACCAGTGGATAAATAAAGCAGTGACATTACACAGTAACCTCCATTTCCACTAAATGCAAATCAGGGCTGCTAACAGGACAGAAACCTTCATATTATTCTATTGCAAAATCACCTACAGTATGTGAACTACAAGCTACATTTTATTATAGTTTACAGATGACCAGCCATTTTTATGTGTATAAGCATTATAATATAATATATCATGTGAATCTTGTTAATAGGTAAGTGTTAGCGTATATAAGAAGCAATGGTGTGTAATGTATATGATTCAGAGGGGGGGGGGAATATAAGTGTTTAAATAAATTCTTATTAATTATAGGATATCCATTACAAAATAATGATTATCACAAGTCTATCTATCAAACGAAAAACGATTGGCTTCATTCAAATTTGATTTGTTTTGTTCCAATGTAACACTCATACTCATATGGGGATATATGGGGGATCTGGACAGCTAGCTTCCGGTACTTCCCAGCACTGAGAGGGACAGCACGGTGCCAGGCTGCTTTTGCACTGGACACACAACGTGTGTATGTGTTAAAATGCCAAAGGAAATGTAGGAAAATTTATTTTAAAGGTGCAGCTGGGAAAGCTAAATCTCGGGCTGCAGTGCAAGTGTGAAGAAAGCTTCATGCTGAGCACTGGGCACAGAGTATATGAAATGTATTTATATATAAAAAGTGTTTTGAATGTATTTATGCATTTAATAAGTACTATGCACTGTACTTTTTCCCTGGTAGTCTAGGAGGACTTGGAGCCCTACACGGGCTGCAGGTTCCACCAGTCCCCATCCCAGGGATCCAGAATGTCTTCCCTTGCAGCCTCCTGAGTCCAATTGACTTTAGGAGGTACAGGTAGAGCTGGCCATTACAGCCAGATGGCTGTTATACTGGAGCCTTGCTTCATCCAACAGCAATAACTGGGAAACTGTTGTTTGGGCATCTGGTCCCCCATCAGAAATCTGGAAGTAATTCTTGGAGGTAACTCCTCCCCACTCTTTAAGCCACCTCCCCAGGTGCTCTCATGTACAGAAAAGCGACCACTTTCCAATGTCCATTAGGGACAATGTAAAATTTACACACTAAATACACTTGCTCGGCATATGCACATAGTTTGATTGGCTAAAAAGACCAGGGCTCAGTGACATAGCCGGGAGGAAGGGGGGGGGGGGGTCCTGGGCCCGGTCAGAGAGAGGGGTCCATCCCTGGCTCCTACCACTGATACCTGGAGAGCCCCTGGCTCCTACCACTGATACCTGGAGAGCTGCACAATGGCAGAACTCCTGGAGGCCATGGAAGCATTGGGCTCCGGGCACCAGCTGTCAGGGGCACAAAGAGATTTATCTATAACTGCTGCCTGTGCCCTGCTGATCACTGCAGTGTGCAGGCAATGGTTATAGATGGATCTATACTATCCATTACTGTGGGTTTTTTTTATTTTGACAAGGCACACATGACGTCACTGACAGAGGAGCTGGCCGCAGCATGAAGAGGAGCAGTCAGAAGACACAGAAGAAGGAAAGAGTCTGTGGGCTGGATGCAGGGTCGGGTTGGAGAGATAGAAGGGGTGCTGGCTGGGGAGACAGAAGGGGTGCTGGCTGGGGAGGGTGCTGGCTGGAGAGACAGAAAGGTGGCTGGAGAGGCAGAAGGGGGACTGTGTCTATTTTGTCAGTCCCAGGCCCCACCATTTCTGATGGTAGCCTTGGCTGGTAGCCAAAGACTGGAATAGCTAAGAGTGTAAACACTGCAGAGGACTGGAGTGGGCGCAGAGAGGTGGCAGACAGAACTGGTGGATGGCAGACATGAGGTAAGTTAACATTCATTTATTGAGCTCACAGTACAAAATTTAGAGAATTGGGCGAGGGGGAGTGGACTATACAAAACATGCAGATCGGGGGCAACTCAGTAACACCTGGACCACAGGAGCCTATTTTTCCATGTTTGCTCCCCTTATGTCACAAGCTGGCTACACCACTGCAAGGGTGGCATTACTCCCTGCTGTATTGTGTGCTTTCAATGTATAAAATGGGGCTCTGTGAGTTGTGAAATGTGTGCACTCTAACCATCTTGAGAGGAGTGCATTTCTGAATCATCTCGTATGCTGTAGAGTTCCTAGCACCTTTTAGATGCGGAATTAACTGTCTTTTAAAAAAAAAAATCATTGAAGTCCAAAGTACAGCAACCTAAACCTGTTGTGCAATCCAGACCTGCCAAAGAGGTGCAGCCTTGCCCTAATTTGGTGTTGCCAAATCCCATTCGGCAGCAAATTGGAGGTGCTGCATCTACACCATCTTGATATTCACAGCATGACATGGCCATGCTCACACTGTTGGTCACAATCCTTTAGTACCAGAGCACAATTTTTCTAATGATTATATTGATTACAGGCAAAATATGATAACCTGCTCCATGTAGAATAGATATTTTACATACATATTTTTTTTCCGGGTCTAAAACAAAAATATAAAGGTGTGATATGTATTAACGTGTACTGTGACTTAAGTTCAATTATTTAACTGATATATTCATACAAAATAGTTCCATTATATCTTATAAGCACATACTTTTTTTATTCTTTGAAAATCATGCTTTACTAAATTACACATCAACCTGCTCGGATGTCTTTTAATGTTGACAGAGATTAAACGTTACAAGACTACATCTGTCTCTCCAGCCGTCCCACTGGCACGCATTCCCAACAAACTCACGCAGGACTGGCATACTGTCAGATAGTATTTGAGAAAGCACTTCCTACATTACTAAACATTTGGCACCTGTGTGATCCCCAGTAACAATGTGTCCGTTTTTTGCAATCCATGAACGGGGATATAGAGTTTGTAATCTGAACACAGGCTGGGTGACACTGAGGTCCTTGGTAAATCGCAATGAGAGAATCAGAGCTGACTCCCAATTCAATACCGTAGGGTATGTACACATTATGTATTATAGCACCAGCCAGGATTCAATACATGAACACAGCTTGACTGATATAAACATAAACATCAATCATTTCTATGACAAATGTGCTGTCAGTACACTAGGACACTATTTGAAGCATTGGCCAGATTCCTAGTGAACGCAACTGACTCAGTTAGATTCAAAATGCATGACAGCAATAGTCTTATGAGTACCCATATACATGTGAGCTCCTCTGACTCCACTGTACAAGACCATAGGCTCATGCAACATCAAGGGTGTTTATGAATGAACCTTTATGTCATTGATTTTAAACTTATTCAGCTGAAAATGAAATAAAATAGTAGAAATGTCTTTCACGCTATATATTGTCACTAGCTGATTTACCTGGTTTCACAAGGGTAGACCTTAGACAATGTAATTTCCTTCATACCAACTTAACTTACAGTATATGCTTAGTTTATTTTATGTCTCTGGTATAAAGGAGCATGCTAATATCTTGGCACTGAATTATGTCATTTGGAAACAACCTTTGTACTTCTGAATACAGTCCATGAAGTGAACATGCTTGGGGTGGCTGCTCATTGGCTGGCTGTAGAGAGGCTCAGACAGAGGTTTGAAGGGCGGGAGAAGCACCTTGCCAGCACTGCAGCACATGCTAAGGACCTCCTTCTTCCACTTAAGGACATTGCAGTACCGACACTTGTGGCTTATGTTACCCAGGGCTACAGTGATCTTGCTGGTACATGGCCACTGCTGCTCTGTTCCCATCAGAGTTATTTTGTTGGTACTCAGCCACCGGAGCACGGTGCACTGTAGGATTAATCTACGCATATTTCCTTGCCACGTCCTGAAGTTGCCTCCTCCTTTTAGCATGAGTGCATCTGGCACGACATTTGGCAGGAACTTTCTTGGGGACAAGAAGAGGTGATGCCGGTGAGAGGGGAAACAGTCGGGAAGCCAATGGACAGAATCCCGACCGCCGGCTTCCCGACTGTATAATCCCGGCAAGGGTTAAATGACAGGTGTGGAAATCCCAACGCCTGTCATTTTCCCTACGCCGGGAGACAGACACCTGGCTTACTGATCGAAGGTAAACCGGGCGACGGGCGCAGACAGCCGCGCGGGGGGGGATTACCTTGGGACGATCGGGATTTTCATCTTTGTCGGGCTGCCGCTGTCAGGATTTCAGCTGCCGGCTGGCGGTAAATCATACTGAATCCAGTGAGAGGTGTGAGGCGGATTCGGGCTGGTGGGTGGTGTGGTGCACACCTTTTCAGTTTCACATGGCAGGTACGCATCACAATGGCCCCTAGTGAGGTCCTGCGTAAAGTGTAGACTCCTCAAGGGGTGATGTTCAACACCAAAACTCTCATACAGCTCAAAATTCTGATAGATGTCAAAGATGGACACAAACAGTTGCCTAGCAGCCACCAGTTTGCATAATCCACCATAATTAAACGGTCGAGACATGTCAAGGAGTTGTCCCCCTTGCTGTCATGGAATATGATGGAGAACTCCTCCCAGTTGTCCATAACATGCCTCACAATTAGTTCACACACCTCCCTAGACATTAGATGAGTGCCATACATGAGATAGGAGAGGACTGGAACAGGCAGGTTCCGTCTCATGTGATGGGTGGAGACAATGGTGTGAGGCACCATCTCCCCTTAACATTCAAAAATTCAATTGCCATGTTCGACAAAATGAACAATCCAAATACAAAGCAAGCAAATTATCCAACTGGAAAAAACCTAGTCCTTAGTCCTTAGCAGTGGCGACTGCAGAGGTGTTGCTGCAGCGCAGTCCAATATTCAAATGGCAGAGCCACCCCAACTGTCACCCCAAATGCTGCCGAACATCATTGACAGTTGGTGTGGCTCCCCTATTTGAATATTGGACTGCGCTGCAGCCCCACCTCTGAAGCCGCCACTCGACCCAGACAATGAGCTTACAGTCCCACAGCACTTTGGACATGTTGCCTTGTCACCCAAGCACTTTAGTCGAGAGGTAACTTTTACCACTTTTCACTCCCTTAAGGGATTGAATTTCAAAATATCCCTGCTTAGTGGGGGCTTACATCATGGAAGAAATATACTCCCTGAATTTCATGTTTCTAGGTCCAGGGGTTTGGGCTGTACGTGAGGCAGGATATTTGTTTTTATACTAATGTACCCAATTTCACCCAGGTAGACCTTAGATATTTACTGTTTTAATTTGCATCTCACCAATCCTGTAACACATTAATCCTTCACCTCTACAGTAATGCATCCTCTCCCACACTGCTATAGTAAGACACTACTCTCCCTCACCAGTGTACTAACACATTCCACTCCCTAATCTCTGTAGTAACACATTATCTTTGCTCCCATCTGTAGTAACACATTTCCCTCCCTTGCTTATGTTATAACACATTCTACATATTCCTCCCTCACCTGTGCAGAAATACAATCCCTCTCTCACACCTGTAGTAACACATTACCCTACCTCACCTCTGTAGTAACACATTACCCCCGCTCACCCTTGTATTAACACATTTCCCTCCCTCGACCCTGTTGTAACACATTCCCTTTCCTCACCCTGTAGTAACACATTTGATATTCCCCTTCATCACCTGTGTAGTTCACATTCCCCTCCCATACCTGTGTAGTAACACATGCCCTTCCCTCACCTCTATAGTAACACATTCCCTTCCCTCATCTGTGTAGTAACACATAACACATTTTCCTCTCTCACCTATGTAGTTACACATTCCCTTCCCTCACTATTCAAATAGGGGAGACACACTAACTGCCAGTGATGTTTGGCAGCACTTGGGATGACAGTTGGTGTTAGTGGACTGGGCCACAGCCACAATGAAACAGTCAGTCAGGTCATAGCACAGGTGGAGGAAACATTTTAGCCCTTTCCACACCCTTAAGAGTTAAATTTTGAAATATCTCTTCTTAGTGGGTACCTACGTCATGTAAGGAATATTCTCCCCGATTTTCATGTTTCTAGGTCCAGGTGTTCGGGCTGGGCATTGATGAGTCAGTCATTTGATTTTATTTATATATATATATATATATATATATATACAGTCAGGTCCATAAATATTGGGACATTGACAGAATTTTCATATTTTGGCCAATATTCACCACCACAATGGCTTTGAAATGGAACAAACAAGATGTGATTTAACTGCAGACTTTCAGATTTAATTTGAGGGTAATTACATCCAAATCAGGTGAACGGTGTAGGAATTACAACGGTTTCTATATTACTTTTTAAGGGGCCAAAAGTAATGGGACAAACTAAACAATCCCAAATCTAACTTTCACTTTTTAATACTTTGTTGCAAATCCTTTGCAGGCAATTACAGCCTGAAGTCTGGAATGCATAGACATCACCAGACGCTGGGTTTCATCCCTGGTGATGCTCAGGCCTCTACTGCAAATGTCTTCAGTTCCTGCTTGTTCTTGGGGCATTTTCCCTTCAGTTTTGTCTTCATCAAGTGAAATGCATGCTCAATTGGATTCAGATCAGCGGATTGACTTGGCCATTGCATAACATTCCACTTTTTAGCCTTAAAAAACTCTTTGGTTGCTTTTGCAGTATGCTTCGGGTCATTGTCCATCTGCACTGTGAAGCGCTGTCCAATGAGTTCTGAAGCATTTGACTGAATATGAGCATATAATATTGCCCGAAACACTTCAGATCTCATTCTGCTGCTTTTGTCAGCAGTCACATCATCAATAATACAAGGGAACCAGTTCCATTGGCAGCCATACATGCCCACGCCATGACACTACCACCACCATGCTTCATTGATAAGGTGGTATGTTTTGGATCATGAGCAGTTCCTTTCTTTCTCCATACTCTTCTCTTCCCATCACTCTGGTACAAGTTGATCTTTGTCTCATCTGTCAATAGGATGTTGTTCCAGAACTGTAATGGCTTTTTTAGATGTTGTTTGGCAAACTCTAATCTGGTCTTCCTGTTTTTGTGGCTCACCAATGGTTTGCATCTTGTGGTGAACCCTCTATATTCACTCTTGTGAAGTCTTCTCTTGATTGTTGACTTTGACACATATACATCTACCTCCTGGAGAGTGTTTTTGATTTGGCCAACTGTTGTGAAGGGGTTTTTCTTCACCAGGGAAATAATTCTTTTGTCATCCACCACAGTTGTTTTCCGTGGTCTTCCGGGTCTTTTGGTGTTGCTGAGCTCTCCGGTGCGTTCTTTCTTTTTAAGAATGTTCCAAACAGTTGATTTGGCCACACCTAATGTTTTTGCTATCTCTCTGATGGTTTTTTTTTGATTTTTCAGCCTAATGATGGCTTGCTTCACTGATAGTGACAGCTCTTTGGATCTCATATTGAGAGTTGACAGGAACTGATTCCAAATGCAAATGTCACACCTAGAATCAACTCCAGACCTTTTACCTGCTTAATTGATTATGAAATAACAAGGGAATAGCCCACACCTGTCCATGAAATAGCTTTTGAGTTGATAGTCCCATTACTTTTGGCCCCTTAAAAAGTGGGAGGCACATATTGAAACTGTTGTAATTCCTACACCGTTCACCCGATTTGGATGTAATTACCCTCAAATTAAATCTGAAAGTCTGCAGTTAAAGCACATCTTGTTTGTTTCATTTCAAAACCATTGTGGTGGTGAATAGAGGCCATAATCTGAAAATTCTGTCAATGTCCCAATATTTATGGACCTTACTGTATATATAAATAAATATACAACTAAAAGTGTTAAACTGTAGTGAACAATATAAAGTGAAAGGTATATATATAGCAGGACGCACTACCCAAAGGTGTCAGCTGGATACCAATAAGAAGGATTGGGGCAAATCCCAAACGAAAATGTGAAAATAGTAAAAGATACAGCGACCGGCGTCACTAATAATAAAAGTGCACAGTGCAATAAATATATAAAATAAAAACAATTTAATCAAAATTCATAAGGACATACTAACATAAATATATAAAATAGAATGCACAGAATAACACATATGACCTTTTTTTAAAAAATGTCAAGCTGATAGCTACAAGGTAAAAGAGCAAACATGATAATATATAATATTTGCTGAATTAAAAATACATATCAATAAATCTCAACACCATAGTGTTGGAAGAAAGTGCAGATGGACAATAGTATATATTGCACAGGCCCAATAATATATACTAAAAGCAATTAAACTGAGAATATAGTTCTAAAAACAGCAGTGAGTTAAAAGGTGCTTATCTTAATAGCTCTGGGGGCGATCTAGGGAACAAACTTTCAAGAAGAGAAATGTTCTGGATCTTTGAGTTGAATACCATGACTCCACAAGGATTTAATGAGAGTTACGAGATTGCTCCATTCTTGTAAGAGACAAGGTGGTAGTTGTGTATGTCAAAAGGGAACTACAACCAAATCATTGTGTATATGCCCAATCTCGTCCGATCTTGGAAGCTAAGCATGTATGGGCCTGGCCAGTACTGGGATGGGAGACCTCCTGGGAATACCAGGTGTTGTAGTGTTCATACATACTTACAACAGGGCGTGAGATAGCAACTGGGTCTCTGAATGGTTCTAACTCTCTACCCTTGTTCCATGGTTAATTACGAATTTTATCTACAAACCCCTCCTCCGTTTTACAAAATTTTTTTATTTATTTAAAAAAAAAATAATATTTTTTTATTTATTTTTAAAGACTATTTTTTATAAAGACTACTTTTTATGAAGACTATTGCTTCTTATTACTATATTCAAATTGCCAGTGTTTTTACCAATATTACTAATATTTATTAATTTATTATTATTTATTTCTCTTAACCAGCCAGTGAATTGTGCCTTTGTTGTCATTTTTATTATTATTTTTTATTATTATATTTATCCATTTGCTATTTAGAACTTGATGTTGTGATTTTAAAACTATATTGCTATGCTTAGTTTTATTGTCTTATATCGCTATCATCATGTTATGCCTATTTAATTGGTGTGTTTATCAACGTTAACACTTTGGGCTAAGTTACCCTTTCTCAAAATGGCGCTTCTAATTTCCCAAAAACTACTAAGTTTTCTTGCTTCCGCAGACTTATGACGATGCCTATTTCTGGAACATGATAGGAGAAGGAAGCGCAAGACCTGGGCGGGATGTTGATGACGTCGTCTATGGACGCTTAGTTTTACATATTTTTAGAAATATTTGGACATTACTGGAATTCCGTTCATATTATAAATAATGTATTTTATACATAGGAGTGTTTTGGAATTTTCTTTTGCTAAATCACTCCGTCAGACTGGATATAAGGTCACTAATTGAAATGAGGGTGACTAATTAGTTCTGTTTAAGCTTGGTATAAATATGGACTCATGCTTGCTAGCTATCATCCCTTGAAAAAGTCCCATTGGATGAAACGCGTTGGGTAAGCTGCACTCTTGCCTTTGAGCTATTAGGATAAGCACCTTTTAACTCACTGCTGTTTTTAGAACTATATTCTCAGTTTAATTGCTTTTAGTATATATTATTGGGCCTGTGCAATATATACTATTGTCCATCTGCACTTTCTTCCAACACTATGGTGTTGAGATATATTGATATGCATTTTTAATTCAGCAAATATTATATATTATCATCTTTGCTCCTTTACCTTGTAGCTATCAGCTTGACATTTTTTAAAAAAAAGGTCATATGTATTATTCTGTGCGTTCTATTTTATATATTTATGTTAGTATGTCCTTATGAATTTTGATTAAATTGTTTTTATTTTATATATTTATTGCACTGTGCACTTTTATTATTAGTGACGCCGGTCGCTGTATCTTTTACTATTTTCACATTTTCGTTTGGGATTTGCCCCAATCCTTCTTATTGGTATTCAGCTGACACCTTTGGGTAGTGCGTCCTGCTATATGTATACCTTTCACTTTATATTGTTCACTACAGTTTAACAGTTTTAGTTGTATATTTATTTGCTGTTGTTGGTTGGCGCCATAGCCATCACATTTGTTCTATATATATATATATATATATATATATATATAAATAAAATCAAATGACTGACTCATCAATGCCCAGCCCGAACACCTGGACCTAGAAACATGAAAATCGGGGAGAATATTCCTTACATGACGTAAGTACCCACTAAGAAGAGATTTACCTTGTATCTTTTACTATTTTCATATATATATATATATATATATATATATATATATATACACATATATATGCTGTATATATAAACATATATATATATATATATATATATATATATATATTTGTGTGTGTGACTCACATTACATTTTATGTTAAGTTTTAGTAGTTTAAATTCCACCACACACAAAAAATTAAATTCAACATTTAAAAAAATATGACAGTTATAGAAAGGATAGGTAGTCAAAATTAATGGTTAGAAGCATAAAAAATGTACACCCTTAGTAGTTTAATTTTATAGTTTATATGCGTGACTAGTGTTACAACATGATGGACATAGGTACTCAGGGGACTTATATATTTATGTGAACCTGCTCTCCTGATTATTTTTACAATATGATTGTTATACTATACACTTATAAGACCCTAAACGTATGATTGAAACACAATAAAAGCACAGGAGAGATCGCAGGACTGCTGAACAGGGCTAGGTATGATGGAGGAGTGGCAGTCCTTTCACAACTAGGGCTAGCTGGAGTGTGGCTGCGGTAAATGACACAATAGTTATGGATAATGTTACGCTAGCAGCAACAAATAATGGTCTGGGTACGTTTTGGGTCTAAGGGCAGGAATGACCAGGACTGTAGTGAATAGCAGGATAACAAGGCAAGACTAGACTGAACAAGACAAGAAAAGACTATGACAAGATTGACAGACAAAACAGCCAAAAACTGGACACAACAAAATAAACACAGGGTACTAGATGTGGCCTAGAGGCCGTGGTGTGGTTTAGACAGCTGGAACGGGGCTTGATGCGCAGGGTGATACTGGGCTGCGTAAGCAGCATGCAGACTGAGGTGCAAAGAAGCAGCCTGCAAGCTGAGGTGCCAATTTGAGAGCCAGGTTGTATTTGGCAAAGAAGCAGACCACGGGCTGAGGTGTGGCTGAGACAGCCGAGGTGCGGCTTTGAGAGCTGGGTAGTTCTTGGCAAAGAATCAGCCTGTGGGCTGAGGTGTGGCTGAGACAGCCGAGGGGCAGCTTTGAGAGCCAGGTGGTACTTGGCTAGCTGCGGCAGCAGCCAAGTAAAGTTGTAACAAAGTTTCTGATGTTGGTGCGCAGGATAGTGCACTAATGTCACTGGAGTGCGGCCTGTGCCGCCGAGTTGACACGAGCAGTTGACGCTGTAGTGCGGAATTTGCCACTGTGTTGACACAAGCAGCTGATGCTGTAATGCGGCCTGTACCGCCAGGTTGACACAAGCAGCTGAGATAGTCTTGGCAGGGTCCTAAACAGCAGACAGGTGGATTCAAATGCTGCAGTAACACATACTGGAGGCAGCGATGTGGAGACACTGCAGGTAACAAGCTGAATGCAGACAGACAGGATTGTGGTATAATACTGCAGGGCTGAATGGTGACAGGATCCAGATTCAATAACAGAAGAACTCAGTAGACTGGCAAGCACTAAAGAACTGAACACAGCAAACATACACTGGTAATGACACATATAACCGCCATGGACTGAAGGGCTGGCTGAAATTTAACAGAAGCAGGGTCCAATCAGGACCAATACCTGGAGAGAGCAATTCCTAATCAATTCACGTGTGCACCTGCTCTGCACACAGACAGCTAGGTAATTAGTGAGCACATGATACAAAAACACAGAAAGACATGAATGACAGGCTATGATCTAAACACAGACAAGACAGGATTTCCAGCTACCTGCAAAAAGCCAGAACAAGGACAGGACATGATGCAGCATCCCAGTAACAACTATGACTGGGAACTGCCACCAAGATGAACAGATCCTAACATAAACAAACTATACTTATTGAGTGTAAATAAATACAAATATATATATATATATATATATGTATTTATTTAAACTCAAGTGCCAAAAGTCATGGGATAGTAGTATGTAAAGGTAATGGCAGTTGGCATCACCATACTGTGACATCTTGGAAATGCCTAGACCTGCATCAGTTGGAATCTGGTATCTCGTGAGTCAGTTTGAACACCGGCTAGGCTGCTCATGGCAAGCCAATGTGAATTAAAGGAGTTGAAGGAGGGTATGATAGTTGGTGGGAATGGGACATTTATTTCCGAAGTGGACATTCAACATATCTCAATCTATAGTGTCACGTGTGTAATGGGAATACTTCATGGAAGGCATTACCACCCACCGTGTACACCGCAGTGGCATGACCAGCGGCATCTGACCAGAACTGACGTGGTAACAGACAAATTACATTGGCTCAAATCACATCCACATTCAATGTAGGAGGTACCAGACGCATATCCAGCAGGTCAGTGCAGCATGCTTTAGCTTCAATGGGATATGGAAGCAGAAGACCCACCAGAGTGCCCTTGTTAACACTACGACACTGGACACAGTGCCTCATCTGGGCTCGTGCTCAGGGGCACCAAGAGGGGGGGAGCAGATACTAATTACCCGGGCCTCCTGGAGAAGCCCGTCGGGGGCCTGGGTCTTGCTCCACCTCCCCTCCCTCTTTCATTGCAGCAGCGGGCTGCACTGAGAGACTGCTCACGGCTGCTAAGTAGCAGCTGCAGCAGTCTCCTATGCCTATGGGGGGAGCGATCTCACTGATTGCGCCCCCCGCTGGCTATGTGCCGGGTTCAGGGGGCTCACAGCACCCCCCTCCCCAGCGTGCAGCATGGCCACACCTCCCGCGATTACGCAACACTCCCTTCACATGGGTCCTGCGTTGCTCTTGGCGCGCCTGTTCGTGACATCACTAATTGGACCCTGGAGGATTGGCAACATGTGGAGTGGTCCGATGAGTCACAATTCCAGTTGTTTCTGGTTAAATGTAGGGTTCTATTGTGGCACAGACCCCATGAGGCCATGGACCCCAGTTGTCAACAAGACACTGTGCAGGCTGGTGATGGTTCCATAGTGATGTGAGCTTTGTTCATATGATATAGGTTGAGTCCGCTTGTTTGTCTGATCAGTAACCGCTATGTTTCATTGCTTGATGACCATTTGCAGTCCTTCATTGACTATATGTAGCCCCACAATGATGAAATATTCCAGCAGTTTAATTCACTGTTTCATCGGTCGTAAATTGTCCGGAATTGGTTCAAGAAGCATTCTGGAGAGTCCCGTCAAATAGTGTGGCCACCACGTTCGCCCGACATAAACCCAGTCAAGCATTTATGGGATGTGGTGGAGAGGTCCATTCACACTCAAGATCCTGCACTTAAATAAAATCAAAGAGCTGTGGGAAGCTATCCAGATGTCATAGGTCAACATCTCTCCATAGGTCTTCCGTCCATTTGTGGAACCAATGCCATGTCGAGTTGCTGCACTTCGCCAGGATAAAGGGGATCCTACACATGCGATACTAGGCATCTATCCAATCCCATTCCTACAGTTCCAGAAACAGGAAGAAACCAGTGAATTCCTTTCAGAACTTAATAAGATAAGCATCCGAAGACTTGTACAGAGTATGGAAGCTAGTATAAAACTTGTAACTTTAGATGGGTACCGGAACTTTTTTTTCTGAATACCTGTAGCATTTTTCATAAAAGAAAGGGTTACTTAGGGGGCATGGCTTGAGTGGTGTGGGAGACTGACGTCACTGACCCAAGCTCCTGCCCAGGCATTCTTTAAAACACCCTTTCAAGTGCTCTCTCCTGCCTATTCCTGGTTCCTATTGTACCTGTTCCCCAATCTCCCCCCACATATCTGGAGCTCCTGTCACCTTGATCCAGGGCAGTGCAGTACTGCTCATAGCCTGGCAGCCCCTCCGTGCAGCGGACTTGATTGTTGGAACCACTTCCCATAGTTGGAACCCAATGGATGGAACACACCTGCTCCAGCTGCACCCCAGGTCCTCCCTTCCTCTGTTGGCTTCCCACACCTGCTTTCCAGAGCTGCTTGGCATCCAGACCTCACTTTCCTGCATATATGTGGTACTGCAGGTGAGGTGGCCCTATCGGCCCCAGAGTGTGCCCTGTCATCTGGAGTGGCTGCGGTACTGGCACTGATCCACTGCCTGCCCTGAGTTGGGGGAATCTGCCTGCTACCCTCTGAGCATGCTGCTGCGACTTTAATGGGTTTTTGCAGGCCTCCCCTGCCTGGGCCCATACTCACTACCTTACTTGTTAATCTAACTACAGGTCAATCTTCAGTGTAATTTTGATATTAAGGGCATCCTGGTGAATGATAGGCAATATAAAATATTGTTGAATGCGGATGACTTGCTGTTGAACCTGCCATCTTCTCACACTTCACTTCCCAATCTTGGGTGAGAATTGGACATCTATAGAAAATATTCGGGATACCAGGTCAACAGGGCTAAGTCAGAAGCTTTGGCGCTCCACCTATGCTCTCCAACTGCTAAACTTTAGAGTTCAATTTCGACTTTCTGTAGCTATTACATATTTGGGAATTTCTATTACTAATTGTTTACATTTAAATATACTCCTCTTTTGCAGACTATTAAAGACAACCTAGCTCAATGGACACCCTCTGTATTTCCTAGTTTGGTAGAATCAACTGTATAAAGATTAATATTTTGCCCAGGCTTTTCTATTTATTCCAAATGTTACCAAATGCTCTCAGAAATCTTCAATAGCTATGTGGTAACTTTGTGTGGCATGGAAAGAAACCTCAAAACCGCAGAACTTGTCTTGCTAAACCTGCTGTTAATGGGAGCCTTGGCCTACCCATCTTTGAAAGGTACTATTATGCTACACAGCTGAGCCACATCATGTTGTGGCACACAGATTAAGGATATAGAAAATGGGTAGATCTTGAAAGTGCTTCGATTAGATATCAGCCATGTGGGTTCCTTCCCTGGCTTGCTGCACAATTGATACCAGTCTTGATGCATGTAGTTCCATGTGTAAGGTTTACTATGCAGTATGGGACTAATTGGATATGCGACTAGACCTATCATCTTTTTGGAGACACCTACATTTCTCTTTAGGATGTATTCGGGCTTACACGTGGCCTTGGGCTGCAGCGGGTATTATGAGATTTTTACACATATCAGGAGACTTTGCACTGTGCTCACATATTCATGTGATTTAGCTGCCAAATGATTTGGCAGGGAGATTGCAATTTGTATACTTACAGATCAAAAGTTTTATCCACTCATTAAGCAAGTCAATAGGCTCAGACCGCTAACACTCTTTGAACGTCTTTGTACTTACAACCCTTAATGAAGGGGTGCCATCTCTATTCTTTATTCCATGATAGTTATCCCACCTACATTTGAAGCAGAACCATTTGAAATTGCTTGGGAAAAAGATTTGGGGATATGTCTGGACAAGGAGGGGTGGTCGCTTTTTCTGTCAAAGGATTGCTAAGACCTCTATTAATATTAATATCAAGGAAAACTTATATAAAATGTATTATTTTTGGAATATGGTCCCAACTAAGTTACACTCTATATACCCACTGACGAATGACCTCTGTTGGCAGCAACGTAGCAGGACACTTTCTACATATTTGGTGGTAATGCCCACTCATTTCAACATTCTGGGATGAGGTCTTGACTCTGATGAGTAGGTCTGTAGTAAAAACAGTTACTAAAGACCCACTGCAAGTCTTGCGCTGCATACCGCTTAGGATGGTCTTGAAGCCACGTAATAAACTGTTTGGACATGTTCAATGTGGCCAAGGCTCCTTATTGGAATTGGTAGCAACCTCTGGCAGCCTCTCTTACTGCCGTTATTAACAAGAAATGGTACATTTCATCCATGGAATACATCACAATTCTCCTTCATGATAAAATAGCAGCATACCATGATGTTTGGAACTTATTTACCCAGAACAAACGACCCATACATGGGACGATATAGGGGATTTCTACATAGCGGATCACACCATTCTGTCCCCTGGATGGAGGCTTTCTGATTAGCCCTCCTCTATCAAATAGACTGTGAGGTTAGGTGTTGCCTACCAGGTACCCCCCCCCCCTCCAACACACACACACACCCCTAGTTTTGTTCCTTCTCCAAACCTCCCTAAACCCTATAACATCTTGTTGGTGTATAAATTATTAAATTAAAACTTCAGCAGATATACATCTCCTTTATTTTTATTTTAAGAGATTCTTAGTACCAGTACTTTTATAAGCTTAACCATATGTTTACCGATTTCGGATACCAGCCTTTACGATAGATTATGTACTGTTAGTTATCATAATTTGTTCAGTCACTATATTATTATCTGTTTTTGAGTTTCTTTGTTATTGTTTCTCAATGGTAAATGTATGAGATGTTGTTTGCACTGTTTTATGACATAGGTTTGTACTTTGCTGTACTAAATAAAGAGAATTTTAAAAAAGAAAGAATTGCTTATAATGAAGATGTTGCTATCACCACCTTCCTGCAGTCCAAAGCAATAATATAAATTACATTAATTGATTAATTGCTGATTGTTTAGGAGAGATGTTACACATTTATTTAAGGATTAATTAATCTGTTTTGCCTAGTCTATTTATCTGAAATGGAAACTCACCTATTTTGTGAAATTATGTTCAGAATCTGAAATATCAGTGAATATATGACACTGCTGAAATTCCAAACAACTTTATCTGCACATAAACTGTATACAGCATTTCACAATTATATGGCTGTATTATTTTTACAACCAAAACTAAAACTGTATGTCCTTAATAAAATGTTTAACTGTGCTCCAGCCAAAGTGATAATTCTATCCTATGAAGTGAACAAAAAGTCTAACTGTTGGCAGGCAAAGCAAAGGCTCTCTACTTGTAAGGTTTGGGAAATGTAAAAACATGCCAAATTCTCTCTGCAAATAGCTATGTTTTATAACAAATTAATTAGATATAATGTAACTTAGATAATACTTTGTTCTAGCACATTAGTCCCCTGCTGTTTAGATAAACAAGGGATTGCACATAAATTTGTAGGCATAGAATAAGTATATTATTAAGTATGAAGGGGTTCCATTGGAAACGGTTTATAAAATCCTTGATTTACATGTAAAAATAAATTAAGAAGATGAAGATGGTGTAAACTACCGGGGCTAAACTCCGAAAAGCTTAGCTTTTTGGACTTTAGTACATATGGGTCAGATCGTAGTCCCTATTGACAATAATTGGGACTGCAATCCGAAGTGCTAATTAGCACTTTGCCAGAGTGCCGGAGATGTATTTATTATTGTAAATAGCAACAATGCATACAATTATGGAGAAACTGCAGTTTCTGCATAATTTATGTAAAAATCAGCTTGATACATATGCCCCAAAGTCCTGTGTGTTTCACATGCTTTTCCTCCAGCTTCATTCCCTTCATTCCCAGAGAGTAGGCAAGTTTGCACTTTATTGATCACTGATTTTAGTCATTAATTTGCCAAATATTGTAGATTATAAATTTATGTTATACAATATGGGTGCTGTGTAAAATATATTACTTTTGACTTCGCAGTGGGCCTATACTAGTAGCCTCTTTTGTAATATGGGACATCCAGGGAGGGGTAGGCTCAGAAGGGAAGTGCAGGGGTATGGCACAATGTATCACATCATCTTGGTTCCACCTAGAGGAGTAGCGAGGGTGGTTCCAGTGGAGCATGAGCTCTGGGCGCCAAAATGGACAGAAGGCGCCATTCAGGCTTCCGGAATTCATGGGGCACTGCACAATACGACGGCCGCCTGTTAGTTTGATCTCAGTTTGTTTGCTCTATATCCTAAATAAGTTACGGATCGGTGATCCATTTCTACATTTCATGCTCCCTCAAGCTGCCCAGATTGTCTCCCCTCCCGCCCTCCCTCCTCTGTGATCATCTTCTGTCACCTCCCATTTCCTGTCAGATTGATTACATTTACTTCTCACCTCTTTAACCACTTGCCTGGCATGGTCGTAATTTTCTGACCACACCAGGCAGTTCTTTATCTGCTCTGGTCGCAAAATTTCCACCAGTTAGATAAACATGAGGGCTGCTGCAGGAAGAGAATCTTCCCGCAGCTGCTGCTCTCAGAGGGACCTCACCTGATTCACCCATAAAAAAACCTGACAATTTTGGAGAAAAAAAAAATCATCAGTTAAGTGGTTAATTCCCTCCCCTCTCTACCATGGGATCGGCTCTTTGCCCCTGTCCACTCCTTTCTTATTGGCTTCTGTTAACACCCCTCTCCATTTCTTTTCTTATTGGCTTCTGTCACCGTTCCACTCTGATTGGCTTTGCCCTTCCCCTCTCCTTTCTTATTGGCTTCTGTCACCACCCCTCTCTGATCGGCACGGTCCTCTCTGATTTCTTCTTTCCTCATTCATTCATTGTGCTTCAATGGACTTAAAAGTGATACATCTGAGGTACAATCCTAAACTTAAATTTTAAGGTATGAGTTTGAGGGTGATACTGCCACTGTGTGCTGTTTTGTTTTTCTCTTCACTTCAGTATTCCCCCGCAGGCTGGCCATACCCCACTTTTACAGTTCAGTACAGGGAAGGTGGGGGGGGGGGCGCTATGACATGCACTTTCTCCAGGTGCCATGGTTCCACGCTACTCCTCTGGTTCCACCCTACATAATGGGGACAAATCCACGGTGACATTCTATGGGACATATTATCAATTATCAAGTTTGATACCCGATAATCGTAATTTCTTATCGCAGCTATTTGCATCGGGATGTAGTCGGCATCCCGGCATGCGGGATGCCGATGGTCAAAAGACCGTCGCCGAAATCCCCACAGGTTAGTGTCCCAGCATCAGTATCCCGACCGCCGGCATCCCGAAGGTAAGTATCGGGGTGTTAGGGGGAGGTTAGGGTTAGGTAGTGGGTTAGGGTTAGGCACTAGGGGGAGGGTTAGGGTTAGGCACCGGGGAGGTAGTGTTGGGATTAAGGTGCGGGGATGTGGAGGTTATGTTTAGTAACTAGGGGGGAGGTTAGGTTTAGGCCCCGGAGAGGTGGTGTCAGGTTTAGGGTGCGGGGAGGGGGAGGTTAGGTTTAGGCACTAGGGGGGTAGGTTAGGGTTAGGCATCGGGAAGGGAGGGTAGGGGTTAAATACTTACCACTGTTCTCTAGGGGTGTCGGGATTCTGGCTGTCAGGATGCCGCTGTCGGTATTCTGACCAGCGGAATCCCGACAGCTGGGATATCATAACCCTTTGTATCAATAAGAAATTATTATTTGCGGTGTGTTAGTAGTGATGTGATCATATTTGTAGTCACTTCACTACTATTTCGGGACCATTGGCCCGCTACTGCGCATGTGCAGTGTGCTGACCACACATGAGCAGAGGCCATTTCCAGGGAGGCTTCCAGAAGAACCCTTTCCTGATAAATTTTGCGAAGTGTAACTCATAGGTTACAGCAACAGTATAGTGCTTTTCTCCAGAAGAACTCAAAGCGCTTCACATTTGCAGTAAAGAGTTCATATTACAGGTACACTACAATAGTTACAGCCAATGAATGCATAATATGAAATAGAAGAAACAAGGTGTGCACAGATAAATCAGTTCCATGGATCGTTCATCCTACTAAAGTACCTGGTGTGGCAGTCACCTTTGGCGCGCAACATCTGATACATTGAGGTGTGATCCATAATGAGGAAATGCAAAAAAATCGGGATATAAAATACAGTGGACCTCATTCAGAGTCTCTCGCTAGCGCTGTGCGCTCGCAAGCGGCCCGATGGTTTGCGTATGCGCATGTGCACATTTCATTCTGCGCGTGCGCAAACTACTCTGTGCGATCTCAGGCCGCTCGCTCGCCCAGCAAAGACAGCCCAGTGAAATGAGTGACAGGAGAGGCCGTTTGTGGGTGGTAACAGGTGCAGGACACTAATAATGGAGAAGTAGAGGTGGGAACACAGGCGTGCCTGAGTGTTTCAACGCTGTTTTAGAGGCATGCATAATTAACATGCAGCGTCATAGTACGCGTCACATGCCTGTTTTTTACACTGAAGTCCTCACAGTGCTTGCGGTAGGCTAAGGCAACCACAAGCGCTGCGATCGATTCTGATTACCTCAATGTACCAGTGTTTTAATACACTTCCTGGAGATGACGTGTGCAGGTGGGCGGCTCTGCCTGTGCGATTAGGTGTACGCTGGCTGCTCGCTAAGACATGGTGGGCGTGCTTATGCCTTGGCGAGCGATCGCTTCCCGTGGCATAACTTTGACAAATTTGCATACGCTGGGGGCGAGCGATCGCATCTAGCGAGAGACTCTGAATGAGGTCCAGTATACAAAAGTGACTTTATACAATGACTACATATGGCCAATTCATTCTGCTACATTTTGTAGTTGGAGTACAACAGGGAATAATTACGATCAGATTCTGTCTGTGAAAAGTGCAAAATGTCATGGCTAAATATGGAACACAACTAATATTTTACTGAACAGTTTTGAAAATATTGCTAATCAAGACAATTATAGCAATTTATAACACTATACATTGCTCTATGTAAAATATTATTTACTGGATTTAATCAAATGTACAGGCAATAATAACAAGAATAAATAATAATAATAACTAGATCCAGCATATTATACATCTGCATAGATATAAATACTATACTGGTCTACTCTAGGGGGTATATTTACTAAAGTGCCAGGGGCAGCATCTCCACTTCTAAAAGCTGTCACTTTAGTAAATATATCCCTAGATATGCATACAAGGCACGTTATGAACTTGCAGATGTGGTCCAATGCAGCTTTCATTAATGCAGCAATAATAATAGTAATGTGATAATTATCTCTGCAGCTCACCAGAGGGGAGTAAGTAGCATTAATGATTTTACCTGGGTCAAACTGAATGAGTCTTGAAGGACTTGCGGAAAAGTCTTTCCCATCCAAAGCACTTATTCCATTCACCTTCAAAGGAGGAAAAACCAATATATATGTTATATGTCATGTACAGTATACAGTTGTATGCAAAAGTTCATACCTTAAAATATATATACGAGCGCTAATGAAATTTAAGAGAAAGTATAAAAACATGCAAGAAACACATATAATGTTTATAGCCCTTTGAGGCACGGGTGGGAATTAGTGGGGCATAGATGTTAAGTCCATTATGAACGATGCACACTGAGGTCCATGAGGTGTGTGCTGGATACTAATCCTAGCCCTATTAAACCCTACCTCTAGGGACTGCAGTCCTCCGTGGATCACTGTGAGCCATCAGTCGGAGATCGAATTGCTGCATCACCCGTCGATGACGTCAGGCGTCTAGGCTGTATATGGCAAACACTGGTGGCTTTGTGTAAGGCACTGCTCCAATTTGCCCCGTCTCACCAACGCGTTTCACGCCGCTGCAGGCGATTTTTCAAGAAAAAAAATCGATCTCGATCGCCGACTGACGGCTGATGTGAGCTCAAAATTTAAAGTGCACTAATATTAAATGCTAAACTCACCAGGCTTTGCACTTAAATTCAATTCAGAGCTCAAACTTCTGTTTCATAAATATACCCCCTTGATATTATAGACTGAGGTTATAGGAAAGATTTCCATCTGGCAACTGATTAATTTTCAAGTAAGCAGCACTGTATTGTGAACCTGTGGATAATTCCTCAGTTGTTTGATAAACCTTTCTGCAGATCCTCATAAGTAGTTCTATTACATATTTTATGTGTCTTCCAGGTTACCTTGACTTTAATTTAATAACTTCTATTTCCTAATCATGTTGTGACAGTGTAAATTCCAAAATGGAAGCATTACACGTCTTTTTATAGCCTTTACCTGCCGTGTAGCAGTCATTTAGCTTTATTTTTAACCCGTCACTTGGTTGCTTAGAGGAGCCTAGGTTTGTTGAAAATAGACATAATGGGGATGATTCAATTGTCTATTCAGCAGCTATTTTCTTAAGGCGCCCGATGGAACAATTCAATTGTTGCTCTATTTGGGCGCGATAGCTGCCGGCCTGGAATTTCTGCTCATACCCTGTGTGATAACCCCTTGGTTAGGGTGCCCTAACCAGGACTTTAGATGGGTTAAGTCGTCTTATATGGCTAAACCCAGTCCAATATGGTGTGAAGACCGTGATAATTAATGGGTGCCCAGAACAGTTGAATTGCAACACTGGGCACACATTAATTATCACAGCTAAAAAAAACTTTTTAATCGTCCCCAATATCGCAAGAGTATTTAATCAACCCTGGAATTGTCCTCAGTCCTCACCTAGCTTATTTTAATTGATTAGTCAATCAAGTTTAGCGGCCTTAAATAAAGTATTCTTGAATCAAATGGTAGGCTGCTCAAACCTTTGTTCATGCAAAATTGTTTTTCTTTGTAAATATTGTTTTTCATTTTTTACATTGAAAAATCAGGATTTTTATGTACTCACCAATCTGTTTCTTGTCATCTTTCAGGGGGACACTGTTTACTCTGGGCATAGAGGCTGGGCACTGGAGAAGGCACACTGATTTATCTTACACAGTATTTGGGGGACACTGTTACTCTTGGATTTCCCAAAGCAAGACTAAAAAGTCTGGACGTGTGCTTGATAATGTCTTAAGCAACACTTGAAGTCCAAAACTGGCTTTACTAGAAACAAAGATGTTGAACCTGTAAACTTTTCTAAACACGTGCACAGAAGACCAGGATGCTACTCTGCACAGCTGTTCAGCTGAGGTTCCACGCTGAAACATACGCCTGCCGAATAGTAGCAGTAAGCTATCTTGCTAATGATTGTTTTGATGCAGGCCATCCAAGCTTATCACAGAAAAACAAACCAGAAATCTATAACCAATGGCGCTGAAAAATGGAACACTAAGAAATCTTAATAAGTGTTTACACGCAGCTGTTTTAAGGTTGCAAGCCAAAAAGGAAACACAAAAAAACAATGGACAACAGCGCTGTGTAACATCTAAAGCTTAAATCATATTTAAAGAAAGAAAATTAAATACAAAATTGTGCCAGAAGTAAGAAATAAAAAATATTGAGTAATAATTCATAAGAGATACTTAAATATATAAAAAATACAAATTTAATAATATGAAACAGACATCATTGGCCAATGTAACAAATATATTTGAATATAAAAACTTTCTAAAAACACATAACATCAAAAAAGTCAATTAACACTGTGATAAAATGATAACTAGTGATATATAGGTCTAGATCACCACTTCACCTAGTGTAGCAGCTGTGGTTTCAGATGCTAAATGTATGGGCAGGGATGGTTATAACCCATGCATAAAAGCATGGAACCTGTAATCTGTTTAGAGTTCCGAAATAAAAAGTATGGTCACTTCCAAAAAAATGTCTTATCCGGAAAGGTGATATAACGAATTTAGACAATAATTCTCAGACTGAATCCTGCTGAACACTGATGCCAACTGTCCAAAAATGGAACTTTGTGGAATTTAAGATAGTTTTTCACTGTCAATCTCAATGCAGGTTTTATGAGATAAATATCCCACAGTGTAATATGTACAATATATCCTCACTCACCCAACGCACTGATGAGACAGACAGTCAGGACATAGCACTGGGGGAGGAAACATTTTAGCCATTTTCACCCCCTTAAGAGTTAAATTTGGAAAAATCTCTTCTTAGTGGGTACCTACGTCATATATGGAATATTCTCCCTAATTTTCATGTTTCTAGGTCGAGGGGTTTGGGCTGGGCATTGATGAGTCAGTCATTTGATTTATATATATAGCCTGGATCCAGTATAAACCAGAAAAAAAAGCACTCCAGAAATAAATGCCAAATAACAATACTTATGAAGAATGCATGTTTTCACAAAAATAACTCCAATGAGGCTCTTCAGTCACAAATCAAAAAAGTGCAATGTGCATGGCACAGCAGCAACAGATACTTAGCGAACATGTGCCTGGAGTCAGATGTAACAGCAATCAAATCATCATGTTGAGAACAGCCCGACGGCCGTTTTGGTGCTGACTAGCACCTTCATCATGGGGCAAATCACAGTGAAAGAATGAAAACCACAGACACAGTGGCGTATCTATAATGGGTGCAGTGTGTGCGGGGCACACGGGCCCTCGGGACCTGGGGACCCCGCACCGCACACCCTGCACCCATATTATTTTAAACTTACCTGTCAGTGGTCCTGCAGCGGGTTTCAGCATTGCTTAGAACATCGGAAAATGGCCACCGCGGGCATTTTTCCGTTCTGTGCATGCGCAGTAGACGCCGGGCACACTCTAGTGCCCAGAGTTTACTGTGCATGCACAGACCGCCGGAAAATGGCCACTGCGGCCATTTTCTCGGCATTCTGCGCATGCACAGTAGACTCCAAGCACTCTCTAGTGCCCGGAGTCTACTAATGCTCCGGTGGCTGGCCAGCCCGCATCAGTCGGCTGCCGACCACCGCGGAGAGAGGAGGGGGACTCGCACAGGGGGCGGGATACACTAAACAGACAATGCAGTAAAACCCCTGTTTACCGCATTTTCCGTATGCATCAATCAGCTGGCCGCTGGGCTTTTGCTGGCATGACCCTATAGAAGCCTATGGGCTTCTACCACATCGCGCTGCAAGGAGGGATCCAATCGGATACCTCCCAGCATGCCCCGTGGCCGTCGCATCACTCTGCGCATGCACAGATGGACTCCCGGGTCATATACCCGGAAGTCCACGGCGTAGGGCAGATCGCAAAGGACAGCTCTTATCGGAAGAGCTGTCCTTTGTGCTGCTGATCGCATATGTTAGCGCATATGCGATCAGCAGGGAGGCGGTGACCGGCGGTAAGTGCATGTTAGTGCATCTCGCCCAGGAAGTGCACACGGGCCCCCTCCTCTGTTAAGACGCCCCTGCACAGACAAATATATATACGCATATATATAGAAACGCACTTAATGGGCACACCTTGTTGAACCCCCTTCTCTAGTTGGGCTCTGAGAGAAGCCGTCCGGTGCACATATCTCGGCAACTCCAGCGTGTTGCCGGATGTATCACTTGTAGCGCTGTATGCCGCCAGAGCCTCAGCGTGCGTTCCATCTAGCCGGAACTGCACTATATGTCACATGGTGTCAAATCCGGCTGTGCTATATGTGAAAGCACTGAACGGGCGGCCATATAGGTGTCTGGAAAAAATTCCAACACACGCATGGAAACCATAAACATCGATATTAGGACAGGTGACATAACAGGTGGCCCATAAAATGCCTACAATGAGATCTTGCTTGAACAACATGAATGAAAAACATGAATGAAATACAAGTGAAAAAATCAAAAACAGAAACAAAACAAAAAACACTGTAGGCTTGTTTATCTTCCTGATTAACTGTGAAGATGTTTAAAATATTTAATTTGGTGATGATGGTCATTTCTAGTTGCTGCCAGCTTGCTCCATTGTGCTCACTAAGTATTCACCATCTTTGAAGTCCTTGATCTCACTTGGGTAATTCTTTCCATCATATTCAACATAGAACCAGTCACAAACACTAACTACATCATCTGAAGTCGCAATAAGTTCATCAGTAGATAGAAATAAAGTTGAAAATGTCTTGGCATCTGCTGTGATACAATTACATTTTCATGTATTGTGTCATAATATATATATATATATATATATATATATACATACACACACAGTCACTGAACCGGCACTCACCCTTCTCCTGAACCTGGCCCAGGTGCACATCCAAATTATTATGTACAAACTCCCCAACTCACAGGTGGCACTCCAGGACTTGCAGCACAGTTTTGCTTAGCTATAATATATATATATGTGTATATGTATTTATTTACACTCAAGTGCCAAGAGTCATGGGGTAGTAGTATGTAAAGGTAGGTGGCATCAACATACTGTGACATCTTGGAAATGCCCAGACCTGCATCCCTGCATCAGTTGGAATCTGATATCTCATGAGTCAGTTTGAACACCGGCTAGGCTGCTCATGGCAAGCCAATGTGAATTGAAGGAATTCAAGGAGGGTATTATAGTTGGTGGCCGACGAATGGGACATTTATTTCCAAAGCGGACATTCAACATATCTCAATCTATAGTGTCACGTGTGTAATGGGAATACTTCATGGAAGGCATTACCACCCACCGTGTACACCGCTGTGGCATGACCAGCGGCATCTGGCCAGAATTGATGTGGTAACAGACAAATGACATTGGCTCAAATCACATCCACATTCAATGTAGGTGGTACCAGACGCATATCCAGCAGGTCAGTGCAGCATGCTTTAGCTTCAATGGGATATGGGAGCAGAAGACCCACCAGAGTGCCCTTGTTAACACTACGACACTGGACACAATGCCTCATCGGGGCTTGTGATCAGGGGTGCCAAGAGGTGGGGAGCGGATACTAATTACCCGGGCCTCCTGGAGGGGCCCGTTGGGGGCCCGCATCTGGCTCTGCCCCTCCTCCCTCTTTCATTGCAGCAGTGGGCTGCACTGAGAGACTGCTCATGGCTGCTAAGTAGCAGCTGCAGCAGTCCCCCGTGCCTGTGGGGGGAGCGATCACACTGATTGCGCTCCCCATTGGCTATTTTTGCCAAGCTCAGGGATCTCACAGTGCCCCCCTCCCTTTGCGCTGCTGCAAAAATATTTTTATTATTTTTTCCCTAAGAGGGTGTGGCCACGCCTCCTGCGTCTAGGCCACACCCCCTTTACACGGGTCCGGTGTCGCTCTTGGCGCGCCTGTTCGTGACATCACTAATTGGACCCTGAGTGGTCTGATGAGTCACAATTCCAGTTGTTTCTGGTAGATGGTAGGGTTCTGTTGTGGCACAGACCCCATGAGGCCATGGACCCCAGTTGTCAACAAGACACTGTGCAGGCTGGTGGTGGTTCCATAATGATATGAGCTGTGTTCATATGACATAGGTTGAGTCCGCTGTTCCGCCTGATCAGTAACCGCTATGTTTCATTGCTTGATGACCATTTGCAGCCCTTCATGGACTTTATGTATCCCCACAACGATGGAATATTCCAGCAGCTTAATTCACTGTGTCATCGGTCGTAAATCCGTCTTGTGGCAAAAGGACATGCACTTTTTCTGTGCTGATTTGCGATAGGTGACGCACTATTGCTCAGCCGCCGGATGACAATGTGGATGACAATGTGGCAGTCTGCTGGCTCCGTCAATCCGAACCAGCATGCCCTCCAAACGCTGGTCCCATCTATGCCGCATAGATGGGACCAGCGTTTGGAGGGCATGCTGGTTCCTGTAGTGCCATTAGGAGGTCCTAGGGGTGACTCCAAGGTAAGCTGGCTCTCATTTTTAGATGTTTGTGTATGTGCTATTATCATGTGGCCTTACATTGGGCAATTATATGCCCTAGATTGTATGTTATTTTTGGGGATGAGTTTGTGGCGCGGTGCTCCCTGGGTTAGTATGGCTGAACTGCTTTGGGGTGGCACACTAGAACACTCTACTTAGCACTTCATTAAAACTTATTTTCTACTAATACTACTTTAGATAGCATTTTAATTACACCATTCACCTGTGTATCACCCCCTAACACATAGCTTTTGATTTATTAATTTTATTATTAACACTTACTAACACTTTTAGTCTTTCACTGGTGTGCTACCCTGGAGTGGCTGGCCTTTGCTGGCTTTTTGGGGTTCCGCGCCCCAGACTTTGGCTCAGAATTAGGAACCTCCAGTATCAGAGAAGCCATGACGTGGCCTGGAGGCTTACACATATTTTTGCAAACATATGCAACTAAGATCTCTGAATTATCTACCACCATGTAGTTTTTCAAATCTTTTTGCAGATATACAGTCAGGTGCATAAATATTGGGACATTTACAGAATTTTCATATTTTGGCCTCTATTCACCACCACTATGTCTTTGAAATGAAACAAACAAGATGTGCTTTAACTGCAGACTTTCAGATTTAATTTGAGGGTAATTACATCCAAATCAGGTGAACGGTGTAGGAATTACAACGGTTTCTATATGTGCCTCCCACTTTTTAAGGGGCCAAAGGTAATGGGTCTATCAACTCAAAAGCTATTTCATGAACAGGTGTGGGCTATTCCCTCGTTATTTCATTATCAATTAAACAGGTAAAGGTCTGGAGTTGATTCTAGGTGTGACATTTGCATTTGGAATCAGTTGCTGTCGACGCTCAATATGAGATCCAAAGAACTGACTCTATCAGTGAAGCAAGCCATCATTAGGCTGAAAAATCAAAACAAACCCATCAGAGAGATAGCAAAAATATTAGGTGTGGCCAAATCAACTGTTTGGAACATTTTTAAAAAGAAAGAACGCACAGGAGAGCAACACCAAAAGACCCGGAAGAACACGGAAAACAACTGTGGTGGATGACAAAAGAATTATTTCCCTGGTGAAGAAAAACCCCTTCACAACAGTTGGCCAAATCAAGAACACTCTCCAGGAGGTAGGTGTATATGTGTCGAAGTCAACAATCAAGAGAAGACGTCACAAGAGTGACTATAGAGGGTTCACTACAAGATGTAAACCATTGGTGAGCCTCCAAAACAGGGAGACCAGATTAGAGTTTGTCAAACAACAACTAAAAAAGCCATTACAGTTATGGAACAACATCCTATGGACAGATGAGACAAAGATCAACTTGTACCAGAGTGATGGGAAGAGAAGAGTATGGAGAAGGAAAGGAACTGCTCACGATCCAAAACATATCACCTCATCAGTGAAACATGGTGGTGGTAGTGTCATGGCGTGGGCATGTATGGCTGCCAATGGAACCGGTTCCCTTGTATTTATTGATGATGTGACTGCTGACAAAAGCAGCAGAATGAATTCTGAAGTGTTTCGGGCAATATTACATGCTCATATTCAGTCAAATGCTTCAGAACTCATTGGACGGCGCTTCACAGTACAGATGGACAATGACCCGAAGCATACTGCAAAAGCAACCAAAGAGTTTTTTAAGGCTAAAAAGTGGAATGTTATGCAATGGCCAAGTCAATCCCCTGACCTGAATCCGATTGAGCATGCATTTCACTTGATGAAGACAAAACTGAAGGGAAAATGCCCCAAGAACAAGCAGGAACTGAAGACATTTGCAGTAGAGGCCTGGCAGAGCATCACCAGGGATGAAACCCAGCGTCTGGTGATGTCTATGCGTTCCAGACTTCAGGCTGTAATTGCCTGCAAAGGATTTGCAACAAAGTATTAAAAAGTTAAAGTTAGATTTAGGATTGTTTAGTTTGTCCCATTACTTTTGGCCCCTTAAAAAGTGGGAGGCACATATAGAAACCGTCGTAATTCCTACACCGTTCACCTGATTTGGATGTAATTACCCTCAAATTAAATCTGAAAGTCTGCAGTTAAAGCACATCTTGTTTGTTTCATTTCAAAGCCATTGTGGTGGTGAATAGAGGCCAAAATATGAAAATTCTGTTAATGTCCCAATATTTATGCACCTGACTGTAATTTTGAGTGCTGGGGGATACTTTTTGTTGTTTCTTGTAGGAACATCTTTTTCCCAACTGTTCTGGTCTTCCCTCTCATTTTTTGGAATTTTATCTTCCTCTTTTAAGGATCCTACCAAATCCAATTTCCCCAGGAATATTACACAGGAAAGGTGTTGGTGCCTTTTTTTGCATGGGGCTGATGGAAAATCAAATAAGGACGAAGATACCTTGTAAATGCCTTTCAGGACCCACTATAGTTACTAGGATTTTCATGCTAACTCTCCCTGCTGAAATGGAGGAGGAACGCCTGTCCAATATTGACAAGCTTCTGGACATATTTCGGGATCCTCTGACTGTCTGGAGGAATCCCGGATGGATGGTAGCCTTAATATGGTGGATGTAGGTGAAATATTCATAATGATAAAGTGAAAAAACATTATGCAATGCATTTACACATATGTATTTTTTCAAGTACAATAATTATTATGTAACAATAAATGGATAAATTGTGACATTTCATAAAAATTTCCTCTTATAATCCCAATGTCAGTTCTTAACTGAGGATTCCATAAGGAACATTTATGAAACCTGGTGCACAGTTCACTGCATAAAATTAACATCTACTATTTTAAGAAATAATGTGCTTGTGTGACGGGTAAGCCGTGGTTTCCATTGGCCACAGTGTGTTAGAACTCGGCTGCACCATGCTGCTTTTCCCCATCTGACACCAACCTAACCCAAAGCAACAATAAGTTGCTTTTCCTAAACTGTACCAAAAAGTACAGAGCCTGATTGGTTGCTATGGGTTACAGAACCTTTTTTGCACAGTTGCCAGTTTCCACAAACAGTACATCCCATAATTTATTGTTGTCCATGTTTAGATGCAAGAGAGCAGAGATTACTATTATAATGTAAGCAGTATATATATTCTAGTACAGCTAGAAGACGTTGTAGAGGACTTGATAACTCCAGAATGTTTTTGAATTGCCCCTGTGCTTTTAGACCACATACAGTTAATGTGCTTTTATACCACATACAGTTAAAGGTGTATATTACACATCTGAACATAGACTTTTGCATGTGCCTTTAATACATTTCTCTATCATTTTAAATTGTTGAGTTAGTCTTAAATACAAAAGAACAGAGAGTAGGATCCTCCCAACAATAAAACTGCATTCAGCATCAGTATGTGTTTCCAACTAGTAAAATGAAGAGATTGGGGCGTTACCTTTAGTGAAATGAAAGCAGAGTCTACAGGGTAACCTCTCCGTGTCATCCTCAAAGACACCACTGCCTCTGTCTCACACACCACATACATAGCCTGGAGCAATTCAATGCGAGACCATTTTATTTCCAAGCTGTGAAAAATGAAAAGACCCCAGTGAAGTAATTAGTGCAGGTCACACTGGTGTTCATGCTGACTGATGAACTGGTATAGGTCTATGTTACAACTCCCATTACAGCAAAGAACACATAGCACTGAAAGACAACTACTGCGGCTCTCACCATGCTGAACTTTGGCACAGACTGAATACAGAGCATTTTGTGTTTATTTAAACAATGGAATTTAAACAAAACAAAACAGCAAACAATTCAAATCTAGTTATACATAATATTAAAATAAAAACTTTAAAATACAGGTGGGCTTAATTTAGGACTAGTTGGGTTTTAACTGAACAGGAATTGTTAAACCATTAATCAGTGCTTGCATATTTTGAACTAACTCTTTTATTTTATTTTAAAAAGATTGCACTTGTAAGCTATCTTTCCATGATAACTGTGATTAGCCTCTGAAGCTAATGTTCATTTTATGTAGCGCACAGTATAATTTTCCTGCACATTTGTACAAATTGTTCCATGATAAGAAGCTATTGATATGTTGGTCACCTGCCCAGTCCATGTAAAACTTGAATTATACAGAAATGATTTGCTTCTCGCATATTGTTAAGAATTTTTTTTGTGGAGCTTGTTGCAGAACAAGTGAAATATCTAACAATTACATAAAATATTTGTACCTCTGGAAAAACCAATAAAGAACATTTCCGCTACAGGTCCAACTGTGCAATATTTTTTCAGGTTAAACTTAAGAGGAATAGGATATCCAGGTAGGAGGAAGAGAAACAAGATTTCTTCCCAGAATAAACAAGAAACTAATAAGTGACTTTCACAGGACAAACAGCTGGATTTCAGCACATTAAGATATATCTATGTGTTAATGAATACAATACATATTATAAAAGGTAATCTGAATTGTATGATGTGGAGCGTGTAAAACAGGGATTCCAAATTATATTGAATACGTCTGCCTTATTCTGCAATTGAATATTATTTATTTTCCGTTGAACCAAAACTTAGCTGTTTATATGGAAGTTTGTTTGAATTATTACTACAACAAGAATTATATAGGTGTTGATAGATATAGATATGACAATACACATTGTTTAATAGACATCTTAGAATTCCCATTAATCAGAGATTGGATTTATTTCCCGAATATAGAACTTCTAGCGCAGGACCACCAAATATGTTGTCGTTTTCCCCACAGACCGCAACCCCGTCAACAAAGAGGAGAAGCAGACAAAAACATTTGAGAAATCTAGAAGGTATTAAACAGCAACTTGTACCATTTCCTTCTTAATAAGGTTGAAATAGAGGCCTTGGCAACTTTAGACAAAACTGTGCCAACCATCCACAACTGGCAGTGGGCCTAAATCTGTCTCCTAGTCCAACTCATGCTTTAAAACATAATCTACATGATTAGAATGCAGCATATTATACAAAATGCAGATAATACTTGTTTAAGAGGGTTATAATAGCATCAACATCCAAATGCAATATGATATGAAAAGGGATTTGTATTTCTGCAAAAATGTATTTTATATTAGTTATCATTAACAAAATGAACTACAGAGACATTTAATAAATGGTAAGTACTGTAAAACGCTGAAACAAATTGTGTATTCCTATTATTTGGTAAATCAGATCACACAGGCAATTGCACAGTTTCCATCATTGCATTAAAAGACAACAGTTTTTCAAACATGCACTCTTTATACTAGGGCCTAGGCCAATGACGTGTACCTGCTCTACATTGTTTTGTGGTATACTTTAGCACAATATATTTTTATAAGCTTTGGTCCATTATTGCTATTAGGTTTCTAGCCTTTTAAGGTACGTACACACGGAACAATTAAAATGGACGATATGAAAGATAACGATATTGATTATATCGTTATCGTTCATATCGTCCATTTTCGGTGGCCAATGACCTGCGATACGCGGGCACGCATGGTCGATAACGATATCGACCATCACTCGTGCATGCAGGCCAACCTGGTCGATATCGACCAGGTTTCTATAGGGACCCGCGATCGCGATCCAGCACACCCAGGAGATCGTACAACGATATCGTTATCGTTGTCGATCGTCCCGTGTGTATGCACCATTAGTGATATATAATAATGCATTCAAAGCACTTTGACAGATATTATTAAATACTGAATACAAGTTAGTTACTTTCGCATTGCCACCAGATATGCCTGAAATTTCCCATGTAAACAATCCTCCAACATTAAATTGTGTATTGTCAGTCCACTTTACTTCATTTAATCCCATTGCTTGCTTGTCCATGAAGTCAGACTGCATATGTGGATAGCATTGGCAGTGTCTACTTGTCAAAATATGTGAGTGAGGACAGGGCTATATATGACAGGGCAACATCGTGATGTGAGGATGTTAATGGAAACATGCATGAAATAAGACTGAGAGAGGAAAGAGCAAAGAAATGTAGAACAAGAGGGACATCTACTGGTGAACTGTAAGTAACATTGCTGAGTATAACAGCTGGATATAAATAAGTTCATTTTAAATATTGTAAGCAATGTGCAGATCCTTTTTTTAGTTTTGGATTTGGTTAATTTAGCACATTCTAGTAACCCGGAATCTGCAGCATAATATAAAGACTACAGATTACAGAATATATCTGGGTGCCAGAACATCATGATCTACAGTATATTTTTTCTATAATGGTTGCAATATATGAGCAAAAACCTCCATAGTCTATTAGTCAGATATGAGTGGGGATCCTATGTATTTGATTATGGAGAGTCACTCTACAAGAAAACAGTGAACATAATTTTTGGCTTGAAACCATTGGCACATGCAAAACATTGAGATAGGCATATCAACCCAGCCGATTCTAATATTCAGTTGAATTGTCTCTATAAAAATTTGTGAATGGCTCTTAGTTCATCAAAAATTGGGATAATAAATAACATTCACTGGAGATTCAGGCAAGTCTTTTCCTGGTTGCAAATAATCTGTGGCCACTACTAATCTACTTTCTGAACCTAGTGACCCACCGTACCATAAAAGTATATGAAAAGTGCTCATATTACTTTAATTACATTTTTCTTTCCTAAAAATTTGCAAATCTACCGCATTTTGGGAATTTTGAGTCAGACCTTGTTCCAGTTGCAACAAAAAGAAATGATGTGACTTCATTTGACTGTGTCAAGAAGAAAGTGAGATAAAATGAGGGCTCAGATCACACTTTCACATTGTTATGATTTGTTACTGGAAAATAAAATCTAATACAGACTAGTGTAAATCCCCAATTAAACATGCAGGAGATTTAAAAAGGAAAAACATAATTTAATGTATCATGACTTACACTTGAGGTATAGCTCGGTTTCCAGCTGGATCTATAACTTGAAATTCCACAATATCATGATAAACGTCAAGTGAAGGATTTATAACATACAATATAGATTTGCTGCTTAAATCCTTTTGAGTGAATTGTTCTTTAATAAATCTACCTAATAAGAGAAAGCTGATTAGTTGGGTACAAAGGTAGGACAGCACCAAAGTGATCAAAATCTAATGTGTGTAATATATATATATGTATATATATATATATATATATATATATATATATTCTATAAAGGGTGTCATAAGTCATAAATTTCAATAATAAGTCAATTTTCACAGTTTACTTTTGAGAGGCTAAAATCGTAGACCCATTAACACATCATGTTTAAGAAGGCCTGTGCAATGCCAATCACATTTGGGATTTTCAGAGAAAAGCAAGGAGGGGGGTGGGTGGGTGGTATGGGCACCAGAGGCAGGGGAGTGCCCAGTGCTGAAAAACTGTCAGGAGTAGCCACCGCTGCCAGGGGTGGATGATAGCGTTGGCTTCTCCCTGCAGTGAGTCAGGTCACTCTGCCAGCTCTCCTGCCTTTTACAAGTGTATTCAAACACTGTTGAATATGCTTGTACACTGGCAAGTAGTCTGCAGACTATCCCTTGCTCCCAGCATATCACAGACAGGGAGAATGCAGAGAGAGGGGCCAGCGGCCAGACAACACAGTAAGTATTATGGGTGTAAAGGACAGTGGCAGATTCAGGAGGAGTAGCACCTCTCATCATGTGTGTGTGTCCCTTATACATGTGCTAACCAAAGCATGTCCATACTACATCCCTTATCCAGTCCCCAGTACTACCACCAACATCCCATGTACTTCCCCATCTTCCATTTGTCACTACTAAGCTGTCATCTGTGTCTTTGCTACCACCTGTCATCCATGTCCCTACTACTACCCCCAGCATCATCTGTGTCCCTACTACTATCAACCCCAGCTGTCATGTATGTCCCTACTACTTTAACACACCTGTCATCTGTGTCATTGGGACTACTACTACTACCCCCCAGCATTATCAGTGTCCCTAGTACTAATTCCATCCCCTAGCTGTCATCTGTATGCCCCTTCTGTTATCTCCCAGTAGTCATATGTGTGTCTAATACTACTCCCACCCACCTGGCATGTGTCTCTACTACTATTACATCTCTGAATGGCGATAAGAATTAAAACATTTATTGTTTGGATAAAACATTTTTTTTTAATCTTTAAAGGTCTTTAGCAAATATTTTATTTTCTAACATTTTTCATCCAATTTATTTTATTATGTGTATACTAGGGTAGTTCAATAAGTAAGGTAACAATATCTATCACGTATGTAATGTTCTCCATTTCATTCTAATTTCCCACCAGACCAGACCAGGTAGACCAATGCTTCCCCTCACGGCCATTAGACTGTGCCTCATATCAGTCATACTGTCCCAACATTAGCAGTTAGATGGCGGGGCTGGCGGAAACATGGTAAACATTGAGGTGCATGTGATCAGATTTCTGCATCTAAAGGGCACATCAGCAGCTGATATTCATTGCCAACTTGTCAAGGTGTATAGTGATAACGTCATGTCACGGGAACATGTTTGTGTTTGGTGCACAGTATTGCGCAGTAGTGCGATTTTTCCACGTTCATAGTGGGCATGTGGCCGTAGTACTCCTCACAGAATTGGCCGAACACCTCCAGTCGCCCATTGACCTAAAAGTTCCTTGATGAATGCGGTAAAGTCAATGACGGTAAAACCAGCCTGGGCACTTCAAAGAACTTTCTTCAAATTGAAAAGTTGTGTATTATAAGCAATCATGTGTCCCTGATTATAAAATACAATAGGTTATGTGTCACAGAGTTCCGAGATCCATATGAAAGCACAAGGTAATATACCTTGTGAAGACACGTTATACTTACTTACCTGAGGTAACATTTTCCAAGTAACTTTTCTGAGGACCACTTAAAATTTTAAAGACTGTGTTTTCCTCCTCTGTCCCTGGATCAGTAGCCTTTAGCTCCCTAGATGTTATGTAGATTCCATATCGACCATCTCTTAGGAACTGAACTTTAGTAGCACAGTTAATGTGTACAATTCTGGGGCTTGTGCTATCTGGGAAATCCACCTAAGAAAATATATTTAAAAGCAGTTTAAATCGTAAGTACTTGAATGTTTCTGATGCAAACTCACATACATAAAGAAAAGTGCACACTTACATTCTGTTTTGCACAAATGTCCCTATCTCTCACACTTACACACACACATACTAGAACTACCATGGAAGTCACAATGCAATTGTATCTACTTTTGCAGGATTGTGGGTCCAACTGGTAATGTCCTTAGTAAAAATCATTGCTTTCAAGTCCTGCCTAGTATATAATATCACCACTGTCAGTCTACAGGGTATGAATGAAGCTGAGAGGCAGGCACAGGATACTCCTGGGCTTTCTGATTGTATTTATAACACATACACAATTGGTGCGGCCACAGAGCATCCTCTTCCTGCCACGAAGCAACCCACTGCGTCACTACCATACATTGCGGTCATGAATGAGTAGTGTGGAACAAAATGTTACTAGTGCAGGGTGCAGGTGACCCCCACAACCCAGTCCTCCCCTGCTGTAAAATGTCAGGGTTGACAGATAAATTCTGAGTAAAAGATCATGCCCAGAGCGTAATTATCAATAATAGGCTTTATAACTGGGTTAGAGACAGGTTATAAATGGTGTCATATAATCAAATAACTTTGGCGCTGATGAATAATTTGGAAATAATAAATAGTTTCAAGTTGCATTAATGTAATCATTTAAGCCACAGGATTTTAGCATTGAGTATGTGACATTTGCAGTAGAGGCCTGGCAGAGCATCTCCAGGGATGAAACCCAGCATCTGGTGATGTCTATGCGTTCCAGACTTCAGGCTGTAATTGCCTGCAAAGGATTTGCAACAAAGTATTAAAAAGTGAAAGTTAGATTTAGGATTGTTTAGTTTGTCCCATTACTTTCGTCCCCTTAAAAAGTGGGAGGCACATATAGAAACCGTTGTAATTCCTACACCGTTCACCTGGTTTGGATATAATTACCCTCAAATGAAATCTGAAAGTCTGCAGTTAAAGCACAACTTGCTTGTTTCATTTCAAAGCCATTGGGGTGGTGAATAGATGCCAAAATATGAAAATTCTGTCAATGTCACAAAATTTATGCACCTGACTGTATACATATATATATATATATATATATATATATATATATATATATAAATATATTTCCAGAGAAGCCCGGCAGTCACCAGTCCTTAAATTTTGACAGGCTCCGGTGCCCTCCTAAGGAGTATTGCTCCCTCACACATAGGCCCTGATTCAGACCCGGACGCTCTTTCAGAGCGCTTGCTCTGAATCAGGGCATTTTTTTTTTTAATTGGAGCCGGCCTCCTGGCCGCTCGCTAAGCTGTGGGTGACCACCCACAGCTTTTACGAGTGGCCAGGTGATGGTCGCGATGGTCTCGACAATCGCGACCATCGGGCTTGCGACAAGACCCTTGTGGTAGGGTCTCGTCTGCCGCAAGCCCCAGTGAGTTTCCGGCTCTAATAGAGCCAGAAGCTCACCGCTGACATCACTTGAGATGTCAGTGGGGCCGCCCCCAAACGGCAGGCATTCCTTCGGGAACGCAGCCACCCCCCCTCCCCCCTACAAAACGGGGCGAGCTGTCAATCAATATGGACAGCCGCCCCATCTTCTAGTGAACCCAGGAGCGACGGAGCTGCCGTCACTCGCTGGGGCTCGCGCGCATTCGCAGTCCGGGACCATCGACCCGCTTGCGAGTGCTGTACGCTCGCGAGCGGGTCTGAATCAGGGCCATAGTCCACAATTGCAAGAGGCGGCACTCAGAGGCTCCAGAATGAGGTGAACAAAGACCATCTCAGGGGTAACTTTATTGTGTCATACAAAGTAGACGTTTCGGGGATCGTGTCCCCTTTTTCTTGAGAAAGGGGACACGATCCCTGAAACGTCGACTTTGTATAACAGCAATTTGCATATCCGCATAAATAAAATCAAATTTATCCACACTGTTTTAAATGTTCATGTTGATTTTATCCAGTGTCCAATACATCAATAGTTGTGACACCTAAATATAGTACTTTGTTAGCTGTTAGCATGCATCCCTTGAACCGGTGCTATACTGGCTCACTGTGTGTCCATGGGATGTTTGCAAAAATTATAAAGAATGTTCCACTTAATCAGGATGTAAATATCACAGCTGTGAATATATATATAAATAATGATGGTTCAAATTACTGGGATGGATTCAAAGAGTTACCCAGTCCTATTTGTATGACCTGTTTCTGGAACGGGTCCCACTGCAGCTGGAACCAAGCTGACTCACGGTCAGTGCTGCCTGTATCTCTAAAACCTGCAGGCTGAGATCGGCTTGCAATAGAGCAGCATTCGTGGTCAGAGAGCAGCAGGAGGAGAATCACCAAATTTACTGTGTTGGTTGCAGTGAGCGCTGGATCATCAATCACCAGGTGGATAACGTCACAGCCGGGGGTGCTCACCCATCACAGCCAAGGGCGCTCACAATTGGGGGTGCTCTGAGGCTTTTTGCCCCTTCTATAGGTTTTTTTTTCAAAGAGTGATGTTATCCACCTGGTGATTGATAAGCCAGCGCTCACAGCAGCCAACACAGCAAGCTACAGTATAAGTTTGTTAAGTTTAAAATTACCTATTGATATATGAAATAATTGTGATTACATTGTATCATAAAGTGCTGTGTGAGACATTTTCTTGACTCATTATTCACCATAGAGTAATTTTACCTAGTGCATCATATTAACATTTATGAGTTTTAATGCCCATAATATCTTTTTAAAGTAATTTTGTAGCTGTTGATGGAGACAGAGTTTGGGAAAACTACCTTTGCATTAATACAATATACACTTCCTTTTCTAGTATTTTGAGTAATAGAAAACCTTTTTCCTTAATACATTTTTTAAATTAGTAGTTTCCTTTTTTGTTACATTCCCTGAAACGAGTGCAGTGATATCAATTCACAGACAAATTATCTGAAAGTAGGAGAATATTTAGTCTTCATACATGTTGATATTTATTTAAAGCATTCCACATGTATTTGAAACCAAAGTATAACACAACAATACGGTTCCTAAGAGCCCATGCACACAGGTAGTGTCATGTGCATTCCCAGTAAAAAGCTGCCTCCTCTGTGTTCAGCCGCTCATTTGAATAGGAATTTGTTACAAATGGCAGGTATTTTTTACATGCGTGTCAGGTCAAAGCGATTTATGTTTTCCACCTGTGTGTAGATAATCAAATTACAGTAGTTCAACTTATGTCATTACACTTACTTGTATTATGAAAGATACTGGCTCAAACTGCACCTTCCCATCAATTATGAATCCTTGATTTGTTTTATCCATAATAACAAAAGTGAACTTATCAATCTGAGCATCTTGTCCTCCATGTCTGTAGGCAACATCCATGTCATCAATATCTTTCTGCGTAAAGTTGTTCTGCTGCAGCGGTGTGCCTCTCAGATACAACTGCCCATATTGAGGGGGGTCCACCAGCAAAAATGTAATGTTCTCCACTGATGTATCAGTGTCAGTTGCTTGAAGGGTTTCTGGCAAGATCAACGCCATAGATCCTTTTGCTTGTCTAAGACCATAATTCTTGGATAATGTTGGAAGAATTCTGTCTACCATCTCCACGGCAATGTCCAAGGTACCATGCTTTGTTCGCAGCCCATTGCTGACAAGGAATCTGGTAAAAAAAGGCAAGGGAGCCTTCAGCAAGTTTCCTGTTTCACCATCTACACAAAAGAAATGATAACAAACCTTTACTCGAAGGTTTTTCCATTAGTTTTCTTGGACATCTTACTTCATGTATATTTGTTCATTTCTGAGTAATGTCATAGAGTTACGGTTGCTATTGTATTGGAGTGGCATATTATATAATAAAGACATTAGGGGCAGTGGTCCTAAGCCCAGAAATCTCCCTATCAAACTTATTAGTGTATGATCTTAAAAAAGAAAAAAATGAAAAAGGGAGGGAAAAACTTAAGGGTATATTTACTAAAGTGTAGGTTTATAGAAGTGGAGATGTTGCCCATAGCAACCAATCCGATTCTAGCTATTATCTTCTAGAAAGTGCTAGATAAATGATAAGAAGAATCTGATTGGTTGCTATGGGCAATATCTCCACTTCTCTAAATCCACACTTTAGTATATATACCCCTTACCCTATGCCAATATTATGAGGCCCACTTTTTAAATTGAATAATAATAGGAGTCACAATGAGATCTATGACAGTTAGTCAGTTAGTGTAGACAGGAGTGCCGAAAGGGTGACGGGAGGATACTCTTTACCCAGACTCGGGGTTGGTGGAGGGGCCTCAGTCCACGCCCCTGTAACAGGCAGTGGTGCCTCGGGTAAGGAGAAAAGAGAGGAGACTTCTGCTGCTCAGAGGCAGCAGCCTCTCTCCCCAGCTGAACACATGCTGCTGTGTGCTGGGCTGCGGAGGTTACAGGGGAGCTGTTGCCGCTGAGCAGCAGCAGTCAGTCGTCTCTCTCCCTGCAAGATGTGCAGGGGGGAGCGATCACACTGGTTACCCCCGCCTCCGAAACTGCCCCTGGCTGTGCAGCCCCCCTGTGCAGCTTGCTGTGGCACGATAACTCATCGTGCTTTTCCAATTTTTGTAGGGGGCGTGGCCAGCCCGCCTCAGCTTAATGTTGTTTTTTTCTAGATATGGGAACCATTCGACAATCCAAGTCTCCTGCTCTGCGGAGCATTGGACCAAATTCCGGGAGTCTTGGGAAGCGGTAGAAGAGCCTAGCACCGGCCCTAGACATATATGTACATAGTGGTCTCCTTACACACTGGATAGTGTATGTAATACAGTATTAATAATTAGGACTATTGATAGTTAAACATGGATGTTTAAAGATTAAACATACTATAATAATTAATATACATATTATAAGTAAGCAGTAGGAGACAGTACTGAGCTTTTTAGGCACACATTCTCCCAGCTTGTGTTAAGACTCCTATCTCTTATTTTTTTTAGCTAGCAACTGCTCTCTTGTCTCTCAGGTCCAGTGCACTCTTTGAGTACTCAGATCCCGCACACAGCAGTCTTGGTAAGGAAAGCTGCTGTCACCGGGCATGTGCAGCAGCTCCGTTCTGTCCCTAATACTGCATGTTTTGGCTGCAGCTCTAGTAAAATCATATTGTATACAACTGCAGTTGTGGTAATAATTCAAGCCGCTAGGGAAGGAAGGGGGTGTAGGGCAACTAGAAACCCCCACTGCCCTGCAATTCCCGATGCACATGTATACAGATTTGTGTGAATCTGAAACTTGTGCCTGCTTTTTTCTTGGGACAGAGGAAGGATTGTGTTGGCTAAAGTAGGCCATACACAGTATTGGCGTGTTTGCGTAAATGCAAACAGTTGCAGAATGACACAGAGATGTATATAGACTTTACCAAGATGTATAATTTGTGGATACCTCAGGGCAGGTGCACATGCACTGCGATGATAATGTCAGTTGCTTGAACTACTTAAGCTCTTCTGAGTGACTGATTACTTATTTCTGAAACTGATAGGTGCTTTCTTCACTGCTCATGCATAAATTATGTTGTTGTGGGCCTGATTTAGATTTTGTTTGGAGTAAGACACCTATTGAAAAAGTTGTTTTAAGTTCTATTGAAAACGAATAGCGAATGCATAGTTTGCAAGCTGATTAATAACATTGGTGTAAGTGTACGTGATGTATCCAGGTGTATATGCTACTGATGCACATACCGTATGCACACAACTTACCGTGTGTGTGCCTTAGCCTATGAGCATAAATATGCTATTTTTATATGTAGTTTTTATGAGTGGAAACTACATCCAGCTCAGTTTCTGGCCTTTGGTATTTAGCTGAAAAATCTAAATTAGACATTAGAGAATTGTGACAGTTGGGCATGATAAAACATGTGCAGGGTTTCTAATATTCTAAGTCATCCATTGAAAGCCATCCAAAGCCAATGGCAGGCTTACCCAGCCACTCCTAAGTACTATGTAAGTAAAAGTTTTCTTCTTTTTTTTTTTTTTTGTAGCAGGGAAAGCATCCATTGGCTTACATGTTTTAACTGCACTTCCAATGTGCACTTTAAAGCCATTTAATGTAAAGTTTTGTGAATATAGAATATTGAATTATTTCACAACATTAACAATGTGTATATATATATATTTACATTAGGGGTGTGCACCGGCCACTTTTCGTGTTTTGTGTTTTGGTTTTGGATCTGGATCTGGATCTTTCTTCGTGTTTTGGATCTGGATTGGTTTTGCCAAAACCACCCTTCCGTGTTTTGGGTTCTGGGTTTTGTGTTTTGGATCTGTATTTTTTTGAAAAAAAGCATAAAAACAGCTAAAATCACAGAATTTGTAGGTTTTTCTGCTCCTATGCTATTATTAACCTCAATAACCTTAATTTCCACTCATTTCCAGTCTATTCTGAATACCTCACACCTCACAATAGTGTTTTTATGTCCAAAAGGTTGCACCGAGGTAGCTGGATGACTATGCTAAGCGACACGAGTGGGCGGCACAAACACGTGACCCATCTAGGCGTGAAACTGCAGTGGCAGACAGGATGGCATTGAAAAACTAGGCCCCAAACTGTACATAATGCAAAGAAAAAAAAGAGGTGCAAGATGGAATTGTCCTTGGGCCCTCCCACCCACCCTTATGTTGTATAAACAGGACATGCACACTTTAACAAACCAATCATTTCAGCGCCAGGGTCTGCCACACAACTGTGGCTGAAATGATTGGTTCGTTTGGGCCCCCACAAAACAAGCTGGCAATTAATCTGTCCCTGCACAAACTGGCTCTACGGAGGCAAGAAGTCGTCCTCATCCTCCTCATCCACAGATTCCTCACCCTCTTCAGTGTTATGTACATCCTCATCCTCACAGAGTATTAATTCGTCCCTGCTGGAACCACAGGTCCCTCTGTACGTTCTGGAGGCTGGTCTCCCTGGAAGAGTTGATCATTCATTTTATGAACATCATCTTCTCCACATTTTGTGGAAGCAACCTCCTACGCCTTTCGCTAACAAGGTTCCCGGCTGCACTAAACACTCTTTCGGAGTACACACTGGAGGGGGGGCAACTCAGGTAAAATAGAGCCAGTTTGTACAGGGACCTCCAAATTGCTTCTTTTTCCTGCCAGTACAGGTACGGACTGTCTGACATGCCTACTTGGATGCTGTCACCGATGTAATCCTTTAACAGACAGACGCACGCTTGTCCCTGCTGCTTTGAGGATTCAAGTGCGGCTACAGCCCACACAATTCACAAAGACAGAAAAAAAAAAAAGAATATTTTTATTGTTTGTGGAGCACACTTTGAGGGTTACACCACCCTCTAACAGACAGACGCACGCTTGTCGCTGCTGCTTTGAGGATGCAAGTGCGGCTACAGCCCACACAATTCACAAAGACAGAAAAAAGAAGAATATTTTTATTCTTTGTGTAGCACACTTTGAGGGTGTCACCACCCTTTAACAGACAGACGCACGCTTGTCGCTGCTGCTTTAAGGATGCAGGTGCGGCTACAGCCCACACATTTCACAAAGACCGAAAAAAAAGAACAATATTTTAATTGTTTGTGTAGCACACTTTGAGGGTGTCACCACCCTTTAACAGACAGACGCACGCTTGTCGCTGCTGCTTTAAGGATGCAGGTGCGGCTACAGCCCACACAATTCACAAAGACAGAAAAAAGAAGAATATTTTTATTGTTTGTGTAGCACACTTTGAGGGTGTCACCACCCTTTAACAGACAGACGCACGCTTGTCGCTGCTGCTTTGAGGATGCAAGTGCGGCTACATCGCACACAAGTCACAAACACATTAAAAAAATAGTTTTTTATTTTTTGGAGCACTTCGTGAGTTACACCACCCTTTAACAGACAGACGCACGCTTGTCGCTGCTGCTTTAAGGATGCAGGTGCGGCTACAGCCCACACAATTCACAAAGACAGAAAAAAGAAGAAGAATATTTTTATTGTTTGTGTAGCACACTTTGAGGGTGTCACCACCCTTTAACAGACAGACGCACGCTTGTCGCTGCTGCTTTGAGGATGCAAGTGTGGCTACATCGCACACAAGTCACAAACACATTAAAAAAATTTTTTTGATTTTTTTGGAGCACTTTGAGAGTTACACCACCCTTTAACAGACAGACGCACGCTTGTCGCTGCTGCTTTGAGGATGCAAGTGCGGCTACAGCCCACACAATTCACAAAGACAGAAAAAAAAGAACAATATTTTAATTGTTTGTGTAGCACACTTTGAGGGTGTCACCACCCTTTAACAGACAGACGCACGCTTGTCGCTGCTGCTTTAAGGATGCAGGTGCGGCTACAGCCCACACATTTCACAAAGACAGAAAAAAAAATAACAATATTTTAATTGTTTGTGTAGCACACTTTGAGGGTGTCACCACCCTTTAACAGACAGACGCACGCTTGTCGCTGCTGCTTTGAGGATGCAGGTGGAATCTAGACGGGATTTGGAACCGAGGACACACTACCTCCATCAATTGTCTAAATCCCACTGCACTAATGTCGGATACCGGACGCACGTCTAACACCAACATAGCAGTCAAGGCCTCAGTTATACGTTTTGCTTCAGGATGACTGCTGTCGTACTTCATCCTCATCGCTAGGGACTGTTGGAGGGTCAATTGTTTAGTAAAAGTAGTGATGTTCCTACTTCCTCTCTGGGATGATGAACAACTCCCAGCAGCAGCAACAGCACTAGTAGGAAGTGGTTCTTGATCTTTCCCTATTTTATTTTTATCAGAGAAAGTTTGGTCCTCCATTTATGTTATATTGATATATATACGTGCGGCTAAAGCGCACACAAACACAGAAAATATTTTTTTATTTTTGCTGGTGAGTAGTGCACTTTGTGGGTTACACCACCCTTTAAGAAATGAGCCAGCCGGCTCTTTACTTATGGGACACAGGCGCACGCTTGGCGCTGCTCCTTTGTTGATGCACGTGCAGCCACAGTGCACACAAGTCACAAACACAGAAAATATATATTTTTTTGGTTTGGAGTGTACTTTGGGGGTTACAGAACCCTTTAACGGTCAAGCCAGCCGGCCCTTTACTTATGACACAGGCGCACGCTTGGCACTACTTTGTTGATGCACGTGCGGCTACTGCGCACACAATTCACAAACACAGAAAATAATTTTTTTTTTGGTTTGGACTGGAGTGTACTTTCGGGGGTTACAGCACCCTTTAACGGTCAAGCCAGCCGGCCCTTTACTTATGACACAGGCGCACACTTGGCACTACTTTGTTGATGCACGTGCGGCTACTGCGCACACAATTCACAAACACAGAAAATAATTTTTTTTTTGGTTTGGACTGGAGTGTACTTTCGGGGGTTACAGCACCCTTAACGGTCAAGCCAGCCGGCCCTTTACTTATGACACAGGCGCACGCTTGGCACTACTTTGTTGATGCACGTGCGGCTACTGCGCACACAATTCACAAACACAGAAAATAATTTTTTTTTTGGTTTGGACTGGAGTGTACTTTCGGGGGTTACAGCACCCTTAACGGTCAAGCCAGCCGGCCCTTTACTTATGACACAGGCGCACGCTTGGCACTACTTTGTTGATGCACGTGCGGCTACTGCGCACACAATTCACAAACACAGAAAATAATTTTTTTTTGGTTTGGACTGGAGTGTACTTTCGGGGGTTACAGCACCCTTAACGGTCAAGCCAGCCGGCCCTTTACTTATGACACAGGCGCACGCTTGGCACTACTTTGTTGATGCACGTGCGGCTACTGCGCACACAATTCACAAACACAGAAAATAATTTTTTTTTTGGTTTGGACTGGAGTGTACTTTCGGGGGTTACAGCACCCTTAACGGTCAAGCCAGCCGGCCCTTTACTTATGACACAGGCGCACGCTTGGCACTACTTTGTTGATGCACGTGCGGCTACTGCGCACACAATTCACAAACACAGAAAATAATTTTTTTTTGGTTTGGACTGGAGTGTACTTTCGGGGGTTACAGCACCCTTTAACGGTCAAGCCAGCCGGCCCTTTACTTATGACACAGGCGCACGCTTGGCACTACTTTGTTGATGCACGTGCGGCTACTGCGCACACAATTCACAAACACAGAAAATATATTATATTTTTAGCACTTGGGAGGAGCACCCCTGATGGACAGAGCACCCCCTGGACAACACTACAGCACCTCTTTAGGACTGGGACACTGCACAGGACTTTGGAGTGGACACAGCCCCTATGGAGAACTGACTGCACAACACAGTCCAGCCAGCCCCTATGGACTTTGAAGTAGTGGACACAGCCCCTATTAACAACAGCAGCACAGCACAACACAGCCAGCCCCTATGGACTTTGAAGTAGTGGACAACAGCAGCACTACACTACACTACACTACACAGCCCTAACTCCCACCCTCCCTCTTCACTGTCCACAGCCGAGTGAGAAAATGGCGCCGACGTGGGTACCTTATATAGGATCCAAAACCCGCGAGACTCGGAAGGCGGGAAGATGACGTTTTGCCTCGATTTCAGAATCCGAGTCAGGCGGGAAAAGTCGAGCCTGACTCGGATCGGACTCGGATCGGGGGGGCTCGGGGGGGTTCGGATTTCAGAAATCCGAACCCGCTCACCCCTAATTTACATATTGCATCTGCATGGCCCTTATATTTTAATGGTATAGGCCTTTGTACATCCTTGTCCTAACACTCAGACTGACACTGATGGGCTTTTCCACTATGGTTGCTTACAGCGAGTTCTTCCCCTTAAATATACCATATAATTCATACCAAACGTTGTGGCATAGGCAACTATTGACAGAGGTGGCTCCAGAGGTGGGGCTGCAGCGTGGTCCAAAATTCAAATAGGGGAGCCACGCCAACTGCCACCCCAAACAATGACGGACGGGACTCACTGGCAGTTGGTGTGGCTCCCCTATTTGAATTTTGGACCGCGCTGCAGCACCACCTCTGGAGCCGCCACTGCTTGACACTATAAATATCCATGAGCAGATGTGCCTGTAATATGTAATGGGCTGGAACTTACATTGTAAAATGTTTATGTTACATGTAGACCTATTTAGTGAAGGTAACAAATAAACAGCAGTTTCCGCATGATTTACGTATCACTGGAATTTACAGGCTGAACACAGAAGATATCAAAGGTATTTCCTGTGCTCAGCTAAGTAAGGCAGGATACTGAAGTCACCATTATTTTAACTGGTGCTGAGATCTTCTCCAATTTATCAAGCTCTGAAAAGTAAATCTGAGATTAGTCTTGAAATTCCTGTTTTAGTCTGTGGGTTACAATATACATATTTTTTTTCAGGAAAAAGGATTCTTAGGATCCCTCTCCAGTAGCCTACCCCAGCACGTGCGCATATTGCTCATACTCACTGGTGCCGGAACAGGTGCTCGCCCTTCCCCCCAATCATTTGAGAGGCGCCAGTCTGAAATTTGAGTGGCACTAGGCTGATATATGTCGGAGGAGCGACGGCCGGAGACGGTCAGGGGCTGTGGATTATAGGAATAGGCTGCACGGCCCTTGCACTGCAGGAGGTGATGTAAGGTCTTTTTACTTAGAAGATAGCAAATTACACCTCCTTCTACATGCATTACAGGGGCCGTGCAGCCTATTGCTATAATGCATAGCCCTTGCCAGGGCACCGCAGGGCAGGGGGCAATTTTCCTGTTTATTAATCATTCTCACTTGTAGCTTCCCCTTCTTTTATCCCCAGCATCTCCTGGCCTCCCCTATCTCTTCCCTGGCCCTTCCCCATGAGGCCATGGCCCTTTTTTAGGTGCACTATCTTATGTCCCTATTTAAAAAATAGGGGGGGGGTGGCGCCAATACTCTCACTGGCACAGGGCACCGAAAGTCTAGTTATGGTTCTGGCCCTTGCCTCCTGCTCCACTGTGGTGCTGCTTCCTCCCCATGTGGTACCGTCTTCGTGAGAGCGAAGATCCAGGACCAGGAGCATCACTGTGGCATCAGGCCAGACCGAATCTATTCAGACCCAGCAACTTGTAAGTTGGAAAGGGGGGAGGGGAGAACGGCAAAATTAAATTATATCTTGCCCCCCCCAACGTAAAAACATTCTGATACCCTGTTAATACTCCTAGCCGGTAAGGATTTCACCAGGGTGGTAAAAAACCCATTCTATATTACCGCTATACAAGGTGATGAGGGATGTTAATTTTCAGAGTCTTAAGACAAAAAAGAATAAATAGATCTGTTTTTTACCATCAACGTTTAAAATAAACTGATTTGAATTTTAAATAAAAATTTTTGCCCACTGCCAAATAATTTGTGGCTTGAGGTAAAAAAAGAAAAACAAGTTGTATTCCATTTCTAATAATAAGCCTAAATTCATTCGCAGAACTAGAACACAACTCACAGAAATAATTGCTTTAGCTGAAACAGTTAATATCTAAGAGCGAAATTCTTTGGTACTCAGCAGGGTCCACATCTTCAATTGAACATTACAGATCCTCTGTGCTGCCTGCAGCTCCATGGTGATGGAACTGGCTACAGAGGCTGCCATCTGTCATGGAATTTGAAAAGATAAAGAGGAGAAAAAAAAGCACAGGAGCAGTAAATAGTTCCAATTCTATGCAGAATCAAGCCAGCGTGTCAAAATGGAGGACATTTGCGTCTGTACTTGGCATACCGCTGCCGGCACCTGATGTCAGGGGTTGCTAATCACTCGGTGTCATCTGCCCAAACAAGAAGTGCCACATTCTTCTTCCAGCCCAGAAGCATCAGACAATACATAGTAATATTTTCGTCTCACAGAAAGTGCAATAGTGGAACATAAAATCTGTACTCAGACACGCATAAATTGATGTTGCCCCGGCTGTCCTGGCCTGCTACCGAACACAGCCAAGGGTAGAACACCAGGTTAACAGACATAGGAGTTACTGCCAGATTTTTAACAGCAAGAAACGTTAATTAAAAGAGTTTAAAAAATGAACAAGTCTTTGTTTTAGGCATCCTAATTATATTTTCATTTTAAAACAGCCTGTCCATACTGGCTTTATATCACTGATTTGGACCAGTGACAATCTCCTGTGAGATAACACTGTAACACCAGGTGCAGTCGTGCCACCACCAGATGCAGGGGCTACTGAAAACACTCATTAGCATTCATGGTTTATGTGTCCAATTTTTGGTTATTAATTCTTAAAGGACCATTAACATGGGACCCCAATGCTCAATGTTCCTCTGCTTTTTTTATAGCCTAATAAATGTGCCATTCTTTTATTAGTAGATAGAATGGAAAATAAAATTAAATACTGTGGGACCATTTTTAACTGACGTTATAAATTGCACATTACTGGGATTAACAAGGAGCAGCCTTATAGAGCCGGGTAGTGATGAATACAGATCCTGCATCCTAACTGCATTGATATTTATGTGCTAACTGAAATACATTAATATGAAATGGTCTTAAAATATGTTTGAGTTTCCCAGCTGGTAAGGTGGACTGTGCTGTCTGGTCTTTGAGAAGCGCAAAGGTCTTTAGAGACTACAGAATTAAAGAAATTGCTGCTGCTTCAACAATCAACAAGATTTACGTAGCATTTATCCTCGCCTATTTTTAAATTTTTGCTTCTTTCCTTTAATTTGTGCTGGAAGGTAAATAATACATTAATATGACGGAGTCACATTCATGATTGTGACAACCAAAGTTGATTCTTGAACTGTATCTTGAAAAGTATTAGATGGTTAATGAATGAGCCCTGTCTGACAACAAGGACATATATCAATAATATTTAAATGTGTATTTATCCCCATCTTTAATGCATATAAATGAAATGCATGTAATAATATAAATCTGTGGCAGATAAAACAGCTGCATAGGGCTTCCTATAGTGCAGTGATTATTGCTTATTATGTTATTTGACCATTATGCCTAAAAATGTATCTATATGTAATATAAATAAATGAATATTAAACCAAACCTGATGAAGCATCAGACTGTAAGATGATGATTTAGGATGTGGCATAAAGCTTTAGAATAAATATAGATTCAAAAACACTTTATGTGCTTCTTTAGTGCCAAGAAATGCCAGGCTACCAAGTGGTCTCCTGGCACTGGAGAGATTAGGTCAATAAATCATCTGTTAGCTGTGAAAGAAAAGACAGACAGGGGAGGCTTGCCATCCAGACACCTACTTGAACATATCAGCAGCAGCTGCAGCTTTGCCATTGTGGACATAGCAGACAGTCTGAGCAGCCACATCCATCTGACTGAAGCTTGTTATGGGAATTCCAGGATGGTTAACATATTCAATCTGCCCGTACTGAGGCGGCCAGGAGAGCAAATAGAGCAGATCTTCTGGTTTATCAGTGCCGTCAGAAGCCAGAAGGACATTAGTACTTAAGATGACCCTGTCTCCCCTTGACACATGAAGTGTTTTCACAAATATTGCAATGTCTCCTAATGGCAAAGAGCAAAAAACAAAAATATCACCGAGGACTTCATAGCAATATACACAATAAATTATGTTGTTATTTTTTTTTTACCTACATGTGCTATTTAATTATAGAGCATGTTATAAATCATGATTGAACAAAGATGATGGGTCCATCATAGACACTTGTTTTGTGAGCCAATTACAGCCTGTTAAATGACAGTTAGGAGATGATTGGTTAGTACTTTATCTCTCTCCACTATCTCTCTCTAAGGTTTGATACATCTCCCTCTTGTCATAAATCAGGGGGTAGAACACAGTGCTTGATAAGGGATGATTTACACAGTGATTATTATTTTGGATAATATAACAGTTTGGGGATTGTCTATATAGTGGTCTTTTATTCCCCTCAGTTCAATTATTGACAAGGAACATAGGGGAGACATAAGCAGCATTGTCCTCTATAAGGATATTAAGGACTTGTTTACACCAGCGATTTATAATAGGGAATGGTTCAGGTTCAGGGAAATAGATCTTGTTCTACAGTCTCTGTCTTCTGCTTTGGTAAATTGGCCTTGTGAGCTATTAATTATACATTAAATAGCTAAATTGAACTATTTGGAGTCTGAAATCCCAGTGGTAAAAATTAGGACTGACCTGGAAAACTAGCAAAATTATGCTTTTATTTTAATACATATATAGGTAACACTGTCAGTCAGATTAGCTTTGACAATTTTAAAGACTTCCAAATGTCTGTGCTGGACTCTAATGGTGGGTACACATCACACCGATATATCTGTAGATCGACTGATCTGCAGATATATCTGCAGGCTGTGCAGAACATATGTTCTGCATACAGCCTGTCCAATACATCGTGTCTGCCGTCACAACTGGGCAGGCATTTACATACGACCTCCCAGTTGATCTGTCAATCACTGCTGGCCCATGCAGCAAGTGTACGGGTGGTCACAGCACGATGACCCAATATATCTGCAGATAACGTCATTAACAGACATATCGTTGTTACCAACTAGCTGACGCACGCACAATATATCGGCCAGTGTGTACCCAGCATTACACCCTACCCCTCTTTCCCACCAAATTGTAGCTGTTTTGGTCATATGATAGTCATATGACTGGGGTTTGTTTTATTTCATACTAAGCTATATTTGTACACACAGCAGAACAATCAATAATCCCTATTCCTGCAAGGAACAGATTCAATACACCTTGTGAACCAGCTGGTGATATTCCTCTATAGTCATGTTGGGAGGCAGCTTGTGGTACCTTTGGACATTGTAGTGCCAGAGGCCGACACTTGGTGGAGCTGTAGAGCACAGGAGAGGCTTGCTGGCAAAAGGAAAAAGACCTGATTGTTGGATATGCGCAGAGGAGATTGAGAGACACTGAGGACCTGAGCTGGAGCGAGGTGAAGTGCTGCAGGTCTGTGGAGAGAGACGTCACATCTTGACGTGAGTCACTAAAGCAGTGCCTAGTATCATGGGCACTGAGTACCCACTGAAAAGTGCACTGGGGACTGCAGCAGGATCAGTGGAGGATGACAGTGAGTTGTGCTGAGCAAGGGATACGTCCCTACTGTAAGTGAGCTGCAATCTATAAGTAATATATGTGCCAAAGTTATGTATACTGATAGTGTGATACATGTGCCAACTGAGTTATGCTTAAGCCAAAAGACTTCCAACCAATCAGCTCCTGTTATTTTTCAAACACAGACTGTAAACTGACAGTTAGGAGCTGATTGGTTGGTACTTTATCACTCTCCAAGGCTTAGTATATCTGGGCCTTAATCTATTAATCAGCTGAGAGTGAGATATATAAGCTGAGATACAAGAGACCGGATGGGAGGAAGCGCAAGAAGGAGCGGGATATAGGTGATGGGATGGGAGGAAGCAGTACCAAGGAGCCGGGATACAGGTGATGGGATGGGGGAAAAGCAGCACAAAGGAACTAGGACATAGGTGACGGGATGGGAGGAAGTGGGATACAGGTGACAAGATGGGGTGATAGGTTAAAATGTTACCTAGGGCACCTAGAAACCTTGCACCGGTCCTGACTACTATCAGCATGTGTTATTACAACATGACTGAGTTCTGTTTCCTGGCCTGCATTGAACTATGGGCCTGATTTAGAGCCGGACGCTATTTGTGCTCGCTCGTCCAGAAAAAGGGGCTGGCTATTTAAATTGACCGTTCGCTCTATGCGGTCTGTTGACGCCTCTATGTCTGAGCGAGCAAACGAAATATGCGCTCACTATTTTGTAAAGACGCCCCCTGGCCGCTCGCATCATACGTCATCTCCGCTATTTATTTGATTAATCGAGTACATCGAAAGGCATCTGAACTGCTCGCAGTGCTTGTGGTTGGATTTTCCTACCGCAATCATGCGAATAGTTCAGGCTAAGAAACAACCAAGTGACGTGGTCGATGACGCTGCTGTATTAATTATGCACACCCTTAAAACGCCCGTTTTGACCTTTTGGCACGCCTGCGTTCGGATCACCACTCCCCGTTTTCAAGCATCTTCCCCTGTTACCACCCACAAACGCCTCATTCTGTCACTCAAATTAGCAGGCATTCGCTATTTTGCGAGCACACAATTTCCGACCGCAATGAATGGTTCGCACATGCGTATTACAACCCATACGCATGCGCAGTTGTGCGAACATCGCTCAGAGCGAACGAGCGGCCGCTTAAGAGCGGCTCTGAATCAGGCCCTATGATTGGATGTTTCAGTTCAATGTACGTAATAATGGAAATAAGCAAAGCTCCAACAGCTTGTAATAACACAGGGTGATAGAGCTTATAAACAAACACCTATTCCTGTCTCTGTTACCTGTGTCATAGCTGAGGGTTGATTGGAGTATGATGGAAGCAGAAAATGCGAGTAAGATGAAATGGAATGAGCTACACAGAACCTCTGTCTGTCCTCTGATATGCTCTCATTAGCAGGATGTTCATGGTACATTCAGTGATGGTGCTCAAAAAAACATAGATGAGAAATCCGGAATTGACATATTCTTCAGCCTAATGCCCAAAGCCTACAGTGTTTATATAAAATATGTATTGGGGCTGTTCCCTACTAAATGTAGTGATGGTACTTTGTCATTAGAAATTTATACAGAGAAATACAAAGCTCAATTTAACAATGATACATAACCCCTTTAGCACTCGCTAAAGGGGTTATGTCATTCTTTCTGTATTCAACTAACAGTGCTAATCTACAGCTAAGCCTTCTAGGCACTGCCGGGTTACACAGTCAGTCACATGTTCAGACTGACCGTCGCATATGTGCATGATATAGAAGTACGTCGCTGGCAGTCACTGGTCTGCCAGCAGGTGAGCGGAGAACACCTCCGAGGAGGGGGACATCCCTGGACCTCGCCAGTGAAAGAAGTAATGATGGATACGAGCGGCATATTAATTTGTATCACTGTGATTCTTCAACTGGAAGCCACTCTCTGTTAATCGCAGGCCAGACTGGCAATTTCAGGGGGAGAAAACAGATAGCAACTGCCTCACTGAGGTGGTGGATATTACTTGGGTGGGGGGGGGGGAGCTGCAGCCCTGCAGCCTCTAGGTAAAATCCACCACTGGCCATAACATATTTTAGGTTTTCAGACTTGTCCATATTATCATCCACATGTCTCTAACTTACCCTTCTCCATATCCTTGATTGCAATATGAAGCTGCAGCTCAGGCGATCTGTTCTTACTATCCCACAAGTGGAAAGCAAAGCTGTCTTGATTTTTAGAACCGATTTTTCCTTTGTGAACATATCTAATGAGGTTCATATCAATATCCATTTGAGTGCAGTTCATTCCAGTCTGTAAGCTCACCCACTTTTCATATTCCTTCAATAAAACACATTATTACAGTGACAGTACAATGTTTTAATAGCTGCAATTAAAGCAATACTGACTGGAAGAGAGAGACATAAAATTAAGGCCCCCATTTATTAACGAGTTTTATCACCAAACAGTTGACAGTTGGGAGCTGATTGGCTGGAGCACCATTTATCATACACAGTGACATTGATCACTCGTTTTGGTGATAAAACTCATTAATAAATGAGACCCTCTACATATTTTATTAATGCATCCGACAAAATAACACATTGTAATGGAATTAGAAGAAACAAGACTCCTTTTTGGGACACTCTCAAATGGTTAATACATTAGAAATATAGTTTTAAAATATAAATGATGAATACAAAAATAAAAAACTGTCAAATACCTTACCAAACACAGACAAATTACAAATTTAAAACTGGTGTATCGTGGTCAGGAAACCGTCCTACTGTTCTACCAGGTAAAAGTCTCCCATGGTCCACGTGTGAGCCTATGGTTGCAGTGAGCAAACTATGGAGGAAATGATCGTGTATGTAAATAATATTTAAAAGTGCCTTTTGGGGGATATACCTTTTGTACCAAGAACAAAAGGTATCTTATAAATACTGAATAGAAGTTAACTTAAAACTTCAAAAGAAAGAGGTATCAGGAATGTGAATTCTCCCATGCAAATTCATTCATAGGATGGATATGCACAGATACAAAATGTCAATGTCACATAAAATCCCATAATATCTAATATGAGATGTCTACCACAGGTGAGTTGCAGATGGACTAATTCAAAAAGTAATAAACCAGTCCAAACAATGTTGCAGGTATATATGGTTGTACCTTAATCAGAAGTAGTATGCAGTGATACACCAAATATATAATAATACACCAAACTATGTTGCAGGTTCTAAAATTCCCAAGCTGTTTCTGCAGACATTAGTACAAGGGTTTCACTGGTTGCATATAAGAGAAATATGACAATTCAAACATGATCACATTTAAACAAATCAAGTTAAATAATGTTGCAGTCATGTTATCATAGCTTGGTTTCAGTTATATATTTAGTGCATCAGACAATATTGCTGGTATCGAGACTCCAAGGCTGTTTTAGCAAGTATATACGGAATCGGTATGAAATACTGATGGACGGGATGCCGGCTGTCAGTACACTGACAGCGGCATCCTGATGGCTCAAATCCCAACAGGGGAACGGTAAGTAATGTTCCTCTGTCCTATTTACCCCCTAACCATCTTTCCTGTACCCTCATACTAGTTTTCCTTACCCCACACCCTAACCCTCCCAGTAAGTGCCTAAACCTGACCCTCTTCCCTTAGTGCCTAACCATTACCCTCCCCCCTTAGTACCTAACCCTATCCCCCGGTGGTGGCTGTACCTAACACCCCCTGCCCGGAGCCTAACCCTAACCTCCCCTCTACCCGGAGCCTAATGCTAACTCCCCCCGGGGCGCCAAAACCTAAGTCCGCTCCCACGGCTGATACTCACCTTTTCCGCTGTGTCCTTGCGATCTGGATCTGTCGGGATCCCGACGTCGGCATCTCGAGTCATGTCGGGATTTCAGCGCCAGTGTTGTCTCGGCGTTCGGGATGTCGATGCTGGGGTTCCAGCAGACGGCATCCCGCTTGTCGGGATCCTCACCACATCCCGTAAATATGCAGAGATAGTTTTTATTGGAGAAATTGATTGTGACAATTCAATTATAAAGATGTTGTTATTACTATTACATAAAAAGTGGATAACATTCTCCTCATAAATTATTTCAGAAGTAAAGAGATCCAGTTTGAAAATTGTCTCTTTGTTTATATTGCCCCCTGTATGCCTTTGGCAGTGAACAGGGAGTGAGAGAACAGTGGAGACCCAGCCCTGAATGAAAAGGAATACAGATGAGTATGCTGTTGGGAAATACCAGAATACATGATACACCGTGCTATTTGCACCGTCTAGATACAGATATACACTTTGTATATGTGAGCAGTTACGTTTGCAGTGAGTAAGGTGCTAAGGGGTGTATTTACTAATGCAAGAGTTTTTAGAAGTGGAGATATTGCCCATAGCAACCAATCAGATTCTATTATCTTTTAGAAGGTGCTAGTTAAATGTTAAATAGAATCTGATTGGTTGCTATGGTTAATATCTCCACTTCTAAAAACTCTCACTTTATTAAATATACCCCTAAATGCTCTTGGTCAATTAGTAGGTGGAAACTTTTTATTTTATTTTCCAATTAAATGTAAGTGAATCAGCTCAAACCTTTATCTGAAGTTCTCCTTGTACTGGAGCTCTGTCAATTACATAATGAATTTCTTCTCTGGGAGTATCCTTATCTTCAGCTGACAGTACAGCACTTGAAATTATGTAATGTTCACCCATGCTCAGCTCTAATTCACAATGCCTTTAATAGAAATATGATTTCAAATAGTTCAGTTGCAATACAGTAGTTGACTGTAGTAGTAGCCTAACATTTGCCCACCACATAGTCTTTCAACTGTTAATAAACATATTTTTATAAAATCATTACTACTCATTTTATTTGCATTAAAGTAGAAATTATAGCACACTACAGAACATTAAGGGGTAAATTTACTAAAGAGCGTATTTCAAAGAAGACGTCACTTTGATGATTTTGGATGCTGGATTTAAAGGGGCAAAAAACTAAGATTCAAAACATGCCTGTTTTTGTATATAATGACATTGACCCTTTTAATTCAGTGTCCAAAATTGCTGAAGATGTGGCGGCTTTGAAAAGTGCTACTTCATAAATTTATCCCTAAATCTTAGCCAGAAAATTACTTTTAAAAATACACTGACAGACCAAAGTACAGGTATTAAAATGCTGCACACATAAGGATTATTGATCCCTACACTGATAGATGTGTTTTGCACTGGGGCAGCATTATTAATTAAATGTGGCACATAGAAAAACAAGAGAAAATACTGAATATAGGACCTGATTCAACTTTGCAATTGCGACCCTTGCTATTATGCAAATGCAGCAGGAGGTATATGACACCCCCTGCTGCATATGCGATCCCAGTACTGCGACGGAGAGATCACCATCGTGACCATTGGTGGTCGATGGTCGCGATGGTAGGTGGCGCCGGGCCTTCGGCCAGCTGAGTAAACGTTGATCAAAGCAGATCCTGGGCTGGCCACTATCAGAAAACAGGGCAGACACGCCCCTGTTCCCGGGATTGCCGGCCGCCCCCGCCCCGTAAATGTGTCTGTCAGTCAATCAGGAAGAGGCATTCAAGGGTCTGCGTGCGACTACGCAGGACCCATTCTGCACACTTGCAGAATGGGTCCAGCGCACGCACAGATTCCCGATAACCGTGAATCTTCAATCAGCAGTGCACTTGCGTCCACTGCTGAATCAGGCCCATAATACCTTATCTTAAACTACTGCCATGTAAACGACACACATATTCCAGCATAGGGCCGGATTCAATTAGAGACGAAAAGTGCAGTTTGGAGAAAAGTTTCCGCGGATTTGGACTTTCCGCCTGTTGCAAAGTATCTCCATATTCAATTCCAGGATGATTTTGCGTAAGCGGAAACTCAATGCATTGTAATAGGCAGAAAAGTTTCTCCATGTTCAATTCCAGGACAATACTGCATAAGCGGAAACTCAATGCATTGTAATAGGCGGAAAAGTATCTCCAATGAATAGCAGGAGAAAAAAGTGCAAAATCATTATTTTGGGGTGCAAACATGGGGAATCGACTCTGAACCCTTGTGGCAGCCCCCCAAAGGACAAATCAACCAAAATATTTTTTAAAAATTACATCACAACATCCCAAAAAAGTACTTTTGTTTTGGGGGCAAAAAAGTAAAAAGTAGGGGGACAGCTATAAAAACTAGCGAAATAGACTTACTGGTGTGCTGTAAGGAGGGGCCAAGTGTTTTTGGGATTGCAGGTACATGCATGAGGGTGGTTTTCACGTTTTTTAAAAGTTCACTTTAGAGACATAAACATATGCTAGCAATCATTTTCAAGTACCCCAAATTTGACTGGACTACTTATACTGCTTTATGCCATTCTTCACCACTTTTACAAAGACGCTAAGAAGAAGCAATTGAAACTACTTAAGTACCCCAAACACTTTTATTAGGGCTATTAGTACACATCTTTATTGATTCCCTATGTTACTGACCGATTTCTCCAATTCTGACAGCACTTTCCGACTGTTCCGCATTCGCCGTTTTCCGTTCTCGCGTGTTTAGGAATTGAATGGGGCGAAAAGCCGGGAACACGCACATGTAAAGTTTCCACCTCTGAAACAGGTGAAGGAGGCGGAAAGTCGGACAGACAAAACTTTTCCAACTTTTCACCTCTAATTGAATACGGGCCATAGGGATAAATGCAGGCTTGTTTTTGAATATACATAAAAAGTGTATGTTTGAATAACGATACTGAAGTCTTCTGCTCTTCAAATGTATAATATATTGCGGTAAACAAACATTAATTAAATAAAATAAAAAACACACAGATCCTAATAAGAGATATCTATCTTTGTTACATATTTTTACAGTATATGCAGATATTTCTATAAAAGAATAATATGAGAAACATCAATGTAAAATGTTAGTCTAAAAACTGTAGAAAGGGTGCTGTACCAAGAGCAAGCAATCAGACATCTGCTGACACTTTCTAAATCAACAGATTGAGTGATTGTTGTGGAATAACTGATGCTATACAAAGGTAGTCTTCTGTTTGACAATCATTGTTCAAAAGTTACTGTTTGATCACATCAATTATGTATTCTATAATTATTCAGTTTGATTTGAACACTAGGGGGTAAATTTACTAAGTATCATTTTTGACTTCTAAACGAAATCGCTGGACATCGCCAGACGTTTCGAAGGTCAAAATTACAAATTTCACAAACTCTGTCGTATTCATTGAGCGCTGCTAACTTAGTAGCCAACAGTTGCTGCCAGCATTGCTCGAGTACATGGTCAGCTGATCTGAAAATCAGCTGTACCCACGATCTCAACACTGCTACGTTACTAGCAGTGAAAGTACACTGACAACTGGGTTCACGCATGCGGTGGGAACTGAACAGGAGCGAGAAAACTTTTTTGATCCCTTTACACAACCCAGACCTCCTTTCTATTATTAAGAAGCAGGGGTTCGGGAGCCAACATAGATTCCTGCTGTCAAGTTCTGGAGCTTGATGAATTTAGGTCCCCATAATATTGCATGGGGATGCCGGGCCAGATGGGACTGGCAGTTAAGCAGGAAATATTAGTGATATCTACTGCATTACCTTTGTGATGAATGGCCCCATTAAGTAATTTCTACAATAAAGTGAACGTTTTCATTTTCAACTACTTTTGTAGAAATTAAAGGATAATGAATAGCCCCCCATAATGCGGTGTCACTTTATCTCCATCCAAGGCTTAGTAAATAGACCCCTAAGACAACTGTTAATACCAAATAAAGAAGGTTAATTTCTTCTAAAATAACTCACTGCAAAATGAAATTGTACACACTGATATGGTTTAAATGGCAAGTAATTTAAAAATATATATATTGACAATATGACTAGTTAACCCTAACATTTCTGTACCGCATCACCAAAATCCTATATCTATTGCGTTAAAACACACAATTTTTGCCAATTACATTTTTAACATTGTCTCTCTCTGTTTCTGTGCAAATCAATTGAATCTTCTTGATTTTTTTTACATTGACTGAAATATTTTATATACATTTTCTTTTCCCTGACAAAAGTCAGCTGAAATTTCCAATGTTCTTCTCTCTCCTACTACGGCATTCTTTTTTCAAACTATGGGGCTCATTTACTAATGAGTTTTATCACCAAAATGAGTGATAAATGTCACTGTGTATGATAAATGGTGCTCCAGCCAATCAGCTTCCAACTGTCACCTGTTAGAAAAATGATAGTTGGGAGCTGATTGGCTGGAGCACTATTTATCATACATAGTGAAATTTATCACTCAGTTTGGTGATAAAACTCGTTAGTAAATGGGGGCCTATCAATGGTGTTGTCAATGCCCCTCCCCCATGCACTACATAGAGGCAGCAAGAAAACCACTGCAAGTTGGACAGCAGAGAAGAAAGCATAGACCACTGAAGCCTTCAAAGGGAAATGTTGCAGGTAAATTTGACATTGTTTATGGTGTTTATTTTTTAATACTGAATTAGATATGATCTGTAAATAACATAATGTGCATTAAACACTTTACATACTTCTCCTGTCCCTCAACCCACTTTTTATTTAATAAAATATATTTTTGTTCTACTTGTGTATAAATCTATATGGGATGATGTACTTTGGTACTCTGAGATAATTTAGAGCAAATACAGTATAACAAGCTGTGGTTAATAATATGGCAGACACATTACAGTTTAAAAGTCCCGTTTTGGCCCTATGAAGTAATGAGAGGTATAACATTATCTAAAGACTGTGATTATCTACAATATGATGCTTACTTTGTCAATACCGGTTTTTCATCATTAACTCCAATGACAATGACAAAAACTGTTCTCTCCAATTCATATTGCCCATCTGACAACCGGATTGTGAAGCTATCAGAAAGATTTTCAGAGTCATCATGCACATACACCAGCTTCATACCTAATAAAATAAACATTGGTTATTCTATCTATCTATCTATCTATCTATCTATCTATCTATCTATCTATCTATCTATCTATCTATCTATCTATCTATCTATCTATCCAGTACCAAAATGTTGCTGTTGTGCAAAAAGACAATAGGTTTCTGGATGGCCAAATAATGGTAGTAGGTCATACTTTATGTTTCTCTTCTCCGGGACAAGCCCAGAGAGGACAGAGAAATAGTCACTTTGGGGGCGGAGTTGGACTTCATATCATTAGACCCCACCCACCTCCCTGCAAAAGAGTGCAAAGAGCGGTACTATGGGGAGGTAGTGGGGCTAAAACACTGTAGCCCTGATCCCTCCATACTATCCATGTTATCTCCCCACCGTGCCCACTTCACCTGAAAAATTGGGAGTCTCCAGCACCTTCCCGGAGAGTAGGTAAGTATATAGTAGTAAATACTGAGCATAGGTTTTGAACTATGGTTGGAGGTCTTTAGGTTAAGCCTAGATATGTGTAATAAAGGGGGAGATGTTCAATCCTTCTACAGAGTGAAGAAGTGGACAGGTGGAGAAGGAGCATCCAATCAGCTTAAATACTGTACTTAATAAATGCTAGCTAGAAGCTAATTAGTTGCTATGGGCAACTTCTCCACTTCTCCACTCTTTAATACATTTCACCCCATAATCCCACCATGTCTGTTAGCCACACCCCTTTTACAGAGAACATTATTGCAGCCTTGCCTTGGATCCTTGATAACTTTGTTATGTCAGCCCATCTCCAGGGAGATCCATGCAATTTCAATGGATGTTTCTGGACGGTAACTAGGGGGTGACTAACAGTCGTGGGCGTGTCAGTGTCAGTTGCACTGACACCAGTGGCCATTGGTCACTCAGACATTCTATGGTAGGCGTAATGTTCAATGGTGTGCTATTAGTGTGTCTTTCTATGCACATCGGCAGATTTGCACCACATTCGGTGGCCATTTGGATAAGACTCCCATCAGCCTCGGCATTAGCATAAAGACACAGTATGAGCTGTGACAAAAGTCGCAACTGCTATTGCAACTGTGTCCACCTCTGAATCACCTCCACAATGACAATGACACAAGGGAAAAATTAAAGTGGGCTGTTGGCCACAAGATGACAAGAGGAACTTCTTTCTATCTCTCCCAACTTCTGCCACCTTAGGTAATCGTCTCACCTTGCCTTATGTTAGGAAGGGTGATAGATATCCTATGCAGCATGTATTTCATACAGTATATATTTTTCTATTTATATTTTCTGTCCCATCTTCTACATGCAAGCTCTGCTCCTCCAATGGCTCCCACTACTAAAGCAAAGAAACATACCCTAGCTGTAGAGGAAGAGGACCTGCCAGGGGGTAACGATGCAGGTACGGGAATGACAGGGTGGGACGGAGCAAGGAGTCACAGCGGGATGGAAGAGCATGACAGAGCAGCAGAGAGCGGGGTGGAACAAGATAGAGTGGTGGTCAGAGCAGAACCAACCATTGATTATTACTACTGATGGTTGATGGTTTTGTTATTGATTGAGGGGATCTAATGGTACTCCGCCATTGATGTCACATAGCTCCACAATGTTTTTTTCCCTCCCTAGCGCTGGGCTACCCGCAGAGCCCCTCCCATAAATCTGTTTTAGCCCGCTGCACAATAGAGCAGGGCTGACTAATATAGCAGGGTTGACCATCGGTGGCTGTATTCATCAATGGTTTAATGCCAATGGTTACACACCATCAATGTTAACCACAGATGATACCATCGATGGTAACCATTAATAGTTAACCCACCTATGTCCATCCCTAAGAGAGGGACAGAGCGGGGATGTGGCAGAGCAGACAGGCGGGGCAAGGCGATAGACAGTAGCCGGGGGGAGCAGAGCAGCAAACAGACTGAGATGACCCGACATATGATCTGGGTCTCTTTACTAGTTACTTACTAACATACCATTCTTAAGGAATTCCAGTGTGAAGTCATGTACCATTGGAAATGTATTACTCTTGAGATTTTTAGGTAGTTGCTTCAAGTATTTTGTGCCATAGGCCTCTTCCATAATAAGACCATGGCAGGGATGTACTGTAACAATAAATGATAATTGATTCTGGGGGACATCCATGTCCGATACATTAATTACAGAGGGATTAAGTTCTTTCATTTGACCCTCCTCCACCTGAAGAAAAGAAAAACAGAGATTTCATACAACTTGTCATTATATAAATCAGAAAACTATTCCTGATCTTTAGTTACACACATCATTTTCTTTTCAGAGGTTGGGTTGTTAGATAAGCAGACAAATATAGCAAGGCTGCTCAGGCTCAGATGCTCTCTGCAGCATGTGTTTTATATGTGTCCAGGTTTAAATGGCTATCATGGCAGCCTTAGCCAATGCTATAAGATACATTTAATAGCATAATACATATTTCACAATATAATGGTATATCATGGCAAAATAGATTGCTGCCATACATTTTCATCTAATAATTGCAATAGCAAATAGCTCTGAGATCATTCAACTCCTCTCTACTATTTTATGGACTAACCAGAGACATTATTGTACAGCAAAAAAATGCCCATTCACTAGCTAAGATCAAGGTCAGGCAACAATAGACTCAAGTATATGACCAATGAGTCTATGTTCAATATTCTGAAATCAGCTTTACAGTTTACTTAGGGCCTGATTCAGCAAGGAATGCAAGTGAGAGAATGCACGCACTCGGCCGCTGCGTGTATATGCTAATCAGTCCATACGCACGGCAACCACAGCCTAAGATGCAGATGCCCTTTACCCAATCGCACTGGCTATGTATACGCATGCGCAGTGAGAAAACATTGACCTTTTCATGTTTAATAACGTAACCTTTAAAATGTTCAGGCCGCAATTGTCACACATACAGCATATTGGCCTTTTCCCTTAGGAACTCTGATGACTGTGAATATAAGTATTTATATGTGTTTAAGCCCAAATAACTTTAATAGCAAAACTTACTGTATTTTCTTATTAAAAAAAATATTGCCATTTTAAATTTGTGGCTTAAACACGCTGAGAAGCAATGGCTGCTTAGTAAATAAAAGTCATAAGTTTATGTATAGGAGTAGTCTGGTCACAAATATGTGTACAACTTTGAATATTGGCTAATATATGCAGCGCTGTAACTGTGTGTCCCAGCGCCCTGTGCCGGCAATGCAGCATGAGCACATGGCGTCATGTGGAGGGGGCAGGGCTGTCATCGTCTGGATTGACCCCGAGTCCATTTATACATGCAGAGGGCAAGAAACACAAACCAGTCATTTACCTTTCTACAATTGGTATGCGATTCCATAGCACAAGTTTATGATTATCCTCCAGATCTAGAAAGAAAAAACCCCTGGCCTGACATACCGGCTGTGTGAATTGGCTTGTCTGTCTGGCATTAGAAAAATGTTTGCTGCCATATATGGTGGGTTTGTCATTGCTGAATGGGAGGGTCCAGATATGGTCAAAGTATCAAGCCATATAACACATCTGTTGTTGCAATCGGCCCCACCACATTTGAAAGGCACTTTGTTTGCCATGTTGTCAGTAACGCAATCTGCAGATACAACTATGCTAATGTGTGTCCTATGTTGAGGCAATTAGCAGAACTAGATTCCACAGCTAAGCACAGGCAGCGCCCAGATACGGGTGGCGCAGTAGGAGGACAATAGAAGCCCCCTGTAGGAAACACAGGAATAAAGTGACAAGAAAGCAAATGTCTTCAATTTGTTGAATACAGGAGTGCCCAAAGAACCGATATACAAAGTAGCCCCTCCCCTTGCAAAAGCAGTGCCAGGCATGATTACTGTTAAAGCTGCAGAATTTTCAGCTACCTCCCTTAAAAATAGAGGAGTACCAGTTACAGTGGCTGTACCTTACAACACCCTGACAGATAAAGAAAAGAAAATAGCTTGGTTCATAGATGGCTCTGTTATGTTAATCCAGAGTTGAAGTTGGACAGCTGCAGTGTTTCAGCCTACAAAGCAAGTGATACTCCATAAAAGTGGTGAAGGTGGGTCCAGCCAATACGCTGAGTTGAAAGCCGTGAACATGTGATTAGAAAAAACAGAGGGCCCACTCATCATCTATACTGATAGCTGGGTATTATTCAAAGGACTGACTAAATGGATTCCTACTTGAAAACAAGATGACTGGATAGTGAACAAGAAGCCCTTATGCATCTGTCCAGAGGTGTGGAATCACATATGGTCAGCATGTAACTCCAGAGCAATCAGTTTGGGTCACGTGAATGCTCATACTGGCTATGAGAACAATACCATCGAAGATACCCTGGTCCAAGTGAAGTTTATGTAAATTACTCCTGAGGAACAAACTGCCATGTACAATCTGGGAGCATGGGCTCATGCCAAGAGTGGTCATAAAGAAGCAGAAGGTACCTATGATGACTTGGGCCAACACCAAAGTATCTCAGTGACACAACTTATGACAGAAGACTTTGTGTAGAAGTGTGAAACTTGTCACCAATTGAACTACTCTGTTAGGAGTTCTGGGATCTATACATCCAAGTAAATCAGATGGTCAAATAAGGTAAATGGACTTTATTGGGCTCATGCCCTTAGGCAGAGAAAAAGTACAGTATTGTTGTACAACTGTGGACATGTACTCAGGAACTTTGCTTGCTAGTCGTACAGCCCATTCAGATCAAGAGACCACTCAAAAAATGTTGGAAGACATCTACACCCATTATGGCACACCAGCTGCAGTTCAAACAGACAATAGAACACATGTTACGGGTGCCAAGGTCCATGGAGTGTCATGTGTATTGGGTGTACCGTATTCACCGATAATCCACAAGCAGCAGGGTTAATAGAGAAAATGAATGACTTGCTCAAAGATCAGTTGAGGAAGCGTATGCCCACTCACACTTTGAGAGGTTGGGATGGATGCTGTAAGAAGCATCAATAGGAGGGTAATTGTGGATTGGACTTCATTGCAACAGTTATTGCAACCACAAGCCCCTAGGCCACACATGCTGTCACCTTTCACACAAAACACAGATTCCATACTGACAAAAACACTGTGACCATTGTGGCCAGGGAACAGCTCACTGTATGTGAAAGGTTGGTGTATGATGAAGATGCAGGCATGACGGAGTTTGTTCCATACCTCACAGGACTTCTTGAGTGTAAACATGGAGAGGTGATGTATTTCATTCCCAGTTCAACCCTCAGGCCTTTTTGTGCCTGGTCAGATGTATTGAAGTTAAATGATGAACCAGTGCCTTAGGCTGTGTACACACTTATAGATATATATGTCCAATCTGTCTGGGGGGAAGGAAAATCTGGTAATGTATGGGAGCAAATAACAATAGAAATTTGCGAATTTCCTTCCCACCAGACAGATTGGACAGATATATCTATAGGTATGTACACAGCCTTAGGCTACATCAGCATTCTGTTGTCCTAAGCAGAATCAGTCAAATGTTTTGTATAAATCCTGGGAGCCCCTATAAAAAGGACTCGCAAGAATACAAAGCAGCCTCATCCTGGAACCAGATGCTTTTATAGTGTCCAGTCCAGCACACTCCACAAGTACAAGCATCTAAGACAGCAAGGCTCTCTAGCATGTAACCATCGAGTGACTGCTTTGAATCAATCCTGAAGCTAAGTATATATATCTTTTGGATAAAATGGTGTTATATTGAGCTTTGAAGTTTTGACTCGTTCATTGTCAAATATTAACACCTTGATATTCAAAAGAACATAGTTCCACTGGGAACACGATGATCTTATACCCCATAATGTTAATGCTTTCAGTCTTTGATTGCCTCCTGCTAATTACCGAGCCCCTATTAATTGACATTAAAATAAATTGCTATGCCAATATGTGATGAAATACAAGCAAAAACATATTATCATTATTTAGGGAAGTGTGCCATTTTCTTCAAAGGCTGAGTGAAAAAACACACAACATGGAGGAAGACATGAGACAGTAGCAGCCTTTCCACATGGGCAAGCCAAAATGAATCATCTTTGATCTACTCCAAAATATATTAATTGAGCCAGCATGCTGTTAGGGAAAACACATGATGCTATTATTCCGTGAACACATTTTTCCTCATGTTTAGAATATTTTTGTTAGATAACACTTCAGTTGCCAACATTCCTTACTGTAATGTTTCTGGCCATGAATTCTGGAACTTCATCATTTGTAGGGTTGATTACTATGTAAAATGGCTTCTCCAGTGAGCGATGTTTCCCATCAATGACATATAATGTAAACTGGTCTGCAGTTGGCTCTATACGGTGGTGTCTTGACTGTACATAGTTTATATTATGAGATATGATGTCCTTCAGTAGAAAAGAATCTGGGTGACAGAAGTATTTTATATCAATACAAGAAGGAAAAAAACATTTTAAACCAGATGTTATTTATTCTAAACCAATTCTTGAAGAAAGTTAATTTTACAGGAACTTTTCTATTCTGCTGACTGCAAAATACGACATACAAAATAGGAATAACGATATATGCATGTAAATCAAGTCACCCTTGGGGAATAAACATGAGAAATGCAATTGAGACAGACTATGTATATGCACATCCACAGGCAAGCCAGTTATCTCAGTGCCCCTCAGCTACTATAAGCTAGGCTACAGGCAATTTTAGTACTTGGTTTTTAATACTGTCAGCTGTATACTGTATACATACTTTTACTATCATAGCTACTAAAAATAAAAATCAAGCTACCACCATTTCAGTTCTGACAGATATTTTGCATAATGTCCCATGTTTAAACAACATGGCAGAATTTCTGGAAAGATAACAACATTCCATTGTAGCTATATAAAGTAATGCCTCATGCTGTGGAAAGTCTATTATGGGAACAATAAGATATGTAAAATCATGTTGATCGTTTAAGAAGGAACTATGCATGTTAAAAATTGACTTTTATTTGTTTTGTGATTACTCCTTATCAGCTAAGAGCAGGGATAAGCAACCTTCAGTACTCCGGATATTGTGGTTAGCTTGGGTAAATAGCATTCAGCAACAGGTTGCTTAGTCTAGTGTATGAATTATCATTTAACTGCAATGTCGTTACAAACTACTTACCAATGCTTATCCCCATGTTACTTTTCTCAAACCCCGGAGATGGGAGGATATTTTCAATGTAGCCGTATTGAGGAGGAGAAACCAATATAAATTGCAAGGTGTTACTGTCCGAGTCTGGGTCGTTCGCACATAAGTGGCTCACTGTAAGTTTGCTTGATTTGCCCTCATCCACAGCAAATATTTCACCTGTTCAAGACACAAGTTCAGGGGTGGTGAGATAATGTTGGCTTTAGGTAGTCTACTAAGTTTAATAAGTGCAGTTAAACGTGTGCAAATATTTGTGGTTGCACAGCTTTTCAAACACAATTTGTTGAACATTTGATAGAAGCTTTTGCTCCCAAGTTGTAGAAGATTTCCCCAATCTAGAACAAGTTCTGTTAAAAATTTGTGGTGAGATTTTTGTCTAATGTATTCCAAAAAAATATCAGTCGGTAATGGTAATTTACATAGCAGCACAAGAGCTCCAGTGGTGTTATGAAATTGCTTTTGAGATGTGAATGCTTTAACGGGACAGGTCATGGATATGGGCAGTAAAATGGCATACATTATAAGGCAAGTATATATTAGTGAGCATGACAGTTTAATTAGCTATACAGGGACCACTGTGGTATAAAAAAATTATTACCCTGGTAATTACCTAACTGCAAGAAGTAGAATTTATTTTGTAGAACACAATATTTAAATTATCTGTTAGGAGAAACGGTGCAGAGCGAATCTGAAGGTGTTCCTGAAGCTTTTTGGATGCTAAAATACTTTTTAGCTGAGCAAATGGACTTGCAACTTGCACCATCTCAAAGTTATCCCTTGTTCCGTGTAGCACAATAAAACATCTCCAAGCAAAACATTTGCCAAAAACATACATGGAAAATTAGAACATTTGTGTTTTTTCATCTGCACTGTGAGTTGTACATATCTTACAGTGCATCCAAACTAAAATCTAACATACAGTTAGGTGCATAAATACTGGGACATTGACAGAATTTTCATATTTTGGCCTCTATTCACCACCACAATGGCTTTGAAATGAAACAAACAAGATGTGCTTTAACTGCAGACTTTCAGATTTAATTTGAGGATAATTAGATCCAAATCAGGTGAACGGTGTAGGAATTACAATGGTTTCTTTATGTGCCTCCCACTTTTAAAGGGGCCAAAAGTAATGGGACTATCAACTCAAAAGCTATTTCATGGACAGGTGTGGGCTATTCCCTCGTTATTTCATTATCAATTAAGCAGGTAAAAGGTCTGGAGTTGGACATTTGCATTTGGAATCAGTTGCTGTCGACTCTCAATATGAGTTCCAAAGAGCTGTCACTATCAGTGAAGCAAGTCATCATTAGGCTGAAAAATCAAAACAAACCCATCAGAGAGATAGCAAAAACATTAGGTGTGGCCAAATCAACTGTTTGGAACATTCTTAAAAAGAAAGAACGCACCGGAGAGCTCAGCAACACCAAAAGACCCGGAAGACCACGGAAAACAACTGTGGTAGATGACAGAAGAATTATTTCCCTGGTGAAGAAAAACCCCTTCACAACAGTTGGCCAAATCAAGAACACGCTCCAGGAGGTAGGTGTATATATGTCAAAGTCAACAATCAAGAGAAGACTTCACAAGAGTGAATATAGAGGGTTCACCACAAGATATAAACCATTGGTGAGCCACAAAAACAGGAAGACCAGATTAGAGTTTGCCAAACAACATCTAAAAAAGCCATTACAGTTCTGGAACAACATCCTATGGACAAGTGAGACAAAGATCAACTTGTACCAGAGTGATGGGAAGAGAAGAGTATGGAGAAGGAAAGTAACTGCTCACGATCCAAAACATACCACCTAATCAGTGAAGCATGGTGGTGGTAGTGTCATGGCATGGGCATGTATGGCTGCCAATGGAACTGGTTCCCTTGTAGTTATTGATGATGTGGCTGCTGACAAAAGCAGCAGAATTAATTCTGAAGTGTTTCGGGCAATATTATGTGCTCATATTCAGTCAAATGCTTCAGAACTCAGTGGACGGCGCTTCACAGTGCAGATGGACAATGACCCGAAGCATACTGCAAAAGCAACCAAAGAGTTTTTTAAGGCTAAAAAGTGGAATTTTATGCAATGGCCAAGTCAATCCCCTGACCTGAATCCGATTGAGCATGCATTTCACTTGATGAAGACAAAACTGTAGGGAAAATGCCCCAAGAACAAGCAGGAACTGAAGACATTTGCAGCAGAGGCCTGACAGAGCATCACCAGGGATGAAACCCAGCGTCTGGTGATGTCTATGCGTTCCAGACTTCAGGCTGTAATTGCCTGCAAAGGATTTGCAACAAAGTATTAAAAAGTGAAAGCTAGATTTAGGATTGTTTAGTTTGTCCCATTACTTTTTGCCCCTTAAAAAGTGTGAGGCACATATAGAAACCGTTGTAATTCCTACACCATTCACCTGATTTGGATGTAATTATCCTCAAATTAAATCTGAAAGTCTGCAGCTAAAGCACATTTTGTTTGTTTCATTTCAAAGCCATTGTGGTGGTGAATAGAACCCAAAATATGTAAATTTTGTCAATGTCCTAATATTTATGCACCTGACTGTATAACCAACTCCTTCCCCGAGCAATCTCTGTGAATGGCAATGGGAATATGCTGATATTGATGAATATTGTGTCTTTCATTGCTAAATAAATAAATGCAAAACAATTGTGTGCACACATCCCCTTACCCAGTCCCAACATTAGACAGCATTTATGGTAAAGTGGGAACAACAAAAAAACAACATTGAGGCTTCCTCCCTCCCAATTTACAACCAGCCCTGCAATGAAAAGAAATGTGGTTCTTATCTGTGTCCTAAGCTGTGGGAGCCCCCCCCCCCTCCCCATATTACCGCATTATAAAACAGGGAGCGGGGCTTCGATGACACGATTCAGCGCAAATCGCGTTATCGCACCTCCGGACCGACCACTTTCATGGTGGTCGCGGGGGGCCAGCCACCATTCCGGGGGTCTTGCGGCACCCGCTTTTCAGGAGGCTCCTGGCAGTCCCGGGAAAGTAGGCAAGTATGCAGTGGTTCCTAGTACCAATACCTATTATGCACGTTTAGTATAGATAAGTGAATAATACACTGATATATATAAAAAATAAATAAATTTGCCACTACAGTGGTCACAGAGGTACCCAATGCTGCTGGTTTTACATCTTACTAAAAAATGTTGTGCATTTGGCGAAAAAGGATAAGAAAAGTTTACATGATTCTTCCTTTAGCTACATTCATGATATTAATTAAAGTTAAACTTAACAATGATGTACCTTAGTCTATTCTGCAACTTCGAACATATGGGTTTGTGTGGCTGTGTATTCAGTTAGTACACAGGTTCTCAAACTCGATCCTCAGGACCCCAAACAGTGCATGTTTTCCAGGCCTCCTAACAGAATCGCAAGTGAAATAATTAGCTCCAACTGTGGATCTTTTAAAATGTGCCAGTGACTAATGAGTACACCTGTGCACCTGTTAGATGACCTGGAAAATGTGAACGAGTTTGAGAACCACTCATTTAGTATTACGTTTACATTGTTTTCATTTTATTCTTTTTATGAATACTACTTTTTTCATCAATAATGTTTTTTGAAATGTTTTATATGATATGAAAAAGGGGTGCAGAATAACAGAATAGAGAAGGGAGGGAATAAAAAACAAAAAAAAAACCTAAATCCACAGCTAAATAGAAACATTCCAGAGTGTCAATCAAGTATACTATACTGGAATACAAGTTAAAAGCTAAATATCTAGGGAAGATGTATCAAAGAAGATATTTAGGGTACCATTAGTAGAATGGCAGTCCCAATTCTATCTGTTACATATAAATACTTTTTTAAAGGATTCAGGTTGGGGCATGTGTTTCCACTTAAGGTGCTTAAGCAAAGAGGGTGAGGGTCTCAGTAGGCCCAGGTAGTCCCTTTCATGCAGGAATCACCTATGATCATTGCCATTCCCTTCTGTTATATACAGTCAGGTCCATAAATATTGGGACATTGACAGAATTTTCAGATTTTGGCCTCTATTCACCACCACAATGGTTTTGAAATGAAACAAACAAGATGTGCTTTAACTGCAGACTTTCAGATTTAATTTGAGGGTAATTACATCCAAATCAGGTGAACGGTGTAGGAATTACAACAGTTTAATATGTGCCTCCCACTTTTTAAGGGGCCAAAAGTAATGGGACTATCAACTCAAAAGCTATTTCATGGACAGGTGTAGGCTATTCCCTCGTTATTTCATTATCAATTAAGCAGGTAAAATGTTTGGAGTTGATTCTAGGTGTGACATTTGCATTTGGAATCAGTTGCTGTCAACTCTCAATATGAGATCCAAAGAGCTGTCACTATCAGTGAAGCAAGCCATCATTAGGCTGAAAAATCAAAACAAACCCATCAGAGAGTTAGCAGAAACATTAGGTGTGGCCAAATCAACTGTTTGGAACATTCTTAAAAAGAAAGAACGCACCAGAGAGCTCAGCAACACCAAAAGACCCGGAAGACCACGGAAAACAACTGTGGTGGATGACAAAATAATTATTTCCCTGGTGAAGAAAAACCCCTTCACAACAGTTGGCCAAATCAAGAACACTCTCCAGGAGGTAGATGTATATGTGTCAAAGTGAACAATCAAGAGCAGACTTCACAAGAGAGAATATAGAGGGTTCACCACAAGATGCAAACCATTGGTGAGCCACAAAAACAGGAAGACAAGATTAGAGTTTGCCAAACAACATCTAAAAAAGCCATTACAGTTCTGGAACAACATCCTATGGACAGATGAGACAAAGATCAACTTGTACCAGAGTGATGGGAAGAGAAGAGAAGGAAAGGAACTGCTCATGATCCAAAACATACCACCTCATCAGTGAAGCATGGTGGTGGTAGTGTCATGGCGTGGGCATGTATGGCTGCCAATGGAACTGGTTCCCTTGTATTTATTGATGATGTGACTGCTGACAAAAGCAGCAGAATGAATTCTGAAGTGTTTCAGGCAATATTATATGCTCATATTCAGTCAAATGCTTCAGAACTCATTGGACAGCGCTTCACAGTGCAGATGGACAATGACCCAAAGCATACTGCAAAAGCAACCAAAGAGTTCTTTAAGGCTAAAAAGTGGAATGTTAAGCAATGGCCAAGTCAATCCCCTGACCTGAATCCGATTGAGCATGCATTTCACTTGATGAAGACAAAACTGAAGGGAAAATGCCCCAAGAACAAGCAGGAACTGAAGACATTTGCAGTAGAGGCCTGGCAGAGCATCACCAGGGATGAAACCCAGCGTCTGGTGATGTCTATGCGTTCCAGACTTCAGGCTGTAATTGCCTGCAAAGGATTTGCAACAAAGTATTAAAAAGTGAAATTTAGATTTAGGATTGTTTAGTTTGTCCCATTACTTTTGGCCCTTTAAAAAGTGGGAGGCACATATAGAAACCGTTGTAATTCCTACACCGTTCACCTGATTTGGATGTAATTACCCTCAAATTAAATCTGAAAGTCTGCAGTTAAATCACATCTTGTTTGTTTCATTTCAAAGCCATTGTGGTGGTGAATAGAGGTCAAAATATGAAAATTCTGTCAATGTCCCAATATTTATGGACCTGACTGTATATATATATATATATATATATATATATATATGTATATATGCAGACTAACTTATTTTCCATAGAGGCAGACAGGAGTGTGTTCTAAGTAAGTTTTAACTGTATACATGTACAGTACCCAACTGTGATTTATTGCTGTGTTATGTGTATATTCTCCAACAGCTGTTCCTCACACTACGAAGTGCTCAGAATGTTTCATTAAAACTACATATACTACTATTTATCTTCCTACCATAGTGGATTGCTTTCCCCATGTATTTTATTAGTTATTGGTTGTCAAGAAAGATGCCCATTAACTTGAGAACAGTGTAACTTGTGGCACACCAGATTTGTAATTTGCGGCCAACAGGTTGGAGCGAGTGCAAAGTGATGTAGAATGAGTGGAAAACATGGTTACACAGTGGTTAGCATTGCTACCTCAGAGCACTGGGAACATGGGCGTTATTTGGCCTCTTATGAAATGAATCATAGTAGGTGTGCTTGTGTGATAATTTAGCCTGCAAGCACTAGTAGAGTGGGCACTAATGCTGTGTAGTATGTTGGTGCAATATACTAAAGGATTATAAAAAATAAATCCTATGCTATGGCACAGATTGGGTTAACAGTTTAACTAGTATATTATATAAAAATATTTCTGTTGCCAAAACTGGAATTCCTTTATTAGGATACTGAAATAAACGCTGTATCTGTTTGTAAAAATATTACCACAAATAGCATATATCGCAACATTTATGCATTTGAAATTGTGCCAAAATTAGCCCTACACTTCATCTCCCCCAAACCATGACTCAATCTGTCCCCAAACACACTCCTTGGAATGAAACTCAACCCACTGTCTCATAAATGGCACCTCTTTCATAATCAGGGATTTGGGAAGGATGTAGCTGCGAGTGCAACACTTAAAATGTCAACTGTTAGGTTGAACACTGCCTGCTGCCGACATGCTAATAATGTTATTTCAAGCATCTTAACAGTGTCGGATATACAACTTTAATCATCATGGTAAAGCATCATGTTTGAAGTTGCAGAGATGACACTGTTAAATTGCTTGAAATCACAATATAAGCATGTTGGCATACCGGATTCAATCTAAAAGTGTCCCTGTTCTTATTGACGATATTTTAAATGTTGAAGATAGATATTGAATCTTTCTGGAAATGTCCTACCAAAACTGTGGTCAGTTGTTGTTCTCACACAGTTAATGAGACCACTGGGGAGCTCATCTAAACACCCAATGTATACTGTAGGTATATGAAATACAGTATGTGTGCTTCATTAGAGATGTCTTCTACCCGTGTGGTCCCGTGTGGTATTTGTGTGTACATGTAGGTGTGTTTTTTAGATGTAACTAGAGAGTACTGTGGGTGCAGCACTGTGAGCTGAAACTCACAAGACTCTACTGGTGTGACTGCTGGTTCATTAAAGTTCTTATATGCATTTAATGACTGCAATCAGGGACAATACCCATAGCTGCCACCCAATCTACTATTCATACTGATGGCCAAATAAGGATGGAATAGCCTCTGGAGCAACCTACTTCTAGGACGACAGGCAGTGACTGGCAATATGTGGTGTATACAGCTTGCTAATTAAAGTAAAATTAAGCTTAATATATTACGAAAACGTTGATACATTCCGAAAATATTGATAGTTATATTGAAGTCCTCTTACCTATTGTAATTGTTGGTGGCTGGTTATTCACTGGAAAAACAGTGATATTGAGGTCATATACAGGAAAAGAGTCGTGATTTGGCAATACAGGATTATGTGGTCCATTAAAACAGCAGTTTTTCACTTCCGTATCCAATTCAGCATCAGAAATAACAAGTGTTAAAATGTCAAAGCAAGGCTTTATTCCAATCTCTCCACCTGCAGAATTAAATATTAACAGCTGTTACAAGCGTGGCATACTCATTATAACATTTTACCAGGTGGCCCATAAATTATCCTATGTTCACATAAAGCCGATTTTACTTGTACAACAAATGTATATTTTCAACAAACATTCAATCATTATATTTGTTTTGTCTATTTTAATTCATTTTTTTTTTACATTTTCAATTAAAGTTTTTTTTCGTGTATGAAGACTTTGTGATACCAGACACACATTAAAAGTTAAATCATTAACTAAGATAAATGTAACATTTGCAACACTTTGTGTTCATACTGGTATGTCTGTATATGACGGATCCTTCCAAAACATCCTTTTGAGAGAATCGGTCAATGGTGATTCCATCCTTTTCAACAATCCCCCAACGAGGCTGGCGAGCAATCATGAACATCAGCTTCACGTCCTCACTATCTGCATCAGTGGCGTAGATATAATCAGCTGAAAGTACCACTTCTTTCCCCTCTGGACAATATATGATGGGTAAAAGGTTGTCCTTCATAACTGGGGCCTCATCATTTACTGGGGAAACCTGAAAAATTACAATGATTAGGAAACAACCAGATAATGTGGCTCTTATGTTACAGTTGGCTTTATAGATAATATAGCCATAATAATAAGAGTACAATACCAATTTATGTCACATTTATTATTTGTTAGTTAAAATAATACAATCTATGCATATTCATTTAGTTTATCTGGCAGTTTACATTTAGTTGTTTGCAATTCCTTTCAGTTTCAGGGGTCAGGACTCAAGATGCTTTTAACTAGCAGACTCATTATCAATTACAACTCTAAAGACCCACAGAGTCCCAGGTCCCGTGCTACTCTGCTAGCGACGGGCGTCTCTTTCTGCCAAAAATGTGTCTAAAGGTGGGTACACACTATACAGATATATCTGCAGATGATGGTTGTTCGTACACACTGAATAACCATCATGTGTGTCTTGCCGCAGGTCCAAGCAACCAGAGGGCGTGTCCCGGTGGGCGGGGTGCATGTCCCGCCCCCTCTCCGCGGCTGCTGCTGTGTGTGCACGGGCGGTCAGCAGACCGCTGGTACACACCTGCCGATAGACAGATATGTCTGCCGACCGCCTGTACACACCTGCCGATAGACAGATATGTCTGCAGACATATCTGTCCATCGGCTGTGCAGCACAGCCAATGCGATATGTCGGTGAATGCCGACGTTCATCGACATATCGCGAGTACACACTGCCCGATGGGCAGCAGATAAATTGGCCGATCAATTGATCGGCCAATGTATCTGTCAGTGTGTACCCAGCTTAAGACGTAATGTGACTAGAGCACACTATCATCTGTGCTGATTAATTTGATATATGACACTTGTATATCTGTGTGCACCTGAGTCTGTATATGAAGCACAATGGTGGAACATTGAATGAAAAAAGCTGCGACCGCTACATTATAGCACTTCAGAGACTCATAGGGGTATTCAATATGGAGCGAAAAGTCATTTTTTGCGACAATTTCGCAAAAAATGGCGTCATTTTCGCTTGTTTTGGTTTTATACCGTATTCAATTTCAAAGACTTTTCGCAGGTTCGAAAAGTCTTTGAAAAAAAACGGGGATAACTTTTCACCACTGAATAGGTGGCGAAAAAAAGTGCAGAATTGGGGTTTAGGGGTGCAGGCTTAAAAAAAATAGCCTGCACCCCTGGGAATGACATTTTAAAAATAACTGTGTCAAAAAAAGTTTTAAAAAAATAGGGACACCCCAAAAAATTAATTTAAAAATTGGGGTGAAAAAAAAAAAATGGGAATAAAGTGTTTAAAAATAGGGAAATAGGTTCAGGGCTATTCTGCAAGTATGCGGCAGGTGTATTCTAGAATAGATTTATAGCGCCAGGTGCATAGTTGCAGAATTTTTAAAAACTTACTTTAGGGACATAAAAATATGCTAGTACCCATTTTCATGTACCCCAAATTTGATGGGACCACTTAAAAAAATAAAAAAAATAACCTAAGTGCTCTTCTGCATCACTTCTTCAATGTCGGGAAAAAAACACCTGCTGCGGCTATTTAAATCCCCGACTTTCATTTGCAGGCTAAAACGGGGGTACCGATAGTGATCCACATGTTTTTACAACTTTAGGGGGGTCCTACAATTTTTTCAAGGAAAATTTTTTTTTTTTACGCAAATCCCACTTCGCACCTTCCCGTTTTCGTAGATTTGATATTGAATACTGGGATAAAGCGGGCGCGCGCCCGATACTTTATCCCAGAAAAAACTCCGATATGAAACGTAAACTTCGACAGCGACGTTTACGTTTTATATTGAATACCCCTCTCAGTCGCATGCAGATATACTAGTGTCACATATCAAATTAGTCACGCCAGCACAGTATCCTGGTGCGTCCTAGTCGCATCACATTGCAACTTAGACATATTTTCGGCGAAAAAAGATGCCAAAAAAATGCTCAGTGCTAGCAGAGCCTCATGGGACATGGGACGCCGAAAGGGGCTTTTAGCGCGACTGCAGCAAAGATGCATAAGGACACATCTGTAAATCATGAGTTTTAAATTTGCATTTCAATTTTCCTTAAAAAATGATGCAATTTATCTTCTTATTACCTACGTATTTAGGGTGACATTAGTGTAGGGCAGAGGTTCCCAAACTGGGTGCCATGGCACCCTGGGATGTCTCAGGGCACTTTCAAGGGTGCCTCGGGTTGGTGGTCCAGTACCAAATAAAATTATTTTTGTCAGAGTGATAAGTAAAACCAGTGCTAATTGCAGTCAATCAAAAAATATGTGCACAGCTCTGGCAACCATAACATAAGAGTGACATAAAGCACAATTTACTTCATATTTGCTGAATTTCTCGATTAGAAACTTTTAGCCCAGGGGTTCCGTGGAAAACATGCTGATACTCTAGGGCACCGTGATTCAAAAACATTTGGGAACCACTGGTGTAGGGAGTGTACATGCCAGCATGGCACTGGTCACACATCCTCCACTTCCCACTATAGGTCCTTGATCTTTTTCATCCCCAGGCCCATGTGACCCTTAATCCGACCATGAATTCACCACATTGCATAATGTAATACATTGCAGTTAGAAGCCAAATAGGGTCTGTCTGCTACTAACCAATCAGAGCAATGTTTACACGTTCTGACTTATTAACCCAAAAGGCTGGGCTAAAACCTGGAAAAAAGAAGAGGATCACACCATGGATGTAGATTATTAATACACTGGTAAAAGCAGATTTTGTAGCTTCTATATGTACATAAAATATGTTTCACTGTGCTTGTATTTTGTATGATGTACCACTGATCCCAGTGGCCCCAAATGCCAGGACATGCTTGTGTTTATATTTTTACAAGCACCAGCATGGTCTGGCATCATGGGTATGAGAGATAGAAGCATACCCAAATAGTTTATGGCTGTCATGGTTTGCTGGGGTCAGTAGTGCCACCTACAAAAATTCAGCAATTTTTTAATTTAATTGTTTATTACCCTGTAGTAGAAAGCCCACTTTTTTTTTGTCATGGCACTGATTTCCCTATGGAATTCAGCCTTGTACTGACCAGGCCAGGTTGTGTCACATTATGACTTGCTATGGGTTTCCTTTATACAGTGTGACCAGCCAAGCCTGCTATAGCTTGGTGCTGATTGTGGCAGGACCATATGCTGTTTGTCCAATGATTAACGGTTTGACTTAAAGATATGTGCAACTCAAAATAAACATGTAAATTGTCTTTTGTTTGTGGCACGCAATTTACTCACCTTTGTCTGTGGACAATGTTATACTACACTATCACTGTTACCATTATATAATGTCACTAACCTGTATTATTAGAAGAAACTCAGCAGAATTAATACCATCCGTGGCTATAAATTGAATGTCATCCTGCAGGGTCTCTGAGCCATCATGTTTGTACCTTGGGTAACAAGAGTGCATATTAACTTATTAAATGTTAGTAGTCTTAATGTACAGAAGTTCTTTTACTGCCAGTATGTGTTGCGCTGGGGTTGGTTTAATCAGCAGAGGTACACTGTCTGATTTTTTAATTGGTTGTTACAAGTTTTATAGCTCCAATTCAAACTGCTTGGCCAAACCATGTTGTTTGGATGAATTGGACATGTTTTTTCTGTCTGTTCTGATAGGCACATTGCTCAAAGTACATTCAGTTTGAGCAATCTCATCTATCAAAACCAGATCAAAACGGATGTTTATTGCAACTAAAACAATGGATTTTTCCTTACAAGTTCAGTTCTTAAAATTATCATTTCTATATCACTGAGCTGAGAGATATCTGTAAGATAACAACAAATCTTAAAGCTTTGACATTATATATAATAAAACAATTATTGCAACAATCCTAACCTAACTTTTAACATGCGGAGGTCCAGATAGCTGAATTGTTCTCCTTCATTCATTGCTGTTCCGTCAAGTTGAACTATGCCATGTACTGGTGCTCTCTGCAGGATGATTCCCAGCTGGCTTTGTTTTGTGTCCTTGTCAGTGATAGAAATATGATCCACTGTCAGCTGATGAGAGCCCCCTTCTTCCACTCTCATTTCAAATGTGAATACCTGCCAAATAAAGGCTTTAAGTTATTCTAATGTTTCTATACAACCAAATGTACTTGCAAATTTACAAATTGCTTCAAAGCACACTTTGGCAGCCTAAAAGATGGTTCTTGCTTGTCCTCTTAAATAATGTGTCACCGGTATATGGTTGTTTCCTCCCCGTCTTAAATCTGTTTGATACTGACAATGCACTTCACATCTGATCATTTCTCAGTTAGGATACCAATGCTTTAAACTACTTAATAGCAACATTACAAAACTTTGTCTGAGACATTGTATACTTTATATCAAACTTTCTTCAAAAGTGAATGAGGTATTGGCAGGTAAGGAAAAAAGTGGATCAAGAAAGTAAAACAAAAAGTGATTTACATACTTATATTGTCTTCAAATAGTCAGTAAGGCATGCAGTGTAATAGCAACAGGGAATGTACAGTATCATTTTTGCAGACAATTAATTTTTTCTTTTTTTATAAATGTGCTACTTTTTTGATGGCTTACAGTAAATTTACTGATAATTATTAAACATTTTCCAGATTCTCCATTAGGATTGCAACATATTAAAGGTCTTTTCTCCTCCAGGAACTCTCCCAGGACTTTATCTACTTGTGTGCTTTTTGAATGACACAAGACTACATGTATCAATTTTCGGATGAAAATTATTATTCATCCTGCCCTCATTCACCTGCATACTGGCATCTATGATCAGAGGTATGCAGGAATACTTACCTGCATACCGGTATCTGTGATCAGAGGTATGCAGGAATACTCACCTGCATACCGGCATCTGTGGTCAGAGGTATGCAGGAATACTCACCTGCATACCGGCATCTGTGATCAGAGGTATGCAGGAATACTCACCTGCATACCGGCATCTGTGATCAGAGGTATGCAGGAATACTTACCTGCATACCGGTATCTGTGATCAGAGGTATGCAGGAATACTCACCTGCATACCGGCATCTGTGATCAGAGGTATGCAAGAATACTCACCTGCATACCGGCATCTGTGGTCAGAGGTATGCAGGAATACTCACCTGCATACCGGCATCTGTGGTCAGAGGTATGCAGGAATACTCACCTGCATACCGGCATCTGTGATCAGAGGTATGCAGGAATACTCACCTGCATACCGGCATCTGTGATCAGAGGTATGCAGGAATACTCACCTGCATACCGGCATCTGTGATCAGAGGTATGCAGGAATACTCACCTGCATACTGGCATCTGTGATCAGAGGTACGCAGGAATATTTACCTACATACCGGCATCTGTGGTCAGAGGTATGCAGGAATACTCACCTACATACCGGCATCTGTGGTCAGAGGTATGCAGGAATACTCACCTGCATACCGGCATCTGTGGTCAGAGGTATGCAGGAATACTCACCTGCATACCGGCATCTGTGATCAGAGGTATGCAGGAATACTCACCTGCATACTGGCATCTGTGATCAGAGGTATGCAGGAATACTCACCTGCATACCAGCATCTGTGATCAGAGGTACGCAGGAATATTTACCTACATACCGGCATCTGTGATCAGAGGTACGCAGGAATATTTACCTACATACCGGCATCTGTGATCAGAGGTATGCAGGAATACTCACCTGCATACCGGCATCTATGATCAGAGGTATGCAGGAATACTCACCTGCATACCAGCATCTGTGATCAGAGATACGCAGGAATATTTACCTACAGGGACAACTCTTCCAATAAGAGCTGTCCCTTGCGATGAGAAGACTTTTTGGTTTATGACCCGGAAGTCCCATTGCACATTTGTGACCAATGGCCGGAGATAAACTTACTGACCATTTTATTATTACAGTCATGCCAGAACAGCGCACCTGATAAAAGGCTGTGCCATCCTGAAGTTCTGAGAATGAACTTCCCGGTTAAGACACAGCTAGTCCATCCTTCCAGGGAGGGATCAGAAGATCCCTCTTGATATTGTAACCAATAGGCTATACATGCTAACAGCATTATAATTTTGGATCAAGCTCCGAAATGCTAAGCTTTTGGGAGCTTGATAAATTAGTACAGATTGCAGTCTCCATTGAGAATTATGGAGACTGCAGTATTCAGTATTCAGCAGTTATTTTGATTTTACAACCAGTGATGGCTCTCCGCATTTTACCTCAACTGTGCCTTTTGGTCTAAGCTCCTGGCTTTGGGCTCTCCATGTTGTTGTCGCACAGAATTGCAGCATGTATAATGTCATGATGTCGTAATGCAGGTGAGTAGAAGTTTTAGTTAGTTTAGACATTCACTTGGCCAGGGCCAAACGGAACCCTAGATAATGTACGGTAATGTTTTCCCATGTGCTTTAAAATTCATTCCACTAATTAAAGCTACATAACCACCAAAGTGGTAAATCGAGAAGTCTAACTGAAGTTAAGCAAGTAAATTATGTGTAGAGTTGTTCTGAATGATCTTGCTCTAAATTACTGCATCTGATGCACATTAATGTAACTGAAACCTTTTATTAATCTCAAAGGGAGTAAATCCACTGTACATGTGATAAGATGTGGTGCACAAGAGCTTACTTGTGCGTTTGCCGTAAATAACTTCCTGTTTTGTTAAGGACACGTTTGAAAAATACACATTAAGCAAACTTGTAATGCTTTTTGGGGCTGATTTAGAGTTGGGAGCAAAGCCAAAGCACAAAAAGGAGCAACTTTGCTCCTGGGCAAACTATGTGCAATGCAAAGGGTACACAGTTTTTTATTTATTTTATTATTGTGGGGTAAATACTGACTGCTTTTGCAGGTAGCCCACATATACTGGACAGCTTTTATTTTTACATTGCATTTAGAATTGGTCTAGAATATGTCCCTCCGCTCTAAATGTCTCTGAATGATTTATATCTGCCCCATCTTCAGTGCAAATTGGTTTTACCAAGGTACAAATTTGCTCCTTTTTTATCTTTGTTCCAAATTTTGAATCAGCCCCATCAAGAACATTTAAAACACATATGAAATGGATATAAAAGCATAAATAAACTTAGTGAAAACTGATATTATAATTTTGGACTGTAAAAGGAACAATTAAAATGTCACCATTTCTAGTTATGAATCTGAGTAACAGTAACTCTGAGCATATTTGTGGAACTGTGTCTGTACATACCTGCGGAGGCTGATTGTCTACAGGGAGAATAGTAATATTAAAGCAGATGCCATGCAAGATACCTCCATTGCGGTTCTTAACTGATAACACAAAGTAAATCTGTAGAACATCAGGACCTATATCTTCTATTGGTGGCATATATGCAACTTTCATGTGGCTCACAGCATGCTGAAGAATGAAGATATACACATATGAGAAGTAATCCCTCTTTCAGAGTCTAGAAAGTGTAATTTAACAAATGCAATGGAACAGCGAGCAAACACTAAATGACTCAATCTTAATATATCAGGTGTAAAATGTCTTAAAATAGCAAAAATATTGAAATGTTATGCTTGCGGTTATAAACTGACACCATGACTATATACTGTCATTTACATTAGAGAAGTGCACAAAATGTTTGGTTCCAAAACCATCTTCGCATTTTGGCAAAACCACCCTGATGTGCTTTGGTTTTTGGATAACATTATACAGCAGCATGTTTCACATGCAGAGGGATAGCAGCTGCAGAGTGCTCATTTAAAGAAGTTCTATATGCAATCACCAACTACAAGAAGGCCAAACCCCAGAAGTGATATAGTTTGAGAAAGATGATATCATGTGCGATATGGAGAGGCCTAGCAGCAGTATTTAAATGGTTTGAGAAAGACAATTGGGGGAGATGTATCAAGCATTGGAGAGATATACAGTGGATGGAGATAAAGTACAAATCAGCTGTCATTTTAAAACACAGTCTGTAAAGTGACAGCAGCTGATTGGTTGGTACTTTATCTCTCTCTACTGTATTTATCTCTAAAGCTTGATAGATCTCCCCTAGGGGTCTTTCATTTTGATTAGGTCATAATTTGATTAGGTACTGATTTGGTTATATACTGTTATAGAGCAACACATCTGACATGTAGAGGGATAGCAGGGGCTGATTTAAAAAAAGAAGATAACCCAACAAGTTGATTATGTACTGATTTGATTGGATACTGATCTGGATGCATAGTGTTATAAAGCAACATGTTTGACATGCAGACGTATAGCAGGAGAAGGGAGTTGATTTATAAACATACCACAATAAGCTGACCTGGCAAAGCACATATATTAAATTGTTTCAGAAAGACAACTGGCATCTTTCAATTTGATTATAATATACACAAAGCAGTATGTATGGCATACAGATTAAGGCATAGCAGTGGCAGACTGTTCATTTTAAAAACATCTGTAAGAAGTACTTTAAGTTACTGTGATATTTGTCCTGACCATCCATGTCAAAATGCTCATGTTTGCTGTAAGTATTTAAAGACAGGTCTTACCTGGGTGAATGTTGATGCTATGTTAACTGTGGGATCCTTTACAAAATTATGGATAGTTTCTACTAGAACAATCTTCCCAGCTTCTAGACCACTGCTCAATTAAGAGGAAAATTAAACAGTTTTACTTTTCAGGTATTAACAAAATTACACTATTACACTTTAACCCATGTCAACAATATCTGCTGACAATGAATGTTCCTTAAAAGGCAGGGGGCTGAGTGCCAGAACATACCATTTTTCAGTTTCAGGCAATTTCATGTAATTTCTGGGGCAATCAGTAATGATAAGCACTTTCTAATTGTCTTAGATAGACCCACCACATCTAGCAACAGATAAGGAGGCCACAGATATTCTGATGAAGACCTATTATTTGGTATATTTCTCATATATGGGAGTAAAGAAAAGTAATCGGTGCAAAATGTGACTTGAAAATGGGATCACTTGTGCATAAGATTGCTTTAATATCCCTTTAATTAGGGCTAGATATGAATTACACAAGTAAAGTGGCTGGTTATATTCAAGTCTGCATTTCACCTGGTTTTAATAAGCCATATAACCTGTGTAATGCATATATGTTCTTGATGAAAGGCTTATTATAGTAACACTACCTGTACAACAGCTAGCTGGCAGCCGGAGGTGTATCTGCAAAGTAGATGGTCAGAAGTTATGGGGTATTTGTGTGTGGAAATTAACAAGTACTTGTATGCATCCTTAAAAAATATTTTTTTTAAATTCCAAATTAATGTCTAGGTGGGTGTGGTTATGCATCAGGTATTTTGCATAACCACACCCACCTAGACATTTATGCATTTTCTTATGATCTTTACTTAAATTTATAAAATATGAGGGAATATCACTGATGTTTATATAAACACTATGCATATTACATTAGTGTCATATTTGCCACAATAATTTAGTTTTATAAATTTATTTAGTAACAGATAGTCACCTTTCTGCAGACCACAATGCCAAATTTTGTATTAAACATAAATGCAAAACACAAGGAGCACCACAAAATAGTGTAGTATTAAGATGCAAAAATAATATATAAACACAAAAATCATAAAACTATTTGCATGGATTGGTACAGTAGGTCTGTATTAAGATGGGAGCAGAGGAGTACAGTAGGTCTGTATTAAGGTGTGACCAGAGGAGTACAGTAGGTCTGTATTAAGGTGTGACCAGAGGAGTACAGTAGGTCTGTATTAAGGTGGGAGCAGTGGAGTACAGTAGGTCTGTATCAAGGTGGGAGCAGAAGAGTACAGTAGGTCTGTATTAAGGTGGGAGCAGAGGAATACAGTAGGTCTGTATTAAGGTGGGAGCAGAGGAGTACAGTAGGTCTGTATTAAGGTGGGAGCAGAGGAGTACAGTAGGTCTATATTAAGGTGGGAGCAGAGGAGTACAGTAGGTCTGTATTAAGGTGGGAGCAGAGGAATACAGTAGGTCTGTATTAAGGTGGGAGCAGAGGAGTACAGTAGGTCTGTATTAAGGTGGGAGCAGAGGAGTACAGTAGGTCTGTATTAAGGTGGGAGCAGTGGAGTACAGTAGGTCTGTATCAAGGTGGGAGCAGAAGAGTACAGTAGGTCTGTATTAAGGTGGGAGCAGAGGAATACAGTAGGTCTGTATTAAGGTGGGAGCAGAGGAGTACAGTAGGTCTGTATTAAGGTGGGAGCAGAGGAGTACAGTAGGTCTATATTAAGGTGGGAGCAGAGGAGTACAGTAGGTCTGTATTAAGGTGGGAGCAGAGGAGTACAGTATCTCTTTTGCTGCATTTTATTACCTGGTAGAAGGTGATGAGCGACATGGTGGTGTAGTAACAGAATAAACAAGTGCTCTTTCTGGAGATTCTGTGTCTATGAAATGCAGCTGTTTCTTTGTAATGTAAATAATCTCAGTTTCTTTAACAATCAAATACCGAACTGTTCCAGGTACCTCCTTAGGAAGCTGATCATCCACTGGTGTTATATGTATGATCACAGACTAGAAATAGAAAAAAATGTGGGATGATTATTAATTCCTATCCACTGTACTGCAACTTAATATATATGATACATATAGGATCATAGTCATCGAAATACATACACAGAATATCTTAGTTATCCTATATGGAAATACCATATCAGATGCAAACAGTAATAGTGCTACATCTAAACATCCATGATCAATTATCCACTCTAACACAAAAACAAAGGTCGTGGTCTGTTGCATTTTATGAATGAGATATTATTTTGACAGAGTAAAACTATACAAAATGTATATACTTGCTATGCATTGCCATTTTATCTCCTTCTCATGCCTCATGTGTCTCTCCGTCCTTATACCTCCCTGGCTCTACAGCCATGCCCCCCCCAATGTATTTCCAGCCTCAGACCCCCTGTGTCTCTCCAGTCTTTTTATTTCCCCAATGTCTCCTCAGCCTTATGTACTCCTTGTGTCTCTCCAGTCTCACGCACACCCAGTGTCTCTCCAGCCTCATGTCACCCATGTTTTTACAGCCTCATTCCACCCCCTGTGCTTCTCCAGCCTCATGCTATGCTGTGTCTATCATTCAAGTAAGAAGGGCAATCAATAATGAAACTTTCAGGGCCCCAATTTTTTTTCTACTTCTATCTATCTATCTATCTATCTATCTATCTATCTATCTATCTATCTATCGTGTCTCACTCTCTGGGGGGTTTCTACATCTATCTATCTATCTATCTATCTATCTATCTATCTATCTATCTATCTATCTATCTATCTACAGTGCATCCGGAAAGTATTCACAACACTTCACTTTTTCCACATTTTGTTATGCTACAGCCTTATTCCAAAATGCAATAAATACATTCTTGTCCTCAAAATTCTACACATAATACGCCATAATGATAACGCGCAAAAAGTTTTTTTGAGATTTTTGGAAATTTAATTAAAAAAAACAGTAAGAAATCACATGTACATAAGTATTCATGGCCTTTGCCATGAAGCTCAAAATTGAGTGCAGGTGCATCCTGTTTACACTGATAATCCTTGAGATGTTCCTACAGCTTAACTGGAGTCCACCTGTGGTAAATTAAGTTGATTAGACATGATTTTGAAAGGCATACACCTGTCTATATAAGGTCCCACACTTGACAGTGCATGTCAGGGCACAAACCAAGCATGAAGTCCAAAGAATTGTCTGGAGACCTCCGAGACAGGATTGTCTGGAGGCACAAATCTGGGGAAGGGTACAGAAAAGTATCTGCTGCTTTGAAGGTCCCAATGAGCACAGTGGCCTCCATCATCTGTAAATGGAAGAAGTTTGGAACCACCAGGACTCTTCCTAGAGTCGGCCAGCCATCCAAACTGAGTGATAGGGGGAGAAGGGCCCTAATCAGGGAGGTGGCCAAGAACCAGATGGTCACTCTGTCAGAGCTACAGCATTCCTCCTACGGAAGCCACTCCTTAGTAAAAAGCACATGGCAGCCTGCCTGGAGTTTTCCAAATTGCACCTGAAGGATTCTCAGACCATGAGAGACAAAGATTGAACTCTTTGGCATGAATGCCAGCTGTTATGTTTGGAAGAAACCAGGCAACGCTCATCACCAGGCCAATACCGTCCCTACAGTGAAGCATGGTGGTAGCAGCATCATGCTGTGGGGATGTTTTTCAGCGGCAGGAACTGGGAGTCAGGGTAGAGGGAAAGATGAATGCAGTAATGTACAGAGACATCCTGGATGAAAACCTGCTCCAGAGTGCTCTTGACCACAGACTGGACGATGGTTCATCTTTCAGCAGGACAACGACCCTAAGCACACAGCCAAGATATCAAAGGAGTGGCTTCAGGACAACTCTGTGAATGTCCTTCAGTGGCCCAGCCAGAGCCCAGACTTGAATCCAATTGAACATCTCTGGAGAAATCTGAAAATGGCTGTGCACCGACGCTTCCCATCCAACCTGATGGAGCTTCAGAGATGCTGCAAAGAGGAATGGGTGAAACTGCTCAAAGATAGGTGTGCCAAGCTTGTGGCATCATATTCAAAAAGACTTAGGGCTGTAATTGCTGCCAAAGGTGCATCATCAAAGTATTGAGCAAAGGTTGTGAATACTTATGTACATGTGATTTCTTAGTTTGTTTGTTTTTTATTAAATTTGCAAAAATCGCATGAAAACTTTTTATACATTGTCATTATGGGGTATTATGTGTAGAATTTTGAGGACAAAAATTTATTTATTCCATTTAGGAATAAGGCTGTAACATAACAAAATGTGGAAAAAGTGAAGCGTTGTGAATACTTTCTGGATGCACTGTATCTATCTATCTATCTATCTATCTATCTATCTATCTATCTATCTATCTATCTATCTAACTATCTACAGAGTCTCACTCTGTGGGGGGTTTCTACATCTATTTATGTACAGTGTCACTCTTTGGGGGGTTTCTATATCTATCTATCTATCTATCTATCTATTTATCTATCTATCTATCTATCTATGTCTGTCTGTCTACAGTCTCTCACTCTCTGGGGGATTTCTACATTCCGTCATTTGGACCTCAAGGTCCTTGCAAGGGCAGCAAACCCACTGGACCTTGCTGGATGTTGTCATATTGTTGCTGGTTGCAAAGGGGCCCCCATAACATTTCAGGCTTCAGGGCCACAAAAATATAGATCCGCCACTGATCACTTTGCTGCTCCAGTGACACTTAATAATAAATTGTGGCCATAACTGATTTTCCATGGCTATGATAAGCTTTTATAGAAATTATTGTTATCATTGTGTATTGATAAATAGACACATAAATCTGCTTTAGATGAAAATTATCTGCACGTTATGTACATTACGTGTAATGTAGTTCTAAGAAGGTATTAAACTTAAAGTGGAACAGTCACGTGTGAAGATACACTGCAGTACCAGCTACAGATGCAAACAGCACTTTGCTAAAGGTCGTCATTTATGCATAATAGCTTTATATCTCCCACGCCCCAAGCTGCACCCACCGGGGCCAAAGAATCGGCAGCATCAGGTGCCAAGATTATTCCCTGGGTAAAAGTATTATGTACTGTGGGGGCCATTCATGAAAGCTTGGAGAGAGATACATTTGTGGTGAGAGATATGGGAGTCTAGTTACTAAGCCTTGGATGGAGATAAAGTACCAACCAATCAGTTCCTAACTGTCATTTTTCAAACACAGCCTGTGACATGGCAGTTAGGAGCTGATTGGTTGGTACTTTATCTTCATTTACTTTATCTCCATCCAAGACTTAGTAAATAGGCCCCAAAGTACTAGCCAATAAGCTCCTAACTGTCAGTTTCCAAACACAGCCTGTAAAGTTACAGTTAGGAGATGATTGGTTGGTACTTTATCTCCATCCACTTTATCTCTCGCCAAGCTTTCATGATATAAGCCAATGAGCAGGACAATTGACAGAGTTGTTTTCAACTATACATACCTGAGGGCCAGAGAGGTTAGGGGGAATGTGACTGTCAGCGAGAATAATCTCAAATGAATCTTCAAACATTTCTCCTCCATGATGCTTATAGTAAATAATGCCACTGAATAAATCTCTTTGCAGAAAGGTGGTCACAGGATAAGCTTATGATGGGAATAAAGAAATAGTGTATTAAAACAAAACATGTTTATTTGTAATATTTGTAAAGTTTGCCCAATGATTATATAATAAAGACTAACTTGTTGGCAAAATGAAAAATATTCATGCACTGGAATGTTTTATCTTTTCTTTTAAATGTGACATTTTTGGTAGAACATTCACATATGCATCCACATCATAGATTCACTTAAAAATGATGCCTATCAACAGTCATACATATTTTACAAATTGCGTATCAACAGTCATACATATTTACAAACAATTTGTACTTGTCTCAAGAACTGCAACTTGCTCACAGCAATCTGTTATTTGCAAACACGGGAGCCAGAGAGGTTCTTTAGGTTTGGAATGTTTGCTTTTAACTTCTGAAAACAATAAAATATATTATCAATTGTGATAAATCTAAGGGCTCAATCCAATTACTAGCGATGTACTTGTGGGCGCGAGTTATCGCGACAGCGCCCGCACTTGACAGCAGCCAGGATTCGCTTAAGAGTGCTCGCAGCCCCATAGGGTTCCGAGCAAAAAATTAAGCGAATTCGGGCTCAGAGCAGGCTGTGATGGGTGCGAGGTGCCGGTCCAATGCCGATGTTTTAGCGGCATTGCAATGGCAACTCGCACCCCCCGCATATAATTGAATTGACCCCTCAGTATGATATGTGTTAACTATGATGTAAAAAACAAGCAATGACCCCCAGTAATACCTAATGCATTTTGTCCTGGTTTCTTCATAATGTTTCCAGCCTCTGACTGCTTTGTAATATTGAAGTGAATGTAATCATCACTTGAGTCCATGTCAGAGGCACACAGCATTGAGCCTTGAATAAGAACTATTTGGCCTTCCAAGAGCTCAATGACAGTATTTGCGATGAGAAAAGGAGGACTGTCATCTTTAGGAAGGATGTTAATTGGGAACTTATGTCGAATGCTGTGTCGCCCATCAAATATTCTGAAAACGACAAAATCTTTGGTTGTGTCACTGTCATCATGATGATAGCAGACAACTCCAGACTGAATGTCCTTTATGGTGAACATGAATCCTTTCCCTCCTGAGTACAGAACACAAGAGTTTGTGTTAGCAAGACTTGACACTTTTTTGTATTAATTACATAATAATAAAATTACAGATATGATGTTGACATACTAGTTTGGGTTTACTTTTATGCGAATAGGCATGAAGAAAGATAAATTACAAATTTACCATGCACAGACTTAACAGAGTCCCAGTATATAATGCCAGCATGTGCTACAGAATACAACAGTGGATGACAAAACAATATATAATTTGCTTGTGGCTGAAGGAAGCAGAACATATTTTGACCCCTTTGGGGCAGGTGAAGGGGACTTCCCTTTTATTTTTGTGGCAATGACACAGTTAACAACTGTGCGTAACCTGTGGTTTTATTTTGGGGTTTATGTACTAAGCCTTGGAGAGAGAGATAAAGTATACACACATAAATTACCAACCAATCAGCTCCTAACTGTAATTTTTCAAACACAGCCTGTAAAGTGACAGTTAGTAGCTGATTGGTTGGTACTTTATCTCCCTCCAAGGCTTAGTAAATCCACCCCTTTATGCCTAATATTTTAAACATGGTTTTATTTCCTTTTTGGAATTAGTATATCTGTGCATGTAAATATAATATTTGAGCCCAAGTAAACACTGATTTTTTTACAGTAGTGTAATATATGTATATGGTTTTAGGTTTTGTGGTGTGTTTAACAAGTATGTAGAAAATGATAGAAAAGAGTCCATTCTACATACTACTAATGGGTTACACATATACAGACTCGACACTAATGTATGATCACACATCACTGATTCCAGATTTGTTAATGTCCATTGCCATTTGTCAAAGTTCCATACCAATTTGTATAACTTATTTGTGTAAAAGCTGAGCCACATAAACTACAAGATTTTCCCTAATCTCTCAATTTTTCAGTTCAACGATTTGTTCCGGGCCTGTGGAAATTCAATTTATTTGGAATATTTAATAGCCAGAGGATTACAGGCTATCAACTCAAATCTGACATCTAGGTGGATTTACAAGTCTGCTATTTAGGGGTTTAGCAGAATTAAATAAGGTGACTTCTAACCTCTCCAGTGATCAAGAGGCTTAAACATATTGCAGTCCTTTCCTTCCACTCAAAAGACAGATAATGTGAGATTTAGAAGAATCCAATATTAAACAATATAGAAGAGAAAATACTCTGCCGGACTGGATGGAGAGCCTGCTTGGCATTGACAGAACAGTAGCAGGTGTGCTCTTTAGATTTGGTGTTGTTAGATGTATATTTTGTTCAAAGTTCACTTAGTTCCTTGGGCTTGTCTCTCTGAGGCAGATACAAGTAGCAGACAACAAAATGGAAACACCTACTATAAAGTCACATAACAGGGAGTTAGTTATCCATTGCATGCATCCAGTATAGCTTATATGCACTGTGGTATAATGTATTGATGTGTGAGGGAAGGATTCAGTGCCATTCTCTCATAAGAAAGTCAGACGCCTGGTCTGTGGTGGTAAGTGATGTCTAGGTGTTGTTCCGGGAAAATCCCATAAATATTTAATTGGGATCTGATCTGATGACTCAGAACATCATTATATAAAGATAATAGCAGTGTCATGCTCTTTAAACTACTTTGTTGCACTCTTATTCTGGAAGACACCCCTCACATCAGGAAATAAATATACAACATTGGATGAAGAAGATCACTCTGTAACATTAGGTAACAATTAGCAGTGACCTTGCCTTCTAAGGTGATTACTGCATGTTAGAAAATCTTTCTCAGTGACACTACAGAACCCATCACTGTTGGATGTCAACATTATGACCGGAATCGGTATAACATACCGCCGGACGTGAGCCCGGCGGATGTAATACCGACGCCGAAAGACAGAAGAGTGGAGATCCCGACAAGGTAAATAACTATACTATACCTAACCTTTCTCCCCTCCTAACCCTCCCTTAGGGGAGCCTAACCCTAGCCTCCTCCCCTAGTGCCTAACCATAACCACCCCCCAGGGGTGCCTAAACCTAACCCCCCCTCCCTGCACCCTGAACCTATCTCTCCTGGGGGGGTGCCTAACCCTAGCCCCCCTTCCCCTAGCTTAACCCTCCCGGGGGGGTGCCTAACCCTAAGTCCCCCCGGGAGCCCCTAAACCTAACCCTCCCCCCCTCCGCTGCTGTCTGCTCCCGATGCCCGGCATACCTTCGTTCGGCATGCCGGGCGTCGGGATTTCGGCGGGTGGATTATGATAGGCATTGGGATTTCGATGCCTATCATTAGTCCCATGCCGGGATTTGACAGTCAGGAAGCCGGCGGTCGGCATTTCGATCGCCGATTTCCTGACCGCATACCCAGGACCACATCCCCAATGTTGAAATGTGATAGGGTCTCATGAATCATTTTTCTTAATGGATTTTATGTTTCAATCAGTGAAAAGCATGGCAAAATGAACCAGTAGAGAAGTTACCCATAGCAACCAACCAGCTCTGATGTAGCATTTATCAAGTACAGTCTATAAAATAATAAGTAGGAGCCGATTGGTTGCTATGAGCAACGTCTCCACTAGTCCACTTCTCCGCTGCTTGATACATAAACCCCAAAGTACCAACCAATCAGCTCCTAACTGTCACTTTACAGACTGTGTTTGGAAGTTAGGAGCTGATTGGTTGGTACTTTATCTCTGTACACTTTATCTATCTCCAAGGCTTAGTACATCTACCCCTTGGACTTTTAAACTAAGACGCAAAATATTCCTTAGAAAGAGTGTATAGTTCCTTTAATGTTATACAAAAGTACAGTAAGTGCAATTCATGTCTCAAGAGATTTACAATTTATATCAGAAATGTCTTGACAAATGCACTCTGTAATTGTAGTTTGTCATATTAACTGTGAAGTTGTGTGTAACAAATACACCAGATCATGCGGTAATGGGGTTTCACATGTGTTGGCCCCCGTACCTTCTCAGAAGAGCACAGCACTGGTCCCTGGAGTGCCTGCACTAGAATCCATTAAATTCTATACCACTGTTACTGTTGTAAGGAAATTCTGATTACATTTTAATATTACAGTCTATGGAAACAATTACTGACTACAATTTTTCACACTAAAGGGATTCTTTGCATATTAAAATGATTTGTATGACAAATATTGATTGCACATGAGAAAATATGAAGCTTTACCTCTTAAAGTAATACGTCCATGCTGCAACCCATCCACAATTACCAGGTGTACTGCATTTATATTATCATTATCTACCACTTGAAACTGTTCCCATGTGATTGCTCGAGACTGACCCTCCAACAGATCAAGACCTATACAAAGCAGATTCATTTGCAGATTAATTCTACATTACATGCTCTCTGAGATATTACTTCATATAGGAATCTGGTCCAGAACCATAATTACCCTTTGGACCCAGGGAAAGACAGGCTTAGCTCATACTTGAGCACTCTTAGAAAGTCAGAGAAAATCCCCACTTTTGTGATGTTATCCCAGACTCCCAGGAGGGCAGAACAGCCTCCGAGATCCCACCCCGTCCCCAAAGAAGTGAGTAGCCTGGGAGCTCGGTGACATGATTTGTGGTGAATTGCCGTCCCCAGCCCCATGCAGGACATTGCAGCAATTAGCATCAGTACACAGTAGGAGATGGGGCTGTAATGATGTGACTCACAAGACCATGCCTCCTGCATCTATCACTTGTACCTTTCCTCCTGGAGGGGAGCTGAAGAAAAGTGACTAGTACGGCTCAGGGCACTACTACTCAATGGGTGGCAGAGAATTATTTCATGTTAATTGTCTCAACTTGTCTTGCTAAAAACTAAAAGCACTTTTTTGTGATTGTTTCTGCCCTTGTCCATTTGTGTCACAAGTCTCATTTTATACCTGTTCTATGATGAAAAACACCTCATGCTATTTTGTTTCCAATGTTTACAATGTTCCAGCAACCCACGTATTGAAGTAAACCAATGGAAGAAAAGCAGAGTGGGCTGATGTGTGATCATATATATAACCTATGACAGAATATCACACATCTCTGTTTTCCATTTTAAAGTTCCTATCGCAAATGTAAACAAAAACTGTAAAATACTGTTTTGCTAAATGCTTCCCAATCCTTTTATAAATAATGTGTCTAAGCTCACACAAGAAACCACTATGTTATAGTCTATTCTAGGATACATCCATCTAAAGTGCAGAAATGTCAGGAAGTGCTGCATTACCACATGGACATGGGATCCAATTAAATAAATGCAAAAGAACGTTGCAATCTACAGTATATAAAATGACAATATATTTTTGTGCACTATGGGGCGGAATGTATCTCTTTCTGCGGGAGCTAATGGCGAGCTTTAGCATATGGCGCATGCGAAGAAGCAAATGTACATATTTCTGTGCACCTCTGTATGATTCTAAGTTGGACAGATTTATGGGGCCCATTTATTAAGGATCGCATTTTGCAATGCGATCAGGGCATGCAGTACCGCCCATGATCGCATTGCAAAATGCGATCATACCGGCCGAATGTATGACCCGGCACATGCAGGGAGACGGGCTCCGAAAAGAGCCCGTCCCTGCGATGTGGCCGGAGCGCATTCCGGGCTGCTGCGCATGCGCAGTCCCGTGGACTGCACATGAGCGGCGCTCATTGCCAGCGGAGGGATCTGGAAGATCCCTCCGCTGGCTGAAATGCGGGTAAGTGCCCAAAGGACACAGCGGCTAACGCTATCTTAAGATAGCGTTAGCTGCTGGGGCCAATATTGGGAATGCTTCGCATTCCTGATATTGATACATTTGGTAGCATCGCATCCCCCATGAGGCGACTGCCGGCGGCAATGGAGGGATCGCAGCAGGTATCTCCGATACCTGCTGCGGTCCCTCTTTCATACATCCGGGGGATACTAAGTATTTGAGGTAAACCCCCGAAAATAGGTGTTTTCAGGGAATTTACCTCAAATGCACTTTGATAAATGGGCCCCTTTGTTGGATCTGCCTATGTAAGAGTGTTTCAAAGCATGTACTGGGCAGTAACAATGCGACTCCACGTAACTGTCCTTTTGTGAGTGTCGTGTGTGTGCAGCTAGAGGTCCGTGCTATTCTGACTGGTGTGTACGGAGAAGGGAAGCCTGTTTTAGACAGATCACTTGCACTTCGCAGGGGGCTGGTGCAAGTGTTTAATTTACTAATTTACTAATGATGCCGGTTGAGGCAATGGAGTGGCTTCCTGCATGCAACCGCACCGATCGACATATTATTATCTATGGAAAGTTGCATTAGCATATGGTAGTAAGACAGGCTTCTACATCATCACACAAATACAGTCACTTTGAGTCCTACTCAGAATCAGCCCATACATGTACTGATCCAGTGTCGGACTGGGGCATAAAGGGCCCACCGGGGGAATGTAGTGTAGGGGCTCATGCTTAAGGGGTGTGGTCAGACCCCAGAGATGCTTGACTAACCAATAGGCAAATCTGGTTGTAGTTTCTATAGAAAGGAGACAAGCACCCATGTTGATCAGTGGTATTACTCCACCAGGTAACTGACCAAATAATTGAGTAACAGTGTATGATTTGAGGTCTGGAACCTGACACCTAGAGTAGGGGGGTGGGCCCTCAGGCAGTGGGGCCCACCGGGGATTTCCCCTGTACTCCTGTGGGCCAGTCCAACACTGTACTGATCACATTGAAATAACACATCAAGGTTAGTATTACTTCAACATGTGAACATGCTGAACTAGGGCCAAGAAATGACCTCCACTGCATTCTGCAACACATTTGCCAGAACTTTGGCTTACTATTTCTAATAGTATATAAAATTGTATATGGCTATAGCACTGATGAGATGTCACTAACATAAAACCAGTAATTACTGCAAAATGAATTAAATTAAATCTAAAAACTCACCCATATTCCAAGATACTCGGGGGGCATTTGTGTCAGTAGTTCTAATAGATATATAAACTGCAATGGGGGAACTCCTTTCAAAAAAGAAATCATGAACTTCAAACTCCACCTATAGACAAGAATTTCTCAGGTTTGCAATTAAATAAATAAATAATTAAACGAATAATTAAATATATATAAATATACCATCTAGTATTGAATAAACTATTTATTCTGATGTTTCAGTCTACCATGGTGATTTTTATCAAGGGCAATCATCAGTCTTTGACAAAAGTCTCCTTGGGAGACTGAAATGGAATATTATGTTGGATTTACCATCTCCTCAATGCGCACAGTGGAGATGGACAGACCTAGAAGAGGAGGTCCTGCTGTTGGGAACATGGTAAGTAAGGGAGCGGGGTGGGTAGTGGATACCAGAGCCGTAACTAGACATTTTGGTGCCCTCTGCCTGAAAGAGCATTAGTGCCCCCACTCCAAATACTTTAAATAGGGACAGGGCGTGGGGAATAGTACCCCCAAATCAAATTATGCCACACAGAAGTGCCCTATACACATTATGCCACACAGTAATGTCCCTTACACATTATGCCACACAGTAATGCCTCTTACACATTGTGCCACACAGTAATGCCCCGTACACATTATGTCACACAGTAATGCCCCTTACACATTATGCCACACAGTAATGCACCTTACACATTATGCAACACAATATAATCCCTTTACACATTATGCCACACAGTAATGCTCCTTACACGTTATACCACACAATAATGCCCCTTACACATTATTCCATTCCACTAATGCCTCTAGGTACAGAGAGACTTACAATTATCATGATTCCTGTATCTTATATATAAAATCCATTGGTCTGTTTGTTTGCTTGTCCAGTTATGCATTCGGACACCCCTGTACCGGTTGAGATGAAGCCAATGTGAAGTGGTCCAGTTGGATCTTGACCAGGCTTTACGGGGGTTGGACCTCCCGTTGGTGTTCGCTGTGCAGAACTTTGACCCGTGGAGACTATTCGGAGCCTTCCGCTGTTTGGATTTGGATGAAAACTTCAGAGAGGTAACATTGGATCCCAGAAGACATACTAGGGTGTTGAGGTTCCGGTCAGTCCTCCCGTTGGTGTATGTTGAGCAGAACTTTGACCTGAGGAGCCTGTTCTGGACCTTCCACTGGATGGATTGGGTGAAAACTTCACAGAGGGGTTGCAATTGGTCTGGGATGCCTGGCAATTGGTCTGGGATGCCTAACTTAATAACTTGCACACTAGGGGCCTGATTCAGACTTGGGAATAGAGTGAGATATCTCTTTCAACTGTGAACCTGAACAAACCATATTGCAATGCAAGGGGTGTAAATACATAATTTTTTTTACATGTGGGGTAAATACTGGTTGCTTTTGCATGTAGCCCACAAATACTGCACAGCTTTATTATTACTCTACAATTTAGATGTCAGTTTGGAAACACTCCTTCCAAATCTAAATCTCTGCACATTTTAAATCTGCCCCACCTGCAGTGCAGCATGGTTTCACCCAGATAATCAGTTGAGAGAGATATCTCACTCTATTCCCAAGTCTGAATCAGGGCCTAGGTCCCTGTTGGACATCCCATTGGTGTAGGCTGGGCAGAACTTTGACCTGGGGAGCCTGTTCTGGGCCTCCCACTGGATGGATTTGGATAAAACTGCACAGATGGGTGGCAATTGGTCTGGGATGCCTAACTTAATAACTTTTAAAATTTAAACTGGGCAACTCCGGGTACTTCAGCTAGTTAGGAATAAATAGGAATTCTACTATACAACACTAGTTCTGCTGCTAGATCAGACTTGGGCAATCTGTTTCTGCAGAGCAAATATTGCCTAACAGAGCTAAGTAAAGATAGTGACAGTGATAGAGACTGTGGCACTGATTCAGAGCCGGACCCTCTGACAGAGCGCTCGCTCTGAATCAGGGCCAGCCCTCTTACTTTTTTGAGCGGCCTCCTGGCCGCTTGCATAGCTGTGGGTGCACCCACAACTATAGCGAGCGGCCAAAATGATGGTCGCGATGGTCAAGACCTTCGCGACCATCGGGCTTGCGATGAGACCCTTGCAGTAGGGTCTCGCTGCCACAAGCCCTGGAGTACTTTTGGCTCTATCAGAGCCAAAAGCACTCCCACTGACATCACTAGTGATGTCAGTGGGGCCGGCCCCAGACGGTAGGCGTTCCCATGGGAACGCCTCTGTCTGGGCAACCACGCCCCCGGCACGCCCACCAAAGGGGGCGTGCTGTCAATCACCATCGACAGCACACCCCCTTTGGTGCAAGACCCATAATAACGGCTTGGCCATCGTTATTCGGGTCTCGCGCATGCACAGAGCTAAGTAAGGAGGGTGATGGTGATAGAGACTGTGTGCACAGAGCTAAGTAAGGAGGGTGATAGTGATAGAGACTGTGTGCACAGAGCTAAGTAAGGAGGGTGATGGTGATAGAGACTGTATGCACAGAGCTAAGTTAGGTGGGTGATGGTGATAGAGGCTGTAAGCACAGAGCTAAGTAAGGTGGGTGATGGTGATAGAGGCTGTATGCACAGAGCTAAGTAAGGAGGGTGACAGCGATAGAGGCTGTATGCACAGAGCTAAGTAAGGAGGGTGATGGTGATAGAGACTGTGTGCACAGAGCTAAGTAAGGAGGGTGATGGTGATAGAGACTGTGTGCACAGAGCTAAGTAAGGAGGGTGATGGTGATAGAGGCTGTATGCACAGAGCTAAGTAAGGTGGGTGATGGTGATAGAGGCTGTATGCACAGAGCTAAGTAAGGTGGGTGATGGTGATAGAGGCTGTATGCACAGAGCTAAGTAAGGAGGGTGACAGCGATAGAGGCTGTATGCACAGAGCTAAGTAAGGAGGGTGATGGTGATAGAGACTGTGTGCACAGAGCTAAGTAAGGAGAGTGATGGTGATAGAGACTGTGTGCACAGAGCTAAGTAAGGAGGGTGATGGTGATAGAGACTGTATGCACAGAGCTAAGTAAGGAGGGTGATGGTGATAGAGGCTATGTGCACAGAGCTAAGTAAGGAGGGTGATGGTGATAGAGACTGTATGCACAGAGCTAAGTAAGGTGGGTGATGGTGATAGAGGCTGTATGCACAGAGCTAAGTAAGGAGGGTGATGGTGATAGAGACTGTGTGCACAGAGCTAAGTAAGGAGGGTGATGGCGATAGAGGCTGTATGCACAGAGCTAAGTAAGGAGGGTGATGGTGATAGAGACTGTATGCACAGAGCTAAGTAAGGTGGGTGATGGTGATAGAGACTGTGTGCACAGAGCTAAGTAAGGAGGGTGATGGTGATAGAGACTGTATGCACAGAGCTAAGTAAGGAGGGTGATGGTGATAGAGACTGTGTGCACAGAGCTAAGTAAGGAGGGTGATGGTGACAGAGACTGTGTGCACAGAGCTAAGTAAGGAGGGTGATGGTGATAGAGACTGTATGCACAGAGCTAAGTAAGGTGGGTGATGGTGATAGAGACTGTGTGCACAGAGCTAAGTAAGGAGGGTGATGGTGATAGAGACTGTATGCACAGAGCTAAGTAAGGAGGGTGATGGTGATAGAGACTGTGTGCACAGAGCTAAGTAAGGAGGGTGATGGTGACAGAGACTGTGTGCACAGAGCTAAGTAAGGAGGGTGATGGTGATAGAGACTGTATGCACAGAGCTAAGTAAGGAGGGTGATGGTGATAGAGACTGTGTGCACAGAGCTAAGTAAGGAGGGTGATGGTGATAGAGACTGTATCCACAGAGCTAAGTAAGGTGGGTGATGGTGATAGAGGCTGTATGCACAGAGCTAAGTAAGGAGGGTGATGGTGATAGAGACTGTGTGCACAGAGCTAAGTAAGGAGGGTGATGGTGATAGAGGCTGTATGCACAGAGCTAAGTAAGGTGGGTGATGGTGATAGAGGTTGTATGCACAGAGCTAAGTAAGGTGGGTGATGGTGATAGAGGCTGTATGCACAGAGCTAAGTAAGGAGGGTGACAGCGATAGAGGCTGTATGCACAGAGCTAAGTAAGGAGGGTGATGGTGATAGAGACTGTGTGCACAGAGCTAAGTAAGGAGGGTGATGGTGATAGAGACTGTGTGCACAGAGCTAAGTAAGGAGGGTGATGGTGATAGAGACTGTATGCACAGAGCTAAGTAAGGAGGGTGATGGTGATAGAGACTGTATGCACAGAGCTAAGTAAGGAGGGTGATGGTGATAGAGACTGTATGCACAGAGCTAAGTAAGGAGGGTGATGGTGATAGAGACTGTGTGCACAGAGCTAAGTAAGGAGGGTGATGGTGATAGAGACTGTATGCACAGAGCTTAGTAAGGAGGGTGATGGTGATAGAGACTGTGTGCACAGAGCTAAGTAAGGAGGGTGATGGTGATAGAGACTGTGTGCACAGAGCTAAGTAAGGAGGGTGATGGTGATAGAGACTGTATGCACAGAGCTAAGTAAGGAGGGTGATGGTGATAGAGACTGTGGGCCTGATTCAGACCCACTCGCGAGCGGCTGTCCACTCGCAAGTGGGTCGATGGTGTCCACTGCGCATGCGCATGACGGAGGGAGCTCCGTTGTGCGCATGCGCGAGACGCGACGAGCAAAGGACTTTCCTTCGCTCGTTGTGTCTGATCAAAGGGGACGTGCTATCGATGTTGATTGACAGCACGCCCCCTTTGGTGGGCGTGCCTGCCAGACGGAGGCGTTCCCAAGGAACGCCTACCGTCAGAAGCCGGCCCCACTGACATCACTAGTGATGTCAGTGGGAGTGATTTTGGCTCTGATAGAGCCAAAATCGCTCCTGGCCTTGCGGTTGAGAAACTCAACCGCAGGCTTCTGCTCGCACTGGCGATGGTCGCGATGGTCAAGACCATCGCGACCATCATCCTGCACGCTTGTATAGGCTGTGGGTGGTGACCCACAGCTATACGAGCGTCCAGGAGGACGCTCCATATTTATGGAGGTGGGCCCTGATTCAGAGCGAGCGCTCTGGTCAGAGCGTCCGGCTCTGAATCAGGGCCTGTGTGCACAGAGCTAAGTAAGGAGGGTGATGGTGACAGAGACTGTGTGCACAGAGCTAAGTAAGGAGGGTGATGGTGATAGAGACTGTGTGCACAGAGCTAAGTAAGGAGGGTGATGGTGATAGAGGCTGTATGCACAGAGCTAAGTAAGGTGGGTGATGGTGATAGAGGCTGTATGCACAGAGCTAAGTAAGGAGGGTGACAGCGATAGAGGCTGTATGCACAGAGCTAAGTAAGGAGGGTGATGGTGATAGAGACTGTGTGCACAGAGCTAAGTAAGGAGGGTGATGGTGATAGAGACTGTGTGCACAGAGCTAAGTAAGGAGGGTGATGGTGATAGAGACTGTATGCACAGAGCTAAGTAAGGAGGGTGATGGTGATAGAGACTGTATGCACAGAGCTAAGTAAGGAGGGTGATGGTGATAGAGACTGTATGCACAGAGCTAAGTAAGGAGGGTGATGGTGATAGAGACTGTGTGCACAGAGCTAAGTAAGGAGGGTGATGGTGATAGAGACTGTATGCACAGAGCTTAGTAAGGAGGGTGATGGTGATAGAGACTGTGTGCACAGAGCTAAGTAAGGAGGGTGATGGTGATAGAGACTGTGTGCACAGAGCTAAGTAAGGAGGGTGATGGTGATAGAGACTGTATGCACAGAGCTAAGTAAGGAGGGTGATGGTGATAGAGACTGTGGGCCTGATTCAGACCCACTCGCGAGCGGCTGTCCACTCGCAAGTGGGTCGATGGTGTGCACTGCGCATGCGCATGACGGAGGGAGCTCCGTTGTGCGCATGCGCGAGACGCGACGAGCAAAGGACTTTCCTTCGCTCGTTGTGTCTGATCAAAGGGGACGCGCTGTCGATGTTGATTGACAGCACGCCCCCTTTGGTGGGCGTGCCTGCCAGACGGAGGCGTTCCCAAGGAACGCCTAGCGTCAGAAGCCGGCCCCACTGACATCACTAGTGATGTCAGTGGGAGTGATTTTGGCTCTGATAGAGCCAAAATCGCTCCTGGCCTTGCGGTTGAGAAACTCAACCGCAGGCTTCTGCTCGCACTGGCGATGGTCGCGATGGTCAAGACCATCGCGACCATCATCCTGCACGCTTGTATAGGCTGTGGGTGGTGACCCACAGCTATACGAGCGTCCAGGAGGACGCTCCATATTTATGGAGGTGGGCCCTGATTCAGAGCGAGCGCTCTGGTCAGAGCGTCCGGCTCTGAATCAGGGCCTGTGTGCACAGAGCTAAGTAAGGAGGGTGATGGTGACAGAGACTGTGTGCACAGAGCTAAGTAAGGAGGGTGATGGTGATAGAGACTGTGTGCACAGAGCTATGTAAAGAGGGTGATGGTGATAGATACTGTGGGAATGATACTGAGTTGCACGCAATGTGGCCTGCAAGTATGAATGGTTACAGCAGCCGATTGACTACCTTATGCTAATGCCAGTATATGTATGGCTTCAGGCGTATAGTCAATTACCCACTGTTTTTCCATCTGCAGCCTCAACCATCATTACTTGTATCAGCACTTACCCTTACCCTGTACTTGGTGCAACAGATCCGTCAGAAGTTGGCATCCTGATGGTATGCGCTTTATAGCACAGAACTGACTTCCACGCCTATGACATTCCCACGTCACTCTTACAAAATGGAACACTTGCATGCATTCACAAGCTACGCCACCCAGTTGATACACAGAAATCCCCATTACACAGAGCTCACAGAGCCTCCATCATGGCGCTTATACATGTTGCAGCACATGCGCAGTTGCCCAATTACTACATGCATCCGTCCGCCTGTGGACTTGCATGGGACTCAGGGCCTGTATGTGCATGTTACTGTCCAATTACACTATTGTAACCGTAAATATATATAAACTTATTTTATAAAAAACACAGTTTGATCAGCAGCAAATGAACCTCCACAAATTATACACTGTTTATTTACCTCCAAATTTCTTCTTTCAATGTGACTACTGTTTGGTGGCTGATATGCTATGAGCATCTCATTAAGATCTTTCCAAGTGAAAGATGTAATGGGCTTGGTGTGATCATTGAGGTTTGTAATGAATCCTTCACGTGGAGGGTCTGTAATGTTGAAGATTAGCAGAGGTTTGCTTGTTTCACTGTCCTCTGCATCAACTGCTGCTGTGGTCAATGGAGTGAGAATGAACTGATCCACTTCTAAAATAAACATCGACATGAATGCAGCCTTGGGGATCTGATTGGGCATTGCGTCCCGAATGTGGACTGGAATCCAAGCATGTTCTGACTGTAAAAAAGGTACAAATGTATATCACATATTTAGTATACTGTAGAATTCAAAAGATCATGTTTTAAATCAATCAATAAATCAATCAATCAATCAATCAATAAATAAATAGCTATGAACATTTATCTTTTAAACCATCCACAATCTCAAAGGGTCCTGGATTCTACATCTAGCTACACTGCATAGCATGTTCTTATTTATTATAAATATGTAATACACTTTCAGTACTCATTTAGAACAATTGTATTATTATTATATTTACTATTACTTTTATTAGATTAGCTCAGGGCTGTATAGGCATGCAGCTATTAAGTGGCCTAATTTTTTGTAATTGGTTAGTGGTAGGAACCTGTTGCTAGGTAGATTCTTTGTTGGATTTTTATTGAGTGGTTTAAAGGAGTTAGCCTATGCGTATAGTTTGGGGCGTATACCTTTTAGGGGGCTATTTAAGGGGAGATTTGAATTTGGTTCAGCCTCTTTTCAGTTTGGAAGTCCCACCCAAAGCCATTACTATTATCTGTTTGTTTGTCTTACTAAATCTTTTAGTAACTTTAAGCACAGCTTAAAAGGCGGTAAGGTGCTACTAGCCACATGTGGCATAAGTGGTCATTACCCTTTTGATTGTGACCACTTGGTGAGTTTGGGGGGGTGGGGAGAGGGAGTGACTGGGATTAGCTGTGCCTCCCTTTGAACTACAATGTCAGTTGTCACCACTACGCAGTCTATGCCTGTGGGGGGGAGCAATCACACTGATCGCACACCCCTCCCTGTCATTGCGTCTTCCCAACATGCAGTGCTGCTACGCGGCGCTTCAAAAATAATTTTTTACAATTTTCTTTGTCCTAAGGGGGCGTGACCATGCGTCCCACTATTAGGCCATGCCTCCTTCCCCTCAGGCCGGTGCTGACTCAGCGCCCCTTATTAAACCCATTATATAATAGTTGGCTATATTATTTATATAGTATTTACCAGGAAGAAATACATTGAAAGTCACCTCTGATGTTCAAGTATTTCATCATATAGAGTATATACTTCTCTAAATGAACATGAACATTGTAGGTGTTCTTTAAAGGACAACAATTAAGGTGTTTCCAGTGCACACTCATATAAAACTGTAATTTAGGATATTGTCACTCCAGAAACTTACATATTTATTCATAATATTATCTTAATCAGTTGAATATGTACATATGGCCTGAGTCACTACGGAACGCTATTGCGATTGCAGTTGTGATTATGCACGGAGGACTGCTGCGAAAATATCCTAATGAATGCAATCGCAAAGCCGTTGCACAGCCAGCACAGAGACGCCCACTACCACTAGCTCACATCCATAATACCTTGCAGTCCTGTGTATACATCTGTAACATCTGCCCCTCTCACTGCTGCGTATGCTGTCGCAGTGGCTAATTTATGCACGACCATACAATTGCAATCAAAAGGACAGGCACGCCTGCGTTTCTCCGACCACTACCCCGTCACTACCCCCATACGCTGACCTCCCGTCACTTTCATTTTGCATGAATGCAATGCTAGCTCATGTAAGCGCACTGCGGGGCATACGCATGTGCAGTACGCACCATCGACCAATCTGCGTACGCTGTTGCAGTTGCGATCCGTGATGAATCAGGCCCTTAGTGTTTCTTTTAATACTAATTTAATGCTACTTTATGTTATTTTATGCAATCAGAAAGATCAAGAAATATGTCCTTGTTATTTATAATGAATACACATATTTGTTGTTGACTTAACAAAGCACCATCTGGATGACTAATGTCAGTGACAAATGTACAGTTGTACAGCAATATAAAAAAACAAGCATACAAATTAATTGCAATGCTTTCAATAAGAAAAGTTCATATACAATTAAATTCCCATAAAATTGGCTGGTGAGCAGTTACAGTATGTTATATTATTCTCCACTCTTTGCTCTTAAAAGCTGATGTATTAACATGACCAATATTTGAAATAGCATACTCCATGTTTTAACACATCATACATTTATTTTCATTAGAATGACTTAAATCATACTACCCTCTACCCTCTTGTGCTTCTCCCTACTGTAATTTAATTTATCTCTTACTCCCCACTAGGGCAACTAACACTCGGCTGCTTATGTGGGTGTATAGGTCGCTAATATAGCAATGCTTATTATACATGTCCATGTCCTGCTTTGTATTGTATTGTAAGTCACTGGTTACTTATTTTTTCATGTACTTTGTAAGGCACTGCGGAACACTTGTGGCGCCATATTAATAAATGATAATAATAATACTAGTCACAGCATATATCTAATTGGCAGCTAAGGATTACAAAAAGTAGTACTGTATGCATCTTTAAAGCTACACTATCATGAAATGCACAATTTATTATTGAGTTATCATAGGATGTATGGGGGTAAAAAAGACTGTAGCCTTGGGGGAGAGAAGGAGCTCCCAAAATAACTCCAGAGGGAATATGCAAATAACAAATTATCCCTAAATAAATGGCAAATATCAAACCAACTCTGGAACATCATTTACTAATATATTAGCTATAGTACATAAAAAACTAAGTGTTCACTGTAAGTAAGAGCCAAATGCTCTTTGTTGAATAATTAATATTTTATTATCCTTGTATTATTATCAGTTATTTACATAGCGCACACATATTCCGCAGCGCTTTACAGAGAATTTTTGTCCACTTACATCAGGCCCTGCCCCAGTGGAGCTTACAATCTATATTCCCTATCACATGCTTACACACTAGGGTTAATTTTTTGTTGGGAGCCAATTAACCTACCAGTATATTTTTGGAGTGTGGGAGGAAACCCATGCAAGCACAGAATATACAAACTCTGCACAGTCAGGGCTGTGGTGGGAATCAAACCCACGACCTCAGTGCTGTGAGGCAGTACCACTAACCATTACACCATCGGTGCTGCCCTTGTAAATAAATAGGAATTTAAAATCAACAATAATCTCAGTGTGTGATGTGCAAAAGCAATGCATTTCACAGATCCCCTGTCAGTAGTGATAATTCAGACCTTTCTGTAAATATCTGCACTCAGCACACATAGCTTAACTGTCTAATGTCACTTTAGTTTAATTTTACATTATTCTAAGAAAGAATATTTGAAATGTTACTTTTTGGATACATACTGTAGGTCTCTTTCTGGATATATATGATGTGACATACACATTAAACAACATACAGCATTTTAGATGCACTGGCTACAGGAACAACTATATTTAACATTCTTTTCTGCACACTTGAATCATGAGTGTAGGGCAATAGCCTATTTCAAACACAGGGGTCTATTTACTAAGCCTTGAATGGAGAAGTGGCGTCACAAGGGGGGTGCGGGTTGGTACCAGTGGCGTAACTATGGAGGGTGCAAGGGGTGCGGTTGCTATGGGGCCCGGCGGCTTAGGGGGCCCGGCGGCCCAGCAAGCAACCCCGCCCCTGCCGAGTCTTTTTTATTACTTTTTTGGCCGTTCCCCGGTGGGCCCGCTCAACCATGGGGGGAGGGGAGGAGGCTTATGACGCTATCATACCTCCCCTGCCAGCCGATCCATCACCAGCATGGCATGGTTGACTACTGGTTTTTTTTAATAGTAGGAAGTGAACTCTGTGCGGCAGCTGCCTGGCCTGCTCTGCCTCTTATCCACGCCCCTCCCAGGCAGTTCCAATAGAGCACTGAGTGAGAGCCTCTGGATGATGACTCACTGACTGTAGTGTTTGTGCTGTATTCCAAAGCTGCAGGTGTGTGTTTCTCATGTTGGGGGGAGGGAAGGTCTGTCAGTATGTGTGTCTGTGAGGCTGTGTGTCTGTGTATACGTGGATTCAGGAGGGGGGGCTGTGTGTTTGTATCAGTGAGGGACAGTGTATGCCTGTATCTGTCTGTGTCAGTGAGGTTGTGTCAGTGTGTCTGTGCATAGGTGGATTCAGAAGGGGGGGCTGTGTGTCTGTATCAGTGAGGGACAGTGTGTGGCTGTATCTGTCTGTATCAGTGAGGTTGTGTGTCAGTGAGGTTGTGTGTGTCAGTGAGGTTGTGTGTCTGTGTCAGTGTGTCTGTGCATAGGTGGATTCAGGAGGGGGGGCTGTGTGTCTGTATCAGTGAGGTTGTGTGTGTCAGTGAGGTTGTGTGTCTGTGCATAGGTGGATTCAGGAGGGGGGCTGTGTGTCTGTATCAGTGAGGGACAGTGTGTGGCTGTATCTGTCTGTATCAGTGAGGTGTGTGTGTCAGTGAGGTTGTGTGCCTGTGTCAGTGTGTCTGTGTATGTGTATAGGTGGATTCAGGAGGGTGGGCACTGTGGGGCATAATGTGTTATAAGGGACATTATGTGTGTAGCATAATGTGTTTGAGGCATTACTGTGTGTGCCATAATGTGTAAGAGGCATTACAGTGGTGCATAATGTATAAGGGAACTACTACCATGGGGCATAATAAGGGCACTACTACTGTATGGCATAATGGGTTATAAAGGGCACTACAACTGTGTGGCATAATGTTTATAAGGAGTACAATTGTGGCATAATGTGAATGGGGGCCCCTTAAAAATTTTGCTATGGGGCCCACAAAGTGCTAGTTACGCCCCTGGTTGGTACCATGTCTCCGCCCACTTTATCTCCATCGTAGGCTTAGTAAATTGACCCCTGTGTTTGAAATAGGGTGTTAATCTACACTCCTGATTCAAGTCGGCAGAAAAGAATATTAAATATAGTGTTTGTGTAGCCAGTGCATCTAAAATGCTGTAATTCAATTTTACTTATTAGTTTAAGGTAAAAATTTGTTTACTTGTGCTCATAACTATAAATTTTATTAATTTATTACGGGCATGCCATAAAGTAAGACGGTTCTTCTCAGGGAGCATACAATTAGCTCTAAAATAATGTTAGTCTGTAAAGTGTCGAAATCAACTGCAAGATTTAATTGCACATAGACCTAGCTACTAGGTATGTCCACAGGATGTGATACAGTGTGTATTTCTAGCCTTTATAGAACATGTAATGGGATAGTTGTGTATTATATGTGGGGGCACTGGGTGGCGGGTGTTCAATGACCTCTGCCTGAGGAACAATATTGCTGTATTCGTAACTGACCATGCCCCCTAAAGTACTGTAGTTCATACTTTTTCATGGTATCCCTGATTATATGATGTAATGTTGGCATGATAGCGCTACAACTATTACACTGCACCCACCCCTGTTTAGAAACTATTTTCCATTTGTGCAATGTATTACCATTTATTCATTTATTATGGGCATGCCATAAAGTAACACACTATAGGCCTGTTTCTGAGTCGCACGCTGCTGAGACCGCTTTAGCGTCTTTTGCTGTAGTCGCATCTCTGACTTTATGCTAATGCTAGTATCAGCCCTTCCCCAGTGTACAAGGGTGCATCTGACTGTGCAAGGACTGAGACGTCCACTTTCAGCAACATTGAAACCATCCATCGGTCGCACCAACGGACCTTGCAACAACCCCATGCTAGGTGCACATTCTCTGTCAGAGTATGGCCACCAATGTGAATTATTAAACGTGGCATCTGTGACACTCCCAAAACATGCCCATAAGATCCAGGGGCGTATTAAGAGAGGAGGGGGCCCGTGTTAATTTCCCATCCGGGGCCCCATCCTCTCTCCCCGGCGGCTGGCAGCAGACTGACTCGTCTGACCGCCGACCGCAGCATCAGTAGAATCTAGGCTCTAGAGTGTGCCCAGAGTCTACTGCGCATGCGCAGGTTGCCGGGGAAATTTTCCCGGCAATTTCCTCACTGTGCATGCTCAAAACGCCGGAAAAATGGCCACGGTGGCCATTTTCCAGCGTTTTGTGCAGGGCTGAGACACCCAACGTAGGACCTCGGAGAGGTAAGTATTAGATAATATGGGTGCAGGGTGTGTGGTGCGGGCCCGGGGTCCGTGTGCACAGCATACCCTGCACCCATTATAGATACGCCCCTTATAAGATCTACGTCTAAATAGCCACCTCCTAGTAACCACCAAGGGATCCCCACATTTCCAATACATTTCTGATACCGTGGGGTAAATTTAGTATAGTGAAAATTTTTAGAAGTGAAGATGCTGCCAATAGCAACCAATCAGATTCGAGCTATTATCTTCTATAAAGTGCTAGTTAAATGTTAAATAAAATCTGATTGGTTGCTATGGGCAAAATCTCCACTTCTAAAAACTCTCACTTTAGTAAATATACCCCCACGAGTCCTAATAACAACTGTGCCTCTGGGCATACACACCGTAGGCATGGGACATATATTGTGCGACTTTTTAGTGACCATTGATGTATGCGCATTTGAAAAACATTGACCATTTGCAGGAATATTGGTAGTGTATGCGACTCAGAATCAGGCCGTACTGTGGGCCTGATTCAGAGCCGGACACTCTGAAAGAGCGCTCGCTCTGAATCAGGGCGTTTTTTTTTTTTTGGAGCGGCCTCCTGGCTGCTCGCATAGCTGTGGGTGACCACCCACAGCTATAGCGCGCGGCCAGGTTGATGGTCGCGATGGTCAAGACCATCGCGACCATCGGGCTTGCGACGAGACCCTTGTGGTAGGGTCTCGTGGCCGCTAGTCCCAGAGAGCTTTCGGCTCTAACAGAGCAGGAAGCTCCCCACTGACATCACTGGTGATGTCAGTGGGGCCGCCCCCAAATGGCAAGCGTTCCGTTGGGAACGCCTCCGTTTGGCTGGCCACCCCCCAGCCCACCCACCAAACGGGGGAGCTGTCACTCACCATCGACAGCTCGCCCCCTTTGGCGCAAGACCTGGAGCGACGGAGCACCCGTCGCTAGCCGGGTCTCGCGCATGTGCACGACGGAGCTGGCTCCGTCATGCGCATGCCCAGTGGGCAAACATCAACCCGGTTGCGAGCGCTCAGCGCTCGCGACCGGGTCTGAATCAGGCCCTGTATGCATTATTGTGTACATGGTGGCTATAAGTACACACTATTTCATATAAGTTCTTATTTTATCTTCTTCGGATGTTATTGGTCATAATAAGGATTCTGGGAAGCTCTGTACCTTGTACAAAGCTCTGCTCCGGGTGTCAGTTAAGTCCAGGCGGATACTGATGTAATCAATGTTTGGTGATGGGGGGTTTAGATGCTGATATCTGATCCCCATTAGCAGGAACTCCTCACAGCTAGTTTTTATGACAGTCCGTAGTTTAGTAATGCCTGTAATACAACCCCCGTTCTTGCATAATGGGCTTGGTTTCTGATCTGAAAGAGAATGTATAAATATTTTTATGGCATTCTTTTATTCTTTTTATAGGAGACAAAAGAATATTGCTACAAATCAGTTTCAAATATTTTAAATACAATTTAATGAATTATTTGTCTACATTTATAGTTAGAGTTTAATATGTTGTTGAAATCTATTAACATAAATATTTACCTAGTTCACTATAAAATATTCCATGTAAGTGCTATTCCAAGAAAGAAAAGAATACATATCTATATTTTTATTTATTTTTACAAGGATTTGATTTTGTATAAAAAGTGGTTATATAACAACCTTTCTTAATTCAGCAGAAATCCTATATAACGATATCATATTCACTGTACTTAGTGTCGGTCTAGGGCATAAAGGGCCCAACGTAGGAATGCAGTAGTAGAAGCCCATGCTTAAGGGGTGTGGTCATCCATCAGAGAGGGTGTGGCCAGCCACTACAGTTGCTTGGCTAACCAGTAGGAAAATATTGGTGTAGTTTATATAGAAGAAAATGAAGAACCAATGTTTATCAGTGGTCCTGCTCCAAGGTAACTGACCTTCTAATAGACTGACAATGTACAATTCAGTGCACAGTCTGACCCCTGCAGGGGGGGAGGCCCTTAGGCAGTGGGGCCCACAAGGGATTTCCCCGAACCAACCCTGTCCAATACTGACCATACACTTCAGTCCTAATATTTCTGTCATATCACTTTGCTATGAAAGCGCTTACACACAGTGGAGATGGCCATTTTTGGTATGATTCAATATTCATCTTAGCAGATCACCAGGTACTAGTCATAGCACTAGTTCCTAGCATACTTGCATACTTATTAATCCTAGGACAAAGGATTCAAGGGTCCATGACACTGCGTATATCAGCCCCACAGCCTGCTGCATTATGATGTGACTTTGGCCACGAACAATACCACACTAACAGGATTTACCATTAATGATGTCATCAAGCCCCTATACCATCCACTGCAATTGGGAGGTGGAAGGCTGGTGTACAATCCTGGGATTCCAAATTCTGTCAGAATAGACAAGTATGGTTTCTAGTGAATTTATAGGACGCATTGTCCTATCTACTGGTTTGGTCTATCAGTTGGTTGCCTCCACTGTAAGCAGGCACTAAAGAGACTTAAGTAATGGGTCCCAGTCATAGTGATGCTTTTTATTAAAGTCCATTTATTTCACATCATATCTGACAACATAAGCAACACAATATCAGAAGTGGGGTATTCACGAAAACAACTTTTATGTATGTTACCAATCTGCATTATATTCTTTCAGAGAATGCAACTAAAAATGGTACAGAGGCTGCATAACAAGACTCAGCAGGAAAGTCTTGTGGGCCTACTTATCAATATGTGCGCTCAATGCCTGTTAACCCCCCCTACCCCCCGCTGCCCCCTGCCCTAAACATTCGATTTACAAGTAAATATAAGCCCTGGCTCGGGTGTTCCCGCCAGGTTCAGATTCCAAATTGAGGCAAAACGTCATCATCCCGGCATCGGATTCTTGCAGGTTTAGAATTCTGTATAAGGCCCTCCCGTGGTGATTCGAGCTCCATGCTTGCTGTGTGCTGTGCTCTGCTGTGTCCATCCACAAGTAGCTGTGCTGTATCCATCCACAAGTAGCTGTGCTGTGTCCATCCACTCCCTGTCCGTGTGTCCATCCACAAGTGGCTGTGCTGTGTCCATCCACTCCCTGTCCCTGTGTACATCCACAAGTGGCTGTGTTGTGTCCATCCACTCCCTGTCCCTGTGTCCAACCACAAGTGGCTGTGCTGTGTCCAGTCCCCTTAGTCTAATTATTATGCACTGACTACACAGGCCATACCCCACTGTGTTCACATATAAGCAGTGTGAAAAAAATAGTTTTAACATTTAAAAAAGTTTGTACAGCCTGTGTACGCTCTACCCCAGTGCGATTGTTCACATATATATAAAAGTCCTTTGAATCCCTGCAGTGTGAGCTGAGTTGTGAATTGAAAAATTTTAAAAATATATTGCTCTATTGTTTGTACTGTTCTGTGCGCTGTACCCCAGTGTGTTTGTTCACATACATATAAAAGCCCTTTGAATCCTCACAGTGTGAGCTGAGCTGCAAATTTAAAAAAAGTAGAAAAAAATAATTTCTTCTATTGTTTGTAGTGTACTACGTCTGTGCACTGTCCCCCAGTGTGTTTGTTCATGTACATATAAAAGCGATGTGTCTTCACGGTATGCGGTCAGGAAGCCGGCGGTTGAAATGCTGACCGGCGGCTTCCCGACTGTGAAATCCCGGCATGGGACTTATGATAGGCACCTAAATCCCAACGACTACCATTATCTCCACGCTGAAATCCCGACACCCGGCATACCGAACAAAGGTAAGCCGGGTGTCGGGAGCGGATAGCCGCTGGGGGAGGGGTGGGTTAGGTTTAGGGGCTCCTGGGGGGACTTAGGGTTAGGCACCCCCTGGTAGAGTTAGGGTTAGGCTAGAGGAAGGGGGGTTAGGGTTAGGCAGACCCTGGTGGGAGGTTAGGGTTAGACACTCCCCAGGAGGGTTAGGTTTAGGGTGCAGGGAGGGGGGGTTAGGTTTAGGCACCCCTGGGGGGAGGTCAGGGTTGGGTACTAGGGGGGAGGGAGTTAGGGTTAGGCACACCTAAGGGAGGGTTAGGGTTAGGGGGGGGAAGGGTTAGGTATATTTTAAATACTTACCCTGTCGGGATCTTCATTCTTCTGCCTTCCGGCATTGGTATTACATCCGCCAGGCTTTAGCCAAAATTTTTTGGTGTTTTCTACAAAAATTCAGGCCATGATACTGAAGTTTTTAAGGACATTAATGGTCACTAGGTCAAGGGCCGCCACCTTAATATCTGCACAGTGTGTTGCAGCTGGTGGCATGATTTTTTAAATTTGTTTTGCTTTTAACAAAATCAAACATTTTTTGTTTGTATTATCCTTCATTCTCACACTCTCTGGTGCACCTCATATATGTACTACAGGGGTGTGTAACCCAATTAGGGTCTGTGGTAGTATACCCAGAAGGTCAGCCTCCTAATAATTGTTAGTATAAGATAGGCTGATTTGGAGTTAGCTGCTCTGCAGTGCAACTATTAATTTTCTTTCTCATTCAACCCTTGTGAGAAATCCTTGGCTATTGACAATGTCATATTTTATGGCCTTAAATGTAATTTTCTTAATCAGTCAATCTTTCTTTCACTACATATTCTACCTCCATTTCCCTCTATGGCTCTTGGGCCTCTGATCTATTTCTTGATTAATGAAAACATAATATTGCATTGTATAGTTTATATTAAACTGCTATCCTGTCTGTTACTGCAATGCCACTCTGTTTCCTAGATGTGTCATATTTGAAGTTGAATCGCCACATGTATGTGCCGCTCACTGCTGTCGCTTAGCTTAGTCAGCCAGCTAGCTCAGTGCAACCTTTTGCCCTAAACTGTATGAAAACAATATTGTGAGCTGTGAGGTGCTCAACATTGACTGGAAATGAATGGAAATGAATGTTATTCAGGTTAATACTGGAGGAACAAAAACAGTCCCAAATTATGTGATTTTAGTTTTATACATTTAAAAAAAAAATACAGATCCAACAAAAAAAAAACATTTGAGGGCAGTTTTGGCAAAACCAAAACCCGATGACAAATTAGGACCAAAACCGAAACCAAAACACAAGGGGTTGGCGCAGATCTCTGTCAATGCACATGCGGGGCTAAAAGGTCACGAATGTGCAGTGTCAAATTGCGATTGACATGAGGGGCAGAGCATGGAGGTTTCCATGGAGGGAACAGGAGATCCCCCTCTAGCGGTAATGCCTCCGGCTAATGCCATCTGGAAATGATGTTAGCTAACAGGACCATGCTCCAAAAAAGCCAAGCTTTCCAGATTAGTTGTCTCATTAAGAATAATGGGGACTGTATTATCCTGTTAGCTTGCCTAGTGCAGGAGATATATCAAATAATCCCGCATTAGGGATTTCTTAAATTGCAATTTTCGCATGATTTTGGGGGAAAATACTTTCAGAAATAGGCCCATTGGAGAGACAAATACATGCAGCTTAGACAAGGGAATATGTTAGTACCAGTAGATCAGAATGGCTGTATTTTTTTAGCAGCGGTATAACTGAATCCACAAAATGTCCATTGCTTACTAAAGAAACTTACTGAAAGCACTGAAGATACTGTGTGGGTGATCTCCACGTGGGGCCTCTGTTACAGGATCTCCAGTGACGAGCTGGCCATGGGCTGGCAGGTGAGATTCTAAAGACGCCACTCGCACTGTGCACTCCAGATTTATTCTTTTCTCATAATCAAAGTTGAGAATGTTTTTGTCAATAGGATTTGATAAACCATAGAATTCTGTCACTTCCAGTTTCTTAGGTCCCTGATTTATAATATTACAGTCTGGTTCCACTAACTTCACCCTTAATATAACATTTTCGGTGAATGTTTCAGTTTCTGTAAACCTGTGTAAACAGAAATGGCAGAATTAGTGGTTAACAATCACCATACATCAAATACATTTCTTAAAAACTAACAACATGTTTAAAACATCTAAATACTCAGCCTATCTTATACTAACAATTATTAGGAGGCTGACCTTCTGGGTATACTACCACAGACCCTAATTGGGTTACTACTACTACTACTAATAATAATAATAATCATAATAGATTCTTTATAAGCTTTTGTCTTGTTATTATAAGCCGCCTTCTAGTAGAGATGAGCTCCGAAGTTGGTGGGAAGATCCGAGCCAGAACCCCTTATCTCTACCTTCTAGGAACTGTATTGGCTGCAGCACCTCCCCATGGGACTGTCTGCTTGGCGTGTGATTAGCTAGCAGAAAGCACTTCCAAAGCCACTGCCAGTCCAGTCCTCACAACTTGTACTCACTGTGGGGATAGAGCTCACTGGTGCTGCTAATGGATTTGAATTGGTGTTTATAGCACCCATAAGTGTACTCTGCTAGCCTTTATGAAGGTCGGGAATCTTCCATGCAGATTGCAGGAAGTATAAAGTCCAATGGGTTATGGTAGAAAAGGAAGCAGGGAATTATAACAGAGGAGGAGGGTTTTATTTTGAAAGAAAGAAAATGACACTACCAGCACAACTATAACTATGGGTGGAGGGGGTGCCGTTGCTATGGGTCCTGGAGGCTTGGGGGCGCATCTCCACTTCCACCCAGCTTACATCGGCATCAGTGCCAAACTTCCGCTGGGAGAATGCCTTCCAGCATTCCACTGATATAACCTAAGGTCACATCTGCTGGGGGCTCCTCCGTTTGTCTCTCAGCACCAATGGGGAGATGGATGGAGGAGCTTCTGGTTGAATAGGCACCAGTATATAAGGGGTTACCAGATAACGTAGATGTGTGTGTGTGTGTGTGTGTGTGTTGTGGGGGGTACACTATAGACTGGGGAAGGCGCACTACTATGGGGCTTATTATGAACTAGGGTACATTTATAGGGCATAAAGTGTACTATGGAACTATGAGCCATAAAGTAGACAAGGGCATAGGACATTACTACGGGGTATAAAATTAACTAGGGCATTACAAAGGGGCATAAAATGAACTACGCCACTACTAAGGGACCTAAAATGAATTAGGGCATTACTAAGAGGCATAAAATGAACTAGGGCACTACAAAGGGGCATAAAATGATCTAGAGCACTACAAAGGGGCATAAAATAAACTAGGACACTACTATGGGGCATACAATAATCCAGGGCACTACTATGGGGCATAAAATTAAATAGGGCACTACAAAGGGGCATCAAATTAACTAGGGCATTACTATGGGGAATAAAAGGAACTAGGGCACTACTATGGGGCACACAATGATCTATAGCACTACAAAGGAGTATAAAATTAACTAGGGCACTACTATGGGGCATAAAATTAACTAGGGCATTACCATGGGGCATAACAGGAACTAGGGCACTACTATGAGGCATACAATGATCTGGGGCACTATAAAGGAGTATAAAATGAAGTAGGGCACTATTATGGGGCATATAATGAACTAGGGCACTACTATGGGGCATACAATAAAATAGGGCACACTGTGGGTCATATTGTGAATTGTTGGCACTACTTTGGGTAGGAATGGTGATGAAATGACTGCAGAAGCCCGACGGAGAAGTTCCTAACTGGGGCTGGTAAGTATTCTAACCCTCCACCCCCCCTAATACTAGCCCTCCCTTAGTGATGTCTAACCCTAAAACTCGCGAGGTGGTGCATAACCCTAAGTCCCCCCGGGGGTGCATAACCCTAAGTCCCCCCCGGTGGTGCCTAACCCTAACTCCTCCTTCCTGCACCCTAAACCTAACCCTCCCAGGGGGTACCTAACCCTAACCACCCCCCATTGGTACGTATCCCTAACCCCCCCTTCCCCTAGCCTAACCCTAACACTCCCTGGTGGGGTGCATAACTCTAATTTCCCCCCGGGGGTGTCTTAACCTAACCCCCCCATCCCCGGGTTAAGAAGTATACTTACCAGGCTGTTGATGATCCTGATGGCGGGGGGTCGGGCTTCCGGAGTCGGGATTAAGATAGGCGTCAGTATTTCGGTGCCTATCTTAAGTCCCTTGCCGGGCTTATGTGGTCTGGATATAGACGGGCTGCATCTCGTCCGCCAGTCTATTGACTGCATCCCCTTTGGGCATATTATGACACTGGGGCACTAGTGTGTGGCATGTTTATTTCACAGCAGTCTACATTTGAATAATACATAATTGTAAATATTTATATTTAAGTTTTTCAACTCCATTTTTATCATGTCGGTTATTGCAATACACAGTCAGCAAAGGAAAGGACAAAATGTAGGTGCTTGTTTTTTTCTCTACTGAAAGTGGTTAGTAGATATTATAATATGGGGTAATGACTGAGATGGAAGAAGATGATGGTGATATGAGGGAATGTGAAGATTATGAAGAGACTTAAGAATGTTAATGCATTAAAATGATAGGTGGCAGTCTGTCTAGAAGCATCGTAGTCCTCTTCAAAATGTTGCTAGGGGTTCATAAAGTTCTAGTTATTCTCATGACATCTGATAGTGTCTGCCTCGTGTTATGGCACCTTCAGGCATGATGAAATTCAGTATATAAATTGAAATGATTAAATAGTTGTTTAAACTTGTCATGGAAATCATTAACCCAGTGCTAAATACACTAAGTAACAATGAGACTTGCTTGCTAAATTCAAGGACTATTGGTGAATATGAGGTCTTTTCATCTCTGTGTACCAGGCACCAAAAATAAATTGAACAGGGAAAAACAGCATTTGGGATTTTGGAATCAGAATGTTTGGGTTGTGGCTATGGCATACTGGGAGTCATAAACATGTCTTAGTGGACATGGCCACTATCCAAATCAGCATTATTAAGAAAAAAACACCACCATGTTATTGCCATGAATCAGGATGAATGCCCTTATCATGAGAAAGCAGAATAGTGTCCACAAATCAGGGCTATTCCACTGTAAACAGGACACCTGAAGGTATGTATACTAAAGAATATTAGAAGTCGGTCCAGGTATAAGTTCCCCGGAGTGGGTGCATGCCCCTAGTTCCTGAAATCAGGTGCTGGGATTGAGTATCCACGATTGGTTCCAGTCCTTATGTTACAGATTCCAGTTCATACTCTGGCTCAGTATCTGGTCTGTGATCCCTTCTCTACTACCTTCAAAATAGCTGCTAAGGCTAAAGGTTCACATACTTTTGCCATCACAGATATGTGATATTGTATCATTTTCCTCAATAAAAAAATTAGCATGTCTAATTTTTTTTGTTTCATTTGATTTGATTCTCTTTATCTACTTTTAGGACTTGTGTAAAAATCTGAGGTAGTTTTAGGCCAAATTCCATCAGAAATATAAACAATTCTGGAGGGTTCACAAACTTTAAAGCACCACTCTAGGTAGCTATAGTATAGGGATGTGAAACATCCAGTTTTTCCTGGGAACATACCAGTTTCAGGCCTTCCGTCCCAGCGTCCCGATGACTACCTTAGGGACGCATAATAGTCCACACAGTGCCTCTACAGTGCCCATTAAACACTGTGCTCCTAATAATTTTTTTATTTAGCACAAAGAGTCCCTATACTTCCCATACCCTCTCTCTCCTGTCTCCAGTGTGAAATTGTATCTGAGGGAGGGACTTTAATATGCAATGCATCACACACAAGATCCGATGCTGGGAAGATTATGTTTTGCCTCATTTTGAGATCGGAGCAAGGCGGGAAGACCTGAGCCCCGTCTCAGTTCAACTTGGCAGCCCTAAGTTCGGCTGTGTATTCCAGGAATCCAAACCTGCACATCTCTACTGAATACTGTATTATATAGTCTATTTTTACCTCCTGCAAATGACTCCATATAGTAAATATAAAATACACTTTTACCCTGAAATATAAGGGATTTGAAAATATTTTTTATTGTATCTCAACTTAGTCTTGGGTCTTTTGACTGAGTTGGGTATGATATACTGATGTGTAGAATGCCAGCTGTCAATATACTGACAGCGGCATCTCAACGGCTACAACCCCAACAGGGGAATGGTAAGTAGTGTTCCCCTGTCCTATTTACCCCCTAACCCCAGCGCCGGTGCTAGGTTTGCAAGCGCCCTAGGCAAAGCTTCCCTTTGCTGCCCCTGCTCCCCTCAGTTTTCTATCCACTTCTTCAGTCACCTCAGGCCATCCTCTGACCTCGTGCTGTGCTCCTCCATTCTTTGTCTGTGTCTGCTCCACCTCTAGTGTTCTCCACTGACCTAACAATCTGCAGTGCTGTGTTTCCGCAGCTGGCTCCTCCAGTCCAGACTTGTAGTGGCAGCATTGCAATGTCATTACATCACATCTGCAACGCTGCCAGGAACAGGTACTGTTGGCAAATGGGAGCTTGGGCCCTGCCAGCACCATGTTTTTGTTAGGTGGACTCTCCGGCACCCTCCAGAGGCCAGCACCCTTAGGCAGCTGCCTAAAGCTGGCTAATGGTAGCGCCGGCCCTGCCTAACCCTCCTTTTCTGCACCCTAACACTAACCCTCCCTAACCCACACCCTAACCCTCCCGGTAAGTGCCTAAACCTAACCCTCCCCCTTAGTGCCTAGCCCTAACCCTTCCCCCTTAGTGCTTAACCCTAACCTCCCCACCGGGATGCCTAACCCTAACCGCCCCTGTCTGGAGCCTAACCCCAACCTCTCCCTCGCATAGCCTAAGTCGCCCAGGGATGCCTAAACCTAACCCTCCCCCTCTGCGGCTAACAGCTACCCGGCCCCTCTGTACTTATGATCGGGATGCTGGTTGTCAGGATTTCAGCATCAGCATCTCCAGCCATGTCGGGTTTCTGTTGCCGGTCTTCCCACGCTGATCTGGATTCCGGCGCCGGGATTTCGGCAGTCGGCATCCCGGCCGTCTGTAAATTGACCGCATCCCTTTTAACTCAAAAGACTGCCTCCCATAATTTATATTAATTACTATTTTGCCTTTAAGCTCATAGATCTAATTTATAATTATTTAAGAATGCCACCACCAATAAGAAAATGTCAGTTAACTGATAATATGCGCACCGACTTTCCCTTTATTAAGAAATGTAAAGAAAACGACAATAAATCTGTGTTATGCTCAATGTGCAGTGCTTTGTTGTCCATGGTGGGAGGTCTGATATTACTTATCATATTAAATCAAACACAAACTTACATCTCAGGCTTCTTTAACTTCCAGGAAAGTGACTAGTTTTTAACACCTGTCAAAACAGATAATGAGTCTCCTACTCTCAAAACCAAAATGAAAGTGAAGGAACATCATCATCTCACATGAGTTTTTAAAAATATTTCGTACTTTGGGCCTGATTCAGACCTGCTTGCGAGCGCTGATCGCTCGCAAGCGGGTCGATGTTGCCCAAGTGCACATGCGCACGACGGAGGCGGCTCCGTCGTGCGCATGAGCGAGACCCGAATAACGACGGCCAAGCCGTCGTTATGGGTCTCGCACCAAAGGGGGCGTGCTGTCGATGGTGATTGACAGCACACCCCCTTTGGTGGGCGTGTCGAGGGCGTGGCTGCCCAGACGGAGGCGTTCCCATGGGAACGCCTACCGTCTGGGGCCGACCCCACTGACATCACTAGTGATGTCAGTGGGAGTGCTTTTGGCTCTGATAGAGCCAAAAGCACTCCAGGGCTTGCGGCAACGAGACCCTACTGCAGGGTCTCGTCGCAAGCCCGATGGTCGCGATGGTCTTGACCATCGCGACCATCATTTTGGCCGCTCGCTATAGCTGTGTGTGGTCACCAACAGCTATGCGAGCGGCCAGGAGGCCGCTCCAAAAAGGAGCTGGGACGGCCCTGATTCAGAGCGAGCGCTCTGTCAGAGCGTCCGGCTCTGAATCAGAGCCTTTGTTCAGTAGACACATTTTTTTTTAGGAAAATTCTTGTTATCAGGATTGATTGTGAACTTTAAATGTGCTTTAGATATCCAAACGTGATCAAATTCTATGTACAGTCTGCATTTTGTCTTCATAGCAAAATAATTCACATATTATGGGGTTTATGTAATAGGGTGCGGTGCAGGTTGACAGCGGTAGCAGGATCCCCGCAAATGTGTCCCGGTTTTTTATTTTGGAAATATAGCAGCAACCCTACTATAGGAATGATATGCAGTCAGGTGAGACAGAGCCTTTCCTATCATACTTAGGTATAAACCAGAGTTTTGACTATAAAAATTATAAGAAAAATTTAAAGAAAATATAAATATCTTCTTTGTATTATTGTAATAATTTTTATAGTCAAAACTCTGGAGTAAAAAGTGTATGGCAGGTGAGGCACTGCCTCCTCTATCTACCTTTCCGCACATCCCTGATCAAAACTCACCACATTTCCAGCACTATATACTGCTGCACCTTTGTATAATGCCCACATGAACTCTCGAGTTCATATATGTTTCTGTAAATCTGGCTCAGATACTAGCCAGTGCCTCCCCAGCCATTTACCTCACCGCACATCACTGGGATGCATTGCAAAGAAAGATGGTATAGCCCACAACAGGCTGCATCCATTTAAGGCTCACTTAATGGCAATATCCTCTTAACCTTTTTTTCCCTTATACAGCCACACATAACCCTTGTGGCACAATAATAATAATAATAATAATAATAATAATAATAATAATAATAAAATTCCCTAATGTGCCTTTATTTCATCCTAATATAACCACACCACCTATTGCTGCCAATATTTCATACTGTGGGATGTTTCTTATAAATTCTCTATCTTTCTATTCCACAAAACCACAAATATAACTGACCTGTAAAGTCGGAGCATAACTTCATCTTCATCTATGATGGGGCAGCCATTATGTATATACTGGACTTCATCAGCCAGAAAATGACAGTCAAATACCTGGGGATAGTGTTGGACACAGTGTTTAACCATCAATAAGGACAAAATGTATAATACAGTATTATTCTTCTGTTTTAAACTGGAACTTAATAGGAAATCATTTTTGTCCATCCCCTGGATATCAATGCAATAGCAGTAAAAATAAAAAGACGCTGTATAATTAATGTAAGTATGCTGAAATCATTGAATGAATATTATATAACCTCTGGGTTTTGTAGGTAGCTTGTGTGGAACTACCTTATTGGGTGCAAGAGACCACTACTAATGGCAAAAGATGATCTGGATATATGGACTGCTCATATATTAAATACTGTGATTTCCTCATTTATTATATATGTGGTTTTATATATTTTGGGATCATCTCAGACTACTGCACCTTATTAGATGGATGATGATTGGCAGAAACCACCTTGTAAAGACAGATTATCTTAAAAGTATGTACACAGAAACAACTGTGGGTGTATTAAATGAAATTAAACCTGTTTCCTGCCAGCAGGGGTCAGCAATGTATTTTGTTGGGCACTGCTGCTGTACATGTTTGTGAAACAATGTAAAAGCTGATCCAGCAACATTTTTCAGAAGTATTAATAATAACTAGCAAATGGAAGTACTGCATTTCAGTAAATGATGTCTCGCTCATGTCTGTAATGTGCAGTTGCAGGCAATATGCTTGGACGTATTTTCTGCAACTTATGCAAACTGCATAAAGTACTGAATTTGTGTTCTCGGCCATAATAACATAACGTACACTGTAGTGTGTATCTTACGCTCAGGGCTGGCTCGAGGCATTTTCGAACCAGTGCGGTCGAACAGGGGCACCATCCCATAGAGGGTGCACCCCTCCCAACATCCCGATTTCAGCAGGACAGCACTGTTTCACCCGTGGGCCGTAGTGTCCCGCGGGTGGTCTGGTCGAGAGGTTGGGCGCTCCCACCGCCATGGCTGTGCACCGGTGCGGGACCCTGGCGGAGTAGCTGAATGGATGATGCGCACATGCGCGCAGCATTCATTCAGTGCAGGGAGAGGGCTGGTGGAAGCCTAGCTAGTGATGGAGTGCTGGGCTTGCCCCCAACCTGATGTTACATGGGAGGCGTGCCATGCGGGCACGCCCCCAAGTAATGTAATTTGGGTTGGTGACCTATGGTAATTAGACCATGCCCCCATTTTCAGGGGCGCATGATGAAGGGTGACTGCTAGCCGGGCTGCACAGGGCGCGGCAACTCCTGGAGCCAGCCCTGCTTACGCTACTGGCGTAGCTATGCTTTGTACTACATTGAGGCTCTCCTATGGTATGATTCAAACTGTGGAAAAATTCCACTGTATAAATAGAAGTGCTTTAGCAATTCTTAGGGGCCTATTCATTATATTAATTATCGAGGGCCCCCGATAATTAACATCTTGCTGCGCTGATGCAATTCATCATTGCTCCTGCATGGATACAGCTGTTCCGGAGAAATGTTGCCACTTATCGTGTACATACCGGCGTTAATTATGCCGGTATGTACCTAGAAATAAGATTAAAATCACAAAGGACTGTCCTTTGGGATAGACTGGGATAGAGAGATTCCTGGTGTATGAGCAGATAGACGCGTGCCGCTACGGGGGACACTGGGAGGGATCCAGTTGGATCCCTCCCAGAAGAAATGCGAGTAGAAGTACATAGGCCATCTATTGGGTAACACCATCTAAAGCTTGGTACATATGGAAATGCTTCATACATATGGAAATACAGAAAAAACTCAGAAAACAACATTTTCGGCCACAGTTTCATGCTTAGTACATCCCGCTCTCAGTTAGTGGTTCTGACTCAGCAGTGCTAGTGCAACTACGTGAACTGGGGATCCTACAGGTGCAGAAAACCCCAGCATCCGGCAGAAGGAGCCAGGCAGTGGCAGAGGGATCTAAATGGATCCCTCTTCACAATCAGGGACTCCTTCCCACAGGGTGCAGGAATGTTCCTGCAGTCAAGCTCCAAAAAATGTGTATTTTCGGAGCTTGATGAATTTAGGTCCCCATACTAGTGTATGCGGACAGTGGGCCAGGTCAGGGTTGAAATGTAAGCAGGAGATATCCGTGATATAATGAATAGCAACAATACTTCAGTTATACAAAAGTTGGGGGTGGGGGAGTGTTTTTTTTTTAAATAAATTGATATAACATGCAGTGTTTATTTTTAATATTTTTTAAAGGTGGACTAGAAGAAACAGCAGGCCTTCAATATCCAGGCATGCTGGTACTTATTGTTCCAGGGGGAACCCTGCACTGTTTTCTCCTCCTATTTTCCAATACTAGACCAGGCTCAGCTGTCCGGGGTTAGTTATTGATTTTTATTTATTTTTTTATTTTATTTTTTTTTAGGTGGGGGGGGCGGAAATTTAAATGTATCTATTATCTAGCGGTTTTGGAGAAGTATGTTGGTAATATATTATACTTTCTAGTAGACTATTAATTTTAGGCTATTAATTCTTGATTAATAAAAACGAATTATATAGTGTTATATACAGTAGTTTTTAAACTGCCATCCTGTCTGTCACTACTGTGCCACTATGTATTATAGATGTGCTATTAAACTGCCCATGTGTTTGTGCTACTAGTCTGTCGCTTAGTGTAGGCAGCCCGCTCACTGCAGCCTTGGTGAAAACAATATTGTAAAATGTAAGGTGGTCAAAATTCATTGGAAATGACTGGAAATTAAGGCTCTTGAATGTTAATAATACTGTAGGAATGGATTAGCAGCAGTGGATACAAAATCACTGGAGCAATTCAACATTGCTCCGATGCGGAGACAGCTGGTCCGAAAATCAGCTGTCTCCACATTCCCCTCACTGCTCCTTTCCGGAGCAGCCGAGTCTGCGTGAACTGGGATTCATGCAGGCGCACAAATCCCCGTCGTTCGGCAGAAGGAGCTGAACAGGGGCGTGCCACGCGGGACCCCTTCCCATAGGGAAGGGAAGGAGTAGTGTGTACTAGCAAGCTCCGAAGTTATAATATGTAATATTATATTTTCGGAACTTGATGAATTAGGTCCTCATACTAGTAATGGCGGGCCAGATCGGGCTAAAAGGTAAGCAGGAGATATCGCTATTACCTTAATAGCCCCAATAAATAAATTCTGCAAAAGTAGGGGAAATGTAAATTTTTACCTGCTTTTGTAGAAATTAAGTGATGATGAATACACCCCTATGTAACGAAAGATAGATGTCAATATTTACATATTTTTTCATTTAAAAAATCTTAACAAACCCTACCTGTGGAGACAGCGTTCCAACCCTCTGTGTTATCGGTTCATTAACAATTACTTCCACTTTGCAGGCATCTTTCTCTTTGGGGATGGAGAAACGTAGGTCATTTTCTGACAGGTAGCCGCTCTGTCCTTTCATCACTGTGATGCCATTATTAACTTTGATAAATGAAGAGTTCAGGTACCTCAAAGTCAGCAATAATAGAGCAAGTGACTGATTCAAGCGACATCTCCAGACAGGATTCATTTTTATTTGCGCTCACATATATCCTTAAATCTAAAATCTTCAGTATTTTCCTCTATTCTGGATTATTTCCCACACCATCCAGCAGTAGTGAATCTCCAGTCATCTGTTCAACAAGCAGAAATGACCCCCTCTCAGCCAAACTCTTCACAACAACAAGCCCTTTCAGGAAGTCATGGTGGTTTAATCAAACTCGACGAAGAATCCTGACAACGCCAAATATTAAAGTGCTCCTTTTGGCTCTCTAATCCTGCATAATGAGGTGGTAAAAGGAGAAAGTTGATGGCAAGATCACTAAAAAGACCAGCTTTAAAGATAAAAGTAATATAGTATCTTGTACACAACTGGGATGAAAACTGAATCAGATGTGTGTAACTTGATTTTCATACAAAGGCTCATAGCTTAACAGATAATGATTTGCACCTGCACACAGATGGCAGAAAACCACCAGGTACTAATATGCCAGTTAGCATTTATACAGAGATTGCCTTCTTGAAAAGAAAAAACGTTGCAGGGTAGACTGTATTTAGCAACATTATTTTTTTGCTATTATTAAATGTACAGTATCTGTAAGAAAACAAATCAGTTTACCATAATTTATTACTTTATTAAACCATTTGCACTTAATAGTGTACTGTAGATATACATATTAAAAATGTATCCTATGTACGGAGTATTTTAAAATAGCAACTAGAGTCTCATTTAGAGTTTAAGTATATTCATTTTTATGGCATAAATATATGCATTTCCATACTGTGCATGCATAACAAAATGCACCCTTATATTGTACCCTTTATGCCTGTAGAGGTGGAAAATGACACACCCCATTATATGAGACCTAGGCGCTCATTCAGAGCCGCTCGCTATTTGCGGTCGTTCGTTCTAAAACAAGGGGTGGCTATTCAAATGAACCGTTCGCTAATTGTGGTCTGTTCACGCCTCTAAGTCTGAACGAGCGAGCATAACTTGCGGTTGTAATTTTGAAAAATACGCCCCCTTGCCGCTCGCACCATAAGTCATGTCCGCTATTTATTAGATTAATCGAGTACATCGAACAGCGTATGAACTGCTCGCTATTCTTGTGGCTGGTTTTTTCAACCGCTATTTTGCGAGCAGTTCTGAGTAAAAAAAAACCAAGTGACGTGGTCAATGACGCTGCTGTATTAATTATGCACTCCCTTAAAACGCCCGTTTTGACCTTTAAGCACGCCTGCGTTCGAATTCCACACCCCTGTTTTCAAGCACCTTCCCCTGTTGCCACCCACATACGCCTCCTTCTGTCACTCAAAATAGTAGGCATTCGCTATATAGCGAACAAACTATTTTCGGCCGCACTGACTGGTTCGCGCATGCGTATTAAAATCCGTACGCATGCGCAGATGTGCGAACATCGTTCAGAGCGAACGAGCGGCCGCTTACGAGCGGCTCTGAATCAGGGCCCTAATGAGATTTGTGTGCATGCTCAAATACACATTTTAGAGGGTGTCTCTCTTGCGTGTTCTGGAGGCCTGGGATTAAGTACAGGTTGAGTCTCCAATATCCAAATATTCCGAAATATGGAATATTTTCAGCATGACTGAGATAGTGAAACCTTTGCTTTTTGATGGTTCAATGTACACAAACTTTGTTTAGGGCACAACATTATTAAAAATAAAGTATAAATTTACTTATAGGCTGTGTGTATAATGTGTATATGAAACATAAATTAATTTCATGTATGTACACAAACTTTGTTTGTACCACAAATTTATTGCAAATATTGTATAAAATAACCTTCAGGCTGTGTGTATAAGGTGTATATAATACATAAATGCATTCTGTGTTTAGATTTGGGCCCTATTCCTAAAACATTTCAATATGGTATACAATTATTCCAAAATACGGAATATTCCGATATCCAAAATACCCTTGGTCCCAAGCATTTTGGATATGGGAGACTCAACCTGTATATGATGACGATGACGCCAGTATCTAGTCATTTCTGAGTATTTGTAACTGTATTGGTAAAAGTACTTCATTCACTAGTGTCATGACTATACAGGTTGAGTCTCCCATATGCAAAATTCTGAAATATGGAATATTCTGAACTACAGAATTTTTTGAGCATGACTGAGATAGTGACACCTTTGCTTTCTGATGGTTCAATGTACACAAACTTTGTTTACTGCTCAAATTTATTCAAAATATTGTATACAATTATCATCAGACCGTGTGTAGAAGGTGTATATGAAACATACATTAATCTTGTGTATATACACAAACTTTGATGTACAAAATGACAAAAATAAAATGATATAAAATGACCTTCAGGCTGTGTGTATAAGGTGTATATGAAACATGAATGTATTCTGAGTTTAGACTTAGGTCCCATCCCCAAGATATCTCATTTTGTAGGCATACAGTATATTCCAAAATACGGAAACATCCGATATCCAAAGTACTTCTAGTTCCAAGTATTATGGATATGGGAGACTCAACCTGTATTATGTTAAGTTGCGGTCATCTATTTAGATTTGTTTTAGCCAGTTGGACTTCTGCAGGAAAGACTATATCTACGGGATTGATAAAATATTAAATGACAAATGTGGGGAAGAAAAATGTAACATCCATTTATTAATAACACAATCAAGACAGGATTCTCTCTTGTATATATTATAATGTGTGAGAATAAGGTAATGTGACTTTCACATACACAGTAACCAACACTGTCTAGCAGCATCTGTACATGATCATTTGGTATCAGTGTATGGATTTGTAAGCATGATGAACAAATACTTCTGTGTTTTCAGTTGGAAGTTATTTGAAAAACACAGGGCTGGCATGAATATCATATAGGCCTGGGGATAAAATGATGAAGGGCCTATAGTGGAGGAGCATCTGACCATCCCCAATGTCATCCTAAATACATAAAAGTAGATATATTGCATCATTTTGTGAGGAAATAAAAAATACAATTTTAATACTTATGATTTATGGACGACTCTGTGGCCAGTTGGATGGCTAATCATCATCATCCTCATCCTGTCATGATGATGGGCCTATTTTTGTGTTAAAGCTGTATTCACATCTCCCATCGTTAATCTGGCCCTGCAGATGCATGCACCTTGCACACTCACATAAGAACGCAATTTCTGGAACAGGTTGCAAACTGTGGCAAAATCTAAATGAAATCCATAATATCTTCTTTACCCATAATATCCTTTATGTAGTGTGGTATTTACTAAACTATAAAATGTAATAGCCTGTGATTTGCGTGCGATTCCAGCGAGATTATCACTACATTTAAATGGCAATTAGTTTTAAGGCAAAAACAGCTCTAACAGTCCAGCTCTGCAATTCACTTTGGATTCCAAAAGACAGTAATATTGTTGATGGCCCTCCGCCATGAACTTTACATTAATAGTGGGAGGGACATTGACGGTGGTTTGTATAATTCTGATCTTATTAGAAGAGAGGAAAGCAGTGCAAAAATGTTGGAAAGGGACAACGGCACACCGAAATTTGGTATAAGTTTGCTTTGTATGTTATCTCATCTTAATTAGGACATGATGATTGTTATACGTCCATTTACAGAAGTTCAACAAGCATCCATGTTTGGAGCAAAGATATACTTGCCTGTTTATGTCATATTTTACTTTTGTTTTTATGTTGCTCCGTATTTCTGTATGATGAATGCAATCCTCCTGTAGATGCTGTTCTACTGTACGTATGCTGCAATATAAGGTGAATATTATTATTATTATTATTCTTTATTTATATGGCGCCACAAGGGTTCCGCAGCGCCTTACATAGTACAGAAACATAGTACATAAACAGTTCAACAGAACAAGAAAACAGTGTCATACAGTTTAAGACACTACAAGACAAGTACATGGTATATAAACACTGCTGCAACAGAAGCAGGATGGCAAAAGTCACGGGTTAGGTGCTTTTGAGTATAGAGCAGATAGTATAAGTAAAGAAAGGATAAGCACAAGAGGATAGAGGGCCCTGCTCGTGAGAGCTTACATTCTAAAGGGGATGGGCAGACAGACAGGGGTGACACAGATGGGGTAGACAGTGAGCGTGGGACAGAGGGTTAGGATGACAGATGGCTGGATTCTTATTTTACAGTATATGTGGAAGTCATTTGAATTAAGATTTACGCCACTGACATTCTACTTTAAGAGGCAGTTTTGTAGGTGTTTGTGGAGAGCCATGGCTGTTATATCAGTTTACGTGAAGTCTGACGGGTGGCAGAAGCCACTTCATGTGGGGCTATTTAGAGAGTGTGGTTAACGTGTGAACCAGCAGTCTCAGGTAAATGTCGAAATTGGTGAAAGTAGTTATTGTAAAGAGATGTTCAGATGCAAAATAATAAGTTGTGATCAAGTGTGAATTCTATAAGGCACATTTATTGATTTGGAGGGTGATGGGAGACATGTGAGGTTTGCAGGATATTTATTCCATAGTAAATCCGCTGTATGTGTGAGGGGCCTGGATTTGGTGATATGTCACCAGATAATAAAAGCAGAAGGATGGAGAAGTAGATATAGTTGTAGGTGTGTAAAAGTTTTTTATAGTGACACAATGAGGCTGTAATTGTAAATTTTTGATGAAAAGAAAGCTCATTAATTTTTAGAGGAGGTGAGTGACTCAATAGGGCGGCAGTGTGCCCAGAGAGGGGAGATGCAGGGAGAGTTAGGGATGTTATATCCTTAGAGAAAATACAAAGGAGAGAGTTGATAAAAAGAAATGTGTAGTACATGGTGAGTTTTAGGTTTGTTATTTTTAGACAAATTTTAAAGCAATCAGTTTCTTAATCTGAAATTACAGAATAAGCAATGGCATATTTGGAATAGACAGAACCAATTACCTTATCTAAAGAGACTATCCATGCTGTAGGGGAAAAACTATATAATGGCACTGGACAATAATTTATTACACAGATTGTCCAATACGCACAACAATTTATATATTTATCAGTTCTGAAACTGTCTGTCTGGTCATCTCACATTTTCCTTAGATGTGGAAAGATGGTAAATGAATCATATTCATCTACTATAGTATTTAATCTAGAAAAGTGAATACAAACACCAAATGCTGTGCAGAACTCTTGTACAGTACAACATGTAAACATCTGTTTGTTACTGCAAACACACATGAAGACTCTAATGGTGAGCTAGGCTTTAATCTCACAAAGTGGTGCTAAGGTGAGAAGTGTTACTGAACTGTTTACAAGCTCTGCTTCCTCAAGTGCCTGGAGCTGGAATTTAATTAGTCTGGCGAAGTCCTTTCATTAAGACATGAGAAACACATTTTATTGTAAAAAACAACTTTAATTATGTGCTCTTAAAAGACATAAGTGTTCTGATGACGAGCTCTAATTGTGTAGATACACGTAATCATAACAACTCAGCCAATAAACATACACAAACAGCAGTGCAGATGTTCAACAAAGGGAATCTACTGCTTTAATCAGTGTGCTAAACTGTTACAATGATTCTTTCACAACAATTAAATTAAGGGATTTATTAATAAAGAACAATTTACATGTTGGTAGTAACCCATACGAAAAATGTAAATGCTTAAATCAAAAAATAATTGGTAATGCTATGGACAATACCACCAAAAGTTAAATATTGTATTTTGTGTGAAATTAGATCCTCCGATCTGGAGGAGAGCAGCCCACACAATGCGTAGAGAACATTATAGATGTTGCATTACCTGCCAAATCAAACAATCAGATAGCTCAGGTGAGAGTTTATGGTCTTATTTGTCTCAGCTAATTCCACTCAAAACCACATTTTTAATTTTGGGTGAAATCACACATTAAGGGGGAAAAGTCTGTACTTTGCCACCATGATTAGCTAATGTATTTTGACAGCTTATAGTTGGCCAGGTAATGGGCATTAGCTACTGTAACCTCTCATGGACCCTCACACATTTTGAACATAAAGGTTTTGCAAATGATGCACTACTTGTGGGTCAGCCTCCACTTGAAATAGAAAATTGAGAACCACTGGTACGTGAGACAGTGCAGAGTGAATGAACTTTATCGAAATTAACAAGAAAAACCTGAAGCTGTTACAACAAGTGAACAACCACAGGTAGGTAGTTACTTGACATAGTGCCTGATAGTGTTTTGTTTCTGGTGGACATAATTATTGGAGGGTCCAGTTTCCTCCAATTTGATGGCTGCTATCAGTTGTTAGGACAATAATATATTTTTATACATATATGTCTTGTATTTTTATGTCTATGCTGTTACATCAATATCCATGTTTATTACTAGAAAGCCAAAGGTAGTCCACACCCATTTGTGTGTTGTTTGGTTATAATGAAGATAAATTATGTAACCACTATTTAAAGGTAAATAAATATAGACATATACATTCATTTTAATTTAGAATTGCTATTTAATGTGGATTGTTAAAAATTGTATACATTTTTCTATGAAATTATGCTGTAGAGTGAGTAGGTATGGAAGAATATGTAAACTTATAAGAATACTTTTTCAAATGTGATTATTTGGTGTCATTATAGATGGTAGCTGACCTTTATCACTGTACGTGGTGATGATTTGTGGGTGTCACAGCCAGATCCACTAAGATTTAGTTCAAGAACTGACTTTTTTATGAAGTATTCAGTTACTATCAGCACAATGCAATGACTATCTAATTTGATCATATGTACTGTAAACCAAACATTTTCCTTCAAATTTCATAAGTGTAACATTAAAAAAAAAAATCAAGCCTTTCTGATATGCAAATTATTTACAACCATAAGCCAGAACGTCACAATATGGAGTATAGTATGACAAAAAGTCACAATCTTTTTGTATTTTATTTAAAACAAATAAAAACAGAATATTTACACACACACATTTTTTAGATTATCAGATGACTGAGGGAAGGTTAGAAGATGAACAGTTTCCTGGGGCCATATTAAATTTTAAGAGAAAAGTCCATTGCCAGACTTTTCACCGTCATCATTGGTTTTGGGTGCAAAAAAGTATCGCGCTCGTCCCCGCTTATCCCCGTATTCAATTGCAAATGTGCAAAAATGGGAGCCGGCTAAATTGAAATCGGCGAAAAGTTGTATCAGTTTTGGGGAAATCAGCCTGACAGCCCCCCAAAAGATGCACTGGCATGGGAGATCACTATGGGCACCCCTGAATAGCCCTGCTAAAGGTATTTCGGGTTTTTAAATGGTCTCAATAGCAGGGGTGTATCTAGGGATCCAAGCGCCCCTGGAAATGTAAGGTACTGGCGCCCCCCTACCCTCCTTATGCAGTGCCCCCAGTAGTAATCCCCCCTATGCTGCATTGCCCCCAGTAGTAGCCCCCTATACAGTGCACCCAGTAGTAATCCCCCCTATGCTGCATTGCCTCCAGTAGTAGTCCTCCCTATACAGAGCCCCCAGTAGTAGCCCCCCTATACAGTGCCCACAGTAGTAATCCCCACTATGCTGCATTGCCCCCAGTAGTAATCCCCCCTATGCTGTATTGCCCCCAGTAGTAGTCCCGCCTATACAGTGCCCCCAGTAATAGCACCCAGTAGTAGTCCCCCCTATACAGTGCCCTCAGTAATAGTAGCCAGTAGTAGTCCCCCCTATACAGTGCCCCCAGTAATAGTACCCAGTAGTAGTCCCCCCTATACAGTGCCCCCAGTAGTAGTCCCCTATACAGTGCCCCCAGTTGTAGACCCCCCTATACAGTGCCCCCAGTAGTGGCCACCCCCTCCTAAATTGCCCCCAGTAGTGGCCACCCCTATACAGTGCTCCCAGTAGTGGCCACCCCCATAAATTGCCCCAAGTAGTGGCCACACCAATACAGTAGCAGACACCCCCACATAAAGTGCACCCAGTAGTGGACACCCCCTATTTCAGTGCCCCCCCCCCCCGTGCCAGGCTTACACACACTGCTGTCCGAGTCCTGGCCCGCTCTTCTCCTGCATGGGAGAGACGTCATGACGTATGACGTCTCTCCCAGCACATGCTGCTTGGGGAGCCGGAACACGGAGCTCATGAGTGAGCTCCCTCCGCGGACGACGCAGCAGCTAATGAGAGTCAGGCAGACTCTCATTAGCTGGCTGCTATAACAAACACAGCCGCCGCTGGTGGCTGTCTGTTTGTAAAATGTGTAGGGTAGACCGCTCTCACTACGGTCTGCCCTACACTTGTGGGGCCCAGGGGACTTGTCCACCCCTTGGCTACTGGTGGCACTGCCGGGCGGCGCCTCCCTTTGGTCGGCGCCCCTGGCGAGTGCCATCCTGGCCACTGGGTAGATACGCCCCTGCTCAATAGGCGCTATTTAGTGTCTTTCAGCAAGTGGTGAAGAATAGCATTTAGGAGTGTATTTTTGGCAAAATAAGTAGTTCCATCAAATTGGGGTACATGAAAATGGGTGCAAGCATATTTTAAAGTTGCTAATATGAAGTTTTAAAAACATGAAAAATCCTCCTGCAACAACCATCTGCAATCATAAAAACACCTGGGGCATACTTGGGGACCCCCCCCCCCTGAGTCTATTTTGCTAGTTTTAAAGTATGTCCCCCAACTTTGTTTTTTTTGCCCCCAAAACGAAAGTACTTTTTTTGGGGGGGTGTCCTAAGGTACTTTTTATTTTTTTTTGACACAGATTACCTTTAGGGGACTGTCCAAGGGGTGCATGGTGGTTTTTGGAATTCTGCACCCCAAGACCCCAATTCTGCAGTTTTTCTCGCCACCTATTCAATGGGGATACTTTTTCACCAGGTCTGTTGCATTGAGTTTTCGCACCGGTGAAAAGTCGGCCAAATTGAATACGGGGAAAAGTGGAATCAGCGAAAATGACGTCATCGGCGAAAAAGTATCACCTAAACTGACTTTCGCTTCTAATTGAATATGGCCCTTACTAGCAGATTGTGACCGGACAGTCTTACTCCGCCAGGTGGCACAGCAACCCAAGTGGTCTTAATTCACCACCCTTGAGGTAAAGGGAATTTCTCTCATCACCAGTAACTGCCTGTTACTCTCTCCTCGCACTGTGTTGTAGGAGGGTAACTTGCAGCCACCACCAGGCTCCTAACACATGACCTGGAACTGCATACTTTTTGGTATATGTGATCACGCTTCTGCAACACTTCCTGGTTGGTGTTGGCTAGTTTCCCCACTAGCCACTTACTATGGACCAATGCTATGCTTGGTTGTGGAAAGTGAGCTAAAGAGACACTGGACTCAACCTCTGGACATCTGGGTAAGCTTATCTGGTAGCGACAGGATACAACTAGATGCAGGCATCTTTGGAAGCATAAAGATATTTATTAGCACCAGTAAAATGTCCTTAGAAGGACAATTCCAAATTAGAGGTACCAGGGATATCATAGCACACAGATATTTTTGGTAGTTCAGATAAAATACAATCCTCTAGATACTTAATCTTTGAGTTCACACAGCACCTCTTTTATACAATAAAAACACATAATACAGCAGAAGCTAATCCAGCCCCTGTTCCTTTAAACCAATCCAACTCAATGCATGGACTGCCCACATGAATTAATGTGGACAGGCTGCACAAAATTTACTCATGTTGCCAGTGGACAATGGGGAATGTTCTCCCCTCTGTGCATGAAGTTGCCTGGGGAGAAGTGCATTAATTTAACATACCAAACTTATTTTACACCACTGCACTGAAACCCAGGATCTACTGTCCCAATAAATTTCAAGACATATTTTAATAATTTTACCAAACATGTCGTGCAATTATACTAGACTTAGCACCTAATGTTAGTGGAAGCTTCTCTGGTCCCCACCGCTCTGCAGCACACAAATGCTATACAGTGCAGTGTCGGGCTCCCACTAGTACAGCCCTGTTGTCTGGGGCATAGCTTGCCCGAGGCTGCAGGGTAAAACACAAAATATGTACATATGTTTACTGTATACTCTGACCCTGATGTCTCGTGTTGAGACCTAAGCACTGCAGTAATACAGCACCCAGACTCAGTCCAGTGCTGTGGCCCACAGTTTGGCAGTAATCACATTTATTATAGGTCAACCAATTTGCTACCCGGCCACACGGACTGACTGCCCAAAACTAACAATTTCTAAAATAATTTCATTACTTTTAAACAGTTAATGAAATAAGCGTGCTTGTATACTAATCTATTTTACATTCATTTTATTAGCATGTGCTCAAAATGTCTTTTAGTAATGACATTTTATAATTTTCTAAAGCATTGCAGAGAGGATATTAAGGGCCCTATTTATCAACGAGACATAACCCCTTTAGTGAGTGTCAGCCTTTCAATATTATTGTTGTTTGTCAATGCATCGCTCTCGCCATCCAATGATGCGGTCTCCGTCGGGTTTCTGTGTCATGCGCATGCTCATGATAGGCTGCCAGCAACAGAACTGAAGACGCTACTGAGGAGAGAGATCTTCGCTGGACCTCGTTGGACCTCGCTGGAGGGGTAAGTAAAGATGAATACCGGTAACATATTCGTTAGTATCACTGCAATGCTAAACTAAATATGTCACCAGTATTTAGATTCGTTGATAAATGGGGCCCTAAATCCATAAAGCGTTGTAGAAAACATGACTATATTATATGGATTCATTGGGGCGGATACATTACCTTTATGCTGTAGATCAGTGGTTCCCAAATGTTTTTGAATCACGGCGCCCTAGAGTTTCTAAATGATAAATTCTGCAAAAACTATTAAATTAAGTAAATTGTGCTTGTGGTGATGGACAGGGTTGCGATTTATTGTCCAAATATTGTATGAATGTCAGCAACTAGCTCTGGTTTTGCCTATCACATGGACCATAAATATTTTAATTTGGTTAAGGATCACCAGCCCATGGCACCCCTGCAAGTGCCCCGCTGCACCATAGGGTATCACGGCACCCAGTTTGGTAACCATTGCTGTAGATGTCTGACCATGTTAGAGTAACCATCAGTGACACCAAATAAAATGTAAAACCATATATATCTTGCATTTCAAAGAAATTATATATTATTATTGTATATACGTAGTGCCACCAGGAGATCTTCCTGGCCTCAATATAAGGGAAATGTAGCCAAGAGAATCGTGTCAAAGCAATTGCCCCATTGCGACTACCTACCCCGTGTCCCTGTATGCAAACTCACATTTAACACATTTGAGGACTGTCTCTATGTGCTCCCTTGGTCCTCTCCATGAGTAAATTAATGTGAGCTTAATACTGATGTTTAAGTATCGTCTTCACTGTAAGTTTGTGAAATATGGAGATGCTGGAAAACGTCAAATCAGTTCAAAATTGTATCTAGTTTCATGTTTGGTTGGCTATGGACATGTTCACAGCACAATCATCAATACAGGTTGAGTCTCCCATATCCAAAATGCTTGGGACCAGGGATATTTTAGATATCAGAATATTACGTATTTTGGAATATTTGTATACCATAATGAAATCTCTTGGTACCCAAAATGTAAACACAGAATGCATTTATGTGTTATATGCATCTTATACACATAGCTTGCAGGTAATTTTATACAATATTTTCAATATTATTGTGGCTCACACAAAGTTTGTGTACATACATGAAATTCATTTATGTTTCATATACACCTTATACACAAAGCCTGAAGGTAATTGTATACTTTATTTTAATAATTTGTGCCTTAAACAAAGTTTTTGTACACTGAACCATCAAAAAGTAAGGGTGTCACTTTCTCAGTCATGCTAAAAAAATGTAGTATTTCGGAATATTCCGTATTTCGGAATATTTGGATATAGGAGACTCATCCTGTAGTTCTCAATTTGAAATTGTGGATCAACATTGCAGCTCGTATTCTCATTTTCACATTCAAGGTTCACCATTCACGTTTGTGGTGCAATGTTCACATTGAAGGCTAACTTTTCGCATTGACTATTTTTATTAAAATTTATAAAACATTTTTAGAAAATTATAATTTTCAATGATTAATTTTTGTTTTATATTTTTCTTAAATCTAACCTTAAAACTGACAACATGCATCTGTCTCAATTCACTGCATTTGAGTACACTTGCTCACGTGTGAAGTAACTCGGCCATGTGTGAATTGGCTTAATATTTTTCAAATCAACCTAAAATTAAACAAATTGAGTAAACCAATAGGATAATAGACCCGATTTGTCAAACTGGTTTGAGACTCAATATGCAGATTGATTGAATAGCTCTAGTTCCATACATGTATATTGCAATGTGGAAACTGTGTAAGGTACCTTGACAATGGCTGTAAAAGCAAAACCGCTCTCCTTATTAATCATCTTCATGTGCATAGATACCATTATGGATAAAGTACTATTCTAGACATGTCTGCCAAGAGAATGCTCTGGCCCTGGTCGACGGCCCACAATCGGGCTGAGATGGGGCAGTGAATTGTTGGATAAGTCAGGAGCCTTGTCCATCTCCACCATAATTGCCACCGCCTATCCTAAAGAGCTGATGAGCCTCCCCAGGGGAGGATCATCAACTTTGTACCTGTCCAGCTGCTCTCAGTGCTATTGATTCAAAACTGTGCTCTTTCCAAACCCCTAGTGGCTATGTTTTGTTTTTTTTACAAAATTAATTTTACAAACTGGTGCCTGCACTAATGCAGGAAATCTTATCTTTCCAATACACATGTTTAAATGAAACATGTTTCAGGGAGATCATATTTCCCTCCCTGTGTTAAGCTCCATTATTTCATGGCAATAGAGATAGGAGTTGTTCTTTCCCATGACTAAATAGCTTAGCATGGGATAAAATCATCCAAAACAATCAGGAATTTGAGAAAAGATTAAGATCTGAATGCTGACAATACATTTGCCTTGATAACCTTAGCTTTTGCATTTAATGTCTTCCAGATGTTAGAAACTGGGTGGCATTAAATAGAAAATGGAAATAAACAGGATATACTTAATTATATCAGTCAAATATAGTTGTATATATTATTTTAGAAATTATTTTTATCTTTCCCTACACCGTACACTGCAATATATAAAACAGGACTTGATGGATGAAAAAATAATGTTTGATGTTACATGACATGATACTCAGACAGGCTTTCTAGCTATGAGGGCATGAAAAGCGTCAGGAAGCTGAGAACTGCAAAAGCATATTTTATATGTATTTCCATTATGATAAGTAATGCTGGCAAAAAAGTTTTTTGGGTTACTTTTACGGGATCCTCATGGTCAGGGTGCCAACGGTCTGAATACCGACAGCGGCATCCCGACAGTCAAAATCCCGATAGATTTCAGTATTTCATTCTATAAAAAATGTGTACTACTGCATGAAATGAGGTGACCCATGTGTTTATTGATGCCAGGATGGAAGAGGTCTGGTCATTACAACCCCCTATGCCTGACTTCTTAATGCTTTCTGTAGCATAGGGTGATATTTTCCATGTAGTATGGGATGTTATTGTTTGGACTATCATCTCAAACAAGGGTGCCCACAAGTGAATACTAGTAAATCTGCAATGCAGGGTGATGATATCTGGTGAACACAAGTTATCACCAGAAATTAACCACTAAAAGGCCACGATTTCTAATATGGATCTTACCTCTTTTAAATGTGGGTGACCTTGAGATTATTAGACCCAGGGATGGGGTATATACTCCACCATCCCTGTTTTCAGCAGGTCAGGGGTGTTCTTTAAGGGTCGCACATGTTCAACAGAGAATAACTTCTCACGGGTATCATTCCATGAAAAAAGTTACTACTATTTTTCAAATGGAGGTACCTCAGAGCTTATGGGTGCCAGAATGTGTTACACAGAGCACTTGGAATGCTCTATAACACCCCTTTATATTATGTGTTATGATGTAATCAAGAACCCACCTCTCCCAGCTCCCAGTGAAATCAACTATTTATGGAGCGTACACACGGTCAGATTTGTCAGACTTGTCAGATTTGTCAGATGAACGACTGAACGACTAAACGATGTGAACGATTTGAACGATTTGACCAAAGTTTTGAACGATTTGAACGATTTGAACGATTGAACGATTTTTTACTGCATTAAAATGAATGGAATCGTCCAAGTCTGACTGCAAACCCATCAGATGTCAGATATCGTTATCTGACAAACGGGAACGCGCATCGTTGATCGTCCATCGTTCAGGCATGTCAGATATGAACGATTTTCCTTCAGATATGAACGACTGAACGATTTTTAAATCGTTATCGTCCATATCTGAAGAAAAAATCTGATCGTGTGTATGCACCATAACAGAGGTAAGTTTCTTTAAGTAAGTTTATTTACCATTTAAAACACTTAAAGGCTCAGAATGAGTCCCACTTGTCCATAACACTGAAGGGGTTAATATCGGTTCTGAATGCCCATTACCACGCCAGTGGTAAGCTATGTGCATAATTTTATGAGTGTGCTTGGTTGTATAAGCTGTGCTTGTAAAGAATGTCAATTTGTGCAACACTGAACTTCAATCACATACACACATAAACAAACTCCTTAGCTGAAATGATGTATGTTTGTGGAGTAATATATTTAAGCAAGCAAATATGCACATTGTTAGAAATCTTGAGCGCATTGTCATTATGTTATTTTGAAGATTCTATAGGAAGCGGAAGCAGAAGATGGAGGGAAATTAATGCTGCTTGTTTAGCTGTGTAATGCCAGGAAGTAGAGAGATCACCATGTGCAGAGCTGATGGGACAGTATGGCTCAGAGAAGGCATGTGATAGGGGATAGGTGCGGGGTACATACCATGGCTCAGGTAAGCCATGTAGTAGTAGGTATGAGGGTGCATGCCATATCTCATGGAAGATGTGTGGTGAGAGATAAGGGTTGCATGCCATAGATCAAGCAAAACATGTCAGAAAATAATGGGTGCATAGCTGCCATGGATCAGGCAAGATGTGTCGTAAAATAAGAGGGGTATGCCATGGCCGATAGAAGATCTCTGGCGGGAATAAGGAGTGCATGCAATGGCAGAGGAAATACTTGGCAGGTATAAGGACATACTTTCCAACATTTGGGCCACCCCTCCAGGTCAGCACCGGGTGTGGCGCGGCAGAGGTGTGTGGTGCTGTGGAACATGGCAATATGATTATGTCATTGATGCCCCTACTAGACAATTCCGCAATTACTGTCATTGTGAAGCAAGAGGGCTTTGTCTTCCCTCAGCCATGGTATGCTTACATTATCCCCAACCCCTTATCCCTAACCACATCTTCCCTAGTCATGGCATGTACCCCTTATCCCCTGCCACATTTCTTACCTCAGGCGTGGCATGCACCCCTTATGCACACTTGCCTACTCTCCCGAAATAGCCTGGATGCTCCTGAAAATTTAATGAAACTCTCAGTCACCTAGAGTAGTGGGCAAGTCTCCAGGAGCAGCCCCTAACCCCAGCTAGCCAATGCACCCTGGGTAGGGGATAGTGGAGCTATCCATCTTAGTTTTCTCCATGGTCTACTGCAAACAGGTGCATAAATTCCTCCCTTCAGAACAGCATTGATGGTAAAATCTGCTATCAGTTCAGAGTCCTGTTAAGTTCATGTGATATAGTTAGTACATTACTCATAGTGGAGAAATGCGTAAGAGGTCTCCCTTGTTTGCTACCAACCGGTTTCTTTGCTCCAGCCACAAACTGGTCCAGTTAAGAATTGATATGTGGTCATAGGACTCTACCAACACATTGAAGAATATAAGGTCCTCCAACGACGATTGCGGAGTTCCATCTGATCTACCTAGACAGGCTATCTTATCTCCTTTCTAGCCAGCCGGCAATAAGCTATTACCAATCCATCACTGTTGGTGAGCTAACCATAGCCCCTGTTTTCCTGCATACGGACTTTGATAACAATATTGAAGCAGTAACACATACTGTTAATTTTTTTTGCTGTGGTCTGTCTAAACAAGTTCAGGCTGATCACCTGCTGTATATAACTACTGGACTTTGTGGAGTTTTTGGATATTAAGCATATAGACAGAAGTTTCTGAATAAATACCACAAGTACAATCTATACCATTAAACACAGTATTTGGAATCGCGTAATGAGTATTGCCCTTACTATCTTACTGGGTGCTAATAACTGCTTTGTGGAGCTGGAGTAACAGATGGCTGGACACTATGCATATTGACAAGAGACACCTACTGCAGAGGTGAATTTCTCTTATATATATATATATATATATATATATATATATATATACACATACAATTTGTGAGCCACTATCTGAAATAGCTTATCAGTTGTATTTTATACATGTGTGTATGTATTCTGTTTTACCTTATTTATTTATATTTCTGTTTATATTGTGCAATTGTGTAATAAATTGTTACATTTTATTAATTAAGCGCTCTTTTGTCTGATCAAGTCAATCCATATATATCAACACGAGCCATTCAAGGTATCTTAATGTGTAAATTGACGATGTCTTCAGTCTATACAAATTTTTGATAGTACATTATGTATTCTTTCTCATGTATGTTTTTATGTTTAACATTTCAGTTTTACCATTCATTATGTCATGCTATTACTACACTGAGCACCATTCTTCAGATCTTCACATCTAGATTGGATTATTGAAAAGTATGAGTGGTTATGCTGTCTAATTATATAGACCAAAGGAAAGCATATACTATGGACAAAACAGAAATATTTGTCTGTATTTTCTATGTATCTACTTTTGGTCACTGTATGACTTTGGTCAGAGTCTCCCCCCCCCCCCCCAGTAAACATATTAAATATCAAGGGACCGTAATTACATACTAGTAAGACCATACCCATCAGTGCTCACTAACCTGGTAACTGAAAAACAACAAATGATTCTGTAGAGGACTTCCTACACCCCCTCTATCTACACAATTCGACCTTCATAACATGCATTTCCTCCCTCATAACTTACTCTATACCTCTATAAAATAATTTTTGGAGGAGAGCGATCTGAGCCACTGAGACCCCGTACTGACGGAGTTGCGTCACCATGACCCAACCCGGCCAGTTAGATGTGTTACTGCGCATGTGCGACTTGTCCACGCAGCTTTGTGGAAGGATGTGCCCCTCAGTGCCTGTGTGGAGAGGGTTCTAGTGGCATTACTATGGAGGTGCAGGAGGTACGACCACACCCAGGTGTCACCCTTGGAGGGGGTGACCCCAAAATGCTGTTTCATCCTCAGTGACAGGAGCCGAGTGCTGCACTGTGGCATTCTTCTGCAACACTTGGCTCCTGTCACAGAGGAAGAGCCAGCAGTACAGGCACTATTCTGCATGGGTAGCCCAGCATCTCCGAGAATGCTGGCACGCCACTGGAGTGATGCAATCAGGATTACCTGTGAGGCCATGCCCCCTTTTCGAGGAACTCTGCAGAGCTGCATGCAGAGATTGGTATGAAATGCACACTGGGTGTCACCAGACCTGGTGTAACCTCCGAGGGTTAGTTATACAGGAACCCTGAAAGTGCCACTGTGTCATCACCACTAGTTGAAACAATACTCAACTGCCATCACTGCGGTGGGTTAGTGCAGCTGTGTGTTTCACTAAGCAGCACACCACCTGTATTAAACCCCCACATGCTCCTGGGTGGATCTGTTGAACCTGCTATGTACACTGTATGCCTACTGCATTAATCCTGTGTTATTCAACAACCAATTCTACCTGGTCAAGGGACTGATGTGAATGACTAAATATTCTCTGTAAAACACTGCAGAATATTTATATGCTGTATAAATAACTGGTACTAAATAACTACTTAACCCCTTCAGTTCTAAGTCAATTAAACAGCAAATTTATGTTGTTGACCTATGGTTCCTCTAATTCCATACTGGACTGTATAAAAATTTGTTGCTGTTCCAATTACTCCACAGAAGCAGCCTTAGTCACGGCCAGATTAAGTTTTGTGCGGGCCCCAGAGCAATTATGCAGAGTAGAATTGAGAGGGTGCCCCCCCCCCCCAAGTTCCCCCTTTACCCCTATTCCTACAGGACCTGAGAAGAGGGACTGTCCCGAGCAAAGCAGGATGGTTGTAGGTTATGTACATAGACACCTCCACTTCTCTATCTATACATCTGACCTTTTATACACTGGTTATACTCAAAATGATCTCTCAGCTCTTTTATATTTTGTTCCTGCCTTGCTGCTGTCTTTCATGTCTCCTCACTGTTTAAAGTTTTTATTTTACTTCCTTCTGATCTGTTCCATTTTCTGACACAACAATCACTGTAAAACCCTCCAGTTCCCCACGCCTGCGGCTTATAGGTATGTTTCCTTACTCTGGACTCTCACATTTATGATGTAAGCGCCTGCAACTTCTGTCTCTCACACCTGTCCCTTTCTTCTTTTATGATACAATGATAATATTGGAGCATGCTATAATTATATTCCTTCTAGACTTTTATAACGCTCTTCTCTGTGGCCCACCACTGAACAGACTGAATCCACTCCAACTTTATGAATTCTGCAGTTCAACTTATACATATTTTCTCCCACTCTTCAAGTGCTACTCCTCTCTGTCAGGGGCCTATTCATTATGTTACTTATCAGGGATCATGCGGCACACGATAATTAAGTATCCAGCTCACTACGAGTACCAACGGTGGATACAAAATTACCGGAGAAATTCAATATTGCTCTGTTGTGAAAATAGCTGATCCGAAAATCAGCTGTCTCCACGATGCCCTTCTTCCATAGCAGCAAAACTTAGTACTGCCGGGTCTGACTCGCAGTGCTAGTGCGCCTGCATGAACTGGCTTTATGCCGGCACACAAAGTCCCGGCATCTGGCAGAAGGAGCTGGACAGGGAGGGAGAGATCTGAAAGAATCCCTCTTTGCAACCCGGACTCCTTACCATAGTAAAAGAGTGGGGCTGTGGGAGCAAATGCCGTCTAAATATGGTGAATGCCCCCACAATCAAGCTTCGAAAATATTGTAGTTTTGGAGCTTGATGAATTTAGGTCCCAATACCAGTGTATGGGGACAGCGGGACAGATTGGATCTGAAAGGTAAGCAGGAGATATCAGTGATATCTCCTGCATTAACTTTATAATAAATAGCCCCGACACTTAATTTCTTCAAATGTAGGTGAAAATGATAATTTTCACCTGCTTTTGTAGAAATTAAGTTATGATGAATAGACCCCTAAGTGTCTGCACTGGATTCCTATTACCTACAGGATACAGTTCAAAATCCCAGTCTTAACCTACAAGGCACTACATCTCTTCCCTAATCTTCAGGTACTATCCCAAAGTGTACCTCTGATCTGGTTATGACCTCCCATCACCATTTCTTACTTCCTTCTACTGGATTTTTCTCATGCTGCACCTACTGTCTGGAGCATTATTCCTCATGCCAACAAATACTTTTTCCAGACACTCAGTCTCAAAGATTTAAAACACTCACTCAAAACTCATCTATTCAGACAAGTATTTAACTGAATCCCATTATAATTTAGTTATGTTACCTAGGGCGGGATGCATTATCATCAATTATGCGGTCAAACCCACGAAAATTCCATTTTCGGGGGTTTGACCGCAATTCTTCACATGCATCAAACTATGGAAAGCAAAGCTTTCTGCAGCTTGTACCTGGTGGGCAACGCCCTCTTCAGATGGCATTACCCAACAGAAGCCCATGAACTTCTTTCACAAAGTACTCTGAGAGGGACCCTCCAAGAACTCTCTTCTGTGTAAACTTCATACAACACATGTGCAGAGATACCAAGGGACACCTCTTTTCGGGAGAGCTGTCCTTTGTGGTTTTACTCAAAGATTTTCATGCATACCGACGTTATCAATGCTGGCATGCATACAGTGAGCGGCAAGATGCACTGCATGCAAAATGCAATGCTTAATGCATCCTGCCTCTAATCTATTGAACTTCTCACACTAGTCTGATTTACATGTTCAATTACCTGTTGTTTCTCTTGCTTTCAAGACTGTAATCCCTTTGAGTAGGTTTCTCATTCCTATTGTCTCATGTTAGTGTCAATGTTAAAATCATGTAAATTTTACTGCTTTGTGTATTATTTACTCTGTACAGAGCTACAGAAGACATCGACACATAGTAATATGAGCGTTCACTTCCTTTTAGTCTTATCCTTGAAAATCTAATTTTACTCCTGGCCACCATTGTAACTACTACTAAATGAACTCCTTAATGTTGCAGTAGCATCAGAAAATTACACACTGCATTAACTTACTACTAACAGCTGTTGGTAGGGTGGTTACAACCACTAATAGCAAATAACTCCTAAAGAAAAATGGCAAGATAGATTATGGTTAATGGGGTTTGTCTCCCACCAGGAAGCTGTACATAATCCAAATAGCAAAACATCATATGGTAAATGCTTCAAATTGATATCCTAATCACCCCCTTCTAGTAATAAAGGAAACCCTCAAGCAGAAATCAAGCATGCAAGAATAAAATCACCATAGCATTAGAACAGAATACATAGAGCAAGTAAGTAGCAGTAAAAATATTTTAAAGTCCATGTTACGTTTCAGTGGCTGTTATAACGGTCTCCTGTGTATGGATGTATGCATGTGATAGTAACGTAATAAATATGCTCTGTTGATCAATGATGATCAAGAAGTAAAAGTGGAGACAATCTCTTATAGTCATGGACCCCTTACAGAAGCTGTTTCAATGACTGATGTGTTACAGGCAGTGCAATACAAAATATTTATTAGTTGTACTATGCTATAGATTTTCAATCTAACCAGATAAAACTCATTTTACATTTCCCAAAGCAAAAGAATAAATTTATTGCAAGTCACAAATAACCATAAAATGCTGAAATTCATACATCTGCCATGGCAAATGAGGCATGAATATCCCCATTGTGCTCAGTACATAGCCATAATTGCTTCAGTCAGCTGGCTGCTGCATTTATCTACAAATCAAACAGATCACACAGTTATAATTTTCCGATCTTCCAAGCCAGCATTCAGAGGACGTTAAGCCAATGCTCCAGGCTTGACAATAATAGCTAACGCAGACAAAACAAATAATTTTGTGTTTTACAGTCTTCCTCTGTCTGCTCTTAAGTGACTAAAGAACATCATAATTAGGGACACACAGGAGTGGATGTGACCTAACCTGGAAATATTAGGACCCATCAATCTGTATCAAAGATTATTTCCAAAATAATAATACACTAATCTGGAACTGTAATTAGGAGAAGCAAACATTGCAAAATTACTGTCATGATGTATGTTATAAACTCAAAGCTCATTGAGGTATACTTATAAAAACTGATGTACAGACAGATGTGGAGCTGTAACCATAGGAGCCAGCCCTGTGGGTGCGTGAAGGCCCCAATAGATATGCTGCCACAGCCACTAACCTTGTCCATGAATGGCATTTTTCAGTTATATGGTAGGAGGTGGGGGGTTTGTGGCATGACCAATTATTTTTACATTTAGTAATCATGACATCCAATGTGACTGTAACATGCTTAAATTTAGGCAATAAAACCAAATGTATGTGGATATCAGCACATTTAAATGTGTACCAGTTTTCATGAATAACCATTAACCATTTAAAAAATAAATCATCAATATATACACTCAGTTGACACTTTATTTAGTACACCTGTACACTTGCTAGTTAATGCAAATATCCAGGCCCGCCAAGAGCCGCAGCGGGCCCGGGTAACAGGGGGTGTGGCCTAATTGCGGGAAGTGTGGCCACACCCCTTCCCAAGAAAAAAAAATCTTTGGGCTGCGGTGGGGGGCGCTCTGAGCCCCCTCAGCCCTGCTCAAAGCCAGGGGGGGCGCGATCAGTGTGATCGCTCCCCCCCACAGGCATAGGAAACTGCTGTGGCCACGAGCAGTCTCCCACTGCAGCTCAGCACACGCTGTGTGCTGGGCTGCTGTGACAGCGGGGGGAGCTGGTGCCGGGCCCCTCAGGAAGCCCGGGCCCGGGTAATCTGTGCCCGCTCCCCCCCCCTCTCGGCGCCTCTGCAAATATCTAATCAGCGAAACATGTAGCAGCAACTCAATGCATAAAAACATTCAGTTATGGTCAAGAGGTTCAGTTGTTGTTAGACAAAACACCAGAATGAGGAAGAAATGTTATCCAAGTGACTTTGACTGTGGAATGAATGCTGGTGCCAGACAAGGTGGTTTGTCTGTCACCACTTCTCACTCCTCCCTCCAAGACCTCTCCATCACTGCTCCTAATCTATGATATACTCTCACTTGACCTATTATACGCTAACCCAGAATCCATTGCTTCAAACATTCCCCCAAAAGGAGGGAATAACCTAAACTTGTGTTAGCATATTTATGTCCATTCTCTCCTTACTATCTGTACTAGCTGTTCTTTCTTTACACTCATTTTAGACTAGCTGTGATACTCGACATTGCATGGGTTGAATAATGTACCTTGAAGTCCATTTGCAGCCTTCATTTGTTACATTGTCCATGCCTATAGCCCAATTCCATTGATCCTGTAAATGACCCCAATGTTTGCTAACATAGTTTTAGCCCTTGAAAGGACCTATCTATCCATTTCTATAGAGTATTTAGACACTGTTATCGCAACACTGAGGTATAAAAATTGTTGTTTGTTCTTCCATTAGGAGCTAGAATGAACAAGCTGTTGGAAGCCCCCACTGACGTGTTTGTCTTGCAGCTGGGGACTCCATGGCCCTGGATGCTGCATGTCTAGAAGCATCAGCAGATTGGCGGACTAGCTTTGTCTCTCTTGTTGAGCTGCCAAGCGTGCTTCCAGGACTCCTTGTTCTTCTTTACGCTGAAGATAGTTCTTAATGACATTTGCTGTATGTTTGGGGTCGTTGTACTGCTGCAGAATAAATTTGTAGCCAATCAGACGCCTCCCTAATGGTATTGCATGATGGATAAGTACTTGCCTGTATTTATCAGCATTAAGGACACAATTAATTCTGACAAAATCCCTCCAATTGCTGAAATGCAGCCCCAAACTTGCAAGGAACCTCCACCATGCTTCACTGTTGTCTGCAGACAATCATTATTGTACCACTCTCCAGCCTTTAGCGAACAAACTGCCTTCTGTTACAGCCAAAAAATTTAACATTTTCACTCATCAGTCCAGAGCACCTGCTGCCAATTTTCTGCACCCCAGTTCTTACATTTTCATGTAAAGTTGAGTCGCTTGGCCTTGTTTCCACATCGAAGGTATTGCTTTTTGGCCACAATTGTTCCATGAAGACCACTTCTGGACAGACTTCTCCAAACAGTAGATGGGTGTACCCAGGACCGCCGACAGCTCCGCCAGGCCCAGGTAACAGGGGACGTGGCCTAATCGCGGGAGGCGTGGCCATGCCCCCTTAGAAAATAAAAAAAACATTTTTGCAGTGCGGCGCTGCTTGGCGCACAGCTCATGGGGGGCGCGATCAACGTAATCGCTCTCCCTATAGGCATAGGAGACTGCTCCGGCTGCTGCACGAACAGTCTCCCAGTGCAGCCCAGCACATAGCAGCGTGTGCTAAGCTGTTCTGACGTGAGAGGGAGGGGGAGTGGTGCCGGACCTGGGTCCCCCGCCGGGCCCCTCCAGGAAGCTCAGGCCTGGGTAATTAGTACCCGCCCCCCTTGGTGCTCCTGGGTGTACCTGTGTCCCACTGGTTTCTGCCAGTTCTGTGATGATAGCACTGCTGCACATCTTGCGAGTTCGAAGGGGGGTAAGCATGACATGTCTTTCATCTGATACACTAAGTGTCCTTGGCCGACCACTGCATCTATGGTCCTCAGCGTTGCCCGATTCTTTGAGCTACTTCAAAAGAGCTTGAATAGCACATTTTGAAACCCCAGTATGCTTTGAAATCTTTTCCTGGGAGAGACATTGCTGATGCAGTATAACTGCCTTGTGTCTTGTTGCTCTGAATAGTCTTGCCATGGTGTATGACCTGTGGCACGAAACTGTCTTCCACAACCTCACCTTTGTAGCAGAGTTTGGCTGTTCCTCACCCAATTTTAAGCCTCCTACGCAGCTATTTCTGTTTCAGTTGATAACTGTGTTTAAACCTACATATGAAAATGATTATCATTATCACCTATTTTGTATGACTGGTTAATAATACACCTGACTATAATCCTACAAATGCCCTGACTTTGTGCAAGTGTACCTAGAAGAATTGATGCTGTTTTAAGCAAAGGGTTGTCACTCACACCAAATATTGATTTGATTTAGATTTCTCTTCTGTTCATTCACTTTGCATTTTGTTAATTGATAAAAATGAACTATTAACACTTCTATTTTTGAAAAGCATTCTTACTTTGCAGCATTTTTTCCACACCTGCCTCAAACTTTTGCACAGTATTGTGGGCTCTATTTACTAACATTATTTTACTAAAATAAAATGAAAAAGGGTGTTTTCACACCCTTTTCACATTATTTTAGTTTCACCTAAATTTACTAAAGAGTAATTGGAGTAGAATTCGTAAAATTCTACTCCAAGCCCTAATTATCGCATATTTTTAGTAAGCAGATCGCATTGCTCATAATTGTAATTTGAAATGTAATCTGCCTAAGATTTACTAAAAATAAATTGTGAAAAAATACCGGGGGAGGCCCTGTGATAATAATAACGCCACCTGGAGGTGGCGTTATCAAGGGTTTCCCCCAGTTACCGGACTCCTGTTCTGCTCTAACAGGCAGAGCAAAGCCCGGAGCCGGGCTCCAGTGATCAACAGTGTGGTCTAAAACTTACCTGAGTCCAGGGACAGGAGATCGGTGCTCCGGTGATGTCCTCTGCGGCTCTGGTCAGCTGGAAGACCAGCTAACCGGAGCCACGGAGGACACCACCGAAGCAGCGATCACCGGAGGTCAGTGACATTAAGGGGGCTGGGAACGGTAGCAGGATGTGGGGCCTGCGGGGGGGCCAGTCGGAACATGCGCGGGCACCTCGTCATTGTATTTTTTCCGAAAAATACAGGGAAAAGGCTGCGGAGGGGATTGCTCTGTCCCTGCAAGGGACAGGAGATCGGTGGAGGGGATTGCTCTGTCCTCCTGTCCAGGGACAGGAGATCGGTGCTCTGGTGATGTTCTCTGCGGCTCCGGTCAGCTGGAAGACCAGCTGACCGGAGCCACGGAGGACACCATCGAAGCAGCGATCACCGGAGGTCAGTGACATTAAGGGGGAGGGGAACGGCAGCAGGATGGGGGGCCTGCGGGGAGGCCAGTCGGCACATGCGCAAGCACCTCGTCAGTGTATTTTTTCCGAAAAATACAGTGAAAAGGCTGCGGAGGGGATTGCTCTGTCCCGGCAAGGGACAGGAGATCGGTGGAGGGGATTGCTCTGTCCTCCTGTCCAGGGACAGGAGATCGGTGCTCCGGTGATGTTCTCTGTGGCTCCGGTCAGCTGGAAGACCAGCTGACCGGAGCCACGGAGGACACCATCGAAGCAGCGATCACCGGAGGTCAGTGACATAAAGGGGGAGGGGAACGGTAGCAGGATCGGGGGCCTGCGGGGAGGCCAGTCGGCACATGCGCAGGCACCTCGTCAGTGTATTTTTTCCGAAAAATACAGTGAAAAGGCTGCGGAGGGGATTGCTCTGTCCCGGCAAGGGACAGGAGATCGGTGGAGGGTATTGCTCTGTCCCTGCAAGGGATTTTTAATAAATCCCTGTGATATATGCATGACTTCGCAAAGTGAATGGTAATATCACACTACAATCTGCATTTTAATTACGGGTGAGCGGGTTCGGATTTCTGAAATCCGAACCCCCCCGAGCCCCCCTGATCCGAGGCCGATCCGAGTCAGGCTCGACTTTTCCCGCCTGACTCGGATCTGAAATCGAGGCAAAACGTCATCATCCCGCCTTCCGGGTCTCGCGGGTTTTGGATTCTATATAAGGTACCCGCGTCGGCGCCATTTTCTCACTCGGCTGTGGACAGTGAAGAGGGAGGGTGGGAGTTAGGGCTGGCTGGGATGTGTAGTGTAGTGTTGTGCTGCTGTTGTCCATAGGGGCTGTGTCCACTCCTCCAAAGTCCATAGGGGCTGGCTGTGTTGTGCTGTGCTGCTGTTGTCCATGTGTTTGTGAATTGTGTGCACTGTGGCTGCACGTGCATCAACAAAGGAGCAGCGCCAAGCGTGCACCTGTGTCCCATAAGTAAAGAGCCGGATGGCTTGTCCATTAAAGGGTGCTGTAACCCCCAAAGGGCACTCCAAACAAAATAAAAAAATATATTTTTTTGTGTTTGTGAATTGTGTGCACAGTAGCCGCATGTGCATCAACAAAGTAGCACCAAGCGTGCGCCTGTGTCATAAGTAAAGGGCTGGCTGGCTTGACCATTAAAGGGTGCTGTAACCCCCAAAGTGCACTCCAAAAAAAATAAAAAAATATATTTTTTTGTGTTTGTGAATTGTGTGCGCAGTAGCCGCATGTGCATCAACAAAGTAGCACCAAGCGTGCGCCTGTGTCATAGGTAAAGGGCTGGCTGGCTTGACCGTTAAAGGGTGCTGTAACCCCCAAAGTGCACTCCAAACAAAATAAAAAAATATTTTCTGTGTTTGTGAATTGTGTGCACTGTGGCTGCACGTGCATCAACAAAGGAGCAGCGCCAAGCATGTGCCTGTGTCCCATAAGTAAAGGGTCGGCTGGCTTGTCCATTAAAGGGTGCTGTAACCCCCAAAGGGCACTCCAAACAAAATAAAAAAATATTTTCTGTGTTTGTGAATTGTGTGCACTGTGGCTGCACGTGCATCAACAAAGTAGCGCCAAACGTACGCCTGTGTCATAGGTAAAGGGCCGGCAGGCTTGACCGTTAAAGGGTGCTGTAACCCCCAAAGTGCACTCCAAAAAAAATATATTTTTTGTGTTTTTGATTGTGTGCACTGTGGCTGCACGTGCATCAACAAAGGCGCAGAGCCAAGCGTGCGCCTGTGTCCCATAAGTAAAGGGCCGGCTGGCTCATTTCTTAAAGTGTGGTGTAACCCACATAGTGCACTAGTCTCCAACAAAAATAAAAAAATATTTTCTGTGTTTGTGTGCGCCTTAGCCGCACGTATATATCAATATAACATAAATGGAGGACCAAACTTTCTCCGATAAAAATAAAATAGGGAAAGATCAAGAACCATTTCCTCCTAGTGCTGTTGCTGCTGCTGGGAGTTGTTCATCATCCCATAGAGGAAGTAGGAACACCACTACTTTTACTAAACAATTGACCCTCCAACAGTCCTTAGCGAGGAGGATGAAGTACGACAGCAGTCATCCTGAAGCAAAACGTATAACTGAGGCCTTGACTGCTATGTTGGTATTAGAAGTGCGTCCGGTATCCGCCATTAGTGCAGTGGGATTTAGATAATTGATGGAAGTAGTGTGTCCCCGGTTCCAAATCCCGTCTAGATTCCACCTGCATCCTCAAAGCAGTAGCGACAAGCGTGCATCTATCTGTTAAAGGGTGGTGTAACCCCCAAAGTGCGCTCCAACCAAAATAAAATAATCTTCTTTTATTCTGTGTTTGTGTGTGAAATGTATGCGCAGTAGCCGCACCTGCATTCTCAAAGCAGCAGCGACAAGCGTGCGTCTGTCTGTTAAAGGGTGGTGTAACCCTCAAAGTGCGCTCCACAAAAAATAAAAAATTATTTTTTTTCTGTCTTTGTGAATTGTGTGGGCTGTAGCCGTACCTGCATCCTCAAAGCAGCAGCGACAAGCGTGCGTCTGTCTGTTAAAGGATTACATCAGTGACAGCATCCAAGTAGGCATGTCAGACAGTCCGTACATGTACTGGCAGGAAAAAGAGGCAATTTGGAGGCCCCTGTACAAACTGGCTCTATTTTACCTGAGTTGCCCCCCCTCCAGTGTGTACTCCGAAAGAGTGTTTAGTGCAGCCGGGAACCTTGCCAGCAAAAGGCGTAGGAGGTTGCTTCCACAAAATGTGGAGAAGATGATGTTCATAAAAATGAATTATCAACTCTTCCAGGGAGACCAGCCTCCATAACGTACAGAGGGACCTGTGGTGGTGGATTCCAGCGGGCACGAATTAATACTCTTTGAGGATGAGGATGTACACAACACTGAAGAGGGTGATGAATCGGTGAATGAGGAGGATGAAGACGACATCTTGCCTCCATAGAGCCAGTTTGTGCAGGGACAGATTAATTGCCAACTTGTTTTGTGGGGGCCCAAACGAACCAATCATTTCAGCCACAGTCGTGTGGCAGACCCTGGCGCTGAAATGATTGGTTTGTTAAAGTGTGTATGTCCTGTTTATACAACATGAGGGTGGGTGGGAGGACCCAAGGACAATTCCATCTTGCACCTCTTTTTTTTCTTTGCATTATGTACAGTTTGCGGCCTAGTTTTTCAAACTGCCATCCTGTCTGCCACTGCAGTGTCACTCCTAGATGGGCCACGTGTTTGTGCTGCCCACTCGTGTCGCTTAGCATAGTCATCCAGCTACCTCGGTGCAACCTTTTGGACATAAAAACACTTTTGTGAGGTGTGAGGTGTTCAGAATAGACTGGAAATGAATGAAAATTAAGGTTATTGAGGTTAATAATAGCATAGGATCAGAAAAACCCACAAATTCTGTGATTTTAGCTGTTTTTATGCTTTTTAAAAAAAAAATACAGATCCAAAACACAAAACCCAGAACCCAAAACACGGAAGGGTGGTTTTGGCAAAACCAATCCAGATCCAAAACAGAAGAAAGATCCAGATCCAAAACCAAAACACAAAACACGAAAAGTGGCCGGTGCACACCCCTAATTTTAATCCGGATTGTAGTAAATAGAGCCCTGTATGTGCACAAACAGTAAAGATAATAATGAAATGATCCTTGCATTCAATTAGTGTCCTTTGTCTTCTGTGCAGCTGCATTGTGTGCATGCAGGGGCACCGAGAGGGAGGGGGTGATAGCGTATACAATTTACCCGGGCCTGGGCAAGCTAAAGGGGCCCAGAGCCGTATCTCCCTCCCTCTTACCTCACAGCAGCCCAGCACACACTACTGAACAGTAGCCGCAGCAGTCTCCTATGCCTGTGGGAGGGAGCGTTCACACTGATCCAGGGCCGGACTGGCCATTGGGCACTTCTGGCAAATGCCAGAAGGGTCGATGGCCAAATGGGCCGCTTTGGCTGAGCACAGGCTCACCCGGCAGTACAACCTCCCGGGCGGCGCCTTGCTCAGTAAACAGATTGCATGAAAGCGCGGCCGCGTCATGACGCAGTGACGTCATGCTGCGTCATGACGCGGCCGCGCGTTCCTGAAATCTTCTTGCTGAGCAAAGCGAGGTATGGGAGGTTATACTGCCGCGACCAGGGCCGTTTATAGGGGCGGGCGCGCTCCGCCCTTACACGGTCTGTCTCCCAGCCTCAACCAATCGGGCGGCTACAGTAACTTAACTTCGCGTGCGCACGGCGCGCAACCAATAGCCGCCTTTCCTCCTGTCCTCCTGGGTGCACATGAAAGAAAGGGGGCGGCGCACCACGCACACAGCCGCACTGAAGAGTCTGGACCCCGGCTGAGACTGGCCTCTGCGTCCTGCTGCTGGCTGCACTTGTCAGTCTGTCCGGGCTGTCCTCTCTCTGGACGGTGGTTGGGGCCAGGCTGTCCACTCCCATCTGCCGCACCCGCCCTCCGAACTGGGCACTGACTGGGCAGGATCATGAGGCAAGCGCACAGCAGGGAGATGTGCTGCGCTGCACATGTGCTTGTTGCAGCTTCACCAGGTAACTACACCTCCACGGGGGAAGCAGGGGGAAGTGGGGGGGAGTGCAAGCAGCATGTGTAAATAATGTCAGTTGTGCGGGGTGCAGTGCAGCCTGCAGCAGGATGTTGTGGCCTTGGGGAATGCACGTGCAGCATGTGCTATGTCATTTGGGGGGGGGTGCAGCATGTGCTATGTCTTTTGGGGGGTGTACAGCATGTGCTATGTAATTTGGTGGGGTGTGCAGCATGTGCTATATCATTTGGGGGGGTGTGCAGCATGTACTATGTCGGGGGGTGTGCAGCATGTGCTATGTCATTTGGGGGGGTGTGCAGCATGTGCTATGTCATTTGGGGGTGTGTGCAGCATGTGCTATGTCATTTGGGGGGGTGTGAAGCATGTGCTTTGTCAGTTGGGGGGGTGCAGCATGTGCTATGTCAGTTGGGGGGTGTGCTGCATGTGCTATGTCAGTTGGGGAATGTGCAGCGTGTGCTATGTCAGTTGGGGGGTGTGCAGCATGTGCTATGTCAGTTGGAGGGTGTACAGCGTGTGCTATGTCAGTTGGGGGGTGTGCAGCATGTGCTATGTCAGTTGGGGGATGTGCAGCGTGTGCTATGTCAGTTGGGGGGGTGCAGCATGTGCTATGTCAGTTGGAGGGTGTACAGCGTGAGCTATGTCAGTTGGAGGGTGTACAGCGGCTGACATCCTGTCTTCTTTCGAGACCATGCTCCCTTACTGTGATACCACACTCCCTCACGATGAGGCCACGCCCACTCAGCAATATTACTGCTTCTTCGGGGGGGGGGGGTATTTTGACTGCTCGCACTGGGAGCCTCAGACCCTAGAAACTGCCCTGGCCGCGACCAAGCCCCATGGGATTGGGGTCAGTGGGAAGGAATCTGGGGCAGCGCTATGCAGACAGTCTGCTGCCCGGGAGGCAGAGCCGCACGAGGAGTACATGCCATTCAGAGGAGCCGCACTTCCGGGTTCCGGGTATCAGCTACACTACAGCAGAACGCTGCTTTATGGGGGACTGCATATGGTGAGTAGGTAAAACCTCTGCACACCAAAACTACATCAGGTATCTCTGCCATCTCCGCCATTAATTTCCTTCTGTCTCTCTCTCATCTCACCTTATTCCTCCTCCTCTTATTCTCTTTTCTATCTTCCCTGATTTCTTCTCTCTTTTTTCGGTTTCCCCCTATTCCCTTCGCATATTCCCCTATTCCTAAACTCTGCTGCCTGCCCTTATTCCTCCAGTCTCCATTCTCCCCCTATTCCTACCCTCTTTCTCCAATGGGCTCAATTCAATTCTGCTTGTTGTTAGGTTGGAGAATGCCCTTCTCCTGTGCCTCGCGCCTTAAACAAGGTGTTTAGTCATGAGAACGGGCATTCTCTGACTAAACTACCCGGCGCAATGCTGTTTCTACTGCGCAAAGGGAAGAAAACAACATTGCGCCTGGACTTTTGTTGGATTTTTGCTTGCATCCCAGGAGGGATGCGAGAAGAAATCCTTAGTCGGGCTTAGTGGCGCAATGGATTCAATAGGTCCGGGAGCTCATTTCCGGTGCTATTGAATTTGCGTTGAATTGAATCGAGCCCAATGTCTCTCCTGTCTCCCCCTATTCCTTCTCCCTCTTTCCCAGGTTCACCTCTTTCTCCTATGTATGCCCCTCCCGTCTCCCTATTTTGTCTCCCTCTCCCCCTCCCTCTCCCCCTCTCCTATCTCTAACTCATCTCCCGTCTCTGTCTCCCCATCTACCGTCTCCCCCTCTCCCGTCTCCCCCATCTCCCCCTCTTCCGTCTACCGTCTCACTCTCCCCCTCCCGTCTCTCTCTCTCTCTCCCCCTCTCCCATCTGTCTCCCTGTCCCCCCCTTCCTCTCCCCCCCTTCCTCTCTCCCTCTACCCCTTCCTCTCTCCCTCTCCCCCCTCTCTCTCCCCCTCTCCCTCTCTCCCTCTTCCCCTCTCCCATCTGTCTCCCTCTCCATCTCTCCCCCTCTCCCCCTCCATCTCTCCCGTCTCCCCCTCTCCTATGCCTCCCCCTATTCCTCTTCTCTCTCCCAGCTTCCCCTTTCTTCTATGTCTCTCTCGTCTCCCCCTATTCCTCTTCTCTCTCCCAGCTTCCCCTTTCTTCTATGTCTCTCTCGTCTCCCCCTATTCCTCTTCTCTCTCCCAGCTTCCCCTTTCTTCTATGTCTCTCCTGTCTCCCCCTATTCCTCTTCTCTCTCCCAGCTTCCCCTTTCTTCTATGTCTCTCTCGTCTTCCCCTATTCCTCTTCTCTCTCCCAGCTTCCCCTTTCTTTTATGTCTCTCCTGTTTCCCCCTATTCCTCCTCGCTCTCTCATCTTTCCCTATTCCTTCCTACTCTCACCCAGCTCCCTTCTCCTATGTCTTTCCCGGCCTCCCTAATTCCTTCTCTCTCTCTCCCAGCTTCCCCTATTCCTTCTCTCTCTCCCAGCTCACCCTATTTCTCCTATGTGTCTCTAGCTTCCCCAGTTCCTCCTCCCTTTCTCTCGGCTCAACCTCTTCCTTCACTCTCTCGCGGCTCTCCCTATTTCTTCTCTCTCTTCCTACTCCCCATATTTCTCCTATGTCTCTCCTGGCTCCCCATATTCTCTCTCTCTACCCAAGTTCCTCCTATTCCTCCTCTCTCTCTCCGGGCTCTCCCTAATTCTCCTATGTTGGGTCCCCTCTTTCCTTCTCTCTCCCCAGCTGCCCAAATTCCTCCTCTCTTTTTCTCCTGGCTCCTCCCTTTCCTCCTCTCTTTTTCCTGTCTCTCTATTCCTTTTAGTATGTTGCTATTTCAAACCTGCAGATCCATGTAGTATTAATATTAATTGTATACAATATATTGTTTATTATATTTCTATTTTATAATATTTATGTGCAAATATTTATATATGTGTATGTGAATAAGGGACACTATTGTGTGACATAACGTGAAAAAGGGACACTACTGTGTGACGTAATGTGACTATGGGGCACTACCGTGTGACGTAATGTGAAAAAGGGACACTACTGTGTGACATAACGTGAAATATTAGGTGGCTATGCCCCTTCCCAGCAAAACTACGCCTGAATTTTTTTGCGCATGCCTATGGCACACACTCTCCCTGCTTCCCCTATGGTTGGCGGCACAAACGCTCTTTTGTTAAAATGTGTAGTTGTGGCTCTGCTTTGGTGTGCACAGAGGTGTCCTCTGCATTCAGCACCCCTGCCCTAAAAAAGTCCTACAGTGAACACTAATCTTCTACAACTGCTAAACTATCGCTTGGGAAAATGCTTTCCCCTTTCTTGTGTATGACCTACACCAGTGAAGTGCCAGCTTTACCTATAGATATCTGTCCAATCTGTCTGGTGGGAAAGAAAATCTGGTCCATTTTCCAGCATCTGGGAGCAAATTTCTATTGTTATTTGCTCCCACACATTCCCAGATTTTCTGTCCCACTATACGAATTGGACAGATATATCTATAGGTGTCTGCACAACTTAACAGAACCAACACAATACCAAATGTTTGACTCCCATGCAGGATGAGCTCTGTTGTATGTATTTTAATAAATAATGATGTGTACTTGTCTGTTGTTCTAATATTAATTACATTTGTAAGAGCGTAGACTAAGAAGTGGGAGGGGTCAGGAATAGTTAGGGGAGGAGTCTATGCCAGGACACAGAAGCTGACGCGAGGTGGGTCTGTGTGCTCTTTAAATGCCAGGGCCTATTTTTAGTCCCAGTCCGGCCCTGCACTGATCGCACCCCCTCCCTGGCTTTGTGCCAGATTGAGGGGCTCATAACGCCCCCTCCCCAGTGAGCAGTACCGCTATGCGGTGATTCAAACGTATTTTTTATTATATATTTTTTTTAATCCTAAGGGGGCGTGGCCACACCTACCGTGATTAGTCCACGCCCCCTTCCCCAGGGCCCGGTGCGGCTCTCAGCACCCCTGTGTGCATGGAAATAAATGTGGATCTTTGCTTATACAGATGTGTGTCCTCATACACTAAGCATCTTTATGCCCAGGACAACTAGACTATTTTTTCTTATAATGTAGCATATTAGACAGATCGTAAATGCAGCCAAAAGCCACTAATGGCGCACAGTAATTGGTTTTACACACATACAAAGCAGGTGAAGCACAATGAAATCAGGCGTGAGGAAAAGCTGCGTCTTCTGCTCGCATCAGAGACGTTTTACACAGACTTGGACTCAGGTGCACTCAGATGTACATTTGTCAAAAATTCCAGTTGTTTTATATATGTAAATAAGATGCACATTTTGAGGGAAGAAGACAATCAGCGCGGCCAAGTCACACTGGACCTGCCGCCATGAGACGGTATTTGGCACAATTGAAGCCACAGTATAAAAGGACAAACCTGTATGCAGAGTTGCACATAGCTATGTGACCACATCGCACCCATCTGCTTGTGAAATAAGCTGTCATTACTATCAGTGAGCATTTGTAACAGTACTGTACTGTACCGTGTGCTATAGATCCACCCGAAATCAGTTGGGTCTCTGCTTAGGCTCAACTCAGCATAGCCAGCATTTTCACTTACACACATCCTCAGACACCTAATCTATGTGTGAACACCCCATTGCTGTCCAATTCCAACTATTCAGCAGCAAGTGCAGTTGTGACTAAAATACATATGAAAACTGTAAGATCTGTCTGTAAAATGGATTTACATGCAGTGTATAATAAAGCACAAAGGGAGAAATAAAGCAATAGTGCACACCTCCCAACCGTCCCGATTTTGGCTGGACAGCCCTGCTCTTCTGAGACTCTCACACTGTCCCAACCACTGGCCGCAGTGTCCCACAAAGGGGCGGTTTGGGAGGTCCTCTCTCACCCGCTGCTCTGCTTAGCAAAGCAAGCAGTGAATAGATGACATGCGCTTGTGCGCTGCATCTATTCACAGGAGAGAGGGACTGGGGGCGTGTCTAGCAGCTCCCGGGGGTCCCAAGGGGTCCCGATTCTGAAATTAAGAACGTTGGGAGGTATGGTGACACAGTGTCACTGAAAGTGCTGTGCAGCTCCAGGAAGCCAAGCAGCAGCAACGGCCCAGTCAATCAGAGCAGCATCAATGGCCCAATCAATCAGTGCAGCAGCAATGGTCCAATCAATCAGTGCAGCAGCAACGGCCCAATCAATCAGTGCAGCAGCAACGGCCCAATCAATCAGTGCAGCAGCAACGGTCCAATCAATCAGTGCAGCAGCAATGGCCCAATCAATCAGTGCAGCAGCAATGGTCCAATCAATCAGTGCAGCAGCAATGGCCCAATCAATCAGTGCAGCAGCAACGGCCCAATCAATCAGTGCAGTAGCAACGGCCCAATCAATCAGTGCAGCAGCAACAGCCCAATCAATCAGTGCAGCAGCAATGGCCCAATCAATCAGTGCAGTAGCAATGGCCCAATCAATCAGTGCAGCAGCACTCTCAGACTCTCTGCAGTGAATTCCCACCCAGAGTCTCATGGCAGTGACTGAAGGCAGCAACAGCATCCTTCCCCTGGTAGCTCTAAACTACTCCCCTAGAAAAAGGGGAGTAGGGACTCGGGACTTTTGTTTACTATATGACCGAGCTTGACTGAGCAGCTTTGTGTACTTGCTTTGCTCTGCGCATATGGTTTCCCATGGGTGGAAGGATCGAGGGATAAGATAAAGTCGGGATTACCTTAACTTGCAAGGTTGTGATCTCTGTGGACAGTTACAGTATCTGGAATGACAGGCAGTCTGCACTCCGCAGGTCCCCACTGGGAGGACAGACTGCCTGTCATTCCAGAGAGCTATCTAATGAGATCATATCCCTGCAAGATAAGGCAATTCAGTTAGTACAGACAGCCCCAGCCTCACACTGAACTAGCTCACATTCACTAGCCCACCCTTTTACATCAGTCTACCAAACTCCCACCTATACTGACACTGGTGCACCCTTGTTACTGTCCCCATAGTGCAGCAAGAGTTACACTCCTCTTGTGCCAGTTCTGTTTCCCATTAGATTGTGAGCTCTCTCACAAGCAGGGCTCACCTGCCACTGCAGTACACCCCCCTTAGTGGGAATAGATACTCTCTTAAGTGAAGCTAGACACGCCCTTTGGTTGGAGCTGGCCACGCCCCCTCGATGGCGCCCCCTGCTCTGCGTATTCTGCTAAAGTCTCTAATCTCCCTGAAACTAGTTTTCTGAAATAGGCATGTATGATGTGTATGCGTGTAAATAGTTTTTATATATATATATATATATATATATATATATATATATACAGGGGCTGGCTGGCAACTTTCAGCCTGGGGGTCAAACACAAGCAAGTGGCCCCGGCTTTTCTGCCAGCACATTGTGAAGCATTTAGGAGCTTGGTCCCGATAGGGTAATGCATGAATGCACCAGGAAAACCCTGCACCCCACCCTCCCGCTACATTATTAGATAAACGTTTAGGGGGAGGGAAGGGAACGGCAATGCAGCACACTCTATTTATACATACACCCACCCGTGCAATATTGGGGACAAAAAATTATAATTCTCAGTACTAGGGGCCCATATTAATATATTTAAATACAAACTATATATATATATATATATATATATATATATATACACCTCACACAGTTCCCCCCCCCACCACCAGTGGTGTATCTAGGGGTCTGAGCACCACTGGCAAAGTATGGGCCTGCGCCCCCCCCCATATTTTCAGAAGAATTACATCCTCTACTTATATTGTTTAAAAATAAAAAACTTAAAATAGATATTAATTTAATATAAAAAGTACCCACCTTCACTGACTAGTTTCTGCCTAAGGGGGGGAGGGCACACTGATATCAGCAGCTCCCCGTCCACATACCACTGATCACTGTCATGATCGGCAGTCCTGATGTCAACCCCCTGGCCACGGGTGGCACCACCAGGCAGAGTCCCCCCTCGGCCGGTGCCACTGGCGAGTGCCATCCTGGCCTCCGCACACACAGCTCTCGCCACTCACTCAAATATTTCCCCTCATATAGCTCTCCCCTCCTTACACAGATCCCACCCTCTCATATCTCTCCCTTCCTCACACAGTCCTCCTCAACACACAGCTCTCTACCCACTCATTCAGCTCCCCCACTCACACACACAGCTCTCTCCACTCACCCATACAGCTCTCTACCCACTCATTCAACTCCCCCACTCACACACACAGCTCTCTCCACTCACCCATACAGAACTCTACCCACTCATTCAGCTCCCCCACTCACACACACAGCTCTCTTCATTCACTGAAATCACCTCCTCACACACACACAGCGCTGCACCCATCCAGATCCCCCTCACTCAGATCCCCCATATCAAAAAAATCTTTCCCCTTACTCACATACCCTCTCACACAAACACACTCCCCAATCACTCAGGACCCCACAGTTCTCCACCCCTTCCGCTCCCTCACACAGCACTTCACCCACACATAGATCCCCCCTTCCCTAACAGAGAACACAAAGGGGAGGAGGGAGATCACCTGCTGAGCCTGCATGACTGAGAGAGATTAGTGCTTTCAGAGAAGGGGGTGTGGTGTGGGCGTGGCAGGAGCAGCGAGTGCTGTCCCGCCCACACCACGCCCCCTTCTCTGAAAACACTGATCTCTCCAGCTACAGGCTCAGCACATGGTCCCTTAAGGCCCTGCCCACCCGCCCGTGCCCTCCCTTCCGTCATCTATTAGGGTATGTGACTATGTGCTGACACATATGCGGTCAGCACATATCTCCGGAGGACCACCCCATAGTTTGCCCAGTGCCTCTGTGTCTGCTGTGCCCCTGCTCATTCTAGCTGCACTGGCGCAGCCTGACACTGACAGCCGGGAGGCAGGCACATGAACCTCCCCGGCTGTCGCTAGTATATGCACGCAGAGGCGGCCCTAGTGCTGCACGATTGTACCGGCCCGGGGGGCAGATGGCACCCTGCCCAGTCCGCCACTGTATATATATATATATATATATGTATAAAACTCTGGATGCTGAGGTGCGGCCTATGTCGCTGGGTTGACACAAGCGATGATACGCTGGGTTGCGTTCTTGGGATGCTGAGGTGCGGCCTATGTCGCCAGGTTGACACAAGCGATGGTATGCTGGGTTGCGTACTTTGGATGCTGAGGTGTGGCCTATGTTGCCGGGTTGACACAAGCGGCTGGGAGCAGGAATACACACCGTGTCATCTAGATGACACAAGTGGCAGGTGGCAGATGTTATGTGGACCGTGCTGTCTGGATGGTACAAATGGCAGGCAGGAAATATGCAGACAGGATAACTAATACTCGACTGAAAGAACAACAGGAGACTAGACACTACCGGAACACGAGAAACGCTATAACCAGCAAGGCAGCAAACATCCAGATGATACAAATAGGTGAGGGAGCCAATCAGCAACATCTAAGACCATGCGTCACTCCCTGCGGCGTCCAGAGTGCCTAGCAACCAATGGAGCTGAATCCAGTGCATTGCAAGTAAGTGGAAGCCCAGAGCCGGACGGAGTTAAGCCGCTGCCACAGCTTATGACAGTACCCCACCCATTGACGTGGGGTTGAAGAACCCCTAGAGCCTGGTTTAAAGGAAAACTCCAGAAAAACATCTTCTTCAGCCTGGAAGCATGTAAGGCATCTTCCTGTATCCATGAACGTTCTTCTGGACCGTAGCCCCTCCAATGGACAAGAAACTGCAGCCGTCCTCTAGAGACGCTAGAGTCAAGAATCTTCTCCACCACAAACTCCTATTGACCATGGATCACCACCGGAGCAGGACTGGAAGAAACTCTGACCCAAAATTTATCCGATCTGTGCACTGGCTTCAATAAAGAGGCATGAAAGGTGTTGTTGATCCTCAACGAGCTTGGCAATTCGAGTTTGAAAGCCACTGGGTTAACCTGAGAAATGGTCTGGAATGGGCCAATAAACCGAGGACCCAACTTGTGAGCAGGCTGCTGGAGTGAGATATTCCTAGTAGACAGCCAGACCAAGTCACCCCTCCTGAAGGTGCCTATTCGCCAAGTTCTTAGAACGGAGAGAGGCCTTGAGATTACGATGCACCTTGGTACAAATTCCACAAAGTCTGGAAACCCGCCGATGAATCAGAGGACCTGGAGAAATTGAAGACAAATTAATTGGCTCAAGGATGTTGCCCAGTCACATAAAAGAATGGAGAGACTAAAGATTCTGAATGACAGGAATTGTTGAACACAAATTCAGCCATGGGCAGATGGGACACCCTGACATTTGGAGACCTAATAACGTAAATACTGTGCCAGGGTTTGATTAGCACATTCCGTCTGCCCATTGGACAGTGGGTGATATTCTGAAGCCAAGCTGAGACTGATGCCCAATGAAGCACAGGAACGCCTCCAGAACTGGGCAACAAATTGTGTCCGATGGTCGGAAACAATGTCACTGGGAAGTCCATGCAAAGACATGTCCTAAGAACAGGACAGAAAGTTCTTTGGCAGATGGCAAGTTGGGCAGAGGAGCAACAATTCGCCAAATTCCTGAGCAACGAGCAGAGCAAGGTTTATCAACAATAAAGTCCATTGGAATGTGTGTCCATGGTCTCCTAGGTGTAGAAAGATGGAGCAGCAATCCTTAAGGCGGAGTCCGAAGGGCCTTATTGCGAGCACAAACCTCACATGCTAATACAAACTCTCTAATGTCCGAAGACAAGGACGGCCACCAGGCAGCATGAGAAATTATTAGGTCTTATTGATGCCTGGATGTCCAAAAGCCCGCCTCACGTGAAAGTCCTGCAAGACAGCCTTCCTGAAACTCTCAGGAACAAAGAAGTGATTGGACAGTCTACTGGGAGGAGATTCCACTTGAAATCAAGACAGATCCTCAGCCAAATTCCGAGACAAAGCCACGTGAATACAGGAACTGGGAATGATGGATTTTTTGACCACAGTATCCTGCTGGACTGGGGGGAAGCTCCTGGACAGAGCGTCAGCTTTGATGTATCTAGATCCAGGGCAAAAAGAAATGAGAAAATTAAACCTGGTAAAAAATAATGCCCAACATGCTTGCCTGGAGTTGAGTCTTTTGGCCGACTCGATGTACACCAAATTTTTGTGGTCCGTGAGGATGGAGATCTGGTGTTTGGCTCCCTCAAGCCAATGTCTTTCAATCTTCAAAAGCCAACTTGATGGCAAGCAGCTCCCTATTACCTAATTACTTCAGCTGAGGAAAATTTGCGTGAGAAAAATGCACACGGATGAAGTTTGCCATCGAACGGATCCTTCTGAGAGAGAATAGCTCCAGCTCCAACCTCAGAGGCATCCAGCTCAATCACAAAAGGCTGATCTGGATCCGGATGTCTAAGGACTGGAGCGCTGGTGAAAACAAGCTTGAGAAGTTCAAATGCCCAGAGAGCCTGACAAGGCCAGTTGGAGGTGTCCGCACCTCTCCTGGTTAATTCTACTATGGGGACAATAATGGTGGAAAAGAGCCAATAAATCTCCGATAGTAATTGGATAAACCAAGGAATCGTTGGATGCCTTTCAACGTGGTAGGCTGAACCCACTTCATCAGTGCATTCACTTTCCCAGGATCCATGGAGAAGCCACGAGGAGAAATGACATATCAAGAAAAAACAATTCTTGCTCCACATGAAACTAACACTTCTCCAAATTGGCAAACAACAAACTTTCTCTTAGTCTACGCAGGACCTGACTGACGTGCTGGACATGCTGCTATATAGATTGAGAGTAAATAAGGATGTCATCCACATAGACGACCACGAATTTGACAAGGAACTCTCGGAGGACATCGTTAATCAGATCTTCGAAACACTGCTGGGGCATTAGCCAATCTGAATGGCATAACCAAATATTCATAATGCCCTGTATGTGTGCTGAACGCTGTCTTCCATTCATCTCCGGCTTTAATTGGATCAAATAGTAAGCTCCTTGAAGGTCAATTTTATTAAAGATGGTAGCCTGCCGGAGTTGGTCAAAAAACACGGAGATGAGGGGCAGTGGATATGAGTTTTTGATGCTAATCTTGTTCAGCAATCTATAGTCAATACAAGGGTGTAATGACCCATCCTTCTTCTGGACGAAGAAAAAACCTGCCCCCACTGGAGATTTGGAGGGACGAATTAATCCTTTGACCAAAGCATCTTCAATATACTCCTCCATGGCCTTATTCTCGGGAATAGAAAGAGAATAGAGGTGACCCTTGGGTAACCTGGCTCCTGGTGACAGATGTATGGCACAATCATACGGACGATGAGGTGTTAGAGAATTGGCCTTGGACTTGGAGAATATGTCAGCAAATTGATGGTATTGAACTGGTAGACCAGGAAGAGATTCCGAGTAGAGGGAAAAATCATCCGGATAGGTGTACATAAACAGCAAGTGAGGCACGCCGGACTCCATTTGATGATATCCCCAATATCCACGATGGGAGTGTGGGTTCTGAGCCATGGAAGACCCAAGATGACGGGAGCAAAAGGGCACTGAAGCAACATGAAGGAAATCATCTCTGAATGCATAATCCCCACGGACAAGAGGTGGTGTCTTGAATTTAATGATGCCGTCAGCCACCAAACCACCATCCAGGCCACAGATAGGAACTTCTTGGTTCAAAGGAACTGCTGACAGACCCAAGGAATGGAAGAAGGAAAAGTCCATGAAGTTTCCAGCAGCTCCACTATCCACAGATGGAATGGGCAGATTGAGACAGATGCACCACCGCAGGAACCTGAATAGAAATTTGTGAGGAAATTGGTGCCAGGCCTAAATGTAACTCCTCATTTACACTTAGACCTGACCTTTTACTGGCCTGTGAGGATAGGATTTCAAAGGATGACCTCCATCACCACAATATAAACAGAGGTCTTGGGACCTTCTTCTTTGTCTCTCCTCGGGAGATAGCCAAGATGCTCCCAGTTCTATGGGTTCCTCTGAATCATCAACCAGATGCCATGCAGGTGATTGAGGTGACTCCATCGAGAGACTGCATTCCCTCCTGCATTCTCGGAGGCATCGGTCAATACAGATGGCAGAAGAAATTAAGTCATTTAGAGACTCCGGTGGTGGATGTTGAAGCAAAACATCTTTGATGGCATCCGAGAAACCCAGGCAGAAACTACTTTGCAATGCCGGATCATTCCACCAAGAATCCACCGCTCATCTCCGAAAGAGTAATCTTTTGCAGGTCTTTTCCCCTGCCGAAGTGTCCGCAGGTTTGATTCAGCCAGAAAGTTACTGTCTGGATCTGCATACAATACTCCTAAAGCCTTGAAGAATGCATCCACAGATTGAAGCACAGACTGTGTCGGTGGTAGACTAAATGCCCATGTCCCTTGTAAGAGCGAGATCACTAAACACATTCAATGAGTCTCGGATCCAGAGGAACAAGGTCTGAGATGGAAATAGAGTTTACTACTCTCCCGAAAGTTCCGGTAACGGGGGCGATGACCATAAAATCTATCAGGGAGATTCATCTTTGGCTCCTTGGAAACTATGCCTGAGGTTAAAGCCTGAACATCCTCCACCCATAAGGTGAGCTCCTGAACTCTTTGCATGAGCACTTGGATCTGAGCCACTAGGACTTGGGCAGGATTCAGAGCCTGCTCCATGTCCACGGACACAGAAAAAATGAAAACAAAGAAAATTTAATTTTATATAGTGGCCGGGTATAATTTTAAAGAGCTATAGACATATCAGGATGGTTTACCAGGATTGGAAGGGATGTAGTGGTCAACAAGCTGATAGGTTGAAAGTTCCCCTAGCAAACTGAGAGCAACATTGTCCTGCTACAGCCTTGAGGGCTGGAAAATGTGGCAAGTGGCGGCCATAACTGCCCAGAGGGCTGGTAAGGAGTTGCAGCCTTGAGGGCTGGTAAAGCTTGGCAAGAAGCAGCCTCTGGGCTGTATAACAAGATACGGCCTTAGCCGTGTAGCAGCCTTGAGAGCTGATGAGCCTTAGCAAGAAGCAGCCTCTGGGCTGTATAACAAGATGCGGCCTTAGCTGTGTAGCAGCCTTGAGGGCTGGTGAGCCTTGGTAAGAAGCAGCCTCTAGGCTGTGTAACAATGTCGCCATGTTGACACTAGCGATGGTACACTGAGCTGCGTACTTTCGACACTGAGGTGTGGCCTATGTTGATGGGTTGACACAAGTGATAATACACTGGGTTTCATATTTTGGATGCTGAGGTGCGGCCTATGTCGCCGGGTTGACACAAGCGATGGTATGCTGGGTTGTGTACTTTGGACGCTGAGGTGTGGCCTATGTCGCCGGGTTGACACAAGCGGCTGGGAGCAGGAGTACACACCGTGCTGTCTAGATGACATGAGCGGCAGGTGGCAGATGTTATGCGGACCATGCCGCCTGGATGGTACAAACTGCAGGCAGGAAATATGCAGATAGGATGACTAATACTTGACTGGAAGAACAACAGGAGCCTAGACACTACTGGAACACGAGAAACGCTATAACCGGCAAGGCAGCAAACGTCCAGATGATACAAATAGGTGAGGGAGCCAATCAGCAACATCTGAGACCATGGGCCAAATGTAATAGGTAGTCTGTTTTGGTAAATTGCGAGTTTGGTGCTAAACTCGCAATTTTTCACAACTCTCCAATGTAATAGGGTGTCAGTTCACTAAAACTCACATTTTTCAGAGTTACTAAAACTCCCCATTCTCAAACTCGCATCCAGATGTTTTCACATTGAAAACAATCAACTTGCCCAATGTAATAGAGTGTCTGTTTCAGACTCGCAAAAAAAAGATTACCAAAATTCCCCAAATATTAGACCTGCTTCAGGCTAGCGAGTATATCCTGAGCAGGTCAGATTGACACAGAAACATGCACTGTATGTACTTATGTAAAATGTTTTTAAATTTCAAAAAAATGACGTGCACCCCCTCCCCAAAAGCATAACCAGCCCCGGGCTTTATAAAGCCTGTTCTGGTTCTAAAAATACAGGGGCCAAAATGCGTAGGGGGCCCCTGTATATTAAGATCCAGCACAGGGCTTTGTTGAGCTGGTCCTGGTTCTGAAAAATCAGGGGACAAAACGAGTAGGGGTCCCCTGAAGATTCCAGAACCAACACCGAACTCTTTCTAGCGGGGGGATAATGCCACAGCCAGGGAAAACCTTTCACCTGGGGAGTTGGGGACCCCCCAATAAAGGGCCCCCCCTCTCCAGGGCACCCCAGGCCTTGACTGATAGCCCGGGGCTATCCTCGGCACCCTATGGCCACGGGTGCCGGGTTGATAGTGTTAGTGTAAAGTGTAAAAATAAAGTTTCCATATTGTCTTTAGTTGTAGAACCACAAATACCAGCATGCGGGGCATTACGGGCCCGCTGGCACTTGTAGTTCCACAACTAAAGAAATACGTAAATAAACAAACATACACCGTGACAGTAAAATTTTAATAAAACATACATGCACACTCACACTCACACATACTCACCTAGTATCCTAAGTAATCCATAGGGGTGTACCTGAAATAAAAAATCCATACTCACCTCTCCTATGCGTCGATCACATCCACTTGTCCAAGTAGGCAATCCAGGGGTTAACATAACAAACACGCAAAAAACCCGATCCATGCGGACTGAGCAAAGGTATGTGTGTACACATACCTTTGCTCCGCGTAAATGACCGGGGCACACGTGTGCCCCGTCTGTGAAGGGGCCACCAGCCAATCAGGTAGCATCTCCGTCAGAGCAGCTCCCTGATTGGCTGAATGCGATCAGCCTGTGTCTCCCATAGACTTCTATGGTGAGAATTCCCCATAGAAGTCTATGCAGGGAGCCGCTACATCGTAACCGCAAGACTAATTGAGGTTAATCTTGTGGTTACATCAATGATACAATGTCGCGACATTGTATCAGTGATGTTACCACAAGATTAACCTGAGGTAACCTTGCAGCTACGATGTAGCGGTTCCCACCATAGACTTCAATGGGGAATTCTCACCATAGAAGTCTATGGGAGACACAGGTACCCCTATGGATTACTTCGGATACTAGGTGAGTATGTGTGAGTGTGAGTGTGCATGTATGTTTTATTAAAATTCTACTTTCACGGTGTATGTTTGTTTATTTACGTATTTCTTTAGTTGTGAAACTACAAGTGCCAGCGGGCCCGTAATACCACGCATGCTGGTATTTGTGGTTCTCCAAATACCAGCATGCAGGGGAGGCTTGCTGGTACTTGTGGTTCTACAACTAAAGACAATATGGAAACTTTATTTTTACACTTTACACTAACACTATCAACCCGGCACCCATGGCCATAGGGTGCAGGGGATAGCCCCGGGCTATCAGTCTAGGCCTGGGGTGCCCTGGAGAGGGGTACCCCTTTATTGGGGGGGTACCCAACTCCCCAGGGATCCCAGGCCTGGACTGACTAGCGGTCAGAGATAATGCTTTGGCCGGGGAAACCGGTGAAAGGTTTTCCCTGGCTGTGGCATTATCCCCCCTCTAGAAAGAGTTTGGTGCTGGTTTTGGAATTTTCAGGGGACCCCTACTCATTTTGTCCCCTGATTTTCCAGAACCAGGACCAGCTCAACAAAGATCTGTGCTTCTTAATATACAGGGGCCCCCTACGCATTTTGGCCCCTGTATTTTTAGAACCAGAACAGGCTTTATAAAGCCCGGGGTTGGTTATGCTTTTGGGGAAGGGGTGCACGTTTTTTTTTAAACACACACAGAAGCTTTCACGGATCTCACTGATCTGTGATGGCTTCTCTAAAACTCGCACCTTTTAATGCTACTCGCATTAAAAGGTGTCAGTTTACATTGTGCTAAACTCGCCTAAACTCGCAAATGCAGTAGCCTCAATCTGAAAAGTTTGCAGGCTATTGAATTTGCGAGTTTCAGTACAAACTCGCACTTTTTAAAAGTGCGAGAAAGTGCGAGTTTGTACTGTTACTAAAACAGACACCCTATTACATTTGGCCCCATATGTCACTCCCTGCGGCGTCTAGAGTGCCTAGCAACCAATGGAGCTGAATCCAGTGCATTGCTAGTAAGTGGAAGCCCAGTGCCGGAAGGAGACAAGCCGCTGCCACGGCTTGTGACAGTCTACCTTTAGAGACCCAGGTGGTGCGTATCCACTAGCAGATAGTGGAACAACATTACGATTACAAAATTGTAATCGTACAGTTGTTCCTCTTCTCCTGCAGTGCCTACACTGTACGATATGTCGTTCAGTGTATGCACCCTCCCTCATCCCTGAACATGGTCAATCTGTCGTTAGGGTTAGGCTCTAGGGGGGTGGTTAGGGTTAGGCACCCCTAAGGGAGGGTTAGGGGGAGAGGGGAGGGTTAGGGTAGTTACTTACCTTAGTCGGGATCTTCATCTGCCGGCCTTCCGGGATCGGGATTTGATCATACCAATTCCGTGGTCAGAAAGAGGGAGATGTAATCAGTTAAGTTTTTACTGTTTGGAGAGGGGCCAAGAAGTCCATTGAGAGAGCCCAAACAAAGTAAGAGTGAGTCAAGTTTGGAGGCAGCAGGGTTGGTGGAATCATCAGCAGCAGGGTTAATGGATAACTTTTCAGAAAATTTGGAGAAAAGACAAGGATACAATAGATGGTGACAAAGCGTGGACATGATGGAAGAATTGAATGGAGTGGTCCCCAAAAGGAGGTGGAAAGAGATAGCCAGGTGGAATTATCTTGAAGCTACAGTGTAGGTAAAAAGAGGACCCTCACTCCACCACCTTGGCAGAGCATGGATCTGGGGTATGGTAGAAGAAGAGGCTACCATAGTACAGGGCAGCTTGAGAGGTGGTGCAAGTCTGAGTTAGCAAAGCTTCAGCAAGGAGGATGAGGGAGTTAGAGATGAAGAGATCATGGTAAGAGAACAGTATGTTGCAGACTGACCTGGCATTTCAGAAGGTGCATTAGAGGTGTAGAAACTGAAGAGAGATGGGAATGTATTTAGATGGGTTGCTGGTATACTTGGGTAGTTTGGGTTTGGGGTGTGAAGGAGAGAAAGAGGTGATGATGAGATTTTCGTATCTTGACCATCTTCAGATGGCATTTGTTCCTGCACCCTGCTCCTACCCTATGGGAAGGAGTACCGAGTTGCAAAGTGGGATCCTTTTGGAACCCTACGCCCCTGTTCAGCTTCTTCCAGCAGATACCGGGGTTTTGTGCGAGGCAAGCTAGCACTGCCGAGTCAGACTCAGCAGTGCAAAGTTTCACTGCTACAGAAGTAGTAGTAAAGGGGATCGCGGAGACAGCTGATTTTCATACCAGCTGTCTATGCACCAGAGCAATGTTGAATTTTCTCTCCCCTATGTTCAGCAAGTTGAATAGTAAATTATCAGGGGCCGTCCAACCCTAATTAACATAATGAACAGGCCCTAATAGTATAATCATGACGCCTGGTCCAAGTTCTGAATGACAAGATCAGAGTCAGACCTCTTCCAGTGTCACTGATATTAGTGCAGCCAGAAGATGACCGCACATACAACATCAGCTTTCTGCCCCCATTAACGACTCAAGTACATTATTATTGGGCATGGCAGTTATTTTGAGAATCCCCCAATGCTGCAGTATAATGCTAAGGAGCCTATTTAATAAACTTAAAAAGTTACAGCATTTTAGCCTTTGTTTTCTCTATGTTTAGTTTTTTATTTATCCTTTCTGATCCTGCAGCCCCCATTGGTTTAGTAGGAACTGTTCAGGAACACTATAGGTCAGGGGAGCACTGACTTCACCAATGTGGTGTACCTGAAATGGCGTTTGTGCAATAGCGTAGAAACAGCTTCAGACGTCTTTAGTAAATGTGAAAGATGTAAATAATCTCCTCTACAAGTCAGCCCTCTACTGCATAGACTGCCCCATCATATTTTATTTATAGAAATATAATGAAAACAAATATGTGAAAATGGGAGAAAAGTGTCAACAAATGTAATCTTATTTTATTTTTTTAAATATATCACTAAATGTTTCATGTTAATGTAGATATTGCAGAGTATGTATCCAGCATTAGTATAATAATCAGTTCTACAAAGTTGGGAAACTGGAGAACTCTAGAGTTCCAGACTCCTGCAGTTGTGAGACCACGTGTGTATAGAAAATGTTACACTATATCTGAATGGATGGCTATGGTACCTGATAAATAACGAGGGTGGTGTAGCAGTAACTGATGAGGGCTGGTTTGTCCTAATATGGTCAACCCTTTTATAGAAAAGATAAGAAAGTAGTTTTAATAGTTTATAAATAAACCGGAGACAATGACAGTGTCCGTTTATGTTCTCTGGCATCTTTTTGGCATGATGGAGAGCAGAATACCAGTTTAATCGAAATATGCTGCTGGTACTTAGGACCTGATTCAGACCTGGCCGCAAGGCTGCATTTGAACGCAGCCTGTCGATGTTTGCATTCTGCGTATGCGTATGTATCGCAGTGCGTGTGTGCAAACCGGCCGCTGCGATTGGAAATCGACCGCAGCGAGCACGCAGAGGCTTCATACAGTGATTGACAGGTAGTGACTGTTTGGCGGTGGTCACGGGAGGTGGTCAGAGAAATGCAGGCGAGCCTGGGCATCTATACGCCGTTTCAGGGGCGTGCATAATTAGGCCCTAGCGATGGCATATGCAGCCTAACTTCTAGTTACACACACAGACATTAGCAATGTCTGTGGTAGGGTCAGGTCAACCACAATATGTGTGTGTGGGTCCGATGGTTCCCAATATTACTGATGCTTTTGCTGTCTTGCTAGAACGTAAGTGAAGGTGTCTACTTATTGTGCTGCAGTTACATTGCGTATGAGGTCATTAGCATATTTTCGCAATGACAGGCTTCGTGCGAATGCAGCCTTGCGACCGGGTCTGAATCAGGCTCTTTGGCTTGTTGTTAAATGGGACCCACAATATGATAATTGTGTGTAATTCTACAGCCAAATGAAGGTTGATGTGATTATTCTGTGGAACAACTTTGCAAATTTTGCTAATTTGTATAAAGTGAAACAGAAGAGGGGAAGAGTTTTAATGAAATAAACTTTAAACTATTAGTACTAAAGAAAATGGGTTAATCTGCTAAACTAACAGTTCTGTAACGAACAATTTATGGATCATTGCACTCAGTTCTCAGTTACTTGCAGTAAGAGCATGACCTGGACTAAATACATCATTAAAACTACAGGCTGATGTGTTCTTTATCAATTCCCACTTCTAATGGAATATATTATAAATGGTTATGTCCACATTGTTTATATAGACTGAGTAAAATTATTTTGAAGTGTGCAACTTGATATAAAAAGCTTAAAATACAATAACACTGTATGTCATTTTAATACAAGGATAATCACAGATAAACAATAGGCTATGTATCAGTGATGTTCAAAATTGTATTTGTTATTTTACTATTCCAAATATCAAAAGCATGTACAATTTCATGCAGTGTTGTAAAGTAATAAACTCCCTTAAACAGGAGTGTATGCCAAAACCACACATGCAAAACAACAGTTTCAGGTATGGGAAAAAGCAGTAAACTACCTAATTAGTCAGTACATTAGTTGCACACAGTTGCTTAAAAAAAAAGTTCAAAACAGAAGTGGCTCAAACTGCTTCCAAAGTTTCAAAGAATAAAACGTGTTTCTATAATACAGTACAGAGTTAGTACATAGTAGGTTTAACTTCTATGTCACACAAGAATAAGCACTAGCACAATTTACATAAAAGCAAACATCAAACAGTACAAGAATACAAGCAACTTTGTTTACACTACCAAATAACACATCACATAAGTATAGTGTTTACCAATATAGTATAATTTTATACTAAACATAAATATAAGCAAAGTTTCTTAAGAACGTATCCAGCGGACCCTACTTCACAATAAAATATTACACTGTAATACAACTGGGAAACTAGAAGCATGCACTGTAACAAATATGTTAATACTCACAAATCGTTTTGTACAAGTTGTCACTGAAACTCCGCTAAGTTTATCTTGTAGGCAATTAGAACATTCTGCGCAAATCCTTGTGCCCCAGTTCTGCGCTGGCTTATTCTGCAGTGCTGGTCCCAGTGTTTGCACCTTGGTACTCTGCAAGTGAAAACAAAGTAGTTGAAAATGCCCAGAAAAGCGAAATCTGGGGGATTAGTGCGATAAGAGCACTTATAAAAAAAAATGTTTTTAAATGTTTATACAAGCAGTGTTTGGCAGCAAGCCACCGTTCCTGCCTCTTCCTGCACCGGTCCGCTGGGACCCCACAGAGCACTTGTTAATGAGATCTGGGCTTTATCAGGTCCTGCTGCTGCTGTCTGCCAACTGCAAACCTTTACTTCCCCTCCTCAGATGACACAGCTGGAAATCCCACTCCCACATTGATGTGCTTGGGTTTGAAAGCTCGGTGCCCTAGATTCCCATGCTGCAGAGATTAACCATCACATGTACGATTCTATACTTCAAGGTTATCACAATCTCACCTCTGAGGAATCCGAAAAGAACATGTAGAGATGAGAGATGTACTTTGTAGATGCTATATGCAGGAGTAAAGAAGATGGATAGTTCTGTTTCTACCAGTAAGGCACTTTTACAGGGGCCCCTGGCAGTCAAACTTGTCACACATTAAACAAAAACATTAAAAAAATATTCACAACTGAAACAGTATTAACGGGCTGGGAACGGGAAATGCACCATGGGATTCAAAGCACCATAAGGACAAAAGTGATTAAGAAAATAATAATGTCATGAGCATACAAAAAAACAAATATCAGTCAATGAAACTATAACTAACACAATACATAAAACAAACACAACTACTTTCCGCAATCTTTGAAAAATAGCACAAAATGTATTTAATAAATGCACAGTAAGTAATTAACATTACAAGTCATAAAATTGTAAAAACATATTTAGAATATCCATGTACATTTAAACCTAATTTATTTTATGTTTCAGATGGTTAAAACAGTTTCGTAGACGTAAATATATGCAATGTTTGTTGTATGCAAGGCATGTTACAATTAAGTCATGTAAACTAAGCTGCATATACATCATGAACAGATCTGGCTGCTCAGTCTGAACACTGAAGTACTCTAGCTGGGTCCAATTTCCCCACACACATGCTATCCAGTGTGCAAAAAAAACATTGTTTATATTGTGTGGTTAGTCAGTATGGAGAAATTGGCACACTTACCGCCCAAAAAAAAACTAGCCTGTCCTTCTCTAATACCTCTTTTACACTAAATTCCTGGGTCTGACCCTGTATTTGGAACAAGTTTGCCAAAAGGGTCAGATCTGGGACAGATCCCCTTCAGACCGCGGTGCCAACGCCGTTCACACTGCATACGTGTGCAACTGGTCTGCCGTCACTTGGAGATAACAAAATATCCAAGCGCCGAAAAATCCGGAACTCTCCATCCTGTAAATGTGACCCAGGTCGGATAATCCGGGTTACCCGTTTACACTGCAGGGCTACACAGGTCGTTTCCGTGTTAAACCCCGCAAACTTCATGGGCTGGATTGCCGGGTCACTCGACCTGGGAATCCAACCCGGGCGCCTTTTACACCTAGCAGAAACCTTGGTTAACTCGGTAATAATCCGGGTTTTAGATGTGGTGTAAAAGGGGTATAACTTAGGAACAGCAAAATGTTCTTCATAGCTGCCATACATAATGTTATTCACTACTGGTATATAGACCCCATAAATCTCTTTTGAATTGTTCTCAAATATTGTTACCACTTTTGCTCTCCTATGTTCTGATTGTTATATGGGATGTAAAGGATATCTGCATTTTATTTATTTTGGAATGGAAAATAATTTTAATTATTTTATTCTTTAATAGCTGCCTCCTACACACTTACTAGTAAGAATAAAAGTTAGTCATGTTTGTCGTTCAGTTCGGACCACATCTGCTTTAGGGTCCATTGTCGGTGTGTATGTACAGTAGCGTGAAATAGTTTTTGCCCCCTTCCAGATTTTTTCTATTTTTTATTCATATTTGCCACACATAATTGTTTCAGATATTCAAACAAAATTTCATATAAGACTAAGACAAACCAAGTAAACACAAAATATAGTTTTTAAATTATCATTTTATTTATTGAAGTAAAAAAGTTACCCAACACCAACTGGCCCTGTGCGAAAAAGTAATTACCCCCTAGTTACTCATTCAACCAATGAACCAAATTTAATTAATAATTGGGTTTAATTGGCTCTCTTACCTTTATGTCAGTCTCTTACAACTCAGTTTTGTTCTATCAATGTTGTTGTAAAGCGCAACTGAATATGCTGCGCTATATAAGAAACTATTAATAAATAAAATAAATAATTAGACTAAACACAATCAAACTTGATTACTGACCGCCCGGTTAAATCTAAACATAACTTAAATAAAACCTTCCCAGCAATGTGAAGTTGCCTAAATGGTCTCCACAAGCAACACAGTATGCAGTGATCAAAAAAAATTACAGAAGATATGAGAAATTTATTAAAATATATCAGTCTGGAAAGGGTTACAAAGCCATTTCTAAGGTTTTGGGACTCCAGTGAAGCAAAGTGAGAGCTATTATCTCCAAATGGAGAAAACAGTGGCGTCTTCCAAGGAGTGTTCCAAAACCTGAGTCAGACCCGAGACTTGGTGTAAAAGGGATATAACCGAAATGCTGTGGCAGGACCCTAATACCTATTTTCCACTAGAATGCCGGGTTGCACCCGGGATTGTGTTCACGCACCCATCCCGGGCACTATCCAGCTGAGACCCCTGTCAGACAGTTCATTCTTGAAAACCTCCAATGTGGCTAAATTAAATATATTGCACTGCAAAGGTTCATGAACTAAATTGCAAAGATTGTTTAAAATGATACTGATAAAAATAAAATCTATCTTTTTCTGAAACAGCTGACATACACTTCAGCTCTTCAGTTCTCTGTCAGTTTTAGTTTTGCAATCAAGATTCAATCTAGATAACAGAGTAGTGGGATGTGGTTTTAAATATGCTCTCTTTTCTTCCTCGTTATGAACATAAACATTGCTATTCAAGACTAAGCAGCTTTAGTCTTGACACATGTGCGTGGTGGCTGCAAAGGTTACATGGAGAATCCCTTGTTATGCACATAACCTTTGTAAGGGACCTAGGGGCCCATTTATCAAAGTGTATTTGAGTTATAATCCCCGAAAACACCTGTTTTCGGGGGTTTGCCTCAAATATTAAGTATCCCCCGTATGTACTAAGGAGGAACCGCTGTGATCCCTCCATTATCGCTGGCAGCCACCTCCCTCATAGGTTTCTATAGGGGATGCGATGCTGCCAAATTTACTAATATTCGGAATGCGATACATTCCCGTTATTGGACCCCTCAGCTAACGACATCTGAAGATAACGTTAGCCGCTGTAGCCTATGGGCTACACCACGCATAATTAGCCGGCGGAGGGATCCACCGGAACCCTCCTCGGCTATGGCGGCTGTGTATGTGCAGTCCGCGGGACTGCGCATGCGCAAGCACCCCCTGCACTGGCCGACAGCTCTCCAGAGACATTGCAGGGACAGGCTCCTACCGGAGTCTGTGTCCCTGTATGTCCCAAATTATACATCCGGCCGGTATGATTGTATTTTTCAATGCAATCATGGGCGTTACTGGCATGCCCTAATCGCATTGCAAAACCGATCATTGATAAGGGGGTCCTAATGTCCAGGTGGGAAGACACTAAAGCTGCATACACACACAACGATTTTGTTACTAACGATTTTATGAAGGATTTTCTGTCAGATTATCTGTCAGACTATCTGTTAGATTTTTTAAAGTGTAATGAACGATTTTTGCATATTCCGTTAATGAAAATTGTTGAGTTGGTCAGTCTGACTGAACTACAAACTACAAATTACAAACGTGAACGCACATGAACGTTAATCGTTCATTGTTTTAACTTAGAAAGTGAACGATTTTTGCAACGATTGAACGATAAACGATATTGTTTACAGATACATTCGTTTCAGGATAGCAGCAAATTATAACAGTTATTTAAGCTCTCTCTAAATCCAACCTAATTAGAATCTGTAAGAGAACAAATTAGGCTAGTGGTAAAATAAAAACAGCTATTAAAAAACAAAAGTTATAAAAGCGATACTAATAATGGCTAACAATAAAAAGTTCAAATATATTGTTTTGAGGCTCTTTATATGCAGTGGTTTAAGAAGGAGTAAACTTAAAGGTGCATACTTTTAATTACTTGGGTAATTTCATAGCTGAAAGCTGTAGATTTTATTACCAATAACACGCGTTTCTTTGGAAATGGAATTGTATTTACTACTTTGTAATCACTATGCACTTAAACACAAAGCAGCATTCCAAGATAGAGCAATCTGTTCAGCATCACAGATTTTGCTGTAAACATGGAATCACTAAGGCACATACTGTGGATTACACTCATAGATTTTAAGAGTTTATAAATATTTGAACCGATAACAGATTTCCTTAAAGTTTTATTCCTGGTTACAAATTAAAGAGAACACATTTACAATGGTTGAAACACTATATTTTTATTTATTAGGATCTGGGCAGATTGAGTCCTCCTTTGCATCAGTGCTAGAAACTGTCAGACGGTAACTAGAGCCCAGAAGAAAGTGTTCCTCCCTATTTACATCTTACTTGAGAACCTGCCATGGTTTTACTTATATCTATGATGGCTGACTTCAAGATGGCCACCATACTGGTGACAAACTCAAAAAGTTTCCCCCCACTCCCATATCATATGTGTAGACACTGGATCAATATTTCTTTACTCATTTCCTTTTTATAAGGGTGTTTCCACACTTATGGACCACCCTATGTATATGTTGACTCTTGATAAATTATTAATATTGTTTATTTATATGGTGCCATAAGTGTTCCACAGCACCTTACAAGGTACATAAACAAGTGCACAAGAATCCAGGGACTTACAGTACAATACAATTCAGGACAAGGACATGGTTTATATACATTGCAGCATTAATGTTCATGACACTCAAATAAGCAACATGGCGTAAGCAACCAAGACAACCAGGCGTGACACAGATGGGGTAGACAGGGAGAAAGGAGCATATAGCAGCGGGTTAGGATGAGAGCTGGAAGCCTATGATGAAGTAGTGGGTCTTGGGAGCCCATTTGAAGAATTGTAGAGAGGTGTAGAGTCTGATGTGGAGAGGGAGAGAGTTCCAGAGGTAGAGAGCAGCACAGGCAAAAACTTGGAGGTGGAAGTGGGAGGAATTAATTAGTTGGCAGAAGAGGCGGTGTGCATTTGTTGAATGAAGAGGGTGGATGGGAGTGTGAAGAGAGATGACATCAGAGATGTAAATGGGAGAGGAATGGGTGAGTGCTTTGTAAGTGAGTGTAAGAACCTTGAATTGGGTTCTGAGGGGGAAGGGGAGCCAATAGGGGGATTGTAGGAGAGGAGGGGCAGATGTACAATGTTTGGAGAGGAAGATGACCCGAGCAGCAGTATTTGAGGACAGATTGGAGTGGAGAGAGGTAGGAACCTGGGAGGCCAGATAGAAGGAGGTTACAGTGGTCCAATCTGGAGATGACCTGTGAGCGTATGAGGGTTTTAGTAGCATCCTGGGTGAGACAGGGTATGATCTTGGAAATATTTTTGAGATGGAAATGGCAGGACTGCAAGAGGTGCTGAATATGTGGTTTGAAGGAGAGGAAGGAGTCCAGGATAACTCCAAGACAGCACACTTTGGAGCTAGAGGAGATAGTTGTGCCGTCAATTGATAAAGATATTTTGTGAAGTGAGGTAATGTGGGATGGTGGGAAGATGATAAGTTCAGTCTTAGACATATTAAGTTTAAGATAGCGCTGGGACATTCAGGAAGAGATAGCAGAGAGACAGTTGGAGATATGAGTGAGGAGGGGGAGGGTCAGGAGAGAAACGGTAGATCTGAGTATTTTTTTGAGATGGAAATGGCAGGATTGCAAGAGGTGCTGAATATGTGGTTTGAAGGAGAGGAAGGAGTCCAGGATAACTCCAAGACTGCACACTTTGGAGCTAGAGGAGATAGTTGTGCCGTCAATTGATAAAGATATTTTGTGAAGTGAGGTAATGTGGGATGGTGGGAAGATGATAAGTTCAGTCTTAGACATATTAAGTTTAAGATAGCGCTGGGACATTCAGGAAGAGATAGCAGAGAGACAGTTGGAGATACGAGTGAGGAGGGGGAGGGTCAGGAAAGGAACGGTAGATCTGAGTATCATCAGCATAGAGATGATATTTGTAGTCAAAAGAGCTGTTGAGTTCACCTAGAGAGGATGTATAGAGAGAGAATAGGAGAGGTTCAAGAATAAAACCTAGGGGAACACCTACGTTAAGTGGAAGTGGGGGAGAAGAGGAGTCATGAGAGGAGACAGAGAAGGAACGGTCAGAGAGGTAGGAGCACAGCCAGGAGAGGGCTGTGTCACATAGACCAAGAGAGTGAAGGACTAGCATGAGGAGAGGGTGGTCCACATTGTAAAAAGCATCAGAGTTGTTGAGGAGAATGAGCAGAGAGCAGTGCCCCTCGGATTTGGCATCAAGGAGGTCATTGCTGACTTTCGTCCGGGCAGTTTCAGTGCAGTGGAGAGAACGGAAACCAGACTTAAAAGGGTGAAGGAGGCAGTGGGAGATAAAATATGTGGTAAGGTGGTTGTAAATAATATGCTCAAGGAGTTGGAGGCAAAAGAATAGAGAGAGATGGATTGGTAGTTGGAAAGAGTGTTAGGATCAAGGGTAGGTGTTTTAAGAATGGGGGAGACAAGGGCATGTTTGAATACAGATGGGACAGTGCCAGATGAGAGGGAGAGACTGAGGAGGTGGGCAAAATGAGAACAGGCAGAAGGAGAGAGGTAGTGGAGAGATGGGAAGGGATAGGGTCAAGGGGGGGAGGTGGAAGGGGGGGAAGACCGGATGAAGGCCATTAGTACATAAATACACTTACACCGCATTGTGGCACCAGCCAATTCTTTTATATATATATATATATATATATATATAACATAACCAAGGTTTTCTATAAAAATAATGAATTATACCATTCGCTACAGCTACTGATCAATATTAGGTTGAACATCTAATAAACTTATCCAAAATTGGACCATATCTCACACAAAACCTCAAAAACTCTAATCCATGCACTCATTATTTCCCACATTGACTATTGCAATAGTCTCCTTACTGGTCATTTCAAAATCAGGCTCTCGCCATTACAATCCATTATGAATGCAGCTTCAAGGCTGATCTTCCTCACTAAACTTTCATCGTCTGCTGCTCTGCTCTGTCAGTCCCTCCATTGGTTACTGGTTTTCTACCGTATTCAATACAAATACTTTTACTTACATATAAGGCTATTAACCAAACCACACCAACATACATCTCTTCACTCATCTCAAAATATCTCCCAACCCGACCTCTCCGCTCAGCACAAGATCTGTGTTTCTCATCTCCACGCATTACTTGCTCCCATTCATGGTTACAGGACTTTCTTCGGGCTGCACCCACTCTGTGGAATGCCCTCCCACGCAAAGTAAGACTTTCCACTAATCTCCAAACCTTCAAGCGTTCCCTGAAAACTCACCTCTTCAGACAAGCTTACCAAATTCCAGAACCGCCACATAACCTTCATAGCTTCCATATCTAATTACATCCCCTTTCAGAGTTCACACATAACCTCACACGTTGTCTTTCTTTCACATCCTCCTTACCTTTGGCCAACATTGTGACCACCAAGAAACTCTGCATTCTGGCTGGACCAAAATACAATATGTAGCACCTATCCTTGTGTATCAATACCTATTCTCCTTATAGATTGTAACCTTGTGAGCAGGGCCTTCCTACCTATACATCTGTCTGTTATTACTAGAGGTGTGCACCGGCCACTTTTCGTGTTTTGGATCTGGATCTTTCTTCGTGTTTTGGATCTGGATTGGTTTTGCCAAAACCACCCTTCCGTGTTTTGGGTTCTGGGTTTTGTGTTTTGGATCTGTATTTTTTTAAAAAAAGCATAAAAACAGCTAAAATCACAGAATGTGTGGGTTTTTCTGCTCCTATGCTATTATTAACCTCAATAACCTTAATTTCGACTCATTTCCAGTCTATTCTGAACACCTCACACCTCACAATAGTGTTTTTATGTCCAAAAGGTTGCACCGAGGTAGCTGGATGACTATGCTAAGCGACACAAGTGGGCGGCACAAACACGTGGCCCATCTAGGAGTGACACTGCAGTGGCAGACAGGATGGCAGTTTGAAAAACTAGGCCCCAAACAGTACATACTGCAAAGAAAAAAAAGAGGTGCAAGATGGAATTGTTCTTGGGCCCTCCCACCCACCCTTATGTTGTATAAACAGGACATGCACACTTTAACAAACCAATCATTTCAGCGCCAGGGTCTGCCACATGACTGTGGCTGAAATGATTGGTTCGTTTGGGCCCCCACAAAACAAGCTGGCAATTAATTTGTCCCTGCACAAACTGGCTCTACGGAGGCAAGATGTCGTCCTCATCCTCCTCATCCACCGATTCCTCACCCTCTTCAGTGTTGTGTACATCCTCATCCTCACAGAGTGTTAATTCGTCCCCGCTGGAATCCACAACCACAGGTCCCTCTGTACGTTCAGGAGGCTGGTCTCCCTGGAAGAGTTGATAATTCATTTTATGAACATCATCTCCACATTTTGTGGAAGCAACCTCCTACGCCTTTCGCTGACAAGGTTCCCGGCTGCACTAAACACTCTTTCGGAGTACACACTGGAGGGGGGACAACTCAGTTAAAATAGAGCCAGTTTGTACAGGGACCTCCAAATTGCTTCTTTTTCCTGCCAGTACAGTTACGGACTGTCTGACATGCCTACTTGGATGTTGTCACCGATGTAATCCTTTAACAGACAGACGCACACTTGTCGCTGCTGCTTTAAGGATGCAGGTGCGGCTACAGCCCACACATTTCACAAAGACAGAAAAAAAATAAGAATTTTTTAATTGTTTGTGGAGCGCACTTTGAGGGTTACACCACCCTTTAACAGACAGATGCACGCTTGTCGCTGCTGCTTTGAGGACAGTATCATATGCAGTGACAGTAGACTTGTCAGAAATTGTTGGCACGTCCTTCAGTCCGGACCAGATGTCCAAACCGGCCCTTGACTTATGACACAGGCGCACGCTTGGCGCTGCTACTGTGTTGATGCACGTGCGGCTACATCGCACACAAGTCACAAACACATAAAAAAAATAGTTTTTTATTTTTTGGAGCACTTTGAGGGTTACACCACCCTTTAACAGACAGACGCACGCTTGTTGCTGCTGCTTTGAGGATTCAAGTGCGGCTACAGCCCACACAATTCACAAAGACAGAAAAAAAAAGAAGAATATTTTTATTGTTTGTGGAGCGCACTTTGAGGGTTACACCACCCTTTAACAGACAGACGCACGCTTGTCGCTGCTGCTTTGAGGATGCAGGTGGAATCTAGACAGGATTTGGAACCGGGGACACACTACCTCCATCAATTGTCTAAATCCCACTGCACTAATGGCGGATACCGGACCCACGTCTAACACCAACATAGCAGTCAAGGCCTCAGTTATACGTTTTGCTTCAGGATGACTGCTGTCGTACTTCATCCTCATTGCTAGGGACTGTTGGAGGGTCAATTGTTTAGTAAAAGTAGTGGTGTTCCTACTTCCTCTCTGGGATGATGAACAACTCCCAGCAGCAGCAACAGCACTAGGAGGAAGTGGTTCTTGATCTTTCCCTATTTTATTTTTATCAGAGAAAGTTTGGACCTCCATTTATGTTATATTGATATATACGTGCGGCTAAAGCGCACACAAACACAGAAAATATTTTTTTATTTTTGCTGGACAGTAGTGCACTTTGTGGGTTACACCACCCTTTAAGAAATGAGCCAGCCGGCTCTTTACTTATGGGACACAGACGCACGCTTGGCGCTGCTCCTTTGTTGATGCACGTGCAGCCACAGTGCACACAATTCACAAACACAGAAAATATTTTTTTATTTGGTTTGGAGTGTACTTTGGGGGTTACAGCAGCCTTTAATGGTCAAGCCAGCCGGCCCTTTACTTATGACACAGACGCACGCTTGGCACTACTTTGTTGATGCACGTGCGGCTACAGCGCACACAATTCACAAACACAGAAAATATTTTTTTATTTGGTTTGGACTGGAGTGTACTTTGGGGGTTACAGCACCCTTTAATGGTCAAGCCAGCCGGCCCTTTACTTATGACACAGGTGCACGCTTGGCACTACTTTGTTGATGCACATGCGGCTACTGCGCACACAATTCACAAACACAGAAAATATTTTGTTATTTGGTTTGGAGTGTACTTTGGGGGTTACAGCACCCTTTAACGGTCAAGCCAGCCAGCCCTTTACTTATGACACATGCGCACGCTTGGCACTACTTTGTTGATGCACGTGCGGCTACTGCGCACACAATTCACAAACACAGAAAAATTTTTTATTTGGTTTGGAGTGTACTTTGGGGGTTACAGCACCCTTTAACGGTCAAGCCAGCCGGCCCTTTACTTATGACCCAGGCACACGCTTGGCACTACTTTGTTGATGCACGTGCGGCTACTGCGCACACAATTCACAAACACAGAAAAAATATTTTGTTATTTGGTTTGGAGTGTACTTTGGGGGTTACAGCACCCTTTAACGGTCAAGTCAGCCGGCCCTTTACTTATGACACAGGCGCACGCTTGGCACTACTTTGTTGATGCACGTGCGGCTACTGCGCACACGATTCACAAACACAGAAAATATTTTGTTATTTGGTTTGGAGTGTACTTTGGGGGTTACAGCACCCTTTAACGGTCAAGCCAGCTGGCCCTTTACTTATGACACAGGCGCAGGCTTGGCACTGTTTTGTTGATGCATATGTGGCTACTGCGCACACAATTCACAAACACAGAAAAAAATGTTTTATTGGGTTTGGAGTGTACTTTGGGGGTTACAGCACCCTTTAACGGTCAAGCCAGCCGGCCCTTTACTTATGACACAGGCGCACGCTTGGCTCTACTTTGTTGATGCATGTGCGGCTACTGCGCACACAATTCACAAACACAGAAAATATTTTTTTATTTGGTTTGGACTGGAGTGACTTTGGGGGTTACAGCACCCTTTAACGGTCAAGCCAGCCGGCCCTTTACTTATGACACAGGCGCACGCTTGGCACTACTTTGTTGATGCCCGTGCGGCTACTGCGCACACAATTCACAAACACAGAAAAAATATTATTTTTTTAGCACTTGGGGGGAGCACCCCTGATGGACAGAGCACCCCCTGGACAACACTACAGCACCCCTTTAGGACTGGGACACTGAACAGGACTTTGGAGTGGACACAGCCCCTATGGAGAACTGACTGCACAACACAGTCCAGCCAGCCCCTATGGACTTTGAAGTAGTGGACACAGCCCCTATTAACAACAGCAGCACAGCGCAGCACAGCACAGCACAACACTACTCTGCACTACACTACACTACACTACACAGCCCAGCCAGCCCTAACTCCCACCCTCCCTCTTCACTGTCCTCAGCCGAGTGAGAAAATGGTGCCGACGCGGGTACCTTATATAGGATCCAAAACCCGCGAGACCCAGAAGGCGGGATGATGACGTTTTGCCTCGATTTCAGATCCGAGTCAGGCGGGAAAAGTCGAGCCTGACTCGGATCTGCCTCGGATCGAGGGGGTTCGGATTTCAGAAATCCGAACCCGCTCACTCCTAATTATTACCCAGTTTTGTTCTATTAATGTTCCAATTGTGAGGCTCAACGGAATATTTTGTTCTATATAAGAAACTGTTAATAAATAAATAGAAAAAAATTGTGTATTCTTCATGTTAGTTGTTCATTTTGGTATTTAAGAGCTTTCCAGACAAAAATTTATGTAATGACAAATACTATTTTCCTTTCATATTTTAGCAGTAATTGTGACCTGAAAGCAGAAAATAAATTGAATGTTCTAATTATTCTAAATGTACAGAAAAAATACAGAGAAAACTGGTCTAACAGACACTTTGTTTATGTGTATGTAAACAAGCACAAATATTTCAGCCTTTTAGACTCCTGGAATCTCACCAAACAGAGCAATGGTCTATAAAAGATAAATTATTTTATGCAAACATATAAACATACATATAATATATTGATAAATGTATTTAATAAAACTTTGTGCAAAATAGAGTTGATAAACAAAAAAAAGTTTGGGGGGAACAAAGTGGAATACTGGGGATGACCTGTGGTTATTTACACTGCATGTTATTAAGTTTTCCTTTAGACTGCTTCAAGGAATATACTGACTGACCCTGACTATGACATACCTCCCAACATGACCCTCTCCAGGAGGGACACAATGCTCTCGGCCTGGACTTCCCTGGTAAGAGGTGGGGCTGCAGCGCAGTTCAAAAGTCAAATAGGGGAGCCACACCAACTGTCATTTCACACGCTGCCAAACATCACTGGCTGGGACTCACTGCCAGTTGGTGTGACTCCCTTATTTGAATTTTGGACTGTACTGCAGCCCCACCTCTGGAGCCGTTACCAATCATAAGTTACCAGGGAAGTCCAGGACCAGAGCATTGTGTCCCTCCTGGAGAGGGTGATGTTGGGAGGTATGTGACTATGTGCTTGGCCTTAACTGACAAATTCATATAGAGGATGGTGCCAGGTTAACGCAAATTATATTTGCAGCAATATCCATTTGTATTGCTTTCACCTAGAGGTTATTATGGGTTCAGAGTGGGATCCCGGCGGTCGGGTTGCCTCAGGTCTGAATACTGACAGCGCCCCCCTGACAGTCATAATCCCCACACCATCAGGTAAGTAACCTAATGCTAACTATAACCCTAATCCTCCCTCCCCGGTGCCTGAACTTAACATCCCCCTAATGCCTAAACCTAACCTTCCTCGCATCCTAAACATAACCCTTCTCCCCAGTGCCTAACTCTAACCCTTCGCCTAATGCCTAACCCTAAACCTAACCCTCCCCATAACCCCAGATACTTACCTTCGGGATTCCGGCGGTCGGGATACTGGAGCCGGGATTCCTTCACTGTCGGGATTCTGGCGCCTGTATTTTGAACGTCAGCAGCCTGCACGCCGGTATGCTGACTACCTCCCGTTATTATACCTGACCGTTGATCAAGTTGTTCAAAGAATTCAGCATATGTTTGGAGGGAATACCTGAGGCCCCTTTCTTGGATTAGTTTTAAAATATCTGAGAGTTTGGACTCCTTGATTCAGTTGTCCCCAAGTTAGTTGTCCGACTTCACTACTAATTTAATGCCATACAGCAAACTGAAAATGCCTAAATTGTTTTCAAGGTATTCTGCACATCCATTAACAATAAATACAATACATTAAATGAAATACATTCAATTGTATACACATAAAATGATTAAAAAGACTCTGCTCGTTATTTTATTTATTTATTATTTATTACCAGTTATTTATATAGCGCACACATATATTCTGCAGCGCTTTACAGAGAATATTTGGCCATTCACATCAGTCACTGCCCCAGTGGAGCTTACAATCTATAGTCCCTACGACATGATCACAAACATACACACTAGGGTAAATTTTTTTGGGAGCAAATTAGCCTACCAATATATTTTTGGATTTTTGCACATACATATCTGTATCTGGCCATACACCTTAAGATGATTTGTCCAACCATCCACTAGTTGGCTGGTTGGAACGAAAATCTGTTAATGTGTGGGAGCAAATGACAATCGACCATTTGCTCCCAAGCATTGGAAAACAGACAAAAATGTTCGTTCAGACAAATAGGTTAAATCCGTTTTGATTTTTACATCCTTAATGCTCATCCACATGGCACATTAGTCTTGCTGGATTCCCATTGTGCATTATTTACTTATGGTAATTTCTATGAAGCATATATCATCGCTGTCAGTGTCCACAGCATAAACAATATATATAGAGAATAAATCTCATTAATACACCATTTGCCTGGCACCTCTTTTTCACTTGCGTCCAATTCTGCTTTTCATGTGAACTCAGGGTGTTCTATCTGAGCTACATTTGTCACTTGGTAAGATGCCACTTCCAATAGGGAATATTCAACTTTATACAGAGCTTGCCATCACTACACCGGAGAGGTTATAGTGAATGCTGGATGGGCCATGGATGCAGCACGGCCTATTGTCTTGCAATCATGGTTCATGAAACACTACAGATTAGGCAGACCGTACCACAAGCTAATTGTGTAGAAATTAATCCTTAGGTTATGACTGAAAAGAGCTATTGTAGAAGATAAAGGAATATTTATGAGAGTAGATGTACAATAGGATGTACAGAAGTGAAAGGAGAGGAAAGGTATAAAATATTACATTAAACTATACACCATTATTGAAATGTTGGGTTTTGTGAGAAAAAGTGTGAACTGCATAATTATCAGACCCCTTTCCATCTTTAATGTGATATTTCAATCAACAAAATCAACGTTTTCTAGGTGAAGTGAAATACAAAACCTATAATACTCTGATTGCATACGTGTGTAGCCTTTCTTATTGGGGCTGTAGTTATGTTCAGGAATAACCAATCGCATTCAAAATCATGTTAAATGGTAATTAGCATACTCCTGCCAGCAATGAGACTGATTGGGATTAGCCTGAAATAAAGATTAGATGTTCCTGTAGGATTTCCTTGCAGTTTTCTTGGTTGCATTCTACTGGGATCACTGTGGTCCACTCAGATTGTCATGGTCCATTCGGATAGGTATGGTTTACTCAGATAGGCGAGGTCCATTCGTATAGGCATGGGTTACTCACATAGGCGAGGTCCATTTGGATAGGCATGGGTTACCCCCTAATAAAGAGTTCCCCCAAACTTGAGCACCCTAGGCCTGGGCTGAAGCCTGGGGCTCTTCCCTGCACCTCTGGACGGTGGGTGAAGGGGTAATAGTGTTAATAATAGATGTATACTATTGTTTTTTACAGTGAGACTACAGGTGCCAGCATGCCTGCCCTTTGAAAAAAACGAGTAATGCGTCCCATGAACATTGAATGGGTTCAGCATGAGATGCCAGTGGTCAGATACCGACAGCGGCATCCCAACAGTGAAGATCCCGACAGCTATAGGTAAGTATACTACAACTAACCCTAACCCCTACCCTAACCCTCCCTCCCCAGTTCCTATACCTAACTTTCCCCTTGGTGCCTAAACCTAACCTCCCCCTCCCCACACCCTAAACCTAAGCCTCCCCCCTTAGTGTTTAACCCTAACCCTCCCCCTAGTGCCTTCCCTACCGGATACTGGTGCCGGGATCCCGACGCTGTCTGGATTCCGATGCAGGTATTTAGACCATCGGCATCAGCGTGCCGGGATGCTGATTACATCCCCATTGAAGAGATGTATGTGTTACCACATACATCTCTTCCCCCTGCAAATGACGAAGACCTCGTGGATAAATCAACAGCTACGCAATTCACAGCCAATCAGCGGTCGCTTACTCTAGAGCGGCTTCTGATTGGCTGGCGACCTGGCAACTGATGTTACCCATGAGGTTACTAAACAGTTAAGCAACAAAAAAGTGTGCTTGAAATGAAAGAAATTAAAAATTTTTAGTTATGAGTTGTACTGAAGCACTGGAACAATGTCCAAATCAATAGTGTTCAAAGAGTTATTGAAAACTGTACGTACAGTATATACTCTGGTGGTTCAGTGGGCCTGGGGCTCTTCTGATCTAATCCAAGCCATACTTACCTACTCTCATCCGGGAGTTTCCAAAATTTCAGTTTGCACTCCTGGATGCCTGAAAGAGTGGGCAAGTCTCCCAGAAGCCACCCGCCAAGTGAACTGGGTGGTTCTGCTGATGAGAAGATTTGCATTAAATCACTTAGCTGTGACAAACCCCCCAAAATGCTGACCTTCAAATGGCAGCAACTACAGATTAGGTCCTCAGGCACTGGAGCTCTGTGGTGCCGACAAGGTTTTCCTGGTAGTCCAGTGAGGGCATACAGGAGCAGTCCCTGCATGTAGTAGTGACACTAGGTCACTGAACAGATTCCACCGGTCAGCAGCTGCATTCAGTTTTCAGTGAGCTGCCAGGGGGTCTGACAGTCAGGTAATTGGCAATGCACGGTTGTCCTGGGACATGACCAATCTCCCACGGGAAGCCAATCTCAGTACAGCACTAGGTCCTGCAACCAAACTTCTGGAGAATGCTTTGGGCAGGTGATTAAAAAAATTAAACATCCTACTCATATTTGTATGGGAGAGGAGTATTCAGTGCCTTTCTCCCCTGAACCATCTTATTCACAGAGGGTAGAATATTCCATCCTGTCTACTAGTGACAATGTAAAAATACGGGTCATTTCAACCTGAGGTGCTGTCAGACTGCATGCTTCAAGCTGAATTACAGTATTTGAAAAGGCATGGGCTGGATTGCCCCCAGCTGTATTGTGTACCTTATCAGAATAAAAGGTGTTGCTGTAGCCCATGGGATATACGAATGACTAAACATCTACTACTTCTAATACATCTGCTGTTTTTCTATGATGATAACATCATTAATGTTCTGGATGTCCTGATGGAGAGCAGTATCTCTTGGCGAGTATAGCAACACTCTGCTCACTACATAAGCAATCCTGATTCATAGTGAAGGATTGGGAGGAACCAGTCTCCTGTAAAAAGGTGCTCTAGCAGCATAACCAAACACTCGGCTGTAAGTGGTCATAGCTGTCAGTGTAGGAACCTCGTGGTGGCAGCATATAAACCTCTTACGATACAGCAGGAGTAGTCAGTACTAAGTGGTTACTGTTGGTAAGAAGAAACCCTATACTCCAGAGTAAGTGACCAGGTGGTGGAGTAAACAAATCCAGTTCAAAGAATAGTAACCAGTTGGCAGCATAAACCCATCAGTTCACAGATATTGGTTGCTTAATGGTGGGATAATTTATGTGACTTTTCATGCACCAGTTCATGCACCAGCCTTGGAATATCTGAACACTTAACCATCCTGTGCATTGGTAGAATGCACAGGATGGCTAAGTATGCATATTTTCAAAGGCTGTTCAAAATCCTTTCCCAAAGACAAGGCATTGATATCCATTAATATACAGTATCAAGTGACAAGATGGGGGAGGATGAGCAGCACCAGCTAGAGGTGGAAAGCATTGACAGTGACTGAGAGGATAGCTTACCAGAAATCCAAGAAGTACTGGTGATAACATCTCTGAGCTCAGCACCATTTCAGAGGAGATTCTGGAGCACGATTCCAGCAGTGAAGTCACAGACCGCCACATCACTGCAGGGAGACGTACAAGCACATGTGCAGAACACATTTCCTCTTTAAAAGTCAAGGGACTCTGTGGAACGGTACAGTCAAATGGGAAGCAATGTGTCAGCTAAAGCTCAGTTGGTTGCAGTTGCATTCCATGTGACCGCACCAGTTAAGTGGTTAACCAGTTGATGTGCAATAGATGTATTCATCTTTGGTATTATCCCTCTTTAATATTAATTTATTAGTGAGAATGACACTTTTATACATATGGTTTTATTTTTATATGTATAACCAAATCTTATACTATGTAATCTTTTGTAGTCAAGATGTATCATTGCTTAATATTGTTTGGGTTATTGCTACCAGATTCATCAGTTCACTACACTGTGCAGTCTCTCTCCTCCATATATGGGATTGTGTTGAAAGGGATCCCGACGGTCAGGATCCCAGTGGTCAGAATACCAACAGTGGTATCCCGACAGTCAAAATCCCGACAGATTTAGGTAAGTATTTTAACCCTTAGCCTAACCCTCCCCTTAACCCACTTGTCCTGCAGCCTAACGCTAACCCTCCCGTCCTGCAGCCTTCCATCCCGCAGCCTAACCATAACTCTCCCCCGAGTGCCTAACCCTTCCCCTAAGCCTACTCCTAACCCTAATACTTACCTCTGCAATCTCACAGGATGCCACTGTAGGTATTGTGACCGTCGTCATCCTGACTTTTGGGATGCCGACTACATCCCGTTGTAAGGTCTTTAGTAGGAAGCCTTTAAGAAGAGATCAGAGTGTCTCAAAATGCTTTGGAAGTCTGCACCTGTGCCTATTAGAAGAATTCATAATTTACCATCATTGGTTCACCTCCGCTGGGTTAAAGCCTTGGAGCCTATGTAGGGTATACCCGAGTACTCTACATTTCCGTACCTACGACTCCACATCAGCCAGACAGGTAGGATACCATTTACCTTCAGATTTTTTATCTTGTACAAGACATATGTGCCATTGAACAATTCCATTATTGGCCATTCCTTGTGTATCTGTTTTATTTTGTTTGTTTTTATATCCAGTCAGCGCGGAGTAACTTTTTGCTGTAGCTATTGCCTTTTAGCCTATGTCACCTCCCAATTGGGAGGTTTTCAGCCTTTTATAAGTTCTGAACATGTTATAAGTGAATTGCTTACACTTGATTCGTCTACTAAATATGCATGCCTATATTTTTACTGCATTCACTTGCATTGTTTTTTAATATCATATTTGCTTATATCTTCTTCTTGTGGGGAACACTGAGTAGCACCGTCTCTTTGACATCCCCAAACTTGTATATCCTCACAATAGAGTAGGAACCAGTCTATGGGACCCGCGCCTTTTAGGGGCCCTGCAACAACATATCAAAAAAATATTGATTTCATCATGAAAGAAACTTACAAGAAACTTATCAAGCTTTCTTAAATTATAAAGGAAAGTGAATGTTTAAAGTTTTGTTGGTATATTAAAATAAAAAAATAAAAAAAATGTATTTAATAACATTGTTTAATATTGTATAATAATTTTTGTTTAATTACATATGTTAATTTGTTTAATAACATTAATAACTGTTAATGTTTGTTTTGTGCAATAAAATTGGTTTATTAATGTTGGTTGGTATAATTAAAAAACGTATTAGGAGATAATTTTCGAGGGTCGGCCCGAGATTTTGACTGCCTAGAAGCCTCCACAGGGTTTAATTCGGCACTGTGTAAGGGTATATGATCTGGGTATGGTGGAAGTATTTTTTCTTTCTTTTTCATACTTTGGAGATGAATAACAATTCTACACTCTGAAAATTCAGTATTGTACACACAAGATGGATTTTATTCAATTTAAGTTGTTAAAATAATATTACACTATTATCCATATGTTTTTTTGTCTCATGTGAATGGTGTAAGTCATTATCAGTTGGTGAGGAAACAGCACTGTGTGAAAATTAAAAAAGCTATGGTGTGTCACCTGTTAATTTTCAATTGAAGCTGCAGTCTTCAGGTGTGTCTGTTTTTGTTAAAAACAAAATGATCTCATAGTAACAATCAGCCCAGAAGAAAAGATCATACACGACTAGGCAGAAAGTCATTTGCCTTTGGCAAGACTACCCAAGTAATATGGTGAATGTTTGTTCCAACTCATTGGTCTTTGTGAGGTTGCCCAGTGATGTTCCTGTGACTAGTAGTTTGTCATCTTCAGCACTAAGTAGCAACAACCATATTGTCCTACAAATGACTGACACTATCCTCTCTGTCTCTATAAACCCCAACACAGACCCCTATGTGGAGTGTCCGAACTTAGTAGAGAGTTACAGGAATGGGTGCAGGGAGTGTGACCTGGTGTAAAGGATTACTGCACTAGGCATATAAGAAGATAGAAGAGGATAGATCAATCAGAGAACATGTTAAATTGTTGGCTCAACAGAGCTTTAATTCACAACCATTGTCAGTTGCACATAAAATCCCTTTTACTGGGCACCCAGTTGATGATAAAACACTGAGCTGCCTGACACAGAACATTTTCTGGCCTGGAATGTTGGATGAAGTTCAGACCTTCTGTAAGTCCTATATTGTGTGCTAACAGTTTAGGTGCCCCAGTGTCCATGATTCTCTCAGGTCCTTGCAGTAGTCAGGAAACCTTTTCAATTATGGCTGTGGACATAGTAAGCACCATACATGTGTCCAGTAGGTCAGGGGAGAGATACATCCTCTGCATACACCACCTTGTATCCAAAGGCTTTAGAAAATCACTGCATAAAAGGTATCAGATGCACTGCTAGGAGTATTTAACAGAGAAGGGTTCCTCAGCGAGATCCTAACTCCCATAAGGCCCATATTCATATTCAAGAAGAACACAAATCAGAAAAAGCTTTGATGTCCGTCCCAAATTGGGATATGTAAATAAGCATAGTCATAACAGGGTGTAAGATCACCCTGTGTCAGTTCGTCCCCTTACATCATGTGGAGGTGGCGGGGCCAGCAGCACCAGTAAGTGCAGTGCTAGTTGGAGCATCCTTTGATTGCAGGAGGTTGTGGTCTCTTCATATTCCTGGGTTCATGCACTGGAGCAGCTGGCTGTGGAGGAATCAGCTAGGCACAGGAGTCTTGGAGGGAGTCCTTAAGAGGGGGAGTAGACAATGGGTCCAGAAAGGGAATACACAGATTTAAGGCCAGTTTGAATCTTCCTGTCCATAGTAGGGTCCTTTAATGAGGAAGCTGTAGGGATAGGTAATGTGGAGCTTTTAATCAATCACGTAAAATGGGAACCTACTGCTGGGGGAGCCTCCAATTTTGTGCAAGGAGACTCCTGGGCAAGGGCAGAAGACATACCTGATGTAATATGACACGTTGTACGTAGTCCGTCCTGGACAACATCCTCCTCATTCAAGCTTGCTGCCCAGGATTTGCATCAGAACAATGTAGGTGCAGTCGCTTGCTTGCTACTTTTACCTTTGTCAGGGCCGTATTAAAAATGGGGCGGGTGGAGCTGCAGCTCCAGGCCCCCAATGAAAATGGGCCCACGGCATCTCATGCAGAAAGTGCTGAAGGAAAATATTTTTTCCTGTCTCTACCAGTGGAGTGCGGACATCAGGAGATCGCCAGCCTACTCAGCCCTGAACAATTCAAAAGCTCCGCCCATCCAGACGGGTGCCAGAAACAATGAACATTTACTTGAGGCGCTCCAATAGAAGCCCTGCACATTAGCTTTACCTGCTCATTGGTGCTCAAATCTTCCCCACCAACCACCAGAAGCACACCCATTCCCCCTGCTCATCAATGTCCCAGTCACCCGAAGCTCTGCCCATCACACTGGGTGCACCAAGCTCTGCCCCCAACCAACCGAAGCTCCATCCCCAACCGACCAAAGCTCCACCCATTCACCCTCAGCAACTTCGCCAAGCGAGAGAGCTCTTGCTGTAGAGATGCAGACTAGGCAGAGTTGCCTGCTGCACGAGGGTGGGAACATGCAATATTAAAGTTCTTTCTCACAGGTCAGTGCATACTTACGGACTACTGGAGGCAGCCAGGTCAGCAAGGCAGGAGTCAAGGGGTGGCAGAAGTGGACAGTGTGGGGGCATGTCAGATTGATCATTTCATTATGTCCACACCCCCAGGACCATCAACAGCTCTGCCGGTGCTCAGTACTGGGAGGGGGCATGGCCAACTCAAGGAGGTGTGGTCAGACCTCCTTCGAAAAAATATAATATATTTGTGACCGCACGCATCACACAGGGGGGTGCCAGTGTAGGGTGGGGGGGGGGTGCCAGTGTAGGGTGGGGGGGGGGCGCCGGCATAGCAGACGAGTGTGTATATATTTTCACAGTTATGCGCAATATCACGTCATTTACACGGTTTAGGCAGGTAGCAACTCAGGTCTTCAAAATGAGCGTGTCCTTTTGGATATGCTGCAGTCAATTAGATCTGGCTGTGTCAGACCTCATCCTGATGCCAATGAATTGCCCCACTTTAGTTCAGCCGTCTCATGCCGCACCAGTAGGTCACTGGTGAGGAATGGTGATGTGCTGCCAGGATGACCCCCAATAGGTCCCACTAACACAGAGCGGGGGCATACCTGCTGGACCAATAGTTGCCTACCCTTGCCATATTCAGTGGGGATGGGAGACTATTGAATTCCCATTGCTTGCCCCAGACTCTGTAAAGCAGCTCTGGAAAGGCTGCCTTATCATTCCCTTTGTACTCCTCAATTGCTCCCCAGTGGTGAATGTTTTTGGGCGCTCTGCCTTTTTTCACTGTCGGTGCGGAGAAGCAGCATCAGCTGGCTCACCTCAGTAAAAAAGCAACTTCAAGGACCGGGCAGACATCTCAAATCTGTCATGGTCTTAAAGTATGAGGAGTGTAGTAAGCTCAGGTGCACATACTTTGGTAAGCTTTTAAACTTGTATCCTCCACCACCCACTCTACCCGCACACACACATTCCGCTGTCAGTGGCTGATGTGTGCCACATGCTGGCATTCCGACTGATGTCCTGCAGAACTGTTGTGATATGCATTTCCACAACAGCTGTGTGTGTAGATTGGGGTTTCTAACTTGGGGGGCGATTTAATTCAACATGAATTGAATAGCGCCGGGAGCGAGCTCCCGGAGCTCTTCAATTCAGTGCGCTGTGTGGTCAGAGAATGCTGGTTATCGCGCCTATCGCAACTTAACAAGGGTGTTAAGATGCGTTAACCGGCATTCTCTGACCAAAGTGCCGGGCTCGTGGCTGTTAGCGCCGCGCTAAGCAGAAAAACAGCTGCACGCCTGGCACTTTGGTCGGATTTCTCCTCGTATCCCCAGGGTGCAAGAAGAAATCCTTAGCGCACCCAAACAGCATGGTGAGTTAAATAGCTGCGGGAGCTCCCTCCCTTGGCTATTCAACGTTGCATTGAATTGAATAACCCCCTTGGACTGATACAGCAAATCCCCTGATAAAGTGACTTCTCCTTTTCAATGTGGCATAATGTGTATCTCTCACACCATGATTTTGCATTATGTGTATTCGGGGTAATGCAATGTGGTATAATGTGCATCGGGGGCACTATGTTGTGGAATAATGTGTATCTGGGAGACCATGATGTGGCATAATGTGTATCAGAGGCACTATGATGTGGAATAATGTGTATCTGGGAGACCATGATGTGGCATAATGTGTATTTGGGGTAATTCAATGTGGTATAATGTGCATCGGGGGCACTATGATATGGAATAATGTGTATCTGGGAGACCATGATGTGGTATAATGTGTTTCGGAGGCACTTTGATGTGGCATAATGTGTATCAGAGGCACAATTATGTGGCATAATGTGTATCGGGGGCACTTTCATGTGGCACAATGTGTATCGGGGGCACTACAATGTGGCATAATGTGTATTGAGGGAACTATGATGTGGCACAATGTGTATCGGGGATACTACGATGTGACATAATGTGTATCGGTGGCATTATGATGTAGCACAATGTATCGGAATACTACAATGTGACATAATGTGTATCGATGGAACTATGATGTAGAACAATGTGTATTGGGGATACTACACTGTGGCATAATGTGTATTGGGGGCAATAAAAACAATGTTAATGATCATTTTAGCATCCTCAGTGTGTCGTTATTTAAAAATCTCTGGTGTAAGGAAAGAGGAAAAGCGAGTTTTGGCAGCGGGGAGGACAGTTGTATGTGCATGTGGCTGTATGTGCATAGATTTGATTCTTCTATTTTGCCTGTGGAAGATATTATAAATACAAATTGAATAGCGGATGACTTAACTCTTAGCCAGGGTCATCCAATCTTCATCTCTAATGCTGGCCATACACTAATGCGATTTCAGACCGATCGCCCGATTTTCGATGCGCCGTACAATGAATCGTGTGGAAATCGTGTGGTTTTTTATGGTAGGATAAGATGAGATGCGCGCTCCCACAGCTCTTAAAACTTATCGTATGATCAGATGTGCACCCCATATTATCCATCGTATCGTGTGCAGATCATGCCGTGTTTTTGTGCATGCGATGCATCGTGTGTCCGAGCGGCGTCATTTCAATAACTTTTTCCTGATGAGTGTGTGAGGCACATGATCGATCGTACGACAGATCGTGTGCAAAAAAAACAGATTGTGCAGCCGGGACTGCCAGGTAGCTCCGGGGAGTTCAAGGGAAATCGTAAGGTGAATCTTATCTTATGCTGGTCATACTAGTGTATGGCCAGCATAACTGTACTCTGCCCTTCAAGCCTGATGTATGCAGTCTGTGTCTATGATTTATTGCTCCCCTTGTGTCCTAAACTACACTGCAAACTTATTTAGGGTGAAAGCTCTTTTTTGTTTGTATACAATTATATTCGCTGATTAAATAAAGCATAAGCATTGTGTTTTACAGAAATGTTGGTTACGCTATTGTTTCGTTATTTATCATAAATTGTTTCACACAGGGCTGGCCCTAGCCCAAAGTTTTTGATAAGCGAGTATATTTTATGGCGCCCCCCCTATGCAGTGCCCTCAGTAGTGGCCCCCCTGTGCAGTGCCCCTTGTGCCCCCAGTAGTAAGCCCCTTATATAGTGCCCCCAGTAGTAGTCTCCCTATGCAGTGCCCCCAGTAGTGGTACCCCCTATGCAGTGCCCCTTATATAGTGCCCCCAGTAGTGGTCCCCCCTGTGCAGTGCCCCTTGTGTCCCTTATATAGAGCCCCTAGTAGTAGTTCCCCCTTGTAGTAGTCCCCCCAGTGGAGGTTCCCCCCTTATGCAGTGCCCCCAGTAGTAGCCCCCTCTTGTAGTGCCCCCAGTAGTAGCTCCCCCTTGTAGTGCCCCCAGTAGTAGTCCCCCCCTTGTAGTGCCCCCAGTAGTAGTCCCCCCCTTGTAGTGCCCCCAGTAGTAGTCCCCCTCTTGTAGTGCCCCCAGCAGTAATCCCCCCATGTAGTGCCCCCAGTAGTAACCCCCCCTTGTAGTGCCCACAGTAGTTATCCCCCTTGTAGTGCTCCCAGTAGTACCCCCCCTTGTAGTGCTCCCAGTAGTAGCCCCCTTGTAGTGCCCCCAGTAGTAACACACCCCCTTGTAGTGCCCCCAGTAGTAATCCCCCTTGTAGTGCCCCTAGTAGTAGCCCCCTTGTAGTGCCCCTAGTAGTAGCCCCCCTTGTAGTGCTCCCAGTAGTAATCCCCCCTTGTAGTGCCCCCAGTAGTAATCCCCCCATGTAGTGCTCCCAGTAGTACCCCCCTTGTAGTGCTCCCAGTAGTAGCCCCCCTTGTACTGCCCCTGGTAGTAGCCCCCCTTGTAGTGCTCCCAGTAGTAGTCCCCCCCTTGTAGTGCCCCCAGCATTAATCCCCCCTTGTAGTTCCCCCAGTAGTAACTCCCCCTTGTAGTGCTCCCAGTAGTACCCCCCTTGTAGTGCTCCCAGTAGTAGACCCCCTTTGTAGTGCCCCTAGTAGTAGCCCCCCTTGTAGTGCCCCTAGTAGTAGCCCCCCTTGTAGTGCTCCCAGTAGTAGCCCCCCCTTGTAGTGCTCCCAGTAGTAGACCCCCTTGTAGTGCTCCCAGTAGTAGACCCCACTTGTAGTTCCCCAGTAGTAATCCCCCCTTGTAGTGACATAATAAAAATAAAAAACACTTACCTGAAACCCCACTCCTGCTCCTGATGCCGCTATCAGCTCCTGCATCATTCCTCCCTGGCCGGGCCGCTTTGCATCATGGGAGAGACGTCATGACGTCTCTCCCATTACCCACTGTGGGAGCTGGAAGATGCCCGGCTCCGGCAGTGGGAGCAGCAGCCGATGAGTCAGTCTGACTCTCATCAGCTGCTAAAGCAAACACACAGCTGCCGACGCCGGCTGCTGTTTCTTTGGCACTGTGTAGTGCTGACCGAACTCCATCCGGTCAGCGCTACACACGCGGTGCAGCTGTGTCACAGAGACACAGGCTGCCCGCAGCCCACATGGTACACAGCTGAAGCGCCCTCCACTATATGGCGCCCTACGCAGCTGCTTTTTCGTGTCGGTGCGATCATTGTATGTATGTATGTCATACATGCCTACCCTCCCGGTTTTCGTGGGAGGCTCCCGATTTTTCACCCCGGAAGGGTAGGCATTTCTCCCGCATTCCTAGTGAAGTGGGCAGAATTAGAATTTCTGCGGCGATCCCAGGTGTCCGTGCAGGGGACAGGACTTAATGACGTGATTCGCGTCATCTGGCTCTGCCCCTATTTAAATCTAAGCCAATCGAGGGCATTTTACCACAAGGGGGCGGGGTTTAATGACATGCATCGTCGGGCCCCGCCCATATCGCCACCCACCTGCCTCTCCCCCCAAGGCTTCTCCCGGGGAAGAGACAGCAAAGGTAGGCAACCCTGATGTATGTAAAGATAGATAGATAGATAGATAATGTGTGTGTATCTATATTTGTGCATACTTCATATAAGCGATGAGGGGACAGAGATTTAAGTGATTGATGGTAGGCAGTAGCTATGCCCTCCATGGTGCTAGCCACACCCCACAGTACAGACCACACACCCTGTGTATACCACACCCCCATATCCGAATTTCCACCGCTTGCGGCATCACACAATAGGCTCTTCAGAAATTTCAGCTCCAGGCCCATCTGGACCTTAATCTGGCACTAACCTTTGTTAGACATAGTCGCAGAGTATACACTAATATCATACTTGCCGACATTTCGGCAGGGGAATCCGGGAGGGGGCTGGCAGGTCCGTCCAGCAGGAAGGATGGGGGCGGGTCAAATAGGCGGAGCGGGGGCAGGCCGACACGATCGCGTCATCGTGGCCCCGCCCCCGCTTTATAATGCCAATATTACTGGCATTATAAGGCAGAGGATGGGGCTACGATGACGCGCTTCAGCACGAATCGCGTCATCACACCCCCGCACCGCCCACTTTTACGTATGGTGCGGGTGTTAGAGGGATGCCGGCGTCCATTCCGGGGGACTTGCATAGTCTTGCGGGGTGTCGGGAGCGGCGCCCGATTTTCGGGTGAGTAGGCAAGTATGACTAATATGCAACAGAATACACCAAATACATAATGCGTATGCAAACACTATTATGCGACTGAATACACCAAATACAAATGGGTATGCAGACGCTATTATGCAACAGTGTATACAAATGGGTATGCAGTATAGTGATCCTGCCTATGCTTAAATAAACTGCAGGATAGCATAGCACAGAATATGGTACTGTGTAGAGTGCAACCAAACAGTATGTGACAGCCTTCACATTTATAAGTAAAAGTGAAGTATAGTAGACCTTGAATATACCGGTATCATAGGGTTATAGTGAGAGGAAAGGGAATCGCATAGGCTGACAGATTAGAAAAATCATACAAATAGTGCTAGCAAAAGTCACATACTATGCAGAAAAACACTAACTGCAAAAGGGCGCTACATTCAACTACTCATATGCAATGTCTGGTAGGGTCTAAATAACCTGACTCCTGGGAGAGGTATGTAGGGGGACCGGACCCAGCGTTTTCCAGAGAGAGCTGTGGCTGAGCCTGCAGAAAATGGCCGCCAGAGACCTCTGAGGGGGCCGGGTACGAGGAGGAGAGCAGCTCAGAGCGGGGTGGAATGGCGCCTTGAGGTGAGGGAGGAGCCGCTGTAATAGGGAAAGCTGACCTCCCCTAGCTGATTTTTGACCACGGGGACGCTGGATTCCCGCACCATATGCACCCTATTTAGTGGATCATGCGGTCGAGGCCGGTGTTCACTCTCAGCACCTCCGCAGGCTACCGCAAGCAGTAACTCGCCTTACTTGTCCCCTAATAATTTATGAACAGTGCTATAATATTTAAATTATGATACGTAATGTTACAAAATTGGTTCCATAATCTACTGATAGGAGTTGACATCTCCATTGAACTAGCTGCTTATTTGACAGCGCCTACTGAGTTCCCCTTTCCCCATTTTCCCTTTATTAATCTGTGCTTTGCTAAGTCCTTAAGGACAGTCTGATGATGAACACTCAGTAATAAAGATAAATAAAATTAGAAAACTTAAAAATAAAGCTTTGGGCTGCATAAAGCAGCCACTATTATACAAGGTGATCTGAGCTCTTGACGGACACCAAGCAAACTGATTGGCCTCAGGCTCAGGGGCGGGGTTTAGGGGGGAGGGACCGCTGCATCCTGACAGTTGAAAGCTTAACTGTTTGGTGTCTGGTCCTTATCAACCACCTACACCCCATGGTATCCCTGTGGATCCCTATGGACCCTGAAGAAGAAAGACAACAGTATATTGGTGGCTGTTGGGGAAGCAGCCATCATGCAGAGACTGAGGTAAGGGAGCCGGTGACAGGCACTGCTGCTGTTGGTTACAATGCGGCTGCACCAGACATGTCAGACTGACAAGTGCAGGGGTGGTGGCCACGGCTTTTGCAAACTGTGGTTTCCACTAGTGTTCAGTAAAATAATGACATCAGAGACATCCTTATTAATGCTAATTCAGTCTGTGTAGTCACCAGGAACCAGTGCCGTATGCCTCTGTGATATTACTTGTTACTGGTAAATTAGCAACTACCTTCTCATGAATATACAGTGGTTAGCACTACTGCCTCTCAGTGCTGGGGTCATGGGTTATATTTGAACATGAGTTCTATATGTGTGTGGTTTATATGTTCTCCCCATGTTTGTGTGGTTTCCTCCAGGTGCCTTGTCTTCCTCCCACAGTCCAAAATCCTACTATGTATTAGTGTATTTGTGGGGTGGGAAACGTAGATGGTACGATCCCCAGGGCTTATGCACGTCTTGCTGCTAAATGTGAAGACCTCAAGTTCTAAAGGTCTTATCATCTCTGCTGGTAATGCCCTAACATAAACCTTATGAGATCTAAGTATGATGCTATGTAACAAGAACATAATAAAATAAGGTTACAATGAAATTCAATTGTGAAACGTAATGAATTGAAACCATTAAAATCACCAAAGATGTTTATTTAATTGGTAAGATGTAATTTGATAAGTGGCCGATGGTGTTAGTTGACAAGCAGCAAGGTGACGGCTTCGGCCCAAGCGGATCTTTTCATCACCTTCTATGGGCACATTCCAGATGGACGACAGAATGTGCGCTAAAATGAGCTGTAGTCTTGATCTACAAGGAAATCAAATAAAGTTTCAGATCATCAATTCATAGGAAGAATTAAACGTTTATGTTTTAACAATAGTGAGAATACTCTAAAAATAACAGCAATGAAAGGAAAATATAACCAGAATACAATTCCCCAAAGAATTCTAATGAAAAGTATGTAATGACAAAGGGCCTGATTCAGAGCCGGACGTTATTTGCGAACGGTCGTTCAAAAAAAGGGGCCGGCTATTTAAATTGAGCGCTCGCTCTTTGCGGTCTGTTGACGCCTCTATGTCTGAGCGAGCGAACGAAATATGCGCTCGCTATTTTGTAAAGACGCCCCCTGGCCGCTCGCATCATACGTCATCTCCGCTATTTATTTGATTAATCGAGTAGATCGAAAGGCGTATGAACCGTTTGGCACGCCTGCGTTCGGATCTCCACTCCCCGTTTTCAAGCACCTTCCCCTGTTACCACCCACAAACACCTCATTCTGTCACTCAAATTAGCAGGCATTCGCTATTTTGCGAGCACACAATTTCCGACCGCAATGACTGGTTCGCGCATGCGTATTACAACCCATACGCATGCGCAGTTGTGCGAACATCGCTCGGAACGAACGAGCGGCCGCTTTCGAGCGGCTCTGTATCAGGCCCAAAGATCTCCTGAGTATTTGAGACACTATCCTAATAGACCTTGTTCTATAGAACTGTCTCTTAAACCCCATGAGTGGTTGTGGACATGGTGTATTAATGTACATATTATATAACTTCACCTGAGTATACTGAAGAATTGTTACAGATATACTAAGATCTGCTTATATATATATATATATATATATATATATATATATATATGTTTGCAATACACATGCTTATATAGTTACAGTTATGGAGAAATTAAGATCTACAATATTGACCAGAATGGACTCTTTAGTATAGTAGCCAAAAGGAAGGAGGGCCCTGCTAGTGAGAGCTTACATTACATTACATTCAAAAGGGAAAAGATTGAAGTTGTGGCACAAGGGGGTGACATGAAGAGGGTAAGGATTTGGGGAGGAGGTGACAATGGTAACTACTCTCACATCCCCAAGGGCAGAATTAATTAAATAGAAATAAAGGAGCATATTTTACTACAAGGATAGTTTAATTCTAAAACATTATAACGAAAGACTAAATATATTATATATTATTGGAATGTAATATATTTTTTTCAGTTTTATCTGGAGGTTTTTCATGCTTATGTTCACATTTCTTTAGTTTTATATATGTAGCTTATCTTATGGACCTGTCCACTGCTGGACACAATAAATCTAAAACTGACAATTATTTTGATGTAATTTACAACTATAATATCCTATGGGCCTGATTCATTACAGATCGCTATTGCTAAAGCATATGCAGATGGGCGATAGTTACGTACTGCGCATGCGTATGCATCTCAGCGCACGTTCGCGAAGACAATACTGTGATCACACTGCGATCAAAGAGACCATGCAGAGTAATTGACAGGCAGTGAGCATTTGGGGGTGGTGAAGGGGGGATGGTTGGCGAAACGCAGGCATGCCGGACCAAATGAGCGTGCATAAATTAGCCACTGCGACTGCATACACAGCTTGAGTACTTACTGCGTGCAATGAGGTTAGTTATTTCTAAGTAGGGAAAGGGCTGCTGTAATTCTGCGTGGGGGTCGATCGTACTCGATGTTACCAATGTTTATGGAGGTTTTCTAGGTATTACGGATGTGAGATAGCGGTTGTGGGAGGCAGTGGGCGTCTATGCTGGCAGTGCTACGGTATTGTGATAGCATTAATTAGCATATTATCTCAGCAGACCTGCGTGTGATTATGGAGCAGCGATTGCAATAGAGATCCTTAATGAATCAGGCCCTATGTCCCTGCCCAGTCATTTCCAGTACAAGAAACTTATTTTCCCTTTCTCCAAATTGTGTATAAATTATGAGACACGAGGAGTAATATGAGATACAAATATCAGCGTAATAAGAAATATATTGGTATGACAAATAGATGTATAAATGGGATGTAAGGGCTCAGAATGCCAGTGCCGGAATCCAGACACCAGTCAGAATCCCAATGCAGGCATCCCAACAGTAAGTATTGGGGTAGGGGGAGGCTCAGTGGTTAGGCACTAGGGGGAGGTTAGTGTTAGGGTGCAAGGAGGGAGGGGTAGGATGAGGATACTTACTGACAAGTGTCAGTATTCTAACCCTGCCCGGATACCGGCTTTGGGATTCTGACCCCCGGGATCCCGAGTGTTGGCATCCCGTACCCAACCTGTATAAATGCTAGGTCATAAGGAAAGTGAAAGTAGCCATACTGAGAGCACTTACGTTATTGCCAGATATTTCCTTGGCATAGAGATCACAGGGGGCAATTTATGCCGCAAATCCCTAAAAAGAGAAAACAGACACCATGGTACCTAAATGACTCCATGAGAACATTATACAAATAAATGAGGCTGATTCATTTCATTTGGACATTGTCCTCCTCATTTTATACTCCTAGAAATAAAAATATATTACAATGACATTTTAAATAAAATGTAATATGCTCTATGATAGTTACTGAGATGCAAAGATTAGTATATGAATGGGATCCATAACTAGATATTATGGCAGAGCCGTAACTAGACATTGTGGTGCCGGGATCAGTATGATTTGCGGCCGGCGGTTCAAATTCCGACAGCAGAAGCCCGGCAGTGAGATCCCAACAGGTATTTTTTGTATTTACTAACCTAAGTCTCCCAGGGGGTGCCTAACCCTAACCCCCCCGGGGGTGCCTAACCCTAAACCCCCCTTCCCCTAGCCTAACCCTAACCTCCCGGCTGGGTACCTAACCTCAAGAACCCCGGGAGCCCCTAACCTATCCCTCCCCCCCACGGCTGTCCGCGCCCGGCTTACCTTCTATCGGTAAGACGGGTGTCGGGCTCCCGGCGTAGGTCTAATGACAGGCGTCGGGATTTTGATGCTGGTCATTAGACACTTGCCGGGATTAATAAATTACGGAACTAATAGGTTACGGAAAGTGAATAATAATCTGCAGGATATTTTATTATTGTGTGTTGGAAGTGATTGCCTATACTTTTTTCATGTAACAAAAGTTAATTGATGTATTAAGTGAAGAGAGGTGTTTTTTTAATATATGTATTTTTTTATTATATGTATGGAAAGTATTTAACTGCAAGATACTATATAAATCCAAACTAGTTATCAATTTGTGGAAGTATATTATGAATTATTGGCTGATTTAATAGTGTTTATAATTATAATAAATGTAATATTTATTTTGACTAATTGAATGGCGCTTTCTTTTATGAAAATCTCATGAAACTCGTTTATGTTCTTAAATTACATTATTAACATGAATTCTGCTGTGTAGATTAAAAATATCCCCATGGTCTAAAGTACTATAGTTAAAATGGTTTATATGTCAGTATGAGGGCACTTTGATATTTAGAACCTATTTACCTGCTGCACTGGAGTCCAGTGTGTCCAAGTGACACTCACACTGGGCCCTTTCTGTGTAGGATACTGGCGCCGGACCTGTCATGTTGCCTGCCAGTACCGCCGTGTCCTGCGCGCCCATTCCTACTTCCAACAAAAAACTCCTCTTGGAAATGTGGGAGCTGAGGAGAGATGTCATGGATTCTCTCCCATCCTTGCAGACGGGTCTGGAGGTGGAATAACCTGAGAGGGACAGGCAGGGCTGCTGCTGCAGTAAAGTAGCCGGGTACATAGCTACTAATACATAGCAGTGGCCGCTAAGTGGCAAATAGAGATTGCGTCAGGCAGCTGCTTCCACCCTCAGGGCATGTTGCACTCTGGGTCTGATTCAGAGTCACTTGCTAGATGCAATCGCTCGCACGATGTGTATGCAAATTGCGTAGGCAGTGCAATCGCAAAGCAATGCATTAGCACACCCAGCATTTCTTAGACAACGATCACATAGTGTATGCAGACACCCACCAGCCTGTTTTAGGACACCGACTTGTGCACATCATGTCCAGAAAATGTATGCAACCATCGGTACATCGGATGCTATTGCAGCCCTTGAGGTTGACCATACCCTGCCGCAAGCACCTCGAGCTCTTCAGTGTAAAACAAGCCAGGTGACGTGTACTATGATGCTGTCTTTTAATTATGCAAACTTCTAAAATGCCATTAAGATGCTCAGGCACGCCTGCGTTTGCACCTCACACACTTTTTAATGGCCAGCCCCTGTTATCACCTAGAAACGGCCTCTCCTGTCACTCACTCTGCTGGGATGTCTATATGCAGCGAGCTAATAATACATTGTGAACTTTCACTAAGGTATGCACATGCGCACTGCGATGCATGCACACAATGCATACACACTGCATACCATCGACAGCAGCGAGAGTATCATCTTAGTGAGCGGGTCTGAATCAGGCCCTCTGTGCGGAGGCAATGGCCGCAATGCCCTAGTTACGGCCCTGTATTAATGGTATGTGATTAACATTTAAATAGAACTAGCTACAAATATTTCCTAATAATCTATTCTTATCTATAAATTACACTATTTTTCATTATGTAAAATTTGTAGCCATAATGCCCATTGTTACATATTGTTAAAGCGATATCAGCACAAAGTACGTACGTACATTTCATAAGAACAATGTCCCTGGAACTGAGCCTGTTGTCCTACCAGTCCGGTCCTATGGAAAAGAATACAGAAATAGTACAGTTACTATTGTGTCTGGTATATGTTGTGCATCAGTTAGTCAATGGATTATAGTTTGTAAATTTGTAAGTACCGTATATACTCGAGTATAAATCGACCCGAATATAAGCCGAAGTAACTACTTTTACCCCAAAAAACTGGGAAAACTTATTGACTCGAGTATAAGCCTAGGGTGAGAAATGCAGCAGCTACTGGAAGTAATCCTCCCCCCTGGTAGTGCCCCCAGTAGTAATATCCCCCCCTGGTAGTGCCCCCAGTAGTAATCCCCCCCTGGTAGTGCCCCCAGTAGTAACCCCCCCGGGTAGTTCCCCCAGTAGTAGTAACCCCCCTGGTATTGCCCCCAGAAGTAATATCCCCCCTGGTAGTGCCCCCAGTTGTAATCCCCCCTGGTAGTGCCCCCAGTAGTAATATTCCCCCCTGGTAGTGCCCCCAGTAGTAATATCCCCCCCTTGTAGTGCCCCCAGTAGTAACCCCCCCTGGTAGTGCCCCCAGTAGTAATCCCCCCCTGGTAGTGCCCCAGTAGTAATCCCCTCCTGGTAGTGCCCCCAGTAGTAATCCCCCCCTGGTAGAGCCCCCAGTGGTAATTCCCCCCTGGTACTGCCCCCAGTAGTAGCCCCCCCCCAGTAGAGAGACGTACCGGTAATCAAAAAATAAAAAAAAACAGTTACCTGAAACCCCGCTCCTGGTCCCGACGCTGCTACCGGCTCCTCCGGCTGCTTTGCATTATGGGAGAGACGTCGTGCCATCATAACGTCTCTCCCATTACCCACTGCGGGAGCCGGAAGATGGCTCCCGCAGTGGGAACAGCAGCAGCCGGAAGATGGCTCCAGCACTGGGAGCAGCAGCAGCCGATGAGAGTCTGACAGACTCTCATCGGCTGCTAATTACAACAAACACACAGCTGCCGGCACCGGCGCCTGTGTGTTTGGCACTATGTAGTGCTGACCGAACTCCGTCCAGTCAGTGCTACACACACGGTGCAGCTGTGTCACAGAGACACAGTCTGCACCGCGGCCCGCATAGTACGCAGCTGAGTGAGGCGCCCTCCAATATGTGGCGCCCTACTCAGCTGCGTAACAGGAGAACCTGCCCTGGTCCTGGAGCATCACTCGAGTATAAGCCGAGGGGGGCTTTTACTCGAGTATATACGGTATACACCAATATTTGTTCCTGTTGTTCCCAGACCAGTCACTTCCTTTGCCTAATCTGCATTTCAGCCCTATGCAATATGTACTCCATTACAGCATATCCCCAGGCAGCCTTTTTTTATTTTTTTGACATATTGCACAACTGTAATATGTACACACGTCCCAACCGTCCCAGCATGGTAACTTGTGGGGTAACTACATTTGTATTGCTGTGATAAGCTGTGATGCAGATTGTCAGTCCACAACTACAGACGTGTCCACATACATCTATCCTCCGTGCGCTACAAGTTGCGCCACATAACGCTGGAGCTTCGTGTGACTTGGCAGCGCCGAGCATCTTTTGTGCGACTTTGTACCTTCAAATGTGTCTTATTCACACAGTGATGCAAATACATAGCACAAGCATCTTCTACTGATTAAAATGATATGCAGCATGTCTATGTTCTCTGTGTGTCTGCGGGTGTATCTGCCTGCGAAACGCTACGTTACAGTGTTACAGCCGCTGACACTGTAACGTAGCGTTTCACATGCAGATACATCCGCCCTCGCTCACAGAACATTCTGCATATTATTTTAATCAGCAGAAGATGCTTGTGCTATCTATTTGCATCACTGTGTAAATAAGACACATTTGAAGATAAAAAGTTGCACAAAAGATACTCGGCGATACCGAATCACACCACGGCATGGGGTGACTAGAAGGGCTGTTTAACGTGCAAGGAGGATAGAGGTAAGAGGACCCATCTGTATGATAAACAGACCCCTTAACTTTTTAATTACAGGGTACAAGAATACCTGGAGGACGAGTCTCAGCTGAACATTGGTTGCTCTGGCGCCTTCAGGGATTTTGTGGGCCAGACTAAGATGGTGCGCCTTTACCTGCAGGAGGAATGGTGACAGCATAGAGTTAGTGACTGGGCACTGCACACTCAGAGAAAACAGGGAGACAGGAGATTATGGATGGGTAACCTATGTGTCCTCACACAGACATGTAATACCACAGGTGTAGCTTTTATCACTGATTTAGCCTGTAGTATATATTATTAAAATATTGTAATTTGCAGCTGAATTTCTAATATCATTTCAATATTTAATTCTATAATACTACAATGGATGACTAGATATATTATATATAATTGGAATATATTTGTTTTACTAGTTGTATTTAGAGGTTTTTCATGCCTTTATTCCCATTTATTAGTTTTATATATTTAGCTTATTTTATTGGCTGCAATTCAATTCAGCGTGCTGTTAAGTCGGAGAATGCTGGTTCTCATGACTTAACATAGGTGTTTAGTTGCGAGAATTGGCATTCTCTGACTAAAGTGCCAGCCGCAAAGCTGTAATCGGATATCTCCTCGCACTCCCAGGAGGGTGCGAGAAAAATTACTTTAGTCAGTTCAAACATCAGGCTGAATTGAATAGCTGTGGGAGCTCCCTCCCTGGGGCTATTCATCATCACTTTGAATTGAATCGTGGCCATGGACTTGTCCACTACCAATTATTTTTATTTCATTTACAATTATAATGGACTATGTTTTTGGAAGATCATTTGTATTACAAGAAACCTATTTTTCCTTTCTCATATTGTATATAAATTGTGACACTTGTGGAGTAATATAAGATGTAAATGTCAGTGTAATAAGCATTACATTGTATGACAAAGAGATATGAATACTAGGACATAAGAAAAAGGTAAGTAACCACAATGACACTGAAAGCACTTACTTCAGGTACTGCCAGGTGTTTTCTTGGCTTATGGACCATGGCCTCAGGTGTTGCCAGGTGTTTTTTTGGCATGGGGACCATGGTCTTAGGTACTGCCGGGTGTTTCCTTGGCATGGGGACCATGGTCTTAGGTACTGCCAGGTGTTTTCTTGGCATGGGGACCAAGAGCTCAGGTGCTGCCAGGTGTTTCCTTGGCATGGGGACCACGGCCTCAGGTACTGCCAGGTGTTTTATTGGCATGGGGACCAAGGGATCAGGTACTGCAAGGTGTTTTCTTGGCATGGGGACCACAGGGAGCAGTTTGTGCAGCAAAGCCCTAAATAGAGAATACAGATACATTTGCACCTAAAGGACTCCAAGGAGAATGTAACAATAGCTAAGGTTAGCACAATATAACAATGTACTCATAGCTACATATTATGGTGTATTATGATTAACATTTAAATAGTAATAGCTAAAAAATACTTCATAATAAACTATTATTATCTATAAATTACACTAATTTTACTAATTTTACATTTCTATCCATAAATCACATTGTTACTCATTGTTCATGTGATATCTGCACAAAGTACTTACACAGAGCGTCTCATAGGACCAGTGTTACTGGAACTGGGGGCTTTGTCCTTATGGGCTGGCTCTGTGGAAAAGAATACAGAAATAGTACAGTCACTACTATGTCTGGTATATATTTTGCGTCAGTTAGTCAATGGAATATAGTTTGGAAGTATAAACCCCTATTTGTTCCTATTGTTCCTGGGTCAGTTGCTTCCTTTGCCTAATCTTTAACTGTAAACACCAGCATATGTACATACCTCCCAACCACCCAGCATGGTAACTTGTGGTGCAACTACAATTTTTATTGCTGTGATAAGTGGTGATGCATATTGTTAGTCCACAACTATGATAAACCGACCTCTTAATCTTTTCATTATAAGATACAAAAATACCTGGATGAAGAGGGTCTTTCAGCTGTACTTTGCCTTCTCCTGTAGCCTCAGGGATCTTGTGGGGGGCACACACATGGTTCCTCTCGACCTGCACAAGGAAGGGTACACAGTAGAAAGTTAGTTACTGGGCACTGGCACATTTAGAGAAAACAGGGTGACAGGAGATTATGGATGGGTAACCTACGTCTCCCCATAAATCCCTTGTTCTACCACAGTTATACCCAGTAACATACAGTAGATAAGTATTGCACAACTGTAAAGACCAGCATACGTACACACGTCCCAACTGTCCCAGCATGATAACTTGCGGGGTAACTAAAATTTGTATTGCTGTGATAAACCATGATGCAGATTGTTAGTCTACAATTATGATAAATAGAGCCCTTAAACTTTTAATTACATCGTACAAGATTACCTGGCGGACGAGTCTCAGTTGAATATTGATTGCTCTGGCGCCTTCAGGGATCTTGTGGGCCAGACTCAGATGGTGCGCCTTCACCTGCAGGAGGAAGGGTGGACAGCAGAGAGTTAGTTACTGGGCACTGGCACACTCAGAGAAATCAGGGAGATAGGAGATTATGGATGGGTAACCTACGTGTCCTCACACAGACATTTAATACCACAGCTGTAGCTTTTATCACTGATTGAGCCTGTAGTAAATATTATTAACATATGTTAATTTGCAGCTGAATTTCTAACAGAATTTCAGTATTTAATTCTATAATACTACAAAGGATGACTAGATATATATAATTGGAATATATTTGTTTTACTAGTTTTATTTAGAGGTATTTCATGCCTTTTTTCACATTTCTTACTTTTATTTATTTAGCTAAATCTTATTGTCTGTGATTCGATTCAGCATGTTGTTAAGTCAGAGAATACCAGTTTTCGTAACTTAACATGGGTGTTTAGTTGCGAGTACCGGCATTCTCCAACTAAAGTGCCGGCCGCGAGTCTGTTGTCGGATTTTTCCTCGCAACCCCAGGAGGGTGCGAGAATTACTTTAGTCAGGCCAAACATTAGGCAGAATTTATTAGCTCTGGGAGCTCCCTCCTGGGTCTATTCATCATCGCTTTGAATTAAATTGCGGCCATGGACTTGTCCACTACCAATTATTTTTATTTAATTTACAATTATAATGGACTATGTATTTGTATTACAAGAAACCTATTTTACTTTCTCATATTTTGTATAAATTGTGACACTTGTGGAGTAATATAAGATTTAAATGTCAGTGTAATAAGCATTACATTGTTTGACAAACAGATATATAAATATTAGGACATAAGAAAAGGTAAGTAACCACAATGACACTGATAGCACTTACCTCAGGTATTGCCAGGTGTTTTTTTGGCATGGTGACCACGGGCTCAGGTATTGCCAGGTGTTTTCTTGGCATAGGAACCACGGCCTCAGGTACTGCCAGGTGTTTCCTTGGCATGGAGACCACGGCCTCAGGTACTGCCAGGTGTTTTCTTGGCATGGGGACCAAGGGCTCAGGTGCTGCCAGGTGTTTTTTTGGTATGGGGACCACAGGGAGCAGTTTATGCAGCGAAGCCCTAAATAGAGAAAACAGATACATTTGCACCTAAAGGACTCCAAGGAGAATGTAACAATAGCTAAGGTTAGCACAATATAATAATGTACTCAAAGCTAGATATTATGGTGTATTATGAGTAACATTTAAATAGTAATAGCTAAAAAATACTTCATAATAAACTATTCTTATCTATAAATTACACTAATTTTACTCATTTTACATTTCTTTCCATAAATTACATTGATATTTATTGTTCATGTGATATCTGCACAAAGTACTTACGCAGAGCGTCTCATAGGACCAGTGTTACTGGAACCAGCTGTTTTGTCCTTATGGTCCTTATGGGCTGGCTCTGTGGAAAAGAATACCGAAATAGTACAGTCACTACTATGTCTGGTATATATTTTGCGTCAGTTAGTCAATGGAATAAAGTTTGGAAGTGTAAACCCCTATTTGTTCCTATTGTTCCTGGGTCAGTTGCTTCCTTTGCCTAATGTGTAACTGTAAAGACCAGTACATGTACATACCTCCCAACCACCCCAGCATGGTAACCTGTGATGTAACTACAATCTGTATTGCTGCGATAAGTGGGGATGCAGATTGTTAGTCCACAACTATGAATAACCGACCTCTTAATCTTTTCATTATAAGATACAAAAATACCTGGAGGATGAGGGTCTTTCAGCTGCACTTTGCCTTCTCCTGTAGCCTCAGGGATTTTGTGGGGGGCACACACACAGTTTCTCTCCACCTGCAGGAGGAAGGGTACACAGTAGAGAAGTATTTACTGGGCACTGGCACACTCAGAAACAACAGGATGACAGGAGATTATGGATGGTTAACCTACGTGTCCCCATAAATCCCTTGTTCCACCACAGTTATACCCAGTAACATACAGTAGATAAGTATTGCACAACTATAAAGACCAACATACATACACATGTCCCAACTGTCTTAGCATGATAACTTGCGGGGTAACTACAGTTTGTATTGCTGTGATAAACCATGATGCAGATTGTTAGTCCACAATTATGATAAACAGGCCCCTTAAACTTTTAATAACATGGTACAAGAATACCTGGCGGACGAGTCTCAGTTGAACATTGATTGCTCTGGCACCTTCAGGGATCTTGTGGGCCAGACTCAGATGGTGTGCCTTTACCTGCAGGAGGAAGGGTGGACAGCAGAGAGTTAGTTACTGGGCACTGGCACACTCAGAGAAATCAGGGAGATAGAAGATAATGGATGGATAACCTACGTGTCCTCACACAGACATGTAATACCACAGCTGTAGCTTTTATCACTGATTGAGCCTGTAGTATATATTATTAACATATTTTAATTGTCAGCTGAATTTCGAATAGAATTTCAGTATTTAATTGTATAATACTACAAAGGATGACTAGATCTATTATATATAATTGGAATATGTTTGTTTTACTAGTTTTATTTAGAGGTATTTCATGCCTTTGTTCACATTTCTTACTTTTATATATTCAGCTAAATCTTATTGGCTGCATTTCAATTCAGCGTGCTGTTAAGTCGGAGATGCCAGTTCTCGTAACTTAACATGGGTGTTTAGTTGCGAGAACCGGCTTTCTCCGACTAAAGTGCCGGCCGCAAGGTTGTTATTGGATTTCTCCTCGCACCCCCAGGAGGGTGCGAGAAGAATTACTTTAGTCAGGCCAAACATCAGGCTGAAATGATATGCTCTGGAAGCTCTCTCCCTGGTGCTATTCATCATCGCTTTGAATTAAATTGCGGCCATGGACTTGTCCACTACCAATAATTTTTATTTTATTTACAATTATAATGGACTATGTTTTTGCAAGATCATTTGTATTACAAGAAATCTATTTTCCTTTCTCATATAGTGTATAAATTGTGACACTTGTGAAGTATTATAAGATTTAGATGTCAGTGTAATAAGCATTACATTGTATGACAAAGAGATATATAAATATTAGGACATAAGAAAAGGTAAGTAACCACAATGACACTAATAGCACTTACCTCAGGTATTGCCAGGTATTCTCTTGGCATGGGAACCACGGGCTCAGGTACTGCCAGGTGTTTCCTTGGCATGGAGACCACAGCCTCAGGTATTGCCAGGTGTTTTCTTGGCAGAGGAACCATGGCCTCAGGTACTGCCAGGTGTTCTCTTGGCATGGGGACCACAGGCTCAGGTATTGCCAGGTGTTTTCTTGGCATAGGAACCATGGCCTCAGGTTCTGCCAGGTATTCTCTTGGCAGAGGAACCATGGCCTCAGGTACTGCCATGTGTTTCCTTGGCATGGAGATCACAGCCTCAGGTATTGCCAGGTGTTTTCTTGGCAGAGGAACCATGGCCTCAGGTACTGCCAGGTGTTCTCTTGGTATGGGGACCACGGGCTCAGGTACTGCCTGGTGTTTCCTTGGCATGGAGACTACAGCCTCAGGTATTGCCAGGTGTTTTCTTGGCAGAGGAACCATGGCCTCAGGTACTGCCAGGTGTTCTCTTGGCATGGGGACCACGGGCTCAGGTACTGCCAGGTGTTTCCTTGGCATGGAGACCACATCCTCAGGTACTGCCAGGTGTTCTCTTGGCATGGGGACCACAGCCTCAGGTATTGCCAGGTCTTCCACAGATGACAATTTAGGCAGCAAAGCCCTAAAAAGAGAAAACCGACACATTTGCATCTAAAGGACTCCATGAGAATGTACCAATACCTAAGATTAGTATAATATAATAATGTACCCATAGCTAGATATTATGCTGAATTATGATTAATATTTATATAGTAATAGATTAAAAAAATACTTCATCACAATCTATTCATATCTATAAATTACACAAATTTTCATCATTTTACATTTCTATCCATAAATCATATTGTTACATATTGTTCATGCGATATCTGCACAAAGTACTTACTCAGAGCGTCTCATAGAACCAGTGTTACTGGAACTGGGGGCTATGTCCTTATGGGCTGGCTCTGTGGAAAAGAATATAGAAACAGTACAGTTACTACTATGGCTGGTATAAGTTTTGCTTCAGTTGTTACCTGGTGCAGGGAGGGATGCTGTGTGCACTGTTGAAAAGGGGGCATGGTCTTGTGAGCAGTGGAGCGTGGCCTTGCAGGAGGGGGCATGGCCTCGTGGCCTGAACCCTGTTTTTCAGTGCTGCTTTTTACTGGGGGGGGGGTGCAGGAGGTGCGGACTGCCCTGTCCTGTGTGCAGTGCCTGCTCCCTCAGTGTCAGGACCTGAGTGCTGCACTTAATACTACAGTGCAGCACCTGGCTCTTGTCACTGAGGGGGAGTCTGCACCTTGGTGTCACCCTTCGGCAGGTGACAGCCAGGTGCGGCCCGCATCGCCCGTGTAACGCCACTGCCTATTTTTTCTTATAGTTCCTGGGTTTTGCTTTCTTCGCCTAATCTGCAACAGTAAAGACCAGCATATGTACATACCTCCCAACAACCCAGCATGGTAGCTTGTGCTGTAACTACAATTTGTATTGGTGCGATAAGTGGTGATGCAGATTGTTAGTCCACTTGATAAACAGACCTCTCAATCTTTTCATTACAAGAAACAAGAATACCTGGAGGACGAGGGTCTTTCAGCTGCACTTTGTCTTCTCCTGTAGCCTCAGGGATTTTGTGGGGGGCACAAACACGGTTCCTCTCCACCTGCAGGAGGAAGGATAAACAGCAGAGAGTTAGTTACTGAGCACTGGCACACTCAGAGAAAACAGGGAGACAGGAGATTATGGATGGGTAACCTACATGTCCTCGCACAGACATGTAATACCACAGATGTAGCTTTTATGACTGATTGAGCCTGTAGTATATATTTTTAACATATTTTAATTTGCAGCTGAAGTTCTAATAGAAAGTAAATGATCACATTCCAACCAATCTTCTAATAAGACTGATTTTGAATGTTCATAATGTTTGTTTTATTTAATAATAAATCCCTTGTTCCACCACAGTTATAACCAGTAACATAGATAAACATGTAGTTACCGCTTGGGGGCTGCTCACCAGTGTTTTGATGTGCTTGGCCTTGCTCCCATAGGTGAGTGTGCTGCGAGAGTCTTCATAGGCAGCACCCGCAGGGCTGATGTGTGTGATCATCACCATTCTGCTCCTGCCACTCAGTGCGCCCTGTGATAGATAAAGCTCTGGTTATAGGAGAGATCACTGAGGAATCCTTACACATTGTAATTAGCAGTTTAAAGATCTTTTACTATTGTTTTTTTCTATGTTTGTGAGAAACAAATGATTGTACTAATTACTAATATCATGGTTGATTGCAGCCATTGTCTGAGATAAAACAGCAGAATAATGTGTTAGGAGCAACATTCCTGATGACTGGGGGTTCTGGCATGGATGCTGTGGCCACACCCCCTTTACACAGGGCCTCAGCATTTACAAATGGGCTGTGGCCACACCCCCATACACTAGTGCACACACCCCATTAGTTCCAGGGCATAATAAATTCTCATATTCCTAAAAGCTTGTATCTCAAAAAGATATCTAAGTGACTAATGCCGCTTATACATCAGCCATCGGTGTATCCAGGGGCGTATTAAAGAGGAGGAGGCCTATGTTCACTCCTCATCCAGGGCCCCCTCCTCTCTCCCCGGCTGCCGTCAGCAAACTGACAGCAGCAGTAGACTCTGGGCACTAGAGTGTGCACAGAGTCTAAGCCCTTCTGCTCCACGGGAGGTTTCTGTCCTCCCTGAGCTCGCCTAAGGCCATTACCTGAGGCCATTTTCCCTGGTGACTTCCTACTGTGCATGCACAAAAAGCCGGGAAGATGGGTGCAGAGTATATGGTGTACATGTCCAGTGGTCTCACACCGCACACCCTGCACCCATAACCTATACTTAACACTCTGCCAGTGCTGCTGTAATCACCAATGTAGTCACAGGTAAAAATACATGGGTGCCATATTTCCAGAGTTCTGCACATGCCCAGTAGAGAAAGTGCAGTGCCAGAGTATAATTAGTGCATGTGCCTGTAAGAGAAGGGGGAGGCCTGCATGGAGACTGCACACAGGGCCCTTCTCTCTTATCCCTGTCCCTGACATCAGGTACAGGTGTATGGTCATATGTGTGTAGGAAATCTCATAGAAATAACATACCTTTAGCAGCCAGGTCAATTTGCTGTCGCGATAATTGATATGGCTGCCTGGTCTCTTGCGTAGCGCCTTAATGCAGTTCCTTAGGGCCAGAAGGGAGCGGTTTATATATCCACTTTCTTTCAGGGTTTGGCCAGTGTTCTTAGTCTGACATAGAAACAGGAAAGATAATGAAGACACATCTGACTCCAGTCACAGTGTGGATGTGGTACAAACACAAACTATTGTATGATAAAACTGATTAGACAATTTACTTAAATTGTGACCCAAGACAGTGGATATTCATTCACCTTTGTTTTAGTTAGTGATATTGGCTGAAATGCTTTTCTTACTGCATGTAATTTAACTCAAGCTACTAAAAAAAAATTTAATTTTATTATTAGTATCATTAATTTGATACTGGTTTATGTTATTAATTACAAAGTGACATTAATCAAAAATTTATATAATTTGTTATGAGTAAGGTCTCAGGGTGGGGGTCACTGAAATAAATGTAAGTAACCAAGGCGGAGGTGGCTGGTAACAGATTGGGAATCACTGCTCTAAGGGGAGAAAGGCCACAATTACGGAGTACTACAAACATGAGAAAAAAAAGCTATACACATGCAAGGCTCTGTTATAACTCCTTCACTACAAAATGGTGCAAAAACACATTGTATGTTCCTCTTTGTGATTGCCTGGGTTCTGTGTTTGTGTGTGTTAGAGAAATTAGAGTGTAAGCTGCAATGGGCCAGAGACTGATGTGACTGACAAATATTCTCTCTGTAGGGTAGAAAGTGATGACTAGTGGTGAAGCATGAACACTGCAGAAGGATAGCAAACTCATGATATGTACCACTTTGGCATTGCAGGGGAAATACAAATAAATGATAATGTAAGATACAAGTAGTACCTGGCATGCTCGCTCTGATCCCGCCAGGTCTACCATGTACAGCCGACCCGTGCACACTCCATCATTGCTCGTCTGCTTTACGGTGACTTGTACAACAGCATGGGAGCGGGATGAGTTCTTATTGGCAGCTGTGGCTGCCTTGGAGCGGCGCTTATTCCCTTTAGTCAGTAATGCGATGGCCTGAAAAAGAAAGTAAGCACCAACACTCTTGTGGTTACACAAAACAACTCATAAAATTACACTTGCCCATTTGTTATAGCTACAGCAGGGTCACTACACCAGCGATCACATAGTCATGGGCTCTGCTTATTAATTCACACATTAATGGGTTCTTTGCAGACAACATTGCCATTTCCCCCTAGTTCAGTGCTGCAGAACCCTTGTGGTGCCTTATAACTAAAAGATGATAAAATTATAAATAATAATAATAAAAATAATAATAATAATACTATAGGCAGGGATGACTAGCGGTGATGCATGGACGCTGCATAAGGGTAGCATAGACTAATGATAGTCACCTCTTCAGGACTGCTGGGGAAGAACTCTGCAATCCCTTCTATCTTGGTGTTGCCATAGGGATACTCTCTAAGGTTCAAACATCCAGAGGACGGTCTTAGCAGATCCCGAATGGTTTCATTGTAGACCTGCAAATGTATTTAAGGTATAATCACTCTCTGCAATACAAGGAATAATCACCCTCTGCAATACAAGCACAAGTGTGTAATCCACATTTACTCTCTGCAAAGAGCATGTGCTACTTGTAGTTCTCCAGATGCTGTATATCAAGAAGAAAGGGTACATGACAGTGGCCATTATTAACTTTCAGTTCTGCACCAGTCCTCATGCATTTTCAAAAAAGCAGAGTAGAGGGTCTTAATTTCCCCCTCAAATTGCTAACAGTTATCATCACTCTGTGTAGTTGCATCTGGCCCTCCAGCACCGGCAATAGACACACAACCCAATCTGCCTATGCATCATGTCTAATTGTGTTGCAATTTACTTGGCCTATGTATGCTCGCCGCTGCCTGTGCATGCGCAGTATGTATATGCATATCTTATGCAAACCCCCAGAGTTCCATTTCTAAATAAGACACATAGAATATAAACCAAGCACATATTCCTCACATACTTACCTCAGCATAGGACACTGACACTGAGAACTTATTCTGCCCTCTCTGCACCTCGATGGTCTTATATAGATCTTTCAGAGTGAGAAATATCACTCCGGGCTCATGACCATTGCCCATCATAGTAAAGGTCTTCCCGGTGCCTGTGATAAATATAAAGGTATTTAGCATACACTCACTGACGTTCCAAGAAAGAATGGCAGATATGTAATTATACAATGTGTCATGTCAGTAATGAACAGTAACAGACATCATGTGACTAAGCCAATATTCATCAGGATGCTGCTCATCAGGTCACTCTCCCAGGGATGTCACCACTTGTTAGTGAATGGATAGACTGTGCACTATTGTATGTTTGTTTTGCCCATCAAATACTGGCTCCACATTTGGTGATGGGTGCACCTATTCCCTTGTCAGTGAGAGTTAGAAGCAGTGGTAACTACAGCCTATCACAAGCTGACAATATAACCATTAAAATGTAAACATCATTTAAGATACTATATCAAAATCTAAAATTTGCACTTTTGGGGCTTTTTATTAAACACAAAACAACATTGTAACATAGTCATGTGATTCAATACTTTTACCTGTATATCTGTATAGCTATAGTGTAATATATTGTTAGACTATAGACCAAATCTATAACAATATTTTGGTAAATGAGATTTACCTTCTAACTACCACACTTGTCACCATTCTCATGCTATTACCATGCCCCAAATAGAACAGTTATCCTTATGAACTATGACTTGTGCCCTGATTGGATGTTATCAATTAAATGTTACTCTATTATCCTGTATCTATCATCAATAGACTGAGGATTCAGTGCTCATACCCAGATTGTGCCATGTACCTAATGCCTCACTTTCTGGAACCACCTAGATAATTGCAGAGCCCTTAAGGAAACTACTAGCTCACAATTACTAACAATACAGATGGTCCACGTTTTACCACCACTCATTTCACCAGCTTACTACTTTTACACATACAATATAAACAATTAGACTTATGTATTAATAACATTAATATTACCTGTTGGGCCATACGCAAATATAGCAGCACTGTACCCCGAAATGATATCATCCACTAGGTTCTTCATTGTGGACTGATAGACATGCTCCTGAAATGAGACACATTTATTGATGCTACATAAGCAATCATGAAAACAATGTAAAAATATGCTCTATACTGAATAAGAATTGGCAGCTGTACAAGCATTAATGGCTGATGCTACAGTCACATATGATGATAAATTGTTCTCATGCGCTATTTTACTTCCTTTACCAGATGCGCATGAGCAGCGCTGCCATATGTATAATGGGTGTAGGGTGTATGGTGCACATGGGCACCTGAATCCAGAGGGGTCCACACCGCACTCCATACACCCATTGTATGTACTTACCATGCAGCTACCTCAAAATAAATCCACCTTGTGGTGCCATTTTCCCAGAGATATACAGTATGCATGCACAGTATCAGAGACTACACCTTGCATACAATGGTTTGGGGGGGACCCATTCAGAGACTGCACACAGTGGAATCAGTATGATTTACCGCCGGCCACCCAACCCTAACCTCCCCCCCAAGTGCCTAACCCTAACCCCCCCTTCCCCGCAGCCTAACCCTAAGTCTCCTGGGAGGGGTGCCTAACCCTAACCTCCCCCTGGGGGGTGCCTAACCCCCCCTTCCCCGCAGCCTAACCCTAAATCTCTGGGGGGGTGCCTAACCCTAACAGTCCTGGGGGGGCTAACCCTAAGTCCCCCCCTGGGAGTCCCTAACCTAACCCCCCGCGGCTGTCCACACCCAGTCATTAGACACTTGCCGGGATTAGACAGTCGGGATGCCGACGGTCGGCATTTACACCATCGGCATCCCGACTGCATCCCCACACAGGAACCCTCCTCTCATAGAATGTCCCTGAGTACTGTATTATATATACTATTAACTTTTATTATTCATTGTAAATATCTCAGGATTACAATCACCTGGGTAGCTGCTTGATCAAACACCTCATTAAAGGTGAACGTCCTCTCCCTGGTCCTGCAGCAGCGCAGGACATCATCAGGATCCTCGCCAGGGTCCTGCAGTAGTACTGTCTGTAAGGAAAGAGAAGACATGTTCACTATATGTCACCAGGCTCTACAAGCACCTCTGTGGCTGGAGCAGAAGATCTTAAGTCCAGTTTATATTAATGGATAAAAGCAAAGTCACATATGGGAACGTGATCTGGGAGTACAGAGTCATATTTGTCAGCATTTCAGCACAGTTTCCAGGAACATTCTGCTGATATCTATATAAACTCTTCTAGTCATTGGTTCTTTGGCCCTTAAGACATAGAATGGTCTAACTCATAAGCTTGGCGGTCCTTCCAACAGTAAGTGAGACATATTATAATAACAACTTATTGGTTTGTGTCTAAAGTGGTTCTCAGCATAACCTCCTTAATGGAGGGAATTGTTACTGTCAATAACATATGTACATGACATCCCTACTTAACCGAGAACCCTGGATTGGGCAGATAGGGCAAGATGGAAGATGTTGTTCGGCCTCTCTGCAGTATAAACATAGACACATATTTTCCTCACACTATCTTCAGAGGATATAGCAATAGCTGGTGCTGCATGTGCAGCCTAGGGGGGTGTGATCTTGTAGACCAATAGGAAGCCACAAGCAGAGAGATCACCACTTTCTACTGGTCTGTGGGGTCACACCCCTGTCTGACAAACATATTCAGCTGGTTAGTAAGAGGGAGGAGCAGCTTAGGAGCCCTGTGATGGTGTTTTGCAGCAGGCCCAGCATTTGCATAGTCCAGCAATGGTCCATGATTTCCCATTTCTTGTGCTCTATCTGTGCAGCAGGTCATTACTCTGATTTGCTTATGGGTATATGGGGACCGTGGATAGCTTTCCACCTTTGATACACAAAGCAAAACATTTTCTTTTTATCATATTTATAAACACAGAGCTATAAACCATGTGAGAAATCAAATAAATAAATGTATTGGTAAGAAAACAATTTTATAATTGTGTTTAATGTTAAACTAATTCAGTTGTTTAAACTAAAATAATGTTATTAGCATTTTCTTACCTGCGGCCCGAGCTGGTGTATAATGCATCGGGTGCTGCTCTTAGCCTCTGTCCTATTAAACGGACGGATGCGTAGAGCGACCTGTGAAATAATGAAACAGACATAAGAACAATACAGAATTTTTAATGCCAAGATAATCTCCCTATAGTGGCAAAAAAAACAACTGATATTAAGCAAAGCAAAAAGTGATATAGGTGCACTTCCCATTGTATAAAAGCATTTCACAATATTTTTGCTTTTATTTGAAATAATTTGAAATCAGGACCTTGACATAAATATTAGAAAGTCTGGAAAGCTACTAAGCAAAACATATATTAATAGTAAATACAAAGAAAAAGGGAGTTTTTAAAACTAATGTAGCTAACTCTGAACTTATATGAAATCATATAGCAGTGACCTATTACCATTACCCATCAGTAATACAGTGAGTCCATGGCTCTGTAAGAGATACTTACAGTCATTTGATTGTGCTAAGGATGGTTATTTCCCGCCTTCTTCATCGTAATATCATTTTATCCACTCAGAAATGAGAAGAAAAATATCTGTACTATCACTAGTCCAGCAATATCAGATATGACACAGGAAGCCTCCAGCTGCCTTGTTATACCCATCACACCTCCAATAGTGACATCATCAGCTGCCACTATGACATCACTAGGTTCCATGGCAGGGGGGGCACTGCCATGTATCTCAGGCAGGGCATTGAAGGTTAATAGGAAATACAATGTGATGACTACATGTCAGTAAATAAAAACACATAACTGGGATGAGCAGAAATGTAATCATTCCACACAGCAGTGATGTGTATTATCTGTGCGTTGTGTGTGTCTGTGATACATTCAGGACCATACTATGCATCTGTGGAAATATATACAGAATGAGCCTCATGTAGTGTTGGATGTACTATTGTTTTGAGTCAGATACACATTTTCATACTGCATCTACATACTATAAAATGTGCATATACACCTGTATTCAAATTTTGGCACCTCTTGTACTTATGATTTCTTAGGCCCTGGAGCAGTGGCATGAAGAAGGGAAGGAAAGGGTGCGTGTTCTCATAATAATGACTGATGCAGACCTGAAGGTAGATACACCTGCCTGGAGATGTATCTCTTGCGGTGGCTTTAGTGCTGGTGCAACCATACACAATGACATACCTCCCAACATGACCCTCTCCAGGAGGTACACAATGCTCTGGTCCTGGACTTCCCTGGTAAGAGGTGGGGCTGCAGGGCAGTTCAAAAGTCAAATAGGAGAGCCACACCAACTGTCATTTCACACGCTGCCAAACATCACTGGCTGGGACTCACTGCCAGTTGATGTGACTCCCTTATTTGAATTTTGGACTGTACAGCAGCCCCACCTCTGGAGCCGTTACCAATCATAAGTTACCAGGGAAGTCCAGGACCAGAGCATTGTGTTGTGATGGTGACAACTAGCAGCACCAGTTTGTCACTTCTTATTGGCTGATTGTGTACTGACCTCTTCAGCTGATAGAACTTTAATCATTAGCATCTCAGCTATGTTATACAGGTCATCAATTCACAGTGATGTGCAGTGAGGTAAATGGCTGGGGGATGCACTGGCTAGCAGTATATAGTGCTGGAAATTTTGTGTGTTTTGATTAGGGATGTGCAGACCAGTTAAACAGGCGAGGCAGTGCCTCACCTATCATGCACTTTTTACTCCAGAGTTTTGACTATAAAAAATAATTAAAATAATACAAAGAAGATCTATATAATATTATTTTTAATCTTTCTTATAATATTTATAGTCAAAACTCCGAAGTATGACAGGAAAGGCTCTGCCTCACCTGTCTCACCTCATGCAGTACATGACTATTTGCTCACAAAGAGCAAAATTTACTAAGCGGCGGTTTGACTGCGGTTTCTATTCTATTCTATTCTACACCCCAGAGGTTTGGTGACGGGTTCTATTCTGTTCTAAACCTCGGGGGTTTGGTGGCGGTTTTGCAGCAGTTTCTAAATGACAGCCCTGTTCTATTCTATTCTAAAATGTGTTTTGACTGTGGTTTGGCAGCGGTTTGGCTTTCTGCAGATTTACTAAGGCCAAAACCGCTGCAAAACTGCCATCAAAACACATTTTAGAATAGAATAGAACAGGGCTGTCATTTAGAAACTGCTGCAAAACCGCCACCAAACCCCCGGGGTTTAGAATAGAATAGAAACCGCCACCAAACCACCGGGGTTTAGAATAGAATAGAATAGAAACCGCAGTCAAACCGACGCTTAGTATATTTTGCCCAAACACTGGAAAACAGGCACAAATAGTTGTTCAGACAAATTGTTTAAACCAAACTAATTGAATCAATTTGATCAATCATTTTTGTCCCTTTTCCAGTGTTTAAGACCATATGGTTGATTGTCATTTGATTCTCTGATAGACATCCGCATAGCAATACCACCGCTGGCTAAATTATTGGCTGAGATACATTTATGCTTTTCATATCTGGTTTTATAATGCAGTTTGGATGGTGCAGCATGCGGTATAGGGTATTGCAAATCTCAGTACTTAGGATCCTGTTTGAGTTTTCAGCCTCCAAACTGCAGGATAGTAAATATTGTGGTTTAAATCTTAAAACCTCATCTAATTTATAGTAGTTGTCAAACCACACAATAAACTATCGCTTAGTAAATGAATCCCTTGGTCTACTAAAATGCCTTTACCAGTATGGAGGTGCACTCATGTACAGTATGGGTCAAAAACTTAGATGTCATTGCTCTGTGTACATCATGACATCGCCATGTTTTGAGGGGTATATCCAAAACTTTGAAGGCCCCATAGCAATATTTTGAAGGTGCTCCCTCCCAAATGCTCATTCCACACCAGTTATTAATTTTATGACCCATAGTAATACCCACATTTATTTTATGTCCCATAGTAGTGCCTAGTTAATATTATGCCTCATAGTGCCCTAGATAACTTATTATATATTATTAAATTGTATATCCCATCTTAGTGCCTAGTAATGTTATTACCTATAGTAGTGTTCTAGTTCAATTTATGCCCCATAGGAATGCCCAAGTTCACATTACACCTACAGTGCCCCAATATTATTTTATGCAACATTGTAGTGCCACCATTTTACAATATGCCACATCGTAGTGCTGCCAGTACAAATTATGCCAAACAGTGCCCCTAGTACATATTATGTCACAGTGTCCCCAGTTCATATTATGCCACATTGTACTTTTCCCAGTTTATATTATGCCACATATCTCACTACAGCCCCAGCTAACTCTACAAAGGCAGTAATCAAGGAGAAGCCTATTGTATAACAGTGTGGAGCTCAAAGATTAGCTTACCTATGCCTGTGTGGGTAAAACAAGAGCATGAGAGATGGATCATATCAGTGTGGAGCATTACTGAGAGGGAGAGATAGCGATCACCACCTACATAAGCTCTGATAAGTTCCTCTTATCAAGCTGGGCAACGTGTCAATTGTTTAGAGTGCATGGTTGACAACAATATGGCCTGTATCCAGGGCTACCTAAGCCTCTGGGTCCCATAGCAATGGCACCCTCTGGACCCTTTATTGCTACACCCATGGACGCCTATAAAGGAAGAGGTAGAGATTGGGTTGGAGGAAATCTTCACCTATGGAAGAAGGACAGAAGATTAGGGATCATGCTATCCAACAATATATCTCCTCTAAGTACAACATAAAATTACATATAAAGGCTAGTGATAGATGTGACAGGATGCGGTAACTCTGCCACCCTGTCTGCGGAGTGAAAGGTGGTTTTACTGAATGCTCTGGGGGTTCCTCTTACCATAAGTAACCTGCTATTATAGAGCACTCCTACTGCTGTTCGGCGGGCAATTGACACTCACAGCAATGTAGCATATAATAGCCATTGTGCAGGATTTTCAGGAACAGTAGTTGTTATATAGTTAGTTAATAGTAATACTTTACTATGCATTATTCATTAATGATAAAAATATGCCACACACACCACACACAGACACACACACACACACTCCAGGAGGAATATATGAATGTGTTTTACATGGGGCTCTGCTTCATTTTATTCTGCTTTGTACACACAGGCTGGCAGTGTGTAATCAGTCCTCTGTCCCTTTAACTAGTCAAGACTCAATCACTAATCTTGCATGTGCATCAGCCTGGACCTATTTACACAGTTTTACTCAGAGTGGCAGAATGTGTTTTTTCCCTGTGTAGGCACTGCCAGGGTAAGGGGGACTTATTGTACAATCCATCGGCTATTATACCCCTCTCTGAGGAGTAGCGTGGAACCATGGGGCCGGAGAAAGTGCATGTCATAGCAACACCTATGGGAAGCTCCCTCTTTGCAATTTACATTGCACCTATATTAATGTGAGCAGGGGTGTAGTGAGGTTGGCTCCAGTGGAGCACCTGCTCCATACGCCTTCTCCGGCAAGGGCGCTGGAGAACAGCCATCAAACGAACAGCAGAGCACCTGCTAAGCTGTGCGTGAAACACATAAAGAGATCAGTGCCTCCAGACAGTGGGTCATGGGACCTGATTCAGACACGGTCACTAGGTTGCGCTCGCTCGCTCTGAGCAATTTTTGCCCATCTGCGCATGCCTATAATTAAAAGTGCGCGTGTGCAAGCCACTCTTTGCGATCTGATTTTGGTTGATCGTAAACCACTTTCAGGTTGCTGCTTTGAGTGACAGATAGTGCCGTTTGTGGGTGGTAACAGGGGAAGGTGCTGCTGAACGGGGGAGTGGATGTGCGAACGCAGGTGTGTCAGGCCAGCAAAATGCCGTTTAAAGGGCGTGCATAATTAGCAATGTAGCGGCAATGTACACCTGCATGTATTTCTGCCTGCACTGTTCGCAGTGCTTGCGGCGGGGAAAGGCAACCTCAAGGGCTGCGAACAGCTCCGATGGCTCTCAATGTTACCGATTAATCCTACAATTCCCTGAGATGACGTGTATTGAGAGTGGAAAGGGGGCATCTTTATACACTAGCGAGGGCTCATTGCCATAGCTCGCTAAGACATAGAGGGCGTCCTTACGCGACGCAGTGTGAGTGCTTAATTTAAATATCCGGCCCCTTTTTGCTTGCAAGCGGACACATCTTGCGAGCGGGTCTGAATGACCTCCTTGGTGCGGACGGAGCGGCGGTTGTGGCCACGCCTGCAATATGGAGGCACTGATCTCTTTATGTGCTTCACGCTCAGCTCATCAGCAGGTGATTCCCCCCCCCTAATCTAATGGATGATTTCCAGCACCCTGAAACAGTGTGAGGAGGGGGAACTGTGTGTGTGTGTCTGTGTGTGAAGAGGGGTATCTAAGTGAGGAGATCTGAGTGAGGGGGGAGCACTGTGTGTGTGAGGGTAGGCTGAGTGAGGGGGGAGAGCTGTGTAAGGGGAGGTGAGCTGTGTAAGGGGGAGAGCTGTGTACAGTAAGGGGGTGAGCTGTGTAAGGGGAAGAGCTGTGTAAGGGGGAGAGCTGTGTAAGGAGGTGAGCTGTATAAGGGGGTGAGCTGTGTAAGGGGGTGAGCTGTTTAAGGGGGTGAGCTGTGTAAGGAGGAGAGCTGTGTAAGGGGGTGTGCTGTGTAAGGGGGTGAGCTGTTTAAGGGGGTGAGCTGTGTAAGTAGGAGAGCTGTGTAAGGGGGTGTGCTGTGTAAGGGCGTGAGCTGTGGAAGGGGAGGTGAGCTATGTAAGGGGGTGAGCTGTGTAAGGGAGTGAGCTGTGTAAGGGCGAGAGCTGTGTAAGAGAGAGATAACTGTGGCGGGGTCTGAATGAGGGGAGATTGTTGTGTGTGTTTGAGGGGAGTAGATATGTGTGAGAAGGAGGAATATCTGAGAGAGTGCGGAGAGCTGTGAGAGAAATGTATACACTGTATGTATTTATAATATATACATTAATATGTAGCCCTGAGGTAGTATTTTGCATAGGGTTTTCTGTGATCTTAATCTGGCTCTGGGACTGAACAGAAGGTGGGAAAGGTGGAGCCATGGGCAATAACAAAGAGGGAGGAGGATGCAATCCCCTCCCATCATCACCTCCTTTTTCTCCTCTTTTCCACCTCTGAGGTGGCTCCCACCTACCACCCTGGTCCTGACATCAGACCAGTTTATCATGAAGGAGAGCTCATGGTAGCTGTGTCCCTGCTGCTGATGGGAGGCCTGAGCTAAGTGCTGATGCTGAAAGCCTCGGTCACGGCACCCGTGACTGGGAGAAGCCTGAGCAGTTCCCACGATTTTTTTTATCAGAAACTGGCCCATGCACATGTGCAAACAGTTTGCATTATGTATGCTGTTAGCAGAAGCTACTGATGGATGTACAGGCTAATTTTACAATACAGATGTGCCCCGGGTACTCTCGGTGCATGCCTGCACTGTTGGACCTCCTCTATGCTAGCCTTAGGAGCTACTTAGGAGCAGAAGACATAAAACAGAGCAGGTATAGTTGAGGTTTGGGGAAAGGCAAAGGGTCGTTCAGAACGCCACTGCTATGGGGGTGTATGCTAGTGGAGGTTCTGATATTGCTAGCAAATGTGCGGCATGAAAGGCATGAAATCAGCCAATATTCATTTACCTGTGCAGTATTCAACGATGAATAATTGAGATCAGCCATGACTATGTGACCTACACTGACTCCGGCACAAGAACGTCTTCTGTAAGCTCTAGTGTAGCAACTTGAATTCCTTTTCCAGGATGTTTCAATTATTTTATTCCACTATAGCAGTGCCAACAATTATCATCTATTAGGTTGAAGAAGCAAACAAAACGTTCTCCAACATTGTAGGAGACTCTACTGGCTTATGGGATGTAATTTGGTCTCAGTCCCGACAAGGAAATCCCAGCAAGAGCTTTAACATAGTCATCGAAATACTGATGCCTATTTTAACCCCGAGAGGATGCCAGACTGATCGTCCTCAGCCGGGATAAGTATACACTTAACCGGGGATGGGGGGGTTAGGTTTAGGCACCCCCAGGTGGACTTAGAGTTAGGCACCCCCCCAGAGAAGGTTAGGGTTAGGCCAGGGGAAGAGGGGGCTAAGTTTAGGCACTTGGGGGGAGGGGAAAACCCCCTGGGAGGGTTAAGTTTAGGGTGCGGAAGGGGCGTTAGGTTTAGGCACTAACGGGGGGAGGTTGGGGGGAGCAGATGGCTGTGTGTTGTGGTGGATGTGTTGTGGTAGAACAGAAACACTGGAGGCTGGATGGATGGTGGAAAAAACAAATACGTTTATTTGTATCTGTGTGTGCACATAGAGGGTAGTAGTTGCTCAGTAGGAGGCACAGTGCTCCTGGAAGATAAATGTCTCTTAGATCAGTGGTTCTCAAACTCGGTCCTCAGGACACCACACGGTTCATGTTTTCCAGGTCACCCAGCAGCTGCACAGAGCAAACATTACTTTCTGGTGCATTTGAATAGATCCACAGGTGGAACTAATTATCTCACTTGTGATTTTGTGAGGAGACCTGGAAAACATGCACTTTTTGGGGTCCTGAGGACCGAGTTTGAGAACCTGTGTCTTAGATAGTTCGTGGCAGCACACACTGGGCCTGATTCAGACTCGCTCGCGAGTGCTGAGCACTCGCAAGCGGGTCGATGTTGGCCAAGTGCGCATGCGCACGAGGGAGGCGGCTCCGTCGTGCGCATGCGCGAGACCCGTATAGCGATGGCCAAGCCATCGCTATGGGTCTCGCTACAAAGGGGGCGTGCTGTCGATGTTGAGTGATAGCAAGCCCCCTTTGGTGAGTGTGCCGGGGGCGTTGCTGCCCAGATGGAGGCGTACCCATGGGAACGCCTACCATCTGGGACCTGCCCCACTGACATCACAAGTGATGTCAGTGGGAGTGCTTTTGGCTCTGACAGAGCCAAAAGCACTCCAAGGCTTGCGGCAGGCAAGACCCTACCACAAGGTCTTGACCATCGCGACCATCTTTTTGGCCGCTCGCTATAGCTGTGGGTGGTCACCCACAGCTATGTGAGCGGCCAGGAGGCCGCTCTAAAAAAAGAGAGGGAGGGCACTGATTCAGAGCGAGTGCTCTGAAAGAGCGTCTGGCTCTGAATCAGGCCCTCTGCCCAGTTGTTGGTGATTTGGGGTGACAGGGCGTATCCACAGTGTGGGGAGTAGGGTCAACACTTTCAGGGGGCTCCTTGACATGCGGTCCTGACTACTGCATGCTTCCCTGCTGGACCTATGGTCGACAGACTTCTGAACTGGGATGCCCTGTTGGAGGTGATCAGGGGTGCTCCCACTTTGCGGCGTCCCGCACTGGTGAGGAGAATGGGTGCTGACCTACCGGTAGGTGCCCAGGTCCGTTGGTGTGGGATCAGTTCTTCTCAAAGTCCAGTATGATGCTGCGGTGGGGGACGTGCACTGTTTCAGTGGCTCATGTCCGTGAATGCAGTGCAGGTGAAACCTGTGCTGCGTGTGGTGGTGTGGTGAGCGCGTGCAGCACTGTCTTTTGGCAGAGGCTGGGGCTGGTGTGAGTGGGGACCAGCGTCCGGTTAAGCGCCGCTGCTGCCATTCAGGGGCGGATGTAGATACAGGTGGGTTTGAGATGGGTAGGTGTCTGGGGGTCTCCAATGCGTTTCGGCACAGGTGCCTTCTTCAAGGAGGTTCTGTAAGCCGCTGCTTCCCAGCGAGTTGCAGGTACATATTTAAAACGGCACCCAGAGTCAGTATAAGCCCAGCATGCTTTACACTGACTCCGGGAGCCATTTTAAATATGTACCCACAACCCGCCCGGAAGCAGCAATTTACAGAAGTCACTGCTTCGTAAATTCTCCCCTTCGTCCCTTATGTTAGTTATCTGAAAATGCTGAAAAGATTTGACTAAAAAGAAACATCCCAAGGTAGTTGAATGGACACCCATTGTGAGCTGGCATTCCAGTCACTGAAACAGTCCTTAATTCTTTCCAGGGCTAAAAATGCCTTGTAATAAAACTTTGCTGTGCAAACTAATGTGTTTCAGTACGGCCTTGGAGCAGTACTTAGCCAGGAGGGGCCAAATGGGCAGGAGGACCTTGTGGACTATTAAGCAAAAAAAATCTACAATAGCAAGTGGGACACATACTATAACACTATAAACCAGCTACCCCTGTACAAATAATATTATACAGCTGCCCCCTGTACATATAAACTATACATATGCCCCCCCTGTGCAAATAGCACTATACACCTGTCACCACAACCATCCCTAATATATCAAGACTTACCAGTCTTGGTTAGTTCACCTGGCCTCAGCCCTCCATCTGAACCAGCAGCAGCCAGATAGGATCGGCCAAGGTGGTGCATGCACTCATCATGCTACCAGATTCCTTTTGTGCTTGTCCAGGCTGCAGCGCAATCTTCCATCGGGGATCCTGGGTTGTCAGAGATATCCAAGTACAGACAGCTGGCACAGAGCTCCCCTGACTAGCAGCCACTGTATGGTGAAAGTAGTCTGTGGCAGCCAGCAGCCTGCCTGTGTGTGGAGTGCTGAAGATGGGTACTGGATGCTCCTCCTCCTCCTCCCCCCATTGTAGTGGCTGGTGAGCATAGCAGGTTCCGTCCCCAGGGCAACCCACACTATGCAGCAGCCTCAACCTTAGTTTTGCCCTGGGTTTCCTAGTACAAAGCATAACATTGACCACAGCATTCGAGAAACTCATGGCCTTCAGGAGGGCTGTCTCAACAGCCACCTCATCAAAGTCGGTAAATGAAGATCCTGATGTAGAAAAGTGCCTTGCGAGAGAAGATCCAACCTTAGGGGAAGCCACTAATGTGGTGCCACCAACATGCATCTGAGAACGGCATCACATGCCCTTGATGGACAATCTGAAATGACCAGGGTGATGATCTTGGCCTCTAGTTTTAGCTTGCGGTTGACACAAGGCAGTAAGAACATTGGAGGAAAGAGATAAATTAATGGGAAGGTCCAAGGGACTGACAGTGCATCCAGTAAAAAAACACTCTGGTCTCAAATCCTGGAACAGTAGCGGGGCATCTTGGGATTCAGATGGGACGCAAATATGTCTATGGAGGGGTGGACCAAATAGTTCATGAGCTGTTGTACATCTTGATGGCTGAGATAGTCTGCCTCAAAATTTTTTACTGTCGGAATGTAGACTGCTAACAGAGTTAGGAGAACCGTTCTGCCAATCAGAGGCTTCTGCTTACATTCTTGCATGACTTGAAGGCTCCTTGTACTTCCTGGATGATTTATGTAGGCGATGGCCCTGGCTTTGTCTGAGCAGACTTTAACCAGAAGGCCTTGTAAATTGCCCGCATTTCCAATATATTGATGGAAAGTTGGGATTCCTGGTCCATCCAATGGTCCTGGAAGGTTATCTCTAGAGTGACTGCTCCCTAACCCTGGAGGCTGGCATTCGTAGTGAGTAGAGTCCACTCCCAAATGAGAAATAAACATACTTCATCCAAGTGAGAGGTCTGAAGCCACCAGAGGAGCGAGACAATAACCTCAACCGGGACTTGATCTGAATGTGAGATCTGTTCCACTTGGTCAGAATTTCCGATTGGAAGGTCATGGAATGGAACTGGGCAAACTCTACCATTTTGAAGGTACTGTAGAGACCATTTTGCATAGAACACTCATGCAGAGATGTGCCAACTCTCTCTATAAATGGAGAATAGATTGTATCACATTCCAAAAGGAACAAGTTATACTATGGGGCATATTCAATTGGGTTTCATGAATAGCAAAAATCCCGCACCTGCGAAGTTTTACCTGCAGGTGCGGGATTTTTTCTATTCAATTAGGTGCGTGTTTTTAGCATTTACGTGTGATTTTTCTCAAAATCTTAATTTTTTGGGAAAATCACTGGGACTTGCTCTGGGACCCCGGCGGCACCCCCTGAGGACTAATTAAGCAATTGGAAGTATCCAATTAGCTTAATTAGTCCATAATTACTCACCTTCTGCAGCGCTGTCTTCTGCATCTTCATCCAGCGTCGGAAGCCGGGTCCTCTGCTACAGGGTGAGTATGGCAGTGTGTGTGAGTGTTTGTAAGAGTGTATGAGTGTTGTGTGTGTGACCCCGCTCGGTGTGTGGCCCCCCCAGTGTCTGTGTGTCCCCCCTGGAATGAGCGCCGGGAGAACTACATCTCCCAGCAGCCCTTGCCCCTCCCACCAGCCCCTGGAGCTTATCAGCAGCCCCCAGGACTCGCAGCAGCCCCCTCTCCAGTGAGAAGATGGAGAGGAGGCCACAGGGAGCCGTGGAGACCACCGGAGACCCCCCGGCCAGGTAAGTGAAGGTTTTTGCTTTTCAACACTGAAAACCCCGCAACCATTTTTTTAAATTGGATACTGCGGGCATCGAGAACGCACATACCCATGGTATTCCAAATTGGCCGTGAGGTTTTTTACCTCACTAAACCTCGCGTCCAATTGAATATGCCCCTATAGGAGAAAAACTCTCTGGACTAGAGTGTCCAAGAGGACCCCCAAGTGTACCATTGCTGAGAAGGCACAAGGCTGGATTTGCACTAATTGAGGAGCCACCTGTGGGACTGAGGGATCTGAATTGTCAGGTTGAGGTGTTCCTGCAGAGTATCCACTTACTGGGCTGCAATGCAAAGTTTGTCTAGATAAGATTTTATCCGAATCCCCTGAAGTTGCAGAGTGGCCGCCATTACTGACATTACCTTGGTGAACAGCCAAAGAGCTGCCGATACCCCAAAAGGCAAGGCCCATATTCATATTCAAGAAGAACACAAATCAGAAAAAGCTTTGATGTCCGTCCCAAATTGGGATATGTAAATAAGCAAAGTCATAACAGGGTGTAAGATCACCCTGTGTCAGTTCGTCCCCTTACATCATGTGTAGGTGGCGGGGCCAGCAGCACCAGTAAGTGCAGTGGTAGTTGGAGCATCCTTTGATTGCAGGAGGTTGTGGTCTCTTCATATTCCTGGGTTCATGCACTGGAGCAGCTGGCTGTGGAGGAATCAGCTAGGCACAGGAGTCTTGGAGGGAGTCCTTAAGAGGGGGAGTAGACAATGGGTCCAGAAAGGGAATACACAGATTTAAGGCCAGTTTGAATCTTCCTGTCCATAGTAGGGTCCTTTAATGAGGAAGCTGTAGGGATAGGTAATGTGGAGCTTTTAATCAATCGCGTAAAATGGGAACCTACTGCTGGGGGAGCCTCCAATTTTGTGCAAGGAGACTCCTGGGCAAGGGCAGAAGACATACCTGATGTAATATGACACGTTGTACGTAGTCCGTCCTGGACAACATCCTCCTCATTCAAGCTTGCTGCCCAGGATTTGCATCAGAACTATGTAGGTGCAGTCACTTGCTTGCTACTTTTACCTTTGTCAGGGCCGTATTAAAAATGGGGCGGGTGGAGCTGCAGCTCCATGCCCCCAATGAAAATAGGCCTACGGCATCTCATGCAGAAAGTGCTGAAGGAAAATATTTTTTCCTGTCTCTACCAGTGGAGTGCGGACATCAGGAGATCGCCAGCCTACTCAGACCTGAACAATTCAAAAGCTCCGCCCATCCAGACGGGTGCCAGAAACAATGAACATTTACTTGAGGCGCTCCAATAGAAGCCCTGCACATTAGCTTTACCTGCTCATTGGTGCTCAAATCTTCCCCACCAACCACCAGAAGCACACCCATTCCCCCTGCTCATCAATGTCCCCGTCACCCGATGCTCTGCCCATCACGCTGGGTGCACCAAGCTCTGCCCCCAACCAACCGAAGCTCCATCCCCAACCGACCAAAGCTCCACCCATTCACCCTCAGCAACTTCGCCAAGCGAGAGAGCTCTTGCTGTAGAGATGCAGACTAGGCAGAGCTGCCTGCTGCACGAGGGTGGGAACATGCAATACCAAAGATCTTTCTCACAGGTCAGTGCATACTTGCGGACTACTGGAGGCAGCCAGGTCAGCAAGGCAGGAGTCATGGGGTGGCAGAAGTGGACAGTGTGGGGGCATGTCAGAGTGATCATTTCATTATGTCCACACCCCCAGGACCATCAACAGCTCTGCCGGTGCTCAGTACTGGGAGGGGCATGGCCAACTCAAGGAGGTGTGGTCAGACCTCCTTCGAAAAAATATAATATATTTGTGACCGCACGCATCACACAGGGGGGCGCCAGTGTAGGGTGGGGGGGGCGCCGGCATAGCAGACGAGTGTGTATATATTTTCACAGTTATGCGCAATATCACGTCATTTACACGGTTTAGGCAGGTAGCAACTCAGGTCTTCAAAATAAGCATGTCCTTTTGGATACGCTGCAGTCAATTAGATCTGGCTGTGTCAGACCTCATCCTGATGCCAATGAATTGCCCCACTTTAGTTCAGCCGTTTCATGCCGCACCAGTAGGTCACTGGTGAGGAATGGTGCTGTGCTGCCTGGATGACCCCCAATAGGTCCCACTAACACAGAGCAGGGGCAAGCCTGCTGGACCAATAGTTGCCCACCCTTGCCATATTCAGTGGGGATGGGAGACTATTGAATTCCCATTGCTTGCCCCAGACTCTGTAAAGCAGCTCTGGAAAGGCTGCCTTATCATTCCCTTTGTACTCCTCATTTGCTCCCCAGTGGTGAATGTTTTTGGGCGCTCTGCCTTTTTCACTGTCGGTGCGGAGAAGCAGCATCAGCTGGCTCACCTCATTAAAAAAGCAACTTCAAGGACCAGGCGGACATCTCAAATCTGTCATGGTCTTAAAGTATGAGGAGTGTAGTAAGCTCAGGTACACATACTTTGGTAAGCTTTTAAACTTGTATCCTCCACCACCCACTCTCCCCGTGCACACATTCCGCTGTCAGTGGCTGATGTGTGCCACATGCTGGCATTCCGACTGATGTCCTGCAGAACTGTTGTGATATGCATTTCCACAACAGCTGTGTGCGTAGATTGGAGTTTCTAACTTGGGGGCGATTTAATTCAACATGAATTGAATAGCGCCGGGAGCGAGCTCCCTGAGCTCTTCAATTCAGTGCGCTGTGTGGTCGGAGAATGCTGGTTATCGCGCCTATCGCGACTTAACAAGGGTGTTAAGATGCGTTAACCGGCATTCTCTGACCAAAGTGCAGGGCGCGTGGCTGTTAGCGCCGCGCTAAGCAGAAAAACAGCTGCACGCCTGGCACTTTGGTCCGATTTCTCCTTGAATCCCCAGGGTGCGAGAAGAAATCCTTAGCGCACCCAAACAGCACGGTGAATTAAATAGCTGCGGGAGCTCCCTCCTACGGCTATTCAATGTTGCATTGAATTGAATAACCCCCTTGGACTGATACAGCAAATCACCTGATAAAGTGACTTCTCCTTTTCAATGTGGCATAATGTGTATCTCTCACACCATGATTTTGCATTATGTGTGTTCGGGGTAATGCAATGTGGTATAATGTGCATCGGGGGCACTATGTTGTGGAATAATGTGTATCCGGGAGACCATGATGTGGCATAATGTGTATCAGAGGCACTATGATGTGGAATAATGTGTATCTGGGAGACCATGATGTGGCATAATGTGTATTCGGGGTAATTCAATGTGGTATAATGTGCATCGGGGGCACTATGATGTGGAATAATGTGTATCTGGGAGACCATGATGTGGTATAATGTGTTTTGGAGGCACTTTGATGTGGCATAATGTGTATCAGAGGCACTATTATGTGGCATAATGTGTATCGGGGGCACTTTCATGTGGCACAATGTGTATCGGGGGCACTACGATGTGGCATAATGTGTATTGAGGGAACTATGATGTGGCACAATGTGTATCGGGGATACTACGATGTGACATAATGTGTATCGGTGGCATTATGATGTAGCACAATGTATCGGAATACTACAATGTGACATAATGTGTATCGATGGAACTATGATGTAGAACAATGTGTATTGGGGATACTACACTGTGGCATAATGTGTATTGGGGGCAATAAAAACAATGTTAATGATCATTTTAGCATCCTCAGTGTGTCGTTATTTAAAAATCTTTGGTGTAAGGAAAGAGGAAAAGCGAGTTTTGGCAGCGGGGAGGACAGTTGTATGTGCATGTGGCTGTATGTGCATAGATTTGATTCTTCTATTTTGCCTTTGGAAGATATTATAAATACAAATTGAATAGCGGATCACTTAACTCTTAGCCAGGGCCATCCAATCTTCATCTCTAATGCTGGCCATACACTAATGCGATTTCAGGCCGGTCGCCCGATTTTCAATGCGCCGTACGATGAATCGTGTGAAAATCGTGTGGTTTTTAAGGTAGGATAAGATGAGATGCGCGCTCCCACAGCTCTTAAAACGTATCGTATGATCAGATGTGCACCCCATATTATCCATCGTATCTTGTGCAGATCATGCCGTGTTTTTGTGCATGCGATGCATCGTACGTCCGAGCGGCGTAATTTCTATAACTTTTTCCTGATGAGCGTGTGAGGCACATGATCGATCGTACGACAGATCGTGTACGAAAAAAACAGTTCGTGCAGCCGGGACTGCCAGGTAGCTCCGGGGAGTTCAAGGGAAATCGTAAGGTGAATCTTATCTTATGCTGGTCATACTAGTGTATGGCCAGCATAACTGTACTCTGCCCTGCAAGCCTGATGCATGCAGTCTGTGTATATAATTTATTACTCCCCTTGTGTCCTAAACTACCTGCAAACATATTTAGGGTGAAAGCTCTTTTTTGTTTGTATACAATTATATTCACTGATTAAATAAAGCATAAGCATTGTGTTTTACAGAAATGTTGGTTACGCTATTGTTTCGTTATTTATCATAAACTGTTTTACACAGGGCTGGCCCTAGACCAAAGTTTTTGATAAGCGAGTATATTTTATGGCGCCCCCCCTATGCAGTGCCCCTGGTAGTGGCCCCCCTGTGCAGTGCCCCTTGTGCCCCTAGTAGTAAGCCCCTTATATAGTGCCCCCAGTAGTAGTCTCCCTATGCAGTGCCCCCAGTAGTGGTACCCCCTATGCAGTGCCCCTTATATAGTGCCCCCAGTAGTGGTCCCCCCTGTGCAGTGCCCCTTATATAGTGCCCCTAGTAGTAGTTCCCTCTTGTAGTAGTCCCCCCAGTGGAGGTTCCCCCCTTATGCAGTGCCCCCAGTAGTAGTCCCCCCTTGTAGTGCCCCCAGTAGTAGTCCCCCTCTTGTAGTGCCCCCAGCAGTAATCCCCCCTTGTAGTGCCCCCAGTAGTAATCCCCCCTTGTAGTGCCCACAGTAGTAATCCCCCTTGTAGTGCTCCCAGTAGTACCCCCCCTTGTAGTGCTCCCAGTAGTAGCCCCCCTTGTAGTGCTCCCAGTAGTAGCCCCCCTTGTAGTGCCCCAGTAGTAATCCCCCTTGTAGTGCTCCCAGTAGTACCCCCCTTGTAGTGCTCCCAGTAGTAGCCCCCCTTGTAGTGCCCCTAGTAGTAGCCCCCCTTGTAGTGCTCCCAGTAGTAATCCCCCCCTTGTAGTGCCCCCAGTAGTAATCCCCCCTTATAGTGCTCCCAGTAGTACCCCCCTTGTAGTGCTCCCAGTAGTAGCCCCCCCTTGTACTGCCCCTAGTAGTAGCCCCCCTTGTAGTGCTCCCAGTAGTAGCCACCCCTTGTAGTGCCCCCAGTAGTAGTCCCCCCCTTGTAATGCCCCCAGCAGTAATCCCCCTTGTAGTGCCCCCAGTAGTAATTCCCCCTTGTAGTGCTCCCAGTAGTACCCCCTTGTAGTGCTCCCAGTATTAGCCCCCCCTTTGTAGTGCCCCTAGTAGTAGCCCCCCTTGTAGTGCCCCTAGTAGTAGCCCCCCTTGTAGTGCTCCCAGTAGTAGCCCCCCTTTTTAGTGCTCCCAGTAGTAGACCCCCCCTTGTAGTACTCCCAGTAGTAGCCCCCACTTGTAGTTCCCCAGTAGTAATCCCCCTTGTGGTGACATAATAAAAATAAAAAGCACTTACCTGAAACCCCGCTCCTGCTCCTGACGCTGCTATCAGCTCCTGCGTCATTCCTCCCTGGCCGGGCCGCTTTGCAGAGTCATGACGTCTCTCCCATTACCCACTGCAGGAGCTGGAAGATGCCCGGCTCCGGCAGTGGGAGCAGCAGCCGATGAGTCAGTCTGACTCTCATCAGCTGCTAAAGCAAACACACAGCTGCCGGGGCCGGCGGCTGTTTGTTTGGCACTGTGTAGTGCTGACCGAACTCTGTCCGGTCAGCGCTACACACGCGGTGCAGCTGTGTCACAGAGACACAGACTGCCCGCAGCCCACATGGTACACAGCTGAAGCGCCCTCCACTATATGGCACCCTACGCAGCTGCGTACCATGCGTAATGAGAGAACCGACCCTGGTTTTACATTATGATGGGACCCTGAAGCTGTGTAGGACCTCAAATTTTATAAATTATGGGTCCCTGGGACTCACATAATGTACTGTACTTTTTGTGTCGGTGCAATCATAGTATGTATGTATGTCATACATACCTACCCTCCCGGTTTTCGTGGGAGGCTCCCGATTTTTCACCCCGGAAGGGTAGGCATTTCTTCCGCATTCCTCGTGAAGTGGGCAGAATTAGAATTTCTGCGGTGATCGCAGATGTCCGTGCAGGGGATGGGACTTAATGACGTGTTTCGCGTCATCTGGCTCTGCCCCTATTTAAATCTAAGCCAATCGAGGGCATTTTACCACAAGGGGGCGGCGTTTAATGACGTGCATCATCGGGCCCCGCCCACATCGCCACCCACCTGCCTCTCCGCCCAAGGCTTCTCCCGGGGAAGAGACAGCAAATGTAGGCAACCCTGATGTATGGATAGATAGATAGATAGATAGATAGATAGATAGATAGATAGATAATGTGTGTGTATCTATATTTGTGCATACTTCATATAAGCGATGAGGGGACAGAGATTTAAGTGGTTGATGGTAGGCAGTAGTTATGCCCTCCATGGTGCTAGCCACACCCCACAGTACAGACCACACACCCTGTGTATACCACACCCCCATATCCGAATTTCCACGGCTTGTGGCATCACACAATAGGCCCTTCAGAAATTTCAGCTCCAGGCCCATCTGGACCTTAATCTGGCCCTGACCTTTGTTAGACATAGTCGCAGAGTATACACTAATATCATACTTGCCGACATTTCGGCAGGGGAATCCGGGAGGGGACTGGCAGGTCCATCCAGAAGGGAGGATGGGGGCGGGTCAAATAGGCGGAGTGGGGCAGGCCGACGCGATCGCGTCATCGTGGCCCCGCCCCCGCTTTATAATGCCAATATTACTGGCATTATAAGGCAGGGGATGGGGCTACGATGACGCGATTCAGCACGAATCGCGTCATCACACCCCCGCACCGCCCACTTTTACGGATGGCACAGGGGTTAGAGGGGTACCGTCGTCCATTCCGGGGGACTTGCCTAGTCTTGCGGGGTGTCGGGAGCGGCACCCGATTTTCAGGAGGCTCCCGTCAGTCTCGGGAGAGTAGGCAAGTATGACTAATATGCAACAGAATACACCAAATACATAATGCGTATGCAAACACTATTATGCAACTGAATACACCAAATACAAATGGGTATGCAGACGCTATTATGCAACAGTGTATACAAATGGGTATGCAGTATAGTGATCCTGCCTTTGCTTAAATAAACTGCAGGATAGCACAGCGCAGAATATGGTACTGTATAGAGTGCAACCAAACAGTATGTGACAGCCTTCACATTTATAAGTAAAAGTGAAGTATAGTAGACCTTGAATATACCGGTATCATAGGGTTATAGTGAGAGGAAAGGGAATCGCATAGGCTGACAGATTAGAAAAATCATACAGATAGCGCTAGCAAAAGTCACATACTATGCAGAAAAACACTAACTGCAAAAGGGCGCTACATTCAACTACTCATATGCAATGTCTGGTAGGGTCTAAATAACCTGACTCCTGGGAGAGGTATGTAGGGGGACCGGACCCAGCGTTTTCCAGAGAGAGCTGTGGCTGAGCCTGCAGAAAATGGCCGCCAGAGACCTCTGAGGGGGCCGGGTCCGAGGAGGAGAGCAGCTCAGAGCGGGGTGGAATGGCGCCTTGAGGTGAGGGAGGAGCCGCTGTAATAGGGAAAGCTGACCTCCCCTAGCTGATTTTTGACCACGGGGACGCTGGATTCCCACACCATATGCACCCTATCTAGTGGATCATGCGGTTGAGGCCGGTGTTCACTCTCAGCACCTCCACAGGCTACCGCAAGCAACTCGCCTTACTTGTCCCCTGAGTCCGAGTTGCAGTCTGGGGTCCTCCACGGGGGCGGCTAGCAAGATCCCCGGGAGCCACGCCAAAAGTTCCAAGCGATGCTGTGGAGTTGCAGCGCCCGGAGGTGTGATGGAGTGGCAGCACAGGCGTCCCTAAGGACAAACGAATAATTTATGAACAGTGCTATAATATTTAAATTATGATACGTAATGTTACAAAATTGGTTCCATAATCTACTGATAGGAGTTGACATCTCCATTGAACTAGCTGCTTATTTGACAGCGCCTACTGAGTTCCCCTTTCCCCATTTTCCCTTTATTAATCTGTGCTTTGCTAAGTCCTTAAGGACAGTCTGATGATGAACACTCAGTAATAAAGATAAATAAAATTAGAAAACTTAAAAATAAAGCTTTGGGCTGCATAAAGCAGCCACTATTATACAAGGTGATCTGAGCTCTTGACGGACACCAAGCAAACTGATTGGCCTCAGGCTCAGGGGCGGGGTTTAGGGGGGAGGGACCGCTGCATCCTGACAGTTGAAAGCTTAACTGTTTGGTGTCTGGTCCTTATCAACCACCTACACCCCATGGTATCCCTGTGGATCCCTATGGACCCTGAAGAAGAAAGACAACAGTATATTGGTGGCTGTTGGGGAAGCAGCCATCATGCAGAGACTGAGGTAAGGGAGACGGTGACAGGCACTGCTGCTGTTGGTTACAATGCGGCTGCACCAGACATGTCAGACTGACAAGTGCAGGGGTGGTGGCCACGGCTTTTGCAAACTGTGGTTTCCACTAGTGTTCAGTAAAATAATGACATCAGAGACATCCTTATTAATGCTAATTCAGTCTGTGTAGTCACCAGGAACCAGTGCCGTATGCCTCTGTGATATTACTTGTTACTGGTAAATTAGCAACTACCTTCTCATGAATATACAGTGGTTAGCACTACTGCCTCTCAGTGCTGGGGTCATGGGTTATATTTGAACATGAGTTCTATATGTGTGTGGTTTATATGTTCTCCCCATGTTTGTGTGATTTCCTCCAGGTGCCTTGTCTTCCTCCCACAGTACAAAATTCTACTATGTATTAGTGTATTTGTGGGGTGGGAAACATAGATGGTACGATCCCCAGGGCTTATGCACGTCTTGCTGCTAAATGTGAAGACCTCAAGTTCTAAAGGTCTTATCATCTCTGCTGGTAATGCCCTAACATAAACCTTATGAGATCTAAGTATGATGCTATGTAACAAGAACATAATAAAATAAGGTTACAATGAAATTCAATTGTGAAACGTAATGAATTGAAACCATTAAAATCACCAAAGATGTTTATTTAATTGGTAAGATGTCATTTGATAAGTGGCCGATGGTGTTAGTTGACAAGCAGCAAGGTGACGGCTTCGGCCCAAGCGGATCTTTTTGTCACCATCTATGGGCACATTCCAGATGGACGACAGAATGTGCGCTACAATGAGCTGTAGTCTTGATCTAAAAGGAAATCAAATAAAGTTTCAGATCATCAATTCATAGGAAGAATTAAACGTTTATGTTTTAACAATAGTGAGAATACTCTAAAAATAACAGCAATGAAAGGAAAATATAACCAGAATACAATTCCCCAAAGAATTCTAATGAAAAGTATGTAATGACAAAGGGCCTGATTCAGAGCCGGACGCTATTTGCGAACGGTCGTTCAGAAAAAGGGGCCGGCTATTTAAATTGAGCGCTCGCTCTTTGCGGTCTGTTGACGCCTCTATGTCTGAGCGAGCGAACGAAATATGCGCTCGCTATTTTGTAAAGATGCCCCCTGGCCGCTCGCATCATACGTCATGTCCGCTATTTATTTGATTAATCGAGTACATCGAAAGGTGTATGAACTGCTCGCAGTGCTTGTGGTTGGATGATTTTCCTACCGCAATCATGCGAACAGTTCAGGCTAAGAAACAACCAAGTGACGTGGGCCGATGACGCTGCTTTGTTGATTATGCACACCCTTAAAACGCCCGTTTTGACCTTTTGGCACGCCTGCGTTCGGATCTCCACTCCCCGTTTTCAAGCACCTTCCCCTGTTACCACCCACAAACGCCTCATTTTGTCACTCAAATTAGCAGGCATTCGCTATTTTGTGATCACACAATTTCTGACCGCAATGACTGGTTCGCGCATGCGTATTACAACCCATACGCATGCGCAGTTGTGCGAACATCGCTCGGAACGAACGAGCGGCCGCTTACGAGCGGCTCTGAATCAGGCCCAAAGTTCTCCTGAGTATTTGAGACACTATCCTAATAGACCTTGTTCTATAAAACTGTCTCTTAAACCCCATGGAGTGGTTGTGTATATGGTGTATTAATGTACATATTATATAACTTCACCTGAGTATACTGAAGAATTGTTACTGATATACTAAGATCTGCTTTATATATATATATATATATATATATATATTTTAATATATAATATATATATATATATATATATATATATATATGTTTGCAATACACATGCTTATATAGTTACAGTTATGGAGAAATTAAGATCTCCAATATTGACCAGAATGGACTCTTTTTAGTATAGTAGCCAAAAGGAAGGAGGGCCCTGCTAGTGAGAGCTTACATTACATTACATTCAAAAGGGAAAAGATTGAAGTAGTGGCACAAGGGGGTGACATGAAGAGGGTAAGGATTTGGGGAGGAGGTGACAATGGTAACTACTCTCACATCCCCAAGGGCAGTATTAATTAAATAGAAATAAAGGAGCATATTTTACTACAAGGATAGTTTAATTCTAAAACATTATAATGAATGACTAAATATATTATATATTATTGGAATGTAATATATTTTTTTCCAGTTTTATCTGGAGGTTTTTCATGCTTATGTTCACATTTCTTTAGTTTTATATATGTAGCTTATCTTATGGACCTGTCCACTGCTGGACACAATAAATCTAAAACTGACAATTATTTTTATGTAATTTACAACTATAATGGCCTATGGGCCTGATTCATTACAGATCGCTATTGCTAAAGCATATGCAGATGGGCGATAATTATGTACTGCACATGCGTATGCATCTCAGCGCACGTTCGCGAAGACAACACTGTGATCTCACTGCGATCAAAGAGACCATGCAGAGTAATTGACAGGCAGTGAGCATTTGGGGGTGGTGAAGGGGGGGGTGGTTGGCGAAACGCAGGCATGCCGGACCATAAATTAGCCAGTGCGACTGCATACACAGCTTGAGTACTTACTGCGTGCAATGAGGTTAGTTATTTCTAAGTAGGGAAAGGGCTGCTGTAATTCTGCGTGGGGGTCGATCGTACTCGATGTTACCAATGTTTATGGAGGTTTGCAAGGTATTACGGATGTGAGATAGCGGTTGTGGGAGGCAGTGGGCGTCTATGCTGGCAGTGCTACGGTATTGTGATAGCATTAATTAGCATATTATCTCAGCAGACCTGCGTGTGATTATGGAGCAGCGATTGCAATAGCGATCCTTAATGAATCAGGCCCTATGTCCCTGTCCGGTAATTTCCAGTACAAGAAACTTATTTTCCCTTTCTCCAAATTGTGTATAAATTATGAGACACGAGGAGTAATATGAGATGCAAATGTCAGCGTAATAAGAAATATATTGGTATGACAAATAGATGTGTATAAATGGGATGTAAGGGCTCAGAATGCCAGTGCCGGAATCCAGACACCAGTCAGAATCCCAATGCAGGCATCCCAACAGTAAGTATTGGGGTAGGGGGAGGGTTAGTGGTTAGGCACTAGGGGGAGGTTAGTGTTAGGGTGCAAGGAGGGAGGGGTAGGATGAGGATACTTACTGACAAGTGTCAGTATTCTAACCCTGCCCGGATGCCGGCTTTGGGATTCTGACCCCCGGGATCCCGAGTGTCGGCATCCCGTACCCAACCCGTATAAATGCTAGGTCATAAGGAAAGTGAAAGTAGCCACACTGGGAGCACTTACGTTATTGCCAGATATTTCCTTGGCATAGAGATCACGGGGGGCAATTTATGCCGCAAACCCCTAAAAAGAGAAAACAGACACCATGGTACCTAAATGACTCCATGAGAACATTATACAAATAAATGAGGCTGATTCATTTCATTTGGACATTGTCCTCCTCATTTTATACTCATAGAAATAAAAATATATTACAATGACATTTGAAATAAAATGTAATATGCTCTATGATAGTTACTGAGATGCAAAGATTAGTATATGAATGGGATCCATAACTAGATATTATGGCAGAGCCGTAACTAGACATTGTGGTGCCGGGATCAGTATGATTTGTGGCTGGCGGTTCAAATTCCGACAGCAGAAGCCCGGCAGTGAGATCCCGACAGGTATTTTTTGTATTTACTAACCTAAGTCTCCCAGGGGGTGCCTAACCCTAACCTCCCCCCGGGGGTGCCTAACCCTAAACCCCCCTTCCCCTAGCGTAACCCTAACCTCCCGGCTGGGTACCTAACCTCAAGAACCCCGGGAGCCCCTAACCTATCCCTCCCCCCCACGGCTGTCCGCGCCCGGCTTACCTTCTATCGGTAAGACGGGTGTCGGGCTCCCGGCGTAGGTCTAATGACAGGCGTCGGGATTTTGATGCTGGTCATTAGACACTTGCCGGGATTAATAAATTACGGAACTAATAGGTTACGGAAAGTGAAAAATAATCTGCAGGATATTTTATTATTGTGTGTTGGAAGTGATTGCCTATACTTTTTTCATGTAACAAAAGTTAATTGATGTATTAAGTGAAGAGAGGTGGTTTTTTAATATATGTATTTTTTTATTATACGTATGGAAAGTATTTAACTGCAAGATACTATATAAATCCAAACTAGTTATCAATTTGTGGAAGTATATTATGAATTATTGGCTGATTTAATAGTGTTTATAATTATAATAAATGTAATATTTATTTTGACTAATTGAATGGCGCTTTCTTTTATGAAAATCTCATGAAACTCGTTTATGTTCTTAAATTACATTATTAACATGAATTCTGCTGTGTAGATTAAAAATATCCCCATGGTCTAAAGTACTATAGTTAAAATGGTTTATATGTCAGTATGAGGGCACTTTGATATTTAGAACCTATTTACCTGCTGCACTGGAGTCCAGTGTGTCCAAGTGACACTCACACTGGGCCCTTTCTGTGTAGGATACTGGCGCCGGACCTGTCATGTTGCCTGCCAGTACCGCCGTGTCCTGCGCGCCCATTCCTACTTCCAACAAAAAGCTCCTCTTGGAAATGTGGGAGATGAGGAGAGATGTCATGGATTCTCTCCCATCCTTGCAGACGGGTCTGGAGGTGGAATAACCTGAGAGGGACAGGCAGGGCTGCTGCTGCAGTAAAGTAGCCGGGTACATAGCTACTAATACATAGCAGTGGCCGCTAAGTGGCAAATAGAGATTGCGTCAGGCAGCTGGTTCCACCCTCAGGGCATGTTGCACTCTGGGTCTGATTCAGAGTCACTTGCTAGATGCAATCGCTCGCACGATGTGTATGCAAATTGCGTAGGCAGTGCAATCGCAAAGCAATGCATTAGCACACCCAGCATTTCTTAGACAACGATCACATAGTGTATGCAGACACCCACCAGCCTGTTTTAGGACACCGACTTGTGCACATCATGTCCAGAAAATGTATGCAACCATCGGTACATCGGATGCTATTGCAGCCCTTGAGGTTGACCATATCCTTCCGCAAGCACCGCGAGCACTTCAGTGTAAAACAAGCCAGGTGACGTGTACTATGATGCTGTCTTTTAATTATGCAAACTTCTAAAATGCCATTGAGATGCTCAGGCACGCCTGCGTTTGCACCTCACACACTTTTTAATGGCCAGCCCCTGTTATCACCTAGAAACGGCCTCTCCTGTCACTCACTCTGCTGGGATGTCTATATGCAGCGAGCTAATAATACATTGTGAACTTTCACTAAGGTATGCACATGCGCACTGCGATGCATGCACACAATGCATACACACTGCATACCATCGACAGCAGCGAGAGTATCATCTTAGTGAGCGGGTCTGAATCAGGCCCTCTGTGCGGAGGCAATGGCCGCAATGCCCTAGTTACGGCCCTGTATTAATGGTATATGATTAACATTTAAATAGAACTAGCTACAAATATTTCCTAATAATCTATTCTTATCTATAAATTACACTATTTTTCATTATGTAAAATTTGTAGCCATAATGCCCATTGTTACATATTGTTAAAGCGATATCAGCACAAAGTACGTACGTACATTTCATAAGAACAATGTCCCTGGAACTGAGCCTGTTGTCCTACCAGTCTGGTCCTATGGAAAAGAATACAGAAATAGTACAGTTACTATTGTGTCTGGTATATGTTGTGCATCAGTTAGTCAATGGATTATAGTTTGTAAATTTGTAAGTACCGTATATACTCAAGTATAAGTCGACCCGAATATAAGCCGAGGTATCTACTTTTACCCCAAAAAACTGGGAAAACTTATTGACTCGAGTATAAGCCTAGGGTGAGAAGTGCAGCAGGTACTGGAAGTAATCCTCCCCCCTGGTAGTGCCCCCAGTAGTAATCCCCCCCTGGTAGTGCCCCCAGTAGTAATCCCCCCTGGTAGTGCCCCCAGTACTAATCCCCCCCTGGTAGAGCCCCCAGTAGTAATCCCCCCTGGTACTGCCCCCAGTAGTAGCCCCCCCAGTAGAGAGACGTACTGGTAATCAAAAAATAAAAAAAAAACAGTTACCTGAAACCCCGCTCCTGGTCCCGACGCTGCTACCGGCTCCTCCGGCCGCTTTGCATTATGGGAGAGACATCGTGACATCATGACGTCTCTCCCATTACCCACTGCGGGAGCCGGAAGATGGCTCCCGCAGTGGGAACAGCAGCAGCCGGAAGATGGCTCCAGCACTGGGAGCAGCAGCAGCCGATGAGAGTCTGACAGACTCTCATCGGCTGCTAATTACAACAAACACACAGCTGGCGGCACCGACGCCTGTGTGTTTGGCACTATGTAGTGCTGACCGAACTCCGTCCAGTCAGTGCTACACACGCGGTGCAGCTGTGTCACAGAGACACAGTCTTCACCGCGGCCCGCATAGTACGCAGCTGAGTGAGACGCCCTCCAATATGTGGCGCCCTACTCAGCTGCATAACAGGAGAACCTGCCCTGTCCTGGTCCTGGAGCATCACTCGTATAGCCGAGGGGGGCTTTTACTCGAGTATATACGGTATACACCAATATTTGTTCCTGTTGTTCCCAGACCAGTCACTTCCTTTGCCTAATCTGCATTTCAGCCCTATGCAATATATACTCCATTACAGCATATCCCCAGGCAGCCTTTTTTATTTTTTTGACATATTGCACAACTGTAATATGTAAACATGTCCCAACCGTCCCAGCATGGTAACTTGTGGGGTAACTACATTTGTATTGCTGTGATAAGCTGTGATGCAGATTGTCAGTCCACAACTACAGACGTGTCCACATACATCTATCCTCCGTGCGCTACAAGTTGCGCCACATAACGCTGGAGCTTCGTGTGACTTGGCAGCGCCGAGCATTTTTTGTGCGACTTTGTACCTTCAAATGTGTCTTATTCACACAGTGATGCAAATACATAGCACAAGCATCTTCTACTGATTAAAATGATATGCAGCATGTCTATGTTCGCTGTGTGTCTGCGGGTGTATCTGCATGCAAACGCTACGTTACAGTGTTACAGCCGCTGACACTGTAGCGTAGCGTTTCACATGCAGATACATCCGCCCTCGCTCACAGAACATTCTGCATATCATTTTAATCAGACACATTTGAAGATAAAAAGTTGCACAAAAGATGCTCGGCGATACCGAATCACACCACGGCATGGGGTGACTAGAAGGGCTGTTTAACGCGCAAGGAGGATAGAGGTAAGAGGACCCATCTGTATGATAAACAGACCCCTTAACTTTTTAATTACAGGGTACAAGAATACCTGGAGGACGAGTCTCAGCTGAACATTGGTTGCTCTGGCGCCTTCAGGGATTTTGTGGGCCAGACTAAGATGGTGCGCCTTTACCTGCAGGAGGAAGGGTGACAGCATAGAGTTAGTGACTGGGCACTGCACACTCAGAGAAAACAGGGAGACAGGAGATTATGGATGGGTAACCTATGTGTCCTCACACAGACATGTAATACCACAGGTGTAGCTTTTATCACGGATTTAGCCTGTAGTATATATTATTAAAATATTGTAATTTGCAGCTGAATTTCTAATATAATTTCAATATTTAATTCTATAATACTACAATGGATGACTAGATATATTATATATAATTGGAATATATTTGTTTTACTAGTTGTATTTAGAGGTTTTTCATGCCTTTATTCCCATTTATTAGTTTTATATATTTAGCTTATTTTATTGGCTGCAATTCAATTCAGCGTGCTGTTAGGTCGGAGAATGCTGGTTCTCATGACTTAACATAGGTGTTTAGTTGCGAGAATTGGCATTCTCTGACTAAAGTGCCAGCCGCAAAGCTGTAATCGGATATCTCCTCGCACTCCCAGGAGGGTGCGAGAAAAATTACATTAGTCAGTTCAAACATCAGGCTGAATTGAATAGCTGTGGGAGCTCCCTCCCTGGGACTATTCATCATCACTTTGAATTGAATCGTGGCCATGGACTTGTCCACTACCAATTATTTTTATTTCATTTACAATTATAATGGACTATGTTTTTGGAAGATCATTTGTATTACAAGAAACCTATTTTTCCTTTCTCATATTGTATATAAATTGTGACACTTGTGGAGTAATATAAGATGTAAATGTCAGTGTAATAAGCATTACATTGTATGACAAAGAGATATGAATACTAGGACATAAGAAAAAGGTAAGTAACCACAATGACACTGAAAGCACTTACTTCAGGTACTGCCAGGTGTTTTCTTGGCTTATGGACCATGGCCTCAGGTGCTGCCAGGTGTTTTTTTGGCATGGGGAGCATGGCATCAGGTACTGCCAGGTGTTTCCTTGGCATGGGGACCATGGTCTTAGGTACTGCCAGGTGTTTTCTTGGCATGGGGATCAAGGGCTCAGGTGCTGCCAAGTGTTTCCTTGGCATGGGGACCACGGCCTCAGGTACTGTCAGGTGTGTTATTGGCATGGGGACCAAGGGCTCAGGTGCTGCCAGGTGTTTTTTTGGCATGGGGACCACAGGGAGCAGTTTGTGCAGCAAAGCCCTAAATAGAGAAAACAGATACATTTGCACCTAAAGGACTCCAAGGAGAATGTTACAATAGTTAAGGTTAGCACAATATAACAATGTACTCATAGCTACATATTATGGTGTATTATGATTAACATTTAAATAGTAATAGCTAAAAAATACTTCATAATAAACTATTATTATCTATAAATTACACTAATTTTACTCATTTTACATTTCTATCCATAAATCACATTGTTACTCATTGTTCATGTGATATCTGCACAAAGTACTTACACAGAGCGTCTCATAGGACCAGTGTTACTGGAACTGGGGGCTTTGTCCTTACTGTCCTTATGGGCTGGCTCTGTGGAAAAGAATACAGAAATAGTACAGTCACTACTATGTCTGGTATATATTTTGCGTCAGTTAGTCAATGGAATATGGGGGGTCATTCAGACCCACTCGTGAGCGGCAGTACGCTCGCAAGTGGGTCGATGTTTCCCACTGCGCATGCGCACGACGGAGGGAGCTCCATCGTGCGCATGCGCGAGACCCGGTGAGTGAAGGACTTTCCATCGCTCCGGGTCTGTCGATGTTGATTGACAGCACGCCCCCTTTGGTGGGCGTGCCAGGGGCGTGCCTGCCAGACGGAGTTGTTCCCATGGGAACACCTACCGTCTGAAGCCGGCCCCACTGACATCACTAGTGATGTCAGTGGGAGTGATTTTGGCCCTGATAGAGCCAAAATCACTCCAGGGCTTGTGGTTGAGAAACCCGACCACAGGGTTTCACTCACAAGTCTGATGGTTGCGATGGTCAAGACCATCGTGACCATTTTGTTGGACGCTCGTATATGCTGTGGGTGGTGACCCACAGCTATACGAGCGTCCAGGAGGACGCTCCATTTTAATGGAGGAGGGCCCTGATTCAGAGCGAGCGCTCTAGTCAGAGCGTCCGGCTCTGAATCAGGGCCATAGTTTGGAAGTATAAACCCCTATTTGTTCCTATTGTTCCTGGGTCAGTTGCTTCCTTTGCCTAATCTGTAACTGTAAACACCAGCATATGTACATACCTCCCAACCACCCAGCATGGTAACTTGTGGTGTAACTACAATTTTTATTGCTGTGATAAGTGGTGATGCATATTGTTAGTCCACAACTATGATAAACCGACCTCTTAATCTTTTCATTATAAGATACAAAAATACCTGGATGAAGAGGGTCATTCAGCTGCACTTTGCCTTCTCCTGTAGCCTCAGGGATCTTGTGGAGGGCACACACATGGTTCCTCTCGACCTTCACAAGGAAGGGTACACAGTAGAGAGTTAGTTACTGGGCACTGGCACATTTAGAGAAAACAGGGTGACAGGAGATTATGGATGGGTAACCTACGACGCCCCATAAATCCCTTGTTCTACCACAGTTATACCCAGTAACATACAGTAGATAAGTATTGCACAACTGTAAAGACCAGCATACGTACACACGTCCCAACTGTCCCAGCATGATAACTTGCGGGGTAACTAAAATTTGTATTGCTGTGATAAACCATGATGCAGATTATTAGTCTACAATTATGATAAATAGAGCCCTTAAACTTTTAATTACATGGTACAAGATTACCTGGCGGACGAGTCTCAGTTGAACATTGATTGCTCTGGTACCTTCAGGGATCTTGTGGGCCAGACTCAGATGGTGCGCCTTCACCTGCAGGAGGAAGGGTGGACAGCAGAGAGTTAGTTACTGGGCACTGGCACACTCAGAGAAATCAGGGAGATAGGAGATTATGGATGGGTAACCTACATGTCCTCACACAGACATGTAATACCACAGCTGTAGCTTTTATCACTGATTGAGCCTGTAGTAAATATTATTAACATATGTTAATTTGCAGCTGAATTTCTAACAGAATTTCAGTATTTAATTCTATAATACTACAAAGGATGACTAGATATATTATATATAATTGGAATATATTTGTTTTACTAGTTTTATTTAGAGGTATTTCATGCCTTTTTTCACATTTCTTACTTTTATATATTTAGCTAAATCTTATTGTCTGTGATTCGATTCAGCTTGTTTTTAAGCCGGAGAATGCCAGTTCTCGTAACTTAACATGGGTGTTTAGTTGCGAGTACCGGCATTCTCCAACTAAAGTGCCGGCCGCGAGTCTGTTGTCGGATTTCTCCTCGCAACCCCAGGAGGGTGCGAGAATTACTTTAGTCAGGCCAAACATCAGGCAGAATTTATTAGCTCTGGGAGCTCCCTCCTGGGGCTATTCATCATCGCTTTGAATTAAACTGCGGCCATGGACTTGTCCACTACCAATTATTTTTATTTAATTTACAATTATAATGGACTATGTATTTGTATTACAAGAAACCTATTTTACTTTCTCATATTGTGTTTAAATTGTGACACTTGTGGAGTAATATAAGATTTAAATGTCAGTGTAATAAGCATTACATTGTTTGACATAGAGATATATAAATATTAGGACAGAAGAAAAGGTAAGTAACCACAATGACACTGATAGCACTTACCTCAGGTATTGCCAGGTGTTTTTTTGGCATGGGGACCACGGGCTCAGGTTCTGCCAGGTGTTTTCTTGGCATAGGAACCACGGCCTCAGGTACTGCCAGGTGTTTCCTTTGCATGGAGACCAAGGCCTCAGGTACTGCCAGGTGTTTTCTTGGCATGGGGACCAAGGGCTCAGGTGCTTCCAGGTGTTTTTTTGGCATGGGGACCACAGGGAGCAGTTTATGCAGCGAAACCCTAAATAGGGAAAATAGATACATTTGCACCTAAAGGACTCCAAGGAGAATGTAACAATAGCTAAGGTTAGCACAATATAATAATGTACTCATAGCTAGAAATTATGGTGTATTATGAGTAACATTTAAATAGTAATAGCTAAAAAATACTTCATAATAAACTATTCTTATCTATAAATGACACTAATTTTACTCATTTTACATTTCTTTCCATAAATCACATTGATATTTATTGTTCATGTGATATCTGCACAAAGTACTTACGCAGAGCGTCTCATAGGACCAGTGTTACTGGAACCAGCTGTTTTGTCCTTATGGTCCTTATGGGCTGGCTCTGTGGAAAAGAATACAGAAATAGTACAGTCACTACTATGTCTGGTATATATTTTGCGTCAGTTAGTCAATGGAATAAAGTTTGGAAGTGTAAACCCCTATTTGTTCCTATTGTTCCTGGGTCAGTTGCTTCCTTTGCCTAATGTGTAACTGTAAAGACCAGTACATGTACATACCTCCCAACCACCCCAGCATGGTAACCTGTGATGTAACTACAATCTGTATTGCTGCGATAAGTGGGGATGCAGATTGTTAGTCCACAACTATGATAAACCGACCTCTTAATCTTTTCATTATTAAATACAAAAATACCTGGAGGACGAGGGTCTTTCAGCTGCACTTTGCCTTCTCCTGTAGCCTCAGGGATTTTGTGGGGGGCACACACACGGTTTCTCTCCACCTGCAGGAGGAAGGGTACACAGTAGAGAGTTAGTTACTGGGCACTGGCACACTTAGAAAGAACAGGATGACAGGAGATTATGGATGGGTAACCTACATGTCCCCATAAATCCCTTGTTCCACCACAGTTATACCCAGTAACATACAGTAGATAAGTATTGCACAACTATAAAGACCAGCATACAAACACACGTCCCAACTGACTCAGCATGATAACTTGCGGGGTAACTACAGTTTGTATTGCTGTGATAAATTGTGATGCAGATTGTTAGTCCACAATTATGATAAACAGGCCCCTTAAACTTTTAATAACATGGTACAAGAATACCTGGCGGACGAGTCTCAGTTGAACATTGATTGCTCTGGCACCTTCAGGGATCTTGTGGGCCAGACTCAGATGGTGCGCCTTCACCTGCAGGAGGAAGGGTGGACAGCAGAGAGTTAGTTACTGGGCACTGGCACACTCAGAGAAATCAGGGAGATAGGAGATTATGGATGGGTAACCTACATGTCCTCACACAGACATGTAATACCACAGCTGTAGCTTTTATCACTGATTGAGCCTGTAGTAAATATTATTAACATATGTTAATTTGCAGCTGAATTTCTAACAGAATTTCAGTATTTAATTCTATAATACTACAAAGGATGACTAGATATATTATATATAATTGGAATATATTTGTTTTACTAGTTTTATTTAGAGGTATTTCATGCCTTTTTTCACATTTCTTACTTTTATATATTTAGCTATATCTTATTGTCTGTGATTCGATTCAGCATGTTTTTAAGCCGGAGAATGCCAGTTCTCGTAACTTAACATGGGTGTTTAGTTGCGAGTACCGGCATTCTCCAACTAAAGTGCCGGCCGCGAGTCTGTTGTCGGATTTCTCCTCGCAACCCCAGGAGGGTGCGAGAATTACTTTAGTCAGGCCAAACATCAGGCAGAATTTATTAGCTCTGGGAGCTCCCTCCTGGGGCTATTCATCATCGCTTTGAATTAAACTGCGGCCATGGACTTGTCCACTACCAATTATTTTTATTTAATTTACAATTATAATGGACTATGTATTTGTATTACAAGAAACCTATTTTACTTTCTCATATTGTGTATAAATTGTGACACTTGTGGAGTAATATAAGATTTAAATGTCAGTGTAATAAGCATTACATTGTTTGACAAAGAGATATATAAATATTAGGACAGAAGAAAAGGTAAGTAACCACAATGACACTGATAGCACTTACCTCAGGTATTGCCAGGTGTTTTTTTGGCATGGGGACCATGGGCTCAGGTATTGCCAGGTGTTTTCTTGGCATAGGAACCACGGCTTCAGGTACTGCCAGGTGTTTCCTTTGCATGGAGACCAAGGCCTCAGGTACTGCCAGGTGTTTTCTTGGCATGGGGACCAAGGGCTCAGGTGCTTCCAGGTGTTTTTTTGGCATGGGGACCACAGGGAGCAGTTTATGCAGCGAAGCCCTAAATAGAGAAAATAGATACATTTGCACCTAAAGGACTCCAAGGAGAATGTAACAATAGCTAAGGTTAGCACAATATAATAATGTACTCATAGCTAGAAATTATGGTGTATTATGAGTAACATTTAAATAGTAATAGCTAAAAAATACTTCATAATAAACTATTCTTATCTATAAATGACACTAATTTTACTCATTTTACATTTCTTTCCATAAATCACATTGATATTTATTGTTCATGTGATATCTGCACAAAGTACTTACGCAGAGCGTCTCATAGGACCAGTGTTACTGGAACCAGCTGTTTTGTCCTTATGGTCCTTATGGGCTGGCTCTGTGGAAAAGAATACCGAAATAGTACAGTCACTACTATGTCTGGTATATATTTTGCGTCAGTTAGTAAATGGAATAAAGTTTGGAAGTGTAAACCCCTATTTGTTCCTATTGTTCCTGGGTCAGTTGCTTCCTTTGCCTAATGTGTAACTGTAAAGACCAGTACATGTACATACCTCCCAACCACCCCAGCATGGTAACCTGTGATGTAACTACAATCTGTATTGCTGCGATAAGTGGGGATGCAGATTGTTAGTCCACAACTATGATAAACCGACCTCTTAATCTTTTCATTATAAGATACAAAAATACCTGGAGGACGAGGGTCTTTCAGCTGCACTTTGCCTTCTCCTGTAGCCTCAGGGATTTTGTGGGGGGCACACACACGGTTTCTCTCCACCTGCAGGAGGAAGGGTACACAGTAGAGAGTTAGTTACTGGGCACTGGCACACTTAGAAAGAACAGGATGACAGGAGATTATGGATGGGTAACCTACATGTCCCCATAAATCCCTTGTTCCACCACAGTTATACCCAGTAACATACAGTAGATAAGTATTGCACAACTATAAAGACCAGCATACAAACACACGTCCCAACTGACTCAGCATGATAACTTGCGGGGTAACTACAGTTTGTATTGCTGTGATAAACTGTGATGCAGATTGTTAGTCCACAATTATGATAAACAGGCCCCTTAAACTTTTAATAACATGGTACAAGAATACCTGGCGGACGAGTCTCAGTTGAACATTGATTGCTCTGGCACCTTCAGGGATCTTGTGGGCCAGACTCAGATGGTGCGCCTTCACCTGCAGGAGGAAGGGTGGACAGCAGAGAGTTAGTTACTGGGCACTGGCACACTCAGAGAAATCAGGGAGATAGGAGATTATGGATGGGTAACCTACATGTCCTCACACAGACATGTAATACCACAGCTGTAGCTTTTATCACTGATTGAGCCTGTAGTAAATATTATTAACATATGTTAATTTGCAGCTGAATTTCTAACAGAATTTCAGTATTTAATTCTATAATACTACAAAGGATGACTAGATATATTATATATAATTGGAATATATTTGTTTTACTAGTTTTATTTAGAGGTATTTCATGCCTTTTTTCACATTTCTTACTTTTATATATTTAGCTATATCTTATTGTCTGTGATTCGATTCAGCATGTTTTTAAGCCGGAGAATGCCAGTTCTCGTAACTTAACATGGGTGTTTATTTGCGAGTACCGGCATTCTCCAACTAAAGTGCCGGCCGCGAGTCTGTTGTCAGATTTCTCCTCGCAACCCCAGGAGGGTGCGAGAATTACTTTAGTCAGGCCAAACATCAGGCAGAATTTATTAGCTCTGGGAGCTCCCTCCTGGGGCTATTCATCATCGCTTTGAATTAAACTGCGGCCATGGACTTGTCCACTACCAATTATTTTTATTTAATTTACAATTATAATGGACTATGTATTTGTATTACAAGAAACCTATTTTACTTTCTCATATTGTGTTTAAATTGTGACACTTGTGGAGTAATATAAGATTTAAATGTCAGTGTAATAAGCATTACATTGTTTGACAAAGAGATATATAAATATTAGGACAGAAGAAAAGGTAAGTAACCACAATGACACTGATAGCACTTACCTCAGGTATTGCCAGGTGTTTTTTTGGCATGGGGACCACGGGCTCAGGTATTGCCAGGTGTTTTCTTGGCATAGGAACCACGGCTTCAGGTACTGCCAGGTGTTTCCTTTGCATGGAGACCAAGGCCTCAGGTACTGCCAGGTGTTTTCTTGGCATGGGGACCAAGGGCTCAGGTGCTTCCAGGTGTTTTTTTGGCATGGGGACCACAGGGAGCAGTTTATGCAGCGAAGCCCTAAATAGAGAAAATAGATACATTTGCACCTAAAGGACTCCAAGGAGAATGTAACAATAGCTAAGGTTAGCACAATATAATAATGTACTCATAGCTAGAAATTATGGTGTATTATGAGTAACATTTAAATAGTAATAGCTAAAAAATACTTCATAATAAACTATTCTTATCTATAAATGACACTAATTTTACTCATTTTACATTTCTTTCCATAAATCACATTGATATTTATTGTTCATGTGATATCTGCACAAAGTACTTACGCAGAGCGTCTCATAGGACCAGTGTTACTGGAACCAGCTGTTTTGTCCTTATGGTCCTTATGGGCTGGCTCTGTGGAAAAGAATACCGAAATAGTACAGTCACTACTATGTCTGGTATATATTTTGCGTCAGTTAGTCAATGGAATAAAGTTTGGAAGTGTAAACCCCTATTTGTTCCTATTGTTCCTGGGTCAGTTGCTTCCTTTGCCTAATGTGTAACTGTAAAGACCAGTACATGTACATACCTCCCAACCACCCCAGCATGGTAACCTGTGATGTAACTACAATCTGTATTGCTGCGATAAGTGGGGATGCAGATTGTTAGTCCACAACTATGATAAACCGACCTCTTAATCTTTTCATTATAAGATACAAAAATACCTGGAGGACGAGGGTCTTTCAGCTGCACTTTGCCTTCTCCTGTAGCCTCAGGGATTTTGTGGGGGGCACACACACGGTTTCTCTCCACCTGCAGGAGGAAGGGTACACAGTAGAGAGTTAGTTACTGGGCACTGGCACACTTAGAAAGAACAGGATGACAGGAGATTATGGATGGGTAACCTACATGTCCCCATAAATCCCTTGTTCCACCACAGTTATACCCAGTAACATACAGTAGATAAGTATTGCACAACTATAAAGACCAGCATACAAACACACGTCCCAACTGACTCAGCATGATAACTTGCGGGGTAACTACAGTTTGTATTGCTGTGATAAACTGTGATGCAGATTGTTAGTCCACAATTATGATAAACAGGCCCCTTAAACTTTTAATAACATGGTACAAGAATACCTGGCGGACGAGTCTCAGTTGAACATTGATTGCTCTGGCACCTTCAGGGATCTTGTGGGCCAGACTCAGATGGTGCGCCTTCACCTGCAGGAGGAAGGGTGGACAGCAGAGAGTTAGTTACTGGGCACTGGCACACTAAGAGAAATCAGGGAGATAGAAGATAATGGATGGGTAACCTACGTGTCCTCACACAGACATGTAATACCACAGTTGTAGCTTTTATCACTGATTGAGCCTGTAGTATATATTATTAACATATTTTAATTGTCAGCTGAATGTCGAATAGAATTTCAGTATTTAATTCTATAATACTACAAAGGATGACTAGATCTATTATATATAATTGGAATATATTTGTTTTACTAGTTTTATTTAGAGGTATTTCATGCCTTTGTTCACATTTCTTACTTTTATATATTCAGCTAAATCTTATTGGCTGCAATTCAATTCAGCGTGCTGTTAAGTCGGAGATGCCAGTTCTCGTAACTTAACATGGGTGTTTAGTTGCGAGAACCGGCTTTCTCTGACTAAAGTTCCGGCCGCGGGGTTGTTATTGGATTTCTCCTCGCACCCCCAGGAGGGTGCGAGAAAAATTACATTAGTCAGTTCAAACATCAGGCTGAATTGAATAGCTGTGGGAGCTCCCTCCCTGGGGCTATTCATCATCACTTTGAATTGAATCGTGGCCATGGACTTGTCCACTACCAATAATTTTTATTTTATTTACAATTATAATGGACTATGTTTTTGCAAGATCATTTGTATTACAAGAAACCTATTTTCCTTTCTCATATTGTGTATAAATTGTGACACTTGTGAAGTATTATAAGATTTAGATGTCAGTGTAATAAGCATTACATTGTATGACAAAGAGATATATAAATATTAGGACATAAGAAAAGGTAAGTAACCACAATGACACTGATAGCACTTACCTCAGGTATTGCCAGGTATTCTCTTGGCATGGGAACCACAGGCTCAGGTACTGCCAGGTGTTTCCTTGGCATGGAGACCACAGCCTCAGGTATTGCCAGGTGTTTTCTTGGCAGAGGAACCATGGCCTCAGGTACTGCCAGGTGTTCTCTTGGCAGAGGAACCATGGCCTCAGGTACTGCCATGTGTTTCCTTGGCATGGAGACCACAGCCTCAGGTACTGCCAGGTGTTCTCTTGGTATGGGGACCACGGGCTCAGGTACTGCCAGGTGTTTCCTTGGCATGGAGACTACAGCCTCAGGTATTGCCAGGTGTTTTCTTGGCAGAGGAACCACGGCCTCAGGTACTGCAAGGAATTCTCTTGGTATGGGGACCACGGGCTCAGGTACTGCCAGGTGTTTCCTTGGCATGGAGACTACAGCCTCAGGTATTGCCAGGTGTTTTCTTGGCAGAGGAACCATGGCCTCAGGTACTGCCAGGTGTTCTCTTGGCATGGAGACCACAGCCTCAGGTACTGCCAGGTGTTCTCTTGGCATGGGGACCACAGCCTCAGGTATTGCCAGGTCTTCCCTTGGCATAGGGACCACAGATGACAATTTAGGCAGCAAAGCCCTAAAAAGAGAAAACAGACACATTTGCATCTAAAGGACTCCATGCTAATTTACCTATACCTAAGATTAGTATAATATAATAATGTACCCATAGCTAGATAATATGCTGAATTATGATCAATATTTATATAGTAATAGATAAAAAAAATACTTCATCACAATCTATTCATATCTATAAATTACACAAATTTTCATCATTTTACATTTCTATCCATAAATCATATTGTTACATATTGTTCATGCGATATCTGCACAAAGTACTTACTCAGAGAGTCTCATAGAACCAGTGTTACTGGAACTGGGGGCTATGTCCTTATGGGCTGGCTCTGTGGAAAAGAATATAGAAACAGTACAGTTACTACTATGTCTGGTATAAGTTTTGCTTCAGTTGTTACCTGGTGCAGGGAGGGATGCTGTGTGCACTGTTGCAAAGGGGGCATGGTCTTGTGAGCAGTGTGTGTGGCCTTGCAGGAGGGGGCATGGCCTCGTGGCCCGAACCCTGTTGTTCAGTGCTACTTTTTACTGGGGGGGGTGCAGTAGGTGCGGACTGCCCTGTCCTGTGTGCAGTGCCTGCTCCCTCAGTGTCAGGAGCTGAGTGCTGCACTTAATAATAAAGTGCAGCACCTGGCTCTTGTCACTGAGGGGGAGTCTGTACCTTGGTGTCACCCTTCGGCAGGTGACAGCCAGGTGCGGCCCGCACCCCCCTTGTGACGCCGCTGCCTATTTTTTCTTATAGTTCCTGGGTTTTGCTTTCTTTGCCTAATCTGCAACTGTAAAGACCAGTATATGTACATACCTCCCAACAACCCAGCATGGTAGTTTGTGATGTAACTACAATTTGTATTGGTGCGATAAGTGGTGATGCAGATTGTTAGTCCACATGATAAACAGACCCCTCAATCTTTTCATTACAAGAAACAAGAATACCTGGAGGACGAGGGTCTTTCAGCTGCGCTTTGTCTTCTCCTGTAGCCTCAGGGATTTTGTGGGGGGCACAAACACGGTTCCTCTCCACCTGCAGGAGGAAGGATAAACAGCAGAGAGTTAGTTACTGAGCACTGGCACACTCAGAGAAAGCAGGGAGGCAGGAGATTATGGATGGGTAACCTACGTGTCCTCGCACAGACATGTAATACCACAGACGTAGCTTTTATGACTGATTGAGCCTGTAGTATATATTTTTAACATATTTTAATTTTGCAGCTGAAGTTCTAATAAAAAGTAAATGATCACATTCCAACCTATCTTCTAATAAGACTGATTTTGAATGTTCATAATGTTTGTTTTATTTAATAATAAATCCCTTGTTCCACCACAGTTATACCCAGTAACATAGATAAACATGTAGTTACCGCTTGGGGGCTGCTCACCAGTGTTTTGATGTGCTTGGCCTTGCTCCCATAGGTGAGTGTGCTGCGAGAGTCTTCATAGGCAGCATCCGCAGGGCTGATGTGTGTGATCATCACCATTCTGCTCCTGCCACTCAGTGCGCCCTGTGATAGATAAAGCACTGGTTATAGGAGAGATCACTGAGGAATCCTTACACATTGTAATTGGCAGTTTAAAGATCTTTTACTATTGTTTTTTTCTATGTTTGTTAGAAACAAATGATTGTACTAATTACTAATATCATGGTTGATTGCAGCCATTGTCTGAGATAAAACAGCAAAATAATGTGTTAGGAGCAACATTCCTGATGACTGGGGGTTCTGGCATGGATGCTGTGGCCACACCCCCTTTACACAGGGCCTCAGCATTTACAAATGGGCTGTGGCCACACCCCCATACACTAGTGCACACGCCCCATTAGTTCCAGGGCATAATAAAGTCTCATATTCCTAAAAGCTTGTATCTCAAAAAGATATCTAAGTGACTAATGCCGCTTATACATCAGCCATCGGTGTATCCAGGGGCGTATTAAAGAGGATGAGGCCTATGTTCACTCCTCATCCAGGGCCCCCTCCTCTCTCCCCGGCTGCCGTCAGCAAACTGACAGCAGCAGTAGACTCCGGGCACTAGAGTGTGCACAGAGTCTAAGCCCTTCTGCTCCACGGGAGGTTTCTGTCCTCCCTGAGCTCGCCTAAGGCCATTACCTGAGGCCATTTTCCCTGATGACTTCCTACTGCGCATGCACAAAAAGCCGGGAAGATGGGTGCAGAGTATATGGTGTACATGTCCAGTGGTCTCACACCGCACACCCTGCACCCATAACCTATACTTAACACTCTGCCAGTGCTGCTGTAATCACCAATGTAGTCAGAGGTAAAAATACATGGGTGCCATATTTCCAGAGTTCTGCACATGCCCAGTAGAGAAAGTGCAGTGCCAGAGTATAATTAGTGCATGTGCCTGTAAGAGAAGGGGGAGGCCTGCATGGAGACTGCACACAGGGCCCTTCTCTCTTATCCCTGTCCCTGACATCAGGTACAGGTGTATGGTCATATGTGTGTAGGAAATCTCATAGAAATAACATACCTTTAGCAGCCAGGTCAATTTGCTGTCGCGATAATTGATATGGCTGCCCGGTCTCTTGCGTAGCGCCATAATGCAGTTCCTTAGGGCCAGAAGGGAGCGGTTTATATATCCACTTTCTTTCAGGGTTTGGCCAGTGTTCTTAGTCTGACATAGAAACAGGAAAGATAATGAAGACACATCTGACTCCAGTCACAGTGTGGATGTGGTACAAACACAAACTATTGTATGATAAAACTGATTAGACAATTTACTTAAATTGTGTCCAAAGACAGTGGATATTCATTCACCTTTGTTTTAGTTAGTGATATTGGCTGAAATGCTTTTCTTACTGCATGTAATTTAACTGAAGCTACTAAGAAAAAATTTAATTTTATTATTAGTATCATTAATTTGATACTGGTTTATGTCATTAATTACAAAGTGACATTAATCAAAAATGTATATAATTTGTTATGAGTAAGGTCTCAGGGTGGGGGTCACTGAAATAAATGTAAGTAACCAAGGGGGAGGTGGCTGGTAACAGATTGGGAATCACCGCTCTAAGGGTGAAAGGCCACGATTACGGATTACTACAAACATGAGAAAAAAAAGCTATACACATGCAAGGCTCTGTTATAACTCATTCACTACAAAATGGTGCAAAAACACATTGTATGTTCCTCTTTGTGATTGCCTGGGTTCTGTGTTTGTGTGTGTTAGAGAAATTAGAGTGTAAGCTGCAATGGACCAGAGACTGATGTGACTGACAAATATTCTCTCTGTAGGGTAGAAAGTGATGACTAGTGGTGAAGCATGAACACTGCAGAAGGATAGCAAACTCATGATATGTACCACTTTGGCATTGCAGGGGAAATACAATTAAATGATAATGTAAGATACAAGTAGTACCTGGCATGCTCGCTCTGATCCCGCCAGGTCTACCATGTACAGCCGACCCGTGCACACTCCATCATTGCTCGTCTGCTTTACGGTGACTTGTACAACAACATGGGAGCGGGATGAGTTCTTATTGGCAGCTGTGGCTGCCTTGGAGCGGCGCTTATTCCCTTTAGTCAGTAATGCGATGGCCTGAAAAAGAAAGTAATATAGATGCACCAACACTCTTGTGGTTACACAAAACAACTCATAAAGTTACACTTGCCCATGTGTTATAGCTACAGCAGGGTCATTACACCAGCGATCACATAGTCATGGGCTCTGCTTATTACAGACAACATTGCCATTTCCCCCTAGTTCAGTGCTGCAGAACCCTTGTGGTGCCTTATAACTAAAAGATGATAAAATTATTATTAATAATAATAATAATAATAATACTATAGGCAGGGATGACTAGTGGTGATGCATGGACACTGCATAAGGGTAGCACAGACGAATGATAGTCACCTCTTCAGGACGGCTGGGGAAGAACTCTGTAATCCCTTCTATTTTGGTGTTGCCATAGGGATACTCTCTAAGGTTCAAACATCCAGAGGACGGTCTTAGCAGATCCCGAATGGTTTCATTGTAGACCTGCAAATGTATTTAAGGTATAATCACTCTCTGCAATACAAGGAATAATCACCCTCTTCAATACAAGCACAAGTGTGTAATCCACATTTACTCTCTGCAAAGAGCATGTGCTACTTGTAGTTCTCCAGATGCTGTATATCAAGAAGAAAGGGTACATGGCAGCGGCCCATATTAACTTTCAGTTCTGCACCAGTCCTCATGCATTTTCAAAAAAGCAGAGTAGAGGGTCTTAATTTCCCCCTCAAATTGCTAACAGTTATCATCACTCTGTGTAGTTGCATCTGGCCCTCCAGCACCGGCAATAGACACACAACCCAATCTGCCTATGCATCATGTCTAATTGTGTTGCAATTTACTTGGCCTATGTATGCTCGCCGCTGCCTGTGCATGCGCAGTATGTATATGCATATCTTATGCAAACCCCCAGAGTTCCATTTCTAAATAAGACACATAGAATATAAACCAAGCACATATTCCTCACATACTTACCTCAGCATAGGACACTGACACTGAGAACTTATTCTGCCCTCTCTGCACCTCGATGGTCTTATATAGATCTTTCAGAGTGAGAAATATCACTCCGGGCTCATGACCATTGCCCATCATAGTAAAGGTCTTCCCGGTGCCTGTGATAAATATAAAGGTATTTAGCATACACTCACTGACGTTACAAGAAAGAATGGCAGATATGTAATTATACAATGTGTCATGTCAGTAATGAACAGTAACAGACATCATGTGACTAAGCCAATATTCATCAGGATGCTGCTCATCAGGTAACTCTCTCAGGGATGTCACCACTTGTTAGTGAATGGATAGACTGTGCACTATTGTATGTTTGTTTTGCCAAACAAATACTGGCTCCACATTTGGTGATGGGTGCACCCATTCCCTGGTCAGTGAGAGTTAGAAGCAGTGGTAACCACAGCCTATCACAAGCTGACAATATAACCATTAAAATGTAAACATCATTTAAGATACTATATCAAAATCTAAAATTTGCACATTTGGGGCTTTTTATTAAACACAAAACAACATTGTAACATAGTTATGTGATTCAATACTTTTACCTGTATATCTGTATAGCTATAGTGTAATATATTGTTAGACTATAGACCAAATCTATAACAATATTTTGGTAAATTCGATTTACCTTCTAACTACCACACTTGTCACCATTCTCATGCTATTACCATGCCCCAAATAGAAGAGTTATCCTTATGAACTATGACTTGTGCCCTGATTTCATGTTATCAATTAAATGTTACTCTATTATACTGTATCTATCATCATTAGACCGAGGATTCAGTGCTCATACCCGGATTGTGCCATGTACCTAATGCCTCACTTTCTGGAACCACCTAGATAATTGCACAGCCCGTAAGGAAACTACTAGCTCACAATTACTAACAATACAGATGGTCCACGTTTTACCATCACTCATTTCACCAGCTTACTACTTTTACACATACAATATAAACAATTAGACTTATGTATTAATAACATTAATATTACCTGTTGGGCCATATGCAAATATAGCAGCACTGTACCCCGAAATGATATCATCCACTAGGTTCTTCATTGTGGACTGATAGACATGCTCCTGAAATGAGACACATTTATTGATGCTACATAAGCAATCATGAAAACAATGTAAAAATATGCTCTATACTGAATAAGAATTGGCAGCTGTACAAGCATTAATGGCTGATGCTACAGTCACATATGATGATAAATTGTTCTCATGCGCTATTTTACTTCCTTTACCAGATGCGCATGAGCAGCGCTGCCATATGTATAATGGGTGTAGGGTGTATGGTGCACATGGGCACCTGAATCCAGAGGGATCCACACCGCACTCCATATGCCCATTGTATGTACTTACCATGCAGCTACCTCAAAATAAATCTACCTTGTGGTGCCATTTTCCCAGAGATATACAGTATGCATGCACAGTATCAGAGACTACACCTTGCATACAATGGTTTGGGGGGACCCATTCAGAGACTGCACACAGGGGAATCAGTATGATTTACCGCCGGCCACGCGGCTGGCGGTTCAAATCCCGACAGTGAAGATCCGGGCAGGTGAGTATTTTTTCTATTTACTAACCTAATCTCCCCCTCTAACCCTAACCCTCCCTTAGGGGTGCCCAACACTAACCTCCCCCCAAGTGCCTAACCCTAACCCCCCCTTCCCCGCAGCCTAACTCTAAGTCTCCCGGGAGGGGTGCCTAATCTCCCCCCGGGGGTGCCTAACCCCTCCTTCCCCTCAGCCTAACCCTAAGTCTCCGGGGGGGTGCCTAACCCTAACATCCCAGGGGGGGCTAACCCTAAGTCCCCGCCTGGGAGCCCCTAACCTAACCCCCTGCGGCTATCCACACCCGGTCATTAGACAGTCGGGATGCTGACGGTCGGCATTTAGACCATCGGCATCCCGACTGCATCCCCACACAGGAACCCTCCTCTCATAGAATGTCCCTGAGTACTGTATTATATATACTATTAACTTTTATTATTCATTGTAAATATCTCAGGATTACAATCACCTGGGTAGCTGCTTGATCAAACACCTCATTAAAGGTGAACGTCCTCTCCCTGGTCCTGCAGCAGCGCAGGACATCATCAGGATCCTCGCCAGGGTCCTGCAGTAGTACTGTCTGTAAGGAAAGAGAAGAAATGTTCACTATATTTCACTAGGCTCTACAAGCACTTCTGTGGATGGAGCAAAAGATCTTAAGTCCAGTTTATATTAATGGATAAAAGCAAAGTCACACATGGGAACGTGATCTGGGAGTATAGAGTCATATTTGTCAGCATTTCAGCACAGTTTCCAGGAACATTCTGCTGATATCTATATAAACTCTTCTAGCCACTGGTTCTTTGGCCCTTAAGACATAGAATGGTCTAACTCATAAGCTTGGCGGTCCTTCCAACAGTAGACATATTATAATAATAACTTATTGGTTTGTGTCTAAAGTGGTTTGCTACCTATTGTAGAACTACAATTCTCAGCATAACCTCTTTATTGGAGGAAATTGTTACTGTCAATAACATATGTACATGACATCCCTACTTAACCGAGAGCCCTGGATTGGGCAGATAGGGCAAGATGGAAGATGTTGTCCGGCCTCTCTGCAGTATAAACATAGATACATCTTTTCCTCACACTATCTTCAGAGGATATAGCAATAACTGGTGCTGCATGTGCAGCCTAGGGGGGTGTTATCTTGTAGACCAATAGGAAGCCACAAGCAGAGAGATCACCACTTTCTACTGGTCTGTGGGGTCACACCCCTGTCTGACAAACATATTCAGCTGGTTAGTAAGAGGGAGGAGCAGCTTAGGAGCCCTGTGATGGTGTTTTGCAGCAGGCCCAGCATTTGCATAGTCCAGCAATGGTCCATGATTTCCCATTTCTTGTGCTCTATCTGTGCAGCAGGTCATTACTCTGATTTGCTTATGGGTATATGGGGACCGTGGATAGCTTTCCACCTCTGATACACAAAGGAAAACATTTTCTTTTTATCATATTTATAAACACAGAGCTATAAACCATGCGAGAAATCAAATAAATAAATGTATTGGTAAGAAAACAATTTTATAATTGTGTTTAATGTTTAACTAATTCAGTTGTTTAAGCTAAAATAATGTTATTAGCATTTTCTTACCTGCGGCCCGAGCTGGTGTATAATGCATCGGGCGCTGCTCTTAGCTTCTGTCCTATTAAACGGACGGATGCGTAGAGCGACCTGTGAAATAATGAAACAGACATAAGAACAATACAGAATTTTTAATGCCAAGATAATCTCCCTATAGTGGCAAAAAACAACTGATATCTGGAAAGCTACTAAGCAAAACATATATTAATAGTAAATACAAAGAAAAAGGGAGTTTTTAAAACTAATGTATCTAACTCTGAACTTATATGAAATCATATAGCAGTGACCTATTACCATTACCCATCAGTAATACAGTGAGTCCATGGCTCTGTAAGAGATACTTACAGTCATTTGATGGTGCTTAGGATGGTTATTTCCCGCCTTCTTCATCGTAATATCATTTTATCCACTCAGAAATGAGAAGAAAAATATCTGTACTGTCACTAGTCCAGCAATATCAGATATGACACAGGAAGCCTCCAGCTGCCTTGTTATACCCATCACACCTCCTATAGTGACATCATCAGCTGCCACTATGACATCACTAGGTTCCATGGCAGGGGGGGGCACTGCCATGTATCTCAGGCAGGGCATTGAAGGTTAATAGGAAATACAATGTGATGACTACATGTCAGTAAATAAAAACACATAACTGGGATGAGCAGAAATGTAATCATTCCACACAGCAGTGATGTGTATTATCTGTGCGTTGTGTGTGTCTGTGATACATTCAGGCCCATACTATGCATCTGTGGAAATATATACAGAATGAGCCTCATGTAGTGTTGGATGTACTATTGTTTTGAGTCAGATACACATTTTCATACTGCATCTACATACTATAAAATGTGCATATACACCTGTATTCAAATTTTGGCACCTCTTGTACTTATGATTTCTTAGGCCCTGGAGCAGTGGCATGAAGAAGGGAAGGAAAGGGTGCGTGTTCTCATAATAATGACTGATGCAGACCTGAAGGTAGATACACCTGCCTGGAGATGTATCTCTTGCGGTGGCTTTAGTGCTGGTGCAACCATACACAATGACATACCTCCCAACATGACCCTCTCCAGGAGGTACACAATGCTCTGGTCCTGGACTTCCCTGGTAAGAGGTGGGGCTGCAGCGCAGTTCAAAAGTCAAATAGGGGAGCCACACCAACTGTCATTTCACACGCTGCCAAACATCACTGGCTGGGACTCACTGCCAGTTGATATGACTCCCTTATTTGAATTTTGGACTGTACAGCAGCCCCACCTCTGGAGCCGTTACCAATCATAAGTTACCAGGGAAGTCCAGGACCAGAGCATTGTGTTGTGATGGTGACAACTAGCAGCACCAGCTTGTCGCTTCTTATTGGCTGATTGTGTACTGACCTCTCCAGCTGATAGAACTTTAATCATTAGCATCTCAGCTATGTTATATCAGGTCATCAATTCACAGTGATGTGCAGTGAGGTAAATGGCTGGGGGATGCACTGGCTAGCAGTATATAGTGCTGGAAATTTTGTGTGTTTTGATTAGGGATGTGCAGACCAGTTAAACAGGCGAGGCAGTGCCTCACCTATCATATACTTTTTACTCCAGAGTTTTGACTATAAAAAATAATTAAAATAATACAAAGAAGATCTATATAATATTATTTTTAATCTTTCTTATAATATTTATAGTCAAAACTCTGAAGTATGACAGGAAAGGCTCTGCCTCACCTGTCTCACCTCATGCAGTACATGACTATTTGCTCACAAAGAGCAAAATTTACTAAGCAGCGATTTAACTGCGGTTTCTATTCTATTCTATTCTAAACTCCAGAGGTTTGGTGGCGGGTTCTATTCTGTTCTAAACCTCGGGGGTTTGGTGACAGTTTTGCAGCAGTCTCTAAATGACAGCCCTGTTCTATTCTATTCTAAAATGTGTTTTGACTGTGGTTTGGCAGCGGTTTGGCTTTCTGCAGATTTACTAAGGCCAAAACAGCTGCAAAACTGCCATCACATTTTTTAGAATAGAATAGAACAGGGCTGTCATTTAGAAACTGCTGCAAAACCGCCACCAAACCCCCGGGGTTTAGAATAGAATAGAAACCGCCACCAAACCACCGGGGTTTAGAATAGAATAGAAACCGCCATCAAACCGACGCTTAGTATATTTTGTCCAAACACTGGAAAACAGGCACAAATAGTTGTTCAGACAAATTGTTTAAACCAAACTAATTTAATCAATTTGATCAATCATTTTTGTCCCTTTTCCAGTGTTTAAGACCATATGGTTGATTGTCATTTGATTCTCTGATAGACATCCACATAGCAATACCACCGCTGGCTAAATTATTGGCTGAGATACATTTATGCATTTCATATCTGGTTTTATAATGCAGTTTGGATGGTGCAGCATGCGGTATAGGGTATTGCAAATCTCAGTACTTAGGATCCTGTTTGAGTTTTCAGCCTCCAAACTGCAGGATAGTAAATATTGTGGTTTCAATCTTAAAACCTCATCTAATTTATAGTAGTTGTCAAACCACACAATAAACTATCGCTTAGTAAATGAATCCCTTGGTCTACTAAAATGCCTTGACCAGTATGGAGGTGCACTCATGTACAGTATGGGTCAAAAACTTAGATGTCATTGCTCTGTGTACATCATGACATCGCCATGTGTTGAGGGGTATATCCAAAACTTTGAAGGCCCCATAGCAATATTTTGAAGGTGCTCCCTCCCAAATGCTCATTCCACACCAGTTGTTAATTTTATGACCCATAGTAATACCCACATTTATTTTATGTCCCATAGTAGTGCCTAGTTAATATTATGCCTCATAGTGCCCTAGATAACTTATTATATATTATTAAATTGTATATCCCATCTTAGTGCCTGCCTAGTAATGTTATTACCTATAGTAGTGCTCTAGTTCAATTTATGCCCCATAGGAATGCCCAAGTTCACATTATACCTACAGTGCCCCAATATTATTTTATGCAACATTGTAGTGCCACCATTTTACAATATGCCACATCGTAGTGCTGCCAGTACAAATTATGCCAAACAGTGCCTCTAGTACATATTATGTCACAGTGTCCCCAGTTCATATTATGCCACATTGTACTTTTCCCAGTTTATATTATGCCACATATCTCACTACAGCCCCAGCTAACTCTACAAACGCAGTAATCAAGGAGAAGCCTATTGTATGACAGTGTGGAGCTCAAAGATTAGCTTACCTATGCCTGTGTGGGTAAAACAAGAGCATGAGAGATGGATCATATCAGTGTGGAGCATAACTGAGAGGGAGAGATAGCGATCACCACCTATATAAGCTCTGATAAGTTCCTCTTATCAAGCTGGGCAACGTGTCAATTGTTTAGAGGGCATGGTTGACAACAATATGGCCTGTATCCAGGGCTACCTAAGCCTCTGGGTCCCATAGCAATGGCACCCTCTGGACCCTTTATTGCTACACCCATGGACGCCTATAAAGGAAGAGGTAGAGATTGGGTTGGAGGAAATCTTCACCTATGGAAGAAGCACAGAGGATTAGGGATCATGCTATCCAACAATATATCTCCTCTAAGTACAACATAAAATTACATATAAAGGCTAGTGATAGATGTGGCAGGATGCGCTAACTCTGCCACCCTGTCTGCGGAGTGAAAGGTGGTTTTACTGAATGCTCTGGGGGTTCCTCTTACCATAAGTAACCTGCTATTATAGAGCACTCCTACTGCTGTTCAGCGGGCAATTGACACTCACAGCAATGTAGCATATAATAGCCATTGTGCAGGATTTTCAGGAACAGTAGTTGTTATAACTTAATAGTAATACTTTACTATGCATTATTCATTAATGATAAAAATATGCCACACACACACCACACACAGACACACACACACACTCCAGAAGGAATATATGAATGTGTTTTACATGGGGCTCTGCTTCATTTTATTCTGCTTTGTACACACAGGCTGGCAGTGTGTAATCAGTCCTCTGTCCCTTTAACTAGTCAAGACTCAATCACTAATCTTGCATGTGCATCAGCCTGGACCTATTTACACAGTTTTACTCATAGTGGCAGAATGTGTTTTTTTCCCTGTGTAGGCACTGCCAGGGTAAGGGGGACTTATTGTACAATCCATCGGCCATTATACCCCTCTCTGAGGAGTAGCGTGGAACCATGGGGCCCGGAGAAAGTGCATGTCATAGTGCCCCCCTCTGTACTGAACTGTGCCAGTGGAGTATGGCCAGCCTGTAGGGAAATACTGAAGTGAAGAGAAAAACAGCAAACAGTGGCAGTATCACGCTGGGAGTAGATGTCCAATTGGGGGAATAGAATGCTTTGATGATCTTAAGGTCTTCTTTATTTCTGTATAGCACTGATCATTTAACTTAAATTGACAGAATACATGTGCTAGAGTAAAATTCCACAGGGTGCACAGCTTATTACTGTAATTACTGCCCCAAGCAGCTTTCACTGGCGTGGGAACACCTATGGGAAGCTTCCTCTTTGCAATTTACATTACACCTATATTAATGTGAGCAGGGGTGTAGTGAGGGTGGCTGCAGTGGAGCACCTGCTCCATACGCCTTCTCCGGCAAGGGTGCTGGAGAACAGCCATCAAACGAACAGCAGAGCACCTGCTGAGCTGTGCGTGAAACACATAAAGAGATCAGTGCCTCCAGACAGTAGGCCATGGGACCTGATTCAGACACGGTCACTAGGTTGCGCTTGCTCGCTTGAGCGATTTTTGCCCATCTGCGCATGCGTATAATTCACAGTGCGCGTGCGCAAGCCGCTCTTTGCGATCTGATTTTGGTTGCTCGTAAGCCACTTTCAGGTTGCTGCTTTGAGTGACAGATAGTGCCGTTTGTGGGTGGTAACAGGGGAAGGTGCTGGTGTACAGGGGAGTGGATGTGCGAACGCAGGCGTGTCAGGCCAGCAAAATGCCATTTAAAGGGCGTGCATAATTAGCAACGTAGCGTCAATGTACACCTGCATGTATTTCTGCCTGCACTGTTCGCAGTGCTTGCGGCGGGGTAAGGCAACCTCAGGGGCTGCGAGCAGCTCCGATGGCTCTCAATGTTACCGATTAATCCTACAATTCCCGGAGATGACGTGTGTTGCGAGTGGAAAGGGGGCATCTTTGTACACTAGCGAGCGCTCATTGCCGTAGCTCACTAAGACATAGAGGGCGTCCTTACGCGATGCAGTGTGAGTGCTTAATTTAAATATCCAGCCCCTTTTTGCTTACAAGCGAACGCATCTTGCGAGTGGGTCTGAATGACATCCTTGGTGCGGACAGAGCGGCGGTTGTGGCCACGCCTGCAATATGGAGGCACTGATCTCTTTATGTGCTTCACGCTCTGCTCATCAGCAGGTGATTCCCACCCCCCACCCCTAATCTAATGGATGATTTCCAGCGCCCTGAAACAGTGTGAGGAGGGGGAACTGTGTGTGTGTGTCTGTGTGTGAAGAGGGGTATCTAAGTGAGGAGATCTGAGTGAGGGGGGAGCACTGTGTGTGTGAGGGTAGGGGGGAGAGCTGTGTAAGGGGAGGTGAGCTGTGTAAGGGGGAGAGCTGTGTACAGTAAGGGGGTGAGCTGTGTAAGGGGGTGAGCTGTGAAAGGGGGAGAGGTGTGTATGGGGGTATGCTGTATAAAGGGTGAGCTGTGTAAGGGGGAGACTTGTGGAAGGGGGTGAGCTGTATAAGGGGAAGAGCTGTGTAAGGGGGAGAGCTGTGTAAGGAGGTGAGCTGTGTAAGGAGGAGAGCTGTGTAAGGGGGTGTGCTGTGTAAGGAGGAGAGCTGTGTAAGGGGGTGTGCTGTGTAAGGTGGTGAGCTGTGGAAGGGGAGGTGAGCTATGTAAGGGGGTGAGCTGTGTAAGGGGGTGAGCTGTGTAAGGGGGAGAGCTGCGTAAGAGAGAGAGAACTGTGGCAGGATCTGAATGAGGGGAGATTGTTGTGTGTGTTTGAGGGGAGTAGATATGTGTAAGAAGGAGGAATATCTGAGAGAGTGCGGAGAGCTGTGAAAGAAAAGTATACACTGTATGTATTTATATATACATTAATATGTAGCCCTGAGGTAGTATTTTGCATAGGGTCCTCTGTGATCTTAATCTGGCTCTGGGACTGAACAGAAGGTGGGAAAGGTGGAGCCATGGGCAATAACAAAGAGGGAGGAGGATGCAGTCCCCTCCCATCATCACCTCCTTTTTCTCCTCTTTTCCACCTCTGAGGTGGCTCCCACCTACCACCCTGGCCCTGACATCAGACCGGTTTATCATGAAGGAGAGCTCATGGCAGCTGTGTCCCTGCTGCTGATGGGAGGCCTGAGCTAAGTGCTGATGCTGAAAGCCTCGGTCACGGCACCCGGGACTGGGAGAAGCCTGAGCAGTTTCCACGATTTTTTTTTATCAGAAACTGGCCCATGCACATGTGCAAACAGTTTGCATTATGTACGCTGTTAGCAGAAGCTACTGATGGATGTACAGGCTAATTTTACAATACAGACGTGCCCCAGGTACTCTCGGTGCGTGCCTGCATTGTTGGACCTCCTCTATGCTAGCCTTAGGAGCTACTTAGGAGCGGAAGACATAAAACAGAGCAGGTATAGTTGAGGTTTGGGGAAAGGCAAAGGGTCGATCAGAACGCCACAGCTATGGGGGTGTATGCTAGTGGAGTTCTGATATTGCTAGCAAATGTGCGGCATGAAAGGCATGAAATCAGCCAATATTCATTTACCTGTGCAGTATTCAACTATGAATAATTGAGATCAACCATGACTATGTGACCTACACTGACTCCGGCACAAGAACGTCTTCTGTAAGCTCTAGTGTAGCAACTTGAATTCCTTTTCCAGGATGTTTAAATTATTTTATTCCACTATAGCAGTGCTAAGAATTATCATCTATTAGGTTGAAGAAGCAAACAAAATGTTCTCCAACATTGTAGGAGACTCTACTGGCTTATGGGATGTAATTTGGTCTCAGTCCCGACAAGGAAATCCCAGCAAGGGCTTTAACATAGTCATCGAAATACTGATGCCTATTTTAACCCCGAGAGGATGCCAGACTGATCGTCCTCAGCCGGGATAAGTATACACTTAACCGGGGATGGGGGGGTTAGGTTTAGGCACCCCCAGGTGGACTTAGGGTTAGGCACCCCCCCAGAGAAGGTTAGGGTTAGGCCAGGGGAAGAGGGGGCTAAGTTTAGGCATTTGGGGGGAGGGGGAAACCCCCCGGGAGTGTTAAGTTTAGGGTGCGGAAGGGGGGTTAGGTTTAGGCACTAACGGGGGGAGGTTGGGGGGAGCAGATGGCTGTGTGTTGTGGTAGAACAGAAACACTGGAGGCTGGATGGATGGTGGAAAAAACAAATACGTTTATTTGTATCTGTGTGTGCACATAGAGGGTAGTAGTTGCTCAGAAGGAGGCACAGTGCTCCTGGAAGATAAATGTCTCTTAGATCAGTGGTTCTCAAACTCGGTCCTCAGGACCCCACACGGTTCATGTTTTCCAGGTCACCCAGCAGCTGCACAGAGCAAACATTACTTGCTGGTGCATTTGAATAGATCCACAGGTGGAACTAATTATCTCACTTGTGATTTTGTGAGGAGACCTGGAAAACATGCACTTTTTGGGGTCCTGAGGACCGAGTTTGAGAACCTGTGTCTTAGATGGTTCGTGGCAGCACACACTGGGCCTGATTCAGACCCGCTCGCGAGTGCTGAGCACTCGCAAGCGGGTCGATGTTGGCCAAGTGCGCATGCGCACGAGGGAGGCGGCTCCGTCGTGCGCATGCGCGAGACCCGTATATCGATGGCCAAGCCATTGCTATGGGTCTCGCTACAAAGGGGGCATGCTGTTGATGTTGAGTGATAGCAAGCCCCCTTTGGTGAGTGTGCCGGGGGCGTTGCTGCCCAGACGGAGGCGTACCCATGGGAACGCCTACCATCTGGGGCCGGCCCCACTGACATCACAAGTGATGTCAGTGGGAGTACTTTTGGCTCTGACAGAGCCAAAAGCACTCCAAGGCTTGCGGGAGATGACACCCTACCACAAGGTCTTGACCATCGCGACCATCTTTTTGGCCGCTCGCTATAGCTGTGGGTGGTCACCCACAGCTATGTGAGCGGCCAGGAGGCCACTCTAAAAAAAGAGAGGGAGGGCACTGATTCAGAGCGAGTGCTCTGAAAGAGCATCTGGCTCTGAATCAGGCCCTCTGCCCAGTTGTTGGTGATTTGGGGTGACAGAGTGTATCCACAGTGTGGGGAGTAGGGTCAACCCTTTCAGGGGGCTCCTTGACATGCGGTCCTGACTACTGCATGCTTCCCTGCTGGACCTATGGTCAACAGACTTCTGAACTGGGATGCCCTGTTGGAGGTGATCAGGGGTGCTCCCACTTTGCGGAGTCCCGCACTGGTGAGGAGAATGGGTGCTGACCTACTGGTAGGTGCCCAGGTCCGTTGGTGTGGGATCAGTTCTTCTCAAAGTCCAGTATGATGCTGCGGTGGGGGACGTGCACTGTTATAGTGGCTCACGTCCGTGAATGCAGTGCAAGTGAAACCTGTGCTGCATGTGGTGGTGTGGTGAGCGCGTGCAGTGCTGTCTTTTGGCAGAGGCTGGGGCTGGTGTGAGTGGGGACCAGCGTCCGGTTAAGCGCCGCTGCTGCCATTCAGGTGCCCGGATTGGGGCGGATGTAGATACAGGTGGGTTCAAGATGGGTAGGTGTTTGGGGGTCTCCAATGCGTTTTGGCACAGGTGCCTTCTTCAAGGAGGTCAGTATAAGCCTAGCGTGCTTTACACTGACTCCGGGAGCCATTTTAAATATGTACCCGCAACCCGCCCGGAAGCAGCAGCTTACAGAAGTCACTGCTTCGTAAATTCTCCCCTTCGTCCCTTATGTTAGTTATCTGAAAATGCTGAAAAGATTTGATTAAAAAGAAACATCCCAAGGTAGTTGAATGGACACCCATTGTGAGCTGGCATTCCAGTCATTGAAACAGTCCTTAATACTTTCCAGGGCTAAAAATGCCTTGCAATAAAACTTTGCTGTGCAAACTAATGCGTTTCAGTACGGCCTTTGAGCAGTACTTAGCCAGGAGGGGCCAAATGGGCAGGATGACCTTGTGGACTATTAAGCAAAAAAATTCTACAATAGCAAGTGGAACACATACTATAACACTATAAACCAGCTACCCCTGTACAAATAATATTATACAGCTGCCCCCTGTACATATAAACTATACATATGCCCCCCCTGTGCAAATAGCACTATACACCTGTCACCACAACCATCCCTAGTATATCAAGACTTACCAGTCTTGGTTAGTTCACCTGGCCTCAGCCCTCCATCTGAACCAGCAGCAGCCAGAAAGGATCAGCCAAGGTGGTGCACGCACTCATCATGCTACCAGATTCCTTTTGTGCTTGTCCAGGCTGCAGCGCAATCTTCCATCGGGGATCCTGGGTTGTCAGAGATATCCAAGTACAGACAGCTGGCACAGAGCTTCCCTGACTAGCAGCCACTGTATGGTGAAAGTAGTCTGTGGCAGCCAGCAGCCTGCCTGTGCGCGGAGTGCTGAAGATGGGTACTGGATGCTCCTCCTCCTCCTCCCCCCATTGTAGTGGCTGGTGAGCATAGCAGGTTCCGTCCCCAGGGCAACCCACACTATGCAGCAGCCTCAACCTTAGTTTTGCCCTTGGTTTCCTAGTACAAAGCATAACATTGACCACAGCATTCGAGAAACTCATGGCCTTCAGGAGGGCTGTCTCAAGAGCCACCTCATCAAAGTCGGTAAATGAAGATCCTGATGTAGAAAAGTGCCTTGCGAGAGAAGATCCAACCTTAGGGGAAGCCACCAATGTGGTGCCACCAACATGCATCTGAGAACGGCATCCCATGCCCTTGATGGACAATCTGAAATGACCAGGGTGATGATCTTGGCCTCTAGTTTCAGCTTGCGGTTGACACAAGGCAGTAAGAACATTGGAGGAAAGAGATAAATTAATGGGAAGGTCCAAGGGACTGACAGTGCATCCAGTAAAAAAACACTCTGGTCTAAAATCCTGGAACAGTAGCGAGGCATCTTGGGATTCAGATGGGACGCAAATATGTCTATGGAGGGGTGGACCAAATAGTTCATGAGCTGTTGTACATCTTGATGGCTAAGATAGTCTGCCTCGAAATTTTTTACTGTCGGAATGTAGACTGCTAACAGAGTTGGGAGAACTGTTCTGCCAATCAGAGGCTTCTGCTTACTTCTTGCATGACTTGAAGGCTCCTTGTACTTCCTGGATGATTTATGTAGGCGATGGCCCTGGCTTTGTCTGAGCAGACTTTCACCAGAAGGCCTTGTAAATTGCCCGCATTTCCAATATATTGATGGAAAGTTGGGATTCCTGGTCCATCCAATGGTCCTGGAAGGTTATCTCTAGAGTGACTGCTCCCTAACCCTGGAGGCTGGCATTCGTAGTGAGTAGAGTCCACTCCCAAATGAGAAATAAACATACTTCATCCAAGTGAGAGGTCTGAAGCCACCAGAGGAGCGAGACAATAACCTCAACCGGGACTTGATCTGAATGTGAGATCTGTTCCACTTGGTCAGAATTTCCGATTGGAAGGTCATGGAATGGAACTGGGCAAACTCTACCATTTTAAAGGTACTGTAGAGACCATTTTGCTTAGAACACTCATGCAGAGATGTGCCAACTCTCTCTATAAATGGAGAATAGATTGTATCACATTCCAAAAGGAACAAGTTATACTATGGGACATATTCAATTGGGTTTCGTGAATAGCAAAAATCCCGCACCTGCGAAGTTTTACCTGCAGGTGCGGGATTTTTTCTATTCAATTAGGTGCGTGTTTTTAGCATTTTCGTGTGATTTTTCTCAAAATCTTTATTTTTTGGGAAAATCACTGGGACTTGCTCTGGGACCCTGGTGGTACCCCCTGAGGACTAATTAAGCAATTGGAAGTATCCAATTAGCTTAATTAGTCCATAATTACTCACCTTCTGCAGCGCTGTCTTCTGCATCTTCTTCATCCAGAGTCGGAAGCCGGGTCCTCTGCTGCAGGGTGAGTATGGCAGTGTGTGTGAGTGTTTGTAAGTGTGTATGAGTGTTGTGTGTGTGACCCCCCCCGGTGTGTGGCCCCCCCAGTGTCTGTGTGTCCCCCCTGGAATGGGCGCTGGGAGAACTACATCTCCCAGCAGTCCTTACCCCTCCCACCAGCCCCTGGAGCTTATCAGCAGCCCCCGGGGCTCGCAGCAGCCCCCTCTCCAGTGAGAAGATGGAGAGGAGGCCACAGGGAGCCGTGGAGACCACCGGAGACCCCCGGCCAGGTAAGTGAAGGTTTTTGCTTTTGAACACTGAAAACCCTGCAACCATTTTTTTAAATTGGATACTGCGGGCATCGAGAACGCACATACCCATGGTATTCCAAAATTGGCCGTGAGGTTTTTTACCTCGCTAAACCTCGCGTCCAATTGAATATGCCCCTATAGGAGAAAAACCCTCTGGACTAGAGTGTCCAAGAGGACCCCCAAGTGTACCATTTGCTGAGAAGGCACAAGGCTGGATTTGCACTAATTGAGGAGCCACCTGTGGGACTGAGGGATCTGAATTGTCAGGTTGAGGTGTTCCTGCAGAGTATCCACTTACTGGGCTGCAATGCAAAGTTTGTCTAGATAAGATTTTATCCGAATCCCCTGAAGTTGCAGAGTGGCCGCCATTACTGACATTACCTTGGTGAACAGCCAAAGAGCTGCCGATACCCCAAAAGGCAAGGCCCATATTCATATTCAAGAAGAACACAAATCAGAAAAAGCTTTGATGTCCGTCCCAAATTGGGATATGTAAATAAGCAAAGTCATAACGGGGTGTAAGATCACCCTGTGTCAGTTCGTCCCCTTACATCATGTGGAGGTGGCGGGGCCAGCAGCACCAGTAAGTGCAGTGCTAGTTGGAGCATCCTTTGATTGCAGGAGGTTGTGGTCTCTTCATATTCCTGGGTTCATGCACTTGAGCAGCTGGCTGTGGAGGAATCAGCTAGGCACAGGAGTCTTGGAGGGAGTCCTTAAGAGGGGGAGTAGACAATGGGTCCAGAAAGGGAATACACAGATTTAAGGCCAGTTTGAATCTTCCTGTCCATAGTAGGGTCCTTTAATGAGGAAGCTGTAGGGATAGGTAATGTGGAGCTTTTAATCAATCGCGTAAAATGGGAACCTACTGCTGGGGGAGCCTCCCATTTTGTGCAAGGAGACTCCTGGGCAAGGGCAGAAGACCTACCTGATGTAATATGACACGTTGTACATAGTCCGTCCTGGACAACATCCTCCTCATTCAAGCTTGCTGCCCAGGATTTGCATCAGAACAATGTAGGTGCAGTCGCTTGCTTGCTACTTTTACCTTTGTCAGGGCCGTATTAAAAATGGGGCGGGTGGAGCTGCAGCTCCAGGCCCCCAATGAAAATAGGCCTACGGCATCTCATGCAGAAAGTGCTGAAGGAAAATATTTTTTCCTGTCTCTACCAGTGGACTGCGGACATCAGGAGATCGCCAGCCTACTCAGACCTGAACAATTCAAAAGCTCCGCCCATCCAGACGGGTGCCAGAAACAATGAACATTTACTTGAGGCGCTCCAATAGAAGCCCTGCACATTAGCTTTACCTGCTCATTGGTGCTCAAATCTTCCCCACCAACCACCAGAAGCACACCCATTCCCCCTGCTCATCAATGTCCCTGTCACCTGAAGCTCCGCCCATCACGCTGGGTGCACCAAGCTCTGCCCCAACCAACCGAAGCTCCATCCCCAACCAACCAAAGCTCCACCCATTCACCCTCAGCAACTTCGCCAAGCGAGAGAGCTCTTGCTGTAGAGATGCAGACTAGGCAGAGCTGCCTGCTGCACGAGGGTGGGAACATGCAATACCAAAGATCTTTCTCACAGGTCAGTGCATACTTGCAGACTACTGGAGGCAGCCAGGACAGCAAGGCAGGAGTCGTGGGGTGGCAGAAGTGGACAGTGTGGGGGCATGTCAGAGTGATCATTTCATTATGTCCACACCCCCAGGACCATCAACAGCTCTGCCGGTGCTCAGTACTGGGAGGGGGCAAGGCCAACTCAAGGAGGTGTGGTCAGACCTCCTTCAAAAAAATATAATATATTTGTGACCGCACGCATCACACAGGGGGGCGCCGGCATAGCAGACGAGTGTGTATATATTTTCACAGTTATGCGCAATACCACGTCATTTACACGGTTTAGGCAGGTAGCAACTCAGGTCTTCAAAATGAGCGTGTCCTTTTGGATATGCTGCAGTCAATTAGATCTGGCTGTGTCAGACCTCATCCTGATGCCAATGAATTGCCCCACTTTAGTTCAGTCGTCTCATGCCGCACCAGTAGGTCACTGGTGAGGAATGGTGCTGTGCTGCCAGGATGACCCCCAATAGGTCCCACTAACACAGAGCGGGGGCAAGCCTGCTGGACCAATAGTTGCCTACCCTTGCCATATTCAGTGGGGATGGGAGACTATTGAATTCCCATTGCTTGCCCCAGACTCTGTAAAGCAGCTCTGGAAAGGCTGCCTTATCATTCCCTTTGTACTCCTCATTTGCTCCCCAGTGGTGAATGTTTTTGGGCGCTCTGCCTTTTTCACTGTCGGTGCGGAGAAGCAGCATCAGCTGGCTCACCTCAGTAAAAAAGCAACTTCAAGGACCAGGCGGACATCTCAAATCTGTCATGGTCTTAAAGTATGAGGAGTGTAGTAAGCTCAGGTGCACATACTTTGGTAAGCTTTTAAACTTGTATCCTCCACCACCCACTCTCCCCGCACACACACATTCCGCTGTCAGTGGCTGATGTGTGCCACATGCTGGCATTCCGACTGATGTCCTGCAGAACTGTTGTGATATGCATTTCCACAACAGCTGTGTGTGTAGATTGGGGTTTCTAACTTGGGGGGGCGATTTAATTCAACATGAATTGAATAGCACCGGGAGCGAGCTCCCGGAGCTCTTCAATTCAGTGCGCTGTGTGGTCGGAGAATGCTGGTTATCGTGCCTATTGCGACTTAACAAGGGTGTTAAGATGCGTTAACCGGCATTCTCTGACCAAAGTGCAGGGCGCGTGGCTGTTAGCGCCGCGCTAAGCAGAAAAACAGCTGCACACCTGGCACTTTGGTCGGATTTCTCCTTGTATCCCCAGGGTGCGAGAAGAAATCCTTAGCGCACCCAAACAGCACGGTGAATTAAAAAGCTGCGGGAGCTCCCTCCCACGGCTATTCAACGTTGCATTGAATTGAATAACCCCCTTGGACTGATACAGCAAATCCCCTGATAAAGTGACTTCTCCTTTTCAATGTGGCATAATGTGTATCTCTCACACCATGATTTTGCATTATGTGTACTCGGGGTAATGCAATGTGGTATAATGTGCATCGGGGGCACTATGTTGTGGAATAATGTGTATCTGGGAGACCATGATGTGGCATAATGTGTATCAGAGGCACTATGATGTGGAATAATGTGTATCTGGGAGACCATGATGTGGCATAATGTGTATTTGGGGTAATTCAATGTGGTATAATGTGCATCGGGGGCACTATGATGTGGAATAATGTGTATCTGGGAGACCATGATGTGGTATAATGTGTTTCGGAGGCACTTTGATGTGGCATAATGTGTATCAGAGGCACTATTATGTGGCATAATTTGTATCGGGGACACTTTCATGTGGCACAATGTGTATCGGGGGCACTACGATGTGGCATAATGTGTATTGAGGGAACTATGATGTGGCACAATGTATATCGGGGATACTACGATGTGACATAATGTGTATCGGTGGCATTATGATGTAGCACAATGTATCGGAATACTACAATGTGACATAATGTGTATCGATGGAACTATGATGTAGAACAATGTGTATTGGGGATACTACACTGTGGCATAATGTGTATTGGGGGCAATAAAAACAATGTTAATGATCATTTTAGCATCCTCAGTGTGTCGTTATGTAAAAATCTCTGGTGTAAGGAAAGAGGAAAAGCGAGTTTTGGCAGCGGGGAGGACAGTTGTATGTGCATGTGGCTGTATGTGCATAGATTTGATTCTTCTATTTTGCCTTTGGAAGATATTATAAATACAAATTGAATAGCGGATGACTTAACTCTTAGCCAGGGCCATCCAATCTTCAATCTTCAAAGCGGGAGCTGGAAGATGCCCGGCTCCGGCAGTGGGAGCAGCAGCCGATGAGTCAGTCTGACTCTCATCAGCTGCTAAAGCAAACACACAGCTGCCGACGCCGGCGGCGGCTGTGTGTTTGGCACTGTGTAGTGCTGACCGAACTCTGTCCGGTCAGCGCTACACACGCGGTGCAGCTGTGTCACAGAGACACAGACTGCCCGCAGCCCACATGGTACACAGCTGAAGCGCCCTCCACTATATGGCGCCCTACGCAGCTGCGTACCATACGTAAGTGGGCAGAATTAGAATTTCTGCGGCGATCGCAGGTGTCCGTGCAGGGGATGGGACTTAATGACGTGATTCGCGTCATCTGGCTCTGCCCCTATTTAAATCTAAGCCAATCGAGGGCATTTTACCACAAGGGGGCGGGGTTTAATGACGTGCATCGTCGGGCCCCGCCCACATCTCCACCCACCTGCCTCTCCCCCCAAGGCTTCTCCCGGGGAAGAGACAGCAAAGGTAGGCAACCCTGATGTATGTAAAGATAGATAGATAGATAGATAGATAGATAGATAGATAGATAGATAGATAGATAGATAGATAGATAGATAGATAGATAATGTGTGTGTATCTATATTTGTGCATACTTCATATAAGCGATGAGGGGACAGAGATTTAAGTGGTTGATGGTAGGCAGTAGCTATGCCCTCCATGGTGCTAGCCACACCCCACAGTACAGACCACACACCCTGTGTATACCTCACCCCCATATCCGAATTTCCACCGCTTGCGGCATCACAAAATAGGCCCTTCAGAAATTTCAGCTCCAGGCCCATCTGGACCTTAATCTGGCCCTGACCTTTGTTAGACATAGTCGCAGAGTATACACTAATATCATACTTGCCGACATTTCGGCAGGGGAATCCGGGAGGGGGCTGGCAGGTACGTCCAGCAGGGAGGATGGGGGCGGGTCAAATAGGCGGAGCGGGGGCAGGCCGACGCGATCGCGTCATCGTGGCCCCGCCCCTGCTTTATAATGCCAATATTACTGGCATTATAAGGCAGGGGATGGGGCTACGATGACGTGATTCAGCACAAATCGCGTCATCACACCCCCGCACCGCCCACTTTTACGGATGGCACGGGGGTTAGAGGGGTGCCGGCGTCCATTCTGGGGGACTTGCCTAGTCTTGCGGGGTGTCGGGAGCGGCACCCGATTTTGGGGAGGCTCCCGTCAGTCTCGGGAGAGTAGGCAAGTATGACTAATATGCAACAGAATACACCAAATACATAATGCGTATGCAAACACTATTATGCGACTGAATACACCAAATACAAATGGGTATGCAGACGCTATTATGCAACAGTGTATACAAATGGGTATGCAGTATAGTGATCCTGCCTATGCTTAAATAAACTGCAGGATAGCACAGCGCAGAATATGGTACTGTATAGAGTGCAACCAAACAGTATGTGACAGCCTTCACATTTATAAGTAAAAGTGAAGTATAGTAGACCTTGAATATACCGGTATCATAGGGTTATAGTGAGAGGAAAGGGAATCGCATAGGCTGACAGATTAGAAAAATCATACAGATAGCGCTAGCAAAAGTCACATACTATGCAGAAAAACACTAACTGCAAAAGGGCGCTACATTCAACTACTCATATGCAATGTCTGGTAGGGTCTAAATAACCTGACTCCTGGGAGAGGTATGTAGGGGGATCGGACCCAGCGTTTTCCAGAGAGAGCTGTGGCTGAGCCTGCAGAAAATGGCCGCCAGAGACCTCTGAGGGGGCCGGGTCCGAGGAGGAGAGCAGCTCAGAGCGGGGTGGAATGGCGCCTTGAGGTGAGGGAGGAGCCGCTATAATAGGGAAAGCTGACCTCCCCTAGCTGATTTTTGACCATGGGGACGCTGGATTCCCGCACCATATGCACCCTATCTAGTGGATCATGCGGTCGAGGCCGGTGTTCACTCTCAGCACCTCCACAGGCTACCGCAAGCAGTAACTCGCCTTACTTGTCCTCTGAGTCTGAGTTGCAGTCTGGGGTCCTCCGCGGGGGCGGCTAGCAAGATCCCCGGGAGCCACGCCAAAAGTACCAAGCGATGCTGTGGAGTTGCAGCGCCCGGAGGTGTGATGGAGTGGCAGCACAGACGTCCCTAAGGACAAACGAATAATTTATGAACAGTGCTATAATATTTATATTATGATACGTAATGTTACAAAATTGGTTCCATAATCTACTGATAGGAGTTGACATCTCCATTGAACTAGCTGCTTATTTGACAGCGCCTACTGAGTTCCCCTTTCCCCATTTTTCCTTTATTAATCTGTGCTTTGCTAAGTCCTTAAGGACAGTCTGATGATGAACACTCAGTAATAAAGATAAATACAATTAGAAAACTTAAAAATAAAGCTTTGGGCTGCATAAAGCAGCCACTATTATACACGGTGATCTGAGCTCTTGACGGACACCAAGCAAACTGATTGGCCTCAGGCTCAGGGGCGGGGTTTAGGGGGGAGGGACCGCTGCATCCTGACAGTTGAAAGCTTAACTGTTTGGTGTCTGGTCCTTATCAACCACCTACACCCCATGGTATCCCTGTGGATCCCTATGGACCCTGAAGAAGAAAGACAACAGTATATTGGTGGCTGTTGGTCCCGGGGGGGAAGCAGCCATCATGCAGAGACTGAGGTAAGGGAGCCGGTGACAGGCACTGCTGCTGTTGGTTACAATGCGGCTGCACCAGACATGTCAGACTGACAAGTGCAGGGGTGGTGGCCACGGCTTTTGCAAACTGTGGTTTCCACTAGTGTTCAGTAAAATAATGACATCAGAGACATCCTTATTAATGCTAATTCAGTCTGTGTAGTCACCAGGAACCAGTGCCGTATGCCTCTGTGATATTACTTGTTACTGGTAAATTAGCAACTACCTTCTCATGAATATACAGTGGTTAGCACTACTGCCTCTCAGTGCTGGGGTCATGGGTTATATTTGAACATGAGTTCTATATGTGTGTGGTTTATATGTTCTCCCCATGTTTGTGTGGTTTCCTCCAGGTGCCTTGTCTTCCTCCCACAGTCCAAAATCCTACTATGTATTAGTGTATTTGTGGGGTGGGAAACGTAGATGGTACGATCCCCAGGGCTTATGCACGTCTTGCTGCTAAATGTGAAGACCTCAAGTTCTAAAGGTCTTATCATCTCTGCTGGTAATGCCCTAACATAAACCTTATGAGATCTAAGTATGATGCTATGTAACAAGAACATAATAAAATAATGTTACAATGAAATTCAATTGTGAAACGTAATGAATTGAAACCATTAAAATCACCAAAGATGTTTATTTAATTGGTAAGATGTAATTTGATAAGTGGCCGATGGTGTTAGTTGACAAGCAGCAAGGTGACGGCTTCGGCCCAAGCGGATCTTTTCATCACCTTCTATGGGCACATTCCAGATGGACGACAGAATGTGCGCTAAAATGAGCTGTAGTCTTGATCTACAAGGAAATCAAATAAAGTTTCAGATCATCAATTCATAGGAAGAATTAAACGTTTATGTTTTAACAATAGTGAGAATACTCTAAAAATAACAGCAATGAAAGGAAAATATAACCAGAATACAATTCCCCAAAGAATTCTAATGAAAAGTATGTAATGACAAAGGGCCTGATTCAGAGCCGGACGTTATTTGCGAACGGTCGTTCAGAAAAAGGGGCCGGCTATTTAAATTGAGCGCTCGCTCTTTGCGGTCTGTTGACGCCTCTATGTCTGAGCGAGCGAACAAAATATGCGCTCGCTATTTTGTAAAGACGCCCCCTGGCCGCTCGCATCATACGTCATCTCCGCTATTTATTTGATTAATCGAGTACATCGAAAGGCGTATGAACTGCTCGCAGTGCTTGTGGTTGTATTTTCCTACCGCAATCATGCGAACAGTTCAGGCTAAGAAACAACCAAGTGACGTGGCCGATGACGCTGCTTTGTTAATTATGCACACCCTTAAAATGCCCGTTTTGACCTTTTGGCACGCCTGCGTTCGGATCTCCACTCCCCGTTTTCAAGCACCTTCCCCTGTTACCACCCACAAACGCCTCTTTCTGTCACTCAAATTAGCAGGCATTCGCTATTTTGCGAGCACACAATTTCCGACCGCAATGACTGGTTCGCGCATGCGTATTACAACCCATACGCATGCACAGTTGTGCGAACATCGCTCGGAACGAACGAGCGGCCGCTTACGAGCGGCCCAAAGTTCTCCTGAGTATTTGAGACACTATCCTAATAGACCTTGGGCCTGATTCAGACCCACTCGCGAGCGGCTGTACGCTCGCAAGTGGGTCAATGGTCTGCACTGAGCATGCGCACGACGGAGGGAGCTCCGTCGTGCGCATGCGCCAGACACGACGAGCGAAGGACTTTCCTTCGCTCGTTGTGTCCGATCAAAGGGGGCGTGCTGTCAATGTTGATTGACAGCACGCCCCCTTTGGTGGGCGTGCCGGGGGCGTGCCTCCCTGACGGGGGCGTTCCCACGGGAACGCCTCCCGTCAGAAGCCGGCCCACTGACATCACTAGTGATGTCAGTGGGAGTGATTTTGGCTCTGATAGAGCCAAAATCACTCCGGAGCTTGCGGTTGAAAACCTCAACCGCAGGCTCCGGCTCGCAATTTCGATGGTCGCGATGGTCACGACCATCGCGGCCATCAAAATGCACGCTCGTATAGCCTGTGGGTGGTGACCCACAGCTATACGAGCGTCCAGGAGGACGCTCCATGAAAAAGGAGCCCGGCCCTCATGCAGAGCGTGCGCTCTGCTCAGAGCGTACGGCTCTGAATGAGGGCCCTTGTTCTATAAAACTGTCTTTCAAACCCCATGGAGTGGTTGTGGATATGGAGTATTAATGTACATATTATATAACTTCACCTGAGTATACTGAAGAATTGTTACTGATATACTAAGATCTGCTTTATATATATATATATATATATATATATATATATATATATATATATATATATATATATATATATATATATATATATATATGTTTGCAATACACCAGCTTATATAGTTACAGTTATGGAGAAATTAAGATCTACAATATTGATCAGAATGGACTCTTTAGTATAGTAGCCAAAAGGAAGGAGGGTCCTGCTAGTGAGAGCTTACATTACATTACATTACATTACATTCAAAAGGGAAAAGATTGAAGTAGTGGCACAAGGGGGTGACATGAAGAGGGTAAGGATTTGGGGAGGAGGTGACAATGGTAACTACTCTCACATCCCCAAGGGCAGTATTAATTAAATAGAAATAAAGGAGCATATTTTACTACAAGGATAGTTTAATTCTAAAACATTATAACGAATGACTAAATATATGATATATTATTGGAATGTAATATATTTTTTTCCAGTTTTATCTGGAGGTTTTTCATGCTTATGTTCACATTTCTTTAGTTTTATATATGTAGCTTATCTTATGGACCTGTCCACTGCTGGACACAATAAATCTAAAACTGACAATTATTTTTATGTAATTTACAACTATAATGGCCTATGGGCCTGATTCATTACAGATCGCTATTGCTAAAGCATATGCAGATGGGCAATAGTTACGTACTGCGCATGCGTATGCATCTCAGCGCACGTTTGCGAAGACAATACTGTGATCGCACTGCGATCAAAGAGACCATGCAGAGTAATTGACAGGCAGTGAGCATTTGGGGGTGGTGAAGGGGGGGTGGTTGGCGAAACGCAGGCATGCCGGACCAAATGAGCGTGCATAAATTAGCCAGTGTGACTGCATACACAGCTTGAGTACTTACTGCGTGCAATGAGGTTAGTTATTTCTAAGTAGGGAAAGGGCTGCTGTAATTCTGCGTGGGGGTCGATCGTACTCGATGTTACCAATGTTTATGGAGGTTTGCTAGGTATTACAGATGTGAGATAGCGGTTGTGGGAGGCAGTGGGCGTCTATGCTGGCAGTGCTACGGTATTGTGATAGCATTAATTAGCATATTATCTCAGCAGACCTGCGTGTGATTATGGAGCAGCGATTGCAATAGCGATCCTTAATGAATCAGGCCCTATGTCTCTGCCTGGTCATTTCCAGTACAAGAAACTTATTTTCCCTTTCTCCAAATTGTGTATAAATTATGAGACACGAGGAGTAATATGAGATGCAAATGTCAGCGTAATAAGAAATATATTGGTATGACAAATAGATGTATAAATGGGATGTAAGGGCTCAGAATGCCAGTGCCGGAATCCAAACACCAGTCAGAATCCCAATGCAGGCATCCCGACAGTAAGTATTGGGGTAGGGAGAGGGTTAGTGGTTAGGCACTAGGGGGAGGTTAGTGTTAGGGTGCAAGGAGGGAGGGGTAGGATGAGGATACTTACTGACAAGTGTCAGTATGCTAACCCTGCCCGGATGCCGGCTTTGGGATTCTGACCCCCGGGATCCCGAGTGTCGGCATCCCGTACCCAACCCATATAAATGCTAGGTCATAAGGAAAGTGAAAGTAGCCACACTGAGAGCACTTACGTTATTGCCAGATATTTCCTTGGCATAGAGATCACGGGGGGCAATTTATGCCGCAAACTCCTAAAAAGAGAAAACAGACACCATGGTACCTAAATGACTCCATGAGAACATTATACAAATAAATGAGGCTGATTCATTTCATTTGGACATTGTCCTCCTCATTTTATACTCATAGAAATAAAAATATATTACAATGACATTTGAAATAAAATGTAATATGCTCTATGATAGTTACTGAGATGCAAAGATTAGTATATGAATGGGATCCATAACTAGATATTATGGCAGAGCCGTAACTAGACATTGTGGTGCCGGGATCAGTATGATTTGCGGCCGGCGGTTCAAATTCCGACAGCAGAAGCCCGGCAGTGAGATCCCGACAGGTAAGTATTTTTTGTATTTACTAACCTAAGTCTCCCAGGGGGTGCCTAACCCTAACCTCCCCCCGGGGGTGCCTAACCCTTAACCCCCCTTCCCCTAGCCTAACCCTAACCTCCCGGCTGGGTACCTAACCTCAAGAACCCCGGGAGCCCCTAACCTATCCCTCCCCCCCACGGCTGTCCGCGCCCGGCTTACCTTCTATCGGTAAGACGGGTGTCGGGCTCCCGGCGTAGGTCTAATGACAGGCATCGGGATTTTGATGCTGGTCATTAGACACTTGCCGGGATTAATAAATTACGGAACTAATAGGTTACGGAAAGTGAATAATAATCTGCAGGATATTTTATTATTGTGTGTTGGAAGTGATTGCCTATACTTTTTTCATGTAACAAAAGTTAATTGATGTATTAAGTGAAGAGAGGTGTTTTTTTAATATATGTATTTTTTTATTATATGTATGGAAAGTATTTAACTGCAAGATACTATATAAATCCAAACTAGTTATCAATTTGTGGAAGTATATTATGAATTATTGGCTGATTTAATAGTGTTTATAATTATAATAAATGTAATATTTATTTTGACTAATTGAATGGCGCTTTCTTTTATGAAAATCTCATGAAACTCGTTTATGTTCTTAAATTACATTATTAACATGAATTCTGCTGTGTAGATTAAAAATATCCCCATGGTCTAAAGTACTATAGTTAAAATGGTTTATATGTCAGTATGAGGGCACTTTGATATTTAGAACCTATTTACCTGCTGCACTGGAGTCCAGTGTGTCCAAGTGACACTCACACTGGGCCCTTTCTGTGTAGGATACTGGTGCCGGACCTGTCATGTTGCCTGCCAGTACCGCCGTGTCCTGCGCGCCCATTCCTACTTCCAACAAAAAGCTCCTCTTGGAAATGTGGGAGCTGAGGAGAGATGTCATGGATTCTCTCCCATCCTTGCAGACGGGTCTGGAGGTGGAATAACCTGAGAGGGACAGGCAGGGCTGCTGCTGCAGTAAAGTAGCCGGGTACATAGCTACTAATACATAGCAGTGGCCGCTAAGTGGCAAATAGAGATTGCGTCAGGCAGCTGGTTCCACCCTCAGGGCATGTTGCACTCTGGGTCTGATTCAGAGTCACTTGCTAGATGCGATCGCTCGCACGATGTGTATACAAATTGCGTAGGCAGTGCAATCGCAAAGCAATGCATTAGCACGCCCAGCATTTCTTAGACAACGATCACATAGTGTATGCAGACACCCACCAGCCTGTTTTAGGACACCAACTTGTGCACATCATGTCCAGGAAGTGTATGCAACCATCGGTACATCGGATGCTATTGCAGCCCTTGAGGTTGACCATACCCTGCCGCAAGCACCGCGAGCACTTCAGTGTAAAACAAGCCAGGTGACGTGTACTATGATGCTGTCTTTTAATTATGCAAACTTCTAAAATGCCATTGAGATGCTCAGGCACGCCTGCGTTTGCACCTCACACACTTTTTAATGGCCAGCCCCTGTTATCACCTAGAAACGGCCTCTCCTGTCACTCACTCTGCTGGGATGTCTATGTGCAGCGAGCTAATAATACATTGTGAACTTTCACTAAGGTATGCACATGCGCACTGCTATGCATGCACACAATGCATACACACTGCATACCATCGACAGCAGCGAGAGTATCTTCTTAGTGAGCGGGTCTGAATCAGGCCCTCTGTGCAGAGGCAATGGCCGCAATGCCCTAGTTACGGCCCTGTATTAATGGTATATGATTAACATTTAAATAGAACTAGCTGCAAATATTTCCTAATAATCTATTCTTATCTATAAATTACACTATTTTTCATTATGTAAAATTTGTAGCCATAATGCCCATTGTTACATATTGTTAAAGTGATATCAGCACAAAGTACGTACGTACATTTCATAAGAACAATGTCCCTGGAACTGAGCCTGTTGTCCTACCAGTCCGGTCCTATGGAAAAGAATACAGAAATAGTACAGTTACTATTGTGTCTGGTATATGTTGTGCATCAGTTAGTCAATGGATTATAGTTTGTAAATTTGTAAGTACCGTATATACTCGAGTATAAGTCGACCCGAATATAAGCCGAGGTACCTACTTTTACCCCCAAAAACTGGGAAAACTTATTGACTCGAGTATAAGCCTAGGGTGAGAAATGCAGCAGCTACTGGAAGTAATCCTCCCCCCTGGTAGTGCCCCCAGTAGTAATATCCCCCCCTGGTAGTGCCCCCAGTAGTAATCCCCCCCTGGTAGTGCCCCCAGTAGTAACCCCCCCGGGTAGTTCCCCCAGTAGTAGTAACCCCCCTGGTAGTGCCCCCAGAAGTAATATCCCCCCCTGGTAGTGTCCCCAGTTGTAATCCCCCCCTGGTAGTGCCCCCAGTGGTAATATCCCCCCCTGGTAGTGCCCCCAGTAGTAATATCCTCCCCTTGTAGTGCCCCCAGTAGTAACCCCCCCTGGTAGTGCCCCCAGTAGTAATCCCCCCCTGGTAGTGCCCCCAGCAGCAATCCCCCCCTGGTAGTGCCCCCAGTAGTAATCCCCCCCTGGTAGAGCCCCCAGTGGTAATTCCCCCCTGGTACTGCCCCCAGTAGTAGCCCCCACCCCAGTAGAGAGACGTACCGGTAATCAAAAAATAAAAAAAACCAGTTACCTGAAACCCCGCTCCTGGTCCCGACGCTGCTACCGGCTCCTCCGGCTGCTTTGCATTATGGGAGAGACGTCGTGACATCATGACGTCTCTCCCATTACCCACTGCGGGAGCCGGAAGATGGCTCCCGCAGTGGGAACAGCAGCAGCCGGAAGATGGCTCCAGCACTGGGAGCAGCAGCAGCCGATGAGAGTCTGACAGACTCTCATCGGCTGCTAATTACAACAAACACACAGCTGGCGGCACCGGCGCCTGTGTGTTTGGCACTATGTAGTGCTGACCGAACTCCGTCCAGTCAGTGCTACACACGCGGTGCAGCTGTGTCACAGAGACACAGTCTGCACCGCGGCCCGCATAGTACGCAGCTGAGTGAGGCGCCCTCCAATATGTGGCGCCCTACTCAGCTGCGTAACAGGAGAACCTGCCCTGGTCCTGGAGCATCACTCGAGTATAAGCCGAGGGGGGCTTTTACTCGAGTATATACGGTATATACCAATATTTGTTCCTGTTGTTCCCAGACCAGTCACTTCCTTTGCCTAATCTGCATTTCAGCCCTATGCAATATGTACTCCATTACAGCATATCCCCAGGCAGCCTTTTTTATTTTTTTGACATATTGCACAACTGTAATATGTACACACGTCCCAACCATCCCAGCATGGTAACTTGTGGGGTAACTACATTTGTATTGCTGTGATAAGCTGTGATGCAGATTGTCAGTCCACAACTACAGACGTGTCCACATACATCTATCCTCCGTGCGCTACAAGTTGCGCCACATAACGCTGGAGCTTCGTGTGACTTGGCAGCGCCGAGCATCTTTTGTGCGACTTTGTACCTTCAAATGTGTCTTATTCACACAGTGATGCAAATACATAGCACAAGCATCTTCTACTGATTAAAATGATATGCAGCATGTCTATGTTCTCTGTGTGTCTGCGGGTGTATCTGCCTGCGAAACGCTACGTTACAGTGTTACAGCCGCTGACACTGTAACGTAGCGTTTCACATGCAGATGCATCCGCCCTCGCTCACAGAACATTCTGCATATCATTTTAATCAGCAGAAGATGCTTGTGCTATCTATTTGCATCACTGTGTAAATAAGACACATTTGAAGATAAAAAGTTGCACAAAAGATGCTCGGCGATACCGAATCACACCACGGCATGGGGTGACTAGAAGGGCTGTTTAACGCGCAAGGAGGCTAGAGGTAAGAGGACCCATCTGTATGATAAACAGATCCCTTAACTTTTTAATTACATGGTACAAGAATACCTGGAGGACGAGTCTCAGCTGAACATTGGTTGCTCTGGCGCCTTCAGGGATTTTGTGGGCCAGACTAAGATGGTGCACCTTTACCTGCAGGAGGAAGGGTGACAGCATAGAGTTAGTGACTGGGCACTGCACACTCAGAGAAAACAGGGAGACAGGAGATTATGGATGGGTAACCTATGTATCCTCACACAGACATGTAATACCACAGGTGTAGCTTTTATCACTGATTTAGCCTGTAGTATATATTATTAAAATATTGTAATTTGCAGCTGAATTTCTAATATAATTTCAATATTTAATTCTATAATACTACAATGGATGACTAGATATATTATATATAATTGGAATATATTTGTTTTACTGGTTGTATTTAGAGGTTTTTCATGCCTTTATTCCCATTTATTAGTTTTATATATTTAGCTTATTTTATTGGCTGCAATTCAATTCAGCGTGCTGTTAAGTCGGAGAATGCTGGTTCTCATGACTTAACATAGGTGTTTAGTTGCGAGAATTGGCATTCTCTGACTAAAGTGCCAGCCGCAAAGCTGTAATCGGATATCTCCTCGCACTCCCAGGAGGGTGCGAGAAAAATTACTTTAGTCAGTTCAAACATCAGGCTGAATTGAATAGCTGTGGGAGCTCCCTCCCTGGGGCTATTCATCATCACTTTGAATTGAATCGTGGCCATGGACTTGTCCACTACCAATTATTTTTATTTCATTTACAATTATAATGGACTATGTTTTTGGAAGATCATTTGTATTACAAGAAACCTATTTTTCCTTTCTCATATTGTATATAAATTGTGACACTTGTGGAGTAATATAAGATGTAAATGTCAGTGTAATAAGCATTACATTGTATGACAAAGAGATATGAATACTAGGACATAAGAAAAAGGTAAGTAACCACAATGACACTGAAAGCACTTACTTCAGGTACTGCCAGGTGTTTTCTTGGCTTATGGACCACGGCCTCAGGTACTGCCAGGTGTTTTTTTGGCATGGGGAGCATGGCATCAGGTACTGCCAGGTGTTTTCTTGGCATGGGGACCACGGCCTCAGGTACTGCCAGGTGTTTCCTTGGCATGGGGACCATGGTCTTAGGTACTGCCAGGTGTTTTCTTGGCATGGGGACCAAGGGCTCAGGTGCTGCCAGGTGTTTCCTTGGCATGGGGACCACGGCCTCAGGTACTGCCAGGTGTGTTATTGGCATGGGGACCAAGGGATCAGGTACTGCAAGGTGTTTTCTTGGCATGGGGACCACAGGGAGCAGTTTGTGCAGCAAAGCCCTAAATAGAGAATACAGATACATTTGCACCTAAAGGACTCCAAGGAGAATGTAACAATAGCTAAGGTTAGCACAATATAACAATATACTCATAGCTACATATTATGGTGTATTATGATTAACATTTAAATAGTAATAGCTAAAAAATACTTCATAATAAACTATTATTATCTATAAATGACACTAATTTTACTAATTTTACATTTCTATCCATAAATCACATTGTTACTCATTGTTCATGTGATATCTGCACAAAGTACTTACACAGAGCGTCTCATAGGACCAGTGTTACTGGAACTGGGGGCTTTGTCCTTATGGGCTGGCTCTGTGGAAAAGAATACAGAAATAGTACAGTCACTACTATGTCTGGTATATATTTTGCGTCAGTTAGTCAATGGAATATAGTTTGGAAGTATAAACCCCTATTTGTTCCTATTGTTCCTGGGTCAGTTGCTTCCTTTGCCTAATCTTTAGCTGTAAACACCAGCATATGTACATACCTCCCAACCACCCAGCATGGTAACTTGTGGTGCAACTACAATTTTTATTGCTGTGATAAGTGGTGATGCATATTGTTAGTCCACAACTATGATAAACCGACCTCTTAATCTTTTCATTATAAGATACAAAAATACCTGGATGAAGAGGGTCTTTCAGCTGTACTTTGCCTTCTCCTGTAGCCTCAGGGATCTTGTGGGGGGCACACACATGGTTCCTCTCGACCTGCACAAGGAAGGGTACACAGTAGAAAGTTAGTTACTGGGCACTGGCACATTTAGAGAAAACAGGGTGACAGGAGATTATGGATGGGTATCCTATGTCTCCCCATAAATCCCTTGTTCTACCACAGTTATACCCAGTAACATACAGTAGATAAGTATTGCACAACTGTAAAGACCAGCATACGTACACACGTCCCAACTGTCCCAGCATGATAACTTGCGGGGTAACTAAAATTTGTATTGCTGTGATAAACCATGATGCAGATTGTTAGTCTACAATTATGATAAATAGAGCCCTTAAACTTTTAATTACATCGTACAAGATTACCTGGCGGACGAGCCTCAATAGAACATTGATTGCTCTGGCGCCTTCAGGGATCTTGTGGGCCAGACTCAGATGGTGCGCCTTCACCTGCAGGAGGAAGGGTGGACAGCAGATAGTTAGTTACTGGGCACTGGCACACTCAGAGAAATCAGGGAGATAGGAGATTATGGATGGGTAACCTACGTGTCCTCACACAGACATGTAATACCACAGCTGTAGCTTTTATCACTGATTGAGCCTGTAGTAAATATTATTAACATATGTTAATTTGCAGCTGAATTTCTAACAGAATTTCAGTATTTAATTCTATAATACTACAAAGGATGACTAGATATATTATATATAATTGGAATATATTTGTTTTACTAGTTTTATTTAGAGGTATTTCATGCCTTTTTTCACATTTCTTACTTTTATTTATTTAGCTAAATCTTATTGTCTGTGATTCGATTCAGCATGTTGTTAAGTCAGAGAATACCAGTTTTCGTAACTTAACATGGGTGTTTAGTTGCGAGTACCGGCATTCTCCAACTAAAGTGCCGGCCGCGAGTCTGTTGTCGGATTTCTCCTCACAACCCCAGGAGGGTGCGAGAATTACTTTAGTCAGGCCAAACATCAGGCAGAATTTATTAGCTCTGGGAGCTCCCTCCTGGGGCTATTCATCATCGCTTTGAATTAAATTGCGGCCATGGACTTGTCCACTACCAATTATTTTTATTTAATTTACAATTATAATGGACTATGTATTTGTATTACAAGAAACCTATTTTACTTTCTCATATTGTGTATAAATTGTGACACTTGTGGAGTAATATAAGATTTAAATGTCAGTGTAATAAGCATTACATTGTTTGACATAGAGATATATAAATATTAGGACAGAAGAAAAGGTAAGTAACCACAATGACACTGATAGCACTTACCTCAGGTATTGCCAGGTGTTTTTTTGGCATGGGGACCACGGGCTCAGGTATTGCCAGGTGTTTTCTTGGCATAGGAACCACGGCCTCAGGTACTGCCAGGTGTTTCCTTGGCATGGAGACCACGGCCTCAGGTACTGCCAGGTGTTTTCTTGGCATGGGGACCAAGGGCTCAGGTGCTGCCAGGTGTTTTTTTGGTATGGGGACCACAGGGAGCAGTTTATGCAGCGAAGTCCTAAATAGAGAAAACAGATACATTTGCACCTAAAGGACTCCAAGGAGAATGTAACAATAGCTAAGGTTAGCACAATATAATAATGTACTCATAGCTAGATATTATGGTGTATTATGAGTAACATTTAAATAGTAATAGCTAAAAAATACTTCATAATAAACTATTCTTATCTATAAATGACACTAATTTTACTCATTTTACATTTCTTTCCATAAATCACATTGATATTTATTGTTCATGTGATATCTGCGCAAAGTACTTACGCAGAGCGTCTCATAGGACCAGTGTTACTGGAACCAGCTGTTTTGTCCTTATGGTCCTTATGGGCTGGCTCTGTGGAAAAGAATACAGAAATAGTACAGTCACTACTATGTCTGGTATATATTTTGCGTCAGTTAGTCAATGGAATAAAGTTTGGAAGTGTAAACCCCTATTTGTTCCTATTGTTCCTGGGTCAGTTGCTTCCTTTGCCTAATGTGTAACTGTAAAGACCAGTACATGTACATACCTCCCAACCACCCCAGCATGGTAACCTGTGATGTAACTACAATCTGTATTGCTGCGATAAGTGGGGATGCAGATTGTTAGTCCACAACTATGATAAACCGACCTCTTAATCTTTTCATTATAAGATACAAAAATACCTGGAGGATGAGGGTCTTTCAGCTGCACTTTGCCTTCTCCAGTAGCCTCAGGGATTTTGTGGGGGGCACACACACGGTTTCTCTCCACCTGCAGGAGGAAGGGTACACAGTAGAGAGTTATTTACTGGGCACTGGCACACTCAGAAACAACAGGATGACAGGAGATTATGGATGGTTAACCTACGTGTCCCCATAAATCCCTCGTTCCACCACAGTTATACCCAGTAACATACAGTAGATAAGTATTGCACAACTATAAAGACCAACATACATACACATGTCCCAACTGTCTTAGCATGATAACTTGCGGGGTAACTACAGTTTGTATTGCTGTGATAAACTGTGATGCAGATTGTTAGTCCACAATTATGATAAACAGGCCCCTTAAACTTTTAATAACATGGTACAAGAATACCTGGCGGACGAGTCTCAGTTGAACATTGATTGCTCTGGCACCTTCAGGGATCTTGTGGGCCAGACTCAGATGGTGTGCCTTTACCTGCAGGAGGAAGGGTGGACAGCAGAGAGTTAGTTACTGGGCACTGGCTCTCTAAGAGAAATAAGGGAGATAGAAGATAATGGATGGGTAACCTACGTGTCCTCACACAGACATGTAATACCACAGCTGTAGCTTTTATCACTGATTGAGCCTGTAGTATATATTATTAACATATTTTAATTGTCAGCTGAATTTCAAATAGAATTTCAGTATTTAATTCTATAATACTACAAAGGATGACTAGATCTATTATATATAATTGGAATATATTTGTTTTACTAGTTTTATTTAGAGGTATTTCATGCCTTTGTTCACATTTTTTACTTTTATATATTCAGCTAAATCTTATTGGCTGCATTTCAATTCAGCGTGCTGTTAAGACGGAGATGCCAGTTCTCGTAACTTAACATGGGTGTTTAGTTGCGAGAACTGGCTTTCTCCGACTAAAGTGCCGGCCGCAAGGTTGTTATTGGATTTCTCCTCGCACCCCCAGGAGGGTGCGAGAAGAATTACTTTAGTCAGGCCAAACATCAGGCTGAAATGATATGCTCTGGAAGCTCTCTCCCTGGTGCTATTCATCATCGCTTTGAAATAAATTGCGGCCATGGACTTGTCCACTACCAATAATTTTTATTTTATTTACAATTATAATGGACTATGTTTTTGCAAGATCATTTGTATTACAAGAAACCTATTTTCCTTTCTCATATAGTGTATAAATTGTGACACTTGTGAAGTGTTATAAGATTTAGATGTCAGTGTAATAAGCATTACATTGTATGACAAAGAGATATATAAATATTAGGACATAAGAAAAGGTAAGTAACCACAATGACACTGATAGCACTTACCTCAGGTATTGCCAGGTATTCTCTTGGCATGGGAACCACGGGCTCAGGTACTGCCAGGTGTTTCCTTGGCATGGAGACCACAGCCTCAGGTATTGCCAGGTGTTTTCTTGGCAGAGGAACCATGGCCTCAGGTACTGCCAGGTGTTCTCTTGGCATGGGGACCATGGGCTCAGGTATTGCCAGGTGTTTTCTTGGCATAGGAACCATGGCCTCAGGTACTGCCAGGTATTCTCTTGGCAGAGAAACCATGGCCTCAGGTACTGCCATGTGTTTCCTTGGCATGGAGATCACAGCCTCAGTTATTGCCAGGTGTTTTCTTGGCAGAGGAACCATGGCCTCAGGTACTGCCAGGTGTTCTCTTGGTATGGGGACCAGGGGCTCAGGTACTGCCTGGTGTTTCCTTGGAGACTACAGCCTCAGGTATTGCCAGGTGTTTTCTTGGCAGAGGAACCATGGCCTCAGGTACTGCCAGGTGTTCTCTTGGCATGGGGACCACGGGCTCAGGTACTGCCAGGTGTTTCCTTGGCATGGAGACCACAGCCTCAGGTACTGCCAGGTGTTCTCTTGGCATGGGGACCACAGCCTCAGGTATTGCCAGGTCTTCCCTTGGCATAGGGACCACAGATGACAATTTAGGCAGCAAAGCCCTAAAAAGAGAAAACAGACACATTTGCATCTAAAGGACTCCATGAGAATGTACCAATACCTAAGATTAGTATAATATAATAATGTACCCATAGCTAGATATTATGCTGAATTATGATTAATATTTATATAGTAATAGATAAAAAAAATACTTCATCACAATCTATTCATATCTATAAATTACACAAATTTTCATCATTTTACATTTCTATCCATAAATCATATTGTTACATATTGTTCATGAGATATCTGCACAAAGTACTTACTCAGAGCGTCTCATAGAACCAGTGTTACTGGAACTGGGGGCTATGTCCTTATGGGTTGGCTCTGTGGAAAAGAATATAGAAACAGTACAGTTACTACTATGGCTGGTATAAGTTTTGCTTCAGTTGTTACCTGGTGCAGGGAGGGATGCTGTGTGTACTGTTGAAAAGGGGGCATGGTCTTGTGAGCAGTGGAGCGTGGCCTTGCAGGAGGGGGCATGGCCTCGTGGCCTGAACCCTGTTGTTCAGTGCTGCTTTTTACTGGGGGGGGGGTGCAGGAGGTGCGGACTGCCCTGTCCTGTGTGTAGTGTCTGCTCCCTCAGTGTCAGGAGCTGAGTGCTGCACTTAATACTACAGTGCAGCACCCGGCTCTTGTCACTGAGGGGGAGTCTGCACCTTGGTGTCACCCTTCGGCAGGTGACAGCCAGGTGCGGCCCGCACCCCCCTTGTGATGCCACTGCCTATTTTTTCTTATAGTTCCTGGGTTTTGCTTTCTTTGCCTAATCTGCAACTGTAAAGACCAGCATATGTACATACCTCCCAACAACCCAGCATGGTAGCTTGTGCTGTAACTACAATTTGTATTGGTGCGATAAGTGGTGATGCAGATTGTTAGTCCACATGATAAACAGACCCCTCAATCTTTTCATTACAAGAAACAAGAATACCTGGAGGACGAGGGTCTTTCAGCTGCACTTTGTCTTCTCCTGTAGCCTCAGGGATTTTGTGGGGGGCACAAACACGGTTCCTCTCCACCTGCAGGAGGAAGGATAAACAGCAGAGAGTTAGTTACTGAGCACTGGCACACTCAGAGAAAGCAGGGAGACAGGAGATTATGGATGGGTAACCTACGTGTCCTCGCACAGACATGTAATACCACAGATGTAGCTTTTATGACTGATTGAGCCTGTAGTATATATTTTTAACATATTTTAATTTGCAGCTGAAGTTCTAATAGAAAGTAAATGATCATATTCCAACCAATCTTCTAATAAGACTGATTTTGAATGTTCATAATGATTGTTTTATTTAATAATAAATCCCTTGTTCCACCACAGTTATAACCAGTAACATAGATAAACATGTAGTTACCGCTTGGGGGCTGCTCACCAGTGTTTTGATGTGCTTGGCCTTGCTCCCATAGGTGAGTGTGCTGCGAGAGTCTTCATAGGCAGCATCCGCAGGGCTGATGTGTGTGATCATCACCATTCTGCTCCTGCCACTCAGTGCGCCCTGTGATAGATAAAGCTCTGGTTATAGGAGAGATCACTGAGGAATCCTTACACATTGTAATGAGCAGTTTAAAGATCTATTACTATTGTTTTTTTCTATGTTTGTGAGAAACAAATGATTGTACTAATTACTAATATCATGGTTGATTGCAGCCATTGTCTGAGATAAAACAGCAGAATAATGTGTTAGGAGCAACATTCCTGATGACTGGGGGTTCTGGCATGGATGCTGTGGCCACACCCCCTTTACACAGGGCTTCAGCATTTACAAATGGGCTGTGGCCACACCCCCATACACTAGTGCACACACCCCATTAGTTCCAGGGCATAATAAATTCTCATATTCCTAAAAGCTTGTATCTCAAAAAGATATCTAAGTGACTAATGCCGCTTATACATCAGCTATCGGTGTATCCAGGGGCGTATTAAAGAGGAGGAGGACTATGTTCACTCCTCATCCAGGGCCCCCTCCTCTCTCCCCGGCTGCCGTCAGCAAACTGACAGCAGCAGTAGACTCCGGTCACTAGAGTGTGCACAGAGTCTAAGCCCTTCTGCTCCATGGGAGGTTTCTGTCCTCCCTGAGCTCGCCCAAGGGAGGAAAATGGCGTGGCAGCCATTTTCGCTGGTGACTTCCTACTGCGCATGCACAAAAAGCTGGGAAGATGGGTGCAGAGTATATGGTGTACATGTCCAGTGGTCTCACACCGCACACCCTGCACCCATAACCTATACTTAACACTCTGCCAGTGCTGCTGTAATCACCAATGTAGTCACAGGTAAAAATACATGGGTGCCATATTTCCAGAGTTCTGCACATGCCCAGTAGAGAAAGTGCAGTGCCAGAGTATAATTAGTGCATGTGCCTGTAAGAGAAGGGGGAGGCCTGCATGGAGACTGCACACAGGGCCCTTCTCTCTTATCCCTGTCCCTGACATCAGGTACAGGTGTATGGTCATATGTGTGTAGGAAATCTCATAGAAAAAACATACCTTTAGCAGCCAGGTCAATTTGCTGTCGCGATAATTGATATGGCTGCCCGGTCTCTTGCGTAGCGCCATAATGCAGTTCCTTAGGGCCAGAAGGGAGCGGTTTATATATCCACTTTCTTTCAGGGTTTGGCCAGTGTTCTTAGTCTGACATAGAAACAGGAAAGATAATGAAGACACATCTGACTCCAGTCACAGTGTGGATGTGGTACAAACACAAACTATTGTATGATAAAACTGATTAGACAATTTACTTAAATTGTGTCCCAAGACAGTGGATATTCATTCACCTTTGTTTTAGTTAGTGATATTGGCTGAAATGCTTTTCTTACTGCATGTAATTTAACTGAAGCTACGAAAAAAAAAAAATGTTATTATTAGTATCATTAATTTGATACTGGTTTATGTTATTAATTACAAAGTGACATTAATCAAAAATTTATATAATTTGTTATGAGTAAGGTCTCAGGGTGGGGGTCACTGAAATAAATGTAAGTAACCAAGGGGGAGGTGGCTGGTAACAGATTGGGAATCACTTCTCTAAGGGGAGAAAGGCCACGATTACGCAGTACTACAAACATGAGAAAAAAAAGCTATACACATGCAAGGCTCTGTTATAACTCCTTCACTACAAAATGGTGCAAAAACACATTGTATGTTCCTCTTTGTGATTGCCTGGGTTCTGTTATTGTGTTTGTTAGAGAAATTAGAGTGTAAGCTGCAATGGACCAGAGACTGATGTGACTGACAAATATTCTCTCTGTAGGGTAGAAAGTGATGACTAGTGGTGAAGCATGAACACTGCAGAAGGATAGCAAACTCATGATATGTACCACTTTGGCATTGCAGGGGAAATACAAATAAATGATAAGGTAAGATACAAGTAGTACCTGGCATGCTCGCTCTGATCCCGCCAGGTCTACCATGTACAGCCGGCCTGTGCACACTCCATCATTGCTCGTCTGCTTTACGGTGACTTGTACAACAGCATGGGAGCGGGATGAGTTCTTATTGGCAGCTGTGGCTGCCTTGGAGCGGCGCTTATTACCTTTAGTCAGTAATGTGATGGCCTGAAAAAGAAAGTAATATAGATGCACCAACACTCTTGTGGTTACACAAAACAACTCATAAAATTACACTTGCCCATGTGTTATAGCTACAGCAGGGTCACTACACCAGCGATCACATAGTCATGGGCTCTGCTTATTAATTCACACATTAATGGGTTCTTTACAGACAACATTGCCATTTCCCCCTAGTTCAGTGCTGCAGAAGCCTTGTGGTGCCTTATAACTAAAATATGATAAAATTATTATTAATAATAATAATAATAATAATAATAATAATAATACTATAGGCAGGGATGACTAGTGGTCATGCATGGACGCTGCATAAGGGTAGCACAGACTAATGATAGTCACCTCTTCAGGACTGCTGGGGAAGAACTCTGCAAGCCCTTCTATCTTGGTGTTGCCATAGGGATACTCTCTAAGGTTCAAACATCCAGAGGACGGTCTTAGCAGATCCCGAATGGTTTCATTGTAGACCTGCAAATGTATTTAAGGTATAATCACTCTCTGCAATACAAGGAATAATCACCCTCTGCAATACAAGCACAAGTGTGTAATCCACATTTACTCTCTGCAAAGAGCATGTGCTACTTGTAGTTCTCCAGATGCTGTATATCAAGAAGAAAGGGTACATGGCAGCGGCCCATATTAACTTTCAGTTCTGCACCAGTCCTCATGCATTTTCAAAAAAGCAGAGTAGAGGGTCTTAATTTCTCCCTTAAATTGCTAACAGTTATCATCACTCTGTGTAGTTGCATCTGGCCCTCCAGCACCGGCAATAGACACACAACCCAATCTGCCTATGCATCATGTCTAATTGTGTTGCAATTTACTTGGCCTATGTATGCTCGCCGCTGCCTGTGCATGTGCAGTATGTAAATGCATATCTTATGCAAACCCCCAGAGTTCCATTTCTAAATAAGACACATACAGTAGATTATAAACCAAGCACATATTCCTCACATACTTACCTCAGCATAGGACACTGACACTGAGAACTTATTCTGCCCTCTCTGCACCTCGATGGTCTTATATAGATCTTTCAGAGTGAGAAATATCACTCCGGGCTCATGACCATTGCCCATCATAGTAAAGGTCTTCCCGGTGCCTGTGATAAATATAAAGGTATTTAGCATACACTCACTGACGTTACAAGAAAGAATGGCAGATATGTAATTATACAATGTATCATGTCAGTAATGAACAGTAACAGACATCATGTGACTAAGCCAATATTCATCAGGATGCTGCTCATCAGGTAACTCTCTCAGGGATGTCACCACTTGTTAGTGAATGGATAGACTGTGCACTATTGTATGTTTGTTTTGCCCATCAAATACTGGCTCCACATTTGGTGATGGGTGCACCTATTCCCTGGTCAGTGAGAGTTAGAAGCAGTGGTAACTACAGCCTATCACAAGCTGACAATATAACCATTAAAATGTAAACATCATTTAAGATACTATATCAAAATCTAAAATTTGCACTTTTGGGGCTTTTTATTAAACACAAAACAACATTGTAACATAGTTATGTGATTCAATACTTTTACCTGTACACCTGTATAGCTATAGTGTAATATATTGTTAGACTATAGACCAAATCTATAACAATATTTTGGTAAATGAGATTTACCTTCTAACTACCACACTTGTCACCATTCTCATGCTATTACCATGCCCCAAATAGAACAGTTATCCTTATGAACTATGACTTGTGCCCTGATTGGATGTTATCAATTAAATGTTACTCTATTATCCTGTATCTATCATCAATAGACTGAGGATTCAGTGCTCATACCCAGATTGTGCCATGTACCTAATGCCTCACTTTCTGGAACCACCTAGATAATTGCAGAGCCCTTAAGGAAACTACTAGCTCACAATTACTAACAATACAGATGGTCCACGTTTTACCACCACTCATTTCACCAGCTTACTACTTTTACACATACAATATAAACAATTAGACTTATGTATTAATAACATTAATATTACCTGTTGGGCCATACGCAAATATAGCAGCACTGTACCCCGAAATGATATCATCCACTAGGTTCTTCATTGTGGACTGATAGACATGCTCCTGAAATGAGACACATTTATTGATGCTACATAAGCAATCATGAAAACAATGTAAAAATATGCTCTATACTGAATAAGAATTGGCAGCTGTACAAGCATTAATGGCTGATGCTACAGTCACATATGATGATAAATTGTTCTCATGCGCTATTTTACTTCCTTTACCAGATGCGCATGAGCAGCGCTGCCATATGTATAATGGGTGTAGGGTGTATGGTGCACATGGGCACCTGAATCCAGAGGGGTCCACACCGCACTCCATACACCCATTGTATGTACTTACCATGCAGCTACCTCAAAATAAATCTACCTTGTGGTGCCATTTTCCCAGAGATATACAGTATGCGTGCACAGTATCAGAGACTACACCTTGCATACAATGGTTTGGGGGGGACCCATTCAGAGACTGCACACAGGGGAATCAGTATGATTTACCGCCAGCCACCCCTCCCTTAGGGGTGCCCAACCCTAACCTGCCCCCCAAGTGCCTAACCCTAACCCCCCCTTCCCCGCAGCCTAACCCTAAGTCTCCCGGGAGGGGTGCCTAACCCTAACCTCCCCCTGGGGGTGCCTAACCCCCCCTTCCCCGCAGCCTAACCCTAAATCTACGGGGGGGGGGTGCCTAACCCTAACAATCCAGGGGGGGCTAACCCTAAGTCCCCGCCTGGGAGCCCCTAACCTAACCCCCTGCGGCTGTCCACACCCGGTCATTAGACAGTCGGGATGCTGACGGTCGGCATTTAGACCATCGGCATCCCGACTGCATCCCCACACAGGAACCCTCCTCTCATAGAATGTCCCTGAGTACTGTATTATATATACTATTAACTTTTATTATTCATTGTAAATATCTCAGGATTACAATCACCTGGGTAGCTGCTTGATCAAACACCTCATTAAAGGTGAACGTCCTCTCCCTGGTCCTGCAGCAGCGCAGGACATCATCAGGATCCTCGCCAGGGTCCTGCAGTAGTACTGTCTGTAAGGAAAGAGAAGACATGTTCACTATATTTCACCAGGCTCTACAAGCACCTCTGCGGCTGGAGCAGAAGATCTTAAGTCCAGTTTATATTAATGGATAAAAGCAAAGTCACACATGGGAACGTGATCTGGGAGTATAGAGTCATATTTGTCAGCATTTCAGCACAGTTTCCAGGAACATTCTGCTGATATCTATATAAACTCTTCTAGTCATTGGTTCTTTGGCCCTTAAGACATAGAATGGTCTAACTCATAAGCTTGGCGGTCTTTCCAACAGTAAGTGAGACATATTATAATAATAACTTATTGGTTTGTGTCTAAAGTGGTTCTCAGCATAACCTCCTTATTGGAGGGAATTGTTACTATCAATAACATATGTACATGACATCCCTACTTAACCGAGAACCCTGGATTGGGCAGATAGGGCAAGATGGAAGATGTTGTCCTGCCTCTCTGCAGTATAAACATAGACACATATTTTCCTCACACTATCTTCAGAGGATATAGCAATAGCTGGTGCTGCATGTGCAGCCTAGGGGGGTGTGATCTTGTAGACCAATAGGAAGCCACAAGCAGAGAGATCACCACTTTCTACTGGTCTGTGGGGTCACACCCCTGTCTGACAAACATATTCAGCTGGTTAGTAAGAGGGAGGAGCAGCTTAGGAGCCCTGTGATGGTGTTTTGCAGCAGGCCCAGCATTTGCATAGTCCAGCAATGGTCCATGATTTCCCATTTCTTGTGCTCTATCTGTGCAGCAGGTCATTACTCTGATTTGCTTATGGGTATATGGGGACCGTGGATAGCATTCCACCTTTGATACACAAAGCAAAACATTTTCTTTTTATCATATTTATAAACACAGAGCTATAAACCATGTGAGAAATCAAATAAATAAATGTATTGGTAAGAAAACAATTTTATAATTGTGTTTAATGTTAAACTAATTCAGTTGTTTAAACTAAAATAATGTTATTAGCATTTTCTTACCTGCGGCCCGAGCTGGTGTATAATGCATCGGGCGCTGCTCTTAGCTTCTGTCCTATTAAACGGACGGATGCGTAGAGCGACCTGTGAAATAATGAAACAGACATAAGAACAATACAGAATTTTTAATGCCAAGATAATCTCCCTATAGTGGCAAAAAACAACTGATATTAAGCAAAGCAAAAAGTGATATAGGTGCACTTCCCATTGTATAAAAGCATTTCACAATATTTTTGCTTTTATTTGAAATAATTTGAAATCAGAACCTTGACATAAATATTAGAAAGTCTGGAAAGCTACTAAGCAAAACATATATTAATAGTAAATACAAAGAAAAAGGGAGTTTTTAAAACTAATGTATCTAACTCTGAACTTATATGAAATCATATAGCAGTGACCTATTACCATTACCCATCAGTAATACAGTGAGTCCATGGCTCTGTAAGAGATACTTACAGTCATTTGATGGTGCTTAGGATGGTTATTTCCCGCCTTCTTCATCGTAATCTCATTTTATCCACTCAGAAATGAGAAGAAAAATATCTGTACTGTCACTAGTCCAGCAATATCAGATATGACACAGGAAGCCTTCAGCTGCCTTGTTATACCCATCACACCTTCAATAGTGGCATCATCAGCTGCCACTATGACATCACTAGGTTCCATGGCAGGGGGGGGGGCACTGCCATGTATCTCAGGCAGGGCATTGAAGGTTAATAGGAAATACAATGTGATGACTACATGTCAGTAAATAAAAACACATAACTGGGATGAGCAGAAATGTAATCATTCCACACAGCAGTGATGTGTATTATCTGTGCGTTGTGTGTGTCTGTGATACATTCAGGACCATACTATGCATCTGTGGAAATATATACAGAATGAGCCTCATGTAGTGTTGGATGTACTATTGTTTTGAGTCAGATACACATTTTCATACTGCATCTACATACTATAAAATGTGCATATACACCTGTATTCAAATTTTGGCACCTCTTGTACTTATGATTTCTTAGGCCCTGGAGCAGTGGCATGAAGAAGGGAAGGAAAGGGTGCGTGTTCTCATAATAATGACTGATGCAGACCTGAAGGTAGATACACCTGCCTGGAGATGTATCTCTTGCGGTGGCTTTAGTGCTGGTGCAACCATACACAATGACATACCTCCCAACATGACCCTCTCCAGGAGGTACACAATGCTCTGGTCCTGGACTTCCCTGGTAAGAGGTGGGGCTGCAGCGCAGTTCAAAAGTCAAATAGGGGAGCCACACCAACTGTCATTTCACATGCTGCCAAACATCACTGGCTGGGACTCACTGCCAGTTGATGTGACTCCCTTATTTGAATTTTGGACTGTACAGCAGCCCCACCTCTGGAGCCGTTACCAATCATAAGTTACCAGGGAAGTCCAGGACCAGAGCATTGTGTTGTGATGGTGACAACTAGCAGCACCAGCTTGTCACTGCTTATTGGCTGATTGTGTACTGACCTCTCCAGCTGAGCTTTAATCATTAGCATCTCAGCTATGTTATATCAGGTCATCAATTCACAGTGATGTGCAGTGAGGTAAATGGCTGGGGATGCACTGGCTAGCAGTATATAGTGCTGGAAATTTTGTGTGTTTTGATTAGGGATGTGCAGACCAGTTAAACAGGCGAGGCAGTGCCTCACCTACCATACACTTTTTACTCCAGAGTTTTGACTATAAAAAATAATTAAAATAATACAAAAAAGATCTATATAATATTATTTTTAATCTTTCTTATAATATTTATAGTCAAAACTCTGAAGTATGACAGGAAAGGCTCTGCCTCACCTGTCTCACCTCATGCAGTACATGACTATTTGCTCACAAAGAGCAAAATTTACTAAGCGGCGATTTGACTGCGGTTTCTATTCTATTCTAAACTCCAGAGGTTTGGTGGCGGGTTCTATTCTGTTCTAAACCTCGGGGGTTTGGTGGCAGTTTTGCAGCAGTCTCTAAATGATAGCCCTGTTCTATTCTATTCTAAAATGTGTTTTGACTGTGGTTTGGCAGCGGTTTGGCTTTCTGCAGATTTACTAAGGCCAAAACCGCTGCAAAACTGCCATCAAATTTTTTAGAATAGAATAGAACAGGGCTGTCATTTAGAAACTGCTGCAAAACCGCCACCAAACCCCCGGGGTTTAGAATAGAATAGAAACCGCCACCAAACCACCGGGGTTTAGAATAGAATAGAAACCGCCATCAAACCGACGCTTAGTATATTTTGTCCAAACACTGGAAAACAGGCACAAATAGTTGTTCAGACAAATTGTTTAAACCAAACTAATTGAATCAATTTGATCAATCATTTTTGTCCCTTTTCCAGTGTTTAAGACCATATGGTTGATTGTCATTTGATTCTCTGATAGACATCCGCATAGCAATACCACCGCTGGCTAAATTATTGGCTGAGATACATTTATGCATTTCATATCTGGTTTTATAATGCAGTTTGGATGGTGCAGCATGCGGTATAGGGTATTGCAAATCTCAGTACTTAGGATCCTGTTTGAGTTTTCAGCCTCCAAACTGCAGGATAGTAAATATTGTGGTTTCAATCTTAAAACCTCATCTAATTTATAGTAGTTGTCAAACCACACAATAAACTATCGCTTAGTAAATGAATCCCTTGGTCTACTAAAATGCCTTGACCAGTATGGAGGTGCACTCATGTACAGTATGGGTCAAAAACTTAGATGTCATTGCTCTGTGTACATCATGACATCGCCATGTGTTGAGGGGTATATCCAAAACTTTGAAGGCCCCATAGCAATATTTTGAAGGTGCTCCCTCCCAAATGCTCATTCCACACCAGTTGTTAATTTTATGACCCATAGTAATACCCACATTTATTTTATGTCCCATAGTAGTGCCTAGTTAATATTATGCCTCATAGTGCCCTAGATAACTTATTATATATTATTAAATTGTATATCCCATCTTAGTGCCTGCCTAGTAATGTTATTACCTATAGTAGTGCTCTAGTTCAATTTATGCCCCATAGGAATGCCCAAGTTCACATTACACCTACAGTGCCCCAATATTATTTTATGCAACATTGTAGTGCCACCATTTTACAATATGCCACATCGTAGTGCTGCCAGTACAAATTATGCCAAACAGTGCCTCTAGTACATATTATGTCACAGTGTCCCCAGTTCATATTATGCCACATTGTACTTTTCCCAGTTTATATTATGCCACATATCTCACTACAGCCCCAGCTAACTCTACAAAGGCAGTAATCAAGGAGAAGCCTATTGTATAACAGTGTGGAGTTTAAAGATTAGCTTACCTATGCCTGTGTGGGTAAAACAAGAGCATGAGAGATGGATCATATCAGTGTGGAGCATAACTGAGAGGGAGAGATAGCGATCACCACCTATATAAGCTCTGATAAGTTCCTCTTATCAAGCTGGGCAACGTGTCAATTGTTTAGAGGGCATGGTTGACAACAATATGGCCTGTATCCAGGGCTACCTAAGCCTCTGGGTCCCATAGCAATGGCACCCTCTGGACCCTTTATTGCTACACCCATGGACGCCTATAAAGGAAGAGGTAGAGATTGGGTTGGAGGAAATCTTCACCTATGGAAGAAGCACAGAGGATTAGGGATCATGCTATCCAACAATATATCTCCTCTAAGTACAACATAAAATTACATATAAAGGCTAGTGATAGATGTGGCAGGATGCGCTAACTCTGCCACCCTGTCTGCGGAGTGAAAGGTGGTTTTACTGAATGCTCTGGGGGTTCCTCTTACCATAAGTAACCTGCTATTATAGAGCACTCCTACTGCTGTTCAGCGGGCAATTGACACTCACAGCAATGTAGCATATAATAGCCATTGTGCAGGATTTTCAGGAACAGTAGTTGTTATAACTTAATAGTAATACTTTACTATGCATTATTCATTAATGATAAAAATATGCCACACACACACACCACACACAGACACACACACACACACTCCAGAAGGAATATATGAATGTGTTTTACATGGGGCTCTGCTTCATTTTATTCTGCTTTGTACACACAGGCTGGCAGTGTGTAATCAGTCCTCTGTCCCTTTAACTAGTCAAGACTCAATCACTAATCTTGCATGTGCATCAGCCTGGACCTATTTACACAGTTTTACTCAGAGTGGCAGAATGTGTTTTTTTCCCTGTGTAGGCACTGCCAGGGTAAGGGGGACTTATTGTACAATCCATCGGCCATTATACCCCTCTCTGAGGAGTAGCGTGGAACCATGGGGCCCGGAGAAAGTGCATGTCATAGCGCCCCCCTCTGTACTGAACTGTGCCAGTGGAGTATGGCCAGCCTGTAGGGAAATACTGAAGTGAAGAGAAAAACAGCAAACAGTGGCAGTATCACGCTGGGAGTAGATGTCCAATTGGGGGAATAGAATGCTTTGATGATCTTAAGGTCTTCTTTATTTCTGTATAGCACTGATCATTTAACTTAAATTGACAGAATACATGTGCTAGAGTAAAATTCCACAGGGTGCACAGCTTATTACTGTAATTACTGCCCCAAGCAGCTTTCACTGGCGTGGGAACACCTATGGGAAGCTTCCTCTTTGCAATTTACATTACACCTATATTAATGTGAGCAGGGGTGTAGTGAGGGTGGCTGCAGTGGAGCACCTGCTCCATACGCCTTCTCCGGCAAGGGTGCTGGAGAACAGCCATCAAACGAACAGCAGAGCACCTGCTGAGCTGTGCGTGAAACACATAAAGAGATCAGTGCCTCCAGACAGTGGGCCATGGGACCTGATTCAGACACGGTCACTAGGTTGCGCTTGCTCGCTTGAGCGATTTTTGCCCATCTGCGCATGCGTATAATTCACAGTGCGCGTGCGCAAGCCGCTCTTTGCGATCTGATTTTGGTTGCTCGTAAGTAGGGATGTGCAGGCTCGGTTCTACTCGGTTCCGTTCGGTTCTTTTTACCGAATCTTATTGGGTTTCAGCTGTCACGAGTTTTGGATAGCCAATAAGATTCGGTAAAAAGAACCGAACAGAACCGAGTAGAACCGAGCCTGCACATCCCTACTCGTAAGCCACTTTCAGGTTGCTGCTTTGAGTGACAGATAGTGCCGTTTGTGGGTGGTAACAGGGGAAGGTGCTGGTGTACAGGGGAGTGGATGTGCGAACGCAGGCGTGTCAGGCCAGCAAAATGCCATTTAAAGGGCGTGCATAATTAGCAACGTAGCGTCAATGTACACCTGCATGTATTTCTGCCTGCACTGTTCGCAGTGCTTGCGGCGGGGTAAGGCAACCTCAGGGGCTGCGAGCAGCTCCGATGGCTCTCAATGTTACCGATTAATCCTACAATTCCCGGAGATGACGTGTGTTGCGAGTGGAAAGGGGGCATCTTTGTACACTAGCGAGCGCTCATTGCCGTAGCTCACTAAGACATAGAGGGCGTCCTTACGCGATGCAGTGTGAGTGCTTAATTTAAATATCCAGCCCCTTTTTGCTTACAAGCGAACGCATCTTGCGAGTGGGTCTGAATGACATCCTTGGTGCGGACAGAGCGGCGGTTGTGGCCACGCCTGCAATATGGAGGCACTGATCTCTTTATGTGCTTCACGCTCTGCTCATCAGCAGGTGATTCCCACCCCCCACCCCTAATCTAATGGATGATTTCCAGCGCCCTGAAACAGTGTGAGGAGGGGGAACTGTGTGTGTGTGTCTGTGTGTGAAGAGGGGTATCTAAGTGAGGAGATCTGAGTGAGGGGGGAGCACTGTGTGTGTGAGGGTAGGGGGGAGAGCTGTGTAAGGGGAGGTGAGCTGTGTAAGGGGGAGAGCTGTGTACAGTAAGGGGGTGAGCTGTGTAAGGGGGTGAGCTGTGAAAGGGGGAGAGGTGTGTATGGGGGTATGCTGTATAAAGGGTGAGCTGTGTAAGGGGGAGACTTGTGGAAGGGGGTGAGCTGTATAAGGGGAAGAGCTGTGTAAGGGGGAGAGCTGTGTAAGGAGGTGAGCTGTGTAAGGAGGAGAGCTGTGTAAGGGGGTGTGCTGTGTAAGGAGGAGAGCTGTGTAAGGGGGTGTGCTGTGTAAGGTGGTGAGCTGTGGAAGGGGAGGTGAGCTATGTAAGGGGGTGAGCTGTGTAAGGGGGAGAGCTGTGTAAGAGAGAGAGAACTGTGGCAGGATCTGAATGAGGGGAGATTGTTGTGTGTGTTTGAGGGGAGTAGATATGTGTGAGAAGGAGGAATATCTGAGAGAGTGCGGAGAGCTGTGAAAGAAAAGTATACACTGTATGTATTTATATATACATTAATATGTAGCCCTGAGGTAGTATTTTGCATAGGGTCCTCTGTGATCTTAATCTGGCTCTGGGACTGAACAGAAGGTGGGAAAGGTGGAGCCATGGGCAATAACAAAGAGGGAGGAGGATGCAGTCCCCTCCCATCATCACCTCCTTTTTCTCCTCTTTTCCACCTCTGAGGTGGCTCCCACCTACCACCCTGGCCCTGACATCAGACCGGTTTATCATGAAGGAGAGCTCATGGCAGCTGTGTCCCTGCTGCTGATGGGAGGCCTGAGCTAAGTGCTGATGCTGAAAGCCTCGGCCACGGCACCCGTGACTGGGAGAAGCCTGAGCAGTTTCCATGATTTTTTTAATCAGAAACTGGCCCATGCACATGTGCAAACAGTTTGCATTATGTACTCTGTTAGCAGAAGCTACTGATGGATGTACAGGCTAATTTTACAATACAGACGTGCCCCAGGTACTCTCGGTGCGTGCCTGCACTGTTGGACCTCCTCTATGCTAGCCTTAGGAGCTACTTAGGAGCGGAAGACATAAAACAGAACAGGTATAGTTGAGGTTTGGGGAAAGGCAAAGGGTCGTTCAGAACGCCACAGCTATGGGGGTGTATGCTAGTGGAGTTCTGATATTGCTAGCAAATGTGCGGCATGAAAGGCATGAAATCAGCCAATATTCATTTACCTGTGCAGTATTCAACGATGAATAATTGAGATCAACCATGACTATGTGACCTACACTGACTCCGGCACAAGAACGTCTTCTGTAAGCTCTAGTGTAGCAACTTGAATTCCTTTTCCAGGATGTTTAAATTATTTTATTCCACTATAGCAGTGCTAAGAATTATCATCTATTAGGTTGAAGAAGCAAACAAAATGTTCTCCAACATTGTAGGAGACTCTACTGGCTTATGGGATGTAATTTGGTCTCAGTCCCGACAAGGAAATCCCAGCAAGGGCTTTAACATAGTCATCGAAATACTGATGCCTATTTTAACCCCGAGAGGATGCCAGACTGATCGTCCTCAGCCGGGATAAGTATACACTTAGCCGGGGATGGGGGGGTTAGGTTTAGGCACCCCCAGGTGGACTTAGGGTTAGGCACCCCCCCAGAGAAGGTTAGGGTTAGGCCAGGGGAAGAGGGGGCTAAGTTTAGGCATTTGGGGGGAGGGGGAAACCCCCCGGGAGTGTTAAGTTTAGGGTGCGGAAGGGGGGTTAGGTTTAGGCACTAACGGGGGGAGGTTGGGGGGAGCAGATGGCTGTGTGTTGTGGTAGAACAGAAACACTGGAGGCTGGATGGATGGTGGAAAAAACAAATACGTTTATTTGTATCTGTGTGTGCACATAGAGGGTAGTAGTTGCTCAGAAGGAGGCACAGTGCTCCTGGAAGATAAATGTCTCTTAGATCAGTGGTTCTCAAACTCGGTCCTCAGGACACCACACGGTTCATGTTTTCCAGGTCACCCAGCAGCTGCACAGAGCAAACATTACTTGCTGGTGCATTTGAATAGATCCACAGGTGGAACTAATTATCTCACTTGTGATTTTGTGAGGAGACCTGGAAAACATGCACTTTTTGGGGTCCTGAGGACCGAGTTTGAGAACCTGTGTCTTAGATGGTTCGTGGCAGCACACACTGGGCCTGATTCAGACCCGCTCGCGAGTGCTGAGCACTCGCAAGCGGGTCGATGTTGGCCAAGTGCGCATGCGCACGAGGGAGGCGGCTCCGTCGTGTGCATGCACGAGACCCGTATATCGAAGGCCAAGCCATTGCTATGGGTCTCGCTACAAAGGGGGCGTGCTGTTGATGTTGAGTGATAGCAAGCCCCCTTTGGTGAGTGTGCCGGGGGCGTTGCTGCCCAGACGGAGGCGTACCCATGGGAACGCCTACCATCTGGGGCCGGCCCCACTGACATCACAAGTGATGTCAGTGGGAGTACTTTTGGCTCTGACAGAGCCAAAAGCACTCCAAGGCTTGCGGGAGATGACACCCTACCACAAGGTCTTGACCATTGCGACCATCTTTTTGGCCGCTCGCTATAGCTGTGGGTGGTCACCCACAGCTATGTGAGCGGCCAGGAGGCCGCTCTAAAAAAAGAGAGGGAGGGCACTGATTCAGAGCGAGTGCTCTGAAAGAGCATCTGGCTCTGAATCAGGCCCTCTGCCCAGTTGTTGGTGATTTGGGGTGACAGGGTGTATCCACAGTGTGGGGAGTAGGGTCAACCCTTTCAGGGGGCTCCTTGACATGCGGTCCTGACTACTGCATGCTTCCCTGCTGGACCTATGGTCAACAGACTTCTGAACTGGGATGCCCTGTTGGAGGTGATCAGGGGTGCTCCCACTTTGCGGAGTCCCGCACTGGTGAGGAGAATGGGTGCTGACCTACTGGTAGGTGCCCAGGTCCGTTGGTGTGGGATCAGTTCTTCTCAAAGTCCAGTATGATGCTGCGGTGGGGGACGTGCACTGTTATAGTGGCTCACGTCCGTGAATGCAGTGCAAGTGAAACCTGTGCTGCATGTGGTGGTGTGGTGAGCGCGTGCAGTGCTGTCTTTTGGCAGAGGCTGGGGCTGGTGTGAGTGGGGACCAGCGTCCGGTTAAGCGCCGCTGCTGCCATTCAGGTGCCCGGATTGGGGCGGATGTAGATACAGGTGGGTTCAAGATGGGTAGGTGTTTGGGGGTCTCCAATGCGTTTCGGCACAGGTGCCTTCTTCAAGGAGGTTCTGTAAGCCGCTGCTTCCCAGTGAGTTGCAGGTACATATTTAAAACGGCACCCAGAGTCAGTATAAGCCTAGCGTGCTTTACACTGACTCCAGGAGCCATTTTAAATATGTACCCGCAACCCGCCCGGAAGCAGCAGCTTACAGAAGTCACTGCTTCGTAAATTCTCCCCTTCGTCCCTTATGTTAGTTATCTGAAAATGCTGAAAAGATTTGATTAAAAAGAAACATCCCAAGGTAGTTGAATGGACACCCATTGTGAGCTGGCATTCCAGTCATTGAAACAGTCCTTAATACTTTCCAGGGCTAAAAATGCCTTGCAATAAAACTTTGCTGCAAACTAATGCGTTTCAGTACGGCCTTTGAGCAGTACTTAGCCAGGAGGGGCCAAATGGGCAGGAGGACCTTGTGGACTATTAAGCAAAAAAATTCTACAATAGCAAGTGGAACACATACTATAACACTATAAACTAGGGGTGAGCGGGTTCGGATTTCTGAAATCCGAACCCCCCCGAGCCCCCCCGATCCGAGTCCGATCCGAGTCATGCTCGACTTTTCCCGCCTGACTCGGATCTGAAATCGAGGCAAAACGTCATCATCCCGCCTTCCGAGTCTCGCGGGTTTTGGATCCTATATAAGGTACCCACGTCGGCGCCATTTTCTCACTCGGCTGTGGACAGTGAAGAGGGAGGGTGGGAGTTAGGGCTGTGTAGTGTAGTGTAGTGTAGTGCTGCTGTTGTCCACTACTTCAAAGTCCATAGGGGCTGGCTGTGTTGTGCTGTGCTGCTGTTGTTAATAGGGGCTGTGTCCACTACTTCAAAGTCCATAGGGGCTGGCTGGACTGTGTTGTGCAGTCAGTTCTCCATAGGGGCTGTGTCCACTCCAAAGTCCTGTGCAGTGTCCCAGTCCTAAAGAGGTGCTGTAGTGTTATCCAGGGGGTGCTCTGTCCATCAGGGGTGCTCCCCCCAAGTGCTAAAAAAATAATATATTTTCTGTGTTTGTGAATTGTGTGTGCAGTAGCCGCACGTGCATCAACAAAGTAGTGCCAAGCGTGCGCCTGTGTCATAAGTAAAGGGCCGGCTGGCTTGACCGTTAAAGGGTGCTGTAACCCCCGAAAGTACACTCCAGTCCAAACCAAAAAAAAATTATTTTCTGTGTTTGTGAATTGTGTGCGCAGTAGCCGCACGTGCATCAACAAAGTAGTGCCAAGCGTGCGCCTGTGTCATAAGTAAAGGGCCGGCTGGCTTGACCGTTAAGGGTGCTGTAACCCCCGAAAGTACACTCCAGTCCAAACCAAAAAAAAAATTATTTTCTGTGTTTGTGAATTGTGTGCGCAGTAGCCGCACGTGCATCATCAAAGTAGTGCCAAGCGTGCGCCTGTGTCATAAGTAAAGGGCCGGCTGGCTTGACCGTTAAGGGTGCTGTAACCCCCGAAAGTACACTCCAGTCCAAACCAAAAAAAAAATTATTTTCTGTGTTTGTGAATTGTGTGCGCAGTAGCCGCACGTGCATCAACAAAGTAGTGCCAAGCGTGCGCCTGTGTCATAAGTAAAGGGCCGGCTGGCTTGACCGTTTAAGGGTGCTGTAACCCCCGAAAGTACACTCCAGTCCAAACCAAAAAAAAATTATTTTCTGTGTTTGTGAATTGTGTGCGCAGTAGCCGCACGTGCATCAACAAAGTAGTGCCAAGCGTGCGCCTGTGTCATAAGTAAAGGGCCGGCTGGCTTGACCGTTAAGGGTGCTGTAACCCCCGAAAGTACACTCCAGTCCAAACCAAAAAAAAAAATTATTTTCTGTGTTTGTGAATTGTGTGCGCAGTAGCCGCACGTGCATCAACAAAGTAGTGCCAAGCGTGCGCCTGTGTCATAAGTAAAGGGCCGGCTGGCTTGACCGTTAAAGGGTGCTGTAACCCCCAAAGTACACTCCAGTCCAAACCAAAAAAAAATTTATTTTCTGTGTTTGTGAATTGTGTGCGCAGTAGCCGCACGTGCATCAACAAAGTAGTGCCAAGCGTGCGCCTGTGTCATAAGTAAAGGGCCGGCTGGCTTGACCGTTAAAGGGTTCTGTAACCCCCAAAGTACACTCCAAACCAAAAAAATATATATTTTCTGTGTTTGTGACTTGTGTGCACTGTGGCTGCACGTGCATCAACAAAGGAGCAGCCCCAAGCGTGCGCCTGTGTCCCATAAGTAAAGAGCCGGCTGGCTCATTTCTTAAAGGGTGGTGTAACCCACAAAGTGCACTACTCTCCAGCAAAAATAAAAAAATATTTTCTGTGTTTGTGTGCGCTTTAGCCGCACGTATATATATCAATATAACATAAATGGAGGACCAAACTTTCTCTGATAAAAATAAAATAGGGAAAGATCAAGAACCACTTCCTACTAGTGCTGTTGCTGCTGCTGGGAGTTGTTCATCATCCCAGAGAGGAAGTAGGAACATCACTACTTTTACTAAACAATTGACCCTCCAACAGTCCCTAGCGATGAGGATGAAGTACGACAGCAGTCATCCTGAAGCAAAACGTATAACTGAGGCCTTGACTGCTATGTTGGTGTTAGACGTGCGTCCGGTATCCGACATTAGTGCAGTGGGATTTAGACAATTGATGGAGGTAGTGTGTCCTCGGTTCCAAATCCCGTCTAGATTCCACCTGCATCCTCAAAGCAGCAGCGACAAGCGTGCGTCTGTCTGTTAAAGGGTGGTGACACCCTCAAAGTGTGCTACACAAACAATTAAAATATTGTTCTTTTTTTTTCTCTTTGTGAAATGTGTGGGCTGTAGCTGCACCTGCATCCTTAAAGCAGCAGCGACAAGCGTGCGTCTGTCTGTTAAAGGGTGGTGACACCCTCAAAGTGTGCTACACAAACAATTAAAATATTGTTCTTTTTTTTTCTGTCTTTGTGAATTGTGTGGGCTGTAGCCGCACTTGCATCCTCAAAGCAGCAGCGACAAGCGTGCGTCTGTCTGTTAAAGGGTGTTGTAACTCTCAAAGTGCTCCAAAAAATCAAAAAATTTTTTTTAATGTGTTTGTGACTTGTGTGCGATGTAGCCACACTTGCATCCTCAAAGCAGCAGCGACAAGCGTGCGTCTGTCTGTTAAAGGGTGGTGACACCCTCAAAGTGTGCTACACAAACAATAAAAATATTCTTCTTCTTTTTTCTGTCTTTGTGAATTGTGTGGGCTGTAGCCGCACCTGCATCCTTAAAGCAGCAGCGACAAGCGTGCGTCTGTCTGTTAAAGGGTGGTGTAACTCACGAAGTGCTCCAAAAAATAAAAAACTATTTTTTTTATGTGTTTGTGACTTGTGTGCGATGTAGCCGCACTTGCATCCTCAAAGCAGCAGCGACAAGCGTGCGTCTGTCTGTTAAAGGGTGGTGACACCCTCAAAGTGTGCTACACAAACAATAAAAATATTCTTCTTTTTTCTGTCTTTGTGAATTGTGTGGGCTGTAGCCGCACCTGCATCCTTAAAGCAGCAGCGACAAGCGTGCGTCTGTCTGTTAAAGGGTGGTGACACCCTCAAAGTGTGCTACACAAACAATTAAAATATTGTTCTTTTTTTTTCTGTCTTTGTGAAATGTGTGGGCTGTAGCCGCACCTGCATCCTTAAAGCAGCAGCGACAAGCGTGCGTCTGTCTGTTAAAGGGTGGTGACACCCTCAAAGTGTGCTACACAAACAATTAAAATATTGTTCTTTTTTTTTCTGTCTTTGTGAATTGTGTGGGCTGTAGCCGCACTTGCATCCTCAAAGCAGCAGCGACAAGCGTGCGTCTGTCTGTTAAAGGGTGTTGTAACTCTCAAAGTGCTCCAAAAAAATCAAAAATTTTTTTTTAATGTGTTTGTGACTTGTGTGCGATGTAGCCACACTTGCATCCTCAAAGCAGCAGCGACAAGCGTGCGTCTGTCTGTTAAAGGGTGGTGACACCCTCAAAGTGTGCTACACAAACAATAAAAATATTCTTCTTCTTTTTTCTGTCTTTGTGAATTGTGTGGGCTGTAGCCGCACCTGCATCCTTAAAGCAGCAGCGACAAGTGTGCGTCTGTCTGTTAAAGGGTGGTGTAACTCACGAAGTGCTCCAAAAAATAAAAAACTATTTTTTTTATGTGTTTGTGACTTGTGTGCGATGTAGCCACACTTGCATCCTCAAAGCAGCAGCGACAAGCGTGCGTCTGTCTGTTAAAGGGTGGTGACACCCTCAAAGTGTGCTACACAAACAATAAAAATATTCTTCTTTTTTCTGTCTTTGTGAATTGTGTGGGCTGTAGCCGCACCTGCATCCTTAAAGCAGCAGCGACAAGCGTGCGTCTGTCTGTTAAAGGGTGGTGACACCCTCAAAGTGTGCTACACAAACAATTAAAATATTGTTCTTTTTTTTTCGGTCTTTGTGAAATGTGTGGGCTGTAGCCGCACCTGCATCCTTAAAGCAGCAGCGACAAGCGTGCGTCTGTCTGTTAAAGGGTGGTGACACCCTCAAAGTGTGCTACACAAAGAATAAAAATATTCTTCTTCTTTTTTCTGTCTTTGTGAATTGTGTGGGCTGTAGCCGCACTTGCATCCTCAAAGCAGCAGCGACAAGTGTGCGTCTGTCTGTTAGAGGGTGGTGTAACCCTCAAAGTGTGCTCCACAAACAATAAAAATATTCTTTTTTTTTTTCTGTCTTTGTGAATTGTGTGGGCTGTAGCCGCACTTGAATCCTCAAAGCAGCAGCGACAAGCGTGCGTCTGTCTGTTAAAGGATTACATCGGTGACAGCATCCAAGTAGGCATGTCAGACAGTCCGTACCTGTACTGGCAGGAAAAAGAAGCAATTTGGAGGTCCCTGTACAAACTGGCTCTATTTTACCTGAGTTGCCCCCCCTCCAGTGTGTACTCCGAAAGAGTGTTTAGTGCAGCCGGGAACCTTGTTAGCGAAAGGCGTAGGAGGTTGCTTCCACAAAATGTGGAGAAGATGATGTTCATAAAATGAATGATCAACTCTTCCAGGGAGACCAGCCTCCAGAACGTACAGAGGGACCTGTGGTTCCAGCAGGGACGAATTAGTACTCTGTGAGGATGAGGATGTACATAACACTGAAGAGGGTGAGGAATCTGTGGATGAGGAGGATGAGGACGACTTCTTGCCTCCGTAGAGCCAGTTTGTGCAGGGACAGATTAATTGCCAGCTTGTTTTGTGGGGGCCCAAACGAACCAATCATTTCAGCCACAGTTGTGTGGCAGACCCTGGCGCTGAAATGATTGGTTTGTTAAAGTGTGCATGTCCTGTTTATACAACATAAGGGTGGGTGGGAGGGCCCAAGGACAATTCCATCTTGCACCTCTTTTTTTTCTTTGCATTATGTACAGTTTGGGGCCTAGTTTTTCAATGCCATCCTGTCTGCCACTGCAGTTTCACGCCTAGATGGGTCACGTGTTTGTGCCGCCCACTCGTGTCGCTTAGCATAGTCATCCAGCTACCTCGGTGCAACCTTTTGGACATAAAAACACTATTGTGAGGTGTGAGGTATTCAGAATAGACTGGAAATGAGTGGAAATTAAGGTTATTGAGGTTAATAATAGCATAGGAGCAGAAAAACCTACAAATTCTGTGATTTTAGCTGTTTTTATGCTTTTTTTCAAAAAAATACAGATCCAAAACACAAAACCCAGAACCCAAAACACGGAAGGGTGGTTTTGGCAAAACCAATCCAGATCCAAAACACGAAGAAAGATCCAGATCCAAAACCAAAACACAAAACACGAAAAGTGGCCGGTGCACACCCCTACTATAAACCAGCTACCCCTGTACAAATAATATTATACAGCTGCCCCCTGTACATATAAACTATACATATGCCCCCCCTGTGCAAATAGCACTATACACCTGTCACCACAACCATCCCTAGTATATCAAGACTTACCAGTCTTGGTTAGTTCACCTGGCCTCAGCCCTCCATCTGAACCAGCAGCAGCCAGAAAGGATCAGCCAAGGTGGTGCACGCACTCATCATGCTACCAGATTCCTTTTGTGCTTGTCCAGGCTGCAGCGCAATCTTCCATCGGGGATCCTGGGTTGTCAGAGATATCCAAGTACAGACAGCTGGCACAGAGCTTCCCTGACTAGCAGCCACTGTATGGTGAAAGTAGTCTGTGGCAGCCAGCAGCCTGCCTGTGCGTGGAGTGCTGAAGATGGGTACTGGATGCTCCTCCTCCTCCTCCCCCCATTGTAGTGGCTGGTGAGCATAGCAGGTTCCGTCCCCAGGGCAACCCACACTATGCAGCGGCCTCAACCTTAGTTTTGCCCTTGGTTTCCTAGTACAAAGCATAACATTGACCACAGCATTCGAGAAACTCATGGCCTTCAGGAGGGCTGTCTCAACAGCCACCTCATCAAAGTCGGTAAATGAAGATCCTGATGTAGAAAAGTGCCTTGCGAGAGAAGATCCAACCTTAGGGGAAGCCACCAATGTGGTGCCACCAACATGCATCTGAGAACGGCATCCCATACCCTTGATGGACAATCTGAAATGACCAGGGTGATGATCTTGGCCTCTAGTTTCAGCTTGCGGTTGACACAAGGCAGTAAGAACATTGGAGGAAAGAGATAAATTAATGGGAAGGTCCAACGGACTGACAGTGCATCCAGTAAAAAAACACTCTGGTCTAAAATCCTGGAACAGTAGCGAGGCATCTTGGGATTCAGATGGGACGCAAATATGTCTATGGAGGGGTGGACCAAATAGTTCATGAGCTGTTGTACATCTTGATGGCTAAGATAGTCTGCCTCGAAATTTTTTACTGTCGGAATGTAGACTGCTAACAGAGTTGGGAGAACCGTTCTGCCAATCAGAGGCTTCTGCTTACTTCTTGCATGACTTGAAGGCTCCTTGTACTTCCTGGATGATTTATGTAGGCGATGGCCCTGGCTTTGTCTGAGCAGACTTTCACCAGAAGGCCTTGTAAATTGCCCGCATTTCCAATATATTGATGGAAAGTTGGGATTCCTGGTCCATCCAATGGTCCTGGAAGGTTATCTCTAGAGTGACTGCTCCCTAACCCTGGAGGCTGGCATTCGTAGTGAGTAGAGTCCACTCCCAAATGAGAAATAAACATACTTCATCCAAGTGAGAGGTCTGAAGCCACCAGAGGAGCGAGACAATAACCTCAACCGGGACTTGATCTGAATGTGAGATCTGTTCCACTTGGTCAGAATTTCCGGTTGGAAGGTCATGGAATGGAACTGGGCAAACTCTACCATTTTGAAGGTACTGTAGAGACCATTTTGCTTAGAACACTCATGCAGAGATGTGCCAACTCTCTCTATAAATGGAGAATAGATTGTATCACATTCCAAAAGGAACAAGTTATACTATGGGGCATATTCAATTGGGTTTCGTGAATAGCAAAAATCCCGCACCTGCGAAGTTTTACCTGCAGGTGCGGGATTTTTTCTATTCAATTAGGTGCGTGTTTTTAGCATTTTCGTGTGATTTTTCTCAAAATCTTTATTTTTTGGGAAAATCACTGGGACTTGCTCTGGGACCCTGGTGGCACCCCCTGAGGACTAATTAAGCAATTGGAAGTATCCAATTAGCTTAATTAGTCCATAATTACTCACCTTCTGCAGCGCTGTCTTCTGCATCTTCTTCATCCAGAGTCGGAAGCCGGGTCCTCTGCTGCAGGGTGAGTATGGCAGTGTGTGTGAGTGTTTGTAAGTGTGTATGAGTGTTGTGTGTGTGACCCCCCCCGGTGTGTGGCCCCCCCAGTGTCTGTGTGTCCCCCCTGGAATGGGCGCTGGGAGAACTACATCTCCCAGCAGTCCTTACCCCTCCCACCAGCCCCTGGAGCTTATCAGCAGCCCCCGGGGCTCGCAGCAGCCCCCTCTCCAGTGAGAAGATGGAGAGGAGGCCACAGGGAGCCGCGGAGACCACCGGAGACCCCCGGCCAGGTAAGTGAAGGTTTTTGCTTTTGAACACTGAAAACCCCGCAACCATTTTTTTAAATTGGATACTGCGGGCATCGAGAACGCACATACCCATGGTATTCCAAAATTGGCCGTGAGGTTTTTTACCTCGCTAAACCTCGTGTCCAATTGAATATGCCCCTATAGGAGAAAAACCCACTGGACTAGAGTGTCCAAGAGGACCCCCAAGTGTACCATTTGCTGAGAAGGCACAAGGCTGGATTTGCACTAATTGAGGAGCCACCTGTGGGACTGAGGGATCTGAATTGTCAGGTTGAGGTGTTCCTGCAGAGTATCCACTTACTGGGCTGCAATGCAAAGTTTGTCTAGATAAGATTTTATCCGAATCCCCTGAAGTTGCAGAGTGGCCGCCATTACTGACATTACCTTGGTGAACAGCCAAAGAGCTGCCGATACCCCAAAAGGCAAGGCCCATATTCATATTCAAGAAGAACACAAATCAGAAAAAGCTTTGATGTCCGTCCCAAATTGGGATATGTAAATAAGCAAAGTCATAACGGGGTGTAAGATCACCCTGTGTCAGTTCGTCCCCTTACATCATGTGGAGGTGGCGCGGCCAGCAGCACCAGTAAGTGCAGTGCTAGTTGGAGCATCCTTTGATTGCAGGAGGTTGTGGTCTCTTCATATTCCTGGGTTCATGCACTTGAGCAGCTGGCTGTGGAGGAATCAGCTAGGCACAGGAGTCTTGGAGGGAGTCCTTAAGAGGGGGAGTAGACAATGGGTCCAGAAAGGGAATACACAGATTTAAGGCCAGTTTGAATCTTCCTGTCCATAGTAGGGTCCTTTAATGAGGAAGCTGTAGGGATAGGTAATGTGGAGCTTTTAATCAATCGCGTAAAATGGGAACCTACTGCTGGGGGAGCCTCCCATTTTGTGCAAGGAGACTCCTGGGCAAGGGCAGAAGACCTACCTGATGTAATATGACACGTTGTACATAGTCCGTCCTGGACAACATCCTCCTCATTCAAGCTTGCTGCCCAGGATTTGCATCAGAACAATGTAGGTGCAGTCGCTTGCTTGCTACTTTTACCTTTGTCAGGGCCGTATTAAAAATGGGGCGGGTGGAGCTGCAGCTCCAGGCCCCAATGAAAATAGGCCTACGGCATCTCATGCAGAAAGTGCTGAAGGAAAATATTTTTTCCTGTCTCTACCAGTGGACTGCGGACATCAGGAGATCGCCAGCCTACTCAGACCTGAACAATTCAAAAGCTCCGCCCATCCAGACGGGTGCCAGAAACAATGAACATTTACTTGAGGCGCTCCAATAGAAGCCCTGCACATTAGCTTTACCTGCTCATTGGTGCTCAAATCTTCCCCACCAACCACCAGAAGCACACCCATTCCCCCTGCTCATCAATGTCCCTGTCACCTGAAGCTCCGCCCATCACGCTGGGTGCACCAAGCTCTGCCCCCAACCAACCGAAGCTCCATCCCCAACCAACCAAAGCTCCACCCATTCACCCTCAGCAACTTCGCCAAGCGAGAGAGCTCTTGCTGTAGAGATGCAGACTAGGCAGAGCTGCCTGCTGCACGAGGGTGGGAACATGCAATACCAAAGATCTTTCTCACAGGTCAGTGCATACTTGCAGACTACTGGAGGCAGCCAGGTCAGCAAGGCAGGAGTCGTGGGGTGGCAGAAGTGGACAGTGTGGGGGCATGTCAGAGTGATCATTTCATTATGTCCACACCCCCAGGACCATCAACGGCTCTGCCGGTGCTCAGTACTGGGAGGGGGCAAGGCCAACTCAAGGAGGTGTGGTCAGACCTCCTTCGAAAAAATATAATATATTTGTGACCGCACGCATCACACAGTGGGGCGCCGGCATAGCAGACGAGTGTGTATATATTTTCACAGTTATGCGCAATATCACGTCATTTACACGGTTTAGGCAGGTAGCAACTCAGGTCTTCAAAATGAGCGTGTCCTTTTGGATATGCTGCAGTCAATTAGATCTGGCTGTGTCAGACCTCATCCTGATGCCAATGAATTGCCCCACTTTAGTTCAGTCGTCTCATGCCGCACCAGTAGGTCACTGGTGAGGAATGGTGCTGTGCTGCCAGGATGACCCCCAATAGGTCCCACTAACACAGAGCGGGGGCAAGCCTGCTGGACCAATAGTTGCCTACCCTTGCCATATTCAGTGGGGATGGGAGACTATTGAATTCCCATTGCTTGCCCCAGACTCTGTAAAGCAGCTCTGGAAAGGCTGCCTTATCATTCCCTTTGTACTCCTCATTTGCTCCCCAGTGGTGAATGTTTTTGGGCGCTCTGCCTTTTTCACTGTCGGTGCGGAGAAGCAGCATCAGCTGGCTCACCTCAGTAAAAAAGCAACTTCAAGGACCAGGCGGACATCTCAAATCTGTCATGGTCTTAAAGTATGAGGAGTGTAGTAAGCTCAGGTGCACATACTTTGGTAAGCTTTTAAACTTGTATCCTCCACCACCCACTCTCCCCGCACACACACATTCCGCTGTCAGTGGCTGATGTGTGCCACATGCTGGCATTCCGACTGATGTCCTGCAGAACTGTTGTGATATGCATTTCCACAACAGCTGTGTGTGTAGATTGGGGTTTCTAACTTGGGGGGCGATTTAATTCAACATGAATTGAATAGCACCGGGAGCGAGCTCCCGGAGCTCTTCAATTCAGTGCGCTGTGTGGTCGGAGAATGCTGGTTATCGTGCCTATTGCGACTTAACAAGGGTGTTAAGATGCGTTAACCGGCATTCTCTGACCAAAGTGCAGGGCGCGTGGCTGTTAGTGCCGCGCTAAGCAGAAAAACAGCTGCACACCTGGCACTTTGGTCGGATTTCTCCTTGTATCCCCAGGGTGCGAGAAGAAATCCTTAGCGCACCCAAACAGCACGGTGAATTAAAAAGCTGCGGGAGCTCCCTCCCACGGCTATTCAACGTTGCATTGAATTGAATAACCCCCTTGGACTGATACAGCAAATCCCCTGATAAAGTGACTTCTCCTTTTCAATGTGGCATAATGTGTATCTCTCACACCATGATTTTGCATTATGTGTACTCGGGGTAATGCAATGTGGTATAATGTGCATCGGGGGCACTATGTTGTGGAATAATGTGTATCTGGGAGACCATGATGTGGCATAATGTGTATCAGAGGCACTATGATGTGGAATAATGTGTATCTGGGAGACCATGATGTGGCATAATGTGTATTCGGGGTAATTCAATGTGGTATAATGTGCATCGGGGGCACTATGATGTGGAATAATGTGTATCTGGGAGACCATGATGTGGTATAATGTGTTTCGGAGGCACTTTGATGTGGCATAATGTGTATCAGAGGCACTATTATGTGGCATAATGTGTATCGGGGACACTTTCATGTGGCACAATGTGTATCGGGGGCACTACGATGTGGCATAATGTGTATTGAGGGAACTATGATGTGGCACAATGTATATCGGGGATACTACGATGTGACATAATGTGTATCGGTGGCATTATGATGTAGCACAATGTATCGGAATACTACAATGTGACATAATGTGTATCGATGGAACTATGATGTAGAACAATGTGTATTGGGGATACTACACTGTGGCATAATGTGTATTGGGGGCAATAAAAACAATGTTAATGATCATTTTAGCATCCTCAGTGTGTCGTTATGTAAAAATCTCTGGTGTAAGGAAAGAGGAAAAGCGAGTTTTGGCAGCGGGGAGGACAGTTGTATGTGCATGTGGCTGTATGTGCATAGATTTGATTCTTCTATTTTGCCTTTGGAAGATATTATAAATACAAATTGAATAGCGGATGACTTAACTCTTAGCCAGGGCCATCCAATCTTCAATCTTCAAAGCGGGAGCTGGAAGATGCCCGGCTCCGGCAGTGGGAGCAGCAGCCGATGAGTCAGTCTGACTCTCATCAGCTGCTAAAGCAAACACACAGCTGCCGACGCCGGCGGCTGTGTGTTTGGCACTGTGTAGTGCTGACCGAACTCTGTCCGGTCAGCGCTACACACGCGGTGCAGCTGTGTCACAGAGACACAGACTGCCCGCAGCCCACATGGTACACAGCTGAAGCGCCCTCCACTATATGGCGCCCTACGCAGCTGCGTACCATACGTAAGTGGGCAGAATTAGAATTTCTGCGGCGATCGCAGGTATCCGTGCAGGGGATGGGACTTAATGACGTGATTCGCGTCATCTGGCTCTGCCCCTATTTAAATCTAAGCCAATCGAGGGCATTTTACCACAAGGGGGCGGGGTTTAATGACGTGCATCGTCGGGCCCCGCCCACATCGCCACCCACCTGCCTCTCCCCCCAAGGCTTCTCCCGGGGAAGAGACAGCAAAGGTAGGCAACCCTGATGTATGTAAAGATAGATAGATAGATAGATAGATAGATAGATAGATAGATAGATAGATAGATAGATAGATAGATAGATAGATAATGTGTGTGTATCTATATTTGTGCATACTTCATATAAGCGATGAGGGGACAGAGATTTAAGTGGTTGATGGGAGGCAGTAGCTATGCCCTCCATGGTGCTAGCCACACCCCACAGTACAGACCACACACCCTGTGTATACCTCACCCCCATATCCAAATTTCCACCGCTTGCGGCATCACAAAATAGGCCCTTCAGAAATTTCAGCTCCAGGCCCATCTGGACCTTAATCTGGCCCTGACCTTTCTTAGACATAGTCGCAGAGTATACACTAATATCATACTTGCCGACATTTCGGCAGGGGAATCCGGGAGGGGGCTGGCAGGTACGTCCAGCAGGGAGGATGGGGGCGGGTCAAATAGGCGGAGCGGGGGCAGGCCGACGCGATCGCGTCATCGTGGCCCCGCCCCTGCTTTATAATGCCAATATTACTGGCATTATAAGGCAGGGGATGGGGCTACGATGACGCGATTCAGCACAAATCGCGTCATCACACCCCCGCACCGCCCACTTTTACGGATGGCACGGGGGTTAGAGGGGTGCCGGCGTCCATTCTGGGGGACTTGCCTAGTCTTGCGGGGTGTCGGGAGCGGCACCCGATTTTCGGGAGGCTCCCGTCAGTCTCGGGAGAGTAGGCAAGTATGACTAATATGCAACAGAATACACCAAATACATAATGCGTATGCAAACACTATTATGCGACTGAATACACCAAATACAAATGGGTATGCAGACGCTATTATGCAACAGTGTATACAAATGGGTATGCAGTATAGTGATCCTGCCTATGCTTAAATAAACTGCAGGATAGCACAGCGCAGAATATGGTACTGTATAGAGTGCAACCAAACAGTATGTGACAGCCTTCACATTTATAAGTAAAAGTGAAGTATAGTAGACCTTGAATATACCGGTATCATAGGGTTATAGTGAGAGGAAAGGGAATCGCATAGGCTGACAGATTAGAAAAATCATACAGATAGCGCTAGCAAAAGTCACATACTATGCAGAAAAACACTAACTGCAAAAGGGCGCTACATTCAACTACTCATATGCAATGTCTGGTAGGGTCTAAATAACCTGACTCCTGGGAGAGGTATGTAGGGGGACCGGACCCAGCGTTTTCCAGAGAGAGCTGTGGCTGAGCCTGCAGAAAATGGCCGCCAGAGACCTCTGAGGGGGCCGGGTCCGAGGAGGAGAGCAGCTCAGAGCGGGGTGGAATGGCGCCTTGAGGTGAGGGAGGAGCCGCTATAATAGGGAAAGCTGACCTCCCCTAGCTGATTTTTGACCATGGGGACGCTGGATTCCCGCACCATATGCACCCTATCTAGTGGATCATGCGGTCGAGGCCGGTGTTCACTCTCAGCACCTCCACAGGCTACCGCAAGCAGTAACTCGCCTTACTTGTCCTCTGAGTCCGAGTTGCAGTCTGGGGTCCTCCGCGGGGGCGGCTAGCAAGATCCCCGGGAGCCACGCCAAAAGTACCAAGCGATGCTGTGGAGTTGCAGCGCCCGGAGGTGTGATGGAGTGGCAGCACAGACGTCCCTAAGGACAAACGAATAATTTATGAACAGTGCTATAATATTTATATTATGATACGTAATGTTACAAAATTGGTTCCATAATCTACTGATAGGAGTTGACATCTCCATTGAACTAGCTGCTTATTTGACAGCGTCTACTGAGTTCCCCTTTCCCCATTTTCCCTTTATTAATCTGAGCTTTGCTAAGTCCTTAAGGACAGTCTGATGATGAACACTCAGTAATAAAGATAAATACAATTAGAAAACTTAAAAATAAAGCTTTGGGCTGCATAAAGCAGCCACTATTATACACGGTGATCTGAGCTCTTGACGGACACCAAGCAAACTGATTGGCCTCAGGCTCAGGGGCGGGGTTTAGGGGGGAGGGACCGCTGCATCCTGACAGTTGAAAGCTTAACTGTTTGGTGTCTGGTCCTTATCAACCACCTACACCCCATGGTATCCCTGTGGATCCCTATGGACCCTGAAGAAGAAAGACAACAGTATATTGGTGGCTGTTGGTCCCGGGGGGGAAGCAGCCATCATGCAGAGACTGAGGTAAGGGAGCCGGTGACAGGCACTGCTGCTGTTGGTTACAATGCGGCTGCACCAGACATGTCAGACTGACAAGTGCAGGGGTGGTGGCCACGGCTTTTGCAAACTGTGGTTTCCACTAGTGTTCAGTAAAATAATGACATCAGAGACATCCTTATTAATGCTAATTCAGTCTGTGTAGTCACCAGGAACCAGTGCCGTATGCCTCTGTGATATTACTTGTTACTGGTAAATTAGCAACTACCTTCTCATGAATATACAGTGGTTAGCACTACTGCCTCTCAGTGCTGGGGTCATGGGTTATATTTGAACATGAGTTCTATATGTGTGTGGTTTATATGTTCTCCCCATGTTTGTTTGGTTTCCTCCAGATGCCTTGTCTTCCTCCCACAGTCCAAAATCCTACTATGTATTAGTGTATTTGTGGGGTGGGAAACGTAGATGGTACGATCCCCAGGGCTTATGCACGTCTTGCTGCTAAATGTGAAGACCTCAAGTTCTAAAGGTCTTATCATCTCTGCTGGTAATGCCCTAACATAAACCTTATGAGATCTAAGTATGATGCTATGTAACAAGAACATAATAAAATAATGTTACAATGAAATTCAATTGTGAAATGTAATGAATTGAAACCATTAAAATCACCAAAGATGTTTATTTAATTGGTAAGATGTAATTTGATAAGTGGCCGATGGTGTTAGTTGACAAGCAGCAAGGTGACGGCTTCGGCCCAAGCGGATCTTTTCATCACCTTCTATGGGCACATTCCAGATGGACGACAGAATGTGCGCTAAAATGAGCTGTAGTCTTGATCTACAAGGAAATCAAATAAAGTTTCAGATCATCAATTCATAGGAAGAATTAAACGTTTATGTTTTAACAATAGTGAGAATACTCTAAAAATAACAGCAATGAAAGGAAAATATAACCAGAATACAATTCCCCAAAGAATTCTAATGAAAAGTATGTAATGACAAAGGGCCTGATTCAGAGCCGGACGTTATTTGCGAACGGTCGTTCAGAAAAAGGGGCCGGCTATTTAAATTGAGCGCTCTCTCTTTGCGGTCTGTTGACGCCTCTATGTCTGAGCGAGCGAACGAAATATGCGCTCGCTATTTTGTAAAGACGCCCCCTGGCCGCTCGCATCATACGTCATCTCCGCTATTTATTTGATTAATCGAGTACATCGAAAGGCGTATGAACTGCTCGCAGTGCTTGTGGTTGTATTTTCCTACCGCAATCATGCGAACAGTTCAGGCTAAGAAACAACCAAGTGACGTGGCCGATGACGCTGCTTTGTTAATTATGCACACCCTTAAAATGCCCGTTTTGACCTTTTGGCACGCCTGCGTTCGGATCTCCACTCCCCGTTTTCAAGCACCTTCCCCTGTTACCACCCACAAACGCCTCTTTCTGTCACTCAAATTAGCAGGCATTCGCTATTTTGCGAGCACACAATTTCCGACCGCAATGACTGGTTCGCGCATGCGTGTTACAACCCATACGCATGCACAGTTGTGCGAACATCGCTCGGAACGAACGAGCGGCCGCTTACGAGCGGCCCAAAGTTCTCCTGAGTATTTGAGACACTATCCTAATAGACCTTGGGCCTGATTCAGACCCACTCGCGAGCGGCTGTACGCTCGCAAGTGGGTCGATGGTCTGCACTGAGCATGCGCACGACGGAGGGAGCTCCGTCGTGCGCATGCGCCAGACACGACGAGCGAAGGACTTTCCTTCGCTCGTTGTGTCCGATCAAAGGGGGCGTGCTGTCAATGTTGATTGACAGCACGCCCCCTTTGGTGGGCGTGCCGGGGGCGTGCCTCCCTGACGGGGGCGTTCCCACGGGAACGCCTCCCGTCAGAAGCCGGCCCACTGACATCACTAGTGATGTCAGTGGGAGTGATTTTGGCTCTGATAGAGCCAAAATCACTCCGGAGCTTGCGGTTGAAAACCTCAACCGCAGGCTCCGGCTCGCAATTTCGATGGTCGCGATGGTCACGACCATCGCGGCCATCAAAATGCACGCTCGTATAGCCTGTGGGTGGTGACCCACAGCTATACGAGCGTCCAGGAGGACGCTCCATGAAAAAGGAGCCCGGCCCTCATGCAGAGCGTGCGCTCTGCTCAGAGCGTACGGCTCTGAATGAGGGCCCTTGTTCTATAAAACTGTCTTTCAAACCCCATGGAGTGGTTGTGGATATGGAGTATTAATGTACATATTATATAACTTCACCTGAGTATACTGAAGAATTGTTACTGATATACTAAGATCTGCTTTATATATATATATATATATATATATATATATATATATATATATGTTTGCAATACACCAGCTTATATAGTTACAGTTATGGAGAAATTAAGATCTACAATATTGATCAGAATGGACTCTTTAGTATAGTAGCCAAAAGGAAGGAGGGCCCTGCTAGTGAGAGCTTACATTACATTACATTACATTACATTCAAAAGGGAAAAGATTGAAGTAGTGGCACAAGGGGGTGACATGAAGAGGGTAAGGATTTGGGGAGGAGGTGACAATGGTAACTACTCTCACATCCCCAAGGGCAGTATTAATTAAATAGAAATAAAGGAGCATATTTTACTACAAGGATAGTTTAATTCTAAAACATTATAACGAATGACTAAATATATTATATATTATTGGAATGTAATATATTTTTTTCCAGTTTTATCTGGAGGTTTTTCATGCTTATGTTCACATTTCTTTAGTTTTATATATGTAGCTTATCTTATGGACCTGTCCACTGCTGGACACAATAAATCTAAAACTGACAATTATTTTTATGTAATTTACAACTATAATGGCCTATGGGCCTGATTCATTACAGATCGCTATTGCTAAAGCATATGCAGATGGGCAATAGTTACGTACTGCGCATGCGTATGCATCTCAGCGCACGTTCGCGAAGACAATACTGTGATCGCACTGCGATCAAAGAGACCATGCAGAGTAATTGACAGGCAGTGAGCATTTGGGGGTGGTGAAGGGGGGGTGGTTGGCGAAACGCAGGCATGCCGGACCAAATGAGCGTGCATAAATTAGCCAGTGTGACTGCATACACAGCTTGAGTACTTACTGCGTGCAATGAGGTTAGTTATTTCTAAGTAGGGAAAGGGCTGCTGTAATTCTGCGTGGGGGTCGATCGTACTCGATGTTACCAATGTTTATGGAGGTTTGCTAGGTATTACAGATGTGAGATAGCGGTTGTGGGAGGCAGTGGGCGTCTATGCTGGCAGTGCTACGGTATTGTGATAGCATTAATTAGCATATTATCTCAGCAGACCTGCGTGTGATTATGGAGCAGCGATTGCAATAGCGATCTTTAATGAATCAGGCCCTATGTCTCTGCCTGGTCATTTCCAGTACAAGAAACTTATTTTCCCTTTCTCCAAATTGTGTATAAATTATGAGACACGAGGAGTAATATGAGATGCAAATGTCAGCGTAATAAGAAATATATTGGTATGACAAATAGATGTATAAATGGGATGTAAGGGCTCAGAATGCCAGTGCCGGAATCCAAACACCAGTCAGAATCCCAATGCAGGCATCCCGACAGTAAGTATTGGGGTAGGGAGAGGGTTAGTGGTTAGGCACTAGGGGGAGGTTAGTGTTAGGGTGCAAGGAGGGAGGGGTAGGATGAGGATACTTACTGACAAGTGTCAGTATGCTAACCCTGCCCGGATGCCGGCTTTGGGATTCTGACCCCCGGGATCCCGAGTGTCGGCATCCCGTACCCAACCCATATAAATGCTAGGTCATAAGGAAAGTGAAAGTAGCCACACTGAGAGCACTTACGTTATTGCCAGATATTTCCTTGGCATAGAGATCACGGGGGGCAATTTATGCCGCAAACTCCTAAAAAGAGAAAACAGACACCATGGTACCTAAATGACTCCATGAGAACATTATACAAATAAATGAGGCTGATTCATTTCATTTGGACATTGTCCTCCTCATTTTATACTCATAGAAATAAAAATATATTACAATGACATTTGAAATAAAATGTAATATGCTCTATGATAGTTACTGAGATGCAAAGATTAGTATATGAATGGGATCCATAACTAGATATTATGGCAGAGCCGTAACTAGACATTGTGGTGCCGGGATCAGTATGATTTGCGGCCGGCGGTTCAAATTCCGACAGCAGAAGCCCGGCAGTGAGATCCCGACAGGTAAGTATTTTTTGTATTTACTAACCTAAGTCTCCCAGGGGGTGCCTAACCCTAACCTCCCCCCGGGGGTGCCTAACCCTTAACCCCCCTTCCCCTAGCCTAACCCTAACCTCCCGGCTGGGTACCTAACCTCAAGAACCCCGGGAGCCCCTAACCTATCCCTCCCCCCCACGGCTGTCCGCGCCCGGCTTACCTTCTATCGGTAAGACGGGTGTCGGGCTCCCGGCGTAGGTCTAATGACAGGCATCGGGATTTTGATGCTGGTCATTAGACACTTGCCGGGATTAATAAATTACGGAACTAATAGGTTACGGAAAGTGAATAATAATCTGCAGGATATTTTATTATTGTGTGTTGGAAGTGATTGCCTATACTTTTTTCATGTAACAAAAGTTAATTGATGTATTAAGTGAAGAGAGGTGTTTTTTTAATATATGTATTTTTTTATTATATGTATGGAAAGTATTTAACTGCAAGATACTATATAAATCCAAACTAGTTATCAATTTGTGGAAGTATATTATGAATTATTGGCTGATTTAATAGTGTTTATAATTATAATAAATGTAATATTTATTTTGACTAATTGAATGGCGCTTTCTTTTATGAAAATCTCATGAAACTCGTTTATGTTCTTAAATTACATTATTAACATGAATTCTGCTGTGTAGATTAAAAATATCCCCATGGTCTAAAGTACTATAGTTAAAATGGTTTATATGTCAGTATGAGGGCACTTTGATATTTAGAACCTATTTACCTGCTGCACTGGAGTCCAGTGTGTCCAAGTGACACTCACACTGGGCCCTTTCTGTGTAGGATACTGGCGCCGGACCTGTCATGTTGCCTGCCAGTACCGCCGTGTCCTGCGCGCCCATTCCTACTTCCAACAAAAAGCTCCTCTTGGAAATGTGGGAGCTGAGGAGAGATGTCATGGATTCTCTCCCATCCTTGCAGACGGGTCTGGAGGTGGAATAACCTGAGAGGGACAGGCAGGGCTGCTGCTGCAGTAAAGTAGCCGGGTACATAGCTACTAATACATAGCAGTGGCCGCTAAGTGGCAAATAGAGATTGCGTCAGGCAGCTGGTTCCACCCTCAGGGCATGTTGCACTCTGGGTCTGATTCAGAGTCACTTGCTAGATGCGATCGCTCGCACGATGTGTATACAAATTGCGTAGGCAGTGCAATCGCAAAGCAATGCATTAGCACGCCCAGCATTTCTTAGACAACGATCACATAGTGTATGCAGACACCCACCAGCCTGTTTTAGGACACCAACTTGTGCACATCATGTCCAGGAAGTGTATGCAACCATCGGTACATCGGATGCTATTGCAGCCCTTGAGGTTGACCATACCCTGCCGCAAGCACCGCGAGCACTTCAGTGTAAAACAAGCCAGGTGACGTGTACTATGATGCTGTCTTTTAATTATGCAAACTTCTAAAATGCCATTGAGATGCTCAGGCACGCCTGCGTTTGCACCTCACACACTTTTTAATGGCCAGCCCCTGTTATCACCTAGAAACGGCCTCTCCTGTCACTCACTCTGCTGGGATGTCTATGTGCAGCGAGCTAATAATACATTGTGAACTTTCACTAAGGTATGCACATGCGCACTGCTATGCATGCACACAATGCATACACACTGCATACCATCGACAGCAGCGAGAGTATCATCTTAGTGAGCGGGTCTGAATCAGGCCCTCTGTGCAGAGGCAATGACCGCAATGCCCTAGTTACGGCCCTATATTAATGGTATATGATTAACATTTAAATAGAACTAGCTGCAAATATTTCCTAATAATCTATTCTTATCTATAAATTACACTATTTTTCATTATGTAAAATTTGTAGCCATAATGCCCATTGTTACATATTGTTAAAGTGATATCAGCACAAAGTACGTACGTACATTTCATAAGAACAATGTCCCTGGAACTGAGCCTGTTGTCCTACCAGTCCGGTCCTATGGAAAAGAATACAGAAATAGTACAGTTACTATTGTGTCTGGTATATGTTGTGCATCAGTTAGTCAATGGATTATAGTTTGTAAATTTGTAAGTACCGTATATACTCGAGTATAAGTCGACCCGAATATAAGCCGAGGTACCTACTTTTACCCCAAAAAACTGGGAAAACTTATTGACTCGAGTATAAGCCTAGGGTGAGAAATGCAGCAGCTACTGGAAGTAATCCTCCCCCCTGGTAGTGCCCCCAGTAGTAATATCCCCCCCTGGTAGTGCCCCCAGTAGTAATCCCCCCCTGGTAGTGCCCCCAGGAGTAACCCCCCCGGGTAGTTCCCCCAGTAGTAGTAACCCCCCTGGTAGTGCCCCCAGAAGTAATATCCCCCCTGGTAGTGTCCCCAGTTGTAATCCCCCCCTGGTAGTGCCCCCAGTGGTAATATCCCCCCCTGGTAGTGCCCCCAGTAGTAATATCCTCCCCTTGTAGTGCCCCCAGTAGTAACCCCCCCTGGTAGTGCCCCCAGTAGTAATCCCCCCCTGGTAGTGCCCCCAGCAGCAATCCCCCCTGGTAGTGCCCCCAGTAGTAATCCCCCCCTGGTAGAGCCCCCAGTGGTAATTCCCCCCTGGTACTGCCCCCAGTAGTAGCCCCCACCCCAGTAGAGAGACGTAACGGTAATCAAAAAATAAAAAAAAACAGTTACCTGAAACCCCGCTCCTGGTCCCGACGCTGCTACCGGCTCCTCCGGCTGCTTTGCATTATGGGAGAGACGTCGTGACATCATGACGTCTCTCCCATTACCCACTGCGGGAGCCGGAAGATGGCTCCCGCAGTGGGAACAGCAGCAGCCGGAAGATGGCTCCAGCACTGGGAGCAGCAGCAGCCGATGAGAGTCTGACAGACTCTCATCGGCTGCTAATTACAACAAACACACAGCTGGCGGCACCGGCGCCTGTGTGTTTGGCACTATGTAGTGCTGACCGAACTCCGTCCAGTCAGTGCTACACACGCGGTGCAGCTGTGTCACAGAGACACAGTCTGCACCGCGGCCCGCATAGTACGCAGCTGAGTGAGGCGCCCTCCAATATGTGGCGCCCTACTCAGCTGCGTAACAGGAGAACCTGCCCTGGTCCTGGAGCATCACTCGAGTATAAGCCGAGGGGGGCTTTTACTCGAGTATATACGGTATATACCAATATTTGTTCCTGTTGTTCCCAGACCAGTCACTTCCTTTGCCTAATCTGCATTTCAGCCCTATGCAATATGTACTCCATTACAGCATATCCCCAGGCAGCCTTTTTTATTTTTTTGACATATTGCACAACTGTAATATGTACACACGTCCCAACCGTCCCAGCATGGTAACTTGTGGGGTAACTACATTTGTATTGCTGTGATAAGCTGTGATGCAGATTGTCAGTCCACAACTACAGACGTGTCCACATACATCTATCCTCCGTGCGCTACAAGTTGCGCCACATAACGCTGGAGCTTCGTGTGACTTGGCAGCGCCGAGCATCTTTTGTGCGACTTTGTACCTTCAAATGTGTCTTATTCACACAGTGATGCAAATACATAGCACAAGCATCTTCTACTGATTAAAATGATATGCAGCATGTCTATGTTCTCTGTGTGTCTGCGGGTGTATCTGCCTGCGAAACGCTACGTTACAGTGTTACAGCCGCTGACATTGTAACGTAGCGTTTCACATGCAGATGCATCCGCCCTCGCTCACAGAACATTCTGCATATCATTTTAATCAGCAGAAGATGCTTGTGCTATCTATTTGCATCACTGTGTAAATAAGACACATTTGAAGATAAAAAGTTGCACAAAAGATGCTCGGCGATACCGAATCACACCACGGCATGGGGTGACTAGAAGGGCTGTTTAACGCGCAAGGAGGCTAGAGGTAAGAGGACCCATCTGTATGATAAACAGATCCCTTAACTTTTTAATTACATGGTACAAGAATACCTGGAGGACGAGTCTCAGCTGAACATTGGTTGCTCTGGCGCCTTCAGGGATTTTGTGGGCCAGACTAAGATGGTGCGCCTTTACCTGCAGGAGGAAGGGTGACAGCATAGAGTTAGTGACTGGGCACTGCACACTCAGAGAAAACAGGGAGACAGGAGATTATGGATGGGTAACCTATGTATCCTCACACAGACATGTAATACCACAGGTGTAGCTTTTATCACTGATTTAGCCTGTAGTATATATTATTAAAATATTGTAATTTGCAGCTGAATTTCTAATATAATTTCAATATTTAATTCTATAATACTACAATGGATGACTAGATATATTATATATAATTGGAATATATTTGTTTTACTAGTTGTATTTAGAGGTTTTTCATGCCTTTATTCCCATTTATTAGTTTTATATATTTAGCTTATTTTATTGGCTGCAATTCAATTCAGCGTGCTGTTAAGTCGGAGAATGCTGGTTCTCATGACTTAACATAGGTGTTTAGTTGCGAGAATTGGCATTCTCTGACTAAAGTGCCAGCCGCAAAGCTGTAATCGGATATCTCCTCGCACTCCCAGGAGGGTGCGAGAAAAATTACTTTAGTCAGTTCAAACATCAGGCTGAATTGAATAGCTGTGGGAGCTCCCTCCCTGGGGCTATTCATCATCACTTTGAATTGAATCGTGGCCATGGACTTGTCCACTACCAATTATTTTTATTTCATTTACAATTATAATGGACTATGTTTTTGGAAGATCATTTGTATTACAAGAAACCTATTTTTCCTTTCTCATATTGTATATAAATTGTGACACTTGTGGAGTAATATAAGATGTAAATGTCAGTGTAATAAGCATTACATTGTATGACAAAGAGATATGAATACTAGGACATAAGAAAAAGGTAAGTAACCACAATGACACTGAAAGCACTTACTTCAGGTACTGCCAGGTGTTTTCTTGGCTTATGGACCACGGCCTCAGGTACTGCCAGGTGTTTTTTTGGCATGGGGAGCATGGCATCAGGTACTGCCAGGTGTTTTCTTGGCATGGGGACCACGGCCTCAGGTACTGCCAGGTGTTTCCTTGGCATGGGGACCATGGTCTTAGGTACTGCCAGGTGTTTTCTTGGCATGGGGACCAAGGGCTCAGGTGCTGCCAGGTGTTTCCTTGGCATGGGGACCATGGCCTCAGGTACTGCCAGGTGTGTTATTGGCATGGGGACCAAGGGATCAGGTACTGCAAGGTGTTTTCTTGGCATGGGGACCACAGGGAGCAGTTTGTGCAGCAAAGCCCTAAATAGAGAATACAGATACATTTGCACCTAAAGGACTCCAAGGAGAATGTAACAATAGCTAAGGTTAGCACAATATAACAATATACTCATAGCTACATATTATGGTGTATTATGATTAACATTTAAATAGTAATAGCTAAAAAATACTTCATAATAAACTATTATTATCTATAAATGACACTAATTTTACTAATTTTACATTTCTATCCATAAATCACATTGTTACTCATTGTTCATGTGATATCTGCACAAAGTACTTACACAGAGCGTCTCATAGGACCAGTGTTACTGGAACTGGGGGCTTTGTCCTTATGGGCTGGCTCTGTGGAAAAGAATACAGAAATAGTACAGTCACTACTATGTCTGGTATATATTTTGCGTCAGTTAGTCAATGGAATATAGTTTGGAAGTATAAACCCCTATTTGTTCCTATTGTTCCTGGGTCAGTTGCTTCCTTTGCCTAATCTTTAGCTGTAAACACCAGCATATGTACATACCTCCCAACCACCCAGCATGGTAACTTGTGGTGCAACTACAATTTTTATTGCTGTGATAAGTGGTGATGCATATTGTTAGTCCACAACTATGATAAACCGACCTCTTAATCTTTTCATTATAAGATACAAAAATACCTGGATGAAGAGGGTCTTTCAGCTGTACTTTGCCTTCTCCTGTAGCCTCAGGGATCTTGTGGGGGGCACACACATGGTTCCTCTCGACCTGCACAAGGAAGGGTACACAGTAGAAAGTTAGTTACTGGGCACTGGCACATTTAGAGAAAACAGGGTGACAGGAGATTATGGATGGGTATCCTACGTCTCCCCATAAATCCCTTGTTCTACCACAGTTATACCCAGTAACATACAGTAGATAAGTATTGCACAACTGTAAAGACCAGCATACATACACACGTCCCAACTGTCCCAGCATGATAACTTGCGGGGTAACTAAAATTTGTATTGCTGTGATAAACCATGATGCAGATTGTTAGTCTACAATTATGATAAATAGAGCCCTTAAACTTTTAATTACATCGTACAAGATTACCTGGCGGACGAGCCTCAATAGAACATTGATTGCTCTGGCGCCTTCAGGGATCTTGTGGGCCAGACTCAGATGGTGCGCCTTCACCTGCAGGAGGAAGGGTGGACAGCAGATAGTTAGTTACTGGGCACTGGCACACTCAGAGAAATCAGGGAGATAGGAGATTATGGATGGGTAACCTACGTGTCCTCACACAGACATGTAATACCACAGCTGTAGCTTTTATCACTGATTGAGCCTGTAGTAAATATTATTAACATATGTTAATTTGCAGCTGAATTTCTAACAGAATTTCAGTATTTAATTCTATAATACTACAAAGGATGACTAGATATATTATATATAATTGGAATATATTTGTTTTACTAGTTTTATTTAGAGGTATTTCATGCCTTTTTTCACATTTCTTACTTTTAGTTATTTAGCTAAATTTTATTGTCTGTGATTCGATTCAGCATGTTGTTAAGTCAGAGAATACCAGTTTTCGTAACTTAACATGGGTGTTTAGTTGCGAGTACCGGCATTCTCCAACTAAAGTGCCGGCCGCGAGTCTGTTGTCGGATTTCTCCTCACAACCCCAGGAGGGTGCGAGAATTACTTTAGTCAGGCCAAACATCAGGCAGAATTTATTAGCTCTGGGAGCTCCCTCCTGGGGCTATTCATCATCGCTTTGAATTAAATTGCGGCCATGGACTTGTCCACTACCAATTATTTTTATTTAATTTACAATTATAATGGACTATGTATTTGTATTACAAGAAACCTATTTTACTTTCTCATATTGTGTATAAATTGTGACACTTGTGGAGTAATATAAGATTTAAATGTCAGTGTAATAAGCATTACATTGTTTGACAAAGAGATATATAAATATTAGGACATAAGAAAAGGTAAGTAACCACAATGACACTGATAGCACTTACCTCAGGTATTGCCAGGTGTTTTTTTGGCATGGGGACCACGGGCTCAGGTATTGGCAGGTGTTTTCTTGGCATAGGAACCACGGCCTCAGGTACTGCCAGGTGTTTCCTTGGCATGGAGACCACGGCCTCAGGTACTGCCAGGTGTTTTCTTGGCATGGGGACCAAGGGCTCAGGTGCTGCCAGGTGTTTTTTTGGCATGGGGACCACAGGGAGCAGTTTATGCAGCGAAGCCCTAAATAGAGAAAACAGATACATTTGCACCTAAAGGACTCCAAGGAGAATGTAACAATAGCTAAGGTTAGCACAATATAATAATGTACTCATAGCTAGATATTATGGTGTATTATGAGTAACATTTAAATAGTAATAGCTAAAAAATACTTCATAATAAACTATTCTTATCTATAAATGACACTAATTTTACTCATTTTACATTTCTTTCCATAAATCACATTGATATTTATTGTTCATGTGATATCTGCACAAAGTACTTACGCAGAGCGTCTCATAGGACCAGTGTTACTGGAACCAGCTGTTTTGTCCTTATGGTCCTTATGGGCTGGCTCTGTGGAAAAGAATACAGAAATAGTACAGTCACTACTATGTCTGGTATTTATTTTGCGTCAGTTAGTCAATGGAATAAAGTTTGGAAGTGTAAACCCCTATTTGTTCCTATTGTTCCTGGGTCAGTTGCTTCCTTTGCCTAATGTGTAACTGTAAAGACCAGTACATGTACATACCTCCCAACCACCCCAGCATGGTAACCTGTGATGTAACTACAATCTGTATTGCTGCGATAAGTGGGGATGCAGATTGTTAGTCCACAACTATGATAAACCGACCTCTTAATCTTTTCATTATAAGATACAAAAATACCTGGAGGATGAGGGTCTTTTAGCTGCACTTTGCCTTCTCCAGTAGCCTCAGGGATTTTGTGGGGGGCACACACACGGTTTCTCTCCACCTGCAGGAGGAAGGGTACACAGTAGAGAGTTATTTACTGGGCACTGGCACACTCAGAAACAACAGGATGACAGGAGATTATGGATGGTTAACCTACGTGTCCCCATAAATCCCTCGTTCCACCACAGTTATACCCAGTAACATACAGTAGATAAGTATTGCACAACTATAAAGACCAACATACATACACATGTCCCAACTGTCTTAGCATGATAACTTGCGGGGTAACTACAGTTTGTATTGCTGTGATAAACTGTGATGCAGATTGTTAGTCCACAATTATGATAAACAGGCCCCTTAAACTTTTAATAACATGGTACAAGAATACCTGGCGGACGAGTCTCAGTTGAACATTGATTGCTCTGGCACCTTCAGGGATCTTGTGGGCCAGACTCAGATGGTGTGCCTTTACCTGCAGGAGGAAGGGTGGACAGCAGAGAGTTAGTTACTGGGCACTGGCTCACTAAGAGAAATCAGGGAGATAGAAGATAATGGATGGGTAACCTACGTGTCCTCACACAGACATGTAATACCACAGCTGTAGCTTTTATCACTGATTGAGCCTGTAGTATATATTATTAACATATTTTAATTGTCAGCTGAATTTCAAATAGAATTTCAGTATTTAATTCTATAATACTACAAAGGATGACTAGATCTATTATATATAATTGGAATATATTTGTTTTACTAGTTTTATTTAGAGGTATTTCATGCCTTTGTTCACATTTTTTACTTTTATATATTCAGCTAAATCTTATTGGCTGCATTTCAATTCAGCGTGCTGTTAAGACGGAGATGCCAGTTCTCGTAACTTAACATGGGTGTTTAGTTGCGAGAACCGGCTTTCTCCGACTAAAGTGCCGGCCGCAAGGTTGTTATTGGATTTCTCCTCGCACCCCCAGGAGGATGCGAGAAGAATTACTTTAGTCAGGCCAAACATCAGGCTGAAATGATATGCTCTGGAAGCTCTCTCCTTGGTGCTATTCATCATCGCTTTGAAATAAATTGCGGCCATGGACTTGTCCACTACCAATAATTTTTATTTTATTTACAATTATAATGGACTATGTTTTTGCAAGATCATTTGTATTACAAGAAACCTATTTTCCTTTCTCATATAGTGTATAAATTGTGACACTTGTGAAGTGTTATAAGATTTAGATGTCAGTGTAATAAGCATTACATTGTATGACAAAGAGATATATAAATATTAGGACATAAGAAAAGGTAAGTAACCACAATGACACTGATAGCACTTACCTCAGGTATTGCCAGGTATTCTCTTGGCATGGGAACCACGGGCTCAGGTACTGCCAGGTGTTTCCTTGGCATGGAGACCACAGCCTCAGGTATTGCCAGGTGTTTTCTTGGCAGAGGAACCATGGCCTCAGGTACTGCCAGGTGTTCTCTTGGCATGGGGACCATGGGCTCAGGTATTGCCAGGTGTTTTCTTGGCATAGGAACCATGGCCTCAGGTACTGCCAGGTATTCTCTTGGCAGAGAAACCATGGCCTCAGGTACTGCCATGTGTTTCCTTGGCATGGAGATCACAGCCTCAGTTATTGCCAGGTGTTTTCTTGGCAGAGGAACAATGGCCTCAGGTACTGCCAGGTGTTCTCTTGGTATGGGGACCAGGGGCTCAGGTACTGCCTGGTGTTTCCTTGGCATGGAGACTACAGCCTCAGGTATTGCCAGGTGTTTTCTTGGCAGAGGAACCATGGCCTCAGGTACTGCCAGGTGTTCTCTTGGCATGGGGACCACGGGCTCAGGTACTGCCAGGTGTTTCCTTGGCATGGAGACCACAGCCTCAGGTACTGCCAGGTGTTCTCTTGGCATGGGGACCACAGCCTCAGGTACTGCCTGGTGTTTCCTTGGCATGGAGACTACAGCCTCAGGTATTGCCAGGTCTTCCCTTGGCATAGGGACCACAGATGACAATTTAGGCAGCAAAGCCCTAAAAAGAGAAAACCGACACATTTGCATCTAAAGGACTCCATGAGAATGTACCAATACCTAAGATTAGTATAATATAATAATGTACCCATAGCTAGATATTATGCTGAATTATGATTAATATTTATATAGTAATAGATAAAAAAAATACTTCATCACAATCTATTCATATCTATAAATTACACAAATTTTCATCATTTTACATTTCTATCCATAAATCATATTGTTACATATTGTTCATGCGATATCTGCACAAAGTACTTACTCAGAGCGTCTCATAGAACCAGTGTTACTGGAACTGGGGGCTATGTCCTTATGGGTTGGCTCTGTGGAAAAGAATATAGAAACAGTACAGTTACTACTATGGCTGGTATAAGTTTTGCTTCAGTTGTTACCTGGTGCAGGGAGGGATGCTGTGTGTACTGTTGAAAAGGGGGCATGGTCTTGTGAGCAGTGGAGCGTGGCCTTGCAGGAGGGGGCATGGCCTCGTGGCCTGAACCCTGTTGTTCAGTGCTGCTTTTTACTGGAGGGGGGGTGCAGGAGGTGCGGACTGCCCTGTCCTGTGTGTAGTGCCTGCTCCCTCAGTGTCAGGAGCTGAGTGCTGCACTTAATACTACAGTGCAGCACCCGGCTCTTGTCACTGAGGGGGAGTCTTCGGCAGGTGACAGCCAGGTGCGGCCCGCACCCCCCTTGTGACGCCACTGCCTATTTTTTCTTATAGTTCCTGGGTTTTGCTTTCTTTGCCTAATCTGCAACTGTAAAGACCAGCATATGTACATACCTCCCAACAACCCAGCATGGTAGCTTGTGCTGTAACTACAATTTGTATTGGTGCGATAAGTGGTGATGCAGATTGTTAGTCCACATGATAAACAGACCCCTCAATCTTTTCATTACAAGAAACAAGAATACCTGGAGGACGAGGGTCTTTCAGCTGCACTTTGTCTTCTCCTGTAGCCTCAGGGATTTTGTGGGGGGCACAAACACGGTTCCTCTCCACCTGCAGGAGGAAGGATAAACAGCAGAGAGTTAGTTACTGAGCACTGGCACACTCAGAGAAAGCAGGGAGACAGGAGATTATGGATGGGTAACCTACGTGTCCTCGCACAGACATGTAATACCACAGATGTAGCTTTTATGACTGATTGAGCCTGTAGTATATATTTTTAACATATTTTAATTTGCAGCTGAAGTTCTAATAGAAAGTAAATGATCATATTCCAACCAATCTTCTAATAAGACTGATTTTGAATGTTCATAATGATTGTTTTATTTAATAGTAAATCCCTTGTTCCACCACAGTTATAACCAGTAACATAGATAAACATGTAGTTACCGCTTGGGGGCTGCTCACCAGTGTTTTGATGTGCTTGGCCTTGCTCCCATAGGTGAGTGTGCTGCGAGAGTCTTCATAGGCAGCATCTGCAGGGCTGATGTGTGTGATCATCACTATTCTGCTCCTGCCACTCAGTGCGCCCTGTGATAGATAAAGCTCTGGTTATAGGAGAGATCACTGAGGAATCCTTACACATTGTAATGAGCAGTTTAAAGATCTATTACTATTGTTTTTTTCTATGTTTGTGAGAAACAAATGATTGTACTAATTACTAATATCATGGTTGATTGCAGCCATTGTCTGAGATAAAACAGCAGAATAATGTGTTAGGAGCAACATTCCTGATGACTGGGGGTTCTGGCATGAATGCTGTGGCCACACCCCCTTTACACAGGGCTTCAGCATTTACAAATGGGCTGTGGCCACACCCCCATACACTAGTGCACACACCCCATTAGTTCCAGGGCATAATAAATTCTCATATTCCTAAAAGCTTGTATCTCAAAAAGATATCTAAGTGACTAATGCCGCTTATACATCAGCTATCGGTGTATCCAGGGGCGTATTAAAGAGGAGGAGGACTATGTTCACTCCTCATCCAGGGCCCCCTCCTCTCTCCCCGGCTGCCGTCAGCAAACTGACAGCAGCAGTAGACTCCGGGCACTAGAGTGTGCACAGAGTCTAAGCCCTTCTGCTCCATGGGAGGTTTCTGTCCTCCCTGAGCTCGCCCAAGGGAGGAAAATGGCGTGGCAGCCATTTTCGCTGGTGACTTCCTACTGCGCATGCACAAAAAGCTGGGAAGATGGGTGCAGAGTATATGGTGTACATGTCCAGTGGTCTCACACCGCACGCCCTGCACCCATAACCTATACTTAACACTCTGCCAGTGCTGCTGTAATCACCAATGTAGTCACAGGTAAAAATACATGGGTGCCATATTTCCAGAGTTCTGCACATGCCCAGTAGAGAAAGTGCAGTGCCAGAGTATAATTAGTGCATGTGCCTGTAAGAGAAGGGGGAGGCCTGCATGGAGACTGCACACAGGGCCCTTCTCTCTTATCCCTGTCCCTGACATCAGGTACAGGTGTATGGTCATATGTGTGTAGGAAATCTCATAGAAAAAACATACCTTTAGCAGCCAGGTCAATTTGCTGTCGCGATAATTGATATGGCTGCCCGGTCTCTTGCGTAGCGCCATAATGCAGTTCCTTAGGGCCAGAAGGGAGCGGTTTATATATCCACTTTCTTTCAGGGTTTGGCCAGTGTTCTTAGTCTGACATAGAAACAGGAAAGATAATGAAGACACATCTGACTCCAGTCACAGTGTGGATGTGGTACAAACACAAACTATTGTATGATAAAACTGATTAGACAATTTACTTAAATTGTGTCCCAAGACAGTGGATATTCATTCACCTTTGTTTTAGTTAGTGATATTGGCTGAAATGCTTTTCTTACTGCATGTAATTTAACTGAAGCTACGAAAAAAAATAAATGTTATTATTAGTATCATTAATTTGATGCTGGTTTATGTTATTAATTACAAAGTGACATTAATCAAAAATTTATATAATTTGTTATGAGTAAGGTCTCAGGGTGGGGGTCACTGAAATAAATGTAAGTAACCAAGGGGGAGGTGGCTGGTAACAGATTGGGAATCACTTCTCTAAGGGGAGAAAGGCCACGATTACGCAGTACTACAAACATGAGAAAAAAAAGCTATACACATGCAAGGCTCTGTTATAACTCCTTCACTACAAAATGGTGCAAAAACACATTGTATGTTCCTCTTTGTGATTGCCTGGGTTCTGTTATTGTGTTTGTTAGAGAAATTAGAGTGTAAGCTGCAATGGACCAGAGACTGATGTGACTGACAAATATTCTCTCTGTAGGGTAGAAAGTGATGACTAGTGGTGAAGCATGAACACTGCAGAAGGATAGCAAACTCATGATATGTACCACTTTGGCATTGCAGGGGAAATACAAATAAATGATAAGGTAAGATACAAGTAGTACCTGGCATGCTCGCTCTGATCCCGCCAGGTCTACCATGTACAGCCGGCCTGTGCACACTCCATCATTGCTCGTCTGCTGTACGGTGACTTGTACAACAGCATGGGAGCGGGATGAGTTCTTATTGGCAGCTGTGGCTGCCTTGGAGCGGCGCTTATTCCCTTTAGTCAGTAATGTGATGGCCTGAAAAAGAAAGTAATATAGATGCACCAACACTCTTGTGGTTACACAAAACAACTCATAAAATTACACTTGCCCATGTGTTATAGCTACAGCAGGGTCACTACACCAGCGATCACATAGTCATGGGCTCTGCTTATTAATTCACACATTAATGGGTTCTTTACAGACAACATTGCCATTTCCCCCTAGTTCAGTGCTGCAGAAGCCTTGTGGTGCCTTATAACTAAAATATGATAAAATTATTATTAATAATAATAATAATAATAATAATAATAATAATAATACTATAGGCAGGGATGACTAGTGGTCATGCATGGACGCTGCATAAGGGTAGCACAGACTAATGATAGTCACCTCTTCAGGACTGCTGGGGAAGAACTCTGCAAGCCCTTCTATCTTGGTGTTGCCATAGGGATACTCTCTAAGGTTCAAACATCCAGAGGACGGTCTTAGCAGATCCCGAATGGTTTCATTGTAGACCTGCAAATGTATTTAAGGTATAATCACTCTCTGCAATACAAGGAATAATCACCCTCTGCAATACAAGCACAAGTGTGTAATCCACATTTACTCTCTGGAAAGAGCATGTGCTACTTGTAGTTCTCCAGATGCTGTATATCAAGAAGAAAGGGTACATGGCAGCGGCCCATATTAACTTTCAGTTCTGCACCAGTCCTCATGCATTTTCAAAAAAGCAGAGTAGAGGGTCTTAATTTCTCCCTTAAATTGCTAACAGTTATCATCACTCTGTGTAGTTGCATCTGGCCCTCCAGCACCGGCAATAGACACACAACCCAATCTGCCTATGCATCATGTCTAATTGTGTTGCAATTTACTTGGCCTATGTATGCTCGCCGCTGCCTGTGCATGTGCAGTATGTAAATGCATATCTTATGCAAACCCCCAGAGTTCCATTTCTAAATAAGACACATACAGTAGATTATAAACCAAGCACATATTCCTCACATACTTACCTCAGCATAGGACACTGACACTGAGAACTTATTCTGCCCTCTCTGCACCTCGATGGTCTTATATAGATCTTTCAGAGTGAGAAATATCACTCCGGGCTCATGACCATTGCCCATCATAGTAAAGGTTTTCCCGGTGCCTGTGATAAATATAAAGGTATTTAGCATACACTCACTGACGTTACAAGAAAGAATGGCAGATATGTAATTATACAATGTATCATGTCAGTAATGAACAGTAACAGACATCATGTGACTAAGCCAATATTCATCAGGATGCTTCTCATCAGGTAACTCTCTCAGGGATGTCACCACTTGTTAGTGAATGGATAGACTGTGCACTATTGTATGTTTGTTTTGCCCATCAAATACTGGCTCCACATTTGGTGATGGGTGCACCTATTCCCTGGTCAGTGAGAGTTAGAAGCAGTGGTAACCACAGCCTATCACAAGCTGACAATATAACCATTAAAATGTAAACATCATTTAAGATACTATATCAAAATCTAAAATTTGCACTTTTGGGGCTTTTTATTAAACACAAAACAACATTGTAACATAGTTATGTGATTCAATACTTTTACCTGTACACCTGTATAGCTATAGTGTAATATATTGTTAGACTATAGACCAAATCTATAACAATATTTTGGTAAATGAGATTTACCTTCTAACTACCACACTTGTCACCATTCTCATGCTATTATCATGCCCCAAATAGAACAGTTATCCTTATGAACTATGACTTGTGCCCTGATTGGATGTTATCAATTAAATGTTACTCTATTATACTGTATCTATCATCAATAGACTGAGGATTCAGTGCTCATACCCAGATTGTGCCATGTACCTAATGCCTCACTTTCTGGAACCACCTAGATAATTGCACAGCCCGTAAGGAAACTACTAGCTCACAATTACTAACAATACAGATGGTCCACGTTTTACCACCACTCATTTCACCAGCTTACTACTTTTACACATACAATATAAATAATTAGACTTATGTATTAATAACATTAATATTACCTGTTGGGCCATACGCAAATATAGCAGCACTGTATCCCGAAATGATATCATCCACTAGGTTCTTCATTGTGGACTGATAGACATGCTCCTGAAATGAGACACATTTATTGATGCTACATAAGCAATCATGAAAACAATGTAAAAATATGCTCTATACTGAATAAGAATTGGCAGCTGTACAAGCATTAATGGCTGATGCTACAGTCACATATGATGATAAATTGTTCTCATGCGCTATTTTACTTCCTTTACCAGATGCGCATGAGCAGCGCTGCCATATGTATAATGGGTGTAGGGTGTATGGTGCACATGGGCACCTGAATCCAGAGGGGTCCACACCGCACTCAATACACCCATTGTATGTACTTACCATGCAGCTACCTCAAAATAAATCTACCTTGTGGTGCCATTTTCCCAGAGATATACAGTATGCGTGCACAGTATCAGAGACTACACCTTGCATACAATGGTTTGGGGGGGACCCATTCAGAGACTGCACACAGGGGAATCAGTATGATTTACCGCCAGCCACCCCTCCCTTAGGGGTGCCCAACCCTAACCTGCCTCCCAAGTGCCTAACCCTAACCCCCCCTTCGCCGCAGCCTAACCCTAAGTCTCCCGGGAGGGGTGCCTAACCCTAACCTCCCCCTGGGGGTGCCTAACCCCACCTTCCCCGCAGCCTAACCCTAAATCTACAGGGGGGGTGCCTAACCCTAACAATCCAGGGGGGGCTAACCCTAAGTCCCCGCCTGGGAGCCCCTAACCTAACCCCCTGCGGCTGTCCACACCCGGTCATTAGACAGTCGGGATGCTGACGGTCGGCATTTAGACCATCGGCATCCCGACTGCATCCCCACACAGGAACCCTCCTCTCATAGAATGTCCCTGAGTACTGTATTATATATACTATTAACTTTTATTATTCATTGTAAATATCTCAGGATTACAATCACCTGGGTAGCTGCTTGATCAAACACCTCATTAAAGGTGAACGTCCTCTCCCTGGTCCTGCAGCAGCGCAGGACATCATCAGGATCCTCGCCAGGGTCCTGCAGTAGTACTGTCTGTAAGGAAAGAGAAGACATGTTCACTATATTTCACCAGGCTCTACAAGCACCTCTGCGGCTGGAGCAGAAGATCTTAAGTCCAGTTTATATTAATGGATAAAAGCAAAGTCACACATGGGAACGTGATCTGGGAGTATAGAGTCATATTTGTCAGCATTTCAGCACAGTTTCCAGGAACATTCTGCTGATATCTATATAAACTCTTCTAGTCATTGGTTCTTTGGCCCTTAAGACATAGAATGGTCTAACTCATAAGCTTGGCGGTCTTTCCAACAGTAAGTGAGACATATTATAATAATAACTTATTGGTTTGTGTCTAAAGTGGTTCTCAGCATAACCTCCTTATTGGAGGGAATTGTTACTATCAATAACATATGTACATGACATCCCTACTTAACCGAGAACCCTGGATTGGGCAGATAGGGCAAGATGGAAGATGTTGTCCTGCCTCTCTGCAGTATAAACATAGACAAATATTTTCCTCACACTATCTTCAGAGGATATAGCAATAGCTGGTGCTGCATGTGCAGCCTAGGGGGGTGTGATCTTGTAGACCAATAGGAAGCCACAAGCAGAGAGATCACCACTTTCTACTGGTCTGTGGGGTCACACCCCTGTCTGACAAACATATTCAGCTGGTTAGTAAGAGGGAGGAGCAGCTTAGGAGCCCTGTGATGGTGTTTTGCAGCAGGCCCAGCATTTGCATAGTCCAGCAATGGTCCATGATTTCCCATTTCTTGTGCTCTATCTGTGCAGCAGGTCATTACTCTGATTTGCTTATGGGTATATGGGGACCGTGGATAGCATTCCACCTTTGATACACAAAGCAAAACATTTTCTTTTTATCATATTTATAAACACAGAGCTATAAACCATGTGAGAAATCAAATAAATAAATGTATTGGTAAGAAAACAATTTTATAATTGTGTTTAATGTTAAACTAATTCAGTTGTTTAAACTAAAATAATGTTATTAGCATTTTCTTACCTGCGGCCCGAGCTGGTGTATAATGCATCGGGCGCTGCTCTTAGCTTCTGTCCTATTAAACGGACGGATGCGTAGAGCGACCTGTGAAATAATGAAACAGACATAAGAACAATACAGAATTTTTAATGCCAAGATAATCTCCCTATAGTGGCAAAAAACAACTGATATTAAGCAAAGCAAAAAGTGATATAGGTGCACTTCCCATTGTATAAAAGCATTTCACAATATTTTTGCTTTTATTTGAAATAATTTGAAATCAGAACCTTGACATAAATATTAGAAAGTCTGGAAAGCTACTAAGCAAAACATATATTAATAGTAAATACAAAGAAAAAGGGAGTTTTTAAAACTAATGTATCTAACTCTGAACTTGTATGAAATCATATAGCAGTGACCTATTACCATTACCCATCAGTAATACAGTGAGTCCATGGCTCTGTAAGAGATACTTACAGTCATTTGATGGTACTTAGGATGGTTATTTCCCGCCTTCTTCATCGTAATATCATTTTATCCACTCAGAAATGAGAAGAAAAATATCTGTACTGTCACTAGTCCAGCAATATCAGATATGACACAGGAAGCCTTCAGCTGCCTTGTTATACCCATCACACCTTCAATAGTGGCATCATCAGCTGCCACTATGACATCACCAGGTTCCATGGCAGGGGGGGGGGGCACTGCCATGTATCTCAGGCAGGGCATTGAAGGTTAATAGGAAATACAATGTGATGACTACATGTCAGTAAATAAAAACACATAACTGGGATGAGCAGAAATGTAATCATTCCACACAGCAGTGATGTGTATTATCTGTGCGTTGTGTGTGTCTGTGATACATTCAGGCCCATACTATGCATCTGTGGAAATATATACAGAATGAGCCTCATGTAGTGTTGGATGTACTATTGTTTTGAGTCAGATACACATTTTCATACTGCATCTACATACTATAAAATGTGCATATACACCTGTATTCAAATTTTGGCACCTCTTGTACTTATGATTTCTTAGGCCCTGGAGCAGTGGCATGAAGAAGGGAAGGAAAGGGTGCGTGTTCTCATAATAATGACTGATGCAGACCTGAAGGTAGATACACCTGCCTGGAGATGTATCTCTTGCGGTGGCTTTAGTGCTGGTGCAACCATACACAATGACATACCTCCCAACATGACCCTCTCCAGGAGGTACACAATGCTCTGGTCCTGGACTTCCCTGGTAAGAGGTGGGGCTGCAGCGCAGTTCAAAAGTCAAATAGGGGAGCCACACCAACTGTCATTTCACATGCTGCCAAACATCACTGGCTGGGACTCACTGCCAGTTGATGTGACTCCCTTATTTGAATTTTGGACTGTACAGCAGCCCCACCTCTGGAGCCGTTACCAATCATAAGTTACCAGGGAAGTCCAGGACCAGAGCATTGTGTTGTGATGGTGACAACTAGCAGCACCAGCTTGTCACTGCTTATTGGCTGATTGTGTACTGACCTCTCCAGCTGAGCTTTAATCATTAGCATCTCAGCTATGTTATATCAGGTCATCAATTCACAGTGATGTGCAGTGAGGTAAATGGCTGGGGATGCACTGGCTAGCAGTATATAGTGCTGGAAATTTTGTGTGTTTTGATTAGGGATGTGCAGACCAGTTAAACAGGCGAGGCAGTGCCTCACCTACCATACACTTTTTACTCCAGAGTTTTGACTATAAAAAATAATTAAAATAATACAAAAAAGATCTATATAATATTATTTTTAATCTTTCTTATAATATTTATAGTCAAAACTCTGAAGTATGACAGGAAAGGCTCTGCCTCACCTGTCTCACCTCATGCAGTACATGACTATTTGCTCACAAAGAGCAAAATTTACTAAGCGGCGATTTGACTGCGGTTTCTATTCTATTCTAAACTCCAGAGGTTTGGTGGCGGGTTCTATTCTGTTCTAAACCTCGGGGGTTTGGTGGCGGTTTTGCAGCAGTTTCTAAATGACAGCCCTGTTCTATTCTATTCTAAAATGTGTTTTGACTGTGGTTTGGCAGCGGTTTGGCTTTCTGCAGATTTACTAAGGCCAAAACCGCTGCAAAACTGCCATCAAAACACATTTTAGAATAGAATAGAACAGGGCTGTCATTTAGAAACTGCTGCAAAACCGCCACCAAACCCCCGGGGTTTAGAATAGAATAGAAACCGCCACCAAACCACCGGGGTTTAGAATAGAATAGAAACCGCCGTCAAACCGACGCTTAGTATATTTTGCCCAAACACTGGAAAACAGGCACAAATAGTTGTTCAGACAAATTGTTTAAACCAAACTAATTGAATCAATTTGATCAATCATTTTTGTCCCTTTTCCAGTGTTTAAGACCATATGGTTGATTGTCATTTGATTCTCTGATAGACATCCGCATAGCAATACCACCGCTGGCTAAATTATTGGCTGAGATACATTTATGCATTTCATATCTGGTTTTATAATGCAGTTTGGATGGTGCAGCATGCGGTATAGGGTATTGCAAATCTCAGTACTTAGGATCCTGTTTGAGTTTTCAGCCTCCAAACTGCAGGATAGTAAATATTGTGGTTTCAATCTAAAAACCTCATCTAATTTATAGTAGTTGTCAAACCACACAATAAACTATCGCTTAGTAAATGAATCCCTTGGTCTACTAAAATGCCTTTACCAGTATGGAGGTGCACTCATGTACAGTATGGGTCAAAAACTTAGATGTCATTGCTCTGTGTACATCATGACATCGCCATGTGTTGAGGGGTATATCCAAAACTTTGAAGGCCCCATAGCAATATTTTGAAGGTGCTCCCTCCCAAATGCTCATTCCACACCAGTTGTTAATTTTATGACCCATAGTAATACCCACATTTATTTTATGTCCCATAGTAGTGCCTAGTTAATATTATGCCTCATAGTGCCCTAGATAACTTATTATATATTATTAAATTGTATATCCCATCTTAGTGCCTAGTAATATTATTACCTATAGTAGTGCTCTAGTTCAATTTATGCCCCATAGGAATGCCCAAGTTCACATTACACCTACAGTGCCCCAATATTATTTTATGCAACATTGTAGTGCCACCATTTTACAATATGCCACATCGTAGTGCTGCCAGTACAAATTATGCCAAACAGTGCCCCTAGTACATATTATGTCACAGTGTCCCCAGTTCATATTATGCCACATTGTACTTTTCCCAGTTTATATTATGCCACATATCTCACTACAGCCCCAGCTAACTCTACAAAGGCAGTAATCAAGGAGAAGCCTATTGTATAACAGTGTGGAGCTCAAAGATTAGTTTACCTGTGCCTGTGTGGGTAAAACAAGAGCATGAGAGATGGATCATATCAGTGTGGAGCATTACTGAGAGGGAGAGATAGCGATCACCACCTATATAAGCTCTGATAAGTTCCTCTTATCAAGCTGGGCAACGTGTCAATTGTTTAGAGGGCATGGTTGACAACAATATGGCCTGTATCCAGGGCTACCTAAGCCTCTGGGTCCCATAGCAATGGCACCCTCTGGACCCTTTATTGCTACACCCATGGACGCCTATAAAGGAAGAGGTAGAGATTGGGTTGGAGGAAATCTTCACCTATGGAAGAAGGACAGAGGATTAGGGATCATGCTATGCAACAATATATCTCCTCTAAGTACAACATAAAATTACATATAAAGGCTAGTGATAGATGTGGCAGGATGCGCTAACTCTGCCACCCTGTCTGCGGAGTGAAAGGTGGTTTTACTGAATGCTCTGGGGGTTCCTCTTACCATAAGTAACCTGCTATTATAGAGCACTCCTACTGCTGTTCAGCGGGCAATTGACACTCACAGCAATTTAGCATATAATAGCCATTGTGCAGGATTTTCAGGAACAGTAGTTGTTATAAGTTAATAGTAATACTTTACTATGCATTATTCATTAATGATAAAAATATGCCACACACACACCACACACAGACACACACACACACTCCAGAAGGAATATATGAATGTGTTTTACATGGGGCTCTGCTTCATTTTATTCTGCTTTGTACACACATGCTGGCAGTGTGTAATCAGTCCTCTGTCCCTTTAACTAGTCAAGACTCAATCACTAATCTTGCATGTGCATCAGCATGGACCTATTTACACAATTTTACTCAGAGTGGCAGAATGTGTTTTTTTCCCTGTGTAGGCACTGCCAGGGTAAGGGGGACTTATTGTACAATCCATCGGCCATTATACCCCTCTCTGAGGAGTAGCGTGGAACCATGGGGCCCGGAGAAAGTGCATGTCATAGCGCCCCCCTCTGTACTGAAATGTGCCAGTGGAGTATGGCCAGTCTGTAGGGAAATACTGAAGTGAAGAGAAAAACAGCAAACAGTGGCAGTATCACGCTGGGAGTAGATGTCCAATTGGGGGAATAGAATGCTTTGATGATCTTAGGGTACTGCTTTATTTCTGTATAGCACTGATCATTTAACTTAAATTGACAGAATACATGTGCTAGAGTAAAATTCCACAGGGTGCACAGCTTATTACTGTAATTACTGCCCCAAGCAGCTTTCACTGGCGTGGGAACACCTATGGGAAGCTCCCTCTTTGCAATTTACATTACACCTATATTAATGTGAGCAGGGGTGTAGTGAGGGTGGCTGCAGTGGAGCACCTGCTCCATACGCCTTCTCCGACAAGGGTGCTGGAGAACAGCCATCAAACGAACAGCAGAGCACCTGCTGAGCTGTGCGTGAAACACATAAAGAGATCAGTGCCTCCAGACAGTGGGCCATGGGACCTGATTCAGACACGGTCACTAGGTTGCGCTCGCTCGCTCTGAGCGATTTTTGACAATCTGCGCATGCGTATAAATCACAGTGCGCGTGCGCAAGCCACTCTTTGCGATCTGATTTTGGTTGCTCGTAAGCCACTTTCAGGTTGCTGCTTTGAGTGACAGATAGTGCCGTTTGTGGGTGGTAACAGGGGAAGGTGCTGGTGAACGGGGGAGTGGATGTGCGAACGCAGGCGTGTCAGGCCAGCAAAATGCCATTTAAAGGGCGTGCATAATTAGCAACGTAGCGTCAATGTACACCTGCATGTATTTCTGCCTGCACTGTTCGCAGTGCTTGCGGCGGGGAAAGGCAACCTCAAGGGCTGCGAGCAGCTCCGATGGCTCTCAATGTTACCGATTAATCCTACAATTCCCGGAGATGACGTGTGTTGCGAGTGGAAAGGGGGCATCTTTATACACTAGCGAGCGCTCATTGCCGTAGCTCGCTAAGACATAGAGGGCATCCTTACGCGACGCAGTGTGAGTGCTTAATTTAAATATCCGGCCCCTTTTTGCTTGCAAGTGAACGCATCTTGCGAGCGGGTCTGAATGACCTCCTTGGTGCGGACGGAGCGGCGGTTGTGGCCACGCCTGCAATATGGAGGCACTGATCTCTTTATGTGCTTCATGCTCTGCTCATCAGCAGGTGATTCCCACCCCCACCCCCCTAATCTAATGGATGATTTCCAGCACCCTGAAGCAGTGTGAGGAGGGAGAACTGTGTGTGTGTGTCTGTGTGTGAAGAGGGGTATCTAAGTGAGGAGATCTGAGTGAGGGGGGAGCACTGTGTGTGTGAGGGTAGGGGGGAGAGCTGTGTAAGGGGAGGTGAGCTGTGTAAGAGGGAGAGCTGTGTACAGTAAGGGGGTGAGCTGTGTAAGGGGGTGAGCTGTGAAAGGGGGAGAGGTGTGTATGGGGGTATGCTGTATAAAGGGTGAGCTGTGTAAGGGGGAGACTTGTGGAAGGGGGTGAGCTGTATAAGGGGAAGAGCTGTGTAAGGGGGAGAGCTGTGTAAGGGGGTGAGCTGTTTAAGGGGGTGAGCTGTGTAAGGAGGAGAGCTGTGTAAGGGGGTGTGCTGTGTAAGGTGGTGAGCTGTGGAAGGGGAGGTGAGCTATGTAAGGGGGTGAGCTGTGTAAGGGGGTGAGCTGTGTAAGGGGGAGAGCTGTGTAAGAGAGAGAGAACTGTGGCGGGGTCTGAATGAGGGGAGATTGTTGTGTGTGTTTGAGGGGAGTAGATATGTATGAGAAGGAGGAATATCTGAGAGAGTGCGGAGAGCTGTGAAATAAATGTATACACTGTATGTATTTATATATACATTAATATGTAGCCCTGAGGTAGTATTTTGCATAGGGTCCTCTGCGATCTTAATCTGGCTCTGGGACTGAACAGAAGGTGGGAAAGGTGGAGCCATGGGCAATAACAAAGAGGGAGGAGGATGCAGTCCCCTCCCATCATCACCACCTTTTTCTCCTCTTTTCCACCTCTGAGGTGGCTCCCACCTACCACCCTGGCCCTGACATCAGACCGGTTTATCATGAAGGAGAGCTCATGGCAGCTGTGTCCCTGCTGCTGATGGGAGGCCTGAGCTAAGTGCTGATGCTGAAAGCCTCGGTCATGGCACCCGTGACTGGGAGAAGCCTGAGCAGTTCCCACGATTTTTTTTATCAGAAACTGGCCCATGCACATGTGCAAACAGTTTGCATTATATACGCTGTTAGCAGAAGCTACTGATGGATGTACAGGCTAATTTTACAATACAGACGTGCCCCGGGTACTCTCGGTGCGTGCCTGCACTGTTGGACCTCCTCTATGCTAGCCTTAGGAGCTACTTAGGAGCGGAAGACATAAAACAGAGCAGGTATAGTTGAGGTTTGGGGAAAGGCAAAGGGTCGTTCAGAACGCCACAGCTATGGGGGTGTATGCTAGTGGAGTTCTGATATTGCTAGCAAATGTGCGGCATGAAAGGCATGAAATCAGCCAATATTCATTTACCTGTGCAGTATTCAACGATGAATAATTGAGATCAACCATGACTATGTGACCTACACTGACTCCGGCACAAGAACGTCTTCTGTAAGCTCTAGTGTAGCAACTTGAATTTCTTTTCCAGGATGTTTAAATTATTTTATTCCACTATAGCAGTGCCAAGAATTATCATCTATTAGGTTGAAGAAGCAAACAAAACGTTCTCCAACATTGTAGGAGACTCTACTGGCTTATGGGATGTAATTTGGTCTCAGTCCCAACAAGGAAATCCCAGCAAGGGCTTTAACATAGTCATCGAAATACTGATGCCTATGTTAACCCCGAGAGGATGCCAGACTGAACGTCCTCAGCCGGGATAAGTATACACTTAACCGGGGATGGGGGGGTTAGGTGTAGGCACCCCCAGGTGGACTTAGGGTTAGGCACCCCCCCAGAGAAGGTTAGGGTTAGGCCAGGGGAAGAGGGGGCTAAGTTTAGGCACTTGGGGGCAGGGGGAAACCCCCCGGGAGGGTTAAGTTTAGGGTGCGGAAGGGGGGTTTGGTTTAGGCACTAACAGGGGGAGGTTGGGGGGAGCAGATGGCTGTGTGTTGTGGTGGATGTGTTGTGGTAGAACAGAAATACTGGAGGCTGGATGGATGGTGGAAAAAACAAATACATTTATTTGTATCTGTGTGTGCACATAGAGGGTAGTAGTTGCTCAGTAGGAGGCACAGTGCTCCTGGAAGATAAATGTCTCTTAGATCAGTGGTTCTCAAACTCGGTCCTCAGGACCCCACACGGTTCATGTTTTCCAGGTCACCCAGCAGCTGCACAGAGCAAACATTACTTGCTGGTGCATTTGAATAGATCCACAGGTGGAACTAATTATGTCACTTGTGATTTTGTGAGGAGACCTGGAAAACATGCACTTTTTGGGGTCCCGAGGACCGAGTTTGAGAACCTGTGTCTTAGATGGTTCGTGGCAGCACACACGGCCTGATTCAGACCCGCTCGTGTATAGCAATGGCCAAGCCATCGCTATGGGTCTCGCTACAAAGGGGGTGTGCTGTCGATGTTGAGTGACAGCAAGCCCCCTTTGGTGAGTGTGCCGGGGGCGTTGCTGCCCAGACGGAGGCGTACCCATGGGAATGCCTACCATCTGGGGCCGGCCCCACTGACATCACAAGTGATGTCAGTGGGAGTGCTTTTGGCTTTGACAGAGCCAAAAGCACTCCAAGGCTTGCGGCAGACGAGACCCTACCACAAGGTCTTGACCATCGCGACCATCTTTTTGGCTGCTCGCTATAGCTGTGGGTGGTCACCCACAGCTATGTGAGCGGCCAGGAGGCCACTCTAAAAAAAGAGAGGGAGGGCACTGATTCAGAGCGAGTGCTCTGAAAGAGCGTCTGGCTCTGAATCAGGCCCTCTGCCCAGTTGTTGGTGATTTGGGGTGACAGGGCATATCCACAGTGTGGGGAGTAGGGTCAACCCTTTCAGGGGGCTCCTTGTCATGTGGTCCTGACTACTGCATGCTTCCCTGCTGGACCTATGGTCGACAGACTTCTGAACTGGGATGCCCTGTTGGAGGTGATCAGGGGTGCTCCCACTTTGCGGCGTCCCGCACTGGTGAGGAGAATGGGTGTTGACCTACCGGTAGGTGCCCAGGTCCGTTGGTGTAGGATCAGTTCTTCTCAAAGTCCAGTATGATGCTGCGGTGGGGGACGTGCACTGTTTCAGTGGCTCACGTCCGTGAATGCAGTGCAGGTGAAACCTGTGCTGCGTGTGGTGGTGTGGTGAGCGCGTGTAGCGCTGTCTTTTGGCAGAGGCTGGGGCTGGTGTGAGTGGCGACCAGCGTCCAGTTAAGCACCGCTGCTGCCATTCAGGTGCCCGGATTGGGGCGGATGTAGATACAGGTGGGTTCAAGATGGGTAGGTGTCTGGGGGTCTCCAATGCGTTTCGGCACAGGTGCCTTCTTCAAGGAGGTTCTGTAAGCTGCTGCTTCCCAGCGAGTTGCAGGTACATATTTAAAACGGCACCCAGAGTCAGTATAAGCCCAGCGTGCTTTACACTGACTCTGGGAGCCGTTTTAAATATGTAACCGCAACCCGCCCGGAAGCAGCAGCTTACAGAAGTCACTGCTTCGTAAATTCTCCCCTTCGTCCCTTATGTTAGTTATCTGAAAATGCTGAAAAGATTTGACTAAAAAGAAACATCCCAAGGTAGTTGAATGGACACCCATTGTGAGCTGGCATTCCAGTCATTGAAACAGTCCTTAATACTTTCCAGGGCTAAAAATGCCTTGCAATAAAACTTTGCTGTGCAAACTAATGCGTTTCAGTATGGCCTTGGAGCAGTACTTAGCCAGGAGGGGCCAAATGGGCAGGAGGACCTTGTGGACTATTAAGCAAAAAAATTCTATAATAGCAAGTGGGACACATACTATAACACTATAAACCAGCTACCCCTGTACGAATAATATTATACTGCTGCCCCCTGTACATATAAACTATACATATGCCCCCCCTGTGCAAATAGCACTATACACCTGTCACCACAACCATCCCTAGTATATCAAGACTTACCAGTCTTGGTTAGTTCACCTGGCCTCAGCCCTCCATCTGAACCAGCAGCAGCCAGATAGGATCGGCCAAGGTGGTGCACGCACTCATCATGCTACCAGATTCCTTTTGTGCTTGTCCAGGCTGCAGCGCAATCTTCCATCGGGGATCCTGGGTTGTCAGAGATATCCAAGTACAGACAGCTGGCACAGAGCTCCCCTGACTAGCAGCCACTGTATGGTGAAAGTAGTCTGTGGCAGCCAGCAGCCTGCCTGTGCACGGAGTGCTGAAGATGGGTACTGGATGCTCCTCCTCCCCCCATTGTAGTGGCTGGTGAGCATAGCAGGTTCCATCCCCAGGGCAACCCACACTATGCAGCGGCCTCAACCTTAGTTTTGCCCTGGGTTTCCTAGTACAAAGCATAACATTGACCACAGCATTTGAGAAACTCATGGCCTTCAGGAGGGCTGTCTCAACAGCCACCTCATCAAAGCCGGTAAATGAAGATCCTGATGTAGAAAAGTGCCTTGCGAGAGAAGATCCAACCTTAGGGGAAGCCACCAATGTGGTGCCACCAACATGCATCTGAGAACGGCATCCCATGCCCTTGATGGACAATCTGAAATGACCAGGGTGATGATCTTGGCCTCTAGTTTTGGCTTGCGGTTGACACAAGGCAGTAAGAACATTGGAGGAAAGAGATAAATTAATGGGAAGGTCCAAGGGACTGATAGTGCATCCAGTAAAAAAACACTCTGGTCTCAAATCCTGGAACAGTAGCGGGGCATCTTGGGATTCAGATGGGACGCAAATATGTCTATGGAGGGGTGGACCAAATAGTTCATGAGCTGTTGTACATCTTGATGGCTGAGATAGTCTGCCTCGAAATTTTTTACTGTCGGAATGTAGACTGCTAACAGAGTTGGGAGAACCGTTCTGCCAATCAGAGGCTTCTGCTTACTTCTTGCATGACTTGAAGGCTCCTTGTACTTCCTGGATGATTTATGTAGGCGATGGCCCTGGCTTTGTCTGAGCAGACTGTAACCAGAAGGCCTTGTAAATTGCCCGCATTTCCAATATATGGATGGAAAGTTGGGATTCCGGGTCCATCCAATGGTCCTGGAAGGTTATCTCTAGAGTGACTGCTCCCTAACCCTGGAGGCTGGCATTCGTAGTGAGTAGAGTCCACTCCCAAATGAGAAATAAACATACTTCATCCAAGTGAGAGGTCTGAAGCCACCAGAGGAGCGAGACAATAACCTCAACCGGGACTTGATCTGAATGTGAGATCTGTTCCACTTGGTCAGAATTTCCGATTGGAAGGTCATGGAATGGAACTGGGCAAACTCTACCATTTTGAAGGTACTGTAGAGACCATTTTGCCTAGAACAGTCATGCAGAGATGTGCCAACTCTCTCTATAAATGGAGAATAGATTGTATCACATTCCAAAAGGAACAAGTTATGCTATGGGGCATATTCAATTGGGTTTCGTAAATAGCAAAAATCCCGCACCTGCGAAGTTTTACCTGCAGGTGCGGGATTTTTTCTATTCAATTAGGTGCGTGTTTTTAGCATTTTCGTGTGATTTTTCTCAAAATCTTTATTTTTTGGGAAAATCACTGGGACTTGCTCTGGGACCCCGGCTGCACCCCCTGAGGACTAATTAAGCAATTGGAAGTATCCAATTAGCTTAATTAGTCCATAATTACTCACCTTCTGCAGCTCTGTCTTCTGCATCTTCTTCATCCAGCGTCGGAAGCCGGGTCCTCTGCTGCAGGGTGAGTATGGCAGTGTGTGTGAGTGTTTGTAAGTGTGTATGAGTGTTGTGTGTGTGACCCCCCCCGGTGTGTGGCCCCCCCAGTGTCTGTGTCCCCCCCCTGGAATTGGCACTGGGAGAACTACATCTCCCAGCAGCCCTTGCCCCTCCCACCAGCTCCTGGAGCTTATCAGCAGCCCCCAGGGCTCGCAGCAGCCCCCTCTCCAGTGAGAAGATGGAGAGGAGGCCACAGGGAGCCGCGGAGACCACCGGAGACCCCCGGCCAGGTAAGTGAAGGTTTCTGCTTTTCAACACTGAAAACCCTGCAACCATTTTGCGGGCATTGAGAACGCACATACCCATGGTATTCCAAAATTGGCCGTGAGGTTTTTTACCCTCGCTAAACCTCGCGTCCAATTGAATATGCCCCTATAGGAGAAAAACCCTCTGGACTAGAGTGTCCAAGAGGACCCCCAAGTGTACCATTTGCTGAGAAGGCACAAGGCTGGATTTGCACTAATTGAGGAGCCACCTGTGGGACTGAGGGATCTGAATTGTCAGGTTGAGGTGTTCCTGCAGAGTATCCACTTACTGGGCTGCAATGCAAAGTTTGTCTAGATAAGATTTTATCCGGAATCCGCTGAAGTTGCAGAGTGGCCGCCATTACTGACATTACCTTGGTGAACAGCCAAAGAGCTGCCGATACCCCAAAAGGCAAGGCCCATATTCATATTCAAGAAGAACACAAATCAGAAAAAGCTTTGATGTCCATCCCAAATTGGGATGTGTAAATAAGCAAAGTCATAACAGGGCTGTAAGATCACGCTGTGTCAGTTCGTCCCCTTACATCATGTGGAGGTGGCGGGGCCAGCAGCACCAGTAAGTGCAGTGCTAGTTGGAGCATCCTTTGATTGCAGGAGGTTGTGGTCTCTTCATATTCCTGGGTTCATGCACTGGAGCAGCTGGCTGTGGAGGAATCAGCTAGGCACAGGAGTCTTGGAGGGAGTCCTTAAGAGGGGGAGTAGACAATGGGTCCAGAAAGGGAATACACAGATTTAAGGCCAGTTTTGAATCTTCCTGTCCGTAGTAGAGTCCTTTAATGAGGAAGCTGTAGGATAGATAATGTGGAGCTTTTAATCAATCGCGTAAAATGGGAACCTACTGCTGGGAGCCTCCCATTTTGTGCAAGGAGACTCCTTGGCAAGTGCAGAAGACATACCTGATGTAATATGACACATTGTACATAGTCCGTCCCTGGACAACATCCTCCTCATTCAAGCTTGCTGCCCTGGATTTGCATCAGAACAATGTAGGTGCAGTCGCTTGCTTGCTACTTTTACCTTTGTCAGGGCCGTATTAAAAATGGGGCGGGTGGAGCTGCAGCTCCAGGCCCCCAATGAAAATAGGCCTACGGCATCTCATGCAGAAAGTGCTGAAGGAAAATATTTTTTCCTGTCTCTACCAGTGGAGTGCGGACATCAGGAGATCACCAGCCTACTCAGCCCTGAACAATTCAAAAGCTCCGCCCATCCAGACGAGTGCCAGAAACAATGAACATTACTTGAGGCGCTCCAATAGAAGCCCTGCACATTAGCTTTACCTGCTCATTGGTGCTCAAATCTTCCCCACCAACCACCAGAAGCACACCCATTCCCCCTGCTCATCAATGTCCCCATCACCCGAAGCTCCGCCCATCACGCTGGGTGCACCAAGCTCTGCCCCCAACCAACCGAAGCTCCATCCCCAACCGACCAAAGCTCCACCCATTCACCCTCAGCAACTTCGCCAAGCGAGAGAGCTCTTGCTGTAGAGATGCAGACTAGGCAGAGCTGCCTGCTGCACGAGGGTGGGAACATGCAATACCAAAGATCTTTCTCACAGGTCAGTGCATACTTACGGACTACTGGAGGCAGCCAGGTCAGCAAGGCAGGAGTCGTGGGGTGGCAGAAGTGGACAGTGTGGGGGCATGTCAGAGTGATCATTTCATTATGTCCCCACCCCCAGGACCATCAACAGCTCTGCCGGTGCTCAGTACTGGGAGGGGGCATGGCCAACTCAAGGAGGTGTGGTCAGACCTCCTTCAAAAAAATATAATATATTTGTGACCGCACGCATCACACAGAGGGCGCCAGTGTAGGGTGGGGGGGGGGGCGCCGGCATAGCAGACGAGTGTGTATATATTTTCACAGTTATGCGCAATATCACGTCATTTACACGGTTTAGGCAGGTAGCAACTCAGGTCTTCAAAATGAGCGTGTCCTTTTGGATACGCTGCAGTCAATTAGATCTGGCTGTGTCAGACCTCATCCTGATGCCAATGAATTGCCCCACTTTAGTTCAGCCGTCTCATGCCGCACCAGTAGGTCACTGGTGAGGAATGGTGCTGTGCTGCCAGGATGACCCCCAATAGGTCCCACTAACACAGAGCGGGGGCAAGCCTGCTGGACCAATAGTTGCCTACCCTTGCCATATTCAGTGGGGATGGGAGACTATTGAATTCCCATTGCTTGCCCCAGACTCTGTAAAGCAGCTCTGGAAAGGCTGCCTTATCATTCCCTTTGTACTCCTCATTTGCTCCCCAGTGGTGAATGTTTTTGGGCGCTCTGCCTTTTTCACTGTCGGTGCGGAGAAGCAGCATCAGCTGGCTCACCTCAGTAAAAAATAGGGGTGAGCGGGTTCGGATTTCTGAAATCCGAACCCCCCCGAACCCCCCTGATCCGAGTCCGATCCGAATCAGGCTCGACTTTTCCCGCCTGACTCGGATCTGAAATCGAGGCAAAACGTCATCATCCCGCCTTCCGAGTCTCGCGGGTTTTGGATCCTATATAAGGTACCCGCGTCGGCGCCATTTTCTCACTCGGCTGTGGACAGTGAAGAGGGAGGGTGGGAGTTAGGGCTGTGTAGTGTAGTGTAGTGTAGTGCTGCTGTTGTCCACTACTTCAAAGTCCATAGGGGCTTGCTGTGTTGTGCTGTGCTGCTGTTGTTAATAGGGGCTGTGTCCACTACTTCAAAGTGCATAGGGGCTGGCTGGACTGTGTTGTGCAGTCAGTTCTCCATAGGGGCTGTGTCCACTCCAAAGTCCTGTGCAGTGTCCCAGTCCTAAAGGGGTGCTGTAGTGTTGTCCAGGGGGTGCTCTGTCCATCAGGGGTGCTCCCCCCAAGTGCTAAAAAAAGAATATATTTTCTGTGTTTGTGAATTGTGTGCGCAGTAGCCGCACGTGCATCAACAAAGTAGTGCCAAGCGTGCGCCTGTGTCATAAGTAAAGGGCCGGCTGGCTTGACCGTTAAAGGGTGCTGTAACCCCTGAAAGTACACTCCAATCCAAACCAAAAAAAAAATATTTTCTGTGTTTGTGAATTGTGTGCGCAGTAGCCGCACGTGCATCAACAAAGTAGTGCCAAGCGTGCGCCTGTGTCATAAGTAAAGGGCCGGCTGGCTTGACCGTTAAAGGGTGCTGTAACCCCCGAAAGTACACTCCAATCCAAACCAAAAAAAAAATATTTTCTGTGTTTGTGAATTGTGTGCGCAGTAGCCGCACGCGCATCAACAAAGTAGTGCCAAGCGTGCGCCTGTGTCATAAGTAAAGGGCCGGCTGGCTTGACCGTTAAAGGGTGCTGTAACCCCCGAAAGTACACTCCAATCCAAACCAAAAAAAAATTATTTTCTGTGTTTGTGAATTGTGTGCGCAGTAGCCGCACGCGCATCAACAAAGTAGTGCCAAGCGTGCGCCTGTGTCATAAGTAAAGGGCCGGCTGGCTTGACCGTTAAAGGGTGCTGTAACCCCCGAAAGTACACTCCAGTCCAAACCAAAAAAAAAATTATTTTCTGTGTTTGTGAATTGTGTGCGCAGTAGCCGCACGTGCATCAACAAAGTAGTGCCAAGCGTGCGCCTGTGTCATAAGTAAAGGGCCGGCTGGCTTGACCGTTAAGGGTGCTGTAACCCCCGAAAGTACACTCCAATCCAAACCAAAAAAAAATTATTTTCTGTGTTTGTGAATTGTGTGCGCAGTAGCCGCACGTGCATCAACAAAGTAGTGCCAAGCGTGCGCCTGTGTCATAAGTAAAGGGCCGGCTGGCTTGACCGTTAAGGGTGCTGTAACCCCCGAAAGTACACTCCAGTCCAAACAAAAAAAAAATTATTTTCTGTGTTTGTGAATTGTGTGCGCAGTAGCCGCACGTGCATCAACAAAGTAGTGCCAAGCGTGCGCCTGTGTCATAAGTAAAGGGCCGGCTGGATTGACCGTTAAAGGGTGCTGTAACCCCCGAAAGTACACTCCAATCCAAACCAAAAAAAAATTATTTTCTGTGTTTGTGAATTGTGTGCGCAGTAGCCGCACGTGCATCAACAAAGTAGTGCCAAGCGTGCGCCTGTGTCATAAGTAAAGGGCCGGCTGGCTTGACCGTTAACGGTGCTGTAACCCCCGAAAGTACACTCCAATCCAAACCAAAAAAAAAATTATTTTCTGTGTTTGTGAATTGTGTGCGCAGTAGCCGCACGTGCATCAACAAAGTAGTGCCAAGCGTGCGCCTGTGTCATAAGTAAAGGGCCGGCTGGCTTGACCGTTAAGGGTGCTGTAACCCCCAAAAGTACACTCCAGTCCAAACCAAAAAAAAAATTATTTTCTGTGTTTAGCCGCACGTATATATCAAATCGATATAACATAAATGGAGGACCAAACTTTCTCCGATAAAAATAAAATAGAGAAAGATCAAGAACCACTTCCTCCTAGTGCTGAAGCTGCTGCCACTAGTCATGACATAGACGATAACATGCCATCAACGTCGTCTGCCAAGGCCGATGCCCAATGTCATAGTAGAGGGCACATACAATCCCAAATGGCAAAGTTCAGGAAAATGACCTTGAAAAAGACATTTAAATCAGCTGAAGAGAAACGTAAACTTGCCAATATGCCATTTATGACACGGAGTGGCAAGGAACGGCTAAGGTCGATCCCTAGTATGTTCATGACTAGTGGTTCAGCTTCACATGACGATGGAAGCCCTCCTCCCACTAAAAAAATCAAAAGAGTTAAGCTGGCAAAAGCACAGCGAAGAACTGTGCTTTCTAAGAAGATATCACAAATCCCCAAGGAGAGTCCAAGTGTGGTGGTGGTTGCGATGCCTGACCTTCCCAGCACTGGACGGGAAGAGGTGGCTCTTTCCACCATTTGCACGCCCCCTGCAAGTGCTGAAAGGAGCACCCACAGTCCACTTGCTGATATGCAAATTGAAGATGTCACTGTTGAAGTACAACAGGATGAGGATACTGGTGTAGCTGGCGCTGAGGAGGAAGTTGGCGAGGAGGATTCTGATGGTGATGTGGTTTGTTTAAATCAGGCTCCGGGGGAGACAGTTGTTGTCCGTGGGATGAAAAAGCCCATCACGGTCATGCCTGGGCAGAAGACCAAACATTCCACCTCTTTGGTCTGGCAATATTTCTATCCAAATCCGGACAACAACTGTCTTGCCATATGTACCATATGTAAAGGTGAAATAAGTAGGGGTAGGGACGTCAACCACCTAGGAACATCCTCCCTTATACGGCACCTGCAGCGCGTTCATAAAAAGTTACTGTCAAGTTCAGAAACTTTGGCTAAGACCGTAAGCAGTCCAGGGACACCTAAATCCCGTTGTCCTGTTGTATCCAAGCACCTGCAAACCACACCGTCAACTCCCTCCTCGTCAATTTCCTCCTTAGTCAGGATCGGAAGTAGTCCTGCAGGCCATGTCACTGGCATGACTGACTCTCCTATCCGGGATTCCTCTGGAGGATCCTGCATTGCTACGCCTACTGCTGCCGCTGCTGCTGTTGCTGCTGCTGGGAGTCGTTCATCATCCCAGAGAGGAAGTAGGAACACCACTACTTTTACTAAACAATTGACCCTCCAACAGTCCTTAGCGAGGAGGATGAAGTACGACAGCAGTCATCCTGAAGCAAAACTGAGGCCTTGACTGCTATGTTGGTGTTAGACGTGCGTCCGGTATCCGCCATTAGTGCAGTGGGATTTAGACAATTGATGGAGGTAGTGTGTCCCCGGTTCCAAATCCCGTCTAGATTCCACTTCACTAGGCAGGCGATACCGAGACTGTACAGAAACGTCAGAAAGTGTCCTCAGTGTCCTGAAAAATGCTGTTGTACACAATGTCCACTTAACCACGGACATGTGGACAAGTGGAACAGGGCAGACTAAGGACTATATGACTGTGACAGCCCACTGGGTAGATGTATCACCTTACGCAGCAACAGCAGCAGCGTCACCAGTAGCAGCATCTCAGAAACGCCAGCTCATTACAAGGCAGGCTACGCTGTGTATCACCGGTTTCAGTAAGAGGCACACCGCCGACAACCTCTTAGAGAAACTGAGGGAAATCATCGCCCAGTGGCTTACCCCACTTAGACTCTCCTGGGGATTTGTGATATCTGACAACGCCACCAATATTGTGCGGGCATTACATCTGGGCAAATTCCAGCACGTCCCATGTTTTGCTCACACAATAAACTTGGTGGTGCAGAATTTTCTGAAAAGCGACAGGGGCGTGCAGGAGACGCTTTGGGTGGGCCGAAAAATTTCTGGCCACTTTCGCCATTCAGCGACTGCGTGCCGAAGACTGGAGCGCCAGCAAACACTCTTGAACCTGCCCCGCCATCACCTGAAGCAAGAGGTTGTGACGCGGTGGAACTCAACCCTCTATATGCTTCAGAGGATGGAGGAGCAGCAAAAGGCCATACAAGCCTATACATCCACCTATGACATAGGCAAAGGAGGGGGTATGCACCTGACTCAAGCGCAGTGGAGAATGATTTCCGTGTTGTGCAAGGTTCTCCAGCCCTTCGAACTTGCCACACGTGAAGTCAGTTCAGACACAGCCAGCTTGAGTCAGGTCATTCCCCTCATCAGGCTTTTGCAGAAGCAGCTGGAGAAAGTGAAGGAGGAGCTAAGACGGAGCGATTCCGCTCGGCATGTGGGACTTGTGGATGAAGCCCTTCATTCGCTTTGCCAGGATTCCAGGGTGGTCAATCTGTTGAAATCAGACCACTACATTTTGGCCACCGTGCTTGATCCTAGGTTTAAAGCCTATGTGGTGTCTCTCTTTCTGGCCGACACAAGCCTGCAGAGGTGCAAAGACCTGCTGGTGAACACACTGTCAGCTGAAGCGGAACGTGACACGTCAACGGCTCCTTCTTCATTTTCTCCCGCAACTGGGGCTGCCAGGAAAAAACTTAGGTATCCTAAGCAACCCGCTGGCGGTGATGCAGGGCAGGCAGGACCAAGTTTGGACATCTGGTCCGGACTGAAGGACCTGGCAACAATTTCTGACATGTCTACTGTCACTGCATATGATACTGTCACCATTGACAGAATGGTGGAGGATTACATCGGTGACAGCATCCAAGTAGGCATGTCAGACAGTCCATACCTGTACTGGCAGGAAAAAGAGGCAATTTGGAGGCCCCTGTACAAGCTGGCTCTATTTTACCCGAGTTGCCCCCCCTCCAGTGTGTACTCCGAAAGAGTGTTTAGTGCAGCCGGGAACCTTGTCAGCGAAAGGCGTAGGAGGTTGCTTCCACAGAATGTGGAGAAGATGATGTTCATCAAAATGAATTATCAGCTCTTCCAGGGAGACCAGCCTCCAGAAGGTACAGAGGGACCTGTGGTGGTGGATTCAAGTGGGGACGAGTTAATACTTTGTGAGGATGAGGATGTACACACTGAAGAGGGTGAGGAATCGGTGGATGAGGAGGATGAGGATGACATTTGCCTCCGTAGAGCCAGTTTGTGCAGGGACACATTAATTGCCAGCTTGTTTTGTGGGGGCCCAAACGAACCAATCATTTCAGCCACAGTTGTGTGGCAGACCCTGGCGCTGAAATGATTGATTTGTTAAAGTGTGCATATCCTGTTTATACAACATAAGGGTGGGTGGGAGGGCCCAAGGACAATTCCATCTTGCATTTCTTTTTTTTCTTTGCATTATGTACAGTTTGGGGCCTAGTTTTTCTAACTGCCATCCTGTCTGCCACTGCAGTGTCACTCCTAGATGGGTCACGTGTTTGTGCCGCCCACTCGTGTCGCTTAGCATAGTCATCCAGCTACCTCAGTGCAACCTTTTGGACATAAAAACACTATTGTGAGGTGTGAGGTGATCAGAATAGACTGGAAATGAGTGGAAATTAAGGTTATTGAGGTTAATAATAGCATAGGAGCAGAGAAACCAACAAATTCTGTGATTTTAGTTGTTTTTATGCTTTTTTTAAAAAAAATACAGATCCAAAACACAAAACCCAGAACCCAAAACACGAAAGGGTGGTTTTGGCAAAACCAATCCAGATCCAAAACACGAAGAAAGATCCAGATCCAAAACCAAAACACAAAACACGAAAAGTGGCCGGTGCACACCCCTAGTAAAAAAGCAACTTCAAGGACCGGGCGGACATCTCAAATCTGTCATGGTCTTAAAGTATGAGGAGTGTAGTAAGCTCAGGTGCACATACTTTGGTAAGCTTTTAAACTTGTATCCTCCACCACCCACTCTCCCCGCACACACACATTCCGCTGTCAGTGGCTGATGTGTGCCACATGCTGGCATTCCGACTGATGTCCTGCAGAATTGTTGTGATATGCATTTCCACAACAGCTGTGTGTGTAGATTGGGGTTTCTAACTTGGGGGGCGATTTAATTCAACATGAATTGAATAGCGCCGGGAGCGAGCTCCCTGAGCTCTTCAATTCAGTGCGCTGTGTGGTCGGAGAATGCTGGTTATCGTGCCTATCGCGACTTAACAAGGGTGTTAAGATGCGTTAACCGGCATTCTCTGACCAAAGTGCAGGGCGCGTGGCTGTTAGCGCCGCGCTAAACAGAAAAACATCTGCACGCCTGGCACTTTGGTCGGATTTCTCCTTGTATCCCCAGGGTGCGAGAAGAAATCCTTAGCGCACCCAAACAGCACGGTGAATTAAATAGCTGCGGGAGCTCCCTCCCACGGCTATTCAACTTTGCATTGAATTGAATAACCCCCTTGGACTGATACAGCAAATCCCCTGATAAAGTGACTTCTCCTTTTCAATGTGGCATAATGTGTATCTCTCACACCATGATTTTGCATTATGTGTATTCGGGGTAATGCAATGTGGTATAATGTGCATCGGGGGCACTATGTTGTGGAATAATGTGTATCTGAGAGACAATGATGTGGCATAATATGTAGCAGAGGCACTATGATGTGGAATAATGTGTATCTGGGAGACCATGATGTGGCATAATGTGTATTCGGGGTAATTCAATGTGGTATAATGTGCATCGGGGGCACTATGATGTGGAATAATGTATATCTGGGAGACCATGATGTGGTATAATGTGTTTCGGAGGCACTTTGATGTGGCATAATGTATATCAGAGGCACTATTATGTGGCATAATGTGTATCGGGGGCACTTTCATGTGGCACAATGTGTATCGGGGGCACTACGATGTGTCATAATGTGTACTGAGAGAACTATGATGTGGCACAATGTGTATCGGGGATACTACGATGTGACATAATGTGTATCGGTGGCATTATGATGTAGCACAATGTATCGGAATACTACAATGTGACATAATGTGTATCGATGGAACTATGATGTAGAACAATGTGTATTGGGGATACTACACTGTGGCACAATGTGTATTGAGGATACTACACTGTGGCATAATGTGTATTGGGGGCAATAAAAACAATGTTAATGATCATTTTAGCATCCTCAGTGTGTCGTTATTTAAAAATCTCTGGTGTAAGGAAAGAGGAAAAGCGAGTTTTGGCAGCGGGGAGGACAGTTGTATGTGCATGTGGCTGTATGTGCATAGATTTGATTCTTCTATTTTGCCTGTGGAAGATAATATAAATACAAATTGAATAGTGGATGACTTAACTCTTAGCCAGGGCCATCCAATCTTCATCTCTAATGCTGGCCATACACTAATGCGATTTCAGGCCGATCGCCCGATTTTCGATGCGCCGTACGATGAATCGTGTGGAAATCGTGTGGTTTTTAAGGTAGGATAAGATGAGATGCGCGCTCCCACAGCTCTTAAAACGTATCGTATGATCAGATGTGCACCCCATATTATCCATCGTATCGTGTGCAGATCATGCCGTGTTTTTGTGCATGCGATGCATCGTGCGTCCGAGCGGCGTCATTTCAATAACTTTTTCCTGATGAGCGTGTGAGGCACGTGATCGATCGTACGACAGATCGTGTGCAAAAAAAACAGATCGTGCAGCCGGGACTGCCAGGTAGCTCCGGGGAGTTCAAGGGAAATCGTAAGGTGAATCTTATCTTATGCTGGTCATACTAGTGTATGGCCAGCATAATTGTACTCTGCCCTGCAAACCTGATGCATGCAGTCTGTGTATATGATTTATTGCTCCCCTTGTGTCCTAAACTACCTGCAAACATATTTAGGGTGAAAGCTCTTTTTTGTTTGTATACAATTATATTCACTGATTAAATAAAGCATAAGCATTGTGTTTTACAGAAATGTTGGTTACGCTATTGTTTCGTTATTTATCATAAACTGTTTTACACAGGGCTGGCCCTAGCCCAAAGTTTTTGATAAGCGAGTATATTTTATGGCGCCCCCCCTATGCAGTGCCCCCGGTAGTGGCCCCCCTGTGCAGTGCCCCTTGTGCCCCCAGTAGTAAGCCCCTTATATAGTGCCCCCAGTAGTAGTCTCCCTATGCAGTGCCCCCAGTAGTGGTACCCCTTATGCAGTGCCCCTTATATAGTGCCCCCAGTAGTGGTCCCCCCTGTGCAGTGCCCCTTATATAGTGCCCCTAGTAGTAGTTCCCCCTTGTAGTAGTCCCCCCAGTGGAGGTTCCCCCCTTATGCAGTGCCCCCAGTAGTAGCTCCCCCTTGTAGTGCCCCCAGTAGTAGTCCCCCCTTGTAGTGCCCCCAGTAGTAGTCCCTCTCTTGTAGTGCCCCCAGCAGTAATCCCCCCCCTTGTAGTGCCCCCAGTAGTAATCCCCTCTTGTAGTGCCCACAGTAGTAATCCCCCTTGTAGTGCTCCCAGTAGTACCCCCCCTTGTAGTGCTCCCAGTAGTAGCCCCCCTTGTAGTGCCCCAGTAGTAATCCCACCCTTGTAGTGCCCCCAGTAGTAATCCCCCTTGTAGTGCTCCCAGTATTACTCCCCTTGTAGTGCTCCCAGTAGTAGCCCCCCTTGTAGTGCTCCCAGTAGTACCCCCCTTGTAGTGCTCCCAGTAGTAGCCCCCCCTTGTACTGCCCCTAGTGTGTAGCCCCCCTTGTAGTGCTCCCAGTAGTAGCCGCCCCTTGTAGTGCCCCCAGTAGTAGTCCCTCCCTTGTTGTGCCCCCAGCAGTAATCCCCCCTTGTAGTGCCCCCAGTAGTAATTCCTACTTGTAGTGCTCCCAGTAGTACCCCCCTTGTAGTGCTCCCAGTAGTAGCCCCCCTTTGTAGTGCCCCTAGTAGTAGCCTCCCTTGTAGTGCCCCTAGTAGTAGCCCCCCTTGTAGTGCTCCCAGTAGTAGCCCCCCTTGTAGTGCTCCCAGTAGTAGACCCCCCTTGTAGTACTCCCAGTAGTAGCCCCCACTTGTAGTTCCCCAGTAGTAATCCCCCCTTGTAGTGACATAATAAAAATAAAAAACACTTACCTGAAACCCCGCTCCTGCTCCTGACGCCGCTATCAGCTCCTGCGTCATTCCTCCTTGGCCGGGCCGCGTTGCATCATGGGAGAGATGTCATGACGTCTCTCCCATTACCCACTGCGGGAGCTGGAAGATGCCCGGCTCCGGCAGTGGGAGCAGCAGCCGATGAGTCAGTCAAACACACAGCTGCCGACGCCGGCGGCTGTGTGTTTGGCACTGTGTAGTGCTGACCGAACTCTGTCCGGTCAGCGCTACACACGCGGTGCAGCTGTGTCACAGAGACACAGACTGCCCGCAGCCCACATGGTACACAGCTGAAGCGCCCTCCACTATATGGCGCCCTACGCAGCTGCGTACCATGCGTAATGGGAGAACCGACCCTGGTTTTACATTATGATGGGACCCTGAAGCTGTGTAGGACCTCAAATTTTATAAATTATGGGTCCCTGGGACTCACATAATGTACTGTACTTTTCGTGTCGGTGCGATCATTGTATGTATGTATGTCATACATGCCTACCCTCCCGGTTTTCGTGGGAGGCTCCTGATTTTTCACCCCGGAAGGGTAGGCAATTCTCCCGCATTCCTAGAATTAGAATTTCTGCGGCGATTGCAGGTGTCCGTGCAGGGGACGGGACTTAATGATGTGATTCGCGTCATCTGGCTCTGCCCCTATTTAAATCTAAGCCAATCGAGGGCATTTTACCACAAGGGGGCGGGGTTTAATGACGTGCATCGTCGGGCCCCGCCCACATCGCCACCCACCTGCCTCTCCCCCCAAGGCTTCTCCGGGGCAAGAGACAGCAAAGGTAGGCAACCCTGATGTATGTAAAGATAGATAGATAGATAGATAGATAGATAGATAGATAGATAGATAGATAGATAGATAGATAGATAGATAGATAGATAATGTGTGTGTATCTATATTTGTGCATACTTCATATAAGCGATGAGGGGACAGAGATTTAAGTGGTTGATGGTAGGCAGTAGCTATGCCCTCCATGGTGCTAGCCACACCCCACAGTACAGACCACACACCCTGTGTATACCACACCCCCATATCCGAATTTCCACCGCTTGCGGCATCACACAATAGGCCCTTCAGAAATTTCAGCTCCAGGCCCATCTGGACCTTAATCTGGCACTGACCTTTGTTAGACATAGTCGCAGAGTATACACTAATATCATACTTGCCAACATTTCGGCAGGGGAATCCGGGAGGGGGCTTGCAGGTCCGTCCAGCAGGGAGGATGGGGGCGGGTCAAATAGGCGGAGCGGGGGCAGGCCGACGCGATCGTGTCATCGTGGCCCCGCCCCCGCTTTATAATGCCAATATTACTGGCATTATAAGTCAGGGGATGGGGCTACGATGACGCGATTCAGCACGAATCGCGTCATCACACCCCCGCACCGCCCACTTTTACGGATGGCACGGGTGTTAGAGGGGTGCCGGCGTCCATTCCGGGGGACTTGCCTAGTCTTGCGGGGTGTCGGGAGCGGCACCCGATTTTCGGGAGGGTCCCGTCAGTCTCGGGAGAGTAGGCAAGTATGACTAATTTGCAACAGAATACACCAAATACATAATGCGTATGCAAACACTATTATGCGACTGAATACACCAAATACAAATGGGTATGCAGACGCTATTATGCAACAGTGTATACAAATGGGTATGCAGTATAGTGATCCTGCCTATGCTTAAATAAACTGCAGGATAGCACAGCACAGAATATGGTACTGTGTAGAGTGCAACCAAACAGTATGTGACAGCCTTCACATTTATAAGTAAAAGTGAAGTATAGTAGACCTTGAATATACCGGTATCATAGGGTTATAGTGAGAGGAAAGGGAATCGCATAGGCTGACAGATTAGAAAAATCATACAGATAGCGCTAGCAAAAGTTACATACTATGCAGAAAAACACTAACTGCAAAAGGGCGCTACATTCAACTACTCATATGTAAAGTCTGGTAGGGTCTAAATAACCTGACTCCTGGGAGAGGTATGTAGGGGGACCGGACCCAGCGATTTCCAGAGAGAGCTGTGGCTGAGCCTGCAGAAAATGGCCACCAGAGACCTCTGGGGGGGCCGGGTCCGAGGAGGAGAGCAGCTCAGAGCTGGGTGGAATGGTGCCTTGAGGTGAGGGAGGAGCCGCTGTAATAGGGAAAGCTGACCTCCCCTAGCTGATTTTTGACCACGGGGACGCTGGATTCCCACACCATATGCACCCTATCTAGTGGATCATGCGGTCGAGGCCGGTGTTCACTCTCAGCACCTCCGAAGCCTACCGCAAGCAGTAACTCGCCTTACTTGTCCCCTGAGTCCGAGTTGCAGTCTGGGGTCCTCCACGGGGGCGGCTAGCAAGATCCCCGGGAGCCACGCCAAAAGTACCAAGCGATGCTGTGGAGTTGCAGCGCCCGGAGGTGTGATGGAGTGGCAGCACAGACGTCCCTAAGGACAAACGAATAATTTATGAACAGTGCTATAATATTTAAATTATGATACGTAATGTTACAAAATTGGTTCCATAATCTACTGATAGGAGTTGACATCTCCATTGAACTAGCTGCTTATTTGACAGCGCCTACTGAGTTCCCCTTTCCCCATTTTCCCTTTATTAATCTGTGCTTTGCTAAGTCCTTAAGGACAGTCTGATGATGAACACTCAGTAATAAAGATAAATAAAATTAGAAAACTTAAAAATAAAGCTTTGGGCTGCATAAAGCAGCCACTATTATACAAGGTGATCTGAGCTCTTGACGGACACCAAGCAAACTGATTGGCCTCAGGCTCAGGGGCGGGGTTTAGGGGGGAGGGACCGCTGCATCCTGACAGTTGAAAGCTTAACTGTTTGGTGTCTGGTCCTTATCAACCACCTACACCCCATGGTATCCCTGTGGATCCCTATGGACCCTGAAGAAGAAAGACAACAGTATATTGGTGGCTGTTGGTCCCGGGGGGGAAGCAGCCATCATGCAGAGACTGAGGTAAGGGAGCCGGTGACAGGCACTGCTGCTGTTGGTTACAATGCGGCTGCACCAGACATGTCAGACTGACAAGTGCAGGGGTGGTGGCCACGGCTTTTGCAAACTGTGGTTTCCACTAGTGTTCAGTAAAATAATGACATCAGAGACATCCTTATTAATGCTAATTCAGTCTGTGTAGTCACCAGGAACCAGTGCCGTATGCCTCTGTGATATTACTTGTTACTGGTAAATTAGCAACTACCTTCTCATGAATATACAGTGGTTAGCACTACTGCCTCTCAGTGCTGGGGTCATGGGTTATATTTGAACATGAGTTCTATATGTGTGTGGTTTATATGTTCTCCCCATGTTTGTGTGGTTTCCTCCAGATGCCTTGTCTTCCTTCCACAGTCCAAAATCCTACTATGTATTAGTGTATTTGTGGGGTGGGAAATGTAGATGGTACGATCCCCAGGGCTTATGCACGTCTTGCTGCTAAATGTGAAGACCTCAAGTTCTAAAGGTCTTATCATCTCTGCTGGTAATGCCCTAACATAAACCTTATGAGATCTAAGTATGATGCTATGTAACAAGAACATAATAAAATAAGGTTACAATGAAATTCAATTGTGAAACGTAATGAATTGAAACCATTAAAATCACCAGAGATGTTTATTTAATTGGTAAGATGTAATTTGATAAGTGGCCGATGGTGTTAGTTGACAAGCAGCAAGGTGACGGCTTCGGCCCAAGCGGATCTTTTCATCACCTTCTATGGGCACATTCCAGATGGACGACAGAATGTGCGCTACAATGAGCTGTAGTCTTGATCTAAAAGGAAATCAAATAAAGTTTCAGATCATCAATTCATAGGAAGAATTAAACGTTTATGTTTTAACAATAGTGAGAATACTCTAAAAATAACAGCAATGAAAGGAAAATATAACCAGAATACAATTCCCCAAAGAATTCTAATGAAAAGTATGTAATGACAAAGGGCCTGATTCAGAGCCGGACGTTATTTGCGAACGGTCGTTCAGAAAAAGGGGCCGGCTATTTAAATTGAGCGCTCGCTCTTTGCGGTCTGTTGACGCCTATATGTCTGAGCGAGCGAACGAAATATGCGCTCGCTATTTTGTAAAGACGACCCCCTGGCCGCTCGCATCATACGTCATCTCCGCTATTTGATTAATCGAGTACATCGAAAGGCGTATGAACTGCTCGCAATGCTTGTGGTTGGATTTTCCTACCGCAATCATGCGAACATTTCAGGCTAAGAAACAACCATGTGACGTGGCCGATGACGCTGCTTTGTTAATTATGCACACCCTTAAAACGCCCGTTTTGACCTTTTGGCACGCCTGCGTTCGGATCTCCACTCCCCGTTTTCAAGCACCTTCCCCTGTTACCACCCACAAACGTCTCATCCTGTCACTCAAATTAGCAGGCATTCGCTATTTTGCGAGCACACAATTTCCGACTGCAATGACTGGTTCGCGCATGCGTATTACAACCCATACGCATGCGCAGTTGTGCGAACATCGCTCTGAACGAACGTGCGGCCGCTTACGAGCGGCTCTGAATCAGGCCCAAAGTTCTCCTGAGTATTTGAGACACTATCCTAATAGACCTTGTTCTATAAAACTGTCTCTTAAACCCCATGGAGTGGTTGTGGATATGGGCCCTCATTCAGAGCCGTACGCTCTGAGCAGAGCGCACGCTCTGAATGAGGGCCGCCCTCCATAAAAATGGAGCGTCCTCCTGGACGCTCGTATAGCTATGGGTCACCACCCACAGCCTATACGAGCGTGCAGTTTGATGGCCGCGATGGTCGTGACCATCGCGACCATCGAAACTGCGAGCCGGAGCCTGCGGTTGAGGTTTTCAACCGCAAGGCCCGGAGTGATTTTGGCTCTATCATAGCCAAAATCACTCCCACTGACATCACTAGTGATGTCAGTGGGCCGGCTTCTGACGGTAGGCGTTCCCTTGGGAACGCCCCCATCAGGGAGGCACGCCCCCGGCACGCCCACCAAAGGGGGCGTGCTGTCTATCAACATCGACAGCACGCTCCCTCCGTCGTGCGCATGCTCAGTGCAGACCATCGACCCACTTGCAAGCGGACAGCCGCTTGCGAGTGGGTCTGAATCAGGGCCATGGTGTATTAATGTACATATCATATAACTTCACCTGAGTATACTGAAGAATTGTTACTGATATACTAAGATCTGCTTTATATATATATATATATATATATATATATATATATATATATATGTTTGCAATACACATGCTTAAATAGTTACAGTTATGGAGAAATTAAGATCTACAATATTGATCAGAATGGACTCATTAGTATAGTAGCCAAAAGGAAGGAGGGCCCTGCTAGTGAGAGCTTACATTACATTACATTCAAAAGGGAAAAGATTGAAGTAGTGGCACAAGGGGGTGACATGAAGATTGTAAGGATTTGGGGAGGAGGTGACAATGGTAACTACTCTCACATCCCCAAGGGCAGTATTAATTAAATAGAAATAAAGGAGCATATTTTACTACAAGGATAGTTTAATTCTAAAACATTATAACGAATGACTAAATATATGATATATTATTGGAATGTAATATATTTTTTTCCAGTTTTATCTGGAGGTTTTTCATGCTTATGTTCACATTTCTTTAGTTTTATATTAGGGGTGTGCACCGGACACTTTTCGTGTTTTGTGTTTTGGTTTTGGATGTGGATCTTTCTTCGTGTTTTGGATCTGGATTGGTTTTGCCAAAACCACCCTTCCGTGTTTTGGGTTCTGGGTTTTGTGTTTTGGATCTGGATTTTTTCTTAAAAAATAAAAAAAAAATGCTAAAATCACATAAATGGGCCTTTTTTTGTTCCTACGCTATTAATAACCCCAATAACATTAATTTCCACTCATTTCCACTCTATTCTGAACACCTCACACCTCACAATATTGTTTTTAGGCCAAAAGGTTGTACCGAGGAAGCTGGATGACTATGCTAAGCGACACAAGGGGGCGGCACAAACACGTGGCCCATCTAGGAGTGGCACTGCAGTGGCAGACAGGAAGCCAATCAGCGTTATGGTGCCCATTTGCATGTAGCACGAACCCGGGAGATCCGTGCTACATGCATCTGTGTGATTGGCACAGAGCAATGACAGGTCCGTGAGACCCGTCTGTGCTGCTGTGGTAAAAAAAAAAAAAAAAAACCTGTGTAAAAAAAGAAAAAAATGGCGTGCACCCCCCCAAAAAAGAGCAACCAGCCCCGGGCATTAGTAACCCAGTGCTGGGTGTGCTTAGATACAGGGGACAAACGACGTAGGGGTCCCCTGTACTTAAGCACAACCAGCACCGGGCTAGTCAGAACCAGCGCTGGTTGCCAAAATACGGGGGACAAACGACGTAGGGGTCCCCTGTATTCTGCGCAACCAGCTCTGGGCTCTGATCCGGTCCTGGTTCTGGAAATATAGGGGACAAAAAATGAGTAGGGTTCCCCTGTATGTTCCAGAACCAGCACTGGACTTTTTCTAGCGGGGGGCTGATGCCACAGCCAGGGGAGCCCTTTCACCGGGCCCCCCAGCCGCAGCATCAACCCTGACCGCTAGTCAGCCCAGGCCGGGGATCCCTGGAGAGCTGGGGACCCCCCCAATAAAGGGGTCACCCTCTCCAGGGCACCCCAGGCCCAGGCTGATAGCCCGGGGCTATCCCCGCCACCCCTGGTGGCGGTGGGTGGCGGGTTGATTGTGTGGTGTGGTGTAAATAAAGAATATCAAACATTGTCTTTACAAGTAGAACTGCAAGTCCCAGCTAGCCTGCCCCGCATGCTGGTACTTGGAGAACCACAAGTACCAGCATGCAGGGCATTAAGGGCCCACTAGTACCTGTAGTTCACCTGTAAAAAAAATGTTTAAAAAAACACAGGACACACACACCGTGACAGTAATAGTTTATTAAACATACATACACACACACACATGTACACATACTCACCTATGTAACCTGTAGCATCGGTCCACTTGTCCGGTAAAGTATCCCTAGGGGACCTGTGAAAAAAAACATACTCACCATCTCCTATGCGAGGTTCTGTCCTCTTCGTTCCAAAGTAGGCATCCCCGGACTTGGCAAAAAAAAAAAACGAAAACGCGATCCACGAACTTAGTACCGTTCTATAGAACGGTACTTCCCGAATGAGAGCTTAGCGGCGGGGTATCACCATGGAAACCCCGCTGCTAAGCGTTCATTGGCTGAGAGAGGTCATCTCCCGTCTCTCAGCCAATGAACGGCTCCCTCCATTGTAGTCAATGGTGGGAACCGCAGGGTAAACTTTAATAACCTTGTGGCTCCCAGCATTGACTACAATGGAGGGAGCCGTTCATTGGCTGAGAGAGACGGGAGATGGCCTCTCTCAGCCAATGAACGCTTAGCAGCGGGGTTTCCATGGTGATACCCCGCCGCTAAGCTCTCATTCGGGAAGTACCGTTCTATAGAACGGTACTAAGTTCGTGGATCGCGTTTTCGTTTTTTTTTTTTTTGCCAAGTCCGGGGATGCCTACTTTGGAACGAAGAGGACAGAACCTCGCATAGGAGATGGTGAGTATGTTTTTTTTCACAGGTCCCCTATGGATACTTTACCGGACAAGTGGACCGATGCTACAGGTTACATAGGTGAGTATGTGTACATGTGTGTGTGTGTGTGTGTATGTATGTTTAATAAACTTATACTGTCACGGTGTGTGTGTCCTGTGTTTTTTTTAAACATTTTTTTACAGGTGAACTACAGGTACTAGTGGGCCCTTAATGCCCTGCATGCTGGTACTTGTGGTTCTCCAAGTACCAGCATGCGGGGCAGGCTTGCTGGGACTTGCAGTTCTACTTGTAAAGACAATGTTTGATATTCTTTATTTACACCACACCACACAATCAACCCGCCACCCACCGCCACCAGGGGTGGCGGGGATAGCCCCGGGCTATCAGCATGGGCCTGGGGTGCCCTGGAGAGGGTGACCCCTTTATTGGGGGGGTCCCCAGCTCTCCAGGGATCCCCGGCCTGGGCTGACTAGCGGTCAGGGCTGATGCTGCGGCTGGGGGGCCCGGTGAAAGGGCTCCCCTGGCTGTGGCATCAGCCCCCCGCTAGAAAAAGTCCAGTGCTGGTTCTGGAACATACAGGGGAACCCTACTCATTTTTTTCCCCTGTATTTCCAGAACCAGGACCGGATCAGAGCCCAGAGCTGGTTGCGCAGAATACGGGGGACCCCTACGTCGTTTGTCCCCCGTATTTTGGCAACCAGCTCTGGTTCTGACTAGCCCGGTGCTGGTTGTGTTTAAGTACAGGGGACCCCTATGTCGTTTGTCCCCTGTATTTAAGCACACCCAGCACTGGGTCACTAATGCCCGGGGCTGGTTGCTCTTTTTTGGGGGGGGGGCACGCCATTTTTTTCTCTTTTTACACAGGTTTTTTTTTTTTTTTTTACCACAGCAGCACAGACGGGTCTCACGGACCCGTTAGTGCTCTGTGTCAATGACACAGATGCAAGTAGCACGGATCTCCTGGTCCGTGCGTGCATCTGTGTCATTGAAATACACAGCAGCACAGACGGGTCTCACTGACCCATCTGTGCTCTGTGTCACTGTCAATCACACAGATGCATGTAGCACGGATCTCACGAGTCCGTGCTACATGCAAATGAGCACCATAATGCTGATTGGCTGAGAGCCGTGACAGACGGTTCTGTCAGCCAATCAGCACTTTGCCCATTAAAGGCAAAGGCATTTTTTTTAAAATGGCCGCTCGAGGCAAAACCTCGAGATCCGACAGCAGATCTCGAGGTTTTGCCTCGGGAGAGGGATCCGGGGCAGACAGGGAGATCCGAGCTTGGGCTCGGATCGCCCCGGATCCCCGAAGTTCGGGTGGGTTCGGTTCTCAGGGAACCGAACCCGCTCATCCCTATTTTATATATGTAGCTTATCTTATGGACCTGTCCACTGCTGGACACAATAAATCTAAAACTGCCAATTATTTTGATGTAATTTACAACTATAATGGCCTATGGGCCTGATTCATTACAGATCGCTATTGCTAAAGCATATGCAGATGGGCGAGAGTTACGTACCGCGCATGCGTATGCATCTCAGCGCACGTTCGCGAAGACAATACTGTGATCACACTGCGATCAAAGAGACCATGCAGAGTAATTGACAGGCAGTGAGCATTTGGGGGTGGTGAAGGGGGGGTGGTTGGCGAAACGCAGGCATGCCGGACCAAATAAGCGTGCATAAATTAGCCAGTGCGACTGCATACACAGCTTGAGTACTTACTGCGTGCAATGAGGTTAGTTATTTCTAAGTAGGGAAAGGGCTGCTGTAATTCTGCGTGGGGGTCGATCGTACTCGATGTTACCAATGTTTATGGAGGTTTGCTAGGTATTACAGATGTGAGATAGCGGTAGTGGGAGGCAGTGGGCGTCTATGCTGGCAGTGCTACGGTATTGTGATAGCATTAATTAGCATATTATCTCAGGAGACCTGCGTGTGATTATGGAGCAGCGATTGCAATAGCGATCTTTAATGAATCAGGCCCTATGTCCCTGCCCGGTCATTTCCAGTAGAAGAAACTTATTTTCCCTTTCTCCAAATTGTGCATAAATTATGAGACACGAGGAGTAATATGAGATGCAAATGTCAGCGTAATAAGAAATATATTGGTATGACAAATAGATGTATAAATGGGATGTAAGGGCTCAGAATGCCAGTGCCGGAATCCAGACACCAGTCAGAATCCCAATGCAGGCATCCCAACAGTAAGTATTGGGGTAGGGAGAGGGTTAGTGGTTAGGCACTAGGGGGAGGTTAGTGTTAGGGTGCAAGGAGGGAGGGGTAGGATGAGGATACTTACTGACAAGTGTCAGTATTCTAACCCTGCCCGGATGCCGGCTTTGGGATTCTGACCCCCGGGATCCCGAGTGTTGGCATCCCGTACCCAACCCGTATAAATGCTAGGTCATAAGGAAAGTGAAAGTAGCCACACTGAGAGCACTTATGTTATTGCCAGATATTTCCTTGGCATAGAGATCACGGGGGGCAATTTATGCCGGAAACCCCTAAAAAGAGAAAACAGACACCATGGTACCTAAATGACTCCATGAGAACATTATACAAATAAATGAGGCTGATTCATTTCATTTGGACATTGTCCTCCTCATTTTATACTCATAGAAATAAAAATATATTACAATGACATTTTAAATAAAATGTAATATGCTCTATGATAGTTACTGAGATGCAAAGATTAGTATATGAATGGGATCCATAACTAGATATTATGGCAGAGCCGTAACTAGACATTGTGGTGCCGGGATCAGTATGATTTGCGGCCGGTGGTTCAAATTCCGACAGCAGAAGCCCGGCAGTGAGATCCCGACAGGTAAGTATTTTTGGTATTTACTAACCTAAGTCTCCCAGGGGGTGCCTAACCCTAACCTCCCCCCGGGGGTGCCTAACCCTAAACCCCCCTTCCCCTAGCCTAACCCTAACCTCCCGGCTGGGTACCTAACCTCAAGAACCCCGGGAGCCCCTAACCTATCCCTCCCCCCCACGGCTGTCCACGCCAGGCTTACCTTCTATCGGTAAGACGGGTGTCGGGCTCCCGGCGTAGGTCTAATGACAGGCGTCGGGATTTTGATGCTGGTCATTAGACACTTGCCGGGATTAATAAATTATGGAACTAATAGGTTACGGAAAGTGAATAATAATCTGCAGGATATTTTATTATTGTGTGTTGGAAGTGATTGCCTATACTTTTTTCATGTAACAAAAGTTAATTGATGTATTAAGTGAAGAGAGGTGTTTTTTTAATATATGTATTTTTTTATTATATGTATGGAAAGTATTTAACTGCAAGATACTATATAAATCCAAACTAGTTATCAATTTGTGGAAGTATATTATGAATTATTGGCTGGTTTAATAGTGTTTATAATTATAATAAATGTAATATTTATTTTGACTAATTGAATGGCGCTTTCTTTTATGAAAATCTCATGAAACTCGTTTATGTTCTTAAATTACATTATTAACATGAATTCTGCTGTGTAGATTAAAAATATCCCCATGGTCTAAAGTACTATAGTTAAAATGGTTTATATGTCAGTATGAGGGCACTTTGATATTTAGAACCTATTTACCTGCTGCACTGGAGTCCAGTGTGTCCAAGTGACACTCACACTGGGCCCTTTCTGTGTAGGATACTGGTGCCGGACCTGTCATGTTGCCTGCCACTACCGCCGTGTCCTGCGCGCCCATTCCTACTTCCAACAAAAGCTCCTCTTGGAAATGTGGGAGCTGAGGAGAGATGTCATGGATTCTCTCCCATCCTTGCAGACGGGTCTGGAGATGGAATAACCTGAGAGGGACAGGCAGGGCTGCTGCTGCAGTAAAGTAGCCGAGTATATAGCTACTAATACATAGCAGTGGTCACTAAGTGGCAAATAGAGATTGCGTCAGGCAGCTGGTTCCACCCTCAGGGCATGTTGCACTCTGGGTCTGATTCAGAGTCACTTGCTAGATGCGATCACTCGCAATGGCCGCAATGCCCTAGTTACGGCCCTGTATTAATGGTATATGATTAACATTTAAATAGAACTAGCTGCAAATATTTCCTAATAATCTATTCTTATCTATAAATTACACTATTTTTCATTATGTAAAATTTGTAGCCATAATGCCCATTGTTACATATTGTTAAAGTGATATCAGCACAAAGTACGTCCGTACATTTCATAAGAACAATGTCCCTGGAACTGAGCCTGTTGTCCTACCAGTCCGGTCCTATGGAAAAGAATACAGAAATAGTACAGTTACTATTGTGTCTGGTATATGTTGTGCATCAGTTAGTCAATGGATTATAGTTTGTAAATTTGTAAGTACCGTATATACTCGAGTATAAGTCGACCCGAATATAAGCCGAGGTACCTACTTTTACCCCCAAAAACTGGGAAAACTTATTGACTCGAGTATAAGCCTAGGGTGAGAAATGCAGCAGCTACTGGAAGTAATCCTCCCCCCTGGTAGTGCCCCCAGTAGTAATATCCCCCCCTGGTAGTGCCCCCAGTAGTAATCCCCCCCTGGTAGTGCCCCAGTAGTAACCCCCCCGGGTAGTTCCCCCAGTAGTAGTAACCCCCCTGGTAGTGCTCCCAGAAGTAATATCCCCCCCTGGTAGTGCCCCCAGTTGTAATCCCCCCCTGGTAGTGCCCCCAGTAGTAATATCCCCCCCTGGTAGTGCCCCCAGTAGTAATATCCTCCCCTTGTAGTGCCCCCAGTAGTAACCCCCCCTGGTAGTGCCCCCAGTAGTAATCCCCCCCTGGTAGTGCCCCCAGCAGCAATCCCCCCCTGGTAGTGCCCCCAGTAGTAATCCCCCCCTGGTAGAGCCCCCAGTGGTAATTCCCCCCTGGTACTGCCCCCAGTAGTAGCCCCCACCCCAGTAGAGAGACATACCGGTAATCAAAAAATAAAAAAAAACAGTTACCTGAAACCCCGCTCCTGGTCCCGACGCTGCTACCGGCTCCTCCGGCTGCTTTGCATTATGGGAGAGACGTCGTGACATCATGACGTCTCTCCCATTACCCACTGCGGGAGCCGGAAGATGGCTCCCGCAGTGGGAACAGCAGCAGCCGGAAGATGGCTCCAGCACTGGGAGCAGCAACAGCCGATGAGAGTCTGACAGACTCTCATCGGCTGCTAATTACAACAAACACACAGCTGGCGGCACCGGCGCCTGTGTGTTTGGCACTATGTAGTGCTGACCGAACTCCGTCCAGTCAGTGCTACACACGCGGTGCAGCTGTGTCACAGAGACACAGTCTGCACCGCGGCCCACATAGTACGCAGCTGAGTAAGGCGCCCTCCAATATGTGGCGCCCTACTCAGCTGCGTAACAGGAGAACCTGCCCTGGTCCTGGAGCATCACTCGAGTATAAGCCGAGGGGGGCTTTTACTCGAGTATATACGGTATATACCAATATTTGTTCCTGTTGTTCCCAGACCAGTCACTTCCTTTGCCTAATCTGCATTTCAGCCCTATGCAATATGTACTCCATTACAGCATATCCCCAGGCAGCCTTTTTTATTTTTTTGACATATTGCACAACTGTAATATGTACACACGTCTCAACCGTCCCAGCATGGTAACTTGTGGGGTAACTACATTTGTATTGCTGTGATAAGCTGTGATGCAGATTGTCAGTCCACAACTACAGACGTGTCCACATACATCTATCCTCCGTGCGCTACAAGTTGCGCCACATAACGCTGGAGCTTCGTGTGACTTGGCAGCGCCGAGCATCTTTTGTGCGACTTTGTACCTTCAAATGTGTCTTATTCACACAGTGATGCAAATACATAGCACAAGCATCTTCTACTGATTAAAATGATATGCAGCATGTCTATGTTCTCTGTGTGTCTGCGGGTGTATCTGCCTGCGAAACGCTACGTTACAGTGTTACAGCCGCTGACACTGTAACGTAGCGTTTCACATGCAGATGCATCCGCCCTCGCTCACAGAACATTCTGCATATCATTTTAATCAGCAGAAGATGCTTGTGCTATCTATTTGCATCACTGTGTAAATAAGACACATTTGAAGATAAAAAGTTGCACAAAAGATGCTCGGCGATACCGAATCACACCACGGCATGGGGTGACTAGAAGGGCTGTTTAACGCGCAAGGAGGCTAGAGGTAAGAGGACCCATCTGTATGATAAACAGATCCCTTAACTTTTTAATTACATGGTACAAGAATACCTGGAGGACGAGTCTCAGCTGAACATTGGTTGCTCTGGCGCCTTCAGGGATTTTGTGGGCCAGACTAAGATGGTGCGCCTTTACCTGCAGGAGGAAGGGTGACAGCATAGAGTTAGTGACTGGGCACTGCACACTCAGAGAAAACAGGGAGACAGGAGATTATGGATGGGTAACCTATGTATCCTCACACAGACATGTAATACCACAGGTGTAGCTTTTATCACGGATTTAGCCTGTAGTATATATTATTAAAATATTGTAATTTGCAGCTGAATTTCTAATATAATTTCAATATTTAATTCTATAATACTACAATGGATGACTAGATATATTATATATAATTGGAATATATTTGTTTTACTAGTTGTATTTAGAGGTTTTTCATGCCTTTATTCCCATTTATTAGTTTTATATATTTAGCTTATTTTATGGGCTGCAATTCAATTCAGCGTGCTGTTAAGTCGGAGAATGCTGGTTCTCATGACTTAACATAGGTGTTTAGTTGCGAGAATTGGCATTCTCTGACTAAAGTGCCAGCCGCAAAGCTGTAATCGGATATCTCCTCGCACTCCCAGGAGGGTGCGAGAAAAATTACTTTAGTCAGTTCAAACATCAGGCTGAATTGAATAGCTGTGGGAGCTCCCTCCCTGGGGCTATTCATCATCACTTTGAATTGAATCGTGGCCATGGACTTGTCCACTACCAATTATTTTTATTTCATTTACAATTATAATGGACTATGTTTTTGGAAGATCATTTGTATTACAAGAAACCTATTTTTCCTTTCTCATATTGTATATAAATTGTGACACTTGTGGAGTAATATAAGATGTAAATGTCAGTGTAATAAGCATTACATTGTATGACAAAGAGATATGAATACTAGGACATAAGAAAAAGGTAAGTAACCACAATGACACTGAAAGCACTTACTTCAGGTACTGCCAGGTGTTTTCTTGGCTTATGGACCATGGCCTCAGGTACTGCCAGGTGTTTTTTTGGCATGGGGAGCATGGCATCAGGTACTGCCAGGTGTTTTCTTGGCATGGGGACCACGGCCTCAGGTACTGCCAGGTGTTTCCTTGGCATGGGGACCATGGTCTTAGGTACTGCCAGGTGTTTTCTTGGCATGGGGACCAAGGGCTCAGGTGCTGCCAGGTGTTTCCTTGGCATGGGGACCACGGCCTCAGGTACTGCCAGGTGTGTTATTGGCATGGGGACCAAGGGATCAGGTACTGCAAGGTGTTTTCTTGGCATGGGGACCACAGGGAGCAGTTTGTGCAGCAAAGCCCTAAATAGAGAATACAGATACATTTGCACCTAAAGGACTCCAAGGAAAATGTAACAATAGCTAAGGTTAGCACAATATAACAATATACTCATAGCTACATATTATGGTGTATTATGATTAACATTTAAATAGTAATAGCTAAAAAATACTTCATAATAAACTATTATTATCTATAAATGACACTAATTTTACTAATTTTACATTTCTATGCATAAATCACATTGTTACTCATTGTTCATGTGATATCTGCACAAAGTACTTACACAGAGCGTCTCATAGGACCAGTGTTACTGGAACTGGGGGCTTTGTCCTTATGGGCTGGCTCTGTGGAAAAGAATACAGAAATAGTACAGTCACTACTATGTCTGGTATATATTTTGCTTCAGTTAGTCAATGGAATATAGTTTGGAAGTATAAACCCCTATTTGTTCCTATTGTTCCTGGGTCAGTTGCTTCCTTTGCCTAATCTTTAGCTGTAAACACCAGCATATGTACATACCTCCCAACCACCCAGCATGGTAACTTGTGGTGCAACTACAATTTTTATTGCTGTGATAAGTGGTGATGCATATTGTTAGTCCACAACTATGATAAACCGACCTCTTAATCTTTTCATTATAAGATACAAAAATACCTGGATGAAGAGGGTCTTTCATCTGTACTTTGCCTTCTCCTGTAGCCTCAGGGATCTTGTGGGGGGCACACACATGGTTCCTCTCGACCTGCACAAGGAAGGGTACACAGTAGAAAGTTAGTTACTGGGCACTGGCACATTTAGAGAAAACAGGGTGACAGGAGATTATGGATGGGTATCCTACGTCTCCCCATAAATCCCTTGTTCTACCACAGTTATACCCAGTAACATACAGTAGATAAGTATTGCACAACTGTAAAGACTAGCATACGTACACACGTCCCAACTGTCCCAGCATGATAACTTGCGGGGTAACTAAAATTTGTATTGCTGTGATAAACCATGATGCAGATTGTTAGTCTACAATTATGATAAATAGAGCCCTTAAACTTTTAATTACATCGTACAAGATTACCTGGCGGACGAGCCTCAATAGAACATTGATTGCTCTGGCGCCTTCAGGGATCTTGTGGGCCAGACTCAGATGGTGCGCCTTCACCTGCAGGAGGAAGGGTGGACAGCAGAGAGTTAGTTACTGGGCACTGGCACACTCAGAGAAATCAGGGAGATAGGAGATTATGGATGGGTAACCTACGTGTCCTCACACAGACATGTAATACCACAGCTGTAGCTTTTATCACTGATTGAGCCTGTAGTAAATATTATTAACATATGTTAATTTGCAGCTGAATTTCTAACAGAATTTCAGTATTTAATTCTATAATACTACAAAGGATGACTAGATATATTATATATAATTGGAATATATTTGTTTTACTAGTTTTATTTAGAGGTATTTCATGCCTTTTTCAACATTTCTTATTTTTATTTATTTAGCTAAATCTTATTGTCTGTGATTCGATTCAGCATGTTGTTAAGTCAGAGAATACCAGTTTTCGTAACTTAACATGGGTGTTTAGTTGCGAGTACCGGCATTCTCCAACTAAAGTGCCGGCCGCGAGTCTGTTGTCGGATTTCTCCTCACAACCCCAGGAGGGTGCGAGAATTACTTTAGTCAGGCCAAACATCAGGCAGAATTTATTAGCTCTGGGAGCTCCCTCCTGGGGCTATTCATCATCGCTTTGAATTAAATTGCGGCCATGGACTTGTCCACTACCAATTATTTTTATTTAATTTACAATTATAATGGACTATGTATTTGTATTACAAGAAACCTATTTTACTTTCTCATATTGTGTATAAATTGTGACACTTGTGGAGTAATATAAGATTTAAATGTCAGTGTAATAAGCATTACATTGTTTGACAAAGAGATATATAAATATTAGGACATAAGAAAAGGTAAGTAACCACAATGACACTGATAGCACTTACCTCAGGTATTGCCAGGTGTTTTTTTGGCATGGGGACCACGGGCTCAGGTATTGCCAGGTGTTTTCTTGGCATAGGAACCACGGCCTCAGGTACTGCCAGGTGTTTCCTTGGCATGGAGACCACGGCCTCAGGTACTGCCAGGTGTTTTCTTGGCATGGGGACCAAGGGCTCAGGTGCTGCCAGGTGTTTTTTTGGCATGGGGACCACAGGGAGCAGTTTATGCAGCGAAGCCCTAAATAGAGAAAACAGATACATTTGCACCTAAAGGACTCCAAGGAGAATGTAACAATAGCTAAGGTTAGCACAATATAATAATGTACTCATAGCTAGATATTATGGTGTATTATGAGTAACATTTAAATAGTAATAGCTAAAAAATACTTCATAATAAACTATTCTTATCTATAAATGACACAAATTTTACTCATTTTACATTTCTTTCCATAAATCACATTGATATTTATTGTTCATGTGATATCTGCACAAAGTACTTACGCAGAGCGTCTCATAGGACCAGTGTTACTGGAACCAGCTGTTTTGTCCTTATGGTCCTTATGGGCTGGCTCTGTGGAAAAGAATACAGAAATAGTACAGTCACTACTATGTCTGGTATATATTTTGCGTCAGTTAGTCAATGGAATAAAGTTTGGAAGTGTAAACCCCTATTTGTTCCTATTGTTCCTGGGTCAGTTGCTTCCTTTGCCTAATGTGTAACTGTAAAGACCAGTACATGTACATACCTCCCAACCACCCCAGCATGGTAACCTGTGATGTAACTACAATCTGTATTGCTGCGATAAGTGGGGATGCAGATTGTTAGTCCACAACTATGATAAACCGACCTCTTAATCTTTTCATTATAAGATACAAAAATACCTGGAGGATGAGGGTCTTTCAGCTGCACTTTGCCTTCTCCAGTAGCCTCAGGGATTTTGTGGGGGGCACACACACGGTTTCTCTCCACCTGCAGGAGGAAGGGTACACAGTAGAGAGTTATTTACTGGGCACTGGCACACTCAGAAACAACAGGATGACAGGAGATTATGGATGGTTAACCTACGTGTCCCCATAAATCCCTCGTTCCACCACAGTTATACCCAGTAACATACAGTAGATAAGTATTGCACAACTATAAAGACCAACATACATACACATGTCCCAACTGTCTTAGCATGATAACTTGCGGGGTAACTACAGTTTGTATTGCTGTGATAAACTGTGATGCAGATTGTTAGTCCACAATTATGATAAACAGGCCCCTTAAACTTTTAATAACATGGTACAAGAATACCTGGCGGACGAGTCTCAGTTGAACATTGATTGCTCTGGCACCTTCAGGGATCTTGTGGGCCAGACTCAGATGGTGCGCCTTTACCTGCAGGAGGAAGGGTGGACAGCAGAGAGTTAGTTACTGGGCACTGGCTCACTAAGAGAAATCAGGGAGATAGAAGATAATGGATGGGTAACCTACGTGTCCTCACACAGACATGTAATACCACAGCTGTAGCTTTTATCACTGATTGAGCCTGTAGTATATATTATTAACATATTTTAATTGTCAGCTGAATTTCAAATAGAATTTCAGTATTTAATTCTATAATACTACAAAGGATGACTAGATCTATTATATATAATTGGAATATATTTGTTTTACTAGTTTTATTTAGAGGTATTTCATGCCTTTGTTCACATTTTTTACTTCTATATATTCAGCTAAATCTTATTGGCTGCATTTCAATTCAGCGTGCTGTTAAGACGGAGATGCCAGTTCTCGTAACTTAACATGGGTGTTTAGTTGCGAGAACCGGCTTTCTCCGACTAAAGTGCCGGCCGCAAGGTTTTCTCCTCGCACCCCCAGGAGGGTGCGAGAAGAATTACTTTAGTCAGGCCAAACATCAGGCTGAAATTATATGCTCTGGAAGCTCTCTCCCTGGTGCTATTCATCATCGCTTTGAAATAAATTGCGGCCATGGACTTGTCCACTACCAATAATTTTTATTTTATTTACAATTATAATGGACTATGTTTTTGCAAGATCATTTGTATTACAAGAAACCTATTTTCCTTTCTCATATAGTGTAGAAATTGTGACACTTGTGAAGTGTTATAAGATTTAGATGTCAGTGTAATAAGCATTACATTGTATGACAAAGAGATATATAAATATTAGGACATAAGAAAAGGTAAGTAACCACAATGACACTGATAGCACTTACCTCAGGTATTGCCAGGTATTCTCTTGGCATGGGAACCACGGGCTCAGGTACTGCCAGGTGTTTCCTTGGCATGGAGACCACAGCCTCAGGTATTGCCAGGTGTTTTCTTGGCAGAGGAACCATGGCCTCAGGTACTGCCAGGTGTTCTCTTGGCATGGGGACCATGGGCTCAGGTATTGCCAGGAGTTTTCTTGGCATAGGAACCATGGCCTCAGGTACTGCCAGGTATTCTCTTGGCAGAGAAACCATGGCCTCAGGTACTGCCATGTGTTTCCTTGGCATGGAGATCACAGCCTCAGTTATTGCCAGGTGTTTTCTTGGCAGAGGAACCATGGCCTCAGGTACTGCCAGGTGTTCTCTTGGCATGGGGACCACGGGCTCAGGTACTGCCAGGTGTTTCCTTGGCATGGAGACCACAGCCTCAGGTACTGCCAGGTGTTCTCTTGGCATGGGGACCACAGCCTCAGGTATTGCCAGGTCTTCCCTTGGCATAGGGACCACAGATGACAATTTAGGCAGCAAAGCCCTAAAAAGAGAAAACAGACACATTTGCATCTAAAGGACTCCATGAGAATGTACCAATACCTAAGATTAGTATAATATAATAATGTACCCATAGCTAGATATTATGCTGAATTATGATTAATATTTATATAGTAATAGATAAAAAAAATACTTCATCACAATCTATTCATATCTATAAATTACACAAATTTTCATCATTTTACATTTCTATCCATAAATCATATTGTTACATATTGTTCATGTGATATCTGGACAAAGTACTTACTCAGAGCGTCTCATAGAACCAGTGTTACTGGAACTGGGGGCTATGTCCTTATGGGTTGGCTCTGTGGAAAAGAATATAGAAACAGTACAGTTACTACTATGGCTGGTATAAGTTTTGCTTCAGTTGTTACCTGGTGCAGGGAGGGATGCTGTGTGTACTGTTGAAAAGGGGGCATGGTCTTGTGAGCAGTGGAGCGTGGCCTTGCAGGAGGGGGCTTGGCCTCGTGGCCTGAACCCTGTTGTTCAGTGCTGCTTTTTATTGGGGGGGTGCAGGAGGTGCGGACTGCCCTGTCCTGTGTGTAGTGCCTGCTCCCTCAGTGTCAGGAGCTGAGTGCTGCACTTAATACTACAGTGCAGCACCCGGCTCTTGTCACTGAGGGGGAGTCTGCACCTTGGTGTCACCCTTCGGCAGGTGACAGCCAGGTGCGGCCCGCACCCCCCTTGTGACGCCACTGCCTATTTTTTCTTATAGTTCCTGGGTTTTGCTTTCTTTGCCTAATCTGCAACTGTAAAGACCAGCATATGTACATACCTCCCAACAACCCAGCATGGTAGCTTGTGCTGTAACTACAATTTGTATTGGTGCGATAAGTGGTGATGCAGATTGTTAGTCCACATGATAAACAGACCCCTCAATCTTTTCATTACAAGAAACAAGAATACCTGGAGGACGAGGGTCTTTCAGCTGCACTTTGTCTTCTCCTGTAGCCTCAGGGATTTTGTGGGGGGCACAAACACGGTTCCTCTCCACCTGCAGGAGGAAGGATAAACAGCAGAGAGTTAGTTACTGAGCACTGGCACACTCAGAGAAAACAGGGAGACAGGAGATTATGGATGGGTAACCTACGTGTCCTCGCACAGACATGTAATACCACAGATGTAGCTTTTATGACTGATTGAGCCTGTAGTATATATTTTTAACATATTTTAATTTGCAGCTGAAGTTGTAATAGAAAGTAAATGATCATATTCCAACCAATCTTCTAATAAGACTGATTTTGAATGTTCATAATGATTGTTTTATTTAATAATAAATCCCTTGTTCCACCACAGTTATACCCAGTAACATAGATAAACATGTAGTTACCGCTTGGGGGCTGCTCACCAGTGTTTTGATGTGCTTGGCCTTGCTCCCATAGGTGAGTGTGCTGCGAGAGTCTTCATAGGCAGCATCCGCAGGGCTGATGTGTGTGATCATCACCATTCTGCTCCTGCCACTCAGTGCGCCCTGTGATAGATAAAGCACTGGTTATAGGAGAGATCACTGAGGAATCCTTACACATTGTAATGAGCAGTTTAAAGATCTATTACTATTGTTTTTTTCTATGTTTGTGAGAAACAAATGATTGTACTAATTACTAATATCATGGTTGATTGCAGCCATTGTCTGAGATAAAACAGCAGAATAATGTGTTAGGAGCAACATTCCTGATGACTGGGGGTTCTGGCATGGATGCTGTGGCCACACCCCCTTTACACAGGGCTTCAGCATTTACAAATGGGCTGTGGCCACACCCCCATACACTAGTGCACACACCCCATTAGTTCCAGGGCATAATAAATTCTCATATTCCTAAAAGCTTGTATCTCAAAAAGATATCTAAGTGACTAATGCCGCTTATACATCAGCTATCGGTGTATCCAGGGGCGTATTAAAGAGGAGGAGGACTATGTTCACTCCTCATCCAGGGCCCCCTCCTCTCTCCCCGGCTGCCGTCAGCAAACTGACAGCAGCAGTAGACTCCGGGCACTAGAGTGTGCACAGAGTCTAAGCCCTTCTGCTCCATGGGAGGTTTCTGTCCTCCCTGAGCTCGCCCAAGGGAGGAAAATGGCGTGGCAGCCATTTTCGCTGGTGACTTCCTACTGCGCATGCACAAAAAGCTGGGAAGATGGGTGCAGAGTATATGGTGTACATGTCCAGTGGTCTCACACCGCACACCCTGCACCCATAACCTATACTTAACACTCTGCCAGTGCTGCTGTAATCACCAATGTAGTCACAGGTAAAAATACATGGGTGCCATATTTCCAGAGTTCTGCACATGCCCAGTAGAGAAAGTGCAGTGCCAGAGTATAATTAGTGCATGTGCCTGTAAGAGAAGGGGGAGGCCTGCATGGAGACTGCACACAGGGCCCTTCTCTCTTATCCCTGTCCCTGACATCAGGTACAGGTGTATGGTCATATGTGTGTAGGAAATCTCATAGAAAAAACATACCTTTAGCAGCCAGGTCAATTTGCTGTCGCGATAATTGATATGGCTGCCCGGTCTCTTGCGTAGCGCCATAATGCAGTTCCTTAGGGCCAGAAGGGAGCGGTTTATATATCCACTTTCTTTCAGGGTTTGGCCAGTGTTCTTAGTCTGACATAGAAACAGGAAAGATAATGAAGACACATCTGACTCCAGTCACAGTGTGGATGTGGTACAAACACAAACTATTGTATGATAAAACTGATTAGACAATTTACTTAAATTGTGTCCCAAGACAGTGGATATTCATTCACCTTTGTTTTAGTTAGTGATATTGGCTGAAATGCTTTTCTTACTGCATGTAATTTAACTGAAGCTACGAAAAAAAATTAATTTTATTATTAGTATCATTAATTTGATACTGGTTTATGTTATTAATTACAAAGTGACATTAATCAAAAATGTATATAATTTGTTATGAGTAAGGTCTCAGGGTGGGGGTCACTGAAATAAATGTAAGTAACCAAGGGGGAGGTGGCTGGTAACAGATTGGGAATCACTTCTCTAAGGGGAGAAAGGCCACGATTACGCAGTACTACAAACATGAGAAAAAAAAGCTATACACATGCAAGGCTCTGTTATAACTCCTTCACTACAAAATGGTGCAAAAACACATTGTATGTTCCTCTTTGTGATTGCCTGGGTTCTGTTATTGTGTTTGTTAGATAAATTAGAGTGTAAGCTGCAATGGACCAGAGACTGATGTGACTGACAAATATTCTCTCTGTAGGGTAGAAAGTGATGACTAGTGGTGAAGCATGAACACTGCAGAAGGATAGCAAACTCATGATATGTACCACTTTGGCATTGCAGGGGAAATACAAATAAATGATAAGGTAAGATACAAGTAGTACCTGGCATGCTCGCTCTGATCCCGCCAGGTCTACCATGTACAGCCGGCCTGTGCACACTCCATCATTGCTCGTCTGCTGTACGGTGACTTGTACAACAGCATGGGAGCGGGATGAGTTCTTATTGGCAGCTGTGGCTGCCTTGGAGCGGCGCTTATTCCCTTTAGTCAGTAATGTGATGGCCTGAAAAAGAAAGTAATATAGATGCACCAACACTCTTGTGGTTGCACAAAACAACTCATAAAATTACACTTGCCCATGTGTTATAGCTACAGCAGGGTCACTACACCAGCGATCACATAGTCATGGGCTCTGCTTATTAATTCACACATTAATGGGTTCTTTACAGACAACATTGCCATTTCCCCCTAGTTCAGTGCTGCAGAAGCCTTGTGGTGCCTTATAACTAAAATATGATAAAATTATTATTAATAATAATAATAATAATAATAATAATACTATAGGCAGGGATGACTAGTGGTGATGCATGGACGCTGCATAAGGGTAGCACAGTCTAATGATAGTCACCTCTTCAGGACTGCTGGGGAAGAACTCTGCAAGCCCTTCTATCTTGGTGTTGCCATAGGGATACTCTCTAAGGTTCAAACATCCAGAGGACGGTCTTAGCAGATCCCGAATGGTTTCATTGTAGACCTGCAAATGTATTTAAGGTATAATCACTCTCTGCAATACAAGGAATAATCACCCTCTGCAATACAAGCACAAGTGTGTAATCTACATTTACTCTCTGGAAAGAGCATGTGCTACTTGTAGTTCTCCAGATGCTGTATATCAAGAAGAAAGGGTACATGGCAGCGGCCCATATTAACTTTCAGTTCTGCACCAGTCCTCATGCATTTTCAAAAAAGCAGAGTAGAGGGTCTTAATTTCCCCCTTAAATTGCTAACAGTTATCATCACTCTGTGTAGTTGCATCTGGCCCTCCAGCACCGGCAATAGACACACAACCCAATCTGCCTATGCATCATGTCTAATTGTGTTGCAATTTACTTGGCCTATGTATGCTCGCCGCTGCCTGTGCATGTGCAGTATGTAAATGCATATCTTATGCAAACCCCCAGAGTTCCATTTCTAAATAAGACACATACAGTAGATTATAAACCAAGCACATATTCCTCACATACTTACCTCAGCATAGGACACTGACACTGAGAACTTATTCTGCCCTCTCTACACCTCGATGGTCTTATATAGATCTTTCAGAGTGAGAAATATCACTCCGGGCTCATGACCATTGCCCATCATAGTAAAGGTCTTCCCGGTGCCTGTGATAAATATAAAGGTATTTAGCATACACTCACTGACGTTACAAGAAAGAATGGCAGATATGTAATTATACAATGTGTCATGTCAGTAATGAACAGTAACAGACATCATGTGACTAAGCCAATATTCATCAGGATGCTGCTCATCAGGTCACTCTCTCAGGGATGTCACCACTTGTTAGTGAATGGATAGACTGTGCACTATTGTATGTTTGTTTTGCCCATCAAATACTGGCTCCACATTTGGTGATGGGTGCACCTATTCCCTGGTCAGTGAGAGTTAGAAGCAGTGGTAACCACAGCCTATCACAAGCTGACAATATAACCATTAAAATGTAAACATCATTTAAGATACTATATCAAAATCTAAAATTTGCACTTTTGGGGCTTTTTATTAAACACAAAACAACATTGTAACATAGTTATGTGATTCAATACTTTTACCTGTACACCTGTATAGCTATAGTGTAATATATTGTTAGACTATAGACCAAATCTATAACAATATTTTGGTAAATGAGATTTACCTTCTAACTACCACACTTGTCACCATTCTCATGCTATTATCATGCCCCAAATAGAACAGTTATCCTTATGAACTATGACTTGTGCCCTGATTGGATGTTATCAATTAAATGTTACTCTATTATACTGTATCTATCATCAATAGACTGAGGATTCAGTGCTCATACCCAGATTGTGCCATGTACCTAATGCCTCACTTTCTGGAACCACCTAGATAATTGCACAGCCCGTAGGGAAACTACTAGCTCACAATTACTAACAATACAGATGGTCCACGTTTTACCACCACTCATTTCACCAGCTTACTACTTTTACACATACAATATAAATAATTAGACTTATGTATTAATAACATTAATATTACCTGTTGGGCCATACGCAAATATAGCAGCACTGTATCCCGAAATGATATCATCCACTAGGTTCTTCATTGTGGACTGATAGACATGCTCCTGAAATGAGACACATTTATTGATGCTACATAAGCAATCATGAAAACAATGTAAAAATATGCTCTATACTGAATAAGAATTGGCAGCTGTACAAGCATTAATGGCTGATGCTACAGTCACATATGATGATAAATTGTTCTCATGCGCTATTTTACTTCCTTTACCAGATGCGCATGAGCAGCGCTGCCATATGTATAATGGGTGTAGGGTATATGGTGCACATGGGCACCTAAATCCAGAGGGGTCCACACCGCACTCCATACACCCATTGTATGTACTTACCATGCAGCTACCTCAAAATAAATCTACCTTGTGGTGCCATTTTCCCAGAGATATACAGTATGCGTGCACAGTATCAGAGACTACACCTTGCATACAATGGTTTGGGGGGGACCCATTCAGAGACTGCACACAGGGGAATCAGTATGATTTACCGCCAGCCACCCCTCCCTTAGGGGTGCCCAACCCTAACCTGCCCCCCAAGTGCCTAACTCTAACCCCCCCTTCCCCGCAGCCTAACCCTAAGTCTCCCGGGAGGGGTGCCTAACCCTAACCTCCCCCTGGGGGTGCCTAACCCCCCCTTCCCCGCAGCCTAACCCTAAATCTATGGGGGGGGTGCCTAACCCTAACAATCCAGGGGGGGCTAACCCTAAGTCCCCGCCTGGGAGCCCCTAACCTAACCCCCTGCGGCTATCCACACCCGGTCATTAGACAGTCGGGATGCTGACGGTCGGCATTTAGACCATCGGCATCCCGACTGCATCCCCACACAGGAACCCTCCTCTCATAGAATGTCCCTGAGTACTGTATTATATATACTATTAACTTTTATTATTCATTGTAAATATCTCAGGATTACAATCACCTGGGTAGCTGCTTGATCAAACACCTCATTAAAGGTGAACGTCCTCTCCCTGGTCCTGCAGCAGCGCAGGACATCATCAGGATCCTCGCCAGGGTCCTGCAGTAGTACTGTCTGTAAGGAAAGAGAAGACATGTTCACTATATGTCACCAGGCTCTACAAGCACCTCTGCGGCTGGAGCAGAAGATCTTAAGTCCAGTTTATATTAATGGATAAAAGCAAAGTCACACATGGGAACGTGATCTGGGAGTATAGAGTCATATTTGTCAGCATTTCAGCACAGTTTCCAGGAACATTCTGCTGATATCTATATAAACTCTTCTAGTCATTGGTTCTTTGGCCCTTAAGACATAGAATGGTCTAACTCATAAGCTTGGCGGTCTTTCCAACAGTAAGTGAGACATATTATAATAATAACTTATTGGTTTGTGTCTAAAGTGGTTCTCAGCATAACCTCCTTATTGGAGGGAATTGTTACTATCAATAACATATGTACATGACATCCCTACTTAACCGAGAACCCTGGATTGGGCAGATAGGGCAAGATGGAAGATGTTGTCCTGCCTCTCTGCAGTATAAACATAGACACATATTTTCCTCACACTATCTTCAGAGGATATAGCAATAGCTGGTGCTGCATGTGCAGCCTAGGGGGGTGTGATCTTGTAGACCAATAGGAAGCCACAAGCAGAGAGATCACCACTTTCTACTGGTCTGTGGGGTCACACCCCTGTCTGACAAACATATTCAGCTGGTTAGTAAGAGGGAGGAGCAGCTTAGGAGCCCTGTGATGGTGTTTTGCAGCAGGCCCAGCATTTGCATAGTCCAGCAATGGTCCATGATTTCCCATTTCTTGTGCTCTATCTGTGCAGCAGGTCATTACTCTGATTTGCTTATGGGTATATGGGGACCGTGGATAGCATTCCACCTTTGATACACAAAGCAAAACATTTTCTTTTTATCATATTTATAAACACAGAGCTATAAACCATGTGAGAAATCAAATAAATAAATGTATTGGTAAGAAAACAATTTTATAATTGTGTTTAATGTTAAACTAATTCAGTTGTTTAAACTAAAATAATGTTATTAGCATTTTCTTACCTGCGGCCCGAGCTGGTGTATAATGCATCGGGTGCTGCTCTTAGCTTCTGTCCTATTAAACGGACGGATGCGTAGAGCGACCTGTGAAATAATGAAACAGACATAAGAACAATACAGAATGTTTAATGCCAAGATAATCTCCCTATAGTGGCAAAAAACAACTGATATTAAGCAAAGCAAAAAGTGATATAGGTGCACTTCCCATTGTATAAAAGCATTTCACAATATTTTTGCTTTTATTTGAAATAATTTGAAATCAGAACCTTGACATAAATATTAGAAAGTCTGGAAAGCTACTAAGCAAAACATATATTAATAGTAAATACAAAGAAAAAGGGAGTTTTTAAAACTAATGTATCTAACTCTGAACTTATATGAAATCATATAGCAGTGACCTATTACCATTACCCATCAGTAATACAGTGAGTCCATGGCTCTGTAAGAGATACTTACAGTCATTTGATGGTGCTTAGGATGGTTATTTCCCGCCTTCTTCATCGTAATATCATTTTATCCACTCAGAAATGAGAAGAAAAATATCTGTACTGTCACTAGTCCAGCAATATCAGATATGACACAGGGAGCATCCAGCTGCCTTGTTATACCCATCACACCTCCAATAGTGACATCATCAGCTGCCACTATGACATCACTAGGTTCCATGGCAGGGGGGGGGGCACTGCCATGTATCTCAGGCAGGGCATTGAAGGTTAATAGGAAATACAATGTGATGACTACATGTCAGTAAATAAAAACACATAACTGGGATGAGCAGAAATGTAATCATTCCACACAGCAGTGATGTGTATTATCTGTGCGTTGTGTGTGTCTGTGATACATTCAGGCCCATACTATGCATCTGTGGAAATATATACAGAATGAGCCTCATGTAGTGTTGGATGTACTATTGTTTTGAGTCAGATACACATTTTCATACTGCATCTACATACTATAAAATGTGCATATACACCTGTATTCAAATTTTGGCACCTCTTGTACTTATGATTTCTTAGGCCCTGGAGCAGTGGCATGAAGAAGGGAAGGAAAGGGTGCGTGTTCTCATAATAATGACTGATGCAGACCTGAATGTAGATACACCTGCCTGGAGATGTATCTCTTGCGGTGGCTTTAGTGCTGGTGCAACCATACACAATGACATACCTCCCAACATGACCCTCTCCAGGAGGTACACAATGCTCTGGTCCTGGACTTCCCTGGTAAGAGGTGGGGCTGCAGCGCAGTTCAAAAGTCAAATAGGGGAGCCACACCAACTGTCATTTCACATGCTGCCAAACATCACTGGCTGGGACTCACTGCCAGTTGATGTGACTCCCTTATTTGAATTTTGGACTGTACAGCAGCCCCACCTCTGAAGCCGTTACCAATCATAAGTTACCAGGGAAGTCCAGGACCAGAGCATTGTGTTGTGATGGTGACAACTAGCAGCACCAGCTTGCCACTGCTTATTGGCTGATTGTGTACTGACCTCTCCAGCTGAGCTTTAATCATTAGAATCTCAGCTATGTTATATCAGGTCATCAATTCACAGTGATGTGCAGTGAGGTAAATGGCTGGGGATGCACTGGCTAGCAGTATATAGTGCTGGAAATTTTGTGTGTTTTGATTAGGGATGTGCAGACCAGTTAAACAGGCGAGGCAGTGCCTCACCTACCATACACTTTTTACTCCAGAGTTTTGACTATAAAAAATAATTAAAATAATACAAAAAAGATCTATATAATATTATTTTTAATCTTTCTTATAATATTTATAGTCAAAACTCTGAAGTATGACAGGAAAGGCTCTGCCTCACCTGTCTCACTTCATGCAGTACATGACTATTTGCTCACAAAGAGCAAAATTTACTAAGCGGCGATTTGACTGCGGTTTCTATTCTATTCTAAACTCCAGAGGTTTGGTGGCGGGTTCTATTCTGTTCTAAACCTCGGGGGTTTGGTGGCGGTTTTGCAGCAGTTTCTAAATGACAGCCCTGTTCTATTCTATTCTAAAATGTGTTTTGACTGTGGTTTGGCAGCGGTTTGGCTTTCTGCAGATTTACTAAGGCCAAAACAGCTGCAAAACTGCCATCAAAACACATTTTAGAATAGAATAGAACAGGGCTGTCATTTAGAAACTGCTGCAAAACCGCCACCAAACCCCCGGGGTTTAGAATAGAATAGAAACCGCCACCAAACCACCGGGGTTTAGAATAGAATAGAATAGAAACCGCAGTCAAACCGACGCTTAGTATATTTTGCCCAAACACTGGAAAACAGGCACAAATAGTTGTTCAGACAAATTGTTTAAACCAAACTAATTGAATCAATTTGATCAATCATTTTTGTCCCTTTTCCAGTGTTTAAGACCATATGGTTGATTGTCATTTGATTCTCTGATAGACATCCGCATAGCAATACCACCGCTGGCTAAATTATTGGCTGAGATACATTTATGCTTTTCATATCTGGTTTTATAATGCAGTTTGGATGGTGCAGCATGCGGTATAGGGTATTGCAAATCTCAGTACTTAGGATCCTGTTTGAGTTTTCAGCCTCCAAACTGCAGGATAGTAAATATTGTGGTTTCAATCTTAAATCCTCATCTAATTTATAGTAGTTGTCAAACCACACAATAAACTATCGCTTAGTAAATGAATCCCTTGGTCTACTAAAATGCCTTTACCAGTATGGAGGTGCACTCATGTACAGTATGGGTCAAAAACTTAGATGTCATTGCTCTGTGTACATCATGACATCGCCATGTGTTGAGGGGTATATCCAAAACTTTGAAGGCCCCATAGCAATATTTTGAAGGTGCTCCCTCCCAAATGCTCATTCCACACCAGTTGTTAATTTTATGACCCATAGTAATACCCACATTTATTTTATGTCCCATAGTAGTGCCTAGTTAATATTATGCCTCATAGTGCCCTAGATAACTTATTATATATTATTAAATTGTATATCCCATCTTAGTGCCTAGTAATATTATTACCTATAGTAGTGCTCTAGTTCAATTTATGCCCCATAGGAATGCCCAAGTTCACATTACACCTACAGTGCCCCAATATTATTTTATGCAACATTGTAGTGCCACCATTTTACAATATGCCACATCGTAGTGCTGCCAGTACAAATTATGCCAAACAGTGCCCCTAGTACATATTATGTCACAGTGTCCCCAGTTCATATTATGCCACATTGTACTTTTCCCAGTTTATATTATGCCACATATCTCACTACAGCCCCAGCTAACTCTACAAAGGCAGTAATCAAGGAGAAGCCTATTGTATAACAGTGTGGAGCTCAAAGATTAGTTTACCTGTGCCTGTGTGGGTAAAACAAGAGCATGAGAGATGGATCATATCAGTGTGGAGCATTACTGAGAGGGAGAGATAGCGATCACCACCTATATAAGCTCTGATAAGTTCCTCTTATCAAGCTGGGCAACGTGTCAATTGTTTAGAGGGCATGGTTGACAACAATATGGCCTGTATCCAGGGCTACCTAAGCCTCTGGGTCCCATAGCAATGGCACCCTCTGGACCCTTTATTGCTACACCCATGGACGCCTATAAAGGAAGAGGTAGAGATTGGGTTGGAGGAAATCTTCACCTATGGAAGAAGGACAGAGGATTAGGGATCATGCTATCCAACAATATATCTCCTCTAAGTACAACATAAAATTACATATAATGGCTAGTGATAGATGTGACAGGATGCGCTAACTCTGCCACCCTGTCTGCGGAGTGAAAGGTGGTTTTACTGAATGCTCTGGGGGTTCCTCTTACCATAAGTAACCTGCTATTATAGAGCACTCCTACTGCTGTTCAGCGGGCAATTGACACTCACAGCAATTTAGCATATAATAGCCATTGTGCAGGATTTTCAGGAACAGTAGTTGTTATAAGTTAATAGTAATACTTTACTATGCATTATTCATTAATGATAAAAATATGCCACACACACACCACACACAGACACACACACACACACACTCCAGAAGGAATATATGAATGTGTTTTACATGGGGCTCTGCTTCATTTTATTCTGCTTTGTACACACATGCTGGCAGTGTGTAATCAGTCCTCTGTCCCTTTAACTAGTCAAGACTCAATCACTAATCTTGCATGTGCATCAGCATGGACCTATTTACACAATTTTACTCAGAGTGGCAGAATGTGTTTTTTTCCCTGTGTAGGCACTGCCAGTGTAAGGGGGACTTATTATACAATCCATCGGCCATTATACCCCTCTCTGAGGAGTAGCGTGGAACCATGGGGCCCAGAGAAAGTGCATATCATAGCGCCCCCCTCTGTACTGAACTGTGCCAGTGGAGTATGGCCAGTCTGTAGGGAAATACTGAAGTGAAGAGAAAAACAGCAAACAGTGGCAGTATCACGCTGGGAGTAGATGTCCAATTGGGGGAATAGAATGCTTTGATGATCTTAGGGTACTGCTTTATTTCTGTATAGCACTGATCATTTAACTTAAATTGACAGAATACATGTGCTAGAGTAAAATTCCACAGGGTGCACAGCTTATTACTGTAATTACTGCCCCAAGCAGCTTTCACTGGCGTGGGAACACCTATGGGAAGCTCCCTCTTTGCAATTTACATTACACCTATATTAATGTGAGCAGGGGTGTAGTGAGGGTGGCTGCAGTGGAGCACCTGCTCCATACGCCTTCTCCGACAAGGGTGCTGGAGAACAGCCATCAAACGAACAGCAGAGCACCTGCTGAGCTGTGCGTGAAACACATAAAGAGATCAGTGCCTCCAGACAGTGGGCCATGGGACCTGATTCAGACACGGTCACTAGGTTGCGTTAGCTCGCTCTGAGCAATTTTTGCCCATCTGCGCATGCGTATAAATCACAGTGCGTGTGCGCAAGCCACTCTTTGCGATCTGATTTTGGTTGCTCGTAAGCCACTTTCAGGTTGCTGCTTTGAGTGACAGATAGTGCCGTTTGTGGGTGGTAACAGGGGAAGGTGCTGGTGAACGGGGGAGTGGATGTGCGAACGCAGGCGTGTCAGGCCAGCAAAATGCCATTTAAAGGGCGTGCATAATTAGCAACGTAGCGTCAATGTACACCTGCATGTATTTCTGCCTGCACTGTTCGCAGTGCTTGCGGCGGGGAAAGGCAACCTCAAGGGCTGCGAGCAGCTCCGATGGCTCTCAATGTTACCGATTAATCCTACAATTCCCGGAGATGACGTGTGTTGCGAGTGGAAAGGGGGCATCTTTATACACTAGCGAGCGCTCATTGCCGTAGCTCGCTAAGACATAGAGGGCATCCTTACGCGACGCAGTGTGAGTGCTTAATTTAAATATCCGGCCCCTTTTTGCTTGCAAGTGAACGCATCTTGCGAGCGGGTCTGAATGACCTCCTTGGTGCGGACGGAGCGGCGGTTGTGGCCACGCCTGCAATATGGAGGCACTGATCTCTTTATGTGCTTCATGCTCTGCTCATCAGCAGGTGATTCCCACCCCCACCCCCCTAATCTAATGGATGATTTCCAGCACCCTGAAGCAGTGTGAGGAGGGAGAACTGTGTGTGTGTGTCTGTGTGTGAAGAGGGGTATCTAAGTGAGGAGATCTGAGTGAGGGGGGAGCACTGTGTGTGTGAGGGTAGGGGGGAGAGCTGTGTAAGGGGAGGTGAGCTGTGTAAGAGGGAGAGCTGTGTACAGTAAGGGGGTGAGCTGTGTAAGGGGGTGAGCTGTGAAAGGGGGAGAGGTGTGTATGGGGGTATGCTGTATAAAGGGTGAGCTGTGTAAGGGGGAGACTTGTGGAAGGGGGTGAGCTGTATAAGGGGAAGAGCTGTGTAAGGGGGAGAGCTGTGTAAGGGGGTGAGCTGTTTAAGGGGGTGAGCTGTGTAAGGAGGAGAGCTGTGTAAGGGGGTGTGCTGTGTAAGGTGGTGAGCTGTGGAAGGGGAGGTGAGCTATGTAAGGGGGTGAGCTGTGTAAGGGGGTGAGCTGTGTAAGGGGGAGAGCTGTGTAAGAGAGAGAGAACTGTGGCGGGGTCTGAATGAGGGGAGATTGTTGTGTGTGTTTGAGGGGAGTAGATATGTATGAGAAGGAGGAATATCTGAGAGAGTGTGGAGAGCTGTGAAATAAATGTATACACTGTATGTATTTATATATACATTAATATGTAGCCCTGAGGTAGTATTTTGCATAGGGTCCTCTGCGATCTTAATCTGGCTCTGGGACTGAACAGAAGGTGGGAAAGGTGGAGCCATGGGCAATAACAAAGAGGGAGGAGGATGCAGTCCCCTCCCATCATCACCACCTTTTTCTCCTCTTTTCCACCTCTGAGGTGGCTCCCACCTACCACCCTGGCCCTGACATCAGACCGGTTTATCATGAAGGAGAGCTCATGGCAGCTGTGTCCCTGCTGCTGATGGGAGGCCTGAGCTAAGTGCTGATGCTGAAAGCCTCGGTCATGGCACCCGTGACTGGGAGAAGCCTGAGCAGTTCCCACGATTTTTTTTATCAGAAACTGGCCCATGCACATGTGCAAACAGTTTGCATTATGTACGCTGTTAGCAGAAGCTACTGATGGATGTACAGGCTAATTTTACAATACAGACGTGCCCCGGGTACTCTCGGTGCGTGCCTGCACTGTTGGACCTCCTCTATGCTAGCCTTAGGAGCTACTTAGGAGCGGAAGACATAAAACAGAGCAGGTATAGTTGAGGTTTGGGGAAAGGCAAAGGGTCGTTCAGAACGCCACAGCTATGGGGGTGTATGCTAGTGGAGTTCTGATATTGCTAGCAAATGTGCGGCATGAAAGGCATGAAATCAGCCATAGGGGCTGGCTGTGTTGTGCTGTGCTGCTGTTGTTAATAGGGGCTGTGTCCACTACTTCAAAGTCCATAGGGGCTGGCTGGACTGTGTTGTGCAGTCAGTTCTCCATAGGGGCTGTGTCCACTCCAAAGTCCTGTGCAGTGTCCCAGTCCTAAAGGGGTGCTGTAGTGTTGTCCAGGGGGTGCTCTGTCCATCAGGGGTGCTCCCCCCATGTGCTAAAAAAATAATATATTTTCTGTGTTTGTGAATTGTGTGCGCAGTAGCCGCACGTGCATCAACAAAGTAGTGCCAAGCGTGCGCCTGTGTCATAAGTAAAGGGCCGGCTGGCTTGACCGTTAAAGGGTGCTGTAACCCCCGAAAGTACACTCCAATCCAAACCAAAAAAAAAATATTTTCTGTGTTTGTGAATTGTGTGCGCAGTAGCCGCACGTGCATCAACAAAGTAGTGCCAAGCGTGCGCCTGTGTCATAAGTAAAGGGCCGGCTGGCTTGACCGTTAAGGGTGCTGTAACCCCCGAAAGTACACTCCAGTCCAAACCAAAAAAAAAATTATTTTCTGTGTTTGTGAATTGTGTGCGCAGTAGCCGCACGTGCATCAACAAAGTAGTGCCAAGCGTGCGCCTGTGTCATAAGTAAAGGGCCGGCTGGCTTGACCGTTAAAGGGTGCTGTAACCCCCGATAGTACACTCCAATCCAAACCAAAAAAAAATTATTTTCTGTGTTTGTGAATTGTGTGCGCAGTAACCGCACGTGCATCAACAAAGTAGTGCCAAGCGTGCGCCTGTGTCATAAGTAAAGGGCCGGCTGGCTTGACCGTTAAGGGTGCTGTAACCCCCGAAAGTACACTCCAGTCCAAACCAAAAAAAAAATAATTTTCTGTGTTTGTGAATTGTGTGCGCAGTAGCCGCACGTGCATCAACAAAGTAGTGCCAAGCGTGCGCCTGTGTCATAAGTAAAGGGCCGGCTGGCTTGACCGTTAAGGGTGCTGTAACCCCCGAAAGTACACTCCAGTCCAAACCAAAAAAAAAATTATTTTCTGTGTTTGTGAATTGTGTGCGCAGTAGCCGCACGTGCATCAACAAAGTAGTGCCAAGCGTGCGCCTGTGTCATAAGTAAAGGGCCGGCTGGCTTGACCGTTAAAGGGTGCTGTAACCCCCGAAAGTACACTCCAATCCAAACCAAAAAAAAATTATTTTCTGTGTTTGTGAATTGTGTGCGCAGTAGCCGCACGTGCATCAACAAAGTAGTGCCAAGCGTGCGCCTGTGTCATAAGTAAAGGGCCGGCTGGCTTGACCGTTAAGGGTGCTGTAACCCCCGAAAGTACACTCCAGTCCAAACCAAAAAAAAAATTATTTTCTGTGTTTGTGAATTGTGTGCGCAGTAGCCGCACGTGCATCAACAAAGTAGTGCCAAGCGTGCGCCTGTGTCATAAGTAAAGGGCCGGCTGGCTTGACCGTTAAGGGTGCTGTAACCCCCGAAAGTACACTCCAGTCCAAACCAAAAAAAAAATTATTTTCTGTGTTTGTGAATTGTGTGCGCAGTAGCCGCACGTGCATCAACAAAGTAGTGCCAAGCGTGCGCCTGTGTCATAAGTAAAGGGCCGGCTGGCTTGACCGTTAAAGGGTGCTGTAACCCCCCAAAAGTACACTCCAATCCAAACCAAAAAAAATTTTTTTTCTGTGTTTGTGAATTGTGTGCGCAGTAGCCGCACGTGCATCAACAAAGTAGTGCCAAGCGTGCGCCTGTGTCATAAGTAAAGGGTCGGCTGGCTTGACCGTTAAGGGTGCTGTAACCCCCGAAAGTACACTCCAGTCCAAACCAAAAAAAAAATTATTTTCTGTGTTTGTGAATAGTGTGCGCAGTAGCCGCACGTGCATCAACAAAGTAGTGCCAAGCGTGCGCCTGTGTCATAAGTAAAGGGCCGGCTGGCTTGACCGTTAAAGGGTGCTGTAACCCCCGAAAGTACACTCCAATCCAAACCAAAAAAAAATTATTTTCTGTGTTTGTGAATTGTGTGCGCAGTAGCCGCACGCACATCAACAAAGTAGTGCCAAGCGTGCGCCTGTGTCATAAGTAAAGGGCCGGCTGGCTTGACCGTTAAAGGGTGCTGTAACCCCTGAAAGTACACTCCATTCCAAACCAAAAAAAAAATTATTTTCTGTGTTTGTGAATTGTGTGCGCAGTAGCCGCACGTGCATCAACAAAGTAGTGCCAAGCGTGCGCCTGTGTCATAAGTAAAGGGCCGGCTGGCTTGACCGTTAAAGGGTGCTGTAACCCCCGAAAGTACACTCCAATCCAAACCCAAAAAAAATTATTTTCTGTGTTTGTGAATTGTGTGCGCAGTAGCCGCACGTGCATCAACAAAGTAGTGCCAAGCGTGCGCCTGTGTCATAAGTAAAGGGCCGGCTGGCTTGACCGTTAAGGGTGCTGTAACCCCCGAAAGTACACTCCAGTCCAAACAAAAAAAAAATTATTTTCTGTGTTTGTGAACTGTGTGCGCAGTAGCCGCACGTGCATCAACAAAGTAGTGCCAATCGTGCGCCTGTGTCATAAGTAAAGGGCCGGCTGGCTTGACCGTTAAGGGTGCTGTAACCCCCGAAAGTACACTCCAGTCCAAACCAAAAAAAAAATTATTTTCTGTGTTTGTGAATTGTGTGCGCAGTAGCCGCACGTGCATCAACAAAGTAGTGCCAAGCGTGCGCCTGTGTCATAAGTAAAGGGCCGGCTGGCTTGACCGTTAAGGGTGCTGTAACCCCCGAAAGTACACTCCAGTCCAAACCAAAAAAATAATTATTTTCTGTGTTTGTGAATTGTGTGCGCAGTAGCCGCACGTGCATCAACAAAGTAGTGCCGAGCGTGCGCCTGTGTCATAAGTAAAGGGCCGGCTGGCTTGACCATTAAGGGTGCTGTAACCCCCGAAAGTACACTCCAGTCCAAACCAAAAAAAAAATTATTTTCTGTGTTTAGCCGCACGTATATATCAAATCGATATAACATAAATGGAGGACCAAACTTTCTCCGATAAAAATAAAATAGAGAAAGATCAAGAACCACTTCCTCCTAGTGCTGAAGCTGCTGCCACTAGTCATGACATAGACGATAACATGCCATCAACGTCATCTGCCAAGGCCGATGCCCAATGTCATAGTAGAGGGCACATACAATCCCAAATGGCAAAGTTCAGGAAAATGACCTTGAAAAAGACATTTAAATCAGCTGAAGAGAAACGTAAACTTGCCAATATAAGTAAGTAAAGGGCCGGCTGGCTTGACCGTTAAGGGTGCTGTAACCCCCGAAAGTACACTCCAGTCCAAACCAAAAAAAAAATTATTTTCTGTGTTTGTGAATTGTGTGCGCAGTAGCCGCACGTGCATCAACAAAGTAGTGCCAAGCGTGCGCCTGTGTCATAAGTAAAGGGCCGGCTGGCTTGACCGTTAAAGGGTGCTGTAACCCCCGAAAGTACACTCCAGTCCAAACCAAAAAAAAAATTATTTTCTGTGTTTGTGAATTGTGTGCGCAGTAGCCGCACGTGCATCAACAAAGTAGTGCCAAGCGTGCGCCTGTGTCATAAGTAAAGGGCCGGCTGGCTTGACCGTTAAAGGGTGCTGTAACCCCCCAAAAGTACACTCCAATCCAAACCAAAAAAAAATTATTTTCTGTGTTTGTGAATTGTGTGCGCAGTAGCCGCACGTGCATCAACAAAGTAGTGCCAAGCGTGCGCCTGTGTCATAAGTAAAGGGTCGGCTGGCTTGACCGTTAAGGGTGCTGTAACCCCCGAAAGTACACTCCAGTCCAAACCAAAAAAAAAATTATTTTCTGTGTTTGTGAATTGTGTGCGCAGTAGCCGCACGTGCATCAACAAAGTAGTGCCAAGCGTGCGCCTGTGTCATAAGTAAAGGGCCGGCTGGCTTGACCATTAAGGGTGCTGTAACCCCCGAAAGTACACTCCAGTCCAAACCAAAGCCGCACGTATATATCAAATCGATATAACATAAATGGAGGACCAAACTTTCTCCGATAAAAATAAAATAGAGAAAGATCAAGAACCACTTCCTCCTAGTGCTGAAGCTGCTGCCACTAGTCATGACATAGACGATAACATGCCATCAACGTCATCTGCCAAGGCCGATGCCCAATGTCATAGTAGAGGGCACATACAATCCCAAATGGCAAAGTTCAGGAAAATGACCTTGAAAAAGACATTTAAATCAGCTGAAGAGAAACGTAAACTTGCCAATATGCCATTTACGACACAGAGTGGCAAGGAACGGCTAAGGTCGATCCCTAGTATGTTCATGACTAGTGGTTCAGCTTCACATGACGATGGAAGCCCTCCTCCCACTAAAAAAATCAAAAGAGTTAAGCTGGCAAAAGCACAGCGAAGAACTGTGCTTTCTAAGAAGATATCACAAATCCCCAAGGAGAGTCCAAGTGTGGTGGTGGTTGCGATGCCTGACCTTCCCAGCACTGGACGGAAGAGGTGGCTCTTTCCACCATTTGCACGCCCCCTGCAAGTGCTGAAAGGAGCACCCACAGTCCACTTGCTGATATGCAAATTGAAGATGTCACTGTTGAAGTACAACAGGATGAGGATACTGGTGTAGCTGGCGCTGAGGAGGAAGTTGGCGAGGAGGATTCTGATGGTGATGTGGTTTGTTTAAATCAGGCTCCGGGGGAGACAGTTGTTGTCCGTGGGATGAAAAAGCCCATCACGGTCATGCCTGGGCAGAAGACCAAACATTCCACCTCTTTGGTCTGGCAATATTTCTATCCAAATCCGGACAACAACTGTCTTGCCATATGTACCATATGTAAAGGTGAAATAAGTAGGGGTAGGGACGTCAACCACCTAGGAACATCCTCCCTTATACGGCACCTGCAGCGCGTTCATAAAAAGTTACTGTCAAGTTCAGAAACTTTGGCTAAGACCGTAAGCAGTCCAGGGACACCTAAATCCCGTTGTCCTGTTGTATCCAAGCACCTGCAAACCACACCGTCAACTCCCTCCTCGTCAATTTCCTCCTTAGTCAGGATCGGAAGTAGTCCTGCAGGCCATGTCACTGGCATGACTGACTCTCCTATCCGGGATTCCTCTGGAGGATCCTGCATTGCTACGCCTACTGCTGCCGCTGCTGCTGTTGCTGCTGCTGGGAGTCGTTCATCATCCCAGAGAGGAAGTAGGAACACCACTACTTTTACTAAACAATTGACCCTCCAACAGTCCTTAGCGAGGAGGATGAAGTACAACAGCAGTCATCCTGAAGCAAAACGTATAACTGAGGCCTTGACTGCTATGTTGGTGTTAGACGTGCGTCCTGTATCCACCATTAGTGCAGTGGGATTTAGACAATTGATGGAGGTAGTGTGTCCCCGGTTCCAAATCCCGTCTAGATTCCACTTCACTAGGCAGGCGATACCGAGACTGTACAGAAACGTCAGAAAAAGTGTCCTCAGTGTCCTGAAAAATGCCGTTGTACACAATGTCCACTTAACCACGGACATGTGGACAAGTGGAACAGGGCAGACTAAGGACTATATGACTGTGACAGCCCACTGGGTAGATGTATCACCTTACGCAGCAACAGCAGCAGCGTCACCAGTAGCAGCATCTCAGAAATGCCAGCTCGTTACAAGGCAGGCTACGCTGTGTATCACCGGTTTCAGTAAGAGGCACACCGCCGACAACCTCTTAGAGAAACTGAGGGAAATCATCGCCCAGTGGCTTACCCCACTTAGACTCTCCTGGGGATTTGTGATATCTGACAACGCCACCAATATTGTGCGGGCATTACATCTGGGCAAATTCCAGCACGTCCCATGTTTTGCTCACACAATAAACTTGGTGGTGCAGAATTTTCTGAAAAGCGACAGGGGCGTGCAGGAGACGCTTTGGGTGGCCCGAAAAATTTCTGGCCACTTTCGCCATTCAGCGACTGCGTGCCGAAGACTGGAGCGCCAGCAAACACTCTTGAACCTGCCCCGCCATCACCTGAAGCAAGAGGTTGTGATGCGGTGGAACTCAACCCTCTATATGCTTCAGAGGATGGAGGAGCAGCAAAAGGCCATACAAGCCTATACATCCACCTATGACATAGGCAAAGGAGGGGGTATGCACCTGACTCAAGCGCAGTGGAGAATGATTTCCGTGTTGTGCAAGGTTCTCCAGCCCTTCGAACTTGCCACACGTGAAGCCAGTTCAGACACAGCCAGCTTGAGTCAGGTCATTCCCCTCATCAGGCTTTTGCAGAAGCAGCTGGAGAAAGTGAAGGAGGAGCTAAGACGGAGCGATTCCGCTCGGCATGTGGGACTTGTGGATGAAGCCCTTCATTCGCTTTGCCAGGATTCCAGGGTGGTCAATCTGTTGAAATCAGACCACTACATTTTGGCCACCGTGCTTGATCCTAGGTTTAAAGCCTATGTGGTGTCTCTCTTTCTGGCCGACACAAGCCTGCAGAGGTGCAAAGACCTGCTGGTGAACACACTGTCAGCTGAAGCGGAACGTGACACGTCAACGGCTCCTTCTTCATTTTCTCCCGCAACTGGGGCTGCCAGGAAAAAACTTAGGTATCCTAAGCAACCCGCTGGCGGTGATGCAGGGCAGGCAGGACAAAGTTTGGACATCTGGTCCGGACTGAAGGACCTGGCAACAGTTTCTGACATGTCTACTGTCACTGCATATGATACTGTCACCATTGACAGAATGGTGGAGGATTACATCGGTGACAGCATCCAAGTAGGCATGTCAGACAGTCCATACCTGTACTGGCAGGAAAAAGAGGCAATTTGGAGGCCCCTGTACAAGCTGGCTCTATTTTACCTGAGTTGCCCCCCCTCCAGTGTGTACTCCGAAAGAGTGTTTAGTGCAGCCGGGAACCTTGTCAGCGAAAGGCGTAGGAGGTTGCTTCCACAGAATGTGGAGAAGATGATGTTCATCAAAATGAATTATCAGCTCTTCCAGGGAGACCAGCCTCCAGAAGGTACAGAGGGACCTGTGGTGGTGGATTCAAGTGGGGACGAGTTAATACTTTGTGAGGATGAGGATGTACACACTGAAGAGGGTGAGGAATCGGTGGATGAGGAGGATGAGGATGACATCTTGCCTCCGTAGAGCCAGTTTGTGCAGGGACACATTAATTGCCAGCTTGTTTTGTGGGGGCCCAAACGAACCAATCATTTCAGCCACAGTTGTGTGGCAGACCCTGGCGCTGAAATGATTGATTTGTTAAAGTGTGCATGTCCTGTTTATACAACATAAGGGTGGGTGGGAGGGCCCAAGGACAATTCCATCTTGCATTTCTTTTTTTTCTTTGCATTATGTACAGTTTGGGGCCTAGTTTTTCTAACTGCCATCCTGTCTGCAACTGCAGTGTCACTCCTAGATGGGTCACGTGTTTGTGCCGCCCACTCGTGTCGCTTAGCATAGTCATCCAGCTACCTCAGTGCAACCTTTTGGACATAAAAACACTATTGTGAGGTGTGAGGTGTTCAGAATAGACAGGAAATGAGTGGAAATTAAGGTTAGTGAGGTTAATAATAGCATAGGAGCAGAGAAACCAACAAATTCTGTGATTTTAGTTGTTTTTATGCTTTTTTAAAAAAAAATACAGATCCAAAACACAAAACCCAGAACCCAAAACACGGAAGGGTGGTTTTGGCAAAACCAATCCAGATCCAAAACACGAAGAAAGATCCAGATCCAAAACCAAAACACAAAACACGAAAAGTGGCCGGTGCACACCCCTAGTAAAAAAGCAACTTCAAGGACCGGGCGGACATCTCAAATCTGTCATGGTCTTAAAGTATGAGGAGTGTAGTAAGCTCAGGTGCACATACTTTGGTAAGCTTTTAAACTTGTATCCTCCACCACCCACTCTCCCCGCACACACACATTCCGCTGTCAGTGGCTGATGTGTGCCACATGCTGGCATTCCGACTGATGTCCTGCAGAATTGTTGTGATATGCATTTCCACAACAGCTGTGTGTGTAGATTGGGGTTTCTAACTTGGGGGGCGATTTAATTCAACATGAATTGAATAGCGCCGGGAGCGAGCTCCCTGAGCTCTTCAATTCAGTGTGCTGTGTGGTCGGAGAATGCTGGTTATCGTGCCTATCGCGACTTAACAAGGGTGTTAAGATGCGTTAACCGGCATTCTCTGACCAAAGTGCAGGGCGCGTGGCTGTTAGCGCCGCGCTAAGCAGAAAAACATCTGCACGCCTGGCACTTTGGTCGGATTTCTCCTTGTATCCCCAGGGTGCGAGAAGAAATCCTTAGCGCACCCAAACAGCACGGTGAATTAAATCGCTGCGGGAGCTCCCTCCCACGGCTATTCAACTTTGCATTGAATTGAATAACCCCCTTTGACTGATACAGCAAATCCCATGATAAAGTGACTTCTCCTTTTCAATGTGGCATAATGTGTATCTCTCACACCATGATTTTGCATTATGTGTATTCGGGGTAATGCAATGTGGTATAATGTGCATCGGGGGCACTATGTTGTGGAATAATGTGTATCTGAGAGATAATGATGTGGCATAATGTGTAGCAGAGGCACTATGATGTGGAATAATGTGTATCTGGGAGACCATGATGTGGCATAATGTGTATTCGGGGTAATTCAATGTGGTATAATGTGCATCGGGGGCACTATGATGTGGAATAATGTATATCTGGGAGACCATGATGTGGTATAATGTGTTTCGGAGGCACTTTGATGTGGCATAATGTGTATCAGAGGCACTATTATGTGGCATAATGTGTATCGGGGGCACTTTCATGTGGCACAATGTGTATCGGGGGCACTACGATGTGGCATAATGTGTACTGAGAGAACTATGATGTGGCACAATGTGTATCGGGGATACTACGATGTGACATAATGTGTATCGGTGGCATTATGATGTAGCACAATGTATCGGAATACTACAATGTGACATAATGTGTATCGATGGAACTATGATGTAGAACAATGTGTATTGGGGATACTACACTGTGGCACAATGTGTATTGGGGATACTACACTGTGGCATAATGTGTATTGGGGGCAATAAAAACAATGTTAATGATCATTTTAGCATCCTCAGTGTGTCGTTATTTAAAAATCTCTGGTGTAAGGAAAGAGGAAAAGCGAGTTTTGGCAGCGGGGAGGACAGTTGTATGTGCATGTGGCTGTATGTGCATAGATTTGATTCTTCTATTTTGCCTGTGGAAGATAATATAAATACAAATTGAATAGTGGATGACTTAACTCTTAGCCAGGGCCATCCAATCTTCATCTCTAATGCTGGCCATACACTAATGCGATTTCAGGCCGATCGCCCGATTTTCGATGTGCCGTACGATGAATCGTGTGGAAATCGTGTGGTTTTTAAGGTAGGATAAGATGAGATGCGCGCTCCCACAGCTCTTAAAACGTATCGTATGATCAGATGTGCACCCCATATTATCCATCGTATCGTGTGCAGATCATGCCGTGTTTTTGTGCATGTGATGCATCGTGCGTCCGAGCGGCGTCATTTCAATAACTTTTTCCTGATGAGCGTGTGAGGCACGTGATCGATCGTACGACAGATCGTGTGCAAAAAAAACAGATCGTGCAGCCGGGACTGCCAGGTAGCTCCGGGGAGTTCAAGGGAAATCGTAAGGTGAATCTTATCTTATGCTGGTCATACTAGTGTATGGCCAGCATAATTGTACTCTGCCCTGCAAACCTGATGCATGCAGTCTGTGTATTAGGGGTGTGCACCGGCCACTTTTCGTGTTTTGTGTTTTGGTTTTGGATCTGGATCTTTCTTCGTGTTTTGGATCTGGATTGGTTTTGCCAAAACCACCCTTCCGTGTTTTGGGTTCTGGGTTTTGTGTTTTGGATCTGTATTTTTTTTTTAAAAAGCATAAAAACAGCTAAAATCACAGAATTTGTTGGTTTCTCTGCTCCTATGCTATTATTAACCTCAATAACCTTAATTTCCACTCATTTCCAGTCTATTCTGAACACCTCACACCTCACAATAGTGTTTTCATGTCCAAATGGTTGCACCGAGGTAGCTGGATGACTATGCTAAGCGACACGAGTGGGCGGCACAAACACGTGACCCATCTAGGAGTGACACTGCAGTGGCAGACAGGATGGCAGTTAGAAAAACTAGGCCCCAAACTGTACATAATGCAAAGAAAAAAAAGAAGTGCAAGATGGAATTGTCCTTGGGCCCTCCCACCCACCCTTATGTTGTATAAACAGGACATGCACACTTTAACAAATCAATCATTTCAGCGCCAGGGTCTGCCACACAACTGTGGCTGAAATGATTGGTTCGTTTGGGCCCCCACAAAACAAGCTGGAAATTAATGTGTCCCTGCACAAACTGGCTCTACGGAGGCAAGATGTCATCCTCATCCTCCTCATCCACCGATTCCTCACCCTCTTCAGTGTGTACATCCTCATCCTCACAAAGTATTAACTCGTCCCCACTTGAATCCACCACCACAGGTCCCTCTGTACCTTCTGGAGGCTGGTCTCCCTGGAAGAGCTGATAATTCATTTTGATGAACATCATCTTCTCCACATTCTGTGGAAGCAACCTCCTACGCCTTTCGCTGACAAGGTTCCCGGCTGCACTAAACACTCTTTCGGAGTACACACTGGAGGGGGGGCAACTCAGGTAAAATAGAGCCAGCTTGTACAGGGGCCTCCAAATTGCCTCTTTTTCCTGCCAGTACAGGTATGGACTGTCTGACATGCCTACTTGGATGCTGTCACCGATGTAATCCTCCACCATTCTGTCAATGGTGACAGTATCATATGCAGTGACAGTAGACATGTCAGAAATTGTTGCCAGGTCCTTCAGTCCAGACCAGATGTCCAAACTTGGTCCTGCCTGCCCTGCATCACCGCCAGCGGGTTGCTTAGGATACCTAAGTTTTTTCCTGGCAGCCCCAGTTGCGGGAGAAAATGAAGAAGGAGCCGTTGACGTGTCACGTTCCGCTTCAGCTGACAGTGTGTTCACCAGCAGGTCTTTGCACCTCTGCAGGCTTGTGTCGGCCGGAAAGAGAGACACCACATAGGCTTTAAACCTAGGATCAAGCACGGTGGCCAAAATGTAGTGGTCTGATTTCAACAGATTGACCACCCTGGAATCCTGGCAAAGCGAATGAAGGGCTTCATCCACAAGTCCCACATGCCGAGCGGAATCGCTCCGTCTTAGCTCCTCCTTCACTTTCTCCAGCTGCTTCTGCAAAAGCCTGATGAGGGGAATGACCTGACTCAAGCTGGCTGTGTCTGAACTGACTTCACGTGTGGCAAGTTCGAAGGGCTGGAGAACCTTGCACAACACGGAAATCATTCTCCACTGCGCTTGAGTCAGGTGCATACCCCCTCCTTTGCCTATGTCATAGGTGGATGTATAGGCTTGTATGGCCTTTTGCTGCTCCTCCATCCTCTGAAGCATACAGAGGGTTGAGTTCCACCGCGTCACAACCTCTTGCTTCAGGTGATGGCGGGGCAGGTTCAAGAGTGTTTGCTGGCGCTCCAGTCTTCGGCACGCAGTCGCTGAATGGCGAAAGTGGCCAGAAATTTTTCGGGCCACCCAAAGCGTCTCCTGCACGCCCCTGTCGCTTTTCAGAAAATTCTGCACCACCAAGTTTATTGTGTGAGCAAAACATGGGACGTGCTGGAATTTGCCCAGATGTAATGCCCGCACAATATTGGTGGCGTTGTCAGATATCACAAATCCCCAGGAGAGTCTAAGTGGGGTAAGCCACTGGGCGATGATTTCCCTCAGTTTCTCTAAGAGGTTGTCGGCGGTGTGCCTCTTACTGAAACCGGTGATACACAGCGTAGCCTGCCTTGTAACGAGCTGGCGTTTCTGAGATGCTGCTACTGGTGACGCTGCTGCTGTTGCTGCGTAAGGTGATACATCTACCCAGTGGGCTGTCACAGTCATATAGTCCTTAGTCTGCCCTGTTCCACTTGTCCACATGTCCGTGGTTAAGTGGACATTGTGTACAACGGCATTTTTCAGGACACTGAGGACACTTTTTCTGACGTTTCTGTACAGTCTCGGTATCGCCTGCCTAGTGAAGTGGAATCTAGACGGGATTTGGAACCGGGGACACACTACCTCCATCAATTGTCTAAATCCCACTGCACTAATGGCGGATACCGGACGCACGTCTAACACCAACATAGCAGTCAAGGCCTCAGTTATACGTTTTGCTTCAGGATGACTGCTGTCGTACTTCATCCTCCTCGCTAAGGACTGTTGGAGGGTCAATTGTTTAGTAAAAGTAGTGGTGTTCCTACTTCCTCTCTGGGATGATGAACGACTCCCAGCAGCAGCAACAGCAGCAGCGGCAGCAGTAGGCGTAGCAATGCAGGATCCTCCAGAGGAATCCCGGATAGGAGAGTCAGTCATGCCAGTGACATGGCCTGCAGGACTACTTCCGATCCTGACTAAGGAGGAAATTGACGAGGAGGGAGTTGATGGTGTGGTTTGCAGGCGCTTGGATACAACAGGACAACGGGATTTAGGTGTCCCTGGACTGCTTACGGTCTTAGCCAAAGTTTCTGAACTTGACAGTAACTTTTTATGAACGCGCTGCAGGTGCCGTATAAGGGAGGATGTTCCTAGGTGGTTGACGTCCCTACCCCTACTTATTTCACCTTTACATATGGTACATATGGCAAGACAGTTGTTGTCCGGATTTGGATAGAAATATTGCCAGACCAAAGAGGTGGAATGTTTGGTCTTCTGCCCAGGCATGACCGTGATGGGCTTTTTCATCCCACGGACAACAACTGTCTCCCCCGGAGCCTGATTTAAACAAACCACATCACCATCAGAATCCTCCTCGCCAACTTCCTCCTCAGCGCCAGCTACACCAGTATCCTCATCCTGTTGTACTTCAACAGTGACATCTTCAATTTGCATATCAGCAAGTGGACTGTGGGTGCTCCTTTCAGCACTTGCAGGGGGCGTGCAAATGGTGGAAAGAGCCACCTCTTCCCGTCCAGTGCTGGGAAGGTCAGGCATCGCAACCACCACCACACTTGGACTCTCCTTGGGGATTTGTGATATCTTCTTAGAAAGCACAGTTCTTCGCTGTGCTTTTGCCAGCTTAACTCTTTTGATTTTTTTAGTGGGAGGAGGGCTTCCATCGTCATGTGAAGCTGAACCACTAGTCATGAACATACTAGGGATCGACCTTAGCCGTTCCTTGCCACTCCGTGTCGTAAATGGCATATTGGCAAGTTTACGTTTCTCTTCAGCTGATTTAAATGTCTTTTTCAAGGTCATTTTCCTGAACTTTGCCATTTGGGATTGTATGTGCCCTCTACTATGACATTGGGCATCGGCCTTGGCAGACGACGTTGATGGCATGTTATCGTCTATGTCATGACTAGTGGCAGCAGCTTCAGCACTAGGAGGAAGTGGTTCTTGATCTTTCTCTATTTTATTTTTATCGGAGAAAGTTTGGTCCTCCATTTATGTTATATCGATTTGATATATACGTGCGGCTAAACACAGAAAATAATTTTTTTTTTGGTTTGGACTGGAGTGTACTTTGTGGGTTACAGCACCCTTTAACGGTCAAGCCAGCCGGCCCTTTACTTATGACACAGGCGCACTCTTGGCACTACTTTATTGATGCACGTGCGGCTACTGCGCACACAATTCACAAACACAGAAAATAATTTTTTTTTGGTTTGGACTGGAGTGTACTTTCGGGGGTTACAGCACCCTTAACGGTCAAGCCAGCCGGCCCTTTACTTATGACACAGGCGCACGCTTGGCACTACTTTGTTGATGCACGTGCGGCTACTGCGCACACAATTCACAAACACAGAAAATAATTTTTTTTTGGTTTGGACTGGAGTGTACTTTCGGGGGTTACAGCACCCTTTAACGGTCAAGCCAGCCGGCCCTTTACTTATGACACAGGCGCACGCTTGGCACTACTTTGTTGATGCACGTGCGGCTACTGCGCACACAATTCACAAACACAGAAAATAATTTTTTTTTGGTTTGGACTGGAGTGTACTTTCGGGGGTTACAGCACCCTTTAACGGTCAAGCCAGCCGGCCCTTTACTTATGACACAGGCGCACGCTTGGCACTACTTTGTTGATGCACGTGCGGCTACTGCGCACACAATTCACAAACACAGAAAATAATTTTTTTTTGGTTTGGACTGGAGTGTACTTTCGGGGGTTACAGCACCCTTTAACGGTCAAGCCAGCCGGCCCTTTACTTATGACACAGGCGCACGCTTGGCACTACTTTGTTGATGCACGTGCGGCTACTGCGCACACAATTCACAAACACAGAAAATATATTATTTTTTTAGCACTTGGGGGGAGCACCCCTGATGGACAGAGCACCCCCTGGACAACACTACAGCACTCCTTTAGGACTGGGACACTGCACAGGACTTTGGAGTGGACACAGCCCCTATGGAGAACTGACTGCACAACACAGTCCAGCCAGCCCCTATGGACTTTGAAGTAGTGGACACAGCCCCTATTAACAACAGCAGCACAACACAGCCAGCCCCTATGGACTTTGAAGTAGTGGACAACAGCAGCACTACACTACACTACACTACACAGCCCTAACTCCCACCCTCCCTCTTCACTGTCCACAGCCGAGTGAGAAAATGGCGCCGACGCGGGTACCTTATATAGGATCCAAAACCCGCGAGACTCGGAAGGCGGGATGATGACGTTTTGCCTCGATTTCAGATCCGAGTCAGGCGGGAAAAGTCGAGCCTGACTCGGATCGGACTCGGATCGGGGGGGCTCGGGGGGGTTCGGATTTCAGAAATCCGAACCCGCTCACCCCTACTGTGTATATGATTTATTGCTCCCCTTGTGTCCTAAACTACCTGCAAACATATTTAGGGTGAAAGCTCTTTTTTGTTTGTATACAATTATATTCACTGATTAAATAAAGCATAAGCATTGTGTTTTACAGAAATGTTGGTTACGCTATTGTTTCGTTATTTATCATAAACTGTTTTACACAGGGCTGGCCCTAGCCCAAAGTTTTTGATAAGCGAGTATATTTTATGGCGCCCCCCCTATGCAGTGCCCCCGGTAGTGGCCCCCCTGTGCAGTGCCCCTTGTGCCCCCAGTAGTAAGCCCCTTATATAGTGCTCCCAGTAGTAGTCTCCCTATGCAGTGCCCCCAGTAGTGGTACCCCCTATGCAGTGCCCCTTATATAGTGCCCCCAGTAGTGGTCCCCACTGTGCAGTGCCCCTTATATAGTGCCCCTAGTAGTAGTTCCCCCTTGTAGTAGTCCCCCCAGTGGAGGTTCCCCCCTTATGCAGTGCCCCCAGTAGTAGCTCCCCCTTGTAGTGCCCCCAGTAGTAGTCCCCCCCTTGTAGTGCCCCCAGTAGTAGTCCCTCTCTTGTAGTGCCCCCAGCAGTAATCCCCCCCCTTGTAGTGCCCCCAGTAGTAATCCCCTCTTGTAGTGCCCACAGTAGTAATCCCCCTTGTAGTGCTCCCAGTAGTACCCCCCCTTGTAGTGCTCCCAGTAGTAGCCCCCCTTGTAGTGCCCCAGTAGTAATCCCACCCTTGTAGTGCCCCCAGTAGTAATCCCCCTTGTAGTGCTCCCAGTATTACTCCCCTTGTAGTGCTCCCAGTAGTAGCCCCCCTTGTAGTGCTCCCAGTAGTACCCCCCTTGTAGTGCTCCCAGGAGTAGCCCCCCCTTGTACTGCCCCTAGTAGTAGCCTCCCTTGTAGTGCTCCCAGTAGTAGCCGCCCCTTGTAGTGCCCCCAGTAGTAGTCCCCCCCTTGTAGTGCCCCCAGCAGTAATCCCCCCTTGTAGTGCCCCCAGTAGTAATTCCTACTTGTAGTGCTCCCAGTAGTACCCCCCTTGTAGTGCTCCCAGTAGTAGCCCCCCTTTGTAGTGCCCCTAGTAGTAGCCTCCCTTGTAGTGCCCCTAGTAGTAGCCCCCCTTGTAGTGCTCCCAGTAGTAGCCCCCCTTGTAGTGCTCCCAGTAGTAGACCCCCCTTGTAGTACTCCCAGTAGTAGCCCCCACTTGTAGTTCCCCAGTAGTAATCCCCCCTTGTAGTGACATAATAAAAATAAAAAACACTTACCTGAAATCCCGCTCCTGCTCCTGACGCCGCTATCAGCTCCTGCGTCATTCCTCCTTGGCCGGGCCGCGTTGCATCATGGGAGAGACGTCATGACGTCTCTCCCATTATCCACTGCGGGAGCTGGAAGATGCCCGGCTCCGGCAGTGGGAGCAGCAGCCGATGAGTCAGTCTGACTCTCATCAGCTGCTAAAGCAAACACACAGCTGCCGACGCCGGCGGCTGTGTGTTTGGCACTGTGTAGTGCTGACCGAACTCTGTCCGGTCAGCGCTACACACGCGGTGCAGCTGTGTCACAGAGACACAGACTGCCCGCAGCCCACATGGTACACAGCTGAAGCGCCCTCCACTATATGGCACCCTACACAGCTGCGTACCATGCGTAATGGGAGAACCGACCCTGGTTTTACATTATGATGGGACCCTGAAGCTGTGTTGGACCTCAAATTTTATAAATTATGGGTCCCTGGGACTCACATAATGTACTGTACTTTTCGTGTCGGTGCGATCATTGTATGTATGTATGTCATACATGCCTACCCTCCCGGTTTTCGTGGGAGGCTCCTGATTTTTCACCCCGGAAGGGTAGGCAATTCTCCCGCATTCCTAGAATTAGAATTTCTGCGGCGATCGCAGGTGTCCGTGCAGGGGACGGGACTTAATGATGTGATTCGCGTCATCTGGCTCTGCCCCTATTTAAATCTAAGCCAATCGAGGGCATTTTACCACAAGGGGGCGGGGTTTAATGACGTGCATCGTCGGGCCCCGCCCACATCGCCACCCACCTGCCTCTCCCCCCAAGGCTTCTCCGGGGCAAGAGACAGCAAAGGTAGGCAACCCTGATGTATGTAAAGATAGATAGATAGATAGATAGATAGATAGATAGATAGATAGATAGATAGATAGATAATGTGTGTGTATCTATATTTGTGCATACTTCATATAAGCGATGAGGGGACAGAGATTTAAGTGGTTGATGGTAGGCAGTAGCTATGCCCTCCATGGTGCTAGCCACACCCCACAGTACAGACCACACACCCTGTGTATACCACACCCCCATATCCGAATTTCCACCGCTTGCGGCATCACACAATAGGCCCTTCAGAAATTTCAGCTCCAGGCCCATCTGGACCTTAATCTGGCACTGACCTTTGTTAGACATAGTCGCAGAGTATACACTAATATCATACTTGCCAACATTTCGGCAGGGGAATCCGAGAGGGGGCTTGCAGGTCCGTCCAGCAGGGAGGATGGGGGCGGGTCAAATAGGCGGAGCGGGGGCAGGCCGACGCGATCGTGTCATCGTGGCCCCGCCCCCGCTTTATAATGCCAATATTACTGGCATTATAAGTCAGGGGATGGGGCTACGATGACGCGATTCAGCACGAATCGCGTCATCACACCCCCGCACCGCCCACTTTTACGGATGGCACGGGTGTTAGAGGGGTGCCGGCGTCCATTCCGGGGGACTTGCCTAGTCTTGCGGGGTGTCGGGAGCGGCACCCGATTTTCGGGAGGGTCCCGTCAGTCTCGGGAGAGTAGGCAAGTATGACTAATTTGCAACAGAATACACCAAATACATAATGCGTATGCAAACACTATTATGCGACTGAATACACCAAATACAAATGGGTATGCAGACGCTATTATGCAACAGTGTATACAAATGGGTATGCAGTATAGTGATCCTGCCTATGCTTAAATAAACTGCAGGATAGCACAGCACAGAATATGGCACTGTGTAGAGTGCAACCAAACAGTATGTGACAGCCTTCACATTTATAAGTAAAAGTGAAGTATAGTAGACCTTGAATATACCGGTATCATAGGGTTATAGTGAGAGGAAAGGGAATCGCATAGGCTGACAGATTAGAAAAATCATACAGATAGCGCTAGCAAAAGTTACATACTATGCAGAAAAACACTAACTGCAAAAGGGCGCTACATTCAACTACTCATATGTAAAGTCTGGTAGGGTCTAAATAACCTGACTCCTGGGAGAGGTATGTAGGGGGACCGGACCCAGCGATTTCCAGAGAGAGCTGTGGCTGAGCCTGCAGAAAATGGCCACCAGAGACCTCTGGGGGGGCCGGGTCCGAGGAGGAGAGCAGCTCAGAGCTGGGTGGAATGGTGCCTTGAGGTGAGGGAGGAGCCGCTGTAATAGGGAAAGCTGACCTCCCCTAGCTGATTTTTGACCACGGGGACGCTGGATTCCCACACCATATGCACCCTATCTAGTGGATCATGCGGTCGAGGCCGGTGTTCACTCTCAGCACCTCCGAAGCCTACCGCAAGCAGTAACTCGCCTTACTTGTCCCCTGAGTCCGAGTTGCAGTCTGGGGTCCTCCACGGGGGCGGCTAGCAAGATCCCCGGGAGCCACGCCAAAAGTACCAAGCGATGCTGTGGAGTTGCAGCGCCTGGAGGTGTGATGGAGTGGCAGCACAGACGTCCCTAAGGACAAACGAATAATTTATGAACAGTGCTATAATATTTAAATTATGATACGTAATGTTACAAAATTGGTTCCATAATCTACTGATAGGAGTTGACATCTCCATTGAACTAGCTGCTTATTTGACAGCGCCTACTGAGTTCCCCTTTCCCCATTTTCCCTTTATTAATCTGTGCTTTGCTAAGTCCTTAAGGACAGTCTGATGATGAACACTCAGTAATAAAGATAAATAAAATTAGAAAACTTAAAAATAAAGCTTTGGGCTGCATAAAGCAGCCACTATTATACAAGGTGATCTGAGCTCTTGACGGACACCAAGCAAACTGATTGGCCTCAGGCTCAGGGGCGGGGTTTAGGGGGGAGGGACCGCTGCATCCTGACAGTTGAAAGCTTAACTGTTTGGTGTCTGGTCCTTATCAACCACCTACACCCCATGGTATCCCTGTGGATCCCTATGGACCCTGAAGAAGAAAGACAACAGTATATTGGTGGCTGTTGGTCCCGGGGGGGAAGCAGCCATCATGCAGAGACTGAGGTAAGGGAGCCGGTGACAGGCACTGCTGCTGTTGGTTACAATGCGGCTGCACCAGACATGTCAGACTGACAAGTGCAGGGGTGGTGGCCACGGCTTTTGCAAACTGTGGTTTCCACTAGTGTTCAGTAAAATAATGACATCAGAGACATCCTTATTAATGCTAATTCAGTCTGTGTAGTCACCAGGAACCAGTGCCGTATGCCTCTGTGATATTACTTGTTACTGGTAAATTAGCAACTACCTTCTCATGAATATACAGTGGTTAGCACTACTGCCTCTCAGTGCTGGGGTCATGGGTTATATTTGAACATGAGTTCTATATGTGTGTGGTTTATATGTTCTCCCCATGTTTGTGTGGTTTCCTCCAGATGCCTTGTCTTCCTTCCACAGTCCAAAATCCTACTATGTATTAGTGTATTTGTGGGGTGGGAAACGTAGATGGTACGATCCCCAGGGCTTATGCACGTCTTGCTGCTAAATGTGAAGACCTCAAGTTCTAAAGGTCTTATCATCTCTGCTGGTAATGCCCTAACATAAACCTTATGAGATCTAAGTATGATGCTATGTAACAAGAACATAATAAAATAAGGTTACAATGAAATTCAATTGTGAAACGTAATGAATTGAAACCATTAAAATCACCAAAGATGTTTATTTAATTGGTAAGATGTAATTTGATAAGTGGCCGATGGTGTTAGTTGACAAGCAGCAAGGTGACGGCTTCGGCCCAAGCGGATCTTTTCATCACCTTCTATGGGCACATTCCAGATGGACGACAGAATGTGCGCTACAATGAGCTGTAGTCTTGATCTAAAAGGAAATCAAATAAAGTTTCAGATCATCAATTCATAGGAAGAATTAAACGTTTATGTTTTAACAATAGTGAGAATACTCTAAAAATAACAGCAATGAAAGGAAAATATAACCAGAATACAATTCCCCAAAGAATTCTAATGAAAAGTATGTAATGACAAAGGGCCTGATTCAGAGCCGGACGTTATTTGCGAACGGTCGTTCAGAAAAAGGGGCCGGCTATTTAAATTGAGCGCTCGCTCTTTGCGGTCTGTTGACGCCTATATGTCTGAGCGAGCGAACGAAATATGCGCTCGCTATTTTGTAAAGACGCCCCCTGGCCGCTCGCATCATACGTCATCTCCGCTATTTGATTAATCGAGTACATCGAAAGGCGTATGAACTGCTCGCAATGCTTGTGGTTGGATTTTCCTACCGCAATCATGCGAACATTTCAGGCTAAGAAACAACCATGTGACGTGGCCGATGACGCTGCTTTGTTAATTATGCACACCCTTAAAACGCCCGTTTTGACCTTTTGGCACGCCTGCGTTCGGATCTCCACTCCCCGTTTTCAAGCACCTTCCCCTGTTACCACCCACAAACGTCTCATCCTGTCACTCAAATTAGCAGGCATTCGCTATTTTGCGAGCACACAATTTCCGACTGCAATGACTGGTTCGCGCATGCGTATTACAACCCATACGCATGCGCAGTTGTGCGAACATCGCTCTGAACGAACGTGCGGCCGCTTACGAGCGGCTCTGAATCAGGCCCAAAGTTCTCCTGAGTATTTGAGACACTATCCTAATAGACCTTGTTCTATAAAACTGTCTCTTAAACCCCATGGAGTGGTTGTGGATATGGGCCCTCATTCAGAGCCGTACGCTCTGAGCATGAGGGCCGCCCTCCATAAAAATGGAGCGTCCTCCTGGACGCACGTATAGCTATGGGTCACCACCCATAGCTATGGGTCACCACCCACAGCCTATACGAGCGTGCAGTTTGATGGCCGCGATGGTCGTGACCATCGCGACCATCGAAACTGCGAGCCGGAGCCTGCGGTTGAGGTTTTCAACCGCAAGGCCCGGAGTGATTTTGGCTCTATCATAGCCAAAATCACTCCCACTGACATCACTAGTGATGTCAGTGGGCCGGCTTCTGACGGTAGGCGTTCCCTTGGGAACGCCCCCATCAGGGAGGCACGCCCCCGGCATGCCCACCAAAGGGGGCGTGCTGTCAATCAACATCGACAGCACGCCCCCTTTGATCAGACACAACGAGCGAAGGACTTTCCTTCGCTCGTCGCGTCTGGCGCATGCGCACGACGGAGCTCCCTCCGTCGTGCGCATGCTCAGTGCAGACCATCGACCCACTTGCAAGCGGACAGCCGCTTGCGAGTGGGTCTGAATCAGGGCCATGGTGTATTAATGTACATATCATATAACTTCACCTGAGTATACTGAAGAATTGTTACTGATATACTAAGATCTGCTTTATATATATATATATATATATTAGGGGTGAGCGGGTTCGGATTTCTGAAATCCGAACCCCCCCGAGCCCCCCCGATCCGAGTCCGATCCGAGTCAGGCTCGACTTTTCCCGCCTGACTCGGATCTGAAATCGAGGCAAAACGTCATCATCCCGCCTTCCGAGTCTCGCGGGTTTTGGATCCTATATAAGGTACTTGTCGGCGCCGTCGGCGCCATTTTCTCACTCGGCTGTGGACAGTGAAGAGGGAGGGTGGGAGTTAGGGCTGTGTAGTGTAGTGTAGTGTAGTGTAGTGCTGCTGTTGTCCACTACTTCAAAGTCCATAGGGGCTGGCTGTGTTGTGCTGTGCTGCTGTTGCTAATAGGGGCTGTGTCCACTACTTCAAAGTCCATAGGGGCTGGCTGGACTGTGTTGTGCAGTCAGTTCTCCATAGGGGCTGTGTCCACTCCAAAGTCCTGTGCAGTGTCCCAGTCCTAAAGGAGTGCTGTAGTGTTGTCCAGGGGGTGCTCTGTCCATCATGGGTGCTCCCCCCAAGTGCTAAAAAAATAATATATTTTCTGTGTTTGTGAATTGTGTGCGCAGTAGCCGCACGTGCATCAACAAAGTAGTGCCAAGCGTGCGCCTGTGTCATAAGTAAAGGGCCGGCTGGCTTGACCGTTAAAGGGTGCTGTAACCCCCGAAAGTACACTCCAGTCCAAACCAAAAAAAAAATATTTTCTGTGTTTGTGAATTGTGTGCGCAGTAGCCGCACGTGCATCAACAAAGTAGTGCCAAGCGTGCGCCTGTGTCATAAGTAAAGGGCCGGCTGGCTTGACCGTTAAGGGTGCTGTAACCCCCGAGAGTACACTCCAGTCCAAACCAAAAAAAAAATTATTTTCTGTGTTTGTGAATTGTGTGCGCAGTAGCCGCACGTGCATCAACAAAGTAGTGCCAAGCGTGCACCTGTGTCATAAGTAAAGGGCCGGCTGGCTTGACCGTTAAGGGTGCTGTAACCCCCAAAAGTACACTCCAGTCCAAACCAAAAAAAAAATTATTTTCTGTGTTTGTGAATTGTGTGCGCAGTAGCCGCACGTGCATCAACAAAGTAGTGCCAAGCGTGCGCCTGTGTCATAAGTAAAGGGCCGGCTGGCTTGACCGTTAAAGGGTGCTGTAACCCCCAAAGTACACTCCAGTCCAAACCAAAAAAAAAATTATTTTCTGTGTTTGTGAATTGTGTGCGCAATAGCCGCACGTGCATCAACAAAGTAGTGCCAAGCGTGCGCCTGTGTCATAAGTAAAGGGCCGGCTGGCTTGACCGTTAAAGGGTGCTGTAACCCCCGAAAGTACACTCCAGTCCAAACCAAAAAAAAATTATTTTCTGTGTTTGTGAATTGTGTGCGCAGTAGCCGCACGTGCATCAACAAAGTAGTGCCAAGCGTGCGCCTGTGTCATAAGTAAAGGGCCGGCTGGCTTGACCGTTAAGGGTGCTGTAACCCCCGAGAGTACACTCCAGTCCAAACCAAAAAAAAAATTATTTTCTGTGTTTGTGAATTGTGTGCGCAGTAGCCGCACGTGCATCAACAAAGTAGTGCCAAGCGTGCGCCTGTGTCATAAGTAAAGGGCCGGCTGGCTTGACCGTTAAGGGTGCTGTAACCCCCGAAAGTACACTCCAGTCCAAACCAAAAAAAAAATTATTTTCTGTGTTTGTGAATTGTGTGCGCAGTAGCCGCACGTGCATCAACAAAGTAGTGCCAAGCGTGCGCCTGTGTCATAAGTAAAGGGCCGGCTGGCTTGACCGTTAAGGGTGCTGTAACCCCCGAGAGTACACTCCAGTCCAAACCAAAAAAAAAATTATTTTCTGTGTTTGTGAATTGTGTGCGCAGTAGCCGCACGTGCATCAACAAAGTAGTGCCAAGCGTGCGCCTGTGTCATAAGTAAAGGGCCGGCTGGCTTGACCGTTAAGGGTGCTGTAACCCCCGAAAGTACACTCCAGTCCAAACCAAAAAAAAATTTATTTTCTGTGTTTGTGAATTGTGTGCGCAGTAGCCGCACGTGCATCAACAAAGTAGTGCCAAGCGTGCGCCTGTGTCATAAGTAAAGGGCCAGCTGGCTTGACCGTTAAAGGGTGCTGTAACCCCCGAAAGTACACTCCAGTCCAAACCAAAAAAAAATTATTTTCTGTGTTTGTGAATTGTGTGCGCAGTAGCCGCACGTGCATCAACAAAGTAGTGCCAAGCGTGCGCCTGTGTCATAAGTAAAGGGCCGGCTGGCTTGACCGTTAAGGGTGCTGTAACCCCCGAGAGTACACTCCAGTCCAAACCAAAAAAAAAATTATTTTCTGTGTTTGTGAATTGTGTGCGCAGTAGCCGCACGTGCATCAACAAAGTAGTGCCAAGAGTGCACCTGTGTCATAAGGGCCGGCTGGCTTGACCGTTAAAGGGTGCTGTAACCCCCAAAGTACACTCCAGTCCAAACCAAAAAAAAAATTATTTTCTGTGTTTAGCCGCACGTATATATCAAATCGATATAACATAAATGGAGGACCAAACTTTCTCCGATAAAAATAAAATAGAGAAAGATCAAGAACCACTTCCTCCTAGTGCTGAAGCTGCTGCCACTAGTCATGACATAGACGATAATATGCCATCAACGTCGTCTGCCAAGGCCAATGCCCAATGTCATAGTAGAGGGCACATACAATCCCAAATGGCAAAGTTCAGGAAAATGACCTTGAAAAAGACATTTAAATCAGCTGAAGAGAAACGTAAACTTGCCAATATGCCATTTACGACACGGAGTGGCAAGGAACGGCTAAGGTCGATCCCTAGTATGTTCATGACTAGTGGTTCAGCTTCACATGACGATGGAAGCCCTCCTCCCACTAAAAAAATCAAAAGAGTTAAGCTGGCAAAAGCACAACGAAGAACTGTGCTTTCTAAGAAGATATCACAAATCCCCAAGGAGAGTCCAAGTGTGGTGGTGGTTGCGATGCCTGACCTTCCCAGCACTGGACGGGAAGAGGTGGCTCTTTCCACCATTTGCACGCCCCCTGCAAGTGCTGAAAGGAGCACCCACAGTCCACTTGCTGATATGCAAATTGAAGATGTCACTGTTGAAGTACAACAGGATGAGGATACTGGTGTAGCTGGCGCTGAGGAGGAAGTTGGCGAGGAGGATTCTGATGGTGATGTGATTTGTTTAAATCAGGCTCCGGGGGAGACAGTTGTTGTCCGTGGGATGAAAAAGCCCATCACGGTCATGCCTGGGCAGAAGACCAAACATTCCACCTCTTTGGTCTGGCAATATTTCTATCCAAATCCGGACAACAACTGTCTTGCCATATGTACCATATGTAAAGGTGAAATAAGTAGGGGTAGGGACGTCAACCACCTAGGAACATCCTCCCTTATACGGCACCTGCAGCGCGTTCATAAAAAGTTACTGTCAAGTTCAGAAACTTTGGCTAAGACCGTAAGCAGTCCAGGGACACCTAAATCCCGTTGTCCTGTTGTATCCAAGCGCCTGCAAACCACACCGTCAACTCCCTCCTCATCAATTTCCTCCTTAGTCAGGATCGGAAGTAGTCCTGCAGGCCATGTCACTGGCATGACTGACTCTCCTATCCGGGATTCCTCTGGAGGATCCTGCATTGCTACGCCTACTGCTGCCGCTGCTGCTGTTGCTGCTGCTGGGAGTCGTTCATCATCCCAGAGAGGAAGTAGGAACACCACTACTTTTACTAAACAATTGACCCTCCAACAGTCCTTAGCGAGGAGGATGAAGTACGACAGCAGTCATCCTGAAGCAAAACGTATAACTGAGGCTTTGACTGCTATGTTGGTGTTAGACGTGCGTCCGGTATCCGCCATTAGTGCAGTGGGATTTAGACAATTGATGGAGGTAGTGTGTCCCCGGTTCCAAATCCCGTCTAGATTCCACTTCACTAGGCAGGCGATACCGAGACTGTACAGAAACGTCAGAAAAGGTGTCCTCAGTGTCCTGAAAAATGCCGTTGTACACAATGTCCACTTAACCACGGACATGTGGACAAGTGGAACAGGGCAGACTATGGACTATATGACTGTGACAGCCCACTGGGTAGATGTATCACCTTACGCAGCAACAGCAGCAGCGTCACCAGTAGCAGCATCTCAGAAACGCCAGCTCGTTACAAGGCAGGCTACGCTGTGTATCACCGGTTTCAGTAAGAGGCACACCGCCGACAACCTCTTAGAGAAACTGAGGGAAATCATCGCCCAGTGTCTTACCCCACTTAGACTCTCCTGGGGATTTGTGATATCTGACAACGCCACCAATATTGTGCGGGCATTACATCTGGGCAAATTCCAGCACGTCCCATGTTTTGCTCACACAATAAACTTGGTGGTGCAGAATTTTCTGAAAAGCGACAGGGGCGTGCAGGAGACGCTTTGGGTGGCCCGAAAAATTTCTGGCCACTTTCGCCATTCAGCGACTGCGTGCCGAAGACTGGAGCGCCAGCAAACACTCTTGAACCTGCCCCGCCATCACCTGAAGCAAGAGGTTGTGACGCGGTGGAACTCAACCCTCTATATGCTTCAGAGGATGGAGGAGCAGCAATAGGCCATACAAGCCTATACATCCACCTATGACATAGGCAAAGGAGGGGGTATGCACCTGACTCAAGCGCAGTGGAGAATGATTTCCGTGTTGTGCAAGGTTCTCCAGCCCTTCGAACTTGCCACACGTGAAGTCAGTTCAGACACAGCCAGCTTAAGTCAGGTCATTCCCCTCATCAGGCTTTTGCAGAAGCAGCTGGAGAAAGTGAAGGAGGAGCTAAGACGGAGCGATTCCGCTCGGCATGTGGGACTTGTGGATGAAGCCCTTCATTCGCTTTGCCAGGATTCCAGGGTGGTCAATCTGTTGAAATCAGACCACTACATTTTGGCCACCGTGCTTGATCCTAGGTTTAAAGCCTATGTGGTGTCTCTCTTTCCGGCCGACACAAGCCTGCAGAGGTGCAAAGACCTGCTGGTGAACACACTGTCAGCTGAAGCGGAACGTGACACATCAACGGCTCCTTCTTCATTTTCTCCCGCAACTGGGGCTGCCAGGAAAAAACTTAGGTATCCTAAGCAACCCGCTGGCGGTGATGCAGGGCAGGCAGGACCAAGTTTGGACATCTGGTCCGGACTGAAGGACCTGGCAACAATTTCTGACATGTCTACTGTCACTGCATATGATACTGTCACCATTGACAGAATGGTGGAGGATTACATCGGTGACAGCATCCAAGTAGGCATGTCAGACAGTCCATACCTGTACTGGCAGGAAAAAGAGGCAATTTGGAGGCCCCTGTACAAGCTGGCTCTATTTTACCTGAGTTGCCCCCCCTCCAGTGTGTACTCCGAAAGAGTGTTTAGTGCAGCCGGGAACCTTGTCAGCGAAAGGCGTAGGAGGTTGCTTCCACAGAATGTGGAGAAGATGATGTTCATCAAAATGAATTATCAGCTCTTCCAGGGAGACCAGCCTCCAGAAGGTACAGAGGGACCTGTGGTGGTGGATTCAAGTGGGGACGAGTTAATACTTTGTGAGGATGAGGATGTACACACTGAAGAGGGTGAGGAATCGGTGGATGAGGAGGATGAGGATGACATCTTGCCTCCGTAGAGCCAGTTTGTGCAGGGACACATTAATTGCCAGCTTGTTTTGTGGGGGCCCAAACGAACCAATCATTTCAGCCACAGTTGTGTGGCAGACCCTGGCGCTGAAATGATTGATTTGTTAAAGTGTGCATGTCCTGTTTATACAACATAAGGGTGGGTGGGAGGGCCCAAGGACAATTCCATCTTGCACTTCTTTTTTTTCCTTGCATTATGTACAGTTTGGGGCCTAGTTTTTCTAACTGCCATCCTGTCTGCCACTGCAGTGTCACTCCTAGATGGGTCACGTGTTTGTGCCGCCCACTCGTGTCGCTTAGCATAGTCATCCAGCTACCTCGGTGCAACCTTTTGGACATAAAAACACTATTGTGAGGTGTGAGGTGTTCAGAATAGACTGGAAATGAGTGGAAATTAATGTTATTGAGGTTAATAATAGCATAGGAGCAGAGAAACCAACAAATTCTGTGATTTTAGCTGTTTTTATGCTTTTTTAAAAAAAAATACAGATCCAAAACACAAAACCCAGAACCCAAAACACGGAAGGGTGGTTTTGGCAAAACCAATCCAGATCCAAAACACGAAGAAAGATCCACATCCAAAACCAAAACACAAAACACGAAAAGTGGCCGGTGCACACCCCTAATATATATATATATATATATATATATATATATATATATGTTTGCAATACACAAGCTTAAATAGTTACAGTTATGGAGAAATTAAGATCTACAATATTGATCAGAATGGACTCATTAGTATAGTAGCCAAAAGGAAGGAGGGCCCTGCTAGTGAGAGCTTACATTACATTACATTCAAAAGGGAAAAGATTGAAGTAGTGGTACAAGGGGGTGACATGAAGAGGGTAAGGATTTGGGGAGGAGGTGACAATGGTAACTACTCTCACATCCCCAAGGACAGTATTAATTAAATAGAAATAAAGGAGCATATTTTACTACAAGGATAGTTTAATTCTAAAACATTATAACGAATGACTAAATATATGATATATTATTGGAATGTAATATATTTTTTTTCAGTTTTATCTGGAGGTTTTTCATGCTTATGTTCACATTTCTTTAGTTTTATATATGTAGCTTATCTTATGGACCTGTCCACTGCTGGACACAATAAATCTAAAACTGACAATTATTTTGATGTAATTTACAACTATAATATCCTATGGGCCTGATTCATTACAGATCGCTATTGCTAAAGCATATGCAGATGGGCGATAGTTACGTACTGCGCATGCGTATGCATCTCAGCGCACGTTCGCGAAGACAATACTGTGATCACACTGCGATCAAAGAGACCATGCAGAGTAATTGACAGGCAGTGAGCATTTGGGGGTGGTGAAGGGGGGGTGGTTGGCGAAACGCAGGCATGCCGGACCAAATGAGCGTGCATAAATTAGCCAGTGCGACTGCATACACAGCTTGAGTACTTACTGCGTGCAATGAGGTTAGTTATTTCTAAGTAGGGAAAGGGCTGCTGTAATTCTGCGTGGGGGTCGATCGTACTCGATGTTACCAATGTTTATGGAGGTTTGCTAGGTATTACAGATGTGAGATAGCGGTTGTGGGAGGCAGTGGGCGTCTATGCTGGCAGTGCTACGGTATTGTGATAGCATTAATTAGCATATTATCTCAGGAGACCTGCGTGTGATTATGGAGCAGCGATTGCAATAGCGATCTTTAATGAATCAGGCCCTATGTCCCTGCCCGGTCATTTCCAGTAGAAGAAACTTATTTTCCCTTTCTCCAAATTGTGCATAAATTATGAGACACGAGGAGTAATATGAGATGCAAATGTCAGCGTAATAAGAAATATATTGGTATGACAAATAGATGTATAAATGGGATGTAAGGGCTCAGAATGCCAGTGCCGGAATCCAGACACCAGTCAGAATCCCAATGCAGGCATCCCAACAGTAAGTATTGGGGTAGGGAGAGGGTTAGTGGTTAGGCACTAGGGGGAGGTTAGTGTTAGGGTGCAAGGAGGGAGGGGTAGGATGAGGATACTTACTGACAAGTGTCAGTATTCTAACCCTGCCCGGATGCCGGCTTTGGGATTCTGACCCCCGGGATCCCAAGTGTTGGCATCCCGTACCCAACCCGTATAAATGCTAGGTCATAAGGAAAGTGAAAGTAGCCACACTGAGAGCACTTACGTTATTGCCAGATATTTCCTTGGCATAGAGATCACGGGGGGCAATTTATGCCGGAAACCCCTAAAAAGAGAAAACAGACACCATGGTACCTAAATGACTCCATGAGAACATTATAAAAATAAATGAGGCTGATTCATTTCATTTGGACATTGTCCTCCTCATTTTATACTCATAGAAATAAAAATATATTACAATGACATTTTAAATAAAATGTAATATGCTCTATGATAGTTACTGAGATGCAAAGATTAGTATATGAATGGGATCCATAACTAGATATTATGGCAGAGCCGTAACTAGACATTGTGGTGCCGGGATCAGTATGATTTGCGGCCGGTGGTTCAAATTCCGACAGCAGAAGCCCGGCAGTGAGATCCCGACAGGTAAGTATTTTTTGTATTTACTAACCTAAGTCTCCCAGGGGGTGCCTAACCCTAACCTCCCCCCGGGGGGGCCTAACCCTAAACCCCCCTTCCCCTAGCCTAACCCTAACCTCCCGGCTGGGTACCTAACCTCAAGAACCCCGGGAGCCCCTAACCTATCCCTCCCCCCCACGGCTGTCCACGCCAGGCTTACCTTCTATCGGTAAGACGGGTGTCGGGCTCCCGGCGTAGGTCTAATGACAGGCGTCGGGATTTTGATGCTGGTCATTAGACACTTGCCGGGATTAATAAATTATGGAACTAATAGGTTACGGAAAGTGAATAATAATCTGCAGGATATTTTATTATTGTGTGTTGGAAGTGATTGCCTATACTTTTTTCATGTAACAAAAGTTAATTGATGTATTAAGTGAAGAGAGGTGTTTTTTTAATATATGTATTTTTTTATTATATGTATGGAAAGTATTTAACTGCAAGATACTATATAAATCCAAACTAGTTATCAATTTGTGGAAGTATATTATGAATTATTGGCTGGTTTAATAGTGTTTATAATTATAATAAATGTAATATTTATTTTGACTAATTGAATGGCGCTTTCTTTTATGAAAATCTCATGAAACTCGTTTATGTTCTTAAATTACATTATTAACATGAATTCTGCTGTGTAGATTAAAAATATCCCCATGGTCTAAAGTACTATAGTTAAAATGGTTTATATGTCAGTATGAGGGCACTTTGATATTTAGAACCTATTTACCTGCTGCACTGGAGTCCAGTGTGTCCAAGTGACACTCACACTGGGCCCTTTCTGTGTAGGATACTGGTGCCGGACCTGTCATGTTGCCTGCCACTACCGCCGTGTCCTGCGCGCCCATTCCTACTTCCAACAAAAGCTCCTCTTGGAAATGTGGGAGCTGAGGAGAGATGTCATGGATTCTCTCCCATCCTTGCAGACGGGTCTGGAGATGGAATAACCTGAGAGGGACAGGCAGGGCTGCTGCTGCAGTAAAGTAGCCGGGTATATAGCTACTAATACATAGCAGTGGTCGCTAAGTGGCAAATAGAGATTGCGTCAGGCAGCTGGTTCCACCCTCAGGGCATGTTGCACTCTGGGTCTGATTCAGAGTCACTTGCTAGATGCGATCACTCGCACGATGTGTATGCAAATTGCGTAGGCAGTGCAATCGCAAAGCAATGCATTAGCACGCCCAGCATTTCTTAGACAACGATCACATAGTGTATGCAGACACCCACCAGCCTGTTTTAGGACACCGACTTGTGCACATCATGTCCAGGAAGTGTATGCAACCATCGGTACATCGAATGCTATTGCAGCCCTTGAGGTTGACCATACCCTGCCGCAAGCACCGCGAGCACTTCAGTGTAAAACAAGCCAGGTGACGTGTACTATGATGCTGTCTTTTAATTATGCAAACTTCTAAAATGCCATTGAGATGCTCAGGCACGCCTGCGTTTGCACCTCACACACTTTTTAATGGCCAGCCCCTGTTATCACCTAGAAACGGCCTCTCCTGTCACTCACTCTGCTGGGATGTCTATGTGCAGCGAGCTAATAATACATTGTGAACTTTCACTAAGGTATGCACATGCGCACTGCGATGCATGCACACAATGCATACACACTGCATACCATCGACAGCAGCGAGAGAATCATCTTAGTGAGCAGGTCTGAATCAGGCCCTCTGTGCGGAGGCAATGGCTGCAATGCCCTAGTTACGGCCCTGTATTAATGGTATATGATTAACATTTAAATAGAACTAGCTACAAATATTTCCTAATAATCTATTCTTATCTATAAATTACACTATTTTTCATTATGTAAAATTTGTAGCCATAATGCCCATTGTTACATATTGTTAAAGCGATATCAGCACAAAGTACGTACGTACATTTCATAAGAACAATGTCCCTGGAACTGAGCATGTTGTCCTACCAGTCCGGTCCTATGGAAAAGAATACAGAAATAGTACAGTTACTATTGTGTCTGGTATATGTTGTGCATCAGTTAGTCAATGGATTATAGTTTGTAAATTTGTAAGTACCGTATATACTCGAGTATAAGTCGACCCGAATATAAGCCGAAGTAACTACTTTTACCCAAAAAAACTGGGAAAACTGATTCACTCGAGTATAAGCCTAGGGTGGGAAATGCAGCAGCTACTGGAAGTAATCCTCCCCCCTGGTAGTGCCCCCAGTAGTAATATCCCCCCCTGGTAGTGCCCCCAGTAGTAATCCCCCCCAGGTAGTGCCCCCTGTAGTAACCCCCCCGGGTAGTTCCCCCAGTAGTAATATCCCCCCTTGTAGTGCCCCCAGTAGTAACCCCCCTGGTAGTGCCCCCAGTAGTAATCCCCCCCTGGTAGTGCCCCAAGTAGTAATCCCCCCCTGGTAGTGCCCCCAGTAGTAATCCCCCCCTGGTAGAGCCCCCAGTGGTAATTCCCCCCTGGTACTGCCCCCAGTAGTAGCCCCCCCCAGTAGAGAGACGTACCGGTAATCAAAAAATAAAAAAAAACAGTTACCTGAAACCCCGCTCCTGGTCCTGACGCTGCTACCAGCTCCTCCGGCTGCTTTGCATTATGGGAGAGACGTCGTGACATCATGACGTCTCTCCCATTACCCACTGCGGGAGCCGGAAGATGGCTCCCACAGTGGGAACAGCAGCAGCCGGAAGATGGCTCCAGCACTGGGAGCAGCAGCAGCCGATGAGAGTCTGACAGACTCTCATCGGCTGCTAATTACAACAAACACACAGCTGCCGGCACCGGCGCCTGTGTGTTTGGCACTATGTAGTGCTGACCGAACTCCGTCCAGTCAGTGCTACACACGCGGTGCAGCTGTGTCACAGAGACACAGTCTGCACCGGCGACCCGCATAATACGCAGCTGAGTGAGGCGCCCTCCAATATGTGGCACCCTACTCAGCTGTGTAACAGGAGAACCTGCCCTGGTCCTGGAGCATCACTCGAGTATAAGCCGAGGGGGGGCTTTTACTCGAGTATATACGGTATACACCAATATTTGTTCCTGTTGTTCCCAGACCAGTCACTTCCTTTGCCTAATCTGCATTTCAGCCCTATGCAATATGTACTCCATTACAGCATATCCCCAGGCAGCCTTTTTTTATTTTTTTGACATATTGCACAACTGTAATATGTACACACGTCCCAACCGTCCCAGCATGGTAACTTGTGGGGTAACTACATTTGTATTGCTGTGATAAGCTGTGATGCAGATTGTCAGTCCACAACTACAGACGTGTCCACATACATCTATCCTCCGTGCGCTACAAGTTGCGCCACATAACGCTGGAGCTTCGTGTGACTTGGCAGCGCCGAGCATCTTTTGTGCGACTTTGTACCTTCAAATGTGTCTTATTCACACAGTGATGCAAATACATAGCACAAGCATCTTCTACTGATTAAAATGATATGCAGCATGTCTATGTTTGCTGTGTGTCTGCGGGTGTATCTGCCTGCGAAACGCTACGTTACAGTGTTACAGCCGCTGACACTGTAACGTAGCGTTTCACATGCAGATACATCCGCCCTCGCTCACAGAACATTCTGCATATCATTTTAATCAGCAGAAGATGCTTGTGCTATCTATTTGCATCACTGTGTAAATAAGACACATTTGAAGATAAAAAGTTGCACAAAAGATGCTCGGCGATACCGAATCACACCACGGCATGGGGTGACTAGAAGGGCTGTTTAACGCGCAAGGAGGCTAGAGGTAAGCGGACCCATCTGTATGATAAACAGATCCCTTAACTTTTTAATTACATGGTACAAGAATACCTGGAGGACGAGTCTCAGCTGAACATTGGTTGCTCTGGCGCCTTCAGGGATTTTGTGGGCCAGACTAAGATGGTGCGCCTTTACCTGCAGGAGGAAGGGTGACAGCATAGAGTTAGTGACTGGGCACTGCACACTCAGAGAAAACAGGGAGACAGGAGATTATGGATGGGTAAGCTATGTATCCTCACACAGACATGTAATACCACAGGTGTAGCTTTTTATCACTGATTTAGCCTGTAGTATATATTATTAAAATATTGTAATTTGCAGCTGAATTTCTAATAAAATTTCAATATTTAATTCTATGATACTACAATGGATGACTAGATATATTATATATAATTGGAATATATTTGTTTTACTAGTTGTGTTTAGAGGTTTTTCATGCCTTTATTCCCATTTATTAGTTTTATATATTTAGCTTATTTTATTGGCTGCAATTCAATTCAGCGTGCTGTTAAGTCGGAGAATGCTGGTTCTCATGACTTAACATAGGTGTTTAGTTGCGAGAATTGGCATTCTCTGACTAAAGTGCCAGCCGCAAAGCTGTAATCGGATATCTCCTCGCACTCCCAGGAGGGTGCGAGAAAAATTACTTTAGTCAGTTCAAACATCAGGCTGAATTGAATAGCTGTGGGAGCTCCCTCCCTGGGGCTATTCATCATCACTTTGAATTGAATCGTGGCCATGGACTTGTCCACTACCAATTATTTTTATTTCATTTACAATTACAATGGACTATGTTTTTGGAAGATCATTTGTATTACAAGAAACCTATTTTTCCTTTCTCATATTGTATATAAATTGTGACACTTGTGGAGTAATATAAGATGTAAATGTCAGTGTAATAAGCATTACATTGTATGACAAAGAGATATGAATACTAGGATATAAGAAAAAGGTAAGTAACCACAATGACACTGAAAGCACTTACTTCAGGTACTGCCAGGTGTTTTCTTGGCTTATGGACCACGGCCTCAGGTACTGCCAGGTGTTTTTTTGGCATGGGGAGCATGGAATCAGGTACTGCCAGGTGTTTTCTTGGCATGGGGACCATGGCCTCAGGTACTGCTAGGTGTTTCCTTGGCATGGGGACCATGGTCTTAGGTACTGCCAGGTGTTTTCTTGGCATGGGGACCAAGGGCTCAGGTGCTGCCAGGTGTTTCCTTGGCATGGGGACCACGGCCTCAGGTACTGCCAGGTGTGTTATTGGCATGGGGACCAAGGGCTCAGGTACTGCAAGGTGTTTTCTTGGCATGGGGACCACAGGGAGCAGTTTGTGCAGCAAAGCCCTAAATAGAGAATACAGATACATTTGCACCTAAAGGACTCCAAGGAGAATGTAACAATAGCTAAGGTTAGCACAATATAACAATGTACTCATAGCTACATATTATGGTGTATTATGATTAACATTTAAATAGTAATAGCTAAAAAATACTTCATAATAAACTATTATTATCTATAAATTACACTAATTTTACTAATTTTACATTTCTATCCATAAATCACATTGTTACTCATTGTTCATGTGATATCTGCACAAAGTACTTACACAGAGCGTCTCATAGGACCAGTGTTACTGGAACTGGGGGCTTTGTCCTTATGGGCTGGCTCTGTGGAAAAGAATACAGAAATAGTACAGTCACTACTATGTCTGGTATATATTTTGCGTCAGTTAGTCAATGGAATATAGTTTGGAAGTATAAACCCCTATTTGTTCCTATTGTTCCTGGGTCAGTTGCTTCCTTTGCCTAATCTTTAACTGTAAACACCAGCATATGTACATACCTCCCAACCACCCAGCATGGTAACTTGTGGTGCAACCACAATTTTTATTGCTGTGATAAGTGGTGATGCATATTGTTAGTCCACAACTATGATAAACCGACCTCTTAATCTTTTCATTATAAGATACAAAAATACCTGGATGAAGAGGGTCTTTCAGCTGTACTTTGCCTTCTCCTGTAGCCTCAGGGATCTTGTGGGGGGCACACACATGGTTCCTCTCGACCTGCACAAGGAAGGGTACACAGTAGAAAGTTAGTTACTGGGCACTGGCACATTTAGAGAAAACAGGGTGACAGGAGATTATGGATGGGTAACCTACATCTCCCCATAAATCCCTTGTTCTACCACAGTTATACCCAGTAACATACAGTAGATAAGTATTGCACAACTGTAAAGACCAGCATACGTACACACGTCCCAACTGTCCCAGCATGATAACTTGCGGGGTAACTAAAATTTGTATTGCTGTGATAAACCATGATGCAGATTGTTAGTCTACAATTATGATAAATAGAGCCCTTAAACTTTTAATTACATCGTACAAGATTACCTGGCGGACGAGTCTCAGTTGAACATTGATTGCTCTGGCCCCTTCAGGGATCTTGTGGGCCAGACTAAGATGGTGCGCCTTCACCTGCAGGAGGAAGGGTGGACAGCAGAGAGTTAGTTACTGGGCACTGGCACACTCAGAGAAATCAGGGAGATAGGAGATTATGGATGGGTAACCTATGTGTCCTCACACAGACATGTAATATCACAGCTGTAGCTTTTATCACTGATTGAGCCTGTAGTAAATATTATTAACATATGTTAATTTGCAGCTGAATTTCTAACAGAATTTCAGTATTTAATTCTATAATACTACAAAGGATGACTAGATATATTATATAATTGGAATATATTTGTTTTACTAGTTTTATTTAGAGGTATTTCATGCCTTTTTTCACATTTCTTACTTTTATTTATTTAGCTAAATCTTATTGTCTGTGATTCGATTCAGCATGTTGTTAAGTCAGAGAATACCAGTTTTCGTAACTTAACATGGGTGTTTAGTTGCGAGTACCGGCATTCTCCAACTAAAGTGCCAGCCGCGAGTCTGTTGTCGGATTTCTCCTCGCAACACCAGGAGGGTGCGAGAATTACTTTAGTCAGGCCAAACATCAGGCAGAATTTATTAGCTCTGGGAGCTCCCTCCTGGGGCTATTCATCATCGCTTTGAATTAAATTGCGGCCATGGACTTGTCCACTACCAATTATTTTTATTTAATTTACAATTATAATGGACTATGTATTTGTATTACAAGAAACCTATTTTACTTTCTCATATTGTGTATAAATTGTGACACTTGTGGAGTAATATAAGATTTAAATGTCAGTGTAATAAGCATTACATTGTTTGACAAAGAGATATATAAATATTAGGACATAAGAAAAGGTAAGTAACCACAATGACACTGATAGCACTTACCTCAGGTATTGCCAGGTGTTTTTTTGGCATGGGGACCACGGGCTCAGGTATTGGCAGGTGTTTTCTTGGCATAGGAACCACGGCCTCAGGTACTGCCAGGTGTTTCCTTGGCATGGAGACCACGGCCTCAGGTACTGCCAGGTGTTTTCTTGGCATGGGGACCAAGGGCTCAGGTGCTTCCAGGTGTTTTTTTGGCATGGGGACCACAGGGAGCAGTTTATGCAGCGAAGCCCTAAATAGAGAAAACAGATACATTTGCACCTAAAGGACTCCAAGGAGAATGTAACAATAGCTAAGGTTAGCACAATATAATAATGTACTCATAGCTAGATATTATGGTGTATTATGAGTAACATTTAAATAGTAATAGCTAAAAAATACTTCATAATAAACTATTCTTATCTATAAATTACACTAATTTTACTCATTTTACATTTCTTTCCATAAATCACATTGATATTTATTGTTCATGTGATATCTGCACAAAGTACTTACGCAGAGCGTCTCATAGGACCAGTGTTACTGGAACCAGCTGTTTTGTCCTTATGGTCCTTATGGGCTGGCTCCGTGGAAAAGAATACAGAAATAGTACAGTCACTACTATGTCTGGTATATATTTTGCGTCAGTTAGTCAATGGAATAAAGTTTGGAAGTGTAAACCCCTATTTGTTCCTATTGTTCCTGGGTCAGTTGCTTCCTTTGCCTAATGTGTAACTGTAAAGACCAGTACATGTACATACCTCCCAACCACCCCAGCATGGTAACCTGTGATGTAACTACAATCTGTATTGCTGCGATAAGTGGGGATGCAGATTGTTAGTCCACAACTATGATAAACCGACCTCTTAATCTTTTCATTATAAGATACAAAAATACCTGGAGGATGAGGGTCTTTCAGCTGCACTTTGCCTTCTCCTGTAGCCTCAGGGATTTTGTGGGGGGCACACACACGGTTTCTCTCCACCTGCAGGAGGAAGGGTACACAGTAGAGAGTTATTTACTGGGCACTGGCACACTCAGAAACAACAGGATGACAGGAGATTATGGATGGTTAATCTACGTGTCCCCATAAATCCCTTGTTCCACCACAGTTATACCCAGTAACATACAGTAGATAAGTATTGCACAACTATAAAGACCAACATACATACACATGTCCCAACTGTCTTAGCATGATAACTTGCGGGGTAACTACAGTTTGTATTGCTGTGATAAACCATGATGCAGATTGTTAGTCCACAATTATGATAAACAGGCCCCTTAAACTTTTAATAACATGGTACAAGAATACCTGGCGGACGAGTCTCAGTTGAACATTGATTGCTCTGGCACCTTCAGGGATCTTGTGGGCCAGACTCAGATGGTGCGCCTTTACCTGCAGGAGGAAGGGTGGACAGCAGAGAGTTAGTTACTGGGCACTGGCACACTAAGAGAAATCAGGGAGATAGAAGATAATGGATGGGTAACCTACGTGTCCTCACACAGACATGTAATACCACAGCTGTAGCTTTTATCACTGATTGAGCCTGTAGCATATATTATTAACATATTTTAATTGTCAGCTGAATTTCGATTAGAATTTCAGTATTTAATTCTATAATACTACAAAGGATGACTAAATCTATTATATATAATTGGAATATATTTGTTTTACTAGTTTTATTTAGAGGTATTTCATGCCTTTGTTCACATTTCTTACTTTTATATATTCAGCTAAATCTTATTGGCTGCAATTCAATTCAGCGTGCTGTTAAGTCGGAGATGCCAGTTCTCGTAACTTAACATGGGTGTTTAGTTGCAAGAACCGGCTTTCTCCGACTAAAGTGCCGGCCACGAGGTTGTTATTGGATTTCTCCTTGCACCCCTAGGAGGGTGCGAGAAGAATTACTTTAGTCAGGCCAAACATCAGGCTGAAATGATATGCTCTGGAAGCTCTCTCCCTGGTGCTATTCATCATCGCTTTGAATTAAATTGCGGCCATGGACTTGTCCACTACCAATAATTTTTATTTTATTTACAATTATAATGGACTATGTTTTTGCAAGATCATTTGTATTACAAGAAACCTACTTTCCTATCTCATATTGTGTATAAATTGTGACACTTGTGAAGTATTATAAGATTTAGATGTCAGTGTAATAAGCATTACATTGTATGACAAAGAGATATATAAATATTAGGACATAAGAAAAGGTAAGTAACCACAATGACACTGATAGCACTTACCTCAGGTATTGCCAGGTATTCTCTTGGCATGGGAACCACGGGCTCAGGTAATGCCTGGTGTTTCCTTGGCATGGAGACCACAGCCTCAGGTATTGCCAGGTGTTTTCTTGGCAGAGGAACCATATCCTCAGGTACTGCCAGGTGTTCTCTTGGCATGGGGACCACGGGCTGAGGTATTGCCAGGTGTTTTCTTGGCATAGGAACCATGGCCTCAGGAACTGCCAGGTATTCTCTTGGCAGAGGAACCATGGCCTCAGGTACTGCCATGTGTTTCCTTGGCATGGAGACCACAGCCTCAGGTATTGCCAGGTGTTTTCTTGGCAGAGGAACCATGGCCTCAGGTACTGCCAGGTGTTCTCTTGGTATGGGGACCACGGGCTCAGGTACTGCCAGGTGTTTCCTTGGCATGGAGACTACAGCCTCAGGTATTGCCAGGTGTTTTCTTGGCAGAGGAACCATGGCCTCAGGTACTGCCAGGTGTTCTCTTGGCATGGGGACCACGGGCTCAGGTACTGCCAGGTGTTTCCTTGGCATGGAGACCACAGCCTCAGGTACTGCCAGGTGTTCTCTTGGCATGGGGACCACAGCCTCAGGTATTGCCAGGTCTTCCCTTGGCATAGGGACCACAGATGACAATTTAGGCAGCAAAGCCCTAAAAAGAGAAAACAGACACATTTGCATCTAAAGGACTCCATGAGAATGTACCAATACCTAAGATTAGTATAATATAATAATGTACCCATAGCTAGATATTATGCTGAATTATCATTAATATTTATATAGTAATAGATAAAAAAAATACTTCATCACAATCTATTCATATCTATAAATTACACAAATTTTCATCATTTTACATTTCTATCCATAAATCATATTGTTACATATTGTTCATGTGATATCTGCACAAAGTACTTACTCAGAGCGTCTCATAGAACCAGTGTTACTGGAACTGGGGGCTATGTCCTTATGGTCTTTATGGGCTGGCTCTGTGGAAAAGAATATAGAAACAGTACAGTTACTACAATGTCTGGTATAAGTTTTGCTTCAGTTGTTACCTGGTGCAGGGAGGGATGCTGTGTGCACTGTTGAAAAGGGGGCATGGTCTTGTGAGCAGTGGGCGTGGCCTTACAGGAGGGGGCAGGGCCTCGTGGCCCGAACCCTGTTGTTCAGTGCTGCTTTTTACTTGGGTGGGGTGCAGGAGGTGCTGACTGCCCTGTCCTGTGTGCAGTGCCTGCTCCCTCAGTGTCAGGAGCTGAGTGCTGCACTTAATACTACAGTGCAGCACCCGGCTCTTGTCACTGAGGGGGAGTCTGCACCTTGGTGTCACCCTTCGGCAGGTGACAGCCAGGTGCGGCCCGCACCCCCCTTGTGATGCCACTGCCTATTTTTTCTTATAGTTCCTGGGTTTTGCTTTCTTTGCCTAATCTGCAACTGTAAAGACCAGCATATGTACATACCTCCCAACAACCCAGCATGGTAGCTTGTGCTGTAACTACAATTTGTATTGGTGCGATAAGTGGTGATGCAGATTGCTAGTCCACATGATAAACAGACCCCTCAATATTTTCATTACAAGAAACAAGAATACCTGGAGGACGAGGGTCTTTCAGCTGCACTTTGTCTTCTCCTGTAGTCTCAGGGATTTTGTGGGGGGCACAAACACGGTTCCTCTCCACCTGCAGGAGGAAGGATAAACAGCAGAGAGTTAGTTACTGAGCACTGGCACACTCAGAGAAAACAGGGAGACAGGAGATTATGGATGGGTAACCTACGTGTCCTCGCACAGACATGTAATACCACAGATGTAGCTTTTATGACTGATTGATCCTGTAGTATATATTTTTTACATATTTTAATTTGCAGCTGAAGTTCTAATGGAAAGTAAATGATCACATTCCAACCAATCTTCTAATAAGACTGATTTTGAATGTTCATAATGTTTGTTTTATTTAATAATAAATCCCTTGTTCCACCACAGTTATACCCAGTAACATAGATAAATATGTAGTTACCGCTTGGGGGCTGCTCACCAGTGTTTTGATGTGCTTGGCCTTGCTCCCATAGGTGAGTGTGCTGCGAGAGTCTTCATAGGCAGCATCCGCAGGGCTGATGTGTGTGATCATCACCATTCTGCTCCTGCCACTCAGTGCGCCCTGTGATAGATAAAGCTCTGGTTATAGGAGAGATCACTGAGGAATCCTTACACATTGTAATTAGCAGTTTAAAGATCTTTTACTATTGTTTTTTTCTATGTTTGTGAGAAAAATGATTGTACTGATTACTAATATCATGGTTGATTGCAGCCATTGTCTGAGATAAAACAGCAGAATAATGTGTTAGGAGCAACATTCCTGATGACTGGGGGTTCTGGCATGGATGCTGTGGCCACACCCCCTTTACACAGGGCTTCAGCATTTACAAATGGGCTGTGGCCACACCCCCATACACTAGTGCACACTCCCCATTAGTTCCAGGGCATAATAAATTCTCATATTCCTAAAAGCTTGTATCTCAAAAAGATATCTGTGACTAATGCCGCTTATACATCAGCCATCGGTGTATCCAGGGGCGTATTAAAGAGGAGGAGGCCTATGTTCACTCCTCATCCAGGGCCCCCTCCTCTCTCCCCGGCTGCCGTCAGCAAACTGACAGCAGCAGTAGACTCCGGGCACTAGAGTGTGCACAGAGTCTAAGCCCTTCTGCTCCACGGGAGGTTTCTGTCCTCCCTGAGCTCGCCTAAGGGAGGAAAATGGCGTGGCAGCCATTTTCGCTGGTGACTTCCTACTGCGCATGCACAAAAAGCCAGGAAGATGGGTGCAGAGTATATGGTGTACATGTCCAGTGGTCTCACACCGCACACCCTGCACCCATAACCTATACTTAACACTCTGCCAGTGCTGCTGTAATCACCAATGTAGTCACAGGTAAAAATACATGGGTGCCATATTTCCAGAGTTCTGCACATGCCCAGTAGAGAAAGTGCAGTGCCAGAGTATAATTAGTGCATGTGCCTGTAAGAGAAGGGGGAGGCCTGCATGGAGACTGCACACAGGGCCCTTCTCTCTTATCCCTGTCCCTGACATCAGGTACAGGTGTATGGTCATATGTGTGTAGGAAATCTCATAGAAAAAACATACCTTTAGCAGCCAGGTCAATTTGCTGTCGCGATAATTGATATGGCTGCCCGGTCTCTTGCGTAGCGCCATAATGCAGTTCCTTAGGGCCAGAAGGGAGCGGTTTATATATCCACTTTCTTTCAGGGTTTGGCCAGTGTTCTTAGTCTGACATAGAAACAGGAAAGATAATGAAGACACATCTGACTCCAGTCACAGTGTGGATGTGGTACAAACACAAACTATTGTATGATAAAACTGATTAGACAATTTACTTAAATTGTGTCCCAAGACAGTGGATATTCATTCACCTTTGTTTTAGTTAGTGATATTGGCTGAAATGCTTTTCTTACTGCATGTAATTTAACTCAAGCTACTAAGAAAAATTTTTATTTTATTATTAGTATCATTAATTTGATACTGGTTTATGTTATTAATTACAAAGTGACATTAATCAAAAATTTATATAATTTGTTATGAGTAAGGTCTCAGGGTGGGGGTCACTGAAATAAATGTAAGTAACCAAGGGGGAGGTGGCTGGTAACAGATTGGGAATCACCGCTCTAAGGGGAGAAAGGCCACGATTACGCAGTACTACAAACATGAGAAAAAAAAGCTATACACATGCAAGGCTCTGTTATAACTCCTTCACTACAAAATGGTGCAAAAACACATTGTATGTTCCTCTTTGTGATTGCCTGGGTTCTGTGTTTGTGTGTGTTAGAGAAATTAGAGTGTAAGCTGCAATGGGCCAGAGACTGATGTGACTGACAAATATTCTCTCTGTAGGGTAGAAAGTGATGACTAGTGGTGAAGCATGAACACTGCAGAAGGATAGCAAACTCATGATATGTACCACTTTGGTATTGCAGGGGAAATACAAATAAATGATAAGGTAAGATACAAGTAGTACCTGGCATGCTCGCTCTGATCCCGCCAGGTCTACCATGTACAGCCGGCCCGTGCACACTCCATCATTGCTCGTCTGCTTTACGGTGACTTGTACAACAGCATGGGAGCGCGATGAGTTCTTATTGGCAGCTGTGGCTGCCTTGGAGCGGCGCTTATTCCCTTTAGTCAGTAATGCGATGGCCTGAAAAAGAAAGTAATATAGATGCACCAACACTCTTGTGGTTACACAAAACAACTAATAAAGTTACACTTGCCCATGTGTTATAGCTACAGCAGGGTCACTACACCAGCGATCACATAGTCATGGGCTCTGCTTATTAATTCACACATTAATGGGTTCTTTACAGACAACATTGCCATTTCCCCCTAGTTCAGTGCTGCAGAACCCTTGTGGTGCCTTATAACTAAAAGATGATAAAATTATTAATAATAATAATAATAATAATACTATAGGCAGGGATTACTAGTGGTGATGCATGGACGCTGCATAAGGGTAGCACAGACTAATGATAGTCACCTCTTCAGGACTGCTGGGGAAGAACTCTGCAATCCCTTCTATCTTGGTGTTGCCATAGGGATACTCTCTAAGGTTCAAACATCCAGAGGACGGTCTTAGCAGATCCCGAATGGTTTCATTGTAGACCTGCAAATGTATTTAAGGTATAATCACTCTCTGCAATACAAGGAATAATCACCCTCTGCAATACAAGCACAAGTGTGTAATCCACATTTACTCTCTGCAAAGAGCATGTGCTACTTGTAGTTCTCCAGATGCTGTATATCAAGAAGAAAGGGTACATGGCAGCGGCCCATATTAACTTTCAGTTCTGCACCAGTCCTCATGCATTTTCAAAAAAGCAGAGTAGAGGGTCTTAATTTCCCCCTCAAATTGCTAACAGTTATCATCACTCTGTGTAGTTGCATCTGGCCCTCCAGCACCGGCAATAGACACACAACCCAATCTGCCTATGCATCATGTCTAATTGTGTTGCAATTTACTTGGCCTATGTATGCTTGCCGCTGCCTGTGCATGTGCAGTATGTAAATGCATATCTTATGCAAACCCCCAGAGTTCCATTTCTAAATAAGACACATACAGTAGAATATAAACCAAGCACATATTCCTCACATACTTACCTCAGCATAGGACACTGACACTGAGAACTTATTCTGCCCTCTCTGCACCTCGATGGTCTTATATAGATCTTTCAGAGTGAGAAATATCACTCCGGGCTCATGACCATTGCCCATCATAGTAAAGGTCTTCCCGGTGCCTGTGATAAATATAAAGGTATTTAGCATACACTCACTGACGTTCCAAGAAAGAATGGCAGATATGTAATTATACAATGTGTCATGTCAGTAATGAACAGTAACAGACATCATGTGACTAAGCCAATATTCATCAGGATGCTGCTCATCAGGTCACTCTCTCAGGGATGTCACCACTTGTTAGTGAATGGATAGACTGTGCACTATTGTACGTTTGTTTTGCCCATCAAATACTGGCTCCACATTTGGTGATGGGTGCACCTATTCCCTGGTCAGTGAGAGTTAGAAGCAGTGGTAACCACAGCCTATCACAAGCTGACAATATAACTATTAAAATGTAAACATCATTTAAGATACTATATAAAAATCTAAAATTTGCACATTTGGGGCTTTTTATTAAACACAAAACAACATTGTAACATAGTTATGTGATTCAATACTTTTACCTGTACACCTGTATAGCTATAGTGTAATATATTGTTAGACTATAGACCAAATCTATAACAATATTTTGGTAAATGAGATTTACCTTATAACTACCACACTTGTCACCATTCTCATGCTATTACCATGCCCCAAATAGAACAGTTATCCTTATGAACTATGACTTGTGCCCTGATTGGATGTTATCAATTAAATGTTACTCTATTATACTGTATCTATCATCATTAGACTGAGGATTCAGTGCTCATACCCGGATTGTGTCATGTACCTAATGCCTCACTTTCTGGAACCACCTAGATAATTGCACAGCCTGTAAGGAAACTACTAGCTCACAATTACTAACAATACAGATGGTCCACGTTTTACCATCACTCATTTCACCAGCTTACTACTTTTACACATACAATATAAACAATTAGACTTATGTATTAATAACATTAATATTACCTGTTGGGCCATACGCAAATATAGCAGCACTGTACCCCGAAATGATATCATCCACTAGGTTCTTCATTGTGGACTGATAGACATGCTCCTGAAATGAGACACATTTATTGATGATACATAAGCAATCATGAAAACAATGTAAAAATATGCTCTATACTGAATAAGAATTGGCAGCTGTACAAGCATTAATGGCTGATGCTACAGTCACATATGATGATAAATTGTTCTCATGCGCTATTTTACTTCCTTTACCAGATGCGCATGAGCAGCGCTGCCATATGTATAATGGGTGTAGGGTGTATGGTGCACATGGGCACCTGAATCCAGAGGGGTCCACACCGCACTCCATACACTCATTGTATGTACTTACCATGCAGCTACCTCAAAATAAATCTACCTTGTGGTGCCATTTTCCCAGAGATATACAGTATGCGTGCACAGTATCAGAGACTACACCTTGCATACAATGGTTTGGGGGGGACCCATTCAGAGACTGCACACAGGGGAATCAGTATGATTTACCGCCGGCCACGCGGCTGGCGGTTCAAATCCCGACAGTGAAGATCCGGGCAGGTGAGTATTTTTTCTATTTACTAACCTAATCTCCCCCTCTAACCCTAACCCTCCCTTAGGGGTGCCCAACCCTAACCTCCCCCCAAGTGCCTAACCCTAACCCCCCCTTCCCCGCAGCCTAACTCTAAGTCTCCCGGGAGGGGTGCCTAATCTCCCCCCGGGGGTGCCTAACCCCTCCTTCCCCTCAGCCTAACCCTAAGTCTCCGGGGGGGTGCCTAACCCTAACATCCCAGGGGGGGCTAACCCTAAGTCCCCCCCTGGGAGCCCCTAACCTAACCCACGGCGGCTGTCCGCATCCGGTCAATAGACACTTGCCGGGATTAGATAGTCTGGATGCCGACGGTCGGCATTTAGACCATTGGCATCCCGACTGCATCCCCACACAGGAACCCTCCTCTCATAGAATGTCCCTGAGTACTGTATTATATATACTATTAACTTTTATTATTCATTGTAAATATCTCAGGATTACAATCACCTGGGTAGCTGCTTGATCAAACACCTCATTAAAGGTGAACGTCCTCTCCCTGGTCCTGCAGCAGCGCAGGACATCATCAGGATCCTCGCCAGGGTCCTGCAGTAGTACTGTCTGTAAGGAAAGAGAAGAAATGTTCACTATATTTCACTAGGCTCTACAAGCACTTCTGTGGATGGAGCAAAAGATCTTAAGTCCAGTTTATATTAATGGATAAAAGCAAAGTCACACATGGGAACGTGATCTGGGAGTATAGAGTCATATTTGTCAGCATTTCAGCACAGTTTCCAGGAACATTCTGCTGATATCTATATAAACTCTTCTAGCCACTGGTTCTTTGGCCCTTAAGACATAGAATGGTCTAACTCATAAGCTTGGCGGTCCTTCCAACAGTAGACATATTATAATAATAACTTATTGGTTTGTGTCTAAAGTGGTTTGCTACCTATTGTAGAACTACAATTCTCAGCATAACCTCTTTATTGGAGGGAATTGTTACTGTCAATAACATATGTACATGACATCCCTACTTAACCGAGAGCCCTGGATTGGGCAGATAGGGCAAGATGGAAGATGTTGTCCGGCCTCTCTGCAGTATAAACATAGATACATCTTTTCCTCACACTATCTTCAGAGGATATAGCAATAGCTGGTGCTGCATGTGCAGCCTAGGGGGGTGTGATCTTGTAGACCAATAGGAAGCCACAAGCAGAGAGATCACCACTTTCTACTGGTCTGTGGGGTCACACCCCTGTCTGACAAACATATTCAGCTGGTTAGTAAGAGGGAGGAGCAGCTTAGGAGCCCTGTGATGGTGTTTTGCAGCAGGCCCAGCATTTGCATAGTCCAGCAATGGTCCATGATTTCCCATTTCTTGTGCTCTATCTGTGCAGCAGGTCATTACTCTGATTTGCTTATGGGTATATGGGGACCGTGGATAGCTTTCCACCTCTGATACACAAAGGAAAACATTTTCTTTTTATCATATTTATAAACACAGAGCTATAAACCATGCGAGAAATCAAATAAATAAATGTATTGGTAAGAAAACAATTTTATAATTGTGTTTAATGTTTAACTAATTCAGTTGTTTAAGCTAAAATAATGTTATTAGCATTTTCTTACCTGCGGCCCGAGCTGGTGTATAATGCATCGGGCGCTGCTCTTAGCTTCTGTCCTATTAAACGGACGGATGCGTAGAGCGACCTGTGAAATAATGAAACAGACATAAGAACAATACAGAATTTTTAATGCCAAGATAATCTCCCTATAGTGGCAAAAAACAACTGATATCTGGAAAGCTACTAAGCAAAACATATATTAATAGTAAATACAAAGAAAAAGGGAGTTTTTAAAACTAATGTATCTAACTCTGAACTTATATGAAATCATATAGCAGTGACCTATTACCATTACCCATCAGTAATACAGTGAGTCCATGGCTCTGTAAGAGATACTTACAGTCATTTGATGGTGCTTAGGATGGTTATTTCCCGCCTTCTTCATCGTAATATCATTTTATCCACTCAGAAATGAGAAGAAAAATATCTGTACTGTCACTAGTCCAGCAATATCAGATATGACACAGGAAGCCTCCAGCTGCCTTGTTATACCCATCACACCTCCTATAGTGACATCATCAGCTGCCACTATGACATCACTAGGTTCCATGGCAGGGGGGGGCACTGCCATGTATCTCAGGCAGGGCATTGAAGGTTAATAGGAAATACAATGTGATGACTACATGTCAGTAAATAAAAACACATAACTGGGATGAGCAGAAATGTAATCATTCCACACAGCAGTGATGTGTATTATCTGTGCGTTGTGTGTGTCTGTGATACATTCAGGCCCATACTATGCATCTGTGGAAATATATACAGAATGAGCCTCATGTAGTGTTGGATGTACTATTGTTTTGAGTCAGATACACATTTTCATACTGCATCTACATACTATAAAATGTGCATATACACCTGTATTCAAATTTTGGCACCTCTTGTACTTATGATTTCTTAGGCCCTGGAGCAGTGGCATGAAGAAGGGAAGGAAAGGGTGCGTGTTCTCATAATAATGACTGATGCAGACCTGAAGGTAGATACACCTGCCTGGAGATGTATCTCTTGCGGTGGCTTTAGTGCTGGTGCAACCATACACAATGACATACCTCCCAACATGACCCTCTCCAGGAGGTACACAATGCTCTGGTCCTGGACTTCCCTGGTAAGAGGTGGGGCTGCAGCGCAGTTCAAAAGTCAAATAGGGGAGCCACACCAACTGTCATTTCACACGCTGCCAAACATCACTGGCTGGGACTCACTGCCAGTTGATATGACTCCCTTATTTGAATTTTGGACTGTACAGCAGCCCCACCTCTGGAGCCGTTACCAATCATAAGTTACCAGGGAAGTCCAGGACCAGAGCATTGTGTTGTGATGGTGACAACTAGCAGCACCAGCTTGTCGCTTCTTATTGGCTGATTGTGTACTGACCTCTCCAGCTGATAGAACTTTAATCATTAGCATCTCAGCTATGTTATATCAGGTTATCAATTCACAGTGATGTGCAGTGAGGTAAATGGCTGGGGGATGCACTGGCTAGCAGTATATAGTGCTGGAAATTTTGTGTGTTTTCATTAGGGATGTGCAGACCAGTTAAACAGGCGAGGCAGTGCCTCACCTATCATATACTTTTTACTCCAGAGTTTTGACTATAAAAAATAATTAAAATAATACAAAGAAGATCTATATAATATTATTTTTAATCTTTCTTATAATATTTATAGTCAAAACTCTGAAGTATGACAGGAAAGGCTCTGCCTCACCTGTCTCACCTCATGCAGTACATGACTATTTGCTCACAAAGAGCAAAATTTACTAAGCGGCGATTTGACTGCGGTTTCTATTCTATTCTATTCTAAACTCCAGAGGTTTGGTGGCGGGTTCTATTCTGTTCTAAACCTCGGGGGTTTGGTGACAGTTTTGCAGCAGTCTCTAAATGACAGCCCTGTTCTATTCTATTCTAAAATGTGTTTTGACTGTGGTTTGGCAGCGGTTTGGCTTTCTGCAGATTTACTAAGGCCAAAACAGCTGCAAAACTGCCATCACATTTTTTAGAATAGAATAGAACAGGGCTGTCATTTAGAAACTGCTGCAAAACCGCCACCAAACCCCCGGGGTTTAGAATAGAATAGAAACCGCCACCAAACCACCGGGGTTTAGAATAGAATAGAAACCGCCATCAAACCGACGCTTAGTATATTTTGTCCAAACACTGGAAAACAGGCACAAATAGTTGTTCAGACAAATTGTTTAAACCAAACTAATTTAATCAATTTGATCAATCATTTTTGTCCCTTTTCCAGTGTTTAAGACCATATGGTTGATTGTCATTTGATTCTCTGATAGACATCCACATAGCAATACCACCGCTGGCTAAATTATTGGCTGAGATACATTTATGCATTTCATATCTGGTTTTATAATGCAGTTTGGATGGTGCAGCATGCGGTATAGGGTATTGCAAATCTCAGTACTTAGGATCCTGTTTGAGTTTTCAGCCTCCAAACTGCAGGATAGTAAATATTGTGGTTTCAATCTTAAAACCTCATCTAATTTATAGTAGTTGTCAAACCACACAATAAACTATCGCTTAGTAAATGAATCCCTTGGTCTACTAAAATGCCTTGACCAGTATGGAGGTGCACTCATGTACAGTATGGGTCAAAAACTTAGATGTCATTGCTCTGTGTACATCATGACATCGCCATGTGTTGAGGGGTATATCCAAAACTTTGAAGGCCCCATAGCAATATTTTGAAGGTGCTCCCTCCCAAATGCTCATTCCACACCAGTTGTTAATTTTATGACCCATAGTAATACCCACATTTATTTTATGTCCCATAGTAGTGCCTAGTTAATATTATGCCTCATAGTGCCCTAGATAACTTATTATATATTATTAAATTGTATATCCCATCTTAGTGCCTGCCTAGTAATGTTATTACCTATAGTAGTGCTCTAGTTCAATTTATGCCCCATAGGAATGCCCAAGTTCACATTATACCTACAGTGCCCCAATATTATTTTATGCAACATTGTAGTGCCACCATTTTACAATATGCCACATCGTAGTGCTGCCAGTACAAATTATGCCAAACAGTGCCTCTAGTACATATTATGTCACAGTGTCCCCAGTTCATATTATGCCACATTGTACTTTTCCCAGTTTATATTATGCCACATATCTCACTACAGCCCCAGCTATCTCTACAAAGGCAGTAATCAAGGAGAAGCCTATTGTATGACAGTGTGGAGCTCAAAGATTAGCTTACCTATGCCTGTGTGGGTAAAACAAGAGCATGAGAGATGGATCATATCAGTGTGGAGCATAACTGAGAGGGAGAGATAGCGATCACCACCTATATAAGCTCTGATAAGTTCCTCTTATCAAGCTGGGCAACGTGTCAATTGTTTAGAGGGCATGGTTGACAACAATATGGCCTGTATCCAGGGCTACCTAAGCCTCTGGGTCCCATAGCAATGGCACCCTCTGGACCCTTTATTGCTACACCCATGGACGCCTATAAAGGAAGAGGTAGAGATTGGGTTGGAGGAAATCTTCACCTATGGAAGAAGCACAGAGGATTAGGGATCATGCTATCCAACAATATATCTCCTCTAAGTACAACATAAAATTACATATAAAGGCTAGTGATAGATGTGGCAGGATGCGCTAACTCTGCCACCCTGTCTGCGGAGTGAAAGGTGGTTTTACTGAATGCTCTGGGGGTTCCTCTTACCATAAGTAACCTGCTATTATAGAGCACTCCTACTGCTGTTCAGCGGGCAATTGACACTCACAGCAATGTAGCATATAATAGCCATTGTGCAGGATTTTCAGGAACAGTAGTTGTTATAACTTAATAGTAATACTTTACTATGCATTATTCATTAATGATAAAAATATGCCACACACACACCACACACAGACACACACACACACTCCAGAAGGAATATATGAATGTGTTTTACATGGGGCTCTGCTTCATTTTATTCTGCTTTGTACACACAGGCTGGCAGTGTGTAATCAGTCCTCTGTCCCTTTAACTAGTCAAGACTCAATCACTAATCTTGCATGTGCATCAGCCTGGACCTATTTACACAGTTTTACTCATAGTGGCAGAATGTGTTTTTTTCCCTGTGTAGGCACTGCCAGGGTAAGGGGGACTTATTGTACAATCCATCGGCCATTATACCCCTCTCTGAGGAGTAGCGTGGAACCATGGGGCCCGGAGAAAGTGCATGTCATAGCGCCCCCCTCTGTACTGAACTGTGCCAGTGGAGTATGGCCAGCCTGTAGGGAAATACTGAAGTGAAGAGAAAAACAGCAAACAGTGGCAGTATCACGCTGGGAGTAGATGTCCAATTGGGGGAATAGAATGCTTTGATGATCTTAAGGTCTTCTTTATTTCTGTATAGCACTGATCATTTAACTTAAATTGACAGAATACATGTGCTAGAGTAAAATTCCACAGGGTGCACAGCTTATTACTGTAATTACTGCCCCAAGCAGCTTTCACTGGCGTGGGAACACCTATGGGAAGCTTCCTCTTTGCAATTTACATTACACCTATATTAATGTGAGCAGGGGTGTAGTGAGGGTGGCTGCAGTGGAGCACCTGCTCCATACGCCTTCTCCGGCAAGGGTGCTGGAGAACAGCCATCAAACGAACAGCAGAGCACCTGCTGAGCTGTGCGTGAAACACATAAAGAGATCAGTGCCTCCAGACAGTAGGCCATGGGACCTGATTCAGACACGGTCACTAGGTTGCGCTTGCTCGCTTGAGCGATTTTTGCCCATCTGCGCATGCGTATAATTCACAGTGCGCGTGCGCAAGCCGCTATTTGCGATCTGATTTTGGTTGCTCGTAAGCCACTTTCGGGTTGCTGCTTTGAGTGACAGATAGTGCCGTGTGTGGGTGGTAACAGGGGAAGGTGCTGGTGTACAGGGGAGTGGATGTGCGAACGCAGACGTGTCAGGCCAGCAAAATGCCATTTAAAGGGCGTGCATAATTAGCAACGTAGCGTCAATGTACACCTGCATGTATTTCTGCCTGCACTGTTCGCAGTGCTTGCGGCGGGGTAAGGCAACCTCAGGGGCTGCGAGCAGCTCCGATGGCTCTCAATGTTACCGATTAATCCTACAATTCCCGGAGATGACGTGTGTTGCGAGTGGAAAGGGGGCATCTTTGTACACTAGCGAGCGCTCATTGCCGTAGCTCACTAAGACATAGAGGGCGTCCTTACGCGATGCAGTGTGAGTGCTTAATTTAAATATCCAGCCCCTTTTTGCTTACAAGCGAACGCATCTTGCGAGTGGGTCTGAATGACATCCTTGGTGCGGACAGAGCGGCGGTTGTGGCCACGCCTGCAATATGGAGGCACTGATCTCTTTATGTGCTTCACGCTCTGCTCATCAGCAGGTGATTCCCACCCCCCACCCCTAATCTAATGGATGATTTCCAGCGCCCTGAAACAGTGTGAGGAGGGGGAACTGTGTGTGTGTGTCTGTGTGTGAAGAGGGGTATCTAAGTGAGGAGATCTGAGTGAGGGGGGAGCACTGTGTGTGTGAGGGTAGGGGGGAGAGCTGTGTAAGGGGAGGTGAGCTGTGTAAGGGGGAGAGCTGTGTACAGTAAGGGGGTGAGCTGTGTAAGGGGGTGAGCTGTGAAAGGGGGAGAGGTGTGTATGGGGGTATGCTGTATAAAGGGTGAGCTGTGTAAGGGGGAGACTTGTGGAAGGGGGTGAGCTGTATAAGGGGAAGAGCTGTGTAAGGGGGAGAGCTGTGTAAGGAGGTGAGCTGTGTAAGGAGGAGAGCTGTGTAAGGGGGTGTGCTGTGTAAGGAGGAGAGCTGTGTAAGGGGATGTGCTGTGTAAGGTGGTGAGCTGTGGAAGGGGAGGTGAGCTATGTAAGGGGGTGAGCTGTGTAAGGGGGTGAGCTGTGTAAGGGGGAGAGCTGCATAAGAGAGAGAGAACTGTGGCAGGATCTGAATGAGGGGAGATTGTTGTGTGTGTTTGAGGGGAGTAGATATGTGTGAGAAGGAGGAATATCTGAGAGAGTGCGGAGAGCTGTGAAAGAAAAGTATACACTGTATGTATTTATATATACATTAATATGTAGCCCTGAGGTAGTATTTTGCATAGGGTCCTCTGTGATCTTAATCTGGCTCTGGGACTGAACAGAAGGTGGGAAAGGTGGAGCCATGGGCAATAACAAAGAGGGAGGAGGATGCAGTCCCCTCCCATCATCACCTCCTTTTTCTCCTCTTTTCCACCTCTGAGGTGGCTCCCACCTACCACCCTGGCCCTGACATCAGACCGGTTTATCATGAAGGAGAGCTCATGGCAGCTGTGTCCCTGCTGCTGATGGGAGGCCTGAGCTAAGTGCTGATGCTGAAAGCCTCGGTCACGGCACCCGGGACTGGGAGAAGCCTGAGCAGTTTCCACGATTTTTTTTTATCAGAAACTGGCCCATGCACATGTGCAAACAGTTTGCATTATGTACGCTGTTAGCAGAAGCTACTGATGGATGTACAGGCTAATTTTACAATACAGACGTGCCCCAGGTACTCTCGGTGCGTGCCTGCACTGTTGGACCTCCTCTATGCTAGCCTTAGGAGCTACTTAGGAGCGGAAGACATAAAACAGAGCAGGTATAGTTGAGGTTTGGGGAAAGGCAAAGGGTCGATCAGAACGCCACAGCTATGGGGGTGTATGCTAGTGGAGTTCTGATATTGCTAGCAAATGTGCGGCATGAAAGGCATGAAATCAGCCAATATTCATTTACCTGTGCAGTATTCAACTATGAATAATTGAGATCAACCATGACTATGTGACCTACACTGACTCCGCACAAGAACGTCTTCTGTAAGCTCTAGTGTAGCAACTTGAATTCCTTTTCCAGGATGTTTAAATTATTTTATTCCACTATAGCAGTGCTAAGAATTATCATCTATTAGGTTGAAGAAGCAAACAAAATGTTCTCCAACATTGTAGGAGACTCTACTGGCTTATGGGATGTAATTTGGTCTCAGTCCCGACAAGGAAATCCCAGCAAGGGCTTTAACATAGTCATCGAAATACTGATGCCTATTTTAACCCCGAGAGGATGCCAGACTGATCGTCCTCAGCCGGGATAAGTATACACTTAACCGGGGATGGGGGGGTTAGGTTTAGGCACCCCCAGGTGGACTTAGGGTTAGGCACCCCCCCAGAGAAGGTTAGGGTTAGGCCAGGGGAAGAGGGGGCTAAGTTTAGGCATTTGGGGGGAGGGGGAAACCCCCCGGGAGTGTTAAGTTTAGGGTGCGGAAGGGGGGTTAGGTTTAGGCACTAACGGGGGGAGGTTGGGGGGAGCAGATGGCTGTGTGTTGTGGTAGAACAGAAACACTGGAGGCTGGATGGATGGTGGAAAAAACAAATACATTTATTTGTATCTGTGTGTGCACATAGAGGGTAGTAGTTGCTCAGAAGGAGGCACAGTGCTCCTGGAAGATAAATGTCTCTTAGATCAGTGGTTCTCAAACTCGGTCCTCAGGACACCACACGGTTCATGTTTTCCAGGTCACCCAGCAGCTGCACAGAGCAAACATTACTTGCTGGTGCATTTGAATAGATCCACAGGTGGAACTAATTATCTCACTTGTGATTTTGTGAGGAGACCTGGAAAACATGCACTTTTTGGGGTCCTGAGGACCGAGTTTGAGAACCTGTGTCTTAGATGGTTCGTGGCAGCACACACTGGGCCTGATTCAGACCCGCTCGCGAGTGCTGAGCACTCGCAAGCGGGTCGATGTTGGCCAAGTGCGCATGCGCACGACGGAGGCGGCTCCGTCGTGCGCATGCGCGAGACCCGTATATCGATGGCCAAGCCATTGCTATGGGTCTCGCTACAAAGGGGGCGTGCTGTTGATGTTGAGTGATAGCAAGCCCCCTTTGGTGAGTGTGCCGGGGGCGTTGCTGCCCAGACGGAGGCGTACCCATGGGAACGCCTACCATCTGGGGCCGGCCCCACTGACATCACAAGTGATGTCAGTGGGAGTACTTTTGGCTCTGACAGAGCCAAAAGCACTCCAAGGCTTGCGGGAGATGACACCCTACCACAAGGTCTTGACCATCGCGACCATCTTTTTGGCCGCTCGCTATAGCTGTGGGTGGTCACCCACAGCTATGTGAGCGGCCAGGAGGCCGCTCTAAAAAAAGAGAGGGAGGGCACTGATTCAGAGCGAGTGCTCTGAAAGAGCATCTGGCTCTGAATCAGGCCCTCTGCCCAGTTGTTGGTGATTTGGGGTGACAGAGTGTATCCACAGTGTGGGGAGTAGGGTCAACCCTTTCAGGGGGCTCCTTGACATGCGGTCCTGACTACTGCATGCTTCCCTGCTGGACCTATGGTCAACAGACTTCTGAACTGGGATGCCCTGTTGGAGGTGATCAGGGGTGCTCCCACTTTGCGGAGTCCCGCACTGGTGAGGAGAATGGGTGCTGACCTACTGGTAGGTGCCCAGGTCCGTTGGTGTGGGATCAGTTCTTCTCAAAGTCCAGTATGATGCTGCGGTGGGGGACGTGCACTGTTATAGTGGCTCACGTCCGTGAATGCAGTGCAAGTGAAACCTGTGCTGCATGTGGTGGTGTGGTGAGCGCGTGCAGTGCTGTCTTTTGGCAGAGGCTGGGGCTGGTGTGAGTGGGGACCAGCGTCCGGTTAAGCGCCGCTGCTGCCATTCAGGTGCCCGGATTGGGGCGGATGTAGATACAGGTGGGTTCAAGATGGGTAGGTGTTTGGGGGTCTCCAATGCATTTCGGCACAGGTGCCTTCTTCAAGGAGGTCAGTATAAGCCTAGCGTGCTTTACACTGACTCCGGGAGCCATTTTAAATATGTACCCGCAACCCGCCCGGAAGCAGCAGCTTACAGAAGTCACTGCTTCGTAAATTCTCCCCTTCGTCCCTTATGTTAGTTATCTGAAAATGCTGAAAAGATTTGATTAAAAAGAAACATCCCAAGGTAGTTGAATGGACACCCATTGTGAGCTGGCATTCCAGTCATTGAAACAGTCCTTAATACTTTCCAGGGCTAAAAATGCCTTGCAATAAAACTTTGCTGTGCAAACTAATGCGTTTCAGTACGGCCTTTGAGCAGTACTTAGCCAGGAGGGGCCAAATGGGCAGGATGACCTTGTGGACTATTAAGCAAAAAAATTCTACAATAGCAAGTGGAACACATACTATAACACTATAAACCAGCTACCCCTGTACAAATAATATTATACAGCTGCCCCCTGTACATATAAACTATACATATGCCCCCCCTGTGCAAATAGCACTATACACCTGTCACCACAACCATCCCTAGTATATCAAGACTTACCAGTCTTGGTTAGTTCACCTGGCCTCAGCCCTCCATCTGAACCAGCAGCAGCCAGAAAGGATCAGCCAAGGTGGTGCACGCACTCATCATGCTACCAGATTCCTTTTGTGCTTGTCCAGGCTGCAGCGCAATCTTCCATCGGGGATTCTGGGTTGTCAGAGATATCCAAGTACAGACAGCTGGCACAGAGCTTCCCTGACTAGCAGCCACTGTATGGTGAAAGTAGTCTGTGGCAGCCAGCAGCCTGCCTGTGCGCGGAGTGCTGAAGATGGGTACTGGATGCTCCTCCTCCTCCTCCCCCCATTGTAGTGGCTGGTGAGCATAGCAGGTTCCGTCCCCAGGGCAACCCACACTATGCAGCAGCCTCAACCTTAGTTTTGCCCTTGGTTTCCTAGTACAAAGCATAACATTGACCACAGCATTCGAGAAACTCATGGCCTTCAGGAGGGCTGTCTCAACAGCCACCTCATCAAAGTCGGTAAATGAAGATCCTGATGTAGAAAAGTGCCTTGCGAGAGAAGATCCAACCTAGGGGAAGCCACCAATGTGGTGCCACCAACATGCATCTGAGAACGGCATCCCAAGCCCTTGATGGACAATCTGAAATGACCAGGGTGATGATCTTGGCCTCTAGTTTCAGCTTGCGGTTGACACAAGGCAGTAAGAACATTGGAGGAAAGAGATAAATTAATGGGAAGGTCCAAGGGACTGACAGTGCATCCAGTAAAAAAACACTCTGGTCTAAAATCCTGGAACAGTAGCGAGGCATCTTGGGATTCAGATGGGACGCAAAAATGTCTATGGAGGGGTGGACCAAATAGTTCATGAGCTGTTGTACATCTTGATGGCTAAGATAGTCTGCCTCGAAATTTTTTACTGTCGGAATGTAGACTGCTAACAGAGTTGGGAGAACTGTTCTGCCAATCAGAGGCTTCTGCTTACTTCTTGCATGACTTGAAGGCTCCTTGTACTTCCTGGATGATTTATGTAGGCGATGGCCCTGGCTTTGTCTGAGCAGACTTTCACCAGAAGGCCTTGTAAATTGCCCGCATTTCCAATATATTGATGGAAAGTTGGGATTCCTGGTCCATCCAATGGTCCTGGAAGGTTATCTCTAGAGTGACTGCTCCCTAACCCTGGAGGCTGGCATTCGTAGTGAGTAGAGTCCACTCCCAAATGAGAAATAAACATACTTCATCCAAGTGAGAGGTCTGAAGCCACCAGAGGAGCGAGACAATAACCTCAACCGGGACTTGATCTGAATGTGAGATCTGTTCCACTTGGTCAGAATTTCCGATTGGAAGGTCATGGAATGGAACTGGGCAAACTCTACCATTTTAAAGGTACTGTAGAGACCATTTTGCTTAGAACACTCATGCAGAGATGTGCCAACTCTCTCTATAAATGGAGAATAGATTGTATCACATTCCAAAAGGAACAAGTTATACTATGGGGCATATTCAAATGGGTTTCGTGAATAGCAAAAATCCCGCACCTGCGAAGTTTTACCTGCAGGTGCGGGATTTTTTCTATTCAATTAGGTGCGTGTTTTTAGCATTTTCGTGTGATTTTTCTCAAAATCTTTATTTTTTGGGAAAATCACTGGGACTTGCTCTGGGACCCTGGTGGTACCCCCTGAGGACTAATTAAGCAATTGGAAGTATCCAATTAGCTTAATTAGTCCATAATTACTCACCTTCTGCAGCGCTGTCTTCTGCATCTTCTTCATCCAGAGTCGGAAGCCGGGTCCTCTGCTGCAGGGTGAGTATGGCAGTGTGTGTGAGTGTTTGTAAGTGTGTATGAGTGTTGTGTGTGTGACCCCCCCCCCGGTGTGTGGCCCCCCCAGTGTCTGTGTGTCCCCCCTGGAATGGGCGCTGGGAGAACTACATCTCCCAGCAGTCCTTACCCCTCCCACCAGCCCCTGGAGCTTATCAGCAGCCCCCGGGGCTCGCAGCAGCCCCCTCTCCAGTGAGAAGATGGAGAGGAGGCCACAGGGAGCCGCGGAGACCACCGGAGACCCCCGGCCAGGTAAGTGAAGGTTTTTGCTTTTGAACACTGAAAACCCCGCAACCATTTTTTTAAATTGGATACTGCGGGCATCGAGAACGCACATACCCATGGTATTCCAAAATTGGCCGTGAGGTTTTTTACCTCGCTAAACCTCGCGTCCAATTGAATATGCCCCTATAGGAGAAAAACCCTCTGGACTAGAGTGTCCAAGAGGACCCCCAAGTGTACCATTTGCTGAGAAGGCACAAGGCTGGATTTGCACTAATTGAGGAGCCACCTGTGGGACTGAGGGATCTGAATTGTCAGGTTGAGGTGTTCCTGCAGAGTATCCACTTACTGGGCTGCAATGCAAAGTTTGTCTAGATAAGATTTTATCCGAATCCCCTGAAGTTGCAGAGTGGCCGCCATTACTGACATTACCTTGGTGAACAGCCAAAGAGCTGCCGATACCCCAAAAGGCAAGGCCCATATTCATATTCAAGAAGAACACAAATCAGAAAAAGCTTTGATGTCCGTCCCAAATTGGGATATGTAAATAAGCAAAGTCATAACGGGGTGTAAGATCACCCTGTGTCAGTTCGTCCCCTTACATCATGTGGAGGTGGTGGGGCCAGCAGCACCAGTAAGTGCAGTGCTAGTTGGAGCATCCTTTGATTGCAGGAGGTTGTGGTCTCTTCATATTCCTGGGTTCATGCACTTGAGCAGCTGGCTGTGGAGGAATCAGCTAGGCACAGGAGTCTTGGAGGGAGTCCTTAAGAGGGGGAGTAGACAATGGGTCCAGAAAGGGAATACACAGATTTAAGGCCAGTTTGAATCTTCCTGTCCATAGTAGGGTCCTTTAATGAGGAAGCTGTAGGGATAGGTAATGTGGAGCTTTTAATCAATCGCGTAAAATGGGAACCTACTGCTGGGGGAGCCTCCCATTTTGTGCAAGGAGACTCCTGGGCAAGGGCAGAAGACCTACCTGATGTAATATGACACGTTGTACATAGTCCGTCCTGGACAACATCCTCCTCATTCAAGCTTGCTGCCCAGGATTTGCATCAGAACAATGTAGGTGCAGTCGCTTGCTTGCTACTTTTACCTTTGTCAGGGCCGTATTAAAAATGGGGCGGGTGGAGCTGCAGCTCCAGGCCCCCAATGAAAATAGGCCTACGGCATCTCTTGCAGAAAGTGCTGAAGGAAAATATTTTTTCCTGTCTCTACCAGTGGACTGCGGACATCAGGAGATCGCCAGCCTACTCAGACCTGAACAATTCAAAAGCTCCGCCCATCCAGACGGGTGCCAGAAACAATGAACATTTATTGAGGCGCTCCAATAGAAGCCCTGCACATTAGCTTTACCTGCTCATTGGTGCTCAAATCTTCCCCACCAACCACCAGAAGCACACCCATTCCCCCTGCTCATCAATGTCCCTGTCACCTGAAGCTCCGCCCATCACGCTGGGTGCACCAAGCTCTGCCCCCAACCAACCGAAGCTCCATCCCCAACCAACCAAAGCTCCACCCATTCACCCTCAGCAACTTCGCCAAGCGAGAGAGCTCTTGCTGTAGAGATGCAGACTAGGCAGAGCTGCCTGCTGCACGAGGGTGGGAACATGCAATACCAAAGATCTTTCTCACAGGTCAGTGCATACTTGCAGACTACTGGAGGCAGCCAGGTCAGCAAGGCAGGAGTCGTGGGGTGGCAGAAGTGGACAGTGTGGGGGCATGTCAGAGTGATCATTTCATTATGTCCACACCCCCAGGACCATCAACAGCTCTGCCGGTGCTCAGTACTGGGAGGGGGCAAGGCCAACTCAAGGAGGTGTGGTCAGACCTCCTTCGAAAAAATATAATATATTTGTGACCGCACGCATCACACAGGGGGGCGCCGGCATAGCAGACGAGTGTGTATATATTTTCACAGTTATGCACAATACCACGTCATTTACACGGTTTAGGCAGGTAGCAACTCAGGTCTTCAAAATGAGCGTGTCCTTTTGGATATGCTGCAGTCAATTAGATCTGGCTGTGTCAGACCTCATCCTGATGCCAATGAATTGCCCCACTTTAGTTCAGTCGTCTCATGCCGCACCAGTAGGTCACTGGTGAGGAATGGTGCTGTGCTGCCAGGATGACCCCCAATAGGTCCCACTAACACAGAGCGGGGGCAAGCCTGCTGGACCAATAGTTGCCTACCCTTGCCATATTCAGTGGGGATGGGAGACTATTGAATTCCCATTGCTTGCCCCAGACTCTGTAAAGCAGCTCTGGAAAGGCTGCCTTATCATTCCCTTTGTACTCCTCATTTGCTCCCCAGTGGTGAATGTTTTTGGGCGCTCTGCCTTTTTCACTGTCGGTGCGGAGAAGCAGCATCAGCTGGCTCACCTCAGTAAAAAAGCAACTTCAAGGACCAGGCGGACATCTCAAATCTGTCATGGTCTTAAAGTATGAGGAGTGTAGTAAGCTCAGGTGCACATACTTTGGTAAGCTTTTAAACTTGTATCCTCCACCACCCACTCTCCCCACACACACACATTCCGCTGTCAGTGGCTGATGTGTGCCACATGCTGGCATTCCGACTGATGTCCTGCAGAACTGTTGTGATATGCATTTCCACAACAGCTGTGTGTGTAGATTGGGGTTTCTAACTTGGGGGGCGATTTAATTCAACATGAATTGAATAGCACCGGGAGCGAGCTCCCGGAGCTCTTCAATTCAGTGCGCTGTGTGGTCGGAGAATGCTGGTTATCGTGCCTATTGCGACTTAACAAGGGTGTTAAGATGCGTTAACCGGCATTCTCTGACCAAAGTGCAGGGCGCGTGGCTGTTAGCGCCGCGCTAAGCAGAAAAACAGCTGCACACCTGGCACTTTGGTCGGATTTCTCCTTGTATCCCCAGGGTGCGAGAAGAAATCCTTAGCGCACCCAAACAGCACGGTGAATTAAAAAGCTGCGGGAGCTCCCTCCCACGGCTATTCAACGTTGCATTGAATTGAATAACCCCCTTGGACTGATACAGCAAATCCCCTGATAAAGTGACTTCTCCTTTTCAATGTGGCATAATGTGTATCTCTCACACCATGATTTTGCATTATGTGTACTCGGGGTAATGCAATGTGGTATAATGTGCATCGGGGGCACTATGTTGTGGAATAATGTGTATCTGGGAGACCATGATGTGGCATAATGTGTATCAGAGGCACTATGATGTGGAATAATGTGTATCTGGGAGACCATGATGTGGCATAATGTGTATTCGGGGTAATTCAATGTGGTATAATGTGCATCGGGGGCACTATGATGTGGAATAATGTGTATCTGGGAGACCATGATGTGGTATAATGTGTTTCGGAGGCACTTTGATGTGGCATAATGTGTATCAGAGGCACTATTATGTGGCATAATGTGTATCGGGGACACTTTCATGTGGCACAATGTGTATCGGGGGCACTACGATGTGGCATAATGTGTATTGAGGGAACTATGATGTGGCACAATGTATATCGGGGATACTACGATGTGACATAATGTGTATCGGTGGCATTATGATGTAGCACAATGTATCGGAATACTACAATGTGACATAATGTGTATCGATGGAACTATGATGTAGAACAATGTGTATTGGGGATACTACACTGTGGCATAATGTGTATTGGGGGCAATAAAAACAATGTTAATGATCATTTTAGCATCCTCAGTGTGTCGTTATGTAAAAATCTCTGGTGTAAGGAAAGAGGAAAAGCGAGTTTTGGCAGCGGGGAGGACAGTTGTATGTGCATGTGGCTGTATGTGCATAGATTTGATTCTTCTATTTTGCCTTTGGAAGATATTATAAATACAAATTGAATAGCGGATGACTTAACTCTTAGCCAGGGCCATCCAATCTTCAATCTTCAAAGCGGGAGCTGGAAGATGCCCGGCTCCGGCAGTGGGAGCAGCAGCCGATGAGTCAGTCTGACTCTCATCAGCTGCTAAAGCAAACACACAGCTGCCGACGCCGGCGGCTGTGTGTTTGGCACTGTGTAGTGCTGACCGAACTCTGTCCGGTCAGCGCTACACACGCGGTGCAGCTGTGTCACAGAGACACAGACTGCCCGCAGCCCACATGGTACACAGCTGAAGCGCCCTCCACTATATGGCGCCCTACGCAGCTGCGTACCATACGTAAGTGGGCAGAATTAGAATTTCTGCGGCGATCGCAGGTGTCCGTGCAGGGGATGGGACTTAATGACGTGATTCGCGTCATCTGGCTCTGCCCCTATTTAAATCTAAGCCAATCGAGGGCATTTTACCACAAGGGGGCGGGGTTTAATGACGTGCATCGTCGGGCCCCGCCCACATCGCCACCCACCTGCCTCTCCCCCCAAGGCTTCTCCCGGGGAAGAGACAGCAAAGGTAGGCAACCCTGATGTATGTAAAGATAGATAGATAGATAGATAGATAGATAGATAGATAGATAGATAGATAGATAGATAATGTGTGTGTATCTATATTTGTGCATACTTCATATAAGCGATGAGGGGACAGAGATTTAAGTGGTTGATGGTAGGCAGTAGCTATGCCCTCCATGGTGCTAGCCACACCCCACAGTACAGACCACACACCCTGTGTATACCTCACCCCCATATCCGAATTTCCACCGCTTGCGGCATCACAAAATAGGCCCTTCAGAAATTTCAGCTCCAGGCCCATCTGGACCTTAATCTGGCCCTGACCTTTGTTAGACATAGTCGCAGAGTATACACTAATATCATACTTGCCGACATTTCGGCAGGGGAATCCGGGAGGGGGCTGGCAGGTACGTCCAGCAGGGAGGATGGGGGCGGGTCAAATAGGCGGAGCGGGGGCAGGCTGACGCGATCGCGTCATCGTGGCCCCGCCCCTGCTTTATAATGCCAATATTACTGGCATTATAAGGCAGGGGATGGGGCTACGATGACGCGATTCAGCACAAATCGCGTCATCACACCCCCGCACCGCCCACTTTTACGGATGGCACGGGGGTTAGAGGGGTGCCGGCGTCCATTCTGGGGGACTTGCCTAGTCTTGCGGGGTGTCGGGAGCGGCACCCGATTTTCGGGAGGCTCCCGTCAGTCTCGGGAGAGTAGGCAAGTATGACTAATATGCAACAGAATACACCAAATACATAATGCGTATGCAAACACTATTATGCGACTGAATACACCAAATACAAATGGGTATGCAGACGCTATTATGCAACAGTGTATACAAATGGGTATGCAGTATAGTGATCCTGCCTATGCTTAAATAAACTGCAGGATAGCACAGCGCAGAATATGGTACTGTATAGAGTGCAACCAAACAGTATGTGACAGCCTTCACATTTATAAGTAAAAGTGAAGTATAGTAGACCTTGAATATACCGGTATCATAGGGTTATAGTGAGAGGAAAGGGAATCGCATAGGCTGACAGATTAGAAAAATCATACAGATAGCGCTAGCAAAAGTCACATACTATGCAGAAAAACACTAACTGCAAAAGGGCGCTACATTCAACTACTCATATGCAATGTCTGGTAGGGTCTAAATAACCTGACTCCTGGGAGAGGTATGTAGGGGGACCGGACCCAGCGTTTTCCAGAGAGAGCTGTGGCTGAGCCTGCAGAAAATGGCCGCCAGAGACCTCTGAGGGGGCCGGGTCCGAGGAGGAGAGCAGCTCAGAGCGGGGTGGAATGGCGCCTTGAGGTGAGGGAGGAGCCGCTATAATAGGGAAAGCTGACCTCCCCTAGCTGATTTTTGACCATGGGGACGCTGGATTCCCGCACCATATGCACCCTATCTAGTGGATCATGCGGTCGAGGCCGGTGTTCACTCTCAGCACCTCCACAGGCTACCGCAAGCAGTAACTCGCCTTACTTGTCCTCTGAGTCCGAGTTGCAGTCTGGGGTCCTCCGCGGGGGCGGCTAGCAAGATCCCCGGGAGCCACGCCAAAAGTACCAAGCGATGCTGTGGAGTTGCAGCGCCCGGAGGTGTGATGGAGTGGCAGCACAGACGTCCCTAAGGACAAACGAATAATTTATGAACAGTGCTATAATATTTATATTATGATACGTAATGTTACAAAATTGGTTCCATAATCTACTGATAGGAGTTGACATCTCCATTGAACTAGCTGCTTATTTGACAGCGCCTACTGAGTTCCCCTTTCCCCATTTTCCCTTTATTAATCTGTGCTTTGCTAAGTCCTTATGGACAGTCTGATGATGAACACTCAGTAATAAAGATAAATACAATTAGAAAACTTAAAAATAAAGCTTTGGGCTGCATAAAGCAGCCACTATTATACAAGGTGATCTGAGCTCTTGACGGACACCAAGCAAACTGATTGGCCTCAGGCTCAGGGGCGTGGTTTAGGGGGGAGGGACCGCTGCATCCTGACAGTTGAAAGCTTAACTGTTTGGTGTCTGGTCCTTATCAACCACCTACACCCCATGGTATCCCTGTGGATCCCTATGGACCCTGAAGAAGAAAGACAACAGTATATTGGTGGCTGTTGGTCCCGGGGGGGAAGCAGCCATCATGCAGAGACTGAGGTAAGGGAGCCGGTGACAGGCACTGCTGCTGTTGGTTACAATGCGGCTGCACCAGACATGTCAGACTGACAAGTGCAGGGGTGGTGGCCACGGCTTTTGCAAACTGTGGTTTCCACTAGTGTTCAGTAAAATAATGACATCAGAGACATCCTTATTAATGCTAATTCAGTCTGTGTAGTCACCAGGAACCAGTGCCGTATGCCTCTGTGATATTACTTGTTACTGGTAAATTAGCAACTACCTTCTCATGAATATACAGTGGTTAGCACTACTGCCTCTCAGTGCTGGGGTCATGGGTTATATTTGAACATGAGTTCTATATGTGTGTGGTTTATATGTTCTCCCCATGTTTGTGTGGTTTCCTCCAGGTGCCTTGTCTTCCTCCCACAGTCCAAAATCCTACTATGTATTAGTGTATTTGTGGGGTGGGAAACGTAGATGGTACGATCCCCAGGGCTTATGCACGTCTTGCTGTTAAATGTGAAGACCTCAAGTTCTAAAGGTCTTATCATCTCTGCTGGTAATGCCCTAACATAAACCTTATGAGATCTAAGTATGATGCTATGTAACAAGAACATAATAAAATAATGTTACAATGAAATTCAATTGTGAAACGTAATGAATTGAAACCATTAAAATCACCAAAGATGTTTATTTAATTGGTAAGATGTAATTTGATAAGTGGCCGATGGTGTTAGTTGACAAGCAGCAAGGTGACGGCTTCGGCCCAAGCGGATCTTTTCATCACCTTCTATGGGCACATTCCAGATGGACGACAGAATGTGCGCTAAAATGAGCTGTAGTCTTGATCTACAAGGAAATCAAATAAAGTTTCAGATCATCAATTCATAGGAAGAATTAAACGTTTATGTTTTAACAATAGTGAGAATACTCTAAAAATAACAGCAATGAAAGGAAAATATAACCAGAATACAATTCCCCAAAGAATTCTAATGAAAAGTATGTAATGACAAAGGGCCTGATTCAGAGCCGGACGTTATTTGCGAACGGTCGTTCAGAAAAAGGGGCCGGCTATTTAAATTGAGCGCTCGCTCTTTGCGGTCTGTTGACGCCTCTATGTCTGAGCGAGCGAACGAAATATGCGCTCGCTATTTTGTAAAGACGCCCCCTGGCCGCTCGCATCATACGTCATCTCCGCTATTTATTTGATTAATCGAGTACATCGAAAGGCGTATGAACTGCTCGCAGTGCTTGTGGTTGTATTTTCCTACCGCAATCATGCGAACAGTTCAGGCTAAGAAACAACCAAGTGACGTGGCCGATGACGCTGCTTTGTTAATTATGCACACCCTTAAAATGCCCGTTTTGACCTTTTGGCACGCCTGCGTTCGGATCTCCACTCCCCGTTTTCAAGCACCTTCCCCTGTTACCACCCACAAACGCCTCTTTCTGTCACTCAAATTAGCAGGCATTCGCTATTTTGCGAGCACACAATTTCCGACCGCAATGACTGGTTCGCGCATGCGTATTACAACCCATACGCATGCACAGTTGTGCGAACATCGCTCGGAACGAACGAGCGGCCGCTTACGAGCGGCCCAAAGTTCTCCTGAGTATTTGAGACACTATCCTAATAGACCTTGGGCCTGATTCAGACCCACTCGCGAGCGGCTGTACGCTCGCAAGTGGGTCGATGGTCTGCACTGAGCATGCGCACGATGGAGGGAGCTCCGTCGTGCGCATGCGCCAGACACGACGAGCGAAGGACTTTCCTTCGCTCGTTGTGTCCGATCAAAGGGGGCGTGCTGTCAATGTTGATTGACAGCACGCCCCCTTTGGTGGGCGTGCCGGGGGCGTGCCTCCCTGACGGGGGCGTTCCCACGGGAACGCCTCCCGTCAGAAGCCGGCCCACTGACATCACTAGTGATGTCAGTGGGAGTGATTTTGGCTCTGATAGAGCCAAAATCACTCCGGAGCTTGCGGTTGAAAACCTCAACCGCAGGCTCCGGCTCGCAATTTCGATGGTCGCGATGGTCACGACCATCGCGGCCATCAAAATGCACGCTCGTATAGCCTGTGGGTGGTGACCCACAGCTATACGAGCGTCCAGGAGGACGCTCCATGAAAAAGGAGCCCGGCCCTCATGCAGAGCGTGCGCTCTGCTCAGAGCGTACGGCTCTGAATGAGGGCCCTTGTTCTATAAAACTGTCTTTCAAACCCCATGGAGTGGTTGTGGATATGGAGTATTAATGTACATATTATATAACTTCACCTGAGTATACTGAAGAATTGTTACTGATATACTAAGATCTGCTTTATATATATATATATATATATATATATATATATATGTTTGCAATACACCAGCTTATATAGTTACAGTTATGGAGAAATTAAGATCTACAATATTGATCAGAATGGACTCTTTAGTATAGTAGCCAAAAGGAAGGAGGGCCCTGCTAGTGAGAGCTTACATTACATTACATTACATTCAAAAGGGAAAAGATTGAAGTAGTGGCACAAGGGGGTGACATGAAGAGGGTAAGGATTTGGGGAGGAGGTGACAATGGTAACTACTCTCACATCCCCAAGGGCAGTATTAATTAAATAGAAATAAAGGAGCATATTTTACTACAAGGATAGTTTAATTCTAAAACATTATAACGAATGACTAAATATATGATATATTATTGGAATGTAATATATTTTTTTCCAGTTTTATCTGGAGGTTTTTCATGCTTATGTTCACATTTCTTTAGTTTTATATATGTAGCTTATCTTATGGACCTGTCCACTGCTGGACACAATAAATCTAAAACTGACAATTATTTTTATGTAATTTACAACTATAATGGCCTATGGGCCTGATTCATTACAGATCGCTATTGCTAAAGCATATGCAGATGGGCAATAGTTACGTACTGCGCATGCGTATGCATCTCAGCGCACGTTCGCGAAGACAATACTGTGATCACACTGCGATCAAAGAGACCATGCAGAGTAATTGACAGGCAGTGAGCATTTGGGGGTGGTGAAGGGGGGGTGGTTGGCGAAACGCAGGCATGCCGGACCAAATGAGCGTGCATAAATTAGCCAGTGTGACTGCATACACAGCTTGAGTACTTACTGCGTGCAATGAGGTTAGTTATTTCTAAGTAGGGAAAGGGCTGCTGTAATTCTGCGTGGGGGTCGATCGTACTCGATGTTACCAATGTTTATGGAGGTTTGCTAGGTATTACAGATGTGAGATAGCGGTTGTGGGAGGCAGTGGGCGTCTATGCTGGCAGTGCTACGGTATTGTGATAGCATTAATTAGCATATTATCTCAGCAGACCTGCGTGTGATTATGGAGCAGCGATTGCAATAGCGATCCTTAATGAATCAGGCCCTATGTCTCTGCCTGGTCATTTCCAGTACAAGAAACTTATTTTCCCTTTCTCCAAATTGTGTATAAATTATGAGACACAAGGAGTAATATGAGATGCAAATGTCAGCGTAATAAGAAATATATTGGTATGACAAATAGATGTATAAATGGGATGTAAGGGCTCAGAATGCCAGTGCCGGAATCCAAACACCAGTCAGAATCCCAATGCAGGCATCCCGACAGTAAGTATTGGGGTAGGGAGAGGGTTAGTGGTTAGGCACTAGGGGGAGGTTAGTGTTAGGGTGCAAGGAGGGAGGGGTAGGATGAGGATACTTACTGACAAGTGTCAGTATGCTAACCCTGCCCGGATGCCGGCTTTGGGATTCTGACCCCCGGGATCCCGAGTGTCGGCATCCCGTACCCAACCCATATAAATGCTAGGTCATAAGGAAAGTGAAAGTAGCCAAAATGAGAGCACTTACGTTATTGCCAGATATTTCCTTGGCATAGAGATCACGGGGGGCAATTTATGCCGCAAACTCCTAAAAAGAGAAAACAGACACCATGGTACCTAAATGACTCCATGAGAACATTATACAAATAAATGAGGCTGATTCATTTCATTTGGACATTGTCCTCCTCATTTTATACTCATAGAAATAAAAATATATTACAATGACATTTGAAATAAAATGTAATATGCTCTATGATAGTTACTGAGATGCAAAGATTAGTATATGAATGGGATCCATAACTAGATATTATGGCAGAGCCGTAACTAGACATTGTGGTGCCGGGATCAGTATGATTTGCGGCCGGCGGATCAAATTCCGACAGCAGAAGCCCGGCAGTGAGATCCCGACAGGTAAGTATTTTTTGTATTTACTAACCTAAGTCTCCCAGGGGGTGCCTAACCCTAACCTCCCCCCGGGGGTGCCTAACCCTTAACCCCCCTTCCCCTAGCCTAACCCTAACCTCCCGGCTGGGTACCTAACCTCAAGAACCCCGGGAGCCCCTAACCTATCCCTCCCCCCCACGGCTGTCCGCGCCCGGCTTACCTTCTATCGGTAAGACGGGTGTCGGGCTCCCGGCGTAGGTCTAATGACAGGCATCGGGATTTTGATGCTGGTCATTAGACACTTGCCGGGATTAATAAATTACGGAACTAATAGGTTACGGAAAGTGAATAATAATCTGCAGGATATTTTATTATTGTGTGTTGGAAGTGATTGCCTATACTTTTTTCATGTAACAAAAGTTAATTGATGTATTAAGTGAAGAGAGGTGTTTTTTTAATATATGTATTTTTTTATTATATGTATGGAAAGTATTTAACTGCAAGATACTATATAAATCCAAACTAGTTATCAATTTGTGGAAGTATATTATGAATTATTGGCTGATTTAATAGTGTTTATAATTATAATAAATGTAATATTTATTTTGACTAATTGAATGGCGCTTTCTTTTATGAAAATCTCATGAAACTCGTTTATGTTCTTAAATTACATTATTAACATGAATTCTGCTGTGTAGATTAAAAATATCCCCATGGTCTAAAGTACTATAGTTAAAATGGTTTATATGTCAGTATGAGGGCACTTTGATATTTAGAACCTATTTACCTGCTGCACTGGAGTCCAGTGTGTCCAAGTGACACTCACACTGGGCCCTTTCTGTGTAGGATACTGGCGCCGGACCTGTCATGTTGCCTGCCAGTACCGCCGTGTCCTGCGCGCCCATTCCTACTTCCAACAAAAAGCTCCTCTTGGAAATGTGGGAGCTGAGGAGAGATGTCATGGATTCTCTCCCATCCTTGCAGACGGGTCTGGAGGTGGAATAACCTGAGAGGGACAGGCAGGGCTGCTGCTGCAGTAAAGTAGCCGGGTACATAGCTACTAATACATAGCAGTGGCCGCTAAGTGGCAAATAGAGATTGCGTCAGGCAGCTGGTTCCACCCTCAGGGCATGTTGCACTCTGGGTCTGATTCAGAGTCACTTGCTAGATGCGATCGCTCGCACGATGTGTATACAAATTGCGTAGGCAGTGCAATCGCAAAGCAATGCATTAGCACGCCCAGCATTTCTTAGACAACGATCACATAGTGTATGCAGACACCCACCAGCCTGTTTTAGGACACCAACTTGTGCACATCATGTCCAGGAAGTGTATGCAACCATCGGTACATCGGATGCTATTGCAGCCCTTGAGGTTGACCATACCCTGCCGCAAGCACCGCGAGCACTTCAGTGTAAAACAAGCCAGGTGACGTGTACTATGATGCTGTCTTTTAATTATGCAAACTTCTAAAATGCCATTGAGATGCTCAGGCACGCCTGCGTTTGCACCTCACACACTTTTTAATGGCCAGCCCCTGTTATCACCTAGAAACGGCCTCTCCTGTCACTCACTCTGCTGGGATGTCTATGTGCAGCGAGCTAATAATACATTGTGAACTTTCACTAAGGTATGCACATGCGCACTGCTATGCATGCACACAATGCATACACACTGCATACCATCGACAGCAGCGAGAGTATCATCTTAGTGAGCGGGTCTGAATCAGGCCCTCTGTGCAGAGGCAATGACCGCAATGCCCTAGTTACGGCCCTATATTAATGGTATATGATTAACATTTAAATAGAACTAGCTGCAAATATTTCCTAATAATCTATTCTTATCTATAAATTACACTATTTTTTATTATGTAAAATTTGTAGCCATAATGCCCATTGTTACATATTGTTAAAGTGATATCAGCACAAAGTACGTACGTACATTTCATAAGAACAATGTCCCTGGAACTGAGCCTGTTGTCCTACCAGTCCGGTCCTATGGAAAAGAATACAGAAATAGTACAGTTACTATTGTGTCTGGTATATGTTGTGCATCAGTTAGTCAATGGATTATAGTTTGTAAATTTGTAAGTACCGTATATACTCGAGTATAAGTCGACCCGAATATAAGCCGAGGTACCTACTTTTACCCCAAAAAACTGGGAAAACTTATTGACTCGAGTATAAGCCTAGGGTGAGAAATGCAGCAGCTACTGGAAGTAATCCTCCCCCCTGGTAGTGCCCCCAGTAGTAATATCCCCCCTGGTAGTGCCCCCAGTAGTAATCCCCCCCTGGTAGTGCCCCCAGTAGTAACCCCCCCGGGTAGTTCCCCCAGTAGTAGTAACCCCCCTGGTAGTGCCCCCAGAAGTAATATCCCCCCCTGGTAGTGTCCCCAGTTGTAATCCCCCCCTGGTAGTGCCCCCAGTGGTAATATCCCCCCCTGGTAGTGCCCCCAGTAGTAATATCCTCCCCTTGTAGTGCCCCCAGTAGTAACCCCCCCTGGTAGTGCCCCCAGTAGTAATCCCCCCCTGGTAGTGCCCCCAGCAGCAATCCCCCCTGGTAGTGCCCCCAGTAGTAATCCCCCCCTGGTAGAGCCCCCAGTGGTAATTCCCCCCTGGTACTGCCCCCAGTAGTAGCCCCCACCCCAGTAGAGAGACGTAACGGTAATCAAAAAATAAAAAAAAACAGTTACCTGAAACCCCGCTCCTGGTCCCGACGCTGCTACCGGCTCCTCCGGCTGCTTTGCATTATGGGAGAGACGTCGTGACATCATGACGTCTCTCCCATTACCCACTGCGGGAGCCGGAAGATGGCTCCCGCAGTGGGAACAGCAGCAGCCGGAAGATGGCTCCAGCACTGGGAGCAGCAGCAGCCGATGAGAGTCTGACAGACTCTCATCGGCTGCTAATTACAACAAACACACAGCTGGCGGCACCGGCGCCTGTGTGTTTGGCACTATGTAGTGCTGACCGAACTCCGTCCAGTCAGTGCTACACACGCGGTGCAGCTGTGTCACAGAGACACAGTCTGCACCGCGGCCCGCATAGTACGCAGCTGAGTGAGGCGCCCTCCAATATGTGGCGCCCTACTCAGCTGCGTAACAGGAGAACCTGCCCTGGTCCTGGAGCATCACTCGAGTATAAGCCGAGGGGGGCTTTTACTCAAGTATATACGGTATATACCAATATTTGTTCCTGTTGTTCCCAGACCAGTCACTTCCTTTGCCTAATCTGCATTTCAGCCCTATGCAATATGTACTCCATTACAGCATATCCCCAGGCAGCCTTTTTTATTTTTTTGACATATTGCACAACTGTAATATGTACACACGTCCCAACCGTCCCAGCATGGTAACTTGTGGGGTAACTACATTTGTATTGCTGTGATAAGCTGTGATGCAGATTGTCAGTCCACAACTACAGACGTGTCCACATACATCTATCCTCCGTGCGCTACAAGTTGCGCCACATAACGCTGGAGCTTCGTGTGACTTGGCAGCGCCGAGCATCTTTTGTGCGACTTTGTACCTTCAAATGTGTCTTATTCACACAGTGATGCAAATACATAGCACAAGCATCTTCTACTGATTAAAATGATATGCAGCATGTCTATGTTCTCTGTGTGTCTGCGGGTGTATCTGCCTGCGAAACGCTACGTTACAGTGTTACAGCCGCTGACATTGTAACGTAGCGTTTCACATGCAGATGCATCCGCCCTCGCTCACAGAACATTCTGCATATCATTTTAATCAGCAGAAGATGCTTGTGCTATCTATTTGCATCACTGTGTAAATAAGACACATTTGAAGATAAAAAGTTGCACAAAAGATGCTCGGCGATACCGAATCACACCACGGCATGGGGTGACTAGAAGGGCTGTTTAACGCGCAAGGAGGCTAGAGGTAAGAGGACCCATCTGTATGATAAACAGATCCCTTAACTTTTTAATTACATGGTACAAGAATACCTGGAGGACGAGTCTCAGCTGAACATTGGTTGCTCTGGCGCCTTCAGGGATTTTGTGGGCCAGACTAAGATGGTGCGCCTTTACCTGCAGGAGGAAGGGTGACAGCATAGAGTTAGTGACTGGGCACTGCACACTCAGAGAAAACAGGGAGACAGGAGATTATGGATGGGTAACCTATGTATCCTCACACAGACATGTAATACCACAGGTGTAGCTTTTATCACTGATTTAGCCTGTAGTATATATTATTAAAATATTGTAATTTGCAGCTGAATTTCTAATATAATTTCAATATTTAATTCTATAATACTACAATGGATGACTAGATATATTATATATAATTGGAATATATTTGTTTTACTGGTTGTATTTAGAGGTTTTTCATGCCTTTATTCCCATTTATTAGTTTTATATATTTAGCTTATTTTATTGGCTGCAATTCAATTCAGCGTGCTGTTAAGTCGGAGAATGCTGGTTCTCATGACTTAACATAGGTGTTTAGTTGCGAGAATTGGCATTCTCTGACTAAAGTGCCAGCCGCAAAGCTGTAATCGGATATCTCCTCGCACTCCCAGGAGGGTGCGAGAAAAATTACTTTAGTCAGTTCAAACATCAGGCTGAATTGAATAGCTGTGGGAGCTCCCTCCCTGGGGCTATTCATCATCACTTTGAATTGAATCGTGGCCATGGACTTGTCCACTACCAATTATTTTTATTTCATTTACAATTATAATGGACTATGTTTTTGGAAGATCATTTGTATTACAAGAAACCTATTTTTCCTTTCTCATATTGTATATAAATTGTGACACTTGTGGAGTAATATAAGATGTAAATGTCAGTGTAATAAGCATTACATTGTATGACAAAGAGATATGAATACTAGGACATAAGAAAAAGGTAAGTAACCACAATGACACTGAAAGCACTTACTTCAGGTACTGCCAGGTGTTTTCTTGGCTTATGGACCACGGCCTCAGGTACTGCCAGGTGTTTTTTTGGCATGGGGAGCATGGCATCAGGTACTGCCAGGTGTTTTCTTGGCATGGGGACCACGGCCTCAGGTACTGCCAGGTGTTTCCTTGGCATGGGGACCATGGTCTTAGGTACTGCCAGGTGTTTTCTTGGCATGGGGACCAAGGGCTCAGGTGCTGCCAGGTGTTTCCTTGGCATGGGGACCACGGCCTCAGGTACTGCCAGGTGTGTTATTGGCATGGGGACCAAGGGATCAGGTACTGCAAGGTGTTTTCTTGGCATGGGGACCACAGGGAGCAGTTTGTGCAGCAAAGCCCTAAATAGAGAATACAGATACATTTGCACCTAAAGGACTCCAAGGAGAATGTAACAATAGCTAAGGTTAGCACAATATAACAATATACTCATAGCTACATATTATGGTGTATTATGATTAACATTTAAATAGTAATAGCTAAAAAATACTTCATAATAAACTATTATTATCTATAAATGACACTAATTTTACTAATTTTACATTTCTATCCATAAATCACATTGTTACTCATTGTTCATGTGATATCTGCACAAAGTACTTACACAGAGCGTCTCATAGGACCAGTGTTACTGGAACTGGGGGCTTTGTCCTTATGGGCTGGCTCTGTGGAAAAGAATACAGAAATAGTACAGTCACTACTATGTCTGGTATATATTTTGCGTCAGTTAGGCAATGGAATATAGTTTGGAAGTATAAACCCCTATTTGTTCCTATTGTTCCTGGGTCAGTTGCTTCCTTTGCCTAATCTTTAGCTGTAAACACCAGCATATGTACATACCTCCCAACCACCCAGCATGGTAACTTGTGGTGCAACTACAATTTTTATTGCTGTGATAAGTGGTGATGCATATTGTTAGTCCACAACTATGATAAACCGACCTCTTAATCTTTTCATTATAAGATACAAAAATACCTGGATGAAGAGGGTCTTTCAGCTGTACTTTGCCTTCTCCTGTAGCCTCAGGGATCTTGTGGGGGGCACACACATGGTTCCTCTCGACCTGCACAAGGAAGGGTACACAGTAGAAAGTTAGTTACTGGGCACTGGCACATTTAGAGAAAACAGGGTGACAGGAGATTATGGATGGGTATCCTACGTCTCCCCATAAATCCCTTGTTCTACCACAGTTATACCCAGTAACATACAGTAGATAAGTATTGCACAACTGTAAAGACCAGCATACGTACACACGTCCCAACTGTCCCAGCATGATAACTTGCGGGGTAACTAAAATTTGTATTGCTGTGATAAACCATGATGCAGATTGTTAGTCTACAATTATGATAAATAGAGCCCTTAAACTTTTAATTACATCGTACAAGATTACCTGGCGGACGAGCCTCAATAGAACATTGATTGCTCTGGCGCCTTCAGGGATCTTGTGGGCCAGACTCAGATGGTGCGCCTTCACCTGCAGGAGGAAGGGTGGACAGCAGATAGTTAGTTACTGGGCACTGGCACACTCAGAGAAATCAGGGAGATAGGAGATTATGGATGGGTAACCTACGTGTCCTCACACAGATATGTAATACCACAGCTGTAGCTTTTATCACTGATTGAGCCTGTAGTAAATATTATTAACATATGTTAATTTGCAGCTGAATTTCTAACAGAATTTCAGTATTTAATTCTATAATACTACAAAGGATGACTAGATATATTATATATAATTGGAATATATTTGTTTTACTAGTTTTATTTAGAGGTATTTCATGCCTTTTTTCACATTTCTTACTTTTATTTATTTAGCTAAATCTTATTGTCTGTGATTCGATTCAGCATGTTGTTAAGTCAGAGAATACCAGTTTTCGTAACTTAACATGGGTGTTTAGTTGCGAGTACCGGCATTCTCCAACTAAAGTGCCGGCCGCGAGTCTGTTGTCGGATTTCTCCTCACAACCCCAGGAGGGTGCGAGAATTACTTTAGTCAGGCCAAACATCAGGCAGAATTTATTAGCTCTGGGAGCTCCCTCCTGGGGCTATTCATCATCGCTTTGAATTAAATTGCGGCCATGGACTTGTCCACTACCAATTATTTTTATTTAATTTACAATTATAATGGACTATGTATTTGTATTACAAGAAACCTATTTTACTTTCTCATATTGTGTATAAATTGTGACACTTGTGGAGTAATATAAGATTTAAATGTCAGTGTAATAAGCATTACATTGTTTGACAAAGAGATATATAAATATTAGGACATAAGAAAAGGTAAGTAACCACAATGACACTGATAGCACTTACCTCAGGTATTGCCAGGTGTTTTTTTGGCATGGGGACCACGGGCTCAGGTATTGGCAGGTGTTTTCTTGGCATAGGAACCACGGCCTCAGGTACTGCCAGGTGTTTCCTTGGCATGGAGACCACGGCCTCAGGTACTGCCAGGTGTTTTCTTGGCATGGGGACCAAGGGCTCAGGTGCTGCAAGGTGTTTTTTTGGCATGGGGACCACAGGGAGCAGTTTATACAGCGAAGCCCTAAATAGAGAAAACAGATACATTTGCACCTAAAGGACTCCAAGGAGAATGTAACAATAGCTAAGGTTAGCACAATATAATAATGTACTCATAGCTAGATATTATGGTGTATTATGAGTAACATTTAAATAGTAATAGCTAAAAAATACTTCATAATAAACTATTCTTATCTATAAATGACACTAATTTTACTCATTTTACATTTCTTTCCATAAATCACATTGATATTTATTGTTCATGTGATATCTGCACAAAGTACTTACGCAGAGCGTCTCATAGGACCAGTGTTACTGGAACCAGCTGTTTTGTCCTTATGGTCCTTATGGGCTGGCTCTGTGGAAAAGAATACAGAAATAGTACAGTCACTACTATGTCTGGTATATATTTTGCGTCAGTTAGTCAATGGAATAAAGTTTGGAAGTGTAAACCCCTATTTGTTCCTATTGTTCCTGGGTCAGTTGCTTCCTTTGCCTAATGTGTAACTGTAAAGACCAGTACATGTACATACCTCCCAACCACCCCAGCATGGTAACCTGTGATGTAACTACAATCTGTATTGCTGCGATAAGTGGGGATGCAGATTGTTAGTCCACAACTATGATAAACCGACCTCTTAATCTTTTCATTATAAGATACAAAAATACCTGGAGGATGAGGGTCTTTCAGCTGCACTTTGCCTTCTCCAGTAGCCTCAGGGATTTTGTGGGGGGCACACACACGGTTTCTCTCCACCTGCAGGAGGAAGGGTACACAGTAGAGAGTTATTTACTGGGCACTGGCACACTCAGAAACAACAGGATGACAGGAGATTATGGATGGTTAACCTACGTGTCCCCATAAATCCCTCGTTCCACCACAGTTATACCCAGTAACATACAGTAGATAAGTATTGCACAACTATAAAGACCAACATACATACACATGTCCCAACTGTCTTAGCATGATAACTTGCGGGGTAACTACAGTTTGTATTGCTGTGATAAACTGTGATGCAGATTGTTAGTCCACAATTATGATAAACAGGCCCCTTAAACTTTTAATAACATGGTACAAGAATACCTGGCGGACGAGTCTCAGTTGAACATTGATTGCTCTGGCACCTTCAGGGATCTTGTGGGCCAGACTCAGATGGTGTGCCTTTACCTGCAGGAGGAAGGGTGGACAGCAGAGAGTTAGTTACTGGGCACTGGCTCACTAAGAGAAATCAGGGAGATAGAAGATAATGGATGGGTAACCTACGTGTCCTCACACAGACATGTAATACCACAGCTGTAGCTTTTATCACTGATTGAGCCTGTAGTATATATTATTAACATATTTTAATTGTCAGCTGAATTTCAAATAGAATTTCAGTATTTAATTCTATAATACTACAAAGGATGACTAGATCTATTATATATAATTGGAATATATTTGTTTTACTAGTTTTATTTAGAGGTATTTCATGCCTTTGTTCACATTTTTTACTTTTATATATTCAGCTAAATCTTATTGGCTGCATTTCAATTCAGCGTGCTGTTAAGACGGAGATGCCAGTTCTCGTAACTTAACATGGGTGTTTAGTTGCGAGAACCGGCTTTCTCCGACTAAAGTGCCGGCCGCAAGGTTGTTATTGGATTTCTCCTCGCACCCCCAGGAGGATGCGAGAAGAATTACTTTAGTCAGGCCAAACATCAGGCTGAAATGATATGCGCTGGAAGCTCTCTCCCTGGTGCTATTCATCATCGCTTTGAAATAAATTGCGGCCATGGACTTGTCCACTACCAATAATTTTTATTTTATTTACAATTATAATGGACTATGTTTTTGCAAGATCATTTGTATTACAAGAAACCTATTTTCCTTTCTCATATAGTGTATAAATTGTGACACTTGTGAAGTGTTATAAGATTTAGATGTCAGTGTAATAAGCATTACATTGTATGACAAAGAGATATATAAATATTAGGACATAAGAAAAGGTAAGTAACCACAATGACACTGATAGCACTTACCTCAGGTATTGCCAGGTATTCTCTTGGCATGGGAACCACGGGCTCAGGTACTGCCAGGTGTTTCCTTGGCATGGAGACCACAGCCTCAGGTATTGCCAGGTGTTTTCTTGGCAGAGGAACCATGGCCTCAGGTACTGCCAGGTGTTCTCTTGGCATGGGGACCATGGGCTCAGGTATTGCCAGGTGTTTTCTTGGCATAGGAACCATGGCCTCAGGTACTGCCAGGTATTCTCTTGGCAGAGAAACCATGGCCTCAGGTACTGCCATGTGTTTCCTTGGCATGGAGATCACAGCCTCAGTTATTGCCAGGTGTTTTCTTGGCAGAGGAACAATGGCCTCAGGTACTGCCAGGTGTTCTCTTGGTATGGGAACCAGGGGCTCAGGTACTGCCTGGTGTTTCCTTGGCATGGAGACTACAGCCTCAGGTATTGCCAGGTGTTTTCTTGGCAGAGGAACCATGGCCTCAGGTACTGCCAGGTGTTCTCTTGGCATGGGGACCATGGGCTCAGGTACTGCCAGGTGTTTCCTTGGCATGGAGACCACAGCCTCAGGTACTGCCAGGTGTTCTCTTGGCATGGGGACCACAGCCTCAGGTACTGCCTGGTGTTTCCTTGGCATGGAGACTACAGCCTCAGATATTGCCAGGTCTTCCCTTGGCATAGGGACCACAGATGACAATTTAGGCAGCAAAGCCCTAAAAAGAGAAAACCGACACATTTGCATCTAAAGGACTCCATGAGAATGTACCAATACCTAAGATTAGTATAATATAATAATGTACCCATAGCTAGATATTATGCTGAATTATGATTAATATTTATATAGTAATAGATAAAAAAAATACTTCATCACAATCTATTCATATCTATAAATTACACAAATTTTCATCATTTTACATTTCTATCCATAAATCATATTGTTACATATTGTTCATGCGATATCTGCACAAAGTACTTACTCAGAGCCTCTCATAGAACCAGTGTTACTGGAACTGGGGTCTATGTCCTTATGGGTTGGCTCTGTGAAAAAGAATATAGAAACAGTACAGTTACTACTATGGCTGGTATAAGTTTTGCTTCAGTTGTTACCTGGTGCAGGGAGGGATGCTGTGTGTACTGTTGAAAAGGGGGCATGGTCTTGTGAGCAGTGGAGCGTGGCCTTGCAGGAGGGGGCATGGCCTCGTGGCCTGAACCCTGTTGTTCAGTGCTGCTTTTTACTGGAGGGGGGGGTGCAGGAGGTGCGGACTGCCCTGTCCTGTGTGTAGTGCCTGCTCCCTCAGTGTCAGGAGCTGAGTGCTGCACTTAATACTACAGTGCAGCACCCGGCTCTTGTCACTGAGGGGGAGTCTTCGGCAGGTGACAGCCAGGTGCGGCCCGCACCCCCCTTGTGACGCCACTGCCTATTTTTTCTTATAGTTCCTGGGTTTTGCTTTCTTTGCCTAATCTGCAACTGTAAAGACCAGCATATGTACATACCTCCCAACAACCCAGCATGGTAGCTTGTGCTGTAACTACAATTTGTATTGGTGCGATAAGTGGTGATGCAGATTGTTAGTCCACATGATAAACAGACCCCTCAATCTTTTCATTACAAGAAACAAGAATACCTGGAGGACGAGGGTCTTTCAGCTGCACTTTGTCTTCTCCTGTAGCCTCAGGGATTTTGTGGGGGGCACAAACACGGTTCCTCTCCACCTGCAGGAGGAAGGATAAACAGCAGAGAGTTAGTTACTGAGCACTGGCACACTCAGAGAAAGCAGGGAGACAGGAGATTATGGATGGGTAACCTACGTGTCCTCGCACAGACATGTAATACCACAGATGTAGCTTTTATGACTGATTGAGCCTGTAGTATATATTTTTAACATATTTTAATTTGCAGCTGAAGTTCTAATAGAAAGTAAATGATCATATTCCAACCAATCTTCTAATAAGACTGATTTTGAATGTTCATAATGATTGTTTTATTTAATAGTAAATCCCTTGTTCCACCACAGTTATAAACAGTAACATAGATAAACATGTAGTTACCGCTTGGGGGCTGCTCACCAGTGTTTTGATGTGCTTGGCCTTGCTCCCATAGGTGAGTGTGCTGCGAGAGTCTTCATAGGCAGCATCCGCAGGGCTGATGTGTGTGATCATCACTATTCTGCTCCTGCCACTCAGTGCGCCCTGTGATAGATAAAGCTCTGGTTATAGGAGAGATCACTGAGGAATCCTTACACATTGTAATGAGCAGTTTAAAGATCTATTACTATTGTTTTTTTCTATGTTTGTGAGAAACAAATGATTGTACTAATTACTAATATCATGGTTGATTGCAGCCATTGTCTGAGATAAAACAGCAGAATAATGTGTTAGGAGCAACATTCCTGATGACTGGGGGTTCTGGCATGGATGCTGTGGCCACACCCCCTTTACACAGGGCTTCAGCATTTACAAATGGGCTGTGGCCACACCCCCATACACTAGTGCACACACCCCATTAGTTCCAGGGCATAATAAATTCTCATATTCCTAAAAGCTTGTATCTCAAAAAGATATCTAAGTGACTAATGCCGCTTATACATCAGCTATCGGTGTATCCAGGGGCGTATTAAAGAGGAGGAGGACTATGTTCACTCCTCATCCAGGGCCCCCTCCTCTCTCCCCGGCTGCCGTCAGCAAACTGACAGCAGCAGTAGACTCCGGGCACTAGAGTGTGCACAGAGTCTAAGCCCTTCTGCTCCATGGGAGGTTTCTGTCCTCCCTGAGCTCGCCCAAGGGAGGAAAATGGCGTGGCAGCCATTTTCGCTGGTGACTGCACACAGGGCCCTTCTCTCTTATCCCTGTCCCTGACATCAGGTACAGGTGTATGGTCATATGTGTGTAGGAAATCTCATAGAAAAAACATACCTTTAGCAGCCAGGTCAATTTGCTGTCGCGATAATTGATATGGCTGCCCGGTCTCTTGCGTAGCGCCATAATGCAGTTCCTTAGGGCCAGAAGGGAGCGGTTTATATATCCACTTTCTTTCAGGGTTTGGCCAGTGTTCTTAGTCTGACATAGAAACAGGAAAGATAATGAAGACACATCTGACTCCAGTCACAGTGTGGATGTGGTACAAACACAAACTATTGTATGATAAAACTGATTAGACAATTTACTTAAATTGTGTCCCAAGACAGTGGATATTCATTCACCTTTGTTTTAGTTAGTGATATTGGCTGAAATGCTTTTCTTACTGCATGTAATTTAACTGAAGCTACGAAAAAAAATAAATGTTATTATTAGTATCATTAATTTGATACTGGTTTATGTTATTAATTACAAAGTGACATTAATCAAAAATGTATATAATTTGTTATGAGTAAGGTCTCAGGGTGGGGGTCACTGAAATAAATGTAAGTAACCAAGGGGGAGGTGGCTGGTAACAGATTGGGAATCACTTCTCTAAGGGGAGAAAGGCCACGATTACGCAGTACTACAAACATGAGAAAAAAAAGCTATACACATGCAAGGCTCTGTTATAACTCCTTCACTACAAAATGGTGCAAAAACACATTGTATGTTCCTCTTTGTGATTGCCTGGGTTCTGTTATTGTGTTTGTTAGAGAAATTAGAGTGTAAGCTGCAATGGACCAGAGACTGATGTGACTGACAAATATTCTCTCTGTAGGGTAGAAAGTGATGACTAGTGGTGAAGCATGAACACTGCAGAAGGATAGCAAACTCATGATATGTACCACTTTGGCATTGCAGGGGAAATACAAATAAATGATAAGGTAAGATACAAGTAGTACCTGGCATGCTCGCTCTGATCCCGCCAGGTCTACCATGTACAGCCGGCCTGTGCACACTCCATCATTGCTCGTCTGCTGTACGGTGACTTGTACAACAGCATGGGAGCGGGATGAGTTCTTATTGGCAGCTGTGGCTGCCTTGGAGTGGCGCTTATTCCCTTTAGTCAGTAATGTGATGGCCTGAAAAAGAAAGTAATATAGATGCACCAACACTCTTGTGGTTACACAAAACAACTCATAAAATTACACTTGCCCATGTGTTATAGCTACAGCAGGGTCACTACACCAGCGATCACATAGTCATGGGCTCTGCTTATTAATTCACACATTAATGGGTTCTTTACAGACAACATTGCCATTTCCCCCTAGTTCAGTGCTGCAGAAGCCTTGTGGTGCCTTATAACTAAAATATGATAAAATTATTATTAATAATAATAATAATAATAATAATAATAATAATAATAATACTATAGGCAGGGATGACTAGTGGTCATGCATGGACGCTGCATAAGGGTAGCACAGACTAATGATAGTCACCTCTTCAGGACTGCTGGGGAAGAACTCTGCAAGCCCTTCTATCTTGGTGTTGCCATAGGGATACTCTCTAAGGTTCAAACATCCAGAGGACGGTCTTAGCAGATCCCGAATGGTTTCATTGTAGACCTGCAAATGTATTTAAGGTATAATCACTCTCTGCAATACAAGGAATAATCACCCTCTGCAATACAAGCACAAGTGTGTAATCCACATTTACTCTCTGGAAAGAGCATGTGCTACTTGTAGTTCTCCAGATGCTGTATATCAAGAAGAAAGGGTACATGGCAGCGGCCCATATTAACTTTCAGTTCTGCACCAGTCCTCATGCATTTTCAAAAAAGCAGAGTAGAGGGTCTTAATTTCCCCCTTAAATTGCTAACAGTTATCATCACTCTGTGTAGTTGCATCTGGCCCTCCAGCACCGGCAATAGACACACAACCCAATCTGCCTATGCATCATGTCTAATTGTGTTGCAATTTACTTGGCCTATGTATGCTCGCCGCTGCCTGTGCATGTGCAGTATGTAAATGCATATCTTATGCAAACCCCCAGAGTTCCATTTCTAAATAAGACACATACAGTAGATTATAAACCAAGCACATATTCCTCACATACTTACCTCAGCATAGGACACTGACACTGAGAACTTATTCTGCCCTCTCTGCACCTCGATGGTCTTATATAGATCTTTCAGAGTGAGAAATATCACTCCGGGCTCATGACCATTGCCCATCATAGTAAAGGTCTTCCCGGTGCCTGTGATAAATATAAAGGTATTTAGCATACACTCACTGACGTTACAAGAAAGAATGGCAGATATGTAATTATACAATGTATCATGTCAGTAATGAACAGTAACAGACATCATGTGACTAAGCCAATATTCATCAGGATGCTGCTCATCAGGTAACTCTCTCAGGGATGTCACCACTTGTTAGTGAATGGATAGACTGTGCACTATTGTATGTTTGTTTTGCCCATCAAATACTGGCTCCACATTTGGTGATGGGTGCACCTATTCCCTGGTCAGTGAGAGTTAGAAGCAGTGGTAACCACAGCCTATCACAAGCTGACAATATAACCATTAAAATGTAAACATCATTTAAGATACTATATCAAAATCTAAAATTTGCACTTTTGGGGCTTTTTATTAAACACAAAACAACATTGTAACATAGTTATGTGATTCAATACTTTTACCTGTACACCTGTATAGCTATAGTGTAATATATTGTTAGACTATAGACCAAATCTATAACAATATTTTGGTAAATGAGATTTACCTTCTAACTACCACACTTGTCACCATTCTCATGCTATTATCATGCCCCAAATAGAACAGTTATCCTTATGAACTATGACTTGTGCCCTGATTGGATGTTATCAATTAAATGTTACTCTATTATACTGTATCTATCATCAATAGACTGAGGATTCAGTGCTCATACCCAGATTGTGCCATGTACCTAATGCCTCACTTTCTGGAACCACCTAGATAATTGCACAGCCCGTAAGGAAACTACTAGCTCACAATTACTAACAATACAGATGGTCCACGTTTTACCACCACTCATTTCACCAGCTTACTACTTTTACACATACAATATAAATAATTAGACTTATGTATTAATAACATTAATATTACCTGTTGGGCCATACGCAAATATAGCAGCACTGTATCCCGAAATGATATCATCCACTAGGTTCTTCATTGTGGACTGATAGACATGCTCCTGAAATGAGACACATTTATTGATGCTACATAAGCAATCATGAAAACAATGTAAAAATATGCTCTATACTGAATAAGAATTGGCAGCTGTACAAGCATTAATGGCTGATGCTACAGTCACATATGATGATAAATTGTTCTCATGCGCTATTTTACTTCCTTTACCAGATGCGCATGAGCAGCGCTGCCATATGTATAATGGGTGTAGGGTGTATGGTGCACATGGGCACCTGAATCCAGAGGGGTCCACACCGCACTCAATACACCCATTGTATGTACTTACCATGCAGCTACCTCAAAATAAATCTACCTTGTGGTGCCATTTTCCCAGAGATATACAGTATGCGTGCACAGTATCAGAGACTACACCTTGCATACAATGGTTTGGGGGGGACCCATTCAGAGACTGCACACAGGGGAATCAGTATGATTTATCGCCAGCCACCCCTCCCTTAGGGGTGCCCAACCCTAACCTGCCTCCCAAGTGCCTAACCCTAACCCCCCCTTCGCCGCAGCCTAACCCTAAGTCTCCCGGGAGGGGTGCCTAACCCTAACCTCCCCCTGGGGGTGCCTAACCCCACCTTCCCCGCAGCCTAACCCTAAATCTACAGGGGGGGTGCCTAACCCTAACAATCCAGGGGGGGCTAACCCTAAGTCCCCGCCTGGGAGCCCCTAACCTAACCCCCTGCGGCTGTCCACACCCGGTCATTAGACAGTCGGGATGCTGACGGTCGGCATTTAGACCATCGGCATCCCGACTGCATCCCCACACAGGAACCCTCCTCTCATAGAATGTCCCTGAGTACTGTATTATATATACTATTAACTTTTATTATTCATTGTAAATATCTCAGGATTACAATCACCTGGGTAGCTGCTTGATCAAACACCTCATTAAAGGTGAACGTCCTCTCCCTGGTCCTGCAGCAGCGCAGGACATCATCAGGATCCTCGCCAGGGTCCTGCAGTAGTACTGTCTGTAAGGAAAGAGAAGACATGTTCACTATATTTCACCAGGCTCTACAAGCACCTCTGCGGCTGGAGCAGAAGATCTTAAGTCCAGTTTATATTAATGGATAAAAGCAAAGTCACACATGGGAACGTGATCTGGGAGTATAGAGTCATATTTGTCAGCATTTCAGCACAGTTTCCAGGAACATTCTGCTGATATCTATATAAACTCTTCTAGTCATTGGTTCTTTGGCCCTTAAGACATAGAATGGTCTAACTCATAAGCTTGGCGGTCTTTCCAACAGTAAGTGAGACATATTATAATAATAACTTATTGGTTTGTGTCTAAAGTGGTTCTCAGCATAACCTCCTTATTGGAGGGAATTGTTACTATCAATAACATATGTACATGACATCCCTACTTAACCGAGAACCCTGGATTGGGCAGATAGGGCAAGATGGAAGATGTTGTCCTGCCTCTCTGCAGTATAAACATAGACACATATTTTCCTCACACTATCTTCAGAGGATATAGCAATAGCTGGTGCTGCATGTGCAGCCTAGGGGGGTGTAATCTTGTAGACCAATAGGAAGCCACAAGCAGAGAGATCACCACTTTCTACTGGTCTGTGGGGTCACACCCCTGTCTGACAAACATATTCAGCTGGTTAGTAAGAGGGAGGAGCAGCTTAGGAGCCCTGTGATGGTGTTTTGCAGCAGGCCCAGCATTTGCATAGTCCAGCAATGGTCCATGATTTCCCATTTCTTGTGCTCTATCTGTGCAGCAGGTCATTACTCTGATTTGCTTATGGGTATATGGGGACCGTGGATAGCATTCCACCTTTGATACACAAAGCAAAACATTTTCTTTTTATCATATTTATAAACACAGAGCTATAAACCATGTGAGAAATCAAATAAATAAATGTATTGGTAAGAAAACAATTTTATAATTGTGTTTAATGTTAAACTAATTCAGTTGTTTAAACTAAAATAATGTTATTAGCATTTTCTTACCTGCGGCCCGAGCTGGTGTATAATGCATCGGGCGCTGCTCTTAGCTTCTGTCCTATTAAACGGACGGATGCGTAGAGCGACCTGTGAAATAATGAAACAGACATAAGAACAATACAGAATTTTTAATGCCAAGATAATCTCCCTATAGTGGCAAAAAACAACTGATATTAAGCAAAGCAAAAAGTGATATAGGTGCACTTCCCATTGTATAAAAGCATTTCACAATATTTTTGCTTTTATTTGAAATAATTTGAAATCAGAACCTTGACATAAATATTAGAAAGTCTGGAAAGCTACTAAGCAAAACATATATTAATAGTAAATACAAAGAAAAAGGGAGTTTTTAAAACTAATGTATCTAACTCTGAACTTATATGAAATCATATAGCAGTGACCTATTACCATTACCCATCAGTAATACAGTGAGTCCATGGCTCTGTAAGAGATACTTACAGTCATTTGATGGTGCTTAGGATGGTTATTTCCCGCCTTCTTCATCGTAATATCATTTTATCCACTCAGAAATGAGAAGAAAAATATCTGTACTGTCACTAGTCCAGCAATATCAGATATGACACAGGAAGCCTTCAGCTGCCTTGTTATACCCATCACACCTTCAATAGTGGCATCATCAGCTGCCACTATGACATCACTAGGTTCCATGGCAGGGGGGGGGCACTGCCATGTATCTCAGGCAGGGCATTGAAGGTTAATAGGAAATACAATGTGATGACTACATGTCAGTAAATAAAAACACATAACTGGGATGAGCAGAAATGTAATCATTCCACACAGCAGTGATGTGTATTATCTGTGCGTTGTGTGTGTCTGTGATACATTCAGGACCATACTATGCATCTGTGGAAATATATACAGAATGAGCCTCATGTAGTGTTGGATGTACTATTGTTTTGAGTCAGATACACATTTTCATACTGCATCTACATACTATAAAATGTGCATATACACCTGTATTCAAATTTTGGCACCTCTTGTACTTATGATTTCTTAGGCCCTGGAGCAGTGGCATGAAGAAGGGAAGGAAAGGGTGCGTGTTCTCATAATAATGACTGATGCAGACCTGAAGGTAGATACACCTGCCTGGAGATGTATCTCTTGCGGTGGCTTTAGTGCTGGTGCAACCATACACAATGACATACCTCCCAACATGACCCTCTCCAGGAGGTACACAATGCTCTGGTCCTGGACTTCCCTGGTAAGAGGTGGGGCTGCAGCGCAGTTCAAAAGTCAAATAGGGGAGCCACACCAACTGTCATTTCACATGCTGCCAAACATCACTGGCTGGGACTCACTGCCAGTTGATGTGACTCCCTTATTTGAATTTTGGACTGTACAGCAGCCCCACCTCTGGAGCCGTTACCAATCATAAGTTACCAGGGAAGTCCAGGACCAGAGCATTGTGTTGTGATGGTGACAACTAGCAGCACCAGCTTGTCACTGCTTATTGGCTGATTGTGTACTGACCTCTCCAGCTGAGCTTTAATCATTAGCATCTCAGCTATGTTATATCAGGTCATCAATTCACAGTGATGTGCAGTGAGGTAAATGGCTGGGGATGCACTGGCTAGCAGTATATAGTGCTGGAAATTTTGTGTGTTTTGATTAGGGATGTGCAGACCAGTTAAACAGGCGAGGCAGTGCCTCACCTACCATACACTTTTTACTCCAGAGTTTTGACTATAAAAAATAATTAAAATAATACAAAAAAGATCTATATAATATTATTTTTAATCTTTCTTATAATATTTATAGTCAAAACTCTGAAGTATGACAGGAAAGGCTCTGCCTCACCTGTCTCACCTCATGCAGTACATGACTATTTGCTCACAAAGAGCAAAATTTACTAAGCGGCGATTTGACTGCGGTTTCTATTCTATTCTAAACTCCAGAGGTTTGGTGGCGGGTTCTATTCTGTTCTAAACCTCGGGGGTTTGGTGGCGGTTTTGCAGCAGTTTCTAAATGACAGCCCTGTTCTATTCTATTCTAAAATGTGTTTTGACTGTGGTTTGGCAGCGGTTTGGCTTTCTGCAGATTTACTAAGGCCAAAACCGCTGCAAAACTGCCATCAAAACACATTTTAGAATAGAATAGAACAGGGCTGTCATTTAGAAACTGCTGCAAAACCGCCACCAAACCCCCGGGGTTTAGAATAGAATAGAAACCGCCACCAAACCACCGGGGTTTAGAATAGAATAGAAACCGCCGTCAAACCGACGCTTAGTATATTTTGCCCAAACACTGGAAAACAGGTACAAATAGTTGTTCAGACAAATTGTTTAAACCAAACTAATTGAATCAATTTGATCAATCATTTTTGTCCCTTTTCCAGTGTTTAAGACCATATGGTTGATTGTCATTTGATTCTCTGATAGACATCCGCATAGCAATACCACCGCTGGCTAAATTATTGGCTGAGATACATTTATGCTTTTCATATCTGGTTTTATAATGCAGTTTGGATGGTGCAGCATGCGGTATAGGGTATTGCAAATCTCAGTACTTAGGATCCTGTTTGAGTTTTCAGCCTCCAAACTGCAGGATAGTAAATATTGTGGTTTCAATCTTAAAACCTCATCTAATTTATAGTAGTTGTCAAACCACACAATAAACTATCGCTTAGTAAATGAATCCCTTGGTCTACTAAAATGCCTTTACCAGTATGGAGGTGCACTCATGTACAGTATGGGTCAAAAACTTAGATGTCATTGCTCTGTGTACATCATGACATCGCCATGTGTTGAGGGGTATATCCAAAACTTTGAAGGCCCCATAGCAATATTTTGAAGGTGCTCCCTCCCAAATGCTCATTCCACACCAGTTGTTAATTTTATGACCCATAGTAATACCCACATTTATTTTATGTCCCATAGTAGTGCCTAGTTAATATTATGCCTCATAGTGCCCTAGATAACTTATTATATATTATTAAATTGTATATCCCATCTTAGTGCCTAGTAATATTATTACCTATAGTAGTGCTCTAGTTCAATTTATGCCCCATAGGAATGCCCAAGTTCACATTACACCTACAGTGCCCCAATATTATTTTATGCAACATTGTAGTGCCACCATTTTACAATATGCCACATCGTAGTGCTGCCAGTACAAATTATGCCAAACAGTGCCCCTAGTACATATTATGTCACAGTGTCCCCAGTTCATATTATGCCACATTGTACTTTTCCCAGTTTATATTATGCCACATATCTCACTACAGCCCCAGCTAACTCTACAAAGGCAGTAATCAAGGAGAAGCCTATTGTATAACAGTGTGGAGCTCAAAGATTAGTTTACCTGTGCCTGTGTGGGTAAAACAAGAGCATGAGAGATGGATCATATCAGTGTGGAGCATTACTGAGAGGGAGAGATAGCGATCACCACCTATATAAGCTCTGATAAGTTCCTCTTATCAAGCTGGGCAACGTGTCAATTGTTTAGAGGGCATGGTTGACAACAATATGGCCTGTATCCAGGGCTACCTAAGCCTCTGGGTCCCATAGCAATGGCACCCTCTGGACCCTTTATTGCTACACCCATGGACGCCTATAAAGGAAGAGGTAGAGATTGGGTTGGAGGAAATCTTCACCTATGGAAGAAGGACAGAGGATTAGGGATCATGCTATCCAACAATATATCTCCTCTAAGTACAACATAAAATTACATATAAAGGCTAGTGATAGATGTGGCAGGATGCGCTAACTCTGCCACCCTGTCTGCGGAGTGAAAGGTGGTTTTACTGAATGCTCTGGGGGTTCCTCTTACCATAAGTAACCTGCTATTATAGAGCACTCCTACTGCTGTTCAGCGGGCAATTGACACTCACAGCAATTTAGCATATAATAGCCATTGTGCAGGATTTTCAGGAACAGTAGTTGTTATAAGTTAATAGTAATACTTTACTATGCATTATTCATTAATGATAAAAATATGCCACACACACACCACACACAGACACACACACACACTCCAGAAGGAATATATGAATGTGTTTTACATGGGGCTCTGCTTCATTTTATTCTGCTTTGTACACACATGCTGGCAGTGTGTAATCAGTCCTCTGTCCCTTTAACTAGTCAAGACTCAATCACTAATCTTGCATGTGCATCAGCATGGACCTATTTACACAATTTTACTCAGAGTGGCAGAATGTGTTTTTTTCCCTGTGTAGGCACTGCCAGGGTAAGGGGGACTTATTGTACAATCCATCGGCCATTATACCCCTCTCTGAGGAGTAGCGTGGAACCATGGGGCCCGGAGAAAGTGCATATCATAGCGCCCCCCTCTGTACTGAACTGTGCCAGTGGAGTATGGCCAGTCTGTAGGGAAATACTGAAGTGAAGAGAAAAACAGCAAACAGTGGCAGTATCACGCTGGGAGTAGATGTCCAATTGGGGGAATAGAATGCTTTGATGATCTTAGGGTACTGCTTTATTTCTGTATAGCACTGATCATTTAACTTAAATTGACAGAATACATGTGCTAGAGTAAAATTCCACAGGGTGCACAGCTTATTACTGTAATTACTGCCCCAAGCAGCTTTCACTGGCGTGGGAACACCTATGGGAAGCTCCCTCTTTGCAATTTACATTACACCTATATTAATGTGAGCAGGGGTGTAGTGAGGGTGGCTGCAGTGGAGCACCTGCTCCATACGCCTTCTCCGACAAGGGTGCTGGAGAACAGCCATCAAACGAACAGCAGAGCACCTGCTGAGCTGTGCGTGAAACACATAAAGAGATCAGTGCCTCCAGACAGTGGGCCATGGGACCTGATTCAGACACGGTCACTAGGTTGCGCTCGCTCGCTCTGAGCGATTTTTGTCCATCTGCGCATGCGTATAAATCACAGTGCGCGTGCGCAAGCCACTCTTTGCGATCTGATTTTGGTTGCTCGTAAGCCACTTTCAGGTTGCTGCTTTGAGTGACAGATAGTGCCGTTTGTGGGTGGTAACAGGGGAAGGTGCTGGTGAACGGGGGAGTGGATGTGCGAACGCAGGCGTGTCAGGCCAGCAAAATGCCATTTAAAGGGCGTGCATAATTAGCAACGTAGCGTCAATGTACACCTGCATGTATTTCTGCCTGCACTGTTCGCAGTGCTTGCGGCGGGGAAAGGCAACCTCAAGGGCTGCGAGCAGCTCCGATGGCTCTCAATGTTACCGATTAATCCTACAATTCCCGGAGATGACGTGTGTTGCGAGTGGAAAGGGGGCATCTTTATACACTAGCGAGCGCTCATTGCCGTAGCTCGCTAAGACATAGAGGGCATCCTTACGCGACGCAGTGTGAGTGCTTAATTTAAATATCCGGCCCCTTTTTGCTTGCAAGTGAACGCATCTTGCGAGCGGGTCTGAATGACCTCCTTGGTGCGGACGGAGCGGCGGTTGTGGCCACGCCTGCAATATGGAGGCACTGATCTCTTTATGTGCTTCATGCTCTGCTCATCAGCAGGTGATTCCCACCCCCACCCCCCTAATCTAATGGATGATTTCCAGCACCCTGAAGCAGTGTGAGGAGGGAGAACTGTGTGTGTGTGTCTGTGTGTGAAGAGGGGTATCTAAGTGAGGAGATCTGAGTGAGGGGGGAGCACTGTGTGTGTGAGGGTAGGGGGGAGAGCTGTGTAAGGGGAGGTGAGCTGTGTAAGAGGGAGAGCTGTGTACAGTAAGGGGGTGAGCTGTGTAAGGGGGTGAGCTGTGAAAGGGGGAGAGGTGTGTATGGGGGTATGCTGTATAAAGGGTGAGCTGTGTAAGGGGGAGACTTGTGGAAGGGGGTGAGCTGTATAAGGGGAAGAGCTGTGTAAGGGGGAGAGCTGTGTAAGGGGGTGAGCTGTTTAAGGGGGTGAGCTGTGTAAGGAGGAGAGCTGTGTAAGGGGGTGTGCTGTGTAAGGTGGTGAGCTGTGGAAGGGGAGGTGAGCTATGTAAGGGGGTGAGCTGTGTAAGGGGGTGAGCTGTGTAAGGGGGAGAGCTGTGTAAGAGAGAGAGAACTGTGGCGGGGTCTGAATGAGGGGAGATTGTTGTGTGTGTTTGAGGGGAGTAGATATGTATGAGAAGGAGGAATATCTGAGAGAGTGCGGAGAGCTGTGAAATAAATGTATACACTGTATGTATTTATATATACATTAATATGTAGCCCTGAGGTAGTATTTTGCATAGGGTCCTCTGCGATCTTAATCTGGCTCTGGGACTGAACAGAAGGTGGGAAAGGTGGAGCCATGGGCAATAACAAAGAGGGAGGAGGATGCAGTCCCCTCCCATCATCACCACCTTTTTCTCCTCTTTTCCACCTCTGAGGTGGCTCCCACCTACCACCCTGGCCCTGACATCAGACCGGTTTATCATGAAGGAGAGCTCATGGCAGCTGTGTCCCTGCTGCTGATGGGAGGCCTGAGCTAAGTGCTGATGCTGAAAGCCTCGGTCATGGCACCCGTGACTGGGAGAAGCCTGAGCAGTTCCCACGATTTTTTTTATCAGAAACTGGCCCATGCACATGTGCAAACAGTTTGCATTATATACGCTGTTAGCAGAAGCTACTGATGGATGTACAGGCTAATTTTACAATACAGACGTGCCCCGGGTACTCTCGGTGCGTGCCTGCACTGTTGGACCTCCTCTATGCTAGCCTTAGGAGCTACTTAGGAGCGGAAGACATAAAACAGAGCAGGTATAGTTGAGGTTTGGGGAAAGGCAAAGGGTCGTTCAGAACGCCACAGCTATGGGGGTGTATGCTAGTGGAGTTCTGATATTGCTAGCAAATGTGCGGCATGAAAGGCATGAAATCAGCCAATATTCATTTACCTGTGCAGTATTCAACGATGAATAATTGAGATCAACCATGACTATGTGACCTACACTGACTCCGGCACAAGAACGTCTTCTGTAAGCTCTAGTGTAGCAACTTGAATTTCTTTTCCAGGATGTTTAAATTATTTTATTCCACTATAGCAGTGCCAAGAATTATCATCTATTAGGTTGAAGAAGCAAACAAAACGTTCTCCAACATTGTAGGAGACTCTACTGGCTTATGGGATGTAATTTGGTCTCAGTCCCAACAAGGAAATCCCAGCAAGGGCTTTAACATAGTCATCGAAATACTGATGCCTATGTTAACCCCGAGAGGATGCCAGACTGAACGTCCTCAGCCGGGATAAGTATACACTTAACCGGGGATGGGGGGTTAGGTGTAGGCACCCCCAGGTGGACTTAGGGTTAGGCACCCCCCCAGAGAAGGTTAGGGTTAGGCCAGGGGAAGAGGGGGCTAAGTTTAGGCACTTGGGGGCAGGGGGAAACCCCCCGGGAGGGTTAAGTTTAGGGTGCGGAAGGGGGGTTTGGTTTAGGCACTAACAGGGGGAGGTTGGGGGGAGCAGATGGCTGTGTGTTGTGGTGGATGTGTTGTGGTAGAACAGAAATACTGGAGGCTGGATGGATGGTGGAAAAAACAAATACATTTATTTGTATCTGTGTGTGCACATAGAGGGTAGTAGTTGCTCAGTAGGAGGCACAGTGCTCCTGGAAGATAAATGTCTCTTAGATCAGTGGTTCTCAAACTCGGTCCTCAGGACCCCACACGGTTCATGTTTTCCAGGTCACCCAGCAGCTGCACAGAGCAAACATTACTTGCTGGTGCATTTGAATAGATCCACAGGTGGAACTAATTATGTCACTTGTGATTTTGTGAGGAGACCTGGAAAACATGCACTTTTTGGGGTCCCGAGGACCGAGCTTGAGAACCTGTGTCTTAGATGGTTCGTGGCAGCACACACTGGGCCTGATTCAGACCCGCTCGTGTATAGCAATGGCCAAGCCATCGCTATGGGTCTCGCTACAAAGGGGGTGTGCTGTCGATGTTGAGTGACAGCAAGCCCCCTTTGGTGAGTGTGCCAGGGGCGTTGCTGCCCAGACGGAGGCGTACCCATGGGAATGCCTACCATCTGGGGCCGGCCCCACTGACATCACAAGTGATGTCAGTGGGAGTGCTTTTGGCTTTGACAGAGCCAAAAGCACTCCAAGGCTTGCGGCAGACGAGACCCTACCACAAGGTCTTGACCATCGCGACCATCTTTTTGGCTGCTCGCTATAGCTGTGGGTGGTCACCCACAGCTATGTGAGCGGCCAGGAGGCCACTCTAAAAAAAGAGAGGGAGGGCACTGATTCAGAGCGAGTGCTCTGAAAGAGCGTCTGGCTCTGAATCAGGCCCTCTGCCCAGTTGTTGGTGATTTGGGGTGACAGGGCATATCCACAGTGTGGGGAGTAGGGTCAACCCTTTCAGGGGGCTCCTTGTCATGTGGTCCTGACTACTGCATGCTTCCCTGCTGGACCTATGGTCAACAGACTTCTGAACTGGGATGCCCTGTTGGAGGTGATCAGGGGTGCTCCCACTTTGCGGCGTCCCGCACTGGTGAGGAGAATGGGTGTTGACCTACCGGTAGGTGCCCAGGTCCGTTGGTGTAGGATCAGTTCTTCTCAAAGTCCAGTATGATGCTGCGGTGGGGGACGTGCACTGTTTCAGTGGCTCACGTCCGTGAATGCAGTGCAGGTGAAACCTGTGCTGCGTGTGGTGGTGTGGTGAGCGCGTGCAGCGCTGTCTTTTGGCAGAGGCTGGGGCTGGTGTGAGTGGCGACCAGCGTCCAGTTAAGCACCGCTGCTGCCATTCAGGTGCCCGGATTGGGGCGGATGTAGATACAGGTGGGTTCAAGATGGGTAGGTGTCTGGGGGTCTCCAATGCGTTTCGGCACAGGTGCCTTCTTCAAGGAGGTTCTGTAAGCTGCTGCTTCCCAGCGAGTTGCAGGTACATATTTAAAACGGCACCCAGAGTCAGTATAAGCCCAGCGTGCTTTACACTGACTCTGGGAGCCGTTTTAAATATGTAACCGCAACCCGCCCGGAAGCAGCAGCTTACAGAAGTCACTGCTTCGTAAATTCTCCCCTTCGTCCCTTATGTTAGTTATCTGAAAATGCTGAAAAGATTTGACTAAAAAGAAACATCCCAAGGTAGTTGAATGGACACCCATTGTGAGCTGGCATTCCAGTCATTGAAACAGTCCTTAATACTTTCCAGGGCTAAAAATGCCTTGCAATAAAACTTTGCTGTGCAAACTAATGCGTTTCAGTATGGCCTTGGAGCAGTACTTAGCCAGGAGGGGCCAAATGGGCAGGAGGACCTTGTGGACTATTAAGCAAAAAAATTCTATAATAGCAAGTGGGACACATACTATAACACTATAAACCAGCTACCCCTGTACGAATAATATTATACTGCTGCCCCCTGTACATATAAACTATACATATGCCCCCCCTGTGCAAATAGCACTATACACCTGTCACCACAACCATCCCTAGTATATCAAGACTTACCAGTCTTGGTTAGTTCACCTGGCCTCAGCCCTCCATCTGAACCAGCAGCAGCCAGATAGGATCGGCCAAGGTGGTGCACGCACTCATCATGCTACCAGATTCCTTTTGTGCTTGTCCAGGCTGCAGCGCAATCTTCCATCGGGGATCCTGGGTTGTCAGAGATATCCAAGTACAGACAGCTGGCACAGAGCTCCCCTGACTAGCAGCCACTGTATGGTGAAAGTAGTCTGTGGCAGCCAGCAGCCTGCCTGTGCACGGAGTGCTGAAGATGGGTACTGGATGCTCCTCCTCCCCCCATTGTAGTGGCTGGTGAGCATAGCAGGTTCCATCCCCAGGGCAACCCACACTATGCAGCGGCCTCAACCTTAGTTTTGCCCTGGGTTTCCTAGTACAAAGCATAACATTGACCACAGCATTTGAGAAACTCATGGCCTTCAGGAGGGCTGTCTCAACAGCCACCTCATCAAAGCCGGTAAATGAAGATCCTGATGTAGAAAAGTGCCTTGCGAGAGAAGATCCAACCTTAGGGGAAGCCACCAATGTGGTGCCACCAACATGCATCTGAGAACGGCATCCCATGCCCTTGATGGACAATCTGAAATGACCAGGGTGATGATCTTGGCCTCTAGTTTTGGCTTGCGGTTGACACAAGGCAGTAAGAACATTGGAGGAAAGAGATAAATTAATGGGAAGGTCCAAGGGACTGATAGTGCATCCAGTAAAAAAACACTCTGGTCTCAAATCCTGGAACAGTAGCGGGGCATCTTGGGATTCAGATGGGACGCAAATATGTCTATGGAGGGGTGGACCAAATAGTTCATGAGCTGTTGTACATCTTGATGGCTGAGATAGTCTGCCTCAAAATTTTTTACTGTCGGAATGTAGACTGCTAACAGAGTTGGGAGAACCGTTCTGCCAATCAGAGGCTTCTGCTTACTTCTTGCATGACTTGAAGGCTCCTTGTACTTCCTGGATGATTTATGTAGGCGATGGCCCTGGCTTTGTCTGAGCAGACTGTAACCAGAAGGCCTTGTAAATTGCCCGCATTTCCAATATATGGATGGAAAGTTGGGATTCCGGGTCCATCCAATGGTCCTGGAAGGTTATCTCTAGAGTGACTGCTCCCTAACCCTGGAGGCTGGCATTCGTAGTGAGTAGAGTCCACTCCCAAATGAGAAATAAACATACTTCATCCAAGTGAGAGGTCTGAAGCCACCAGAGGAGCGAGACAATAACCTCAACCGGGACTTGATCTGAATGTGAGATCTGTTCCACTTGGTCAGAATTTCCGATTGGAAGGTCATGGAATGGAACTGGGCAAACTCTACCATTTTGAAGGTACTGTAGAGACCATTTTGCCTAGAACAGTCATGCAGAGATGTGCCAACTCTCTCTATAAATGGAGAATAGATTGTATCACATTCCAAAAGGAACAAGTTATACTATGGGGCATATTCAATTGGGTTTCGTAAATAGCAAAAATCCCGCACCTGCGAAGTTTTACCTGCAGGTGCGGGATTTTTTCTATTCAATTAGGTGCGTGTTTTTAGCATTTTCGTGTGATTTTTCTCAAAATCTTTATTTTTTGGGAAAATCACTGGGACTTGCTCTGGGACCCCGGCTGCACCCCCTGAGGACTAATTAAGCAATTGGAAGTATCCAATTAGCTTAATTAGTCCATAATTACTCACCTTCTGCAGCTCTGTCTTCTGCATCTTCTTCATCCAGCGTCGGAAGCCGGGTCCTCTGCTGCAGGGTGAGTATGGGAGTGTTTGTAAGTGTGTATGAGTGTTGTGTGTGTGACCCCCCCCGGTGTGTGGCCCCCCCAGTGTCTGTGTCCCCCCCCTGGAATTGGCACTGGGAGAACTACATCTCCCAGCAGCCCTTGCCCCTCCCACCAGCTCCTGGAGCTTATCAGCAGCCCCCAGGGCTCGCAGCAGCCCCCTCTCCAGTGAGAAGATGGAGAGGAGGCCACAGGGAGCCGCGGAGACCACCGGAGACCCCCGGCCAGGTAAGTGAAGGTTTTTGCTTTTCAACACTGAAAACCCTGCAACCATTTTGCGGGCATTGAGAACGCACATACCCATGGTATTCCAAAATTGGCCGTGAGGTTTTTTACCTCGCTAAACCTCGCGTCCAATTGAATATGCCCCTATAGGAGAAAAACCCTCTGGACTAGAGTGTCCAAGAGGACCCCCAAGTGTACCATTTGCTGAGAAGGCACAAGGCTGGATTTGCACTAATTGAGGAGCCACCTGTGGGACTCAGGGGTCTGAATTGTCAGGTTGAGGTGTTCCTGCAGAGTATCCACTTACTGGGCTGCAATGCAAAGTTTGTCTAGATAAGATTTTATCCGAATCCGCTGAAGTTGCAGAGTGGCCGCCATTACTGACATTACCTTGGTGAACAGCCAAAGAGCTGCCGATACCCCAAAAGGCAAGGCCCATATTCATATTCAAGAAGAACACAAATCAGAAAAAGCTTTGATGTCCATCCCAAATTGGGATGTGTAAATAAGCAAAGTCATAACAGGGTGTAAGATCACGCTGTGTCAGTTCGTCCCCTTACATCATGTGGAGGTGGCGGGGCCAGCAGCACCAGTAAGTGCAGTGCTAGTTGGAGCATCCTTTGATTGCAGGAGGTTGTGGTCTCTTCATATTCCTGGGTTCATGCACTGGAGCAGCTGGCTGTGGAGGAATCAGCTAGGCACAGGAGTCTTGGAGGGAGTCCTTAAGAGGGGGAGTAGACAATGGGTCCAGAAAGGGAATACACAGATTTAAGGCCAGTTTGAATCTTCCTGTCCGTAGTAGAGTCCTTTAATGAGGAAGCTGTAGGGATAGGTAATGTGGAGCTTTTAATCAATCGCGTAAAATGGGAACCTACTGCTGGGGAGCCTCCCATTTTGTGCAAGGAGACTCCTTGGCAAGTGCAGAAGACATACCTGATGTAATATGACACATTGTACATAGTCCGTCCTGGACAACATCCTCCTCATTCAAGCTTGCTGCCCTGGATTTGCATCAGAACAATGTAGGTGCAGTCGCTTGCTTGCTACTTTTACCTTTGTCAGGGCCGTATTAAAAATGGGGCGGGTGGAGCTGCAGCTCCAGGCCCCCAATGAAAATAGGCCTACGGCATCTCATGCAGAAAGTGCTGAAGGAAAATATTTTTTCCTGTCTCTACCAGTGGAGTGCGGACATCAGGAGATCACCAGCCTACTCAGCCCTGAACAATTCAAAAGCTCCGCCCATCCAGACGAGTGCCAGAAACAATGAACATTTACTTGAGGCGCTCCAATAGAAGCCCTGCACATTAGCTTTACCTGCTCATTGGTGCTCAAATCTTCCCCACCAACCACCAGAAGCACACCCATTCCCCCTGCTCATCAATGTCCCCATCACCCGAAGCTCCGCCCATCACGCTGGGTGCACCAAGCTCTGCCCCCAACCAACCGAAGCTCCATCCCCAACCGACCAAAGCTCCACCCATTCACCCTCAGCAACTTCGCCAAGCGAGAGAGCTCTTGCTGTAGAGATGCAGACTAGGCAGAGCTGCCTGCTGCACGAGGGTGGGAACATGCAATACCAAAGATCTTTCTCACAGGTCAGTGCATACTTACGGACTACTGGAGGCAGCCAGGTCAGCAAGGCAGGAGTCGTGGGGTGGCAGAAGTGGACAGTGTGGGGGCATGTCAGAGTGATCATTTCATTATGTCCCCACCCCCAGGACCATCAACAGCTCTGCCGGTGCTCAGTACTGGGAGGGGGCATGGCCAACTCAAGGAGGTGTGGTCAGACCTCCTTCGAAAAAATATAATATATTTGTGACCGCACGCATCACACAGAGGGCGCCAGTGTAGGGTGGGGGGGGGGGCGCCGGCATAGCAGACGAGTGTGTATATATTTTCACAGTTATGCGCAATATCACGTCATTTACACGGTTTAGGCAGGTAGCAACTCAGGTCTTCAAAATGAGCGTGTCCTTTTGGATACGCTGCAGTCAATTAGATCTGGCTGTGTCAGACCTCATCCTGATGCCAATGAATTGCCCCACTTTAGTTCAGCCGTCTCATGCCGCACCAGTAGGTCTCTGGTGAGGAATGGTGCTGTGCTGCCAGGATGACCCCCAATAGGTCCCACTAACACAGAGCGGGGGCAAGCCTGCTGGACCAATAGTTGCCTACCCTTGCCATATTCAGTGGGGATGGGAGACTATTGAATTCCCATTGCTTGCCCCAGACTCTGTAAAGCAGCTCTGGAAAGGCTGCCTTATCATTCCCTTTGTACTCCTCATTTGCTCCCCAGTGGTGAATGTTTTTGGGCGCTCTGCCTTTTTCACTGTCGGTGCGGAGAAGCAGCATCAGCTGGCTCACCTCAGTAAAAAATAGGGGTGAGCGGGTTCGGATTTCTGAAATCCGAACCCCCCCGAACCCCCCCGATCCGAGTCCGATCCGAATCAGGCTCGACTTTTCCCGCCTGACTCGGATCTGAAATCGAGGCAAAACGTCATCATCCCGCCTTCCGAGTCTCGCGGGTTTTGGATCCTATATAAGGTACCCGCGTCGGCGCCATTTTCTCACTCGGCTGTGGACAGTGAAGAGGGAGGGTGGGAGTTAGGGCTGTGTAGTGTAGTGTAGTGTAGTGCTGCTGTTGTCCACTACTTCAAAGTCCATAGGGGCTTGCTGTGTTGTGCTGTGCTGCTGTTGTTAATAGGGGCTGTGTCCACTACTTCAAAGTGCATAGGGGCTGGCTGGACTGTGTTGTGCAGTCAGTTCTCCATAGGGGCTGTGTCCACTCCAAAGTCCTGTGCAGTGTCCCAGTCCTAAAGGGGTGCTGTAGTGTTGTCCAGGGGGTGCTCTGTCCATCAGGGGTGCTCCCCCCAAGTGCTAAAAAAATAATATATTTTCTGTGTTTGTGAATTGTGTGCGCAGTAGCCGCACGTGCATCAACAAAGTAGTGCCAAGCGTGCGCCTGTGTCATAAGTAAAGGGCCGGCTGGCTTGACCGTTAAAGGATGCTGTAACCCCCGAAAGTACACTCCAATCCAAACCAAAAAAAAATATTTTCTGTGTTTGTGAATTGTGTGCGCAGTAGCCGCACGTGCATCAACAAAGTAGTGCCAAGCGTGCGCCTGTGTCATAAGTAAAGGGCCGGCTGGCTTGACCGTTAAAGGGTGCTGTAACCCCCGAAAGTACACTCCAATCCAAACCAAAAAAAAAATATTTTCTGTGTTTGTGAATTGTGTGCGCAGTAGCCGCACGCGCATCAACAAAGTAGTGCCAAGCGTGCGCCTGTGTCATAAGTAAAGGGCCGGCTGGCTTGACCGTTAAAGGGTGCTGTAACCCCCGAAAGTACACTCCAATCCAAACCAAAAAAAAATTATTTTCTGTGTTTGTGAATTGTGTGCGCAGTAGCCGCACGCGCATCAACAAAGTAGTGCCAAGCGTGCGCCTGTGTCATAAGTAAAGGGCCGGCTGGCTTGACCGTTAAAGGGTGCTGTAACCCCCGAAAGTACACTCCAGTCCAAACCAAAAAAAAAATTATTTTCTGTGTTTGTGAATTGTGTGCGCAGTAGCCGCACGTGCATCAACAAAGTAGTGCCAAGCGTGCGCCTGTGTCATAAGTAAAGGGCCGGCTGGCTTGACCGTTAAGGGTGCTGTAACCCCCGAAAGTACACTCCAATCCAAACCAAAAAAAAATTATTTTCTGTGTTTCTGAATTGTGTGCGCAGTAGCCGCACGTGCATCAACAAAGTAGTGCCAAGCGTGCGCCTGTGTCATAAGTAAAGGGCCGGCTGGCTTGACCGTTAAGGGTGCTGTAACCCCCGAAAGTACACTCCAGTCCAAACAAAAAAAAAATTATTTTCTGTGTTTGTGAATTGTGTGCGCAGTAGCCGCACGTGCATCAACAAAGTAGTGCCAAGCGTGCGCCTGTGTCATAAGTAAAGGGCCGGCTGGATTGACCGTTAAAGGGTGCTGTAACCCCCGAAAGTACACTCCAATCCAAACCAAAAAAAAATTATTTTCTGTGTTTGTGAATTGTGTGCGCAGTAGCCGCACGTGCATCAACAAAGTAGTGCCAAGCGTGCGCCTGTGTCATAAGTAAAGGGCCGGCTGGCTTGACCGTTAAGGGTGCTGTAACCCCCGAAAGTACACTCCAGTCCAAACCAAAAAAAAAATTATTTTCTGTGTTTGTGAATTGTGTGCGCAGTAGCTGCACGTGCATCAACAAAGTAGTGCCAAGCGTGCGCCTGTGTCATAAGTAAAGGGCCGGCTGGCTTGACCGTTAAGGGTGCTGTAACCCCCGAAAGTACACTCCAATCCAAACCAAAAAAAAAATTATTTTCTGTGTTTAGCCGCACGTATATATCAAATCGATATAACATAAATGGAGGACCAAACTTTCTCCGATAAAAATAAAATAGAGAAAGATCAAGAACCACTTCCTCCTAGTGCTGAAGCTGCTGCCACTAGTCATGACATAGACGATAACATGCCATCAACGTCGTCTGCCAAGGCCGATGCCCAATGTCATAGTAGAGGGCACATAGAATCCCAAATGGCAAAGTTCAGGAAAATGACCTTGAAAAAGACATTTAAATCAGCTGAAGAGAAACGTAAACTTGCCAATATGCCATTTATGACACGGAGTGGCAAGGAACGGCTAAGGTCGATCCCTAGTATGTTCATGACTAGTGGTTCAGCTTCACATGACGATGGAAGCCCTCCTCCCACTAAAAAAATCAAAAGAGTTAAGCTGGCAAAAGCACAGCGAAGAACTGTGCTTTCTAAGAAGATATCACAAATCCCCAAGGAGAGTCCAAGTGTGGTGGTGGTTGCGATGCCTGACCTTCCCAGCACTGGACGGGAAGAGGTGGCTCTTTCCACCATTTGCACGCCCCCTGCAAGTGCTGAAAGGAGCACCCACAGTCCACTTGCTGATATGCAAATTGAAGATGTCACTGTTGAAGTACAACAGGATGAGGATACTGGTGTAGCTGGCGCTGAGGAGGAAGTTGGCGAGGAGGATTCTGATGGTGATGTGGTTTGTTTAAATCAGGCTCCGGGGGAGACAGTTGTTGTCCGTGGGATGAAAAAGCCCATCACGGTCATGCCTGGGCAGAAGACCAAACATTCCACCTCTTTGGTCTGGCAATATTTCTATCCAAATCCGGACAACAACTGTCTTGCCATATGTACCATATGTAAAGGTGAAATAAGTAGGGGTAGGGACGTCAACCACCTAGGAACATCCTCCCTTATACGGCACCTGCAGCGCGTTCATAAAAAGTTACTGTCAAGTTCAGAAACTTTGGCTAAGACCGTAAGCAGTCCAGGGACACCTAAATCCCGTTGTCCTGTTGTATCCAAACACCTGCAAACCACACCGTCAACTCCCTCCTCGTCAATTTCCTCCTTAGTCAGGATCGGAAGTAGTCCTGCAGGCCATGTCACTGGCATGACTGACTCTCCTATCCGGGATTCCTCTGGAGGATCCTGCATTGCTACGCCTACTGCTGCCGCTGCTGCTGTTGCTGCTGCTGGGAGTCGTTCATCATCCCAGAGAGGAAGTAGGAACACCACTACTTTTACTAAACAATTGACCCTCCAACAGTCCTTAGCGAGGAGGATGAAGTACGACAGCAGTCATCCTGAAGCAAAACGTATAACTGAGGCCTTGACTGCTATGTTGGTGTTAGACGTGCGTCCGGTATCCGCCATTAGTGCAGTGGGATTTAGACAATTGATGGAGGTAATGTGTCCCCGGTTCCAAATCCCGTCTAGATTCCACTTCACTAGGCAGGCGATACCGAGACTGTACAGAAACGTCAGAAAAAGTGTCCTCAGTGTCCTGAAAAATGCCGTTGTACACAATGTCCACTTAACCACGGACATGTGGACAAGTGGAACAGGGCAGACTAAGGACTATATGACTGTGACAGCCCACTGGGTAGATGTATCACCTTACGCAGCAACAGCAGCAGCGTCACCAGTAGCAGCATCTCAGAAACGCCAGCTCATTACAAGGCAGGCTACGCTGTGTATCACCGGTTTCAGTAAGAGGCACACCGCCGACAACCTCTTAGAGAAACTGAGGGAAATCATCGCCCAGTGTCTTACCCCACTTAGACTCTCCTGGGGATTTGTGATATCTGACAACGCCACCAATATTGTGCGGGCATTATATCTGGGCAAATTCCAGCACGTCCCATGTTTTGCTCACACAATAAACTTGGTGGTGCAGAATTTTCTGAAAAGCGACAGGGGCGTGCAGGAGACGCTTTGGGTGGCCCGAAAAATTTCTGGCCACTTTCGCCATTCAGCGACTGCGTGCCGAAGACTGGAGCGCCAGCAAACACTCTTGAACCTGCCCCGCCATCACCTGAAGCAAGAGGTTGTGACGCGGTGGAACTCAACCCTCTATATGCTTCAGAGGATGGAGGAGCAGCAAAAGGCCATACAAGCCTATACATCCACCTATGACATAGGCAAAGGAGGGGGTATGCACCTGACTCAAGCGCAGTGGAGAATGATTTCCGTGTTGTGCAAGGTTCTCCAGCCCTTCGAACTTGCCACACGTGAAGTCAGTTCAGACACAGCCAGCTTGAGTCAGGTCATTCCCCTCATCAGGCTTTTGCAGAAGCAGCTGGAGAAAGTGAAGGAGGAGCTAAGACGGAGCGATTCCGCTCGGCATGTGGGACTTGTGGATGAAGCCCTTCATTCGCTTTGCCAGGATTCCAGGGTGGTCAATCTGTTGAAATCAGACCACTACATTTTGGCCACCGTGCTTGATCCTAGGTTTAAAGCCTATGTGGTGTCTCTCTTTCTGGCCGACACAAGCCTGCAGAGGTGCAAAGACCTGCTGGTGAACACACTGTCAGCTGAAGCGGAACGTGACACGTCAACGGCTCCTTCTTCATTTTCTCCCACAACTGGGGCTGCCAGGAAAAAACTTAGGTATCCTAAGCAACCCGCTGGCGGTGATGCAGGGCAGGCAGGACCAAGTTTGGACATCTGGTCCGGACTGAAGGACCTGGCAACAATTTCTGACATGTCTACTGTCACTGCATATGATACTGTCACCATTGACAGAATGGTGGAGGATTACATCGGTGACAGCATCCAAGTAGGCATGTCAGACAGTCCATACCTGTACTGGCAGGAAAAAGAGGCAATTTGGAGGCCCCTGTACAAGCTGGCTCTATTTTACCCGAGTTGCCCCCCCTCCAGTGTGTACTCCGAAAGAGTGTTTAGTGCAGCCGGGAACCTTGTCAGCGAAAGGCGTAGGAGGTTGCTTCCACAGAATGTGGAGAAGATGATGTTCATCAAAATGAATTATCAGCTCTTCCAGGGAGACCAGCCTCCAGAAGGTACAGAGGGACCTGTGGTGGTGGATTCAAGTGGGGACGAGTTAATACTTTGTGAGGATGAGGATGTACACACTGAAGAGGGTGAGGAATCGGTGGATGAGGAGGATGAGGATGACATCTTGCCTCCGTAGAGCCAGTTTGTGCAGGGACACATTAATTGCCAGCTTGTTTTGTGGGGGCCCAAACGAACCAATCATTTCAGCCACAGTTGTGTGGCAGACCCTGGCGCTGAAATGATTGATTTGTTAAAGTGTGCATGTCCTGTTTATACAACATAAGGGTGGGTGGGAGGGCCCAAGGACAATTCCATCTTGCATTTCTTTTTTTTCTTTGCATTATGTACAGTTTGGGGCCTAGTTTTTCTAACTGCCATCCTGTCTGCCACTGCAGTGTCACTCCTAGATGGGTCACGTGTTTGTGCCGCCCACTCGTGTCGCTTAGCATAGTCATCCAGCTACCTCAGTGCAACCTTTTGGACATAAAAACACTATTGTGAGGTGTGAGGTGATCAGAATAGACTGGAAATGAGTGGAAATTAAGGTTATTGAGGTTAATAATAGCATAGGAGCAGAGAAACCAACAAATTCTGTGATTTTAGTTGTTTTTATGCTTTTTTAAAAAAAAATACAGATCCAAAACACAAAACCCAGAACCCAAAACACGGAAGGGTGGTTTTGGCAAAACCAATCCAGATCCAAAACACGAAGAAAGATCCAGATCCAAAACCAAAACACAAAACACGAAAAGTGGCCGGTGCACACCCCTAGTAAAAAAGCAACTTCAAGGACCGGGCGGACATCTCAAATCTGTCATGGTCTTAAAGTATGAGGAGTGTAGTAAGCTCAGGTGCACATACTTTGGTAAGCTTTTAAACTTGTATCCTCCACCACCCACTCTCCCCGCACACACACATTCCGCTGTCAGTGGCTGATGTGTGCCACATGCTGGCATTCCGACTGATGTCCTGCAGAATTGTTGTGATATGCATTTCCACAACAGCTGTGTGTGTAGATTGGGGTTTCTAACTTGGGGGGCGATTTAATTCAACATGAATTGAATAGCGCCGGGAGCGAGCTCCCTGAGCTCTTCAATTCAGTGTGCTGTGTGGTCGGAGAATGCTGGTTATCGTGCCTATCGTGACTTAACAAGGGTGTTAAGATGCGTTAACCGGCATTCTCTGAACAAAGTGCAGGGCGCGTGGCTGTTAGCGCCGCGCTAAGCAGAAAAACATCTGCACGCCTGGCACTTTGGTCGGATTTCTCCTTGTATCCCCAGGGTGCGAGAAGAAATCCTTAGCGCACCCAAACAGCACGGTGAATTAAATAGCTGCGGGAGCTCCCTCCCACGGCTATTCAACTTTGCATTGAATTGAATAACCCCCTTGGACTGATACAGCAAATCCCCTGATAAAGTGACTTCTCCTTTTCAATGTGGCATAATGTGTATCTCTCACACCATGATTTTGCATTATGTGTATTTGGGGTAATGCAATGTGGTATAATGTGCATCGGGGGCACTATGTTGTGGAATAATGTGTATCTGAGAGACAATGATGTGGCATAATATGTAGCAGAGGCACTATGATGTGGAATAATGTGTATCTGGGAGACCATGATGTGGCATAATGTGTATTCGGGGTAATTCAATGTGGTATAATGTGCATCGGGGGCACTATGATGTGGAATAATGTATATCTGGGAGACCATGATGTGGTATAATGTGTTTCGGAGGCACTTTGATGTGGCATAATGTGTATCAGAGGCACTATTATGTGGCATAATGTGTATCGGGGGCACTTTCATGTGGCACAATGTGTATCGGGGGCACTACGATGTGGCATAATGTGTACTGAGAGAACTATGATGTTGCACAATGTGTATCGGGGATACTACGATGTGACATAATGTGTATCGGTGGCATTATGATGTAGCACAATGTATCGGAATACTACAATGTGACATAATGTGTATCGATGGAACTATGATGTAGAACAATGTGTATTGGGGATACTACACTGTGGCACAATGTGTATTGGGGATACTACACTGTGGCATAATGTGTATTGGGGCAATAAAAACAATGTTAATGATCATTTTAGCATCCTCAGTGTGTCGTTATTTAAAAATCTCTGGTGTAAGGAAAGAGGAAAAGCGAGTTTTGGCAGCGGGGAGGACAGTTGTATGTGCATGTGGCTGTATGTGCATAGATTTGATTCTTCTATTTTGCCTGTGGAAGATAATATAAATACAAATTGAATAGTGGATGACTTAACTCTTAGCCAGGGCCATCCAATCTTCATCTCTAATGCTGGCCATACACTAATGCGATTTCAGGCCGATCGCCCGATTTTCGATGCGCCGTACGATGAACCGTGTGGAAATCGTGTGGTTTTTAAGGTAGGATAAGATGAGATGCGCGCTCCCACAGCTCTTAAAACGTATCGTATGATCAGATGTGCACCCCATATTATCCATCGTATCGTGTGCAGATCATGCCGTGTTTTTGTGCATGCGATGCATCGTGCGTCCGAGCGGCGTCATTTCAATAACTTTTTCCTGATGAGCGTGTGAGGCACGTGATCAATCATACGACAGATCGTGTGCAAAAAAAAACAGATCGTGCAGCCGGGACTGCCAGGTAGCTCCGGGGAGTTCAAGGGAAATCGTAAGGTGAATCTTATCTTATGCTGGTCATACTAGTGTATGGCCAGCATAATTGTACTCTGCCCTGCAAACCTGATGCATGCAGTCTGTGTATATGATTTATTGCTCCCCTTGTGTCCTAAACTACCTGCAAACATATTTAGGGTGAAAGCTCTTTTTTGTTTGTATACAATTATATTCACTGATTAAATAAAGCATAAGCATTGTGTTTTACAGAAATGTTGGTTACGCTATTGTTTCGTTATTTATCATAAACTGTTTTACACAGGGCTGGCCCTAGCCCAAAGTTTTTGATAAGCGAGTATATTTTATGGCGCCCCCCCTATGCAGTGCCCCCGGTAGTGGCCCCCCCTGTGCAGTGCCCCTTGTGCCCCCAGTAGTAAGCCCCTTATATAGTGCCCCCAGTAGTAGTCTCCCTATGCAGTGCCCCCAGTAGTGGTACCCCCTATGCAGTGCCCCTTATATAGTGCCCCCAGTAGTGGTCCCCCCTGTGCAGTGCCCCTTATATAGTGCCCCTAGTAGTAGTTCCCCCTTGTAGTAGTCCCCCCAGTGGAGGTTCCCCCCTTATGCAGTGCCCCCAGTAGTAGCTCCCCCTTGTAGTGCCCCCAGTAGTAGTCCCCCCCTTGTAGTGCCCCCAGTAGTAGTCCCTCTCTTGTAGTGCCCCCAGCAGTAATCCCCCCCCTTGTAGTGCCCCCAGTAGTAATCCCCTCTTGTAGTGCCCACAGTAGTAATCCCCCTTTTAGTGCTCCCAGTATTACTCCCCTTGTAGTGCTCCCAGTAGTAGCCCCCCTTGTAGTGCTCCCAGTAGTACCCCCCTTGTAGTGCTCCCAGTAGTAGCCCCCCCTTGTACTGCCCCTAGTGTGTAGCCCCCCTTGTAGTGCTCCCAGTAGTAGCCGCCCCTTGTAGTGCCCCCAGTAGTAGTCCCTCCCTTGTTGTGCCCCCAGCAGTAATCCCCCCTTGTAGTGCCCCCAGTAGTAATTCCTACTTGTAGTGCTCCCAGTAGTACCCCCCTTGTAGTGCTCCCAGTAGTAGCCCCCCTTTGTAGTGCCCCTAGTAGTAGCCTCCCTTGTAGTGCCCCTAGTAGTAGCCCCCCTTGTAGTGCTCCCAGTAGTAGCCCCCCTTGTAGTGCTCCCAGTAGTAGACCCCCCTTGTAGTACTCCCAGTAGTAGCCCCCACTTGTAGTTCCCCAGTAGTAATCCCCCCTTGTAGTGACATAATAAAAATAAAAAACACTTACCTGAAACCCCGCTCCTGCTCCTGACGCCGCTATCAGCTCCTGCGTCATTCCTCCTTGGCCGGGCCGCGTTGCATCATGGGAGAGATGTCATGACGTCTCTCCCATTACCCACTGCGGGAGCTGGAAGATGCCCGGCTCCGGCAGTGGGAGCAGCAGCCGATGAGTCAGTCAAACACACAGCTGCCGACGCCGGCAGCTGTGTGTTTGGCACTGTGTAGTGCTGACCGAACTCTGTCCGGTCAGCGCTACACACGCGGTGCAGCTGTGTCACAGAGACACAGACTGCCCGCAGCCCACATGGTACACAGCTGAAGCGCCCTCCACTATATGGCGCCCTACGCAGCTGCGTACCATGCGTAATGGGAGAACCGACCCTGGTTTTACATTATGATGGGACCCTGAAGCTGTGTAGGACCTCAAATTTTATAAATTATGGGTCCCTGGGACTCACATAATGTACTGTACTTTTCGTGTCGGTGCGATCATTGTATGTATGTATGTCATACATGCCTACCCTCCCGGTTTTCGTGGGAGGCTCCTGATTTTTCACCCCGGAAGGGTAGGCAATTCTCCCGCATTCCTAGAATTAGAATTTCTGCGGCGATCGCAGGTGTCCGTGCAGGGGACGGGACTTAATGATGTGATTCGCGTCATCTGGCTCTGCCCCTATTTAAATCTAAGCCAATCGAGGGCATTTTACCACAAGGGGGCGGGGTTTAATGACGTGCATCGTCGGGCCCCGCCCACATCGCCACCCACCTGCCTCTCCCCCCAAGGCTTCTCCCGGGGAAGAGACAGCAAAGGTAGGCAACCCTGATGTATGTAAAGATAGATAGGTAGATAGATAGATAGATAGATAGATAGATAGATAGATAGATAGATAGATAGATAGATAGATAGATAGATAGATAGATAGATAGATAGATAGATAGATAGATAATGTGTGTGTATCTATATTTGTGCATACTTCATATAAGCGATGAGGGGACAGAGATTTAAGTGGTTGATGGTAGGCAGTAGCTATGCCCTCCATGGTGCTAGCCACACCCCACAGTACAGACCACACACCCTGTGTATACCACACCCCCATATCCGAATTTCCACCGCTTGCGGCATCACACAATAGGCCCTTCAGAAATTTCAGCTCCAGGCCCATCTGGACCTTAATCTGGCACTGACCTTTGTTAGACATAGTCGCAGAGTATACACTAATATCATACTTGCCAACATTTCGGCAGGGGAATCCGGGAGGGGGCTTGCAGGTCCGTCCAGCAGGGAGGATGGGGGCGGGTCAAATAGGCGGAGCGGGGGCAGGCCGACGCGATCGTGTCATCGTGGCCCCGCCCCCGCTTTATAATGCCAATATTACTGGCATTATAAGTCAGGGGATGGGGCTACGATGACGCGATTCAGCACGAATCGCGTCATCACACCCCCGCACCGCCCACTTTTACGGATGGCACGGGTGTTAGAGGGGTGCCGGCGTCCATTCCGGGGGACTTGCCTAGTCTTGCGGGGTGTCGGGAGCGGCACCCGATTTTCGGGAGGGTCCCGTCAGTCTCGGAAGAGTAGGCAAGTATGACTAATTTGCAACAGAATACACCAAATACATAATGCGTATGCAAACACTATTATGCGACTGAATACACCAAATACAAATGGGTATGCAGACGCTATTATGCAACAGTGTATACAAATGGGTATGCAGTATAGTGATCCTGCCTATGCTTAAATAAACTGCAGGATAGCACAGCACAGAATATGGTACTGTGTAGAGTGCAACCAAACAGTATGTGACAGCCTTCACATTTATAAGTAAAAGTGAAGTATAGTAGACCTTGAATATACCGGTATCATAGGGTTATAGTGAGAGGAAAGGGAATCGCATAGGCTGACAGATTAGAAAAATCATACAGATAGCGCTAGCAAAAGTTACATACTATGCAGAAAAACACTAACTGCAAAAGGGCGCTACATTCAACTACTCATATGTAAAGTCTGGTAGGGTCTAAATAACCTGACTCCTGGGAGAGGTATGTAGGGGGACCGGACCCAGCGATTTCCAGAGAGAGCTGTGGCTGAGCCTGCAGAAAATGGCCACCAGAGACCTCTGGGGGGGCCGGGTCCGAGGAGGAGAGCAGCTCAGAGCTGGGTGGAATGGTGCCTTGAGGTGAGGGAGGAGCCGCTGTAATAGGGAAAGCTGACCTCCCCTAGCTGATTTTTGACCACGGGGACGCTGGATTCCCACACCATATGCACCCTATCTAGTGGATCATGCGGTCGAGGCCGGTGTTCACTCTCAGCACCTCCGAAGCCTACCGCAAGCAGTAACTCGCCTTACTTGTCCCCTGAGTCCGAGTTGCAGTCTGGGGTCCTCCACGGGGGCGGCTAGCAAGATCCCCTGGAGCCACGCCAAAAGTACCAAGCGATGCTGTGGAGTTGCAGCGCCCGGAGGTGTGATGGAGTGGCAGCACAGACGTCCCTAAGGACAAACGAATAATTTATGAACAGTGCTATAATATTTAAATTATGATACGTAATGTTACAAAATTGGTTCCATAATCTACTGATAGGAGTTGACATCTCCATTGAACTAGCTGCTTATTTGACAGCGCCTACTGAGTTCCCCTTTCCCCATTTTCCCTTTATTAATCTGTGCTTTGCTAAGTCCTTAAGGACAGTCTGATGATGAACACTCAGTAATAAAGATAAATAAAATTAGAAAACTTAAAAATAAAGCTTTGGGCTGCATAAAGCAGCCACTATTATACAAGGTGATCTGAGCTCTTGACGGACACCAAGCAAACTGATTGGCCTCAGGCTCAGGGGCGGGGTTTAGGGGGGAGGGACCGCTGCATCCTAACAGTTGAAAGCTTAACTGTTTGGTGTCTGGTCCTTATCAACCACCTACACCCCATGGTATCCCTGTGGATCCCTATGGACCCTGAAGAAGAAAGACAACAGTATATTGGTGGCTGTTGGTCCCGGGGGGGAAGCAGCCATCATGCAGAGACTGAGGTAAGGGAGCCGGTGACAGGCACTGCTGCTGTTGGTTACAATGCGGCTGCACCAGACATGTCAGACTGACAAGTGCAGGGGTGGTGGCCACGGCTTTTGCAAACTGTGGTTTCCACTAGTGTTCAGTAAAATAATGACATCAGAGACATCCTTATTAATGCTAATTCAGTCTGTGTAGTCACCAGGAACCAGTGCCGTATGCCTCTGTGATATTACTTGTTACTGGTAAATTAGCAACTACCTTCTCATGAATATACAGTGGTTAGCACTACTGCCTTTCAGTGCTGGGGTCATGGGTTATATTTGAACATGAGTTCTATATGTGTGTGGTTTATATGTTCTCCCCATGTTTGTGTGGTTTCCTCCAGATGCCTTGTCTTCCTTCCACAGTCCAAAATCCTACTATGTATTAGTGTATTTGTGGGGTGGGAAACGTAGATGGTACGATCCCCAGGGCTTATGCACGTCTTGCTGCTAAATGTGAAGACCTCAAGTTCTAAAGGTCTTATCATCTCTGCTGGTAATGCCCTAACATAAACCTTATGAGATCTAAGTATGATGCTATGTAACAAGAACATAATAAAATAAGGTTACAATGAAATTCAATTGTGAAACGTAATGAATTGAAACCATTAAAATCACCAAAGATGTTTATTTAATTGGTAAGATGTAATTTGATAAGTGGCCGATGGTGTTAGTTGACAAGCAGCAAGGTGACGGCTTCGGCCCAAGCGGATCTTTTCATCACCTTCTATGGGCACATTCCAGATGGACGACAGAATGTGCGCTACAATGAGCTGTAGTCTTGATCTAAAAGGAAATCAAATAAAGTTTCAGATCATCAATTCATAGGAAGAATTAAACGTTTATGTTTTAACAATAGTGAGAATACTCTAAAAATAACAGCAATGAAAGGAAAATATAACCAGAATACAATTCCCCAAAGAATTCTAATGAAAAGTATGTAATGACAAAGGGCCTGATTCAGAGCCGGACGTTATTTGCGAACGGTCGTTCAGAAAAAGGGGCCGGCTATTTAAATTGAGCGCTCGCTCTTTGCGGTCTGTTGACGCCTATATGTCTGAGCGAGCGAACGAAATATGCGCTCGCTATTTTGTAAAGACGCCCCCTGGCCGCTCGCATCATACGTCATCTCCGCTATTTGATTAATCGAGTACATCGAAAGGCGTATGAACTGCTCGCAATGCTTGTGGTTGGATTTTCCTACCGCAATCATGCGAACATTTCAGGCTAAGAAACAACCATGTGACGTGGCCGATGACGCTGCTTTGTTAATTATGCACACCCTTAAAACGCCCGTTTTGACCTTTTGGCACGCCTGCGTTCGGATCTCCACTCCCCGTTTTCAAGCACCTTCCCCTGTTACCACCCACAAACGTCTCATCCTGTCACTCAAATTAGCAGGCATTCGCTATTTTGCGAGCACACAATTTCCGACTGCAATGACTGGTTCGCGCATGCGTATTACAACCCATACGCATGCGCAGTTGTGCGAACATCGCTCTGAACGAACGTGCGGCCGCTTACGAGCGGCTCTGAATCAGGCCCAAAGTTCTCCTGAGTATTTGAGACACTATCCTAATAGACCTTGTTCTATAAAACTGTCTCTTAAACCCCATGGAGTGGTTGTGGATATGGGCCCTCATTCAGAGCCGTACGCTCTGAGCAGAGCGCACGCTCTGAATGAGGGCCGCCCTCCATAAAAATGGAGCGTCCTCCTGGACGCTCGTATAGCTATGGGTCACCACCCACAGCCTATACGAGCGTGCAGTTTGATGGCCGCGATGGTCGTGACCATCGCGACCATCGAAACTGCGAGCCGGAGCCTGCAGTTGAGGTTTTCAACCGCAAGGCCCGGAGTGATTTTGGCTCTATCATAGCCAAAATCACTCCCACTGACATCACTAGTGATGTCAGTGGGCCGGCTTCTGACGGTAGGCGTTCCCTTGGGAACGCCCCCATCAGGGAGGCACGCCCCCGGCACGCCCACCAAAGGGGGCGTGCTGTCAATCAACATCGACAGCACGCCCCCTTTGATCAGACACAACGAGCGAAGGACTTTCCTTCGCTCGTCGCGTCTGGCGCATGCGCACGACGGAGCTCCCTCCGTCGTGCGCATGCTCAGTGCAGACCATCGACCCACTTGCAAGCGGACAGCCGCTTGCGAGTGGGTCTGAATCAGGGCCATGGTGTATTAATGTACATATCATATAACTTCACCTGAGTATACTGAAGAATTGTTACTGATATACTAAGATCTGCTTTATATATATATATATATATATATATATATATATATATATATGTTTGCAATACACATGCTTAAATAGTTACAGTTATGGAGAAATTAAGATCTACAATATTGATCAGAATGGACTCATTAGTATAGTAGCCAAAAGGAAGGAGGGCCCTGCTAGTGAGAGCTTACATTACATTACATTCAAAAGGGAAAAGATTGAAGTAGTGGCACAAGGGGGTGACATGAAGATTGTAAGGATTTGGGGAGGAGGTGACAATGGTAACTACTCTCACATCCCCAAGGGCAGTATTAATTAAATAGAAATAAAGGAGCATATTTTACTACAAGGATAGTTTAATTCTAAAACATTATAACGAATGACTAAATATATGATATATTATTGGAATGTAATATATTTTTTTCCAATTTTATCTGGAGGTTTTTCATGCTTATGTTCACATTTCTTTAGTTTTATATATGTAGCTTATCTTATGGACCTGTCCACTGCTGGACACAATAAATCTAAAACTGCCAATTATTTTGATGTAATTTACAACTATAATGGCCTATGGGCCTGATTCATTACAGATCGCTATTGCTAAAGCATATGCAGATGGGCGATAGTTACGTACCGCGCATGCGTATGCATCTCAGCGCACGTTCGCGAAGACAATACTGTGATCACACTGCGATCAAAGAGACCATGCAGAGTAATTGACAGGCAGTGAGCATTTGGGGGTGGTGAAGGGGGGGTGGTTGGCGAAACGCAGGCATGCCGGACCAAATGAGCGTGCATAAATTAGCCAGTGCGACTGCATACACAGCTTGAGTACTTACTGCGTGCAATGAGGTTAGTTATTTCTAAGTAGGGAAAGGGCTGCTGTAATTCTGCGTGGGGGTCGATCGTACTCGATGTTACCAATGTTTATGGAGGTTTGCTAGGTATTACAGATGTGAGATAGCGGTTGTGGGAGGCAGTGGGCGTCTATGCTGGCAGTGCTATGGTATTGTGATAGCATTAATTAGCATATTATCTCAGGAGACCTGCGTGTGATTATGGAGCAGCGATTGCAATAGCGATCTTTAATGAATCAGGCCCTATGTCCCTGCCCGGTCATTTCCAGTAGAAGAAACTTATTTTCCCTTTCTCCAAATTGTGCATAAATTATGAGACACGAGGAGTAATATGAGATGCAAATGTCAGCGTAATAAGAAATATATTGGTATGACAAATAGATGTATAAATGGGATGTAAGGGCTCAGAATGCCAGTGCCGGAATCCAGACACCAGTCAGAATCCCAATGCAGGCATCCCAACAGTAAGTATTGGGGTAGGGAGAGGGTTAGTGGTTAGGCACTAGGGGGAGGTTAGTGTTAGGGTGCAAGGAGGGAGGGGTAGGATGAGGATACTTACTGACAAGTGTCAGTATTCTAACCCTGCCCGGATGCCGGCTTTGGGATTCTGACCCCCGGGATCCCGAGTGTTGGCATCCCGTACCCAACCCGTATAAATGCTAGGTCATAAGGAAAGTGAAAGTAGCCACACTGAGAGCACTTACGTTATTGCCAGATATTTCCTTGGCATAGAGATCACGGGGGGCAATTTATGCCGGAAACCCCTAAAAAGAGAAAACAGACACCATGGTACCTAAATGACTCCATGAGAACATTATAAAAATAAATGAGGCTGATTCATTTCATTTGGACATTGTCCTCCTCATTTTATACTCATAGAAATAAAAATATATTACAATGACATTTTAAATAAAATGTAATATGCTCTATGATAGTTACTGAGATGCAAAGATTAGTATATGAATGGGATCCATAACTAGATATTATGGCAGAGCCGTAACTAGACATTGTGGTGCCGGGATCAGTATGATTTGCGGCCGGTGGTTCAAATTCCGACAGCAGAAGCCCGGCAGTGAGATCCCGACAGGTAAGTATTTTTTGTATTTACTAACCTAAGTCTCCCAGGGGGTGCCTAACCCTAACCTCCCCCCGGGGGTGCCTAACCCTAAACCCCCCTTCCCCTAGCCTAACCCTAACCTCCCGGCTGGGTACCTAACCTCAAGAACCCCGGGAGCCCCTAACCTATCCCTCCCCCCCACGGCTGTCCACGCCAGGCTTACCTTCTATCGGTAAGACGGGTGTCGGGCTCCCGGCGTAGGTCTAATGACAGGCGTCGGGATTTTGATGCTGGTCATTAGACACTTGCCGGGATTAATAAATTATGGAACTAATAGGTTACGGAAAGTGAATAATAATCTGCAGGATATTTTATTATTGTGTGTTGGAAGTGATTGCCTATACTTTTTTCATGTAACAAAAGTTAATTGATGTATTAAGTGAAGAGAGGTGTTTTTTTAATATATGTATTTTTTTATTATATGTATGGAAAGTATTTAACTGCAAGATACTATATAAATCCAAACTAGTTATCAATTTGTGGAAGTATATTATGAATTATTGGCTGGTTTAATAGTGTTTATAATTATAATAAATGTAATATTTATTTTGACTAATTGAATGGCGCTTTCTTTTATGAAAATCTCATGAAACTCGTTTATGTTCTTAAATTACATTATTAACATGAATTCTGCTGTGTAGATTAAAAATATCCCCATGGTCTAAAGTACTATAGTTAAAATGGTTTATATGTCAGTATGAGGGCACTTTGATATTTAGAACCTATTTACCTGCTGCACTGGAGTCCAGTGTGTCCAAGTGACACTCACACTGGGCCCTTTCTGTGTAGGATACTGGTGCCGGACCTGTCATGTTGCCTGCCACTACCGCCGTGTCCTGCGCGCCCATTCCTACTTCCAACAAAAGCTCCTCTTGGAAATGTGGGAGCTGAGGAGAGATGTCATGGATTCTCTCCCATCCTTGCAGACGGGTCTGGAGATGGAATAACCTGAGAGGGACAGGCAGGGCTGCTGCTGCAGTAAAGTAGCCGAGTATATAGCTACTAATACATAGCAGTGGTCACTAAGTGGCAAATAGAGATTGCGTCAGGCAGCTGGTTCCACCCTCAGGGCATGTTGCACTCTGGGTCTGATTCAGAGTCACTTGCTAGATGCGATCACTCGCAATGGCCGCAATGCCCTAGTTACGGCCCTGTATTAATGGTATATGATTAACATTTAAATAGAACTAGCTGCAAATATTTCCTAATAATCTATTCTTATCTATAAATTACACTATTTTTCATTATGTAAAATTTGTAGCCATAATGCCCATTGTTACATATTGTTAAAGTGATATCAGCACAAAGTACGTACGTACATTTCATAAGAACAATGTCCCTGGAACTGAGCCTGTTGTCCTACCAGTCCGGTCCTATGGAAAAGAATACAGAAATAGTACAGTTACTATTGTGTCTGGTATATGTTGTGCATCAGTTAGTCAATGGATTATAGTTTGTAAATTTGTAAGTACCGTATATACTCGAGTATAAGTCGACCCGAATATAAGCCGAGGTACCTACTTTTACCCCCAAAAACTGGGAAAACTTATTGACTCGAGTATAAGCCTAGGGTGAGAAATGCAGCAGCTACTGGAAGTAATCCTCCCCCCTGGTAGTGCCCCCAGTAGTAATATCCCCCCCTGGTAGTGCCCCCAGTAGTAATCCCCCCCTGGTAGTGCCCCCAGTAGTAACCCCCCCGGGTAGTTCCCCCAGTAGTAGTAACCCCCCTGGTAGTGCTCCCAGAAGTAATATCCCCCCCTGGTAGTGCCCCCAGTTGTAATCCCCCCCTGGTAGTGCCCCCAGTAGTAATATCCCCCCCTGGTAGTGCCCCCAGTAGTAATATCCTCCCCTTGTAGTGCCCCCAGTAGTAACCCCCCCTGGTAGTGCCCCCAGTAGTAATCCCCCCCTGGTAGTGCCCCCAGCAGCAATCCCCCCCTGGTAGTGCCCCCAGTAGTAATCCCCCCCTGGTAGAGCCCCCAGTGGTAATTCCCCCCTGGTACTGCCCCCAGTAGTAGCCCCCACCCCAGTAGAGAGACGTACCGGTAATCAAAAAATAAAAAAAAACAGTTACCTGAAACCCCGCTCCTGGTCCCGACGCTGCTACCGGCTCCTCCGGCTGCTTTGCATTATGGGAGAGACGTCGTGACATCATGACGTCTCTCCCATTACCCACTGCGGGAGCCGGAAGATGGCTCCCGCAGTGGGAACAGCAGCAGCCGGAAGATGGCTCCAGCACTGGGAGCAGCAACAGCCGATGAGAGTCTGACAGACTCTCATCGGCTGCTAATTACAACAAACACACAGCTGGCGGCACCGGCGCCTGTGTGTTTGGCACTATGTAGTGCTGACCGAACTCCGTCCAGTCAGTGCTACACACGCGGTGCAGCTGTGTCACAGAGACACAGTCTGCACCGCGGCCCACATAGTACGCAGCTGAGTGAGGCGCCCTCCAATATGTGGCGCCCTACTCAGCTGCGTAACAGGAGAACCTGCCCTGGTCCTGGAGCATCACTCGAGTATAAGCCGAGGGGGGCTTTTACTCGAGTATATACGGTATATACCAATATTTGTTCCTGTTGTTCCCAGACCAGTCACTTCCTTTGCCTAATCTGCATTTCAGCCCTATGCAATATGTACTCCATTACAGCATATCCCCAGGCAGCCTTTTTTATTTTTTTGACATATTGCACAACTGTAATATGTACACACGTCTCAACCGTCCCAGCATGGTAACTTGTGGGGTAACTACATTTGTATTGCTGTGATAAGCTCTGATGCAGATTGTCAGTCCACAACTACAGACGTGTCCACATACATCTATCCTCCGTGCGCTACAAGTTGCGCCACATAACGCTGGAGCTTCGTGTGACTTGGCAGCGCCGAGCATCTTTTGTGCGACTTTGTACCTTCAAATGTGTCTTATTCACACAGTGATGCAAATACATAGCACAAGCATCTTCTACTGATTAAAATGATATGCAGCATGTCTATGTTCTCTGTGTGTCTGCGGGTGTATCTGCCTGCGAAACGCTACGTTACAGTGTTACAGCCGCTGACACTGTAACGTAGCGTTTCACATGCAGATGCATCCGCCCTCGCTCACAGAACATTCTGCATATCATTTTAATCAGCAGAAGATGCTTGTGCTATCTATTTGCATCACTGTGTAAATAAGACACATTTGAAGATAAAAAGTTGCACAAAAGATGCTCGGCGATACCGAATCACACCACGGCATGGGGTGACTAGACTGGCTGTTTAACGCGCAAGGAGGCTAGAGGTAAGAGGACCCATCTGTATGATAAACAGATCCCTTAACTTTTTAATTACATGGTACAAGAATACCTGGAGGACGAGTCTCAGCTGAACATTGGTTGCTCTGGCGCCTTCAGGGATTTTGTGGGCCAGACTAAGATGGTGCGCCTTTACCTGCAGGAGGAAGGGTGACAGCATAGAGTTAGTGACTGGGCACTGCACACTCAGAGAAAACAGGGAGACAGGAGATTATGGATGGGTAACCTATGTATCCTCACACAGACATGTAATACCACAGGTGTAGCTTTTATCACGGATTTAGCCTGTAGTATATATTATTAAAATATTGTAATTTGCAGCTGAATTTCTAATATAATTTCAATATTTAATTCTATAATACTACAATGGATGACTAGATATATTATATATAATTGGAATATATTTGTTTTACTAGTTGTATTTAGAGGTTTTTCATGCCTTTATTCCCATTTATTAGTTTTATATATTTAGCTTATTTTATGGGCTGCAATTCAATTCAGCGTGCTGTTAAGTCGGAGAATGCTGGTTCTCATGACTTAACATAGGTGTTTAGTTGCGAGAATTGGCATTCTCTGACTAAAGTGCCAGCCGCAAAGCTGTAATCGGATATCTCCTCGCACTCCCAGGAGGGTGCGAGAAAAATTACTTTAGTCAGTTCAAACATCAGGCTGAATTGAATAGCTGTGGGAGCTCCCTCCCTGGGGCTATTCATCATCACTTTGAATTGAATCGTGGCCATGGACTTGTCCACTACCAATTATTTTTATTTCATTTACAATTATAATGGACTATGTTTTTGGAAGATCATTTGTATTACAAGAAACCTATTTTTCCTTTCTCATATTGTATATAAATTGTGACACTTGTGGAGTAATATAAGATGTAAATGTCAGTGTAATAAGCATTACATTGTATGACAAAGAGATATGAATACTAGGACATAAGAAAAAGGTAAGTAACCACAATGACACTGAAAGCACTTACTTCAGGTACTGCCAGGTGTTTTCTTGGCTTATGGACCACGGCCTCAGGTACTGCCAGGTGTTTTTTTGGCATGGGGAGCATGGCATCAGGTACTGCCAGGTGTTTTCTTGGCATGGGGACCACGGCCTCAGGTACTGCCAGGTGTTTCCTTGGCATGGGGACCATGGTCTTAGGTACTGCCAGGTGTTTTCTTGGCATGGGGACCAAGGGCTCAGGTGCTGCCAGGTGTTTCCTTGGCATGGGGACCACGGCCTCAGGTACTGCCAGGTGTGTTATTGGCATGGGGACCAAGGGATCAGGTACTGCAAGGTGTTTTCTTGGCATGGGGACCACAGGGAGCAGTTTGTGCAGCAAAGCCCTAAATAGAGAATACAGATACATTTGCACCTAAAGGACTCCAAGGAAAATGTAACAATAGCTAAGGTTAGCACAATATAACAATATACTCATAGCTACATATTATGGTGTATTATGATTAACATTTAAATAGTAATAGCTAAAAAATACTTCATAATAAACTATTATTATCTATAAATGACACTAATTTTACTAATTTTACATTTCTATGCATAAATCACATTGTTACTCATTGTTCATGTGATATCTGCACAAAGTACTTACACAGAGCGTCTCATAGGACCAGTGTTACTGGAACTGGGGGCTTTATCCTTATGGGCTGGCTCTGTGGAAAAGAATACAGAAATAGTACAGTCACTACTATGTCTGGTATATATTTTGCGTCAGTTAGTCAATGGAATATAGTTTGGAAGTATAAACCCCTATTTGTTCCTATTGTTCCTGGGTCAGTTGCTTCCTTTGCCTAATCTTTAGCTGTAAACACCAGCATATGTACATACCTCCCAACCACCCAGCATGGTAACTTGTGGTGCAACTACAATTTTTATTGCTGTGATAAGTGGTGATGCATATTGTTAGTCCACAACTATGATAAACCGACCTCTTAATCTTTTCATTATAAGATACAAAAATACCTGGATGAAGAGGGTCTTTCAGCTGTACTTTGCCTTCTCCTGTAGCCTTAGGGATCTTGTGGGGGGCACACACATGGTTCCTCTCGACCTGCACAAGGAAGGGTACACAGTAGAAAGTTAGTTACTGGGCACTGGCACATTTAGAGAAAACAGGGTGACAGGAGATTATGGATGGGTATCCTACGTCTCCCCATAAATCCCTTGTTCTACCACAGTTATACCCAGTAACATACAGTAGATAAGTATTGCACAACTGTAAAGACCAGCATACGTACACACGTCCCAACTGTCCCAGCATGATAACTTGCGGGGTAACTAAAATTTGTATTGCTGTGATAAACCATGATGCAGATTGTTAGTCTACAATTATGATAAATAGAGCCCTTAAACTTTTAATTACATCGTACAAGATTACCTGGCGGACGAGCCTCAATAGAACATTGATTGCTCTGGCGCCTTCAGGGATCTTGTGGGCCAGACTCAGATGGTGCGCCTTCACCTGCAGGAGGAAGGGTGGACAGCAGAGAGTTAGTTACTGGGCACTGGCACACTCAGAGAAATCAGGGAGATAGGAGAATATGGATGGGTAACCTACGTGTCCTCACACAGACATGTAATACCACAGCTGTAGCTTTTATCACTGATTGAGCCTGTAGTAAATATTATTAACATATGTTAATTTGCAGCTGAATTTCTAACAGAATTTCAGTATTTAATTCTATAATACTACAAAGGATGACTAGATATATTATATATAATTGGAATATATTTGTTTTACTAGTTTTATTTAGAGGTATTTCATGCCTTTTTCAACATTTCTTATTTTTATTTATTTAGCTAAATCTTATTGTCTGTGATTCGATTCAGCATGTTGTTAAGTCAGAGAATACCAGTTTTCGTAACTTAACATGGGTGTTTAGTTGCGAGTACCGGCATTCTCCAACTAAAGTGCCGGCCGCGAGTCTGTTGTCGGATTTCTCCTCACAACCCCAGGAGGGTGCGAGAATTACTTTAGTCAGGCCAAACATCAGGCAGAATTTATTAGCTCTGGGAGCTCCCTCCTGGGGCTATTCATCATCGCTTTGAATTAAATTGCGGCCATGGACTTGTCCACTACCAATTATTTTTATTTAATTTACAATTATAATGGACTATGTATTTGTATTACAAGAAACCTATTTTACTTTCTCATATTGTGTATAAATTGTGACACTTGTGGAGTAATATAAGATTTAAATGTCAGTGTAATAAGCATTACATTGTTTGACAAAGAGATATATAAATATTAGGACATAAGAAAAGGTAAGTAACCACAATGACACTGATAGCACTTACCTCAGGTATTGCCAGGTGTTTTTTTGGCATGGGGACCACGGGCTCAGGTATTGCCAGGTGTTTTCTTGGCATAGGAACCACGGCCTCAGGTACTGCCAGGTGTTTCCTTGGCATGGAGACCACGGCCTCAGGTACTGCCAGGTGTTTTCTTGGCATGGGGACCAAGGGCTCAGGTGCTGCCAGGTGTTTTTTTGGCATGGGGACCACAGGGAGCAGTTTATGCAGCGAAGCCCTAAATAGAGAAAACAGATACATTTGCACCTAAAGGACTCCAAGGAGAATGTAACAATAGCTAAGGTTAGCACAATATAATAATGTACTCATAGCTAGATATTATGGTGTATTATGAGTAACATTTAAATAGTAATAGCTAAAAAATACTTCATAATAAACTATTCTTATCTATAAATGACACAAATTTTACTCATTTTACATTTCTTTCCATAAATCACATTGATATTTATTGTTCATGTGATATCTGCACAAAGTACTTACGCAGAGCGTCTCATAGGACCAGTGTTCCACCCCAGCATGGTAACCTGTGATGTAACTACAATCTGTATTGCTGCGATAAGTGGGGATGCAGATTGTTAGTCCACAACTATGATAAACCGACCTCTTAATCTTTTCATTATAAGATACAAAAATACCTGGAGGATGAGGGTCTTTCAGCTGCACTTTGCCTTCTCCAGTAGCCTCAGGGATTTTGTGGGGGGCACACACACGGTTTCTCTCCACCTGCAGGAGGAAGGGTACACAGTAGAGAGTTATTTACTGGGCACTGGCACACTCAGAAACAACAGGATGACAGGAGATTATGGATGGTTAACCTACGTGTCCCCATAAATCCCTCGTTCCACCACAGTTATACCCAGTAACATACAGTAGATAAGTATTGCACAACTATAAAGACCAACATACATACACATGTCCCAACTGTCTTAGCATGATAACTTGCGGGGTAACTACAGTTTGTATTGCTGTGATAAACTGTGATGCAGATTGTTAGTCCACAATTATGATAAACAGGCCCCTTAAACTTTTAATAACATGGTACAAGAATACCTGGCGGACGAGTCTCAGTTGAACATTGATTGCTCTGGCACCTTCAGGGATCTTGTGGGCCAGACTCAGATGGTGCGCCTTTACCTGCAGGAGGAAGGGTGGACAGCAGAGAGTTAGTTACTGGGCACTGGCTCACTAAGAGAAATCAGGGAGATAGAAGATAATGGATGGGTAACCTACGTGTCCTCACACAGACATGTAATACCACAGCTGTAGCTTTTATCACTGATTGAGCCTGTAGTATATATTATTAACATATTTTAATTGTCAGCTGAATTTCAAATAGAATTTCAGTATTTAATTCTATAATACTACAAAGGATGACTAGATCTATTATATATAATTGGAATATATTTGTTTTACTAGTTTTATTTAGAGGTATTTCATGCCTTTGTTCACATTTTTTACTTCTATATATTCAGCTAAATCTTATTGGCTGCATTTCAATTCAGCGTGCTGTTAAGACGGAGATGCCAGTTCTCGTAACTTAACATGGGTGTTTAGTTGCGAGAACCGGCTTTCTCCGACTAAAGTGCCGGCCGCAAGGTTTTCTCCTCGCACCCCCAGGAGGGTGCGAGAAGAATTACTTTAGTCAGGCCAAACATCAGGCTGAAATTATATGCTCTGGAAGCTCTCTCCCTGGTGCTATTCATCATCGCTTTGAAATAAATTGCGGCCATGGACTTGTCCACTACCAATAATTTTTATTTTATTTACAATTATAATGGACTATGTTTTTGCAAGATCATTTGTATTACAAGAAACCTATTTTCCTTTCTCATATAGTGTAGAAATTGTGACACTTGTGAAGTGTTATAAGGTTTAGATGTCAGTGTAATAAGCATTACATTGTATGACAAAGAGATATATAAATATTAGGACATAAGAAAAGGTAAGTAACCACAATGACACTGATAGCACTTACCTCAGGTATTGGCAGGTATTCTCTTGGCATGGGAACCACGGGCTCAGGTACTGCCAGGTGTTTCCTTGGCATGGAGACCACAGCCTCAGGTATTGCCAGGTGTTTTCTTGGCAGAGGAACCATGGCCTCAGGTACTGCCAGGTGTTCTCTTGGCATGGGGACCATGGGCTCAGGTATTGCCAGGAGTTTTCTTGGCATAGGAACCATGGCCTCAGGTACTGCCAGGTATTCTCTTGGCAGAGAAACCATGGCCTCAGGTACTGCCATGTGTTTCCTTGGCATGGAGATCACAGCCTCAGTTATTGCCAGGTGTTTTCTTGGCAGAGGAACCATGGCCTCAGGTACTGCCAGGTGTTCTCTTGGCATGGAGACCACGGGCTCAGGTACTGCCAGGTGTTTCCTTGGCATGGAGACCACAGCCTCAGGTACTGCCAGGTGTTCTCTTGGCATGGGGACCACAGCCTCAGGTATTGCCAGGTCTTCCCTTGGCATAGGGACCACAGATGACAATTTAGGCAGCAAAGCCCTAAAAAGAGAAAACAGACACATTTGCATCTAAAGGACTCCATGAGAATGTACCAATACCTAAGATTAGTATAATATAATAATGTACCCATAGCTAGATATTATGCTGAATTATGATTAATATTTATATAGTAATAGATAAAAAAAATACTTCATCACAATCTATTCATATCTATAAATTACACAAATTTTCATCATTTTACATTTCTATCCATAAATCATATTGTTACATATTGTTCATGCGATATCTGGACAAAGTACTTACTCAGAGCGTCTCATAGAACCAGTGTTACTGGAACTGGGGGCTATGTCCTTATGGGTTGGCTCTGTGGAAAAGAATATAGAAACAGTACAGTTACTACTATGGCTGGTATAAGTTTTGCTTCAGTTGTTACCTGGTGCAGGGAGGGATGCTGTGTGTACTGTTGAAAAGGGGGCATGGTCTTGTGAGCAGTGGAGCGTGGCCTTGCAGGAGGGGGCTTGGCCTCGTGGCCTGAACCCTGTTGTTCAGTGCTGCTTTTTATTGGGGGGGGGTGCAGGAGGTGCGGACTGCCCTGTCCTGTGTGTAGTGCCTGCTCCCTCAGTGTCAGGAGCTGAGTGCTGCACTTAATACTACAGTGCAGCACCCGGCTCTTGTCACTGAGGGGGAGTCTGCACCTTGGTGTCACCCTTCGGCAGGTGACAGCCAGGTGTGGCCCGCACCACCCTTGTGACGCCACTGCCTATTTTTTCTTATAGTTCCTGGGTTTTGCTTTCTTTGCCTAATCTGCAACTGTAAAGACCAGCATATGTACATACCTCCCAACAACCCAGCATGGTAGCTTGTGCTGTAACTACAATTTGTATTGGTGCGATAAGTGGTGATGCAGATTGTTAGTCCACATGATAAACAGACCCCTCAATCTTTTCATTACAAGAAACAAGAATACCTGGAGGACGAGGGTCTTTCAGCTGCACTTTGTCTTCTCCTGTAGCCTCAGGGATTTTGTGGGGGGCACAAACACGGTTCCTCTCCACCTGCAGGAGGAAGGATAAACAGCAGAGAGTTAGTTACTGAGCACTGGCACACTCAGAGAAAACAGGGAGACAGGAGATTATGGATGGGTAACCTACGTGTCCTCGCACAGACATGTAATACCACAGATGTAGCTTTTATGACTGATTGAGCCTGTAGTATATATTTTTAACATATTTTAATTTGCAGCTGAAGTTGTAATAGAAAGTAAATGATCATATTCCAACCAATCTTCTAATAAGACTGATTTTGAATGTTCATAATGATTGTTTTATTTAATAATAAATCCCTTGTTCCACCACAGTTATACCCAGTAACATAGATAAACATGTAGTTACCGCTTGGGGGCTGCTCACCAGTGTTTTGATGTGCTTGGCCTTGCTCCCATAGGTGAGTGTGCTGCGAGAGTCTTCATAGGCAGCATCCGCAGGGCTGATGTGTGTGATCATCACCATTCTGCTCCTGCCACTCAGTGCGCCCTGTGATAGATAAAGCACTGGTTATAGGAGAGATCACTGAGGAATCCTTACACATTGTAATGAGCAGTTTAAAGATCTATTACTATTGTTTTTTTCTATGTTTGTGAGAAACAAATGATTGTACTAATTACTAATATCATGGTTGATTGCAGCCATTGTCTGAGATAAAACAGCAGAATAATGTGTTAGGAGCAACATTCCTGATGACTGGGGGTTCTGGCATGGATGCTGTGGCCACACCCCCTTTACACAGGGCTTCAGCATTTACAAATGGGCTGTGGCCACACCCCCATACACTAGTGCACACACCCCATTAGTTCCAGGGCATAATAAATTCTCATATTCCTAAAAGCTTGTATCTCAAAAAGATATCTAAGTGACTAATGCCGCTTATACATCAGCTATCGGTGTATCCAGGGGCGTATTAAAGAGGAGGAGGACTATGTTCACTCCTCATCCAGGGCCCCCTCCTCTCTCCCCGGCTGCCGTCAGCAAACTGACAGCAGCAGTAGACTCCGGGCACTAGAGTGTGCACAGAGTCTAAGCCCTTCTGCTCCATGGGAGGTTTCAGTCCTCCCTGAGCTCGCCCAAGGGAGGAAAATGGCGTGGCAGCCATTTTCGCTGGTGACTTCCTACTGCGCATGCACAAAAAGCTGGGAAGATGGGTGCAGAGTATATGGTGTACATGTCCAGTGGTCTCACACCGCACACCCTGCACCCATAACCTATACTTAACACTCTGCCAGTGCTGCTGTAATCACCAATGTAGTCACAGGTAAAAATACATGGGTGCCATATTTCCAGAGTTCTGCACATGCCCAGTAGAGAAAGTGCAGTGCCAGAGTATAATTAGTGCATGTTCCTGTAAGAGAAGGGGGAGGCCAGCATGGAGACTGCACACAGGGCCCTTCTCTCTTATCCCTGTCCCTGACATCAGGTACAGGTGTATGGTCATATGTGTGTAGGAAATCTCATAGAAAAAACATACCTTTAGCAGCCAGGTCAATTTGCTGTCGCGATAATTGATATGGCTGCCCGGTCTCTTGCGTAGCGCTATAATGCAGTTCCTTAGGGCCAGAAGGGAGCGGTTTATATATCCACTTTCTTTCAGGGTTTGGCCAGTGTTCTTAGTCTGACATAGAAACAGGAAAGATAATGAAGACACATCTGACTCCAGTCACAGTGTGGATGTGGTACAAACACAAACTATTGTATGATAAAACTGATTAGACAATTTACTTAAATTGTGTCCCAAGACAGTGGATATTCATTCACCTTTGTTTTAGTTAGTGATATTGGCTGAAATGCTTTTCTTACTGCATGTAATTTAACTGAAGCTACGAAAAAAAATTAATTTTATTATTAGTATCATTAATTTGATACTGGTTTATGTTATTAATTACAAAGTGACATTAATCAAAAATGTATATAATTTGTTATGAGTAAGGTCTCAGGGTGGGGGTCACTGAAATAAATGTAAGTAACCAAGGGGGAGGTGGCTGGTAACAGATTGGGAATCACTTCTCTAAGGGGAGAAAGGCCACGATTACGCAGTACTACAAACATGAGAAAAAAAAGCTATACACATGCAAGGCTCTGTTATAACTCCTTCACTACAAAATGGTGCAAAAACACATTGTATGTTCCTCTTTGTGATTGCCTGGGTTCTGTTATTGTGTTTGTTAGATAAATTAGAGTGTAAGCTGCAATGGACCAGAGACTGATGTGACTGACAAATATTCTCTCTGTAGGGTAGAAAGTGATGACTAGTGGTGAAGCATGAACACTGCAGAAGGATAGCAAACTCATGATATGTACCACTTTGGCATTGCAGGGGAAATACAAATAAATGATAAGGTAAGATACAAGTAGTACCTGGCATGCTCGCTCTGATCCCGCCAGGTCTACCATGTACAGCCGGCCTGTGCACACTCCATCATTGCTCGTCTGCTGTACGGTGACTTGTACAACAGCATGGGAGCGGGATGAGTTCTTATTGGCAGCTGTGGCTGCCTTGGAGCGGCGCTTATTCCCTTTAGTCAATAATGTGATGGCCTGAAAAAGAAAGTAATATAGATGCACCAACACTCTTGTGGTTGCACAAAACAACTCATAAAATTACACTTGCCCATGTGTTATAGCTACAGCAGGGTCACTACACCAGCGATCACATAGTCATGGGCTCTGCTTATTAATTCACACATTAATGGGTTCTTTACAGACAACATTGCCATTTCCCCCTAGTTCAGTGCTGCAGAAGCCTTGTGGTGCCTTATAACTAAAATATGATAAAATTATTATTAATAATAATAATAATAATAATAATAATAATACTATAGGCAGGGATGACTAGTGGTCATGCATGGACGCTGCATAAGGGTAGCACAGACTAATGATAGTCACCTCTTCAGGACTGCTGGGGAAGAACTCTGCAAGCCCTTCTATCTTGGTGTTGCCATAGGGATACTCTCTAAGGTTCAAACATCCAGAGGACGGTCTTAGCAGATCCCGAATGGTTTCATTGTAGACCTGCAAATGTATTTAAGGTATAATCACTCTCTGCAATACAAGGAATAATCACCCTCTGCAATACAAGCACAAGTGTGTAATCCACATTTACTCTCTGGAAAGAGCATGTGCTACTTGTAGTTCTCCAGATGCTGTATATCAAGAAGAAAGGGTACATGGCAGCGGCCCATATTAACTTTCAGTTCTGCACCAGTCCTCATGCATTTTCAAAAAAGCAGAGTAGAGGGTCTTAATTTCCCCCTTAAATTGCTAACAGTTATCATCACTCTGTGTAGTTGCATCTGGCCCTCCAGCACCGGCAATAGACACACAACCCAATCTGCCTATGCATCATGTCTAATTGTGTTGCAATTTACTTGGCCTATGTATGCTCGCCGCTGCCTGTGCATGTGCAGTATGTAAATGCATATCTTATGCAAACCCCCAGAGTTCCATTTCTAAATAAGACACATACAGTAGATTATAAACCAAGCACATATTCCTCACATACTTACCTCAGCATAGGACACTGACACTGAGAACTTATTCTGCCCTCTCTGCACCTCGATGGTCTTATATAGATCTTTCAGAGTGAGAAATATCACTCCGGGCTCATGACCATTGCCCATCATAGTAAAGGTCTTCCCGGTGCCTGTGATAAATATAAAGGTATTTAGCATACACTCACTGACGTTACAAGAAAGAATGGCAGATATGTAATTATACAATGTGTCATGTCAGTAATGAACAGTAACAGACATCATGTGACTAAGCCAATATTCATCAGGATGCTGCTCATCAGGTCACTCTCTCAGGGATGTCACCACTTGTTAGTGAATGGATAGACTGTGCACTATTGTATGTTTGTTTTGCCCATCAAATACTGGCTCCACATTTGGTGATGGGTGCACCTATTCCCTGGTCAGTGAGAGTTAGAAGCAGTGGTAACCACAGCCTATCACAAGCTGACAATATAACCATTAAAATGTAAACATCTTTTAAGATACTATATCAAAATCTAAAATTTGCACTTTTGGGGCTTTTTATTAAACACAAAACAACATTGTAACATAGTTATGTGATTCAATACTTTTACCTGTACACCTGTATAGCTATAGTGTAATATATTGTTAGACTATAGACCAAATCTATAACAATATTTTGGTAAATGAGATTTACCTTCTAACTACCACACTTGTCACCATTCTCATGCTATTATCATGCCCCAAATAGAACAGTTATCCTTATGAACTATGACTTGTGCCCTGATTGGATGTTATCAATTAAATGTTACTCTATTATACTGTATCTATCATCAATAGACTGAGGATTCAGTGCTCATACCCAGATTGTGCCATGTACCTAATGCCTCACTTTCTGGAACCACCTAGATAATTGCACAGCCCGTAGGGAAACTACTAGCTCACAATTACTAACAATACAGATGGTCCACGTTTTACCACCACTCATTTCACCAGCTTACTACTTTTACACATACAATATAAATAATTAGACTTATGTATTAATAACATTAATATTACCTGTTGGGCCATACGCAAATATAGCAGCACTGTATCCCGAAATGATATCATCCACTAGGTTCTTCATTGTGGACTGATAGACATGCTCCTGAAATGAGACACATTTATTGATGCTACATTAGCAATCATGAAAACAATGTAAAAATATGCTCTATACTGAATAAGAATTGGCAGCTGTACAAGCATTAATGGCTGATGCTACAGTCACATATGATGATAAATTGTTCTCATGCGCTATTTTACTTCCTTTACCAGATGCGCATGAGCAGCGCTGCCATATGTATAATGGGTGTAGGGTGTATGGTGCACATGGGCACCTGAATCCAGAGGGGTCCACACCGCACTCCATACACCCATTGTATGTACTTACCATGCAGCTACCTCAAAATAAATCTACCTTGTGGTGCCATTTTCCCAGAGATATACAGTATGCGTGCACAGTATCAGAGACTACACCTTGCATACAATGGTTTGGGGGGGACCCATTCAGAGACTGCACACAGGGGAATCAGTATGATTTACCGCCAGCCACCCCTCCCTTAGGGGTGCCCAACCCTAACCTGCCCCCCAAGTGCCTAACCCTAACCCCCCCTTCCCCGCAGCCTAACCCTAAGTCTCCCGGGAGGGGTGCCTAACCCTAACCTCCCCCTGGGGGTGCCTAACCCCCCCTTCCCCGCAGCCTAACCCTAAATCTATGGGGGGGGTGCCTAACCCTAACAATCCAGGGGGGGCTAACCCTAAGTCCCCGCCTGGGAGCCCCTAACCTAACCCCCTGCGGCTATCCACACCCGGTCATTAGACAGTCGGGATGCTGACGGTCGGCATTTAGACCATCGGCATCCCGACTGCATCCCCACACAGGAACCCTCCTCTCATAGAATGTCCCTGAGTACTGTATTATATATACTATTAACTTTTATTATTCATTGTAAATATCTCAGGATTACAATCACCTGGGTAGCTGCTTGATCAAACACCTCATTAAAGGTGAACGTCCTCTCCCTGGTCCTGCAGCAGCGCAGGACATCATCAGGATCCTCGCCAGGGTCCTGCAGTAGTACTGTCTGTAAGGAAAGAGAAGACATGTTCACTATATGTCACCAGGCTCTACAAGCACCTCTGCGGCTGGAGCAGAAGATCTTAAGTCCAGTTTATATTAATGGATAAAAGCAAAGTCACACATGGGAACGTGATCTGGGAGTATAGAGTCATATTTGTCAGCATTTCAGCACAGTTTCCAGGAACATTCTGCTGATATCTATATAAACTCTTCTAGTCATTGGTTCTTTGGCCCTTAAGACATAGAATGGTCTAACTCATAAGCTTGGCGGTCTTTCCAACAGTAAGTGAGACATATTATAATAATAACTTATTGGTTTGTGTCTAAAGTGGTTCTCAGCATAACCTCCTTATTGGAGGGAATTGTTACTATCAATAACATATGTACATGACATCCCTACTTAACCGAGAACCCTGGATTGGGCAGATAGGGCAAGATGGAAGATGTTGTCCTGCCTCTCTGCAGTATAAACATAGACACATATTTTCCTCACACTATCTTCAGAGGATATAGCAATAGCTGGTGCTGCATGTGCAGCCTAGGGGGGTGTGATCTTGTAGACCAATAGGAAGCCACAAGCAGAGAGATCACCACTTTCTACTGGTCTGTGGGGTCACACCCCTGTCTGACAAACATATTCAGCTGGTTAGTAAGAGGGAGGAGCAGCTTAGGAGCCCTGTGATGGTGTTTTGCAGCAGGCCCAGCATTTGCATAGTCCAGCAATGGTCCATGATTTCCCATTTCTTGTGCTCTATCTGTGCAGCAGGTCATTACTCTGATTTGCTTATGGGTATATGGGGACCGTGGATAGCATTCCACCTTTGATACACAAAGCAAAACATTTTCTTTTTATCATATTTATAAACACAGAGCTATAAACCATGTGAGAAATCAAATAAATAAATGTATTGGTAAGAAAACAATTTTATAATTGTGTTTAATGTTAAACTAATTCAGTTGTTTAAACTAAAATAATGTTATTAGCATTTTCTTACCTGCGGCCCGAGCTGGTGTATAATGCATCGGGTGCTGCTCTTAGCTTCTGTCCTATTAAACGGACGGATGCGTAGAGCGACCTGTGAAATAATGAAACAGACATAAGAACAATACAGAATTTTTAATGCCAAGATAATCTCCCTATAGTGGCAAAAAACAACTGATATTAAGCAAAGCAAAAAGTGATATAGGTGCACTTCCCATTGTATAAAAGCATTTCACAATATTTTTTCTTTTATTTGAAATAATTTGAAATCAGAACCTTGACATAAATATTAGAAAGTCTGGAAAGCTACTAAGCAAAACATATATTAATAGTAAATACAAAGAAAAAGGGAGTTTTTAAAACTAATGTATCTAACTCTGAACTTATATGAAATCATATAGCAGTGACCTATTACCATTACCCATCAGTAATACAGTGAGTCCATGGCTCTGTAAGAGATACTTACAGTCATTTGATGGTGCTTAGGATGGTTATTTCCCGCCTTCTTCATCGTAATATCATTTTATCCACTCAGAAATGAGAAGAAAAATATCTGTACTGTCACTAGTCCAGCAATATCAGATATGACACAGGAAGCCTCCAGCTGCCTTGTTATACCCATCACACCTTCAATAGTGGCATCATCAGCTGCCACTATGACATCACTAGGTTCCATGGGAGGGGGGGGGCACTGCCATGTATCTCAGGCAGGGCATTGAAGGTTAATAGGAAATACAATGTGATGACTACATGTCAGTAAATAAAAACACATTACTGGGATGAGCAGAAATGTAATCATTCCACACAGCAGTGATGTGTATTATCTGTGCGTTGTGTGTGTCTGTGATACATTCAGGACCATACTATGCATCTGTGGAAATATATACAGAATGAGCCTCATGTAGTGTTGGATGTACTATTGTTTTGAGTCAGATACACATTTTCATACTGCATCTACATACTATAAAATGTGCATATACACCTGTATTCAAATTTTGGCACCTCTTGTACTTATGATTTCTTAGGCCCTGGAGCAGTGGCATGAAGAAGGGAAGGAAAGGGTGCGTGTTCTCATAATAATGACTGATGCAGACCTGAAGGTAGATACACCTGCCTGGAGATGTATCTCTTGCGGTGGCTTTAGTGCTGGTGCAACCATACACAATGACATACCTCCCAACATGACCCTCTCCAGGAGGTACATAATGCTCTGGTCCTGGACTTCCCTGGTAAGAGGTGGGGCTGCAGCGCAGTTCAAAAGTCAAATAGGGGAGCCACACCAACTGTCATTTCACATGCTGCCAAACATCACTGGCTGGGACTCACTGCCAGTTGATGTGACTCCCTTATTTGAATTTTGGACTGTACAGCAGCCCCACCTCTGGAGCCGTTACCAATCATAAATTACCAGGGAAGTCCAGGACCAGAGCATTGTGTTGTGATGGTGACAACTAGCAGCACCAGCTTGCCACTGCTTATTGGCTGATTGTGTACTGACCTCTCCAGCTGAGCTTTAATCATTAGAATCTCAGCTATGTTATATCAGGTCATCAATTCACAGTGATGTGCAGTGAGGTAAATGGCTGGGGATGCACTGGCTAGCAGTATATAGTGCTGGAAATTTTGTGTGTTTTGATTAGGGATGTGCAGACCAGTTAAACAGGCGAGGCAGTGCCTCACCTACCATACACTTTTTACTCCAGAGTTTTGACTATAAAAAATAATTAAAATAATACAAAAAAGATCTATATAATATTATTTTTAATCTTTCTTATAATATTTATAGTCAAAACTCTGAAGTATGACAGGAAAGGCTCTGCCTCACCTGTCTCACTTCATGCAGTACATGACTATTTGCTCACAAAGAGCAAAATTTACTAAGCGGCGATTTGACTGCGGTTTCTATTCTATTCTAAACTCCAGAGGTTTGGTGGCGGGTTCTATTCTGTTCTAAACCTCGGGGGTTTGGTGGCGGTTTTGCAGCAGTTTCTAAATGACAGCCCTGTTCTATTCTATTCTAAAATGTGTTTTGACTGTGGTTTGGCAGCGGTTTGGCTTTCTGCAGATTTACTAAGGCCAAAACAGCTGCAAAACTGCCATCAAAACACATTTTAGAATAGAATAGAACAGGGCTGTCATTTAGAAACTGCTGCAAAACCGCCACCAAACCCCCGGGGTTTAGAATAGAATAGAAACCGCCACCAAACCACCGGGGTTTAGAATAGAATAGAATAGAAACCGCAGTCAAACCGACGCTTAGTATATTTTGCCCAAACACTGGAAAACAGGCACAAATAGTTGTTCAGACAAATTGTTTAAACCAAACTAATTGAATCAATTTGATCAATCATTTTTGTCCCTTTTCCAGTGTTTAAGACCATATGGTTGATTGTCATTTGATTCTCTGATAGACATCCGCATAGCAATACCACCGCTGGCTAAATTATTGGCTGAGATACATTTATGCTTTTCATATCTGGTTTTATAATGCAGTTTGGATGGTGCAGCATGCGGTATAGGGTATTGCAAATCTCAGTACTTAGGATCCTGTTTGAGTTTTCAGCCTCCAAACTGCAGGATAGTAAATATTGTGGTTTCAATCTTAAATCCTCATCTAATTTATAGTAGTTGTCAAACCACACAATAAACTATCGCTTAGTAAATGAATCCCTTGGTCTACTAAAATGCCTTTACCAGTATGGAGGTGCACTCATGTACAGTATGGGTCAAAAACTTAGATGTCATTGCTCTGTGTACATCATGACATCGCCATGTGTTGAGGGGTATATCCAAAACTTTGAAGGCCCCATAGCAATATTTTGAAGGTGCTCCCTCCCAAATGCTCATTCCACACCAGTTGTTAATTTTATGACCCATAGTAATACCCACATTTATTTTATGTCCCATAGTAGTGCCTAGTTAATATTATGCCTCATAGTGCCATAGATAACTTATTATATATTATTAAATTGTATATCCCATCTTAGTGCCTAGTAATATTATTACCTATAGTAGTGCTCTAGTTCAATTTATGCCCCATAGGAATGCCCAAGTTCACATTACACCTACAGTGCCCCAATATTATTTTATGCAACATTGTAGTGCCACCATTTTACAATATGCCACATCGTAGTGCTGCCAGTACAAATTATGCCAAACAGTGCCCCTAGTACATATTATGTCACAGTGTCCCCAGTTCATATTATGCCACATTGTACTTTTCCCAGTTTATATTATGCCACATATCTCACTACAGCCCCAGCTAACTCTACAAAGGCAGTAATCAAGGAGAAGCCTATTGTATAACAGTGTGGAGCTCAAAGATTAGTTTACCTGTGCCTGTGTGGGTAAAACAAGAGCATGAGAGATGGATCATATCAGTGTGGAGCATTACTGAGAGGGAGAGATAGCGATCACCACCTATATAAGCTCTGATAAGTTCCTCTTATCAAGCTGGGCAACGTGTCAATTGTTTAGAGGGCATGGTTGACAACAATATGGCCTGTATCCAGGGCTACCTAAGCCTCTGGGTCCCATAGCAATGGCACCCTCTGGACCCTTTATTGCTACACCCATGGACGCCTATAAAGGAAGAGGTAGAGATTGGGTTGGAGGAAATCTTCACCTATGGAAGAAGGACAGAGGATTAGGGATCATGCTATCCAACAATATATCTCCTCTAAGTACAACATAAAATTACATATAATGGCTAGTGATAGATGTGACAGGATGCGCTAACTCTGCCACCCTGTCTGCGGAGTGAAAGGTGGTTTTACTGAATGCTCTGGGGGTTCCTCTTACCATAAGTAACCTGCTATTATAGAGCACTCCTACTGCTGTTCAGCGGGCAATTGACACTCACAGCAATTTAGCATATAATAGCCATTGTGCAGGATTTTCAGGAACAGTAGTTGTTATAAGTTAATAGTAATACTTTACTATGCATTATTCATTAATGATAAAAATATGCCACACACACACCACACACAGACACACACACACACACACTCCAGAAGGAATATATGAATGTGTTTTACATGGGGCTCTGCTTCATTTTATTCTGCTTTGTACACACATGCTGGCAGTGTGTAATCAGTCCTCTGTCCCTTTAACTAGTCAAGACTCAATCACTAATCTTGCATGTGCATCAGCATGGACCTATTTACACAATTTTACTCAGAGTGGCAGAATGTGTTTTTTTCCCTGTGTAGGCACTGCCAGGGTAAGGGGGACTTATTATACAATCCATCGGCCATTATACCCCTCTCTGAGGAGTAGCGTGGAACCATGGGGCCCAGAGAAAGTGCATATCATAGCGCCCCCCTCTGTACTGAACTGTGCCAGTGGAGTATGGCCAGTCTGTAGGGAAATACTGAAGTGAAGAGAAAAACAGCAAACAGTGGCAGTATCACGCTGGGAGTAGATGTCCAATTGGGGGAATAGAATGCTTTGATGATCTTAGGGTACTGCTTTATTTCTGTATAGCACTGATCATTTAACTTAAATTGACAGAATACATGTGCTAGAGTAAAATTCCACAGGGTGCACAGCTTATTACTGTAATTACTGCCCCAAGCAGCTTTCACTGGCGTGGGAACACCTATGGGAAGCTCCCTCTTTGCAATTTACATTACACCTATATTAATGTGAGCAGGGGTGTAGTGAGGGTGGCTGCAGTGGAGCACCTGCTCCATACGCCTTCTCCGACAAGGGTGCTGGAGAACAGCCATCAAACGAACAGCAGAGCACCTGCTGAGCTGTGCGTGAAACACATAAAGAGATCAGTGCCTCCAGACAGTGGGCCATGGGACCTGATTCAGACACGGTCACTGGGTTGCGTTAGCTCGCTCTGAGCAATTTTTGCCCATCTGCGCATGCGTATAAATCACAGTGCGTGTGCGCAAGCCACTCTTTGCGATCTGATTTTGGTTGCTCGTAAGCCACTTTCAGGTTGCTGCTTTGAGTGACAGATAGTGCCGTTTGTGGGTGGTAACAGGGGAAGGTGCTGGTGAACGGGGGAGTGGATGTGCGAACGCAGGCGTGTCAGGCCAGCAAAATGCCATTTAAAGGGCGTGCATAATTAGCAACGTAGCGTCAATGTACACCTGCATGTATTTCTGCCTGCACTGTTCGCAGTGCTTGCGGCGGGGAAAGGCAACCTCAAGGGCTGCGAGCAGCTCCGATGGCTCTCAATGTTACCGAATAATCCTACAATTCCCGGAGATGACGTGTGTTGCGAGTGGAAAGGGGGCATCTTTATACACTAGCGAGCGCTCATTGCCGTAGCTCGCTAAGACATAGAGGGCATCCTTACGCGACGCAGTGTGAGTGCTTAATTTAAATATCCGGCCCCTTTTTGCTTGCAAGTGAACGCATCTTGCGAGCGGGTCTGAATGACCTCCTTGGTGCGGACGGAGCGGCGGTTGTGGCCACGCCTGCAATATGGAGGCACTGATCTCTTTATGTGCTTCATGCTCTGCTCATCAGCAGGTGATTCCCACCCCCACCCCCCTAATCTAATGGATGATTTCCAGCACCCTGAAGCAGTGTGAGGAGGGAGAACTGTGTGTGTGTGTCTGTGTGTGAAGAGGGGTATCTAAGTGAGGAGATCTGAGTGAGGGGGGAGCACTGTGTGTGTGAGGGTAGGGGGGAGAGCTGTGTAAGGGGAGGTGAGCTGTGTAAGAGGGAGAGCTGTGTACAGTAAGGGGGTGAGCTGTGTAAGGGGGTGAGCTGTGAAAGGGGGAGAGGTGTGTATGGGGTATGCTGTATAAAGGGTGAGCTGTGTAAGGGGGAGACTTGTGGAAGGGGGTGAGCTGTATAAGGGGAAGAGCTGTGTAAGGGGGAGAGCTGTGTAAGGGGGTGAGCTGTTTAAGGGGGTGAGCTGTGTAAGGAGGAGAGCTGTGTAAGGGGGTGTGCTGTGTAAGGTGGTGAGCTGTGGAAGGGGAGGTGAGCTATGTAAGGGGGTGAGCTGTGTAAGGGGGTGAGCTGTGTAAGGGGGAGAGCTGTGTAAGAGAGAGAGAACTGTGGCGGGGTCTGAATGAGGGGAGATTGTTGTGTGTGTTTGAGGGGAGTAGATATGTATGAGAAGGAGGAATATCTGAGAGAGTGCGGAGAGCTGTGAAATAAATGTATACACTGTATGTATTTATATATACATTAATATGTAGCCCTGAGGTAGTATTTTGCATAGGGTCCTCTGCGATCTTAATCTGGCTCTGGGACTGAACAGAAGGTGGGAAAGGTGGAGCCATGGGCAATAACAAAGAGGGAGGAGGATGCAGTCCCCTCCCATCATCACCACCTTTTTCTCCTCTTTTCCACCTCTGAGGTGGCTCCCACATACCACCCTGGCCCTGACATCAGACCGGTTTATCATGAAGGAGAGCTCATGGCAGCTGTGTCCCTGCTGCTGATGGGAGGCCTGAGCTAAGTGCTGATGCTGAAAGCCTCGGTCATGGCACCCGTGACTGGGAGAAGCCTGAGCAGTTCCCACGATTTTTTTTATCAGAAACTGGCCCATGCACATGTGCAAACAGTTTGCATTATGTACGCTGTTAGCAGAAGCTACTGATGGATGTACAGGCTAATTTTACAATACAGACGTGCCCCGGGTACTCTCGGTGCGTGCCTGCACTGTTGGACCTCCTCTATGCTAGCCTTAGGAGCTACTTAGGAGCGGAAGACATAAAACAGAGCAGGTATAGTTGAGGTTTGGGGAAAGGCAAAGGGTCGTTCAGAACGCCACAGCTATGGGGGTGTATGCTAGTGGAGTTCTGATATTGCTAGCAAATGTGCGGCATGAAAGGCATGAAATCAGCCATAGGGGCTGGCTGTGTTGTGCTGTGCTGCTGTTGTTAATAGGGGCTGTGTCCACTACTTCAAAGTCCATAGGGGCTGGCTGGATTGTGTTGTGCAGTCAGTTCTCCATAGGGGCTGTGTCCACTCCAAAGTCCTGTGCAGTGTCCCAGTCCTAAAGGGGTGCTGTAGTGTTGTCCAGGGGGTGCTCTGTCCATCAGGGGTGCTCCCCCCAAGTGCTAAAAAAATAATATATTTTCTGTGTTTGTGAATTGTGTGCGCAGTAGCCGCACGTGCATCAACAAAGTAGTGCCAAGCGTGCGCCTGTGTCATAAGTAAAGGGCCAGCTGGCTTGACCGTTAAAGGGTGCTGTAACCCCCGAAAGTACACTCCAATCCAAACCAAAAAAAAAATATTTTCTGTGTTTGTGAATTGTGTGCGCAGTAGCCGCACGTGCATCAACAAAGTAGTGCCAAGCGTGCACCTGTGTCATAAGTAAAGGGCCGGCTGGCTTGACCGTTAAGGGTGCTGTAACCCCCGAAAGTACACTCCAGTCCAAACCAAAAAAAAAATTATTTTCTGTGTTTGTGAATTGTGTGCGCAGTAGCCGCACGTGCATCAACAAAGTAGTGCCAAGCGTGCGCCTGTGTCATAAGTAAAGGGCCGGCTGGCTTGACCGTTAAAGGGTGCTGTAACCCCCGATAGTACACTCCAATCCAAACCAAAAAAAAATTATTTTCTGTGTTTGTGAATTGTGAGCGCAGTAACCGCACGTGCATCAACAAAGTAGTGCCAAGCGTGCGCCTGTGTCATAAGTAAAGGGCCGGCTGGCTTGACCGTTAAGGGTGCTGTAACCCCCGAAAGTACACTCCAGTCCAAACCAAAAAAAAAATTATTTTCTGTGTTTGTGAATTGTGTGCGCAGTAGCCGCACGTGCATCAACAAAGTAGTGCCAAGCGTGCGCCTGTGTCATAAGTAAAGGGCCGGCTGGCTTGACCATTAAGGGTGCTGTAACCCCCGAAAGTACACTCCAGTCCAAACCAAAAAAAAAATTATTTTCTGTGTTTGTGAATTGTGTGCGCAGTAGCCGCACGTGCATCAACAAAGTAGTGCCAAGCGTGCGCCTGTGTCATAAGTAAAGGGCCGACTGGCTTGACCGTTAAAGGGTGCTGTAACCCCCGAACGTACACTCCAATCCAAACCAAAAAAAAATTATTTTCTGTGTTTGTGAATTGTGTGCGCAGTAGCCGCACGCGCATCAACAAAGTAGTGCCAAGCGTGCGCCTGTGTCATAAGTAAAGGGCCGGCTGGCTTGACCGTTAAAGGGTGCTGTAACCCCCGAAAGTACACTCCAATCCAAACCAAAAAAAAATTATTTTCTGTGTTTGTGAATTGTGTGCGCAGTAGCCGCACGTGCATCAACAAAGTAGTGCCAAGCGTGCGCCTGTGTCATAAGTAAAGGGCCGGCTGGCTTGACCGTTAAGGGTGCTGTAACCCCCGAAAGTACACTCCAGTCCAAACCAAAAAAAAAATTATTTTCTGTGTTTGTGAATTGTGTGCGCAGTAGCCGCACGTGCATCAACAAAGTAGTGCCAAGCGTGCGCCTGTGTCATAAGTAAAGGGCCGGCTGGCTTGACCGTTAAGGGTGCTGTAACCCCCGAAAGTACACTCCAGTCCAAACCAAAAAAAAAATTATTTTCTGTGTTTGTGAATTGTGTGCGCAGTAGCCGCACGTGCATCAACAAAGTAGTGCCAAGCGTGCGCCTGTGTCATAAGTAAAGGGCCGGCTGGCTTGACCGTTAAAGGGTGCTGTAACCCCCGAAAGTACACTCCAGTCCAAACCAAAAAAAAAATTATTTTCTGTGTTTGTGAATTGTGTGCGCAGTAGCCGCACGTGCATCAACAAAGTAGTGCCAAGCGTGCGCCTGTGTCATAAGTAAAGGGCCGGCTGGCTTGACCGTTAAAGGGTGCTGTAACCCCCCAAAAGTACACTCCAATCCAAACCAAAAAAAAATTATTTTCTGTGTTTGTGAATTGTGTGCGCAGTAGCCGCACGTGCATCAACAAAGTAGTGCCAAGCGTGCGCCTGTGTCATAAGTAAAGGGTCGGCTGGCTTGACCGTTAAGGGTGCTGTAACCCCCGAAAGTACACTCCAGTCCAAACCAAAAAAAAAATTATTTTCTGTGTTTGTGAATTGTGTGCGCAGTAGCCGCACGTGCATCAACAAAGTAGTGCCAAGCGTGCGCCTGTGTCATAAGTAAAGGGCCGGCTGGCTTGACCGTTAAAGGGTGCTGTAACCCCCGAAAGTACACTCCAATCCAAACCAAAAAAAAATTATTTTCTGTGTTTGTGAATTGTGTGCGCAGTAGCCGCACGCGCATCAACAAAGTAGTGCCAAGCGTGCGCCTGTGTCATAAGTAAAGGGCCGGCTGGCTTGACCGTTAAAGGGTGCTGTAAGCCCTGAAAGTACACTCCAGTCCAAACCAAAAAAAAATTATTTTCTGTGTTTGTGAATTGTGTGCGCAGTAGCCGCACGTGCATCAACAAAGTAGTGCCAAGCGTGCGCCTGTGTCATAAGTAAAGGGCCGGCTGGCTTGACCGTTAAAGGGTGCTGTAACCCCCGAAAGTACACTCCAATCCAAACCCAAAAAAAATTATTTTCTGTGTTTGTGAATTGTGTGCGCAGTAGCCGCACGTGCATCAACAAAGTAGTGCCAAGCGTGCGCCTGTGTCATAAGTAAAGGGCCAGCTGGCTTGACCGTTAAGGGTGCTGTAACCCCCGAAAGTACACTCCAGTCCAAACAAAAAAAAAATTATTTTCTGTGTTTGTGAATTGTGTGCGCAGTAGCCGCACGTGCATCAACAAAGTAGTGCCAAGCGTGCGCCTGTGTCATAAGTAAAGGGCCGGCTGGCTTGACCGTTAAGGGTGCTGTAACCCCCGAAAGTACACTCCAGTCCAAACCAAAAAAAAAATTATTTTCTGTGTTTGTGAATTGTGTGCGCTGTAGCCGCACGTGCATCAACAAAGTAGTGCCAAGCGTGCGCCTGTGTCATAAGTAAAGGGCCGGCTGGCTTGACCGTTAAGGGTGCTGTAACCCCCGAAAGTACACTCCAGTCCAAACCAAAAAAAAAATTATTTTCTGTGTTTGTGAATTGTGTGCGCAGTAGCCGCACGTGCATCAACAAAGTAGTGCCAAGCGTGCGCCTGTGTCATAAGTAAAGGGCCGGCTGGCTTGACCATTAAGGGTGCTGTAACCCCCGAAAGTACACTCCAGTCCAAACCAAAAAAAAAATTATTTTCTGTGTTTAGCCGCACGTATATATCAAATCGATATAACATAAATGGAGGACCAAATTTTCTCCGATAAAAATAAAATAGAGAAAGATCAAGAACCACTTCCTCCTAGTGCTGAAGCTGCTGCCACTAGTCATGACATAGACGATAACATGCCATCAACGTCATCTTCCAAGGCCGATGCCCAATGTCATAGTAGAGGGCACATACAATCCCAAATGGCAAAGTTCAGGAAAATGACCTTGAAAAAGACATTTAAATCAGCTGAAGAGAAACGTAAACTTGCCAATATAAGTAAGTAAAGGGCCGGCTGGCTTGACCGTTAAGGGTGCTGTAACCCCCGAAAGTACACTCCAGTCCAAACCAAAAAAAAAATTATTTTCTGTGTTTGTGAATTGTGTGCGCAGTAGCCGCACGTGCATCAACAAAGTAGTGCCAAGCGTGCGCCTGTGTCATAAGTAAAGGGCCGGCTGGCTTGACCGTTAAAGGGTGCTGTAACCCCCGAAAGTACACTCCAGTCCAAACCAAAAAAAAAATTATTTTCTGTGTTTGTGAATTGTGTGCGCAGTAGCCGCACGTGCATCAACAAAGTAGTGCCAAGCGTGCGCCTGTGTCATAAGTAAAGGGCCGGCTGGCTTGACCGTTAAAGGGTGCTGTAACCCCCCAAAAGTACACTCCAATCCAAACCAAAAAAAAATTATTTTCTGTGTTTGTGAATTGTGTGCGCAGTAGCCGCACGTGCATCAACAAAGTAGTGCCAAGCGTGCGCCTGTGTCATAAGTAAAGGGTCGGCTGGCTTGACCGTTAAGGGTGCTGTAACCCCCAAAAGTACACTCCAGTCCAAACCAAAAAAAAAATTATTTTCTGTGTTTGTGAATTGTGTGCGCAGTAGCCGCACGTGCATCAACAAAGTAGTGCCAAGCGTGCGCCTGTGTCATAAGTAAAGGGCCGGCTGGCTTGACCATTAAGGGTGCTGTAACCCCCGAAAGTACACTCCAGTCCAAACCAAAGCCGCACGTATATATCAAATCGATATAACATAAATGGAGGACCAAACTTTCTCCGATAAAAATAAAATAGAGAAAGATCAAGAACCACTTCCTCCTAGTGCTGAAGCTGCTGCCACTAGTCATGACATAGACGATAACATGCCATCAACGTCATCTGCCAAGGCCGATGCCCAATGTCATAGTAGAGGGCACATACAATCCCAAATGGCAAAGTTCAGGAAAATGACCTTGAAAAAGACATTTAAATCAGCTGAAGAGAAACGTAAACTTGCCAATATGCCATTTACGACACAGAGTGGCAAGGAACGGCTAAGGTCGATCCCTAGTATGTTCATGACTAGTGGTTCAGCTTCACATGACGATGGAAGCCCTCCTCCCACTAAAAAAATCAAAAGAGTTAAGCTGGCAAAAGCACAGCGAAGAACTGTGCTTTCTAAGAAGATATCACAAATCCCCAAGGATGGTGGTGGTTGCGATGCCTGACCTTCCCAGCACTGGACGGAAGAGGTGGCTCTTTCCACCATTTGCACGCCCCCTGCAAGTGCTGAAAGGAGCACCCACAGTCCACTTGCTGATATGCAAATTGAAGATGTCACTGTTGAAGTACAACAGGATGAGGATACTGGTGTAGCTGGCGCTGAGGAGGAAGTTGGCGAGGAGGATTCTGATGGTGATGTGGTTTGTTTAAATCAGGCTCCGGGGGAGACAGTTGTTGTCCGTGGGATGAAAAAGCCCATCACGGTCATGCCTGGGCAGAAGACCAAACATTCCACCTCTTTGGTCTGGCAATATTTCTATCCAAATCCGGACAACAACTGTCTTGCCATATGTACCATATGTAAAGGTGAAATAAGTAGGGGTAGGGACGTCAACCACCTAGGAACATCCTCCCTTATACGGCACCTGCAGCGCGTTCATAAAAAGTTACTGTCAAGTTCAGAAACTTTGGCTAAGACCGTAAGCAGTCCAGGGACACCTAAATCCCGTTGTCCTGTTGTATCCAAGCACCTGCAAACCACACCGTCAACTCCCTCCTCGTCAATTTCCTCCTTAGTCAGGATCGGAAGTAGTCCTGCAGGCCATGTCACTGGCATGACTGACTCTCCTATCCGGGATTCCTCTGGAGGATCCTGCATTGCTACGCCTACTGCTGCCGCTGCTGCTGTTGCTGCTGCTGGGAGTCGTTCATCATCCCAGAGAGGAAGTAGGAACACCACTACTTTTACTAAACAATTGACCCTCCAACAGTCCTTAGCGAGGAGGATGAAGTACAACAGCAGTCATCCTGAAGCAAAACGTATAACTGAGGCCTTGACTGCTATGTTGGTGTTAGACGTGCGTCCGGTATCCGCCATTAGTGCAGTGGGATTTAGACAATTGATGGAGGTAGTGTGTCCCTGGTTCCAAATCCCGTCTAGATTCCACTTCACTAGGCAGGCGATACCGAGACTGTACAGAAACGTCAGAAAAAGTGTCCTCAGTGTCCTGAAAAATGCCGTTGTACACAATGTCCACTTAACCACGGACATGTGGACAAGTGGAACAGGGCAGACTAAGGACTATATGACTGTGACAGCCCACTGGGTAGATGTATCACCTTATGCAGCAACAGCAGCAGCGTCACCAGTAGCAGCATCTCAGAAATGCCAGCTCGTTACAAGGCAGGCTACGCTGTGTATCACCGGTTTCAGTAAGAGGCACACCGCCGACAACCTCTTAGAGAAACTGAGGGAAATCATCGCCCAGTGGCTTACCCCACTTAGACTCTCCTGGGGATTTGTGATATCTGACAACGCCACCAATATTGTGCGGGCATTACATCTGGGCAAATTCCAGCACGTCCCATGTTTTGCTCACACAATAAACTTGGTGGTGCAGAATTTTCTGAAAAGCGACAGGGGCGTGCAGGAGACGCTTTGGGTGGCCCGAAAAATTTCTGGCCACTTTCGCCATTCAGCGACTGCGTGCCGAAGACTGGAGCGCCAGCAAACACTCTTGAACCTGCCCCGCCATCACCTGAAGCAAGAGGTTGTGATGCGGTGGAACTCAACCCTCTATATGCTTCAGAGGATGGAGGAGCAGCAAAAGGCCATACAAGCCTATACATCCACCTATGACATAGGCAAAGGAGGGGGTATGCACCTGACTCAAGCGCAGTGGAGAATGATTTCCGTGTTGTGCAAGGTTCTCCAGCCCTTCGAACTTGCCACACGTGAAGTCAGTTCAGACACAGCCAGCTTGAGTCAGGTCATTCCCCTCATCAGGCTTTTGCAGAAGCAGCTGGAGAAAGTGAAGGAGGAGCTAAGACGGAGCGATTCCGCTCGGCATGTGGGACTTGTGGATGAAGCCCTTCATTCGCTTTGCCAGGATTCCAGGGTGGTCAATCTGTTGAAATCAGACCACTACATTTTGGCCACCGTGCTTGATCCTAGGTTTAAAGCCTATGTGGTGTCTCTCTTTCTGGCCGACACAAGCCTGCAGAGGTGCAAAGACCTGCTGGTGAACACACTGTCAGCTGAAGCGGAACGTGACACGTCAACGGCTCCTTCTTCATTTTCTCCCGCAACTGGGGCTGCCAGGAAAAAACTTAGGTATCCTAAGCAACCCGCTGGCGGTGATGCAGGGCAGGCAGGACCAAGTTTGGACATCTGGTCCGGACTGAAGGACCTGGCAACAGTTTCTGACATGTCTACTGTCACTGCATATGATACTGTCACCATTGACAGAATGGTGGAGGATTACATCGGTGACAGCATCCAAGTAGGCATGTCAGACAGTCCATACCTGTACTGGCAGGAAAAAGAGGCAATTTGGAGGCCCCTGTACAAGCTGGCTCTATTTTACCTGAGTTGCCCCCCCTCCAGTGTGTACTCCGAAAGAGTGTTTAGTGCAGCCGGGAACCTTGTCAGCGAAAGGCGTAGGAGGTTGCTTCCACAGAATGTGGAGAAGATGATGTTCATCAAAATGAATTATCAGCTCTTCCAGGGAGACCAGCCTCCAGAAGGTACAGAGGGACCTGTGGTGGTGGATTCAAGTGGGGACGAGTTAATACTTTGTGAGGATGAGGATGTACACACTGAAGAGGGTGAGGAATCGGTGGATGAGGAGGATGAGGATGACATCTTGCCTCCGTAGAGCCAGTTTGTGCAGGGACACATTAATTGCCAGCTTGTTTTGTGGGGGCCCAAACGAACCAATCATTTCAGCCACAGTTGTGTGGCAGACCCTGGCGCTGAAATGATTGATTTGTTAAAGTGTGCATGTCCTGTTTATACAACATAAGGGTGGGTGGGAGGGCCCAAGGACAATTCCATCTTGCATTTCTTTTTTTTCTTTGCATTATGTACAGTTTGGGGCCTAGTTTTTCTAACTGCCATCCTGTCTGCAACTGCAGTGTCACTCCTAGATGGGTCACGTGTTTGTGCCGCCCACTCGTGTCGCTTAGCATAGTCATCCAGCTACCTCAGTGCAACCTTTTGGACATAAAAACACTATTGTGAGGTGTGAGGTGTTCAGAATAGACAGGAAATGAGTGGAAATTAAGGTTAGTGAGGTTAATAATAGCATAGGAGCAGAGAAACCAACAAATTCTGTGATTTTAGTTGTTTTTATGCTTTTTAAAAAAAAAATACAGATCCAAAACACAAAACCCAGAACCCAAAACACGGAAGGGTGGTTTTGGCAAAACCAATCCAGATCCAAAACACGAAGAAAGATCCAGATCCAAAACCAAAACACAAAACACGAAAAGTGGCCGGTGCACACCCCTAGTAAAAAAGCAACTTCAAGGACCGGGCGGACATCTCAAATCTGTCATGGTCTTAAAGTATGAGGAGTGTAGTAAGCTCAGGTGCACATACTTTGGTAAGCTTTTAAACTTGTATCCTCCACCACCCACTCTCCCCGCACACACACATTCCGCTGTCAGTGGCTGATGTGTGCCACATGCTGGCATTCCGACTGATGTCCTGCAGAATTGTTGTGATATGCATTTCCACAACAGCTGTGTGTGTAGATTGGGGTTTCTAACTTGGGGGGCGATTTAATTCAACATGAATTGAATAGCGCCGGGAGCGAGCTCCCTGAGCTCTTCAATTCAGTGTGCTGTGTGGTCGGAGAATGCTGGTTATCGTGCCTATCGCGACTTAACAAGGGTGTTAAGATGCGTTAACCGGCATTCTCTGACCAAAGTGCAGGGCGCGTGGCTGTTAGCGCCGCGCTAAGCAGAAAAACATCTGCACGCCTGGCACTTTGGTCGGATTTCTCCTTGTATCCCCAGGGTGCGAGAAGAAATCCTTAGCGCACCCAAACAGCACGGTGAATTAAATCGCTGCGGGAGCTCCCTCCCACGGCTATTCAACTTTGCATTGAATTGAATAACCCCCTTGGACTGATACAGCAAATCCCATGATAAAGTGACTTCTCCTTTTCAATGTGGCATAATGTGTATCTCTCACACCATGATTTTGCATTATGTGTATTCGGGGTAATGCAATGTGGTATAATGTGCATCGGGGGCACTATGTTGTGGAATAATGTGTATCTGAGAGATAATGATGTGGTATAATGTGTAGCAGAGGCACTATGATGTGGAATAATGTGTATCTGGGAGAGCATGATGTGGCATAATGTGTATTCGGGGTAATTCAATGTGGTATAATGTGCATCGGGGGCACTATGATGTGGAATAATGTATATCTGGGAGACCATGATGTGGTATAATGTGTTTCGGAGGCACTTTGATGTGGCATAATGTGTATCAGAGGCACTATTATGTGGCATAATGTGTATCGGGGGCACTTTCATGTGGCACAATGTGTATCGGGGGCACTACGATGTGGCATAATGTGTACTGAGAGAACTATGATGTGGCACAATGTGTATCGGGGATACTACGATGTGACATAATGTGTATCGGTGGCATTATGATGTAGCACAATGTATCGGAATACTACAATGTGACATAATGTGTATCGATGGAACTATGATGTAGAACAATGTGTATTGGGGATACTACACTGTGGCACAATGTGTATTGGGGATACTACACTGTGGCATAATGTGTATTGGGGGCAATAAAAACAATGTTAATGATCATTTTAGCATCCTCAGTGTGTCGTTATTTAAAAATCTCTGGTGTAAGGAAAGAGGAAAAGCGAGTTTTGGCAGCGGGGAGGACAGTTGTATGTGCATGTGGCTGTATGTGCATAGATTTGATTCTTCTATTTTGCCTGTGGAAGATAATATAAATACAAATTGAATAGTGGATGACTTAACTCTTAGCCAGGGCCATCCAATCTTCATCTCTAATGCTGGCCATACACTAATGCGATTTCAGGCCGATCGCCCGATTTTCGATGCGCCGTACGATGAATCGTGTGGAAATCGTGTGGTTTTTAAGGTAGGATAAGATGAGATGCGCGCTCCCACAGCTCTTAAAACGTATCGTATGATCAGATGTGCACCCCATATTATCCATCGTATCGTGTGCAGATCATGCCGTGTTTTTGTGCATGCGATGCATCGTGCGTCCGAGCGGCGTCATTTCAATAACTTTTTCCTGATGAGCGTGTGAGGCACGTGATCGATCGTACGACAGATCGTGTGCAAAAAAAACAGATCGTGCAGCCGGGACTGCCAGGTAGCTCCGGGGAGTTCAAGGGAAATCGTAAGGTGAATCTTATCTTATGCTGGTCATACTAGTGTATGGCCAGCATAATTGTACTCTGCCCTGCAAACCTGATGCATGCAGTCTGTGTATATGATTTATTGCTCCCCTTGTGTCCTAAACTACCTGCAAACATATTTAGGGTGAAAGCTCTTTTTTGTTTGTATACAATTATATTCACTGATTAAATAAAGCATAAGCATTGTGTTTTACAGAAATGTTGGTTACGCTATTGTTTCGTTATTTATCATAAACTGTTTTACACAGGGCTGGCCCTAGCCCAAAGTTTTTGATAAGCGAGTATATTTTATGGCGCCCCCCTATGCAGTGCCCCCGGTAGTGGCCCCCCTGTGCAGTGCCCCTTGTGCCCCCAGTAGTAAGCCCCTTATATAGTGCTCCCAGTAGTAGTCTCCCTATGCAGTGCCCCCAGTAGTGGTACCCCCTATGCAGTGCCCCTTATATAGTGCCCCCAGTAGTGGTCCCCCCTGTGCAGTGCCCCTTATATAGTGCCCCTAGTAGTAGTTCCCCCTTGTAGTAGTCCCCCCAGTGGAGGTTCCCCCCTTATGCAGTGCCCTCAGTAGTAGCTCCCCCTTGTAGTGCCCCCAGTAGTAGTCCCCCCCTTGTAGTGCCCCCAGTAGTAGTCCCTCTCTTGTAGTGCCCCCAGCAGTAATCCCCCCCCTTGTAGTGCCCCCAGTAGTAATCCCCTCTTGTAGTGCCCACAGTAGTAATCCCCCTTGTAGTGCTCCCAGTAGTACCCCCCCTTGTAGTGCTCCCAGTAGTAGCCCCCCTTGTAGTGCCCCAGTAGTAATCCCACCCTTGTAGTGCCCCCAGTAGTAATCCCCCTTGTAGTGCTCCCAGTATTACTCCCCTTGTAGTGCTCCCAGTAGTAGCCCCCCTTGTAGTGCTCCCAGTAGTACCCCCCTTGTAGTGCTCCCAGTAGTAGCCCCCCCTTGTACTGCCCCTAGTAGTAGCCTCCCTTGTAGTGCTCCCAGTAGTAGCCGCCCCTTGTAGTGCCCCCAGTAGTAGTCCCCCCCTTGTAGTGCCCCCAGCAGTAATCCCCCCTTGTAGTGCCCCCAGTAGTAATTCCTACTTGTAGTGCTCCCAGTAGTACCCCCCTTGTAGTGCTCCCAGTAGTAGCCCCCCTTTGTAGTGCCCCTAGTAGTAGCCTCCCTTGTAGTGCCCCTAGTAGTAGCCCCCCTTGTAGTGCTCCCAGTAGTAGCCCCCCTTGTAGTGCTCCCAGTAGTAGACCCCCCTTGTAGTACTCCCAGTAGTAGCCCCCACTTGTAGTTCCCCAGTAGTAATCCCCCCTTGTAGTGACATAATAAAAATAAAAAACACTTACCTGAAATCCCGCTCCTGCTCCTGACGCCGCTATCAGCTCCTGCGTCATTCCTCCTTGGCCGGGCCGCGTTGCATCATGGGAGAGACGTCATGACGTCTCTCCCATTATCCACTGCGGGAGCTGGAAGATGCCCGGCTCCGGCAGTGGGAGCAGCAGCCGATGAGTCAGTCTGACTCTCATCAGCTGCTAAAGCAAACACACAGCTGCCGACGCCGGCGGCTGTGTGTTTGGCACTGTGTAGTGCTGACCGAACTCTGTCCGGTCAGCGCTACACACGCGGTGCAACTGTGTCACAGAGACACAGACTGCCCGCAGCCCACATGGTACACAGCTGAAGCGCCCTCCACTATATGGCACCCTACGCAGCTGCGTACCATGCGTAATGGGAGAACCGACCCTGGTTTTACATTATGATGGGACCCTGAAGCTGTGTAGGACCTCAAATTTTATAAATTATGGGTCCCTGGGACTCACATAATGTACTGTACTTTTCGTGTCGGTGCGATCATTGTATGTATGTATGTCATACATGCCTACCCTCCCGGTTTTCGTGGGAGGCTCCTGATTTTTCACCCCGGAAGGGTAGGCAATTCTCCCGCATTCCTAGAATTAGAATTTCTGCGGCGATCGCAGGTGTCCGTGCAGGGGACGGGACTTAATGATGTGATTCGCGTCATCTGGCTCTGCCCCTATTTAAATCTAAGCCAATCGAGGGCATTTTACCACAAGGGGGCGGGATTTAATGACGTGCATCGTCGGGCCCCGCCCACATCGCCACCCACCTGCCTCTCCCCCCAAGGCTTCTCCGGGGCAAGAGACAGCAAAGGTAGGCAACCCTGATGTATGTAAAGATAGATAGATAGATAGATAGATAATGTGTGTGTATCTATATTTGTGCATACTTCATATAAGCGATGAGGGGACAGAGATTTAAGTGGTTGATGGTAGGCAGTAGCTATGCCCTCCATGGTGCTAGCCACACCCCACAGTACAGACCACACACCCTGTGTATACCACACCCCCATATCCGAATTTCCACCGCTTGCGGCATCACACAATAGGCCCTTCAGAAATTTCAGCTCCAGGCCCATCTGGACCTTAATCTGGCACTGACCTTTGTTAGACATAGTCGCAGAGTATACACTAATATCATACTTGCCAACATTTCGGCAGGGGAATCCGGGAGGGGGCTTGCAGGTCCGTCCAGCAGGGAGGATGGGGGCGGGTCAAATAGGCGGAGCGGGGGCAGGCCGACGCGATCGTGTCATCGTGGCCCCGCCCCCGCTTTATAATGCCAATATTACTGGCATTATAAGTCAGGGGATGGGGCTACGATGACGCGATTCAGCACGAATCGCGTCATCACACCCCCGCACCGCCCACTTTTACGGATGGCACGGGTGTTAGAGGGGTGCCGGCGTCCATTCCGGGGGACTTGCCTAGTCTTGCGGGGTGTCGGGAGCGGCACCCGATTTTCGGGAGGGTCCCGTCAGTCTCGGGAGAGTAGGCAAGTATGACTAATTTGCAACAGAATACACCAAATACATAATGCGTATGCAAACACTATTATGCGACTGAATACACCAAATACAAATGGGTATGCAGACGCTATTATGCAACAGTGTATACAAATGGGTATGCAGTATAGTGATCCTGCCTATGCTTAAATAAACTGCAGGATAGCACAGCACAGAATATGGTACTGTGTAGAGTGCAACCAAACAGTATGTGACAGCCTTCACATTTATAAGTAAAAGTGAAGTATAGTAGACCTTGAATATACCGGTATCATAGGGTTATAGTGAGAGGAAAGGGAATCGCATAGGCTGACAGATTAGAAAAATCATACAAATAGCGCTAGCAAAAGTCACATACTATGCAGAAAAACACTAACTGCAAAAGGGCGCTACATTCAACTACTCATATGTAAAGTCTGGTAGGGTCTAAATAACCTGACTCCTGGGAGAGGTATGTAGGGGGACCGGACCCAGCGATTTCCAGAGAGAGCTGTGGCTGAGCCTGCAGAAAATGGCCACCAGAGACCTCTGGGGGGGCCGGGTCCGAGGAGGAGAGCAGCTCAGAGCTGGGTGGAATGGTGCCTTGAGGTGAGGGAGGAGCCGCTGTAATAGGGAAAGCTGACCTCCCCTAGCTGATTTTTGACCACGGGGACGCTGGATTCCCACACCATATGCACCCTATCTAGTGGATCATGCGGTCGAGGCCGGTGTTCACTCTCAGCACCTCCGAAGCCTACCGCAAGCAGTAACTCGCCTTACTTGTCCCCTGAGTCTGAGTTGCAGTCTGGGGTCCTCCACGGGGGCGGCTAGCAAGATCCCCGGGAGCCACGCCAAAAGTACCAAGCGATGCTGTGGAGTTGCAGCGCCCGGAGGTGTGATGGAGTGGCAGCACAGACGTCCCTAAGGACAAACGAATAATTTATGAACAGTGCTATAATATTTAAATTATGATACGTAATGTTACAAAATTGGTTCCATAATCTACTGATAGGAGTTGACATCTCCATTGAACTAGCTGCTTATTTGACAGCGCCTACTGAGTTCCCCTTTCCCCATTTTCCCTTTATTAATCTGTGCTTTGCTAAGTCCTTAAGGACAGTCTGATGATGAACACTCAGTAATAAAGATAAATAAAATTAGAAAACTTAAAAATAAAGCTTTGGGCTGCATAAAGCAGCCACTATTATACAAGGTGATCTGAGCTCTTGACGGACACCAAGCAAACTGATTGGCCTCAGGCTCAGGGGCGGGGTTTAGGGGGGAGGGACCGCTGCATCCTAACAGTTGAAAGCTTAACTGTTTGGTGTCTGGTCCTTATCAACCACCTACACCCCATGGTATCCCTGTGGATCCCTATGGACCCTGAAGAAGAAAGACAACAGTATATTGGTGGCTGTTGGTCCCGGGGGGGAAGCAGCCATCATGCAGAGACTGAGGTAAGGGAGCCGGTGACAGGCACTGCTGCTGTTGGTTACAATGCGGCTGCACCAGACATGTCAGACTGACAAGTGCAGGGGTGGTGGCCACGGCTTTTGCAAACTGTGGTTTCCACTAGTGTTCAGTAAAATAATGACATCAGAGACATCCTTATTAATGCTAATTCAGTCTGTGTAGTCACCAGGAACCAGTGCCGTATGCCTCTGTGATATTACTTGTTACTGGTAAATTAGCAACTACCTTCTCATGAATATACAGTGGTTAGCACTACTGCCTCTCAGTGCTGGGGTCATGGGTTATATTTGAACATGAGTTCTATATGTGTGTGGTTTATATGTTCTCCCCATGTTTGTGTGGTTTCCTCCAGATGCCTTGTCTTCCTTCCACAGTCCAAAATCCTACTATGTATTAGTGTATTTGTGGGGTGGGAAACGTAGATGGTACGATCCCCAGGGCTTATGCACGTCTTGCTGCTAAATGTGAAGACCTCAAGTTCTAAAGGTCTTATCATCTCTGCTGGTAATGCCCTAACATAAACCTTATGAGATCTAAGTATGATGCTATGTAACAAGAATATAATAAAATAAGGTTACAATGAAATTCAATTGTGAAACGTAATGAATTGAAACCATTAAAATCACCAGAGATGTTTATTTAATTGGTAAGATGTAATTTGATAAGTGGCCGATGGTGTTAGTTGACAAGCAGCAAGGTGACGGCTTCGGCCCAAGCGGATCTTTTCATCACCTTCTATGGGCACATTCCAGATGGACGACAGAATGTGCGCTACAATGAGCTGTAGTCTTGATCTAAAAGGAAATCAAATAAAGTTTCAGATCATCAATTCATAGGAAGAATTAAACGTTTATGTTTTAACAATAGTGAGAATACTCTAAAAATAACAGCAATGAAAGGAAAATATAACCAGAATACAATTCCCCAAAGAATTCTAATGAAAAGTATGTAATGACAAAGGGCCTGATTCAGAGCCGGACGTTATTTGCGAACGGTCGTTCAGAAAAAGGGGCCGGCTATTTAAATTGAGCGCTCGCTCTTTGCGGTCTGTTGACGCCTATATGTCTGAGCGAGCGAACGAAATATGCGCTCGCTATTTTGTAAAGACGCCCCCTGGCCGCTCGCATCATACGTCATCTCCGCTATTTGATTAATCGAGTACATCGAAAGGCGTATGAACTGCTCGCAATGCTTGTGGTTGGATTTTCCTACCGCAATCATGCGAACATTTCAGGCTAAGAAACAACCATGTGACGTGGCCGATGACGCTGCTTTGTTAATTATGCACACCCTTAAAACGCCCGTTTTGACCTTTTGGCACGCCTGCGTTCGGATCTCCACTCCCCGTTTTCAAGCACCTTCCCCTGTTACCACCCACAAACGTCTCATCCTGTCACTCAAATTAGCAGGCATTCGCTATTTTGCGAGCACACAATTTCCGACTGCAATGACTGGTTCGCGCATGCGTATTACAACCCATACGCATGCGCAGTTGTGCGAACATCGCTCTGAACGAACGTGCGGCCGCTTACGAGCGGCTCTGAATCAGGCCCAAAGTTCTCCTGAGTATTTGAGACACTATCCTAATAGACCTTGTTCTATAAAACTGTCTCTTAAACCCCATGGAGTGGTTGTGGATATGGGCCCTCATTCAGAGCCGTACGCTCTGAGCAGAGCGCACGCTCTGAATGAGGGCCGCCCTCCATAAAAATGGAGCGTCCTCCTGGACGCACGTATAGCTATGGGTCACCACCCACAGCCTATACGAGCGTGCAGTTTGATGGCCGCGATGGTCGTGACCATCGCGACCATCGAAACTGCGAGCCGGAGCCTGCGGTTGAGGTTTTCAACCGCAAGGCCCGGAGTGATTTTGGCTCTATCATAGCCAAAATCACTCCCACTGACATCACTAGTGATGTCAGTGGGCCGGCTTCTGACGGTAGGCGTTCCCTTGGGAACGCCCCCATCAGGGAGGCACGCCCCCGGCACGCCCACCAAAGGGGGCGTGCTGTCAATCAACATCGACAGCACGCCCCCTTTGATCAGACACAACGAGCGAAGGACTTTCCTTCGCTCGTCGCGTCTGGCGCATGCGCACGACGGAGCTCCCTCCGTCGTGCGCATGCTCAGTGCAGACCATCGACCCACTTGCAAGCGGACAGCCGCTTGCGAGTGGGTCTGAATCAGGGCCATGGTGTATTAATGTACATATCATATAACTTCACCTGAGTATACTGAAGAATTGTTACTGATATACTAAGATCTGCTTTATATATATATATATATATTAGGGGTGAGCGGGTTCGGATTTCTGAAATCCGAACCCCCCCGAGCCCCCCCGATCCGAGTCCGATCCGAGTCAGGCTCGACTTTTCCCGCCTGACTCGGATCTGAAATCGAGGCAAAACGTCATCATCCCGCCTTCCGAGTCTCGCGGGTTTTGGATCCTATATAAGGTACCCCCGTCGGCGCCATTTTCTCACTCGGCTGTGGACAGTGAAGAGGGAGGGTGGGAGTTAGGGCTGTGTAGTGTAGTGTAGTGTAGTGTAGTGCTGCTGTTGTCCACTACTTCAAAGTCCATAGGGGCTGGCTGTGTTGTGCTGTGCTGCTGTTGTTAATAGGGGCTGTGTCCACTACTTCAAAGTCCATAGGGGCTGGCTGGACTGTGTTGTGCAGTCAGTTCTCCATAGGGGCTGTGTCCACTCCAAAGTCCTGTGCAGTGTCCCAGTCCTAAAGGAGTGCTGTAGTGTTGTCCAGGGGGTGCTCTGTCCATCATGGGTGCTCCCCCCAAGTGCTAAAAAAATAATATATTTTCTGTGTTTGTGAATTGTGTGCGCAGTAGCCGCACGTGCATCAACAAAGTAGTGCCAAGCGTGCGCCTGTGTCATAAGTAAAGGGCCGGCTGGCTTGACCGTTAAAGGGTGCTGTAACCCCCGAAAGTACACTCCAGTCCAAACCAAAAAAAAAATATTTTCTGTGTTTGTGAATTGTGTGCGCAGTAGCCGCACGTGCATCAACAAAGTAGTGCCAAGAGTGCGCCTGTGTCATAAGTAAAGGGCCGGCTGGCTTGACCGTTAAGGGTGCTGTAACCCCCGAAAGTACACTCCAGTCCAAACCAAAAAAAAAATTATTTTCTGTGTTTGTGAATTGTGTGCGCAGTAGCCGCACGTGCATCAACAAAGTAGTGCCAAGCGTGCACCTGTGTCATAAGTAAAGGGCCGGCTGGCTTGACCGTTAAGGGTGCTGTAACCCCCAAAAGTACACTCCAGTCCAAACCAAAAAAAAAATTATTTTCTGTGTTTGTGAATTGTGTGCGCAGTAGCCGCACGTGCATCAACAAAGTAGTGCCAAGCGTGCGCCTGTGTCATAAGTAAAGGGCCGGCTGGCTTGACCGTTAAAGGGTGCTGTAACCCCCAAAAGTACACTCCAGTCCAAACCAAAAAAAAAATTATTTTCTGTGTTTGTGAATTGTGTGCGCAGTAGCCGCACGTGCATCAACAAAGTAGTGCCAAGCGTGCGCCTGTGTCATAAGTAAAGGGCCGGCTGGCTTGACCGTTAAAGGGTGCTGTAACCCCCAAAGTACACTCCAGTCCAAACCAAAAAAAAAATTATTTTCTGTGTTTGTGAATTGTGTGCGCAATAGCCGCACGTGCATCAACAAAGTAGTGCCAAGCGTGCGCCTGTGTCATAAGTAAAGGGCCGGCTGGCTTGACCGTTAAAGGGTGCTGTAACCCCCGAAAGTACACTCCAGTCCAAACCAAAAAAAAATTATTTTCTGTGTTTGTGAATTGTGTGCGCAGTAGCCGCACGTGCATCAACAAAGTAGTGCCAAGCGTGCGCCTGTGTCATAAGTAAAGGGCCGGCTGGCTTGACCGTTAAGGGTGCTGTAACCCCCGAGAGTACACTCCAGTCCAAACCAAAAAAAAAATTATTTTCTGTGTTTGTGAATTGTGTGCGCAGTAGCCGCACGTGCATCAACAAAGTAGTGCCAAGAGTGCGCCTGTGTCATAAGTAAAGGGCCGGCTGGCTTGACCGTTAAGGGTGCTGTAACCCCCGAAAGTACACTCCAGTCCAAACCAAAAAAAAAATTATTTTCTGTGTTTGTGAATTGTGTGCGCAGTAGCCGCACGTGCATCAACAAAGTAGTGCCAAGCGTGCGCCTGTGTCATAAGTAAAGGGCCGGCTGGCTTGACCGTTAAGGGTGCTGTAACCCCCGAGAGTACACTCCAGTCCAAACCAAAAAAAAAATTATTTTCTGTGTTTGTGAATTGTGTGCGCAGTAGCCGCACGTGCATCAACAAAGTAGTGCCAAGCGTGCGCCTGTGTCATAAGTAAAGGGCCGGCTGGCTTGACCGTTAAGGGTGCTGTAACCCCCGAAAGTACACTCCAGTCCAAACCAAAAAAAAAATTATTTTCTGTGTTTGTGAATTGTGTGCGCAGTAGCCGCACGTGCATCAACAAAGTAGTGCCAAGCGTGCGCCTGTGTCATAAGTAAAGGGCCAGCTGGCTTGACCGTTAAAGGGTGCTGTAACCCCCGAAAGTACACTCCAGTCCAAACCAAAAAAAATTATTTTCTGTGTTTGTGAATTGTGTGCGCAGTAGCCGCACGTGCATCAACAAAGTAGTGCCAAGCGTGCGCCTGTGTCATAAGTAAAGGGCCGGCTGGCTTGACCGTTAAGGGTGCTGTAACCCCCGAGAGTACACTCCAGTCCAAACCAAAAAAAAAATTATTTTCTGTGTTTGTGAATTGTGTGCGCAGTAGCCGCACGTGCATCAACAAAGTAGTGCCAAGAGTGCGCCTGTGTCATAAGGGCCGGCTGGCTTGACCGTTAAAGGGTGCTGTAACCCCCAAAGTACACTCCAGTCCAAACCAAAAAAAAAATTATTTTCTGTGTTTAGCCGCACGTATATATCAAATCGATATAACATAAATGGAGGACCAAACTTTCTCCGATAAAAATAAAATAGAGAAAGATCAAGAACCACTTCCTCCTAGTGCTGAAGCTGCTGCCACTAGTCATGACATAGACGATAATATGCCATCAACGTCGTCTGCCAAGGCCGATGCCCAATGTCATAGTAGAGGGCACATACAATCCCAAATGGCAAAGTTCAGGAAAATGACCTTGAAAAAGACATTTAAATCAGCTGAAGAGAAACGTAAACTTGCCAATATGCCATTTACGACACGGAGTGGCAAGGAACGGCTAAGGTCGATCCCTAGTATGTTCATGACTAGTGGTTCAGCTTCACATGACGATGGAAGCCCTCCTCCCACTAAAAAAATCAAAAGAGTTAAGCTGGCAAAAGCACAGCGAAGAACTGTGCTTTCTAAGAAGATATCACAAATCCCCAAGGAGAGTCCAAGTGTGGTGGTGGTTGCGATGCCTGACCTTCCCAGCACTGGACGGGAAGAGGTGGCTCTTTCCACCATTTGCACGCCCCCTGCAAGTGCTGAAAGGAGCACCCACAGTCCACTTGCTGATATGCAAATTGAAGATGTCACTGTTGAAGTACAACAGGATGAGGATACTGGTGTAGCTGGCGCTGAGGAGGAAGTTGGCGAGGAGGATTCTGATGGTGATGTGGTTTGTTTAAATCAGGCTCCGGGGGAGACAGTTGTTGTCCGTGGGATGAAAAAGCCCATCACGGTCATGCCTGGGCAGAAGACCAAACATTCCACCTCTTTGGTCTGGCAATATTTCTATCCAAATCCGGACAACAACTGTCTTGCCATATGTACCATATGTAAAGGTGAAATAAGTAGGGGTAGGGACGTCAACCACCTAGGAACATCCTCCCTTATACGGCACCTGCAGCGCGTTCATAAAAAGTTACTGTCAAGTTCAGAAACTTTGGCTAAGACCGTAAGCAGTCCAGGGACACCTAAATCCCGTTGTCCTGTTGTATCCAAGCGCCTGCAAACCACACCGTCAACTCCCTCCTCGTCAATTTCCTCCTTAGTCAGGATCGGAAGTAGTCCTGCAGGCCATGTCACTGGCATGACTGACTCTCCTATCCGGGATTCCTCTGGAGGATCCTGCATTGCTACGCCTACTGCTGCCGCTGCTGCTGTTGCTGCTGCTGGGAGTCGTTCATCATCCCAGAGAGGAAGTAGGAACACCACTACTTTTACTAAACAATTGACCCTCCAACAGTCCTTAGCGAGGAGGATGAAGTACGACAGCAGTCATCCTGAAGCAAAACGTATAACTGAGGCCTTGACTGCTATGTTGGTGTTAGACGTGCGTCCGGTATCCGCCATTAGTGCAGTGGGATTTAGACAATTGATGGAGGTAGTGTGTCCCCGGTTCCAAATCCTGTCTAGATTCCACTTCACTAGGCAGGCGATACCGAGACTGTACAGAAACGTCAGAAAAGGTGTCCTCAGTGTCCTGAAAAATGCCGTTGTACACAATGTCCACTTAACCACGGACATGTGGACAAGTGGAACAGGGCAGACTAAGGACTATATGACTGTGACAGCCCACTGGGTAGATGTATCACCTTACGCAGCAACAGCAGCAGCGTCACCAGTAGCAGCATCTCAGAAACGCCAGCTCGTTACAAGGCAGGCTACGCTGTGTATCACCGGTTTCAGTAAGAGGCACACCGCCGACAACCTCTTAGAGAAACTGAGGGAAATCATCGCCCAGTGTCTTACCCCACTTAGACTCTCCTGGGGATTTGTGATATCTGACAACGCCACCAATATTGTGCGGGCATTACATCTGGGCAAATTCCAGCACGTCCCATGTTTTGCTCACACAATAAACTTGGTGGTGCAGAATTTTCTGAAAAGCGACAGGGGCGTGCAGGAGACGCTTTGGGTGGCCCGAAAAATTTCTGGCCACTTTCGCCATTCAGCGACTGCGTGCCGAAGACTGGAGCGCCAGCAAACACTCTTGAACCTGCCCCGCCATCACCTGAAGCAAGAGGTTGTGACGCGGTGGAACTCAACCCTCTATATGCTTCAGAGGATGGAGGAGCAGCAATAGGCCATACAAGCCTATACATCCACCTATGACATAGGCAAAGGAGGGGGTATGCACCTGACTCAAGCGCAGTGGAGAATGATTTCCATGTTGTGCAAGGTTCTCCAGCCCTTCGAACTTGCCACACGTGAAGTCAGTTCAGACACAGCCAGCTTAAGTCAGGTCATTCCCCTCATCAGGCTTTTGCAGAAGCAGCTGGAGAAAGTGAAGGAGGAGCTAAGACGGAGCGATTCCGCTCGGCATGTGGGACTTGTGGATGAAGCCCTTCATTCGCTTTGCCAGGATTCCAGGGTGGTCAATCTGTTGAAATCAGACCACTACATTTTGGCCACCGTGCTTGATCCTAGGTTTAAAGCCTATGTGGTGTCTCTCTTTCCGGCCGACACAAGCCTGCAGAGGTGCAAAGACCTGCTGGTGAACACACTGTCAGCTGAAGCGGAACGTGACACGTCAACGGCTCCTTCTTCATTTTCTCCCGCAACTGGGGCTGCCAGGAAAAAACTTAGGTATCCTAAGCAACCCGCTGGCGGTGATGCAGGGCAGGCAGGACCAAGTTTGGACATCTGGTCCGGACTGAAGGACCTGGCAACAATTTCTGACATGTCTACTGTCACTGCATATGATACTGTCACCATTGACAGAATGGTGGAGGATTACATCGGTGACAGCATCCAAGTAGGCATGTCAGACAGTCCATACCTGTACTGGCAGGAAAAAGAGGCAATTTGGAGGCCCCTGTACAAGCTGGCTCTATTTTACCTGAGTTGCCCCCCCTCCAGTGTGTACTCCGAAAGAGTGTTTAGTGCAGCCGGGAACCTTGTCAGCGAAAGGCGTAGGAGGTTGCTTCCACAGAATGTGGAGAAGATGATGTTCATCAAAATGAATTATCAGCTCTTCCAGGGAGACCAGCCTCCAGAAGGTACAGAGGGACCTGTGGTGGTGGATTCAAGTGGGGACGAGTTAATACTTTGTGAGGATGAGGATGTACACACTGAAGAGGGTGAGGAATCGGTGGATGAGGAGGATGAGGATGACATCTTGCCTCCGTAGAGCCAGTTTGTGCAGGGACACATTAATTGCCAGCTTGTTTTGTGGGGGCCCAAACGAACCAATCATTTCAGCCACAGTTGTGTGGCAGACCCTGGCGCTGAAATGATTGATTTGTTAAAGTGTGCATGTCCTGTTTATACAACATAAGGGTGGGTGGGAGGGCCCAAGGACAATTCCATCTTGCACTTCTTTTTTTTCCTTGCATTATGTACAGTTTGGGGCCTAGTTTTTCTAACTGCCATCCTGTCTGCCACTGCAGTGTCACTCCTAGATGGGTCACGTGTTTGTGCCGCCCACTCGTGTCGCTTAGCATAGTCATCCAGCTACCTCGGTGCAACCTTTTGGACATAAAAACACTATTGTGAGGTGTGAGGTGTTCAGAATAGACTGGAAATGAGTGGAAATTTTAGTTATTGAGGTTAATAATAGCATAGGAGCAGAGAAACCAACAAATTCTGTGATTTTAGCTGTTTTTATGCTTTTTTAAAAAAAAATACAGATCCAAAACACAAAACCCAGAACCCAAAACACGGAAGGGTGGTTTTGGCAAAACCAATCCAGATCCAAAACACGAAGAAAGATCCAGATCCAAAACCAAAACACAAAACACGAAAAGTGGCCGGTGCACACCCCTAATATATATATATATATATATATATATATATATATATATATATATATATATGTTTGCAATACACAAGCTTAAATAGTTACAGTTATGGAGAAATTAAGATCTACAATATTGATCAGAATGGACTCATTAGTATAGTAGCCAAAAGGAAGGAGGGCCCTGCTAGTGAGAGCTTACATTACATTACATTCAAAAGGGAAAAGATTGAAGTAGTGGTACAAGGGGGTGACATGAAGAGGGTAAGGATTTGGGGAGGAGGTGACAATGGTAACTACTCTCACATCCCCAAGGACAGTATTAATTAAATAGAAATAAAGGAGCATATTTTACTACAAGGATAGTTTAATTCTAAAACATTATAACGAATGACTAAATATATGATATATTATTGGAATGTAATATATTTTTTTCCAATTTTATCTGGAGGTTTTTCATGCTTATGTTCACATTTCTTTAGTTTTATATATGTAGCTTATCTTATGGACCTGTCCACTGCTGGACACAATAAATCTAAAACTGACAATTATTTTGATGTAATTTACAACTATAATGGCCTATGGGCCTGATTCATTACAGATCGCTATTGCTAAAGCATATGCAGATGGGCAATAGTTACGTACTGCGCATGCGTATGCATCTCAGCGCACGTTCGCGAAGACAATACTGTGATCACACTGCGATCAAAGAGACCATGCAGAGTAATTGACAGGCAGTGAGCATTTGGGGGTGGTGAAGGGGGGGTGGTTGGCGAAACGCAGGCATGCCGGACCAAATGAGCGTGCATAAATTAGCCAGTGCGACTGCATACACAGCTTGAGTACTTACTGCGTGCAATGAGGTTAGTTATTTCTAAGTAGGGAAAGGGCTGCTGTAATTCTGCGTGGGGGTCGATCGTACTCGATGTTACCAATGTTTATGGAGGTTTGCTAGGTATTACAGATGTGAGATAGCGGTTGTGGGAGGCAGTGGGCGTCTATGCTGGCAGTGCTACGGTATTGTGATAGCATTAATTAGCATATTATCTCAGGAGACCTGCGTGTGATTATGGAGCAGCGATTGCAATAGCGATCTTTAATGAATCAGGCCCTATGTCCCTGCCCGGTCATTTCCAGTAGAAGAAACTTATTTTCCCTTTCTCCAAATTGTGCATAAATTATGAGACACGAGGAGTAATATGAGATGCAAATGTCAGCGTAATAAGAAATATATTGGTATGACAAATAGATGTATAAATGGGATGTAAGGGCTCAGAATGCCAGTGCCGGAATCCAGACACCAGTCAGAATCCCAATGCAGGCATCCCAACAGTAAGTATTGGGGTAGGGAGAGGGTTAGTGGTTAGGCACTAGGGGGAGGTTAGTGTTAGGGTGCAAGGAGGGAGGGGTAGGATGAGGATACTTACTGACAAGTGTCAGTATTCTAACCCTGCCCGGATGCCGGCTTTGGGATTCTGACCCCCGGGATCCCAAGTGTTGGCATCCCGTACCCAACCCGTATAAATGCTAGGTCATAAGGAAAGTGAAAGTAGCCACACTGAGAGCACTTACGTTATTGCCAGATATTTCCTTGGCATAGAGATCACGGGGGGCAATTTATGCCGGAAACCCCTAAAAAGAGAAAACAGACACCATGGTACCTAAATGACTCCATGAGAACATTATACAAATAAATGAGGCTGATTCATTTCATTTGGACATTGTCCTCCTCATTTTATACTCATAGAAATAAAAATATATTACAATGACATTTTAAATAAAATGTAATATGCTCTATGATAGTTACTGAGATGCAAAGATTAGTATATGAATGGGATCCATAACTAGATATTATGGCAGAGCCGTAACTAGACATTGTGGTGCCGGGATCAGTATGATTTGCGGCCGGTGGTTCAAATTCCGACAGCAGAAGCCCGGCAGTGAGATCCCGACAGGTAAGTATTTTTTGTATTTACTAACCTAAGTCTCCAAGGGGGTGCCTAACCCTAACCTCCCCCCGGGGGTGCCTAACCCTAAACCCCCCTTCCCCTAGCCTAACCCTAACCTCCCGGCTGGGTACCTAACCTCAAGAACCCCGGGAGCCCCTAACCTATCCCTCCCCCCCACGGCTGTCCACGCCAGGCTTACCTTCTATCGGTAAGACGGGTGTCGGGCTCCCGGCGTAGGTCTAATGACAGGGGTCGGGATTTTGATGCTGGTCATTAGACACTTGCCGGGATTAATAAATTATGGAACTAATAGGTTACGGAAAGTGAATAATAATCTGCAGGATATTTTATTATTGTGTGTTGGAAGTGATTGCCTATACTTTTTTCATGTAACAAAAGTTAATTGATGTATTAAGTGAAGAGAGGTGTTTTTTTAATATATGTATTTTTTTATTATATGTATGGAAAGTATTTAACTGCAAGATACTATATAAATCCAAACTAGTTATCAATTTGTGGAAGTATATTATGAATTATTGGCTGGTTTAATAGTGTTTATAATTATAATAAATGTAATATTTATTTTGACTAATTGAATGGCGCTTTCTTTTATGAAAATCTCATGAAACTCGTTTATGTTCTTAAATTACATTATTAACATGAATTCTGCTGTGTAGATTAAAAATATCCCCATGGTCTAAAGTACTATAGTTAAAATGGTTTATATGTCAGTATGAGGGCACTTTGATATTTAGAACCTATTTACCTGCTGCACTGGAGTCCAGTGTGTCCAAGTGACACTCACACTGGGCCCTTTCTGTGTAGGATACTGGTGCCGGACCTGTCATGTTGCCTGCCACTACCGCCGTGTCCTGCGCGCCCATTCCTACTTCCAACAAAAGCTCCTCTTGGAAATGTGGGAGCTGAGGAGAGATGTCATGGATTCTCTCCCATCCTTGCAGACGGGTCTGGAGATGGAATAACCTGAGAGGGACAGGCAGGGCTGCTGCTGCAGTAAAGTAGCCGGGTATATAGCTACTAATACATAGCAGTGGTCGCTAAGTGGCAAATAGAGATTGCGTCAGGCAGCTGGTTCCACCCTCAGGGCATGTTGCACTCTGGGTCTGATTCAGAGTCACTTGCTAGATGCGATCACTCGCACGATGTGTATGCAAATTGCGTAGGCAGTGCAATCGCAAAGCAATGCATTAGCACGCCCAGCATTTCTTAGACAACGATCACATAGTGTATGCAGACACCCACCAGCCTGTTTTAGGACACCGACTTGTGCACATCATGTCCAGGAAGTGTATGCAACCATCGGTACATCGAATGCTATTGCAGCCCTTGAGGTTGACCATACCCTGCCGCAAGCACCGCGAGCACTTCAGTGTAAAACAAGCCAGGTGACGTGTACTATGATGCTGTCTTTTAATTATGCAAACTTCTAAAATGCCATTGAGATGCTCAGGCACGCCTGCGTTTGCACCTCACACACTTTTTAATGGCCAGCCCCTGTTATCACCTAGAAACGGCCTCTCCTGTCACTCACTCTGCTGGGATGTCTATGTGCAGCGAGCTAATAATACATTGTGAACTTTCACTAAGGTATGCACATGCGCACTGCGATGCATGCACACAATGCATACACACTGCATACCATCGACAGCAGCGAGAGAATCATCTTAGTGAGCAGGTCTGAATCAGGCCCTCTGTGCGGAGGCAATGGCTGCAATGCCCTAGTTATGGCCCTGTATTAATGGTATATGATTAACATTTAAATAGAACTAGCTACAAATATTTCCTAATAATCTATTCTTATCTATAAATTACACTATTTTTCATTATGTAAAATTTGTAGCCATAATGCCCATTGTTACATATTGTTAAAGCGATATCAGCACAAAGTACGTACGTACATTTCATAAGAACAATGTCCCTGGAACTGAGCATGTTGTCCTACCAGTCCGGTCCTATGGAAAAGAATACAGAAATAGTACAGTTACTATTGTGTCTGGTATATGTTGTGCATCAGTTAGTCAATGGATTATAGTTTGTAAATTTGTAAGTACCGTATATACTCGAGTATAAGTCGACCCGAATATAAGCCGAAGTACCTACTTTTACCCAAAAAAACTGGGAAAACTGATTCACTCGAGTATAAGCCTAGGGTGGGAAATGCAGCAGCTACTGGAAGTAATCCTCCCCCCCGGGTAGTTCCCCCAGTAGTAATATCCCCCCTTGTAGTGCCCCCAGTAGTAACCCCCCTGGTAGTGCCCCCAGTAGTAATCCCCCCCTGGTAGTGCCCCAAGTAGTAATCCCCCCCTGGTAGTGCCCCCAGTAGTAATCCCCCCCTGGTAGAGCCCCCAGTGGTAATTCCCCCCTGGTACTGCCCCCAGTAGTAGCCCCCCCCAGTAGAGAGACGTACCGGTAATCAAAAAATAAAAAAAAACAGTTACCTGAAACCCCGCTCCTGGTCCTGACGCTGCTACCAGCTCCTCCGGCTGCTTTGCATTATGGGAGAGACGTCATGACATCATGACGTCTCTCCCATTACCCACTGCGGGAGCCGGAAGATGGCTCCCACAGTGGGAACAGCAGCAGCCGGAAGATGGCTCCAGCACTGGGAGCAGCAGCAGCCGATGAGAGTCTGACAGACTCTCATCGGCTGCTAATTACAACAAACACACAGCTGCCGGCACCGGCGCCTGTGTGTTTGGCACTATGTAGTGCTGACCGAACTCCGTCCAGTCAGTGCTACACACGCGGTGCAGCTGTGTCACAGAGACACAGTCTGCACCGGCGACCCGCATAGTACGCAGCTGAGTGAGGCGCCCTCCAATATTTGGCACCCTACTCAGCTGTGTAACAGGAGAACCTGCCCTGGTCCTGGAGCATCACTCGAGTATAAGCCGAGGGGGGGCTTTTACTCGAGTATATACGGTATACACCAATATTTGTTCCTGTTGTTCCCAGACCAGTCACTTCCTTTGCCTAATCTGCATTTCAGCCCTATGCAATATGTACTCCATTACAGCATATCCCCAGGCAGCCTTTTTTATTTTTTTGACATATTGCACAACTGTAATATGTACACACGTCCCAACCGTCCCAGCATGGTAACTTGTGGGGTAACTACATTTGTATTGCTGTGATAAGCTGTGATGCAGATTGTCAGTCCACAACTACAGACGTGTCCACATACATCTATCCTCCGTGCGCTACAAGTTGCGCCACATAACGCTGGAGCTTCGTGTGACTTGGCAGCGCCGAGCATCTTTTGTGCGACTTTGTACCTTCAAATGTGTCTTATTCACACAGTGATGCAAATACATAGCACAAGCATCTTCTACTGATTAAAATGATATGCAGCATGTCTATGTTCTCTGTGTGTCTGCGGGTGTATCTGCCTGCGAAACGCTACGTTACAGTGTTACAGCCGCTGACATTGTAACGTAGCGTTTCACATGCAGATGCATCCGCCCTCGCTCACAGAACATTCTGCATATCATTTTAATCAGCAGAAGATGCTTGTGCTATCTATTTGCATCACTGTGTAAATAAGACACATTTGAAGATAAAAAGTTGCACAAAAGATGCTCGGCGATACCGAATCACACCACGGCATGGGGTGACTAGAAGGGCTGTTTAACGCGCAAGGAGGCTAGAGGTAAGAGGACCCATCTGTATGATAAACAGATCCCTTAACTTTTTAATTACATGGTACAAGAATACCTGGAGGACGAGTCTCAGCTGAACATTGGTTGCTCTGGCGCCTTCAGGGATTTTGTGGGCCAGACTAAGATGGTGCGCCTTTACCTGCAGGAGGAAGGGTGACAGCATAGAGTTAGTGACTGGGCACTGCACACTCAGAGAAAACAGGGAGACAGGAGATTATGGATGGGTAACCTATGTATCCTCACACAGACATGTAATACCACAGGTGTAGCTTTTATCACTGATTTAGCCTGTAGTATATATTATTAAAATATTGTAATTTGCAGCTGAATTTCTAATAAAATTTCAATATTTAATTCTATGATACTACAATGGATGACTAGATATATTATATATAATTGGAATATATTTGTTTTACTAGTTGTGTTTAGAGGTTTTTCATGCCTTTATTCCCATTTATTAGTTTTATATATTTAGCTTATTTTATTGGCTGCAATTCAATTCAGCGTGCTGTTAAGTCGGAGAATGCTGGTTCTCATGACTTAACATAGGTGTTTAGTTGCGAGAATTGGCATTCTCTGACTAAAGTGCCAGCCGCAAAGCTGTAATCGGATATCTCCTCGCACTCCCAGGAGGGTGCGAGAAAAATTACTTTAGTCAGTTCAAACATCAGGCTGAATTGAATAGCTGTAGGAGCTCCCTCCCTGGGGCTATTCATCATCACTTTGAATTGAATCGTGGCCATGGACTTGTCCACTACCAATTATTTTTATTTCATTTACAATTACAATGGACTATGTTTTTGGAAGATCATTTGTATTACAAGAAACCTATTTTTCCTTTCTCATATTGTATATAAATTGTGACACTTGTGGAGTAATATAAGATGTAAATGTCAGTGTAATAAGCATTACATTGTATGACAAAGAGATATGAATACTAGGACATAAGAAAAAGGTAAGTAACCACAATGACACTGAAAGCACTTACTTCAGGTACTGCCAGGTGTTTTCTTGGCTTATGGACCACGGCCTCAGGTACTGCCAGGTGTTTTTTTGGCATGGGGAGCATGGCATCAGGTACTGCCAGGTGTTTTCTTGGCATGGGGACCATGGCCTCAGGTACTGCCAGGTGTTTCCTTGGCATGGGGACCATGGTCTTAGGTACTGCCAGGTGTTTTCTTGGCATGGGGACCAAGGGCTCAGGTGCTGCCAGGTGTTTCCTTGGCATGGGGACCACGGCCTCAGGTACTGCTAGGTGTGTTATTGGCATGGGGACCAAGGGCTCAGGTACTGCAAGGTGTTTTCTTGGCATGGGGACCACAGCGAGCAGTTTGTGCAGCAAAGCCCTAAATAGAGAATACAGATACATTTGCACCTAAAGGACTCCAAGGAGAATGTAACAATAGCTAAGGTTAGCACAATATAACAATGTACTCATAGCTACATATTATGGTGTATTATGATTAACATTTAAATAGTAATAGCTAAAAAATACTTCATAATAAACTATTATTATCTATAAATTACACTAATTTTACTAATTTTACATTTCTATCCATAAATCACATTGTTACTCATTGTTCATGTGATATCTGCACAAAGTACTTACACAGAGCGTCTCATAGGACCAGTGTTACTGGAACTGGGGGCTTTGTCCTTATGGGCTGGCTCTGTGGAAAAGAATACAGAAATAGTACAGTCACTACTATGTCTGGTATATATTTTGCGTCAGTTAGTCAATGGAATATAGTTTGGAAGTATAAACCCCTATTTGTTCCTATTGTTCCTGGGTCAGTTGCTTCCTTTGCCTAATCTTTAACTGTAAACACCAGCATATGTACATACCTCCCAACCACCCAGCATGGTAACTTGTGGTGCAACCACAATTTTTATTGCTGTGATAAGTGGTGATGCATATTGTTAGTCCACAACTATGATAAACCGACCTCTTAATCTTTTCATTATAAGATACAAAAATACCTGGATGAAGAGGGTCTTTCAGCTGTACTTTGCCTTCTCCTGTAGCCTCAGGGATCTTGTGGGGGGCACACACATGGTTCCTCTCGACCTGCACAAGGAAGGGTACACAGTAGAAAGTTAGTTACTGGGCACTGGCACATTTAGAGAAAACAGGGTGACAGGAGATTATGGATGGGTAACCTACATCTCCCCATAAATCCCTTGTTCTACCACAGTTATACCCAGTAACATACAGTAGATAAGTATTGCACAACTGTAAAGACCAGCATACGTACACACGTCCCAACTGTCCCAGCATGATAACTTGCGGGGTAACTAAAATTTGTATTGCTGTGATAAACCATGATGCAGATTGTTAGTCTACAATTATGATAAATAGAGCCCTTAAACTTTTAATTACATCGTACAAGATTACCTGGCGGACGAGTCTCAGTTGAACATTGATTGCTCTGGCCCCTTCAGGGATCTTGTGGGCCAGACTAAGATGGTGCGCCTTCACCTGCAGGAGGAAGGGTGGACAGCAGAGAGTTAGTTACTGGGCACTGGCACACTCAGAGAAATCAGGGAGATAGGAGATTATGGATGGGTAACCTATGTGTCCTCACACAGACATGTAATATCACAGCTGTAGCTTTTATCACTGATTGAGCCTGTAGTAAATATTATTAACATATGTTAATTTGCAGCTGAATTTCTAACAGAATTTCAGTATTTAATTCTATAATACTACAAAGGATGACTAGATATATTATATAATTGGAATATATTTGTTTTACTAGTTTTATTTAGAGGTATTTCATGCCTTTTTTCACATTTCTTACTTTTATTTATTTAGCTAAATCTTATTGTCTGTGATTCGATTCAGCATGTTGTTAAGTCAGAGAATACCAGTTTTCGTAACTTAACATGGGTGTTTAGTTGCGAGTACCGGCATTCTCCAACTAAAGTGCCAGCCGCGAGTCTGTTGTCGGATTTCTCCTCGCAACACCAGGAGGGTGCGAGAATTACTTTAGTCAGGCCAAACATCAGGCAGAATTTATTAGCTCTGGGAGCTCCCTCCTGGGTCTATTCATCATCGCTTTGAATTAAATTGCGGCCATGGACTTGTCCACTACCAATTATTTTTATTTAATTTACAATTATAATGGACTATGTATTTGTATTACAAGAAACCTATTTTACTTTCTCATATTGTGTATAAATTGTGACACTTGTGGAGTAATATAAGATTTAAATGTCAGTGTAATAAGCATTACATTGTTTGACAAAGAGATATATAAATATTAGGACATAAGAAAAGGTAAGTAACCACAATGACACTGATAGCACTTACCTCAGGTATTGCCAGGTGTTTTTTTGGCATGGGGACCACGGGCTCAGGTATTGGCAGGTGTTTTCTTGGCATAGGAACCACGGCCTCAGGTACTGCCAGGTGTTTCCTTGGCATGGAGACCACGGCCTCAGGTACTGCCAGGTGTTTTCTTGGCATGGGGACCAAGGGCTCAGGTGCTGCCAGGTGTTTTTTTGGCATGGGGACCACAGGGAGCAGTTTATGCAGCGAAGCCCTAAATAGAGAAAACAGATACATTTGCACCTAAAGGACTCCAAGGAGAATGTAACAATAGCTAAGGTTAGCACAATATAATAATGTACTCATAGCTAGATATTATGGTGTATTATGAGTAACATTTAAATAGTAATAGCTAAAAAATACTTCATAATAAACTATTCTTATCTATAAATTACACTAATTTTACTCATTTTACATTTCTTTCCATAAATCACATTGATATTTATTGTTCATGTGATATCTGCACAAAGTACTTACGCAGAGCGTCTCATAGGACCAGTGTTACTGGAACCAGCTGTTTTGTCCTTATGGTCCTTATGGGCTGGCTCCGTGGAAAAGAATACAGAAATAGTACAGTCACTACTATGTCTGGTATATATTTTGCGTCAGTTAGTCAATGGAATAAAGTTTGGAAGTGTAAACCCCTATTTGTTCCTATTGTTCCTGGGTCAGTTGCTTCCTTTGCCTAATGTGTAACTGTAAAGACCAGTACATGTACATACCTCCCAACCACCCCAGCATGGTAACCTGAGATGTAACTACAATCTGTATTGCTGCGATAAGTGGGGATGCAGATTGTTAGTCCACAACTATGATAAACCGACCTCTTAATCTTTTCATTATAAGATACAAAAATACCTGGAGGATGAGGGTCTTTCAGCTGCACTTTGCCTTCTCCTGTAGCCTCAGGGATTTTGTGGGGGGCACACACATGGTTTCTCTCCACCTGCAGGAGGAAGGGTACACAGTAGAGAGTTATTTACTGGGCACTGGCACACTCAGAAACAACAGGATGACAGGAGATTATGGATGGTTAATCTACGTGTCCCCATAAATCCCTTGTTCCACCACAGTTATACCCAGTAACATACAGTAGATAAGTATTGCACAACTATAAAGACCAACATACATACACATGTCCCAACTGTCTTAGCATGATAACTTGCGGGGTAACTACAGTTTGTATTGCTGTGATAAACCATGATGCAGATTGTTAGTCCACAATTATGATAAACAGGCCCCTTAAACTTTTAATAACATGGTACAAGAATACCTGGCGGACGAGTCTCAGTTGAACATTGATTGCTCTGGCACCTTCAGGGATCTTGTGGGCCAGACTCAGATGGTGTGCCTTTACCTGCAGGAGGAAGGGTGGACAGCAGAGAGTTAGTTACTGGGCACTGGCACACTAAGAGAAATCAGGGAGATAGAAGATAATGGATGGGTAACCTACGTGTCCTCACACAGACATGTAATACCACAGCTGTAGCTTTTATCACTGATTGAGCCTGTAGCATATATTATTAACATATTTTAATTGTCAGCTGAATTTCGATTAGAATTTCAGTATTTAATTCTATAATACTACAAAGGATGACTAAATCTATTATATATAATTGGAATATATTTGTTTTACTAGTTTTATTTAGAGGTATTTCATGCCTTTGTTCACATTTCTTACTTTTATATATTCAGCTAAATCTTATTGGCTGCAATTCAATTCAGCGTGCTGTTAAGTCGGAGATGCCAGTTCTCGTAACTTAACATGGGTGTTTAGTTGCAAGAACCGGCTTTCTCCGACTAAAGTGCCGGCCACGAGGTTGTTATTGGATTTCTCCTTGCACCCCTAGGAGGGTGCGAGAAGAATTACTTTAGTCAGGCCAAACATCAGGCTGAAATGATATGCTCTGGAAGCTCTCTCCCTGGTGCTATTCATCATCGCTTTGAATTAAATTGCGGCCATGGACTTGTCCACTACCAATAATTTTTATTTTATTTACAATTATAATGGACTATGTTTTTGCAAGATCATTTGTATTACAAGAAACCTACTTTCCTATCTCATATTGTGTATAAATTGTGACACTTGTGAAGTATTATAAGATTTAGATGTCAGTGTAATAAGCATTACATTGTATGACAAAGAGATATATAAATATTAGGACATAAGAAAAGGTAAGTAACCACAATGACACTGATAGCACTTACCTCAGGTATTGCCAGGTATTCTCTTGGCATGGGAACCACGGGCTCAGGTAATGCCTGGTGTTTCCTTGGCATGGAGACCACAGCCTCAGGTATTGCCAGGTGTTTTCTTGGCAGAGGAACCATATCCTCAGGTACTGCCAGGTGTTCTCTTGGCATGGGGACCACGGGCTCAGGTATTGCCAGGTGTTTTCTTGGCATAGGAACCATGGCCTCAGGAACTGCCAGGTATTCTCTTGGCAGAGGAACCATGGCCTCAGGTACTGCCATGTGTTTCCTTGGCATGGAGACCACAGCCTCAGGTATTGCCAGGTGTTTTCTTGGCAGAGGAACCATGGCCTCAGGTACTGCCAGGTGTTCTCTTGGTATGGGGACCACGGGCTCAGGTATTGCCAGGTGTTTTCTTGGCAGAGGAACCATGGCCTCAGGTACTGCCAGGTGTTCTCTTGGCATGGGGACCACGGGCTCAGGTACTGCCAGGTGTTTCCTTGGCATGGAGACCACAGCCTCAGGTACTGCCAGGTGTTCTCTTGGCATGGGGACCACAGCCTCAGGTATTGCCAGGTCTTCCCTTGGCATAGGGACCACAGATGACAATTTAGGCAGCAAAGCCCTAAAAAGAGAAAACAGACACATTTGCATCTAAAGGACTCCATGAGAATGTACCAATACCTAAGATTAGTATAATATAATAATGTACCCATAGCTAGATATTATGCTGAATTATCATTAATATTTATATAGTAATAGATAAAAAAAATACTTCATCACAATCTATTCATATCTATAAATTACACAAATTTTCATCATTTTACATTTCTATCCATAAATCATATTGTTACATATTGTTCATGTGATATCTGCACAAAGTACTTACTCAGAGCGTCTCATAGAACCAGCGTTACTGGAACTGGGGGCTATGTCCTTATGGTCTTTATGGGCTGGCTCTGTGGAAAAGAATATAGAAACAGTACAGTTACTACAATGTCTGGTATAAGTTTTGCTTCAGTTGTTACCTGGTGCAGGGAGGGATGCTGTGTGCACTGTTGAAAAGGGGGCATGGTCTTGTGAGCAGTGGGCGTGGCCTTGCAGGAGGGGGCAGGGCCTCGTGGCCCGAACCCTGTTGTTCAGTGCTGCTTTTTACTTGGGTGGGGTGCAGGAGGTGCTGACTGCCCTGTCCTGTGTGCAGTGCCTGCTCCCTCAGTGTCAGGAGCTGAGTGCTGCACTTAATACTACAGTGCAGCACCCGGCTCTTGTCACTGAGGGGGAGTCTGCACCTTGGTGTCACCCTTCGGCAGGTGACAGCCAGGTGCGGCCCGCACCCCCCTTGTGATGCCACTGCCTATTTTTTCTTATAGTTCCTGGGTTTTGCTTTCTTTGCCTAATCTGCAACTGTAAAGACCAGCATATGTACATACCTCCCAACAACCCAGCATGGTAGCTTGTGCTGTAACTACAATTTGTATTGGTGCGATAAGTGGTGATGCAGATTGCTAGTCCACATGATAAACAGACCCCTCAATATTTTCATTACAAGAAACAAGAATACCTGGAGGACGAGGGTCTTTCAGCTGCACTTTGTCTTCTCCTGTAGTCTCAGGGATTTTGTGGGGGGCACAAACACGGTTCCTCTCCACCTGCAGGAGGAAGGATAAACAGCAGAGAGTTAGTTACTGAGCACTGGCACACTCAGAGAAAACAGGGAGACAGGAGATTATGGATGGGTAACCTACGTGTCCTCGCACAGACATGTAATACCACAGATGTAGCTTTTATGACTGATTGATCCTGTAGTATATATTTTTTACATATTTTAATTTGCAGCTGAAGTTCTAATGGAAAGTAAATGATCACATTCCAACCAATCTTCTAATAAGACTGATTTTGAATGTTCATAATGTTTGTTTTATTTAATAATAAATCCCTTGTTCCACCACAGTTATACCCAGTAACATAGATAAATATGTAGTTACCGCTTGGGGGCTGCTCACCAGTGTTTTGATGTGCTTGGCCTTGCTCCCATAGGTGAGTGTGCTGCGAGAGTCTTCATAGGCAGCATCCGCAGGGCTGATGTGTGTGATCATCACCATTCTGCTCCTGCCACTCAGTGCGCCCTGTGATAGATAAAGCTCTGGTTATAGGAGAGATCACTGAGGAATCCCTACACATTGTAATTAGCAGTTTAAAGATCTTTTACTATTGTTTTTTTCTATGTTTGTGAGAAACAAATGATTGTACTGATTACTAATATCATGGTTGATTGCAGCCATTGTCTGAGATAAAACAGCAGAATAATGTGTTAGGAGCAACATTCCTGATGACTGGGGGTTCTGGCATGGATGCTGTGGCCACACCCCCTTTACACAGGGCTTCAGCATTTACAAATGGGCTGTGGCCACACCCCCATACACTAGTGCACACTCCCCATTAGTTCCAGGGCATAATAAATTCTCATATTCCTAAAAGCTTGTATCTCAAAAAGATATCTGTGACTAATGCCGCTTATACATCAGCCATCGGTGTATCCAGGGGCGTATTAAAGAGGAGGAGGCCTATGTTCACTCCTCATCCAGGGCCCCCTCCTCTCTCCCCGGCTGCCGTCAGCAAACTGACAGCAGCAGTAGACTCCGGGCACTAGAGTGTGCACAGAGTCTAAGCCCTTCTGCTCCACGGGAGGTTTCTGTCCTCCCTGAGCTCGCCTAAGGGAGGAAAATGGCGTGGCAGCCATTTTCGCTGGTGACTTCCTACTGCGCATGCACAAAAAGCCAGGAAGATGGGTGCAGAGTATATGGTGTACATGTCCAGTGGTCTCACACCGCACACCCTGCACCCATAACCTATACTTAACACTCTGCCAGTGCTGCTGTAATCACCAATGTAGTCACAGGTAAAAATACATGGGTGCCATATTTCCAGAGTTCTGCACATGCCCAGTAGAGAAAGTGCAGTGCCAGAGTATAATTAGTGCATGTGCCTGTAAGAGAAGGGGGAGGCCTGCATGGAGACTGCACACAGGGCCCTTCTCTCTTATCCCTGTCCCTGACATCAGGTACAGGTGTATGGTCATATGTGTGTAGGAAATCTCATAGAAAAAACATACCTTTAGCAGCCAGGTCAATTTGCTGTCGCGATAATTGATATGGCTGCCCGGTCTCTTGCGTAGCGCCATAATGCAGTTCCTTAGGGCCAGAAGGGAGCGGTTTATATATCCACTTTCTTTCAGGGTTTGGCCAGTGTTCTTAGTCTGACATAGAAACAGGAAAGATAATGAAGACACATCTGACTCCAGTCACAGTGTGGATGTGGTACAAACACAAACTATTGTATGATAAAACTGATTAGACAATTTACTTAAATTGTGTCCCAAGACAGTGGATATTCATTCACCTTTGTTTTAGTTAGTGATATTGGCTGAAATGCTTTTCTTACTGCATGTAATTTAACTCAAGCTACTAAGAAAAATTTTTATTTTATTATTAGTATCATTAATTTGATACTGGTTTATGTTATTAATTACAAAGTGACATTAATCAAAAATTTATATAATTTGTTATGAGTAAGGTCTCAGGGTGGGGGTCACTGAAATAAATGTAAGTAACCAAGGGGGAGGTGGCTGGTAACAGATTGGGAATCACCGCTCTAAGGGGAGAAAGGCCACGATTACGCAGTACTACAAACATGAGAAAAAAAAGCTATACACATGCAAGGCTCTGTTATAACTCCTTCACTACAAAATGGTGCAAAAACACATTGTATGTTCCTCTTTGTGATTGCCTGGGTTTTGTGTTTGTGTGTGTTAGAGAAATTAGAGTGTAAGCTGCAATGGGCCAGAGACTGATGTGACTGACAAATATTCTCTCTGTAGGGTAGAAAGTGATGACTAGTGGTGAAGCATGAACACTGCAGAAGGATAGCAAACTCATGATATGTACCACTTTGGTATTGCAGGGGAAATACAAATAAATGATAAGGTAAGATACAAGTAGTACCTGGCATGCTCGCTCTGATCCCGCCAGGTCTACCATGTACAGCCGGCCCGTGCACACTCCATCATTGCTTGTCTGCTTTACGGTGACTTGTACAACAGCATGGGAGCGCGATGAGTTCTTATTGGCAGCTGTGGCTGCCTTGGAGCGGCGCTTATTCCCTTTAGTCAGTAATGCGATGGCCTGAAAAAGAAAGTAATATAGATGCACCAACACTCTTGTGGTTACACAAAACAACTAATAAAGTTACACTTGCCCATGTGTTATAGCTACAGCAGGGTCACTACACCAGCGATCACATAGTCATGGGCTCTGCTTATTAATTCACACATTAATGGGTTCTTTACAGACAACATTGCCATTTCCCCCTAGTTCAGTGCTGCAGAACCCTTGTGGTGCCTTATAACTAAAAGATGATAAAATTATTAATAATAATAATAATAATAATACTATAGGCAGGGATTACTAGTGGTGATGCATGGACGCTGCATAAGGGTAGCACAGACTAATGATAGTCACCTCTTCAGGACTGCTGGGGAAGAACTCTGCAATCCCTTCTATCTTGGTGTTGCCATAGGGATACTCTCTAAGGTTCAAACATCCAGAGGACAGTCTTAGCAGATCCCGAATGGTTTCATTGTAGACCTGCAAATGTATTTAAGGTATAATCACTCTCTGCAATACAAGGAATAATCACCCTCTGCAATACAAGCACAAGTGTGTAATCCACATTTACTCTCTGCAAAGAGCATGTGCTACTTGTAGTTCTCCAGATGCTGTATATCAAGAAGAAAGGGTACATGGCAGCGGCCCATATTAACTTTCAGTTCTGCACCAGTCCTCATGCATTTTCAAAAAAGCAGAGTAGAGGGTCTTAATTTCCCCCTCAAATTGCTAACAGTTATCATCACTCTGTGTAGTTGCATCTGGCCCTCCAGCACCGGCAATAGACACACAACCCAATCTGCCTATGCATCATGTCTAATTGTGTTGCAATTTACTTGGCCTATGTATGCTTGCCGCTGCCTGTGCATGTGCAGTATGTAAATGCATATCTTATGCAAACCCCCAGAGTTCCATTTCTAAATAAGACACATACAGTAGAATATAAACCAAGCACATATTCCTCACATACTTACCTCAGCATAGGACACTGACACTGAGAACTTATTCTGCCCTCTCTGCACCTCGATGGTCTTATATAGATCTTTCAGAGTGAGAAATATCACTCCGGGCTCATGACCATTGCCCATCATAGTAAAGGTCTTCCCGGTGCCTGTGATAAATATAAAGGTATTTAGCATACACTCACTGACGTTCCAAGAAAGAATGGCAGATATGTAATTATACAATGTGTCATGTCAGTAATGAACAGTAACAGACATCATGTGACTAAGCCAATATTCATCAGGATGCTGCTCATCAGGTCACTCTCTCAGGGATGTCACCACTTGTTAGTGAATGGATAGACTGTGCACTATTGTACGTTTGTTTTGCCCATCAAATACTGGCTCCACATTTGGTGATGGGTGCACCTATTCCCTGGTCAGTGAGAGTTAGAAGCAGTGGTAACCACAGCCTATCACAAGCTGACAATATAACTATTAAAATGTAAACATCATTTAAGATACTATATAAAAATCTAAAATTTGCACATTTGGGGCTTTTTATTAAACACAAAACAACATTGTAACATAGTTACACCTGTATAGCTGTACACCTGTATAGCTATAGTGTAATATATTGTTAGACTATAGACCAAATCTATAACAATATTTTGGTAAATGAGATTTACCTTATAACTACCACACTTGTCACCATTCTCATGCTATTACCATGCCCCAAATAGAACAGTTATCCTTATGAACTATGACTTGTGCCCTGATTGGATGTTATCAATTAAATGTTACTCTATTATACTGTATCTATCATCATTAGACTGAGGATTCAGTGCTCATACCCGGATTGTGTCATGTACCTAATGCCTCACTTTCTGGAACCACCTAGATAATTGCACAGCCTGTAAGGAAACTACTAGCTCACAATTACTAACAATACAGATGGTCCACGTTTTACCATCACTCATTTCACCAGCTTACTACTTTTACACATACAATATAAACAATTAGACTTATGTATTAATAACATTAATATTACCTGTTGGGCCATACGCAAATATAGCAGCACTGTACCCCGAAATGATATCATCCACTAGGTTCTTCATTGTGGACTGATAGACATGCTCCTGAAATGAGACACATTTATTGATGATACATAAGCAATCATGAAAACAATGTAAAAATATGCTCTATACTGAATAAGAATTGGCAGCTGTACAAGCATTAATGGCTGATGCTACAGTCACATATGATGATAAATTGTTCTCATGCGCTATTTTACTTCCTTTACCAGATGCGCATGAGCAGCGCTGCCATATGTATAATGGGTGTAGGGTGTATGGTGCACATGGGCACCTGAATCCAGAGGGGTCCACACCGCACTCCATACACTCATTGTATGTACTTACCATGCAGCTACCTCAAAATAAATCTACCTTGTGGTGCCATTTTCCCAGAGATATACAGTATGCGTGCACAGTATCAGAGACTACACCTTGCATACAATGGTTTGGGGGGGACCCATTCAGAGACTGCACACAGGGGAATCAGTATGATTTACCGCCGGCCACCCCTCCCTTAGGGGTGCCCAACCCTAACCTGCCCCCCAAGTGCCTAACCCTAACCCCCCCTTCCCCGCAGCCTAACCCTAAGTCTCCCGGGAGGGGTGCCTAACCCTAACCTCCCCCCGGGGGTGCCTAACCCCCCCTTCCCCGCAGCCTAACCCTAAATCTCCGGGGGGGTGCCTAACCCTAACAATCCAGGGGGGGGCTAACCCTAAGTCCCCACCTGGGAGCCCCTAACCTAACCCCCTGCAGCTGTCCACACCCGGGCATTAGACACTTGCCGGGATTAGACAGTCGGGATGCCGACGGTCGGCATTTAGACCATCGGCATCCCGACTGCATCCCCACACAGGAACCCTCCTCTCATAGAATGTCCCTGAGTACTGTATTATATATACTATTAACTTTTATTATTCATTGTAAATATCTCAGGATTACAATCACCTGGGTAGCTGCTTGATCAAACACCTCATTAAAGGTGAACGTCCTCTCCCTGGTCCTGCAGCAGCGCAGGACATCATCAGGATCCTCGCCAGGGTCCTGCAGTAGTACTGTCTGTAAGGAAAGAGAAGACATGTTCACTATATGTCACCAGGCTCTACAAGCACCTCTGCGGCTGGAGCAGAAGATCTTAAGTCCAGTTTATATTAATGGATAAAAGCAAAGTCACACATGGGAACGTGATCTGGGAGTATAGAGTCATATTTGTCAGCACTTCAGCACAGTTTCCAGGAACATTCTGCTGATATCTATATAAACTCTTCTAGTCATTGGTTCTTTGGCCCTTAAGACATAGAATGGTCTAACTCATAAGCTTGGCGGTCTTTCCAACAGAAAGTGAGACATATTATAATAATAACTTATTGGTTTGTGTCTAAAGTGGTTCTCAGCATAACCTCCTTATTGGAGGGAATTGTTACTGTCAATAACATATGTACATGACATCCCTACTTAACCGAGAACCCTGGATTGGGCAGATAGGGCAAGATGGAAGATGTTGTCTGGCCTCTCTGCAGTATAAACATAGACACATATTTTCCTCACACTATCTTCAGAAGATATAGCAATAGCTGGTGCTGCATGTGCAGCCTAGGGGGTGTGATCTTGTAGACCAATAGGAAGCCACAAGCAGAGAGATCACCACTTTCTACTGGTCTGTGGGGTCACACCCCTGACTGACAAACATATTCAGCTGGTTAGTAAGAGGGAGGAGCAGCTTAGGAGCCCTGTGATGGTGTTTTGCAGCAGGCCCAGCATTTGCATAGTCCAGCAATGGTCCATGATTTCCCATTTCTTGTGCTCTATCTGTGCAGCAGGTCATTACTCTGATTTGCTTATGGGTATATGGGGACCGTGGATAGCGTTCCACCTTTGATACACAAAGCAAAACATTTTCTTTTTATCATATTTATAAACACAGAGCTATAAACCATGTGAGAAATCAAATAAATAAATGTATTGGTAAGAAAACAATTTATAATTGTGTTTAATGTTAAACTAATTCAGTTGTTTAAACTAAAATAATGTTATTAGCATTTTCTTACCTGCGGCCCGAGCTGGTGTATAATGCATCGGGTGCTGCTCTTAGCTTCTGTCCTATTAAACGGACGGATGCGTAGAGCGACCTGTGAAATAATGAAACAGACATAAGAACAATACAGAATTTTTAATGCCAAGATAATCTCCCTATAGTGGCAAAAAACAACTGATATTAAGCAAAGCAAAAAGTGATATAGGTGCACTTCCCATTGTATAAAAGCATTTCACAATATTTTTGCTTTTATTTGAAATAATTTGAAATCAGAACCTTGACATAAATATTAGAAAGTCTGGAAAGCTACTAAGCAAAACATATATTAATAGTAAATACAAAGAAAAAGGGAGTTTTTAAAACTAATGTATCTAACTCTGAACTTATATGAAATCATATAGCAGTGACCTATTACCATTACCCATCAGTAATACAGTGAGTCCATGGCTCTGTAAGAGATACTTACAGTCATTTGATGGTGCTTAGGATGGTTATTTCCCGCCTTCTTCATCGTAATATCATTTTATCCACTCAGAAATGAGAAGAAAAATATCTGTACTGTCACTAGTCCAGCAATATCAGATATGACACAGGAAGCCTCCAGCTGCCTTGTTATACCCATCACACCTCCTATAGTGACATCATCAGCTGCCACTATGACATCACTAGGTTCCATGGCAGGGGGGGGCACTGCCATGTATCTCAGGCAGGGCATTGAAGGTTAATAGGAAATACAATGTGATGACTACATGTCAGTAAATAAAAACACATTACTGGGATGAGCAGAAATGTAATCATTCCACACAGCAGTGATGTGTATTATCTGTGCATTGTGTGTGTCTGTGATACATTCAGGCCCATACTATGCATCTGTGGAAATATATACAGAATGAGCCTCATGTAGTGTTGGATGTACTATTGTTTTGAGTCAGATACACATTTTCATACTGCATCTACATACTATAAAATGTGCATATACACCTGTATTCAAATTTTGGCACCTCTTGTACTTATGATTTCTTAGGCCCTGGAGCAGTGGCATGAAGAAGGGAAGGAAAGGGTGCGTGTTCTCATAATAATGACTGATGCAGACCTGAATGTAGATACACCTGCCTGGAGATGTATCTCTTGCGGTGGCTTTAGTGCTGGTGCAACCATACACAATGACATACCTCCCAACATGACCCTCTCCAGGAGGTACACAATGCTCTGGTCCTGGACTTCCCTGGTAAGAGGTGGGGCTGCAGCGCAGTTCAAAAGTCAAATAGGGGAGCCACACCAACTGTCATTTCACACGCTGCCAAACATCACTGGCTGGGACTCACTGCCAGTTGATGTGACTCCCTTATTTGAATTTTGGACTGTACAGCAGCCCCACCTCTGGAGCCGTTACCAATCATAAGTTACCAGGGAAGTCCAGGACCAGAGCATTGTGTTGTGATGGTGACAACTAGCAGCACCAGCTTGTCACTGCTTATTGGCTGATTGTGTACTGACCTCTCCAGCTGATAGAACTTTAATCATTAGCATCTCAGCTATGTTATATCAGGTCATCAATTCACAGTGATGTGCAGTGAGGTAAATGGCTGGGGATGCACTGGCTAGCAGTATATAGTCCTGGAAATTTTGTGTGTTTTGATTAGGGATGTGCAGACCAGTTAAACAGGCGAGGCAGTGCCTCACCTATCATACACTTTTTACTCCAGAGTTTTGACTATAAAAAATAATTAAAATAATACAAAGAAGATCTATATAATATTATTTTTAATCTTTCTTATAATATTTATAGTCAAAACTCCGAAGTATGACAGGAAAGGCTCTGCCTCACCTGTCTCACCTCATGCAGTACATGACTATTCGCTCACAAAGAGCAAAATTTACAAAGCGGCGATTTGACTGCGGTTTCTATTCTATTCTAAACTCCAGAGGTTTGGTGGCGGGTTCTATTCTGTTCTAAACCTCGGGGGTTTGGTGGCGGTTTTGCAGCAGTTTCTAAATGACAGCCCTGTTCTATTCTATTCTAAAATGTGTTTTGACTGTGGTTTGGCAGCGGTTTTGCTTTCTGCAGATTTACTAAGGCCAAAACAGCTGCAAAACTGCCATCAAAACACATTTTAGAATAGAATAGAACAGGGCTGTCATTTAGAAACTGCTGCAAAACCGCCACCAAACCCCCGGGGTTTAGAATAGAATAGAAACCGCCACCAAACCACCGGGGTTTAGAATAGAATAGTAAGCGCCGTCAAACCGACGCTTAGTATATTTTGCCCAAACACTGGAAAACAGGCACAAATAGTTGTTCAGACAAATTGTTTAAACCAAACTAATTGAATCAATTTGATCAATCATTTTTGTCCCTTTTCCAGTGTTTAAGACCATATGGTTGATTGTCATTTGATTCTCTGATAGACATCCGCATAGCAATACCACCGCTGGCTAAATTATTGGCTTGAGATACATTTATGCTTTTCATATCTGGTTTTATAATGCAGTTTGGATGGTGCAGCATGCGGTATAGGTATTGCAAATCTCAGTACTTAGGATCCTGTTTGAGTTTTCAGCCTCCAAACTGCAGGATAGTAAATATTGTGGTTTAAATCTTAAAACCTCATCTAATTTATAGTAGTTGTCAAACCACACAATAAACTATCGCTTAGTAAATGAATCCCTTGGTCTACTAAAATGCCTTTACCAGTATGGAGGTGCACTCATGTACAGTATGGGTCAAAAACTAGATGTCATTGCTCTGTGTACATCATGACATCGCCATGTGTTGAGGGGTATATCCAAAACTTTGAAGGCCCCATAGCAATATTTTGAAGGTGCTCCTCCCAAATGCTCATTCCACACCAGTTGTTAATTTTATGACCCATAGTAATACCCACATTTATTTTATGTCCCATAGTAGTGCCTAGTTAATATTATGCCTCATAGTGCCCTAGATAACTTATAATATATTATTAAATTGTATATCCCATCTTAGTGCCTAGTAATATTATTACCTATAGTAGTGCTCTAGTTCAATTTATGCCCCATAGGAATGCCCAAGTTCGCATTACACCTACAGTGCCCCAATATTATTTTATGCAACACTGTAGTGCCACCATTTTACAATATGCCACATCGTAGTGCTGCCAGTACAAATTATGCCAAACAGTGCCCCTAGTACATATTATGTCACAGTATCCCCAGTTCATATTATGCACATTGTACTTTTCCCAGTTTATATTATGCCACATATCTCACTACAGCCCCAGCTAACTCTACAAAGGCAGTAATCAAGGAGAAGCCTATTGTGTAACAGTGTGGAGCTCAAAGATTAGTTTACCTATGCCTGTGTGGGTAAAACAAGAGCATGAGAGATGGATCATATCAGTGTGGAGCATTACTGAGAGGGAGAGATAGCGATCACCACCTATATAAGCTCTGATAAGTTCCTCTTATCAAGCTGGGCAATGTGTCAATTGTTTAGAGGGCATGGTTGACAACAATATGGCCTGTATCCAGGGCTACCTAAGCCTCTGGGTCCCATAGCAATGGCACCCTCTGGACCCTTTATTGCTACACCCATGGACGCCTATAAAGGAAGAGGTAGAGATTGGGTTGGAGAAATCTTCACCTATGGAAGAAGGACAGAGGATTAGGGATTATGCTATCCAACAATATATCTCCTCTAAGTACAACATAAAATTACATATAATGGCTAGTGATAGATGTGACAGGATGCGCTAACTCTGCCACCCTGTCTGCGGAGTGAAAGGTGGTTTTACTGAATGCTCTGGGGGTTCCTCTTACCATAAGTAACCTGCTATTATAGAGCACTCCTACTGCTGTTCAGCGGGCAATTGACACTCACAGCAATGTAGCATATAATAGCCATTGTGCAGGATTTTCAGGAACAGTAGTTGTTATAACTTAATAGTAATACTTTACTATGCATTATTCATTAATGATAAAAATATGCCACACACACACCACACACAGACACACACACACACACTCCAGAAGGAATATATGAATGTGTTTTACATGGGGCTCTGCTTCATTTTATTCTGCTTTGTACACACAGGCTGGCAGTGTGTAATCAGTCCTCTGTCCCTTTAACTAGTCAAAACTCAATCACAAATCTTACATGTGCATCAGCCTGGACCTATTTACACAGTTTTACTCAGAGTGGCAGAATGTGTTTTTTTCCCTGTGTAGGCACTGCCAGGGTAAGGGGGACTTATTGTACAATCCATCGGCCATTATACCCCTCTCTGTGGAGTAGCGTGGAACCATGGGGCCCAGAGAAAGTGCATATCATAGCGCCCCCCTCTGTACTGAACTGTGCCAGTGGAGTATGGCCAGCCTGTAGGGAAATACTGAAGTGAAGAGAAAAACAGCAAACAGTGGCAGTATCGCGCTGGGAGTAGATGTCCAATTGGGGGAATAGAATGCTTTGATGATCTTAAGGTACTGCTTTATTTCTGTATAGCACTGATCATTTAACTTAAATTGACAGAATACATGTGCTAGAGTAAAATTCCACAGGGTGCACAGCTTATTACTGTAATTACTGCCCCAAGCAGCTTTCACTGGCGTGGGAACACCTATGGGTAGCTCCCTCTTTGCAATTTACATTACACCTATATTAATGTGAGCAGGGGTGTAGTGAGGGTGGCTGCAGTGGAGCACCTGCTCCATACGCCATCTCCGGCAAGGGTGCTGGAGAACAGCCATCAAACGAACAGCAGAGCACCTGCTGAGCTGTGCGTGAAACACATAAAGAGATCAGTGCCTCCAGACAGAGGGCCATGGGACCTGTTTCAGACACGGTCACTAGGTTGCGCTCGCTCGCTCTGAGCGATTTTTGCCCATCTGCGCACGCGTATAAATCACAGTGCGCGTGCGCAAGCCACTCTTTGCGATCTGATTTTGGTTGCTCGTAATCCACTTTCAGGTTGCTGCTTTGAGTGACAGATAGTGCCGTTTGTGGGTGGTAACAGGGGAAGGTGTTGGTGAACGGGGGAGTGGATGTGCGAACGCAGGCATGTCAGGCCAGCAAAATGCCATTTAAAGGGCGTGCATAATTAGCAACGTAGCATCAATGTACACCTGCATGTATTTCTGCCTGCACTGTTCGCAGTGCTTGCGGCGGGGAAATGCAACCTCAAGGGCTGCGAGCAGCTCCGATGGCTCTCAATGTTACCAATTAATCCTACAATTCCCGGAGATGACGTGTGTTGCGAGTGGAAAAGGGGCATCTTTATACACAAGCGAGCGCTCATTGCCGTAGCTCGCTAAGACATAGAGGGCGTCCTTACGCGACGCAGTGTGAGTGCTTAATTTAAATATCCGGCCCCTTTTTGCTTGCAAGCGAACGCATCTTGCGAGCGGGTCCGAATGACCTCCTTGGTGCGGACGGAGCGGCCGTTGAGGCCACGCCTGCAATATGGAGGCACTGATCTCTTTATGTGCTTCATGCTCTGCTCATCAGCAGGTGATTCCCACCCCAACCCCCCTAATCTAATGGATGATTTCCAGCGCCCTGAAACAGTGTGAGGAGGGGGAACTGTGTGTGTGTGTGTCTGTGTGTGAAGAGGGGTATCTAAGTGAGGATATCTGAGTGAGGGGGGAGCACTGTGTGTGTGAGGGTAGGGGGGAGAGCTGTGTAAGGGTAGGTGAGCTGTGTAAGGGGGAGAGCTGTGTACAGTAAGGGGGTGAGCTGTGTAAGGGGGTGAGCTGTGAAAGGTGGAGAGGTGTGTATGGGGGTATGCTGTATAAAGGGTGAGCTGTGTAAGGGGGAGACTTGAGGAAGAGGGTGAGCTGTATAAGGGGAAGAGCTGTGTAAGGGGGAGAGCTGTGTAAGGGGGTGAGCTGTTTAAGGGGGTGAGCTGTGTAAGGAGGAGAGCTGTGAAGGGGGTGTGCTGTGTAAGGGGGTGAGCTGTTTAAGGGGGTGAGCTGTGTAAGGAGGAGAGCTGTTTAAGGGGGTGAGCTGTGTAAGGAGGAGAGCTGTGTAAGGGGGTGAGCTGTGGAAGGGGAGGTTAGCTATGTAAGGGGGAGAGCTGTGTAAGGGGGAGAGCTGTGTAAGAGAGAGAGAACTGTGGCGGGGTCTGAATGAGGGGAGATTGTTGTGTGTGTTTGAGGGGAGTAGATATGTGTGAGAAGGAGGAATATCTGAGAGAGTGCGGAGAGCTGTGAGAGAAATGTATACACTGTATGTATTTATATATACATTAATATGTAGCCCTGAGGTAGTATTTTGCATAGGGTCCTCTGTGATCTTAATCTGGCTCTGGGACTGAACAGAAGGTGGGAAAGGTGGAGCCATTGGCAATAACAAAGATCGAGGAGGATGCAGTCCCCTCCCATCATCACCTCCTTTTTCTCCTCTTTTCCACCTCTGAGGTGGCTCCCACATACCACCCTGGCCCTGACATCAGACCGGTTTATCATGAAGGAGAGCTCATGGCAGCTGTGTCCCTGCTGCTGAGGGGAGGCCTGATGCTGAAAGCCTCGGTCACGGCACCCATGACTGGGAGAAGCCTGAGCAGTTCCCACGATTATTTTTATCAGAAACTGGCCCATGCACATGTGCAAACAGTTTGCATTATGTACGCTGTTAGCAGAAGCTACTGATGGATGTATAGGCTAATTTTACATACAGACGTGCCCCAGGTACTCTCGGTGCGTGCCTGCACTGTTGGACCTCCTCTATGCTAGCCTTAGGAGCTACTTAGGAGCGGAAGACATAAAACAGGGCAGGTATAGTTGAGGTTTGGGGAAAGGCAAAGGGTCGTTCAGAACGCCACAGCTATGGGAGTGTATGCTAGTGGAGTTCTGATATTGCTAGCAAATGTGCGGCATGAAAGGCATGAAATCAGCCAATATTCATTTACCTGTGCAGTATTCAACGATGAATAATTGAGATCAACCATGGCTATGTGACCTACACTGACTCCGGCACAAGAACGTCTTCTGTAAGCTCTATTGTAGCAACTTGAATTCCTTTTCCAGGATGTTTAAATTATTTTATTCCACTATAGCAGTGCCAAGAATTATCATCTATTAGGTTGAAGAAGCAAACAAAACGTTCTCCAACATTGTAGGAGACTCTACTGGCTTATGGGATGTAATTTTGTCTCAGTCCCGACAAGGAAATTCCAGCAAGGGCTTTAACATAGTCATCGAAATACTGATGCCTATGTTAACCCCGAGAGGATGCCAGACTGATCGTCCTCAGCCGGGATAAGTATACACTTAACCGGGGATGGGGGGGTTAGGTGTAGGCACCCCCAGGTGGACTTAGGGTTAGGCACCCCCCCAGAGAAGGTTAGGGTTAGGCCAGCGGAAGAGGGGGCTAAGTTTAGGCACTTGAGGGAGGGGGAAACCCCCCGGGAGGGTTAAGTTTAGGGTGCGGAAGGGGGGTTAGGTTTAGGCACTAACGGGGGGAGGTTGGGGGGAGCAGATGGCTATGTGTTGTGGTGGATGTGTTGTGGTAGAACAGAAATACTGGAGGCTGGATGGATGGTGGAAAAAACAAATACGTTTATTTGTATCTGTGTGTGCACATAGAGGGTAGTAGTTGCTCAGTAGGAGGCACAGTGCTCCTGGAAGATAAATGTCTCTTAGATCAGTGGTTCTCAAACTCGGTCCTCAGGACCCCACACGGTTCATGTTTTCCAGGTCACCCAGCAGCTGCACACATTACTTGCTGGTGCATTTGAATAGATCCACAGGTGGAACTAATTATCTCACTTGTGATTTTGTGAGGAGACCTGGAAAACATGCACTTTTTGGGGTCCTGAGGACCGAGTTTGAGAACCTGTGTCTTAGATGGTTCGTGGCAGCACACACTGGGCCTGATTCAGACACGCTCGCGAGTGCTGAGCACTCGCAAGCGGGTCGATGTTGGCCAAGTGCGCATGCGCACGAGGTAGGCGGCTCCATCGTGCGCATGCGCGAGACCCGTATAGCAATGGCCAAGCCATCGCTATGGGTCTCGCTACAAAGGGGGCGTGCTGTCGATGTTGAGTGATAGCAAGCCCCCTTTGGGAACACCTACCATCTGGGGCCGGCCCCACTGACATCACAAGTGATGTCAGTGGGAGTGCTTTTGGCTCTGACAGAGCCAAAAGCACTCCAAGGCTTGCGGAAGACGAGACCCTACTACAAGGTCTTGACCATCGCGACCATCTTTTTGGCCGCTCGCTATAGCTGTGGGTGGTCACCCACAGCTATGTGAGCGGCCAGGAGGCCGCTCTAAAAAAAGAGAGGGAGGGCACTGATTCAGAGCGAGTGCTCTGAAAGAGCGTCTGGCTCTGAATCAGGCCCTCTGCCCAGTTGTTGGTGATTTGGGGTGACAGGGCGTATCCACAGTGTGGGGAGTAGGGTCAACCCTATCAGGGGGCTTCTTGACATGCGGTCCTGACTACTGCATGCTTCCCTGCTGGACCTATGGTCGACAGACTTCTGAACTGGGATGCCCTGTTGGAGGTGATCAGGGGTGCTCCCACTTTGCGGCATCCCGCACTGGTGAGGAGAATGGGTGCTGACCTACCGGTAGGTCCGTTGGTGTGGGATCAGTTCTTCTCAAAGTCCAGTATGATGCTGCGGTGGGGGACGTGCACTGTTTCAGTGGCTCACATCCGTGAATGCAGTGCAGGTGAAACCTGTGCTGCGTGTGGTGGTGTGGTGAGCGCGTGCAGCGCTGTCTTTTGGCAGAGGCTGGGGCTGGTGTGAGTGGGGACCAGCGTCCGGTTAAGCGCCGCTGCTGCCATTCAGGTGCCCGAATTGGGGCGGATGTAGATACAGGTGGGTTCAAGATGGGTAGGTGTCTGGGGGTCTCCAATGCGTTTCGGCACAGGTGCCTTCTTCAAGGAGGTTCTGTAAGCCGCTGCTTCCCAGCGAGTGCAGGTACATATTTAAACGGCACCCAGAGTCAGTATAAGCCTAGCATGCTTTACACTGACTCCGGGAGCCGTTTTAAATATGTACCCGCAACCCGCCCGGAAGCAGCAGCTTACAGAAGTCACTGCTTCGTAAATTCTCCCCTTCGTCCCTTATGTTAGTTATCTGAAAATGCTGAAAAGATTTGACTAAAAAGAAACATCCCAAGGTAGTTGAATGGACACCCATTGTGAGCTGGCATTCCAGTCATTGAAACAGTCCTTAATACTTTCCAGGGCTAAAAATGCCTTGCAATAAAACTTTGCTGTGCAAACTAATGCGTTTCAGTATGACCTTGGAGCAGTACTTAGCCAGGAGGGGCCAAATGGGCAGGAGGACCTTGTGGACTATTAAGCAAAAAAATTCTACAATAGCAAGTGGGACACATACTATAACACTATAAACCAGCTACCCCTGTACGAATAATATTATACAGCTGCCCCCTGTACATATAAACTATACATATGCCCCCCCCTGTGCAAATAGCACTATACACCTGTCACCACAACCATCCCTAGTATATCAAGACTTACCAGTCTTGGTTAGTTCACCTGGCCTCAGCCCTCCATCTGAACCAGCAGCAGCCAGATAGGATTGGCCAAGGTGGTGCACGCACTCATCATGCTACGAGATTCCTTTTGTGCTTGTCCAGGCTGCAGCGCAATCTTCCATCGGGGATCCTGGGTTGTCAGAGATATCCAAGTACAGACAGCTGGCACAGAGTTCCCCTGACTAGCAGCCACTGTATGGTGAAAGTAGTCTGTGGCAGCCAGCAGCCTGCCTGTGCGCGGAGTGCTGAAGATGGGTACTGGATGCTCCTCCTCCCCCCATTGTAGTGGCTGGTGAGCATAGCAGGTTCCATCCCCAGGGCAACCCACACTATGCAGCGGCCTCAACCTTAGTTTTTCCCTGGGTTTCCTAGTACAAAGCATAACATTGACCACAGCATTCGAGAAACTCATGGCCTTCAGGAGGGCTGTCTCAACAGCCACCTCATCAAAGCCGGTAAATGAAGATCCTGATGTAGAAAAGTGCCTTGCGAGAGAAGATCCAACCTTAGGGGAAGCCACCAATGTGGTGCCACCAACATGCATCTGAGAACGGCATCCCATGCCCTTGATGGACAATCTGAAATGACCAGGGTGATGATCTTGACCTCTAGTTTCGGCTTGCGGTTGACACAAGGCAGTAAGAACATTGGAGGAAAGAGATAAATTAATGGGAAGGTCCAAGGGACTGATAGTGCATCCAGTAAAAAAACACTCTGGTCTCAAATCCTGGAACAGTAGCGGGGCATCTTGGGATTCAGATGGGACGCATATATGTCTATGGAGGGGTGGGCCAAATAGTTCATGAGCTGTTGTACATCTTGATGGCTGAGATAGTCTGCCTCGAAATTTTTTGCTGTTGGAATGTAGACTGCTAACAGAGTTGGGAGAACTGTTCTGCCAATCAGAGGCTTCTGCTTACTTCTTGCATGACTTGAAGGCTCCTTGTACTTCCTGGATGATTTATGTAGGCGATGGCCCTGGCTTTGTCTGAGCAGACTGTAACCAGAAGGCCTTGTAAATTGCCCGCATTTCCAATATATGGATGGAAAGTTGGGATTCCTGGTCCATCCAATGGTCCTGGAAGGTTATCTCTAGTGTGACTGCTCCCTAACCCTGGAGGCTGGCATTCGTAGTGAGTAGAGTCCACTCCCAAATGAGAAATAAACATACTTCATCCAAGTGAGAGGTCTGAAGCCACCAGAGGAGCGAGACAATAACCTCAACCGGGACTTGATCTGAATGTGAGATCTGTTCCACTTGGTCAGAATTTCCGATTGGAAGGTCATGGAATGGAACTGGGCAAACTCTACCATTTTGAAGGTACTGTAGAGACCATTTTGCCTAGAACACTCATGCAGAGATGTGCCAACTCTCTCTATAAATGGAGAATAGATTGTATCACATTCCAAAAGGAACAAGTTCTACTATGGGGCATATTCAATTGGGTTTCGTGAATAGCAAAAATCCCGCACCTGCGAAGTATTACCTGCAGGTGCGGGATTTTTTCTATTCAATTAGGTGCGTGTTTTTAGCATTTTCGTGTGATTTTTCTCAAAATCTTTATTTTTTTGGGAAAATCACTGGGACTTGCTCTGGGACCCCGGCGGCACCCCCTGAGGACTAATTAAGCAATTGGAAGTATCCAATTAGCTTAATTAGTCCATAATTACTCACCTTCTGCAGCGCTGTCTTCTGCATCTTCTTCATCCAGCGTCGGAAGCCGGGTCCTCTGCTGCAGGGTGAGTATGGCAGTGTGTGTGAGTGTTTGTAAGTGTGTATGAGTGTTGTGTGTGTGATCCCCCCGGTGTGTGGCCTCCCCAGTGTCTGTGTGTCCCCCCTGGAATGGGCGCTGGGAGAACGACATCTCCCAGCAGCCCATGCCCCTCCCACCAGCCCCTGGAGCTTATCAGCAGCCCCCGGGGCTCGCAGCAGCCCCCTCTCCAGTGAGAAGATGGAGAGGAGGCCACAGAGAGCCGCGGAGACCACCAGAGACCCCCGGCCAGGTAAGTGAAGGTTTTTGCTTTTCAAAACTGAAAACCCTGCAACCATTTTTTTAAATTGGACCCCCAAGTGTACCATTTGCTGAGAAGGCACAAGGCTGGATTTGCACTAATTGAGGAGCCACCTGTGGGACTGAGGGATCTGAATTGTCAGGTTGAGGTGTTCCTGCAGAGTATCCACTTACTGGGCTGCAATGCAAAGTTTGTCTAGATAAGTTTTTATCCGAATCCCCTGAAGTTGCAGAGTGGCCGCCGTTACTGACATTACCTTGGTGAAAAGCCAAAGAGCTGCCGATACCCCAAAAGGCAAGGCCCATATTCTTATTCAAGAAGAACACAAATCAGAAAAAGCTTTGATGTCCGTCCCAAATTGGGATATGTAAATAAGCAAAGTCATAACAGGGTGTAAGATCACCCTGTGTCAGTTCGTCCCCTTACATCATGTGGAGGTGGCGGGGCCAGCAGCACCAGTAAGTGCAGTGCTAGTTGGAGCATCCTTTGATTGCAGGAGGTTGTGGTCTCTTCATATTCCTGGGTTCATGCACTGGAGCAGCTGGCTGTGGAGGAATCAGCTAGGCACAGGAGTCTTGGAGGGAGTCCTTAAGAGGGGGAGTAGACAATGGGTCCAGAAAGGGAATACACAGATTTAAGGCCAGTTTGAATCTTCCTGTCCGTAGTAGAGTCCTTTAATGAGGAAGCTGTAGGGATAGGTAATGTGGAGCTTTTAATCAATCGCGTAAAATGGGAACCTACTGCTGGGGGAGCCTCCCATTTTGTGCAAGGAGACTCCTGGGCAAGGGCAGAAGACATACCTGATGTAATATGACACGTTGTACATAGTCCGTCCTGGACAACATCCTCCTCATTCAAGCTTGCTGCCCAGGATTTGCATCAGAACAATGTAGGTGCAGTCGCTTGCTTGCTACTTTTACCTTTGTCAGGGCCGTATTAAAAATGGGGCGGGTGGAGCTGCAGCTCCAGGCCCCCAATGAAAATAGGCCTACGGCATCTCATGCAGAAAGTGCTGAAGGAAAATATTTTTTCCTGTCTCTACCAGTGGAGTGCAGACATCAGGAGATCGCCAGCCTACTCAGCCCTGAACAATTCAAAAGCTCCGCCCATCCAGACGGGTGCCAGAAACAATGAACATTTACTTGAGGCGCTCCAATAGAAGCCCTGCACATTAGCTTTACCTGCTCATTGGTGCTCAAATCTTCCCACCAACCACCAGAAGCACACCCATTCCCCCTGCTCATCAATGTCCCCGTCACCCGAAGCTCCGCCCATCACGCTGGGTGCATCAAGCTCTGCCCCCAACCAACCGAAGCTCCATCCCCAACCGACCAAAGCTCCACCCATTCACCCTCAGCAACTTCGCCAAGCGAGAGAGCTCTTGCTGTAGAGATGCAGACTAGGCAGAGCTGCCTGCTGCACGAGGGTGGAAACATGCAATACCAAAGATCTTTCTCACAGGTCAGTGCATACTTACGGACTACTGGAGGCAGCCAGGTCAGCAAGGCAGGAGTCGTGGGGTGGCAGAAGTGGACAGTATGAGGGCATGTCAGAGTGATCATTTCATTATGTCCACACCCCCAGGACCATCAACAGCTCTGCCGGTGCTCAGTACTGGGAGGGGGCATGGCCAACTCAAGGAGGTGTGGTCAGACCTCCTTCGAAAAAATATAATATATTTGTGACCGCACGCATTACACAGGGGGGCGCCAGTGTAGTGTGCGGGGGGGCGCCGGCATAGCAGACAAGTGTGTATATATTTTCACATTTATGCTCAAGATCACGTCATTTACACGGTTTAGGCAGGTAGCAACTCAGGTCTTCAAAATGAGCGTGTCCTTTTGGATACACTGCAGTCAATTAGATCTGGCTGTGTCAGACCTCATCCTGATGCCAATGAATTGCCCCACTTTAGTTCAGCCGTCTCATGCCGCACCAGTAGGTCACTGGTGAGGAATGGTGCTGTGCTGCCAGGATGACCCCCAATAGGTCCCACTAACACAGAGCGGGGGCAAGCCTGCTGGACCAATAGTTGCCTACCCTTGCCATATTCAGTGGGGATGGGAGACTATTGAATTCCCATTGCTTGCCCCAGACTCTGTAAAGCAGCTCTGGAAAGGCTGCCTTATCATTCCCTTTGTACTCCTCATTTGCTCCCCAGTGGTGAATGTTTTTGGGCGCTCTGCCTTTTTCACTGTCGGTGCGGAGAAGCAGCATCAGCTGGCTCACCTCAGTAAAAAAGCAACTTCAAGGACCAGGCGGACATCTCAAATCTGTCATGGTCTTAAAGTATGAGGTGTGTAGTAAGCTCAGGTGCACATACTTTGGTAAGCTTTTAAACTTGTATCCTCCACCACCCACTCTCCCCGCACACACACATTCCGCTGTCAGTGGCTGATGTGTGCCACATGCTGGCATTCCGACTGATGTCCTGCAGAATTGTTGTGATATGCATTTCCACAACAGCTGTGTGTGTAGATTGGGGTTTCTAACTTGGGGGGCGATTTAATTCAACATGAATTGAATAGCGCCGGGAGCGAGCTCCCTGAGCTCCTCAATTCAGTGCGCTGTGTGGTCGGAGAATGCTGGTTATCGTGCCTATCGCGACTTAACAAGGGTGTTAAGATGCGTTAACCGGCATTCTCTGACCAAAGTGCAGGGCGCGTGGCTGTTAGCGCCTCGCTAAGCAGAAAAATAGCTGCACGCCTGGCACTTTGGTCGGATTTCTCCTTGTATCCCCAGGGTGCGAGAAGAAATCCTTAGCACACCCAAACAGCACGGTGAATTAAATAGCTGCGCGAGCTCCCTCCCACGGCTATTCAATGTTGCATTGAATTGAATAACCCCCTTGGACTGATACAGCAAATCCCCTGATAAAGTGACTTCTCCTTTTCAATGTGGCATAATGTGTATCTCTCACACCATGATTTTGCATTATGTGTATTCGGGCTAATGCAATGTGGTATAATGTGCATCGGGGGCACTATGTTGTGGAATAATGTGTATCTGGGAGACCATGATGTGGCATAATGTGTATCAGAGGCATTATGATGTGGAATAATGTATATCTGGGAGACCATGATGTGGCATAATGTGTATTCGGGGTAATTCAATGTGGTATAATGTGCATCGGGGGCACTATGATGTGGAATAATGTATATCTGGGAGACCATGATGTGGTATAATGTGTTTCGGAGGCACTTTGATGTGGCATAATGTGTATCAGAGGCACTATTATGTGGCATAATGTGTATCGGGGGCACTTTCATGTGGCACAATGTGTATCGGGGGCACTACGATGTGGCATAATGTGTATTGAGGGAACTATGATGTGGCACAATGTGTATCGGGGATACTACGATGTCACATAATGTGTATCGGTGGCATTATGATGTAGCACAATGTATCGGAATACTACAATGTGACATAATGTGTATCAATGGAACTATGATGTAGAACAATGTGTATTGGGGATACTACACTGTGGCACAATGTGTATTGGGGATACTACACTGTGGTATAATGTGTATTGGGGGCAATAAAAACAATGTTAATGATCATTTTAGCATCCTCAGTGTGTCGTTATTTAAAAATCTCTGGTGTAAGGAAAGAGGAAAAACGAGTTTTGGCAGCGGGGAGGACAGTTGTATGTGCATGTGGCTGTATGTGCATAGATTTGATTCTTCTATTTTGCCTGTGGAAGATATTATAAATACAAATTGAATAGCAGATGACTTAACTCTTAACCAGGGCCATCCAATCTTCATCTCTAATGCTGGCCATACACTAATGCGATTTCAGGCCGATCGCCCGATTTTCGATGCGCCGTACGATGAATCGTGTGGAAATCGTGTGGTTTTTAAGGTAGGATAAGATGAGATGCGCGCTCCCACAGCTCTTAAAACGTATCGTATGATCAGATGTGCACCCCATATTATCCATCGTATCGTGTGCAGATCATGCCGTGTTTTTGTGCATGCGATGCATCGTGCGTCCGAGCGGCGTCATTTCAATAACTTTTTCCTGTGAGGCACATGATCGATCGTATGACAGATCGTGTGCGAAAAAAACAGATCGTGCAGCCGGGACTGCCAGGTAGCTCCGGGGAGTTCAAGGGAAATCGTAAGGTGAATCTTATCTTATGCTGGTCATACTAGTGTATGGTCAGCATAACTGTACTCTGCCCTGCAAGCCTGATGCATGCAGTCTGTGTATATGATTTATTGCTCCCCTTGTGTCCTAAACTACCTGCAAACATATTTAGGGTGAAAGCTCTTTTTTGTTTGTATACAATTATATTCACTGATTAAATAAAGCATAAGCATTGTGTTTTACAGAAATGTTGGTTACGCTATTGTTTCGTTATTTATCATAAACTGTTTTACACAGGGCTGGCCCTAGCCCAAAGTTTTTGATAAGCGAGTATATTTTATGGCGCCCCCCCATGCAGTGCCCCCGGCAGTGGCCCCCCTGTGCAGTGCCCCTTGTGCCCCCAGTAGTAAGCCCCTTATATAGTGCCCCCAGTAGTAGTCTTCCTATGCAGTGCCCCCAGTAGTGGTAGCCCCTATGCAGTGCCCCTTATATAGTGCCCCTAGCAGTAGTTCCCCCTTGTAGTAGTCCCCCCAGTGGAGGTTCCCCCCTTATGCAGTGCCCCCAGTAGTAGCTCCCCCTTGTAGTGCCCCCAGTAGTAGTCCTCCCCTTGTAGTGCCCCCAGAAGTAGTCCCCCTCTTGTAGTGCCCCCAGCAGTAATCCCCTCCTTGTAGTGCCCCCAGTAGTAATCCTCCCTTGTAGTGCCCACAGTAGTAATCCCCCCTTGTAGTGCCCACAGTAGTACCCCCCCTTGTAGTGCTCCCATTAGTAGCCCCCCTTGTAGTGCCCCAGTAGTAATCCCCCCCTTGTAGTGCTCCCAGTAGTACCCCCCTTGTAGTGCTCCCAGTAGTAGCCCCCCTTGTAGTGCCCCTAGTAGTAGCCCCCCTTGTAGTGCTCCCAGTAGTAATCCCCCCCTTGTAGTGCCCCCAGTAGTAATCCCCGCTTGTAGTGCTCCCAGTAGTACCCCCCTTGTAGTGCTCCCAGTAGTAGCCCCCCCTTGTACTGCCCCTAGTAGTAGCCCCCCTTGTAGTGCTCCCAGTAGTAGCCGCCCCTTGTAGTGCCCCCAGTAGTAGTCCCCCCCCTTGTAGTGCCCCCAGCAGTAATCCCCCCTTGTAGTGCCCCCAGTAGTAATTCCCCCTTGTAGTGCTCCCAGTAGTACCCCCCTTGTAGTGCTCCCAGTAGTAGCCCCCCTTTGTAGTGCCCCTAGTAGTAGCCCCCCTTGTAGTGCCCCTAGTAGTAGCCCCCCTTGTAGTGCTCCCAGTAGTAGCCCCCCTTTGTAGTGCCCCTAGTAGTAGCCCCCCTTGTAGTGCCCCTAGTAGTAGCCCCCCTTGTAGTGCTCCCAGTAGTAGCCCCCCTTGTAGTGCTCCCAGTAGTAGACCCCCCTTGTAGTACTCCCATTAGTAATCCCCCCTTGTAGTGACATAATAAAAATAAAAAACACTTACCTGAAACCCCGCTCCTGCTCCTGACGCCGCTATCAGCTCCTGCGTCATTCCTCCCTGGCCGGGCCGCTTTGCATCATGGGAGAGATGTCATGACGTCTCTCCCATTACCCACTGCGGGAGCTGGAAGATGCCTGGCTCCGGCAGTGGGAGCAGCAGCCGATGAGTCAGTCTGACTCTCATCAGCTGCTAAAGCAAACACACAGCTGCAGGCTCCGGCTGCTGTTTGTTTGGCACTGTGTACTGCTGACCGAACTCCATCCGGTCAGCGCTACACACGCGGTGCAGCTGTGTCACAGAGACACAGACTGCCCGCAGCCCACATGGTACACAGCTGAAGTGCCCTCCACTATATGGCACCCTACGCAGCTGCGTACCATGCGTAATGAGAGAACCGACCCTGGTTTTACATTATGATGGGACCCTGAAGCTGTGTAGGACCTCAAATTTTATAAGTTATGGGTCCCTGGGACTCACATAATGTACTGTAATTTTCGTATCGGTGCGATCATTGTATGTATGTATGTCATACATGCCTACCCTCCCGGTTTTCGTGGGAGGCTCCCGATTTTTCACCCCGGAAGGGTAGGCATTTCTCCCGCATTCCTAGTGAAGTGGGCAGAATTAGAATTTCTGCGGCGATCGCAGGTGTCCGTGCAGGGGAGGGGACTTAATGATGTGATTCGAGTCATCTGGCTCTGCCCCTATTTAAATCTAAGCCAATCGAGGGCATTTTACCACAAGGGGGCGGGGTTTAATGACATGCATCGTCGGGCCCCGCCCACATCGCCACCCACCTGCCTCTCCCCCCAAGGCTTCTCCCGGGGAAGAGACAGCAAAGGTAGGCAACCCTGATGTATGTAAAGATAGATAGATAAATAGATAGATAGATAGATAGATAGATAGATAGATAGATAGATAGATAGATAGATAGATAGATAATGTGTGTGTATCTATATTTGTGCATACTTCATATAAGCGATGAGGGGACAGAGATTTAAGTGGTTGATGGTAGGCAGTAGCTATGCCCTCCATGGTGCTAGCCACACCCCACAGTACAGACCACACACCCTGTGTATACCACACCCCCATATCCGAATTTCCACCGCTTGCGGCATCACAAAATAGGCCCTGCAGAAATTTCAGCTCCAGGCCCATCTGGACCTTAATCTGGCACTGACCTTTGTTAGACATAGTCGCAGAGTATACACTAATATCATACTTGCCGACATTTCGGCAGGGGAATCTGGGAGGGGGCTGGCAGGTCCGTCCAGCAGGGAGGATGGGGGCGGGTCAAATTGGTGGAGCGGGGGCAGGCCGACGTGATCGAGTCATCGTGGCCCCGCCCCCGCTTTATAATGCCAATATTACTGGCATTATAAGGCAGGGGATGGGGCTACAATGACGCGATTCAGCACGATTCGCGTCATCACACCCCGCACTGCCCAGTTTTACGGATGACACGGGGGTTAGAGGGGTGCCGGCGTCCATTCCGGGGGACTTGCCTAGTCTTGCGGGGTGTCGGGAGTGGCACCCGATTTTCGGGAGGCTCCCGACAGTCCTGGGAGAGTAGGCAAGTATGACTAATATACAACAGAATACACCAAATACATAATGCGTATGCAAACACTATTATGCGACTGAATACACCAAATATAAATGGGTATGCAGACGCTATTATGCAACAGTGTATACAAATGGGTATGCAGTATAGTGATCCTGCCTATGCTTAAATAAACTGCAGGATAGCACAGCGCAGAATATGGTACTGTATAGAGTGCAACCAAACAGTATGTGACAGCCTTCACATTTATAAGTAAAAGTGAAGTATAGTAGACCTTGAATATACCGGTATCATAGGGTTATAGTGAGAGGAAAGGGAATCGCATAGGCTGACAGATTAGAAAAATTCTACAGATAGCGCTAGCAAAAGTCACATACTATGCAGAAAAACACTAACTGCAAAAGGGCGCTACATTCAACTACTCATATGCAATGTCTGGTAGGGTCTAAATAACCTGACTCCTGGGAGACGTATGTAGGGGGACCGGACCCAGCGTTTTCCAGAGAGAGCTGTGGCTGAGCCTGCAGAAAATGGCCGCCAGAGACCTCTGAGGGGGCCGGGTCCGAGGAGGAGAGCAGCTCAGAGCGGGGTGGAATGGCGCCTTGAGGTGAGGGAGGAGCCGCTGTAATAGGGAAAGCTGACCTCCCCTAGCTGATTTTTGACCACGGGGACGCTGGATTCCCACACCATATGCACCCTATCTAGTGGATCATGCGGTCGAGGCCGGTGTTCACTCTCAGCACCTCCGAAGGCTACCGCAAGCAGTAACGCCTTACTTGTCCCCTGAGTCCGAGTTGCAGTCTGGGGTCCTCCGCGGGGGCGGCTAGCAAGATCCCCGGGAGCCACGCCAAAAGTACCAAGCGATGCTGTGGAGTTGCAGCGCCCGGAGGTGTGATGGAGTGGCAGCACAGATGTCCCTAAGGACAAACGAATAATTTATGAACAGTGCTATAATATTTAAATTATGATACGTAATGTTACAAAATTGGTTCCATAATCTACTGATAGGAGTTGACATCTCCATTGAACTAGCTGCTTATTTGACAGCGCCTACTGAGTTCCCCTTTCCCCATTTTTCCTTTATTAATCTGTGCTTTGCTAAGTCCTTAAGGACAGTCTGATGATGAACACTCAGTAATAAAGATAAATACAATTAGAAAACTTAAAAATAAAGCTTTGGGCTGCATAAAGCAGCCACTATTATACAAGGTGATCTGAGCTCTTGACGGACACCAAGCAAACTGATTGGCCTCAGGCTCAGGGGCGGGGTTTAGGGGGGAGGGACCGCTGCATCCTGACAGTTGAAAGCTTAACTGTTTGGTGTCTGGTCCTTATCAACCACCTACACCCCATGGTATCCCTGTGGATCCCTATGGACCCTGAAGAAGAAAGACAACAGTATATTGGTGGCTGTTGGGGAAGCAGCCATCATGCAGAGACTGAGGTAAGGGAGATGGTGACAGGCACTGCTGCTGTTGGTTACAATGCGGCTGCACCAGACATGTCAGACTGACAAGTGCAGGGGTGGTGGCCACGGCTTTTGCAAACTGTGGTTTCCACTAGTGTTCAGTAAAATAATGACATCAGAGACATCCTTATTAATGCTAATTCAGTCTGTGTAGTCACCAGGAACCAGTGCCGTATGCCTCTGTGATATTACTTGTTACTGGTAAATTAGCAACTACCTTCTCATGAATATACAGTGGTTAGCACTACTGCCTCTCAGTGCTGGGGTCATGGGTTATATTTGAACATGAGTTCTATATGTGTGTGGTTTATATGTTCTCCCCATGTTTGTGTGGTTTCCTCCAGGTGCCTTGTCTTCCTCCCACAGTCCAAAATCCTACTATGTATTAGTGTATTTGTGGGGTGGGAAACGTAGATGGTACGATCCCCAGGGCTTATGCACGTCTTGCTGCTAAATGTGAAGACCTCAAGTTCTAAAGGTCTTATCATCTCTGCTGGTAATGCCCTAACATAAACCTTATGAGATCTAAGTATGATGCTATGTAACAAGAACATAATAAAATAATGTTACAATGAAATTCAATTGTGAAACGTAATGAATTGAAACCATTAAAATCACCAAAGATGTTTATTTAATTGGTAAGATGTAATTTGATAAGTGGCCGATGGTGTTAGTTGACAAGCAGCAAGGTGACGGCTTCGGCCCAAGCGGATCTTTTCATCACCTTCTATGGGCACATTCCAGATGGACGACAGAATGTGCGCTACAATGAGCTGTAGTCTTGCTCTACAAGGAAATCAAATAAAGTTTCAGATCATCAATTCATAGGAAGAATTAAACGTTTATGTTTTAACAATAGTGAGAATACTCTAAAAATAACAGCAATGAAAAGAAAATATAACCAGAATACAATTCCCCAAAGAATTCTAATGAAAAGTATGTAATGACAAAGGGCCTGATTCAGAGCCGGACGTTATTTGCGAACGGTCGTTCAGAATAAGGGGCCGGCTATTTAATTTGAGCACTCGCTCTTTGCGGTCTGTTGACGCCTCTATGTCTGAGCGAGCGAACAAAATATGCGCTCGCTATTTTGTAAAGATGCCCCCTGGCCGCTCGCATCATACGTCATCTCCGCTATTTATTTGATTAATCGAGTACATTGAAAGGCGTATGAACTGCTCGCAGTGCTTGTGGTTGTATTTTCCTACTGCAATCATGCGAACAGTTCAGGCTAAGAAACAACCAAGTGACGTGGGCCGATGACGCTGCTTTGTTAATTATGCACACCCTTAAAACGCCCGTTTTGACCTTTTGGCACGCCTGCGTTCGGATCTCCACTCCCCGTTTTCAAGCACCTTCCCCTGTTACTACCCACAAACGCCTCTTTCTGTCACTCAAATTAGCAGGCATTCGCTATTTTGCGAGCACACAATTTCCGACTGCAATGACTGGTTCGCGCATGCGTATTACAACCCATACGCATGCACAGTTGTGCGAACATCGCTCGGAACGAACGAGCGGCCGCTTACGAGCGGCCCAAAGTTCTCCTGAGTATTTGAGACACTATCCTAATAGACCTTGTTCTATAAAACTGTCTCTCAATCCCCATGGAGTGGTTGTGGATATGGAGTATTAATGTACATATTATATAACTTCACCTGAGTATACTGAAGAATTGTTACTGATATACTAAGATCTGCTTTATATATATTAGGGATGTGCGCCGGACCATTTTTGCCGGATTTGGATTTGGTTCTAATTCGTCGTCCGGCTTTGGATTTGGATTTGGATTTGCCAAACTGCGGTGACTGGCTTTGGATTTGGATTTGGATTTGGATTTGGATTTTTTTACAAAAATTGACAAAAAAAGCTAAAATCACATAAATTGGTCTTTTTTTTTCTTCCTAGAGTATTATTAACCTCAATAACATTAATTTCCAGTCAATTTAGACCATATCACAGCTTATAATATTGTTTTCAACATTATTGGCCAAAGGTTGCAGTGAGCTGACTGGTTACTAAGCGACAAAGCAGCGGCACAACGACACAGACACCACAGTATAAAGCACATCTATGACACATTGCCACACAGCAGTGGCAGAAATGAAAAGTAGTGCACCCACCCAGTGGGGTACGGCCAGCAGAGTCACAGTACTTGTTTACAAAGTGGGCTACGGCCCTAGGAGTCACAGTGCACAATCTTATTAGCATTACACCGCACATAGGGCCTGATTCACATTACACCATAAAGTAGTGTCTCTTATTTATGTTACGACACACAGTAGTGCCCCTTTTACACAATGCCCACAGTAGTGACCCTTTTACCCAATGCCCACAGTAGCGGTGTCCCTTACACAATGTCCCCCAGCAGTGGTGCCCCCTATGCAGTCCCCTTAGTAGTACGGTCCACTATGCAGTGCCCCCAGTTGAATGCTCCCCAGTAGTATGCCCCCCATTAGCAGGCCCCCCCAGTAGTATGTCCCCCATTAGCAGGCCCCCCCAGTAGTATGCCCCCCATTAGCATGCCACCCAGTAGTATGCCCCCCCAGTAGTAGGCTGCTCCAGTAGTAGCCCCCCCTGTAGTATGGGCCCCCCCTGTAGTATGGCCCCCCCTGTAGTAGGCCCCCCCAGTAGTATGGCCCCCCCCAGTAGCAGGCCCCTCAGTAGTATGGCCCCCCCAGTAGCAGACCCCCCCAGTAGTATAGCCCCCCCAGTAGCAGGCCCCTCTGTAGTATGGCCCCCCCAGTAGTATAGCCCTGCCCAGTAGCAGACCCCCCCCAGTAGTGCAGACCCCCCCAGTAGTATAGCCCCCCCCAGTAGCAGGCCCCTCTGTAGTATGGCCCCCCAATAGTGCAGATCCCCCCCAGTAGTATGGCCCCCCCAGTAGCAGACCCCCCCCAGTAGTATAGCCCCCCCCAGTAGCAGGCCCCTCTGTAGTATGCCCCCCCCAGTAGTATTGCCTCCCCCAGTAGCAGACCCCCCCCCAGTAGTGCAGACCCCCCCCCAGTAGTATAGCCCCCCCAGTAGCAGGCCCCTCTGTAGTATGGCCCCCCCAGTAGTATAGCCCCCCCCCCAGTAGCAGACCCCCCAGTAGTGCAGACCCCCCCCCCAGTAGCGCCCCCGGACCTTTGACAAGTAAAAAAATAAAAAAAATAAAACTTACCTGTATCCCCGCTCCCGCGCCGTCCGCTCTGTCACACGCTGAGGAGGGAGCCGGAAGACGGAGCTCATGTGTGAGCTCCAGCCGGTTCCCTCCGTGCAGCAGCCAATGAGAGTCTGTGTGACTCTCATTGGCTGCTGTAACAAACACACAGCTGCCACTGGCGGCTGTGTGTCTGTGTCTGTGTAGGGCAGAGCGCTATCACTGCGCTCTGCCCTACACGCGAGGAGACCTGATGTCGGATTCTCTAGTGAGAATCCGACATCAGGCGGCCGCCGTTCGGCCCCGAACGGGGATCCGAGTCAGGCGGTGAACACCCGAACAGGGTTCGGGTGGACTCGGATCCCCAATGTTCGGAGCGGTTCGGATTCCACAGAATCCGAACCGCTCATCTCTAATATATATATATATATATATATATATATAATGTTTGCAATACACATGCTTATATAGTTACAGTTATGGAGAAATTAAGATCTACAATATTGATCAGAATGGACTCTTTAGTATAGTTGCCAAAAGGAAGGAGGGCCCTGCTAATGAGAGTTTACATTACATTACATTACATTACATTACATTCAAAAGGGAAAAGATTGAAGTAGTGGCACAAGGGGGTGACATGAAGAGGGTAAGGATTTGGGGAGGAGGTGACAATGGTAACTACTCTCACATCCCCAAGGGCAGTATTAATTAAATAGAAATAAAGGAGCATATTTTACTACAAGGATAGTTTAATTCTAAAACATTATAATGAATGACTAAATATATTATATATTATTGGAATGTAATATATTTTTTTCAGTTTTATCTGGAGGTTTTTCATGCTTATGTTCACATTTCTTTAGTTTTATATATGTAGCTTATTTTATGGACCTGTCCACTGCTGGACACAATAAATCTAAAACTGACAATTATTTTGATGTAATTTACAACTATAATGGCCTATGGGCCTGATTCATTACAGATCGCTATTGCTAAAGCATATGCAGATGGGCGATAGTTACGTACTGCGCATGCGTATGCATCTCAGCGCACGTTCGCGAAGACAACACTGTGATCGCACTGCGATCAAAGAGACCATGCAGAGTAATTGACAGGCAGTGAGCATTTGGGGGTGGTGAAGGGGGGGTGGTTGGCGAAACGCAGGCATGCCGGACCAAATGAGCGTGCATAAATTAGCCAGTGCGACTGCATACACAGCTTGAGTACTTACTGCGTGCAATGAGGTTAGTTATTTCTAAGTAGGGAAAGGGCTGCTGTAATTCTGCGTGGGGGTCGATCGTACTCGATGTTACCAATGTTTATGGAGGTTTGCTAGGTATTACAGATGTGAGATAGCGGTTGTGGGAGGCAGTGGGCGTCTATGCTGGCAGTGCTACGGTATTGTGATAGCATTAATTAGCATATTATCTCAGCAGACCTGCGTGTGATCATGGAGCAGCGATTGCAATAGCGATCCTTAATGAATCAGGCCCTATGTCCCTGCCCGGTCATTTCCAGTACAAGAAACTTATTTTCCCTTTCTCCAAATTGTGTATAAATTATGAGACACGAGGAGTAATATGAGATGCAAATGTCAGCGTAATAAGAAATATATTGGTATGACAAATAGATGTATAAATGGGATGTAAGGGCTCAGAATGCCAGTGCCGGAATCCAGACACCAGTCAGAATCCCAATGCAGGCATCCCAACAGTAAGTATTGGGGTAGGGAGAGGGTTAGTGGTTAGGCACTAGGGGGAGGTTAGTGTTAGGGTGCAAGGAGGGAGGGGTAGGATGAGGATACTTACTGACAAGTGTCAGTATTCTAACCCTGCCCGGATGCCGGCTTTGGGATTCTGACCCCCGGGATCCCGAGTGTCGGCATCCCGTACCCAACCCGTATAAATGCTAGGTCATAAGGAAAGTGAAAGTAGCCACACTGAGAGCACTTACGTTATTGCCAGATATTTCCTTGGCATAGAGATCACGGGGGGCAATTTATGCCGCAAACCCCTAAAAAGAGAAAACAGACACCATGGTACCTAAATGACTCCATGAGAACATTATACAAATAAATGAGGCTGATTCATTTCATTTGGACATTGTCCTCCTCATTTTATACTCATATAAATAAAAATATATTACAATGACATTTTAAATAAAATGTAATATGCTCTATGATAGTTACTGAGATGCAAAGATTAGTATATGAATGGGATCCATAACTAGATATTATGGCAGAGCCGTAACTAGACATTGTGGTGCCGGGATCAGTATGATTTGTGGCTGGCGGTTCAAATTCCGACAGCAGAAGCCCGGCAGTGAGATCCCGACAGGTATTTTTTGTATTTACTAACCTAAGTCTCCCAGGGGGTGCCTAACCCTAACATCCCCCCGGGGGTGCCTAACCCTAAACCCCCCTTCCCCTTGCCTAACCCTAACCTCCCGGCTGGGTACCTAACCTCAAGAACCCCGGGAGCCCCTAACCTATCCCTCCCCCCCACGGCTGTCCGCGCCCGGCTTACCTTCTATCGGTAAGACGGGTGTCGGGCTCCCGGCGTAGGTCTAATGACAGGCGTCGGGATTTTGATGCTGGTCATTAGACACTTGCCGGGATTAATAAATTACGGAACTAATAGGTTACGGAAAGTGAATAATAATCTGCAGGATATTTTATTATTGTGTGTTGGAAGTGATTGCCTATACTTTTTTCATGTAACAAAAGTTAATTGATGTATTAAGTGAAGAGAGGTGTTTTTTTAATATATGTATTTTTTTATTATATGTATGGAAAGTATTTAACTGCAAGATACTATATAAATCCAAACTAGTTATCAATTTGTGGAAGTATATTATGAATTATTGGCTGATTTAATAGTGTTTATAATTATAATAAATGTAATATTTATTTTGACTAATTGAATGGCGCTTTCTTTTATGAAAATCTCATGAAACTCGTTTATGTTCTTAAATTACATTATTAACATGAATTCTGCTGTGTAGATTAAAAATATCCCCATGGTCTAAAGTACTATAGTTAAAATGGTTTATATGTCAGTATGAGGGCACTTTGATATTTAGAACCTATTTACCTGCTGCACTGGAGTCCAGTGTGTCCAAGTGACACTCACACTGGGCCCTTTCTGTGTACGATACTGGCGCCGGACCTGTCATGTTGCCTGCCACTACCGCCGTGTCCTGCGCGCCCATTCCTACTTCCAACAAAAAGCTCCTCTTGGAAATGTGGGAGCTGAGGAGAGATGTCATGGATTCTCTCCCATCCTTGCAGACGAGTCTGGAGGTGGAATAACCTGAGAGGGACAGGCAGGGCAGCTGCTGCAGTAAAGTAGCCGGGTACATAGCTACTAATACATAGCAGTGGTCGCTAAGTGGCAAATAGAGATTGAGTCAGGCAGCTGGTTCCACCCTCAGGGCATGTTGCACTCTGGGTCTGATTCAGAGTCACTTGCTAGATGCGATCACTCGCACGATGTGTATACAAATTGCGTAGGCAGTGCAATCGCAAAGCAATGCATTAGCACGCCCAGCATTTCTTAGACAACGATCACATAGTGTATGCAGACACCCACCAGCCTGTTTTAGGACACCGACTTGTGCACATCATGTCCAGGAAGTGTATGCAACCATCGGTACATCGAATGCTATTGCAGCCCTTGAGGTTGACCATACCCTGCCGCAAGCACCGCGAGCACTTCAGTGTAAAACAAGCCAGGTGACGTGTACTATGATGCTCTCTTTTAATTATGCAAACTTCTAAAATGCCATTGAGATGCTCAGGCACGCCTGCGTTTGCACCTCACACACTTTTTAATGGCCAGCCCCTCTTATCACCTAGAAACGGCCTCTCCTGTCACTCACTCTGCTGGGATGTCTATGTGCAGCGAGCTAATAATACATTGTGAACTTTCACTAAGGTATGCACATGCGCACTGCGATGCATGCACACAATGCATACACACTGCATACCATCGACAGCAGCGAGAGTATCATCTTAGTGAGCGGGTCTGAATCAGGCCCTCTGTGCGGAGGCAATGGCTGCAATGCCCTAGTTACGGCCCTGTATTAATGGTATATGATTAACATTTAAATAGAACTAGCTACAAATATTTCCTAATAATCTATTCTTATCTATAAATTACACTATTTTTCATTATGTAAAATTTGTAGCCATAATGCCCATTGTTACATATTGTTAAAGTGATATCAGCACAAAGTACGTACGTACATTTCATAAGAACAATGTCCCTGGAACTGAGCCTGTTGTCCTACCAGTCTGGTCCTATGGAAAAGAATACAGAAATAGTACAGTTACTATTGTGTCTGGTATATGTTGTACATCAGTTAGTCAATGGATTATAGATTGTAAATTTGTAAGTACCGTATATACTCGAGTATAAGTCGACCCGAATATAAGCCGAAGTACCTACTTTTACCCCAAAAAACTGTGAAAACTTATTGACTTGAGTATAAGCCTAGGGTGGGAAATGCAGCAGGTACTGGAAGTAATCCTCCCCCCTGGTAGTGCCCCCAGAAGTAATACCCCCCCCTGGTAGTGCCCCCAGTTGTAATCCCCCCCCTGGTAGTGACCCCAGTAGTAATATCCCCCCCTGGTAGTGCCCCCAGTAGTAATATCCCCCCCTTGAAGTGCCCCCAGTAGTAACCCCCCCTGGTAGTGCCCCCAGTAGTAATCCCCCCCTGGTAGTGCCCCCAGTAGTAATCCCCCCTGGTAGTGCCCCCAGGACTAATCCCCCCCTGGTAGAGCCCCCAGTAGTAATCCCCCCTGGTACTGCCCCCAGTAGTAGCCCCCCCAGTAGAGAGACGTACTGGTAATCAAAAAATAAAAAAAAACAGTTACCTGAAACCCCGCTCCTGGTCCCGACGCTGCTACCGGCTCCTCCGGCCGCTTTGCATTATGGGAGAGACATCGTGACATCATGACGTCTCTCCCATTACCCACTGCGGGAGCCGGAAGATGGCTCCCGCAGTGGGAACAGCAGCAGCCGGAAGATGGCTCCAGCACTGGGAGCAGCAGCAGCCGATGAGAGTCTGACAGACTCTCATCGGCTGCTAATTACAAGAAACACACAGCTGCCGGCACTGGCGCCTGTGTGTTTGGCACTATGTAGTGCTGACCGAACTCCGTCCAGTCTGTGCTACACACGCGGTGCAGCTGTGTCACAGAGACACAGTCTTCACCGCGGCCCGCATACTACGCAGCTGAGAAAGACGCCCTCCAATATGAGGCACCCTACTCAGCTGCATAACAGGAGAACCTGCCCTGTCCTGGTCCTGGAGCATCACTCGTATAGCCGAGGGGGGGCTTTTACTCGAGTATATACGGTATACACCAATATTTGTTCCTGTTGTTCCCAGACCAGTCACTTCCTTTGCCTAATCTGCATTTCAGCCCTATGCAATATATACTCCATTACAGCATATCCCCAGGCAGCTTTTTTATTTTTTTGACATATTGCACAACTGTAATATGTACACACGTCCCAACCGTCCCAGCATGGTAACTTGTGGGGTAACTACATTTGTATTGCTGTGATAAGCTGTGATGCAGATTGTCAGTCCACAACTACAGACGTGTCCACATACATCTATCCTCCGTGCGCTACAAGTTGCGCCACATAACGCTGGAGCTTCGTGTGACTTGGCAGCGCCGAGCATTTTTTGTGCGACTTTGTACCTTCAAATGTGTCTTATTCACACAGTGATGCAAATACATAGCACAAGCATCTTCTACTGATTAAAATGATATGCAGCATGTCTATGTTCGCTGTGTGTCTGCGGGTGTATCTGCATGCGAAACGCTACGTTACAGTGTTACAGCCGCTGACACTGTAACGTAGCGTTTCACATGCAGATACATCCGCCATCGCTCACAGAACATGCTGCATATCATTTTAATCAGCAGAAGATGCTTGTGCTATCTATTTGCATCACTGTGTAAATAAGACACATTTGAAGATAAAAAGTTGCACAAAAGATGCTCGGCGATACCGAATCACACCACGGCATGGGGTGACTAGAAGGGCTATTTAACACGCAAGGAGGCTAGAGGTAAGAGGACCCATCTGTATGATAAACAGACCCCTTAACTTTTTAATTACATGGTACAAGAATACCTGGAGGACGAGTCTCAGCTGAACATTGGTTGCTCTGGCGCCTTCAGGGATTTTGTGGGCCAGACTAAGATGGTGCGCCTTTACCTGCAGGAGGAAGGGTGACAGCATAGAGTTAGTGACTGGGCACTGCACACTCAGAGAAAACAGGGAGACAGGAGATTATGGATGGGTAACCTATGTATCCTCACACAGACATGTATTACCACAGGTGTAGCTTTTATCACTGATTTAGCCTGTAGTATATATTATTAAAATATTGTAATTTGTAGCTGAATTTCTAATATAATTTCAATATTTAATTCTATAATACTACAATGGATGACTAGATATATTATATATAATTGGAATATATTTGTTTTACTAGTTGTATTTAGAGGTTTTTCATGCCTTTATTCCCATTTATTAGTTTTATATATTTAGCTTATTTTATTGGCTGCAATTCAATTCAGCGTGCTGTTAAGTCGGAGAATGCTGGTTCTCATAACTTAACATAGGTGTTTAGTTGCGAGAATTGGCATTCTCTGACTAAAGTGCCAGCCGCAAAGCTGTAATCGGATATCTCCTCGCACTCCCAGGAGGGTGCGAGAAAAATTACTTTAGTCAGTTCAAACATCAGGCTGAATTGAATAGCTGTGGGAGCTCCCTCCCTGGGGCTATTCATCATCACTTTGAATTGAATCGTGGCCATGGACTTGTCCACTACCAATTATTTTTATTTCATTTACAATTATAATGGACTATGTTTTTGGAAGATCATTTGTATTACAAGAAACCTATTTTTCCTTTCTCATATTGTATATAAATTGTGACACTTGTGGAGTAATATAAGATGTAAATGTCAGTGTAATAAGCATTACATTGTATGACAAAGAGATATGAATACTAGGACATAAGAAAAAGGTAAGTAACCACAATGACACTGAAAGCACTTACTTCAGGTACTGCCAGGTGTTTTCTTGGCTTATGGACCACGGCCTCAAGTACTGCCAGGTGTTTTTTTGGCATGGGGAGCATGGCATCAGGTACTGCCAGGTGTTTTCTTGGCATGGGGACCACGGCCTCAGATACTGCCAGGTGTTTCCTTGGCATGGGGACCATGGTCTTAGGTACTGCCAGGTGTTTTCTTGGCATGGGGACCAAGGGCTCAGGTGCTGCCAGGTGTTTCCTTGGCATGGGGACCACGGCCTCAGGTACTGCCAGGTGTGTTATTGGCATGGGGACCAAGGGATCAGGTACTGCAAGGTGTTTTCTTGGCATGGGGACCACAGGGAGCAGTTTGTGCAGCAAAGCCCTAAATAGAGAATACAGATACATTTGCACCTAAAGGACTCCAAGGAGAATGTAACAATAGCTAAGGTTAGCACAATATAACAATGTACTCATAGCTACATATTATGGTGTATTATGATTAACATTTAAATAGTAATAGCTAAAAAATACTTCATAATAAACTATTATTATCTATAAATTACACTAATTTTACTCATTTTACATTTCTATCCATAAATCACATTGTTACTCATTGTTCATGTGATATCTGCACAAAGTACTTACACAGAGCGTCTCATAGGACCAGTGTTACTGGAACTGGGGGCTTTGTCCTTATGGGCTGGCTCTGTGGAAAAGAATACAGAAATAGTACAGTCACTACTATGTCTGGTATATATTTTGCGTCAGTCAATGGAATATAGTTTGGAAGTATAAACCCCTATTTGTTCCTATTGTTCCTGGGTCAGTTGCTTCCTTTGCCTAATCTTTAACTGTAAACACCAGCATATGTACATACCTCCCAACCACCCAGCATGGTAACTTGTGGTGCAACTACAATTTTTATTGCTGTGATAAGTGGTGATGCATATTGTTAGTCCACAACTATGATAAACCGACCTCTTAATCTTTTCATTATAAGATACAAAAATACCTGGATGAAGAGGGTCTTTCAGCTGTACTTTGCCTTCTCCTGTAGCCTCAGGGATCTTGTGGGGGGCACACACATGGTTCCTCTCGACCTGCACAAGGAAGGGTACACAGTAGAAAGTTAGTTACTGGGCACTGGCACATTTAGAGAAAACAGGGTGACAGGAGATTATGGATGGGTAACCTACATCTCCCCATAAATCCCTTGTTCTACCACAGTTATACCCAGTAACATACAGTAGATAAGTATTGCACAACTGTAAAGACCAGCATACGTACACACGTCCCAACTGTCCCAGCATGATAACTTGCGGGGTAACTAAAATTTGTATTGCTGTGATAAACCATGATGCAGATTGTTAGTCTACAATTATGATAAATAGAGCCCTTAAACTTTTAATTACATCGTACAAGATTACCTGGCGGACGAGTCTCAGTTGAACATTGATTGCTCTGGCGCCTTCAGGGATCTTGTGGGCCAGACTAAGATGGTGCGCCTTCACCTGCAGGAGGAAGGGTGGACAGCAGAGAGTTAGTTACTGGGCACTGGCACACTCAGAGAAATCAGGGAGATAGGAGATTATGGATGGGTAACCTACGTGTCCTCACACAGACATGTAATACCACAGCTGTAGCTTTTATCACTGATTGAGCCTGTAGTAAGTATTATTAACATATGTTAATTTGCAGCTGAATTTCTAACAGAATTTCAGTATTTAATTCTATAATACTACAAAGGATGACTAGATATATTATATATAATTGGAATATATTTGTTTTACTAGTTTTATTTAGAGGTATTTCATGCCTTTTTTCACATTTCTTACTTTTATTTATTTAGCTAAATCTTATTGTCTGTGATTCGATTCAGCATGTTGTTAAGTCAGAGAATACCAGTTTTCGTAACTTAACATGGGTGTTTAGTTGCGAGTACCGGCATTCTCCAACTAAAGTGCCGGCCGCGAGTCTGTTGTCGGATTTCTCCTCACAACCCCAGGAGGGTGCGAGAATTACTTTAGTCAGGCCAAACATCAGGCAGAATTTATTAGCTCTGGGAGCTCCCTCCTGGGGCTATTCATCATCGCATTGAATTAAATTGCGGCCATGGACTTGTCCACTACCAATTATTTTTATTTAATTTACAATTATAATGGACTATGTATTTGTATTACAAGAAACCTATTTTACTTTCTCATATTGTGTATAAATTGTGACACTTGTGGAGTAATATAAGATTTAAATGTCAGTGTAATAAGCATTACATTGTTTGACAAAGAGATATATAAATATTAGGACATAAGAAAAGGTAAGTAACCACAATGACACTGATAGCACTTACCTCAGGTATTGCCAGGTGTTTTTTTAGCATGGGGACCCTGGGCTCAGGTATTGCCAGGTGTTTTCTTGGCATAGGAACCATGGCCTCAGGTACTGCCAGGTGTTTCCTTGGCATGGAGACCACGGCCTCAGGTACTGCCAGGTGTTTTCTTGGCATGGGGACCAAGGGCTCAGGTGCTGCCAGGTGTTTTTTTGGCATGGGGACCACAGGGAGCAGTTTATGCAGCGAAGCCCTAAATAGAGAAAACAGATACATTTGCACCTAAAGGACTCCAAGGAGAATGTAACAATAGCTAAGTTTAGCACAATATAATAATGTACTCATAGCTAGATATTATGGTGTATTATGAGTAACATTTAAATAGTAATAGCTAAAAAATACTTCATAATAAACTATTCTTATCTATAAATTACACTAATTTTACTCATTTTACATTTCTTTCCATAAATCACCTTGATATTTATTGTTCATGTGATATCTGCACAAAGTACTTACGCAGAGCGTCTCATAGGACCAGTGTTACTGGAACCAGCTATTTTGTCCTTATGGTCCTTATGGGCTGGCTCTGTGGAAAAGAATACAGAAATAGTACAGTCACTACTATGTCTGGTATATATTTTGCGTCAGTTAGTCAATGGAATAAAGTTTGGAAGTGTAAACCCCTATTTGTTCCTATTGTTCCTGGGTCAGTTGCTTCCTTTGCCTAATGTGTAACTGTAAAGACCAGTACATGTACATACCTCCCAACCACCCCAGCATGGTAACCTGTGATGTCACTACAATCTGTATTGCTGCGATAAGTGGGGATGCAGATTGTTAGTCCACAACTATGATAAACCGACCTCTTAATCTTTTCATTATAAGATACAAAAATACCTGGAGGATGAGGGTCTTTCAGCTGCACTTTGCCTTCTCCTGTAGCCTCAGAGATTTTGTGGGGGGCACACACACGGTTTCTCTCCACCTGCAGGAGGAAGGGTACACAGTAGAGAGTTATTTACTGGGCACTGGCACACTCAGAAACAACAGGATGACAGGAGATTATGCATGGTTAACCTACGTGTCCCCATAAATCCCTTGTTCCACCACAGTTATACCCAGTAATATACAGTAGATAAGTATTGCACAACTATAAAGACCAACATACATTCACATGTCCCAACTGTCTTAGCATGATAACTTGCGGGGTAACTACAGTTTGTATTGCTGTGATAAACCATGATGCAGATTGTTAGTCCACAATTATGATAAACAGGCCCCTTAAACTTTTAATAACATAGTACAAGAATACCTGGCGGACGAGTCTCAGTTGAACATTGATTGCTCTGGCACCTTCAGGGATCTTGTGGGCCAGACTCAGATGGTGTGCCTTTACCTGCAGGAGGAAGGGTGGACAGCAGAGAGTTAGTTACTGGGCACTGGCACAATAAGAGAAATCAGGGAGATAGAAGATAATGGATGGGTAACCTACGTGTCCTCACACAGACATGTAATACCACAGCTGTAGCTTTTATCACTGATTGAGCCTGTAGTATATATTATTAACATATTTTAATTGTCAGCTGAATTTCGAATAGAATTTCAGTATTTAATTCTATAATACTACAAAGGATGACTAGATCTATTATATATAATTGGAATATATTTGTTTTACTAGTTTTATTTAGAGGTATTTCATGCCTTTGTTCACATTTTTTACTTTTATATATTCAGCTAAATCTTACTGGCTGCATTTCAATTCAGCGTGCTGTTAAGTCGGAGATGCCAGTTCTCGTAACTTAACATGGGTGTTTAGTTGCGAGAACCGGCTTTCTCCGACTAAAGTGCCGGCCGCAAGGTTGTTATTGGATTTCTCCTCGCACCCCCAGGAGGGTGCGAGAAGAATTACTTTAGTCAGGCCAAACATCAGGCTGAAATGATATGCTCTGGAAGCTCTCTCCCTGGTGCTATTCATCATCGCTTTGAATTAAATTGCGGCCATGGACTTGTCCACTACCAATCATTTTTATTTTATTTACAATTATAATGGACTATGTTTTTGCAAGATCATTTGTATTACCAGAAACCTATTTTCCTTTCTCATATAGTGTATACTTTGTGACACTTGTGAAGTGTTATAAGATTTAGATGTCAGTGTAATAAGCATTACATTGTATGACAAAGAGATATATAAATATTAGGACATAAGAAAAGGTAAGTAACCACAATGACACTGATAGCACTTACCTCAGGTATTGCCAGGTATTCTCTTGGCATGGGAACCACGGGCTCAGGTACTGCCAGGTGTTTCCTTGGCATGGAGACCACAGCCTCAGGTATTGCCAGGTGTTTTCTTGGCAGAGGAACCATGGCCTCAGGTACTGCCAGGTGTTCTCTTGGCATGGGGACCACGGGCTCAGGTATTGCCAGGTGTTTTCTTGGTATAGGAACCATGGCCTCAGGAACTGCCAGGTATTCTCTTGGCAGAGGAACCATGGCCTCAGGTACTGCCATGTGTTTCCTTGGCATGGAGATCACAGCCTCAGTTATTGCCAGGTGTTTTCTTGGCAGAGGAACCATGGCCTCAGTTACTGCCAGGTGTTCTCTTGGTATGGGGACCAGGGGCTCAGGTACTGCCTGGTGTTTCCTTGGCATGGAGACTACAGCCTCAGGTATTGCCAGGTGTTTTCTTGGCAGAGGAACCATGGCCTCAGGTACTGCCAGGTGTTCTCTTGGCATGGGGACCACGGGCTCAGGTACTGCCAGGTGTTTCCTTGGCATGGAGACCACAGCCTCAGGTACTGCCAGGTGTTCTCTTGGCATGGGGACCACAGCCTCAGGTATTGCCAGGTCTTCCCTTGGCATAGGGACCACAGATGACAATTTAGGCAGCAAAGCCCTAAAAAGAGAAAACAGACACATTTGCATCTAAAGGACTCCATGAGAATGTACCAATACCTAAGATTAGTATAATATAATAATGTACCCATAGCTAGATATTATGCTGAATTATGATTAATATTTATATAGTAATAGATAAAAAAAATACTTCATCACAATCTATTCATATCTATAAATTACACAAATTTTCATCATTTTACATTTCTATCCATAAATCATATTGTTACATATTGTTCATGCGATATCTGCACAAAGTACTTACTCAGAGCGTCTCATAGAACCAGTGTTACTGGAACTGGGGGCTATGTCCTTATGGGCTGGCTCTGTGGAAAAGAATATAGAAACAGTACAGTTACTACTATGGCTGGTATAAGTTTTGCTTCAGTTGTTACCTGGTGCAGGGAGGGATGCTGTGTGCACTGTTGAAAAGGGGGCATGGTCTTGTGAGCAGTGGAGCGCGGCCTTGCAGGAGGGGGCATGGCCTCATGGCCTGAACCCTGTTTTTCAGTGCTGCTTTTTACTGGGGGGGGGGTGCAGGAGGTGCGGACTGCCCTGTCCTGTGTGCAGTGCCTGCTCCCTCAGTGTCAGGAGCTGAGTGCTGCACTTAATACTACAGTGCAGCACCCGGCTCTTGTCACTGAGGGGGAGTCTGCACCTTGGTGTCACCCTTCGGCAGGTGACAGCCAGGTGCGGCCCGCACCCCCCTTGTGACGCCACTGCCTATTTTTTCTTATAGTTCCTGGGTTTTGCTTTCTTTGCCTAATCTGCAACTGTAAAGACCAGCATATGTACATACCTCCCAACAACCCAGCATGGTAGCTTGTGCTGTAACTACAATTTGTATTGGTGCGATAAGTGGTGATGCAGATTGTTAGTCCACATGATAAACAGACCCCTCAATCTTTTCATTACAAGAAACAAGAATACCTGGAGGACGAGGGTCTTTCAGCTGCACTTTGTCTTCTCCTGTAGTCTCAGGGATTTTGTGGGGGGCACAAACACGGTTCCTCTCCACCTGCAGGAGGAAGGATAAACAGCAGAGAGTTAGTTACTGAGCACTGGCACACTCAGAGAAAGCAGGGAGACAGGAGATTATGGATGGGTAACCTACGTGTCCTCGCACAGACATGTAATACCACAGATGTAGCTTTTATGACTGATTGATCCTGTAGTATATATTTTTAACATATTTTAATTTGCAGCTGAAGTTCTAATAGAAAGTAAATGATCATATTCCAACCAATCTTCTAATAAGACTGATTTTGAATGTTCATAATGATTGTTTTATTTAATAATAAATCCCTTGTTCCACCACAGTTATACCCAGTAACATAGATAAACATGTAGTTACCGCTTGGGGGCTGCTCACCAGTGTTTTGATGTGCTTGGCCTTGCTCCCATAGGTGAGTGTGCTGCGAGAGTCTTCATAGGCAGCATCCGCAGGGCTGATGTGTGTGATCATCACCATTCTGCTCCTGCCACTCAGTGCGCCCTGTGATAGATAAAGCTCTGGTTATAGGAGAGATCACTGAGGAATCCTTACACATTGTAATGAGCAGTTTAAAGATCTATTACTATTGTTTTTTTCTGTGTTTGTGAGAAACAAATGATTGTACTGATTACTAATATCATGGTTGATTGCAGCCATTGTCTGAGATAAAACAGCAGAATAATGTGTTAGGAGCAACATTCCTGATGACTGGGGGTTCTGGCATGGATGCTGTGGCCACACCCCCTTTACACAGGGCTTCAGCATTTACAAATGGGCTGTGGCCACACCCCCATACACTAGTGCACACACCCCATTAGTTCCAGGGCATAATAAATTCTCATATTCCTAAAAGCTTGTATCTCAAAAAGATATCTAAGTGACTAATGCCGCTTATACATCAGCCATCGGTGTATCCAGGGGCGTATTAAAGAGGAGGAGGACTATGTTCACTCCTCATCCAGGGCCCCCTCCTCTCTCCCCGGCTGCCGTCAGCAAACTGACAGCAGCAGTAGACTCTGGGCACTAGAGTGTGCACAGAGTCTAAGCCCTTCTGCTCCACGTGAGGTTTCTGTCCTCCCTGAGCTCGCCCAAGGGAGGAAAATGGCGTGGCAGCCATTTTCGCTGGTGACTTCCTACTGCGCATGCACAAAAAGCTGGGAAGATGGGTGCAGAGTATATGGTGTACATGTCCAGTGGTCTCACACCGCACACCCTGCACCCATAACCTATACTTAACACTCTGCCAGTGCTGCTGTAATCACCAATGTAGTCACAGGTAAAAATACATGGGTGCCATATTTCCAGAGTTCTGCACATGCCCAGTAGAGAAAGTGCAGTGCCAGAGTATAATTAGTGCATGTGCCTGTAAGAGAAGGGGGAGGCCTGCATGGAGACTGCACACAGGGCCCTTCTCTCTTATCCCTGTCCCTGACATCAGGTACAGGTGTATGGTCATATGTGTGTAGGAAATCTCATAGAAAAAACATACCTTTAGCAGCCAGGTCAATTTGCTGTCGCGATAATTGATATGGCTGCCTGGTCTCTTGCGTAGCGCCATAATGCAGTTCCTTAGGGCCAGAAGGGAGCGGTTTATATATCCACTTTCTTTCAGGGTTTGGCCAGTGTTCTTAGTCTGACATAGAAACAGGAAAGATAATGAAGACACATCTGACTCCAGTCACAGTGTGGATGTGGTACAAACACAAACTATTGTATGATAAAACTGATTAGACAATTTACTTAAATTGTGTCCCAAGACAGTGGATATTCATTCACCTTTGTTTTAGTTAGTGATATTGGCTGAAATGCTTTTCTTACTGCATGTAATTTAACTGAAGCTACGAAAAAAAATAAATGTTATTATTAGTATCATTAATTTGATACTGGTTTATGTTATTAATTACAAAGTGACATTAATCAAAAATGTATATAATTTGTTATGAGTAAGGTCTCAGGGTGGGGGTCACTGAAATAAATGTAAGTAACCAAGGGGGAGGTGGCTGGTAACAGATTGGGAATCACTTCTCTAAGGGGAGAAAGGCCACGATTACGCAGTACTACAAACATGAGAAAAAAAAGCTATACACATGCAAGGCTCTGTTATAACTCCTTCACTACAAAATGGTGCAAAAACACATTGTATATTCCTCTTTGTGATTGCCTGGGTTCTGTGTTTGTGTGTGTTAGAGAAATTAGAGTGTAAGCTGCAATGGGCCAGAGACTGATGTGACTGACAAATATTCTCTCTGTAGGGTAGAAAGTGATGACTAGTGGTGAAGCATGAACACTGCAGAAGGATAGCAAACTCATGATATGTACCACTTTGGCATTGCAGGGGAAATACAAATAAATTATAAGGTAAGATACAAGTAGTACCTGGCATGCTCGCTCTGATCCCGCCAGGTCTACCATGTACAGCCGGCCCGTGCACACTCCATCATTGCTCGTCTGCTTTACGGTGACTTGTACAACAGCATGGGAGCGGGATGAGTTCTTATTGGCAGCTGTGGCTGCCTTGGAGCGGCGCTTATTACCTTTAGTCAGTAATGTGATGGCCTGAAAAAGAAAGTAATATAGATGCACCAACACTCTTGTGGTTACACAAAACAACTCATAAAATTACACTTGCCCATGTGTTATAGCTACAGCAGGGTCACTACACCAGCGATCACATAGTCATGGGCTCTGCTTATTAATTCACACATTAATGGGTTCTTTACAGACAACATTGCCATTTTCCCCTAGTTCAGTGCTGCAGAACCCTTGTGGTGCCTTATAACTAAAAGATGATAAAATTATTATTAATAATAATATTAATAATAATAATAATAATAATACTATAGGCAGGGATGACTAGTGGTCATGCATGGACGCTGCATAAGGGTAGCACAGACTAATGATAGTCACCTCTTCAGGACTGCTGGGGAAGAACTCTGCAATCCCTTCTATCTTGGTGTTGCCATAGGGATACTCTCTAAGGTTCAAACATCCAGAGGACGGTCTTAGCAGATCCCGAATGGTTTCATTGTAGACCTGCAAATGTATTTAAGGTATAATCACTCTCTGCAATACAAGGAATAATCACCCTCTGCAATACAAGCACAAGTGTGTAATCCACATTTACTCTCTGCAAAGAGCATGTGCTACTTGTAGTTCTCCAGATGCTGTATATCAAGAAGAAAGGGTACATGGCAGCGGCCCATATTAACTTTCAGTTCTGCACCAGTCCTCATGCATTTTCAAAAAAGCAGAGTAGAGGGTCTTAATTTCCCCCTCAAATTGCTAACAGTTATCATCACTCTGTGTAGTTGCATCTGGCCCTCCAGCACCGGCAATAGACACACAACCCAATCTGCCTATGCATCATGTCTAATTGTGTTGCAATTTACTTGGCCTATGTATGCTCGCCGCTGCCTGTGCATGTGCAGTATGTAAATGCATATCTTATGCAAACCCCCAGAGTTCCATTTCTAAATAAGACACATAGAATATAAACCAAGCACATATTCCTCACATACTTACCTCAGCATAGGACACTGACACTGAGAACTTATTCTGCCCTCTCTGCACCTCGATGGTCTTATATAGATCTTTCAGAGTGAGAAATATCACTCCGGGCTCATGACCATTGCCCATCATAGTAAAGGTCTTCCCGGTGCCTGTGATAAATATAAAGGTATTTAGCATACACTCACTGACGTTACAAGAAAGAATGGCAGATATGTAATTATACAATGTGTCATGTCAGTAATGAACAGTAACAGACATCATGTGACTAAGCCAATATTCATCAGGATGCTGCTCATCAGGTCACTCTCTCAGGGATGTCACCACTTGTTAGTGAATGGATAGACTGTGCACTATTGTATGTTTGTTTTGCCCATCAAATACTGGCTCCACATTTGGTGATGGGTGCACCTATTCCCTAGTCAGTGAGAGTTAGAAGCAGTGGTAACCACAGCCTATCACAAGCTGACAATATAACCATTAAAATGTAAACATCATTTAAGATACTATATCAAAATCTAAAATTTGCACTTTTGGGGCTTTTTATTAAACACAAAACAACATTGTAACATAGTTATGTGATTCAATACTTTTACCTGTACACCTGTATAGCTATAGTGTAATATATTGTTAGACTATAGACCAAATCTATAACAATATTTTGGTAAATTAGATTTACCTTCTAACTACCACACTTGTCACCATTCTCATGCTATTACCATGCCCCAAATAGAACAGTTATCCTTATGAACTATGACTTGTGCCCTGATTGGATGTTATCAATTAAATGTTACTTTATTATACTGTATCTATCATCATTAGACCGAGGATTCAGTGCTCATACCCGGATTGTGTCATGTACCTAATGCCTCACTTTCTGGAACCACCTAGATAATTGCACAGCCCGTAAGGAAACTACTAGCTCACAATTACTAACAATACAGATGGTCCACGTTTTACCACCACTCATTTCACCAGCTTACTACTTTTACACATACAATATAAATAATTAGACTTATGTATTAATAACATTAATATTACCTGTTGGGCCATATGCAAATATAGCAGCACTGTACCCCGAAATGATATCATCCACTAGGTTCTTCATTGTGGACTGATAGACATGCTCCTGAAATGAGACACATTTATTGATGCTACATAAGCAATCATGAAAACAATGTAAAAATATGCTCTATACTGAATAAGAATTGGCAGCTGTACAAGCATTAATGGCTGATGCTACAGTCACATATGATGATAAATTGTTCTCATGCGCTATTTTACTTCCTTTACCAGATGCGCATGAGCAGCGCTGCCATATGTATAATGGGTGTAGGGTGTATGGTGCACATGGGCACCTGAATCCAGAGGGGTCCACACCGCACTCCATACACCCATTGTATGTACTTACCATGCAGCTACTTCAAAATAAATCTACCTTGTGGTGCCATTTTCCCAGAGATATACAGTATGCATGCACAGTATCAGAGACTACACCTTGCATACAATGGTTTGGGGGGGACCCATTCAGAGACTGCACACAGGGGAATCAGTATCATTTACCGCCGGCCACCCAACCCTAACCTCCCCCCCAAGTGCCTAACCCTAACCCCCCCTTCCCTGCAGCCTAACTCTAAGTCTCCCGGGAGGGGTGCCTAACCCTAACCTGCCCCCCAAGTGCCTAACCCTAACCCCCCCTTCCCCGCAGCCTAACCCTAAGTCTCCCGGGAGGGGTGCCTAACCCTAACCTCCCCCTGGGGGTGCCTAACCCCCCCTTCCCCACAGCCTAACCCTAAATCTCCGGGGGGGGGTGCCTAACCCTAACAATCCAGGGGGGGCTAACCCTAAGTCCCCGCCTGGGAGCCCCTAACCTAACCCCCTGCGGCTGCCCACACCCGGTCATTAGACACTTGCCGGGATTAGACAGTCGGGATGCTGACGGTCGGCATTTAGACCATCGGCATCCCGACTGCATCCCCACACAGGAACCCTCCTCTCATAGAATGTCCCTGAGTACTGTATTATATATACTATGAACTTTTATTATTCATTGTAAATATCTCAGGATTACAATCACCTGGGTAGCTGCTTGATCAAACACCTCATTAAAGGTGAACGTCCTCTCCCTGGTCCTGCAGCAGCGCAGGACATCATCAGGATCCTCGCCAGGGTCCTGCAGTAGTACTGTCTGTAAGGAAAGAGAAGACATGTTCACTATATGTCACCAGGCTCTACAAGCACCTCTGCGGCTGGAGCAAAAGATCTTAAGTCCAGTTTATATTAATGGATAAAAGCAAAGTCACACATGGGAACGTGATCTGGGAGTATAGAGTCATATTTGTCAGCATTTCAGCACAGTTTCCAGGAACATTCTGCTGATATCTATATAAACTCTTCTAGTCATTGGTTCTTTGGCCCTTAAGACATAGAATGGTCTAACTCATAAGCTTGGCGGTCTTTCCAACAGTAAGTGAGACATATTATAATAACAACTTATTGGTTTGTGTCTAAAGTGGTTCTCAGCATAACCTCCTTATTGGAGGAAATTGTTACTGTCAATAACATATGTACATGACATCCCTACTTAACCGAGAACCCTGGATTGGGCAGATAGGGCAAGATGGAAGATGTTGTCCTGCCTCTCTGCAGTATAAACATAGACACATATTTTCCTCACACTATCTTCAGAGGATATAGCAATAGCTGGTGCTGCATGTGCAGCCTAGGGGGGTGTGATCTTGTAGACCAATAGGAAGCCACAAGCAGAGAGATCACCACTTTCTACTGGTCTGTGGGGTCACACCCCTGTCTGACAAACATAGTCAGCTGGTTAGTAAGAGGGAGGAGCAGCTTAGGAGCCCTGTGATGGTGTTTTGCAGCAGGCCCAGCATTTGCATAGTCCAGCAATGGTCCATGATTTCCCATTTCTTGTGCTGTATCTGTGCAGCAGGTCATTACTCTGATTTGCTTATGGGTATATGGGGACCGTGGATAGCGTTCCACCTTTGATACACAAAGCAAAACATTTTCTTTTATCATATTTATAAACACAGAGCTATAAACCATGTGAGAAATCAAATAAATAAATGTATTGGTAAGAAAACAATTTTATAATTGTGTTTAATGTTAAACTAATTCAGTTGTTTAAACTAAAATAATGTTATTAGCATTTTCTTACCTGCGGCCCGAGCTGGTGTATAATGCATCGGGTGCTGCTCTTAGCTTCTGTCCTGTTAAACGGACGGATGCGTAGAGCGACCTGTGAAATAATGAAACAGACATAAGAACAATACAGAATTTTTAATGCCAAGATAATCTCCCTATAGTGGCAAAAAACAACTGATATTAAGTAAAGCAAAAAGTAATATAGGTGCACTTCCCATTGTATAAAAGCATTTCACAATATTTTTGCTTTTATTTGAAATAATTTGAAATCAGGACCTTGACATAAATATTAGAAAGTCTGGAAAGCTACTAAGCAAAACATATATTAATAGTAAATACAAAGAAAAAGGGAGTTTTTAAAACTAATGTATCTAACTCTGAACTTATATGAAATCATATAGCAGTGACCTATTACCATTACCCATCAGTAATACAGTGAGTCCATGGCTCTGTAAGAGATACTTACAGTCATTTGATGGTGCTTAGGATGGTTATTTCCCGCCTTCTTCATCGTAATATCATTTTATCCACTCAGAAATGAGAAGAAAAATATCTGTACTGTCACTAGTCCAGCAATATCAGATATGACACAGGGAGCATCCAGCTGCCTTGTTATACCCATCACACCTCCAATAGTGACATCATCAGCTGCCACTATGACATCACTAGGTTCCATGGCAGGGGGGGGGGCACTGCCATGTATCTCAGGCAGGGCATTGAAGGTTAATAGGAAATACAATGTGATGACTACATGTCAGTAAATAAAAACACATAACTGGGATGAGCAGAAATGTAATCATTCCACACAGCAGTGATGTGTATTATCTGTGCGTTGTGTGTGTCTGTGATACATTCAGGCCCATACTATGCATCTGTGGAAATATATACAGAATGAGCCTCATGTAGTGTTGGATGTACTATTGTTTTGAGTCAGATACACATTTTCATACTGCATCTACATACTATAAAATGTGCATATACACCTGTATTCAAATTTTGGCACCTCTTGTACTTATGATTTCTTAGGCCCTGGAGCAGTGGCATGAAGAAGGGAAGGAAAGGGTGCGTGTTCTCATAATAATGACTGATGCAGACCTGAATGTAGATACACCTGCCTGGAGATGTATCTCTTGCGGTGGCTTTAGTGCTGGTGCAACCATACACAATGACATACCTCCCAACATGACCCTCTCCAGGAGGTACACAATGCTCTGGTCCTGGACTTCCCTGGTAAGAGGTGGGGCTGCAGCGCAGTTCAAAAGTCAAATAGGGGAGCCACACCAACTGTCATTTCACACGCTGCCAAACATCACTGGCTGGGACTCACTGCCAGTTGATGTGACTCCCTTATTTGAATTTTGGACTGTACAGCAGCCCCACCTCTGGAGCCGTTACCAATCATAAGTTACCAGGGAAGTCCAGGACCAGAGCATTGTGTTGTGATGGTGACAACTAGCAGCACCAGTTTGTCACTTCTTATTGGCTGATTGTGTACTGACCTCTCCAGCTGATAGAACTTTAATCATTAGCATCTCAGCTATGTTATACAGGTCATCAATTCACAGTGATGTGCAGTGAGGTAAATGGCTGGGGATGCACTGGCTAGCAGTATATAGTGCTGGAAATTTTGTGTGTTTTGATTAGGGATGTGCAGACCAGTTAAACAGACGAGGCAGTGCCTCACCTATCATACACTTTTTACTCCAGAGTTTTGACTATAAAAAATAATTAAAATAATACAAAGAAGATCTATATAATATTATTTTTAATCTTTCTTATAATATTTATAGTCAAAACTCCGAAGTATGACAGGAAAGGCTCTGCCTCACCTGTCTCACCTCATGCAGTACATGACTATTTGCTCACAAAGAGCAAAATTTACTAAGCGGCGGTTTGACTGCGGTTTCTATTCTATTCTACACCCCAGAGGTTTGGTGGCGGGTTCTATTCTGTTCTAAACCTTGGGGGTTTGGTGGCAGTTTTGCAGCAGTTTCTAAATGACAGCCCTGTTCTATTCTATTCTAAAATGTGTTTTGACTGTGGTTTGGCAGCGGTTTGGCTTTCTGCAGATTTACTAAGGCCAAAACCGCTGCAAAACTGCCATCAAAACAATATTTTAGAATAGAATAGAACAGGGCTGTCATTTAGAAACTGCTGCAAAACCGCCACCAAACCCCCGGGGTTTAGAATAGAATAGAAACCGCCACCAAACCACCGGGGTTTAGAATAGAATAGAAACCGCCGTCAAACCGACGCTTAGTATATTTTGCCCAAACACTGGAAAACAGGCACAAATAGTTGTTCAGACAAATTGTTTAAACCAAACTAATTGAATCAATTTGATCAATCATTTTTGTCCCTTTTCCAGTGTTTAAGACCATATGGTTGATTGTCATTTGATTCTCTGATAGACATCCGCATAGCAATACCACCGCTGGCTAAATTATTGGCTGAGATACATTTATGCTTTTCATATCTGGTTTTATAATGCAGTTTGGATGGTGCAGCATGCGGTATAGGGTATTGCAAATCTCAGTACTTAGGATCCTGTTTGAGTTTTCAGCCTCCAAACTGCAGGATAGTAAATATTGTGGTTTAAATCTTAAAACCTCATCTAATTTATAGTAGTTGTCAAACCACACAATAAACTATCGCTTAGTAAATGAATCCCTTGGTCTACTAAAATGCCTTTACCAGTATGGAGGTGCACTCATGTACAATATGGGTCAAAAACTTAGATGTCATTGCTCTGTGTACATCATGACATCGCCATGTGTTGAGGGGTATATCCAAAACTTTGAAGGCCCCATAGCAATATTTTGAAGGTGCTCCCTCCCAAATGCTCATTCCACACCAGTTGTTAATTTTATGACCCATAGTAATACCCACATTTATTTTATGTCCCATAGTAGTGCCTAGTTAATATTATGCCTCATAGTGCCCTAGATAACTTATAATATATTATTAAATTGTATATCCCATCTTAGTGCCTAGTAATGTTATTACCTATTGTAGTGCTCTAGTTCAATTTATGCCCCATAGGAATGCCCAAGTTCACATTACACCTACAGTGCCCCAATATTATTTTATGCAACATTGTAGTGCCACCATTTTACAATATGCCACATCGTAGTGCTGCCAGTACAAATTATGCCAAACAGTGCCCCTAGTACATATTATGTCACAGTGTCCCCAGTACATATTATGCCACATTGTACTTTTCCCAGTTTATATTATGCCACATATCTCACTACAGCCCCAGCTAACTCTACAAAGGCAGTAATCAAGGAGAAGCCTATTGTATAACAGTGTGGAGCTCAAAGATTAGTTTACATGTGCCTGTGTGGGTAAAACAAGAGCATGAGAGATGGATCATATCAGCATGGAGCATTACTGAGTGGGAGAGATAGCGATCACCACCTATATAAGCTCTGATAAGTTCCTCTTATCAAGCTGGGCAACGTGTCAATTGTTTAGAGGGCATGGTTGACAACAATATGGCCTGTATCCAGGGCTACCTAAGCCTCTGGGTCCCATAGCAATGGCACCCTCTGGACCCTTTATTGATACACCCATGGACACCTATAAAGGAAGAGGTAGAGATTGGGTTGGAGGAAATCTTCACCTATGGAAGAAGGACAGAGGATTAGGGATCATGCTATCCAACAATATATCTCCTCTAAGTACAACATAAAATTACATATAAAGGCTAGTGATAGATGTGGCAGGATGCGCTAATTCTGCCACCCTGTCTGCGGAGTGAAAGGTGGTTTTACTGAATGCTCTGGGGGTTCCTCCTTCCTTAAGTAACCTGCTATTATAGAGCACTCCTACTGCTGTTCGGCGGGCAATTGACACTCACAGCAATGTAGCATATAATAGCCATTGTGCAGGATTTTCAGGAACAGTAGTTGTTATAACTTAATAGTAATACTTTACTATGCATTATTCATTAATGATAAAAATATGCCACACACACACCACACACAGACACACACACACACACACACACACACACACACACACACACACACACACACACACACACACTCCAGAAGGAATATATGAATGTGTTTTACATGGGGCTCTGCTTCATTTTATTCTGCTTTGTACACACATGCTGGCAGTGTGTAATCAGTCCTCTGTCCCTTTAACTAGTCAAGACTCAATCACTAATCTTGCATGTGCATCAGCCTGGACCTATTTACACAGTTTTACTCAGAGTGGCAGAATGTGTTTTTTTCCCTGTGTAGGCACTGCCAGGGTAAGGGGGACTTATTGTACAATCCATCGGCTATTATACCCCTCTCTGAGGAGTAGCGTGGAACCATGGGGCCCGGAGAAAGTGCATGTCATAGCGCCCCCTCTGTACTGAACTGTGCCAGTGGAGTATGGCCAGCCTGTAGGGAAATACTGAAGTGAAGAGAAAAACAGCAAACAGTGGCAGTATCGCGCTGGGGATAGATGTCCAATTGGGGGAATAGAATGCTTTGATGATCTTAAGGTACTGCTTTATTTCTGTATAGCACTGATCATTTAACTTAAATTGACAGAATACATGTGCTAGAGTAAAATTCCACAGGGTGCACAGCTTATTACTGTAATTACTGCCCCAAGCAGCTTTCACTGGCGTGGGAACACCTATGGGAAGCTCCCTCTTTGCAATTTACATTGCACCTATATTAATGTGAGCAGGGGTGTAGTGAGGGTGGCTGCAGTGGAGCACCTGCTCCATACGCCTTCTCTGGCAAGGGCGCTGGAGAACAGCCATCAAACGAACAGCAGAGCACCTGCTGAGCTGTGCGTGAAACACATAAAGAGATCAGTGCCTCCAGACAGTGGGCCATGGGACCTGATTCAGACACTTTCACTAGGTTGCGCTCGCTCGCTCTGAGCGATTTTTGCCCATCTGCGCATGCGTATAATTCACAGTGCGCGTGCGCAAGCCACTCTTTGCGATCTGATTTTGGTTGCTCGTAAGCCACTTTCAGGTTGCTGCTTTGAGTGACAGATAGTGCCGTTTGTGGGTGGTAACAGGGGGAGGTGCTGGTGAACGGGGGAGTGGATGTGCGAACGCAGGCGTGTCAGGCCAGCAAAATGCCGTTTAAAGGGCGTGCATAATTAGCAACGTAGCGTCAATGTACACCTGCATGTATTTCTGCCTGCACTGTTCGCAGTGCTTGCGGCGGGGAAAGGCAACCTCAAGGGCTGCGAACAGCTCCGATGGCTCTCAATGTTACCAATTAATCCTACAATTCCCGGAGATGACGTGTGTTGCGAGTGGAAAGGGGGCATCTTTATACACTAGCGAGGGCTCATTGCCGTAGCTCGCTAAGACATAGAGGGCGTCCTTACGCGACACAGTGTGAGTGCTTAATTTAAATATCTGGCCCCTTTTTGCTTGCAAGCGAACGCATCTTGCGAGCGGGTCTGAATGACCTCCTTGGTGCGGACGGAGCGGCGGTTGTGGCCACGCCTGCAATATGGAGGCACTGATCTCTTTATGTGCTTCACGCTCAGCTCATCAGCAGGTGATTCCCCCCCCCCTAATCTAATGGATGATTTCCAGCGCCCTGAAACAGTGTGAGGAGGGGGAACTGTGTGTGTGTGTCTGTGTGTGAAGAGGGGTATCTAAGTGAGGAGATCTGAGTGAGGGGGGAGCACTGTGTGTGTGAGGGTAGGCTGAGTGAGGGGGGAGAGCTGTGTAAGGGGAGGTGAGCTGTGTAAGGGGGAGAGCTGTGTACAATAAGGGGGTGAGCTGTGTAAGGGGGTGAGCTGTGAAAGGGGGAAGGGTGTGTATGGGGGTGTGCTGTATAAAGGGTGAGTTGTGTAAGGGGGAGAATTGTGGATGGGGGTGAGCTGTATAAGGGGAAGAGCTGTGTAAGGGGGAGAGCTGTGTAAGGAGGTGAGCGGTTTAAGGGGGTGAGCTGTGTAAGGGGGTGAGCTGTGTAAGTAGGAGAGCTGTGTAAGTAGGAGAGCCGTGTAAAGTGGTGAGCTATGTAAGGGGGTGAGCTATGTAAGGAGGAGAGCTGTGTAAGGAGGAGAGCTGTGTAAGGGGGTGTGCTGTGTAAGGTGGTGAGCTGTGGAAGGGGAGGTGAGCTATGTAAGGGGGTGAGCTATGTAAGGGGGTGAGCTATGTAAGGAGGAGAGCTGTGTAAGGAGGAGAGCTGTGTAAGGGGGTGTGCTGTGTAAGGTGGTGAGCTGTGGAAGGGGAGCTGAGCTATGTAAGGGGGTGAGCTATGTAAGGGGGTGAGCTGTGTAAGAGAGAGAGAACTGTGGCGGGGTCTGAATGAGGGGAGATTGTTGTGTGTGTTTGAGGGGAGTAGATATGTGTGAGAAGGAGGAATATCTGAGAGAGTGCGGAGAGCTGTGAGAGAAATGTATACACTGTATGTATTTATATATACATTAATATGTAGCCCTGAGGTAGTATTTTGCATAGGGTCCTCTGTGATCTTAATCTGGCTCTGGGACTGAACAGAAGGTGGGAAAGGTGGAGCCATGGGCAATAACAAAGAGGGAGGAGGATGCAGTCGGTTTGTCACGAAGGAGAGCTGTGTCCCTGCTGCTGAGGGGAGGCCTGATGCTGAAAGCCTCGGTCACGGCACCCATGACTGGGAGAAGCCTGAGCAGTTCCCACGATTTTTTTTATCAGAAACTGGCCCATGCACATGTGCAAACAGTTTGCATTATGTACGCTGTTAGCAGAAGCTACTGATGGATGTACAGGCTAATTTTACAATACAGACGTGCCCCGGGTACCCTCGGTGCGTGCCTGCACTGTTGGACCTCCTCTATGCTAGCCATAGGAGCTACTTAGGAGCGGAAGACATAAAACAGAGCAGGTATAGTTGAGGTTTGGGGAAAGGCAAAGGGTCGTTCAGAACGCCACAGCTATGGGGGTGTATGCTAGTGGAGGTTCTGATATTGCTAGCAAATGTGCGGCATGAAAGGCATGAAATCAGCCAATATTCATTTACCTGTGCAGTATTCAACGATGAATAATTGAGATCAACCATGACTATGTGACCTACACTGACTCCGGCACAAGAACATCTTCTGTAAGCTCTAGTGTAGCAACTTGAATTCCTTTTACAGGATGTTTAAATTATTTTATTCCACTATAGCAGTGCCAACAATTATCATCTATTAGGTTGAAGAAGCAAACAAAACGTTCTCCAACATTGTAGGAGACTCTACTGGCTTATGGGATGTAATTTGGTCTCAGTCCCGACAAGGAAATCCCAGCAAGGGCTTTAACATAGTCATCGAAATACTGATGCCTATGTTAACCCCGAGAGGATGCCAGACTGATCGTCCTCAGCTGGGATAAGTATACACTTAGCCGGGGATGGGGGGGTTAGGTTTAGGCACCCCCAGGTGGACTTAGGGTTAGGCACCCCCCCCAGAGAAGGTTAGGGTTAGGCCAGGGGAAGAGGGGGTTAAGTTTAGGCACTTGGGGGGAGGGGGAAACCCCCCGGGAGGGTTAAGTTTAGGGTGCGGAAGGGGGGTTAGGTTTAGGCACTAACGGGGGGAGGTTAGGGTTAGGCACTAGAGAGGGAGGTTAGAGTTAGGCACCCCTAAGGGAGGGTTAGGGTTAGGGGGGAGAGGGGTAGGGATAGTAGACTTACCTGCGGTGTCGGGATTTCCAACCATCGGGCTGCAGCAGTCGGGATTTGAACCGCCGGGCTAGAGTCCGGCGGTCATTCATACTGAATCCCTGGCTCATACCTATGTAGAGAACATGAATAATAGTTTTAGAAAAATGTATTTAATATTTGATAGAGATTATGTATTATTGACTCTGATATGTGCTTTATCACTTAAAAATCTGGAAGGCAACTGTATTGAGCAAATGGTTGATTTTATCAATCTTCCAACTGTTGTCGCTGTTGTTAATAATAACTATAGAATCCCGATGGTAACCGCCTTAGTTATGGTGGATATTATGGATATTAGTTACTGAGGATATTACATAGATAATGAGTCGGTAATTTGAGGGTATTTGTCATAAAGAGTTCTAATTAATATGGTGGAACAACCACATTGGGCATAGCTTTTTAGGCTCAGACCTCGGTTGATTTTTCTTCCTGATGGAGTACACCTTAATGCTTCATGTTTAGGGTGTTTATTATGGACTTCTTGTTTTCCTTGGCTAGTTTCTTGCTTTTGTGGGTGGTGCTGCATCTCTGTGGCTGTATATGGCACAAGAAAACATTGTGAGGGCGCTGGCCTTCAATGTACATAGTGAGATTGTCTTTCTCTATGCGGGTTGACCCAGACGCTTTTGTATGGAGCCGTTCAGTCTGTGAGCCTGATTCAGACCCGCTCGCAAGCGAGTCGATTATTAGGCAGTGTGCACGCGCGAGCGCAAAAAGCACTAAAAAAAAAGTGCCCGCCCTGATTCAGAGCGAGCGCTCGCTTTTTGCGAGCGCCTCTGAATCATGGCCTGTGTCCAGGAAGGAGGCGAGTCCTTCGCAACGTAAGCGTGTCTGGAGGGGGATGTGTCTGTATATTAATTAGTTTAATTGATAAATAAAAGCTGTGACCTTTTAGCCAAGTTGTATTGTGTCCATGTCTTTATTTATTAGTTTAAGTCTAGAGTTAAGCTAAGATAAGGTTGGTGTAGAAGGTTAATTAGCAATAAACCAAGGAGGTCTTAATGATCATGCATACGGCTCCCGATTTTACAGGTATCCCCCCGCACTCCAGGAAGAGTGGCCGTATTTTGAGCATCTGTCTTCCTAGAGAAGTGGGCAGAATGGGGCAGATAAAAATGAGAATCACCAGTCCTATGGATGGGACAGGGCTAAAATGAGGTAAAAATGCGTAATTTAGCCCCGCCACCTCTCCATGAACCCACAAATCGTGGAATTTTGCCCCAACAAAGGCAGTTTGAAGCAGAAACTCTATAGAGCGGAGAAACCAGACTGGCACAGGCAAAGTAGTATAGAAAGTGAAGCAAAATGGGGCACAAAAGACACCTTGAAAGATAGCACTATAGTACAACCTAGTAGCATCTTTACGGGCTACACAATATTTTAAAGAAGTTATTAAAGGAACTATGGTCCGGATACTAATGGCGCAGCTGCCGTGCAAATATAAGCAAATGTCACAGACGCAGAGGATTGTATTGAGAATCCCACTGGTGGCTTTGCAAATCCAAGCACCTGCGTACAAAGACGCAGCATTGGTCACAGATCCTTCGATTAGCAGTCTTCTGAATAACCCAATAGTCGCGCAGAAAGGGTACCGGAACTGAGAAGCTGGAGATAATTTTCTTGTGTACAGGAATGCAGACGCAGCATGTGACATGCCCCCAAAATGGTTATGGCACGCCTGTGTTCTTTGCCACCATTCCCCGTTACCACCCCCAAACGCCCCAAACTGTCACTCACACTGCTAGTAAATAGCTGCTGCAAGCGACGACGGTTATGTACCTTGATGCCTGCTCCGTGTGACTCAGATGCATGTGCAGATTGCTGATTATTGCTCAATTGTGAAAACTTTGGCATAGTGTACTAAACTAGGCCCAGTGTTAATTCTATTAAATTATATTTATATTTAAGGAGAAATGTTTCCATTTCTAAACAAACCTATATAAAGGGCCTCAATGTGCACCATCAGTCACAGTGGCCCAGGTTACCAATGCTAGAATCATTTTCTTTAACGTCATTGAGACATGACATTACTGCCAAAAGGACTTTATCGTTCAAACTTATTTAATTACGAGAGACTTATTTATATTAGTAGTGTAGTTATTAATAATTGAGGTATACTGATAGTATTTTGATATTGATTAATATATACACCAGTTACATTATAGTAGTAATACAAGCTATATAGGGGGTGATCTAGAGTTGTTTTCTGATGTACTGAAAACTGCGCATGTGCAGGACTGGTACTGCGCATGTATAGAAGGAGTTCTGGGTCCTCACAGGCAGTGCGGTTGCAGACTTCAGGTGAGTGAAAGTCTGCAGCTGTTTGGGGCAGGGAGGTAGCGGCGATTTGCTTAATTTCAAAAGATAGAGATGCGTCGCCTCTGTTTTTTGGGAGTGCCGATGCCAGGGTCGACTCTCAACTCAGAGTTCCTGGCCTCCGGCAGAGGAGTGCCATCATGCATTCTGAGTAAGCTTAGGCTTACTCAGATGGGTAATGACTGTGGCGATTACGACCGACGGCCACAATGGTGATCCAATGCTGCGTCTTCCGATGCAGCACTCGGATCTGTGATACAGGCAGAATCCTTGTACACCCAGCCAGTAACATTAACACCTGCAGAGGTTTATTACCCGTGATGTGTGTTGGCCGCCAGGGTGTGCTGATTTAAATCAACTTGATTAAAATCACAATTTAATTCAAGATTTAAATCAAGTGATTTAAAAAAAAAACATTGATTTAAATCATGATTTAAATAAATAAATAAATAAATAAAGGTGTTTAATGTATTGTTAAAATTAAACCCCCCCCCCCCAAAATAGCCACATTTAAATACCTTTCTACCAACATTAGTCAAGTTCCAAGGAAGAGCAAACCCGTTTAATGACCTCATGTTTGACCACGATGTTGTGTCAACAGTGGCACAAATAGATTGTTGAAAAATGCACATAGGGCCTGATTCAGAGCCACTCGTAAGCGGCCTCTCGTTCGCTCCGAGCGATGTTTGCCCAACTGCGCATGCGTACGGATCGTTATACGCATGCGCGAACCAGTCAGTGCGGTCGAAATTCATGTGCTTGCAAAATAGCGAATGCCTGATAATTTGAGTGACAGGAGAAGGCGTATGTGGGTGGTAACAGGGGAAGGTGCTTGAAAACGGGGAGTGGAGATCAGAACGCAGGCGTGCTTAAAGGTCAAAACGGGCGTTTTATGGGTGTGCATAATTAATACAGCAGCGTCACTGACCACGTCACTGGGTTATTTTATAGCCAGAACTGCTCGCAAGATTGTGGTAGCAAAAACCAACCACAAGAATAGCGAGCAGTTCATACGCTGGTCGATGTACTCGATTAATCTAATAAATAGCGGACATGACGTAGGATGCGAGCGGCCAGGGGGCGTAGTTTCCAAAAAACGACCACAAGTTTTGTTCGCTCGTTCAGACCTAGAGGCGTGAACAGACCGCAAAGAGCGAACGGTTCATTTGAATAGCCACCCCTTTTTTCTGGACGAGCGAGCGCTAATTGCGTCCGGCTCTGAATCAGGCCCATTGTTTCAGAAACTGTAGCTGGTAATGAAAATATCATGGTAGCAGTAGAGTAATTGCTAAAGGCTGCAGCATTATCAGCTTCAGTAGAAAGAAAGTTTTCAACATTTGGTTTGGTGCAGTCAAAACTGAGAAACCGCTTGGGTACTGACAAAGCTGCAAAACTTATTTTTAAGACGTTCAATAAACCTAATGTGTAGGATTATTCAGATTTACAAATCAGACAAGGCAATTGCCGGCTATTGTAACTATTAACATCATTGCTGGTTCTTTCCTTTTGCAGTTTGTGTGATTTGTGTGTAGTTTGCTGTGCCATGCCATGATTCATGGTGACAAGTCATTTAAATTAAATATATTAAAGATACAGTATTTTAAAATAACTTTGTATTATTGTTTTTACTTGGTCTATTTGTTTACTTGATTATTTTTATAAAAATCCAATTTAAATAAAAAAAAAAAATGTCATTACAAATCTGCTTTAAAAAAATTTTAAATCATGATTTTTTCACACTCTGCTGGCCGCACACAAGATAATATAGCATGTGTGATCTGTATACTTAGTACAAATCCAATTAAAAAGTATTTGGTCTCTATGTAAAGGTGCTCATCCAATAAGCTGCAATTACTTAAGCCTGGTCACTGACTTTTGCAAACTAAATAATGGAATGTAGCCCCGACATATGTACTCGTACATACACTGACAACATTAATTTAAGGCATTGGTGGTTGATCCCAGGCGTGGTACTAACCACTATGAAGTAATTGCAGATACAGATACCACAGAGCAATCGTTACACAATGTAGGCCCCCACATAGTGGTTATCTGTAGTTGGTGAGGTTGGTGGGGACCCATATAATGAATGATCTGGCTGGCACCTCCTCTGTCAAAGAGGCAAGGGCACGTGTCATCTTGCCCCACCCTTGTTACGCCACTGCTAAGAGAGAGATAGAGACCACCACCTATATGAGCGCTGACAAGTTCCTTTTGTTTAGACTGGCAATGGGTTCCCAATTTTTTGGGATATCCCCACACCCCCAAAAGATTGGCCAGATCTCCCACAACCTGCCCATTTAGAAGTGAAGTTGGCAGAATGGTGGAGATAACAACAGGAATTGCCGGTCCATATGGGGCGGGTGTAAAATTACATGAAAATGTGTCATTTAGCCCCGCCCCCTCTCCAATAATCTACAATTCGCTACATTTTGCCCTGACAAGGGCAGATTGGAGTTGAGACTCAAGAGAGTGGAGAAGCCAGACTGATACAGGTAAAGTAGCATAGAAGTGAAGCAAGGTGGCACAAGAGACACCTTGAAAGACGGTAGAGAGACATCATAAAGACAAGTGTTGCAGAGAGAGACAGAGGCTGGGAACTGTAGTTCGCCAGCATCAATCCCATTAGCGAGATCAAGCCCAAAAGCCTATTTATCGAAGTAGAGTACCTGAATTCAGTGGGGAAGTTGTGTCAAAGATTCTATGATCTTCCCCCTCCCTCTCTGTATGCAGCAAGTGTTAGATTAGTTGTTGCACTAACAGCTATCATAATAAGGTATTTGAAGGCCCCGTAGCAAAAGTTTGTAAGGGCCCCTATGTACCACCCAATGGTGAAAAATGTATATAACACAAGTAATGTTGACAAGGAAAATGGGACCCCCTAACCTCTGGGCCCAATAACAGCTGCACCCCTTGCACCTTTGGTAGTTAGGCTCATGTAAAGAACATTTCAGGGACCAATATACGGTACAGGGAGCATTCCAGAGACAAACTATGCAGACACATTAATTATACATTAGCCCTATCCCCTGTACACATAATACTATACACCAGCCTCCCTGTACACATAACATTATACACCTGCCTTCCCTGTCTGCATATCACTATACACAAGTCCCCCCTGTACATATAACACTATACACCAGCCCCCCTGTACATATACTATACACCAGCCCCCATGTACACATATCACTATACACCAGCCCTCCCCTTTACATACTGTATAACACTATACATCAGCCCCCTTTAATACAATACTATACAGCTGCCCCCTGTACATATAATACTATACACATGTCCCCCCTGTATGTATAACACTATACATATGTCCCATCTGTATATATAACACTATACACATGTCCCACCCAGTGGCATCACAAGGGGGGAGGGTCCGCAACCGGATGTCACCCGTCATGGGGTGATACCAAGGTGCAGATTCCCCCTCACTGACAGAAGCTGGGTACTGCACTGTAGCATTAAGTGCAGCACTTGGCACCTGTCACTGAGAGAGCCGGCTGGCACTGCACACAGAGACCTCCTGCACCCTCCCTTCCTCCCTAAGCAACACGAACGGGGGTTCGGCCCGTGAGGCCATGCCCCCTTCCCACATGGACACACCCCTTCTTGAGTGGCCAAGCCCCCTTTTCAACACACAGCATCCCTCCCCACACTGGGTGACACCGCGGGGAGGGACGCTACTGTGTCCCCCAATACATATACAGTATATAATCCCGCTACCATCCACTGATAATATGCTGCATACAGTATGTGCCACATTCGGCACACCACAACACCCTAGAAATGTTCCTGGCTGCAACTGGACAATCCAGATAACCTGCTATTATTTACCTGTTCCTGTTTTTACCTGGTCAATAAACCGTTACCTGGTTAAGTCATCTACAGTGTGAGCTAACCTCCATTGCACACCGCTGCCACCTACATCGTAGTGTCTGGCAATATTGCTGCTATTGCTGCTGGGGTTCTGACGTCATAATCTTGTGACCGTCCCCAGTGCAAAATCCCAGGGGGGGAGAGAAGGAGCTCCCCTTCCTCTGCCTGCCAGCCACCACAGCCGAGTCAGCTGCAGTTCTAGCATGGGTTTAGTGATTACTGGTAAATAAAGACCCTTTACTAAAGAATATAGTATGTTTTGTTTAGTCTCTACTATACAGTCTGGGGGTATATGGCAGTACAGTACATATAGATGACAAGATGACAGGTATATGGTAAATGGGAATCCATTCACTAGTTCCAGCACTGCTCCGCCATACACATGTAGGTACTCGCTTTCAAATGATGTGCCCCCCTTACTAGTTACTGTCTACTGATCCCCCTGTAATGACTTAAACAACACACAAAAAATACACGGTGCCTTGTTCTAAGTCGCACACAAAGTGACCCCCGCGGTCACGGGGGGCTGGGCTTAGTGGCGGGGGCGGAGCTTAGTGACGGCTGGTCAGTGCATGCGCGGGCACTTGTCACAGTATTTTTTGCAAAAATACCGTGATAAGTGTGCGGAGGGGATTCACAGGGACAGAGCTTTATCACAAGCTCTGTCCCTGCAAGGGATTTTTCGTAAATCCCTGTGATATTGGCTGAATTCGCAATGTGAATACAGTCGGTAACATCACACTACAATCTGCATTCCCAATGCAGAATGTAATAAATACAGCTCAAAGTCTTAAAAAAAGGTAGAATTTGTGTGGGTACTGCATAAAGAAATCATTGATATGATATAATGTGACAAGAACAAATGTTGAAAATGGCCTCAGCACAGGGGTGAGAAAACCCTTGGTAGTGGACAGGCCCGCCAAGAGCCGCGCCGGGCCCGGGTAAAAGGGGGCATGATCTAATCTCGGACGGCCCCTTAGGTAAAAAAAAAAAGTTTTGCAGCATGCTGGCGAGGGGGGCACAGTGAGCCCCCTCAGCCCGGCCTATAACCAGTGGGGGCCGCGATCAGCTTAAAAACTGTTGTTTTTTTGGTTTTGTTTTTTCAAAAGTTAGTATTAATCATAATAAGAGTCTAAGGGGCCTATTCATCATACCTAAACTTTCTCTGGAGGTAATTAGGTTTAGAACTCGCATGGAGTTCTAACTAATTACCAGAGGAATTCATCATTCCTCCTCCCCATAACTATCTATTTCGAAAAGCTGTCATTTTTGCAATGACAGCTTTTCAGGAAATAGTTATCTCTATCTACACTAACTTACCGCAGCTGGAATCCATGCTGCGCATGTGCTGTTACACTCGTTAACCCAGCGCATGCGCAGCACTACCTACAGCTCCGGCAATTTTGTGTGTGTCCCCCCCCTCCGCTCACCTCCCCCCCATTCCCGACTTACCTGCTCGCGCAGCAGCCTCTGGCTCCGTCTGCTGAGCTGTCATGTGTTCTCCCCAGCAGAAAACGTGTTTTTTTTTCTAAACTTTATTGTGTTTTGCTGGGGAGAACACATGACAGCATAGCAGAGGGAGCCAGAGGAGAGTCCAGAGCGATGAAGGAAGATGCCACGGGACCTGCCCAGCTGAAAGCAGGTAAGTGCTACCTACTATACGCCACCTCACAGTGGCGTATGGTAACACCATCAAATTCCGAAAATACATAACTTTCGGAATATGATGAATAGCATAATTTCCATATCCCCATACTAATGTACTAATGTATGGGGAGTGTGGAAATTAACGCAGGGGGACTTAGCAAGGAGATATCAGTGATATCTCCTGTGCTAAGTATCTTCATTAATACTAAAATAATGTTAATTAAGGAAAATGTCCTTAAAAACGTTATTTTAGTGTTGATGAATAGGCCCCTAAATCATGTCTAGTACATAAGGGTCCTGTCCTGTGCTGCATAACAGAAAGTTACACTTACAGGGTTGCTAAGAAAACAAAGCAATGTACTTTGCTTAAGGATAATCTCTTTTAGTTTAAAAGTCAACAAATATAAACATTCCATTTGAAGATCAAAGCACTGAAATAATTTTGACATTAAAAGAAAATTGTGATGCACAGGATGCAAAATGTGGTTACCAAATAACATTAATCTCTACACTCTACACTCAAAGGAAATCAGCTATGCACAGGGCTGCCATCAGAAATTGTGGGGCCCGGGACTGACAGAATAGGCAGCCCCCCCGTCACCCCCACCCCCCCGCTATTGACTTCAGTCTGTGCCCCTTTCTTTTTTTTTTTTCATACACCTCACTCCCACCCCCGTTATTGACTTCAGTCTGTGCCCCTTCCTTTTTGTTTTTATACACCTCAATGCCCCCCCCGTTATTGAGTGCAGTCTGTGCCCCTTCCTGTTTGCTTTTATACACCTCACTCCCCCCCCCCCGTTATTGAGTGCAGTCTGTGTGCGGTGCGTCCGTCTCCTGCCTTTTTTATTTTTATTACCTCCCTCTCCCCCCCGGTTATTGTGCGCCATTTCCCCACTTACCTTGTTTACGATAAGAAGGATCCGGCAGCGGCCACTTCCTCCACGATCCACTTCAGCTCCTCTTGATCCGCGGCTCCTCCGACGTCGACCTCGCCCTACTTTATTGAAAGCTTGTTTTGGAGTCTGACTGTACCACTATAAGCTGGTGGAGGAGCGGCCCGAGCGTGCCGGGCTCCCTCCTCCAGCTCCATAATTTAGTAACGAGGACCGGGTCGGCGGGGGTAGTTCAGGCTGCAGGCTCTGCAAAGGTGTTCAGCCAGAGGCCGGGCCCGGGACTCCAGTCCTCGTAGTCCACCCCTGATGGCGGCCCTGGCTACACAGCATGTATATAAACAACTCCTCTTTTCAAATAAAGTTTATTTTTTCAAATTGCATATAGGCATTTTGGTTGTTTTCAGTGGCCTCAATTGTCTGCCATTTTACACAATGTAAACAAGGAAACAGAGATTTAAAAAAGAAAATAGTCACTCAGACAGGACAAAGCCTTTGAAGGCTCTGATGCAGGTGTGCTATAGTCTATAACATATTGGAAGGTCAACCATATACTGAGAGATATCTGGGCCTGATTCAGCAAGGATCGCAATTGCAAAGCTGCACGCAGCCTATAGATATGATGTATGCACGCAGGCAGCTTTGCAATTGCAATCCTTGCAGATATGGTAATGCAGCAGGAGGCATCATACCCCTGTGCATTACTTATCTGAGCTGCATTATCCAACGCAGCATCAGATAAACTGTGTAACATCAGTTAGTAAGGTGACCCATGGGCAGGGGCTGGCTGGCAACTTTCAGCCTAGGGGGCAAACAAGAGCAAGTGGCCCAGTTTTTCTACCAGCGAATGAAATTTTAAAAATGGACACTGCAACCCGCGAATGAAGACGGCACCTGCAGGCTGTGAGGGCAGGGTGCTTTTTGTCCTCCAGAAGGAGGGCAGGGCGCTGCGCCCCGCTAAAACAGCCTAGCGGGAACGCTACAGATATATAGGCCCGTCTGGCTATGTGTACGGGTGACCATCCTTACACTTGCTGCAGGGGTCTGTCAGTGACTGATATCTCAACTGGGTGGGCAAATTTAAATGCCCAACCAGTTGTGATGTCAGCGCAGACACATCGGTCTGAACGGTTGGTAAGGTTCTATGCACTTACCAATCGTTAGATAGGTTGACCCGTCGGCCAGGTGTGTACCCAGCTAGAGTGGAGACATGAACATCAGGGCCAATTTAAGGTTGTTTATTATGATTTTCTCTTTAAAAAAGCTTAGACTGTGCTTGGGTCACAGTGGAAATGAGGGCCTCTTCATGGTAAAGTGCTATCCAGCTGTGGCTACTACCGTCTGCCTGTGTCAACCCACTGGTCTGCTCTTCTCTCTCACTAACAATTATAAAATGAGCAGCAGCTTGTGTTTGTAGCATCTAATAATGTCTGTCCGGCGGATGCTGGCCCAAAGCATTCAGTCTGCTCCATATCCTTCAGATAAAATCATGTGCTGTCCCGACTCTGGTGTCTCGCAGTTACAGGGGGAAGCTGTACATCTGGGTGTCCCTCTCCAGCTTGTGTGGATTAGCTGCTGGAGGTATGTTGTGGGAGCCCTGGGTTCCACCTTCTAATGTGTGTGCCTCCCAGGGGCTGGGTTGAGTAGCTGCGCCCGGCCCCTTGATCCACCTCCCCTCTTTGCGTTGTGTGTGTCTGCTCTGGAAAAGGCAGGGTGCAAATCATCTGTAACAAAACGGGCAGGGCGCATTTCACAATGAACAAAATGGACAGTGGGCACACACACATATATATATATATATATATATATATATATATATATACACACACACACAGCGGTCGAATTGGGAATTTTGAAGTGAGGGTATGGAAAATTTAGAAATGGACGACACAGCAGGGATCCATAAGACAGCATTGCCGGCAGTGGGAAGTTATTCCACCGGGGCTCCAGGGGGTTAGCATTGCCAGGGTTGGAGGGTGGGCGGCACAGCAGGGCTCTGGAGTGTGCAAAAGCTTTCCCCGCTCAGCGCTTAACTTAAGCCACATCCAGAGGCGTCACTAGGGTTGGTGTCACCCGGTGCTGTAATGCACGGTGACAGCCCCCCCCCTCCTCCACCAAAAAAAAATTGGGATCAAACTGCAGGGCCGCCATCAGAAATCGTGGTGACCAGGACTGGCAATATAGGCAGGGTCCCCCACTCACCGTGTTTCTGCAACTCCAGTTCCGCAGCGTCTCCCCAGCCAGCACCTATTCTGTCTCCCCGGCCAGCACCCCTTCTGTCTCCCTGGCCAGCACCCTTTCTGTCTCCCCAGACAGCACCCCTTCTGTCTCTAGGCAGCACTCACATACAGCCCCTAAAAGACCACAGACACTTACCTTCTCCTATGTTTTCTGGCTGCTCCTCTTCACGCTATGGCTGGATCCTGTCAGTGGTGCAACGTGCGTGATATCATGACGTCTTTAGCGCCTAAGCTCAAATTAAAATAAAACTTTATTGTATCAGGCAGCCGCAACCCCCCACCCACACTTCTTCTCTCTCTCTCTCTCTCTCTCTCAGCGATCCCCCCCACATTCCTCTCTCTCTCAGCAATCTTCCCACATTCTACTTTGTGCCCTTTTTGTGTCACTGATTCCCCCCCACATACACAGACACATTCCCCTCTTTCTCTCTGTGATTTTCACACACATTTCTCTCTGTCAGTAAGCCCCCTTCCCCACACACACACATTCCCCTCAGTCAGTGAGCCCCCCTCTCCACACTCATTCCCCACTGTCATTGAGCAACCTCCACGAGTGAGCCCCCCTCTCCACACTCATTCCCCTCTGTCAATGAGCCCTCCTCCCCCACACACATTCCCCTCCATGAGTGAGCCCCCGTCCCCACATACACACATTCCCCTCAGTCAATAAGCCCCCTCCCCACACTCATTCCTCTGTCAGTGAGCCCCCCTCTCCATACACACACACTCCCCTCCATGAGTAAGCCCACTTCCACACACACATTCCCCTCAGTCAGTGAGTCTCCCTCTCCACACTCATTCCCCTCTGTCACTGAGCCCCCTCCACGAGTGAGCCCCCCTCTCCACACTCATTCCCCTCTGTCAATGAGCTCTCCTCCCCCCACACACACAAATTCACCTCCGTGAGTGAGCCCCCATCCCCACATACACACATTCCCCTCAGTCAATAAGCCCCCTCCCCACACTCATTCCTCTGTCAGTGAGCCCCCCTCTCCACACACACACACACACACACACACTCCCCTCCATGAGTAAGCCCACTTCCACACACACATTCCCCCCTCCATGAGTGAGCCCCCCTCCTCACACACACACACACATTCTCTTTCTGTCAATGAGCCCCCTCCCCAGACATTCCCCCCAGATGAGCTCCCCCACACATTCCTGTCAGTAAGCCCCCATCCCCCCACATTCCCCTCTGTGAGTGAGCCCCCCACAGACATTCCCTTCTCTGTCATTCTGTGCCCATCCCCTCCTTACCTCTGTCTAAGTGTGCCTTTGCTGAAGCCTGTTTCAATCAAGGGTAAAGACTGAGGAGTCAGAGGCAGAGCAGTGGAGAAGCACGGAGCTCTGCTCAGGCATGTACTGCCTTTGGCTGCTCTGAGCTACTTGTAAGGTGGCTGGTCTGGGGGAGGGGCCAGCCACCAGGAAGTACAGCTACATTCAATGTGGCAGCGAGGGATCTAGCTGTTTCCGTGGCAGTCAGAGGTGTAGCTAGGTTCCATGATGCCCGGAGCAAGGGTATGTTTCGGCGCCCCCTCCCCTGTACTGAATTGGGGGCGCGGTTAAAATGTGGGGGCATGGCTAAAATATGGGGGCATGTTGCATTTGAAAGAAAAAAATCCTAAATTGGAAATTATAAGTGCTCTCCCCCCCTCACTGATTATAGCAGGCCAGGCCCCATCACCTACTGTATAAAACCCCTCAGCCACTGCCAATGCCAGAATTAAATATATAAGTGCCCATCACCCCTTACCAAACCTCACCTCCCTCACGTAGGCACCTAAAAACTATGGCCCTCATTCAGAGCCGTACGCTGTGAGCAGAGCGCACGCTCTGAATGAGGGCCGCCCTCCATAATTATGGAGCGTCCTCCTGGACGCTCGTATAGCTGTGGGTCACCACCCACAGCCTATACGAGCGTGCAGTTTGATGGCCGCGATGGTCACGACCATCGCGACCATCAAAACTGTGAGCCGGAGCCTGCGGTTGAGGTTTTCAACGCAAGGCCCGGAGTGATTTTGGCTCTATCAGAGCCAAAATCACTCCCACTGACATCACTAGTGATGTCAGTGGGCCGGCTTCTGACGGTAGGCGTTCCTTTGGGAACGCCCCCGTCAGGGAGGCACGCCCCCAGCACACCCACCAAAGGGGGCGTGCTGTCAATCAACATCGACAGCACGCCCCCTTTGATCAGACACAACGAGCGAAGGAAAGTCCTTCGCTCGTCGCGTCTGGCGCATGCGCACGACGGAGCTCCCGCCGTCATGCGCATGCGCAGTGCACAACATCGACCCACTTGCGAGCGGACAGCCGCTTGCGAGTGGGTCTGAATCAGGCCCTATATTTGTATATAAGTGTAGCATTGTCTGTGCAACAAATGGGTGCCGCGCTGCCAGTACCACCAGTGTTGGACTGGGACATGTCTGCCCGGGGTAATGCAATGTTAGGGGCCCGTGGGTGGCAGGGAGAGGCACAGGGCGACTAGGGAAGCAGTGGGTGACAGTGGAAGAAGGCAGTGAGTGATAGCAGAAGGCAGAGAGTGACTAGGGAGGCAGTGGGTAAATGGGGAGACAAACGGTGGCAGGGGTGAATAGGGAGGCAGTGAGTGGCAGCGGAAGACAGTGGGTGACGTGACAGTGAGAGGCAGAGAGTGACTAGGTAGACAGGGAGAGGCAGAGAATAACTGAGGAGGCAGAGGGTGACTAGGAAGAGGGAGTTGGTGACAGGGAGAGGTAGAGAGTGCCAGGTTGAGGCAGAGAGTGACTGTGGAGTTAGTGGGTGGCAGCGGAAATCATAGAGTGACAGGTTGAGGCAGAGAGTGATAGGTTGAGGCAGAGAGTGGCAAGGAGAGACGGAGAGGCAGTGAGTGACTGGGGAGTCAGTGAGTGGCAGCGGAAGGCAGAGAGATACAGTGAGAGCCAGAGAGTGACAGGAGAGGCAGTGAGTGGCTAGGGAGGCAGTGGATGACAGGGAGAGGCAGAGAGTGACAGGAGAGGCAGTGAGTGGCTAGGGAGGCAGTGGATGACAGGGAGAGGCAGAGAGTGACAGGAGAGGCAGTGAGTGGCTAGGGAGGCAGTGGATGACAGGGAGAGGCAGAGAGTGACAGGAGAGGCAGTGAGTGGCTAGGGAGGCAGTGGATGACAGGGAGAGGCAGAGAGTGACAGGAAGAGGCAGAGAGTGATTGTCTGTCCTAATCGCCCAGTGTGTACATACCATAAGTGCGTACACACTGGGCGATTAGTGGCAGTTGGTGGCAGGGAAAGGCAGAGGGCGACAGCAAGAAGAAGAGAGCGACATAGGGAGGCAGCGGGTGGCAGGGGGAGGTAAACCACCAGCAACCCCCCCCAACACACACACCACCTACCCTTATCTCGTGCCCTACAACAATTAGTATACAATATATATATATATATATATATATATGTATGGTAAAATGACTCACCGTTCCTCTCTTTGTGGTGTGTGGACAAATGCACGGTCTGTCATCTGTGCCAAGACAGGTGGGGTGGAGGGTTTCTTTCTTCTTTTAAGATGAACTTCAAAAAATGACTTTGTAGGGGGAAAAACATTTATTATCTGTGCTAATGCTAAGAATATTACCCACACTAGGGGGGGTATTCAATTTGGGAGCGAAAAGTCCGTGCTGGACTTTTCGCTCCACATCGCAGCTTTTCCGGGGATAAAGTATTGCCTGCTTTATCCCCGTATTCAATTAGAAATCAACGAAAACGGGAGCCAGCGGAAAGGTAAGTATCGCCAAAAAATGGGAATTTTCTGGAAATATTCCAGGGACCCCCCCTAAAGGTGTCTAGACATGGGGGATCACTATGGGTAACCCCAATTTTACCTGCTGAAGGAAGTCGGGTTTCTAATAGCCGCGTCAGGTGCATATTTGCGGCTATGAAGAGGGGGTGAAGAATAGCACTTAGATTATTTTTTTTGTAAAAATAACTATTCCTATCAAATTTGGGGTACATGAAAATGGTGGTAAGCATTTTTTTAAGTCCCTAGAATGATTTTTAAAAATTCTGCAAAAATGTACCTGCCGCTACTCCCGCAATGAAGAAAATACCTGCCGCATACTTGGGAACCCCTCTGAATTTAATTTGGCTATTTTAGAAGTGTATTCCCTATTTATTTATTTTTTAATCCCCAATATTACAGTTAATTTTTTGGGGTGTCCCGATTTTTTTTTTTAAACTTTTTTTTGACACAGTTTATTTTTAACGGACATTCCCAGGGGTGCAGGCTATTTTTTTTAAGCCTGCACCCCTAAACCCCAATTCTGCACTTTTTTTCGCCATGCAAAACATGGTGAAAACGTATTCCCCTTTTTTTTGTCAAAGACTTTTCGCATTTGGATGCGGTGCCATAATTTTTCAGCTCCTCTCCTCACTCCCTCGATAAGCCACGCCCCTTTTCCCATTCTCCAGCCTCTTGGGTTTCTGGGTAGGGAAACCTTGCTCCTCATTTGTTGACAGCGGTCATCTTTTTGTAGCCTGATATGGGGGCAGCCATCTTCTTTTAGCCTTTGCTACTTACAGTATATCGGATCTTTCTCAAGCTGGGCAGCAGCCGGGGAGCAGGAGCATCCTCTGCCTGCCGGCCATGGAATACTAAATTGTAGCGGCCCGGGGGGCAGTTGGCACCCTGCTCCACGGCCCAGCTCGCCCCTGCCCATGGGGTCACGCAGCCGCCCGCCGCAGTTTAGAGGAAGAGGCCAGGAAATCTCTGTCAGCCGACGGAGATCCTGGCCTCTTCCCTCCCCTCAACGTCGGCAACATGCCTCCGTTTCGGTTAATGGAGGCTGTCGCCTCCTCCTCCCACCCCCAAATGGCAGAAGACTGCACTGCTGAATCGGGCTCTCTGTTCCAAGAAGAATTTGAGAGCGTTTCTGAGGATGGTTTGGTACTTTGTTTTATATACTGTAGAGGTATATTTGGGAGTATGACAGAAGTCTCACATTTTTATACTATGCCATTGTGAGACAATTTTTCCACTTTTTAACTCAAAGAGAGCAGTTAAATACTCTGCAAAGTGCAGCCGCGATGCTCAGTTGAGCACGTTACTGCTTATTTTGCTTTGCAACTATATAGGTGTGAGGCCAAATCAATGAACATACATCTCTGTGGAGTGCCTTTGAGACCATTCTGGTGGCACATTGCAGATTGGATTGCCCCTTTTCCTAAACCTCACATTATCACACTAACCCGGTCATATACTCATCACTATTATATACACACAAATTCTATATTAAACACATAGTTATGCCCAGTGCTCTTTGCTGAGCATTAACCCCTTCAGCGCTGTGGCGCCAGGGAAGACATTTCTACAGCACTACAGTGCTACACATGAGCAAAGCATTTTTAATTTATAACATTTAAATCACACTATTTACAGTATATAGACTACGGTCGTGGTACAGAGTTAATTAGGGTCTCATGGGGCTCTCCATTTCATGGAGTAGTTCAGGGGCACATCCGATATGGAAAGACACGGCGCAGTAGCGCATGTCGGAGGTTATGCCTCTGCCAGTCTTGTCCGGGTCTTAGAGCCCTGCAGCAGTAAGGCAGTAAGCACTGCAGAGGCAGCGTAGAGCACACCTCTAACAAGCAAGAGCAGCACGACTGCTGTGACATCAGAGTGGAGGCAGCCACAGAGACCAGTGGACGGGGAGTCGGGAGCAGAGGGGCTCTTCCCCTCCTCCTCCTCCAGTCGGACCATATCCTACCTCTTTGTTACAGCCTGTGACGCGGCAGCGGTGTACTATGATTAGTCGGTCTGACTAATTATTATGCCACCAGTCGCAGGCCCCTTTATTGCAGCGGTCCCTGGTGCAATGCACACCGCTGCTAGTTTCACTGTGGGGGAGATGGGGCTCTCCCTAGTCTTTGGAAAATAACATTTCTGTAGTGCTGGCTGATATTGGGGCCTATTCATCAACACTAAAATAACGTTTTTAAGGACATTTTCCTTAAATAATGTTATTTTGGTATTCATGTAGCCACTTAGCACAGGAGATATCACAGATATCTCCTTGCTAAGTTCCCCTGCGTTAATTTCCACACTCCCCATACAGTAGTATGGGGATGTGGAAATTGTGGTATTCATCAAATTCCGAAAATTAGCAATTTTTGGAATTTGATGCAGTTACTATTCGCCACTGTGAGGTGGCGAATAGCGGGTGAAACTTACCTGTATCCGCGTGTGCAGGTCCCCCGACGAGTCCCTCCGGCGCTCTGCTCCGTCCTCTGGCTCCGGAGGCTGGTCGGACATGTGTGCTCCCCAGCAGAGCACAAGAAAGTTTAGACAAAAAAAAAAAGTTTGTTTTTTTTTGTAATCTGTCATGTGGTCTGCTGGGAAACCACATGACAGACTAGCAGGACGGAGCCGGAGGCTGCTGCGCGGACAGGTAAGTCGGGGGGGGGGGTAGGTGGGGGGAGGGGGGTCGGGGGGGTACACAAACTTAACGCATCTGTAGGCAGTGCTGCGCATGCGCTGGTTTTACAGATGTAACAGCGCATGCGCAGCACTGTTTCCAGATGCGATAAGGTAGTGTAGGCAGGGAAAAGTATCTATTTCCCGAAAAGCTGTCATCGCAAAAATGACAGCTTTTCGGAATAGATACTTATGGAGAGGTGGAATGATGAATTGCACCTATAATTAGCTAGAACTCCATGAGAGTTCTAAAGCTAATTATCTCCAGAGAATTTTTAGGTTTAATGAATAGGCCCCTTAGTCTGAAGTTCAAAGGTTATCACAGACAATAATTGCTAAGATGCCACATCATATGAAAAAGGGGACTCCTCTTTTTAAATATGAGTCACATCTATAGTTACAAAAGCATTTATGGATATTATAGGGCACGCAGATTACTCCCACCCATATGCGGGAAACGTTTATTCCCATAGCGCATGGTAACTGGTGGTCACCAGACAACAAGTACCCTCTTTCAAATGGGGGTGAACCCATGGTTACTGGGATAATTATGTATGTGATAGGTCACGTAATGCCCTCCAGCAAATTTATGGAAAACTTATGTTTTCCTTAGCACAAAGATAAAACATTTGGTGATCACAGGTGGCCATTAATTATTGTAAGAACAGGTTGGGGAGAACTTCCCTTATGTCTGGACTCCATGAGCTGTCTGTAGTGTAGTGATCACATTGATCATCACGCAATAACTTCAAATGGGGCACATAGTAAAACAGAGGGGACTCCTCTTTCATACAAGGGTGCCCCTGTCTTTCTATGTTGTAGTAATTCAGGGGCACGTCTTATGTTGTACAGCTGGGGACATGCCAGACATGTGCTCAATGACTTTACGTCTCAATCACTTGCGGTTACTGCCAGATGAACAGTGTGGGCAAGGTAATTTTTTTTTTTTGCTTCCCCATTGCTGTGGACTCTTATTCCGCAGGCTAGATGTTCCACAGAAAACCACAAACAAAACTAATATTTCACTCCCTCTGGAACATACAGGTAAATGGATCACAATAGACACCATGGACTGAGTCACGCACATATTTATTTAAGATTAAAATGTCAAGACACAGTCCAGAACCTCTGGTACACCCCTCCTAATGAATAATCGTGCACTTGGAGGGGTTAAACAAGAGATGTATGTGGACCCCCCCTGTTTTGGTCTTAGCAAAAAAACCATCAAAAGTTATGGTTTTTGTTTTGGCAAAACCACCTTCAAGTGTTTTGGGTTTTTTTTGTTTTGATTTTGGATTTCTTTAAAATTGTTAGAAAAAACAGCTGAAATCATGTCGTTTGGACCTTTTTACATGCAATCTAAAACGCAAGACTTGGTTTTTAAATCCAAGTTCCGAGCTTACAGCAGACACGAGCCGGCACTCAGTTCTACTCGGAACCCCAAAGTTCTGGTGTGTATGGTTTTCATCAAAACCGAACCGCACATCTCTAATTTAAATAGCATAATGTGGGCAATAAGTCAGTTTTAAGGTGAATTTGGCTAAAAAGCTGAATAATGGGTTAAATGATGTGGGACTGGTATGTGATGGTGTTGAATTGATGGAAGAGGGATTTTGAACAAGTAAAAATACTGACATTTTATTATACAGATATTTTTCTGTACCCCAAAATATTAGAAAAACTTTAATTTGCTGAAAAACACTTACTGGCTATCATTTTTCAACCATTAATAAAAAGTGCAAAAATCAGCCAGTACTTTCCTTATGGCCACGAACAGCCTTCCATATGGTCCTGCTATCTCAGTTGCCAATTTTTCATGCACTTCTCCCAGCTCACTGGAGTACCACCAATTGGCATTTCTAATTGAATCTCACATTTCTCGGGTGTGCCCTTTCGCGTGATGTATGTGAGTTTCATGAAACAAGCTCCTACTTGAATTGACCCCTTAGTGTTTGTGAGGTGGTATGTTTTTTTAGTAGTCAAATTCACTCACCCGAAACTCTGTTGTTGGTGGTAGAAAATACTGTGTCAGGCAGCACTCCTGAATATTTCATAAATGTTGAATCTTGCTCACATCTGTTGACTAAGGGGTATATTTACTAAAGTGCAGGTTTTTAGAAGTGTAGATGTTGCCCATAGCAACCAATCAAATTATACTTAACATTTATCTAGCACCAGAGCCCTTACTAGACTTTTTGGTGCCCTGGGCCAGAAAGAGCATTGCCCCCCCCCCTTCATTTTTCAAATAGGGACGACATAAGCAGCATGCCCAAAAAGGGGCGTGGCTTCATTATAAGTCTGATTTATCCCGTACGATAATGAAGGGGTACTGATCTCATTGTACCACTGTTATCAAAGTGTCACTGCCAAATGCAGTGTGAGTACAATGGCTGCAGTGATTATACACAATAGTTATGCAGTAAAACTCACCAACTCTAGATTTAGGAGAGCGCAAGCAGGTTTTGCCTATCAGAACAGCCATGCACAAGCCTGGAGCCGGCAACTGTTGGTATAGAAAGAGTGCTACTTGTAGTGTACTGTATATGCAACAAATATCAGCGGCGGGGAGTTCTGTGTATGTACCCTGTATCGGCAGCTAAACTCATGTGCTAGTAACACCATTCAGTGCTGCCATCAGAAATTGTGGAGCAGATTGTTTGTTTGCAGTGTGTTTGTTAAATAAAAGAGAATGTGACTGAAGGTGCTTGGGGATGATGGAGGGGGAGTCAGCCATGGATGAGATCGACGCAGCCAGGGATAAAAGAGGAGGAAACTACAAGTGAGAATGATTATAAACAAAAATTTGACAGGGCCGAGCAGCGCCCCCTGCCCTGCGGGGCCCTGTGCCATGGCACATGTTGCACCACCCTAGTTATGGCCCTGTCTAGCACCTTCTAAAAGATAATAGCTAGAATCTGATTGGTTGCCTTGGGCAACTTCTCTACTTCTGAAAAAACCCTCACTTTAGTAAATATACCCCTAAGAGGGCCATGGTATATAAAAAACATTAATATAATTTTGATTAAGCGAGCATACAGTCATTTCTAACTGTGGTGCAGACTTCACAAAGAAACACATGATCCTTTCCCTATAGCTGGGTACACTTGTATATAAAAAGTGGTTTAAATGGACAGAACAATTTTGCACATCACTAATCCGTTGTAATTCCTTTTTTTTCCTCTTATATACAGAGTTACAGAATATGATGGAAATTATAATAAAATAATAATAAAACATGAAATTAAATAATTGAATATTGTTGTTGGAAATATTTTTTTCATTTATGCTTTTAGATTTTAGCTGTGGTATTTTCATACTGGTGTAATTGGAAATAACTTATTTAAAACCTTTTTTGATCAGCAACTGTGATCTAAGGACCTGATTCAGACCCGCTCGCAAGCGCATAGTGCTCGCAAGCGGGTCGATGGTGGCCCAGTGGGCACGAGCAGCATGAGCACTGAGCGTCCGCGAGCCCCGGAGCGAGCGCAAAAAGCACTCGCTCCGTGGTTCACTACAAAAGGGGCTGCTGTCGATGTTGATCGACAGCTCGCCCCGTTTTGTAGGCGTGGCCGGGGGGTGGCTTCACAAACTGAGGCGTTCCCAAGCAAACGCCTGCCGTTTGTGGGGGCGGCCTCACTGACATCACCAGTGATGTCACTGAGAGAGCTTTCGGCTCTATTAAAGCCAGAAGCTCTCTGGGGCTTGCGGCCACGAGACCCTACCACAAGGGTCTCGTCGCAAGCCCGATGGATGCGATGGTCTTGACCATCGCGTCCATCATCCTGGCCGCTCGCAATAGCTGTGGGTGGTCACCCACAGCTATGCGAGTGGCCAGGAGGCCGCAACTAAAAAAAACAGCGCCCACCCTGATTCAGAGCGAGTGCTCGCTTTTTGCGAGCGCCTCTGAATCAGGCCCTAAGTCTGCACTTCCAATTAGTTGCCAAATAGACAGTGAATCTTCAGTTATCTATGTGACTCTCACACAAAATCACTTTCATCACAATCCCAGGGGCCTTTTTGATTAACATCTTTTTATTAAATGTGACATTTTTCATTACAATGTGTCTGATTTTAGTTAAACCTAATTTATTCTTAGCTAACTGAAAAAAAAAAAAAAGATTAAATACTTTTATTGCCTTAAAACAAGTATGTTGCTAGTTTCATAAAAAAGATAGAAAAAGTATTTAGATTGAGGCATGTTTTCATTTCTATGCCAAAATAAAATGATCTTGCTGACATCATCTGTTGACACTGTCTGTACAGGAAATAGTTCCCAGCATCCTAGAGATAAAGGTCTGTCTTCATTCATTTTTCTAGATAGATCATATAATTAGAAAAGCTTTGATGGAGAAGTACATTCAGTACACAAATAGCTAGATTACAAGAGATTTTTCAGTGAAGTCTCAAATAGGCCTATTGTCACAACAGCACTCACCTGAGCCCGCATGACATGTGTGTGACAAAGGGTTAATCACAGTAAACCCCATGGTCTGTTTATCACACACTTACTATTAATCTCAATTATTTCTTAAATTATTTCACTGTCAGGTTTGTTTCAAGAGCTGAACTCTTACAGAAAACCTTGGTACATTTCTGTCTTATCTCACTATAATTAAATTTAAATCAACCAGAAATATCGTTAGCCAAATAATAATTTGAATTACTGTCATGTAGTGCTTACACTAACTGAGTTGTGTGGCACATTCATTTATTAAGAACACAGAGACATAACCTTATAAAATGAGGTTTAATAAGAGAAATGACTCACAGTACTTAATGAATATACAAAAGAGAAGACAATAATAAAAAATGTTCTTAATGAATATACAAAATAAGTCAATAATAAAAACATTCCTATAATGCCAAATAGTTTCTTTACAATAAGAATGAAAACATAAACAAATACAACAATTTACTTAATTTCATATTCCTATTGTGGGAGACTGCAGAAATATAGGTCACAACCCCAATCAGATTGTTTCCCCATAAAAATTAATAAAAATGCCCCTCGATGATGTATAGGCTCCTTAAGAACAAAAATATGCAATTCACATTAGCGCCACCATGTTACGATTTTTATCTGTGAATAAAACAGTAGTTATTTGACTCCACAATCACTTAACTGATGCAGTGGCATGGGATGTAACCACAGCAAGAGCAAGCTGACCTTTAGCTGACACAGTCACATCCCATGTCACTGTGCCATCCGCCATCCGCCACAGCAGCTTTTAAAAACCAAATGTGCTGAACGGATCTCCTCTGGCTCCCCGGCTTTCCAGGTAGTGATGTAGCAGTCCACGACCACTGACATCACTGCCGAAATCCAGACCCAGAATGCCATACAAATGGAACAGTGTAAAATTGAAAACTTATTACACCGGGGGTAGGGGGCTTATACACTGGGGATCTATTACTAATGATATGGAGGGAGATACGATACAACCCCCAAGGCATATTTTTTTATTGGAATTTTTCAGTTCATTTTTATGAACACAAATTGTACAGTATTATGCGCTGCTTATTCTTTCCCCCATTCTGTCACTGTACATTTGAGTGGTGGTAAGTGTAGGACCAGTAGCGTATTATTAATATTATTGTCCTTTATTTATATGACGCCACAAAGGTTCCATAGTGCCTTACACAGTACATAGACAAATGAGCACACAAGAAAAACTAACAATACAAAATAATGCAGGACAGGGAGATGGTTTCTAATCATTGCTGCATAACACAGAAATAAGCAGCAGAGCATCAGCAACCAAGTGTTAGGTGCCGTTTGGGGAGTTAGGAGTAAATTATAGTATAAGTATGGGAAGGAGAAGCACGTGAGGGAAGAGGGCCCAGGTCGTGAGAGCTTACATTCTAAAGGGGAGGGACAGACAGACAGGGGCGGCACAGATAGGGAAGGCAGTGAAGAAGGAACATGGAGCAGTGGGTTAGGTTGAGAGCTGGAAAGCTTTGAGATATATATACATATTTATACATATATATATATATATATATATATATATATACAGTAGATATATATATCAATGTTGCAGAATATGTGTATTTTAAAGTTACCTGATGTTATGTCAAAATGAGGTTCATTGTTCATCTACCTCTATATGAAATATTGCATTATATTTATTTTAATGTATGTATTGACATGAGAAATGCATAAAATAAAGTTGTTGCAGTTTCAATTTGTCTGTTTCATTATAACATTTAAATAAATTTTTATGGGACTGTCCTGCCATCGTAATAGTGAATACGTTTGTGCCATCTGCTGGGAGCTATGCCATGCTCCTGTGAGTGGGTGTTTCTCACATGCTAGACACATCCCCAAAGAGGTGCAGCCATGCCCAACATGCTGTGGCTACACTCCTTCTAAGGGGGCCCCAGGGAAGTTGCTGTACCAGGGCCCAGGATTTCTCTTGGCAGCCCTGGAGGTGAGGGACAGACAGACAGGAGGGAGTGGGGCTGTGTGGTGCGGGAGCAAGGCCATGGAGGGAGGGAGGTGTTTGAAAATGGAGGAACAGGAAATGTGGGGGAGAGAAGCAGAATGTTGGAAAGGAGACTGAGGAGGGAAGAAAGGGGGAACAGCAAGTGGAGGAGACTAGAAAGGGAGGATAGGGGTTTAAAAAGTAGGGAAAGTATCTATAATATGTCCAGGGGGGCCCACACTGAACACCCTGCACACATGTTTAATACTTTTATGAAGTCATGTAAAGTGGCATTAACTAATCACCTGGAAAATGGCATAGCAGCCTTTTTCCCAGAGATTTGCGCCTGTGCAGTAAAAAGATCACTGGGAACATGGTGTGGTGGCCATTTTCCCAGAGACATGCACATACAGTATGTTGAAGAGGCTGACACAGTGCCAGAGTCTACTCACCTGCACCACTCGCTAGAGAGGAGGGGGCCCACATGGAGACTTTGCACTGTCCCCCTCCTCTGTTAATATGCCCCTGTGTAGGATGTATGTAGGGACACATACCTGCACATTTTGTATGCATATGCACAGTACAGGGATATATATTTTTAGCAAGAACAAAAAATGTACATAAAACTCTATGTATATGGATGATTTAGTGGTTTGGAACACATACATGTCCTAAGACTAATTAGAATTTGTAGAAACCCATAAAGAGTAGTGTGGCTGGAATGCCTACTCTCATTGCTTAGGTTTTCTTCTCTTTTCAACCACAACGAGGAGGAAAACTGATATGCTTTTGTAATATGGAAAGGATATTGTCTTGTCACCAAATCGTCAACAATTTATGTAGACCATCAACTATCTATTTTAAGTCTTTGTAGGGGTTCAGGGGGTCACTGTGCCCTGACACAAGTCAATGGTCTGATCACATGCTCCCACTACTCTATTCACCCCCAGAAAATGGAACATTAATCCTTGGGGTTAGTACTTGTAAGCACGGCCTACAGACCACCTAGGGCAACAGTAAAAAATGTATACTTTATATCAGTTTCACTGGGTCTGAGGTCTTCATTTCAGCACTGAAAATGTAAAAAATTTACAAATGTCACTCATTGGAATATTTGTACCATCACAAAAAACTATGGGCCTGATTCAGACCCACTCGCGAGCGGCTGTCCGCTCGCAAGTGGGTAGATGTTATGGACTGAGCATGCGCACGACGGAGGGAGCTCCGTCGTGCGCATGCGCCAGACGCGACGAGCGAAGGAAAGTCCTTCGCTCGTTGTGTCTGATCAAAGGGGGTGTGCTGTCAATGTTGATTGACAGCACGCCCCCTTTGGTGGGCGTGCCGGGGGCGTGCCTCCCTGACGGGGGCGTTCCAACGGGAACGCCTCCCGTCAGAAGCTGGCCCACTGACATCACTAGTGATGTCAGTGGGAGTGATTTTGGCTCTGATAGAGCCAAAATCACTCCGGAGCTTGCGGTTGAAAACCTCAACCGCAGGCTCCGGCTCGCAATTTCGATGGTCGCGATGGTCTCGACCATCGCGGCCATCACAAAGCACGCTCGTATAGCCTGTGGGTGGTGACCCACAACTATACGAGCATCCAGGAGGACGCTCCATGAAAATGGAGCCCGGCCCTCATTCAGAGCGTGCGCTCTGCTCAGAGCGTACGGCTCTGAATGAGGGCCTATATCAGTGCTTTTCTATGTATCCCCAATGCTTTTGCTTCTATGGTAGACACCGTTATTACATTTTCTATCCTTCCGCTCACATTAACAAGCGTTTGGTCTGATTTTCAGAGGAAAAAAAAAAAACTGGCAGTGAACCGAATATGCAACAAAAGCTTTGTTCAAGAATTCTAAAATGCTTTTCAACACAGCCAACTTAACTATTTCAGAAAAAACTAACGTGACATTGAAAATAAATTAATTTCCATTTTAGTTTTTAAGTGCTATGTGAAATTTGTATTTTATAGGCAGTGTATTAATGGTTGCCTAGAAACCTCATTGTGTTATACTGTGCTTGGTAATTACATGCCAGATCCCCCAGTTGTTAATTACTGTTACTCTGTATCAAGTGGCTTTGTACTTTTTGTAAGGCGCTATAATACATTCCACAGTAAAAGACCAGTATTGAAATACTACATTGTTCATAGCTTAGTGTGACCCTTTGTACTTTCATAAGAAAATTAGATAAGAAACTTAAGAGACTTAATACATTTTTCACTTTTTTTAAAAACAAGTTGACAAACAGTAATGTTACAGATTGTCACAACCTACAAAGCAGTAAACCAGATAAATGCATGACATCAAGAGAAGGGCTCTATTAGGGAGGAGATTGTTTAGGCAAAGTCTCAAAGTGTTCGAAGTGCAAAAAAATAAAACCAGTTACTAGAGCAAAAAGTGGATGACTGAAATAGATTATATTTGTTACAAAGTACACACACATATATACAGTCAGGTCCATAAATATTGGGACATTGGGCCTGATTCAGACCCACTCGCGAGCGGCTGTCCGCTCGCAAGTGGGTCAATGTTATGCACTGAGCATGCGCACGACGGAGGGAGCTCCGTCGTGCGCATGCGCCAGACGCGACGAGCGAAGGAAAGTACTTCGCTCGTTGTGTCCGATCAAAGGGAGCGTGCTGTCAATGTTGATTGACAGCACGCCCCCTTTGGTGGGCATGCCGGGGGCGTGCCTCCCTGACGGGGGCGTTCCCACGGGAACGCCTCCCGTCAGAAGCCGGCCCACTGACATCACTAGTGATGTCAGTGGGAGTGATTTTGGCTCTGATAGAGCCAAAATCACTCCGGAGCTTGCGGTTGAAAACCTCAACCGCAGGCTCCGGCTCGCAATTTCGATGGTCGCGATGGTCTCGACCATCGCGGCCATCACAAAGCACGCTCGTATAGCCTGTGGGTGGTGACCCACAGCTATACGAGTGTCCAGGAGGACGCTCCATGAAAATGGAGCCCGGCCCTCATTCAGAGCGTGCGCTCTGCTCAGAGCGTACGGCTCTGAATGAGGGCCATTGACAGAATTTTCAGACTTTGGCCTCTATTCACCACCACAATGGCTTTGAAATGAAACAAACAAGATGTAAATTAACTGCAGACTTTCAGATTTAATTTGAGGGTAATTGCATCCAAATCAGGTGAACGGTGTAGGAATTACAACGGTTTCTATATGTGCCTCCCACTTTTTAAGGGGCCAAAAGTAATGGGACAAACTAAACAATCCTAAATCTAACTTTCACTTTTTAATACTTTGTTGCAAATCCTTTGCAGGCAATTACAGCCTGAAGTCTGGAACGCATAGACATCACCAGACGCTGGGTTTCATCCCTGGTGATGCTCTGCCAGGCCTCTACTGCAAATGTCTTCAGTTCCTGCTTGTTCTTGGGGCATTTTCCCTTCAATTTTGTCTTCATCAAGTGAAATGCATGCTCAATCGGATTCAGGTCAGGGGATTGACTTGGCCATTGCATGACATTCCACTTTTTAGCCTTAAAAAACTCTTTGGTTGCTTTTGCAGTATGCTTCAGGTCATTGTACATCTGCACTGTGAAGCGCCGTCCAATGAGTTCTGAAGCATTTGACTGAATATGAGCATATAATATTGCCCGAAACACTTCAGAATTCATTCTGCTGCTTTTGTCAGCAGTCACATCATCAATAAATACAAGGGAACCAGTTCCATTGGCAGCCATACATGCCCACGCCATGACACTACCACCACCATGCTTCACTGATGAGGTGGTATGTTTTGGATCATGAGCAGTTCCTTTCCTCCTCTTCTCTTCCCATCACTCTGGTTCAAGTTGAACTTTGTCTCATCTGTCCATAGGATGTTGTTCCAGAATTGTAATGGCTTTTTTAGATGTTGTTTGGCAAACTCTAATCTGGTCTTCCTGTTTTTGTGGCTCACCAATGGTTTGCATCTTGTGGTGAACCCTCTATACTCACTCTTGTGAAGTCTTCTCTTGATTGTTGACTTTGACACATATACATCTACCTCCTGGAGAGTGTTCTTGATTTGGCCAACTGTTGTGAAGGGTTTTTCTTCACCAGGGAAATAATTATTTTGTCATCCACCACAGTTGTTTTCCGTGGTGCTCCGGGTCTTTTGGTGTTTCTCAGCTCTCCGGTGCATTCTTTCTTTTTAAGAATGTTCCAAACAGTTGATTTGGCCACACCTAATGTTTTTGCTATCTCTCTGATGGGTTTGTTTTGATTTTTCAGCCTAATGATGGCTTGCTTCACTGATAGTGACAGCTCTTTGGATCTCATATTGAGAGTTGAAAGCAACTGATTCCAAATGCAAATGTTACACCTAGAATCAACTCCAGACCTTTTACCTGCTTACAGGGGCGTAACTAGAACTCTGTGGGCCCCATAGCAAACTTTCAAATGGGCCCCCCCAAGTCAGGTATCCACCACAGTGGTAATGCCTAGTGCCGCACTAGAGGCAAGTTTACCGTTGATCATCATTTTAACGCATTACCATGCTCTATATTTTTCACATATTGTCATAATTTCCCTTCTCATCATCATTAACCCATATTATCATAACAAGCAACCTTTTTCAATTAAAGTTTCCAAATTAATAACCAAAAATTTTATTTTGAAAAGGATGTAATTGTTAACAAAATGTAAATAAAATGTTTGAATGTAGATGTTGGATGTAGAATCAACTGCCGATTCTGCAAAATATAAATAAACAGATATTAAAGTAACTGTAATTCATGGAATGTATATTTATTACTATATTTAGGAGGGAGGAGGCGGCACTTGTAGGACTTACCACTGCAGATCAGCCCAATGTTTCAGTGTATTCAACTTTTATAATGGACAAATAAACTGAAAAGTTGGCCTGATCTGCAATGTTAGCCCTACTAGTGTGTCTCAGGAAGGTGTGTTTGTGTACGTGTGTTTATGTAAAAAAAAAAAATTCTTGGAACTCACCTAAAACTGTAACGACGAGATCAGCACTACTCCAAACATTTTGATGAAAGGTTTTGAAACTTTGCTTTCAATCTTGCACTTCAGACAACCTAAAGACAAAAAAAAATACTGCTCTGGCATTTGGTTCAAATTAAGCTTTTCTTAATTACACATTACAATGTCAGTTTCGGGTAAGTTTTTAAAACTATGAGCAGTGGTATATCCTTAAAACAAGGGGGTCTGACAATAACAATGAACCTGAAAAAAAAATGCAACCATTAATTCACTTTACATTGGTATTGACTCCTATTATATGTAAAACATGTACATTCCCTTAAAAACAAAACAAAAGCCGAGATGAAGTTGAATACAGTACAAACTTACTGTTTAACAAAAACTGGCAACAAACTGGAAGGTCGTGTAACCTAAAGAAGAGAAGGCAGAATTAGAAATGCACTTGGCCTTATCTTTCCTTTTTCACCCATTTCTGTATGCAGCTGGCTCTGTACAAATGAATATAAAATTTAGCAGTCAGCGTTATGCTTGTAGATAGAAAGGCCCCACACAGAACATCTCAGGGACTAATTGCTATAAAGAATATAGGAGAACATATCACTCACTATCAATTTAAGAGGAGGACATTTGTTAAACAGTAAGCAGTTACCTCTATATAAATTTAAATATTACTTGTACCAGCTATAAACAGGCCTGGGGTAAAAGGAATATAAATACATAAAATCAGTATATTAAATCAGTATATTAACTTAGTTTTAGTAAAACTGTGTTAGTTTAACTTAAAATGGCAGATTACTTCAACTGAAAACTTTCCCAAATGTATAACTTTCCAACTCCCAATTAACTGTTTACTCACATACAAGACCATAAATCAGAAAACACGTCGGCGTGCTTTTACTTCAGCAAAACGGTTCACGATCTCGTCAAGGTTTAGTTTTCTAGTCCTTTCATTTTCAATGCTTAATACTGCAAGTCCAGAAAGTCTTTCTTCTGACATTGTACTTCGCAAACAATTCTTAATGAATTTTAGCTTTGAAAATGATCTTTCTGCACTTGCTACGGTCACAGGAAGGGTTAGAAAAAGTAGCAATGCTACACACACTTCTGGCAGTGTTGATGAAAGAGCACTGTTTTCAACCAACAGAAGATGTGCAAGCTCTTTCACAGAGGAACATATATAAATGTCCTCCTGAAGTGCATATCTGAAACTTAGGAGCTGTGCAGGAAAGTCAGAAGACAGATCATTGCGATAATTCTCCTGAAGAGCTGATGCAGCACTGAATAGGTCGTCATCTGATGCCAATGCTAGCGTTGCAGGCTGGATTATCTCAAAATTTTGGAGAACCTGGTTTAGTCCACTAAATCTGTTTGACAGCTGTTGTATTATTATGTCTAAACAGCGATTAAAAACTGTAACTTTAAAGTTTTGCTCGGGATCTGATAGTCTCTCATCCACACACAGCTCATCAAAATGACGCTTAACATTGTGAATTCTCTTTCTTTGAAAATGTGTTGGAATCGTCCACTTTTCGGCAAGAGAAACTGAGGTCTGCTTGGCACTGTCAAAATTGTTTCGATAAGTGGAAAGTGCCTCAGTAGCATTCTTTATTAGCTGTGCTGCTTTGGACAAATCCATGTCCTTTGCCTGAATCATTTTGGATACAGAGTTCACATTGTTCAAAATTGTTGTTTGCAGAACAATGAGGAACACAAAGTGGAATGACTCCATTTTTTTTTTAATAGTCATGGCCTCATCTCTCTCTTTTGTTTTCTTGGATAATAAAATAATTTTGGACAATGCCTGCATAATGTCTACAAACCGGAAACGTAAAGCAAGCAGAGAGTCGTAACGTGATGACCAGCGTGTAGGACATAATGTTTTCAATGTAAGGGAGGATTCGCTAGTAAATGTGGACAGAATTTCCCATCTCTGTATGCTGTCACCAAAAAAGGTATATACATTCTGTACAACATCAAAAAAACTTGATACTTCTTTAATTCCAGCAACAGAATCTTGCAATACCAAATTGAGGTTATGTGATGCACAATGAACATAGAGGGCATTTTGTTCTTTCTTTAAAATTTGTGCCTGAACTCCAGAATAGATGCCACTCATTGTAGCTGCACCATCATACCCTTGTCCACGACATCTATCCAAGGCGAGGCCTTTGTTTTCTATACAAGTAATTATATCCTTTTCTAGACCTGCAGCACTCTGGTCTTTGACAGCATGGAAACTTAGAAATACTTCATTAATGTTTACAGAGGTTGCTCTCAGGCTTGCATCTCTGGCAATGGAAACATATCGGATTATCTGGCTCAACTGGTCAACTTTAGCTATATCCTGAGTAGTATCCATGATTATCGAATAAAACTGGGCCTGTTTTATTTCTGTTATGATTTCATTCTGCACTTGTTTTGCCAGAATATCTATAATTTCATTTTGAATTTTTGGGCTTAGGTACTTGACAGATCCTTGGGGCAATTGTATTAGTTCCTTTAGAATAGGATCATAATCTGCAAGTAATTCTATAATGGAAAGAAAATTCCCATTATTAATAGAGCCTAATCTCTCTCTGTGACCCCTAAAAGCTAAATTAGCCATTGACATAGTTAGTGTCACATTGATAATTCTTTGAAGAACCTTACGCCAAAAATTTTGTTCTTGTCTAATTTGATTTTCAGTTTGTTCATCCAGTGTTCCCTTCTTTCTCCATTGGTCATAGACCACACAGGCATCCATGTGAGCTCTCGAGCTTTCATGAGCCTGTATTTTTGATGTTAGGCTGCGCCATTTACGAATACCTCTGGCCCAAGTAGGTTCAAAACCTTGCTTTTTACGATCCCCAAACAACCAGCATGGTTCACAGTAAACTGCATTTAATTTTGGGGAGTAGCACAGCCAGGTAACGGGAAGCTTAAGTCCAGTTTTTGTTATTCTTTCATTAAAGTGTGCCGAGAAGCATCTTCTGTTTTGCTATCTCTTGGAAATGGTCCAGAGGGTCTACAAAGACCATGGGCAAATATGAAACGTTTAACATTTGGGTCAGTGATTGTAACTGGGTAATTAGCCCTATCAGTTATATAAGGCACAGCAATTGTATCGCAATCTATAATATCAGGGGTTGATTTGCTAGTTGGCTCCCTAGTGACCATTAGTTCAGATGTTCCTGATGTAGTGGCTGTGGCTTCACTTTCTGCTAGATTTGCAACACTGCTACATCCACTGACTCCTTCGTCTGATATGTCCTGAATATGCAAAGGAGATGGGCTGGAATGAGTGTACTCATGTTCTTTTCCACTGACACTGGGGCTAACAGTATCCGTGCTAACCACTTCTAAGTGAGTTTCAGGAGAAATGACTACTGAACTTTCAACAGTAACTTTAGCAGCAGAATAGAAAGAGCTTATTTTAGGCATTTTTTGAATTTTTAGATTGTCTTCCCTTTTCTTTTTACGTTTCTGTGCACCACTCTGATGTTGATAATTTGACATTATTAAAATTGATTATTTCTACAGAAAAGTGAAAAAGAAAGTATAATATCACAGAGGGTCACCACAACGACCATGTTTATAAGTGAGTTGAATGTTAAGTTCTATAAAGCCCCTATGCATTCTAGGTATTGTACAGCACTAGGAAATAAATTATAATTGGCGATTACTTTTAACCAATGTAAAACAATATACTGTATAAGAGCTTCTAATATCCAAGAAATTTGTGTCTGAAGCCACAATTCAACCACAGTCCAATGTATCCCACAAAATTACTTATTTTGAGCTAAAAAATTCTAAACAACAAGCTGTGAAATTTCTAAATAAATAATTGGAGAAGCAGCCTCAGATGCTTGTTTCGATAAATGAGTATTCATTGTTCTAGGCATTGACAATTATAACTAGGCCAGGTATTTGGAATTCATACTTGATGCATGTGAGAAAAGCACATACAAGCTGTCCACTTTTGTATCAGTTTATTTAGAGATTATTAACCTATAAAACCTCTCACTCCCCACCCTCACCATATAGCACCTCACTCCCCCTGTAGCACCGCACTGACTCCCCTCAGGCACAAGCCATTGGCTGCGTCTTCCGACGCATATTTACTGGCCGCCCTCTACACAGTTGTTGTGGACATTGGCCCTCATTCAGAGGCGGTCGCAAGAAGTGATTGCTCTCTCTGAATGAGGGCTGCCGCTTAAGTTTTTTAGTGCGGCCTCCTGGTCGATCGGTAAGCAGCGGGTTACCACCCACAGCTCTAGCGAGCAACCAGGTTGATGGACGCAATGGTCAAGACCATCGCGACCATTGGGACTTGCGACGAGACCCTTAGGTTGGGTCTCAGCAACCGCAAGCCCCAGGGAGCTTACTGCTCGCAGTGCGGCCGCCAACAAACAGCATGCGTTCCTAAAGGAACGCCTCCGTTTGTTCAGCCACCCCCCCACCCCGTCTACCAAACGGGGCGAGCTATCGATCAACATCGACAGCCGCCCCTTTGGTAGCGAGCCCCTGAGCGAGAGAATTTCTCTCTAGCTCCGGGGCTTGCGCACACGCAGTGCGGCCACTGCGCGTGCGCAGGCCCTAAACATCGACCCGCTTCCGTGCGGGTCTGAATGAGGGCCATTGTATGCAACCTATGGATAGGCCGTCTGGTGGTTGCAATGTAGATCCGATACTGCATCTTTAGACCTAGGCAGCAGATCTGAGAAGCTGGCAGTGGGCACCTTTTTACAAAAGGCAGCTTCTGCAGTATAAATATTATCAGATCTGTTCCTACCAAAGACACAGCAGCGATCTGGACTGCATCAGGCCCATAGTAATTGTAAAGCTGCATACAGACACGATTTTTTGAACGATTATCATTAAACGATATCGTTTAACGATGATCGTTTGTAAAAATCGTTCACTTTCTGAGTCAAACGATGAACGGTTATCGTTCATGCACGTTCACGTTTGTAGTTCAGTCAGACTTGTCAACTGAACGATTTTCATTAAGGGAATATGCAAAAATCGTTTGTAGTTCAAAAAAACACTTTAAAAAATCTGACAGATAATCGGTCAGAAAATCGTTCATAAAATAGTCCATAAATCATTGGTAACAAAATCATTGTGTGTGTATGCAGCTTAAGCTTTATGGTGTGTAGGAAGGCTCATGAAGAGATTAAATCATAAACTCTCTATTATGGAGGTATTTATTGGTGGGTAACTTATACTATAAGATCCTAATACTTTGTTATCGGCTGCTTAAGATACTACAGGGATAAGAGGGCAATAGTTTTTCCATTTTATGGGAGAAGCAGATTTGTTCATTTGTAGTATCCACAAGAAACAAACAGTCATTGCAGGTGGACATCAGGGAACCTTTCTGAAGTCAGGCGACTAAAGGTGAATGGGTACTTACTGCAAAGATACAAATGATGTGTCCTCATACATCTAGCCACCTTACATGCTAAACAGTCCTTCTAGTAGTGATCCAGTAGTGCCAAACGTCTTTACATGCAAGTGCAACTTTTTTTCCTTCTAAGTTGTCTTTTTCGCACAGTGATGCGACTATTCAGCACAAGCAGCTTCTACTGATTAAAATGATATGCATCATGCCAGTGTTCTAAGAGTGACTGTGGGCGTATCTGCATGTGAAATGCTACTTTACAGTCTCAGCGGCTGTGACACTGTAACGTAGCGTTTCACATGCATATACATCTGCAATTGCATAGGCATGCTGCATATCATTTTAATCAGCAGAGCTGCTGTGGCTAAGACGCATTTGCAGCTCTGTAGTGTGCTCATGATGTACTAAGCTCTGGAAAGCATTATTGATAAACTATTTACCCCCAAAAGTGAGCAGGTGTCCCTGAGCTCAGGCATGCCTTACACTTTGATGTAGCAGTCAGTCAGGACTCAGGAGGGATGTGACACTTGTCTAATGCTAGGGCTAAGAAGGTGACAGAATAATCTGTCCTCAATGCTGCTGCTCGACTCATCTTCCTCTCCAAACATTCTACATCTGCCTCCCCTCTCCTTCAAGCCCTACACTGGCTCCCCTTCCCTTCCATAACCCAATTCAAGGTTCTTACACTCACCTACAAAGACCTCTCTCAGGGGGTCTATTTACTAAGCAGTGTTAGGAGACAGAGTGAAAAGTGATAAGGTGCCAGCCGATCAGCTCCTGTCATTTTTCAAACACAGCCTGTGAGATGGCAGTTAGGAGCTGATTGGCTGGCACCTTATCACTCTGTCTTCTAACAGTGCTTAATCTATAGACCCCTCAATCATTTCCCATTTACATATCTGACCTCATCACCTTCACACTACTGCCCGTCCACTTTGCTCTACAAATACATGCCATGTCTCCTGCCAACTGATAATTTCCTCCCACTTCTAAGATTTTGCCCGTGCTGTTCCCTACCTCTGGAACTCTTTACCTCTCCCTATCAGACTCTCCACCTCTCTACAAATCTTCAAACGGGCTCTCAAGACCCACTACTTCATCAAAGCCTTCCAGCTCTCATCCTAACTTACTGCACCATGCTCCTTCCTCCCGATATACCCCTATGTGTCATGCCTGTTTGTCTACGCCTTCCTTTTAGATTGTAAGCTCTCACAAAATTATCTTCTACTCCTTACTCCCCACAAGGGCATCTTGATTGCTGACTCCCTGCTGCTTAATTTGAGTGTTATTATCACCAATGCCATTATCCTTGTCCTGTATTGTAAGTCACTGGTTTCTTGTTACTTATGTACTATGTAAGGCGCTGTGGAGCATTTTTGGCGCCATATAAAGAAAAATAATAACAACACATGAATGGGCAGTGTGTGATGTCACAGGGGGCTGAGCAGCCTGCCTGCGGCTAGGGCAGAGAGAGTTGGTTGTTGTGATACTGGCCAGTCAATCACGCTGCTCCACCTCACCATTAGCACCATATAAGCGAGGGAACTAACTTCTGGATATACCTTTTGCTTCTGTGTCAGATGCAGATTTTCATAGGAATGATTGATGGCAGATTGTGCATTGCTGAACTGTGGAAGAGGAGGGGTGTATGGTGGGTGGGAGGTGTGGTTGCAAATTGTATTTTCCCTTATCTTACCCCCACATCCCAGGAGCTCCTCTCGCACATGCTACAATCGGAACATGCAGGGACAATGAATTGTAGATTTCTGATCAGGATAAATGCACATTCTCATTTTCAATATTTTTTTAAATGGGTTTATGGATCTACATAAAAATGAATACAATTTTGTATTTACAAAAATAGAGAGGTATTGCAGAAAGCTGGGATGAAAAGGTATGAGGAATGCAAGCATGAAGGGAAAAAGCAGAGGTGCCTTGCAATAGATATTCGCCTTTAATGTATCCTAGTCCTCCAACGCAATGTACAGACCTCCTGCAGGCTGCACACATCCTATTAAGGCAACCAATGTCCCTGGTATGCCTGTATACTGTGCTGCTTTTACATATGGCAACAGCTATTACCGCTGCTGACCGCGGGCCTGGACACCATCATCTGCCGTGAATATTAATTTCTTGCTGCAGATGGTGGTGTCCCGGCCCGGGGTCAGCAGCGGTAATAGCCGGGTGTTGTGATGAGGAGCACTTTCCGGACCCAGCCGCGTCTTGACCCAATAGACTAATGTGGCCGCGGCCTGCGGGTCAGCAGCGGTAATAGTCGGGGCCCCTAGGTGGTGTGGGGGGAGAGCGGTTTCCATGCTCTTACCTTCCCACGCGCGCGCACCATCTCCTCTCCTTCCTGGACATTACTCACGAGATGATGACGTCATTGTCATTATCTCGCGAGTCTTCTAGCAGGCAGCTGCGGGCGGCTCACCATTCACTGCTGGACTGCTTCTCCTTGCCGGGCCCGCCTCCAGTGCGGTTAACACCTACAGAGTAGCTGGCGCATAACTACAGAGGGTTTGGGGGGCCCGTCTACACCAGATTGAATAAACTTTAAGTTTGCTTGCACTCGGGCCCCCCCAGGCCGCGGGCCCCATAGCAACTGCACCCCCTGCACCCTCTGTAGTTACGCCAATGCCTGCTTAATTGATAATGAAATAACGAGGGAATAGCCCACACCTGTCCATGAAATAGCTTTTGAGTTGATAGTCCCATTACTTTTGGCCCCTTAAAAAGTGGGAGGCACATATTGAAACTGTTGTAATTCCTACACCGTTCACCCGATTTGGATGTAATTACCCTCAAATTAAATCTGAAAGTCTGCAGTTAAAGCACATCTTGTTTGTTTCATTTCAAAACCATTGTGGTGGTGAATAGAGGCCAAAATCTGAAAATTCTGTCAATGTCCCAATATTTATGCACCTGACTGTGTATATATATATATATATATATATATATATATATATATATTATATACACCAGTACGGGTGGCACTCCCATGTAATATGACAAACGTAAGGGTGCCTTCCGGAGAAGCTCCACTCCAGTAGGCTTCAATATACAAACAGACCGGCGGCACTCGTCCAAAAAAAACACACAAACGGCAGGTCAAATGCGTATCAACGTTTCGATGTTAATACATCGTCATCAGGATAACAAGAAGACAAACAAATACACCTACTTATACCCACACCATTCCCACGTGTACGGCTGCTGCTTCCGGGTCCGACCCAGCGGCGTCCACCAATGACGTCACGCGCGCGACCCGTTGCCGCAGCAACCAAATGCAGAAGTGAAATAAACAAATAAACAAATAAGTGGCATTTGACTAAACTATCTATAATATCACATTACAAAAACATACATACATACATTTAAGATCAATATCATGCATTAAATCAGGGCATGTATATTATCACACTAATGTTCAATAAATACATATATGAACCACGTAATAAGAGCTAATGCTGGTAAAAAAATACAGAGACATAAGGAATAAGTCCAAATACCTGATCAAACACTTTCCAATCGCTTATAAAAGATTAATGATATTAATAATATTAATTGCTCACCCAATATTTTAGCCATTGATCCTATGTAGAGCTAATGTCATAATGCACATTAATGCTGCATAAATACAGTGCAGTTAATACTCAATCACTTCACACATACAAAATGTATTGGAATCAACTATTTCTATTCCAACGATAGCAATGTACATTGCCACTACAAGAAGCAATGTAGACCCAAGTTCTCATTCAGTCCCCTGGGAGATAGGGTGCCCAAACAAAAAATCCAATAGGACTCTCGTTGTAATAACTTACGTGAACGGTCACCTCCCCTACTTGGCGGTGGGACATGATCAATTAGAATATATCGGAGCGTGGAAATATTGTGGCCCGCCTGTAAAAAATGCCTTGCCACAGGCTGGTCACTCGTCCCTGAATTAATAGCAGCACGTATGGCAGATCGATGTAATGCCATACGGTCCCTCAAAGTCCTGTCTGTCTTCCCCACATAACCAAGGCCACAGGGGCATGTAATGAGATAAATCACAAATTTTGTGGTGCAGCTTAATCTAAATCTTATATTATACCGTTTACCACTAAGGGGATTCACAAAGGAATCACCTGTTAACATATACCTGCAGGTTAAACAATTAAGACATTTGAAGCACCCGTTCTTCTGCCTCAAAAAGTGTCCACCCCTATTTTTATCTATGTCTCTGGCAGTGTCAGTCTTCACAACCCAATCATAAATATTTTTACCACGGGTGTAACATGACATAATAGTTGTATCCACAAGATTTAATTCAGTGTCATTCTGTATGATGGGCCAGTATTTCTTTGTTATTGCACCAATAGTTGGACTACAGGTATTATAGTGATTTACCCAGGGCATACGTTTATGTTGTACTGAGATTGACTTGGGACCCAATAAATTATCACGGGACACCATCAGAGCTTTATACTTAGCCTGTAACAAGGAATTTCTATCATAACCACGTTGCAAAAACCTGTTGATCATCTCATCTATTTTTACCCCTGCTACCACAATATCATTACAAATGCGTATGGCACGTAGAAATTGTGAGTATGGCAAGCCATACTTGAGAGATTTGGGGTGAAAGCTATCAGCATGAAGCAAGGAGTTTCTATCCGTCGGTTTATTGTAAAGAGCTGTACTGATGGTCCCATTAAAATTACGAATTTCAACATCAAGAAAGGTCACACAATCACATTTGATGTCATATGTAAATTTAATAGGACTTGTAGTCCTATTATGGCACTCCATGAACTCACTAAATGCCTGTTGTGTACCCGTCCAGATGATGAATATGTCATCTATATATCTAGCATACATATAAATGCAGCCAGATATAGATGGAGATGAAAAGAAAATTTTCCATTCTTCCAAAAACATATACGCATTGGCGTACGATGGGGCCACATTTGACCCCATCGCACACCCCATGCGTTGCAAATACAATTTACCCTCAAAAGTAAAAAAGTTATGCGTAAGAATCATATTCAATAGATGGGTAATCAAATCAACATTGGGACCAATATACAAAGGATTCCCATCAATCAATTGACGCACTGCCTCAATACCTACATCATTCGGTATAATCGTATACAAATTCGAAACATCTATACTACATAATAGACTATCTGGTGGAATATCACCCAATGCTATTAATTTGTTCAAAAACGATGTAGTGTCCATCAAAAAATCAGGATGTCCAGTAACACAAGGTTGTAATAAAGTATCTAAGTAGATGGAAACAAGTTGAAATAAAGAACCGCGGGCCGATATAATCGGACGTCCGGGGGGGTTGTGCATATATATATGTGTCAGTGTTGCATGTGTCAGTGTTGCATGAACTTTGCAGGGGGACGTTGTTTTGCCATTTAAAGTATGTGTGCGCTGACTAAGTGTGTCTGTATGTTGTGTGTGTATGCATGTATGCACAGTATGCATGCGTGTGTACGTATGTATATACTGTATATATATGTATATATTTATATAAATAATATATATATATTTTTATATATATATATATATATATATATATATCCCAATTTAGCCATGAACAACAGTTGGGTGTCTTCTTAAATCAAAAATGCAATAACCAGGGTCCTTAGAAATAAGAACAAGGCGGCAGTCCAAATCACAGTGTAGAAAAAACAAATTAATACAGTCTTTTCTACACTGTGATTTGGAATACTGCCTTGTTTTTATTTCTAAGGACCCTGGATTTTATATAAATATATATATATATATATATATATCTATATATATATATATCTATATATATATATACAGTATATGTACAAAAGAGCCTTTAACTTGCGCCCAACTCTAGAACAATTAATCCTAAATCTCCTCAATATGCTGTAAATTACTCAGTTGCACCTCTTTTAAGACCCCCTGTTAGAAGGGTCCACAGATTAATTCCACCAAAAACAATAAAGAGTGCGCTTGAATACTCAATAATTTCTGAATATCATTATATTGAAACAGTAAGGATTATATACATATAGTCTTTGGATGGAACAGATGTGGACCCAACCTGTGCCAATAATCTAAATTCCAAATATCTGGACAGATTTATCACCAGACACCAAGTGACAAATATTTACTCTGGACTGATCCTACTGGTAGCACCTTTCTGTGTGTATGTGTATATTTATATAGGGTTGAGTATGGAAAAGCCGACTGTCATAACTCCGACGGTGGCATCCCGATGCTGAGGATTCCAACAGGGGATAAGTATGCTATCCCTGCCCCCTTCACCCCCTATCTATAACCATACTTTCTCTACCCTAACCCTCACTACCCTGCACCCTAGCCCTCCCTACCCCACACTCTAACCCTACCGGTTAGTGCCTAAAACTAACCCCCCCCCCCTTAGTACCTCACCTTAACCTCCCTTCCCGGGGGAGGCCTAAACCTAACCATCCCCTCCCCCGCGGCTTACAGCTAAGGGTGCCCACTGTACTTAAGATCGGGATGCCGGCTGTTGGAATCCCAGCATCGGCATCTCCACTCATGTCGGGATTCCGGTGCCAGTCTTCTGTCTGCAGTTCAGAAATTCTGGCACCGGGATTTAATTAAGCAGCATCCCAATTGTAGGTTTTTTAACTACATCCCATATATATATATAAATATATATATATATAATAAGGGCACAGTGCCCTTATATTAAGGCTGCATCTAAAAAAACGGATTTCTCCATAGAGAATTCTGAAGGGGGGGTAGGGTGTTCAAGGGGCTACACCACAAAAGCTATAGGAGGTACGGATCTGAAATTTTTTAGGTAGAACTATCACTGGGTGCTGCATGTCAAATTTCAGGGCATAAACATAAAAATGAGGATTTGGGAGTAATCTAAAGCTCCAACTGTCACTTTTTTCTGACATTCTCAATTAGGACAACTTTTCTGCTGTAGTCTATGGGGGATTTTTGGGAAGGCAAAACTCAGAGTAGGGGTGGAATTTAGACTTGGGGTTTGTTTTATTAGGTAGCCATTGTGCCAGGTTACGTGCTTTTGGGGTTCAGGTAAATTAGAGAGTGACAATTTTTAAACTATTACCTCAAGAATGCGCCATTATAAAGATAGGACTTTTCAACTTGTTGGGCAGCCGAAGTAGAAGCTTCCAGCAGGTGTAGTCATAGTGGCTTCACTTGGGTGCAGCAAGATGGCCGTCATTTGAAGCCGGTAGCGGGCAAAGCAGCTCCGGGAACACGGATGCGGTAGTGGGGACCTCAGCGGTGGCGGATCGCGGTTGTTGGTGGGGAACGCGGGTGTCAGCGGGGGCGCGGGTGTTTTGGTGGCGGAGGGTCTGGTGGCGGTGGCGGCGCAGGGTCCGGCGGCGGCAGAGAGTCTAGCAGCGGTGAGGGCGTTGGCGGCGGGCCTGGACCGGAGAGGACTCAGACGCCGCCAGCCATTATGCCGAATACGGCAGCAGCGCCCATTTAAAAAATGGCGCCTCCGCGCTATTTTTGAAATTTAAAGATGGCCGCCGTTAGCCAATCCAAAGCCCGGGACTGGTTGTTTTCTGTGGGGGGGGGGCTAAGCTTTTTTTTAATTTACACATAACTTTTAACATAGATGCGTAGATCTGACTGCTGCATTCGTCCATCTGTGACTTATTGATTTGATTTTCTCAGGTGTATACGCACTACCAGTGAGCCTTCTGTCACCCACTGATGCCCCCTTTGCACTGCACCACTGCCACTGCTCTGCACCACTGCTGCTGCGGCTACCCCACACGCCTACAGCCATCTCACACTCTGCACCTCCCAAACCAACCTCCCGTGTGCTGTCCCCTCTTCTACCTGCATTAGAGTACCATTTTGTTGCCCTTCTCCCCTGCAGGTGGCCTGGTTTGCTCATTCAAATCCTGATAGTTAATACATTTTTAAAAAAGCTATGACATTCCATAGACAAAAAAACCTTACGGTTTCATATGTCCCATTAAGGCTGCTTAGACATGATCTGAAAATTCACAAAATCTATTGATTTTCTGCCTTCAAAAAGCAATGACGCCTTAATGGACGTGTTCCTTGCGCAATACAGATATGGTATGCCATCACACCCTGTGGTTAACGGCAGATTCAGCACTCTCACAGAATGAGATTGCTGTTACTCACAAAATGGTGGAGCTGCTAATTCACAGAATTGTGTGCTCATTGGAATACACACATGCAGTCTATGCAACTGAGGTCAAAGCAGAAAATAGAGCTGTGCAGATGGGATAAAAGTAGTGTGGATGGGGGGAGGAGACACAGCAGCGTGGATAGATGAGACATAAAGGCATGTAGAGGAGGGAAGGTTAAGCAGTACAGAGGGAGGGGTGTTGCCAAAGTAATGCAGATGGGTGGAAAACAGTGGTGCGGATGGGGGGAAACAGAGTGGCACGGTTTGGGGGGACAGCGATGTGGATGGGGGAAGAGAGTGGCATGGACATGGGAAGACAAAGCAGTGCAGATGGGCAGATTGGTGCGGATAAGGGAATACAGACTATCACAAATAGGAGAACACACAACAGTAGTGATTGGGGAAGACAGATTAGTGTGGATGGGTAGGAAGAGAGAGTAGTGCGGGTGGGGGTAGGAGAGAAAGTTGCACGGTTGGGGGGGACAGAGTGGTGCAGATGGAGGAAGAAAGAGTTCCACAGAGGAAAGGAAGACAGCGGCGTGGCTTAGTGGAAGGCAGTGGTGCAGAAGGAAACAGAGTGGCTCGGATGCAGGGAGGTGCAGATGGAGAAAGACAGATTGGTGTGGATGAGAGAATACAGACTACTATAGTTCAGAGACCACACAGCAGTAGGGATTAGGGAAGACAGATTAGTGTGGATGGGGAGGAAGACAGAGTGGTGCTGGTGGTGGGGGGAGACAGAGTTGCACGATTGGGGGACCAGAGTAGTGCAGATGGAGGAAGAAAGAGTGCCACAGATGATAGAAAGACAGCAACATGGCTGGGGAAAAGGCACGGATGCAGGGCGGTGCGGCTGGGGAAAAACATTGGCGCGGATGAGGGAACACAGACTATCACAGTTGGGAGACCACACAGCAGTAGGGATTGGGAAATATATAGCAGCATGGAGGCATATAGGGGAAAAAAGTGTACATGCATAGACAGAGTATGATATTTTTAAAAACACGGCAACTGAAAGTGTATTCTAAATTAGATAAATGTATGCAGTGAGAAGGATGTTGGAAGCCAGTGAGATTGTTTTGGTGATCATATGGGAAGATTGTGGGCACTGAGTGGGATGTGGGAGCCAGATAACTGCTCAAACCTCAGTTACATAGACTGCATGTGTGTATTCCAATGAGCACACAATTCTGTGAATTAGCAGCTCCACCATTTTGTGAGTGACAGCAATCTCATTCTGTGAGAGTGCTGAATCTGCCGTTAACCACAGGGTGTGATGGCACACCATATCTGTATTGCGCAAGGAACACGTCCACTAAGGCGTCAGCCTTAATGATCGTAATTTCATTGCTTTTTGAAGTTTGAGTGGCAGAAAATCAATAGGTTTTGTGAATTTTCAGATCATGTCTAAGCAGTCTTAATGGGATACATGAAACCGTAAGGTTTTTTGTCTATGGAATATATATATATATATATATATATATATATATATATAGCTAATTTTCAGGGGGAACACTCCAGGACGGCGTTCCCGAAGGTCTTCTGAAAAATGATGTCATCAGAAACGGCATTTTGGAACCTCCCGTCTGTACAGATTGAAGTGCAGTTACTCTGGGGGCTGGCCCACAAGACATGAAGCACAGTGGGGATGGTGATGTCAGGTAAAAAAAAATCATCTTAACCAGAGACCAGGGGGGAAAGGTATCTGCTGTCTTGTGCACACACTTCCAGGGCCATAATGTCGGTGTGGCCATAAGACGGTCACCTGGGGCTCAAGACCCCACCACACAGCTGTTCCTGGCTGCCGGAAGACAGCAACTTTGTATCATTACTATTCGCAGACGCGGCACCTAAATCAGCAAAGTCACGAATGTGATGTGATGACATTGCGATGTTGTCTGTATGCCTACCAGGATCTAGCTGCTGGCTACTGCAACCTGTCACTGTCAGTCAGAGCCTGGAGACAGGAGAGGGATCCGGCGGCTGCAGAGATTGGACTGGAGGAGGAGATGAGTTGCCGAGAGGAGAAAGACAATCGAGTGGAGCAGGTAAGTTAACTATTGGGGGAGGGAGCAGACGACAACATTTATTGGGGGGTGAGGGACACATAATAATGCATATATAGACTAGGAGAAGAGGGCAACACAATAATGCATATATGTGTGGGCACTCACACTCTCAGTTTCCCCTGCTCTGTCCCTGCATTTTCACATAACAGGTGCTGCAAAACTCTGATCCAGTGCATCCAACACACTGAAGAGGAGGGGGGTCTCTCATAACCTAGGCAGCATTGCCCCTCCCTTCCTAATGCACTCCATTGGCATCATAAGAGGAGTGGATCTCATTTGATCCCTTTATTGTAAATGTGTGTGTGCTGTGTGGTTAGGACCGCTTTGTCCCTTATGGTCCCAGAGCCAGCAGCAAATTGATCTTTAGTCACAAGCAGATGTCTTAAGTAGCAGTTGGCTGCAGGGACCATTAGTGCTGCTACCTTACTCACCTCCTTTATTCTCCTCATATACCTGCTTACACAGTAATAGAGGCACGCAGTACCTTCCCATACCCACATTACGCAAACCACACCCCCAACATTGCCACACCCATTTCTAAAATTGCATTTGCTGGTAGAAAAGCTGGGCCACTTGCTCTTGTTTGACCCCCCCGGCTGAAAGTTGCTAGCCAGCCCCTGCTGTGAACGACGTTATTCACAGACATATCGCATTGGCTGTGCTGCACAGACGATGGACAGATATGTCTGCAGATTTTGTGCTTCGTTATGTAGGAGACAGGCTCTTTACACCTTACTTTTAATCTGCTCTTAGGAAGGAAGATGCAAAAGTAATAGTTTGATTCAAAGTATAGCATAGTAAAGAAAGTAAAACTAACATTTCTTAGTACCGATATATTCCAGGGGCTTGGTCTGTCTCTCAGTTAAAAGTACCCACATTATGTGGCATATTAATCAATAAATAATTGCTGGATATCCCCTGAAACAGCCGTTTCTGGAGGCTACCCACAAATACTGTATTATGCAACCACATGTATGTATGTACAGTGGCCCACAGTGGATGTAAGAGATATATATAACACTACATACTCTGAGGCAGGAGGAGGTGAAAATAGTTTTATTCTGTGGCTTGAATATCACGAGTTCATCATTTGAAAAAAATATTTTAGTGTTTTTTTTATTTACATAATATTATAACAAAATTCACTTGTGTAGGTAAAAGCAGTAATATGTGCTATCACCTCTCATAAATAACCCAGGAATGCAAGCATGTGTTATTTACTTAAAGAGATACCAATCTCCAATGTGAGTAAAGGAATTTTCGTTAATCTAAATGTTTATAGTGCTTAGTCAGTGACTTATCTAATGTTGTTTTCCCTCTATCCATCAGTTACTGTATATAAATATACAGTAAGTTTAGAGACTGGGAGGCTATGAATATAATGATGAAAATCCAAAACAATAACTTTGGAATGTGACTCATTTATAATTCAGTTTTTGGTAATTAGCATTAATAATCTACATTCATGTAATTTTCATAAAATACTCTTTTTGCAATTCTAGTGAAACAAAACATCTGTGAAAAACAGTATACGCTTTCCCTATTTATACTGTTTAGTATTCACTAGTATGCAGATTTGGTTGCAGTTTATGTTATAAAATGTTACTACTACTTATAGAGTAAGTAAAGTGTATGGAGTAAGGGCATGTTCACGCTAATGTGGCTCATGGAGACCACAACACAGATGCATATGTGATTGACCCCTGGTGCAAAATATACATTGATGATGATGATGAAGATTGACAGCGACTATTGATTGGCTGAGAGTCTCTCCATCCCTCTCACTAACAGAATATAAATTATTAGTGTGACTGTTGCCGTTATTTTTTAACATATTGTTTTTTTCTTAACAGGAAACATAGTACAAACCTTACGTAGCTTTAAATTCCAGTATTTTTATTTTTGTTGACAGAAGATGTAAGTAATTTAACAAGATGGAAATCAAAAACTGTGACTAGATGACCTTACTCCAACAGGTGGCACAGATTGGGTAGGATCACTATGCTCCTTGAGCAGTGGCGTAACTAGGGAGGGTCGAGCAGGGCACAAGCCGTCCGGGTCACTGCAGTCCGCGTACACTAAAACAAACACACTGCCGCCGGCTCTGAGTAATACATTCACTGACAGTGAGTGTACTACCCGGCGTTGGTGTGTTTGTTTTAGCAGCCAATAAGAGTGAGACAGACTCTTATTGGCTGCTGTACCCAGGGCCGGCGCCGGGCCTCATGAGCTCCGTCTTCAGGCTCTCACAGTGGGTGAAGGGAGAGACGTTATGACGAGTATAGTTTATCCCATAGTGCCGAGCGAGAGGAGTGGACAGCTGCGATTCGGGAAAGTATAGTTTTGTGTGTCTGTGTGTTTTATGTGTAAGGGGCACTACCACTGGGGGTACTGCATAAGGGGCACTACTGGGGCATTGCATAAAGGGCATTACTGGGGGCACTGCATAAGGAGCACCACTATAGGGGGCATTGCATAAGGGCCACTACTACTGGGAGTACTGCGTAAGGGGCACTACTACTGGGGGCACTGCATAAGGGGCACTACTACTGGAGGCATTAAGGAGAATATGGAGTGCGATTACGGACGCACAGAGGAATCCTTCACAAAGTGAGTAACAGGTTGTCAGCTTTTGGGGTAGTAACATAGGGGTGGTCAGAAAAACACAGGTGTGTCCGATCGTTTAAACGCCATTACATAGGCGTGCATAAAGTAGGCCTTGCGATCTCCTACGCCGTATGAGAGTCCTCTGAGTGTTAGGAGAGCTGCCAAGTCTGCGGCAGGTGAGACCATCCGCAAGGGCAAGATGGCTGCTTGATGTTACCGATATTTATGCAGGCAAGCGGCATCTTACGCATATGAGGAGGCAGAAGTGGGTGTTCTTATGCTCGGGTAAACTTTGTAACTATTAACATATTTTTGCAGCTGCGTTCCGTGTGAAATCACAGCTGCGATCGTAATAGCATACATCTCTGAATCAGATCCTCTGTCAATAATGGGCTCCAGTGGGTAGGGAGCTAGACCCTGGGGTAGCTATCTCCCTTCTACAAAGGTTAAAGCCTTGAGGGTTACAGTGTAACAATTGTCTGTCTACAACTGAGAGCTCTATGCACCTCCTGAGTTCATTAAAAATCAGGAGGCTGCAGTTGGGTCACTTTTGGAGTTTGGAGCTACATCTTGGGCCTGTAGGAGTGGCTCTAAATCCAAGGGGTAGATTTACTAAATCTTCTAAAAATCAAAAGTGGAGGTGTTGCCCATAGTAACCAATCAGATTATGTTGATCATTTTCTATCATGCAATAGATAAATGATAGCTAGAATCTGATTGGTTACTATGGGCAACACCTCCACTTTTCATTTTTAGAAGCTTTAACACATCTCCCCCAAGTGTATACAGCTATGAATGATGCAGAGTCAGACGCATCTCAGGCACTTCTCCACTTGTAAATGAATATGTGTATCTGGGCTGCAATGGGTTGTTCATATGTAGGCTAAATTTATAGAGGGAATGTCAATGGAATTGCAGTCTATGGAGAATTGAGCATGCGCAAAGATATAGGATATGGATGATACAAGAGAATGCGCTGAAAATTATGACAGCTATGAAACAAAGCATACTGTATGGTAAGGGGTGGTCCAGCCACATAGATGCAGACAACTCTGCATCTAATTCCATGCACGCAATACAGAAGCACTTCTGCCTGACTTGCACTCTGCATCGGCCATATTGTGTTTAATGGGATCTGTATGAAGATGAGATTTTGAATGCCTGCCTGTCACATATCAGAACACCTAGGGTCATATTTATCACAATCTCAGATGCAGATTGGCTGTGATAAATTCGCCCAATATTGCAATGCAAAATTTTAATACATCACAAGGATGTATCAAAAATCGCATTTAGGGACAGAGCTTGCGATAAAGCTCTGTCCCTGCGAATCCACTTCACACACTTTTCACTGTATTTTTTGCAAAAAATACAGTGAGAAGGTGTGTGGGTATGCGCCATCTGTTCACCAATGCCTTCCCCCCCACCCGCGATCGCTTTTCCTCTCCCTTTCCCCCAGCTTACAGTTACCTGCACCTTGATCGGTGCTCCTGTGAGGTCCTCTCTCTGGGACTCCTGTCAGCTGGTCTCCGAAACTTTGCTTTATGCAGCATCTGACCACGGTGACAGTGCAGGAGCCCAGAGACCAGCTGAACGGAGCCCCAGAGAGAGGACCTCACCTGAGTACTGATTTCCAGTCCCTGGATGCAGCTAAGTGTTTGGGGGTTTTTTTTTAACAATTTTTTTTTTAAGTGATCAGCTTGTGGTCTATTTAGACAACACAGCTGATCACAGGGGCTGGCTCCCTGCTCTACTCTGCCTGTCAGAGTTGAGCAGGAGTCAGGGATTTGGGGGGAAAGCCCTAATTACACCATCTGAAGATGGCATTATTATCGCAGGTCTTTCCCCGGTATTATTTTACAATTTATTTTTAGTAAATTACAAGTATGGAAAATGTAATCTGGTTACTAAAAATATGTGAATTGAAGGGATGATTGGAGTAGTTTTGTTAATAAATATGTCCCTTAAACTTTATGAATGTTACAAGATGTTTTTTCAAATTATGTTCATTTTTACAGCTGGCCTAATGTGGAAAACATGAAATGATATGTTAATAAAAGTACATTTACAATGTAAATAACTACAGGTTGAGTCTCCAATACCCAAAATGCTTGGGACCAGGGTTTTTTGGATAACAGAATATTCCGTATTTTGGAATAACTGCATATCATAATGAGATGTTTTGGGAATAGGACCCACATATACACACAGAATGCATTTATGTGTTATATACACCTTATACACACAGCCTGCAGGTAATTTTATTCAATAATTTTGTGGCTCAAACAAAGTTTGTGTACATACATAAAATTCAGTTATGTTTCATATACACCCTATACACACAGCCTGAAGGTAATTTTATACAATATTTGTAATAATTTCTGGCTTAGACAAAGTTTGTGTACATTGTACCTTCAAAAATTAAATGTTTCATTATCTCAGTCAAGCCAAAAAAAATCTGTATTTCGGAATATTCCGTATTTCGGAATATTTGGATATGGGAGACTCAACCTGTATTATAATTCTAAACAAAGCTAATAATATATCCTCATAATTGTGATTTCATGGAATACTACAAGGATTACATACATTTTAATAAATCATTAATAACACATTTAAGAGTTATGATTTTTTTATTGATTGATTTTTGTTAGATATATTGCATATATACAACTATTTGAGGTTGTATTGCAGTAAGAAATAGTCTCCTATGTTAAGGAGCACCTTGGTTTTTTTCTCTCTCTTTTTTGTTTTTGCCTCAAAAACCCCCAAAATATCCTGAATTAGATTTGGATTGCATAAACCCCCCCCCCCCCCCCCCCCCAGAAATCTATGGTCATCCTGCCTGTATGTATTTGTACTATTGTGTTCTCGTAATGATATGCTGCCTAAGCTCAAAATAATATCAATTACAATATAAATTCTGAGCTGATTTTTTCCCTCACTGTTCAGTAGTCATAAATTGTGCGACTAACTAAGCTCTTATAACTGCACGCATAAAGCTACAAATATATTAGGAAAAGCATTTAAAATAATTGCTGAAAAATATAATAAAACATAAAAGATCAGAGGAGGGGAGAACTCATTGGCCAAATCATCGGCCCAGTGACCAATTTAATCAGGCATCCTTCCCAGTACTTGTACTGCTTTTAAGTTTAATCCAAATTGAGGAATTTAGCTGAACCATAAACATAAACCACATGTCCCCTCTAAGCAGTAATTAAAAAGCACACTTTGTTTGGATGCCTTTTAAATAACAAATCTGGTACCAGGGTTATAGCATATAGTTTAAATCAAAGAAAGCTGTCAAGGAAATATTAGACTAGATGTGGGAGGATGCCAAAACACAGCATAGAAATAAAAGAAAACAAAGTCCACAGCCTCTTCACAATGACCATATGGAAAACTAGTAAAAACATTTGACAAGAGCTAACTACCATTTTAGACCTGATATTGCTTACAGGAGAGGAAATGATCTTGTTAGACAAATGCTCTCTTTCCAAATTTATAGACTCATTTTCTCAGCCTTTATAAGATGTGCTCAGTAGAATTATTATTATACTTTATTTATATGGCGCCACAAGGGTTCTGCAGCACCTAACAATGTACATAAACAGTTCAGCAGAACAAGAGAACAGTGACTTGCAGTACTAGACATTGCAGGACAAGTACAAGGTATATAAACATTGCTGCAACAGCAGTCATATCACTGAAATAAGCAGAAATCAAGGTAGATAGTATAAGTATGGGTAGTATAAGCACATGAGAGAAGAGGGCCCTGCTTGTCACAGCTTACATTCTAAAGGGGAGGGGTAGACAGACAGGGGTGGCACAGATAGGGTAGACAGTGAGCATAGGACAGAGGGTTAGGATGGATGGCTTTGATAAAGAAGTGGGCTTTGAGAGCCCATTTGAAGAGAGACTGATAGGGAGAGGTAGAGAATTCCAGAGGTAAGGAGAAGCACATGCAAAATCTTGGAGGTGGGAGTGGGAGGAAGTAATCAGTTGGCAGGAGAGGTGGCATTCATTTGTAGAGAGAAAAGGGCAGGTGGGAGTGTGAAGGGAGATAAGGTCAGAGATGTAAATGGGAGAGGAATGTGGGTGAAGGTTTTGTACGAGAGTGTAAGAAGCTTGAATTGAGTTCTGAAGGGCAAGGGGAGCCAGTGTAGGGTTTGTAGGAAAGGGGAAGCAGATTAGAGAGGCCGGGCAGCAGCATTGAGGACAGATTGGAGTGGAGAGAGGTGGGAATCAGGGAGGCCTCCTTATCTCACCAGTTGACTAATAGAAATTTACGACAACAAGAGTATAAAATATATTGTCACTTTCTATAATCAACATGTTCTGTTTTTGAACAAAATATCGCACAGCTAAAATAATTTATAAAATAGTTTTTTTATATATATATAAACTATATACTAATAAAGGGGTGCACTCACCAGTCTGTCAGCGTTTTTAAAATGTATTCTTTATTCCAACATCATAAAACAGAATGAGAATTCCGACGTTTCTGTCCTAGCTTGACAAAAGTCCAAGCTAGGACCGAAACGTCGGAATTCTCATTCTGTTTTATGATGTTGGAATAAAGAATACGTTTTAAAAATGCTGACAGACTGGTGAGTGCACCCCTTTATTATTTATATATATATATATATATATATATAATATATATATATATTATTTATATATATATATATATATATATATATATATAAATATATATATATATATATATATATATATAATATATATATATATAAATATATATATATATATTATATATATATATATATATATATATATATATATATATATAAATAATAAAGGGGTGCACTCACCAGTCTGTCAGCATTTTTAAAACGTATTCTTTATTCCAACATCATAAAACAGAATGAGAATTCCGACGTTTCGGTCCTAGCTTGGACTTTTGTCAAGCTAGGACAGAAACGTCGGAATTCTCATTCTGTTTTATGATGTTGGAATAAAGAATACATTTTAAAAACGCTGACAGACTGGTGAGTGCACCCCTTTATTATGTGTATGTTTTTGGTACTTGGATTTTTTCCTGTACTGAATATTGATGGAAGCACCCCAGCAAGTTGAATTATTTAAGTGAATGCGGACTCTGCATGATTATATATATATATATATATATATATACACATTGACTCATAACTACTTCTTACATGATGGCAAATTCTTTATTCAACAAGCTGGTTGTGCCAGGGGCAGTCGGGTAGCAACCTTCTTATGCAAATGCATATATGCATGTAGTGGAAACTAATTTATTTTTCAGTGATATTAATTTAAAAGAGCACATTTTTAGATATTATCGCTACATAGATGATATTTTGCTAATGTGCAAGGGTGGAGAGAACAACTTGAACAATATCATCACACTACACAATTAATGTATCTGTCCAGCTAAATTTACAAGTACCATCAGTACTAGAGAAATACATTTCCTCGATGTTACTATTGGTAACATCAATGGTTGCATTACCACCGAGCTATTTGTAAAACCGACAGAAACACGATCTTAAGATTCAATAGCTTCCACCCGTGAGCTACAGTTAATAGTCTTCCATTCTCCCAACTGTTGTGTGTGTGTCGTATTTCAAGTGATCCTGTTGATAAGGGACTATAACTGGACAACATGGTCCAAAAGTTTGTAAATAGGGGTTACCCTATTAAGGATTTGTTGAAAGCCAAGGCAAAAGCATTAGCACAAAGTAGACAAGATTCATTGACAGAGAAAACATCCAATAAGAGTAGTAACACTATACCATTGGTTAATAGTTACTGTACTTCGAGCCAAATCACAAAAAAGATAGCTACTCAATTATGGCCAATGGTGACCAAAGATCCAGAACTCCCGTCTCTCAAAACTTGTAAGCTCATGGCTAGTTACAAGAGAGGCCAGAGTATTAGAGACATAGTAGCTAAAACAGACATCACAGGGATGAATGTTAACAGCCAGCCCAATTTTTTTTAGTAAAAGAGGTGGGATCCATCGCTGTTTGGGATGCACAACATGCAATTATCTCATTCCAGGTGATAAATTTACGCATCTTTATACAGGTAATATTTATTCCATCAAGAGGTCTTTGACCTGCACCTTGGAATTCGTGGTATACCTTCTGTCTTGCCCATGTGGCCTCCACTACGTGGGCAAGACAGAAAGGCAGTTTAAGGAGTGTATGGCTCAGCACAGGGCAGCCATCAGAGCAGCCCTTGTGTCAGGTAAAAGCAACCAAGCGGTTGCGTGGCATTTTGGACAAGCCAAACACAACATGGCTATGAATGATCGATCAGGTTCTGTTTAAAATCAGAAGAGGAGATAGATCTAAAAAGTTGTTACAAATCGAGGCCAAGTGGATCTATACCCTGGACACAGTTAGCCCCAAAGGTTTAAATGAAGCATTGGGTTTTAGCTGTTTTCTGTGAGCTATTTAGTCTTATTGTTTTTTCCATTTACAGGTTCTTTTGAATACTAATATTGATTGTGTGATATACACGTACCAACATTGTTTATTGCTTCATGATGGTTATTTTATGCGCTATTTATTCCAGTTTGGGGCTATGGCCATGTTCAATTAGCCATGAAAAGTCGGAATCTGCGGGCACCAGCACGCATGCATGGAAGCCTTAGCAGACCCCGGGGAGAATACTCAGCCACCACCTACCTCCACCCCCGGTGACTGAACACCAAAGCTCAAGGACGCCAGCACAGTGGTGAGTAGCGGCCTATCCCAGGCTGCATCCTGACACACACCTCTTAACTTGCCACTTCTATCATGACTGACCTGGGGACAAGGCCACCCATGCTGAAGCACCTCTTCCCTTTATGTGATCAGGAGTTTTTCCACACCTACAAAGCATTCATGGCGTTTTCCTGATGGTCTCATATGTTACGTATAGTATCTTTGTTCCTCATTTTTGTTTTGTCCATGGTAACTTTGCATGTTTGTAGGTGTGAGAGTCTATAATAATTTATAGTGTTTATTTAAAACATACTGTAAGATTCATCAGTATTTATGAGAAAAAGCCATTTCCTTTACACAAATATCATGAGATTGAGCCAGCATTATACTGAACGAGCAGTTACAAGACAACAGCAGCTGAATGTTCCCAGAATAGGATACTAAGGGCCTGATTCAGAGCTGAACGCTCTGACCAGAGCGCTTGCTCTGAATCAGGGCCCTCCTACCTTTTTTTGGAGCGTCCTCATGGACGCTCGCATAGCTGTGGGTTACCACCCACAACTTATGCGAGCGTCTATGATGATGGTCGCGATGGTCAAGACCATCGCGACCATCGGGCTTGCAATGGAGACCCTGTGGTAGGGTCTCGCTGCCGCAAGCCCTGGAGTGATTTTGGCTCTATCAGAGCCAAAATCACTCCCACTGACATCACTAGTGATGTCAGTGGGGCCGGCTTCAGACGGTAGGCGTTCCCATGGGAACGCCTCCGTCTGGCAGCCACGCCCCCGACATGCCCACCAAAGGGGGCGTGCTGTCAATCAACATCGACAGCACGCCCCCTTTGGTGCGAGACCCGGAGCGACAGCTTGGCTGTCGCAGTCCGGGTCTCGCGCATGCGCACGACGGAGCTCCCTCCGTCGTGCGCATGCGCAGTGGGGCAACATCGACCCATTTGCAAGCGTCCTTTGCTCGCGAACGGGTCTGAATGACCCCCTAAGTCTGGACACTGTGAAAAAAAGACAAACTGAAGATGCATTGACACATCCTATGTACTTGTTAAACCAATCATATGTATTCTTTTCTGTCAAACCATTTTTGGCAAATGTTTGTGACAGCAGGTTTCTGAACTTATAAAAGATGGCTCAAAGGGGATGTACCTCTGAGAGCTAAGTGGAATTCATCACAAGTGTGTTGAGTTTCCTTATCTTCCCAGCCGGCTGTAAGGAAAATTAATAAAATAGGAGCAGCATTTCTCATACCATGATCCAGGGGTAGGAAGCCTCGTCACCCCAACACTACCCTCCCGATTCCTGTGGGAGTCTCCCGCTATCCCGGAAAATTGAATAATACTCCTGGATTCCCTATTGCCCTGTCAGGAATCCGGACAGAGCATGCGCAAGGTGAAGGGGACAGTGGCCCTGATTCAGATCCGGACGCTCTGACAGAGCGTTCGCTCTGAATCAGGGCCGTCCTTCTTGATTTTTAGAGCGGCCTCCTGGCCGCTCATGTAGCTGTGGGTGACCACCCACAGCTATAGCGAGTGGCCAGGAAGATGGTCGCGATGGTCAAGACCATCATGACCACTGGGCTTGTGACGAGACCCTTGTGGTAGGGTCTCGTTGCCGCAAGCCCTACAGTGCTTTCGGCTCAAACGGAGCCGAAAGCACTCCCACTGACATCACTTGTGATGTCAGTGGGGCCGGCCCCAGATGACGGGCGTTCCCATGGGAATGCCTCCATCTGGGCAGCCACGCCCCCGGCACGCCCACCAAAGGGGGCGTGCTGTCACTCAACATCGACAGCACGCCCCCTTTGGTACGAGACCCGGAACGACGGTTTGCCCGTCGCTATCCGGGTCTCGTGCATGCGCACAACAGAGCCGGCTCCGTCGTGCGCATGCGCACTGGGCCACCATCGACCCGCTTGCGAGCGCGTCTGAATCAAGCCCAGTGTCTGCATGACAGGAGGTGGCCACGGAACTACATCTCCCATCAACCCCCAAGGCTGCGTCTGTCAATCTCAACCTACAGGCAGACGCAGCCCAGACGGCTCCTCCCCAGGAGTCCTGCCCGGGCGCCTCCGCCCCCAGTCACACAGCAGCGGCAGCCGGAGAATGGAGGCAGGCAGCCGGGGACACCCAGCAAGGTCTGCAGCACCAGTCAAACCCCTCTCTTCCTCCACCCACGGCGGATGACTCTGCTTGGTTGGGATGGCCGCACATCCAGCAGGTGGGTGATGCCACTATGTTGGAATGGCCGCACTTCCAGCAGGTGGGTGATGCCTGCTCCGCAGTCTGCGGGATCCGTGAAAGCAAAGGTGCGTTATGTGACAGCTGGCCCTGCTCTCATTGGCTGCCTTGTCTGTCAGTATATGGGTGGGTAGTCGGGGGACAACTGCTAGCTGGATTGGTGAGGGTGTGGTCAGTGGGAAGTGGGTGTGTTTCACACCATAGTGGAAAATTAAAGAAAAATGTACTGTGACTGCCATTGTCATATAGTCAAGTCTGTGCTGTGCAATAGCAAAGTAATGCCTGTAATGTTCTATAGTCATGTCCCCAGTCATGTATGATAGTCATGTAGGTCTCAGCTAATAGGAATATATATGCCCATAAATTGAGCTAGACACGCCCTTTGGGTGGAGTGGACCACGCCACCTCAACGGTGCATTCTACTGCCATCTACAATCTCCCTGAAACTGTTTTTCAAAAGTAGGCACGTATGATTTAAGTTTTTTTTGTACTTTGTACTTTCAGTTTCTTTCTCTTTCTATGCAACACTTTAGCATAATACACAAGCTGTGGGTTTCAATACTGAGACTGACATACCTTTGGGAATTTTATTTATGTTTAGTGTACACTTCAACCTTCCTTTTCTTTTCTATATTTGTATCTGAAGAAGCAGCATTTGGAAAGGTAATCTTTGTTGCTTTATCAGTATCAGTATCTTAATCAGGGGCAAAACTATTTCTTTACAACCATTTTTAACACGAATGGCTTAATTGATCAACCATTATTATAACTAGCATCTGTATCAGTAGGTTATTTTACCAGATAATAACAGTCTTTATGTCTATGTAAATAAACCAAACCACTTTTCCTTTGGACAGGTCTGTGTTTCCTCTCTTAGGATCCGCAGCGAACGCAATGCCGATTACTGACACAGATCGAGTGACTGTTTGCCATTGCGCATGCGTACAAGCGGCACTGCGAGTGCGCAGCGATTGCACTGCGATTACAGACGCACAGAGGATCACATCGCAAAGTTAGTGACAGGCTGTCAGCGTTTGGGAGTGGTGACGGCGAGGGGTCATAAAAATGCAGGCGTGTCTGTCCGTATGAACGCAGTTTCATGGGCGTGAATAAATTAGCCACTGATTGCATACACAGTATTAGAGCTCTCTGCGTGCGAGGAGAGCTGCAGTGTTTGCAACTGGTCAGACTTGTTGTAAATGCTGCGTGACTCCCCAATGTCCGTCAATGGTACCGATGTTTATGTAGAAGAGAGACATTGGATGGATATGAGAAGGCAGCAGAGGGTGTATTTATGTCGGCTGTGCTTTGGCAGGCATTAGCATATTTTAGCACCTGCGATCCGTAGGTGATTGCATTTGCGTCAGCTGCTGGCCCTTAGACACCTATTTATCAAACCTTAAGTGCTGCTGCTAGCGGTGAAAGGCTTTTTAATGGGAAAGTGCACCACCAGGACAGTCTCAGGAGTGCTGTCTAGGCAAGCCAGCATTTTTAAATATATACAGTATGGGGCATATCCAATTAGCCTATTCAATTAAATGGCTTTTTCCCCGCGTCATTAGAACTGGACTCCCGCACGAGAACACACTGATTCCGCGAGAAGTGCGGAATCAGTGTGTTATACCTGCTCGCGCGATCCCGAATAGGGCGGCCTCATGCAGATTTTTACCTCGCACCTACATGATGTGTGATCTAAAGTCCGACAGTGGGGACTCACGCGCGGGGTCTCGGGGACACCCGCACGTGGAATCCACGCTAATTGAATCCCGACCTGCCCGATAATTAGCCATGGGGTAAACCCCGCAGCTAATTGGATATGCCCCAAAGTATTTAAAGAAATAATAACAATACCAATGATGATCTGTGTAAATCTCATCTGACCCATTGTGTTCATGGACTCACCACAGTAGATGTACATGGCAAGCAGAGTCGTCGTAACTAGGGTGGTGAGACATGTGGCACGGCACAGAGCACTGCAGGGTAGGGGGTGCTGCTCGGGCCTGTACATTTTTTGTTTATAATCATTCTCCCTTGTAGTTTCCTCTGCTTTTATCCCTGGCATCTCCTGGCGACCGGTATCTACTCCCTGGCTGACTCCCCCTCCATCTGGCCACCTCCCCAAGCACCTTTAGGCACATCCTCTTTTATTTACACACACATTTCAAAATACTGTCATACATGGCAGTCAGACACCTTACACATGGCGCTGTCTGTGTAAGGTGTCAGGTGTTACCAGCACACCACGAGTACCCTTACTAGTGAGCTCTGCTGCCGGCGCTGTGTATATACACGGATCTCCATACCGCTGATATTTGCTGTATATTATTATCCTTTATTTATATGGCACAAGAGTTCCACAGCGCCTTACATAGTACACAAACAAATGAGCACACAAAGAAAAAGTTATTAACAGTACAAAACAACGGAGGACAAAGACTGCATTAGCGATCATAACACTTAAATAAGCAGCAGGGCGTCAGCAACTAAGTGTTAGGTGCCCTTGTAGAGAGTATGGAATAGGTGATAATATAAGTAAGGGAAGGAAAAGCACATGGGGGAGGAGGGCCCTGCTCGTGAGAGCTTACATTCTAAAAGGGAGACGCGCATCTTATGTCCCTATTTGGAAAATGGAGGAGGGTGGGATGCTCTTTCTGGCCCAGGGCACCAAAAATTCTAGATAAGGCTCTGACGGTAAGTATAACAGCTGCCTACAGCACTTTGAAAATAAATTCCATAGGCTAGTGATTGTATTCTTCTTGTTACAGTCCATGGCAGGTGGTCCTAATCAGTGATTCATTAGAAAACATCAGACTATTGTTTACATTCCTACCCATTGAAAATGCTGAGTTCAGCTTCTTGGTTAATCGAGTGGAAAATTTACTAAATTCCTTGGCTCCTGGAAATGTACTATGTACTAAGTAGAAGTACTTTGCTAAAGTTGGTAACTCTTCAGCACGTTTTAAACATGCATGGTGCAAAGGAGGATATACCTAGATCATGTCATAATGCTGGAATCTTGTATTCCTACTTAGAATTCCCCACAATGCTTACAAAAACAACAGCTGAACTATACCAGGCTGTGTAACCCATTCCCATGGCATTCCATATTCTTAGATAATGTCACTCTTGTGAGAAATAGAATAAAGCCTATAAACTTCCCATTTGAATGGCATGTGTGCCACCCAGTGGCCAATGTTTTATTGACATGAAGAAAATACAACTTTATGGGTGTAAGTACAAATGAGAAAAATGTCTGCAAAATTTGTCAATAATCATGTTTGACTGTGGAACGGACCGTTTTGTAGAAGTGTATACCACATAACAGGAATGGGGAGATAAGAGAAAGCAGTCTTTCACTGGTGCAGACAGTATTTACCTGAGTGCATCAGTGACTTTCTCTTCTCTCCCCATTCCTGTTATGTGGTACATGCTTGTATACGGTCTTTGGTAGCACCCCCTCCTATATAATTAAACAATAATTGTAATATATCCTCCAAAATACATTACTGATCTATTTAGGAGGGTGAGGTAATCTTAATACTCAATACATATAAGGCTCCTTTTGTATATATTACATATAAGGCTCCAGTGCAGTGGATACACTCTAGGTTACCGTTTTGTATATTTTACATATAAGGCTCCAGTGCAATGGATACACTCTAGGTTACCGTTTTGTATATATTACATATAAGGCTCCAGTGCAGTGGATACACTCTAGGTTACCGTTTTGTATATATTACATATAAGGCTCCAGTGCAATGGATACACTCTAGGTTACCGTTTTGTATATATTACATATAAGGCTCCAGTGCAGTGGATACACTGTAGGTTACCGTTTTGTATATCTTAGATATAAGGCTCCAGTGCAATGGATACACTCTAGGTTACCGTTTTGTATATATTACATATAAGGCTCCAGTGCAATGGATACACTGTACGTTACCGTTTTGTATATCTTACATATAAGGCTCCAGTGCAATGGATACACTCTAGGTTACCGTTTTGTATATATTACATACAAGGCTCCAGTGCAATGGATACACTCTAGGTTACCGTTTTGTATATATTACATACAAGGCTCCAGTGCAGTGGATACACTCTAGGTTACCGTTTTGTAGAAGTGTAACTTGAAGGTGATGCAGACTACGAGTTCTGCTTTTGTTTCACTATCCTGTGGAATTCACTATCCCACAGTTCACATTTATTTTATATAGCACATTCAGGGGTGGATTGAGATGGATAACCAGGCCAGGAAATTTATGGAAGCAGCCCTAATGGGGGTGTGGTCTGTTGAGGGGGTGGGATATGTCAAGGGGGCGGGATGCCTCCTTGTAGGGCCTGATTCTATAGTGGACATAGTTGCGGTCTTCCTTGCATTTTTTGCTGCAGTTGTATCTGCAAGTTTATGCTAATGACGCTACAATGACCTTCCCTGGTGTACATCCATGTGTCCTAATATGCAAGGACCGAGACGCCTACTATTAGTGCCTACATACGCTGCAATCATGCTCTGTACGCCACCATCGGTCGCACCATTGAGACTGTCACCAGCCCTAGGTTATCCATCTCAGTATGGCCTCCAATGTGAGCAATTCAGCATCTCTGTACGTAACCACTTTCAGCAACACGCCCATACTACTATACATCTGAGTCTGATTAGCCAACCCCCTTTGACCGCCCAACACAACTTTTCTGACACACTTTTTAGTGAGTGTGTCTGAATCTGTACTGCAACTCTGTATGAACACCATTGGGAATGCATACACGGTGCAACTCCGATGCAAGTGCAGACGAAAAACATAGCACACGAAAATAATAAAGCACATTGGCCCCCACAGGAAAAAAATAAAACACAATGGCCTCAATACATTGCCAAAACTGAATGGCCCCAACAGAAGAAAAAAAAAATGCCCCCACAGGAAAAAACTAAAACACCTTGGACCCCACAAAAAAAACTAAAATATATTGGCCTCTGCATGAAAAAACTAAAATACATTGGCCGCAATGGAAAAAAACACATTGGCTCCCACAGGAGAAAAAAAACACAATGGCTTCCACAGGAAAAAAAATAACACATACATAATTGCCCAAGTCCCTCACAGAGGACCGACTTTTCTGCTGGCTGACATGCTTGGCTCCGTCCCCAAAAGTGATGTGTATTCGACTGTTTAGGTTCCGGGAGCTATAGTTTGTTGTGATCATAGAGGTGCCCAGGCCGGCAACAGTACCAACACAGGTACTGCAAGAAGAATTGCCAGACACAACTGCCTTGCAAACCGCTTCTGGGGGTGCAGGTGATTTATGTCCTATGGACTGGGGAGCAGATAGTGTATGTCCCTTGGGGTGGGGGTAGTGTATGTTCCAGAGACAGGGGGGCTTGGGTTAATATATATGAACACGGGTTTGGGGGTTAACTGTATGTTTCGGGGCCAGGGAGTAGGGTGGTTCATTTATGTAACTGGGGCAGAGGTGGGGGGTAGGGCAGGTGGTGTATGTCCCTGAGGCTGGGCTGGCAGAGGTTCAGCAGGCAGTGTATGTCCCTGGGGCCAGGAGGGGGTAGGGCGGGAAGTATATATCCCTGGGGCCAAGGGGGTAGGGTGGGCAGTGTATGTCCCTGGGGTTGGTGGGCTGAGGCATGATGTGTATGTCCCTCGGACGAGGGATGGGGGTCATAGTTGTGGTAGGGTGTGTAGTGTATGTCCCTGGGTTGGGGGGATACTGTGTCTAGGAGACAGTAGGTAAGTTAGGGAGTGTACGAATCTGTGGACTTTAGGAGGGGTAGTGCGGGTAATGTATGTATATGGGGCCAAGAGGCAGGGTGGTCTGGGGGCAGGGGTGCTGAGAGGGGGGGGCGGGTACTATTTACCCGAGCTTCCAGAGGGGCCCAGGCCCGGCGCCACCCCCCTCCCTTCTCCCTCCCTTACAGCAGCCTAGCACACAGCGTGTGCTGAGCTGCAGTGGGAGACTGCTGGTAGCTGCTGAGCAGCAGCCACAGCAGTGTCCTAGGCCTGTGAGGGGAGGGATCACACTGATCGCACCCCCTGGCTTTGCACTGGGCTGAGGGGCTCACAGCCCCCTCCCCAGCTCTCAGCGCCGCTTCGCCATGCTGCAGAAGTGTGGGGGTTTTTTTACTCATGGGGGTGTGGCCATGCCTCCCGCGATTAGGTCATGCCCCCTCTTCATCTGGGCCCGGCAGGGCTCTCTATGCCCCTTTCTGGGGGTATAGAGCGGGCAGTGTATGTCCCTGGGGCCGGTGGGGTAGGGTGTATAGTATATGTCCTTGGGGCTGGGGAACACTTCTTATAGGGTGCCAGGAGGTAGGGTGGGTATGTTAGCGATGTGGTGAGTCTGCGTAGTGTCCCTTGTGATGAGGGGGGGTGTAGAGCAGGCAGTGAATGTCCCAGGGGCCGGTGGGCTAAAGCATGCAGGAGGGGGGGGGCTAGAGGTTATAGTTTTTGTGACTGTCCCTGAGGAAGGGGCACTGTGTCTAGGGCTGGGTAGGTGATTGTACGTCATGGGGCGAGGGGAGGATGATTAGTGTTTAACACTCCGCCTCCCCCCGCACATTGGCAGTGGCTAATACTATAGCAGAGCAACAGCGCTGACGCTATGCTGCTGCTTCCAGCTAATGGCTCCTGGAAGTGCCTGCTAGCCGAGAGCCAATGACAACTTCCGGTTTGCGCTCACGTGACACGCAAATCCCAGAAGTGCTGTAACCAGCTGGGCAGAAGCATGAATCAGCCCATACCGGTATGCAGTTGTGCCGGCCCATGGCTAAGGGCCATATTCATCATCACTTAATTTCTGCAAAAGCAGGTGTTAAGGCAATTCATCATAAATGTAACGCAGGAGATGTCACAGATATCTCCTGCTTACCTTTCAGCCCTGATCTGTCCCCATACACTTGTATGGCTACCTAAATTTATCAAGCACCGAAAATACAATATTTTCAGAGATTGACTGCAGGAGCATTCGCCATCTTCAGATGGTGTTTGCTCTTGCACTCCTTTTGCAAAGAAGTCCCGGAATGTGAAGAGGGATCCATTTGCCTGTCCAGCTCCTTCCGCCCTAATTCACGCAGGCGCATTAGCACTGCCGAGTCAGACTCGGCAGTGCTAACATTCGTTAAGTCAGCGGATTTTCAGATCAACGGTCTCCACGCCGGAGCAATGATGAATTGCTCAGGCGCTCGCCACGAGTAGGGATGCTAATTATCGACGGGCCGTCTGACCCCCGATAATTAACATAATGAAAATGCCCCAAACAAGCTGCAGCAACTCTGATCAGAGTTAGTGTCTAGGTTTTATTAATAAGCATAGCATTGCTATGGGCAACTTCTCAATGGGTCCTCTTCACCCTCGCTTTTCACTGCTTGATACATAAACCCCCTAGTGAGACCGCTTCAGCTTGGTGGCTATTGCAGGGCAGCCGGGCCGGTAGCTGTCATTGTCGAAGGCGCTGTCCTGTAGGGGGGGGGATGAAGCGGAGAGCTGGCAGCGGCACTGGGTGGCCTATCAGGACTCCAGGCAAAAGGTGGGAGGGAGCAGGGAGCGGTTTAGGAATGATGATGTACTGTCTACTCTGGAAGGGACTGTGTGCCAGCCTTCAGGGAAAACCCTGCGATGCCCGGGATTCACTGCGCCCCCTACACAGTGGTGCCTCAGTTATGCCGGAACGGCCCTCAAGCTGGCCTTGCACACCACCGCCACTCTGTACGCACTAAGGAGGGCGCCTCCTCCTGCAGCAATATATTTTAGCATCGTTGCTGTGTCTAAAGACGCAGCAGCGATGCACAGCGTATAACTCTGAATCACCCCCAGATAGTGGAGATCAGTGGAGAGACTTTCATTCATCATGGCAATCCTCCCTAAGCCTCAGCATGATTGATATGCTGTAACCGTTTAGGGGCGGGAAGGGTAGGCGCCGGAGAGATTTATTGAAAATGGGGGCATGTCAGCCCCGTTTTCAAGGAGGACCTAGGCCTTCGGCTACTCTTCCGATGCAGCTTTACTGACCCCAGCAGAGTGAAAACACAGGCCATGCTGAGTAACCTGAGGGTTTTCGCAGATGGTCCGATGGCTGCATCCTTGGACACAGCTGCAGATCACAGAAGCTTGCAGGACTAGACAAGACGCCTCCTACAACTTTATAATTTAGCATCGCTGCTGCGTTCTAATACCATGGGGCTGATTCTGAGTCAGACGCAGCCACGTCTGTAACTGCCTCTTTTGCCAGTTGCATGTTTGCAACCTTATGCAAATGCAGCTACAAAGCCCTTCCCTGGTGTATGTCCATGTGTCCGAATGTGCAAGGACTGAGATGAACACTTTTAGAATCCATAGACACTGAAATACCACTTGGTGTGTCTTTAGATGCACCATTGGTCACACCATGGAGAGTTGCACCTGCCCTATGGCAGGTACAGGTTCTCAGTCTAAAGGCCCCCATACACGGTGCGATTGCACCGTGCAAGGGGACAGGTGATCTGTCGTCCGACATATCGGGCAGTCCGCACACACATTGCTATCGGGTAGCCAACCACCTGAAATGCCGGCTCCCCCCTATCTCACCCACATAGCAAACAATGTGATCGCACATCGCATCCCCTGATCTCTTGGTCCTGCAGACAGATCAGGGGATGCGATGTACGACCCCGGGGGAACACGCTCGGCCTGATAGCAAGGCCATACACAGTGGGATATAGCAGGCAGATCGCACCATTCAGTCGCCTGCTTTATTGCCGCGTGTATGGGGGCCTTGAGTGTGGCCTCCTATGTGAGCATAACATGCATATAAGACAGATCATGTCCGTACGTCCGCTAAGCCACCTCCCTGTCACTATCCAGGAATCCCCTATACATATTCAAAGCATTTCAGACACCATGCTCCTCCAGTGCATCTCAATCACAACTCCGACTCTGTGCACACGCTATCTGGATGCAGGCGCAGGAGAAAAATGATCCACAGAATGTGGCCCTATAAGTGGTACTGACAATACCCCTTCACAATATTTATTACCAGTTATTTATATAGCGCACACATATTCTGCAGCGCTTTACAGAGAATATCTGGCCTTTCACATCAGTACCAGCCCCAGTGGAGTTTACAATCTATATTCCCTACCACATGCTCACACACATACACACTAGGGTTCATTTTTATTGGGAGCCAATTAACCATACTTGCCTACCCTCCCGAGGGGGGGGAGTGATGTGATTCACCGTGAATCGCGTCATTTTGGCCCCGCCCCCTGCTTCACTGTAATATTGGCATTGTGTAGCGGGGGAGGGGCAGAATGACGCAATCGCGTGGCCCCAGCCCACCCACAAATACTCGTAGTCTGGCCGGCCCCGCCTCCTTGTGCTAGCCACGCCCCCTGTCATTCCTATCTGGCTGCTCCCTCCTGGAAGGGGCAGCCAGAAAGTCAGCAAGCCTGCAATTAACCTACCAGTATATTTTTGGAGTGCGAGAGGGAACTGGAGTACCCAGAGCAAACCAACGCAAGCACAGGGAGAATATACAAACTCCACACAGATAGGGTGGTAGTGGGAATCAAACCCACGACCTCAGTGCTGTAAGGCAATAATGCTAACCATTACACCGTCTGTGCTGCACACTAGAAATAGAATTTGTTCAACTTTTTTTAGAGGTTTTTATCAGAGCTGTTATTTGTCAAGGTTACACATTACGGTAGTATCGCCAATTTTTGCAACATGTAATGAGAAAGGTGATAGTAGACTGTACACATTGAAAATGCTATTGGATTAAACATTAGGGGTGTAAGAAGTACACAGTGACACATCCACAGCAGCCCTTTCCTGGAGGAGGGAGGAGGGAGGAGGGAGGAGGAGGAGGGAGGAGGAGGGAGGAGGAGGAGGAGGAGGAGGAGGAGGAGGAGGAGGAGGAGGAGGAGGAGGAGATGATGATGATGGTGGTGATGATGATGATGATGATGATGATACTGCCCCTCAAACAACAATACAAGAATTCAATGCTTTTTAGTTTGAACTTTAGTACAATAAATAAATGCCTCTTTGTTTTATTTCTTTTTTTTTTAAAATGGGGAAGATGTACTGCTGAAACAGTGGAACAAAGCAAACAGTCTGCTCTTTTCAACAATCAGTCTAGTGCATTAAAGAATGCAATGGGAAGATATCCCTTGGCACTGTATATTCCATCTGGATATTAATGGTAACCTTAACCACCTTAAATATACTGTACTAGCGTTGCCCGGGATTTTAAGAATGTTTGTTTTTACACATCATCCTCCAACCAACCTCTCCTTAGGCAGGCCTCACGAAAAGTGTGACAAACTTCCCCATCAACAGTCCTAAGGTCTTCGAACGAAGTAGGATCTGTAACGGTGTAAAGCAAACTTCAGAGATAGAAGAATTCAAAATTTGTAGGATGTACAGTGTGTGAAATCCTACTTTAAATCTTACCACTGCTGTTGGCGCCAAGTGGACGCACCTGGCGTATGGTGATACGCAAATGAGGATGAACAGTGTATGCAATGTGTGATGCATACACAATATCTTCCTATACTGTAACACTAATAGGGTGCATAACAGTCGCTATCTTATTTCATAAATACAATGTGAATTACAGTGTAAAATATATCACAGTATAATAACCTTATGTGAAAGCAAGTGAACACACAGACACAGTTTCTGTGATCCAACGCACAAAAATAATTATTGTATAAAAAGAATATATAACATTATTATTACAAGTAATACAGTGTTACAATACAGTTCACGAAAGAGAGTTTACAAACCAGTATACATACGTTCGCATGCGCGTCCCTGGATCCAGAGAGTGCACTCGTCACCAGATGACTGGTAGAATTTCAGCTACCGGCCTATGGATCAAGGGAGCCTAATTTTATACAGTTAGCTTATGGGTGTGTATATTGTTATTGGCAAGTTGTGTCGTATTCCATTGGTCCAGGCGCGGGATGTTTCCAGTTCACTGGGGGTCATTGGTTGTTTCAAACAGTGGGTGAAGCCTAGGATCATTATGCATACACAGTAGTTCACCTCTGGGTCCCGATACAAAAAGTTTAGTTCAAATCATATGCTATATTAAACATAAATCTGGCATTGCCAATATCTGCTTGTCGCAATATGTGACAAACTATTCGCAACCATCGGATTACTGCTAACACAATTATTCACAATATGATATTAAACATGATATTAATATGTGGTTCCATCTTTGGACTATATGTATTGTGCGAGCCACGGAAGCTGGGATTTTTATAATACAATGGGCATGTAATATAAATGTGTAATTCTTCCTATATACATATATACTGAAATTACTAAGTATTAAGATTAAGGAAAGGTTAGTTTTTTAAAAATTGCCTCAAAATGCATTGTGATATATCTAAGTTAGAAGATTAATAGGGGTATTCAAAATGGAGCGAAAACTCAGTTTCTTCGATGTTTTCGCTCGGATGGCGTAATTTTCGTCGCTTTTACTTTTACACCGTATTCAATTTGAAAACTTTTCGCCGGTGCGAAAAGTATATTGCATTCGACCCTGCGAAAAAGTATCACCAAGGAATGGGTGGTAAAAAAAAATTCAGAATTGGGGTTTTGGGGTGCAACATTTCGGAAACCACCCTGCAATCTTCAGCCAGTCCCCCAAAGGTAAACTGTGTCAAAAATTAAAAAAAAAATACCTCAGAAGACCCCAAAAAAAGCACTTTCATTTTGGGGGCGAAAAAAAAATGGGGGGTACAAAGTTAAAAACTAGCTAACTACAATCTAGGGGGGTCCCCAAGTATGCCCCAGGTGTTTTTTTCATTGCAGGTGTTTGCGGCAGGTGGATTTTCCATGTTTTTTAAAACTTCACTTTAGCAACTTTTAAATATGCTCACCCCCATTTTCAAGTACCCCAAATTTGCTGGGACTACTTATTTTCTGCAAAAAAAACCTTCTAAATACTATTCTTCACCAACTTCCCAAATCCCCAAAATAGCATCTATCGAGCCCGTTTAAAGACCCCAAAAACCTTCAGCAGGGCTAATCGGGGGTATCCAGAGTGATCCCCCATGTCAGAGCATCTTTTTGGGGGTGTTAGGGTAATTTCCCCAAAAATCTGCGAAGTTTTCACATTCGCCGGGTGCCGTTATCGACAATTTCATATTGACTACGGGTATAAGCGGGGGCGCGCGCGATACTTTTTCGCCGGCAAAAGCACCGATGTGCGGCGAAAACTTCAACACGCATAGACGGTGAAGTTTACGTTTCAAATTGAATACCCCTCTTAATGTGTGGTCAATTAAACCAATCTCTCATGGCCACAAGGGGGAGCATTGTTACTGCAGCTTGTTGATATATCACTTGAAAAATCAAACATACTTGAATAACACTAAGATTAAAAGGGAAAATGTTCAAATTAATATACCATAATGATAAAAAGTGCTTTTCACCAAGTATATATATTTTGTAGCAAGGAGTTCATATGTGTTTGTAACTTTGTATGTATACATGTATCAAATAGGTAATTTAATGTACACCAAATAATTAGTTTGTTAGGAAGGCAGTTTGAACAGGTTTTTTCTATGTTACAGAACAATGGACTAGGCACTCGTGTGCTCATGTGTGTGTAGTCGATACGTATAATTAAGATCATATCTCAGTGCTGCAGACCTGGGGAGGTCATTAAACTAGTTCCTCCACTGTCCACTGAGGGTCAGATAAGGAGTTTTATATATATATATATATATATATATATATATATATAAAGTCCAGTATTAGTCCACACTCACGTCTGAAAATCCAATTGCTGGGGTAGCCACCCAAATGGGATCACCTGTATCCCTGCATACAAAAAATGAACAAAGGGGGTGCACTGTACCTTGACAAAGGTCCATGGCTAGGACCGAAACGTCGGAGCTTTACTATGATGCTGTAAAAATTTTTTAAAAAGATGAAATAAAAACTCATTTTAGAAGACTGGTGAGTGCACCCCCTTTGTTCATTTTATATATATATATATATATATATATATATATATATATATATATATATATATATATATATATATATATATATATATTGGTGCCAACAGACTTCAGGCAACACATGCTTGTTTGTTCATCAAACACAGTGAAATGTTGGTGAATAGAATTTCTACATTTTATGACACCATGATTGTTTGAGCTGACCTATTCAACCTGGGCCAGCAAACATTGATTTACATCTCCTTGGGGGTTACTGGCTAAACTATAATTATCTATTGCATTTGAAATCTGTAAGACTAGGCCAGTTATTGCAAAAGATTTTGGATATAAGATATTATTTTGTATTTAATATTTATATCTGACTTCGACAAGTGTAAACACAGCCAAGAGCTTCTGTTGTTCTGATACCAGGATGACCATCTACAGCGACTCCCTGTTTTCTGCGCAGAAAGACTTTGGGAGAAGCATTCCATGTGTAACATTTTGGCAGCTCACAGTACAGCAGGGTCCTTGCAAAGTCATCATTTTGACACAGTTGTAAGAAAGAAATGAATGTTTTTGCGTAATTTGGTATAGTCAGACAGCTGAGAATGCTGGCAAAGCCTGCTAAAGCTCTCTTCGATAATAAACATTAAGATCATGACAACACAAAACGCTTGATCCGAGGCCCTACCCATATGCCGTGAGGCCCCACAATGAGCGTCCAGCAAAAATTGTGGTTTTAAATAAATTAAAAATTAACAGTAATTAATTTTGATTTAAATTTCTTTTAGTTGCCTCCCCCGTGTTTTAATACGCTCGTATGTGAAATGTCATGATCTTCGCTTGTAAACTGTGGATTTGTATAGAAAGACAGAAGTACAGACTGAAGCTGCTGCTTCTTAGTCAGATGCTGTGAGATCTGATAAATAACCAAGATATATAAGCAGAATAGAATACAAATACATTTGTGCACTATAAAATGTATACTTATAGTTATTAATGATAAATAGCAACCACTACAACAATAGGACCTGGCATCCTGCATTACACTAGAAATGCACAAAAGACAATAAGGCCGCAGTTGAGTCAAGTGGTGGTAAGGGAGCTTCTAAAGAACACCATTTAAGAAGAGATGCCCCAGAAGAGAGAATACATCAGCATACCAGTAAGTAGATAGGGTAGTGCAAACACCTAGTCTGCCAGCTGATTGTTCTGCACAACAGTGCAACTTATTGTTTTAGACTGTGTTGTGTAGTTAGGTTAGATGGGTGGCACACCATATCCAAGTAGCTTCGGGAGTGTGATTGCCTGTTTTGTTCCAGGTTCAGTGGAAGCCAATCAAAGTAGCCAGTGTGAGCACAGTGAGTTGTCTCTGTGTTGCATGTTCGTCATTGTGAGCCTGGTCTGTCTGGCAGGTGCTAATGCAGACTGAAGGCGATCCTTCTAGGTCATCAGATTGCCAGGTAGGCGCTACGGTCACCCACCACCTTAGTGTGCTAATGCACATATGTGATTGCAGGTTATCTGAGATGTTAGCACTGAGGATTATGATAATCTGACCTATCTACTCAATAGGTGGATTCTTTTCTTTGTTGTGCATGTCTTACGATTGTGTATCTTGGTCCTTCTCTTTTACTTGAGATAGCTGTCTGACCATCAACAACACCTTGGAGGAATGAGTGGGTGGATAGAGCTGAGTGCACAGTTACACTCTCTAATAATATAATAAAACACAGTTGTAATAAAGTCTTTATTAACCTTATATCCATTTTAATATGTGGTCACAAGAGATTATTCATTTAAACTTCAGGATTGGATCCACATAATCTCATACATAAAGAGTCTATATAAAATAAGATGAAATAAAACTGTATTTGTACTATAGATGCAGGAACTGGAAGGCATATATTGTAATTCAAAGTAATGTCAGTTTATATAAAATAGCACAACATCCAACAAAGAGCCTCATGCAGTCATATGAATATTAAGCTAAGTTGTTATATAGTGCAATAATGTTAGCTAAGCAATAAAAAGGTTAGAAAGATAATATTAACTGTATCCCCATTGTGACAGCTGCTCTCACAGAAACATTATTATGCATCTCCTGTCATCCAGCTTCATGCAGGTACTGTTAATAGCTGAACTGGGAATGTAGTTGATTCTGTATTGCCTGACCTCATCACTAAATATCGAAAAATTGGGAAAATGCTTCTTTTTAAAATTGGTGTTCATACATACAGGGGTATTCAATATGGGAGCGATAACATAGTTTTTGCGTTAATATTGCACTTTTGACGTCATTATCGCAGGTTTGACTTTTACACCGTATTCAATTTCAAAGACTTATTGCAGTTTTGAAAAATCTTTGATAAAAAACGGGGATAACTTTTCACCATTGAATAGGTGTCGAAAAAAAGTGCAGAATTGGGGTTTAGGGGTGCAGGCTTAAAAAAAAAAATAGCATGCACCCCTGGGAATGACATTTAAAAAAGAACTGTGTCAAAAAAAGTAAAAAAAAAAAAATAGGGACAAAAAGGGACACCCCAAAAAAATTATTTAAAAATTGGGGTGAAAAAAAAAAAATGGGAAAAAATTGTTTAAGAATAGGGAAATAGGTTCAGGGCTATTCTGCAAGTATGCGGCAGGTGTTTTGAAGAATAGAATTATAGCGGCAGGTGCACAAATGCAGAATTTTTTAAAACTTACTTTAGGGACATAAAAATATGCTAGTACCCATTTTCATGCACCCCAAATTTGATGGGGCCACTTTAAAAAACGAAAAAAATAACCCTTCTTCTGCATCACTTCTTCAATGTCGGGAAAAAAACACCTGCTGCGGCTATTTAAATCCCCGACTTTCAATTAAAGGCTAAAACGGGGGTACCCATAGTGTTCCCCCATGTTTTTACTACTTTAGGGGGGTCTTACAATTTTTTTAAGGAAAAATTCGTAACTTTACACAAATCCAACTTCGGAGTTTCCCGTTTTCGTTAATTTTATATTGACGAAAATAGCGCGTCCGATACTTTAACCAGGTAAAAACTCTGATATGAAACGTTAACTTCGACAGTGAAGTTAACATTTCATATTGAATACCGCTGATAGTATATTTAGGTTGCAATTGCAACATTGTTTTCTTTGATTAATAACATACTGTTGTGATGTCAGTCAGCTTTGTTGCAAAAGGTACTGCTTGGTAGGCTAATCATGTGATAGGACTACATTATAAACAGCCATTATCATGTCAACTTTGGTATAACTCACTGCTAGGTAAATAAAAAACTCATTAGGGAGGGAAGAAGATGGACAATAGGAAGGAAAAGGAGTATGGAAGGAGGCATTGTGGGCAGTAGGAATATGGGAGGTGTGTGGTTGGGATTTAAGGACAGAGGGAGGCATTGTGGGATGCAGGGAAAGTGTGTGAAAGGAGTGTTGGAGAGAGGGACTGTAGAAAGGAAGGAGTATGGAAAGCAATTAGGGATGGATAGATGGAGGAAGTGTGGGAGACATGGAGGTGTGAGTGGGGTGGATGTGAATATGGAGGGTATGTAGAAGAGATTTATGGAGGAAGGGAGCAGGCGTAGGAGGGAGTGAAAGTGGGCAAGAAGTAGGGAGGAAAGGTGGTTGGAATGGAGGATGGGAGTGTATGTGGGAGGGAATGTAAAGGAAAGTTGGTGGGTGGAGAGAGAGGTTATGGGAGGGTGGGAAAAGGATTGGTGGGAGAGAATGTGGGAAGTAGGGTGGGAGGGAGTTAGGAATGGAAGATGGGAAAATCCAACAGAAATATGGAGTCTGGAGGGTGGGTGGAATAGAGGGTGGGATTATAGGTGTCAGGGAGGGATGTGGAATGGGGTAGGGTGTTAGGGATTTAAGGATAGAGGAACAAGGTATGGAATGGAGGGTGTGAGTGTCTGGGAGAGAGTGTGAGTGAGAAAGAAAGTGGGCAGGGGAGGTAAAGGCTCAGGGGGAGGTAGTGGATGAGGGAGGATGGGTGGGAGGGAAGGAAGGAAAAGGATTGGTGTGAGGGAGAAAGTGTGAGTGGGGGGATGGAGGATAGGAAAGTAGGTGGAATTGAAGGTGGCAGGGAGGGGTGGTATTTAAGTGTTTAGAGATGGAGGAAGGAGCAGAAGGGTGGGTGTTTGGGAAAAGAATTGGGGAGGGAGTGTGGGATGAAAGTTTGGAGAGTGGGTAGTTGAAAGTGTCAGAGGGATGGAGAAAGGGACCATGGGTGGGAGGGAGTATGAAATCAAGGGTTGGAATGATGGAGGGAAGGAGTGTGGGTGGAGGGTTTGTGGGAGGCAGGATTGGAGGGATTTAGGGGTAAGTGGAGTGTGCAGTAGAAATAAAGTGTGTGGGGAAAGGAGGTGGGTGGGGCTAATGGAGGTTGGATGTACAAATGTGAGTGTGGAAGGGATGAGGGAATATGGGTGGGATAGTAAGGGTGGTGTACAGAGGAAGTGTTGGTAGGAGTGTGAAAGAGATGAGGGAATGTTCGTGAGAGGGAGAGGAATGGAGACAGAGTATTGGTGGGAGGGATTGTTGTAAGTAGGGTAGAAGGGATTTGTGGATGGAGGGGAGTGGGAAGTAAGAAGGGAAAGAGGGTGGGTGGGAGTATGGAAAGGAGGTTGGAAAGGATTTATGAATGGAGGGAGGGGATATGGGAAAGTAGGCAGGATTGAGTGACAGTGGAAGTGAGGGAGGGCGGCATGAAAAGTGGAAGTGTGGATGGACGGGTGTGTGGGAAAGAAGCAGAAAGAGTGGGAGGGAAATTGTGAAGGAGGGAGTGTAGGAGAGAAGGAAAGTAGGTGGGATGGAAAGTGGATGGGAGAGATAGAGGGAGGGAGTGTTAGCAGGGAGAAATGGATGGATAATTAGATGGATGGAGATGGGTGGTTAGATGGAAACGGGAGGACATATGGATGCATCGCACACCCCTTTTACACTAAATTCCTGGGTCTGACCCTGTATTTGGAACAAGGTTCCAAGGCTGGTCAGACACGGGACATACCCCCTTCAGACTTAAGTATCCTAACCCTACCCTAATCATCCCTCCTCACACCCTAAACCTAACCTCCTCCCTAGTGCCTAACCCTCTCCAACACCGCCCTGCTTACCATTGGGATGCCACTGGTGGTGGAGGCTAGCGCCGGGAATCTGATTGGCATTAGGATTCCGGTGCTGGCATCCTGAGCTGGGATATCAACTACATACCCTTTGGTATACTGAAACGGTCATTGCTTGGTAAACAACTCAGTAAGGTTGGAGGGAAGAATGAGGAGAAATGGGTGAGGGTGGGAGTGTGAGAGGGATTTATTTATGGAGGAAGGAGAAGTGGGTTGGATAGAGTGTCTTGGAGGGAGGGTGTAATGGCAGGAGTGTAGGGAGGTAGGAGTGTGTGAGGGATGGATGGAGTGTGAGTGATGGTGGAAATAAGTGTGGGAGGGACCAAAAATGGGAAGGAGGGTGGGAGTAAGTGATGAAGGGTCAGTGGGATGGAGGTTGGGCGTGTGGGGAGTGTGGAAGGGATGGAAGATGGTAGTGTGGGTGGGAAGAAATTAGGGATGAAGGTAGGAAGTGTGGGAGGGAAAGTTAGTGGTATTGTGGGTGTCAGGGAGTATGGAAGGAAGACAAAATGGACAGGAAGAAAATTTGGTGGAAGTGCATGACAGGGAGCGTGAGAGGGAGGGATGGAGTGTGAGAGGAATTGAGAAATGGAGGGGAGGAGTCCTTAAGGGAGGGAGGTAATGTAGGTGAGTGGGAGGAAGTGTGAGTTGGATGGAGGGAAGGTTTATGTGGGCTTGAAGGTGGGAGAATGGAAGGGATTGCTGAAAGTGTAGGTGGGATGGAAGAGAGGTGACATGAATTAGGAATGGAGCTAGAAAGTGAGGTAGTGTGGGAGAGAGGAAGTGTGGGATTAATAGTTGGATGAATCCCAGAACATTATTTAAAAAAAAATTATTGGGATAAAAACATCAGAGTAACTGCTTGCTAGAAAACTGTAAGTTATCAGCTATAATGTCTCATTTCACAGTGTAAGGCAAGCTTACAGTATGTTAACTTAAATGTTATATGAAAATAACATTGGATGGGTAGAGATACTGTCGACAAATGGTGACCACACTCAAGCCATCCACTGAAATCCAGCCCTCGACCAGGATTCATCCAGGATTCAGCACATCTTTCCAAAAGCTGCCTAATCTCAGACAGCTTGTGTATGGGAATCCCACTCAGCATGGCACTGGCAACGTCACTGTGAGGGTGTCATGGCCAGTCTGGCCCTCTCTGCTGCTCTGCCTGTAATCCACCTCCCCTGAGTAAGTCTTTAAGCTGTGGGTGTGACTAGAGTGATGTGTACTTGATAATTTTAGCTTCTTATTCAGTTAGCCATGAGTTGGAAAAGGTTGAAAAAAATATGTCTTATGAACATAGCTGCTGTTTATGCAGAATATATTAATATCACTATTTTATTTAGCAGCTGTAAATGGTGATTTTGTTGTTCTAAGTTTAACTGTGACCCATCAACAAACTACATCTCACATGTCAGTTGAGTTTTATCACTTCATTAAGGGGGGTATCCACTAGACAATAAAGTTGAACGATTGACCGATAATGATAAAATCATTCGATAATCGTTCAAACATCATTTGAACATCGTTTGCAAATCGTGCAGTAATTGTTTCTAACGATGTACGATGCGCGCTCCCGCTGGTCGTTTGATCGTCTCCTCCATCGACTGAACATACAGGTCAATTTCACTTGATTGCTTACAAATCGTTTACACATCGTTCACGCTGAACGATCAAACGATGAACCACTATCTGCCCACTATAGCTGAAAGCTCTCAATCACAGATTCAAACAACATAGTTTATCGTTAGATCTTTTGCAAATCTTTTGCACATTGTTCAGAGTGGAAGATCAAATTTCAGGGGAAACTTCAAGGGAAAATCGTTAAGAGGTTGGACAGGGATAAAATCGTCTAGTTAGACTGATCATTTGGCAGGCTATATCATAAACAGCCCTTGTGATGTCAGCTTTATTGTAAACATTGTTGGTTAGGCTAATCATGTGACAAGCTTACATCATAAACAGACATTGTGATGTGAATCAGTTTTGTTGTAAGTGTAACTGCTTTGTCGGTTGATCATGTAACACTGTTACATTATAAAGAGCCTTTGTGATGACAGTCAGCTTTGTTCTAAAAGTCATTGCTTGGTGGGTTATTATGCGACAAGCCTGCATCATAAACAGCTGTTATGACGTCAGTCATCTTTTGATATAAAAGTAATTGCTAGGATGCCGATCATTGTGTAAGGCCTACATCATAAATCATTTGACATGTCATTAGTTTTTTATTTATAAAAGTAATTACTTGGTGGGCTGATCATGTACAAGTTTACTTCATAATATACCAAAGATGACATCAAAATGGCTTAACAGTCACTGCTTGATAAAAAAAAAAATGGACAGGAGAGAGGGAGTGTAGGTGGGAGGGTGATAGGGATGGAGAGACTAAGTGTAATAGGAAGAAGTGGGCTGGAGTGAGGCAGTATGGGAGGGTGACATGGAGGGATAGTGTCACTTTACAGACTGTACAGTGTAACACAGCAGAAAGGAGCTTTATCTTCATCCACTTTATCTATCTCCAAGGTTTAGTACATAGATCCCTAAATAATACCTAAGACACTAAGTGAATTTGTGTGCAGCTACGATGCGAATAAGATGCAAAATTCAGGAAAAAGTATGAAAGTACTGGAGTTGCTACCTGTGGTGGAGCAAAGTGTCTTGTGCCACATATTGCAAAAACACCAGGTTAATGAGAACACATCTGTAACGTCAGACCTTATTAGGAATATAAATCCAACAGCAGCAACCACATGAAAAAGAGAGGAATTTGCCAATGCCACACAATAGGAATAAATAACGCTGGTGGTTGTGCTTGGTGTGTAAATAGACCAAACCTTATATTAGAACATCATTTATTACACAGTATAACATAAAATTAATTAAACTGTTAAAATTAACCATAAATAGCTTCAAAATGTAGATATGGTGAAAATATATTACAAAAAAAGCGCTCAAGTGAAAAAAATATATAAACTAGCAACAGCTGTTATGTAGTATTACGTCTCCAGTGCATATAATGGTTTTAAAACACACTGTCTCAAGTATATCCAATATTAAGAGTTCACATACCCTATATCATAGTGCAAAAACCATAGCCAGCTTTGCCTGTATGTGTAGTGAAATGTATGGTAGGAATTGAGCATTTTACATTGCAATTAGTCTAGCTCTCGTCCCTTTGTTATATTGATGGTCTGTACCAGTAAAGAGTTCTTTATTATAATAAAGCCCAGAGTGGAGATTAATCTAGTCTTGCAGAAGATCAGGGGTGTATCTAGGGGCCTGCGTACCCCTGGCAAAATAAGGGACTGCCACGCCACCCTCCCCCCCCTTCTTCTATGACTGTGAAGCAGCTGTGGGGTGGATAGAGCTGGCTTCAGCAGCAGCCCACACTGGAGGGGGGGTCTGGGACAGTGCTGCAGCATACACTGCTGTGGAGTGGAGGGGGCTGGCTGCAGCGGCAGCCCATACTGCAGGGGTGGGAGAGGGGGGTTGGAGGTGGCTGCTGCGATAGTGAAGCAGCTCACACTGCTGTGAGGTGGACGGGTTTCTACAGCAGCAGTGCTGAAGCTGCACAATGGCAGTACACACATCATAGGGCGGAGCTTGATAGAGGTGAAGAGCAGGATTGGAAATTAAGCCGATCTGCAGTTTTGACTGGTCCGGTCTCACCTAATCCAAGCACTGCTGTTATTAAACAGGCGGCTGTGCGGGTAGCGATCGCCCCCTCCACTTCTCTTCCCTCCCTCATCGTCGTGTTAACAGATCAGCAGCAAAACTTTTGACAGGCAGTACCAGTCGCGGGTGGCACCACCGGCAACCCCCCTTCGCCGGGCGCCCCTGCCAAGTGCCATTCTGGCCAATAGGAAGATACGCCCCTGCACAGCCGTAACTAGACTTTTTGGTGCCCTGTGCCAGAAAGACCATTGGCGCCCCCTCATTTTTCAAAGGGACAAAATGCACCCCCCAAAAAAGGGCCATGGCTTCATTGGGAAGGGCCAGGGAAGAGATAGGGGAGGCCAGGAGATGCTGGGGATTAAACAAGAGGAAGCTACAAGTAAGAATGATAGTAAACAGAAATTTGACATGCCCAAACAGCGCCCCCTGCCCTGTGCAATGGCACCGGCCGCACTACCCTAGCTACGGCCCTACGCCCCTGCAGACGATTCATGGAGCCACTTGACTCACTGAATGGTACCGATGATCAAGCTGGACTGGATGTTCCTGGGAGTGGGTTAGGAAACAAGTGGACAACTTCACAGAATAATCAATTCAAAAAGGCACTCTGGAACAAATATGATCGAGCCACCCAATGGACAGTGAGAGATTAACAGAATAGATTCCAAAAGGTGTCATTTAGGACTACCGTCTGAGTGATTCCAGCATTTGTCCTTATTGAAAGTAAAACTAAATGTGTATTAAATGTCTAAGTAGGGAAACAGCAGTTTTACAAATTACCTAGTAATTATCTCTGCCCCTTCTGCCGCTTTGTAAACTCTCTGCTGGTATGGTTCCTAAATATCCTTTACTTGGGCTGTAGGAAACGTCTGCCTCTAAAGCACTCTCCAAAGTTGATCTTGCTAAAAAAGCTACACTGTATTTCATGTTACAGCTGCCTTTTCTATACAATTAATCTTCACCCAAAAGTGTGGGAGGGAGGAGAAACTGGCAGAAAGGATAGAGGAAGAAAAAAAAAAAAAAGAGCAATAGGATACTATTGTGTCTTTGATAAGAATAGAAAAATATTGAAGCAAGAAAATGAAAGGGGCTGCATAGCATGAAATACTTGACAAGGGGAATGTAAGGTGACAGTCATCTTCTGTCTGCAGCAAACCTGACCCGCAAAGAAACGACCATTGCTATTACAATTAGATCCTGTGAGAAGCTGGAACTCCTCTGCTGAAGGGAGTTTAACAAATTGCTCTTTCCAAATTTAAAGGGGCACATCCACTAGCAGACCAAAAAACGACAGCACAATTACAACATTGTAATTGTGCAGTCGTTTCACAGGCTGTGTGGTGCCTACACTGATCATTCAGTCGTTCAGTGTAGGCACATCATCGCCTAACATGCTCAGCCTGACGTTATCATCAGGTTGACCAGCTTGTTCGGCCGATAATTGATGTCAGAAACGCCCAGCGGGAGAGCGCATCACTGGTCGTTTCCGACATTAATGTGCACGATTCATGAATGACTGAACGATAACGATATAGTTATCGTTCAATCGCTCATAGAAATCGGCAAGTGGATGTGCGCCTTAAGACCTAAATATTACCTGTTAGTTTGCTTAAGTACGAGTAGAATCTCTTCTGGTTCACCATCTATTTGTGTAAGCACTCCTTCTTGTCTCCACACCCACCTCTACCTTTCATGGACTTCCCGTTCCCACCGGGATCCATCAATACTCTGTCCTTAATGCTCCTCTTTCTCTATACATCTTCCTTCAGTGAACTCATCAGCAGCTTTGGCCTCAGTTACCACCTTTATATTGATGTAACCAAAATTCACCTTTCTTCTCCTGATCTCTCCCTCTCCTGTCAGTCGGCTGTAACCTCCTGAATGTCACAAATATTCCTGAAACTCAATATTTCTAAAACCAAACTAATGGTTTCTTACCCAGTGCCCTCTTCTACCTCCACCCTCTCAGTTTAGAACATCCCCCACTCCTATGCTCTCCAAGTTTATTATCTAGGTGTCATTATTACTGGGTAGATTTATCAAATCTTGGAAATAAAGCACCAACCAATCAGCTACTGTCATTTTATAGACTGTGCTAGAAAAATGGCAGTTAGGGCTTATTGGTTGACACTTTATCTCTCTCCAAGGCTTAGTACATAGACCCCTTTATCTTTCTCCAAGATTTGATAAATCTCCCCCTAAGCCTGCTCTTTCCTCCCCCACCCACTTCCAGTTCCTCTCCCAATCTTTTGATTTCCACCTCTGTATTATTTCCAAGGTCCATCTCACCAAGGTGTGTCATGTTAAATCAAATTCTAATGTGCCATTGATGTGGCAGGTCAGTAAAATATTCTAAATATTTTAAAAACAGACAGAAGCATATTGTTTGGAATAGACTTTACTGCGCCAGAAATGGTCTTCAAAATATTTTCATTCAAGTCAAAATGAACAAATGAATTCTGTCATGAAACAAAATATAATATTTACCTGATTTTTTTTCTTTAAAGTATAGATTGTAGAATTTTTATATATATATTTTTTTTATAGTACAATTACCATAGAAAATAATAGGTACATTAGACAACATGTCAAATCACACAGCATAACAGTCATTTAATTTATAATTAAACTAATATAATCTCCCAGCTCTTCAGTTACGAAGATCCAGCAACGGCCATTTACAAAAGTAGTCCAATGTCACCAGGTCACTAAGGGGTTGATGGTGGGGAGCCTTTAAGGCTGCTGAGTGCTGCATGAATTCGGAAGTGCAACCTGGATTCCATGGAGTAGTCTTTATAATTGTGCCTGTATGATAAAAAAAAATATTAGAAATATTCCCTTTTGTCACAGATCTAGCTCTTATAGCAGCACCCAAAGCAGATCAAACATCATCTCACACTGATCAACAAATCACTTATTGGTACTTAAAAAGGTCATGGCCTTGTCCAAATGGCAGTAGTCATATTCAAATGTTTTATTCAGGTCAGTAGTGTGGCCTCATTTCCACAATCAGGAATACTGGCAGGTACATGATGGCGCATGGTTCTTTTTCACTGTACAATGGCCTATAATCTGTGTTAGAAAAAATGTAATGTGAACTACACATTTAAATTTTGTGTCCATTTGGAAACACCATTTGTCCACTAGGTTTCCAAAAGAGCCTTAAACAGCATATACATTTCATGCACTCATGTATACGAGCTCAGACATATAATAGGGATGATAGTAAATAGCCACAGATTACAGCATAGCACAAGTGACTGGCCACTGAGGGAAAAAAAACACAATTAAAGAACAATTGCAGATATGAGAATAACATTTCAAACTTATTTTGCTAATTTTTATCCAAACAAAAAAAAGATTATAAACCAGGTGTTTCTAAAAATAGTGAGCATATTACACACACAAATTGGTATTTTAGGTCAGATGTAAAGTGACTTGCTGATCAGACAAGTGGTAAAACCTACACAGTGCTCAGCTGTAATACATTCACAAATTGGCCTCAGTGAGTTTAATAGTGCAGGCATTTATATCCTCCCTTTCTAAAGGTAGGTTGTATATGTCAGACATCAAACTGCAAAATATTTCACCATTCCAATCAAATATATTGACAGGCTGATCTCCATTTACTACTTCTAATGTAAAAGATATAGAGATAACCACACTTACTTTGCAGTTTCAATGAACCGTATGGCTTTATCGGTGTAACCTTGCTCTTTGTATAGAAGTCCCAGCTCAAAGTAGGTAAACGGCAGTAAGTAGTGGTCATACTTGAGCCTCTTTTCACTGAAAAGTCAGACACAAAAGTTCTAGTTATTTGAGAAGAGATTTGCTGTATATTTCATACACCTAAATAGACAACGTCAGGGAAAGTAGTTGAAGTTAAGGAGTAGGGGTAATATATGAGCTACTATATATTTAAATTAAAAATGAAAACAACCAGACAATATTTGCTTTTCTCAATGTACTCCAACTAGTAAAGGATTATAGTTTAGGTTTGTAATATTAATGTTAAAAGACAAAACAAATCATAAAAAAGTGTGACACTATATGTGCCACGACATCAAAGCTTGGGAAACACTGCTATACTATGTATACAGACAAAATAGAATACAAGTGTTTTATGAAAATCAATATGTAAAATGCATTTTATATTAGCACATACCTCTGTGTCACCTGATTGAAGCAAAGCTCAGCCTGTAATAATCTACCCAGATGTTTTAAGCAAAGACCCTTCAGCAACTGGACAAGGCACTGATCATCTCCAAAGTATTCAGTTGGATCTGAAAATGAAATAAAGTTAGCCACTGGTCTTAGTTTTCAAGAGGATCTAATACAGTTGTATGTGTAAGATCAACACAGAACCCCAATGTCACTCCAACCTATAACTATGAAAGAGGGTCCATAATAATTACCAAAGATTCAAGCTACAGTATCCATCCGTTTTTTCCATTTTTGTTTTCTCTTTTTAAGTGAAAGAATACACTCAAGACGAACTTAAAAAGACCATTAAAATCCAGGATTGCAATTCTGGGCTCCAACAATGGGTACTTGAGTTGGGACGATAATACATACATACAGTATAAACATGTACATACACACGGCTCATATTTCCCCTAATTCCATTTTTACAGCAGAATTACACTTCAAACTGAACAATGCACTGGGAGAATATATGTATATTGGACCAGATTTTCGCTGCTCCCGAGCACAAAACGTGATCTAAATGGGTATCTATAGCTGTTGTGCCTCGACATTACCTAAATTTAATTTTCATCAGTCTCCCCCCCCCTTCTCATTTGTTTTCTCTTATTTATGTTTCAAGACAAAATGGTTTCACTATAATTGTTGGGTACAGGGCAAGGTCACCAGGTAAAGTGGAGGGGGAGGTCCTAACCCTATGGAATTCAGAGAGGGTAAATAAATTCCCAGGAAGCACAATTTCACAGCTACAGTACCCAGCGGTTGATTTTTAAAGTTTATCTGTCGCTAAATCAAATAGGAATATGTGCGGCACTGCAGCTTTGCGTTCAATGCATTCTGTGATTGAAGAGATGCTGCTGCAGGATAGGGATAGTGCCTCAGTGTGCATGCACGGAATATCGATTGATTCCTGCATCAATGTAGATTATCAATACGGGTCCTTCAATTGTCCATCCCTACTCCCAAATGACCACACGCATCCCTAGTAGACAGACAGAGTTGACATATCTATTGTTTTAAAGGGAGCTCCATTCATGATTCCAATCCCCGTTTTCTGGCAGCTATGGGATCGCTCCCTTTGTAAACTACAGGAGCTGGTTTTGTAGCCAGACATCAGAAAGTGACCGGAGTAGCAGCTATGTCCCAAACCAGCGCAGCAAGTGTGATGGTGGGTAGAGGTGTAACTAGAACTTGGTGGGCCCTAGACCAAAATTTTCAAGGGGGGGCTCCAATGCTTTTAAAGACAGATAACATTCTCAGGAGCATTTGTTCCTTTTATGTCCCATAGTAGCGCCCTAGTGGTAATAGTGTTGTGCACTTTATGGTTGTAGTGAGGGACGGATGAGTGAAAGTAGAGCATGCAATATGTGGTACAAATACTAAGTATTGTGTCAAATTCTGATAATAGTAAAATATATGGTAGGGTAAACGGTCAGGTGTTAGATGCCGGTATTCGCTTATATTTGTATCTGGTCCTCACACTGTACAATACGGATTCAATGTGAATCTGCATAAGCAACTGCCCTAGTAGAAATGAGGTAATGTCACATTGAGAGATTAGCAGCATTATATAATATATGTATCCAATCAACATGAGCAAGTATACAACTTTATTTTATCAACATAAAATGACCCTTTATACTGTACATACTTGTTTCATTTTGTAAAGCAGTTTCGGCTTTTTCAATAGTAACCAGCAAACTTTCTGTGAGGTCAGACCTTCTCCCGACTATTGCAAAGCCATTCCACACGTACATCATTTCCTGAAACACAAGGTGGTGGGGAAAACAAACACTATCATATTCAGCATTACATTTACTCAACAAATATGCAATGCCTTGGACATTATGAAAGGGAAGCCACCAGACAGAGCGTTCTTTGCCTTAAACCCTGTACCTGGCCATCTTTGTCAAGGCGGTAAGGCACATATAAAACCAGTATCATCACATAAGGAGAGGTTGGAAAGACCACATCATTAAGTTCACTCAAAGAAACCATATAAGATATTTACATGAACAACCTCACAGAAGCTGACTTTTTCCATTCTCTAATTGCCACAAGTGCTTTAAAACAATAGTAGCTGTGTATTTGCTCTAATTCCATTAATCTCTATGTGCATTAGTAGGTTTCAATTCTAGAGGGAAACAAGGAGTTTGGATTAAAGATTTACAGTGATAAAACAAAAGACCTGTATAGGGAAATCCAAGACATACAGTAGAAGTACTTCATTGATGGATTATTCTTTCAAGTTTGTTTCAGAATTACTTTCTACATTGTGAAATAAACCAATCAATGAAATGCAGGAGCAGATATACAGCCTGTGCAGCAGAACAAGGGTTCCAGCTGATAAGGTGCCTAAAAGGGCTGGAGCAAGTATCCAATGTAGTTTTTCCTTCTTGGTTCTCTGGAATTATATGCAACCGAAATAATTTATCATCCGCGCAGGAACAAATGGACCTGCCCTTTATACCTTCATTATTGTATACTCACCTCTTCATTTTAGGGAGTGCTAGAACAGTTTAGCTTATCCTAAACAGACAAGAGACCATCTTATATTATCCTAAACATACAAAAGAAAAAAAAAAGATTCTTATTTGTAGGCACTAAAAGCAAACACTAAAATTATAATAAAGTATAACTCTTTATTATTGTTATTCAAGGTAATCCTTCCAAACTATTAGTTTCCTTAACAATATATTGGATTCAAATTGAAAGTACACAGATGTGTCCTCATACATCTAGCCTCAATATGCCATGCAGTGCGCGATGCCTAGAGTGAGTGAGCCGCCAGGTCCCATGCAACTCTGCTAGCGTCGGGTGTTTTTTTTTGCCAAAAATGCGTACTTTGGTGCAACCTAGTCGCATTGCATTACGACTAGGACGCACCAGAAGGGGAGCCGACGGATTGGTAGCCGACGGTCTAAATCCCGACCACCGGCTTCCAGACGTTCTAATCCCGGCGTGGTACTAATGACAGGCGTCTAAATCTAGATGCCTGTCATTAACCAGACGCCGGAAGACCAACGCCCGGCATCCCGATCGAAGAGATGCCGGGGCGTGGAGGGTTAGGTTTAGGACTCCCGGGGGGACTTAGGGTTAGGCACCCCCCAGGAGGTTGGGGTTAGGCTAGGGGAAGGGAGGGTTAGGGTTAGGCACCCCCGTGTGGGAGGTTAGGGTTAGGCACCCCACCAGGGGACTTCGGTTTAGATGGCGGGGAAGGGGGGGTTAGGTTTAGGCACTTGGGGGGGAGGTTTGGGATAGGCACCCCTAAGGGAGGGTTAGGGGGGGGAATTAGGTTAGCGATACTTACCTTAGGGACAATCGGGATTTTCACCCTTGCCGGGCTGCTGCTGTCGGGATTTGATCCGCCGGACATGCGTCTGGCGGTAATGCCTACTACACCCACCAGAAGACTGCACTGCTTAATTTCATATGTGACACTCGTGTACCTGCGTGCGCCTGAGTCTGTAAATGAAGCACAACGGAACTAGGTGTGGAAAAAAGCCGCAGCACGGTAGCACTTCGTATATAGAGTCAGAGACTCAGTGGCACACAGATATAAAAGTGATGCAATTACAAATGAATCAGAAAAGTCTCCTGGTGCGTCCTAGTCGCATTGCAGCTAAGACATTTTTGGCATAAAAAGACGCCTGGTGCTAGCAGAGTCTCACAGGACCTGGCACACTCAGAGGGGCTGTTTGATGCAACTGCTGCAAAGATTTTTGAGGACACAATTGTAGTGTGAATAGAAATTTGTAAAAAAAAAAAAAAAGACCCAGTTAGGAATTCTATTAACTGCCTGGTTTACCCCATGGCCAATTACTCATGTGGGCCAATTAAATTAGTGGGGTTTACCCAGCCCGTTAAACCACAGAGGTGCAGTTTTCCTTGCAGCTTCAGGAGCTGCGAGAAGAAGTCTACAAGAAAAAGCCCCCCTTTGGGGTTTAACTCACAGGAAAAACCCATTGATTCCGCACTTTACATAGAAACAATGGGTTAACACGCTTAAACCCCTGGTTTACCGAGTTGTGAAATTGCTATTTAACCGAAGAGCATTTTCCCGCGTGGCGCGGTCAATTAGCTGCGGGGCATAGTGCACGGCTAATTGAATTCTACCAAAAATAAATTGTCTAAAGTATCAATATTATTAGACATCGTAGTAAGTCCTAAGTGTTTATAACAATCACTGTACTAGGAATTGAGTCACCACTAATTGTATCAGAACAATGCAATTAGCAGCTAGTTAGTAGAGCAGTGAGTGTGTACTCACCACCAGTTTATTGCTTACTATGTTGTATAATTCCACAACTGAATATTAGTAATAATCCAGCGTTCGGCGGTAGAGCAACATATTTCATTGATATGCACAGGCTGATCATCGATAAGAAAAGCAGCATTAGATGGAAAGCTTTTACTTCCAACCTCAGGCATTAGCTCTTTGGAAAATGTAATCAGATGTAAACAAGCGCATGCTATGTAATTAAAAGCTAAAAATCATTAGGGGGCATATTTATCACAATATATGTACCAGTACCACCCAGATGTATGTACATGGGGCCACAGCAGAAATTTCCATTACAAAAGCAGCCCCCTGCTAAAATGCAGATGTGGGGTTTAATATCAAGAATAATCGCCAGAAATTATATTTTCTGAACTATGTGTAATGAAGCAGCTGCATTTGATGTCCTTTAATTGACCTGTGTGTGTCCAGAGGGGATGATGGATACTCTGCGCTTTACGACTGATACACCCTTTGAAGCCAGCCACACCGGGAAGAGGGGTTGATAACGATCTATGTCAAGTTCTGCGATTTGAGGAATGTTTATATAACTGTGTCTTGTCTCTTAAACAGAGTTATGGGTCCTTTGACCAGTTGAGGAAAATGTGAAATTGTCTGGTGTTATTTGAAGAGTAGAATGTGCATAAGTCACATAATCTATTAATAGCTGGCATTGGAAAAGTTAATCAGAAAGGTGGGGGCTAGGAGGGCTCCTGCAGGACCATAAGAGTGCAGCTATCCCAAAACAGTTTGCCACTCACTGGGGATCAGACAGAAGTTCAGTGAGTGCACCAGGATATTCTTGTGGGTGAAATCCCCCACCTCATCAGCAGTGCTAAATACTTTATTGTAAGTTGTCTTAGAAATATTTGCATTATAATCTGTTTGTCATTTTATTAATATTTTTGTAACTAAACCGTGAAAATATTTTTTGGATTAAACAGATTTAATCTATCATATTCTCTGTGATGCTTATTGAACTTGCGAGCCTCGAGGCCTATGCTACATATCTGTGTGTAATTTCTTAATACTCTGTTCGGAGATCTCAGAACTCCAGAAAAATCTGCGTGGTGGCAGAAGAATCCTGTATTTTGGTAAGTAACCGAGGTGTGCCGGTTTGACGACCAGCTGATCCAGATTGTTGTATCTGTGAGTCAGCCTGGGTTCGTGACAGCCAAATTTGATTGATGAATATCACATGTGGTTCTCTTTTAAACAAACAATACATTTGCTTCAAGGCAAGAAACTATTCTTAAAATGTATTTATATGATACTAGCAAATTCTGTTGTGCTTTACAATTGGGAATCCTGATAATTTAAGACAAAGATTGGTATACAGAGTAATTTTTTTCTCAAGAATGTGACACAGATGTGAGAAAGGCAATAGAATAGAAATGTGATTATACCAACAAGAAAGGAATGAACATAACAACTCCAACATGGATGTAAGTGCATAGATTGTCAAACCAAGCACCGCGATTGTGCACATAAAGTTGAATAAGCAATAATATATGGCATATAAGATATAATATATTTACAAATTTTAAACTATTTTGAGGTTTTACAGTGAACATTAACACTGACTGGATGCGGAGGCTCCATCTTGAGCATATGGTCACCTTTGGTTTAAATGATTATCTCACTTTTCACATGTGGGTCAATTTTAATCAAATTATTTTGCAAAAAAAAAAAGGTCTGTAAGGATTATATTTTCTTTTGTATATTTCGGTTTTCTGGAATTAGCCTGCTGAAATGATTGTTCTTGCCGGTTGATGGATAAAACAGCCTAACCATAAGACAATGTACCAATTACCAAACTCACAGTTAAAGGTTACTTATGTCGTACAGTATTGGTCTTACCAAGAGTGGCAGAGTCAGTTTGACGGGATTAGCAGCTGCATATCTTCGAGACTTCCTAACTGCAAATTTTTCTGTTGGGATGGACTTCCCAGCAATTCTTTGTTTCAAACCTTCTACTTGCCTGAAACCAAAAATAATACGCTGAAAATAAGCAGCCATTCAAACAGGACATACAAAACCGCATTATCACACACAGAGATATAACTACACATGTTGCATTAAGCTCTGCGGTGGGTAAAGATGCATAGTTATTATACTATCACAGTATTTTCATCTTAAAAGGAATCCAAACCTTATTGTGATTAAGTTAAGGCAACCGCCTACCTTATTCTCAATGTTAGGAGAGCATGGAAGTAACCAGTTTAAAGAGAGCCTGTTTTTTAGAATGTCCTATGTATTTCAGCAAGGAGAACGGTAAATAGAGAACATTGGCTGGAGGGATTGCAGCGCATTGAAGCAGCAGCACTGCTCCAAAGGGAGACTCTCCTCTTGGAATCTCACTGTCTGCCTTGGGACAGTGCTGGGAACACATGCAAAACTGTCAGAGAGACCCAATAGAATAAGCAGAGCAAGATCTGGTGCAATGTATAGCATATACTCTTACGTTAAAGCTTCCTTCCACTAGTTTCTACTAACAGCAACTATTAGTCAGTTTCAAATCATATTTTCATATGAACAATTTGTTAGAAATATTTCTCCAATCAAAACCTCTATACCAATCTACTTGGTGCATATGGTTATTGTTTTTCTTAAAAACTTTCCCTATATGGAAACCTTTAATCTGATTATAGTACAGTCTAATGCTGGCCACACATTATCCGATTATTGCAATGATAATCGGGTAATGTGTGGGAGCAAACAATCATCGTCTGTTCGTTCCCAAAGAACAGCTGAAAATGGTCATTCAGACATGTTTGAGCTCATCAGTTTATCTGATCGATTATCATTTCCGTGTAGGGGGAAAGTTGGACAATTCCCCCTCCACTAAATTATTTCCTGTCAGAAGTAGGTGGACACAGTGTCTACTTCTGCATGTAAAAAAATAAATAATTGAAAAAAAAAAAAAAGGTGATGCCATGTCCCCCCTGATTTCAGGGTAACCAGCACTGGTTTTGCCACCTGGACTGGTGGAACCATCAAGGGGGTCCAGGTCAGCTGACACCAGGGCTGGCTTTCCCTGGAGAAGCAGGCACGTAAAAATGAGCAAGCTGAGACATATAGTTCACCAAAGAAAAATGGAAACTACCACAGATAAAATTTAATATACACAAATGTTATTCAGACAAAGACACAATTTTACTTTAAGCCAAAAAAAATTAACCAGACTACATGTGTTATTTTGGACCACTTCAGGATAACCTAACATAACTTAAAAGAAAGCTTAAAGTAAATTTTTATCTTGGTTTTATTTATTGATGTATTTCAAATTAAACAGCATTTTTTTGGGGGGGTGAACTACAGTGCCAATCTGTCCCTGCTGTCTGGATAAGCTGGGATGTGGCTATCCAAGTGCCCGCTTGCCCTGGCAGCCTGTTTGGCAAACAGACCATGCTGGAACTTGTAGTCCCCCAAAGACTAAATGTATTACATCTATTAACCATTTATTACCCAAAGCCCCGGAAGCAAGAGGCTGCACGGTGCTATTGGCACCAAGGCTGGTAATACCCAGGAACGAGTTTGGATCATAGAGTGGGTACCCCAACACTGAGTACTTCCTCTATGATTCACCCAGCTCAGATTGGCAAAGCCCAGTGCTGGTTATCCTGACATCAGAGGGGACTCATGTTCATTTTTGCCCTGATTTCTGGATGACCAGCACTGGGCTGAAATTCAGTGCTGGTTAAATAGTGGGGTGTCCCCCACACTTTATTTCTTTTCAGTTTTTACATGACATCACAAAATCATCACTCAGTTGAATAAAAGTTGGCTGATCTGATAAAAAAGTTGGTTAGATGTGTGGAGTACATTTCATGATTGCTTCATTGCTCAGACAAGTTGGATAGATAGTTGGAAGTTGGTTGGATATGTGGCCAGCCTGACAATAACAGTGGTGGGCACTGCTAATGTATTTGGCCCTCATTTTTGTCCACTTTCCCTCTTGTATTCTCCTCCAACCGCCGCCTCACCACCGCCCTGGAAACTTCCTCTCATGCCTACCACCAAGATGTGGCTAGATGCCCCACTACTCTGGATTGGTAGAGAGTCTGACTTGCAGAGGGAGTGAGTTCCAATCTGCCCAACTTTAAGCAAGCCCTTAAAAACTTACCTTTTTATCAAAGCTTACCAGCCCCCTCATTACTTGACACATTCCTTTTCCCATCTCCCATTTATGCTTCACCCTCCAACTGTTCAGTCCTTCCCCTTAGCAGAGAGTTCTCACTGGCAGTGCCCTTATATCATTTCCAAAAAGATGCTAATACATAAAGAAACCAACACTAACCTGAACAAGGCAACTACATCTTCTCCTGTGCCTTTCACAGCATCTTCAGGCAGCATGCTAAGTATTGCTGCTTTTTGGAATACATAAGTTGCCTAAAATCAGAGATAGAGTGATTATTACAAGTAATGTCATTCCATGCAGCTATAAATGAAACATAAAAGGTGTTTTTTCTAAACCTTTCAGTAGAGCACCCTCCACCTTTGCCATATAAAATCATAGTAAATGTACAGTTGTGTCCTTTGTTATAGCAAGGATATGTGTTTTATTTAGTTTAGTTTGTGAGATAACTTACTGCAGTGCGCACTGCTGAAAACTATTTGAAAGAAACATAGGTCTGACAGCTAAAAGTTTTAAAGAGATAGCTTTTAGAAACTTCTATTAATGGGAACGATTCAATTAAAAGCTAAGTGAATAGCACCAGAAATGAGCTCCCGGAGCTATTCAATCCATCGCGATGTTAGGTCGAGGAAGGCTCTTTCTCGTGCCATAAACAGGGTGTTTAGGAGCGAGAACGGGCATTGTCCGACTAAACTTCCCAGCACGATGCTGTTTTCCCGGCACTAAGGGAAGAAACAGCATTGCGCCTGGACTTTTGTCGCATTTCTGCTCGCATCCCCGGAGGGATGCGAGAAGAAATCCTAGTCGGGCTTAACAGCGCATATGAATTGAATAGCTCCGGGAGCTGATTCCCGGCGATATTCACTTTGCGTTGAATAGAATCGTGCCCAATGACTTAAATCTATTTAGCAAAAGGACCTGTTCTAACGAAAATGTCAGTGTCGCACCACCCTAGTACCGGCCCTGCTGAATAGTACCTGAAAATGTCACTAATGCAATGGAATAAAACACACATCTGAGTAATAAGATACAGAATGATTGTAGTACCTTTGACCACTTGCTTTCCTTGCACAGCAGGTCAGCATAGTGGTACGCCTGCAGCCAGTCTTGCTGAAAAGAATAGCTCCACATCATCTCCCAGTAACAGAGGTGGTGGATCTGCTTCCATTCCTGCTGAGCAAGAATGCATTGCTGGAAGGTTGTCTGTGCCTGCACAATAATTAAAGCAGAGAAATGTGGTACAGGTATGTTGAGGTGTTGTAGGGATGGAAAATTATTTTTTTTTTAATTTTCAGATAGTATATAAACACTTAAAAAACACAATAAAATGTACCCCCATATAATCTGAATACATTTATTGCTGAAATACACTTCCTATCATTTTTTCATTTAGAAATAAGTTGTAAAATGAATCCTCTTATGGCCACTAACAGCCTCCTACAGTCCTAGCCACCGGCTATATTACAGTATTTACCCCTTTTAGGCAGCCTAGGATGGCTTTCCCACTCGTTCATGCATGCAATGGAAAACGAACTCATGACACCCACAAACTGACATTTGAAATGCACAATTTGTTGTGAAATTACTGGTAAAGGTAATACGTGAAGTGTGCACATTATTAACGTGGGAGGACATATTGCAGAACTCACATCTGACTGCATCCAGGTGAGGTTGTAAACATACAACAAAATGCATCAGTGTATTTCCAAGATACTACCAGTGGGACCTAGCTCCTATTTACATCATGCAATCAATGGATACCTGTGTTTTAAACATCAACCATCAACGTTTGGATATTTGATTTAACAATCCAGGATAACATCTCTAGTAGACAGTTTCTAGCGCTAAAATGGACTTGCTAAGAATACTCCACAATCACATCACAGACTGGTAACATCATTCTGACTTCAGTGTTACCTGTTCAAAGTTTCCTTTGAGTATTTCTATTCGAGCAGCGTAGAACAGAATTAGAGAGCCCTGGGAAGAGAGAAAATAATTCACATGCATAAGTTTACTTTATTTATAATGTTAAGAAACACAGTTAAGGACGTTTAAGACCACCTACATTTGGGAATTTCTTGAGGTAGGGTTCAATAAGTGCATCTGCTTCTTGGAGATTACCTTCCCCTGTACCTAGAAATACAGTTGTACACTCAAGATTTTATTTCTGAACATATAAAAGAACATAAAGATACCCAAGTGCAACTGTGATCACATAATGGAAATCAAGGGGACAACAAACTAATCAATAAGTGGGGTATATTTATAATACCTATCCCAAAGAGTATGAATTGGATAAGAAGGCAAATGAATGATCTATCGGAGCACACAGTGCATGTGTGAGTGCACATTTCCGGTTTCATTCTATGAATAACACTTCCAGAACTATAATTCCCCCTATAAACTTTATTTTCCGATCGCTCTTTACACTATATGATCCTAATGGTATGAATGTTTTTTTTCATTTATATAAAATATGAGATATGGTAAGAACTTACCCTTGTTATCTCTATTTCTACGAAGTCCATAGGATTCCACAGGATACCTTGGGGTATAGGTGTGACGTCAGTCGCAGGGCACCAAAGAGTTAAGCTTTCAGCCTCCCAGGATGCACTAGGTCCCCCTCCTATACCACGCCCCCGAGCCAAGGCACCTCAGTTAGTTACCAAGCCATAGGCCGGAGGAGGAGAAGGAAGAGAGAGAACAAAGATCTGGACACATACAAGAATCACATTCTCACCAGAGGGAGACGGAAAACCGGTGACCAGAGCAAAGCCCATCTGCAGCACAGGTGCGACAGGGCGGGATTCCTGTGGAACCCTATGGACTTCGTAGAAATAGAGATAACAAGGGTAAGTTCTTACCATATCTCATATTTTCTACTTCAGGGTCCATAGGGTATCCACAGGATACCTTGGGGATGTCCCAAAGCAGTATCCTTTAAGGGTGGGGACGCTCCTGTGCAGATAGGAGAATCCGTCGCCCGAAGGAAGCATCCTGAGAGGCGAAGGTGTCAAACCTGTAATACCTCACGAAGGTATGGACAGAGGACCACGTAGCAGTCTTGCAGATCTGAACTGCAGAGGCACCACGTCGAGCTGCCCACGAAGGACCCACAGACCTAGTAGAATGAGCCTTCAGAGAAGGAGGAACCGGTAGGCCTTCATGAAGATAAGCTTCAGAAATAGCCATACGGATCCAGGCTGCCAAAGTTTGCTTTGAAGCAGGCCAACCCTTTTACGGAAGCCATAGAGGACAAACAAAGCGTCCGACTTCCTAAATGAAGAAGTGCGGTCAACATAAGTCCTTAAGGCCCGCACAACATCCAAAGAGGCCTCACCCACGGAAAGACCCGGTGAGTTAAAGGCCGGAACAACGATTTCCTCGTTAACATGAAACTGGGAAACAACTTTGGGAAGAAACTCGGGCCGAGTGCGGAGTACTGCCCTGTTCCCATGAAAAACCAAGAAAGGGGGTCTACAAGAAAGAGCCCCTAACTCAGAAACACGTCTGGCCGAAGCAATAGCCAGAAGGAAAACAGTCTTAGCTGTTAGCCATTTAAGATCCACTGATCCCAGTGGTTCAAACGGCGGTCCTTGGAGAGCCCTCAGGACCACAGCCAAATCCCAAGGCGCCACAGGTGGAACAAAGGGCGGCTGAATGCGAACAACACCTTGCATAAAGGTGCGCACATCCGGGATTGTAGCAATCCTTCGGTGAAACCAGACAGACAGGGCCGAAACCTGCACCTTCAAAGAAGCAAGGTGAAGCCCATGATCTAGTCCCGCTTGCAGGAAGGCGAGAATCCGAGACAGACGAAACTCCCGCGGTGCATAACCTCTCGGTCGACACCACTGGAAGAATGTATGCCACACGCGATGGTATATCCTCGCGGAAGACGGTTTCCGAGCTCGCAACATGGTACGCACCACAGAGCTGGAAAACCCTCCGGGGACCTCAGCATGGCCGTCTCAACAGCCACGCCGTCAAAGACAGCCGAGTCAGGTCCGGGTGACGACAAGGACCCTGAGACAGGAGGTCCGGTCGTAGCGGCAACCGCAGATGACTGTCCACGGACAGACCCTGAAGGTCTGAGAACCAGTGCCGTCTGGGCCACGCGGGAGCTATCAACAGGAGCGTCCCTCCTTCCTGTTTGAATTTCCGGATTACCCGTGGAAGAAGGGAGACCGGAGGGAACAGGTATGCGAACCGGAACATCCACCGGACGGACAGAGCATCCACCAGAGACGCCCCTTCGTCTCTTGTGCGAGACCCGTACACCGGCAACTTGTTGTTGTGCCGGGACGCCATGAGGTCGATCTCTGGAAGACCCCATCTGTCCACCAGTAGTTGAAAAACGTCCGGGTGCAGGGACCATTCCCCCGGATGAACGTCCTGGTGACTTAGAAAGTCCGCCTCCCAATTGAGCACTCCCGGGATGAAGACCGCTGATATGGCCGGAAGATTGCGCTCCGCCCAAACTAGGATCCGAGACACCTCTACGAGAGCCGCCCGGCTTCGGGTTCCTCCTTGCCTGTTTATGTAGGCCACAGTGGTAGTGTTGTCCGACTGGACCTGTACCGGGTGACCCTGGAGAGACCGATGTGCCTGCTGGAGAGCATTGAAGACCGCACGGAGTTCCAAGATATTGATTGGAAGCTCCGCTTCTGTCGGCGTCCACCTGCCCTGGAACAGATGTGGACCCGAAACTGCTCCCCAGCCCCGAAGACTGGCGTCCGTTGTCAACAGGACCCAATTTGGAACCCAGAACGGACGTCCCTCGCTGAGGTGGGTCGTCTGTAACCACCAAGCAAAGGACAGGCGAACCTCCGGGGTGAACACAATCGTCTGGGACTTCAGAGACTGAGGCAGCCCGTTCCGCTTTGACAGGATCAGGTGCTGCAGAGGTCTGGAGTGAAACTGGGCATATTCCACCATGTCGAACACCGACACCATGGAGCCCAGTAACCTCATCGCCGAGTGTAGAGACACCCGGCGGCTGTGCAGACAACTGCGCACCTTTGACTGTAAAGCAGAGATCTTTTCCTCCGTCACGAAGATCTTTTGCTGTCCAGAGTCCAATAAGGCTCCAAGATGCAGAATCCTCCGAGACGGGATTAGAGTGGACTTCTGCCAGTTGATTAGCCAGCCGTGCCGTTGTAGCAGGGCAATGGTCAGGTCCAAGTGTCGTAACAGGAGCTCTGGAGATCCCGCCACCAATAACAGGTCGTCCAAGTACGACAACATGCGGACTCCCTGCAGCCGCAGAGAAGCCGCCATGACCACCATCACCTTGGTGAAAACATGTGGTGCTGTTGCCAGGCCAAAAGGTAACGCCCGAAACTGGAAGTGGTCGCTGCGGATTGCAAACCTGAGGAACTGTTGATGGCGCAAAAGAATAGGGACATGCAGGTAAGCGTCCTGTATGTCCAATGACACCATGTAGTCCCCAGGTTCCAGCGCCAGACTGATGGACCGTAGGGTCTCCATCCGAAACTTCGGTACCCGCAAAGACTTGTTGAGTGCTTTGAGGTTGAGAATCGGACGATACGACCCATTGGGTTTCTGTACCAAAAAAAGATTTGAATAGAAACCCTGGCCCCTCTGGGAGAATAGAACAGGCACTATAACTCCAGCCTGGAGCATAGTGTGCAATACTTTCCGCAGCTCCGTAGCCTTGTTCCGGTCTGATGGTAGACCCATGGTGAAGAATCGAGCCGGGGGTCTGTGCCGGAAGGAGAGGGCGTACCCGTGGGAGACCACCTCCAGAACCCAAGTGTCTGTCGTAGTGACCGACCAACACCGGGCGAACTGCAGCAGGCGGCCTCCCACCCTGGGATCCCCCAAAAGGAGGCCCGGACCGTCAGGCCGCAGGCTTGTCATCTGGCTTGGGGGTCGGACGTCTGATACTCCATGCCTGCTTCCGGGGCTTGACCAATTTCCTAGGGCCAGCCTGACGAGGAAACGACTGTGGTTTGGGCCTGCCCTGGGCCCTAGATGACCGAAAGGACGATGGTCCAGAACCAGAAGGAGCAGCAGCCGATGGGAGACAAGCCGATTTGGCTGCCGCCAGCGTGGCCACAATCTTATCCAGATCCGGACCGAAGAGAACTTCTCCGGTAAACGGCAACGCTTCCAGACCCTTCTTGGAATCTGCGTCCTCCTTCCAGGATCGCAGCCACAAGGTGCGACGAGCAGCTACCGCTGCTGAAGAAATTCTAGACACCAGAGTACTAATGTCTAGAGCCGGAGATTGACAATCAACTCCGCCTGTTCGGCCGGACAGTCGGAATCAAAAGAAGCCTCTAATGAATCCGCCCAGCGCTCCATCGCTCTGGCAACCCAGCAAACGGCCATAGCCGGCCGAGCTGCCCCCTCCCGCAAGGGAATAAGCGGACTTCAGGCAGATTTCCACCTTGCGGTCCGTGGCATCTTTAAGGGAGGACATGGATGGCATGTGGCACTACGGACAAGACGGGTCACATGAGAATCCACCTGTGGAGGGGATTCCCACTTAGCAAAATAATTATCCGCAAACGGATAAGCCACCGCCAGGCGTCTCTGCGGCTGGTATCTTTTGCCAGGTTGTTTCCACGCCTCCTCTAAATGGTCCACCAACTGACCCGAAAGAGGAAAGACTGTGGCTTCACGTCTTTGAAAAAGGCATACTTAGACTTAGCCGCTGGGGGAACTTCGTCCTCAATCACCAAGGCTGTGCGGACTGCCCGAATAAGTCCAGGAATATATACTTTGGACTTAGCATCAGCGTCCTTAGTATGGAGAGGTTCCTGATCGTAAGGATCCAGAATCTCCCCATCATCAGACGTCCTCATAAGGAGCGGACAGAGACGCCACCGGCCGTTTATGAGGCCGCATCACAGACTCCCCTTGCAACACATCCGACAAGTGCTGTACAGAACTCGTCAGGGAGTTAACCCACGCTGGCTCCTGAGAAACCGGGAGCGGGGAAATAGGGAAACTGTGGGGTACCACCAATTGTCGTGGGAAACCCTGCATGGGTGACGACACCACAGACTGCTGGGACAAACCCATCGGAGTAAACGCGGGCTGCGGAGCTAACTGGCCCACTAAAGCTGTTAGCGCCTGAGCGAAACAAGCCCAGGGCGGCTCCTGTACCGGTGCTGTAACCGTAAGAGGCCGCGCCATGGACAAACACTGCCGGCAAAGGCCCTGCGCGCTACCCTACCCCTCCGCTAACGGTACTTTACACGTGGTACACTGTAGCCGGAGGGGAAAATCACTTTCAGACATGATGGCATCACGTATGTGACCCCTCTCACCAATTATATATTAAATAGACGAGAGACCACCCTGCAGCACCGCACCGCAAGGGCTTAGCAGAAAGAACAGGGACAGTAATAAAGCTGACAGTCATGAGAAGAAAAGTTACAGGCAGCAGCGCTAGCACAGTCACATACAATGCAAAGAAAATCAATTCCTGCACTAACAGCGCTGATCACTCAACTACACAGACACAGGGCCTGGTAGGACACAGCGCTGCATACACAGACCTGACCACAGCGGAGGAGAGGTATGCGGGGGGACCCAGACCATGATGCTTCCAATGCAGGCTTCCAGCAGCATTCACCATGCTTCTGAAAAGATGGCCGCCGAGGAGCAGAGAGAAGGCTGGCCTGGGGGAGGAGCGCTGACACAGGGACAGTCAGCACAGTGCAGAGTGGGGTGTGTGCAGCCGGGGAGGCGCCGGCTGTGAGACAGGGAAGGCGCGCTCCCCTGGCATGCATTTAACCCCTGGGACGCCGCAGCGCTAACGCTCTGCTGCGGTCCGCTGTCCCAGGGGGTAGTGGAAGCGCAGGTTGGTTGCCTGGCTCCACGCTGCAGCCAGTCCCCAGGGAGCCCCCTGCCTGGGGACTTAGGACCATGTGATCAGCGGGGACCCACCGCGGGACCCCGCTGCTTACCCCCTTGAATCCGGCCATGGTCCGGAACATCTGGGGTCACCGCTAGCTGTGACCCCAGATGCCCACCAGCATCCCCGGATCAGTACCGGCGTTCTGGTACCGGCGGGGTGTAGGGAAGACAGCATGGACGTCAGGATTGACTGTCCATGCTGTTCATCCAGATGTGCAGCCACAGCTGCATGAAGAAAAAGCTTCAGGGGCTCTTCTAGCCCCCACTCCAACAGGTGCACCCGACTCCGGCCGGGCACCAAACTAAACTGAGGTGCCTTGGCTCGGGGGCGGGGTATAGGAGGGGGACCTAGTGCATCCTGTGAGGCTGAAAGCTTAACTCTTTGGTGCCCTGCGACTGACGTCACACCTATACCCCAAGGTATCCTGTGGATACCCTATGGACCCTGAAGTAGAAAAGTGTGATTTACAGTACTTTGAGTAACGCTGTGTAACATATGTGTTGGTCTAATTTAACACTTAACACCTTCTCATCTATAAGAATGCTTTATCCTTAATTTAAAGTCCTGCAACTTTAACAGCTTTAAACTCATTTTGTTTATTATATACTCTTGTAGTTGTGCCTTTACATCTACTAACACTGTTCTTCCTTTTATCTAATTTTTAGACATTTTAACTGTACTATTCCTGTATCTCTCATCACTACTACTGCTGTTTTCTTCCCCACCAATCCCTCATCTACGCAATGTCTCTCTTTTCTTCTACTCCCCTCCTCACTCAGAAGCTACATAATACTTTCCTCTACCACCAGTTCCCATTTCTTTTCTCCCTCCATAGTCTCCTCCACTTTCTCCTCTATCTCCCTTCATCCCATCTAATACTCTCCACCGCATCTACCATAACTCATAAGTCCTGCACCCTACCTTTTCTCCAAGTTACACCTCTTCTTCTCAACCCACACCACACTAAGGAGCTCATTCAGAGTCGGTTGTGAGCACTCACAACCGACTCGATGTTGCCCCACAGCGCATGCGCACGACGGAGCCGGCTCCGTCGTGTGCATGTGTGAGACCCGGCTAACGACGGGCGCTCCACCGTTAGGGGTCTCGTAGCAGACGGGGCGAGCTGTCGATGTTGAGTGACAGCTCGCCCCATTTGCTGGGGGGGCCAGGGGCGTGCCCGGCCAAACGGAGGCGTTCCAGCCGGAACGCTTGCCATTTGAGGGCGGCCCCACTGACATCATTGCTGATGTCAGTGGGGAACTTCCTGCTCGAACAGAGCAGGAAACTCCCTGGTGCTTACGAGTGCCCAGACCCTACCCTAGGGTCTGGTCGTAAGCCCCGATGGTCGCGATGGTCTTGACCCATGTCGGTCGTTAGAACTGTGGGTGTTAACACACAGCTTAAAGATCGACAAGGAGGCGGCCGTTCAGGATGCAAGCGGCCGCCCTGATTCAGAGCGACCGCTTGCATCTAACAACCGCCTCTGAATGAGGCCCTAAATCTCCACTTTGCCCACCACCTGCTGTCACCCTTCCTCACTCAGAAGCCCACCACATACCCACACTCTCCTTATTCCCCTGCTCTAAATCAATCTCAACCCCACGCTACAGCAACCCGACAATCTCCTTCTCTCTCCTCCCAACTCTGTCCCTCTCTCCTGTCTCCTCTGGAATGCCAGTCCTGTCTATAATCTACTGGACCCTGTCCATTACAGCTTCATATTCAACTCCTTCAATCTCCTAGCCATCACCCAATCCTGGACTTACCCATCTGACACCACTTCTCCTGCAGCTATCTCCTTTGGGAGCCTCACATTCTTTCACACTCCCTGGCCTGGAGTTTGCCACAGTGTTGGTGTTGGGGTACTTTTATCATCTGGTCACTCCCACCAACTCTTACCTTCTAAACTCTCCACTTCATTATTTGCATTCAATGCTCATATCAGTGGCCTTTTCCAACTTCCTCGAGTAGCTGCCTTTCCTCGTCCCCCTGGTCTTAACTCAAAATTCCATGTTAACTTTGCTTCTTGGCTTCTAACCTTGAAATGAGCCCTCAAGACCCCTTTCTTCCTCAAAGCTTTCCAGCTTTCATCCTAACCCACTACTCCATGTTCCTTCCTCACAATCAGCCCATCTCTATCACCCCTGTTTGTCTGCCCCCTCCCCTTTAGAATGTAAGCTCTCATGAGCAGGGCCCTCTTCCCTCATGTGCTTCTCCCTCACTTACTCCTACTTTAATTTACAACAGCACCTAACCCTTGATTGCTGACACCATGCTGCTTATTTAAGTGTTATGCATCAATGTATAAATCATGTATTTGTCCTATGTTGGTTGTACTGTTAATAACTGTTTTTCTTGTGTGCTAATTTGTCTATATACTTGTCTTTTGTGTGCTCAGTTGTTTATGTACTTTGTAAGGCGCTGCGGAACCCTTGTGACGCCATATAAATAAAGGATAATAATAATTCTAAGCCTTATTATTTATATTAGAGATGTTCGGGTTCGGTTTTGTTCACTTTTCGCCACATTAGCACAAGTTCGGATTTATCTTATTGGCTATCCAAAACACGTGAGAGCTGGATAGCCAATAAGATAAAACCAAACTTGCACTAATGTGGCGAAAAGTAAGAGTAAAACCGAACCTGCACATCTCTAATTTATATACATATATAGAAGCTATATTTTTGTTTGGATCCACCATTTTTTTTAATATTCTTAGTAAATTCTTTGGACAAATTACACTCTGTTGCGCAAATTTCAAAGACCCAGACACAATCAGTTTTACAACTATTCATCTTGCTCATCATCTCATTGACATTTGCCTATGGCACTCAACCAGCTTTTCCCAGGATTAGTATCAGATCCCAAATATGTTCTAATGCTATAGGTTCCTCTGAGGTTGGGCAACACCTCAAAAAGACCATCAAGGAATCCTCTGAACTAGTAACCACAAACTTTCCCCTGAAGAAATATCTAAATTTTCTAAGGGCCTTTTATTTGTCCTTACAGTACATTTTGCCTAATTTAAATGTTGAATTGATAATAAGACTACTTGTAAATTAAGATTTAAAGAAAACTTTGCTAAAAAGATTGTCTAAAATAATTCCTACTACTCTTAAAAAATCTAGCACATATGATCCATTCACTCATAACATTAGTATTAGGATTCATCTTTAAAATAATTTGCAATATAATCTTTCTGCCTTTAACAGATTGTCTTTGAAATTTGTTACCCATAACCCCTTGGCTACGATTAAAAATGTGGTTGTACAGAACCTTCTGATTAGGACCAAGAAATTATTAGACAACTATCCAATGAGATACAACTAAGAAATTATCCAATAAAGAAATTTTTTTTAAAAATGAAAAGTTTTTAATCTGAATGGCTCTACAACATGGTCGGATAAATCAACTAACATGACTTTCTCAGCACAGCATTTCTGAATTGTCCAATTTTATATTCCATACTCAAGATACATAAATCATTAGTCAACTCTCCAGACCACAGCATAATTTGCACATGCAACTCATTATTCTAACCAATGGCATGGTACTTTTAGAGTTTCTTACAACTATATGTATGTATATAATATATGGAGTTATTCGAAAAACACAAATGATTTTATACAGGTTAGCACTGCAATTTCCGCTACAGTGGATGCCTCTTCATTAGCACCTAGCCTCAATATGCCATGCGGCGCAAGACACCTGGTGTGAGTGAGCTGCCAGTTTCTGAGCTGCTCGTCTTGCTCAGATGGTCTTTTTTACATCCATTTTGCTGATTAATTTGATATGCAACATTTATATACGTATATATGTGTACGAATGAGTCTGTATACGAAGCACAATGGAACTTGGTGCAAAAAGAGCTGTGGCCGCTGTATCGTATCACTTTGTATACAAATTCAAACCGAGTCTGATTCAGAAGCGATTGTCACATCTAATTGTGACTAAGATGCATTTCAGGCAAAAAAAGAGCAAAAAAGACAATCAGCACAACTGCAGCAATAGTGTATTAGGACACATCTGTAACTCCGGTATAACAGCGGTGATGTTGACTTCGTGCCAGTGACATTAGTGACCCTCCCATTGAATTTTCTATTCACTTACTTGAACTTTCTAACATGTATCTATCAAATACCAGGATTATTACTACCTACAGGTAGTAACATTACCCGAGCATATGCAAATATTTACAGTATATGGTTATTTATGAAACAAAATTTAGTTTACCTAGATTTGACTTATCCATTATAAACAATTTATAGATGAGGTTTTATTGATGTGTTCTGATAATAACAATTCATTGTATAAAAAGGTAGATTACTTGAACAGGCTTCATTCTTCTACTACATTCACTATGGAAGCTCGTACCTCTGAGCTATACAGAAAGCCTACCGATCACAATAACGTTTTTATAATGTGGGAGCCATTATCAATTACAGTTGAAACAAGACCTACCTTTATCAATTTGTTATTTTAAAGAATTCAGATTAGGCTATCGTGGAGAAACACCACCAGCATATGGAGTTTAGATACTAGGAAAGTGGCTAAAGAACTGAAATTACACTTGCTTGATGAAAGCATGGTCAAAGGGGTTGAGTACGAGATGCCAATGGTCAGAAAACCGACAGCGGCATCCTGACAGTCAGAATCCCGACGGATTTCTGTCAGTATTATAACCCTTGACCCTAACCCTCCTCCTAACCCACCCCTCCCGCAGCCTAACCATAATCTTCCCGTCCCGCAGCCTAACCCTAACCCTCCCATCCAGCAGCCTAACCCTCCCTTCCCGCAGCCTAACCTTCTGCCTAGTGACTCTCCTCCTCCCTGATCTCCAACATCTGCAATACCCAATTCTACTCCCTTTTCCCTTTAGGTGTCCACCCATAGCCCTTCGAGAATTCTAGCCCTTACAAGCAGGGCCGTGATGCCCTCTATGATTTCAACGTACTGATGTAATCTGTACATTTGTTAACTTGTCTGTAACAGTCCTATATAATCTCCGATGTCCTATGTAATTTTGCTGCATGTTCTGCCCACTATGTATGGCGACATATAAAAGATAATAATGATAATAATAAATAATTATAATACAAATAATAAAAGACAACAATAATAATAATTAAAAAAAAAATACTATTTAATCCTTTAAAAAGGGGTTGTACTTCCACTTACAATCCCAACCCCCTAAAATACATATTACGGTTTTTGACAGTTTTTAGTGTCATAGAGATCGGCATATGTTTGAATAGAAAGTGCTAACATCCAACAATTGCCCTCTATGGCCATAAAGAGTCCTCCTGATTTACATTTTTCCCAAAACAGCAATCATAACTTAATACAATAAAATTCAATTTTCTTGTTATAAGTATAGTTATAGGTGATCAACTAAGTGCTGATTTGTAGACCAAAGGAACTTACCAAGTATCAGCGAAATGTATGTATGATAAAACAGGAGAGTGAGGACACACAAGATGGATCTCAAACTAGCTCCAGAAGCTCCTTCTCGTAGTTGGAGAAGGCCCACTACCTGTCACACAAAATAAATCATTGTTAGTAGGGTGATATTCACCATATAGTTACGGGGCCATACAGTTTAAATGATACTGTAGCAATGGAATTGGTTTAATTTTACATTCACGTATCCAGAGAAGACATGCATGGCAGCGCCACACAAGTATATGGGCAATTAGTATTATAGGACATGATTATTATGTTCATTCATAAAGAAGTACTGTAATACACTCTAATCTGCTCATATAGCCTTGGTTGAAACAATTATGAATCTGGATTATAGTTTTATATTACTGTAAAGGCGAATGCATTTTGCCTGCATATGGACCTCTGATAATGGTTGATACGTGTCTTTAGCACAGAATCTTTACAGACCGATAATAAATCAAGCGATTTGACTATGTATGTTGATTATATATAACTATATATAATCAACATAATCAACAGTAGAGCCCACAAACCCATTTTCAAGAATTATCTTTACACAAAAATACACAGCTTAGAGCCATGGGTCAAAACATGACACAGGCTAAACACCATTACTATGCCAGGTCAGACCTAGTTACAGTAAGAATCATGGGGAATGCTTTATGCAAACTGTGCTAACAATATGTTACCCTGTATTCGCATGTGGTTCTGCAAAGCAGTAAATGGTTACCCTGTTTCCGGAAAATCCAATGAATTCCAACAGCCTGAGAACCCTTGAAGGTAAGAGAGAAAGCATCTGCAGAAACAAGAAGCAGCATTATCTGTGATATTGATGGAAGAACACATAACCATACAGTGCAACATGCAAATTGTAGGGCATAAAAGTATATCAGCCATGGCTTATTAGATCCATTACACCATTTTGCAGCCTGGTGTCTGTGCTAAAATTGTACCCAACGTTTTGTGTGTTCATTTTCTATTAGTATACTACGTTTCTTTTTTGGCAAAAAAGAAGTACAAAGTAGCAGAGTAAGAATAACTGTGCGAGGAGCTACTCACGCATATACGACCTCTGGGCCAGGTTCAGACCCGGACACTAATAAGCATTCACTCAGAGCTGCCGATGGTTTGCATTGTGCTCATGCATCGCAGTGCGTGTACCACTGCAAAAGATCGGGAAGCGTTCGCTCGCCGAGTATAGACAGCCCAGCAGAGTGAGTGACAGGAGAAGCCGTTTGTGGGTGGTGACAGGGGCAGGCCACTATGAACGGGTGAGTGGAGGTGCAAACGCAGGCGTGCCCGAGAGTCTTAACGCGTTTCAGAGACATACATAATTAACAGGCAACGTCATTGTACACGTCACCTAGTTGAAAATTACACTGAAGTGTTCGAAGTGCCTGATGTATGGTATAATCAACCTCAAGCGCAGCTTTTGCTGCCGATGGTACCCAATGTACCGATGGTTGCATACACTTTCTGGAGAAGACATGCGCTAGTGGGCGTCTTAAAACAGGCTTGTGGGCGTCTGCATACACAGGTTGATCGCACGCCAAGACATAGCGGGTATGCTTATGGCTTGCTGTGCGATCGCCCGCCTTGACGTCATTTACCCAAATTTGCATACGCTGGGAGCGAGCAAGCGAGCCTGAATCAGGCCCTCTGTCTTTTGCTATTTTACCCAGATTGCACACTTTTTCCTAAATTATCGCCAATTGTATACTAAATACTTAAGCTGGGCATCCACTAAACAATTTTCTGTCAGATATCTATCCAATCTGGCGTGGTTACAATGAAAACCTGGTAATGTATGGAAGCAAATGACAGTCGATCATATGGTTTTAAACACTGAAAAAAGGACAAAAAAAAAATTGTTCAAATTGGATACATTTGTGTTTTAACCAATTTGTCTGAACAACCATTTTTGCCTATTTTCCAAAGTTTGTGAGCAAAAGGACGATTGTCATTGGCTCCCATACATTACCAGGTTTTCATTCGAACCAGCCAGATTGGACAGATATCTGACAGAAAATTGTATAGTGTATACCCAACTTTAAGTTTAGTACATTTGTGGCAAAATACGTGGTAGAAAGTATCAGAAAAAATTTCATGGCACAGCTAAATCACAAAGTCTGTGGCACACCAAATGGGGCTATTTGGCGTGATTTGAGAATAGGTGTATGTGCACACATCTGTATGGTGTGACCTGTATTCAGTATCTATTGCAGGATGATCTGAGGGTGTATTGGGTCAACAACAGGTAGAATGACAGACACAGAATAAGAGGGGGACAGAGAGAGGGAGAGACGGAGGAAGCCCTGCACAACAGCTACAGGCATTAATATGTAGATCACATTTCTTATTCATTTTGAGGGCTTACAATGGGGCGAACAATTGATACAAAATACTATTTACCTTATAATTGTAAGTAATCTATTAGCAGTGCTTAAAGTGGTCCCCCCCCAGTCGAAAAATAGGGTATGGTCTCAAAAGAAAGGGCGTGGTCACACAATAGTATTCCCAATTCAAATTACGCCACACAGTAGCACAATCTTATCCACATTACACTGCGCAGAGAACCTATGATTCACATTACACCACATAGTAGTGTCCCTTATTCTTGTTATGACACACAGCAGTGCCCCTTTTACACAATGCCCACATTTGTGCCCCTTATATAATACCCACAGTGTTAGTGCCCCTTATACAGTGCCCACAGTGGTAGTGCCCCATATGCAGTGCCCAAAGTAGTAGTGCCCCATATATAGTGCCCCATATGTAGTGCCCACATTGGTAGTGCCCCTTATGCAGTGCCGTCTATGCAATGCCTCCAGTAGTAATACCCCCTGTAGTAGTAATGCCCTTAATAGTAATGCCTCCAGGAGTAATGCCCCCTGTAATACTGCCGCACAAGCAAAATAAAAAAATACTTACCTTAAGTCCTGCTCCTGTATCTGCTGCCGTCTTGTCCACTTGGCTGCTCTTCGGAACTATGGGAGAGATGTCATGACGTCTCTCCCATAGCGCACACTCCGGCCATCACTGGCGCTGTGTGGAAGGAGCCGGGCGCTTGCTGGTAACATCTTAGCGGGCGCCCGGTGAATGGAGTGACTGAACGCAGTTCCGCCCCACTTTACACTCTAGTGCTCACTAAGGGCTTGATTCAGAGGTAGATGCATTGCCAATGTTTGCGCAGTTGGCTGCTGTTTTTTGTATTGTGCATGTAATTCAGACGCATACAAAGTACAAAAAACAGCGCCCAACTGCGCAAACATCGCCAATGCATCTACCTCTGAATCAGGCCCTTAGTGAGGATTTGGACGCAGATTGACAATCAGGGAGCATTTGTGGGAGGTAAAGGGGGGAGGTAACTCAAACGCAGAGGTGTCACCAATATTTCGGGGGCGTGTCTGCATAAACACCCCATTGAAGTCTACTGCCAATGGGGTGGGATGTAAGTTTACAATTGGGGCCTATGGACATCAGAGGGTGCGAGATACCCCCCAAGGCATTTTTCTTTTTTTCAATATTTCAATATTTTTTTAAATATTTTCTAAACTTTATTAACTTTAAAAAGAAAAAGGCAATTTCTGACCGGCTTTGGGGGAAAACAATAGTAAATTAAGGGGTAAGTTTACTAAAATTAGTGTATTTAGAAGTGGAGATGTTGCCTATAGCAACCAATCAGATTGTAACTAACTATTATCTTCTATAAGGGGCTAGTTAAATGTTAAGTAAAATTTGATTGTTGCTATGGGCAACATCTCCACTTCTAAAACCGCAGCTGCATCAAGTAGTCCAAAAATTCAGTTCAGAGCGGACTGAAAATTTTTAACAGAATAGATGCACTTTAAAGCAAAACTGAAGACATTTGCAAGTCTTTGTAATCTTTGGAGAAGGGATTAATAACATGCCAGGGATCAACTAGGCCAGATTAATTAATAAGCTTAGAGAGGGACCTAGATATGGGACAAAAAAAAAAGAAGTCAGGAATGGACTGAAGAGGAAGATGATCTGTCCATATCTGGGTTTAATACATTATTAAAGCCCCCTACTAGGAAAAGTAAACCCTCCTGCCGCTTGCACAGAGTGGTGAAGGAAGAGGAAAATAATCTTTTCTGGCCTGCATTGAGGGTGTAAATATTGGCTATTGTAATATTTAGGTGACCCAGCCTGCCAGTCAGTAAGATAAAGCGACCATCTGAGTCAGTATAGGTAGAACATAGAGGGAAGGGCAGTTTATTACTGATCAAAATAGCTACACCATTATGTTTAGAGCTAGCAGAAGAGTACAAAACAGTGGAAAAACGCCTGTATTGCAGAGAGGAGTGACCAGGAGCTTAAAGATGTGTTTCCTGTAAGTAGGATAATGTCCATTTTGATAGAACGGATCGTTTGAAACATCTGCAACCATTCTGAGGGCTATTAAGCTCAAAGATGTTAAGAGAAGCCATGGTCAGAGGCATTGTAGGAGAGAGCAGAGCAAGGTAAACTATGGGAGGTCAAGGGTACTGGAGCCGCCGACTCGTTCGTTAAGAGAGGGAGAAGGACTGGGAACAAGGGTTGGGAAGAATGGGATCTGAAGGGGATTGGGTGAATGTTCCTGCTAAAAAGACAGACACAGAAAGTAGGACAAAGACATCTGCCAAAGTGTAGATGAAAGTATCGAAAACACCTCAGATAGAAACAAAATTGGCATAAGACTCTGCCAAAAGAAGGAGGAAAGAGGTTTCAGAGAAAGTAGTGGGGTCAAGGGCAACAGCGCCCCCTGGGTGTATACAATGCATAGAAAAACAGAAGCGCAGTGAGGATGAGCAATAGGAAACAGATTTAGGTGAGAGTGGCTAAGAGTAAGGTTTGAAACCAGGGAAACTAAAAACAAAGAAGGAACAAAGGCCAGTGTCAGAGGTATCAATATAACCCATAATGAGAGAGAAACGCGCATATGTAGTCGGTACATGAGGTAAGGTTGCAGAGGAGGAGCCTGGAGTGTGCAGGTGGGGATAAAATAAGGGAGGGGGCTAGAGGATCAGGAGAATAATGGTGTAGAAAGGATATAGTATTAGTGTCTGGGTTTGGCGCTCCAAACGCCTCGTGGCTGCAAAATTAAGGGACAGTGTGCCAGTAAACAGAAAAGGCCGGGGTAGACCCATATGAACGCATTGTAAGCCATATATAAAACGAAAACCTAAACTAGAGGCAAAATTAAAAACAGTCATGTAGAAATAAACATTACAGGCAATTAAGTACCAGTAAATATATGCATAACAATCAAAACGTATTTAGAGTGCGGAGTAAAAAAAGTCCTGCATACTAGGTCGACCTCAGAACAGAACAAGAGTGAGTAATATACCATTACGAAAAGGTTTGACTAGAAATAGAGCACTAGAGTCGCCACATGGTACGTCAGAAACACCTTGCTCTCTCGGGGATCTCGTATAATGATGGTTTTGCCATATAAGTTCAATGGAGGACCCACAACAATAATGAATTCCCCTGGCACTAAAGGCCCTGGTGAGGTCCGGGAATTTTCTGCAATTGGCGATAGACACTGGAGCGAGATCTTTCGAGAACTGGAGCTTGACAGTCACACAGAATACAAGGTCTGCCACTGGTGGAAACTAGAACCAGTTCTTTATCTTTGTAACTGAGAAAATAAATGATGACGTCCCGAGGAGGTTCATTCTCTCTAGCTTTGGGTCTAAGGGCACAGTGGGCCCGTTCTAGTGGCAACAAACGGGAGCCGAGGTCCGGAAGCATGAATGAGAATAGATTCACTTTGTAACAAATTACATTTTTTTATTTGTCCTTCTGTTTGAAGTGTTATTTCCTAATTGCCTATGCCCCAAGAGTATAGAAAATGCCAATTATTCCCCACAAACTATGCTTTTGTGACCTGGTCAGAGATATTTTGAAATGTTCCTGTTTTCCAGGACATTTCTGATACTTCAGTGCGGTTGCAAAGCGGGGGCTGCAGAGCAGTCCAACTCTGCCAGAGGAGAGCCCAATAACACTGACTGTATCTTGCTAGAAGCCTTGAAATATGATGAGTATGGCTGTGAGGTCATCGGAGACTTGGTTGGATTCCTAATGGGACTGCAAGGCGGTTTTACCAAATTTCCTTTGCCTTTGGGACAGAGAGGACACCAAGACGCACTACAACAGATGACACTGGACACAGCGGACAGACATCCTGATTCAGACCCGGACGCTAGGAAGTGCTCGCTCGTAGCTGCCGATGGTTCCCATTGTGCGCATCTGTGTACATCACAGTGCACATGCGCAAACTAGTCTGTATGTTCGCCAAGCATAAGCAGCCCAGCAGAATGATTGACAGGACAAGCCGTTTATAAGCGATAACAGGAGCAGGCTACTAGAATGGGGGAGTGGACAGGCTGGTGGGCATCTGCATACACAAAGTGATTGCACGCCAAAACATAATAGGCGTGGTTATCCCTTGCCGTGCAATCGCCTACCTTGATGTCACTTAGCTGAATTTGCAGATGCTGAGAACGAGCATACGCATCTAGCGACCGGGTCTGAATTGAGCCCAGAGTTCTGTGTAGGGATAAATAACATCAAATGGGAGCCACTGGTGGGCTCCAGGAAGGTGGTGATGCCTCCACTACACATCAAGTTGGGCCTTATGAAACAATTTGTTAGAGCTCTAGATAAGACTTTGGCAGCCTTCAAGTACCTACATGACTTCTTCCCTAAGATGTCTGAGGCAATGGTCAAAGCTGATGTTTTTCTGGGACTACATCCAGCAGTGCAAGAAATTCCCAAAGATGCTATGCTCACTCAGAAGGAGGAAGCTGCTTGGACCAGTTTTATCGCAGTGGTTCGGGCTTCCTGGGCTATCACAAGGCCGAAAACTACGTGGAGTTGGTTGAGACTTTGATAAAGAAATTCGGGTGCAGGATGTCCCTCAAAGTCCATACACTTGATGCTCATCATGAGAAATTCAAGGAGAACATAGCGGTGTACTTGGAGTAGCAAGTCAATTGCTTCCACCGGGATATACTGGAGTTTGAACGCCGCTACCAAGGACAGTATAACGAGAACATGACGGGAGACTACATCTGAGGGCTGATTCATGAAAGTGATGTACTGTAAGATCATAAATCTCGAAAAGCTACTCACTTCTTTTGTGGTCATGTTTGTACAATTTATATGTTCATTTTCATACATATGTTGATTTTTTTCTCACACTGTGTAAAATAATTTTCAAATCTGCCCTTTTCTCATCTGAAATAGGTAAATTTAAAAAAATAAAATGTCCTGGTCACAAATTAAAAATTTGAGGGGCATAAATACCATTTTCCGTACTTTTGAGACATAGGCAATTAAGAAACAGCACTTAATACTCAAAGACAAAAAAATTGTTACATAGTGTTATGCAAATATGATTCTGGTTACGAATGCGGACATTATTTCTACGCTCCTGATTCTCCAGCTCGTTAAATATGTCATCCAAGTCCCTATTAGTTTCATTCTGAGCCTTTTGGAGGTTGTCCTGGAGAGATTCCAGCTTAGGGTTCTAGATGCCAGGGACGAGATGAAAGATTTAATAGAGGCAACTACTTTATACAGTTTAGATTGAAAAAGTGTCTTTAAAGTTGGTGATGACAGAGCAGAGCACCAAAATGTCCTCTTTGGTGGATATGGCTGGGGAGGAAGGGCCTTCTCTCCTTCCAGGGAAGGAGCAGGGGGGTAAGGAAGGGTTCGAATGTTGAGAGGACTTGGTGACCCTATTAAAAGTGTTGAGAGATATCACCGCCACCTTATCTAGAGGATTTGGAGCTCGTCTTCTGCAAGATGGGAGTAATCAGAACAGAAATTCTAGGGCAGACAGGTAAAGCTGTGACAGTCGTGGGTCTGTATGCAATTAACCTCCAAGAATAATAACCACTGTGCACAAATGCTCACCAACAGGTACAATATTAGACAGGAAAAGATCACCAAAGAGGCGCAAGGCCAGGGTCTCAGTGGATCATTGAAGGTGAAAGACCTGAGCCCAAACAAAAAAGGCGGAATGGGCCAGGGGGATTATCTATGGGGATGTTAGAGGAGAGCAATATAGAGCAGACCTGGGAGGACTGAATGAAATGAGCTGGAAACCAAGCCAGAGGCAGTCTACACTAGGTGGAGGAGTTGTGGAGCAGGAGTGGTCACTGAGATGGAACAGGACAGGGTAGAGTACAGGGGGGCTGCAGTACACAGCAGGAAATCTCATGCCCAAACACCTCTTACCTTGTCTGGGATTCCCCAGCTGACGTCCCTGGTGGCCCCGAGAGAGCTGCTGGGATTCCAAAATGGCGGCTGTCAGCGTCCTGACTAAGGGTACCAGGATCATGAATGGATGTGCGCCTGGAATCACAGAGCCCTGCGGGTAGTCAGGGGCTGGCAGGTGAGGTCCTGGTGAATGACTGTGCTACGACTAGCAGTGGCAGCCAGACATACAATGCATGTCCCATCTGATCTGCAGCTCCCCTGTACCAATTATGGGATCCGGCACCCAGGCTAGGATGGCAAGGCTAGACATGCTTGTCAAGGGCAGCATCTCTAGCCTGGCCATCCTACCCTGGGAGCCGGATCCCATCATTGGTACGGGGGTGCTGCAGATCAGATGGGACATGTATGTTCGCCCACCACTGGAGGTCGCGGGGGGTCTGCGAGGGAGGGTTCGCCTCCAATAGCGCAGTACTGTAGTCCACGGCTTCACAAGGCAGGACAGGCCACAACCCAAAAGGTACATAAAAGTCGCTCCCTGGCTCTGCGAACTATGTCCGCCAGTAGCAGCAGCCAGTGTGGCAAGTTCAGCTGTGTTTGGGGGACACTGGTTGGGGATTAAAAGGGGTTAAATAAGCCCCAAAGCAGGTCCACACCGGGAGCTACAGCAAAGCGCGTCCTCCCCGACTTCAAGCTAGACCAAGCCCACTGAATAATATAGTACCAGATCACCACCATGATTATAAAGTATAGAAAATAAAGGTTTGTAGTGTAAATACTACAGACAAAAAGCCTACCAGATTAAAGGCTCCAATGCCTAGTTTAACACCCCCTTCAAATTGTTTGTGAGTGTCACTTGAGTCCTTATCTTCTTGCGTCATTGCTGCAAGAACTTGATGGCATTCCCTATAGCAACCAAAAAAAAAATGGATGTTAATATAATAAATAAGAAACATTTTGAGTAAGTGTAGTCAAAACTGGAGAATAGATAATGAACATACTTGTAGATTTGGTAACTTGTCCTGATTTTGAGCCCACCTTTGATAAAGTTGATCAAATTTTCATCCTGGAAAAGAAAACCCAATCCATTTTGTTCACCAAGAGAACACCATGAAGGCAGTCTCTACAATTATTACAGGTAAATAATCATCCTAACACAGTGGGGTTATGTAATAGGTTCAGAGGGTTATGTAATAGGTTCAGGGGGTTATGTAATAGGTTCAGGGAGTTATGTAATAGGCTTTGTAAAGTTATAGATTGGAGAGTAATAAATTACCAGCCAATCAGCTCCTGTCATGTTACAGGCTGTGTTTGAAAAATGACAGTTAGGAGCTGATTGGTTGGTAGTTTATCACTCTTCAATTTATCACTTTACAGAGCTTAGTATATCTGCCCCACAGAGTTTAAGGAACCGGTATGTTTTCAGCGAGTTCACTGCTAAGAACTTCTACATGAACTTTGTTAAACAAAGAAAAACAATGTAATTATAATACACAATAAATGTACTAATTAACCAATACATGATGCAAACAAATTGTGCATGCTTCATGAAAATCATTGCACGTATGAATATTTGTTGAGTAAATCTTGAATTCTTAACTGATATTTTTCAACTCTTTATACTCCTACTCATGGATTTTCAATATCAATGTTTGTTAAAAGAGTAGAAACAACCAGTGGTGGACTCCCCAGTAAAATCCGCCACCTCAGTGATCCAGTTGCAGTCCGTGACTGCACTGGCTACACTATGACTGTCAAGAAACGCTACCTGTCAGTCACACACAGGGCAGGCAGTTCCAGGAGGTGTTTTCTCCCTTTGGGACTGCCAGTATGGGATGTGATTAGCAGAGAGTGCGCTTCCAGTGGGAAGCCGCACCTTTGCCTTCCGGGTTTCTAGGGGCTGCAGCTGATGCAGTCCCTAGAAGGTATGTTTTGTGCACGTGCGGTCCCACCCCACTTATGCGCATGTGCCAAGCCCAGCCATGGAGATCTATATGGTGCCGCCCTGGGGCATTTTAAGAGAGGAGGGCGCCTGTGTGAAGCCTCAATTTGGGCCCCCTCCTGTCAGAGAAGTAAATTCTGGCTTCATGTCAAAATCTACAACGCATGCATGGGTCTCTGGAAAAATAGTGCCTGTGCCTTTTTCCCCGGGACATTTTTTCTGCGCATGCGCGAGTCACCTAGAAAACAGCCGCCACCATTTTCCCAGTGATTTTTTGCTGCTCTACAGCGCTGGTCCGTGCGTTGCAGAGCAGCACACCAGAATCTGCGGAAAGGTAAGTCTAACTAGTATCGGTGTGGGCCCCTCTGGACCCAGAGACCCGCGTGGAGTCTCTGTTTTGAAATTTTAGTTTAAGCATGTTTGTTTAGGATGTCTTCTAGTGGCTAAGGGGTCTATTTACTAAGCAGTGTCAGGAGACAGAGTGAAAAGTGATAATGTGCCAGACAATCAGCTCCCAACTGTCATCTCACAGGCTGTCAGGGGCGGGCTGGGCCGGGGGGCAGGGTGCCATGTGCCCCCCGGGCCGCAGCGCCATCTACTGTCCTGGGCCGTCTCCTCTGCAGTAATGGCCAAAGCTGTCCACCAATCAGAAGGAAGCAGCTGAAAAAGCTTTGAGCAGCGCAGAGGCCGCAGAAAGTTGAGGAACACCAGTATATAGTGACACAGGCTGACGGCTGTGGACTTGTGGCTAAGAGGAGGACAGATGAGCTGGCAGGCAGGTGAGGAGTGCCACTGGCCATGTCAAGGGTGAATGACTGAGGAGGAGCCGGTAGCCATGTAAGTAGCTGGGGCGGATGAGTGAGGAGCGAGTACAAGGTTGATGAGGAGTCAGCGGGTGTAGAGGAACGGGAGGGGGGGGGGAGGTGTGACAGCTGTCACTGGGGGGAAATGGCGGTGAGAGATTACAGCCTCCCCGTATAAAGTTGCTGCAGTACCTGGACTTAAAGAGACAGTCAGCCCTTTTGGTCACTACTAGCTACTGTGCACAAAGGAGCTAATTACAGTCAGTTTCAGATCTCTCCCTGTCTGCAAGAGTCGACCTCATCCTGAGAATAAGGGACAGTCTACAAATTACTTGCCACTTTAGAAGTCTATTCAAACACTGTTGAATGCACTTATATAGTGGACAGTAGTTTGCCCCCTATCCCTTAGTCCCAGCATTGAGTAAGTCCTCACAAACAGGGAGAATGCAGCAGTCATTTGGCAGCCAAAAGGTTAAACCTGCGAGCTCCTACCAAGCAGAGACCAGCTCCGTGGATCATGGATGCAGTACTTGTCTGGGACTCTGCAGCTGAGACACAAAAACAGCCCCCTCGGATACCAGTGCTGAGTATAAGCAGTCACATTACCTTTTCTTGTAACCCTGTTTCTACTGGAGCAGATTGCAATGCAGTGTGTGTGAAAAGAAACATGCCTATTAAATGTGCATTAATCAGACTGGCAGATGTATTGTTAATTCCCCTGGTGTATATTTTAGGGTCCTTGGGAAGAGATGTGCTCCTGTGTCACTTACATCTAGGGGAGTGTAGATCTACTTTTATTCTTATCTGTATAGGAGTTGTCAGGTTATATTTATATTTTCATTAACAATGATTTGTGTGTGATTATTCCTATCAGCCCTTAGGGCCTGTAAAGTTTTTGTCTTTATGCTGTGAGATTGTCAGTCATTTTGTCCCCATGTGTGTACTGTACTCCCTCCCTGTCCCCATGTGTATACTGTCCTCCCTCCCTGTCCCCCTGTGTATATACTGTCCTCCCACCCTGTCCCCATGTGTATACTGTCCTCCCTCCCTGTCCCCCTGTGTATATACTGTCCTCCCACCCTGTCCCCATGTGTATACTGTCCCCATGTGTATACTGTCCTCCCTCCCTGTCCCTCTGTGTATATACTGTCCTCCCTCCCTGTCCCCATGTGGATACTGTCCTCCCTCCCTGTCCCCATGTGGATACTGTCCTCCCTCCCTGTCCCCCTGTGTATATACTGTCCTCCCTCCCTGTCCCCCTGTGTATATACGGTCCTCCCTCCCTGTCCCCATGTGGATACTGTCCTCCCTCCCTGTCCCCATGTGGATACTGTCCTCCCTCCCTGTCCCCCTGTGTATATACTGTCCTCCCTCCCTGTCCCCATGTGTATACTGTCCTCCCTCCCTGTCCCCATGTGGATACTGTCCTCCCTCCCTGTCCCCAAGTGGATACTGTCCTCCCTCCCTGTTCACATGTGGATACTGTCCTCCCTCCCTGTCCCCATGTGTATATACTGTCCTCCCTCCCTGTCCCCATGTGGATACTGTCCTCCCTCCCTGTCCCCCTGTGTATATACTGTCCTCCCTCCCTATCCCCATGTGTATACTGTCTTCCCTTCCTGTCCCCATGTGTATACTGTCCTCCCTCCCTGTCCCCCTGTGTATATACTGTCCTCCCTCCCTGTCCCCATGTGTATACTGTCCTCCCACCCTGTCCCCATGTGTATACTGTCCTCCCATAGGCTACAGCGGCTAACGTCATCTTCAAATGGCGTTAGCTGCGCGGACCAATATCCAATCCGGATATTGGTAAATTTGGCAGCATCACTTCACCCATAGAAACCTATGGAGGATGCGGCTGCCAGCAGCAATGGAGGGATACCTGCTGCGGTCCCTCCTTAATACATACGGGGGATACTTAGTATTTCAGGTAAACCCCCAGGGAATTATACCTCAAATACACTTTAATAAATTGGCCCCTTGGTAACAGCATGAAGTATGAGCTGTTTAAGGTTTATAAATGTATGTTTTTATGTGAAGTCCATAATATTCTTATTTGTATTTAGATATGGAGAGGGACTTTACTAACTGCATGTTTTGATCATCATTTTTATAATTTGTTTTAGTTTGCTTCCGGTGCCAACGCTCACCTTTGTATGTATGTGAGAGGACAATTCCTCCCTCCCAGTGATGCTGAGTTGGACAGCATTCAGGAGCTTGTACTCTTGCTTTGCATGTGCCTATGTGGCGCGCCTGCTCCCTTTCTGTATGTTTAGTTTGCTACTAATCTTCCGTGTGCATCATCTTACACTTGTTGCAAAATTTGCGCATATTTACACTTGCAAACAACTCTGAAGCCCACAGTCCCGTCACCCTGCCCTCATTGAACTTTGACTATATGGGAGCGCCCTATTATGGTGCATACACATGATCAGACTTTGTAGGACGATATGAACGATAACGATATCGTTTATCGTTATATCGTTCATATCGACCATTTTTTGGCCCCTTCCAACCCCCAAACAACGGACGATAACGGTAATGACCATCTCCTGTGCATGCAGGCCAACCTGGTCGATATCGACCAGGTTATTATAGGGACCCGTGATCAACATTATAGTAGTTTGGGGGTTGGTGGTGTGCTGGATGTTCAAAATCGAACGATCAGACAACGATATAGTTATCGTTGTCTGATCTGACCGTGTGTATGCACAATTAGAGCCCTATTATAACTCTTCAGCCAGAAGTGTAGATTCACTTGAAACACACACAGTTCTGCACCATTTCTATTCCTATACACTTGGTTTGGAGTATTAGCAGAGGGCCCACACTCACATTGGACAAACCACGCATACAGGTTTTTGTCACGTTCTTTTTTCTGTGGTCATGTGCTGGTAGAAAAGCCAGGGCCACTGTCTTGCACTTGCCCCCCAGGCTAAAAGTTGCCAGCCAGCGCCTGCAGGCTGTGTTTGAAAAAATTACAGTTGGGAGCTGATTGGCTGGCACCTTATCACTTTTCACTCTGTCTCCTAACACTGCTTAGTAAATAGACTCCTAAAACTGCAGGGGTTTGGCAGGCAGAGCTCCAACAGAAGAGCAGTGAGTCGGAGGATCAACTGTCACACTGCACAGACATAGTTACTAATTTCCTCCAAGCACACTTCGATATGCCATGGACTCCAATGTTGGTCAGCAACGTAAATGATGAAGGCGGCAGATGTACTTCAAGGTCCATTCTTCAACCTGGTCTATGCCGGGCATCCCAGCTAGTTCTTTAACAATACATGAAGGAGGACATGTATATGTTCTATATACATGTATACAGCAAGCTCTGCTCTGAACAATGACTCTTTACAGTCCTATTACAGTTCATAGCAGTGAGAGTCCTTGCCAGCAAGGCACATGGACAGCTATCGGATACTATTTCATTCATGTCACCAAAACAAAGGACACTTTCTGGACTGGGAACCATGAACACACATTGACCTCGCTCATCAGACACTATAAACCTGGCTATCATGTTTATGCCAGCATACATTTCTAAGATCTGCATCGTGTTAATATATTGCAGATTATCTCACTTTAAAACAGCAACCATAAAGCAATAACCTTTAATATAATAAAGCAATAAAACATGGACACTCAATAGGCCATAAATGTATCTTTTAAAATTAACTACTGTGTACACAGAATACTGTATAAATGTATCTAGAACTTAATGCAGTTTTGCTGAATCTTTGTCAACTCAAATGAATTAACTTCTTACATATTCAGGACATTTGCATTATTCAATCCTGTTTAGCCATAACTGTGCTGTAAGCAATGCTCTAAATGTGTAGCTGGGATTATAATCGGAAAAAATACAAGTTTGCACAGATGCACAGTAACATTATTTGTATTGTCTGCCTAATAAAGCATCACCTGGGTCCATTCAAACACAACTGACATTTGTTCATTACCTACACAAGTGTCAAGGCAGGCTTCTGCAGGAGGAATTAAGTAATGGTAAGGACATAATATGTTGCTGCTATAAAAATACCTTATGGTAATCATTAGAAAGCTTTCTGTATTGCATATTGGTCTCCAAGATTTTCTCTGCACTCTATGGCAGTCACTAGAATGCTCTATGTGCTATATGGCTATTACAGGAATGCTGTTTGTATTGTATAGCAGTCCCTAGTGGGGCTGGATACCTTAATCAGGCCCTGATTGAGAAAGCACAGTCATAAAGAGTTATTCACATTTTGAGATGGTCACACGGTGTTGGTTTGAACCTCACAACCACCAATATTGCAGATTTTTCGTTTGTACCTCATAGATTTGCACAGGAAAATATGCAATGCAGTAGTACCATAATTATCGGTGATGTGAAATAACTGAAATTGCCACCTAGAATCATTATAATGGCATGCCCATTATTCTGAACCTGGTGGATTCGGTTACTGTTTCTCTGACAACCTACATATAATATGTATGGCGTTCAAACATATACTTGGCCTCATCCATGTACAGTAAGTAGACTGTTTTTCTGAGGTAAGACACGTACAATGACACGGACTGCCCTGTTAAATAACAAAGAGAATCCATGCCAGCAAGGAACAGACAGCTACCTGATACGATTTCCTTCATGTCAGCTATACAAAGGTCACATTGATCAGACAGTAAATGCCTGGCCTATCACGTGTATTCCAGAATACATTTCTAAGATCTGAATAATGCTAATAAATTGCAGATTAACATCCCATATTAAAAAAACAAAACCAAAAAAAAAACATAAAACTTTTAGATGATATAATAAAGCAATACAACCTGTATTTATCTTAGTTGACCAAGTATTTATTTTAAAGTTAACTAGTGTGTTCATAGAACACTGTGTAATGAATCTATAATGTGCAGTAGACATTTAGGGCACGATTCAATTCAGCGTGATGCTGAACAGACAGCCCACGGGAGGGAGCCCCCAAATCTATTCAATGCAGCTCGCGGTTTGGTCCAACCAAAGGATTTCTTCTAACACCCCATGAGGGAGCGAGGAGAAATCCAACTAAAGTGCCAGCATCGAGGCTGTTTTCTGGCTTAGCGCGGCGATAAACAGCCTTGCGGCCAGCACTTTAGTCGGAGAATGCTGGTTCTCGCAACTAAACAGCCAGGTTAAGTTAGGAGAGAACCGACATTCTCAGACTTATCTGGCAACTTTCGGACCAAACAACATGGTGAATTGAAAAGCTCCGGTAGCTCCCTTCCAGGGCTATTCAGCACTGCGCTGAATTGAATCGAGCCATTAATTTTGCTGAATTTGTTTTATTTCAATTATTAATAGTGACAAAATCACTATTAATACTATCAGTAATATTGCTAATAGTAATAATAATAATAATAATAATAATAAATTCATTATTCAAATTCAGAACGTTTGGATTTTTCAGTCATTTTCAGCCATAACGGTGCTGCTGAGTAATGCTGTACGGGTTGGGTATGGATTGCCGGCGGTCGGGATGCCAACACCCATAGGTAAGTATGCTAGCATTAACCCTAATCCCTACCCTAACCCTCCCTCCCTGGTGCCTAAACCTAACCTCCCCCCCTTATGCCTAAGCCTAACCTCCCCCTCCCCGCGCCCCAAAACCTAACACTCCCTCGACAGTGCCTAAGCCCGCATCCTAACTGTTACCCTCCCCTTACTGCCGATACATACCTTCGGGATGCCAGCGGTCGGAATACTGTTGCTGGGATCCTGACACGTTCAGGATTTTGGCGCCTGTATTTAGCCCGTCGGCATCCCGCATGCCGGGATGCTGACTACATCCCATGCTGTACATTTGTAGCAGGGATTATCATTCAGAAAAAAATCTTTATGTTTGGACAGATACACAGCTGCGTTATTCTTATTTTGTGCTTCTAAAAGAACTAGGTCCATTCAAAAGTAAAGTAACATTGTTCATTACCTGTACAAATGTCAAGGCAGCCTTCTGCAGGAGGCACTCTGCATAGCAGATCTCAGCGTGCATTTCCTCTGAAGAACAAATGGAGAACAGGATCGGACAATGTGAAGGACATGGGAAATGATATCTGCTACAATACACAGTTGCTGAAATTAGATTCTAAGCAGCCCAAGGATCATTTGAGGAGAATGGACTGTTTTTTGTTAGGATTAGAGGTTTTACAGTTATGATTTCTGCATATACAACAGCAAATTGAACACAGCCATCTCTTTTATATTATTACAGGCTGAAACTCCTCGCCATGTTACTATGTTATTCAAACACAGTGACTTAACTACTGTATCAGGTACTTACTCCCTATTCCAACTAACGAGTGTCTAATACAGGAATCAGTATGATTTACTAAATCCCGACAGCGGAAGCCCGGCAGGGGTGAAGATCCCGAACGTCCAAAGGTAAGTATAAACTACCTAATTCTACCCCTTAACCTTAACCCTACTTTAGGGTGCATAACCCTAACCTCCCCCCTAAGTGCCTTACCCTAACCCCCCTCTAAGTGCCTAAAACAACCCCCCCTTCCCCGCAGACTACCCTAAGTCTCCCGGGGGAGTGCCTAACCCTAAACTCCGACCGGGGGTGGCTAATCCTAACCCCCTCTTCCCCTAGCCTAACCCTAACCTGTCGGGGGGGGGGGGTACCTAACCCTAAGTCCCCCCCGGGAGCCCCTAACCTAACCCTCCCCGCCCGCGGCTGTCGGGCACCCGGCGTAGGTCTAATGACAGGAGTCGGTATTTCGAAGCCTGTCAAAAGACACTTGGTGGGATTAGACAGTCGGGGAGCCGGCGGTCGGGATTACGTCCATCGGCTTCCCGAATGCTTTCCCTAATACAAGATGTTATCATTTAGTTTATTACACTAGAGAACTTCTAACTATGGTGAAATGAGAGAGAGAGAGGAATCAATATCTTCATGAGCTAGTGATTGAAAAGTCTTCTTTTATCATATGCTTCCAAGCAAAAAAAAAAAAAAAAAAGTACATGCATTACTACATTGTGACTGTTTATTGCCATCACAGCCCCAGAGTGCCCAGTGCTGAAGAGCGCCTGCATTTTCAATACTGGTGCTAATTGCAGTAGAGGGGGAAGACCCTTGAACGTTTTTCTCCCCACCTACCTTTAGGGCTGGCAGCTGTATTTGGATTACCATACATTTACTGTAGCCAGCACAGGTTGACTAGTGCAGGGGCTGCTGTGCATCAGGGGGTTATGTGGAATCCCTTAATAGGTGATATGGTTCCCACTTCTAACCTAAGCACTAACCCACCAGAGTGACAATGAAGAACCAAACCGCTTTCTTAAAGCTGTTCTTGGATGTACTAAAAATGAAAGGGAAAAATGCCCTTTTTCTTTGTTCCCATGATATAAAAGCAACCTGATCAGCACTGTGTAGCCTGTGGGCTGACCACGGTCACTGACCCTAAAATCATATACAGTACACACTGTCGAAGCCGGGTAATTGGCTGAGACAGAATCTGTTTAAAATTAAATCTGCACGACGCCATTTAGCGAATGGTAATGAGACGCCATTTGGCGACTGGCCGCCCAGCGCCATTTTAGCTAATATCGCACATTATAAGTACATACGGCGATGCTATTATTTAGCGTTGTGCGATTCCCACGCAATAGAAAGATGTTAAAAGTCCTCATTAAACAAATGCAGACTATCACTAAAACATATGAAATGATCAACCCTGCAAAACACGTACCATGGTGTACTCCACAAACACGTAGTCGCACAACGCTAACTAGCATCTTTTCTCAATACCCCAATACTTACACACTGCACACTTACATAAAAAGGTTCCCTAGCATTGAAGTGTAATATTCAAGGTTTATTCAGTATTAGTAATGTTGTGAAATAAATGTTATTTGATATCTAAGGTTTAGTACATGTACCGTGTTTGGTGTCAATCTAAACCATTGTGTCTTTGCAGATTTCCGGTATCATCGGTGAGGAGATCGCAACATGTGTCTGCAAAGTATGGATCATAGAGAGTTAAACATTAAATTGTGCTCTGTAATGTAGCCAGCTTAGATTTATTATGCAGTGGGAAAATGGACACAAAGAGCTGTTGGAGGCTGGATTGTGACCATACGAACTGACTTATGAACTATACTGTAACAGAAGAACCAGGAAGAACAACCAATGGAATCATGCCAACCTGTTCTATTGTATTGCCCATCTCTGTAAGGGTATATATGTGGGCTCTCAAACTGGATCTCAGTCTTCTTGCTTTGCTGTTGACTGAGGTTTCATCGTTGATGCCGGGATATGGGTCCAGAGCGCATGCGTATGTAACGACTGTACCTTGGGTCTGTATAATTTATTTGCGCTAATTGTATTTAGATCACAGCGTGTAACTATCTGTTTTTATGTTGAATAATAACTTTTGTGCTTTGGAACTACAATCAAAGTTTGAAAGCAATTATTTATTGTGCGACTCATAACGCTAAACAGCGACAATTTTTAGAGTGTATAGGTAGGTAGGAATCGATAGTTGGGGGCTCACAGTGTGAAATCACGTTACCGGTCACTTGGTAACACTCGGTCAGCGATCTCTCAGCAAAAGGGTGGAGGCGCCATAGCAGGAAAGAACGCATTGTGCCGTCGAAAATCTGCTACAACTTTGTTGCTGAGAGTCCGCTACCCGTTATTGTGTGGTTCAAGGAGCGCTGATTAGAATCCAGGGACAAGGGAGGCAACAGCTTGTTTTCCTTCGTTGATAGAATTTCATGTTAAAAAGGGGAAGTCGCCCAATAGCATAAGGGTAATAATACGTTTTGTGTAGTAGTCGCATTATTGTGTATTGTAGTCGCACAATAGCGTATACGGATTTCCTGTATTGATGCCACGTGTTTCAAACAAAGCCGTTGAGATTGCATTGTGATATTGATAGATAGCATTGTTGTAAATATCTTGATCAGTGTTGCCATAATCTGGGAAAATGTGTATTACCGCAGTCTATACACATAAGCAGGTGTACTTGTTGTCCTTGTTGTAGGTATCGTCTCTCAGTTTGATTGCAGTATTCAGTGATCAGTTAGGGTTATTTGAGCAATGTAATTGAACCGCACAGTTGTGGCAAATTGTGATTGTGAACTGCGTAGAGGGTGGATGAAATCACTGAAAATGGCAGGTGCTATTGGAATGCCTAAATGCTAGCAGTTGAAAGGTAGTCAAAAAGGGATTATGTGCGTGGAAGCAGCCTGGTTATTCTTCCATAGGTGTGTGGGCGCATTCTGTTAATATCGTCCACATGTAAGTGAAAGTAGCCTTGACGTTCTTTCACCGGTCTAAATCCCTATTGAAAAGCTTAGGGTTATTTTCCCAGAATGGGAGCCAAGCAAACAGTAGAGATGTTAGATGATGTGCTGCTGTTGGAAGTGCCGCTTGGGTCGGCACGGCATATTATGCATAGTAGGTGCAGTGCTTATGCAACTAGGTACTGTGATGTATGGTTTAAAATGACGAGGAAGAGTGTTAGAATTGGCAGCTTTGATAAGGAGCTATTGAATAATGTCCGAGATAGCATCTGTATGGTGCACTCTCGAATGAAAAAGATAAAATATAACGAGTGTTTAAAGTTGTGGCAGCATGAGGGGGATGTGTGGCTTAAAAGTGTGCACGCGATGCAAACTAGCGTCACGAGCACGATACAGGAGAGAGCACACGCGGCGCTAAACTGCGGTGCGCGCGCGCCTCAAAATAGCGCGCACGCACAGCAAGGTAGCGTTGCAGAAGGTATTACCAGTGGTTCACGCGCACCACCACCACCCTATGCAGATGGGGATGCAGGTACAGTCTATGTAAAAACACATAAAAATTTAACAAGTAGCTTGTACCCTCTCTTGAGTAATCACAAGGAAAATGTTTATGATGTGGATGATGAACTTGTTGTTATGTCTGCCATTTCCCATGCTGTACACATGTTAGATGCTCCATCACAACAAGCACGAGTGGTGGCCCCATCTTCATCAGTGATAGTACAGGAAGTATTAACATCCCCTGCAACCATAGAGGAAGTTGTTAACCATATACGTAGCAGTAATAGACTAAATCCCCAGCCAGGTAACAAGGTCAAAGGTAGCAGTGCGGCCGGTCTGCATCCCATTCGGACAATACCTGTTCCAAATGGGAATGCGGATGCGAACGATGTAGTGCCCACAAGGGGGTAGCAATGCATTGTCCTTGGACAAGAGCTGAGCTAAATTCCATAATGAATGATTTCCCTGACCCTAAAAAGGAATTAGCAAAATGCCAAAGATATTTGAAAAATGTGGGTAATGCTCACAAGCCAACCAATAAAGATTGGCGAGTGGTGTTAAGGGTGTGCCTTCCACACAATACCGACGTGAAAAAGTTTATCACGGATTGCGTATTGGATGGAGATGGTCCCTTAACAGACGAGGGTAACCAAATTAACATTACCCGCATAATAACTCAATTGGGTGTATATTTTCCAGTAGTAGTTAACTGGAGTAAAATTTTCACCATAAAATAAAAAGAGAGTGAATCTGCAGAGGATAACTGTACCCGAGCTCTGCAGGCTATCACCCAGGACACTGGGATAGAGGATATTAAAGAAAGCACTCATCACAGGGGAATGATCATCACAGTACTTATGGATGGTCTAAAAGACAATCTAAAGACCCGAGTTCAGACCTCACTACCTGGCTGGAGAGGAGTTACTGTAGACACACTCATGGAATCTGCTATTGAACATGATAAAAACATCCTCAAAAAGAGAGAGACCCAAAGCGAGAAGCTAATGGCTGTTAGTATTCAAGCTCTAGAAGAAATCAATGTAACATCACAGCCACCAGACACATATGCACCTGCACAGCTACACGCCCTCACCAATCCTGCACCACCACAAACACAGCCCTACCCCACTTATCACACACAGCCACAAAACCCATACTATCCACAACCACCATTTTACCCTCAAAATCCTTATCCACACCTACAATCTTTCTCTACAACTCAACCAACACAGCAACCCTTTCACTCACCCCACTCACGAAGGTGCTTTAACTGCAACCAAGTGGGACATGTAAATAGAACTGTAAGGTGAAGAAGGTAGGACCCCCCTAACCAGGGAGTACCTGGATATCCACATAAGGGATATACACAGAGTACAGGAAATTTCCAACAGTCACCAGCTCCAATTGTGGCCTTAAATGCTGTATTGGAGAGTGAAAGTCAACGCTAGGGGTCAGGTCATACTTGTAGTCTACAGATAGTCAGGTTAACGGGAAGTACTAGGGAAGAACCGGTGATGATGGTTGATGTAGCTGGTACTAAACATCCTTTTCTAGTAGACACAGGGGCGACCAGATCAGTGATAAAATTTCCCGCTAATTTACAGGTGACCAGTGAGACAGTTAAATCAAGTAAAAGAAGCACTGTGGGAACTAACAATACATATGTAATACTATACCAGCTGAGGTGAGACAAACAAACAACACTCAACATACAATGTCACAATACACATACACCCAAGGATTTGCACACTTGGCAATTATCCAGCCGCCTCCTCCGATATCCAGCTAGAAGGCTTATTTGATTGACATGAAACACAAGCCAATCAGCAAGCTTACAACAGGTTAAAAGGAGAACAAGTGCAATCCTGAAGCACCTTGACAAAGTCCGAAAGGATGAAACGCGTTGGTGTCCACAACCCGATTGACGTCACCAGGCAGTGAGCGCGGTAATTGAACTCCACGAGGAAGCGGTGTTTAGACGGTCGCAGGACTACCATAGTAGGAGGCTGTCCCGGCGCATCGTATATCTCACTAACGGTGAGCGGAGCAGACCAGCAGCTGACTGAACAGCAGGAGTCCGGACAATGCTAACCCCGCACGGAGGAGCATAGGGAAAGGTAGGGTCAGCACTTACACCCTTGCCATACCGCCGCACAGTCACGGGTACAACTGATTTCCAGGACTATTAACTCCTCACAGAAAGCGCTATATACATCTATTGTGACATTGTATGTTGAGTGTTGTTTGTTTGTCTCACCTCAGCTGGTATAGTATTACATATGTATTGTTAGTTCCCACAGTGCTTCTTTTACTTGATTTAATTGCTAATTGGCCAGGTGTCTGACCATTTATAAGAAAGCTGCTATTTAACCACAACATAACCAGGAGCGCATGATCATCTTTTTTACTTGACCAGTGAGACAGTACCAGCAATGGGTGTAACAGATAAAGTGCAACATTATCCTGTAACTAAATCCACAGAGGTTACTATCGGGCCATTGCATACCAGGCATTCTTTTCTCCTGGCTGCAGTGGCTCCTACTAACCTACTGGGAAGGGATTTGTTATGTAAAATGGGATGTGTCATATATTGTACCCCTGATGGTGTATTTCAAGATATCTCAGAGAGAGTTGCACACGAGGTGAGGGATACGTTGGACACTCCCTAAAGGATAATGTATCACTCTACCGGTTCAGGTAAAAATCTAGCTCAGGTAGATCAAATGTTATCCCAAATTCCAGATTCACTTTAGACCAAGGATGGACAGGACACTGGATTAATGGCAAATGTAGCTCCCATAATGGTAAATCTAAAATGTGGTAGGCAAGCTCCAAAAATTCCCCAGTACCCATTAAAACAGGAGGTAGAGTTAGGGGTTTATCCCTTAATTGAGTGGTTATTACAGCAGGGAATTTAGGCCCTCATTCAGAGCCGCTCGCTATTTGCGGTCATTCGTTCTAAAACAAGGGGTAGCTATTCAAATGAACCGTTCGCTAATTGCGGTCTGTTCACGCCTCTAAGTCTGAACGAGCGAGGAAAACTTGCGGTTGTAATTTTGAAAAATACGCCCCCTTGCCGCTCGCACCATACGCCATGTCCGCTATTTATTAGATTAATTGAGTACATCGAACAGCGTATGAAATGCTCGCTATTCTTGTGGCTGGTTTTTTCAACCGCAATTTTGCGAGCAGTTCGGAGTAAAAAAAAAAACCAAGTGACGTGGTCAATGACGCTGCTGTATTAATTATGCACTCCCTTAAAACGCCCATTTTGACCTTTAAGCACGCCTGCGATCTAATTCCACACCCCCGTTTTCAAGCACCTTCCCCTGTTACCACCCACATACGCCTCCTTCTGTCACTCAAAATAGCAGGCATTCGCTATATAGCGAACAAACGCTTTTTCGGCCGCACTGACTGGTTCGCGCATGCGTATTAAAATCCGTACGCATGCGCAGATGTGTGAACATCGGTCAGAACGAACGAGCGGCCGCTTACGAGCGGCTCTGAATCAGGGCCTTAGTCCGTACAGCAAGTGTAGCCAACAGTCCCGTCTTTCCTGTGAAGAAGAGTGGTGGGAAGGGTTATAGGCTGGTACAAGACCGTAGAGGAGTTAATAAGGTAGTAGAGAGCCAATTTCCCGTAGTGCCAAATCCAGCTGTCATTCTTATGCAGATCCCACCAAATGCAACCAATTTAATGGTCATTGACCTCTGCTCTGCTTTCTTCTCTGTACCTCTTCATCCTGACTGTGAGTACCTATTCGCTTTTACATACAGGGATGTACAATACACATGGACACGATTGCTCCAGGGTTTCATAGACAGCCCCAGTATCTTCTCCCAGGCCTTACATGACTGTTTACAATCTTTTCAATCTGCCAATGGATCTGTTCTAATACAATATGTGGACGATTTATTGTTATGTTCTGATTCGTTTATGTCATATTTAAATGATACTAAACTTTTATTGCTTCATCTCTCTCAAACAGGACACAAGGTTGCTAAGGACAAACTGCAGCCATGCCAGTCCAGGGTTAAATACTTGGGACATTGCCTAACCCAGGGGTAACGACATCTGACAAATGACAGAATCCAAGCCATACAGACCATGACACTGCCGCAGAACCAACACCAAATTCGTACCTTCTTGGGAATGTGTGGATACTGCAGAATGTGGATCCCAGGTTTTTCTATTTTGGCCTTGCCATTACAGGACTTAGTCTCTTCCTCAAAGCCCGATCGTGTCATACACAAAGAGGAATCAGAGCAGGCTTTCCTTAATCTTAAGGATAGTCTGACAAGAGCACCTGCATTGGGAATACCCGATTATGAAAAACCTTTTGATTTATATTGTACGGAAGCTAATGGTTGTGCAGCAGGTGTCCTCACACAAAAACATGGTGATGCCAGTAGGTCTGTAGCATACTACAGTGCACAATTGGACACTGTTACAAGATCACTCCCAACGTGTTTAAGAAGTGTTGCAGCAACAGCTCTATTGGTTAGTAAGAGTGAGGATGTGGTATTAGGCCATGATATGATTGTCTATACTCCCCATGCTGTATCTGCTTTGCTAAACTCTGCCCAAACCAGACATGTCTCCTCAGCTAGGTTCACAAAATGGGGACTAGCCCTAATAGCACCTGCAAACATCACCATCAAAAGGTGCAGTACGTTAAACCCAACTACGTATTTACCATATGTGCAACATGATGCACAGGGTGGAGAGAGGTGAGTCGCTGGCAAAAGGGTATATTGATGCACATGATTGTATGGAATATCTGAATCAAACCTTTACTGCAAGACCTGACATATGGGACACACCTTTAGAAAATGTAGATGTGACATTTTACACGGATGGGAGTTGTCATAGACAAACTGACACTAGAGAGTTATGTCCAGGTTATGCTGTGGTAAATGACGAGGACGTTATAGAAGCCGAATCTTTAGGCCCACCACACTCGGCCCAAGTGGCGGAACTGAGATACCGCGTTGTTACTTTTCAAAATTTCCTGTGGACTTATAATCAAATGAGGTTGTCTACCAAACAGTATTTCAAAGGGGGACAGATTGAGAGGGGGTCTAGGAGTTGTCCTGATACTGTGAAGGACAAGCGGTAGTGCTTCTGGCCAGCCCAGTCCAGATTCCGCCATGATTTTACTTAATTTATTTTTAATAGTTCTGTTCATCTTCTCCACCTTCGCACTGGCTTGCGGTCAGTAAGGGGTGTGAAGTCTACTATTAATACCCATCAACTTACACATGTTTTGGAAGACATCACCTGTGAAATGAGTACCCCTATCACTTTCAATAATTCTAGGGATACCATATCTGCATACAAACTCCTGAAAAAATTTCTTGGCAATAAACGCAGCAGTATTAGTGGCAGCTGGGTATGCCTCAACCCAATTAGAAAACACGTCAGTGCACACTAATACATACTTGAGATTCCGTATCAGGTGTTACTGACTAGTACAACTTCATTGAAGGTGGCGGAGAGAGATACCTGGATCCATTCCACTCACTGTAAGAAGGACAACCAACCGATGGAGAAACAAGGCTGAATCGAGACAGATAACGTAGACCTGTCAATTGCGAGTCTGTTCCGGGAAGGTTAAAGGTTACAGTGAGATACCTACGCTAAAGAAATTTGTAGATCAGTGTTTTCAGCAATGGATTGGTCTGCTGTGGTTATCTTTGTGTTTTCTCCCAGAATCCTCATTACTTGGGTTGTTTCGGGATCTCTGGTTTCTGTGATGGAGGACAGAGGACAGAGAGGGGAGCTGATGGTGATATAAATGGAGTAGAGTCGGGAGAAGGAGCAATCGTCACAAGGGCGGTATCTGACCAAACCCAGTACGGTAATTGTTAAGAGATCTGCTATTCTGGATACTCAGAGACAGTGTGAAGGTCTATCGTCTGAGGACTATTGTATGTGTGAGTTCTGTGGGTCCGTAATAAATGAGAGATGCATCCAACAGTGCCAACCTAAGTATAACCAGTATTGGGGTGGGTAATCCTTTAGAGGATTATCATACCATGGTGGGCAAAGTTTTAAACCAAACCAACTGTTGGGTGTGCTCTCACATGCCCCAAGGACAGCATAATGTAGGATTAGTGCCATTTCCATTAAATGTCTCTGAGATTTTAGAATTACAAAAAGGGAAGACACTGGATGGAAAATTTCTTAACACCAAACCACCCCATTTTAAGCTCCACCAGTACCAGGTAGATAAAACACTTATGTTTGAACATCACCAACTCCAATGAACCAGGAAGTTGGGAGGTGACTGGGAATAACCAGACGATGACCTTCTCACTAAGAGCTGATCATGAGCCTATGAATTATGAACTGTTACGCACAATTAGGTCGGGTGGAAGACACTTCCAGTATAAATATACACTAAGTAACACCAAAGAAATGGTTGGCAGAATACCAGAAGGGTACTGTGCTAGGGTTATACAACCAGAAACGTGTAATAGCCAGATGGAAGAACCTGAGATAGGATCACTTGTCAGGGAAATGTGCTGGATGATTATGATGCATTCTATTCCTTATGTCCACCCCGATGATGTATATTTTATATGTGGAAGAAAAGCGTAAGTGGCTCTCTCAAAGTTCCGAAGGTTTGTGTTATCTGGGAAGAGTACTTCCAGAGTTTATGATCCTTACACATGGGGAAATGCTTGGTATTCATAAAAACACACCATCACCATATCTTCACACACAGTGTGAACACAGAGACCAAAGAAATATGATACCTGGTGACGTGCATAAAGCCACACAGTTAATTAGTGAAACAACTGGCTTTCAAGTTTTGGTAGCATTGGATCCCACCAGGATCACTCGGGGTACACAAAATTTTAGATATATCCAAGAACTTGCTAAATTAATAGATAATATCACGAGATGTATGACGACACATTCAGGTACATAGGTAAGGAGTTGCAAGCTTACAAAAAATATCTCGTGCAACATAGACTAGTGTTAAATTATTTAACAGCTGTCACTGGAGGGCATTGTGTAACGTTGCCCACCCAATTTGGTGTAAAATGTTGCACTTACATTACAAACGATACCAGCGATCCCAAGGAGGTGATAGACCGGAAGATGGATGAAATTCTGCAGTTAAAATGGGAATTTCGAAAGAACCATAATGCTTCAGTGGCTGAAGTAGAGGAGAAGGTAGAGGAATCTGTTTCTTGCTTGAACCCAGTGAAATGGTTCTCAGGTCTAGGAGAGTGGGTCCAGGAAATGATTGCGAGCATAGGTAAACTCCGGATCCTCATACTGGTGGTCATCATAGTAATTGGCTTATGTGTCAGGTGTGTTCCTACTGTGTTGAAATGTGGAAAATGTAAAGATAAGGTATACTGAAAGAATGAAATTATGATGGTGGTCAGTAGTAACAATATGAATACTGAGGTAAATGTAGGACTGCATTACAACCCTGAACTAGAAGGAACCATCATATGATGTATAAGATTTAGATATGCATGAAATGTATTATGAAATGTTAATTTTAGACATCTTAAATAATGGAAGTCCCTATTCCCCCTCAAGACTTCCTTTATAGGATTGGTGCATCCCCACATCTTTCCCATGATCTCCCAAGATCCACGGTGTGCGTATAAGGGTAGTTTTATGTCCCCTCCTAGAGACACATTATTGATGATTTAAGAACCACCTTGTGCCATCCCATAATAACATTAAATAATATGTCATAATGTAAGCCTAAATTAATTTTAAAATCAGAGTATGATAGCATGTTGTTTGCTATCAAAGGGTGGACTGTCGAAGCCGGATAATTGGCTGAGACAGAATCGGTTCAAAATTAAATCTGCACGACGCCATTTTGCGAAAGGCAATGAGATGGCAATTTACGACTGGCTGCCCAGAGCCATTTTAGCTAATCTCGCACATTATAAGTACATATGGCGATGCTATTATTTAGCGTTGTGCAATTCCCATGCAATAGAAAGATGTTAAAAGTCCTCATTAAACAAATTCAGACTGTCACTAAAACATATAAAATAATCAACCCTGCAAAACACATACCATGGTGTACTCCACAAACACGTAGTCGCACAACGCTAGCTAGCGTCTTTTCTCAATACCCCAATACTTACACACTGCACACTTACATAAAAAAGTTCCCTAGCATTGAAGTGTAATATTCAAGGTTTATTCAGTGTTAGTAATGTTGTGAAATAAATGTTACTTGATATCTAAGGTTTAGTACATGGTAAGCAGACCGTGTTTGGTGTCAATCTAAACCACTGTGTCTTTTTAGATTTCCGGTATCATCGGTGAGGAGATCGCAACATGTGTCTGCAAACTATGGATCATAGAGAGTTAAGCATTAAAATGTACTCTGTAATGTAGCCAGCTTAGATTTATTATGCAGTGGGAAAATGGACACAAAGATCTGTTGGAGGCTGGATTGTGACCATACGAACTGACCTATGAACTATACTGTAACAGAAGAACCAGGAAGAAAAACCAAAGGAGTCATGTCAACCTGTTCTATTGTATTGCCTATCTCTGTAAGGGTATATATGTGGGCTCTCTGAAACTAGATCGCAGTCTTCTTGCTTTGCTGTTGACTGAGGGTTTATCGTTGATGCCGGGATCTGGGTCCAGAGCACATGCGTATGTAACGACTGTACCTTGGGTCTGTATAAATTATCTGCACTAATTGTATTTAGATAACAGCGTGTAACTATCTGTTTTTATGTTGAATAATAACTTTTTGTGCTTTGGAACCACAAAGTCTGAAAGCAATTATTTATTGTGCGACTCATAACGCTAAACAGCTACAATTTTTAGAGTGTATAGGTAGGTAGGAATCGATAACACAGTCCTGCGTGGCTAGCACAAGGGCCACTAAGTATAGGGCATGTTGTCTTCAGGACCTTTTCTCCAAGAAACTGGAGGCTTTCTGCGAAGCAGAATGGCGACTTTCTATGCCTCATATTTCCGCAGGTCTTTTTTCCATTTTTTTGCAATTTTATTTCATTGCAACTGTGCAGTCTGTGTTGGACTATGTCAAATAGATAGCAGGCTATATATTTTATATAGCAATAGGAATATCTATTTTGTGCAAGATTCATATTTTTATGTGGAAGGATTATCATTAGGCTAATGCAAGGAGAATGGGTACATTCCCAAAACGTTATATTTATATCACTAATATATCAATAATTTCATTATTACAGTACCTTCAGATAGTTGTTCCCCTGCATGCTTTGACACTAGATTAGATAAGGACTCCACCACAGAATTTCTCTTCCTGAACCTGGCAAAAACAAGACATTGAAAACATTTCTTATTTTTTTTACCAGTCAATAGTTTTTTTATTTTTTTGTTTGAAGCTTACAATATATGCAAGTAAGGCACACTATAGATTTCTGAAAGCCTTTTCCATAAAGTGTAGTACGTCTGGAGAGAACATAGGGTCGGATTCATAGGGCCGATGGTTTACGTACATCACCAATGGTGTGATGAGAGATAGGACTATGGCAGAGTAAGCCCATACGTCACACTAGTATTTACCTGCTTTACTGTTCTGTGCATTTTCAATATTCAATAAATGTTCCAACTTAATAAAGGATCTGAACAAATACCATATCTCCCAACCTTCTTGATTACGGAGGGACATTGTGAAGTTGAGACAGATCCCAGAAATCAGAACGGTCACACTGGAATCAGGATGGCTGGGTGGTACGGTTTTATTACAGATCCTTCTGCTAAGTCGGACCATTTTATAGTGAAAATATACAAAACAGCAAAGTATGGGCCTACTTTGCCAGACAATCTTTTCTCTCATCAGTTTATATACTGTACAGTATGATATTTTTCATCTGCCTTTACTGACCACTCTTTCTGGTGTTTCTCAGGCACCAGATCTCACCAACTGCAAGTGACAGTGAGAAGACGCATCCACCACCAGGTACTTCACCGGCACCTGGAACAGTTTACTTCTGGGGGTGTTATAGCTCCTGCAGCACCTCTCTCCGGACGATTGCTTATGACCATTTACTTTAGATATGGACTGCAGTGTAGCAGTTATTTCTTCTCATTTTCATGCAGGGGCAATTGCATCCAGACTGGTAATTGGGATGTATGACCCATATACAGCTTATATATAAGTATATCAAACCATTACATGACAGCAGTAATGAAAAGGTCACTCCTAGATCTATAATTAGGTTTTATGAACAGCTTCAATGTATATTCTCAGAAGGAAAAATGTAGTGTTTTATTTAAGATGAGGAAATATTCAGGTATTTACTTTAAACTTATAGTTAAATTTACTAAAGGATAGATGTGTACACATTGTAATAAAACTTAACCCTAGCATGGCTATGTGGCTATATTCGCTATAAATTCCCCAAGATCAGCATAAGCATTTCTACCATCATTCTAGATCAGGGCTAGGCAAATAAGTGGCCCTCCAGCTGTTGTTGAATTACAAATCCCAGCATGCCTTGCAACAGTTTAGCATTGCCAAATAGCAAAACAGTGGCAGGGCTCATCTAATTCCGTTTCCGTGGCAGAAATTGTGTTCCTACCACAAAACCACCACACAACACAATTAATTGATTGTCATTGTGCTAACAATTCAAAGACCCTATACTTTGCAAAATGTTAATTTACAAACACAGTGTGGATTGGCAAAGCAAACTTTTGTTCATCTCTATAGTAAATTGGCTTAGCTTAAAAAAAATAAATAAAAAAAAAAAAGACTGTACTTTTGACACGTCTGTAAAGCTTCTTTCATTGTACCAATTCCCATCTGGATATCCTGTGGCTCAAATGTCATTGCTGACTGCATAACCAAGATGGTGCTATATCCAAGAGCATGATACATGCTGTCTTTAGCCCTGTGGAGGTAAAACCATGTATTTGCATTTATGCTAATCAGGTATAAGACAGGGTAAATATTTAAAAACTAAATAAAACTAAACAAAAAAAAAAAAACGTCATATCAGAAACATGTAACATTTTCAATAAACAACATATGATAACTTCTGGGAAAACAGTGTTTTGAGCAACTGTTACAGGTAAAGTGTAATTTAGACTGAGATGCCCAGCGCAGGTCCTCACGTACTTCTCCCTCTCCTCCCTGAGAACTCCATAGTCTCACATCACCTGATTATCACTACATGAAATCCACCATACATGTACTGTAGCACAGATCAAAGTTTGGCAGAACAATCCCTTCAATTCCTTGTACACCGATGCATGTGAAATTGACATAAATATAAGCACACCAAATTCAACCTACATTTTCGTTCCATTACATAGCCTATATTTATGCTTATAATCCTTCTATACTAGGGCTCACATATGTTCTGGTTTTCACGGAAAAGCCAATGGTAATCTTTAACTAGGGGGTGTTTTTTATTTTACATAATTCAGACCACTAATGACAATTTAATAGATAGTACAAGTATGTATTTGCAGCAATTTCATTGCATTCAAACGATATCACGATGGTGCATTGGCAGGTATGTACACCCGATATGTCTGGGAATGACATAGTTCACAGACATATCTGTTCGACCCTGCAGCACAGTCGATGACAAAATATCTTGCAGATATATAGTTTCATCTGGCTGTCTGCACGGCCGACCCTTCTACTGCCTAATATGTCATCCGCAGAATCCATTGACTATGACATCACAAGCGCTCAGGCATATTCAAATGGCTCTATTGGCAGACATATTGGGCAATTAGTAAGTGTATATGCACTTACCAACTGTTAGGTAGGTCGGCCAAACAACCAATCCGTCAGCCAGGTGTGTACCCAGCTTTACCGTATAATGGTAACATTTGCATCATCATATACAGTACAAAAGCTCCTATATCGATGGTGGCTGGGGTTATAGTGGGCAGGAACTGCTTCCCGTCAATTTGTTCCGCCTCCTCCAGCCCATCTTACCCGGCCAGTGCTTAAGAGGCACAGCGGGCGTCCGGTTCCTTCCCTACAGAGGCAGCCAGAGGTTGGAGTTCACTCCTGAGCTCTGCCTTACGGTTGAAGGGATAGACGTCATGACGTGTCTCCCATAGTTCCAAGGAGCAGTCGGACCAGATGGCAGCTGAGGCAGAAGCGGGGCTTAAGGTAAGTATTGTGTGGTTTTCTTTTGTGTAAGGGGCACTGCTACTGGGGGCATTACTATTGAGGGCACTACTACTGTGGGTATTATGTGTATTAGGGACACTAATACTGTGGGCATTGTGTATAAGGTGCACTAATGTGGGCATTGTGTAAAAGGGGCAGTAATGTGTTTCATAACATGAATAAGGGACACCACTATATTAGTGGCACTATGTGCAGTGTAATGTGAAGAAGATTGTGCTACTGTGTACCCACATCTCTAGGACTGGGGATACTATTTGAACTGGGAAAACTATTGTATAACCACGTCTCTAGGACGACTTTAAGCACTGGATGGTGGACAATCAGTGATTTTGATCACTGGACTATAGGCCTGATCTGAGTTGGCAATAAAGCAAATGAGAGTAAAGAACTATGGGCCTGATTCAACAAGGATCACAGCCGCAAATTTGCACACAACTGGCCGATGTTTGCATTCTTAGCATGCATTGCACGAACACTCCACTGCCATCGGTAAGCGGCGATCGCAGGGAGCACACAGTCTCAGAACACATTCACAGAAAGTGACCATTTGGGGGTGGTGATGGGGGCTGTCAGTGAAACACAGACATGCCAGTGCGTTTGAACTCCATTACAGGGGCGCACATAATTAAGCCCCTGCGACGGAAGATGCAGCCAGAGCTCTAGATGCACACAGGAAGGGGCCCAAATCCTGAGTGAGGTCAGGTCAACCACTATTTATGCCAATGGAATCGATGGTTCTTGTCGTTACCGATATTTTCGCTGTATAGCAAGGTATTGCGGATGTCAGTAAAGGGAAGTGGGCGGCATTATGTAGTGGTGGGCATCTGGTTCTTGTGCTGCGTGTCCTTGCGATTGGATTCATTAGCATATTATCGCAGCTGCTGGGTGTGTGCGTATGCAGACTTGCGTTCCGTGCTGAAGCAGTCCCTATGCACTTTGATAAAACCATGTAGCACTGCAGGTGGGACAGATTTCAAATGTGCAGAGAGATTTAAATTTAGGAGGAGTGTGTCCAAGCTGAAATCTAAATTGCAGTGTAAAAATAAAGCTGGACAGCATTTGTGGGCTACAGGCAGAAGCAGCCAGTATTTACTCCACATGCAAAAATAATGTATGTATTTGCACTCTGCATTGCAACATGGTTTGTCCAGGTACACAGTTGCTTGCTCTTTCTTACTGTATTTTCAACTCAGAATCAGGCCAACTGTTTTTTTAAGTTTTGTACTGAATTAAAAAAGTTCAAATGCATCAGTGAATTGATATGGATTGATACTACTATTACCTGGGTCTGCCACATACAGGCAGTATGGCATAGTTCTCCCACCTTATGTTACAGGCAGTATGGTATAGTTCTCCCCCCTTATGTTACAGGCAGTATGGCATAGCTCTCCCACCTTTTTTTTTTACGGGCAGTATGGCATAGCTCTCCCACCTTATGTTACAGGTAGTATGGCATAGCTCTCCCACCTTATGTTACAGGCAGTATGGTATAGTTCTCCCCCCTTATGTTACAGGCAGTATGGCATAGCTCTCCCACCTTTTTTTTTTACAGGCAGTATGGCATAGCTCTCCCACCTTATGTTACAGGCAGTATGGCATAGTTCTCTCACCTTATGTTACAGGCAGTATGGCATAGTTCCCCCCCCCCCTTATGTTACAGGCAGTATGGTATAGTTCTCCCACCTTATGTTACAGGCAGTATGGCATAGTTCTCCCACCTTATGTTACAGGCAGTATGGCATAGTTCTCCCACCTTATGTTACAGGCAGTATGGCATAGTTATCTCACGTTATTTTACAGGCAGTATGGCATAGTTCTCCCACCTTATGTTACAGGCAGTATGGCATAGTTCTCCCCCCTTATGTTACAGGCAGTATGGCATAGCTCTCCCACCTTTTTTTTTTACGGGCAGTATGGCATAGCTCTCCCACCTTATGTTACAGGTAGTATGGCATAGCTCTCCCACCTTATGTTACAGGCAGTATGGTATAGTTCTCCCCCCTTATGTTACAGGCAGTATGGCATAGCTCTCCCACCTTTTTTTTTACAGGCAGTATGGCATAGCTCTCCCACCTTATGTTACAGACAGTATGGCATAGTTCTCTCACCTTATGTTACAGGCAGTATGTTACAGGCAATATGGTATAGTTCCCCCCCCCCTTATGTTACAGGCAGTATGGTATAGTTATCCCACCTTATGTTACAGGCAGTATGGCATAGTTCTCCCACCTTATGTTACAGGCAGTATGGCATAGTTCTCCCACCTTATGTTACAGGCAGTATGGCATAGTTCTCCCACCTTATGTTACAGGCAGTATGGCATAGTTATCTCACGTTATTTTACAGGCAGTATGGTATAGTTCCTCCACCTTATGTTACAGACAGTATGGCATAGTTCTCCCACCTTATGTTACAGGCAGTATGGCATAGCTATCACACCTTATGTTACAGGCAGTATGGCATAGTTATCTCACCTTATTTTACAGACAGTATGGTATAGTTCATCCACCTTATGTTACAGACAGTATGGTATAGTTCTCCCCCCTTATGTTACAGGCAGTATGGCATAGCTCTCCCACCTTTTTTTTACAGGCAGTATGGCATAGCTCTCCCACCTTATGTTACAGACAGTATGGTATAGTTCTCTCACCTTATGTTACAGGCAGTATGGCATAGTTCTCTCACCTTATGTTACAGGCAGTATGTTACAGGTAGTATGGCATAGTTCTCTCAACTTATGTATACTTTAGTTATGAGGACACAGGGGGCTACAGAAAGTGCTCATCTACAGCATGGTACAGTTCTCCCCCCTTATGTTACAGGCAGTATGGTATAGTCCCACCCCCTTATGTTACAGGCAGTATGGCATAGTATGGCATAGTTATCCCCCCCCTTATGTTACAGGCAGTATGGTATAGTTATCCCACCTTATGTTACAGGCAGTATGGCATAGTTCTCCCCCCTTATGTTACAGGCAGTATGGCATAGTTATCTCACCTTATTTTACAGGCAGTATGTTACAGGTAGTATGGCATAGTTCTCTCAACTTATGTATACTTTAGTTATGAGGACACAGGAGGCTACAGAAAGTGCTCATCTACAATAGTGCAGGGTTTGTTTTTTACATAAAGAAGAAACTAAAAAACTGCTAAGTGATGATGGAAAGTTCAACTGAGATATCAAATATATTTTAACTTTAAAAAATCCACTTACCAGGGACGTAATAATTCAAGAGCTTCTGAAAACTTGTTGTTTAGAAATAAGTTAAGAGCCAAAGTGCATTCTTTCAGGGCACTTCGGAGATCCATCTTGGAGGCCCTAGGGAACAAATCGTTGAGATTAGTGAACATTTTTTAAAGTCATGTTAGTGAGACACCAATACTGTACTTGCATAAAAGGAAATACAAAACAACTTAAAAACATGGAGTTCATTAACTGTCCATAGATTTAAATTAAACCAAATAATGATCCGTTCACAATAAACGATAAAGGCAAGTGAAGCAATATGACAGCAAAAGAAGAAGAAAAAAGAAGACTATAAAAAGGTAAAAATAATAAGTCATGTGGCAAACATGCAAAAGGCATTTTGGCAGAAAACATTTTTTTTTTTCCAGAGAATAATCCATTATCTTGCATAAAAGAGATTGGCAAGAAGAGAACTTGCCCACTAGTCTTCTAGTTTTTAGGAAATTGGGTCAGCACGAGGGTTGCCACCTACTAGCAAAATAAGGGACTGTGGTGGTGGGGCCCAAATCCGGGAGGCATGACCAGTCCAACTCCAATAAAAATAAAAATTACTGGGTGCTGCAAAAGATGGGGGGGGCTGTTGCATGTTGCAAAAGGAGAATTTGTTCCCCTAAGCAGTGCTGCAAAAGGGAAAATTATCCCTCCAACAAGCCTGGGCCTGGTTAAAGAGTGCCCCCCTTTTCAGCAGCCCTGGCCAGACATCTGGGGTGTACACCCGCTCCTCATCTGCCACAGGAGCCTGGATCACCAGTCGCACGTCCTTCTGCTCCCTGGCTCACCCCCCACACACTCTCGCCTGTGGTCTGCGCAGTTGAGAAGTGTAATTTGTGGTGTGGTGGTGCCACAGTGACTGTGTGCGGTGCGGTCGGGAAGCTGATAGTCCAGATAGAGTAACATATAGGTGCTCAGCCTCTGCATGTAGCGTGGCTGAAAGTGCATGTTATGATTGGTCACTATGGGCAACTTCCTCACTCTTTAGAAGGCGTGATATATCTCCTCCTAAAAGTCACTTGCCCGTAGCATACGTTGTTCTTGAAACACCTCGTCAGCAAATAGAGAACCTGATTCAGAGCAGGGAGCAAAGCTTAAAAAAATAAAAAAGTGCAACCACACTGCAATGCAAGCGATCTGCGGTTTTGACAAACTGCGGGATAGTAAATCTAGCCCATGGTATTGGTGCATGATGAAGAAGCAATACATCACTAGCTGGAACAGAACTACCCTATTGTGGTGTTATTCTTCTGGTCATAAAGCACTGGGAGTGCCGCTGCATTATATTATAATTAATATATATATATATATATACTACATATATATACATACATATATATACACACACACATACACATTGAACTTCAAAAACAAATTTCAATACATGGTCTGTTGAGTGGAGGTTAAAGGTGCAAGCTGTATTACCAAACTAATTCACTGGGTTCAGATAGCAAAGTATTAGAGGCTGGGTGATGGAGAATATAGAATTTGGTGGACCTTTTTGATAAAAGAAAAAACAGAAAATTTCTCAGTTGGTGTTCAGGATATGATGTCAGGATTAAATAAGGAATTTTAATAGTCCTTCAGATAATCTTAACAATTCATAGGAGGAAAAATATAGCCGCAAATGAACTGTGTAGGTTACCCGGAAAATATAGAAAAGAAAAAAAAAGGTTAAAATGTAAAAAGAATAGCATAATACAAAGTTTATGAAAATAACTTTAATAAAAACACAAATGAATGCAAAATATTAGGCAGTTTGTATCTAAAGCACTCATTGTATGGCAATGAGAATATTTTAATCTGAGAAAGTTAACTTGTATGTAGCACTTGGTTAGATGCACCCAAGTCATGGCTAGAGATCTATTTAATTCACCTATAACATTTTGTTCATAGGATAAGCACATACTGTATAATAAGGAGAATTGAAGAATATTTATAAAAAGGGACTCCAGTTGAGCTTAGAGATATGAAGCAATGTACAGTATTAAACAAATGGAATCATTCACCAGGCTCTGCAATGTGCTAGTTCTAAGAATATAATCTGCTCTACTGTATATAGAAACATTTTAAATCTGTGCAAATTATTTGGCTCTTAAGCTAGGTACACACTAAACGACTTGCAAACAATGCAATGTTGTCAACAATTTCCCTTGAACTCTCGGGCAAACTATAAAGTGCATACACACTGTGTAATCTAACAAACTATATTTATTGCATCGTTTGGTGGTTAGATCATTAACTATATAATGTAACCGTATTGCCTGATCGTTCGGTAGTGTGTACACACTGCACGATCTGTGGCAAATCGTTAACGAGATTGACAGATCTTCCTGCATGTACAAATGATCTGAAGATGAGATGGACGACTCTGTGGGAGCACACATCGGGCCCGATTCAGAGCCTCTCGCTGCTGGCGAGCGCTCGCTCTGAATCAGGGCGTGTTTTTTTTTTTTCTCCAGCCCACTTGCAAAGCTGTGGGTGACCACCCACAGCTTGTGCGAGAGGCCTGGAGTCCATCAGCAGCATTATCGCGACCATCGTGCTTGTGACGAGAACCTGTTGTAGGGTCTCAGCTCCCGCAAGCCCGAGTGGACTTCCTGCTCTAATAGATAGAGCAGGAAGTCCACTACTGACTTCACTAGTGATGTCAGTAGGGCCGCTCACAAACGCCAGGCTTTCCTAAGGGAACTCCTGCATTTGTGCAGCCACCCCTCCTCCCTGCCTACAAAATGGGGCAAGCTGCCACTCACCATCGACAACCGCCCCGTCTTGTAGAGAGACCCGTAGCAACTGAGCTGCAGTCGCTGGACGGGTCTCGCGCATGCGCATACGCAGTGGGGGACCATCGACCCGCTTGCGAGCGGGTCTGAATCAGGCCTATAGTGCGTAGACACTGGATGATTTGAGTGATTTGTCGTTCCAATGCGTTGGAATTGGCCAAATCGTTCAAAATATTGTCTAGTGTGTAGGGACCTTTAGGTTATATGTACAGATATTTCATTGTGTTTCAAGTTGACCTCGTGTTGCACAAAAGAAGGGAATTATACAGTAATGCTGGCCATACACCTGCACGATTTCGGGCCGATTGCCAGATTCTTGACACGCCGTATGATAAGTCATGTAGAAATCGTGCATTTTAAAGTAGAATACAATCTGATGTGTGCTCCCGCAGATCCTAAAACGGATCATATGATCAGATGTGCAGCCCATATTATCCCTCGTATTCGTATACTGATCGTGCCGTGTTTTTCAGCATGCAATGCATCGTTCATCCGAGTCCAGTCACTTGAGTGACAATTTCCTGTCTACGCCCTCTGCAGACAGCGCCTGAGCGGAGCAGCATCGTGAGCAGCAGACACGATTGTGTAGCAGGTATGTATAGTATCAGCTGCCCTGCAATACCCACTGGTCACCAATGTTTCCTCAGTAAAGCCCACCGGCCACCAATGTTTTGCATATGCATAGTGGACGTTGATTTGAGCCCTGCACACACTGACCATCTCTGTTTGCCCAGTAATGCCCATCGCCCACCTATGTGCCCACCGTCCACCTATGGTTTGGAACCAATGCCCATCGCCCACCTACGGTTTGGAACCAATGCCCATCGCCCACCTACTGTATGTACCCACCGTCCACGATTTATTAATTAAATCGTGGAAAGCACATTGTGACATTGAATTGGATTTATCCCCCACCCCTTCTATACAAAGACGATTATATGCAACTCAAATAAATTACACTGCAACTTTATTAATAACAAGTCAACATTTCAACCAAAAATGTTCAATACACCATGTTAGGGGCACTATTTTCAGTTTAATGGCCACCCCACTGTTGGGGGTGTACAGAATATAAGTCCACTGGGGGGCCCCATTTACACAGTTCAATGCCCCCCCCCCCACACACACTTTTGGGGGTGGCCATATTAAACACCACCAAATAAATATGTCCATTTTACTTTTTTTTTTTCCCCATAGGAATGTCTCTGGATAGTGAACCAGAATTCATAACTGCAATACAGTTACAGGGAGTCAGGATGATGCTTAATAGTTTATGATGTAATAAAGACTTTTACTGTGTTTCCATCAGAACATAGAAAACCCAAATGCAGAAACAGCACAATTTATGCCCAAGTGATTTATTTGGTCATGCAAAACAGTTTGTCTGCAACTTTGTGCCAGGCTGTATTGCTAGGTATGATTGGATGTAGCTGATTAGACATTTGGCAGCCTTCACCTCGGCTGATACCCTATACACCAGGGGTGGCCAACCAGCCAGAGGCAAAGGGCCAAAAAATATCTGTGGTCAAGTCGAAGAGCCAATCTCATGCGAGCACCAAAGGCGTGCGTGCAAAAATGGGCGTGGCCTAGTTGTCCCAAGGACACTCCCCATTTTTGTGCGCTCGCCTTTGGTATGACATTCGCAGGAGCATGACCTTGTGTCACACCCCCGTTGTTAGTCACGCTGGTGGCAAGCCCAGCACATTGAAAATACACAATTTACATAAACTACCAAATATACATTTTTCATTGTTGAAGTGAAAGCAAAAGCCAGAGCAATATAGAAAACAATGAAATAGCCACGTTCACATAAAATACACAGAAACCAGCCAAATCCACATAAAATACATATTGAGATCCAGAACCACATACAATACATTGAGAAAGCCAGTGCCCCATATGCAGTGCCCATTATGCAATGCCCTCAGTAGTTATGCCCCCAATGCAATGCCCCTTGTAGCTGTGCCCATTATGCAATGCCCCCAGTAGTTTGTGCCCCTTCTGCAATGCTCCCCGGTATTTGTGCCCCTTATGCAGTGCCCTCTGTATTTGTGCACCTTATGCAGTGCCCCCTATATGTGTGCCCCTTATGCAGTGCTCCCTGTATTTGTGCAACCTAAAGTAGTGCCCCTTAAGCAGTGCCCCCTGTATGTGTGTCTACTAAAGTAGTGGCTTCTCTATTTGTGCCCTCTAAAGTAGTGACCCTTAAGCAGTGACCAGTCTTTGTGCCCCCAAAAGTACTGCCCCTTAAGCAGTGCCCCCTGTATTTGTGTCCCCAGCCCAGTACTTACTTGACCATACCGCCTCTGGCTTCCGCTGACACTGCCTCTAACTAGATACAGCAGGCACGCAGGGCAGGCTCCTTACATCACGGGTGACGTCATGACGTCACCTTGGCAATGCATCACTTGAAAGGCTGGCCTCTGAAGCAATCAGAGGCTTCTTCAGTATCTGATCACTTCAGAGATGAGTGATCCCAGTTCCAGTGGGGGAGCCACATTTTAGAAACAAAGGAACCACATGCGGCCTGCTATACACCATAAGCTCAGCTCCACTAACATGCACAGAGTGAGTAAATGATCATGGTAACATAGATTGAACCTATTTTGTGAGAACTGTTTTTCCATGTACAGAATCATGATAAATTCCATATTCCTGTGGAAGCATACTGTCACCCTATTACAGTGGTGGACATATAGCAGAATTGCAGGAATAGTATTCAGAACACCACTCAATGGGCTTTTGTATGCGCCAGCTTCTCGGCTGGTTGGAGCTAAAATTTTAGAGCGGCACTCATTCAGTGTAAAGCACATGGGCTTTACACTGAGTGAGTCCCACTTTCGATTTTCAGCTCCAACCCACAGCTTCGTAAATATAGCGCAATGTTTGAAAAACTACATCTCCTATATATACTCTTCTGAGCAACCCACTGGCACCAATCCAACAAACACATAATCAGAAAGAAATGCTTTATATGTGGGGATGATGGGTCTTTTTGAGCTTCAAAGAAGGCATGAGGAAAAAGAAACGCAAGAGCTCACAGATTTTGGAAACTTTTTCATATATAAATGTATTATATTATGGTCGTGTCTGATATTTAAAATCGAAACCTATTGTAGTGTAAAGTACAGGGTGGTCCATAATTGTGGAAACACTCTTATAAAAAAGAAATGAGTATGGAAATATTAATCCAATGTCTACACATGACATGGGAGTAGGGGAAAACTTTTTAGGGTATGTCATCAGTATGGCAGCCATTTTGAAGTTGGCCATCTTAGATGCAACTCTATTTCTTTAATTGAGAAGATACTGAATAAAGATACATTCATGCGACATATCAAACAGATGCAGAATGTCATAAGAAAAACAATGGTGTTCTTCGTTTTAATGCATCTTTATTCATTCTCAAGTTTTAATTGAGTTTTCTTTTGCAGATAGTGACATTAAGGGCATTAACACAATCAGAACATGTTAAGATTCTCTTAATATATGGAGAACGAAGCACACGTTATTGTAAATAATTTCAACCAACATCACCCAAATAAGCCACCTATTACTCACAGTGTAGTTGCCAAACTCCAAGCCAAATTTAAAGAAAACACATCAGTTGCAGATAAACCAAAAAGTGGATGGCCGAAAACTGTTACAGATGAAGCAACGACAACAACTGCTGTGCTGGCATCAGTTTCAAAGACATAGCATAGCACTCATTGTATGTCTCGTGAATCATACGGCCATTTCAGAATTTTGTCTACACATAAATGGCAACTACAATATTCAGATTTTGCAACACCTGACTGAGGATGACGCAGACGGTCGAGTGGAGTTTGAACTCTAATTTTCCACACCAGGTATTGTTTAGTGATGAGGAACATTTCTTCATCAATGGTGAGGTAAACAAACAGAACCACAGGTACTGGTCAGAGACAAACCCTCACTGGATGGATGTCTGTAGGGTTGTAGCCTCTGCAATACAGTTGGTATGGTGTGGTTTGTGGGGTGCCCGTATTGTGGGACCATTCTTCATTGATGGAGCATTAAAAGCAGCACATTACAAGAGGTTGTTAGATGAAGAGATTTTTCCCTCATTGTTATCAGAGGATGGGTCATATCCTATTTTCTTCTAGCAAGACGATGCCACACCTCATTACTGGCTCTTTGTCAAGGAATATCTTGATGTGCAGTTTCCCCAAAGGTGGATTGGCCATAGAGGTCCAGTCAAGTGACCACCAAGATCCCCCGATTGAACTCTGTTAAATTTCTTTCTGTGGAGTTACCAGAAGGACTGTGTTTATGCTGTGAAGATACAAGATCGTTATAATCTGCAACAACAAATTGTTGATGCTTGTGCTCAGATTCAGCCAGACATACTGGTCTAGTTTTATCAGGAATGGGAAAAGAGAAAAGCCTTAATACTGCAACATTGTGGACAGCACTTTGAACATAAAGTTTATAGAATATGTTCAAACTCAAGAATGAATAAAGATACATTAAAACGAAGAACACCATTGCTTTCCTTATGAAATTCTGTCACATGACTATCTTCCCAATTACAAAATTAGAGTGGAATCTAAGATGTCCGACTTCAAGATGGCCGCCAAACTGGTGACATACCCTAAACAGTTTCCCCCCCCCCCCCACTCCCATATCATATGTGTAGACACAGAATTAATATTTCCATACTCATTTCCTTTTTATAAGGGTGTTTCCACACTTATGGACCACCCAGTATAATGGAACAGCTCTTTCTGGGAACAACTGTATGGTACAAATAAGAAAACTTTCAATTTAGTAATGGTGGCTGGCAATCAAAATAGAGCCCACCCAAGTGGCTAGTGCAGAGCGTTCTAATATTTTCTGTACAAAGCAGGACCCTTTCTGTTTTCCAGAATACAGTACAGAACCGTTCCTGATGTATATGTTCTCATTGGTTTGCTTCACATTATAACGCAAATGCAAAAGAAATGGATAAGGGGCCTTATAGACCCCTAATTTCAATATAAGTAAATATTGTAAAACACACATTACATGAAAAGGGTAAAACATTTCCATCAGCAGCAATCTGTGATGAACGCGGCTTTTGATTTTCCATAAATCTTGTTACAGGCTAAGGCGCGGATAATGCCCTGAATTATGAAAACGGATTGGCTAGTTTTAGATTATTACTGTAATGGCAATGTCCTGAAATTCTGCCAACAGAACTGTAGCTACAAGAACAGTTCTGCAACCATCACCAAGCTACTGCAAAATGACTTTCTGCTCCTATTGCAGCATCTCATGATTTTCACAGCAGCTGTCCTTGTAGATCCAGTGTAGAGCTACCTCACAATAACCGAATCATACCTAGTTTACAGTCATTTTTACTTCAGCAGCTCTCTTTACATCATCTTTAAACAGCTGTTTCACTGGCACTGTTACAGCAGATTTCTTATTATTCTGGAAAAATCTCACAAGCCCCCTGTAGTGTAGCAGCAGCTGCATACCTCACAGTATCACTGAACAGTTGTATCTTAGGAATCCCAGTAATAGAAGCTTTCGTCACAGTATAGGGAAATAAAAACAGTCTGGTATTTTAAAGACATAGGGGCCTATTCATTAAACCTAAAAATTCTCTAGAGATAATTAGGTTTAGAACTCGCATGGAGTTCTACCTAATTATAGGTGGAATTCATCATTCCACCTCTCCATAAGTATCTATTCCGAAAAGCTGTCATTTTTGCGATGACAGCTTTTCGGGAAATAGATACTTTTCCCTGCCTACACTACCTTATCGCATCTGGAAACAGTGCTGCGCATGCGCTTACATCTGTAAAACCAGCGCATGCGTAGCACTGCCTACAGATGCGTTAAGTTTGTGTACCCCCCCCCCTCCCCCGTCTTACCTGTCCGCGCAGCAGCCTCCGGCTCAGTCCTGCTGGTCTGTCGTGTGGTTTCCCAGCAGACCACATGACAGATTAGAGAAAAAAAACTTTTTTTTTTTTTTTTTCAAAACTTTCTTGTGCTCTGCTGGGGAGCACACATGTCCGACCAGCCTCCGGAGCCTGAGGACGGAGCAGAGCGCCGGAGGGACTCGTCGGGGGACCTGCACACATGGATACAGGTAAGTCGATTCTGCTATTCGCCACCTCACAGTGGCGAATAGTAACTTTTCAGAATTTGATGAATACCACAATTTCCACCCATACTAATGTATGGGGAGTATGGAAATTAACGCAGGGGAACTTAGCAAGGAGATATCTGTGATATCTCCTGTGCTAAGTCTGTTCATGAATACCAAAATAACGTTATTTAAGGAAAATGTCCTTAAAAACGTTATTTTAGTGCTGATAAATAGGCCCCATAGTCTCTTTCTCCATAAAGAAATCCTTAACGTTCATTTAAAAATGAGGTCTTGATTCAGGCATAACAATAAAAATAAAAAGCGAAAATATACATTTACAGTGTAAAACACTAAGCTCCCCTCAGTTTCCTAGAACTGCTGTTTTTGCACCTACAGATGTCTTCACTTATTGGACGGCTATATGCCATACGGCGTGAGATGCCCGGCAACGCTCTGAGTATGGGTCCGTAATTAAAAAAAACATTTTGCTTCTTCTTTGCTTAGTAGACTAAGCAATAAGCCGCTCACAGTCTACTAGAGATGCTAGGCTGCAACTTTAATCAGACAGGAATTAGTTTATCACACGTACAAGCACGACGGAACCAGGTTTGAGGAAAAGCAGCGGCTGCTCGCTTCGGAAACCCTTTTTAAAACCAATTCAGACTCAGTGGCGCACAAATGTAAAAATGTTGCACACCCTATTGATCAGTGCTAGCAATGTAGTTATGTCGCGTCTATGCATTTTAATTATGCAAATAAGATGCACATTTTGCCCCGGCGAGGCAGAGTCACATGGGACCTAGCATGCCAAGGGGGAGATTTAATAAAGCTTGGAGATAGATAAAATTGGAGGTAAATAACACCAACCAATCAGCTCCTAACTGACATTTTTCAAACACCGCCTGTAAAGTGACAGTTAGGAGCTGATTGGTTGGTGCGATTTACCTCCAATTTTAACTCTCTCCAAGCTTTAAATCTGCCCCCATGAGAGCTATTTTGTGTGACTGAAGCAACAGCAAGAAAGGACACATCTGTAAACACACCCTCTAAGGCACCTCCTTAATCAACTCTGATTAATTTGAATAAACAATGAGAATAGTTAAAGCGGTGTTGAAATGTTGTGTATAAAGTTCAATATAAACTGAAAGCAAACTAATGAACATTTGGGTATATCAGTGGATGGAAATCAGTGGCATATTAACAATTGATACAGGGCTTGCAGTGCGCATAAGTCCCCAAAGCCATGTGGTACCCTGTGCTATTCACTAACCAACCACAATTTGCCAATTGCCAAGAAATATGTAATGTGGAGGACTGAGATAGACATCAGCATCCACTCCATACCACATTGGCGTGGTTGGTGGCTTTTGGCTACACCCCCTGCCTCCTATTCTTCAACTTGTTCACATCCTAGATGATCTGGACACTAGGACTTGGTGAACTACAATACATGCCTATATGCAGTCACCCAGCTGCTGTCACTTCACAGTTGAGGGATGCTAGTGGTGCTTTTACACTGGCCAGCTATTTTTTTTTTAACGCCATTGTGAAAAATCCTATGACCAACGAAATCTACTTCATCCTATACATCAAGAGGTTATCACAGGCTTTCATTGGAGATAGCGTTGCATGAGGAAGCCTGTTCAAAGCAGCAATAACTGAACCATTGTAATACTTTTCAATGTTGGTGATAATCAAAGAAAATACATGAAAAAATAAGAGTTACGGTAGGCTTACCTTTGCTAACTCTTTTTCTTCGAGGTCCATAGGGTCCACAGGGAGACCATGGGGTGTAGGTGGTTGGAGCTAACCGTGCACCAAATAGTCAAAAGCTGTGGCTCACAGGATGCACCGGTCCTTCTCAACATATATCCTGCCCCCAGCCAAATGCAGATAGGTTTTGCGAACAAGCCCAAGGCAGGAGCAGGAGAGAGAAGTAAGAACAGTACACACAAGATTCTCTCATCTTCTGTGAGAGTATCAGTGACAAAGAGAAAAATGCCCAATGAAGCCAGGTGCGTCAGGGTGGGCGCTCTGTGGACCCTATGTACCTCGAAGAAAAAGAGGTAGGTCTACCTTAACTCTTATTTTCTTCAGGGTCCATAGGGATCCACAGAGATACCATGGGTATGTCCTAAAGCAGTTTACCCTATGGGTGGGGATGCTGTTGAGCAGAAAGGAGAATACGGCGCCCAAAAGGAAGCATCCTGAGAGTCAAAGGTGTAGAACCTGAGGCAGGTGTGGACGGAAAGCCACATGGCCGCCCTGCACAATTGTTCATCAGAAGCGCTACGGTGAACCGCCTATGAAGGTCCTACAGACCCAGTAGAATGTGCTGTAATAGTATTTGGAACAGGAAGATCAGCTTGCGTGAGAGATTGTCATGCAGAGCCAATGAGCCAGAGTCTGTTTGCTAGCTGGCCAGCCTCAATTGTGAAAGCCATACAGCACAAAGATAATCTGATTTCCTAAAGGAGTTGATCCACGTAGATCCGAAGAGCACAAAACACATCCAGGGAGGCCTCACCTGCAGAGAGGTCAGAGGACTGGGCGCTGCAAAGTCAGATACCCTGTGGGCAGAGGAGATAGCGAGGAGAAAAAGTCTTCAATGTCAAGTCTCCTGAGTCCAGAGGTTCAAATGGAGGAGCCTGTAAAACCCGGAGAACCAAGGACAAATCCCATGGGGCCACCGGAGGGACAAAAGGAGATTAAAGGTGGAGAACACCCTGAAGGAACATTCTAATAGATCCGGTTGTAGAGGCAGTGAAAAAGGAGCGTCTATGGAGAGACTCTGTAGGTCGGTGAACCAGTGGAGCCTGGAGTTATCAGTATCACCATGCCGCCTTCTTGCTTGAATTTTCAGATAACCTTCAGGAGGAGAGAGATCAGAGGAAAGAGGTATGCAAGATTGAAGTCCCACCACACTGCCAGAACATCCACGAAAGCGGCTGAGAGATCTCTAGTCCTGGACCTGCACCTGGGGACCTTGTGGTTTTGATGTGAGACCATGAGGTCTACATCTGGTAGGCCCCATTTGTATACCAGGAGTTTAAAGACCTCTGGATGGAGAGCCCACTCCCCGACGTGTACATCCTGATGGCATAGAAAGTCCGCTTCTCAATTGAGGACTCTGGGAATGAACACTGCTGAGATTGCCGGGAGATGATGTTCGGGCCAGACCAGGATGTGTGCTACTTCCCACATGGCTGCCCGACTTCACGTGCCTCCTTGATGGTTATGGTAAGCTACTGCAGTCATGTTGTTAGACTGGATTTGGACCGGCCTGCCCCGAAGGTCGTCTCGCGCCAGAGTGAGCGCTCTGTACAATGCTTGAAGCTCCAGGACGTTTATGGGCAGGGTTGTCCATCATCCCTGAAAGATATGATGACCGGTACCGCGCCCCATCCGTGAAGACTGGCATCCATAGTAAGGAGCTCCCAATCTGGGATCCAGAAGGGAAGACCCTTGTCCAGATGGGACATCGGCAGCTACCGTGAGAGGGAAAGCCAAACCTCCGGAGAGAGGAAAATCGTCTGGGACCGGATCAAATGATACTGCCCATTCCACTTGGAGAGAATCAGTTCTTGAAGGGGCCTGGAGTGGAACTGGGCATATGGAAGGTGGATACCATGGATCCCAGGACCTGCATTGCTGAGTGAACGGATACCCTTCGATTGTGGAGCAACTTGCGCACACACAGGTGCAGTGCCGAAATTTTGTCCGCTGGCAGAAAGATCCTTTGTGCTCTAGAATCCAGTAGTGCACCCAGATGTACCGTCCGATGTGTCGGAGAGAGGGAGGACTTTTTCCAATTGATGAGCCAGCCGTGTGTTCTCAGGCAGTCCACTGTCAGCTGAAGATGGTCACGCCTGCGGTTAGATCTGACTGGGAGAAGGCGTGGGTAACTGAAGAGGAATGCACAAACCTGGGTGGCTGGACCCAGGTCTTTCTCATAGAGGAAGAGGAGGTAGATGTGATGACTGGTGTCAGGAGGAACAGATGAAGGAACCACTAGACAATGAGAATAGTCCACAAGTGTAGATTACTTGATATTAATAGTAAGAGTCCATAGAAGAATATACTGGATTAGCATAGACAAATCGGTAAGGACCAGGGCCGGTTCCCCCATTACGCATGGTACGCAGCTGCGTAGGGCGCCACATAGTGGAGGGCGCCTCAGCTGCATACCATGCGGGCCGCGGGCAGACCGTCTCTGTGACACAGCTGCACTGCGTGTGTAGCGCTGACTTGACGGAGTTCGGTCAGTCCTACACAGTGACAAACACACAGCCGCCGGCAGCTGTGTATTTGCTTTAGCAGCTGATGAGAGTCAGACAAAGTCATCTTCCGGCTCCCACAGTTGGTAATGGGAGAGACGTCATGACATCTCTCCCGTAATGCAAAGCGGCCCGGGAGGACGGACGGAGGAGCTGATAGCGGCGGCGGGACCAGGATTTCAGGTGTGTTTTTTTTTTTTTTTTTTATTACGTGTGTCTCTACTGCAGGGTGGGGGGGGGACTACCACTGGGGGCACTACAAGAGGGGGGCTACTACTGGGGGCAGTACAAGGGGGGATTACTACTGGGGGAACTACAAGGGGGGGCTACTACTGGGGGCAAGAACCTCCTCTGGGGTACTACTACTAGGGGCACTACAAGAGGGGGGACTACTACTAGGGGCACTATAAAGGGGGAGGACCACTACTGGGGGCACTATATAAAGGGCAATACTGGGGTTACTGCATAGGGGGGAACTACAACTGGGGCCACTGTTTAAAGGGCACTGCATGGGGGGACTACTACTGGGGGCACTATATAAGGGGCTTAATACTGGGGGCACAAGGAACACTACACAGAGGGGACCACTACTGGGGGCACTATATAAGGGGCACTGCATAGGGGGTACCACTACTGGGGGCACTATATAAGGGGCTTACTACTGGGGGAACAAAGGGCACTGCACAGAGGGGACCACTACTGGGGGCACAAGGGGCACTGCGCAGAGGGGACCACTATTATGGGCACTATATAAGGGACACTGCATAGGGGGTACCACTATGGGGGCACTGCCTAGGGGGACTACTACTGGGGGCACTATATAAGGGGCTTACTACTGGGGGCACTGCACAGGGAGGACCACTACCAGGGGCACTGTAAAAGGGGCACTGCATAGGGGGGGCGCCAAAAAATATACTCACTTACCAAAAAATTTGGGCTAGGGTCGGCCCTGGTAAGGACCCAACTTGATATATGACATTATTAGAGATGATCAGTTGGAACTGATGTTGATTGAGAGATAATTCCCAATGATGCTAGCCAAACTCCAATGGTCGAACTCTTAAGAGATAATTCCCAATGGCAAATCTGGACTGCAACAATCGATGGTGGAGTTGACTGAAGATGAAGATAATCAATTAGGATGGACTGTGCCATTCAGAATAGCAATGGATGGAGGAGTACAGCACAGGAGCTGCAACTTCAGTGGAAGAGACATTGTACTGGCAGAGGAGTTCAGTCTAAGGAAAGAATTAATAGGGCTGGACTCCGGATGATAGGTCTGTGCAGTCAACAGACCCACAGACCATGCTCTGAGTGGATGACTGGACTCAAGTTACAGAGTCCAGATGGCCGTGCCCATGACCCGGCTCTGGAGGGAAGGCCGGTGTGTGGCCTGCGATGGGACAGGAGACAGGTGCCTGCACAGAGTACAGAGACACGGAGTACTATGCCTATGTCCAGCAGCCGTCCAGAAGCAGCACGCGAGCCAGGATATCCTCTGTACCACACTCCGGATCGTGACAAAGATAGCATAACACAGCCAGTGAATGTGCCAACATTAAGAGGTCATCTAGGTATGGCAGGATTGTGACTCCCTGGCGCCTGAGGTGGGCCGCTATAACTGCCATTATTTTGGTAAAGGACCCAGAGGGGCCATTGACGAGACCAAAGGGCAGGGCCCAAAACTGGTAATGTTGCTGCAGGACAAACCTTAGGAACCACTGGTGGGCTGGAGTAATAGCAGGTATGCATCCTGAATGTCCAGAGAAGCCATAAAAATCCCCAGGTTCCAATGCCAGGACAATTGATCGTAGAGTTTCAATGCGGAACAAGTGCACCCGGATAAATTTGTTGAGGGATTTAAGATTCAGAATAGGCCGATGAAACCCTTTGGGCTTCTGAACCAAAAAGAGTGGAATAAAAACCAGTTCCTTGATGAACCGAAGGAATCTGTATTATCATCACACCTGAACTCAGCAGTGAGTGAATGGCTTCCTGGAGGACCAGGGCCTTGATCGGGTCTGGTGGAGGACTTAAACAAAAACATTGCTGGGGAGATCACCTCAAAAAGGTGAGGGCGTAGCCGTGAGAGACCACTTCTTGGGCCCATGCGTCCATGGTTGTTTGATGCCATGAGTCGGCAAACCATAGAAGTCGGCCTCCCACCCTGAAATCCCCCCAGGAAGAGGCCCATCCAGTCAGACAGAGGGTTTGTCGCCAGACTTGGGGGCTGATGTCTGGCCACCCAAGGCTACTTGGATCGAGACTTAGTGGTGTGAACTAGGCTGCCTGGGAAAGCACTGTCCTTTTGCCTTACCCTGAGGACAAAAGGACTGAAAGGAGGACAGTTTAGGCTTAGAGGTAGCTGCTGATGGCAGAAAAGCAGATCTTGAGGCTGCTACAATTTTGTCCAACTCTGCGCCGAACAGCATGTCTCCAGATAAGAATAAGGATTTGAGGGCCTTCTTGGATTCTGTGTCCACCTTCCAGGACCATAGCCTAAGGACCCGGCGGGCGACTACCGAGGTCGCAAATGCCTTAGAGGTAAGAAGTCCAGTATCCAGTGCAGCTTCTCCCAAATGAGAGTCCGCTTCTCGAATAAGGGAGTTGTAGGCCAGTTGCTCCCTGGTAACGTCTGATGGTAGGCTTCAAGCGCATCCGTCCATCCTTCAATAGCCTTAGCTACCCAGGCTGCGGCCATAGATGGCCGAGTAATAGCACCAGAAAACGAGTAAACAGACTTGACACAAGTTTCCTAGTTTTTTCTCTGGCGTCCTTAAGGGAGGATGCGGATGGAATAGGCAGCATAGAGCTTTTGACTAAGTCTGCCACGTGAGAATCAATTGACTTCCCACTTAGTACACTCGCTAGGTGGGAGAGGGTAAGAAGACACTAGTCTTTTTGGAATCTGGAACCATTTGCCAGGAGTACTCCATGCTTCCCTCAACAGCTCAGTGAGCTGGTCTGATTGAGGGAATTCAGCCTTAACCACCTTTTGGCGTTTAAACATCAGTGTTTTAGGCTTAGGGGACAGGTCTCTCACCCTCTATGTTCAGAATTGATTTAACCACCAGCACTAGAGAAGTATCACTGTTGGATGACGGTCCTCCTCGCCCGAGGGGGACCCGGGGGGAGAAACGTGTGAATCATCTGCCTCCTCAGATGATGCATCAGAATCCAAAAGCAGGGTGACTGAGAGAAACAGATCACCTATGTGCTTTGGCGGCTGTCTGTCTGCCTGTAACATTTGCTGATAGGCGGCAGATGTCTGAGCCATATTCTGAACTGTGGGCAAAAACATCCATCCAAGGAGGATGCATAGGGGGTACAGACATAGCAGGTTGCAACAGCTGTGGGTACCACATGGTGGGAGGTAGCATGGGGGCTAATAAGTGGTCCACTAGCTACGTCATAACCTGGGATAAGGAGAACACCAAAGGTGGCTCCTCGACAGAGACTGGTAAGGTGGGCTGTTATGGAACATAGCAAATAGCACACAGACCATCCTGCACAGAATCCTAAGGGGACAAGCACACTGAACATGATCTGCAAGTAATCATCACAGGGGCGGCAGCTTCCTGTTTACCCTTGCCTTTAGAAGACATAGTAATAACCAGCACACAATCAATGTAAAGCTGGTAATGTGACACCCTTCACAAATACAGGTAAATGTGAAGTAATAATGAATCCCTATACACCTGGTAGTTGAGGGTTAAGAAAGAGCAGAAGGGATAGATATAACTGACAGTCAGAAAATGTAAGACAGTATATCACAACAGCAGAGCTAGCACAAGTCACATATAATGCATATAAATAAATATACTTGCAATGCGCACTGAATCAACTAAACAAGCCTTAATAGGCTGGAGCGCTGTATAACCTGGCCCTGAGGAGAGGTATACAGGGAGCCTGGACCAGATTCTGAGACCTGTAGTATTAACCATGCTCTAAGTCAGTGATTCCCAACCTCGGTCCTCAAGGCACACTAACAGTCCTGGTTTTAGTGATATCCATGATTGTGCACAGATGGTTAAATCAAAATAACTGCGGCACTAATTAAGTCACCTGTGCCCAAGTATGGCTATCCCTAAAACCTGGACTTTTAGTGTGCCTTGAGGACCGTGGGAACCTCTGCCCTAAGAAATGGCTGCTGAGTGTCTCACAGTGGGAGGAGGGTGAGGAGGAGCAGCTCAGAGGCAGGAAACCTCTTGTGAGGGATCGCACTCTAGGCTGGGTGAGGGGCTACCGGTCGAGAGCTTACCTCCCCGCTGCTGCATCAACCGCCGGGTGCTGCTGGCCTATACAATGGTCCCCGAAGTGAGTCCTAACTGCCTCGGTTATCTAGTGGGGTGTAGGCGAACCAGACGCCTCACTACATGGTCCTCCGTCTGGTCTCCACAACCGGAGGAAAGGACTGCCAAATATTCAATTCACCACAATCTGGGAATTGCCTTACCTGTTTTCCCCATTTGTCCGCCTGCAGTCCTGAGTCTTCGAGTGGAGCGGCTAGCTGAGCTCCACTGGCGCCCACCGTAATCAAAGGACCACTCAACAGTGTTGTGGCACCGGCGGGTTAGTTGGAGCAGTAGCGCAGGCACCAATTAGGACGCCCCGCTGCTTGCTCTGAAAAAAATTCAATAAATAAATAATAAAAGTAAAGCTTGGGCTGCTGAATGCAGTCCCCCTGTTAAAGGTGCAACCAGCTCCAAACGCAAACTGATCTGCCTTTGGCTGGGGGCGAGGTATATGTGGAGGAGGACCGGTACATCCTGGGAGCTAAAGCTTTCGACTGTTTGGTGCCAAGTTAGCTCCAACCACCTGCACCCCATGATATCCCTGTGGATCCCTATGGACCCTGAAGAAGAAACCAATAATTTTATATTATTTGAATTTCAACAGTTGCACAATATTTTTTAATACATACTTTTAACAAATATTTTCACTAAGTAGACCTGAAAGCCTATGGACACTGCATACATGTAAGTCGGATAGATCAGCGTTTCCCAAACTCCGCCATTGCAGTCCCGGTTTACAAGGATATCCATGCTTGAGCAAAGGGGACTTAATACAGTAGTTCAGTCAATTTGGTTTAGCCAACTGGATATCCTTAAACCCTGTACCGTAATGTCAGAGTGTGGGAAACTAGGCTAGATGGTTCATGCATACCTACAGATTAGCTGAGAGAAGTGGTAAATTAACCCTTGCTGCTCCAGGCCAATGCCATTGAGGCAGTTGAATATTGTTCATCTGGTTTAGCAAGATTTTAATCAATGAACTGCAGCAACAGATTTAAAAAATCCTTATTGCTGCCTGATATTATATGACATAGAGACCTAAAGATATGTGAACATAAACAGTGTAAATAAATTGTTGTGAAAATTAAAAGATTATTTATATATCCTAGAATTGTAAAAATCCCATCAGAATAGGCCGTTACTTTCTAATAATGCCCTCGCTGGGTTAAAGCAACTCCTCCAGCCATGGCATCATTGGCCAGTAATGATCCAGTCTGGAGGGATTATTACTGCAGTAATGCACATGCCGACAAGATCAAAAGCCATCAAGGTCAAAATATGTTAGATGTAGTGTTTTTTATAATGTAACTAGTTTCAAGGATTTTAAATTCTATACCTTTGAACAGTCTGGAATTATATTTCTTTAACTAGACAGTTGTTTAAAAGGAGAGATGCTTTATCAGTTTTCCATTCTATGATTTGTGATTTATGCGTGTCCCAATTTATTCTAGCAGTTAATACACAGCTAAGAGATCAGCAATTAATCCCACATCTGCTTCATCAAAATAGTCCAAACTGCAATAAATAAAACCAGGACAGTCTAATCACAAATATTTACATTTAGAATTCTGTATTTCATAATACACAAAACAATGTATTAAGATATTGTCAGGTCACTGGGGTTTTCTTGACCAGGTTCAGGAACCCTAGGACGGACCTCTACTTTAGGAGAGTACATGAAGCTAGCTAGGTAGCTTGATGAAGCTCCACCTCATGCAGGTTGATAGTACTTTGGAACAGATAACAGGAGTTGAATCAGGAGCAAACTGCACTTGCAATGCAGGTGACTAAAACAAGAGCAGATGATTACAGCACTATTTGGAGATCTGTAGCTGGAACTAGCACAGAGCGCTGTTAGCAACAATGTAACTTGTAAATAAACAAATGCAGAATCCTGTAGCAATGCTGACGACTTGAGATAAATGCAAACATAGGGCCTGGATCACTAAGGAGCGCTATTTTGCTTATATGCACGCAACTGTGTTGCTAATATCAGCAGTGTTATTTAAATGTTTGCATTCGCATTGCGATCGCAGCCTGTCATAAGGATGCCCACTTCCCCTTACTCACATCTGTATAGTTTAACAACATAGAGAAACAATCGGTAACATTGAGTAATAAAAGACATGGAAGCCCAGACCCTACTCAGGAATTGCTTACTTCATTGCACGCTATGAGACCTCAGGCAGCATCTGGCATCGCATTGCAATGGCTGATTTATGCACGCCCATGCAACGGCGTTGAAATGCACTGGCACGTCTGCATTCGCCCAACACCCCCCCGTCACCACCCGCAAAATGGCACTTGTCAATCACTCTGCCATGGGTCTGCGTATCCTCTGCGACCGCAGTCCCGAGTGCAGTGGCTAGCTCGCGCACGCACACTGCGATGCATACGTATGCACAGTACGCAACAATATGGACCGATTGCGTCCACAGTCTTCAAGAAGCAGATAAAGGACTGGAACTATGCAGAAATGCAAAGACACCAGGAGCGAAGATACTAATCCCTAAGGAGAGAAGTTTCTCTGGCAATGTTCACAGTGCAAACCTAGGTTTAAATAGGGCGCTCCGAGTGCTGATAGGCTGAGCAGAGCAAGTGACCCATGTTGCTGATTGTTCAGTATCAGTTAGGTCATTGCAATTAAGATGGCAACATCCATGTTCTACAAAGTGGGGGAATGGATAGAAGAGAATGCCAATCACACATGCTGATTGGCAAGCATGATCCTTGAACGCACCTTCAGCAGCTTGGTGGGGCACGGAAGGCTGTGATGTGCCACCATCCATCAACAAATGAGGACTTTTACCCCGAAGCTTGACAGATATTGGCCTTTGTGCAACAAGAACACACACTGCTAAACATGGTAAATCAGACCGTTTCTAACTTGCACTAGATCAGTATAAATTCATATCTGATGGCTGGTGGGCTTTGCAGCACATTTGTGAACGATTTTATCACTTCCCATAGCATGAGGTTTATAAAGCCCATTTCATCTCTTTGGTCATAAGTTTAAGGGACTCTGCATTACCACAATTTCCGTGCACTTATTGCCAGATCAGGTGCCATCCATACAGTACTCTGCAGCATTTTTTCCACACCTGCCTAAAATTTTTGCAAAGTAAGAATGCTTTCAAACAGAAGTGTTAATACTTAATAGTTTATTTTTATCAATTAACAAAATGCAAAGTGAAGGAACAGAAGAGAATCTAAATCAAATCAATATTTGGTGTGACCACCCTTTTCAAACAGCATCAATTCTTCTAGGTACAGCTGCACACAGTTTTTGAAGGAAATCCGAAGGGAGGTTGTTCCAAACGTCTTGGAGAACTAACCACAGATCTTCTGTGGATGTAGGCTTGCTCAAATCCTTCTGTCTCTTCATGTAATCCCAGACAGACTCGATGATGGTGAAATCAGTGCTCTGTGGGGGCCATATCATCACTTCCAGGACACCTTGTTTTTCTCTACGCTGAAGATAGTTCCTAATGACATTGGCTGTATGTTTGGGGTCATTTCCCTGCTGCAGAATAAATTTGAAGCCAACCAGATAGCAGCTTGATGGTACTGCATGATGGATAAGTACCTGCAGTTATTTCTCAGAATTGAGGACACTATTAATCCTGACCAAATCCCCAACTCCATTCACTGTTGCCTGCAGACACTCATTATTGTACCTCTCTCCAGCCCACCGGCTAACAAACTGCCTTTTATTACAGCCAAACTTTTAAACTTTTGACTCATCAGTCCAGAGCACCTGCTGCCATTTGTCTGCACCACAGTTCCTTTGTTTTCGTGCATATTTGAGTCGCTTGACCTTGTTTCCATGTCGAATGTATAGCGTTATGGCCATAATCTTTCCATAAAGACCATTTCTGGCCAGACTTCTCCGAACAGTAGATGGGTGTACTTGGGTCCCACTGGTTTCTGCCGGTTCTGAGCTGATGGCACTGCTGGACATCTTCAGATATCGAAGGGAAGTAAGCATAATGTGTCTTTCATCTAATGCACTAGAGAGGTGTCCACATACATCAATCTTCCATGCACTACAAGTTGCGCCACACAACGCAGGAGGTCCATGTGCGTCCGGAGCGCCGAGAATCTTTCGTACGACTTTTTACCTTCAAAAGTGTCTTATTCACACAGTGATGCACAAGCAGCTTCAGCTGATTAAAGTGATATGCAGCATGCCTATATTCTCTGTGCATCTGCGGGTGTATCTGCATGTGAAATGCTACGCTACAGTATCAGCGGCTGTAACATGTATCTGCATTCACCGCACTCCTACTCCGGGAAGAACTACATTCACCATCACCATAAATCCACATCAACACCACAATAAGTATTATTAGCGGGACGCCGCAATCATTCGTTTGAGACTGTCATATTTAGTAGCTGATTCCAGTGACTGTAAAGAACTTGTACTCTTTCCCAATCATTTTTCATAATAATTTTTCCCTATATATTTTTCCTTATTTTTTATTTTCAAGTCAATTTTTCTAAGCAAGATATTTTTATCTTCAATATTCTTGATCCGATCTACCATCAAGAAATATCATTTTCTATTTTCCAATAAATGAGCATTAATTCATTGATTTCACATGTGGTCATAATTTCAGCATAGTGATATGTTGATTACAATCATTTAAGGATACACACTAGATGTTTTCTATATATATATTTATATATAGTAATTACCAACATTACGAAAGGACCTTTATTTGACAGCCTTTTGCTGAGCGCAGTGTAGAATTTCTTTATGTATCTGCTTATGAAATGCTACGTTACAGTGTCAGCATAGCGTAGTGTTTTTCATGCAGACACACCCACAGAGTACATAGGCATGCTGCATATCATTTTAATCAGCAGAAGCTATTCGCATCACTTTGTGAAGAAGACACATTTGAAGGTAAAAAGTTGCACAAAAAGATGCTCGGCGCTACCAAGTCACGCCAAGGCACGATTAGAAGGGCTGTTTAACATGCAAGGAGGCTAGATGTATGAGGACACATTTGTAAGTTTCCTTGGTCGACCACTGTGCCTATGGTCCTCAACGTTGCCCGTTTCTTTGTCCTTCTTCAAATGAGCTTGAACAGCACATCTTAAATCCCCAGTCTGCTTTAAAATCTTTGCCTAGGAGAGACCTTGCTGATACAGTATAGCTACAGTCTTGTTGCAGTGCTCAGTCTTGGCACAGTGTATGACCTGTGACATGAAACAGTCTTCCACAACCTCACCTTTGTAGCAGAGTTTGGTTGTTCCTCACCCAGTTTTAAGCCTTCTACACAGCGGTTTCTGTTTCAGTTAATGACTGTGTTTCAACCTACATATGAAAATTATGATCATCATCATCTGTGTGGTATAATTGATTAATCATACACCTGACTATAATCCTACAAAATCCCTGACTTTGTGCAAGTGTACCTAGAAGAATTGATGCTGTTTTGAAGGCAAAGGGTGATCACACCAAATACTGATTTGATTTAGATTTTTCCTCTGTTCATTCACTTTGCATTTTGTTAATTGACAAAAAAATAAACTATTAAAACACTTCTATTTTTGAAAGCATTCTTACTTTAAAGCATTTTTTCCATACCAGCCTAAAACTTTTGCACAGCATTGTATTCACGCAAGGGGGTAAATTTACTAAAGTGAGAGTTTTTAGAAGTGAGTTTTAAATAGTGATGTTGCCCATTGCAACCAATCAGATTCTACTTAACGTTTAACTAGCACCTTCTAGAAGATAATAGCTAAATTCTGATTGGTTGCTATGGGCAACATCACTTTTAAAACTCACTTCTATGGGCTTATGTTCAACACAGCATCAGCTCCACTGTTTCCATGATTACGGATATTGCTGGGGAATCTTAAACCAAGTGTCATGAATTGTTCCATTTAGATGCAGTACCCCATGTAATGATTTCACTTAGCCAAACTATTGAGTGTTTACCAGTAATTGGATACCAATACCAGGCTAATAGTTATCCCCAATACTGTACATATCTAAACCTGAACATAGCTTCTAAAAGGTGCTTGGATGCATCATGTTAGGGCCACAATCCCATTGTGGGAGGCGTAATATTACCCCCTAGTGGTTTACCTAGAGCTGCAAAACCACTCCCCTTCCCTAAAATTAAGATTCAATAGTCATGGGCACCAAGGACATCTGCCTTTGGTACCCGTGGCACAGACATAACTGTTGACTACCTTTTCGAGTAAGGACATATGTGCTGACTCAGATGGAGGTACATTCTCCTTAAAATCAGGACTGTCATGCTGAAATCTGGACCATTATATGGACACATGGCTCTCAGTGACTTGCAGGTGTAAAGTAAGCAGAATTTTTGACTAGATGGATACTCAATTCAATATACAATTAACTTGTTAGGGCAGACACAGTAACAGAATACAAAATAATATACTGTATCATGGAAATATTTCATATTCCCATAATAAGCTAAATTAGCAAAATAATATGTTGTCTAATTATATTGGAAACGTTAAAGAATGAGGAGGCTTATTGTTTACGTAAACCAATTAAAAAGTATATCTTTACCAATGCTGCCTCTAAAGAAAGATACCACCTGTCCTGAAAGCAAACAAACAGTTCACAAGTCAGAAATCAGTAAAGTAACTCCCCCTATAGGTATAAATCACCCATGCATAGGAAAGGGTTTCTACAGCAATCACTCAGAACGTTATCCTACATGTACTGGTGCGTACACACGTAGCGATGTAAATGATCGATTTGAACGATAACGATATCGTTACAGTTATCGTTCAAATCGGTCATTTGAATGGTCCCTACCAACTCACCATCGACCAGCGATGCACGGCCACGGTGGATGATAGCGATATTGTCCATCAGCTGTGCATGCCGGTCAACTTGCTCGATATCGAGCAGGTTACTATAGGGACCCGCAATCGTTTATTGTGGGTCACTATAGTCGTCTGTGAGTTGGTGGTGTGCTGGATGTTCGATAACGATCATCCAGCACACAAGGAAGGGTGCAGGACGATTAGCGAGCGCTATAGTATCGCTGGCTGATCGCTACGTGTGTATGCACCATTACTCTCTCCTAGACATGCTGAATATACAAATGCAGAGAGGATGTGATGTGTTGAAGCAGTATGATCTAACTAACTTCTCCACATCACATCTCCACTACACATATATTAAGGTGATCTTCATGGTTTAAAGAAAACTAAAGCAAGTCTAATTTGCAAAAGGATTAAGAAATGTATTTAGAAATGGCAGATTAGAGGACCAGTGCTGAGGACAAGATGTAGCTGCTGCTGGCTCAGTACACAGACAGAGAGCATATTGCTCTCCCCAACACTGCACACACAACATTACTGCCGAACAGCTCTCATCGTCTACTACTCTTAGGCAGCTTATCAACTTTATCTGATTTAACTATTACTTTATCAGCTAAATAATGATGCTAAGCCTTTATTTTGTATAGAGATTTCTGGTGCTTTAGATAGAAATCACATCAACCCTCCCCCAGCAAGCAAGTCTATACAAGTTGATGCATGCAAGATAATAAAAGGTCCCTGGTGAGGCTGTAAGCAGAGGGGAGGGTACATGGAGGAAGTGCAGATGCTCTGCATGACCTACCAGTCACAGTAGTATGATAAGAACTCTCTTTAAGCATGATGCTTGCAGACTTATTTTAGAAACACATGTGCAATGTAACGACACATAACATAGGCAGGTTGTGTCAAGGACTACAGAGCATGAGAAATGAGGTGGTGGGTGGGTGGCAGCAGGTAAACCGAGCAGCGGAACACAAACAAGTCAAAATAATAAAACACACATAAAATAACAGTAGTCATTATGTCATCCTGCAATGCTTTTTTAGAAGGTGTTTACATTAATCGCATTCCAGACATTTCCAAGGTGAAAAGTGAAGGTGAGGAGGCAGATCTACAGTACTGTATGCAAGTTATTTTTAATCATGACAAAATTGTGGCAATGCAGAATCAGGTACTATACTTACACGGTGAGATCTGCAGACAGATTTTAGGAGGAGAAGAGAGATTTCACAATGCAGGCTGGATCCTGCTTAATCAGGTCTCCCACCGACACCAGGATATTTAGATTATGTATATATGCGAACATCCATATGCTGTATTCCTATGATCAGGTACCAATTGGTCAGTTACAAATTAATCACAAAGAAGAACTGAAGATGCAAATTCACGAGGTAGCAGCTGGCCTGGCAGGGGATCCCCATCACAGCACTTGAAGCAAATGTCAACAGAATTAGCAGCAGGTCGATGCTGGTACACTGGATGATGCTCTTTCGTCTTTGCTCAGGAGGGATGCTGGGAGATTTCACCAATCAGTGATGCAGCCTAACATAATCCATCTCTCCAACCACAGGGCAAAGTGAGCGCACACACTTTATTGGTGCCTAGATAGCTGCAGTACCCATACACTGAGCCTAAAAGTAATCATGTAGGTTAATCCATTCAAGTATTCTACTCTGTGAATGATGTGACTAAAATACATTGCTTCTGTGTATGTTAGGAAGTTGTCTGTTAATAAGCAGGAAATAAATCACCGTAAAAAATTTCAGATGGTTTTATTCGTATTATAGGAGCATATAAACAAATAGCATTTTGTCTATCAAAATATTGTATAATACCACTTTGATGAACAGAAGAACCAGAAAATCTATTTAAAGAGTGGAAAGAGGGGAAGGGGTAGCACACTGGGATCTCTGAGATTAAGAGGGTGAACGGAGTGCCGGAGCTGCCGACACAAGGGTCCGCAATACAACACTGATCACCCACAGCACAGCGGAACCACACCCCCCCAAGGGAAAGCATTCTCAAGGTCACTACCGCCATAAAGCACCACAGCCAAACTTCTACATCTGCACACAGAAACACATGCACAACTAGCCGTCACCAGCAGCCGGGATACGGAACTGGGGATGCCACACTCCTATAGGATACTTCATATTCTTGATTCTATTGGACCACTGCTATGTGGATTATTTAGCTACTATCACTACAGACTGTATTTCCATTTTTGAACATTAATAACTGCATTATCATTTGGCACCAGTGAAGATACACTTGTACCTTACACCATTTTTTTAGGATATTACAACGCTGACCATGCTAACATATCCTATATAGCTGGTCACCAAGTCAACCTTCGTAAAGGGATTTATTTTATTTAATACCTTCTGTGCTCATATCATTCCTTTCTCACACACTGGAACTTGAAATCTCACTAACTTAATTTTACTTGTATGAAAATTAACTTTTAAACACAACAACATGGAAAGTAACATTTCAAAAAGAAGATGTTTGGCTTTTACCAGTTAAATCTCTTTCTGAGATCATCTGGGGAGATGCTTCTTGATCATGGGGTATAGTGAGGGTTGAGGAGCCAGCCCTTAAATGAGTTAACCTTTAATGGAATAAAGCTCCTCCGCTCCAAACCCCTTCTTCAGTTTGAACGTAAAGAGCCTTAAGGAAAAGTTGAAGAACTAAGGACTGGATTGCATCCTATTCATACGAAAAACAACAAAACAAGGGAGGCATCGAAGTATCCCCCAGATGAACTCAGAGAAAGATTTAACGGGATAGTACCAAAACTCTTGTTTTCGCTTTCCTTCATCTGGGGGACGCTTCTTGACCATGGGGATGTACAAAAGCTGCCCCTAGGGGAAGGTTAGTTCAGTTTTATCTGAACATACTGTACGTCTCTGGATGCAAATTCCTGAAAGCTGTAAAATTTGGTGAATGTATGAACAGACAACTACCGGTGTGTAGCTGCTCTACATACTGCTCCATGGACACAGCACTCTGCGCTGCCCATGAAGCCCCCACCGAATGAGTGGAATGAGCAGAAATCAGCCCCCCATACGCCTTCTTAGTTGTGCCCGTAATACATCTGGCTATAATCTGCTTTGATGCTGGCCAACTTCTTTTCCTGGTATCATAAAGAATAATGTCTTCCTTATACAGATAGTTCTCTCCAAGTATATTCTTAATACTCTAACCACATCCTATAGACAATTGCCTATGATCAACTGTCTTACTAGATTTAGTGAAGGATGGTGTAACCATTTCCTGATTAAAATGAAAAGCCGACACCTTATGTTGAAAAGAAGGGAGTGTACGTAATACTACCCTATCTTAATGGATAACTAAAAACGAAGGTTTGCACGATAAAGTTCCCAATTCTGACATCCTTCTAGCTGATGTATTTCCAAAATACACATTTAAGGTCTACCTCCTGCAACGGCTTAAAAAGGTGGAAACTGGCCAGCTGTATTTAGGTCCCATGGCTCTATAGGATGCCTATATGGTACCTGTATGTGTATTATACTCTGCAAAAAAAAGTCTACTTCTAAAATAAGGGCCAATCTTTTCTGAAAATAAATTGACAGAGCTGATACCTGTACCTTCAGGAAGTCTAACCTAGGCCCAATGCAAGACCTGCCAGAAGAAAATAAAGGAGTCTAGGTAACAAGAAAGAATGAGACTTTCTCCTTCCTTCATCAAGTAATATAATTTTTCCATACTCTGTGATAATTGTCTGAAGAAACATTCTTCCTAGTTTTCATCCTTGTCTGAACTACGCAATCCAAGAAACCCTTTTCTCTTAAATTCTTGGCTTCAAGAGCCACAACATTAAATTTAGCCACTGAATGACGTGACAGAAAAGGGATAAAAGATAAGGAGTTTGGCTCCCAGACCCACTACCATTTGTCTGAATACCAAACTCCTCTTGGTCAGTTTGGCCCTGCAAATATCATTGGAATCTTTTCATTTATCTACCTGAGCACTCTCAGCAGCATTATTATTGGGGGAAATATGTAGGCCAGGTGAAACGTCCAAGGTACCACCATTGCATCTATTTGGAAGGCTAATGGATCCTGATTCTGCAACAAAATCTGTACGTACTGAAGCGTTGGAAAAGCCGGAGAGTGCAATACAACTTTCTGTCCACCAGATGTTGATTTTCCTAATCTGCACAGCACATGTGTGAAATTGCTAACAAAGCTTTTGTAGCGCGGTCTGCTGATTGCCTGATGGAACCTGTCATTCATTACACTATACAGTAGTACTGGACTGTCTGGTCATAAATCAACAATGGACATCAGTATTTTTTTTACTTTTAAATCTTCACTACACTATTAAAAATAAATCACTTGGTGTGCGAGTTCTGTGTTGGCCAGATGACGCACAACCAGCATTAAATAAAGACAGAGCAATTAAAGTTCAATATTCTTAAGGAACGCTACTGAACTCAATACATTGCTCCCAACTTCCCACCACCTGGCATTTCTATGCTACTGTATGCCACCCAGCTGCATGTTATGCTAAACTATTGTACAGTATTGTACACTTTACCTGCTGTAAAGTCGTACACGTCACATCACATACACAACAGGTGTGGCTCTTGATATGGCTGACATGTGTGGTCAAGTGGTTAAGGTGAGCGCCTTACTAAGTGGGCACCTCAGGTTCGAGGCCCGGAAGGGAATAATGTTATTTTGGACATCAGTATTTTTTTTTATATATTTTTCTCTCTTTTACATTTTCATTACAGGATTCAACATAAATTACTTGGTGTGTGCAGTCTACTACGCAAATCTACCAGAAAATGGCCACCGCATAATTTTACAGGTGATTTCTGATACTCTGCAATACCGGCAGACGGAGTACTCTGGAGAGGTAAGTATAATTATATAGGTGCAGAATGTGAGCCCCCTGGACCCAGGAGCTTGTGTGCATCCATTATATATGATAGGCCAATGCAGTAAAGGGTCTGCTGTACGTACTTCGCCGGGAAGGCAGACACCTGTCTGTAAGGTACACGGCAACTAAAACTGTGAAAGTAAATACAACAAACTATGTATTTAATAAATAACCCAGAAACATGGGATATATGTTAAAACTAAAGAATATATACAATTAAGACTAGCAGAACACGATAATAACAGTACAATTACTACTGTGCTGGTTTTTCTTTCTTGGTTTGATTTCACTTTCAGTTTTAACAATACTTTATTTGCTTTTCCTCCTGTTATTTTGTCATGTTTAGTCTCATATGCTCAGGGACATCTTAGATTATAACATACTTGCCAATCTTTGGGCTGCCCCTTCCAGAAGAGGGCACATAGGTCAGCAATGCGGAGGGCGCGGTGCAGCAGAAGTGAGTGGTGTTGGGGGCAGTAACAAAATCTTCATGCCCCCCCCACCACTATACAATGACATGATTGCCAGCTTTGTGACGCAGGGGGTAGAGCCATGCTGTCGCGCTTCAATGTACTGTCCACTACACTCAGGAGAATGGGCGACCATGGCCAGGTGGGCTCCAGGAGGCTTGCCCACTCTTCCGGGTGGCCAGGAGCGCCACCTGATTGTCAGGAGTCTCCCGGACGATCTGAGAGGGTAGGCAAACATGATTGTAAGTTATTTTTTAGCTGGAGTCGGTACATATCTTCCAACTCCGACACCACCCAACATTACCTAAGACTCATTTATCTGTGACACAGACCACCGGAAAGCATACAGGAAATGCAAAAGCAGCACCTAACAAAGGATCTTCAACTACCAGTAAGGCCAACAATAATAAGGCGTGATTGCTGCATAAAAGCTAATGTCACAAGAGCACAAATTCATTAAAAAACAATAAGAGCAGAGCTACCAGATCAAGTCTCATACACTGTGATACATGCGGTCCTATGAAATTACCAATACCTGTAGGCAACAGATACATAGTGACTTTTCCAGAACCTATCCAAGACGCATACAATAACTTCTCCATTATCTGATGTCTACTGTGCTGCTCGGAAGCTCCACAAATGGTCTACTGGCAGAAAGAGATGGGAAGAGGCAGAGGCTGAGGATGGAGAGGCAGAGAGTGATGAGAAAAGGGTGACGAGGGAGAGGCAGAGGGTAACAGGTAGTGGAAGAGGTTGACAAGGTAAGGCAGAGGGTGAGGTTGACAGAGAGAGGCAGCGGGCAATGGGCAGTGGATGGCAGGGAAAGGCAGGGGGTGATTGGGAGAGGGTGACAGGCAGTGACTGAGAATGACAGGCAGAGGGTGATGGGTAGTAGGTGGCAGGGAGAGGCAGGGGATGACCTTCAGTCAAGGCAGCAGCAGGTCACTAGTCAGAGGACTTGAAGAGGCCCTCACCTCCCATGACACACTTGAGATCACCTCCGAGGATCTCCAATCTCTAGCCATCTGTGGGCAAACTTGAAGGGTGGGTTCTCTCTGGTGGGATGAGTATTGAAGGATTTGCAGGCATCACCTGCATTACCCTGCCTTCCTCTTCACCCTGCCTTCCAGCTGAACAGATATGCTCCAGCTGGACAGTCTCCTCCCTCTTTGAGATGGTCCCACTGCGTGGCAGCATACTATGGTGAGTCAGTCCGACTCACTGGTACCTGGCTGGTCTACATAATGCAAATGGCAGCGGGCCCCTTCATTGCGGCAGGCCCTGGTGCAATGCTCCGGCTGCATCGCCTCTACACCAAAGTAAAATGTGTTAGCTGAAAGGAATAAAAGAATGGTGACTGAAATGAGATGCATGCCAACAGACTCTGGATTACCTGTAAAATATTGCACCAAAGTAGCAATGACTACTACTCGTATTTACATTCAAATTAAATTATTCTCCAGAATAGTGGAGAAAACTCCATATGAACATTGGTATGATGAGACTAAGAGCCGTATTCAATTAGCCGCGAAAAGTGCCGTTTGGAGAAAAGTTCTCTCCGATTTGCACTTTTCGCCTCTTTTGAAAGTATCTCCATATTCAATTTCCCGGAGTTTTCGACTACGTGAAAAATCCATAGGCAAAAACAGGCAAAAATGTTTCACCAGCATAAGGCAGGAGAAAAGAAGTGCAAAATCCATATTTTGGGGTAAAAATGTGGGGTTGGTTCAGAACCCTTTGGACATCCCCCTAATGACTAATAGGAGGCAAAAAAAAAAAGACATGTCATTTTTGGGTCGAAAAATTTAAAAAGTGTTGGAAAATGGAAAAAAAAAAAGTGGGGGGCCTGGTACTTTGGGGGCTATATGGATGAGACAGGTGTTTCTGGGATTGCATGAGGCTACAGCAGGTGTATTTATCTGATTTTTTAAATCTTAATTTTAGAGACATCAAAATATACTAGTACTCATTTTCAGGTACCCCAAATTTAACCTCGGTACTTATTTATCCGAAAAAAACATTGCTTTCGATAATTTTTCCACACACATGTAAATATGTATATAACAGCCCTTAGCAACAAAATAAGGGCCTGATTCAGACCCACTCGCGAGCGGCTGTCCGCTCGCAAGTGGGTCGATGGTCTGCACTGCGCATGCGCACGACGGAGGGAGCTCTGTCGTGCGCATGCGCGAGACGCAACGAGCGAAGGACTTTCCTTCGCTCGTAGTGTCTGATCAAAGGGGGCGTGCTGTCGATGTTGATTGACAGCACGCCCCCTTTGGTAGGCGTGCCGGGGGCGTGCCTGCCAGACGGAGGCGTTCCCAAGGGAGAGAGCCAAAATCACTCCTGGCCTTGCGGTTGAGAAACTCAACCGCAGGCTTCTGCTCGCAGTGGCGATGGTCGCGATGGTCAAGACCATCGCGACCATCATCCTGCACGCTCGTATATGCTGTGGGTGGTGACCCACAGCTATACGAGCGTCCAGGAGGACGCTCCATATTTATGGAGGTGGGCCCTGATTCAGAGCGAGCGCTCTGGTCAGAGCGTCCGGCTCTGAATCAGGGCCTAAGGCCCTCATTCAGAGCCGCACGTTAACAACAGTACGCTCGTTGCGTTCCGATGTTGACTAACCGCGCATGCGTCGGTGTTACACCGCGCATGTGCGTACGGCAGATTGCGAGCTTTTTTTCTCTCGTTCCTAAAATAGCGTACAGAAAGTGACATGTCAAATGTGATTGACAGAACAGGGCGTTTTTGGGTGTTGACGGGGGTGGAGATGAAAAAACGCAGGCGTGGCGAGGCGTTTTTGGGGCGTACATACATTAGCAGATGCGAACGTCAAATGTGTTCGGACCGTCTCATACGTCACTGAAACATCCGCTTTCCCTTCAAAATGCTCGCACAGCTTAGGGTCAGGATTACTCGACCACATTGGCGATGGCCTTCTCCTCCGTCCCGGGACTCCACGATGGTGCAGCGATTAATCGTGGCTGGTCAGTAAAGTAATTAGTGTTGGATTGAAATCCGGCTTGGTATGTGTTTGGAAAGCAGTTTATTGGGATAGCACAAAAGCGTACGCAGGTGGAAATCAGAGCTGCTAATGTCATGATTACATAATCAATTAGCGTACATTTTTGGGCTTTTATTTTGGCCACAATTTGGTGGTTATGGCCTATTGTAACAATAATGTCATCATCTTTTAATTAGCTCCCCTTTTTTTTGGTTTACTGTGGAATTTGCATCGCTATGTGTTTTTTTAAACGTTCCTTAAAGAGGCCTTTTTTTTTAAAAAAGAGGGTCAGTTTTTGCGTTTAAGGCCAGGATTAAATGTAACCCATTTGTACAATAATGTCACAATACAATGTCAGTGTTTTGTTTTTAATTTATTGTTTACACACAAACAAATTGGCATAATATTGTATTGCCTTTTTTTGTGGCCAAGATATTTGATCAAAAAAAAAAAAAAACATAACTACTAACATAAGCGTAAATACAAAATTTAAAAACATTTCACAAGAAAGGAGAGGGAAGTTTTGACCAGAAAGGAATATGAGCCAAGCACAGAAGGAAAGTGGGAAAAGTCGCCATTGCTGTCACCGTTTTCTCGCCCGTTTGGCTGGGTGAGGGTGGGCGCCAGACCGGGTCCGGGATGCCATCGGGCTGGCCTGTCCAGAGGCAGATGTTGTGGCCTCTGGACTAGGCACAGGGCTAGGCACATTTGGAGGATTGCCTGATGTTGTGCCAGAGGTAGAGGATCTGGATGTTCCGGCAGGAAGGGAGGTCGGCTCCACCATGTGCTGGCGAACGAGCTGCTCCAGGGCATCGGCGATGCGGATGTTGGCCCTGGTATTTTCCGCCAGGGCCTGAGCAATGGTCACGTTGGCCGCAGCATTTTGCTCCAGGGCCTCAGCCACCCGTATCAGACTGGCGTCCATCCTCTGCAGAATCTCCGTATGGCAATCCGATTTAAAATTGAGTTCTGTGAGGAGGCCCACTGCCTGCGAGGGGGCACGCCCTGGACTGGCTTCTGCAGGGTCCTCAGCCGGATGTACTGGTTCCTCCCCTGCAGAGTCAGCAGAAATTCTGCGGCCAAGGCTCCCCTCTGGAGCAGACTCATCCGCCTCTGTCTCTGTTAGGAAATTGGAGAAAAGACTCACATTAGAATCTACATATTGGCACAATAGCATTTCTGAGTTGGTGACATCACAAGACTTACCTTGGCCAACATGAGGAGCCGCAAAGTCTGGCATGTCCGTATCCATGTTGGACACGCCAAACACCTCCACAGCCTGCACACACCCCTGTGCCATCTCTTCTAAGTCTGTCAACTCCAATGACACAGGGGTGGGACCCCCACCTGTCCCCCTTGCATGCCTAGCCCTGTCGGCAAGTTTTTGTTTTAGACGATATTTGAAGTCTGCCCATCTGTGGAATGAATTTGGAACCATTATCCTTTTTTTTACAATGGGGTTTGTTTATAGGATGGGAAAGTGTTTACTTACCGCCGTTTGACATCCCGGGCTAGACGGACATAATCACCCACCCTATTGACAGCAACGGCGACCTCCTCCCACATTCTCCACTTCTGGCTTTGGCTCATATTCCTGGCTGCCTGGGGCAGGATGTCAACGCACTTCTGGATCAAAACCTCCATCTCCTTGCTTGTGAAATGTGGCTGCCTTTTTTTTTTTGCAGCTTTGGCGGGTTGACTGGGGCCAGCAGTCTCTTCCATGTCATCCTCCTCACCTATTTGGGTAAATATGCAGATTTAGCCACTTCACAACTTGCACAATATTATGTTTTAAAATACTCATTGACACAAAATGCATGAAGGCCTTACCGCCGCAATTTTGACCATTGTTTCCCTGGTTTGAAGCCATGTCTCTGCTTCCAGCATGAAATCATCCAGAAATTCTATGTGATTTCGTGACGTATTTATACATGCGTCGTTAGTTTGCGGCCGCATCATTGATTGTGCGTCCCTATGATTCATCCTTAATTTGTGCGGGAAAATAAACACTATTTATGGCTTGGTGTGTGTGGATTCGAGGTGGGGTTGTTGGAGTGTTGTCGGTTAAGTGGTTTGGATTTGGTTGGTTGGTTGCGTTTGGAGGATTTTGGAGAGTTGTTTTTTTGTTTGTTTTTGCTACATTTCTTTGGTTTTTCCGTTCGCATTTTTTTCATTTTTTCAACATCCTTTCCTGATTTGGTAAGTTTTGTGCATTCAAATTTGTGGCCAATTGGTGTATTCTTCTGTTTTGTGGTTAGTTAATTTGTTTAACACTCATTTCATCTTTTTTAGTTTTTTTTTTGTTTTCGGACCCAAAGAAGTTTTTTGAGGACATCTTATATATTCGAGTTGGGTAAGTCCATTTTTTGTCTTGCATTTGCGAATGAATTACGGCATTTTTGACTGTTGGTGTAGCGCCTTGCATTTGCCAATGAATTACTGCATTTTTGACTGTTGGTGTAGTGACTTGCATTTGCGAATAATTTACCGCATTTTTGACTGTTGGTGTAGTGACTTGCATTTGCGAATAATTTACCGCATTTTTGACTGTTGGTGTAGTGACTTGCATTTGCGAATAATTTACCGCATTTTTGACTGTTGGTGTAGCGCCTTGCATTTGCGAATGAATTACTGCATTTTTGACTGTTGGTGTAGTGACTTGCATTTGCGAATAATTTACCACATTTTTGACTGTTGGTGTAGTGACTTGCATTTGCGAATAATTTACCGCATTTTTGACGGCTTATTCATCATATAATCCAGTTTTGCTTTTCCCTTTTCCATTTTTTGGGTCCATTTGAACCCTATTTGACGTACGGTGTGCAATGTAGTTTTCATCGATGGCCAAATGTGTTTTTCCGCTATTTTCTGTGTTGGCTTGCAACAATTTTTAAACAAAAAAAACACCCTCTAAATTTTTGAAGTCTCATTGTTGCCTTTTTTACAGTTTATACGTATCATGACAATACCCCGGCATGTAAGCAGCTATGGATGGTATCAGAAAGCTAAGTTGTTTTTTCTTACTTTTGGGGTGGGTCAAAAGCCTTACATTGTAAACTTTGAATTTCAGGTAGATCTGGGGCGAATTGTTCTGGCCCTGCTCCCGGAAGACGACCAACCTCAAACTCGTCCCAGGCGTAGGCATCGTAGGCATGCAAGGCCCCAGATATTTCGAACACGTGTCACCCTTTTTGGAATGCCCGATGATGAGGTTTTAAGACGCTACCGTCTACCTCCCAAAATCATCATAGACACTCTCTCATTAATAGAAAGTGATCTTGAGCGGCAAATTGACAGTCCAACAGCAATACCACCACTGACGCAATTTATGGCGGTGTTACATTTCTGTGCCTCAGGATCGTTTCAAACAACGGTGGGAATAGTGGCGGGCATCTCCCAATCCTCCTTTTCCCGGATCCTGAGGGCAGTGATGGAGGCACTTTTCAAGCACCTCCATCATTTTATTCAAATGCCTTTGGATATGGGTGCCCTTAGTGTGGCCAAGGCCAATTTTTACCAAATAGCTGGCTTCCCACACATCATAGGGGTTGTGGATGGTACTCACATACCACTTCAGCCTCCAGCACGGCTGGAGGCAATATTTAGAAACAGGAAACACTATCACTCCCTGAATGTAATGGTGGTATGTGATGCCTCCCTCCAGATCCTGTCCCTGAATGCTAAATTACCAGGAAGTGCACATGACTCCTTCGTCATCCGGCAATCAGGGATATGGCAGAAATTAACCAACCTACAAGCTGGTGATGCGTGGCTTCTGGGTAAGTGGAGACCTTTAGTACATAACAATGTTAAGCTTGATACACAGTGTTCCTGATGTGGTCTAATTTTGTTCACAGGAGACAGTGGATACCCTTGCATGTCCTGGCTGCTCACTCCTTATTTGGCTCCCACACCAGGGCCACAAAGTGCGTATAATTCCGCACTTACAGCCACCAGGCAAGTGGTGGAGCGCTGTATCGGCCTTTTAAAAGGCCGATTCAGATGCCTCCACCGCTCTGGTGGCGAGCTCATGTATGTGCCGGATATGGTGTCTAAAATTGTGGTCCTGTGTGGGATATTTCACAACATTGCCATAAGGAGTGGTGTCCCAATGCAGCCAGAGGATGCCTTACCTGAGGATGGCCCCCCCGAGGTTGGTCGAAGGTCAGTATGTGGGGGGGTCATACGCGATGATGTGGTGGCCAGATTTTTTAGGTAAGTTTGTTCAAAACTCCAGTGTTTATACCTAATGTGTTTGTTTTTTTTGGCAAACATCTAATTTATTTTTAATTTTCTCACCATCTTCTGTTTGTTCACATAATCTTTGGCACTCCAACGCTCACTACTTCCTGCTACCCTTACCAAACCTGGATCTGGTCCTTTTGGGCATATATTCTGGAACCCATATCGCAACGCCATGTTTGTGGAATCATGTTGGCATGGTCCTTCGTCAACCAGTTCTTGATTTTGTGTTTTTATTTATTTTTTTCTTGGTATGTGTTGTATTTGAATTTATCACTGTGTATTTTTTTTGGGAGTGACCACTTTGTTTTCTCTGTTATGTGGTGAATAAATGTTTGAAGAGTGAAATGGTCTTCCTTTTTTGGGACGTTAACAGCAAGTGTAACCAGGTTAACACAAGTTACATTTGACTAAGGGGTAAACCAGTACTGACGCCAGTTGAGCAAAACTGAAATATGTTTTCAGCTTTCCAATCCACACCAAAAGGAAGCCTGGCCCAACCTTGGGATTTGTAAGATTGGCCTAAGCAGCTTGCGCACCAAGTAGGAACCTGGAAAATGTAGAAATCTGAAATTGACACTACACCCAAAAAGGGAAATTACATTGTTACTGTTATGTGTTTCTGGTGTCTGTTTGACATACAAAGACAAAACACAATCTAACTTTTAAAAAAGGGAAATCCTTGCAGGAACTTATGTCAGGCTAAACTATCTTGGTTTTGGTTTTTAAAAATGAGCCACAACGTATATTTGTCTTTAAAAATTTATTTGGCAAATACAACAAAAAAAAAAAAAACTAATGCCGAAGGAGGCCAGACAGCCGGTCGAGGGCCACCAGAAGGCCGATTACATGGTGGCGCATCTGCCCCACAACATCCGCCACCTCTTGCCGACGCCTCTGTTCCTCTGTGGGTGAGAAAAGTGTGTGGGTTAATACAACAATAGGGACTCCACAGAAAAACATTAAAAAAAAAACAAATCACTCCTAAACCCAAAAACATAAATAAAAATGGTGGGCTGGCAAAAATACAAGGCCTAGGTACAAATTCCCACAGGTATGATATGTGTATGCTTAAATCACCAGGAAGAGGTAAAGGCAAACCTTCACAATCAACAAAAGTCAAGCCACAAAAACACGAAGAAAGGCACGACACATGATTACATACAAACAGTTTGTGCTTTAAAAAAAAATAATAAAAAACATACCGGGAAACAAATCGGGAGCTCCGGCAAAACCTCCATGATCCTCCTCGGAGGATCCGTCATTCCCCAAAGAATGGGGCGGAGTTATGCTGGACTCCGGGGAGGGGGTAATTGGAAGAGGGGTGGGTGGAGGAGAGGGGGAAGTGGGACGGAGGGGAAGGAGGCCCGACATTTCCAGGAGAGGGTCTGGGAAGGATGGGGAGGAGTGGGGAATAGGCGAAAGATTTGGGGTGGAGTGTTGGCTGGGGGTTGGGGAGAGTGGGCGGGAACGCCGACGTTGACGGCGGAGTCTTGGCTGTCCCCCTAAAATATGTCAAATAAATTGCGTTTAGTTTATGGACAAATCCGGGCAAACAAACAAAACAAAAAAAAAAAAAAAGAAATAAAACCAAAAAAAATAGCAGTAGAATTAAAAATTCATAAAAAGAGGGAAAACATGCAGACGCAGATATGAGTACAAATAATAAATAGAACAGACAGGAAAACATGCACACGCAGATATGAGTACAAATAATAAATAGAACAGACAGGAAAACATGCACACGCAGATATGAGTACAAATAATAAATAGAACAGACAGGAAAACATGCACACGCAGATATGAGTACAAATAATAAATAGAACAGACAGGAAAACATGCAGACGCAGATATGAGTACAAATAATAAATAGAACAGACAGGAAAACATGCACACGCAGATATGAGTACAAATAATAAATAGAACAGACAGGAAAACATGCACACGCAGATATGAGTACAAATAATAAATAGAACAGACAGGAAAACATGCACACGCAGATATGAGTACAAATAATAAATAGAACAGACAGGAAAACATGCAGACGCAGATATGAGTACAAATAATAAATAGAACAGACAGGAAAACATGCACACGCAGATATGAGTACAAATAATAAATAGAACAGACAGGAAAACATGCACACGCAGATATGAGTACAAATAATAAATAGAACAGACAGGAAAACATGCACACGCAGATATGAGTACAAATAATAAATAGAACAGACAGGAAAACATGCACACGCAGATATGAGTACAAATAATAAATAGAACAGACAGGAAAACATGCACACGCAGATATGAGTACAAATAATAAATAGAACAGACAGGAAAACATGCACACGCAGTTTGCCCCACAAACACAAACATTAAAACCACAATACATAACACTTACTTGCCAGGATCTGCATGCGAAAGCATGCCAGCAAGCGGGGCGTTCGCCGTTGCAGGTCGGACCACCTGCGCTCCAGCTGCCCGATGTTGCGGCGTGATCCGAAGGACCGCAGGCGGGACCGTACCTCCGCATACGCGGAGCGCTTCTGCCGGTTGGTCATGGGTTCTGGCTGGCTGGTGATCCGGCGATCCATGACCTCCGTAAGCACCAGCAGCTCACGCCTGGTGAATGCGGAGGCTCTCATGATGGCAATGGTGTTTTTCTTAAAAATCATTTTTGATAAAGTGTGTAAAAATTTTCTGATTGGCTAATGTATTTTGGAAATTAACAGGAGCAATTTTATTGGTTAGTGTATGAGTCATGTGTTCGACAGGGCCAGAAATCTCTGGAGAGTTAGGATAGGCTTGATGCAGTGACATGCGTAAGCAAATTTAAATAAAGAAATGAACCCAGGGAAATATGCGGGGATACACAGCAATAGTACAATTGTTTAATTGTGGTTCACATGTTTTTTAAACAATAAAAGCGAATGTTTCATCCGTACGTATTCTGCGGGTAAACACAAACACAGACAAGAGTAAAGTTTCTTGCATTGTGTTGAAAAAAAACAAACAATTAAGCTAATTGATACATTGATTGGCATGATACGATTGATGGAGGTAGGCAGAATAAAGGAGCAGGTAATCGACATCTGACAAGGCCACTTCCTGTTTATACTTGTGCGTGCGTTCCTTTCAAGCCATTTCGGGGATGTACGCTCGCTATTTCGTACGCTCGTTAGTTAGAGGAGGGGTCGTCAGAGTTTAGGGAGGAATTTTAGATGCGAACGAAAATACGAGCGAGCCATTGAATTTAAATATTTTTGTACGTACGCCTAACGTACGTGCGCCCACTTGCGTGCGGCTCTGAATGAGGGCCTAAGTTCACTAAATACTTTTATTAGGGCTACTACTACTCTTCTATATTGATTCACAGGGTCACTGAAGCTTTTTATGGGGTACTGACTAATTTCTCAAAAAAAATATGTCCTTTTCGCTAGTTTCGCTTTGAAGAACATTCGTCTATCCGCTTTTTCGCGTGTTTTATAATTGAATAGGGCGAAAAGCGGGCCGCGCATGGAAAAAACATTGTGGAGAATCAGGCGAATGAGGCAAATTCAATCCGCTTTTCGCCAGACTGCACTTTTCGCTGCTAATTGAATTTGGCTCTAAGGGTACTACAGATTTTATGGGTGGAAAAAAAATATTTATATACCAGAGAAAAAAGGCAGCAAGTTACAAAAGTTCTAAAGGATACATAATCCTTGACCCAAGAGCAAAAAGATAAATAACAGCAACAGTGTGACTTTTATTGAAGATCTAAGGCATGGGTGGACAAAAGCGTTGATTGCAATCGATGGGTTGACTGTGGACATTCGACAGGTAGATCACAGAGATGTCCAGCAGCAGCTAATAAGAATCAGGATAATTCTTATTGGCTTGCCACGCTGAAGCCGGGACTATCCCTGCTGGTTGTCATGTGTGACAGCAATAGCAAATATGAATCAGGCTGATTCTTATTGGCTGAGGTCAGGGCCATAACTACTCTGGTGGGACTGGATAGGTCTCTCAGTGCGTAAGAACCCATATGGGCGCCACCACAGCCACATGTCATTGCTGCCATCCCTGGCTGTCTGGTCAGTAGAGGCACTTCTAGAAAATCCTGTCCTCTCGCTCATTGCTGCAAGTCACGGTACCGTGCACTTATTCCCAGCAGCATCACAATGATGCTGTAACGTTTCCTGCGAGTCAGCTGCAGCACTACATCAGAGACTTCTATCAGGGCATCTGGCTGAGGAAAGTGGCTGAGGGGCACTTGCACCTGAGTCATGTGTCCTCTGCATAGCACAGGAAGTCACAGTTCATAAAATTGCAAGTTGGAGAGACTGCTCTCCACCTTCTGCTCCAGCATAACAAAGTAAGGGAGAGGCATTTTGAGGAGATGTAATGTTCAAGTGGATGAGGTTTGATGGGCAAACAAGGGGAATGCTGGGGAGATCTGATGACATACTTGCTAACTTTTTAATCAATTTAAAATTGATATGTTTTGTTAGTTTACGTTTCATTGGCTCAAAGCCCTAAAAAGCACACCTCACAATTGGAATGTTCAACAAGAGAAAAGAGTATGCCACCTGTATGACTCTCATACAATGTAAATGTGGGTGGTGTACCTGATCCCACATCCTGGGAAGACATATCTCATGCTTTCAGAAAGTGACAACAACAGATGGACAAAAGCAGCTGAAATCACCACATCAGAAAACTCACTGACCTGCCAGCAGGGAGGAAGGCCACTGAGTGCAAATGGAAATTTAAAGAGAAGTGTAACACAGACAGCATGGTTGATCAGTACAAAACCTCTACTTTCTTAAGGACAGCAGAAGTTACTATGGAAAATGCATTTTACAGCTACAACCTTCAACTTTTAGGAATGGTGTTAGAGTATAGCAATAGCTTCAGGCCAAGCATATTTGAGCAGTTATACTGGAGGTAGGTAATGCTAAGTTATTAAATTGTCACTGTATAGTCTCACTTTGCTGCAAGAGTGTACACGCTAAGGGGTATATTTACTAAAGGGCGGGTTTTAGAAGTGGAGATGTTGCCCATAACATCTACTTATCATTTATCTAGCACCTTCTAGAAGATAATAGCTAGAATTTGATTGATGGCTATAGGAACATCTCCACTTCTAAAAACCTGCAGTTTAGTAAATATAGCCCTAAGAATCTTCATAGCTACATTATAAAACCCTTCCCTGCATGTATGCTAAACAGAGAAGCAAATTCTACAACAGTACTAAGTACAAACAATATACAGGGAACAGAAAATGACATTATGAATTATGTATTCGTTATAAAATAATTTACCAGAACAGAGGGAAATTGTTAGATCATATATATCGATAAACCGTATTGTCAAAGATTTATTTTTTTAATAATTTAGTGCAGAAAGTCCACAAAAATGTGATTTCATTTGAGCCAATTCCCAAATGAGAAAAAATGCAAAATAATTTCAAGAATGCATCCACCTTAGAGGGCATTTCAATTGTTTGTGCCCGCAGCTGTTACTAATAGGCACCCGATGGAGTAATTCAAATGTGGCTCAGATTGGGTGCGAATTCTGTGGGTAAACAGATTTCAGCTCACACCAATTAGGTGGTGAGCAAAAGTTGGCAAAAAGTCTTGGTTTTGGGCATCATGGGCACGCTAACCAGGACATTGGATGGGTTTAGCCATTTTACACGGCATGGGCACCCAAAAAAACAATTATCGCCACTTTAGACGCGAGATCGGACGTGATAGACCAATTGAATCACCCCCTTAGTGTCACACTATGATGTCAGAGAATGATTAGGAATGAATGATATATGAAGAAAAAAAACCAAAAAGCATTGTGTACTTACACTGGGATATTTTCATACGCATCTTCAAAATTTTCCTGAAAGAAACAAAACAAAGGAAAAAAAGTACTGTAACCTTGTTTAACTTTTCAGAATCATGAGTTTTATTAAATACTAAATGTTGCCCGTGGCTTTGCCCGCAATTAAATCGCTTCTGACAACATTTTTTTACTTGAAGTGTTCTAGTTGTATTGCTTTGCATAGGGGCCCTGTCGCAGGAGTAGCCAATGTCACCAGCAGCGCTATACAGACTGGTGGTGGCAGCACCTTCATCCACCACTCACACCAATATCACTGTATATGTAGCCTATCCTATTCAAGTAAACGTGGGCCCAAAGCATATGTTGCTTTCTTTTCCAAGATAAAGCAGCAGCAGTACTGCAGTCATTTCGGGAGCAAGGGGTATTACAGCTATGCACACAGACCAAATCAAGTATTAATAACTATCTCGCCATCCTTCACACTAGATCACTGCTGCAGAAGTTAAGGTTTCATTAAACAAAAAAGGAGGCAAATGTTGACAGTCATTATTAGAAAATATTACTAGCAATATAACAAATACCAAAACGCCAATCTAATAACGTATCTAATTCAGGAGATTAGAGTGGCCTGATAACCTTTCTAATTCAGGAGATTAGAGTGGCCTGATAACCTAATTCAGGAGATTAGAGTGGCCTGATAACCTTTCTAATTCAGGAGATTAGAATGGCTTGATAACCTAATTCAGGAGATTAGAGTGGCCTGATAACCTTTCTAATTCAGGAGATTAGAGTGGCCTGATAACCTTTCTAATTCAGGAGATTAGAGTGGCCTGATAACCTATCTAATTCAGGAGATTAGAGTGGTCTGTGAAATACGATTTCATTTTAGTTTTACATCACAAACACTGTTTCACAATGTTTGTGCAGACAGGTGGCAAATACTCCACTGCAGATGTATAGAAAAAGTGCAGAGATTGTATTATTATGGAGAATGTCAGGAAGCAGAGGTAAGACGCATTGTTTTAGGGACACCTTTCAAGTTTTCATCACAAAACCTAGGGAAGCCTCTGGGGAAGATATTATCCATCTCTCTAGAGATTTTCTTTTTTGGATATAGAACATGAACGGTTGGCCGTCACTGTGCATGCTCTGAGATGATAGTAGGTGCAGGTATTCTTACTTATTTACTAATATACTCTAACTACAACTGGTGATAAAAAACATGATAAAAACTAAACTGGGAAAAACGTACAAAGAGATAAGAAGGTACTGCATGCATGCTTACTGTCTCTGGGTAAACCACATATAATTGGAGTGGAATAAGATTCCAAATAAAAAAATTCCCTCTTGGGAATTTCTTTTTGTCTTATATGTGACTTGCATACTATTCCAGTAGTACCTCCTGACCATTGTACTTATATGTCTCACATTATTCAGGATATATAGGTCAGGAAAATATGGACAACGTCACTCAATGCGGTTATTACCTTTCTTCTACTGTAGTCTTTAGGCAAATACAGATGTTTTCACATAAACCTATCCTAAAATCGTGCCAAATAGCCCTAGTCAGTGTGCCATGGACTTTGCTACTTAGCTGCACCAAAACACTGATCCTAAGTACCTAGGGCCTGATTCAGACCCACTCGCGAGCGGCTGTCCGCTCGCAAGTGGGTCGATGTTCTGCACTGAGCATGCGCACGACGGAGGGAGCTCCGTCGTGCGCCAGACGCGACGAGCGAAGGATTTTCCTTCGCTCGTAGTGTCTCTTCAAAGGGGGCGTGCTGTCGGTGTTGACTGACAGCACGCCCCCTTTAGTGGGCGTGCCGGGGGCGTGCCTCCCTGACGGGGGCGTTCCCGCGGGAACGCCTCCCGTCAGAAGCCGGCCCACTGACATCACTAGTGAGTATATGGCACAATCAGGGCCGGATTAAGGCTTGTGGGGGTCCTGGGGCAACAAAGTTGTGGGGACCCCCACCAAGCCACATGGAGCCTACCCCCCCTTCCCCCCCCACACATTAAACAAGCACACACACATATAAAATATATATGTTTGCTACATATATATTATAACACACACATATACAGTATACACACACAGACACATACACACTAACACATATACATACACAATATACAGTACACACACTAGCACATATATACACATTAACACAAACAGTATACACACACACTAACATACTGTATACACAATAACACATACATATATATATATATATATATATACACACACAAACACATACATACACATATATAAATAATAAAACCGTACATATACACACTTACATTCTATGTAGCTGCTGAGAACTTCATTAGGCCATGCCCCTTGTGCCGTAATTTGTGGGTTATATGGGGGTGGGGCTTGTCGTGTTGCCTCCGCCTCCTTTCGGCAACAGTCAGGAGGATTGGTCTGTCGGAGGTTTCTAGGTACTGAGAAACCCCCCCCCATGCACGCTCTAGTGGTGGGGATCCCGGGATGACCGCCCGTCGCCCTCCCCTTAATCCGGCCCTGGGCACAACAAGGATAGGTGTATGAGGACATATCCTCCTGTATCATATTCCTACAGATAAGTGCTGCTAAGTGCAAACTGATCCAATCAGTTTGTAAAGGTTCTTGGAGGTTATATGATCAGTCACACAGCAATATTTGCCTGGAGTCTGGGGGTTGTGAGTGTAAAAAGAGAACACATGTAAGGCTTGTGTGGAATGTGTAGAGAGGAGGTAAGTGTGTAGAATAGCTTATGATAGTTATGCTAGTGGTTCAGCAATTTGATAAACTTGTCTCACTAGGTAAGTTTTCAGGGAATGCTTGAAGTTTTGGAAGCTAGGAGACAGTTTTGTTGTGTGAGGGATGAACTACCACCATAGTAGGGCATGAATCATCTATGGGCATAACTCACCTCCGGGTCCTCTGCAACAATGCGGTTTACCCTTACAGAAACCAACCCAATATGCCCAATTATACCATAGGAAACACTACACAGCAGATTGGAGAAACACTACACAGCAGATTATTTTCATTGGAGATGGTGGGATTACACAATGCACTAACAGCTGCAATGTCACACTTTCAAAGCATAACACAGACCGACATATAGCAAACATTCAAAATAAATTACATTTAATGCCTGTCCTAAAGTAAGCAACAAGGTAGAATGTTAAAGATGACAATGTAGTGCTCAAAATTAGCACTGCCTGGTGAATAATTACGCTAAAGCAGTTTTTGGTTGTATTTTCTTTTTCTTTAACCCAATTTTTTTAATTTACTACAGTAAATATCTAGTTTGTCATCAAATAGTTCTAGGCTTCATAGATTAATTTATACACCTAGCTCAGGGAACTTGTTTACCTTTTACCCCAAAATATATTTAGATACGCCGACGTTACCCCCTTGATTTGAAAGGAAGGAAATCATATAGTAGTGCCCCCATATAACGCCCCTGTAGTAGTGCCCCCATATAATGCCCCTGTAGTAGTGCCCCCATAGTTATGCCCCTGTAGTAGTGCCCCCATAGTTATGCCCCTGTAGTAGTGCCCCCATATAATGCCCCTGTAGTGCCGCTTGTACAAAAAAACACTTACCTGCATCCGCCGCCGTCCTGTCCGCCCGGCTGCTCCCCGGAACTATGGGAGAGACGTCATGACATCCATAGTGCACATGGAGAGAGCCGGAAGCTGGAGTTCAGAAGAGAACTCCAGCCTCCGGCTAACACGGTGCTGCAGGGAAGTAGCCGGACGCCCGCTGGTAATAACATCTAAGCGGGCGTCCGGCTTAGAGCCTCCCTGCGGCACAGCCGGGCATGCATATGAATCATTCTATATTATATATAGAATGATTCATATGCATGCCCGGCTGTCCGTCCATTACCCCCAGGAATTAAATTTTTACCCCATGTGGGGTAATTTACCCCTGTTCCCCGACCACTGACCTAGCTCAATGTTTTACTAATCCTTGAATGGAGATAAGGTGAACGGAGCCTGTGACATGGCAGTTAGGAGCTGATTGGCTTTTTCTCCGTTCACTTTAGCTCTAGCTAAGGCTTAGTAAATAGTCCCCTGAGTTTGAATCTGTATACAAAGTGCTAAATACAGTGTCTGCGGCTTTTTTCCACGTCAAGTTCCATTGTGCTTCGTATACAGACTCAGTCACACATAGATATACAAGTGTTACATACTATATTAATCAGCAGAGTCTCCTGGTGCGTTCTAGTCACATCACGACTAAGACATATTTTCGGGTGAAAAAGACGCTCGGCACTAGCAGAGTTGTATGCTACCCAACTACCCACTCAGGCCAGGTTTCTCACGCCGCATGGCGTATTGAGACTAGGTGTAGGAGTACACATCTGTATACAAATGCCCTTTCACAAGTTTCAATCTTTGACAGCTATTTTGTAATTCTAACATTTTCAACTAATGTGTTTTATAACAATATGTGTCCCTTTTTGGGTGACTAGTTACTTATGTCTAGTTGCTGCGCTAATTTATTTATTAAAAACAGGAAGGCTTTGGTATATACAAATCAAAAACTAAATGCATGACCATTGCCTAAAACTCCATCTTTCAACCTGTCCCGCACCAAAGCAGATATTTTTTTATTTGCAAAAAAACTGTAGTTTCAGCAATGACCTACGACTCAGCTCTTCTTACATTTTATTCGCCAAACTAAAGACTTCAATTATTTGTGAAACTCCTTTTATTACACCACCAGAATCTCCCAACACTACATTCCATAAAGAATGCCACCCTAGACTGCAAATCTATTAAATGTAGTGTAATACTTACCTGTGATCTACCATTTACTAGTTCCAGAGAGCCCCAACCCTCAAAGGTCACTATGCTGAACTCTTGTAAACCTCCTATTTGCATGCAGAAGTCATCAATACCTATACACCAGACCACAGGGTCTGAATAACAATGGGTGACTGTCAAAAGTGGGTGACAGTCGGCACTGGGCTTGCTCCTTCCTTCTTTCTAGTACAATCAGAATCCCAATGTATAGGGCAGTCACATATATACAATTGATGTACTAGGAGACCACAATTGGAAGGTTTGATTCTGGGGAACATTTGTCTATAGAAGTGCAGCAGAAAATACTTATAACTTTGTCTACAAATCCTGTTCAGACTCATCATTCCACTCACTCTACAACACCTCCATGGGACCAATTTCACAGGCCTTGCATCATATATGCTCCTCTCCTATACTTGAATAATTAACATTTTCATTAGGAGCGATCTCTCCTATGATGTTTGCGAGTTTGTAACTGTAAGCTGGCTTTCTCTCCATTTTAATCTAAATTTTATTTCAAATGTGGTAGAAAAAAAAAAAAAAAAAGGTGAGCATTTATAGAAAAAGAGATAAGAATTAAATTAAGAGAACAGGAGCTAATAAGGTAAAACCAAGTAGCAGTGAAACAAAACTTAATTTCCTTTCTAGATCTGTAACAGCAACATGTAACAACTCCCTAGATCAGTTTTATTACATTAGTAATGATGCAATGTTCCTTGAATATAATCATTAACAATTAAGTATATATTCTGTACACGTAGAGTAGACTGCACATCATTATTACATAATTGTACAGACACCCTGACTTATTTATTGTTCATGTTCTACCAATGAGTTTCTACTGATCGACTAGGCGGCCACAGAATATATTATTGTATTAGTAATGTTTGTATAAAAGCTGTGCTGCCTACATATATAACCACTAAATATTTACATTTTTTATAAGGAAAATGGGATCTTAAAAAGGTGCATACACACAGTCAGATTTTCCTTCAGATCTGTACCATAACGATTTTAAAAATCATTCATATCTGAAGGAATATCTGACATATCTGACATGTTTGTCAGATGAACGATGCGAGTTCCCGTTTGTCAGATAACGATATCTGACATCTGATGTATTTGCAGTCAGATTTGTGAGATTTCATTCATTTTAATACAGGCAAAAATCGTTCAATCGTTCATCTGACCGTGTGTATGCACCATTACTCTGGGGACTAGATTAATGTTTAAAACATTTTATAAAATATGTGGTTTTAACTGTAAGGGCCAGTTTCAATTAGCCTCAAACAGTATCCGGGGCTATTCAATTGCAGACTACACAGAAATCTGCGGTAAGTAGGGCTGCCACAAGCACGTTGACCCATAGCTCCAAGCACTTGACTCTATGGGTCAATGCGGCAATGTGTGTTAGCAGCTGATTTACCGCTCAAAGAAAAGAGCTTGTAATTGAATAGCTCCGGGCAGAGGATACAAGCCCTTTTCCTCGAACGGTAAGTATCGGTCCTATTTGAATCCAGCCCATATCTAGTACCATATACTTTTTTATTGTTTTGGTAGGACATTAAAGTCTGGTGGTAGCACATCCATTCAATAATAGAATAATTAAATAAGAAAAGGGGAATTTTGGAATAAGGGACAAAAATACAGACACCTACAGTAATACTGTATAAGTGATATGTGTGTATATATATATATATATATATATCACCTATACATATCACTTATACAGTATTACTGTAGGTGTCTATATTTTTGTCCCTTAACTTACCGTGCGAGACTTGAGGCCGAATTCAGAGATGGATGCTAACAAAATTTTTACGCAGATTGAGCAATTGTTTGCCAGTGCCCATGCACCGCACTGTGCGTGCGCACAATCGCATTACGATTATGCACAGTGGAATCCATCACCTAATGACAGCCTGCCAGCGTTTGGGAGTAGTAATGGTGAGTGGTTTCAAAAACGCAGGCGTGCCTGTCCGTTTAAATGCCTACATGGGCGTGCATAAATTAGCCGCTGCTATTGCATGCGCAGTTCTGCGTGTCAGAAGAGCTCCCAAGGCTGCGGCTGGTCAGACCTGTCACAAGAGTAAGATGGCTGCCAATGTTAGTGACGTTTACATAGGTATACGTCATCGCCTGCAGGTAAGGCGGCAGCAGTGGGTGTCTTTATGCTCAGGTGATCTTTGCTAACATTAGCATATTTTCACAGCTGCGTTGCATACGAAAACGCAGCTGTGATCGCATTAGTGTGTCTCTGAATCAGGCCCTAAATCCAGTGTGGGCAAAGTTTCCAGAAATTACTACTTGTCAAGTATCTATTCAGACTGCAGACCCTATTAACCATCTTTATAAAGTGCCCAAGGTTTATAAGCCATTACAGCTTATTAGCCTTTATATTAACATTTATAGGCAAGAATAAAAAACTATTCTATCTGTGCACAAAATCAGGTAGAAGAAAATCAGGCAGGAGGAAGAATAATAGTGTCAGCGCCAATGATAGGTAAAATTATTTATATTAAAAAAAACGTTGAACAATTTTCCTTTGGAGTCTTTTTAATAAAATCTTGGAGAGGGTATTTCTGTAAGTGAGCTATACTGCCAAAGTAAGGGGAAGTACAGTGAGTAAAGTATGGTGCTAGGCATGTTTGTCATCCCACTAGTGACGCCACTGGTGCAAGGGTACCAGGGAGTGGTGGTGAATGAGGAGTATTTCAGTATTTGATAGATGACAGCGAGTAGCAGTGTGTAAAAGGCACTGGGGTAAATTTACTAAGATGGTAGTTCTATTAACAAGTGATGTTGCCCATAGTAACCAGATTCCAGGTATTATCTTCTAGAAGGTGCTAGATAATGGGCAGCACAGACGGTGTAATGATTAGAGTTATTGCCTCACAGCACTGAGGTTGTGGGTTCGATTCCCACCACGGCCCTACCTGTGTGGAGTTTGTATATTCTCCCTGTGCTTGCGTGCTGGTTTCCTCCGGGTACTCCGGTTTCCTCCTACACTCCAAAAATATACTGGTAGGTTAATTGGCTCCCAACACAAATTAACCCTAGTGTGTATTTGTGTATGCATGTGATAGGGAATATAGATTGTAAGCTCCACTGGGGCAGGGACAGATGTGAATGGCCAAATATTCTCTGTAAAGCGCTGCGGAATATGTGTGCGCTATATAAATAACTGGTAATAAATAAATAAATAAATAGATAAATGAGAAGTAGAATCTGATTGGTTGCTATGGGCAACATCACTTCTTAAATAGAACTCCCATCTTAGTAAATTTACCCCACTGTATTGATACATTGATGGGTGGATAAGATGTATTGCAGTGGTGGGTGATGTATTAGAGTGGGGTAAATGTGCTGATAGGTGAGGTAGTGTAGTACAGGCAGCAATATTCACAGCTGAACCCGCTAGACAGATTGCCTGTGTCTCTACTATCCGTTCCTCCATGCATGCTCTATGTAACAGTGAAGACAAAATCACTGAATAAATGTAACAAGCATTCTCACTTTAATGTAACAAATAAGTAGTACCCTCACCCTATAAACATTTCATTTTTACAATGATGAAAAGGCTGCGGAATGTGTGTGTGCTATAAAAATAATGGTTAATAAATAATGACATCAGTATATAAGTAGACATGTTAGCTCTACATTTTGTTATATGTCAATACATGGATACATGGTTATGTGGTACTTCAAATGCAACCTACTGTACTATAGACTGACAGAGCTATGGTGGTGCATTATCGGCCACTAACCCAGTTGCCTATCGCCCCTATGAAGATGAAAAGGAGGCACAGATGTTCTAACTCGCCCAAAGTGCTAAGATGTCAGGTTACGGCTCTGCATACACCTTTTAATAGCTCCCATTTTTGGTTGTAGACTACGCGCAAATATTTTCAGCTCACTGCTAAAAATGGCTGAAGAGAGGGTATAAATGTAATAATCGTCATGAAGTCACAATCTTTGCATTTATATAGCTTCTTATTGGTATACTCCATTATCACTATCCTATCAACAGCATTGATGAAGTAGTTAAATGATTCTCCAGGGAGGGAGGCTTGGATAGGGTTACTTTCTCAGCCTGCCTGGGGATGTGGCTTTAATATATCTGGACACATTTGTTTGAAATAAAACCTTTTTTGTTCAATAGTTGGGAGACTGTTTAATTTCACCATCATACAGCAGTTGTCAATAGTAATGAATAAGTTCCAGGGACACATTAGTGCTTGGGAGATGCATGCAAGCCATCTAACTGCGCATGGTCACACTACAACTGTACAGGCATTTTCCCACCCCCCTTTGGAGAGTATGTTGACAGTTTTGGGTTCATCACATTCAGACTTTCATTTTCAGACCTTTCAGAAACCTAAACTAGTTTCTTTATAACACAATAATATAATGCAGAGTCTGCAGAGTTCCAGAATATGCTTAAATAGCAGAAAAAGTATTTTCTAATTTATTTCTGTTTTAGGAAACAAAACAAATCTACCACATTAAAACAATCTGTCACTTTTCTAACCAAAGCCTGGGCTGCACAACAGTTTCCAGAAGGTGGTGCAATTGCAAAACATTTTGTTATTTATTTAATCTCAAAATGAAAGTTGACCAAACAATAAAAAGAGGGTTCATTGCTCTCCGTATAGCTGCTGGCTGGCAGAGGGCACCCAGAGAACAAATATGTATCTACCTTAATATTAGTCTCTGTGGCGGGTGATCAAAATTGATCAACAAGTAATAAATAAAAAGGGAACACCAATGAAGTAATGTATTAAATAAATAAAAAATAACAAGGCTTGCTAAACTGCCTGAGAACAAATCCCATTCCACCAGTGACGGGGACTAGAAGAAAATAAAAGCAATTTACTAGCAATGCCGATCATATCAATGGTGAAATTTTCGTACAAAAAAAAAAAAAGCATGCAAAGCATTGGGAGTTTAATTAGATCCCTCTCTAACTGTAAAAGAGGTATGATCGCCAGATAATAATCCCTACACTACAGAAGAATTATGGAGTCCATGATTGTGGGGAGTTTCCAATAATTATGGAGTACCCAAATTAGAAAAGGGGGTCTCTAGGTACTTTGTTACCCTGCACTGCTTAAAACATACATTTTCTGAATATATGGGTGGAAGGGCCCAGTCACGACCATAATTGCACCTGTACACAGGAGCACAAATGTTAAAAAATGGGTTAACTTGTGTGTCCCCAATAGTGCATCAAACTTCACAAGAATGCCATTCTACCTATATATTTACCCCATAACCACTTAAGCTTTACAAAGTTTTATTTTATAGCTCAGTTTATAGCTTTCTGAGTAAAAAAGGAAGAAGTGTGTTCAAAAGAGTTGGTTTGCAAAATCACTAAAGCTGTGAAAAGTTGCCAAGAAGAGTGTGAGGGCTACCAGTATGTTCCAGCAGGCACAATGCTAGTTTCTTGAAACAAACAAAAAAAAAAGCAAAAAGCCTTTTAGAGAAATGTGTCAAATAATGTTAATCCAAACTTACTACTTCTTGCAATGTTAAACTTTTGCTTTGCAAATAAAAACACACACACACACACACACACACACACACACACACACACACACACACACACACACACACAGGCCTCTTGCTCATGAATACATGGTCTCCACAAGTGACATTGTTTATGTTTCATATTTCCGGGCTTATTTAAAGAAACCAATAACATTTAGGTCACATTGGGGGAAATTTATCAAAGCCTGGAGAGAGATACAGTAACAACCAAAAAGCCTCTGACTGTCATTTTACAGGCTGTAGGGTTTATGTATCAAGCAGTGAAAAGTGTGGAGAAGTGGATCAGTGGAGAAGTTTCCCATAGCAACCAATCAGCTCCTACCTATTATTTTATAGACTGTACTTGATAAATGCTACTTCAAAGCTGATTGGTTACGATGGGCAACTTCTCAACTGGTCCATTTCTCACGCTTTTCACTGCTTGATACATAAACCCCTGTGTTTGAAAAATGACAGTTAGGAGATGATTGGTCGGTACTTTATCTCTCCAAGCTTTGATAAATCTCCCCCAGTATTTATTGTTATGGTAAAACTGTCAATTCTTTGAAAAACCCCATAACAAAAACAGGTATTTAGGCATACTTTCCCATTCTCCTGGAATGTCTGGGAGACTCCCAAGCTTTGGGACATTCTCCTGGGCCAGTAGACAATCCTCCAGGAGAAGTGGGCAGAGCTGTGATGATGCATGGGACTGGGTCTAAATGTTATCACCTTCTGTGCCACACAACACACTAGACATGCCCTCTTCGGCATCTCCCGAAACTCAGCATGAAATATTAGGCAAGTATATTTGGTGAAGGCATACCACTCTGTATAACTTTACAATATATTACCTTTAATTAGTTTGCAATAGTTATGTTGGAAAGAAGAAAAAAAACCCACTTACCATAACTACCTCAGTGCAGTTAAAAACATTTAATTGTCGGCTTGAAATTCGAAACACAATTTTTACAATTCTAAAACTATCCCACTGGTGCTATCTGCAATTTTATAACCTAGACAACCAACTCTCCTGCCTAGCTATTCATACTTTGAACATTGAACAAACTGACAGGGGTGGAACTTTGTGGGCCCCTACCCCAATGCTTCTAGAGAGACCTCTCTCCATGGGGGTTGTTCATTTTAAGCCCCATAGTATTGCCTTAGTTCATTTTATGCCCCATAGTAGTGCCCTAGTTCATTTTATGTCCCATATTAGTGCCTTAGTTCACATTACACCATACAGTACCTTCCCAGTGCATTGTATGACACATTGGCATATTGTGATCAGGAGGCACTAAATTGTAGGGCCCCCAGTTGATGTAATGTCACATTAGTGCCTACAGTCCTTATGCCACATTACGATGCCCCCAGTACATTATAACATCCACTGCACACTCCTTGCTGAAAATTTAATGTCCCCCTTTATCCCATTGGCCTTCATCACTATTGGCAGCTTTTGAGTCTTATATGGCAGCCCCACCAGGAGCATAGAAAGAGAGGAGGGGGCCCGTGTGCTGTCTCCGTCTGGGGCCCCCTCCTCTCTCCAGCGGCCGGCAGCGCACTAAGCGCAGCGCCGCCTCAGTAGACTCTGGGCACCAAACTGTCTAGAGTCTACTGCACACGTGCAGGTCACCAGAAAAATTGGCTTGGCCACTATTTTTCAGGCGATTTCTACACTCTGCATACACAAAATGTCGGTAAAATGGCAGCGGCGGCTATTTTAAATGAGTTTTGTTCAGAGCTGCGATACCCAGTGCTGGACTTCAGAGAGGTAAATATTAGAAGATATGGGTGCAGGGTGTGCGGTGTGGTGATAGGGACAAACCAGCTCCAACATAAGGGCGATACTTCCTAATGCAGGAAATTCCACCGAGTAAAGATTTTTCTATTTTGGGATGTTGTCAATTTCTGGGAAGGTGGATCTCAATCCTCACACCCCAGCACACTTTATAAAGGATGTAATGGGCGGAATTCAATTGTTTGCAGCCACTTACGCGCCCAACTGAGCTATCCAATTGTTGCTCGTCGGGCGCGATGAGCTGCCGGTGCTGGCATTTCAGCTCGCACCAAATGTGCGAAAAGTGACCCGTTTGGGCACCCAAACGCCACTTTTCATGATCACGCCCTTCTAAGCCAGGCCTAATTGCTTAGTGGTCAATTCTTAGGAATTTGGTAGACAACTATATTACCTGTCTGGTGCCTGCCTAAACCTCTAGGCCCTTTAGCAATGGCACTCCCTGCTCCCACTATAGCTATACCCACTAACACTAATATTAAAAGGAAATACAAAATGTAACTTGTAATTAGGGCAGCATGAAGTAAGAAGCTTAAAGTGACATACAGTAACCACAAAAAAGGTGGCACAGGAAAGAAAGACAGCATAGCTAGCAACTGCTCTGTTTTTATTTGGAGGACTGTTTCACTGCTATCCAACGTGTTTTGTTTTCAATATCACTGTAGTTTAAAATATCGAAGTCAAACCTGCCGAGAAGCAGTGGTTTGCAAAAGTAAATTTAACCTGCTGTAGGGCTTTGCACTATACTTCATGGAAGAGTCTGTTGAACAAGGATTGCAGTAGTAGGAGTATCATTGAGCATTTCACACCATGAGTATTTTGGTTACAGTACAAGAGGAGTGAAGAGACATACTCCACTCATGTCTTACAGGGATATCCAGACTTGTCACAGACCAAACATTCATGCTTGCAGCACATTCAATAATTCAATATTTAGAAGAGTACCTGGCTTACACCAGTAGAATAAAAGGAAAGATGCTTGCATTGAAAGAATGTCAAAGGATAATTATAAAATCATATAAACAAAAATATTTAAGTACAATTCTCCTTTAACCACTTGCCTGGCATAGTCGCATCAGATGTGACCACGACAGACTGGGCTTTCCCTGACATGGTCGCATCAGATGCGACCAGTCAGAAATGCCCACTAGGCGGCTGAGGGAATCTAAACTTCCCTCCTGGTCCCTCTACACCCTCAGCTCCCCCTCCTTTGTGTCCTGATTACTGCTGGCCACAGTGATCGGGCACCCGGCATCACCCTCCTCCGAGAGGCGGATTATCAATGGGGCAGGTGGAGCTGCAGCTCCAGGCCACCCATGGAAATAGGCCTGCAGGATACTATTGCTGACAGCGTTGACAAGAAAAAAAAAAACTCTTTCCTGTCACAAGCTGCCTGCGGCTGTCCTCCTAGGCACCGCCCATACAAAGCTTGCTTCACCTGCTGCCGCCCACCACCCGCCCGGGAGAACATCTCTGTTTTCTCTATTTCAGGTCCCAGGCATTGCAAACAGCTGCACAGTGAAAGGCGTCACAAGCCCTGTCTGCGCCATGAGACATCATATAGATTCCGCCCCAGGACCCCACAAGTGTCCTAGCTACCGCGTTCTGGGCCAACCTCCTCCCTCCGGCTCACTGTTGCTGCCGCAGTGCCCACCACTTGTCTAAGCCTCAGCCAACCACAGACAGGGCTGTTCAAAGATACCAAAGTGCCTAAACTGCCTGCAGCTCGCCTCCTTTTTATAACTACCTTTATTGATTTGAGGCTTACCAATGAAGTCACCATGAGTCAGAGATGGTGACACACGAGGGAGGCTCTACTGTGTACTCTATTCTTCCCCCTGTGCAGTGCTATGTAACTGAAGGTACTTCTGTCATGTTCCGCAACTTCCGTTCATCGCGGGGATGTTTTAAACAGGTGCACTGCAGCCCACCACTGTTAAGCCAGCCATATGTATGGACTCCTGAATCCAGCCAATAGAGGAGGAGTGAGCAAGAGCCAGCCAGGAAGCAGGTAGGCTGTCTGGCCGCTCTATACATCACACTGAGCATTATAGTGTCGTGGGTATTTAGGGACATTACAGACTGTGGGGGCATATGGGACACTACAGCGTAGGGCATGTGGGGTTTTGTTGAGGGGGCTTATCTCTGTGGCACACCTGTATGGGGCCCATATTGGGTATGTGGGGTATTTCTATGTGGCACTATAATAGAGTAGGCTGGGCATAATGTTGGCTTAAAATGATATTTTTTCTGCTAATCAAACTATTAATTATAAATGTAGTTGAATGGAGAAGGGGGGGGGTTCAAAAAATTCTCACAGAATGTTAGTAGATATTGGGCCAGCAATGGCCAGAAGGGTGCTGCGCTGCCTGTCCCAGACATTACTGAGAGGCGCTGATCTCGCTGGTGATGCCGGGTTTGCTGGGGGTACAAAACGTCCTAGTACCTGCAGGATGGCACACTGAGTCCAGTGCTCCACTCTCCACTGGACACTTCCTGCACCCCTGTACCTTATAAGCAAAACCCCTGCATGGCCAGGATGAAGATTGCAGGAAAGGTAGGACCTGGAGTGAGGGGGAGGAGAGGTAGGAGGGTGTATATGCCGTTATGGTTTAATAGTATGTTGACAGATCTGTCTGTGTAGTAAAATATAATGGGGCTCGAAAAGAGAGTTATTTGTGTATAGGATATGGGAAGAGCATTATTCATATAATGGGACATAGGAAGGGCATTATCTATATAATGGGGCACTGGAAGGGCATTATCTGTATAATGGGGCACTGGAAGGGCATTATCTGTATAATGGGGCACTGGAAGGGCATTATCTATATAATGGGTCATGGAAAGGATTTGATTTATAATATGGGACATGGGAAGGGCATTATTTATATATAGGGATATGGGAAAGACATGATTTATAAATGGGGCATGGGAAGGGAATTATATAACAGGGGGTGGGAAGGGCATTGAGTAATGGGTCATGGAAAGGACATAATTTATATAATGTGGCATGGGAAGGGCATTAGTTATATAATGGGCCATGTGACAGGCATAATTTGAAGTAAAATGTGGAGTGTGTTTTTTATCATTCTTAATGGTTGTTGTCAAGTTGCTATGGAAATGTTACTGCTGTGTTAGGCTCTCACTGAGGTGCCCATTTATTAATTATCCAGTTTTAGACCCAATAATAATTGCTTACCGTGGCAATAACAAATTATGCACCACCAGGATTTATGAAAATACACATGTAGAGACAGTGGCTGTGGCAGGAGCGTGTCCCTGCGATGTAGAATGTAAGCTCTTGCGAGTAGGGCCCTCTACCCTCTTGTGCTTCTCCTTACTTTATTTTCATCTACTCCCCACTAGGATACCTAACACTTGGTTGCAAAAGTCCAGGAATGATGATGTTTGTCCATGCCAGATGACGTTTAGCCTCTTTCTGAGTCCCGTTTTTTGGAGGGAAAAATCCAAACTCAGCGTGCAAACTCGAACCTATCCGAGCCTGCACATCCCATACATACACAAACATTATATATATATTATATATATATATATATATACACACACACACACACACACACACACATACGCAGACCTGTCCCTCATTTCTCCCCCTCCCCAGCTAGCAGCTTTTTTGAACCTACAGTATAAAGTATTTTTCTGTCAAAAACGTCCCCAAAATTGTAAATTTTATGATCACATTATACAATAAGTAGCCACTTAAGCGTGATTTTACATTTCTGTTAAAAAAAATATATATATATATATATATATATATACACAGGTTGAGTCTCCCATATCCAAATATTCCGAAATACGGAATATTCCGAAATACGGAATATTTTTAGCATGACTGAAATAGTGAAACCTTTGATTTTTGATGGTTCAATGTACACACACTTTGTTTAAGGCACAAAACTATTAAAAATAAAGTATAAAATGACCTATAGGCTGTGTATATAAGGTGTATATGACATATAAATGAATTTCATGTATCTACACAAACTTTTTTTGAGCCACAAAATTATTGAAAATATTCTATAAAATAACCTTCAGGCTGTGTGTATAAGGTGTATATGAATCATAAATGCATTCTGTGTTTAGATTTGGGCCCTATTCCTAAGACATTTCAATATGGTATGCAATTATTCCAAAATACAGAATACTCCGATATCCAAAATACCCCTGGTCCCAAGCATTTTGGATATGGGAGACTCAACCTATATATATATATATATATATATATATATATATATATATATATATATATATATATATAATATATAATCAGGTTTCAATAGCCATTATTTACATAATTTGCTAATAAAAAAAAAACAATTTTGGGGGCGTTTTTTTTTTTTTTTTTAAATTGTCAGTTAAAGTGGTTAAGGGATACCTTAGCTTTAGCACTAAGGAAAAATAAAATAATAATTCTTTCCAAGGTTGAGAGGATAAAAAAATTTTTTCAATGCTACAGGGCTTAAATTATGTTGGTATGCTCTCTAGGAAGCAGAAGGGTGAATATTAACAATCCAATATATGGGTACCTGTATAAACACTACAGCATCAATCAATATCTGTCAAACTCAAGCAAGCCCTTACAAGTAATACACCTGGTGCTATAGCGGGGAATGAATATTGGCCCACACAACTTTAGTTTCATTACAACCTCATGCTTTAGGCTTTCATTACAAAATTAAAACAACACCAGTGTTATAATCAGGACTGAGCTTGTGGTTATGACTGGGATTGGTAGGGGTGATGAGAAGGTATGAAGGTGCCTGCTGCCGGGCTCCAGCACTGAAGGGGCACCTCCTCCATTGTCCACAACTTATTTACCCCACTTAGGGCTGTAACTATGTACCCGGAGCGTACCGTCACGGCAGCCCAATACATGGCACCTCTTCCCGGCACCTGAGAAGCCACCATACACTAGTGGAGAGCTCTACGTCAGACCATCAGCTGCTGCCTTCATCTATATATAGCCTGTCTGCATGCGTATTGCTACATTACAGTGTCAGCAGCTGTGACTGGGGGGGCACCAAATTATAAGTTGCCTCCAGGTGTCTGGGATGAACTTACAACACTGGAATCAGGGCTGCCTAGAAACTGCTTTAACCAAATCTCCTCTCTGCGGCCCATTGGTATAGATTAATTGGTTGAATACAGTTGAAATATGACTACTGCGCATAGGGCATAATGCAACACAGAACGCAGTCACCATAGCCGTACAAATATATGAAATCAGGGCCTGAATATAGTTATCAAAACGGAACTACCATATATAAATATACAGTAAATGAACAAAAACAAGCTTAAAACAAATAAGTAGAATACAAAATATGACCATATTCACTGATTTTTAACCCATCATCCCAATAAAATAGTTTTTTGTTTAAACATGTTATCTGTTAGAAGATCCATTGTTTTGTTTGTTTTTCCTTAGAGCTGCTATTAATTATTTACAGTTTGCCAATTAACACAGCAGAAACTTTGGAACATTACCCTTCCCTGCACAATCTCTAGGCCCTCAGCTTTTTCTGCCATCAGGTGACTGACTTCCTTACTAAAAGTTTGTGATTGAGATAAGGTTACACTCTCTCCCCATGGGTAATCTTCCTAGCTGAAAGTAAATGCAGCAACAGGAAATTGTGAAGAGATCCTTTTCAATACCACAACACATTAGAGCTTTCACACATTAATAGGCCTCAGAAATAACATGTGCCTTCTTCCCATACCCTATTCTGCAGACTTACAGCCAGCTGATCTAATCATTGTATCCCTTACCCCTATAACATCTAACCATTCCTAGCGCATCATAGAAAAATAAATCAAAAATTGCAAAATAAATTCGATTTTTTTTGGGCACAGAAAAGGCTAAAATGTGCCGTGTCTCTTAGCAGCTTTACTGGTAGGCTAATTCTTTGGGCCATTGTTTATGTTATTTAGGCTACAAGAACCCATCAAAAAAAGGGGTATACCTTTCAGTCTGACAGAACTCCTAGCTGTCAGAGGTCTTTCATGGTTTTCACATAGCAGACAAATAGTACAACAAAAAAAGTCTCAGAGAACATTCCTAAAAAGTGAGAATTAATGGGAAAATAACCTTATAGTAAGGTAAAGGTGTGTGATGGTCAGGAGGATATGAACACAATGTGCACGGTCAAGTATGCCTGAGGTAATATTCAGGAATGAAAGGAGTTGGATGTTACCAATAACGACATGTGTATTTTATACAAAGTTAATGAAGCTCATAGATTCTCTTAATTCAAGACATACACATATTAGGATTCAGGGTTATGGCCTTCTCAGAACTTCATGCATATCATGCAATGAGAAATAAGTGCATATATTGGTTAACAAAATAGATGTATTTTGCAGTACTCTATGCAGTGGACAGTGTATCCCCTCCCATATTAAATAAAAAGTTTGATAGCTACATTGGAGCCTGTAACACTGGGTACACACTATGCGATCCGTCATACAGTTCCGTCGCAGATCGGAACGATATATCATACGGATCATTAGGCCCGCTGAGAGCCGCAGCGGGCCCAGGTAATAGGGGACGTGGCCTAGTTGCTGGAGGCGTGGCCACGTCCCCTTCCCAAAAAAAAAAAGATTTGTAGCACAGCAAAGCGGCGCTGCGCGTGTGGAGGGGGGCGCTCTGGGGCCCCTCAGCCCTGCTCAAAGCCAGGAGGGGCGCGATCAGTGTGATCGCTCCCCCCCACAGGCATAGGAGACTGCTGTGGCTGCTGCTCAGCAGCCACAGCAGTCTCCACTGCAGCTCAGCACACCTCAGGAAGCCCGGGCCCTGGTAATCTGTACCGGCTCCCCCCCTCTCGGCGCCCCTGCGGATCATGCAGTGTGTATGTCCGATCAGACTTTTGTGACGGTCATTCATTGCATCGTCCCATCTACTGTGCTGCACATCAGATGCAATGAATGACACCATGCTGCTGCACTCAGCATGGAACGATGCATCTCACCGTCGTACACTGGATCGTGTAGTGAGTACAGCGTGCGATGTATCATTACTTTGCGTTGTTCTGTCTCAGGGTACACTCGTCTTTTAGTGTGTACCCAGCTTTAGACTTTTAATATTGATACTGAACCCTGCACGATTAAAAGAAATTCTGAATTATGGCAGCGAAGGAATCCAAGACTGTCACAAAGTGAAGCCATCCATTCTATTTTGTGGGCTGCACCAATATGCAGCTAATCAGTTTGCTTAGTGGTCTGACTTAAGCTGGGTACACACTGGGTCGACAGGTCGGCTGAACCTTCGCCGTATCTGATGGTTGGTAAGTGCATACGCACTTAACAATAGTCTGCTCGATGTGCCAGACTTGAGGTTACAACTGGGCGGGTTTAAATTTGCCTGCCCAGTTGAGCGGTCACTCATCAGTGGCTACCTGCAGCATGTGTACGGGCAATCGTCGGGTCGCCCATACACAGCAGTAGATGACAGATAGATCTTTTAGATATGTCAGCCATCTGCTGTGCTGCACCCGGCAATGTACTGGGATGTAGTCAGCATCCTGACCGTCAGGATGCCGACGGTAACAGTATTAACAGCGGCATCCTAACTGTCAGAATCCCAAAAGATTGCGGAAGTATTAGGCTTAGGGGGAGGGTTAGGGTTAGGCTGCGGGAGGGGAGGGGTAGGCTCTGCTGGAGGGGAGGGTAAGGGTTAAAATACTTATGAAAATCTGTCGGATTCTGACTGTCAGGATGCCGCTGTCGATATTGTGACAATAGGTTTCCCGTGCCGAACGCGATGTACTATAGATATATTGGCTGTTCAATGGAATGGCCGATATAGCCATCAGTGTGTACTAAGCCTTACAGTTGTATGCAACCACTTACTAAAATGACAAATTTCATGTAATTTCTGATATATTAAATTCAAAATAAAGCACTCTCACTGCGGGTCACAAACATGACATTTCTGCACATCTTAATGCACTATTAGGGGTATATTTACTAAAGTGAGTTTTTTTTTAGAAGTGGAGGTGTGCCCATAGCAACCAATCAGATTCTACTTAACATTTAACTAGCACCTTCTAGAAGATAATAGCTAGAATCTTATTGGTTGCGAAGGGCAACATCTCCACTTTAAAAACTCTCCCTTTAGTAAATTTACCTCTTACTGTTACTACTATTATTTGCTGAAATTAACAGATTGATAAATTAAAAAAAAAAAAAAAAAAACTTGAATGAGACATTTACAATTTTTGATACCCTTCAAACCAGCACTTGGCAGAAATCACAGCTTTCATATATAGCTTTTAGCCAGTCTTTCCATTCTGCTTTAGGAATTTTCTCATTAGAGAACTCTTCTAGTTTAGAAACATACGTGTTCTCGCATGTACTGGGAAGATATTTTCAAAACCTTAATTTTTCAGTTATGTACATACATCATGGTTAAATTTGAGCTATGTCTTGGATCACTGTCCAGGTTAAAATTATTCAGGAACATGTTTTCTGTGCAACTGGCTTCCACATACTTCATAGCATAATAGATCCATGCCCATGCTTAATGCTTGGCACAATCTTTTGCAGTTGTGGCCAAAGTTAAATGTTTATCATCACAAAACACATTGTACCTAAATATTTTGGTCTCATCTAAACTTTATTTCGCATTACAGTGTGGTTGTAGGGGCAACTCTTCCATGCACAGCCTTTGTGTGTAAGCAGTCTTATCTTGTGAACTAAACTTCTGCATCGGTATATAGGTTCTGCTATTTAATTACATATGTGGCCAATTAAAAAGCAGCCCTACCAGACATTTTTTTGATGGAAGAAATTATTCACATTTTATAGCCTCCCCCTGCTTTGTAGCAGCGTTATTTTTCGGTCAGCTGCTACACAGGCCTAACAAATCAGGTTATGAGGCCTTTAGAGGGGATGTGGTCGAAATGCCGACTGCCGGCTTCCCAACTGTGCAATCCCGGCAGGGGTCTAATGATAGGAGTAAAAATCCCGACACTTACAGTTAGGCACCCCCCGGGAGGGTTAGGGTGAGGCACCCCAGGGGGGAGGTTAGGTTTAGCCTGCAGGGAGAGGGGGGGGTTAGGCACTTGGGGGGAGGTTAGGGTTAGGGGGGCGGTAGGGTTTGTAATAGTTAAGATACTTACCTGTCATGATCTTCACTGCCGGTCTTCCCGCGTCGGGATTTGAACCGCCGGACATGCATCGGGCGATATTTCATACCGATCCCCTTTAGAGAGAGGGGTGGGTTTCCTGTTAGGTTTAAAATTAAAGTCAAAGGGAGGAATTGGTGATAACTTTTCAAGGGTGAAAAAGGGAGGTAGCCTTGGGCTTTAATCGCCTGAAGTTATTTAATTAGGCTCCCTTTTTCACCCGATCCCCTTTTTAATGAGTGTTAAAAAGGGGCATTAAGTGGAGTTAACAGGTGTTAACTCAGAGTTCGTTAAATGTTCACGGACCGATCCGTAAACCAAGTGTTTTCAACTGTTAACTGCACACTTATCTGGGATTTCTGTTCGGGTTTCAGAACACTAACAGAAATCCCAGTGAAGTCAGGCTAATTGAATAGATGCTGGCGATCAATCAGTACCCATTAACTTAACGGGGCTAATTGAATCCCGCCCAAAATGTTTCAAAAGAGTACAGCTGTATGTGGTGTGGGCAATCTGTTGAATTCAGCAAATAATGTTGCATTATAATGTGCACAAATATTCATATATGTTTGTGGATACTACAGAGGCACTGTTTGCTTATTTTTACTGTAGTAAAGCTGTTTGACCGGAAGTGCCCATACATTTGCATATTCATGAGGCGCAAATTCTTAGTACATTCTAATAAATAATATTTCAGCCCACAAGATGGAAACCTACTTTAAGCGTGTAGGCAACACCTTAAACGCCTTTGAAGGGGGATATATGACCACACTCCCTTAGGACAAAGATAGATTATAAATTCAACACCTGGTAAAAGAATCTGACATTTGATACCATTATCGACTTCTGTATTTGATGTAGTAGAGGGAAGTCTTGTTTGATTACTGCAAAGTCAGTCAAAATTCAGCAGGGGAAGCAATGGTCAAAAAATATTCTCAAATCAAAACCATTTTCTATCAAACGTGGAAAACCAGAAGCAGATGCTTCTCTGGCAGCACATAATTATATTGTCCAGTACGACATATTTATCTTCACAGCAAGCCCTGGGCTCATTAGCAGAATGGAGAGTCAAAGTAACATAAAAAAATAAATAAAACTAGCATCCATGTCTGAAAGTTTTATTCTTGGTCATCTCCGATATCCTTGTTAAGCGATGATGTTCTTGTAAGTCATCAGTGAGGGGTATAATTACCGGACCTGCCAGGTCATCAAATTGTATTGAGATCAGTGCCCTGTCTCTGAGAGAGGACCAGTCCCCACTCCACAATGCTATATTTGCACATTTTTATATGATTAATTTTATCCACATGTTAAATAAAGCCTTTTTATTTTTAATCGGCTGGATGGGATTTTTTTTCTGAAAAAGAAACCTTGATGAGAGTTGTGTATATATATATATATATATATATATACACATATACACATATATATACACTCACCAGATTTGTGAGTATTTGGTATGCATCTACTATACCACATATTTAAAGATACCTTGATGTACTTATTATATACTTTGCTTGCGTAAGTGCAACACAGTATTTAAGAAAGAATATAATTCTGTAAAATTTAAAGATATCCTTATGTGTGTCATCCATCACTACTTTGATGTAAGTGAGGTATGACATAAATAGACTACGTCAAGAATTAATATCACCAAAATCATCTACCAATAATAGATACAGTTTTCATATTTTTCAAATCTCCTTTTTCTATACTACACATTGTCTCCTTTTTTTTATTTCCGCATGTTTATGAAATACCCCATGTTTATGGAGAATTACTAAGTAAGATTTTGATCATACGATGAACAAACCTCTATGATAAAGTATTTATCTCTATTTTTCACATTTATCTAAAAACCTTAGCGCCATCTTCTGCACCGACCACCATTGCCTTACGGATACCTTTCTGATCTTTTTGGGATAGATCTCTAGGTGTAGTTTAGAGGCAGCTTTTGTTTTATCTTTATGAAGCGCCATTTTCTTTTTCAAGTTTTTGAGGGATATAATAAACATTTTTATTTCTAATTTAAATAATAGAAAAAAGCAATTGATGTTGTAACATTGTAAAATAAAATAAAAAATATATACTGTATACTTGTGACTTATAGAAACATAGAATTTGATGGCAGATAAGAACCACTTGGCCCATCTAGTCTGCTCCTTTTCAGTTATCCTTTAGACAAATTCAACCCTATTTGCTCCTTACATCTCTCTTAAGCGTGTTTAAATTGTTCCACCGTTTTAGCTTCAACCACATCTGATGGGAGGCTATTCCACGTATCCACTACCCTTTCTGTGAAGTAATTTTTCCTCAAATTTCCTCTGAGCCTCCCTCCCTCCAGTTTCAGTGCATGTCCTCTTGTTCTTGTACATCTCTTCCTTTGAAGAATGCTTCCCTCCTGTCCCTTGTTAAAACCCTTCACGTATTTGAAAGTTTCTATCATGTCCCCCCTTTCCCTTCTCTGTTCCAAACTATACATATTAAGATCGTTTAGTCTTTCTGGGTAAGTTCTGTGACTGGGAAGCAATCGGGAAGCCGACTGCCTATATACCGATCGTAGTGATGCCGGGCGCCGTGAGCGGACACCCGTGGGGGGGGGTTAGGTTTAGGGCTCCCGGGGGGGACTTAGGGTTAGGCACCCCCCGGGGGACTTAGGTTTAGGTACGGGGAAGGAGGTGGTTAGGGTTAGGCACTTGGGGGGGAAGTTAGGGTTAGGCACCCCTAAGGAGGGTTAGGGTTAGGGGGGTTAGATTAGTGGATACTTACCTATCCACGATCAGGATTTCCAGCGCTGTCGGGCTTCCGCTGCGTCGCACTCTGCTCCTGTCGGGCTGCCGCTGACGGGAATCGAACCGCCGGCCGGCGGTGTATCATACCCATTCCCTGTGTCTTAAAGCATATTATACACCTGCATACCCAAAAATATATAGTGATAATAGAAAGTGCATTCAAGGTAAAAATAAGTAGAGCGATTAAGTTCAGTCCTCAAATAATATAAGCCCTTCATATTTTGTCCTTTAAGAATAACAGGCTTCCTCGGGGGAATGACATATTATCCAAACTATCCTTACTTGCTTCTTCTTTGATCTTTTCCTTGTAGGAACACATGTAGCAAATAGAACATGAAAATATACAACCTATATAAACAAAAAGGAATACTCCACTAGTCTGTTAGTTTATATTTCCTGACCTCTACAATGTCATAGCGACACTTCACTTAGTTAATCAATAAGGGCAATTCAGCAGGCTCTTTACCAGCTCAATTCGATCATCTGCTACAGTGGTGATAAAAGTTTAGTTTATGCAACATGGAATAATGACCATCCTATCTGTTTTGTACCAGAGAAGTACAGTATGTGCAAATGCAATATCCATCTGTGTTCCTGCATTTTTAAAATGCTCTTAGTTACCGGACTTAAAATCCATCATAGTGAAATAAAAGTGTTTCAGCTGCTGGGTTTAAAATACATTGTGCAATTCCCAGTTATCCTCACTCTTGTTTCAGCAGCAAGCATTATGAACAGAACATTTACAACAAGGTAACCATTTATCAAAGTTTATTAATATAATCCTACTGTATAGGATGCAAAAAGATTTTCATTGTAAATGTGATATTTGTTTTGCTGCCCACATTTAAATGCACTAAACTACTGTATAAAAAATTATTTTTCAACCATTCCATATTTATTTACAGCCGTCAAGGGGATTATCTGTTACAAAAGGAACGTAAAACAAGCAAATCATCAGTGATTTCACAGATCGAGGAAGCAACTGAAGATAGGGCCCGATTCAGAGGTTTACGTAAATCTGATAGTTATGAAAATCTCAGATTTTTCTTTTGATCTGCACATGCGCATATCTGTTCCTGCAACGTCAGTCGCAGTGCCCCAAAAGCCGCAGCATGAATGACACACTGCTGGCGTTTGGGGATGGTGATGGGTAGCGTTACAGAAAACGGGCGTGCCTACCCCGTTTTCTAGGTGTGCCAAAACCAAAGCCAGTGGCTGCGCCCTTGGATGCAGCTACCCTGGCAGAGTGATTATGCCAGACGTGATTTACGAGAGTTACTCAGATGTCCTATATTCACGCAATTGATCAGATGTTGCGTCTTCGGACATGGCAGAGGGTCAGAGGTGCCGGCTGTGGACGTCTTTTTGCTTAAGATGCTTCTCACAACTTTTGCATATTTTAGCACAGTGCTGAGTACAAAGACGTAACGGCTGCGTTTCTCTCTGAATCAAACCTTTAATGCAGGTGGGTGATCCTGCACTGAGGCTAGATGAACACTAATTTAGTCTGGTCTATTCTGAGGTCCTCTCTCCTCCTCACACTTCCAAAGTAATGTAACCTAGTTTTTCCAAATCTTTCTTCATACAAACTTATCAACTGTATGACCTGCATCAATGCGTTTTCAGCCTCCAAACCCTCTAAGCTCTGCTATGTCATTTAGAGGTGCACCATATTCACCATGTTGTCTAATTAATAACATACTGTATATAGAGGAACACGATGTTTGCATCATGTATATTTATCCCCCTTTGGGTGGAATTCAATTGTTTCCAGCCTCCTTTGCGCCCGACGGAGCTATTCAATTGTTGCTCCTGTCGGGCGCGATCAGCTGCCAAAGCGCCATTTCAGCTCACAGTCCCAGGGGGTGCAAGCTGAAATGGGCGGAAAGTGACCGGTTTGGGCGCCCAAATGGTACTTTTCATGATCGCACCCAGCACTTTGGTTGGGGGAAGCCGATTTATGCAGCTAAACCTGACCACTTTGGGTGCAATCAGCGCGAAAAGCAGTAACAATTGAATAGCGCCCCGCGATCTCCCGTCATTTTAGACGGGAGATCCGGACAGCGAAAACAATTGAATACCGCCCTTTATATGCATCTCATATTTATACATCTTTGCAAATGCAGCAGGACTCAGAGCTCCTTCTATGCTTTCTGTCAACTAGTATTTTCCTGTTCAGTTCCATCGGTTTTCCCAAGTTTAAAGTCATAATTTAAATGTATAGCATTTAAGATATAAGTAGCAAAATGGTTATCACTGCATAGGAGTATAGCCATATATGGCTCTACATTATATTTTGCCTGCTAATTTAAGAACCAATTTACCAATCTTGACACACTGAGTAATGTCTGTATCAAGTTATGTTCTTTGTGATTATTCCTAATAGAGTTAACATTAATATTGCTAGATCGCTTGGCGTTATCAGCAATATGAACAGGCTATGTAGAACATTGGTAATAAAAAACTGAAAAAGCACATTTCCCAATACAGATCTCTCTGGTACAACATTAAAAATGTTCTCTTTAAAAGGGGCAATGTATTATCAATCACATTTTTAAAGTTGAAAATTATCCTTGCTTATTCTGGCAATCATAAAAGGACTTTACACCTAAATGTATCAAAGCGAATTTAAAAATTTGAAAAGTGTATTTTCAGGGGTAAGTAAAAAGTCGAAAAATTCCTCAGCATAAGACAACGAAAAACATCTAACACAAAAGGAAATTACAATTTAATAAACTTAAGTATTTTTTACACTATTTCAAAGTCACGAAAACTGCATTGATACATCCGCCACAAGTGATAAAAAGTCAAAGGGCTAGATCTATTAAAGGATCTATTAAAGGATGACTTTGTTATTCCTCTGGTTTTGGGAATTTGTTTTTTTGCGGTATTAAAATTGCACAAATTGCTTTTAAACCGCTGAAAAATCACCATTTTACAAAGTATGACTTTATAAATCCCTATTCAGATTGTTAGCATCACAAAAATACAAACTGCAAATTATGTCAATCTATGGCCTCATTTATTAACGAGTTTTATCACCAAAACGAGTGATAAATTTCACGGTGTATGATAGGGTCCTCCAGCAATCAGATTCCAACTGTCAACTGTTAGAAAAATGACAGTTGGGAGCTAATTTGCTGGAACATAAATTTCACTGTGTATGATAAATTATCACTCGTTTTGGTAATAAAACTTGTTAATAAATGGGGGCCTATGATTTGCCAAACCACCAGGAACAATAGAGAGGAAGAATTCAAAATACCTATGGTTTGAGTCCTATTGCACAAATATTTATACATATATACACTAGCTGAAGTACCTGGCATTGCCCAGGTTTAAATCTTCAAGTTATTAAGTTTTATTATGTGTTATTGTCCAAATCCATCCAGTGGAAGGCCCAGAACAGGCTCCCTGGGTCAAAGTTCTGCCCGATGCACTCCACCGTGAGGTCCGAATTGGAGCCCAACCACTTCATTAGGCATCCCAGACCAACTGTCACCCCTCTGTGAAGTTGTCATCCAAATCCACCCAGTGGAAGGCTTAGAACAGGTCAAAGTTCTGCCCAGCATATACCAACGGGAGGTCCAAACGGGACCCTAACCCCGTAAAACCTGGCCACCTCGTGTTGGTTTCAGCTCAATCGGTACACATATACATATACACACATAGAAAGATACACACAAATATAGTTTCGTTGAAAAAAGGGGTGTGCTCACCGGACTTGAAATAATCAGTGTTGCCCCCGTTTTCCTGGTGTGACAAGGTCAGGGTCTGCCTCAGTGAACGCAGATTTCCTGGCCTCGCAAGCTGCCAGGAACCAGCCAGGTTGAGTAAGTCTCAGCTTACGTAGCCTGGCCAATGGAGTAACCATCGCAACATGTGATATGGACACTGCACTCTGATTGCAGATGCAGCAAGGAAGTGTCTGTTTCAAACAGACACCTCCTGCTGCATTTGCATTTAAGTTGTATGATATTGCACCGCCACTTCCTTGCAGCTCTACGATACAGTCTATCTATGAATCAGACCCATGGTAAGTGAAAACACTTGTTTTGAACTTGTTAGCTCTGAGCATCAAGACAGGGTTCACAAGAGATGACAAAGTGGGCCAACAGTTGAACAGTTATCTTAAGTTAACCCTGAAATACTGTTAAAATCAGGTGCAATCACTTTTACAGAATCGGTATGAAATCCTGGCAGTCGGGATGCCTGCTGTCAATATACCGACAGCAGCATCCCGATGCCCAGTATCCCGACAAAGGTCTGGTAAGTATAGTAACCCTCCCCCCTTCTCCCCCTAGCCCTCCTTTCCTGCATCCTAACACTAACCCTCCCCACCCCGCACCCTAACGCTCCCCATTAGTGCATAATCCTAACCCCCCAGTAGTACCTAACCCTAACCTCCTCCTCCCCATGCCTAACCTTAACCCTCCATGTGATGCCTAAACCTAACCCCCCCTCCACGGCTAAGACCTAACAAACTCCACTATACTTTCGATCGGTATCCCGGCTGTCGAAATTCCGGCGTCGGGGTGTCCACTACTGTCGGTTGTCTGGCGCCAGTCTTCTGGCCGGGTAGTGGCATTCCGGCGCCGGGATTTCAGCAGCCGGGATGCCGGCTGTAGGTACAGTATCATAACTACAGCCCCACTTTTACAACTATGTAGGGACTAATGTGACAAAGTTATTTTTGATGAGTTCCAGCAGTGAATGTTTCATGAATTCAGGGTCTTGTCAAAAATATTAAGAAAGGTCAGTTGCATACTAAACACGTGGTCCAGACAGAGGCGGATCTACTGTGAAACTAATGAAGCTTAAATTTCATGGCCCCTAACCCCAGAGGGGCCCTGAAGCAATTTTTTTAATGAGTGAATTTAAAAATAAATAAATAAATAATGGAGTTTAAGTGTGTGTTATTAAAATAAGGTTATTTTAGTGATAGAATCTATCGATACCTATTTAAAACCTCTATGCAATCCTGTCTATACCTTCTAAAATCCTGGCTATACCTTCTAAAATTGTCGCTATTTAGCGTAATGAGTCGCACAGTAAATAATTGCTTTCAGACTTTGAATGTGGTTCCAAAGCACAAAAAGTTATTATTCAATATAAAAACAAATGGTTACACGCTGTGATCTAAAGACAATTAGCGCAAATACAGACCCAAGGTACAATTGTTACATACGCACACACGCTCTGGGCCCAGATACCGGCATCAGCAATAGAAACCTCCGTCAACAGCAGAGCAAGAAGACTCTCGACTGGGGTCAGAGAGCGCACATATATACACTTACAGGGATAGGCAATACAATAAAACAGATTGCCATGATTCCATTGGTTCTTCTTAATGGTGCTTTTATTACAGGGTAGTTCATAGGTCAATTCAAATGGATACAAGTCAGCCTCCAACAGCCCTTTGTATCCTTTTTCCCGCTGCATGCTAATCTAAGCTGGTAACATTACAAAGTACATTTTAATGTTCTAACCCTCTATAGTCCATAGTTTGCAGACGCATGTTGCGATCTTCTCACCGATGATACCGGAAATCTGTTGAGACACAGTGGATCAGCGCAACACAAAACACGGTCTGCTTACCATGTACTAAACCTTAGATATCAAATAACCTTTATTTCACAACATTAATAATTACTGAAGAATCCTTGAATATTACACTTTGCACACTTACATAAAAGGTTCCCTAGTGTTAGTGTGTAAGTACTGGGGAATTGGGAAAGGACGCTAGTTAGCGCTGTGCGACTATGTGTTTTATGGAGTACATCATAGTACGTGTTTTGCAGGTTTAATCAGTTTATATATTTTAGTGACTGTCTGTATTTATGTGGTGAGGACTTTTAACTTCTTTCTATTGCGTGGGAATCGCACGACGCTAAATAATAGCATCGCTGTATGTACTTATAATGGGCGAGATTCACTAAAATGGCGCTGGGTGGCCAGTCGCAAAATGGGGTCTCGTTGCCATTCGCAAAATGGCGTCGCCCCGATCTAATTTTAAACCAATCTTGTCTCAGCCAATTATTCGGCTTCGACAGCCCACCCTTTGATAGCAAACAACATGCTATCAATACTCTGATTTTAAAATTACTTTATGCTTACATTATGACATATTATTTAATGTTAATTTATAGGATGGCACAAGGTGTTCTTAATCCATCGATAATGTGTTTCTAGGAGGGGACATAAAACTACCCCTATACGCACACCGTGGATCTTGGCAGATCATGGGAAAGATGTGGGGATGCACCAATCCTATAAAGGAAGTTTTGAGGGGGATTAGGGACTTACATTATTTAAAATAACATTTTAATAACACATTTTATGCATGTCTAAATATTATACATTCTATGATGGTATTTCCTAGTTCAGGGTTGTAATGCAGTCCTACATTTACCTCAGTATTCATATCGTTACCACTAACCACCATCATAATTTCATTCCTTTGATTCACCTTATCTTTACATTTTCCACATTTCAACACAGTAGGAACACACCTGACACATAAGCCAATTGCTATGATGACAATCAGTATGAGGATCAGGAGTTTACATATACTCGCAATCATTTCCTGGACCCACTCTCCTAGACATGAGAACCATTTCACTGTGTTCATGGTTCTTCTGAAATTCCCATTTTAACTGCAGAATTTCATCCATCTTCCGGTCTATCACCTCCGTGGGGTCGCTGGTGTCATTTGTAATGTAAGTGCAACACTTCACTCCAAATTGGGTGGCCAAAGTTACACAATACCCTCCTGTAACAGCTATTAAATAATTTAATACTAATCTGTGTTGCACCAGTTCTTTATGCTTGCAATTCCCTACCTGTATACCTGAATGTGTCATCATACATCTCGGTGATATCTATTAATTTAGCAAGGTCTTGGATATATCTAAAAGTTAGTGTACCCCGAGCGATCCTGGTGGGATCCAATGCTACCAAAACTTGAAAACCAGTTGTCTCACTAATTAACTGAGTGGCTTTATGCACATCACCAGGTATATTTCTTTTGTCTCTGTGGTCATACTGTGTGTGAAGATATGGTGATGGTGCGTCTTTATGAATACCAAGCATTTCACCATATGTAAGGGTCATAATTTCTGGAACTACTCTTCCCAAATAACACAAACCTTCGGAACTCGGAGAGAGCCACTTATACGCTTTCCTTCCACATATAAAATATACATAATCGTGGAGAACATAAGGTATAGTAAACATCATTATCGTCGCACACATTTCCCTGGCAAGTGATCCTACTTCAGGTTCTCCCATTTGACTCATACAAGTTTTTCGTTGTAATTTCTTGCCAAAATACCCTTCTGGTACCCTACCAATCATTTCTTTGGTGGAACTCAGTGAATATTTATACCGGAAGTCTCTTCCACTCTACCTAATTGTGCGTAACAGTTCATAATTCATAGGCTCACGATCAGCTCTTAGTGAGAAGGTCTTCATCTGATTATTCCCAGTCACCTCCCAAATTCCTGGTACATTGTAGTTGGTGATGTTTAAACATAAAAGTGATTTATCTACTTGGTACTGGTGGTGTTTAAAATGGGGTGGTTTGGTATTAAGAAATTTTCCATCTAGTGCATGCCCTCTCTTTGATTCTAAAATTTCAGAGATATTTCATGGGAATGGCACTAATTCTTCATTATGCTGTCCTTGGGGCACGTGAGAACACACCCAACAGTCGGTTTGGTTAAAAATTTTGCCCACCATGGTGTGATAATCCTCTAAAGGGTACCCACCCCAATACTGGTTATACTTCGGTTGACACTGTTGGATGCATCTCTCATTGACTATGGACCCACTGAACTCACACATACAATAATACTCAGACGATAGACCTTCACACTGTCTCCGAGTATCCAAAATAGCAGATCTTTTAACAATTACAGTACTAAGATTGGTCAGACACTCCCCTGATTTGCATAGCACTCCTCCTCTCAACTCCACTCCATCAATACTGCCATTAGCTCCCATCTCCTCTATCGGTCCCCCGCCACAGAAACCAGAAATCCCCGAACAAACCAAGATGATGGAAACTCTGGAAGAAAACACAAAAATTAACACAGCAGACCAGTCCATTGCCGTAGCAAGGACCTACAAATTTTTTAGCTCAGATATCTCACTGCAACATTTTAACCTTCCCGGAACAAGCTCGTGATCGACAGGTCCACGTTATCTGCCTCGTCTCTGCCTTGTTTCTCCACCGGTTGGTTGACCTTCTCGCGGTGAGTGGAATGGACCCAGGTATCTCTCTCGGCCACCTTCAAAGATGTGGTACTCGTCAGCAACACCTGATATGGACCTTCCCAACGATCAGTCAAACAACCTGAATGCAAGAAATTTCTGATCATAAAATATTCTCCAGGTTCAACATCATGACAGTTTGTTTCAGGCATATCATGGGACAACAATTTCAGTTTCTGCTGTTGATGTTTTAACGGTTTACTCATTGTTATAAGATACCTTACAGTTACCTCATTGTTACCTTTCAAGTATTCCTGTGGACTTATAATCAAATGAGTTTGTCTACCAAACAGTATTTCAAAGGGGGACACCTGTGAAATGAGGAGTACCCCTATCACTCTCGATAATTTTAGGGATACTGTATCTGCACACAAATTCCAGAACAATTTTCTTGGCAGTAAACGCAGCAGTGTTAGTGGCAGCTGGGTATGCCTCAACCCAATTAGAAAACACGTCAGTGCACACTAATACATATTTGAGATTCCTGCAGGGTGGTAATTGGATGAAATCAATTTGTATTACCTGGAAAGGTACGTCAGTCAGAGGAATGTAGGATGGTTCAGTAGGGATGGTTTTCCCAATGTTTTTCCTCAAGCAGGTCAGGACAGGACATAGCTCTCTTTTCCGTTTGAGAAGAAAAACCCGGTGCGCATACCAGTATCCTCACTCTTACTTACCAATAGACCAGTTGCTGCTACACTTCTTAAACACGTTGGGAGTGATCTTGCCACAGTGTCCAATTGTGCACTGTAGTATGCTATGGGCCTACTGGCATCACCATGTTTTTGTGTGAGGACACCTGCTGCACAACCATCTGCTTCCGTACAATACAAATCAAAAGGTTTTTCATAATCGGGTATTCCCAATGGCTGCTCTGATTCCTCTGTGTGCATGACACGATCGGGCTTTGAGGAAGAGACTAAGGGCCTGATTCAGAGGCGCTCGCAAAAAGTGAGCGCTCGCTCTGAATCAGGGCGGGCGCTTTTTTTGTGTTGCAGCCTCCTGGCTGCTCGCATAGCTGTGGGTGACCACCCACAGCTATTGTGAGCGGCCAGGATGATGCGACCATCGGGCTTGCGACGAGACCCTTGTGGTAGGGTCTCATTCCTGCAAGCCCCAGTGAGCTTTCGGCTCTAATACAGCCGGAAGCTCACCCACTGACATCACTGGTGATGTCAGTGGGGCCGTCCACAAATGGCAGGCGATCTCTTGGGAACGCCTCCATTTGTGAAGCCACCCCCTGGCCACGCCTACAAAACGGGGTGAGCTGTCTATCAACATCGACAGCCGCCCCTTTTGTAGTGAGTCCCGGAGCGAGTGCTTTTTTGCATCTCGCGCGTGCGCACTGGGCCACCATCGACCCGCTTGCGAGCACAATACACTTGTGAGCGGGTCTGAATCAGGCCCTAAGTCCTGTAATGGCAAGGCCAAAACAGAAAAACCTGGGATCCACACATTCCCAAGAAGGTACAAATTTGCTGTTGGTTCTGCGGCAGTGTCATATTCTGTATGGCCTGGATTCTGTCATTTGTGAGATGGCGTAACCCCTGAGTTAGGCAGTGTCCCAACTATTTAACCCTGGACTGGCATGGCTGTAGTTTGTCCTTAGCAACCTTGTGTCCTGTTTGTGAGAGATGAAGCAATAAAAGTTTAGTATCATTTAAACATGACATAAACGAACCAGAACATAACAATAAATCGTCCACATATTGTATTAGAACAGATCCATTGGCAGGTTGAAAAGATTGTAAACAGTCATGCAATGCCTGGGAGAAGATACTGGAGCTTGTCTATGAAATCCTGGGGCAATCGTGTCCATGTGTATTGTACACCCCTGTATGTAAAAGCGAATAGGTATTGACAGTCAGGATGAAGAAGTACAGAGAAGAAAGCAGAACAGAGGTCAATGACAGTGAAATTGGTTGCATTTGGTGGGATCTGCATGAGAATGACAGCTGGATTTGGCACTACGGGAAATTGGCTCTCTACCACCTTATTAACCCCTCTAAGGTCTTGTACCAGCCTATAACCCCTCCCACCACTCTTCTTTACAGGAAAGATGGGACTGTTGGCTACACTTGCTGTACAAACTAAAATTCCCTGCTGTAACCATCGCTCCATTATGGGATAAACCCCTAATTCTACCTCCTGTTTTAATGGGTACTGGGGAATTTTTGGAGCTTGCCTACCACTTTTTAAATTTACCATTACGGGACTTACGTTTGCCATTAATCCAGTGTCCTGTCCATCCTTGGTCCAAAGTGAATCTGGAATTTGGGATAACATTTGATCTACCGGAGATGGATTTTTACTTAAACCAGTAGAGTGATACATTATCCTTTGGGGAGTGTCCAACATATCCCCCACCTCGTTCACAACTCTCTCTGGGATATCTAGAAATATACCATCAGGGGTACAATATATGACACATCCCATTTTACATAGCAAATCCCTTCCCAGTAGGTTAGTATGAGCTGCTGCTGCCAGGAGGAAAGAATGCCTGGTGTGCAACAGCCCGATAGTGACCTCTGTGGATTTTGTTAAAGGATAATGTTGCATTGTTGCATACCAGGAATGTACATTGCTGGTACCGGCTCGCTGGTTACCTGTAAGTTAGTGGGAGATTTTATCACTGATCTGGTCACCCCTGTGTCTACAAGAAAAGGATATTTAGTACCAGCTACATCAACCATCATTACCGGTTCTTCCCTAGTACTTCCCGTTAACCTGACTATCTGTAGACTACAGGTATGACCTGACCCTAGCGTTGACTCTCACTCTCCAATACAGCATTTACGGCCACAATTGGAGCTGGTGACTGTTGTGGGTTTCCTGTACTCTGTGTATATCCCTTATGTGGATATCCAGGTACTCCCTGGTTAGGGGGTCCTACCTTCTTCACCTTACAGTTCCTACTTACATGTCCCACTTGGTTGCAGTTAAAGCACCTTCGTGAGTGGGGTGGGTGAAAGGATTGCTGTGTGGGTTGAGCAGAAGGGAAAGATGGTGGGTGTGGATAAGGATACTGAGGGAAATATGGTGGTTGTGGATAGTATGGGTTTTGTGGCTGTGTGTGATAAGTGGGGTAGGGCTGAGTTTGTGGTGGTAGAGGATTGGTGAGAAAGTGTAGTGATACAGGTGCAGGTGTCTGTTGGCTGTGAAGTCACAGTCATTCCTTCTAGAGCTTGAATACTAATAGCCATTAGCTTCTCGCTCTGTGTGTCTCTCTTTTTAAGAATGTTCTTATGTTCAATAACGGATTCTATGAGGTTGTCTACAGTGACTCCCCTCCAGCCAGGTAGTGAGGTCTGAACTCTGGTCTTTAGGTTCTCTTTTAGACCATCCATAAGTACAGTGATGATCATTCCCCTGTGATAAGTGCTATCTTTAATATCCTCTAACCCAGTGTACTGGGTGATAGCCTGCAGAGCTCGGTTACAATAATCCTCTGCAGATTCACTCTTTTTGTTTTATGGTGTAAATTTTGCTCCAGTTAACTACTACTGGAAAATATACACCCAATTGAGTTATAATGCAGGTAATGTTACCTTGGTTAATTTAGTCTGTTAAGGGACCATCTCCATCCAATACGCAATCCGTGATAAACTTTTTCATGTCGGTATTGCGTGGAAGACAAGCCCTTAACACCACTCGCCAATCTTTATTGGTTGGCTCGTGAGTACTACCCAAATTCTTTAAAAATCTTTGGCATTTGGCTAATTCTTTTTCAGGGTCAGGGAAATCATTCATTATGGAATTTAGCTCCTCTCTTGTCCAAGGACAATGCATTGCTACTTCCCTTGTGGGCACTACACCGTTCGCATCCGCATTCCCATTCGGAACAGTTATTGTCCTAATGGGATGCAGACCGGCTGCACTGCTACTTTTGACCTGTTACCTGGCTGGGGATTCAGTCTATTACTGCTACGTATATGGTTAACAACTTCATGTACGGGTGCAGGGGATGTTAATACTTCCTGTACTGTCACTGATAAATATGGGGCCACCATTTGTGCTTGCCGTGGTGGGGCATCTAACATGTGTACAGCATGGGAAATGGCAGTCATAACAATAGGTTCATCATCCGCATCATAAACATTTTCTTTGTGATTACTTGAGAGGGTACAAGTTACTTGTTACATTTTTATGTTTTTTTTCAACAACTGTACCTGCACCCCCATCTGCATAGGGCGGTGGTGGTGCACGTGAACCACTGGCAATACCTTCCGCAACGCTACCTTGCTGAATGTGCGCACCATTTCGTGGCGTGCACGCACCGCAGTTTAGCACTGCGGGTGCGCTCTCCTGCAACGTGCTCATGACGCTAATTTGCATCGTGTGCACACCTTTAAGCCACGCATCCCCCTCATGCTGCCATAACTTTAAACACTCGTTATATTTTACCTTTTTCATTCGAGAACGCACCATAAAGATACTATCACGGACATTGTTCAATATCTCCTTATCAAAGCTACCAATTCTGGAAAAAGGTCTAACACTCCTCATTATCATTTTAAACCATACATCACAGTACCTAGCTGCATAAGCACCGTACTTAGTATGCATAATATGCCGTGCCGATCCAAGCGGCGCTTCCAACAGCAGCACATCATCTAACATCTCTACCGTTTGCTTGGCCCCCATTCTGGGAGAACCCTAAGCTTTTTAATAAAGATTTAAACTGGTGAAAGACAGTCAAGATACTTTCACTTACCTGCGGATGATATTAACAGGTTGCGCCCACATACCTATGGAAGAAAGTGTAGATGCCTCCACTCACCTGTTCCCTTTTTGACTACCTTTCAACTGCTAGCATGTAGGCATTCCAATAACACCTACCCTTTTCAGTGATTTCATCCACCCTCTACCCAGTTCACAATCACAATGTAGCCAAAACTGTGCGGTTCAATTACAATGCTCAAATAACCCTAACTGATCACTGAAAACTGTAATCACACTGAGAGTCGAACCTACAACAAAGACAACAAATACACCCACTTATGTGTTAGAATGGTATCTACTACTGAGCTACTAGGTCGACCCTTGCGCCTAGTCCAGGGCTCGACAAGTCCTGGGGCCTGTCGCCATGGCGACTAAAGTTTTAGTCCTGGCGACCAGATTTTATGATAGCCAGGTGCTGTGAAAAATAAAGCTAATTGAAAAAAAAAAAAAACCTTACAAAACACTCCTATTTGTCATTATAAATCACTGTACGAGGCCAGTGAAGCAGTGGATGCCATCACTGTTCTCTGGACATTGGAGATGAGACTGGGGGCTGACTGTGCTGCTGCTGCCCGCCCTCACTGACATGCATTGGCCATCGCGGAACACAGACACTACGTCAGGCAAAGGCAAGAGGAGCAGAGAGTGGGAGAACACTAAAGCAAGAACAAGAGGTTAGTAGGTATCTGGATGGGGGAGGTGAGAATCTCCCTCCGTCTCTCCACTGTGTTCCATGCAGCATCAAATTAACCCCTGCATAGCTGGAACTGGCCACTGTACATACTGTGTACAGTGGCCAGTTCCAGCAATGCATAGGTTAATCTGATGCTGCACGGAACACAGTGGAGAGACGGAGGGAGAGTCTCACCCCCCCCATCCAGGTCTGGACACAAGCAGAGACGTAAGCAGGCTGTCACTACACACAGGCTACTTACTATTCAGCCTCAGGAAGCAGCAGTAATGGTCTCCTGTACTAAGAAAGTAAGGAGCCGCTTTTAACTTTTTAGTCTCAGCAGCTGCTCCTAATGCACTGGGGAATGGGGAGGCACAGCATGCACAGTCACTAACAGGAATACCTCTATATATATATATCTATATATCTATCTATATATCTATCTATCTATATATACATATATGCAATCAGACCCCCTCCTCCCAGCCTGTCACCAGGAGGGATGCTGTCACCACCTGGCACCTCCAAGGGGAGCTGCAGTCCTGCCAGCAGCAGAGGAACACAGTGACCACCAAGGCACTGCATCACTGCCAGTCAGGGAGTAGAGTTTAAGTCGGGGAGCTGCATCACTAACGGTGTGGGGCGTTACCGCTGGGAGCCGCAATACTGCCAGTGAGGAGCAGGGCTGTCTTAATAACAGTGGGGGCCCTGGGCAAAGCAATGCACCGGGGCCCCTACCCACCCTTTCATGGGAAAAAAAAATTACTGTGTCTGGGTAATTGATAGGCTACAGCTACCCAAAATTACATATATATGACAGCTGGAGCGCTGGTGGTTGCTCCTGGTAACCAGAGGAGTGGAGTTGCAGTCAATTTATATATATATATATATATATATATATATATATATATATGCTCGTCTGCTGCCTGCTTGGGTCATCTAGTGAAGCCACTCAGCCACTCCTCTCACTCTCTATCAGTGTCACCTGCTGTAGTAGAGAGCTGGCCGAGCCAAGGGGGCTTGGCCTAATTGCGGCCGGGCGTGGACACGCCCCCTTAGGGCAAAAAAACAAACAGTTTCTGCAGCATGTCCCTGGGCTGCAGAGGTAACCATCTTGGGGCTGTGTGGTACGGGGGGGTTGCGATCAGAATGCAGCACTTTTAGAAATAGCTGCAGCTGCAGGGCCCGGGTTGGTGGGGCCCTTCAAGCTTTGGGCCCTTGGGCAACTGCCCAACAAGCCCAATGGAAGAGACAGCCCTGGTGAGGAGTACAACAAAATTGAACTGCAGGGATCCGCATTACCGGCATGGAGGAGAGAGAGCACGGGGAGATGCATCACTCCCTGCATGGAGGAGAATAGTGATCATCTGGGACTGGTAGCTGCAGCACTGCCTGCAGTAGTAGAGGAAGACCGTAACCACCAGGGACCTGCAGCACTGCTGACTGGAGTGAAAGATAGTCTCCTTCGGGGAGCTGTACAAAGCTGCTGAGTATGTGGTTTTATTACAGTGACCTCCCACTCTATTATTGTTATTTATTGGAAGTACTCCTGTGTGGCACACTTAATTGGGGGCACTTGTGTGTGAGGCTCTTCTGTCTGGCACTCTGCAATTGGGGGCACTCCTGTGTGGCACACTATGAATTGGCAGCACTTGTGTAAAGGGCACTCCTGTGTGCCACACTATGAACTGGGGACACGTGTGTAGGGCACTCCTGTGTGGCAGAACTGGATGGAGGACACTACTGTGTTGCATACTAAGAATTTGGGCCCTACTGTTTGTTATATTTTGAATTGGGGGCAGGTATGGCCATGTAGCGCAATCTGAATACCATTTAAGATACATGTGTGGCGGTCTGACGGCATGTGTGGAGGTGTAGGGGCATGTATGGTGGTCTATACAAGTTTTCTTATGTTTTGGCTGTGGACGATGGTCTGGCTCCTAGTTTCTACAAAAATTTGTCGAGCCCTGGCCTAGTCTTTAAGAGTCCTACGATACCCTTAACTAGGGAACAGTTGTCCCCATCAACAAATATTCACTGATACACACCCTTTTCCTGTGCAGAAAAATACACGTTTTCCCAGACTATGGCAACACTGATCAAGATGCTTACAACAATGCTATCTATCAATGCGCTCTCAACGGCTTCGTTCAAAACACGTGGCAGCACTACCGGAAGTACGTATACACTATTGTGCGACTAGTCGCATACACAATAATGCGACCACTACACAAAACATATTATGACTTTTACGCTATAGTGCGACTGGTCACATACACAATGCAACTTCCCCTTTTTAACACACAAAAAAAAGATCGACGAAGGAAAACAAACTTTTTTGTCCCTAGATTCTTAATCAGCACTCCTAAAGCCACAATAACAGGTAGCGGGACTTTCAGCAACAAAGTGGTAGCAGATTTCAAAGGCACAATGTGATCTCCTGCTATGGCGCCTCCACCCTTTTGCTGAGAGATCGCTACCGAGTGTTACCTAGTGACTGGTAGCATGATTTCACACTGCGAGCCCCCAACTATCGATCCTGTCTATACCTTCTAAAATCCTGCCTATACCTTCTAAAATTGTCGCTATTTAGCGTAATGAAGCTTAAATTTCATGGCCCCTAACCCCAGAGGGGCCCTGAAGCAAATTTTTTTAATGAATTTAAAAAAAAAAAAATAATGGAGTTTAAGTGTGTGTTATTAAAATAAGGTTATTTTAGTGAAAGAATCTATCAATACCTATTTAAAACCTCTATGCAATCCTGTCTATACCTTCTAAAATCCTGCCTATACCTTCTAAAATTGTCGCTATTTAGCGTAATGCAAGTAAATAAATGCTTTCAGACTTTGACTGTGGTTCCAAAGCACAAAAAGTTATTATTCAATCTAAAAACAAATGGTTATACGCTCTGATCTAAAGACAATTAGCACAAATAAATCATACAGACCCAAGGTACAGTTGTTACATACGCACGCGCTCTGGGCCCAGATACCGGCATCAGCAATAGAAACCTCCGTCAACAGCAGAGCAAGAAGACTTTCGACTGGGGTCAGAGAGCGCACATATATACACTTACAGGGATAGGCAATACAATAGAACAGATTGGCATGATTCCATTGGTTCTTCTTAAAGGTGCTTTTGTTACAAGGTAGTTCATAGGTCAATTCAAATGGACACAAGTCAGCCTCCAACAGCGCTTTGTATCCTTTTTCCCGCTGCATGCTAAACTAAGCTGGTAACATTACAAAGTACATTTTAATGTTCTAACTCTCTATAGTCCATAGTTCAAGAATTAATAGAGCGCTACTAGTATCAGTTCTGTCTGATACAATGTTGCAGTAAGCTTATGTGACAAGTTAAAGATTGTATAGCGCAATACCTGTAATAAAAAAATGCTAATAGGATGTTTGTAACTCTTTTGCCGGTTTGGGCAATTGCAAGAGGTCTCTTGTGAGGGTTCCAATGTAGCGCCAGCGGTGTGCCTCTCCAGTAAAGCAGGGGCTCTGATCTTACTCACCCTATTGCTGCCTACCTTGCAGTGGTTCAGCGCACCTCTCCGGCTGGTTCCCTTCCGTGCAGGTCTTCCTTCTCCTTACCGGGAATGGCGATCATTGCTGTGATGATTATGCTGTGGTGACCGTATGTCTGATGCGTGTGTTTGCTCCAACGCGTTTCAGGCTGTATGCCCTTTTTCATGAAAAAGGGATCCAGCCGGAGAGGTGCGCTGAACCACTGCAAGGTAGGCAGCAATAGGGTGAGTTAGATCAGAGCCCCTGCCTTACCGGAGAGGCACACCGCTGGCTTACTGCAACATTGTATCAGACACAACTGATACTAGAAGCGCTCTATTAAGTCTTGAACTGTTTACATTATTTTAAATAGAGCAGCTTTCTACTGACTAAGGCCCTCATTCAGAGCCGTTCGCTATTTGCGTTCGTTCGTTCAAAAACAAGGGGTGGCTATGCAAATGATCCGTTCGCACATTGCAGTCTGTTCACACCTCTAAGTCTGAACGAGCGAGCAAAACATACACTCTTTATTTCTTAAAAACGCCTCCTGGCCGCTCGCACCATACGTCATGTCCGCTATTTATTAGATTAATCGAGTACATCGAACAGGATATGAACTGCTCGCTATTCTTGTGGTTGGTGTTTTCAACCGCTATTTTGCGAGCAGTTCTGAGTTAAAAAAAACCAAGTGACGTGGTCATTGACGCTGCTATATTAATTATGCACACCCATAAAACGCCCGTTTTAACCTTTAAGCACGCCTGCGAACGGATCTCCACTCCCCGTTTTCAAGCACCTTCCCCTGTTACCACCCACATACGCCTCATTCTGTCACTCAAAATAGCAGGCACTCGCTATATAGCGTACAAACGATTTTGGGCCGCACTGACTGGTTCGCGCATGCGTACTAAAAAACGTACGCATGCGCAGATGTGCGAACATCGCTCGGAACGAGCGTACTGCCGCTAGCGAGCGGCTCTGAATCAGGCCCTAAGAGTGTGGTATTAACAACAACATACAATTAACCTCTCTATAGTCCATAGTTTGCAGATGCATGTTGCGATCTTCTCAGCGATGATACCGGAAATCTGTTGAGGCACAATGGATCAATACAATACCAAACACGGTCTGCTTACCATGTACTAAACCTTAGATATCAAAAAACCTTTATTTTACAACATTAATAATTACTGAATAAACCTTGAAGATTACACTTTAATACTAGGGAACCTTTTATGTAAGTGTGCAGTGTGTAAGTATTGGGGAATTGGGAAAAGACGCTAGTTAGTGCTGTGCGACTATGTGTTTCGTGGAGTACATCATGGTACGTGTTTCACAGGTTTAATCAGTTTGTATGTTTTAGTGACTGTATTTATGTGGTGAGGACTTTTAACTTCTTTCTATTGCGTGGGAATCGCACAACGCTAAATAATAGCATCGCCATATGTACATATAATGGGCAAGATTCTCTAAAATGGCGCTGGGCGGCCAGTCGCAAAATGGCATCTCATTGCCATTCGCAAAATGGTGTCGCCCCGATCTAATGTTAAACCGATCTTGTCTCCGCCAATTATCCGGCTTCGACAAATCATAAGTCAATGGGTTGAAGTACTTAATATTAATCTTAGAATATGCTCTACATTAGTGCATGTAGGGGGGGTTCTTAGTACCAGAAACCCCCCTGATCAGGACTGGCCGGCAGGCACTCTGTCTACAGCTCCAACCATGAGCAGAATAGAGAACTGCTGTCAGTGTCACTACTGATTGTAGTACTGCCAGGTGCCACTATATGCTCCAATCTCTATTTATGCTGTCCCATCTTCCAGAAGTTGGCTCTGCAGTGCTGACCACAAACTGAAAGCTGAGCTGACTGAAGGATGACATGCAGCAAGAGCACACAACATTGGAGGATATCTATCTACAGTCTCTCACTCTCTGGGGGGGGGGGGTTCTACATCTATTTACAGTTTTTCACTTTCTGGGGGGTTTATACATCCATCTATCTATAGTCTCTCACTCGCTGGGGGATGTTTCTACATCTGTCTACAGTATCATTCATTGGTGGGTTTCTCTATCTACAGTCTCTCTCTCTGGGGAGTTCTAAATCTATCTGCTGTCTCGGTGGGATTTCTACATCTATTTATCCACAGTGTCTCACTCTCAGGGGGGTTTCTACATCTATATCTACAGTCTCTCACTCTCGGGTGGGGTTTCTACAACTATCTATCTACAGTGTCTCACTCTCTGGGGGGGGTTCTATCTACCTACAGCAGTGGTGTCAAACTCGGGCCCTTCAGCTTTTGTGGAACTACATATCCCAACATGCCCTGCCACAGTTTTAGCATGCCCTAAAAGCAAAATTGTGGCACTGCATGCTGGGATGTGCAGTTCTACTGCAACTGGAGGGCCCGAGTTTGACAGCAATGATCTACAGTGTACCATTCTTTGGTGGGTTTCTCTATCTATATGTCTATCAATCATCTATCTACATTCTATCTCTCTGGGGAGTTCTACATCTATCCATCTACAGTCTCTCCCTCTCTGTTTTTTTTTTACATCTATCTGTCTATCTATAGTCGCTCACTCTCTGGTGGGGGGTTGTTCTACATCTATCTATCTACAGTTCTCACTCTCTGGGGGGTTTCTACATCTATCTACCTATCTACAGTCTCACTCTTTGGGGGTATTTCTACATCTCCACCATTTGGGCATCAAGGTCCTTTCAAGGGCAGCAAGGCCCTTTGGACCTTGTTGGATGTTGCTGGTTGCTAAAGGGCCCCCATAACAGTTCAAGCTTCAGGGCCCCAAAAATGTAGATCTGCCACTGGGTCCAGACCGTAATGAGGGATTGTTTGCTTGGCTGACTAGTGAAGGTAGAAAGCATGTCAACAAAAGGAAAGAGTGTAATACTAAGGGATCATCCTCTTGTCAAGGCAGCAACTTGTCAAGGCAAATGACCATCAAACATTGAAGGTTTGCTGGCAATTTGGCATTTGCACTACATTTAAAGCTATATATCAAATCATAGCATATGGCATAGCATGCCTGCCAGTAACATACAATGGAGTTGATGGGCTACACAATTCTATGCTACTTCAGGGATATCACAACATATATGAAGGAGAAACATGCTCTAGCTATAGAATTTATATAGTGGGGTTACACAAAGAATAATCACTTTCCTTTGCATCTTATTTCATTTGTTTTATAAACATCTTTAATTTAAAAACTTGGTCAGAAATGGAAATATTCTGTGACGTACAACCGCAAAGATTTATGAAAATTGGTGCACAACAAAAAAATGGTGCTATAACCGATAGAAACAAGGCGATCATGGATTACAGGACCTTTTATTTTTTATTTCCAGGACACGTGTTTTCAAAAATAATCCTCCATCATCACAAATTCCAGGGCAGTGTAAATATAGTCCCTGTGATCCAAGGCTCTTCATTATTTCATTACTCATTTATATGACATGCATATATCTGCCATAAGCAGGGATTACATTAACATTGCCCTGGAACCTGTGACACACCCAGACTATAAACACATGTTTTTATGTAAAGCTAAATCTCTAGACACACACACACACTATATGAGAAGTGAATGTAAACATAACAATACATATAGATGTGTCCTCATACACTTGCCGCAGTCGACCAAACAGCACTTTTCGGCGTGCCAGGTCCAATGCAACTGAGCTTGCACAGTGTCTTTTTCGGTAGAATGTGCATCTTAAGATGCGTATCCACTAGGCGATTAAAATGAGTGATTGAACGATTATGACATCGTTATCGTTCAATCGCTCATTAATCGTTCATAGATCGGGCATTAAAATGTCAGAAACGACCAGTGATGCTCGCTCCTGCTGCTCGTTTTTCGACATCAATCATCGCCTGAACAAGCTGGTCAATCTGCCGATAACGACAGATTGTGCATATTCGAGGGATGAGGGAGGATGGCTGCACTGAACAACATATCGTTCAGTGTAGGCACATTATCCACTGCACAGGGTGATGAACGATTGCACAATTACAATGTTGTAATCGTACAGTCATTCCACTCTCGTCTAGTGGATACGCACCTTTAGTTGCAATCCGATGCAACAAAATCACTTAATGAGACTATACTGATTTGATTTGTGACACTTGTCCTTCTGTGTGCGAATGAGTCTAGATTTATATATGAAGTGCTATGATACAGCAACTGCAGCTTTTGTTTACACCAAGTTCAATTCTGTTTGATCTGCAACTTTGTACATATTTAAAACTAATTCCTGTGCTGTTAAAGCGACACCCTGGCGTCTCTGGTAAAGACTGAGTGGTATTTTGCTGTGTCTGCAATGCAAACAAGATGCAAATTTAAAGAAACAATTCACTAAAGCTATACCGCTCCTCACTCACGCCGTGGGTCTCGAGCTGCATGGTGTTTTGGTGTAAAAGTACACATTGTAACAATGATGATAGTAATAACAATAGCAAATCACATAGAAAACTACCGACGAAGCAGGCAGATCAATGTACATATCAGCGCTGGATAAGCACTGCAGTTAAACATAAGTGCAGCAAGCAGGGGAAACTGGGCACATCCTCCCACCTAGGTACACATGCATGCGTGGTACGCCACAGATTCTGTGTAACAGTTCCACAGTGAGAAGAAGCACGTCGGATCGTGCGCTCCACTGTGAAACACTAACAAGGAAGTAACAATGTTACTCCACGAATAGCATTGTAAGTATAGTATAGATAGGTGAATATCATATATTGGTGTAAAAGCAAAACTACACACCATTGCAAAACAAACGGGTTGGGTCCTGAGGACAGAGTTTGAGAAAGTGCACCTCTACAAACAGAAAGCATCTAACCACCCTGCTCTCAAGTTCTGACTTCTACACTACCGCTGCCTATAGTCAGTCAGATGTGACGTTTCCAGACATTTGATATCCAGGTCTATTTACAGTCTCCAAACATATTTTATAATCACCAGACCATCCAAAGTAATCCCCCAAGCCTCTTACTGTTATAGAGACAGATTGACTGACTTGATGTGAGGGGAAGAGGGAATATATATCTGCTAAATGTCCAGATTTTCCCAGGACTGTCAACATTTTCATCAGCTATCAGGGCATATGTCTCACCACCAATTAAGGCCATGTTCTATTTAGTTCCCAATTTTTAATTTCACCAGGTATTTAAAAATAGATGTTCTGAAGGTAGATTTTTATTTTCTATTACTGTATGCTGACATATTAAATCATATATATTTTTTTTTTAACCCAGACAACCTGTATAGTAATCCTTATTTGAGCACCCAAATACTGCACCATTGACCACTCAAACGAGCAAAATACACCTTATGGAGCGTACACACGGTCAGATTTGTCAGACTTGTCAGATTTGTCAGATGAACGACTGAACGATTAAACGATTTGAACGATTTGGACGATTTGTCCAAAGTTTTGAACGATTTGAACGATTGAACGATTTTTGACTGCATTAAAATGAATGGAATCGTCCAAGTCTGACTGCAAACCCATCAGATGTCAGATATCGTTATCTGACAAACGGGAACGCGCATCGTTGATCGTCCATCGTTCAGGCATGTCAGATATGAACGATTTTCCATCAGATATGAACGACTGAACGATTTTTAAATCGTTATCGTCCATATCTGAAGAAAAATTCTGATCGTGTGTATGCACCATTACCATCACATTATATAGATATACATACATACATAGTTTTTAGGTTGGGGGCCAACATAATTTCATTTTGGTGCCCCTAAATCGCTGAAGGTCGCCCCCTCAGGGGCAGCTGTAGTAACCCGCCAACCCACCTACCTGATTACAGAGATCAGCAAGCCTGAGGGGGTCTTTGCTTTTGCAGATTTGGCCTCTGTATTCGGACATCACTGCTTTCTACCAGTCTCCTCACTCACAGGCACAATCACACATTTCTACCGCACAGCTCCGGGAAAGGAGGACAGAGAGATGTAGATTGGTGTAGGAGCTTATCACTACGGTGCACTGAACCATGCTCTAGGACTACATAGACCATCATGCAACACAAGTTCGCCGTGAGAACTGCTTGCAGGTCCCTGCTCGCTCCTAATAGGATCGAGCCCAGTGCAAGCACCCTGTTATTCCCTGTACTGTACAAAAACACAGCTGCAAATATTCTGTAGGTATAAAACAAGAAGAAAATTCAAGGTTGAAAAAATATATACATATCAAACGCTGCAAACACGCATATATAGTGACTACGGGTGTGGATTAGAGATAGACATTTAAAAGGTCGATAGTGTCTAGAGAGTCATCAGATGTTAGACAGTCAATAGGTCGACTGGGACAAAAGGTTGACACACTAAATGTCGACATATAAGAATGTCGACAGGTACAAATGGTCGACATGGACAAAATATCGACACAATAATGATCGACAGGGTCAAAAGGTCGACACAAGAATGGCTGACATGATTTTTTTTTTCTAGCCCTAATCTTCACCGTTACCCTAACCCTCCCCATGGTGCCTAACCCTAATTGTTGATGTAAGTGCCTAACCTTAAACAAAAAAAAAATCATGTTTCGACCTTTTGAACCTGTCGACCATGTGTACCAGTTGACCTTTTTACGTGTCGACATTTAGTGGTGACTCTTTGTCCCAGTCGACCTATTGACTGTCTAACATCTGGTGTCTATCTAGATAATGTCTATCTATAATCCGGAACCCAGTGACTACAACATCTGACTCCACCCAAATGCAGACAATGGGACTCCCAATCACTCCAATCCAGCAATTCATGCAACAACTAATAATGCATTAAGTTTAGCACAATAAGTGCAGTACACATTGCATCCATGCCACACGTGGAAAATATTACCAGACTCCACAACACACACTATACTGGGCTGGTTACACCCATGCTCAGACTTCACCTAATAATGACCAAACACCAACAACAAAAAAACATTTTTATAAAAAAAACAGATTTCAGTAGAATATAAATCGCTGCATATTTAAATTGGTTTTGTTTAGTACTAATACTATAGGAGGTGTCAATAGCATGTATTGTCAGTTGGCAAATATGGTAAACAATAAACAAATATGCAAACACATTTTCCCTAAACTATGGGGTCAATCATATTTCCCGCATTGATCTCGCCAATGCATGTCATTGCGGCACTGGGTGCACTTTGCGGCAGCCTGGATTTGCTGAATTTTGCTCACAGCCGACGTCGTTAACAAACATATTGCTGGTACACACTGGCAGACGGGCACCAGATATATTGGCCGATCAATTGATCGGCCAATATATATGTGAGTGTGTACCCAGCTGTAGATCGTTATACAACATAGTAAATACTTCTATTCATAAAGCTGGCCACACATCTAAAGATTATCTGTCCAACCAGCCAACTAGTTGATTGGTTGGAATGAAAATCTGGTAAGGAATACAATCAGCAATTTGCTCCCAAACGCTGGAAAATGGACCAAAACTGTTGTTTGAACTAATAGTTTAGATCAAACATTTAACAAACTTGTCTGAACGACCATTTTCATCTGTTTTCTGGCATTTAGGAGCAATTTGCTGATCATCAGTTACTCCCATACCTTACCAGATTTTCATTCCAACCAATCAACAAGTTGGCTGGTTGGATGTAAGTTGGTCTAGTGTGTGGCCAGCTTTACAGGGGGCTTCATTCTTTCAAACAATCCCAGCCCTCAGCAAAGGTTACACAGGCTTAACAGCAGACACTGCCTCGCTCTGATGAATCCCTCCCATGAGGGTGCTGCTGATCTCCTCTAGGAATGGCCATCGATAGTTAAGAACCATCAATTATTAACTAACAATGGTTTTGCCATCAATTGCAGATATCCAATGGTTCTCTGCCATTGATGGCAGACTGTGACCCAATGTTTTTTTCCTTACCAGACATCACCGGGTTTAGCCCCGTCACCCTGATAGTGATTGGCCCACCGAACCCCCCAGCAGCGGTGGACACCGGGGGTGCAAAGTATCAATGGTTCACCACAGATGGTTGTGTCATCAGCGATAATCACTGATGGGCAGCCACAGATGGCCATTCCTAATGTGCTCCATGGGTCAGAAGCATGTGATGAGCTCCCCCGCTCCAGTGCCTATGATTGCATATGTATAATAACTCAAAGGCAGTATAATTTTTCCATGAATACACTTTAAAACACTGAGAACTTCAGAATAAAGCAAAATGTGTTCATTAACTTAATACACGTTAGCCACAGCATTTGCATATACAGTATGCCGGCTCTATAGCAAATTTATGTTTTTATCTGACCTACATTCCCCTACAATTTTTATCTCAGAATAACTTAATGTAAATATACATGAAATATTATAGCAAGTATGTTTAATGCAGATAAAATAAATACATTTAATAACCAAGAGCAACACTGGAGGGTTTTTATGACACTTATGTGAGTATAATTTTATTAGGGAGACTAGAGATAATTGGCATCTCTTAGACTCAAATGCACAATTAGTCTTATGTGTTGTTCCAGCACAAATATCAAGACAGTCACACAGTGTCAAACTATTCAAGGAAGTATATTACTTAAATTGATCGAGCAAACTGCAGCTGTTTCGCAAACTTTATAATCATGTAAGCAACAGGGTTAGCCATCACTATGATTATAGTCATGTGCTTTATAAGCTGCTGATTAATATTAGACCTTTAAGCTGCACTAAGAAGTGGCCTCCAAACCAGCTGCAATAGGTTCTAACAGCTGATTAAAAAGTGCCTATCAGTTTCATAAATAAGTGCAGTTCCTTATGTGCACATGCAGACAACTATAAACCACAAAAAAAGATAGACTATATAACGTACATACATATCAAACATTTTAGTAACTAAATTATACTTACATGCTTATCTAGCTCAGACTGCACAGACTACACTATATCTATGACCATAAAGTGCAGTTCGCTAGACTAAATGAAGCCTGAAAACATTTATTACAGGATGCTCAGATGCGGTGAGCCAGGGACCATTCAAATAACAATTTGTTTTGAACGATAATTTATTGCTGTACCAGAAATGTACAGTAATGATGTTAAGTAACAGAGGAGAAATTAGTGCATTTTATAACACTCATATGCACAATTGTATAAAACTACATCTCCTTATCTGTCAAGTGACACACTGCCTTAAACCAGATAGTAGATAAGACTTTATTATAAAGATCAGTCAAATAGGGAGACAAGAGAAGTTTATGACGCTCAGTTGCTATGCTGATAAGAGAAAAAGTGCATAACATACATATATTTTTACAGCCAAAGAAACAGTAATATACACTGACACTTCCAGGGTATCATTGCCACATGCACATAAGTAACAAGTAGCTTTATATTATAAATCCCTTTAATCATCCCCCACAGTGTATTTACTATTTATTTTAACAAAATACTGGCAAGAGGTAGATTGATAGGTGTTACGTGGGAAGAGAATCCTGGTAAAATACAATATTCATAAGGCATTGTGGAAATGAGAACACCATCTGTTTTCCAAGAGCATGGTATGAGAAAGACAAGTGCCATTCCTTCATCATTAGAGAGAGTGTTCTATCATTCATATTAGCATTTGACTGTTCCTATACATGCATCTGCATTGGAAAACTACCATCCTGCCTTGCAGATACTCCTTTACAGCCCTGTGTGTCTGGAAATGACATACACTGGGGCTGATGCTGAGAGAGTACTATGCTAGCTGGCATAGCGTATGTTGCAAGAAATCACTCTGCACAAGTGCCTATGTACTATGTAATCCTGCAAGTCCCTGGACAGGCAATACAGGGGCATTCATATATAAGCAGAGTGCAGTGAGGACCTGTTCATGTGAACTGATGCAGACTAATGCAAAGACACCTACTTAGCTGAGAAAGCAGTATTATCTGTGGGTGGTCAGAGGCAGTTTCATATAAAGGATGAGGGAGTGGATGGTCCCCAGCAGTAGCTGCTGGCGATTGGCTCTTTGCAAATACTCTATGACACCAGCCTTCTTCGATGTAGTCACTTTCTTTAATTGATCTTCCAGCCTACTAATTATGACACAGCTTTAATTAAACAGCTATTGACGTACTAAATGAGAAAAAATAAATCCGTTATTCACACTGATTTGATCCATGTGCACATACTGCTGTTTCTCCGCAGACATTCCATGTCACCATGGCACCTGGGTTTAGCGAAAACTAAGGCCATAGCCGGATAGCATGGTATTCTAGTATAAATGCAGTTAGCCAATCTGCTGTCACTCTATTGCCCCAGATGCCAATGAGGTCCTGGAACTTAAAAAGGGGACGTATAAATCTTTTTGACCCAAAAAGAAAGATTTTTATATATATATTTTTTTTAATCTCTTTTTCTGGCCAAAAAATGAAAAGAAACGTCTCTACAGTCATTGCGCTCCATAAATACGCTAATACAAGATTGTATTGCAGGAGAGCCCCAGCTTCATAAATATGACATCACCTGTTTTTAAACTTTGTACAGAGGTGTAGATCATGTCTGGTAAAGAGTTGCACAAACTGCACTGACCAGTTCTTATACCCTTCAAAATATATCTTTTACTGATGTTTGCAAAGTGAATTTTCTTATTTTAAAATTAGAGATCCTCCAAATACCCCAAATATTACAAATTACAAAAATGATCATCAGCGTGGAGCTTTGCACCAACACTCAGTGTAGAAGCCTACTGACAGACGTATATCAATGTCCCTGCATGTCTGCTTCTGACTGCATTTGCATGAACATTACCTTAATGTACTAGGGCTGTAGTTGTATATTCGCAACTCTCTAGCGGGCAGATTCAGACACTACAGCTCGTGTAATTACGTAATTGACAGTTACAGTAGGGTCATTCTGCTAGCACCTCCATAGGCTGTGAGCAGAATCAGCCTTCTGTGAGGTGCTGTTGACTACAGGCACTAATGCAGTCTGAAGCTCTAGTTTTACCAGCATTAGTTTTTGTGTTTACATTTCTTTATGTTGTAGAGCTCATCTTATTGTCAATCGAGCTCTTAGTAATTAATTTTAAAATGTTTACGCGCAGCTATTTTATGCTTTCTTCCTGGGGATGTGGAGATTCTAGTCCGGGCAGTAAGTAGGTTTATATGGAGAATTCAGTTATAATTTAAGGAGTAGATTAACCAAGTGGCAGGTTGTTGCCAGCAAAAGGGTTACATAGCTGAAGCTATGCCACAGCACGATTAAAACCACACACACACACAACTTGTCATGCGTCCATGGTCTATTATAATAGTCTACTAAAACCTGAACTTCATAGTTGCAGATGTGAATCTTAATCTGGAATTCCAGTACATTCCGCTATCTACACCAGTGTTTTTCAGCCACTATGCAGTGGTAACACTAGTGTGTGCCGTGAGCGGTTGTCAAGTGTGCCGCGAGCAGTTGTCAAGTGTGCCGCGAGGTCAGCACAGTCAGAGCTGACTTTACTTGTACTGCTGGCCCAGGTAATGCTGGGCTCTTCAGGGAGGCTTAGGCGTGCCCGGGCTGTGACCTATGGAGAAGCGGTGGCATGACATAGGTCACACATGTCACGGTGACTGAGCAACCCCAGACGATAAGTGACAAAACAAGGACGACAGTGAGCCTTCTCAGCTGGTTATTTTTTTTTTTTTCTGTGTGGGCCAATGTGATTTTTTTTTATTGCTTTTTTTTCCCATAGAGAGAGTAATGTGTGTTTGTTTTTCTTCTGTGGGTCCAGCCAATGTGATTGTCTTTTTTTACCATGGAGGCCAATGTGAGCGTTTTCTTTCTGTGGGGACTATTTTATTTTATATTTTTTTTCTATGGGGACCATTGTGTTTTAATTGCTTTCTGTGGGGGGTAACCGACATATGGCGGGTACACACTGGCCGACGGTCAGCAGATATTTTGGGCGATCAATTGTTCGGCCAATGTATCTGTCAGTGTGTACCCAGCATAACAGATGGAGCTATATGGTAACACATAGTTTTGTGATGTAGGCTCTGTGACTGCAGGAGATACAAATACAATGCAATGGGACAGAGCGTCTTCGTAGTGATTGTGTGAAGGTACTCCACAACCAATATCTTTGTTCATTTTTCATACCTCATACCACTTAGAGATAAGGAAAGATTACCTAACCTATAGGCGCATGTTGACATTGCAACAGTGATGTCCGGCAGCACATCGTACTGAACTGGATTCCCAGTCGGTATCCCAATCACAGTACAATGAAAGTTAAGCACCATTTCTCTATATTTGCTGCATTTTTATGTTGGGTTTAAAGTGTTCCTATCTGTGCCATAAGATTTAAAATATATCGCAGATTAAGTTGTAAATCAAGATAAGATAAGAAAAAGATAAGGGGGTCAATTTACTAAGCAGTGTTAGGAGACAGAGTGAAAAGTGATAAGGTGCCAGCCAATCAGCTCTCAACTGTCATTTTTCAAACACAGCCTGTGAGTTGGCAGTTAGGAGCGGATTGGCTGGCACCTTATCACTCTGTCTCCTAACACTGCTTAGTAAATAGACCCCAAAGTCTTTATCTGAAGTGGAAGAATGGAAATGTGTAATATATACATGTTACATACATAACATGGGATACTAAAAATGTTTTTTTCACATAGTAGGCTTTTTACCTGCCACAAAGACCCAGCAGCAGCCCCAGAATGATGCTGCTACTAAAGTTTTGTGGCTGGTAAAATGCTGTATCAGAAGACCCTTGACTCCCCATTGTTTGCATTATATTATTACAAGCCTCTATGGAGTGTAATGGTGGGTACACACCTAAGCGATACATCTGCAGATGATGGTCGTTCATACACATGCTGCAGCTGGTCCCGGCGGCCGGGTGTACGGGCGGTCAGCAGACCACCCGTACACACCAGCCGATGGACAGATATGTCTGCAGACATATCTGTCCATCGGCTGTGCAGCGCAGCCAAAGCGATATGTCTGTGAACAACACCGCTCACAGACATATCGCTTGTACACACTGGCCGACGTGCAGCAGATATATTGGCTGATCAATTGATCGGCCAATATATCTATCAGTGTGTACCCAGCTTAAGGTTTGTGGAGCGAGATCTGGTGCAGATGAAGTGAAGATACAGCACCTGCCTGTAGTCTGCATAGGCACCTGTAGTGATAACATACACTAAACAACAAAAGACAGGCACAAGTCTTTTACTAAACTTTAAGTTAAAAGGATTCAACAGCAGCGACAGAGATTACTTTACTCTTGGTGATGGACATTCCTTTAAAAGTTTGCTAATACAAGGGTCAGTTTGTGGGGGCTTACCCTAGTAACAAAATTCTATACTTGCGATGCTACTAAAAGTAAACTGAAACAGGACGTTGAACTGTTGGAACCAGGGATCACAGCAGAATGTTACAATATTGCAAAATATGAGACATTTGGAATTGCTACAACGTTCCGAAAACCTGAAGCTGTTGTAACACACTGGTTTGCCTCAGAGGTGTAACTAGACTTTTTGGTGCCCTGTGTCAGAAAGAGCATTGGTGCCCCCCTCATTTTTCAAAGAGACATAATTCACCCAAAAAAGGGGAATGGCCTCATGGGAAGGGTCAGGGAAGAGATAGGGGAGGCCAGGAGATGCTGGAGATGAAATAAGAGGAAGCTACAGGTGAGAATGATAAATAGATATTTGACAGACCCAAACAGTGCCCCATGACCTGTGGTGCCCTGTGCGATGGCACCGGCCGCACTACCCTAGCTACGGCCCTGGTTTGCCTGCCATTATTGTTATTTATTTAGCCACAATTAACTGGATTACTGAACTGAAACTTGACTTTAATGTGCCCCTTTGTATGATACTGTAATAACCCTCATAATATAGGAGTCTAAAAGGTGCCCATACACAGTGCAATGCACCATGCAGTGCGACTACCGATCCGTCAGCAGACGGATTGTGCTGTCACTGCCAGCAATCGTGCAGTCCTCACTGACCGCACGATATGCCGGCTCCCCCCCTTCTCCATCTGAATGGGATCGTACATCGCATCCCAGATCAGATGAACATGCGGGAAGATCGGGGGATGCAATATACGATCCCGCCGGAGCGTGCAGCACGATATCAGGTATGATATCGTGCCCATACACGGCATAATATAGCACCTATATCGTGCCGTGCCATCGGATCGGCACGCATATCGTGCAGTGTATGGTCACCTCAATAGGAAAGGGGACATGTGTGACTCCAACACACAAGTTAACCCCTTGTCACATTGAATCAAATAGCAATCAGGTCACCAGAACAGTTAGGGACTCTTATTACAAGGGCCATAAACAATTGCACTATGCAACAGGGAGAGGAGGAACATAAAACAAATCAGATATGTCTGAAGGCCTCATGGGCCATTTATTTGATAATTCTAGCAAATAAATTAGCATGCAATATAATATTCTTTTGCATCTTTCAATGCTTTAAGAAAATGCTATTAAGTAAATAATTTAGCTAATGGCTTCAGGCTGCTGTCCACACGGGTTCTAAATTACTTTTATTTTCACCCTGAGTGCCTCATTTTCATGGATTCAACGAAAACAGGGCACAAGGTCCCGTAAGCCATTTACATGTAGCCGTAGCCTACTGTGTTAAGTATCAGCTGTAAACTGTGTACGGCTAGGAATTAATATACAACACTAATGATATACGAGTACATATCACTAGCGATAAAAAAGGATATATTACTATAAATCAGTAGGGTAAGTTATTTATTGGCCTTCAGCAGACAGAGTTCATATATATATATATATATATATATATATATATATGTATATATATATATATATATATATAGAGAACAAATGACAGTAGAGAATATATATATGAACTCATTTAATTGCGGTCACAAAACCCTAGCTGTATGTGTCAACACTGATGATTACAGATCGAACAGTCTCCACTAAATGACATCCCAGTCAATAGGAGGCCTCTCGCTCTTAGCATGTCATAGTGACAGCACAAGAGCAGGTACATACATAAACAAGGATTGGTGTTGCACAGGGAGTGCAGCTTAGTGCTCTGCCCTCTGCAACTGCCCCACTGTAATCTGTATTTGGTGAAAACACAACCATCTGAAAGAAACTGCTGAAAATGCATGTAGTGTGTCAAATAGAATTATGTAACATCATCAAGTTGCCCAGGAAACTACATCATTGTCGCTACTGTTGTCTAACATGAAAGAGCATATATAAAGTATCAGAGTCAGGTTACCATGACTACAATCCAGACTCCATAAACAATCTGCGGACAGCAGACTACTAAAACTTCACAAATGGTAAGACTATTGGCTTACAAAAAACAGGGAGCATGCGCATGGCAATGGTATCAGATTATCATGACGGGATGGGTATGAGATGCCAGCGCTCAGGTTCCCGGCGGTCAAAATCCCTGTTGGTAGGTATCCTAACCCTCCCCGGTGCCTGGACCTTACCTCCCCCCTAGTGCCTAAACCTAACGCTTCCCCCCAGTACCTAACTTTAACGCTCCCCATAGTGCTTAACCTTAACCCTTCCCCCAACCCCCGCTATTTAGCTTCGGGATGCCGTCAGTCGAGATGCCAGCGGTTGCATGCCGGCGGTTGGGATTCAGATAGGTGTCGGGGTTCCTGCATCGGATTCTAAGCGCCGGCATTCCCTGTGCCAGGATACTAATCGTATCCCATCATGACTAACACATGGATGCCAGTAAAGGTCTGAGGTGTATATATATATATATATATATATATATATATATATATATATATACACCCCCAAAAAATAAGTTACATTTTGGGGTTAGAAAAAATATGGGGAACAAGTTTTAAACTAACGAAATAAATTCTGGAGGAGTTCCCAAGTATGCGGCAGGTATTTTAAAGGATGCGGGTCGTAGCGACAGGTGCATTGTTGAAGAATTTTAAAAATAGGGACTTAAAAATATGCTTGCACCCATTTTCATGTACCCCAAATTTGATGCACCTAGTTTTTTTTTGTACAGCGTGATCCTGGGATTAGAGTGCATCACAGTTTGAGATTAGCCCTCAGTGGAATAAGTCCTCTTTAGGGACAACAACTCGTCATGTGCCCATTGGATCATACAAAAAAAATGTTTTGGTCCTTCTTAGGGACAATATTTCGGCAGCTTTGTATCGGATGACATACAATTTGGATGTATATACCCCTGATGAAGTCCTAAATGGACAAAACGCGTTGGGTTGTGATTCTTCATTTGTCAGAAGGGAGAAACCTGCCGTAAAATTTCACCCTATAAAGGGGAAACAGCAGGACAATTAAATGCTATCTTTCACTGATATAATCAATGGAAAATTAACTGTGTAAGCAATTTTATGTATTTATATTTTTTTATGTCAGTTGGACAGAAAATTAATTTTAATAAATGTATTATTTACCATACCTAATAGTAGGCCATTGGGCCATATCTTGGGTGTTCTTTTTTCAGTGAGTGGGTCTTTTTTAGAAAGCTACTGTTTGGAGCCTATGGAATCTACTATCAACTGTGTTTGAAGTCTCTATTAAAGAGAAGAGTATCTAAAAAGGACAATATTGGACATTATTTTATTTTTTTTAAAAACTGAGCAATAATATTCAGACATTTATTGCGCCCTCTAAAGTGCTATATGTTCTATTTAATTTGTTAGGTTCCCACTAACAGGGGTTCCACTTGAGGTTCAGGAGCAAGGTGTGTAATATATATATATATATATATATTAAAACGGGTACTTGAAATGAGGACTCCAGACAGGCAGGTACTTGGTGAAGCAGTGTTTTTTTAATGGTAGCCGACACTGCACCTTAGCATACGTGAGGTTAGGCCTGCACACATACAGGCACATAACATAAAAGTAAGTGTCTCAGCACTCCTTGTGCTAATGTCTGTGGACCCTCCAGGTCCCAGCACCCTAATGCTAACCACCACCCCAGCCTATCGCCTGGCCAGATTGCCCAGCATCAGGAGCCATGAGCAACAGGTGTGTGAGAGTTTTAAACCCTTCCTGTGCTCCGGTGATTATTCTAGCTGGGTCTGTGCAAATGTGAAAACCTGGAATTCCACACATCCACTGCTAATGCAGAATGCCCAGGTTTCACTCCAGCCTCCCTTGGAGGGAGAAAGATTCCACCAGAACGTGGGTAATTCAGGTGAGAGACAACCCCTCTCACCACACACACTAATATATATATATATATATATATATATATATATATATATAGTCCATGTTTGGCCAGCACTCTCACTAATCAGAAAGTACAACTGTTGGGGTGCAAGTCCTCAGTGTAACCGTCAGGAGAAAGGGAAGACACATATAACAAAATAGAATAAAACAGAGTGCACTCACCAAGGTTTCTTTAGAAAAAAAGTTGTAATATAAGGCTTTATTCAGTACCTGTGTCTGCTTGTTCATAATGGGGCTGATTGTTCCTTATTTGATGTAATTTTTTTTTTGGTTTATATACTGGTGTATGCAGTTTTAACATGTTTTTTTATTTTTATCTTTCAGATACATTGGGGCAGATGTATGAAGCTCTGGAAAGTGATAAAGTGCAGAATGATAACTGACCAACCAATCAGCTCCCAACTGTCATGTTAGAGGCTGTGTTTCAAAAATGACAGTTGGGAGCTGATTGGCTGCTGGTTTATCACTTCCCTGAGCTTCATACATCTGCCCCCTTGATTGTAAGATCTGTTATTTTTAGTTTATCTTTATTTATTAAATTTTTTCATTTTATATTTGTAGTCATATCTTGTAATGCTGTATTGTTGTAAACATATGTGCTGTAGAAGTTTGTTACTTTTTAAATGAACACTGTTGTAAGCTGTGACAAGAAGTAATTTAATTTGTATAAGAAGATACACCTGCTTAATGGGAACAAGAACTGCTATTCAAACCCTCTTCTGAACAAAGCTAGCCAGCCTCCTGACAAAGTCTAATGACGAAATATGTTGGGGCGTGGCCTGGCATTGCCCTCTGCTACTGTTCGACTGCTTGACTGGCCGGATTAGATCCTGGAGACGTTCGGGTGAAATACTGACCTTATTGTTATTTACATCATTATTTATGCTTGCGGCGGTTCTAGACCGCCTACTTTGGTAAGCACTGACCTGGAGTTTCTGTCTTATGTCATAAATTCTTTGTTTATATTTGATGCACGATGTGGTGCCCCCTTTTGTGCTCTAATATTTCATATATAATTTATCTAACGAGAAATTGCCTGGGTGCCCTCCCCCGGTAGGAGCAGCTCTCACCATATCATAAAAATAGCGTCAAAGGCGGCACTCTCAGGACTTGCAATCAAACTATTATCACCAACAAGTCATCTTTATTGTATATTCCAACGTTTCAATCTCCCATTGGAGATTTTCCCCTGTCAGATTGTTACGGATCAGGGAATACAGACTAGCACAGTTGGGAGACCACACAGCAGTAGGGATTGGGGAATATATAGCAGCATGGAGGCGTATAGGGGAAGAAAGTGTACATGCATAGACCGAGTATAATAGTTTTAGCAATTCGGGAGCTGAATGTGTATTCTAAATGAGATCGATGTATGGAGTGAGAAGGATGTTGGAATCCAGTGGAATTGTTGCGGTGACCGAATGGGGAGATTGTGGGCACTGAGTGGGATGTGGGTGCCACATAACTGCTCAGACCTCAGTTGCATAGACTGCATGTGTGTATTCCAATGAGCACACAATTCTGTGAATTAGCAGCTCCACCATTTTGTGAGTGAAAGCAATCTCTTTCTGTGAGAGTGCTGAATCTGTACTTAAACACAGGGTGTGATGGCACACCATATCTGTATTGCGCAAGAAACACGTCCATTAAGGAGTCAGCCTTAATGATCGGAATTTCATTGCTTTTTTTAAGTTTGAGTGGCAGAAATTGAGTCGGTTTTGTGAAAATTTAGATCATGTGTAAGAATCCTTAATGGGACATGTGAAATCGGAAGGTTTTTTGTCTATGGAATTATATTGCTTTTTTTAAAATTTATTAACTCAGGGTTTGGAGGAGCAAACCGTGCCACCTGCAGGGGAGAAGGGCAACAAAATTGGACACAAGCGCAGGTGGAAAAGGGGCCGGCACACAGGAGGTGATTTGGGAGGTGTAGAGTGAGAGACGGCTGCAGGGGCAGGGCGGAGATCCCTGGGGAGCCCCCCAATAAAGGTATCCCCCTCTCCAGGGCACCACAGCCCTGGGCTGATAGCCCGAGGCTATCCCCAACACCCCTGGGAGGTGAGTGCGGGGATGATTGTGTAATATGGTGCAATATTGTCTTTTGCAGGAAAACTGTAGGTCCCAGCAAGCCTCCCCCGCATGATGGTACTTGGAGATTCAGCAAGCAGGGCATTTAGGGCCCACTGGTACCTGTAGTACACCTGTAAAATAAATATTTAAATGAACAGACTACATTGATTTTTTTTAAATAAAATGTATTTTGTCTACACCTTCACCTGGGGGGTGGCGGCCTTTAAGCTCTTTTTTGTGGCCGCTGGCGTCTTCGCCTGGCAGGCGGCAGCCTGTGTCAGCTCTTTGCATGGCCACCGCCCACTAGGATTTCCGGCGTCTTCACCTGGCGGGCACGGCTGCCACCTCCCCAGGGCTTCTGTTGTCATCTTCACCTAGTGGACGGCGGCCTGTGTCAGCTCTTTTGCATGGCCGCGGCCAACAAAGACTTCCAGCATCTTCCTTCTTCGAGAGCTCTTCATTGCTCCCTCCCGGCCATCGGACTAGCATGCTGCCTCCTCGCACTGGCTTATATAAGCCAGCAGAGGGTGCGAGGCGATGACGTCGCGAGCCAATCCATTTTTGAAATGCAAAAATTAAAATGGATTGGGATCCACTGCCGAACTCTGCAAATTGGCAGGCAAGGACTGGATCCTCTCGGATCCAAGCCCGCCACCAACGCCCGCACCGCCGCCGGTTCATCCACCGCCACTGGGTCCCACTGTAGCTCGCACCGCTGCCGGGTTCCCACCGCTGCTACCGCCCACTGCCGTGTTCCGGTGCCAGTAACGCCTGCAAGAGGCAGCCATCTTGGTGCACCCAAGTGAAGCCACAGTGAGTACACCTGCTGAAGGCACCAACTGAGGCTGCGCAACAAGTTGAAACTTCCTATCTGTATAATGGCGCATTCTTGAGGTAATAGTTTAAAAACTGTAACTTTCTCAATTACCTGAACCCCAAAAGCACCTACCCTGGAACAACAAACCCCAAGTCAAAATTCATCCCCTACCCTGACTTATTCTTCCCCAAAAATCCCCCATAGGCTACAGCAGAAAAAGTGTTAGAAAAAACTGACAGTTGGAACTTTAGATTGTTCCCAAATCCTAATTTTTTTCAGCTTGGTACCTCCAACAGCTTTTGAGGTGCTGCCCCTTAAACACTATGCCCCCCCCCCCCCCTCCCCTCCGGAATGCTCTATTGAGATTTCCGATTTTTAGATTCAGCCTTATTATAAGGGCACTAATATATATATATATATATATATATATATAAATAAATCAAAAGAAGAGGAAGGGATTCACACCACAATTAATAAAATATAGTGTGTCATTTTTTCCCAACAAATTAAACGCATTTGGGCGTGGCTTCTGGTGACGCCACAACATTGCCTCACGGAAAGTGGAGTCCTGTGATCGGGACTCCGTACACTGTGTTTATCGCGGATAAGGCGATTACCTGTTACGGTCCTACTGATACTATTGTGGCTGTGCTTGCTAATGATCCTGTATGCCGAATTGTTATAACTAATGTGTAAGTCTTTTGTGTGTGCTATAATTAAATACACTCAATATTTTACTCATTGTGGAGCGCATCCCTTCTGCTTCTTTGATCAGAAATCCCTGCACTTACTCCTGAGGAGGAGGACTGAACTGAAGGGAGCTGCAAACGATTAAATATTCATAAAACACCGAGAGGACTCACTTCCATACTAACATTGGACTAATAACTTTTTGCACATGGTGAGATATATATATATATTCCTTCTGAGGAAACCGGGGTTTTTGACTACCCGGAGAAATGCGTCAAGGAAATCCGCTTGCTCCTGTCTGACCATTTCTGATCCGGTTGTCTGAGTACTGTCCCTGCATGAGGAGTTTATCGTGAGCTCTTGGAGGCTGATTGCATCCACACTGGTGAAGCACCTGTCGCTATGGAGCGCTCAGTCATCGGCTCCCAGCCTGCCAGCACCGCCAGTTCCACGCTCCCGCTGACGAGCGGTCAGAGCGTTACCTCCTCCAGGAGACCGCACCTGCAGCTTCTCTTTCGGGACATTTGGACATTGGAGAGACACACTGGTAACTATCCTGCATACACGCAAGCTATACTCCCGCTATTAGCGGTGGAGCTACTATTTCCCCATTTCATCTGCACATTGCTATTTGCATGTTGATTTCTTGTTCGTGTCCAATCAGTGACTCCCGGCAGCAGCCACCTTAATATTGCTGGCTCTATTTTATCATGACAACCAGTTCATCTATTACATATTGACTATTACTGATTAATTCAGGATCAGTTTTAAACTTTGTTTCCATCTGGAATAGACTCATTATTATATCCACAGCTTGGTCATATTGTGTCCATATAGGACTGTTTGATTATTACACAGAATACTGCTCATGTGATATTCATGTTGGAATTGTTATCTTTTATCATCTGATTTTTATTTACTGCTATTAAATCTTTTGTTATATTTTTATATTGAATTGTTTTTTCTACAAACCAGCGCTCCTACACACCTTTTTTGTATTCTATATTCAGCAGGTAGCAGATCCTGCTTGTTAGGAGCTGCCAGTTTGGATTAGCATTGTGTTTTTGTTTTTTTAGTGCACTTTCTATTCTTTGTTTTATGGGATGTAGTCTGGAAGCCGACGGTCTAAATGCTGACCGCCGGATTCCAGACACTCTAATCCCGGCGGGGTACTAATGAAAGGCGTCGAAAACTCGACGCCTGTCATAACCATACGCCGGAAGACCGACGCCCAGCATACCAAACAAAGGTAAGCCAGTCGCCTACAGCCGCAGGGGGGGAAGGGGGGGGTTAGGTTTAGGGCTTCCGGGGGAACTTAGGGATAGGCACCCCCCAGGGAGGGTTAGGTTTAGGCTACTGGGGGTTAGGTTTAGGCTAGGCGTATGGGGGGGTTAGGGTTAGGCACCCCCCGTGGGACTTAGGCACCCCTAAGGGAGGGTTAGGGGGTAGAATTAGGATAGCGATACTTACCTTAGGGACGATCGGGATCTTCACCCTTGCAAGGTTCCGCTGTCGGGATTTGAATCGCCGGCCATGTGTGTGTACCTTGGTCCAGCAACACCTACTGTCATTTAATTTTCTTTCACAAACTGGTGTACTACTGGTTGGTCATGATGGTCATGTGTCAATGTTTGTATATTGCTCATCAATGCAAGGCCATTCTTTCACAGAGTGCTCTCAGTTCTGCCACATAGGTAAATGATGATGTAAATATCAGAGATCATGTGCTGAAGAGGCTGAGCACAAATGACAAGAATTGCACTAAATGCATTTATAACAACCCTTTTTCTTGATCAACAGGCCTATAATAGGGGGAAGTGCCCCTTTGGGGATCCTATAATGGATATACTAATGAATCCCTGACATTTCTGCCTCTTTTACAACATAACAATGGGTGTTTGGAATTTCAAAAAGTAATGGTCCTAATAAAGGGCCACTACCTCCTAATGAAAGACGCAATCTGATGTGATTTTTCCTTATACTATAGATAATCCTGAGGAATGCATCATTTTTTCTTCTCTCCAGATATTTGGTGTAAAAATCAATTTGGGATGCAACTAACCTCAAATATATGACTTTTAATCATCTTAGGTGGGAGCAAAAATCTAACTAAAGTGCAGGCCACGAGGCTGTCTGCCGGCATAGCGCAGCGCTAACAGCCTTGCGGCCAACACTTTGGTCAGAGGATGCTGGTTTTCGCGACTAAACACCCAAGTTAAGTCACGATAACCGGCATTCTCCTACTTATCATCATCATTTATTTATATGGCGCCACAAGTGTTCCGCAGCACCATACAAAAGTACATAAACAAATACAGTAGGTTGACCAGTGACTTACAGTACAATACAATACAATACAGGACAAGGACATGGATATTATACAATGCTACATTAGCAACCATAACACCCAGATAAGCAACAGAGCATAAGCAACCAAGTGTTAGGTGCCCTAGTGGGGAGTAAGAAGTAAATATAAAGTATGAGTCAAATTTGCGCTATAAAATAGCAGCCTAATAGACACTTTAAAAGGACTTCTCCTAAAAATCCTAACAAATAAGATACATAATATAAAAAAAGTCACCAAAAGCGCTGTTACCATACACATGTCCAAGTGTATTCACCCTGTTAAGGTGGAAATTCTGTCCAGGTTATTCCCTAATAATGCTTGTCCAGAGAATAATAGTTCAACAATTTATAGTGCTAAGGTACACTTCAGTGGTTAGATTTTCAATCTACAGAGGTGTTCCCAAGTCCACTTTAGGGAGTTAGCACACTTCTGAGCTTGGGTGGAGGCACGTTGCATGTCCAAACCCAAAAGTTACAAATCTTTTGCTGTAACAGAAGCACAAAACCTACTGACCAAATAGGAGCAACCTCCACCCAAGCTCAGAAGTGTGCTATCTCCCTGAAGTGAACTTGGGAACACCTCAGTAGATTGAAAATCTAACCACTGGGGGAGTAAGAAGTAGATTAAAGTAAAGTAAGGAGAAGCACAAGAGGATAGAGGGCCCTGCTCATGTAACCTTACATTCTAAAGGGGAGGAGCAGACAAACAGGTGTAACATAGATGGGGTGGACAGACAGGAAGTAGCATGTAGCAGCAAGTTAAGATGAGAGCTCATGGCAGAATGGTGAGGTCACCTTACGGCAGAGCAGGGTTATCAACAGGGCGGCCGCCCCAGGGCCCCCCACACATTGCTACATCACTAGCATGGGGGGCACTGTGACATATCTGCACTGGGGTTTCTGTGTGGTCATAATGTGAACTGTGGGCCTTACAGTGTGTTTAATACATTTGTGGTGCTGGGAGTATTTACACAATACTTTTTAATAACATCGCCAGCATATCTTATTGACATTTTTTTTTTGCGTATGGGCCCCCACGTTAGTTGCCCAAGGGCCCCCACAAACCTCAATCTGGCCCTGCCTTACGGCAACCAGACTGTAATATGGATGTATCAGTGTATCCTGGAGGGAGGGAGCTACATGTACACTGTAATTCCATAGCCGCTAAGAAGCTTGAAGATTGGCCTCTGCCATTATGATCTACTAACCAGAAACATTTATAGTATAATCTAAGACTTAAGGTGTCACGGCCAGGGTATTTCAGCATGGCGCTAGGCGGGTGTTACCTGTGAGGTCGTTGTGGCGCGGGCTGTCTGGTGGCGGAGCTGGTGTCTGACGGGGGGCTTTGGCTGCGCGCGTTGTTGTGCGGCCCTGTTGTCACTCTGCGCTGGTGAGGCCTGGCGGCGTCTCCGTTCCGTTTGGCATGGGCGCCGCCATCTTGCCTTCTGGCCATGTGCTGCGGCTGGCCAATCCTGGTGAGTCACATGTTCCCTCCGGCCAGTAACAGCACGGCATGGGGTATTTAGGAAGGGTCAGTGCCTTCCTTCTTTGTTAGTGCAACGTGTATCTCAGCCTAGCTGAGAGGGAGTTCTCTGTGCTTTCCTGTTCCTGTGAATTCGCTGTCTGCCTGTCAGCTCCTAGCTCCCACTGGACTACCCCGCTTCCTCCATCACCCTTGCCCATACCTGAGTGCCTGAGCCTGCTGACATCCTGCGCTTCAGTTCACTACCTGTATACCTGGCTTGTTTATTTTCAGTTCACTACCTGCAAACCTGGCTTGATTATTTTCAGTTTCACTACCTGCACACCTGGACAGCTTTAATTGTTTCTACTTGGACATTAACCCTTTTACTCCCACCACAGAACTCTTGTGCACATTATATATTCCTGGACTTTTATTTACTGCCATTATCTGTCTACTCAAGCACTTATTAAAAATTCTAGTTTTATCTGCTTCTGTGATCACTCCTGCTACCACCCCGGGTCCACAAACAACCCAGAACATCACATAAGGGGCCTATCCACTAGGCGACCTGAAAGACAGAACGACTAGCGTGCACTGAACGGCGTTCACTGAATGTCATTCAGTGCAGGAGTCTGACCTCCTATCTCTGAACATGCCGAACCTGACGATCGTCGTCAGGTTGATGGGCATGTTCCGTAGATAGTCGGAATCGGCAATGACCCAGCATGCACGCGCATCGCTGGTCTTGCCGGATATCCATTACACGACTTTGTGAACAATGCGACCAAACCCTCCTGGTTTTGGTCGCATCGTTCTAAAAGTCGTGTAATGGATAAGCCCCTTAAGCTGTATTGGAATAACACCCACCCATTGGTCTAAAACAGGCCTGGACAACCTGTGACTTAAGTTGTTACATTTGTACTAAACAGCGCGTTGAATAGAATAGCTCAGGGACCAACTTCATAGAAACAGAATTAACGGCAGATAAGAATCACTTGGCCCATCTAGTCTGCCCCTTTCCATTTATCCTTTTGGCAACTTCAACCCTATTTGCTCCTTACGTCTCATCGCTATTCACCTTGTGCTGAATTGAATCGCCTTCATTGATGTCAGAAATAGCTTCCCTAAGCAACATACCTCCCCCCAATCCACATTATGAAACTGTTATTGATGTAACATTCATAGGAAAAAAATATGGGATTCAAATTTTAAATTCTCAACAACAAAAAAAATGCTTTTAAAACTGACAAAAAATATTTTGCAAAAACCAGAACTACAGCCACTGCACTTCTCTATCTGACGTCTAGTTGGTAGTCATGGTAACCCGATGCCAATGCTTTGCATATGCTAACCCTTGCTAGCCAATAGCCTGGCTTGATTCTATTTAGCAATCTGGATGCATTATATATTTATTTATAGTGGACAATTGGCTGCATGAAAAAAGTAAGTGAATGGAATTTCATAGTACCACAACTGAAGCAGCAGGAAAAGTGCAATAATTAGGGGCATATGTAAGCTGGGATCCAGGCAGGTTAGCTCTCAATTGACAATTATAGCGCAGCCCACATCTGAATCTTGCACTTAAATTAATCTACCCCAAATAATTACATATTCCATCAACCGTGAAATGAAGATAAAGTGCACACTACTTTATATATATATATATATATATATATATATATATAACATTTTATCTTTCATTGTCTTCGGACATATGAAATAAACACAGAACCTAGGTCTGTGACACCGATTTGTGACTATTTTAATGGAAACATTTGCAGCAGCTCATTTTCCAGATCTAAATATAAATATCCTCTGGAGCCAGTGATGTTATAGTTACACAAGGTTTGCATCGTGCATCACGTGTCGGCTGTTGCTGAGCAGGGACACACATGCACATTACACACATGCATGCACATCGCACAGCTGGGTTTTTCCATAAATCTACAAGGTAAATATACAGTATCACACAGCATCCTCCACTGGGTGCAAATAAGCTACAAGTAGCCTACGTTTTCAAGATTAGAGAAAGTAGCTATCTAGTACACTCCTTTGTACTTGAAGATGCTCTGTAGATAGATAGATAGATAGATAGATAGATAGATAGATAGATAGATAGATAGATATGCATCTCACTGTCAGCATTTCACCAAAGCAACACTATGCTAATGATGATTGTAAGTAAATGACAGCCCCTGGCTCACACCTAGTGGAACGACGTAACACTGACACCTGTTACCGCACGCACAGCCTAGGTGAGCCTAGCATTACTAGCACAGAAACAATATACTTTGCCCCATGTCACGGAGCGGGGAGTGGGAGGAGGAAGTGGCCAGCATGGGGGAGTACTAGTATAACAAGCCATTACTCATAAAGCACCATCCAAAGTTACCCGGTGTGCTGCCAGCGGGCATGGAAGTGCAGGGCTCCTGTAGCACTACATGTATAATGGAGACATACATATATGGCTATAGCCATAGCTCAGACCTCCCTCTCTGCATAGAGGCACACAGCAGTCACAACGTACCTCATCCGCCTCATTCTCTGTCCCATTGCTCACAAACGCCATGTTCCTCTCCTCTCAGCCGGGATGAGCAGTGACAGCCAGGAGCGCTTGGTGTGTCCTTAGTATACTGTATACTGGCAGCAGCAGGATTTGTGCCTGCCCGGCGCTCTGTAGTAAGGAGCAGCTGAGACCCTGAGCGAAGCAGCTACAGCCAGGCTCGCAGCTTCCTGAGTCTCCTCCCTTTCTCGTGTGTGTACCCAATGTGCAGCACTGCCCCTGTAGACACACCTTCTGCTGCTAAAACATTTACTACACAGTATACACTACATAACACTCTACACAGACTAGAGTCATCCTGAGTCACTCGTCTAGACTTTAGCTGCAGGGCTACAGGGTTCAACTACATAGGGGCATATTCAATTGTGTGTGAGAATAGCAAAAAACCCGAACCTGCGAGGTTTTTCCTGAATGTGCGGGTTTTTTGCTATTCTATTAGGTGTGTGGTTTTTTAAAGAACACGCAGCGGGCGGTTTTTTCCACGCACCTCATGAGCAAGGGTTATTTTTCCTAAAATCGATGATTTAAGGAAAAATCACCGGGACTTGCTCTGACACCCCAGCGGCACCCCCCTGAGGACTAATTAAGCAATTGGAAGTATCCAATTAGCTTACTTAGTCCTTACTTACTCACCTTCCTCAGCACTGTCTTCTGCAGCAGGGTGAGTATGTAAGTGTGTATGAGTGAGTGTGAGTGTGTGTGTGACCAGGGCCGGATTGATGGCCACATGGGCCTGGAGATGAAAATGACCAAGGGCCTATTATGAGAAGCAGAGGCGGCGTGACCAGTGCTGTGTGGGTGTGGCCAGTGCCATGTGGGCATGCACCCCCGATGCCTGTGGGAATGTGGACTCTCTGTACCAGTGTCTCCCTAAAAATGTAAAAGAAAAAAAATCCTTCATTTTGTGAGGTAAAAAGAAATTAAATTTTACTACTTATGATTTATGGCTGACCGTGTGGAGAGCAGATGGCCAGTCAACATCATGTTGTCATGACAATGGGCCTATTTTTATGTGGAGGCTTGGAGCTGTAGCTCCATCCGCCCCATTGTTAATCTGGCCCTGTGTGTGACCCCCGGTGCGGTGTGTGTGGCCCCCCCGGAATGGGTGCTGGGAGAACTACATCTCCCAGCAGCCCTTGCTCCTCCCATAAGCCCCTGGACTCCCAGCAGCCCCTTCTCCAGTAAGAAGAGAGAGGGGGAGCCGCAGAGACCCCCTGCCAGGTAGGTGTTTTTTTTTTTTTTTATAATTTTATGCGGCGCAGGGTTTTCAGAGCTGAAAACCCTGCGACCACAATTTTTTAATTGAATACCGCGGGTAGCGGGAGCGCGCATACCCGCGGTATTCCAGAATTGGGCGCGAGGTGCGCAAGGTTTTTAACTCTCTAAACCTCACGCCCAATTGTATATGCCCCATAGAGTACATGTCCCTTTCCTATTTCCTCATCCTCTCCTGACTCTCACAGGCTGAGCTACCTGCTGTAACTAAAGTAACCTTTGTCTTATACACAGGTCCTCTCTCTGCTTTAACTATAGCAGCCTCTGGACCTCATTCAGAGGCGCTCGCAAAATGCGAGCGTTCGCTCTGAATGAGGGCGGATCTATTTTCCGGCCTGGACTCCTGCCCGCGCGCTATGCTGTGGGTGACCACCCACAGCTTTAGCGAGCGGCCAGATTGATGGTCGCGATGGTCAAGCAACGCGACCATCGGGGCTTGCGACGAGACCCTTGTGGTAGGGTCTCGTCTGCCGCAAGCCCCAGTGAGCTTTCAGCTCTATAGGAACCGGCAGCTCACCACTGACATCACGAGTGATGTCAGTGTGGCCGCACCCAAACGGCAGGCGTTCCACCGGGAATGCCTCCGTTTGGCAAGCCACCCCCCCCGCCCCGCCTACTAAACAGTGCGAGCTGTCGATCACCATCGACAGCCGCCCCTTTTGTAGTAAGCCCCGGAGCGAGAGAATTTCTCTCGCTCCGGGGCTTGCGCAGTGCGGCCGCTGCACGTGTGCAGGGCCTCTACATCGACCCGCTTGCGAGCGGTTCTGAATGAGACCCTCTGTCTTATGTACACGGGGACAGGTCTGTTCTGCTGTAACTCTAGTAAAATAAAACAGAAGCACCATTATTTAAGTTAAAATAAATAACATTTGGATATTTTCTTTCATTTTAACCAATGTTGTTATCTGTTTGACTGAGGCAAAAAGGTTACATCAGGGAAACCTCTACGACAAACAAAAAGTAATATCTGTCGGCCCTCCCTGCCAAATCCCTCTCCATCTGGCCACCTCCCCAAGCACCTTCAGTCACATGCTCTTTTATTTAACTAACACATTTAAAAATATTGTTATACATGGGACTCGAGCCCATCACCTCTCACTTGGCAGTCAGACACCTTACATTTGGAGCTATCTGCCCCATAATTTCAGATGGCAGCCCTGAACAAAGCCACCAATTCCAGTCCCAGGTGTTTCCAGCACACCTCGAGTACCTTTGCCGGTGAGTTCAGATGCCAGCGCAGGTACATACATGCAGGGCCGCCATCAGGGGAGGACTGCTGGGACTGGAGTCCAGGGCCCGTACCCTAGCTGAACAGGGGGGGGCCCGCCGGCTCCTACCACCTCTGCCCAGTCTGCTGCAGCCCACACTACCCTGCCGCCAACCCGGGCCCCATTAAGTAGATGGAGAAGGTAGCCAGGGCCCGCTTAGCCGTTCCTCCACCAACATAGAGGACACTCCCTGGCCCCTTTGTTAAATAAGGTTTGATATGGAGTTGTCGCGGTGAAGAGCAGTGTCTGCCGGGGAAGAAGGAGAGAAGAAGCCAGAGGGAACTCGGCACCTTCTTCAAGGAACTAAGGTAAGTGTGAAAAAGCGGGCAGGGCAGAGATGACTGGATTTAATACCAGGGGGACGGGGGGAATTGTGAAGTGGGGAAGTAAACTGCGCAGAAGAGAGGACAGAGACTGGATTTAATACTGGGGGGGGGGCAAGCACAGGAATTCTAGAGGGGGGTTTCCCAGTGGCAAATGCAGGAAAGTGAGGGATAGGGACACAATGCATGCACATGGGGGAAGAGGGCAGAGAGTGAGGGATGCTTATGGAGAGAGGGCAGAGAGTGAGGAATGCTTATGGGGGAAGAGGGCAGAGAGTGAAGGATGTAAAAGGATTAGAGGGGGACTGCAGTAAACAACATGGGGGAAAGTTGCCCAAGCTCTTTGGCTGGGAGGACACCACGCACTGACTGCCTACCTTGGTACCTGGCGTCAATTTCCCGCATAAAGGGTAAGTCAAACAGGAGAGACTCGCTGGATTCCAAAAATCCTCCACATAGGTCACCATGTGGGTCTAGTCTCCGTTGCTCTTATTCAGCATCTTGTCAGCTCCAGAGTCTGTCCCTCCAGGGGACTCCCACCTACAGCCAGAGGGAGAGATGAATGCGGTCTTCCCGACCCCCGGCTGGCCATGCAAGACAGACCTGGGGACACGGCACAAAGGTGATCCGCTCCAGGGGGCTGTTGGCTGGGTAGGAGACAGACGGCGTCTAGCAGCCAGCGGATGCTGGAAAACGGCTGGGAGCGGGGAAAGTCCAGCAATATGAGCAACTGCTTGAATGGCTGTCTTCTAGGCAACAACTTGGGAAGGAGGCAGTCAGTGTGGGGTTTGTGTGTGTGTGATAGTGGGTGGCCCACGGCTTGTGCAGAGATGAAGACAAAGCTGTCTCCGTCTCTGAAAAAAAAAGTGTCTGCCCATCAGGGAAGTTTTCTGGGTGCTCAGAAACCCCCCCCCCTGTGTGCGCTATGGGGTGGGGGGCCTGCCTATTTTGTCAGTCCCGGGCCCAACAATTTCTGATGGCAGTCCTGCATACACGGATCTCCCTGCTGCTGATATTTGCTGCATATACACTACAAATAGCTCTTTTTCTATACCTTTATAGAATGGTGGCGGTGGGCCGGGGCCATGCTGCATTCGGCAGCATGGCATTGCTAATGATATCTCCAGATTGGACTGCATGTACAGATGACTGGGGATATCGTTAACGACCTGTGGGATTGCACATCGTTCATTGGTAAGTGCATACACACTTGACGATTTGGATGATATATTGTTCAATTATATCATTATCGTTCATATCGGTCAAATAAAGTACAAAATGGAACGCAAGGCCTCTTATGCAAACTGAAAGATACAAATGCCGCACAGCAAAAGAAGCATGACAAGAAAAATTACTCAGTCTTATATGTCATTTCATTTGCAATCAAGAATGGTTTACATCGATAAGCACATATGACCATATAACAGTCAGAGGTGTTGGAGACAAAGGGCCTGATTCAGCAAGGAATGCATGTGAGAGAACACACGCACTCGGCCGATGTTTTTGCACTGCGCTTGCGTATGCATCGCACTGCGCGTGCGCGAGCTAGCCAGTGCGATAGGGTAAGGGTGTGCAGACTACACGTAGTGTGTATGCAAACACTTCCGATATTGATTGACAGGAAGTGCCGCTTGTGGGTGGTGACGGGGGTGGTTGGGCGAACGCAGGCGATTAGCATATACATGCAGCGGCCGAGTGCGTGCGTTCCTTGCTGAATCAGGCCCAAAGTGCTTACAGTCACAAAAGTCAGGACAATCACGGTACGCCTAAGAATTAGAGATGAAACCATAGACTCAGACATCCAAGATGTGTTATTCATGCCAGGTATGGGGACAAACCTCAGTGATAATTATCCTAGAGAAGAAAAGATTCAAGGTCAAGTTCACAGAGGGCAAGACAATGCGGCCACCCGCCGCCATACCTGACATCCGACCAGTGGCGTCCCTACTCGGTGCGGGCAGGGACGGGAGGCCTGTATTGCGCGCGGCGCAGGCGCGCGCCCCGGAAAATAAAGGGGTCTGGTCTCGTGGGTGGGGGTATGGCCTCGCAGCCCGAACCCTCAGTTTTTATAAAAATCGAGGGTGCCGGAGGTGCAGGCTACCTCCGGGGACCAGCCTGTGTGAAGTGCTGGCTCCCTCACTGTGCTAGGAGCTGAGTGCTGCCGTAATGCAGCACCTGGCTCTTGTCACTGAGGGGGAGCCAGCTCTTTGGTGTCACCCTTCGGCTGGTGACACCCGGGTGCGGCCCGCACCCTCCTTGTGACGCTAGTGCATCCGACTGCTTGGCTGATCAGAGGAAGCCGGCGCCGAATGTCGCAGCTGATCCCAGGCCGAATCATGTCACTTATCCTCTTCCGGAGATCCCTGCTGAATTTCGGTGGGGGTCTATGTGCCAGATTATTTGGTTGTCCCAGTTTTATCTGTTTGCATTTGTGATCTATATTCATGTGTGCACTCTCGCTGTATGGTTTTAAGCTTAGGGTTACTGCATCTACTCCGTGCCTGATTCACACTGGGCCTGATTCAGACCCGGTCGCAAGCGCTGAGCGCTCGTAACGGGGTCAATGTTTGCCCACTGGGCATGCGCATGACAGAGCCGGCTCCATTGTGCGCATGCGCGAGACCCGGCTAGCTCTGGGTGCTCCATCGCTCCGGGTCTCGCACCAAAGGGGGCTAGCTGTCGATGGTGATTGACAGCTCGCCCCGTTTTGTAGGCGGGCAGGGGGGGTGGCTGGCCAAACGGAGGCGTTCCCGAAGAAACGCCTTCCATTTGGGGGTGGCCCCACTGACATCACCAGTGATGTCAGTGGGAGAGCTTCCGGCTCTATTAGAGCCAGAAGCTCTCTGGGGCTTGCGGCCACGAGACCCTACCACAAGGGTCTCGTCGCAAGCCCGATGGTCATGATGGTCTTGACCATCGCGACCATCAACCTGGCCGCTCGCAGTAGCTGTGGGTGGTCACCCACAGCTATGCGAGCGGCCAGGAGGCCGAACAAAAAAAAAAACGCCCTGATTCAGAGTGAGCGCTCGTTCAGAGCGTCCGGCTATGAATCAGGGCCTCTGTTCCCACAGTGCCAATGTATCTGTGCCTTTCCATTGTATGCTACGCGCTGTTGAAGCAATGCCAATACCTTTGTGCATCTCATTTTACGACACTCACTGGTTCAATAGTGCCAACATTTTACTATAGATTATTACACGCTACACGCTGTACAAAAGGTGCCAACACATTCGTACCTTTCATCGCACACTATGCACTGTACAAACAGTCCCAATGCATTCATGTGCCTTGTTGCACACTACCAAACTCCAACATTTTGGGTATTCAGCTGTACCTACAGCATTGGTGCTTCCTGTGTTAACCACCTCAGGGTATCCTGTGGCTACCACCTCGCAGAGTATCGCAACTATACCGTCTTTGGTAAATTCCCCCACAGAAACAAAATCCCAAAGCATCACACACCTTATGTATAACTATAAATGATAACAATAATAGGCAGACTTTTATTTAGATTTTAGCATGTACTGTGTCACAATAGTACTAGACACTAGAGATGCAGTGGCATGCTAGCATGCTTCTTATGTAGCCCAACTGCATGTTGCATAGCAATCAGGCATTGTTGTGTAGATCACTGCTGGTCACATGTCTGCAGTCAATTCATGTGTTCAGAAGGCTCAAATATTGGGAGCACTCAGATTGAATTAAATGACAAGGAGTGCACAGCATTCCTGTAGATGATAACATTCTTACAGCCCTGCTCCTGCACTTTATGTGTGACTTATTCTGTTACTTTTCTCCAATTTTGACCATTGGCTTGTTTCTGGACTCTCCTTGCTTGCCGCCAGCCCTGATCTTTGGCTTTTTTTCTGAAATCTTCTTATTTGATGCCCTCCCTGGTGTTTCACTGTTCATGAACTTTTTGTATTACTGGACTCTTCTTAACTACCACTTGCCCTGACCTTGTATCATCTCAAACTATCTTCTGCCTCATCACTCAGTGCCAGTGCTTTTTCCTGTCTCTAGTCTATCAAGGTATGTCACTAGTCTGTTCCTGCATTAGCTGGCATGATGACAAATCCATTCTTCTCTGAGCTTGAACTCCTGGGACATTTAAATATCAGTGTATATAAAGCTGTATGGCAAAGGTGGCTTTATAAAGGTGAATACAATTAAATGCCTCATTCTATGTATTCTTCTAGTGCTCAGAGTAAACCATAACAAACAGTCAATTCCTTTTTTCTGTACTCCTGTGATGACCAAGACACTAAAGGCTTTTCCAGGTGGAGACAGAAACTAGGGGCCCCATTTATTAATGAACCTTAACATCAGCGGCATGTTTTGCAGTGATTCAAATGAATATGCCTCCGGTATTCATCATTACTTACCTCGCCGACGAGGTCCAGCAACTTCCTCCTCATTGTCCGCGTCCTTCACTCCCCTGCTGGCAGCTGCCAGCAACGGTCAGTCTGTGCATGCGCATGACTGTTTCACTCGACGGGGACCCGGTAGTGCCTGGAAGGCTTCGCTGAAGTTGGAATGACTGCTATCAGGTCCCGCATCGCTCTCACCATGATGGCGAAAACAATGCAGAGACAAAGAGCGATAATCTTAGATTACCGCTGTTTGTTGAATATTGAAGCGATAACATAAACTCTTCAGCGAATGCTAAAGGGCTTATATATTGTTGTTAAATGGGGCCCTAGATGCTATAAGGCCCAGAATAGCATTCCCATAGTAACCCTTTCCTTTAGAGCATACAGTGTGTTCACATGATGTTGTAATACAGATAAAAATGAAAAATATATATTTTGTTAAATATTTATTCACTTGGGATTAAAAAAATCAAAATAAAATGTCAAACAAAAAACATGAAAAATTATTTTTATTATTATTGTTAACAGTTACTAATATAGTGCCAGCATATTCTGTTGCGCTTTACAATTGGGAACAAACAGTAATATTACAAGACTGGGTAATAACAGACAGACATAGAGGTAAGAGGGTTATTCTCAGGCACTGATACACAAGGAAAGGTGCCAACCATTGCGTATTGGTCAAGCCAGATTGCAGAGGTTCTTGGTGGGCTGTGTGATCCAGTCACACTGGATTTATTATCCTCCTGCCCAAATCTCTAATAATGTGCACCTATTTGACTTTTTTATATGTTTGAAGTTTCCGAATAAAATGTGTTAAATATTTCATGATTTCAATTAAATGCAGGTAAGTAGCAATGGTGCCAAAGGAAAATGTGTGCAGAATAGATGTAGTTCAGAAGGATTGGATTCTGTTGACACTCCTCCTCATGAATTTGTATGATGAGATTGAATAGAGATGAATAGAGATTGAATAAAGAGCCATAAAAACACATTTTAGGGACTTTAGGGCTTGGACACATAATGCTAATAACACGTGCATTACAATGTAGAGTTAAAAAGAAACAAAGCAATAAAAAAGGGAAACTGTTCTGAAAGAAAAGGCAAGAACTAAAGCAGAAAAAAAGGTAAGAAGAAAATAAGTAAATAATGCTCATGTGTCTGGGCTCATAGAGTTATATAAGCAGCAAGATTTAATACTACCGGCAGAGTGAAAGAATCATAAGTTGTGCAATCAGGCTAAAAAAGCATGAATGAAACAGAAATCCTTTGACTTGTCACATGTAGTAGGTTTAAAAGAGGATTTCATAATGGAATAATGAAATATATAACAATACATAAAACTGTAAACTCTCTACAGGTATGTTGGCTCAAGGTGCTTCAAATAAAAATTTTAGGTCCAAAAACATATACATATATATGTATATATGTATATATATACATATTTGTCAATATAGCATGCAATCTGTGAGCCTTAGTAGAGATGTTACAGTACTGCTTGGTCTCTTGGCGAGTAATATTGTTTAGCATGATTGCTCTGATCTTTTCTCTGTGTATTATTCATTTTCTAGCTATCAGTCTACAATCTACATGCATCTTGGGAATTAAGTCATAGGGAGTGAGACAGATGAGGGCTTATTTAGAGTTAGACGTAATATACACCAAGATTGTACATGCAGACATGTGTTTGCCCTCTTTCATTTTTACATCTTTATTTTTAGTATTCCAATTTCATTTCTAGCATATAGATTATAGATGTGTCTGGAGCTGGATGCGGTTAATATACCTACAGCCGGGATGCCGGCTGCCAAAACCCCAGCCCGGGAATCCCAATCAGCGTTAGAAGACCAGCGCCGGAATCCCAACATGGCTGGAGATGCTGACGCTGTAATCCCGATAGCTGGCATCCCAATCGTGAGTATAGCAGGGACAGGTTGGTGTTAGTCGCGGGGGGGAGGGTTAGGTTAGGTTTAGGCACCCCGAAGGAGTTGGGGTTAGGCTGCGGGAAGGGAAAGGTTAGGGTTAGGCTCCAGACAAGCGGGGTTAGGGTTGGGCACCACCGGGGAGAGGTTATGCACTAATTGGGGAGGGTTAGGCACTATGGGTTAGGTTTAGGCACTTACAGGGAGGGTTAGGGTGCGGGGTAGAGAGGGTTAGTGTTAGTGTACAGTAAAGGAGGGTTAGGGGGTTAATAGCGCAGGGAAATACTACTTACCCTTCCCCTGTCGGGATTGTAGGCATCGGGATGCCGCTGTCAGTCTATTGACAGCCGGCATCTTGACTCTCGGGATATCATACCAATTCCATCTGGAGCAATGATATGTTCATATAAATTGGTCTACGAAAGTAATTGACAATGATGGCTGCTATATGTTTCATTGATAAAATAAAAATAAATAAATAAAAAATAATACACCAAGAGTCGCCCTCCCCCCAACTTCAAATCTACCTGGCTTAGGGCCGGACTGAGGGGCTTACAGCGCTAGCCTCCCCAGCACAGCGCTCAGCAGCATTGCAAAAGTGTTTTTTTTAAGCTCAAGGGGGCATGGCCACGTCTACCGCGATTAGGCCATGCCCCCTTCACCTGGGCCTTTCTACGGCCCTGGGTACACACTGGCAGATATATTGGCCGATCAATTTATCGCCCATTGGCCAGTGTGTACCAGCGATTTGTCTGTGAACAATGTTGTGCTGCACAGCCGATGCCCAAGATATCTGCAGATATATTGGGGCATCGTGCTGTGTGTACAGGCGGTCAGCCGACCGCCTGTACACTTGCAGCAGAGGCCGCGGGGAAGGGGGCGCGACAGATGCCTAGATGACAGATAATGGTTGTTCAGTGTGTATAAACAACCATCATCTGCAGATCACTCGATCTACAGATATATCTGTTAGGTGTGTACCCAGCTTTAGACTGAGTTTATAGCCTTCCCCCCTCCAGGACCCCATTTACTTTCCACTGTTGCCACCGCAGTGCTCTTTCTACAACATCATTAGAATATGACCCTTCCTTACCTAGAGACTACAAAAAATAGTCATGCCTTTGTCATACCCCGCTTGGACTATTGTACCCTCCTATTCTGTGGTACGCCGAGGTATTGTGCGGCGTGTCCCGGCATCGGCAAGTGCGTACACACTTGCCGATGGCAGGAGCAATGGTGCGACAGTCGTGGGCCATGCTGCATGCTGCATCTAATGATATCGCCCATCGGACCTGCATGCAGGAGCGCACACCATCAGCGACATAACGGGTACACACATCCCGATGTGGATGATATGTTGTCTGATCCGCAGGATCGGATACCATATTGTCTAGTGTGTACCTAGCTTAACATCTATACTCCATGTTACATCTCGCCTTCCTATCCAGTCTCTTTGAATCAACCTCTCCACTACTTCTACTACTTCAGTGGCTCTCCTTCCCTTACAGCAGTGTTTACCAACTACAGTCCTCAGGAACCTTTAACAGTTCATGTTTTACAGATTTCCTAGTTGTGCACAGGTGTATTCATTACTGGCTGACACAGTTTAACAGATACACAGGTGGAACTAATTATTTCCAATGTGATACTTAGGAGATCTGTAAAACATGCACTGTTAATGGTTCCTGAGGACTGGAGTCGGGAAACACTGCCTTACAGAATACAGTTTAAGCTCCTCACCCTAAACATCAAAGCACTTCATAGCTACTCTGCTTCCTATATATCTGACCTTATCCCAGTCCACACTCCCCCTCACTCGCTCTGCTTTTCCTCTGACTGTCATCTTGCCTCTGCATCATTACCTCCTCCCACTCCCACATGTTACTTCTCTCTTCTGGAAATCACACCGCCACCGTATCACTGTCTACCAGTCTGCACTGTATCAAATGTTCACAGAAAACACAACTGTCCATCAAAGCTTATCACATCTCTTTACATTCTTGACTCTCTCTCTCTCTCTGCCCTCCTGTTTCATCTCATCCCAGTTCTCCTCTCAGTTATAACCCAATTCGGAGGAGTGATGTACTGTATAAAATCTTTTAAAGAGTGGACAAGTGGGACAGTTCCCAATATCAACCAATCAGCTTCTAGCTAGCATTTATCAAGTACATTCTATAATATTCTAGGTAGAAGCTGGTTAGTTGCTATGGGCAAATTCTCCACTTGTGCCCTTCTCCAATCTTTAGTTTTGATACATCTCAAACTTAGTCATCAAGCTCCCACGATCAGGCCCCACCATCTTTTCTCCGTGCATTATTCTTGTCTCCAATGTGCTCACAGTCCATCCGCCAAACCCAAGGCTTTGGGTAATTGAGTACTACTGTTTTTACTCACTTTGTTGTCTTATTTCATTATTTAGTTTGTCTCCTACTACTGTCTATTTATACTTTTTTAAATAGAATTGGCTTTGTTCCCTTTTTTAGTTTTTTCCCCCCTGTACAATGCCGTGGATGCTGTTTTAATAAATAAGATAATAATCATCATCATACCTTACCCTGTGGATTTCCGTGCAGTAGCGTGAGGCCCAGTTTATCCAGCCTGACCTAGTGCTGGTTTCCTTTTTAGGAGTACCCTGTGATCATTGTCCCCCTATTGTAGTGGTAACCAGCACCAGGGCCGTAGCTATGGTAGTGCGGCCGGTGCCATCGCACAGGACACCACAGGGCAGGAGGTGCTGTTTGGGCCTGTCAAATTTCTCTTTATTATCATTCTTGCTTGTAGCTTCCTCTTATTTCATCCCCAGCATGTCCTGGCCTCCCCTATCTCTTCCTTGGCCCTTCCCCATGAAGCCATGGCCCTTTTTTGGGTGCATTATGTCCCTTTGAAAAATGAGGGGGGCACCAATGCTCTTTCTGGCACAGGGCACCAAAATGTCTAGTTACGGCTCTGACCAGCACATACTATCTAATGCTGGTTTGGGACTTTTGGAAGGGGAAGGGTGCACCACTATTCTTTTTTTTTTCCTTTTTCAATGTGAGAGGTGCAAGCCTGGGGAGAATATATTCCCCAACAACAGCAAAGCAATTGAAGGGAGAGCCAGCTGTTGTGAAGAGGAAGGAGCATAGCAGTTAGCTACAGTTTGTGGCAGTTTGAGAAAATTAGAAGATGGGAATAGTGCCAAAATAGGGTGGCACAGCATCCTGTGCTGGTCCCGCCCCCTGAACACGTGACATCATGTTGTCATGCAGAGGGAGGCAGGGGCCACAAAACTAAAGCTGGGTACTCACTGGCCGATATATTGGCCAATCAATTGATCGGCCTATATATTCGGTGGCCATTGGCCATTGTGTATCAGTGATATGTCTGTGAACGACGTTGTACACATGCAGTGACAGCCGCGAAGTGGGGCAGATATGCCCCCGACCCGCCCCCCGCCAGCTGCCTGGAAGATTATGGTTGTTCAGTGTGTATAAACGACCATCTTCTACAGATATATCTGCAGGTCACTCGATCTGCAGATATATCTGTTCAGTGTGTACCCAGCCTACAAATACAGCACTGCCCAGAGCATCCTCGGGACGCTCTGGGCGGCTGTACAGGCTGCAAGGTGCGTGCCTGATGTGTCCAAAGGACACTCTGGGAAGCTCTGCGACAGTAATACTGGTTGCAGGGTGCTGGTCCAGGCACCCCACAAACCAAATGCAGAGGCCATGGGACAGCGACAGTGCTGTCCCCAGGGTCCTGCGCCTTGGGCAAAGGCACCATTTGCACACCCCTAGTTACGGCCCTACATAGGAATGAGAGCACAGAAGCAGCACTGCAATGAGAGCAAAAGTAAGAATCCTTTCCTAACCAGTAAACTCTATAACCTGAAAGTGAGATACCAAACTACACAGATTCCAGGATGTTAAATAACATTGAAAGATACGTCAGTCATTAACAGGTAAACCTGACCATGTAAAAATAGTATCTAAAGATGATTACAACTCCCATAGAACACATTTCTAACAGGAATGCTGTCACAAGTCGCCGCACTGCAAATGCTGTGCAAAGCGAATGCCGGGTGAGCGTTTGCTGAAACTTCTCCTACCTCCTGTCCATCATTCTGGGGTTGATCTGGATTGGCTCCTGCATCCATGTCCTTCTGCTGTGAACACTGCCCCGATGACGGTGATAGCAATTCATGTGTTTCCGATTATGGTATTGTCTCCTGTAATCCAGTCGAGTATCCAGCCCTCCTGTCTGTCCTGTATACCTGCCATTTGTGTCAACCAGGTGGCATGGTTCCCACTCCAGTGTCCTAAGTACGCAAGTCAGCGTAGTCAGGCTTGTGTCAACCAGGTGGCACAGGCCGCATCCAGCGTCCTCAGTATGCAAGTCAGCGTGCTCAGGCTTGTGTCAACCCGGTGGCACAGGCCGCACTCCAGCCTCCTCAGTACGCAAGTCAGCGTGCTCTTCAGTTACAGCAGCCAAGGCACTTCCAGCCCTTAAGCCTGCTACACAGCCCAAAGGCCACATCTCATCTTAAGGGCCACAGGCCATAGCCAGCCAAGTCATCTCAGCTGTCAAAGCTGCTCCACGGCTGCATCTAGCCAAGACCATACCAGCCCTCAAGGCTGTTGCCGGACTAATACCCTATAGTATAATACCTGAGGCTTAACAAATGCTTGATCTGAGGGTGGAGACCCTTACAATACTTTCCAGGTGCAATGAGACTAGAGAGAAAATTATACTGTATGCAACTCCAAATACTACTACTGGACGTTTCAGGTCTACCACTAACAGGGGTATGCAGTCGGGAAGCCCGGAGGACGTAATCCCAACGGCCGGCTTCCCGACTGAATTATCTCGGCGAGGGTTAAATGACAGTCGTCTAAATATAGACGCCTGTCATTTTAACGATGCCGGGAGACCAATGCCCGGCATCCCGATCGAAGTGATGCAGAGCGCGGACAGCTGCAGGGGAGGGAGAGGGTCAGGTTTAGGGCTCCCGGAGGGACCTAGGGTTAGGCACCCCCTGGGAGGTTAGGGTTAGGCACTCCCGGGGGGGACTTAGGGTTAGGCACCCCCCGAGGGACTTACGTTTAGGCGGCGGGGAAGGGGGGTATCGATTCCTACCTGTCTAAACCTTCTAAAATACTTCCTATACCTTCTAACAATTGTCGCTATTTAGCGTTATTAGTCGCACAAGAAATAAATGCTTTCCGACTTTGAGTGTGGATCCAAAGCACAAAACGTTATTATTCAATATAAAAACAGATGGTTACACGCTGTGATCTAAAGACAATTAGCGCAAATAAATCATACAGACCCAAGGTAGAGTTGTTACATGTGCATGTGCTCTGGACCCAGACACCGGCATCAATATAGAAACCTCCGTCAACAGCACAGCAAGAGGACTGGCATACGAGTTCAGAGAGCCCACATATATACTCTTTACAGGGATAGGCAATACAATAGAACAGTTTGGCATGATTCCATTGGTTCTTCTTCCTGGTTCTTCTGTTACAGTATAGTTCATAGGTCAGTTCGAATGGACACAAACCAGCCTCCAACAGCCCTTTGTGTCCTTTTTCCAACTGCATGCTAATCTAAGCTGGTAACATTACAGAGTACATTTTAATGTTTTAACTCTCTATAGTCCATAGTTTGCAGACGCATGTTGCGATCTTCTCACCGATGATACCGGAAATCTGTTGAGACACAGTGGATCAGTACAACACCAAACACGGTCTGCTTACCATGTACTAAACCTTAGATATCAAATAACCTTTATTTCACAACATTAATAATTACTGAATAAACCTTGAATATTACACTTTAATGCTAGGGAACCTTTTATATAAGTGTGCAGTGTGTAAGTATTGGGGTTTTGGGAAAAGACGCTAGTTTGCATTGTGTGACTACGTGTTTTGTGGAGTACACCATGGTACATGTTTTGCAGGGATAATCATTTTATATGCTTTAGTGACTGTCTGTATTTATATGGTGAGGACTTTTAACTTCTTTCTATTGCGTTGGGAATCGCACGACGCTAAATACTAGCATCGCCGTATGTACTTATAATGGGCGAGATTCACTAAAATGGCGCTGGGTGGCCAGTCGCAAAATCGCGTCTCATTGCCATTCGCAAAATGGTGTCGCACAGATTTAATATTAAACCGATCCTGTCTAAGCCAATTATCTGGCTTCGACATGGGGTTAGGTTTAGGCACTTACAGGGGGATTAGGGTTAGGCACTGGGGGGAAGGTTAGGGTTAGGCACCCCAAAGGAGGGTTAGGGTTAGGGGGGGATGTTAGGTTAGTAAATACTTACCTAGAGACGATCTGGATTTTCACCCATGTCGGGCAGCCGCTGTCGGGATTCCAACCGCCGGACGTAGATCATACCAATTCCCTAACAGGACACCTTTTCCATTTCATAATATTCTCTGTGTGGATGGTTTTGAGATATAGGATGCTGTATAGAAGGTTGTAGTATTTTATTCTTAATTTCTTATTTTTTGCTATTTTAAAATGTCAAAAATTTTATTTGATTACATAGGCTCATTTCTCCAGTCTGATGACTTGTGAGATTATCAATATTTTCAAGTTCCCAAATGCAATCCTTTTTTTTAAGATCCCATACACTACATAAAATATTTTTTATTAACAATAAAACTGCATTATTATTAACTATATATTAACAATTTATTTCTTATCAAGAGGTATTTTTTTCTACAAATAAATAACAAATAAGCAAACGGTAAATGGCAGTTAGTAGGATCCGTGGCCCCCTCAGAGAGTGAAGATTGGTCCAAATGCCCCTTGAGCCCTCTCCTTAAACCGTCTCCGTCTAAGAAGCTCCCATTGACATCTGCACAGAGAAAGAAAGAGGGGCTTAAAGAGGTCGGTGATGGCATAAAGTGAGGTCTGCAGAAAGTGAAGGAAGGGGTCCGCAGCTCTGCTGAGGGCCCAGGCCTGGGTCACTGCTCTTTTAGTTACCAAAGTTGCGCATAGGTATCCAGAGTTGCTGCATAAATTACAGCTAGGAGACCCTTAGCTTTTATGATCTAACTTTGTAATGGGTGGTCCTATGCACACCTGGACCACCCCTTAGACTATAATCAGGCCTTGGCTTGCCATTGTGAAAGCTGCATTATCAAGTTATCAATCATTACTACCCCTGTGTGCTAAAACTCAATTCCACCTCCTGCAACCTCAATCAGTAATTTGGCACATTGTTGCTTAACATGGATTATTTTGACACATTTTGAAGTATGGCATCTCTGTTATTAATCCATTTTACCTTGTACTTCTATGTGCAATATACTGACTGTTCTGTATATCTCTCCATACTACTGCATCATGGACTTATTACTCTACCATCCCTCCCCTGTCCCCCTTCCTCCCAATCCCACTTACCCAGTATCTCCGCCCACTTCAACCTGCTGTTCTCTTTCTTTTCTCTGTAATATCCCACTGCATGTTACACTTTTATGAATTGCTAAACCTGCCAACTGTAACTTATGTAGTGCACCTTAGATGGCTGGTACTTTCAATCACAGAATGAACAACCCATTGAACTATTTATGCAGTGGGTATCTTGTTCTGGTTACTGTAATGTTATGTTCTGTGTACACTGTACTGTCCTACTGTTGCTGTATGCAGGGGCAGATTGGGCCGCCGGGACGCAGGGCTGGTTCCCGCTGGGCCGGTCCCTTAGCTGCCTTTAGGGGGCGGTGGCCGAACTTCCCTCACCCATCCCTCTTCTTTGGTGGCCCGGCTGCCGCGATCGGGGCTCAGCTCCGATTGCGCAGCATTACAGGCTGCTACACTGTATGTTAAGTAAAATATTTGAGTTTACGTGTATATATATATATATATATATATATATGTATATATAAGATCCAATGTGGTCCGGCACTCATACAAAATATATACCTTCGCCTGGTGCCATCACATAAATCAACAAATAAGCATACCAGAAGGTGCGGCACTCAGGTCATATCCAAAGAATGTACTCAGACACATAAAGCGTTTTCAGCGTTTCAATCTTATTGAAAAGATTTTCGTCAGGAAATACAAAAGATAAAAATCAATCTTACCTTATACCCTCTCACCCAGCATGTGAACAGCGTGTGTCTCAACGGCATCCCGCATCGAGGCCGGGAGCCGGGGCACACATTGATGACGTCATCAGCATATCAGTGCTGTGCACGTCTGTAACACCAACCATCACCAAGGAGACCAAGTACACAGGAACACACTGAGGGGAGCGAACGGCATAATGAATATGGAGCAGCACCCATCATGTACATAATAAACATGAGCAAAATAGCATAATGGATATAAATCAACGCACATGATAGACACAAGAAAATTATATATATCAATCCAAACATAGTGAATAAATTATTAATCCATGTGTATCCAATGAAGATGTAAGCATATATATATGCGTGACCTATTTCTATATTGCAACAGTGGAGGCACTAATAATGCAACATAATAGAATCAAATAGAGGAGCAGAATAAATGCAGATATAAATCATGTAAAGCATGATAATGGTAAAACCTCATTTAAACCCTTTGGAGTGATCACATCTAGATAGTGAATCCAAAAGGATTCACGTTTAAGCAACATGCCATTCCTATCTCCACCTCTCCTGAGGGGGGTATATGATCAATCATTCTATAGCGGAGACTAGCAAGGTTATGCCCCACCTCCACAAAATGATGTGCCACTGGTTGGTCACTGTCACCATTGGTAAGTGCCTTTCTAATGGTGGATCTATGGACTCCCATCCTCTCTTTAAATTTTCTAGCGGTTTTACCTATATATGTGAGTCCACAAGGACACAGAATTTGGTAAACCACAAAAGAGGATTCACATGTTAAATGGAATTTGATATTCAATAATTTACCAGAATGAGGATGGTAGAAAGAGTCACCCGTAAGCATGTGTCGACACGTGACACAAGTGCATTTAAAGCATCCAAGTTTCTTGGGTAAAAAGCTTTGCGAGGGACTCTTACCTCTACCTGAAATGTCACCTTTAACCAACAAATCCCTAAGGTTACTGCCTCTAGAATAACAGGAACGGAGTGTATAATCTTTCAATTGTAGTTCCTTATCAGTTTGTACCAAATTCCATATTTTTTTAGTAATATTATTAATTTGTGGAGACAATGTATGGAACTGCGTAACCCATGTGAATTTATTGGTATTTTCAACACGTATTCTCCTATGCAAAAGATCTTTCTGAGGCACTAATAGAATTTTCTGTTTCAGTTGTAATAATCGGTTAAATTCATAACCTCTGGAAACAAAACGAGCAATCAGCTCATCAATTTGATGTTCTGCCAACAATGTGTCATTATTGATTCTTTTAAGTCTCACCATCTGCGAATATGGAATACCATATTTTAAACCCTTTGGATGGCAGCTGTTAGAGTGTGAAAAGGTGTTACGATCGGTGCTTTTGCGATAGACCGTGGTATTAATCCTAGAGTTTTGTAAACTAATTTGAACATCAAGGAATTCGATCACCTCTTGGTGCATCTTGTATGTAAACTTTACCGGACTATCGGAGAGATTATGAACATCAAAAATACACTTCAAATCATCACATGAGCCAATCCAAATAAAAAATAAATCATCTATGTACCTTTTGTAAAACAAAATTCTAAATGAAATCAGATGGTTACTAAAGAAAAGTTGTTTTTCAATGTCAAACATATATACGTTGGTGTATGTTGGTGCCACAGAAGAACCCATAGCACATCCTCTAGTTTGTAAATAGAATTCCCCATCAAACAGAAATAAATTTTTCATGAGAATCAATTCTAAAAGCTGTAACAAAATCTCTGTTAATGCTAAATCGAATGACCCCTTATTGATCAATAATTTCCTAACAGCAGCCAAACCCTCATGGTGAGGAATAACAGTATATAAGCTAGTGACGTCTGCCGTAAAGAGCAAAAAACTTGGATCATCCAAAATTAGAGGCTGCAAGATAGAACCTAACAAAATCGATGTAGGCTGAAATAGGGATTTGCGGGCAGAAATTATGGGTCTGCCGGGAGGTGGATTTAGACCCTTGTACACTTTAGGAAGTGTGTACAGGATAGGTATTATAGGAAAATCAGGAAGTAAAATCTGAAAGACCTCATCAGTAATGAACTTAGCATCCATTGCCAATATCAAGACTTCTTTCAAATCCTTAGAGTATCCAACAGATGGATCACCTTTAAGTTTACAATAAACACCAGGTTCATTGAGTTGTCTAATGATTTCCATTCTATAGTCTGTGATGTCTTGAAGGACTATAGATCCCCCTTTATCACCAGGGTGTATTATCAGTTGCTCATTCTCTCTAAGGGATTTCAATGCCCGCCTTTCCTCTGGTGATAAATTGTGATGTTTTGGTTTGGTCTTAGATGTTTTAACAGCTTCCATCGTTTCCTGTTCCAGTAATCTCATAAATGTCTTAATCGATGGATTATTTGACAATGGGTCAAATAAGGACTTCTTCTGTAATGGTTTTAGTTTTTCAGGTATCAAATTAGTGTTCAAAGAAATTGGAGATTTGTTTTTAATAAAGTGCTCCCTGAGTTTTAATTTCCGATTCAGTTGCTGTTTTTCAACTTGCCAGTGCAAGTCTGCAAAGTTATTAGAGGGAACAAAAGACAGGCCCTTAGTTAGTAGACTGCGTTCTGCTGCAGTCAAATCATGGCTAGAAAAATGTAAAATTATTTCTTCTTCGGTACTGCCGGAGGTTTTCTTCCACGTCCTCTCCCGTTGATGTTGGCCGCCCCTGTGGGTGGGTCCTTTATTAGACTCCCTTGGTACGGGTGGTCACCCTTAAAGGGATAGATGGATCACGGCGTTTACGATATCTGGTGTCATTATCGCTTGCAGTACTATTGCCATCAGTAGACGTATCTGTATCTAGAATATTTTTAGGATACTTCCCTCTCCTGTGGAACGGTATCCTTCCATCATCCGATCTATTACCAGACAACCATCGATAGACTTAACATAATGGATATAAATCAACGCACATGATAGACACAAGAAAATTATATATATCAATCCAAACATAGTGAATAAATTATTAATCCATGTGTATCCAATAAAGATGTAAGCATACATATATATATATATATATATATATATATATATGCTTACATATATATATTGCAACAGTGGAGGCACTAATAATGCAACATAAGACGTGTTACAGACGTGCACAGCACTGATATGCTGATGACGTCATCCGAAATTGCCCCACTATCGGAAAATTTGACCCGGCCTTCTGTCGTAAATGGATTGCAGTATTAAATGAATGCTCACTCGATTTAATGCTCTTAGTCATTGACCAATCTAATAAAGAAGTTCAATTGACTAAAGATAAGATACTTCATTTTGAGAAGGACCATTTACAAGCTTTATCAACTGACCAACAAGAGGATTGGATTGGTAAATTGAACAATCAAATATCTACCTATAAACGCGATTTGATTAAGTTCAAACGAGAAAAATTTCAAAAGGTAGAAAAAGACTATGAGCAACACCAAGTCTATCGATGGTTGTCTGGTAATAGATCGGATGATAGAAGGATACCATTCCACAGGAGAGGGAAGTATCCTAAAAATATTCTAGATACAGATACGTCTGCTGATGGCAATAGTACTGCAAGCGATAATGACACCAGATATCGTAAACGCCGTGATCCATCTATCCCTTTAGGGGTGACCACCCGTACCAAGGGAGTCTAATAAACGACCCACCCACAGGGGCGGCCAACATCAACGGGAGAGGACGTGGAAGAAAACCTCCGGCAGTACCGAAGAAGAAATCATTTTTAATTTTTCTAGCCATGATTTGACTGCAGCAGAACGCAGTCTACTAACTAAGGGCCTGTCTTTTGTTCCCTCTAATAATTTTGCAGACTTGCGCTGGCAAGTTGAAAAACAGCAACTGAATCGAAAATTAAAACTCAGGAAGCACTTTATTAAAAACAAATCTCCAATTTCTTTGAGCACTAATTTGATACCTGAAAAATTAAAACCATTACAGAAGAAGTCCTTATTTGACCAATTGTCAAATAATCCATCGATTAAGACATTTATGAGATTACTGGAACAGGAAATGATGGAAGCTGTTAAAACATCTAAGACCAAACCAAAACATCACAATTTATCACCAGAGGAAAGGCGGGTATTGAAATCCCTTACAGAGAATGAGCAACTGATAATACACCCTGGTGATAAAGGGGGATCTATAGTCCTTCAAGACATCACAGACTATAGAATGGAAATCATTAGACAACTCAATGAACCTGGTGTTTATTGTAAACTTAAAGGTGATCCATCTGTTGGATTCTCTAAGAATTTGAAAGAAGTCTTGATATTGGCAATGGATGCTAAGCTCATTACTGATTAGGTCTTTCAGATTTTACTTCCTGATTTTCCTATAATACCTATCCTGTACACACTTCCTAAAGTGCACAAGGGTCTAAATCCACCTCCCGGCAGACCCATAATTTCAGCCCGCAAATCGCTATTTCAGCCTACATCGATTTTGTTAGATTCTATCTTGCAGCCTCTAATTTTGGATGATCCAAGTTTTTTGCTCTGTACGGCAGACGTCACTAGCTTATATACTGTTATTCCTCACCATGAGGGTTTGGCTGCTGTTAGGAAATTATTGATCAATAAGGGGTCATTCGATTTAGCATTAACAGAGATTTTGTTACAGCTTTTAGAATTGATTCTCACGAAAAATGTATTTCTGTTTGATGGGGAATTCTATTTACAAACTAGAGGATGTGCTATGGGTTCTTCTGTGGCACCAACATACGCCAACGTATATATGTTTGACATTGAAAAACAACTTTTCTTTAGTAACCATCTGATTTCATTTAGAATTTTGTTTTACAAAAGGTACATAGATGATTTATTTTTGATTTGGATTGGCTCATATGATGATTTGAAGTGTATTTTTGATGTTCATAATCTCTCCGATAGTCCAGTAAAGTTTACATACAAGATACACCAAGAGGTGATCAAATTCCTTGATGTTCAAATTAGTTTACAAAACTCTAGGATTAATATCACGGTCTATCGCAAAAGCACCGATCATAACACCTTTTTACACGTTAACAGCTGCCATCCAAAGGGTTTAAAATATGGTATTCCATATTCGCAGATGGTGAGACTTAAAAGAATCAATAATGACACATTGTTAGCAGAACATCAAATTGATGAGCTGATTGCTCGTTTTGTTTCCAGTGGTTATGAATTTAACCGATTATTACAACTGTAACAGACAATTATAATAGTGCCTCAGAAAGATCTTTTGCATAGGAGAATATGTGTTGAAAATACCAATAAATTCACATGGGTTACGCAGTTCCATACATTGTCTCCACAAATTAATAATATTACTAAAAAATTATGGAATTTGGTACAAACTGATAAGGAACTACAATTGACAGATTATACACTCCGTTCCTGTTATTCTAGAGGCAGTAACCTTAGGGATTTGTTGGTTAAAGGTGACATTTCAGGTAGAGGTAAGAGTCCCTCGCAAAGCTTTTTACCCAAGAAACTTGGATGCTTTAAATGCACTTGTGTCACGTGTCGACACATGCTTACGGGTGACTCTTTCTATCATCCTCATTCTGGTAAATTATTGAATATCAAATTCCATTTAACATGTGAATCCTCTTTTGTGGTTTACCAAATTCTGTGTCCTTGTGGACTCACATATATAGGTAAAACCGCTAGAAAATTTAAAGAGAGGATGGGAGTCCATAGATCCACCATTAGAAAGGCACTTACCAATGGTGACAGTGACCAACCAGTGGCACGTCATTTTGTGGAGGTGGGGCATAATCTTGCCAGTCTCCGCTATAGAATGATTGACCATATACCCCCCTCAGGAGAGGTGGAGATAGGAATGGCATGTTGCTTAAACGTGAATCCTTTTGGATTCACTATCTAGATGTGATCACTCCAAAGGGTTTAAATGAGGTTTTACCATTATCATGCTTTACATGATTTATATCTGCATGTATTCTGCTCCTCTATTTGATTCTATTATGTTGCATTATTAGTGCCTCCACTGTTGCAATATAGAAATAGGTCACGCATATATATATTAATAATTTATTCACTATGTTTGGATTGATATATATAATTTTCTTGTGTCTATCATGTGCGTTGATTTATATCCATTATGTTATTTTGCTCATGTTTATTATGTACATGATGGGTGCTGCTCCATATTCATTATGCCGTTCGCTCCCCTCAGTGTGTTCCTGTGCACTTGGTCTCCTTGGTGATGGTTGGTGTTACAGACGTGCACAGCACTGATATGCTGATGACGTCATCAATGTGTGCCCCGGCTCCCGGCCTCGATGCGGGATGCCGTTGAGACACACGCTGTTCAAATGCTGGGTGAGAGGGTATAAGGTAAGATTGATTTTTATATTTTGTATTTCCCGACGAAAATCTTTTCAATAAGATTGAAACGTTGAAAACGCTTTATGTGTCTGAGTACATTCTTTGGATATGACCTGAGTGCCGTACCTTCTGGTATGCTTATATATATATATATATATATATATATATATATATTATGGAATGCCACCGCTCGGGATCCCGGCAGTCAAAATCCTGACTCCGCTCCTGGTTCGTAAAGCTAACCTCACCCTTCCCGCGCCCTAAACCTAACCCTTTTCCCTCAGCATCCCTGACTGCATCTGTATTGGTGTATTTACCGCTGTGCATCATGCAAGCGGTTAGTAGTAGCCGCGACTGCATCCAATTTAGAATCAGGCCCATTAGGGCTGCTTCCAAAAATTTCCCGGGCTGGTTTTCCATCCCAATCCGCCCCTGGCTGTATGTAGGGCGCAAAGGACCACTTGTGGTGCCTTATAAATAAAATGTAATAATAATCTTGTTAGTCACTGTTCACTTTATCCTTGCATATCTTATTTCCATGTATTGCTTATTGCACATTGTAACCAACTTAGACACCCAACATGGCTGCCTCACCTGATACTCCATTGTGTAGAATGCACATGTCACGACTCTAGGAAAGTTGGCATCATGTGATGAATCAGACTCTGCGGGCTGAGACCATGGTAGCAGTTATTGAGGAGGTTTTAGATAGCTTTTCCTCATAGGAGAAATAATATTAGAGTTCAAGGAGATTTGAAGAATATGAGGTTTATTGAACGAATAGAGGACTGTTGTAATGATGGGTTGAATCAATACTAATAGTGCAGAATAAGAAGGTGGGCCTTGAGAATCGGTGATGAGAAGGCAGCAGCGTAGTAGGAGTAGAACGATTGGTAAACGGTATGAACTCCACGACAAGCAGGAAAATAGTCATATGATGCTGAATTTTCCTCAATAGACGGATGCAGGAATCCTGAGTCCAAGTCACCGGGGTCCACCCAGTAAGACGAGACAGGGATCCTAGGTCATATGTATATAGGTATATCCAGCTAGACTGTGATGACTTTGGCTTGCGATGAATGTTGATCTTGAGTGCACAAAGGTGCGTCGAACTGTAGATGTTGTAAACTGATATGCGTCACGGAGATATGGACGGAATACGTAGGTGTGCATCTATAGGTGCTCCGGGTTTGTACCCTGAGTAGCATCTTGAGATCTTAGAGCAAGATACGGAGATATATTTGAAGTCCAAGGCTAAACGATAACAGGAGCCAAATACTATGACTTGAGAAGACGTTGTACAGGCACTGAAAGAGCGTGCAAGAGGGGTTTATATATGCAGTGCCTGTTGCTGATTGGTGACTGGCTCCCAGCTGACTAGAGATCCAGAAATGACTGGTGGACCCAGGCTACAGCAAGATGGCCACGCCCATGAACAGAAGACTCCGCCGGCAACATAGAGGATGACATCCCACTGCACAAGGACGCCAGTCAGTGTGGAGGAGAAGACCCGCGCCCTGCGGCTGGAACGTTGCCGCGAAGATGACCGGCAGCTGCCCAGACCCATGCACCAAAGACAGGTGAGTAGCGTAGGCAACTGGGCTCTGCATTGGGACCAGGCAGCGGAGTTTCTGACAGCACAATGCTTGGTTCTGATGATTTTGCAAGGATCTTGCTCAGTAATTTTTATCTCCCCCAGTATATTTGATTATTTCCAGGCATTGCCTGTTCTGCCCAGTGTAATCCTATGTAGTGCACCTAAAGTTGCCTGTCTCACCTAGATCCTGGTCAGGATGAATAATCCGTGAAACCGATGACCCAAAATGGCTGCCACATCTTTGTATTTTATTCAAGGTTTTTGTATTTTTTGCTAATCTAAACCTCAATATTATCGGCATGATTCATTACGGAATGCTATAGAGATGGCAAACAGGTCTTCTGTGAATATATGCTAATGAATGCTATCGCAATGTCATCGCACTGCCAGCATAGAGACGCCCACTGCTTCCCACTACCTCTATCTCACATCCGTAATACCTTGCAGTCCTGCATATACATCGGAAACATCGAGTAACACTGAGACCTCACGTACAATGACAGCAGCCTAGACCTTACTTAGAAATTGCTAACCTCATTGCACGCAGTAAGTACTCAAGCTACGTATGCCATCACAGTAGCTAATTTAGGCACGCCCAAGTAATGGTGTTCAAACAGACAGGCACGCTTGTGTTTCTCCAACCACTTCCCCATCACCACCCCCAAATGCTGACTACCCATCACTCACTCTACGATGGCTTACCGTGCTCTACATAATCGCAGTGTAGCTTTTGCGCACTGCAATGCATACGCATGTGCAGTACGCAACAATTGGCAAACTGCGTTTGCTGTTGCAGTTGCGATCCATAATGAATCAGGCCCTATGTTCATAGTTGATGTATATTTTGCAACCTCTGTATTAAGTCAATACTATCTGTTAAGTGCCTTGAGTCCTATTGTAGAAAAGCAATATATATATATATATATATATATATATATATATAAATAAATTGAGCAGCAACGACGGCGATAATAGATTGGGCTGGTTAATGCTAATTCTGGGGGACGAACACAGTGTGGAGTTTCCCATAAAAGCTCTAACCAGCACCGGATGATATAATGTAAAATAAAAAACAGAGCTGCAACTAGGGTCTTTGGCGTCCACGGCAAAATGAAAAATGGTACCCCCCCAACTGTGTACCACATACTCCAAAAATGGGCATGGCCACATGTCACAAGGAGCATGGCCACTGAAAATGGAGGCGTGTCAACATGACATGCCTCCGTTTCTTGTCACTCTGGGAACATTCCATTCCATATGCAATATAGTGGTTTCTCAAAATGGGAAACCTCTGAAGAACTCTATCTTCTCTGGGCAGATGGTGTCTTCAGTCGACATTCACTATTCATGTAGGATATCATGGTCCAGAAGATGCCTGTTTGTGTAGGAATATTACTATGGTCATCATCATACAACAGCGGATCAACCAGACTCGTGCACCCTGTTGTGTCTCTCAGCCACACCATCATCTCCCCCTGTGTCTCTCAGCCACACCATCATCTCCCTGCTTCATCTCCTCCCTGCATCTTCTCTCAGCCACACCATCATCTCCTCCCTGCATCATCTCCCCCCTGTGTCTCTCAGCCACACCATCATCTCTCCACTGCGTTATCTTTCAGCCACACCATCATCTCCCCACTGTGTCATCTCAGCCACACCATCCTCTCCCCTCTGCGTTGTCTCTCAGCCACACCATCCTCTTCCCTCTGCGTTGTCTCTCAGCCACACCATCATCTCCCCGTGTCTCTCTGTCACACCATCATCTCCCCTGTGCGTCTCTCTGCCATACCATCACATTACGTCTGCGTCTCTCACCATCCCCCTTCACTCTGTGTCTCTCACCATCCCCCTTCACTCTCTGTCTCTCAGCCCCCCCTCACTCTGTACCTCTCAGTCTCCCCCTCCCTTCACTCTGTGACAACCAGCCTCCCCCCTTCATTCTGTGTTTCTCTGTGCCCCCCCTTATTTCTGAGCCTCTCTGTGCCCCACCCCTTCATTCTGAGTCTCTGTGAGCCCCTTCCTCCTCAATCTATGCCTCTCGGTGTCCCCCCTCCCTTCTTTCTCTCTCTCTGTGTTCCCCCTCCCCCAGTAACTGCCAGCCGCCCTCACCCCTGCCTTCTGTCTGGATTAGCCGCAGACAGTGAGAACAGGCAGGCGCTGGAGATATTTTTCCTGGCAGGACAGGGGGCATGACATCACGTGAGGTTGGCATCCTGTTCCCGTCAGGAAGGTGGGAGGTGCAGTCATGCACCATGGGCCTTGCTTGGTGGCGAATCTGTGGCGACTGGTACGGTATGCTGCCCTGGCCGGCGGCGCCCCCCTCTGCTGGGCTTTCCACTGAAAAAAAGTACCATAAAAAAAGTTCTTTGTTTAAAATAAATTCTCCCCCTATCCATCATTCATCACTTTATTAACCATCTAATTCCAAAGGGATCCTCATCTTCTTTTCAAGTATATCAAGTGACTATAGGCCTGATTCATTACGGATCGCAACTGCGAATGCAATAGCGATTACGCATGCAGTCTCAATGCTATAGTATGTTAATCTCAGCACAACATAAGGACACCCACTTTACCTTATACACATCAGTAATGTTTTGCAAGACTGCAAAACCATCGGTACACTTGAGTACCATTGCAGATGCACGCACACTTGCACAAGGCCTAACCTTTCTCTGAAATTGCTAACTTCATTGCACGATATGAAACCTCAGGCTGCGTAGGGCATCGCCATGGATAATTTATGCACACCCCTGAAATGGCAGTGAAAGGCACTGGCACGCCTGCGTTTCGCTGAAAACCCCCACGTCACCACCCAGAAATGGTGCTTCCTGTCAATCACTCTGCGATAGGTCTGCGTAGTCACTGCGATTGCAGTCCCGATCACAGTGGCCATTTGTGCACACGCACTGCGATGCATGCGCAGAACACAACAATTGGCCAATTGTGTGCGTATTAGCAACTGCAATCCATATTGAATCAGGTCCTATGTCACTAGACAGCATTGGACTTTTTTTAAATTAACCTGTGATGGGAGAAGCTCCAGTGCTTGTAACACTGGGCCCTTTTTCTCTTGGGCAAGTTTGTGTGGGGACATTTTTTCTTTTTTTTAAGTACGATACCCTAAGAAACAATTTGAGGCTGTGACAGGTCCCATTATAACAGGAGCATCCCACCCTTGAAGTGTGATGAGTTAAGGTGCCCATACACGGTGCGATAAAGCAGTCGTTCCACTGGATTGGTACGATTTGGCTGCTCTAGCGTATCGTGTATGGGCATGATATCGGACAGAGCGCGCAGCCATGGGGTCGTACATCGCACCCCCAAATATTACTGCAGGTTCAGTTGTTCAGGGGATGCGATGTGCGATCCCATGCAGCGCTATGAGGGTGGGGGAAGGGGAGCTGGCATATCCAGCGGTCGGCCACCTGATCGCACCGTGTGTGTGGACCGCTCAATATATCGGATGTCGGATCCCCCGTAGCGTCACATGGTGCATATCACACCGTGTATGGCCAGCATTACACAACCAGAATATTACTACCAGGATTTACAGACACTCTTATAAAAGATATTTTTGGGGGTGACAATAATAAACAAAAATTACAGATACATGTAATAGAAATATAGTTATTTATAACAGTGCAGCAGGAAATCCTCCTGTGAAACAGTAGAGCTGTCCAGCACTTGATCTGCTCAGCTGTTACATGCAAATCACAAGACTTGAGTTAATTTCCATGGCAACTGTGGAATGTAATAGGTGTATTGCCAAAATGTCTTTTTGCATCTGATTATGCATATAAAAATAACAGATAAAGGCAAGCATTCTGCAAAACAGCTATTATTTATGCTCTTTAAAAAATTTTAAAAAAGCAAAGGAGATGAGCTATATTTCTCATTTCATTTTCTACAAAATTCAAATTCTTGGGTAAAACAATGAATTTGATTATGGAGGTAGTCTTTTAAGGATAGAAAAATAGCATTGGAGTGAGTGGCTGGAGATGGAATCTGCAGGAAAGTAATATGAATGCAATGAAAGAATGAAGATGAATTAAAGGAAGAAAAATAGACATGTATGATGCTATTAGCACAATACTTTTAAGTTAAGAGAACACAAGATATAGTCCAAAAAATAGAAACAAATCAAATAAATTTGTATTGTCCTCCTGTTATGCAGAGATATTTTGTATTTTTAATTTACATTTTGCATAATTTCTGTGAAGTATTTGAATAAACAGGATTGTAGTGGTCAGCCATTTTTAAAGTTTGATACTTTATTTTTTTGTACAGGATGAGTTTCCCATATCCAAATATTCCGAAATATGGAATATTACGAAACACAGAATTTTTTGGGCGTGACTGAGTTAGTGACACTTTTGCTTTCTGATGATTCAGTGTACACAAACATTGTTTAATGCACAAAATTATTAAAAAATTATTTAAAATATTGTATAAAATCATCTTCAGGCTGTGTGTATAAGGTATATATGAAACAAATTAATTTTGTGTATGTACACAAATTCTGTTCGATGCACAGAATTATTAAAACTATTGTACAAAATTACCTTCAGGCTGTTTATATAAGGTGTATATAATACATAAATGCATTCTGTACTTAGACTTGGGTCCCATTCCCTAAGGTATCTCATTATGTTATGCAAATTTTCCAAAATACAGAAAAAAATCCAATATCCAAAATACTTCTGATCCCACGCATTTTGGATATGGGAGACTCAACTTGTACCACAATATTTCACAATGCTGACAGGAAAATTCTATACGTATTTACAAGATAACCTGAAAACAGTAGATACGATAGATATAATGTAGATATTCTATTTCTGGGCATTGAGATAACTATTAGATATGTTTGTGGATTGTCTGTCTATATACAGCAACCACCATGTATGTTCTCTTTAACTTTGCTTTCAGTAGGCCTGGTACTACAATCAGAGACAGTAGGGGCCACAACGGGACTGGCAATCGGGCACTTCTGGCAACTGCCGATCTGGATGCCTGAAGGCCTGGCAGAGGAACTCCCTGCGCTCTGCTAGGCCAGCATGTTGAGATGCAGTGTGCCATGAAGCCACATACCTGTGACTCAAAGCACTCCCCCGTGACACATAGCCACACCCCTTTTTTCATGCACGTGCACAAAGAATGGCAGAACCGATTCTTGGCCCCAGTCTGTCCCTGGTAGGAGCTATAGGTGCAATGGGACAAAGGTGGACGTGGCATGTGGAAAAAGCAAAGGGAGCAATCAAGAATGGGAGTGTGGAATGACATGCAGGGCTGTCAATAGTTCTGCCGGGCCACGGTACTGGGAAGGGGTGTGGTCAACATGAGGAGGTGTGGCCAGACTCTCTCTTTACAAAAAATAAAAAATATAATATATTCACGGATGCACGCGTCACATAGAAGGATGCCGGTGTCCAAGGTGGGGGGCACTGGTGTCTGGGGGTGGGCAGGTGAGTGTGATTGCTCCCCCGGCACACCATGCAGAAAGAGAGAGGACTGACTGCTGCTGCAGCAGTAGCCTCTCTCCCTTGCCCAGCATGCAACGTGTGTGCTGAGCTGGGGAGAGAGGCTGCTGCAGCAGCAGTAAGTTCTGTCTCTCCCTGTCAGAAGCACCAGGGGCAGAGGAGGCTGCAGGACGTGGGCCCTTCCAACAGACCCAGTCCCGATACAGAGTACCCACTCCCCCCCCCTCTCGCCACCCCTGATGATATGTTGACAGTCATAAAGATGATATTAATCATGTCGACAAGTCCATAATGTTGACACTGAACATGTCAATATTCATCATATAGACAGAGATGAAATGTTGACATGTTATAATGTAGACATATCGTCCCTGGTGGCCTAGTTGTGACTTTAACATGGGCTCATGGGTTTAACATGGCCCATGGGAGGGATTCAAGAGGGAGTGTCCCGAAAAGAAGCCCATGGGTTTCTATTGGGTAATGCCACCTGAAGGTGGCAAATAATGGGCAACAGCATGTCTTTGGAGATGTTAAGGAAGCAAAAAGGTTTACGGACTATTTGATAGGAGCAATATAACAGTAACACTAGGAAGATATACAGGTAATGGACTCTACATAATAGAGTAAAAATAGGATTTATTATGTGTATGTTTGTGTTGTTTTTGATGATAGTAATAAAAAGAAAAATGCGAAGAAAAGTTTTAAACATAGATAAGCATCAAGAGGAAAAAGTGGAAAAAATTAGATCTTGGTATAGTGAAAAGAGAGAAATAGAGGTAAATATGTGTAGAGAGAAGTTGGTATGCAATGTCAAAGGGATTGGAGAGACAAAATGTGGTTGATTCTCTAAGAGAGGGGAATGTGGAGGAGGAAGGAGAGATATAGTTTTAAATAAAACAATAAAGATGAGATGTCAGGAAGGGGAGGGGTAGATAATATAGATCCAGCTTCTAAGATTCGTATATTATCATGGAATGTTGAAGGGCTTAATACACCTATCAAAAGAAAAAAAGTGGTTAACCATCTAAAAAAAACTTAAATCATATATAGCTTATATACAAGAGACCCACTGGTAGATTGAAAATACAAAGGGTCTAAAGGCTAACTGGATAGGGGCGTGTGTAACTGATTCTTATGATAGAAAGGCAAGAGGAGTAGCAATACTATTTAATAAAAACCATGTTTATATTATAGAACATAAAATAACAGGCCTGTGGGGAAGATATCTGTTATTAGATCTTAGTATAGGTAAAGAGAAATTACATTAGTAAATATATATGCACCAAATTAACCTAACCATGAATTCTTTTTATCAATTTCCCAACTGTTAATACAGTGTGAGACTCCAAACTTAATAATAGGTGGAGATTTTAACTGTGTAGACAATTTAGAGATAGTTAAATCCAATTTAACAAAGATTAGAAGCTCCAAAAAGAAGGAGAATATCTTAATGATCAAAAATTATCACTCACTGGTAGACCCATGGAGAGTATTTAATTCTAATGATAGAAAATACACTTTCTATCTCAGGATGCGGCCTGGGATTGGCCGCTACTCACCTCCACGCCGGAGTCCTTGGGCTTAGGTGTTCAGTCACTGGGAGTGGAGGTGAGTGGTGTCTGCGTATTCTCCCAGGGGTTTGCTTGGGTTTTCGTGCGTATGTCCTGGTTTCTGAGGTGCTGGGCACAGGCGCAGCCATGTTTGTCCATATCACCTGACTAATCAGGTAGTACTGTGGTCACTCAGCTGATCCTCTGATCCAATGACCAGCTACCCAGGGGTATTTAAGTCTGACTCCAGAAACAGGTAAATGCCGTTCAATTTTGCTGTTCCAGTGACTGTGAGACTCACCAGTGTTGCTTCAGCCTATTCACAGTTTTCCAGGGTTACCTGTATTAGTTTCCATGCTAATTCTCAGTCTCAGACTTTAGTTCTCTCTCAGAAGTCCAGTGTTTTATGTTATTTTTCCTGTGTGTCTTGTAGTGTGCTGCTAGCTCTACTGCAACTTCCCTGTGTTACTGAGTTGTCAGGTTTCCTGCTAATTTCTAGTTAGTTCTCAGCTGGATCTATAGCAATCCCCAGTACATGTCTATGTCCACTTCTCTCTGTGTCTCTCTGCAAATCAGCACCTGAATCTGTAGCAATTCCCAATACATTTCCCTGTGTTCTCAAGCAAGCCTGCGACTAGGATCTCTTCATTCTCAAGTTCATTTCCACTGTTCTCAATATTCCGTTCATCACCAGTGTTCAAGTATTTACTTCATCACCAGTGTTCAAGTATTCTGTTCATCACCAGTGTTCAAGTATTTAATCTCCAGTGTTCAAGTGTTCAGTGCATTTCCAGTCTTCAAGTATTCTGTGCATCTCCAGTGTTTAAGTATTTAGTTCATCACCAGTGTTCAAGTATTGTGTTCATCACCAGTGTTCAAGTATTTAGTTCATCAGCAGTGTTCAAGTATTCTGTTCATCACCAGTGTTCAAGTATTTAGTTCATCATCAGTGTTCAAGTGTTCAGTGCATCTACAGTCTTCAAGTATTCTGTTCATCACCAGTGTTCAAGTATTCCGTTCACCACCAGTGTTCAAGTATTTAGTTCATCATCAGTGTTCAACTGTTCAGTGCATCTACAGTCTTCAAGTATTCTGTGCATCTCCAGTGTTCAAGTATTTAGTTCATCTTCAATATTCAAGTATCCAGCTCAACTCCAGTATTCCAGTATTAGCTTATACTACTAATTGAATCTAGTTCCGATCTTTCTGCAATTCCCAGCTACCTGTCCAGAGGGCCTTAACGTGCCCACTTGGTGCAGCAAAACTCAAATCCCATATGGAGGGGTCACTGGTAAAGACCACCAAGTGGGTTAGACTCCACGCCTCTGGGCAGGTCTAGCCAAACCTGGGTTTGGCCGGCAATAGGGAGACCTAGCTGTCACTCACCATCTTGTTTCCTAGTCAACCTACCCCCTGGCTTCTTCTCAATGGTTCGTGACATTCTATTCACATCCAAATAAATCATTTTCTAGAATTGATTACTTGTTGGTTTCAGATATTCTGTTTAGTAGGGTCAAGGAAGTGGAACTTCTGGAAATAATAATATCTGACCATGCTCCAATATTGATAACCTTACCAGTACGAATTTCAAAATTGGGAACACCCAAGTGGTGGTTCCCATCATATTTGAAACAATCTGAAGAATTAAAAAAAATTTAATCTTAAAATGGGAAGATTATGTGAGAGATAACATAGAATATATTAATAATAATGTAGTGTTTTGGGAAGCAGCTGAAGCTGTTATAAGAGGGCATATTATTTCCTATAGAATCAAGCAAAAGAAACAATTTAATGCCAAATATAAGGAGCTTCACCTAAGATTGTCCCACACTTTTCGAAAGTTCACCTGCCAACCCACTGATTCTAATTGGTATTTATACACAGCATCACAACAAATATTAGAATCATTTTTGTTATCACAAGCTCAAAATCAGATAGATTATAATAAGAATAAGTTCTGCATGTGTGGGGGGGAACTGGTAGGATATTAGCTAATATGACTAAAACTTTAAATAAGAAACCTTTGGATGGTAGCGGTTAGAGACCCAGAATCAAGAATAATACATAATGAGACATCAAAGATTATGTCAGCTTTTTATAGGTATTATGAATCACTATATAAAAAAATACCTATGCATGATCAATCACAGGATTTGTTTTTGCATAATGCACAATTGCCGAAGCTCTCTAGGGGGAATTCAAATGTTTAGCTGGCGGCTTGTTTTTTTAGACACCCAACAGAGCAATTCAATTGTTGCTCTGTTGAGGCATGATAGCCACCAGTGCCGGCATTTCTACACGCATTCAGGAATGCATTAGCAGAAATGTGTCTAAAACACCCTGTATTGGGCGCACTAACAGCAGTTAGCACGCCCTAATCAGGAATTAAGACAGATTAGCCGTTTTACATGAATAAACCTAGTCTTTTAGGTGGCGAAGAGGGCGATAATTAATTAGCACCCAGAACAATTGAATAGCAATATGGGCTCTCATTAATTATCATGCCCAAAAAAACAATTGAATCGCCCCCTCTGAGTTACAAAGAGAAATCCTTAACTCTGATATTACAGTAAGAGAGGTGATAGTGGCATTATATAATAATAAGTCCCTAGGACAGATGGATACAGTGCTCAGTTTTATAAGATCTTGGAACCTCAGCTGATACCATATCTTACTAAACTTTTCCATAGGATACAGAAGGGAAATATTCAAAATCCACAATTTTAATGAAGCATATACAACACTTATTTTAAAACAAGGGAAACCAATGGTAGAAGTTACATCATATCAACCAATTACATTGTTAAATCAAGATTTTAAAATATTAGCAAAGGTGTTAGCCAATAGGATACAAAAGATAATACCTTCTTAACTATACACCAATTAAGATTTACTCAGAATCATTTTTCAGTAAAAGGGGTTAGGATGGCAATAACGGCAATAATAGCATCAAAGGGAATGCCAGTCTCTAAAATACCAAAGCCTAGATGCAGAAAAGGCATTCGATAAAGTATCTTTGAGCCATATACAAAAAATCTTTGAACTCAGAAAGCTTGGGTATATGTGTTCACAGTTTATTACAATTATTTACACAACACCAAAAACATTGTTGATTACACATGTCAGCGATGAAAAAGCTTTTTTAACGAAATTATGTGATACTTATAGATTTTTGGCTTCTGAACATGAAAATTACTCACAATTTTGCATATCACATCACGTTTTTCTGCAAAATGTGTATTTATGAATGTCATTTTTTTCATATTCTTTAAAGTAATAAATGTATTCTGCCTACATTTATTATAAAACATTGTCTTAAATTAATTCAGTCGGTAGTATAGAATGTTGCAATTCAGTTCACTGAAACTGGCCAAAAGAATGGGATATTAAATAAATCAGAGTACAAATATATTTGGCAGGAACACCCGATTTTACCAGTATTGTACCACCTGCCCAAAATACACAAAAATTTGGAATGCCCTGCCCACTAGGGAGGCCAATTGTGTCTGGAATAGGCTACCTAACTACCAATCTTTCAGGTTATATAGATAGTTTTCTACAGCCCCTGGTAATCAAACAACGGAGCTACCTAAATGACTCCACACAATTATTACGTGAACTGGATAAAATTGAATGGAAAGAGTCCTTTTTACTAGCAACCTGTGATGTTAAATCTCTATACACATGTATAGAACATGACAAAGGATGCTACAATGTGAAGAGAATAATGGAGGATAGCTCAGGTTTAGATGCAGCTCAAATTGATTTCATCATGGAAGGAGTTAGTTTTATTTTAAAACACAATTTCTTCTGGTTTAAGAACAACTTCTATCTGCAAAAAAGGGGGACTGAAATGGGAATGAAGTTTGCACCCTCTTATGCAAACCTTTTTTTAGCCCATTAGGAAAATGAAAACATCTGGACAAATAATAAATATTCTGCAAACCTAAGACTATGGGCACATTATATAGATGATATCATAATTGTATGGGATGGAAAAAAAGATTTGGAAACCTTTATATTAGAAATAAATAAGAACAGTTTGAATTTGGAATTGACAAGTGAGATGAGCAATGAAGAACTCAACTTTTTAGATTTGACAATTTTTATAGAGAAAAATAAAATTGAAACAAAAACTTATGTTAAAACTGTGGATTGCAATAATTATTTAAATGCCACTAGTAATCACCATAAACATTGGATTGCCAACATACCCCAGGGACAATTCAGAAGAATTCAACGTAACTGCTCGAAAAAAGAGGACTATAAGAAACAATCAAGTATCCTTCTAAAAAAATTCAAAGAGAAAAGTTATGATGAAGAAAAGCTCAAGACTGATTGAGAAAAAGTTGAACAACTCAATAGAGATCTTATAACTTATAGAGAAAAGGTTGATAAACAACAAGAAAATATCCTATTTATATCGGACTTTTTGGGACGAAGTACTCTATTGGAGAAGAGCATTAGAGCACACTGGCATATCCTGTTGACAGATAAGGAACTAAAAACAATTTTACCCACTAAACCAAAATTGGTCTATAGAAGAGCTCCCACTATTGTCTCTCACCTTGTGTGAAGCCACTATCAGGAAGAGAAAAAGATAGAGAATGCTCTCTCCTGGCTACCAGAAAAGACACCTGGTTTCAAGAAATGTGGTATATGTATAGTATATCGGAAAACAAAAACCAACACTAAACTAATCAAAAAAATATTCTCTACAAGCAATGGAACAGAATACACAAAAAAAGAGAGCATTACATGTCATTCAAAAGGAATAATATACATGATCCAATGCCCATGCGGCCTGCAATACATTGGGAAGATAATTCGAAAATTATCAGTAAGAATTAATGAACATCTGTGCAATATAAAAAAATCAGAAAGAAAATCACAGTATTCCAACTCATTTCAAGGAAAAAGAGTGATCCATCTTGTCTTGACTTTACAGGATTGAAAATGATGAAGATTCCTTGGAGAGGAGGAAACTTCAATGATTTACTAATAAAGGAGGAAACTAAAACTATCTATGAATTGGGAACCCTTTCTCCTAAAGGGCTAAATATTGATTTTGAGGTTGTACCATTTCTTAAATATATTTCTGCCCCTCCGCCCCATTTTTTATTTTATTTTATTTATTTATCTACTTCCTTTTCTCCTAATACAATCCCAATATACTCCTATTATTACTAATTATTACTAATTTTCATATATAACAATTTTTTTTATATATATTTTATATATATATATATATATATTCTTATATATTTTCACTTGTCTCTTAAAGGTTGATATTTACTGTTTTAAAACAGCATCTTGTCTATTGCATTATATCAATGTATTTTAACTACATTTAGATTTCTTATTTTATATTATTGAAGGCATTTGCGAAGTCTACACTATTTCTATTTATTATTTTAAATTATATATATATATATATATATATATGTTTCAGGTATTAATACCTTCAAAAACTGAGCTGCCTAAGCTCTAGCTTGATTTTCAATTGATATATTAATACTATCACTAAAAGTAACATTAGTATATTTTTTTTTATATATACTCCTTATTGTCAAATATATGTGTATTGTCTTTATGTATATATGTATTACTGTTTCATGTCCACAGCCCTTTGTTCCGAAGCAAAATTACCTTTTTTAACTGACAGTGGATAATTGAAAAATTAAGTATCAATTAACTCCTTTTAAAAGTAAGTGTGTGTGGATAGATTGTATCCCTTATCTAGCCTGAAGAAGCCCACCTTGGTGGGTGAAATGCATTGCATTCTGGGACCTCTGGAACACTGACCAACCTGGTGAACCAAGTTTTGTCAGAAGTCTGCCGGCAGAGGCTACACTGTTTCACATTATCCAGCATTAACCAGCACAGACTTCCTTCACTGCGCTCGTGAGCATGACAGAGAGCGCTCCCCCACATCTTGCTGACTGAGGCTACATCGAGGATTGGGTCCCATGTAGTGAGAGGGATAGAAAAGGAAGCCTATTGCGAGCTTGCTGCACCGTGTGAGTAAAACGCTGACCAGCGTATCACTCGTTATCCTACTGATGCTACAATTTTCAATCTGACATATCACTTTTGATACTGCAACCTGCTTAAACCAAACAGAATGTTGTTGGACTATGAATGACTTTTAGTTCCTACATGCGGTGACTTCACCTTCAAGCATCGTAGGACTAATAAGGAGATCCTATTAACCAGGTTTTTTTTTTACTGCGCAAACTTGCTGTGGAGCAAGGAGACCTATACATTTGTCCTCTGCAATTGTGCATCTGGTATTGGGCCAATCAAATAATTTTTGTATGTTTATGTATGTCCTGTCTGTTTGTCCCAGCTCATTTCATGTTGTATACCGGTATTAGGTTTTATTGAACACAATAAAGACTGTCTTGCTCTAGAGTGGTTTTTATTGTGATATTATATGCACGCACGAACCAACCAAAGATTGGATATTAGTCTTGATATTATTGTTCATTTTGGAATTTTTACAATAAAAATTTATTGATTTCATTAGTTTATCTCCTTCTTTAACCCTATACAATCACCAATTCCCTCCTGACTTTCCCCAAGGTGAGCGCTGGTTCTTTCTCCCTTACATTGTGCCAGAAGTGGGTCAGGTAGCCACACATTTCCAGCAGCCCCCCCTCCCCCTCCTATACTTCCCCCCCCCTCCCCCCTCTATATTGTGGTTTGAAGATCTTTTGGATAGTGCAGTCCCTTTTTTTATAAGCAATTCAGTTCTCATCATAAAACCTCCCCCACCCAGTGCCAGATTATGGTCCACATGGGCCTGGAGCTGAAATTTACAAAGGGTCTAAACCCCATACTGTCTAAAGGAACATTGCACACACACAACATCTACAACTACAAGGTGAGCTGGCGAAGGTGGAACCAAATGCAACAGATGCAACACAATTTTACCCTATGCTGGCCCAATTTAATCCCTGCCTACCACCACATACACACACACAGTACACACTACACACACACACACACACACGGTTCCACCAAGACATTAAAGATGTAGAAAGAAGATACCAGGGATGTTGGGATGTCAGCATGATGGCTGACTACTGCTGGATGATACACAGAGATAACACAGAAAAAGCTTATAAGCGAAAAGCGACAAAACAAAGTTTGAAGACAAAAAACAAGATATTAACAATTTTTTTCAATAATATTGGTTTTGTTTCTATTATTGTTTGATTTTATTGTTATTGTATTATGTAATTAAGACAAAAACACAGTGATATCATCTACACTTCTTCATCAATAAATATGTCAAAAACAATTAAACTTCTTGTTATTTCTTAAAAATTTATGTAACCCCTTATAGGTAAATGTAATGTGGTATTTTTTTAATATACTATTTCATGATGTACACAGGAGTATAATTAAAGAATATAAAGAATATAAAAGTATTATTAAAAAAGATTTCAATACCTTAAATTTCGCAGACCTGTGTTAGTAATGACACAATTAATCCAGCACTATTAATAGGTACAAGACAGAGGTGTCCACTATCACCTTTATTATTTAATTTAGCACTTGATCCACTGCTTGGCACATTTCACAGAACACACTACAAATTCACAGAGATAAAAAAAACAAAATGGTTGGGAGGTCCGACATTAAATTGGATGAACTCTTTGATAAAATATTTGGGTGTTCAAATTCCAAAAGATATTGGTAGATTGTATGAGCTTAATATAGGACCATTAATTAAGGAAAGTAGGATGAATATACAGAGATGTTACCGCTCACATATATGGGAAGAGCGAATTTGATAAAGATGATAATCTTCCAGAGAATACTGTATCCTATACAATTTCTACCAGTATTACTATCAAAAAAGATGAGAACATTTTAGAGGGAGAATTTAGAAGATTCATTTGGAATAATAAATAACCCCAAATAGCTCTAATTAAGTTACAACAAAAATTATCAGAAGGAGGAATAATTTTCCCCAATATAAGAAGATATAACTTGGCTAGTAATAAGAGATTTATGAGGGATTGGATACACAATAAAGATAATTATGCTAATAGCACATTAGAGCAAACATTTTTGGGAAAGGAGTTATTAATATAATTTCTCCACTCCTTAAGATCCGAATTAACAGTAAAGTTTCGGGGGTCTATTTACTAAGCAGTGTTAGGAGACAGAGTGAAAATCAGCTCCCAACTGTCATTTTTCAAACACAGCCTGTGAGATGACAGTTGGGAGCTGATTGGCTGGCACCTTATCACTTTCTTATCACTTTTCACTCTGTCTCCTAACACTGCTTCTTAAATAGACCCCTCAGAATAATCCATTATTAATGACGGGATGGGAAACATAGAGAAATATAAGGTAACAACAAAGTCTAAATAGTAGATACACATTACACTTGCAATTTATTAAAAATAATTCATTTCAAAGAAGAGAGGCCAGGGCCAGCTCGAGGAAGAGCCGTGATTTGTGCAGATAGGAACTCCGATGCCCCATTACCCTGCGCCCGAAAAGGGGGAGAGGCCTAATTAACATAAGTCATGCTACTAAATGATGCTATTTGGAGGCGTGCCCGTACAGCACACCTTCCATTTAATGTCAGGTTGGGGGTGAGCCCAGCACTCCTTAAGTAACTGGGCTTTCCCCAGTCCTCTCCCTGCACTGAATGGTTGCCGCACGGCATCCATTCCTCTTCTCCGGGGCCGGATTTGTGGCGGTGGGGGTGCTCAACCTCCCGACCACTGGCAGGACATTTCGGCCCGCGGGTGGAACACTGGGGCAGTGCCCACTGAAATCAAGATGGTTGGGAGGAGTGCGCCCCTGTTCGACCACACTGATTGAACGTGCTTATAGCCGGCCCTGGGAGAGGTGATAAGTCCTTATGTGAGATGGAGGAGACAAGGGCCCTCATTCAGAGCCACTCGCAAACAGCAGTACGCTCGTTGCGTTCCGATGTTGACTAACCGCGCATGCGTCGGTGTTACACTGCGCATGTGCGTACGGCAGATTGCGAGCTTTTTTTCTCTCGTTCCTAAAATAGCGTACAGGAAGTGACATGTCAAATGTGATTGACAGAACAGGGCGTTTTTGGGTGTTGACGGGGGTGGAGATGGAAAAACGCAGGCGTGGCGAGGCGTTTTTGGGGCGTACATACATTAGTAGATGCGAACGTCAAATGTGTTCGGACCGTCACATACGTCACTGGAACATCCTCTTTCCCTTCAAAATGCTCGCACAGTTTGGGGTCTGGATTACTCGACCACATTGGCGATGGCCTTCTCCTCCGTCCCGGGACTCCATGATGTTGCAGCGATTAATCGCGGGTGGTCACAAAAACAATTAGTGTTGTATTGAAAACCGGCTTGGTATGTGTTTGGAAAGCAGTTTATTGGGATAGCACAAAACCGTACGCAGGTGGAAATCATACCTGCTAATGTCAGGATTACACAATCAATTGGCGTACATTTTTTGTGGGGTTTTTTTACCTCAATTTGTTGTTTCTGGCCTATTGTGACAATAATGTCATCATGTTTTAATTAGCTCCCCTTTTTTTTTTTAATGTGGAATTTGCATCGTTATGTGAATTTTTAAACGTTCCTTCAAGAGGCCTTTTTTTTATACAAATGAAATGGTTTTTTGTGTCCTTTTTTGCCTTTATGGCCAGGATTAAATGTAACCCATTTGTACAATAATGTCACAATACAATGTCAGATTTTTAACATAAATTTATTGTTTAAACACAAACCAATTGGCATAATTTTTTTTTTTTTTTTTTATGCCAAAGATACTTTTTCTCAAAAATAAATAATCAATAACTGATAACATAAACGTACAAAAATAACTTAAAAACATTTCACAAGAAAGGAGAGGGAAGTTTTGACCAGAAAGGAATATGAGCCAAGCACAGAAGGAGTGTGGGAAAAGTCGCCATTGCTGTCACCGTTTTTTCGCCCGTTTGGATGGGGGAGGGTGGGCGCCAGACCGGGTCCGGGATGCCATCGGGCTGGCCTGTCCAGAGGCAGATGTTGTGGCCTCTGGACTAGGCACAGGGCTAGGCACATTTGGAGGATTGGCTGATGTTGTGCCAGAGGTGGAGGATCCTGATGTTCCGGCAGGAAGGGAGGTCGGCTCCACCATGTGCTGGCGAACGAGCTGCTCCAGGGCATCGGCGATGCGGATGTTGGCCCTGGTATTTTCCGCCAGGGCCTGACCAATGGTCACGTTGGCCGCAGCATTTTGCTCCAGGGCCTCAGTCACCCGTATCAGACTGGCGTCCATCCTCTGCAGAATCTCCGTATGGAAATCCGATTTGAAATTGAGTTCTGTGAGGAGGCCCACTGCCTGCGAGGGGGCACGCCCTGGACTGGCTTCTGCAGGGTCCTCAGCCGGATGTACTGGTTCCTCCCCTGCAGAGCCAGCAGAAATTCTGCGGCCAAGGCTTCCCTCTGGAGCAGACTCATCCGCCTGTGTCTCTGTTTGAAAAATGAGAAAAGAGTCACATTAGAATCTACATATTGGCACAATAGCATTTCAGAGTTGGTGACATCACAATACTTACCTGGCCCAACATGAGGAGCCGCAAAGTCTGGCATGTCCGTATCCATGTTGGACACGCCAAACACCTCCACAGGCTGCACACACCCCTGTGCCAGCTCTTCTAAATCCGTCAACTCCAATGACACAGGGGTGGGACCCCCACCTGTCCCCCTTGCATGCCTAGCCCTGTCCGCGAGTTTTTGCTTTAGGCGATATTTGAAGTCGCCCCATCTGTGGGGAAAAATGGAAGCCATTATCCTTTGGTTTAAAATGGGGTTTGTTTTTAGGGGGGGCAAGGGTTTACTTACCGCCGTTTGACATCCCGGGCTAGACGGACATAATCACCCACTCTATTGACAGCAACGGCTACCTCTTCCCACATTCTCCACTTCTGGCTTAGACTCATATTCCTGTCTGCCTGTGGCAGGATGTCCACACACTTCTGGATCAAAACCTCCATCTCCTTTCTTGTGAAATGTGGCTGCCTTTTTTTTTTGCCCGCTTTGGCCGGAATACTGGGCCCAGCAGCCTCTTCCATGTCATCCTCCTCACCTATTTGTGTAAATTTACAGAATTCACAAAATCACAACTTGCCTAATCTTATGTTTCAAATTAATCGTTGATAGAAAATGCATGAAAGACTTACCGCCTGACTCTTGTGCATTTTTTCCCTGTTCTGTCGCCATGTCTGCGGTCCAAACAAGAAATACACCAGAATTTGAATGTGTTTTCGTGACGTATTTATACATGCGTCCTTATTTTGCGGCCGCATCATTGATTGTGCGGCCCTATGATCCCTCCTTAATTTGTGCGGGAAACGAAACACTATTTATGGCTTGGTGTGTCTCAAGTCGAGGTGGCGTTTTTGGATTGTTGGAGGTTATCTTGGCTGGAGTTTATTGATTGCGTAGAAAGGAGTTGGAGGTTGTAGATTCGTTTGTTGGTTAGATTTGCGGTTTTTTTTCCGTTATCTTTGTTGGTTTATATTTTTGGGACCTCGTTTGTTGATTTGGTAAGTTTTGTGAAGTCTAACTTTTGTTCAATTGTTGTTTCATTGTGTTTCGTATATTTTGTAATTTTTGGATCTATAATTTCTTCTCTTTTAGATTTTGTTTATTTTCGACCCCAAAGACCTTTTGATTTTGCATCTTAGATATTTGCTCTTGGTAAGTCCATTTTTTATCTTGTATTACCGAACTAATTAGCAAATTTTTAGTAGTTACTCTTGTGACTTGTATTAGCGAACTAATTAGCGCATTTTTAGTAGTTACTCTTGTGACTTGTATTAGCGAACTAATTAGCGCATTTTTAGTAGTTACTCTTGTGACTTGTATTAGCGAACTAATTAGCGCATTTTTAGTAGTTACTCTTGTGACTTGTATTAGCAAACTAATTAGCGCATTTTTAGTAGTTACTCTTGTGACTTGTATTAGCAAACTAATTAGCGAATTTTTAGTAGTTACTCTTGTGACTTGTATTAGCGAACTAATTAGCGAATTTTAAACAGCTTAATAATCATTCTAACTTTTTGGTGGTTTATCTTTCGCTTTTTGAGCCAACATTTCGACCCGTTTTGATGTACTGTGTTAAATGTCGCTTTGCGGTTTTGCTAAATGGGTGTTTGGCATATTTGAACTTTGGTCTAGCACAAAATGTATAAACAAAAATGCACAGAGTGAAATGTGTCAAGTAATTTTGTTGTTTATTTTCAGTTTGGACGTATCATGACAATACCCCGGCATGTAAGCAGCAATGGATGGTATCATCAAGCTAAGTTGTTTTAATATAGTTTTGGGGTGGGTCAAAAGCCTTACTTTGAAATCTATGAATTTCAGGTTGATCTGGGGCGGATTGTTCTGGCCATGCTCCCGGAAGCCGACCAACCTCAATCTCATCCCAGGCGTAGGCATCGTAGGCATGCAAGGCCCCAGATATTTCGAACACGTGTCACCCTTTTTGGAATGCCCGATGATGAGGTTTTAAGACGCTACCGTCTACCTCCCAAAATCATCATAGACACTCTCTCATTAATAGAAAGTGATCTTGAGTGGCAAATTGACAGTCCAACAGCAATACCACCACTGACGCAATTTATGGCGGTGTTACATTTCTGTACCTCAGGATCGTTTCAAACAACGGTGGGAATAGTGGCGGGCATCTCCCAATCCTCCTTTTCCCGGATCCTGAGGGCAGTGATGGAGGCACTTTTCAAGCACCTCCATCATTTTATTCAAATGCCTTTGGATATGGGTGCCCTTAGTGTGGCCAAGGCCAATTTTTACCAAATAGCTGGCTTCCCACACATCATAGGGGTTGTGGATGGTACTCACATACCACTTCAGCCTCCAACACGGCTGGAGGCAATATTTAGAAACAGGAAACACTATCACTCCCTGAATGTAATGGTGGTATGTGATGCCTCCCTCCAGATCCTGTCCCTGAATGCTAAGTTACCAGGAAGTGCACATGACTCCTTCGTCATCCGGCAATCAGGGATATGGCAGAAATTAACCAACCTACAAGCTGGTGATGCGTGGCTTCTGGGTAAGTGGAGACCTTTAGTACATAACAATGTTAAGCTTGATACACAGTGTTCCTGATGTTGTCTCTTATTTTTCACAGGAGACAGTGGATACCCTTGCATGTCCTGGCTGCTCACTCCTTATTTGGCTCCCACACCAGGCCCACAAAGTGAGTATAATTCCGCACTTACAGCCACCAGGCAAGTGGTGGAGCGCTGTATCGGCCTTTTAAAAGGCCGATTCAGATGCCTCCACCGCTCTGGTGGCGAGCTCATGTATTTGCCGGATATGGTGTCGAAAATTGTGGTTCTGTGTGGGATATTTCACAACATCGCCATAAGGAGTGGTGTCCCAATGCAGCCAGAGGATGCCTTACCTGAGGATGGCCCCCCCGAGGTTGGTCGGAGGTCAGTATGTGGGGGGGCCATACGCGATGATGTGGTGGCCAGATTTTTTAGGTAAGTTTGACCCAAACTACAGTGTTTATACTAGGGGTGAGCGGGTTCGGATTTCTGAAATCCGAACCCCCCCGAGCCCCCCCGATCCGAGTCCGATCCGAGTCAGGCTCGACTTTTCCCGCCTGACTCGGATCTGACATCGAGGCAAAACGTCATCATCCCGCCTTCCGAGTCTCGCGGGTTTTGGATCCTATATAAGGTACCCGCGTCGGCGCCATTTTCTCACTCGGCTGTGGACAGTGAAGAGGGAGGGTGGGAGTTAGGGCTGTGTAGTGTAGTGTAGTGTAGTGCTGCTGTTGTCCACTACTTCAAAGTCCATAGGGGCTGGCTGTGTTGTGCTGCTGTTGTTAATAGGGGCTGTGTCCACTACTTCAAAGTCCATAGGGGCTGGCTGGACTGTGTTGTGCAGTCAGTTCTCCATAGGGGCTGTGTCCACTCCAAAGTCCTGTGCAGTGTCCCAGTCCTAAAGGAGTGCTGTAGTGTTGTCCAGGGGGTGCTCTGTCCATCAGGGGTGCTCCCCCCAAGTGCTAAAAAAATAATATATTTTCTGTGTTTGTGAATTGTGTGCGCAGTAGCCGCACGTGCATCAACAAAGTAGTGCCAAGCGTGCGCCTGTGTCATAAGTAAAGGGCCGGCTGGCTTGACCGTTAAAGGGTGCTGTAACCCCCGAAAGTACACTCCAGTCCAAACCAAAAAAAAATTATTTTCTGTGTTTGTGAATTGTGTGCGCAGTAGCCGCACGTGCATCAACAAAGTAGTGCCAAGCGTGCGCCTGTGTCATAAGTAAAGGGCCGGCTGGCTTGACTGTTAAGGGTGCTGTAACCCCCGAAAGTACACTCCAGTCCAAACCAAAAAAAAAATTATTTTCTGTGTTTGTGAATTGTGTGCGCAGTAGCCGCACGTGCATCAACAAAGTAGTGCCAAGCGTGCGCCTGTGTCATAAGTAAAGGGCCGGCTGGCTTGACCGTTAAGGGTGCTGTAACCCCCGAAAGTACACTCCAGTCCAAACCAAAAAAAAAATTATTTTCTGTGTTTGTGAATTGTGTGCGCAGTAGCCGCACGTGCATCAACAAAGTAGTGCCAAGCGTGCACCTGTGTCATAAGTAAAGGGCCGGCTGGCTTGACCGTTAAGGGTGCTGTAACCCCCGAAAGTACACTCCAGTCCAAACCAAAAAAAAAATTATTTTCTGTGTTTGTGAATTGTGTGCGCAGTAGCCGCACGTGCATCAACAAAGTAGTGCCAAGCGTGCGCCTGTGTCATAAATAAAGGGCCGGCTGGCTGGACCGTTAAAGGGTGCTGTAACCCCCGAAAGTACACTCCAGTCCAAACCAAAAAAAAATTATTTTCTGTGTTTGTGAATTGTGTGCGCAGTAGCCGCACGTGCATCAACAAAGTAGTGCCAAGCGTGCGCCTGTGTCATAAGTAAAGGGCCGGCTGGCTTGACCGTTAAGGGTGCTGTAACCCCCGAAAGTACACTCCAGTCCAAACCAAAAAAAAAATTATTTTCTGTGTTTGTGAATTGTGTGCGCAGTAGCCGCACGTGCATCAACAAAGTAGTGCCAAGCGTGCGCCTGTGTCATAAGTAAAGGGCCGGCTGGCTTGACCATTAAAGGGTGCTGTAACCCCCAAAGTACACTCCAGTCCAAACCAAAAAAAAAATTATTTTCTGTGTTTGTGAATTGTGTGCGCAGTAGCCGCACGTGCATCAACAAAGTAGTGCCAAGCGTGCGCCTGTGTCATAAGTAAAGGGCCGGCTGGCTTGACCGTTAAAGGGTGCTGTAACCCCCGAAAGTACACTCCAGTCCAAACCAAAAAAAAATTATTTTCTGTGTTTGTGAATTGTGTGCGCAGTAGCCGCACGTGCATCAACAAAGTAGTGCCAAGCGTGCGCCAGTGTCATAAGTAAAGGGCCGGCTGGCTTGACCGTTAAAGGGTGCTGTAACCCCCGAAAGTACACTCCAGTCCAAACCAAAAAAAAATTATTTTCTGTGTTTGTGAATTGTGTGCGCAGTAGCCGCACGTGCATCAACAAAGTAGTGCCAAGCGTGCGCCTGTGTCATAAGTAAAGGGCCGGCTGGCTTGACCGTTAAAGGGTGCTGTAACCCCTGAAAGTACACTCCAGTCCAAACCCAAAAAAAATTATTTTCTGTGTTTGTGAATTGTGTGCGCAGTAGCCGCACGTGCATCAACAAAGTAGTGCCAAGCGTGCGCCTGTGTCATAAGTAAAGGGCCGGCTGGCTTGACCGTTAAGGGTGCTGTAACCCCCGAAAGTACACTCCAGTCCAAACCAAAAAAAAATTATTTTCTGTGTTTGTGAATTGTGTGCGCAGTAGCCGCACGTGCATCAACAAAGTAGTGCCAAGAGTGCGCCTGTGTCATAAGTAAAGGGCCGGCTGGCTTGACCGTTAAAGGGTGCTGTAACCCACAAAGTACACTCCAGTCCAAACCAAAAAAAAAATTATTTTCTGTGTTTAGCCGCACGTATATATCAAATCGATATAACATAAATGGAGGACCAAACTTTCTCCGATAAAAATAAAATAGAGAAAGATCAAGAACCACTTCCTCCTAGTGCTGAAGCTGCTGCCACTAGTCATGACATAGACGATAACATGCCATCAACGTCGTCTGCCAAGGCCGATGCCCAATGTCATAGTAGAGGGCACATACAATCCCAAATGGCAAAGTTCAGGAAAATGACCTTGAAAAAGACATTTAAATCAGCTGAAGAGAAACGTAAACTTGCCAATATGCCATTTACGACACGGAGTGGCAAGGAACGGCTAAGGTCGATCCCTAGTATGTTCATGACTAGTGGTTCTGCTTCACATGACGATGGAAGCCCTCCTCCCACTAAAAAAATCAAAAGAGTTAAGCTGGCAAAAGCACAGCGAAGAACTGTGCTTTCTAAGAAGATATCACAAATCCCCAAGGAGAGTCCAAGTGTGGTGGTGGTTGCGATGCCTGACCTTCCCAGCACTGGACGGGAAGAGGTGGCTCTTTCCACCATTTGCACGCCCCCTGCAAGTGCTGAAAGGAGCACCCACAGTCCACTTGCTGATATGCAAATTGAAGATGTCACTGTTGAAGTACAACAGGATGAGGATACTGGTGTAGCTGGCGCTGAGGAGGAAGTTGGCGAGGAGGATTCTGATGGTGATGTGGTTTGTTTAAATCAGGCTCCGGGGGAGACAGTTGTTGTCCGTGGGATGAAAAAGCCCATCACGGTCATGCCTGGGCAGAAGACCAAACATTCCACCTCTTTGGTCTGGCAATATTTCTATCCAAATCCGGACAACAACTGTCTTGCCATATGTACCATATGTAAAGGTGAAATAAGTAGGGGTAGGGACGTCAACCACCTAGGAACATCCTCCCTTATACGGCACCTGCAGCGCGTTCATAAAAAGTTACTGTCAAGTTCAGAAACTTTGGCTAAGACCGTAAGCAGTCCAGGGACACCTAAATCCCGTTGTCCTGTTGTATCCAAGCGCCTGCAAACCACACCATCAACTCCCTCCTCGTCAATTTCCTCCTTAGTCAGGATCGGAAGTAGTCCTGCAGGCCATGTCACTGGCATGACTGACTCTCCTATCCGGGATTCCTCCGGAGGATCCTGCATTGCTACGCCTACTGCTGCCGCTGCTGCTGTTGCTGCTGCTGGGAGTCGTTCATCATCCCAGAGAGGAAGTAGGAACACCACTACTTTTACTAAACAATTGACCCTCCAACAGTCCTTAGCGAGGAGGATGAAGTACGACAGCAGTCATCCTGAAGCAAAACGTATAACTGAGGCCTTGACTGCTATGTTGGTGTTAGACGTGCGTCCGGTATCCGCCATTAGTGCAGTGGGATTTAGACAATTGATGGAGGTAGTGTGTCCCCGGTTCCAAATCCCGTCTAGATTCCACTTCACTAGGCAGGCGATACCGAGACTGTACAGAAACGTCAGAAAAAGTGTCCTCAGTGTCCTGAAAAATGCCGTTGTACACAATGTCCACTTAACCACGGACATGTGGACAAGTGGAACAGGGCAGACTAAGGACTATATGACTGTGACAGCCCACTGGGTAGATGTATCACCTTACGCAGCAACAGCAGCAGCGTCACCAGTAGCAGCATCTCAGAAACGCCAGCTCGTTACAAGGCAGGCTACGCTGTGTATCACCGGTTTCAGTAAGAGGCACACCGCCGACAACCTCTTAGAGAAACTGAGGGAAATCATCGCCCAGTGGCTTACCCCACTTAGACTCTCCTGGGGATTTGTGATATCTGACAACGCCACCAATATTGTGCGGGCATTACATCTGGGCAAATTCCAGCACGTCCCATGTTTTGCTCACACAATAAACTTGGTGGTGCAGAATTTTCTGAAAAGCGACAGGGGCGTGCAGGAGACGCTTTGGGTGGCCCGAAAAATTTCTGGCCACTTTCGCCATTCAGCGACTGCGTGCCGAAGACTGGAGCGCCAGCAAACACTCTTGAACCTGCCCCGCCATCACCTGAAGCAAGAGGTTGTGACGCGGTGGAACTCAACCCTCTATATGCTTCAGAGGATGGAGGAGCAGCAAAAGGCCATACAAGCCTATACATCCACCTATGACATAGGCAAAGGAGGGGGTATGCACCTGACTCAAGCGCAGTGGAGAATGATTTCCGTGTTGTGCAAGGTTCTTCAGCCCTTCGAACTTGCCACACGTGAAGTCAGTTCAGACACTGCCAGCTTGAGTCAGGTCATTCCCCTCATCAGGCTTTTGCAGAAGCAGCTGGAGAAAGTGAAGGAGGAGCTAAGACGGAGCGATTCCGCTCGGCATGTGGGACTTGTGGATGAAGCCCTTCATTCGCTTTGCCAGGATTCCAGGGTGGTCAATCTGTTGAAATCAGACCACTACATTTTGGCCACCGTGCTCGATCCTAGGTTTAAAGCCTATGTGGTGTCTCTCTTTCCGGCCGACACAAGCCTGCAGAGGTGCAAAGACCTGCTGGTGAACACACTGTCAGCTGAAGCGGAACGTGACACGTCAACGGCTCCTTCTTCATTTTCTCCCGCAACTGGGGCTGCCAGGAAAAAACTTAGGTATCCTAAGCAACCCGCTGGCGGTGATGCAGGGCAGGCAGGACCAAGTTTGGACATCTGGTCCGGACTGAAGGACCTGGCAACAATTTCTGACATGTCTACTGTCACTGCATATGATACTGTCACCATTGACAGAATGGTGGAGGATTACATCGGTGACAGCATCCAAGTAGGCATGTCAGACAGTCCATACCTGTACTGGCAGGAAAAAGAGGCAATTTGGAGGCCCCTGTACAAACTGGCTCTATTTTACCTGAGTTGCCCCCCCTCCAGTGTGTACTCCGAAAGAGTGTTTAGTGCAGCCGGGAACCTTGTCAGCGAAAGGCGTAGGAGGTTGCTTCCACAGAATGTGGAGAAGATGATGTTCATCAAAATGAATTATCAGCTCTTCCAGGGAGACCAGCCTCCAGAAGGTACAGAGGGACCTGTGGTGGTGGATTCAAGTGGGGACGAGTTAATACTTTGTGAGGATGAGGATGTACACACTGAAGAGGGTGAGGAATCGGTGGATGAGGAGGATGAGGATGACATCTTGCCTCCGTAGAGCCAGTTTGTGCAGGGACACATTAATTGCCAGCTTGTTTTGTGGGGGCCCAAACGAACCAATCATTTCAGCCACAGTTGTGTGGCAGACCCTGGCGCTGAAATGATTGATTTGTTAAAGTGTGCATGTCCTGTTTATACAACATAAGGGTGGGTGGGAGGGCCCAAGGACAATTCCATCTTGCACCTCTTTTTTTCTTTGCATTATGTACAGTTTGGGGCCTAGTTTTTCTAACTGCCATCCTGCCTGCCACTGCAGTGTCACTCCTAGATGGGTCACGTGTTTGTGCCGCCCACTCGTGTCGCTTAGCATAGTCATCCAGCTACCTCGGTGCAACCTTTTGGACATAAAAACACTATTGTGAGGTGTGAGGTGTTCAGAATAGACTGGAAATGAGTGGAAATTAAGGTTATTGAGGTTAATAATAGCATAGGAGCAGAAAAACCTACAAATTCTGTGATTTTAGCTGTTTTTATGCTTTTTTTCAAAAAAATACAGATCCAAAACACAAAACCCAGAACCCAAAACACGGAAGGGTGGTTTTGGCAAAACCAATCCAGATCCAAAACACGAAGAAAGATCCAGATCCAAAACCAAAACACAAAACACGAAAAGTGGCCGGTGCACACCCCTAGTTTATACCTAATGTGTTTGTGTTTGTTTGCGAACATCTAATTTATTTTTTTTTTTTCACCATCTTCTGTTTGTTCACATAATCTTTGCCACTCCAACGCTCACTACTTCCTGCTACCCTTACCAAACCTGGATCTGGTGATTTTGGCCATATATTCTGGAACCCATATCGCAACGCCATGTTTGTGGAATCATGTTGGCATGGTCCTTCGTCAACCAGTTCTTGATTGTTTTTTTTATTTAAATATTTTATTTGTATGTGTTGTATTTGAGATTATCACTGTTTTTTTTTTTGGGACTGACCACTTTGATTTCTCATTTATGTTGTGAATAAATGTTTGGAGAGTGAAATGGTCTTCCTTTTTTTGGACGTTAACAGCAAGTGTAACCAGGTTAACACACCTTACATTTGACTAAGGGGTAATCCAGTACTGACACCAGTTGATGTAAACTGAAATATGTTTGCAGGTTCCCAACCCACACCAAAAGGAAGCCTGTCCAAACCTTTGGATTTTGAAGATTGGCCTAAGCAGCTTGCACACCAACTAGGAACCTGTAAAATGTCGAAATATCTAATTGACACTACACCCAAAAAGGGAAATGACATTGTTACTGTTATGTGTTTCTTGTGGCTGTTTAACATACAAATACAAAATACAATCTAACTTTTAAAAAAGGGAAATCCTTGCAGGAACAGTCTACTTATGTCAGGGAAAACTATTTTTGTTTTTGAAAAAAAGAATGAGCCAGAACGTATATTAGAACTAGAAAATTTATTTACAAAACGAAAAAAAACAAAAAAAACTACTGGCGAAGGATGCCAGACAGCCGGTCAAGGGCCACAAGAATGCCAATGACATGTTGGCGCATCTGGCCAACACAATCGTCCACCTCTTGTCGACGCCTCTGTTCCTCTGTGGGTGAGAAAAGTGTGTGGATTAATAAAACAATAGGGAATCCACATTAAAAAAACAAAAACACAACGAAATCACTCCTAAACCGAAAAAAAAAAAAAAAACCCCAAAAGGGGGTGCTGCCAAAAATACAAGGCCTATGTACAAATTCACACAGGTGTGATATGTGTATGTTGAAATCAGCAGGAAGAGGTAAAGGCAAACTGCTAAATCACCAAAAGTAAACCAAACAAGCACGAATAAAGGCACGACACATGATTACATACAAACAGTTTGTGGTTAAAAAAAATGAGAAAGAAAAACATACCGGGAGCCAAAACGGGAGCTCCGGAAGTCCCTCCATGTTCCTCCTCGGAGGAGCCTTCATTCCCCAAAGAACGGGGAGGGGTAATGATGGACTCCGGGGAGGGGGTAATTGGAAGAGGGGTGGGTGGAGGAGAGGGGGAAGTGGGACGGAGGGGAAGGAGGCCCGACAGTTCCGGGAGAGGGTCTTGGAAGGCTGGGGAGGAGTGGGGTATAGGGGAAATATTTGGGGTGGAGTGTTGGCTGGGGGTTGGGGATAGTGGCCGGGAACGCCGTCTGGCCGGACGGTGACGGCGTAGTCTTGGCTGTCCTCCTAAAATATGTCAAACAAATTGAGGTTAGTTTCTGGGCAAATCCGGGGCCCAAATAAAAAAAATAAAACCACCAACAAAAAACATGCAAATAGGAGTAGAATGAAAAAAACAGAAATAGAGGGAAAACAAGCACACGCTGATATGAGGACAAATAATTAATAGGACAGACAGGAAAACATGCACACGCAGATATGAGGACAAATAATTAATAGGACAGACAGGAAAACATGCACACGCAGATATGAGGACAAATAATTAATAGGACAGACAGGAAAACATGCACACGCAGTTTGCCCCACAAACACAAACATGAAAACCACAATACATAACACTTACTTTCAAGGATCTGCATGCGAAAGCATGCCAGCAAACGGGGCGTTCGCCGTTGCAGGTCTGACCACCTGCGCTCCAGCTGCCCGATGTTGCGGCGTGAACCCAACGACCGCAGGCGGGACCGTGCCTCCGCATACGCGGAGCGCTTCTGCCGGTTGGTGATGGGTGGAGGCTGGCTGGTGATCCGCCTGTCCATCACCTCCGTAAGCACCAGCAGCTCGCGCCTGGTGAATGCGGAGGCTCTCATGATGGCAATGGAGTTTTTCATACAAAACTTTTTTGATAAAGTGTGCAAATAATTTCTGATTGGCTAATGTATTTTGGAAATTAACAGGAGCAATTTTATTGGTTAGTGTATGAGTCATGTGTTCAACAGGGCCAGAAATCTCTGGAGAGTTATGATAGGCTTGATGCAGTGACATGCGTTTGCAAATTTAAATAAAGAAATGAACCCCGGAAAATATGCGGGGATCCACAGCAATAGAACAATTGTTTAATTGTGGTTCACATGTTTTTTGAACAATAAAAGCGAATGTTCCATCCGTACGTATTCTGCGGGTAAACACAAACACGGACAAGAGTAAAGTTTCTTGCATTGTGTTAAAAAAAAAAAAACAATTAAGCTAATTGATACATTGATTGGCATGATACGATTGAGGGAGGTAGGCAGAATAAAGGAGCAGGTAATCGACATCTGACAAGGCCACTTCCGGTTTCACTTGTGCGTGCGTTCCCTTCAAGCCATTTCGGGGATGTACGCTCGCTATTTCGCACGCTCGTTAGTTAGAGGAGGGGTCGCCTGAGTTTAGGGAGGAATTTTAGTTGCGAACGAAAATACGAGCGAGCCATTGAATTTAAATAATTTTGTACGTACGCCTAACGTACGTGCGCCCGCTTGCGAGTGGGTCTGAATGAGGGCCAAGGTATTAACAATAGGTAATCTGGTGGAGAGAAAAACTGGGAAAACCATGTCAAGCAATGAAATGATGAGAGTTTATAACTTACCAGAGATGGATAGATTTGCGATATATCAAGCGGTACATTATGTAAAACAGGTGGTACAGGTGGTACAATTATCACAGATTGATTTTGATGATAGTTTAGATAAAATGTTAAATCAGCGATGGAAGACCGACCACCAGCATCCCGATCGTCGTGTGTCGGGGAAGTATAACACTTAGCCCGGTTGATGGGGGGTTAGGTTTATGAACCCCCAGGGGGACTTAGGGTTAGGTACCCCTTCCCAGGGAAGGTTACGGTTAGGCTAGGGGAAGGGGGGGTTAGGGTCAGGCACCACCTGGGGGGAGGTTAGGGTTAGGCAGCCCCCAGGGAGGGTTATGTTTAGGGTCTGGGGAGGGGGGTTGGGTTTATGCACCCCTGGGGGAAGGTTAGGGTTAGGTACTAGGAGGGGTTAGGGTTAGGCACCCCTAAGGGAGGGTTAGGGGGGGAGAGGATACTTACCACCAGGCATCGGGATCTCCTACTGTTGGCCTTCCACTGTCGGTTTTTGAACTGGCGGCTGTTGATTGGTATTTCATTCCCATTCCTACAAGACATTATAATATATTGCGAGAGTTGTTAGATATGTCTAAAGTGAGATTGGGAATAACAAGGTAGCATGATATTTTTCCCAATGTTTCAACTGATGTATTGTTGAGAACATTAGAATATTCAAGTAGAACTATTTAAGCAATATCATTATAAGGAAATTATTCCAAATGTTTATCATATAGGATATATCTCACCACAGAGGAGATATCAAATGGGGCTGGCTGAATCAGATGAGTATATGAAATGCAAGAGCAATAATGCTTTCATATATCATTGTCTATGGGAATGTCCTGTGATAAAGACATTTTGAAAGCAGATACAAAATTTCACATATACACACCAAGTGGAATATGGGGGTCATTCAGACCCACTCGCGAGCGGCAGTACACTCGCAAGTGGGTCGATGTTCCCCACTGCGCATGTGCACAACGGAGGGAGCTCCGTCATGCGCATGCGCGAGACCCGGCGAGCAACGGGCTTTCCATCGCTCCGGGTCTCGCACCAAAGGGGGCGTGCTGTCGATGTTGATTGACAGCACGCCCCCTTTGGTGGGCGTGCCGGGGGCGTGCCTGCCAGACGGAGGTGTTCCCATGGGAACGCCTACCGTCTCAAGCCGGCCCCACTGACATCACTAGTGATGTCAGTGGGAGTGATTTTGGCTCTGATAGAGCCAAAATCACTCCTGGCCTTGCGGCTGGGAAACCCGACCGCAGGGTTTCCCTCGCAAGTCCGATGGCCACGATGGTCAAGACCATCGCGACCATCTTTTTGCACGCTCGTATATGCTGTGGGTGGTGACCCACAGCTATACGAGCGTCCAGGAGGATGCTCCATTTTAATGGATGAGGGCCCTGATTCAGAGCGAGCACTCTGGTCAGAGCGCCCGGCTCTGAATCAGGACCTATGTTCCCATGCCACCAGAAGGGGCAACATTAGGGATCCTTCATTCCAAACTAAAATTCAGTAGAGTAGAAAAATACATACAATTGTGTCAGCAGTGGCCAAAAAGTGTATAATGCAGAAATGGATTGACATGAACCCACCCACATTATGATTATTTTTAAATAAGTTATTTTTTGTATTCCGGATGGATTGGATATAATCTTCCATGAAAAGAGAGAAATATGTAAAGGGATTATTTGAGATATGGGAAGGATTTATTAATTCATTACCGAACCCCCTGAAAATTCAACTATATGAATGTTTCGGGAAATCAGAATTGTATGAAAGAAGAGTCCTTTTAGGAGAAACACCTATAGTTATGACAAACTAATAGATGTAAAGGGATAGTCTCCTTTGTCCTTTCCCTTTCCCTGAGAATGCAGACTGTGAGGTTCTGGTTTTGTTGTGGACCCGGGGTGGTATAAGGAGCAGACACTGGAGCTGATTTAAAAATAAATGTGGAATTTTTAATAAGTGGTTTCACAGACATGAAAATGGCAAAACAGAAAGTCCGGGTTTAGCACTAACTGCACTTGGGAACTGTAGTGATGCAAATGGGAAAAAGTCCAGGTAGTGACAACAGAAGGTAATCCAGTATTCCGGGTTTGTGAGGCTGAAAAGAACTGCAGGTTGGAGTGAATTGCTGATTGAGGTGAGTGGCAGGCTGAAGTGAATTAGCAGACTTGAAGTGATTGCTGGCAGAAACAATAATGTCCAGAGGAAATGCAAGTGGAGGCAGGGTGCAAGGTAAATGACTGACACAGGTACTCAGGCAGTGGGAGAGGCAATAGGAGGAGGCAGGGGTATCCAGCAGGGTTTAGGAGCAGGTTCAGGTATAGCAGACTTGGCAGAATCCAACAGGCAAGCAGACTAGCTCAGGAACACTCTCTCTCAGCTCTCGCTGAGAAACACGTGGCACTGGCAATGATAGGAAGCTCAGCACTTCCTTAAATACCCAGTGTTGCACTGTGAGAGGCCAGAGAGAGCATGTGACCCACCAGGATAGGGCAACTAAGTCACATGACCGGAGGCAAGATGGCGGCGCCCATGCCAGAATGGAACGGAAGCACTGCCAGGCCTAACCAGTACAGAGTGACAATATGCCAAAACAGGACTACGCACAGCCAATGCTCCTTGCCAGGCACCAGCACCACCGCCAGACGCCCCCCGCCACAGCATCCTCACAGGTATCACCCGCCGGCCACCATGCCGAGAAACCCTGGTCGTGACAGTACCCCCCCTTTATGGGTGGCGTCAGGACACTCACCAGGCTTTTCAGGATGAGTCGCATGTAAATTCCTGACGAGTGCAGGAGCATGGATGTCTCTGGCATCGGTCCAGAAGCATTCTTCCAGGCCGTAACCCCACCAATACAGGAGATACTGTAAACGACTTCTGCGGATACAGGAATCCAGGACCTGGGAGACCTCAGATTCCACACCTCTTTCTGTCTGCACACAAGGAGGAACAGGAAGGACCTTGCGGAGCTTGTTTAGGATCAGAGGCTTGAGCAGGGAAATGTGGAAGGAGTTTGGGACTTTTAGGTAAGAAGGTAGCTGAAGGCGATGAGCCACAGGATTAATTATTTCAGTAATGGAGAAGGGTCCAATAAAATGTGGAGCAAACTTCATGGAAGCCACTCTGAGCCGTAGGTTCCGGGTAGACAACCAAACCTGATCTCCAACTCGCATACAGGGCACCTTCCTACGTTTTTTGTCAGCCTGAATTTTATAACAAGAGGACACCTTCACCAAATCAGCATGTACCTGAGCCCAACTGGATGCAAACCTCCGTACAGTATTGTCCACAGCTGGAACATCAAAGGCAGGTAGGCTTTGGAACTCAGGAACTCGGGGATGAATCCCGTATACAATCTGGAATGGGGTTTGATTAGTGGAGGAGTGATATTAAGCATTATGTGCACATTCAGCCCAGGGTAGCAATTCCAACCAGTTGTCTTGAGAGGATGACATGAAGATCCTTAGGAAGGTCTCTAGGTCTTGGTTAACTAATTCCGTGGATCTATTACTCTCTGGATGGTAAGCTGTGGAGAAATTCAATTTTACTTGTAGAATGGAGCATAGAGCTCTCCAAAACTTTGCCACGAATTGGACACCATGATCAGAGACTATTTCAGTAGGAAGACCGTGGAGATGAAATATATGTAGATTGAAGAAATGAGCCAAATCCGAAGCAGTAGGAAGTTTCTTTAGTGGAACGTAGTGAACTATCTTTGAAAATCGATCTACCACGACCCAGATGGTAGTATAACCCTGGGAGCTTGGCAAATCAGTCACAAAGTCCATGGAAAGATGTGTCCACGGACGTGAAGGAACAGGCAGGGGCAACAACTCACCAGCTGGAGCTTGAAGTGAGGATTTGTGCTGGGCACAAGAGGTATATGACTAAATGAACTCTGAGACATCAGCCTTCATCGATGGCCAACAATAAGCTCTTTTCAAAAGGTCCAGGGTCTTCTGGGTACCAGAATGGCCTGCAAAGCATGAGGAGTGAGACCAGGTAAGAAGCTGCTTCCTTAACTCCGGGGCCACGAAGGTCTTACCAGTAGGTGGCTGCATTTGTATGGTGGCAAACACCCTTGACTCCAGCACGGGAGTACTGCATAGGATTTCAGAATTACTGTTGCAGGAGAGTGACCTTAACAAAGCATCTGCTTTTTGATTAAGAGCTCCAGATCGGAAGGTCAGAGTGAAGTGGAAGCGAGCAAAAAAGATTGCCCACCAGGCTAAACGAGGACTCACACACTGGATATTTTTGAGGAAAAAGGAGGTTCCTATGGTAAGTGAAAACAGTAAAGGGAAACTTAGCCCCTTCTAACAGGTATCTCCATTCCTTTAGTGCCAGATTTACTGCCAACAGTTCTTGTTCTCCTATGGCATAGTTCCTTTCTGCAGGAGAAAATTTTTTGGAGAAGAATCCACAAGGGTGAACTCGGTTGTCTTCATAGCACTGGTATAGGATGGCCCCCACTGCCTCTGATGATGTGTCAACCTCCAACAAGAAGGGTCTATCCAGGTCGGGTTGTCTTAGAACTGGGGCTGTAATAAAGGCTTGCTTCACTAGCTGGAAGACTGTCTCTGCCTCAGGTGGCCATAGAGCAGGATTAGTGCCTTTACGCATCTGGGCTGTGATGGGAGCCAATAGTGAGGAAAATCCCTTAATAAAACATCTGTAATAGTTGGCGAATCCAAGCAATCTCTGAATGGCTTTTAAGGTTTGAGGTGAGGACCAATCCAGGATTGCCTGAACCTTCTTGGGGTCCATTTCTAGACTGGAACCAGAGATGGCATAACCAAGGAATGGCACACTGGGTACGCTAAAGACACATTTCTCTAGTTTGCAGTAAAGGAGATTTTTCCTTAGGCGGGATAACACTTTCTTCACATTTTTGTGATGTTCTTCTGGAGAGGACGAGAAAATCAATATATTGTCCGAGTAGACAACTACTGAGATATAAAGTAAGTCCTGAAAATTTTCATTTACAAAGCCTTGAAAGACAGCAGGGACATTACATAAACCGAAGGGCATCACAAGGTATTCAAAATGACCGTCCCTGGTATTAAAAGCGGTTTTCCATTCATCACCTGCACGGATACGAATGAGATTATATGCCCCAGCAAATCTAGTTTAGAGAATATGACGGATCCTTTGACTGTATCGAATAGTTCTGTGATTAGAAGAAGTGGGTACCGATTTTTGACCGTTATATCGTTAAGACCCCGGTAGTCAATACATGGTCTTAGGCCTCCATCTTTCTTAGCAACGAAAAAGAACCCAGCACTGGCAGGAGAGGTGGAAGGACGGATGAATCCCTTCTCTAAATTCTCCTTAATGTATTCGGACATAGCCTTGGTCTCTGGCAAGGATAGAGGATAGGTGCGACCACGAGGCGGCATCTTGTCTGGCAATAAATCGATGGGGCAATCCCATTCTCTGTGAGGAGGTAAGATATTAGCCTGTTGTTCGGAAAAAACATCAGTAAACATGTGATACTCTTTGGGAATTGCTGGTGGTATTGATGAGACTTTTTTCCTTACAGGTCGTATCTTAGGAAGACAGGATTTCTGACAGTCAGCTCCCCATGAAAGGATTTGCATAGAGAACCAATCTATCCTGGGATTGTGCAGGCGTAGCCAGGGTAGCCCTAAGATGATATCTTGAGATGCATCAGGAATCACTAAGAACCTCAGAGACTCAGAATGCAGGGCTCCAATACGGACCAGTACTGGCTGAGGTTCTTTGGAAACTATTCCATTAGTCAGAGGCCGCCCATCTACGGCGGTCAAGGAAATCGAATGCTTGAGAGAAGAACAAGGAATCTGTAATTTGTCAATCAAACTGGAGGTCATGAAATTTCCGGCCGCTCCAGAATCCAACAAAGCAGCAACAAAGACCGGCTTTGACTTGAAATCTAAGGCTAAGTTTATTACGAAATCTATACTGGTTGATGACGGACTCATTACTCCTAACTTGATGTCCCCATGGTCAGTTATGATCGGGCGTTTCCCGACTTATGGGAACAGGAGGCCACCAGGTGTCCCGCATCTCCACAGTATAGGCAGAGGTTTTTTAATATTCTTCTCTGGCGTTCCTCTTTGGAGAGATGGGTATGATTCACCTGCATAGGCTCTTCATCTATAGAAGTAGGGGTTGGACAGGTAGTAGAGGGAGGAATAGATGACCTTCACCGGTCAGTTCTGTGCTTATCAGCCTGACGTTCTCTGAAGCGTAGGTCAATCTTATTAGAGGGAAATCATATCATTTAAGTTAGCAGGAAGGTCACGGGTGACCACATCATCTTTTAGTCGGTCAGAAAGCCCATGCCAGAAAGCTGAGGTGAGGGCTTCAAATTCCACTTGAGCTCTGCTGCTAAAATCTGAAACTGCACGGCATACTGGCTGACAGGATGGGATCCTTGTCTTAGGGTCATGATACTGGACGATGCTGACACAGTGTGTCCAGGTTCATCGAAAATCCTCCTGAATGATGATACAAAGTCTGCATAGTTATCCAGCAGTGAATCAGAATGCTCCCAGAGTGGGGAAGCCCAATCTAAAGCCGAACCGGACAACAGCGACACAATGTATGCCACTTTAGTTCTTGCAGTAGGAAAGTTATCAGGCTGCCGGGTAAAGTGTATATCACACTGATTCAGAAAGCCACGACAGAGCTTAGGATTGCCGTCGAACTTGCTTGGAATAGGAAGATGTAAACGAGGAGATACCCTGTTCCCTGTATTACCAGGCACAGGAGTAGGTGTAGTTGCTGACACCCCAGGGGTGGATAACGAGGTTTGCAGATTATCCTGTTGTTTAAACATCTCCTGTAGAAACTGGACCATTTGGTGCTGTATAGCTTCCAGGTTTTCCAAACGGCCTGCGATGCACTGGAATAAATCTGCTCCAGACTCCTGTCCAGTGGCCGAGTCCATTGGGCCAGTGCAAACTGTGAGGTTCTGGTTTTGTTGTGGACCCGGGGTGGTATAAGGAGCAGACACTGGAGCTGATTTAAAAATAAATGTGGAATTTTTAATAAGTGGTTTCACAGACATGAAAATGGCAAAACAGAAAGTCCGGGTTTAGCACTAAGTGCACTTGGGAACTGTAGTGATGCAAATGGGAAAAAGTCCAGGTAATGACAACAGAAGGTAATCCAGTATTCCGGGGTTTGTGAGTCTGAAAAGAACTGCAGGATGGAGTGAATTGCTGATTGAGGTGAGTGGCAGGCTGAAGTGAATTAGCAGACTTGAAGTGATTGCTGGCAGAAACAATAGTGTCCAGAGGAAATGCAAGTGGAGGCAGGGTGCAAGGTAAATGACTGACACAGGTACTCAGGCAGTGGGAGAGGCAATAGGAGGAGGCAGGGGTATCCAGCAGGGTTTAGGAGCAGGTTCAGGTATAGCAGACTTGGCAGAATCCAACAGGCAAGCAGACTAGCTCAGGAACACTCTCTCTCAGCTCTCGCTGAGAAACACTTTGCACTGGCAATGAGCTCAGCACTTCCTTAAATACCCAGTGCCGCACTGTGAGAGGCCAGAGAGAGCATGTGACCCACCAGGATAGGGCAACTAAGTCACATGAACGGAGGCAAGATGGCGGCGCCCATGCCAGAATGGAACGGAAGCACTGCTAGGCCTAACCAGCATAGAGTGACAATATGCCCAAACAGGACTACACACAGCCAATGCTCCCTGCCAGGCACCAGCACCACCACCAGACACCCCACGCCACATCATCCTCACAGGTATCACCCGCCGGCCACCATGCCGAGAAACACTGGTCGTGACACAGACTACATGTATAAATGATGATATAAGAATGTATTCAGGAATTTGACATTGCTTAATCTTTTTGTAAGGAAACGATAAGACAATGTAACATGAAACCTATTTCTTCTCTTTTCTCTCTTTATACGTATATTTATATATGGCAATCTAGACTTTGATATTTATGTTTTTTTTCATAGCTGTAATTACTATTTTAATGGAATCCAATAAAGAGAATAATTTAAAAAAAAATGTAACACTGGGCCAGGATAACCGAAGAACTTCTCTTATGCATTCCATTACAGACTTCCGGTTGCATTCCAAACGGTGGCCATCTTGGGCTTTGTATTGATAACTGGTATTCCACATCATTGGTATTTTGTAGTAGACTATTTCTCCATAAGTAGTTGAGGCTTTAAAAAAGTGCCAAATCTCGATTGGATGGTGGCCCACCTTCTCCACTCCGGAATCTACTGCTGTAGTATGTATTCCAACAGAGTCTTACCCTATACCAGAGGAGAGGACTCTCCTTATGGCCACTTTAGTGGATGTTCAACTTGGGATATACTGAAAACATGGAAAAACATAAAAATACAGATTAAAATCAATGGATTAAAAAACATATAATTAAGAATTGCATAGGAATATATCTAAAAATCTGTCTAAAATCCAAGTCTATATTATGGCCATTTGGGCTTAAAGTATGTGCTAGTTTCATTTTAATATTTCTACTTCTCCAACTCTTTTACCTGTCGGATGCCTTAAAATCTTTTAATGTTTCCCTCCATTTTCCACATTCTTTGGAAAAATGCTCTGATGGTGGATGTGTGGAAAGCCCCTTCCTTATATTGTATATATGTTCTGATCCCAATTTATATCAATCCACAAGAGCATTCCGGCATATGTAGTAGGTATAGCTCTTAGTCTCGTGTTACAAAGAATTCGATTTAGTACCCGCACAAGAGAAGTTCAAGTGACCCGGCAATCCAACCCAGGTAACTTGCAGGGTTTAACACGGGAGTAACCCGTGAAACCCTGCAGTGTGAACGGCGCGCTCCGGGTAATGATGACCTGGAGCGCGCCGCATGCCGCCCAATTGGTCCGGCTTCAGTGGCACTTGGAGATGACGTAATCTCCAAGCGTCCACTTCAACGCCGGAAAAGCCGGGTCTATGCAGACCCGACTCCGGTGTGAACAGCGCCGACTCAGGAATGTCCTGGGTCAGCGCCAGCTAAATTCCGGGTCTGATCCGGATTGGAACCCTGTTCCAACTCCGGGTCAGCCCAGAATTTAGGTGTTAAAGTGGAATTATTCAGCCCTCTCTCTGTATAGGTACAAATAGTGTGTATCTGCATGCAGTATTCTACAATAACCAGTAAACCCAGTGTAATTCACTCATTCTTTTCAACAATCTATGTTATAGAAACCAGTTAAACATCTGGTACACACTTTAACACAATTGTGTGTGATCAAGTAGGTTATCGCACTGCAGTTGTAGACTGCTAAGGCAGTGTGGAAGTATCAGTCCAATTTCATGTGTATAATATTCTCATGGGGTGGTTAGATACCCTTACTTTATTAAAGCAAATAATGTTTAGAGCACTTGATCATTTTTTCACTTTTCACACTGATAATCACTCCCAGGGAGATTATTTTTGATACTTATTTATAACCACAGGTAGATGTCAGACACATTAAATCATTTATGTGCACAGGTTAAATGTCTACTAGTAACATACATACAGTTCTATTGAAAACACTTTCACTCAATCCTAGCTATATGGCAGGAATGTGTCTGGTGTCACTCTGGCCAAAATATAATTACAGCAAATTAGTGGGTGTGTATATCACCTTCTCAAATATATACATAGGCAAACGCAGGGGGGTTTCTGGCTGCCTGGAAACCCCCCTCCCCAGCCCACACCATGACCACAATAGAAATAGTAATATAATTGAATTTTACTTGTGCTGCATGTTCTTCTCAGTATCGCAAATGAAATAATTAGCACCACCTGTGGATCTTTTAACATGTATCAGCCAATAATAAATAACCTGTGCACCAACTAGGAGATCTGGAAAACATGCACTGTTAGGGATGCAGTGCTATAGAGCCCAATATGTAGATTTATGTTTAGGACAGTGCTGGGTTCTTCTGCTGCTCCTCCAGGCTCCCACTCTTGCTCCAATAGTCTGGAATGGTGCCCACATCTAAAATAAATACATCCAACTCAGGCAGGATGGCCTACTGACGCATCTAATAGCTTACTGTGATCACTGGTCCTATATATGCTGGAATTATGACACACAATACCCTTTGTATGAAGCTTATTAAAGCTGGTGAAGTACTAATTCTGCCCTCTTCGTGGACTGGCCACAGCCGCTCTAAAATCAAGCATTTGGAAACCCCCTCTAGAATTCCTGCATTTGCCACTGATATAGCCTGTTAATTAAGGCATTCAGTATGTCTGAGGATCCTCCATTCAACGGGCGCCGCTGATCTAGGTTCACCTACTAGCAATTGCTGAATAAAGTTTCTTGTTAATTAGTATACCACTCTTCTACCTCTCAGGTACAGCATAAGCCTGTATGTGACACTATTATAAATGCAATGTTTCAATAGTGGATTACTCTTTGGATAGTGTGATTGTATTACTGTTATATCATATAGCTGATGCTGTCAGCATTGAAGATAACTCCCCTTCAGGTCTACTTCAGCGTGGCCATTTTTAACACTAAAAGGACATATAGGTGCCCATCAAACTGGGTTCGTTTTGCTATACATTTCGCATCCAAGATGCTTTTTTAAATGGAGAATAGTAGTGTATTTTCAGGTATAGAGGGTTTGGAGAGATATCCATCAATAAATTGAGATTGATAATTGACCTGGATAATAATATACCTCCAATACCAAAAGCTGCATTCTAGCTCAAGGCCCACATTCCAAGGACTGGGGTAAATACTCTATATTGTCAGTTAAAAAACGGACACCTCAAATATAAACTACATACATGTTACAGTACTTATCACTTCATATTCTGTTTTTATAATTCACTTTTAATTTAAGTAATAAAGGTTATATTTTAGGAGATACTGCTTATTGAGTGCCCCACTTTAGAATACTACCTCTTTTTCTAGCATTGCGCTTATTCTCACCTGGGCCAGATCCAGCAGGAGCCACGCCCTGTGCAGCGGGGGGCACGGATGCCCCAAACCTCACAAGCAATCGAAAAGGAGATATGGCCTGATTACAATAGACCACACCCCTAAATTACGCTATTTGGGAGCGTGCCTATATGGCACGCCTCCCATTTAACATCAGGCTGGGGGTGAGGCCAGCACCACGTCAGTAGCTGGGCTGCCCCCAGCTCTCTCCCTGCACTGAATGGATGCCATGCGCATGTGCGTTGCATCCATTCTTCTTCTCTGGGGCTGGCACTGCCGCGCAGGTGTGGTGGTGGAGGTGGCCAGCCTCCCGACCACCTGCAGTACACTTCGTCCAGTGGGTGGAACAGCGGACAGTTCCCATAAAACGGGACTTTCACGCTAAAATCGGGAATGGCTGGGAGGGGTGCGCCCTCTATGGGGTGGCGCCCCTATTCAACCCAATGGTTGAACATGCCTCGAGCCGGCCCTGAGTCTCAAAGTGCTTTAAAGGACAGATCAAAGTACCAGATGCTGGAATCCTGGAGGGTAGCTTAATTTTTAAAGGGTAAAGGTTTCCAGCGCTCATGGTCCTATCTAGGAATTGTCCCTAGCTGCTCCACTGGTAGAGGTATCTCAACCTCTATAAATATATGAATAATAGAGACAGTAGTGGTGCGCTTTGGGGCAATCTTAGTGTGTTCTTGATGTGTATTATATATATGTGTTTCTGGATTACTCTTAAACCTATGTGGTCCTGATATAAACAATGAACATAAAGTCCCGACTTTGAATCTGGAGGCAGGGTGTTCTTAAAATAGAAAATCTGTATGAGGTCCTAGTCCCTGAACGGGGAATGTCCATGCTTGTGTCCAAAATCCCATCATTTGGATGGTCCCAAGTACTGCAATAATCTTAAGGAGTTAATCCCTTGGTGTCTGTAGGATGGGTGTTAAGATGTGGCTTGATGATAATGTGCACCTCCTTGCTCTCCTCTCCACCTTGTCCCTGTGCTCACTTGCAGTTTGCTGATGCTGTGCAGATCCTTCACTGGTTATTTTTCACCCTCTAATGAAACTGCCCTTGAACATTTGCAGAGAAGCCGGTAAGGACTACTACCCTCCAAGATTCCAGCATCTGGTACTTTGATCTGGCCAAGCACTGTGAGACCAAGCACTATACCTGCCACACTGGGACTGCTGTGGCTGCATAATACGAGGACTGGCTTCCAAGAAGAGTGTAAGAGAGGATTCAATCACCCCTCCCCTCTTTCCGGCTGATTACAATATACAAGACTGCATGAGGATGAGCAAAGTGCCGGGTCCATTATGCATATGGTCCGTCGATCCCCCTCCCCGTACAGACAGCCTATAATTTGGAGGTCAAGCAAAGCGCAGGGACCAATAATAACACTAATATCAAGCGCCCTCCCTCCACTTTCCGACAAGTACTACGGGGCATATTAACTAGCTTGTTTACAATACAGCACTATGCACCTTGTACTGGGGAGTTTGAATTTTTGGCAGTATGACAAAATCACTTGTCATACTATCAGGATATAAGCGTTTACTCATTGTTCCTTATATGGACTTATGTTTTTATATAAACATTTCCATCAATTAATAGTACTGGCAATGTGCAGATTTTACTTATTTAGGTGTATTTTACTCTCTGTATTTAATTATTAATTATATGTTACACTGTATTTTTTAAAAAATTTATTAATTGCGCTCCTTGAGTGAATATCTCTTTACCTATCTTATTTGTTTTTATAGATGAAAACTGGTTTCTTAGGTATCTTGTTCCTCAAAACTGTATCATTTTGTAAAATACTCCAGTGTTTGGTGATCATTTGTTCTACTTTTCTATGATGGGCCCCATACTGAGTAAAGAATGTCCATTCATAGGACCAATTAGAATCCAATTTCTTAGGTTTCTCAAGAAGAAGTTAACTCCTGTCTCTTTAATCATTAATTTATCTTTATTCAGCATTTCACCTGAATATCCCTTCTCCTCAAATCTTTTACTCATATATCTGCTATTCTAAAACCTCCTCATTAGTACAATTTCATTTAAGCCTTTTTTATTGGCCCAAAGGTATATTCTTAAGCCACCTTATATGATGCTCGCTATTTATATCGAAATAGGAGTTTGAGTCCGTTGGTTTTCTGTGAGTTTTAGTACAGTATTCACATCCCTGTGTGCTGTCTCTCTCATGAACTTGAGATAAATACAGATTTTTCATAAGAGAAGTTCTTCGGTTATTGAGAGACAGTTTTACATATTTTATTGTTGTTGTATATGAATTTTGGAAGTAGGTGTTGCTTCCAGAAATATGTGAAGGCTTCTTGATTTCCGTTTACGTTGCAAAAGATAGTGTCAGTCTATTTGTTTTATAGTCTGTAGATGAAGTTAATTACTTTGTTATCAAATGTTCTAGTCATCTCCCGGTTAGCGAGACATGTCAACTCACAAGCTGTAAACTTGTAAAACTGCATAAAACAATGTGAAAAGTAGGATGATTCAATAGTGAAATGTATGCATGTTTAACATAGTGTCAAAAACAGGAAATATATCATGTGATTTCTTAATTTTACAATTATATTGTAAATTGTATACTGTTAATTATGTAGTCATGAAACTTCTAGGAAATAATTACAGTAAAAAATTGATTACTTATTGGTAGATGTGTTATTCCATCAACAAGCAACTGCACAACTAGTTACTGCAGAAATGTGCGCTATTGCAATTTCAGACGAAGACAGACGATTACGTACTGCACATGCGTGAGTTTGAATGCTGTTACAGTGGCGTACTAAATTAGCCCCTGCGATGGCATACGCAGCTTGAGTGCTCATTGCGTACAGGAAAGTTAGCAATTTATAAGTGAGGTCTGACCTGCCGTAATTGTGCGAGAGGCTCCGATGTACTTCGATGTTACCGATGTTTTGGATGGATTGCAAGGTATTACGGATGTGCGAGAGGGGAAGTGAGCTTCTGCATGTTGTCCGTGAAAGTGCTCAGCGATCCTTGCTGAATCAGGCCCTCAGTACTAAGGGAGCTTAAACATTTAACATATGCACTTGCTTTTGACATAAATATCAAACACCAGATCATCCCACTAGACCAGCAGGGTAAGTGTTAAATATTTAAATTAGGTTCAGATTCAGATGCGCCACAGAAATCTGATCGCATTTAAAAAGTAGTCTTGCAGAGCTTGAAAGAGAAAGAATATGTTAGATCTCACCAGGATATTAGAGCCCGGAAAAAGTGCTTCAGTGAGCATCTCCCTGAGCTCAGCAAGAGTCAACTCTGAAATGCTCAGTTTAAAATAAAGATGCCAAGTATTTGTGTACTACAAATATGCACCCTTTGGATGGATTTGCTCCTAACTCTAAACAAGACATAGAATATTGATAAATATGGTTAAACCTTAAAACAAAATAATAGTTTTTGTGAGAAAGCATGTAATCTCCCTGGATTGAAGGGGTAAACAACATCATTTGACCCATCAAAATGGGGGCGGCTTGGAAACTGTTGCTGCTAAGAACAAACTCTTGATCCACACCAGGGTGCAATCTCCATCATATTTGAGTAGTTTGTAAATCAGTCACAATGGTTGGGGCCACATGGATCATAGGAAATGCAAGATGTGGGTCAGGCACGGATTAGTCAGGTAACTCCAACTTTGCCTCCTCCTGTTTGTCAACAGATTAATGGGCATGAAGAATTTATTGTAGATTTTTATCCCAAAGCAGCTTCAGTTTGCAGTGCCGTGGTTATGGGTCTTAACATAAATAATGGAAACCAGAGGGCAATGATTATATCCCAGAGTTACTGGGAGACCAATTCATGATCACTAATGGGTCCATTACACATGCGTAGATTCTGCTTGCTTCTAGTAACTGGGCAATTCATTATTAGGGACCATTTGTGGCCACCTAATATTTAGAATACCGGTGGGAACCTACGCCATCTTCAGGTGCAGGTCCCTGGAGCACCGATCCTTCTTATGGAATGGAGCGACTGATTGCAAAGAAGGATCTGATGTGCTGCCGGGTCATCTGTCACTGCTAGGGCTAAAGGGGATAGCTGCTTTTGTCATTGCATCGGTGCAAGCTTGCATTGCTCTGGTAATTTTATATCTGACACCACAACGCATGGCAAGTTGGATACCTAACTACCGAGCTTGTTAGGGGCATATTGATGAATATACCCCTGTTTGAGCTTCACAGATGATAACCTTCATTACCTAAATATGCATTGCCCAGAGGATGTTTTGAGACACAACTTATTTGTCACTTTACTTTATTTTTAGAAAGTAAACATGTGTCATCCTAGAAGCATCATCGATGAATGTCATGAAGTAAAATTTTCCACTCATGGATTCTACCTCCATTGGTCCACTCCAAACACATCTCTATGAACTAATTCCAAAGACAATTGTGCTCTGGGTGCAACTTGGGAATGGGGCAACATGTTTGCTTGCCCTTCACAGAGCTTTCACATGCTGGCCTCACAAGATTGTCTACCGACATCCCAGTCACAATGTCATTTTGAAGCTCTATATATTGTCATAACTTAGGGATCCTAGTCTCCTCTGCCACAGCTCTACTGATTGGTTGGATTCAGCAGCTATCATTGCATGAAATTCCACTATGTCTAAGGTATAGAATTGTTGGTACCGGGTTGCTGCAGCAATTACAGTCCCTCTTTGGTTGTATACAACACACCAACCCTTTGCAAATTGTACTCTGAATCCTTTCCTCTCACTAATTGCAATTAGATTAGTCCCTAGGTTAGGCACAAATAGTGCTTCTTCAACATCTGTGACAATTGACTTGCCTTTCACTTTCAATCATAGAGTAATTGTCCTGACTTTTGTGGCATTTAGGACCTTGTCTATTTCTCTGACTTTTACTGACTCACACTGTTTTAATGACTTGAAACAGCTTTCATTACAGCCAAAATGCCTCATAGCTCCAGCAGTCCTTGCGGTGGCTCTCAGAATTTTTAGTATTTGTTTATTTATGTATGTAATCTTAAAACTGCAATAATTTAGCATGTATAGTCTCTGGTTAGCTTCATAGTATTAGACTCTAATAAGAATTTATACTCGCATAAGATTTTGCAGCCTCCTTTTCATTTACTATGACACCCGTTGCTGAGAGATGGATAACATTCTGTCTATATATTAATTAATGTTCTTGCATGCACTAAGCTTTTGTTAGGATCTGAGTTTGTTGTGGACCCGGGGTGGTAACAGGAGCAAACACCGTAACAGATTTAAACTGAAAAGTGGGGTTTTTAATGGGTGAACTTGAAGACATGTACACGGAGAAAATAAAGTCTCAGGAGCACAGGAACTCTCTCACAGCATACACTGTGAAACACGTAGCACTGGCAACTATGGGAAGCTCTGAACTCCCTTAAGTACCCAGTGCAGCACCGTGATAGGTCAGAGAGAGCATGTGACATGCCAGGACTGGAGCAGCTAAGTCACATGACCAGAGGCAAGATGGCGGTGCCCATACCAGAGTGGAATGGAAACACCACCAGGCCTACCTCGGCCAGAATGGCACAGTGCCTACAGAACACTTTGCACAGCCAATGCCCACCGCCAGACACCAGCCCCTCCACCAGAAGAACCATGCCACAGCACCCGCACAGGTAATACCCATTGTCCCCCTATGCCGGGAAACCCTGGTCATGACAGCTTTTTTGCATATAATATGCGTATAATAAGTATGACTTAGGGCATGTGGCCTATTGGCAGAGTGACAAGGAAAAGACACTGGGGTCCGTAACTTGATAGATGGCGTGATGGGATGTAAATATATGTGTATAACCACAAACAGTAAACTGTCCCCTTTGGGGCATATTCAATTATGTGCGAGATTAGCAAAAATGCTGCACCATACAGGACAATACTAATAGTTCCATTTAGCAAGACATAGATGGTTGGAAATGGCAATGTGCAGCGGCCATATGTAGGGTACCTTTATGTATAAGTCTCTTATTGTGGACTTGTATACTGTAGGTAGACAGTGTTAATCTACATACATATAGGTACTTTGCTATTAAAGGGACTATCTTTTATTGCCATGTTATTTGATTATTTTTATGTTTTCATCATTTTATTACTATGTTTCAATAACATCTTGTTAACAAAACTGTAACATTTTGGTTTGTAGCAATTAAAAGAAATACTAAGTAGTGCTTAGTACTGTATATCCTGAGCCTTGAATTGATGGATTGTGCCAAGGATGGCTCTGAAAGGATCTTTCTCCCCAGATGCAGCTGCCCTTCAACCAATTCCCTACTCTCAGGTTCACTTTAGTCTGACATTTTTTAACATTGCTTGTCCAGAAAATCTTTGTCCCAAAATATAACTTTGGAGCAAGTAGGTTTGGGCACATACCCATGCTGCTCAAAATGCCCTTAAGCTGGAGAAATGCCACAGCCTCCCTCTCTTTCTGGGGCAAATCACACTTTTTTATTATCCCTTTCTCCTACTAACAACAACTGTGGTGCAAAAAGGAACTACAGGAGAGTAATCATTACCAGCATAGTACTGATTTACAGTTACACAGCTAAGGTGGGGAGCTCGGTAGCACAACTGATTAACTGTCATTTTGGGGTCTATGGCCCTGATTCAGAGCCGGATGCTCTGACAGAGCGCTCGCTCTGAATCAGGGCCGTCCCTGCTCCTTTTTGGAGCGTCCTCCTGGCCGCTCGCATAGCTGTGGGTGACCACCCACAGCTATAGCGAGCGGCCAAAATGATGGTCGCGATGGTCAAGACCATCGCGACCATCGGGCTTGCGACTAGACCCTGCGGTAGGGTCTCGCTGCCGCAAGCCCAGGAGTGCTTTTGGCTCTATCAGAGCCAAAAGCACTCCCACTGACATCACTAGTGATGTCTGTGGGGCCGGCCCCAGACGGTAGGCGTTCCCATGGGAACGCCTCCGTCTGGGCAGCCATGCCCCCGGCACACCCACCAAAGGGGGCGTGCTGTCAATCAACATCGACAGCACGCCCCCTTTGGTGCGAGACCCATAACGACGGCTTGGCCATCATTATTCGGGTCTCGCGCATGCGCATGACGGAGCCGCCTCCGTCGTGCGCATGTGCACTTGGGCACCATCGACCCTCTTGCGAGCGCTCAGCGCTTGCGAGCGGGTCTGAATCAGGCTCTATGTACCTAGCAATGGAGAGAGGTAAAGTTAATGGAGATAAATTACAAACCAATCAGCTACTAACTGTCATTTCATTTCCTCAGGTAAAGCAACAGAGATCAGTTTCTGTGTTAAATAAAAAAAGAGACCAATAACAGGTAGTTCTAGGTAGTCCCTTTAACAGCAAAGTACCAACATATGTATTACTGACAATGTAATTATAGCAGGTTTCTGGAAACACTTCTTGTACATAATAAAAATTATTATGGCATGCTTTTTAGGGGAATTTTTCTTTATTAAATACTGTACACTCAAATGACTATATTCTCAAAATAAAGAGGGATATCTTTAATTTGACTTAATATTCCTGTTTCCTTTCCAATTTCTATAAATGAAATGTTTGAATAACTAACTAGGGTGTAGCAGGTATAGAGGTCAGTTTGCTCACATTCACTTCCTGACACAAAATGTAATAATAAGTACATTGGGATGTGTTTGCAGGAAACCTTCTTCTGTTTCAGAAACATTGGGAAGAGTTTAGGCCTCCTGAGCTTATGCCCCAAAGGCTGGTTTGCGCAGAAGAACACAGCAGCCACCTGCATGTGAGACATCACTGTGAATCACTATAACACTGTTGGTGTGTGCTCATTCTCTGGGAGGTGCTGAGTATGTGTAGGTGGTGGGTGCAGGGCTTCAGTTAAAAGCTTTTTATAAGGAATGTTTAGTTGTTGTTTTTGTTACTTTAAATGCACAGTGTGTAATGTTTTAATGCTTACATATGCTACAGTAAGGATCCCTCTTAACTGAAAAATAACCAAAAGCTCACAATGGCCATTGTCAGTAATATGTATTATAAATTTGCTGTTTTCTTTGGGTTTAGCTCTGGATTATAATTCTTGCCCTTTACATCAATCTACAGTATACTCACCTCAATCACAAATATGTCAGAAAGCCTTGTAATTAGTAATCTGTTTCAGTGCAGCTAGGATTGCCACCTTTGTACTGGTAAAATACAGGACGGGGGAGGTGTGGCAAAATCCAGGAGGTGTGGCCATACCCCTCCCGTTGCAATGGGAGATATCTGTCCCCCTCAGCAACTAACATGGGCCCCTGACAAGCCCCTCCAATAAGCCCAGGCCCGGGTAAAGAGTCTATATTGTTTTTTCTTGTGTGTAAATAAAGATACACCTTGCTTGTGACTGTGGTAGAAAAAGAGTGGGCAGTGCGACTGCATGCATGAAGCTGCATGGATACTCGTATTAGCATTAGGTAGTAAATGTGGCTGCTGAGGCTGTCCTTACTTGCAGATGCCTTGTCTCCCACTCAGAATCAGGCCCTCAATGCTCAATGCTTAGCAGCACATGATTGGGTTTTGTACCAACAGTGTTATATTGATAAAGTACATACTAATTGGTTACTCATACATACTGTACAATCAGAAGCCAGATACAGATACAGCATAGGGCCGAATTCAATTAGAGGTGAAAAGTGCCGCCTGGCGAAAAGCGGAATGAATTCGGCTCATTCGCCTGTTTTGACACAATATTTTCTCTGTGCGCGTCTCTGCATTTCGCCCTATTCTATTGTAAAACAGGCAAAAACACGATAGGCGAATATAGCGTAAAGTGAAACTAGTGGAAAGGACATCTTTTTGGGGGGGAAATCAGTCTGTACCCCATAAAAAGGCTAAGTGACCCTGGGAATCAATATAGAAGAGTAGTAATAGCCCTAATAAAAGTATTTAGTGAACTTGTTTTGTGGCAAAGGGCTGTTTTATGCATATTTGCATATGTATGGAATAATTGTATAAAGCAATGTTTTTTCAGAAAAATAAGTACCGTAATTAAATTTGGGGTACATGAAAATGGGTACTAGTATATTTTGATGCCTCTAAAGTGAAGATTTAAAAAATCTTAAAAATAGACCTGTTGCAGCCCCCTGCAATCTCAAAAACACCTGTCTGATCTATATAGCCCCCCAAAATACCAGGCCTCCCACTTTTTACCCATTGTCCTACACTTTTTACATTTTCACCCCAAAAATGGCATGTCATTTTTGGGGTGTGTTAAAAAAAAATAATTACTTTGTTTTCACTGACTACTCATTAGGAGGTTATCCAAAGGGTTCTGGATCAAATCCCTACATTTAATCCCTAACTTTTTTGCCTATTTTTCCATGTAAAGTTTTCGCATAGGTGAAAACAACCTGGAATTGAATACAGAGAAAAGTTGAAAACAGGCGAAAAGCGCAAATTTGCGAAAACTTTTGCCAAATGGTACTTGGCGGCTAATTAAACCCGGCCCATAGTGTCTTACTGATAAAGTACATACTAATTGGTACTTTTATCATATGCCTTCACAGTTCATGTTCACTACAGTGGATTCACTACTTGGGGCATATTAAGTGAGGAGGGGGCTCGTGTGCAGTCCGGTGGCACAAGCGAGTAGACTCTGGTGCTGTGCCATGATCTACTGCACATGGATTTTCCCAGAGATTTTTCTACTGCTTATGCGCAGATCCACTGGAAAATAGCCGCCACATGATTTTCCTGGTTATTTGTGCAGTGCTGCCTCTACCACTGTGAGACTACAGAGAAGTATTAAAGAACAGCACTGTCGGTTCCTCTTCTATGACAAGAAGTGGGTGCTGCAGGAATGTCACACTGCAACACCCTGCTCCTGTCATTGCAGAGGAGCCTGCATTTTGATGTCTCCCCCTCCGAGGCAGTGCAATTCTGTCCATCTCCACTGCAAATGCAGCAGTAGGTGTCTGCTGCAATCCCATCGCTGCGACCCACTGCGATGGTTGCTCCTTTGGCCAGGCTGTGGTAGCTGAAGCATACCGCAGCCTGACCGGGTCCTGGTCACTTGCACGGTAGGAAATCTGCGTCCACCGATGAAGATCCTGGCCTCGTCCCACCCGGAAAGCAGGGGCAAAATGCCCATTTCCAGGACCAGTGGCCAGTCACGCCGCTGCTCCGCGCCCCAAACGTTGCAGCATGTCAACCATGCTGTGGCTTGGGGGGTCTGCAAGCTAAATTGCAGGACCCGTCATGCACATGCTCAGAACGAGTACTGTGCATGCACAGGCCCAAAACATTGGAGATGTGCACTGACAATCATGTTAGCATACATCTCTGAGTCCATATATAATATGTGGAATTCATGTGTTCCTTTCCAGCCAGTAAGGGGGTCTTTTTGTGTGCAGGATCTGTAGGACCATAGGTCCTGATTCAGAGCCGGACGCTCTGACAGAGCGCTCGCTCTGAATCAGGGCCGGCCTTCTTGTTTTGACCACCCACAGCAATAGCGAGCGGCCAGGAAGATGGTCGAGATGGTCAAGACCATCGCGACCATCGGGCTTGCGATGAGACCCTTGTGGTGGGGTCTCATTGCCGCAAGCCCCAGAGAGATTTCGGCTCTGACAGAGCCAAAATCTCTCCCACTGACATCACTCGTGATTTCAGTGGGGCCGGCCCCAAACGAAGGCGTTCACATGGGAACGCCTCCGTTTGGGTAGCCACTCCCCTGACCCGCCCTCCAAAGGGGGCGTGCTGTCACTCAACATTGACAGCAGGCCCCCTTTGGTACGAGACCCGGAGCAACGGTTTGCCCGTCGCTATCCGGGTCTCGCTCATGTGCACTGGGCCACCATCGACCCACTTGCGAGCGCATAGCGCTCGCGAGTGGGTCTGAATCAGGCCCATAGTTCAATAATACCTCTTTTCCACCAAAAACCCAGGTCCGACCTGGGTTTTTGGACATGGTTCCAACCCTGGTCAGACCCAGGTCAGACCCATTTACACTGCACCTTTGATCTGGGTTACTCCCAGGTCAGCCCTGTTCACACTGAACTCAGGTTTGCCCTGCTAAACCTGTGAGGTCATAAAAAGTGGGAGGTGAATGCTCCACAACCACCAATCCTCTCATTTTAGGCATGATCCAGGTCAGATAACCTGGGTTGCACCGTTTACACTGCACCATTACCTGGGTCCATCCTGGGTCCAAACCTGGTAGCTACCTGGGTTGGATTGCAGGGTCACTTGACCCAGGTTATTTTTCAGAGACCCTTTTACACTTAGCTGCGACCCGGGTAGACCCAGCAAAAACCCAGGTTTTTGCTCTGGTGTAAAAGGGGTATAAGTGAATAAGGAGAGCATGTGTTACTTGTCCTCAAGATGGTAACGTGGGATATTAATAAGGTAACCATGTTCAGTGATCTGTGTATGCTGGATGGTAAGTTAGGTCACTTAAGCAAATACTCACAGCTGCCGGCAATGGTTTGCAATAGACAGATATCAAGAGCAGATAAATGGTAAAGCGTCATTTGCATGCCTCTCAGGTGCAGGAAGCAATGGCCCTGATTCAGAGTCGGTCGCTATTTGCGCTCACTCGTCCAGAAAATAGGGGTGGCTATTCAAATGAACCTTTCGCTGTTTGCGGTCTGTTCACGCCTCTAGGTCTGAACGAGCGAACAAAACTTGCGGTCGTTTTTTGGGAAACTACGCCCCCTGGCCGCTCGCATCCGATGTCATGTCCGCTATTTATTAGATTAATCGAGTACATCGAACAGGGTATGAACTGCTCGCTATTCTTGTGGTTGGTTTTTGCTACCACACTTTTGCGAGCAGTTCTGGCTAAAAAAAACCCAGTGACGTGGTCAATGATGCTGCTGTTTTAAATATGCACACCCATAAAACGCCCGTTTTGACCTTTAAGCACGCCTGCGTTCTGATTTCCACTCCCCGTTTTCAAGCACCTTCCCCTGTTACCACCCACATACGCCTCATCCTGTCACTCAAATTAGCAGGCATTCGCTATTTTGCGAGCACATGAATTTCGGCCGCACTGACTGGTTCGCGCATGCGTATAACGATCCGTACGCATGCGCAGTTTGGCAAACATCGCTCGGAGCGAACGAGCTGCTGCTTACGAGTGGCTCTGAATGAGGGCCAATATCAGTGGGAGTGGTATGAGCCACGCTGGCAAATATATGCAAATTTGCTAGAAAAGAAATTAATTCATAATGTAGAACACTAGATCTAATGCTGCATACACATGGGACGATTTTCCTGTATGATATGAAATGATAACGATATCGTTCAACGATAAATTGTTCATTTTTATGCAGTGGATGATCGACCAACGATGTGCGTTCTCGCATGAACGATAACGATATCTATGGTCAACAGTACATGCAGGCCAACTTGGACGATTTTGTCAAGATTTGCCTGTAAAGACATGACTTCACTGAAATATCTTAAGATATCCATCAGTGTGTACACTCAAAATTGTTTGCCCTGCACTACAGAAAGTTGGAGGGAAATCTATCAGCAATATCTTTGTGCAGGTTGTCCCATGTGTATGCAGCATTACATTGTAAGAGTATAAAGTAGTAATGTTCCCTATGTGTGCAGCAACTGGAGTTCATTTAAGGAAAAGCAGCCTATAGCTGCATACACACACAATGATTTTTTTACTGATTATCGTTAAACGATATCGTTTAACAATAATTGATGGCAAAAATCGTTCACTTTCTGAGTCAAACGATGAACGATTATCGTTCATGCGCGTTCACGTTTGTAGTTTGTCGTTTGTAGTTTGTCGTTCAGTCAGACTTGTCAACTCAACGATTTTCATTAAGGGAATATGCAAAAATCTTTTGTAGTTCATAAAAATCGTTCATGACATTTAGTAAATGAACAACTTTAGTAAACGATTTTAGTAAATGTTTTCAAGGGAAAAAATCGTTTACTCAAATCGTTCATTAAAAAAATCGTTGTGTGTGTATGCAGCTTATGAAATGGATGGATGTCTATTAGCTTTGCAAACGTCATTAGGCACAGAGTAAAGAAAAGGTGCTGCGGAGGTAATGCTCAGATGGGTCTGATATTGTACACTGGTCATCGGCCCAGGTCTCTAGAATGTGCTTTATATACTGCTCACTCGTATGTGCACTGTATACTGGGTCTCATTCAGACCCGCTCACCAGCGCATGACGCTCGCAAGCGGGTCGATGGTACCCAAATGCGCATGCGCACGATGGAGGGAGCTCCGTTGTGCGCATGCGTGAGACCCGCATAGCGACAGCCAAGCTGTCGCTCCGGGTCTCGCACCAAAGGGAATCACCATCGACAGCACGCCCCTTTTGGTAGGCGTGCCAGGGGCGTGGCTGCCAGATGGAGGCGTTCCCATGGGAACGCCTACCGTCTGGGTCCGGCCCCACTGACATCACTAGTGATGTCAGTGGGAGTGATTTTGACCATCACGACCATCATCATGGACGCTCGCTTAAGCTGTGGGTGGTAGCTATGCGAGCGTCCAAAAGGCCGCTCCAAATTTAACTAGGACGGCCCTGATTCAGAGCGAGCGTTCTGGTCAGAGCGTCCGGCTCTGAATCAGGGCCACTGTCCTTTATGGGCTCTTCCAATTTGGAGGTTCTAAATATTTTCCACCAGAACAGAGTCTGTTTTGTATAACTGATGCCCTAAGTGTACAGGGGATTTTCAAACTGGGCCCTAATGCAGATTGAGATTTGGGAGGATAAAAGAGGTACTGCAAAGGTGACAATAATGAAATAATATATTTATTCCATTCAATATATATTGAATGTGATACTTTGATGAGAATTAATAAATATTATTTAAAATACAAAATTATTTTTGTGATCAGCTGCGAATTGTAGTCCGACAAAGCCTGCTTTGCATTATACCTGCCTGCAGCAATGTGTCTTTGAAAATTATGCTAGACCAGAGATCCTCAAGGCACCTTAACGGTCCAGGTGTTAAGGATAACCGTGCTTGACCACAGGTGACTTAATTAGTTCCTCAGTCTTTTGATTTAACCATCTGTGCTCAACCATGGATAACCTTAATAAATAAAGGGTAGGTCTGTAGTCTGTCTTTTTTTTTAATATATTTTCTTCACAGTGGGGGTACAGGTGCCAGTAGCCTGCCGGCACTTGCGGTTCTACAAATGCCGCAGGGAAGGCTTGCTGGGACCTGTAGTCCCACTGTGAAGAACAATATTATTTCAATATTTAAACCAGGGCTGGTTGATCCTCAGAAGGATGACCCCTTTTTATTTTTGGGGCTCTCTCTTCCGAGGATTGACCAGTTTGGGGCTGGTGAAAGCTTTGTCAGGGGGACCCCACGCTGTGTGTCTCCCTGCTATGGCATTACCACCTCAGCTGGTTCAGTCCTGTGCTTGTTATGGGAAATTAGGAGGAACCCCACACTGGTCCGCACCCCCCTATTTTCCTGTACTAGAACAGTCTCAGAAGTCCAGGACTGCTTTTGAGGGGGTGGAGTCCACAACCTTTAATTTTCTTAATTTTTAACCCTTTATTACACCTATAGCACAGAAGCATTGTACAGATAACACTGATCTGTGCAATGCTGTAGCAGAACACGTTGCTAGGGAAGGTGGTCTATTTGATTCTTCTGTTGTGGCCCAAGGGCCTGATTCAGAGCCGGACGCTATTTGCGCTCGCTCGTTCAGAAAAAGGGGCCGGCTATTTAAATTGAGCGCTCGCTCTTTGCGGTCTGTTGACGCCTCTATGTCTGAGCGAGCGAATGAAACATGCGCTCGCTATTTTGTAAAGACGCCCCCTGGCCGCTCGCATCCTACGTCATCTCCGCTATTTATTTGATTAATCGAAAGGCATCTGCACTGCTCGCAGTGCTTGTGGTAGGTTTTTCCTACCGCAATCATACGAACAGTTCAGGCTAAGAAACAACCAAGTGACGTGGTCGATGACGCTGCTTTGTTAATTATGCACACCCTTAAAACGCCCGTTTTGACCGTTTGGCACGCCTGCGTTCGGATCTCCACTCCCCGTTTTCAAGCACCTTCCCCTGTTACCACCCACAAACGCCTCATCCTATCACTCAAATTAGCAGGCACTCGCTATTTTGCGAGCGCTCAATTTCCGACCGCAATGACTGGTTGGCGCATGTGTATTACGACCCATACGCATGCGCAGATGTGCGAACATCGCTCGGAGCGAACGAGCGGCTCTGAATCAGGCCCCAAGCTCTTTGTAAATCCCAGAGCTCTATTCCTGTCAATGAAAAGTACTTGCAAGTTGGTACAATGGTGTATTGACTTCTATTTGTTGTATGTTCGGCCGTGTTTTGCAGATCTAATCGTGTTTTGACAGCAATGTCTGCCTTTAGTAAATCTCTGTTTGAAAATCAGGGGAAACTCGGAAGAGAAATCAATCTCGGCCAAACACAATTCTTGGTAAATATACTCTTAGGAGTGTTGCAGGATAGGTAGTGTATGATTGTGCCTTGTCTAACCTCATATCTCCTGTACAGTGCCTCCACTTCAGTATTTGTTTATAGCTTGCTGGGGAAGGTGAAGACCTCCATCAGGGGATGACTCAGGAGACATATTGTACCTATTATAACCCACCTCAATGACACCACAATCCGACACACTATTTACTGTAAGAAAAAAAACACTTTGGTATGTTTATTATTGGGAGTAGGGGAACCGAAGGGGCAGATTAAATTTGTAGGTGGTATGATCAAAGGGATAACGGTGGTTGCATACAGTATATCACTAAACATTGGATAACTTTTGTAAAATAAACATTCAAATAGTATGCACCTATACGCTTACACACTGAAATACTGTAGTACTGAAACACAAGCCATTGTCTACAACACATGTGTGGTGGTACCATTGGTAGGGTACCCATATAGCAGTAGTAAATATATTTATTTGATGAATAGCTAACCCTATGATTGAAACTCCTGCAGAGTCTATGGGTGGAATATGGTACAGTAAAATCTTTAATTTTCCTGTGCACCTCTATGGGGTGCAAGGGAAACTTAGTGATGCTACTGGCTGCAAACTTCCTTTGCCCAGTCACTCTGAAGGCAGTTCGTAACCATCACTAAATACTCCACTAGTGCAATTAATGGAAGAAATATGACATCACATATCAAAATTGCAAAGTCCCATTCAGTATTATCCGTTATACTACTGTATATAGCCTGTACGCTAGTCTTTGATATGGCAGGCTGATATAAATGGAATGGGATTTTCCCAAGCAGTGTAGGATTTATCTCTAGAATTTATATGCTAGTTAAGTGTCTAAAAGATGCTTCCACTATCCATGACCCCACTACCTCTGGTCTTCCTTTGTTGAAGTCCTCTCAGCTGACTTGCAATTCAGGAGTTTGCCCATTGACCAGGTACTAACTTGGCTTCCTCTAGAATTCACACTGCCTAGCAACCTTGTCTCCCACCCAACTCCTACCCTTTCTATAAGGGTGGTCTGTCCCAGCTCCCGCCCACCTCTCACTCGGCATTTCCCCTATATTGCTGCATGTGCACCTATTTTTGCTGGTACTCCTTCTATCCAGTCCGGGATCACTCTCTTGGCACCAATTTCCTCATGACTTTCCTGTCAACATTCTCTCCTTCACATCCACTCTCCCCACAAGGTCCCAGTGCTGGCCCTCTCTGTGGGTCCTACCACCAGGGTTTCAGATATAATATGATCCTTTGGCATCCATTACCACCCCTATGCAGACGAGACCCAAATCTACTTTTCCTCCACTTAAGGGGCCTATCCATTAGCAGATATATTTGAACGATGAACGATTTATCGTTCAGTCGTTCAATTTATCTGCTAATGGATAGGCTCTGAACGATAAAAATGCACACTCCTGCGGCCGACAAATTGGATCTTTTGTCTCTCCAACATGTTGGTCAATTATCGTTGATTGTCGCAGTACACGACATACGACGAACTATTTTTACATGAAAATTAATAGAAACATTAAAAAAATTCCACTCCCAGAATGATGTCATGCAATATCGTTCGTCATTTGCAAAAATCTGTCATGTACATGACAGATATATGTCACAGCAGCCCCAGGAATTTTCAAAAGATAAATCTTTTGTCTTTCAGAAAGATCTGCTAATGGATAGGCCACTTTACTCACTCTTCCGTTTTTTTTACACATGGCCAGCTTTCTCTTCACCTATTTAGTATGGACCTGAAATAGAACCAAGTTACTGAGAATCAATCTATTTTCTTCTGATCTCTTTCCTTTCCCACAGTTCCCTGATATCCTTGACAATCATTCTGAATATCGAATAACGAAATTCTCTCTGATGTTCTTGAAGGTATAGAGGGTCTCAACATTACCGAACTCAGTGTTATGATTATCAGATATCTGGTGTTGAACTACCTTCTCGTTGACCCTATGACTTCCTCATTGAATTTCTGTTGAAGCAGCAATTCGATTACTATTATTAATTATATGTATTTTTTCTCTCAACCAGAGTTAAAAGAAATACCGGAATGAGATTACAGCTAGGGAGTTTATGTGCTCTTCAATCTCACCAGCTGGAGTAGTCTTATTTTTGTGGAAAAGCAACATTGATGGAAAGGGTATGAAATCCTGGCAGCCGGGATACCTGCTGTCTATATATCGACAGCAGCATGCCGATGCTCAGGATCCTGACAAGGGTCGGGTAAGTATACTTACCCTCCCCCCTTGTCACCCTAACCCTCTGTTTCTACATCATAACACTAACCCTCCCCGTTAGTGTCTAAACCTAACCCTCCCCTTTACTGGCAAAACCTAACCCTCCCCTTTACTGGCTAAACCTAACCCTCCCCCAGTGGTGCCTAAGTCTAACCCACCCCCGGGAGGTACCTAACCCTAACCTCCCCCTCCCCTAGCCTAACCCTAACCCCCCCGTGAAGCCTAAACCTAACCCTCCCCCCCTAACCCTCCTAACCAGCCCCGCTATACTCACGTTCGGCAACCTGGCTGTCGGGATTCCGGCATCAGTCTTGTACCCTGGTAGTGGCATTTCGGAGCCGGTATTTCTTCAGCCCGGATGCCGCATGTCGGTATAATAACTACATCCCGTATTGACTATAGGGAACTTAATAAAGTAACTGTTAAAGAAAACAATGGGCCTGATTTAGAGTTGTACGTAATGCCGAGTAAAACTATAAAGATATTGGGAAAGAAAAAAAAATATATATTATATAAATGGTGGGGGTGAGGTGAGAGAGAATGGGGGCATTGAGTGGCATAGTACAGTGGTGGGCACTGTGGGGCATAATATTAATACTGGAGGCGTTGTGTAGCAAACTGGTGGTATAGTGTGTCATAATATTAATACTGGGGGCATTGTGTGGCATAATGTGGCACTGTGTGACATACTGGGCGAACTGTGTGGCATAATGTTTATACTGGGGGCAGTGTGTCATAACTTTCATAATGGGGACAATGTGTGGCATAATGCCATTTTATTGGTAGTGGCCCACATAAATGAGTTGCCCTAGGGCCCCCACAAACCTTAATCCGGCCCTGACACTGAGTAATAGTTGTGGCGAGTGACTACGATAATGTACCTCGACGCATGCACATTGCAACTCAGACATATGCACAGATTGCAGATTATTGTTTTCGTTGTGGAAACATCAAAATAGCATACATCTCTGGATCAGGCCCAATGTCCTATGTACTTTTTTGTACCAGTTTGCCTAAATTGTTGATATGCTGATATTTTCTGCCAATTTCCAAGAACACCAATAGCAAGTAAAATTTGTTGTAGCGCATCTCTGCAAATGTTAATTATATAATAAAACTAAATAAATGGAGAAAACACAAATCCATTTTTTTCAGATACATAATCTCCCTGGAAAATAGTCTTCTACCCCTTTTACACCAGAGCAGAAAGCCAGGTTATTGCTGGGTCTACACAGGTTGCAGCTCAGTGTAAAAGGGTCCCTGAAAAATAATCCGGGTCAAGTAATTTAACAATCCAACCCAGGTAGCTAACATGGTCGGACCCAGGATGGACCTGGGTAATGGTGCAGTGTAAATGGCACAACCCGGGTTATCCGACCTGGGTCATGCCTAAAATGAGCTGATTGGTGATTGTGGAGCAGTTACCTCCCACTTATTATGACCTCACAAGTTTAGCAGGGCAGACATGAGAATAACCCAGATCGATGGTGCTGTGTAAACCGAAGTTGGAACCATGTCTGAAAACCCACATCGGACCTGGGTTTTTGGTTGAAAAGAGGTATTAGTTAAATTAAGTCTTTATTAGTATGGTTTCTACAGTAAATAAAAAACTCCTCTAAAATTATTGCTCAATCATTCAACATGGTCAAACTGTTGACAATACCATGACGACATCCTCCTTATATTCAACAGTTACTATGTCACTATGTAAAATGTCGACATTCTGAGGATGCCGGTGATTAGGGTTAGGTGCAGCTGGCAGGATTAGGGTTAGGCTTTGGTGGGAGGTTAGGGTTAGGCTGTGGGTGGTGGAGAATAGGATTAGGCGCTAGGTGGAGGGTTAGGGCTAGTGGAGAAATTCTTTTAAAATCTGCCAGTCTCTCAGAACTCTGACCTGGAAGTGACGGTCACATGACAGCCGAGACCTGGAAGGTACGCTGGAGCTGCTAGAGAAGATAAGAGACCAATAGTCCACCAGAGAAGGTCACTGTTGATGTGCTGCATGTCTGCAGTTCAATCATGCATTTATTCCAATACCTACACCCACTTAACGAGCATTAATCTCATGTGATACAGGAACCGATAGCTCTGAGAGTCCTATCTCAATTAGATCACTTATTAGCATGTGTGGTTTGAGGTTTTATATTCTGACGTTATGTTTATATCTACGGGCATGCTGAGATTAGATCAGATGCCATGAGAGCGGAGGTTGTTATTTCTTTTTCCCTTTATCCACTTACTAATAATATTGTGGCAATTGATATACAGACAGTAGTTGGAGGATTTAACACTGACGCACAAACACATGCTTTCTCTGTATAAATTGATACATATGACATCGGTACTCAAAGATCTAAGACCGCGGCTCATGTTTATAATGGATATATGGATGTGGTAATTGTGTTCCTATAAACAGGATTAAATCCTGTGATAATATACTGGGAACACTAGTTATTCAGTTACCAGCAAAAGTGATACATGTCACAAGCATAAAAAGTCACAATGTATATTTATTGAATGTGATAAACCAGGTTGGAACTATGGGCCTAATTCAGACCCGTTCGCGAGCGCTGAGCGCTTGCAAGCGGGTCGATGGTGCCCTAGTGCGCATGCGCACGACGGAGGGAGCTCCGTCGTGCGCATGCGCGAGACCCGCATAGCGACAGCCAAGCTGTCGCTATGGGTCTTGCACCAAAGGGGGCGTGCTGTCGATGGTGAGGACAGCACACCCCCCTTGGTGGGCGTGTCGGGGGCGTTGCCGCCCAGACGGAGGCGTTCCCATGGGAACGTCTACCGTCTGAGGCCAGCCCCACTGACATCACAAGTGATGTCAGTGGGAGTGCTTTTGGTCACCCACAGCTATGCGAGCGGCCAGGAGGCCGCTCCATTTTTTGGTAGGAGGGCCCTGATTCAGAGCGAGCGCTCTGGTCAGAGCGTCCGGCTCTGAATCAGGCCCTATGTGTCCATTACATGGTTTTGTGATACATATGATATAAATCAGACTTGCTCCATTGGCCTATATGATGTAGTGCTGTACTGCTGAGTATTGTATTAAAGCATATACTAAAGGTTTTTTCTTTTGAATTTAATACGCAATTTATTACATGTGGGTGCACTTATGTGGAACTCAAATTCGCTGTTGCTTGCATGTCCTACCTATATACTTGATGACTAGTAGGAGTGGCAGAATTGGGTAGCCACATTATTTATGAGAGAAACTAAACTCACGTCAAGTGATATTTGCGGATCTGATGTTTTTTGAAAATGTATTTTGCTGTGTACAACCCGAGAATAATTATTAACATAGTTTGTCTAAATAATGTTGGGACTCATTCAGTTTAACTAATACATTATTAAAGATTATATTTTAGCTGAATCATACAAATCAATAAGAGTGCCCCATAAAAGAGAGTCTGCTTTCTCTCCTCTTTGTATGTTTCCAAGAATTGTGAATAAAGAAACCGCAGTCAATGAACAGGCAAATAAAACTCTTTGATGCACCAAAAGAGAACTGCATTTTCAACCTTTGCTTGTTTAAGGCTTTGTAAATGATAGAGCCAGGGTCTTTACTAGGTATTTAACGGCCCCATAGCAAGAGTTTTTACGGGCCCCTATGTACCACCCATTGGAGAAAAATTTATATAACGTAACTTTGACAAGAAAGATGGGGCCCCCTCAGCTCTGGGCCCCATAGTAGCTGCAACCCTTGCACCTATGGTAGTTAAAACCATCGTTAGAGCTTTAGAAAGTATGCACACCAGCAAAGTCCTGATTTTCTTGACCTTTAGCAGAAGTGCTAAACAGTATCAGAGTGTTGCAGCTGTCAGTGTTGATGGGGCACTGCCACCTGTTGTTTGTAGCTAGTATTGCGTTGGATCCTTAGAGTGTCCACGTCCCCTTTTTTCTTTTCTGCTTTTTGTTTTTAGATACATTTTCGATCTATTGCATTCTCTTGAGCCAGTTATGTAACTTTTAATTTTGTTCTATATTCTTTATTCAAATTACAGTTGCTACATTGTTTGTTCTATAGACAGGCTTGGGAAAGCGATATATATGTAACTAGGGGTGTATCCATGGATCCGAGCGCCCCTAGCAAACTAATGGACTGGTGCCACCCCTCCCCCCATAATTTCTGATTACACTATAAATAAGTACTTAAAATTATTCCCCAACTACCCCCCTATGCAGTGTCCCCAGTAGTAGTCCCCCCTATGCAGTGCCCCAGTAGTAGTCCCCCCTATGCAGTGCCCCCAGTAGTAGTCCCCCCTATGCAGTGCCCCAGTAGTAGTCCCCCCTATGCAGTGCCCCCAGTAGTATTGAGTCACAAACTGTTAGGCTCTTGGCATGACTGTTGTTCCCACCCTTCTTTCAACAGATCTAAAAGGAGTTCAAAGGGACTAAATCCCGTCAAGGATTGGGGCACCTCTCGCATTGCAAACATTAAATAGGGTAGGAGTAAGTCCCAATCTAGCTTTTCCTCAGACACCACCCTTTTTATCATTTGATAAAGGGTCTGGTTAAAGCGTTCAACAAGCCCATCTTTTTGCGGGTGGTAAACTGAGGTAGTAATCCTATCCACCTTTAACAGTCAGCACACATCTTCCATTAGTTTAGAGACAAAAGGTGTACCTTGGTCCGTTAAAACCTCCTTTGGTATTCCCAAGCAGGTATATAGCATCAACAATTCCCGGGCGATAGTGCTAGATTTCAAGTTACGTAGTGGGATGGCCTCCGGGTACCTCGTGGCATAATCTACCACCACTAATATGTATTGATGTCCACGTGCAGATTCTTCCACCGGCCCTATCAGATCCATACCAATTCTCTCAAAAGGTGCAGCAATGACATGGAGGAGAACCAAGGGTGCTCTAAACCCTGGCCGAGGTGCTGTCTTCTGACACACTGGATATTCCTGACAATACCTTTTTACTGCTGCATGAATGCCGGGCCAGAAGTATCTTAACTGAATATGCTGGAGGGTTTTCTCCTGCCCCAAATAGCCACCCCACAGGTGTGTATGAGCCGCCCTTAACACCAACTGCTCGTGTTTCCGGGGAACCAACAATTGGTCTACTCTCTTACCCTGCAAATAAGTTACACTATATAACAAATCATTTTTCAATGCAAAGTATGGTACACCGTCTTCTGGTAAAGCCGTGCCTACTCTACCATTTATCTCTACTACATTTTCAAATGTATTTATCAAGTTCCCATCATTCTGTTGATCCTGGCCAAAGTCCTGCAAGGCCAATTGCAAGGGGGTCATATGTAAGTGACCCCCCTCTGTAGATTCCAATTGTCAAATTTGTTTCCCAAGGCTAGTTAACCCTTGCACAACTACAGCTACTTATTCAAATATAGGAAATCTGGTCCCTGTGCCCAGGGGTGCCGAGAGGGGGGGGGGAGCGGGTAGTTTACCCGGGCTTCCAGAGGGGCCCGGCGGGGGCCCGGGTCTGGCGCCGCCCCCCCTCACTTCCTCCCTCCCTCTGCAGCAGCCCAGCACACAGCAATCTCCTATGCCTGAAGGGGGGAGCGATCACACTGATCGCGCCCCCCACTGGCTTTGCGCCGGCGCTGCAAAACACTTTTTTTTCCAAGTGGGCGTGGCCACACCTTCTGAAATTAGGTCACGCCCCCTCTTTACCAGGGTCCCGCGTGTCTCTCTACGCCCCTGCCTGTGCCCATTTTACCACCCTATTTCATGCCCAAAAGCTTTGTGGGCCAAGCAAAGAACAATTGAAATTTGTGTAATAGATACCATATTTTGTTTATTCAATGTAAGCTTATTGATTCTATTTGATACAAATGTTTAATATAACATGTTCTGAATAAGAAGCTGGAAACTGAATAAGAAGCTGGAAACTGAATAAGAAGCTAACTTCAGCCTCGTGTATAGGAAACTATTGATAATTATAACAAATAAAATAGCACACTTTGGTTGCTAAGAGCTCTGTGATACAGCGATGGATCTAGCATCAACCCATATGGGCTGGCGGCGGGTCCTGTCCACGTGTCTGTGTAAATATATTATAGTGATATTACAGTTTGTTGTTATATGCGCAGTCGCCGCCGGTCCCCCTGGGGGATGTAGTCTCTGATCTCTTTCATAACAGGACGTTAACTGGCTTCAGGGACTACACTCCCCACAATGCTTTGGGAGCGGCGCAGGCTGTCACACGAACTGAACATGGCGGGGGAAATGGATGAGAACATCCCGGTGTATGAGGTTACATATGTGAACACTAAAAAGATACATGTAGGCGCCTTCGGACACCTGTGGAGAGAGAACCTGCACGGCTGTGACCTGAGCCTGGCGGAGGGTCCCTGCCAAGACGTGGAGGATGCAGAGCTGGCTTCAGAACTGGGCTGCACGACCGAGACCGCTACTGAGCTCAAACTGCTCTGCAGGTAACGTTAGTTGTTCTCTCAGTAGGTCTCCAAGAGACACCCCTCCCCTGATTTAGGTTAGTAATAATAATATATCTGCGGTCTGTCCCCTGATGTGGCCCTCACATACCCATCCCTTCCCTGATTGCCCGCTGTCCATGTGTCCAGTATTTTTTCTTGGTCAGATTCCCTTTCAAAATGTGTATTTAAAAAGCTGTGATAAATACATAACATGGAAGCTAACAAAACTAGGTACAGGAAACAAAAATTCAGAACTGAAAATGTAATCTGATTTAAAGGCATTTCAAGAATAAATTTCCATGTGACCAGGAAAAAAAATATACAAGTGGAAGCACACGGCAGATTTCACTGTAAACAGGTAAACCCCCCCCCTGTCAATGTGTAAATACGACATGTCTCCGGTCTCCCACTTTTAAAGCTGCTGCCTTCACTGAGAGAGATGGTGCATTTTTGATGCTTTCTGCCAAGGTGATGATTGATGCTGGACTCTTCGATTGCCTTCCTTAAACTGTGTACACCAGTGGTTCCCAAACTTTCTCGAATTGTGACGCACTGTATCAGCATTTCTTTCCTGGCACCCCTAGGTCACAAGATTCTTATTAAGAAATGTATAAAAATTATTAAGTTAAGTAAATTATGCTTGTCTGTCATCTTTGGGTTCAGTTATGTGGTGGTGGACAGGGTTGAACTTCTGTTTGTCCACCTATTTTAGGACTGGCAGTCACCAGCACTGGTTTTATCACATGGACCATAAATAATTTAAATTTTGGTCCTAAATCATCAACCCATGGCACCCCTGCAAGTGCCTCAAGGCACCCAGTTTGGGAACCACTGGTGTACACACTTGCTGATAAATCATTAGATCGACAAAAGATATCGCAAGTTTACAACTGATATGTCTGTGAACGACATACTTCACAGACATATCAGGTCAGCCCTACAAATAAAAATAGTCTGTCTTCGGTTGCTACACTCTATTGAATTCCAAACTTTCTCTGGAAGCAACATCAGCACATGGACTGTTTGTCAGTCCCACACAAAAGCTTCAGCTCACCATACATAATGCCAAATGTTGGCTGACGTCGTGTAAGGCACACCACCTCTGGATCAGTGAAAAAGCTTTCGCTGCAGTGATTAAACAGGCTTCAACGTTTGGCAGAATGACGGACAAACATGGGTTTGGTTGTTGCCTGGAGAAGTTAAAGTTCATTCACTGTGGATAATTACTTTTTTTTTTGGAAGGTATGATCTCTAAAGATGGAAAGAACACTTGCTTCATAATGAACTTGTAGAAAATACGGACCGGCACATTGCACCCTTCGCAGCCAGGCTCAACCCTGAATTCGCCAAACTTTGCTCGCTGCCCTATGGGGCTGCAAGCAAAATTTGGCGAATGCGGGTTGCCGTAAATGACTCGCACTGGCGAGATCATCGCATGGAGTAGGATTGACCCCTATGTATCAAGTTGTTTTTTACATAAAATTCTGTGTCATTTTATGTATTGTACCTATGTATTAAAAGCATAATGCAAGAGGTTTTACAGAAATCTCTGGCAAAGTGCTAATTAGCAGTGCAGATCGCAGTCCCCTTAATTATCAATGGGGGCTACAATCTGACCCCTATGTACTAAACTCCAAAAAGCAATGCTTTTCAGAGTTTAGCCCTGGTAGTTTACAACCTCTTCAGATGGTGTAAACTACTTTGAGCCTATGGAGCCTCCAGATGCAGGAGAGAGATCTTTCGATCTCTCTCTAGCAGGTCCTGGCTGGCTCTGGATGCTGACACTGTGCACAGCGTACGTTTCCCCATGGAAGTATTTCACTTCTGCCGGGGATAGGACTTGCAGGGACCGTGATTACCGCGAGTTCCCCTTTGTACATAGCGAGGATATTTTCAATAAAAATTAAAATATCACCTGCAAGTTGGACCGATAATTGCGGCAGTACTGCGATTATTGCTACAGAGGGCTCGATTCAATTGATCGCAAAGTAAATAGTTCCAGGAGGGAGCTACCGGCACTATTCAATTCTGCGCAGTTAGGTCGGGGAATGCCCGTTTTTGTGCCTTAAACAGGGTGTTTAGTCGCGAAAACGGGCATTCGCCGACTAAACTTCCCGTCATGATGCGGTTTTCCCAGCGCTAAGGGCAGAAAACAGCATCGCGTCTGTACTGTTGTCGGATTTCTGCTCGCACCCCAGTCAACACTGGAGGGGTGCGAGAAGAAATCCTTAACAATGCGCTGAATTGAATAGCGCCGGGAGCTCCTTCCCGGTGATATTTACTTTGCGATCAATAGAATCGAGCCCATAGACCCCTAGGTTACTATGGAGAATAAAAAATACACCCTGGCTAGATAAGGTCGTCATATAGGGCTCGATTCTATTGATTGCGAAGTGAAGAGCGTCGGGATCAATTGAATCGAGCCCATAGTTTCTGGCAAATGTATGATCTTTGTAAAGCTCATATGAAATGTATTCTCAAACATCTGATTTGACAAGATGACAGTTTTATATACAGACTATTGCAGTGGCTCTCAAACTCTGGGGGTCATTCAGACCCACTCGCGAGCGGCAGTACGCTCGCAAGTGGGTCGATGGTCCCCACTGCGCATGCGCACGACGGAGGGAGCTCCGTCGTGCGCATGCGCGAGACCCGGCGAGCGAAGGACTTTCCATCGCTCTGGGTCTCGCACCAAAGGGGGCGTGATGTCGATGTTGATTGACAGCACGCCCCCTTTGGTGGGCGTGCCTGCCAGATGGAGGCGTTCCCATGGGAACGCTTACCGTCTCAAGCCGGCCCCACTGACATCACTAGTGATGTCAGTGGGAGTGATTTTGGCTCTGATAGAGCCAAAATCACGCCAGGGCTTGTGGTTGAGAAACCCGACCACAGGGTTTCACTCGCAAGTCCGATGGTCGCGATGGTCAAGACCATCGCGACCATCTTGTTGGACGCTCGTATATGCTGTGGGTGGTGACCCACAGCTATACGAGCGTCCAGGAGGACGCTCCATTTTAATGGAGGAGGGCCCTGATTCAGAGCGAGCGCTCTGGTCAGAGCGTCCGGCTCTGAATCAGGGCCTCTGTCTTCCGGACCAGACACAGATCACGTTTTCCAGATCACTCAGCAGGTGCACAGGTGTGTTCATTACTCACTGACGCATTTTAAAAGATCCACAGGTGGAGATAATTCTGTGAGGAGACCTGAAAAACATGCACTGTGTATGGTCCTGAGGACTGAGCTTGAGAAGCTGTGTACTATTGCATGCCTTGCTGGGGAAAGAATATCATCTTGTAAGTTGTAACATATATGGTACTTAGTAACTTTCATGGCCCAGTTACACACTGTCTGTGTACTATAGGATTACTAGACCCATCAAAATGTGTCTTAAAGGATATCAGTCATACATTTAGCAGTATCGCCACGTATGGCCAAATGCTTAATAATAATCCAATTAAAATTGTTTAGATCATTATCATTCCCATTGGTAAATGTCATTGTATGTTGACTGCCCATCACAGCTATTGGCATGTTTGTGGGGTCATTTGCGGACTGCGTTAACCGCTGTATGGAATTGTGTATTATATATAAGAACAGCTTACATAATTTTACTTTGTCCCTACAGTCAACCATGTGGGGCTGGAGTAGAAATTATTCAAAGATAATGGAACAGCTATTTTAATGACAGTTACCGATAAGTTTATCTTTTTCTCAGCAGTTTTCTTTGTGATATTTATATTTTTTTATGGCTCTAAACATGGACTATGGAATAGACAAATGTCTATAGACTAAACAAACTTTAATAAATTTAAAGGACCTCTATCGATCTTGCTGTGAGCTTCCATTTTAATTTGTCTTTGTCAGGGTTGGTATAAAACTGCCACTGGCCTCCCATTTGAACTCTTGCATGTAGCGTATGTGCTTGCTATGATTTTTGAGTTCGCTCTCGCAAACCGTTCCCTACACAAGCTGAGTGTATATTAACTGTTGCTGTGTCCTTCATTGTCATGCTGGGGAGTAGAGAACACACTACATATCAGCCACTTTCATTCTCTTATAATTGTCATCTAAGTTGAAAGAGGGGGGCAAAATATTTTCGTAACAAAAGTAAAGTTTCCGATACCAAAGTCTTAAACCCTATTAGAAGCATACATATTAAAAGGAACCTACTGCCAGAGATGGAAATAAAGAGATTTGACATGGCCTGAGCAACCTCTCGGCACACTTAACACTTGTTTGTTCTGCTGGATCAGGAGTTATATATTACATTTCGGCTCAATTAGAACCAGTGTTTTGTAGGTTGGCCAATCAAACAAATGACAATAACACAGTGTTTCCTGCTGCTTGATGAACGCACATGTATGCATGCTGTTGCTATAATCTGCCAATAGGATTTACCACCCACCGCATTCAAATCACATCTATGGGCCATATTCAATTAGAAGCTGAGATCCTCGAAAAAGTATCGCCAATTGCGAATTTTCGCCTGTCTGAAAGATATCGCCATATTCAATTCCATCCGCTTTTTGCGTACGCAAAAACGCAATGCAATGTAATAGGCAAAAAAGATTCACCTCTGGATAGCAGGAGAATAGAATTGCAAAATTTTTGTTTGGGGTTTCAAAGGTGGGGAAACCATTCCGAGCCCTTGGGACAGCCCCCCAATGGACAATTGCGTCCAAAAAAAACCACCCCAAAAAGTACTTTGAATTTGGGGGCGAAAAAGTGCAAGGTGGGGTAACAAGTTCGCAAACTAGCGAAATAAGGCTCTAGGGGTGCACTAAGAAGGGGTCAATTGTTTTGGGGATTGCATGTGCATTTTTAGGGGTGTAATTTGACTTTATTTAAAAGTTCACTTTTGAGACATTAAAAGATGCTAGCACCCATTTTCAGGTACCCCAAATTTGCCTGGACTACTTATTTTCACCCCGAAATACTGCTTTATGCCATTCTTCACCACTTGTGGAAAGACGCTAATTAGTGGCAATTATGCAAAGTTAAGTACCCCAAACAGTTTTATTAGGACTAATCGGGCACTACTACATTGATCCCCAATGTTTCTGCAGCTTATTGGGGGGTTCAGGCTGATTTCTCCGATTCTGTCACCACTTTTCGCCTGTTTTCACTTCGCCTGTCTCCGTTTTCGCATCCTTTAGAATCGAATACAGCGAATAGTGGGGACGCGCACAATAAGTTTCCGCGGCTAAATAGGCTAAAAGTCCGGCAGGCGAAACTTATATCGCGGGTGCTAAACTAATTGAATACCGCCCTATGATCGGATATTTCTTGGATACCCTAAAATAGCCAAATTGCTCTTCAGAATTCTGAGTGTGGGAACTGTTACGGCACTGCTTGACTGCTATGTGAAAGTTATACATGATTCAGTGAGTTTGTCATCTTTGGTTAAATTAACCTCCTAAAACAGATACAGAAATTATAATTGTTATGTACTTAATCATTTCACAAGTTTATCATGTGGAATGATATTATTTATGCATCTCGTTCTCATTTGAACAGCTTTTTTATAGCTTTGGAACTAATTAATTATTTGGTTGTGTTTTTTTTTTCTCTTTCTTTCCAGTGTGGGTGAATTAAAAAGTAATGAGAATGAAGAGGATGCAAATCCGGAGATAATCCCTGAAGATAGCAGCCTAGTGACTTTAGGGTATGATTTTGATCAGTAACACCTATTATTAATGACCTTCAGTTCACTGCTAATATGAATAACACTGTAGCATTGAACATCCAGCCACAATACAATGAAGCAGGGGAAAAGGCAGGATTTCTAAAGCGTTGTTTCCAAAAAATTGAGTAGATGTCGGATACAAACCAATGTCCCTGCACGCACAGCAAGACTTTCTTCTAGTCTCATAACCCTAAAGTGGTCTCTGCAAACTTATCACATTCCTTAGCCACCCATGTAATTTCCATAAGTTATTCAAAAATTACCTTACCTCTATACCATGGGTTCCCAAACTCTGTCCTCAAGGTACCCTAATAGTACAGGTTTTAAGGATATCCAAGCTTGACCACAGGTGACTTAATTTAATACCTCAATCAATTTGATTTAACCACCTGTGCTCATCCATGGATATTTGTAAAGGCCCCCATACATCAGAGATTGATTGCAGCAATCGTGCAGTTTGCAATCGATTGTGTATAAAAATATCTCTCTTTTTTCAATCGATTGCAGAATTGCCACAATCGATTGAAAAAGGGAAAGATTTTTATACAAAATCGATTGCAAATTGCACGATTGCTGCAATCAATCTCTGATGTATGGGGGCCTTAAGATCTGAACTGTTGGGGAGCCTTGAGAACTTGGTTTGGGAACCTCTGCTCCATACAGTCCAAACATAACTTTACATATGTTCTTTTTCTACACTTCTACAACAAGCTGACCCGAGGCCAACATTGTTGTGTAACTGGATTATATAGTGCCCCAAAAGCCTTAGCAATCAAGCTGGGATGATTTGCAGTATAAATATTGTAGTCTGTTAGTTTGTTTTACACTATTCACAGGGACATCACAATAAGCAACTTTGCTCACTTATGAGCTCCGCCTACCGGCTCACCCCGCAGCAGGTGATGGGAGAGACGTTGAGCCGGTGTATCCACCTTGAGTCCATCTGAAGTAAATATTTAGATCTATTACCTCCTCTTAAGCTCTCTGGGGCATAATGGATCATTTTATATTGTAGGGTCTCTGTCTCAGTGAGACCTTGTCATTATCTTGTTTCAATTAACTGTATTTTTCTACATGACTTATATATGCCATTACTAGGTGCAAAAGTGCCGTCCTATTTGCTTTTATGTCCAACTCTGCATAGCCCGAAATTTCATCATCATACCATCACCACTGACATGAGAACGCCCCCCCATCCTCCCTGATAGATGATTGGGGTTTTTTATGACTGAGGGGATTAGTTACGATCCTAGTTAAGAGGAAATGATTCCCCTAAACGTATCCTGCTTACTTCAAATATGCTTGTTACTTTTCCCTTTCTTTTAGAGTTATCCAACTTTTTCCTGATCAAATAGTTTTTTGTTTGTTTTTAAATGTCTTAATCCTGGGCTGAGAACATTAGGTTGTTGCATGCCCACATATGGTAAAATTTGTGCATATTTGACATTTGCAATAAATCTCCTGTGGTTTTTGAGTTATAATGTGCTTTATATTTGAGGTGTTCCCTGCACACATTTAATACTTGAGAGTAAAAGTAAATGTCACATCAATTTTTAATTTTTATCATGTGACAGACATCTACCGTATATACTCGAGTATAAGTCGACCCAAATATAAGCCGAGGTACCTAATTTTACCACAAAAAACTGGGAAGTTAGAAACTACCTTAAAGTCTATGTACACTGTAGCGGGGGTGTCCCTTCGACCCGCATTAGTCAGCTGTTGGGTCAACATGGCGGTGGAAGCATGGGCTACGCAGCTTGCTGAGGGCCTTAAGACTGGTGTTCCGGCTAGAGGATCTGGTTCCTCTAGCGGAACAGATTGCAGAGTCTGCTTCTTTTCTTGGAGAGGCTTCAAAAGATATTGTAGCCTTTCCCCTAGATCCTCGGCTTTGGCTGTCTTAGCCCGCAGATCCATGTGGCTTTAGACAATGGCAGGCGGATGCGGATTCTAAGAGAGCCGTGGAAGCGCTTCCATTCACAGGGGAAGCTCTGTTTGGAACGGAACTGGATAAGTGGATATCCCAAGCCACAGGTGGCAAGTCCACTTATCTCCCATCTACTGCTCCTCCTCCTAGGAAACCCTTTGCTGGACCATCCTTTCGTATCCCAGGGAGATTTGGGGGTCGTGGCAGAGGAGCTCCCGCTATCTCCCATGGTTCCAGAGGCAGTGGTAGAGCCACTGCATGCTCTTCTCAGCAGTATGTCTTCAGTTAAGCCTCCGGCATGACGTGCTCCCTTCTCTCCTGGGGGATCCCAGGGTGGGAGCTTGCCTTCGCAATTCAAAGAAGTTTGGATCCTAGTGATTATTTTTGTATTTCTTAATTTTATTTTATTGTGTATGTTATGTAACCTTTTTTTTTTTTTTTTTTGTAAACTGTTGTACATATTTTTGCTTATTAATAAGCTTATCTTATTAGCCTTTCTTAGAGCTCCAGAGCTCTTGTCTTTTAGGAGAAATAGACTGTTCATGCTACTGCTAATCTTATATCTGTAAGCCTGTGCTTATTGCATAGATGTACTGACAGCGTTGTGCCAATTTTTAATTAAGATATAGGCTCATAGTGGCCTTTTACACTGTGGTGGCAGTAACCTTGGATTATAGCATAATACCAGGATTTTGTTATGAATATTGTAAAAAATTGGTAAAGAGAATTCACACACCCACCATCAGGAGATCTGTAAAAGTTTTTTGGAAATAGCAATACACGTGGCAAAAAAATGAGGCATTTAATACACGTCCATTGGATGCTACATCTGCCCTTATGTTACTAGGCCTTTATTAATACTGTGTTTTATCTTCAGCTCACAGTTATTAAAATTTTCTGTCTATTCTCTTAGAGTTCGGAAGAAGGTGGTGGAAAGGCGTAAAAACTTGATATGTGACCGGGCATACAGACAGGAAATATTCCTTTACGAGATGGTGAGTCTCTTGCCCCTGGACAGATACATAGAAGACATTTGAACCCATGCTGTTGCATATTTATTTCTTACATACCCTGGCAAAGACAAAAGAAAATAAAGCATTATATGTTACAGCGTTAGTCAGAGAAACCTACATAAGCATTGCTGATGCATGGCTCGTTACACCAAGTTAGGTTTATTGCTCAAGTATTTATCATTTCTATGTGTTTAGTGTAAGTGGTAATTTTAATTTCATTTGTTTAATGGGTCACATCTTCTATCTTTAACCATCAATGCAATTAATTTTATTTATTTTTTATTATTACTTAGACTAATAGGCAGGTATAACACTGAGACATTGGCACCAATGTAAAGTGGCACATTACAATATAAATATGTAAGAAATATCAAATGTACTTACACTGCAAGCTGCATATTTGTTGGCAAAAGTGAGAGCAAATACCGGCAGTGCCAATTTTAGACAGAATGGACGTTGGACAGAAATCTTGGTGGGGTTTTCTATGCATTGATCCTGGATCATTAGCTAAATACTACTACTTTTTTTATTTAAATCTAAACTTGTCAATGACACCCTGTGTCAGTTATATACACTCCATTGCCTCGACCACCTGCCCCAACAACACTCACATTGGCATGTGTGAAATGCAACAAACCACCTGGTGAAAATATGAACACTCAGTAATTATTCAAGGCAGCGGGAACTCTCAAGCTGTCAACAGTTTACAAGGAAGAAGAAACTGTTTAGTTCCCCTCAGTTGTAAGATCATTTATGTAAAGCAGGAATGGGGACCCTCAGGCCCGGGGGCCGTTTAAGGCCCACGGAATCATTTGGTCTAGCTCTCTGAATTTTTTTCTGCTGGCCTCATTTGGCTAGCAGGGTGCCTAGAATGGCACCCTGCAGCCAAAATCTATGCAGCATTGCCACCTAAAGTGTCCTCAGCACTGCAGACTGTCACACCGCTGCCCTTACAGCTCCCCGGAGCATCCTCAGGAGAGGGCATGGCCTGCATCGGGCCCGCAAATAATGTTATATATATCAAAAAGGTTCCCCACCCCTGATGTAAAGCGTAGACTAAAGGCAGGTATCCACTAATAGATATACAAACGAGAGCATGATTACGACATTCCAGTCGTGCTCTCGTTTGTATATCTAGTGATGTGCCTAGACTGAACGTTCACCCGTTCAGTCCAGGCACATCCCTCCATCCCCGCACATTCTGAACCTGACGAGATCGTCAGGTTGACCAGCATGTACGGGCGATGTTCGGTGTCGGAAGCGACCAGAGGGCACAAGCATCGCTGGTTGCTTCCGACCAAAACATGCACGATGCATGCGCGATTTACAAGCGATTGCACGATAACGACGTCGTTATCGTGCAATCGCTTTTTAAAATCACCTAATGGATACCCCCCTTAAGCCTGATTGTAGATTTCAGGTCACAGGTTGCAGCATTCCCTTTATTCCTAGCAAGGATACCGGGAAATGTGAGCCTTTGCCTAAGGTCGTTGCTCCCACAGCTCGTATGGTAAGACCATCACATTCTGAATACAAATTCTGCTACCTTAAGGGATAGCATTAATATAAAGATTAAGTCCACCTTTAAGGCCATTTACTCAGCAGCAGGGGCCTCCAATAGACGCATCCTTGCTTTGGCTTGAGTCAGTTGGGCAGAGGAGAGTTGGCTGGAGCTACTGGTAGAGTTCTTGAAATCTGGTCAGCCAAGCTCGATTATGCAAACTCTGGCGGAGCATATCCCTCTGGCCTATGTATCTCGGGGGATGCTGACATTAATGCTGGGCATAGGGGTGAAGATTTCAGCCTCCACAGGATTGGCATGCTGTGTTTGTCTGATTTAGAGCCTGTGAAATTTGTGCAGTGTTATTTTTTTCCTCCCATTTGTTATTTCAAGGGAAAAGACTGAGCTGAGTTAGTATTCATTTAATTACTGAAATAAGAACAAATGTTTTTTATTTTTTGTTTTTTTTCCCCCAGTTGTGTCCAAGAAAAGTATAAAAACCAACTGAAAGCGACATGTTGGGTTCAGTTGGTTTTCATACTTTTCTCGGAGACATGGATTGGGATAAAAAATATAATTTGATCCTATTTCACAATCAATACTAACTCTGCTCAGTCTTTTACCTTTAAAGAACAAATGGGAAAAAGTGACTGATCCTGACAGTGTGCAAAATGTATTTCCACTTGTTATCTATTGTGTTAAGAAAAAAAAAAAACAATACCGCATTATTGCAAGCTTGTCCAAATCTTTATTTTATTTCTAGGAATCTCGAGGTTTAGGAACAAGGCCAGAGGATTTGTCAGATATGGTGGATGAGGGGGAGCTGGTGTTGACCTTGAATATTTTATATCCTATCATTTTTCAAAAGGTTTGAATTTATAAATCTAGAGACGAATATACTTTATATACTTACTGTATTCTTAAAAGGGAATTTGAAGTTCATTTTAACTAAAGATAAACTAGATCTTAATTGTGTCGTCTGTTGCGTATTTTGTTTTTGTCTTTTTCTGACCTAGATTCTAACTGCTGTTTGTATGAGGTCTCTGTGTTACTGTAGTGTTGAGCGTTGTTAGGATGGGTTTGAAAGAGACTACAGCTACTCCTTACTTATTCTACATTTACCCTGCATAAAGGCAATGTAATATAAATGCAGTACTTAAGTGCTAAAAAAGTGTGATGATAGGCCTTCAGCCCTGGTAGACTTTCTTGCAGGACATGTGTAATTACATAGAATGTAAGTCATAGTCCTAGCAATAATATGTAGAAATAATGTCTTCTTTACCCTCTGGTTCACCTGTAATTAAGACGATTAATCTCACAAGTGAAAGCACAATGTCACTGGCCTAGCGCGGCTGGGATATTGTTGCAAGCCCTTTCCTCCTATCATTAGAGTGTGATGAAGCAGGATGCCGAATGGGATGTAATTTCCTAGTTTAGGCCTCAAAAAGTCAGTGTTGACTAAGTAAACATTTTAGCATTAAAGCATTAATATAACATGAAACCAATGAGAGAACCTGCTGCTTTATGAGTAAATATCGTATACTGTTGCTCCTGCTTTAGCTGGGTTTTTCTTTGCTTATACCCTCTCCTCTCCCCCTCTTCTCTCTCATTCTCTATCTGTCCCTACCTCTACCCACTTCTCTCTCTCCATTTCTTATCTTTCTCTCGCTCCCTTTCCCCTTGCTCTTTTTCTTTCTCTCCCTCTTATTACCTGCAGTGAGAGCTCACACTGTTGTCCTCCTGTTTTGCTCTCTAAGGGGGGAAAACAATTGTTTTCTCGCACCCGCAGCTCCCATCTAAAGTGGTAGGCAATATTCAATTTTGTGCTGCTGTACGCGAATGCAACGAGCGCCCATTACTAAACAAGCATGTCACACCCAAATGGGCCGGGATTAGCAAACTGCTGAGCATACTGCCCGAAAGCCTGATTTTTGGTGGATTTCTGCACGCTGCCTCATAAGGGGTACAAGCAGAAACAATGGGCAACCGTGCCCAGAGACACAAACCATTGAATAGCTCCTGGTCAATTTAGATGGGAGCTGTGGCAGCTGGAAACAGTTGAATTCCCCACTAAATCCACCATAGGGAAGCTATGTGTTAGTGGAGGAAGTTGGGATGTTCTGCAATGTGAAGGGTACCAAACAGGGTTATTTCTACTTCAGGGTCCATAGGGGGCCACAGGGTTGACCTTGGGGTATAGCTGGATCTGGATCCACGGGCACCACGCAGTTGAAGCTTTTGCTGCTCCCAGGATGCACTTGGGTCCATCCTCCTCTATACCCTGCCCCCGAGCCACAGGCACCTCAGTTTAGTTGGTGCCTGGCCTGAGTCGGGTCACCCTGGCGCGGTGGGGCTGCATAAGCAGCCCCTAAGCTTATTTTAATTTTTTTAAAAGAAGATTTTATTTATTTATTTTTACTTCTTCAGAGCAGCAGCATCAGACTGTCCATCTGGATGTCCACGCTGCCGCTCCAACAACCCCGCTGGCGCTGCGACGCCAGTACTGATCTGGGGATCGCAGCGGGACCCCGTAGTCAGTACTAGCAGGGCTCTGGGACCTCCCACAGACTACTACCGGATTCCATGGGGTCAGGTAGGCCACGGGCAGCGCAATGCGTTGCCCGTGAGGAAAAGGCCATCTCTCACCGCTGGTCTCTGGGAACGGACCGGCGGCGCTAGTAGCGGCGGCAGACTCCCCCTCTTCAAGTATACCCCACGTGACCGCTGGACCACCAGGGAGTAATGGCTGGAAGGGAACCAGCGCCCTGGGGTTAATCACTAGCCAGGGGAGGTGGCCTTCCCTGGTTTAGCAGCTCCTCCCCTCAGTTCAGCGCGCCTTCTCTCATGCGTGCTGGCGTCGCTGAGCTGCTTCTCCTGCAGCCTCTCCTCCTCAGAGCTCTCCGCGGCCATCTTCTCTGGCAAACGCAGATCTCCCAGGCTGTGCATGGTCCGGTCCCCCTGCGTACCTCTCCCCTGCAAAAGGACGGTGTACACAGTGCTATAGCCCTCCCAGACACTGAATCTGGGAGGTTGATTGTAGCGAAAGGTGCAGTGAGTATTATCTTCCTGCATGGTATGTGACTTTTTGCTAGTGCTGCTGTCTGTGCTAATTTCTGCTGACTGTCCTCTTATACCTATCCCTTTCCTTCTCCTACGGCCCCGCAGGTGTGTGAGGGAAGGGCGTTTTTCTGTGTACCTCACTTATATAAATCAAAGTATTTGTGAGGTCAGTCACATACAGTGGTGTGCTACACAGTACCATATTGTGGGCTGTTTGTGTTGCATACTTGTGAGTGCGCAGGTGTTATATGCCTACCTCTTCTTTGTGATGCATATGTATTGAAAAATTTTTGTGTCATGTCTGATGAGGAGATTGAGCACTCCGTGGCTCCTGTGTTGTTTTCCTGCAGACGCTGTTCTGCAGGAGTTGATAGGGAGGATTTATCACAGGATGGTCTGTGCGGGCGGTGCCAGCTAGTGCCTGGCCCCTCCTAAACCCCCTACATCGCAGGATCCTCCTTGGGCGTCGATCGCGGACCGTTTAGCAGTCCCGACTGCAGTCCCTACTATCCCCCATTCCCCGGGTATCAGCAGTTATTGCAGTCTCCCTCCGGGTCTCAGACTCTGGGTCCTTATACGGGGACAACACAATGAGGGGCGCACCAAATACTAAATGTGTATATACAAACAGCAGCTCACCTATGGATCGGCTAATCCATGTGCTAGGCTGAGAAAACAAAGGAACAGGGAGCGCTACTTTGTATAGCAATAATGAACCTGAATAGGTTGAAAATTAGATGATTTAATATCTTGATAGATTAAAATAAACACAAATTAAAAAAAAATTCTAAAAATATATAGACATAATATAGTACATTGACACTGGTAATGGACCAATTAATCAACAGTTGATAGAATAATATACATGCATGAATTATAGTAAATAATAATGATAAATTAATCTGATTATTGGTAATCAATCTAATAAGACGTGCTTAATAGTCACAGTTCATCCCGGCCGGGAAACAAAAAATAGTGTGAATAAAAAGGTATACCTCTTGTGTAACTTTGGCGATGATGAGTACTCAGAGATGTGATACCAATTCAGAACAAATGTTAGTAATTCAATGGAAAGCTGTGTCTCATATAGGGATGACCGTGATGATGGTGAACAGCTTAGCCCATAAGCATCAGATGTATGCTGTCTGCCAAGGTGAAAAAAGTCACGGCAATGGTCCTGTGTGGAACAGCAAGGCGCCTGGTATAAAGGGTCTCCCGCGTCGTGTGTGCTGATGCCCAGCACTGTGGAGCGGTCTCCCACAGCACGTGCACCGGCCGTGCAGGTGCTCTGTGTGTAGCGGCAGTCGGGCAGCTGTTCTGAGTGGCAGGAATAGACGTGGTGTCTGGAATGTCCTGCCGGTCTCCTACACTTATGCAAAAACGTGGTTCTAGGTGGCAAAGGAGACCGTGATGTGCGGGTTGCAAGGAAAGTGGATCTGGCAATCAGACCGGTCCGATGATGAGAGTCCTGTTCTAACGCGTTTCTCGGCTCCAAATACTGGCCGTTTCCTCAGAGGCACATTGCCTCTGAGGAAATGGCCAATATTTGGAGGCTTACGCCTTGCCTCTCTGAAGGGTCATGTGTCCGCGCTGTCTGTGTGGTTCCAACGTCGGATCGCTACACTGCCAGATGTTCACACTTTTTTCCAAGGTGTTCTCCGAATCCAGCCTCCCTTCGTGCCTCCTGTGGCTCCTTGGGACATAGCCGTGGTTCTTCGGGTCCTGCAGGGTCCTCCTTTTGAGCCTCTTGAGTCGGAGGAACTCAAGTGGTTAATGTTTAAGACTGTTTTTCTCCTGGCAATTGCTTCTGCCAGGATGGAGTCTGAATTGGGGGTGCTTTCCTGTCGTCCCCCTTTTCTGATTTTTCACCAAGGACAGGGCTGTGCTTCGCACTCATCCTGAGTTTTTGCCTAAAGTGGTTTCTAAGTTCCACAGCTTTCCAGTCTCCTGATCTTTCAGCTGGTGAGGCTTGCTTGGATGTAGTCCGTGCTCTCAGAGTTTATGTAGACCGGACTGCTTCCGTTAGGAAGTCTAATTCTTTGTTTGTCCTCTTTGGTTTTCACAGGAGGGGTTGGCCTGCCAACAAACAAACTTTAGCCCGTTGGCTTTGTTCTGTTATTTGTGAGGCTTATTCACAGGAGGGTTTACCTGTTCCAGCCTCCGTTATGGCTCATTCCACTCGGTCTGTGGGTCCTTCCTGGGCTGCTAGATGTGGTGCCTGTGCTGTTCAACTATGTAAGGCGGCCACCTGGTCTTCCATTCAGACATTTTTGAGGTTCTATGCGTTTGACACCTTTTGCCTCTCAGGATGCATCCTTCGGGTGCTGGGTTCTCCTTTCTGTACAGGAGTGTCCCCGCCCTTAGTTGAACTGCTTTGGGACATCCCCAAGGTCATCCCTTTGGACCCCCTATGGACCCTGAAGTAGAAAACAAGAGATATGGTAAGAACTTACCTTTTGTTATCTCTGTTTCTTCGAAGTCCATATGGTCCACAGGGCACCCGCCCTGACGCACCTGGCTTCATATGGGCTGTGTGGCTGGTCACCGGTTTTCCGTCTCCCATTTCTGTGAGTATGGTTTCTTGTGTGTCCCAGTCTTCCTTCTCTCTGTTTAGTCTCCTCCTCCGGCCTTGGCTGCTTACCAAAAGAGGTGCCTGTGGCTCGGGGGCGGGATATAGAGGAGGATGGACCCAAGTGCATCCTGGGAGCAGCAAAAGCTTATTTAACTGTGTGGTGCCCGTGGATCCAGATCAAGCTATACCCCAAGGTCAACCCTGTGGACCCTATGGACTTCGTAGAAACCGAGATAACATAGGTAAGTTCTTACCATATCTCTTGTTTTTTCTTTTTTTTTCTACTATACGCTTGCACTTCGACAGTGGCATGTGCTTGCTGTGCAACCACATGTGTGCGCCAGAGTGATAACTTATTATTTCTCTAAAAATACATATGTATTATTGCTGAGGGACGTGGGTTGATATGAACACAAAACATTGTAATAATCTTAACATACGTTTTATGCTAACATTTATTTTTGTTTTTATTCTGGTTTAATAATTTTCTACAATTACATCGACATAGTGGAAAAAACACTTTGATACTTTAAACGGAGTGATTACATCCCATCTGGATCGCATTGACTTCACTTCTTTTTACCATCTGGGTTACCTAATAATAAAGGCACTAGGAACACACTTTTTGCATATCCAATCCCAGATATCCTGCAGGAAATTTCCCAGTGCCGATTGCCTATCATCACACTTTTTATTATTTAAAAATAGCAAATATACAACATTACCTTTGTTCATGGCAAATTTATGATGAGGCTACCTCTGTTTCTCTTCTCCTCTGCAGCAACTGATACATACATACATACATACATTCCTAGATGTTTTTTGAAGAATCTATGGAATTGTTTATTTTTCTGATCCAGATTAATGTTTCCCAGACAGTAGTTTTCTCATATATGGCTTTTTCAGCACAAAGATTACAAACCCCATGAGACTGTTTTGGTGCTTGGCAGCCAGAAACTGACAGAACTTCGGGATGCCATTAAGTGTGTCAGTGATCTTCAGATTGGAGGAGAGTTTAGCAACAATCCAGACATGGCTCCTGAAAACATTTGCAAGGTAAAAAGAATTGGCCTATTTTTTGGAATAGTGCTTTTCTTTATAAACCATTATTTTAAGGTGTGTGTATATATAGTAATGCCCAGTACACAGAGGATGCTGAAATTGTGTAATTTTAATTATAAGATACAAAGTTTTGTGCTCAAGTTTTCAATACTACAGCTCTCAATGTATTTTTATAACAAATAGAAAATACTTTTACAAACTATAAAGAATGGTAATAAGTAAGATTTTTAAAGCAAATTAACTAAACATACGTACACAGGAACACATTACACATTTAACATAAACACACACAACTGTTATTATACATGTAAATGCATACTTTGCACACTGTTCTGTATACATACATCCTGCAATAACCCAACGAGAGATTTTTACATTTTTGGCTGATAAAAAAATAAAATAAAAATCAGTGCTAAAGGAAACGCACATTGCATGTGCAATAGATAGGACACAATTTTAATGGCAAGTACATGGTACTTAATGGTAAGTACAAAACTCCCATTTACTTCTTTAGTCATTCATTACATTTTAAGTTGGCAAGGTGCAAAAGCTGATTTACCCTTTGGGCATTCAGTTTGTTAGCCACTTAAAACCATTTAGAGTTGTGCAAATTAGGATTTTTGTACTTGCTGTTAAATCCTTTGCTCTAAATACATTTGGGGGAGACTATTAACCTTTGCTATAGAGGGCAGAAAGCAGGATTTGGCTCTCAAACTGCATCGACTTATTTGTAATGTAACACCTTACATAAGCCCTCCTTGCAATAGCGCCTGTAGTACTTTCCTGACAAGCCCTCAGGATAGGATTACAATAAGAAATGGTACCGTAATATTTATGGTAACTTTACAAAGCTATGAAGAGTTGGGACCGTAGTGTCCCCCAAGTGGATGTAGTCAGATCTATTTAATGGTAAGTACAAAAATTTTATTTTCTTCTTTGTACATCCATGGCAGCCATGCTATGGGCTAGTAACCTAATCCTAAGCCAAGACAGAGACCAGAAAAAGATCAGACCGTCCACATCCTCTATATAGTGTAGCTGTTCCGTTTTGTCTTTTTCCTGTCTCTTCGTGATAGAGTAGGTGTTTTGTGCAAGTCAGGCTTACCTTTGCTGATAAGGTTAAGCAACGCACCTCTCAAAGTTGCATGCTGTGTTGGTGAGGGGTGGCTCACCATAGACTGCTAGTTGCAAACTGTAGTGCAAATGCTGTTTCTTGTGGTATGTGTTTATGTATGTACAACCATGGCCAAAAGTTTTGAGAATGACACAAGTATTGGTTGTCACAAAGTTTGCTGCTTCAGTGTTTTTAGACCTTTGTGTCAGATGTTACTATGCTATACTGAAGTAAAATTACAAGCATTTCATAAGTGTCAAAGGCTTTTATTGACAATTACATTAAGTTTATGCAAAGAGTCAATATTTGCAGTGTTGACCCTTCTTTTTCAAGACCTGCAATCCGCCCTGGCATGCTGTCAGTCAACTTCTGTGTCACATACTGGCAGATGGATGCCCTTTTTCTTGCCTAATCAATGCTTGGAGTTTGACAGAATTTGTGGGTTTTTGATTGTCCACCCGCCTCTTGAGGATTGACCACAAGTTCTCAATGGGATTAAGGTCTGGGGAGTTTCCTGGCCATGGTCTCAAAATTTTAACGTTTTGTTCCCCGAGCCACTTGCAGCATCTTGCCATAAGGCAAAAGTGATAACTATCATGCTGGAAAAGGCATTGATCGTCACCAGACTGTTCTTGGATGGTTGGGAGAAGTTGCTGTTGGAGGATGTTTTGGTACCATTCTTTATTCATAGCTTTATTCATTCTCAAAACTGGTGTGTGTGTGGTGTGTGTGTGTACGTGTACGTGTACACGTATACATACAGCACCATTTATGAGCAATCACTATGACCCCTGACCAGCATCAAGTGTGCCTGCTTGCGCAGATCAGCCACGTCCAGCACTGCACAAAATCTGTGATAGAGAGAAAATATATATATTTATTTATTATTTATGATCTGCGCAAGCAGGCACACTTGATGCTGGTCAGGGTTCGTAGTGATTGCTCATAAATGGTGCTGTATTCTGCTCACTGAATTGAATTGCTGTTCTTCAGTACTGTGCGCCTACATTGAGCAGAAAGTTTGGTGCTGAGGGGGTTATTGTTGTTTTCAATAGTGAAACAAAAACTGTAAATATATATTCCAGAGATGCATCAGTTTTAATGTTGTTTTTTTTCTTTTTGTTGCTTGGATCTTTCATGCTAGAAACAATTTTATATACATTTAAAATCTGAAAACATTCAATGTGGGCATGAAAAGTATTTGCTAGTCACACAATTTTTAGAAAACATTATTTAAAATTACTCATTTATTTCAGGATCTCTTCAAATCTGCCTATTTTTATTTTGAAGGCGTTTTTTACAATGATATGAGATATCCGGAGTGCAGAGAGATGAGCAGGTACAATACTCCCTTATTATGTCCACCCACTGCCATTGAGTTTCCGGTGTTTTCTTGCTGAATGTGTTTCATGTGACTTGCTAAACTTGCTTACCCTTGGCTTTTTCCAAAAATGAACCCTAGTGTACAGCCATGGCCAAAAGTTTTGAGAATGACACAAGTATTGGTTTTGACAAAGTTTGCTGCTTCAGTGTTTTTAGACTTTTTTTTTTTTGTCAGATGTAATTTTACTTCAGTATACCATAGTAACAATCATTTCATAAGTGTCAAAGGCTTTTATTGACAATTAAATCAAGTTTATGCAAAGAGTCAATATTTGCAGTGTTGACTCTTCTTTTTCAAGACCTCTGCAATTCGCCCTGGCATGCTGTCAATCAACTTCTGTGTCCAATACTGACAGATGGATGCCCTTTTTTTTGCCTAATCAATGCTTGGAGTTTGTCAGAATTTGTGGGTTTTTGTTTGTGCACCCGCCTCTTGAGGATTGACCACAAATTCTGAATGGTATTAAGGTCTGGGGAGTTTCCTGGCTATGGACCAAAAATTTCGATGTTTTGTTCCCCGAGCCACTTAGTTATCACTTTTGCCTTATGGCAAGGTGCTTCATCCGGAAAAGGCGTTGTTCTCCCAACCATCCAAGAACAGTTTGGTGACGAAGTTGCTCTTGGAGGATGTTTTGGTACCATTCTTTATTCATGGCTGTGTTCTTAGGCAAAATTGTGAGTGATCCCACTCCCTTGGCTGAGAAGCAACCCCCACACATGAATGTTCTCAGGATGCTTTACTGTTGGCATGACACAGGAAGAAGACTTTGTGAAAACCAATACTTGTGTCATTCTCAACTTTTGGCCATGGCTGTATCTGTCCATGTTATTGGAAATAGATGTTAAGGTCCACTGGGGTCGGGATTGAGTCTCTGTAAAACTCTACATAATAGGTATGCGCTATATACATAACTATTAATAAATAAAATAAATACTACCAGGACTAGAGGTATTATAGCAGGGAAACCCGCAGCATGGGGTACCCCTACCATAGTAACCACCAGTCCTAGGCTGCTCACCATGGATCTGTATTCACCCTAGTATGAAACCCTAGGGAATAATAGTGGCAGAATAAATCTTGAATTCTTGAATCTTGTTGAAAACCTATATATGGCATTCATTATTTGTACAAATGACATCACCTCCTTATCCACTGACATTCTTGTTTACGTGCTCTTGCAGAACTATAATTGAGTGGGCTGAGTCTCGTGATAGAGGCTATGGGAAATTTCAGATGGCCAAGATGGAAGACTTTACACTAAACGACCTACATATAAAAATAGGTTTTCCTTACCTGTACTGTCATCAAGGAGACTGTGAGCACATTGTTACCATTACAGATATAAGGTAGGCAAGTACCTTCATCTTTTCACTTATGTAGGTATAGTAGTTTATACTGATAACTTTATTTTCTTTACCTAAATTCCAGTATTCTCATACTGGCTATTGCACCCGCAATTGCTGTGTCGTGTTTTTTTTTTAAATAAATCTCAAGATAAGGGCAGACCAGTATTTCCTTTAGCTCGTCTGACCATAGGAATCCTCTTCTTGCCATGTACTGTTCTAGTAAAACCGTATTGAATATGGGTCATTTTAAAGCAATTTAATATTTGTTGCACAAAAGTCAAAGCATGTGGCTTTATATTGACATCCACCAGTTGGCTAGTAACTACAAAATATTTTCCTTTTTTTTTTTTTTTTTTTTGCTTAATCTTTAATCATAATTTTTTTTATCTTTTGTAATTTGATTATCATGCACACTGCAGGTGACACATACCGTATATACTCGAGTATAAGTCGACCCGAATATAAGCCGAGGTACCTAATTTTACCACAAAAAACTGGGAAAACTTATTGACTCGAGTATAAGCCTAGGGTGGGAAATGCCGCAGCTACTGGTAGTAATCCCCCCTCTGGTACTGTCCCCAGTAGTAATATCCCCCCCCTGGTAGTGCCCCCAGTAGCAATATCCCCCCCCTGGTAGTGCCCCCAGTATTCCCCCCCTCCCTGGTAGTGCCCCCAGTAGCAACATCCCACCCCCTCTGGAAGTGCCCCCAGTAGCAATATCCCCCCTGGTAGTACCCCCCGGTAGTAGCCCCCCCAGTAGAAAGAAATGTAAAAAAAAAAAAACACTTACCTGTAACCCCGCTCCTGGTCCCGACGCTGCCACAGGCTCCTCCGCCGCTTTGCATAATGGGAGAGACGTCGTCATGACGACATCTCTCCCATTACCCACTGCGGGAGCCGGAAGATGGCTCCCGCAGTGGGAGCAGCAGTAGCCGCTGAGAGTCTGACAGACTCTGAGCGGCTGCTGATTACACCAAACACATAGCTGCCGGCTCCGGCGGCTGTGTGTTTAGCAGTGTGTAGCGCTGACCGAACTCCGTCCGGTCAGCGCTACACACGCGGTGCAGGCTGTGTCACAGTGACAGTCTGCACCGCGGCCCGCATGGTACGCTACTCAGCAGCGTACCATGCGGGCATGACTCGAGTATAAGCCGAGGGGGTGCTTTTTCAGCACAGAAAATGTGCTGAAAAACTCGGCTTATACTCGAGTATATATGGTACATATTCTTTGTATATTCTGTTGCTGAGAGAAGATATTTAGGAACTTGTGCAAATATATTCTTTTGCTTGTGTGAAATGATATTTGCATATGCCAGCTTTTATGTCTAAATATATTAAAAACTGTTCTGTGGTCACATTTTATACTTCCTGAACTAAAATTAAACCTATAATTTCAAATCTGTCCATTTTGATTGAGTTTATTAAGTTCAATGGCCCTTTATGGTGCTGCATATCTTTATGCTCCAGTGCTGTATGAACAGGGAGGAGGGATATTTGGGAAATAAAGTCTACTAAATTAAGTCAGTGAATCTTCCCTAGGTAAAATAAATGCAACACTAATAGGGAAATGTATCAAACCTCAAAGAGAGATAAAGAAGAGAAGTTACTGATAGCGACCAATCGGCTTCTAGCTATCATTTATCTAGCTTAGTCAATGACCGAGTGGTTGCTATGGGAAACTTCTCCACTTTATCTCTCTCCAAGGTTTTGTACAGCTCCCTCTAAGTTTGGGAATAAACAAATATCCCATGGATGGGACGGAAGCAGCCATATCTTTACCATCTGGTCAGAACTAAACGTCACTCATAAATGGTGTATGAGGTAAGTGTATAGTCTTTTTTTAAACTGTGGTCACCTATCACTTGCATACTACACTACTTTATCTAGGGTGCAAGTGGTTTCACCAATACATTTTTGTTTCATTTTTTTTGTGGTCCCATAAAGTTTGCATCCTAGTTTTAGCTCATTTAATCCAACTTGCCAGGTGTTTCCCCAGGAGCCTAATAGCTGGTACATTTGGGTGAGTCTTGTCTTTAAAATTCAGTGTGCAGATGACCCTCAAATCAGAATGACAAGCTCATGTTTTAAATCTGTGTGATTATGTAGTATGTAAACACAAGCATCGCAATTGTCATGTATAGGATTGACCAAACCCATAACATATATATTGTAATACGTGTAAGTACAAGATTCTATGATGGTCCTGTCCAAATGACCTCACAATCCTAAGAAATGTGGGAGCAATTGTTATATAAGGTGGAGCTGTAACATTTGTCACTGTTGTATGGCTACGAGAAAGGTTGAAACATTATCCACCATCAATAGTAAAGCATTTGCAAATGTCTTACCATCCCCAGCTTACAACAATGACTCTTCTTCATCATTTATCTTAACTGTACCTCGTTCCTCTTTGGGCCTTTCAAGCTTTTGCTTTGTGCTGCAACGGCTCTCTTGTATGAGGTTTCCCTATGAGCATTGTGGTGGATAGGGTGGAGAAATCTATTCCCACTGGGGGCAGTCTGTGGACACTGGGAAGGGGTGCTGTGTAGATTAGGTTAGTCATTATACAAAATCACTTTGCTGGAGGATTTCTTTGGCTGAGGGACTTTGCTGCCACTGGGGTGGGGCTTTATTTTCCAATGGGCACAGGGTGTGGGGGTAATGCAAATTTCCAATGGTAATCTTTTGACACTGCTAGACACCTCCTACTGGTGTTTTTATTTTTCTACTAAAATATGTAGATCTGTTTTCAAAAATGTTTTTACTTAATATATAAATTTTTTTTTTAAATAAATATATATTGTGTGTGTGTGTGGGTGTGTGTGTTGCCATCACCATCTCATGTGGTAGGGAATCGCACAGGTAAGTCACCGCCTTATTATTATTTAATGACACCTTGTAATTACTAGTACAAAGATTTCATTGCACCTTTTTTTTTTTTTCTATAGCCTAAACAAAATAATTTTAGAGGTGACCTAATTTATATGTATGAATATATCTAAAGTGTACTAATCATCTTTGTAATAACTCTTTATAATAAAGCCCTTCTATTTCCTTTGATGTTAATAATGCCAGCTTTTAACCACCCTCCGCTTCTTCCAAATCCTTATTCAGCGAGGTGCCCACAAATGTACATTCAAAATGTTGTTTGGCTAGTAATTTATACAATACTATGCTTACATAATGCTCATATATCCTCCATTTTTGAATCTTAGGAATTTAATGACTTAGCCACCACTGCCTTATATCCATTTATACTGACACTGTTACTTCTACCCCTTTTCCACCAAAATCCCGGGTCTGACCCAGGATTTGGAACACTGTTCCAAGCCGAGTCAGACCTGAGATTTACCCCATTCCCATTGCGGCGCCAACACAGAAATATCCCGGGTTGGCGCCGTGCACACGGGTGCAGTGCCGGCACTTGGAGATGTCATCACGAAGCGCCAGAAACTCCCGCTTTCCCCTGAATGCCAAACCAGAGCAGAACGGCGACCAGGGGTGAGTGTTTTTCGGCGGGGGAAAGTCCTTACGGGATGCTGTCTGATGTTACAGCTGTCACTGTAGACACGGGCAGGTAGAGCTTACAGCCTACTCGTAAGAAGCAGGGATGGCGTAAAAACCTCAAGGGTCCGTCCATATGGGGAGGCTGTAATCTCTCCCTTCCCGGTGACTGCTGTCACAGACCGCTTCCAAATTCATCCAATCGGCATGCTGTAAACGGGTGCCTGGTCGGATGACATGGGTTCCCCGTTTACACTGAGTGAGACACGGGTTTTACCAGTGTACAGCCTTTTCACAAAGTTTGTTGCTTAATACAGAATACAGCAGCATTTACGATCATTCATTGTGACCCCTGACCGTGCCTGCTGGATGTGGCTGTTCTTCGCAAGCAGGCACACTTGACGCTGGTCAGGGGTCATAATGATTGATCATAAATGGTGCTGCATGTATGCGTGTATATATACACACATACATACAGCCATGGCCAAAAGTTTTGAGAATGACATTGGTTTTGACAAAGTTTGCTGCTTCAGTGTTTTAAGACCTTTTGAGGTTTCAAAGGTATACTGAAGTAAAATTACATGCATTTCATAAGTGTTAAAGGCTTTTATTGACAATTACATTAGGTTTATGCAAAGAGTCAATATTTGCAGTGTTAACCCTTCTTTTTCAAGACCTCTGCAATTCGCCCTGGCATGCTGTCAATCAACTTCTGGACCACATACTGACTGACTGGCCACCTATTGTTGCCTAATCAATGCTTGGAGTTTGTCAGAATTTGTGGTTTTTTTGTTTGTCCACCCGCCTCTTGAGGATTGACCACAAGTTCTCAATGGAATTAAGGTCTGAGGAGTTTCCTGGCCATGGACCCAAAATTTCGATGTTTTGTTCCCCGAGCCACCTAGTTATCACTTTTGCCTTATGGCAAGGTGCTCCATCATGCTGGAAAACGCATTGATCGTCACCAAACTGTTCTTGGATGGTAGGGAGAAGTTCCTCTTGGAGGGTGTTTTGGTACCAGTCGTTAATCATGAAATACATACTTTTGACCATGGCTGTAGAACCCTGCTTGGGACCTGGGAAAAAATACTGGGTCGACCCAGGATTTTTTCCTAGGACCCTTTTCCAGTGACCCGCGACCCATGTTGACACGGCATTAACCCGGGTTTGTGCGGCAGTGGAAAAGGGGTATAATTTAGAAACTTTTCTCTTGTAAAGTGCTTTGTTAGGGCAGATGCTTATAATGGTCACTTCTTAAGCAGCCATCCTGTACAGTACTTTAGAGGGAATTATACTTTATTTGCACACAGTGTTCACTTGACTGAAAATTTTACACTTTATATTTTACATTTGGTATTTTAGATCAATAAATGACCATAGAGATGCAGTTATCTAACAACTCTCCTTGTTCTCTTTGAAAAGGTTAATACACCATGAAGACTGCTTAGATAGGACTCTCTATCCACTGCATATTCGAAAGCACTGGTTTTCTACAAGAAAGTGCCATGTCTGTAAATTGTATACTCCCAAGTAAGTGATGATGGTTTTGTATCTTTTTTTTTTGTATGCATGCACAGAGTATATTGTAATTGAGCTGAATTCTGCTTGTTTCCAAAATACAGGATGTCCTAATGATAGCATATTTCTGTTCCCATGATCTTAAGTTTAATGCTCTGGCAGAGGGCATGCACATAATTAATTAGCATTTTGTAAGCTGTAAGAATTCTTAATACTGTTTTTGTGTCTGAATATACACAATTCCCACTTTGATGATCAGCTCAAAACTTATTTTAATGCAGTTATTTTTAAATAAGGTTTACAAGTTCCATTTTAACATGCATTAGTTGGCAAGGCAACAAGTGTGCAGAACAGAAGGTATCCAGTGTTGGATCAACAGTGTTTTCCTGACAGTAATTATTAGATGTAACCTGTTCTTTTACCTTTTCAAGGACGGTGGAAAGCACTTATGACAGTTCAAACCCACACAGCACCACCAACTTAGTCTTATCTAGTGCTTTATAGATTGTGTACTGTATTTTAGAATTTAACACTCTATAAGAACTGTCCATTTTATTATCGTTATTTGCAGTGATAAATCACAACTGACGGCATTGGTTTCTGATAATACATTATTGTCAGCACCTCTTATTATGATTAAAATTAGGGTGTGCAATCCAAACACCCACCCCCTTACCTTTTGTTTATATAATGTAGACTTGAAGGCGGAGACTTCCTCTGCTTGGTATTCGCACCCCTTCATCTGTCTTTAGGTGCTTTTAATCAGCACCGTTTCAAACATTGCTGTATACATATTAGAATGGGCGGAATCCGTATGTAATACCAACAGTCTGGATGCCTCCTGTAAAAATACTGACAGCGGCATCCCGATGGTTGGTATCCGGTCGGGTAAGTATACTAACCCTCCCACCTACTCACCCTAACTCTCCCTTCTTGTAGCCTAACCCTAACCCTCCCCTGCACGACTAACAGCTAAAATGCCCTGGACCTCGTTCGGGCTGGCGTCCTTCTGGATTCAGTATTTTGACGCCTATCTTAAGTCCTGTGTTGGGCTTCCCCCGTCTGAATTTAGACCGGCAGCATCCCGGCTGCCGGTCTGCTAACTACATCCCAGATGGGCACTATTATAGTAAATTTTATATGTGTTAGCATTAAGGATGTTAGGAACCCATCTGGTGGGGTTCACCATGATGTGGTAGGTGGGCATACATTTTTGGCCAAAAGAATCTCACTTAAACTCTACAATTAACATGGAGTATATCAAAATTATTTGACTACCAGTATTCTTAGTGCTTAGAATATGCACCTGAATTTTCATATTCCTGAATAACAATAATACAAAAGATATATTGCGCTCGCCCCTCAAATGGCAATGTCTATAAATGCAGTAGCTGCTCTTATCTATCCAATTTTACACTTCACTTTTCTCATTAGAGTTATACCCTGGGGTGGCTCAGCTGGGCTGGTTTGGGGGTGTCCTCCGCTCTGGATTTGAACCGCACTATGTTAGGGACCTACCCTAAGAGGTTACCGTGAAGTGGTGGGTAGGCCCATAACCTTGGCCTTGATTATGCTAAACCCTCTATTTATAACAAAATTTTATTGCAAAATGTATTATATATAATTAGTAATTTAGAGTTGTGCACTTGTAATTTTGTCTTTTTGTGTCAACAATAATAGTCTCAACAAGTAGCACCTCCCATTATATATATATTCAGGGTGTGCAGTCTAGGGTCCTTTTTCCGTAAGCTCATATCCTGACCTATTTAAGCTGTCTTCAGACAACATATGGCTCTTGAAGGGTGTTAGGACTTTAGGTGAATTGTATGGTAATGGGAGTTTCAATCATTTCAGCAACTACAAGTTGAGTTTAATATTCCTAATACAGCCCTTTTTTTAGATCATTGCAGTTGAGACATGCTGCAAAGTCACAGTTTGTCTGTACTACTCCTATGTTTTCTCCGCCCCCTGTTAAGTCTTTGGTTTCTGCTTTAGGTTCTAGGGTAGAGTCTTTTGTCTCTGCCGCTCTTAATGATAAACTGTTTCCAGAATTGTTTACTCCTCTTAAGCTGAAATGGGAAACAGATATCGGTTCCATCACTGATGAACACTGGCTACAAATGTTAGGCTCTATTAAATACACTACACCGTGTGTTAGATATAAACAGGTACACTTTTATGTTTTGCATAGAGCATATCGCACACCTGTCTTTTTGCATCGATCTGGTCTTGGGGAGGACTCTTTGTCCTAGATGTCGGGAAGACAATGCTGGTTTCTGGCATTTACTGTGGGATTGTCTATTAGTTCATGAATTCTGGGAACAAGTTTGGAGGGATATTCTAATCACAAACCCCTCTCTGCCGAGCTTCAGTCCTGAAATTTGCTTGGTTTAAATCTCGTAAAATACTTTGTCCTAAGTTCCATGATAAGTGGGATAGATGGTGTCATTCGCGGCTGGGTAGAACTATTGGTGGTGATGTAGCTACATAAATGTTTTTTGTCGCTGTTGGAATGTGCTTGAATGGGTCTGAGTTATAGTTGGCATCATGCTTATGTGTTTAATACCTTTATCTGTTGGTGTAGTATATCTATATATCTCTTCCTGAAGAGTCTATATTTTATATGTTACAGTATATCTTTGTGGAATTGTGTATGTCTACTCATTAGGTGTATTTATTACTTGTAGACTCTAAAGTGATAATATGAGAGACAGCTTTCATATGCTCTCATGTTTTCTATTTTCTATTTCTATACATGTGTATACCTGATGATGACGGTGATGTCTTTTGTTTTGTTTGTATTTGTATTTGTATTTTTGTTAATTTGAAAACCAAAATGTTTCAATAAAGAATACCTGATTTAAAAAAAAAAAAAAAAATCCCATTAATCTGCTGTCATCGTCAGTCATTATTCATTGTGCTCCTATCTAGATATTCCATTTAGGTTTGATCCACAAGTGCATGTCCATCATCTTTTTGATATTCTTTGACATTTTATTAAAATGGTTTATTAATCTAAACTCAGTCTCTTCAGATAAATAATTATACAATTTATAGACATTCCATACAGAACAACATCATATTTGCTATTTGAGGGGTAAGCGCAATATATCTTTTGTATTATTGTATCTCTATCCAGAAGAAGTAACAGGCACTTCTTTACTATTTGCTGCACACCCCGCCCCACTATCTCCAGTGCGCTAAACTTTCCTTTGTATATTCCTGAATAATACATTAAATGCAATAAGTATTCTGTAAACTGTTACATGGTTAAAGATGAAGTTAGATATCAATTCTATGTGCATTATATGGTAATGTCCGGAAACTGTTGTGCAACTGTGTTGATTGATTACTTATGAGAGCTGGGGATAGAGGCCCCACCTCTTAGAGAGGGAATACATACGATTGACCGGCAGTCGGGATTCCGGCGGTCAGAAGACCAACAGCGGTATCCCGATGTTCATGATCCCGACAGGGGCCAGGAAGTAGCCTAACCCCCCCCCCCCCCCCTTCCCGCACCCTAAACCTAACCCTCCCTGGGTGGTGCCTAACCCTAACCCACCACGGGATGGCCTTAACCGGCATACTTACCATCTGGATGCCGGTGTCTGTATCTTGATCTCTTCGGGATTGCGGCATCGGGATTCCGGCGTCTTTATATTGACATCCGGCATCCCATCCGCTGGCATCCTACCTGCATCCCTTTAAAGAGTAAACTTGTTTTTACTAGCGCAGTTATCCCTGGTTACTGTAAAGGTTTGTTTTGTTTGGTCTCTGTGCCCATAGAGGGCGAATATTTATTTTTTATGATATAGTGTATGTCTTGTTATATATAAAGCAACATTATAAACCGGCAATTTGGTCAGTTTAAAAAGTATCTCTTCCTCCTAAGTCTTTATTATCTGCATTAGCAAACTACACTAGAAAAAGGTAGTTCTGCTTGTCAGTATCACAGAAAAGGAAGCCGTGCTTCTGAGCCTCCATGCACATAAGGCTTTTGATTCTGTCCTATTTGACAATGACTTCTTTTTTTTTTTTTTTTTTAGCCTAAGTTTTTTTACTCCTCCTCTTCCACCTCTCTCCCTGTGAATGGTCTTAGGGGTGACAGGCTTCTCTTGGGGCCTGGGACTCACCAGGTATGTCTCTTCTTGCTGCTCTTATTTATTTTGACTATGGACCCCCTCCTTCATTTACTCCAAGGAACCTTAATTTTTAAAAGCATTTCAATTGGTCATCGTGAGACTAAGGTGACTGCGTTAGCAGATGACCTCCTCCTTTACATTTCTGATCCTTCGGACTCTCTGGACAAACAAACTGAATAAATTCAATATATGAGGCAGATTTCTGGAACATATTAACCCTAGTAAGTCTATAGAGATGATCCTTGATCTATGGTGACTCTGTTCCCCCTCGGGTGAGTCACTTCCTTTCCAATGGGAACCTGTTAGTCTTAGTTATCTGGGTATACAGTACATCTGCCTAAGAATTGCAGAAGTTTTGATTTGAATGTTCAGGGCTAGATTAAGGCTTGTGGGGGCCCCCACCAAGACACACAGAGCCTACCCCCCTCCCCCTCCACACGGAGCCTAAGCCTACCCCTCCTGATTACTTACCTTCTGGCTCTGTGTTGTGAATGCAGCAGCACAGTCAGCGCTGCTGTATAGAGCGTAGAGCGGCTCCTGAAGCCCAACATCAGTGATCAGTGCCACGTACATGATGTGTTGCATGGTGCTGATAAGGGAACTCTGGACCCTCTCTGTGCTCTAAGCGGCAGTGCTGACTGTGCTGTGGCATTCAGAACACAGATCAGCGGTAGCTCAGCTCCCATCCGGGAACAGGGTCCACATACACATACTGTGTATACAGATAAATATATACACATAAACATATATACACAATCACATATATACACATACAAACACACACATATATATATATATATATATACACACACACACAAACACATACATACACAAACAATAAAACAGTACATATACATTTACATTTTATGCAGCTGCTGTTCCCTTCATTAGGCTCCACCCCCTTGCGCTGTAATCCCGCGATTCGTGGGTCGTATGGGGCCGGGGCTTATCGTATTGGCTCTGCCCCCACTTCGGCCACAATATCAGCAGGGGAAGTTGGTCCATCAGCGTGAGCTAGAGGTGGGGGCCCTCTCTGTGTGGGGGCCCCGGGACAACCGCCCCTGTTGCCCCCCTCCTTAATCCGGCCCTGTGAATGTTACTCCAGCTGTTAAAAAAAATCTATCTGGTGAACTTTGGTTCTGGAATTCATCTCATGTTATCCCATTTGGGTAGGGTGAATTTAATTAAAATTATGATGATAATCCTAGAATACTCCTTTTTATGTTGCAGTTCCTCCCAATTATTTTTAATCAAAAAGAGATCCAACTTTTTACTTCATTTGTCTACAAAAAGTTGCAGAAAATAGGACGCTCTAGAATTAGTATGAGAAAGCTATACCCCCTAGGGCTAATCAAATTCCCTCATATAATCATGCAGCGATTCTGTAATAATATGAGGGATTGATTGGGTAATATGGAGATTTATGCTGCTACTTCCCTGGAATTAGCATCCCTCCTTGATATGGACCTGATTAGTTTTCTCCTTTTACATGACCAAGAGGTTTCCACACAATTCCAAGATAATCCACTTCTTTGGTCAGCAAAAAACTTTTAGCATATACTCCCATCAATTGTTTTCTGCTCGCCGACGGAGCTATTCAATTGTTGCTCTGATTGGGCGCTAATGCCATGGACGCCCATTATTTCTGCTCACACACCATTCTTAGTTGGTGAGCAGAAATCTATGAAAAGTCAGCCGTTTAGACGCCCCAAACTGCCATTTGTGCAGCGCGCCCAGTAGTTCAGACTGGTTTAGATGTTTTACTCTAAACCTGGTGCACCTGGACATGACAAGCGCAATACAAAATGGGCCCCCGCGGAACTTGCACCCACTGGAACAACAATTGAATAGCTCTGTCCAGCACCCATTACTGTTGGATGAGCAAAAAACAATTTAATCCCCCCTCCCCCACCCCCGGTATCTGAATTTTTTTGCCCAGGTAGCCCTCCATGTAACATTGCATGGCTTCTCACCCTTCCACGTTTTTGGAGAGGGAGGGCATCTATGCTAATTACTCTGGTAAATGACCAGACTTATAAACAGCTTTCTTATTTGGAGGCGTCTCAAAAGTTTGAGGTTACAAAAATGTTATATGAGGCTCTTGATCGCCACTTTGCACAACCCATCCCTCACATGCAAGTTTACGATATTCTACTTTTCTCAGGGAAACTTTTATATCATTCAGTGGTTACCACTGGCTGTCCCATTTTTCTTCTCTTTAACCGACCTTATTAGAGCATTTAGGACTAATTGTAGGATGCTGATGGTGAGTTCTTAAGCTGAGCTGTTCCTTAACATCTTTCATCAAATATATCCCCCCATTGTAGATGTCATGTAAGAAGAGAAGCCCACAACACAACATGTCCGAAATGTCACATTGATAATGCCAATGTTTTTCACTGTTTCTGGACTAGTCCGTCATTTTTATCTCATTTATTGGATTTATGTACCATTCACCCCTGAGTGGGCAGTTTTGGGTATTCTCCCCAGGGATCAATATGTGACTAAAGGTTGCAAAGCATTGCTGGCCATCAGTGCTGCAGCCAAAAAATCCATCCTCTAGCAATGGATACTCCCTACACCTCCTGTTCTTCATTTATATAAAGAAAACTTATTTTACTTATACGCTTGGAACGGATACCTTATATATATTATACACACTGTGAAGCTATATAGACACTATGCTTTCGCCACTTTGTTCACAGAACCACTAGTTGGTACAACTACAGAATTCTTCATTTTGGCTCCTGTTTGACTCGGTGGTATCTGGAAATGTTTTTGACTTTGTCATGCTTACTACCTTTATGTTGAGTGTGCAATATTACTATATATATAATATTACTACCTGTTTTTATTTGGTTCTGACATATTTACTATCAACTACCACATCATGTTTAGTGTTCTCCCCAGAAATTTTTTCCAGCCAGGTGGCATCCAAAAGTAGCCGGGTGGGGGCCTTCGCAATTATGCGCACGCCTGAAAAGGGGTATCTCCCATACCAATCCAGCCCGACAGGTCTCAGGCTGCTCCCTCACTGGCTCTCAATCAAAAGTGCCCATTATACAGTGCCCCCTGTAGTTTTCCCCTTTATGCATTGTCCCCTGTAGTTTAACTTTGCCCTTATGCATTGCCCCCTGGCTGAAGTAGTGCCCCCAGGCTGGCCCCTTATGTAGTGCCCCCAGGCTGGCCCCTTATGCAGTGCCCCCAGATTTAATAGTGTCACTTATGCAGTGCCCCCAGACTTAAATAGTGCCCCCAGACTGGCCCCAGCCCAGTACTTACCTTTACTTGCTGGCCGCTGCCTCGTGCTGACTGGATCTAACTAGATCCAGTAGGCGCGCAGGGCAATCTCCTCACGTCCTGGTGACGTCATGATGTCACCCGCGCAGTGCATCACTGGGAATGCTGGCCTCTGAAGTGATGGGAGGCTTCTTTAGCCTCCGGTCACTTAAGAGGCCAGCGTTCCACAGTGGGGGTCGGCGGGGAAAAGTACTGGGCGGCAGGCTGTTTCTGCCGGGCGATGCGCCCGCAAAAAACAGCCTGGGGAGAACACTGATGTTGTATTTTGATATCATTTTTGTGGTGCTTTACTGAAAATTAAATTGTACTGTAAATGTCTGTTTTCAATGCTTGCTGGAAGCAATATGTTAAATCAACAATCTCCCTGTTTAGCCTTAAACATGCAGCATTGCACAATATACTGTACATGTAATAGTGCCTAAGTTGCTTCTTCTCGGCAACGGGACAGTTGCCTGTACATCCATGTAGTTATAGCGGTACTTTCTGGTGCTAGTCATAGGACAAGCTGTAGTGAGCAAGGGCGTAACTACGGGGGGATGGGCGGAGTATGAGCCCTGGGCGCCGTCAGACTGGCGCCTTCGACCAGCTTCCTGGTTAGTGTGTAGTGTGGACAGCACTACCAGTAAAATAAACACTGCTGCCAGTGCCGGGTAGTGCACTCATACTACCTGGTGGCGTGTGTCTGTTTTAGCAGCCAATGAGAGTCTGACAGGCTCTCTGGCTGCTGCATCCAGGGCTGGAGCTCACTCGTGAGCTCCGCCTTCTGGCTCCCGCACTGGGTGAAGGGAGAGACGTCATGACGTCTCTCCCATAGTGCCGAGAGGTACGGGACAGCGGGCGCATTAGCGGGGTTCCCGGTAAGTATAATTTTGTCTGTCTGTGTGTCTGCTTGTTTTATGTGTAAAAAGCTCTACTACTGGGGGCATTGTATAAGGGGCACTGCTGGGGCATTGTATAAGGAGCACTACTGGGGGCATTGCATAATGGGCACTACTACTGGGGGCATTACGGTGCATATGCTCCCAGAGTGACGAGAAACGGTGGTGTCATATTGACACGCCCCTATTTTTCAGTAGTCATGCCCCTTGTGGCATGTTGCCACACCCACCTTTTCGAGGCTCCATTTTTCATCTCGCCATGGGCTCCAAATACCCTAGTTACGCCACTGGTAGTGAGTCTGTTTAGTAATGTTGCTGCTAGATACAAATTAGTGACCAGCTTTCAGACGATGGATCTGTGCCCATTGTGCATGCACATTAACCTTATGCTTCCAGCAGCTTGAGGAAAAAAAACTGATGCAAGGTATTGCCTACTTTGTGTTCCTGCTAAACCTTCTAATGTATCCTTTGTTTTATTCTAGATGGGTGACGAACAATGACAGTCTTGCTCCGGATGACCCTTGCCTCTTCTGTGATGTTTGCTTCAAGATGCTGCATTATGACAAAGAGGGCAATAAACTTGGAGACTTTGATGCATATGCATATGTTGACCCAGGAACATTTAATTAAATTATAACCCTGTATGAGAAAATGAACAGTTACTACGTATGAAAGACTGATACAGGAAATGAACAGCTGTGCATTGTAACAAGGAATTGTGTACAGTAGTCTTCTGATGGAAGACATCTCTTTTCTTCATAGTACTTGTAAGACTGGAGTGTACAGATGATATAATCTGCTGTTATGTACATGTTTCTTTAAAATAGTGTAGGCACTTACAGTAGGTAGTTTGTGTTCTTTGTATATAGCAGCATTTTACATGTCACAGGCTAGCTTTTTTAAGTATGATCATAGGACTCCTAGATTTATTTCTGTGTTTTTGGGTTGAAGAAGGTTAGTATGTTGGGAGAGAATTTAAAAGGAACAAACTTGTTCAAACTTTAACATATTAGTAGGATACCAGTAATTTTCAGCATTAGCAGAATTCAGGTGCTGCTTATGATGACCAGAAAATAGGCACAGTCATACCAATATTTTATATTTTGTTTTTTTTCCTACATCAATCTTATAGCTGAACCAAAATAAAATTAAACACAGAAAATGTTTAAATTAAGATTTTACACAAACCTTAATTACTTACTCCCCATGGGATTATTTTGTTTGATAACAATTACACACAGTTATTAAAGTTTAGGCTCTTCTGCGTCGTTACCTGTACTGTTACTAGACTTGGTATGTTCGCATTAATAACCATTCTTGTTTTGCATCATGTTTGTATTTTCTAGTTTTGGTTATTGCTGATTATGAAAGCTGATGTCCGCACTATTATTATTTTAAAAGGAGAAAATTGTATGACCTACCAAATTAAATACAACTTTTGATATAGCATAGGAGCCATGTTGAAAGCTATAGAGAAAAATGCAGGCAAAGATGTAGATGAGGAGTTACAGGTAACTATGGAAAAATGAATATATGGGTGTATTGTGGTATATAGCAGAGGACTACCATTACAGTCCAGGGTTTGAGGATATCCATGCTTGAGTCCAGATGGTTAAATCAAATTGTCTGAGGTACTCATTAACCACTTGCCTGGCATGGTCGCATCAGATATCACCCCAGGCTGGGCTTTACTTGTGGACAAATCTGATCCGACCAGTCAGAAACTCCCTGTTGGCGGCTGCTGGAAGATAATCATCTAGCAGCCGCCAGTCTCAAAGGGACCTCCCGGCCCCTCTGCACCCTTAGCGCCTCTACTAGTGTGCTCTTCTCTCTGCAGCTGCTGGGGTAATGTGATAAAAGTGCTCCTGTGAATACAGCCCCCCAAACCCATCCCACCCCACTGTGACTCTGAAGGTGGGTCGGTCCCTATGTGCGATACAGAGAGGCAGGGATGGCCATTGATGATTTACAAACCATCGATGGTTAACCACTGATGGTTGATGATTTTGCCATTGATGGGGGAGAGACAGTCAATGTCTCTTTTTTTTTAATCTCTTCACGCAACTCCACAAAGCCCTGCCCCCGGCTGTGATTGATCTGCCGTCCCTTGAGTCAGCATGGATGGTGAGAGAAACTATCGATGGTTCCATACCATTGACGTTAGCCACCAATGATACCATCGATGGTTGTTTTACCGATTGCCATGCCTACATAGCAGTACCTCTGTTCCCCCTGTGTGCAGTGATTTTCCGATATATCAGAAAATAGATTTATTTATTTTGGGGAGGGGAGTAGAATATATCGATATTAGTATTGATGGTTTCATGAATCTTTTTGATAATGGTTAAATAGTTTTAAAGTTCAAGTTGATGCACAATATACCATGAAAACTGCTATTTTTATGGTATATTGTGTTTAAAAAAAAAAAATTTTTTTTTTTTTTTTTGTAAAATTGTGTTGAGTAAGTGTTAAATAGATGTTCTTGAACTAATTCAATAATAAACCCTACAATTTCTGAGTGTTTTTTGGAAAAAATATTAGCCAGCTAAGTGGTTATCCATGCTTGAACACAAGTGACATCTTTAAAACATTGACTGTAATGGCGAAGTTTGGGAACCTCTGGTATATACAGTTATTGTAAACAAAAGATTGGTGAAAAACTAATAAATGGAACACCATTTTTTTTTTTTTTTTTTTTTTTAAAAAGACCTTAGCTAGCCTCCAACTGGCCCCTAACCCCACATTTTGAAGGAAACCGACATTGCTCCCTACAGATGACTAGGTAAACAGGAGGAGCAATTTAAGAACACTGGACAGCTACAGTAGATACAGTTTGAGGAGCCCATTTAACACAGTCCAGTGCAGAGTTTGTAAGTAAGTCAAATAAAAGTGGAGTACTGTATCTTTAGGAGAGACAGGAATAGCTATAGGAGTGGCTATAAGAAGACACTAGAATAGCTGTGAGAGTGGCTATAGGAGTGATACTAGAATAGAGTAGAGCAGAGGAGGCAGAGAGAGGGGAAACAGGAGCTAATGCAAAGGAACATATAGAAAACAATAAATGGGACAATAAACAGGTGAAATGAGACACAGGGGACCATAGAGAGAAACTACAGAAAGATCTAAAAGAGAAATTGACTGTTTCTAGAAAAAGAGATTACACAAAAGGAAAATGTAAATATACAGTAACAGACATAAATGAAGAGGGAAGTAAAGATACAGGATAATTATATATGGAAATAGATTAATAAGGAGAGAGTTTTGATAAATTCTTAGAAATAATTAAAGTGCAAGTTAATAACTAGTAAAAGACCAGAGCGAAGTGACAAAAAGTAACAGGTTAGAGTATTGTAGAGAGGAGGGAGATTGTATTAGGAAAAGCAATCTGCCATCACTAGAACTATAATAAGGAGTTTGCCTACTACTGAGCCAGCATCCAATTTAAAAAAATAAGAGAAAAACATATTCACTACAACTCAGTGCAGGCCTGGACAACCTGTGACTCTCCAGCTGTTGTGAAACTACTAGTACCAGCATACCCTCCCACTGATCAGTAGACGATGTTATGCACGATTTGGCCGATTTTGATGCATCTGAACGACAGATCGTGCATAATATGTGTAAATCATGAGTGTACACTCACGATGCCGATGTGCGTACCTGCAGGCTGTACTTCGCATCTTCAGATTTTGCCTACAGCAGGTAAGATCTGCCAATCTCGTACACGATCCGGCGGCATATATTTCAGTGTTTATGCCTGAACGATATGTCGTTCAGATCTGTATACGATGCTGTATAGAAAGTGAAAAAAAAATAAATAAATGGCATGGCCCCCCCCCACCTAAAGCACAACCAGCGCCGGGCTTTTGTGATCCAGTACCGGTTGTGCTAAATACAGGGGACAAACAACGTAGGGGTCCCCTGTATTTAGCTCAGCCAGCATTATGCTCTGTTTTGGTCCTAGTTCTGGAAAAAAAATAAGGGTTCCCCTGTATTTACCAGAACCAGCACCAAACTTTTTCTTGAAGGGGAGTAATGCCACAGCCAGGGAAACCCTTTCACCGGGTCCTCCGGCCAAAGCATTACTCCTGACCGGTAGTCAGGCCGGGGATCCCTGGGGAGTTGGAGACATCACAATAAAGGGGTCCCCCTCTTCAGGGCACTCAAGGCTGGAATCCTGGGACTATCCCCGGCACTCCTGGGTGGTGGGTGGCGGGTTGATTATGTAGTGTGGTGCATTTGAAAGAGTTAACAATGGTAAGTTTTACCATAACTCTTTTTTTTTTTAACTCTTTCTTTGAAGTCCACAGGGGAGGCAATGGGGTGTAGGTGGGACCTGGAGGACCGGACACAAACAGCAAAGCTTTTCAATCCCGGGATGCTCTGGTCCTTCACCCTATGCCTCTCCCACAGCCTGAGGGCAACTCAATTTTGTTAACAAGAATAGGAGAGAAGAGAAGGAAGACTGGATATACTAAAGAATCATACTCTCACACAGAGAAGGAAACAAGTGACCACGAGAAGAACCCCATAGAACAGTGTTGGCTAACCTTGACACTCCAGCTGTTATGGAACTGCATAACCCAGCATGCACTGCTACAGTTTTTGCTATTAGGGCATGCTAAAACTGTGGCACGGCATGCTGGGATATATAGTTCCACAACAGCTGGAGTGTCAAGGTTAGCCAACACTGCCATAGAAGGTGGGTGCCCTGTGGACCCTATGGACTGGAAGGCCAGTCTGTGTAAACCTGTGAGATAGTCATGTGAATCCATCTGGCCAGAGTCTGTTTGTTAGCTGGCCATCCCTTGTGGAATCCACATAGGACAAAGGGAGTCTGATTTCCTGAGTGAAGTAGTACGGTCCAAGTAGATCTTCAGAGCATGGACCACATCCAAAGAAGCCTCACCTGCCATGAGGTCTGGTGATTGAAAGGTCAAAACTACAATTTCATAATATAGGTGGAAACTAGAAACCACCTTGGGAAGGAGGCCTGGACGTGTTCTAAAAACAGCCCTGTCTTGACGTAAGCTTGACGTAAGGTTAAAAAGGTGGAGCGACATGAAAGCGCCCCTAAATCCGATACCTAACGGACAGATGCTATAGCCAGAAGAAACAGAATCTTCGCAGTGAGCCACATTATATCCACTGCGGGTTTGAATGGAGGTTCCTGAAGTGCTTGGAACACCACTGACAATTCCCATGGAGCCCCGGAGGGACAAATGGAGGTTGTATACGTAGAACACCTTGCAGGAATGTGTGAACATCTGGTATAAGAGCAATTCTGTGCTGGAAGCAAATGGACAAATCCAGCCTGAAGAAAGGCAAGAATTCTAGAAACTTTAAAAACTTGAAGGTCATAGTTTCTCAGAGTACACCATTATAAATATGTATGCCATATTCTGTGATGACCTCTGGCTGAGGTCAGTTTACATGCTCTGCGCATGGTTTGGACCACAGAGCTAGAAAATCCCTCATCTGCTAGGAAGGATTCTCAGGAACCAAGCCGTTAAAGACAGACCGGCTTGGTCCGGATGTAGAATTGGACCCTGAGACAACAGGTCTCATAGAGGAAGTTGAAGTGGAACTTCTATGGAGAGACTTTGAAGATCGGAGTACCAATGGTATCTGGGCCAAGCCGGAGCTATGAACAGGACTGTGCTTTCCTGCTTGAACTTTCAAAAAATTTGAGGAAGCAGAGATATTGGGGGAAAGAGATATGCCAAATGGAAGGTCCACTTCACCGACAATGCGTCCACGAAGGCTGTGTCAGGGTTCCTTGTCCTGGCTCCATACACTGGAAGTTTGTTGTGTCTTGAGGCCATGAGAACCACCTCCGCTAGACCCCATTTGTCCACCAGAGTTGAAAGAATTGTGGATGTAAAGACCACTCCCCTGCATGCACGTTGTGACGGATGTGGAAATCCGCTTCCCATCTGAGAACTTTCTGGGATCAATACTGTGGAGATGGCGTTCGAGAATATGGGACACTTCTGCCATTGCTGCCTGGCTTTGAGTGCCTCCTTGGTGATTGAGGTAGGCCACTGCCGTGGCGTTGTCGGACTGTACTTGTACTGGTCTGTCCTGTAGAATAGCCTGAGCCAGAGCTCTGTAGATGTTTGAAGTTCCAGGGTGTTGATTGGTAACACTGCCTCGACCGGAGTCTAGCAGCCCTGGAAAAAGTGCTGACCAGTCATTGCACCCCACCCTCGGAGGCTTGTGTCCGAGGTGAGGAGAGTCCAGTCCGGGATCCAAAAGGGACGACCCTTGTCTAAATAGGATGTCTGTAACCACCAGGCTAGGGACAGGCGAATTTCTGGGGGGAGGCCCATCGTCTGGGATCTGAGTAGATGGGGTAGCCCGTTCCACCTGGAGAGGATCAGGTGTTGTAGGGGCCTGGAGTGAAACAGCGAACTCCACTATGTCAAAGGTGGACACCATTGATCCCAAGGTCTGCATGGCAGAGTGATCCCTTTACAATAAAGTAGTGTGATCCCTTGATGACGAAGATAGGCCACCCTAACTGCCATGATCTTGGTAAAGATCCGAGGGGCCGTTGAGACGCCTGACGGCAGAGCCTGAAATTGGTAATGTCGCCGTAGTATAGCAAACCGGAGATATTGTTAAGGAGAAGGCGCTATAGGTACATGTAAGTAAGCATCTTGAATGTGCAGAGACCATAAAATCCCAAGGCTCCAGAGCTAGGATAATAGAGCGTAGGGTTTACATACAAAACCTGAGCACCCCGATAAACTTGTTAAGAATTTTGAGGTTGAGGATAGGCTGATGAGACCCATTGGGCTTCTGAACTAAGAAGAGAGAATAGGGGGGTGTCTGATGTGGTCTGACGTCAAAATTGGGTGAATTGAAGAAGTCTGCCTCCCAACCAGGGAGAGGCCCAAACCGTCAGGCTGCAGGCTTGTCCTCAGATTTGGTAAGTGGACATCTAGTAGCCCAGGTCTGTTTGGTCCTAGGCTTGAAGGTCTTAGTTAATGCCTTGGAAAGGACTGACTTTTAGATTTTCCTTGAGATCGAAAGGATGACGTCCGAGGCTTTGCATTATATGCAGAGGGCATGAACGCCGTCTTGGAAGCTGTCAAGGTAGTCACAATATTATCCAATTCTGGGCCAAACAGGATATCTCCAGAATAAGGCAGAGACTCCAGAGCCTTTTTAGAGTCTGGAGCAGAGCCAAACAATACGGTGGGCCACTACCGAAGTGGCAGATACCCTGGAGACTAGGAGAGCCGTATACATAGCTGCTTCACCGAAGTAGGAGGCTGCATCTCTAATGTGAGATTTGTAGGACAGCTGTTCCCTAAAGCATCAGAGGGAAATGTCTCCTCTAGGGCCTCTGCCCATTTCTCATTGGCATTTGCCACCCAGGCCATAGCACTAGCAAGAAGAGTAATAACTCCGGTAAGAGAGTATATAGATATATGACCAGCTTATATCTGTAGTTTAGAACCTACTCCTGGGGGAACTTAATTTAGTGCAGTCAGTAGTGGGAAGAGGGTAATAGGAACCTAACGTTTAGGTAACTGAAACCTTTTACTGGGTATATTCCGTGCCTCGCTCATGTGATCAGATAGCTGGACAGAGTGAGGGAACTCTGGTAAAACTACCTTTTGTCATTTAAAAAGTGTCTGTTTTTGCCTTCGGAGCGGGTTCTGCCACTCCTATTTGATGAATACATTTTAAAGCTCTCACCACTGCAGGTATATTTAATTTCGAGGTTGGCTCCTTGTCTCTTGAGGAGTCAGAGTGAGAGAGGTCTCCGTCTTCTGCCTCTCCAGAGGATACATCAGAATCTGATAGCTGGGTGAACTGGGAAGATAACACAGCACGCTTAGCATGTTTACTAGGTAAAGGCTTCTTTTTGCAGCATTTGCTGAAAAACTGTAGAGGTATTCGCCAAACTCTGTACTGTGGTAGAAAGTAAGTCTACCCATTGGGGAGGTAAAGGATTTGCAGGGAACATCTGCTGTGGCCATCCCATAGAGGGAGCTACCATGGGCACTGCTAGGGGGTCTGGACTTTTTGCCACAACCTCTGAAAAGGTAGCCCAGGGTGGGTTCTGAGGAGAGGCTGATGGGCCTGGTGCAGTATAACAATTTGTACAAAGACCATCTTAAATGAGATCCCCTGGAGCTAAGCTCGCTGAGCAGGACTTACAAGTCACCAGAGTAGGAGCAGCGGCATCAGCCTGCTTGTTCTTTCCTCTGCCAGACAGCCACTAGAATAATAAAATACACAATCTGACACAATATAGTATGTGATAGCAATCACAAATATATGGGAGATGTGAGGTACAATGAACCTCCTATACCTTAGTATGTCAGGGTATAGTACAATAAAGGGAAAGGTATAAGCTAGACAGTATAGAAAGTAGACATCAGCGCTAGCACAAGTCACATACAAACACAGAAAAATACTATATAGCTGCAGTGGGCACTAAATTCAACTACAGTGGCTGGTAGGATATAGCGCTGCAAAACCTGGCCCTTGGGAGATGTATACAGGAAGACGACCCAGCGTTCCTGTAGACCTGCTTGCACAAAATGGTTGCCGTGCGTGATGGGGCAGAGGGTGAGGGCCTTCTCCCCTGGCTGACGTTAACCACCGGGTCCCCTGGCCTCTAAAATTATGCCCTGCGCCAGTAATATATATATATTCCCCGTTGGTCTAGTGGAGTTGTTGGCGAACCAGTATCCACAACAGCGCCTCCAGACTGTCTCCCGAGACCGGAGGTAAAACTACACGAAGACGCGGGGATCCACCTTACCTGTCCCCTGGATTCCGGGCTGGGGTCCGTGGAGCCTGCTAGCTAGTCCCCTTCAGCCCCACTGGGAGTACCTAGCTGAGGGATGGAGTCACGGTGCTGCAGAGGGGTGTTGGAGCAGCAGTCTCACGCTGCTGCTCAGTAGTAAAAACACTAGAAATAAAAATGAATCATAAAATAAGCTTTGGCTGCTTAAAGCAGCCCCTCTGATAAAAATGGTGATGCAGCTCCTGCCAGATACCAACGAAACTGAGTTGCCCTAAGGCTGTGTGCGAGAAATAGGGGGAAGGACCGGCGCATCCTGGGATTGAAAAGCTTTGCTGTTGGTAACCGGTCCTCCAGGTTCCACCTACACACCATTGTCTCCTCTATGGACCCTGAAGAAGAAATATTGTCTTTTGCTGTGGAACTACAGGTGCCAGCAAGCCTCCCCCGCATGCTGATACTTGGAGAACCACAAGTCCCAGCACAAGGAGGCATTACTGGCCCGCTGGTACCTGTAGTTCCAAAGCAAAAGTAATATTCAAAAACCACAGAACACACACCGTAGAAAGTAAAACTTTATTAAAACATACATGCACACACACTATCTCACATACTCGCCTATGTATCCCTGTAGCCAATCACTTCCTCTTCTCCATGTAGAATCCATAGGGTACCTGTAAAAAATGGTGAGAATCGCAAGGATACTTAAGGTTACCTCAGCCTCTCTCTGCCAATGAACGCTCAGCATCGGGATTTCAATAGTGAAATTCCGTGGCTGAGCGGTAACACGGGTAGTACAGTCCTTAGACGATTGTACTTAGTTTGCGGGTCCTGGTATTTCCGTTTTTTTTGTTATTCCAAGACCGGGGATTGACTACATGGACAGAAGTGGACATGATCCACTCATAGGAGGAGGAGGGGAGTATGGATTTTTTTTTTTTTTTTTTTTTACAGGTACCCTATGGATTCTACATGGAGAAGAGGACATGATTGGCTACAGGGATACATAGGTGAGATAGTGTGTGTGTATGTATGTTTTAATAAAGTTTCTGCGGTGTGTGTTCTGTGTTTTTTTAATATTGCTTTTGCTGTGAAACTACTGGTATCAGCGGGCCTGTAATGCCCCGCATGCTGGTAATTGTGGTTCTCTAAGTACCAGCTTGTGGGGGAGGCTTGCTGGGACCTGTAGTTCCACAGCAAAAGACCATATTTTTAATAATTTCAAATGTACCACACTACATAATCAACCCAGCACACACAATCCAGGGGTGGTGGGGAAAGCTCCAGGCTATCAGCCTAGGCCTGGGGTGCCCCGGAGAGGGGGACCCCTTTATTGGGAGGATCCCCAACTCACCAGGGATCTCCGGCCTTGGCTGAATAGTGGTCAGGGGTAATGCTCTGGCTGTGGCATTACCCCACCACCACCACCCCCCCAGCTAGAAACAGTCCGGTGCTGGTTCTGGTACATAAAGGGGAACCCTACTAATTTTCCCCCCCCTGTATTACCAGGACCGGATCAGAGCCCAGTGCTAGTTGCGCTAAATACAGGGGACCCCTACATCATTTCTGAATAGCCTGGTGCTGGTTGTGCTTAATACAGGGAACCCCTACGTCGTTTGTCCCCTGTATTTAGCACAACCAGTACTGGGTCTCCAAATCCCGGTGCTGTTTTTTTTTTTGGGGGGGGGGGGGGGGGGGGGGAGGAGAGGGGCACTCCATTAAAAAAAAAAACAAAAACAGGGTATTCATTTTTTTTTTAAAACACAGCAGCACAGACTGATCTCACTGATCCCATCCATGCATCTGTGTTTATTTATTTTACACACATGCATCACGTGCATCACGGATCTCCCAGATCTGTGTCTCTGCTATTGTGCACGATCTCAAGATCAGCAAATCATTACATCGTACACGATAGATCTTGTGTCACATTGTGCAGCTTTTGCTGCACATCGTGTCCTGGAGTGCCGTGGAGAGTTCAAGGGAAATCACTCATGATATCGCATCATGAGCGCATAGTCTAGTGTGTACGCACCTTTAGTTTCACAACAGCTGGAGAGCCACAGGTTGGTCAAGCATGATTAAAGGCTGGTACACACTAGACCAGTGGTTCTCAAACTTGGTCCTCAGGACCCCACACAGGTCGCATTTTTCAGTTCACCCAGCATGTGCACAGATTTAGTCATTACGGACACATTTTAAAAGACCCACAGGTGGAGTTAATTATTTCACTGATTCTGTGAGGAGACCTGGAAAACATGCACTGTTTGGGGTCCTGAGGACTGAGTTTGAGAACCTGTGCACTAGACCTAGTAAGCGACGGGACGCGGTGGTGCGCCAGCATCGGCAAATTCATACAAACTTGCCGGCAGCGATGAAGCTACGTTAGGGGGTCATGCTGCCGAAGGCAGCATGGTCCTCCCTAACTGTCACCCATCGGAACTGCACTAGACAATGTGTCGGTTATGTCATCCGATCGGGCTGGATCGGACAACATATTGTCTTGTGTGTGCCCGGCGTTAGTGGTTTAATTTATTCAGACAAGGACATACTGGTATATTACATATAAATTCAACACAAACAGGTGGTACCACTCAAAGGCAACATAATACATTTACCTTAGTTTTAGAAAATCCCACATACATCTTTGAATTACATAATATAAAGCAATATTCTGTAAATTAAAGAAAGGCTATATATGTCATTGCTCTAATAAGAGTATTACAGACTACGAGTTGTGTCCACATTTTTTTTTTTCGCTTTTAACATCCATTCCACATTATACTGTAATGATTTTGTGATTCATATTCTCTCTCCCTCCCACACAAGTGCGCAGGTGCATAAAAATTGTCTTAGAGCTAACAATATGGCATTATTTCACTGTTAGTAGTCATTAACGCTACCACTCACAAAAGAGCACATATTAAAAAAAAACACAGGAATGATTACTGCATGTGAAAGCGTCTGACATAGAACTCTCATGGCAAGCAAGCCATTAGCTACATACATGGCCAGGAGACAAGAAACTATTGTCTGTGCTCCCCACCCCACAGCCACTGTAGGTACCGTCATCAAAAATTTAGACACTATTATCCAGTTTGCCAACTTTGCATGGGGACCTGATTGGATGCCGATACCAGGAGCTTGTTTACTAGCAAAGGCTACAATAAACTTATTTGTTTTTGAAGTAGGATAAAGCATTAATCTTCTAATTAGTCACCCAAAATCCAGGTCTGCCAGGAGGAAATCTCACTCTTGCTTAAATCTCATCTCATGCTTGCTTATATGCCCCAACTGAGGTGATCCATATTTATTTAAAAAAAAAAAAAAGTTCCTCTCCAAATATTATGTCATGTTAATATCAGTTGACATTCACATCTGGTTAGAGACCATTTTTTAACCACTGAAATGGGCGGCCATAGTCTTTGCTTGAAACAGGAGGAAGGTTGATGGTGTAGACAACTCTGATCATGTTGGTTACTTTGTCAATTACTAGATGGAATCATCTTATTTCCTTTGTTAATACGTACAGGGAGCAGCAGAGGAGCTGTTGGTTACGGATTGATGGGAGATGACATGCAAAAACAAAATTAAAGCTATAGTTGGGAGTTTTGAATGGTGCTGCAAAATGATGTGGTATCCCTTTTGGGTCAGGGTGCCAGTTCTCTCACGATCCAGCAAAAGAGCCTCAGACCATCTTGCTTCCTCCTCCATGTTGGTGTCACAGGGATTTCTTTACTAAGCAAGTCTCAGTTTTGCGTGTTTTAAACATAAAATTTAAAACGGCAATGCTTTCAATAGCAAAATGTGTTAAAGACCATTAAACCATAAGTCCTTCTTCCAGACTTGAGTAGTAAGCTGCATTGCTGCAGACCCATTGTTTCCTGAAAAAAGGCCTCTTTGTCAATTTTATATAAACTTTTTAAAAAAAAAACCTCTAGCAGCTAAAGCTGGGTGCACATTAAATGATATGTGTACCCAGCATTGGAACGGGTGACCCCTTCCTGCCGACAGGCCAACATATCGGGCAGGAAGCAGGCACACATAAGACGATCCGGTGCCCGATATGTTGGCCCATGCCGCATCCCACTGCATGTGTTCGTCAGCCGCATCGTTTAGAAGCAGTTAATTATTAATATCCTATCTGATCCTATATACAGTAGAGGGGAATGATGTTTAGGTTAATGTTTTTTTTTTTTATATTAGTTTAAGGCTGTTGGGAGTAGGTTGATATTTAATATTACAAAACACAGTATTACAGAAGACCACTAAAAGTAATTTAATACTCCTAAGTGCACATTATGTGATAAGGGCACTTTCCTATTATATCTATTTTTAAGCCTGTAAAAGTTTTTATTTTTTAGCTGTCCCGGGATACAACATGGATGATATGTTCTCTGAATTACAATTGTATCCAAATAACAGTTTTGTGTTGTATTTCCAGAGCAACAAAAAAATTGTCTGATTTATATTAGATATCGCTGACAAGCATCATAAAAATTACTTTGTGCCCACATTTCTTGTATGCCTTATTAGTTCTCTGATCCAGCTAGAAAAGGCTTGTTTAGAAGGTTTATAACCTTTTTCTAAGGTCCTGTTGGAATCACAAATCACTGTTCAGTAATCCTAAAATACTTTGTCCTGGATAAACACAAAGGAATTACTCTCACTAAATCCAGGCAAATGCAATCATTTAACTTTGCTATCCACCTGCTGTGGGTAAAAATAAGGTACATTAATATCTTGGTTAATATTAAACATTTTTGGGAAGAAAAGCTGGACTGTTTCTTAGAATCTCTTTATCTTTGTAGATATTTAGAAAATTTTAGCTTGTAAGAAAACACTTAATTCTGATAATTGTACCTTCATTCTTCATTGTGACTCATGAAAGCCCCTTATTGTGTCCCTCCTGTGAAAATCCAAGGCTATTTGGGACAATAGTTATGGCTGGATTTATTTCTCATGGACACCTTGCAATAAACTCTCAAGTTACTGTAGAAAAGTTTATCTTTCTGATTAAGGATTATTTGAGCAATTTCCATGCCATCAAATTTAGCTGCTGCACTGTTTGCTGATACACTGAACTTTCAAGCACCATGTTTGGATGATGAGGTAATGGCCATGGTTCTTCCTGAAGCATCTGCTAAGCAACTGGAAACCACGGCTGGTTGTTTCCAGAAGGGAATTGCTATCACTTATTTTTTCTTATCTGGTCTTTTTCTTAGCATGTGAGAAATTAAACTTACATTGGATTGTCAACTCATCTACCTTCTGTCCTTGGCACTATGTGGTGAGAAAAGAATCTTGGCACTTTGGCATTCTGGATTGTTGCTATAATGCCCATCTGATGAAGACAAAATATGGAACCAGAAGGCTGGGTACACATTAAATGATGTGTACCCAGCGAGGCAACGGGCGACCCCTTCCTGCAGACGGGCCAACATATCGGACGGGCAGCACACTTTAGACGATCCAGTGCCTGACCACCCGATATGTCGGCCCGACACATCCCACTGCATGGAGTCGTCAGCCGCATCGTTTAGAAGCAGTTAATTATTAATACCCTATCTGATCCTATATACAGTAGAGGGGAAAGATGTTTAGGTTAATGTTCTTTGTATATTTGTTTATGGCTGTTGGGAGTAGGTTCACATTTAATATTACAAAACCCAGCATTAAAGAACACAACTAAAAGTAATTTAATACTCCTAGAACTAGCTCCAGCTACCCATCACACACCACGTAGACTTAGACGTCAACCGTGGCATTCCATATTCACAAGACATCTACAAAAACTTTCACGTAAAGTAGAACGTCAGTGGCGTAAATCTCATACTCCAAGTGACTTCCTCACATATAAGACGATCTACCACTCTTATCGTAATGCACTGGCTACTGCCAAACAAACATATTTCCAATCTGTCATTTCTGCCAAGCCTCTAACCCCAAGCAACTTTTAATACATTTAAATTACTTCTTACCCCTCCGTCACCCAACCCACCTGCTACTATTAGTGCACAAGATCTTGCTTCCTATTTCAAGGACAAGATTGATAATATCCGAAATGAAACTGTATGCTCTTCCTCAGCTAGGGACCTGCTCAATTCCCTACCTGAACCCGGTGGCATGTTCTCATCATTTGACACCATTAATGAAGATGAAGTATCTACACTCTTCTCATCCTCCTACTCTACTACCTCTCCTCTTGATCCTATACCCTCACAAATCAGTAAAGCTCTGTCTCCTGTGCTCACCCCACACTTAACTAAAATCTGTAATCTGTCTTTCTCTACTGGTATCTTTCCATCACTGTTCAAGCATGCAGTGATCACTCCCATTTTGAAAAAACTAAATTCTGACCCTAACTCTCAAATTACCATCCTATCTCCCAACTCCCTTGCCCCTCCAAGCTACTGTAGAGACTTGCCTACATTCGCCTCACACACTTTCTTAACACCCACAACTTATTGGACCCACTTCAGTCAGGCTTTCGTTCCCAACATTCCACAGAGACAGCACTGACTAAGGTAGTAAATGATCTGGTTACTGCCAAGTATATATTCCGTTACTCACTTCTAAGTCTTCTAGATCTCTCTGCTGCCTTTGACACTGTTGATCACTCTCTTCTCATACAAACACTACAATCCCTAGGTCTTCAAGACACAACACTTTCTTGGTTCTCATCCTACCTATCTAATCGTTCTTTCACTGTTTGCTTTTCTGATTCTACCTCCACTTTGCTACCTCTATCAGTTGGAGTACCGCAAGGCTCAGTCTTGGGTCCTCTGCTTTTCTCAATCTATACCACCTCTCTTGGCAAACTAATCAGCTCTCTTGGTTTTCAGTATCATCTGTATGCGGCCGATACTCAAATCTGCCTATCCTCCTCAGATTTGTCACCATCTGTGCTGGAATGTCTCTCTGCCATTTCATCTTAGATGGCATCTCACCAACTCAAACTTAATATATCCAAAACAGAATTATATTTCCACCTGCCAATAGTAGTTACCAACCTGATATCTCTATTAGTGTTGACAACTCGACAATCAACCCCCACCCCACAAGCTCGCTGCCTAGGTGTCTGAACTGTGTTTTGTTTCCCACATTCAATCTATCTCTAAATCCTGTTACGTACATCTAAAAAACCTAGCCAAAATTCAACCATAGCTTGCACAAGATACTGCAAAAACTGTAATACATGCACTCATTATTTCCCGCATTGACTATTACAATAGTCTCCTTACTGGTCTTCCAAAAAACAGACTCTTGCCACTACAATCCATTTTGAATGCAGCTGCGAGGCTGATCTTTCTCGCCAAATGTTCAGTGTCTGCTGATCCACTCTGTCAGTCCCCCCATTGGTGGCCGGTCTTCTACCATATTCAATATAAAATACTTACACGCACACATAAAGCTATTAACCAAACCACACCAACAAACATCTCTTCACTTATCTCAAAATATCTTCCAACATGACATCTCCGCTCTGCACAAGATCTGCGTCTCTCCTCCTTACGCATTACTTGTTCCCATGCAAGGTTACAGGACTTTTTTCGGGCTGCACTCAAACTGTGGAATGCCCTCCCATGCACAATAAAACATTCCACTAGTCTCCAAACATTCAAGCGTTCTCTGAAAACTCACCTTTTCAGACAAGCTTATCAGATTCCAGAACTGCCCACATAACCTTTATAGCTTTCCTATCTAACTCCCTTCTTATAGTTTACACCAGTGGTTCCCAAACTTTTTCAGTTGAAGGCACCCTTAAGCCAAATTACCTGTAGTATTGCCCTTTATGTAGTTCCCCCTGTAGTAGTGCCCCTTATGCAATGCCCCCTGTAGCAGTGCCCATTATGCAATGCCCCCCATTTGAAGTGGTGCTCCTTATGTAAAGTCCCCTGTAGTACTGCCCATTATGCAATGCCCCCTGTAGTTGAGCCCATTATGCAGTACCCCTTGTAGTAGTGCCTCTTAGGCAGTGTCCCCACTAGTAGCCCCCACACCCCTGTGCAGAACTTACCTGCATGAAGTTCACGCTGGGGACTGCTTCTCCTGCTGTCTCTCTCGCTGCCATTGCTCTGACTGGAACAAGCAGGCGCGCAGGAATCTCACAAGTTCCCAGTGATGCATTGTGCGGGGCCGCAGGTGCATGGGTGACATCACCTCCGCGCACTGCATCACTGGGAACGATGAAGCGTCACACATCATATTTTCTCTCTCAATTTCACATCCTCCTGACCCTAGGCCATCTTTCCAATGTGACTGGATCAGGGTCGTTTCTAGGGGCAGGCAACCCGTGCAATCGCACGGGGCGCACCGCCCAGCAGAAACAGCCTGTTAACTGCCGGGCGCTCGCTGAGATTCAGTTACCAGCGGGCGCCCGGCAGAGCAGAGAGGGAGCCTCAAACCCTAGAAACTGCCCTGGACTGGATCATGCAGCTCACCAAGAACCTCTACAATCGGGCTGGACCAATTTGCAATATGTAGCACCTGTCCTTGTGTATCAACACCTAATTCCCTATAGATTGTAAACTTGTGAGCAGGGCCCTCTTGCCTTTATGTCTTTCTTTTTCAACCCAGTCTTGTTCTATTAATGTTGATTCAAATTGTAAAGCGCAACGGAATATACTGCGCTATATAAGAAACGGTTAATAAATAACCACTTGTCTGTGGTTTAGGTAATAATCTTGTGTATTGTGTATTCTTCTGTAAAATGGAATGCTGAAAAGCTATAGGTTCCTTTCCACCCAAGGACTGCATTTTGCCATTTCCTACATCACAGTTTTGCATCTGTTTCTCCCTGGTGATTTAACGCCACTACAGTACTAGTTTCTGAGGACAACATGGCATGCTACCCCAGCAACTGCTATTGACACTGATGAACTGTTTTCCATACAGCTCTCTTTAAATGCAATAATCTGTCAATATTATATATTCTGGATCTGAAAGTGACATACCCCTGTGTTTTGAATTCTGGGTCTTCCCACCAGTTTATAGATTTCTTGTTAAACAGGCCAATTTTTATTATCTAGTTAAGCCTATTTGTGAGAATATAGCCCTGACTTCCTCATTTATGGTTTCTGGTCTGAGCCTTGAGCTCTTCCAACTTAGTTTGTGGCGGTTCTGAGTCTCCATTTGCTGTATGTTTCTTAATTCCCAGTAATGGGTTCCTGGGTTCAGGTCCTGGGATGGAGTTCTCCATCTGGGCCAGATGAAGGGTGTGGTCCTAGCAAGTTACCCCTTTGAGGAGAACCACCATTGTGTGGTGATATGCCTGTTTTTAATTTTTTAAATGTGAGTGTAATGTATAAATAAATTGTTTCAATTTATCTTGGAGATTACACTATTGTGATTGTCATTCTTTGGATTGATTATGAAATATTCTGGATATAAAAACATTATGATAAATAAGAAGGACACCACACAGTGGGGTCTATCAACTAAGCAGTGTTAGGAGACAGAGTGAAAAGTGATAAGGTGCCAGCCAATCAGCTCCCAACTGCCATCTCACAGGCTGTGTTTCAAAAATGACAGTTGGGAGCTGATTGGCTGGCACCTTATCACTTTTCACTGTCTCCTAACACTGCTTAGTAAATAGACCCCTAATATTGAGTATATACCCGAGAAAAGAGGATGACCTCTATATGAAAGTGTAAGAAGTTATCTGACCTTTTGAGTGTGGTGACTCAGCTTTTTGGACCTATTTGAGAACTATCATATATAGTTCACATTAGCACACTGCCCAAAAATTCTAATCAATAACTAATCTTTCCAGATAGATGCATATGTAAACACCCCTAACGTAAGGGCTTATTTTGAGTGGTTGTCTTTCAACTGCTTAAGGATGCGGCTTCTTCCATACTTGCAGGAATAATGTAGGGCTAAACGTTCCTGGATTGATTTCATGGCCTACCTGGTGCCAGTCTCATGCGATGCATATGCTTGCACAGAAACACCAGTATTGAGTTTAGGTTCCTTCATTGAAAATATTCAGTAATTTCTGCACCTGCAGTTAGTTTGATGGCGTCCCTGTGTCTACCACTTCGTCCTTGGGGATGCAATTAATATTCCAACTGCCGTTATCCCGATCACTGTCGGACCTGTTCCTGTAGTACAGTGCTTCTCAACTCCAGTCCTTGTGGTTCTGTGAGTCTTGGAAAACATGCACTGTAAGTGTGTCCCAAGTGAAATAATTAGCACCAACTGTTGATCTTTTAAAATGTGTCAGTCAGTAATGAATACACCTGTGCTTCAGCAAAGAGATATGTAAAACATGCACTATTAGTGAGCCCCGAGAAATGGATTTGAGAAGCACTGTTATAGTGAATAGAAGACTGTTTGCCAACCTGTTTGGATATTACATAAATGTGGCTAGCATATTAAATTACAGAGGCAATATTTACATTATGAAAACAATTTTAAACATCAATTAATTAATAATGCTCATGTAATATAATGAATACATAATATTGCTCTCTTTTATAAAATTAAAAAATAATTTTACATATATTAATAACAAGTATTTCCCCTATAAGAGAATTATCAATGTTATCTGCCTCCTATTCAATCAATACATAAATGTCCTTATACGCCTACTGCGATTTCTCACCACCTGATTGGCCAGATATATGCAGTTTTTTTTATGAGGGCATGTAATGTACCCCAAATGAAGCCTACAATCCAATGCTTCCAACTTTTAAGAATTCTGCTCAGTCTAATAATTTTATTTTCACTGTCTTCCTATTGGGGGACAGTGCTACGTTAGGAATATAGAGCAGTGTTTCCCAAACTCGGCCCTGGGCCAGAAGATAGGCACATAATGTAACTGATATCCTCTCCTTCTCTGGACAATCCAGTTTTAGACTAAAGATGGGTACGCTCTAGACTGTATCTAGTGTGTACCGACCTCGTTAACGACAGGAGCCGTTGGGGTGCCGTCATACACACTTGCCGATGAAGGCGGGGGCCATGCTGCATTTAGTAGCTTGGCCCCTACTAACGAAATTGCCCGTCGGTCCAGACAATATCACTTACAACACGCGGGAGCGCGCATAGTCAGTGACATAGTGCGTACACACTGGACGACTTAAAGAATTTGTCGTAACGAATGATCGTTATTGGCAAATTTGTTTTAAAATGTTGTCTAGTGTGTACCCGGCTTAAGGAGGAGATGTATGAAAGTACAGGTGGAGAAGTTGCCCATAGCATAAAAATCATTAATTGAATGTAGTTCATTAATGAAAGCTAGAAGCTGATTGGTTGCTATTTGCAACTGCTGTTACTTTAGAAGGTTTGATACATCTTCCCCCTAAATGCCTTTCAGTGCTGCTGAAACAGAAATAATGTATTATTTTTAATGTTTATTTCTTTATCTTTACTTATGTTTTCCTTTCACTGCTGCCGTAATGCAGTGGAATAAGAGGTGCCTGTCCACTTCAGCTGCTGCCCCAGTCAGAAATGCAAGCACCGAAAGATCTAGTTCAGGCCTGGCCAACCTGTTGCTCTCCAGCTGTTGTGAAACTACACAACCCACCATGCCCTGCCACAGTTTTAGCATTCCCTAATAGCAAAACTGAAGCAGTGCATGCTGGGTCTTGTAGTTTTCAACAGCTGGAGAGCCACAGGTTGGCCATTCCTGATTTAGTCACTCCCCCTAATGGTCGTGTCACCAACAGATCGTGTTCCAGGAGCCGTACCTAGGCAGAGATCTCTTCAAATTGCTGAAGGGAGAACGGAACTATATGTGATCAGCCCAATTGTCGATGCCTGAAGTGCAGGATCTCCCGAGGACAGGGGTGGGTAGCTACAGCAGCCGCTAGCATTAGGGAAAGACTCGCCCAAGTGGATTATATCCAATAGGATAATAACAGTATAAACTGAGGGGGATGTCAACAACTACCTACTCCTCCATCGTGTTTTTTTCTCTCACCATAGAAAGAATCCCAGAATGGACAAACATCTAGAAACATAATTAATAAACATGCAGCTTTTACCTGGATTTAAAACGGTAATATAGTAGTATTACATGCTTAAAGGATTCTCTCCTGTGAAGATTTTTCACTCAAAGGAGAGGAAAAAAATTACTGGAGAATTTTGATTTTGAGAAGGATTCATACAAAGACAGTGTGCAGGAATTAGTTATAGCTGTTATGTCATTTACATTCATGACCCTGTGGAGCTCAAGTATGGGAAAAAACTGATCAGAAAATCAAACATTTTGGAATTGCCTCCAATAGATAGAAAGACATGTAATAGCTGCATCTATTACTTTTCCAAACTCTGACTCTGAAGGAGAGCATGGATAAGAAACTTGAGGTGTTGAAGTCAATTTATACAGTAGAGTCTGGAGCTTTAACCAAACATGTCTTAGAAGTGGCTAGATATGTGAAGAAGATACTAATATAGCCCAAATGGAGGCCAGGATTTAGGGCTGTATAGTAGTTGCGTGATGTACACTCTGGAGGTTCAGATGTGGATTCTTCAGTCTGCCCATTGAAGGCACGGTCCTATTTGAAACAAAATTAGATAAAATCATCAGTCAGGTCACTGGATGTATGGGGTTCATACCTTCTGGTAAACGCTCCAAAGCCCATGAGTTTTTCTTTCATTTTTTTGGGGGTAAATCAAGTAGACACTACACTACGGGAAAATCCTCCACTCTATGTGGAGGCCACCAATAAGGGAAACAGGTCTGGTCATCTAAGTGACTAGACCTGTCAAAATTTTGCCCTGCCAAATCTGTGGTGGGAACAGGTTCTACGATAGATGCCATGGTGAGAGGAATTAGTGAGGCTGAGCCATTCGAACTGAGATTTTCCTCTAGAAGCCTTTTCACCCCCAGAGCTTCCGGACAACAGGGAAAAATTGGCTCTAGAAGAAGCTATTCAATCTTTGCTCATGAGTGATAGCTCCAGTTATGGTAAAGCAGAGGGAGTTGGGCTACTACTCCAATCTTTTCCTAGAACAGAAACCATATAGGATTTTTTTGACCCATCTTGTTCCTGAATGCCCTAAACACACTTATATAGGTAGAAAAATCCAATATGGAGTCTTTAAGGTTTTTCATAACTGGCCACTTATCTTTCAAGAGGATATATATTTTTTGTTAGGCATTAAGCAGTGCAATTTGCATGCATCGACTTGACAACTTTAAAAATCAACGTTTTAGTGAAATGATCCAGATTTGGCCTGCTAATTCCTCAGCTGTGTCACTCTGGCACATCAGTTCCAATTTGTATTGAGAGGAGTCCATTTATTGGATGTGGTAAGGCCCGTAAGATTTACCTGGATAGGACTTCAGTGTGTATAGATCTGATAACCTGTTGGTTTTCTATACGATGCACAAAATGGGTTGGCCGGCAGCCAATCTTAATGGATTACAGCTGTAATTCAGTTGGCATACAGTATATCGGTGCAGGTAGACCAGCTCTTGGAAATACCAAGGCTCATTCTACCAGATTGGTGTTTGGGCTGTGCTGGCCAACCATCTATTCATTAGTACATAGAAAGTTACACTGTTTAGAGTGTACAGAAAGTGTTCAGTAAGGTAATTTCAAAACATTTCCTAACCTTTATGGGCAGATTTGGATTTTCAGTACTTGCATTAGATCACGTTCTCAGTTTCCAGTGGGGCCACTGTGATTCACCGTTTATTCTCTTCTATTCATTATGTTGTGAATAACTTAGGAACTTATCCCTGTAATTTTATTAATAATTATTTGATTTATATAGTGCTTTTCTCCAGCTGGACTCAGTCACTTTACAAGCATCAGAAGCAAAGCACATTGTTTTCTTGTTCCTGTAATACTAAACCTAAGAAAAAAAACAAAAGGGGACAGCGAACTTAATGCATTTTAGTTGCAGCAATTATGGGTAATAAATACCACTGGTTACAAAACCCATCCACTAAAGGTACCAGATGAGGTTGCCATTTTTGGTGCGCTACATAGGTTACCCTGGGTGGAATAAGCAACGCCTAGAAGAGATTACCCAAAATGGGGAAGTTGCAGCATACTAAAGGTAGAAGCAGAGCCCTTACATAACCATCAGTTCCAAGTATTTTTCATCCAACCCACAGACGTACCAATCGAGGCAGCCATCTTACACGCACTACTAAGGTTACAATGTGTGTGATAAGTCATACAACAAACTATGACATATACGGGTGACTGAAACGTTTGTAAAGTGGCCAGTCATCCAGTGCAGCACACACAAACGGAAGCAAGGGGGATCCTAGATGCCCGAGAAGACGCCGACCGGATGCGACGCGCGCTGAGAATGGCATGTGACACGCGAAGTGAGGGTGGAAGTAATCTATATACAAGAATACTAGGGATACAAGTACTAACAACTAAGGGCAGAAGTCCCCTGTGGTCTGGGTATACTAAGAAGAGAAGGCCAGAAAGGCAGGCAAGCCTCCCGGCAGACGCTGACCCGTCCAGCCCCCGAAAAAATTACAATAACCCCCCCCCCCCCGCAGCAGGGGGAGCCGGTGACGCAATTTGCACTGAATCACGTCATTGTGGCCTCACCACCTGCTTCACAATGACATAGCAGGTGCGGGACCAAAATGACGCAATTCCGTGTCCACGCCCCCATTGCCGGGTAGTATTCCCGGGGGCTTTCAGATTGTCGTCAAGCCTGTATATAACAGTTATGAGAAGTATGTGCCTGATTATTATTATAAATAAATTATTCAGACTGCATTGAGTCCTATTCCATTTATTGGGAGCATTAAAAAAATTACAAATAAAATATATATAGATATTTATTTGGGTTGAGTACACCAGCGCAGTGAACTATATACTTTTTTTCTTTGTACTCCAACTAGGAAGTTTCTAGCAATACTTCCGTCACCTGCTGCAGGTACTTTTTTATTTAATTGGTACATCAACTGCAAAGAATAGGAGTTGTAATTAGTGGTTTATTTCACTCTACTTATTTAAATCAGGTGAGGGTTACATTTCTAAGTAGACTGTAGGAAAGCCCCTCTTGCATAATCATTATCATGTAGCTTCTTGAGACCAAAATTTTAAGTCTCTGACCAATAGATATAGCTCTCTAATGGCCGTTACACACTAGACGATATGTCGTCCTATCCGGTCAGATTGGATGACATATCGGCAACATCGTCTAGTGTGTACACTCGATGTTGATGACGGTGCGCGCTCCCGCACTGTCAGTGACATCGCCCATTGGACCTGCATGTAGGTCCGACAGGCAACATAGTCAGTGAGCATCATGCAGCCGAATGCAGCATGGCTCCCGCTGTCATGATGTCGCTCCCGACATCAGCAAGTGTGTATGCACTTGCCGATGCCAGGTCCCGTCGCACGACAGGTTGGATAGGTACACGTCGTTAAATGTATACCCAGCTTAAGAGGACGACAGTTCGCCCTGTGCTGGCCCTGCATCCTGACATTGCACTGAGGGTGCAGGTCTGCCATCACCGAACAGTACGGCACGGCCCTGAGTGGCTGTGCAGGCTGCAGTTCCAGGCACCCCAGCTAGCCAGATGCAGTGGCCGTGAAGCAGCGGAGGTGCTTTCCCCAGGGTCCTGTGTGATGGCACCACTCACACCCATTTTTACGACCCTGCTCTCCCATGACACTCCCACGAGACAGATCAGATGTTTATTCAAACATATGAGGTTTATTCAGTGATATGAAGTTAAGTGTAGCATTCAACGTCTTTGATGTGTTAAACGTTAACTGTGATCACCGGATGCACCCGCCCCTTTTCACTGTCAACAACAAGCAGGTTTATATTATGAGAAAAATTATTAGTGTATGTGATTGCTGCACAGACCCTTATAAGATCTATGGTAACATCTTTCAATACAGCCTCCAGGACATAGAGAAACTCTCAAGCAGTTTTCCTGGATGAAAAATGAGTGCTGTAAAGAGTCAGTTACCATGATCAATGACAGATTTGCTGACCTCCAAAATGACTCCCTGTGGGAAAACTCGGACAATGAGGACTACAAATTCACTCATAAAAGTGCAAGTTGATTATTCATGTAATACTTTAGTTGTTTTGAGGTCATAACAAAGGTATAGTATTATAACAGAGATGCCAACTAATTAGATATAACAGAGGTAATGACGTATAATTTATATCTTCAGGTCCCAAGTATACGTAAAAGGCTATATTGTATGGCCTGGATTTATGAACTACAACTTGAGGGTACATTTACTGTAGTAAGATTTTAAACTGTTCCACCTCATTGCTGGTCAACTGCGGTTTAGTAGTTAAAACCACTAAATCTACTAAAGGACGGTTTCAAAAGTAAAACTACGGTTGATGTTTTGGGGTTCAAAAAGTGCCAAACAGTTGGCAATTTCAGCCAAAACTCCACAAATCCACTACACCAGGGGTTGCCAACCAATCAGAGGCAAGAGCCAAATATCATCTGTAGTCAAGGTAAAGAGCAGATAGCAGGCGCGCATTCAAAAGTGGGGCATGGCCTAGCTGTCACAAGGTCACGCCCCATTTTTGTGCGCGCACCTTTAGTATGACATTTGCAAAAGCATGACGTTGTGTCACACTCCCGGTTTTAGTCATGCTGGGGGCGAGCCCAGCACATGGAAAATACACAATTAACATAATCTTCCCTATATAATTTAATTTTTTAACTTTGCTGTAACTTTTTATTAGTCAGACTTTTGACAATCCTTTTCAATAATTTTTCAATGGCCCTTATGCAATGCCCCTTTTGAATGCCACCTGTAGTAGTGCCCATTATGCAGTGTCCCCTGTAGTTGTGCCCCATATGCAGTACCCTTTAAAGTAGTGCCCTTTGTACTTACCTCATCGCACCGCCAGCTCCAAGCTGTCAGGGCTCCCTCTTGACTGGATCTAACTAGATCCAGCGGGCGTGCAGGCTCCTCACATCGCGAGTGACGTCATGACAACACTTCAGAGGCCAGCGTTCACAGTTGCATTGGGGGTCTGCGGGAGCCGTTGTACTGCCGAGCCGCATCACAACAACTAAAGAGCCGAATGCGGCTCAAGAGCCGCTGGTTGGCCACCGCTTCCCTACACAACTGCCGAACAAACACCAGAAAATTATTCGGCCATCAAAACATCAGCAGGCACAAAACATTTATTATTTGGGCAGACATTATGTTATAAATTAGGTGGATAAAAAAAAATTATACACAAACTGCCCTTACCCCTAGGCTCAGTCGTGAGATGAGTATTTTTATTTTTAACCACTTAACTGACAATTTAATTCACAGAAAACCACTTAGAAATGGTCTGTTTTTTTTATTATTTAAAAATTATTTCAATATATTTTAATAGTTTATTTAAAAAAAAATATTATATATCTAGGGGTTGATTTGCAACCCCCCATCTCCATAGGCCCTCCATTATAAAATAACTGCCCACCCCCTATAGGCAATAGACTGCCCAGGGGTCATAAATCATAATAATAATACTCCCCACACCCCATTAATAGTAAAATAAAAAGATAAATAAATCAGTTTTCTAAACCAACCTCCCTTTTTCTTTGCCCACCCCTCCTCCTCCCCTGTGACTAGTGCAATTTGTTTTTTTTGTTATTTCACCCGCATTTAGAGTCATATTACTCTTTATTAGTACCCCCCCCCCCCAGTCCCCATGGGCATACACCCGCCACCCCCATATTCAGAGTGCAGCGGAGTATGTGTTAGGGGGTACTGATGATCAGCTGTGAAGTACTAAGGCTTACTACTTAGCAGTCACATGTAGCGGACTGGAAGTACAGTACCAAAGAGGAGGGGAGTGGTGCACAAGATGAGGGGAACGGAGGTGAATGGATTGCAATACTGTAGGATAAGCTTCTGATTGGCTGCTTACATAATGACCCAACTTAAAAAAAAAACTGGATTGCTATAATAATCAATTCCATTATCATTTCTTAATTGGCATTTCCATTTGCACTACAGCAAGAATGAAGAACTTCAATTATTTTTAAAAGGGTAAAACAGCAATTGCGCAAATTTCACACTGATTAATAACTTTTTAAACAGTATTCTCTCTCGTACATTTTTATTACACAAAGCTGTAAAAAGAATATTTGTCTATCAGCATGTTTTTGGAGAGTGGATGAAACCACGCAAACATGTGGAGAACATACAAGCTCCACATAGAAAGGGCCCTGGTCCATACAATCAATGCAATGAAGTGGAATGGTTGCCTACTCTTTCAGGATGTCTGGGAGACTATTTCAGGGAGTTCCCTGACTCTCCCAGGAACTCACAAAGCACCTGCCTGCTGTGTTGGGGTTATTTTATATTCCCAATACCTTACAAAATGAAGTTTCCTCTACCTAAAAACTATATCCTGCATCCACCCCTATTTCACTAAGACATTAAATCATGCTCTTATCACTTCCTGCATAGACTATTAGACTGCTAATCAGTATTCCGTTAACCAACCTGGCTCCACTGCCAGGCTGATATTACTAATCAAACCGTCTCTGCAAAACATTGGACTGGCCACCTGTTACTGCTCAATGCACTTTTTTCTGTGCTGACATAGAAGCTAGTTGGGTGATTGATTTTATTTTGTGTGACCAAATATGATTGGCCATTTGTACAAAACAAGGGGCTAAATATACAAAGTGGCAGCTCTACACTGACTGATTGCCGTTTTAAATGTTCCCCTCCAAACCGCCGGGAAGCTTCGTAAATAAAGCCCAAGGATTTTTACCATATTGTACCTATTTGTGGTTCCCTGTACCAGTGAGATGATGACGGTGCCTTACCTAATCATTGTATGGCTTTTTCAAGACATCCTAAGGAAAATGTGTCCTTTTAATTCTAGATAGGGCCACCAAGCATAAATGTGGCTCCTCATATATCAAGGGCACAATTCATTAAGAAGCGTTATAAGATAGTAATGATTATTGAATATATTGGATCATTGTTGTTTAGTATAGAGGCAGGCACTATATACAGTATTTCCCTGGTACCCACTGGCCATGGACACCAAGATATTAAAAAATGTTGAAAATAAAATCTACTAAATGTATTAAGAATAAAGATGTTAAAAAATTAATGTAGAAAATCCTAATCTCCAATTAGAAAAAGGTGTCTCTTTACCTTTAAAATGACATCACAGAATTCTTATTACATAAGCGGTGTTGTCATGGCTACGGAACTTGGACAATCTGACAGTTGATGAGCAGAGGTTGTTTTTCACAGTTATAGACTGTATCAGACTGAGGAGCCAGCAAGACATCTGCAAGACTTTAACTATTTATTACAATTAAATCATCCAACCTGACATGCTGGATGCGATCACTTGTTATAGGGCAGTGTTAAAGTAACACTCACTAGGCTCTTCGGTCATGTCTACCATAACATTTGTGCCCAATTTAGTTACGCTTAATTGCTGCCAAACATGCATCTATCTATATGTATGTATATAATCAGATGTCTTGACTGACTACTGACTCATCAACGCCCAACCCAAACCCATTGACCTAGAAATATGGATTTTTCTTACCACGTCTAACATATTTGTACCAGATGGACTGGATTGAATGTTCTCTTGACGTTGAATCTAGAGCACATTTTCGAGATATGGCTCCCGTATGTTATTACCTTACCATCACTGACTAAGGAACATATATACGGAGAATGGTAAGCTTGATCACCTGGTGTAATATGGAGGTGCTTGGAAAGGGCTCTTCGCCGTTTTAAATGTGGAACTCCCCACTTAGGATCTTATTATTATGACTAGGCTTCTTATGTGTCATAGTCAAGATTTTGTCTACAGGCCTGAAATATTTGTCCTTTTATACTCCATGATACATCATCAAATATTACGGACTCTTATTTTGAATATTTGTATATTGTTGGAAATTCTTCCTATACAATGTCATGTTTGTTTCAAGAAATGCTGTGTATAATTTTTTGTCCAATAAAAATATAAAAAAAGAAAATAAAAGGGATTTTTTAAAATTCGACTCCTAAAGGGGTGGAAAAGGGCTAAACAGTTTCCTCCCCTGTGCAATGTCCTGACTGACTCATCATGGCTACAGCACAGTTCAGAATTCAAATGCCAACTGTCATCCTAAGTGCTGCCAAAGTGGTTCCCCTTATCTGAATAGTGAGGGAGGGGAATGGCAAATGTGTTACTACAGGTGTGAGGGAGGAATTGTATTTCTACTCAGGTGAGGGGAGGGAACGTTGAATGTGTTACAACACGGATGAGGGAAATGTGTTACTACAGAGGTGAGGGAGGGTAATGTCTTACTATAGCAGTGATGCATTACTATAGAGGTGAAGGATTAATGTGTTACTGGAGAGGTAATATGGAAATGGAAACGGTAAATATCTAAGGTCTACCTAGGTGAAACAGAGTACATTGGCTAGTTCTATATACTGCATATTCACTTGCTATAGTGACATAACCTTATTGACAGTTTTGACACAGGCCTTACCAAACAACATACCCGATTTGGAAATTGGGACATTTTAGCCCTCTGATTTTCTTAAGCCACTTCTGATCCACTCATAGTACCCACCAAATTACATGTCATATAGCCCTTTCTTTTTATCTGCAGTAGAAATAGGGTCTGTTCTCCCAAAATCAGGACTACTGGGGATATACAAATTTGCAGTTAGTGGAGTAAGACATGTTGCCTATGGATACCTGGAATGTAAATGTATCCTATGGTCTACCCAATTTTGGAAAGTCTCCTATTACACATTGGTAATATATACTGCATTTCTATGACTTGTGCCACATTTGTACAATGTTTTTATATCCTGTCATTTGTCCATGTTAGGTTTATTTTATACATGTTTAATCATAAACACCTTTTTTTTGTGGTATACTTTTCATGACGGTATATTTTGTGACCAGACTGCCTGTCCCGGCTTTACCATTAGTAGTATAAACCAAGAAAACTATTGTTACTACTGTACATACAGTATTTACCGTTCTAAATTTAGCATTTTATTAACAACTTGTGGATTATTAGGATATTCTTTTCATAGCACATAATTTTAAATACATTATACTGAATTAAAAAAAAATTGTAAAAAATAAAAATACACTTTTCTCCTTTGACATGCCAATTATATCTATACACATTTTGTGTATGGTTTAAACTAGTTATATTTATGTATCATCAGTTTAAATTTTCTTTTTCAGTTTTTATTGCCAGAGGTAATCTGATCTAATGCAGAGTGAACTGAACTTAATTGCAACTAAATGCAAGCTACTAATAGCTCCAGTAGAGCTAAAAGTAACGGATGAAATATTGATTAATGGATATTTATGTGCTATAATCAACCATTTTTTTTGTTATAAATCTCTGATTTTCCACTGTACAGTGAGTGACTGAGTTTCTCTCCTAAGAATGCTAATTTTTTTTTTTTTTTTTTTTTGCAGGATCCATCAAAAATCCTTATATCAACTTGGGAAGACCAATGCGACCCAGAATAAGAGGGGTCAGACGGCCTATACAAGAGGCTGAAAGAAATAATTTGTTACATAACTTGAGGCTCCTGATGGAAGCCAGGCCTTTTAGGCGTAATAGATAGATTACAAATTAGTAATTAATAATATAGTAATATTTAGCATTTTAGTAATTAATATATAGCTCACCCCTCCCCCTCCCCTTTAGAATGTAAGCTCTCATGAGGAAGGACCCTTTTCCCAAACATAATTATCCTTCCCTTACTTATACTATCATCTCCTTACCACTGCCTATAACGGCACCTTTGGGCTCTGTTGCCCAGCTGCTTATTTGAGTATTATGAACACTGCAATGTTTATAAAGCACGTCCATGTCCTGGCACCTTATAAATAAAGGATGATGATAATACATTTTTGGTAATCTTTATATAATGTCTAAATATTCTCTATGTAATGCTTTTTATATAATAATTGACATCAGTCCCTATTCCAGAGGAGCTTGCAGTATATAAGCCTGATTCAGTAGGGATCGCAATTACGATTGTATCTTTGTAATCGCATGCAACTCAGCTGCAAAAAATATGAGATATGGTAAGAACTTACCCTTGTTATCTCTATTTCTACGAAGTCCATAGGGTTCCACAGGATACCTTGGGGTATAGGTGTGACGTCAGTCGCAGGGCACCAAAGAGTTAAGCTTTCAGCCTCCCAGGATGCACTAGGTCCCCCTCCTATACCCCGCCCCCGGGCCAAGGCACCTCAGTTAGTTACCAAGCCATAGGCCGGAGGAGGAGAAGGAAGAGAGAGAACAAAGATCTGGACACATACAAGAATCACATTCTCACCAGAGGGAGACGGAAAACCGGTGACCAGAGCAAAGCCCATCTGCAGCACAGGTGCGACAGGGCGGGAGTCCTGTGGAACCCTATGGACTTCGTAGAAATAGAGATAACAAGGGTAAGTTCTTACCATATCTCATATTTTCTACTTCAGGGTCCATAGGGTATCCACAGGATACCTTGGGGATGTCCCAAAGCAGTATCCTTTAAGGGTGGGGACGCTCCTGTGCAGAAAGGAGAATCCGCCGCCCGAAGGAAGCATCCTGAGAGGCGAAGGTGTCAAACCTGTAATACCTCACGAAGGTATGGACAGAAGACCACGTAGCAGCCTTGCAGATCTGAACTGCCGAGGCACCACGTCGAGCTGCCCACGAAGGACCCACAGACCTAGTGGAATGAGCCTTCAGAGAAGGAGGGACCGGTAGGCCTTCATGAAGATAAGCTTCAGAAATAGCCATACGGATCCAGGCTGCCAAAGTTTGCTTTGAAGCAGGCCAACCCTTTTTACGGAAGCCAAAGAGGACAAACAAAGCGTCCGACTTCCTAAACGAAGAAGTGCGGTCAACATAAGTCCTTAAGGCCCGCACAACATCCAAAGAGGCCTCACCCACGGAAAGACCCGGTGAGTTAAAGGCCGGAACAACTATTTCCTCGTTAATATGAAACTGGGAAATAACTTTGGGAAGAAACTCGGGCCGAGTGCGGAGCACTGCCCTGTTCCCATAAAAAACCAAGAAAGGGGGTCTACAAGAAAGAGCCCCTAACTCAGAAACACGTCTGGCCGAAGCAATGGCCAGAAGGAAAACAGTCTTAGCTGTTAGCCATTTAAGATCCACTGAGCCCAGTGGTTCAAACGGCGGTCCTTGGAGAGCCCTCAGGACCACAGCCAAATCCCAAGGCGCCACAGGTGGAACAAAGGGCGGCTGAATGCGGAGAACACCCTGCATAAAGGTGCGCACATCCGGGATTGTAGCAATCCTACGGTGAAACCAGACAGATAGGGCCGAAACCTGTACCTTCAAAGAAGCAAGGCGAAGCCCATGATCTAGTCCCGCTTGCAGGAAGGCGAGAATCCGAGACAGACGAAACTCCCGCGGTGCATAACCTCTCGGTCGACACCACTGGAAGAACGTATGCCACACGCGATGGTATATCCTCGCGGAAGACGGTTTCCGAGCTCGTAACATGGTACGCACCACAGAGCTGAAAAACCCCCGGGACCTCAGCATGGCCGTCTCAACAGCCACGCCGTCAAAAACAGCCGAGTCAGGTCCTGGTGAAGGCAAGGACCCTGAAACAGAAGGTCCGGTCGTAGCGGCAACCGCAGAGGAATGTCCACGGACAGACCCTGAAGGTCTGAGAACCAGTGCCGTCTGGGCCACGCGGGAGCTATCAACAGGAGCGTCCCTCCTTCCTGTTTGAATTTCCGGATTACCCGTGGAAGAAGGGAGACCGGAGGGAACAGGTATGCGAACCGGAACGTCCACCGGACGGACAGAGCATCCACCAGAGACGCCCCTTCGTCTCTTGTGCGAGACCCGTACACCGGCAACTTGTTGTTGTGCCGGGACGCCATGAGGTCGATTTCTGGAAGACCCCACCTGTCCACCAGTAGTTGAAAAACGTCCGGGTGCAGGGACCATTCCCCCGGATGAACGTCCTGGCGACTTAGAAAGTCCGCCTCCCAATTGAGCACTCCCGGGATGAAGACCGCTGATATGGCCGGAAGATTGCGCTCCGCCCAAACCAGGATCCGAGAGACCTCTACGAGAGCCGCCCGACTGCGAGTTCCTCCTTGCCTGTTTATGTAGGCCACGGTGGTAGCGTTGTCCGACTGGACCTGCACCGGGCGACCCTGGAGAAACCGCTGTGCCTGCTGGAGAGCATTGAAGACCGCACGGAGTTCCAAGATATTTATTGGAAGCTCCGCTTCTGTCGGCGTCCACCTGCCCTGGAACAAGTGTGGACCCGAAACTGCTCCCCAGCCCCGAAGACTGGCGTCCGTTGTCAACAGGACCCAATTTGGAACCCAGAACGGACGTCCCTTGTTGAGGTGGGTCGTCTGTAACCACCACGTAAGGGACAGGCGAACCTCCTGGGTGAGCACAATCGTCTGGGACTTCAGAGACTGAGTCAGCCCGTTCCACTTGGACAGGATCAGGTGCTGCAGAGGTCTGGAGTGAAACTGGGCGTATTCCACCATGTCGAACACCGACACCATGGAGCCCAGTAACCTCATCGCCGAGTGTAAGGACACCCGGCGGCTGTGCAGACAACTGCGCACCCTTGACTGTAAAGCAGAGATCTTGTCCTCCGTCACGAAGATCCTTTGCTGTCCCGAGTCCAATAAGGCTCCAAGATGCAGAATCCTCCGAGACGGGATTAGAGTGGACTTCTGCCAGTTGATTAGCCAGCCGTGCCGTTGCAGCAGTGCAATGGTCAGGTCCAAGTGGCGTAACAGGAGCTCTGGAGATCCTGCCACCAATAACAGGTCGTCCAAATACGGCAACATGCGGACTCCCTGCAGCCGCAGAGAAGCCGCCATGACCGCCATCACCTTGGTGAAAAAACACGTGGTGCTGTTGCCAGGCCAAAAGGTAACGCCCGAAACTGGAAGTGGTCGCTGCTGATTGCAAACCTGAGGAACTGTTGATGGCGCCAAAGAATAGGGACATGCAGGTAAGCGTCCTGTATGTCCAATGACACCAAGTAGTCCCCAGGTTCCAGCGCCAGAATGATGGACCGTAGGGTCTCCATCCGAAACTTCGGGACCCGCAAAGACTTGTTGAGTGCTTTGAGGTTGAGAATCGGACGATATGACCCATTGGGTTTCTGTACCAAAAATAGATTTGAATAGAAACCCTGGCCCCTCTGGGAGAATGGAACCGCCACTATAACTCCAGCCTGGAGCATAGTGTGCAATACCTTCCGCAGCTCCGTAGCCTTGTTCCGGTCTGATGGGAGACCCGTGGTGAAGAAGCGAGCCGGGGGTCTGTGCCGGAAGGAGAGGGCGTATCCGTGGGAAACCACCTCCAGAACCCAAGTGTCTGTCGTAGTGGTCGACCAACACTGGGCGAACTGTAGCAGGCGGCCTCCCACCCTGGGATCCCCCAAAGGGAGGCCCGGACCGTCAGGCCGCAGGCTTGCCATCTGGCTTGGGGGCCGGACGTCTGGTACTCCATGCCTGCTTCCGGGGCTTGACCGATTTCTTAGGGCCAGCCTGTCGAGGAAACGACTGTGGTTTGGGCCTGCCCTGGGCCCTAGATGACCGAAAGGACGATGGTCCCGAACCAGAAGGAGCAGCGGCCGACGGGAGACAGGCAGATTTGGCTGCCGCCAGCGTGGCCACAATCTTATCCAGATCCGGACCGAAGAGAACTTCTCCGGTAAACGGCAACGCTTCCAGACCTTTCTTGGAATCTGCGTCCGCCTTCCAGGATCGCAGCCACAAGGTGCGACGAGCAGCTACCGCTGCTGAAGAAATTCTAGACACCAGAGTACTAATGTCTAGAGCCGCCTCGTTGATGTAGGTGGCCGAATCACGGAGATTGCCAATCAACTCCGCCTGATCGGCCGGACAGTCGGATTCAAAAGAAGCCTCTAATGAATCCGCCCAGCGCTCCATCGCTCTGGCAACCCAGCAAATGGCCATAGCCGGCCGTGCTGCCCCCCCAGCAAGGGAATAAGCGGACTTCAGGCAGATTTCTACCTTGCGGTCCGTAGCATCCTTAAGGGAGGACATGGATGGCATCGGCAATGTGGCACTACGGACAAGACGGGTCACGTGAGAATCCACCTGTGGAGGGGATTCCCACTTCGCAAAATAATTATCCGCGAACGGATAAGCCACCGCCAGGCGTCTCTGCGGCTGGTATCTTTTGCCAGGTTGTTTCCACGCCTCCTCTAAATGGTCCACCAACTGACCCGAAAGAGGAAAGACTGTGGCATCGCCCTTCACATCTTTGAAAAAGGCATACTTAGATTTAGCCGCTGGGGGAACGTCGTCCTCAATCACCAAGGCTGTGCGGACCGCCCGAATAAGTCCAGGAATATATACTTTGGACTTAGCATCAGCGTCCTTAGTATGGAGAGGTTCCTGATCGTAAGGATCTAGAATCTCCCCATCATCAGACGTCCCTTCGTCATCCTCATAAGGAGCGGACAGAGACGCCACCGGCCTTTTATGAGACCGCATCACAGACTCCCCTTGCAACACATCCGACAAGTGCTGTACAGAACTCGTCAGGGAGTTAACCCACGCTGGCTCCTGAGAACCCGGGAGCGGGGAAATAGGGAGACTGTGGGGTACCACCAATTGTCGTGGGAACCCCTGCATGGGTGACGACACCACAGACTGCTGGGACAAACCCATCGGAGTAAACGCGGGCTGCGGAGCTAACTGGCCCACTAAAGCTGTTAACGCCTGAGCGAAACAAGCCCAGGGCGGCTCCTGTACCGGTGCTGTAACCGTAATAGGCCGCGCCATGGACAAACACTGCCGGCAAAGGCCCTCCGCGCTACCCTCCCCCTCCGCTAACGGTACTTTGCACGTGGTACACTGTAGCCGGAGGGGAAAATCACTTTCAGACATGATGGCACCACGTATGTGACCTCTCTCACCAATTAAGTATTAAATAGGCGAGAGACCACCCTGCAGCACCGCACCGCAAGGGCTTTAGCAGAAAGAACAGGGACAGTAATAAAGCTGACAGTTTAGAGAAGAAAAGATTACAGGCAGCAGCGCTAGCACAGTCACATACAATGCAGAAAAATAACAATTCCTGCACTAACAGCGCTGATCACTCAACTACACAGACACAGGGCCTGGTAGGACACAGCGCTGCATACACAGACCTGACCACAGCGGAGGAGAGGTATGCGGGGGGACCCAGACCACGATGCTTCCGTCCAGCGCTTCCAGCAGCGTTCACCATGCGTTCTGGAGAAGATGGCCGCCGAGGAGCAGAGAGGAGGCTGGCCTGGGGGAGGAGCGCTGCCACAGGACCAGTCGGCAGCATGCAGAGAGGGCTGTGTGCAGCGGGGGAGGCGCCGGCTGTGAGACAGGGAAGGCGCGCTCCCCTGGCATGCATTTAACCCCTGGGACGCCGCAGCGCTACCGCTCTGCTGCGGTCCGCTGTCCCAGGGGGTAGTGGAAGCGCAGGTTGGTCGCCTGGCTCCACGCTGCAGCCAGTCCCCAGGGAGCCCCCTGCCTGGGGACTTAGGACCATGTGATCAGCGGGGACCCACCGCGGGACCCCGCTGCTTACCTCTGTCCCCCTTGAATCCGGCCATGGTCCGGAGCATCTGGGGTCACCGCTAGCTGTGACCCCAGACGCCCACCAGCATCCCCGGATCAGTACCGGCGTTCTGGTACCGGCGGGGTGTAGGGAAGACAGCATGGACGTCAGGACTGACTGTCCATGCTGTACATCCAGATGTGCAGCCACAGCTGCATGAAGAATAAGCTTCAGGGGCTCTTCTAGCCCCCACTCCAACAGGTGCACCCGACTCCGGCCGGGCACCAAACTAAACTGGGGTGCCTTGGCCCGGGGGCGGGGTATAGGAGGGGGACCTAGTGCATCCTGGGAGGCTGAAAGCTTAACTCTTTGGTGCCCTGCGACTGACGTCACACCTATACCCCAAGGTATCCTGTGGATACCCTATGGACCCTGAAGTAGAAATATAGCAATACCTGCCACAGCTCAGCCAGCATAAAGATGCCCACTGCTGCATTTTGACATCCGTCCAGCCTCGAACTTCTGCGTAAACATTGGTACCATCGAAGCACATCGGCCGTTCACGCACATTTACAGCAGGTCTGGCCATACACAGAAACTGCAAGTCTTGTCGCACGCAGTGCATACACAAGCTGCATATGCAATCGCAGTGGCCAATTTATGCACGCCCAGGAAACAGCGTTCAAACAGACAGGCTTGCCTGAGTTTCTCCGACCACTCCTCCGTCACCACCCCCAAACGCTGACAGCCTGTCACTCACTTTGCGATGTATTCCTATGTGCTTACGTAATCGCAGTGCATGCGCAATGGCTATCAATTGCTCAATCGGCGCACTTAGCTGCAATTGCGATCGATGCTACATCAGGCCCCATGTTCCCTACCACATAACATACATAAAGGTTAATTTAGGGAGAAGCTAATTAATGTAGCAGTTTGTCTCTGGAGGGGTTGGGTTTTGGTAGACCGGCAGTCGGGATGCCAGCCGTCAAAAGACAGACAGCGGCATCCCGAGGCTGGACAGATGTGAGAAACAGGGTCTCAGTAAATATACTAACCCTCCCGCCTTCACCCCCCTAATCTTCCCTTCATTCTAACCCTCCCCCTCCACAGCTACAAGCTAACCCAGCCCGCTATACTTAAATTCGGGATGCCAGCTGTTGGGATTCCAGCGTCAGCATCTGTACTGATGTCGGAATTCCGGTGCCTGTGTTCTGGCTGCGGGTCGGGATTCCGGCGGCCGGCATCCCGTGCGGCAGTAATCTAACTCCCTGGAGTGCAGGCTGAAGCAGGAGCAACAGGAGGAAACCCATGCAAACATGGGGAGAATATACAAATTCATCACAGATAGGGCCATGGTGGAACTAAACCAAATGGCCTCAGTGCTGTGAGGCAGCAATGTTGAACATTTTACCACCCCAGCTATTTTATTAATGGCTTATACTTGTATTTGCAATTACAACTGCAAGTGAGCAAAATGTTTTCCCCTAAGATCTTAAGCAATCTTACATTTTTAGTTGCAGCCGTTTTTCACTTGCATTTAGATTGTTTCAATGTTTGCACATTACAAGATATGTGAATGGCACATAGCTATAATCACAATTTTAAAGAACTTATTTCTTGTCCAATTAGCGGAATTAACATTGTCTAATAACTTTGGTGATTTGCATAGTAAAAAAGCATATTCTGTAGATAGTGGCTTGATCAGCTACTTTTCCACATCCCCAAAACCATCTCTCTCATCAAGTATACTTATATTTCTGGTTTATACTGTATGGCCAAATTTGATTACCGTATATTAAAAGAATTTCAGCTACACCTTCAATGATATTTATTTTAATGAAAGAGAAATGTGTATAAGAAACATTTTTAACACAACTTGTACAATTTATATTGAATTAATTACAACTATACATACTGCAAATTTATTTGACTACAAAAGAGACATTAGAAGGACATGTAATAGCGCGCGAGATGCAGGCATTGGCGAGATCCCAGTAAGTCTGCCTGATATTTTAAAGAGGCAATCATTTAAAAGGCAAAGCCAGTTCTTACAGGTGCCTGCAAGTCACATGCTATTGTCCCCTATATCTTTTGTCTTAGAGTACATTTAAATAATTTGAAGACACACTAGTGTTTTTTTTTTTACTTGCGTGAGAAAGAGGTATTAATAACACTTACAATATAGTATCCCAATTAAATTAAAGAACTTTAAGATAATTTAAACAGCTACTGTCATACTTTAATAAAAACAAAATAGGAATTTGTGCATATTTGCACCATAAGCAGAGCCGGTGTGTGTGTGGTGGTGGCGGGGGGTACATGAGGGCCTGATTCTGAGATGGGAGCACAGCAAAAAAGAGCAAGTAACTGTGCACCTGGGAAAACCATGTTGCAATACAGAGGGTACAAAACAGGGTTGGACTGGTGCACAGGGATACAGGGGAATTCCACCGGTGGGCCCCACTGCCTGTGGACCCATCCCCTCCTCTAAGGATCAGGTTCAAGACTGTGCACTTAAACTATACATTATACATATGTTACATTGTACTGCAGAGGACTATGGAGTATTTTCTATAATGCATTGCTATTATTAATCTGGTACATTATCATGCATGCACTAGAAGTATTCACTATATATACATTTTTAAGGAGCCCAGTCCATGCACTGTCTGTGGAGGCTGGCCACACCCCTAAATATGGGCCCCTATCACTGCAATTTCCAGGTGGGCCCTTCATTCCCCAGTCCGACACTGATGCAAACACATTTATTGTTTTGCATGCAAGGTAAATACTGGCTTCTTTTGCATGTTGCCCATAAATGATGGTTAGCTTTATTTTTATACTGCAATTTAATTTCATTTTGGCCCTCCCAAATCTAAATCTCTCTGCACATTTTCAGTCTGCTCCTTCTGCAGTGCAACATGGTTTGAACAAGGTGTACAGTCGTTTGCTTTTTTGCTTTACTCCCATCTCAGAACCAGCCAGATTCTCCCATCTTGTATGTGTGTAACCATTTGTAGGAATGTTGTGCAAATATGAATATTGGCAAAATATCAGAATTTGGAAGCTCTGCCTTCTATCACATTTGGAATTTACTTACCTACTCTCCTGGAATCCGGGAGACTCATGATTTTTTAGGTAATCCCCTAGACCAGTGATTCCCAACCTCGGTCCTCAAGGCACACTAACAATACTGGTTTTAGTGATATCCATGCTAAAGAACAGATGGTTAAATCAAAATAACTGAGGTACTAATTAAGTCACCTGTGCTCAAGTATGGCTATCCCCTGCCCTACGCCCTCGAATGAGTGGGTGAATTCCCCATATCCCACCCACTTCCTAGTGAAGTGGGTAGGATAGGCAGATAATAGCGGTTCTGTAGGGAGGGGAAGGATCTAAAATGATGCAAATTGCATACTTTTTAGCCCTAACCACTACCCAAGGACCCCCAATGATTATGGCGAAGCCTAATGACTTAAAAGTGGTCAGGGGCTTCTCCCGAAGAATGCAAAAGTAGGCAAGTATGATTCAGTCTAGATTTTGGGTCTTTTTATAAATTACATTTTATTAGTGCTTATCGTGGCAATATAAATTAAGGATCACCGGCATTTACCAATTTTCACATCCAGGGACACCGACAGAATTCTGTCTTTGCCATGTGTAAAGCGATTGCTAATGTGATCTCTTCTGGGTCGAAACCCAGCCATGCTACTGTGCATGTGCGGACATCAGACCAGTGCATGTGTGGCCATTGCCAGGGAGGGCTCCCAAGAATTCCTATCCCATCAAATTTTTTTAAGCATAACCCATAGGCTACAATGGCTAAAATCGGCATGTAATGCCAGCTGTCGGGATGCCTTATGTCAGAATAGAGACAGCGACATCCCCCCCACTCCCCGCCCCGCAGCAAATGCTAAGGGCATCTCGGACTTACCTCGTCAGTATTTCAACGCCTATCTTAAGTTCCTTGTTGGGAATTCCTTGTCTGTCTCTTAACTTAATCCGGTTGTTTACTACTGGTGCCAAGTATGGCAAATTCTGCATTTTAGCTGCTCCTGTGATTGGTATCTTCTACGGTCCCCTGTACATACATCCCGGTGGTGTTTAATATTTGCAGGTACCCCGCAAACATCCATTGTTAAATATGCCCCTTAGTGAGGTGTGGTTTCCCTTTTTCTCTCCTAAACTTTAGTTTGTTTTGGCCTGATGCAGAGTTAAATGGAACAAGACGCATTTGCTCCCATATTGTGTACACGGTGGTAAATACATAAATTTGCCTGAATGTAGAGTTGTAGGCAACTTGCGGCGCACCCGTCGACGAACGCCTGGTTGCTACTCGTCATCATCTTTCGGCTCTTGCACCAGCCTGTGCTTGATGCAAACAAAACGCCTAGAAATAGATGCATTTACACCAGGTCAAGGGTGCACGTGGGTGCCTATCCAATAGGAGATGCGCCATGATTCTGCTACACTGCCCGACTCCAGTCCACCATGCAGCAGCCTCTTTTGTGTAATCTTTCCAGCTGCAGGGGTGACTTGAGCAGTGCACTGGCTGCCCCAGCCTATCTTCTCGGAAAAAAAACACACTTTCTGCATGCTGCACAAATAAAACCATCCCTGTGTTCAGCTGTAAAACACTACACATCTACAGGCTGAAGCCTCCCTTCTCCCTGTGGCCCCAATTTCCCCTTTAACCAGAATACCCCCCCCCCATCTCCCTGCAGACAAACTTAATAGCTTCAGCTGTCAGTACTATAAAGAATGAGGAACATTGCAGACTTTGCTGAGACAGTTATTCACCACAGCCCAAGTCATGTAGTAAGTCATACCAGCAAAATAAAAAAAAAAAATTATATATATATATATATATATATATATATATATATATTAGTACCAGTCAAAAGTTTGGACACACCTTCTCATTCAATGGTTTTTGTTTATTTAAATTATTTTCAACATGGTAGATTAATGCTGAACACCTCAAAACTATGAAAACACATGCCAAGAGTGTGCAGAGCGGTCATCCAAGCAAAAGGGGGCTACTTTGAGGAATCTAAAATATAATATATATTTTGATTTGTTTAACACTTTTTTTGTTCACAACATAATTCTATGTGTTCTGAAGATCTGAGTACCGGGGCCACGCTGAAGCCACCAGCAGGACCATGCCTCCCTCTTGTTTGAATTTTTCGAAGAACGCAAGCAAGAAGGTATAACGGGGGAAACAGGTACACAAACTGGAAGGTCCACTTGACTGACAGAGCGTCCACCAGGAAAGCCTTGGCGTCCCTTGTCCGGGACCCGTACAGTGGTAGTTTGTGATTTTGTCGAGATGCCAAGAGGTCCACATCTGGAAGGCCCCACTTGTCCACTAGGAGCTGAAACACTTCTTGGTGCAGACACCATTCCCCTGGATGCACGTCGTGACGGCTGAGGAAGTCTGTTTCCCAATTCAGCACTCCTGAAATGAACATCGCCGATATGGCTGGTAGATGGCCTTCCACCCATGTCAGGATGCGTGACACCTCTATCATTGTCGCCTGATTTCGAGTGCCCCCTTGCCAGTTTAGGTAAGACACCATTGTGGCGTTGTCTGACTGCACTTGCACGGGCTTTCCGTGAAGCAGCAGCCTGGCTTGTTGCAGGGCCCTGAAAACTGTTCAATATGTTGAGTGTGGACCTGTCACTGTGCCCCAAACCCAAAGACTGGCATTCATCGTCAGAAGGACCCAGTCCGTGATCCAAAAGGGACGTCCCTTGGTGAGGTGGACTGTCTGTAGCCACCAAGTTAGCGACAGGTGCACCTCCGGAGAGAGCACCATCATTTGAGTCCGTATATGATGGGTTAATCCGTCCCACTTGGAAAGGATTGATTTCTGCAGAGGCTGGGAATGAAACAGGGCATACTCCACCATGTCGAACACCAACATAGATCCCAGTAACTGCATCGTTGAGTGGACTGACGTTCGGCGACTGTGAAGGCATCTGCAAAGTGGAGATCTTTTCTGGTGTCAGAAAAATCCTTTGCGGTTGTGAATCCAACAGAGCTCCCAGATGGAGCATCCTTTGAGACTGAATCAGTGAGGACTTCTTCCAATTGAGCAATCACCCGTGTACCTGGAGCACAAATATCGTTAGCTGCCGGTGGTGGTGAAGGACCTCTGGGGACCCTGCTAGCAGTAAGAGGGCATCCAGGTATCGTAACATGCGGATCCCCTGCAGCCGCAGGTGGGCTGCCATTACTGCCATGACCTTTGTAAACACCCGAGGTGCAGTTGCAAGGCCAAACAGTAGAGCCTGAAACTGGAAATGTTGTCATGACACAGCAAACCTGAGAAAACGTTGGTGAGTTGAAGTGATCAGAATATGCAGGTACGCATCCTGGATATCCAGAGACACCATAAAATCCCCAGGTTCCATAGCCAGTATAACTGAGCGTAGGGTTTCCATCCTGAACCTGGGTGCCCTGAGGAATTTGTTTAAGGACCGGAGATTGAGAATAGGATGGTAAGAGCAGTTTGGTTTCTGAACTAGAAAAGGCTGGAATAATACCCCGTTCCCCTTTGGGACATCGGGACCGGTACAAGGACACCTTGTTGAATAGCCAAAGCCTTGTTCGCGTTTTTCAGAAGTCCTGTGCAAAAGAATTGATAGGGAGGCCTTCTGCGGAAGAAGGGCGTACCCCAGAAAGACCACTTCCCTCACCAAGGAATCCGCGGTAGTCCGACACCAGTACTGGGTGAACTGAAGATGTCGGCCTCCCACCCGTCAAGCGTAGGGCTTGTCATCAGGTTTGGCAGCTGGACGTCTGGTACTCCAAGGCTGCTTTTTAGGCCTGGCAGATTTCTTGGCGGTGGATGGCCTAGGAAAGGACTGAGTTCTAGCCTTGCCTGGGGCCCGATAGGTCCGAAAGGACGGAGTCCGAGCCCCCAAAGAGACAGGAGCCGAAGGCAGACAAGCGGACTTAGCTGCTGCTAAGGCATTCACAATTTTGTCGAAATCAGGGTCAAACAAGCGTTTACTGTCATAAGGCAAACATTCCAACCCCTTCTTGGATTCTGCCTCAGCCCTCCAAGAACGGAGCCACAGAGAGTGGCGAGCAGCAATGGTCGCCGAAGAAATCATGGCATCTAGTAAGCCAATATGCAACGCTGCCTCATTTATATAAGTAGCAGAATCTCTGAGGTTTCCCACAAGATTCAGCTGTTCTCTGGTAGCATTTGGGGCTAAGGATGTTTCCAGGCTATTAGCCCAACATTCCATGGCCCGAGCCACCCAGCAAATGGCCCTAGCTGGTCTGCACACAGCCCCCAAAAAGGAATAAACAGATTTAAGGCAGACCTCTACCTTCCTATCTGTAGAATCCTTCAGGGAAGACATGGGAGGCATAGGGAGCGTTGTGCTTTTCACCAAGCGCATAACATGGGAATCAACCGCCGGTGGAGCCTCCCACTTGGCAAAATAATTCTCAGCAAAAGATACGCAGAGACTAGACGCTTCCCCGGCGTTTTCCAAGCTACCTCCAAGTGATTCACCAGTTGACATTGGGAATGTAGCCTCAGTCACCTTTTCTTCCATGAAATATGCATGCCTAGAATTAGGCGCAGGACGCTCATCCTCAATGATCAGAACTGCCTTCACAGCCTGCATCAGACCTGGAGTATATATTTTTGATTTGACCCCTGCCTCTTGAGGAAGGGGCTCAGATTCAGACTCATCCTGAAGCTGTCCATCATCAGATGACACATCATCTTCATCCCATACAGTAGATTGTGACGACAGCAAGACCCTTTTAACTGGTCTGTTGACGGGTACGTCAGTCTGCCGTACCTCAGTTGCACCTTGCAATATAGCAGGAACTTTATTAACCCACTGGGGGGGGGCAACAACTGTGTAGGTGCAGATGGTTGCAGCAGGTTTTGCACTGACAAAAGGTGCTGCTGTTGAAAACCGAACTGTGGAAACACAGGAGGACCTGCCAAACGCCCCGCAATGGTTGTCAGTGCTTTTGCAAAGCACTCCCATGGCAGCTCCTGCTGAGTGGCAGAAGCCGCAGAGGGACCTGGAGGGGTATAACACCGCAAACATAACTCCTCAGAGGCTATGTACCCTGCCCCTTACACCGCTGTACATTTTTTACAGAACAGTTTAGTTGGAGCCACATTAGGCATATCACTCTCACTGCCAACATAGTGAAGAGGACACCACTTTATAGATGTGACTGCATAGTAAGGTCACAGACTGACTTTAGCTGCACCCGCACACACCAGTGCAAATGGCTCAGAATAGCAGAATAGGTACAGGGATAGCCAAAAATGGCTAACAGTACAGAGAGAAACTCAGACAGACAATGCTAGCAGACAATGCAAAATAACAATACCTGCACTTAATGGCACTAAGTGGTCAACCACACAGACTTGTATGTAGCACTTTTGTCCTACTAGACGCTGACCACCACCAGGAGGAGAGGTATGTCAGGGGACCCGGACTCCACACCAACCGCTGAGATCTGCGACACGCAGCCAGGAGAAATGGCCACTGAAGAACTGAGGGGGGGTGGAGCCGGGAGAAGGAAGCTGTCACAGCGCAGCCAGACCACGGTGGAAAGGCGCACTGTGCAGCGGGGGTGGAGCCGGCTGTAAGCAGGGAAGGCTGCCTCCCCTGGCCAGCGATTAACCTCTGCCGCGCCGTAGCGTCGGGCAGCAGTCTAGGGATCCTCTAGGGTCCCTGCTAGCCAAGACCCAAGAGCCCCACCGAGATCCCCGGATCAGTACCGGCGTCAGTGGGGTGATGATGCGGCAGTGTGAACTTCCACTGGACTGTCCACGCTGCCGCACTTAGAAAAATCTTCAAACTTCAGGGGCTGCTAGCAAAACCCCCTCTGCGTGTTCAGTGACCCGACTCCGAAACTGAGGAGTCTCCGGCCCAGGGGCGTGGTATAGATGGAGACCCGTTGCATCCTGGGAGAATAATATGAGATATGGTAAGAACTTACCTTTGTTATCTCTATTTCTACGAAGTCCATAGGGTTCCACAGGATACCTTGGGGTATAGGTGATGACGTCAGACATCGGGCACCATAGAGTTAAGTTTTCAGCCTCCCAGGATGCACTAGGGTCCCCCTCCTATACCCCGCCCCCGAGCCAAGGCATCTCAGTTACGTACCAAGCCATAGGCCGGAGGAGGAGAAGGAAGAGAGAGAAGAAAGATCTGGACACACACAAGAATCACATTCTCACCAGAGGGAGACGGAAAAACCGGTGACCAGAGTAAAGCCCATCTGCAGCACAGGTGCGACAGGGCGGGAGTCCTGTGGAACCCTATGGACTTCGTAAAAATAGAGATAACAAAGGTAAGTTCTTACCATATCTCTACATCAGGATCCCTAGGGTATCCACAGGATACCTTGGGGATGTCCCAAAGCAGTATCCTTCAAGGGTGGGGACGCTCCTGTGCAGAAAGGAGAATCCGCCGCCCGAATGAAGCATCCTGAGAGGCAAAGGTGTCAAACGCGTAATACCTCACAAAGGTATGGACAGAGGACCACGTGGCAGCCTTGCAGATCTGGACTGGCGAGGCACCACGTCGAGCTGCCCACGAAGGACCCACAGACCTAGTGGAATGAGCCCTCACAGAGGAAGGAACCGGAAGGCCTTCATGAAGATAAGCTTCTGAAATGGCCATACGAATCCAGCCTGCCAAAGTCTGCTTTGAAGCAGGCCAACCCTTCTTACGGAAGCCATAGAGGAAACAATATATGAAGACTATATGGTCATAGAAATTCAGAGATATTAGTTGCATGCATTTGCAAATTCATGGGAGGCTGCTGGGCCACGTCACGGCTTCTCTGTTACCAGCAGTCCCTAACACTAAGGGGTTCACGTCCGGGGCGCAGTGCACCCCAAAAAACGTCCAGCCCAGGACCCCCCCAGGGCATCACACGAAAATGGAAAAAGTGTGACAGTGCAGTGTAAAGTATAGCTGTGTGTGAGTAATCATTAAATGTGGAATGAGATGTTAAAATATATGTGAAAAAATACATGAATAATAAACAAACATAAAAGGTGATGTGAAAAGCAACTATGTGTATTAAGTGGTGATGCCCTGAGGAGGCCCAGCCAGACCAGTCCCGGGGGCCCTACGCCCAAACGCTCACCCCAAATGTAAAATATACCAATTATAAGGCCTCATGATAAAGGCACATATATAATTTTGTCAAATGTAAGGCCTCATGTATTTTTTCACATATATTTTAACCTCTCATTCCACACTTAATGATTACTCACACACAGCTATACTTTACACTGCACTGTCACTCTTTTTCCATTTTCGTGTGATGCCCTGGGGGGGTCCTGGGCTGGACGTTTTTTGGGGTGCACTGCGCCCCGGACGTGAACCCCTTAGTGTTATGGACTGCTGGTAACAGAGAAGCCGTGACGTGGCCCAGCAGCCTCCCTTTTTCTACTTAGTGTAACCCCTCCCTTTCACAGCTAAATCCCAAGGCGCCACCGGTGGAACAAATTGTGACTGAATTCGAAGAATACCTTGCATAAAGGTGCGCACATCAGGGATTGTAGCAATCCTACGATGGAACCAGACAGATAGGGCAGACACCTGCACCTTCAAAGAAGCAAGGCGAAGCCCATGGTCTAGTCCCGCCTGTAGGAAGGCCAACACTCTAGACAGACGGAACTCCCGAGGTGCATAACCTCTCGGCCGACACCACTGGAAGAACGTATGCCACACACGATGGTATATTCTTGCAGAAGGCGGCTTCCGAGCTCTTAGCATAGTTCGTACTACAGAGCTGGAAAACCCCCTGGACCTTAACATGACTGTCTCAACAGCCACGCCGTCAAAGACAGCCGAGTCAGGTCCGGGTGAAGACAAGGAGCCTGAGACAGTAGGTCCGGTCATAGCGGCAACAGCAGAGGACGGTCCACGGACAGACCCTGAAGGTCTGAGAACCAGTGCCGCCTGGGCCACGCGGGAGCTATCAACAGGAGCGTTCCTCCTTCCTGTTTGAATTTCCGGATTACCTGTTGAAGAAGGGAAAACGGAGGAAAGAATTAAGCAAACTGGAACGTCCACTGGACGGACAGAGCATCCACCAGAGACGCCTTTTCGTCTCTTGTGCGAGACCCGTACACCGGCAACTTGTTGTTGTGCTGTGACGCCATGAGGTCAATCTCTGGAAGATCCCACCTGTCCACCAGAAGTTGAAAGACGTCCTGGTGCAGAGACCACTCCCCTGGATGAACGTCCTGGCGACTGAGAAAGTCGGCCTCCCAGTTGAGAACTCCCGGGATGAATACTGCTGATATGGCCGGGAGATTGCGCTCCGCCCAGACCAGGATGCGGGACACCTCTACGAGTGCCGCCCGACTTCGGGTTCCTCCTTGCCGATTTATGTAAGCCACGGTGGTGGCGTTGTCCGACTGGACCTGCACAGGTTGACCTTGGAGAACCCGCTGTGCCTGCTGGAGAGCATTGGAAACGGCGCAGAGTTCCAAGATGTTTATCAGAAGCTCCTTTTCCGCCTGAGTCCATCTGCCCTGGAACAAGTGTGGACCAGTGACCGCTCCCCAGCCCCGAAGGCTGGCGTCCGTTGTTAACAGGACCCAGTTCGCCACCCAAAATGGACGACCCTTGTTGAGATGGGTCGTCTGCAACCACCAGGCAAGGGACAGGCGAACCTCCGGAGTGAGCACCATCGTCTGGGACTTTAGACTCTGAGGCAGTCCATTCCATTTGGACAGGATCAATTGCTGCAGAGGTCTGGAGTGAAACTGGGCATATTCCACCATGTCGAATACTGACACTATGGAGCCCAGTAACCTCATCGCCGAGTGTAGAGACACACGGCGACTCTGCAGACAACTGCGCACCCACAACTGCAAGGCAGAGATCTTTTCTCCCGTCACAAAGATCCGCTGCTGACTGGAGTCCAATAAGGCTCCGAGGTGTAGAATCCTCTGAGACGGGATCAGGGTGGACTTTTGCCAGTTTATCAACCAGCCGTGCCGTTGCAGTACTGCAATCGCCAGGTCCAAGTGGCGTAGAAGGAGCTCTGGAGACCCTGCTACAAACAAAAGGTTTTCTAGGTACGGCAACATGCGGACTCCCTGCAGCCGCAGGAACGCCGCCATGACCGCCATAACCTTGGTGAACACCCGTGGTGCTGTCGCCAGGCCAAAAGGTAACGCCCGGGACTGAAAGTGTTCGTTACGGATTGCAAACCTGAGGAACTGTTGGTGACGCAAAAGAATAGGGACATGCAGGTAAGCGTCCTGTATGTCCAACGACACCATGTAATCCCCAGGTTCCAGCGCCAGAATGATGGACCGTAGAATCTCCATCCGAAATCGCGGCACCTGCAAGGACTTGTTGAGTGCCTTGAGGTTGAGAATCGGACGGTACGACCCATTGGGTTTCTGCACCAAAAATATATTGGAATAGAAACACTGGCCCCTCTGGGAGAATGGAACAGGCACTATAACTCCAGCCTGGAGCATAGTGTGCAAAGCCTTCCGCAGTTCCATGGCTTTGTTCTGGTCTAAGGGAAGACCCGTGGTGAAGAATCAGGATGGGGGCCTGTGCCGAAAGGAGAGGGCATACCTGTGAGAAACCACCATGTGAACCCAAGTGTCTGTCGTAGTTGCCGACCAATACTGGGTGAACTGCAGTAGGCGGCCTCCCACTTTGGGATGCCCCAAAGGGAGGCCCGGACAGTCAGGCCGCAGGCTTGTCATCAGCCTTAGGGGCCGGACGTCTGGTACTCCAGGCCTGTTTCCTGGGCTTGGCCGATTTCTTGGGCCCAGCCTGTCTGGGAAAGGACTGTGCCTTAGGCCTACCCTGGGCCCTATAAGGCCAAAAGGATGACGCACTCCCGAACTGGAAGGGACCGCAGCAGATGGGAGACATGCAGACTTGGCTGCCGCCAGCGTGGCCACAATTTTGTCTAGATCTGGACCAAAGAGGACTTCTCCATTAAATGGCAAAGCAACCAATCCCTTTTTGGAATCAGCGTCCGCCTTCCAGGATCGCAACCATAAGGTGCGATGAGCAGCCACAGCTGCTGAAGAAATGCGAGAAGTGAGGGTACTAATATCCAAGGCCGCCTCATTGATATAAGTGGCCGAATCCCGGAGGTTGCCTATCAACTCGGACTATTCAGCCAAACAGACGGAATCCAAAGACGCCTCCAAACTATCAGCCCAGCGCTCCATAGCTCTGGCTACCCAACATACGGCCATAGCCGGTCTCGATGCCCCCCCCGCGAGGGAATAAATGGACTTTAAGCAGATCTCCACCTTACGGTCCATAGCATCCTTCAAGGAGGACATGGAGGGCATGGGCAATGTGGCACTTCGGACTAGGCGTGTCACATGAGAATCCACCTGAGGAGGGGATTCCCACTTAGAGAAATAATTGTCCGCAAACTGATAAGCCACCGCTAAACGTCTTTGAGGCTGATACCATTTGCCAGGATGTTTCCACGCCTCCTCTAAATGGTCTACTAACTGACCCGAAAGAGGAAACACTGTGGCGTCACCCTTAATATCCTTGAAAAAGGCATATTTGGACTTGGACACCGGAGGATCATCATCCTCAATAACTAAAGCTGTGCGGACTGCACGAATAAGGCCAGGAATATAAACCTTAGACTTAGCGTCCAACTCTTTAGTACGGGGAGGTTCTTGGTCAGAAAGATCCAGAATCTCCCCATCATCGGACGTCCAGTCGTCATCCTCATAAGGTGCAGACAGAGACGCCACGGGCCGCTTGTGAGGCCGCAACACAGACTCCCCTTGTAACACATCCGACAAATGCTGTACAGAGCTTGTCAGCGAATTAACCCACGCAGGCTCCTGAGAGACTTGAGGAGGGGAAATAGGTAGACTGTGGGGTACCATCAGTTGTCTCGGGAACCTCTGCATGGGTGACGACACCGCTGACTGCTGGGACAATCCCATCTGAGAGAACGCAGGCTGCGGAGCTAACTGGCCCACTAGGGTTGTAAGCGGTTTGGCGAAACAAGCCCAGGGCGGTTCCTGTACCGAAGCCGTGACAGTAATTGGTCGCGCCAATAAAAAACACTGCCGACATAGCCCCTCCGCGCTACCCTCCCCCTCCGCTATAGGTACCTTGCACGTAGTACACAGAAGCTGGAGAGGAAAATCACTCTCAGACATGATGGCAAGTATGTGACCCCTCTCACTGATACTCGTTAGTATAGTGGGAGAACCGCCCTGCAATCACAGCACCGCAAGGGCTTTAGCAGAAGAAGAGCAGGGACAGTGAAAAAGCTGACAGTAGAAAGTGAATGTACAGGCAACAGACGCTAGCAGCAGTCACATACAATGCAAAGAAATTAATCCCTGCACTATCAGCGCTGATCCTCAACTACGCAGACACAGGGCCTGGTAGGACACAGCGCTGCATACACAGACCTGTTCCAACGAAGGAGAGCTATGCCGGGGGACCCAGACCACGATGCTATCGATCAGCAGCTTCCAGCAGCGTTCACCATGCTTCCATAAAGATGGCCACCGAGGAGCAGAGAGGAGGCCGGCCTGGGGGAGGAGCGCTGCCACAGGGCCAATCGGTAGGTGCAGAGAGGGCTGTGTGCAGCGGGGGAGGCACCGGCTGCGTAAAGGGAAGGCGCGCTCCCCTGGCATGCAATTAACCCCTGGGATGCCGCAGCGCTACCGCTCAGCTGGGGCCCACTGTCCCAGGGGGGTAGTGGAAGCGCAGGTTTGTTACCTGGCTCCACGTTGCAGCCAGTCCCCAGGGAGCCCCCTGCCTGGCAGCCAGTCCCCAGGGAGCCCCCTGCCTGGGGACTCTGGACCATATTTCAGCGGGGACCCACCACGGAACCCCGCTGCTTACCTGCTGCCCCCCTTAAATCCGGCCATGGTCCAAAACATCTGGGGTCACCGCTAGCTGTGACCCCAGATGCCTACCAGCATCCCCGGATCAGTACCGGCGTTCTGGTACCAGCGCGGGTGTAGGGAAGACAGCATGGACGTCAGTAGTGACTGTCCATGCTGTACTTCCAGATGGGCAGCCACAGCTGCCTTGAAGAAAACTTCAGGGGCTATCCTTAGCCCCCCTCTAAACAGGTGCTCCGACTCCGAGCCGGGCACCAACGAAACTGAGATGCCTTGGCTTGGGGTGGGGTATAGGGGGGGGACCGTAGTACATCCTGGGAGGCTGAAAACTTAACTCTATGGTGCCCGATGCCTGACGTCAACATCTATACCCAAAGGTATCCTGTGGATACCCTCTGGACCCTGATGTAGAAATACTGCGTAAGGTGCCCAGATGACTCTGCATCACCTATACTCCCAAGGTCACCTTGTGGACCTTCTATGGATCCTGAAGTAAAAAGATATATATCAGCTATAGCGCGTATTTTACCCCAAAATGGCAACTAGGATCCACTTTTAGAAGATGAGTAGGTCCCACAGGATGTGCTATGATCTGGCTCTATGCGCCAAGAGCCTAGTCAATTGCTCACTGCCTGTGGTGTTTACCCAATCGCAGCCTGCAGCGTTTCTCTCCCTCTCTTCCTGCCAGTGCAGCATGCAGCTCTGCTATTTCCTCAAGGTCAGTCTCCAGCTGTGCCTCTGCATCCTCTGCTGGGTGCACTGATCCCAAGAGCCACCGCCAGCACCATGTACCTGTGCCTCAGAGACTGGCTGCACTTAACCAGCGCAGTGCCGCCACCCTCCTCCGCCGCAAAGGTAAGCGCCACTCTCTGACACTGTCCCATGATGTGTGCTCTCTGTACAGGCAGCGAGCCAGCGTGACATCCCATGCTTGCCTACACTGCCCTGGCAGGCCTCTGTGCCCGGGGAGACGGTCACACGTATACAGGCTGTGAACCTGTATTGTAGGGATGTTCACATGCGGACTAGACTACTACTGAAATCATTGTGACATCATTGTGAGTAGAAGTGTGCGACTCCCCCTGTAGTAGTGTGTGTTCCCTGTGCCTGCAGTGCAGTGCTACAGGCCTTATAGAAAAGGTATTAACTGGGCTTGGTATATCCTGGGAGGATCAGTATGCAGTATTATTAATGTAGCACTACCGATAGTACAGTCTGTGCTTAACCTCCTCTTTGCCCCAGCTGCTATCTACTCTTACCTCCTCCCTACCCCAGTTCTGCCCGTCCCTAACCACCTCCTTGCCCCAGCTGCCATCTACCCTTACCCCATGTACTACCTGCCCCTAACCCCAGCCTTGTCCCCTAGTACTGCCGCAGCTGCTATCTACCCTTACCCCCTCCCTACTCCAGCACTGCCTGTCACTAACCCCCTCCTTGCCCACTCCTGCCCCAGCTGCTATCTACCCTTACTCCCTCAATACCCCCAGTATTGCCTGCTCCTAAACCCATCCTTGCCTCCCCAGTACTGCCCCAGCTGCTATCTACCCCTACCCCCAGCACTGCCTGCCCCTAACCTCCTTTTTGCTCCAGTTGCTATCTACCCTTAACCCCTCCCTACTCCAGTACTGTCTGCCCTAATCCCATCCATGCCCCCCAGCACTGTCCCAATTGCTACCAGCCCTCACCCCCCATAATGTGATAGTACCCAGAAACAGTGGCGTAGGACCTCAATTTTTTTTAAAATGAGGGATCCCTGGGATCCACACATTTTTTTCACTCAGCGCAATCACTGTATGTATATAATATATACTTACAGTACACACACACCTTGTGCTGAGCGATGGGGGAGGCGCGCAACACTCCAAACATTCTCGCACAGAGTGCTACTAGACCTGGGGCCGCCCTGATTTACACTTAGTGAATTTTAGCAAACTGTGCATGCGCCGCAGTGAGAATATGCATCACATCCAATTCTCTCCCTGTACTTTAAATGGTAGTTCCTGGGTGGCAAGTGGGCGAATGCACGGAAGAGAACCTTATTGTGGCAGTGTCGTGGATCCTATTCCGAGTCATGCGTAAGCCTATTAGATGATCTCTTGCACCCAGCATAGGGTAAGTGTAAGTGCAGATACTAGGGAAGAAACAGTGGGGCAGATGCCATGGGTTTGTATTAAGAAACACAGTGGCATTAGCAGCCCACATTATAAATGACTACACATACAGACCTGTGTGACACTCCGAATAAATGATTAATGGTTCGCCCTTTCATTTCAACTCTAAAAGGAAGCGACTACTCACTTATGCAATGGGATTAAATTGCACTGCACAACTGAAGAGATCATTGCACTATAAATTGCTTGTGTAGCTTAAAACCTGGGTACACACCTAAAGATTCTCTGTCCAACCATCCAACTAGTTGATTGGTTGGAATGAATATCTGGTAACGTATGGGAGTAACTGATGATCAGCAATTTGCTACTAAATGCCAGAAAACAGATGAAAATGGTCGTTCAGACAAGTTTGAACAAATTGTTTAAATCAAACATTTAACAAACAGTTTTTGTCCATTTTCCAGCGTTTGGGAGCAATTTGCTGATTGTCTTTTGCTTTCATACCTTACCAGATTTTCATTCCAACCAATCAACTAGTTGGATGGTTGGACAGAAAATCTTTACGTGTGTACCCAGCCTAACCCTTATAACTATGGCAATTTAATGTAAAATACTGTTCTGGTTTCTATAAACAAGCATTTGTTAAAACTATCTAAATGAGTAAGTCTGTATTAGGATGTTTGTTGTCATTACTAGTGCATTATCTGGCGATCACTTATGTGCTCTGCACTATATGGTGGTTGCCGCCATCATCTCTGCATTATATGGCAGACACTGTGATGCTCTGTATTATATGTTGCCTTTGCGCAACAACAACACTCGCACAGCCCTAGTTAGGGTTGTGAATATATATTAGGAATCTGGGAATTCAGCCAACTGTTGCAACTAAAGTGCCAAAGTAATAACCACTGGTGCCAAGACTTTGGAAAACAGAACCCAGAAACTGATAAAGTCTAAAGAGATGGGTCTGAAACCACAATTCTACTGTGACTCCAAGAGCACAAAATAAGGTACACTCATTGATCAGGAATGGTGAGAGGGCAATTTTCTTTAAAATGCTTATTTCACTGTTAACCATTGATTAGATACCTTCTAGTCAATATTATCCTTATTCATAACTGTAGGGATGTGTGAGGAGACAAGGGAAAAGGACTTCTAGGACTTGCCTGCATGTTGAAAAGAGTTATGACCCAGTTCTGTGTTCTTAAATTGAAACCCTCAGTCTGCATGTCTCATACAGGAAGTTTGCCAGCAGCAGACAGCAAAGGTGTGTTCCTGTTACAAAACCCTCCTCCTTCCTCTCTGCAAAGACTGACACCTGAGCCCACCAATGAGGGAGAGAGAGGGAAGTAGGGTGGTGCAGCAAGAGGAATTGTGGGATAGTGTGTGTGTAGAGTGTGACTCTGAAGGTTGGGGTGTTGTCCCCTCTCAGTGTCTTAAGATATATAACAGCTCTGTGTGCCCTGTTACAGCTGGCCAGGTAGGGAAGAGATATATAGCAGCTCTGTGTTCCCTGTTACAGCTGGCCAGGTAGGGAAGAGATATACAGCAGCTGGAAAAGACTTTGCTGAACTCTGAGTGGACTGTAATGATATAACCCTGCTTACTGTTTGCTGAATTTCTGTGTCTCCATGAATAAAGTTCATCATTCCTTCATTATAACCTGCTCCACTGTGTGATCCCTGAACCCCAGGATACCCAGGACACCCGGTATCCTCACATTTGGCGGCAGCGGTGGGACGTCACACAGTTCCTGCAGTAATTCCAGGGGAGTGAGTAGAAGCCACGCTAATACCAGAGAATATCAGCATGGAGAGTCAGTCAGCAGTTGCAACCGGCGGCCAAATTGAAAACGTCATGAGAGAGCAGGAGAAGTTTTACCGGACAGCCCGGAAACCGCACCTGCAAGGATTTTGCAGGATGAAGGGAATTGCTTATAATGGGACTGACACCCGGGAGATTCTGGTACTACGGTTGTTGGAGTGGGATCGTGCACACCCAGAGGATCCCGACCACCTGAGTGATGATGAAGAAGGACCGACAGGCAGTGGAAGCACTTCCAGTCGGTTACCCGAGTCAACCACCGCTACTCCCGCCCTACTACAGAGCTGGCTGGGGGCGCTAGGTGAAAGTGCAACTACACAAGAGAGAGCTGGAGTGATCCAAGCAATATTAGGGGTACAAATCCCTACTAGCAGCGGAACTGTGCTGTCGCCCAGAGGGGCTGAACAAGAGAAGCGGCGCTTGGGATTTAAGGATGTTCCCACATTTCGAGAGAATGAAACTGACATTGACACTCACCTGCAGATCTTTGAGAATCTCATGGGAGTGCACGGGATAGAGCCAGCTGAATGGCCCAAGTACTTGGGGCCAAGTCTCACCGGTAGGGCTTTGGAAGCCTACAGGGCTCTAACTTCCCAGGAATGTGGAATCTACACCTGCATAAAGAAGGCATTGCTGGCTAAGTTTCAGATCACTGCAGAATCTTATCGTCTCAAATTCAGGACACTGAGCAAAAGTGGGACTGCTTCCTACCAAGAGTTTGCCAGTCAGCTACGGCAAGCTTGTGGAAAATGGCTCGAGGGTAGACAGGCCTCTACCGTGGAGCAGATCATCAACCTAATTGTGGCAGAACAACTAATGATTAAGATGGCACCAGAGATACGGGAGTGGGTCGCAGACCGGAAGCCCAGCACGCCTGAACAAGCTGCAGAATGGGCTGATGAATATATAGCTAACCGTCCCCAATGGAGAGTCTTCAGTGCAACAGGTGGTACAAGAACCCCACGAGCGGAGAAGCTCCCTGACAGAGAACCACGCATAAATGATAGTAGTAAAGGAGGCCCTATCAAAAACATTTCTTATCAACCACCCAGATTCAAAGTGGCTAACCCAGAACCTCGGAAGTGCTACCGCTGCAATCAACCAGGACACTTGTTGAGGGACTGTCCACGCACGCGAGGGCCATTCCCTGGGGCTAGACCGGCCCCAGTCTCTGTGGTATGTTACCCCATGGAGGATTATTGCGAGGAGGTCATCCATTCAGATGCGACCGAGATGATGGATGGGGTGTATATTGTAGACCTGGTTCTGGGGGAGGAGCAGGCAACTCCTCAGAATATGCAGGGGCACTTACAGCCTGTGTTTGTAGAGGACCAGCGGGTACAGGGCCTACGAGATTCTGGGGCCTCACTCACATTGATTGAGCCAGACCTGATTCCCACCTCCCGGGTGATTCCTGGACAGTATGTACGAATTGCCACCGCCGGGGGACAACAGACCGATATCCCCGTCGCCAAGATACATCTCGACTGGGGAGCTGATCAAGGAATCGTGGAGGTCGGAGTACTCAAGGGGCTACCAGCCAAGGTCATCCTCGGGAATGATCTGGGACAGGGACTGGTGACACGCTTCGTTCAAGTGGTGACCCGGAGCCAAACCCAAAGAGCAGTGACCCAGGTGACAGATTCAGAACAGAACCAACCTACCCCGACCACAATGGTGAGTGATTCCAGTTTCTTGTCCAGTACTTCAGAGTTAGACTTGGGGGAGGTGGACCGGAGCGAGTTTCGACAGGCCCAACGGACAGACCCTTCCCTAAGTAAATTAAGGAGCACAGCCGACCTGGGGTTGGAAACAGCTGATGGGAGCAAGATAGTTTGGGAAGAGGAATTGCTGTACCGAGTGGTCGTTCTTCAGTCTGGACAGGAAACAGTAATGCCTACTAAACAGTTGGTGGTACCTACACCGTACAGAGCACAATTACTAGCCCTTGCTCATGACATTCCAGCGGCCGGGCATTTTGGCACCCGTAAAACACTGGCACGATTGTTGCGGAATTTCTTCTGGCCACGAATCTCTAGAGACGTTAAGCAGTATCGAGACACCTGCAATACCTGCCAAAGGCTCGGGAAGCCCCAGCGAAAAGCTCCTCTGCACCCATTACCTATTATAGGGGAGCCCTTTGCCCGTGTTGCCATAGACCTAATTGGACCATTAGCTATTCCCAGTCATACGGGAAAGAAGTACATCCTAACACTGGTGGACTTTGCTACACGCTATCCTGAGGCTGTGGCCCTATCATCTATTGACACAGAACACGTTGCGCAAGCATTAACAGACATATTCAGTCGGCTTGGATACCCACAGGAAGTCATCACAGATCAAGGGCCCCAATTCCAAGGTGAACTAATGCAAACCCTGTGGGAAAAGTGGGGGGTTCGACCTCTTCGGACCACCTCTTACCATCCACAGACCAACGGACTCTGTGAACGTTTCAATGGAACGCTAAAGACTTCTACAAGCTTACGTGCTGTCCGAGGGGAGGGACTGGGAGAGAGCCCTTCAACAGCTTCTCTTCGCTTATCGGGAAGTCCCACAGGCGTCTACTGGATATTCCCCATTTGAACTTTTGTACGGCCGGAAAGTGCGGGGGCCTCTAGACCTGGTCAAAGAGAGCTGGGAGGGAACTTTCCAAGAACACCAGCAGCCCATTTTACAATATGTAGAGAATATGCGGAACCGCATGAGAAGATTGCTACAGTTAACCCAAGAGCATCTCAGGGAATCACAAGAGAGACAAAAGGAATGGTATGACGCCCATGCTCAAGACCGAGAGTTGCATCCAGGGCAAAAAGTAATGGTGCTTATCCCAGTGCGAAGAAACAAACTGCAGGCTATGTGGGAAGGACCGTATACAGTGGTAAGGCGCACCGGGCCGGTCAATTACGTGATTGCCCTGGATAAGGGAGGGAAGTACCTACGCACCTTCCATATAAATCGAATTAAGGCCTATCGTGATCGTCAAGTAGTAACAATGGCGGTATGTTGTCCTCCAATGGAGGCACCAGAAACTGATCCATTGCTTGACCTTTTGGGAGCTGCTAAAGAGAAGAAAGGAGTGGAATCAGTCCAGGTGGGACAACAGTTGAATGCAGCGCAGCAGCAAGAGATGTGGAGGATCTTAGAGGCTGAACAGGCCCAGTTTTCTTGTCTACCTGGTCGAACTCATCTGACCGCCCACCATGTGGACACTGGGAGTGCTAGGCCCATCCGACAAGTCGCTTACCGGATGACTCCAGGTGTTATGAGGCAGGTAAAGGCTGAGATCGAGGAGATGCTAGCTTTGGGGGTCATAGTGCCATCTAAAAGCCCATGGGCTGCTGGGGTTGTGTTGGTTCCCAAGAAAGATGGGACCACACGGTTTTGTGTGGACTATCGCAAATTGAACGAAGTCACCACCACTGATGCTTACCCTATGCCCCGTGTTGATGAGCTACTGGATCGGATTGGAGGGGCTGAGTTTGTCTCAACATTGGATTTGAGCAAAGGCTACTGGCAAATCCCACTTACCAAAGAGGCCCAGGAGCGTTCTGCCTTCATCACACCGGAAGGACTCTTTGAGTGGACTACAATGCCTTTCGGGATGAAGAACGCCCCTGCCACATTCCAGCGAATGGTTAATGACCTCTTGGAGGGGTGTCAAGACTTTTCCCAAGCCTACTTAGATGACATTGCCATCTTCAGCCATACCTGGGAGGAGCATTTAATTCAGGTGACAGAAGTGCTGAAGAGGATTAGACAGGCTGGACTCACCATACGCCCAGATAAGTGTCAAATGGGGATGGCTGAGGTTCAGTACCTAGGACATCGGGTCGGAGGAGGTGCTATCAGACCTGATCCGGCAAAGGTGGAGGCTATTTCCAATTGGCCCCAACCTGTCAACCAAAAACAAGTGCGGGCGTTCCTTGGAGTCGCTGGCTATTACAGGAAATTTATACCACATTACAGCACCGTGGCCAAGGCTCTGACAGACTTGACCAAAAAGAGATATGCTCGGAATATTGAATGGACTGTTGAATGTGAGCAAGCTTTCAACACCTTAAAAGACTTGCTGACTCGAGCCCCAGTGTTGGCTGCCCCTGACTACAACAGAAAGTTTATTGTGCAGACAGACGCATCAGGGTGTGGACTTGGGGCAGTGTTGAGTCAAGTGGGAGCAGATGGTAGGGAACATCCAATTGTGTATCTATCCCGTAAACTAGCTGACCGAGAGATAGCCTACGCCACTATTGAAAAAGAATGTCTAGCCATAGTCTGGGCCTTAAAGAAGCTACAACCATATCTTTATGGGAAAGAATTTACTGTTGTCACTGACCATAACCCGTTGTATTGGCTAAACAGAACCTCGGGGGAAAATGGGAGGTTGTTGAGGTGGAGTCTGGCGTTACAAAGTTTCAACTTTTCCATTTCTCACAAAAAGGGACGAGAACATCACAATGCTGACGGGCTATCCAGATGTGAGGAAACAAATATCAAGCTTCGCAGACCCTCGGGCCGAGTCGACAGTCAGGACTCCAACATTGGGACCATGTCTGTCTCCTCGATTTAAGAAGGGGGAGGTATGTGAGGAGACAAGGGAAAAGGACTTCTAGGACTTGCCTGCATGTTGAAAAGAGTTATGACCCAGTTCTGTGTTCTTAAATTGAAACCCTCAGTCTGCATGTCTCATACAGGAAGTTTGCCAGCAGCAGACAGCAAAGGTGTGTTCCTGTTACAAAACCCTCCTCCTTCCTCTCTGCAAAGACTGACACCTGAGCCCACCAATGAGGGAGAGAGAGGGAAGTAGGGTGGTGCAGCAAGAGGAATTGTGGGATAGTGTGTGTGTAGAGTGTGACTCTGAAGGTTGGGGTGTTGTCCCCTCTCAGTGTCTTAAGATATATAACAGCTCTGTGTGCCCTGTTACAGCTGGCCAGGTAGGGAAGAGATATATAGCAGCTCTGTGTTCCCTGTTACAGCTGGCCAGGTAGGGAAGAGATATACAGCAGCTGGAAAAGACTTTGCTGAACTCTGAGTGGACTGTAATGATATAACCCTGCTTACTGTTTGCTGAATTTCTGTGTCTCCATGAATAAAGTTCATCATTCCTTCATTATAACCTGCTCCACTGTGTGATCCCTGAACCCCAGGATACCCAGGACACCCGGTATCCTCACAGGATGAGCACCACCTATAGATAAATAAGTCTAATAATGAATGTATTCATATACATGTGTATTCATATACATGTTACTCTATGCACTCTCAAATTGTAATCCTGAAATCAATGGAATAAGTATCTGTACCCCACATTAAGATAGAGGTAAGTGCATTTGAAAGTAAATCATGGTTTATTATAAAGGTTGAGACGTTAAAGACCATGAGCAACTCAGTGGTTTTTTCCCAAGGTTTATTTGAGCCTTCAATACAAAAGCACAACAAAATACCGGACATTGCATTATATTTACATAGCAGAAATACTTTGCACAGTATAACCATTTAAAACAAAAACACATAAAAACAAAAACAAAAGCATTTCAGGTCCACTTACCTAACATTTTCAACTGCTATATAAAAAATATACCAACTTTTTTTTTATTTATCTGACAAATACCACATGGAATTAACAGATCACATATATACTATTACTAGTAATATAATGTAAGGTTACAGCTCCTCTAGAAGAGCTGCTTAAGAGTAAAGCTGTATCTAGTAGACTAATAAAGGACATGACTGAGGTGGAGAAACAAGTTTGAAAAAGCCAAGTATTTATTTCCCTAGTGTTGTGCTGCAATTTCACATTTGTATGTGTAGAAATACTGGTTTCACTGGTTAACACTGACACCCTGTGTGACAGAAGAGATATCACAATCTTCCAGACACCAGCCATAACATTATATATTAAATGGACTATATTATTCTATTACTCTTTGGAAGCAAAATACCTCACAACTATCAAAACAAGTGTTACTGCAAAAGGGAAAAACAAGATGATACTTTTCTAACAGTATGTGTAGTTTCCTCCCCTTGTTACTGGCATTATATTGAGGCCAAATAGGACAGTATTGCCAACCTGTGGTTGCTCACATAAAGAGTTACAACAACATCAAAGAGAAGTAATATTCCTTCCTGACTATATAGAGCACTCACTGCACATTACATGTTTCATGCATCTCCCAGCATACATTCCTCTGGTGGAGGAATGTACATTGTTACTGACTGCAGATGTCAGGTTGGTTATTGCTGCCTTTAGCTGAAAAAGGTTCCCTAGTAAGAAGCCACAGTAAGTTTCAGTTAGCAAATTGAACACTGGCTGTTTGCATTATTTGAGTCTTCATATTCTATTCTTTTTGAAACTGTACCTGTAAAAATGTTCGGAATTGAATTGCAGTCTCCGATATGAAGGTGAGACAGTTCAGTGCATGTTTTACAGCAGCCATATTAGCGATAACTAAATTGCAGTGTGTGTGTGTGTGTGTGTGTGTGTGTGTGTGTGTGTAACAGCGAGGAACAGTGTAAATAGTTCACATAATTGCTCTGTAAGCACAAAATTCCAGAATGGCAGCTTAACTACAAAAATTCATAGCAGATCTGAAACACAACAGCAGAGCATGTAGAACAGCACTATAGGCCACACCGAAAGGAAAAGGCTCTATCCCAAATAAAATAGTGTCTTGCCTCTGTCCAAGTTCTTCATGCCAAATCCCAAAATACTGCAGATATAAAAAATTCTTTAAAATACTTAGCAGTTGTAAAACTGTCAAAACAACTCTTCCGGAGAGGCAGGTCTTATTCCCCCACTAGACATCTGAGGCAGAATCATCACTGGTGTGTTTATTTTGCTCGGTACCTTTCGAACCACTAAGAGTACTGAAAAAAGTAACAGGTAAGCATTAAATAATCATTTCTGCTCGTAAGGTGAACAATTAAAAGGCTACAAAGTATAAAGGATTAAAATCCCCAAATCATTTCTCAGTTGAGCCAGAAATTAAGTATTTTGGATACATTTGTTAACACTGCTAAACTGGGTGCTGAAACCTACCTTAACCAATCTGAGGTTCGCCATCGGCAATGGGAATATCACTAAACAATGCACTCATATTAAATGAGACCCCTACAGAATTCATATTTATTTAGAATATACAATTATCATTAATGGGTTGCTTCTACTCTATAACCTACAAAGCGGCCATAGGCTAAATTTACTGTACTAAGCGGGAAGCTTTGCCTAAAGTTTTGGTGGTCAAATTACAGTATTTACTAAGCATTGGTATTGACAGTTTTGAAAACTGCAGTCGATGCATCGGTTTCGAAAGGGCCGAAAACCTCATCAGCTTACTTGTATCCGATGGAAGACGCCATCAAATGCATCCGGTAAACTGACAGAAGTTGCACAAAAACCGACAAACATTTCCTGGTGATTTTCACATAGTACGTGGCACCCCAAATGCCTTATAAAATGCCCCAAACTACAAAAACTAATTTGTGAGCACAGAGACCCCTGCAAACACCATACAGTCACAGGTGTTGCACATGCACATTTTAGGCATCATAATGAAGCCAAGACCATTTGAATGTGTTTGCACACACCATCTCGCCAATCAGTACCTAGTCATTTATTTGGGCTGTTTGTCCGCGATTTCTAAAGCAACTGCTTAGTAAATATGGTGTTTTAGTACTTGTAATAGGAAAACTATATTGTGCTTCAATACTCTATTCTAAAGTCTGGATTCTCAGTGGAATTGTTGTGGTTTGGACTTTAGTTAAATCAGTGGTATGCCAGAAAACCACAGCAAAATTACTAAATACACAAAACCACTATTTAGTAAATATACATTACTCCCCATGGGTTTTATTTTTGTCTTTTTTTTACATTTACATAGTAAAATATGTCCAATTAAGTAGCAAACTCTAATAAAAAAAAAAAAAAAAAATGATGAGTGATCGATTGCTCCAGGTATATATTTTTAGCCCTAACTGCCTGATAACAGCCACAATGATTTATATACAAGTGAGAGGTGCTGAATATGCAGAGATCAAATTAGTTTATTTTTTAATTCAACCAAATCCAGTGACCTTAAATTACTACATAAACATTGTTACTGAAAGATTCCTGAATAAAATGGAGATTCAAAGACAAGGAATAACAGTGTAAACTGATATTTCAAAATAAATTTAAGTTTACATTATATACATCAGACAACTGTAAATACTGGTATACTTCTTAAACGCCATGTAGCTAAAATTACTATTTTGGCAAAAATAATTAAAATACTTTCTAGATGAGCTCTCACCATTTTCGGGTCTTGTCTTCTTTATCATCATTTTCCTCACTACTATCTCCATTCTGTTGCGCTTTGTCTTGTGTTTCCCGTCCACCATTAACCGCCTTTGTATCTGCGCAATATAACATTTCAAACTAATTCAAGTAATAGGAAATTTGAAATTTCAATTTCTGAATATAAAAGTAGAAGCATAATACTTTAGGATCAATTGCCCTCTATGTATTCTTTCCTATACTTTGGGAACCTGGCTGTACCTTGAATCACCCCATGATTCTTGAAATCTCCCACCTTGAGAAGGTTCCAAATACTGGCTATGGACCAGATTCTGAGTTGCACGCAAGTCCAAATGTGTCCAAAGCTCATGATTCAAAACTTATTCCTGCTAAATTTACCTGAGCTCTGGTCCAGCTTCTTGTGAGGTCCTCTCTTTCCTGGTTCCTTATTCTTATTGGCTTCTTCTTGCTGCTTCTGTTCTGCTAGAGACTTGTTCAGAACTTGAGTTATTATGGAGTCTCCTTCTCCAACGAGAAACATATTCTTGAACTTGTTGTAAAGCATGGTGGCTTTATCCATTACCACCTGACTAGCTTTAAACCGACGAATCTGCAAACATGTTACATAAAAGGACACCTCATAAGAGCAAAATCATCAACATTTGCCCTGCAACACAACTAAGGCTGTGGACACTGCAAAGTATATTCACCTGTTTGATTCAGAATTTAGTTTTTGCTTGCAAACAGTTTATTACAGTTTTCTGATGTTCCATTCTGTTCCCATTTAGCCATATGTAACTTGGCTACTTTGCGTGCATCTGCTACCCTAAGGATTAGCTGATCCCATTCATACTCTCCACGCAAAAATTACACTCGCAGCAAGAAATTGTTCCATGGCGGCTGTCAAATTTCTGTTTATAATCACTTGTAGCTTCCTCTTCTTTTATCCCCAGCAACTGAAGGTGCACATATTCTCCTGTACTTACTGTACTGCCTGAAAGAGATGCTGGGTTCAAGATCTGGGTATGACTGCTAACAAATGTGATTTAAAATAAAGGATAATGTAACCGACAAGTAACTTTTAAAGTTAAAGGCATGAAGGTGGTATTGAGGATTGGCGTCCAAAGCCATTTTCATATGTATGTGAGATGTGGAAAGAGGCATCACACTGTAGCATGTGCTTTCTCTGGGCGCTGGTGCTCGTTGGAACTTTGCGTCCAACAGGTCGGGAGGAGGAAGAGTCCCTGTCTATTACATGTATGCTGGTCCCCACTATTTCTGATTGTAGCCTTGAACGCAGCCACCGCATCCTCACCCAGGTATTACCAAGCACACCTCAAGTACCTTTGCCGGTGAGTACAGCTCACAGCGCAGGGTATATACACAGACCATCCCGCTGCTGGTATTTGCTGTATATACACTACAAGCGGGTTGGGTATATCTGCTGTCAAAATGCCTACAGCACCATCCCGATGCTCGGTATCCCGAGGTAAGTATACCCAACCCTCCCCATCCCGCACCCTAACCATCCCAGTTAGTGCCTAAACCTAACCCTCCCCCCCTTTGTGCCTAAACCCAACTGTCCCCGCTTAGAGCCCATCCCTAACCACCCCCCCTCTTCCACCCCAAAGCCTGACCCTAACCCCCCTTGCTGCCTAAACCTAATTTTTTCCCCGTGGCTAACAGCTAAGATACCCCCGGTGTACCATCGTTCAGGGCAGTCTCTCCAAAGTATTTAATTTATTAATATCCTTCAGTACCGTATTATGCTGAGTCTTTATGGGACTCCAATATACCAATGCAAGTGTATATTAACTTACTGGGCTCGATTTTTATTCCGGTCACACCAAGGTAAAAATTCTCAGCCAGCCAGCACCTCATTAGCGGCTGTTACATACTATTACAACAAATAGTCCCAAAGGGTCTCTGGAATACCCCAAAATAAGTCTTGAGCCACCTGAGAACAGCTTTCATACACTGAGCCGCGCTGTCCTGTAATGATCCTGACTGTCTCAGTCTCAAGCAGGGAAGTACTGTAGCCGTCAGCTAGCAGCAGCTCCTCGGATGGCACAGCTGACAGATTTTTAGCTGATTGATGGGGGTTTCCACGGACTTGGGTGTTATTGATTAGTCCAGTGCAACAATCTGGAAATGCTTGGAGTCAGATTACCATGATAAATAAGTCACACATGTAGGGAAGCAACAATGCATTTTGGCCACCTCAGATTGTATTTGGCAGGGACACCTTGGTAACAGTGATACAAAGGGATTGGTACTCCATCATCGTACAGGACAAGTGAGATTGGTTATGTCCCTTCCCCATGAGACCATGCCCTTTTTATAGGGGCTTGTCTTATGTCCCTTTTTTAAAAATGGTGGTTGGGGTGGGGGGGGGGGGGGGGTGACGCTAATGCTCTGTCTGGCTCAGGGTACAAAAAAAGTCTAGTTACAGCTCTGTCTGAAAAGGTCATGAGAGAGAAAACTGCCAATTGAAAACCAAGTGATCCAATAAGTACATATTTCTATGTATTAAACACGTGATCCTTATAACTAAAGTAAACTTTGTGACCACTGGAAGAATTTGTCTTAGTTTTGTTTCCTATACCTCTGCATCAAACAGTTTTTATCAAAATCAGTTAAAAAATAAGTTATAAAAGGTAGTCCGGGGTAGGTGTTCTATATTATAATGTTTTATCCAAGCAAAAACCCAATCATATATGAATTTGTATCTTTGCCGATCAAACAGATAACCAAAGGAATGCGTTTGTGTACAGTTTTGTACCGTTTGGCAAAATGTTCATACAAATTGTGCAATAAATCATGCTGATCACCCAATTATTAGCAAATCGACCTAATAAATGTATAGTGTGTACCTACTGTCATACAATGTTTTTTTGATGTTATGCCATTTTCTCAGCATGTCATTACTTAAAGCTTATTTGTACTCTAGGTCTAAATAGAATGTTGAAGTGATGTCACAGCTTCCTTCATACAATAATAAAGCCTGAAAAAGATTTAAGGTGATGTAGTATCTCATATATGACAAAGATACTCTGTGTCAAATCAAGACGGAAGAGATACTGTTCATCACCTATGGGGACCCACCAGACTCTCCTGCTCATATTGTTTCTGTTAACCGACACTGGATATCCATTTGATTTCAGGCTGATAGATCTTAAATCACTTGGCAGGATTACCCACCTGTAATCCTTACAGGATTGTGTGCTGGCAAATACATTGTTCCTGCATTGAGGTAATACACTAGTTCTTTCCTTTTTTCCGACACACACACACACACACACACACACACACACACACACACACACACACACACACACACAGTCCAGCAGTGGACAATATGAGAAAAACCTAATTTATTTGATTTATAGTAAGCAATTGGTTAAAGGGGTTCACATCTCCTTACATTTAACATGCTTCTCCGCCCAACTTCATAATCATTAATGGTAACACAATACAGTACAGATATGTGGCCTTGCTCATCTAGCCTCAATACGCCATACAGCCTGGCATGAGTAAACTACCAGGTCTAGTACAATTCTGCTAGTGTCGGGCACCTTTAGTTTGCCAAAAATGTGGCTAAGTCGCGATGAGGCTAGGGAGCACCAGGAGACAGTTCTGTTTATTTTGATAGCGGCACTTGTATCTCTTCAACCCACTGCGACTTGGATGAACTCGGATGGGGGGGGGGGGGGGGGTAGGGTAGGACAGAAACACGCCTGGTGCTAGCAGAGTCTTACGGGTCCATGCACGCAGTCTTACGGGACCACTATAGCAAAGACGAAGGCGGACACATCTGTATGTAACATCTGTCTTATCTATATTTAGTTACAGTATGTTTGTCTATATCATCTTTATCGAGCTAAATTTGTATGAGACACTTCCATCTCACAGGAAAGACTGTTCCTGTGCAGGACCCCCTTCAAAAAAAATGAAAAGTTCTTCTGTTTGACTTGTTCCTCATTCCACCTGCATGAATCCATCTCCTAGCAGGACATTGATTTAGTTCAACATCAGAGCAAACTAACTTTTTTCAGCACTTTAGGATTTATGAAGCAGTGGCTTTTTGTAAGCTGCTGCTTCCAGACGGATTGCAGGTGAAAATGTAAACACAGCGCCTGCAGTCAGTGCAAAGCCCAGCGTGCTTTACACTGACTGCGGGTGCAGTTTTGAACCAGCAGTGGCTTACAAAAGCAGCTGCTTCGTAAATAAAGCCCAAGGAGTGAGAGACTGAGGAGTAAACTTACGAAGGTGACAGTTTTTAGAAGTGGAGATGTTGCCCAATCAGATTCTAGCTATTATCTTCTAGAAGGTGCTAGTTAAATGTGAAGTAGAATCTGATTGGTTGCTATGGGCAACATCTCCACTTCTAAAAACTCTCAACTAAATAAACTTACCCCTGAGTATACAGGTCTCTCAGAATATGTATCTTCAATTTTTATTCTAAAATTCTGTTTCTTTGCACATAGAGCTTAAAAGCTTTACGTCTTCTCCTTATGTTTTGCAAGTTTCATGAATCTTACTCATATTCATCTATAAATGTTTTGGTTGGCATTTGGCGAGAAGGGGTATAACTTTTGTTTCTATAATTTTCATGGGCTAGAAAAGGGAAATTGTGTAGTAAAAGGCGATAGGGATCATTATTTAATAAATCCAGCAATATAGTAACACTGTAAGTGATGTATTAACAGTGTCACAAGGGAATGTGTGGAATTTGAATTCGATTAATTGGCTTCTTTAAAAATATGGACCCTAGTTAGTGTGTCTGCAGTAGGGATACTGTAAAACCCAGTCCCTATTGTGAATGCTTCAGTATTCTTTGGAAAGCACTGTGAAATATGGTGGCATTATACAAAAAAAAAAATATTTTCGGGCATAGCTGAAGCTCATGGGCTGTTTGATTATGTGAATGGTTGATAAGCAGTGAACAACGGAGAGTGGTGTTAGTCATGCTACGGCACTTAGCGCTGTGGCATGAGACAAATTGAATAGGTGGAGAAGAATGGGTCACCAAATGAGTCCGAATTACTATGCAAAGCTCTTCTAGATACACCATGAAGTGACATTTAGGATTTTATTAAACACTGAATGTATAACACTACCATTAAAGTTATAAAACACAAACAAAATAACTCAAGACAGTATCCACTCCGTTAATATGGGATTAAAGTAGCTTACCTTTTTCAGGGTAGTGATCATATCTGTGTGCTTCTGAGCATGTTGCATGCTGACTTGGAGAGAAGCGAGCTCATCCAATGCACTAATACATCTGTTAACATCCTGCACAAAAACACGAGAACTGTAAATTGAAACCCATTGGCAGTATGAGACGATGGCAGCAGTATTTGTTTATTTAGGGAGTTATGTCGACTCAAATAGTAACACAAAATAAAGTGAATTGTGGCACTAAGTCCTTGATAAACTAGTGTAATTTCATGTAATGTTTGTTCCCTACAGTCCATCATTAAACCCAAACCAAATTTTCTACATTGCTTGCCCTGAAATAATTTAATCCCTTTGCTGCAGAGGCTTTTCTCATCCAAGTGCGGAGCCTTATTTTGGCATTTTTTGGACATATTGCAAAAGCAATATTTGTTTCTACAGTAACCACACATTTGTTTTTCTTAAATTGTGTGAATAACATGTGCAGGAATAATATGGTAGGCCAACAAGGCAAACCATTTTGAACACTAGACTACCCATCACATCAAGCAAGGGCAGCCCTTAGTTTACTGAAGTTGAATAGGGAGATCTGGGCATTAAACCCTGCCCATCTCTGACTTTCTTAGCACTTTCTGCAGTATGGGATGTCATTGTCACAGTAACTACTAAGGGTTTGATAGACAGAAAGGGGGGTATCCAATTACCCCCGAACATTGTTTGGGCACTAATGGATTCCCCGGGGCTATCCAATTAGCCCCGAAGTTGTTTTTCGGGACCTGATGTGTCCCGAAAAAATGATCCACGGTAAATAAAATTTTTTGACCTTAAAGGCGAAAACACATAGATCTGTGAGCTCATCGTGGACCCTATGTGTGAGATATATCATATTATTTCGTTTGTATAGGAAGAAAAAAAAAAACAAAGTCGAAAAACGGGGATAATCCCCATTTTTCGCCGATCGCGGGGATCAATTAGCGCCCGAACAATGTTCGGGGCGAATTGGATACCACTCAAAGTCTCTATTATGCAGGTGTACTGAGAGAAAAAAAAATTATATTATATTTATTTTAGGGAGGCATCACAATGGTCTATGAAAAACGTTCCAACGCATCCACAGATTTCAATGCCCTTTAAGAGGTTGTTTTTGTCTCTTTTTGGACATGTACTCACCTGAAGAAGTTATATTGTCAAATGATTCTGAAACATGAATAAAATAAACAGTGTGGCTCTGGAAAAAGAAAACTATTGTGGAAATAATACATAAATGGCTACGTTGTTAGCAACACCTTTAATATAATGTAACATGAATAAGGTCAGAAGTTGTTGCCACTATGCAGTCCATCCAGTGTTTAAAAAAAAAAAAAGAAACCCCCGTCTTTCAAACTCTGCGATGCACTATAGAGATGTTATCTTCCTGGCAAGAGTGTATGGATTACGGACTGAGTGGTTACTGTTCAGCGATAGATATGTATCAATTTCATGCCATTACATTTATTTGTTGCATATTTGAGCGAAAGCCTGAACCACTAAACAGCAGATTTGGATGTGAACGTAGAGACCATTGTTTCTATTGAAGCCTTTCCCAAGCCACTGGGACAGCTATCACTTAAGGGGCATACACACTAGATGATAAAACTGAACAAAAACTACATAGTTCAAAGATATATTGTTCATATCGTCTAGTGTGTATGGTCCGAATGACCAACGATGCACGCTCCCGCGGCTCGTTAACGATATCCCGCCGTTCGTCGGCATCGGCAAGCATGTATACACTTGCCAATGCTGGCACCCCCTCCACTGACTATGTTGATGCATACACACACATTGCCTAGCTTGTATGCACCATTACTTTCTCTCTTTATTTTCCTACCCAGGAGACTATAATGAGAGGAAATGGAGTGATACAAGTCACTTGAAACCTTCACGGGACAGACTATGCACCCACCTAGTCTGTCCATGGAATTTTTTGTTGAGAAAAGAAAATTTTTTTATTTTGTCATTCTGGTTTGGTTCCATAATGTCTAAAAGGCAAAATTTTCCTACAGTATCATCAGCAGAACAACATTCTGTTGTAGGGACCATTCTCCTGGAACAACATGTCTTCGATTTAGGTAATCAACCACTACATTCTTCTTGCCTGTGATAGGGTATTCCTTCTGCCCCAGTTATTAATTTTGCTAATTCCTCCATCATGGTTATACTTCCGCAGCCTCCCAGGTGGTTTGAGGGCCATAACTATTCTGCTGTTTGAGTATACTCTGCTTTCCATACAGCTCTCATTTCCAGTGCCTTGCAAAAGTATTCACCCCCCCCCCCTTTGCATTTTTCATGCTTAGTTGCCTCACAACCTGGAATTAAAATGGATTGTTTGAAGGTGGGCATCAGTTCATTCACAGAACATGCTACAACTGTGAAGTTGTGTTTTTTTATTATATTGTGAATCAAACATTTAGGACAACATAACAGAAAACTTCAGCGTGCAGAACTATTCACCCCCCTAAAGTCTACTTTGTCAAGCCACATTTTGCTGCAATTACAGCTGCAAGTTGCTTTGGATAAGTCTCTATGAGCTTGCCACATCTTGCCCCTGGGATTTTTGTCCATTCCTCAAGGCAAAACTGCTCCAGCTCCTTCATGTTGGATGGTTTCCGCTTGTGAACAGCAATCTTCAAGTCTGACCACAGATTCTCAATTGGATTGAGATCTGGGCTTTGACTAGGCCATTCCAACACATTTAAATGTTTCCCCTTAAACCACTCGTGTGTTGCTTTAGCAGTATACTTCGGGTCATTGTCCTGCTGGAAGGTGAACCTCCATCCCAATCTCAAATCACAGGCAGACTGAAACAGGTTTTGCTCAAGAATACCCCTGTATTTAGCACCATTCATCTTTCCCTTGACTCGGATCAGTTTCCCAGTCACTGCTGCTGAAAAACATCCCCACAGCATGATGCTGCCACCACCATGTTTCACTGTGGGGATGGTGTTTTTGGGGGTGATGGAATGTGTTGGGTTTGCGCCAGACATAGCATTTTTCTTGGTGGCCGAAAAGTTAAATTTTAGTCTCCTCTGACCAGAGCACCTTCCTCCATACATTTGGGGAGTCGCCCACATGCCTTTTGCCAAACTCAAATCGTATCTTCTTATCTTTATCACTAAGTAATGGCTTTTTTCTGGCCACTCTTCCATAAAGCCCAGCTCTATGGAGTGTACGGCTTAATGTGGTCACAGATACACCCAGTCTCTGCTGTGGAACTCTGCAGGGTTGCCTTTGGTCTCTGTGCTGTCTCTCTGATTAATGCCCTCCTTGCCCGGTCTGTGAGTTTTGGTGGGCGGCCCTCTCTTGGCAGGTTTGTTGTGGTACCATGTTCTGTCCATTTGATGATGATGGATTTGATGGTGCTCCGGGGGATCATAAAAGATTTGTATATTTTTTTTTTTATAACCCAAACCAGATTTGTACTTCTCAACAACTTTGTCCGTGACTTGTTTGGAGAGCTCCTTGGTCTTCATGGTGTGATGCCTCTTGCTTAGTGGTGTTGCAGCCTCTGGGGCCTTTCAGAAAAGGTGTGGTTATACTGACAGATCATGTGACACTTCGATTTCACACAGGTGGACTTCATTTCACTAATTATGAGACTTCTGAAGGTAATTGGTTGCATAACTTTTGAGGGGCTCCATTGCAAAGGGGATGATTACATATGCACATGCCAATTTTCAGAATTTTATTTATAAAGATTCTTTTTTTATATATATTTTTCTCATTTCACTTCACCAAATTAGACTATTTTGTGCAGATCCATCACATAAAATTCAGATAAAAAAAAAACAAATTACACGTTGTAATGTTACAAAAAAGGTAAAAAGCTAGGGGGGGGGTGAATATTTTTGCAAGACACTGTATATGGAGTTTTTTCTTTTGTGACCAAGTCCCCCACTATCTTTGTGGTGAGATGAACTCCCCACCCTGTAGCACAAGAATCCTTTGCCAGTATTACACATTCTGGATATTAGGAGTGATGTTCCCTGTGTCCTTAAAGTTTGGTTTTGACACCTAGGCCTTGTTCAGAGGTGGAAGCATTTGCGATTTTTTGCAGTGTGGCAGCGACGGTAATGTGTGTTCTGGCGTGTGTCCGACTGTGCCAGCCCTGAGAGTAACTCCGCCAGTGCTTCTGAACACTCCACCATCGACATTTGCACCAACCTATGGCTGGGCGTAGTGTTACCCAGCCTCTGCTATTACAGTTCAGTAAAGGATATCAATACTTGAGTCCAGAAGGGCAAATAAAATTGAATGAGGTACTAATTAAGTCACCTGTGCACAGGCATGAATATCCTTAAAACCTGAAATGTAATGGCAGAGTTAGGAAAACTCAGGTCCACTAAATAAAACCCTTTGCAATCTTCTTATCTGAAGGAACTGGGCTAAACCGGCTTTGTCTGGACTTTATGTAATGTGTAGAAAATAAAGCTGAGGCAACCTCTTTAATTTGTGAAAATTATTCAGAGCAATTCACTGGCTTTTTCCCAGCCCATATCATTCAAAAAGGTGATCTCTAGATGCCACCAAAAGTTTTCATCCACTGGGAGACTGTTTGACTTGCACCCAGTTTAAACTTAAGCGTGGGCCACAACTGTTAATAATTACCTGTGCTCCTGTGAGAGATGGACCAGTGACAGATAGATAAAGTACAGACCAACTTTGTGAATGAGTTACCCCCCAGAGAGCAGGGAGTCTTATTTGGGATTATTTTGCAACATGCCCTGCAAATAGCAGTTAAAAATAATTGAGTCGAGGCAATACATACCTGGTGGTCAATCTTTAAAGAGTTCTTAATTTCTGCATGTATCCTTTGAAGTCTGGCATCTGTGGATGTTTCTGAAATAGTTTTAAAATTATGAAATAAAAAAAGATGATGGAAAAGGAAGTTATAAACTGACTTTACATTGTAAAGTACATTTACTTAACCTAAATCGGCAATTTTATATATCCATTAAATTCTGGGAAGAAAACGGTGTGAAAAATATCAACGTTTTTAATTAAAATACTATGTACAAAACAAGCAAACCTTTTTTTCTGTCAAATTTCTTGACCTCTGCTTTTTTCATCTCCTCCTTATTGTGACTGAAAAATATGATAAAAACTGTAAGACTAGTATTCTCTGTAGTGGAATAATTAACTATTAAGTTAAATTAAATAATGGAATCACTTTTTTCAGATGATACACTTTTCTGTTTTCTTCATACAATTAGTGCAACATTAGGCATGTACTGGACTTCAAAATATATTTCATCCTAACATACAATTAGCAAATGTGCATTCAAAAAGTCTAAAAGTAATTGGCCAACGTTAATCAGCAATAATACTAACAGTAAATATGGAGTTTGTTGCCTATTGCAATAATAATTAAATATTGGTTGCACACAAAAGGTTTAACTCTATATGCAGAGCACATTTGGCCAGAAACAGAAATCAATATTATGGCCAATATATTGGACCCCGTGCTGTAATGGTAAGTAGAGGCCCAGAGGTGGTGGCATGCTACTCTGTATGGGATAATTACGTTATTTTCAACTGACATGTAGTTTAGGGTCCACATAAATGTTTTATTGCTTATAAAAAGTTTAATATACAGTAATGATGTGTACTGCAGTCATCAAGATCCAAGCATACATCCATACATCCATGAAATGACAACTTTTTCTTGAAACAATTTTGGCATCCATACAATAATTTCTATTAATTTATTAGCACAAAGATAACAGCTAACTTGAAATACATTTGTTGTATTAGTAGAATTAGAGCATGTGTCAAACTTTTTTTTTAAACTTGAGACATTTTTGTACTTGCAACCAGTGCAGCACGAGAGAAAATAAATTTTGCACCTAGCACTACACAAAAGTGATTTTTATACATAATAGATGCCCTTTTTAGCTTCCAGTGACCTCCATGTGTAGAAAGCCTGACAGTATAAATTGACTTTGGTCCCTCTGCAGAGCCCCACAGTGATTTACAGTACCAGTTACGATAGTGACAATGGGAACCATTCAAAACACTTAACTAAAATAAGTGTACCTGATCCCCATGGGGATTCAGTCATAAGGTCGACATTCACAATATCGACACCACAGTACCAACAATTATGAAACTGACATTGTTGAAATGTTGACAGGCAACATGTCGACATCCTCAGAATGCTGACATGGTCACAATGTCGACATCTAAAATGTCAACATGTGAAAGCCAACATTCTCAGAATGACAACATTAGAGTTAAGCTGGCCACACACTAGACCAACTTACATCCAACCAGCCAACTTGTTGATTGGTTGGAATGAAAATCTGGTAATGAATGAAAGCAAATGACAATCAGCAAATTAGCTCCCAAACGCTGGAAAATGAACAAAAAATGTTGTTTGAACAAATTGTTTAGATCAAGCATTTAACAAACTTGTCTGACGACCATTTTCATGTTTTCTGGTATTTAGGAGCAAATTGCTGATCATCATTTACTCCCATTCCTTACCAGATTTTCATTCCGACCAATCAACAAGTTGGCTGGTTGGATGTAAGTTGGTCTAGTGTGTGGCCAGCTTTAGGCACCAGGGGAAGGTTAGGAATTAGGGGAAGAATACTTACCGGAACCACCGCTCCGTCAGATGTCTGTGCCGAAACTGCTTCTCATCTAATGGGTGGGTCTCAGAAAACCACAGCTGGAAACTCCACAGCCAGCTGTAAATCACCGCTAGACCACCATGAAAGTCTACCGACATTCTGTCATATGATTCTATCATATCGCCATTTCAGCCATGTCGACAAAAAATACAGTACACCCAATATCCATTACCATAAAAACAATTAATGTGGAATACCAAGCACAATTTTGTTTCCAACTGCTAGCACGGAGAATGGTTATGAATTTGTCTGCTAAATCCTTGTGCTTATAAAGCAGAAAATACATTAGCTTTCAACATAGTTACTAGTCTGCACTATAAACCAGTAAATTTGATTGCAAGACTATTCCATATCCGCAAAAAACAACCCTGTAATAGGCATTGGCAGGTAGGGACTTTTTGAAAGAACTCAAATGTAAAGCTGTATGTGGAAGTAGAACTGGAAAAAAGTAAACTTTTAATGCATCTTTTAATACTTTAACTGCTATATTTAACAGCAGACAGAAAAATATTTTAACATGTTAGTCACTACTTTTGGCACACATCAGCTATATGCGTATTTCTTATAATCAGCTAAGAGGCTTTCTAGTCATTCTTTAAGAATTTTTCACACTCCTCATTACAGAAGTTTTCTAGCGCAATCATTCGAATTTTCTCAGAGTCCCCGAAGTTTGCCCCTTGTATACTCCCCATTGACTGCTTGGGACCTTTAGTCTTTTACTAGGAAAGCCACAAAAAGAGAGAAGCAGGAATATGGTATAAGAGGATAAAAATAAATGCTCTCCAATAAGAAAAACGATCCCGACAAGGAAAACAGAGAAAGCAACAAACAGTAAACAAGAACAGAACACAAACAAAAGGTGCAAAGGGTGAGCCATCAAGTGACACCCATATGACTTTGGATAAAATGTTCTTATTTATTGTATAAGGAACACTGTATACACTGTTCACAATGGACAAAGCTATCCCTAAGAAAGGGGATGCTCATAAATTGCGGTTTTGTTTGATACAAAATCATTGAATATGTAAAATGTTTACCTGGGACAGCTGCATTATAAAGGCACCATGCCATGCTACCATGGAAATAACAAATCGAGCTGGAGGAATGTACCCTCAAATTTCCAGAAAAACCTACCTTGTTCCTATGTGAGCCTGGCCAATTACCAAAGTAATCCACCTGGCAAAGTTCAGCTTTGATGCGGGCCAACCTCTTTTGGGGACATCATAAAGCATCAAAAAGTAATCTGTCCTGGGTAATTTCCTGGTCCTAGCATATAAATCAACTATGCCCTAAATGTCCACAGACCAAAAATAGCCCTATTTCTCTGCAGACATATCCTGGTCTAAGGCTGGGATCACATTATCTTGATTAAAATGAACCTTTCTAAACTACCATGGATAAAAAAATAAAACAGGTCAGGTCATAAGAACAGCCCTTCTACATGAAAGACAGAGCAACATGGCTGGCGTAGTGGTTAGCATTAGTGCCTCAGCAAGACAAGGCTTTAACTGTGTGTAATTTGTATGACCCCATCCCACTTGCATGAGTTTCCTCCTGTGGGGCTAGAGTTTCATCTCACAATAATAACGCTACTGTAGGTTAATTGGATTCTCACAAAGAAATTAACCCTACTGTGTGTACATGTGGCACAGAATATGGATTCCTCTTCCAAAGCTAAATCCTCTAGCAGCTCACCCTCCTTCTGAGAGCAGAACTCGGATTCTGAGTGTTCATAGGGCTGGATTTGTGACAATTTTAAGCTTGCAATGTTTCTGGGTAAGAAGTAGATTTCAAGTTTTCAAGGGAGGAAGATAAACACACAAGACACACGTCTCATTTCTCTAAATTGCTAGCCCAAGGTGGCTCCACCTGTGCCCCTGAAATAGATTTCACTGGTGTTCTGATCAGAAAATGAATAATTCTTAAAGAACACAGAAGAAACGAGTTTTTGTGTGGTTTTAGTTGAGGCAATGCCTGTCAGATTTTGATAAGCTGTCCTCCCCAAGGTAAATCCCTTAGTTGTGATTGCTGCAGTAACATTTTAAATTATATGTGTACCAGGCTGCCACTAACAGGGGTATTCAATTTGGAGCGAAAAGTCCGTGCTGGACTTTTCGCTCCACATCGCTGATTTTCCTGGGATAAAGTATCGGGCGCGTGCCCGCTTTATCCCCGTATTCAATTAAAAAGCTAAGAAAACGGGAGCCGGCAAAATAGGATCGGCGAAAAAAAACAAACTGGGATATACCTGGAATAAATTGTAGGACCCCCCTAAAGCTGTCAAAACATGGGGGATCACTATGGGTACCCCGTTTTAGCCTGCAAATGAAAGTCTGTGCTTTAAATAGCCGCGGCAGGTGTTTTTTTTCAGACATTGAAGAAGTGATGCAGACGAGCACTTAGGTTATTTTTTTCGTTTTTTTAAGTGGTCCCATCAAATTTGGGGTACATGAAAAATATGAGATATGGTAAGAACTTACCTTTGTTATCTCTATTTCTACGAAGTCCATAGGGTTCCACAGGATACCTTGGGGTATAGGTGATGACGTCAGGCATTGGGTACCATAGAGTTAAGTTTTCAGCCTCCCAGGATGCACTAGGGTCCCCCTCCTATACCCCGCCCCCGAGCCAAGGCATCTCAGTTACGTACCAAGCCATAGGCCGGAGGAGGAGAAGGAAGAGAGAGAAGAAAGATCTGGACACACACAAGAATCACATTCTCACCAGAGGGAGACGGAAAAACCGGTGACCAGAGTAAAGCCCATCTGCGGCACAGGTGCGACAGGGCGAGTGTCGCCCGACTTCGGGTTCCTCCTTGCCGATTTATGTAGGCCACAGTGGTGGCATTGTCCGACTGGACCTGCACGGGGTGACCTTGGAGAACCCGCTGTGCCTGCTGGAGAGCATTGAAGATGGCGCGGAGTTCCAAGATGTTTATCGGAAGCTCCTGTTCCGCCTGAGTCCATCTGCCCTGGAACAAGTGTGGACCCGTGACCGCTCCCCAGCCCCGAAGGCTGGCGTCCGTTGTTAATAGGACCCAGATCGCCACCCAAAATGGACGACCCTTGTTGAGATGGGTCGTCTGCAACCACCAGGCAAGGGACAGGCGAACCTCCGGAGTGAGCACCATCGTCTGGGACTTTAGACTCTGAGGCAGTCCATTCCATTTGGACAGGATCAATTGCTGCAGAGGTCTGGAGTGAAACTGGGCATATTCCATCATGTCGAATACTGACACCATGGAGCCCAGTAACCTCATTGCCGAGTGTAGAGACACACGGCGACTCTGCAGACAACTGCGCACCCTCAACTGCAAGGCAGAGATCTTTTCTCCCGTCACAAAGATCCGCTGCTGACTGGAGTCCAATAAGGCTCCGAGGTGTAGAATCCTCTGAGACGGGATCAGGGTGGACTTCTGCCAGTTTATCAACCAGCCGTGTCGTTGCAGTACTGCAATCGTCAGATCCAAGTGGAATAGGAGGAGTTCTGGAGACTCTGCTACCAACAAAAGGTCATCTAGGTACGGCAACATGCGGACTCCCTGCAGCCGCAGGAATGCTGCCATAACCTTGGTGAACACACATGGTGCTGTCGCCAGGCCAAAAGGTAACGCCCGGAACTGAAAGTGATCATTGCGGATTGCAAACCTGAGGAACTGTTGGTGACTCAAAAGAATAGGGACATGCAGGTAAGCGTCCTGTATGTCCAACGACACCATGTATTCCCCAGGTTCCAATTGTGCACTTTTTTTCACCACCTATTCAGGTCTTTGAAATTGAATATGGGGATAATTGAAATTGTCGAAAATGACGTCATCGGCAATAATTTATCGCTGATTCTGAAATTTTTGCTCCAAATTGAATACCCCTGCAAGTGCTACCTCCAATAATACATAATGGAGAGAAGGAGCATGAGGGAGTACCTCAAAGAGAATCTGGAGCAGGCACCTTTGTTGTCATAGTAGGTGGCCATTGTTACTGCAGTGAAGCAGTTTCATTTCTTTGGAATCCTGCCCACAGACATGAGAGAAAGAGCAGTTGACACATCAGCTGCAGTTCAGCCTCACTGTTGCCAAACAAATCCTACATGGGAGACTGTATAAGTTGCAGACAGCAGTAAAAAAAAACAAAAGATAAACAGCCCATAGGCAGCCAAAGCAGTAGCTCCCTGACCCCTAGTTAAAACTGAAGATCTGTTGGATAATAAATATAAAGGGGAGGAGTCTGACACTGTATACTTTAACTCAAAAAGAATGTATTAATCAACTGGTAGACTGCCCAAAGTTTTGCGTGTGATTTATTCACACTGTTAAATTGAGCAAATAATTGAATGTTGTACAGTTCAAAAACGCATTTTTACTTTACATAATCACTGAAATATGCAATTTAACCAGGGGTGTAAGGGTGCAGATAAGTGAACAGGTCTATATCTTTATTGTGTATTCTCAAATTATAAAAAAAATGGATAAAGTTCGCCAGTCACAATAACAAAAATGATTTCACCTTTCCACATTAACAGCATCTTCTGGTTTTCGCTTTTTATCAACAACTTCTTTTTCCTGCACGGTCTTTAAACCACGCTTCTGAGCAGTCTGGGGAGGAGGTTTTCCTGCTTTGCCCTTCTATTAGAACCAGAGCCATAAAAATGCAGGGATTAAAAAAAAAATAAAAAATTAATAAAACCATTAAAATCTAGTTTATATACTGACATACATATGAAAAAAGTATCTTTAAAAAAGAAAGGTTTTGACAGTCTTACCTTTCCGTCTTCCTGTTCCTCATCTTCAGAGTCGGAAAGGGAATCAATTTTACCCGTAACTTTCGTTTTAGTTTCAGCTTCTTTTTTGTTGGCCTCTCTTCTCTGCTTTTCATCCTCCTCTTTTGTGAGCTCATCATCCTTTCTAAGAGGTTGCCTTTGGGGTTTATTTTCTAGAACTTTTTTCTTGCTCTGATCCTCCTCACTTGTGCTATAAATAAATAGAACTGTTTAGTTCCTTAGTTGAAAATATATTTCACAAATATCTAAATATATCACAAATATCTAAAAATGTTCTAAAACTGTCTGTTTGCATGATGTATACAGCTGTGTACAGGATGACCAACAGTGGGGGATAGAGAGAACATCTGTCATGGGGCCATCTCCGTATCATCACATAAGTGGTGCCAGAATGACAAATCTGCTTTTCGCTCAGAGAAAATACCATTCAACCTGCACTTGAAAATGTACAACAACAAAAAAGGATTATGCCACAAGAGACCAATAGAATAAACAAAAAAGTGTAAAAGGTGGGGTATGCATTGCCCCCAATGGACACAAGAGATTTGAGCTTACCTAAAGTACAATGGGAATGTAACGCGCTAACTTAGTTGAGTGCATAACCTTCAGTCTAAACCTAGGTTACTTGGATGCAAAAGTATTGAAAGGGGAGAAGCAGCCTTAATATTGTTAGGAACCAGTTTACCAGAACTGGCATGTATGCCTTAGGTATAACTGAAGCATTGCACAGAATAAACAATTAATTGACTTCCTAACAGCGGAGGTCCTTTCTAGGTATCACCTCATAAGAAAACCCTCTTCATCCAGAGAAGAATACCTCCTTAAAAAGAGAATACAATTTCTTGATTTAGGTGGAATCGATGTCAATTTTAGTTAAATGTGGCTTTAAAACACAGGACAGCCATCCTCACTAAAATTAGAGACCTACTGTATGCAAAAGTCCTGCCCAGTCCTGAAACTCTCCTAGCAAAAGTTTTCACCAACAGGACCATAAACAAAGAGAGTAGTTTTAATTCTACAGTATTTTAAGATTCTAATGGAGGATGGTGTTAAGCTGTGAGGAAAAACTTATAGGTCCAATGGAACAAAAGGAGGTTGAACAAGTAATACTCTTTGGAAAAAGGAATGTACCTGCAGACAGGAAGCCAGTTATATTATTATTAACAGTTACATTTTTATATTGCCACGATATTCTGTTGCGCTTTGCAATTGGGGACAAAATTAGTAATAAAACAAGACTGGGTAATAACAGACAAAGGTAAGATTACCCTGTTCGCAATCTTACAATCTATAGGGAAAGACGCTTTCTTTGAAAACAAAATGGACAGGAATGAGATCTGTACCTTCAAAGAATGGAGTCTTAATACATGAACTGCAAAAAAAGTCAACAGACCGGGTAAAGTCAAGATAGCGGGCTAAAAGCCTCTCCTTTCACACAAATAAATTTGACTTCCAACTTATTGTTGTTTCTAGCAGAGAGTATGCTGTCTGAGACTAAGGGGTATATTTACTAAATTGAGAGTTTTTGGAAGTGGAGATGTTGCCCATAGCAACCAATCAGATTCTACGTATTTATTTAGCACCTTCTAGAAGATAACTATAATCTGATTGTTTGCTATGGGCAAAATCTCTACTTCTAAAAACCTGCACTTTAGTAAATATACCCCTTAACATTAAGAATCATGGTTTCAATAACCACATTGTGAAAACGGTACTTGAACATTATCCTGATGAAGGCACCTTTCCTAAAAGGTCTGGTCATAGATGAAGTCACCAGGACAAAACTACTGTCCATTTAGATGTCAGAGTACCAATATCACCTTGTCCAGTCTGGCACCCTCTCAAACTTTTTGAGGACCTTCGGAAGCATATCAATTGATGGAGAAGAGGTGAACTAGATGAAACTTCCATGGGATTAGCATGGTGTTACTCAAATGCTTTGAATCAAGCAAATGCAGTCCTGTTTGTATTTCAACTCAGTTGCTACCTCATTTAATTTAATGTTTACGGAGTTCCCATGAAGATATGCCTGCTTTTTGATTAGGACATTCAACACCAGCTCCAGAATGTTGATGGGAAATCTTGATTCATCTTGTGACCAAAATCCCTTTAGGCTACACTGTATAGGTATTATATATATATATATATATATATATATATATATATATATATATATATATATATATACATATATACACACACACACACACACACATACATACATACACAGTCAGGTGCGTAAATATTGGGACATTTACAGAATTTTCATATTTTGGCCTCTATTCACCACCACAATGGCTTTGAAATGAAACAAACAAGATGTGCTTTAACTGCAGACTTTCAGATTTAATTTGAGGGTAATTACATCCAAATCAGGTGAATGGTGTAGGAATTACAACAGTTTCTATATGCGCCTCCCACTTTTTAAGGGGACAAAAGTAATGGGACTATCAACGCAAAAGCTATTTCATGGACAGGTGTGGGCTATTCCCTCGTTATTTCATTATCAATTAAGCAGGTAAAAGGTCTGGAGTTGATTCTAGGTGTGAAATTTGCATTTGGAATAAGTTGCTGTTGACTCTCAATATGAGATCCAAAGAGCTGTCACTATCAGTGAAGCAAGCCATCATTAGGCTGAAAAATCAAAATAAACCCATCAGAGAGATAGCAAAAACATTAGGTGTGGCCAAATCAACTGTTTGGAACATTCTTAAAAAGAAAGAATGCACTGGAGAGCTAAGCAACACCAAATGACCTGGAAGACCACGGAAAACAAATGTGGTGGATGACAGAAGAATTATTTCCCTGGTGAAGAAAAATCCCTTCACGACAGTTGGCCAAATCAAGAACACTCTCCAGGAGGTAGGTGTATATGTGTCAAAGTCAACAATCAAGAGAAGACTTCACAAGAGTGAATATAGAGGGTTCACCACAAGATGTAAACCATTGGTGAGCCACTAAAACAGGAAGACCAGATTAGAGTTTGCCAAACAACATCTAAAAAAGCCATTACAGTTCTGGAACAACATCCTATGGACAGATGAGACAAAGATCAACTTGTACCAGAGTGATGGGAAGAGAAGAGAAGGAAAGGAACTGCTCATGATCCAAAACATACCACGTCATCAGTGAAGCATGGTGGTGGTAGTGTCATGGCGTGGGCATGTATGGCTGCCAATGGAACTGGTTCCCTTGTATTTATTGATGATGTGACTGCTGACAAAAGCAGCAGAATGAATTCTTAAGTGTTTCGGGCAATATTATATGCTCATATTCAGTCAAATGCTTCAGAACTCATTGGACGGCGCTTCACAGTGCAGATGAACAATGACCCGAAGCATACTGCAAAAGCAACCAAAGAGTTTTTTAAGGCTAAAAAGTGGAAAGTTATGCAATGGCCAAGTCAATCCCCGGACCCGAATCCGATTGAGCATGCGTTTCATTTGATGAAGACAAAACTGAAGGGAAAATGCCCCAAGAACAAGCAGGAAATTAAGACATTTGCAGTAGAGGCCTGGCAGAGCATCACCAGGGATGAAACCCAGCGTCTGGTGATGTCTATGCGTTCCAGACTTCAGGCTGTAATTGCCTGCAAAGGATTTGCAACAAAGTATTAAAAAGTGAAAGGATTGTTTAGTTTGTCCCATTACTTTTGGCCCCTTAAAAAGTGGGAGGCACATATAGAAACCATTGTAATTCCTACACCGTTCACCTGATTTGGATGTAATTACCCTCAAATTAAATCTGAAAGTCTGCAGTTAAAGCACATCTTGTTTGTTTCATTTCAAAGCCATTGTGGTGGTGAATAGAGGCCAAAATATAAGAATTCTGTCAATGTCCCAATATTTATGCACCTGACTGTATAAAGAGAGATAGAGATATATATATATATATATATATATATATATCTGCGTTACAATTACCCTGTACCAGGCTGTGAAGGGGCAACCCTTGTATCAGTCACCAGAAAAATAGAATGTTGTGCCTGAGGGGATACAGAGATTATCTGACTAGTGCCATTTTGCAAGAAGCTTGGAACATACTCAAGTTAAAGTGCTTGTTGAGGAGCTTTAAGGTTAGAAAACATTTTAGAATCACATTCATACATAACAGAATTGACGTCAACTAGAGATCCAGAAGAGACCAAATTAAGCTATCTAGATCTAGGATATTATCCATTGGTGAGAATACTCTGAAGAGTGGTATTGAATTGCAGTCCAAGAAATACCATTTGTTGGGATATAGTATGGTTTGACTTGTGCAAAGTTATTAGCCATCCATGTTACTTCAGATTCTGGGCTGCCATATGTAATTGGGTCTGGAGAAGGGATAGGATCCTATTTTAATTACCAAGTTGCTCAAATAGGGACCACTTCTTTCTAGAAGGGCAGTCACATGTCCATAAGCTTTGCAAAAACCAAAGAAAAAGAAGGAGATTTCTAGTGGAGACTTTTCACTGCAAATCAGAGTAGACTTTGATGTTCTTCAAAGTAGGGACATGAAGATACACATCGTTGATATCTATGGATAATCTATGTCACTTATTATTGATTTTAAATATTCAATCCTTACCAACAATAGATTGGAATATAATCATAACCCTGTCTATTCTATCAGAAGGTCTTAAGAAATATGGCACCCATGGCTTTTAATCTCTCTCCCACATATCAGAAGTACACCATCGTTTAGAGCACCTGGTTAAAAATAAGAGTTAACTCTTTCTTCGAGGTCCATAGGGTCCACAGGAACTACATTGAAGTATGTAGTTGGTGTAATCCATTGCACCAAACAGCTACAGCTTTGAAGCTCCCAGCATGCATAGGGCCTCTTCCCTATATACCCTGCCCCCAGCCACAGGCATTCAGTTTGCAAGCAAGCCTAAGGGCAAGAGACGGAAAGTGGAGAAGGAAGTACAATGTACACAAGAAACTCTCAAAAAATGAAGAGGGAATTGGTGACATAAAAAGAAAAGAACAGATCCTAACAGAGGCCAGGTGCGTCAGGGTGGGTGCCCTGTGGACCTCGAAGAAAGAGTTAACCAAAGTATGTTATACCATAACTCTTATTTTCTTCTTCAGTGTCCGTAGGGTCCACACGAACTACTTGGGGATGTCCTAAGCAGTTCCCTTAAGAATGAGGATGCTCCTGAGCAGAAAAGAGAATCTGCCGCCCAAAGGAAGCATCCTGGGAGGCAAAAGTATCAAATGCATAGAATTTGATGAAAGTGTGGACCGAAGACTAAGTCGCCCCCTTGTACAATTGTTCTGCAGAGGCGCCATGTTTAAACGCCCATGATGGTCCCACAGACAGAGAATAATGTGCTGTCACTGTGTTCACAACCAGGAGATCAGCCTGAGTATACACATGAAAAATAGTAATACGCAGCCACCGAGCCAGAGTCTGCTTGCTAGCAGGCCAGCCTCGCTTATGAAAGCCATATAACACAAAAAATGCATCTGATTTCCTGATGGAGCTGGTACGATCCACGTAGATACGAAGAGCTCGAACCACATCCAGTGAAGCTTCACCTATAGAAAGGCCTGAAGACTGAAAGGCTGGGACTACAATTTCCTCATTTACATGAAAACAGGATATGAACTTTGGAAGGTAACCCGCCCTTGTACGGAGGACAACTCTATTCTGGTGAAAAATCAAAAATGGAGAGCGACATGAAAGTGCTGCCAAATTAGAAACTCTGCAAGCTGAGGAGACAGCGAGGAGAGAAAGTGTCTTAGCTGTCTAGCATTTCAGGTGCACTGTGTCTAAGGGTTCAAAGGGGGGAGCCTGCAGCACCCTGAGAACTAAATATAAATCCCATGGTGCCACCGGAGGGACAAACGGAGGTTTCAGACGGAGAACACCCTGAAAAAAAATGTTCTAACCTCTGGCAGAGTGGCAATTCTGCTCTGGAACCAAACTGACAATGCAGAAACCTGAACTCTCAGGGTAGCCAGACGAAGACTTAAGTCTAGTCCAGCCTGTCGAAAAGCAATGACTCTGGAAACCCTGAAAACCTTAGGGTCATATTTTCTATGAGAACACCAATGAAAAAAATAATGCCAAATTATCCAATGATAGATGTGGGCCAAAGCGTGCTTCCTTTCCCTAAGCATCGTGTGGATCACGGAAGTAGAAAAACCTTTGCAAATCCGGCCGTAGAGGAAGTGGAAATGGACTGTCTATGGATAGACATGTCAGATATGTGAACCAAAGTCTCCTGGGCCAGGCAGGAGCTATTAGGATCATCCTCACGCCTTCTTACTTGAATTTTTGGACAACCCTTGGGAGGAGGGAGATCGGAGGAAACAGATATGCCAACCTGAAGTCCCACCTCACCACCAGATCGTCCACAAAGGCAGCTGAGGGGTCCCTTGTTCGGGACCCGTACCTGGGGACCTTGTGGTTGTGACGTGATGCCATGAAGTCTGCGTCCTGTAGTCCTCTTGTCCACCAGGCACTGAAAGATGTCCAGATGAAGAACTCATTCTCCGGTGTGTATGTCCTGATAACTTAGACATTCCGCATCCCAGTTGAGAATTCCTGGGATGAATATTGCCGAGATTGCTGGAAGATGGCATTCTACCCAAACCAGAATCTTCACCACTTCCCTCATAGCTTCCAGACTACGTGTGCCTTACTGATGGTTGATGTAGGCCACTGTGGTTGCGTTGTCAGACTGAATCTGGACAGGCCTGCTGTGAAGGTGTTCCTGCGCCAGAACGAGCGCCCTGTGCACTGCACGAAGCTCTAAAATATTTATGGTTAGGAGACTTTCCCGAGCTGTCCATCTTCCTTGAAAGGTGTGATGATCCTTCACCGCACCCCATCCTCACAAACTTGCATCTGTGGTAAGGAGCACCCAATCTGGGGTCCATAATGGGAGACCCTTGTCTAAAAGAGTCGTCTGCAGCAACCACGCAAGGGAGAGGAGAAATTCTGGTGAAATGCAGATCATTTGAAACTTTATCACATGATACTGACCATCTCAGAAGACAGAATCCATCGTTGCAGGATCCTGGAATGGAACTTGGCATAAGCCACCATGTCGAACGTGGATAACATGTAACCCAGTACCTGCATTGCCAAGTGAACTGACACTTTCTGATTGTGAAGCAGTTTGTGTAACCTTACTTGTAGGGCAGCAATCTTGTCCACTAGTAAAAGAATCCTTTGCCCCAGGGAATCTAGCAAGGCGCCCCCAAATGTACCATCTGCTGAGTTGGAGAAGGAAGACTTTTTCCAATTGATTATCCTACCGTGCTCTTGTAGACAGGCAGTGGTCATTTGGAGATAATGTTATAAAACCTCAGGAGATTGCGCCAATATCAGGAGGTCATCCAAGTATGGTAGTATCCTGACTATGAGGTGAGTCGCCAGTATCTTGGTTAACACCCGACAGGCTGTGGCCAGACCAAAGGGCAGAGCCTGAACTTGGTAATGTTGCTGACGAACAGCAAACCTCAGACACCCCTGGTGGATTAATGCAATACATCCTGTATGTCCAGGGAACCCTGAAAACCCCAGATTCTATTGCCAGCCTGATTAACCGCATGGTCTCCACACGAAACTCAGGCCACAGATAGAACCTGATAAGGGAGTTGTACCAACAACCTTCTGGTGATTGCACCCCTAATGCACTCTCCCTAAGGGCATGGGAAAAAAAAAAACATTGGTCATCCATGGAGTCTGCAAGAGTTTATCTAAAGTGTTGCAAGCTTACCCCATACGCTCAATGAGCTATTAAAATTGAGGTAATCCAGCCTAAATCACCTTGGTGTCTAAACACCAGATTTATTAGGCTCTAGGAGCTGGTACTTCATCTTCTATAATAAGACCTGCTAGAGAGGAACATCCACAGATGAATTACGCTCCTCCTCTCCGCCAGAAGGAGAAAACCTGTCTATCCTCTGCCCCCTCAGATGAGATGTCAGAACCTGAGAGCAGGGTGGACTGAAAGGATGGTGCAGTCAATTTATATGCTTCAACAGATGTCTTATTCGCCTGTAACCTCTAAAGATAGGTAGATGCTACAAAAAAAAAAAAAAGAATTCTAAACTGAGTGGACATAATTCTCCATCCAGGCAGGATGTATGGGAAGAAGAAACACAGCAGGCTGTAAATCCCTGGGTAATCCAAAATGGAAGGCAGTGTGGGGGCTGATGAGCGGTCCACTAACTACGTCAAAGCCCGAGACCAGAAGGACATACAAGGTGACCCCTTAGTGTACCCGCTAGGCTGTATTAGCGGGGCACCGTGCCCTGCCCGATTTCTGAAGTGCAGAACGCGCCCTGCCCTATTTCTGAAGGGCAGAATGCGCCCTACCCTCCAGCCCGGCGGCCCGCTGAGACAGCCTGCAGGTTCTGCCTCCACCCGCTGGTCGCTGTGTCCCGCGGGTGGTCAAAACAGCGGCAGCGGTCACAGCCGGTGAATGGAAACCCGGCATCCATTCACAGTGACTGCAGCGCTTGGGGGCTGCCCGGCATGTCCGTTAGATATTTGCAACAGGGCATTAAAATGAACTACCTAAACACACAAGTTTGGTAGGATCTACTAGTGTATAAATATATTTGCAAAAAGGCATTAAAATCAACTACCTAACAAATTTGGTAGGATCCACAATGCATATAAAACATTTGCCAGTGGGCACCATCACATTGGTAGGATATAAGTGCAATGCATACAAATATACTTACAAATAGGCACTGAAACACAAACAAAAAAAGTTGGTAGCATTCTAGTGCTATATACCTTGATCCTAAGAGAAAAGGTATACACAGAGAGACCAAATCTCCTCTCAGTAACCACTCCACTGCAGCTGAGCTTCTCCCACTAATTAAGAGAGGGGGATGGGCAGCTCAGACTTCACAAGTAAATGTGAAGTACGATTTAACCCCTACACACCTGGAATTTGAGGTTAAAAAAATGGAGCAATAGCAGTGAAAGTTACACAGCAGAATCCCTAGACTGCGCCTGATGGGATACTCTGCTACACAGTAACTGGTCTACTCGTCTCCCCATCTGTTAAGCAGGGGTAGATGTGACCATACTCTGCGCATGGGAGGCATATACATAGCAGAATGTAACCGATACGGGAACCCCATTGTGCAGGAGCTGGTATACTGCAGTGGTGAACCTATAACAGTGGTGAACCTATAACAGGTTGTACACACACATGCTGCATGAAATCCTGAGCCTACAGGCCTGCCAACCATGATTTACATGACGACAGCACAGAAGGCTCAGCCTCCTTTTCCCTCTTTGCCTTTAGACATAACAATGTATAATAGGTATAAGGTATAAATGCAATGTGACAGTCTTCACAAGTAAATGTGAAAAGACCATGAAAAACCCCACACACCTGTACAGAGGGATGAGGAGAAACAGTGAGATATACCTGACAGTTTAGAAATAAAAAGGCAGTATCAATACAGCAGCTAGCATTAAAGTCACAAAAAAAATGCACAGACAGATTCAAATGGGCTCTGAATCAACTGACCAAACCCCTGGAGGCTTAGTAGGATATAGGGCACTGTATACCTGAACCAAGGGAGAGGCGTACAGGGAGACTGACCCACACCTCTAAAACCTTTCAGCAGCACACCATAGTGTGGCTGGGCAAATACTATGCATGCTGGGAGCTTCAAAGCTGTAGCTGTTTGGTACAATGGAGAACTCCAACTACATACCCCAAGGTAGTTCCTGTGGACCCTGAAGAAGAAACCGTTTCTTCCTGATGGGAGGGGATACAGAGGGAGAACAGCCTATATCATTTGCACAGAATTCAAACTAGAGGTTTAATGCTTTTACTAGCAAACCAAGCTGACAACTAGTAAATAAACCCCCAAGTGCCTAACTCCTGGACCTCCCTTTATACCATTTATGGTTGCAGAAATCAGCAATTGTAACTTATATTAAGTAAAACTAAGGTACAGTAATAAAAAGTGCAGTACCGTAGGGAGGTACGTACGGTAATAAATTGCATTACATTAGAGGTAGGTACAGTAATAAATTGCAGTACATGCACAGTAGGTAGTACAGAGAAAAACCTAACACATAGATAAGATCAGAACGGACACACAGAAAACAATAATTCGATACTCAGTATAAGGAATAGAATAGAGAATGGTCCCAGCAACCAGTACCGATTGGTATGGAAGGGGACAATAACTATAACCCGGTGTGAGGTATAGGGGAGACAGAGAGGAAAGGATCACCTGTCAGCTAGGCAGGCTGCATATAATATGGCAGCTCAGCATCCCAGGAGGGGGGGGAGAGAGAGGCTTTGGCAGGCAGTGTGGAGCAAGGGAAGGGCCAAAGAGTGGCAGAGGAGACAATAGGGTAAGTGCTCCTACTGCTCTGGCAGACCCCAAGGACTTACCACCATGTGGGAAGCAATCGGGAAGCCGACTGCCTATATACCGGCTGCCGGCTTCCCGACTGTCTTATCCCGGGATGGGTGAAATGCCGGGCGTCTAGATATAGACGCCCGCATTTCCCCCGACGCCGGGAGACCGGCGCCCGGCATCACGATCGTAGTGATGCCGGGTGCCGCGAGCGGACAGCCGCGGGTTGGGGAGGGTTAGGTTTAGGGCTCCCGGGGGGACTTAGGGTTAGGCACCCCCCCGGGAGGGTTAGGGGGAGGGAGGGTGAGGGTTAGGCACCCCCGGGGGGGACTTGGGGTTAGGCACCCCCCCGGGGGACTTAGGTAGCGGGGAAGGGGGTGGTTAGGGTTAGGCACTTGGGGGGGAAGTTAGGGTTAGGCACCCCTAAGGAGGGTTAGGTTAGTGGATACTTACCTATCCACGATCGTGATTTCCAGCGCTGTCAGGCTTCCTCTGCGTCGCACTCTGCTCCTGTCGGGCTGCCGCAGACGGGAATCGAACCGCCGGCCGTGCGGCTGGCGGTATTTCATACCCATTCCCCACCATGTAATATAACTCCCCTGTTGCAAAGAAAATGTCCCTGGTGGTTCAGTGGAGGTACGGAGACAACCTGGCCCCCACTGCCAACGCTCTTCCTCATCAACAGTGACAGTCAATATGGTGCAGCTCCATGCAGAGCAGAGCGCCATGGTACCTGGTCCCTGGAGCTCCAGAAGCAGCTGGGGGGTCCTGCTGTTTGCTCTGGAGCCGACCAGGGGCACCAACCCAGTTGCCAGCGCTCTGGCGGCCAGAACAGGGAAGAGGTGGAGCAGCGGCGGGACACCGACCCACTACCTGCTCTGTAATTAATAAAAAATTTAATAAAAGAAAATTAAAAGAAAAAAATACAGGATGCATAGCAGCAACCGCAATAAAACGTGCTCCTTGGGCACCAAAAATAAAAACTTGGCTCTGTAGGCTGGGTATAGAGGAGGAGGAGCCTGTGCTGTCGGTAAAAGAAGATTAGCTGTTTGGTGCTAAGGACTCTTCTGTTCCCACTATATCCCAGGGTTCCCAGTGTCCACCATGGAGTAAAGAAATATTAGATATCAGTAGTAAATTGAAAAGAGATACTTGATTAACTTTACTCTTACAGGCAAAATTACTTCATGAACAATATTTCATTTATCATATATTATTTCATTCCAGAAGAGTATATTTTAAGAAAGTTGCTTCTATAACTAGCAAACAAAGATCAAACTTACATGTCATGCTCTGGAGAGGGAGGTGTCCTTATTAGTCTTGGTCTTCCTCTAGGCTTAGGAACTTTGACGTCTGTGGAATCTAAGGGTTAGACAAGTCTAAATAATTAGTTTACACTACCAAATGTTTTGGGGAAAAAAAAACAAAAAAAAAACAATCAAGTTGAACCTTCATTCAAAATGGAGGGTGGGGGGGGGAAAGTAAATTAGCCAAGGTCTTTACCAAGAGGCTTCAGCTCCCAGGCAAAATGCCCAGGACTATTCAATTAGCTATTCGTTTAGCACAGAGGCAGCACTTAAAGCTGCCTTTATGAAAAACTACCAATTTCCACACATCAATTTCTATTCTTGTCTCTTAACAGGAATAGTATTTTAGGATTCCTTGTTCATATAACATACACATCAATCTCATATGGTGGTACACGGATAACTACAACATTGCCAATTCTGAAAGAAATCTAATACTGATTTAAAGTTTTTCTTTAAAGGTTTTTGGGCTGCACAAAAATAAACAAAAAGATTAAAACAAATAGAATGTCAGCATTAAACTCTCTTCTTTCTGAGTATGGCAATGTCAGAACCCAGGGATCTAACCAGGAAAGTTCCAATGGGTATTGTGACTCTGAGGATGCCGTTTTAAATATTAAACACTATATACCATGCAAAAGTACATTTTCTTGTCTGACATTTCATTTATTTTACATTTCCTGATGCCACAATTCAATTATATTCTAATATATTGTTTTTACGTGCTCTACTATATGGTATCTATTTTCTTTTGGAACTGACAATTTGTTCCTACATAGAAAGTCCACTTTCTGGTTTTCTACCCCAAGAATAGAGAACTCACTGGAATGCCAGGTTATGCCCAGTGCATGGGCCCATTTACTTTCTTTTCCCAAAACGGCTCTTGTTACATCCCTGGTGATTGACTGATGCCACTGCTGTGGTATTGGCAAATTAGATTTTTATTGGTTTTCTCCTTATAAGTGGTTGAGCTTGACAAGTGTTTATGACTACTCTTTTTTTCAAAAACACTGATTGGTAACGTTGACTCTCATCAGGACCATAACCACTGTAGACTGCAATGAAAGGTCATCACTCACATCCCTGTAGACTGGCATCCTTTATTATGATTTTCCAGCATCAATAATGTGAAAGGACAAACTGTGTTGAGGTTGTCATTCCAGTCATTAAAGGAGCCATACACTTAAGGTGCGTACACACTGGGCGATATTACTGAGCGACTGCACGATTACGACATCGTAATCGTGCAATCGCTCAATAATCGAGCACAAATCGTGCACTTTTATGTCAGAAGCGACCAGCGATGCGCACTCCCGCTGGTAGTTTCCGACATTGTCCATCGCCTGAACATGCAGCACAATCTGCTGATAACGACAGATTGGCATGTTCAGGAATGATGGACAGTGCCTGCACTGAACGACTGATCGTTCAGTGCAGACACTACAGGGGATCAGGAACGACAGTACGATTACAATGTTGTAATCGTACTGTCTTTCCTGATCGCCTAGTGTGTACGCACCTTTAGCCTTGAGGAAAACAAAGAATTGACAGGATAGGTGATGAATACATTAGTTCCATTTTGATAGTAACTGGAACTCCCTTAAGGTTAACTGAGCAAACTGTACAACCTCGAAGGTTAACACAATTTTTTCCTAGGAATCTCATGGCTACACAGGCAGAAATTAATCTAAGAACTAATAGAGACCTGACTAGTTTCTGTAAGGAGAGAATCTTGTACACCGGTAGAATACTTTCTGCTGTACTTTGTCGACAACAAACCCTAAGGAAATCATCCGCTAAAGAGGAATAAAATAAAAAAACAGACCAGCGCTACATTCAAAAAAATACTTGTTTAAAAAGTGTAACCATATTTAATGTTATTGTAAAACAAAAAAATCTAGACATGTCGAATGTAAAAAATAAATGCATACATAAAATTTTAAAAACACTTTAGAACTCAGAAACCCTCCAAAGGGTATTAGTAAAAGTCAATAGTCTTAGGGGGGTATCCAATTAGGCTGCGAAAACTCGGTGACGTCATTTTCGTCTATTTTCATTATCCCCGTATTCAATTTCAAAGACTTTTCGCACGGATAACTTTTCACCATGTTTTACATGGCGAAAAAAAGTGCAGAATTGGGGTTTAGGGGTGCAGGCTTAAAAAAAATATCCTGCACCCCTGGGAATGACATTTCAAAATAAACTTTCAAAAAGTTTTTTTTTAAGAAAAATAGGGACACGCTAAAAAAATTAATTAAAAATTTGGGGTGAAGAAAAGAAAGAAAAAAAAAAAAAAAAAGAGAAAACAGTGTTTAAAAATAGGGACATAGGTTCGGGGGTGTTCTACAAGTATGCGGCAGGTGTTTTCTAGAATAGGGTATTAGCGACAGGTGCATTTTTGCAGAATTTAAAAAAAAATAACTTTAGGGACTTAAAAATATGCTAGTACCCATTTTCATGTACCCCAAATTTGGTGGGACCACTTAAAAAAAAACAAAAAACCTAAGTGCTCTTATGCATCACTTGTTCTAATGTCGGGAAAAAACACCTGCCGCGGCTATTTACAAATGCACAACACATTCTGCATAAAGGGGGTACCCAGAGTGAACCCCCATGTCTGAACATCTTTAGGGGGGTCCTAGAAACAAAACCCGAAAATTCCCAAATTTTTTGCGATACTTACCTTTCCGCAGACTCCCATTTTCACTGCTTCCTAATTGAATACGGGGATAAAGCGGGCGCACGCACGATACTTTATCCCAGGAAAAGCTCCGATGTGGAACGAAAAGTCCAGCACAGACTTTTCACTCCCAAATTGAATACGGGCCTTAGATGGAATCTAATGTAATAAACCTGAACCAGTTAAATACATAGATCACAGTGATCAGATATATAAAAACTGCATAATCTCACCGATACTGTTGTTTACTTTGAAGTCCACTTAGTGGTGAGCTGGAGATCTACATTAATTCACCAAGTGACATCATGGTGAACTCGTGACTGGGAATAATAACATTTAAGCCACAATGGGGGAGGTGTATTATAGCAGCACACATCGTGCTGCTATAGCTCTTCCTGCTTCGCATCTCTACCGAGGCAGAGCAGGAAGCAGTACCGATGAGATGTATTAACATATCACCTACCGGAGTGATGAAAGCCTCCCCGATCCCAGCCAGAGCACACAGCGCATCAGTGACGTACAATGAGGTCAATCGCTGGGGAGGCACACATAAAGATGTGTCTGAGTGCTGGGAGCCTGTATCACTCCCTACTCACTGTAACTCAAATCCCCTTCGCCCCCACAGTCAGAGGCATGTCTCTATTAGCTCTCTCTTTGTGCAGCTTACTACCCGTGGTGTGGCCCCACCCCCAGGCTGAGCTGTAGCTGCCTCAAAGCTGGTGAGTGTTAACTATAAAAATTATTACAATAAACAAAGACGTTTAGAAGTTAATATTTTCTTTGTATTATTCTAATGATTTTTATATCAAATCTCAGGATTATGACAGGGTAGGCTCTGCTTCCCCTGACTACACGTCCCTGCAACGCATCAGCCTTGTGTTGATATGCTGTGTTTCCCTTCCCAGCTGGCACTAATGGGCATGCGCGAGGGCTCAGAGCACACTGCAGCACGGCAGCCTCCGCAGCAGGGACAGTGCTGTCCCTGCTGTGGTGATAGAGCAACGACAGCTGCCGAAATCGATAGCTGCAGCCACTGACCGTTCATAAATTGGGTGGCACATCCGCACCTGTTGCTCAGACTGGATCTGTGTTGCACCATGCAATAGCGGTTTGCATCTCAATCACTCTTAATGCCGGAGTCGCCAAGCAGTAGTGGTTCGCGTGTCTTACAGAATAAATTATCCCCTGTCGAGGCCTGTTTCTTTGACTTGTCTATGGCAGTGGGTCTCAACTCCAACCCTCAAGTACCCCCAACAGTTCATGTTTTGAGGATTTCACTCTGTGGAAGCAGGTGGGAAAATTACTGACCCAGCAAAATAGATCAACTCCACAGTGCATGATTAAGGACTTCCACAAGATATGACCTACTGGGGGTATTTGAAGACTAGAGTTAAGAACCCCTGGTGTATGGGAAGACCTGTAGTAAAGAAAAAAATAAATATCTGACAGTTTTCAGACAATATTGAATGTAGCCCAGATACTGTACAATATGCCTCTCAACCAGGTGTCTGATGTGGAACTTAACCATTTGTCGCTGCAGAGAAGACGACACAAGATCACAGGTGGGCAAAGTACTTATTATGCTAATTGTTTCTAGGAAGATTGTGTAGTTAGTCTTTTATTTGACCACACCTGTTTTCCCTTTTGCTTTCCTAAACAGGAGTATTGCACTGTTTAATAAACCCTTTTTGCTTTTCCAGAAAATCAAAACCTAGGACCTTTCAATTTAACAGCATTAACAGGGAGAAAATAACTCCTTCTCACTGTGACCTAACTACAATTCTTTCTAGTTCAGGAACTAGAGGACATTACCAAGAAAATGGAAGATATTCATATTCTTGGATTATCGATCGGCCAACTAAAGTCAATAATTATAACCTTAGTCTGCAAAAGCGTAGGACTTCAGCAAGCTTTAACCCAGATCAAAGGTTTCTAAACTTTAGATTAACTTCACTCTATTCAAATTGTCTTAATAAGGTGGCACTTAGTAAAGGAATAGCAAGGCTGTCAAAAATGACAGCCAATTCCCATTTTAACATTTATTTACATAGCACCAGCACATTCCATTGCGCTTTACAGCTGGGAATACAATAATGAAACAAGACAGGGTATTACTAGAGAGAAAAGTAAAAGCCCAGCTCGCAAGCTTACAATCTATAATGAAATAGGAATTTGACACAAAAGTTTTAGTGCTACATATTGCATACTGATCCAGCCAGACAACACTGTTGGCTGCAGTTTTAGACTGGAGTCAGAAGGTTATTTGTGTATGGAAAGAACACATGTGAATTTTGTTTGAACTATGTAGAACATAGGTTCTCAAACTCGGTCCTCAAGACCCCAAACAGTGCATGTTTTGCAGGTCTCCTCACATCAACACAAGTGAGATAATTAGCTCCACCTGTGGATCTTTTAAAATGTGTCAGTGAGTAATGAATACACCTGTGCCCAGCTAGGTGACCTGCAAAACGTGAACTGTGTGGGGTCCTGAGGACCGAGTTTGAGAACCACTGATGTAGAAGATAGGAAATTAGGTATCTTAAGGAGGCTAAGTGGGTGGTTTAAAATTTGTTACACTTGCTTGAAGAGGTGTTTCCAGGGAACACTTTGAAGCTTTGTTGTTCAAGGAATGGCATTCCACACGGTGGATGCAGTCTGGAAAAAGTCCTGTATCTGGGGATGGGAGCAATTAATGAGTGAGAATGAGAGACTCAAATCTTGCACAGAGCGAAGGGATTGAGTTGGCACATACTTTGTCAAACAGATGCATGTTGGTGTAATCTTGTTTAAGGCCTTGACTGTTAGAAGTATTTTTTTATTAGATTTAAGGTGCGTACACACTGGGCGATATTTTGGACGATTGAACGATAACGATATTGTTGTCCAAAATATCGTTAATTTTTTGCGCAAAAACAATTAACGGGCAACGACCAGTGATGCGCGCTCTCGGTGGTCGTTTGTCATTCATCGACCGAACATGCAGGCCAGCCCAACGATATTGTCATGCTGTTGCATGTTCAGGAATGAGGGAGAGAGCCCGGCACTGAACGATATTGTTCAGTGTTTGTGCTCAGTGTCGTTAACGACACTGAGCACACCCCTGCCAGGGACACACTAGACAATGTCGCTCATGGAGCAAATCGTCTAGTGTGTACGCACCTTTAGTAAAATACATGCAGTCAATGTAAGGACTGACAAGAGCAGCAGAAGAATGTTTTGTGAGGAAGATCATAGATTCAAAATAGATTCCAGGGGTGAAAGTCTGCTATGGAGAAGACCAGTAAGGACACTACTACAGTAGTCAATGCAATAATAAATGCATGAATGAAAGTATTTGCAGTGTCTTGGGTGAGATAGGTATGTATTTTGGAAATATTTTAGATTTACACAACATAATTTGAAGACAGACTAATGGTGCATACACATGGTACGATCTGTACCACCAACTTGAAAGATATTTTTCAGTGAAGTCATCCTGCCACATCTTTGAACAGGCAAAGTTGACGATATCCACCAAGTTGGCCTGCATGCATGGACGATGAAAGATATCTTTTTTGTCCATGTGGGAACGAGCATCGTTGGTCGTTGTCAGGTTGGTGACTGCAAAAGTGAACGATAACGATATGAACGATATAGTTATCGTTCATGAAAGTTGTACCGTGTGTACACACCATAAGTGTCTATCAGAAACTTTGTTGTGTTAGGCACTAGCGCTACAGTCTTTCCCCCTTGTGTGTCGGGAGCCGCTGGACACATAAGTTGTCCAGACTTGTGAATATTAGATGAAATGGAAAAAGGGGTGGTGTCCAGCGCTAACCTGAAAACTAAAATTCTTTATGAAATATAATATGATGTTGCATGTGCTCAACGCATTTATGAATTTTAAAACATATTTATTAATAGATGTTATATCCTGAGTAATTGCAGGTATAATTGGAAATAAATTAAAAATGCGGTATTGATGAACAAATGTTCCTGAATGTCGGGCTCTTATTAGGTGAGGTCAGATGGCTCCTTTAGGGTGCCTCTTTCCGTAGGGTAGAGCTATGCCTATGTATCCCTTTGGCCCAATGCTCTAAAATTATTGGGCTAGCAGCAATGGCTCAGTTCAATCTAATGGCCTTGTTGCACCCTGGTTGCAGGTAACGTAAGTGTAGTCCTTTAGGGTGTCAATTTCCGTATAGCAATATAGCCTACTTCTCCCTTTTAACACTAAGAGAGGTGGTATAGAAACAGAAGAGCAAATGATTTATGACTGAGTCTTGTAATACTCTAAAGGTGCGTACACACAGAGCGATAAAAGTGAACGATATGAACGATAACGATTTGTCAGCAGAGAGTTAAAGTAATAGAGGAGAGCTTGCATGATATGAGAGTGGGAATGGAGTTTTAAAAGGGATCAGAAACGGGGCATTGTCTAGAGAATAAAAGATCAAGGCAGTGGCCATCCTGAATAGTAGAAGAGTCTGTCCATTTGAAGAAGCGGAGATAGAGGATGTTAGAAAGACTAGTTTAGAGGCACAAGGAGAATGTGGATTATCAATAGTGATATTGAAAATCACCCATACTGACATTGAGGATGTCATAGAATAAGAAATAAGTGAACCAGGCAGAGAAATATTCAAGAAATTCTTGGGTGTACTCCAGTGGCAATGAAAAGTAACACGGAGAAAAGGAGGATTACCTTGTTAAATCCTTTTCTTCGACTCCATAGGGAGGACAGGGATCACTCTGGGGTATAGCCTGGAGAGGAGATTCTGGGCACCAAACAGTTACTCATTTTCTTCACAGCAGCATCCAGGCTCCAGCTCTGCTATACCCAGCCCCATCCACAGGCCAGCCAGTTAGCAAAGAGCGGGGAGAAGAGGGAGAGGCAAAACCAGCACACACCCAGAACAAAGTCAGAGAAAGGTGCGCCAAGAACCAGCATCAGAGAAAATAAATCTCGCAAGCCATGTCAGGGTGGGCGCCCTGTGCCCCCTATGGAGTCGAAGAAAAGTATTTAACAAGGCAAGACCATAAAACCTATTTTCTTCTTCCTCCACTAGGGGGCACAGGGATCACTCTGGAACATCCTAAAGCTGTACCCAGATGGGAGGAGATGCTCCTGGGCTGCATGGAGAACTCCATTGCCCAAAGGCTGTGTCCGAAGATGCAAAGGTGACAAGCTGCATTGAAACAAAGTGTGGCATAAAACTGTGTGGCAGCTGTACCGTAGAAATGCCACTTCGAGCCACCCAAGGTCAACTGACCATGGTTGAAGAGCAGTCACAACAGGGGCAGGAGACAAGCGGGGCCAGCAGGATAATCTTTTCAGAAACCTGGAAGCCCAGTTTGTGAAAATCCTACCGGACCATAAAAGAAACTGGTCTCCGGCTCTGTCCCATGATAAAAATACTGGAGAGCCACTATGCATAGAGGCGTCCTCCGGCGAAAAATTTGGAACGCGGGAAGCCGGAACCACGATTACAGGTAGGAGGGGAACCGAGACACAACCCTGGGTAGGTACCAAGCGAGATCGCTCCGATCCAAGTAAAAGATCAGAGAGGGGTAGCGACAAAACAAGGCGCTCCAAACAGACGCCCACTGCGCCAAGCGATGGCAAGTAGGAAAAAGCTATCCAGAAAGACCAATGACTGAGCGATGTGCTCCGCAATCAATAAGGGAGCTTTCTGAAGGGACCAAGGAACCTAGGGAGGTTCGATGGAGCCACCTGGCAAGAGCAAATGGTGGCTGCACTTAGAGGATGCCCTGAAATAAAACACCCAAACCTCTGGTAGGAGTGGAAGCAGTCGGAGGAGATCTGACAGGTCTGAGACATGTATCTCCAGAATGAGGGGCGCAGGCCCAGGCCTAGAACAATTTGCAGAAAATAGAGGACTCATAATAGCTGGAAAAAGCATCATAATGTCATAATGTAGAGCCTACTCATCCGAGTGAACGACCTGGCAACCTAGGAGTCCGCTGCTCCAGGAGAACTGCGGGAAGGAAGGCTGCCTATAGAGTTTTAAGAGGACATTCCTCCCAACTAGGGGAGCGGCCGACCATCTTAAATGGAACCGCAACTGAGAGCGCCACCCTGATGGCTTATGTGAGCAACGGGTGTTACGCTGACAGACCAGACCATGACCGGACGATGCTGGAGGAGTGATAGAACCAGATAGAGCGCTCTGAAGACTACCCAGAGTAGCAGACTGAAGATCGGTAACAGGTTCCCCTGAGCCATTCACCAATCCTAAAAGTCTAATGACAGTTTACTGCCCTCCACCAGCGAAGCTGTGCATCGGTACTGAGAAGGACCCCTGTCCTGGATCCCAAATGGAGCACCTTTAGCTGCCACAAAATAGGAACAATAGCTTGTCATAAAAAGCAGACAGGATCTATGTCATAAGGCCCAAATGTCCCTGTATAGAGGCAGGGAAAGAAACTGAGCAATCTGCAGCCTCTCCACCCCTGAAGGGCTAGACTAGAGAGCTCAAGATCTGCCTGCAAGAGTGTAATAACACTTGGTAGAGTTGCCAGAACAGATGGAACGGCAATCGAAAGACCCTAAGTCTAACAGCAGTGAGGAATACCCGCCGTACCCTGGAATGCAGCAAAGCTCTCCCCCAAGGAGAAATGCTTCCAAGTAATTATTCATCCGTGGGTCCAGTGACTGAGCCCAGATGAGCAGATCAAGAATAGCAGCCATGACTGTCCTGATCCTCATGAAAACACAAGGGGCTGTGGACCTTCCCTAACGGCGATACCGGAAACTGGAAGTTATTGTCCCGTACAATCTACCCGAGGAAGTACTGGTGACTGACTCGGATGGCAATGACCTACTAACAAACTGGGTAGTAGCCCGTCTGTCCCACAAGAGAGAATAACTTGTACTCAAACGAAGACCGTGCTGTAGGGCATCTGCCCGGCAGCCCCCAAACCTAGCTACCAAAGCAAAAGCGAGGGACATGCACTAGAATATATATCATTCTGGGGAACCAATCCAGCTGCCCAGAATCGCAGATCTAACAAGTCGGGCAAAGAGCAACAACCGGAAATTCCCTGACCTGATGCTGGTAGCGGATAAACTAAAGCAACGTGCTTAGATATCCAGAAGTCTCCGGTAGGAGGTGCTAAAAGGAAAGTTATGGTAAAAATTACCTGTTACCTCACTTTCTTCGAAGTCTATAGGGTCCACAGGGAGACAATGGAGTGTAGGTGGAACTTGGTGGACCAGACACCAACAGCAAAGCTTTTCAATCAGAGGATGCTGCGGTCCTTCCCCCTATATCCTGCCCACAGTCTGAGGGCAACTCAGTTCTGTTAACAAGCCCAAAGCAAGAGCAGGATAGGAGAGAAGAAAGACTGGTACACTGAAAAATCACACTCTCACACAGAAAAGGAAACAAGTGACCAAGAGAAGAAACCCATAGAAGCCAGGTGAGTCAGGGCGGGTGCCCTGTGGACCCTATGGACTTTGATGAAAGTTAACAAGAGTAAGTTTTACCATAACTGTCCTTTTCTTCTTCAGGGTCCATAGGGCTCCCCAGGGAGACAATGGGGGTGTCCCAAAGCAGTTGTTCAAGGGCGGGTATGCTCTTGAGCTTAGAGGAGAACCCTGCGCCCGAAGGAAGCATCCTGAGAGGAAAACGTATCAAAGGCATAGAAGCTAAGAAAGATGTGGACCGAAGACCACGTAGCCATCTTGCATAGTGTTCAGCACACTGGGCTGCCCATGATGGACCCACAGAGCGAGTAGAATAAGCAGACACTGCAGCTGGCACAGGAAGGCCAGCTTGCGCGTAAAACTATGAGATAGTCATGCGAATCCATCTGCCCAGAGTCTGTTTGTTAGCTGGCCATCCCTGCTTGTGGAATCCATAGAAGATGAAGAGGGAGTCTGATGGAATTAGAGCGGTCCACGTAGATCTTTAGAGCACGGACCACATCCAAAGAGGCCTCACCTGCCGAGAGGTTTGGTGATTGAAAGGCTGGAACCACAATTTGGTCTTTAATGTGGAAACGAGAAACCACCTTGGGAAGGAAGCCCGGGCGTGTTCCAAGAACAGCCCTGTCTTGATGAAAGATTAAAAAGGGGAAGCGACATGAAAGCTCCCCTAAATCAGATACCCTATGGGCAGATGCTATAGCCAAGAGAAACAAGAGTCTTCGCAGTGAGTCACTTGATAAGGGTTTGAATGAAGAAAGGCAAGCATTCGAGAAACCTTACAAACTTGAGGGTCATAGTTTCTAGAGGCACACCACTGGGAAATATGTATGCCATACCCAGTAATAAATCTTGTCAGAAGCCGGTTTAAGAGCTCTGATCATGGATAATGTCAGGGGATGAGGCATGGGGAAATCGTCGCACAGACAAGATATATAAATCTAGTACCAGTTAGTCTATGACCACTATTCCTATTGCATAGTTTATCTAAAATGGAAAAAATAATTTACTGAGGTAGTGTTGGTGCTCACTAGAGTTAGAATCGCTGATGAGAAAAAACAAGAAGAGGAAAGAACTGTGTTGTGAGCACTCTTTGCATTAGAAAAATGAAAATAATTTAAAAAACGTAGCCTTTAATATTAACTTAAATTCCTTATGACACCAAACAAACATACCAACATATACACAGAGGGCACTGATAACGTAAATTCGAAAACTAAATGCTTAGAGGTATGAGGCATAAGTACCATCTAAGCCATAATTAAAGGGGGCGAAATTAGGTGACATCAATTTCATATCTCATGCTTCAAAAGCATCATAAGCTGTGTGCCCAGTTTGTATATTCAATATTGCACATAAAATAATTAGATTACTTGTAAAAGAGAATTATTAGGATGATCAGGGAGACAGAACTGCTACTCTCACCTCTACTACACCTCACTTGGCCAAATTGCCATATATGAAGGGTGAGAGATTTGATCAAGAGCAGTTTACCCTTTGAAACAACAGAGTGAGTGGCATGTTACTCAGGTTTTCGTATCTGCTTTTGGATGTCTATTACGCATTGGACATCCAATGAGAGTATTACTCACCTGAGATAGTTGCCACTCAATTAGAGATATAGAATAGTGCTTAGACTATATAAAATTCAGAATGACCCCTTGGTCCTGAAGTCCCAATCTCCATATGAGGGGGCACACAAGTATAACAATGTTTCAGGGATGTTGCATTTGATAGCAGCTGTCTTTATATGATAACAAATGGTTTTATAAACCACATGTGCCGATTGTGGCATCCAATCTATTCGCAAGTGCACACCATGTCACAACAGCTTCATTTTTTCAGCAAGAAATACCCAAGCTCTGATCATGGTCTGAACCAGAGCGCTAGAAAATCCCTTAGACCTTAGGAGGGATGTCTCAAGAGCCAAGCTGATACAGACAGATGGGCCAGGTCCGGATGTAGACAGGGGCCCTTAAACAACAGGTCTGGACGTAGAGGAAGTTGAAGAGGAACGTCTATGGCGACTTTGAAGGTCGGACTACCAATGGCTTCTGGGCCAAGCCAGAGCTACCTACAGGACGGTTCCCACTTCCTGTTTGAATTTCCGAAGAACTCAAGGAAGGGATATTGGAGGGAAGAGGTATGCCAAATGGAAGGTCCACTTCACAGATAAGGAGTTCATGAAGGCTGCGTTGGGGTCCCTTGTCCTGGCTCCATACACTGGAAGTTTGTGGTTGTGTCTTGAGGCCATGAGTTCCAAGTCTGGTAGACCCAATTTTTCCACCAGAAGCTGAAAGACTTCTGGATGTAGAGACCCCTCTACTGCATGCACGTTGTGACGGCTGAGGAAATCCGCCTCCCAATTGAGAATCCTGGGATGAGCACTGCGGGGGTGGCGTTAGGCCCATGTGAGAATGCAGGACACTTCTGCCATTGCTGCCCGACTTCGAGTGCCTCCTTGGTGTTTGACTTGAGGTAAGCCACTGCCGTGGCGTTGTCGGACTGTACTTGTACTGGCCTGCTCTGAAGAATATACTGAGCCAGAGTGAGAGCTCTGTAAATGGCTCGGAGTTCTAGGACCTTGATTGGTAAGACCGCCTCGGCTGGAGTCCAGCAGCCCCGTAAGGAGTGCTGGCTGGTCACTGCGCCCCACCCGCGGCGGCTTGCGGCAGTGCTTAGATGTACCCAGTCCACGATCCAAAAGGTGCGTCCCTTGTTCAAGTGGGATGTTTGTAGCCACCAGGCTACGGACAGGCAAACCTCCTGGGAGAGGCTCTTCATCTGGGATCTGTGCAGATGAGGCAGCCCGTTCCACCTGGAGAGGATCAGGTGTTTCAGGGGCCTGGAGTGAAACTGAGCGAACTTCACCATGTCGAAGGTGGACACCATGGATCCCAGGGCCTGCGTTGCAGAGTGCATTGACACTTGGCGACTGTAGTAGTCTGTGCACCAGGTGCTGTAATACCAAGATTTTTTCTGTCGTTTGGAAGATTCTCTGAACCTGAGAGTCCAGGAGGGCTTCCAGATGTACCATTCTTTGAGAAGGTGTCAAGGTAGACTTTTTACAGTTGATCAGCCAACCATGCATTTGTAGAAAAGCAATGATAATCTGTAGATGGCGGTGAAGAATTCCTGGGGAGCTGGCCAACAGCAAGAGATAGTCTAAATATGGGAGCAGTCTAATCCCTTGACTACGACGATAGGCCGCCATAACTGTCATGATCTTGGTAAAGACCCAAGGAGCCGTTGAAAGGCCAAAAGGCAGAGCCTGAAATTAGTAATGTTGCTGTAGTATAGCAAATCGGAGATATTGTTGATGAGAAGGCGCTATAGGTACATGTAGGTAAGCGCCCTGAATGTCCAGAGAGGAGGATTTCCATACGAAACCTAGGCACCCTGATAAACTTGTTCAGAGACTTCAGGTTGAGGATAGGCTGATGAGACCCGTTGGCTTCTGAACTAAGAAAAGGGTAGAATAGCAGCCCTTCCCTCATTGACAGCAGTAAGGACTGAAAAGCCTTTTGGAACAACAGTGCCTTGTGTCGGGCCGATTGAGTGCCTGTGCAAAATAACTGCTGGGGGGGGGTCGCCTCAGGAAGGATAGGGCATATCCGTGGGAGACCCCTTCTCTTACCCAGGCATTTGATGTGGTCTAACGCCAGAACTGGGCAAACTGAAGAAGCTGGCCTCCCAGCCAGGGAGCCCCCATGGAGAGGGCCTGCCCAGTCAGGCTGAAGGCTTGTCCTCAGATTTGGTAGGTGGACGTCTAGTAGCCCAGCTCTGTTTGGTCCTAGGTTTGGAAGCCTTAGTTGATGCCTCGACAAGGATGACCTTTAGCTTTTCCTTGAGGACGAAAGTAAACCGAAAGGATGACATCAGAGGCTTCGCAAGAACACAGTCTTGGAAGCTGCCAAGGAAGTCACAATTTTGTCCAAATTCTGGGCCAAACAGGATATCCCCTGAATAAGGCAGAGACTCCAAAGCCTTTTTAGGAGAGCTGTATCCATAGCTGCTTCACCCAAATAGGAGGCTGCATCTCTAATGTGAGATATGTAGGACAGCTGTTCCCTCGAAGAATCAGAGGGAACTGTCTCTTCTAGGGCCTCTGCCCAACTCTGTGGCCTTAGCCACCCAGGCCGTATCCCTAGCAGGACGAGTAATAGCTCCTGTAAGAGAGTATATCAGGATTTTGGTACTTACCAATAAATCCCTTTCTCCGATTCCACAGGGGACACTAGAGCCTCAGTACAGTGGGGTATAGAAGTGGGTTAACTGGAAGCTGGCACCTTTAAAAAATTTGAATGGAAGCTAGCTCCTCCCCCTCTATACCCCCCCCTACAGGTCAGTCTAAATAAACTGTGCCCGAGGGGAGCTGGAAAGTAGGGAGAAAGGAGACAAAAAGCTACAGCATTCATGTACAAAGAAATAACAGTGTTCTAAAAGAAAAAAAAAATATTCCAAGCAGACTCTGGAAACAAACAACAAACGTCTGAAACAGGAAAACAGTACCGATTGCAGGTAGAACAGCGCAGGGTCGACGTCCAGTGTCCTCTGTGGAATCGGAGAAAGGGATTTATCGGTAACTACCAGAATCCTGATTTCTCCTTCATCCACTAGGGGACACTGGAGCCTCAGTACAGTGGGGATGTTCCAGAGCTCACATCCCGGGTGGGAGAGCGCTGAGATCCCTGCAAAACTGCATGGCCAAACTCCGAAGCAGAGGCTGCAAAAGTATCAAAACGGTAGAACTTTAAAAAGGTATGCCTGCCTGACCAAGTCGCCGCACAACAAAGTTGATTTAAGGAAACTCCACGAGCAGCCGCCCATGAAGGACCTACCGAGCGTGTTGAATGCGCTGTAATGGAAGTAGGTGGTTGTCTGGAAACCGCCAAATAAGCCTGTCTGATAGTCAGACGAATACATCTAGAGATGGTCTGCTTTGAAGCCGGCCAGCCTGGACGCGCCAGATTAAACCGAACAAACAAAGCATCAGACTTTCGTAGAGGAGCAGTTCTGTCAACATAAATCCGGAGCGCTCTGACAGCATCCAAGGATTTAGAGGCTGGAGACTCATCTGTAAACACAGGGACCACAATTGGTTGGTTTATATGAAAAGCAGATACTACTTTTGGAAGGAAAGACTAATGAGTGCTCAACTCCACCCTATCCTCATGGAAAATGAGATAAGGAGGACGACATGATAAAGCACGGAGTTCAGACAGACACCTCGCAGAGGCAAGCGACAAAAGAAGAACCACCTTCCAAGTTAAATACTTTTTCTCCACCCTCTGCAACGGCTCAAAGGTGTCAGACTGGAGAAAAGACAGTATCAAATCCAAGTTAAATGGTGCCGTTGGAGGCACAAAAGGAGGCTGAATTCTGACCACTCTTTGGAAAAAGGTCTGGATATCCGGCAATAAGGCCAATTTCCGCTGAAAGAAAATGGACAGGGCGTATAACTGTACCTTTAATGAACCAAGACGAAGGTCTGCTGTTAACCCAGCCTGAAGGAAAAGAAGGCGGCGTGATACCTTAAATACTGACTGAGGCGAATTGTGTTGCTCACACCAAGCTACGTACGTCTTCCATATACGATAATAATGTTGAGACGTAACCTCCTTTCCGAGCCCGAATGATGGTAGGAATCACACTTGGTGGGATACCCTTGTTCCTGAGGACGGCCCTTTCAGTAGCCATGCCGTCAAACGAAGCAGTCTTAAGTCTTGATAAATAAACGGCCCCTGAAGAAGTCTTCTTGTAGAGGAAGAGGCCACGTTTCGTCTATCAACAGACTCTGTATATGCGAGTACCATGCTCGTCTGGGCCAATCTGGCGCTAGTAGTAGCACCTTGACATTTTCTCGCTTGATTCTTTGAAGCAATCGGGGGATGAGTGGGAAAGGAGGGAACAGGTATTGAAATGGCCATGAAGTTGTCAGTGCATCCACCGCTGCTGCCTGCGGGTCCCTCGTTCGGGAGCAGTAAAATCGGTAATTGGTGGTTCAACCTCGACGCCATGAGGTCGGCCCCACCTCAGAGTCAGTTGGTGAAAAACTTGTGGATTGAGGGACCATTCCCCCGGATGAAGAAATCGCCACTGCAAATTCCTCAGTCCAAAGCAGAATTCTGCTGACCTCCTTCATGGTGGCTCGGCTTTTGGTGCCGCCCTGTTTATGTACGCCACCGCTGTTGCATCGTCTGACTGTACTCTTACTGCCTGACCCTGCAACAGAGGATGCTCCAGCTGGAGTGCTAAAAATAAGGGCAGTGTTTTATGAATAGTTATAGGCAATCCTGTCTCCCTCTGAGTCCAGTGACCCTGAAAATGCTTTCCTAGAGTCACAGCCCCCCACCCTCTCAGACTTACGACTGTGGTGAGGAGAATCCAATCCCACACTGCAAACCATCTTCCTGCCAACAGGTGAGAGGGATTCAACCACCAAATGAGAGATGTTCGAGTTTTGGGGGACAATAGGACTCGCTGGTGGAGAAAGAGGTGTGATCCTGACCACTGGGAGAGAAGGTCCAGTTGAAAAGGCCGGGCGTGAAATCTCGCATATTGAATCACCTCGAAGGACGCCACCATCTTCCCCAGAAGACGAATATAGAGATGTACGGACACTCTGCGATGGCACAGTATCAGACGCACCATGTCCTGGGGTAGGAACACCCTTTGTTCCACCGTGTCCAATATCATGCCCAGGAATATCAAGCATTGTGTTGGTATCAGAGACGAGTTTTTGGAAATATTTAAATCCAGTCATGTTCCAAGAGCAGACTCTGATTTAAGTGAATATCCCCTAACAAACGAGCTACTGACAGTGCCTTGATCAGGAGATCGTCCAAGTATGGAACAATGACAACCCTCTGAAGAAGAACCAGGGCCATCATAACGGCCGTACTTTCGCAAACACTCTTGGTGCCGACGAAAGACCAAAAGGTAAGACCTGAAATTGCAAATGAGAATCCAGCACCGCAAATCGAAGAAATGCCTGATGAGGAGGCCAGATGGGGATGTGGAGGTAGGTGTCTTTTATGTCAAGGGACACAAGAAACTCGTCTTTCTCGGGACCAGCTATAACGGACTGGAGAGACTCCATCTTGAACCTGAAGACTCGAAGATAAGGGTTTAGATCCTTGAGATTGTGAATGGGTCTCATTGAGCCGTCCGGCTTGGGTACCACAAACAAGCTGGAATAAAAACCCTGACCTCTCTGCTGGGTTGGGACATTCACTGCCCCCTGAGACAATAACAGTTTCTGTATTGCTTCCTGAATTACCACTCGCTTTTCAGATACCAGAGGTAAACCGGTTGTGAAAAAACGAGAAGGCGGTTGAATCTTGAAATCCAACTTCAGGCCCTGAGTAATGATGTTCCGGACCCAGGCGTCCGGACAGGATCTGATCCACACTTCTTTGAAGTGCAGGAGACTAGCGCCCAGCCTGGGATCCCCCAAATGAGAAGGGAGGGCGTCATGCGGAAGGCTTTGCTGCATTCTTGTCCTGCTGAGACTCGGCTGCAGGGGATGTCGAAGCTCTACCACGGCCTCTGGAACCTCGGGAGAAGGCCGGAGCTCATCTGGAACAACCTCTAAACCTTCCAGGGGGACGAAAGGACCGAAAAGATGGTCCTGCTGTAGGTCGTCTAGGAGGAGGAGCGGCAGATGGTAGGTAAGTGGATTTTCCACCTGTAGCCTGTGATATCCACCTATCCAACACCGTACCGAAGAGGACATCCCCCATAAAGGGAAGGGCCTCTACTGCTCTCTTGGACTCCGCATCTACTTGCCATTTATGCAGCCAAAGAGCTCTTCTAGCTGAGATAGCTAAACCCAAAGATCTAGCAGAAAGACCACATATGTCCTTAGAAGCTTCCCCAAGGAAAGCAGCTGATTCTGCAATCTGTTCGGCTAGTTGAATGAGGTCTAGAGTCTGCGTTCCGGTCTTAAGACCATATGCAAGCTGTGTAGCCCAGGCTTCTAAAGCCTTATTTACCCAACAGCTAACTAGTGCTGGACGCAGGGATATATAGATTTTAACGTATTCTCCAGCTTCCTATCAGAGGATGCTTTTAGGGATACAGCCCCCGGCACACCGTCTTTTTAGAAAGACGGGACACTGAGGGATCCACTGCTGGAGTAGTTTCACATAATTCCCTGCTTTCTGGTGGAAAGGGGTAATAAGATAAAAGTTTCTTAGAGATTTGAAACTTCTTATCTGGGTGTTTCCATGCTGAGGTTAGGATATTGTCCAACTCCTCTCATGCTGTAAAAGTGGCCACCTGTCTTTGTCTTTTACTAAAAATAGATGGTTTAGCAGTCACCTCCAAGTCTTCAACATGTAAAACTTGGCATACTGCAGCAATTAAAGCTTCTATGCCCTGAGATGTATACTGCAGCAATTAAAGCTTCTATGCCGAGATGTAGGTTCTGACTTCTCAAGGATCTGAACCTCGTCTTTCTGAACCTCGCCTTCTTCTGGATCTTGGATCTCTTCCTCCTCTGATTCATCCCAGTGCAAGGATGAGGAACATTATAAGACGAGCTTGCAGGAGGGGCCTGGGACATCACCTTTGTAAGTCCCTCAACAGACCTGGCTAATAAGCGAGCCCAATCTGGTTCAGATGCTGCCTCCCTGTCTCTGCGGGCTGCTTCCAGCTCTGCAGACAGATTAGACATGACAGAAGTCAATTGATCAGACCATATAGGCAGAACCTGTGAGTCAGCAGTCAGAGACTGAGAAACACACTTGTCGCACAGCAGGGAAGAATTAGACTGTCCCTGTGTGAATTTCTCTGCATAATTCTTGCAGGAAAAGGATTTTTGAGCAACCTTAGAACCCTTGTTAGACATTGTAATACACTGTCATACACACACACAGATGAAAAGACAGTGAGATAAATATAGAGACTGTACAGAAAGGTAAAAGGGGCATAGCGGGAGATATGCTATGACCCTTATCAGCGCTAATGAATAGCGCGATTATATTACTGAAAAAACAGCTGTACTGGCCTGATTTTGTTCACAGAGCCGGGACTGCCATCAGCCTCGTGCAGCATATGATAAAATGGCCGCCCGCTTCTGTTAGAAGCGCTGGGGTTGCTGGGAGGCAGAAGCAGAAGACTGCCTTAGGCTCCGCCCCCTCGCTAAGGCGCCCGTTCCAGCGCTAGCAGATATGCTTACAGTGTACCCGCCTAACTTCCTGGCTCCCTGCTATTCAGAGAGCCAGGAGACACTAACCTGATGGCTGCCAGCAGCGGGTTTAGCTATGGGAGCCCGGACGTGCACCGCATGCAGCGCGTCCTGGGCTCCCCAGAGACCGAGGTCTCTGTAGCAGGAGACCTCAGCGCGTACCGCAAGCAGCGGCAGTGAGGTCTCCCCGGCAGCTCCAACGGCGCAGACAGGCAGGGGCAGTGAGCTGCCTGTGTCCTCAACTGCTGATTGCAGAATCTTTTAGGTGTATTTGGTAATTGACAGCCCTAAGAAGTATAGGTCCAGTTGCCAGGGCACAAATTTTAGGCTGACCTGTAGGGGGGTATAGAGATGGAGGAGCTAGCTTCCATTCAAATTTTTTAAAGGTGCCAGCTCCCGGTTAACCCACTTCTATACCCCACTGTACTGAGGCTCCAGTGTCCCCTGGTGGATGAAGGAGAAAAAGATTTTAGATAAGCTTCCATCCTTCTATCCGTAGTCTCCTTCAAGGAGGTTGCAGAATGGATAGGTAAGGTAGCATTTTTGACCAGACGTTTCACGTGGGAATGCATTGCTGGGGGAACTACCCATTTAGTGCAATCAGTAGCAGGAAGAGGGTAAAAGGAACTTCGCTTAGGCAGCTGAAATCTTTTACTGGCCATATTTCATGTCTCACTCATATGATCAGATAGCTGATCAGTGGGAGGGAATTCTGGTAAAATTAAATTTTGTTGTTTAAAGGATGGCTGTTTTGCCTTAGAAGCAGGTTCTGTCTCTTCTATTTGAAGAATAGATTTTACAGCTCTTACAAGTGCAGGTGTATTAAATTCAGAGGGGGGTTCCTCGTCTCCCGAAGGTGAGAGAGAGGACTGCATCTTCTGCCTCCCCAGATGATAAATCAGAATCTGATATGGGTGGACTGGAAAAATAACACAGCACGCTTAGGTTTACTAGGTAAGGGTCTCTTCCTTATGCAACATTTGCTGAAAACCTGTAGAGGTATTTGCCAGACTCTGCACTGAGGTAGAAAGTAGGTCTACCAATTTGCAGGGAGTACCAGCTGTGGCCATAGGGGGAGCTACCATAGGGACCGTTAGATGGCCCGCAATCTTTGACAGCACCTGTGAAAAAGTAGCCCAGGATGGGTCCAGAGGAGAGGACATTGAGTCGTAAGGACCAGAGCATCCCAGGATTGAAATTGAAAACTTTGCTGTTAGTGTCTGGTCCTCCAAGTCCCACCTACACCCCCATTGTTTCCCTGTGGAGCCCTATGGACTCTGAAGAAGAAAGCTACCTAAAGGAAGAGAATACTTTTGTCATACCCTCAGCTAACACCCAGGTACCTGGGCTGTAAACCAGGGGGCTGCTCTATTTAAAAGAACAGAAATATCATTATCAGGGTCTCTACCTTTTAAAGGAATGGAGACCTAACTTCCTGTGCAGAGGAGCAGATTCACAATAGGGGAGGACCTAGATCTGTCTGGCCTGGAAGGCCTGTGCTAAACCATAACTTTGCTGGCTAGCAACAGCCACTCCTGTACCAAGCAAGTGAAGGAGTGCTACATCTACCTCAGGGCTCGACAAATCCCGGGGGCCAGGTCGCCACGGCTACCAGATTTTGCTGCCTGGCTACCAGATTTTGCAATGAGGGAGGAAGTAGATCCTCATCAGCTCTGGCTGAGATTCGTGCCTATAGTAATACGGTGTTCATATCATGCACAGGAGTGCATGTGCCAAGTGTCGCCTGCGGTGACTGCTGTGCCTCTGTCCATCCCGGCCAGCGCTGACGACTCCTCTTCATCCTGGCCTGCTCCGATCCCTGCTGTCTGTCCCAGTCTACACTGATCCTCCTGTACGTCCCGGCTATTTACTGTCTCCTATCACCAGCTGCATAGAGCTCTCCGGTAGTAGGGTATGCTTGGCCAGGGATTGCGGAGCGGCTTCAGAGGGATAGTGGTGTGACCATGAGGGGAGGAGGGTTTTGTTGTACTTTCTGGCACCATTGTTTTATGTGAAATGTGGTCAGTTATTACTGGACGGTGGGGCAGGGGAGTTGTGCAGAGCAGTGAGGGGGGCCTCCATTTTACTGTATCCATTCAACTGTAACCATTTTGCGGACTAGCATAGTGTGTATAATAGTTGCATAACATGCAGGGCTGTGCTCCTTATTCCTGTAATTTATTTTTTTGAAGGGCGGGGGGGGTCTGGCTCATACAATTTCATCCTGGCTCCAAGATTTTAGAAAAATTTGTCAATCCCTGATCTGCCTGGCTCTATGGCAGGAGTGAATTTCCTGTAGGAAGGAGACCTGCGCACAGAAGGTTCTGCCGGCTTACTTGACTGGTAGGCATGGTAGAGAGAACCCCCGTGCAGCTTAGCCTTAAAACACCAGGCACGGAGGCCTGCGATAGTTGTTCCTCTGCCATCATGGTTCGTATTGTCAGAACACAGAGGCCTATGGAGAAAGTACATTAGTACATAAAGGCCTCCAGAAAGAGGTTCAACAGCTACTTAACACAGAGCACCCACCTCAATGGGTGCTTTAACCTTGGAAGCCATTTAAAAGTAGTTCAAGTGTATCCCCCACACAAAACGCTTTGTGCCGCTATAACTCTTTCTGTTTCTCCTCTTTACAGAGGCGAAGCAGGAAGCAGTACCGATGAGATGTATGAACATTTTCTCTGCCAAAGTTAGGTAGTGAAAACTCCCCCTTCCGGCGAACCCTGCCTGAGCATGCGTGGGACCTCGCAAGCATCGTGAGATCCCTTGTGCAGCCCCGGAAGCCAGCAACCGCCATAGTGCTGTCACTGCTGTGGTGCTAGGGCACCGACAGCTGCCTATATTGACAGTTGCAGCTGTCGGAACGGTCAGTACCATTGACCATTCATACATAGTCCTGCACATCGGACAATGTATGAACAGGAACTAAGGTGCCAACAAGATGCTATCTTGTAGATAGCAGTGTTGATAATGGTAGGGACGCATAGTTGTCATTTACCACCGAACCCCACTTTAATACATGGGAAGAAGAGATATCAGCACACACAATGTGTGAGGATACCACGCCTCCCCCATATCGCCAGTTAATACATCTCCCCCAGTGTGTTCACACCAGTGAACAAATTTAATGGATTTAGAGGATGATGGGAGGCAGGTGATGTGTTTTAGGTTTGCTGGATTTCCTTAAGGTTGTTAATAAGATGTGGTGTATGGGAGAAATGAGCTGGCCCTGGATTACGTTGTATATAAACAGCTAATAATAGCATAAGGAGAGAGAATCTCAACTGTTTGAGGATGTTACAGTTAATGAATATACATACTGTAGGAAAAAGGTTCATAAGTGTTAAAGGTAGCGGAGTAGTGCGAAGGCAATATGGACAGAGGGGTGTGTGATGCAGGATGGGTGAAGCATGTTAGTTTTAAAGCTAATGCCATGGAAGGACAGTAAGTAAAGTTTTGTTTCAAACATTGTAGGTTTGAGAACAAGCAGCAAGATACAAAGGAAAATTAATTAACTATAATCAGAGTGAAAAAAAGTACAATTTTCATTGTCCTGAGTAGAGTAGTGTTGGGCTGTAGCAGATGAAGATAGTTTCCAGATGGCTTTACCATTCCTACTAGAGTGTCTGTAAGATATAGGCCTGTATTCAAATAGTAGCGAAAAGCCGAGATCGGTGAAAAAGTATCGCTGACTGCGACTTTTCGACAGGCAAAAAGTTATCTCCGTATTCAATTCCATCCGCTTTTCACGTATGCGGAAAGTCAATGCAATGTAATAGGCGAAAAAGATTCACCTCTGAATAGCAGGAGAAAAGAAGTGCAACATTTTTGTTTTGGGGTGCAAAGGAGGGGAAACCACTCAGAACCCTTGGAACAGCCCCCCAAAAGACAACTGAGTAAAAAAAATTCCATAAAAAAAAAAACTTAAGTACTCCCCAAAAAAGTACTTTGAATTTTGGGGCGAAAAAGCACAAAGTGGCGAAATAAGGTTTTGGGGGTACACTAAGAAGGGGTCAAGTGTTTTTGTGATTGCAGGTGCTTTTATGAGGGTGGAAATTCGCAATTACCAAAACTGCACTTTAGAGACATTAAAATATGCTTGCACCCATTTTCAGGTACCCCAATTTTGACAGGATTACTTATTTACTGAAAAAAATACTGCTTTATGCCATTCTTCATCACTTGTGCAAAGACGCTAATTAGTGGCGATTGTGCGAACGTAAGTACCCCAAACAGTAGTATTAGGGCTAATCGGGCACTACTACATAGATCCCCATTGTTTCTGCATCTTTTTGGGGGGGTTCAGTCTGATTTTCCCAATTCGGACACCACTTTTCACCTGTTCTGACATCGTGTGTCGCCGTTTTCGCATCTTTTGGAATTGAGTAGGGCGAAGCGCGGGTACGCGCACGATAAGTTTCAGCGGCTAAAATACGTGATGTAGGCGAAAACGTTATTGCGTACGCGAAACTAATTAAATACGGGCCATAGTTTGGCTCAACATGTGAGAGTTGATTGGTCAGCTGATCAATGGAATGGAAATGCTAGGAGTCAGTTTATTTTCAAGTGGATAGTAATAAAAAAAAATAAAAATACACAAATGCACAGTATTTAACAGATAAAAACAAAATCAAATTTTTTATATTGAAAAATGCAGACTGGAAAGAGATGACAATCCGATAACATTACTATAGGGGACAATCACATTTTTCATTATCCTCTGCTTGAAAGGTATGAAACTAAAGCAATCTGTGTCTTGCACTCCTTTAATGGAGGATGGAAAAAACATAAGTTTTTTCATTTAAACTGACTATTCCCTATCCAAGCCATTAATTCCTGGTCTTTTTGAGGAATTCTCATTGAAACATGGTTATCTCTGCAGCTGAATCATCCACTACCTCATGTCACTCCTGATATGAAAGATCAGAGCATGAAACTTCCAATGACTAGACTACAGCAGAGTTGTGTCACTCACACGGTCTAGCAGAAGAGAATAAGTCGAATATATCCAAAGATGAGAAACTGATGCTTTATCTGCATCAGAGTCTCTGCTCTGCAAGCCCTCTGTTAAGTAGAACTCTTCTCTATCTCCACAAAAGGGGAAAATAAGTCTACAATTCTCACTTCTGCTCCAGAGATAGAAGCTGAACTACCTGTGACAGTTGTGATTGCTTTGCTTCTGGAGAGCCCTGTAATGGACAAGGGGGGAGGCAGCACTGACAGATACTTGTTGGCACCTCAGTTCCTGTTCTTAAGCTCGGACAGGGTTAAGCTCACTACCAGCCCCACAGAGAACAAGGCTGTGATTTATTTGTAGTAAATAATAAAAAAGAACATGAAATACTACATATAATAAACTGAAGTGATCAAAGCTAGGAGATAGAGGGAGAGGTACACAGATTTCATTGCCAATTTCTTAAAGTGCCTAAACTCCTGTGCACACATCTAAACCCCCATGATTCCAATTTCCCCTAATAGATGTAAATGAAAAAAATAAAGCAATTCTGAAAAGCTGAAAATATCACATGAATGAGTTACCTGGTCTGCCTATCTTAGGACTTTGCTTTGGTTGTGTCAGTGAAGCAGCAACTACATCTCGCTCAGCCTCTGCCATAATATCCACCTTGCAAAGCAAAACAAATTAGCATTATTATAAATCACAACTACTTCTGCAAAAATTGAATATTGAACAAACAATACATGTACTTTTTAAATGACCCCCAGTAGTTTAACTTTTTCTTCTTGTTGCAATTCTATACGGATACAGCCCTGCACTGTTACAGGCAGGGCTGTAACAGTGCAGTCTCGGCACCCCACAATACTGTAATAAGGAACTGAAGAGTACCCTACACTACAGGTTGGGGGGGAGGAATACAAGGGATAGGGGGACGGTTGACGACACGATATAAAGTCCCCCATCTACCGTATTCTAGCACCATATGTCCTGGGTGTATCCTTGTTTGAAAATAAGTTGCTGTTGCGTGATTGATGCGATCTCCACCTGTACACTGCTGAAAACATAGTGGAAGAACTCTCCCATACTACCTTCTATATACATTTGCAAGAAGAGTAGTGTCCTATTTTAAATGATGTGGCCCCTAAGTAGTTATTATTTGAGGATCCCTAGACAACAACATGCACTGCAGAAAACATTAAGGGCCTGATTCAGACCTGCTCGCGAGCGCTGAGGCTCGCAAGCAGGTCGATGTTGGCCCAGTGCGCATGCACACGACGGCGCATGCGCGAGACCCGGATAGCGACGGGCAAGCCGTCGCTCCGGGTCTCATACCAAAGGGGGCGTGCTATCGATGGTGAGTGGCAGCACGCCCCCTTTGGTGGGCGTGGCTGCCCAGACGGAGGCGTTCCCATGGGAATGCCTACCATCTGGGGCTGGCCCCACTGACATCACAAGTAATGTCAGTGGGAGTGCTTTCGGCTCTGATAGAGCCGAAAGCAATCCAGGGCTTGCGGCAACAAGACCCTACCACAAGGGTCTCGTCGCAAGCCCGATGGTCGAGATGGTCTTGACCATCGCGACCATCTTCCAGGCCGCTCGCTATAGCTGTGGGTGGTCACCCACAGCTATGCAAGCGGCCGGGAGGCCGCTCTAAAAAACAACAGATATCGTAAGAACTTACCTTTGTTATCTCTGTTTCTACGAAGTCCATAGGGTCCACAGGGTTGACCTTGGGGTATATAGCTGGATCTGGATCCACAGGCACCACGCAGTTAAAGCTTTAGCTGCTCCCAGGATGCTCTTGGGTCCATCCTCCTCTATACCCCGCCCCCGAGCCACAGGCACCTCAGTTGGTAAGCAGCCCAGGCCGGAGGAGGAGACTAAACAGAGAAGGAAGACTGGAACACACAAGAAAACCATACAGAAAAGGGAGACGGAAAACCGGTGACCAGCAACACAGCCCTTTTGAAGCCTGGTGCGTCAGGGCGGGCGCCCTGTGGACCCTATGGACTTCGTAGAAACAGAGATAACAAAGGTAAGTTCTTACCATATCTCTTGTTTTCTACTTCAGGGTCCAAAGGGTTGACCTTGGGGATGTCCCAAAGCAGTTCAACTGAGGGTGGGGACGCTCCTGTGCAGAAAGGAGAATCCTGCACCCAAATGATGCAGCATCCTGAGAGGCAAAGGTGTCAAACGAATAAAACCTCAAAAACGTCTGAATGGAAGACCAAGTGGCTGCCTTGCACAGCGGAACAGCGGAGGCACCACGTCTAGCAGCCCAAGAAGGACCCACAGACCGAGTGGAATGAGCCTTAACAGAGGCTGGAACAGGTAAACCTTCCTGTACATAAGCCTCCCTAAAAACAGAACAAAGCCAACGGGCTATGGTTTGTTTGTTGGCAGGCCAACCCCTCTTATGCAAACCAAAAGAATCGGATCTTCTAACAGAAGCAGTCCGATCAACATAAATTCTGAGAGCACGGACAACGTCCAACAAAGCCTCGCCAGCTGTAAGATCAGGGGACTGAAAAGCTAACACCACCAGTTCCTGATTGATGTGGAACTTAGAACAACTTTAGGCAAAAACTCAGGACGAGTCCGAAGCACTGCTCTGGCCTGGTGAAAAATTAAGAAGGGGGGACTACAGGAAAGTGCCCCAACTCGGATACCCTCCTGGCCGAAGCAATTGCCTGGAGAAACACAGTCTTAAGTGTTAACCACTTGAGGTCAACAGACTCAAGAGGTTCAAAAGGAGGTCCCTGCAGGACCCGAAGAACCACCGCCAAGTCCCACGGAGCCACTGGAGGCACAAAGGGAAGCTGGATTCTAACACCACCCTGGAAAAAGGTGTGAACGTCAGGCAGAGAAGCGATTCTACGTTGGAACCTCACAGAGCCGATACATGAACCTTCAGGGAAGCAAGACGTAAGCCCAGGTCAAGACCAGACTGCAGAAATGCTAAAATCCTAGAAACCCTGAACACCTGAAGATCAAAGTTTCTGGACTCACACCACTGAAAGTAAGTGTGCCACAGATTTAAATCCGTGCAGAGGCAGGTTTATGCGCCCTCAGCATGGTACTGATGACGGAGCTTGAAAAACCCCGGGACCTTAAGACGGCTGTCTCAAGAGCCACGCCATCAAAGACAGCCGACCCAGATCTGGGTAAAGGCAAGGCCCCTGAGACAGCAGGTCCCGACGCTGAGGCAGAAGGAAAGGGGCATCTACGGACAAGTTCCTGAGATCGGAGTACCAAGGACGTCTGGGCCACGCTGGAGCCACCAGCAGAAACGTGCCCCTGTCCTTTTCTTAGTACCCGAGGTAGCAGGGAGATCGGAGGGAACAGGTACGCTAGGTGAAATGTCCATTTCACTGACAGCGCGTCCACCAAGCTTGCGCCTGCATCCAATGTCCTTGAGCCGTACACGGGTAACTTGTAATTGTGATGGGAGGCCATCAGGTCCAACTCCGGCAGTCCCCATTTGTCCACGAGAAGTTGAAACACCTCTGGATGAAGCGACCATTCCCCGGGATGCACGTCGTGACGGCTGAGGAAGTCTGCCTCCCAATTGAGGACTCCCGGGATGAAGACTGCCGAGATTGCTGGAAGGTGGCACTCCACCCAAGCCAGGATCTGAGACACCTCCGACATCGCAGCTCGACTGCGAGTTCCTCCCTGGTGATTGATGTACGCCACAGTGGTGGCGTTGTCGGATTGCACCTGAACTGCCTTTCCGTGAAGAGCAGTGCCCGACGACAGCAGAGCCCTGCATACGGCCCACAGTTCCAGCACGTTTATGGGAATAACTGCCTGAAGAGACAACGAGCCGGTCACTGCCCCCAACCCCGGAGACTGGCATCTGTTGTGAGCAGAACCCAGTCCGGGATCCAAAAGGGGCGACCCTCGATGAGATGAGCTGGCTGAAGCCACCAAGCTAGAGACTGGCGCACTTCCGAGGACAAAACCAGTGTCTGGGATCGGATCCGGTGAGGTAACCCGTTCCATTCCGATAGAATCTGCCCTTGCAGGGGCCTGGAATGGAACTGGGCAAACTTCACCATGTCGAATGCCGACACCATGGACCCTAGGACTCTCATGGCCGAGTGTACAGACACCCTGGCACTGCTCAGGCAACTGTGTATCCGCAGTTGTAGGGAGGACACCATTTCCGGAGTCAGGAAAATCCTTTGCTGACGAGAATCCAGAAGGCTCCCAAATGAACCATCCGTTGTGATGGGATCAGAGATGACTTCTTCCAATTTATCAACCACCCGTGTGTCTGAAGACAATCAATGGTCAGGTGGAGATGTCGAAGAAGTACCTCCGGGGAGCTCGCCAGCAGAAGAAGATCGTCCAGATACGGCAGCAGCCATATACCCTGGCCCCGAAGGTGGGCGGCCATAATTGCCATCACCTTGGTGAACACCCTCGGAGCTGTGGAAAGGCCAAAAGGCAACGCCCGAAACTGGTAGTGACGTTGCAGGATAGCAAACCTCAGATACCGCTGGTGTGCCAGTGCTATGGGCACGTGGAGATAGGCGTCCTGGATATCCAGGGAGACCATGTAATCCCCGGGTTCCATCGCCAGAATGATGGAACATAACATTTCCATCCTGAACTTGGGAACTCTGAGGTACTTGTTCAGAGGCATCAAATTCAGGATAGGGCGATGAGAACCATTGGGCTTCTGTACCAGAAACAGAGTAGAATAGTACCCCATCCCACGTTGAGACTGCGGAACGGGAAAAATTACCCCTGCTTGTAGCAAGGATTGTGTAGACACCTGAATCTGGGAAGCTTTGGTGTTGTCCAGAGAAGGACTCGTGCAAAAAAACTGGTGGGGCGGCCTGATCCGAAAAGACAGGGCGTACCCCTGAGAGACTACTTCTCGAACCCAGGCATCCGTGGTGGTATTGTGCCAACACTGGGCGAATTGGAGAAGTCGGCCTCCCACTCTGAGATCCCCCAGAGGGAGACCCGTCCCATCAGGCAGCAGGTTTATCCTCCTGCTTGGAAGAAGGGCGCCGAGCACTCCAGGCTTGCTTCTTGGGTTTAGAGGCGGTCTTAGCCGCCGACTGCCTCGGGAAGGACTGACCTTTTGCCTTACCCTGAACCCGAAAGGTCGAGCTCCGGACCTTGGCAGGCGTTGCTGCTGAAGGGAGGAAAGCGGACTTGGATTTAGCCAGGGTATCCACTATTTTGTCCAAGTCCAGACCAAATAGCAATTCTCCATTGAAAGGTAAGGCCTCCAGGCCTTTCTTTGAATTGGAGTCCGCTCTCCAGGACCTTAGCCATAAGGATCGGCGGGCAGACACTGCTGCAGCCGATACTCGAGAGGTCAGCAGACTAGCATCCAAAGAGGCTTCTCCAATGTAGGAAGCAGCGTCTCTCATCTGTCCTAATAACGCCCTCTGGACATCCGGAGCGTCGTCCGGAAAGGTATCCTCTAATGCATTGGCCCAACCCTCAATGGCCTTGGGCCACCCAGGAAATGGCCATGGATGGTCGGGCCACTGCCCCTGAGAGGGAGTAAAAGGACTTTAAGAAAGTCAACTTTTCTGTCCGTGGGATCCTTCAGCGAGGATATAGACGGTAATGCCAAAATAGCGCTCCTTATTAAACGGGTGACGTGGGAATCCACCGCCGGTGGAGTTTCCCAGTTTTTACAATGTGCCTCAGGAAAAGGGTAATTAGAAGCCAACCGCTTCTGTGGTAGGAATCTCTTACTGGGCGCCTGTCAAGCCACCGCCATATGATCCGTCAACTGATCAGACAGGGGAAACACCGCAGAAGCCACCTTAGTTTTTTTGAAACTAGGATACTTCGACTTAGGAGCTGGTGCCTCATCCTCTATTAGGAGAATGGCTCTCACCGCCCTAACCAGCGCTCGCACATTAATGGACGACTTGGTATCCACTTCCTGGACCAATGTGTCCGAGTCAGTGTTATCATGAGGACCCCTCGGAGTCCGATACATGCGCCGCCTGCGCCATTAGTGTGCGTTTTGACGCCCTAGAAGGCATGTCATTCTGCAACATTGACTGAAAAGCCGAAGACGCGGCCGCCAAATTTTGTCCTGAGTTGTAGAGCATATCCACCCAGGGTGGAGGAGTCGCCACAGGGGCCTGAAAGGGCACCACAGACTGCTGCGTCACAGGGGAAGACTGTATATACACAGGTAACTCCACATAAGAACCAACAGACTGAGACCCGGGGGGGCTCCGCAATAATTGCGGGACACCCGGAGAATGGGGGACGGCCGGCTGGGGCAACGCCCTAGTAGGGACAGCAGTCGGGACTGACAGACGGTCCGCAATAGACACCAGCACCTGAGAAAACATCGCCCATGGTGGTTCCTGCGTCATAGGAGATTTTGATGGGCCAGGAACCACCTGGCACCGTCTACACAGGCCATCCTGTGACAAATCCTCCCTATCCACTCCTGCAGAATAGCGTCCGCAGGAGACCAACACCGGAGACACGGAGGGCTCAATCTCCTCGTCCGACATGACAAAATATATTACATAAATAAATATATCTGGCAACAGAGCCGAATCAAGCGCACTCACCAGTGTGCTAAACAACAGCCCACAATATGGTACTGTGTAGCACACAACTGTATGTGACTGACCTCACAAATACGTGATTTATATAGGTGAGATCTGTAGAAACGCCCCTCCCCCACACACCTGTAGGGTTTGTAGGAGAAGGAAAGGGATAGGTATAAGCCGACAGTAAGTAGAAATAAGCACAGACAGGCAGCACTAGCAGAAGTCACATACCATGCTGAGAAGATATACTCACTGCACCTTTCTACTACAATCAACCTCCCAGATTCAGTGTCTGGGAGGGCTATAGCGCTGTGTACACGGTCCTTCATCGGGGGAGAAGTACACAGTGGGACCGGTCCGCGTGCTCCCTGAGAGATCTGCGCTGCCACAGAAAATGGCCCCCAGAGACCTCAGAGGAGGAGTGGCCGAGTAACTGCAGCTCAGCGACGCCAGACTACTTGCTGAAAGGTGCGCTGAGCTGAGGGGAGGAGCCACTAAACAGGGAAGGCTTCCTCCCCTGGCTAGCTATTAACCCCTGGGTTGCCGGCACTGACGGGGTATTCCTCCACTGGAGGGGGAGCCCGCCGCCACCGCTAGCAGCCCCCGGTCTGTCCCCTAGAACTGGGGGCAAAGGATTGCATATAGAGTAAGACCCGCGAGCAGCCGCTAATCGGCGACTCGCGGCTTACCTTCCCCCCGGCGACTCCGGCAGCAGTCCAGGGAGGTACCCAGAGTCCGGCTAGTACGGACTCTGGCCTCCCGCTGCAATCCCCAGTGCGATACTGGAGTCACGGCGCCAGCGGGGAGTAAGAGCGGCAGTGTGGGTGTCTGTACAGACAGCCCTTCGCTGCCACGCTGGAGAGCCCCTGTTAAACATAAAAAACTTACAGGCTCACTTTTTTTTTTTTTTTTTTTAAATAAAAAGCTTTTGGGGGCTGCTCCTGCAGCCCCCCTGCACAGGGTGACCCGACTCCGGCCGGGCACCAACTCAAACTGAGGTACCTGTGGCTCGGGGGTGCGTTATAGAGGAGGATGGACCCAAGAGCATCCTGGGAGCAGCTAAAGCTTTAACTGTGTGGTGCCCGTGGATCCAGATCCAGCTATACCCCAAGGTCAACCCTGTGAACCCCCTATGTACCCTGAAGTAGAAACTAAGAAGGACAGCCCCGATTCAGAGCGAGCGCTCTGTCAGAGCGTCCGGCTCTGAATCAGGGCCTAAGTTTGCCAGAATTGCAGGGTGGACAAGGAGCAGCACTGCATGTATGCAATTGGGGGTTACCTCGATTGAAAGAGGGTAGGCTCCTCTTATAGAACACTTTGCCCTCTTAGTTATTTGCCCTATTAGTTATTCTTGTTTGGTGATCACATGACATTAGCACTCAACACTACAGTAAAATAAAATTTTTGTATAGAGGGAGGGATTCTATTCCCTAGAAATCCCCCATCATGTAACCTATAAAAACAGCAGTCCCCTCATTTAATGCAGCAGATTTTCTAGTTTTTTATTTGGTATATCCTGTTGGAATACCAGATTATTCCTTCACATTGTAAGCAACTACTTTAGGATGATGAAAAATATACAGTGTTCCCACTAGGCAGTTTTAGTAGGGTGCTGCATCCTGCCGTTTTGTAAATCCTAGAAGCGGGGGGATATAATGGCTTAGCCAGGGAGGCTGTCGGATCAGGAAGCCCTTGGTACCTTGCGCCTCTGCATGGGAAAAAGGAAAGCAGAGCAGTGTGTAATGGGTGAAATTGTTATGCTGGCAGCTTTCAGTGTTACAATGTGTGTGGGTATTTTACTGGCATTTATTGTACATTACTTGGTGGTCAGGGTTTTTCTTACACACTCTGCTCAATATCTGAGGGTGGTATGAGTGGAACTTAAAGGGCATGTGTATAATCAGAGGGGTACACAAGGGGCATGTGAGGTGGTCTGATGGGCATTGAAGGGACAGTTGGGGTTATCTGAGAGCATGTGGGGAAGTAAGAGGGGTATTAAAAGACATATGGGTGTAGACTTAAATATTACATATAATACTATGTTACACATTAGTGTCCACAATTAACACTCTATGCGACACAGCTGTAGCAAAGCATCAAAACCATTTGCACTTCAAAATTAAATGATGGCCTCCTCAGGGATTAACACCATGCAGGTTTTAGTATGACTTTGGTAAGAAAACCTGTGTGTAGAATCCTGCTTCTTGCGGGTTTGGAAAGAAAGCACACACATGTGCAAGTTCAATAAAACAAACACTTTTTATGCTATTTAAGGGGGATATTTTCCCATGTTCTAAATATATTGATTTTGGATATGATCATCTAAAAATAGGTTCAGGACAGTGGTGAGATAATAGTCAAAGATAAAAGGATTAGATAGTCAAGCTTCATCCTAAACCAGGACACTGTTATATAAAAATTATGGATAAATATAAATTCTGAAATACTAAAAACGAACAACTAGTTCAGCTAGATTAGTGACTTCATGTAGGAAAACTATATTAACAGAAACATTTAATAGAAGTGCTTTACTCCTGTATTGGACATATATTGTACAGAGATGGCATAAAGGAGACTGGGAATATAGAGAGTAGCTTTTACCTTTCTCTTTCTTCCTCTTCTACCTTTAACTACAACAGGAGGATCACTTGGAGCACTGGCATCCTGACAAGGAGCAAAATGTCCAATGTTAATAGGGAAAATTTGGATATCTATACATACTTATTTGCACATGACATGGATTATAACGCCTAACCTTTCCAGTGATTTATTTTCCATTCTAGGCTTGTATCTATAGCATTTTCAAAGAAGATATATCCTCATATTAAGTTAAGCTAAACATATTTCAGAAGTACTACACCTTCCCATCTACTGTATTTGGAATCCTATGTTCTGTGTGCTTGAATGCTGATGGCCATTGTTACCAAGTAGTACAACATTTTTGTGAGGTCAAAAAATAATGGGAGAAAAAACCACCCTAGAGCAACTCTGCAACTGAAAGACATGGAGAGCACACTCCTTAAAAAATATAGTGTAGGGCATCCTCTAAATAACCCCCCAAAATGAATTCATTCTTCAGTAGAATTGGCTGGCCAAAACTTGGGGAGGGACTGTTCCTGGTCACAACACTGGACCTCCACACGATTGAGTCAGGTCAAGAGATGATAGTACCACACTCAACAACAATTTATTATTTAATGCACACAATGGATCTTGCTGGGCATACTGTGTTTTTAATTTGCTTTTACTTTTTTCTAACACTTACCATCAAATTCTCTCTCTGTAGTTGAAGGGGGGACACAGACATCACTGATGGGCTTAAGCTCCTCCCACAGGAGGCAGGGCACACCCTCTGAAGCTAGGACAGGTGTTCTGAAAATAAGAGACACCCCTTGTATAAGAATAGGGACACATCCTGCAAGGACAAGGAAGGTGTCATAGATGAAGATAACCAGGAAATCCAAAAAGTTTCTGGATAACCCAAGGTTGGATTTGAAGGCCCCATTTAAGAATGGGCAGTGTTACCTGAAAATTCTCAAGCCTCTTCCTATATGTCATATCCTAGATAGAACTATAGACACACTGCAATGACAGGTAGGTGTCAAATTTAAGAAAAAAAAAAGTAGACGTTTGTCTGGTAAAAGACAGTATTGAAGGCAGGGTACAGTAGGTGTCACTTAATACAACCCTATTGCTACACTTAAATCTAGGCAACACAGATCCGTGTAGATGAGACTATGCACACACTGTGTAAGGGACAGGACTGATGCTGCATGGGACAAAGATAGATAACTACGATAAGAATCAGGTGACACCATATAAAAATGTTGGATGGGCACATGCCACTAAGAGCAGACTATTGAACCAATTACATAATGGATCATACTTTTGTTTCATTGAAGTAAATGTAGAGAAGATATGTATGCCATTCTGTAATGTATGCAGTCATGCTCCACTGCAAAAAGATCACTGTAACTGTGCTTGCTTCTTTGTGTGATACAGATGGATTACAAAGAATGAATAGAATAAACTTGTCTAGATAGAGCTTTCTTGTCCAGTTTCAAGTCACTGCATGGAGAAGGGCAATAGGACAACACAAAGCCCATGGATCACACAATATATCACAGAGAAAAACTGATCGAGTTGGTATCAATGGACATTATTTTGTGATCTGAGTTACCCTAAGGGAGTTATGCAAGCATGACGACACATGTTTAAGACTGTATTCCCAGACATCATGGGAAAAAGAACAAACAGGTATATGCAAGGTGATGTTCTTGGCACATAACTGGCTGAAACTATAATGTTACCAACCAGTGAGAGGTGTTCTAGGTACCAACTAGTTAAAAGAAATAAAGTCTACAATTATTACCAGCAAGGGAACACGAGCAGCCATATGTATAAGAAACTTGGCCAAGCATTGTTGGAGGTAGCTGCCAGGAGAGACAAATTGTGTCCAATCAGCAAATATAGCCAACATCTGATCCTATGGAGACACTGGAGTATGTAATGATCTGTTCCCATCAAGATGTCAATGCAACCAAAGCCTCCAGACTTAAGGAGCTTTCTGTAAGAAATCCCTCATGATGCCGGAGACTGGTCTTTTGAGCATGAAGATACATCAATTTTCAGTGGCCAGATACCCATAGTCGATGAGAATAGTGCTTTGACTTTGGGGGACAAGTAAATGACATGGCTTAAATAAAAAAGAAAAATCTGAAGTTATGCTCACAGGAAAAAAAAAAAACATGATCGAGGAGTGAATGTAACTGACTGGGTTATACTTCGGATATTCCAAACTTCTACCAGGCAAGGGAAAAGGTCTGTGTAGCCTTTATGAGAAGGCTAGTAGGGAAAACAACTGCCCTATGTGTTTCAGTATGAAACACACTGACTAGTAAAATGACAACACCATGTGTTCAGATGCCACCAGGAAGTGCATGCAGCATGCAGGCTCTGAATTTTAGGAGGCACTTACACTAGGCTGATGAGGAATATACCATCAAATCTCAAGAGGATCTGGAAAATGTAGCAATTGAGGCTTCAGTCTTCAAGATTTTGTGAGTGAACATCAATATTGGGGGGTGGAGGCAGTATGCAGTTAATGCTCCTTGCAGTACCTATGCAGCAATCAATCTACTATAACACTATAGTATCTGTGTTGTAACAGTATATGACATTGTTGAGAGAACCTAAGGTGTATTGAAACTACCCACAGCAAGTGAAGTATTTTAGTAATATCTCCCACACTTCCAGGCAGCCGTGTGCTTCAAGCACAAGTAAAAAAAAAAGTCTGTAAAGGAAGATGATCCTACAACATGTGTAGACAGTGAAGGAAGAGGTTGGTTCCCACATAAAACATTAGGCGTGTCTCAAACTACAAGTTTCCTTTGCTTAAGGCACTACAACAACTAACCCTGCTCTTGGATGAAGAGAAGGGCTTTTTTTTCTTGTTTAAGAACCCTTCATAATGTGGGTGGTACTTACCCCCCATTAGTAATGTCTGTGTCCCTATTCGGCTAAATGAGACATTAAGGTGACATTTTTGCTAAATTTTACGTTAATTACATTTTATGATTCATTTGAGGATATTTTAGAAACTTGCATACCAAACTATATGCAGAGGATTTATTAAATAGTGAGGGATATTTTTGTATTAAATCAAGTTTATTCAACAGCTGTTCAAAACAAGGATGTTACCCAAAACATTGTGTTCTTTGTGTTCTATTAGTCTGTCCTACCAGCCTTTGTTCCATGAGACTGAGGTGTTTTATTTGTGGCCCTCACTTTCCCTGGCAACCTCCTCGTCGCTAATCTACATTTTATTTTTATAGTATTCTCCCTATAAGTACTGAGTCTGATGCACAGACGTGGCATACTGCATGTTAATAATGAACAATACAGACTGATTATTTTAATTATACTTTGTAACATGGACAGAGTATTATGTATTCGACTACAAAAAAAAGAAAAATAAGTAAAATGTATGCTTGGTACAATGTAAGACTCACCTCACTGGCAGGATGATCACTGATGTCCTCTTTTGAGATATTCAGATCTTTTTCTGGAGATCCAAGTCCGCTAGAAGATGTATCCGAGTGTTTGCTTGAAATCTGATATTTTACAAGTGAGGTTTTAAGATTGTTAATTTCACATTTTAATTTACACAAATTAAACATTAAGATGTTTATTTAAAAAATAAAAATTTTCAAGGTTTTACAGCCTTATCATACGAATATATTTTTTTGTGCCAGCAAGAGAGGGTTACAGCAGTGGTTCCCAAACTGTGTGCCGCAGTACCCTGGGGTGCCTCGGGACACTTGCAGGGGTGCCTCAGGTTGGTGGTCCAGCACAAAAATATGAGATATGGTAAGAACTTACCCTTGTTATCTCTATTTCTACGAAGTCCATAGGGTTCCACAGGATACCTTGGGGTATAGGTGTGACGTCAGTCGCAGGGCACCAAAGAGTTAAGCTTTCAGCCTCCCAGGATGCACTAGGTCCCCCTCCTATACCCCGCCCCCGGGCCAAGGCACCTCAGTTAGTTACCAAGCCATAGGCCGGAGGAGGAGAAGGAAGAGAGAGAACAAAGATCTGGACACATACAAGAATCACATTCTCACCAGAGGGAGACGGAAAACCGGTGACCAGAGCAAAGCCCATCTGCAGCACAGGTGCGACAGGGCGGGAGTCCTGTGGAACCCTATGGACTTCGTAGAAATAGAGATAACAAGGGTAAGTTCTTACCATATCTCATATTTTCTACTTCAGGGTCCATAGGGTATCCACAGGATACCTTGGGGATGTCCCAAAGCAGTATCCTTTAAGGGTGGGGACGCTCCTGTGCAGAAAGGAGAATCCGCCGCCCGAAGGAAGCATCCTGAGAGGCGAAGGTGTCAAACCTGTAATACCTCACGAAGGTATGGACAGAAGACCACGTAGCAGCCTTGCAGATCTGAACTGCCGAGGCACCACGTCGAGCTGCCCACGAAGGACCCACAGACCTAGTGGAATGAGCCTTCAGAGAAGGAGGGACCGGTAGGCCTTCATGAAGATAAGCTTCAGAAATAGCCATACGGATCCAGGCTGCCAAAGTTTGCTTTGAAGCAGGCCAACCCTTTTTACGGAAGCCAAAGAGGACAAACAAAGCGTCCGACTTCCTAAACGAAGAAGTGCGGTCAACATAAGTCCTTAAGGCCCGCACAACATCCAATGAGGCCTCACCCACGGAAAGACCCGGTGAGTTAAAGGCCGGAACAACTATTTCCTCGTTAATATGAAACTGGGAAATAACTTTGGGAAGAAACTCGGGCCGAGTGCGGAGCACTGCCCTGTTCCCATAAAAAACCAAGAAAGGGGGTCTACAAGAAAGAGCCCCTAACTCAGAAACACGTCTGGCCGAAGCAATAGCCAGAAGGAAAACAGTCTTAGCTGTTAGCCATTTAAGATCCACTGAGCCCAGTGGTTCAAACGGCGGTCCTTGGAGAGCCCTCAGGACCACAGCCAAATCCCAAGGCGCCACAGGTGGAACAAAGGGCGGCTGAATGCGGAGAACACCCTGCATAAAGGTGCGCACATCCGGGATTGTAGCAATCCTACGGTGAAACCAGACAGATAGGGCCGAAACCTGTACCTTCAAAGAAGCAAGGCGAAGCCCATGATCTAGTCCCGCTTGCAGGAAGGCGAGAATCCGAGACAGACGAAACTCCCGCGGTGCATAACCTCTCGGTCGACACCACTGGAAGAACGTATGCCACACGCGATGGTATATCCTCGCGGAAGACGGTTTCCGAGCTCGTAACATGGTACGCACCACAGAGCTGGAAAACCCCCGGGACCTCAGCATGGCCGTCTCAACAGCCACGCCGTCAAAGACAGCCGAGTCAGGTCCGGGTGAAGGCAAGGACCCTGAGACAGAAGGTCCGGTCGTAGCGGCAACCGCAGAGGAATGTCCACGGACAGACCCTGAAGGTCTGAGAACCAGTGCCGTCTGGGCCACGCGGGAGCTATCAACAGGAGCGTCCCTCCTTCCTGTTTGAATTTCCGGATTACCCGTGGAAGAAGGGAGACCGGAGGGAACAGGTATGCGAACCGGAACGTCCACCGGACGGACAGAGCATCCACCAGAGACGCCCCTTTGTCTCTTGTGCGAGACCCGTACACCGGCAACTTGTTGTTGTGCCGGGACGCCATGAGGTCGATTTCTGGAAGACCCCACCTGTCCACCAGTAGTTGAAAAACGTCCGGGTGCAGGGACCATTCCCCCGGATGAACGTCCTGGCGACTTAGAAAGTCCGCCTCCCAATTGAGCACTCCCGGGATGAAGACCGCTGATATGGCCGGAAGATTGCGCTCCGCCCAAACCAGGATCCGAGAGACCTCTACGAGAGCCGCCCGACTGCGAGTTCCTCCTTGCCTGTTTATGTAGGCCACGGTGGTAGCGTTGTCCGACTGGACCTGCACCGGGCGACCCTGGAGAAACCGCTGTGCCTGCTGGAGAGCATTGAAGACCGCACGGAGTTCCAAGATATTTATTGGAAGCTCCGCTTCTGTCGGCGTCCACCTGCCCTGGAACAAGTGTGGACCCGAAACTGCTCCCCAGCCCCGAAGACTGGCGTCCGTTGTCAACAGGACCCAATTTGGAACCCAGAACGGACGTCCCTTGTTGAGGTGGGTCGTCTGTAACCACCACGTAAGGGACAGGCGAACCTCCTGGGTGAGCACAATCGTCTGGGACTTCAGAGACTGAGTCAGCCCGTTCCACTTGGACAGGATCAGGTGCTGCAGAGGTCTGGAGTGAAACTGGGCGTATTCCACCATGTCGAACACCGACACCATGGAGCCCAGTAACCTCATCGCCGAGTGTAAGGACACCCGGCGGCTGTGCAGACAACTGCGCACCCTTGACTGTAAAGCAGAGATCTTGTCCTCCGTCACGAAGATCCTTTGCTGTCCCGAGTCCAATAAGGCTCCAAGATGCAGAATCCTCCGAGACGGGATTAGAGTGGACTTCTGCCAGTTGATTAGCCAGCCGTGCCGTTGCAGCAGTGCAATGGTCAGGTCCAAGTGGCGTAACAGGAGCTCTGGAGATCCTGCCACCAATAACAGGTCGTCCAAATACGGCAACATGCGGACTCCCTGCAGCCGCAGAGAAGCCGCCATGACCGCCATCACCTTGGTGAAAACACGTGGTGCTGTTGCCAGGCCAAAAGGTAACGCCCGAAACTGGAAGTGGTCGCTGCTGATTGCAAACCTGAGGAACTGTTGATGGCGCCAAAGAATAGGGACATGCAGGTAAGCGTCCTGTATGTCCAATGACACCAAGTAGTCCCCAGGTTCCAGCGCCAGAATGATGGACCGTAGGGTCTCCATCCGAAACTTCGGGACCCGCAAAGACTTGTTGAGTGCTTTGAGGTTGAGTATCGGACGATATGACCCATTGGGTTTCTGTACCAAAAATAGATTTGAATAGAAACCCTGGCCCCTCTGGGAGAATGGAACCGCCACTATAACTCCAGCCTGGAGCATAGTGTGCAATACCTTCCGCAGCTCCGTAGCCTTGTTCCGGTCTGATGGGAGACCCGTGGTGAAGAAGCGAGCCGGGGGTCTGTGCCGGAAGGAGAGGGCGTATCCGTGGGAAACCACCTCCAGAACCCAAGTGTCTGTCGTAGTGGTCGACCAACACTGGGCGAACTGTAGCAGGCGGCCTCCCACCCTGGGATCCCCCAAAGGGAGGCCCGGACCGTCAGGCCGCAGGCTTGTCATCTGGCTTGGGGGCCGGACGTCTGGTACTCCATGCCTGCTTCCGGGGCTTGACCGATTTCTTAGGGCCAGCCTGTCGAGGAAACGACTGTGGTTTGGGCCTGCCCTGGGCCCTAGATGACCGAAAGGACGATGGTCCCGAACCAGAAGGAGCAGCGGCCGACGGGAGACAGGCAGATTTGGCTGCCGCCAGCGTGGCCACAATCTTATCCAGATCCGGACCGAAGAGAACTTCTCCGGTAAACGGCAACGCTTCCAGACCTTTCTTGGAATCTGCGTCCGCCTTCCAGGATCGCAGCCACAAGGTGCGACGAGCAGCTACCGCTGCTGAAGAAATTCTAGACACCAGAGTACTAATGTCTAGAGCCGCCTCGTTGATGTAGGTGGCCGAATCACGGAGATTGCCAATCAACTCCGCCTGATCGGCCGGACAGTCGGATTCAAAAGAAGCCTCTAATGAATCCGCCCAGCGCTCCCTCGCTCTGGCAACCCAGCAAATGGCCATAGCCGGCCGTGCTGCCCCCCCTGCAAGGGAATAAGCGGACTTCAGGCAGATTTCTACCTTGCGGTCCGTAGCATCCTTAAGGGAGGACATGGATGGCATCGGCAATGTGGCACTACGGACAAGACGGGTCACGTGAGAATCCACCTGTGGAGGGGATTCCCACTTAGCAAAATAATTATCCGCGAACGGATAAGCCACCGCCAGGCGTCTCTGCGGCTGGTATCTTTTGCCAGGTTGTTTCCACGCCTCCTCTAAATGGTCCACCAACTGACCCGAAAGAGGAAAGACTGTGGCATCGCCCTTCACATCTTTGAAAAAGGCATACTTAGATTTAGCCGCTGGGGGAACTTCGTCCTCAATCACCAAGGCTGTGCGGACCGCCCGAATAAGTCCAGGAATATATACTTTGGACTTAGCATCAGCGTCCTTAGTATGGAGAGGTTCCTGATCGTAAGGATCTAGAATCTCCCCATCATCAGACGTCCCTTCGTCATCCTCATAAGGAGCGGACAGAGACGCCACCGGCCTTTTATGAGACCGCATCACAGACTCCCCTTGCAACACATCCGACAAGTGCTGTACAGAACTTGTCAGGGAGTTAACCCACGCTGGCTCCTGAGAACCCGGGAGCGGGGAAATAGGGAGACTGTGGGGTACCACCAATTGTCGTGGGAACCCCTGCATGGGTGACGACACCACAGACTGCTGGGACAAACCCATCGGAGTAAACGCGGGCTGCGGAGCTAACTGGCCCACTAAAGCTGTTAACGCCTGAGCGAAACAAGCCCAGGGCGGCTCCTGTACCGGTGCTGTAACCGTAATAGGCCGCGCCATGGACAAACACTGCCGGCAAAGGCCCTCCGCGCTACCCTCCCCCTCCGCTAACGGTACTTTGCACGTGGTACACTGTAGCCGGAGGGGAAAATCACTTTCAGACATGATGGCACCACGTATGTGACCTCTCTCACCAATTAAGTATTAAATAGGCGAGAGACCACCCTGCAGCACCGCACCGCAAGGGCTTTAGCAGAAAGAACAGGGACAGTAATAAAGCTGACAGTTTAGAGAAGAAAAGATTACAGGCAGCAGCGCTAGCACAGTCACATACAATGCAGAAAAATAACAATTCCTGCACTAACAGCGCTGATCACTCAACTACACAGACACAGGGCCTGGTAGGACACAGCGCTGCATACACAGACCTGACCACAGCGGAGGAGAGGTATGCGGGGGGACCCAGACCACGATGCTTCCGTCCAGCGCTTCCAGCAGCGTTCACCATGCGTTCTGGAGAAGATGGCCGCCGAGGAGCAGAGAGGAGGCTGGCCTGGGGGAGGAGCGCTGCCACTGGACCAGTCGGCAGCATGCAGAGAGGGCTGTGTGCAGCGGGGGAGGCGCCGGCTGTGAGACAGGGAAGGCGCGCTCCCCTGGCATGCATTTAACCCCTGGGACGCCGCAGCGCTACCGCTCTGCTGCGGTCCGCTGTCCCAGGGGGTAGTGGAAGCGCAGGTTGGTCGCCTGGCTCCACGCTGCAGCCAGTCCCCAGGGAGCCCCCTGCCTGGGGACTTAGGACCATGTGATCAGCGGGGACCCACCGCGGGACCCCGCTGCTTACCTCTGTCCCCCTTGAATCCGGCCATGGTCCGGAGCATCTGGGGTCACCGCTAGCTGTGACCCCAGACGCCCACCAGCATCCCCGGATCAGTACCGGCGTTCTGGTACCGGCGGGGTGTAGGGAAGACAGCATGGACGTCAGGACTGACTGTCCATGCTGTTCATCCAGATGTGCAGCCACAGCTGCATGAAGAATAAGCTTCAGGGGCTCTTCTAGCCCCCACTCCAACAGGTGCACCCGACTCCGGCCGGGCACCAAACTAAACTGAGGTGCCTTGGCCCGGGGGCGGGGTATAGGAGGGGGACCTAGTGCATCCTGGGAGGCTGAAAGCTTAACTCTTTGGTGCCCTGCGACTGACGTCACACCTATACCCCAAGGTATCCTGTGGATACCCTATGGACCCTGAAGTAGAAATCAAATTATTCATGGTCAATGTAAAGTAAATATGTGGGCAAACAGAAGCACAAACCTGTCACCCACTACATAACTGAACCTAAGGATGACAGGTTAGCACAATTTACTTCACTAAAAATTTTTCAGAATTTTTAAACAAACTTTTGGCTTAGGCGTGCTGTGAAAACAATTCTGATGCACTAGGGCGCAGTGATTCAAAAAAGTTTGGGAACCACTGAGTTACAGGGTGAACAAGCCATGATCTTTTCCAGTGCTAGGCAGTAAAACACCCAGCAGACAGCATACAATTCATGGGATCTCGATTTGCTTGCTCTTCTGGACATGCTTCCTCAAGACAGCACTAGAGTATGGGCCTGATTCAGACGCGCTCGCAAGCGGGTCGATGTTGCCCAAGTGCGCATGCGCACGAGGGAGCCGGCTCCGTCGTGTGCATGCGCGAGACCCGAATAACGATGGCCAAGCCGTCGTTATGGGTCTCGCAGCAAAGGGGGCGTGCTGTCGATGGTGATTGACAGCACGCCCCCTTTGGTGGGCATGGCTGCCCAGACGGAGGCGTTCCCATGGGAACGCCTACCGTCTGGGGCCGGCCCCACTGACATCACTAGTGATGTCAGTGGGAGTGCTTTTGGCTCTGATAGAGCCAAAAGCACTCCAGGGCTTGCGGCAGCAAGAGCCTACCGCAAGGGTCTCGTCGCAAGCCCGATGGTCTTGACCATCGCGACCATCATTTTGGCTGCTCGCTATAGCTGTGGGTGGTCACCCACAGCTAAGCGAGCGGCCAGTAGGCCGCTCCAAAAAGGAGCAGGGACGGCCCTGATTCAGAGCGAGCGCTCTGTCAGACCGTCCGGCTCTGAATCAGGGCCTCTGTTCCAACCCACCCGTGTCCCTTTTGTGTCTATGTACACCCACCTACTCTGTTAGTGGGGAATGCTGATACTTGTAGTGCTAGGTCTATGTTTTGTAGTGTATGTCTAAGACATATAACATAGAATGAACCTATATAGTCATCCTGCATGTACTTAAAGTACGCTGTTCAGAGTCACCTACCATCATTGCAGTCTCATGCAGGTGTAATGAGGGTGATTTCCTGCTGTGTGGGTGGCATGTGGGGACTATAGTGAAAGAATATCATAGGAGGCTGGGTGATGGGAATGAGAAGGCTGATGGGATACAGGGAGGATGTGTGATGAGAATAAGGCTCTAATTATGAGGCTAGGTGCCTGTCAGGACTTTTCCTCAGACTGACTGCTGTTGTCTTATGAATGTAAAGGGACGTTTCATCCTGCTGGGTCCACTCTCATAAGCTGCAGCACACCGTGGACGTCAGACCCTGCTATCAGCATTATCTATGGCCACCAGCTCTGAGCATCCCATTAGGAGTAAAGAGGCACACTGGCAGCAGGTAAGATTCAGCATTGGACACAACACCTTAATGTGCAGCAATGGGCACACCACCGTACACAGACTTGAGTGATGAGTGACTGGTGGTCTGTAACTCCTAGCAGCATTAATTACAGACAGGTCCTCCTCGGAGACATGCACTATAGACCATAATCTAGGCTAATTTCCGAAATATCACAAACTTAATAACTTACTATGGCTGTGCCTTTGTGCACAGCGAATAATGTTCATTCTAACAACCAGCAGAAGAACATGTGGACAGAAGTATGTATAAGGTACAGAAGGGTGCTCATGCAGCTATCTTCAGTGCACTATAAGTCGCGTTACACATAACACGTGAGCGCCATGTGACTCGGTAGCACCGACCATCTTTTTGGGCAACTTTTTCCTTTAAAATGTGTCTTATTCTCAAAGAGATGCGAATAGTACGCACAAGCATGCCTATATGCTGTGTATAGCCTGCGACTGCGGCTATATCTGCATGTGAAATGCTACATTACAGTGTCAGCGGTTGTGGCTGTTTTTAGTAGAACAGAGACGCTAGGATCTACAGAGTCCTGGAAGTTCTGTTTAACGCACAAGGAGGCTAGATTTATGTGGGCACATCTGTAGGTGCATTCAGACTGTTTTATGACACAGGGCAGTATGTGGTGCTACGAGGTGGATATGAAAGTCGTAGGGTGGGAGTGTGTGCTATGAGGTGGATATTTTATAACCATCACTAGAATGGTTTCTGTCAGGCTGGTAGGTGGTGTGTTTGATTATAGTTCTAAGACAATGATTTTCATTACACATTTAAACCGCATCTCCATTAGATATACCATGCCTGCAGTTTTTTCACCACATCCATTTTGCCTCTGCCATGCGCTGGTAGAAAAGTCGAGGCCACTTGATTGCAATTTCCCCCCAGGCTTAAAGCTGCCTGCCAGCCCGATTGCTTAACACAGTACATATCAAATATATGTTAAATCATATGATTAAGTAAAGGATACATGGCAGACAAAAAACAAACCAAAAAAAATGGAGATATGCTATAGAAATAAATTCATGTCTTGAAATAAATTCACCTTTGATGATGCGCTTTTCCTTTTTTTATGTGGCATCTTATCCTCATTATCCTCTAAGTCTTCTTCCATTTGTGCTTCTTCTGCTTCCTGCTCAGCAGCATCGGCAATTGACAAGTAGTTCTAAAACAATAACATGATATACCACATATATTTTTGATAAAGGAAACGTAAACATGACTATACGGCACAGGGAATTACGGCATGCTTTGAATTTGAAGTTCAAGAGTTTTCTCCATACTTTATCAGGAATTTACACTCAGTCTAGTCTCAATGTTGTTAGCCTAACAATATCCCCCCTTCACTATGGTCACAAAAAAAAAAAAAAAAAGGATTAGCTGTAACTCTATTTTAATACATTTAAGAGTTGCCAAACATGATAGGATTTTTTTTTTTTTTATTTTACTTTTCTGTTTGCTGAACTTATTATACCTATTAAACAACTGGATAATTTAATGTAAATATAGTTGTAAATGTAAAAATTGCTTAATTCTTCACATCTCATCAGTCTCTGAAACGCAGCAAAATCAATCTACTGTTTTGGGGATCATGAGTAATTCCTTTTGGAATAAGCTTTCATTTTTTGGTCATGCAGTCATCACATACGAATGAAATCATAGGTTCGCATTTAGATTTGTGTGTGTACATTGTGGTTAAATGTCTTTCTAAAACGTGAAAATTGTCCATCATAACAGGTAAGAAATTAACAACAAAACATTTTCCATAACAGAAAGGGGACAAAAGAAAAAAAAAGCAAATAACTTTGCCCCTGTCAAAACCATGCTGCACTGCAGGTGAGGCAGATTTCAAATGTTCAGAGAGATTTAGATTTGACAAGCGTGTCCTAGATCAGATCTAAACTGCAGTGTAAAAATATTGGGTCCATATATCAGCAATCAATTGGGGCAATTCTACAATTTGCAGATGATTGTGGGGGGGAAAAAAAAAAGTCAGCACAATACAGTATGGGATTCGCCGATCGCTTATTCAACCAAATAGCGATTTGAATCGGTGAATCAGGTTTCCAAAATGTTGCATTTTGGAATCTGGGCTGTATATTGCTAGTGTATGGTACCGATCAGCCATTTTGCAGACAGCAAAATGATAAAGCTTCTCGCAATTGGCAGATCTGTTCGTTGGTGAAAATGATCTGCTGGTTCATATCGTCAATGTATGGGCACATATTGGTGGATTGGAGAATCGTTAAATCAGGGGAAAAAAAAATGCAGTATTGGTAATTTTTTTTGTGATTGCTGATTTATGGGCACATTACTTGCTTTTTTTTTTTGCTTTGCTCCCAACGCAGAATCAGACCCTTTCCTCAGACCTATCTACACTCAAACATACATTTGCTTGTACTAGTACATTGACCTCTACCTGGTCTTCCACCAAAAGAATTACGCTGCAGCCAGGCTGTTAAATAACCAGCCCTGCTCCTGCCACATAGCACCCATTCTCTAATCCCTACACTGGATGCCTGTAAAATGGCATTACTATTTAAAAATTGGCTTACTAATTTTTAAAGTCCCTCCCTCCCCAACGGCCTCTGCTGCAAGTGCATGGGCGGTCGGCAGACTGCCCGTAGACACTGCCAGACATATCTGCAATCGTTTGTGCAGCAGCGTCAATGCAATGTGTCTATGAATGACGCAATTCAGACATATCACCGGTACACACTGGGCGAAGGGCACCAGATATATTGGCTGATCAATCGATCGGCCAATATATCTGTCAGTGTGTAACCAGCATTACTCACTCATTTGCTTACTTTGATCTGCACTTTTGATACCTAGCATCTCCCTTAGTTCATTTGGGAGTCTAGCTTTTAGCTGTGAAGCTCAGAATCTCTAACTTGGTGCCCTGCAAAGATGCCTCCACTCTAGAAACCTTCAAAAACAAACTTAATACTAATCTGTTTACTCAAGCATTTCATTAATACCCCTTTAAGGTCTAAAAAAAAATTAAAGAAAGTACAAACCAAATTCTTAGTTCTCTTTTCTGAAGTCTATTTACTAAAATTTTCTTTTTTTAATGCAAATGTAAAGCACTTTGTTGTATTGGAAGAAAAATGCTAAATAAATAACATTGTATTTATTATTATTAATAATTATCATCAATATGAAAAGATACTTCCATCCTAAAAACTTTTCAATGAGAAGAAAGTATGGCTCTATAAACATTTATTAGAATGTAAAACATCCAGATAAATTTTTAGGATACCAAAAAATCTTTACAGACAAACAAAAAGTCAGAATCAATCTTGAATAATATTCAGGGCTAATGCACATATGATCGCATTGATCTGAGACACGTATGAGTTGAGATTTTAAAAAATAATTTTGTGGAGAGTTGCCTGTAGTTTTAGTGTACTGTGCATGCACAACACACATCATTGTACATTTTAATATATTTATTTTAAAATAAGACTTTAAACTATACCTTACCTGTGGATTTGAGAACTTAACTCTAGGATTATTGTCAATTTCCCATAAACCCTCATTGAATCCCTTTCGCTTATTAGGTTTGGCATACTTCTCTTTGTTTTCATCATATGGGAATATGTCCTTTGGTCCCAAGAATGCGCTGTGTTAAAGAATAAAAAAAAAGAAAGAAAAAAAAGATATATATACACACGCTTTAAATACTGTAAATACGTTTGTCAGGTTTGAAATTTAGACAAACCTTATACAAATACCTATTTGGGTGCATTTTGAGATGCACCAATGACATGATATATGCATCTCAAAATATTATGTAAGTTTGCGAGCATGGCCGGCTCCAGGCATTTTCCACCTGAGCGGCCACACGAGGGCGCCACCTACAGAGGGCGCGCAGATTTTCTCCCAGCATTTTGCTTGGCCCGGCCCTGGCTGTCACTGTCATGCCAGGCTCACAGCTAGCACGGACGGCCAGCCAGCCACTGGACCAGACGACGAGTGACCGGACGACGAATCACGAGTGGGGCTCACTCAGCACCATCAGCAACCCTGAAGCTGAGCAGCACTGGGCGGTCGTGGAGGCCTGGACGAGGGCGGAGGAGAGACGGTAAGTGAATGCATCACCAAGGCTGGCTGCTGGCACTGGCAGGCTGTGTGTGTGACTATGTGCCACCACATACAGCCTGCCTGTCAGTGCCAGCAAGCAGTCCATGAGTTAAAAACTGGTGCCAGAGTCTGAATGGATGCTGCGTGCGGCATCCATTCAGTGACGGGAGATTGCCGGGGGAAGCCCAGCCATTGAAGCTTCCCCCAGACTGACGTTATTTGGAAGCATACCATGCGGGCACGCCCCCCCAAATTACAGCACATAGGGGGTGTGGCCTATGGTAATTAGGCCACGCCCCCATTTCCGGCCACGCACGATGTAAGGGTACCCTTTAAAGGTACCGGCACAGGGTGCTCCAACCCCTGGAACCGGCCTTGTTTAAGAGCATCTTAAAAGTCGGCTGCATTAAAACACTCCAGTCATCGTAAACTGCATGATGATGAGTGGGATCAAGATAATAAAAATTATACACTCCCTCCAAAGTATAATCAGCACAAAAAGCCTGGACTGGTTATCACTAATGAGGGGTAACAAACAGCGAGGAGTCCACCCTGTAAAAAAAAATATAACTCACTTATAGATGATGTACAATCTGCTGCATATGGAGCTGGGAATTTAAGCAGAGAGGCCTGTTGTGGGTAGAGATTCAAAATGGCTTTAGAGTCTGATTGGCTGGAGCAAGAAAAAACCTCTCAGATCGACTACTTGCTAATATAACACACGCGAATGATGATACAATACGATGTAGTTCATTCATAGTCCCAAAGTCAAGGTCCATTAGTAGCCACTCTGATAGGCAATCAGTTGACATGCCTTTTTGTTTTCATGCAAGGAGAATATTCGCATTGCTCAAGAGGAAGTACAGTGATAAGCTGTATTTCACTAATGCAAGAAAACAGACTATTACAGGACAAAAGAAAAGATGCGATGCCTATGGCTTAAGAGTGGAATAAAGATGGGAATGGGGAATTTTGGTAAGTCTTTACATTTCTAATACAGGATTTTTGTTTTATGGTGTTTTTGTATTTATGTATTATGTAATCATTTATTATTTTGATTTATGTATTATATAATCATTAAATCATTTAAATTAATGCCCCTTTAGTGTAAAAAAAATAAAGAAAATACAAACCAATTGCTAAGTTCTCTTTGCTGAAGTCTATTTACTCTATTTTCTTAATTTTTTAATGCAAATGTAAAGCACTTCAAAGTTTGAAGCTAGATGTTCTAGCGTGACCTGGCTTCCAAGGCATGCTGACATCTCTTATTTCACAAGAAACAACATGCTGTAAAAGCCATGGGTATTTTGTTAATTACTTCCAAGACTTAATGGGATTTGAAGTTCCACACACTAATGATATGCTTCCTTTAACTTAGCCCCCTCCACCCTGAGGTTGTGGGCACTTTTGCAGACCCTAGTGCAAGGAAACTCAGCCCTGTGCTTCCCAGTCTCAGCTTAGCTCACAGTATCATAAGGGGTACCCACTGTAAGTCTCTCTGTTATAGTGCAATTGGCACAGCCTTATGCTGTAAATAGATATGATCTATAATATTTAAATGCTATAACAGATCTAGATTAAAAAGGTCGTCAATGTCTAGATAGCAAACACATGGTAGACAGTCAAAAGGTCGACAGGGGCGAAAGGTTGACACACAAAAGGTCGACATGGGTGAAGATAGACAGATGCAAAGGCTCGCCAGGGACAAAAGGTCGACAGACAGGGACAGCGAACAGGACGCTCACAGGAAATTTACACAGGCAGCCAAGACTTGAAACACCTGTCGGACGAGACAGCAAAAGCTTCTTATGGTAACATTCATGTTCCCCATCTCTGCCTAAGGTCTGCAATGCCACCTATACTGAAAAGAGCTATACACATTTACATTGTCATCATTTATTTGATTCCTGCATCTGGACCTTAGACGAGCTTCATTAGTGACACTAAGCGCTTAATTTTTGTTAAAACAGCTTTATGCTGGCTGTAGTATTTGCAGGTGGACTTCACGCCGTTAGCCTCGGCTGTATTAGCAACATCTCTTATGACTACTATTTCTTGTATACAAAAAAAGATTACTCACGAAACTTGATCAGTTATTTTAATATCTGCATTACTTCTCTGCATTTTCGCATGACTACAGTCCAGATCTTTGACAGAAGCACCTGTGGCATTGACTTTTCAAATTATATTTTAAACTATTACTCTGACTCATAGGCACACCACTAGTTATAAGTAAAATACAAAATTATTATTAAGTTTTAATGTATGGCAATGAAATTACGGACTTTACAAATACACAATTGACATAATAAAAAAAATACTAGGAATACATTTTAACTCTAAAATAAATGAAATCTTGGAGCTCCCAAATAATTTCATCTGGATTCTAGCCTTCAAGGGGAAGTCTAGACTCCCCTGAAGGAAGTGTAGAATCCAGACAAAATGTGTTGAGAGCTCCATGATCTTACCTTCATGAACTTATTATCCTTAACCAAAATAAGTCTACTACATTTAATTTTTACTATTTTTAAAAAAAACATTTTTTTTACAACATTTATTGTGATATGAACTTTGTCTTATATCAATTCTTATCTATCTTCTTATCTGGCTTCTTCGATCACCGCGACCATCGAAGAAGCCAATCGTGAATTAACTATCACTAAAGATAAAATTGCACTTTTTGAAAAGTCCCACTTGAAAACTTTAAAAAATGAAACCAGCCAGGACAGGTTAAGTAAACTGGATGAACAATGTGAAACTTACAAAAGAAACATTATTAAATTCAAGAAAAATAAAAAAATACACGGTTGACACAGATTATGATGAATACCGTGTGTACAAATGGCTGTCATTGGGGGATCCTCCTAGGTTTAATAAAGAGCGGGCCACCAGATGCAGACCATGGCAGAAAAGAAATCCAGATAGACGAGGAGATAAAAACTCCTCAAACAGTAACAGTGACAGCGATTTCCAAGTCTCAGAAAGTGAGGATTTGAATAGGTCCCAGAGAGTCCCTTTACGTCAGGTCCCCTTACCAACAAACGTATCCCTGTCAAATCCACTACCCGCAGAGGCAGGCAAAATAAGAGGCAGGGGAAGACCACCTACCAAGAAGAAAATGTAATCTTCAATCTCTTCAAAAGATCACTGACTGCCCCGGAGACTCGGGTTTTGAACCGAGGTCTAAGTGTTGTCCCTACAAATCGTTTTGACGAATTTAACTGGAGGTGCGCTTCTCATAAATTCGCGACAAAAGGAACATTTTCAGCATGAAATCACGAGCGCTGATCCCACTATTTTTGAAACGATCCTCTAGGTCCAATTTTGACCCGGTCTCCCATAATGCATCATTAAGGACGATTGGTCGCTTACTGGATGAGGCAGTTACTAAATTTGTTGCAGGACCTGGAAAGGTCCACCCCAATCTATCTAAAGCTGAAGTAAAAGACCTGGAATCATATGAAGACATTGTCATCAGGCCCGCAGATAAAGGCGGAGCAATCGTGATTCAGGACATTGATGCATATAGGTCTGAAATTGGGTCTCAACTGTCTGATATTGCTGTGCATAAAAAAGCTGCGAAGAGATCCCACTGCGGAATACCAAAGGGAATTAGAGGATATTCTGACTACAGCTAAGGATCAATTGAAAATTCCTCAAAAGGTGCTTAAAGCCCTTTGGTTCAGTATCCTAAGGTACCTGTGCTGTACACCTTACCCAAGGTACACAAGGACAGCAATAAACCCCCTGGGCGGCCTATCATATCGGCAAGAGACTCACTTCTTCAACCGGTCTCGCAGTTGCTGGACTCTATATTGCAACCGTTGGTGTGTGGACAGCCTACTTTCCTCAAGGACACTTCAACATTCCTACACAAACTAGCTGAATTTAGTAATACTCCTTCACACACGTTGTTATGCTGCTTAGACATCTGCAGTTTGTACACTTCCATCCCACATGTTGATGGCATATTAGCCATGAAACATTTTTTGGATATTAATTTGCCTAAGTCTGTTTATGATCATGGTCTATTCTTGCAGTTATTAGAGTTAACATTATGTCGCAATTACTTCTTGCATGATGGTGGTTTCTTTTTGCAGCTACGAGGGTGTGCCATGGGTTCTTCTGTGGCACCCTCGTATGCCAATGTTTTTATGTTTCAGCAAGAACAAGAATAGTTCTTCCAGGACTTTGAGGTGCAGAGAGATATTCTGTGGTACACCCGGTACATTGACTATATTTTTCTTCTGTGGACCAGGGGTACCGACAGATTTATCGACTTGATGAAGAAAATTAATAACTCAGACTCTCCAATTAAGTTTACTTTTGTATGTCATGAGTCTGAAGTACATTTTTTAAATGTTAAAGTAAAACTGATTGATCAAGCTTTTCAGACCGAGGTTTTTTTTTTTTTTTATAAACCTACGGATAGAAATACTTTTCTATTTGCTTCCAGTCATCATCCAGAACCCCTTAAGAGGGGTCTCCCTTTATCTCAGATGATGCGGAACAAGGTACCTGGAGAATTAGATACCCTGATTGGGAAGTTTATTTCCAGGGGGGTATGAGCCTAAGATTCTAAGGGAGCAAAAACTACAAGTGTTGGGTATGTCCCATAGTGATTTTTTATGCCCCACGGAGAGAAATTCTTCTAAAATTATCCTTTGGACTAGTGATTTTACTACAGCTAGTCCCATTATCAGGAGAGCCACTCAGGCGTTGCGGCCACTAGTCTTCTCGGATAAAGATCTCCCCATTTTTAAGAACAGTAGACCTAATGCTGCATTGAAAAGAGGTAGGAACCTTAGGGATAGATTCGTTAAGACAGACATTACGGGCAAAGCAGTTCCCTTAGTAGCGAATGTACATAGGAAACAACCTGGATGTTATCGGTGCAGCAATTGAACGACGTGTCCGTATCTAAATAAGTGTCATGCTTTTAAACACCCTCATACTAATAAAATGTTTGACATTAGGTATACCTTACCTGTTCCACAGAGTATGTTCTATACATTATTGTATGCCAGTGTAAATTATATTACGTGGGCCACACAACACGTAAATTTTCAGAACGAATGGCAGCACATAGTTCTCCCTTGTAATGACAACCTGATCGCAGACCTATCGATCAGCCAGTTGCCCGACACTTTAAGGAGGTGGGGAATACTCTGGCTTCATTACGGTATTTTATGATCGATCATGTGCCTGTAAATATGAGATGTGGTGACAGGGTGAAGCAGTTACTTATTAAGGAATCCAAGTGGATTTTGAAACTTGATACCATGGATTAAACGAAAAGATCAATTGGAATAGCCTTATGTAATGGATTTGATTTTATATTTCAATAGTTCTGTATCTCTCTGAAGTGACACTTGTATGTCCAGTAGATTAATATATATGTGGGTGTACTCAATGATAGATCTTGCATGTCTGTATATTCTGAATTTTAATGTCATTTTTGTATGTTTTTGTATTGGGACATTGTGCCTACACTCATTGATGCCTGTTTCGCTATGTCTTTAGGTCCGGCCGCCGGAGGATGCAGTCAGGCTCCTAAGTCAGTGGAACGCATGCTGGGGTTTCTATGACAACGCAATTGGCTGTTCTCGGAAGTGCGGCGGTCATGTGCTTCCGGCGGACGGCTGGAGACGAGCAACGGGTAGAGGTGAGGTACATAAGGGGGGTAAGTTTTTATGTTTTCTTGTTTGCTTTGTAATTGTTGTGGTCCTGAAGACGGGGCTTCGGCCCAGAAACGGTCGTAGACCTGACAATACATTTATTTGTTGCTTTGAATTCTATGAGTGCCGTTCTTTTTTGGAGATATTTATACCAGAGGCAGCTGTGATGGTGTTGGGAGTGCCGGCAGATTGTGGATACTAAAATAAATATCTCTCAAAATATCTCGCTCTCTCTCTCTCTATCTCAAAGTGAATAGGACATATAGTCAAGACATTGGCAAGGTTAGAAATAATAATTTTTAATTGAAATAATAGTTTTGTCCTTCAAACTTTGCTTTCGTCAAAGAATGCTCCTTTTGCAGCAATTACAGAATTGCAGACCTTTGGCATTCTAGCTGTTAATTTGTTGAGGTAATCTGAAGAAATTTCACCCACGCTTCCTGAATCACCTCCCACAAGTTGGATTGGCTTGATGGGCACTTCTTGGGTACCATACGGTCAAGCTGCTCCCACAAAAGCTCAATGGAGTTGAGATCTGGTGACTGCATTACAGACAGAATACCAGCTGCCTGCTACTTCCCTAAATAGTTCTTGCATAATTTGGAGGTGTGCTTTGGGTCATTATCCTGTTGGAGGAAATTGGCTCCAATCAAGCGCTGTCCACAGGGTATGGCATGGCGCTGCAAAATGGAGTGATAGCCTTCCTTATTCAAAATCCCTTTTACCTTGTACAAATCTCCCACTTTACCAGCACCAAAGCAGCCCCAGACCATCACATTACCGCCACCATGTTTGACAGATTGCGTCAGGCTCTCTTCCAGCATCTTTTCAACTTGTTCTGCATCTCACAAATGTTCTGCTGTGTGATCCAAACACCTCAAACTTCGATTTGCCTTTCCATAACACTTTTTTCCAATCTTCCTCTGTCCAATGTCTGTGTTCTTTTGCCCATATTAATCTTTTCCTTTTATTGGCCAGTCTCAGTTAGGTTTAGCGCACTCAGGGGGGAACTTAGGGTTAGGCACCCCCCCCTGGGAGGGTCAGGGTTAGGCTAGGGGGAGGGAGGATTGGGGCTAGGCATCCCCTGGTGGGACTTAGGGTTAGGCATCCCCCCGGGGGACTTAGGTTTAGGCAGCGGGGAAGAGGGGGGGTTAGGCACTTACAGGGGGGATTAGGGTTAGGCACTTGGGTGGGAGGTTAGGGTTAGGTTAGTTATTACTTACCTGAGGACGATTGGGATTTCCAGCGCTGTCGGGCTGCCAGGGTATTTCATACCGATTCTGAAATTTGTAGGTGACCCCAAACTTTAGAACGGTAGTGTGTGTGTATGTGTGTGTATATATTTATTTGAAATCGTGATGATAAATAGATATATATATATATATATATATAGATTATCCTCACAATTTCAAGTGTCAGGAATTACCACACTGTGGGTATGTGGGTAGTGAAGGTAAGCCATACTAATCTAATGCATACTAAATTTTAGCTACCCAAGCTAACATCTGGGTACTTTCTGCTCACCTAGTAATAAAAGAAAAAAAAAAAAGACTCAACTTTAAAAAAAAGGTTTGCTACAGGTTGGGTCTCCCATATCCAAAATCTTTGGGACTAGGGGTATTTTGGATATCGGAATATTCCGTATTATGGAATATTTGCATAACATAATGACATATCTTGGGAATGGAACCCAAATCTAAGCACAGAAAGCATTTATGTTTTATATACACCTTATACACACAGCCTGAAGGTAATTTTATACAATATTTTTAATAATTTTGTGTCTTAAAGAAAGTTTGTGTACATTGAACCATCAAAAAGCAAAAAGGTATCACTAACTCATTCATGCTAAAAAAAATTCCATATTTCAGAATATTCCGTATTTCGGAATATTTGGATATGGGACACTCAACCTGTAATATAAAAACAGATTTTAACTTAAGACATGCTTCATCAAAATCTAAGGAAGAAATAAAAAGCAAAAACTGAAGGAAAGAAAGAGATATAAAAAAATAAATAAAAATAAGATACTTACGTTTCATGGGTGCCAAAAAAGAAGATCGGCATTTTACTTGTGGGAGGTTTCACAGCCCCATCAGGAAGTTCATCCACCTGCATATGCAATTTAACAGCTTGAGCATTGAATTTATTTTCTAAAAAGAACATAAATCCTCCCAAGTGCATTGATTATAAAAAACATTATATGCACTATATTGTTGCCATATAAACCATAATAAATCTTAGAATCCCTATAAATTTGTCCCCTACCAACCCCCCCTCCAAAAAAAAAAAACCCTCACAACACTGAAGTGAAACTACATCTTAGTTATTTACTTTACTGAATCTGACTAAAGAAACAATAGGAAGACTTTATGACAAGTAATACAAACAGATATATTTAAAATTGGAAAAAATGAAAAGAAATTAGATTACCTACATTGTTTCATGCAAGAGCTGAATAACCAGTTACAATCATGTGAAGCTTCTTTACATAAAATTGGTATCCCATTTATTTTAGAACACTTCCGTAAACAAGCACTAGAATAGACCCATTTTGCTCCTACCAGTTGGTGTGGATCAACTGCCCTGAGCATAATGGAGGTCATCTTTACCAGTAACGCTCAGAAGACAATATACATCACTGCAGGTCAAAGCCTACAGGTTATCACAAATTAGCAGCAAGAGGCATGGAAAAAAAAAAAAAAGACAGGACACTTGGCAGGAAAAGATTCAGGGTCAAGGTAAGGTTCAATAGCAGTGTGGCATGGTCAGAAAACAATGTCGGTAACATTTGATTATAACAAACCAAATACGGAGCAGCAGTAATGTGGGGTACACACTTGAAAGACAAATTGTTAGATTGGACGACCGCCAACTGATCTGAAGATTTGGCTAAGTAACGCACAAACAATCTTGTGCAAACACACTTACGTCTAGTCAGAAGAACCAGCTGTTATGTCACTATCGCTGGTTCCTGTGGCCAGCATATGGTTCTGTCAGAGCAGATGTGAAATATTAAGTCTTTCAGCTATTTCTCATCTGCAGTGCATCACGCCGATGCTATATATCTGTGAAAGTTGTCTTTCACAGATATATCATGTGTACACACGGCCGACAGATCATTCATCAGCTGTACCATTGATATATATTGCCCAGTGTGTAGCCAGCATAAGTAGAAATAGAACCGTTACTCAAGCACAAAAATATTTACTGAGCATTCTTACTGCAATCCAGCCATATGTCCATAGTATTCCCACTAGGCTGTTTTAGCGGGGCGCCCTGCCCGATCTAAAAGGGGCAAAATGTGCCCTGCCCTTTTAGCATTGTAGCGCTAAAACAGTCTGCCAGTGTCCCGCGGGAGGGAAAAATTGATACGAAGCAGGTACCGACAAATAGCATATTTCTGCCCATATGCAGTCATGTACACACCTAGAGATGAATCCGCTTCTGCGTGGGCCCTATATGCACCTCACTTACTACTAGTTACCATCAACGTATACCTGCAGTGCACAAGACATTTCACCTAACAGGCACATATTTAGTTATGTGCTGGTCTGCATGGCCCACAGTTGTGGGAACATTGCAAACATGAGAGCTTCTTTACCCTATTTCTACCTATGAAGTTGTGCTTGTTTGCATAGCCGCACTCGGAAGAGCTTATTTTTGAGCATGCTCAGTTTCAAATCCTGCAAAATATGCTACGCAAATGACAGTACCTACAACTCTACAAATAACCCCTATGTTCTGGAGTATACGACACCAGACTATGTGTGCGGGAGGAAGTAGTCAGTTGTGCGGGCACTGCAGTGATGCAGGTTTCCCACATATCAGGTAGTGGAGACATTGCATGTTTTCATAGGAGGTGCGAAGGAAAACATGTTGTACCAGTAGGACACTGCATCAATGATGGGAATTGAATTCTTGCTCTGGAGTCCAGCGTTCTACCACTAATTTCATTAGCAGTATGCAGGAATACACTACAAAGATGACTTTTTATTGAGAATACTTTTTAACGGTCATAATTTGTCTAACAATTTTACAGATACTCACGAAGTACAAATGTGCAAAACTAGAAACAAAATGGCTGTAGGGGCAAAGAGCAGTAAAAAGGTATCGATTTCACACATGTGAATAAGAGGAGGACCAGAACTGGTGAGGTGTACATGGAGGTAATGCATCTATGACCAGTACGCTATAGGACCTCTTCTATGTTACACTGAAGATCGCTGGGTATCTACTATCAGGATTAAGGTAATAATGTACACAAAAACTTTTAAACAAGTGAAGGAGCCCTGACCCAGAATTCTTTGGCGGCTTTCAGTTTTGTCCTCTGGGTCTGGTGGTCAGTTGACAGTGACTTCTGGCTGATCCTGCAGCAGTTACAGCGGTGAGTACTGCTAACATCTAACCCTCCCCTTAGTGCCTAATCCTCCTCTCCCAAGGCCAAACCCTCCGGTCTCTGCTGAATATCAACATTTCACATGTCAGCATGTTGACATGTCAGCATGGAACATTTGCAGAAGTGTTGTCATTATGATTGACAACATAATGACTGCATCCCATTAAATACATGCTAATAAAAAAAAATAAAAAAAAAACGTAAATGAATCCCTGAAGTAGATCTAGGAACTAAAATTTAGGACTGGCATCAAGAGTCAAATAAAAATGTAAATTAATTTGAACACCCCCTGACTCTTTCCCATAGTGGAGCAGGAAAACAAACCCCCCCACACTTTTTGCAGAATTACTGCCAGAAAAAATATAAACTTCCCACCCATTGACTGGCTTGAGCTGGCCATACATTGCAATGATGCAAATAAGTTAACTAAAAGGTCTGATTCAGTGGTTCGTGCTATTGTACGTATTAAGATGCACCATTGGTCACACCCTGTAAATGCACCATTGGTCACACCCATAAATGTCTACCAAACTTGCCTATTTCTGCATCCAAATTGGTTCTGCGTCAGAGCGTTAACCATCGGGAACGCAGGTGATACGCGACTTAGATGCATGTGCAGACTGAAAACATTGGCCACTTGCTTGTGGCATTGATACTACGTGCAGCTCTGAATCAGATCCTAAATGTCTAGTTTGAGTGATTATCATTCAGCGTATGATACGGTCAGAATCTGAAAATTTGTCTGGATCTGTTTAGTTTTCAAATCTGTTCAATTCACCCAACCATCAATCATTCACTCAACTTCAAGCTGTGAATAGAGATCTCCTCTATCCATTGTGTAGTGTATGGAGGTGCTCAAACTATCAAGCAGCTACCTCAGCATTTGTCCCAGTCAGCTGATCTGCTGCATGATTGTGCAGTGTATTTCCGGCTTCGGGATCTTACCATAATCAGTATAGTATAAATCAAAGGTTCTCAAACTTGGTCCTCAGGATCCCACACAGGTCATGTTTTTCAGGTCAACCAGCAGGTGCACAGTTGTATTCATTACTCACTGACACATTTTAAAACATCCACATGTGATTCTGTGTGGAGACTTGGAAAAGATGCACTGTTTGGGGTCCTGAGGACAGAGTTTGAGAACCTGTGGAACACATGAACATCCAATAAAAGGAAATGTCTGCTAATACGCCTCATCTGCCTCTCAGCCCTTACTGGGTAAGACAAGATGAGACCACTAAAACCAGGCACCCAAAGCTGCATTCCACAAATATTCAAATACTTCTTGATTGCAGTCAAGCAAGATCACTAATTCAGACCAAAGCACCCAGGGCTACAAACCCTCAGGGGTAAATTTACTAAGATGGGAGTTCTATTAAGAAGTGATGTTGCCCATAGCAACCAATTATATTCCAGGTATTATCTTCTAGAAGGTGCTAGATAAATGAGAAGTAGAATCTGATTGGTTGCTATGGGCAAACATCACTTCTTAATAGAACTCCCATCTGGCGATCAGATGGGAAACGCCGATCTGCCGGTCGGAAAGACTGGGGACCATCGATGTTCAGCGATCCGTCGCAGGATTGCTGAAATTTCACCGATTTGACAATAATGATCATTTTTTGATCGTGATTGTCGTATCTATGAAATCCAACATGTTGGATTTCTGCGATCCTGCGATGCCGGGTTGCAGCATTGCGGCAATCCATCGCAGATGGATGGGGACCTTTACTGAAGTAATTTTTCAATTTCCTTACACACCCAAGCAAGAGTGGAAATGGGTGTCAGAGTTACACCAGTTGTTAAACAGATTTTCTAACAGTCTCAATTGTTTCATTCATTATCATCCATTATCATATATATATGGCGATAGCCGCAAGTGTAAAACTCACTTCCTGAAGAAGCCGCCAACAGGCTAATAAGGCAGAAAAATGCATAGAAGGAGAGTGCCCCTATGCAGAGAAAATTCTGGTTTTAAGAGCGGCTGTTGGTGGAGGAAAAGAACGTGGACCCCAGAGCCTACAGCACACCTCTAGGAGAAAGCCGAATCACCATATCTGAATCCAAGACGAATTCTATATCTCCGTGAGGAAGTCGGGCAGTAATACTTGAATTGGACCTGCCCGTAATCCTTAAAGCACATATCCGTCCAGGGGCGTTTTAAGAGAGGAGGGGGTCCGTGTGCACTACTCGTGCGGGGCCCCCTCCTATCTCACAAGTGGCTGGCAGCCGACTGACGCGGCTGGCTAGCCACCAGAGCATTAGTAGACTCTGGGCACTAGAGTGCTCCCGGAGTCTACTGCGCATACGCAGAACGCCGGAAAAATGACCGCGGCGGCCATTTTTCCAGCGTTCTGTGCATGCGCAGTAGACTCCGGGCACTAGAGTGTGCCAGGAGTCTTCTGCGCATGCGCAGAACACCACGGCGGCCATTTTTCCGGTGTTCTGAGCAGCAGTGACACCCAACGCGGGACCTCGGACAGGTAAGTTTAAAAAAAAATATGGGTGCAGTGCGGGGCCCCCCTGGGCCCCGCACACACTGCACCCCATTTTAGATACGCCACTGTATCCGTCCTATTACTACTCAGGATCTAAGGATAAGTGGGGTAAGCAACAAGGGATAGAGTGACATAAAAAAAGGCCATCTTATATGCATGCATGTTTCCATTAAAAGCCTAAAGGTGCCCACACGATTGGATGACACGCAAAAGATGCGATGTCATCAATGATTTCCCTTGAACTCCTGGACAGACAATATCTTGCTAAACTGTGCAATGTGACTAACGACCTATCGTGCGTCCTTAATGATTTCCAGTGCATCGTTAGGAGATTGCCAGATCTTACCTGCAGTAGGTAAGATCTGAAGATACGACAAACAACTTGCGGAACCGCACATTGGATCATTATTCCTTTTAGCTGCACGATTTGCAAATGTTTAAATGATGTATCGTTCCGAGTGGTTCCTGCTAAAACAGATCACCTAGGATTTTATTCCGTATACCTTGGTATGTCACTCGTTAAGACAACTTGTGCCTTTTCTTTTCTTGTCTATCTCGCCTTAGTCATCGGGCTACCTCCCCCCCACCCCCCAACCTCATCATTCTACCCAGTTCCTTTTCATTCTCCATATTTTATATGTTATTATTATATCACTCGCTCTTCCTAATAAGCTCCCCATAGCGACTCAGGATTACGATAATTATTGTGCAATGTGAACTGCTAGGTATAATAATTTGCAAGTTATAGACTTTATGCTCCAATTATATTAATGATTTAATGTAATATATGTAATTTTTGCTACTCTTATGTATCCAGATTGATAGATTTTTTACGGTATCTGGCTTTGTATATTTTTGATACATCTTGTGTTATATCAATCTATATTTGTTCTAAATTGAAAAATAAGAATTCATTTTGTTTACGTCAAGAAATAAGTTTTTTCTTTGAATGTTTGATTGTACTTAATTCTTGAATGATATGTTTTACAGTACATTGTATAACAATTTTTTCACTGCTCAATAAACAGATTTCAAAAAAATAAAAAAAATGATGTATCGTTCCGATGCGTCGTTTTCGTGCAAATCGTGCCTAAAATCGTCCAGAGTGTGGGCACCTTAACTCTCCCTGCTGTTACCTTGCACACCGCTCAGCCTGCCTATGACAGCTTGACTTGTGAAATCAAGCATGCTTGCTACAGCTTGCTTCCCAACTTTTAGCTTGTGCATTCCAGTTTACAGCCTGTTTGAAACAGTGTTGCTTACTGATGTTGGATTTAACTTGCTACCTAACAAAAAGTCTGCTACAATTTTTTACCATCTTTCCATGAGCAACTAACAATCCAGCTGCTAATTATTAGCTATTCAAAAGACTGCTGCAAATTTTGTCACCATTTTTTTCTGAGCAATGAATATTCCAGCTAGAATAAGCATATATTGAAGTCAGATGTCTATATACAATTGCTATCGCTAAGCAAGTTCTAATTATTTCTTATACTAACATCATGATTCATTGGTGTAAGCTTGCTTAATGGTACTCTGCTGATAATTTCGGTTACTAATACAGTTCAGTGCCCTCTGGTAATGTTATTTTATGATGACATTTTAACCTTATAATTACTACTGATTAGCTTCCGTTGAGAGAGAGCAGGTGCAATTTTCTCTGCACACTATTATCTTGTATTGTCTTTTGAATGTATTATATAACATATAAAATAAATCCTAACTGACCATCGCCTCTTCTTTCTTGATTCATTTGCTTTCCAAATCTTGTGGTAAATCATTTAGTGTGTTTTCAGCTTTAAATGACAATGGCTTCCGGGCCCTGACCATGGTCTTTACCACGGAATGCGAGAGTGCCCTCAGGATGGCTGTCTCAATAGCCACCCTGTCAAATCCAGATACTGTAAATCTTGGTAATGAAATGGACTTTGGGTGAGGAGATGGCCGCCAAGGGGGGCTACCAACATGCGAAGAAGATCTGTGTACCAGGAGCATCGTGGCCAATATTGAACTACTAGGATTGTTAGAACACATTCCTCGCGTAGCTTGAGAAGATCTCGCGGAATGAGAGTCGTGGGAGGGAAAAGATAGACCATCCTGAAGTTCCACAGAGTGGACAAGGCTTCTAAGAGGTAAGCCGCCGGATCTAGAGTACGAGAACCGTACTTGTCGATCTTGTAGTTATGTCTGGAGGCCATCAAGTCGATCTCTGGGTGTCTCCACCGTTCCACCAGAAGCTGGTAGATGTCTGGATGAAGGTACCACTCCACCAAGTCGAAATCCTTGAGATAATCTGCCTCGCAGTTGTCCACCCAAGGAATATAAACTGCAGATATGGCCGAAGTATGCTTTTTGGCCCATTACAATGCACGCCGCTTCCCTCATAGCCGGCGCACTTCTCAATCCTCCTTGGTGATTTATATAAGCGCCTAGCATCACATTGTGTGATTGGACCCTGATAGGGAGGCCCTGAAGAAGGTAACAAGCCTGTAGCATAGCTAGATAGAGCACTGTGAGTTTGAGAATATTGATGAGAAGACGCGCCTCCAGAGATGACCAACAACCCTGAAAAGTCATGTGAAGGGTTAGATGTGCTCCATCCCTGGAGGCTGGCATCCATAGTAAAGTATTGTCCATGATGAAATTTAGAAAAGGACAGCCCTTGTTCATTTGAGGTCTGATCAACCACCACAGTAGGGACTGTTGTCTTGGGAGACAAATAGATGACCTGTGAGTATCTAAAAGAGGAGAGCTGTTCCATTTGGACAGCTGCAGCCTATGAAAACACCAGGTGTGAAACTGAGCAAACTCCACCATGTTGAAGGTCTACACCGTTGGAGAAGCAGTTGTACAAGTGATTGAACTCCCAAGATCTTGTTACCTGGCAAGAAAATCCACCGAGTGTCCAGAAAAGCTCCCAGATGGAGCATCTGTTGGTCAGGAACAACAGCGAGACAGTTGTGAACAAGGTGATATGGATCTCCAGACGACGTTCTCGCCATGAGAAGGAGGTAGTTTAAGTAGGGAAAACTCTTACATCTTGTTGTTGAAGGAAAGTGGCCACGTCTGACACCACTTTTGTGAATACCTGGGGTGTTGTTGAGAGACCGAACGATAGAGCTTGGAATGGAAAAGGGACTGATGACCCAGGCAAATTGGGATGTGTAGATAAGCGTCCTTGATGAAGGACACAATAAAGTTGCCGGGTTCCAAGGACTGAATACTCGATCTGAGGAATTCCATCTTGAATTTGGGAACCTGAAGATGGAGATTGAGGGATTGAGGGATTTGAGATTCACAATGGGACGGAAGATCCTACCTCAGAACGAGAAAGAGGTTTGACCATGAATTCTGAGAGTTAACAGGGAAACTATGGACCCCTGTAGAACCGCTGCTTTTGTCGGATCTGAAGTTGCACATCTACCATCCGTTGTAGAAAGACGTCACCCTTGAACGGAAGAGACTCGTGCTTTTTTAGATTCTGCATCCGCCTGCCACGTGCTTAACCACAAACCATGACAGGCAGCAATGACAGAAGCTGAGGCCCTAGAAGACAAATCCCTGAATCAATAGCCGATTCACCCAAGTACCTGGATGCCAATCTGAGGCTCTCCAAAAGGTAAGAGCTCCGCACGTTACCAATATGTAGGCTGTCATCTAAGGAACGCACCCAACGTTACATGGCCTGGTTGACACAAGATGCGGAGAGTGCTGGACGAAGTGAGAGACCTGTGCTGGTAAAAATAGATGAGAAACCCATCAAGTTTCCCATCAGTTATATCTTTAAGCGTGGCTACATTTGGCAGAGGAATAATAGCCTTGTGGTGAAGGAGGATAAAAGGGGATAGGTCTGGAAGTCCGAAATTTGCGGTGAGGCTGATCCCAGGCTTCAAACAAATATTCTAGAGGAGAAAGGAATTAATTCCTTTTTCTTGCACTTGAAAAGGTGGACACCTGTTCGGTGACACCCTCAGGATGCTTAATTTGAAGGACGGCTTTAACCACCCCAATTAAAGCTTCCACATTATTAGATCAAAAACCTCTTCAAAAACTGAGAATTTTTCAAAATCAGATTCCTGCGGGCAGGCTTCCTCACCTAGGAAACTTCAGAACCAGAAAGATAATCCTGCACCTCTGGGATATATAAACGGCGCTTCTGAGTGCGTGCAACCGCTGGATCTAACATGCAGGGTAGGGAGGATGTTCTATACTAACCCTGGTACAGACTGGGATAAACTAGACACCCAAGCAGGCTCTTCAGAGGGTGGTTGGGTAATAGTGCTATGAGCAGCTGCAGGAGTTTGTCTATATAGGGCTAATTGCTGAGACAGCTCTTGCATAGCATTAGATAGGACACATTCCCAAGCTGGTTCAGATGGGGATGAACCTGGGGGACTATCACCCGGTGGTTCTGCAAAATATGCCTTGCAGAGTCAAATGTGGTCTGGATCCCCACTCTGAAGCTTATTTTGACAGCGATTGCATCTATGGCTAGAAAATTTGTCAGCAGCCTTCGAGCTCCTTTTAGAACACATGGTGACACAATGTATATATAAAAAAAAACAACAACACTGAGAAACAACCCACACATGTCTAATGCATGTCCCACTGAATTAGTCAAGAAACCAGTCATTATAGTATAACAGTAGTGAGAAAGCAAACACACAGAATTATTAAGAGTACACAGCAAACTATAGCTAGATAGGAGGTTTTGCCATTTTCTCAAACTACTGAACTGCAGGAGCACCGATGGAGAAGATGGATACTCAGCATGATGAGAGAAGAGCTCTTCAGCAGGTAGTCCAGCAGGGAAGCACGCTAAGAGAAAATAGGAGGAGCAACAGGAGAGCTCGCTTCCTGGCGGAGACCTTCCAGGTGCCTAGTCGTTGAACAACGCCGTCCTGTTTGGCCTGATAGGAGCCGTGGCCTCTATTCTTGGTTGACCAGTGAGGGCATGGTAAACCGGGCTTTCGCCATCCCCTATGACCTCCCTTCCTGGCAGCCTCCACTGACCCAGGGGAAATAACCGCCCAATAGAAAGCAAAATGGCGTCCCGAGGGGTAGCAGGACCCGTTACCTTAGCCGGGCCGCTCTGGCTGAGGTCTGCAGCTAGGGGACCCCAGCCCGGCTCCACAGAGAACTGGGCTTGCGACTGTATACACAAGAGCCGCATACAGTCCGGTCCAAAGTAAAAACCAACAACACAAGTTTAACATCTAAAATAGCATGCCTCCCCCATTGTCTCCAGTGTCCCCAATTGGAAGACAGAAATATGAAAAAGAAAAACTATGGCAGGTATCTATTGTTGTCAAATGCTAAGCAAAGGATATTACATTTGTTAATTGAAAAAATATATAAACCTCCTCCACTCTGGCAATGCCCCTCCCTCCCAAAACAAGCACAGTGGAGCGTATCAGAGAGGACTGTTCTTCAGTCCCCCCCTGCTGCAGCTGATCTCTGCACTTGCAGAGATCAGCCTTACAGTGCTCGTAGGAGGACTAAGTTACGCTCAGGACCACAGGGCAGACAATCCCTGGGTTGGTTGGGCAGCAGGCTGTAGTGAAGATCCACACACATCCCTACGAGATAGTGGAGCGAAGCTGACATTTATAGAGAGAGCCAGACCAGGGTTCACAGAGCTGGGCATTTACAAGCTAGTCCCTGAACTGAGAGGGAGACTCCAAGCCTGGGTAAATGTCGCAGAAGTTCTCTTCAAATCGGGAAAGGGGTTGATTATTGCGGATTTAAATTTCTTTATTAACCAAGTGACTTAGTTATATTTGCATATAGCAGCTGAGAGCTATACCTAGTAGTTGTAACAGTATTACAGAAGTGATTGCAAGATTACTATAACAAGTGAATTCAAAGTATTCAAGTAACCTTTTCTTTCTTTGAGAAACATTGTTTGCTAAAGTCTGTAGCTATACTTCTATACTGTATACGCGCCAACGCCTATGGTACCCATGGACAAATTATTGGCACTATTTCTTAGACTGTGATGTTTGTCTACATTCTTTTTTTTCTAATTGTATATTATTGTCAATGTACTAAATTATATACTAGACATCAGTTTTATTTAATTATCTATGCCAGAAATTCATGTTTTTTTGACCAATTTTTTTTCATTCGGTAGCGATAGTCAATATTGCCATACATCGATCTTTACCAAACTGTCCTATCAATTGTCTACATTTCTTTGTTCTATTGCTGAGATTCCATTTCAAATTTTATTACTGTTGCAATTTTAAGTGATTTGTTTTTACAATTTTGCTACTAATCTCATATCTTTTTAATAGTCTAAAGGTTGCCACCAATCTTTTATATTTAAGATAAATAAATATACCAAAGTGATTTTGACAAACATGGAGGGGAATTCATTTAAATGCAATGTTGAATAGCACCGGGAATGAGTGCCCGGTAACATTCAACATCACACCGTTACACGGGTCAGTCCTGTGTTCAACCCTGGATGTGACCAGGTTCGGATACCCGAAACACAAAACCCAGGTTGACCCTTTCACACCAAGCCAGGACCCGGGTTGCCCCGGCAAGAACCTGGGTTATAAATTTGGTGTGAAAGTGGCATTTGTAGTATTTTTAACATACAGGTTGGTGCATAATCCATGAATCTCTGAAATAAACATAATAAATATTTTATAATATATTACACAACTTACATGTGCCAGGGCTGGCACATTTATGCTACAGATTCGGTATCAGAGTTTGACATTCCAAATGTCAATAAGAAGAATGGAGGCACAGTGAGGTTAAACCCCGGCATGCCAACATCTTAATAATGCAGGCTCGGCAAATCCCAGGTCAACAAAGGTTTTACGCCTAGCGACCGGATTTGCAGATTCCAGCCCGTCCGTGTTAAGTGTGGTTTCGTTTAGAAACAAAACTCGGCTCTGTCCTACTGCATGACTATTGCATCCAGTAGTAGTCATGCAAATTAGGACCCACCCCTGTTTTGTGATTGGAGGTGTTTTGTTTCAAAATGTACGCAGGTCCTGGAAAACGTGCTGCAGCGCCAATAAGAAGAGTATTGGCCCGCTGGGGGTAGCATAACTAATGACCTGGAAACCATGGCAGCAGTGTTGGCAATCCTGCATTGATCGTTAAGCACCTCACCGCCCAGCGAGTGCAATCACACAGCCTGCCGGTAGCAAAACACAAATCCCCACTCGCAGCCATAGAGACTTGACACCAGGGTCAGTGAACCCTATACTGAACAGCTCCACAGCAGCTCACCGGCTAGCAACTCAGAACGCACAGACCACTGGTGAGCAGGATAAAGAACTTGCAGCACATTACAAGCTTTATGTGGCACAAGGTGGAATCCTGCCTTTGGGAATAGACCCCAGGACTGTGGACCACTAACACTACGGATGCTACAGTGCCACAGCATCATAGAATTTGACGGCAGATAAGCACCACTTGGCCTATCTAGTCTGCCCCTTTTCATTCATCTTTTTGGCAACTTCAACCTTATTTGCTCCTTACGACTCTTCTTATGCCTATCCCAAGCGGGTTTAAATTGTTCCACTGTTTTAGCTTCAACCACATCTGGTGGGAGGCTATTCCACTCATCCACTACCCTTTCTGTGAAGTAATTTCCTCCTGGCTGAAGACACACACAAGCAACCCTGGGAAAAGGGCTACTGTATAACTATCACTCAGACATGCCATGCTGTTGGCTGCCCTTCCTCACCTGCTGAACAGCGTAGGCTGGTTTGTCATGGAGCTCACCGGGTAGCTCGCTCTGCAGGAAGAGCCCTTGCAGTACATGAATGTAAACTTGGAAGCAACAGCAGGGGGTAGAGTAGGCCAGGGTTCCTTGATAAACCATGTCAGACACTCCATGGTGTTCCTGCAGCTGCCCAGCTACAAGTTAGGTACTTGCCCACCTATGAAGGGTCAAGACCTAGTCAGGTCATTCTGCTGGTTTCTCAGATCCCATCCCAGGCAGTAAATGCAGGGAGAGCAGCCTTGCCTCCCTGTACACATTAATTTAATTTAACATTGACACATTTTGGACGCACTGTGTTGGGGCAGACTATGTATTGAGGGCACTGTGGTGGGGCAGACTGAATTGGTTGCATACTATGAATTGGGCACCGGAGGTCATGCATCAGAGGGCATGTTGGGAAGCCTGATGAGCATTGAAGGGGCATGAGTATATTTTGGTTGCAGGCAATAGTCTAGCTCATAGATATTCGAAAAATGTCAGAGTAGCTAAACTGTTTCATACTGAATATTGCCATGAATTATAATATGGCAGAAGTACTTTCATGTTTACAGTAAACTGTTTTCAGTAACTGTCTTCACCAACTGCAATGAAACCATGCTAGGATGTGAAATAACTGCCTGGCCCTTACCAACAGCAAGTCAATTACTTTAATTGGCACAAGAAATCCATGTACTGCCTCCCAGGAATGTTAAAACAATGAAAAAAACATTGCTGTATATGGAATTCCCATATAAAAAGATTACATTTTAGACAAAAATCTTTGTTATACCAATATGTAAACCTGCTTCACATACACTGAGAGATGACCCCCCCAAAAAAAATTGTTTCACAATCCTGCTTGCCTATAACTTCATGGTGTATATATCAAACTGATTCTGCGGAAACATCTTTTTCAGCACGTTTAATGAATTATCGCAGAAAGTAATCAAACCTAAAAAGCTTTGTTAGCAACAGCGCTCACAGCAGTTGTCCTCATATTTTTCTATGGGGGAAATCTATTTAACAAGCTTCTAACCTTATTTACGGGTGTCTAACACCATTTTCAGATGGCATTAGCCCACCTTTCTCTGTGGGTGAAGCTCAGCATAAGCAGGTTCTTGCTATCCCTTTCTGGTGGGCTGGAGTAACAGTCATCGTAAGTTTTCTGCATAGCGCATATTTTGTCAGGATGGCAGCGCATACGCAGTTTTGCGGCCAGGTCCGAACCCAGAAGCAAATGGACTGCCTATTACTGGAACCTGTCTCCAGGAAACCTCACAAAATCCTGAGAATATATTCATTATTGCTGAGATATGAGTCGAGTGTTAATTTCCAGGCTATTCTAATAAATAAGCCTCTTGATGTCTTCTGTCCAAAAAAAATTAAATATTTAAATACACTGAAGCTTTTTGCAGTAGAGAAATGAATCTCATGTAGCGACTCTTGCTTAAAACATACTTAAATAGTGGAGTGATGTTTCCTAAATGGCTTAAGGCAGGGCTTGACAAATTTTTATACAATCTAGGAGCCAGAATGAAAATGTAGGCGCCAGACCACCATCCAAAAAAATAAAAATACATCACTAAAACCTTGTAAAAGGTAAAGGGTGTGGTTGTGCAAACGCAGGTGCGCCCAAGCGTTTTAACAGCATTTCAGGGGCGTGCATAATTAAGACACAGCATCATAGTACACGTCATCTGTCTGTGTTACACACTGCAGCAATCGCAGTGCTTGTGGTAGGGTATGGTCAACCACAAGTGCTGCATATGGTTCCGATGGTACTCGATGTTACTAATTGTTGCATACACTTCCTGGAGATGACGTCTGTTACGAAGGGAAAGTGGGCGTCTTATGACTGGCTGGTGGGTGTCTTACATACAGACTGCAATCGCACGCTAGGACATAGTGGGCGTACTAATGTCTTGCCGTGCGATCACGGGCTTTACATACTTTAGCAGCTGATGGCTGCGTGCGAACGCATCTAGCGAGCGGGTGTGATTCGAGCCCTTAGCTCAGTGTGCTATTCATCTGTTACACACACTGCATTAGTCCACAAAATGGGTGCAGTTGAATGGCTGCAGTAAAATGGAGGAAACTCCTCACAGCTCTGCACAGCTACCCTCCAGTAATAACGGACCAGATTTGTACATATAATAATAACGGTGCCAGAAAGTACTACCCATCACTAGTGCAACATTACTGAGCACATATTCCACGGGTGACAAACTCCCATGGCCACAGCACTAGAGAAGCTACACCCACCCCCCCCAGGCAAACCACCACTCCGCAGCCACACTGTGCAGTTATTTCCCAGCACGGATGAGGAAGAAGGTCACCGCAGGTGGAGGAGCCAGACAGCCGGGACGGACGAGGGTGAAGGTGTCTGCATACAAGCTCTTACCGGAGCTCTGTGTAGCCAGACAGCCAGGATGGATGAGGGTGAAGGTGTCACCAAAGGCGGGAGTCAGCTCAAAATATGCTGCCAGTGCATGCACTGCTGTGAAATGGCCACCCACGAACCTCCGCTGGGAAACTGCTTCCTTGGATCCTCCGTCCCTGAAATCTGGTCGCCAAACAACAAAATATAGTCACCATGGCGACCTGGCCCCCGGGATGTGTCGAACCCTGCCTTAAGGAATAGATAGAATATTTCTTTACACCAATTACATGTAAGTGTATTAAAGCATTCAACTTACCCTGGCAGGCCAGTGAGGGTACCCTTTCATCTTGGCAAAGATCAGATCCCCAGGTTTGTAATCACGGGTCATTTTTTTGATAAATCAGCAATAAAAATCAATGGAGAATAAACACAATACTTCCAACAAGTCTGGAACTTTTATGACCTACATTAAGGAAACAGAAAGCGTGAATAAATAACGTTTTCCTTCAATAGCTTTATCAGATGTTTTGGGTAGACCTACAAAGAGAATTCAAAAAAATTTTAAACCAAAAATTGAAAATATAGGGACCAAATTCACAAAAAAAACCCATTCATAAAATGGTCATACACACTGCAAGTATCGCCCTGATCAGCCGATAATTGTACTGTTGCAACCGAACACCAATTATCCGCTTGTTGGGAATCAAAAATCTTCCAGCATGTTTGACGGATGCAATAATTTGTGCTTTGAGCTTACAAAGTATATACTCACAATCAGAAAAAAAGGCCAATTATCGGACAGTATATGGCAGTCAGATAATTGGTCTGTTTAATGGTGACTTCTATCTGACAGTGTATTGCCAAGCATTACATGTGTCCTTATTTTATTAACAATTAATCATTTATATGCTGCAGACTACTTGTATGAATATTGTGGCTGTAACATCAAATATTATAGAATTATAGGTCACTAATAAGCAAAATCTATATGTAATACAAGTCACCGCCAATTTTAACATCACTTTTATTGACTACAGTGGTCTTAAAATTACCATGGAGAAATATGGGATTAAGGAACAGTTGTATTATGAACTAGTTTTTTTTTTTATTTAGCACCACACTTGTCAGTTTGATCAATGGTTTCATATACAAGGTAGGGACGAACATCGAAGTATGATCTATTGGATATATCAAACTTCATTGAAGATACAGGATTATTGGATCGATCCTGAAGTTATGATGTATCAATAGGATCAATTCATAAGTTATGATGCTAGCAGGCATGTTCTTAATTGTTCCCCAGCACGTCTTACTGTACTGCATGTGTGACTTTATTCTAACTCACCAATAGCACATGTGTAAAAAGAATATCAATCCTGGAGAAGATTGATAATATTTTCTTTATTCTCTGTATTAAAATCAAAGATGCCAATCCCATAACGATTCAAAAGACCGTTATGGGACTGCCGATAGGCAATTCCTAATATAAAGCACTGAGTGATGTAAAGAATAAAACCAATGATGAATACACAGTACGATTTTAATGAACGATATCGATCAATGATAAATCGTTCATTTTTATGCAGCGAACGATGCATGTTCCCGCATGGACAATAACGATATCTATGGTCGCCAACACATGCAGGCCAACTTGGACGATTTCAACACGATTTGCATGTTAAGAGATGACTTCACTGAAATATCTATCAAAGACATTATTAGTGCGTACACACGGTCAGATATTCTGGTCAATATAAACAATAATGATACCGTTCGATCGTTTATATCAGGGGTGGCCAACCAGTCGGAGGCAAAGAGCCAAAAAAGATATGTAGTCAATCGAAAGAGCCGATAGCATGCGCGCGCCGTATGACATTTGCAGGAGCATGACCTTGTGTCACACCTCCGTTTTTAGTCACGCTGGTGGCAAGCCCAGGACATTGAAAATAAACATTTTACATAATCATCCAAATATACAGTTTTCACTGTTGAAGTGAAAGAAAAAGCCAGAGCAACACAGAAAACATTGCAATAGCCACGTTCACATAAAATACATATTGAAATCCAGAACCACATAAAATAAATTGAGAATGCCAGTGCCCATTACGCTGTTGTGCCCCATATGTAGTGCCCCCAAGTAGTTGTGGCCCTTATGCAATGCCCTCTGTAGTTGTGCACCATATGGATTGCCCATTAATCAATGCCCACAGTAGTTGTGGCCCTTATGCAATGCCCCCTGTAGCTGTGCCCATTATGCAATGCCCCCCAGTAGTTGTGCCCCTTCTTCAATGCCCATTAAGCAATGCCCCCAGTAGTTGCGGCCCTTATGCAATGCCCCCTGTAGCTGTGCGCATTATGCAATTCCCCCAGTAGTTGTGCCCCTTCTGCAATGCCCCTGTAGCTGTGCCCATTATGCAATGCCCCAGTAGTTGCCCCTTCTGAAATGCCCCCTGTAGCTGTGCCCATTAAGCAATGCCCCCCAGTAGTTGCGCCTCTTCTGCACTGTCCCCTGTAGCTGTGCCCATTAAGCAATGCCCCCTGTAGCTGTTCCCCTCCTGCAATGCTCCCTGTAGTAGTGCCCCCAGCACTAGCTCCCTCCCCCCCCATGAAGAAACTTACCTCCGGGCTGGCACCACTAAGTCCCACCGCGCAGTCGCTGCAACTGCTTCCGCCGCCTGCTGGATCTAACTGGATCCAGCAGACGCACGGGCTCCTCACATCGCGGGTGACATCATGACGTCACCCGCGCACTGCATTACTGGGAACGCTGGCCTCTGAAGTGGTCAGAGGCTTCTTTAGCCTCTGATGGCATTAGAGACCAGCATTCTCAGTAACAATTGGGGTCTGCCGAGCCGCATTAGACGCTCAGAAGAGCCTCATGCGACTCAAGAGCCACGGGTTGGCCACCCCTGGTTTATATCAACCGAAATATTACCCCTTTCAACGACCAAACGATTGCCGATGCGCAGGCACGAATGGTTGATACAGATATCGACCATTGCCCGTGCATGCAGGCCAACAAGGTCGATATCGACCATGTTAGCCTGTTTACTATAGAGACCTGTGATCATTGATCACGGGTCGTTATAGTAGTTGGGGAGTTGCTGCATGCGCTGGATGTTCGAACCAGCACATGCAGAATGATCAGATAACGATCTGATAGTCTGACCGTGTGTACCCTCCCTATCAGTGTGTACACCCAAAATAGTTTGCCCTGCACTACAGAAGGTTGAAGAGAAATCTATAAACAATATCATTGGTTGTGCAGGTTGTACCGTGTGATTTAAACCAAAGTGAAAGTAATTCTCAGTGGGTAGGAAGACACCTACTTTTGAACAAGACCTTCCCATATTTACTAGTAAATGTGTCGTAATGGAGCACAGTAAGCAAATGCTATAAAATAAAAATGGAAAAAACACAAACTACTCTGCCTATAACAAATTACTGATAAAATATAAAGGACGTGTAAGCTGTAAAAGATCAAAATTGATGATTTTCTAAATCCCTCAGAGGACCACACTGAGTTAGTGAACAATAAAAAAAAGAAAACAACAACATAGAAGACAAAGCTGGCATAAGGCCACTGCTAGCGCAAGTTTATTAGCATGCAACCCCAGTAACAGACAGGCTGCCTGTGCCATGTAGTGCATCTTCTAATAACTAGTATTATGCATGAAGGAGATATATATATATATATATATATATATATATATATACACACACACACACACACACGTATAAAACATGAAAATGTGATACATATTTCCAAAGTACCCCTTTCACATACTCTTGACCAGCCTGATATTTAAATGCCTCTCACTCCCCCTTCTCCCGCACACACAGAACACGCAGAGACTGAGAACAGAACATAGGCTGCAGAGGCGGCGCATGTTCTGCAAACACATTACTCATCTACTACATCTGATAATTATTCTCATGACTAAATATAACACAGACAATGACGAGAAGAGTACGCAGCAGAGAATACACTGTGCACCACAGGCGTTATGTATGTACTACACAATGGAACGTCCGTAGGTAATAAGGTCGGCGCTGTGCCCAGGGTGCCAGCCGCAGCATTATGTACCCTCATACACCGCCATAACAAATACCAGCCTCTTACCTGGCTGTGTTGTTATCGGTCAGCAACAGCACTGCAGCCTACTGTATATACCCCTGGACCCGCTGCTCCCGTCCCTCTCCCGCCTGCAGCCAGCCAGGCTCCCTCCTCCTTCGGCACCCACCAGCACCAGCAGTGCACAGGGGAAGGACACACTGACAAACTCCCGCCAAAAGTCACATCCTCAACGGGCCGCACACCCCGGCAGGTGACGTGCTCCGGTTGCAGAGAAGGCGCCTCCGCAGCTGCCGGAGTTACACGTATGTTAGCAGAAACGTGTATGTGACATCTGCTGAGCTGCGCATGAACCCCTATTCCGCGGAATTGGTGCAGCCCGGCTCCAGCGCCCTCCCTTTCTTTCAATGAAAAGAAAGCTGCTGCTGCCGCTGCTTGGCAGCTCTGCTCCTGCTGGTACTGGGGGAGATGGAGAGTTAGAAGCTAATCCTTGGCCCTATTACCTTTTTTTTATCAACCTTTATCACAGTGGGAAGACTTATCAAATTTTATTTTGCAGTATCTCCAAATTGTGATATTTTGTTAACCTGTATCTGCCAATGTTCACATAGTGTCATTATACACTTGTGTAATTAAAGTAAAACAGCAGATACAAAGGTAATGAAACGCGGGCTGATACCAAGTCACACGCAAAAGCGCACATAGCAGCGTCTATTGGCAGTCGCCCATATGTGAGTTTATGCAAATGCCCATACAGACTCAGGGCCTTATTTAGACCCGGTCGCAAGCGCTGAGCGCTCGCAACCGGGTCGATGTTTGCCCACTGGGCATGTGCATGTCGGAGCCGGCTCCGACGTGCGCATGCGCGAGACCCGCTTACATTGGCGACACACCCTCTATTGGCATACCTTATAGATGGTATTCGGGGTTTAATGTGGGGCGGAATTGCGTTCCACCTCCTCAAGCCCACCTTACCCCGCCTGTTAACACTGCACTGCAGGGCGTTGCCGGCTGCCTGCTCCTTCCATACAGCGGCAGCTGGAGGCTGGAGTTCACTCCTGAGCTCTGGCTCCCGGAGTGTGCAACTGTGCACTATGGGAGAGACGTCATGACGTTTCTCCCTTAGTTCCGAGGAGCAGCCAGTCGGACATAGGGATGAACATCAGAAGCCTGGCATCGAATGGTTGCCGGGCTTTCAACATCAAATCCAGTGATGCAATGGCAACTAGCCATCGCAACCATTAAATAGTTATCATACTCTCGGGGCAAAAATGGGATGGGGGTCTATGTGAAAGGTGCGGGGCCTCATGACTCTCACCATTCACGTTATTGTGGGGTCGTGCCAAGCAATCCGAGATGCTGAAGTGCCCCCGGGCTCTCCCCTACACTGAGAATAGATGCTGTGCGTATGTGCACAGCTTCTATTCTCCTGCTGCTCTGCTGTGCAGAGTGTGCTCCCTATCCATAGCCATCCATCGGATGGGCATCCCAGGGTTGGACTGGCCCACGGGTACAGGGGAAATCCCCGGTGGGCCCCACTGCCTGTGGGCCCTCCTCTAGGTGTCAGGTTTTATATGTTGTTACTTTATTAGCCAGTTACCTGGTAGAAAAGGACCACTGATCAACATGGGGGCTTGGTTCCCTTCTATAGAATCTACACCAAGATTTGCCTAATCGTTAGCCAAGAGTCTGTGGTGGCTGGCCACACCCCCTCTGGCAGATGACCACACCCTTACTACCGATTCCCCTGGTGGGCCCCTCATTGCCCAGTCTGACACTGGAGCATCCCATGGGTAGCAATCATCGAATTCCCAGTATTCGATGGAAAAAGTACTTCCATCGAATCGGAAACATTGATGGTTGATAACCATTGGTTTCCGATGTCTATCCCTCATCGGAGGGCAGCGGGATCGGGGCTTAAGATAAGTATTGCGTGGGTTTTTTTGTGTAAGGGGCACTACTACTGGGGGCATTACAACTGGGGACACTACTACAGGGAACATTACTACTGGAGGCACAACTACATACATACCAATGAAGGCACTATCACTGGGACACTACATAAGGGGCACCACTCCAGGAGGCACTGCATAAGGGGCACCACTACTGAGGGCATTGCATAAGGGGCACTACTGCTGTGGGCATTATGCGTAGTAGGGGCACTACTACTGTGGGCATTGTATATAAGGGACACTACTGTGTCATAACATGAATAAGGGACACTACTATATGGTGTAATGTGAATCAGGGGCATTATGTGTTGTGTAATGTGAATAAGGTTGTGCTACTGTGTGGCGTAATTTGAATTGGGGATAGTATTGTGTGACTACGCCCCCTTTTAAAACCACACCCCCTTTGCAGTGTGCGCCCACACCGCGCACTGTCTCTTTATTAAGATAGCGCCGAGGATGGGGGGGGTGAGTTCCACCACGTCTCTAGGACCACTTTAAGCACTGGATGTATAGGTGGCAACTAGGTGTGATGGTCAGTCCACATGCTAGATAACCAGGTCATTGGCTTATTAACCAGGAAGAACAGGTCTACAGGATGACCCAAGGTTGATGCAGCAGGTATGTACTGTATAACAGGTACACAGCGCACACACAAGATTCAGCTATAAAAGTATATATGTCTTGACCAGCACTGGGAACAGAAACACTGACATGCAGCGGCCATTTAGGAGTGGCAACGGGGACCATTTTGTGGGAATGCCTGTGGCCAGTCTTTGTCTTTTAATGCAGATTTTATTGGTCTCGCATGCGGAGATAAGTTGGCAATTTTGAGTAGCCATACTCAGATGGCCGATGGTTGGGATGGTGATCCAATGCTGGGTCTTCAAATGCATCAATTGGATCTGTGATATCACAGTGGCACAAAGGTCTATATTCACAAAGTGGCGGGTTGGAGCTGAAAATTAAGTGGCACTCACATTACAAAAGTTGCTGCTTCGTAAATATACCCCAAATTTTCCTCCAACCACAATTTCTCTGGCTGATTCTGCGAGTGCCATATACTCAGCTTCAGTAGTAGACAAGGCAACAGCAAGCACTTTTCTGCAAGCCCAGCTGACAGCTGCGCCCACTTTTCTGCAAGCCCAGCTGACATCTGCGCCCACACAGGTATCCGGTGTAGGAACGCCTATCGTCAGCATCTGTTCCCAAATCGGCTTTACAGACAGCTTGTAGATCCAAATCTTCAGTTTTCTCAAAGTTTAATTTCAAGGAACTTGTACCTTACAGGTATCTTAACAGCAATCCAGTGTTCTTTTCCAGGACTGAAAGCAAATTGGCTGACATGACTAACTTCAAGAGTTATGTATGGACATGTACCAATTCTAGCATGCATTAAAGTTCCAATGGCACTTTGATAAGGAACTTCTCTCATTTCCTCCAACACTGCCTCTGAAGTTGGACATATGGCTTTAGAAATTTTTGTCAATATACTGTATCTTTTAGATGGTTTACCTTCGTTGCTCCCCATAGAGCTCCTGCTCTGTGATTGATCACTAGCACTTGTTGTCTCAGTTCCTGACACTTTTAGATTTTGCCATGTCTAGCATCACGAGGCCTTGTGGTGTTGCAACATTTAGCTTAATTTTGGTGCCCCAATTTATATTATGCCCCACAGTAATGCGCACTATTCACATGCCACACAGTAGTGCTCACAATTCACATTACACCACACAGTAGTGCCCACATTTCATGTTCTGCAACACAGTAGTGCCCCCAATTCACATTTTACATTGTACATTTACGTACTTATTTTTCTATACAAAAGGAAGAAATCATTATGCCATTTTACATATTTTCTGCAAATTTACAGAGGACAAAGGGGTCTATGTACTAAGCCTTGAAGAGAGAGGCCATTTGTAGAGAGAAAGTTGACCTGGAATCTCTGCAGCCCAGGACTTACTCGAGGAGTTGATGAGCTTCTGATGTTGCTTCGATAGAGGTGTGTTCTCAACTCCCAGAGGATCTACACAACGCAGATAGGTGAAGTGGGTATAGCAAAATTTGCTCAGTCAGTTGCACGTTGTTTCAGGTGGGGAGTCTGTTAGCAGGCATTAGCATATTTTCACACATACATTACAAGCGGGATCGCAGCTGCGAATGCAATAGCATACAACACTGAATCAGGCCCAATATATTAAGGAATAATATCTTGAGTAAACCGGCTGCATGGTTAAATACCCTCTACCAGCATGGTAGGGAACAGATACCAATCACTTCACTTTGGTAGGCACATTGAGGTCTCCAAACCACAGGATTGTCTCAATGGTGCTAATTATCTAAGAGTGCAGACAACACCATTTCATTCCAACAGTCAAGTAACAAGAGCCTTGAAAGATAACTTGAGCTGACAGAACCTGGTTAAAGCCAAGACTCCAACATCAAGTTCTTCCCCATGTAGAACACACTGGAAAGTCCCATGCTCACACTATTTAACACCTATCACAATCCCACGGACAAAGTTGGAACACTGGAGTGTGTCAAAAATTCCAATGGTATGGAAATAACAAAACAAAGAGTATATACTGTATATATATCTGAACCTCATCACAAAGACACAGCTGTATCCACAAGTGTAAACAATAACATCTGTCAGAGACACTTCTCACAGGTGATAAGCACATCACTGCGTCACTGACATACACATTTCTGACACAAAAATGTAAGGAAATGTCCAAATGATTTCATGACTCAGTAGACTGGACATCAATTCTCACAAGAGAACTTGAACAGGACTAGGAACCCTAGAGTCAGGCTGGCTTGGTCTTCTGCCAATAATAGCCACCCGCTGTTCACTTAGAGCTGAACACACTCACTGATACTTAGGTGGCTGCCTGGTCTTAAAACACGGAAATCCTGCTGATCAGAGGATATGCTGCTGGAGATGGAATAGATGGTAATGACAATGAACCGAGGTGCGGCTTAGATGACAAGTTGCAACTTTGAGGGCCAAGATGTGGCCTTGAGGATCGAACAACGGCACTGGTGCCGAGGTGCGGCCTTGAGGGCTGCAGTAAGGCACTGGTGCCGAGATGTGGCCTTGACGGCCGAGGTGTGACTAAGACGTGGTGCGACCTTGAGGGTTGTGGTGCGCCACTGATGCCGAGGTGTGACCTTGAGGGCCAAATTAGGAAACAGGTGCTGAGATACGGCCTCGAGGGCCGGAATTGGGCACTGGTGCCAAGGTGCGTCTAAGATGGCAGCGGTGCAACCTTGAGGGTCATGGTGTGGCTAGAGTGCTGAGATGCCATCTAGGTGGAGAAGGTAGCTATGCCTCAGGCAGCGCTACAGATGATGGTATGGTGAGCGGCAGGCGTACATGACTGAATACAGAAATAGTAGCCATCACCGAGAGTTGAATGCCACGGATGTGACAAGGCCGTAGACTGAGCCTGGATACAAAACCACTGTGACGGTCAGGAACACAGGCAGAGCAGTACAAGGCATTAACTGACAGGATATTGGTAGACAGGGATACTGACAGACTTACAGGAACCAGTATTCACACATGAGGTATAAACTATCATCAGCGACATGGCGCCGGTACAGATAGTCTGCTAAAAGTTCCTGAACCAATGAGGTGCGTGTGCCCAGATTGATTGACATCTGACAGCTGGGACACTGCTCGTCTAGCAGACCTAACAGCACCTGCGGCTGTCTGGCGTCTAGGTCTCCCAGCAACTGCAGGCGCCGTCCCAGTTCGGCCGGCATGTTGCCTGGTGACTGTGGAGGCAGTCAGAGCCTGTGGTCAGAGGACACTGAGGAGGACGGAGGACACGCAACGGCAGCTTGTGACAAGAATTCAAATGGTGAGTAGCCTTGTCCCTGAAGCAATAAGCTCTTCCTGCCATTACAATTCACTGTACTACACATGCTTTGTGTTCAAAATGAACCATGGTGACAATAGTCATTAATGTTCAGCTGTTTCATTGGGATGCAGTCAGAATGCTGACTGCTGGGATTCCGGCAGCCAGAATCCTGAAACTTGTCAGAATACAGGCACCGGCATCCCGACCACTAGAATCTCGAAGGCAAGTACTGGGTTTAGAGGGAGGGTTAGGGTAAGGGGTTAGGCACTAGGTGGAGGGTTAGGCTGTGGTGGGGGTTTAGGTTTAGGCTGCGGGGAGGGAGGGTTAGGTTTAGGCACTAAAGAGGGGTTAGGCTTACTTACCTGGGGGCGTCGGCATTCTAACCTGGTCGGGAAGCCAGTGTCGGGATTCTGACCGCTGGGATCCCAAGTGCCGGAATCCAGTACCTAACCCGTTTTATTCACTTACATCATCCATTTAAATGTTTATTCATTGAGAATTATTTCAATTAAACAGTCTATTCTGAACTATTCTCTTCTGTATCTGTTTCATCCTACATCATCTCCACAGAAAACTATTTTGTCACAACAGGAAATATTTTATAAAATAGATATACCACTCTTGGGTGTGTGATCACGCTCTGATATAATCACGCCTTGGGTGGTTGAACGCACCAAGGTATGCGTATATCAGAGGGTGATCGCACACCCAAGAGTGGTGTATCTATTACATAAAAAAAGTTGAAAAAATTAAGCTGAGAAATGCGGGGAGAGATTCATAGGGTCAAGGGTTTCACGTAAGCTCTGTCCCTGCATGCAATATTTGATACATCCTTGCAATGTATTTGAATATCGCATTGCGATTTTGGGTGAATTTATCACATCCCATCCGCATTGGAGATGTAAATTGTGATAAATATGCCCCTATTAGAGTCTGGGTAGACTGCACCAACTCTTAATTTTGAAATGTTTGCAGCGCAAACCACCTGCACATTATAGGAATAAGAATGCTATCAGTTGATGCATATTTTCTTCCTGTACAGAAGTGGTCTCTGCCCCACATACATAAGTGCAGGCTATATAGTAGCTACAAGGGGATGCAGTTATGAGTCTGGCGTCCGCGATGCTGCCGGTCTCAATACCGGCAGCTGAATCCTGACAAGGGACTTAAGATAGGCATCGAAAATCCGACGCTTATCTTAATTCGACGCCTGAACGCTGAAGGATGCCAGCCCGAACGAGGTAAGTCCGGGATGCTCTTAGCATTAGCCGTGGGGGGGGTTAGGTTTAGGGAGCGTAGCAGGGTTAGGGTTAGGTTTTTTGAGGGGAGGTAAGGGTTTGGCACCCCTAGCGGGGAGGGTTAGGAGTAGGCACTAAGGGGGGAGGGTTAAGTTTAGGCACGAAGTGGGGAGGGTTAGGTTTAGGTACTAACAGGGATGGTTAGGGTGCCGGGTAGGGAGGGTTAGGGATAGGCTACAAAAAGAGATGGTTAGGGGGGACTGTAAGTATACTTACCCAAACCCTGTCGGGATACCATACATCAGGATAACGCTGTCTGTATTCTGACAGCAGGCATCCCGACAGCCGGCATTACATAATGATCCACTACAAGGATATTAGGGACTCCTGTAAGATTAAAGCGTGCTATCTTCAGTTCACACCATTGTGACTCCTGGCTGGGAAGGCCGATTAGGGAATAGGGTTCTCTCTTTAGGACCATGGGTGGATACTATCTGGAATGAACCAGTCAGGGCTGTAACTAGGGTGGTGCAACATTTGCTATGGCACAGGGCACTGCAGGGTAAGGGGCACTGTTTGGGCCTGTCAATTTTTGGTTCATATTCATTCTCACTTGTAGCTCCCTCTTCTTTTATCCCCGTCATCTCCAGGCTACCTCTGTCTCTTCCCTGGCCGACTCCCTCTCCATCAGGCCACCTCCTCAAACACCTTCAGTTACATCCTCTTTTATTTAACACACACAGCTAACTGCCCCACAATTTCTCATGGCAGCCCTGTACACAGCCACCGATTCCCAACCCAGGTCTTACCAGCACACTTCAAGTACGCGTGTCGGTGAGTTCAGCTGCCGGCGCAGGGTACTTGCACGGATCTCCCTGCCGCGGATATGTGATGCATATACACTACAAGTAGCGCTCTTTGCGGTGAGGGCGCCAGTGCTTTTTCTGGCCCAAAAAGTCTAGTTGCGGCTCTGGAACTAGGTATTACTTAGGAACTCGCGCAGGACAGATATTGATTGGGATTGGCAGAGTCAGGATCTAGATGGTTGTTAACTTGGTTATACAGTTACTGTCACGTTCGGGCTATGGTGGTCCCCTGTAAGGGATAGATGTGGACCCAGGTTGAGAAAGTACTCTGAGGCGAAGGGCCTGGAAATATGCCTTCCTCATCCACAAGTACCGGATGTTGGCTAGACCTTACCAAAGGCGTGGTTTGTCTGACTTACTGGGAGGTGTTCACCAGTGACTCCAAGCAGGATTTGGGCATAAGCTGCAACCAGCAAGCAGGTCGCGGCCCTTTGGTCAGGTATCCGGCACAAGTGGAAGATGGTAGAACACTATCACAAGAAAAGCACAGAAGAATGATACTGGAAGTTTTGCTCTTGGGTGATGTATTGGGTACACACCCTCTTGATCCAGATGCAGAGCTGACACAGGAGAATGGCACTAGGAGATTGTACTTGGATGATGTATTAACGCTGTGGCTTCAGACGCAGAACAGGCACAGGAGAATGGCACTAGGAGTTTGTACTTGGATTACATACTAAGGGCCTGATTCAGAGCCGGACACCCTGAAAGAGCGCTCGCTCTGAATCAGGACGTTTTTTTATTTTTTTTGTGCGGCCTCCTGGCCGCTCGGTTAGATGTGGGTGACCACCCACAGCTATTGCGAGCGGCCAGGTGATGGTCGCGATTGTCTCGACCATCGGGGCTTGTGATGAGACCCTTGTGGCCTTGTGGTAGGGTCTTGTTCCCGCAAGCCCCAGTGAGCTTTCGGCTCTATTAGAGCCGGGAGCTCACCCACTGACATCACTCGTGATGCACATAGCGCTTGCAAGCGGGTCTGGATCAGGCCCTAAGTACACGCACTATGCGCAGAACTGGCACAGGAGGTAGTACTCAGATGACGTACTGAGGGCCTGATTCAGACCCGCTCGCGAGCGCATAGCGCTTGCAAGCGGGTCGATGGTAGGGCAGTGCGCACTGCGTGTGCACAAGCCCCGGAGCAAGTGAGAACTTCACTCGCTCGCGGCTCGCACCAAACCGGGGCGGCAGTCGATGTTGATCGACAGCTCACCCCGTTTTGTAGGCGGGTCGGGGGGTGGCTGCACAAACGGAGGCGTTCCCGAAGGAGGCGGATTTCAGAGCGAGCGCCTCTCAATCAGGACCTGAGTACACACACCCAATTTGGGTAACACTAGGAGAGTATCACTTGAAAAAAGGAGTTTGGAACCTGGAATTCTGCAACAGCAAGTATACACTGGAAGTAACAACGTTGTGCAGGCAACTTCCTGTTGTCAGCTGACAGTAACCAATGCTACTGTTGGGTAAAGAGCAATCAGGTGATGTAGATTGTCATGGCTGCGCCCATGACGGTAATCGCAAGAACCAAATTACGGAGTGGGCACATCGATGTCCTAGCAGACCACAGGTATAATCCTCAGCGTGTCAGTCGTCGCCGCACCTGGCATCTGACCGCTCGAGAAGTCAGGGGAAGCAGGTGCTAAGGTAAGTAACAGCTGATCCTAGGCTGTAACCTTACAGTTACATTATGTTGTTAACAACATATGACCTCTGCATTGGATAGGGAGTTAAGGATTTATCTCACTCTAAAAAACCTGGGTCTGTGCATCATCTGCGGAAACTTCTGCTGCTTCTATTATGTTGGATGTATAGTGCAGCACAATACAAAAAATTGGATGTAAACTCAATGACTGTAAAAAGCCATTTTCCCACAGTGACAGCAGAACACATGTTTATGTTCCTTTTGTGGATATCCTAATCCACCCTAGGCCAGTTGGATATCATTCCTATCAATCTTGTCTGCCTTAAGCAAATAATTTTTCTGCTATTTGATCAATCTCTCCTGTCAGAAGCAACTCTTTTTTTTCACTGGGATTTCAAATGGTTTTAAAGAAGTTTATAAATACATGATTTCTTAAATTTTGTAATTTGTATAAAATCGGGACAGCCACGTTTCCTAAGTGTGGTTCAGAGGTGAAAGTGTTAAAAACCCATCAGTTTTGCAAATCTGCCACTTACTGTACTAAATTTTGTCCCTTGTCTTAAGTTTAGTTTGAGTAAGATCTGAGAGCCATTTCCTGAAGATCATTAGCCTTTTAAGAACATAGGGCCTGATTCAGAGCCGGTTGCTCTGACCAGAGCGCTCGCTCTGAATCAGTGCCCTCCGACCTTAAAATGGAGCGGCCAAAAAGATGGTCGCGATGGTCAAGACCATCGGGCTTGCGACAAGACCCTTGTGGTAGGGTCTCATTGCCGCAAACCCTAGAGTGATTTTGGCTCTATCAGAGCCCAAATCACTCCCACTGAAATCATTAGTGATGTCAGTGGGGCCGGACTCAGACGGTAGGCATTCCCATGGGAACGCCTCCGTCTGGCAACCACGCCCCTGGCACGGCCACTAAAGGGGGTGTGCTGTCAGTCACCATCGACTGACACCCTTTAGTGCTTGGCCGTCGTTATTCGAGTCTCGTGCATGCACATGACGGAGCTCCCTACGTCGTGCGCATGCGAAGTGGGGGAACATCGACCCGCTTGCGAGCGTCCTGCGCTCGCGAGCGGGTCTGAATGTCACCCATTATACAGTATTCTCTTACATTTCTGGAAGAAAGATGAACAAAGGTAGTGTGTAAAGTTTGAGATGAGCATCGAAAATTATTCTCTTATGCTGACTTCCCTGGTTGATTTGAACGATATCGATATATCATTATTGTTCAAATCTACCAGTTTCTGGCCCCTTCAAATGATGGACGATGTGCAAGCACGGATGATCGATATCGACCATCGCCCGTGCATGCAGGCCAACCTGGTCGATATCGACCAGGTTAGCCTGCTTACTATAGGGACCCTCAATTGTTGATCGAGGGTCGTTATAGTAGTTGAGGGGTTGGTGCATGTGCTAGATGTTCGATAACGATCATCCAGCACATGTAGGACGATCAGACAACGATATCTGATTGTTGTCTGATCTGACCGTATGTATGCACCATTAGAGAGATTGATCTTTATGCCCGATTCCTTGCGATTTTTGGATCGATCCTGGAGACATGATGTATAAATAGGATCAATCCAAAAATCACAATAACTTCTTCCACTATGTGCGTAACTTTTTTTCTTATATTTTTAAATGCACATTTGCAACTTTTCCCTAACTCCCAAACTTCTGCATGTGCAAAAATAATATTTATCCTGGAAAAGATTGATATTATTTCACAATTCTGTATTAAATACAGAGATGCAGATCCTGTATCATTACAAAAGATTGATACAGGACCACCTATTGACCATCTCTAGTGTGAAGGTGGTTTCAGTAAATATTTCAATATGTAAAATTTCTACATTATTTGGTCTGCAAATATACAGTATGAGACATTATTTTATGTGGACAGATTTATTTCAGATATAATACTGATCTGATGGTTTTATCTGTTTGCACATTAAACATATTTTTTATTCAGACTTACTGATTTTTCTGCAGCAAATCCATCTGGCAACATTAAAACAATCAACTTGTAACTTTTCACCACATGCCTACACGAGAAACTCTACATAGTTTCCCCAATATACCTCCTAGAATTCTAGGATCTCCTTGGTGCATAATCCATTTTAGAAGCAGGATCACTGCTAGAGCATGTGTAGCATTGGCAACACGCTGACAGGCACAACTTCATTTAGCAAACTCCCCTTAAGAAGTCGTTTATAACAAAATGCATTGGGTGGTGGTAGCTATATTACCACAATTACACTCACATCCACTAAGAGCTCACACCCCCGGAGAGGGGTATTGCAGACTTGCGGTTAACATCTGTTGCAGCTGGTTGTCAGTTACATGCATACAAATATTTGTTTTAATGTAAAGGTGGCCATACACGGTGAGATTCAAAAGTTGGTCAGATCAGTTGTACGATTTCCCTTGAAAATTCTTCCCTTCAGATACAGGATGATTTGTATTTAAAATGCAACTATTTCACATAAGATCATACGATTTGATCAATCACATCACATAATGTGTGTCAATTCCTACACGATCAGTTGAGATCTCTCTGCAAAACCATCTGATCTGCGATCCAACTAGACGACGGCGGGGACGAGCATCAGGGTCGCAGAAGACTCAAAATACAACTATTTTCAAATGATTGGTCTGTCCAACCTGTAGAAACTGCCCAAATCGTGTGATCATTCGTCCCGTGTATGGCCAGCATAAGAGTGTTTGAGGTGTTTTTAATAAGTGTATTAAAGTAATATTATATTACGCAATGACTGGCCTTTGGCTTTGTTTCTTGGGTGCCTTATGTGGAATGTTTTTCCTATAGGATCAATCGCCATATTCTGAAATTATTTTTGTGTATTGAAAACAAAAAATGGAATAGATATACATACTGTATTTTTATGTTTGAAGATTTATCCCTGAAGAGAGATCCAGAATCCAAAGACCATCCAAAAAGTTAAATATCAAGAATATTTGATGTACGCCTAATATTTACTTAGGTCACTGAGCTATAATCTACAAAATGACTACACTTAGGGTCTCATCGATGTTTGGCTCTGCGCTCGCGCAGCGGCTGCACTGCGCATGCGCAAGCCCTGGAGCGAGAGAGAAATTCTCTCGCTCCGGGGCTCACTACAAAAGGGGCGGCTGTCGATGTTGATTGACAGCTCGCCCCATTTTGTAGGCGTGGCAGGGGGAGTTTCACAAACGAAGGCGTTCCCAAGCGCCTTTTGTAGGCGGCCCCACTGACATCACCAGTGATGTCAGTGGGAGAGCTTCCGGCTCTATTAGAGCCAGAAGCTCTCTAGGGTTTGCGGCAGACGAGACCCTACCACAAGGGTCTTGTCGCAAGCCCCGATGGTCAAGACCATTCGCGACCATCATCCTGGCCGCTCGTTAAAGCTGTGGGTGGTAACCCACAGCCTAGCGAGCGGCCAGGAGGCCGGATCATTTTTTAGATGCGGCCGCCCTCATTCAGAGCGAGCGCTCGCATTTTGCGCCTCTTAATGAGGTCCTTAATTCGGATCCACAGTAGCAAAATACATCACAATGAAATAGCATGCAACTTTAGCAATCTTCCAGAATTAAGATTAAAACCTGCCTTTTTTTTCTGGAAAACTGCAGCTTTATATATTGCAAGATTTGCATTCTCTTGTGTAAAAATTGGTATGACAGTTTCAGATTTGGAAATTTGAAACAAAGAGGTTTGATGTGTAGTTTGACCTTAGTAAATTTCACATTATGCAAACCACATACAAAAGTTTTAGAAACTATGAGGTTTACTAAAACCACATTTTGGTAAATCTTCCTTGTCATTCTAGCTCAAATATGATATATCCATATTGGGGTGTGGCCTAGCAGCCAAACTATGCTGATGTGTTCTGGTGGAGCTCTGCAGTCTACTCTTCCCAAAATACCTGGATATTGGCCTTATCCTGCTCCTGACGTCCTGGAGACTGCTAATCTCCCTTTCACTGCCAGCCCTGGTCAGACATAGACTGTCACAACCCGGGCTTATTACCCCTGCCGCTGGGTCACTTACCGCTCCTGTGGCCAGCCAGCTTGCTACCTGAGCTCAGTTTGTGTGGCCACTATTATCCCTGTGAGACTCAGACTTCAGCACACATCCAGCCAGCCCCGGAGTACTGCTGTCCCGTTCACCTGATCGCGATCCGGCCAATCACTAGTCAGCCAGTATTATCAGACACTGCTTATCCAATCCTGGCTAACCCAGGAGTATATATTCCAGTCTCTGGCTCTCAGTCATTTCCAGTACAATGTCTAGCTCAGTCCCTACTGAGTGAAACTTACTGAGCTCCTGCTGCTTTCATTAGTATCCTGCTGGTGCAGTTCTGATTGTGTTTGCTGCACTAACTTCTATGTCATTCTACTCCTGTGCAATCCGCATCTCTAGTTGCATAGGTAATAACCAAGCCTGTTCCTGTGTTGCTGATTCTTGTCTGCACCTGTGCAAATATACACCTGTCTAGCTCAGAGCCTAATTCAACAAGGCACGCACGGATGCAGACGCACGCACCCGGCAGCTGCAAGAATGATCTAATGAATGCATACGCATGGCAATCGCAGCACAAAGATGCTGACACCCAGCACTACATAATGACGCCCCCTTTACCGTCCGCTAACGTCCATATTGATGCGCAAGGCTGAGAAAACATCGGGAACATCGAGTAACAACAGAGGAGCACGCAGACTAAAGGTAAACCTGACCCTGCCGCAGGATTTGAGAGACTTCTTGCACGCAGAGGGACGCCAGGCTGCGTCCGTCATCTCAGTGGCTAATTTATGCACGCCCCTGTAACGGGGTGCGAACGCACTGGCACACCTGTGTTTGGCTGACCACTCCCCATATTCACCCACAAACTTCCTGTCAATCACTTTTCCCTGGGTCGGCGTATTCACTGCGCTCGCTTTTGCGGACGCAGTGAGCGGTTTGCGCACTGCGCCCCAGACGCATGCACAGACTGTGAACATCAGCCGATTGCGTGCGTCTGCATCTGTGCGTTCCTTGCTGAATCAGGCACTCAGGGCCTGATTCAGACCCGCTCATGACCGCTATGCGCTCGCAAGCGGGTCGATGGTGGCCCAGTGCTCATGCGCACGACGGAGCCGGCTCCGTCATGCGAATACGCGAGACCCGGATAGCGACGGACACTCCGTCGCTCCGGGTCTCGTGCCAAAGAGGGCGTGCTGTCGATGTTGAGTGACAGCACGCCCCCTTTGGTGGGCGGGCCAGGGACGTGGCTGCAAGCGATGTCAGTGGGAGAGCTTTGGGCTCTGTTAGTGCCGAAAGCTCTCTGGGGCTTGCGGCAACGAGACCCTACCACAAGGGTCTCGTTGCAAGCACGATGGTCGTGATGGTCTTGACCATCGCGACCATCTTCCTGGCCGCTCGATATAGCTGTGAGTGGTCACCCACAGCTATGCGAGCGGCCAGGAGGCCGCTCTAAAAAACAAGAAGGCCGGCCCTGATTCAGAGCGAGCACTCTGTCAGAGCGTCCGGCTCTGAATCAGGGCCTGAGTCCCTACTGAGAGAAGCTCAACTGTGCTCCGCTTACATTCGTTATCCTGCAGGTGTATTTGCTGCACTAACTTCCCATGTCATTCTACTCCTCTGTAATCAGCATCTCAAGTTGCACAAGTAATTGCAGCTTGTTCCAGTGTGCTGAACCTGTTCAAAGCATCCACCTGTCTGATCAGGTACATAAGCCATTCCTGCTTGCCAGGTTCCATGCCAGATTATTCCACAGCTATCATCCATTCCAGTGTTTGGTCTGTATCCGGTCCTGTCATCTTTAGTGTGCTCCCAAACTACAGAGAAAACCCAGTCCAAGCCTGGTAAATACTTCTGCCAAGATCTTCCACTCAAGTGTCCTGAACTATAGAACCAAGTAAGAAGAGTGCTTTTATTATTATCAAGTAGCAACCCTGGGCCTGATTCAGACCCGCTCGCGAGCGCAGGACGCTCGCAAGCGGGTCGATGGTGCCCTACTGCGCATGCGCACGACGGACGGAGCTCCATCGTGCGCATGCGCGAGATCCGGCTAGCAAAGGGGTAGCCGTCGCTCCGGGTCTCGCACCAAAGGGGGCGTGCTGTCGATGTTGATTGACAGCACGCCCCCTTTGGTGGGCGTGCCGGGGGCGTGGCTGCCAGACGGAGGCGTTCCCATGGGAATGCCTACCGTCTGAAGCCGGCCCACTGACATCAGTAGTGATGTCAGTGTGAGTGATTTTGGCTCTGATAGAGCCAAAATCACTCCAGGGCTTGCGGCAGCGAGACCCTACTGCAGGGTCTCCGTCGCAAGCCCGATGGTCGCGATGGTCTTGACCATCGCGACATTCATCATGGACGCTCGCTATAGCTGTGGGTGGTCACCCACAGCTATGTGAGCGTCCAAGAGGCTGCTCCATTTTCATGTAGGAGGGCCCTGATTCAGAGCGAGCGCTCTGGTCAGAGTGTCCGGCTCTGAATCAGGCCCCCAGTTCAGCCTTTTTAATCTACTGCTACACTCTTCTCTGCTACATACTGTACATTCAACAACACCGACGTCCCTAGTGGTCTAGTGGGTATGATCCGGCATCCCTCTGCCGAGACCCGGGTTCGATTCCCGGTCAGGGAAGCATATATTCACATGTCAAGAGGTCTCCTCAGGCCTGCCAGCTTTGCGTACACACCTCCCACTTCTCAGACATTTACCCGACCCCGATTCCACAAACAAACACAAGCATGACATGGACTCGCTTTGTGTACTCTGTTGGCCTAAATTATTATGGAAGCTCATTTTCCTGTGCTGGTTCCCAAGGGGCTATTTCTCTTGAGGGGAACTCATTGAGGCACAATATAATCACTGGGGAAGCCCTAATAAAGGTTTATCAGCTGTACTGAACAAGACATAATGCCACCATATTGGGCGCACAATGCAACATTTCTCCAGAGCCCTAATCACAATTCCAGTGCCTGACCCCAGGAGTCCGCACTACCTATCAGTTGGAGACTTTTTGAAAAAGCTGCTGCTTGCAGTGAAATGCGTTAAGGACTACAGATACTCTCTCCACCAGTTTGCTACACTGTTACGCGGCTTACCCAGTCATTGGATTGATCCCATTTACAGATTCCCCCTGTTCCACATTTGGCCAGAGTCTGTACCAGGACTGGATCCACCCCGTGGCAACTTCCAGCTGTGACTCAGCCTTGCACATCAAGACTGACGCCGCATCACGCTTCTGGAGTGAGCCATACGTACTGCCGGGAGGCAGACAGCGATAGCCACCAGCTGGTGAGTACAAGCGGAGATTCCGCTGTGCCACTGGGACCCACCGGCCGACAGCTATACATCACAGTCACGTGTCTCCCTTGGGAATACCATCTACTCCATGGCACCCTCCAGCCGCAACTCCTATTGCCGGGAGACAGGCTACTGCCAATACCAGCCAGTGAATAGGATCAGTGCCCACGCTGCACCGCTCACACGGATCAGCTATCAACTTGATTGCATCCACATGGTTGGTGATACATACTTGCATTTCTTACCATTTTGCCTTTTATTGGAATTTTGACATTTGGGTACCCATATCGCTATCCACCTACCAGCGACTACCATGTTACAGTGATTCGCAACTTATGTGACTCCTTTTTTCATGACATTATCGATTCTTGGAGTGAGCTACTCTCCTTTGAACAGATAACATCTCTGTTCTATGATTATTGGTTCACTGCAACCATGTGGAGGTTGAGAATATAGCATTAATGCTTCCTGATCGAGCTCGTTTAGAGTATCCATGATCTGTATTTTATTCATGCTATTGTCATTTTACATACCTTAATTTTTATCTATATACATTTTCATTAAATGTTTTATATTACATTTTTGTATAGTATGTGTATCTAGCGCCATTCCACCTGTTTATATTTTGCACTAACTGGCACTACCTGTGCCTTTTGGGAGTGGTGGCATACTCCCAGGTGGTGGGCAGCTTTTTACACATTTAAATTTAATGAACCTTATTCCCCCTTGGCGCTTGGTACTTTTCTTTATCCCTATCAGTTGGAGAGGCTACACAAAATCCTGCTGGTCACTGTCTCATCCTATCCTGCCTGATGAGGCTTGGCAGTGGCAAACGCAGGATTTCCAGAGGAGGGGTTTCCAAATTCTAGTGAGTGTGGCCAGTCCATGAACAGGGGATAATTGCATAATAATCCATAATTCCGGCATATACAAGACCAGCGACCACAGTAAGCCATTAAATGCGGCAGTAGAGCCATCCTGTCTGAGCTGAATGTATTTATTTCAGATGTGAGCACCATTCCAGAGCATGGCAGCAAGTCCGGGAGTCTGGGGCAGCAGCAGAAGAAACTAGCACTGCCCTGGACATATACTGTATGTACATATTGGTCTCCTTATACACTGGATAGTGTATTATTATACAGTATTAATAATTAACCTTAATGATGGTATATAGCAGTGCACCCCTAAAAGTGCATGTTTTCCAGATCTAGTTGGTGCAAAGGTGTATTTATTACTGGCTGACACATGTTAAAAGATCCACAGGTGGTGCTAATTATTTAATTTGTAATACTGAGAACAACATGCAGCACTATTAAAATTCTATTATATTACTATTTCTATTGTGGTCATGGTGTGGGCTGAGCAGTGGGTTTCTAGGCAACCCCCCTGCATTTGCCTATGCTTGGAAGCTCCATTTTCCTGACTCCCTCACTCTATTTCTCATGTGCGCTATGCAATCCACTATTACACTGTTCACAATCTCAATCAGTATGTGACTTAAACTAGACTCTTATTACTGCTGACGGTTTGCTGACACCTTGTGGTGGATTTACAATATTACATTGGATTCTTGTTTGACTATGTTTAACTATGCATATGTAACCTCCTGGTCCTCTCACAAATAACCAGTGGTGGGATATATTGGTTTCAGCCACATCGAACATACTGATTTTGCCTTTTTCACACTTTCAGATTTTTTAATCCTGCCATGGGTCCAAAGCAAAAAAAATCTGATCAAACCTGCACCTCCTATCATCTGGCCTTGGCAAATCGTGTACCAAATTTCTACCTACTCACCCATCTACAATTCTCACCCCTCAACGCATCATGAAAAGCCAACTCTCCCTTATTGTGCTATGTGGTCCTGGTACACTGCACTCAATTCAGCTCAATTCAGCTCTTGCATAATACATAGAACCTACACACTGTATATTAAAACCCATTACAATATAGTAGTAGTGAAGCGGGAACCCAACAGCACCATTCAGTCCCCACAACATGAAACCAAGATAATAGTGGGTATCATTGTAATGAATATGAACTCAGCTCTAGAAAAAGGATCAATGCAATGCATCTATACCCCAGGACATGAAACACACCCCATGTGGGACATGTGAGCTGATCCATGTTGAAGTTCCCATGGCATCTGCAGAGAAAACTTGAAAGAACACTACCCCCCCGATGGCCAAACTCCAACGAGCGGCTAATCCCATTAAGGTGAACAGCAACATCAGGATCCACATAATAGAGAATTTTTGCATAATTGGTCCCTGAGGACCGCCAGGCAGAGGAGGCCATGGAGATATATGGCGGGCTTGTGTAACAAAAAATCTTTTAGTTACATAAAAGTCTTCTGGGTACGCCACCATCTGAGACTCCAAGGGGATCAGCCAGGTAGCACCGTACAAGACATATGAACAAAAGGGAGCCGATGCAACAGATAGGATTTTCTGTGGTAACAAGTCAGCAGATCATTAGCAGGAGAGAAGCAACAGTAAACTTCCACAGGATAGCCCTGAATATAAAGCAAAAATCCAGTGTAGCACTGCACAGGAGGCCCGGTCTGCAATGGAAGCAGCAAGGAGTATAGTATCTTTTATCTCGCAATAGTTCCAGGAGGCTCCAACAGGACCTGATTAATGGAAGTCAGGAGAAGGAACAACAGTAGCAGCAGCAGCAAGAACTGCACAGGAGAATAAACCAGGTCAGGAGGCATCATCACAGGGACCAGGAGAGAAGCATCCAGAGGCCAGCAGCGGCACTTCAGTACCCGCCCCCCCTCTCGGCGCCCCTGTAGATGTTCCAAACTGTAGATACAAGTAATACTTCTGTTAAAACGAATCATTGTGGTGGTTAGTGTATGCTGAAACTTACATATTGGAATGGCCTAATTAATCATTCTGAGGGGATGCAGTCATATTGCAGTGGGCATAATGCCTGGGCGTTGATATACTGCTGCCCGAATCCCGCCGCCCAGCAATATGCTGATGCCGATATCCCGAAGTTGGACAGGATACCGCCGGCGGCATCTCGAAGCGCTGCAATTCCGATTGGCACAGCTGTGTCCCCGGGGAAGGGGGGGGTTAGGTTTAGCCACCCCCGGGGGGAGACTAGGGTTAGGCACCACCCAGGGAGGAATAGGCTAGGGGAAGGGGGGTAAGGTTTAGGCACCATTGAGGGGGGAGGTTAGGGTGCAGGGAGGGGGGGGTTAGGATTAGGCATCCCGGGGAAGGAAGTTAGGGTTAGGCACTAGGGGGGAGGTTGGAATTGGATTCCCGTCAGCGGCAGCCCGACAGGAGCAGAGTGCGACGCAGCGCAAGCCCGACAGCGCTGGAAATCCCGATCGTGGATAGGTAAGCATTTACTAACCTAACCTAACCCCCCTAACCCTAACCCTCCTTAGGGTGCCTAACCCTAACTTCCCCCCCAAGTGCCTAACCCTAATCCCCCCTCTAAGTGCCTAACCCTAACCACCCCCTTCCCCGCTGCCTAAACTTAAGTCCCCCGGGGGGGTGCCTAACCCTCCCTCCCCCTAGCCTAACCCTCCCGGGGGGTGCCTAACCCTAAGTCCCCCCCGGGAGCCCTAAACCTAACCCTCCCCCCCGCGGCTGTCCGCTCGCGGTGCCCGGCATCCCTACGATCGGGATGCCGGGCGCCGGTCTCCCGGCGTCGGGGAAATGTGGGCGTCTACATCTAGACGCCCAGCATTTCACCCTTGCCGGGAAATGGCAGTCGGGAAGCCGGCTGCCGGTATTTAGGCAATCGGCTTCCCGATTGCCTCCCGGGAGGTTAGGGTTAGGCACCCTTAAGGGAGGGTTAGGGAGGGGAGCAGTAGGTTAGAGTACTTACCTACCGCTGTCGGCATTCTGTATCATGCTGCCTTCCACTGCCGGGATTTCAGTCGGCATTCAGTCCGCATTCTGTATCATGCTCCCTTCCCCTAGCCTATTCAGCCGCCGGCATTTCATAGCGATTCTATTCTGAGGATCTAGTACCTTTCAAAACCTAAGACTTTTAGCAATTAATACACAGGCTTATTTTGTTTTATCTGCAGTCCATTCAATAAGATGGTGAGAACAACAGTTTTATAAAATATGTCTTTGTTATATGTACAGTATGTGTATAGTATTATACCATTAGTGTATTAAATGTGTTTTTCTTGAGAGAAGCCATTTGTGTGTTTTTGATAACTATGAAAAGGAGACCTTGGAGTTTAGGTATTCACCTCTCGTTAAATGGAGACAATGGTTTGAGTATTGCTCTCACCACTCATAGGTCATAGAGGCAATGAACTAAGGGCCTGATTCAGAGCCACTCGTAAGCGGCAGCTCGTTCGCTCCGAGCGATGTTTGTCCAACTGCGCATGCGTACGGATCGTTATACGCATGCGCGAACCAGTCAGTGCGGCCGAAATTCATATGCTCGCAAAATAGCGAATGCCTGCTAATTTGAGTGACAGAATGAGGCGTATGTGGGTGGTAACAGGGGAAGGTGCTTGAAAACGGGGAGTGGAGATCCGATCGCAGGCGTGCTTAAAAGTCAAAACGGGCGTTTTATGGGTGTGCATATTTAAAACAGCAGCGTCATTGACCACGTCACTGGGTTTTTTTTAAGCCAGAACTGCTCGCAAAATTGTGGTAGCAAAAACCAACCACAAGAATAGCGAGCAGTTCATACCCTGTTCGATGTACTCGATTAATCAAATAAATAGCGGACATGACGTAGGATGCGAGCGGCCAGGGGGCGTAGTTTCCCAAAAAACGACCGCAAGTTTGTACGCTCGTTCAGACCTAGAGGCGTGAACAGACCGCAAACAGCGAACGGTTCATTTGAATAGCCACCCCTATTTTCAGGACGAGCGAGCGCTAATTGCGTCCGGCTCTGAATCAGGCCCTAACTTGTAACTTGTGACTCATCTATTTAAGTTAGGAGCTGTTATGAATATTAGTGGGGACTCCATATCTAAACAGGCCACAGGCACATTTTTTATCACATGTTTAGACATGGAGTCCACTACTGCAGTCTCCATGATGCTTCTTTAAGGAGGCATCAATCCATAACCAAGATGTCCACTGTCAGGTCTTCTGTGCATGCAGGGTGCCATCTTCTCACTGTGAATGAGAGCCACATTGGGGCACATACGTGTCCCACATAGCTCTAAGGGACCCCACAATATACTGTATAATATGGCTGCTATCACATCTTACACAAATACCTACATAAATTCACTGGCTGGTGATCTGTATGCTCCACACAAGCTCTCCATGCATGAGTCTGAATGTGCATAACTGTGAGTATGGCCAAACAATCACATTACTGCTTAATACGCCACCACACTAGTTAAGTACTGGTCTGTTCGTGACTTTGAGGGATCCACTGGTATATACTATAACTCTGCTATTATTACAGCAATTAGTAAACACACAGTGTTATTTTTCAGCAGGAACTCAGCTCCTGAACCTGTCATTAACTATGACATAATGTCCTGGGCCAAAATGTATGTTGCATAAGTTAAGTTTTATTTTAAAGGCCCTTTTGAGTGCCTTCTTTTCTAAATACATATATAATATATATATATAATGTATATGTCATGTATATATAATTATTTTCTATAGCTCCACCCCCAGTATCCCCACCTACAGTTCCTGAACCTGTTTTCCCAGAAAAATAGTCCTTACACACATATTCAACATGCTGGTGCTCATAATACCGGTACCGGAATCTCGACTACCGGCATCTCGATGGTAAGTGTTAGGTTTAGTGTTAGGGGTTAGGCGCCAGTGGGATGGTTTGGCTGTGGGGGGTAGATAGGGTTAGGCTGCGGGAAAGGTGGGTTAGGAGGAGGGTTAGGGTTAGCCAACTTACCTTTGGGCGTCGCGATTCTGACTGTCGGGATGCCGCTGTCGGTATTCTGACAGCCGTATCCTGATTGCCTGGATCCCATACCCGACCCAACATGCCCCACACCATGTATACAGCCTATAATTTGTTATTATATTCCCTTGTTTTACTTTTATCCTGCATTGGTTTGATTTTAAACTCAATTACCAATACAATTTTTTTATATTCCCTATTTACCCTCGCTTCCATGGTTGCGTGTTACAAACTATTGTCTACATTTCCTTCTTGTGGTGTGCAGATGCCTTAATTCATCAGTAGAGTAAACTTTGCTCCATTTTTTAAATGTATCATCCTTTGTTACACCATATTTTATTCTGTTCACACATTTCTTAAAGACTATCTCCTATGCTGACATGTCTGTTCATGCTGAAACTGAACTATCATTCCATTACAAATATAATATCAACTGTGAATGTATACCTGGTATTTCTATTACAACTGCAGAATCCACTTCTCAATTCCAGGAGTGCTTTTTTTTATTTTATCTTATCGTAATGTTTTCTGGCTCTTCACATGCCATACTAATTCAGTGAACCCTCTTATCTGCTAAATTGTATAATGTTCAGTTGATAAACACTGCCCTGTATGCATGTTTCCAGCGTATTTATTTTACTTAGCATTACTGTTACTTGCAGTATTTTTTAATTAAATGCTATTAATTCAGTTACAAAATTTATCTGTGTCCTGTTCTATTACTAGAGCAGAATGATACTCAAGCAGGAACTTAAAAAGAGATTAATTATTCGTATAAGGTTTGCAAGTGTTTTTCATAAAGCCATTTAGGACAATGAAGGGAGAATGCTTAATGGACTATAGAAAAATATTATACTATTTTTTTTAAGCTCCAAATGGCCATGTGAATGGCTCTCACAATTCTCATAGTGATCAAACCTAATGTATGAGTACCAGATAGCTGTACAATATAAGTTGGAATATTTACCATTCACATTACTGCTATTCAGGAAAAAATCACTGTACTGGAAATGGCTGTGATTACATTTAATTCATGTCTATTTCTGTTGGTATTCAAATTGGAGTGAATTGATCAAAACTGAGGATATATTGAACCATGTGTATGCATAAAGATCACTGGTACTTGCTCAGGGGCTGGCTGGCAACTTTTAGCCTGGGGGGCAAATGCATGCAGGCGGCCCTGGCAGAGGAGTAGCGTGTAGCCAGGGTGCCCGAAGAACGTGCGTGCTACGGCGCCGTTCCCCTCAAGTGTTTCAGGGAGGAGGCGGGTCCATATGGGATTAATGTAAGGTAAAAATAAAGATTAGGGGCAGCCCCCTGTCGTAGTGCCCATATGCAGTGCCCCCGTGTGCCACAGGAGACAACACCCTTATGCAGGCCTCCAGTAGTGCCCCCAGTAGTGATCCCCCCCTATGCAGTGCCCCTTGTGCCCCCAGTAGTGGTCCCCCCTGTTCAGTGCCCCTTGTGCCCCCAGTAGTAAGCCCCTTATATAGTGCCCCCAATAGTGGTACCCCCTCTGCAGTGCCCCCAGTAGCATCCACCCCCCCATGCAGTGCCCCCAATAGTGGCAACCCTTATGCAATGTCCCTTAAATAGTGGCCCCAGTTGTAGTCTCCCCCCTATGCAGCACCCCCAGTATTGCCCTTTATATAGAGCCCCCAGCAGTGGTCCCTCGCAGTGCCCCCAGTGGTAGTCCCCTCCCCACTATGCAGTGCCCCTAGTAGTAGTCCCCTCCCCTTGTAGTGCCCCCAGTAGTAGCCCCCCCTTGTAGTGCCCCCAGTAGTAGTAGTAGTAGTCCCCCCTTGTAGTTCCCCCACTAGTAGTAGTCCCCCCCTTGTAGTGCCCCCAGTAGTAGTAGTCCCCCCCTTGTAGTGCCCCCAGTAGTAATCCACCCCCCTGGTAGTGCCCCCAGTAGTAATCCACCCCCCTGGTAGTGCCCCCAGTAGTAATCCCCCCTGGTAGTGCCACCATAGAAATCCCCCCCTGGTAGTGCCCCCATAGTAATCCCCCCTCTTGGTAGTGCCCCCAGTAGAGAGAGACTTAATAAAAAAAAAAAAAAAACACTTACCTGAAGCTCCCGCTCCTGGTCCCGACCCTTCCACCGGCTCCTCTGGCCGCTTTGCATTATGGGAGAGACGTCGTCATGACGACGGCTCTCCCATTACCCACTGCGGGAGCCGGAAGATGGCTCCCGAAGTGGAAGCAGCGGCAGCCGATGAGAGTCTGACAGACTCTCAGTGGCTGCTGATTACAGTAAACACACAGCTGCCGGCTCCGGCGGCTGTGTGTTTGTGCTGTGTAGCGCTGACCGGACTCTGTCCGGTCAGCGCTACACGCGCGGTGCAGTCTGTGTCACAGTGACACAGACTGCACCGGCCCGCATGACGCTGCGGCCCGGGGGGCACATGGCACCCTGCCCCCCGGCCCAGCCCGCCACTGTACTTGCTGCAACATATACTTAATATGAACTCACATGGAACGTATTTAATCTCATAATTACAAGTTTCCTGCACATAGGGGGTGATTCAGCTTGTGACAGAATTGCAAAGCAGCACGGAAGCAGATTTGCAATTCTGTTTTGCAAAAATGCAAGTGCAGCAGGAGGTGTATGACACCCCCTGCTGCATTTGCGATCCCAGCACTGTGACCGCGCCAGGCAGCTGAGTACGCCTCAGCTTACTCAGGCTGGCCGTCTTGCGAGGACAGGAAACTGCGTTCGTTCCAGGAACACAGGCCGACCACGCGCCTGCGCCACCCCTTAAATGTCTCTGCCTGTCACTCAGACAGAGGCATAGAAGAGGCTGCGTGCGAATACGCAAGACCCGTTCTGCACATGTGCAGATTCCTGATAATCAGGAATCTGCATTCAGCATTGCACTTGCGTTCAATTCTGAACTAGCCCCATAGTTCACTAGTCATATTTTCACAAATTTTGTTAGGAATTGTTTGTATTGATGTAACAGTTTTTATAATTCTATTAAATTTCAAGATATGGAAGAAAATTACAGAAGGAAGCCAGACTGATTAAGTAACCTGGTAAATAAAAGTACATGAATGTACACAGAAATGCTGATTTTTCTAAACGCAGTGTTCAGGAAATGAAAGAGTTAAAAACTAATCCAAAAAGAGATCCACCGTATATGGCTCCATGGAGAATTTCTACTTCAGTACAAAACTACACAATGGCTACTTGGATATACTGCCTATTCATGACAGGAATTATTGTCTGAATTCTCCTTCTTAACCCACTATAGTGCCTGATCTCCTGGATTCTTGCAGTGTGTATTAGCAATGGGTATTTTTTCTTAACTTGTGTTATTATCCAAACTTGCACTTTTTATGGTTCCGCACTTGAGAAACGTTAGCGGAAAAGAAGTTCCCTTCTAGGTGGAAATTAAATATTGGCAATGCTTCATAGAGAGAAAGGGCTCTACAAGCTGAAGTTTGTGACTAATGAATTATGGCCTAACCCCCTAGTGATGCATACAAAGTGGTACTAAAAAAGTGGACAGCATCCAGCAATGATATACATGTTATTTATAAAAATATTTTTGTTTTACAACACTGATGGACAGTGAAATGTGTTTTGCAAGAGCAATCCAGCAGGGAATGTGTCAATAGCAGAAGGCAACATCTCATAGCTAAAGTAATAGCTTTATTCTTCTTATAAATATAATCCTTTATATAATACAAAACATTCCACAGTGATGTTCAATCAATTGAATAAACAATGCTAATACAAGACCACACAATGAAACTGAATGTGAGAGGACCCTGCTTGCTAGACATTAAAGTAGACACTGGGAAAGACACAAAGGGTCGTTGTGTGCATCTTCTATTATTTGGTTGTCAAAACTCTGACTTATTCTTCACAGATTCTTTTCTGATTTTCAACTTTGCTGCCAGCTTTCAGATTGCTTTTCCACCAGCTCTAACCACCAGCTTCCATAGTGAATGAAAGATATTAAGAAACTCACTGGATAGTGAGCGCCTGAAGTGGCTAGTCTGGTTGGACGTTTTGTAGCCCTAGGGCGAAGAGTCTAACAGGGCTAAGGTTTTCACAGTTAAACCCTGCAGTGAGTTTTGGTCTTGTTTGCTCACACCCTGCATGTCGCAGTACCCTGGGTAAGTACCAGGCGCAGTTAGCTGGAATGAGCGGAACACTGATAGGATGGTGACCTGTTCAACTAAGCAGGTCAGGCTCATGCTGAGTCAAAATCCTTGGTCAGGCAAGTAGTCGGAGCAGGCAGCAAACAAATTAATCAACAGAAATCCAAGCATGGGGCAGACAACATATAAGGGTACCCCCAGGAAACAGGCCCTGGTCATCGGAACAGGCAGTTAGGCAAGGTCAAAGCAATCTGGGTCCGCAATTAAAATCTAAGAATCAGGTACAAGCAGGTTTTCTGAGGAGCACATCCTGAAGGAGATTGACTGTGGGAGGTGAGCAGGGGGCAGCTTAGTAGGCTCAAGTCAAAGCAGAATTGCAGACTTGGGAGGCACTGTGTGAGACAGTGATAGAAAGCAGTGAGGTAAATGGCTGGGGAGGCATTGGCTAGTTTCAGAGCCAGATTTACATATACATATGTGAACCCGAGGGTTCATGTTGGCATTATACAAAGGTGCAGCAGTATATAGTACTGGAAATTTGGTGTGGTTTGATTAGGAATGTGCGGAAAAGATAGGCAAGGGAGGCAGTGCCCACCTGCCATACACTTTTTACTCCAGAGTTTTGACTATAAAAATGATTAGAATAATACAAAGAAGATATTTATAATATTTTCTTTAAATTTTTCTTATAATTTTAATAGTCAAAACTTTGGAGTATACCTAAGTATGATAGGAAAGGCTCTGCCAGTCAGGCTGCTGTTGGAAACAATCTATGTGGGACTGTGGCAGCCAGAGAGCCCAGTGAAGCTAAGCGAGCCATTGGGGGCCAGGAGGCCTGTGTCTGGACCTTGCAGGAGGCAAGGGGGGGAACCACAAAACTCTCAGACTGTGACATTGAAGCAGCTGGGCTGCAGGCTGAGGAAGCCAGGGCTTTCTGTATACCTAGAGGATACAGGGAAGGCACAGAGACTTTGTTTGTATTGCTGTGGCAGCCAAGCTGGAGCCGGTGATAGGCCTGCAGAGAAGCAGGCTGAGACTTTATTGGCAGATTAGCTGCACCCTTATAGAAAGGGTTCAAGAAGTGAGTTAGACGCCCCAAATAAGGGCTAGGTTGTTTAATTATTTTCTGTTTGTTTCCTGACTTTCCATGCTGGAAAGTAAAGCATCATTTATTTACTTGAAAGCTCTGTATGGACCCTCATTAAGCACCTAAACACTGCACCAATTCACCCTCTGCCGAGCTAATTACCCCCAAGATATCACAATATATATATATACATGTGTGTACAGTATATGTTTGTACTGTATGTATGGCTGTATATATATATATATATATATATATATATATTAGGGGTGAGCGGGTTCGGATTTCTGAAATCCGAACCCCCCCGAGCCCCCCCGATCCGAGTCCGATCCGAGTCAGGCTCGACTTTTCCCGCCTGACTCAGATCTGAAATCGAGGCAAAACGTCATCATCCCGCCTTCCGAGTCTCGCGGGTTTTGGATCCTATATAAGGTACCCGCGTCGGCGCCATTTTCTCACTCGGCTGTGGACAGTGAAGAGGGAGGGTGGGAGTTAGGGCTGTGTAGTGTAGTGTAGTGTAGTGCTGCTGTTGTCCACTACTTCAAAGTCCATAGGGGCTGGCTGTGTTGTGCTGTGCTGCTGTTGTTAATAGGGGCTGTGTCCACTACTTCAAAGTCCATAGGGGCTGGCTGGACTGTGTTGTGCAGTCAGTTCTCCATAGGGGCTGTGTCCACTCCAAAGTCCTTTGCAGTGTCCCAGTCCTAAAGGGGTGCTGTAGTGTTGTCCAGGGGGTGCACTGTCCATCAGGGGTGCTCCCCCCAAGTGCTAAAAAAATAATATATTTTCTGTGTTTGTGAATTGTGTGCGCAGTAGCCGCACGTGCATCAACAAAGTAGTGACAAGCGTGCGCCTGTGTCATAAGTAAAGGGCCGGCTGGCTTGACCGTTAAAGGGTGCTGTAACCCCCAAAGTACACTCCAGTCCAAACCCAAAAAATAATTATTTTCTGTGTTTGTGAATTGTGTGCGCAGTAGCCGCACGTGCATCAACCAAGTAGTGCCAAGCGTGCGCCTGTGTCATAAGTAAAGGGCCGGCTGGCTTGACCGTTAAAGGGTGCTGTAACCCCCGAAAGTACACTCCAGTCCAAACCAAAAAAAAAAATATTTTCTGTGTTTGTGAATTGTGTGCGCAGTAGCCGCACGTGCATCAACAAAGTAGTGCCAAGCGTGCGCCTGTGTCATAAGTAAAGGGCCGGCTGGCTTGACCGTTAAGGGTGCTGTAACCCCCGAAAGTACACTCCAGTCCAAACCAAAAAAAAAATTATTTTCTGTGTTTGTGAATTGTGTGCACAGTAGCCACACGTGCATCAGCAAAGTAGTGCCAAGCGTGCGCCTGTGTCATAAGTAAAGGGCCGGCTGGCTTGACTGTTAAAGGGTGCTGTAACCCCCAAAGTACACTCCAGTCCAAACCAAAAAAATAATAATTTTCTGTGTTTGTGAATTGTGTGCGCAGTAGCCGCACGTGCATCAACAAAGTAGTGCCAAGCGTGCGCCTGTGTCATAAGTAAAGGGCCGGCTGGCTTGACCGTTAAAGGGTGCTGTAACCCCGAAAGTACACTCCAGTCCAAACCAAAAAAAAAAATATTTTCTGTGTTTGTGAATTGTGTGCGCAGTAGCCGCACGTGCATCAACAAAGTAGTGCCGAGCGTGCGCCTTTGTCATAAGTAAAGGGCCGGCTGGCTTGACCGTTAAGGGTGCTGTAACCCCCAAAAGTACACTCCAGTCCAAACCAAAAAAAAAATTATTTTCTGTGTTTGTGAATTGTGTGCGCAGTAGCCGCACGTGCATCAACAAAGTAGTGCCAAGCGTGCGCCTGTGTCATAAGTAAAGGGCTGGCTGGCTTGACCGTTAAGGGTGCTGTAACCCCCGAAAGTACACTCCAGTCCAAACCAAAAAAAAAATTATTTTCTGTGTTTGTGAATTGTGTGCGCATTAGCCGCACGTGCATCAACAAAGTAGTGCCAAGCGTGCGCCTGTGTCATAAGTAAAGGGCCGGCTGGCTTGACCGTTAAAGGGTGCTGTAACCCCCAAAGTACACTCCAGTCCAAACCAAAAAAAAAATAATTTTCTGTGTTTGTGAATTGTGTGCGCAGTAGCCGCACGTGCATCAACAAAGTAGTGACAAGCGTGCGCCTGTGTCATAAGTAAAGGGCCGGCTGGCTTGACCGTTAAGGGTGCTGTAACCCCCGAAAGTACACTCCAGTCCAAACCAAAAAAAAAATTATTTTCTGTGTTTGTGAATTGTGTGCGCAGTAGCCGCACGTGCATCAACAAAGTAGTGCCAAGCGTGCGCCTGTGTCATAAGTAAAGGGCCGGCTGGCTTGACCGTTAAAGGGTGCTGTAACCCCCAAAGTACACTCCAGTCCAAACCAAAAAAAAATTATTTTCTGTGTTTGTGAATTGTGTGCGCAGTAGCCGCACGTGCATCAACAAAGTAGTGCCAAGCGTGCGCCTGTGTCATAAGTAAAGGGCTGGCTGGCTTGACCGTTAAAGGGTGCTGTAACCCCCAAAGTACACTCCAGTCCAAACCAAAAAAAAAATTAATTTCTGTGTTTGTGAATTGTGTGCGCAGTAGCCGCACGTGCATCAACAAAGTAGTGCCAAGCGTGCGCCTGTGTCATAAGTAAAGGGCCGGCTGGCTTGACCGTTAAGGGTGCTGTAACCCCCGAAAGTACACTCCAGTCCAAACCAAAGAAAAAATTATTTTCTGTGTTTGTGAATTGTGTGCGCAGTAGCCGCACATGCATCAACAAAGTAGTGCCAAGCGTGCGCCTGTGTCATAAGTAAAGGGCCGGCTGGCTTGACCGTTAAGGGTGCTGTAACCCCCGAAAGTACACTCCAGTCCAAACCAAAAAAAAAATTATTTTCTGTGTTTGTGAATTGTGTGCGCATTAGCCGCACGTGCATCAACAAAGTAGTGCCAAGCGTGCGCCTGTGTCATAAGTAAAGGGCTGGCTGGCTTGACCGTTAAAGGGTGCTGTAACCCCCAAAGTACACTCCAGTCCAAACCAAAAAAAAAATTAATTTCTGTGTTTGTGAATTGTGTGCGCAGTAGCCGCACGTGCATCAACAAAGTAGTGCCAAGCGTGCGCCTGTGTCATAAGTAAAGGGCCAGCTGGCTTGACCGTTAAGGGTGCTGTAACCCCCGAAAGTACACTCCAGTCCAAACCAAAGAAAAAATTATTTTCTGTGTTTGTGAATTGTGTGCGCAGTAGCCGCACATGCATCAACAAAGTAGTGCCAAGCGTGCGCCTGTGTCATAAGTAAAGGGCCGGCTGGCTTGACCGTTAAGGGTGCTGTAACCCCCGAAAGTACACTCCAGTCCAAACCAAAAAAAAAATTATTTTCTGTGTTTGTGAATTGTGTGCGCATTAGCCGCACGTGCATCAACAAAGTAGTGCCAAGCGTGCGCCTGTGTCATAAGTAAAGGGCCAGCTGGCTTGACCGTTAAAGGGTGCTGTAACCCCCAAAGTACACTCCAGTCCAAACCAAAAAAAATAATTATTTTCTGTGTTTGTGAATTGTGTGCGCAGTAGCCGCACGTGCATCAACAAAGTAGTGCCAAGCGTGCGCCTGTGTCATAAGTAAAGGGCCGGCTGGCTTGACCGTTAAAGGGTGCTGTAACCCCCAAAGTACACTCCAGTCCAAACCAAAAAAAAAATTATTTTCTGTGTTTGTGAATTGTGTGCGCAGTAGCCGCACGTGCATCAACAAAGTAGTGCCAAGCGTGCGCCTGTGTCATAAGTAAAGGGCCGGCTGGCTTGACCGTTAAAGGGTGCTGTAACCCCCGAAAGTACACTCCAGTCCAAACCAAAAAAAAAATAATTTTCTGTGTTTGTGAATTGTGTGCGCAGTAGCCGCACGTGCATCAACAAAGTAGTGCCAAGCGTGCGCCTGTGTCATAAGTAAAGGGCCGGCTGGCTTGACCGTTAAGGGTGTTGTAACCCCCGAAAGTACACTCCAGTCCAAACCAAAAAAAAAATTATTTTCTGTGTTTAGCCGCACGTATATATCAAATTGATATAACATAAATGGAGGACCAAACTTTCTCCGATAAAAATAAAATAGAGAAAGATCAAGAACCACTTCCTCCTAGTGCTGAAGCTGCTGCCACTAGTCATGACATAGACAATAACATGCCATCAACGTCGTCTGCCAAGGCCGATGCCCAATGTCATAGTAGAGGGCACATACAATCCCAAATGGCAAAGTTCAGGAAAATGACCTTGAAAAAGACATTTAAATCAGCTGAAGAGAAACGTAAACTTGCCAATATGCCATTTACGACATGGAGTGGCAAGGAACGGCTAAGGTCAATCCCTAGTATGTTCATGACTAGTGGTTCAGCTTCACATGACGATGGAAGCCCTCCTCCCACTAAAAAAATCAAAAGAGTTAAGCTGGCAAAAGCACAGCGAAGAACTGTGCTTTCTAAGAAGATATCACAAATCCCCAAGGAGAGTCCAAGTGTGGTGGTGGTTGCGATGCCTGACCTTCCCAGCACTGGACGGGAAGAGGTGGCTCTTTCCACCATTTGCACGCCCCCTGCAAGTGCTGAAAGGAGCACCCACAGTCCACTTGCTGATATGCAAATTGAAGATGTCACTGTTGAAGTACAACAGGATGAGGATACTGGTGTAGCTGGTGCTGAGGAGGAAGTTGGCGAGGAGGATTCTGATGGTGATGTGGTTTGTTTAAATCAGGCACCGGGGGAGACAGTTGTTGTCCGTGGGATGAAAAAGCCCATCACGGTCATGCCTGGGCAGAAGACCAAACATTCCACCTCTTTGGTCTGGCAATATTTCTATCCAAATCCGGACAACAACTGTCTTGCCATATGTACCATATGTAAAGGTGAAATAAGTAGGGGTAGGGACGTCAACCACCTAGGAACATCCTCCCTTATACGGCACCTGCAGCGCGTTCATAAAAAGTTACTGTCAAGTTCAGAAACTTTGGCTAAGACCGTAAGCAGTCCAGGGACACCTAAATCCCGTTGTCCTGTTGTATCCAAGCGCCTGCAAACCACACCGTCAACTCCCTCCTCGTCAATTTCCTCCTTAGTTAGGATCGGAAGTAGTCCTGCAGGCCATGTCACTGGCATGACTGGCTCTCCTATCCGGGATTCCTCCGGAGGATCCTGCATTGCTACGCCTACTGCTGCCGCTGCTGCTGTTGCTGCTGCTGGGAGTCGTTCATCATCCCAGAGAGGAAGTAGGAACACCACTACTTTTACTAAACAATTGACCCTCCAACAGTCCTTAGCGAGGAGGATGAAGTACGACAGCAGTCATCCTGAAGCAAAACGTATAACTGAGGCCTTGACTGCTATGTTGGTGTTAGACGTGCGTCCGGTATCCGCCATTAGTGCAGTGGGATTTAGACAATTGATGGAGGTAGTGTGTCCCCGGTTCCAAATCCCGTCTAGATTCCACTTCACTAGGCAGGCGATACCGAGACTGTACAGAAACGTCAGAAAAAGTGTCCTCAGTGTCCTGAAAAATGCCGTTGTACACAATGTCCACTTAACCACGGACATGTGGACAAGTGGAACAGGGCAGACTAAGGACTATATGACTGTGACAGCCCACTGGGTAGATGTATCACCTTACGCAGCAACAGCAGCAGCGTCACCAGTAGCAGCATCTCAGAAACGCCAGCTCGTTACAAGGCAGGCTACGCTGTGTATCACCGGTTTCAGTAAGAGGCACACCGCCGACAACCTCTTAGAGAAACTGAGGGAAATCATCGCCCAGTGGCTTACCCCACTTAGACTCTCCTGGGGATTTGTGATATCTGACAACGCCACCAATATTGTGCGGGCATTACATCTGGGCAAATTCCAGCACGTCCCATGTTTTGCTCACACAATAAACTTGGTGGTGCAGAATTTTCTGAAAAGCGACAGGGGCGTGCAGGAGACGCTTTGGGTGGCCCGAAAAATTTCTGGCCACTTTCGCCATTCAGCGACTGCGTGCCGAAGATTGGAGCGCCAGCAAACACTCTTGAACCTGCCCCGCCATCACCTGAAGCAAGAGGTTGTGACGCGGTGGAACTCAACCCTCTATATGCTTCAGAGGATGGAGGAGCAGCAAAAGGCCATACAAGCCTATACATCCACCTATGACATAGGCAAAGGAGGGGGTATGCACCTGACTCAAGCGCAGTGGAGAATGATTTCCGTGTTGTGCAAGGTTCTCCAGCCCTTCGAACTTGCCACACGTGAAGTCAGTTCAGACACTGCCAGCTTGAGTCAGGTCATTCCCCTCATCAGGCTTTTGCAGAAGCAGCTGGAGAAAGTGAAGGAGGAGCTAAGACGGAGCGATTCCGCTCGGCATGTGGGACTTGTGGATGAAGCCCTTCATTCGCTTTGCCAGGATTCCAGGGTGGTCAATCTGTTGAAATCAGACCACTACATTTTGGCCACCGTGCTCGATCCTAGGTTTAAAGCCTATGTGGTGTCTCTCTTTCCGGCCGACACAAGCCTGCAGAGGTGCAAAGACCTGCTGGTGAACACACTGTCAGCTGAAGCGGAACGTGACACGTCAACGGCTCCTTCATTTTCTCCCGCAACTGGGGCTGCCAGGAAAAAACTTAGGTATCCTAAGCAACCCGCTGGCGGTGATGCAGGGCAGGCAGGACCAAGTTTGGACATCTGGTCCGGACTGAAGGACCTGGCAACAATTTCTGACATGTCTACTGTCACTGCATATGATACTGTCACCATTGACAGAATGGTGGAGGATTACATCGGTGACAGCATCCAAGTAGGCATGTCAGACAGTCCATACCTGTACTGGCAGGAAAAAGAGGCAATTTGGAGGCCCCTGTACAAACTGGCTCTATTTTACCTGAGTTGCCCCCCCTCCAGTGTGTACTCCGAAAGAGTGTTTAGTGCAGCCGGGAACCTTGTCAGCGAAAGGCGTAAGAGGTTGCTTCCACAGAATGTGGAGAAGATGATGTTCATCAAAATGAATTATCAGCTCTTCCAGGGAGACCAGCCTCCAGAAGGTACAGAGGGACCTGTGGTGGTGGATTCAAGTGGGGACGAGTTAATACTTTGTGAGGATGAGGATGTACACACTGAAGAGGGTGAGGAATCGGTGGATGAGGAGGATGAGGATGACATCTTGCCTCCGTAGAGCCAGTTTGTGCAGGGACACATTAATTGCCAGCTTGTTTTGTGGGGGCCCAAACGAACCAATCATTTCAGCCACAGTTGTGTGGCAGACCCTGGCGCTGAAATGATTGATTTGTTAAAGTGTGCATGTCCTGTTTATACAACATAAGGGTGGGTGGGAGGGCCCAAAGACAATTCCATCTTGCACCTCTTTTTTTTCTTTGCATTATGTACAGTTTGGGGCCTAGTTTTTCAAACTGCCATCCTGTCTGCCACTGCAGTGTCACTCCTAGATGGGTCACGTGTTTGTGCCGCCCACTCGTGTCGCTTAGCATAGTCATCCAGCTACCTCGGTGCAACCTTTTGGACATAAAAACACTATTGTGAGGTGTGAGGTGTTCAGAATAGACTGGAAATGAGTGGAAATTAAGGTTATTGAGGTTAATAATAGCATAGGAGCAGAAAAACCTACAAATTCTGTGATTTTAGCTGTTTTTATGCTTTTTTAAAAAAAAATACAGATCCAAAACACAAAACCCAGAACCCAAAACACGGAAGGGTGGTTTTGGCAAAACCAATCCAGATCCAAAACACGAAGAAAGATCCAGATCCAAAACCAAAACACAAAACACGAAAAGTGGCCGGTGCACACCCCTAATATATATATATATATATACATACACACACGTATGTACTGTAGATGCCAGGCCCCAACCGATGTTTCTCAATTGATTTTTCTATCGATGGCCATCACTACTGTATACCTTAAAAATTGCCATTTTTATGGTATACAGCGTGTAAAATTTTTTTTTTTTTTTTCACAAAATCGTGTTGCATAAGTTTTAAAAAGCTGTTCTTGACCTAATTCAGTTATAAAAAAAACAACAATTTCGGAGCGGTTTTTGGAAAAAGAATTCGTCAGTTAAGTGGTTAAGCAAAAAATGGTCTCATACGGCATATGGTATATAACAAACAAAGGTATTATTTATTACCAGTTATTTATATAGTGCATACATATTCCACAGCGCTTTACAGAGAATATTTGGCCATTCACATCCGTCCCTGCCCCAGTAAAGCTTACAATCTATATTCCCTACCACATGCTCCTACACATACACACTAGGGTTCATTTTTGTTGGGAGCCAATTAACCTATCAGTATATTTTTATAGAGTGGGAGGAAACCGGAGAACCCGGAGGAAACCCAGGCAAGCACAGGGAGAATATGACCTCAGTGCTGTGAGGCAGTAATGCAAGCCATTACACCATCTGTGCTGCCCCAAATTAACTTATTGTTGAAAGTCTCCTATGTAGTCTGTCACCGTAGAACTGCATGTTTAGTGATATAAAAAAAAATTGACTTACTGTTCCCTTAATCGCTATTAGTGATGAAGATTGCCATTTGAAACCTTAGTGCTGGGGTGTCCCATTCTGTGAACAAGCTGGGTACCTGGTGGTTTCCAGTTCCGATGCTCATTTCGCCTGTGGGGGTTTCTCACAAGGTTTTTGGGTAGTAAGTTAATATGTAGCCTATAGATAGGAAAGTGTGACACAGTTAATTACTTGAATAGCCCTTACACTAGAACGTCAGGTGCACACAGGAGATGCATGTTGAGTCTCAACAATTATATATTTTCATCCCTTATGCGGCCCATACACGGTGCAACTTTTTTGCACAATGCGGACGATTTAGATAGATCATAATGATGAACCGTGAACATTGTGTCTGTTTTTTGTACATTTACGATGCCGATGAGCGTCCCCGCCATCGCAAATCTGTATCGTAGATCTTATGGGAAAACGGTAAGATTACGACCTAACGTGTATGATGTGACACACATCGTACTTTTGTTTGATTTACGATCCGATGTACTGTGGGTCTGATTCAGACCCACTCACGAGCGCTATGCGCTAGCAAACGGGTCGATGGTGGCCCCGTGCGCATGCACACGACGGAGCCGGCTCCGTCGTGTGCATGCGCGAGACCCGGATAGCGACGGGCAAACCGTCGCTCCGGGTCTCGTACCAAAGGGGGCGTGCTGTCGATGTTGAGTGACAGCACGCCCCCTTTGGTGGGTGGACCGGGGGCGTGGCTGCCCAGACGGAGGCGTTCCCATGGGAACGCCTACCGTCTGGGGCCGGCCCCACTGACATCACAAGTGATGTCAGTGGGAGTGCTTTCGGCTCTGTTAAAGCCGAAAGCACTCTGGGCCTTGCGACAACGAGAGCCTTTACCATCGCGACCATCATCATGGCCGCTCGCTATAACTGTGGTCACCCACAGCTATGCGAGCAGCCAGGAGGCCGTTCGAAAAAACCAGAAGGCCGGCCCTGATTCAGAGCGAGCGCTCTGTCAGAGCGTCCGGCTCTGAATCAGGCCCTGTGTTTGAGGTCTTGCAAAATCCCTGGCCACTCCCCTTCTCCATTTTATGATTTGTGAGAGACGATGTAATGGAGAAGAGACAGCATCATCGTATACATTGTCTGTGAGCAGTGCCAAGTAAGTATATATGTACTATACAGCCTCATTGTACACCCTGTTACCACTGTGCCACTGATAATTATTCACCTGGCACACCATTGTTTATACCAATGTGCCACCAATAATTATTCCCCTGGCACACCATTGTTTTTACCACTATACCACGAATGATTATTCCCCTGGCACACCACTGTTCCAGCAATGATTATTCCCCTGGCACACCATTGTTTAGACCACTGTGCCACCAATGATTATTCCCCTGGCACACCATTGTTTAGACCACTGGGCCTGATTCAGAGCCGCTCGTAAGCGGCCGCTCGTTCGTTCCGAGCGATGTTTGCCCAACTGCGCATGCGTACGGATTGTAATACGCATGCACGAACCAGTCAGTGCGGCCGAAAATCGTTTGTTCACTACATAGCGAATGCCTGCTATTTTGAGTGACAGGAGGAGGCGTATGTGGGTGGTAACAGGGGAAGGTGCTTGAAAACGGGGAGTGGAGATCCAAACGCAGGCGTGCTTAAAGGTCAAAACGGGCATTTTAAGGGTGTGCATAATTAATACAGCAGCGTCATTGACCACGTCACTGGGTTATTTTATAGTCAGAACTGCTCGCAAGATTGCGGTAGGAAAAACCAACCACAAGAATAGCGAGCAGTTCATACGCTGGTCGATGTACTCGATTAATCTTATAAATAGCGGACATGACGTAGGATGCGAGCGGCCAGGGGGCGTAGTTATCCAGAAAACGACCGCAAGTTTTGTTCGCTCGTTCAGACATAGAGGCGTGAACAGACCACAAAGAGCGAACGGTTCATTTGAATAGCCACCCCTTTTTTCTGAACGAACGACCGCAAATAGCATCCGGCTCTGATTCAGGCCCACTGTTCCACCAATGATTATTCCCCTGGCACACCACTGTTTAGATTTAACGGACCCTTATTGGTGCAGATTAATGTAGTCAGATAACTTTTTTTTTTAGTATTAGAAATATCTTTAATTTAAATTAACTCAACAGCAGCAACATTAAAAATGAAACCATGCTAAATATATAAAGACAAACTGTGTAAAAGCATAACATTTTACAATAGTCCAATAGTAAGCATATATATTAAAGCAGTTTATGTTTTATTGTCAACATAAATGACAAGCGTAAGGGAACTCCAGTTCATAACAGGCTTCCTGGAGCTGTATAGGTCCCATGAGTGCCTTTGGCATGTTACAACAAAGGAATACAGCAACAAACAAAAAAAGGAAGCTGCAATCGATGACATGCTGACCTTCAGCCTCAAATACCAAGATGAGGCAACCCCCAAGTGGGTTAAACAGCGGATCCAGAACCTGAGGACCGTTTATGTGAAGAAGAGGAGGAAGGAAAGCGAGTCGCAGGCATCGGGAGCGGGGGCAGATGACCTCTACAGTAGCACCTAATGGTACTTATAATCTTCTGGAGTTCCTCCATGAAGTGGAGCTCCAACGAACCTCTAGATATTTATTAGTAGACACTGTCCCTGAGGAGGAGTCTTTGGAGAACCCAGAGAGTGAGCCAGCATCCACTCTGTATCTTGTAAGTTTATTATTGTCTTTGTAAAGTTCTTTAGTGGATACTGTCCTCATGCCATGGTACTGCCCCCACTCCATTAAAAGTAGGCCAGGTATTGCTCCCTGACCTGTTTTGCCTGCACACTTGGTAGTGTCTCCCTCACTGTGGGTGTTGTGACAGAAAGCATTTGGACAACCTTGTGTGGTTGCTCCTGGTCGTCGATGGTCATACCCATTGGCTGAAGTTGGAAACTAGAGTCAAACAAAAAAAAATATAAAAAAAACCCCAGTATATTAACATGAATATTTTCTATGTCTCCTCCTACAGTCTGCTACACCTGTGTTTGAGCCGAGTACAAGCCCACACTTAACCCAGCCTCCTGAAAGTGGTGCAGAAGTGCCGGAGCCACCACGCCGTGCTTGAATGCCATATAGAAACCTGGCCACCCCTGATCCACTTTTACATCAAGTTAAGCAAGCCTTCGCCAAACCACCTGATCAGTATGACAGCCTGGGATTCCATGTGGCAAGCACTATCTGAGTAATGGATGAAGAACAGCAACTCAATGCTGAAATGCTAATATACGATATTATTATGCAGGGGAAAATGAAGCAACTGGTAAGCACATCAAGGGTGACCAAAGAGCCTCTACTCCCCTCCGCGTCCCATACGGCCCATGGGTATATGTCATCCCATTCATATCCACCACCAACCTACCAGGTTGGAAGAATGGCGCCAACCCCATCCCAACCCACACCCTTTCCCACTTACAGTACGCCAGAAATATCCTACCCCTCCACATCCTTCTCTTCAGAGGTTCTATATATCGAGCCATGTTGTCCTAGGTTGAGGAGGCTCCCAAATTTGAACATTTTTAATATTTAATAATACAATATAGGATCAGCCAGTTTTTGTCTCCCAATACCTGCTGCATGGTATGCGGTGTGGACGATGCGGTTTGGACAGGAAGACCAAATGCATGGCGCAAGAGCAGATTGTTTTTTCGCATGGCCTCAATCTGCACTTGCGTCATGCGCTTCTTGCCCTGTTCAATCTGTCATCTGACACACCCTATACCATGCATTTTCACAGCCAAATAAATTGTTAAGTTTTTATTCACCATGAAGTACTGGAACTTCAGGACTTTCACACTGGCCTCCAATGTGTCTGGGATGATGCACCCCAATGCCTGGGGGGAAATGAGGGTCCCAAATTTCAGGTCTTCAAACGACCTCCCTGTAGCCAGGTACCTCAGTGTCGCAATGAGCCTCTCCTCAGCTGGAATGGGCCATTCAGCTGGAATCCTCATTCTGGTGTCCTGCCTCAGGAAATAGGGGGTCACCAGATGCAACAACTCCTGGAAGGTGGTGTCATCCATACGCAGGTAGTTGCGATCATCGTCCGGGTTATTCTCCCTAATCTCCATCAGCAGGGGCATATGGGAGCAACTCTCCCTCCTCGTCAGCCACTCCTTCATCCAGCACGACCACTATCTCCTCCTCTCCTCAGCTCCTACACCTTTCAGCCTCAGATAGCCATAGGCTAGCAGAAGCTTATGGCGATAGGAATCCATCAGAAAGCAGAATAATCACACTTTTTAAAGGCAAGCCTTAACACAAAGCAGAACACACTAGCAATGTACAGCGTTCAGCAGGGTATTTATTTATTAACAGTTTCTTATATAGCGCAGCATATTCCATTGCGCTTTACAATTGTAAACATTAATAGAACAAAACTGGGTAATAACAGACAGATATATAGGTAGGAAGGCCCTGCTCGCAAGCTTACAATCTATAGGGAAATAGGCATTGATACACAAGGATAGGTGCTATATATTGCATTTGGTCCAGCCAGAATGCACAGTTTCTTGGTTGGCTGCATGATCCAGTCACACAGGAATGTCGACCAAATGTCATGAGGATGTGAGAGAAAGACAATGTGTGAGATTGTGTGTGGACTGTAAAAAGGGGATGTAATTAGATATGGAAGCTATGAAGGTTATGTGGGAGGTTCTGGAATTTGATAAGCTTGCCTGAAGAGGTGAGTTTTCAGGGATCACTTGAAGGATTGGAGACTAGATGAAAGTCTTATTGTGCGAGGTAGTTCATTCCATAGAGTGGGTGCAGCGTGAAGAAAGTCCTGTAACTGTGAATGGGAGCAAGTAATGCATGGGGATGAGAGACGCAGATCTTGTGCTGAGCGGAGAGGTCGGGTTGGGAGATATTTTGAGATGAGTGAAGAGATGTATGTTGGTGTGGTTTGGTTAATAGCCTTATGTGTAAGTGAAAGTATTTTGTATTGAATACGGTAAAAAACCGGCAACCAATGGAGGGACTGACAGAGCGGGGCAGCAGAAGAAGAACGTTTTGCAAGGAAGATAAGCCTTGCAGCTGCATTCATAATGGATTGTAATGGTGATAGCCTGTTTTTGGGAAGACCAATAAGGAGGCTATTGCAATAGTCAATGCAGGAAATAATAAGTGCATGGATTAGAGTTTTTGCAGTGTCTTGTGTGAGATATGGTCGAATTTTGAATATGTTTTTTAAGTGTATGTAACATGATTTTGAGACAGATTGAATGTGGGGAACAAAGGACAGTTCAGAGTCAAGGATGACACCAAGGCAGCGAACTTGTGGGGCGGGGTGGATGGTCGAGGTATCAACAGTGATAGAGAGATCAGGTTGTTAACTGTTATTGGCCGGTGGAAATATAATTAATTCTGTTTTAGAAATATTAAGTTTCAGGTGGCGAGATGACATCCAAGATGAAATGGCAGAAAGACATTCAGTGACATGGACCAATACAGATGGAGATAAATCTGGAGAGGATAGGTAGATTTGAGTATCATCTGCATACAGATGGTACTGAAATCCAAAAGAGCTGATTAGTTTGCCAAGAGAGGTGGTATAGATTGAGAATAGCAGAGGACCTAAGACAGAGCCTTGCGGTACTCCAACTGATAGAGGTAGCGAAGAGGAGGCAGAATCAGAAAAATGAACAGTAAAAGAGCGATCAGATAGGTAGGAAGAAAACCAAGAAAGAGCTGTGCCCTTAAGACCTAGGGATTGCAGTGTTTGTATGAGAAAAGAGTGGTCAACAGTGTCAAAAGCAGCAGAGAGATCTAGAAGAATTAGAAGTGAATAATGGCCTTTAGCCTTGGCAGTGACAAGATCATTTACTACCTTAGTCAGTGCTGTCTCTGTTGGGAACGAAAAGCAAGCCTCACTAGTCACTGAGCAGAGTGTGCACAGATCTAAAATGGATGCTGCCTTTTATACCCCCTAGATAAGCCCTCCCCTATTCAGATTCCAGCAGATTCATCGTGAGGTTTTTGCCAGTAAACGATGCATTGTTAATGATTTGCATCGTATCGTATGATCGTATGTACAATTGTACACCATTTGACCACATCATAGAGAGAATTTCAAGGGAAGAATCTCAAGGGAAATCGTACAACACATCTTACCGTTAGAAAATCGCACCGTGTATGGCCGGCATTAGACCCAGTTACCATGACATTGTGGAGTCAACAGGTGGGAAGTAAGAAGAAAATAGAGATTTAATTTATGTACACGGGTATAATTAAATGATCATGTTTTTACATTTCTTAATCATACAAAACTTTAGAGATTCAAAAAATCTTGCGCCCAATTTTTTAAAAAGTGGTTGCGGGATTTTCAGCTCTGAAGACCCCGTAAAAAAAAATTCTGCACTTACCTGTCTGGGGGTCTCCGGTGGTCTCTGCGGCTGCCGGTGGCCTCCCCTCTATCTTCTCACTGGATAGGGGGCTACTTGGAGTCCCAGAGGCTGCTGGGAAGCTCCAGGGGATGGTGGGAGGGGCAAGGGCTGTTGGGAGATGTAGTTCTCCCAGCGCCCATTTTGGGGGGGGCACACAAACTGGGGTCACACATACACTCATGCACACACACACTCATGAAGAAGACAGTGCAGAAGAAGGTAATTAAGGACTAATTAAGCTAATTGGAAACTTCCAATTGCTTAATTAGTCCTGGTGGGGGGGGGTACCGCCGGGGTGCCAGAGCAAGTCCCGCTGAGTTTTCCTAAAATTAATGATTTTAGGATAAATCACACTTGCTGTGGAGGTGCGAGAATAAAAATCTCCCGGCGTGTAAAAAAAGAAAAAAAAAATGCACCTATTTGAATAGCAGAAAACTCGCACCAGCAGGAAAAACCTCGCAGGTGCGGGTTTTTTGCTATTCTCGCACCCAATTGAATATGCCCCTATGTATGTGTCACAAACCAGACCTCAAACCCTGAATCATGCAGTGACTCATCACATCCCTGTTCTGCAGATCAGACTTTCTAATTGCACTTGTGTTGTGGAGCTGCTGCACGGATGTTGCCATTTTGGATTTTGTCAGCTGACCACATTTCCTCAAGTCAGAGTGCTCCTTGTCTCAGCTGACTGGCAGCCAATCTGTGACCTGCAGTTCTTATGTAAGCCTTTCCTGTTGAATAGCTCACTGCCAGACCAATAAGTCACATCCTAACTCCCAGGTTCCCATTTGCAGCTAGCCACATTGCTATTCCTGGCTCCATTTAGTAGTAAGAATACAGTTCTTAGGCCCTCATTCAGAGCCACTCGCAAACAGCAGTACGCTCGTTGCGTTCCGATGTTGACTAACCGCGCCTGCGTCGGTGTAACACTGCGCATGTGCGTACGGCAGATTGCGAGTTTTTTTGGTCTCGTTCGTCAAATAGCGTACAGGAAGTGACATGTCAAATGTGATTGACAGAACAGGGCGTTTTTGGGTGTTGACGGGGGTGGAGATGGAAAAACGCTGGCGTGGCGAGGCGCTTTTGGGGCGTACATACATTAGCAGATGCGAGCGTAAAATGTGTACGGACCGACTCATACATCACTGGATGATCCTCTTTCCCTTCAAAATGCTCGCACAGCTTAGGGTCTGGATTACTCGACCACATTGGCGATGGCCTTCACCTCCATCCCGGCACTCCTCGATGTTGCTGTGATTAATCGCGGGTGGTCTGAACAGCAATTAGTGGTGGATTGAAAACCGGCTTGGTATGTGTTTTGAAAGTAGTTTTTTGTGTTAGCACAAAAGCGTACGCAGGTGGAAATCATAGCTGCTAATGTGATGATTACACAATCAATTTACGTACATTTGTGGTAGTTTCTTTTGGGCTCAATTTGCTGGTTAGGGCCTATTGTAACAATAATGTCATCATGTTTTTTTGGTTTTTCCCTTTTTCTTTTGGCCTGTTGAATTTGCCTCGTTATGTTAAATAAACAGCCCTTTTTTGGGGGGACATGTAAAATGTGGTTCTTGCCAGTTTGTGCCTTTTGGCCCAGGATTAAATGTAATCCATTGTGACAATAATGTGAGAATACAATGTCAGTTTTTTATTATTTTTTTATTGCTCAAACGAAAAATCACAATAAAAAAATTTTTTGGCAAAGTTTTTTTGCAGGGTTCATTTCCAAAGTTACAATAATTGGCCCAAAATAAAAGATTTATGAAATGTAGAACACAAAATTAAAAACAATTCACAAGAAAGGAGAGGGAAGTTTTGACCAGAAAGGAATATGAGCCAAGCACAGAAGGAGTGTGGGAAAAGTCGCCATTGCTTTCACTGTTTTTTCACCCGTTTGGCTGGGGGAGGGAGGGCGCCAGACCGGGTCCGGGATGTCATCGGGCTTGCCTGTCCAGAGTCAGATGTTGTGGCCTCTGGACTAGGCACAGGGCTAGGCACATTTGGAGGATTGGCTGATGTTGTGCCAGAGGTGGAGGATCCTGATGTTCCGGCAGGAAGGGATGTTGGCTCCACCATGTGCTGGCGAACGAGCTGCTCCAGGGCATTGGCGATGCGGATGTTGGCCCTGGTATTTTCCGCCAGGGCCTGACCAATGGTCACATTGGCCGCAGCATTTTGCTCCAGGGCCTCAGCCACCCGTAGCAGACTGGCGTCCATCCTCTGCAGAATCTCCGTATGGAAATCCGATTTGAAATTGAGTTCTGTGAGGAGGGCTACTGCCTGCGAGGGGGATTGCCCTGGACTGGCTTCTGCAGGGTCCTCAGCCGGATGTACTGGTTCCTCCCCTGCAGAGCCAGCAGAAATTCGGCGGCCAAGGCTCCCCTCTGGAGCAGACTCATCCGCCTGTGTCTCTGTTAGGAAAAATGAGAAAAGACTCACATTAGAATCTACATATTGGCCCACTAACATTTCAGAGTTGGTGACATCACAAGATTTACCTGGGACAACATGAGGAGCCGCAAAGTCTGGCATGTCCGTATCCATGTTGGACACGCCAAACACCTCCACAGGCTGCACACACCCCTGTGCCAGCTCTTCTAAATCCGTCAACTCCAATGACACAGGGGTGGGACCCCCACCTGTCCCCCTTGCATGCCTAGCCCTGTCCGCGAGTTTTTGCTTTAGGCGATATTTGAAGTCGCCCCATCTGTGGGATAAAATGGAAACCATTATCCTTTTGTTTAAAATGGTGTTTGTTTTTAGGGGGGGCAAGTGTTTACTTACCGCCGTTTCACATCCCGGGCTAGACGGACATAATCACCCACCCTATTGACAGCAACGGCTACCTCTTCCCACATTCTCCACTTCTGGCTTGTACTCATATTCCTGTCTGCCTGTGCCAGGATGTACACACACTTCTGAATCAAAACCTCCATCTCCTTTCTTGTGAAATGTGGCTGCCTTTTTTTTTTTGCAGCTTTGGCCGGAATACTGGGCCCAGCAGCCTCTTCCATGTCATCCTCCTCACCTATTTGTGTAAATATTCAGATTTCTCAAATTCACAACTTGCCCAATCTTATGTTTCAAATTAATCATTGAGACAAAACGCCTGACTCTTGTCCATTGTTTCCCTGGTCTGTAGCCATGTCTGAGGTCCAAACAAGAAATACACCAGAATTTAAATGTGTTTTCGTGACGTATTTATACATGCGTCCTTATTTTGCGGCCGCATCATTGATTGTGCGTTCCTATGATCCCTCCTTAATTTGTGCAGGAAACGAAACACTATTTATGGCTTGGTGTGTCTCGAGTCGAGGTGGCGTTTTTGGATTGTTGGAGGTTACCTTGGTTGGAGTTTCTTGTTTGCGGATAAAGGAGTTGGCGTTTGGAGTTTATTTTGTTTGCTAGATTTGCGTTTTTATTTTCCGTTCGCTTTTTTTTTTTTTGGCCTCGTTTCTTGATTTGGTAAGTTTTGTGAAGTCTAACTTTGGTTCAATTGTTGTCTCATTGTGTTTCTTCTTGTTTTAAATTTTTGGATCCATACTTTCATCTCTTTTAGCTTTTTTTTAATTTCGGACCCAAAGACCTCTTGATTTGGAATCTTATATATTTGCTCTTGGTAAGTCCATTTTTTATCTTGTATTTTGCGAACTAATTAGCGCATTTTTCTCTGTTTGTATAGTGACTTGTATTTGCGAACTAATTAGTGCATTTTTCTCTGTTTGTATAGTGACTTGTATTTGCGAACTAATTAGCGCATTTTTCTCTGTTTGTATAGTGACTTGTATTTGCGAACTAATTAGCGCATTTTTCTCTGTTTGTATAGTGACTTGTATTTGCGAAATAATTAGCGCATTTTTCTCTGTTTGCTTATTAACTTGTATTGGCGAATTAATTAGCGCATTTTTCTCTGTTTGTTTATTAACTTGTTTTGGTGAACTAATTAGCGCATTTTTAAATGCTTATTAATCCTGTAAAATTGTTTGTGGTTACCCTTTCGCTTTTTTGGCTTACATTTCAACCCATTTTGATGTACTGTGTGCAATGTCGTTTTGCTCTTTGGCCAAATGTGTGTTTCGCCTATTTTATGTTTTGTCTAGCACAAAATTTAGAAACATAAATGCACAGACTAAACTTTTTCAAATTATTTTTGGGATTAATTTCAGTTTGGACGTATCATGACAATACCCCGGCATGTAAGCAGCAATGGATGGTATCATCAAGCTAAGTTGTTCTTAATTTTCTTTTGGGGTGGGTCCAAAGCCTTACATTCAAATCTTGCCATTTCAGGTTGATCTTGGGCGGATTGTTCTGGCCATGCTCCCGGAAGCCGACCAACCTCAATCTCGTCCCAGGCGTAGGCATCGTAGGTGTGCAAGGCCCCAGCTATTTTGAACACGTGTCACCCTTTTTGGAATGCCCGATGATGAGGTTTTAAGACGCTACCGTCTTCCTCCCAAAATCATCATAGACACTCTCTCATTAATAGAGAGTGATCTTGAGCGGCAAAATGACAGTCCAACAGCAATACCACCACTTACGCAATTTATGGCGGTGTTACATTTCTGTGCCTCAGGATCGTTTCAAACAACGGTGGGAATAGTGGCGGGCATCTCACAATCCTCCTTTTCCAGGATCCTGAGGGCAGTGATGGAGGCACTTTTCAAGCACCTCCATCATTTTATTAAAATGCCTTTGGATATGGGTGCCCTTAGTGTGGCCAAGGCCAATTTTTACCAAATAGCTGGCTTCCCACACATCATAGGGGTTGTGGATGGTACTCACATACCACTTCAGCCTCCAGCATGGCTGGAGGCAATATTTTGCAACCGTAAACACTATCACTCCCTGAATGTAATGGTGGTATGTGATGCCTCCCTCCAGATCCTGTCCCTGAATGCAAAATTACCAGGAAGTGCACATGACTCCTTCGTCATCCGGCAATCAGGGATATGGCACAAATTAAACAACCTACAAGCTGGTGATGCGTGGCTTCTGGGTAAGTGGAGACCTTTAGTACATAACAATGTTAAGCTTGATACACAGTGATCCTGATGTTGTCTATCCTTTTTCACAGGAGACAGTGGATACCCTTGCATGCCCTGGCTGCTCACTCCTTATTTGGCTCCCACACCAGGTCCACAAAGTGAGTTTAATACCGCACTTACAGCCACCAGGCAAGTGGTGGAGCGCTGTATCGGCCTTTTAAAAGGCCGATTCAGATGCCTCCACCGCTCTGGTGGCGAGCTCATGTATTTGCCGGATATGGTTTCGAAAATTGTGGTCCTGTGTGGGATCTTTCACAACATCGCCATAAGAAGTGGTGTTCCAATGCAGCCAGAGGATGCCTTACCTGAGGATGGCCCCCCCGAGGTTGGTCGGAGGTCAGTATGTGGGGGGGCCATACGCGATGATGTGGTGGCCCGATATTTTAGGTAATTATTGACCAAACAACAGTGTGTATACCCAATGTGTTACGGTTTTTTAGCGTTCATCTTTTTTTATATTAATTCTTGCACCATCTTCTGTTTGTTTGCATAATCTTTGGCACTCCCACGATGACTACTTCCTGCTACCCTTCAAAAACCTTTATGTGGAAACTTCTGGAATATATTCTGACACTAATATTGCAACGCCATATTTTTGAAATCATGTGGGCATGGACCTTCGTCAACCAGTTCTTGATTTGTTGTGTGTTTGTTTCGTGTTTTTGGTATGTGGTGTATTTCTGATTATCACTGTGTGTTTTGTTTGTGAGTGACCACTTTGTATTTTGATTTCTGTTGTGAATAAATATTTGGAGAGTGTAATTTGTTTCCTTTTTGGGCACGTTAGAAGCAAGTGTAAACAAACTCCCAAACGTTAATTTTACCTAAGGGGTAACCCAGTAATGAAGCAAGTGGAGCTAAAATGTAATATGTTTTCGGGGTACTAACCAACACACCAAGGAATCCTGTACAATCAGTTGCCTTCGTAAGATTGTCCTAAGCAGTTTGGCCACCAAATAGGAAACTGAAAAATGTTGTAAACTATCATGTTGGCCACCCCAAAAAAGGAAAATGACATTGGTACTGGGAGGTGTTTCTTGTGCCTGTTTGCATTCAAAATACAACACACAATCTGTAGTGAGATTCTGTGGCAATCCTTGCTTGAAGAGTCTACTTATGTCAGTGTAAAGAATCTTGGATTTACTAAAAACGCATGAGACAGAGCTTGAATTAAAACTGATTTATTAGGAAACAATTAGAAAAAAAACAAAAAAAAACCTAATTCCTAAGGAGGACCAACAGATGGTCAAGGCCCTGCAGAAGCCCGGTGACCTGCTCCCGCATACGGGCCACACAATGACAGATTTCTGCCCAACGCCTCTGTTCCTCTGTGGGTGACAAAAGTTTGGGGATTAATAAATCTATAATGAAGCAACATTCTATAAAAAAACACAAAACAAGCAAACCAAAACTTAAAAGCTTGTGGCCCAAAAAAACATTACACGGATAAAACCCAGCACCCCAAAATGTCCTAGGCCAAAAATACAAGGGCCCTAAAAAGATGCACACAGGTGTGATATGTGTATGGTGACATCAGCAGGAACAGGTAAAGACAACCCCCAAAAATACCCTAAGGCGACAGAAAGCCAACAAAAATGGGGACGACACATGATTACATACAAACAGTTTGTGGTGCCCAAAATAAAATTAAAAAACATACCGCTCTCAAAAACGCCAGAGCCAGAAGCCACTCCCTGGACCACCTCGGAGGTGGCTACATTCCCCAAACCTAGGGGCAGGGTGTTTGACGAATCCTGGGAGGGGGTATTTGGAGGAGGGACGGATGGAGGAGAGGGGGAATTGGGCTGGAGGGGAAGTAGACCTGAAATCTCGGCCACAGGGTCTGGGGAGGAGGGGGTAATTGAGGAATTGGGGGTTGGAGAGAGGGGCCGGGACCGGCGTCTTGTCTGGCGATGACGCCGTAGTCTTTGCTGTGCCCCTAAAAAATGAAAAAAATATTGTGGTTAGTTTCAACAGGAATCCAAAAAAAAAAAAAAAAAAAATACAATGACTAAATAGGACAGACATGAAAACATGCACATGCAGATATGACTACAATGACTCAATAGGACAGACATGAAAACATGCACATGCAGATATGACTACAATGACTCAATAGGACAGACATGAAAACATGCACATGCAGATATGACTACAATGACTCAATAGGACAGACATGAAAACAAGCACATGCAGATATGACTACAATGACTCAATAGGACAGACATGAAAACATGCACATGCAGTTAGGGCCCACAAGATAAACTTGAAAACCACAGTCCAGAAAACTTACTTTCCGCAATCTGCATGCGAAAGCATGCCAGCAAGCGGGGCGTACGCCGGTGCAGGTCCGACCACCTGCGCTCCAGCTGGCCAATATGTCGGCGTGAGCCAAAGGAGCACAGGCGGCGACGTACCTCCGCATATGCGGAACGCTTTCGGCTATTTGAGATGGGTGGAGGCTGACTGGTGATCCGCCTGTCCATCACCTCCGTCAGCACCAGCAGTTCGCGCCTGGTGAATGCGGCGGATCTCATGATGGCAATGGTGTTTTTTTGGCTAAATATTTTTAATAAAGCACCCCAAAAAAATTTGATTGGCTAATGTATTTGGGAAATTAACAGGACAAATTCTATTGGTTAGTGTATGAGTCATGTGTTCGACAGGGCCACAAATCTCTTGAGAGTTATGATAGGCTTGATGCAGTGACATGCGTAAGCAAATTTAAATAAAGAAATGAACCACAGAAAATTTGTGGGGATACAAACAAATAGAACAATTGTTTAATTGGGGCTAACATGTCTTTTGAACAATAAAAGCGAAGGTTTCAGCCGTACGTATTCTGCGAGCAAGCACAAACACGGACAAGATTAAAGTTTATTGCATTGTGTTGAAAAAAAAAAAAAATTAAGCTAATTGATACATTGATTGGCATGATACGATTGAGGGAGGTAGGCAGAAAAAACGAGCAGGTAATCGGAATCTGACAGTCCCACTTCCGGTTTGTACTTGTGCGTGCGTTCCCTTCAAGCCATTTCGGGGATGTACGCTCGCTATTTGGCACGCTCGTTAGTTAGAGGAGGGGTCGGCTGAGTTTGGGGCGGATTTTTTGCTGCGTACGAAAATACGAGCGAGTGCTTGAATTTAAATATTTTTTTACATACGCCGAACGTACGTACGCCCAATTGCGAGTGGGTCTGAATCAGGGCCTTAGTTTTCTACAGTTTCTTGCCTTGCTACAGATGTGTCCTCTTGCAAATCACGACACGCATGGTGCGAGATGCGTACCCACGACCGGGTGCGCGCTTTATTCGCACCCACAACTCCATATGATTGCATAGTGCGAATGCAGCCTGTGGTATGGCATAGCGAAGCACATGAGCTATGGCTAAACGCTTGGTGCATTTTGTTTGCATGTTTGTAGCGCGATCGGCAAAGATGCAAGAGGACACATCTGTAAGTCCTCTGTTTGCTAGCCTTTTAAGCCACAGACTTTCATGAGTTCCTTGGGCACTTATCAGCTATGTTTCTGTAATTCAAGCTACAGCATATCTAATACCAGTCTCTCAGCTCTGTGCAGACTTCAGCTACAGTCCTCAGATTTCAAAACTTCTCAGTGCATTCAAATTTCCCATCTGCAGTAATGATCTGCAGTAGAGGCTTCGGAATGATTTTATATTGGGGGGGCAACATAAAATTGTTCCGGTGCCGCCCCCGCCTCCTCTCTTCCCCTCCTCTCCATCTTACCCAAGCGGTGGCAGTTAACTGTCAGGGACTGTGCTTTATAGTAATAGGCTACACAGCCCCGGCATCACACGGAGGAGGAAGTGTAATGTGCGGTGTTTTAACTTAAGCACCTCACATTACACCTCTTCCTACATGCAATGCAGGGTCTGTGCAGCTTATTACTATAAAGCTGCACAGTCCTGACAGTTTGCGGCCTCTGCTCCTTTGACATGTTTTTGGGGGACACAAGCTGCCCCTTTGCCTCCCACCCTGTTACGATGCCCATGATCTGCAGATATATCTGCAGATGATGGTTGTTCATACACACTGAAAAACCATCATCTGGCCGCGGGTCCCACTGGTGTGTCGCGCCCCTCTCACTGTTGTTCTGCTGCAAGTGTACGGGCAGTCGGCTGACCGTTCATACACACAGCATAATGCCACAATATAATTGCAGATATATTGGGCATTGGCTGTGCAGCATAGTCAATACTATATGTCTGTGAACTACGTCATTCGCAGACAGATAGCTGGTACACACTGGTTGACAAGCACGCGATATATTGGCCAGTGCATAAATTTACTATGACTCCTTCGTGACTAATAATCCACCTTTGAGTTTCACCTGAATATCTTGCCTGCTATTTCCAAATTGCACAGAGTTCATCTCAGTTTCGTTAACCAGTTGTTGGATTAGTGCACTCCTAATTCTGTATCTCCTGCAAGCAAGCATATATTTCTGTGTGTATATTTCTTTGGTTCCTTGTCCCTATACCAGCACCACTGAGTCCAGCTCAGTGTACAGTAACACCTCCAACAGTAACGAGTCCAGGTCAGTGTACAGTAAAACCTCCAACAGTAACGAGTCCAGCTCAGTGTACAGTAACATCTCCAGCACTGCTGAGTCCAGTTCACTGTACAGCAACATCTCCAGCACCGCTGAGTCCAGCTCAGTGTACACCAGCATCTCCAGCACTGTTGAATCCAGCTCAGTGTGCACCAGCATCTCCAGCACCGTTGAGTCCGGCTCAGTGTACAGCAATATCTACAGCACCGTTAAGTCAAGCTCAGTGTAGAGCAATATCTACAGCACCGCTAAGTCCAGCCCAGTATACATCAATACCTCCAGTATCTCTGAGTCCAGCTCAGTGTACAGCAATGCATCCAGCAGGGCTGGGTCCCACTCAGCATATAGCATTGCTCAACCAAGCTCAGCAAACAGCCTTTCTTACAGTTCCACTGAGACCTGCCCAGTGTCCAGCCACAGTTAAGCTGCTACCACATCGTCCAGCAACACTGGTACCAGCCCGGTGTCCACCACAGTGCTGCTGCTACCACAATATCCATCACCACCAGTACCAGCCCAGTGTCCAGACACAGTTCCGGTGCTATCACAACATCCAGTACCACTGGTTCCAGCCTGGTGTCCAGCTCTCGTCCACTGGTTCCAGCTCAGTGTCCAGTTCTATCGGTACAGGCCCGCTGTCCAGCTCTCATCCACTGGTTCTGGCCCGGTGTCCAGCTCTCGACCACTGGTTCCAACCCGCTGTCCAGTTCCTCCGGTTCCAGCCCGGTGTTCAGTTCAAGAGCCACCAGTCCAGTCTGGTGTTCAGTCCGGCTGATATCAACTCAGTATTCATAATTTCAGCGTTACCACTTCCAGTCAGGTTTTTTTGTCTAGCTCATTACCCCAGAGTCTACTCCAGCAAGAAGCATCGTTAAAGCACTTGCCAATGTCAACACTGCTTCATCGACAACCCAGTGGTCCTAGTTCCTGTGACCACAGGCAAATACCTCAGCTCCAAACTAGTTGAATCCTGACAGTATATAGCCTAAATAATAGAAAAAAGTATGTAGCACACTTATTAGCAATCACACAGTACGTTATGAAATACTTCTGACTTGTGGAACCACACCAACTGCCACTACATTTGGCAGCGTTTGAAATGGCAGTTGGTGTGGCTCCCCTATTTGAATTTTGGACTGTTCTGCAGCCTCACCTCTGGAGCTGCCACTGGTCACAATGTCTCATGTGCAGGTCACATCATAAGCACGCACCCAAGTAGATGCATTTTAAGAGCCTCAATATCACTATCCCTGATTTCTAAAATCTTGGGGACAGCCTCATTTTGAAAAAGTCTCCTGTTTCAAACAAAAAATGCCCTCTTTAATAAATAAATATTAATAAATTAGTAAATACATAATAAAGTAGATATTAAAGAGCTCTAAAAAAAAATCTCTCTAGGTTCCAAAATAAACTTTCATTATATATAGTTTCATCCCCTTTTTTAAATTAGGATGACCCTCTTGGGTTTTAATATGTTTTCTATCTCTTTTACTTGGAAGTTTCTTAAAAAAGAGCACCCTTGTTTGAAATCGGTGTCATCCCTTTCTGTTGCACCTTTTAATTAATTTTCATTTGGTAAATTCTGAATAAAAAACAAAGAAAAAAACACTTAATATTGATGTAAATAGAAGAAAGAAGCTCATTTAGAAATCAGATTACTGCTGACGCCCCATTTGCAAAAGGGGCACACAATTTTTTAAGAGACGGCCCTTCTGATAGTGTAACACATATTTTATGTGAATAAAAGTAATACCTAAATATCTGTACTCCTGCAGCCCTGGGAAACCATTTTGGTTGTGAGACCAGCAGCTAATCAGAAATATATGTTTCCAATATTGCATCACTTTTCAGAAACTACTGTGCAATGTAATCTTGAATTATAATGAGAACAATAGCATTTTTTTAAAATACAAAGTCCGTTGGGGGGGGGGGGAATATTTGTGTGGGTACTGTAAAGAAAAATTACTGCTATCGAAGTCGGAAAGAGCCCAAGAGTGACAAACTAAACTCTGCACAGGTGGGGAAAAATACCTTGGCATCGAAGGAGTGCATTTACAGCAATAGAAATATCTACTGGGCAAATTTAGAGTATTGATATATTGGTAAAACCTTTGTAGTGACATCTGTGGTTGTTTCTACCTTGCTGACTGTGGCAGGAATGTCTAATGGCTAATTTGACAAGGATCCCAATAATTTTATACATAGTTCAATTATATGATGCTTGTAAGGAAAACAGAAGATTACTAGCGCACCAAGAATTATATCCGGGGTTATTGGATGTAAGCGAGCAGCCGTATGGGACAACTGACTGTATCCTTAATATAACAGAAAAAGAGAAAAAATACTGCGCTCAGCTTGCATCTGACACCCACTGAAAAATATACATAGTGTAGGTGGAATAATGAATCTCGAATTGTACCCCCCTAATACGGTAACATGCAACAAATATGCAATATAGTAAAATATAATAATATCAATAATGTAATGAAAATAATCAATTTATTCTAAATAGGCTGAACCATAAAAAGCAGAAAAAATGCACACGCACACAGATAAATCGCCTACCAAAGTATCACAACTGGTATCTCAAAATGGCATAGGATATGAATAGGTGAGCAAAGTCTTGTGCATATATAGGAACAAACAGAAATAGTATAAATGGGGATTAATTGAAGTTTTGCACTAATAGTGCACAGTCTGAAATGAGTCTAGACGCTGTGCAATGGTCTTGTGATTATTAAAGCGGCGTCCCGCTATATGAGATGGAGACAGTCTGTAGTTGGCATAAGTTGAGATGCCCGGGATGGTCTTCCCGGGGATAGGAGTACGGTGGATGGCCGGGGAGATGTGGTCTCCTGGTGCAGCGTAATCCGCTCGCAGTGTGAGTGTCAGAGGCTGCCTGAATGACCAGGCCGCCTCCGACTTCTGCCACCGGGGATAATCTGTGTGTAAACGGGAGACAGCTCGGCAACACCACTCGCTAGAGTAGCGTGCCGTGTGTCTCTCCTTTACCCGAGACTTACCTGTCTCAACCTGGAAGGCACCGCTCCTTCCCCTGCCGGCTTTCTTCTTCTAAACGGCTATGTTGCTTGTAGTTCTACACACGCTGTAGTCACATGATCGGTGTCTGTCACGTGATTGTGACGATGAATCAGTCCGGATCCTCTTGGTAAGCAAAAGGTGCATGCTGGTGTGTCAGCCACGATATACACAGCAGGTGATTGGTGTGTGGATTGAACTCCAACGCGTTTCTGCCTGGATGGCCTTTCTCAAGGAGTAATTGGTGTCATTCTTGCTTGGGTTTAATAGTCGGGAAGCCTCTTTCTATTGGTCACATCCACAAATGGGAGGGTCTTAAGGTCCTTGTGTATAAATAGGTTGCCATGGAATCCTTGTAGGATCCCCTTCAATGGAGTATCATGTTAATGCATCTAAGTAGTTTAACATATATAATGCATCGAGTGGAATAAATATAATTCATTCCATTTGATCTGGAGTGATAGGTAATCAATGTACAAAACATACAGTACCCTATTTGATATGTACAATGCCCTATTACATTATAAAAGCTGGACAGAGATCCCACAAAATATATAAAAATTATTTGTCTCATGTTGGCATATGCCGGTATCTCCATAGATGTAACCCACATCATAGTACCGGTATAACTACAATGTGATATAGCTTGCAATTGATAACAATGCATGTAAAAATTTGTATGTAAAAAATTAACATAATTACATTCTGCTTGCGCTTCCATATACAGGTGCACATAAGGATATATCCATATCTTAAATGCAGGTTGTAGAAAGTGTAGTGGATAATGATGACATAATCGTACCTTGTATATTGTCTATTGATGGTGGGCAATAGAGGTCAAAAAATGGCGCCCCCAATATTGACCACTCACTGAAGTCAGATCTAACCTTAGTTTCTTTTTTTTATTTTATTATTTTTATTTTTATTTGTTTTAGTTTCTTTTTTTACATATGATAGATTTGATCTCATTGTCAAGATTATGTCCTCGAGGGGCAAATGTTTTAAGTTCGTATATCCATTCAAGTTCTCTGGTGTTGATCTTGTATTCGAAATCTCCCCCTCTCCAATTGTGTGTCACCTTTTCTATACCCAGAAATTTTAGTGATTTCGGGTCACTATCATGGTATTTGAGAAAATGATTGGATAAATTGTGCTCTTCCACCCCTCTTTTGATGTTCCTGATATGTTCACTAATACGAGTTTTCAGGGGTCTAATGGTCCTCCCTACATACTGTTTGTTGGAACTGCATTCTAGCAGATAAATCACCCCTTTAGTACTGCATGTTAACATACTCTTAATTGGATATTCTTTACTAGTTGTGCATGACAAAAAAGTCATGCTGGGCTTTGTAGATCTATACCCGTAGTTAGTACAGCCCAGGCAAGTACCACAGTGGTAAAAGCCTATGTTGTTTGTGTTGTCCAAAGTAGTTTGTTTTAGTGATTTGGGTGGAATATGGTTATGCACTATTTTCTTCCTCAGGTCTGGTGCTTTGTTATAAATGATTCTTGGTTTAGGTGGTAAATATTTGGCCAGTATGTCATCATTCAGTAATATCTGCCAATGCTTGTTCAGGATACGTCTGACTTCTTTAGCTTGTTTAGAATATTGTGTGATGAAGAGAACTTCATCTTTGTATTCAGTCTTTCTAGTATCAGTATTCTTGTATTCCAATAAATCTTTTCTGTTAAAGTTTTCTACCTCATAAAATGCCTTGTAGACGGAGTCTTTATCGTAATCCTTCTCTAGAAATTGTTCTGCTAAGTGTTGACCTTGTGTTCTATAATCGCTTAGTTTTGAGCAGTTCCTCCTCAATCTCATGAACTGCCCTTTAGGAATGGTGTTAAGCCAATTGGGATGGTGCCAACTAGTGGCTGAAATGAAACTATTGACATCTACTTCTTTTTTGAAAGTGTTAGTACATATCTTTCCTTTATCAATGAATATGTTAAGATCTAAGAATTCCACTTTTTCTCTACTGTAATTGGCTGTGAAAACTAAATGATTATCGTTGTCATTAAGAGTGGTCAGGAATTGTTTCAATGTCGCTTCATCTCCCCGCCAGATGAAGAAGACATCGTCTATATAGCGCTTCCATAGCACGAGGTCCGCCCCAAGCCCCGCCACACCCCAAATATGGTGGTCCTCCCACCAACTCATAAAGAGGTTGGCGTAGCTTGGGGCAAACCTCGTACCCATGGCGGTGCCAGTGGTTTGTAGGAAGAATTGGTCATTGTACCAGACATAATTATGCTTAAGTATAAAATGGATGCTGTCAGTTATGAAATCCCGTTGGATGTCTGTAAGGGAATCATTCTTATCTAAGTGATATCTGATGCTCGTAATGCCTTGAGTATGGTCTATCACTGTGTATAGAGAAGTGATATCGGTAGTCACTAACCAAAAATCCTCCTCCCACCTGATATCGTTTAAGATGTTCAAAATCTGTGTGGTGTCCTTTAGGTATGCAGTTTGTTTAGTCACATATGGTTGTAGGATATTATCTATGTATTCAGACAGATTGGATGTCAAAGATCCTATCCCTGATATAATTGGTCTACCCGGCGGTTTGTTTCTATCTTTGTGCACCTTGGGTAGATAATAAAATACTGGAGTCACTGGATGTTTTGTTTGAATGAATTGGTGCTCTTGATTAGTCAAAATGCCTAACCTACTACCTCTGAGTAAATGAGTTGTTAGTTCCTGTGCAAAACATTGTGTAGGATCATTGTTCAAAACCCTATATGTTCTAGTGTCATTCAGAAGTCTATTAGCTTCTTCCATATAGTCTGCTTTGTTGAGAATCACGATCCCTCCCCCCTTATCTGCGGGTTTGATGATAATAGAATGATCTTCCTGTAATTCTCGTAGTGTGATCCTTTCTTGTTTAGTCAAATTATCATACTTGTTGTTAATATGTATATTTTCTATATCCTTTTCTACCATTTTGGTGAAGGTGTCCACATATGCACCTTTCATATGGCTAGGATAGAATGTAGATATTGATTTTAGATCTGTGAGTTTATTGGTATTCTTACTCTCTGTGTTTCTTATTTCTGCGGGGGTAATTGATGAGAAATATTTCTTTAATGCAAGTTTCCGAGTAAATTTATGAAGATCAATATAGGTATGGAATTTGTTGATATTGTTTGTTGGGGCAAACTTCAGGCCTTTGTTTAGAAGTTTTAAATGTTCGTCTGTCAGGGTGATGTTACTTAGATTAAAAATGCCTCGTCTTGATGTGTCGGGTTCTGTAATTGTTTTGTTCCATGTCTTGCTTTTTTCTCCCCCCCTACAGCCCCTTCTTGTACGTCTAATTTTCTTTTCCCTGGGTTCAGGTTTATATTGTGCATTTTTAGTGGTGTTGTGTGTGGAGATTCCTCTAAAAAAACCTGTGGTTGGGAGACACATTCTTCAGAATTAATGGTCCTTGGGATTATCTTAGACGGCTGTGATTCTCTATTCGGTGTTTCCGTTAGGTTGCCAATATTCCAACCTATATCAAGTGATGTTCTGGCTAAATCTTCATAATGTGGATCATCATCTACCTCATGAATGGAAAAAGATGTATTGGTAACGGAACTACATGTGGATAATTCGAATAGATTGTCTATATCGTGTTGGTTTCTCTGTGATTGTTGTTTTGTTTGTTGCGATGTGCTGTTTGTATTGATTTTGTGGAGTTTTGACATATATTGTTGATAAGTTAGATTTAGTTTTTTATAAATGGGTGTTTTTGGGTTGCTATTTCTGGAAGGGTTTTTTGGTTCTTTATTAGTTAATCTCATGTGTTTTGATATCTTACGTGAATTTTTACATGCATTGTTATCAATTGCAAGCTATATCACATTGTAGTTATACCGGTACTATGATGTGGGTTACATCTATGGAGATACCGGCATATGCCAACATGAGACAAATAATTTTTATATATTTTGTGGGATCTCTGTCCAGCTTTTATAATGTAATAGGGCATTGTACATATCAAATAGGGTACTGTATGTTTTGTACATTGATTACCTATCACTCCAGATCAAATGGAATGAATTATATTTATTCCACTCAATGCATTATATATGTTAAACTACTTAGATGCATTAACATGATACTCCATTGAAGGGGATCCTACAAGGATTCCATGGCAAACTATTTATACACAAGGACCTTAAGACCCTCCCATTTGTGGATGTGACCAATAGAAAGAGGCTTCCCCACTATTAAACCCAAGCAAGAATGACACCAATTACTCCTTGAGAAAGGCCATCCAGGCAGAAACGCGTTGGAGTTCAATCCACACACCAATCACCTGCTGTGTATATCGTGGCTGACACACCAGCACGCACCTTTTGCCTACCAAGAGGATCCGGACTGATTCATCGTCACAATCACGTGACAGACACCGGTCATGTGACTACAGCGTGTGTAGAACTACAAGCAACATAGCCGTTTAGAAGAAGAAAGCCGGCAGGGGAAGGAGCGGTGCCTTCCAGGTTGAGACAGGTAAGTCCCGGGTAAAGGAGAGACACACGGCACGCTACTCTAGCGAGTGGTGTTGCTGAGCTGTCTCCCGTTTACACACAGATTATCCCCGGTGGCAGAAGTCGGAGGCGGCCTGGTCATTCAGGCAGCCTCTGACACTCACACTGCGAGCGGATTACGCTGCACCAGGAGACCACATCTCCCCGGCCATCCACCGTACTCCTATCCCCGGGAAGACCATCCCGGGCATCTCAACTTATGCCAACTACAGACTGTCTCCATCTCATATAGCGGGACGCCGCTTTAATAATCACAAGACCATTGCACAGCGTCTAGACTCATTTCAGACTGTGCACTATTAGTGCAAAACTTCAATTAATCCCCATTTATACTATTTCTGTTTGTTCCTATATATGCACAAGACTTTGCTCACCTATTCATATCCTATGCCATTTTGAGATACCAGTTGTGATACTTTGGTAGGCGATTTATCTGTGTGCGTGTGCATTTTTTCTGCTTTTTATGGTTCAGCCTATTTAGAATAAATTGATTATTTTCATTACATTATTGATATTATTATATTTTACTATATTGCATATTTGTTGCATGTTACCGTATTAGGGGGGTACAATTCGAGATTCATTATTCCACCTACACTATGTATATTTTTCAGTGGGTGTCAGATGCAAGCTGAGCGCTGTATTTTTTTCTCTTTTTCAATTATATGATGCAGATATGTCTTGTTAGGACTTCCATTGTCCTTGAAAATATTTCCAGAAAATTGTGTTATCTGCACATACAAATATGACAGTTCACAAAATAGCTGCTAGATGGCAGTGCTGCATCACTTATTCTAATTAGGCCTTAAAAGCAACAAAGAAAGAATTCAAGAGTTGATAGGATCATCGCATAAAATATCATCATAAAGTATACTTATTGTTACAAAACAAAAGAGATTCCTGGAAATATAGAAACATATTGTACAGAAAATGTGCTTTTTATAAGTAAAATGTACTTGGGCTTCAATATAGGTACTAAAACTGCTTTACAGAGAAAAGGAAATAATGTACAGTATATATTATGTTGTAATCACAGTAGGAGATATACCATCCTGCACTGATCCTTACCTCTGATTAGAAAGCCAGATTGGGTATATTACAGTATATATATTGCCAGAGTGTATTACATTGGTATTGAAAGTATGTGCTGAATATCATTATCAGAGGTGACTATCCTCTTTTATCTGTACATATATGCGTCATTTTTTATATTTGCTTTACTTGATTTGTTAAAGGAAGAAATGTCTTACTGTCACACTACTTATGAGCAGTGCTTTTAAAGTAAAGCTTAAAGCCTAAAAGTTAACAGTAAATGAGGTGTCCATCGGTTATATGTTACCCATGTGTACTGTGTTTGAACTGTTGTAAGCAGAATGTACTAAAAACCTGCACTCTGAAACAGCATAGGGTTCACACACTTGCCAACAATTTTGTCACTGGCAATGTCCTGTTTTTCAATAGTAATCAATTGTTTAGCATAAGCCAAAATATTTTACATACTGGGAGTGATAAGTTGGACGCATCCTAAGAAATAGATGCATTTCCAGGTTTTTTGAGCTGACTGTGCATGCCTCTGAATATGAAAATATGGTGTGCACATGCACCTCACGATAGGTACAAAGTAGCAGTTGCAACTGTGTCAGATCTCATGCGAACAGAGACTAAAGCCCCCATACACGGTGCGATTTGCACCATGCGACATGACGGGGATCTAACGTCTGGCATATCGGGAGGTCCGCACACACGGAGCGATTGGGTAGACGACAGCCAGATATGCCAGCTCCCCCCTCTCCCACCCACATAACGCTGCATGGGATAAAACATTGCATCCCCAGATCAACTGAACCTGCAGTAAGATCTGGGGGTGCAATGTACGCCCCCATGGGTGCACGCACTGGCTGATATCATGTCCATACATGGTGCGATCTAGCAGCAATATCGATCCAATCTGTTGGATCGGCTACTTTAATGCACCATGTATGGACACCTTTACATCAAAAAGGCAGTTCTGGGTAAGTCAGTACCAGCAGTCATGGACTTGACAGGCCTGCTTGCAAACACTCAGCAGGTCACTGATTGCTGGCCTTCCCAATCAGTATCTTCAACAGGACCCAGATGGGTTCAGCCTAAGGCTATAGAGGACATAACACTTCTCTCAGATGTTATCACTAAACTCCAGGACTGATGATTCATGCAGGGAATTACCTATCAGCCCACCACTATAAAAGCCTTCCACCACAAGTGCTTTTCTCCAGTACCTGATCATTAATTTTTTTTTTAGATGTTCCTGCACTAGGACTATACTTTCCAGTACAGTTTGCTTCCAGTGCAGATTCAACTCCGGTGTTCGGTATCCTCAACAGCAGCAGATCCATACCTGCACTCACTGAGTAAAGTCCATACCTTTTTGTGGGGATCCCTAGTGAAGTCCAGTGGGGGTCTTAAGGTGGGTACACACCTGACAGATATATCTGCAGATGATGGTCGTTCATACACACTGAACGGCCATCATCTGCTTGTACCCTCGGGTCCCGGCGGCCAGGGGGCGGGACCCAGTGACCGGTGGGTCTACTGCAGACATATCTGTCTATCGGCTGTGCAGCAATATGTTGGTGAACGACAACATTCACCGACATATCGCTGGTAGCCAACGTGCAGCAGATATATTGGCCGATCAATTGATCGGCCAATGTATCTGTCAGTGTGTACCCAGCATTAGACTCTGCAAGTATATTTAGTCACTTTAGCCAATTTCACCAGTTTACATTTATGTTCTAAGTGCATGTTTGTACTCTGATACACTCGCTGTCTGGTTTTGAGCCTCAGGGTTATTGCATCTATTCCAGTGATGTGCGGTCAGGTAAGGCACGTTAGCAGAGCATTTCCTGTCATACTTAGGTATACGCCAATGCATTTGTGTATCTCATTGCACTCTATGCACTGTTCCCACAGTGCCAACACATTGTACGCTAAGTGCTGTTCCCACAGTGCCAAACCTTTGTATACAGAGCCGGTCCTGGATGATTTGGAGCCCTAGGCAAGCTTTTGACTGGTGCCCCCCTATTTATATATATACATATATGACCGGCACTTGCAACTCAGTACTTTACTTGCCCAGGTGCCCTCCACACACTATTGAAGGGGTCACATACAAGTCTGACGTTAACACAGGCCTGTGATGTCATCAGGGGTGTACGAATTGCCGGAGATGGACAGATGGCGTGCACTTGTGGTGATCCTTTATAAGGTAAGAGTTCCATTTATTATTGTGCTGTATCCTTGAAAAAAGATTACGGTAAAATAATCTGAAACGTTGGAATTTATCCCAGAGATAAGCAGTGGATGATTTAATGCTTGAAGAAGTCCCTTGAGTGCCGCCGTGTTCCGGACATATATATATATATATATATATACATGCAAACGGACGTTGGCACTCCAGTCTCAATAAATGAAATGACATCACCCTGATGCTGTAATGCAAATTGTTGCTTGACAAAAGTACAATAAAGCACTGAAATGTTGCAATACAGCATCAGTGTGATGTCATTGCATTTATTGAGACCGGAGTGACGCTGTCCGTTTGCATGTGTGGAAATGTTGGTTGACTCTCAGCCCCCCGACTCTTATGGTGGATACCTGATATAAATATACGCTCAGTTCAAACCCCTCTCAGAGTTAGACTCAGGTGGCAGCAGCACGGCCAGCACTTCTCTCTGCCCAGTGTGTGCCCGCCGCCCCTCTCCTGTCTCCCAGCCTGAGCTAACTTACCTAGAGAGAGTGAGACTCACTCTCCAGGCTGGAGTGGGAGTCGCTGGACAATCAGTCTTGGGCTGTGCTGTGCTGTGGCATTGGAGGAGGAGCTGCAGATCTGTGGAATGCCCCTAGGCATTTGCTTATGCCTAGGGCCGGCTCTGTCTGTATACCTTATTGCACACTTTGCAATATACAAACAGTGCCAACGTATCCATGTACTGTATTGCACTCTACCAATATACAACCTCTTGTAGTATCGCAGCTATAACTCTTTCATTGTATTCCCCTGTAAAAGAAAAATCCCAAGGCTTCACAGGGTGGCAACTTGGGGCAAGTATTAAGTTGGACGGAGCGGCTGTGTCTGATGGGAGTGTCTTGGGTGTGTAGCCCAATGTCTGTGCTTGATTTAGATATTCGGACACAATTGGAGCGCCTGTTTCAGACTGATCTTTTTGCACTCATCATGGGGCTGGTGCAGGTCCAGATACTACTGTACTGATGATGGTTGAAACATGAATGCAAAGACACAGTAGGTGTGTGATCATGATGCATGAAGTAAATATACAAATGTGCACATGGACAGATAGCTTTATAGCATATGTTGACATGACTACATCCAACTTTCATTATCAATTGAAAATTTCTGAACTATATGAGTTAAGATTTATTTGATAATTCATATTTATTGAAGATGAATATTTGAAAATGCAAAGAATGACAAATCAAGTTCAGAAATGATCATGGGGCTAATTCAGAGGTGAACGCAGAAGCGCTCGCAGCAAGGTCTATTAAAGTCACCTGCTTGCGACTTTATGCAACTGCAGCTTGTGTACATCCATGTGGCCGAATGTGCATGGACTGATATGTCCACTTTCAGCATCTGTATGCGCTGTAACACCAATTGGTGCATCCTTAGACACCACCACTAGTCGCACCATCGGAACTTGCACTATCCCTATTGCTAGTACAGTTTCTCAGTCTGACTATGGCCTCCTATGTCTGCGACTGTGCATCTGTGTACGCAGATGCTTTCACTGACAGGCCCGCTACACTCCTTTAACATGTCCATTAAAAATTTTTTTTTGCATTTCTAGTCACCTCCCAGTTACCACCTAGGAACTCCCACTACTTTTTCAATACACTTCTCTCTGTGTGCAATTGAAATAATAACTGCAACTATGCATGGACACAATCGAGACACATGCGCAATGTGACTTAGACACGTGTAGTAGCAAAAAATCGCTACACTATGTTCAACACTGGCAGTGCGTACACATCTGAATCAGGTCCCAGGTTTGGCATTGTAGTACAGCACTGTATGGATTATAGCAGAGTGTCGCTGGAAACTTTTTTTAGAATGTTGATCTTATAGCATGAAGCATACATGAGCAACATAGCGCAGAACTTTTTCCTACATGCAGGGGTGCCGAAAGGGGGGGAGCGGGTACTAATTACCCGGTCCCGGGCTTGCTGCTGGGGCCTGGCAGGGGCCCGGGTCCGGCACCGCTCCCCCTCCCTCTTATGTCACAGCAGCCCAGCACACGCTGCTGTGTACTGGGCTGCAGTGGGAGACTGCTCGTAGCTGCTAAAACAGCAGCCGGAGCAGTCTACTATGCCTATGGGGGGAGCGAACACACTGATCGTTACCCCCATTGGCTGTGTGCCGGGGTGAGGGGCACACCGTGCCCCCCTCCCCAGCGTGCAGCACCGCTTCGCGGCGCTGCAAAAATTATTATTTAAATTTTTTTTCGAAGGGGGCATGGCCACGTCTCCTGTGATTAGGTTACACCCTCTGTCACCTGGGCCCGGCGCGACTGTCGGCTACCCTGCCTACATGTTCTACTGGCTGTGCTGCTTTGATTATACTGTACATCAGGGGTTCCCTACCACTGTCCTCAAGGCACACTAACAGGTTTTAGGGATAGCCATACTTGAGCACAAGTGACTTAATTAGTACCTCAGTTATATTGATTTAACCACCTGTGCACAATCATGGATATCACTAAAACCAGGACTGTTAGTGTGCCTTGAGGACCAAGGTTGGAAATCACTGCTGTACATAGTTTAATGTTCAGCTACAATTAATTAGGGGAATTGTGTGGGAGGAGGGGGCACCTCTGGCTGTGGCACCACTGGCTGTAGCATCACCATGGGAGCATGTCTGTGGTCCGGGTCTTCTGCAGACATGTCTCTTTTCCATCAGCAGTGGGGACTGTATGAGAGGCGGTGTCGGCGCTGGCTGTTAGCATTACCATGGGAACACGTCTGTGGTCCACTGCAGACAAGTGACGTATGGTGAGGTCAATGGCTGGGGAGACACACATGGAGATGGGTCTGAGTGCTGGGAGCTTGTCTCATCCCCTACTCACTGTAACTTTCCCCTCACTACACTAATATTCAGTGTCCATTGATTCTCCTACTTGCATCACTGTGTCTTCTCTTGCTGATGCTGGCTGAACTCCAATGTCTCTAAACACTGCAGTGCACTTCCTAGTCACATGACACATCCAAGGTGTCCATCAGTGCTCAAGGCACGCCCCACCATACTCAGAGGCATGCTTCTATTGGCTCTCTATCTGTGCAGCCTAATACCTGTGGTGTGGCCCCGCCTCCAGCTCTGCAAGCAGTGTCTGACTATACAGAAGTGAGGCTTAGCTGTTGCTGCCTCATCTCTCTTCTCCCTGCAGTCCCAGGGAGGTCCACAAAGCTGGTGTGTGTTAACTATAAAAATTATTACAGTAAACACAGTAAGCGTTCATGTGCAAAAACCCAGGTTATTTGATGGCAGTGTGAAAGGGGTATAAGTGACTCTGGATGCAGGGTTGCTTGCAGTCAAATCTGTTTTGTTTTATGCTATTTCCTCAAACTCCTTTCTCTGTTCACTAATCTCTCCTTTTTTCTTAATCTCAGTGGCTGTGTGTAATCTCACTGCCAAGTCCTGGAGCTGTCTTTCTCCCTCTCATCTTGATGTGTGCACCTCCTTGTCCAGCTCTGCCTCATCTGTAACAGTCACTAAATATCCTCTCTGTAACTGTCACTACATGCTGTGCATGTACCCTAGACGAGCCTGGGGAATTGTGGGGCAGTAGTTTAATATGGCTGCAGCGGCCTGAGCAGCGCCGACAAACCAATTAGTTGGTACCTTGAAGTTACTGGATACCACAAAGTAACAGTTTACTAAAGCATTACATTAGGAAGAAGTAAAGTGTTACATTAGTGAGAAGTAGCAGTTTAAGGGGGGAATTCAATTAGACGCGGAAAGCCGTAATTTCAAGATACATTTTCACGTGTGATTTTTCACACCTAAATACGTATCATGCAATCCTATTCCCGGAGTTATCGGACGTGCGAAAACTCTATAGACAAAAAACAGCAAAAAGTTATCATCTCAAAGCAGGTGAAAAAATTAGCTAAATCCCTATTTCTGGCTAACAATGTGGGGACTTGGTTCAGAACCCTTTGGACACCCCCCCTCTAATGATTGTTTGGCAAAAATAATTTTTTAAATAGCTTAATTTCACCTAATAATGACATGTCATTTTTGGGGTGAAAATTTAAAAACTGTTAGAAAATGGGCTTAAAGTACCGGGTCGGGTACCTCTGGGAGCTGTATGGATGGGACAGGAGTTTTTAGGATTGCAGGTGGCTGCACGAGGTGTATTTTTAAAAAATGTTAAGAGTGGACTTTATAGACTCAAAATTATACTACAGGTTGAGTCTCCCATATCCAAATATTCCGAAATACGGAATATTCCAAAATATAAAGATTTTTGTTAGCATGGCTGAGATAGTAAAACCTTTGTGTTTTGATGGTTCAATGCACACAAACTTTGTTTAAAGTATAAAATTATTAAAAGGGTTGTATAAAATTACCTCCAGGCTGTTTGTATAAGGTGCATATACATACCTCCCAACATGACCCTCTCCAGGATGGACACATTGCTCTGGTCCTGGACTTCCCTGGTAATTTATGATTGGTGGAGGCTCCAGGGGTGGGGCTGCAGTACAGTCCAAAATTCAAATAGGGGAGTCACACCAACTGCCAGTGAGTCCCAGCCAGTGATGTTTGGCAGCGTGGGAAATGACAGTTGGTGTGGCTCCCCTATTTGAATTTTGAACTGCGCTGCAGCCCCACCTCTTACCAGGGAAGTCCAGGACCAGAGCATCATGTCCCTCCTGGAGAGGGTCATGTTGGGAGGTATGCATATAAAACATAAATTAATTTCATATATGTACACAAACTTTGTTTGAGCCTCAAAATTCTTGAAAATATTGTATAAAATGACCTACAGGCTGTGTGTATAAGGTGTATATGAAACATAAATGCATTCTATGTTTAAATTTGGGTCCCATTCCCAAGATATTTTATTATGTTATGCAAATATTCCAAAATACAGAATATTCCAATATCCAAATTACCCTTGGTCCCAAGCATTTTGGATATGAGAGACTCAACCTGTAGCACCCATTTTGATGTACCCCCAATTTAACTACAGTATTTTTTCCCAAAAATATTGCTTTTGATAATTTTTCGACACTTAGGGGGTCATTCAGACCCGCTCGTGAGTGTCAGGACGCTCGCAAGCGGGTCGATGTTCCCCACTGCGCATGCGCACGATGGAGGGAGCTCCGTCGTGCGCATGCGCGAGACCCGGGGAGCGACGGGCTTTCCATCGCTCCGGGTCTCGCACCAAAGGGGGCGTGCTGTCGATGTTGATTGACAGCACGCCCCCTTTGGTGGGCATGCCGGGGGCGTGCCTGCCAGACGGAGGCGTTCCCATGGGAACGCCTACTGTCTGAAACCTGCCCCACTGACATCACTAGTGATGTCAGTGGGAGTGATTTGGGCTCTGATAGAGCCAAAATCACTCCAGGGCTTGTGGCAGGGAGACCCTACCGCAGGGTCTCCGTCACAAGCCCGATGGTTGCGATGGTCAAGACCATCGCGACCATCTTTTTGGCCGCTCGCATAAGCTGTGGGTGGTCACCCACAGCTATACGAGCGGCCAGGAGGCCGCTCCATTTTCATGGAGGAGGGCCCTGATTCAGAGCGAGCGCTCTGGTCAGAGCGTTCAGCTCTGAATCAGGCCCTTATGCAAGTATGCATATAACACCCATTTCACACAATTTAAGAAGGCATAATACTTTTATTAGGGCTACTAATACACTTCTATATTGATTTCCTATGTCAGTTAGGCTTTTTACTGGGGTACAGACTGACTTCCCCAACATGTGCATGGTTTCACCATGCGCAGTTTTCGCACGTATGTGTTTTCGCTTGTTTTGTAATTGGACAGGGAGAAAAACGGGAGCTCACAAAAGATGCAAAAATATTGCAGCAAAACTGGCAAACAGTGCGAAAACTTCTCCGGCATTAAGTTTTCGTTTTATCATGGCTAATTGAATCTGGCCCTAGGTGTTAAATTAGGTTTATTAATATTCTAAACAAGGTTACTGATGTTTGAGAGCAGTTTTGTAATTCTAACCCAGGGGGCTTCACGTTCTGAAATTCAATCATTTTACCCACTTGGCCTTTTCAGGGTTTTCCCTTTTCCTGCAAATTCAGTTACACTTCTTTATTATTATTATTATTATTATTATCCTTTATTTATATGGCGCCACAAGTGTTTCTTTATTGTAAAGGCATTTGCCAGAAGCATATAATAGGCGTGCACCATGTTGCACCATGGTGCAGTGGTGCAAGGCATTTTGTGGCACTTATCCAGTGTGCTTCTTGTCTGCTTACATTATTTGCTCTCATTACTTTAGCCAAAACATTTCTAATGACATTTGTAAACCTTGTTCACTTTGCACTTAGATGATGTAACTTAAGAGCAGCCAGCCACATTTTAGTTTCCTTTTTTAATACTCATTTTCCATTACCAATTAACTGGCATCACATTTTTGTAGCATTTGGATTGTCAACAGCAGCAAAGAATTCCCTTTGGTCCAAATGTCATATCATGATCAATGTCTAGCCAGCAGCAGCTCGTTGCTGTAACTCTTCTCCAATTACCAGACACATTGGTCTTGCTGACTATCTCTGTATCCAACATGGGGCTTTTATAGTTTCTTATGCCTCAAAGAGCATAGAGCGCATGATGGAGCATCTCATACTATAAGCTGAAGACACTGTGACAAGATGAGAATCTTTTTGCCTTACATTTAAACAATGGGGAAATTATGCAAAAACAATTCTTTGCAACATAATGTAAATTCTCAAGAACAAACGGCTACATTTCTTTTCAATATAATTTTAATTTGTACATTTACCCCTCAGTTGCCTTACACATGTTATCACTGCTTAATATAATGAAAGATAGGGGGTGATATATTTCCATCCATCTGTGGCTTTTGTTTTACTTAAGTATTTGATTGTCCTATGACACAACAGCTAAACTTGCAGCTAAGTTCTAGGCTGGTATTTGGCTTCACTTATGTAGCATCTCTAACCGTAGGGACAAGCAGAGTTAATGATTGAAGTTATAAAAGAGACCAGTGTCCCATACTCGTGTGAGATGGTCAAGAACCGTTTTTTGCAGCCTGGATAAAAGAATAGCTGATCCCAATATAGCTACAGAAATTAACAAACTCTTCCGTGATCCAGCCAAGGCCATAGCTGGCATGACCCTGGGTACTGTAGGGGGTATGGACAATATCATGGAGGTGTTGTCACGCCCCCTACAAGAAACATGAAAAAAAAACTGAGGGGCAGATTGGGGGTGGGGGGTGTTGGAGAATCAATGCAATAGCTCCCCCCGCACATTATGAAGACATTGGAAACTGCTGCTGCTCAGCCCACAATAGAATGTGCTGAGCTGTGGAGAGAGACTGCTGCCATTGACAGGTGAAAAGTGTTAAAAGGGTGGGACCGGACTCAGGCCCCCATCAGACCCCTTCAACAAGCATAGGTAATTAGAGCCTGAAAATAGCCCTCAAGTAAATCAAATTATTACATATCAATCTGATCAAGAGGAGGTGTAGTCATGGTCTATAATCAATACTGTAATAAATTAAGGGGTTTATAGCGCTCTCAATCCTGTCTTGAAATTCTCCCTAGCTGCTCCACTGGTAGAGGTATCCCAACCTCTAAAAAATTGGTTAAATAAATGATTATTAGTGGTGCGCTCTGGGGCAATTGTGATATGTGGATAATGGGCCCGAAAAAAATGAAGGAAAAAAATGAAGGAAAAAAAAAATGAAAGAAAAAATGAAGGGAAAAAAAAAATTATTTTAAAAGAAAGGAAAATGTCCAGCTAATGTCTCAACATAAAGTCCTGACTTGAATCTGTAGACAGTTTGTTCTCAGAATTATTTAGACAACTGAATAATGGCATGCGTTCCTAGTCCCTGACCGGGAATGTGTACAACAAAAAATCCTAGTGTCTCTTATGGAGTAGGATCTTTGGATAGTCTCAGAAAATATGTAGCTCTTAACGAGTTAATTTTGTGATGTCTGTAGGATGGATGTTCTTATATTGTGCTTGATGGTAACATACACCTCTTAATTCGCATTCCACCTCAAATATAATACATGGGCACAGTATCAGGGATCATGGTGAACACAATTGATGCAGGTAGGTAAGAAATGGATTGTACTTACCCAATATGTAGTATCGCTCCTGCTGGTTCTCCTTGTCCCGGTGCTCCTGCAAATGCTTCTGAGGGTGCTTGATACGTGGGGTATGCTGCTGCACACTAAGTGTTGTGGTACAAATTGTAATGCAGACTACAGTCTAATAAAACTTGATTTTATTCTATGACTCAAACGAGTCTCTAAATACACATCCTGTACACAGGAATCATGAACTCAAAGTCACTAAAGTATATGAAAAGTTCTCTCATAAAAAAATCATGTGGGTAAGGGGCGTGGCCCAACGCGTTTCATCCGATTTGCGGACTTTATCAAGGTGCCCACCTTTCCCTTTATTGTCTTTATATAGAGTAGGGAATTAGTCTGTCTATGGCTCCGGTGTGCGCCCGTACTTCCGGGTTGCGCACATTGGCGCGTCATAGCCAGTGATGGTATGCGGAGCTTCTAACGCTAGAGTGTGCATAGGAGTCCCTATTATCATTCTGCGCATGCGTCGTCTCCGGCGGCCATTTTGTCATAGCTTTAAGTAATGTATTAGAGTACCGGCCTGCTCTTGATGTTATGCTGCTATCACTAGAGTCTGTGTTGGATATCAGCCACCTCCGGCGGCCATTTTGTCTGTGATCGATTTGTATTGCTGTAATGTATCACAAGATGGCCATTTTGTTGGTTATTAACAGACTAGCTCTTTTGGTATAGCCTTACTTCAGCCCTCTTTATGGTTGTTAGAAATTGGATTGATTAAGTGTTGCTGTGTATACGGCAGCCATCTTGTTGGTTGGTAACATAACAATAAACTATAATGATACTCTTTAGAGATCAGTTACAATATTCCTAATCTGATCATCTTCGCTAATATTTGCATAAATAAATGAATAAAAAATAAAAATTAACAAGGTTCCCCCTATCTTTTCTTATTAAGTGTATTGCAAACTCCTTTTAAATGTATGTTTATCATCTCACTACCTCTTATATAATTTGATTAAAGTGCAATGTCACTTAATTTTTGGCAATTGGTTGTTGAAACACCAACTATTATATTATTCAAGTATATGAGTAGTTAATTTAACATGGACAAATTAAGGGTGGAGTCTAGAGCAGCACCATGTATATCTCTACATGGGGCTCGATACGTCCTATACATATTAGTTGCTGATAATAGTGAGATTGTTAGACATGTTCTATAGGGTTGTAATTTTTGGGATTCACACTATATAATGATGCAGAGGGCCTACATCTCCAAGTGATTCCCTCTATAATTTGAACAACTGTACTTATGGGTCAATATTTAATCCTTCTGGGATAAGTGTCCGTAAATTGAAGATCCATCTGCTTTCTATTTTATCAATTCTGGAATTGTGGTCACCACCTCTCCAATTTGGTTTGACTTGATCAATGGCTACAAATTTTAGTCCCCTAGGGTTCATGTGATGTTCTTTCTTAAAGTGTTCTGACACACTGTGTTGTTCAAACCCTTTCCTGATGTTGCGAATATGTTCTCCAATCCTAATCTTCAAACTTCTAGTGGTGCGTCCCACATACTGTAAGTGACATGGACATTCAAGGATGTAAATAACATCTTTGCTGTTACAGCTTAGAGTATGTCTTATTTTATGCTCTTGTTTGGTTGTATTGCTTACTATATTATTAATTGGAATAGTACTTTGATGTCCTTGATTTTTGCATGGTTGACAATATCCACAATAGTAGAAACCGATCTTGGCGGTAATACCATCCAATGTGGATTGTCTAGCATATTTGTTAGTCTTTAAATGGTTCCTAACTAGTTTCTGTTTTAAATCAGGAGCCTTTCTATACACTACGTCAGGTATGTCTGGGAGAATAGCTGTCAGTTTGTCGTCCAGATGTAAGATGGACCAATGTTTTTTCAGTATGTTCCTGACTTTGGGGGCCGAGTTGCTGTAATTGGTAATGAAGTATACTTTGTTACTCTCAGTTTCGCCTTGTTTCTTTTTGTCTTTATATATTAATAGTTGCTCTCTGGATCTCTCTTTCACTTTTTCATAAGCTGTCTCTACTTCTGTTTCGTCATATTGTTTTGCCTTAAACTGTTCTTTTAATCTTTGTCCCTGTACCTCATACTCCTTAATGTCTGTGCAATTCCTTCGAATGCGTGTAAATTGGCTCTGGGGGATACCCCGAATCCAACTTGGATGGTGATTACTCGCTGCCAGGATGTAACTATTCACATCTACTTTTTTATAGTGTGTTCTAGTCTTAATGCATGTATCTTCAATGTATATATCTAAGTCGAGGAATTCCACTCTCTCTTTATCGTACTTGGTGGTAAAGATTAGATTTTGATTGTTAAGATTTATATATTGTGTAAATTCTTTCAGTGATTCCTCGTCCCCCTGCCATACAAACAACACATCATCAATGTATTGTTTCCAGAGGACCAAGTTTGCACCAAGCTCATGCGCACCCCATATGTTCCTGATCTCCCAAAGGCTCATGAACAGGTTTGCATAGCTTGGTGCAAACTTGGTCCCCATTGCAGTGCCACGGCGTTGTAGATAGAATTCTTCCTCAAACCACATATAATTATGGGTGAGTATGAACTCAATGCCTTTCAAAATGAAGTCAATTTGCATACCATCAAGGTCTTGATCTTGTTCCAAGAAGTATCTAACACTCTCTAGGCCTTGTTTATGATCTATAACCGTATACAAGGAAGTAACGTCACTGGTGGCCAGCCAATATTCAGATTTCCATTCTATGTCCTGCAAGATGTTGAGGGTCTGAGTGGTATCCCTAAGGTATGATCTTTGTTCCTTTACATATTTTTACAAGAAGTGGTCTATATATTGCGAGAGTGATGATGTTAGTGAATTTATCCCTGATGTGATTGGTCTACCTGGAGGGTTATTGCTGTTTTTGTGTATTTTAGGCAAGTAGTAAAAAACAGGTATGACAGGTTGGTCATTCTTAATGAACTCAAATTCATGTTTGTCTAAAATCCCAGTGGACTTTCCTTCCTGTAGTGTCTTATCTAGTTCTTTCTTGAACTTGGATGTGGGGTCTCCTTTTATTTTAAGGTATGTGTCTGTATCATTAAGGATATTATAAGCCTCTTTCAAGTAATCATCCTTATTCAGTATCACAATCCCCCCCCCTTTGTCTGCTGGTTTGATCACTATTGTGGTGTCCTTTTCTAGTTCCTGCAATGCATTCAACTCTTCTTTTGTTAAATTACTGTGTGTTCCTACTGTGTTATTCTTAAATTTACGTATATCCTGCAAAACAGCTTTTTCGAATGTCTGCACAAAATTCCCTTTTAGATGACATGGATTGAATTTGGATTGAGGTCTCAGATTCGTATGCTGGTATTTACTCGCTTGATAATTAGTGATGATGGCTGTATTTTGATCCATAAAATATTTCTTTATAGCTAATTTACGTGTAAATTTCTTGACATCTAAGTAGGTTTCAAATTTATCCAGCTGATTGCTAGGAGCAAACTTCAATCCTTTACTTAGTATTGTGATCTGTGAGAGTGTCAGTGATTTCTTACTCAGATTAAATATACCTGTTGGTAAAATCTCCTCTATTGGTCCTTGGTTTCTGTTCTGCTTTTTTTCCCCTCCCCTACATCCCCTTCTGTGTCTTCTAATTTCCTTTTGTTTAGTGTCATTGTTTTTTGGTCCGTCATGTATTTGTTGGTCCCTAATTCTAAAAAATGGTCCGACCATCTTGTTGCTATATTTAAATCTTCTTCTACAGATTCGAAAAGAGTGTGTTGTGTATTTTTGTTAATTTGTGGGATGTCACATTCAATAGTCCTAACTTCGTCTAATTGTTCACTGATCTCCGTTGTAGTGTTAATACCGGGGAGATCCCTCCATCCTTGTTCGAATGAACATCTGACTGTATTTACATAGTTGTCATTATTCCCTATTGTGTCTTCGATGGTATAAACAGAGAAGCTGTCCGCTTCGTCTTCGCTATGCGTGGTAAGATTTAGCCGATCTATTTCTAATGCATTTGTCTCTTGTTGTGCATGTAATTTGGTCATATACTGTTGATATGTCAACCGTAATTTTTTATATATGGGAGTTCTCTCATTCCCTAATTTAATGTTGTTCTGTTTCCCTTGTTTCTTCTTTTTGTTCTTTGTATGGTTTGTCTTTCCTCCCAGTGTGTTACGTGAGAGTCTGTGTATACCAAATTTGTCCCTTAATATTTTGGATTTTTTTTGTTTCAATAATCTCATCCTCTCTCTTCCTCAGTCTATTGGAGATAAGTGTTTCTAGAGTTTTGTATTCATCATCTGTTTTATGGGGTTCTAATTGTTGATCTAATCTCCCAATTTCTAAATCCAATGTATCTAGTTCTGTTTGTCTAGTTGTAATAATTAATTCTACAAGCCTATGCGAACATTCTTTTAATATACCTTCCCATTTCTCAGTGAATTCTTTGTTGTCTCTATTGTGTGTCGGTGCTTTTTTAATCTATAATCAATAATTAAGTGTTTATGAATGTATCACTTAAATCTAGGGTATCCAGGATGCACATACTTATCCTGCTCTTTCCTATTAGTTTATCTCTTATTATCTCTGCTCTTGCTCTATGGGGACATTTATCCCTGGGGAACTTCTGCTTTGTTTTAATTTCATGTCCAAGGGGAGATGTATCAGATCGTTGAAAGAGATAAACTGGAGAAGTTGCCTATAGTATTAGAAACCCATCAGCTTTTAGCTGTCATTTCTAGACTGTGCAAGATAAATGTTAGCTACAGTAGAAGCTGATTTGTTGCTATTGGAAACTTCCATTTTATCTCTCTTGAAGGTTTGATACATCTCCCCCCTAAATATATTTTCCTTTGACTCACACATTTATTCCTCATATATTCTTAAGATTGCAAGCTTGTGTTGGCACAGACTGTTTCAGTGTTTGTGATTGCTGCGTCATTTGTGTTTACTGCAGCCTCCCAATATTGCTCAGAGTGCTTTATATATACGCAACAGTAATAATAAGGAACATAATAATATATTTAAAGTTCTGCTAATTAGACAATTCATGCATTTGTATAATACATTGAAAGTATAATTTTACAAAAAATACAGGTAAAGTATTATTAAAAATAAAGCAACCCCCTCCAAATCCTCTAGTCTAGTAAATAGTTACATTATAAATAGTTTAGTGATTTATGTAGATCAACGTTTATTTTATCCAGCACACAATTTTATTCTGTACTGACAGAGAAACATGTTTGGATAATGTTGTACTGGATGTGCTTTCATCTTTCATCTCATCAATGTAAAACATTGCCTAGAGCTTCAGCCATTGGAAGGTCGTAGCAAATGAATTAAGTGTTTCCTTTCTTCAAGCACATGCACATGAAATAAAGGCAGTTAGTACTAAAGTAATGCAATAAGACCCTCATTTAGAATTAGGAGCAAAATCCACTGAAAAAGTGTAAATTAGTACCTGGTAACCATGTTACTATGCAAGGAGTGCAAGAGTAACTGTTTTGCATGCAGGGAATATACTGCTTGCTTTTGCATGTAGAACACAAAGTCAGTGTTTGGTTTGAACAATGGGCCTGATTCAGAGAAGTGCGCTAATGCATTGGAAGCTGTGATCCTGTAGGCAGCTGCTGTGCAAAACTATGGTAATACTATGGCCTCCTGGAAATGTACTGAGACGCCAACCGGCAGCTTCGCAGATCCGAGCAAGTGCGTACTGTGATGTATTGGGGTTAATTAGCTCGGTAGAGGGTGGATTGGTGCAGTGTTTAGGTACTTAATGAGGGTCCACACACAGGTTTCCAGCATACAAATGAACATGGTGCTTTACTTCAGCATGGTAGTCAGGAAACAACAATAAAATAACACAACACACACACAAAGGAAGAGTGCACCTGACCCCATACTAGTATTCTTAAATTTGGGTTGCAAAGAGTATTTCAGAACAGTTCCATCTGTGTGGGGCGCTGGTCTCTATTACAATTTCAGACATTAACTCTGCTTGTCCCTATAATTAGAGATGTTACATAATTGGATCCATATAACTACCCTGAAACTATTAGTTTCAACATTAGTGGTTATGTCACAGGGCCGTAAAATAATTAAGCAAAGCAAATGTCACAGATGAAAATAAATATATTACCTCCCTAACTTTCATTATTTTACGCAGCGATAACTGAGCAAAAATAAAAAGCAGAAAAAAAAATCCTTTGTAATGCGGCTGAGGCTTAATTGTTCAAATTAAATGATATTGCAAATTCATATATTCCATTTGTGCTTGAGAATTCTTGAAACAGTTAAACATATCAATATAGATTACATTGTAAAGAAATGTTTAACATAATTTCCTACTATTAGAAATCTAAGGATGTCTCTGGACAGTGGCCCTCATTCAGAGCCGTACGCTCTGAGCAGAGCGCACGCTCTGAATGAGGGCCGGCCTCCATAACTATGGAGCATCCTCCTGGACGCTCGTATAGCTGTGGGTCACCGCCCACAGCCTATACGAGCGTGCAGTTTGATGGCCGCGATGGTCTTGACCATCGCGACCATTGAAACTGCGAGCCGGAGCCTGCGGTTGAGGTTTTCAACCGCAAGGCCCGGAGTGATTTTGGCTCTATCAGAGCCAAAATCACTCCCACTGACATCACTAGTGATGTCAGTGGGCCGGCTTCTGACGGGAGGCGTTCCCTTAGGAACGCCCCCGTCAGGGAGGCACGCCCCCGGCACGCCCACCAAAGGGGGCGTGCTGTCAATCAACATCGACAGCACGCCCCCTTTGATCAGACACAACGAGCGAAGGAAAGTCCTTCGCTCGTCGCGTCTGGCGCATGCGCACGACGGAGCTCCCTCCGTCGTGCGCATGCTCAGTGCAGAACATCGACCCACTTGCGAGCGGACAACCGCTCGCGAGTGGGTCTGAATCAGGGCCAGTGTTATTAATAAATATGACAGTCACCTTTTCCATGTAAAACACAATTAAATACAAAACGATCAATTACATTCAGTTACATGAAAACAAGTGTTGTCTTTCGCTTTAAAAAGCAAACTGGAATCTTCTTTCACACCATGGTCCAAATGTCAGTTAAGCAATGAGAATAGATGGCTGTAACTTCATGCAATATAGCAGCCACTGTAAAGATTTATGTACAATTGGAGGGGCCAGATGCAATCAACCAATCAGAAGCAGCTGCTAATCTATATTATTAACTGGGTGTATTTTGTAAGGGATATTCCTCCTAACAATCATAGACGTGTCCAGGTCTTACTCGGTTGAATCTAAGTTAAGTCTTAATAAAATTGCCCGCCCCTGTCCACTCCTGTTCTATCTCTCTAATGCAGGGGTTCCCAACCACGGTCCTCAAGGTACACTAATACCCCTTTTACACCGGAGCTAAAACCCGGGTTTTTGAAGGGTTAACCCGGGCAGCTCCCTGGTGTAAAAGGGGAGAGAGTTGGATCGCCGGGTCGAGTGACCCGGCAATCCAACCCAGGTAACTAGCAGGGTTTAACACGGGCGTAGCCCGTGAAACCCTGCTGTGAGAACAGCGCACTCCGGGTCACGATGACCTGGAGTGCGCTGCTAGCTGGCCGATTGGTCTGGCTTCAGTGACGCTTGGAGATGACGTCATCTCCAAGTGACCACTTTCACTCCGCAAAAGCCGGGTCTATGCAGACCCGACTGCGGTGTGAGCGGCGCTGACTCGGGAATATCCCGAGTCGGTGCCGGCAAAATTCCGGGTCTGATCCGGATAGGAACTTTGTTCCAACTCCCGGTCAGACCCGGAATTTAGGTGGAAAGGGATATAACAGTCCAGGATTTAAGGATAACCATACTTAAGCACAGGTGACTTAATTAGTACCTCAGTTATTTTGATTTAACCATCTGTGCTCAACCATGGATAGCACTAAAACCAGGACTGTTAGTGTGCTTGAGGACTGAGGTTGGGAATCACTGCTCTAATGGGTACATTTACTAAGAATCGTGTTTGAAGAACATTTTACGATCAAAAAACCAAATTAACACTGTATTTGACTGACTTTTCACATGCGATGTTGAGACTCACTGATTTATGTGATGTACAAGATCAGTCTATTTGCCACATTTACAATAGACTCTGCTGTCAAATCAAAGCATGAATCTGCTGACAGTCGGCAGCGGATTAAAAACACGGTACAGATCAGTGTGATCTATGCAGACATTGGTGTTAAAATGTGTAATTAATGGGTTAATTACAAAAAAATGTGTGGGGTTTCCTTCAAAAGCATAACCAGCCCTGGACCTCTGAGGCCAGTCTGGCACTGGAAAGTCAGGGGAAAAACCGGCATGGGGTTCCCCGTATTTTCCAGTAATCAGTACCAGGTTGAATCAACATGGGAACATACACTATAGCAGGGAGACACATGGTTTGGGGTCTCCCTGTCATACTGTAAACTAACCCCAAACTTCTCAGGACTGAAAATCTTTGGGAGATGGGAACCCCAAAAATGAATTAGGGTCCCCCTCCCAAGGATCTAACCGAAAGCCCAGGGCTCTTCCCTGCAGCCCTGGAGGCGTTGGGTGCGGGTGTAATGTTGTAAAATATAGATTTAATATTGTTCTTTACTGTGGAACTACAGGTCCCAGCAGGTCTGCCCTGGCAAGCAAGACACTTGGAGTACCACAAGTGCCAGCATGCCTGGACAATAGAGCCTGCTGGCACCTGTACCCCCACTGTAAAAAAAAACAAAACAAAAAGACAAGACTAACACACCGACTGCTTTAATCCTTTATTATATACACTTGCACTCATACTCACACACTTCATACTCATTTACTCAGGGCCGGATTATAGGTGGAGCGAAGGGGGCGGTCGTCCCGGGGCCCCCACACAGGGGGCGCCCCCACACAGTCACAACACTTACATTAATGGAGGACAGAACAGCATTTCACTGCCTGCACTCCAGTTCACCTCCGCGTCATCCCCGCCCCCTCCACAGTAGCAGCTACGGCCATTGGTCACATTCTTCCCCGGACTGTCTGTCTCTCTCAGGCTCAGGCTGAAGACAGAAGTCAGGTGCACATGTGCGGCTGTGCCACAATGGTAGGCTCCGGCGGCCATCCTCCTGCTTCCCTCTTTGTCCCCACTATCCTTCGATGGTCTGGTCCCGACATACATATACATACACACTTCTTGTACTGGAGTTACATGTATAGGGGCCCCTACAAGTTTGTCACCCAGGGGCCCCCACAAACCTTAACCCGGCCCTGCATTTACTCCTTGGAGGTGATCGAACCCCTTGTTCATGTAGAAATCCAGTCTTGGAAAAAAACCCTTCCTGTGGTGTCACCTGGTGCGGGATGGATGCCGTGCGGGCAGCGCTGCCGAAGGGGGCATGGCCTTGTGGGCAGGGGTGTGGTCATACAGAAAGGGTGTGTGGTCCCATGCTTGTAACTAAGGGAAGAGGGTGCCGGAGGTGCGGACTGCCCTGTTTGCAGTGCCGGCTCTCTCACAGTGTCAGGAGCCTGCCACTGAGGGGGAGTCTGTACCTTGGTGTCACCCCTCGGTGGGTGACACCCAGGTGCTGCTTGCACCCCTCGCCCCCCCTTGTGACACCACTGTGTAGATGTTATAACAAATAAAAATGTCTGGTTGTGACTCATAATCAGCCTAATACCAGGGGATCTAGGGTCAAAAAATAAAAGTACGTGTAAGGTCTGCTTATTAATGTATACAATCTCTATGGTCCTTATATAATAAATAGAGCCAGGATTATGAGCCATGGTGCAACAACATGAAGTCAAACTGTGGTCATCAACCAAGGAATCTAATATTCTGTTTTAAGACCTATTAGAGGTTTAAGTACATAACCCTGCTTCTGTCAGAATTTCATATAAACAGTTAATGAATCTTGTAAGTAAATCTTCCATGTTTTGTATTGATAAGTGTGAAGTATGAAGTCGTGCCCATCCAACACTCTCAAAAGCTGTAACCAAGTGGAGTCAGTGCAGGAAATTACATTAATTAGTTACTAGTAATATTGACCCTCTGAGTTATGATAATGTAATGTGAATAGGTGAGAAAACAATCCACACATGACCAATATTGTAACATTTAATAATACATGTAGTTTCTGTCATTTTGTTATAGAACATTTGTATGTAAAGATTACCACAGCTGATAAGAAACAACATCTTCTGAAGCTCAGCTTGTGATATGTTCCTCCCCCCTCCTTCCTCAGTTCTGTAGAGTGAGCGTTAATAAGATGGCTGAACTGAGATATGTTTTGCATTTTCAGTTGTCATCTCTGAAAGCCATACATACGAGTTCTAGTCTCCAAGAAACAACTTTGCGTGCATTGCAGTTGCACCACTGTTATTTACTTTGATGTAACAGACAGGGTGATGCTGAGGGCAGTCAGGCAATCTATTTTGCTTCATTTTGTTGAAACGCTATGCTCTGTGTGGAGTCTGAAATGTTAGAGTGTACTAAAAAGGCAGACTGCCACACAGTCAGCAGTGGGGCCTCTTATAGAAATGGCTTGTGAATGCAACCCCGTAGGCTCTGATATACTTATAATCAATAATTTGTCCATTAATCCCATCTTAACCCACCTACTGACACCAAACAAGAGGCAGTGCATTCAAGCAAATCAACAGTAACAACTATATGTAGCACTTGGACTTTTTACAAATGTTTGTTGCTCGGACAAGACTACTGACAGAATAACCATGTAATGTTTTTATTTTTTCCCCCTGAGAATCTGATAGGAAAAGGCAAGCCTTTTCTGTTTGTGCATAAAGGAGAATAGATCACACAGAGAAAAATCCTAGTTAACTGACGTCTCTTCGGTTTCAGTCCAGCGACCGGGCGTGTAAGTTTCCTGCTTTTACTTGATTCTTGTTATCGGCTGAACACAACAGACGAGTTAAAATAAAAAAATAAAAAGATGTACTGGAAAAAAATAGAACAATATCTGTGGAATCAAGGCAAAACAACATTCTAGCAGAATAGAATTGATCTCTTCTTGTTTTTCGATTAGAAATGTGCTTTACACGGCAGCATCGAGAAAGGGGATTATAAGAACGAGGCTCTATTTGAATAAAGCAGCAGTGAAAAGGACATGTCCATGTACTGTCCTGTTAGTGTGTTTGCTGTGTTAAATACACTGTAAGAAAGAACACAAGGGAGTCATTTTATGAATTGTTATTTACAACCCCTATATGGAGAGCTTATTTGTACTGAAACATTGTGAGTAGGGTAGGGTTATTTGTTCAGCACGCTGAGATGTTATACGAAGAGCAAAATTCTCCTCTGAAACCAGGTCAGGTCAAAAATTCTGTCTAGATCAGTTTAAAGGCACTCTTGGGATAGAGGTTTGAGTGGACCTGTTTCCATGACTTACCATTTTCAGTTTCAACACATCAAAACTGCTTGTATCTTTTTTCTAGCCCTGTCTTTCAACCATGCTGGCTAGGTATTTATCTGTTTATACTTTTATTTACATATCCTTCCTTTTATTTATTCAACCGTCATTTCAGTGACTAAAATATAAAGTTTATTTGTGTGATTGTTGTGCAATACAGACCCTATTCCAGTGGCTAGTGTACAAAAACAGCAATCTGTTGGCTAGATGCTAAAATTAATCCCCAATATGATGACTAATACAGAAAGCCAATGTCACAAATAATGACTAAATAAAGTAGATTCTCTATCTCACAGGTGGCAAATAAAACAGTCATCCAATCTGGTGGCTAGGATGTAAAGCAGAACTTGGGTGTGAATAATAACATATAATTAATCTGTTGTCTTTTGTTTAAAGCAGACTTGTAACTGTATGTTTATTGTATAAATAAGAATTCATATATGAATTCTAATACTACATGGCATTTATTTTCATGACCCAGTACCAGCATGTTCTGTTTTTCTCAAATTACAGTCTTTCAGTTTGATGTTTCATTCTCAAGTGCAATGCCAATTCATTATTACACAACGCTAATATTAATTTTTCTCATTTTCACAAAGTGATGTGGACTTCCTCTGCTGGTACTGAAGTTTTAGATAACTCTTGCAGTTTTAGGGAAGTAGGATAGAGAATATACAGAAGTACACACGAAAATTGATAAGATACAGATTTAAAATGAATACAGACATAGAAGCTGTAGGACCTTGATGTCACGTTTAGGGTTTTTTCGATCAGAGTCAGGACCCATGGACTGGGCTGATAGTTTATAGCAGAATAGTGGTGGCTGAATCAGAGGTCTACTCATGGGTGAGACCTGTGTGGTAAATGCCTGGTGCCTTCAGAGAGGTCAGTGATACCTGCAAGGCTCCCAGTCTGTCCCTGGAACTAGTTGAGTGGAACTTAACCCCTTACTCTGAATGTAGAGATAAGGGGCCACAATCAGTATTTGAGAACTCAGATAGCAGAGCAGCAAATAATTTAGGTAATTAGTAGCCTGTCTGGAACCTGCTAGCAGATGTTGCAGACTGATTGTCAGAGCTTGGTCACTGGAACCTAAATCCTCAAGGAGGAGTCTATGTCCAGTTCCCAGTACCCAACAACTGGAATGAACGCTGTAGCAGAAACTCAGCATTAACCCCAACACTCTAGAAGAGGACCCACAGAACAACAACCACCATCAATAGTGGTACCAACGGTATAGTGAGTAGTGAAACCCAATCAGGAGCTGAAATGCAAAGTATAAGCAACATAATGCAGAGCAGAAGTAAACTGAAGTACATTAAGGATAAAGTCCACTTGAACCTGCAATGAGCAGGAGAGATGTACACAAAGGCCTTGCTAGTAGATGATGTCAATGTGGCTGAAGACTTGGCACTTGAAGTACTAGGAAGTCTTTGAAATGTCCAGGAGACTTCAGAATACAAGCAGGTCGGAATCACAGAATAACTCACAGACTGTTGCTGAACCAGGTAAGAACCATAGGTTGCAGACATGGAACAGGAGTGGAACTGTCAGGACTTTGAATTCAGGACTGCTCAGTCTCAGTAGAGACTCAGGTACTTGCTTACTGATGGTATGGGAGGTTTACAATAAAGATGGTCATATATAAGTCCTCCTCATAGATGGAATGAGCAGCACGGCAATATATGTGGGTGTTATCAGTTAGCAAGGACTGAGAGAAGAACTTATAGTAGATACTAGTTTGCAACCGGATAGGATTCTGACTTGAAGAACATACTGGAGTTGAAATGGAATCAGACTTGAAGAATATTCCTGAAGCCGGAGTCATCAGAGAGATTAGCACAACTAGCATGGGAGCTAAAAGCAGAACAAGTGTTAGCGATGAAGGTCAGGCACTGAATGATGCTAGGAGCGAGACTTTATACCCTGTGCATCACCGGGATTGGCTGTTGCCGTCAGGTGGCCACTGACCTGGATACCCATTGGAGACTTAGTGGTCTGCTGACAAGAATCAACATGGCGGCACCCAGTGTCCAGGGCTGCTGCAACCCTGAGCCCCCTGAGACTACCAGCACACCAGGGGCCCAACAGCAGCCCTCTCTGTGAGACCCCAGGGCAGAACCTAAGCCAAGACAGTGCAGTGCGACCATAAAGGTGAGCACGGTTCCTGACAGTATCCCCTCCTCCAATGGTGGACTCTGGACAGCTTTTGGGTTTAGATGGATTTTTCTGGTGAAAAAGCTTTACCAGCTAAGGAGCATGAACATCTGTAGAATCAATACAGGTTATTTCCTCTGGGCCATAGCCCTTCCAATCAATGAGATATTGAAGATGACCAAAACGACAATGATAATCCAAGATTTGATTCACTTCATACTCCACTCCTCTGCAAGTCTTGATTCTAGTTGGTAAATTTACTAAGAATCGTGTTTGGATGAGTTTGCAATCTCAGGTGAGTTTAGCCTGTTTTTCTGACTCACAAATTTACTAAGGGCAAACACTTGTGAACTTGCAGGAAACAGAATCGAGTTTACCAAGAATTTACCAAGATTCGAGGTTTGAAACCCGCATGAGAAATTACCAAACTCTCAACAAAATAGACTTTTGAAATAGACTCCCTCCTGAGGTGAGTGTTTGCATGAGTTTGGACGTGTTTGCATGTGTTCACAGGTGTTTCAAGTTGCAATTAGTGGGAAAACAATGGTGATGTCTATTAAAGGGGCTAAATGAGCTGTATTGATTTTTGTGAAGCAAAAATGGCAGAATATACTACCATTGCTATTCACTGTATGTGGCTGGGATTTCAGAGGCTCTACCACCAGGTTGGAAGAATCCAGGAGCAAGAAACTGAGCAGAAAATTAGGTAATGCAGGTATCACAAAGGCTGCTCAGGCAACATTTTTGGAGGTGTTTGAACCTACCTGATGGCGAATTCAAACAGATGTTATGGATGAATTGTTACAACACATTTCATTTGTATGACCAAGTCAAACTGGACCTAGACCCTGACACAGCACACTCTCTCTCAGGCCTGCATAAGCTTCTGGCTGTGTTTCACTTTCTGGCTACTGGGATTTTTCAGTCTGTGACCGGTAGAGTTCTCTGGATATCCCAGGCAACATTCTCACAGTATCTACAGTAACTCTGGTTATGGTGGCATTTCAGCCACTAATGAATATCTGCATCTGCTTTCCTAGCCAGGAGTCACAGTGGTATACAGTCAGGGTAGTTTTTTATAGCATTGCAGGCATGCCTAATGTCCTGTGTGATATGGCATTTTTGCGGCAGGTCAATGTGATGGCAGCCTTTCATCCAAACAGCACTTGGTGGGATTTCATGACCTTCTGCACAAGCACCATGTTCTCCTCCACAGAATAATTCACATTCGAAAGATCTCACGCATGAAAATAAGCAGCAGTTGAGGTGGAAGACCAGACAGAGGTATGAAATAAGTTATCTTTGAAAAGCAATCCACTACCACCCAGAGTCTATTGCATCCTTTGGAGACAGGTAGGTCTGTGATAAAGTCCATTAACAAATGTGTCCACGGTTGCTTGGGGATAGAAAAGGGCTGAATTAGACCAAAAGGTTTTGATGCAGATTCTTGTGCTGCGCACATTTAGTACATGAGGCAATAAAGTCCTGAACATTGCGTTTCATGGCAGGCCACCAATAGGAGCAAGAGAGGAATTCAAGGGTTTTCCTTATTCTAGAATATCCAGCAAACAAAGATTTGTGAGCCCAGATTAATAATTTTTGGTAAAGTTACGGATGCACAAACATCTTACCCGGTGGTGATATAGGAGCTAATTTAGTATTGGCAAAAGAAAGAGGATTGATATGATGAGACTCTTGATGGGTAACCTCTTCTTCAGTAGACCAGGCATGGGATAAGGCATCTGCATTTCTGATTCTGAGTCCCAGGGCAGAAGGTCATTTTGTAGTTGACCCTGGAGAAGAATAATGCCCAATGAGATTGTTGAGGGTTAAGGCATTATGCGGACTTTAAGTATAGCAGATTTTTATGGTGCAAAAATTAGTCACAGGATGTTTAGCCCCTTTTAAGAGGTATTGCCACTCTTCTAAAGCTAATTTGAAAGCTAAAAGTTCCTGGTCACCAATACCATAATTTTTCTCGGCAGGAGAGAATCTTCAAGAGAACAATCCACAGGGGTGAAGTTTGTCATCCTCCATTATCCAGGATAACACAGCACCCACACCCACAGATGAGGTGTTGACCCCAAGACAAATGGTTTCTCCTAAGTCAGGTTGTCTGAGGATTGGAGTCGAAGTGAAGGCCTGTTTCAAGTCATGAAAAGCAGAGATGGCTTCAAGCAAACAGTTTGAAGGATTAGTGTCTTTATTGGTTATAGCTGTGATTGGAGCAACAACAGTGGAAAAATTCTTTATACATTTTCTGTAACAATTTCCAAATCCCAGAAATCACTTGACTGCCTTTAATGTCGATGGTTGAGGCCAATCTCGGATAGCACTTAATTTTTCTGGATCTATCTGTAATTTATTTCCAGAGATCATGTAACCAAGAAATGGTACTTCAGAAACTTCGAAAATACATTTGGATAGTATACCATATTGACACGAAGATGCAGAAAAACTACCTTTACATGCTGCAAATGTGACTGTAGGTTTTGAGAGAACATGAGAATGTCATCTAAATAGACCACCACATACAAAATCTCTCCAAAACTGTCATTAGTGTTAGAACACGGTGTGGGCATTGCAAAGATCAAACTGCATAACTAAATATTTGTAATGGCCATCTCAGGTATTAAAAGCCGTCTTCCACTCATCACCTTCTTTTATTCTGATCAAGTTATACGCTCCTTTTAAATCAAGCTTGGTGAAAACAGCAGCTCCATTTACTCTGTCAAATAGCTCAGTGATGAGAGGCAAAGGATATTGATATTTGAGATCCCAGTAGTCTACTCAGGGGTGAAGACCCCCGTCCTTCTTCTTTACAAAGAAAAAGTGGCTTAGAGAGCGCTTTCAATGGAAGAGAGGCTTCTTGGATAAACGATATGGCCATGAAGCTACCAGCAGCTCCAGAATCCACCAAGACATCCAAGGATTTAGACCCTCGAGGAGTGGTCAGAGTCACATTTAATAAACAATCAGACTTCGTGGAGTGCTGAGCAGAAACCTCCAACCTGATCTCCCCAAAACAGGTCAGGGATTGGTGTTATCTGGATGTATAGGACATGATCCAATAAACTTATTTGGACCAGCACAATAGAGACATAGGGCCTGATTCAGAGCCGGACGCTATTTGCGAACGGTCGTTCAGAAAAAGGGGCCGGCTATTTAAATTGAGTACTCGCTCTTTGCGGTCTGTTGATGCCTCTATGTCTGAGCGAGCGAACAAAACATGCGCTCGCTATTTTGTAAAGACGCCCCCTGGCCGGTCACATCATACATCATCTCCGCTATTTATTAGATTAATCGAGAACATCGAAAGGCGTCTGAACTGCTCGCAGTGCTTGTGGTAGGTTTTACTTCCCGCAATCACTGCGAGCAGTTCAGGCTAAAAGACAACCAAGTGACGTGGTCGATGATGCTGCTTTGTTAATTATGCAGACTCATTAAATGCCCGTTTTGACCGTTTGGCACGCCTGCGTTCGGATCTCCACTCCCCGTTTTCAAGCACCTTCCCTTGTTACCACCCACAAACGCCTCATTCTGTCACTCAAATTAGCAGGCCCTCGCTGTTTTGCAAGTGCACGATTTCCGACCACAATGACTGGTTTGTGCATGTGCATTATGACCCATACGCATGCGCAGATGTGCGAACATCGCTCGGAGCGAACGAACGGCCGCTTACGAGCGGCTCTGAATCAGGCCCATAGTTTTTTCTTGCTGACATCTCAAACGTTCCTCAATAGAGAGACATGAGCGGTTAACTTACATAGGTTCATCTATTAGGGGAGAAGAAGGCTGAGTAGTAGTACCACGGGGTTTAAAACGTTCATTTATGAACCTGCATTTGGCTCTCACAGACATAAGTAAATTCTAATACAATGAGATATGAGTTCCCATAAGGACCAAGGAGGATCACGAGTGGCCAGTTCATCTTTAAGCCTTTCAGATAGGCCATTCCAAAAAGCTGCTTTAAGGGCCTAATAATTGCATTTGAGCTTTGCAGCGATGGTCTGAAACTGCAAAACATATTGCCTGACAGGGCCAGAACCCTGCCGAATTCGTAAGATATCCATGGAGGCAGCCAAAGATCGACCTGGTTAATCAAATATTCTTTTAAAAGTTGCTATGAAATCCGCATAGTTGGATACAATTGGATCTGCATGCTCCCATAGAGGCGATACCCATTCCAAGGCAGAACCGGAGAGAAGTGATATGATATAGGCTGTCTGAGAATGTTGTGTTGAAATGTTATGCGACAAAAGCTCAAATTGAATTTCACATTTATTGATGAATCTCTGACAGAGTTTAGAGTTCCCCTCAAATCTATTGAGAGTTGGCAGCTGAAGCCGGGACGGTTGAGCAGTGGTAAGCAAAGGAGTAACTGCAGACACTAGGACGGAGCATTGGATACAGGCAATGTAGTTCCCAAGGTGGCTTGAATGGTGTCCAATTGGGATGAGAGTTCCTGTAAATATTGCATGCCCTGGTGCTTAGCTGATTCTTTATTTTCTAAGCAGGAAGCCAATGTCTGCAAAGTATTAGTACCTGGAATATCTTCTGAGTTCATAAGGACCGAACTTACTGTCAGGACTGGGGACTCAGGACTGCTCAGTAGAGACTCAGGTGCTTGCTTCTGATGGTCTGGGAGGGTTGCAACAGAGATGGTCATATATAAGTCCTCCTCATAGATGGAATAAGCAGCATGGCAATATATGTGGGTGTTATCAGACAGCATGAGCTGAGAGAAGAATTTATGATAGATACTAGATTGGATTCTGACTTGAGGATACACTGGTATTAGAATGAGACCAGACTTGGAGAATATACTGGAGTTGGAGTGAAACCAGATTTGAAGAATATACTGGAGTTGAAATGGAATCAGACCTGAAGAATATACTGGAGTCGGAGTTGTCAGACTAGCACAACTAGCATGGGAGCTAGAAACAGAGCAAGTGTCAGCAACGAAGCTCAGGCACTGAATGATGTGAGGAGCAAGACTTTATACCCTGTCCATCACCGTGACTGGCTTTTGCCATCAGGTGGCCACCTACCTGGATACCGATTGGAGACTTAGTGGTCAGCTGACAAGAATAAACATGGTGGCACCCAGTGTCCTGAGCCAGCAGGAATGCCACTAGAACCCTCAGCCCCCTGAGACTAACAGCATACTGAGAATCCTCCAAAGACACACCTAGCTGTATAACCATGCCCAGTGTCTGAAGCTTGGCAAGAACACCACTGGAGCTCTGGACTCTTGAGACCACCACCATGCCAAAGACCCACTTGCAGACCTCTCCTTGAGACCCTAGGCTGGGACCTACACCAAGACAGTGTAATGCGACTTTGAAGATGAGCACGGTTCCTGACAGGAACCATAGACTTGATCTGGAAAAGAACTGGAGATAACAGCAGAGTAACCAGAGTGGCACTGGAGACTTGATCCGGAATGGGACTGGAGGGAACAACAAAGTAGCCAGTGTAGAAACAGAATGGGACTGGAGGTAACAGTAGAGTAGCCAACATGAAACCGGAGATTTGAACCAGAATGAAACTGAAGATAACAGCAGCCAGCCAACGTGGATCCACAGACTTGAACCAGAATAGGACCAGTGAAATCAACAGCCAGCTGGAGTGGAACCACAGGCTAAGACCAGACTGGGACCAACGCTTGAACACAGGCTGGTAAGCTGAAGACTGAAAGCTTGACACTACACAATACTGCAGAGTAGATGGAGCAGACACGAAGGCAGTGGCTTGCAGGAGTCCAGTAGTCAACAGTGCAGGTTCAGCAGTGGATCGGTTGTAGTACTTACTGGTGAGATCATGGGCAGGTAAAGAACCACATTGTTCCGATGATGTGTTGGTCTCAGGTGCAGGCTTAAATATGGCACTCTTGTCAGGGATAGGAAGAGGCTGTCATGTGAGCACAACAGTAGGTAGAGACTGGATGTTAGTGCTCACCTGATCACAGATAATGTGGCTGCACCCATGAACCTCAGGGAATGAATTGACAGCACTCTGGGACAGAATGACCCACCTTAGTAAAGCACCACCAGACAGAGTTACTAAGTCCCAGATTTGTGATACTTGAACTGTAGTAGTCAAGTGACCAACATGCAGAAAAGTCAGACAATAAATGACAAACAAGTGGATAGAGGGCTCAGGTTTACTGAGTACAGGACAGACCTTGGAGAAATATAAATAAAGAGAAAGGCAGATTAAATTATGCAGGAAATCTGACATAATGAAAGGCAGCATAAAAAGTTGAGACACAAAAGAAAGGCAGCATAAAGAGTTGAGACACAACAGGTGCTACCGTATGTGAACATATGATAGATACGAGGAGAGAAATAAAGGAAGGAGTATATATTAACTTGTGTTACAAGCTAAAGAAAGCTACATATAATAGTAGGAAATTACACAATAAACAGATACAGAAATGGTACTGCTAGAAACAAGTCAAGAGCTATATGTATTGTTGTAACTCATTATAAGACTGTGTATCAGCAAAGGTGATGGGAGGACAGTCACATTAAAGAGAAATCAAAGCCAATAGAACATAATAGAAAGCAGGTAGTTTTTTGTGGAGCAATGTGTCGGTTCAGCCACATGATGGCAGCAGAGAGTAATAGAGCCCATGAAGAAGTTAAAATGGTTAGACAGAAAATTGGAAAGCTAAGAACTAAAAGTGCCTACACACTCAACCTGGTATAGCCAACCAGTCAGAGGCAGAGAGCCCAAAAATATCTGTTGCTATGTCAAAGAGCCGAGATCAGGTGCACGCCAAAAGTACACGTGCAAAAAGGGGCGTGGCCAGCTAGGCCATGCCCCTGGTATGTAAAAGCACATGCACACAATCACTGTGTAGACAACTATTAAAGGGAAAGAAAAAGCCAGAATATAAAAAACATTGAAAAAAACAGATCCACATAAAATACACTGAAAAAGCCACAAACACAAATAATACATGAAAAAGCCACATCCCCAAAAATTACATAAAAAAACATTCACATAATACAATCCAACCCCCCTGGTGTCACTCTAGCCCCTCCATGTGTCACTCCAGTCCTCCTCATGTGTCACCTCTGCAGCCTCTCATGTCACTTCAGACCCCCATTTGTCACTCCAGTAACCCCCATGTGTCACTTAAGTAGCCCCTTATGTGTCACTCCAGTTCCCATTATGGCACAACAGCAGACCCTCATGTGCCATTCCAGCCCCCCCTTTCTCCCAGGACCACTTCATTCCAGCCACCTTCCCCCACACTCCATCCCACTCCATGGGCCACTACAGCCCCTCCACATGTCACAAATAAAATGAAAACCAAATAAAATACCCCCACAACTCTTACTCTGTTGCGACTGTCTATGTCATGTAGGTAGGCTCTGGTGTCTGTGACCGCATCCTCCTCATGGCTGCAGGTTCAGTCACAAGTTGAGCTCTGCGTCTTGTTTGCAGCATGACATCACCACATTGCCCATACATGCCTCAAGAGTGGAGCGGACTGCTGCAACAAAGGATGCCCTCCTCTGAACAGCTGCATGCCTATCAGAGGAGGCAGTCAGTGTCAGACAGGGGAGCCACATCTGAACAACAGAAGAGCCACAGCCTGGCCACCGCTGCACTAGACGATGTGCTCACGATGCAAAATCATGAGCTATTTCCCTTGAACTCTCCCCGGTACTCCAGGACATGATATGGTGCTAAAAAGTGTCCAATCTGACTTAAGATCTATCGTGCACAAAATCTATCTATTGCACAAAATTGTGTATGAGATTGGCAAATCTTGCTTGCAGTAGGCAAGATCTGAAGATAAGATGTACGACCAGCGGGTATACGCATCGGCATCATGATCGTGAGTGGGCACTCACGATTTGGACATATTTTACATGATTTGTTGTTCCAATGCATCAAAATCGGGCGATTCATCTAAAATATCGTCTAGTGTGTAGGCACCTTTAGGGTGATGGTAGCACTAACTGTTCTCCACAGTCACATTTACAGCTAGGCAGCAGTACTGTAAATAGGAATGTCAGAACACCAGAGAGGGAAACACAGCTCCTCTTCACTCCAAGGCACATGTGCTACAGTCACCCACAAGCAGGGGGCATAGGTGGCAGAACAGCCAAGCCAGCAGCGGGTCTGAGATGTCTCAGACCCAAGATCGCCAACAGATGATCAATCACTGTCCAGGAGCAACTCAGTAATGAACAGCTGGTAATGGAGGTGCAGGGGGATCCCGGCTGTTAGAGCGCATCAGTTGGGGAAGGGTGTACTTCCCGCAGCTGAGAGGTAGCTGGCGGCACTGTGCTGGGAACACAGCAGTCATAGTCAGTGGCCAGCAGTCACCCAGTCCACAGCTGCTTGCAGAAAACAGGCTCATTGAACTGCCAGCAGAGGGGCGGCCACTGCAGGGGACTGCAACAGCGTGAGGCTTCTCCAGGTTGAACTGAAAGCATGGGCCAGGAAAGACAGCTGGAAGTGGAGGGTGCACAGTCCGCAAAATGGGAGGCAATGACTGGGGCATGGAGTGGGAAAGCTGCCGGTCAAAGAGTGTCCCGATTGGGTAAACACAGGGTTGAGATAACGAAGGGGCATTAGGCTATATACAATAGCCGGGTTGTGAGGCTTAATTTGCTGGTTTTCCACAGAGCCCCCAAATAATGCAGCCATCCGTATTGGCTGCCAAGCCTCACCCCCATTATAAGACTGTGAACAGGTAGTATTAAATTATTTCTAATGTGGTCAGTTATTTAATGAGATGGGGCTTTCACGATTTAGCCTGATTAACCATTATTCTCATCCAAACTGTGCTTAAATTGCTTGTACTGCATCATGTTAACCATGGTGGCACACAGCGCATGTGCACGACAGAGCCGGCTCCATTGTGCGCAAGCGCGAGACCCAGCTAACGATGGGCATGCCGTCGCTCTGGGTCTCGCACCAAAGGGGGCGAGCTGTCGATGTTGAGTGACAGCTCACCACATTTGGTGGGCGGGCCGGGAGGGTGGCTGCCCAAACAGAGGCATTCCCGAGGGAACGCTTGCCGTTTGGGGGCGGCCCACTGATCACGAGTGATGTCAGTGGAGAGCTTCCAGCTCTGTTAGAGCCGAAAGCTCTCTGGGACTTTTGATGAATGAGACCCTACCACAAGGGTCTCGTCGCAAGCCCGATGGTTGCGATGGTCTTGACCATCATGACCAATAATCCTGGCCGCTCGCTATAACTGTGGGTGGTCACCCACAGCTATGCGAGCGGCCAGTAGGCCGCACAAAAAAAAACAAAAACGCCCTGATTCAGAGCAAGCGCTCTTTCAGAGCGTCCGGCTCTGAATTAGGGCCTATGCTTCCTGGTCATTACATCAATATGCAGGCAGTAGGTGTTCCATTGACTCGCATCTGACTTAAGCAGACATGCTGGAGCCACACTCTGCAGTTGACTGCAAGCAAACTGATCACCGAGGAGGTTCATGGGCAACCTCTGGTAAGTGTAAATATGTAAATGTCTTAAATATAAATGCGGATAAATGACAGAAGAGGTCTTTCTCATGAACAGAGCTATGTCTGCATTTGGATTGGTTAAAAGGCTACAATGGTTTGGCCTCAAGTGGATTGTAAAGCGTCCACAGGTTTTTCTACTGTACCCGCCAAAAGCAGTAAGACATTGAGCTCTGGGTCTCATTCAGACCTGCTCGCGAGCGCTGTACGCTCGCAAGCGGGTCTATGTTACCCAAATGCGCATGCGCACGACGGAGGCGCCTCCGTCGTGCGCATGCGCGAGACCCGGCGAGCGACGGGGAAGCCGTTGCTCTGGGTCTCGCACCAAAGGGGGCGTGCTGTCGATGGTGAGTGACAGCACGCCCCCTTTGGTGGGCATGGCTGCCCAAACGGAGGAGTTCCCATGGGAACGCCTACCGTCTGGGTCCAGCCCCACTGACATCACTAGTGATGTCAGTGGGAGTGTTTTTGGCTCTGATAGAGCCAAAAGCACTCCTGGGCTTGCGGCAGCGAGACCCTACCACAAGGGTCTCGTCACAAGCCCGATGGTAGCGATGGTCTTGACCATCGTGACCATCTTTTTGGCCGCTCGCATAAGCTGTGGGTGGTCACCCACAGCTATGCGAGCGGCCAGGAGGCCGCTCCATTTTAAGCTAGGCCGGCCCTGATTCAGAGCGAGTGCTCTGGTCAGAGCGTCCGGCTCTGAATCAGGCCCTCAGTCCCTACCATGTGAGAAGAGGGTTGCCGAACAGTCCTCAGCAGTTTGACAACACATAGAAGTGACAAAGACACTGGTGAGGTTAAGGAGTGTGTAATTTGCAGCTTCCCTTAGTGTTGTCACACTTTTGCTATTATTGTGTGCTGTGTGTATTTATATGTAACAAAAGGGTGTGTCTTTCAGCCACTATTTGCCTATGTGATTATTTATCACAAATTAAAGTAACAGGAAGGTCAGGCACAATACATTATGTGATAGGATCACTGGTAAAGTGGTCTGTGGCAGGTACATTTGTCCCAGATTCCTGTCTTATGTGTTCTAAACCCCCAGGAGAAAGTCTGCACTGTAGCAGGCTTGAGTCTCGGTTTTTTGAAAAGCCGGTTTGGGACCTGGGGGTTGTGGATGAGAGGAGAGGGAGGGCTCCACCCACGGCCACTCCAGGTTTTGGTTCTCTTAGCCTGGTAACAGGCTTGTTAGGGTTTCCACCTGAGAGTGGCCAATATAAGCCTAGTGTGTTTAGGGCTGATTGTCTCACCTGGGAGAGCAGGCAGGGAGTTTGCTCAGAGACACTTGGAAACCTAACTGTGAGTGTTGTGCTGTGCTTTTGTTGCTGGCGAGGGCATTAGGCCCTGCCAGGTTCTGGTAGTGAGGGAACTACCTGTGAAGTTAGTGCCCCGACAGGGCTAGGATTTATATTTATGTTTTCTTTATATTTCTGACATTGTACAATAAAGACTGGCGCTGACCAGCTTGTACTTGCATCCAGACTGGTGTGCTGCTTCCCTGCTGCTGTGTGTGTGTGTAAGGAAGGAGTCCTCTACCCAGGAGAGGGACCCCCTAACCTAACTGTGTCACAATAAGTATGACCTACAAACAGACCAGCCAGCTGGCAAGGTGAAAACAGCAAACATTACCCTTGTATTCTCACATGGTATTATCTATTAATTTGTATGATAAGAAAAAGCAGGCACTCTAATAATGGGTAGCTGTACCCACAGAAAACCGAAAGGAAATGTGCACTGAGGTTACATAGATCCAAACTAAAGCACAAAGAAGAAAGTGGAAAGTAGATCTAGATTGACTCTACTTTTTGCAATATTTATTCTCAAAATGAAATAGTTATTTAAACTCCATTAGTGATAGCGATTGTGATTTTATATTGTATTTTATTTATTAATATTATTTGTGTCCTTAATTTATATATATTTATCCATTTTTTGTTGTAATTCGAATAAAACTGTCTATTTTTTATCTATATAACAACTGTGTCCCTGCTATATACCTAATATCTAGACATCATATATTTATTATATTAGATTATAAGAAAGATATTGTTTGTGTATGTTACATGGTTTCACTTTCTATATGTCTTTTTGCACAGATGCACTGACACTTTATTACATCATCCATTTGTTGATTTTTAGTATATTTATTTATCACTTAACTGGTCACTAGATTTTATATTACCATATAATAGGGTCATGTGAAATATATTCACATTCTTAGGTTTACTACTGATTAGACAAATATATATATCTAGATTATACATATACAGTATATATGGGGGGCACTCATAGTACACCAATCAATTTGGTACCACAACTGTAATGCTGGCCACACACACAGCAATATTTTACCCGATCTGGCCAATTCCGACACATTGGAACGACAGATCGTGTAAAATATGGCCAAATCCTCAGTAAATCGTGAGTCCCCACTGGTCGCACATCGCATCGTCAGATCTGCCGTGCAGTAGGGCAGATCTGACAATCTAGGAGGCGATGCACTGTGAAAATCTGACTGCAGGAGAGATCGTATGAAGATTGGACACCAAATCGTGTGCAGATCATGTGGAGATCGTGTGCAGAGCTGCCGGGAAGAGTTTCAATGGAAATCGTACACATCGGCTGATCGTGTGCACATCGCCATGTGTGTGGCCAGCTTAACTCACAGTCAATTGCATATATAACGTTAAATCACTTTCATCATTGCTTATCTATTTGGTGTTTCTTCAAATCCCAGTGTGTGCATAGAAATCTTTATCTCCATAGAAATCTGTATCTCAGGTACAGGGGGTAACATCTAGCAGGGGCGTAGGGAGGGCAGCTCCAGTGAAGTGCAAGCTCCAGGCACTGAAACGTTAAAAGGGCATGCCGCAGCCTGTCTCTGGCACCGCGCGGCAGATACAGCCCGGCCGCCCATGGCTCGCAGCTGTCAGTGACAGCCTGAGCCACGTAGGCTTCCTCACTCTGCGCTCCTGACCCGAGTACTGCACCATGCACTACTCGGCACTACTCGGGTCAGGTGCACAGAGTGAGTAAGCTGGCTCAGAGGTCTCCCAGGGTTCCCTCTCTCACAGCGCCACTAATTCCGAACAGCCTGTATTGCTGGTCCAGAGCGCCGGGTGTCTGCCGCAATGAATCTGACATGCTTTGTGGCTGTCCCATAACTGCCATGCTCACCAATACAAGCAAGCCCAGATGCCGGGCAGTGCGGGCACCCAGCCCCTGCTGCGTTGTTGTGTGACACGCTAGCGCCACGGTGCCTGGTCCCTGCTGGCTTGCTCCACTCCTGCTGCTGAATGTGATTGTGTGGAGAGACATCATCACGTCTCTACATAGCAGCATCCACAGAGGAGCCCGGCACACAGCTCTATGAAAAAGGAATCTGCAGCCCTTGAGTGACCCATCTGCCTCCAGCCATATAAAGTAAGTTAAAGGAGCATGTGTTGCCATTACTAGTAAATATAACTAGTAATATTCTACTCTGCTTTCCTTTCCATCCCTTCTTCTGTCTCTCCTTGTAGCTGTACTATCCAGGAGAGTGTCATTTGTAACAGCGCAGTGATAGAGAGCATAGTGCTGGCAATATTATAATGTATGTGTGTGTGCTGGCATAAATACAATGGCATATCTAAAATGGGTGTAGGGTGTGCAGGCCCACACCGCAGGCCCTGCAACCATTTCTTCAATACTCACCTCTCCAGTGTCCAGTTATGGCTGCTTAAATCACCGGGCAAATGGTATGGCGGCCATTTTTCTGCTGTTTTGCGAAGGTGCAGTATAAAAATTGCTTGGAAAATGTCCACTGTTTAATTTTTCTGGAGTCCTGCGCAATCGCAGTAGACTCTGGCACAGCGCTAGGGTCTACTCACTGATGCACGCACTGCTGCTAGCTAGAGAGGAGGGGTCCTGGTTAGAGTTTACACATGGGCCCTCTCCTCTCTTAACACAGCCCTGCATTAATATAATGTATGTGGTGGCATTCATATAATGTGTCCCAACGTGTGCACGTGCATAAAGTCCCAAATGCCCAGTCTCAAATTTTGGTTGTTTTTTTAATATAATGCGTGCTTGGGATGGGTGATTTTAATATAATGTGTTTCTGTAATCAGATTATTTTACCGTGTGTGTAATGGTATTAATATAATGTGTGTGGGGTGTGGAATTAATGTAATGTGTAGGTGCTATTAATGTGTGGTGTTGAGGGCTATTAAGATTATTGGGAATATTAATGTAATGTGTAGGGGATAATAAATAATAATGCTAGTTGGGGGAAGAAGGTCAATATTCAAATAGCATTGGGGCTAGTAGGGCGAGGAAGGCGTAAATTGTTCATCTTTCCAGGGGAAAGATCCCACCCCCATTTAGAGCTGCTTCCTGAAGTTTGTTGTTTGGCCCAATCCGCCCCTGAGTGCGTGTGATGTTGTGACGTCACACGCACGTGCGTATGACGTCAGGCGCGTGGAGAGTCTCTAGACAGGAGTCTGGAGAGACGAGCCGCCCGGGACGCACCGCACCGACACCAGAAAAAAAAGAAGTGTGTTCTGGTTCACTGGCTGCACTTTGTTTATAGGCAGGCAGGCGGACTACAGAATGTACTTCATAATTTATAGGGGTGGTCACTATATGTGCAATACTGAATATAGGGGATGGGGACATGCGACAATCAGTGAGGGGGAGGAAAGTCAGTGGCAGCTCCCTCCCCTCCCCTCCTTTGATTGTAGCAGGTCCCCAACACTTAGCCAGTGTTCTGTTGATTATATATCAGTGGGCCACTGATATATAATTAACAGGTCACTGACTAATGGGTGTAATAATAAATATAAGTGATGGGGACCTGCTATGATCAGTGAGGGATGGGGTCGGCTGCCGTTCCCAGAAACAGGGGCCACCCCGTTTTCTGGGAGTGGCCAGTCCAGGGACTGCTTGGATGTATGCAGTCTTCGAGGCTCACATGCCGGCTAGGCAGAGTAAGCTGAGACTTACACAGCTGGCTGGCCGCCCGACGCTGTCCACCATCGCAACTATTGACTACCGATGATCGCGATGGTGATCCCAGCCTGTGACCTCAGCCGCAGTGCTGGGATAGCAAATGCAGCAGGGGGTAGCGGCAGGCGGGGTGGCGGCTATCACCGTGCCCAGCTGGTGGTGCTGGCACTATGGTGCTGCTGCAGAGCCAAGAATGCCTATGCCTAGGGCCGGCTCTGGAGGAAAACAGAATGAAGAACAGAGGTACGAGGGTTGTTCAAAAATTAATGCCTAAATGCTCACAACTCAAATTTTATTATAGATACAGATCTGAAAATTTGCAGTAAAATACTTTGAAGTCTTAGTAACAGAATGACTCTACTCAAAATATTCACCATCTGCCCTCAAACATTTTCTCCACCTCTCAACCCAAGCTGTGAATCCACTTTGGAAAAATTCCAGTGGTTGGTGTTTGACCTAGGAACGTATGACGATTTTAACAACCTCTATGTCTTCAAAATGTTGACCCCGGAGACAGTATTTGAGAGGGCGAAACAGATGAAAGTCAGAAGGGGCCAAATTAGGACTGTATGGTGGATGTGGCATTATTGCCTACCCCATTTTGGCAATGGCCGCAGATGTTGCCATCGAAGTGTGAGGTTTGGCATTGTCGTGGTGTAAGATGACATTTGACAGTGGAATTTTGACCTTTTTTTGCGGATGGCTTTTTTCAGCTTCTTAAGTGTAATAATGGATCACGCCTTTACTGTAGATCATTGTGTTGAAGTAGTGCACATATTATGTGACCTGGACTGTTTTTGTGAGATCCACCATGCACAAATTACAGTACCTTGCAGATGTACAGTATGGATATTTCAGCAGAAAGTAACTCATTGTGAGAAATCTCATGAAAATGTTCTCATTTATCATGAAGAAAAAGACACTGACAATGTTCTGCAGCAATTCATCAGAGTGAAGTGAGTGGCAGACCCTGTTGCAAACAAAACCCTTAAAAGCAATTGTATCAGTGCAATGTTTTATTCATCGTGTTTAACGGTACAATCTAAGGTATGAATATTATTTGACCTTTTTTGGATAGCAGAGCGACAATTACAATATAATGGTGTTTTCTTTAAAACTAGCCTTCCTCCTTACAGTATATTATGTTTTGCTAATTGTAATACATTGTACAGTTAATCATGAAACTATATACTTCATACTTCCTGCAATAACAGTATAGTCATTCTTACCATAAAGTTTTATTTCCTGGTGTTTATACTTATTGTAGTTGCCTATATTCATTGGTAGAAGGAAATGTCAATAAAAAAGCATGTTATTATAAATTCAGTAAACATAACATGATAGCAGGGCTGGATAAAGGCCCAAGGGGCCCTGCTGTAATCAATACAACTGAATCATCCAGGACTTAGTCTGGAGGGACTAAAATAAAAACCACTAGCAGATGAAAATAATGTATCACTATTAGCAGCCAGCGATGAATGATATTGTCATTAATTGACCAGAAGAAGAAATTTTCGCTCAGCCAATCATAAACAACAAGCAAGAGAGTGTTCTGAGTTGTGGAATAGTGAGAACCATGTGGCACTACAACAGAGTATATGGGAGAGATGTATCAAACCTTCTAAAGAGTGGAGAAGTGAACAAGTGACATTGCCATAGCAACCAAGCAGCTGCTTGCAATAATTTATCAAGTACATTCTATAAAATGGTAGGTAGAAGCTGCTTGGTTGATAAGGCAACTTCTCCACTTATCAGCTTCTCCACTCTTTAGACGGTTTGATACATTTCTCCTTATATAGCTGGTGCAGAATTGAATATATGCCAGTTTGCATAGTGTGTTTTGCATGAATTCACACTGTGCATGCTCAGTAAATGAGTGCATGCAATGCTGCTATACAGTCATACACCATTTGGATGCACCAACCCTTACAACTGAAGAGTTGGATCTGGGATGGAAAAACATATTTTCACATACAGTAGGCAAAGTGACGCAAATGCGGGCCATGTAGACCAACTAGTGAAGGTGGGTATCCACTAGATGATATGCTCCATGAGCGATATCGTCTAGTGTTTCCCCGGCTGTGATGTGCTCAATGTCATTAATGACATTAAGCACCCACACTGAACGATATGCTGGTCGTTGAATGCATATCCACTGGACGATATTGCGGACGATGAACGTTAACGATATCGTTATCGTTCTAATCATCCAATTTATCATGTAGTGGATACACGGCTTGAGACAGCACCAACAAGTTTGGACTAGGGATGTGCGCCGGACCATTTTTGCCGGATTTGGATTTGGTTCTAATTCGTCGTCCGGCTTTGGATTTGGATTTGGATTTGCCAAACTGCGGTGACTGGCTTTGGATTTGGATTTGGATTTGGATTTTTTTACAATAATTGACAAAAAAAGCTAAAATCACATAAATTGGTCTTTTTTTTCTTCCTAGAGTATTATTAACCTCAATAACATTAATTTCCAGTCAATTTAGACCATATCACAGCTTATAATATTGTTTTCAACATTATTGGCCAAAGGTTGCAGTGAGCCGACTGGTTACACTAAGCGACAAAGCAGCGGCACAACGACACAGACACCACAGTATAAAGCACATCTATGACACATTGCCACACAGCAGTGGCAGAAATGAAAAGTAGTGCACCCACCCAGTGGGGTACGGCCAGCAGAGTCACAGTACTTGTTTACAAAGTGGGCTACGGCCCTAGGAGTCACAGTGCACAATCTTATTCGCATTACACTGCACATAGGGCCTGATTCACATTACACCATAAAGCAGTGTCTCTTATTTATGTTACGACACACAGTAGTGCCCCTTTTACACAATGCCCACAGTAGTGACCCTTTTACACAATGCCCACAGTAGCGGTGTCCCTTACACAATGTCCCCAGCAGTGGTGCCCCCTATGCAGTCCCTTTAGTAGTAGGGTCCACTATGCAGTGCCCCCAGTAGAATGCCCCCCAGTAGTATGCCCCCCATTAGCAGGCCCCCCCAGTAGTATGCCCCCCATTAGCATGCCACCCAGTAGTATGCCCCCCATTAGCAGGCCCCCCCAGTAGTATGCCCCCCATTATCATGCCACCCAGTAGTATGCCCCCCAGTAGTATGGCCCCCCCAGTAGTATGGCCCCCCCAGTAGTAGGCTGCCCCAGTAGCAGGCCCCCCCAGTAGTAGGCTGCCCCTGTAGTAGCCCCCCCTGTAGTATGGGCCCCCCCTGTATTATGGCCCCCCTGTAGTAGGCTGCCCCAGTAGCAGGCCCCCCCCAGTAGTATGGCCCCCGCCAGTAGCAGGCCCCTCAGTAGTATGGCCCCCCCAGTAGCAGACCCCCCAGTAGTATAGCCCCCCCCAGTAGCAGGCCCCTCCAGTAGTATAGCCCCCCCCAGTAGCAGACCCCCCCCAGTAGCGCCCCCGGCCCTTACACAAATTAAAAAATAAAAACTTACCTGTATCCCCGCTCCCGCGCCGTCCGCTCTGTCACACGCTGAGGAGGGAGCCGGAAGACGGAGCTCATGTGTGAGCTCCAGCCGGCTCCCTCCGTGCAGCAGCCAATGAGAGTCTGTGTTACTCTCATTGGCTGCTGTAACAAACACACAGCTGCCGCTGGCGGCTGTGTGTCTGTGTCTGTGTAGGGCAGAGCGCTATCACTGCGCTCTGCCCTACACACGAGGAGACCTGATGTCGGATTCTCTAGTGAGAATCCGACATCAGGCGGCCGCCGTTCGGCCCCGAAAGGGGATCCGAGTCAGGCGGTGAACACCCGAACAGGGTTCGGGTGGACTCGGATCCCCAATGTTCGGATTCCACAGAATCCGAACCGCTCATCTCTAGTTTGGACATGTGGGGAATCTTGTATGGGCTATGTGTATGGGGCAAATTTTATTAAGAACGGGTTGTCCAAATGTATACAAACTCTTTAAACAGCAAATGAACTGTCAAAGGCAGGGTTAAGTACTATAAATAGAGTGATAACAAACAGCAATATGTTACAGCATTGATGGCCAGATGTAATAGCCCGCAATGAGTCAAAGTGATTTTGGGGGGATCATTAGATTTAAAGTGGCAATTAGTTTAAGTGCAAAACCAGATTGATTTTGCCTTTAAACTAATTGCCGCTATAGATCTAGTGATCATATTGCCAGAATTGCACCAGCTTCCACAAATCAGGGGCCATTACATTTGGCCCAGGGGCTCTTCTGAGGTCATGCTTTTGGCTTTGGTAAAATAATAATTTCTAAATAAAAATAAAACCTGGTTTCTGAATTGACTAACAATAATGCTCATCTTGACCACTCACTAATAACTTAAAGTCATACACTTGATCAGCCCATCTTACCACCTGGCACTCATAACCTGAATTCAGACATTTGTGCAGCATACCTGGGCACCTGCCTGTCAGACAGGGACAGGCCTGGGCGAGGTACAGGGTGCTATGTGCCCCCCCATGCTCCACCATCACGGGCTGCCTCTTTTGCAGTAAGAGCCCTGGTGGTCGATTTGTTGATGAGGCCACGATTTGCCTGTCGGCACTTGCAGCCATATGCCCGCATCATCTCACAGACTCTGATACTGCCATGCATAGAAGGCCTTCTCACCACTCACTTACACCACAGAGCAGACTCTCTTGGGTATATTTTAAATGGTCGATTTTGAATCTATTTTTATGTCGATTTTAATCGACTGAAATCAACTGTATAAATCACTGGCCAAATCTCTCATTGACTAACATAAAATTTTTAAATCACTTTCAAATCAAATGCAATGTGATTTTCAAGACTGTAAATATGGTCGATTTGGAATGTGCACTTCAAAATCACCCATAAAATTGGCAAACACTTCTTTATGTACTGCTATTCTCCAAAATATACCACATGCACTGTAAGCCACAGAAACTCATTCTAAAAAAGCTGGCACACACTCAAGCAAATTGACAGGAAGGAGGAGTGTTGTTATTGTCATTTTGAAGTTTGTCTTAATATTTGTCTTGTGCAATTTTTTTTTTATTTAGTCTTTTGTCAGTGTGTCTGTTTGTGTACCTGGGGAGTGTATGTAGGTTTTGTGTTAGTTTTTTAGTGTAGTTTGTGTATTCATTTTTCTGTTTATTATGAAGGCTGCTAGGAGGAGCAAGAAAGGAGAGTGATCAAATTGGTGAGGATAATGTGATGGAGGAGGCAGAGGGCCAGGACTCCAATTCAGGGGAGGAGCCTCAACCTGGCAAAACTATATCTGGCCGCAATGTCAGGCTTAGCTTTGCGGAGAACTGTGCTTTGGTAAAAACCTTGTTGTCTAACTTTGAGGAGTTATTTGGTCGCTGGGCCCAACACACATCTGCAAGAAGAAAGCTGGCCATGTGGCAGGTAGCAGGTGATGTGAATACTATTTTGCATTTAAAATGTGACAAGTGTCAGTGTGTGAAGCATTTTTTAGACATCTGACGCAGTGTCAAATCCAAGAAGGCCCTGGAAGGCCGCTCTATATGCAGCACTGGAGGAGGGTCACCTGTGGAGATGGATTATAATGAGTGTGTGGAACAGGTCAAGAGAATTATACAGCTGAAACTGGTGTCAGGAGTACCTTGTGCCTCCTTATAGGCATCATAATTATGTTCCTATGAATAGAATGGTATTTAGAAGCTAAAATCACCTCTTGTTTTAATAGTCTATTTATTTGGGGATTTTTCTGTCGATTTTCAATCCGACTGTTAGTAAATGAGAGAATCCTGTAGTGGTTTAGGGCTCTATTTACTACAATCCGCATTTTGAATGCAGATTGTAGTGTGATATTACCGACTGAATTCGCATTGCAAATTCAGGCAACATCACAGGGATTTACTAAAAATCCCTTGCAGGGACAGAGCTTGCGATAAAGCTCTGTCCCTGCGAATCCCCTCTGCACCATTATTACGGTATTTTCTCAAAAAATACAGTGACAAGTGCCGACGCATGCGCCGACTGACCGTCGCTAAGCCCCTCCCCCATCGCTAAGCCCCACCCCCGCAATCGCGGAAACCCCTGTGACCCCCCCTCCCCCTGCGACCCCCCCTCTCTAAATTACACTTACCTGCAGTGATCGGTGCTCCGATGCTGTCCTCCGTGGCTCTGGTCAGCTGACATCCCATCCTGCACTGGGACCCAGTCAGCTGACTGGAGGGGAGACATCACCGGAGCACCGATCACTGGTCCCTGGACTCAGTTAAGTTTTTTTTTTTTACTAATTATTGTTTTATTTTTTTTACAGTGTATCAGCATGTGGTGTGTTCAGCTGATCACTGGGGCCGGCCCCGGGAAGACCCTGGGTAACACCACCTCCAGGTGACGTTATTATCACAGGGCTTTCCCCGGTATTTTTTAATAATTTATTTTTAGTAACTTTGGCCAAATCACATTTCCCATTACAATTATGGGAAATGCGATCTGCTTACTAAAAATAAGTGATAATTAGGGGTTGGAGAAGAATTTTACGAATTCTACTCCAATTGCCCTTTAATAACTTTAGGTGATACTAAAATAATGTACTAAAATAATGTGAAACGGGTGTGAAAACACCCTTTTGCACTTTATTTTAGTAAAAATAATGTTAATAAATAGAGCCCTTAGTGGTATTGATGTTTGGTTGATTGTTGATTTTGGTTGGGATTTGGTTTTATAGTCGATTTTGCCTCTAGTAAATCCCCAATTTGCAAATCAAACAGAAAATCACCTATAAATACATCAAAAACCCCAAATTGATCCTTAGTAAATATACCCCTCTGTATCTGAGGGCACTCTAGCAGTTAGCAACCGCTCGTGTTATTTATTAGTGGACGTCCAGAAGTGTCCACCAATCAGATAGCTGAAAGCGTGCAGAGACACATACCAGAAACCTGAGAGGGGAAAACACAGTGACAACGATGGGGACGAAAGGAGGAGGTAAGCAGGTTAGGAGCGGCCAGGGATGGGTTACTAAAGAGGAGCCAGGGTGAATGTTAGACGCAGGGGCGAATAAATGAGGAGGAGCTAGCAGGTGAGAAAGAAGGGAGAGGGAAGACTGAAGAGGAGCGGGCAGGTCAGGAGGAACAGGAGTGGATGGGACAGCAATAGAAAAAGACAGCAGCAGCACAGACTGTACTACACACCTCATAATAATTGGTTACCGACATTTCAGTGCTATCCACCCCTACATGAGTTTATGACACTGGCACTCAGCATTAGAGGACCTGCCCACACTTACAGAGCAGCACTGGATGGGTCAGACACTGATAACAGCGGAGAGGATGAGTGACTGCCTCCATTCCCGGGGTGTGCGTCACAGGGGCATTCATACATCATCACTGGTCAGGGGCATTTGTGGGTCTTGCACAGGTCAGGGGGTCTGGCACATGTATCATACACAGATCAGGGGATATTCATGCGTCATACATGGGTCAGGGAATAGTACAATGAACCCTCATATGTGATGGAGTTTTAGTTTAGCTGCAAGAACTAACCCGCCCCCATTTCTCTTCCAGATACTGGACACATGTCAGGCAGGAATTGGAGCACATGTAGTATACCTATGACACATAGGGGTCTATTTACTAAGCCTTGGATGGAGATAAACTGAAAGGAGATAAGGTACCAGCCAATCAGCTCCTATCTGTCATGTCACAGACTGTATTTGAAAAATGACAGTTAGGAGCTGATTGGCTGGCACATTATCTCCGTCAACTTTATCTCCATCCAAGGCTTAGTAAATAGACCTCATAAACTTTGTGTTTGTGTGTTATTTCCCAGTGTGAATCCAATGGCAGCAGTGATGATACACAATAATTATGCAAATAACTCACCAGCTTTAGATGTAGGAGAGCGCTGGTGAAGCTGCACTTGCAGCAGGATTTGTCCATTAGAACAGCCGTGCGCAAGCCTAGACCCGGGAGTGTAGATCACCGACTGAAGATATATATGCAGCAAATATCAGTGGTGGGCAGATCCGGGTATATACCCTTCTCCAGCAGCTGAACTCAATGCCAATGGTACAGGAGGTGTGCTGGTAACACTTGGGTCAGGAATCAGTGGCTGTGTTCAATGCTGCCATCAGTAATTGTAGGGCAGATAGCTTCATGTGGAAGGTGTCCGACTGCCATGTGCAAGGTGATAGGTTTGAGTCCAGGTATTTTGAAATGTTGTGTTACATAAAAGAGGATTTGCATAAATGTGCTTTTGGAGGTGGCCAGATGGAGGGGGAGTCGGCAAGGGAGGAAATAGGGGCGTCCCGGAGATGCCGAGGGTAAAGAAAAGAAAGCTACAAGTAAGAATGATTATAAACCAAAAAATTGATAGGCCCAAGCAGCGCCCCCTGCCCTGCGGTGCCCTGTGCCGTGGCACATGTCGTGCCACCCTAGTTATGGCCCTGCCTGTCACTTTTAAACTGAATTCATCCACTTATGCAGCACACTTCAACACCTTTCACGTCGTAGCACCATCTGTATGAGCCACAAAACTGTCCTTCACAATTTTTTGGTTCAATAAGTACACTTCACACAGTACAGTATAAAATCAAAATAACTAAATACACTTGGCAAAGGAGCAGCACTTAATTTTTGTTTTTTTATACAGTAGCCAATATCAACATCTATAATATCATCAAACTTGTAATCTATAAGCATTTATTTCTAATTTGACAACCAATGGATCAATTTTGCACTAGATATTTTTACTTTATTACATGTTTTACAAAGGTTTAAATGGATGAACACAAACATATTAGATATAGTAGTACATGGTGAACTGTTTTCGAGATGTAATTTTCTCGTACATCGTGGTTGAAAGCTCCATTGTTCCAGATGTCTGCTGCATTTGCTAACTTTAATCTTTCCACTTTAACTATAAATCTATGAAAACACATTTCTTTGTAGTTTGTTTCTTTGAAAAACAAAAGCATGTTGTTGTGACCAAATGTTGATTGCAATAGCCTCAAGACATGTTTTGCTGGAATCATCAGTTTGCAAGAAATATGAGCAAACATTGCACAAAATAAAATGAGTAAATGTAAAATAGTCACTAAAAAACTATCTGCAAAATAATTTATGTTCTATCTGTAAAAAGTGGTTTAAAAATGTAATCAAAATATATATTTCATAATTTATTTAGAAGACGTACTCATTTTTGGTGACCTCACACCTTACATTATGTACTGGGACACCTCTTCCTGAAGCCCCAATTACTGTGAAGGCTTGGGATTTTGCTTCTACGGGGGAACACACCGAAAGGGGTAAAGCTGCGATACTCCGAGAAGTGGTAGTTTGGTAGCATGCAATATAGTACACGGATAGGTTGGCACTGTTTGTACAGCGTATAGCATACAAAACAGTACACTGAGGGCCTGATTCAGAGCCGCTCGTTTGCTCTGAGCGATGTTCGCACAACTGCGCATGCGTATGGGTCGTAATGTGCATGCGCAAACCAGTCATTGCTGTCAGAAATCGTGCGCTCGCAAAACAGCGAGGGGCTGCTAATTTGATTAACAGAATGTACCGTTTGTGGGTGGTAACAGGGGAAGGTGCTTGAAAACGGGGGAGTGGAGATCCGAACGCAGGCGTGTCTAACAGTCAAAAGGGCGTTTAATTGGAGTGCATAATTAGTAAAGGAGCATCATCGATCACGTCACTTGGTTGTCTTTTAGCCTGAACTGCTCGCAGTGATAGCGGTAAGAAAAACCTACCACAAGCACTGCGAGCAGTTCAGATGCCTTTCGATGTACCCGATTAATCTAATAAATACCGGAGATGACGTGTGATGCGAACGGCAAAGGGGCGTCTTTACAAAATAGCGAGCACATTTTTCGTTCGCTCGCTCAGACATAGAGGCGTCAACAAACCGCAAAGAACGAGCGCTCAATTTAAATAGCCGACCCCTTTTTTGGAACGACCGTCCGCAAATAGCGTCCGGCTCTGAATCAGGCCCTGAGTTGTTTACACTGTGGGAACAGCGTGTAATGTGCAATGAGAGATACAACGAAGGCATGCAACGGATGTGTTGGCACTATGGGAGCATTGCCTAGCATGCAGTGAGAGGCACAGATGTATTGGCACTGTGGGAACAGAGCTTAGTATGCAAAGAGATACACCGAGTAGATGCAATAACCCTGGAGCTCAAAACCAGACAATGAGTGTTTCAGAGTACACACATGCACATAGATCATAAATGCAAACAGGTGAAATTGGCACAACCAAATACATTGGCATGGAGTCTAAGGGGTATATTTACTAAAGTGTGGGTTTATAGAAGTGGAGGCATTGCCCATAGCAACCAATCAGATTCTAGCGATTATTTTCTAGAAGTTGCTAAATAAATAATAAGTAGATTCTGATTGGTTGTTATGGGCAATATCTCAACTGCTCTGAACAAGCACTTTAGTAAATATACCTCTAAGACCTCCACCAGACTTCACCAAGAATCACTGCAAGAAGATATGGACTTTACTCAGTGAGGACCCAGGTTGCAGCCCAGTGTAGTTGGTTCCCACTGTGAAAGCAACAGAGTACTTAGCTGGTATGAGGATACACCACAGATGAAAATGCAGGTAGACTATACTGGAAAGCATAGTCCTGAAGCAGGAGAATCTATGGAAACACAAATGATACTCAGGAAATGGAGAAATGAACTGAGCAGGCTTTTATAGTGGTGAGCTGATAGGTGATTCCCAGCATTTATCAATGCTGGATGCTAGTGGTAACTCCTGAGATAGGTGTTATATGTCATTTATAGCTTAAAGCTGAGCCCAGCTGGGTTCTATTGATTCTGATTGCTAAGCCCAGCAATCAGTGACTTGCTGAGTGTTTGGAAGCAGGCCAGTCATGTCCATGACTGATGGTAGTGACAGTACCCCCTCAAAAGGATGGCCACTGGACACTTACAAATCCTCTTATGGGGGAATTTTCTTAGGAAGTTACTGATAGCCTGTGGAGCATGGACATCTGATGCCCCTACCCAGGTTTCTTCCTCCAGGCTGTATCCATTCCAGTTCATCAGAAATTGCAGGATGCCTCTATATCTGCGGACATTTAATACCTGCTTGAGTTCATGCTTCTCCTGTGATGTGTTTGTTGATGATGAGTGGTTTTAATAGCGAGATGTGGAAAACATTGGGGATCCACAGAGAATCTGGTAGTTTCAACTGAAACGCGACTGGGTTGATAACCTGGATGATTTAGAAGGGATCAATGTACTTCAGACCAAATTTCATAGAAGGTACATGAAGACGAATGTTCCTGGTTGACAACCAGACTTTGACTCAAACGTGAGCTGTTCCTTTCATTTTTTATGTGGCAGAGCATTTGGTCAGCAGTGATCTGACACTAGCCCAAATGTCATGGAACTACTGGTGTACAGATGTGTCCAAATACATCTTACTTCATTGTGCATTAAACAGCCCTTCTAGTTGTGCTATGCCACAGCCGCTGACACTGTAATGTAGTATTTTGCATGTAGATACACCCGCAGTTGGACACAGAATGTAGACATGATGCATATAATTTTAATAAGCAGAAGCTGCTTGTGTGTCCTATTTGCATTGTTTTGCAAATTAGGCACATTTGATGGTAGAAAGTTGCACAAAAATATGCTTGGTGCTACCAAGTTGCATGGCGCTCATGCATTATATTTAATGCAACTTGTAGTGCATGGAGGTAAGATGTGTGTGGACACATATGTACCTTGTCCACTGTTGATACTCCCAATATCAAGATGACAGGAGGTTTGGGAAGTTGGGGGTGGTACCGATGGAGAACAAAGAATGGTGTGGATCCTGTACTTGAGCAGTATTGCATGTTGTGGGCAAATTCTGCCCAAGGGAGAGAATCTGCCCAGTCCTACTGGTTGCCTCAGATGTACATTTGCAGGAAGTTCTTAAGGTCCTGGTTCACCCTCACAGTCTGACCATTAAAGTGAGGGTTATATGCTGATGAAAAGTTCAGTTCTATGCCCACCTGTTTGCAGAATGCCTGCCATAACCAGGATTTGAACTAGGTACCATTATATAATGTGATGTCCTTGGGAAACCATGGAGTTTGAATAAAGATTTGTGACAACTCCGCGACTGAGGGTATGTCCTTGTGGGGTACAAAGTGGGCCATCATGGTAAACCAATTCACTACAACCCAGATGATGTTACACCAGTTAGATGTTGGCAGCTTTGTGATAAAATCCATGGAGATGCTGGTCCAGGGTTCTCTTGGAATGTGACCCTTGGGGCTTCATCCTTGGGATCTTGTGTTGGGCACACTTGCTACTAGATGGAGACATATTCCTGCACATCTTTTGATAGAGTTGGCCACCACTAAGATCTGGAAAGGAAGTGGGTAATTTTTCAGGTAATGGGATGTCCTGAAAATTGTGATGTGTGGGCGCAGCAGAGTAATTTTGGTCTCAGTCCTTCTGGCCTAAATGATCTGCCGGGGAGATCGCCTACTGAAATAGTATCTGTAACTGCTAGTATATTAGCTGGGTCCAGGTGTGTTTTGGGATTCACCTTCTCTTCTCTGTCCATGTTGTCAAATGAGCGGGATAGAACATCTGCTTGATAGTGAGTTGGATCCTTGAAAAGAACAGTGATGGGGTGAGCTTTTCTTGGAACCAGGTCAATCCCACAAGTGCACTCCTGGTGGGGTGGCATCTGCTCTGCTCTCTGCTTATCAAAGATGTCAGATAATTCTGTCTTGTCCTTGTTCCGGCTGTTGCAGGCAGCTGGAAATCCTGTCTTGCCTGTGTACAGCTCATAGCTTGCCATTCCTGCCTGTCTGTGTGCAGATCTCAGGTGCTCACTAGCCTGTGATTAGGAAAAGCTCTCTGCAGGAAATGGCTCTGATTGGATCCTGCATCTCTTAAATTACAGCCATCACTGCACTCAGTACCAGCTATACTGTCTGACTTCCAGAGTATGTGGTTGTGATCTCAGGGCCTGATTCAGAGCCGGACTCTATTTGCGCTCGCTCGTTCAGAAAAAGGGGCCGGATATTTAAATAGAGCGCTCGCTCTTTGCGGTCTGTTGATGCCTCTATATCTGAACGAGCAAACGAAACATGCGGTCGCTATTTTTAAAGAAAACGCCCCGTGACCGCTCGCATCATACGTCATCTCCGCTATTTATTAGATTAATCGAGTACATCGAAAGGCGTATGAACTGCTCGCAGTGCTTGTGGTAGCATTTTCCTACCACAATCATGCGAGCAGTTCAGGCTAAAAGACAACCAAGTGACGTGGTCGATGACGCTGCTTTGTTAATTATGCACACCCTTAAAACGCCCGTTTTGACCATTTGGCACGCCTGCGTTCGGATCTCCACTACCCGTTTTCAAGCACCTTCCCCTGTTACCACCCACAAACGCCTCATTCTGTCACTCAAATTAGCAGGCTTTCGCTATTTTGCGAGCACACGATTTCCGACTGCAATGATTGGTTCGCGCATGCGTATTACAACCCATACGCATGCGCAGTTGTGCGAACATCGCTCGGAGTGAACGAGCGGCCACATACGAGCGGCTCTGAATCAGACCCTCAGTTCCTGAGTTATAGCCGGTCTAGCTAGTTCTGCTGTTCCAGTACCCAGTGCCTGTCTGTCTGATCTGGACCTGCCTATGTGTTATCCAGCCTGTATTCCTGCTGCATCTGAATGCACCTGTCTGTCATCTGGTTCCTGCATCTTAGCCTGCTAGGCCGCATCACAGCCTGCATATCCATTGACTGTCAAGCTATGTCTCTTTATGTCCACCAGAGTCTAGTTTGCAGTGTTCTCATCCATGCTGCTTCCAGTCTATGTTCCTGCCATGTCTAAATTCACCTGTTTACCGTCTTAATCCAGTCGCATCTCGGCCGCAAGGTCACATCACCTAGTTCCAGTTATGCCACGGCTCTCAAGGCCGCTCCATCCTGTCTCAGTCACATCACCTTATTCCAGTCATGCCACGGCCCTCGAGGCTGCTCTGTCCTGTCTCAGTCACATCACCTTGTTTCAATCACGCCACAGTCCTCAAGGCCGCTCTGTCATGTCTCAGTTGCATCACCTAGTTCCAGTCACGCCACGGCCCTCAAGGCCACACCATCCTGTTCCAGTTGCATAACAGCCCTCAAGGACACTCCATCCTGTCTCAAGTCACAGTCAGCCCTCGAGGCTGCACCGTCTAGTTCTTGTCTCACCACTGCCCTCAAAGTCGCTCCGTCCAGTCTCAAGTCACACCACGGCCCTCAAGGATACACTGTTCAGTTCTAGTCGCATATTGGTTCTCAGAGCCATTCTGTGTGTTCAAGTCTCATCTCTGGCCACCAGGCCATATCATAGTCTGCAACCATCTCAGCTCATTAGCCGTAACTCAGCCTGCTTAGCCACATCTTGAACTGTGTCTGTACTCTTGCAGTATTCTTGCCACATCATTTATGCCTGATAAAGATCAGAGGTGTCACCGGGTCTGCTGACACCCGGTGCACAGTCCACATCTCTGCGTGGCGAACCCGCCGTGTGCCTGAAAAGGGAGTGTGTGCTAAAATAAAGGGGCTTTGTCTTGTGGAATCCCCGAGCGCATCACTCCGGGGGCATGTCCAGCATCCTTGGAGATGCTGGGCTGCCCCAGAAGGCTGCCTGCACTGCCAGCTGCTCTTCTGTGATAGGAGCCGAGTGCTGCAGGAAAATGTCACACTGCAGCACCCAGCTCCTGTCACTGAGAAGGAGTCAGCATTTTGGTGTTACCCCCTTCGAGGGTGACACCTGGTGCGGCCCGCACCCCCATAGTGATGCCACTGATAAATATTACAAACATGACTAAATACTGTACCTGATTAACAGCAGGGTCCATGTTGCTGGATTAGGAATATTAGAAAAAACAAAAGTGAGGATGATAAAAGGGGATATGAGGTGGAAAAAACAGACATTGAAGTTACCATAGGACATTGCAAAAAAAAATAATAAACAGAGACCTGTTTGGTCTTTAAAAACCGCAAATGACATTAATATATGTAATAGACATGAAAAGGCACCAATTCAAATGAAGGAAAAAACAATTCAGGAATACAGCAGTCGCTAGGGAGAAAAACGAATAAACCTAGTCCCACAGTGAACTTACAGTGACAAGGACATAGCAAAAAAATAATAATAGATAAATAAATACAGAAAATACAGGCTGGGGAGGTCACACAAGAGACATGTATTTTTAATCTCAGTACTATTTTGGTTTTTAAATTGCAACTTAAACAAACCTAAACATGCCCCTAAGCAAATACATTACAAGAATATAATACAAGCTTACATTAAAAATAATTGTTTTGACTAACAAAATGTCTAAAAACAAAAATGCTAACATCCAGCTTTTGTGACAGCGAGAATGCTCATACAAGTGTTCTCAACAGCCATATACATTGCAGCTTTGATTCCATTTAGGCTGCATTGAGTGCACCTGAGCTACTGAACAACCAATCTACCTGTAAAGGCCCCCATACATCAGAGATTGATTACAGCAATCGTGCAATTTGCAATCGATTGTGTATAAAAATCTTTCCCTTTTTCAATCGATTGCAGATTGCAGAATTGCCACAATCGATTGAAAAAGGGAAAGATTTTTATACACAATCGATTGCAAATTGCACAATTGCTGCAATCAATCTCTGATGTATGGGGGCCTTAAGACATGCAGATGTCATGTGCAGGCCCTCACCATCGTCAGTCTGAATTTACAGCTACCCAGTAGCAGGTGCAGTATGTACACCTGTCTCTGGCCATTTCCATGCGCATTTACAACTCTGTAAATCTTGGATCTGGATCTCCACACTTCTATGGCCTCATCACTATGGAGAAATGCCCACTAGCAGGTCAGACCTGACCATTCGCTTGGAAATCCTGTACATTCATTTTCTGTGCTACGTGAAATCATTCATAACTGTGTTTATGAGTGTATGCAGCTCTCAACGCACACGCAGAATACTAAAAATCAGCAGAAATGGCCACATTCTGACTCAGAATCAAGCCCATTGTCATTTTCACAGATTATCATGGAAATCCATGTATATTTTTGAAATGGTCTTTTTAGGAACTTGAGAGTAAAAATTAGGTTAGGAGCAACCTATATAAGTTTTAGTATTACAGTGAATTGACTCCACAGACTTTATTTAATCAGTTAGTTTATGATTAGAACCATGCAAATGTTTTATCCCATAAAAAAACAGTATGTAATGTCCAAACATACAATAAACCGTACATGTATAATTTTAAATTTGAAACAAATACTTTATTTAAAAATAATATTATAATAAGGACATTTATTTGTTAATGAATACTACTACATAAACATATAGAAAACAATGTTGCAAAAAGAGATTGTCACGGCTACAGACTCTGGAGACTCCTAAGTAGAAACAGGCTTAAAAGGTGGTACAAAGTGAGGGGGTTTAAGGAATGACCTTCTCATGAAATAGCACCGGCATGCAATGTTAAAAGTAAACAAGATTTATTCAAAGACAAGACTGTGCTGAAAAGTTCTAGATACTTAAGCATGAAGTCTCTATAAGGCAAAGTTCAGATTATCATAACAAGCAGGTGTCAGGATAGTCACGCAAGAACTAAAGTTCATATAACACAAAGTTCATATCATACCAACTAACAGGTGCGGAGTTGAACTCATTGAGGTGACGAAGATCCGGTATGGGGCTGACAAGACGTGATAAAGATCTGGTATGTGGTGCGGGGTTGAGTCCCGAGACGTAACTGAAAATCTGGTATGGAGCAGTGCGGGGTTGTGCCCCGGGACGTGACTGAAATCCGGTATGGAGTTGAGCCCCAAGGTGCAAAGGAGATCCGGTATGAGGAGGTGCTGTGGTTGAGCCCCAAAACGTGATGGAGGTCTGGTGTGGAAAGGTGCAGGGTTGAGCCCTGAAGTGCAGTGAAGATCCGGTATGGGATTGAGCAACAAGACGTGACGGAGGTCCGGTGTGAAGAGGTGCAGGGTTGAGCCCTGAGTTGAGGCAGAGGTCCGGAGTGAAGAGGTGCAGGGTTGAGCCCTGAGATGAAGCAGCGGTCCAGAGTGAAGAGGCTTTTATGATGCAGTTGACAACTGTTAGTTGAAGGTAAACATGAAGAGACCATGAAATGGCAGCAAAGCTAGGGTAGTAGTACAGCGGAGACTACAAGCAAAGTTAGGTTTAGTATTGCAGCAGAGAGTTCAGTAGCAGCGCTGGGATCTGTAGTGCCATGAAGTATTTGTAGCAGAACCGGGCAAAGAGAGTCCACAGCATATATCAAGTACAGCGAGGATCTGGCAGGAGTCCAAAGAAGAACATGAAGTTAACGTTGCACAGACAACAATTCTCAGTTAGTACCAGACTTTTATACCAGATGCATGAAATCCATTGGAAGTGTTAAAGCATGTGACCCAGACATAACCAGGTTAAGAAAACCAAGTAATCACAGACCCCACCAAGCAGGCGACGCCCAAGGAATAGAGGATCACTTTAACTCTCTGTATACTCCATACGATACATGCCAACAGCCTGGAAGGATACTCCAGCAACCACAACGGACACTTGGCAAGTGTAGTTTATCTTTAAACAGAGATACAGTTCGGGTTCTGACAGTACCCCCCCCTTTTTGGGTGGTTTCCTCATGAAGAACTCCAATCCTCAACATTAACAACTTAGTTTGATGTGTCACACTTCCATTAGTAATCTTAGTCCCATTCACTGCAGAGAGGAATAGAGAATGAGGCATCTGTAGTGCCGTCAAGTATTTGTTGCAGAACCGGGCAAAGAGAGTCCACAGCATATATCAAGTACAGCGAGGATCTGGCAGGAGTCCAAGGAAGAACATGAAGTTAACGTTGCACAGACAACAGTGCTCAGTTAGTACCAGACTTTTATACCAGATGCATGAAATCCATTGGAAGTGTTAAAGCATGTGACCCAGACAGAACCAGGTTAAGAAAACCAAGTAATCACAGACCCCAGCAAGCAGACGATGCCCAAGGAATAGAGGATCACTTTAACTCTCTGTATACTCCATACGATACACGCCAGCAGCCTGGAAGGATACTCCAGCAACCACAACGGAAACTTGGCAAGTGTAGTTTATCTTTAAACACTGATACAGTTCGGGTTCTGACAGAGATATTGAGTACTTGAAAAAGTTGCAGAGAGAACAAAGCTTCTCAATTTGGGGCTTAGGGCCTGATTTAGCAAGGACCACAACTGCTAATACGCACGCAATCGGTAGCTTGTTGTGTACTGAGCATGTGTATGCATCGCAGTGCACGTGCGCGAACCAGCCACTGCAATCAGGACTGCAGAGACCGTGCAGACCCATCACAGAGTGATTGACAGGAAGTGCCGTTTGTGGGGCGTGATGGGGGGGTGGTCGGCAAAAGGCACTTGTGCCGGTGCGTTTGAACGCCGTTGCAGGGGTGTGCATAAATTATCCACTGCGATGCCTTACGCAGCCTGAGGACTCATAGCGTGTGTGGAAGTTAGTAATTTCTGAGTAAGGTCAGAGCTTGTGCAAGTGTGTGTGAGACTGCGATGGTATTCGATTGTACTGATGGTTTCGCAGTCTTGCTAAACATTACGGATGTGTGTAGGGTAAAGTGAGTGTCCTTATGTTGTGCTGCGGTGGCATTGCGATCGCAATGTATTAGCATACTATTGCAGTTGAACTGCGTCCGTAATCGCTATTGCGATCAGTAGTGAATCTGGCTCATAGTCTCTGTAAAATGTGTGCTTGGTTGTTGGATTGGGTACAAATCTGGCGCAAAGTTTCCAAGTGCCCTAAGTTAAGCTTCACCCTATGTCCACTGCTCCCTCCAATTCCCTCTTCCCAGCCATATACATAAAACTACAACCATAAACTTTTATTATTTGTGTGGACACTGCAGACAGTGGAACCCACCAGGGATTTCCCTGACACCCTGGATGGCCAGTCTGAGACTGATTACTTGGCTTTTGCTTTTGTTTCACTGACCATAGTTTAAGGCAGGGGTGGGGAACCTTTTTTCGTCTGAGGGCCATTTTGATGTATATAACATTATTTGCGGGCCCAGGGCAGGATGTCACACGGGGGCGAGACCACAATCGCCGGTGATTACAGCAATGCCCGGAGCATTCTGAGGATGCTCTGGTGAGCTGTGAGGGCAGCGGTGTGACAGTCTGAAGCATCCTAAGGATGCTCCCGATGGCACTGCTGCATAGATTCTGGCTGCAGCGTGCCCTTCTAGGCACCCTGCTAACCAAATGAGGCTAGCAGAAAAAAGCTCAGAGGGCCACACCAAATGATTCCGGGGGCCATATATGCCCCCCGGGCATGAGGTTCCCTTTCCTTGGTTTAAGGGCAGCTAGAAGTGTGTAGTTTGCAGGAGGGGTAAAGTTTAGAAAGTACAGAGGGGGAAAGTGACCTTAAAGAGAGGTCAGAAATGCAGGGTAAGGCTAGTAATGTATTTAGGAGCAGTGCCACATTTATTAAAAATAAAAGACTGGAAAAATCAAAGCTACTAAAATACGCAGGACAACTCCATTTGTTTGTCATTTCTTTCAAATGAAAAACACTCCAATTATATCTTAATGTAAATACATTATACAGATACTGACAGCTCAAGCATGTTATCCGATTATTTGCAGGTCTTTCACAATACAAAGTACTGTAAAAGCAGTTTAGACAGCATATACCTAAACAGCACCTCATATGAAATACTGTATAATTATCTGACAAAACAAAGCATGATTTATGAAGGAAACAATGTCTCTCAAGTACAGTTTTGTTCTACCGATATCTTTTATTAGATTCTCAAATCAACTTGTGCTTTAATCAAGAAAATTGTATACAGTAAGTAATTGTATACAGTTTATACAATGGTTGTATAAACATCTCACCATGTACCCCCTTCATAAATATATGTTTTATATATTGTTTTGTTGACATTGATATTTTAGAAGTTAGTACTTTGTTAAAATGTCAAGCTATCACGTTTTTTTCTGCAACCGCATTTCAACCACCCTAAGCTAGTCCATGCTAATAATGAATGTTGAGGGCTATACATTATATGTACAGATCTTACTAGACTATAGGAAAGTAATGTATTGCAATATTTATTCTAAGAAAAATCTCAATCTGCTTTGACATGAGCCAGTAATTTACACTGCTGTGAAATCATGCCCATCTACAAACAATAACAGGTTAATAGATAACATGAGAATAATTTGAAAATTATGAAATTCAATATATCTTTGTAAATATTTTCCAGAAAGAGCAAATTGTTAACTTTATGTAAGACAGTATTGTTAGTATTTACGCGTCTGGTTCAATGCCGAGATCAAGAGAAAGACAATGAACAGTATTTGTGGAAAACGTGCTAAATACAAAATGTCAGAAGGCATGATATTTCATTTTCATTTGCCAAGGACAAATTGGTGTGCTGATCCATTTCCTTCTGAATTGTGCACCCTAATTCACTGTATTGGAATAAATGTAATTATTTGTGTCCTATTGCACGGCAGATCTGAAGATGCGATGTGCAACCTACGGGGGCACGCATCGCATCGTGCTCGTGAGTGGGGCCTCACGATTTGGGCATTTTTTACCCGATCTGTCATTCCAATCTTTCGTAATCGGTCAGATCGGGAAAAAAATCGCTATGTGTGTGGGCACCCTTACAGTGCAGTGTTATAAATCTTAAACTAACTTGTGTCACCAACATTTGTCATCTTCAGTGGACTCTGAGATTGTTTTTGCCAGGGCATTACATTTTTAAACATTTGTAACCTTTTCTGGTGGTTGGTAAAAATAATTATGTCATAGACATGTGGCATGAATTAGCCCATATCATATAATGGTATAGTTACCTTATTGCAGGTGTCTGGTTTAATATATGCAAATAAATGCATGTGTATTAATTGCAAAGTACAATGGGTTGTTGAATTATAGAAAAGGAGGGCACAAGCGTATCTACAGATGGCACTATAGGGCTAGACCAATTATTTTTAGAATCCAGTATGGTATGGTCTATCAGTTTGTGATATTGTACATACTACATTGTTAATGTGTGCATGCACATCTATAATGCATGTTTGCATGTCATCATATAACTATTTTGTTGATAGTGAACAATTATAAGATCAGTATATTGCTCATGTGAAGAATAGGTATTTTAGAATGTGACTATAAGCTTTAAAGCTAAATAAATGTAATAAAATAAGTAAAAATGTAAATTCCATATAAATGGTAGTAAAAATTAAAATACAATAATGATAATAATATTAATAATAATAATAATAATAATAATAATAATAATAATTATCTGAAAAAATAATTATAATAAAAATAATAGCATAAATGGATAATAATATGAACATTTTATATGCATTATTGCTATCATTATTTTTTGGCATCTTACCACACACAACATTAATAAAAAGATATCTAGCATGGGGATTACCTTTTCTTTCCCCAAATGAAAAAGAATGTTATCACAATTAAGCATGGATCAAATATATGTTTGACCCTACCCACGAGTTGGTGAATAACCAAGTGCTTTTAATACTCATTTGATTCCCACTTCAGAAATACGTGGGACTCTAATTAACAGTGCTTTTTTCCCTTTTAGCAGCTGTCTTTTTCTTATGTATCTGCTTAGCTTATGTATGTACTACTCCCATATGTTCCCTGAGGAGACAAGTAGGTTCTAAGAGGACTAGAGTAGTATATTGAAATTGAACGCCTAAGCAGGATCAGATTCAGCCGCACAAAAAGGTATCAAAATGGAAGCAGAATCTAAAGCTAGGTAAACACTATAAGATTGTCTGTCCAATCTGGCTGGAAACCAATTCATCGTTCGGACAAATTGAACAACCATTTTTGGCTGTTTTCCAGTGTTTGGAACAAATGGTCGATTGTCATTTGCTCCCATACATTACCAGATTTTCATTCCAACCAGCCAGATTGGACAGATAATCTTATAGTGTGTACCTATTTTAAGACATGGTTTCCATCCAAGGTCAAGGGAGATAATAACAAATAAGTAAAGTATGTTCAAAACAGAGGTCAAAAGCAGGTGCATCCAGAAATATTTGAGCATGAATTAAGTGCCAAACTTGTACTTTATAAGGAAGAAGGTGTCAAAATAATAAAATATAATGACCTATGCATCAATGGAATTAAATGGTGTAAACACATAATGTATGATGTGACGATGTATAAACTATGGATAAATCACATTTCTAAACTTGAAATAACTTGTTACAGAACTTGTAAATTATTTTTATTTAAATTGATTGCCTGTAGTGTTACTGTATCTTCTACTGTAATTATGATTAGTATGATCAGAGTACTGAATAAAGTGTGACAACATCAGTTAGAGTCTACTGTGATAAGATCACTGGTAAAGTGGTCTGTGGCAGGTACATTTGTCCCAGATTCCTGTCCTATGTGTTCTAAAAAACCCAGGAGAAGTCTGTGTTGTGAGCAGGCTAGAATGTTGGCTTTTGGAAAACCCGGTTTGGGACCTGGTGGTTGTGGGTGTGAGGAGAGGGTGGGCTCCACCCACGGCCACTCCAGGTTTTGGGCCTTTCAGCCTGGTAACAGGCTAATTAGGGCTTCCAGCTGAGAGTGGCCAAGATATGCTTGGTTTGTTTGGGCCTGAGTGTCTCACCTGGGAAAGCAGGCAGGGGGTTTGCTCAGAGACACTTGGAATCCTAGCAGTGAGTACTGTCCTGTGTTTTGTGGCTGGTGAGGGTATTAGGTCCTGCCAGGTTCTTGTAGTGAAGGAAATCACTTGTAAAGTTAGAACCCAGACAGGGCTAGGATTTATGTTTATGTTTTCTTTACGTCATTTCTGATATTGTACAATAAAGACTGGCGCCGACCAGCTTGTACTCGCATCCAGACTGGTGTGCTGTTTCCCGGCTGCTGTGTGTGTAAGGAAGGAGTCCATCTACCCCAGGAGAGGGACCCCTAACCCGTCTGAACGTCACACTACTTACTTCTGGTAGAAGCTAAAAGAAATGGTTGAGCTCTTTACAGTAAAAACCCAAGTAGCAATCAGAAGTTTCCAAATACAGAGGGACAACAGCTTTTGTTCACAGTATTTCCGCAAACGATTCCATCTTTATTCTCACCATCTGCCCAATTTGTTTACCTGAATGGAAAGAAATCCTGCACTAAGAAATATAGTTCAAAGTGGTGTTCAAGGGAATCTACAAATATTATCCACAAATAGGGTAAAACTTAACATATAGATGTATTTTGCAGGTGCTACCTACTGATTCAAATGTATATGCACTAAACTTAAAAGAGAAAAGGAATCAGTTTACACATGGGTATACTTAATCCCTTCTTTATCTAAATTCTGTTAAAACAAAATTTTGCTCAGTATGTTTTTAAAACACAGGTATTATAACAAGGAATCTACTTATAGTGCATTCTTTTATTGCTCATTTATTCAAAACTTTAATTTATGTTTGTATACTGTAAGCCCTATGTCTAGCCTCCAGTGATCTTCAGAGCATACCATGAAAATAATGCACTAAGGGGTCTATGTACTAAGCCTTGGAGAGAGATAAAGTTGGTGGCAATAAAGTGCCAACCAATCATCTCCTGGCTGTCATTTTACAAACACAGCCTGTAAAGTGAATGTTAGGAGCTGATTGGTTTCCATCGTCGGGATTCTGACCGCCAACATTATCAGCGACAGATTGCGTACCCAACCCTATCAGCTGTATTAGGTAGATGTTCAACTCCCTAGGTATGACAAAGTGGGAACATCAAACAATTAAAAATAATAAAGATTGTTTTAAGAACTAAAACATGATGTACAGTATTAAGGAGACAACATACAAAATGTATTATCGCTGGTATTATACTCCCGAGACACTTAACAAAATGTTCCCATCCTCCTAGGTTGGGGTTGTGGCTGCAGGGGTGCTATGATCCATATATGGTGGACTAGTCCAAATATTGTCCCTTTCTGGGACCTGGTTCATGGCTATTTAAATTCCCTCCTGGAGGTTCTGATACCGAAAGACCCATGGATATTTCTGTTGTGTTACCCTCCCCCAGGCCTTGGCGAATTTTCCAGAAAATTAGCTGCACACATTTTGGCAGCAGCAAAATTCTTGATTGCTTTAAACTGGAAAAATTCTTCTGCCCCTCCCTTCTCTGCTCTTAAGTCCCATATTTGGCATGTTTTGGCCATGGAGGAGATAACTTATTACCTCCATGACCGAAGACATGGTTTTACCCAAGTTTGTGCTACCTAGTTGCTTGCTGAACGTAGACCCACGTTCCCTTTCTCTTGAGTGTTGACTTCAAGGGTGGACCCATGGGCAGCAATTAAAACGTTCTTCTTACTTCTTCACGTTTCTGTTTCCACCATTTTATGCTTCTGAAACCTTCCATTTTTGGATGCTTTTTGTGTATTTGTGTTTATTAAACTGTATTTGTGGTCCCCACCCCCACTTCTCTTGCCCTAACTTCTCTCTACTCCCCATCCTTTACATCCCACTTCTCTTGCCCTAACTTCTCTCTCCTTTCCATCCCTTACATCCCACTTCTCTTGCCCTAACTTCTCTCTACTCCCCATCCTTTACATCCCACTTCTCTTGCCCTAACCTCTCTCTACTTCCCATCCCTTACATCCCACTTCTCTTGCCCTAACTTCTCTCTATTCCCCATCCCTTACATCCCACTTCTCTTCCCCTAACTTCTCTCTACTTCCCATGCCTTACATCCCACTTCTCTTGCCCTAACTTCTCTCTACTCCCCATCCTTTACATCCCACTTCTCTTGCCCTAACTTCTCTCTACTCCCCATCCCTTACATCCCACTTCTCTTGCCCTAACTTCTCTCTACTCCCCATCCCTTGCATCCCACTTCTCTTGCCCTAACTTCTCTCTACTCCCCATCCATTTCCTTAGTCACCTGACTTATATTTTTGTTATTGTAATTTTTATTTTGTTTATTAATGTATTTAAAATTTGGTCTGTATTTGGCTTTTGTTGCCCCGTGTTTTTGTGTTTATTTTAATTATGTCTGACCACTCAAAATAAAGAATTATAAAAATAACACATGCTGTATTGTATCATATACAAAAATCACATGTATTTCACTGTCATAAGTGAAATCATTCAAGGACTCATAAAAAATAGGCAACATTCAAAGAGGGGCAGGATAAGCGTATAATCTACAATAAAAAGCAAGGCTTTGGTTGGAACTGAAGAATGGACTGCTGCTCAGAATTCTGCAAGTGAACATCCCCTCAAGCACATATTAATGTACAGTATGTTTACATTTTATAAAAGGGGGCAATAGATTTAAGGGAGTATTGTTGGGCTCAGAGTTGTAAGTACTGTAACGTGATATTATACTAAAATATATGATTATGAATATTTTCCTTAATCCAGCCATATGTTGCTGTGCTGTTTATTTTGCTCACAATTAAATATTTACTCTAATAAAATGAAACAAAGAAACAAATACATTACACAGTGTGGTGGCTCTTTCCACCTCTCATTCCCCTGTGTTTGTAATCAGAGGAGCTTTGTGTAATGTGTGACCTCCCACAGGTTTTTGCAATATGTTACAAACCATTAAAACCATATTTGCTTACTAAGTAAAGAATGGACTATGGAGCTAATGAAGAGTAATACTCATTTCGTACTGTAACGATAACAAAATCAATTACATATTTTTTTATTAGATAATTTAAAATACTTTTATTATGGAATATTCTAGAATGCTTCTTCTGCCTTTTTTGTATGTAACCTAAACTGGCTTTATTTTTGTTTTTGCTGGCAATGTGTCAGAAAGCCACAGCCCATTCAAATATTCAAGGGTTAAGTGGAAAACGGTCTGTCTTTCATAATGTTACAATACAGTGCTTAGTTGGTACTAGGTAGCATAATAATATAGAATTCCTTAGGTAAAACCACTGTTGGGATTTTATTCTACTGTAAATTAAGAGACATCAAGTGACTATTCTACAGTCTAGGAGGCAAAATGTCCATACTCAGACACTGTGGCAGTACTGTATATGCACATTATGAACTACTGCTCTATTTTATTTATACTCTAACACATTTCAATTGCAATTCAATTGTTTAGCTAGGCCTTACTTATTTGGCAGTTAATCATGATGAAAGCATATTAAGGTTTTAGTTAAGGGATACATAAAGTATAATCATCACTATAGTTCATGATATATGATGCAAATTAGAAAACGATATTGTTATTTAACAGCTGCTAAGTGCTGGTGATTAAAGGCAATGAAGTGGCAGAGCTCAGCAGATATTCAGCTTTGAGCTTCCCGGCCTCATTATGCAGGAGAGCGCATATTGAGGAAAGTGGATTCATTTAGAAAGGTAAAAGTTGTTACATGATCAAATACCTTCTAAAGATTGAAGATAACTTTAAGTGAAGACTTGCATTTTTGTGTGCTGTTATTACCCTGAGGAATACTGTATGACACAACTGATGCTGATAAATAAAAGGATTCAGTTGTACACAGAACATAAGAACATTGACAATGTATAAAATAACATGAGCATTTTCTGCCTTAAAAACATGCTTATTTTGCAGTACTCATGGGAGCAATTGTATATTATAGTTTCCAAAAATTGATTTAAAATATTCCCTGGATTTCTGCATAAAGGGATGTAGTCAGGATGCCGGAAGACAGGATGGCGGCCGACGATATCTCAACACCGTAATCCAGAACAGGACGAAGATCCCGACGCTGGCATCCTGAAGAGGATGAAGATACTGGAGTCGGCATCTCAACCGCCGGCATCCTGAAGGTAAGTATCCGGCTAGTGTTAGCCCGGGGATGGGGGATTAGGTTTAGGCACCCCCAGGGGAAGATTAGGGTTAGGCACCCCCCAGGAGTTTTAGGGTAAAGCTTCGGGGAGGGGGTTAGGTTTAGGTACCCCCATTGGGAGGTAAGGGTTAGGCACCATCCCAGAAGGGTTAAGTTTGGGGTGCGAGAAGAGGGGGTTAGGGTTAGGCACCACCGGGGGGAGGTTAGGACTAGGCACCCCCTAGGGTGGTTAGGGTTAGGCACCACCAAGGAAAGCTAGGGTTAGGGGGGGAGAGGGGGAGGGTTAGGGTACGTACCAGCCGTAGTCGGGATTTTCAACAGTCGGGCTTCCGGTATCGGTATTTGAACCGGTGGCTATTCAGCCGCCAGAATATCATACCCAACACCTGCATAAGGTATGATATCACAGTGCCATCATTTTCAGGAAAAGGCAGTGAGCAGGAAGTGATGAAATCGCACACATTTACCATCAGCCATTAGATCAGCAGAAACTATTACCAAGAAGCATACGTAACATGTTTTATCATTATTATTATTATTAATAATTAAATTTTTTGTCATTTAGGCCTCCTTAGTTGACCTAAACGGTATATGAACTAAAGTACTTTATTCTCATAACCCCTTACCTGTATAGAGCAAAAAAAAAAAAAGTGTAATTGGTTTGTGATACCATGGTTTCACATCATAGATATAGCCTGGAACATTTTCTGAATTCTAGGGGGTATATTTACTAATGTGTGGGTCCATACCAACCAATCAGATTCTAGCTATTATCTCCTGGAAGGTGCTACATAAATGATATTTAGAATCTGATTGGCTACTATGGGCAACAACTCCACTTCTAAAAATCTGCATTTACTATAGTAAATATACACCTAGGTGAGATGAGAAGGTGGTAGGCTGTACTAGAGCACATACTGATGGAGCCAGATTCATTTACAGAAATAGTACTATTGCGTACAAGGTGCAAAGTGCATTGATCCTCTGTTTTTACTTAACTACACTCTGCTACCACTGAAGCAGAATGGAGAGTGGGGTTGTTGAAACTAGGGGCAAAATTTTTCTAAGTGGTGGGTTTGGTGTAATTTAGATTCTGCCAGAAAACCACCGTCAATTGACAGCTTTTTTTATGTCAACTTGATAGCATTTACTAAGCAATGATTTTGTTGTGTAAACTGAAGCAGCTGTTACCCAGCGGTTTCTAAATGACAAACTGCAATGGTATTTTCTATTTGGCAGTGGTTTCTATTGAAACCACTGCAGAATAGAAGCTAATCAACAGACAAGCACTGCACAGATCACTGCACAGATCTGTGCAGGCTTCGGTATGTGTGAAATTATAGAAATTTTTCAAATTGATCCCTCCAAATCAATAGCCAGCCCTGGACCTCTGAGCTATTAAATATAATGAAGCCTGCACAGATCATATAGAAGCTAAACAACAGACAAGCACTGTAAGGATCATTATGATCTGTGCAAGCATCATTATGTGTAAAAGTATAGAAATAGTTAAAATTGGAAAAAAAACATCACAGTGATCTATGAAGTGCTTCACCCAAGCTCATCTACCACAGGCAGGTCTATTGTTTGGGTAGATTTGCCATTGGATTTACTCGGATTTGAAATCTGCCACTTCATAAATCTGGGGTTTATATTCTATTCTATTCTTTCTTTGGTCTAAAACATTGATGGTGCTTTGATATTCAATTCTGTTCTATTCTATTTTAAAGTTTGCTATCTTGGCGGTTTTGTAGTGGATTTGGCCTTAGTAAACCACTGCAAAATAAATGTTCTCCAGCTGTACTGTAAAACAATCGTACATTGTGAAGGACAAATTTACAGAATGCAGATATAAGCAATGTGGGACTATATCCTGAAAAGTGTTCTTTACTGGTGGGACATTTAATTTCTTGGGAAGTTTATAAGTGAATATAAGACACTTTTTTGTTGGCTCTTTCATTTTAGTTTAATGATAACCTGAATATTTTGTGAAGAAGAATTGTGGACTGACAAGAAATAGGTATTATTATAGGGTTCTACAATGTGTAAATATTTCACAATTAGAGCACTTCAGAGCATATGTACATTACACAATTACTGACCATAGCTTTAGTATATAGCAGAGGTTCCCAAACTCAATCCTCAAGGCACCCTAAAAGTCCAGGTTTGCAGAATATCCATACTTAAGCACAGATGACTTAATTAGTACATCAGTCAGTTTGATTATACCATCTATACCCTAGTATATAGCATAAGTACTAAACATTATTATAACATAAAAGGCTGGAAAGGACAGATAACAGTGGTATGGGTAAATCATCTCCTTGAAGCTTGCAAAAAAAATGCAGTGAAGTGTCATGGGTAGGAATTGATTTAGTACTAAATGATGCTGTATCCAACAAATGGGCAAGAAACAGTGTCACAGTTGTTGAAGGGTAGAAAGAAACAAAGTAACAGAGCACTTGTGACATGAATTGTGCTATTGAGGAACAAGAGGGAGGAGGACCCTGCCTGTGAAAACTTACATACAAAGGACAAGGGGTGAACAGTTTGAGAATGAACTGGGAAGCCTAAATGTTGGAGAGGTTGAGTATCGAGTTTTGAGGAGGGCTTGAAGGTTTTGAAACAAAGGTAGCTTTTAAGGGTGCATTTAAAGCTAGTAAGACAAGTAGAAAGTCTGACTAGGTAATGGAGTGAGTTCCAGCGGAGAGGTCAGTTTGTACAGAGAGTCAGAGAAAGTGCAGGAGGGAGTTACACCCATCACAATCAAAATAACTTAAGTGAAGTACAATATTGCCAGAAATATGTCAGGAATTTACTGGACTCAATTTTTTTTATTACCATTAGATGATTTAATTTATCTTTATTATCTTTAAAAAAATGCTGACAATTGGCAATCCTTATGTAACTCGCTGTGAAATGCTTTCAAGCAGGGCACCATAATTAACTTAACGATGTGACAAATCACATTGATTCTCTATGGAAGTGAAAGAAACACTTTTCAAAATGTAAAAATACTACTTTACAAATATACACATATGGTATATTTGTATCAATTGTGTAGAATGGGAAACTATTAAATAAAGTGACACTCCAAAAAACACAACACCACATTACTTAGCTATAACAATTATCTGACATACACAGGTGTTATGGACTGACCTTAATCTCAAAATGCCAGTGTTATCTATGTATTAAAATTGCTTGTTGAATGCTTAAACCTTGAATTTCACTTTATCTCCATGGGGATTAAGAGAATCCTGCTTCATAGTCATGGCCAGGATGAGAATCATCTCAAAATCTTAAATATGTCACATGCTAGAGGATTTTACTCTGAATGTACTTTGGATGCTTTCAGACGTTTTATGCTTCATTCCTTTTTTTATAAGATTGGTCTGTGAAAAAAGCCTTTAATATACTATTAAAAATTTGGAATTGGCAGAAATGACGGTAAAACCAATGTGAAAGCAATTGTCTTTGAAAGATTCATTTAACTTCTACATCTTCTAATATAAACAAGAGCACGCTATACCTGCCAAAAAGACCTTTGCAAAATGGTATAACCAGTCTTCATTCTGAAAGGTCGGTTACATTATTAACTGAAGTTTTGATACTAATCTTTCTACAATGTAATTCACTGATACATTTAATAAGTTACATTGTAGGAATGTAATTCATACTGTAGTAGTTAGAATCCACTATTAACCAATACAGTGCAGGTTTGAAACGTTGCCATGCTCTGACCAGCTAGAAGCTGACGGGGCCCGTGGACTGTAAGTAGCACAGTAGCTCTGTAGTCATCATTTATAAGGCTTTTTAAAACTTATTTTGTTCCCACATGGATTGCAAGCTAGAAGAATGGGATACGAGTGGGCAAAAAAGTGTTAAACGATGGTGTACTTCTGTGTTTCTCTCTGAAATAAAGTATTTTTTAGACAGTTTTTGTGTTCATTTACAGTATTTATTTGCAGGCGCCTTGGATGCAAGAGAATGCTAATGCTTATAGCTCTACAAGTGCCAGCATGATCTGCAAACTCTAGGTTTACTTGCACTTTTAACTCTACAAATGCCAGCATACCCAAACTGCCAAGCATTGCCAGGGCTTCATTAAACCTTTAGTGCACCAACAAAATATGCTAACATCTACCTTTTAAAAATATATTAAACCAGTACCCTATGCACAGGTTTGTTGGGAGGAGCAGGGGTGCTGCTACGGGAGGGCAGAGGGGGCACATCACCTGGGTGACAGAGAAAGAGAGATTTTTTTCTGTATTATTTGGCAGTCACTAATCCTCTCTGTATTATACAGTTAGTCACTGCAATGCTCTCTGTATTATATGGTAGTCCATGATGCTTTCTGTATTATATGGTGGTGACTGCGATGCCCTTTGAATTTTATGGTAGTCACTTCTCTGCTCTCTGTATTTTGTGGCAATCACTGATGCTCTCTGTATTATATGGTGGTCACTGCAATGCTTTGTGGTGGGTGAGGTAGTGTAGTGCAGGAAGCAATACTTACCTTCAAGTCTTGAGACAGTAGAGCCTGCATGCTCTATTTTAAAGTGAGATATGAAGAAACCACAGAATCAGTGCAGTAGGTGTAATGGAATGGGTTTTGTCCTCACCCTACAATGTTGACGTCTGTATTCAAGCAAACCAGGGGAGGGGGAGGAGGGCGCTGATCTGAGTCTTTGTCTGGTGATAGAAAACCTAGTTTCACCCCTGTGGATGGGGGCAAATATTTTTTGTGGGCATGATTCTTCCTGAACAGGCTACGGCTAAGTGACATTATGACAGAGGGACCCTACAGTATGCTGCAGGTTTTCCTGTTCTAGTGCTACCAGTCTAGCCTGTCATAGCCTAGAGGTAGTGCTGTTTTTTTCCTGCTGTCAGTTGCATACAAGAGCTATGAAGAATTTATGGTTGGGATCTGACTAATCAACTAAAATATATAACTCTATCATAATAATTAGATGTAATTTAGATATATTTTTTTAACATTACACCATAACTCATCTTCCTAATATTTACTTTGTTTACCTTTAAGAACTGTACGCTACTTTTATAATGTAAGCACACTGTTCACTAGACTTTAGGTAATTTTTCTTTATCTGCTTAGGGATTTCTTTGTATACAGTGCATTTGCTTGATTAGAAAAATAGGCTTACTTCTTAGTGAATAACAGCTACAAATTCATTCTGTTGTGTAATCGCATTGCATGCAAAGAAAGCTTATATTCTTGGTTGAATTGATTTATGAGCACATATTCAGTTTGATTAATTATGTTATTCACCTTCACATCATCTCCAAGCTCTTTCAATTTCAAGCTAAATGATCTAGTTGGATTGCCACTTAAAATAGCATATGCCTCATTATCACTAGGCAGGCGATTTTCTATTATCACGTTGTCCGTTCCGTATAATATTGATACCACAGCCCCAATTTTAATTATGATATTGTACTCCTTCATTAAAATATATTGTTTACCCATGTCCAAATATTAATTTGCTAATAGAGTAGCCAGGTAATTTTCTAAAGAGCTGCTTAGTAGATTAGCATAATCATATCATCATCGCCTATTGTTTAGCACATGGTTTGTGAAAACATAAATTAGGCATCTTACAGTACATAACATTTCATGTGTGCAGTATTAACCTCTGTGGATAAATTAATGTAAAATACAAAAAATAACACACAACTGATCTAGTAATCTCTTGTCTCTGATTACTGATACCATTTTACACTACAGCTAAAACCCGGGTTATTGTTGGTTTAACCTGGGTTGCTGCTAGGTGTAAAAGGGGCCAGGGTTGGATTCCCGAGTTGAGTGACATGGCAATTCAATGCAGGTAGTTTGCAGGGTTTAACACAGGAACAACCCATGTAAGCCTGCAGTGTAAACAGGTAACCCAGGTCGTCCTACCCAGATCCTATTTACAGGATAGAGAGTTCTGGATTTTCTGGCACTTGGAGATGATGTAATCTCCAAGCAGCGGCAGACCAGTCCCACTACACCCGTGTGCAGTGTGATCGGCATCGACCCAGGAATAACACGGGTCGGCCCTGCAGTCTAAAGGGGGTATGTCCCGGATTTGACCCAGTTTGGAACCTTGTTCCAAATACCAGGTCAGAACCGGGACAGTAGTGTAAAAGCAGTATAAGATAGTAATTTATTTAGCAAAGGGATACTTTTCTTGTATAATGGCAATATTGCACAGTATTAGCCATTTTTACAAACAGGTAAAAGTTGAGCTAAAGTACCACCTATTATTGCTTTGACAAACTGAAAAGATTTAAAATGTAAATTTTAAGATCACTGTCATCATCAGGTAAGGATTAAATCATTTTAACTTCAATTTGCTCCAAAACAGTTATAACTGGAATGTAGCAAACACATGTCAATTCAAGGAAAGGATAATATTTGTATGTCATTGGATGCTGCCTGCTTTTGATCTTGGATTTGTTTATTCCTAATGAACTTTTGTTGCCTATCCTGCTTTTGGATTTGCCTTATTATTCTTCTGCTGGCATCTCTGGATTTAATACTATGCTTACAGACACTTCTACAACATGACACCAGAGCCTGCGCTCTAGTTTGTGACTTCGGTTGTAGTAAGAGGCACAAGAGAGACTATAGGATATTCACTCCTATGTACTCATTTACATTCAGCTACTCACACAAGTTGCAGAATGTTCTTTATAACAGAGTATTTAACCCTTCAGCTTTAATACAATGCTCTTGAGTAGCAGCCGTTTTATTTTATTACTGGTGGCATAAATAGTTTTGGCAACTTTCCCGGTGGCATTGAAAAGATACTGATTGGCTGCTCTTGTTTCCTCTGCTTTGGTGTTCCTGCACTGAAACAAAATGGAAAGTGCTAATGACAGTTCTGTATCTTATTTATTTATTTACACATTAAAAGTGAGAGAAGCAAAGTAACATTTCTACTAAGAAACAATTCATGCATAATTTAGCTATTGTTACATTTTGCTAGGCTGTACATATGTTGACAGCTAAACAAAGCACAATGTGACCTGGAATGTGCACCTTGGTAAAATTAAATAACAGCAGGTGCTACTTTTCACACTTCTAATTACCAGTAGTCAGTTCTGTAAAAAGATGAGTTAACAAATAACTGCCAGAAAATGAACCTGAACTGGCTTCTAATTGTTTGAGCCAGGACGTCACTTGGACGGCTATTGTTAAATTTGTTAATTTAGAATGGCTTACTGATGCATTTAGCACAAGCAGAACAAATTACACAGTAGGTGATAAAGAAAAGAATTGCCATTTTGTACCTTATTTATTTTTACATCGGGTTTTTTTGTGTAATGAGGATTTTATCTACTCTGGAAAGCATTCTTTGTTTTATAAGTTCATGAATGAACTCTTTATGTTGCAAGAAGATAAAAAAAATCTGTAATTGAATGTAATGTGTATAAGAATAAATGCTACTTAATGTTTTCATCTATCCGTGTTTATCTCTTCTGTGATTTTGTTTTATATGACATTTGTTTTCCATAGTGTCTGGTTAAAGAAATTAATATCTAACATGCATATATTTTATTTTAGAGTTTAAACCTAGCATTCCATTGACGTTTCAAATGTTTTCTTGAAAATATTTTTCACTTTAATAACAATTCAATTATACGTTGATGAAAATTGTCAAAGATATACCTTAGGAATCCTGTATAAGCAAACTTTATGGAAGATGATTGTATACATATCAGTGACGCAGTAACACTGAGGGTTGTACTGAATTAATAAAGACAGCAATTATCAACTGGGTTTTGCAGCTTTTTATTTCTGGGAGGAAATTTGGGAAGTTGGTGTATTTAATGTTTGCTCCTATCATGAAGAAAATCTGTCATAATGTTAGTAACCCAGGCTCATTTATGAGATAATTTGGTTTTGATTAAGAACTTTTTTTTTAGCATTCTCTCTCTCTCTCTCTCTCTCTCTCTCTCTCTCTCTCTCTCTCTCTCTCTCTCTCTCTCTCTCTCTCTCTCTCTCTCAATCATACAAACTCAGTACTCACTTTTGAAACTGTAATTCCTTTAAATACAAGGAATGTTACTTCCAAAATATTGCAATAATTTGCCCAGCTGGCCAATTATGTCAAGGTCTTCCCATCTGGCCAGTCCTGGCTTAAAGAGACAGATCAACACCCAGGCATATCAGTTAATGAGCACCTGGGAATAAACTGACAAACTGTGTCTTACATTTCAATATATATATATATATATATATATATATATATATATTTTTTTTTATTTTATCCGGCTTAAGGATTTTAACTCATGTTACTGTATATGGATTTGTTGCATCCATCACCTAGAATTTTATGCCACTGATAAAGTCCTCACAGGCAAAACGTGTAGGGTGTTGATTTCTTGGTTAAGAATCCATTTGTCTACAGTGGGGAACCTGCTGAATGAGCTTAGACCCTGTAGGGGTGATGGCAGGATAAAATGATACCTTCCTTAATTGTGACAATGGAAAAGTGAAAAACGAATGACTAATGTAAGCATTTTTATTGTGTATTAATTATGTGTCAATTAATACATATGTTTTAACAAAAAAAACATATCAAATATTATCTAATGATAGTCCTTTGGGCCTTTTCTGGATGGTTTTTGGTGAGTGGGTCCATTTTTTAGAACTTACTGAACTTTCCAGCATCACCATCGAAGGATAATTAAATCATCAGAGAGAGGATCATTTTATCGGTAGGATAAAACTACACCTTCCAGAATTGTGACAATGGAAAATTTTAAAACTAATGACTAATGTAAGCATTTTTATTGTGTATTAATTAATACATGTGTTCTAATATAAAAAAAACCTTATCAAATATTATCTAATAAATGGCTTATAGGGCCTTTTCTGGATGTTTTTTGGTGAGAAGGTCATTTTGTAGAACTTACTGAACTTTCAAGCATCACCATCGAAGGATAATTAAACCATCATAGAGAGGATCATTTTATCGGTAGGATAAAACTACACCTTCCAGAATTGTGACAATGGAAAATTTTAAAACTAATGACTAATGTAAGCATTTTTATTGTGTATTAATTAATACATGTGTTCTAATATAAAAAAACCCTATCAAATATTATCTAATGATTGGCTTATAGGGCCTTTTCTGGATGTTTTTTGGTGAGAAGGTCATTTTGTAGAACTTACTGAACTTTCCAGCATCACCAATGAAGATAATTAAAGCTATCAGAGGATCATTTTATGAAGTCTGCCATTGAAACCACATGGACATTTGTTTCTTTTCCATACATATGGACATTTGTGAACTGCCCTAATATAGGATTTTTCCCTCCAAAATTGATGACAGTTGGTCATGTGGTTACTATTTGCACCCTCAGTGTTTTTTGTATGTGCTATGTTATTTTTGGCTCTTACTAACAGGCAGGGCTGGATTTACCACTAGGCAACCTAGGTGGCTGCTTAGGGCCCGGTGGGTCCTAAGGGGCTCATGGTCACCCCCCCCCCCAAATCCAGCCCTGGGGATTAGTCGCGGTCATTCACAACAGTTAAGTCTGGATGTAGAGGCTGGAAGACATCGTCGGCATCTTCTCCTACTTCTCACTGAGAAGCACTCTCCTCCAGGCACCAGCAGGGGGTGCTGAGAGGATTATCAGTTACTGTACCATCCTATACTAAGTGTAGTCCTGACTCCTGGGTAGCTCTCCTCTAATAATACAGTACAGGCAGCATGGGGGGCTTTTACATACTGTGTCCCTTCCAAATGATGTTCTACTGCTCTTCCACAGTGAACTGTGACATGGAGACAGGTGAGCCACTTGAATTTTGTATAGGGGGAGAAAGAGGAGAGTTACTGTGCAAGCTGCCAAGTGGAGTTTGAAAGGCTCTACTGAGTGAGTGCTAGAGTGATGCAGTGTGTGCTGAGTGAGTGCTAGAGTGATGCATTGTGTGCTGAGTGAGTGCTAGAGTGATGCAGTGTGTGCTGAGTGAGTGCTAGAGTGACACAGTGTGTGCTGAGCGAGTGCCAGAGTGACGCAATGTGTGCTGAGTGAGTGCTAGAGTGACACAGTGTGCTGAGTGAGTGCTAGAGTGATGCAGTGAGTGCTTGAGTGACGCAGTGTGTGCTGAGTGACAGTGTGTGCTAGAGTGAGTGCTAGAGTGAAACAGCTTGTGCTGAGTGAGTGCTAGAGTGATGCAGTGTGTGCTGAGTGAGTGCTAGAGTGATGCAGTGTGTGCTGACTGCTGAGTGAGTGCTAGAGTTATGCAGTGAGTGCTAGAATGACGCAGTGTGTGCTGAGTGAGTGATAGAGTGATGCAGTGTGTGCTGAGTGATGCAGTGTGTGCTGAGTGAGTGCTAGAGTGATGCAGTGTGTGCTGAGTGAGTGCTAGAGTTATGCAGTGAGTGCTAGAATGGCGCAGTGTTTGCTGAGTGATGCAGTATGTGCTGAGTGAGTGCTAGAGTGATGCAGTGTGTGCTGAGTGAGTGCTAGAGTGATGCAGTGTGTGCTGAGTGAGTGCTAGAGTTATGCAGTGAGTGCTAGAATGACGCAGTGTTTGCTGAGTGATGCAGTGTGTGCTGAGTGATGCAGTGTGTGCTGAGTGAGTGCTAGAGTAACGCAGTGAGTGCTTGAGTGATGCAGTGTGTGCTGAGTGACAGTGTGTGCTAGAGTGAGTGCTAGAGTGACACAGCTTGTGCTGAGTGAGTGCTAGAGTGATGCAGTGTGTGCTGAGTGAGTGCTGAGTGACGCAGTGTGCTGAGTGAGTGCTAGAGTGACGCAGTGAGTGCTTGAGTGACGCAGTGTGTGCTGAGTGACAGTGTGTGCTAGAGTGAGTGCTAGAGTGAAACAGCTTGTGCTGAGTGAGTGCTAGAGTGATGCAGTGTGTGCTGAGTGAGTGCTAGAGTGATGCAGTGTGTGCTGAGTGAGTGCTAGAGTTATGCAGTGAGTGCTAGAATGACGCAGTGTTTGCTGAGTGATGCAGTGTGTGCTGAGTGATGCAGTGTGTGCTGAGTGAGTGCTAGAGTAACACAGTGAGTTCTTGAGTGATGCAGTGTGTGCTGAGTGACAGTGTGTGCTAGAGTGAGTGCTAGAGTGACACAGCTTGTGCTGAGTGAGTGCTAGAGTGATGCAGTGTGTGCTGAGTGTGTGCTAAGTGGCGCAGTGTGCTGAGTGAGTGCTAGAGTGACGCAGTGAGTGCTTGAGTGACGCAGTGTGTGCTGAGTGACAGTGTGTGCTAGAGTGAGTGCTAGAGTAAAACAGCTTGTGCTGAGTGAGTGCTAGAGTGATGCAGTGTGTGCTGAGTGAGTGCTAGAGTGATGCAGTGTGTGCTGAGTGAGTGCTAGAGTTATGCAGTGAGTGCTAGAATGACGCAGTGTTTGCTGAGTGATGCAGTGTGTGCTGAGTGATGCAGTGTGTGCTGAGCGAGTGCTAGAGTGATGCAGTGTGTGCAGAGTGAGTGCTAGAGTGATGCAGTGTGTGCTGAGTGAGTGCTAGAGTGATGCAGTGTGTGCTGACTGCTGAGTGCTAGAGTTATGCAGTGAGTGCTAGAATGACGCAGTGTGTGCTGAGTGAGTGATAGAGTGATGCAGTGTGTGCTGAGTGATGCAGTGTGTGCTGAGTGAGTGCTAGAGTGATGCAGTGTGTGCTGAGTGAGTGCTAGAGTTATGCAGTGAGTGCTAGAATGACGCAGTGTTTGCTGAGTGATGCAGTGTGTGCTGAGTGACGCAGTGTGCTGAGTGATTGCTAGAGTGACGCAGTGAGTGCTTGAGTGATGCAGTGTGTGCTGAGTGACAGTGTGTGCTAGAGTGAGTGCTAGAGTGACACAGCTTGTGCTGAGTGAGTGCTAGAGTGATGCAGTGTGTGCTGAGTGAGTGCTAGAGTGATGCAGTGTGTGCTGAGTGAGTGCTAGAGTGATGCAGTGTGTGCTGAGTGAGTGCTAGAGTTATGCAGTGAGTGCTAGAATGGTGCAGTGTTTGCTGAGTGATGCAGTGTGTGCTGAGTGAGTGCTAGAGTGATGCAGTGTGTGCTGAGTGAGTGCTAGAGTGATGCAGTGTGTGCTGAGTGAGTGCTAGAGTTATGCAGTGAGTGCTAGAATGATGCAGTGTTTGCTGAGTGATGCAGTGTGTGCTGAGTGATGCAGTGTGTGCTGAGTGAGTGCTAGAGTAACGCAGTGAGTGCTTGAGTGACGCAGTGTGTGCTGAGTGACAGTGTGTGCTAGAGGGAGTGCTAGAGTGACACAGCTTGTGCTGAGTGAGAGCTAGAGTGATGCAGTGTGTGCTGAGTGAGTGCTAGAGTTATGCAGTGAGTGCTAGAATGACGCAGTGTTTGCTGAGTGATGCAGTGTGTGCTGAGTGATGCAGTGTGTGCTGAGTGAGTGATAGAGTGATACAGTGTGTGCTGAGTGAGTGCTAGAGTGATGCAGTGTGTGCAGAGTGAGTGCTAGAGTTATGCGGTGAGTGCTAGAATGACGCAGTGTTCGCTTAGTGATGCAGTTTGTGCTGAGTGATGCAGTGTGTGCTCAGTGAGTGATAGAGTGATGCAGTGTGTGCTGATTGGGTTTTATAGTAATGCAGTGTGTGCTGATTGGGTTTCATAGTGATGTAGTGTGTGCTGGTAGTGTAATGTCAGTGATAGTGTTTGTGGTGGTGATGTTTGATCTTTCACCTCACAAAGGGCTCTATTTATTAACATTATTTTTACTAAAATAAAGTGAAAAAGGGTGTTTTCACACCCTTTTCACATTATTTTAGTATCACCTGTAGTTATTACAGGGCAATTGGAGTAGAATTAGTAAAATTCTACTCCAACCCCCAGTATCACTTATTTTTAGTAAAGCAGATCGCATTTCCCATAATTGTAATGGGAAATGTGATCTGTGTGCAAGTTACTAAAAATAAATTGTAAAAAAATACCGGGGGAAGCCCTGTGATAATAACGCCACCTGGAGGTGGCGTTATCCAGGGTCTCCCCCGGTTACCGGGCTCCCACTCTGCTCTAATGGGGAGAGCAGAGGCGGGAGCCGGTACCAGTAATCAGCTATGTGGTCTAAGTAGACCGCAAGCTGATTACTGTAAAAAAAAGAAAAAAAAATTAAAAATTTTTTTTTCCCTTACCTGAATCCAGGGACCGGTGATCGGGCCTCCGGTGATGGCTCCTCTCCGGTCAGCTGGTCTCCCACAGTGCACTGGGGCCTGGTCATCAGGTGATCGGGTCCCAGTGCAGTATGAGAGATCACCTGATCGGGAAGCCCGGAGAAGATCACCGGAGGCCAGGAGGATGCAGGTAAGTGTAATGAAGGGAGGGGGGGTCGCGGGGGGGGAGGGGGGGTCGCGGGGGTCCGCGATCGCGGGGGGCGGGGCTTAGCGTCGGTGGGGGGGTAGTAGCGGTGGTCGGTCGGCGCATGCGCGGGCTCTTAGTCGCGGTATTTTTTCCGAAAATACCGCTACTAGAGTGCGGATGGGATCCGCAGGGACAGAGCTTTATCGCATGGGTGGGATTTACTACAGGAAAAATGTGGTAAAAAACTCATTTTCTGAGTTTTTACAGCATTTTCGTATGTAATAAGCCCCGGCTGCCAAATTACTCTGAGGAACAGTCAATCTGTTACCAGCGATTTAAGAGTCAATTCCGATTAATTTTGTGCTCCTGATCTTGAATATGCCATGCTTATTTTTCAGTTGGCTCTAGTTTTTGATATATACATATGTCTTTAATATTTATGAAAAAGTAAATGTTAAAAATTGTTAAAAATAATTGTTTTTTATTCTGATTAAATTTAATTTGTAAAATGATATAAAAAGACACAGGAGAATTACATACATATGTGTTAGGAAGCTATGAGAACTGTTTTTTGTAGGACTTTCTTTTGTATTCTTGTTGCATGCAGTCCCTCTGCAGACTCGGCCATCATGTGACGATCCCACCTTCCTTGATATCTTTCTTCCATTACCTGAATATCCTGGTGGAACCGTTCACCCTGTTCTTCACTGGACAGGAAGTGATCTAAATGGGTGTACAAAAAATTTACTTTAATTCTCATTTTGGCACCTACTTTCTAGAAACATTTTAGCATGTTGTGGACTAATTCATGATAGTTGTCTGCCTTTTAATTGCTTAAAAATTTTTGAATGACAGACACATAACTCAGCCATGCTTCAGATTTGGTTTCAGTCATAGATGTGGTAAAATTTGGATCCTTCACCAGTTTCTGTATCTGTGGGCCATCAACAATTCCAGCCTTTAATTTTTCAATACTAAGAAATGGAAATGTTTGACAAATATATGTGAAATTGTCCAATGCTTTTACAAATTGTTTAATTAAACTCAATTTGATATAGAGAGGCGGCAGTATAATTTTTTTCCTGTCAATTAAGGGCTCATGACTGATGTTGGCTTCTCCTACAGTTATAACTTCTCTTGGAGGCCATATGGTTTGCTGCCAGTGCTTTTGTTTTGCACAACTATCCCATAAGCATATGTGACCTTTGCTGCCCAAGAAGAAAGTTTACCATTTTTAAATTGACACAAACAGACCACTGATGCTGAGAATAAGCAATTTTTTCTAAGACTAACTTGATATTTTCATACTGTTTAAGTTTTGTTAAATGACCAATAGGAATCAACGCAAATGTATTCTCATTGTGCAGTAATACGCATTTTAATCTTATTTTAGAATTTTCCAAAAAGAGCCGCCAGTCTTCTGCTCGATATTCTGGTAAGCCCATCATCTGGAGAAGTTCCGGAATATTGTTGCAATACACAAGATTGTTATCTTGGCTAAAGAACGGCAGTATGGCTTGCTCTCTATTTCAATATGATGTTATAGTAACATCTGGCTCAAGACAGTGCTTTTCTTGAAGTCTGGATGCTAAAAGCTCAGTTCCTTTGCTTGATAAATTCAAGTCACAAATGAAATAGTTTAGTTCCTTTTGAGAAAATTTGTTTGGAGTAGAGGAACTTTCTTCAAACTCACTTTCGTCTGTGTAGTCACTTGCACTGGATGAAATTAACATTTCCATATCATCACATTCAACTTCGTACAAAGAACTGAATGATGGTACAGGTAAATCTTTGCTATGTGGTATTGGTTGTTTTGCAGAATTCATACTTGGGTATTCCCATTTGCGTTTCTTAAATAAATTCATACCCTTCACATTTACAGCACAAAAATAGCAGCCACTCAAGTGATCTTTTGGCTCACACCACATCATAGGTATGCCAAAATTAAGTCCTTTTTGATCACCTTTAGTCCAATTGAGGAGTAATTCTATGTAGGTTTTACAAACTTTGTGAGGCACCCAAATCTTGTCTTGCTGGCTTATGTGATGTCCAAAATAAGCCTGATACACTTGTTTTATGAATACAGTTATATTTTTTCTTTCTTTTGCACTATAACAAAAAACATCAGGATTGTTAGCACACCGTCTCCGAGAAGAACTCATTTTTACAGCCAAAATGTTTTGTTTCATACATTCAGTGCTAACTCCAAACAAAAGCCGAGGATAGACTGAACAAAACAAGCCCAAACGGCACAAAAGTGGTTGTGTTGGGACAGAGAGAGGGCCGAACAATGGAACAGGAGGTGTGCTAACTGCATCACTCGGTCCTCTCCATTTCTCCTCTCTGTATGGAGGAGGCGTGACTGTGGTCTGAGAATGTCCCAGCAGGCTCAGCAGTGCAGTTCCACGCCTCCTCCCAATGTTAGTGAGGAGATTTGAATGTGTTATGTGTCTCAAACGTGACTACCAGCTACGTTATCACAAATAAAACAAATTCTTGTTATTGTTGAAAAAGCAAATCTAAGTTGATTCTGTTAAGTAAAGCAGGCCTAGACTAGTAAGGTACTTCAAATAATTAAATTTTATAATTTTTTATTAATTTTAAAACTGGAGCCAATTCAGCTATAGCGAAGATCTAATGCAAAAATAGGAACTGCGAGTACTCTCAAACCGATCTTAAATCCTTTGCAAGAAAAAAATAATTTTTGTTCCCCAGTGTTATCGGTGTGGAGGGTAACCCTGGCGTTACCCTACAGAAGCCTATGGGCTTCTTACCACATCCCGCACCTGATGCTTCGCTGCCCCGCAGATGCCCAGCACTGGCCCCCACTCACCTTAGTCTCCTGGTTGCCGGCCTGTGCTCCTCCTGGGTGCTCCACCTCCTTCTCCTCCTAATCTTCTTCTGGGTGCAGGGTGGAGGAGGAGGAGCTTGGGACTTCCTGCACAGGTCACCAGCAGGAAGTTCCCGGGGCTTGGACGGGCCGGAGTCCCACGGAGACCCCCTCACCTGGTGTTGGCTGCTTTGCAAAGGGCAGCTCTTATCGCAATAGCTGGCCTTTGCGATACTAATTGCATATGTTAGTACATATGTGATTAGTAAGGTTGCGGTGACTGGCGGAATGTACACCGCAACCTTAGTATGTTCCGCCCCATGTGCTTCAACTGCTTGGACCATGGGTTTAACATGGCAGAATTCAGATCATTCAGTGACTTTGCTGTTGGTGCATGGAGGGTGGTATGATGTTAGATTAGGGATGGACATTGAATTGCGATGGTTGGAGACTTGCAGTCAGCTTCGGGTTGGCTGAGATCACTACCAAGTATAACTTCTGCATTTATCGGGACTCTGGAGCAGCAGGTAGTCACTTCTCTGGGCCCTGCCTCAGTCCCATCCCTGGCTGGACATGCTGCAGGATTTTTGCACATGCGTTAGTTATATGAGTGTTTTTTGCATTGATTTCTTTCATGCGATGGTTAATTAGCATCAAATCAAACATTTCATTTGATGGAGGGCTTCTAATGTCCATCCCTATGGTAGATTCAGCAACTGATAACGTTGGGGTTAGTGTGTAAATGATACAGAAGATTTGTCAACTAATAACTTACTAATTACCCCAGTACACTTTATTAATGCAAATATCTGATCAGTCAGTCAAATGGCAGCAACTCAATGCATGAAATAATTCAGAATGGTGAAGAGGTTCAGTTGTTGCTCAAACCAAACATCAGACTGTATAAGAAATGTGATCAAACTTACTTTGGTGTCCGTGTGGTAAAATATTAAGAATGTATTGTACATTGGTCACTAAAGATGTTCCTGTACTGTATATACAGTAAGTCCCTAGAATGTTTTCTGTGTTATGTTCCTATTGTGTTTGTTTCTGTACACGCACACACTAGGGTTAATTTTTTTTGTTGGGAGCCAGTTAAACTACCAGTATATTTTTGGAGTGTGGGAGGAAAGCTATGCAAGTATGGGGAGAATATACAAACTCCACATAGGACTGTGGTGGAAATCAAACCCATGACCTCAGTGCTGTGAGGCAGTAATGCTAACTATTACACCATGTTTGTAATGTTTAAAGCTTTGAATATAAGGAGGAAAAATAACAAATAATGTAAGGGGCATGAATCAGGAATGAAAATATAGTGTGATGGATTGTTTGAGGGAAGGGTGCCCCAAACTGGTATCTTGCCTAGGGCCCCATGAGGTCTAAATCCAGCTCTGCTAACAAGGAATCTACAGCATGCAAATAGCTCCATATTGCAAAATAAGGGTATTTTCCTGGGGTATATATATAGATATATATAGGCAATGCAGTGAAGCATAACACAATTTAGAATATTGCAAGAAAGATGTAAGAGAAAAGAGGGTAAAAGATTGGAAGTATTGGAAGGAAGGGTAACTCGGGAGTAACAGTGGTATACATGGAAGAAATGGGATAGAAGTGGGCAGTAAAGATCTAAAGGGAGCACCAACATGATGGAAGCAAGGAGCCCACACTTTAATGAACCTGAGGAGCCTCTTTGAAAGCTGGCCATGTCATAAACAAAAAATATCTTTTGGAGGAGGGCTGCCATGAGAGAGTTTTTAGACTTCCAAAGAGATGCTATCAGGCAGGTGACAGAGCTGAGGACATATCTGGCTAGCCTGTTTGGTTTTCATACAAATCAGGGAACGGTAGTGGTAGCAATACATGTTTGTTGAGGAAAGGGACTGTGTAACCCAGGAGGGAAATCAAGAGAGTGTGATCCTCCACCCAGAATCCCTGCAGGACAGGACAGGTCCACCAAATGTGAAAGAGGGAACCTTTGTTTGAGCACTCCCTCCAACAAAGTGGAGAGGCAGAAAGAAAATTTTTATGCAATTAAGTGGTCACTAATTACCATCAAAACAATAATTTATAAGCGCTCTCCTGGATGCCAGCACAGGTCAAGGACTTAGCAGAAGCAAACCATATGTCTGACAAATCCTCAGCATCTAGAGACTAGCCTAGATCTCTCTCCCAATGCTGCTCATGAAGTTATAGAGAAGAAGAGGTAGTTGGAACAAGATACAAGTTATACAGAAGGGAAAAAAGGCCTTTTGACAAGTTATTTGTGCAGCAGCTGGACTCAAAAAGAGAAGGGTCTTAAGGAGACGTGAGGGATGGGAGTGGTAGATATGCCTAATTTAAAGAAAGTGTTGAAAAAAAGATCTCTGCAAAGGATAACAATCTTGAAGAGGGGTGAAGCTGGGAAATACCCTTCTAGGGGCAATATCAAGGATGTAGTAGATAACAGAGGCAATCCAGGAGGAAAAGGCAGAGGGGTAAAACCAGTAGCGAATGCTAGATTATGCTGCTACCACATCACTAAACCCTGCACCCTCCCTCCTCTCTATGTCACCTCACATCCTTCCGCATCACACTTAACTCTCTTTCTGCCCACAACCTACAGGTTGCCTTCCTAGCTCTGGAGCCTGTACCATCACTTCACTCTCTTCATCTCAATCTCCCAAATTAATCTCACCACCACATTTCAGCAACCCTGATAATCTCATTTGTACCTCTCCTACAAACTCTGTCCTTCTATCCTGTGCCCTCTGGAATACCAGATCTGTCTGTAATAAACTGATGACCTTTTCATCTCCAACTCTCTGAATCTCCTAGTCATTACCTAAACCTGTATTCCCCCTTTGACACAACATCTCTTGTTGCTTTCTCTTCTGGGGGCCTCAAAAATTTATTCACACACCCAGCTTGGGGTTTCCATGGTGGTGATGTTGGGGTACTTCTATACTCCAGTTACTCCTACAAACTCATTCCCTCTGGACTGTCCCTCACATTCTCTACATTTCAGGTTCATATTATACGTCTCTTCCAACCAGTTCACCTTCAAGAACTATTGCTGGAATTTACCATCCCCCTGGCTCTCCATTCAAATTCCCTGACAGCTTTGCTTCCTCACTTCCTCTCTTCAGACTACAGCTGTAACTAGACATTTTGGTGCTCTGTGCCAGAATAAGCATTGCCCCCCCCCATTTTTCAAATACAGAAATTATGCCTAAAATGGGGAGTTACATAATGTGGAAGGCTGTAGCCTCACAGTACACCCCAATTTTCAGCACTATGGGGGTGTGCCCTGCACTCCTGGAGATGCTGTGCTATCCCCAGGCTCTCCAACACACTGTGAAGATGTGGGGGAGAGACTGGGAGCAGCCCAAAATCGCTTGCACTGATGGTACTGTACAAGCCAAAACAGTACAATTGGAGGGTCTGATGCATATCTAATGACTCCTACCCCTAATTGTCTAATGACCTCCAACCACTTAGGAAGACTTTTGTCTAATTAGCCCTCATTCCTAATGCATATACTTGTCTAAAGACCCCCACCCTTAATGCAGACCCATTTCTAATGATTACTTTCCTCTAGTAAAGATCCTTGTCTAATAACTCCCTCCCCTATTGCAAACCATATTCTAATTACCCCCCACCCCTAATGCAGACCTGTCTAAAGACCCCCTCCCCTAAAGCAGACCATAGTATAATTACCCCTGCATTGGGGTTGGGGGTAATTAGACAGGGGTCTGCACATCACTAATGTAGCTTGTAATGATCCCCAGCCCTGCAGCACTCCAAGCACCCCCCTACCAGGCACCAGTAACCATCCGGCTATACTGGACACCAGTGATCTGCTATAAATGCAGTCTTGTCACCTACTAGCTGGCATGTCACACATCCTGCAGTCTTAATGAGTGCTGCTTCCCGAGCTGATGTACTGGTTATATTGGGGATGAGGATCTGCAGCTGGGGAGGGAGAAGAGCAGGCAGCAGGTGCAGTGAGGTCCTGCAGCTACTGCAAAGTAACTTTGGTATCATATGTGTGCAGCTCAGGAGTAGGGGAGGGGGGAGAGTGGTGTGGGATCCCAATGATGCAGGTGGTGGAGAGCTGGGCGGGCATACCCCGGAGTAGAAAGAAAGAGCTTCTTCACTTTCACGGGCCATGGGCAGCTCCTCTTCACAGACACCACTGATAGGCTCAGTCCCCGAGTAGAGTACTCTTCAGATGCAGCATCACGTGGAGAGTTCGACAAGACAGCACTGCATATGCTGCCCGAAAGCACAGCAGCCAAAATTTGCAGATCTCTGTACCTCCTCTCCCTTACTTCAGTGCTGATGAGTCTGACAGCAGTGCACAGGTGGTGGTACCTCATTCAGGCATCATGACGTCAGGGCATTGTTCATTCTTCATGGGCATCATTATCATCAGGGCAGCGGCTGCGCTGCCCCCAGAGTATTGCGCTCAGTGCAATGGCATTGGCCGCATCACCCTCCTTATGACCCTGCTTCAGATCTTCCCTTCGTTATTTTAACTGACTTCAATATTCCTTTCAATATCCCCACAGAATCCTCTACTTCTAAACTCCTTATCCTCACATCATGGTTTGGTCTCTCCCAATGGACCTCCTATCCCTCCCATGTGAGTGGGCACTCACTTGACATGGTTTTCACTCACCTTTGTGATATCTCTGATTACATACATTCCCCATTCTCCCTCTCTGGCAAAACCCTTCTCTCCGTTAACTTATCTCTCTCACCTTCTCCACTTCTGGCTCTTAAGGCTACTATCACTAAATGTAACATTGAGGCTATTGACACTGCTTCTGTCTCCTTCCTGCTTGACTCACTTCTCTCTCTCTCCTTCCCTGAACAAGCCACTTCCCTATACAATGCCTCCCTTACTTCTGCTCTTGACTCTGTTGCTCCTGCAATTACTACTTACCCTCACAGATCCATGCTTCAACTCTGGAATTCTAAATGCACCAGATACCTACAAATGTGTTCATGGACTGCCGAGCAACAGTGGAGGAAATCCAACTCTAAGGCAGACTTCCCCCACTTCAAATGTATGCTCTCTTCCTACAGTGCTGCCCTTTCCTTCTCTGAACAGTCATATTTCAAAAACCTCATCTCTTCCCTGTCCTCTAACTCCCGGCATCTCATCACCACCTTCAACTCCCTCCTCTGTTCAACCCCTCCTCACTTCCCCTCCTCACTCTCTGCTCTTGACTTTGCCACCTACTTTACAACTAAAATTGACTCCATATGTTAGGACAACATATCCCCCCATCCATCTTACCAACTCTGACTTATTTTTTCCATGTATTTGGAAATAAAGCTATGAATACCCTATTCCTTCCAGCCTCCTCCTTCCTTATGCCTGTTCCCATCTTGCCCACCTCCTCAATCTCTCCCTTTCATCAGGCACTGTCCCCTCTGCATTCAAGCATGCCTTTGTTTACCCCATACTTAAAAAACTATCTTTGATTCTAACACTCTCTTCAACTACTGACCCATTTCCCATATGTGGACCACCTTCTCATCCTGCAAATCCTTTACACCTTTGTTCTATGTGATACTGCCCTCTCCTAGCTATTTTCCTACTGCTCTGACAACTCCTTCTCTGTCTCCTCTCATTACTCTAGTTCCCCCTCACTTCCATTAAAAGTAGGTGTCCCCCAAGGTTTTGTTCTTAGACCTGTCTTATTCTCCCTCTACATGTCTACTTTAGCTGAACTTATCAGCTCTTTTGGCCTCCCATATCACCTCTATGCTGATGATACTCAGATCTAAATCTCCTCCCCTGACCTCTCCCCTTTCTCGTCATTCATATTTCTAACTGTCTCTGCTATCTCTTCCTGGATGTCCCAGTGCTTCCCACCCTCCTGCATAACCACACTTCCCATAATTTACTCTCTTGTTCTGCTCAATTGTTTATGTACTTTGTTATGTGCTGCAGAACCCTTGTGGTGCCATATAAATAATAATAATAATAATAATAATAATAATAACAATAATAATCATGCTTTTTTGGAAAGCTAGAGTAGTCAGTATAATATATGTCATTATTCTTGGAGGCCATAGTGAGAGGTAGACCCATGCAGGGTGGCAGAGGAGCAAGGTGTTGGCCCGGAAATTACTTCAAGGGATCATAACAGGGGATGGGTAAGTGTGAAAAACTGTATAGTGGTTTGAGAGGCGTGAGCTATGCAGGTGATATCAGAAGGCTAGTCAATGTTGTAGAAAGAAGACACTTCCAGTTCAGATTCAGCAAATGGGGAGACAGTGTTGTCTGATGGTTACCCTGTCCACAATGGTGTAACTAAATTTTGTTCCCCCCTGCCAAAATACTTTCTGGTGATTTTCCAGCTCTCCCTAAAATAGAGAAAACCTCAGTTATCTTATAGAGAAGGCAGCCCATAAAGGTCTTACCCAGTCCTCCACATTGGGAGTATTTATAAACACTAAAAGTACACTGGGGGTAGTTTAAATCACACACCACTAGAAATAGGGAGACTAACTTTATAATTTTTATTTCTAATATATTTTTACATTATAAAACTTGTTATATGCAAATCACTGTTTATGTATTTCTTTATGTGATCTACACAGAAAAAGAGTGCATATATTTGCATCACTTACAAACAAGTTGCTGTGTGGGCATTATAATTTGCATGGAAGGAAGAGCAGAGCCAAGTCGGGAGCTCCAGCAACTGTAGAAACTCAAATCAGCACCAGCAGGAGGCAGTTCTGAAGTGGTGGATGACCTGGAATGTGGATGCAGGCAGTTGTCCCAGTGTGATAATAATTCTGCACACTAAGCAACATGGGTAAGGAGGAGCGGTAGGACCAAATCATGTGCCTGGCAGAGGAGCCGTTGGTGGGGCCAGAGCAACAGTGCCAGCAGCAGCACAATGGGCAGCGAGAATGATCCAAACATCTGGCTGCAGTCGAACAGCCAAATGGAGGGAGCCAGCAAAGCATGGCATCCCTCAGAGGAGAGCATGGGGAAGATCAGTGGCCGGACCATGACTGTGATGTGAGGCAGCCAGCCAGCTTTGAGTGCTTCTAAAAAGGCCTGCAGCTCACAAAGAGCACGTCTACACCTGACACCACACCCCGTCTCTCCATATTTTTCATGGCAGATATTTATCTACAGTAGCATAATAGAATCCATAAAAAATATGTGATTTGCAATAGGATTTGACAGCAAAATACCAAATTAAAAAGAAAAAAAAGCTAGCTTTTTATTTGATGGCAAAAGATATATGTATATATACCATAGACTTGGCAATTGCATGCAATGCCAATCTTCTGCAGCTAAAGCCAGTACAAAGCTCCATTATATTCCATATACTGAAGGACCTATGGACCTCATTCAGAGTCGGTCGTAAGCGGCCACTCGATCGTACGCCTAACGACCGAGAAACTGAAAAAGGAAGCAATTGCACGGCCGGTCGGTCGCAACCAAAGTGACGTCCATACATGAACAATGCACCTCCTTTAGCTAACAAGTGATAACAGCTAGCAATCGAATCAATCATTGTCAGTCGTTGTCAGTCGCTGTATGTTACTTTTCTTCTGATGGTTGCGGCCGGTTGTGTTGTGATGATGCCTACAAAAATAAAAAAAAAACACGTAGAAAAAGCCATCCCTATGAAATGTATTTATTCTTATTATTCGCTAATGCAAACGCAGCTGAATCAATTACAAGCCAATTAGCAGTGTTATTAGCTTCAACAAACGATTATTAGCTGCTTGCATTGTGTGGCTCAAAATAGAAACATCAATCCTAACATCAATAACATTCGATAGTATCGATTGTACTCTGGGTCTTGCGAGAGCACGTACCCAACCTCAAGCCGTGCGATCAGCCATGTCTCGAACCTGCTCTCAGAGTGACGTTTTACTACTTCCGGCCTTCTATGTCGGTCGTAGCAGGTTATTTATGTACGCCCCTAAAACGCCCTCAAAATGCTGTGGCATGCCTGCGTTTTCAGACCACCACCCCCGTCAACACCCACAAACGGCCTTTCATGTCAATCAACTCTCGGAAGCCACTTCCTGCTCGTAAGCCGTACGATCTACAGCATTTTGGATCGCAAAGCCTCATACGCACATGCACATAACTAACCGTGCGCATGCGTCGTTTGGAAACATCGGTTGCGTACGACCGAGCGGCCGCTTGCGACCGACTCTGAATGAGGTCCTATATGTACTAGATTTAAAGTAGTATTTTATTTAAGGAAACTACAGCTTGGTTTTGTCTTAAAACAAATTTGCACTTTAAATCTATTGGTCACACTGCTGAAATCTATCTACTGGATACAACTTTTCAGGTATGGAAATTGTAATTAGATATAGAAAATGTTAGATGTCATTTTATAAGTAGGGGCACATTTACTAAGTGTCAAGTTTGTGTTTTTCTTCAATTTTCTGTTGGATTTTCAAATACAGTAGGAAATGTATTAAAGGCAAATTTGATGGAAATTTGCAGGAAATATCCTAATTTAGATGGCAATAGAATACCGCAAATCACACCAGTAATCAATGTTTTTCTGTTTGACTAATAGAAAATAGAAAAGGTGTGTGTGTGTGTGTGGGGGGGGGGGGGTTAACCCCCTATTGTTCCTCAGCACACTTTGTACTTGCAACAATGCATGAAGACTATATGGTGATAGAAATTCAGAGATATTAGTTGCATGCATTTGCAAATCCATGGCTAATAGCAAACCCTGAAGAGGTGGGTTTGGAACCTGCCACAAAGCCGATGACAACTACGCCCAAATAATAGTCCTTCCTCCAGCAGATGATTTAGTGTGAAGCACTGCAAAGATCACTATGATCTGTGCAGGCTTTGTTTTATTAATACATTTTAAAAAGATGTTGGGGTAAATGTAATAGGTAGTGAATTTGTTAAAAATGCAAGTTTTGCTCTAACTTGCATTTTTTACTCATTCGCAAATGTAATAGGGTGGGCGACTATAGTAAAACTCACATTTTTCAGGCTTTACTATAACTCGCAAAAAACATCTCGTATACAGATGTTTTCCCATTCTCTAGATAGAACTTGGGCAATATAATAGAGTGCGAGTGCTTCAGGATAGCTAGTTTATCCTGAGCAGGTCAGAGTAACACAGAAACATGCACATATGAATGAGATACGTGCATGTATCTGTGTTTACATATGAAAATACTTTTTTATTATAAAAAAATGACTGATGTAACCACAAGGTTACTTGAGGTGAACCTTCAGTAACATCATTGGATACAATGTAGCAGTTCCCACTATAGACTTAATGGAGATATCACACCATTGAAGTCTATGGAGGAGACAGGCTGACCGTGCATAGCCAATTAGCGGCAAGCTCCGATGGAGATGCCCACTGATTGGCTTGTGGCTCCTGCAATAACTGGACACATGTGGGCCCCAGTCATTCGGGTTTACACATACCTTTCCTCCTGTCCGGCATGGTTTAGGGTTTGTTGTTTTAACCCCCTGCATGCCTACAGGGACCAAAGAGGACAGGATCATTGCATAGGAGAGGTGAGTATGGATTTTTGATTACAAGTACCCTATGGATCCCTACTGGAGCAGGGAACATGATGCCTTCAGGGATACTTGGTGAGTATGTGTGTCAGTGAGTGTTCCTGTGTGTTTAAATAAATTTGTACTTTCACAGTGTGTCTTGTCTTTATTTTAATATTTATTTTGGAACTACAGGTACCAGTGGGCCCGTAATGCAACACATGCTGGTACTTGTGGTTCTCCAAGTACAAGCATGCAGGGAAGGCTTGCTGGGACCTCTAGTTCCACAGCAAAACACAATATTTACAGTTCTATTTCTCACAACACATTTACACTATCAAACCAGCACCCACCGGCCATGAGTGCCGGGGATAGCCCTGGAGAGGGGGAACCCTTCATTGGGGGGACCCCACCTCCCCAGGGATCCCCTGGCCTGGGCTTACTAGCAGTTAGGGGTAATGCTTTAGCTGGGGAACCCAGTGAAAGGGTTTCCCTGGCTGTGGAATTACTCCCCCACTAAAAAGAGTAAGGTGCTGGTTAAGGAAATTACAGGGGACCTCTACTCATTTTGTCCCCTGTTTTTCCACAACCAGGACCAGATCAGAAAATCCCTGTGCTGGTACTTAAAATACAGGGGCCCCTATGCATTTTGGCCCCAGTATTTTAAAAACCAGCACAGGCTGTACAGAGCCCGGGGCTGGTTATGTTTCTGGGGAGGGAGTGCACATCTTTTTTTTTAACACACAGAAGCCTTCACGGATGTCACTGATCTGTGAAGGCTTCTGTATAACTCGCACCTTTTAATGCTAGTCACATTAAAAGGTGAGTTTATATAGGGAGATACTCACACAGATTTGTATAGTGTAGTGCCTTGAGCTCAAAGGTCCACAGGCTATTACATTTCTGAGTCCCGGGACACCAACTCGCACCTTCAAAAGATGCGAGAAGGTATGAGTTGGATTTTTACTAAAACTTGAACCCTATTACATTTACTCCATTACCTTTTTAAAGAACAGTGTGGGGTCCCTCCCAAATCAATTACCAGCCCGGGGCATCTCAGCCTTGACTGGTATTGCACCAGGCTGAACCAGTTGGGGCAGAGCGTGGGAACTACCATGAAGTGACCATTAGGTTGTCAGGGGGAACTATATACTGTATGCCCCAGATTTTTAGTTGATTAGCAGCCTTGATTGCTGGGGAACAGGTCACAGGCCTGTTGAGAGACACTGTAATTACTGAATGTAAGTGCTGTGCTAAAAACTTCTGTTTTTTGAGAAGGACGTTAAGACCCTCCACTCTGCGATAGGGAATAATTTTGTTTAGTTAGAGCTGGACAGGCTAGGATTTACTTTTATGTTTGTTTATTTTTGGGCTGCTAATAAAACTAGCTGTGGTTACTTGTACCCCCTATACTGGTGTACTACTACTGACTGCAGCATGACAAGGGCATCTGAAGATGGATTGAGATACTGGCCTCAGAAGTAAGACGTAAGGGGGATGTGCCATGAGGGAGGAGTTGTATCACCACCTGTTAAAAAATGTATCATATCTTTGGGAGCTCATGAAGAAGCCATTCCACAGATACTGTTGTATCAGCATTTTGGACCTAAAAGATATAGGGCAGCTGAGAGAAGATCGAAAAGATGACCCACCATAAGAGCTGTACAATGGGTTGTAAAGAATTAAGAGGAATGAGAGCCCCATGCCTTAGCAACAGAAGAGACTGTCCTGTTATACTGGTAGCAGGTGTTCCTAAAGATTAGGAGAGGACTGCTCTACCGAGACAATACTCGCACACATTTATGAGTACAAAGGTAGTTTGTGCTACCATACAAGCATTGCCGTACCGGAATGAAGGCTCTACATGGCCAGCATGGGAATTTTGGCATTGAAAAGACCATAGGGTTGGTAGCAAAATACTTTTATTGGCCACAAATGGTTAGTGAAGTAGAGAATTACTGCAAGACTCATGGACCTTGTTTACTAAAGAAAACTTTACCAGGGAAAGTGTCTTTCCTAAAGAACATCTCTAGCAATGGGCCAATGGATCTAGTATACATTGACTTTCTGTCTGTGGACTATGATGAAAATAACACCAGCAACATCCAATATGCTCAAGCTTACTCCACTGGAGACCAGAGGGCAGTGACAGACAATTCTAACTAAGGAAGGAACTTTGAGAGCAGATTTATTAAGGAGCTCTGTGGCATTTGCAGGATCAAGAAATCCAGAACTACTCACGTCCATCAAACCAACCCGAACAATTCAACTGTAGTTTGCTTAACATGAGGGCACATTTAGTAGCCACAAGAAAGCCCACTGGTGCAGATACTACATGCCTACAACTTTACCCAAAATAATTCAACTGGTGACTATCCTTATCTGCTCATGCTTGGGTTTAAGGCAAGAACACCTGTATGCATTTGGTTTTGAGTATCTGAATACCATTACCAGTGGATCTCATCTACAATATGTTAATAAATTGCAGAAAGCATTAAGACATGCATACCAGCTAGCTCAGGATGCCTCACACACATTTGGCTTGAAGAACAAGAGATTCCAATTTTTTTTGGGTGGAGCCACACAAGCCCATGAGGACAAGAATTGAGAGATCAGGGAAGGAGGTGATGACTGTTAGCCCTGTCAGAGCAGAGAAGGCTAAGAGCCCTGGTAGTGTGGGTGTCACTGAAACAGGAATAAGAGCAGGATTGCTGAGTTTCCAGAACACATGAGAGTCATCTAACCTGCCCTGTAGAGAAAGAGGAAAGACAAAATATGATATCCTGACTGAAAGCCTAATTGTGGCCAGAGACATTGGATTGGTCCATTGGCTTTTGGAACAGGCTGGACTGCTTACAGGGCATTAGCAGGAGAGAAGCAGCCTATCGGAGAGATGTTTTAGAGAAACTGCAGATAAGTACAACTGGTTAATTATCTGTTACACTTTCATAATGACAAAGATTGTCGAAATAGAATGGGAAACTGCTTTGCATATTAAATGCCATTTGGTCATTGAACTGAGAAACAAACTATGTAGCTTACAGAGAGTGATCTGCTATTTTATAAGGACATTAAGACACATACTACAGTGAATCTAAAGCTTGTTCATTCTGTGAATGAACAAATCTTGTCCTCCAGTGATAATCAAAGTGCTATTACAAGAAATTGTTGATATCTGTGACTGTTTGGTGGTAAGTGGCCACTTTGCAGTTGCACAAATTACATTTTCCTACATCAGCCATTTGGATACAATACCAAGATAATCCTATGGGCTCCATCAAGAGCACTGATGTAGAGGGTGTTAACACAGTATACGTGTTTTATGCTATTGAATGTGTGAAATTATATGGTTTATTCATTGCATTAGTAAGTGATTTAAGTGTTGAGAACTTAATACATTTAACTGTTACCAAAAGTTTGTTTTCTACCCTGGTATTCTTTGTTACCTGTCATCACGACATTTAGTCTACTGCTTCCCATGCAAAGTATAATTTTTTATAGAAGTTCAACAGAAAGGTTGACACCCACCTCATTAAATAAATATTCCAGGTTGGCTCCTGCAACAATCCTTGTATTTTAGTGGGTTGGGTGAGGTGTTCTCCCATCCCCCCTGGTGTTCGTGATCCTGAACATTACTCCCAGAAGATCCTACAACAAGATATGAGTGGAGGCTCTGGAACTTGCTATGAAGGTGAAAATGCTCGAAATATCACTACACACATACTATTACCAAGGAAGGCACAAATAAAGGGGTGTTGCAGATACGCACACTTCAAGCACTACATATATCTATATATATAAGCATGCACCCAATTTGTGTCAGTAGAATATATACTGTATGTATTATTTTGCACAACAATGTTTATGTTATGTATCCAAATAAATATTTTATAAAGAATGTAAATGAGGTCTGAAATCAAAATAGATAATTGACATGTAAGATAGTTTTGTATTTTCACTACAGACTGCTTTTTTACATTTTCTATAATTTGTTTTCATATTGATATAAATAGCCTTCATATTAGCCTTAATATTAATATTACTATTGCAATCAAATATATAATCTAGTTAGATTATTCTTTCCATTTTCTTTTTTTGTCTTGTCTCATCCTCTATGTGTCTGTAAATACACCTCTATATGTCTGTAAATGCCCCTATATATACTGTAGTTTCTCTACCTTGTCTGTATTTTTATTATAGTGCCCCCTCATTTGTATGTGCTTCACTGAATTCCATTTATCTCCTCAACTGTATGTTCCTTACTGGGCTCCTCACATTTCTCCCTATGTGTATTTTTGTATTGTGCACTCACCCCTCCCCCTACAACTGTCTGTCATTACAATAAAATGCCCTCCCTAATCTAGATTTTCCTTGTAGTACTTGCCACCTATCTATATGTTCTTTACCAAGATCCACTGCAACCCACCCCCCTCCAAAACAAATGTTTTTCATTGTACTCCCTCCACATTTTTTTTGTACCACTCACCCCCTACAATCCTAGGCTGTATGTTCTCTGCACTCCTCACTAAAAGCCTCATCTGTAGTTAGCATAATGAATCCCTCCTTTTCTTATATTCCTCATTGTGCTCTCCTTGCCCACCCACTGTCTTTATTGTGTTCTACTCCAGTAATTTACTTATATTTACCAAAGAATACCTTCTGAGAATAATATACAGAAGGATAACAATACCAAAGGATACCACTACTGTCTAAATTGAAAGGCCTGTAAAAACCTTGACAAAACTACCACAAAACCAAAAAAAGACTTTAAATCAAATCAAACCAGAAATAATTATGATATTAAAGACCATGTACTATGTTTGACACAAGGGTGTCGTCTATCTGATAGAATGCACTTGTGGGTTCCAGTATATCGGCCAAACTAATAGAAAGATCAGGATAAAATTAGCAGAACACATATATAACATTAAAAAAGGACTAACAACCTACAGTGTATCCAACCATTTTCTTGAAGTTCACAATAAAGATCCTGGTGTCCTCACTTTTCTGACTATACAGAGAGTCCATCAAAATTGGAGAGGTGGAGATGTAATAAAGGATTTAAAAAAGGAATCAGAATGGATCTTCAAAATGAAAACTCTATAACCACATGGTCTTAACATTGACTTCAAATTCAATACCTTCCTATAAAGATTTTATTTATCTAAAAACTTTTTAAATAGATCCCCATCTCTAGACAATAGAGGTAAATTGATATATATGGTATATATAATATGTCAACTACATTTATTCATCTCATAAGTGGCATCTGTTTATATTTATTTTTTATTTTTTATTTATTTTATACATTTATTTATTTATTTATTTATTTTAATGTTAGCCATTTTTAGACCTACAAACTTTTTCCACAATTTATACCTTTTAAAAAAGATGGCCCCTTTTACTGCTGCTTTTAAATGCACTTCCGGTTAGGATTTCCATTTTTTATTTTAGAAACTATAAAAGTTTTTTTTTACTATAAAATTGAGGCCTTAGTTGGAATAAGCTCACCGCATGAAACGCGTAGGGGGCTTCTAGTGGAGACCGGCAATAAGGAGGACACATCTAGCAGCACTGTCTGCTCCATCATACCACCTGCCCCCAGCTTGTAGTAGTGACGTCATTGCTATTGGCCAGCCAGGCTAGTCACAGTGACCGCCGAGAAATAAAGCACCACTGATGGGAGCAGTCAGCGTGAAGATCACACCAGCTGGTCCCAGCAGTTAAGACTGAGGTTCTGTTTTCAGCTGAAGACAGAGGTAGGGACAGTTAGCACTGTACTTATATGGTGATGTCATTACCACTTGCACTAGCATAATACACCCGGTCTCCACCAATATATCACAAAAAGAGCTATAAACATAAATATGTATAAAATCTAACACATACAATTTCTCTTTGTTTTTAATATCTTTTTATTTCCAGGCGCCACTACTGTGGATTATTACCATCACCTTTTTGCATAGAGAGAGCACTGGATATAGTAAGGTTTTATCCAAAGTTGCATGCTTCTTTAATATCAAGACATACAATTAGTAACACTCCAAAGTCAGAGCAAGCGGTACAGGATCAGCCAGATTAAAAATCAGGTGGTATATTTACTAAAGGTCAATTTTGACTGTTTTTAGTCACCATCAATGTTTTATGACGCTACATTATGATGCAAGATAAACTCACAGAGTCACTAAGTGAGATATTCTGCCTATAACACCAACCTGTTGTTCCCTTAGTGACTGAATATGCACACTGGTACTTAGGCTGGTGCCAGGACTTACTCTTGGCACAGTTTGGGCTTATCTTACTAACACCTGACGGTCAATGATGGTATGCAGTTGGGATGTAACTGAACTGACAATCTCGATCTGGGTGGACGCTGAACCTGAATACCCAGCAATGGACTTGGCAAGGACTGATACGCCAGCAGGTGGACAACAGGTAAGGAAGTTCCCAGTTGCCAGCGGAGATGGTAATCCCACACATATGATCGCACACTGGAGTGTGAGTGGACCGTAGGTAGTTATAAAGATATGCTGCGGTAGGGCTGCACTAGATGATAAGAGTTGCAGATATGAAAGGGAATCATTGACTTGTACACAACTGGGCTGCAAGAAGGAACAGTGGCTGGCTACAGATGGTGCAGCTGAACTGTAGACTGATGTGGATGATTGATAGCATGGCTAGGCCACAGGCTGGTAACACGGCTAGACCGCAGGCTGGTAACATGGCTGGACCACAAGTTGGTAACATGATCACAGCAGACTGGGAGATTCTCAACCAGGAACACAGATGAACTAGCACAGGAAAATGACTCTGATGAGACAGGAGACCGGAAGCAGGATGAAAACAAACAAACTGGACACTAGGAACAAACTATCACCGGCAGGGAATGCTGGGACTGACTGCAATTTGATAGGAAGAGGAACCAATGCAAGCCAGCTTCATTGATTGGAGATTAATCTGCAGCTGATCTGCACACATACTGAGAGCTTAATTACAGACTGTCTGCAGCTGAATGCTGCCACAATACTGACAGTTTCCCTGCTGCCTAGCCAGGACTGGAAACTGCTAAGGCTGTCAGAAATCGCAGCAGCGGATCGTAACACAATGTTGTTTTTCTGGGGCTAAATCACACATTTGCTAACAGACAATTTTTTGATTTGGTTTTTTAAGTATTTTGATCGATTTTGAATCTTTTAAAATCAATCTTTAGTAAACATACCCCCATGAGTCAAAATACCAAAGTGATCAGGATCACAGATAGAAATTACTGGGCAGGAGCTATCACTGACACAGGTGAAATCACAGGGCAGTGATTTAAAGGCTGGGTAGCCAATGAAGTAGAGTCAGAAATAGAGCATTCTGCTAATGAATGATCAACAGCACCTGATAGACAGCCCAGGGGATGAGAAAATACCTGTGTCTCCTTTGCAATCTGCACAGCTGCCTGGCTATCTTTGTACAAATGCCAACAAAAACATTTTACCTTTTTGTGCTTATTTGTGCACTTCAGTGACACATACATGGAAATGATGCAAAGGTTTCAAAGATTTTAGAAGAGTAGTTCTTGGAATAACTTTTGTAGTATTGCTTATTGCCACAGATGTTACTTTAAAAAGCTATATGGTAGAAGTGCCTGTCTCGTGTTGATACCAACTAAAAAGGAAGGATTCAGCCAGTTGTCATAAAGCCAATTTTTCAATGGGAAGTTGTTTATAGTCCACACATTGTAAATAGTGCATAAATGTACAGACTGAAAAAGCTTTAAAATAGTTGCACTCACAGCTGAATACTGAATAAAAATCATAATTGTTTTTTCCTTCTGTTTTCAGAGTTGATTAATATTAAACTTGTAGTCAAACAAGCAGTAAACCAATATTTCTAGTAATTAAATTTTAAGGCAACAGATGTAGATAGTGCTCAAATATGACTTTGCCCACATTCATAGGACACATACTGTACAAAAGAATATGTGAAACCATCTGATGTATTCCAATGAGAACACAATTCTATGAATTAGCAGCTCCACCATTTTGTGAGTGACAGCAATCTCATTCTGTGAGAGTGCGGAATCTGCCGTTATCCAGAGGGTGTGATGGCATACCATATCTGTATTGTGCAAGGAACACATCCATTAAGGTGTCAGCCTTAATGATTGTAATTTCATTGCTTTTTGAAGTTTGAGTGGCAAAAAATCATTAGATTTTGTGAATTTTCAGATCATGTCTAAGCAGCCTTAATGGGACATATGAAACCGTAAGGTTTTTTGTCTATGAAATTTCATATCTTTTTTAAAATGTATTAACTATCAGGGTTTGGATGAGCAAACCAGGCCACCTGCAGGGGAGAAGGGCAACAAAATGGTACTCTAACGCAGCTGGAAGAGGGGACAGCACACAGGAGGTTGGTTTGGGAGGTGCAGAGTGCGAGACGGCTGTAGGCGTGTGGGGTAGTGGCAACAGCAGTGGTGCAGAGCTGTGGCAGCGGTGCAGTGCAAAGGGGGCATCAGTGGGCGACAGAGGGTGGAAGAGGGGACAGCACACAGGAGGTTAGTTTGCATACCTCCCAACTGTCCTGCTTCCAGCGGTACAGTCCCGTTTTTGTGGGACTGTCCCCCATGCAGGCTGCACTGTCCCGCGGTGGGAGGGAAGTCCGGGGGAGCACAAATTGCTGCTCTGCATAGCAGAGCAGCGGGTGTGCAGGAGGAGAACAGATGCCGTGCGCATCTGTTGTCTTGTGTAGGGAGAGCCTGGGGGCTGCCCAGCATCTCGGAGAGTGCTGGGCACTCCCCCAAAGTGGTGAAAATGGGGGAAGCCGTGAGGCTCCACCCCTTTTACAGCAAGCCACGCCCACTTTTCAGGCACGTGACCTATCCCTCAACATCTTTAAATGTTGGGAGGTATGGGTTTGGGAGGTGCAGAGTGCGAGAGGGCTGTAGGCGTGTGGGGTAGCGGCAGCAGCAGTGGTGCAGAGCAGTGGCAGCAGTACAGTGCAAAGGGGGCATTAGTGGGTGACAGAGGGCTCACTGGTAGTGCATATACACCTGAGGAAATCAAATCAATAAGTCACAGATGGATAAATGCAGCAGATAGATCTACGCATTTATGTTAAAAAGTGAATGTGTAAAACAAAACCGTAGCCCCCCCCCCAGAAAACAACCAGGCCCAGGCTTTGGAGCCCCAGTACTGGTTGTGCTAAATACAGTGGACAAATGACATAGGGGTCCCCTGTATTAATCACAACCAGCACCAGACTTTGGAGAACCTGTCCTGGTTGCCAAAATATGGGGAACAAATGACGAATGACGGAGCCCCCCAGCTGCAGCATCACCCCTGACCGATAGTCCGCCCAGGCCGGGGATCCCTGGGGAGTTGGGGACCCCTCCCAATAAAGGGGTCCCCCTCCTCAGGGCACATCAGGCCCAGGCTGATAGCCCGGGGCTGTCCCCGGCACCCCTGGGCGGTGGGTGCCGGGTTGATTATGTATAGTGTGGTGCATAAGAAAATGTAAATATTGTCTTTTTTTGCAGAATTACTACAGGTCCCAGCAGGCATCCCCCGCATGCTGGTACTTGGAGAACCGCAAGTACCAGCAGGCGGGGTATTAAGAGCCTGCTGGCACCTATAGTACCCCTGCAAAAGAAATATTAAAATAAAACAAACACCGTTTTTAAAAGTATTTTATTATGACGCATCTTCACCTGGAGGGCGACAGCCTTTAATCTCTTTTACATGGCCGTTGCCCATCCAGGACTTCTACGGCATCTTTACCTGGAGCGCGGTGGCCAAAAGCATGTACCCTGGCACAATAGCTACCTAATAAAACAAACCCCAAGTCTAAATTCGCCCCCTACCCTGAGTATTGCCTTCCCAAAAATCCCCCATAGGCTACAACAGAAAAAGGTTCCTAATTGACAATGTCAGAAAAAAGTGACAGTTGGAGCTTTAGATTACTCCCAAATCCTAATTTTTAATGTGTTTGCCCTAAAATTTGTCATGCAGCACCGAGCAACAGTTCTACCCGGCCATGCCAAATTTCAGATCTGTACCTCCAATAGCTTTTGAGGAGTAGCCCCCTGAACACCCTGCCCCCCCCTCTGGAATTCTCTATGGAGAAATCTGTTTTTTTAGATGCAGCCTTAATATAAGGCATTTTTGCCTGGCGGGCGCCAACCTGCCAGGGCTTCGGCATCTTTGCCTGGTGGGCACAAACCCGCCAGGGCTTTGACGACTTCACCTAGTGGGCGGCAACCTGTGATAGCTCTTTTTCATGCCTGCCGCCCACTTGGACTTCTGCCGTCTTCGCCTGGCAGGCGCCAGCCCGCCAGGGCTTCGATGTCTTTGCCTAGTGGGCGGCAGCCTGTGATAGCTCTTTTTTGTGGCCACCGCCCACTAGGACTTCCGGTGTCTTCGCCCGGCGTGCGGCAACCCGCCAGGGCTTCGGCGTTTTTGTCTGGCAGGCGCCAACCCACCAGGACTTTGGCCTCTTCACCTAGTGGGTAGCAGCCTGTGTCAGCTCTTTTGCATAGCCGCCGCCCACTAGGGCTTCCGGTGTCTTCGCCCGGCGGGTGCCAACCTGCCAGGGCTTTGGCATTTTTGTCTGGCGGGTACCAACCCACCAGGGCTTCGGCCTCTTCACCTAGTGGGCGGCAGCCTGTGTCAGCTCTTTTGCATGGCTGCCGCCCACTAGGACCTCCGGTGTCTTCGCCCGGCGGGTGCCAACCTGCCAGGGCTTTGACGACTTCACCTAGTGGGCGGCAACCTGTGATAGCTCTTTTTCATGCCTGCCGCCCACTTGGACTTCTGCCGTCTTCGCCTGGCAGGCGCCAGCCCGCCAGGGCTTCGATGTCTTTGCCTAGTGGGCGGCAGCCTGTGATAGCTCTTTTTTGTGGCCACCGCCCACTAGGACTTCCGGTGTCTTCGCCCGGCGTGCGGCAACCCGCCAGGGCTTCGGCGTTTTTGTCTGGCAGGCGCCAACCCACCAGGACTTTGGCTTCTTCACCTAGTGGGTAGCAGCCTGTGTCAGCTCTTTTGCATAGCCGCCGCCCACTAGGGCTTCCGGTGTCTTCGCCCGGCGGGTGCCAACCTGCCAGGGCTTTGGCATTTTTGTCTGGCGGGTACCAACCCACCAGGGCTTCGGCCTCTTCACCTAGTGGGCGGCAGCCTGTGTCAGCTCTTTTGCATGGCTGCCGCCCACTAGGACCTCCGGTGTCTTCGCCCGGCGGGTGCCAACCTGCCAGGGCTTCGGAATCTTTGCCTGGCAAGTGCCCGCCAGGGCTTCTGGCATCTTCACCTAGTGGGCAACAGCCTGTGTCAGCTCTTTTGCATGGCCGCCACCCACTTGGACTTTCGGTGTCTTTGCCCGGCAGGTGCCAACACACCAGGGTTTCGACGTCTTTTCCTGACGGGCGCCAACCCGCCAGGGCTTCGGCATCTTTGCGTGGCGGGCGCCAACCCACCAGGGCTACGGCATCTTTGCCTGGCGGGTGCCCACCCACCAGGACTTCTGGCGTCTTCACCTGGGGTGTGGCTGCCACCTCCCCAGGGCTTCTATGGTCCTCTGCAGGTGCTGCCGGATCCAATGACGTCAAAATCAAAGATGGCCACTGCAAGCCAATCATGGCTCGCAACGTCATCGTCAGCGTCAGCTGTGGGACCGGCACCTGTTCGGGTGTCAGCGGCAGGCCTGGATCCGAGAGAATCTAGTCCCCACCAGCCATTCTGCTGAGTACGGCAGCGGCGCCCATTTCGAAATTCAAATATGGCCGCTGTGAGCCATGGTTGGCTAGCGGTGCCATCTTTGAATTTCAAAAATAGCGCTGAGGCGCCATTTTTGAAATGGGCGCCGCTGCCGTATTCGGCATAATGGCTGGCTGGGTCTGAATCCTCTCTGGTCCATGCCTGTCGCCAATGCCCTCACCGCCGCTTGACCCTCCACCGCCACCGCTGGACCTTTTGCCGCCGGACCCTCCACCGCCGCCGGACCCTTTGCCGCCAACACCTGCACCTCCGCTGCCAACACCCGCATTACCCGCTGTCAACTGCGACCCGCTGCCGCTGCTGAGGTCCCCACCACTGCATCCATGTCCCCGCCACTGCTTTGCCTGCTACCACCCGCAAACGATGGCCATCGTACTGCATCCAAGTGAAGCCACTATTACTACACCTGCTGGAAGCTCCTACTGCGGCTGCGCAACAAGTTGAAAAGTCCTATCTTTATAATGGCGCATTCTTGAGGTAATAGTTTAAAAACTGTAACTTTCTAATTTACCTGTACCCTGGCACAATAGCTACCTAATAAAACAGACCCCAAGTCTAAATTTGCCCCTTATCCTGAGTTTTGCCTTCCCAAAAATCCCCCATAGACTACAGCAGAAAAAGGTTCCTAATTGACAATGTCAGAAAAAAGTGACAGTTGGAGATTTAGATTACTCCCAAATCCTCATTTTTTATGTGTTTGCCCTGAAATTTGGCATGCAGCACTGGGCGACAGTTCTACCTGGTCATACTAAATTTTAGATCCGTACTTCCTATAGCTATTGAGGTGTAGCCCCTTGAACACCCAGCCCCACCCTCCAGAGAAATCCATTTTTTTTAGATGCGGCCTTAATATAAGGGCATGACTGTGCCCTTATTATATATATATATTACAAATACAAGTTTGATGACATGTTATTCAAGAGGCCACAACTTACGCGACTTCTTAGTCAAGACAGATGTATCTAAAATGTCAAAACCAGAAGCAGGGATCCTTTTTACCTAATAAAAAATTAGGATGTATTAAATGTTCATGCTTTAACTGTCAATTTTTGATTGCAGGTGATACATTTATTTACATATCCTCATACTGGAAAACCTTTACAGATTTGTCATCAGCTTAATTGTAATTCCAGTTACGTAGTCTACCAGATTGTGTGCCCATGCGGGCTATCTTACATCTGTAAGACTGAAAGAAAATTAAAGAAGTCATGGCGGCCTTTCGTTCCGTGACAAGTGATGTCAGTGGGAGTGCCTTCGGCTCTGATAGAGCCGAAAGCACTCCAGGGCTTGCGGCAATGAGACCCTACCACAAGGATCTCGTCGCAAACCCGATGATCGCGATGGTCTTGACCATCGCGACCATCTTTTTGGCCGCTCGCTATAGCTGTGGGAGGCTACCCACAGCTATGCGAGCGGCCAGGAGGCCGCTCTAAAAAAAGAGAAGGATGGCCCTGATTCAAAGCGAGCGCTCTGTCAGAGCGTCCGGCTCTGAATCAGGGCCCTAGTTACATCTTCTTCCCTTCTTTTATTAATGTATTAGGCTTTCTGTATTTTAGTATTTTTGTATGTGCTCAATATATTGCTTTTTAGTATAGGCATTAAATACAGATACATTGAATAGAACTTCTATTTTTTATAAGTATCTCAAGTCAACTCTGAAAGCATTTTTGATGTTTGTGCTCTGCCTTGTTTACTTATGTAACCTTGGTGATGGTTTGTATATTGGGGAGGGACCAGAGTTCCACATGGAGAACTGTATGTAATGTTTTAGTTTCACTCGATTATCTTATCGAAGACAGTTAAAAACTGAAACGTTGATATTTTATCCAGCCTCAAGGAGTGTTTTTTAAGCTGTGATGGCACCGGCTGTAGTTCTCTAAGTTGTTGGGAGTGCCAGTCCTTGAAACACTATATATACAGTATATATATATATATATATATATATATACACACACATACACTGTACTGACAACAGCCAGACAGAGGGATATTTAAATTTGAATGCCATTGTCCCCTTAACAATTCTATCAATCGGATACTATGAACTGAGGGCCTGATTCAGACCCGGTCGCAAGTGCTGAGCACTCGCAACCAGGTCGATGTTTGCCCACTGGGCATGCGCACGACGGAGCCGGCTCCTTCGTGTGCATATGCGAGGCCCGGCTAGCGACGGGTGCTCCGTCGCTCCGGGTCTCGCACCAAAGGGGGCAAGCTGTCGATGGTGATTGACAGCTCGCTCTGTTTGGTAGGCGTGGCCAGGCGGTGGCTTCACAAACGGAGGCCTACCCAAGTGAACGTCTGCCGTTTGTGGGCGGCCCCACTGACATCACCAGTGATGTCAGTGGCAGAGCTTCCGGCTCTATTAGAGACAGAAGCTCTCTGGGGCTTGCGGCCACGAGACCCTACCACAAGGGTCTCGTCGCAAGCCCGATGGTCAAGACCAAGACCATCGCAACCATCAACCTGGCCGCTAACTATAGCTGTGGGTGGTCACCCACAGCTATGCGAGTGGCCAGGAGGCCGCTCCAGAAAAAAAAACGCCCTGATTCAAAGCGAGCGCTCTTTCAGAACGTCCGTCTCTGAATCAGGCCCTGAGTACTACCTGCAATAGTGTGCTCTTTCCTGAAAAACAAGATATGAGGCCCTAACTCAAATAGTTCATCCTGAAAATGTAGCTATAATGTTGCTGATCTGCTGGGAGTTTTGACAAGGACAGCACTTACAGAGTAGTACTTATACAATGAACAAGTAACAAAAATATATTAAGATGATGCCAATACAAGATTTAAGCAGCTAACCCTGCAATTCATCAAACAGGGTCTGTGGGCCTTTCCCAAAAACTTGTTTGCAAGTTGTGTGACCAATTAAAGACAAATATTATACATATGAGTATGATGAGATCTGCTAACAATGCAAATACCAATTCTTTAAACATTTATAGCCATAAATTTACATTTTTAAAATGAATTCACTTCCAGTGTCATCTCTCCATATCTTGGTGTGTGAGGTAGCTAAGTCTTTATTTTTTGTCATTGCATAAAACAGGGATATAATGATTTTTAAGACATTTGTTATTAAGAAATAGGTAGATAGAGACATAGGATTATTGCTGTAGTTTTGGCTTAAACATTTAACATTTCACTTTCTAACTTTCAAAGAACATTTTAAACTAAATTAGCTATTGTATTTTATGTCTGTTTGGTGGATTGAATTAATGACTTCTACAAAATCCTTGTAATACTCTAGTGCCATTATGTGAAGTTTGTAAGCTAAGGAATGCTAGTTACTGCTTGGTTTGAAAGGAACAATTGCATATCTAGGTCCACAGTATTGTTTTATAGGATATGAATCACGTGTACATTATAATCCTGCTTTTATGCTGGCTTCCACAAAATGTGTGCATGTTTTATAGTTCACTATAATAGAGTCATATAGATATCTTGCCAACTTTTGTGAAATAAAATTAAAGCAATAAACTAGGAGATGCACTCATCTTGCTTTAATTATATGCCTGTGTATGGAATCTCACCAGAATCCACAAAGTTTAGCAGCCCAAATCAGCAATTTTAAAATAGGTACTAATCCCAAGGTGAGGGATGTGTATTTTGGAGCATAGAAGAGAAAATTAAAGCCATTTCTCATTTAACTGGTTTTCTTCACTGTTTCAATTATTTATAAGAGTGAAAGATTTTATACCCCATTTAGTAGCGAATATAGGTGATATATGTATCTTAATTGATGAATATGCAATGCTTTATCTTGGTTGTAGCCCTGCTATCGTATTCTATAATTTCTTTGTGTGTGCTTATTTACAGCATAATTTTTGTAACTTTGTATACTAAGAATATACTGGAACACAATAACAGAGAAAGGAATTTATTTGTGATGTGAATTAACAGCACACTGTACTCTTTTTTTAAAATTCCACTTTGCTTAGTTTTTGTTTTGTTAAAGTGCATTCATTACCATATTAATTTTATTACTTCAATTAAAAGTCCTAAGTCATTTATACAGTATTTAAAATGTAGGTGTGCTCATAATAAGGATTAGTACATTGCTACTGCATATAATTGTGTATTAATGGTCACCACGATTCACAACCAGTATATTTGACTGCAATATACTGTATATAATAAAAGAAAAGAAAATATAAAAAATATACTGCCTTGAGATACTGTATATGAAACACCTAAACCATACAGTGTACTACTACAACAAGGGATTTTTTTAAGGTTTGATGCTGTGAGGACACTATTTGTGATTGATAACTGTCTTTTATGGTCTTATTGTCTTATTACTTCTGTAGTGGAACATGTGTGTGTATAACATACACTAGAGGGTATATTTACTAAAGTGCAGGTTTTTAGAAGTGGAGATGTTGCCCATAGCAACCAATCAGATTCTACTTAACATTTATCTAGCACATTCTAGAAGATAATAGCTAGAAATCTTATTGGTTGCTATGGGCAACATCTCCACTTCTAAAAACCCACACTTTAATAAATATACTCCTAGGTGTATAGAAATCAGTATGTCTATTTTTAATTATGTGAATTTTTAATTATGTGAACTAGCTATGTGCAAAGTAAGCTCTTTTCTGCAAGTTCAGTATGTCAAATTATTATGTAGGACAGCCAACACTCAGGATGAGAAAGCCTTAGCTGGAACTACAAGTTTATAAGGAGTAAATGTAATAGCAAGTTGCAGACACCCATGAAATTTCAGCTACTCAGGCACAAGTTTTAAAGTGGCAAAAAGTTAAAAGGTCGGATTTACCTTTTAAAAATATTGCTGGTTTAAATCTAGTGGCTATATAGCCAAAAAGTGTTGGTACATGCATTGGAAGGCTATTACAGCAGTGGTGGATCTTGGGGGGAGAGAGGGGGATTAGAGCAATCATCCCCTAGCACAGTCCATCCATGATCCTCTCCCTTCACACTTCTGTAATTTCTATTCTGCCATCACAGGAGTCATTTCTCAGCAACCAATACAGACAGGAGATCTCCATGTAATTGATTCACTCAGCTTTAGCTATTAGTGGTATGATAATATACATTGATTAGCCATAACATTAAAACCATTACCAGGTGAAGTGAATAGCACTGATTATTTCATTACAATGGCACCTGTCAAGGGTTGGGATATATAAGGCAGCAAGTCACTGTAACACTCAATTCTTGAAATTAATGTATTCGAAACAGGAAAAATGGTCAAGCGTAAGGATCTGAGAGACTTTGGCAAGGGGCAAACTGTGATGGCTAGATGACTGGGTCAGAGCATCTTCAAAATGGCAGATCTAGTGAGGTGTTACCAGTATGCAGTGGTTAGTACCTACCAAAAGTGGTCCAAGGAAGAACAACCGGTGAACCGGCGACAGGGTCATGGGTATCCATGATTCATTGATGTGTGTGGAGAGTGAAGGCTAACCCATCTGGTACTATCCCACAAAAGAGCTACAGTATCATAAATTGCTAAAAAAGTTAATGATGGCTGTGATAGAAAGGTGTCAGAACACAGTGCATCGCAGAGTGCCCATGCTGATTCCTGCACACCACCAAAAGCACCTGCAATGGGTACATGAGTGTCAGAACTATATCACAGGGGAATGGAAGAAGGTGGCCTGAATCTGGTGAATCATGTTTTATTTTACATCATGTGGATGCAGTATGCACTATGGGAAGAAGGCAAGCCAGAGTAGGTATTCAGATGATCTGTGCAATGTTCTGCTAGGAAATCTTGGGTCCTGGCAGTCATGTAAATGTTAACACCTACCTAAACATTGTTGCAGACCAATTATAACTCTTAGTGGCAGCTGTTTTCCCTGATGGCAGTGACCTCTTTTAGCAGGATAATGCACCCTTCAACACTGCAAAAATTGATCAGGAATGGATTGAGGAACATGACAAAAAGTTCAAGGTTTTGATTTGGCCTCCAAAATTCCCCAGATCTCATTCTGATTAAGCATCTGTGGGATGTGCTGGAAAAACAGGTCCGAGGCATGGAGGGCCACCTTACAACTTAAAGGATCTTCTGCTAATGTCCAGTGCCAAATACTGTTGTAGACATTCATAGGTCTTGTGGTGTCCATGCCTTGATGAATCAGAGCTGTTTTGGTGGCAAAATGGGGATCTACACAATATTAGGCAGGTGGTCTTAATGTTATGGTTGATTGGTGTATGTGCACCTTGTTAATAATACCTTTCAGTTTAATCACACAATACATAGATCTGCCTGGCTGCACTCATCTAAACTAAGAATTACAACTAGTTTACAACAACTAGAATCAGCAGGCTTGTTACATAGTAACAAGTGACACATGTGTTAAGTGTCTGACTGTAGAATATAAGATCTGGGGTTCAAATCCCTGGCATGCTGTATTGTGTATTTTTAAAACAGGAAGAGTAAAAAGAAAGTTATTATTAATAAAGTGCACATATCCAATACACTATTACTAATTGCTCACAAGTAAAGTATCTCACTTTAAAATTAGATTTTTGAGGTATATGCATCAAAGTTCGATTTTGTACAATTTTGTATTTTTGGTGATGTTGCATTCAATTTGCATTCAATTTTGAGCATCAGAGATTTACTAAAGTCAAAATTGAATGTGAAATCAAATATAAAACTGATTCCCCTTCAAAATTGAATATCGTCTAAACATCGATACTTTTACATAGGCCAACATAGGATCCTCTGATTTACTAATATTCAAATTGAAATTGAACATAAAATTGATTACAAAATCAACATTTTGTAAATATACCCCTTGGTGTTCAAATCCAATGCTTGAGTTTTTAGTTATTTTAATACAGGGGGATTAAGTCAGTGAAGGTTATTAGCACTATAGTGCAGGGGATTCTCAACTCCAGTACTCAAGTACTGCCAATAGGTCATTTTTTGTGTATTTTTTTAATCATGCACAGGAGTGTCACCTGGGCATGTACTGGCCAATTATCAGCCAGAATTTATCTGATTGGGCCAATAATTGAACAGTGTATTGACACGACCAGCAGCGGCTCCTGCCCTCTTACCTGAGGGGGGCTGCCGCTGCTGCTGGCCTGGGTCCCGGCACCTGCTGAATGATTCTGGCAGGTGTCGGGACTGGCGTATGTGCATGAGCGGCAGTGGCGCCGTGCATGCGCATGCATAACACCATCTTCTTGGGGCTGCATTGGTTGCAGCCCTGAGAAGCCTGTTATAGATGCCCGAAAGGCAGAGCAGCGGCTTCCACTGGAAGCCACTATTTGCTGATCGCAGCCCGGGACTGGCAGTCCCAGGGGAAGGAGACACCTCCCCCTGGGGCTGCTTGTCTTCAGCGTGATTGGCAGGTGGCATTTCCAATGGGAAGCCACCTCCAGTTACAGTGAATCCAGTGGAGTCATGGACTGCACTGGCTCACTGAAGTGGATGATTTTACTGGGGGGGCTGCAGCCTCGCAGTCCCTAGGTAAGATCAGCCACTGGACATGACCCATCAGTAATGATCAGTCTGTTGGACATGAAAAATCATTCAGCATGTCCGATTAATCCGATAATTAGTGTCACATATTGTATACAAGCGTCACATATGAAATGACTCAGCACAATCTCCTGGTGCATCCTAGACACATTTTCGAGATGATCGATGCAGGCTTATCACGCTGCATGGAATATTGAGGCTAGATGAGCAAGTAAACATCTGTTTCCCACTTGCTTCCACAGACAGAAATCCTCAAAACATGACCTGTTAGGAAATCTTGAGGGTAGAGGTTGGGAACCACTGCTATAGTCCAAATATACACTACCTATTTGTGGATAGATCACAAGTTAAATATCTGGTGTGCCATTCAAATGTCCAGCAGGAAGAGCTGTGGCTTGGGTAAATCAATATAGACATGTATGGTGTTTTCATTATATTTCTCTTGTAATGAGTATAGACTTAGAACTGGGAGTAGTCAGTAGTCACTTGTTTACTCAGGTCATGTGGGTGTGTATAAAGGATCTTTACATATGCTACTTTACAAATTGTGGAGAGGCTATTGGATATTACAGGTGTAACAGTCTACATGGTTCTCAGAAAACTCTTCCAGCTTGCACTTAGTAGTTGCAATAAATAATTGAAAGTGTCCATATCTGCACAAAAGTTTGTTATATCGTACCATTGTGGGGTACCCTTGACTGTAGTCACTGTGGAGCTGCATGCAGCCAAGGATTATCTACATGGTGACCTGGCCCAGCACGAGGAGGACAAGAGCCATTGGAGCAGTGCGTGCCTCAACGGTAAGAGGAGACATGCACAGCTTATATTCAAGGGAGCAAACAGGGGAACAGGAAGATGTAAGGTAACTGCCATGAAGTGAGGACCTGGGCGGGCAAAGGACATAGCAGCTGTTTGAAGCCCAGCTAGATGCTATGCCTGATGAGCTCTTAGGGGTATATTTACTAAAGTGTGGGTTTATAGAAGGGGAGATGTTGCCCATAGCAACCAGATTCAAGCTATTATCTTCCAGAAGCTGCTAGATAAATGTTAAGTAGAATCTGGTTGATTGCTATGGGCAACAACTCCACTTCTAAAAACCTGCACTTCAGTAAATATACCTCTTATAGGGGTATTCAATATGGGTGCGATAACATCTTTTTTTGCGTTATTATTGCACTTTTTAACGTTTTTGCGTTAATATCACTGGTTTGAGTTTTACACCGTATTCAATTTCAAAGACTTATCGCAGTTTTGAAAAGTCTTTGATAAAAAATGGTGATAACTTTTCACCATTGAATAGGTGTCGAAAAAAAGTGCAGAATTGGGGTTTAGGGGTGCAGGCTTAAAAAAAATAGCCTGCACCCCTGAGATTGACATTTAAAAAAGAACTGTGTCAAAAAAAGTTTAAAAAAAAAATAGGGACACCCCAAAAAATTAATTAAAAAAATGGGGTGCAAAAAAAAAAAAGGGAGAAAATTGTATAACAATAGGGAAATAGGTTTAGGGCTATTCTGCATGTATGCGGCAGGTGTTTTCTAGAATAGAATTATAGCGGCAGGTGCACAAATGCAGAATTTTTTTAAAAATTACTTTAGGGACACCAAAATATGCTAGTTCCCATTTTCATGTACCCCAAATTTGATGGGACCACTTAAAAAAACGAAAAAAATAACCTAAGTGCTCTTCTGCATCACTTCTTCAATGTCGGGAAAAAAACACCTGCTGCGGCTATTTAAAGCCCCGACTTTCAATTAAAGGCTAAAACGGGGTACCCATAGTGTTCCCCCATGTTTTTACAGCTTTAGGGGGGTCTTACAATTATTTTAAGGAAAAATTCATAACTTTACGCAAATCCAACTTCGGAGTTTCCCGTTTTCGTTAATTTGATATTGAAAACGGGGATAAGCGGGAGCGTGCACAATACCTTTACGCAGAAAAAAACTCCGATATGAAACGTTAACTTCGCCAGGGAAGTTAACCTTTCATATTGAATACCCCTGTTAGTCTGCTGTTGAAATGAAACACAGGAGTTGGAACTGTCCAGCTGACAAGGTGCTGACTGCTGGGTGAAGAAAAAGGTCTGTCTGCAATTTCAGATAACTGCAAATAATTAAAGGAAAGGGCTAATTGACTTATTTGAAAGAACCAAAGAGCCTATTCAGCATTCCTACAAATAATGAAATGTACATGGGTAGCCGCTGTATGAATATTAGGGAGAGTGATCAAAAGCATCCATAACTGATCAGTTCAGGAGGACTTTTGTACAAGTAACAATATATGGGCCATATGTCACATATAACTATATATGGGTGGGTCAGTTTCTTTAGTTTCTCTCTTACTACCTGGGAGCAGGTTGAGTACTACAAAGAAAGATAGTCTATTGCTTATGATTGTAAGTGCTGTAATTAATGCTATTTTTGGTGAGTTGGACTCTAGGCCCTTCCTTCTGGATAGGCTAGGATTTATATTTATGTTTTGTTTATTTTGTGCTCTGAATAAAACTACACAGCAGTGGATAGTTGTGCCAAGACCTTGGACCGGTAAGATACTAATTGACTGCTGTGTGCTACATGCTGCGATTTATCCCAGGTGATGGCATCCCCAACCTGATTTTGTGATGCTTTGCACTTAAACTTCAGCCATAAAAATCTATGTGAAAAATGAAAGTGGCAGACACCTATTATTATAAAAAAAAGACTATTATTATGTTATCTTTTTGGTGGTGTTATTGTCAGATGCTTGCGGAAGAGATAACATGGAAGCTATAGTTAAGCCATTGCATGGCTCAGCTGGAAGCTAATAGAGGGCAGTAGTTAGACATTGAGTAGGCCAGGTGGCAACAGCAATTGGATGTTGACAAGCTCTAGAAACAACAGCACCAAGACTGCAAAACCATAAAAGAGATGGTGCAGCATCTAGAGTCCTTTGTCTGGAAATGCTTCCATGGATGTCGCAACTAGCTTCAGCTCCATATGGTATAGCCATTTTCTGCAAAAGATGACAAAGAGTGATGATGTTGAAACCTATTTAACAACTTTTGAAAGAAATGCTGAGAGGGAAACTTGGCCTAAAGGTCAGTGGGCCGACCTTTTAGCACCCTTCCTGTCAGGGGAAAGGTGCCAAAAGCCTTATTTTGACTTGAACCTGTCTGATGCAAAGTACTATGAGAAACTAACACAGAATTTTTAGCTAGTTTGGGTTTTATTATGTCTGTTTAAGCATAACAAGTTCTTTGCCAGGGATACCAAGTGGATATACCTCCTCACTCTCAAATGCATGACTTCATCCATCTCATGAAGTGGCAAAGCCAGAGACTCTAACAGGGTGACAGATCATGGAAAGGGTCTTTATGGACCAATATCTACAGTCCCTGCCTGCAATTCTGCAAAAGTAGGTGAGCAGGGCTGGACTGCCCATCTGGCACTTCTGGAAAATGCCAGAATTGCCTATGGCCAGATGGACTGGTCCGGTGTCAAATCCAGGCCTAGCAGCTCTGTCTCCCAGAGGGATACTGGGAGATGGGGGCGTGCCACGAGGCCAGGCCCCCATGACTTGTGACACGCCCCTGTGAGGTGAGGCCATGCCCCTTTTGAGGTGCGGCCATGCCCTTTTTTGGGCTCACATGCAGAGGGACTGCCAAGGCTGCTCAGCAGCCCCTTTTTGTCCCTGTAGGTGAGCCACAGAGACCCTAAAACAGAAGACTAGCTGGTGGAAATGTTGGGGAGGTATGTGGCGGATGAAGAACTGTTGAGTGTACCCCAACAGCCCCTAGTCCTGCAATGGTGAGATTCAGTGACTTCTGGTAAGACTGTTTCAGGTTATTGGGAGATGAATGATGGAATGAACTTAAACATCCAGAAACTGTAGACTTGGAAACTAGAGATTGGCTGGGAAGGTTCCTGCCTTCTATAAGACTTGATAAAAATATTATCAGATGTTTTAGATTTGGTGGCTTGGGCCATGTTGCTGCTAATTGTCCACTTACCTCTGAAACTATGCAATGTGATACTGCTTATGTAAATCGCAGAGTATCTTTCTTTGTTCAGTTAGCCTGCACTGCAGACCGACAGGCTAAGCCAGATAAACAAACGTGTACATTCACTGTAGAAGGCAAATGGGTAGAGGCTCTGTTAGATTCTGGTAGCCTGGTTACTCTTGTAAAAGCCAAATTTGGGAGCCCTTAAAATGTTGGGAAAACTGTTGGTATAACCCAGAGCTGGATTAGGGGGTTGGGGGGGGGCTCAAGGCACTTAAAACAGTGTGCCCTATGGTCTAGAATTAAGAGAATAAGGCCTGATCCAGAGTTGTATGCTATTATCATCACTGCTGTATCTTTGGATGCAACAATAATGGAATATCTAATGCTGCAGAAGGCATCTGAGGACAAAATACACCCCCTGACAGCATTGCCTATCCGAATCACCATCACGACCATTGATCATGATGGTCACAGCCATCGGCCATGTGAGTAAACCTAAGCTTACTCAGAATGACTGCTGGAAATGCTTACCAGGGAGCCAAGAAATCTGCGTCAGAAGACGCAGTCCATGGCCTCGTGACTCCCAGCAAATGTGGGCAAAATGCCATCCGACCCCACCCATTTCCCACCCCCAAATGGCTGCATCATGTCAGCGTTCTCGTAGACAGAGACACACTGCAGATCTCTAACAATCAGGTTTGCGTACAAGTCTCAATCAGGCCCATAGTCATAATTCATGAGATAAAGATAGTGGGCCTGATTCTGAGGTGGATACAGCATCAATGTCGGATGCAGGCGGACAATTTTTTAAGTCTGCGCATGTCTCTAAGTAGCACTGTGTTTGCATCCCGATGGTATCCATCGGGGGATGCAAAATTAATTTGGACAAAGAGGTGGGCGTTACTTAGAGGTAACCTGGAAGTGACTAGTCATACAAGGGCATTTTGCACTGACACCGATAGCCATGTTCCGACGGACATTCTGTGATGGTACGACCAGTGTGCAACTGATGGTGCACAGCAGCGGATTTGTGATGAAGGTCCATCAGCTGCGGCATTATCATAAGACACAGTCATGGCTGCAACCATGCCCATCTCTGAATTTAGCCCAATTCCTTTACAAAAGAAAAAATATTTAAGTATTCAAATACAGAGGGTCATATATGCAGAGTCCCACATGCAGCAGGTCACACATACAGTCACAGATGCATGGTCACACATACTGTACAGTTACACATGCTGAGGATTATACATGCACACAGAGTTAGAAACATTCACATACACACATACATACTGTGATAGGATCACTGGTAAAGTGGTCTGTGGCAGGTACATTTGTCCCAGATTCCTGTCTTATGTGTTCTAAACCCCCAGGAGAAAGTCTGCAGTGTAGCAGGCTTGAGTCTCGGCTTTTTGAAAAGCCGTTTTGGGACCTGGGGGTTGTGGGTGAGATGAGAGGGAGGGCTTCACCCACAGCCACTCCAGGTTTTGGTTCTCGCAGCCTGGTAACAGGCTTGTTAGGGTTTCCACCTGAGAGTGGCCAATATAAGCCTAGTGTGTTGAGGGCTGATTGTCTCACCTGGGAGAGCAGACATGGAGTTTACTCAGAGACACTTGAAAACCTATCCGTGAGTACTGTGCTGTGCCTTGTTGCTGGTGAGGGCATTAGGCCCTGCCAGGTTATGGTAGTGAGGGAACCACCTGTGAAGTTAGTGCCCCGACAGGGTTAGGATTTATGTTTATGTTTTCTTTGTTATTTCTGACATTGCACAATAAAGACTGGTGCCGACCAGCTTGTACTCGCATCCAGACTGGTGTGCTGCTTCCCTGCTGCTGTGTGTGTGTGTGTAAGGAAGGAGTCCCCTACCCAGGAGAGGGACCTCCTAATCTGACTGTGTCACAATACTTACTGTCAAACTCTTACTTTTAATGTTAATTCCCCTGAATCAGGGGACCCTGTGTACTTGCCCCTATGCCTCCCTTAATCCGGCTCTGATGTAAGCTGTATAGAGGGGATACTCTCCCCTCTGATACTGCAGAAGTGAACATAGAAACAAAGTGTGGTCCCATGGTAGTCACTGTGGTATTATTTACTTACTAGTTAGCAGCCCGTCAAAATGATGGGACATTGTCGTGCCTGCAAAAATTCCTGTTTGAGCTCTCAAAAAGGTAACTTTTTGGTAATTTCTGCTCGCCAGCTCGGGGGGCGAGTAGAAATGCCAGTTCCAGTGGCTGTGCACGCCTGAATAGAGCAACAATTGAATTGCTCTGTCAGGTGCCATCTAGTGACTGCTAGCGTGCAACACACTTGAATTCCCTCCATAGAGGTGAGGAGCAGCGCTGCCTTTTACATAAATAGATTTGATTTTTGATGTGATATCGGGGATAGATTTTTCCCAGTTCTGGAAGCTGTGGGAAACCCAATTTGTTACAGAAGTAAATAACTCTGTAAAGCCTGATAGTAGGTTGTCAAACCCTCACATGGCAGCACATCAAGATTTGTTGTACTAAGTGTCCAAGGAAGGAGAAAATATTGTGGAACAATTGATAGTTCCTAAGGCATATAAAAGAATGGTTTTTGACCTGGCTCATTGTCACGTGACTGCAGGATATCTAAGGGTATAAAAAAACTTCTAAGATATTTTTTCAGTTTTTTTTTCCTGGCCATTCATAAAGCTGTTTCTTTATATAGTGCCCTGAATGTTAGTATCATGCTGCCAAGCCAAATTATAGAAGTTCGCTTGTCCTGTTACAAATTATTGAGGTCCCATTTGAGAGAATAGCTATGGATTTGGTTGGACCTCAAATAAAGTCTGGCCGGGGTCATCAGTATATTTAATGGTAATGGATTATGCTACCAGATATCTGGAAGTGATACATTTGTGTAATACATCAACAAAGAAAATTGCTAGAGAACTAGTACATGTCTTTAGCACAGTGGTAATACCTAAGGAAATCCTAACTATTCAGGGTAACACTTGTATGTCAAAAATTATGGAAGAGCTGTGCCACCTTGTTAAGTTTACTCATCTAAGGACCTACGTGTATCACCCTTAGACTCATGGCTTAGTGGAGAGGATTAACAAAACTTTAAAGAATATGCTAAAGAAAGTGGTGGATAAAGATGGGAAACATTGGGATTATTTGTTACCCTATTTATAGCTGGCCAATAGAGAGATTCCACAATCTTTCATGGGGTTCTTGTCTTTTGATTTACTGAATGGGAGACACCCAAGGTAATTGATGGATATTGCAAATGGGAGGGGCAACCTAGTCCTTATAAAACTGTTTTTGAGCATGTTTCTAATATATGTTTCTCATCTGCAGGAAAGAATAGCTGCAGTGGTGCCGGTAGTGAGAGCGCTTCTGGAACAGGCCCAACAGACAACAAAGGATGTACAAATGTAGTGCCTGATAATGCACCTTTGCTCCTGTGCACAAAGTGCTTATTTTGGTTAAGACGGTAGAAAGTAATTTTTTGTCCAAGTGGCAAGGACCATTTGAAATCATAAAAAAGTGAAGTTAATTATAAATTGTACTAGCCTGGAAAAGAAAGTCAGAACAGATCTACCATGTAAATCTTCTAAAACCTTGGAAGGATAGAGCAGCTCTATCAGCCACCCTGGTCTCTTTGGTAACTGCAGTACCTTTGGTTCCTGAAGTAACAATAGTCAAAACCCTCTCAACTAGTCAACAGCATGAGGCTAAAGAATTTCTCATAATAAATAGAGATTTGTTTTGTGACATACATGAAACAGTTGTTAAGGTTAGCCTAAAGCCCTATAAAATACCAGGAGCCCAAAGGGAGTCATTGTCTAAACAACTTAAAAAATGCTGTCATTAGATTTAATTGAAAAGTCATATAGTGAGTGGTCAAGTCCCATTGTACTGATAGCAAAGCCCAATGGGAGCTTACGCTTCTGCAATGATTTCCATAAATGAAATATTGTGTTTAAGTTTGATGCCAACCCAATGTCTCATGTGGATGAACTTATTAAATGGCTGAGAACAGCATGGTACTTAACCACTCTAGATTTAACCAAAGGGTCGGGCAAAAGAAAATAATTTTTTTTCTGCTATTGGAGGGTCTGTTCCAATTCAAGGTGTTGCCATTTGGTTTACATGGAGCATCAACCACCTTTCAGAGGATGATGGATACAATTCTAAGGCCCCATAGACAGTATTGTTGTGAGGCAGGATTGACAGCCATACCAAAAAATTGTTGCTTAGGCATGGAAAAGGTGAAGTATCTTAGATACACCATAGGCAGAGGTTTGATAAAACCCCAACTTAATATCTTTGGATTTACAGCTCTTACAATTGTTGGCACTATTTAAGAAGCTTTGGCACCCAAATGTATGGGCACTTACCTCTCTGTCCATTTTTCCTGAGACACAGCCTCTTGTACTTTTTGTGCATTACATCCCATTTTCCCTGCAACATACAAACATACAACACACAAATTGTCTATCCTTTTGTGCTACAACATATATACAATTATCACAATACTCATAACTGGGCTGAGTCTGAATACAGATGTGTATTTATGTTATGTAGATGGAGGGAGTGTAAAGGTACTATACCATATGATGAATGGCCAAATATGTATGGTAGATATTATGGGCAGTCCACAAATATAATGGAACATAAGATTTATTTGGACAGAGCACAGTTGCCATATGTCATAATAGGACAGCCCTGTACTTCAGAGTACTAACCGGATGACTTTACACTCTCTAAAAAACTATAGGGTTTGTATGTGCTGACCCTTTGACTGAATGGCAATAAGATAAATATGCATATGAGCAATTGCAGTTTTATGGTTGGAGACACATATGACGCCTTATGGTTGGAGAGGCTGAAAGAAGAAGTGAAGGTTGTTGTAATGTACAGTATGCCATGTTCAGTAATGCTGCATTCACGCAATTGTAGCTCATACAAACATTGGTTGTGGACATATAAGTCAGTTATGAGATGTATAATTTGAACCTGCTCTATCTATCTATCTATCTATCTATCTATCTATCTATCTATCTATCTATCTATCTTTATTATTATTATTAGTACAATTATTACCAGTTATTTATATAGCACACACATATTCAGCAGCGCTTTACAGAGAATAGTTGGCCATTCAAGTCAGTCCCTGCCCCAGTGGAGCTTACATTCTATATTCCCTACCACATGCTGACACACATATACACTTGGGTTAATTTCTTTTTGTTGGGAGCCAATTAACCTATCAGTATATTTTTGGAGTGTAGGAGGAGCCCGGAGTACCTGGAAGAAACCCACAAAAGCATAGAGAGAGTATACATATTCCACACAGTTAGGGCGGCGGTGGAGGAGGAAAGGTAACATTGTCTGTGTTTCCACAATGTTGCAACGGCAATTCACCCCTCTTGCTGCTAATTGAATTGATTCCATTGATTGTACTATAATAATTTTGCTCCTTTGTTCTTCATTTAAGTAATTTGCAGTGTTCATTTATTTGTTTGAACAATACTTGGAAATGAGATCATTTAATTTTTATTAAAAATGTCCCGTCTTACCATATTACACATTTCATGGACTATTGGTGATACAATATTTAGAGCCATTAAATTTTATATATTTCAGCACCACTCAGTGCCTCCGTTTATTATTTGAACATTTGAATATTTAAATCAGCCAGAGCAGTTAAGCTGAGCATCTGTGTCTATGTGTCTGATATTTTTAATGTGCATGAAACTAATCTGTATTCACTCCCAACTCATTCCCCATATTCTTTGTACCTGCCATTTTAAACACAAATTACACATTTTCAGTGGGTTGCACTCATTTTTTTTTTAAATAATTGCCTTTTGAGAGAATCTGTAAGCACTTTATATAATAAAACATAGTATTAACATTTTCTCAGATTTTCATCATTTTTTTAGATGAATAAGCATTGTGGAGTATTTATTCCACATTTTGTATCACAAAGAGAAGAAAATGCAGTTACATTATCTGGAAAATAGATATATGGAATATATGAAACATGAATTCTGAACACGTGCTCTGACATAAAAATTCAGTGAGGCAAATTTAATATTTGATATTTTTTATTCCTTTTCTGATCATTTGCACAATCATATCTTTTTCACATATCTGAAAGGGGGACATATTTTCCAAAAAATTGTGCATGTTTAATTAAAGTGGCTGCCAGCCTTCAGATTAGTTTATTTTCTCATACATGACATACTTCAACATTTAATAAATATGTTGCTGTTTTTTTCCCAGCTTCTTTTTATGACTTTTAGTCATGTACTTAAGACACCAGGCAGAGATGTATGTAAAAATGGAGTAACAGCGCTAAAAAAATCTAATGAGTAGACATTTGACTTGATAAAATTAGAATGTATATATATATATATATATATATATATATAAAAGCAGAAAAAGGTGGCACTATGCAGACTATTCAATTGCATGAAAACAATGAAGTCTTTAATCCAACATTTCGAGGGACACCCCCTCGTCTTCAGGGATACATACATGAAAACATACTGTGATACAACCATATATATACATACATAGACATACAAACAATTAACACTGACGGTGCTCACCTGTCTGCCCCCGCCATCCTCCCTGCCGCGCCGCTCGCTGTGCTTCCAGCGTATGCGGCGCGATGACGTCATCAGGCGGGGACATCCAGGAGCTCGGTCACAGAACATGTTTCTTTGTTGCTAAGCAACCTCCGCATCTGTCAAAACAAATAATACATATAAAATACATATAATCATCGAAAAACATATACATTTAAAAACAAAATGAACCTGAGGATCTATTGATGCTGCTTTATGTTCCAAGTTCCTTGTTTATGGTAAACTTGCAAAAAGTGCTCATCTACCACCCCTGCTATGCTGATCTTAACCACAACTAGACAAATGTCAAAAATATATTAGATCAACCTACTATTTAACCCTTACAAAAAACATTGCAGAGGTAACACTTCATTTAATCCCTTCGGATTTATAGTATTGAGCTGGTAAATCCATTTACTCTCATTCTGCAAAAGGATTTTATCCCTGTTACCCCCTCTTTTATTAACAGGTACGTGATCAATTATAATTGAGCGTATACTGGCCACACTGTGTTTCGCTATCGCACAGTGCCTAGCCACCGGTTGCTCGCTAGAGCCACTTTCCAGTGCTTGCCTAATGGCGCTCCTACGCAGCGCCATTCGTTCCTTGAATTGTCTCTGGGTCTTTCCCACATAGGCCAGACCACAGGGACAACTCAACATGTAGACCACGTGCGTGGTCATGCAGGTGACAGGAAAATTAATTTTAAAACGTTTGCCTGTGTGGGGATGACAAAATGTATCTCCTGACAATAAAGATCTACATGTAACACATCCCAAACAACGATAGCACCCTGCTCTACGGGACAAGAAATTGGTTTTCATAGTTTTCCCAAAACCAGTTATATCCAGTTTCACTACCTGGTCCCTAATGTTAGAATTCCTGGTGTAACTGGGTAGGAGCTGAACGTCCCGTAAAGACATCATGTCCGGGTCACTGGTCACCATTGGCCACCATTTTTTGGCCATACGATTAACCTGCTGACTATTTGGACCAAATTTGTTGACCCATGGGATCCTTTGTTTAACTGCATTTATATTTTTCTTGGACTTGAAAGTCTCTTCCCTAGGGGTATTGACTACTTTTTGTTTTAGCCATAAAAGATGTTGACGCTTATACCCTCTCTCAACAAACTTTTCCACATATCATCTAGTGCTTGATTCACCAAAGCTGGATCTGAGGTAATCCTTTTTACCCTCAAAAACTGTGAGTAGGGCAACCCCTTTCGCAGGGGCAATGGGTGGAAACTTTCATGACGCAACAACGTGTTTCTATCGGTCTCCTTACTATATAATGAGGTACTGAGTTGTTGGCCCTGACAATATATATTGACCTGGGTCTATGGGTCTGCATGTTTTTTTTAAAGTTTATGTATAAGAACCTGAGGACATAGGAGTATTTAAAAAAGTAGCTATTTTGTTCAACTGCCATTCATGGTTTATAATTGAACATGGATATGGATCAGGCAATGGAGTTTGCTCAGATGGATGCTAGATATATGTTCAGCTATTCTGATGAAGAAGCTGGCACTATACTATACAAACAAGCATTGGATGATGACCCTGTAATGAGTGCACCTGATGTACTTTACAAGCAATGGTTAAAGTTCAAACAAAAGGAATGTGATTATTTATATCATGTGATAAGTCTTTACGATTACTATAAGAGTAATCAGATCCCACATGGTTTTAGGGTCAGGAACATGCCCACCATTGGGAGATACAATGTGGCATTTTGTCACAAGTGGATTTCAATATTAAATAAGTGTTTTATGGACCTGTTATTACTGGTCATAGAAGAGTCCACAAGAGAGCTACAGCTTACTAGGGAGAAGATACAAGAATTTGAGAGTATTCATAAAAACAGCTTGCTGGAGGACTCTGACAATAAATGGATGGAGAAGCTCACTTCACAGATGGCGCAATACAAAAGGGACTTAATCATCTTTAAAAAGGAGAAGTTAGCAAAAGTCCAACAAGATTATGAACAGCGCCGAGTGTACTCCTGGATTAACAACACAGGTTCCAGAGGAGCCAGAGTCAGCAATCCAAAATTTCGACGGTATAGAACAAATTTAGGAGCTACACAAGGATCAAGTACCTCAGCTAGTGAGGTGGAAGCCCAAATGGATACTCCTATGGATCAGGTTCTCCCTTTAGGCCTGCAGACCCGATCCACGTTTTACACTCCTTACATAGGAGGTCGAGGCAGACGAGGAGGTCGGGACAGAATGAGAGGCAGCGGAAGAAAACCGCCACACCGACCAAGGACCTAGTGTTCAATTTGTCAGCCTCCCCGTTGACACAGGCTGAACTGTCAGTACTCTCTAAAGGACTTTCGTTTATACCCACATCTAAAGTGGACTCCTTTCAATGGAAGATAGACACTTACAAATTTAATAGAACTCTTCGCCTGAAAGAATTTTTTGGTAAGAATAGGGATAACACACAATCCTCATCGATGTCAGCAGTGCCACCCCGATTGAAAAAAATGATGTCAAGATCTAATTTTGATCCTTCCTCGCAGAACGCGTCCATTAAAACGTTCACGAGGTTGTTGGACAAACAGGGCCTAGATTTACAGCAGGAGTCATTTCATCACCATAATCTTAATAGGGATGAGATGGCTGCCTTAAGGTCTTTGTCGAAAAGGACAGATATTATCATAAGGGGTGCTGATAAGGGTGGTAGTGTTGTTGTGCAAGATCTAGAGGCGTATCGGAGAGAATGTTTACGTCAGCTCAATGATGTCGATACTTATGAGTCATTTACATCAGATCCCACTTCAATGTTTCAATCTGAATTAAATTCTTTGTTATCTAACGCATTGCATAACAAGATAATTAATCAAGAGTTGTGTTTGGCATTACAGGTTGAATTCCCCATTGTCCCTTTGTACTATACAATACCTAAGATCCATAAAAGTGTAATTGATCCCCCTGGTAGACCGATCATCTCGGCCAGGGGATCTTTATTCCAACCAGTGGCGACATATTTGGATACGTTGTTGAATCCCTGTATACAAGGGTTACAGTCATATTTGAGAAATTCTACTGATCTACTGCTGCGATTACAGGAATTTAAATCATTGCCTGAGAATGTAGTATTATGCAGTGCAGATGTGACAAGCTTGTATACATGCATACCTCATAAGGATGGGATTGAAGCTGTAAAGAGGTTAATCACGGATAACCCTAATTATATTGGTGGAATTTTTTCTGGCATTACTAACATTGGTTTTGACCAGAAATAATTTCTACCATGACGGAGGATATTACATCCAGAGGGCAGGCTGTGCCATGGGGTCGGCAGTGGCTCCAGCATATGCCAATGCATATATGCATAGTGTAGAACAGCAACTATTATACCCAGAAGGGGTCCTGAATCTGCATGTTTTACTGTATTTAAGATTTATTGACGATCTTTTGATTTTGTGGAGTGGTCCAGAAGTTGAATTAGTTTCCCTATTAGAGTCTCAAAATTCTTCGAATAGTCTGGTTAAGCTCACATATAAGATGAGCAGGGAATCTATTCAATATTTGGATGTCAATATATATATCGTCAGGGCCAACAACTCAGTACCTCATTATATAGTAAGGAGACCGATAGAAACACATTGTTGCGTCATGAAAGTTTCCACCCATTGCCCCTGCGAAAGGGGTTGCCCTACTCACAGTTTTTGAGGGTAAAAAGGATTACCTCAGATCCAGCTTTGGTGAATCAAGCACTAGATGATATGTTGGAAAAGTTTGTTGAGAGAGGGTATAAGCGTCAACATCTTTTACGGCTAAAGCAAAAAGTAGTTAATACCCCTAGGGAAGAGACTTTCAAGTCCAAGAAAAATATAAATGCAGTTAAACAAAGGATCCCATGGGTCAACAAATTTGGTCCAAATAGTCAGCAGGTTAATCGTAAGGCCAAAAAGTGGTGGCCAATGGTGACCAGTGACCCGGACCTGATGTCTTTACGGGACGTTCAGCTCCTACCAAGTTACACCAGGAATTCTAACATTAGGGACCAGGTAGTAAAACTGGATATAACTGGTTTTGGGAAAACTATGAAAACCAATTTCTTGTCCCATAGAGCAGGGTGCTATCGTTGTTTGGGATGTGTTACATGTAGATCTTTATTGACAGGAGATACATTTTGTCATCCCCACACAGGCAAACGTTTTAAAATTAATTTTCCTGTCACCTGCACGACCACGCACGTGGTCTACATGTTGAGTTGTCCCTGTGGTCTGGCCTATGTGGGAAAGACCCAGAGACAATTCAAGGAACGAATGGCGCTGCATAGGAGCGCCATTAGGCAAGCACTGGAAAGTGGCTCTAGCGAGCAACCGGTGGCTAGGCACTGTGCGATAGCGAAACACAGTGTGGCCAGTATACGCTTAATTATAATTGATCACGTACCCGTTAATAAAAGAGGGGGTAACAGGGATGAAATCCTTTTGCAGAAAGAGAGTAAATGGATTTACCCGCTCAATACTATAAATCCGAAGGGATTAAATGAAGTGTTACCTCTGCAATGTTTTTTGTAAGGGTTAAATAGTAGGTTGATCTAATATATTTTTAACATTTGTCTAGTTGTGGTTTAGATCAGCATAGCAGGGGTGGTAGATGAGCACTTTTTGCTAGTTTACTATAAATAAGGAACTTGGGGAGTCATTCAGACCCACTCGCGAGCGGCAGTAGGCTCGCAAGTGGGTTGATGTTCCCCACTGCGCATGCGCACGACGGAGGGAGCTCCGTCGTGCGCATGAGCGAGACCTGGCGAGCGACGGGCTTTCCATTGCTTGGGGTCTCGCACCAAAGGGGGCGTGCTGTCGATGTTGATTGACAGCACGCCCCCTTTGGTGGGCGTGCCGGGGGCATGCCTGCCAGACGGAGGCATTCCCATGGGAACGCCTACCGTCTGAAGCCGGCCCCACTGACATCACTAGTGATGTCAGTGGGAGTGATTTTGGCTCTGATAGAGCCAAAATCACTCCAGGGCTTGTGGCTGGGAAACCCGACTGCAGGGTTTCCCTCGCAAGTCCGATGGTCGCGATGGTCAAGACCATCGCGACCATCTTTTTGGATGCTCGTATATGCTGTGTGTGGTGACCCACAGCTATATGAGCGTCCAGGAGGACGCTCCATTTTAATGGAGGAGGGCCCTGATTCAGAGCGAGCGCTCTGGTCAAAGCGTCCGGCTCTGAATCAGGGCCTTGGAACATAAAGCAGCATCAATGGATCCTCAGGTTCATTTTGTTTTTAAATGTATATGTTTTTCGATGATTATATGTATTTTATATGTATTATTTGTTTTGACAGATGCGGAGGTTGTTTAGCAACCAAGAAACATGTTCTGTGACGGAGCTCCTGGATGTCCCCGCCTGATGACGTCATCGCGCCGGATACGCTGGAAGCACAGCGAGCGGCGCGGCGGGAAGGACGGCAGGGGCAGACAGGTGAGCACCGTCAGTGTTAATTGTTTGTATGTCTATGTATGTATATATATGGTTGTATCACAGTATGTTTTCATGTATGTATCCCTGAAGACGAGGGGGTGTCCCTCGAAATGTTGGATTAAAGACTTCATTTTTTCACGCAATTGAATAGTCTGCAGAGTGCCACCTTTTTCTGCTTTTCTATGTTTGGATGTGTGGTCATCCTAAGGAGTGCACCGCAGCGTTTGATATATTGAGATCGATTGCAAGGAGTGCCGGACTTCAGTTCATGTATTATATATATATATTTGCAAAAAATAAATATTTAACACTTTAAATATATACAATAAAAATTGTATCCATAAGTAATATATATTCTTTATTGGCATGGGGCAGTCACTGATGTAATACAAAGCACAGATCCAATGGACAGGCATATATCTAACTAAGGGATTGCTGTCAGTAAATTGGATTAATCCCAATTCAGCTGTGATGTTATACATTTTATATTATGAAGATTTGGGGATTATATAATTAAGAATATTACCATCCAATGAGATCCAGTGGTAGTAGGTACCATGGATCTCAGCTGATTCAGAAGAATGTCCGAACAGAGGGCCTGATTCATTATGGATCTCTATTGCGATTACGCACGCAGACGACCGATTGTTGCAAACTGTGCATGCATCGCAGTGTGCGAGCGCGAAGGCTCCACTGCAATTGTGCTGCGATCATAGAGAATACGCAGAGCCATCGCAGAGTGATTGACAGGAAGTGAGAGTTTGGGGGTGGTGACGGGGGAGTGGTCGGCGAAATGCAGGTGTGCCTTGCTGTTTGAATGCTGTTACAGGTTAATTCATAAAATAGCCACTGTGACAGCATACGCAGCTTGAGTACTCACTGCATGCGACGAGGTTAGCAATTTCTGAGTAAGGTCAAACTTGTTGTAATTTTGCGTGAGGGGCCAATGTTACCTCATGTTGCCAATGTATATGCAGGATTGCAAAGTACTGTATTACGTACGTGCAAAAGTGGTAGTGGATGTCTCTAGGCTGGCTATGGGCGTCTGTATAATAGCGTTGTGATTGCGGTCATTAACATATTTTCACAATGGATCTGCGTGCTAATTATGGAGCTGTGATCGCAATAGCGATCCGTAATGAATCAGGCCCAGAGTCCTGCAAATGTTGTTACTGGCAGTACCTCTCACTGATATCAGATCTCCTGCAAAAAGTACTCTCATATATACTTCTGAGGAAGCTGTGGGTGAATTCCAAACACACCAATTGAACTTTGTGGCACCATCAATTCATCCATCCTCTGGGACAGTACTATTTGCAGGACATTGGACACCAGCTGATACTAATACTACATGGAGAAGGGGTTCAACAAATGTATAACGCAGATGAGAAATTAAGTACATTTGGTACTTGATAATTCTAGAAATGCCATTAAAATGTGGACTCCACCCACCTGTTATTTCAGCAATTTGGTTAAATTTGAGCTTGCCCAAGATAACTGAACTTTATCTCCGTACCTCCGCTACCCACAGGTACTTGTCTGCTTTCAGCCAGCATTACAGATACATTCTCAAATAAATGAATAAATCTGTGTAAGTAATCAGTGTAGTACAGCAGAGTTGGCATCTGAGGTAAAAGTCCACTTGGCCCCTCAAACTTATACAGCAATTGCCTTGTACAAGCCAGCGCAAGCCTAGTGTGCCATGAGAAGGCAGGACTGTAAGAAAAGTGGACATAGAGATGTGTTCCTTCTCATCTAGGGGTATAGTTATTAAAGTGTGGGTTTTCAGAAGTTGAGATGTTGCCTATAGCAACCAATCAGATTCTAGCTATTATTTTCTAGAAGGTGCTAGATAAACATAGTAGAATCTGATTGGTTGTTATGGGCAACATCTCTACTTCTATAATCCCACACTTTAGTAAATATACCCCTTAGCCTTAACACGCCATGCAATGCGATATGCCTGTGTCAGGATTCAGCCTGGGATCGGCCGTTACTCACCGTGGCGCCAGCTTCCCGTGACTAGCCGCGAGGTAAGATGCCAGGTGCAGTGGCGGGTGACATCCTGAGTATTATCCCTGGGGCCCTGTTGACTTCCACGCAATCCTCCATATCAGAGTTCCCGCAGCCATATTGTCTGTCTCACCTGACCCTCCACCAATGGTAGCCTGGTCACCTCTCAGCTGACTTTCTCCTCCAATAGACAGCTACCTAAGGGTATAAAGCAGGACTCCAGGAAACAGAAAGTCGCCTGAACAACTTCTCTTCTCCAGAAGCTGCTTGCTTCAAATCGCTGTTCCAGGCTCCATGCTGTTGTATCCTCAGTACGCTTCACCAGTCTCTGTGATATTACGTCAGTCACTACTGTTATTCTCCAGTGATATTCAGCATTGGTCACTACCGATATTCTTCAGTGATATTCGACATCAGTCACTTCAGTGATATTCAACACCAGTCACTACCAGTGATATTCTACATCGGTCACTACCAATATTCTTCAGTGATATTCAACATCAGTCACTTTAGTGATATTCAACATTGGTCACTACCAATATTCTTCCGTGATATTCAACATCAGTAACTTCAGTGATATTCGACATCAGTTACTTCAGTGATATTCAACATCAGTCAGTACCAGTGACATTCAGCATCGGTCACTATCAGTATTCTTCAGTGATACTCAACATCAGTCACTTCAGTGAAATTCAACATCAGTCACTACCAGTGGTATTCAACATCGGTCACTACCAATATTTCTCCAGTGATATTCTACATCTGTCTCTACCAATACACTTCAGTATAACTAACATCAGTGATTACCGATATTCACCACTGATAATCTTCAGCCACTCAGTTGTCTTCTTATCTCCCTTCCAGTTGCTAATTCCTGGGTCCCTGACCAGGGGGCCGCAACCTGCTCATTGGGGGCAACTAAAACCCATATCCCAATTGGAGGGGTTACTGGTGAAAACCACCAATGAGTTAGATGCCATGCCTCTGGTCAGGTCTTGTCAACACCCAGAATTGGCTGATGAGGAAGTCGTATGTACTTCTTCCTCATTTACTTGCTCATCTTTTTTGAACTGTCCCTCTCTTCTGGCTCAGTCACCACCCCCTTCAAACACTCTCTTGCCTCACCATATCCAACCATGAGTCTCCCTCAAATTGCTGCCCTATCTCCCCTTACCTTTACCTCCAAGCTTATTATGAGGATTATCTACCTCCACCTTACCATATTTATGTCTGTCAACTCTATTCTTGAAACTCTTCAATCTGGTTTCCGTCCCCTCCACTCCATTGAAGCTGTCCTCATCATGGTCACCAATAACCTTCTCATCGTGAAATCTAAAAGTCACTACTCTTCTCATCCTCCTTGATCTGTCTCCCACCTGTTATACTGTCAATCACCCTCTTAATAAAACCACAAACCTGACTTTTTCAACCAACCTATGGTGCAAACTTTTTTGCATGTCTATTAATAATATATGCTGATCAAATAATTTCTACATCATACCCAATAGTGAAATAAAAAAGCAGTATTGTACATAAATAAGTTATATGCCATGGAAAACATGACTCACCTATAATTGTTTCAAACCACTTTTAAAACCTTGCCTTAAAGCCCTTCTGAAACACCACTGAAATATATTTACTTAGTTATAACAATTAATTTTACATTGCTTACAATATTAATGCATTCATACTCTGTGAACCTTAGATGTATTGGTTGTCCAATTGCCATATTTCTTAATATTAATAAATATTGAAAATGCTTTAAAAATATTATATGAATATTACATGCAAAAATATTAACCAACACATTGAGTATCCAGATTGTTCTCCATGGTGTGTTCCTGACAATGTGAATGCACACTTCTGTTCAAGTACAGAATATAAACAGGTAATGGGTGCAAAACAATGTGACAGTAAAGTGGTGCATATGGGACAGTGGTACCTAACAAACAAACCAACCAACAGGAACAATGCAAATTATTGCAGATATTAGGGGGAAAATTTACTAAAGTGAGAGTTTTTAGAAGTGGAGATGTTGCCCATAGCAACCAATCAGCTTCTAGCTATTATCTTCTAGAAGGTGCTATGTAAATGTTAAGTAGAATCTGATTGGTTGCTATGGGCAACATCTCCAATTCTAAAAACTCTCACTGTCATAAATTTACCCCTAGGAGTCAGGTGACATATTGCTGGAACTTGAGATTGGGTCTGGAGACTGGGCCAGATCTGGCTATAGTGGAGGAAATGGGTGGATATGAGATTCTGGCAAGTAATTGCTCAAATGAATCTCAGTTTTCAATGGTTGATGAACTTGGTCACACCTTAGGAGATGCAGTTGATGTTTTATGGTTTACTCTATCAGGTAATGTCTGTTTCGCTCATAGTTGGTACTGTACTATCAACTTCGACAGCATAGTTATTAGGGCTGCTGGAGGAACCATGAACAGTGCCAAATGTTTCAAATACAATAGGGGTTCATATAGAAACCACTTGGCCATAATGTAGTTGGCTCAAGTGGCATGAGGACTTGTCATAACTAGACTTGACCCAACTTCTGGGTTTAGAAAGTGCATCTTTTATATAAGTCTTAAACCTTGGATTAAGAATTTGGGTTTACAGGGATAACAGTGCAGGTGCACCTTGACACCTGTCTTAGCTATTAGGGCTGCTGGAGGAACCATGAACAGTGCCCAATTTTTCAAATACAATAGGGGCTTGGATAGAAACCACTTGGCCATAATGTAGTTGGCTCAAGTGGCATGAGGACTTTTCCTCACTAGACTTTACGAAACTTCTGGGTTTAGAAAGTGCATCTTTTATTTAAGTCTTTAACCTTGGTTGGAAATTAGATTTACAAGAATAACAGTGCAAATGCACCTTGACAGTAGACATTGCGCTGACAGTGATGGATGAGGGAAGCCCTGGAACTTCATGGAGTATGAGGGACTCTTTGGCATGTTTTGGCATTGCAAGAAACACAAGCAGCAACCACATGATCAATGTCACTAGACATGGAGGGCCAGTACAAAGCATATGTAGCTCTGCTCTCTGTGGTTTACAGCCTGGGTGTCCTTGATGGAACTGATGTGCATAGAATCCTGGAGTAAGTGAGAGATAATAAACCATTGACCATGCAGAAGGACACCATCAGAGAGGGTGATTTCATCATGCATAGCAAAGAAGGAACATATGTAACATTGCAACTCTTAGAAAGAGACAGGCCAGCCAGCCAACTTGTGACATGCATTGACCGAGTTCATCCCTTAGTGGGGCGTCATGAAGTTCCTCCATTCTTTTAGAGGATAATATATTGAACTCCATTACATAATCATCATCACTATCGGGAACATTGATCTGAAGAAGGAGGGCAGGAGACAGTGTATGATACTGCATCTCATTATATTCTCTCTTGGTTGCGCTTATACAAAATAAGTATTATTATATTTTGTTTAGTAATTATTATTTCATGTATAGCAACCTCTTCTACTAATACATGTGCATATATTATGTATGTGTTATAGATGGAAATTATTCTAGTTCCATGACTCCAATGCTATATGTCAGTTCCACTATTCACATAAAGAAAAAATGTTATACAGCCTTGTTTATTAGGTTACCAGCCATGTGTAGTCAAAACTAGGCTGATTTCATGCACATTCAGACCAAGGTCTGTAACTATAATGAGATAATTTAGTATCAATTAATTATAGATTTTAGTATTTTATCATACTGACATGTAATGTATCTACTTAATACATTCTAATATGTCCTATTCATATTTTTCCTCTCTCCTCAATCATTAACAGCTTTGAACATTATATATCTCCACACAATTATTAGGAGCTCTATTACTGTAGCCCTTATTCATTGTTACAACCAGGGTTGTCTTAACAGCAGTGTGGGCCCTGGGCAAATCAATGCACTGGGGCCCCTACCCACCCATTCATGGGAAAAAAATTTAAATGGTCAATAAAATTAAATCCTCCTGCATGCCCATCAGACCTCCCACACATGCAGAGAGACCCCTGTCTGACTGGTCTGGAGACTGATGTGAGTACTCGCGGCTGTAGGGGGGCAGGTTGGTGGGACTCTACAACCTTCGGGTCCTTGGGCAACTGCCCAACAAGCCCAATGGAAGAGGTGGCCCTGGTTACAACTGTGGTCTGAGTACTTCAAGGATATATATTTGGCAACAGTGTTGCTATTGGCAATTTATACTGTAGATTGCATAGCACAGAGACTCTGGTCCGATTAAGCGACTTATGTCCGGGTGAGTTTCACTTTATCACCACGCTATTATAAATATCAGGTTGGGATTACAAACAATTATACTGAGGTAAACACAGCGAGAGTGCTGATGCACGTTTCGCTGTTGTGAGCTTTGTCAAGGTTTGCCTTGGCAAAGCACACAACAGCGAATCAAGCTGCTAATATGCCATGTTGTGCCCATATTCCATACCTCTTTTGCTTGTCCAGACATTGCCATGATTGCTCAATCTGTCTGACTCCAATGAGTCACTTCTCTGTTAACAGGAGCAAAGGGAAGCTGAGGAGGATCTGCTAACACATGGGACAGGGATCTAAGAATGTCCCTGTACTGCATGTTGTCATTACAAAGCTGACAGCTAACTATATGAAGATGACAATAGCTAGCACATTCAAGTTCCAAAGTTTTTCTTTCAAGAGCTTGATATATTTGACAAAATCACCATTCCCATAGAGGACATAGGAATAGCAGTGAGCTTCCAATACTTTAGTAACACAGGAGATATTTGTGGTATCTCCCACATTTCCTCCTTAATACAGCTGCCCAATACTAAAACACCTGAAAAACATGAAAAAAGTGTCTTAAATCCATACTCAAACAACATTTTGGAAGGTCCACTTGGTACTAACCCAGAGGAACAATTTACGTACAATATGAAAAGACATAACCAGGTATAAAAGTAAAAACACTTTCCTTTTTTTAATAGTTCTTGCTCTGTGGAAGCAACTAAGAGTGGAGGTTCGGAGGTGACCTGTATAGAGACACAGATGAACCCATTTAAACTCAATAAAAGTACAATAAGAAGATTACCATTAGATGCTGATTCCCCAAGACAACATCATTTGCATGTTCTTGACCTTGGTTAACTGTTTCTGAGGATATAGGAGAATTACTACAAATTTGCACAAGTTTTTAATGGATTTTACTATAGACTTTCTTAGGTCTTTAATTGTGTATGTTAAGGTATACCAGTATTGTGAGCTTCACATTTTTGTTGCATACTGTATATTGGGAAACATACAGTGGATCTTTCCTTTGATCAGTGCAAGGAACATTCTAAATGTAAAGTGTTTTCACTTTTGTACCTGTTGTATTTAATCAATTGTTTCTTTGGTTTAGCAGACAAAATTTTCTTTCAATTGTTTGCTCACCCAATAAGGAGCACAAGTCTTACTCTATACATTTGAAAACATATGCCCCCTAGAGACTATGTAAAGTGTGCTCTATAGAAAAAAAATCAGAAAAATCTTGATAATTGTGGTGTTAATGAAACCACACCTGATATTTGCATAAGACACAGAAATTATGGAGAAATGTACAATATAGAGTTGAATAATAAATAAAGATTAATGTAAAATCCATTAATCTTTTACGTTTTGTCATTATATTTCTTACCTCTGTGTGGAAACATAAAATAAGCAGAGTCCGAATTTTTTCTCTACTGCTATTAAGGAAAACCTGTGTGGTGTCATATTTTATGTGGAAAAAAAGATTGAGCAGGGTGCGGTGACTTCCCAATCACTAAGCCAGTCCATCTATCTTAGCTGATTGTCTGACTGATTAATGTTCAGCTGAGGCTCCTGTAGCAAACGGATTTTACCTGGGCAATTCCAATCTCTCTTTCACGCTCTCTCTCTCTCTCTCTCTCTCTCTCTCTCTCTCTCTCTCTCTCTCTCTCTCTCTCTCTCTCTCTCTCTCTCTCTCTCTCTCACTCTTTCTCTGCTTTGCTCCTGTGTGAATAAGATAAACAACATGAACTTTTGTGATATAATTGTATAATTGTGTTGTTGCTGGTACTCCCGTTAGGGGACCTTAGGTACAGTCAGAGACACAGACGTTCATATGATTATTGCTTTGATTTTATGTTGACCCTGCAAAGAAGAATAGCAACTTTGTTTTAAAGCAAAATTCTTTTTTTTTTTAATAAATGAGGCTGAAAAGAAATGTCTTATACTTATGTTTTTCCCAAAAAGAGCAATACAAAATATATCTGTCAACTAATTCTTCCAGAATGTGTACTTAGGAAATATAATTTTACAGTTCATTTTACACTAGAAGGAAGTACAAACTTTGCATTGGAATTTGATTTCGTAATAAAAATCTTACATTCCATTTCGTATTGTTTTTGCAGACTGGTGATGTAATTGTTGCAAATGACAAACTTTGAAAACAGATGTATTTTAAAAATAAATACAATCAAGTGAATAAAGAGAATATAATATGATATAAAATCAATGTTTTCAACTATTAAAAAATCCACATTAACACTACCTTGGAAGTAGCCATTTGCGTGCTAGCAAAAAAATAATCAATGTACAATAAGGGGCAAGTGCAAACAGTTTGCCGTCCAGTTAAAGCACAAAACAAAAACATTAATATTAAGCTCATACCAAGATGATCATGTAAAACTACCGACATGCTATACAAAGAATTAAAAACATTTATTAGCGCCTGGTAGACATATTGCAAAAACCATAAGGCAGCAAAGCATCATAATTTTAGTGATACAACACAAGTACTATAATTTCCCAAAGACCAGAACTAGAAATACTAATATATTGTGCTCAGTAGATGTTAACTCACTATTAAACTAAAATACCACATTATACAAATGGGCAATATTGAAAGGAAGAACAGTAGAAAAATATGTAGACTGCTGAGATCAAATTGACTTCAACTTCATCAAAAATATCCTCATGCCCCACTATTTCATATAGCAAGACACATACTGCTACAACCACAAGGGGAAGCCATGAGAATTCAATTCATACCCAGCTATGCCAGACTCTACTACATAAACATATGGGAAGAGAACTTTATCTGTGAACACAATTAATTCTTAAAATGAATGGTAGCTCAGTGGTTAGCATTGCTTTCACATCACTGGGGTCAGGTATTCCATTCTCAAAACAAGCCCCTATCTGTACAGAGGGCCTGAGGCAGAGCCAGACGCTCTGACAGAGCTCTCGCTCTGAATCAGGGCCGGCCCTCTGTTTTTTTAGAGCGGCCTCCTGGCCGCTCACATAGCTGTGGGTAACCACCCACAGCTGTAGCGAGCGGCCAGGATGATGGTCGCAATGGTCATGACCATCGTGACCATCGGGCTTGCGATGAGACCCTTGTGGTAGGGTCTCGTTGCCGCAAGCCCAAGTGCTTTCGGCTCAAACAGAGCCGAGAGCACTCCCACTGACATCACTTGTGATGTCAGTGGGGCCGGCCTCAGACGGTAGGCATTCCCATAGGAATGCCTCTGTCTGGGCAGCCATGCTCCCAGCCCGCCCACCAAAGGGGGCGTGCTGTCACTCAACATCAACAGCACGCCCCCTTTGGTACGAGACCCGGAGCGACGACTTGGCTGTTGCTATCCGGGTCTCGCGCATGCGCATGACGGAGCCGGCTCCATCGTACGCATGCGCACTGGGCCACCATTGACCCGCTTGCGAGCGCTCAGCACTCACGAGTGGGTCTGAATCAGGCCCAGAGTTTGTTACTCCAGTGTCCTTCCACACTCCAAATGCTAGGGTAACTGGCTTCTGACTAAAAATGCAACCTGCATTGCTTGGTTTAAGAACACTACTTGGCTACAGCCAATTCCATGAACCCTGGAGGCATATTAGGCAGGAACACTATGTAACATTATAATCACCTGGTTGGTTGGAGTATGGATGAGGAGTCACATTAATAAGATAGATTTTACCTATAAGAAGAAATGTTTCTGATAATGCCATGTCCTGAGACTTTTATGGGTTGGTTGTAGAAGGGAGTCCACCAGGGGTCAACTCAGGAAAACCCTATGGCTCAATATGTAGGCAGGGGCACCAAGAGGGAGGGATTGGGTACTACTCCACAGGGGGAGCTGTGTGCCAGGCTGTGGAGGATACAGGGAGATGAGCAGCAGTCTCCTCCCTCTCCCTGCAAGTGTTACGACAGGTGATCGCACCATCGCCCACTCCCGGCAAATATTGGGGAAGGGGTGTGACCACACCTCTTTAATTTGCCCATGCCCCCACAGTACCCATACTCGTTACTGCTCTTAACAGCTCTGTGTGTAGGTGTAGTGACATGTGGTCCCTCCCACACCCAATAAACCAACACACAAGTGCAATGAATAAAAAAAAAAGGATGAACCTGTTGGTTTTATTTAAACTGGAAATTCTATAATGGGTATTAAACAATATGAAGGATCCCAGTGGATGAAGATAAATGTTATTAAGTTAAACTAATTTCTAAAATAAACAATAAAGTAGAAATTATACTCCTTAATGACTTCAAGCCTTATTATGAAATGTTATTCCTAACCCAATACCACCTTCAATCACAACTTCAAAAATTATATCTTAAAGCCATCCTAGGTGTTAAGAGTACCTAGGGATCATTACTAACCTTTTAAATATAGTGTGATCACCTAAATTACCTAAAATAACATTAGTATAAATCGATGATTGTACAAAAATGACCCTGGACTATAACACCTTGTAAAATAAGATTATTTAACCCTCTTATGGGATATGTTCAGTAGCCCGACACAAGGGATGCCAGCGCTCAGAATGCCGGCACCGGAATCCCGATATGTGTCAGAATATTAGTGCCGGGATCCCGACCACCGGCATCTCGAAGGTAACTAAGGGGTAAGGGGTTGTTAGGAGGGTTAGGCACTCTTGGGAGGGTAAGGGTTAGGCACTAGGGGGGAAGGTTAGGTTTAGGGTGCAGGAAGCAGGAGGTTAAGTTTAGGCACTAGGGGGGAGGTTAGGTTCAGGTACCAGGGAGGGAGGGTTAGGGTAGGGAGAGGGTGTGGGTTAAGATACCTACCGACAGGTGTCAGTTTGGTATCCTAACCCTGTCAGGATGCCAGCTTCAAAATGTTTACCGCTGGGCTCCCGGGTGCCAGCATCTCATACCCATCCCCCTTTTACCCCCATATTTAAATATATGAGGCTTTATAAATAGACAGTTGTCTCTACTCGAATTACTCTATTACACAATTATTAACAAAGCAAATTTCACACAATAACCATTTCCTTATTCTCAAAAAATTATAATTCCTTAGTCCCTGCCCCCCATTCACTCTCCACAACTACTCCACATACACAGACCTTAAATCTACCTAATACCATACAATAATAAGTATAGCAGTCTCTTTAATATAATTTATAACTACTGGACAGAGCACAATGTTGCACTTATGATGACAGCTGGAGATACAGGTTTCTTTTTTCTTTTCATCCTTACACATGCCCAGTGAGACACACCTCCATAACTATGTAAATGGACGAGGACCAAGGACACAGCGTGTGAGCTCTCCTCCAACACGCTCACTCAAGGCTTTCTCTGGTTACATGACAATACATAGATCATTCCTGTAACCAAAAACACACAACGTCATAACACTACATGAAATAACTTATCAACATTTCAAAATGCACTCTAGTCCACATTTTTGGTAGTAAGGGGGTCATTCAGACCCGTTCGCGAGCAAAGGACGCTCGCAAACGGGTCGATGTTGCCCCACTGCGCATGCGCACGATGGAGGGAGCTCCGTCGTGCACATGCGCGAGACCCAGACTGCGACAGCCAAGCGGTCGCTCCGGATCTCGCATCAAAAGGGGCGTGCTGTCGATGTTGATTGACAGCACGCCCCCTTTGGTGGGCGTGCCAGTGGCGTGCCTGCCAGACCGAGGCGTTCCCATGGGAACGCCTACCGTCTGAAGCCGGCCCCACTGACATCACTAGTGATGTCAGTTGGAGTGATTTTGGCTCTGATAGAGGGGAGTGGTTAGAGAAATGCAGGTGTGTCCATACTGTTTAAACGCTGTTACATGGGCGTGTATAAATAATCCTTTGCAATCTCCTTTGCATCATGAGAGTATTCTCTGCGTGTCAGGACAGCCACTGTATTTGAGACAGGTCAGACCTTCCACAAGGGTTGCATGGCTGGTCCATGTACATTGATGTTACCAATTTTTATGCTGGTACGCATCGTAGGAGGTGGATGAGAAGACAGCAGTGGGCCTCCCTATGCTTAGGTAAGCTTTGGAACTATTAGCATATTTTTTCATCTGCGTTCCGTGCAAAATTGCAGCTGCGATCACATTAGCATCCATCTCTGAATCAGGCCCTCAGTTCTCACAAAGTCTCTTTTAGCCATATTGCCTCTTTGACTGTTTCTGTGAGGGCTATATGCTCGGCTTCAGTGGTAAATAAGGCATCAGCAAGTGGTTTTATGCTAGCCCAGCTGACAGCTGCACCCACTAGTGCAAACAGGTGTCCTGTATAGGAATACCTATTGTCCTAATCTGATCCCCAGTTGGCATCACAGAAGGCTTGTAACTCTCAGGAACGGCCATGCCATTCCGCCGTCATCTCAAATGAATGCAATCAGTTATACACATGCGCCGTAGGGGTTTCCATGACTTTTGTCATATGCACAGTAGCAAAATAATCACTGAACTGTGAAAATATTGACACTGTGTCCATCTTGAATTATGCTCTCTATCATTTAGGAGATGCTCCTTTGTGATACAACTTCTGCTATTGGCTGTTCACTTATATCTGTGGTTTCCATCTCTGGCATGCTTCCAGCTGTGGTGATGTAGTACTTAGTTTGTCTTTTATTGAAGCTGCTTCATAAAACAGTATGGGGCATATACAATTGGACGTGAGGTTTAGCGAGTTAAAAACCTTGCGCACCTCACGCCCAATTCTGGAATACCGCGGGTATGCGTGCTCCCGCTACCAGTGGTATTCATTAAAAAAAATAGTGGTTGCAGGGTTTTCAGCTCTGAAACCCCTGCACTGCGTAAAATGCAAAAAAAACCAACCACTTACCTGGCAGGGGGTCTCCGCGGCACCCAGCGGCTTCCCCTCTCTCTTCTTACTGGAGAGGGGGCTGATGGGAGGAGCAAGGGCTGCTGGGAGATGTAGTACTTCCAGTGCCCATTCCGGGGGGTCACACACACTGCAACAGGGCTCACACACACACACACACACACACACACACACACACACACACACACACACACACTCACTCACTCATGCACACTTACATACACCACACACACTAACATACTCTGCTGCAGAAGAGCCGGCTCCCGACGCTGGATACAGAAGAAGATGCAGAAGACAGCGCATCAGAAGGTGAGTAATTAAGGACTAAATTAAGCTAATTGGATACTTCCAATTGCTTAATTAGACCTCGGGGTGGGGGGGGGGTGCCGCGGGGTTGTCAGAGAAGTCCCGGTGATTTTTCCTAAAATCATCGATTTTAGGAAAAATCACGCTTAATCAGGAGGTGCATGATAAAAAACCTCCCGGTGCCTGTTTTTAAAAGCCCACGCACCTAATAGAACAGCAAAAAACCTGCACCTGTAGGAAAAACCTAGCAGGTGCAGGTTTTTTGCTATTCTCGCACACAATTGAGTATGCCCATATGTCTAAAACACAGTGGTGTAAGTGGTGGCACTGCCACATCTGCAAAGCTCAGTGACAGACAGGGTACTTGTGGGCATAGCCTACTCCTATAGAAGATGGAGAAAGAAGAATGTGCAGTAAGCCGTGCATGAATAGTAGGCGCAATGGGTTAGAGGTTGCACATGCCTGGTTCAGCACATCTCCATTCTTATTGGAACGGACACACAGGGTCTTATTAAGAGGTAGATGCTAGTGCCATCCTGGTTGCATTTTTTGTGGAGTCGCAGTGGCAGTATGATGCAAATGCAAGTTTCAGCATTTCCTTTGTGCTCTAGTATGCGCTGGGCAGTGCAAACCCTGAGATGATCACTTTTAAAGCTTGTGGACAGTGCAAATCCACTGCTGGTTCCAAACACTCCATCATTGGTACACCATCACATCCACACTTGCACCAGCCTAGGGCTTGCCAGAGGTGGAACTGTGGGAGACAATAGAGGTGGTCACCTTTGTATGCCAACCCTGATGGAAGCACCTCTCCTCCATTGTCTTAGCTTCCACCATCACCTAGCAATAAGCACCCTAAGATGCAGCTGCCACTGAGGGGGTGCCAAGGGAGAGGCACAGCTAGGGGAGCCACAGTGCTGTGATCTCATGAAAAGAAGAGTATTGATCAATCATCACCAATCAAATATGCACTGCTGCGCAGACAGCTGTGTATGTGCCCTGTGTGGGCAGCAGCACTGGGGGGATGCTGTGTATATGACTGTGTCTCTGAGCTTGCACACATCAGGCTCATTGCTGTCCTCTCTGGCCAAGTTCTGCATTGATCTCTCTACCTGCTGAAGATCCCCCCTCTCCGGACTTTGCGCATAGCTTCTCTCCATGTCTCAGCCACGAGATGTGACAAAGGAAATGACCTGTACTTAGCCCTCCAGGTACAGTGGAGCAGGTGCTCTAAGTGAACTACAAGGGCATGTTCTGCAATGTGGAGAGACCCTATGAGAGCAAGACCATACACTTCCCTAAGTGTGGAGCAAAGTGTGCTGGGAAAATCTCCACTGTGTGCCCAGTGGCAAACACACAGATTCTGGAGAGAGCAACACAGTGCCAATCAGGCAGCAACAAAGGAGCAGAGTGGAAAATCCAGAGTTCCTCTTGGAAGGAGCTGCTGCAGGACCTCAGTGAGGAGAAGGTAAGTGGCTGATGGGTCAGTGCAAGGGCAGAATTAGCCATCAGGACTGCCACTTGGCATAGGTGGGGTGACCTAGACACAGAGGAGGTAGGTGGGCTAGAGAAGGGGGAGGATTAGCTGAGAGATGGGCACAGGCAGACCAGAAATAAGAATCAGACAGGCAAGTAATCTTAGTATTGTATGGTGTTCACTAAAATGCTATCAATATCATAAGGTGGCCATTAAAATGCTCTCAGTATTGTATGGTGGTCATAAAATTATTCTCAGTATTGTATGGAGATCACTAAAGTGCTGTCCATATTGTCTGGTTGTCACAAAAATGCTCTCAGTATTGTATGGCAGTCACTAAAATGTTATCAGTATTGTATGGTGGTCATTAAAATGCTATACATATTGTATGGTGGTCACAAAATTATATTTAACATTGTATGGCAGTCATTAAAATGCTCTTAGTATTGTATGGAGACCATTACAATGCTCTCAGTATTGTCTCTAAGTCTCTGTATTGTATTTCACTCTGCACATGCATCAAATAAGCAGTCCATAGTTGCATGGATCTGCATCCATGAGTAAGCAGTAACAGGTTGGCTGGAAATAAGCTGTTACTGGATGGGGAGTACTGAGTCGCATAATACAAGTAATTTTCATAGGAATGTCATGAGCGTTTTCCAAAGAGATGGCATGTAGAGGGGCTCCAAACCTATCTTGCCTCTAGGCATCTGGGATGAGGCCACTGCGCATTGTCTCCTTCTGAATTCTGCCTAAACATGGCCTCTGTGGCTGCAGCTCTACATTTGGGAACACAGCCACGTTCAAAAGCATATCCATGATAATTCCGGAACAGGCCCATGAGAAGCCCTTTTTTTGTACACACTTCAGGCCACATCCCAGTCACCAACCAGGTACAGCTATGGCTTTGCCTTACCAGTTCTGATTCAGTGCTTCTGTACACATCAATGCACTATGAATAAACTCAGGAAAATGCATGCACCGTTGGTTGGCATGCATTTAAAAAAGAATATTACACTTTTTAAATAAAAAAAGCCTGTACAGATCAGAATTATCTTTGCTCACATTGATCTTGTTAGATTTGTGGTGGAATAGACGCTTCAAATCAGATGGGATTGATGGCAGATTATAAATGACAGTCAAAATCGATGCATAGTAAATACCTTTTTTTACACTGTAATCCGCCGTTGATGCCCTTCAGAATGAAATAGATGGCAACCCACTGTTTTGTAAATTTACCTCTTAAAGTGCAGGATTCAGAAACCGCCATCAGGGTGTGGAAGGTTATGCATGAAATTCAGTCTCTGAACAGTACTCTGACCAGCACAGCAAGCTAAATTTACATGAAGTTGAGCACTTGCAATCTAGAGAAATACGTAGATATAGGTGGATGATGGAGTTTATTGCAGGCTGGTGCAGGCACACTGTGAACTTGAAATAGTAACAACAGCCAGGACTGTAACAACAGAGAATATGGGATCAGACTGGCTGGAACTGTTCTGGGAAAACTTTCAGCAAAATTTATAATAAGGGACAGGAATATAAAGTCAATTCAATGGGATGGGTATGGGATGCTGGCGCTCGGGAACCCGGCAGTCAAAATCCCGATGCCGGCATCCCGACAGGGTTATGATACCGACACCTTTCGGTAGGTATCATAACTCTCCTCCTCTCCCTACCCTAACCCTCCCTCCCTGGTGCTTGAAACTAACCTTCCCCGAGTGCCTAAACCTAACCTTCCCACACCCTAAATCTAACCCTATCCCCTAGTGCCTAACCCTAGCTCTCCCCCAAGTGCCTAACCCCTAACCCTTCCCCCAACCCCGTTACTTACCTTTGGAATGCCAGCACCGTTATTCTGAAAGGTGTCAGGATTCTGGCTCCGGTATTCTAAGCGCCAGCATCCACTGTTTCAGGATACTGAACATATCCCAATACTGATGATGCAGATGATAAAGCAGTAAAGGATATCGAGAGCGTAAATTCCATTGGTGAGATGGGTGCAGCTGCTATGGGGCATGCAGGTAAGGTGCAAATGTCCAAAAGTTCACAACAGCACCACCTCTGGCAAAACAGAGGTACTGGAGCTAATGTAAAATAAACACAGAGACCTAACAACAGCTACAGAATATTTATTGTTAGATTCTATTTTTATTTTATAATTTATACTGGTTTAATTTATTTTTATTTACTGTGCTTTTGAACATATATAATATTTGTACTTATTGTTTGGGAGCCAGTTGACAACTACAACTGTATTAATAATTTTTTTTATTTAATTATTTTATTGCTCACTTTTGCCTTTTACTTATTACTGTTTTTTTTTACCACCTTTCATTTAACCTTTTTATTCATTTTCTTTAACCAAATGCTTACTCATTTACAATGTTGTTTAACTCTTATGACATTAATGAGAATTAGAACAGTATATTTAACAGTAATATTTTATATTTTATGTTTAATTTTCTAACCAGCATTTTGGGAGAAAATTGTAAATGTTTAAATGAATGAATGTGGAAGACCTAAATGATAATATGCAGGACTTTGATGCACTGGTTTTTACTTTTTGCACCAGAAGGATTTCAATACAGACCTACAATTCTGTAACTGGTCACACAGGACATTTGTACAGAGGTGCTTTCCATACCAGCAAATCAATGTACATTTTATTACAAGCTAGGACAAAAATAGCAGCATTGGCAAAAAATGGGAAGCACAGAGCATCTATCTGTTCTGCAGTTGGTAAATGAGTCTTGTGTGTATTTACAACAATTTGTGCAAGTCTTCCAAATCATAAAGAGAACATTTAAACTACCAAATAGTACAGCCTACAATACTCAAAACATGTGTAATAAATAATATGCATAATGTCAAAACCCTAGTACTAGTACAGTATGTAAACATAAATATATAATCCAGGCACATTGAATGGCTTATTACTAGCTTCGCTGTAATTTTGCACACCTATTAAAGGAATATATCTGTAGTGCTGAAATATTTACATAAAGCATAAATTATTTCACATATTTTCAAAAAAGCTAGCATTCAAACAACTACATCTAGACTAGGGGTGTGCACCGGCCACTTTTCGTGTTTTGTGTTTTGGTTTTGGATCTGGATCTTTCTTCGTGTTTTGGATCTGGATTGGTTTTGCCAAAACCACCCTTCCGTGTTTTGGGTTCTGGGTTTTGTGTTTTGGATCTGTATTTTTTTTTAAAAAAGCATAAAAACAGCTAAAATCACAGAATTTGTAGGTTTTTCTGCTCCTATGCTATTATTAACCTCAATAACCTTAATTTCCACTCATTTCCAGTCTATTCTGAACACCTCACACCTCACAATAGTGTTTTTATGTCCAAAAGGTTGCACCGAGGTAGCTGGATGACTATGCTAAGCGACACGAGTGGGTGGCACAAACACGTGGCCCATCTAGGAGTGACACTGCAGTGGCAGACAGGATGGCAGTTTGAAAAACTAGGCCCCAAACTGTACATAATGCAAAGAAAAAAAAGAGGTGCAAGATGGAATTGTCCTTGGGCCCTCCAACCCACCCTTATGTTATATAAACAGGACATGCACACTTTAACAAACCAATCATTTCAGCGCCAGGGTCTGCCACACAACTGTGGCTGAAATGATTGGTTCGTTTGGGCCCCCACAAAACAAGCTGGCAATTAATCTGTCCCTGCACAAACTGGCTCTACGGAGGCAAGATGTCATCCTCATCCTCCTCATCCACCGATTCCTCACCCTCTTCAGTGTGTACATCCTCATCCTCACAGAGTATTAATTCGTCCCCGCTGGAATCCACAGCCACAGGTCCCTCTGTACGTTCTGGAGGCTGGTCTCCCTGGAAGAGTTGATAATTCATTTTATGAACATCATCTTCTCCACATTTTGTGGAAGCAACCTCCTACGCCTTTCGCTGACAAGGTTCCCGGCTGCACTAAACACTCTTTCGGAGTACACACTGGAGGGGGGGGCAACTCAGGTAAAATAGAGCCAGTTTGTACAGGGACCTCCAAATTGCTTCTTTTTCCTGCAAGTACAGGAACGGACTGTCTGACATGTCTACTTGGATGCTGTCACCGATGTAATCCTTTAACAGACAGACGCACGCTTGTCGCTGCTGCTTTGAGGATGCAAATGCGGCTACAGCCCACACAATTCACAAAGACAGAAAAAAAAGAATATTTTTATTGTTTGTGGAGTGCACTTTGAGGGTTACACCACCCTTTAACAGACAGACGCACGCTTGTCGCTGCTGCTTTGAGGATGCAAGTGCGGCTACAGCCCACACATTTCACAAAGACAGAAAAAAAAGAAGAATATTTTTATTGTTTGTGTAGCACACTTTGAGGGTGTCACCACCCTTTAACAGACAGACGCACGCTTGTCGCTGCTGCTTTGAGGATGCAAGTGCAGCTACAGCCCACACAATTCACAAAGACAGAAAAAAAAGAAGAATATTTTTATTGTTTGTGTAGCACACTTTGAGGGTGTCACCACCCTTTAACAGACAGACGCACGCTTGTCGCTGCTGCTTTGAGGATGCAAGTGAGGCTACAGCCCACACAATTCACAAAGACAGAAAAAAGAAGAAGAATATTTTTATTGTTTGTGTAGCACACTTTGAGGGTGTCACCACCCTTTAACAGACAGACGCACGCTTGTCGCTGCTGCTTTGAGGATGCAAGTGCGGCTACATCGCACACAAGTCACAAACACATTAAAAAAATAGTTTTTTATTTTTTGGAGCACTTTGAGAGTTACACCACCCTTTAACAGACAGACGCACGCTTGTCGCTGCTGCTTTGAGGATGCAAGTGCAGCTACAGCCCACACAATTCACAAAGACAGAAAAAAAAGAAGAATATTTTTATTGTTTGTGTAGCACACTTTGAGGGTGTCACCACCCTTTAACAGACAGACGCACGCTTGGCGCTGCTGCTTTGAGGACAGTATCATATGCAGTGACAGTAGACTTGTCAGAAATTGTTGGCACATCCTTCAGTCCGGACCAGATGTCCAGACCAGCCCTTGACTTATGACACAGGCGCACGCTTGGCGCTGCTACTATGTTGATGCACGTGCGGCTACATCGCACACAAGTCACAAACATATTAAAAAAATAGTTTTTTATTTTTTGGAGCACTTTGAGAGTTACACCACCCTTTAACAGACAGACGCACGCTTGTCGCTGCTGCTTTGAGGATGCAAGTGCAGCTACAGCCCACACAATTCACAAAGACAGAAAAAAAAAGAAGAATATTTTTATTGTTTGTGTAGCACACTTTGAGGGTGTCACCACCCTTTAACAAACAGACGCACGCTTGTCGCTGCTGCTTTGAGGATGCAGGTGGAATCTAGACGGGATTTGGAACCGGGGACACACTACCTCCATCAATTGTCTAAATCCCACTGCACTAATGGCGGATACCGGACGCACGTCTAACACCAACATTGCAGTCAAGGCCTCAGTTATACGTTTTGCTTTAGGATGACTGCTGTCGTACTTCATCCTCATCGCTAGGGACTGTTGGAGAGTCAATTGTTTAGTAAAAGTAGTGATGTTCCTACTTCCTCTCTGGGATGATGAACAACTCCCAGCAGCAGCAACAGCACTAGGAGGAAGTGGTTCTTGATCTTTCCCTATTTTATTTTTATCGGAGAAAGTTTGGTCCTCCATTTATGTTATATTGATATATACGTGCGGCTAAAGCGCACACAAACACAGAAAATATTTTTTTATTTTTGCTGGAGAGTAGTGCACTTTGTGGGTTACACCACCCTTTAAGAAATGAGCCAGCCAGCTCTTTACTTATGACACAGGCGCACGCTTGGCACTACTTTGTTGATGCACATGCGGCTACTGCGCACACAATTCACAAACACAGAAAATAATTTTTTTTGGGTTTGGACTGGAGTGTACTTTGGGGTTACAGCACCCTTTAATGGTCAAGCCAGCCGGCCCTTTACTTATGACACAGGCGCACGCTTGGCACTACTTTGTTGATGTACGTGCGGCTGCTGCGCACACAATTCACAAACACAGAAAATAATTTTTTTTTTGGTTTGGACTGGAGTGTACTTTGGGGGTTACAGCACCCTTTAACGGTCAAGCCAGCCGGTCCTTTACTTATGACACAGGCGCACGCTTGGCACTACTTTGTTGATGCACGTGCGGCTACTGCGCACACAATTCACAAACACAGAAAATAATTTTTTTTTTGGTTTGGACTGGAGTGTACTTTGGGGTTTACAGCACCCTTTAACGGTCAAGCCAGCCGGCCCTTTACTTATGACACAGGCGCACGCTTGGCACTACTTTGTTGATGCACGTGCGGCTACTGCGCACACAATTCACAAACACAGAAAATAATTTATTTTTTGGTTTGGACTGGAGTGTACTTTGGGGGTTACAGCACCCTTTAACGGTCAAGCCAGCCGGCCCTTTACTTATGACACAGGCGCACGCTTGGCACTACTTTGTTGATGCACGTGCGGCTACTGCGCACACAATTCACAAACACAGAAAATTATTTTTTCTTTTGTTTGGACTGGAGTTTACTTTGGGGGTTACAGCACCCTTTAACAGTCAAGCCAGCCGGCTCTTTACTTATGAAACAGGCGCACGCTTGGCACTACTTTGTTGATGCACGTGCGGCTACTGTGCACACAATTCACAAACACAGAAAATATATTATTTTTTTAGCACTTGGGGGGAACACCCCTGATGGACAGAGCACCCCCTGGACAACACTACAGCACCCCTTTAGGACTGGGACACTGCACAGGACTTTGGAGTGGACACAGCCCCTATGGAGAACTGACTGCACAACACAGTCCAGCCAGCCCCTATGGACTTTGAAGTAGTGGACACAGCCCCTATTAACAACAGCAGCACAGCACAACACAGCCAGCCCCTATGGACTTTGAAGTAGTGGACAACAGCAGCACTACACTACACTACACTACACAGCCCAGCCAGCCCTAACTCCCACCCTCCCTCTTCACTGTCCACAGCCGAGTGAGAAAATGGCGCCGACGTGGGTACCTTATATAGGATCCAAAACCCGCGAGACTCGGAAGGCGGGATGATGACGTTTTGCCTCGATTTCAGATCCGAGTCAGGCGGGAAAAGTCGAGCCTGACTCGGATCGGCCTCGGATCGGGGGGGCTCAGGGGGGTTCGGATTTCAGAAATCCGAACCCGCTCACCCCTAATCTAGACATTCAATAATATAAATACTTTAACAATGGAGATGTTCATATAAAGTTTGCATTTATAAATAAAAGGTAAAAAAATATTATTTTGATGTGAGCCTATATTATTTACAGCCAAAACCCAAGAACGACAAGCAGAACATAGTAACTAGAATTAGTATGTCTGTGAGCCATATAGAAAGAGAAATTGCATCAGAAAACACTGCATATACTGAGAAAAAGAATAAGATTTTTACACACGTCTGCTGGTTAATACATATTTTAAGGCCTAGTGGAGAACGGAATGCAGAAAATAACAATTCAAAGAGATAGATGAACACACTTTGAAACAGAACACAGGGTGTGCTCCTGCAATATCCTTTCTCTATCCTATAGGAACTGTGACATTATGATCTCCAAAGCAATGTTAGAATCACATTTCTATTCTTTGAGATGTATTCAAATACATCTTTGAAGAGAGTTTATGGTGATTGTGAAGCGTAACATTGATTACACTTCAAGGGGCAGACAGAGCTGAGTGAATCCTTTCAAAGCTTTTTTTTTTCCAAAGAATACATTTAATGCTTCTACAGTCTTAAACTGTCCTCATTTTCATATTGCCCTTCGCTCAACCATGCAGTACATTTTTTTAATCTCTCAAATGTTATTTTAAGATGTGGGGAAAATGTTATGGACTGGCAAGAATATTTTTTCATCATTTTGTGGTGATCAAACATTCTTTGTTCAAATTGCATATTTTCAATGGTTCTAAAACTGACACACACACACACACACACACACACACACACACACGCGCACACGCACACACGCACACGCACACGCACGCACACACACACACACACACACACACACACACACACACACACCTATCTATCTAGTGCTCCGACCATCGTATTTTGGTTTTGGTTCTAATTAATTGTTATGTTTTGGTTTTGTTTTTGCCAAAACTACCCTCACGTGTTTTGGTTTTGAATCTGTTTTGATTTTTAAAAATGATAAAAAACAGCTAAAATCACATTATTTGGGTCTGTTTATTATTAACCTCAATAACAGTCATTTGCAGTCATTTCCAGTCAATTTTGGCCACCTTCCAGCTCACAATATTGTTTTCACTTTTAGCCAATATAGGCCAAAGGCTGCAGCGAGCTGGCTGGCTATACTAAGCGACAGAGCAGCGGCATGAATGCACGGCAGTTTAAAAGAATATAGGATATCTAGGAAACATTGCCACACAGTAGTGGCAGACAGGATGGCAGTTTAATAAACTATAAAAAAAAGTTTGTCATTTATGCAAAAAGACAGTCACCAATGCCCCAAACAGCGCATAATGCAAAGAAAAGAGGACACGTATAATTGTCATTGGGCCCTCCTACTCACCATTATGTTGTATCATAGCCGTAAGTAGACTTTTTGGTGCCCTGTGCCAGAAAGAGCATTGGCGCCCACTCTATTTTTTAAATATGGCGATAACACTCGAAAAAGGGGCATGGCCTCATGGGGAAGGGTCAGGGAAGAGATGGGGAGGCCAGGAGATTCTGGGGATAAAAGAAAAGGAAGCTACAAGTGAGAATGATAATAAACAGAAAATTTACAGGCCCAAACAGCGCCCCATGCCCTGCGGTGCCCTGCGCCATGGCACAAGTCTTACTACCCTAGTTATGGCCCTGGGTTGTATATTAAATAAATTAAATATATTAAAGCTTTGTCATGGGCCTGAGAGCAAAGCAGTATCATCGGCACCAGGGAGTCTCTGCTGCTGTGCGCACAGTGGGAGCTGCAGTAACCAGATACCAGACCGCTTACATGCAGCACTCATTTGAGGTAACTCTTTCTTTCCTTCCTTCCTGCACTCTCATCTGCACTGATCTGCAGGAGTGGGACGCAGTTAGCTGACAGCAGATGCATCTATATACTTGGCTGTGGGTCACTTGTTAGCACTCTCATCCTTTCTCCTCTACACGGAATATTGAAGCAAGAGGAAGGAAAGCAGATGCTAGACTCTTGATACTGACAATTTTCTTCTACTCATCTATCATTCTATGCTATAGGCAGATGATGGAAAGCAGTTTTTCACTCTCCATGTGTTCATTTCTTTTATGACTTTACTACCATACTTCAATATGCTGATATGTATAATATACAGTATATGTGTGGATTATAAATGCTATGTGGGATTTCCCTGAAAGACAAAATTATTGTCAATGAAGACATAGCATCTGGATCTGAGTTTAAGTTCAAATTGCTGACCTATAGATAAGTGTATTATTTGATATTATCATTTGACTATATTTATCGCCATCTATATACTAACACTCACACAGTGTATAACTCCTCCTGGGGTTCTTGTACATTGATGAGATATGAGTTGCTACACTGGAGTTCAATTGGATGATTTTTTCTGAAAATCTTAGACTATTTCTTGTTTGATATTTTGATTGATTTGTTGTGGTGTCAGATTTTAAATACAATGCAATAAATACTATGTTTTCACTGATACAAGTTGTGCCCCCACAAAAAAAAGAGTTTTTTCTCCTTTGCTTTATCAGAAAAAAATAAATGTTTGAATACACACTGCCATTTAGGTACCACTAATAGTAAAAATAGACAAAAAAAACAACTTTGTCCATGTTGAACTACACGTTCCAACATGCCATGAAGCCTACAATGTTGTTAGCATGGTGGTATTTGTATTACTACAAATACAAGAAGAACCACAAATTCCAGCATGCCCTGACATCCTAGGCACACTTGGACTTGTAGTGCACCAGGGAAAAGTAAAAAACAAAACACAAACATGCACAGTAATTAGAAATCATTTGCAATTTCCCACAGTACAGCACACATACTGTAATACTGTCCTTAAAAACATAAGAGTAAAAAGGCCAGTGGAATAGAGTGCATCTCAGTCAATTTCAAACATTTTTCGCAAAATATGTGAAAAGAAAACCCATTACGAATTGCTCCGTCCATCCAACACTATAGGTAGACAGGGTCTGTGATGAATAAATTCTATCTCCATACTCACATTTGTTACTGCATTACAGTAATGACACCAAACAGAGCAGGGCGGTACACTGGCAACCTTGCAGTTTGGCGAACACCTAACAAGGCTGTATCAGTCACCGTGGCAACATGTCAGGTTAGTTAAGTGAGGACATCTGTCATACACTCCCTGAACCCACAAATTAGAAGTTCCTGCCTACGACAATAGAGAATGCTTAGGTATATTTTACACGTACCATGTGAAGAAAGAAGCAGAAGACAAATGAATTCAGATATGAATGGATACAAAAGACACCATGAAAATGACTGTTCAAATTGTTGTGTGGCACATTAGGGAACAAAGCTCGACACATTTTCTAAAACAGCATTAGGACAAAATACAAAAAAAAATGTGGGTACAATTGCATCCATTCAAAAGGAAGAAATGAGAATTATATTATGTGGGATCCAATTATGTTTTTTCTTGCACTGAAAATAGGTGTTAGCTCTTTCTTAGGATCGATATCAAGTGCCTTTCTTCCCTCACTGTTGGTTGCTAAAACAAGCTAGACCTTAATCAGCTGTTCTTTCATATACTTGGACATGAGGGAGTCATGCTGTGTGAACGACAGAGAGCCTATTTGCAGCTAGCATAGATTTTCTAATACAACATCAGGAAGATCTGCGTAGTGTTCTTTATTATAAAACTATTGATTTGCTTTGGTGATCACTTCAGCATCACTTAATATGACTCCAGTACTGTGATGTACAGCCTGGGTATATGATAAGAAAACTGCAATCCTTTTCCAGCAATCTTTTCTAGATATGCATATAAGATTTACAGATTTAAAGTAAGTTCTGAAAATATATTTAATATACTGAAGTATTTCCAATATATGTATATATATATATATATATATATATATATATAGATAATAAAATAAATGTTTGAATACACACTGCCATTTAGGTACCACTAATAGTAAAAATAGACAAAAAAACAACTTTGCTATATATATGTATATATATATATATATATCAATCCCAACTTCCAGCACTCACAATAATCCAAATAATGGCCAACTAGTACTTGCCTAGGTGCCCTCCCCGTGTAGAAAGCTCACACCAAAGGTAGTAAAATACAGTGGCAGCACTCATCGGACTTGAAAGCAGGTGAAACAACACATCAGTTGGAATACAACTGACCTGTTGTTTCACCTGCTTTCAAGTCCTATGAGTGCCGCCACTATAATTTTACTACTATATATATATCTCAATTAACAAAATGCAAACTGGATAAACAGAAGAGAAATCTTAATCAAATCAATATTTGGTGTTACCACAATTTGCCTTTAAAACAGCAACAATTCTTCTAGGTACATTTGTGCAAAGTCAGGGATTTTGTAGGATTATACTCAGTTGTCTGATTAACCAATCATACCAAACAGGGGATAATAATCATCATTTTGAAATGCAGGTTGAAACACAGTCATTAACTGAAACAAAAACAGCTGTGTAGGAAACTTAAAACTGGGTGAGGAACAGCCAAACTCTGCTACAAAGGTGAGGTTGTGACAGAGAGATTCATGTCACAGGTCATACATACATCATGGCAAGACTGAGCACAGCAACAAGACTCAAAGTAGTTATACTGCATCATCAAGGTTTCTCCCAGGCAAAGTTTTAAAGCAGACTGGGGTTTCAAGATGAGCTATTCAAGCTCTTTTGAAGAAGCACAAAGAAACGGGCACATAGATGCAATGGTCGGTCAAGTAAACTTAGTGCATCAGATGAAAGACACATCATGCTTACTTCTGTTTGAAATCGAAAGATGTCCAGCAGTGCCATCAGCTCAGAACTGGAAGAAACCAATGGGACCCAGGTATACCTATCTACTGTTCAGAGAAGTCTGATGAGAAGTGGTCTTCATGGACAAATTGTGGTAAAAAAGCCATACCTTCAACATGGAAACAAGTCCAAATGACTCAACTATGCATGAACACATAGGAACTGGGTGCAGAAAAATGGCAACAGGTGACCCGCGCTGTTTAATAAAAATATTTGGATGTAACTGAAGGCAGTTTGTCCACCAAAGGGCTGGAGAGTGGTACAGTATGAGTGTCTACAGGCAACAGTGAAACATGGCGAAGGTTCCTTGCAAGTTTGGTGCTGAATTTCAACAAATGGAGTTGGGAATTTGGTCAGGATTAATGGTGTCCTCAATGCTAAGAAATACAAGCAGGTACCATCAGGAAGGTGTCTGCTTGGCTCCAAATATATTCTTCAGCAGGACATTGACCCCAAACATACAGCCAATATCATTAAGAACTATCTTCAGCGTAAAGAAGAACAAGGAGTCCTGGAAATGATGATGTGGCCCCCACAGAGCCCTGATCTCAACATCATCCAGTCTGTCTGGGATTACATGAAGAGAAAGAAGGATTTGAACAAGCCTACATCCACAGAAGATCTGAGGTTAGTTCTCCAAGATTTTTGGAACAACCTCCCTGCCGAGTTCCTTGCTAATGCAGTATAATTTACTTGTGTCATGTTGCTGTGCTCAGTCTTGCCATGGTGTATGACCTGTTACATGAAACTGTATTCCACAACTTCACCTTTGTAACGGAGTGTGACAGAGTGGGTCTCTCCCACATTCTGAGGAAAGGGTTAATCTCCCTGTAGCCAGGGAGGAACCACACCCTTACCACAATTAAGATTAGCTAAGGTATAAAAACATGGTAAGTTTAGTTAGTCAGTGGAAATGTGAGAGAGATTGCTCCTTTAGCAGCTCTCCCTATGCTGGAAAATTTGAACCATGACTGTGCTGGGATAACTCTGCTTGTTTTAACTGCTGTCTCATGTAAGCTGTATTATTGTTCCTGAACTGTGTTTGCATTATGTAAAAGGTCATTACACTGGTTCTGCCTTTTCAAGCCTGGAATAAAAGTTTACCTATATGCATCATCTCAGTCTCCCATTGGTTGTCTTAATTTACCTGATACATTGTGGTGTCAGAAGTGGAATAAAGTGGGTCCTGTGCCAATAATCCTTAATAAACCCATTTGTGGGTGGGTCTAGCATGTGAGATGCACCCACTCACAGGAGCATGGCAAAGCACCCAGCAGCTGGGACTAAAGTATTCACTATTGTATTAGGATGGCAGGAGCTACATTTTTATAAGGATGCATTTTGATGCTAAAATGCAACACACAAAAATTAAAGTGCTACAACTTTATTTTGTAGAATTTTCAAGTAAATAACATAAAAAAAATCTATTTACTGTCACAGAGATAGATGAATAAAGGACTTAATTTTGACATAACATCAGGTCATCTTAAACACACACATTCCGTAGAACATGTCCTAACCCACTGCTCCATGCTCCTTCCTCACTATCTACCCCATCTATGTCGCCCTTGTCTGTCTGCACCTCCCCTTTAGAATGTAAGCTCTCACGAGCAGGACCCTCCTAGCCCACGTGCTTCTCCTATCCCTACTTATAGTATCATTTACTCCTAACTCCCCAATTGGCACCAAACATTTGGTTGCTGAGACCCTGCTGCTTGTGTTGTGCAACTAAGCTATGTTTATAAACCTTGCCCTTGTCCTGCATTGTTTTGTATTACTATTAACTGTTTTTCTTGAGTGCTCATTTATGCACTGTGTAAGGTGATGCGGAACCTTTGTGGCACCATATAAATAAAGGATAATAATAATAAAAAAGAGACCACCATGAAAGCCATTTTGCAACAAATGTTGGACTTCTTTAAACAACAGCAAGCAGTGGTAACTCCTCCAATGCTTCCCAAAATGCAGGCCTCAGATGATGTTGTAACCAGTGGGTTAAATAGTTAATTTCTACATAGGCATATAAGTAACACACATATATACCCCTTGCTAGGCCTCTTGAGGTTTGAAATGAGATTGTGCTAATACAGTTGCTGTTTTTCCATAGAATGGTCAAATGACCTTTTGGGGTCAAATAAGACATAAATATTGAGGCCAAGCTCCTACCTGCCATTTCTACTACTAGAAGTATAATGAGCCATTCATAGCTTCTATGTTCTTATCAGTTAGCTACATTCCATTGGAATGACCATCATAAGCTGTGTAGAGATGCTAAGCATTATGGGTAATTAACAGTGATGTCCAGACTCTATACAAAGGAGCTTTGAAACAGTTCATCTCCAAACATACTAGGATACGTCATTACTGTATGTCTTTGTCTGGTAGTATATATCTTACTGCTTACGGAGCATGTGCAAGAGAGATAAGTTTGATCAATGCTATGCTGGACCAATGAGTGCTTGAAACCTAGCACTGTATGTAATTAATATGGGCTTAATATCCAGAAAGCCAACACCCCAGACTAGGGTATATAAACCAGAGGTACACAAAGGACCCATTAGCTCGTGGTAGATCTGAGATTGCAGTAGGATGCTGCCAATGTATATTATATATATTATCTGGGTGTTGTGAAACGAGGGCTCCCCAGGAGAGAAGAAGATAAGATGAAGTACATCTTATGCTGAAGATGATGAATTACCGGTGTCAACTGAATACATAGACAAAAGTTCAGTATACAGTATACTCTGTATGTTGTTTGTTTATTGTTTGTTTGTTACTTGTAAATAAAGTGTGTTCATTTGTACTCACTCATATTGGTCACATGTGTGTACTATTTCATTTCGATTAGAACGAAACCCACCGTTATGCAGATGTGGAGGCCTTTCTTACCACTTTTGAAAGGGTTGCTACATTGCAAGTATGGCCCAAAGATTCCTGGGCCATATGGATTTCCCCTCTGCTAACAGGGGAGGCCCATGCTGCATATTCCAACCTCTCCCTGGAAGATGCAAAAATATATGACTGAGTGAAGGCTGCCATAGCGTATCGGTTTGTGCTCTATCCAAAAGCATACCGGTGGAAATTCAGGTCTGTGTCCTATGATCCTGATGGAAGGCCATGCGTCCTGGCCAAGAAACTGGCTAACCTTGCTGTTAAATGGCTGCAGCCAGACCTACTGTACATAATTCCATCTGGCTGGTGACTCTCGAACAGTTTGTTGCACTTCTCCCTGCCAAAGTAGCTCACTGGGTCTAGCTGCATTGAGCTGAAAATTTGGATTCCGCTGTCCAGCTAGTGGAAAATGCCTTGCTTGCGCAGGATGGTATTGAGAACCTTTCTTCTTTAATAACACCAGAGTCTCCTCATCTGTCTCCACAGCAGGAATTGTCTTGGGATAAGGTGTCCCCACATATGGATTCATATTAGGGATGAGCAGGTTCGGTTCCCTGAGAACCGAACCCACCCGAACTTCGGGGATCCGAGGTGTTCCGAGCCCAAGCTCGGATCTCCCTGTCTGCCCCGGATCCCTCTCCCGAGGCAAAACCTTGAGATCTGCTGTCGGATCTCGAGGTTTTGCCTCGAGCGGCCATTTAAAAAAAAATGCCTTTGCCTTTAATGGGCAAAGTGCTGATTGGCTGACAGAGCCGTCTGTCACGGCTCTCAGCCAATCAGCATTATGGTGCTCATTTGCATGTAGCACGGACTCGTGAGATCCGTGCTACATGCATCTGTGTGATTGACAGTGACACAGAGCACAGATGGGTCAGTGAGACCCGTCTGTGCTGCTGTGTATTTCAATGACACAGATGCATGCACGGACCAGGAGATCCGTGCTACTTGCATCTGTGTCATTGACACAGAGCACTGACGGGTCCGTGAGACCCGTCTGTGCTGCTGTGGTAAAAAAACCCCAAAAAACCTGTGTAAAATAAGAAAAAAATGGCGTGCCCCCCCCAAAAGAGAGCAACCAGCCCCGGGCATTAGTGACCCATTGCTGGGTGTGCTTAAATACAGGGGACAAACGATGTAGGGGTCCCCTGTACTTAAGCACAACCAGCACCGGGCTAGTCAGAACCAGCGATGGTTGCCAAAATACGGGGGACAAACGACATAGGGGTCCCCCGTAATCTGCGCAACCAGCTCTGGGCTCTGATCCAGTCCTGGTTCTGGAAATACAGGGGGAAAAAATTAGTAGGGTTCCCCTGTATGTTCCAGAACCAGCAATGGACTTTTTCTAGCGGGGGGCTGATGCCACAGCCAGGGGAGCCCTTTCACCGGGCCCCCCAGCCGCAGCATCAGCCCTGACCGCTAGTCAGCCCAGGCCGGGGATCCCTGGAGAGCTGGGGACCCCCCAATAAAGGGGTTACCCTCTCCAGGGCACCCCAGGCCCAGGTTGATAGCCCGACTCTATCCCCGTCACCCCTGGTGGCGGTGGGTGGTGGGTTGATTGTGTGGTGTGGTGTAAATAAAGAATATCAAACATTGTCTTTACAAGTAGAACTGCAAGTCCCAGCAAGCCTGCCCCGCATGCTGGTACTTGCAGAACCACAAGTACCAGCATGCAGGGCATTAAGGGCCCACTAGTACCTGTAGTTCACCTGTAAAAAAATGTTTAAAAAAAACACAGGACACACACACCGTGACAGTATAAGTTTATTAAACATACATACACACACACACACACATGTACACATACTCACCTATGTAACCCTGTAACATCGGTCCACTTGTCCGGTAAAGTATCCATAGGGGACCTGTGAAAAAAAACATACTCACCATCTCCTATGCGAGGTTCTGTCCTCTTCGTTCCAAAGTAGGCATCCCCGGACTTGGCAAAAAAAAAAAATGAAAACGCGATCCACGAACTTAGTACCGTTCTATAGAACGGTACTTCCCGAATGAGAGCTTAGCGGCGGGGTATCACCATGGAAACCCCGCTGCTAAGCGTTCATTGGCTGAGAGAGGCCATCTCCCGTCTCTCAGCCAATAAACGGCTCCCTCCATTGCAGTCAATGGTGGGAGCCGCAAGGTTATTAAAGTTTACCCTGCGGTTCCCACCATTGACTACAATGGAGGGAGCCGTTCATTGGCTGAGAGACGGGAGATGGCCTCTCTCAGCCAATGAACGCTTAGCAGAGGGGTTTCCATGGTGATACCCCGCCACTAAGCTCTCATTCGGGAAGTACTGTTCTATAGAACGGTACTAAGTTCGTGGATCGCGTTTTTTTTTTTTTTTTTGCCAAGTCCGGGGATGCCTACTTTGGAACGAAGAGGACAGAACCTCGCATAGGAGATGGTGAGTATGTTTTTTTTCACAGGTCCCCTATGGATACTTTACCAGACAAATGGACCGATGCTACAGGTTACATAGGTGAGTATGTGTACATGTGTGTGTGTGTATGTATGTTTAATAAACTTATACTGTCACGGTGTGTGTGTCCTGTGATTTTTTAAACATTTTTTTTACAGGTGAACTACAGGTACTAGTGGGCCCTTAATGCCCTGCATGCTGGTACTTGTGGTTCTCCAAGTACCAGCATGTGGGGCAGGCTAGCTGGGACTTGCAGTTCTACTTGTAAAGACAATGTTTGATATTCTTTATTTACACCACACCACACAATCAACCCGCCACCCACCGCCACCAGGGGTGGCGGGGATAGCCCCGGGCTATCAGCCTGGGCCTGGGGTGCCCTGGAGAGGGTGACCCCTTTATTGGGGGGGTCCCCAGCTCTCCAGGGATCCCCAGCCTGGGCTGACTAGCGGTCAGGGCTGATGCTGCGGCTGGGGGGCCCGGTGAAAGGGCTCCCCTGGCTGTGGCATCAGCCCCCCGCTAGAAAAAGTCCAGTGCTGGTTATGGAACAAACAGGGGAACCCTACTAATTTTTTTCCCCTGTATTTCCAGAACCAGGACCGGATCAGAGCCCAGAGCTGGTTGCGCAGAATACGGGGGACCCCTACATCGTTTGTCCCCCGTATTTTGGCAACCATCGCTGGTTCTGACTAGCCCGGTGCTGGTTGTGCTTAAGTACAGGGGACCCCTACGTCGTTTGTCCCCTGTATTTAAGCACACCTAGCACTGGGTTACTAATGCCCGGGGCTGGTTGCTCTTTTTTGGGGGGGTGCACGCCATTTTTTTCTTTTTTTACACAGGTTTTTTTTTTTTTACCACAGCAGCACAGGCGGCTCTCACGGACCCGTCAGTGCTCTGTGTCAATGACACAGATGTATGTAGCACGGATCTCCTGGGGTCGTGCTACATGCAAATGGGCACCATAACGCTGATTGGCTTCCTGTCTGCCACTGCAGTGCCACTCCTAGATGGGCCACATGTTTGTGCTGCCCACTTGTGTCGCTTAGCATAGTCATCCAGCTACCTCGGTGCAACCTTTTGGCCTAAAAACAATATTGTGAGGTGTGAGGTGTTCAGAATAGAGTGGAAATGAGTGGAAATTAATGTTATTGGGGTTATTAATAGCGTAGGAACAAAAAAAGGCCCATTAGCGTTTTTTTTTATTTTTTAAGAAAAAATCCAGATCCAAAACACAAAACCCAGAACCCAAAACACGGAAGGGTGGTTTTGGCAAAACCAATCCAGATCCAAAACACGAAGAAAGATCCAGATCCAAAACCAAAACACAAAACACGAAAAGTGGCCGGTGCACACCCCTAATTCATATAGGCACCAGTATCGCTCACAGACGATGGCTCCAGGGAAAATGAGGCCCACAGCTTCATCCTTTCCTTCATTTAAAGAGGGTTTTCATCCCAGAAGTCATTCTATGGGGAAGGTGATGGCTGTCCATTTTCCAGAAGATGGAGGTCCAGAGTTGAGGACTTCCCCAATAACTGCAGCTCAAGTGTGTTCCTCATGTGGCCAAGGTGGGCATCAAGAATGGCCATGTCCACAGATGGATTGCTCTTTCCCCGGTGTCTTTACAGCTATAGCCTTCTTCTGTCTAGAATACAGGTACATGTGGAAATTGGTCATAGACTGGTTGAAAGCTTGGTGGACTCTGGATCTGCTACTATCCTGATACAAAGGGATTTGTTGTCCCCGAGTTGTTGTTGCCCCTCTAGTCCACATCTGTTGTGTTCATGGAGATTTTTGGGCCTTTCCTGTTGCCATGGTCCCTTTGGTAATCAGGGGAAAGACTGCCAAACTACGTGTGGATGTGTGTCCTTGGTTACCAGCCCTTGTGCTAATAGGTCATGACTGACCTCACTTCTGGCTCTTGTTCTGCCAGAGCTACAGGTGCTTGCAGCAGCCCTTGGAGAAATAGTTTCCTTCTCCCCTGATTTGTTTCTGTCTCAGATAAAGGCTCCTAAATCTTAGAAACAAAGGAGAAGGGACCACAGAGACTGGCTTGCTCATGATGTTTTGTTGGGACAAAAGGTCTTTTCCCATAATGCTACTGCTTGCAATGTGCCTGTAAATACTGATGTTCCTGTTCATTTTAATGTATCTGATAATTCTGGTGAACCTGTCATTACTAATGTGCCTATGAATGCTGTTGTCCATGGTAATGCTGAGAGGTCTAGAAACAGTGATGTGTCTAGCAGCCTGCCTAATTCTTGTGGCATGAGGAATAATGTAGAGGTTCAATTAAGTAGTATTAATTAAGAGGTTTTAACACTTCTCCTTGTGCCTCAACCTGATTTAAGAAAGGCCCAACGGGAAGATCCTGCTTTAAAAAGGGCCTTTGAACAGGTTATTTCAGTGGATGTCACATGTAACAGAAGTAAAATATCCTCATTTTGTGTTGCTTAAAGAGGTTTTATATTGACTAGACAAGCACAAAGAAGAGGGGGAGGTGATACTACAGTTGGTGGACCCGAGCCCTTTCAGAAAGCAGGTTCTGGCTTTGGCCCATGCAGTTCCTTGTGGTGGTGATTTGGGATGGCATATGATGGTGGAGAGAATAACCTCCCAGTTCTCTTTTCCAGGTGTTTATGCTGAGGTCTCACAGTTCTGTTACGCTTGTTAATAGTGTCATAAGACAAAAGTAAGCTGATCGTCTCCTGCCCCACTGATCCTTCTCCCAATTGTAGGGGTCCCCTTTGAAAAAATAGGTGTTGATTTAGTGCGTCCAATTAAACCACAGTCTAAAGGCTATAAATTAATTTTAGTTGTGGTTAATTATGCCACCTGTTATCCGAAGGCATTTCCTTTAAGGGTTGCTACAGCCAAACAGGGAGTGACTAAGTTATTAGAACTGTTTTCGAAAGTTGGATTATCTAAAGAAATTCTTACCGACCAAGGGACAAATTGTATGTCTAAGTTAATGAATGAGGTGTTAAGTTGTTAAAGTTGTTAAAAATTAAATCTGTCAGACCCTCAGTATATCATCCCCAAATGGATGGCTTAGTTGAAAGATTCAACCATACACTAAAGTCTATGTTAAAGAAGTTTACAGAGACAGAAAAAAGGTGGGATGAGCTTCTACCCTATTTGTTATTTGCAATCACAGAAGTGCCCAAAGCATCTACTGGCTTTGCCCCTTTTGAGCTTCTTTATGGGAGGAAGCCACAAGGTGTTCTCAACCTTCTGCGGGAAGCATGGGATGAATAGAAGGCAAAAGCATCCTTCAATCTTTGGTCTAGATGCGCAATTACATATACCTACGAGGTAAATTGGCCCAGGAAAATTTGGTAAATTCACAGGAGGCTCAAAACTTCTCTATAACCATAATACCTAATCTCAAGTATTTTCACCTGCGGATAAAGTACCTACTCAGGGAAGTAAATTAATAGCAAAGTGGCAAGGGCCATTTGAAGTAATTTGAAAGGATGGCAAAGCAAATTATGAACCTGACTCCTATAGAGGTAGGCAGATTGACCATGTATGGGGCATATTCCATTAGCCGCGATAAGCCATTTTTGGCGGAAAGGTATCGCTGATGACATCATTTCACCAGGTGAAAACTTATCCCCGTTTTCAATTCCAAAGACTTTTCGCCTATGTGGAAAGTCAATGCATTGGACAAGGCAACAAAGATTTGCCTATGAAAGCAGACAGAAAAAAGTGCAGAATTGCGGTTTTGGGGTGCATAGGTGGGAAAACCACCAGGCACCCTTGGGACAGGCCCACAAAGGTTAAATGCATCAACAAAAATCCTAAAAAAAATTAAAGAACACCCCAAAAAATTACTTTGAAAAAGGGTTGAAAAAGTACAACGTTGGGGTACAAATGTAAAAACTAGTAAAATAAGCTTTTGGGAGGTCTGCAAGTATGGGGAGGTGTCTTTTGATTCCAGGTGCTTGCTGAAGGTGTGTTTTTTAAAACTTCACTTTTGTGATTATTAACCATGCTTGCACCCATTTTCATGTACCCCAAATTTGCTGGGACTAGTTATTTTCTCAAAAAAATGCTAAATGCTATTCTTCACCACTTGTGCAAAAATGCCAATTAGCAGCTATTGAGAGCATTTAAGTACCCCAAATAGCTTCAACAGGGCTATTTGGGGGCAAGGGCTATTTGGGGGCATCTACATTGATCCCCAATGTTAATTCATCTTTTGGGGGTGTCAGGTTGATTTCCCCAAATCTGACAGCACTTTTCACCTGTTTTAGTTTCGCCGGGTCCCGTTTTCATATCCTTTGGAATTGAATAGGGTGAAAAGCGGGGCCATGCACGAAAGGTTTTTGCCTCCAAACCACGTGAAATCGATGAAAAGTATGGCATGCGAAACCTTTCCAACTTTTCACCCCTAATTGAATATGCCCCTTAACCTGTTGAAAGCATGGAAGGATCAAGAGGTGTTTTTTGTAGAACCTGGTAATGGCCATAGTGACCTTGGTCCACAGATTCCTCAGTACGATGGGGTCTCTCCACCCCTCCAACCTTTGAATTCAGACAAGCTGAAGCCTCCCTTGGGGAACCTTGTTAATCAATTCTTAGATATTTTTTTCTGATAAACCAGGGAGGACCAATTTAGTCTTACATGACATTGTAACCCTATCTGGAGTAGTAATTTGACAAAGACCCTATAAGCTTCCAAGGGAAATAAAGGAAATCAAAGTAATGTTGAAGTTAGGGATAAGTGAGGAGTCATCTAGTGACTGGTGTAACCCCATTGTCTTGGTCCCAAATCCAGATAGTTCTACAAGATTCTGCATAGACTTCACAAAGTTAATGCAGTGTCCAAATTTGATGCCTACCCAATGCCAAGGGTCGATGACCTGCTTGATAGGTTAGGTTTGGCCATATATATTTCTATCCTTGATCTTACGAAGGGATATTGGCAAATTGAGCTGACAGAGGAAGCTAGGAAGAAAACTTATTTTTCTACTCCGTTGGGCCTCTTTCATTGGAAAACAATGCCTTTTTGCTTGCATGGTGCCCCGGCCTCTTTTCAGAGGATAATGGACTGGGTGCTTTGTTCTCATCAGAATTATGCTGCAGGATACTTGGACAATATTGTCATATATAGTCAGCGTTGGAATGCCCATGTTAATAGGCTTAGGGCATTTCTCCAGTCTTTGAGAAAGGCAGGTTTAACTGCTACTGTAATTTGAAGAAATGTGTTCTAGGTATAAATGAAACCAAGTACTTAAGGTATGTGGTGGGCAGTGGGTGACTGAAACCCTTTGTGAGTAAGGTACAGGCTCTAGCTGATGTCCCAGTTCCAACTACCAAGAATGAGTTACGATCCTTCTTGGGTTTGCAGGCTATTACAGGAGGTTTTTGCCTCAATTTTCTACTGTAGCGGCTCCCTTAACAGATCATTTGAAAAATTCTGCTCCAAATAAATTTAAGTGGTCTAGGTACTGTTAGTCTGCATTCATCAAAATTAAACATCTTTTGTGTAAAGGCCTGGTTTAAAGTCTCCAGATTTTACCAAGCCTTTTGTCGTAGATGCCTCAGATTTGGGCTTGGGGTCAGTTTTGTGTCAAGAGTTTGATGGCATTGAACATCCGATTCTATATCGCAGAGTGATTGACAGGAACTGCCATTTGTGAGTGGTGATGAGGGGGTGGTCGGCAAAATGCAGGAGTGCCAGTGTGTTTGAATGCTTTCGCAGGGACATGCATAAATTAGCCACCATAATGCCCTACATAGCCTGAGGCCTCATAGCGTGCAATGAAGTTAGCAATTTCTGAGTAAGGTCAGAGCTTATTTAAGTATGCGTGAGGCTGCAATGGTACTCGATTGTACCCATGGTTTCGCAGTCTTGCTAAACATTACGGATGTGTGTACGATAAAGTGGGTGCCCTTATGTTATGATATGATGGCATAGTGATTGCAATGGATTAGCATACTTTTGCAGCTGAACTGCATGTGTAATCACTATTGCAATCATAGTTGCGATCGGTATAGAATCGGGCCCTGTGTCCTGTCACTGAATGTTGAGATGGCTCCCTGAGACTCCTTGCTCACAGCGTGCCTCCTCAGCATGATGGTACACAAGCTGCATGCCAGAGTTCCCTCCAAAACCACAAGATGGGTACAGCCATGTTGGACTCAGTCACCTGACGCTATTCCTCCACTTAGAGCGCTGCTCCCAGACCAGATGATCGCAGCATCCAATCACTGGGGATCCACCCCTATAAATTCTATTCCCTGACTGGCTCCCTTAGTGAGTACAATGTCACTTTTGCTGGAGGTACAGCTCTGCACTGAGCTCCAAGGTACTCTGTATTCTGAATGAATCCAGTATGTGTCATTCCAGTACCAAGTCTGGTTATACAAGTCTCCAATTCCATCTACAGTTGTACTCCAATCTGTTTTTATCCACTGAGACTTGCTCCTACCTGCAAACATCGGTCCCATCCGATTTCTCCAAATATCGCTCCCATCCGATCTCTCAAAATATTGGTCCCATCTGATATCTCCAAACATTGGTCTCAAACCAATTCTACTCATCAATTCAGCATAATCAGTCTCAAATTGATCCTACTCATCAATTCAGCAACATTGGTCTCAAATTAATCCTACTCATCAATTCAGCAACATCGGTCTCAAACCATTCCTACTCATCATTTCAGCATCATCGGTCCAATTATACTCTGATGGTAGGTGTTATGATACCCTTAGTCATTGTCAGGTGAAGTAGAGGTGTTGGCTCACAAATTCCTATGAGGTGGTGTCTGGTACTGTCAGATTGCACCATAAAAACTGTTGGGCCAGTTGGAGGATCCCTACAATGTTCTGAATCTGTGAAAGCTGACAGGGGTCTGGATGCAGAGGGGACAACTGGCTTAAGTGATGGAATGTTTTATCATGAGTGGTTTTGAGCCACAACCTGGGGTTCTGCAGAGCATATTGCATGTTGTTCTCAACTTGTGATCTAAGGTTGAACTTAAGGTAGGAATGATAGTGTGGGCGCACCTGTAGAATAGTCTATGAGCAGAAGAAGAAAGTTCTCTCTGAGTATTTAGCAAATTCAGGTGTGCCATAAATATGTCAGAACCATTTCTGTAACATTTATCTAACAGGTGCTTTGCAGAACATACCGCCCTTTCTGCAAGTCCATTGGACTGTGTATAGTGAGGACTGATGGTGACATAACAGATGTCCCATTCAGTGGTGAAAGTCTGGAACTCACCACTCATGAACTGCATGGCATTGAAAGTGAGTAGCTTGCGTAGTATGCCATGTGCAGAAAAGTGTCTTGATTTTGTTGATAACTGTGATACTTGTCAATTTGGGAAGATAATCCTTCTTGAACCAATCATAATATGAATCCACTAACACAAGATGCTCCTACCCCCTCCATTCAAAGATATCTGCTGCAACAATGGACCAGGGGAGGTCTGGAATCTCATGGAGAGTAAGCAGTTCCTTGGCATGATGGGCCTGTAAAGCATTGCAGGACACACAGGCAGAAACAACTTGCTCAATGTGAACAGCCACAGAACACGGCATTATTAGCCCACCGTATAGTGTCCTCATGCCTGGGATGCCCCCGTTGGGCCTTTCTGTGCATAGAAACCCTGCAGGGCTTGAGGTATCATTAAATGCTGTCCACAAATCAGGGGTTCTGATAATGTTATCAGAGAGGATCATTTCATTGTGAAAGTTGAAGAAAGACTAGATTTCCCTGGAGGAAATAGGTCAGCGATGCAGGACATCATGAGACAACCATTGGCAGAGGTCATTCTGCAGTATTGCATGTGCCTGTAGTGGAGTGCTGGTCTGGAAGTGAGAACAGCCTTGAGGCGAGAAAAAGCAGCAGTATGGAAATCCATCCAACACTAGTCAGTGTCGCTGTGCAAGAGCTGGTGGTGTACTGCTGTGAACTCACCTTAGTGTAGTAGAAATTTTGAAAGGTACAGTACTGTAGTTGTATATACCCAAAAAGTGTTGCAGACTCAACTTGTCTGTAAGGGTAGGCAGTTGTTGAATAGCCTGTGTCTTTACAGGATCCTGCTTGACACCATCTGAAGTCAAGAGATAGCCAATATATGGGACTTAATTTATTCTGAAACAACACTTGTCACGGTTTAACTGCATGTTGATTTCATAGATTCTTTGGAGAACCTTTCGCTGGCATATGTCATGTTATTCCATGGTGTGACCCCAAACTAGGATGTTACCCACAATGATCTGACAAAGGTATCCCTCGAAGAGATGCTACAGTAAATACAGCATTGAAATACTTCACTGCCAGTGCATATGCCATAGGACATTTGGCAGAAGGCATACATACCCACAGGTGTCATAAACGTGGTGAGCATGGATGATTACTTGTCCATTGTAATCTGCCAGAATCCACATTTTGCATTCGGGGTGGTAAAAATCTTTGCATTATGCATATCAGCTATTACTTTCTCCACAGTTCTGAGGGGGGTAATGTGGTCTTATCAGACCTGTTCAAATGTACAGGATTAGGGCAGATGCATACAGATATATCTTTTTTACTGCAGCTACCATAGCAAACACCCAAGTGTGGCTTCTACTGTACAACTGGAACAATGAAAACCAATGCTGTCATGCAATTTAACTCCACTTTCACTTTATCCTTCATGGCCATAGGCACATGTCTGGGAGCACATACTGTGGGAGAAATGCATGTTATAGGTGACTGGAAGTATTACAATTGAACAGATCAGCAAAGTCTTTTAACTGTGGAATGCCCTGTTGAATTACATGACCTTCAGCACTTAAAGTTATTGACCCCATTTTCTAGCTGTCCAGAAAACCTAGAAGCAGTTTGACATTACTGTCCACTATGTGAAACTGCAGTGTGACATTAGTGGATTGCAGCACATTGAGTACCTGGCCACTAAGAGCAATTAAGTTCATAGTGCGAGAGAGGTCATTAAGTGTTTTGGGGTTTGAGCACTGGAGAAGTTTACATATAATGACTGTGCACTTGGCGCCAGTGTCAGTTTTTATTTTGATGCCATTATTTGTCTCCTTACCTATTAGGATGGTAAATATTTCTAACTTTTTGGCCCTGAAGTCAATACTCACACAACGGAGACTGGTATTTGAGGTGTTTTCTGGCTTAGCATTTACAGAGTGAACTTGGTGCAGTGGGCTGTTGGAATATGCAGTGTAAGGTTGCCTGTCATCAGCTTTTCACTTGGACTTGCACCAGCATGCAGAATGATTGTGTTTGCCACAAGCATTGCAGCATTTATTGAAAGCAGACATTTGTAGAGATCATAAGAAGGGCTACTGCCATTAACAAAGGGGCTGCCAGAAAATGGCTGGAGCATCCTTATAGTCCTCTTCTCAGCTCTACCTTTTTAAATAGACCCCCCTTCTCTGCACCACAAACTGCTTATTTCAGTAAAGGAGTCAGTGTACCACCATTAAGATCACACAGGGCCTAATACTGAGTCCCACGTAGTACTGGTGCCACATGCAGTTGTCCAATGTATTAAGTCTGTGCATGCATATGAGTGGCACAGCGCATGCGCCACGATGTTAGTGCTCAGAGAAGAAGAACAGAATCAACCGCATGGTATGGGAAATTGAGTTGGCGTCCTTGGAAGGTGTGTGTGGGGGGGGGGAGGGCTGAGCAGATATAGGTGTGTCACTGTACTATTCCATGGTGCTTTCATAACTTTTTTGGTGCTTTATCTCTACTCCCATTGTAAGGTTTGCACATTTTCCCATGAAGATAGGTACTCAATCTTTGATGCAGAAAATAAAATAGAACAAATAAAATAAGATGCACAATCCAGCAATCCCTATTATTTCTAGTATCCAGGGTCTTACTTCAAATCTTTCTGCTGTTGTTGATTTTTATTTGCAACCTTACACTGTCTTTCTGAGATGAAATTTTAAAGCTTCCAGGCATTTTATTAATATTGTGGAGGGTTTCAAATGAAAAAATCTACTGATGAAATGATGCACAGTCACTTTACACAATTATACCACATAGGTGGACTTGAAGCATTGGACTTCCCCCTGTCCCATTACAATGGCATCTCATGGGAACAGCATAATTGATTGTATCTTCTATTTAATTTTTTTTATCACACAATTATTTTTTATTTGATCATTTGCACTACCTACAGGTCCTCGGCACAGCGATGGGGACAAGATTTGCACAGGATTTTGCTCACATCTATATTAGCAGAATGTAGTCAGGATACCGGCGGTGACCATCCTGTCACAATAATGACTCCAGAATACTGACGGTTATCACAATGCCGACTTCTGAATCTCAACAGTCAGAATCCCAATGGTAAGTATTAGGGTTAGTGTTAGGTTTAGGGTTAGGCACTAAGGGGAGGGTTAGGCTGAAGTAGGAGACAGTTAGGGTTAGGCTGCAGGAGGGATGCTTAAGGCTAGGCTGCCAAAGGGGACAGTTAGGATTAGGCTCCGGGAGGGGTGGGTTAGGGTTAGAATACTTACCAATGTGCATCAGGATTATGACTGTCGGGATTCCGCTACTGGAATTGTAAACATTGGGATGGTCACCACCGAGATATCGTACCTAACCCATATGATCAGCCTTAAGGAACAGTAACCCTGTTCTCTCCCTCAGCTACAGGCGCTGCCAAGGGGTGTCTGTGACAGGTGATCCTTATAGATTTGCCCACCAGCCAGGGCTGTCTACACTGCAGCAGCCACACCTCTTCCTGCTCTCTCCCACCAACCAAACCATTAGTTATGGGTGATCCTTAGGATTGTGAAGTCCTACAAGAAGTCATCCTGTCAATATTTCTTACTGGTTTCATCAGATGCGACCAAGTCAGGGAAAGCCCAGCCTGGCATGAACATATCTATTGCGACCACACCAGGCAAGTGGTTAAAAAATAATCTTAGAGGTTAGTGAGTGTGATACCCTGCTATGTGAGGTATTATGTCTGACACATTGCATATGTATGTCATTGCACAGACAGACCACATTTCTCAGCAGTCTCTGCAACAGCTCAGGAAGACATCACATGAGCAGTGCCAGGTGGTCAGAGATGTGACAGTTGGAAGTGAGCAGCAGTTGGTCAGAGCACAGCTATGCTGTGAGAGATGCACTGAGGGTGGCTATACCAGGAAAATATCCCCCTCTCTGTCGATCCCCAGCCTAGTGCTGAGTCTAACCTCCCATGGTTGAAACCGATATCTCCAGTGCCACTGACTGTTCATACATTGGCCAGCACATCGCCGCCACTATCTTGTAGATAGCAGCGCCAATAATGGCAGGGGTGTATAGCGCCCCTGTCATTCAACACAGAACCACACAATAATACATGGGGGAGAAGCAGTACCAGTGCAAATAATGTGTACTGATACCACTTCTTCTCAATATCGCCCTTTCATAAATCTCCTCCTCTGTTTCCAGATTAACAATTTAGCTGCTTATTAATAAAATTGTGTAAATATATTAATCTCTGATTGTTCCTCATCAGATATTGATAATAGAATACATATTTACATACTTGCTGCTATCAGTTCCATGTTGCCAGCAAACTGCATCCTCAAAGCGCGGCTCTTAGAGACACCAATACAAGAGAAAAGGCTGGATAGCTTAATGATACTTAACATACCAGAGAGCATAATTCTTTAGCACAAGAGACCCTAAACCATATTTCTTCTGCTGTTTTCTAGCAACTATTTGTGTACAACAGCTTTAAAGACACATCTGGTCCTGTTAAATATATTGGGTACTTTCAATATCTATAGTAGAGGAAATGTGATTTAAATACTATTTTCAGACATATTTTGATTTATTCATATTTGCATGGATATACAGTATATGTTTAGTTTTATAAGCACAGTATTATCTGTATTTGTTTATGCTGGAATACTGGTGATGATGCATCTGTTAATGTAATAATACTTTGTATGAACTACATGTAAATGTTTATAGTTCGCACTTATGAATTAATGAGAAGCTGTTATTGGGACTATGGTTATTCAAACTAATCGGAAAAACAGTCTTCTTGAATAAAGTGAAACTCAAATAGAACCAACTGTTGTAATCCTTTGCAACTGGAAAACCTTCCTCACCTCTCTGTTGCACCAATAGAGGCACAGTAACCTGCATAGAGCATTACCTACCATCTGGAAAGAGCTTTGCATCGCACCTCCACAGTGCCCATGTAGCGGTATATTACAGAAGAACTACCATCCTAGTAGCGCTTAACCTAATAGGTTTTATTTCCTATGTTATTGTACAGTATGTATATTTTGTGATATATGTATCAATTTTAATTCAATGTGTGTAATACATGTTATGATGAAGTAACATTAAATGTTTATTTTAGAAAGCTTTGGTTTAATCTATTTTTATTTATACTATTGGAACTTATTAACACCATAGCAGAATCCCTTTTTTGTATTTTTTTTTTATCTTGGAAATATGTGCACCAATTTAGATGCAAATGCGTTAACCTCAGCATAAGCCCCAGAATATGTAATATAATTGTTTACTAAAAATGAGACAAATTATCCATCTTTGCCATATGATAGCTCAATCCACTTTCACTCTGTAGTGTTTCTACTACCCATTCCTTCTGTTTTGCACCATATCATGATTAAAACTATAATAAGAAATCTTAAAGAAAGAAAAGAATTATAGCAGTAGAGACTTGAACTCAATATGTGTCCCAGCTGTTCTACCGTGTAAATCTTATGCCACAAAATAGTATCAGCTTTTCTCGGTCTTACAAACTTTTAGTGAAAATTGCTCCCTTTGTAAATCTAGAACCATAAATCCAGCTGTATTTTGTAGCTTTTTTGTCATGTTATTTTAGTTATTGACAATTTCAGAATAATATTTATTTTTCTAGTTATTACTTTGTTTTTTAGCTTACTTCCTTTCATTTCTGCTCATAAACTTTGCAGGGTTTTTACACAAACACAATCGTCATAAGTTTGATTATTATGTTACATCCAGATTGTCAATGGGGAAGGCAAGGTTCAAATACGTGTTCTTTTGTTAGATTGCTATAACTGAAGTTATGTTATAAAAGATTTGTATGTCATGATTTCTAAAAAGTCTGACAGTCACAACAATTGGGCAGCATGTTTGACTTCCTTGTTTTACCACTTACACAATGTTATCTTGCCTTCCCATATGCTATATACCATAATTACCTACTCTCCCGAAAGCTGTGGGAGGCTCCCAATTTTTTGGGGAACCCCCCACGCCCCCGGAAGAGTTTGTTGTGAAAGGGCTGGGGCCTAATGAGATATAACCAGCATCTATTATGAGCAGCTATAGACAGGAATTTATTTATCCTTCTACAGCAGAAAGAGTTGCCGGCCAGAAGATGTCCGAGGCCCCGCCCCCAGGCCGCAACCCCCCCACCTTGCCCGGATCAAAAGGCGAATACACAAACATTATAGCGGCACATGGAGGGCTTCGTTAGCCTTGTCAGTGCCGCTTACGCGCCCATGACCTGCGCAGCGTGTGACATCACTGCGTGTGGCGTCACATGGGTACCACCCACCACCACCACATCCCGAAGCTCCCCGGTCCCCTCTGTATATCTACCAGCACAGCAGCTCCGTGAAGGCGGCCTGGCCCTGGCAGCAGGGGTACTGAGGTGAGGTCAAGATGCTCGTCAGTCCTGCTGGCCAGGCTGCCTGGCTGCTGACGTATAGTAGTAAAATTTTATATATTATACAGGGAAGGCTTAGCCTTAGCCACTAATGAAAGTTTAATAATATACTAATATTTATAATATATACACTTATGTACACTGTATATATATATACATATATATATATATATATATATATACAGTACATATATATATATATATATATATATCTGTCTATAAATATGTATGCATATCATAATATATAATATTAAATAAAAAATATATATTTTTGTAAATATACTGTATATAGAGAGCATAAATATAATATATATATATATATATATATATATATATATATATATATATTTCCATGGAAGCCTGGCACTCTGGATAGTGTAGACAACGCAGGGGTGCCTTCCTAAACACATGTAGTCTCCATACGTTGATGGTACTAAAAGGGTATTAAATTATTTCAGTGACACATAATATCGACGTTTCAAAGCCAGTAGGCTTTTTCATCAGGATGGGTCATGAATCATGTGAATAAGACATTTAATACACTTTTTGTACCATCATCATTGGGAGTGCCGCGCCTTGTTTTTGCAAAAAAAGTAGGGAGACTATATATATATATATCTGTTGTTTATAAATGTGCATGTTTGTAGGTTTGCCATTATGTACTATAGCACTTCTTTTATACAATATAGGGGGGTAGAGACTTTTTCAAAATGAGCGGGTTCCATAGAAAACGTTAGAGCCAATAAGATCTTGTTGTGTTACTCTCCATCCAATTGCAGATAAGTTGCTTTGCTTTGGCACAAGCATTGGCAGGTCTGTGAGCACAGAGGATGGTGCTGTGCTGGCAGGGTGAACCCCACTGACACAGAGTGGGAACAAGCCTGTTGGTCCATTAGTTGCCTACCCCTGCCATATTCAGTGGCCATTCTAGATTTCCCTCTGTGAAGTGGCCCAGATAGGGCATCTTTGTTCTACCCCTTTCTGTTCCTCACTCACTCTGCAGTTGTGAACGTTCTCAGTTGTGAACGTTCTGAGGCGCTCTGCTAGTTTCACTGTCGCCGGTTCAGATAATCAGCTGGCCCACCGCAGTATAAAAGCGGCCTCAAGGACAAGGGGGGTAGCTCCATCCTGTCTCTACAAACTGTTTCCCTTCTGTACATCCGTGCTGCCGAATGCACTCTGTAATACAGAGGGTGCATACGCCACCATCGGTCACACCAATCCTATGGCAGGTGCTGTTTCTCCTATGTCCTCCTATGCCTGCGGCTGTGCGTCTGCATACACTGACACTCCCGTGAAACTCCCATAACACATCCATTACACAAACCATATTTGTGTGCATTTCTATCCTGCTTTCCAGTCACCACACAGGATCACTCATCACTTTTCCATAACATTTCTGATACTGTGAGTCTCGATCACAAAGCACCTTTTCTGTGCTCCGTAGGGGTGTTTAGAAATTTTTTGAGCATGCGTAGTTGAAAAAAATTGCTTAACTACAGTACGTGATCATCTGCACTGTGATGGTTCTACATCAGGTACAGAATGTGTACTGGGGTACTACTATTTGGCATAATGGGTATTGGGGGGCACTGCAATGTGGCATAATATTGTATGCCAGTAGTTCCCAAACTGCACCATCCCCCAGGAAGCAGATAATACAAGTCGGTAAGAATGATATATACTGTACATATATCTACAACAAAGTTTCTCAGACTTGGTCCTCAGGACCTCAAAAAGTACATGTTTTCCAGGTCTCCTCACAGAATCACAAGTTAAATAATTAGCACCACCTGTGGATCTTTTAATATGTGTCAGTGAATAATAAATACACCTGGTCACCTGCTAGGTGACCTCGAAAATGTGAACTGTGTAGGGTCCTGAGGACCGAGTTTGAGAACCATTAATCTAGGACATTCCTTAAGCCCCATACACACTGGATGATATATATATGTATATGCTCTGCAGTTGAGCACACACAATGTAGATACCTCTATGCCCACAGCATGGTATCCGGACAATGCGTTTCAGATTACCAGAATCCTTCCTCAGGTGTGGATATCATGCTGTCCATTGTACAGGCAGTTATACTCCTTAAGGCATAATATTAAAATTAGAAATCCCCACATTACCCGCTACTTCCAGTATTTTGTGACCGGAAGTTACATTTTGTGCTCCATTTGCGACTTCTGGTTCAGTGATTTGCATTACACAGTGCTTTCATGCATTCCAAACGACAGCCATTTTGAGTATTTGCATTCCAGTACTTAAAAATGAGTCAGAAACCTTTAAAATTCTCAGTGGATTGCACTTTTCAATAAAATTCCATTCAATTAGATGAAATAAATGTATATGCAAAACAAAAGGATTTTGTCACTATAATAAATAATATAATCAGTACGATCAGATGTTTGCCATGATATGGGCCCTGATTCAGAGAAGCTCGCTGCTGGCGGCCGCTCGCCGGGCTTGTGGGCGTGTTTTTTTATTATTTTTTTGGTCCTTGGCCACTCGCAAAGCTGTGGGTGACCACCCACAGCTTGTGCGAGCAGGAGGGGGACCATTGCGATAAACGCAACAATCGGCCTTGCGACGAGACCCAGGGGTAGGGTCTAGCTGCCACAAGGCCGAGTGGACTTCCTGCTCTAATAGAGCAGGAAGTCCACTACTGACATCAATAGTGGGGTCAGTTGGACCTCCCAACAAACGCCAGGCATTCCTAAGGGAACGCCTGCGTTTGTGCAGACACCCCCCCTACCCGTCCACAAAATGGGGTGAGCTGTCACTCACCATCGACAGCCGCCCCATTTTTTTGCGAGCCCCATAGCGACTGAACTCCAGTCGCACAGCGGGGCTTGCGCATGCGCACGCCAGATGCGGCGCAATGCACAGTACACAATCATCGGGCAGCTTGTGAGTGCACAGCGCTTGCGAGCGGCTCTGAATGAGCTCCATAGTCCACCTCCCGGGAAACTAATTATATGCTTAGTATCCCGGTATAGTTCACCCCTATTTTTGGAGGTGGGTTCACTTGGCAAATTTGTTGATGTTAAAATAATCCAGCTGAGTACATATAATGAATAAAATAGATAAAATGTATAATATATAAAATCATACACATATAATATAAGACTGCAGAGTTGATAGAAACATAATAAAAACAGATTTTATGTGGGATAATATATGCAAAATCAAGACATAATACCATTATTCTAAAAAACACTTAAGTTCATTATCAGCATTGAGCCCTTGTTATGTAAGACTGTCAAGAGACTAGATCCACTTCATTTCACATTGTGCCAACCTCCTTTCCATATCTCTTGACCTCCAAGTGTCTTTGATTTGCTGTATCCCTAGAAACCTTTTTATATTTTTTTCACATGTATCGTGTTTTGTCATAAAATGCTCGGATAAGGGGTGAATGAGGGGACCTTTTCTAATATTGTAAACATGTTCCGATCACTGTTACACTCCAAGTGATTTTCCCTATATAAAGTGCTCCAAAAGTTCTTGTAAATATACCACATTGTGGGAACTGCTGGTGATAAACTAATTTTATATTTTTTCCTTTAATTTCAAAGTCAACTATCTTCCTGATGTTGTCCTTTGAAGCAGTGGTTCTGCACATAAGACAAGACCCAACACTTTACTTCTATTACTTGAAGCATTGCTCTCTAGTAAAGCACTTTTTACCAATTTTGTCTTTTAATGATGGCACGAAACAGGAACTGAAGCACAGTTGAGCTGATTGGAAGCAGTAAGGTGCAAGGCATAGCATTATACACCAAGAGTTCAGCAATAAAAAGGGTAATCAGAAGGACACCAGCTATAAGACAGGAATTTGACAGGATGATCTGGCATTAGTACGGCCACTACGGCCCTAACTGTGTGGAGTTTGTATATTCTCCCTGTGCTTGCGTGGGCTTCCTCCGGGTACTCTGGTTTCCTCCCACACTCCAAAAATATACTGGTTGGTTAATTGGCTCCCAACAAAATTAACCCTAGTGTGTGTGTGTGTGTGTGTGTGAGCATGTGGTAGGGAATATAGATTGTAAGCTCCACTAGGGCAGGGACAGATGTGAATGGTAAGATATTCTCTGTAAAGCACTGCGGAATATGTGTGCGCTATATAAATAACTGGTAATAAATAAATAAATTAGTAGGGCTAAAGGAGCAGGTATAAATAGTGTGGACCAAGTTGAAACCCATACTGCTGGTGTAGGCAATTAACTGTCTGAGGAGAGATGTATCATGCCTTGGAGAGAGATAATGCTTCTAGCTGTTATTTATCTATCACAGTCTATGAAATGACAGAAGATGATTGGTTGCTTTGGGCAACTGCTCCCCTTTATCTCTCTCCAAGGCATAAATTTACTAACCATCGATTTTTAGTCTATTTTGAAACTGATAAACAATGACCAGTATCGATGGCTTATATAAAAAAAACAATATTTTCTATGCATTGGTTTTGACTGTCATTTAAAATCTTGCATTGTTACTTGTCATTTCTAACCCCTATAACACAGCAAAGCTGATGGCAAACACGCTGTTAATCTTCTTCAGTAGTGAAGCCCTACACAGATCAAAGTGATCTGTGCAGGTTTAGTTTGCTTCAAATGTGAATAAATAGATAAAAATAAGAAAAAAAATATGCCCCCCCTATTAATAACTAGCCCCAGACCTATGAGCATAGGCTGGTATTGAAAATAGGGGGAAAAGACGGCATTGAGTTTCATTAATTTTTCCAACAATCAGACTAAACCACCAGGTGGTGGGTCAATGTGGAGGTAATAGTCATCAAATAGTTAAATAAAATTGTTTTTTTACAGGTGACTTACAGGTCCCAGTAAGCCTGCCTTTGCATGATGGCACTTTTCAAACCACAAGTGCCAAGATGCCCAGAAATTAAGGGTCCACGGGCTAGTCCACTTTTAAAAACAATATTAAATAAAAGACATGACACAAATGCATACTGTGGAAGGTCTTTAATAAGTAAAAACGCATCCCTCATTCACCACGTTATTACTTACAAAATACAGGAATCACATCTTCCTTGTTCCATGTAGGCATCCAAGAGACTTGGCAAAACAAAAAAAAAAACATTGCAACTTGCTCTTTACAGAGCACTGCTGCGAGTTATTTCCATTCACTTTCCATAGAAAATAATGAAGCATTGATTGGTCAGAGCATTGGTACTGCCCAAGGCTGGTTTTCCTTGGAAAGAGGGACCTCATACTTTTGGGGGGTCTCAACTTCCTTAGGGAGTCCCGGAATGGGCTAAGCAGTTTGGGATGGTTGCCATTATGTCTGGTGGACCTTACACTGTCTACCCCCTTGCTATATGATTCACTCTTTTATACTAACAAAATCAGGAATACTCTCAGTATCCCATCTACAATCATCTCATATATCCATGAGATACAGAAATAAATAAGTACTGTAGTTAAAAAAGGTATAAATTGGACTTCTTGTATGCATATTTAGGAATGATTTTTATATCCTAACTGTATTGGTCTGGGTTACCCATAAAATATGGGAGTGAATGTCCAGATCACTTGTGCAAGGCCTGTACAATAATTAATTTGATACTTTGTAGAGCAAAATCTGTAAGCAACAGTATTCACCAAAATAGATTTCTTGGTTTAAAAGTCTCCTAGACTGCTGTTTCTAATGAGCCCTGAATATATTGTATTTGAATGTAATACAGGACAGTAGCTGTTTGGCAGTGATGTTTAGTTTTTTTTTTACGTTTTTATCCAAACTATCTTTATTGAAAAAGAAAAGTTATACAGAGTCAAAAATCAAAACATATAGTTAGATGTAGTACATGCAGAATCAGAGCCTACAATACATGGGATCAAAAACTAATTTCTGCTGGTACAAACAACCGGGAATGCCTCCTAGGAAAATTATACTTCTTACTGTAAAACAATATATAATATCCAAAACATATAATATATCTATTATGAAAGAATGAAATATAAATTTATAACAATAAAAGAAACATAAGAATAGAGAAGGGGAGGATAGGAGGAATAGGGAATGTCTGAGGGGAGGAGGGTGGTGGAGGCAATGGAGGTAGAAGGGAGGAGAGATGATCACTTGATCATCTCAAAGAGACTGGAACTTTAGGACCTGACTTATTATGGTATTAAACAAGTTGTGGAGCCATAACAGGGGTCATAAGTGATCCCACATGGGTTGTATACATGGAAGATTCTTTAAATGCCAACCACGGAAACCAATGTTTGCCATTGCAAAGGGGATGATGTCTTCCATGTCCTTGTAAAAGTCAATCTTCTTAAACTAGTCCATAATGGAGGGGACAGAAGTTGATTTCCATAAAACTGGTTTCACAGCTTTGGACGCATTGTTGAGGTGCTTTAATAAAGATATTTTTATAGGTAGCTGAGGGGATGATGTGATATTTAGTAGCTAAAATCTGAGATCTTTAGGAACATCCCCCCTAAAAATATGGAGGAGACTTCCAGGGGAAGCCTTACATCTCCAGCATTCCTTGGAGACCCTTGGGTACATTTTGTTTAGTAGTACAGGATGTCTATACCATCGGGAAATGACTTTGTAGAGTGTCTCGAATGTAGCAATACTTGATGAACTAGCGGGAATATTTTGGAAAATATTTTCCCAGTCGAAATCCTGGATCCTACCCTGAAGTTCTATTTCCCACACTAGTGTAAATGGAGAGGGTGAATTTAAAAGATTTTCAACAATAAGAGTAAATAGTGCGGAGATAGTATGAGAAGGCACCTGGGGTGAGGTGCATATAGTTTGAAGGAGGTAGTAGTAATGTCGAACCTGGAGGTATTTCTAGAACTCAGAGAGGAAAGCTCCACAATGATTGTATGTCTGTGAATAAATGAACCCCAGAGGGTCCCATCAACTGACACAATGTCAGAGCGCCACCGAATCCAGGTTGCCCTTACCTGGTCCGGCGATGCTGGAGTCCCCGGCATCCGCTGTCAGCTGCTCCTCTTCTTCCCCGGTGGCTGTGTGCAGGCGGCTGTAGCTTCCTTAGAAGCGCGCGCCGATCTGTTAATTATTTAAAGGTACAGGCACCTATAATGGAAGCGCTGATTGGGGACTAGTTGAACTCTGACCTATAAAAGGAAGTTCCTGGGAGCACTCCAGTGCCAGAGAATAGGCTCTATTACCATACTCCAGCGTTCCTGTGCATATCTTGATTATTTGTTCTGACCCTTGGCGTGTTTAGTGACTCCGATTCTGCCTGACCCCTGGTTGACCCCTGATTCCATGTTGATATCTGGTTCTGACCTCGGCTATCCCCTGTAACCCGTTTACGTCTGCTCCCTGGTACCGCTTCGTCCATTTGGTTCTGACCCGCCTAACTCGACTAAACTCAAGTCTCCCATATACCGACCAAGTGCCAGCACCTGTATAGGGAAACCTAACCTGAGGGCTGCGACCTGTGTGTTGGATGCAGCCAAGTCCATACCTTCTTGCGAGGGTTGCTGGTGAAAACTGCAGGCACATTTGACTCTGCGCCTCAGGAATAGGTCTAGCCAATTCCCTGAATACGGGTAGCATCCAGTATCCGACCGTTAGTTTGTGACAGAATACTCTGGCCCTAAAAACATGGATGCTGCTGGTAACCAATTGCCCCGAGAATTACTCAAGAACCTACTTGCTAGAGTTGAGAAGCAAGAACAAGATCAAGCCCAGATTATGCAGTGTTTCTAGACTTTAATGCAACAAGTCAGTACCACTCAGCTGGCATCGTCACTATCAGTCCCACCTCCTACGGTGACTGTATAGGCCGCAAGTGTGTCTGCACCATTACGCATTCCGAACCCCACGAAGTACAGTGGGGACCCAAAGCACTGTCGAGGGTTCCTGAACCAGTGCTCAATCCAATTTGAGGTTCAAGCAGCAAATTTCCCGTCAGAAAAAACGAAAGTGGCTTATGTGATCTCGCTGCTGTCCGGTCAGGCCTTGGCTTGGGCCTCTCCTTTATGGGAAAGAAATTATCCTCTGGTTAACAATAGCACCAAGTTCCTGAAGGTATTACGGAGGGTCTTCGACGAGCCTGGTCGAGTAACCTCTGCGGGATTGGCTATTCTACAGCTGAAACAAGGCAATCAATCTGCAGGACAATATGCTGTGCAGTTCCGGACCCTTGCTTCAGAATTGGGATGGAACAACGAAGCTTTAGTGGCCACCTTCATGCAAGGTTTGTCCGATCAGATCAAAGATGTACTTGCATCCAGGGAACTGCCAACATCTTTGGATGACTTGATCTCCCTGTGTATCCGGGTAGATCTTCGCCACAGGGAGAGAACAAGAGAAAAGGAACAGTCTCGTTGATTTACCTTTAAGCACACTCCACGTATCAAGACCAGTGGAACATCCAGAAGAACCCATGCAGGTTGGGAAATCTCATCTTCCTGTCACAGAGAGAGAAAGTAGGTTTAAAAACAGACTTTGTTTGTATTGTGGTGAACCAGGTCACCTTCTCTCTGGCTGTCCTAAACGTCTGGGAAACGAAAAGGCCTAACTGATCGAGGGGTGGTCTGATTGGGTACATTTCACCACTCCCCAGAGAACCATGTATTTCCTCAATTCTCCATTGATGTGACCCTGGTCCTGGGAAAGTCCTCTGAAGTCATTAGGGCTTTCCTGGACTCAGGTGCTGATGGCAACTTCATTACGGCAAAGAAAGTTCAAGAGCTGGGAATTCCTATTATGCCACTTCAAACACCTCTCAGCATCATCAGAGTGGATGGGAATAAACTTCCTACAGCGTCCATCCACTCGCGGATGACAGAAGTTATCATGCAAGTAGGGGCCCTCCATCAAGAATCAATAGCATTCTACATACTTCCATCAGCTCAGAGTCCTGTCATCCTGGGTCTTCCTTGGCTTCGCAAACATTCTCCTGTGCTAGATTGGGAGGAACCTCAAATCCTGGCGTGGGGCCCTCGATGCCATGGCTCCTGTTTGTCATCTGTCAAACCTCCCCAGCGAGCCATTCAGAGTTCAGTCATCTCTCCAGAAGTTCAGCTTCCAGCTCCATACCAGTCCTTCCGAGATGTGTTTAGTAAGAAGGCAGCTGAGACACTTCTTGCTTATAGAGACTGGGATTGCGATATTGATCAATTACCTGGGAAAGAGCCACCTCGGGGAAGAACTTTTCCTTTCTCACTTCCCGAGTACCAATCAGTGACTGAGTATATCCAGGAGAATATGGAACGTGGTTTCATCAGGGAGTCCAAATCACCCATGGATGCTGGTCTATTCTTCATAAAAAAAGGACGGAGGTCTGAGACCATGTATTGATTACCGGGGCCTGATTGCTATTACCATCAAAGACCGGTTTCCATTACCTCTGATATCCAAACTTTTCAATCGAATTAAAGGAGCAAAGATTTTTACCAAGCTAGATCTTCACAGGGCCTACAATTTGATCAGGATTCGGGCTGGAGATGAGTGGAAGACAGCCTTCAATACTCGTGATGGTCACTTCAAGTACCTAGTCATGCCTTTTGGGTTAAGCTCGCTCCAGCTATCTTAGAAAAATTTATGAATCACATCTTCAGGGATTTGCTCTATAAATATGTTGTGGTATATCTAGATGACATCCTGATATTCTCAGAGGATGTGACAAGTCATCGCCTGCATGTATGTGAAGTACTGACATGACTTTGGGCCAACCAGCTGTTTTGCAAATTTGAAAAATGTTCCTTTGAGCAAAAGGAGCTAACGTTTCTGGGATACATTATTTCTGGTTCCTGCCTTCAGATGGATCCTGCAAAGCTAGCTGCCATTTCTAAATGGCCTCGCCCTGTCGGGTTGAAAGCAATATGACGCTTCCTGGGATTCAGCAATTTCTATTGCCAGTTCATCAAGAATTACTCAATCATAGCAGCTCCCATTACTGCACTCACCAAAAAAGGACAAGATACTCGGAGATGGTCTTCCGCAGCTGAAGAGGCCTTTTTTCTTTTAAAACAGTGCTTCATGTCAGCCCCTATTCTAAGACAACCTGACTGCGATCTGCTTTTCTTCTTGGAGGTGGACGCCTCCACGGTGGGAGTTGGGGCAGTACTGTCACAGAAGGATGAGTGGGGCAAGTGGTACTGTACTCCTATGGGTTCTTTTCCCATAAGTTTTCTGCTCCAGAGAAAAATTATGCAGTTGGGGATAAGGAATTGCTAGCCATTAAGCTAGCGTTGCAAGAGTGGAGATATTTGCTGGAGGGGGCAAAATTTCCAGTGACAGTTTACACAGATCACAAAAACCTCACTTATGTCAAAACCACTCATTGCCTGAATTATCGCCAGTCCAGGTGGTCCCTGTTTTTCAATCATTTTAGCCTGGTTATTACCTATCGTCCAGTTTACAAGAATGTAAAAGCTGATGCCCTGTCTCGAGCATTCAATGTGGCCCAGTAGATTGAGGGAAGACAAACCAATTTTAAATCCTGGGTGCTTTGTTGAAGTCACTAAGGTCAAAATCCCACCAGGGAAAACATTCATAGCACCCGAACTCCAGTCTAAGTTACTCCAGTGGGCCCATTCTTCTCGTTTTTCAGGTCATGCAGGAATGGGAAGAACTTTGGAACTGATCCTTAGGAGTTTTTGGTGGCCGACTGTACGTCGCGACGTCAAGGACTTTGTGGCAGCCAGTACTATCTGTGCTCAGCATAAGGTGCCTCCTCAACTTCCTTCGGGGTCCTCCACTGCCAATACCTGATCATCTTTGGTCCCATATATCCATGGACTTTATAACAGACCTGCCCTCCTGCCAGGGGTTCAATACAATCTGGGTAGTGGTGGACAGATTCTCCAAGGTTGCTCACTTTGTCCCATTAAAAGAGTTACCGTTGGCTCCAATGTTGGCTGAGGCATTTATAAAGGAAATCTTCAAGCTACATGGGTTCCCCAAAGACATTGTTTTAGATCGTGGGGTACAATTCACTTCCAGGGCATTATGTAACTGCTTTAATATCCACTTGAGTTTTTCATCTGCATACCATCCTCAGTGCAATGGTCAAATGGAGCATGTAAATCAGGATTTGGAGAAATTCATTCGGATACATGTCTCAGCTAATCAAGACAATTGGGTTTCCTTGTTGCCATGTGCTGAATTCGCTCACAATAATTTGTACCATGAGTCATTGGGGTACTCTCCATTCTTCATTCAGTATGGGCTACATTCTGCGATACCAGAAGTTCCTGCTGGTCAGTCAGTGTCCCTCCCGGCTGTTGGTGGCTCAGCGAGTCGGTTCTTCAGAATTTGGAGGGAAGTGAAAAAAAATTTGTGTAAAGCTTCTTCAAGGTATAAGCAGGTGGCCGATAAGAAAAGGAAAAAGAGCCCTGTACTGAATCCTGGTGATAAAGTCAGGTTATCCACTAAACACTTACGATTAAAAGTTCCCACCATGAAGTTTGCTCCTAGATTCATTGGTCCCTTCCAGATTCTGCAGGTCATCAATCTGGTGGCTTTTTGTTTAAAACTTCGTGGTACTCTTAGGGTTCCCAACGTGTTCCATACCTCTCTCCTGAATCCATTGGTTCTTAATCGATATTCGAAGCAGTACAACCCTCCTACTGCTATTCCAGTTGATCACCAAGAGGAGTATGAAGTAAAACAGATTCTAGATTCCAGAATGTCCCGAGGTGCAGTTAAATTCCTGGTGGATTGGAAGGGATACTGTCCTGAAGAGCGTTGTTGGGTTAGGGTTTCAGATATTCATGATATTCAAGCACCCCAACTCCTTCAGAAGTTTCATCAAAAGTTGCCTGGCAAGCCATTTGTGGGGTGTTCAGTGCCCACTCCTAGAAGGGGGGGTAATGTCACAGTGCCGCCGAATCCAGGTTGCCCTTACCTGGTCCGGCGGCGCTGGAGTCCGGGCTGGTGTGTGACAGCAGGTGGGAGATCCCCAGCATCCACTGTCAGCTGCTCCTCTTCTTCCCCGGTGGCTGTGTGCAGGTGGCTGTAGCTTCCTTAGAAGCGCGCGTGCCGCTCTGTTAAATATTTAAAGGGACAGGCACCTGTAATGGATGTGCTGATTGGGGACTAGTTGAACTCTGACCTATAAAATGAAGTTCCTGGGAGCACTCCAGTGCCAGAGTATAAGCTCCATTACCATACTCCAGCATTCCTGTGCATATCCTGATAATTTGTTCTGACCCTTGATGTGTTTAGTGACTCTGATTCTACCTGACCCCTAGTTCTCCGTTGATATCTGGTTCTGACCTCGGCTATTCCCTGTGACCCATTTAAGTCTGCTCCCTGGTACCGCTTCATCTGTTTGGTTCTGACACGGCTAAGTCGACTATGCTCAAGTCTCACGTATACCAACCAAGTGCCAGCACCTGTATAGGGAAACCTAACCTGAGGGTCGCGACCTGTGTGTCAGACGCAGCCAAGCCCATACTTTCTTGCGAGGGTCCTTGGTGAAAACCGCCAGCACATTACACTCTGCGCCTCAGGAATAGGTCTAGCCAATTCCCTGAATACGGGTAGCATCCACTATCCACCTGTTAGTTTGTGACACCCAAGCTGTAAACTGCAGCAGCAGACCACTCTTTAAAGGGGGCCTCTTGGAGCCCAGGAGTGAATGCAGTATTACATAAAAAGGATGTGAAGGGGAAAAATAAGGGAAGAAGCAATCTCATTTTCTTTGAACAACTAAGGGTAGGGGTGATAGTTGTGTGATTTACCCTAGGAAGGTCAGGGAGCCAAGGAGTTATTTCTGTCTTGCATGTAAAGCAACTTTCTTCTATCACAACCCACTGCTTAGAGTCCTTCGCCCAGGGCCATGTCAAGAATTTGATTTAGCAATATAGCATGATAGTAGCTAGTTATGTGAAGTAGTGGCGGAATGTCATGTTTAAAGCCGGGTGGGGAGCGACCCCAAACAAAGTGATGAATGAGGCATTGAATGGCATAAAACCATGTATGAGGGATACTGTATGGATTGGAAGAGTTTGCATTAGATATAGTATTTTGGGTAGAGAGTTCATTTTGACCACATTCATTCTGCCAATCCAGGATAATCATTGGATCGCCACTTATTATGTTTCAGGCCATCAACCATGGAAGAAGGAGTAGTGGATTTGGAAAAATTTATTTGAAAGTTCAAGAGGGTGCTAAACTTCTGAAACTCTGATACAAGGTTGAGAAATGAAACAACTCAGTTTGTGACCAGTGCTAACAAATGATCTACAAACAGAGCAAGTTTATGTCCCTGGTAATAACGGCTGCGACATTTGCATATGACAGTTTAATGCTACCAACAGAAAGTCTGTGATAGGTGGCCCATGCTTCCTCAAGTTCAGTATAATAGAGGGGAGAATGAGTATCTGTCAGAACCCGAACTGTATCTCTGTATAAAGATAAACTACACTTGCCAAGTTTCCGTTGTGGTTGCTGGAGTATCCTTCCGGGCAGCCAGCATTTGTCGCATGGAGTATGCAGAGAGTTAAAGTGATCTTCTGTTCCTTTGACGTGGTCTGCTTGCTGGGGTCTGTGATTACTTGGTTTTCCAAACCTGGTTCTTTCTGGGTCACATGTTACGAACTTCCAATGGATTTCATGCACCTGGTATGAAAGTCTGTTACTAACTGAGCATTGTTGTCTGTGCAACATTACCTTTATGTTTTTCCTTGGACTCCTGCCAGATCCTCGCTGTACCTGATATATGCTGTGGACTTGCCTTGCCCAGTTCTGCTACAGATTCTCAGCTGCACTACAGAGCCCAGCACTGCTACTGGCTCCCTGCTGCAATACAAAGCCTAATTCTGCTATTAGTCTCTGCTATACTATTAGCCCAGCTTAACTACTGATTCATGGCCTCACAGTGTTCACCTTAAACAACAGTTGTCAACTGCATCATAGAAGCTACTTCACATTGGACCTCAGGGCCTGATTCAGAGCCACTCGTAAGCGGCTGCTCGTTCGCTCCGAGCGATGTTCGCACATCTGCACATGCATATGGGTCGTAATGTGCATGCGCCAACCAGTCAGTGCGATCGGAAATCGAGTGCTCGCCAAATAGCGAGTGCCTGCTAATTTGAGTGACAGGATGAGGCGTTTGTGGGTGGTAACAGGGGAAGGTGCTTGAAAACGGGGAGTGGAGATCCGAACGCAGGCGTGCCAAACGGTCAAAATGGTCGTCTCAAGGGTGTGCATAATTAACAAAGCAGCATCATCGACCACGTCACTTGGTTGTCTCTTAGCCTGAACTGTTCGCATGATTGCGGTAGGATAAACCTACCACAAGCACTGCAAGCAGTTCAGCTGCCTTTCGATGTACTCAATTAATCAAATAAACAGCAGAGATGACGTAGGATGCGAGCGGCCAGGGGGCGTCTTTACAAAATAGCGAGCGCATGTTTCATTCACTCGCTCAGACATAGAGGCGTCAACAGACCGCAAAGAGCAAGCGCTCAATTTAAATAGCCGGCCCCTTTTTCTGAACGAGCGAGCGCAAATAGCGTCCGGCTCTGAATCAGGCCCTCAGTTACAGCACAGGGCTCAACCCCATACCTCTTCATACCGGATCTCCTCCACATCTTTGGGCTCAACCACATACCGGACTTCAGTTACAGCACAGTGCTCAACCCCACACTTCTTCATACCGGATCTCCGCCACATCTTGGTGCTCAACCACATACCAGATTTCAGTCACGTCTCGAGGCTCAACCCCACACCACTTCATACTGTATATCAGTCACGTCACGGGGCTCGACCCCGCACCTCCTCATACCGGATCCCCATCACATCTTGGGGCTCAACCACATACCGGATCTCTGTCACATCATGGGGCTTAACCCCGCTCCTCCTCCTATTGGATTTTGGTTACGTCTTGGGGTTCAACCCTGTACCTGCTTGTTTGTATATTATGAACTTTGTGTTAGTTGAACTTTAGTTCTTCCAGGGCTAATCCTGGTACCTACTTGAAGTGATATTGCGAACTCTGTTTTGTGTGGACTTTATGTTTGTATATCTAGAACTTTACAGCACAGCCTTGTCCTTGAATAAATCCTGTTTATGTTTAACATTGCATGGTGGTGCTATTTCATGAGAAGGTCATTCCTGAAACCACCTCAGTTTGTACTGCCTGTTAAGCCTGCTTATCCTCAGGAGTCCCAAGAGTCTGTATCCATGACAGTAGCTTTATGGGAGACTTCTAAAGATTTTAGCTTAGCAATAACGGCATCCCTTTGTTGGGTTTTTTGTTTTTTTCAGGTAGGGACCTAATTGTATACAAGTACCACAAAGTACACACTTATGAGCCTCACAAACCATAACCTTGAAAGTGTCTGCATGATCTTTGCATTCAATATATGAGTCTAAAGATGACTCTATTTGGGATTTGCAATGAGCATCTTGCAAAAGAAGATCATTGAAATGCCACATCCAAGGTTTCAACGGTGGCTGTGGGATGGGGAGACTAAGAAAAACAGGGGCATCATCTGACCATGTGAATGGACCAATAAACATGTCAGAAATTAGGTGAAGATGGTGATGACTTAAAAGAGAGAATAATGTAAAGTCTAGCTCAGCAGGATGATATATGCACCAGGTGTCAACTAAATGATGGTCATGTAGGGTGCGTCTCAGTCATCTAAACTCCCTGCCAGGCCTTATTGGAAGTATCACAGAGTGGGTCAAGGGGCCAATTTAGATCACTGCCCACCACAACAATACCTTCTAGGTGTGTGCCAGCTTTGTCAAGAATAGAAGAGATGAAAGCTGGCTGACCTGAGTTGGGTGTGTAGAGATTGAGAAAAGAAAATTGTTGATTATATATTTTACATTTATCCAAAATACCTCTACCTTCTAACAGTCTATGTGTGGACACGTCTGTGATTGGAAGGTGACGTGCAAATGAAATGGCTACACCTAATGTTTTGCCAGCTGGGTTATCACTGAAAAAGGCATGGTGATAATAATAATTCCTCAGTGGAGGGGCATGACCTTGTTTAAAGTGCGTTTCTTGTACTAGAGCTACGTCAACTTTATCAGGCGGGAATAACCTAAGCATTGTAGATCTTTTTTTTCTGAGATGTTTAACCCCTTAGCATTGATTGTAACAATTCATATACCAGTGTTCCGACTAGACATACAGTTTTAAGAAGGAGACCACATTATACCAATTCCAAATAAATGAGCCTAAAGCCACTAGATAGCAAGGAGAGGGACGAAGGAAAGAGCTAGGGAAGAGGGACATAGGATAAAAAAAAAACGAATAAAAAAAAATAGCAAATGACATGCATTATAATGAAAAGTTAGAAGCAAAGTACGAAAAAACTGTGAGCTGCATCTGGACAATCATGAGGGGATGAACCGCTCCATGTCCATGATATTGGGAAAGCCGCGCAGGGGTTTTCAGGGGGACAGTAACAGTAACAACCCATAGAAAATGCAATATTAGGTAACATAAATCCAACACGAGGGAGCAGATAGGTCCAAAGACACTAACCTAAAACATTCTTAGATACAAGGAGTACAAAAGGTAAGTTATAATGAAACCAATCTAATAGGGCTAAAAAATGCCCAACCTTGTTAATTTTACCAATGAAAATAAGTATTGCGAACTAGTTTGTTAATTTATGTATCAAATGATTTAGTAATGGTTCTAGAAGGACTAAAAAAACAAGAATGATCTCACCAAAACTGGAGTGGTACAACAAAGTTCAAGTCATGTCTGATGGACTCGGGATAGACAGATGTCAGCCTTCCATTGGGAGCTGTGTACCCGATTCCACAGTTCTTCTTCTTCTGGAGCAAGAGTGGCCTCATCCAGGGACCCTAACTCATCAGTATAATGATTAAAATAAACTCATTGTGTATGACTTAATAAATAGAAGTGTTTTACATTTACGAGTTTGATCTTGATTGAAGCAACGTTAACCTTATATCTGAGAAGTTCAGAATATATATATTTATTTTCATTACTCTACAAATGCCTCTCTTTTAAAGGAATTTTTAAATGGTAAAAACACATAATTCTTTCATACTTTGGCTATGAAGTGTTAGTATAAGTAATGTTCAGGGTATTTCGAAATAACTTTGAGGAAACATTAAAACAGATAATTGTACTGAAAAAAAATCACTTTAGCTGTGTACTTATTATTTTTTGCAACTTTGCATTTACCCATTCTTCAGGACACAATGTTCCAATTATTACTGTATGTGAATATTGCTCAGTAACTGCTCTTAAAATTCCTGGAATCTCTGCAATCTCTGATGCGCAGATTATATTTCAGAGTGAATTAAGTGCTTTGATCTGTATATAAAGTCTTTGCAAACCTACTATTATTAGTTCTTAAGGAAAAAAAGAAAGAGAATGACCTATAGATTTAAATGCAGAGACATACAACTGGTGAACTGTTCTCCATCACATCCCAAAATAACTGAATGGAATCACTTTTGGCTGTTCATTTTTATTTGCCCTTATAACAGGAATAGTTATAATTCTTGTGACTAGATTGCTCAGAATTTCAACCAATTTCCCATTGTATGTCTTTTTATTCCTTTGTTTGCAGGTTATTTGCTGACTCTGGTTTCTAAGAGTTCTACATGAATTATCTATAAATGTACAGAGACGCATCACACTCAGCAGTGTGAGCTAAAAAGCTGGAATATAAAGTAGTGGTTTTCTTCAGTGAATATATATATATATCAGTTTAACGGTTTAGGGCTTACCTATACTGAGAACAAAATTCATGCATATAATATATTGTATCTACAGGAATAAATATAATTTTCGAAGCACTGGAAGCATCTACATGACCTTTATAACAGTTATGCACAATTGTGCCAGGGGTGAGAAAGTGGTCTGTGTGCATTTCCCAGTGATTTTTGCACTGCCAGCAACAGATTCCAGATCGGTAAATATAACAATAGGGTGGAGGGTGTGCCCTCATTATAGATATGAATATGACCAATACTTATTAACTATGCAGCTGAACTTCAGTGCAGACAGTAGACATGTTCAATTGTTTCCATTCATTGTTTTTTGAGATGAGCAAAACTATTTATCAACATTTGAGATTCTAGGGTGATGCAGATTTGAATGCAAGCTGGTTGTAATTGCTCCTGCATTGTGTGCATAGAACAACTTCAGTATATTTGCCCATAAGCAGAGACATAAGCACCTATGAGCCTGTATGCCTGGGTTCATAGCCATCACCATCATCACTTATACAAGAACATATACTCGGTGGAGAAATAATAAATAGCACATTAACTAAATTTTTGGTTAATTGTAACAGGTAGCTATAGATAACAGATATTTCTCTATGGGGGAGTGAGGGAAGGGAGAGAGGAGGGTTAGGACTGGATGAGCAGCAGAACGCCCTTCAATGAATGTAATAAAGAGATGACTATGATAATTGAGGTTTTATATAATTTCTAGATGGGTAGTCTTTTAATTCTTGCCATGAGAACTTAAGGAGGAGAATTCCAGGAATCTATCAGTAGCTGTCAGGGTAATATCATCCATTGTCATAAACAATTTTATGCATCCAAACCACTGAGAAGTTGAAAGAGAGTAGAAAATATCCAGTGGGACCTGGAAAAGAGATTTGGCAGCATTTTAGGATGGACCTTTTACATTTGGAGACAGGAATATTAGAGAGAGAGAACAGCCAAAAACCAGGCCTAGTGCACATCTGAGCCTGCTATCTCCTGTGCACAGACAATTGGGATGCATGTGCGGTATGACACAGATGCATGCACAAACTTAATACATTGGCTGTTTCCTTATAACAACCACCTCTGAATCTGGTTCAATATGTTTAGAAGCTAAGGAGGATGAACAATGAGAATCAAAGGACATGAGATCTTGGTTAAAGTGAATTAAGTGATAGGAGCACAACACAAAATTCCCTAGCTGCAGGAAAGACAATGTAATGTGTGGTCAAAAAAAACAATTATTGCTCCTGAAAATGATGTATACCTACAGTACCATGACCACCAGCTGACCCATGGAAAGATCACAGAGTCAAGTTTAGGTCCAAAGGGACTAAGGCAAGATGGAAATTCTACCTTATATACAAGGGGATGAGCTGAGGAGATGCTTTTTTAAACACACAAGTGAACTCAATTGAAACCCTGGGAAGCCAATTTAAGATGTTGAGAGGAATTTGAATTTAAAGAGATTCAATGTCAGTCCATTGTTTTTCACTATCCAATTGAGTACAATCCAATGCGCAACTAACAAATCCCCTCTATTTTGAACCTATGGACATCATGTTGAAAATAAGATTGTTTCCCATTCCAGACAAAGCTACAAATGACCATTTGAAGGTCAGAAAAAAAGTGTGAGGGAACCTTAATGAGTACTACTTATAATACATTTAAGATCTTGGGAAATATTTTAATTTTAACTATGTTGATTCTGTCTAACAAAAATAATCTTTTAGAAGTCCATTGGCTGAGGTATTTCCCCTGCATAGTCAATGTGAGCAAAGGATGAGTTTAAATAAACTTGGAAATGTCCTTAGAAAAAACAATCCCCAGATAGTGAACCTGAAAGAGGTGCTAAGAGAATAAGAATGATTTGCAAAGTCCTAAAACTAGATGCCCAAGACAATAGATTTTGAATAATTTATCTTAAAACTAGATCAATGTCCAAATATTTCTAACTTTTCTATCAAAAATGTACAAGTGTAAAAACTAGACTACTAATAAAGACAAGCAAATAACTAGCCAAGAACATCAAATTACCTCAGTATCCAGTATCCATATCCACCTGCACATTTATGATATCCAAGACAGTGAGCAGTCCTGATGTGTCCCATTTAATATACATACTTGTTCCAAAAGATAGCACTTATCTGCACTAATCTGGAAAAAAGATGATCTATACAGAGCAAGTATGTTATTGAGAAAGGAAGTACCCAATCTCAAGTACCCCAGCATCCCTGTCATAATTTCCAATCTTCCTGGTCAGAAGACTTTCTCTGCATCAGTGTACAGCAACAATGATTGATGTTTGTGTTCTACGGTCATTGTTCTTCATAGTACAGTATTATTGCTGGCCGTTCAACTCCGTATAAAGATGACCTGTTAACTATGGTTTAAGCCAGGTAAATAAACTTGAAGGCAATTTGCAATAAGTTTGGCATAGTGTTTGACATCTATATTTAATTGCAATAAAAATATCGGTAGCTGGAGCACTGGGAGGGGTCACAACCCTCTTTAGGTATTGCTCAGGGAAATATCTGGTGTCAGAGACCTCATTGAATTCTGGGAGCAGAAAAAAAGTTTTGCAATAGAATATGGAAAATTCATCCAACACTAGGCAAGGTCTTTATGGCTTCCTCTAACTCTAACATGGTTCTCTTGGCTTTTAGAGACCTAAAATTTGATTAACTACAAATGACTGGACTAATATCTTATTATTATTAACTTGGACATGGGCCTGGGGGTGGAAATGTTCAAGGGCCTATAATGAGAATGGGAGGAGAAGTGACCAGTACTTCATGGGTGTGGCCAGAGCCACCTGGGTGTGTACACCCATACACTATCATCTTCAATATCTATCTAAATATATAAAAATGCATATTTTAGAGAAAATCTAGAAATACAATGTTAATGTTTATAATTTATGGCTGACTATGTGGCCAAAAAGGCATTTCTGCATTTATGTGAATGCCTGGTGCTCCATCCACCCCATTGTTAACCTAGCCCTGCCCTGGACCTGTGAGCTATAGGTTCAGGGGACTCATTTTATGTTCAGGCTCAAGTCCAGAGTACTGGTCCAATGCTGAGAAGCATTGCCCTGGAAGATAATGGCCCTCATTCAGAGCCGTACGCTCTGAGCAGAGCGCACGCTCTGCATGAGGGCCGGGCTCCATTTTCATGGAGCGTCCTCCTGGACGCTCATATAGCTGTGGGTCACCACCCACAGGCTATACGAGCGTGCATTTTGATGGCCGCGATGGTCGTGACCATCGCGACCATCGAAATTGCGAGCCGGAGCCTGCGGTTGAGGTTTTCAACCGCAAGCTCCGGAGTGATTTTGGCTCTATCAGAGCCAAAATCACTCCCACTGACATCACTAGTGATGTCAGTGGGCCGGCTTCTGACGGGAGGCGTTCCCGTGGGAACGCCCCCGTCAGGGAGGCACGCCCCCGGCACGCCCACCAAAGGGGGCGTGCTGTCAATCAACATTGACAGCACGCCCCCTTTGATCGGACACAACGAGCGAAGGAAAGTCCTTCGCTCGTCGTGTCTGGCGCATGCGCACGACGGAGCTCCCTCCGTCGTGCGCATGCTCAGTGCAGACCATCGACCCACTTGCGAGCGGACAGCCGCTCGCGAGTGGGTCTGAATCAGGCCCAATGTTAGTACCAGATGTTGTCCATCCAGTTTTACCATATGGCTTTGTTAAGATCACATTTGGTAAACCAAATGCAATTATGGTTTTTGAAAGCATCACACATCCCAAGTGGTATGAGGTTTTAGACTCCAAATCACAAAATAGCAAATGTTGCAGAGTATGGCTGAAATTGCCTTCTATGTGTTACAGTTTCATAACAACATAAAATAAATAATAGAAAATTGCATATTTCCCACTCAGTGCCTTCATGCTATGCATGGCTATACACATACCTGGGGATTTCAGCTCTGCAAAAAAACAGCAAACTTCATCAATGTAGCTTTCTTAATTCTAGTTATTCTGTATCCATTGACACATATTCTGCAGTGGCTGATTACAATAGCATGCAGAGGACCAAAGTGCCTTACTACTCCAGCCATTATGTATATTTTTAATTTATTTCATGTACCCTTGTGAAATCTGAGATATACAGTACAGTACAGTGAAATGGATTTGGTTTAATGAACATCTTTCAGGTCTTTCACCTACTGAAGAGTAGTTACTTCAATTGATTTATCATTTAATGGTCTTGAAAAACCAGATCATGTAAAAATTGTTATGCTTGTACTGTATGTTATATTACATGAGAAATGAAAGACAAGCTTTTACAAAAAGCTTTTTTTCTGTTTTTTTTTGTTGGAAATGTATACAGAACCAAGCCAGGGTTACAATGCGGTGAGGAATGGCAATTTTATAATATAATGCAGCAATACAATACTTTTTTGTTACAATATACCTTTCCCTGTGAGGATTCATTTATTTGTTGAAATGATAGTGACAATACATTCCTGCTTTGATTATACATACTTGCTAAAAGCTTGAATGCATATTCAGGGCACTAGCAATTTTCAGTATTATGCTTTGCTTATTTGGAGCTGTTTAGATACACCAAGGATAATTTATAAAAGTGTAAAACTGTATCCTGGCAACAAAACAGCTATTTTATGACATAGTGCTTCTATTTTTGTTCCGATACACCTGTTTTTATGGAATAAATAAAAAATAAGCACATTGTTACAAGTTCAGAAAGTTTCTATATTTAATGCAATGTTTCAGAGTACATAATGTCTATTTTCCAAAGTATAACAAAGCAAAGTCTGCTATAAATAAATAAATATGATAAAAATGTGTGCTCACATTGGCTAAAAAGACATGCTTTTTTAAAGCCTAACACTAGATACAGTACCAGGGTGATGAATAAAATAGCAAATAGAATGATTAAGAAAATGTTTTTTTCATTCGCACAATGCCTTATGGACAGAAAAAGACAAATGACACACAAATAGTGCTACAAAGATATAAATACATAAAATACAAAACAACATAAAAATAAAAAGTAAAAACAGTTGCCACATAAAATAAAATAACAACTATAGACCTATGTATCTTAGTGACAACATTTATTCACCATACAGAAAATAGTAACATTAATAATTATGTAATCAAATAGATTCCAGTCTAGTGGTATAAATTATATTACTATAAAAAACTACTGTAAGTCACACAATTTATGACAACACAATAATTACTAGAGATGCTCAAATTTGTTTCAAACTGAATTGTTGAATTGACTCTGAAATTTGAATGTATGCAATAGATTCTCAAACTTTAGTAACTCAAAAAAATCAAGGTAATCATGTTTGAGCACTTCAACATGTATAAGCTTGTTGGGGCTTAAATGGAAAGTTTTTCTAGATGTGTTAATGCTCTTCCATTCAAGCAAGGAACTTCAACTTCAAACTTGATTTTCAAACATGAACTTTTAATCAAACACAGCAATATGTCATTTTTTTTTCAACATTCAATTTTTATTGATTTTCAAAAAGAAATATACATAATAGAAACATACAAAGAACAGAAACATGGGGGTAAAGTAAAATTACAGAAACAACTTAAAACCACTTAGAAAGGTACATACAATGTAATTGTATCATTAAGTCAGAATGGACCTTAAACTCAATGACGAAAGTATAGCACTGATGTTGAAAATATACATTCACTTAGTCGTGATTTCCTACTTATATAGTAACATTTCAATGTTTAACACAGTGATCAATATTACCGTAAAACCTTAATACAAACTGTGTCGAATAAAGCCTTGAGAATATTATTTTATTGTTTTTATTCATGTTAGCTATCAAGGGCACATTTATGATTCCTATATTCGGTCCATACAAACCAGTGGACCAAGGGGTTAGAAACTGATGACGAGTACTGGGCATCTGCTGTTTCGAATTCATAATGGGCCTGAATTTTATTTTCAATAGCTTGTATGTTAGGGATAATATTAGATTTCCACTGTTGAGCGATTAGTAATTTTGTGGTGATTAGTATATGTCCCATTATATAACGGTCACTACTGGAAATGGGTCCATGATATATATGGAAGATAGCTATTAAAGGGTCCGGGGCTATAGAGATCTTCAAAACCTGTGTTATGAGTTTAAATACTTGACTCCATAGTAGACGTAACATGGGACACATCCAAAACATGTGTGGTAGAGTGCCCACCAGACCACAGTGTCGCCAACATAGATTGGAAACTGAGGGCCAGATCATATGAAGTTTCTCTGGGGTTAGGTACCATCTATGTAGTAGTTTATAGTATTGTTCTACATGGGAAACACATTTTGAAAGTGTAAAGCAGTTACAGAAGACTGACTGCCAGTCTTCTTCAGTCAATGAGCATGACAGATCTCATTCCCATTTAACCAAAGAGGAAAATTTAAAGGGTTTTGTAGAATCAATTATAAGGGAATACCACCAGGTTATGCCACCTTTGGGAGTAACTGTATCCATCCTTTTTTGCAAATATTTTGGTATTTTACTAATATGGTGAGGGGAGTGTGTTGCATTATGTAACCAGTGGTGTAATTGGAGAAATTTAAAGAAATCCTTTACTCGAATAGAAAACTTCTCACATATCTGGGCAAAAGAGCTCAAAATGCCATCTGCAGTTATATCGCCCAAGGAGATCGTCCCTCTGTATATCCAGTTATCAAAGCATAAATTTGGAATAAGGGACGCGATTCCCTTAAGGGAGAGATTAGTAGTGGGTAGGGTAATGTCATCCAGTCTAGAAACTACATTGAGCCAAGCCTTTCTAGAGGACGTGATAGCTGTTAGGTACCTTGAAGGTTACTGGATTGGGGCAGCCATAGTAAATCTGTCAGAGGTAGCAGAAAAATCGCATCTCTCTCTCTAATATAACCCATGTTTTTGGGTTGTCTAATTCGAACCATTCTCCTATTTGACTCATTAAGCATGCTAATTGGTATATTTGTAGATTTGGAAATGCCAATCCCTCTTTCCATTTTAGCAAGGATAAGATATTCCTAGCTACTCTAGGCTTCTTACTTTTCCATACATACATATGTAATGAACAATGCATGAAATTTATCCAATATATATTTTGGAACCAACACCGGTATTGTTCTAAAAAGATACATAAGTTTGGGGAGAAGCATCATTTTCAGTGCGGCAATATGTCCCAGCAAAGAAACCTCCAGCATCATCCATCTTTCAATAATAGAGATAGCGTATTCAATAAAGGGAGGTAGTTACTTGATATTAAGTTAGATATTTGTGGGGTAATTTGGATCCCAAGGTATTTAAGGCTTCCAGTTTTCCAAACATATGAATAAGACGCTTTGAGCGAGGCAAGCATGTTTGGTTCAATATTGATCGGGAGGACTTCAGTCTTGGACGTGTTCAGTTTATAGTATGATACATGCGAGTAACTCTCTAGTACGTCATGTAGTTTTGACAAACTAGAAATGGGATGAATAAGGGTCAATAACACATCATCTGCAAATAAACAGATTTTATTATGTACTCCCGCAATAATAGGTCCTTGAATAGCTGATGTGGATCTGATAGATTCTGTCAAGGGTTCAATAGCTAGCGTGAATATTAGCAGGGATAATGGACAGCCCTGGTGGGTGCCGTTAGTTATATCAAACCCATTAGAAAGCATACCATTTGAAAACACTTTGGCTGTGGGATTAGAAAATAAGGCCATTATAGAGGACAAGGCTCTATTACATATTCCGAAGTGTTGTAACACTGCTGTTAAATAGCCCCAGTGGAGTCTATCGAAAGCCTTCTTCGCATCCAGGGAAAGCACCAACAATGGCTCACCCAAACCAGTGAAGGCCACGATGAGATCAATTACTCATCTGGTACTGTCTGGGGCTTGGCGGCCCAAGATAAAACCCACTTGATCTTGGTGTATCAGGGAGGGTAGGAGTAATTTCAGTCTATTTGCAATAAGTTTTGCGTAAATTTTATCTGTGTTTAATAATGCTATCGGGTGATAGTTTGAAATGAGGGAAAGATTCTTGCTTGGTTTGGGGAATGCCACCAGTTTAGCTTCCAACATTTCCTTGGGTAAAGAGCCACATTCAGAAACTTTATTAAAACGGTTTGCCAAGGTGGTATTCAGCAAATCTCTAAACTCTTTATAAAATGTATTGATATACCCATCTGGGCCAGGAGCTTTTTCTAGGGGTAGAGAGGTAATCACTTAGTTCACCTCTTTAATTGACCATGGCTCATTCAGGGAAGCGGTGGCTGTGTCATCTAGGGAAGGGAGTCGTATGGCGTTTAGGAGTTTATCAATGTCTGTCACGGCAGGTTGGGATATTAGAGGATCATCTTTTCAATTTTATAGTTTAGAGTAGTAATCGGCAAAAGCGTTTGCTATTTCATTAGGGTCAGTTGCCTTAGCTCCCTTGGAGTTGTAAATCATCCTAACTTGTTCCCTAGCTATTTTTCTCCTTAGTTTCTGGGCCAACATTCTTCCCGCTCTGTCACCCTGAATATAATATTTCTGTTTTAATTAAAAAATATTTCTCTGAACCACTCCCAAAGCCAACACATTCCACTCTTCTTTAGTTTTTAATAGTTCTCGATAAATGTTATCATTAAGAGCTGAATTCTTATGTCTGGCATCAAGATCAGCCAATTTTACTTCTAAGTCTGTTTGAGCCTTAATAGTGGTTTTTCTAAGTCTTGCCGCAGCTTTGATAGCTGATCCTCTCACCACCGCTTTGAGAGTGCACCAATGATTAATCAGAGAGGTGTCCTCAGGTTTATTCATTGCCAAGTACATTTTAATAGATCCATAATAGGTCTGTCTAGCCATGGGATTGTTCAATAGGTGGTCACCCAGACACCATGGTCTAGGTGGGATCTTATGTGACTCAACATCCCAGTGTAAAACAAGGGCCAAGTGGTCTGACCATGCAACTAGTAATATTATAGCTTTCCTGAATTGCCGCAATGTCCATTTATCTGACAACGCTAAATTTATCCTTGAGTAGGATCGGTGCAAATGGGAGTAGAATGTGTAGTCTCTGGTCATAGGGTTTTTTGCCCTCCATATATCATAGATATCATATTCTGATATTATTCACTTTAGAGTGGCTTAGAGTCTGCTGTGGCTGTAGTTTATTAGTGGACATAGATTTATGTAAGGATGGGTCTAGCACTATATTGAAATCTCCTACTAAAATAACCTGTCCCTTGCAATGTTGTTGGAGAATGGCGCAAAATTTTCTGCAAAATGCAGTTTGTTTAGAATTTGGGGCATACACTGTGGCAATTGTAACTGTCCTGTTCTCTAGTTTCCCTATCAAAATAAGGTAGCGGCCGTCTACAATTGGGTCATCTAGCTTAAATTGACAGGAGCTTGCAAATAATATGGCCACTCCAGCTTTTTTTGTGGGCCATTGGACAAATAGGATAGGGGGTAATAAGAATTAGTGAATTTCGGAGGAGCTGAACATATAAAGTGGGTCTCTTGAACCACAACTATATGAGCTTTATGTTTATGGAAAAAATTAAGGGCCAGTCACCTCTTATTGGGCAAGTTTAGCCCTTTAACATTTAAAGACAATAAATTAACCATTGTGTCACTGTACAATAGCTATAACTTAGGCTATATATTACCATGTAAAATAACTGGTCTGCACATGTAGTACCTTTAGAGCGAGAGAAAAGGATTAATAGGGAAACAATTACACAACAACAACAGGTGGAAAAACAACTGTATAGGTGAGACAAAAAAGAAAAGGAAAACAGATTGGGGAAGGTAGAGAATAGCACCCTATAGTAGTTATTTGGGACCACCTCCTGAGGTGGTACATATTAAAATGTAGAGGGGGTAGCGGCCTCCCCCACCACTCCATTTTAAACAATATAGATTTAAATATCAATCTGCAATAACCAATGAAGATAAAGAGCAAAATAAAATGATTATCAACTTATCTAATATTATCAGAACCAACTGACTAGAGAAAGAAGATATGTTATATATCTATAGGCACTTTTTTAATTAACTTATATCAAAACCTGCAATATGAGAAGAGCAGAGAACACTGCAACTTTACTTAAGTCCATTCAAGATCGATCCTTGGACTTTTGACAAGCGATGCCGAGATATTCTCCAGGTTCCAAGCGACCAGAACCTGGATACTATCCTCCATGATGATACTATTGTTTTTGTCCCATTTCGAGCGATCAGCAATTTGGTGGGGAAACCCCACCGATAGGATATATTAGCTTGTCATAGAGCAGCAATATGCCTTTTTTAACTGCATGTGAATAGGGCCGGATTTACCACTAGGCAACCTAGCCAGCCGCTTAGAGCCCGGTGAGTCTAAATGGGCCCATGGTCAGGCCCGCCGAAATCCGTCCCTGGGGATTAGCCGCAGTCACTCACAACAGCTAGGTCCAGATGTAGAAGCTGTAAGACATCGTCGGCATCTTCTCCTACTTCAGGGGGCGCTGATAGGATTTTCAGCTACTGTACTGTCTTATACTAAGGGGCATATTCAATTGGGTGCGACATTTAGCTAAGAAAAAACCTCAAGCCCCTCGTGCCCAATTTTGGAATACTGCGGGTATGCACGCTCCCAATAAACGCGGTATCCAATTAAAAAAATAGTGGTTGCGAGGTTTTCAACTCTGAAAACCCAGCGGTGCGTGAAAAAAAAAAGTATTCTTCACTTATCTGCCTGGGGTTCTCGGTTCTCCAGTGGTCTCTGTGGCTCCCGGTGGCCTCCCCTTTATCTTCACACTGGAGAGGTGGCTGCTGGAAGTCCTGGGGGCTGCTGGGAGGCTCCAGGGGCTGGTGGTAGGGGCAAGGACTGCTGTGCAAGCTGCCAAGTGGAGTTTGAAAGACTCTGGGCCTGATTCAGAGCTGGACGCTCTTTGACAGTGCTCACTCTCAATCAGGGCATCCCTTTTTTTTTTTAAAGACAGCCTCCTGGCCGCTCGCATAGCTGTGGGTGACCACCCACAGCTTATGCGAGCAGCCAGTGATGGTCACAGTGGCCAAGACCATCGCGACCATTGGGCTTGCGATTAGACCCTTGTGGTAGGGTCTTGTGGCCGCAAACCCAGTGGACTTCCTGCTCTAATAGAGCAGGAAGTCCACCTACTGACATCACGAGTGATGTCAGTAGGGCCACCCACAAACAGCAGGCGTTCCTGCAGGAACGCCTCCGTTTGCCCAGCCACCGCCCCTGCCCACCCCCAAAATGGGGCAAGCTGTCAATCACCATTGACAGCTGCCCCACTTTGGTGCAAGACCCGTAGCGACAGAGCGCCTATCGCTGGCCGGGTCTCGCGCATGCGCACGTCGGAGCCATCTCTTGCATGCGTGCTGAGTGAGTGCTAGAGTAGTGCAGTTTGTGCTGAGTGACACAGTGTGCTGAGTGAGTGCTAGAGTGATGAAGTGTGTGCTGAGTGAGTGCTGAGTGATGCAGTGTGTGCTGAGTGAGTGCTAGAGTGATGTAGTGTGTGCTGAGTGACGCAGTGTGTGCTAGAGTGATGCAGTGTGTGCTAGAGTGCGCTCTAGTGTGATGCAGTGTGTGCTGAGTGAGAGCTGAGTGACGCAGTGTGTGCTGAGTGAGTGCTGAGTGACGCAGTGTGTGCTGAGTGAGTGCTAGTGTGATACAGTGAGTGCTGAGTGAGTGCTAGAGTGACATAGTGAGTGCTGAGTGAGTGCTGGAGTGATGCAGTGTGTGTTGAGTGACTGTTGAGTGATGCAGTGTGTGCTGTGTGAGTGCTAGAGTTATGCAGTGGGTGCTAGAATGATGCAGTGTTTGCTGAGTGATGCAGTGTATGCTGAGTGAGTGATAGATTGATGAAGTGTGTGCTGATTGGGTTTTATAGTAATGCAGTGTATGCTGAGTGGGTTTTATAGTAATGCAGTGTGTGCTGATTGGGTTTCATAGTGATGTAATGTGTGCTGGTAGTGTAATGTCATGATAGTGTTTGTGGTGGTGATGTTTGATCTTTTACCTCATTATCAGGGACATTGTGGGCAATATCTGGTAGCAGCAATAGTGTGAACATGAACACCTTTCTTGTCGTCTGGTTCCCTAGGAGCATCTTATGCACCCTAGTCTCTGTGAACCCAGCTCATCATGGGCGGGATGTACTAAAGGAAAAATGTGGTAAAAGAAAGTTTTCTGGGTTTTTACCGCATTTTCATATGTACTAAGCCCCGGCTGCCCTATTACACTGAGGAACAGTCAATCTGTTGCCAAGGATTTAAAAGTCGATAACGATTAATTTTGTGCTCCTAAATCATGAATATGCCATGCTTATTTTTCAATTGGCTCTAGTTTTTGAGATATGCATATGTCTTTAATATTTATGATAAATTAAATTAAACAATGTTAAAAATAGTTAAAAGATTTTTTTTGTTCTGATTAAATTTGATTTTTAAAATGTTATAAAAAGACACAGGATAATTACATACATATGTGTTAGGATGCTATGAGAACCGTTTTTTGTAGGATTTTCTTTTGTATTCTTGTTGCAGGCAGTCCCTCTGCAGACTCGGCCATCATGTGACGGTCCCACCTTCCTTGATATCTTTCTTTCATGACCTGAATATCCTGGTGGAACCGTTCACCCTATTCTTCATTTAAATCTCCTAGATTGGAGGGGAAGTGATCTAAATGGCTTTTAAAAAAATGCACTTTAATACTCATGTTGGCACCTACTTTCTCGTAACATTTTAGCATGTTGTGGACTAATTCATGATAGTTGTCTTCCTTTTGATTGCCTAAAAATTTTTGAATGACAGACACAGACAGACACATGCTTCAGATTCGGTTTCAGTCATAGATATGGTAAAATTTGGATCCTTCACCAGTTTCTGTATCTGTGGGCCATCAACAATTCCAGCCTTTAATTTTTCAATACTAAGAGATGGAAATATTCGACAAATATACATGAAATTGTCCAATGCTTTTACAAATTGTTTAATTAAACCCAGTTTGATATGGAGAGGCAGCAGTATGATTTTTTTCCAGTCAATTAAGGGCTTATGAATGATGTTGGCTTTTCCTACAGTTATAACTTCTCTTGGAGGCCATACGGTTTGCTGCCAGTGCTTTTGTTTTGCACGACTATCCCATAAGCATATGTGACAAGGATACTTAGTATATCCACTTTGCTGCCCAAGAAGAAGGTTTACCATTTTTAAATCGACACAAACAGATAACTGATGCTGAGAATAAGCAATTTTTTCTAAAACTAACTTGATATTTTCATACTGTTCTTTAAGTTTTGTTGAATGACTAATAGGAATTGATGCAAATTTATTCCCATTGTGCAGTAATACACATTTTAAGCTCCTTTTAGAACTATCCAAAAAGAGCCACCAGTCTTCTGCTCGATATTCTGGTAAGCCCATCACCAGGAGAAGTTCCGGAATATTGTTGCAATACACAAGATTGTTATCTTGGCTAAGGAACGACAGTATGGCTTGCTCTCTATTTTGATACGAGCTTATAGTAACATCCGGCTCAAGACAGTGTTTTTCTTGAAGTCTGGATGATAAAAAGCTTAGCTCCTTTTTTCGATAAATTCAAGTCACAAATTAAATCGTTTAGTTCCTTTTGAGAAAATTTGTTTGGAATTGACAAACTTTCTTCAAACTCACTTTCATCTGTGTTATCACTTGCACTGGATGAAATTAACATTTCCACTTCTTCACATTCAACTTCGTACAAAGATTTGAATGATGGTACAGGCAGTGCTCGAAGTTGGGCGGTATTCGGCAGTAGTGGAGAAGTGTCTTGTCTCCTGGAGCTGGGATCGAGCATAGGATCCCAGCACTGGAACACTAGCAGCATTGTATAGAGATGTGTTTCACGCAGAGGACACATCTCTGATCTGCTCCAAGTACTTGGAGCATCGTTTCCCGGGGGCCTGCCACAGCAAAATGCGGCATCGCTTCCCCTCACCTCTACCATGAACTACTTCAGGTTTCAGACTGCAGGGGAGCTGGACATCTCGCTGATGTAGTGAGCCGCCGGAATGTGCAGCATAACACGGAGCACGACAAGGAGGAGAAAATTTTCCTCTTCTATGGGAGACTGTTTGTTGTCCAGGTCACTCAGCCTGTGGAGCCTGCACAAGTTACTGGGGCACCAGGGTCTGAAGATCAAATTAATCGGTTAGATGGGGACTCACTGGAGGATGGATTAGAGCAGGGATAGGGGAAACCAGAATGAGAGGGGCAGAGAGGTGGTAATTAGTGGTGCAGGGGTGAAAAAGGGTGTCAGTAAGTGAGAAGGGCAGAGGGTGTCAGATAGTAGTGCAGGAGGTGAGAGAGGGTGTCAGGGAGTGAGAGGGGCAGAGGGTGTCAGATAGTAGTGCAGGAGGTGAGAGAGGGTGTCAGTAAGTGAGAGGGGCAGAGGGTCTTATATAGTGATGCAGGAGGTGAGAGAGGGTGTCAGGGAGTGAGAGCGGCAGAGGGTGTCAGATAGTGGTGCAGGAGGTGAGAGAGGGTGTCAATTAGTGAGAGGGGCAGAGGGTGTCAGTCAGTGGTGCAGGAGGTGAGAGGGAGTCAGTTAGTGAGAGGGGCAGAGGGTGTCAGTGGTGCAGGAGGTGAGAGAGGGTGTCAGGGAGTGAGAGCGGCAGAGGGTGTCAAATAGTGGTGCAGAAGGTGAGAGAGGGTGTCAATTAGTGAGAGGGGCAGAGGGTGTCAGTCAGTGGTGCAGGAGGTGAGAGGGAGTCAGTTAGTGAGAGGGGCAGAGGGTGTCAGTCAGTGGTGCAGGAGGTGAGAGGGTGTGAGGGAGTGAGAGGGGCAGAGGGTGTCAGATAGTGGTGCAGGAGGTGAGAGAGGGTGCCAGTTAGTGAGAGGGGCAGAGGGTGTTAGTGGTGCATGAGGTGAGATAGGGTGTCAGTAAGAGAGAGGGGCAGAGGGGTTGTCATAGTGGTTAGGAGGTGAGAGAGAGTGTCAGTTAGTGAGAGGGGCAGAGGGTGTCAGTGTTGCATGAGGTGATACAGGGTGTCAGTGAGATGGGCAGAGGGTATCAGTTAGTGGTGCAGGAGGTGAGAGAGGGTGTCAGTAAGTGAGAGTGCCAGAGGGTGTCAGATAGTGGTGCAGGAGCTTAGAGAGGGTGTCAGTAAGTGAGAGCGCCAGAGGGTGTCAGATAGTGGTGCAGGAGCTTAGAAAAGGTGTCAGTAAGTGAGAGAGGCAGAGGGTGTCAGTTAGTGAGAGGCAGAGGGTGTCAGTTAGTGGTGCAGAAGGTGAGAGAGGGTGTCAGGGAGTGAGAGTGGCAGAGGGTGTCAGATAGTGGTGCAGGAGGTGAGAGAGGGTGTCAGGGAGTGAGAGTGGCAGAGGGTGTCAGATAGTGGCGCAATAGGTGAGTGAGGGTGCCATAAAGTGAGAGGGGCAGAGGGTGTCAGTGGTGCAGGAGGTGAGAGAGGGTGTGAGGGAGTGAGAGGGGCAGAGGGTGTCAGATAGTGGTGCAGGAGGTGATTGAGGGTGTCATTAAGTGAGAGGGGCAGAGGGTGTCAGTGTTGCTGGAGGTGAGAGAGGGTGTCAATAAGTGAGAGGGGCAGAGGGTGTCAGTGGTGCAGGAGGTGAGAGAGGGTGTCAGGGAGTGAGAGCCTAAAGTGCAGGAGGTGAGAGAGAGAATCAGTCAGAGGGGCAGGAGATGAGAGAGGGACTTACTGAGAGGGGCAGGGGGTGAGAGAGGGTGTCATTATTAAAATACCTAAAGTTTTGGAAGGGAGGGGTGGAATAAAAATTTCCATAACCCCACTTCAAAATCCCACTTGGAGCACTGGATACAGTTAAATCTTCGCTATGTGGTATCGGTTGTTTTGTGGACTTCATACTTGGGTATTCCCATTTGTGTTTCTTAAATTCATATCCTTCACATTTACAGCACAAAAATAACAGTCACTCAAGTGATCGTTTGGCTCACACCACATCATAGGTATGCGGAAATGTAGTCCTTTTTGATCACCTTTAGTCCAATTGCGGAATGATTCCAGGCAGGTTTTACAATCTTTATGAGGTACCCAAATCTTGTCTTGCTGGCTTATATGACGTCCAAAATAAGCCTGATATGCTTGTTTTAAGAATACAGTTATATTTTTTCTTTCTTTTGCAACACTATATTTGCCACAAATATAACAAAAAACATCAGGATTGTTAGTACACTCATTTTACGGCAAAAACGTTTTGTTTCACACATTCAGTGGTAACTCCCAACAATAGCCGAGGACGTACTGAACAAAACAAGCCCAAATGGCGCAAAAGTGGTTGTGGTGGGACAGAGAGAGGGCCGAACAAAGGAACAGGAGGTGTGCTAACTGCGTCACTCAGTCCTCTCTGTTGCTCCTCTCTGTATGGAGGAGGCATGACTGTGGTCTGAGAATGTCCCAGCAGGCTCAGCAGTGTAGTTCCACGCCTCCTCCCAACGTTAGTGAGGAGATTTGAATGTGTTATGTGTCTCAAACGTGACTACCAGCTACAATATCACAAATAAAACAAATTCTTGTTATTGTTGAAAAAGCAAAACTAAGTCGATTCTGTTAAGTAAAGCATGCCTAGACTAGTAAGGTACTTCAAATGGAGAAAATAATTGAATTTTATAATTTTTAATTAATTTAAAAAATGGAGCCAATTCAGCTATAGCAAAGATCTAATGCGAAAATAGGACCTGCGAGTACTCTCAAACCGAACTTAGGGCCTAATTCAGACCCGCTCGCGAGAGCTGACTGCTCACAAGCGGGTCGATGGTGCCCTAATGCGCATGCGCATGACGGAGGGAGCTCAGTCGTGCGCATGCACGAGACCCACATAGCGACAGCCAAGCTGTTGCTATGGGTCTCGCACCAAAGGGGGCATGCTGTCGATGGTGAGTGACAGCACGCCCCCATTGGTGGGTGTGCCGGGGGCGTTGCTGCCCAGTCGGAGGCGTTCCCATGGGAACGCCTACTGTCTGGGTCCGGTCCCACTGACATCACTAGTGATGTCAGTGGGAGTGCTTTTGGCTCTGATAGAGCCAAAAACACTCCTGAGCTTGCGGCAGCGAGACCCTACTGCAGGGTCTCGTCGCAAGCCCGATGGTCGCGATGGTCATGACCATCGCGACCATCTTTTTGGCCACTCGCATAAGCTGTGGGTGGTCACCCACAGCTATGTGAGCGGACAGGAGGCTGCTCCATTTTTAGGTAGGAGGGCCCTGATTCAGAGCGAGCGCTCTGGTCAGAGCGTCTGGCTCTGATTTAGGCCCACAAATCCTTAGCAAGAAAAAAAAATTTTTTTTTGCTCCCCAGTGTTATCGTGCATCCCTCACCCGATGCTTCGCCACCTTGCAGATGCCCATCACTGGCCCCCACTCACCTTAGGCTCCTGGTTGCCGGCCCGTGCTCCTCCTGGGTCCTCCACCTCCTTCTCCTCCTAATATTCTTCTGGGTGCAGGGAGGAGGAGCCCGGGACTTCCTGCACAGGTCACCAGCAGGAAGTACCCGGCGCTCGGAAGGAGTGGAGTCCCACGGAAACCCCCTCACCCAGCGTCGGCTGCTTCGCAAAGGGCAGCTCTTATCGCAAGAGCTGTCCTTTGCGATACTAATTGTATATGTTAGTACATATGCGATTAGTAAGGTTGCAGTGACTGGCGGAATGTACTCTGCAACTTTAGTACGTCCTGCCTCATGTAGTTCAACCACTTGGACCATGGGTTTAACATGGCAGGATGCAGATCATTCAGTGACTTTGCTGTGGGTGCATGGAGATTGGTGTGATGGTAGATTAGGGTTGGACATCAAATCGCAATGGTTAGAGACCATCAATATTTTTCTTGTGATGTTAGTGTTTTTACCATTCGATGGTGGCTCTCCAATGTTTGTCACCATCGAATGGTAATGGTTACCTGTTTTTTAAATTTCTGCCCTGCCCCTGGCTCCTCCCTTCCTGGCTGTTGCCCCCTGCATCGCGGCACCTGGGATCTTAGCTCCATTGGAGGCAATGGAGACTGCCCCTTTGTGCATCAGAAGTGACCTGTTTGGTTCTTCCCCTCTCTCAGGCTGCAGCTCTCATTGTCTTAGTACTTAGCTGGCTGCAGATATTTTAGTGGTGAAAGTGTGGTTTTCTATTCTACATACCTAACTTTTAAGTGATGCTTGTCATGCTGCACTCAGAGGAGTGGGATGGGCTGGCAGCCAGCTTCGGGTTGGCTGAGATCACTCCTGAATGTAACTTCTGCATCTGTCGGGAATCTGGAGCAGCAGGTAGTCACTGCTCCGGGCCCCAGCCCCAGTCCCATCCCTGGCCGGCGATGCTGCAGGATTTTTGCACATGCGTTAGTTACATGAGTGTTTTTTGCATCTAATTCTTTTGATGCGATGGTTAATTACCATCAAATCAAACATTTCAATGGTGGAAGCCCAGCCATCATTTGATGGAGGGTTTCTGATGTCCATTCCTATGGTAGATTCAGCAACTGATAACGTTGGAGTTAGTGTGCAAATGAAACAGTAGATTTGTCAACTAATAACATTACACAGTATCCAACTTACTAATTACTCAGTACACTTTATTAATGCAAATATCTGATCAGTCAGTCAAATGGCAGCAACTCAATGCATGAAATCATTCAGAATGGTGAAGAGGTTCAGTTGTTGCTCAAACCAAACACCAGAATGTATAAGAAATGTGATCAAAGTTACTTTGTGTCAGTGTGGTAAAATATTAAGAATGTATTGTACATTGGTCACTAAAGCTGTTCCTGTATTGTATATACAGTAAGTAACTGTTTTCTGTTATGTTCCTTTTGTGTTTGTTTCTGTACACACACACTAGAATTCTATTTTTTTGGGGGAGACAGTTAAACTACCAGTATATTTTTGGAGTGTGGAAGGAAAGCTATGCAAGTACAGGGAGAAAATATACAAACTCAACACAGGACTGAGGTGGAAATCAAACCCATGACCTCAGTGCTGTGAGGCAGTAATGCTAACCATTACACCATGTTTGTAATATTTAAAGCTTTGAATATAAGGAGGAAAAAGAACAAGTAATGTATGGGGCATGAATCAGGAATGAAAATATAGTGTGATGGATTTTTTGAGGGAAGGGTGCCCCAAACTGGTATCTTGTCTAGGGCCCCATGAGGTCTAAATTTGGCTCTGCATTTGAAGAACTAAAACCTTAGATTGCAAAGGTGAAATATGTACCTGCACAGCTTAGCATCTTGGATAAGGGCATTCCATGCTGAGTGCACCTAATGTCCTTAGTCACATGTAGGAATTACATTTTTATTTTGTGATGGAAGATTTGAAATTAGATATGAAGAATAAAGAAAACACACTATGGGGTATAGTTACTAAAGTGCGGGTTTTTAGAAGTGGAGAAGTTACTCATAACAACCAATTAGATTCTAGCTATTATCTTCTAGAAGGTGATAGATAAATCTTAAGTAGAATTTGATTGGTTGCTATGGGCAACAACTCCACTTCTAAAAACCAGCACTTTTGTAAATATACCCCAAAGATGGGTATCCTTGCTTAGTGATTAGGGGAGGCTCAGAATATTTTGTATGCTTATTTTTATCTTTGCCTTTTTGCAGGTTTCTTGTTGTAAAATGTCCATAGTTGAAAGTGTAAAAAGGTCACTACTACCACTTTTGAACTATCTCCTTCATAAATTAAACCTTTCAGCTTTTAAAAATGCTTTGCTTATTTTATTTATTAGATGCTGAGATGCTGATTATATTATTATGTGTCACTTCTCAGTATGTACTGTGGCCATCTATGGATTTGGAGGCAAGATGAACCAGGGACACCATACAACAGAATAAGTGACACTGAGACTGCCGAGTATAAGTTAAGTACAGTAAGGTCATGTACACATAAGAGTAGTAAGCATCTGGAGATGCAGTTTTTGTTCAGCAGTTCAACTACAATAGGAAAGTTCTTTGCTATTGGATTTATACAGCTGCAATTTTATGACATTTTCTTGGAAAAATGTGATGTTTACATTTCTTATTAAATTCAATTTACTGTGCTTACACTATTCTCTCTTGTATATCTGATAATTACTAGCATTGTAGTAAAAAATGTGACCTTCTGGAATCTTATCATATATGTTTTATATGAATTGTAATATATTCAGCAGTGTTACATTCATGACAATTATTTTGTTATGTTATTTTACCCATGCAGAGTGCAGTTCTGACATTTAATGCTATCAATCATTTTCTATATATCCTTATCTATGTATATATACACAGATTATCTAGGGGGGCCATCTGCCACCCACAGCAGTCATGTTGTAGAGTCCATTCTCTTTTTCATATTTGAATAGTATATTTGTCTGTTGTGGCTTGTGTGTATTGGGGAGGGAGCTGCAAATATGCAGGTGTGCTTGCTGCCGAGCTTGATAGTAGGGAGGAGAATGCTGCCAGTGGCACAGCTTGATCTCTCAAAAAAGAAAGATTCTGGGCTCTCTACTGATCATCACCAATATTCATGACTTGGTATGTAGGAAACAGTAATAAAAGTGAGCTCTGTTTCTTGGGGCACTTCTGTGTGGCATACATATTCATTGGGGGCACTACTGTGTAAAATATAAATTCATTGGGGCACTGCTGTGTAAAATACACTTCCATTGCAGGCACAGCTACAGTAAATGGCATACAATTTCATTGAGGGCTCTGTTGGCTGGCATTTATATTAATTGGGGGCATTGTTGTGTGGCATATGTATTAATTGGGGGCTCTGCTGTGTGTCATATAGATTATACTAATTGGGGCACTACTGTGTAGCATATATATTAAGGGCACTATGTCTGGCATATATATTCATTGGGGCACTACCATATTCATTAGGAGCACTGCAGTGTTTGTATTGTATATTATATGTAGTATTAATAACACTATGGACCAAATTCAATTAGAGGGGAAAAGTCACAGCTGGTGAAAAGAATTCGCCACTGCACTTTTTTTGCCTCATACGCCTGTTTGGCAGCGAAATTATCGCGCTACCGCTTTTTGCCCTATTCAATTCCAAAACAGGCGAAAACGCCAATGTGCTAATGCAGCGAATGGCAAAACTAGTGAAGAGGACAGCTTATTTTGGGGAAATCAGTCTGTATCCCATTATAAGCCTGACTAACCATGGAAATCATTATTAAAGTGTATTAATAGCCGAAATAAAATTATTTTGGGTGTTTAAATTGATTCAAAGGGCTGTTATATACATATTTGCAGTGTGGAAAAATTACCTAAAGCAATTTCTTTTGTGAAAAATAGTTGTAATTAAAGTGGGGGTACATTTAAATGGGTACTGGTATATTTTTGGGGCTCTAAAGTGCTATTAAGAGAAAAAAACACCTGCTGCAGCCTCCTGCAATCCTAAAAACACCTGTGCCATACATACAGCACACCAAAATACCAGACCCAGTACTTTATACCCATTTTACCCATTTTCAAACACTTTTTACAATTTCACCCCAAAAATAGCATGCCTTTTAGGGGGAATTAATTTTTTTTTTTGGCCTAATTAGTCATTAAGGAGGGGGGTGTCCAAAGGGTTCTGAACCAAGTCCTCACATTTTCAGCCCAAAATAGAGATTTTGCACAACTTTTCTCCTGCCTCTGGGTGGAGAAACTTTTATGCCTGTTTTTGCCTATGGACTTTTTGCACATGCAAAAAAGTCCTGGAATTAAATAGGGTGATATGTGGGAATGTGGAGAAAATCGCATCGGCGAATGCTTTTCGCCGATCGCAGCTTTTCGCCTCTAAATGAATACGATCCTGAGTAATAATTTTTTTGTCCTTGGGTTGTACTTGATGTTTCTTAATTGCTTATGTCTCAAAAGTCAGGAAAATTTATTTATTCCCCTCATACTTTGCTTTTTCGACCAGGACATTTACCTATTTCAGATGAGAAAAGGGTGAATTTGCATTTTCTTTTACACAATGCGAGAAAAAAAATCAATGTATTGATGAAAATTAACATAAAGTTGTACAAATATGACCACAAAAGAATTAGAAATGAGGAGTTTTTCGAGATTTATGATTATACAGTACATCACTTTCATCATGTTTTTGTTATACTGTACTTAGTGGCGCCGTTAAAACTACAGTATATCCTGGTAGAAGCTTTCGCGTTGCTCCTCCAAATGCACTCAAATGTTGTACTTGAATTTCTCACGATGAGCATCAAGAATATGGACTTTAAGAGGCATCCTGCACCCCATCGTAAGTTTTTAACCAACGTCTCAACCAACTCCACATAGTTTTCGGCCTTGTGATTGCCCAGGAAGCCTTGAAACACTGCGATAAAGCATGTCCAAACAGCTTCCTCCTTCTAAGCAAGCATCTCTGGGAATTCCTTGCACTGCAGGATCTTCTAAATCTGTGATCCCACAAAAAACAACGGCTTAGACCTTTGCCTCAGACAACTTAGGGAAGAAGTCTTGAAGGTACAAACAGGCTGCTGACTCCTTATCTAAAGCTCTAACAAATTGTTTTATAAGGCCAAACTTGATGTGTAGTGGAGGCATCAGCACCTTGCTGGAGTCCACCAGTCGCTCACACTTGATGTTATTCATCCCCACACAGAACTCTGTCCTCTGTGGCCAGTATTGTCTGTTATAGTGCACGTTGGTAGCCTTGCCCAGAGGCAAAGAAAGCATGGAAACTTGGTAAAACCGCCTTGGAGACCCATTAGGAATCTCACCATTTTGAAGTCTCCGATGACCTCCCAGCCGTACCCATCATATTTCAAGGCTTCTAGCAAGGTACATTCAGTGTTATTGGGCTGTCCTCATGCAGAGTTGGACTGCTCTGCCCTGTGTTGCAACTGCACCAAAGTATCAGAAATGTCCTGGAAAATAAGAACATTTTAAAATATTTCTGACCAGATCACAAAAGCATAGTTTGTGGGGAATAAATGGCACTCTGGGGGCATAGACAATTAGGAAATAATACTTCAAACAAGAACAAACTAAAATAATTGTTACATAGTGTAATTCATATAATGTAATTTAGTGATATTTTTGTTTGCAGTGGTAATGTTTTTGTATTCAAATGTACATACGGCACATACATTGGACATATTCCATTTTATTGTTTAAAGATTCGATAAATTCAGTACCATGTATATATTTGTCATAATGTTGAACATGATGAGGAAAAATGAGATATAGTAATGTAGACATGTATAGGATAAAAAGTGGTATGAATGGACTGGGGGGGTCACAAACTAGTATTTAAACCTTGGTCCATATGGAGTCTATATCTATCTATAACATACAGTAATGGCAAACATATCACTAGATGCCTGCATATTGCTCTGTAACATTATATATATATATATATATATATATATATATATAAAGCACTAATCCACGGCACTCACCATTCCTAGCTTTGGGGTGCAACATGGTATGTGACCACATTGTTTAAATAGAAATCACAGGGGCTCTGCACTCACCATAATAACTAATAATAATAATAAACATAATAAACAGTGGGGTTTTGGTTCATGAATTGATCAATGCATTTAATCTTGCAGCCCATCATCACAGGACCCCACTTTACTGCAAGTCCCTACTCTATTGCTCAGAATTATAACATGGACATAGCCATCACGTTAGTGTTAAACTCAGGGTATGCTATCAAGGTTTAAAGCTCACAGCAACTTTGCTTTTAAATGTGAGACAGTTACCAAGCACACCTGTTGCAAAGCACCTAGGAAAACAGCTGACACAAGTTAGATAACTAGTTAAAAGGGGTGCATGAGAAAATGTGATCACAAAAATGATTAATTATAAAAATTAATCATAATAAACAAAAAGCACTAATCCACGGCATTCACCATTCCTAGCATTGGGGTGCAACATGGTATGTGACCACATTGTTTAAATAGAAATCACAGGGGCTCTGCACTCACCATAATAACTAATAATAATAATAAATATAATAAACAGTGGGGTTTTGGTTCATGAATTGATCAATGCATTTAAGCTTGCAGCCCATCGTTAAATGCATTGATCAATTCATGAACCAAAACCCCAGTGTTTATTATGTTTATTATTATTATTAGTTATTATGGTGAGTGCAGAGCCCCTGTGATTTATATATATATATATATATATATATATAATTATATATATATATATATATATATATATATAGTGAAAACCATCCATCTTATGTGAACAAGTTCAAATCATTTGCTTTTTTTTTCATGCATTTCTTTAGTTTGTTGGAATATTTTCATTTGACAGAGATACCGAATTCTACCATGACATTAAAACCACAGGAACATCTTGGTAGATTGATTTCCTGATGCTGGTAGATAAGTTCAGTGTAGGACTTAATTGCATTAGCATAATTTCAGGAATGTAGTTTAGATGATTATATTACCATATCGCCATTTTTTTCTATCTTACATACTGATGTAAGAATTTTTCTATTTTAAAGAAAAATGGCATATTGATAACCACATTCTTATGGTTAGTAAGTCCAATCTACTCTTCATGGGAGAACAAGATAAAAATCAGGGTTGTCCTTCTAAACTTAAATGAAATATATTGAATAAACTTTTTTGCATTCTATAGCTGCAGTCTTTCTGACAATATTAATTAACACTTACAGAGTTGTTTATCTGGTAGAAAAAGTAAAAAAACACAATTATGTATCTTTGACATTTCTTATGATAAATTAATGTTTTATAAAAGATCATATATTATGTTACAAAGAAGATACAAACAATTAAATAAAATAAACAATTATAATAGAAAACAAATTAGAGATGCTCAAACCAGCTGCAAACTTTTTTTTTAATTAGACATTAAAGAAAAAATGGGAACATTCATTAAAAGAACTTTTCCATCTCTTAGTATTGAAAAATTAAAGGCAGGAATTTTTGACGGCCCACAGATATGGAAACTGAAACTGACTGAAATGAATCTGAAGCATGGCTGACTTATGTGTCTGTCATTCAAAACTGTTAAGGCAGTCACAAGGCAGACAACTATCATGAATTAGTCCACAACATGCTAAAATGTATCGGGAAAGTAGGTGCCAAAATGAGTATTAAAATTAATATATTTTTAACTATTTTTAATATTATTTAATTTAATTTTTCATAAATATTAAGACATATGCATATCTCAGAAACTAGAGCTAATTGAAAAATAAACATGGCATATTCAAGATCAGGAGCACAAAATTAATCGAAATAGACTCTTAAACCCCTGACAACAGATTGACTGTTCCCCAGTGTTAAAACTGTAAGAAGAAACCTTCTGCTTCTTACTCCTGCCCTCTGCATCCCACACCAGCCTATATTTCACCATAGCCCATTGCATCTCACCACAGGTCCCTGTTCTTCACTCCTGCTTCTTACCACAGTCCCCTGCATCACACCACAGGCCTCTGCAGTTCACCATAACCCCTTGCTTCTCACTTCTGCCTCTCAACAGTGTCACCACAACCCCCACTGCTGCTGCCAAGCCACTGGGATGTGCTGGGAAGGGCAGGAGATTAATGGATGAGAGATTTGTATTGTAGCTACCATAAGCATTATCAGTGGCATGTCCCGGGGCTGCTACACTGGCGCATATTTCCACAGCCTCCATGCGTACCCCTGCTGAACATAGTGATGAGCAATGTCCTCTTTGCACAATGTACCCTGTATTTCTTGTATGGGAGGTGCCTCCTGTTCACTGAGGGTGTGTGGCTGAGGGGGAACATCACTCTGGAGCACTTCATGGTGGAGGAGTGGTGGCCGGAGTCTGCCTGCAGGTTCAGCACAGTATAAACAGCAAAAGGTATTAGTTGCATATATTTGAAAATATATTGAACTGAGATCTCTGAATTCATAGGGGGAGGGGCCCTAGATTGCACACTGTAAGCACAATGTGAGGTGCTACCTACTTAGACTTGTAGTGCTGCAAGCATAAAGAGACAAATGCAAGTGCACACTCTAACCATGCTGAACCTAATAATATATTGCATAATAATAGCCATAATTATGGGCCTGCCCACCGCATCCAGGTGACCTCTATCAGGCAGGTCCCTAACACTCCTATGGAACAAATATAGGGCATGGGACCCCCCAGGCAACCAAGCAGAACCACCCAATGGCATCACACTAGTGTGAGATTTAAAGTGAGGGTTAAAGAATAATAAAGAAAGCCTATGTGTTAAGTCCTACCTAAGTAGGAGATTAGAATAAAAAATGTATAAAGTGCTACATATATAAAAAACAAACTAAAGAAGTGAAAAAGTGTACATTATGATGCCATGAAGCAGTCCAGCCACACTGGCCCAGAGATCCCCACACCAGAATACCAGTCCCAAAACTGATACACAGCATATATATAATAGGTCTTACCCTCAGTATGCCTCATTAGATCTGCAGTTTTGGAGTTCAAGGACTCCTTGCTAATTAAAAACACCCAGGAACAGGTGAAAGGGGTGCTAATCAAGGTGGAAGGAGTCTTGTCCTTCCAGTGTACATACATACACACAGTACAAAATACATAGGTGGAGGGGCCCTAGATTGCATACCCTAAGTACAATGTGAGGTGCTATCTGCTGAGACTTGTAGTGCTGCAAGCATAAAGAGACAAATGCAAGTGCACTCTCTAACCATGCTGAACCTAATAATATAACTGCCAAATAGCATCAAAGAGGTTCTTTGCATAATAATGGCCATAATTATGGGCCTGCCCTCTGCATCCAGGTGACCTCTATCAGGCAGGTCCCTAACACTCCTATGGAACAAATAAAGGGCACAGTACCCCCCAGGCCAACCCAACAAAACCGCCCCATGGCATCACATTAGTGGGTGATTTAAAGTGAGGGTTAAAGAATAATAAAGAAAGCCTATGTGTTAAGTCCTACAGTACATAAGTAGGAGGTTATAATAAAAAGTGTATAAAGTGCTACATATATAAAAAACAAACTAAAGAACTGAAAAAGTGTACATTATGATGCCATGAATCAGTCCAGCCACACCAGCCCAGAGAGCCCTGCACCCCCAATACCAGTCCCAAAACTGACACAACATATATACTATGTTAAAATAGGTCTTACCCTCAGTGTGCCTCATTGCTAATGAAAAACACCCATGAACAGGTGAGAGGGTTGCTAATCAAGGTGGAAGGAGTCTCGTTCTTCCAGTGTACATACATACTCTGAATTATCTACTACCATGTAGTTTTTAAAATCTTTAGTGCTGATATCATTCAGAGTGCTGGATGAATACTTTTTACTGTTTCTTGTATAGAATAACTCCTCCCTTTCATGCACCTGAGTTATATTACCGAAGTGATTGAGCAGCTACCAACATGTACTGCTGTTCTGAAAGGCATAGATGGGACCAATGTTTGGAGGATTCTTCAAGCTTTTGTCAGGACAGCCTGACAAAAGTTTGAATAAACTGAAACGTAGGCAACAAGGAGCGTTAGGTGTTGTGTCACTAATTTCTTCAATTTAACTCTATAAGTCCTGTGAGTGCTACAGAAACCCTGCTTAATTTATATATATATATATATATATATATACACCAGAATCTAGCCTATAGCCATGAGGAGGAGCTCCTCACCTAGCTTTGCCTCTATCTTAAATGGCAACCTTCTGCAGAGGAGTGAACTGCACAATTATACTATATATATTGTACAGCCTTAGAGGTAATTTATGTAACATAGGGTCTTTAATTGCTCTTTGTGTTTACCTATTGCTGAAATCTCATCTGTGACTTTATGGTAAATACAGTACTAGTGGAAGCCCTACTTCGGTGTACATTCTTGCACCTGAATATGCAAGGCTTGAGACACCCAGTTTTTGCACACGTAGATGCAACCATCAGACGTACCACAAAACCTTGAACCAGCCCCAAGCTAGGTGCATAATCTCTCTGTCAGAGTATGGCCTCTAATGTTGGCGATTAAGTGTCTGAGTTCGCAAACAGTTTGTAAAGCACACGCAACACCTAAATACTCCCATAACATTATTAATCTTCATGTGTGCACATAGCCACCTCCCAGTCACCATCTAAAATTGGCCATTATATATCCATTACATTTCTGAGACCATCCATCTAAATTGGTCCTAGGACTCAGTGCACTAGGGCCCTGATTCAGAGCCGGACGCTCTGACCAGAGCGCTCGCTCTGAATCAGGGCCCACCTCCATAATTATGGAGCGTCCTCCTGGATGCTCGTATAGCTGTGGGTCACCACCCACAGCCTATACGAGCGTGCAGGTTGATGGTCGCGATGGTCTTGACCATCGCGACCATCGCCACTGCGAGCCGGAGCCGGCGGTTGAGTTTCTCAACCGCAAGGCCCGGAGTGATTTTGGCTCTATCAGAGCCAAAATCACTCCCACTGACATCACTAGTGATGTCAGTGGGCCGGCTTCTGACGGTAGGCGTTCCCTTGGGAACGCCCCCGTCTGGGAGGCACGCCCCCGGCACGCCCACCAAAGGGGGCGTGCTGTCAATCAACATCGACAGCACGCCCCCTTTGATCAGACACAATGAGCGAAGGAAAGTCCTTCGCTCGTCACGTCTCGTGCATGCGCACGACGGAGCTCCCTCCGTCGTCGCATGTGCAGTGCACACCATCGACCCACTTGCGAGCGGACAGCCGCTCGCGAGTGGGTCTGAATCAGGCCCTAAGAATGTAGGATACATGGGCTCAGTAACTTTACTTTTTTTAGCAACTTAGACATATGCGCAGTTGAAAAATTTGCACGACTATCGGCATTGCGTCTGACTCAGAATCAGCCCCAAAGTTAGTAGATTCACCCATTACACATTAATGTTAGCAGGATTCCATGCATTAAGCTGGTTACAGAAATGATGAATCACTGTGCAGCCGATCCTGACATAACTCTACTCTATAAGAATGATGAAGTTACTAATGATAAGGATCACATCATGGCAAGAGCACTGTAGAACATCATATCTTTATGGGCTTGCTTCATCTAAGCCTCAGCTAATTGTAATTTTTATACATATAGGGCCTGATTCTAAGGTGGACCCTAATGCACCTATGACTGCATATTTTTCTGCAGTGCAAGTGTGTCTTTATGCTATTGCTGCAGCCAGTGGGATTCAAAGATGCCCGCCGGCTACCGTGCTAATCCGCGCTTTACATATTAATATGCACCATCGGTCGCACAATCGAACAATAAATTAGTATATTTTGAAGCCATTTACTGAATTTGAGGTTCATCTATGTATTTCAATAAAACCACCAGCGTCACGTTTCATTAAAGCTTGTATAATATTATAATAATTGTTTGCCTAAAAACGAACAATAACATATAAAATGCATTTTTTGCTAAACATAAAGTATATACACAGTATCATTTGTACAAATTTAATACCATGCAGACAAAATATATGGTTGTGATAGCTATGGGCCTCATTCAGAGATGTATCCAAACCTGATGGTCTGTGTACCTCTCTGATGGTGGGAAGACTGCGCATGTGCAGGTCTCCATCTGTGAGTTCGCTCTCAGTGTCTCCAAGTTGCAGCCTGATTAACAGACTGAGGGCGTTTATGGGTGGGGAGAGTGTGGCACAGGCCTGCATTCCCGGAAACGGGGGCTTGTCACCCCTGTTTTCTGGGAGTATGAAATCCCGAGTCTGCGTTGGAAGGTGCAGATTTCTTGGCCTCGGCTGCACAGGTAAGACAACCATTCTGAGCAGCCTTTGGCTTTCTCAGATGGCCGATACTGCAAATATTGTGACTGGTGATCCGATGATGCAAATTGTAAATATCGTTCAGCAAGAGCCAATACAATTCTTATGCTTGCCCGTGACTACACGTTGCCCAGACAGGCAGAAGAATTGTATTTTAAACACACTCAGAGCAGCTAGGCAGCATAATCTACCTGCTTCGTAGTTATTACACATGTTTCTGCAGTGAGTTGCCACACTGTAACTGGGTATGACAGGCTACTGAGTCTCCCCCCAGAGTCTCAAGGTGTGAGTTTTAGAACTGCAAAGATAATGGTGGGAGGATTTGTAAAATAATACAGATGAAATGGCTGAAATTGTTTTATTTAATATTTAATGCTAATCAATTTATGTATCTTATGTGTACCAATAATGCTTATAATGCATCTCCCCACATGTATTTGGGAAAACTACTAAGTACATCTTGCCACATTCTAACGGGAAATCAAAATAACGACAGTGCTGTTTTTGCAGCAAATGAGAAACCATAACATCATTAAGAGTCCAATTCTAGCTTCTCATTAGCAAGTAGCCATTTTTAAATGTCAAGACTAAACCATCAGCATTTAAGCTGTGAATCCCATTACAGTTCCATGGAACAAATCACAGGCCACATATTGGTTTTAATTTAGCCAGTGGTTTTTAAAAAAAAAGCATCTAGATCATGAAATATAATGTCACTAATGGGGCTTTCATCATCAGTTGGATGTAGGTTATGTTTTTGTGAGTGTGGTTCTGCAAAAACTATTTTTGGATGTGAGACAGGAAGTTGTTTCTGTTGTATTGGAGAGATTTTTTTTTATTTCATTGATTACTAATAGCAAATGTACAGAATAAATAAATTGATTAAAACATGGGTGCTAGTGAGATGTTATATATTATCTGTTATGTATAGCTCTTTGACATATTTCATATTTTTCATTGTCTATACAAACCATACCCAAATGTTTTTTGCCCATTCTTCTGTTGCAGTGTCAAAAATCATGAGCTCCAACTGGAGAGTTGGTATACACCTTAATATGAGGCAAATTGCACATAGTATGTACGTGAACCCCCATGTCTTGTTTTTGACTCTAATTCATCATCATGTTTATGTTTTGGTTTTGGCAAAACCACCCTCAAATGTTTTGGTTGGAATTCGATTTTGGATTCCATAAAATAAATAACAATTTATAAAAAAAAAATCGATAAAACAGCTAAAATTATGTAAATTGGACCTGTTTACATGTAATCCAAAACCTAATCTCAGTTTTTAAATCCGAGTTTCACACGCAGACCTGAGCCGGGACTCGGTTCTACTCGGAACCTCAAAGTAATTCAGAACTGGGGTTTGAATCGAGTCACAACCCGTAAGTTCTGGTGTGTTTGGTTTTCAGGAAAACTGAAACACTCATCTTTAGTTTGCTCTAGGCTATAAATATTCTACATTATTTCAGTATCAAGTTGTAATTGTGACACTATTTCCACACTGCCCTTATATACTTGCTAAAATATACTTATCAGCGCACATTTGTACCAGAACTATACTTGGTACAGGAGATCCATCTGAAGTCAGACAGATCTTTGCCTACAATCATCTCTGAGTAGCTCACATTTCTGCCTACATGCCCATGGCACAGGACACTGAGCTTCAGGGCTGTCCAGAGCTTTGATGGACACGGGTACTGGGGTGTGTGACCAAATTCAGGAAGCATGGCCATGCCCCCACCCCAAAGGTTTTATAATTTGTTTTAAATAAAGTGGTGGCTCAAGGAATGGGGGGGATCCATACAATCGCCCCCTCCTTTATTCTACCCACTACTGCTGTATAGCAGCGCAACCACAGCAGCACATCCAGCAGTGAGAGAAGAGGATATTGCTGCTAAGTGGCAACAGGCTCTCTGCTGTTACTAGCAACAGTCTCCTTTCTCTCACTGTGCGATGTGACTCTGTGGCTGCGCTGCAATACAATGGCCACTGGCAGCAGCTGACCCAGGCCCACAGTGGGCCCATCCAACCATGCACAATTAGTGCCATAGTACCACCCCCCTCAGCACTCCTGCTTAGCCTACATGAGAATACCACATTGTCACACAGTTACACCCAATTGGATGCAAGTGATGTTACTGTGATGCGTACAATCCCGAATCACCTGCAGTTGCTGAAAGTGGTGCATGCTCACCTGTGGTGTATGCAAGATCATTCTGTAAAAAGGACGTGTGCACCACTTAAGTTAGTGCATTAATGTTGCCATGTATATATATTAGGGGTGTGCACCGGCCACTTTTCGTGTTTTGTGTTTTGGTTTGGATCTGGATCTTTCTTCGTGTTTTGGATCTGGATTGGTTTTGCCAAAACCACCCTTCCGTGTTTTGGGTTCTGGGTTTTGTGTTTTGGATCTGTATTTTTTTTAAAAAAAGCATAAAAACAGCTAAAATCACAGAATTTGTAGGTTTTTCTGCTCCTATGCTATTATTAACCTCAATAACCTTAATTTCCACTCATTTCCAGTCTATTCTGAACACCTCACACCTCACAATAGTGTTTTTATGTCCAAAACGTTGCACCGAGGTAGCTGGATGACTATGCTAAGCGACACGAGTGGGCGGCACAAACACGTGACCCATCTAGGCGTGAAACTGCAGTGGCAGACAGGATGGCAGTTTGAAAAACTAGGCCCCAAACTGTACATAATGCAAAGAAAAAAAAGAGGTGCAAGATGGAATTGTCCTTGGGCCCTCCCACCCACCCTTATGTTGTATAAACAGGACATGCACACTTTAACAAACCAATCATTTCAGCGCCAGGGTCTGCCACACAACTGTGGCTGAAATGATTGGTTCGTTTGGGCCCCCACAAAACAAGCTGGCAATTAATGTGTCCCTGCACAAACTGGCTCTATGGAGGCAAGATGTCATCCTCATCCTCCTCATCCACCGATTCCTCACCCTCTTCAGTGTGTACATCCTCATCCTCACAAAGTATTAACTCGTCCCCACTTGAATCCACCACCACAGGTCCCTCTGTACCTTCTGGAGGCTGGTCTCCCTGGAAGAGCTGATAATTCATTTTGATGAACATCATCTTCTCCACATTCTGTGGAAGCAACCTCCTACGCCTTTCGCTGACAAGGTTCCCGGCTGCACTAAACACTCTTTCGGAGTACACACTGGAGGGGGGGCAACTCAGGTAAAATAGAGCCAGTTTGTACAGGGGCCTCCAAATTGCCTCTTTTTCCTGCCAGTACAGGTATGGACTGTCTGCCATGCCTACTTGGATGCTGTCACCGATGTAATCCTCCACCATTCTGTCAATGGTGACAGTATCATATGCAGTGACAGTAGACATGTCAGAAATTGTTGCCAGGTCCTTCAGTCCGGACCAGATGTCCAAACTTGGTCCTGCCTGCCCTGCATCACCGCCAGCGGGTTGCTTAGGATACCTAAGTTTTTTCCTGGCAGCCCCAGTTGCAGGAGAAAATGAAGAAGGAGCCGTTGACGTGTCACGTTCCGCTTCAGCTGACAGTGTGTTCACCAGCAGGTCTTTGCACCTCTGCAGGCTTGTGTCGGCCGGAAAGAGAGACACCACATAGGCTTTAAACCTAGGATCGAGCACGGTGGCCAAAACGTAGTGGTCTGATTTCAACAGATTGACCACCCTGGAATCCTGGCAAAGCGAATGAAGGGCTTCATCCACAAGTCCCACATGCCGAGCGGAATCGCTCCGTCTTAGCTCCTCCTTCACTTTCTCCAGCTGCTTCTGCAAAAGCCTGATGAGGGGAATGACCTGACTCAAGCTGGCAGTGTCTGAACTGACTTCACGTGTGGCAAGTTCGAAGGGCTGGAGAACCTTGCACAACACGGAAATCATTCTCCACTGCGCTTGAGTCAGGTGCATACCCCCTCCTTTGCCTATGTCATAGGTGGATGTATAGGCTTGTATGGCCTTTTGCTGCTCCTCCATCCTCTGAAGCATATAGAGGGTTGAGTTCCACCGCGTCACAACCTCTTGCTTCAGGTGATGGCGGGGCAGGTTCAAGAGTGTTTGCTGGCGCTCCAGTCTTCGGCACGCAGTCGCTGAATGGCGAAAGTGGCCAGAAATTTTTCGGGCCACCCAAAGCGTCTCCTGCACGCCCCTGTCGCTTTTCAGAAAATTCTGCACCACCAAGTTTATTGTGTGAGCAAAACATGGGACGTGCTGGAATTTGCCCAGATGTAATGCCCGCACAATATTGGTGGCGTTGTCAGATATCACAAATCCCCAGGAGAGTCTAAGTGGGGTAAGCCACTGGGCGATGATTTCCCTCAGTTTCTCTAAGAGGTTGTCGGCGGTGTGCCTCTTACTGAAACCGGTGATACACAGCGTAGCCTGCCTTGTAACGAGCTGGCATTTCTGAGATGCTGCTACTGGTGACGCTGCTGCTGTTGCTGCGTAAGGTGATACATCTACCCAGTGGGCTGTCACAGTCATATAGTCCTTAGTCTGCCCTGTTCCACTTGTCCACATGTCCGTGGTTAAGTGGACATTGTGTACAACGGCATTTTTCAGGACACTGAGGACACTTTTTCTGACGTTTCTGTACAGTCTCGGTATCGCCTGCCTAGTGAAGTGGAATCTAGACGGGATTTGGAACCGGGGACACACTACCTCCATCAATTGTCTAAATCCCACTGCACTAATGGCGGATACCGGACGCACGTCTAACACCAACATAGCAGTCAAGGCCTCAGTTATACGTTTTGCTTCAGGATGACTGCTGTCGTACTTCATCCTCCTCGCTAAGGACTGTTGGAGGGTCAATTGTTTAGTAAAAGTAGTGGTGTTCCTACTTCCTCTCTGGGATGATGAACGACTCCCAGCAGCAGCAACAGCAGCAGCGGCAGCAGTAGGCGTAGCAATGCAGGATCCTCCGGAGGAATCCCGGATAGGAGAGTCAGTCATGCCAGTGACATGGCCTGCAGGACTACTTCCGATCCTAACTAAGGAGGAAATTGACGAGGAGGGAGTTGACGGTGTGGTTTGCAGGCGCTTGGATACAACAGGACAACGGGATTTAGGTGTCCCTGGACTGCTTACGGTCTTAGCCAAAGTTTCTGAACTTGACAGTAACTTTTTATGAACGCGCTGCAGGTGCCGTATAAGGGAGGATGTTCCTAGGTGGTTGACGTCCCTACCCCTACTTATTTCACCTTTACATATGGTACATATGGCAAGACAGTTGTTGTCCGGATTTGGATAGAAATATTGCCAGACCAAAGAGGTGGAATGTTTGGTCTTCTGCCCAGGCATGACCGTGATGGGCTTTTTCATCCCACGGACAACAACTGTCTCCCCCGGAGCCTGATTTAAACAAACCACATCACCATCAGAATCCTCCTCGCCAACTTCCTCCTCAGCGCCAGCTACACCAGTATCCTCATCCTGTTGTACTTCAACAGTGACATCTTCAATTTGCATATCAGCAAGTGGACTGTGGGTGCTCCTTTCAGCACTTGCAGGGGGCGTGCAAATGGTGGAAAGAGCCACCTCTTCCCGTCCAGTGCTGGGAAGGTCAGGCATCGCAACCACCACCACACTTGGACTCTCCTTGGGGATTTGTGATATCTTCTTAGAAAGCACAGTTCTTCGCTGTGCTTTTGCCAGCTTAACTCTTTTGATTTTTTTAGTGGGAGGAGGGCTTCCATCGTCATGTGAAGCTGAACCACTAGTCATGAACATACTAGGGATCGACCTTAGCCGTTCCTTGCCACTCCGTGTCGTAAATGGCATATTGGCAAGTTTACGTTTCTCTTCAGCTGATTTAAATGTCTTTTTCAAGGTCATTTTCCTGAACTTTGCCATTTGGGATTGTATGTGCCCTCTACTATGACATTGGGCATCGGCCTTGGCAGACGACGTTGATGGCATGTTATCGTCTATGTCATGACTAGTGGCAGCAGCTTCAGCACTAGGAGGAAGTGGTTCTTGATCTTTCTCTATTTTATTTTTATCGGAGAAAGTTTGGTCCTCCATTTATGTTATATCGATTTGATATATACGTGCGGCTAAACACAGAAAATAATTATTTTTTGGGTTTGGACTGGAGTGTACTTTGTGGGTTACAGCACCCTTTAACGGTCAAGCCAGCCGGCCCTTTACTTATGACACAGGCGCACGCTTGGCACTACTTTGTTGATGCACGTGCGGCTACTGCGCACACAATTCACAAACACAGAAAATAATTTTTTTTTGGTTTGGACTGGAGTGTACTTTCGGGGGTTACAGCACCCTTTAACGGTCAAGCCAGCCGGCCCTTTACTTATGACACAGGCGCACGCTTGGCACTACTTTGTTGATGCACGTGCGGCTACTGCGCACACAATTCACAAACACAGAAAATAATTTTTTTTTTGGTTTGGACTGGAGTGTACTTTCGGGGGTTACAGCACCCTTAACGGTCAAGCCAGCCGGCCCTTTACTTATGACACAGGCGCACGCTTGGCACTACTTTGTTGATGCACGTGCGGCTACTGCGCACACAATTCACAAACACAGAAAATAATTTTTTTTTGGTTTGGACTGGAGTGTACTTTCGGGGGTTACAGCACCCTTTAACGGTCAAGCCAGCCGGCCCTTTACTTATGACACAGGCGCACGCTTGGCACTACTTTGTTGATGCACGTGCGGCTACTGCGAACACAATTCACAAACACAGAAAATAATTTTTTTTTTGGTTTGGACTGGAGTGTACTTTCGGGGGTTACAGCACCCTTAACGGTCAAGCCAGCCGGCCCTTTACTTATGACACAGGCGCACGCTTGGCACTACTTTGTTGATGCACGTGCGGCTACTGCGCACACAATTCACAAACACAGAAAATTATTTTTTTTTGGTTTGGACTGGAGTGTACTTTCGGGGGTTACAGCACCCTTTAACGGTCAAGCCAGCCGGCCCTTTACTTATGACACAGGCGCACGCTTGGCACTACTTTGTTGATGCACGTGCGGCTACTGCGCACACAATTCACAAACACAGAAAATAATTTTTTTTTTGGTTTGGACTGGAGTGTACTTTGGGGGTTACAGCACCCTTTAACGGTCAAGCCAGCCGGCCCTTTACTTATGACACAGGTGCACGCTTGGCACTACTTTGTTGATGCACGTGCGGCTACTGCGCACACAATTCACAAACACAGAAAATAATTTTTTTTTTGGTTTGGACTGGAGTGTACTTTCGGGGGTTACAGCACCCTTAACGGTCAAGCCAGCCGGCCCTTTACTTATGACACAGGTGCACGCTTGGCACTACTTTGTTGATGCACGTGCGGCTACTGCGCACACAATTCACAAACACAGAAAATAATTTTTTTTTGGTTTGGACTGGAGTGTACTTTCGGGGGTTACAGCACCCTTAACGGTCAAGCCAGCCGGCCCTTTACTTATGACACAGGCGCACGCTTGGCACTACTTTGTTGATGCACGTGCGGCTACTGCGCACACAATTCATAAACACAGAAAATAATTTTTTTTTTGGTTTGGACTGGAGTGTACTTTCGGGGGTTACAGCACCCTTAACGGTCAAGCCAGCCGGCCCTTTACTTATGACACAGGCGCACGCTTGGCACTACTTTGTTGATGCACGTGCGGCTACTGCGCACACAATTCACAAACACAGAAAATAATTTTTTTTTGGTTTGGACTGGAGTGTACTTTCGGGGGTTACAGCACCCTTTAACGGTCAAGCCAGCCGGCCCTTTACTTATGACACAGGCGCACGCTTGGCACTACTTTGTTGATGCACGTGCGGCTACTGCGCACACAATTCACAAACACAGAAAATAATTTTTTTTTTGGTTTGGACTGGAGTGTACTTTCGGGGGTTACAGCACCCTTAACGGTCAAGCCAGCCGGCCCTTTACTTATGACACAGGGCACGCTTGGCACTACTGTGTTGATGCACGTGCGGCTACTGCGCACACAATTCACAAACACAGAAAATAATTTTTTTTTGGTTTGGACTGGAGTGTACTTTCGGGGGTTACAGCACCCTTAACGGTCAAGCCAGCCGGCCCTTTACTTATGACACAGGCGCACGCTTGGCACTACTTTGTTGATGCACGTGCGGCTACTGCGCACACAATTCACAAACACAGAAAATAATTTTTTTTTTGGTTTGGACTGGAGTGTACTTTCGGGGGTTACAGCACCCTTAACGGTCAAGCCAGCCGGCCCTTTACTTATGACACAGGCGCACGCTTGGCACTACTTTGTTGATGCACGTGCGGCTACTGCGCACACAATTCACAAACACAGAAAATAATTTTTTTTTTGGTTTGGACTGGAGTGTACTTTCGGGGGTTACAGCACCCTTAACGGTCAAGCCAGCCGGCCCTTTACTTATGACACAGGCGCACGCTTGGCACTACTTTGTTGATGCACGTGCGGCTACTGCGCACACAATTCACAAACACAGAAAATAATTTTTTTTTGGTTTGGACTGGAGTGTACTTTCGGGGGTTACAGCACCCTTAACGGTCAAGCCAGCCGGCCCTTTACTTATGACACAGGCGCACGCTTGGCACTACTTTGTTGATGCACGTGCGGCTACTGCGCACACAATTCATAAACACAGAAAATAATTTTTTTTTTGGTTTGGACTGGAGTGTACTTTCGGGGGTTACAGCACCCTTAACGGTCAAGCCAGCCGGCCCTTTACTTATGACACAGGCGCACGCTTGGCACTACTTTGTTGATGCACGTGCGGCTACTGCGCACACAATTCACAAACACAGAAAATAATTTTTTTTTGGTTTGGACTGGAGTGTACTTTCGGGGGTTACAGCACCCTTTAACGGTCAAGCCAGCCGGCCCTTTACTTATGACACAGGCGCACGCTTGGCACTACTTTGTTGATGCACGTGCGGCTACTGCGCACACAATTCACAAACACAGAAAATAATTTTTTTTTTGGTTTGGACTGGAGTGTACTTTCGGGGGTTACAGCACCCTTAACGGTCAAGCCAGCCGGCCCTTTACTTATGACACAGGGCACGCTTGGCACTACTGTGTTGATGCACGTGCGGCTACTGCGCACACAATTCACAAACACAGAAAATAATTTTTTTTTGGTTTGGACTGGAGTGTACTTTCGGGGGTTACAGCACCCTTAACGGTCAAGCCAGCCGGCCCTTTACTTATGACACAGGCGCACGCTTGGCACTACTTTGTTGATGCACGTGCGGCTACTGCGCACACAATTCACAAACACAGAAAATAATTTTTTTTTTGGTTTGGACTGGAGTGTACTTTCGGGGGTTACAGCACCCTTAACGGTCAAGCCAGCCGGCCCTTTACTTATGACACAGGCGCACGCTTGGCACTACTTTGTTGATGCACGTGCGGCTACTGCGCACACAATTCACAAACACAGAAAATAATTTTTTTTTGGTTTGGACTGGAGTGTACTTTCGGGGGTTACAGCACCCTTTAACGGTCAAGCCAGCCGGCCCTTTACTTATGACACAGGCGCACGCTTGGCACTACTTTGTTGATGCACGTGCGGCTACTGCGCACACAATTCACAAACACAGAAAATATATTATATTTTTAGCACTTGGGGGGAGCACCCCTGATGGACAGAGCACCCCCTGGACAACACTACAGCACCTCTTTAGGACTGGGACACTGCACAGGACTTTGGAGTGGACACAGCCCCTATGGAGAACTGACTGCACAACACAGTCCAGCCAGCCCCTATGGACTTTGAAGTAGTGGACACAGCCCCTATTAACAACAGCAGCACAGCACAACACAGCCAGCCCCTATGGACTTTGAAGTAGTGGACAACAGCAGCACTACACTACACTACACTACACAGCCCTAACTCCCACCCTCCCTCTTCACTGTCCACAGCCGAGTGAGAAAATGGCGCCGACGTGGGTACCTTATATAGGATCCAAAACCCGCGAGACTCGGAAGGCGGGAAGATGACGTTTTGCCTCGATTTCAGAATCCGAGTCAGGCGGGAAAAGTCGAGCCTGACTCGGATCGGACTCGGATCGGGGGGGCTCGGGAGTGTTCGGATTTCAGAAATCCGAACCCGCTCACCCCTAATATATATATATATATATATATATATATATGAATCATAATCATTGTATCTATTGTAGCTATATAAAAAACAGCTGAGCCCTTATAGAAGCAACAAAGATTTGTCATTGCTATTTGCTTTCTCTTTGGTGAATTGTTTATATAAAAAATTCATATGGTTATCCTGTTTTATATATTGTAATCAGCATTCAGTCCTCTAGACACACACTTGGTATAGTAAGTTTGCCTTTGAAAGACAAGGGCGCTAATAATACATTTGCTTAGGCCCAACCATTGTGATTCAATCTGTAACAACATACTTTATTTAGCAGAGAGAACATATCTAGGTCCATACATCTACACAGCCAGCACAGATAAATGTGCCATCTGGAAAGTCTGTGCTCATTTCAGTGCATAATGTTTTTATTTTACTGGTTGTTTGTTATGTCAATGTGTTCGGTATTTGTTAGCCTTGTATATTTTTACAAGCAGAAATGTTATTCTCTGTTTGGCAGTACTAAAATGTACTTAGCTACTCTGCCTCTGCACATGTACATTTCAATTTTTACTTCAAAATAACATGATTATACTAAATAAATGCATTATATACTTTATATACTTTATAAGAAATACTCAAAAAGCAGGAAATGTCTTCTATGTTAGACATATAAAGGTTTTAAATCTACAGTCAGTATTTTTAACAATAGGACTTGTAAGTGGCAGCCAGAACTTAAGAAAAAGAGTTATATGTGTAAAAATATTTTCTATTAGTTGTCATCTACTGGATACCTGAGTATTCCCAGGTTCAACTTGTGGGCAATCAGACTGTTCCCAGCAGTGCAAATTAAATCAATAAATACCTGTACTGATCTTATGGGACATCTAGACCTGTCCACTTATATGTGGGTAAGTGTGGTCAGGACTGAATATGGGTAGGGTAACGTCATGATGTGGGTAGACACACTCTGTGTTAGGGGGTAGTAGGAGGAGCAACCCTGCTTTAGCAGCACTTAATAATAATGCAAAACACTATCAAACTGATACAGGAACATGTGAATTCAAATACACTTTTTAGATTTTTTTGTCGTTATTAATTCTTAGGGGGTGTTACTTAACCTATGGTACGATGTCAATTGTTTACCTTCAGCAATCTGGCAGAGAGGAGTCTGGTCCACCTTGAATCTCTGGCTTCAGCTTTAGAGGGTGAAGTTATAAAATGTATGAGCACCTAGCAGACAGTGTTAGGTGATTGCTAGTGTTAACTCGTCTTAATGCGGATCACACTTTTGTCTGCTCTTCAGTATAATAACCTCGGCTCAGTGTTTTGACTATTCAATCTGCCTGCTCGCAGTACCTGCTATGAATCCTGTGTACTAGTTCTCAGTTATTATCAGACTTCCCTCCAGCTCAATTTCTTGTGGCCTATGCCAGGTCCTGCCTCTGCCCTTGCCTGCTATTTACATGCCCAATCATGAACAAAAACTGGGTCTACTTTTGACTACAGTTGAATGTGATGCCCCTTGTTTGTTTATGTACCAGACCCTGGAACAAATTAGATATTGATTTCTGCCTTAGCCCCTGTCTGTTATTATATTGGTGAGCCAGTGTACTGAAGTTAGGACTGTTCAAACCCTGCCATACAAACATCAACACCAATGTGGTGTGCTTCATAAATAAAGTATCATCCTCACATTCAGTACCATTTGTGGATTATTCTTTTTGCAATATTTGCACCTGCTCCTGCCTTTGGAATATTCCCATAAACACCATTGGGGGAAATAATTCCCAGTTCATGTAACAAAATCACCTAGTCATAACAGCTATACAATATGGTAGCCCCATATTGTATAGCTGAAACTGCTTCAATCTAAGCAATACAGACAGTAGAGTCACAAATGGCTGTCAACTTTTTAATAGACTCTAACCGCCAGATAGAATTAGGGATAGAAAGTTCACAGGCAGGGATTGGAAAGTTCACAGGCAGGGATTGAAGTCATTCAACTGGTCCTGTTAAAAGCCAAAAGATAAAGGAGGGGTATCCCATAGCCCATATTGAATATCAATATAAAAATGTTGCAGGTCAGTTTCTCAGGGAAAAAATGACAAAATAAAAAAACACAATAATTTGCAATTGATTGCTGGGCTAAATTGCCCAATGGTGAAGCCAATCACCCACCTTCCAACTTATTGGTTTTGCATGAATACCAAGAAATGTTGTTTTGCCCGTAAGGTGGATGGCTGTGGCCAATTCAGAATGGCCTGCACTTTTTCTGGGTCCATAGCCAGAATGGTGCCAGAAATAATATATCCCAGGAATGGAATGGATGTGATTTCAAAAATGCATTTCTCCATCTTGCAAAACAATTGATTTTGATGGAGTCTTTGAAGCACTTCCTTCACATAGCAATGATGGCTTTAATGACTGGAGAAAAAATTAATTATCGTCCAGATATACTACAAGAGTTTTGTACGAGAGGTCACAGAAAATTTTGTTTGAATACTTCTGAAATACTGCTTGTGCATTACTTAGTCCAAATGGCATCACAAGTTACTCTTAATGACTGTCTCTGGTATTGAATACTGTCTTCCATTCTTCACCTTGCAATATATGTATCAAATTGTATGCTCCATGGAGATCCAATTTAGTTAAAATAGTGGTTCCTTTGACTGTCAAATAACTCTTATGAGAGCTAACAGGTATCTGTTTTTAACTGTTATCTTATTGAGACCACAATAATCAATGCATGGCCGCAGCCCTCCATCTTTTTGTTTTACAAAAAAGAAACCTACATCAGCTGGAGATGAGGAAATACATATGAACCCACCTTCCAAATTCTCTTTGATGTAATCAGACATGGCTTGGTTCTCAGGAACAGATAACAGGTTAACCTGTCCATGAGGAGGAATCTTTCCAGGAATGAGATCAATATGACAGTCCAATTGCCTGTGATGTGGTAAAGTCTGTGAAGCTTGTTTACTGAAGACATCAATGAATTGTCTGTAGTAAACATGTAATCCAGAAGCTTTATATTCAGAGGTAGAACAATGTGTTAAAACAGTCTGAAGACAGGACTTGGTATAATTGGGGCCCCATGATAGAATATGTGGGGATGACTAGTCAATGTGTGGGTTATGGTACTGTAACCAGGGAACTCCAAGAACAATCGGACTGGTGGATTGAGGAATCTTTAAAAATGACATATTCTCTGAATGTAATATTCCAATAAGTATTGTAACAGGAACAATACGGTATTTGATATGACCTTCGGGGATACGGCTGCCATCCACAGCCATGAGAGAAATATGAACAGGTATTTCATGTAGAGGTATGGAAAGTTCTTCAACAAGCTTAGCAAACATAAAATTTTCTGCAGCTCCAGAATCCACTAAAGCTGTGATGAAGTGAGCGCCTTGTGGATATTTTACTTGTACAGATATAGCACAGTTTTTATTTTTTGAGACCGAAGAGACACTCCTAGATTAACCTCTCCATCATCATATAGGAGTGATCATTTATTCAAAGAATGACCAAAGGCTGCACAATATATGCATAACTTTTCCTTAATTAGCTTTCACGTTCTTTAGGGGAAAGGTGAACCTTGCCAAGATGCCTGGGCTCGTCTGCAGAAGGAGACAAGGACTGTACTTGAGAAATGGACTGAACTTTAGAGTGCTCTGCTTTATTCTTCTATTGTGTCTTTCTCTGAACCAAATATCCACACGATTGCACATAGTAATTAAATCATCCAGGTTGGTGTGTAAATCTCTGGATGCAAGCTCATCCTTAACTCGATCGAATAGTCCTTGACAGAAAACTGTTACCAAAGCCTCATTATTCCATGAAAGCTCATAGGATAGTGTCATGATACAAATTACATGTTGCCCCACTGATTGATGACCCTGTTTCAGGAGCAAAATGTCAGATGCTGCTGAAGATCTGCCTGGCTCATTGAATATTTTGCAGAAGGTGGATAGGAATCCTTGTGTGTCTGATAAGATGGGATCAGACCTCTCCCACAATGGCAAAGCCCATGATAATAAACAAGAAATAGAGAAAATAACAGCGCTCAGCTATAATGAGTACATTTAATCATTTAATAAGGCATACAAGATACCAATATGCATATAGTTAAAAATGTTCAAAAGGACATAAAATCAGTCCAATCCACCAGTCACATAGATCTCATTAGATGTTAGGAGGCTTAGATGATAGTCCAATAGTATTGATCCAGTGGTACTGAGCATGTGCAATTTTAAAGGTCAGTCCAGACTTATAATTACCAAATCCAGTGTCCGCTTAGATTTAGGGGTCCTAATTAGCAGTGCTTGCGGGCTTCCGCAAGAAATGGTCCCCGGGCAGAGGTTTCGGCAGTCCGTTCTATATAGCTAGATGGCACGTTGCTTTGACCAAGTATCAGCACTCCTGTGGTGGATGGGTATTGTGAAAAAGCAGCCAAAGCCCATGATAATGCTTGCCCAGTCAGGAGAGAAATTAAATAGGCAGTCTTAGTTCTTTCAGTGGAAAATGTGCAGCTTGTAATTCAAAATGGATACTGCATTGGTTAAGAAACCCTCAACAATTTTTGGGGTTACCATTATGTACTTGTCTGGAGTAGGTAACTTGAGATTAGATGTAGGAGAAGAATTAACAGCCCTGATATTTTTGGTCAAAGAAGCCTGAAAAGTTTTTATCTTAGATGATAACTCATGTAGATACTGCATGATCTGTTGTTGAACTGTTTCCTGTTGGGTCACACGATCAATCAAATCAGATGTCAGGGGCGTAACTAGACCTAGGGGGGCCCCACAGCAAAATTTTCATGGGCCCCCATAGGACCCCCTCTCCCCCCTCTGCCACCCACTCTCCTCCCTCTGAAATTTACCTCTCCTCCATGGTCATCTTCCTTCAGCATGTACTGCACAGGGCGGGCACATCTCCTCTCCTGGTCAGGGCCGACTGATGCTGGAAGGATGCATGGCCATGCTGAGCCTGCTGGAACATCCCTGGATCATGACACCGCCTCCTCCCAGTGTCAGTCAGAGAAGAGAAACTGAGGTGACCGGGAGGGAAGATGTCCCTACGCTGTGCAGCACACTGATGAAGGAGGATGTGGGCTGGCCTGGCAGCCAGTGCCAGATAAAGGTTCACATGGGCCTGGAGCAGGGGTGTGTTAAGTGTCACAGGAGTGTGACTAATTATGTGTGTGTGGGGGGGGTCACAACCAGTGTTGTGGGGAGTCATCTGTACATTCGGTGTGGCTGGCGCCTACCTTCAACCCTCTCAATGACCCTCCCATCTCTTAAATCAAATTGTCCTACCTCTCAATGGACCCATTGTTATTCACTCCTACTCCCGCTGGTTGTATTACACAGAAGCTTCTCAGTCTGAGACCGTTTATGTTTTTCCAACACTGTCTACCTACACAGGTAAATAGAATATATATTATGATTGTAATAATAATGTTAGTATAAAAGCTACCTATCTAAAAATACTATCCTCAAAACATCTCATAGAGAAGGTAAATTGGGTTAAGTAATAATAACTGAAAATGATCTATTCTGACTACAGCCCCAATATACCTTCTCAGGGTTCATATATCTGGGCAGACAGCCTTTATTCTTATATTACTATTGCAGTCATAATATACATTTTATTTAGATTATTCTTTCAATCTTACATTATTTTCTTTGTGTTGTCCTCCAAAATTTGATATGTCTGATTGTACCCCTCTAAGTCTGTGTGTCCTGTATTGTTCTCCTCTGCCCCCCATAACTCTGTTTTGCACTAAGGTTCCCACCTTATCTGTATGTCCTGTATTGTGACACCCCCTCATCTGTATGTTCTGTCTTGTGCTCCCAACTTCATCTGTATGTTCTGTATTTTGCTACCTCCTCATTTGTATGCACTGTTGTGTCCCTCTTCTCTGTGTCCATTATTATGTCCCCTCCCTGTGTCCATTATTATGTTCCACCCTGTGTACATTATGTTGTGCCCTCCCATGTCCATTATTATGTTCCCCCTCTGTGTCCATTATTATGTTCCCCCTCTGTGTCCATTATTATGTTCCCCCTGTGTGTCCATTATTATGTCCCCCCTCTGTGTTCTATTATTATGTTCCCCCTGTTTCCATTATTATGGGCCCCATCCTCTGTGTCCATTATTATGTCCCTTCCCCCTGTTTCCATTATTATGTCCCCCTCTGTGTCCATTATAATGTTCCCCCCTCTGTGTCCATTATTATGTCCCCCTGTGTCTATTATGTGCCCCCCTCCTCTGTGCCATTATTATGTGCCCCCCTCCTCTGTGTCCATTATTATGTGCCCCCTCTGTGTCCATTATTATATCCCCCCTCTGTTTCCATCATTATGTGCCCCTCTCTGTGTCCATTATTATGTCCCCCTTGTGTCCATTATTAGGTGCCCCCTCCTCTGTGTCCATTATTATCTTCCCCCTGTGTCCAATATTATGTGCCCCTCTCTTCTGTGTCAATTATTATGTGCCCCTCTCTTCTGTGTCCATTATTATGTGTCCCTCTCTTCTGTGTCCATTATTATGTGCCCCTCTCTTCTGTGTCCATTATTATGTGCCCCCTCCTCTGTGTCCATTATTATGTGCCCCTCTCTTCTGTGTCCATTATTATGTGCCCCCTCCTCTGTGTCCATTATTATGTGCCCCTCTCTTCTGTGTCCATTATTATGTGCCCCTCTCTTCTGTGTCCATTATTATGTGCCCCCTCCTCTGTGTCCATTATTAAGTGCCCCCTCTGTGTCCATTATTATGTGCCCTCCTCTGTGTCCATTATTATGTGCCCTCCTCTGTGTCCATTATTATGTGTCCTCCTCCTCTTTGTCTATTATTATGCCTCCCCCCTATGTGTCCATTAAAATTTGGGGCTGTTTTGTATTGTCACAATTACAAATTTTTTCTGTCTTTTATGATATGTGAAAGTAGCATGATGATTTTTTCAACACATATATTTTGCAGCATCCTCAGCTAATAAATGCATTCTTGTCCCAAAAGATAATTTGGTTTGCTTATTAACAATATATTGAAATTGTATGTTAAGAAGGGAAAATTATTTGCACCATTGATTGAGTTTTCTCTTTAAGAGGTTTCAACAGGTGACCAGGATGGTATGCAGTAGGGATGCCAACTGTCTAAATCCCGGCAAGGGTCTAATGACAGGCATCAAAACCCAGACGCCTGTCATTTTACCTATAACGGGAGCCTGGCGCCTGGCTTCCCGATCTAAGGGGAGCTGGGCGTGGACAGCCGTGGGGGGGATAGGGTTAGGTTAGGGGCTCCCGGGGCAGACTTAGGGTTAGGCAGCACCCCGGGAGGGTTAGGGTTAGGCTAGGGGAAGGGGGGGTTAGGGTTAGGCACCCACGGGAGACTTAGGTTTAGGCAAGGTGGAAGGGGGGGTTAGGCTTAGGCATGGGGGGGAGGGTTAGGCACCCCTAAGGGAGGGTTAGGAGAGGGGGGTTAGGTTAGATTATACTTACCTTTAGCGCAGTCGGGATCTTCACCTCTGCCGAGCTACCGCTGTCGGGATTTGAACCGCCGGTCGCATCATATCGATCCCACTAGGACACATACTGTGGGTCTCTAACATGTCCTGTAAGTAGAAATAAAGGGAAAAACATTACATTTGTCACATGAATGCTCTTTGTAATTGAGACAAAAGCTATGTGTTGTGATATACACATGACAAAAGCTATGTGTTGTGATATACTGTACACATGACATGATAATTATGTCAATTACATATTGAAAGGACACATTTATTTAATGTCCTGATAGGAGACAGTACATAATTGTATTAATCAATGCATAATGTCTAGCTGCATTTGTTGACAGAAGAAAATACATTTTTTCTCTAACAATGATGTACAACAACAAGTATCTTTTTTAATACACCTGAAAATAGTTGTAGCAAGAAAATATGAGAATGCAATTGTTAAACCTATTGCTGTTTGTGGACAACCAGCAAGATACAAGGGTGCACAAATGGGTATAAAAAAAGGAAAAATATTAACTTCATACTTGACAAAATCCTGGCTGTCCACTCCAGCAGTGCGCATGTGCGCAAGAGGCCAATTCGGAGTGGACAGCCAGGATTTTGTCAGTTATCCAATGAGAATCAATGCAACCTTGTAACTATTTATCAACATCTTGTTGTTCTTGCCTATGCCTTATAAGCTTCCTTTCGTGATTATATCTATAAAACTTGTTACATGCATTGGGCAGAATTGTGTAAACACACCCTTTCTGTACATAGGTTATATGGGAATGTCACTTCACACTCCTGTTCCTCCTGTTTGGCTATAAGAGTTTAACCGTAACTGTGTAATACATTAAGATCTGCATTCGCACGTTTGCATGCTTTTGTTTCTAGGCATGCAATGAGAACACATGCAAGATACGCTATGCAAACTAGCTGCATTAGCCTCTATTCAAAATGTTGAAATGTCATATGTCGAACTGATGAACATGTCAACATCCATACCATGTTGATATTACACTGTTGACATGGATGTTGAATTAATATGCCACACCCATCAAAAACTCCCGATAACATTACTCTTGAAAGCCCCTTAGAAATGGCATCTGTATGATTAACAAGTTTCCTGACATCTAACCACTATATTTTTCCAAGTTACCAGCAACTCTTTTTAATTGTATACATATGTTGATGGGTAACATGTAAAATCTTAAAATGAAGAGCATTGTATGTACTGCACAGCCTACATTTTTGTTTCTATAGTCAATTTACTCAAATTAATGTGACACCCTTGATGGCTTAATTCAAGGGTAAAGGAGTTTTTCTTTTGCTCTTTCACAGGAGGATTTTTTTTTTCATTTCATTTGAACACATAAAATATAGTTAGCTCATAAACCATAAATAACATTAGCCTTCACAAATCTATGAAAGTATGGCAGCTTGTCTTTGCTGAGGGCAATTTAAAACCTCTGGTGTAATCTTTGATCAAATTAAATAAAGATTCGCTGCTGTAAAGGTTTAAAAGTTACTGGTGTGCCAGCATTTAAACTTCAGTGAGTTAGCTTTTCAGACAGACAAGGTCGGCTGAATCTGATTGATCCAGCATCTTGCTAATGCCATAGTAAGACAAACACCTTCATAATCTGCCAGATTGCCTCAATTTCTGCTAATCATTTCCACTCTAAGAAATCCACTAGATGGCGTTCCTTGTCTGTTTCATTTAGGTCCCAATTTGCATGAAAAGTACAACATGCTGTCTTACTTTTTCATAGAGCAATATTTTTTTCATTTATGTTCTTGATTTGCCTATCTATGGTCATTTAAAGCACATAAATATAAAATAAAAACCTTTTAGTGAAAACAGTTTACAATGTTCTCAAACATAGCTATAGTAATAGATGTGAATAATTAAATATTTGAAAGATTAGTCACATAGAGCATATTGTAAATTGTGCAGTTAAATCAACGGAGTGACAAAATCACAGTGGGAAAGGATCAGGACATTTTTAGGCATTATGAGCTGTTTTTATGAATCTCCCAAAAATACATTATCAATTACCTATACTGGCCTGAAACTTCATCTTCATTTTCTCTGGTGTTCCTCAGGGAAGTTTTCAAAAGTCTATTATGTATCTTGACTAATGGAAACACTTGTATATCTATCAAAGTTTGCTTTTGTGTTTTATTTTTCTCTTCTCTTAAGCTGGGTACACACACAACAGATATATCTGCAGATGATGGTTGTTCATACACACTGACCAACCATTATCTGTATTCTGTCCGTGGGTCCTGCTGGCCGGGGGAGTGTCACGCACCCCTCCATGCGGCCTCTGCTGCAAGTGTATGGGCGGTCGGCAGACCGCCTGTACACACAGCACGATGCCCCAATATATCTGCAGAGCCGAAATGATATGTCTGTGAACAATGTCATTCACAGACATATCGCTGGTACACACTGGCCGACGGGCACCCTATATACTGTATTGGCCGATCAGTTGATTGGCCAATATACAGTCAGGTCCATAAATATTGGGACATTGACAGAATTTTCAAATTTTGGCCACTATTCACCACCACAATGGCTTTGAAATGAAACAAACAAGATGTGCTTTAACTGCAGACTTTCAGATTTAATTTGAGGGAGGGTAATTACATCCAAATCAGGTGAACGCTGTAGGAATTACAACGGTTTCTATATGTGCCCCCCACTTTTTAAGGGGCCAAAAGTAATGGGACAAGCTAAACAATCCTAAATCTAACTTTCACTTTTTAATACTTTGTTGCAAATCTTTTGCAGGCAATTACAGCCTGAAGTCTGGAACACATAGACATCACCAGACGCTGGGTTTCATCCCTGGTGATGCTCTGCCAGGCCTCTACTGCAAATGTCTTCAGTTCCTGCTTGTTCTTGGGGCATTTTCCCTTCAGTTTTGTCTTCATCAAGTGAAATGCATGCTTAATCGGATTCAGGTCAGGGGATTGACTTGGCTATTGCATAACATTCCACTTTTTAGCCTTAAAAAACTCTTTGGTTGCTTTTGCAGTATGCTTCGGGTCATTGTCCATCTACACTGTGAAGCGCCGTTCAATGAGTTCTGAAGCATTTGACTGAATATGAGCATGTAATATTGCCCGAAACACTTCAGAATTCATTCTGCTGCTTTTGTCAGCAGTCACATCATCAATAAATACAAGGGAACCAGTTCCATTGGCAGCCATACATGCCCACGCCATGACACTACCACCACCATGCTTCACTGATGAGGTGGTATGTTTTGGATCATGAGCAGTTCCTTTCCTTCTCTTCTCTTCCCATCACTCTGGTACAAGTTGATCTTTGTCTCCTCTGTCCATAGGATGTTGTTCCAGAACTGTAATGGCTTTTTTAGATGTTGTTTGGCAAACTCTAATCTGGTCTTCCTGTTTTTCTGGCTCACCAATGGTTTTCATCTTGTGGTGAACCCTCTATATTCACTCTTGTGAAGTCTTCTCTTGACTTTGACACATATACATCTACCTCCAGGAGAGTGTTCTTGATTTGGCCAACTGGTGTGAAGGGGTTTTTCTTCACCAGGGAAATAATTATTTTGTCATCCACCACAGTTGTTTTCCGTGGTCTTCCGGGTCTTTTGGTGTTGCTGAGCTCTCCGGTGTGTTCTTTCTTTTTAAGAATGTTCCAAACAGTTGATTTGGCCACACCTAATGTTTTTGCTATCTCTCTGATGGGTTTGTTTTGATTTTTCAGCCTAATGATGGCTTGCTTCACTGATAGTGGCAGCTCTTTGGATCTCATATTGAGAGTCGACAACAACTGATTCCAAATGCAAATGTCACACCTAGAATCAACTCCAGACCTTTTACCTGCTTAATTGATAATGAAATAACGAGGGAATAGCCCACACCTGTCCATGAAATAGCTTTTGAGTTGATAGTCCCATTACTTTTGGCCCCTTAAAAAGTGGGAGACACATATTGAAACTGTTGTAATTCCTACACCGTTCACCCGATTTGGATGTAATTACCCTCGAATTAAATCTGAAAGTCTGCAGTTAAAGCACATCTTGTTTGTTTCATTTCAAAACCAGTGTGGTGGTGAATAGAGGCCAAAATCTGAAAATTCTGTCAATGTCCCAATATTTATGGACCTGACTGTTTCTGCTATTGTGTATCCAGCGTTAATCTTCTACATATCTTGCAATTGCAATGAGTTTCATCTTTACCTTAATTTGTTGTAGAGGACAGCCTGAGGCTCTCATGTGGTTGAGGAACTACAAGATTCAGCATGACCTACAGTATGTCATGCTGGTATTGAAAGTTCCACATTATAGCCAGTTAAGCTCTGGCTGCCTCTAGCTGCCTAATACTGTCCTAGAGGAACAGTGAAGAACATCAGCATCAGATTAAACCACCTTGGGGTAAATACCCCAGGTATTTAAATATGATTTCTATTTTTAGGGCTCAGTATATGAGTATTGAGTACAGCATATATTTGTTAGAAATTGGCTGGCAGGACAAACAAGACATGATTTATTTCAGAAGTACAATACTGTCCCGATTTAAAAAAAAAAACTTGTTTACATGCAGGTGATCTTGCAGCTTAGAAATGTGGAAAAGACATATGGCCATGTTATATATGAAGCTCATTCTTGGTATATTATGCACAAAGGGCCTGATTCACAACTGATCGCAACTGCGAATGCAATAGCGATTACGCACGCAGTCCCACTGTGATAGTATGCTAATCCATTGCAATCACTATGCCACCGCAGGACAACATAAGGACGCCCACTTTACTTTACACACATCTGTAATGTTTAGCAAGACTGCAAAACCATCGATACAATCGAGTACCATCGCAGCCTCACGCATACCTGCACAAGGTCTAGCCTTACTCAGAAATTGCTAACTTCATTGCACGCTATGAGGCTGTGTAGGGCATCGCAGTGGCTAATTTATGCACGCCGCTTGTATAGCGTTCCAATGCACTGGCACGCCTGCATTTCGCTGACCACCCCCAGTTACCACCCACAAACGGCGCTTTTTGTCAATCACTCTGCTATGGGTCTGCATGGTCACTGTGATCGCAGTCCCGATTGCAGTGGCTGGCTCACGCACTGATATGCATATGCATGCGCAATACACAACAATTGGCAGATTGCGTGCATAATCGCAGTTGCGATCGGTAATGAATCAGGTTCAAACTTCATACATTTCTGCATTTGACATATCATAGCTGTTATTATTAGCATGTGTTCTTTAAACAGAAATATTTTAAGAAAATAGTTAATAAATGAATGCGATCACAATAGCGATTACGCGTGCAGTCTCACTGCGAAGATATGATAATGATTGCAATCACAATGGCGTTGCAGCCTAACATATGGACGCCCCCTTTATCTTACACACCTTCGGAATACTTAGCAAAACTGCTAAACCATCGGTAACATTGAGTACAATCGCAGCCTCATGCACACTTGCACAAGGTCTGACATCAGAAATTGCTAACCTCATCGCACGAGGTGAGAGCCCAAGCTGTGTATGGTATCGCAATGGCTAATTTACGAATGCCCCTGTAGCGGCGTTCAAATGCACTGGTACACCTTTGTTTTGCCGACCACCTCATGTCACCACCCCCAAACGGTACTTCCTGTCAATCACTCTGCGATGGGTCTGCTTAGTCACTGCGATTACAGTCCTGACAGCAGTGGAGTCTCCGCATATGCGCAGTGTGATGCATACTCATGCACAGAATGCAATAAATGGCTGATTGCATGCGTAATCGCAGTTGCGAACGGTAGTGAATCAGGACTTGTGTTATTAGATGAATGCATTTGGTCTTCTCAGAGATGCTGTAAAATCTCTGCCTATACAACTGATTCCTCACAAGTAGCGCTGAATGCATTGCTTAAAAATGGAAAAAATATTGCATGGCATTTTTTATATATTTTAATTGTACACATTTTTGAATAAATAGAACCTCTCATTTTCAACTATTGCGACTGTTTTAATTTTATTTTTGTGACACGTCTCAAAGAAGGCTGGCAGAATTGCAGCATTTTTTTAAGACAAACTCAAAAATAGTGACAGTAAATACCAAGCATACTGTATAAGAGATCTAGGAGTTTTTTTAAGTGGATTTCTATAAATGGAAAGACGTGAAGCAACATTCCTATAAATAATGCATAGGAAAATGAGGCAATTGCCTGGATTTTCAAATACAGAGAACGGGTTTGTTTATGCAGTGGCATATTTTGACATTGAGTATTCTGACATAATGGGTTTATAATTGTACTGTCATCCCATCAATTACAGGATGAGCAATTATTTGCTCAAGAACATTTGTAGACTTTGCTGAATTAGGGCCGATCAGTAGCCTGCCTATCGATGGCATGATAATCATAAAATGTATCTAAGTACATGCAAACATTAGATTACATTTTGTGGGATGGGAAATTATGATGTGCTTGAGAGAGAGGGTATAACCTCCATAGTGCTGTAGTCTTAGCTACTATTAACACCTGTGGGGAGTTTGTACAGTACTGTATGTTTGGTTATCGGTGTCATAGTGATATACGGTGCATATCTTAAGCAGTTGTTTAGTACTTGTGTCTCTAAATCAAGTACATTAGCTTAGTGAAATGATGCTCAGTGGCTCTGGATTATTATATGCAGGGTGTGGTAGATTTGTGGTATTATGGGTAGGGTTAAATGATCTGCATTGTTGCTACTAATGAGGGCACCATTGACTGAGTCAGTCCCCTCAAGCACTTATAGTGATACGTCACCTAGCAATCAGTGCTACAGAAGTGCCTTATACACTGACTTCACAAAATATCCCCTCTTACCACTCAGGCAACTCGGCCATGCCAAGCATCTTTCTCACGTAAAATGTGTCTTATTCGTATAAAGAAAACAACTGGGAGTGACATGACTACATTGCTAGATTATTCTGATCAATTGGTTGTGCAGCATTTGTACACCTGTGTGTGACAGAGTACATCTGTGTAAAAAGGGCTCTGATATGAGTGGACACGGCTTTCTGAGTTTAATCTGTGACTTTGTTGGGGGTGTTAAAAATAAATCAAAATGGTTTTTTTTTGCCTTATTTACTGTTTCTGCACAAAATAAATTGTCTTTAGTTAATTCTTGCAGTGACTAAAAAGATAGTGAGAGATTAATCACAAAAGTTCTGGAGAAGAAATATATTTCTGGGGAACTATGGCTAACAGAAACTGCAGTAAAAGTATAATCCACTAGTCATTTATACATTTGTATACCAGAACAGCAGGAAATGTACTTCAGTGTTTCTGTGATGTATGCTTGTTGGATATATTGATTTCTAGATAATGATTACAGTAGTCTGTTTTATTTTTCTTCTGTACACATGCAAGATCCAGGAGTTTTGTATCTCTCTGATAAAAGACAAGCCATCCTGTGGTGCGTTTGTATATTGCTAATTTTTAAATTGTGATATAAAAGGGAACTGTGCACTGTAGTGTTTTTTGTGGATGCGCAAAAGTGTTGGTTATAATGGGACCTGACAGATCGCCAGGGGAGGCAGTCAGGATAACCATTTGAGATAAGATTATTGTGGAATATTTAGCTTGACAGAGCATAGGTTTATTGTGAATATTGTTGCTGACAGAGCGTCAGTTGGGTTTTACTGTTTTGTATTGAAAAGCAATAGCTACATGGTGTGTAGGCAAGGGTGCTGCCAAGTCAAAGTACCTTTAAGGATCAGCTCTTTCTTGTATGATCGATAGGTATGGAGATGATAGTGTGATATATCTTTATGAATGGAATGGCATTACCAGGGATGCTGCAGAACTATTTCCTTAAACAGGGTCCTTTGATCCACTAGTCATTGAGTGACTTGAGAATCAGATCTAGAAGTAATGAAGCCAAAGGATAAGACAAAGTATTTACAGATTTTAGAATTGTGGATATGTGCATTAGATAAATGGCAGCCAGAATCAACCCCAAACATTGAATCACCCAGGGTAAATCCACCACCCTATAATATAAATGTATCCAATCCTTACCCTACTGCACCTCTTACACCTCACTATACCCTGTCTTAACAAAAAAGAGTTTCAGGGCTGAGGGATCGTGAACCAGTTCTGGAAGATCAAGAGGTACTTGATTATATAGAGGAGGATGGACGCCTCTATGCAGATGCTACAAAATACCCAGACTGTTGCCTCAATACCTGATCCAAGTAGGCCCTGAAGCAATGCAAACACACAGGCTAATAGACCTTCCCCACACACAAATTCACCATACTGATGCATCCAGGCCAGACATTACTCTCGCCCAGACCTCTGATCAGATTGCCTGGGTGCCTGTAATTAGTAAACATAAATGCAAAATAAATAATCAGGTATTTTTAACAGATGCCTTTTATCCAGGCAAGCTCTTAGCAGTAGTGGTGGGAAATTATAGCGAGCTCAACTCAGCCTTGACCCCATTGCCTCCCATTTACTTTCTGAGGGGATCCTGCACAAGGTATACCTGAGACCTCACTACTGTAGTTGTGTCCACAACCTGGTGTACTACATTCATTACTAACTGACTTTCCTGACCTACAGTAAGGCAAGATTTACATGACTGTTGTAAATTAATGAAAGAACATGTGCCTGAACCCATTTGGAAGGCTTGGAGATCCTTCTTGGGGCACATTTATTTGATTCTGATAATAGAGATACCACATTTCAAAACTTCAAAACTTATCAATTTACAGGTATCCCCAGATAACACTTCAGCAAAATTTCACTAACAGTCAAAATATTTGTACTGCTTTAACCACAGTTTTCCCTATTGAATCTAGCTGGCAGAAACTTTCATTGATTTCATACCTCAGGAATTTGTTTGTGACTATTATCAGCAAGCAGAAGCTGTGATGATGCGATACATAGGAGTTAATTATAGAGACTCAAACATCACTCATTAATCACTAGTATGTATTATATTACATATGATTATAACATAAAGGAAAGGAAAAGGGTAACACAGACAACTACATTGCAATGGTAGTGTCAGGATACGGCCTGGGATCGGCTGCTACTCACCGCCGCGCCGGTGTCCTTGAGCTCTCAGGAGTTCAGTCGCTAGGTGTGGTGGAGAGTGGTATCTTCCCATGTATTTGCAAATTCATGCAACTAATATCTCTGAATTTCTATTACCATATAGTCTTCATATATTGTTGCAAGTATAATTCAGTGTGCTGAGGAACAATAGGGGGTTAAACCCCCCTCTTTTTCTACTTGGTATGACCCCTCCCTTTCATGCACCTGAAAAGTACTGCCAGATTGATTGAGCAGCTGACATTTTTTGTTTGTAGTTCTGTGGTCAGTCAGCTGATTCTCTGACCCAATGACCAACTACCTAAGGATATTTAGTCTGACTCCAGGAACAGGAAGTTGCTGTTCAGCTTCACTTCTCCAGTGACTGTGATTCTGTAACATCGCTCCAGGCTCCATGTTGTTATTCACTTTCAGTGACTGCTATCAGCGCCTGGATCTTCAGTAATCACTTTAGCACTGTCTGCATGCTGAACTCCATTGTAACTTCAGAAACTATCAGTGTACTACTCTGTGTATCTATCTCCAGTACTCTTTTTAGACTTAGCTGTATTTCACCAGTGTGCTCTCATCAGTCTCAGCTGATATCATCTGTGTGTTTCCTCATCAGTCTCAGCTGATATCCTCTGTGTGTTTCCTCATCAGCTTCAATGTTATACTGCAGTACCATTTACCAGTGACATCCTTCAGTGTTATTCTGCAGCACCATTCATCAGTGATATTCTTCAATGTTATTCTGCAGTACCATTTACCAGTAATATTCTCCACTAATATTCTCAGAACAAACCTGTGTTTGGATCTCCAGTGCCATTTCTTAGATCAATTCTGTGTCTGGATCACCTGCAATATTTTCCAGTACAAGTTTGTGTTTGGATCTCTAGTGTTTCCCATTACAAGTTATCTTACAGTGCAATCCAGTGCATCATTCCACAGTATCCATTGCACCCATTATCCTGCATACTCTTCTCCGTTTCATATCAATATACTGTGTATGCAGTCTCCCAGTCATTTCACTTCTAGTGTCATCTCCCAGTCTCCTCGTCATTCTCAGGTACCTGACCAGAGGGCAACGACCTGCTCACTTGGTGTGGCGAAACCCAAATCCCAATAGGAGGGGCCACTGGTGAAGATCATCAAGTGGGTTAGACTCCGCACCTCTGGTTAGGTTTAGCCAACACCTGGGTTTGGCCTTTAAGTAGGACATTATTACTGTCACCCCAACAGTTGCTTCCTAGTCACCCTAACTCCCCTGCTCTTAGTCCTCCAATTGAGGAATTCCTTGCGCCCAAATGTGACAGGTAGGAATAGCAAATACCAAACACAAAACATAAATTTGCCCACACTCTGCATGATGCAAATAATGTAAAACAATATTTTAAAGATTTTTGTGTATTTTTTGTCCATACGCCATTATTTCTACCAAATGAGTTTAGTGTATTTTGTTTTGAAGGTACCTCTAGTTAAGAACAATATAACAGACTCCACGGAGTATTATAAACACAAGCCAGAGGTGTATCTATAATGGGTGCAGGGTATGCGATACACATGGGTCCCTGGGTCCCAGGTGTTGTGGTAAGCTGGGTAGAGAGTGAGAAAGCCATTGACTGGTCCTATGTGACTAATGACAAAAACCCTATCCAAAAGGTTTAAAATAACATGAGAAATAAAAAAGACACATGGGATCACCATGATAAGTGCCAGGGGTAAATATTGTGGTTAAGTCCCGGAGTAAATATGCATTAAGTGGTGCTGGGATGAGGGATCAAACACTATTTGGGGAAGGTGGAGAAGATCACCTATGAAGCAGTGAGATTGCTAAAAAAAGGGCAAGACTTTTCAGGTACATATGGTAAAAAAGCATTTGTTAAATTATAGATGTGTCCTCATACAGATAGCCTCAAAATGCCATGCAGCACAAGATGCTTAGCATGAATAAGCCACCATTTCCCGTGCGACTCAGCTGGCACTACAGATGTGTGCTGAACTATTTTTGCTGGTTTTTGTTCTAATTCATCGTCCAATTTTGGTTTTGTCAAAACCCTGTGACTGGTTTTGGATTTTTTCCCAAAATTGTCAAAAAACTATAAAATCACAGAATTTGAGCCTTTTTTTGCTCCTAGAGTATTATCAACCTCAATTACATTAATTTCTACTCATTGCCAGTCAATTTTGACCACCTCACAGCTCACAATATTGTTTTCATTCAGTTTAGGCCAAAAAGTTGCACCAAGCTAGCTGGCTGACTAAGCTAAGCGACAGCAGTGGGCGGCACAAACACATGGCAGATCAACTTCCAACATGGCACATTGTTGAAAACAAATGTTTTCATTAATCAAAAGGCCTGAGGTAGAGGGAGTATGTATGTAGTTGAAGGCAGGGGAAATAAGGGTTGATTCATGGTAAATTTAAGACAGGCCACAGCAAGTATGTCTGGGCATGATCGCACTTGTCAAATCAAAAGTGCCAGCATGCCCAGTTATCAAACGAACCCTGACACAAACCTCAATTACCCATTTATTACTCACAAAATAAAGGGGCCATGTTTTCGTCAGTCCCTGTAGCATCCAGAATCTGTGCAATACATAAATATGCCACTACTATTCCTCCGGGATCCCCATCACAATGAGTGGTCTCTCAGAGGCACTCTCCATGGGAATGAATGTAGATGGGTTGATTGGTCGGTTTGCAGCAGTTCCCACACTTTGACCAGTCAGCGCTTGCATTTACTCGATTCACTGTATTTTATCAAATGCATGACTAATCAAAATTAGAACATTTAAACATATGACATATTATCCATGATCATGCATCACAGGGAAATGTTTGAATGCTCATGAGAATAACACTAATTTATAATGAGTTGTCTAGAATGACAACTGAAATTTTACTGGCAGATTGAGGAAGAATCACTATTGCACTATTATGATTAAGACTTTTGTATGTATGGTGTTACAGAATCACCAATGCTTTCTGGGTCAAATTAATCAAACATATTCATGTTACAAAGCACTGATCATTTTGGTATATCCAACTATGATGAGATATACTATATAATACTTTTTCACCGGTAAACACTAATATGAATATCTGTAAGTCTGTATGTCCATCTATTCAAATAACTTAATTTATTTAGTGATATTTTTGTGTGCAGTGGGATTGTATTTGTATTCATGTTTACATATGGTACATATTCCTTTTTATTGTGTGAAGATGAAATAAATGCAATAACGTATATATTTGACATAATGTTGCATATGATGAAGGCACAGGATAAATAATATTATGGACATGTAAGGATAAATAAATAGGAATATGGGTGGACTGGGGGGGACCAAACTAGTATTTTGCCTTGATCTCCAATGGGTATCTATCTATCTATCTATCTATCTATCTATCTATCTATCTATCTATCTATCTATCTATCTATCTATCTATCTATCATCTTTGGATCTTTTATTCATTCTTTTATTCTTTTATTCATTATGAGCACAATCCAGTGTTGTGTAAATTAATATTAGTGAAGAAGCAAGCCACATTATGGTTTGCTTTATATTCACATACATTTTTAATCTCTGCAATATACACGGTCAGATTATATGTGCTTCGGCCTATTTTATCTCAATGGAAGTGTTAGTTTTATATATCTTAGTACGAGCCTCTGGAGTGAATGTTTTCTTCTCTTAAATACATTGTCGATTTTTGTTCTTCTTTCACAGTAAGCATCCATGAAAGAGTGTAATATACAAAATGCCCTAAAAAGTAAGGTGACATAACTAGAGCTGACAGTCTCTGCTGTGCACATCTGCAAAACTATTTTTTTAAACTGTAGTCATGGACGTCTTGATATACTATGTGCATTTAAGAAATATCATGCGTAACAAACCAAGTTATCTGAGGGCTTTAGGCAGCATTTTGTCATAATCTGTGTTGCATATTATTAGTCAGAAAATAGAAATTGCACCATTTGTAGAACATGCACAAGATAAGGAGCCGTGTACTATTTGCAGGCTTCAGAGAAATAATCCAGTGTGTTATAGCAGTGACTGAAAGAGATATGGATATTTAATTCAGATCAATTTCTTTTTCATTTCTTCTGGTGTCATGATTAAATGAACCATGATGGATCACATCTTTTATTTGCATTTGTGATAAAAACACACACAGAGCAGTCAGTCACAGAATAAAGGGATCACTGCCTTTTACATGTGTTTATTATGGAAGTGTCTATGAGAAGCAGGTTTTGCAATAAAATGTGTGGAATAATTTGAATTTCAACATTCTGTAACACAATAAGGTTCATTTGCAAACTACAAGAAATGCAAACCTGTACCACTGCTTTATTTGCACAAGTAAATGTCTGCCAGGCATTTCTCAATGTGCATACCCAGTTTATGATTGGTGGAAGTGACATTGAAAAATCAATCTGCACATACTTTTGCAGATTATGGATCCACAGAAAAACGTGGATAAAAAAACAACAATCCAAACTTTTGGACATTTTCCTTTATTAGTTCAACAATTTCCTCGGAAAATAATTCTTGGTTTGGCTTAATTTGTGTCTTAAGGTGCGTATGCACTTGCTGATGGAGGTACGAGAGTACGATTACAACATTGTAATCGTACAGTCATTCCTCATCCTTATGAGAGTGAGACTTTGGTACTGTGGAAAACATGTATTGCTTTGGTTTGTTTATAGCTTTTTTTACATTGGTTGATGCAACTGCAACTGCATTGTCCAAAATGTGTCCCATAGAGGTGTGAGATAAAATGTTTTCATTCCCATAATTGCCACATAAACATAACGCACAAAGCTGTTACAGAACCTTGTGGCTAACTGAACTGCTCCCATGGTGTTCGAAAAGTGCTATGTTCTTGCTGGGAAAAACTATGTGTCCTTCTAATGAGCCATGACATAATGTAGATAACACTTAACGATTGAAATATTCATTAAGCAAGAACACAGAACTGAGACATAGCAAACAATAATTGGATAAATATGGTCTCAACCGTTAATTAATAAATAGTATGATTGTAGATATTACTATAGAAATAGATGCATAGTTACAGTGCATTATAAATTAAAAAACCTCACATAAAGAGACAATAATTTAATTAATTTAGGATTCACTGGGATGGCAGACTTTGGAGTTCTCTCTCATTTATTGTAATATTACTAATTCTATGCTAGAATCTTGAAAAGATTACTAAAATTACTTACTAATTCTATGCTTGAATCTTCCGAAGCACTATTTTGCATTTGATTATTTGTACTTTTCTATAAGAGCACAGCATTTTTCTAAAATGCAAATTGTTTGCAATCTATGATCAGAGGAAGCACACATTCCTAAGAGGTTGCAGCTAGTTTGTTAAATCCTTACTAATTAGCACCATGGGCATACATTATCTGTTGGGCCCCTATAAGAAAGGCACAAGTTAGTGTCACAAAAACCACACTACACAATGGAGAGAAAGGCATTCTTAATCAACCCCACATCACATGAGGGCTAAGGTTCCATCAATTAGCAAACATCTACTACATCCCTGAAATTGAGATTATTTCATACTGCTGTGGGGTTGGTTTAAGTTGCTAAAAAAATCTGGTATAAATTTAGGAAAAGGAAATAAACATCAGCTGTTCTTGGATGGTTTGGAGAAGTTGCTATTGGAGGATGTTTTGATACCATTCTGTATTCATGGCTGTGTTCTTAGGCAAAATTGTGAGAGATCCCACTCTCTTGGCTGAGAAGCAACCCCACACTTGAATGGTCTCAGGATGTTTTACTGTTGGCATGATTTTTTAACGGTTTAGCAGCGTAAGCCAAGAAAGCGCACGGATGTCCATTTTTCCATTGACTTCTGTCAATAAAATCATCACTGCTTAGCTTTAATGTTTCATACACCTAAACCTTCCTCGATAAAATATAAAATAGTGAAAACTGCATCAAAATCCATCTAGTGGTTCTTGAGATCAGCCCAAACAAACAGACGCCTACCAGTTACCATTTTTTCATTGACATGCTTCACTAAAATGATCACTTCCTTATGTCATTCATTATTGTTTCATAAACCTAAACCTTCCTTGACAAATGCTCTATAGAATAGAGAAAACTGCATTAAAATCCATCCAGTGGTTCTCGAGATTAGCCCAAATAAACCGATAGATGGCTGTCAGGGACTTATTTTATACTATGTATAGATGTATTTTTTTCATACTTCTCTTGAGATGTTCCTAGAATTCTGTCTAGCATTTAGGTCTAGAGGGGCTATCGAGGATTTTGGAAGGGATATTCAGATGTAGCCACACTCATCTATCCCGCGATGCTTTGGCATCGTGGCATGGATGGTGCAACTAGCGTGCCCACGTCTATGGAGTGCGCGTGCGTATTCGTTTTTTTTAAATCTTGTCAGATGTAGGAACTTGTAGGAAATTCAAATTAATTTCAACATGCAGATATGAAAAGATCAAATATATTAAAATAAAGTAAATAAAAGTAAAATAAATACATTAAAACAAAGCAACCTATGTAGGGGATACAAAAAAGGAACACCCAATGATATTATGTTTTAAAAAGATAGTAGCTTAAGTTTCAGTCTTTTTGTAATGGGGTCTTGCAAATGGTACTGAAGGGAAACCATGCCTTTTTGCAGATGACACAAAGATATGCAACAGGATAGACACACCAGGAGGGGTGAATCAAATAATTGATGATCTAGGTAGACTAGGGGAATGGTCAAGAATGTGGCAACTACAGTTTAATGCCAGAAAAATGCAAGATCATGCACTTGGGTGTCAAGAATACAAAGGCTAAATATAGTATTAATGACACTATACTGGAAACTACTGAAGAGGAATGGGATTTAGGAGTCACTATTTCAGGTGACTTAAAGGCAAGCAAACTTTGTAACAAAGCAATGAGGAAGGCAAGTCAGATGCCTGGTTGCATAGGGAAAGGAATCAGTAGCAGAAAAAAGAAGTGATAATACCACTGTATAGGTCATTGGTACATCCTCATCTCGAATACTGGCACTGATTCAGAGCCGGGCGCTCTGAATCAGGGCCGGGCTATTTTTTTTTAGAGCGGCCTCCTGGCCACTCGCATAGCTGTGGGTGACCACCCACAGCTATAGCGAGCGGCCAGGAAGATGGTCGCGATGGTCAAGACCATCACGACCATCAGGCTTGTGACGAGACCCTTGTGGTCGGGTCTCATTGCCGCAAGCCCCAGAAAGATTTTGTCTCTAACAGAGCCGAAATCTCTCCCACTGACATCACTCGTGATACCAGTGGGCCGCCCCAAACGGAAGTGTTCACATGGGAACGCCTCCATTTGGGCAGCCACCCCCTGGCCCGCCCACCAAAGGGGGCATGCTGTCACTCAATATCGACAGCATGCCCCCTTTGGTATGAGACTCGGAGCGATGGAGTGCCTGTCGCTATCAGGGTCTCACGCATGCGCACGACGGAGCCGGCTCCGTCGTGCGCATGCACACTGGCCCACCATCGACCCGGTTGCGAGTGCACAGCATTTGCGACCGGGTCAGAATCAGGCCCACTGTGTTCAGTTCTGGAGGCCATATCTCCAGAAGGATATTAATACATTATAGACTGTACAAAGAAGGGCAACTAAACTGTTTCAAGGTCTACACCACAAAACGTACCAGGAAAGACTAAAAGATCTTAATATGTATAGTTTGGAGCAGAGAAGGTAAAGAGGGCACATGATAGAAAAGTTCAAATATATAAAGGGTTTTAACAAGGTAAAGGAAGGAGACATTCTTCAAAGAAGGAGAAGTATTAGAACAAGAGGACATGTTCTGAAACTGGAGGATGGTAGGTTCAGGGGAAATTTGAGGAAAATAACTTCACAGAAAGGGTAGTAGACAAGTAGAATAGCCTCCCATCAGAAGTGGTAGAGGCTAAGACAGTAGAGCAATTTAAACATGCATGGGATAGACATAAGGATCAATAAGGGTTGAGGTAACAATATGTTTAAAAATGGGGCAGACTAGATGGTCCAAGTGGTACTTATCTGCCATCAAATTCTATGTTTCTATAACCATCATGTGGTTCAATTAATTTGGTGTCATTCAGACTGCTGATGCATTTTAAGCAGTAATGATCTTTTTTCAAGTTATTTAATCTGACTATTGATTACTTCTGGTATTTTTTCCCTTGTGCAGGGCACTTCCAGTTTGCTGCTCCGTACTGAAAGTGTTTACTGATGTAAAGTGTTGTCTTCATTAAAACTTTTAAAGTGCACAGTGCATATATATATATAGTGGCTAACTATTTACATTTTCTATTTTCCATGTCCTCTTTCAAGCTATCCCAAAGAGAGTGACACAAGATGTAGTTCTTATACACATGCATTATGGGTAGAGGAAGTGGTTGACATCGCAACTGGATGTCCCTAAAAGATAATTATTAATGGTAATAATACATATGAGAAGCAAAGGGTATGTATAAAATACAAATAGCTGTAATAAGTTATAAAATTATAAAAACAGTAGGTCATGACCATAGGTGAAACTAGAGATCTGGTAATAGGTGGTCCCAGTTTTAACACCATGTCAGATATTGTGTTACTCTTTCTTGGAAAAAAAAACTCTATCACACACACACACCAATGGAATCCTTCCCCATGGTGTCACCCGGTGCAGGGAAGGATGTTGTGCACACGGCATAGCTGCATGCCACTGAAAAAGGGATGTGGCCATGTGGACAGGGGTCGTGGTCACTCAGGAAGGGAGTATGGCCTTGCAGCCCGAACTCCCGTTGTCCAGTGTGTGGGGGGTGCCAGAAGTACGGGTGAGCACTGTGGAGTGCCGGCTCCCTCACACTGTAAGGAGCCGAGTGCTACACTTAATGCTACAGAGCAGCACCCAGCTCAACTTGGTGTCACCCCTCGCCGGGTTTTTGGGGCCCCAGTCAGTTTGAATGTTGGTTTCTCTGCAACAGGGAACCTCTGAAGAATTTGAGCTTCACTGGGCAGCATCTTCTGCCAATATTCACTATTCATGTAGGAGATAACATTGTCTGGAAGATGCCTGTTTACGTAGAAATATAACCCATGTCATCATCATAACCAGACACAATACTGTAGTAACAGAAGTTTTTGTGCAGGAAAAATGTGAATTTCATTGCTCAAACTTCTGTGTCTCTCCAGGCTCCCCTTTGTTACTTCAGACCCCCCCCGATGTCTCCATCCCCAGGCCCCTCTATGGATCTCCATGCTCTCTCTGTCTCTTTATCTCCAGGCCTCCATGTCTATTCATCTCCAGGCCCCATTGTCTCTCACCAGGACCCCCTGCATCTCTCCATCCTCAGGCCCACCTGTGGATCTCAGCCTCATTCCCCCATTGCCAGTGTGCATCTCTTTGCCCCATTCCCCTGACCCCAGTGTGTGTCCCTCAGCCCCTTTCCCCTGGCCCCAGTGTGCTTCTCTCAGCCCCATTCTCCCGGCTCCAGGATGCATCTCTCAGCCACATTCCACTGACCCCAGTGTGCATCTCTCAGCCCCATTTCCCCAGCTTCAGTTTGCATCTCTCTGCCCCACTGCACCTCTCAGCCCCATTCTCCCTGCCCCAATGTGCGTCTCTGAGCCCCGTTCCCCCAGCCCCATTCCCCCAGCCCCAGTGTGCAACTCTCTGCCTCAGTGCATCTCTCAGCCACATTCCCCAGCCCCAGTGTGTCTCAGCATCATTCCCCAGCCCCTGTGTCACCCCAGTCCTGTGTTAACACCATCCCACCCCCAGCTCTGTGCAGTCAGTTCCAACCTCCCCCCAGCCCCATGTGTGGTCAACTTCAACCACCCTTCAGCCCTGTGTAGTCAGCTCCACCCCCACAGCCCTGTGCAGTCAGCTCCAGTCCCCCCCAGCTGTGTGCAGTCATCTCCAATCCCCCCAGCTCTGTTTGGTCAGCTCCAACCCCCCCAGCCCTGTGCAGTCAGGTCCAAACCCCTCCCCCAGTCCTGTGCAGTCAGTTCCAATCTCCCCACCAGCCCTGTGTAGTCAGCTCCAATCCCCTCCCTCAACACTGTGCAGTCAGCTCCAATCTCCCCCACCAGCTCTGTGCAGTAAGCCCCAACCACCCCCCATCCCTGTTCAGTAACCACCTCCACCCACCCTGCATTCGCCACTGTTGCCAGCACTTACCTGCTGGCTTCTGCTCCTCTGTTTGGCTGCTTGTAGGAGAATGCACAGCAGCTCCCCTGGTGGACATTTTTTTAAGGTAATCTTCTGCGTATGTGCATTGCACAGAAGCTGTAGAATAGAGCTGCCCAATTGGAGCTGAGCCCCAATCACTGCAGTGGATGTGGGAGGGTGCAGGGCGTCTGCCAGCCACTGTAGGGACCGGCCCTGGACAGCGGTGGGCGGGTAAGCTGGACAGCGGGAGATCTGCAAACTGGGCTAATGGGTGGTCCTGTGTACCCCCGGACCACCCCCCTGTTTCACCTATAGTCATGACACATGAATAATATCATATTGATGAAGGGGACAACATACAATATATGAACAGGGGTAGAATTCCAGGTGGATGGTGGTTCCTATAATGTTGAGAATGACAAACAGGTAAAAATTAGAGGTAGGTTGTGATTAATTAAAAATCAAGTAAAAAGGTATAGATATAAAACTCATGACATCCTAACAAGGTATGATAAATTTTATAATTAAAAATTACAATTTGAAATCTTGATTTAAACCCTGGGATATTAATGTTTTAAAATTGAAATAAAAATTGCTTGTCAGCTTTAGACAATGTTTTATCAACATTTCGATATCTCCAGTTAGGTTTCATATGTTGCATAGCCAAGAACAGCTTGATATTAGAAACAGAACAATTGTGTATGGCTTTGAAAAATAGCTGGTGTAGCATGCTGTATGGTGCCCTTTATATTCCACACATATTCACTGATTCTCTTGTTGAGTGCCTGAAAAATATGTCCACTATATGTGAGTCCACAAGAACATTCAGTAAGGTGTAGAACATTGGTGGTGTGGCATGCAATGAAGTCATTTATAGTGTATTGTTATTATGTACACACAAAATCTGTATATTTTGAAATATTGTTTTTTAAGGTTTTGCAGGCTATACAACAACCACGCCTGTAAAAAACAGTTTATTGTGTTATTTTCCATGGGGTCCAGTGAGCAGTTGACAAGTTTATTTGTTAGGTTGGGGGCTTACCTATAGATCAAGGTGGGTTTGCTGGGGATATCCATCTTAAGTATGCAGTCTTTCAAGAGGAGTCCAAAAAGTTGTTTTTATGATATCTATGAGTAGTTTTTAATATAACCAATAGTTGCTAATGATAGCAGATTCAAATGGTTTAGTGGATTTAATCTGGTTAGAGGAAGGTTTGAGAAATGTGTATCTGCGTTGTTGTTCCATCTCCTTTTCAATGGTTTGTTCATTGTTCATTGTAGCCTTTAGAGAGGAATTGTTGACTTAAATGTTTTGATTGCTCATTAGATCTGGTGTTTCTGGAACAATTATGTCTCAGTCAAATGAATAGTCCTTTAGACAATTAAATGATGTACACAGGCTACTGCTACACAAACCAGTTTCTGTAATTTTTCCTCTTTTGTTTATAGAAACAAAAATACACTTAAAAGAACAACTTTTTATTTATCTCTTCAATTATCTCTACTTTATTTAGTAGCTCAATTTTATCAGTTTTACTTTTTGTTTTGCTGTTGTCTGAACAAATATGTTGTAATTTACTATTGCACACCATTTTTCAGTTTAAGTTTTTAAATGCAGTTCAGCATGTGAAAGAATATTTATCATTAATTTATTAATAAATAATTTATTATCAGCAAACTCGCAAAGGATTGTATGGAATTATATGATCCTGCAGTAAATCTAATATAGATAAAACAAAACTTGAGTTATATATTTTCATTAGTAAGCACATTTAACATGTTAAATAAATATAATTTAATATAATTTTTTTCACCTTTATTATATTATTTCAAAGAACTTTAAAATAAATGTTTTATTCCATTTTGATTAGTTTCATAAGACCTCATACAAATAACTGTTTTTATGTGGTACTGTAAGGTAAAAACAAAAATAACATTATATGGACATGGCATTAAATATAAAGTTGTGCAATGTTGTTTGGAATCCTAATAGGACACCATTGCAACTGTGTATTAATTTATTACTTTTCTTTACTCTTGGATGTTATTTTTATTTTAATTGAAGTTGGATGTGGTATGATCCTGTAAGTCGGATGTTTACAAGGTGACAGCCCATAATGGTAACCAAGTGAACGTATCCAGTGTTGAATTTTAGGAACAGCCAGATGTTATCAGTCAAATTAAGGGAAACTAAAATAAGTTATCCTAAAGCTACAGACTAGAAAAAAAGAAGGAAGACTGACAGTTCTATAACATAGTGATTGATGTGCTGAATGGGTATCCTACAAAATATCTTAAGGCAAAAATGTGATTTGACCTTGCAAGTGTTTCAAATGATGAAATACTTATATTTGCAAAGGGGAAGCTACGTCTCTGAATAATTTTTGTGAGATGTTAAATGATAATTCTTTTAATATCAACTTAACTTTTAATATCAGCAAGAAATAACTAGTTTTTTTAGACCTGGTAAATTATATTGATTCCGGCAATATTTGCACCAAAACACATAAAAAACTCAATCCATATATCGAAACCACAAGTGAACATCATAATAAATGGCTTGAAAGTATTCCACTTGGTCAATTTAAAAGAAATTGTACTGATAATAGCACTTTAAAATAGCAACTAGAAGAAATGAGCCAAAGATTTCATGTAAAGGGATATCCTGACTCTTTATTGACTAATGCAAACCACCAAATTAGTAAAATTAACAGAATAGACATCATAAACAAATTGAAAGAATTGTAACAAAAACTGTAAAATCCTTAAAAATTATCCTATTTTAGGGGAGGTTTTACCCAATAAACCAGTGTATATCTACAATAAAGCTCCATCATTGAGAGATTAACTAGCTAGGAGTGCCCTTCCCGAAAACAATATACAAAGTGAAAGAAATAAAGAGTTCAATCAATGTGGCACATGACTAATGTGCAGAACAACCGCATCCAAGAATAATAGCAATAGGAGAATCACAGAATTTGAAGTCAAAAGAAAAACATATAGGATAAATTAGATTATAGATTGTAACTCCAGGAATGTAATTTACTTGCATTAGTGTACATGTGGACTCCTTTATATAGGAAAGATATCCAGAAATCTAAAAACTAGATTAGCTGAACATTTATACAAAGTCAGAAAGAGTTTAAACTACGGGTGTGCACCAGCCACTTTTCGTGTTTTGTGTTTTGCTTTTGGATCTGGATCTTTCTTCGTGTTTTGGATCTGGATGGGTTTTGCCAAAACCACCCTTCCGTGTTTTGTGTTTTGGATCCGTATTTTTTGAATAAAAGCATAAAAACAGCTAAAATCACAGAATTTGTGGGTTTTCCGCTCCTATGCTATTATTAACATTAATAACATTAATTTGAACTCATTTCCAGTCTATTCTGAACACCTCACAATATTGTTTTTAGTCCAAAAGGTTGCACCAAGGTATCTGGATGACTATGCTAAGCAACACAAGTGGGCGGCACAAACACGCAGCCCATCTAGGAGTGACACTGCAGTGGCAGACAGGATGGCAGTTGGAAAAACTAGGCCCCAAACTGTACATAATGCAAAGAAAAAAAAGAGGTGCAAGATGGAATTGTCCTTGGGCCCTCCCACCCACCCTTATGTTGTATAAACAGGACATGCACACTTTAACAAACCAATCATTTCAGAGCCAGGGTCTGCCACACAACTATGGCTGAAATGATTGGTTCGTTTGGGCCCCCACAAAACAAGCTGGCAATTAATCTGTCCCTGCACAAACTGGCTCTACGGAGGCAAAATGTCATCCTCATCCTTCTCATCCACCGATTCCTCACCCTCTTCAGTGTTGTGTACATCCTCATCCTCACAGAGTAATAATTTGTCCCCGCTGGAATCCACCACCACAGGTCCCTCTGTATTTTCTGGAGGCTGGTCTCCCTGGAAGAATTGATAATTCATTTTGATGAACATCATCTTCCCCACATTTTGTGGAAGCAACCTCCTACGCCTTTCACTGACAAGGTTCCCGGCTGCACTAAACACTCTTTCGGAGTACACACTGGAGTGGGGGCAACTTAGGTAAAATAGAGCCAGTTTGTACAGGGGCCTCCAAATTGCCTCTTTTTACTGCCAGTACAGATATGGACTGTCTGACATGCCTACTTGGATGCTGTCACCGATGTAATCCTCCACCATTCTGTCAATGGTGACAGTATCATATGCAGTGACAGTAGACATGACAGAAATTGTTGCCAGGTCCTTCAGTCCAGACCAGATGTCCAAACTTGGTCCTGCCTGCCCTGCATCACCGCCAGCGGGTTGCTTAGGATACCTAAGTTGTTTCCTGGCAGCCCCAGTTGCAGGAGAAAATGAGGAAGGAGCTGTTGACGTGTCACGTTCCTCTTCATCTGATAGTGTTTTCACCGGCAGGTCTTTGCACCTCTGTAGGCTTGTGTCTGCCGGAAAGAGAGACACCACATAGGCTTTAAAACTAGGAGGGGCTTCATCCACAAGTCCCACATGCCGAGCAGAAGCGCTACATCTTAGCTCCTCCTTCACTTTCTCCAGCTGCTTCTGCAAAAGCCTGATGAGGGGAATGACCTGACTCAAGCTGGCAGTGTCTGAACTAACTTCACGTGTGGCAAGATCGAAGGGCTGGAGAACCTTGCACAACACGGAAATCATTCTCCACTGCGCTTGAGTCGTGTGCATACCCCCTCCTTTGCCTATGTCATAGGTGGATGTATAGGCTTGAATGGCCTTTTGCTGCTCTTCCATCCTCTGAAGCATATAGAGGGTTGAGTTCCACCACGTCACAACATCTTGCTTCAGGTGATGGCGGGGCAGGTTCACTAGTGTTTGCTGGTGCTCCAGTCTTCGGCACGCAGTTGCTGAATGGGGAAAGTGGGCAGAAATTTTTTGGGCCACCCAAAGCGTCTCATGCACGCCCCTGTCGTTTTTCAGAAAATTCTGCTCCACCAAATTTATTGTGTGAGCAAAACATGGGACCTGCTGGAATTTGCCCAGAAGTAATGCCTGCACAATATTGGTGGCATTATCAGATATCACAAATCCCCAGGAGAGTCTAAGTGGGGTAAGCCACTGGGTGATGATTTCCCTCAGTTTCTCTAAGAGGTTGTCAGTGGTATGCCTCTTACTGAAACCATTGATACAGTGTAGCCTGCATTGGAACAAGCTGGCATTTCTGAGCTGCTGCTACTGGTGACACTGCTGTTGTTGCTGCGTAAGGTGATACATCTACCCAGTGGGCTGTCACAGTCCTATAGTCCTTAGTTTGCCCTGTTCCACTTGTCCACATGTCCGTGGTTAAGTGGACATTGGGAACAACTGCATTTCTTAGGACACTGAGGACACTTTTTCTGACGTCTCTGTACAGTCTCGGTATCGACTGCCTAGTGAAGTGGAATCTAGATGGGATTTGGTACCGGGGACACACTACCTCCATCAATTGTCTAAATCACACTGCACTAATGGTGGATACCGGGTGCACATCTAACACCAACATAGCAGTCAAGGCCTCAGTTATCCGTTTTGCTTCAGGATGACTGCTGTCGTACTTCATCCTCCTCGCCAAGGACTGTTGGAGGGTCAATTGTTTAGTAGAAGTAGTGGTGTTCCTACTTCCTCTCTGGGATAATGAATGACTCCCAGCAGCAACAGCAGCAGCAGCAGCAGTAGGCATAGCAATGCAGGATCCTCTGGAGGAATCCCAGATAGGAGAGTCAGTCATGCCAGTGACATGGTCTGCAGGACTACTTCTGATCCTGACTAAGGAGGAAATTGATGAGGAGGGAGTTGATGGCGTGGTTTGCAGGTGCTTGGATACAACAGGACAAAGGGATTTAGGTGTCCCTGGACTGCTTATGGTCTTAGCCAAAGTTTCTGAACTTGACAGTAACTTTTTATGAATACGTTGCAGGTTCCATATAAGGGAGGATATTCCTAGGTGGTTAACATCCCTACCCCTACTTATTTCACCTTTACATATGGTACATATGGCAAGACAGTTGTTGTCTGGATTTGGATAGAAATATTGCCAGACTAAAGAGGTGGAATGTTAGGTCTTCTGCCCAGGCATGACCGTGATGGGCTTTTTTATCCCACGGACAACAACTGTCTCCCTCGGAGCCTGATTTAAACAAACCACATCACCATCAGAATCCTCCTTGCCAACTTCCTCCTCAGCGCCAGCTACACCAGTATCCTCATCCTGTTGTACTTCAACAGTGACATCTTCAATTTGAATATCTGCAAGTGGATTGTGGGTGCTCCTTCCAGCACTTGCAGAGGGTGTGCAAATGGTGGAAAGAGCCACCTCTTCCCATCCAGTGTTGGGAAGGTCAGGCATCGCAACCACCGCCACACTTGGACTCTCCTTGGGGATTTGTGATATCTTCTTAGAATGCACAGTTCTTTGCTGTGTTTTTGCCAGCTTAACTCGATTGATTTTTGTAGCGGGAGGAGGGCTTCCATCATCTTGTGAAGCTGAACCACTAGTCATGAACATAGGGAAATACCTTAGCCATTCCTTGCCACTCTGTGTTATAAATGGAATATTGGCAAGTTTACATTTCTCCTCAGATGATTTCAATGTTTTTTTTAAGGTCATTTGCCTGAAATTTGTCTTTTGGGATTTTATATACCCTCTACTAGACATTGGGCATCGGCAGATGACGTTGATGGCATTTTATCGTATATGTCATGACTAGGAGGAAGTAGTTCTTGATCTTTCCCGATTTTATTTTTCTCGGACAAAGTTTGGTCCGCCATTCATGTTATATTGATATATAAATGCGGCTAAGGCGCACACAAACACAGAAAACAATAATTTTTTTTTTATTGGAGTGCACTTTGGGGGTTACACCACCCTTTAAGAGATGAGCCAGCTGGCCCTTTACTTATGACACAGGCGCACGCTTGGCACTGCTCCTTTGTTGATGCATGTGCAGCTACAGCGCACACAATTCACAACACAGAAAAGAAGAATTTAAAAACTTTTTTGGAGTGAACTTTGGGGGTTACACCACCCTTTAACAGACTTATGACACAGGTGCATGCTTGGTGCTGCTACTTTGTTGATGCACATGTGGCTACAGCACACACAATTCACAACACAGAAAAGAAGAATTTTGTATTTTTTTTGGAGTCCACCCTATAAGAGGTGACCCAGCCGGCCCTATACTTATGACACAGGCGCATGCTTGGTGCTGTTCCTTTGTTGATGCACGTGCGGCTACAGTGCACACACTTCACAAACACAAAAAAGAATTTTTAATTTTTTTGGAGTGCACTTTGGGGGTTACACCACCCTTTAACAGACTTATGACACTGGTGCACGCTTGGCGCTGCACCTTTGTTGATGCACATGCGGCTACAGTGCACACAATTCACAACACAGAAAATAAGATTTTTTAATTCTTTTTGGAGACCACCCTTTAAGAGATGAGCCAGCCGGCCCTTTACTTATGACACAGGCGCACGCTTGGCACTGCTCCTTTGTTGATGCATGTGTGGCTACAGCCTACACAATTCACAAACACAGAAAAGAAGAATTTTAAATTTGTTTGGAGAGCACTTTGGGGGTTACACCACCCTTTAACAGACTTATGACACAGGTGCATGCTTGGCGCTGCTCCTTTGTTGATGCATGGCCCACACAATTCACAACACAGAAAAGAAGAATTTTTTATTTTTTTGGAGTGCACTTTGGGGGTTACACCACCCTTTAACAGACTTATGACACAGGCGCACGCTTGGCGCTGCTACTTTGTTGATGCACGTGCAGCTACAGCCCACACAATTCACAAACACAGTAAAGAAGAATTTTACATTTATTTTTAGAGCACTTTGGGGGTTACACCACCCTTTAACAGACTTATGACACAGGCACACGCTTGGCACTGCTCCTTTGTTGATGCACGTGCGGCTACAGCCCACACAATTCACAAATACAGAAAAGAAGAATTAAAAAATTTTTTGGAGAGCACTTTGGGGGTTACACCACCCTTTAACAGACTTATAATAAAGGCGCACGCTTGGCACTGCTCCTTTGTTGATGCACGTGCGGGTACAGCCCACACAATTCACAAACACAGAAAAGAAGAATTTTTTATTTTTTTGGAGTCTACCCTTTAAGAGATGAGCCAGCCAGCCCTTTACTTATGACACAGGTGCAGGCTTGGCACTGCTCCTTTGTTGATGCACGTGTGGCTACAGCCCACACAATTCACAAACACAAAAAATAAGAATTTTTCATTTTTTTGGAGTGCACTTTGGGGATTACACCACCCTTTAACAGATTTATGACACAGGCGCATGCTTGGCGCTGGTCCTTTGTTGATGCACGTGCGGCTACAGTGCACACAATTCACAACACAGAAAAGAAGAATTTACTATTTTTTATATTCTTTGGAGTGCACTTTGGGGGTTACACCACCCTTTAATAGATGAGCCAGCCGGCCCTTGATTTATGACACAGGCGCACGCTTGGTGCTACTTTGTTGATGCATGTGCGGCTACAGCGCACACAATTCACAAACACAGAAAAAAATGATTGTTTTTTTTGCACTTGGGGGGAGCACCCCTGATGGACAGATCACCCCCTGGACAACACTACAGCACACCTTTAGGACTACAGCCTTTATGGGACACTGCACAACACAGCCCAGCCAGCCCCTATAGACTTTGGAGTGGACACAGGCCGTATGGACAACTGACTGCACAACACAGCCCAGCCAGCCCCTATGGACAACAGCAGCACAACACAGCCCAGCAAGCCCCTATGGACAATAGCACCACAACACAGCCCAACCAGCCCCTATGGACAACAGCAGCACAACACAGCCCAGCCAGCCACTATGGACTGAGTGGACACAGCCCCTATAGACAACAGCAGCACAACAGAGCAAAGCCAGCCCTAACTCCCACCCTCCCTCTTCACTGTCCACAGCCAGAGTGAAAAATGGCGCAGACGCGGGGACCTTTTATAGAATCCAAAACCTGCAAGATCCGACAGCGGGATGTTGACGTTCTGCCTCGATTTCAGATCCAAGTCAGGTGGGAAAACCCGAGCCGGGCTCAGTTCCCGGCTTGGATCGGGGGGGGTTCGGATTTCAGAAATCCGAACCCACTCATCACTAGTTTAAACTAGAGATGTGCGCCGATCCTTGTGTTTTGGTTTTGATTTTGGATCTGTATCTCTTTTGTATTTTGGATCTGGATTTGGTTTTGCCAAAAATGCCCTTGCGTGTTTTGGTTTTGGTTTATTTTATTTTTCCAAAATTCATAAAAACTGCTGAAATCACATAATTTGGGCTTTTTTTTTGTTCCTACAGTATTATTAACATCAAAATTAATTTCCACTCATTTCCAGTCAATTTTGACCACCTCACACAATATTTTTCACCAACATAGGCCAGAGCAACTCACAAGTACAGTACGTTCAATAGAAAATAATACAACACAGAAATTTACAAAAAATTGTACGTGGAATATCTTTGCTCAAAACAATTATTCGTAGTTAACAAGCAGCAAACAAAAAACCCCTAAACCATGTGTAAATAGCAACAGCAGACCTGAATGCCCCCTACACAAGTGCACATGGATCGCATACTTTCTCACGTGGAATGCAAAATTCCAAAGATGGCCGTGCAATGACATGTACACACATTTCCCAGCAGCCACATTGTAATCCATTAATATGGCTGTGATGTGAATGCAGGACATATTCCTTGGAAGTCACGCTATTTAACGGTGGAAATAATAAGTTAAAGGTAGCCGTGACTTGGAATTCATGAACTTCTAGTTCCTCCGGAAATCACGGCCGTGACTTGGAATGCATGAACTTCCAGTTCTGCCGGAAGTCATGGAAAAAAACCGCCTGGAAACAGAGCTTTGAGCGAGACTTGAGGCTCCAATTAGGGTACATTCAAAGGTATAAATACCTGGTTTTGGGCACACTCATGCTAACCCGAGGAAGGATCCTGGAGATCTTTAACGCAATGCAATAGACTGCATGTGAATTGGAGGGGAAATTTGCACACAGCCTTCTTGGACACTTATGCTCCCTGTGGTGGTGCCGTGATGCTGAGCCCGGGACCCTATGCTTAATTATAGCACTAGCCCATTGCAGCATCAAACATTGGTGAGAGGCTGACAACTGGAATTATACCCCTCATTTACTCTGCATATTTTTTGTTTAACTGTTTTTACATTTTTGTGCATTCCCTGCAATAAATTGTATATGCATTTCCCTTTAATCTGAGTAATTATTTTATCCCTATACGAATACAACTTTGTAGAACATTTAAAGTTATACATTTCTATTGGCAAGTGGCGCCAACCAAAACCACTAACAAATGTATTAAGTGTTTCAAAAGCAAAAGGCAAGAGACTACATAGAAATAAATAGTTTTATCCTTATTTATCCAATTATGATAAACAGGCATTCATTTATTTGATAAGTGGTAACTGAATGATTTCACCTTAAATGCATGTAATCTGTTCTCCTGTTATCAAACCTGCAACATAGACAAGGCCAGATTAACAATGGGGCGGATGGAGCTCCAGCTCCAGGCCTCCATGTAAAAATAGGCCCATCAACATGACAGCATGATTACCAGCTGCCTAACTGGCCATAAATTTTAAGTATTTAAATAGTTTTTCTAGTCCACTACCCCCCCCCCCCAAGAAACATACAATTTTTCTAAAAACTCTCGCTGGCTCTGCCCCTGCTGGCTCTGCCCCCTTGCACTGGCTGGCACTGGCTCTGCCCCCTTTTCCCAGCATCCTTTGCAATAGGTCTGACTTGACCTACTGCTCTGGGATGCCATGCGCAGTGAGAATACATGTAGTTAGTGTTCATAGTGCAGGGGGTGTACACACCAAGGTGACTCTGAACACACTCACACAGCGCACCAATAACAGCTCTTCCCCTTCTCAGTATAGGCCTTTGAAAATTTTCAGCTCCAGGCCCATGTGGGCCTTAATCCGGCCCTGAACATAGATACTTGTTTGCTAACTTTGACACACATGTTCATGAGGTGGAAGAGATAGAGTAGGTAGTTGGCACAATGGTATGACAAATTATAATTATCTTAAACTACCACCACCCATATACTGTAGGCAACAGGAGGTTAGGCAATAGGAGGTTACACTAAACTAGATATGTCTGTTTCCATATATGGGCATGTTTTACCAGTTAATTGGACCATGTACCTTTATTTTTATTTAATTAATGACTGCATTCTCAATCCCTGATGAAGTTCATATTAAAATATTTGGTCAATATTAACACCTCCAAGAACCGAATATTCATGTGTGTTTGTAAGCCATCTTAGTACTCCTTCTTATGAAGTCTGGACATGTTGACTCCACACTTATATCATCATGTATGAATGGCAAATATGATTTGGTACAGTATTTTCCACTTGTGTTTTGGTTTACCTGATCTTTACACTACATGTTCCATATGAATTAAAGTGCTTGGTTTCAATACTAATGACAATTTATTATATTTATTCACAGAGGATCAAATACTTTTATAAATTCCCACCAGTGCTTTGCACTATTTTTTCAGAATTTTTATACATATACTTACGTTGGTAGTGAAACTAACTTCTTACCATGACTTTTTATATTGTTTGATCCTGTTGGCTAATTTTGGAGCTATATAAACACTAGGGGCTAATTAATTGAGCAACAAGGTGTATGGTAAACTTTATTATCTGATTCCAATAATATCTGCATGAATAATGCATCATAAATAAATTTGACATTTATATTTTATATAATATATGCAGTTGTATGATGTATTTTGTTTATGTTTTTATTGAGTTATTTTCTAATTAACTATTGATACATTTATCATGTTCAACTTTGCATTGTGATTTCATCCTTGGATTTACCATCTTTCTGGTATCAGAATTAGATAGTATTGTTTTTAGCTGAACATATATGTATGATAATATTGTCATCTTATTTTTATTACATTTGTGTAAATAATATGATTTTTTTTATTAATTACAAAAATGATGTATTAATCATGTTAGAATAGATAATGAGTTGTTCATACATTTTAATGCTATGTATCCATCATTCATCCATCTTTTTTAAATTATTATTCTTTGTTAACATAATTTCCTTCTTACATAATGTACTGTATTTCCATAATGCATTTTCAGTGCATTCTAATTTTATTTTTTACTTACAGTATCCACAATAATTGCCCTTTATTCTGGCTCAGTATGCCTGAAACATTTTGAGATGTTGCCCCACAAACAATATGCACCCTACAGATGTAGCCACATACATCTACATCTATCCTCCATGCACTTCAAGTCACGTTACTCATAACGTGTGAGCGCCATTTGACTCGTGAGCACCATGCTTCTTTCTCTGCAACTTTTTCTCTTCATATACATCTTATTCACACAGTGATGCGAATAGGATGTACAAGGCTGATTAAAATGATATGCAGCATGCCTATGCTCTGTGTGCAACTGTGGCTATATCTGCACGCAAAATGCTATGTTACAGTGTCAGCAGTTGTTACACTCTAACGTAGCATTTCGCATGCAGATACACCCGCAGTCGCATACAGAATATAGTCATGCAGCATATCACTTTAATCAGCATTAGCTGCTTGTGCATCTTAGGTACACAACTGAGCAAATAAGATGCATTTAAAAGGAAAATGTCACAGAAAAAGATGCTCAGCGATACCGAGTCATGCCACAGCATGACATGACTAGAAGGGCTGTTTAACGTGTAAGGAGGCTAAATGAATGTGGACATATCTGTACTCAAGATTAACATGGTTGAATGCTGTTTATTTATGCTTTGGGCTGGTGCTCACCTTGCTCATGGCTTCCAGACTGAACATGCCCTAGGCCTCGGAGCTGCACAGATACAGTTGGAGTGGTTGTGCAGGGAGGCAGAAGAGCAGTTAAGACATGAAGAATGGACTGAGGATGAACCTACTGTTAAGAACACCCGAGGGAATCTCTAAGAGACCCTTATGGTACTTGGACCAGGTTAAATCATCGGGTGTCCCCGATGTGTAGGAGGTTGTGGACTCACAGGCTAGCACTGAGTTTTGACAAAGACCCAAACCAGGGGTGCAGAGCCTAACCTGCCGGCGGTCTTTGCCAGGGACCCGCGCAAGGAAGTTTGGACTTTGCGGCATCCATCGGGCAGGTCGCTGCCCCCTGGTTGGGTCACTCAATACTAGCTCAGGAACAGAGAATGAGACAGTCCTGGTGTTGTTATGCAGGCATTAGCTGAACGGGGGCAGGAGCAGCAATACAGGATACAAAGCAAATTAGTAGCTGACCAGCTCCTCTGGATTTTAGCTCAATTATGGCAGAACCAGCAATACAGGAACTAATCTGGATAGGAGCAGGTCAGCTAGTTGGGATTGTAGCTGGAAGATTGCAGGACCAGCAAAACAGGAATGAATTTGGATCATAGCAGGCCAGCTACTCAGATGCAGGTACTGGAACTAACAGGACCACTGGCAAACAAAGGAACACAGGCATCAAGTACATGAACTAGAGGCTCACGCTGCAAGGTATAAGCTATAAACGGCAGGGTTTGGCAGGGCTGACTGCCAGATAAAGGAAACAGAAAACAATCAGAAGGTCAGACCAGTCAAGGCCGAACAATCTTGTGCAACTGGAGCACTGCACATCTCTCCTGACTGACCACAACCCCCCATGGTCACCAGGCATCCTGGCTGCCTAGCAACCATCAGGGAGCCACTGGGCAGAAGCATGGTGATGTCCCAGTTGCCTTGCAGTGACAAGGACCTGGGACAGATGAGTCAATCATCCCCTTCACCCATTTTGTCTTCAACACTCCTCCTTCTAATACAGTTTCACCAACCATTACCTCCACCCAAAGATCCCCCTATATGCTCCAAAGTGCCAATCCACAGTGTCACCTCGCTCTTTTACCCAGAGTGCATTTCACCACAGTGTCTCCCAACTCTCCTCCATCCCCAACAGTCACCCAACCCCTCCATAGTGACCCCCCGTAGTGTCCCCCCAACCCTCCATTATTCTTCATTATGTCACCACACACCCCTAAGTACTTCCCAGAGAGTCTCCAACCCACCTCCATCCACCAAAATACCACCCACCCATACACAACTGTGCCCTCTCCCTATATTGGTCCCTAAATCCTCCAAAGTCCACAAACATCCTGCTATAGTGTTACTCCTCCACCCATATTGCCATCAACCATCCTTCAGGCCAAACAGTAACCTGCACTCCCTCATAATGTACTCCAAACCTTGTTTCACAATTCATACCCCACAGTGTCTGTCTCTGTGTCATAAAACAGTGTGTGTCAGTCTCCATGTCAGTAAGTAGTGTGGCAAGTGGTTGGCATGTGAGGACAACGAATGTGCCGAGGGTAGCATGTGAGGATAGCTGAGTGCTAAGGAAGTCTTGTGAGGACAGTTGGGGGGCTCGACATGGTATGTGAGGACACCTGGAAGGCTAGGCATCATGTGTGAAGATAGCTTGCGAGTTTTGGTGGCATGTGAGGACAGATTTGGGCCAAGGGTGTCATGTTAAGACAGCTGGGGACTGGTTGGTGGCATTTGAAAAAAAAGCTAGTGAGCATGTCAAATTTAATGTTACTAAATTTAAATCATAAATATATTTTCAATTTACAAAAAGCTATGAAATTTCATAGATAAAAACCTTACAGTTTAACATTGATTAAGTCTTCTTACACTTAAAGGCAATCCAACATTTCTGAAAAGAATTCACACTCTACAACTTAGGCTAAAAACGTGCTGAAATTATCACCATTAAGGCAGAAGGCTTAATAGCTGCATTCGGCATGCAATACAGACATGGCAGATCTGCAGCTAACCACAGCATGTGATGGCACACAATGACTGTATTGCGCAAGGAACAAAATAGAATATCAATTGTTTTAAGAAATTTCAGATTGTGTGTAATTGTTAGAAGATTTTTTGCCTATGAAACACACACACAAAAAGTATATACTGTACAATGTAAGTTCACAATGTTGCTTGATCTGTCCATTTATTACCAGATATATTAAAGATAACATATATATTTCACTGTGAATAAAGCAAAACAACTTTTAATATAACACATTTAATCTAGTAGCAACTGCACTTACTTCATTGTTGTGCTATCTTTATAAGTGTAACATCTACTGCAAATTTCTGCTAGTTTGCTTCAGTATATAATTCTTGAATTGAACACTCACATAAAAATGACATGTACAATGTGTCAAATTAAATTGTAACACCTTTTGCATTTTTAAAACCTGAACTTGTATAGTTTTATACTATTCTATTTGTTTCTAAATATATGTTTAGTACATGCTGCAGGCAAGTCCTCGCTGGGAACACTAGTCGGTATAGCAGTGAAGACCAAAATAATAAATCATTTATAGAGAGAAAATATTTTAACAAGCTTTTAAAATATTTATCTGAAAAGTAATTTAATGAAATTGTAAAAAGTTACAAGTGCAATGTAAAAGACAAATATTTTTCTTTAGCTAAGGATGATGTTTCAAAAGAATACACCTTTCTATGTAAGACCTAAAAAAACACAAAAAATTCCTCCAGCATTCTACTGAGGGAGATAGCTCTCAATTTAGAAATGCATAAATGTATGACCCAAAGTGGTGGTATTATAACATTAAGCGTAGGACCGCCAGAGCAGAGATGCCTTTTCTTGGCTGGTGGCTTACCATATATTTGGAAATGTATGTAACTGAGCTCTCTGCACTGCTATTATCATGTAGGATGTGTCTCTTTTGTTGGCCCATTGTAGTGTGCTGGAGGAATATTTTCTGTTTTTTTCTTGTCTAGATTAAGATGGGTCATTAAATTGATTGATCAACTACCATTCTTTGCATCACTGTTGAAAGTAAGATCCTTCAGAACCTTATCTTCCCATGGTAAAATGTTATTGTCTTCTGCAATGCCAGCAATAGTATGCTCATTTATGGGTGTTTTTTCAGAGCCTATTAAAGAAATTAAAGATATTAAATATCACTTGCTACTTTTTGATCATCAATTACTCAAGACATTCACCCTAGCCCAAAATTGTGCTGAATGGATACACTTTTCCAAATAGGGCTATCAGAATAAGAGGTGTTGGAGTGATGTAAATAAAAATTCTCCCACTGTGCAGATCCCAGACACTAAGTGGTAGATTTACTAAAGCTTCTAAAAATGAAAATTGCGGGTGTTGCCCATAGCAACCAGTCAGATTGTAGCTATCATTTCTCTATTTCATCCTAAAAAATACACCAGTACTTGTCTGTTTTAGAAGCTTTAGTAAATTTACCTCTAAATGTCTTTAAGTCGGTAACTTTAGGAAACAGTTTTTACCATATACTGTAGTGTATAGTTTGAGTGTTGTCCTTTATTAACAGCTCTTAACCATGAAAGTTCTATTATTAGGTTTACAACATAACACATTTTTTGTAGCCAACTAGGTCCTTGCTTTATAAATGATATGCTCAGTAACTGTCAGCAGTGTTTTCCTGTTGCATGTTATCAAATTTCATTTTTTCAACCATTTCATTAAGATCCCCATATTTACAATTGCTTTTGGGTATTACAATCAGCCAATCCTCCCTCCTAATCCTTTGATAGTTCACTTCCCAGTTACAACCCTCACTCCCATAGACTGTAAACTCTCACGGACTTGGCCATCTACCGTCTTAGTTCTCAAACTGCTCTACCATTTGTTCCAATGCAATCCCAATCACAGTTATACCCCTTTTACACTAAACTCCTGGGACTGACCTAGTATTTGGAACATGGTTCCAAACTGGGCCAGACCCGGGACAGACCACCTTCAGACCACGGCACCTAACTAGATAATTCCCAGGTTGGCACCGTTCACATTGCACATCATCTTAAAGTGCCAGGAAATCTGGAACTTCCCAAGCTTTAAAACGGGACCTGGGTTGGATGAACCAGGTTAACCATTTACACTGTAGGGTTACACGGGTTGTTCCCTTGTTAAACCTTGCAAGCTATCCAGGTTGTAGAGCTAAGTCAATTGACCCAGGAGTCCAACCCTGGCCCCCTTTGCACCTAGCAGCAACCCAGTCGGGTTAACCCGGCAATAACCCAGGTTTTAGTAGCGGTATAAAAGGGGTAATAGTGACTGTGAACCTTTCTGACTGTACTTTCGAGGGCACTGGGTCATTGAATGCTACTGTTAAAAATGGTCACTCAGTTGTCTTTATATGTCACTGTTTGATGTTTCCCCTGTGTACTGTCTGCTTAAAGCTTTTTATATTGATTGTGTGTATTATTGAAATTTTCCTTGTTCAGTGTTACAGACAATTGATGGTGTTGTATACTTATAAACTAATAAGATTAGAAAATTTTATATTTTCACAAAATACAATGCAACAGTGGCATACACAAATATTGATTATCATTGTATAGTGAATACTTTATTCTTGAGATGTTTTAATTTTACATAGTTGAGCCCTGTAGAAATGTTAAAGCAACTCAAAATATATCTAATTTGTTAAGAGTATTGCTCTTAATTAGTCAATTTTTCTTACTTTTTAGACAGCTAGATTATGTTCCTAAACTAATGATCAAATCAGTGCAAATTCACTGCCTCTTATGAGGGAAAACTTGAAAAAGCATTTGAGACACATGTGGAACCTACTCTTACTGAAAACGTATCTCAATCTGTTACTGTGTCAGACATTTCAGTTTTAAACATTAAGACAATTACAATTGAGGACATTTCAAAGCCTCGCTAAAACTTTAACTATAATTAAATATGTATGAATCTAAACTAAATTATACATGGAATTGACGAGTTACAAACTGAAAGCTTAGTTTATGCTTTGTGCCCATATTTCTGGGCTGTTCAATTGTCAGTAAAGAGGCAGCAGAACATTATTCATTTGGAGATATGACGGCAAAGTAAGAGATACTATGTGAATGAATCGGAAGTTTGAATAAAATTGTTTATTTATTGGACAGCATCCTACATTACTGGAATAAGTTATAGGGTAATTGATATTAAAATATTCACTAAATTAGTTATTCATTCCCTTTCTCGTCTCTCTGTCTTCTTGTTGCTAGACTAATTAAGTACAACATGACACACAAAGTAACTAGCTGGATGAAAGACAAAACTCTCACTGGGCAGAGGGTATAATGCCCCTAGCTCCTTCCACAATTGATAAATCAGTTTGTCTTAGAACATAAGAATTCAAAGGGTTAAAGTTCAGTGAGACATCCTCTGACAATAAGCAGGTGATAGTTTACTGATTTCAGCATGGAAACCTAAGGAGTTTTTTTCTAAACTCAGGAAAGATCAAAAAGCAACATAACAATAAGAAGAATAAGAACAGTGAAAGTATATTACTTGGGCATATGCTGATTTACATTACAAATGAAATAGTTTTTGATGACTTTGACTTCACTGTTAAATAATAATAATGATGATAATAATAATAATAATAATAATAATAATAATAAAAATAATAATAATAATTAATATCACTACTGCTACTACTACTAATAATAACTTCTTAAACCATTTTTGCACATCTCAGACAATAATACCCTTTTCATATATAAATTACCGGCTTCAACCCGGCTCCGACCCAAGACACTGATCACGGGTTGAAGCCAGGCTAGACCTTTTAGACATGAGTGACATGGGTTGTCACCCTTCACACTGGACCCGGGTCTTGCAGTGACCTGGGTCTTCTGTTAGGCAGCAGTTTTGCCAGAACGAGGCAAATTTTTTTCCTGGCGTCGGATCTTGCATGTTTTAGATTGCACATAAAAGTCCCTCCCTTGTGATCGGTCAGGAGGTAGTTGAAATCCTGACAGTTGAAATGCAGGCACTCACAATATCGGCGCCAGAATCCCAACATCAGTCAAAATCCCGGTGCCGGCATCCCGACCATGGGAATCCTGATGGTAAGTAGAGAGCTTAGGGAGGTTTAGGGTTAGGGGTTATGGCTAGGCACTAGGGGAGGGTTATGGGTTAGGTACTTGGGGGCAGGGTCCTGTTTAGGCACTAGGGGGGAAGGGTTAGGTTCAGGCACTAGGGGGAGATTAGGGGTAGGGTTAGAGGTAGGGTTAGGATGCTTACCGACAAGTGTTGGTATCCTAACCTTGTTGGCATTCTGACCGCCAGGATCCCAAGCATCGGCATCCCGTACCAAACCCGATTGGTCACCATTTCACACAGGAGAGTAGAGGGACAGGGTGTGGGACTATGGACTGTAGATCTGGAAAAAAATACCATTATCACACCATCAGGGTGCCATTAGGAAGAGTTTAGGTAGGAGGACAAAGAGTTTTATAATAGACAGTAGTAATAAAAACTGGACTAGGTGCATGAAAATTGTAATTACAGGCTTTATTGTCAGTGTGTGTTTTTTATGTTTGTCACACACACTGCACATGCACACTCACACACTACAAAATCACAGGCTACTGTACTGTGTGTGGTGCTACAAAAATAAAATAGGCTTTATTTGTTTGTTAAAATGTACCTGCACTTTTTTTTATCAAGGAAATCTACAGTACTGAATATTGCTTTTCAGTCACTTCTGTATGAGGACAGAGACAGTATTGATATCAAGATTAACTGTCCAAAAAATATTAATGCATCTGAGCTGCACACCAAGAAGCCCTCTTTGTTTTGAGTATTTTCCTGTTATAAGAAAAATAATTGCAGAAAAAATTACTGTATTTTCCTGTTATCTAAAAAAACAGAATTCTTTTCTAATTCAATTGGATAATATTGTATTTAATTCAAGAATTGTGTGTTGAGACACAGCATATATTATTGTTCTAACTGTGAGGTGGTATTCCACCATCATCTGCCCCCCAAAACAATTCTCGCAAAGGAGACCTGTTCTGTTCCTTGTGTATGAAAACAATTAACAAAGTTTGTGTAAATTAATAAAAAAAATGCAAAGTGTGTTTTCCAGAGTCAGCTACTGTGTGCAGTGGTATCCCCCATCATCTGCATCCCAAAACCATTCTTGCAGAGGAGACTTGTTTTGTTCCTGATGCGTAAAAACAATTTCCAGTGTTTGTGTAAAGGAATTTAAAAAAATAGCATATTGTGTTTTCTAGTGTCATCTACTGTTTGTGATGGTATCTTCACATCATCTGCATCCCCCAAAAATCTTGCAAAGGAGGCCTGTTCTATTCCTGGTGCAGGAAAACAATGGCCAGTGTGTGTGTGTAAAGGATTTTTTTTTAAAAAATTGCCTAGTGTGCTTACCAGTGTAAGCTACTATGTGTGCTGGTATCCTCCCTTCATCTGCACCCCAAAATTCATAAGTGGATAAATATCATTTTTTTACTGGTGTCAAAAAAATCTCCAGTCTTTTATTAAAACTACATGGTAAAGGTAACTGCCCCTCCTTTTCCTATCTCACTGTTGTATATTCACTTGGTGTGGTGGCAATTAAATGGAACTACTGTAGATTTACTCCTGCCCTGGTGTACAAAATATAACCAATTATGGATCAGTCAATAGTACAGTCAGAGTACTTCTTTAACATCTACTAAAGGTGGTCAAGTGGTAAGAAGGTTTAAAAAAGGGTACCTAAAATCTTAACAATATATCACAATCTTAAAGAAAACATCACTTCTAACATCAAAAGGAACATGCCATACATCACATTCAGTTGCAAGGAAAGGCTTAGACAATGGTCTTTCTTTGCAAGTGGTGGGCCTACTAATGTTGTTTCATGCCCTAAAATGCCTATTGCAGAAGCCAGGGCCAAACACAGTCAAGCATCTTCTTTAACCTTGCATGCAACAGCTTCTCACTCTAAATCTAGCGGTGTCACCTTTAAAACAGGCAAATCAGTGCAGATGAAGAACACCTAGGGGTATATTACTAAAGTGAGAGTTTTTAGAAGTTGAGATGTTGCCCATAGCAGCCAATCAGATTCTAGCTATTATCTTCTAAAATGTGCTAGTTAAATGTTAAGTAAAATTTGATTGGTTGCTATGGGCAACATCCCCACTTCTAAAAAAATCTCACTTTAGTAAATATACCCCTGAGGCTGAAAGAACAAACTTTGTGTTCACAAACTTTACAGATACCTGAGTAAAGTCTAAGGGTGTCCATGAGTGCTATGTGTGAGTCTGACATTTCTGACACTGTAATTGTAGAGAAGCCTCCTTCCACCTTTCTGCACCCTCTGCAAATGTGAGGATGAGTAGTAGTAAAAGTAATGATGGTGACATATAAATTGAAGATGCTATTATGGGAGTGCAACTGGATGAGGGGGATGTTTGTGTATCTGATGCTAATGAGGATGTTGATGGACAAGAAAAAGAAAATTTAGAAGAAAGATGTTTTTTGTGTAAAGTAATGTCAGCCACCAGTAGTATCAGTTCTTATCAGTGATAGGAAGAAGGACATTGTCAATTCTGGGCATACTGTAAGACCAAAAAACACACCTCTTTTATGTGGAATCATTTTCCCAAATCCTGACAACATTTGTGATGCCATCTGTACCATTTGTGTGGTAGGGTCATTAACCATCTACTCACCTCCTCCCTGTTACATCATTTGCAGCGAGTTCATGCAAATTATTTATCATAAAATAATAACAAGCAGTCCATGATCAGCTGCCAGCAGCATGGATAGATCCCAGCACATGCAATCTCCACCACCAATATCTTCATCCCTTAACTCCTCATTAATGATGTACTTTAGGTAGTCCTCCTGCATCCAATTTGCAAAGGCTAAAGCTGGCCATACACCAGACCAAATTTCCTCTAACCATCCAACTGACTAACTGTCCAACTTGACTAAAACACTGCCCCACACACTTAACCACCTGTTTCAACAGACCACCCAACCAGCCAACTTTTTCATCAGACAAGCCAACTTCTCTCCAATTTGTGATGTCACACAAGTAGCCAGACAGTGTCATGTTTGCTTGTTTTCATTAAATATCTTTATCTCTGCATCCTAGCTGCCAATCCTCTCCTGTATATGGCCATAGGAATTCTCATCCCACAAAATTTATACAATAGAGCAGATGGGGAGCTTTCTACCATACACTTGTACTGCACCACAAGCCAGAGCAGAATAAAAGCGCAGGCCCTTTGACCAGTGGTCAACACCAGAACAAACCAATTGGTGACTCAGACAATTAAGGACATTTCCAGTTTCAGTTTGTGTACTGTACACACTTGATATGATGCAGTGCAAAACAGTACCAGGTAATCTAATAAATAATGACTACTGCAAGAAAAAGTATTTAGCTAATATGAAATATATATATCACACACAAACTGTTTTGGACAATCAATAATCTAATAAATTAAAAACAAAACCAGTTTAATGGTAAGATTTTAATCAACATTACACTAGAATTACTAATGCTTGGTGTGCTCTGTGCAACACAATCTGGACATTGCATTGCTTTATCTATCATATAAACTCATGTAATCCTCTTGTAATAAGGGCTTGATTCAGCAGTGCATGCAAGTCCACCTCATAATTTCTGTCACCTCTGCCTGGCCGATCACTACCATTTTAACAGACCACTGGTTGGCTGAGAGAGAGCCATTCTCAGCCAACCAGCGGCTTGTTACTATGGTAGTGACAGCTGTTGGATCCAACAGACATGAGTGACAGAAACCAAAACACAGATCTGACGCAGAGAAGAGGATGTTTTGGCTTATTTTCTGATCCAAGCCTGGTGGGAAAATCCAAGCCGGGAGTCAGATCTGCTTGGAACCTCTAAGTACGGGTGGGTTCAGTTTCCAGGAAACCAAACCTGCTCATCTTTAGTTAGCATTAGATCTGCATCAAATATCAGTTATCAATGCATCTAGTTTTAGACAATTAGATGAGGTCCTATGTCTACCAAATTACATATCTATTTCATTTTACCACAACAGCAATTAATCACCTGTACCAGGATGTTGAAAAAGTTATTCTTGGCTTATAAAATGCCATTGTAACCACTAAGTACAAGTGGATAGTGGGTACATAACAAGTGGTAATGGTCAAACTGAAGATTAGATGACTGTGACAGCCCACTGGGTGAGTGTATTGCCTTCACTAGCAGCACTTTACATAACACACAATGCCAGCTCATTCACAGACAGGCTACTCTCTGTATCACTAGATTTACTAAAATGCATTCCAGTCTCAAGCTGTTGGAAAAATTCAGGATGTGATAGCAAAATGGCTTACACTGCTAAGACTCAGGGTTTGTCATTTCCGATAATGCAAGTGACATTGTACAAGCATTACAACTGGGTGAATTTGAACATTTCCCATGGTTTGCACACAGAATAAAGTTGGTTGTTTAGAATTTTTTTAAATATTTTATGTGCATGCAGGAGATGCTGTCTGTGTTCCAAAAATATCTGCCCATTTTTAGCATTCAGCAACTATATGTAAAATATTGCAGCAGCTGCAACAACAGTTCCATTTGTCATGCTGCCAACTAAAGCAAGAGGTCATAACTAGGTGGAATTTCACTCTTTATATGCTTAGCGACTGGAGGAACAGCAAAAAGCCATCCAAATGTACACAGCAAACTATTATATAGGGACTGGAAGAGGGCGCAATAGTACCTTAGTCTAGTGGAAAATGCTCTAGGTTTTATGCAAGCTACTAAAACCATTTGAAATTGTAACCAATAAAGTGAGTTCAGACACTGTCAGCCTGGGTTAGGAGATTCCCTTAATTAAATAACTGGAAAAGCATCTAGAGAATCTGAAGGAGCGGATGCTGTGATTCCACTAAGTATCCTGGACATGCAGATCAAGTTAATTATGTGCTTCACCAGGACCAAATGGTATGAAATATCCTGAAATTGGTTCACTACATTTTGGCAACCATGCTTGATCCTAGATTCAAGTCATAAATAATGTCTTTCTTACCAACTGATACAGATCATAAGAGGTGCAAAGAGCTTCTTGCAAACAAGTTGGCAGCTCAAGTTGCATATGTGATCATTACGTCTCCTGCTTCAGTTTTTCCTGCAAATGCTGTTTCCAGGAAACACTGGTGATGGTGATGAAACAACTTATTGCGCTAGAGTGAAACATTGTGACGTGTTGAGGTTTAAAATTTTTGACACAATTACCACAATTATTTACATGTCTACCATGACTCAATCTGATGCAGTAAGCATCAATAGAATAGTGGATGATTATTTTAATGACAATGTGCAAATTAGCAATTTACACATCCCTTTGAATACTGGCAGCAAAAAAGGCAATTTGGAGCCCCTTGTACAAACTATCTTTGCTTTACTTAAGCTGCCCACCCTCCATTGTGTACTTGGAAAGAGTGTTTAGTACAGCCAGGAAGACCTTTGTCACCAAATAAAACAAAGTACAGAGATTTCTTTAACAGTGGATTCCAGTGAGGATGAGCTAATATTGTGTGATGATGTTATTAACTAAGGGTGAGGATGATAATGACATCTTCAAACTGTGATGATGATTAACAACACTGTTAGCACCCTTAACCTTATTGGTAGCTTGTTTAATGGGGGCCCAACACACCAAGTATTTCAGCCACAAAAGTGGCAGTCCCTGTCGCTAATATACAACATAAGGGTGGATGAGAGGGTCCAAGGACAATTAGATTTTGCACCACTTTTTGTTATGGGCTTTGCCAAGATTGTATGTGTTTGACAGGCAGTGTACTGTATGTTGGTATACCAGTTCCGCCTCCTCCAGCAACCTAACTCCGGTGCCGTGGGGAGGCTCCATTTGCCAGGCACCTAATGAGATTGTAACCAGTGGCCACCCGGCTCCCTCCTCACAGTGGCAGCCAGAGCCAGAGACTGGAACAATCAAGTTACCTCTGCTTCACAATTTGTCTTTTTATTAGCTCCCCTAACCTGGGAATCACACACCGGACTTTTCCTCCTCGTGGTAAAGCAATGTCCAATGTATTAAGTTGGAGGCAGTGGCGGATCCAGGGAGGGTGATCAGGGCGATCGCCATCCCTACACACACTGCTAAACAGCTGCTGCAGCTCAGAGCACTGGAGGTAGTACTCATCCTGCAGCGCAGCTTGTGTTATGTGCGCCGATGCCTAATCAAGGTGGGGGCTGCACATGTCCCTGGCCCCCATAACCCACCAACACACATTTTTTCTCCCGGCCGCATAATTGGGGGCGGGCGGTGGGCCGGAGGTACAGTGGAGTCGGGCCAGAAGAGGAGCATGGGTGGATCAGAGAAGGAGCGGGGCGGGCCAAAGGAGGAGTTTGGAAGGCCAGTGGAGTAGTGATGCAGGCAGGAGGAAGAGTAAAGCGGGCTGGAGAATGAGTGAGGATGGACTGGAGGAGGTGTGGGGCGGATGGGCAGCTGCAAGAAATGTGGTTGGGAGGCTGGTACTCCTCATCTATATGTCACACGCTCACACAGCAGCAGCAAACAGGGTGAGCTGCACACAAACAAACTGTAGGTGTTAAGCCCACGGACAGGGATGGCGGTTACTATGTCATGGATACAGGACCAATCATTAAAAACTGGCAGACTAGCAGTGTCCAGTGAGATCGAATGTGCATTTTTAACTTAATCTTATTGATCAGTGCTCATCTGCACGATCTAATGATTGGCCACTGTCCTGGACCTGTTGTGATTGGCCTAAGTAGCTTTGCCATTCTATGTACGGGAAAGGAGAGTTTAGAAATCAGTTAGAGGGTAGACAGGGACTGCAGGGGAAAAGGGGGAGGGGGTGACAGGTGAGGAGGGAGCATTAGCCAGAATAGAGACAGTGTAAAAGGAGGGGGACAGGAGAAATATAACAATAAGAGGGAATATGAGGGCAAGCTAGGAGAGAACAGACAGATAAGGGACAGATAAGCAGGAGATAAAGCTAAAACATAGAGGAGAGAGCACATGGGACATAGGAGAGTGGGGGGTATTGGGGTATTTAAGTTTGATTGGGGGATTTGGAATGAGAGTCCTGGATGGATATATAGTATGTGAAGCCACTGGCATAAAAATACAGAACCTCCAGACCGAGTTCAGCAAAAGATGGAATTGGATCAGCCACCGGCGTCGGAACCCCTGCAGGCAACTGTTTTGAAGTTAGTGTTTGTGTGAGTGTATACAGTTAGCTGAAATTTTTTTATTTGATTTCACAGTGTATGCATGTATGTATGTATGTATGTATATGAGGAGAGAAGTCAGGATTAATTCATAAACCGCCCCCCCTAAAATTAAAGTCTAGATCCACCCCTGGCTGGAGGCTGCTGGCCTTCTGATCATTAGAGTTCCATGTAGCTTCTGGCATTCCATCAGTGCAACATTACCAGGATACTTCAACCTTGACCTCCCAATATGGCAGTGCCAGTAGTGTGGAATGCTAGCAGCAATAGGAGACTTCCCCCATGCAGTAGGTAAATGCGATACTTTGTAGACAGAGTTTTTGATACTTTGTAGCACTTCCTCGTGCCAATACAAGCAAAAAACCTTAAGGGAAGAGAATTAACCACTGCCTCTGATGCATTTCTTCCATCCATCAGAACTCATTTCATCTGAAAAAATCTGCTGGATGGAAGAAACAAGCATGTGCAGAACGGGTTTTTAAATTATCGCTTGCAGCCCCTGGTGATTGATCCGCTGCAGTGTTTGGGGGTGACGCGGGGCAGCACCTGGCATCATTCTTTAAAATGGGGGTGTATCACCCCCGTTTTAAATGTGTGACTCATCCAGGGTCTGTGTCATCGGGTGCAGACTTCCTTGACCCAGGTGTCTAGATTCCATGGCCAGCCTGAGTAAGCTTCAGCTAATGCAGCCTGAAACCATTGTGAATCGTGATGGATGGTCACGATGGTGATCCAAGGCTGCATCCTCACACGCAGCACTCTGTTCTTGCAAGTGCTAACAGGAGGCATCTATCTGCTACAGACGCCTCCTGTTGCATTTGAATTTTAATGACACGGAATTGCATAGCCGCTTCCTAATGGCTGTGCAATTCCTTGCATACACAAGGAATCAGACCCATGAATCAGACCCATAGTCTTGCGTGGCCATGCAAATGGACCTTGTGAACACTAAAGGACTTCTTAACAATTTTTATATAGTCCCATCTATGTAGTGAGACAACACAGGCTAAAATCCTATGTGCATGGCCCTTTAGTCAGTGTAATTAGGGGTGATGTCAAAAGGCAGACAATTTATAAAATGAACTTATTATTCCAGCAAAAAATAGCTAAATGATTATGGCCCTCATTCAGAGCCGTACGCTCTGAGCAGAGCGCACGCTCTGAATGAGGGCCGGGCTCCATGAAAATGGAGCGTTCTCCTGGACGCTCGTATAGCTGTGGGTCACCACCCACAGGCTATACGAGCGTGCATTTTGATGGCCGCGATGGTCGTGACCATCGCGACCATCGAATTTGCGAGCCGGAGCCTGCAGTTGAGGTTTTCAACCGCAAGCTCCGGAGTGATTTTGGCTCTATCAGAGCCAAAATCACTCCCACTGACATCACTAGTGATGTCAGTGGGCCTGCTTTTGATGGGAGGCGTTCCCGTGGGAATGCCCCAGTCAGGGAGGCATGCCCCCGGAACGCCTACCAAAGGGGGCGTGCTGTCAATCAACATTGACAGCACGCCCCCTTTGATCGGACACAACGAGCGAAGGACTTTCCTTCGCTCGTCGCGTCTGGCGCATGCGCATGACGGAGCTCCCTCCGTCGTGCGCATGCTCAGTCCATAACATCGACCCACTTGCGAGCGGACAGCCGCTCGTGAGTGGGTCTGAATCAGGCCCTATATGCGAGTATCAGGGGTGAAACGACTGGCGGTGCAGTCGGTGCACTGCACTGGGGCCCACCGCAATATAGGGGTCCACACTGCCTGTATGGAAGGCTGCATTGCAGCTGCTTGCCAGGCAGTCATCAAGGCTGTGACTGATGCTGCCGGCAGCTACAAGCAGGGGACTGGAGCACAGTGCAGTGAGGTTCAGCACTGCAGTGCACTACTGTGTAATAAATCCCAGTAGTCTCAGCAGTGGGGTCAGAGGAGCATGTGCTGAGCTCGGACTGGAGGAACCCATCACATGCTCCTCTGACCCAGCAGCAGCGCAGCCTCATGGGTGTGACTCATTGTGAGCCTGTGACTGTTGCTCTGCCAACTTCCTGTGGATGCTGCTGGTGAGTACACTGTGTGGGCACTATAGGTGGCATAATGTGTGGGGACTACAGTGTAGCATAGTGTTTTTTCACTACAGGTGGCATAATGTGTGGGGACTACAGTGTAGCATAATGCGTGGGAACTAGAGGTGGCATAATGTGTGGGGACTACAGGTGACATAATGTGTGGGGACTACAGTATAGAATAATGTGGGCACTAGATGTGCCATAATGTGTGGGCACTACAGGTGGCATAATGTCTGGGGACTTCAGGTGCATAATGTGTGAGCACTACAGGTGGCATAATGTGGTGAGTACTACAGTGTAGCATAATGTGTGGGCACTACAGTGTGACATAATGTGGGGGTACTACAGTGTGGTATAATGTGTCGGGCACCCACTGCATCTCCCTGTCACCCACTGCCTCTCCCCTCTCCGTCACCCACTGCCTGTCACCTCTCCCTGTCAGCCTCTCCCTATCACCCACTGCCTGTCACTCACTGCCTCTCCCCTCTTCCTGTCACCCACTGCCTACCCCCTCTCCCTTTCACCCATTGCCTTTCAACTATCCTTGTCACCCTCTCCACCTCTTTGTCACCCACTGCGTCTCCCTGTCACCTCTCACCCTCTCTCTGTCATTCACTGCCTGTCACCCTCTCCCTCTCATCCTCTGCTTGTCCCTGTCACTAATGCCTGTCACCTCTACCTATCACTCTCTCCCTGTCACCCACTGCCTATACCCTCTCCCTTTCATCCATTTCCTGTCAACTATCCCTGTCATCCTCTCCCCCTCTGTCACCCACTGCTTCTCCCTGCCACCTCTCACCCTCTCCCCTGTCACCCACTGCCTGTCACCTCTTCCTGTCACCCACTGCCTGTCACCTAACGCTGTCACCCACTGCTTCTCCCTGTAACCCACTGCCTGTCACCTCTCCCTATCACCCTCTCCCTGTCACCCACTGCCTCTTCCCTCTCCATGTCACCCACTGCTTGTTATCTCCCCCTGTCACCCACTGCTTCTCCCTGTCACCCTCTCTTTGTCTACCTCTTGCCTGTCTCTGTCACCTACTGCACTTTGAACTTGGAGTAGGGGAGAGGAGGGGGGCCCAAAGCTAATTTTTGCACCTGGGCACACCACTCACAAGTTCTGCCACATATATATATATATATATATATATATATATATATATATACATACACAGTATATAAAAATAATATAGAGTAAAATAAATAAAATATTGTTACTGAATTCTGACTATATTAAATGTACTGTATCAAGGGTGCTTTAAGAAATGTAAGGATCTTTAAAAAAACAGAACAGATTCTCTCAACAGTGTTGAGAAAGTGACAGGACTTTATTGTCAAACTTTTAAACAATGGTCCCATTTCTGGTCTGTGATTTATGAAGCTGCATGTATAGACAGAAATGTGTTTTAAAATGATTATCCTCCTCTACAGTTTTGTCACTGTGATTGGGATATATGTTTCTAATATATCTGTTGACCTTTATTTTAAAACATTATGAGGTAAAGTATTATTTCTTGTGTGCCAGAGGAAACATCCCTTGCAAAACATAATTTAAATCAAGTATTGTAATTTAATGAACATGGCATGTGCAAAGGGCACGAGAGGGTCATTAAATGAGAACAAGGGCGAAGTAGAGGAAAAAAACACATTTTAATTACATTTCACATTGTCTATAAGACATTTATGTATGTAAAATATTCAGCTCTGAAAATACAGCAAGCTACGTTCACACATATTTTAATGTAAGAGTGATGCTATTAAAGAATATGCAAAACTTTCTAACTACCACCGCATGGTACTAGATATAGGCAATTGGCCATTTATGGGGCAACTGGGGTCATTTTTTTTATAATGTGTTTTAATAATGTGTTTTTTAAATTAGTAAACAGATCTGGTGCTTATCAATACCAGCCACAAACTCTGTCCTTTTGGTGGCCACCCCCACCGTAATTGACTTGCCTCGGGTGGCTGACCCCAGCGATCAGCCACATTACCACAAGAGCCACCAACACAAGGATCAGACCTGGGCTAATCTGTCCTTGAGTGATCTGTTCATCAACAGAGCTGTCTCTCCATCCACCCAGTGGCACCCTACCTCCCTTCTTTTACCAGTGGGATATAACTGTACTGCTACATGCTGAGGGCTGGAGTCAACAAGTGGACATTATTTTAACACATGGGGCATCTTTATTTCCTGCACATGTCTTGGATCCTGACCATACCCCTGCCCCACCTCCACCATGATCTGTGTTGTTTCCTAGTACCTCTGCGATCTGCAGCTGCTTTGGCCTAGCTTTTACAGCTATTTTCATGATGAGTCTCTACACATCCCCAGTGAATATGTATCTCTTTCACCCCACCGCTCCAGTGTGCCTGTATATCTTTACCATGGTGAGTGTCTGGACCCTTCCTCTCCCCAGTATATATTTACTGTATATTACTGCCACCTCCATCCACTGGTTCTGGTGGCTGCCGATCAGAATACTCATGGACATACGGAAGCATAACATAGATCACTGCCACATAATTGAACCTAATGTTGGCAGGTAAACACAATCTCCTTTGTTAAATTATGCAGTGCTCCACACTAACCATTTAAGCCACCAGGTCTTGGGTGTAGTGGCTGGGGCCCATCATGATTCATTTGTACGAATAACAAAAAGGACTACTGCTCAGTGGCATGTCTGACAGAGGCAATGGAATTGTCCTCCAGGCATCAGCTGTCAGGGGGGTACTGGGGAGGGACGAAGGAAGGATTGTTGCATCATTAAACTATGCAGACTGTGTAAATGCATTCTATGTAAATTACTTTATACTACAGGTAGTGCAAGGCCATTTAAAGATTTTGCATTTACACAGACTGCACCATGAAAATGTTGCTGCCCCCTCATGGACTTCACCTCCAAGCTCCAGGTACGTGATGACAGGGGGTTGTTGGGGGGTCTGATGGGGTTGCTAGGGGGTACCTGGAGACCATGATTCTGGTCACCCTGCCACTGCTACTGCTTCTACCATTTTATACTGGACTGTGTAGAGGGCTATTTGGTAGTCATATAAAGGTATGAGTTGGTGGCTACCATGATACTTATTGGATTTCTGACTATAGGTTGTATGGCAGTATCACCAGAGTTGGCACTGGTAAGCAGCAGATTCTGTGTGGGGCAGGGGAGATCCGCCCACACAGACTAGAAAGGCATTGTGGGAAGATGCCTAATGGCTGCCAAGGGAACTCAGTCCAAGGAGGACTGAGGCAGACCAGTCAGACAGAGCTCACTGTGCTAGTGAGCCAGTGAGGGCCAGGAGGCCTGAGCCTAGACCTGTGAGATACAGGGAAGGCTATCAAACTCTGGGACTGAGCTATGGTACCAGCAAGGGAGCAGGCCAGACTGTGAGAGGCGGCAGCCAACAAGCTAAGGAAGCTGTACCAGGCCAGGGGTCTAGTGTCCAGTCCTGCATGTGACAGTAAGGACCACCTATCTCAAAGAGTGTGATAGACTTTCATGCAGAGTAGCTGCTTCTGTAGAGAGGGTTCAAGAACTGAGCTAGTGCCCTAAGAAAGGGCAAGGCATTTATTATTTTCTATTTGTTCCTGATTATGCTGGAAGTAAAGCACCACGTTAATTTGTTTTACTGGAATGCCATGTGTGGAGTCTGATTCTGCACCTAATCACTGCACCACTGACACTAGTCTACCAAGCCAATTACCCCAAGTTGGCACATATGGTGGAGAATGCGGGCATAAAGATTCTACGCAACAAGATCTGCACAGAAAGTGGATTACAGCAGCTAATGGAAATATGGATGTTTACTGCACCTGTGTAGTGGACTCAACAGTGCAAAGCTCATCAGGTTGGTGAGTGAAGATAAAATCTGTTTTGAAATATTTAATGGAAAAGTTGTATGTATGTCTGAAAACCGTGCTACAAAGTTTGCTAAAAGTTGTGCCCTTTCTTCAGCATTGGAAAGGTTAAAAGAAGTTGTGTGGTTTATTCTATTGAAATCAAGCTCATTAATACAAGGTGTGTCTAATGATGTGGCCTGGACATTTCTTTTGCAAAGAAAAGAGCAAGTGCTATGTTGATTGCTGGACATTGTAGTTCCACAGAAGTGAAAGCAGGTGCTGTGTTATATTGTGCTGTAAATACAATTGAAAGTTAAGTGTTGTTACAAGTGAAAGAAGAACTGTGCTAAAAAAAAAAGTGTTTAAAATTTAAAGGGATAGACACCCAATTTATTCTGGGGATAAAAGACTGTGGTTCTAGGCTCTTCATGGTGCTGACATCTATTCAAGCCGAACCCTGCCTCACTTCTAAATCACCAGACAACATGGATGACATGGTGAAGGCCTTTCGGATGGCTACAGCAGCTCCGCAAGAACCCAACAAGCAGCAGTGGGCAAAACTCAATCCCCAAAAAGAAAGTGGTCAGGGTATGGTGCAAGGTCCATCCAGAAAGAACTATATCAGCCTGGAAGAATTTGACAATATGCGTAAAGTTTTGAATGAAGGTAATGCGTATTTTGCTGGGAAGGTTGATGACTTAATAGAGCAATTAGCTGATGAGAGAAATGTGCATGAACAAGCTGAAAATTAATTACGGAGTGAATTGTCCACTTTGAAAATGGCATTTGAGCAGCAAGAAATAAAAAAACATGAAGTTCTTAAAGAGACAGACCTCAAATTGGCAGCTACATTTTTCCAATGTGTTACAAGGTATGAGAATGATGTGCTCCTAGCAAAGAATGACGTACTAGAGCAGGATGTTGTGGAATTGCAGCAAAAGTGGGTGGTACTTCAGCAGGAAGTGGAAGAATTGAAAGAAGGTGTCCAGAGACATCAGAGTGATGCAGAGCGCGCACAAGTGAAAGTGGCGGATCTGGCTCTGGTGTTAAAAGGAAAATACTCTTTAATTGTCTCCACACAAGTACAACTTAAAGATTGTGAATTGGAGAAAAGTTCTCTGGCTGAAGAGTTCTGTGAAATAAAAGAGAAGTATCTCCGGATGCTGCAGACTCGCGCTCAGTGGGAAACTGACAGTAAAGGAAAAGAGATGGAGATGGTCCGTCTTGAAGTCAACTGTAAAGAGCAAGTGCAAACTCTCCAATCTGATTTAGCTGCAGCTAGAGCAGTTTCAGAATGTTTGACGGAAAGAAATGCATTCCTGGAGGAAAGTTTGCATAAAGCTGCAAAGCAAAGTGAATCTTTGGAGAGAGAGCTTAACCTTGCCCATGGCAGGGCTTGGAAGTTGCAAGAACAGAAGAAGAACCTTGAAAAGTGTCTGCTAAGTACACAGGACCAGTTGCAAAGATTCCAAGCGGAGAGGATTACCAAAGAACTGGAGTTGCAATGTGTATCAAAAGTGGCTGCGTCTGAAATAGCTGTATCAAAGTTGGGAAATTCCCTAAAAGTCTGTCTTGTAAGAGTGGATGAAATTCCTTGCAGTGACTTCCAGCTTACAGTGACAGCTGAGGGTGTGAAGTCCTCCCAAAGAGACATGGGTCCAGATGGCAAAACCGTGTCTGAAGTTGATGATAAAGAACTGATGTATACAGATGGTGATCGCATGACCTGTCTAGCAAAGGTACAGGATGTAAAGAAGTCTATGGAGATAGTGATGGCTTTAAAGGATGAGACTCTCTTGTTGACATGGATTCAGGGTGATGTGAATGTGATGCAATCACACAGTTTTGCAGTGCAAAGCAGAACCTTAAAAAAGGTTAATTCTGAGAGTCTTGTGAAGAATAATACTCAGGTGTGTGAAACAATGCCTTCATGCAAGCAGGATGGAACTTGAAATTCTGCTGGATTTGTCTATGAGGAAGTAGGGCACTATGGGAAATGTACCTGAAATCCTTAAAGCTTGACATGCTCAAGAATGAATCTCAAGTGCTTCATATAGAAAGCAAGAAGTACCACAAAAGTGAGGAAAAGAGTTAGGAGGAAAATAAATTCTGGAATCTGGAGGATGAGACCCACAGAGATTGCAAGAGTTTGTATGACCGTGAATGTGGTGGATTTCCCTCATGAGGAGAGTGAAGACGGACATTGTCATGAGAATGCCTTGTCCCATGTAGCTGGGGAGGGGGATATGTGGCAGAATCACCAGAGGTGGCACTGGTAAGCAGCAGATTCTGTGTGGGGCAGGGGAGATCTGCCCACAGACTAGAAAGGCATTGTGGGAAGATGCCTAATGGCTTCCGAGGGAACTCAGTCCAAGGAGGACTGAGGCAGACCAGTCAGACAGAGCTCACTGTGCTAGTGAGCCAGTGAGGGCCAGGAGGCCTGAGCCTAGACCTGTGAAATACAGGGAAGGCTATCAAACTCTGGGACTGAGCTATGGTACCAGCAAGGGAGCAGGCCAGACTGTGAGAGGCGGCAGCCAACAAGCTAAGGAAGCTGTACCAGGCCAGGGGGCTAGTGTCCAGTCCTTCATGTGGCAGTAAGGACCACCTATCTCTGAGAGTGTGATAGACTTTCATGCAGAGTAGCTGCTTCTGTAGAGAGGGTTCAAGAACTGAGCTAGTGCCCTAAGAAAGGGCAAGGCATTTATTATTTTCTATTTGTTCCTGATTATGCTGGAAGTAAAGCACCACGTTAATTTGTTTTACTGGAATGCCATGTGTGGAGTCTGATTCTGCACCTAATCACTGCACCACTGACACTAGTCTACCAAGCCAATTACCCCAAGTTGGCACATATGGTGGAGAATGCGGGCATAAAGATTCTACGCACACAGGTCTACGCAACAAGATCTGCACAGAAAGTGGATTACAGCAGCTAATGGAAATATGGATGTTTACTGCACCTGTGTAGTGGACTCAACAGTGCAAAGCTCATCAGGTTGGTGAGTGAAGATAAAATCTGTTTTGAAATATTTAATGGAAAAGTTGTATGTATGTCTGAAAACCGTGCTACAAAGTTTGCTAAAAGTTGTGCACTTTCTTCAGCATTGGAAAGGTTAAAAGAAGTTGTGTGGTTTATTCTATTGAAATCAAGCTCATTAATACAAGGTGTGTCTAATGATGTGGCCTGGACATTTCTTTTGCAAAGAAAAGAGCAAGTGCTATATTGATTGCTGGACATTGTAGTTCCACAGAAGTGAAAGCAGGTGCTGTGTTATATTGTGCTGTAAATACAATTGAAAGTCAAGTGTTGTTACAAGTGAAAGAAGAACTGTGCTAAATAAAAAAGTGTTAGACTTTCATGCAGAGTAGCTGCTTCTGTAGAGAGAGTTCAAGAAGTGAGCTAGTGCCCTAAGAAATGCTAGGCATTTATTATTTTCTATTTGTTCCTTATTATGCTGGAAGTAAAGCACCACGTTAATTTGTTTTACTGGAATGCCATGTGTGGAGTCTGATTCTGCACCTAATCACTGCACCACTGACACTAGTCTACCAAGCCAATTACCCCAAGTTGGCACAGTTGATGTAGAAAGTCCATGCCTGGTGCCCTCAGTATACCTACTTCAGCTACCAAGTTACTGCCAGCACCAGCAGAACCAGATAACTAAGGCATTAACAAGCTTCCAGGGTGTGAGTAGACTAACTTGCTTTTTCTCTCTTTTTCCATTTTTCCTTGATCGAAGAACAGTGATAGCAACGGGAACACTAAAAAGGAGTATGCATATATCCATATGTAGACTTTTTGAATCGCTGACTTGTATCTCCATTCATATAGAGAGGTGGAACTGGGGTCTGCAGGGACAGGGAAACATAGGTAGAGTACAAGAAAATGTTCATATAATTGTGAAATATTACACTTGAATGCATCTGTAGATAGGCTGTTTAGGAGTCATATTGTTTCTGGGTGCGGAAGGGCTGGTGTAACGATACTCAATGATGATAAGGATTATCAGCAGTACAAGTTAGCTGCTTCTGGTTGGCTGATTGTGTACCGACCTATCCAGCTGATAGCATTTCATTCGATTTGTTACTTATTATATTTAGATGCTGTTATTTATTCAACACTTAATTGTAATTTCTAGTTAGACTATTGCACAGTACAAAATTCCAATATGATTTTTAAAGGGGAACATAACACATATTTATAGAATATTTGATTATATTATTCTATTGTCTAAATTAAACAGCGTAAGACAGCTTTACTGATTATTACTAACACTGCCAGGCTACATTTCTACTCATTATCTATGGCAGGGGTTCTCAACTACAGTTCTCATTTTTTGTGAAATAGGAATGGCATCTGGCTGCGCTGTCCTTACTGTATTTGCTATTCTGCAGCCCAGTTCATGTGTGAGGGCCCCCCCAAAAATATAATGGTAAAAGAGTTTGTAATGAAATACAGGTGCTGAGTAGATCTTATTGGAAAACTTAAAACAGATTTATTCAGGTAAATATCTGATAAATACATGCACATAGGTGTATAATATACAGCATAGAACAACATATGTTCCAGCTACTTCCACATACTGCAATATATAATTTAGCAGATCATGCCTCTTCATAGCAGTTGCTGTGCATACACAAAAACTTAAACACTAGGGGGTATATATACTAAAGTGCGGGTTTTTAGAAGTGGAGATGTTGCCCATAGCAACCAATCAAATTCTAGCTATTTTCTTCTAGAAGGTGCTAGATAAATGTTAATCAGAATCTAATTGGTTGCTATGGGCAACGTCTCCATTACTAAAAACCCGCACTTTAGTAAATATACCCCTAAATGTCTTAATTTGGAGATTACTTGCAATGAGTACTCAATAGTATGAAATTATGTTCGCTGTCATGTGGTCCTAGGCTCTGATAAGGTTTGACATATGGACAAATCCTAAATGGTCATTGAATATATCATACAACGCTGTAGGCAGTATAATAGGTGATATAATTTAAAAGGTAGTACTATGAAGCTATGATATTGGAGCTTAATATCGGTGGCATTAATGCAATGCGGCCAGCACTGCTTTTGGCTTAAAGTGTCAAAACCTTTTATAACAACTCCCCCTCTTAAAGATTTGTCTTACTGGTAAGACCCCACTGCTCTATTCTCCTTTTCTGCTTCGCGGGAAAGGTGTCCAGCGCCTTCCATCCTTTTCCTCTCACAGCATAGGTACTGTACCCAGTGGAAAGCTGGTCCAGTATCTAAAGAAGTATTGTAGCATTGGTCAGTGATTATGCACAGGAACATGGGCATGTTGAAGGTATTCCTGTCATGTGTAGAGGTTTTCTTTACTGAATTGCAGTAATGAACTTCCATATTTAACACATTTCACCCCACAGAGCTTCATCAGAGATGGTAGTTGAGGTGCAAAGTCTGATTTAAATCACCCAGACATTCTGCATTGCTATTGGCTGTATGAAAAATGCTTCATTAGGGTCAAAGGTCTTCAGTACTCAGTCAGCAGATTTTATATATAAAATGCAATGAAATACCTATATACATATATCCAAATTGCCTAATAATTCTGTGCAATAAATGGGCAGATATAACCTCATAAATGTAGACATAATTATAAAATAAATAAGTTAGCAGAGGACGTCATTCCAATGCTTAAACATTTATCTTTTAAAGCAAGATTGCTTTATTATCCATTCAGTGCATTACAGAAGTATATGCTAGATTCTTAAGATAAACGTAATACACCTATTTCCTTTTTTTTGGAACTCATGTAGCGAAGTGTTTTGAAACATATTGAGCAAGATATACATTTTTGCGTCTAAAAAAATTGTGCTAGATGTTTCAAATACTTTTTTATATATATCTCCTCTATTCTGAGACACTTGAAACTGGATGATTAATATTCAGCAGTATTCCATCATCTACTATCTGTAATGTCTTATCGTTGCATACTATGTGTTTAGAAGCATTATGTTGGGATATATATTACTTGTTTATTCTTAAAAGGTCTTATATTCCTGCAAATAAACATATATTGTACACAGAAATGCATGGATAAGGGACGGGGGAGTGGAAAGGGGGAGTGCTCCTTTAACCAGAATATCCAAAGATTGACAGACTGCCATTATTCTATTCTAAGTATTTTTCTTTAGAGGGTGTATATTTATGTGTCATATAGAGAACCACAACACAACATTTTATTAACAAAAGGGCAAATCTTGGTGTAGTTTCCATGCAATAAAAAAAAACTATATAACCAATCCTCTAATCAAGTAACAATGTACAATTCATATGTATAGTCTAGAACCTGACCTCTAGAGGATGAGGTGTGGCTCTCAGGCAGTGGGGCACACTAGAGATTTCTCCTGTACCCCTGTGGGCCAGGCAGACCTTGGATTTTTTATTCCTGATATACAGTATGAAGTTCTTTACATCACAGTGGTAATTTAGATTACATTACTCTACAATGACTCAAGGGACTTCATTTGTTCCTAAAATGTGCAGCTCTGTATGCACAACACTGGCAATTGGATTTACCACTATCATTTACAGTAATTGCACATCATTTTGAAGAGTATTTCCAGGCATTTATATGGTGTATAATACATTAATGTTTTTTGTACCATACATGTTTCTGCTGAATTAAGGCCCTCATTCAGAGCCGTACGCTCTGAGCAGAGCGCACGCTCTGAATGAGGGCCGGGCTCCATTTTCATGGAGCGTCCTCCTGGACGCTCGTATAGCTGTGGGTCACCACCCACAGGCTATACGAGCGTGCATTGTGATGGTCGCGATGGTCGAGACCATCGCGACCATCGAATTTGCGAGCCGGAGCCTGCGGTTGAGGTTTTCAACCGCAAGCTCCGGAGTGATTTTGGCTCTATCAGAGCCAAAATCACTCCCACTGACATCACTAGTGATGTCAGTGGGCCGGCTTCTGACGGGAGGCGTTCCCGTGGGAACGCCCCCGTCAGGGAGGCACGCCCCCGGCACGCCCACCAAAGGGGGCGTGCTGTCAATCAACATTGACAGCACGCCCTCTTTGATCGGACACAACGAGCGAAGGACTTTCCTTCGCTCGTCGCGTCTGGCGCATGCGCACGACGGAGCTCCCTCCGTCGTGCGCATGCTCAGTCCATAACATCGACCCACTTGCGAGCGGACAGCCGCTCGCGAGTGGGTCTGAATCAGGCCCTAAGTCAGTTTTTTCTGTGTATAGATTACTTTTAGATTCATTGACTTAGTTGTATTTGTTTATTAAATGTTTATTGTTTTTCTATGTATGTTTATTTTTCAATACAGCATTTTCTGTGTTTCAGTTACTAATAAAATACAGTATATATTTTTTAACCTATGTTATGCTACTTAACATAGCTTTGTCCATTTCGTTCTATGATTTTTTTTTTGTGTATGGCATTATAACTAAATCCAGGGATATGCAACAGCTGGTGTTAATTGGTATACATTTTTTTATCCACCCACCAAAGGTCTATTTGCACCTAAAACATTTAATTTTATTCTTGTGTCAACTCTGGATAAATCCAATTATATTTAGCATATAACTTCGGGAGAGAAATTACTAATATTAAGTACTATCTTATTGACATATCTTTGCTTTCTACCATATACTCCTAACCACAGATAAGCAAATCAATCTAAATACTATAATCGATCAGTTTACCAAATTGAGGGGACCATTCAGACCCGGTCGTTAGCGCCGATGCGCTTGGACTGGGTCGATGGCACCGTTGCTGTCGTGCGCATGCGTGAGACCCGCTACGACCAACAGCGCCAGTCGTAGCGGGTCTCGATCCAAAGGGGGCGAGCTGTGGATGTTGATTGACAGCTCGCCCCGTTTGGAAGGCGGGCCGGGGGGTGGCAGCCCAAACGGGGGCGTTCCCATGGGAATGCCTACTGTTTGGGGGCGGCCCCACTGACATCACTAGTGATGTCAGTGGAGAGCTTCCGGCTCAGACAGAGCCGACAGCTCTCCGGGGCTTATGACAAGGGAGACCCTACCCTAGGGTCTCGTCTTATACCCCGATGGTCGCGATGGTCTTGACCATCGCGACCATCACCTTAGGCGGTCGTAAGGCTGTGGGTGTTAACCCACAACCTTACCACCGCAAAGGAGGACGTCTTGAAAATTCAAGACGTCCTCCCCTCATTCAGACCGACCGCACGGCTCTGAATGAGGTCCTGAGTCTCACTGTTCACTAATCCTTTAATGAAGTAATAGATCTGCTATTTAAAACAGCATTACCTACAGGTTTGTCCACCTCCTCAACCATCTTGTTTTTTCTGGTGTGAGTAATAGGTGTTAGCTAACATTATTTTTCAGCTTTGCTATTTTATTGTGTAACACCTCAAATATGATGTTTATTAGTTAGAGAACTAGTTTCAAAAGTAATTATATAACTATCAGTTAATTTAGTTACATTTGTGTTTATTTAGTTTATACCTTTTTTCAGCAAGACTTAGCTATTATTATTTGAGTTAATAAGAGGTGTTTGAAAGTCTTGTGAACTGAAGGACAAGTCTCAGTCATTGCAAAAATAATGAAAATTGTTGCAGTTTGTTTAAAGTAAATAACACTTGAAACAACTATTACATTCCAATATATTTATGAAAGAACAATATTATTTAAGCTATTTTAAGGAAACACTAAAACAGCGGGCCATGTCTGTATTCATAAAGCATGTTCAAGCTCTTTATTCAAATCAAATATTCCATTGAATTCTTCTAAAATATTCCTCCAAATACTGACACTGATCTCATCTAGCTCAATTCAGGTTTCTGGCCCACAGATACCTGAATTTTGTTTGTTTGGATTGAAAAACGAAGCAAAACATCATCTTTCCACCAAGGGAGATACAAAACATCCATGAAAGCTGTAATTTTACCTCAGTTTCAGATTGGAACTTGTATAAGTTAGCGGATACATCCCAGTCATATCCGAACCACTCATCTCTAATTTTAAAGCATTTATTTGCTTTTTTTAAAATTTTTATTATACAATTAAATAGAAAAACATACATGTGTATACACTGCCATCAAATTTAACATAAATTAGGATACAAATACTTATTATAAAGTGCATGAGCCAAAGTCCTTTTTCATGTCCAAATGCTTTTCCAGATGTCTTCTCACTCCAAGTACAGTACATGAAAAAGACACATACGAAATGTGTAGTACGTTCTTTAAAACTGCAATACACCTTGTGTAGGGAAATCAGTGAGGTAGCCTACCCAACTCACAATACAGCAGAAGTTTGAAAGTATGTAAAGGTATTTTTAAGATGTCCATCACCCAGGCAAAGATAATTCACCCTGTTCCTGGTTGGAGTACCTTTACTCACACGAGAGTAGACATAATAAGCTCATAAAGGTTTCTTTGGTATATCGATCCCCAATAAATGGATAACTGTAATACACCATATAGTGCTGAAATTCAAAGTAGGAGGGCATACCTTACTTACAGACACTCTCTCTTAGATGTGCATATCAAGGTTTCTTTGTATTTTTAACTCTTCAATCTCTCTTTCTCCTTGTCACCATAACCCATCACTTCTGGATCGTTTCACAAATGTTACTTTCTTCCACCTGGAATACTGTTAATTGGAGACTAGAAAGTAACATTTATAAAATGATCCAGAAGCTTTCAATTCTTCTATGAATTGTGTTCATCATACAAAAGTATGGTGATGAGATTCATCCACAGAGCGGGGGTGCTGCTGGACAAGTAATAAACCTCTCCACAGAAACCCACTCTGTGAATAGCAGTAAGCCTTTTATATAGCAGTAAGCCCTGCTAGAAAAGCCCTGTTTACCACAAAACAGGGCTTTTCTCTGCTTTATGAATAGACCCCATATGTGGGTAATAACACAGAGAAGTCTTATAGGCAGGAGTGAGAGGCCGTTGTCAAAGAGAAGAGGTGCAGGTGCAGGGGCAATCCAGGAAATATGTGAGACAGACAGGAGATTTTCCAAACATTAGTGATATTGGACCTGGGTTTTTGATAATTGAAAGCTAATAGTAAGTTGAAACAATAAATGGATGATGTGAACCTTAAGGAAATAAAAGGTTATGGAGGATTAAGGGCATAGGACTTTGCAGCAAGGAAAATGTAGAAACCTTCTCCACTACTTTTTCTGCATTCTGATCTGGCAATGAGACTGAGGGAGAGTCCTCTATAGGAAAGGGCTGCATGGGGATATAATGTCAGATTAAATATGCCAGGTTTCTGTTATGACAAGGAGATCATTGTGTTTTGAAATTAATAGTATTAGGATGAATGAGTTTGTTTGTAACATAAAGAGACAAAGTGAGAAGGGATAATTCATATGGGTAGTATATGGCAATAAAGGAAGTTGAGACTCTTTTGCCATGTCTGGTACAATGTCATAGGCAATTTTAACTTCTTGTAAAGGTGTTCCAGGACACTGACAGTGTGATTCAGAGTGTCTACTAGCCAAACAGAAATGGCAACTACAATTACATTTTAGCACACTGGGTTCAGCAGTTGAACAGAGGTCCAGTCCAGGCTTGGACTGGCCCACAGGGGTAAAGGGGAAATCCCCGGTAGGCCCCACGGCCTAAGGGCCCACCCCCTCTTCAAGGTGTCAGGTTCCAGACCTCAAATTATACATTGTTACTCTATTAGATGGTCAGTTATCTGGTGGACCAGTGCCACTGATCAATATGGGTGATTGGTTCCCTTCTATAGAATCTACACCTATTGATTAGCCAAGCATTTTGGGTGACTGGCCACACCCCCTCTGATGGATAACCACACCCCTTAAGCATGGGCCCCTACCACTCCATTCCCCAGTAGGCCTTTCATGCTCCAGTCCGACACTGGTCCAGTCAATCTGTGAAACAACCTTCTTAGTGGTGGGATGACATTTTTCGGCATTAATGTATCATACATCACTGTTTATTTGCATTTTTTACATATTTGAGAAGTTTTGTATTTGTGAGAAAGGGATTATTTGGAAGATAGGATTTAGAGCTCAGCTAATATTCAGGTATCTCTAAATGTTTTCTGCCTGCCACCTGATCATTTAAAAACATGTACTGTATATTAATTGATTTTCAAATGAGATTGTGATTTGTAAAAGATAAAATAAATGCTCAGTATTAAAAATATCATGTTTGTACACAGAGCTTAGCTCATTTCAGGTAACGTGGGAACAAATATTTTGGATTTTACATTGTGTTGTATATTATAGTATTGTAGAAATGCAGCTGTCTTTTCTGTTTATTTAATACGGTTCAGGCAGATTTCAGGCAGGATATATGTAGGGATACTGTATAATTATTTGCCACAACTATATCAGCTGAAGATCAACTAATTTTTTTAAACTCAAATCAAAATATTTAAGCATAATGGAAAATGTGTGTTGCCTTTCTTGAGTATAAGAAAGTATATGTATAAAAATAGTTATTTTACACAGAAAAATAACACAAAGAAATTATATAGCATAAAAATACAGTTTATTGCCTTGGTGTGCCGTAAGAAAGAATGGAAACCTGCAGTACAACCAAATTATGGTTAACTAATGTATTACAGAGTCTATAACCTGTTTTACAATGGAGAATAGTCAGATTAGCGTAAAGGACAGATCATTAGACATGCTAATACAAGTGCTAATGTTTCTAATATTCTGAGATTGAAAGTCCAGAGTAATTGGTCTAAATATTGAGCTAGAAGGTAACATGTAATAGCAGTTTTTTGTAAAAGAAGATTAAAGGCAGCAAATTTTCCTTATCCTTGTATTGCTTTGAAGTTTAAAAGTGCTGAAAACCTTGGTATAATCCTGTTATAGTCTGTACAGTACAGGTTTAAATCCATAGTTGTCCGGAGGGAGTAGAATCTGACAATGATAATGTCTAGTTCCTGCTGGCTGTATAATGTTGATACTTCTAAATTCTTTTTAGCAGAACATAATTTCAAAAGGAACTGCAGAATGATTTGGAAGATGTATTGCATCCTTTCTACATAAAAATATGCTGTACTTAATTTTGATTATGAAATAACGATGGCTAATAATACTTTTTTACTTTGTTGCAATCATCTTGTATTATGAACAAAAACCTATCAGATGCTTGCTAAATGAAGAATAAAGGGCTATAATTGGAGCCATGAACGGGAGAATGTGCTAAGTAAAGTTTGTAGCAGTGATAATGTATAAAGTTTGTTGATGGATGGCACAAGTGAGTGCAGGTAATTTTGTTACAAACTGTAGTCTAAAAGATCTAATAGACAAGTTGCAATCTTATGTACAATGTGTTCAGGTAATGTCCCTGTGGGTAAAGTATTTTACAACACAAAATGAGCTATGCATTTTAAAAAAAGACCTTTGGATCATGAAAAAGAGACATTAGTCAAAAGCAAATGGCTTGAGGATATACTGACAATGTAGAATAAAGTATAATTAAGGATGAATCTAGTAATTAGCCTAGAAAAAAATGTAATGAACATGTCCATATCTCTACAGCTCAGCATTCCCATTTTGCAGATATTCAACATAAAAAAACTACCAGTAAGGATTAATATCAGTCTGGTATAATTGAGCAAGACAAGCTTCTACAGCAAACCAGTCAAATATTCCTTTGTGATAGGACTGCAATTCCAGAACACTTTATACTATACGCTTCAAGGGAGAATTAATGGCTGGAATCCAGGAGCCAATAAAGCTGGTTGCACTAAATCAATACTATAAGACTCTGGGCACTGTGAACATGCTATTATATCAATATGGTCAGCTGGGCATATTATTGATTTTAATGTTACAGATCTCCATATGTTCTAAGTATGCACGAGCGCTCAATGGATTATGTTACATAATTTTCAAGGGAATCTTTAGAAGGGAAGTCTACACATTTTTTTTAATGTCCACAAATGTTAATATGTTAATACAATGCTTGCCAAATTATTTTTGTGCCTCCATGTAGAAAAAAATGCATATTTTACAGTTTTCTATCAAATCTAAATGGGAGCATTCAAGTTATGTTATAATTCAGTTTACACATATTGTAGTCAAAGTAGTTACACTTACTTTCTACAATAGACCCTGGACAATTGCCATACCTATTGTAAAGGTGCCCATCCACTAGAGGACATGAAAACGACTGCACAATTACGACATTGTAATCGTGCAGTCGTTTGTCAGTCTGTGATGTGCCTACACGTTCAGTGTAGGCACAATCAATCATCTGCAAACATACTGAACCTGACGTTATCGTCAGGTTGTACAACATATTTGCCAGATGATAGATGTCTAAACGACCAGCGGGAGCACGCATCGCTGGTCATTTTAGACATTTTTGCAAACGGCTTCTGACCAATTGAACGATAATGATATTGTTATCATTCAATCACTCAATTAAATCATCTAATGGATGGGCACCTTAAGAGCAATATGCAAAATAGTGCTATTTGTGCTCTAGAATAGCTTCTAAATTACATATTTGTAGTAGTACCAAAATTATAAAATAGTATATAACACTGTATACAAGTCATCTTATTATCATTCTAAAATGAATGTAAACAAAAATGGTTGAGTCGATGTCCCTTTTGAGTTTAGCTGGGTATTTATTATGGTATTATAGGAACTTGGTCATTAATATTAGATGAAGCATTTTCATAACAATTATAAAATAGATATATTTTCGTTATTAGGATTCATTTATTAAAATAGCATTTTTGGTACTGGACTACAGAAACCATGCTTTCATTGTCAGACATGCACTGGAAAGAAAACAAACCTAATTGCTGATTGCTTGTGTTCAGTGCACATTTTCCATCTTAATGCAATGTTAAGAAGTGAATTCACTTTTGTTAGAAACAACTTATGAGCAGCATGTATTAGCTTTAATATATGATATATTTTAGAATGAAAAACAAGTTAAAACTAAGCAATGTATACATAAGCTAAAAAAATAAATGGGCTAATGAATGCTGATTTTTGCCGACAGACTAAATAATTGTTATAAATCCCAAGCAGAATCTCTTCAGATGGAGGCAATAGTTCTGAGGATTATATAGCGATGGGAACAACTGAAGGACAATACAATTGTAACTCAAGGCTGGAGAAGCTAGACAAAGGTGGAGATCTAGTGGTCACATAGCAGCCTTGAGGGCAGGATATGCTAGACAAATGTGGAGATCTAGTGGTCATGAAGCAGCCTTGAGGGCTGGAGATACTTAGCAAGGTGGTGAACTAATGGTCACAGAGCAGTCTTGAGGGCTGGGGATACTTGGCAAGTCGGTGACCTGAAGGTCACTGAGCAGCCTTGAGGGCTGTAGATACTTGGTAAGGTGGTGACCCGATGGTTATGGAGCAGCTTTGAGGGCAGGAGATACTTGGTAAGGTGGTGACCTGATGGTCACACAGCACCTTTGAGGGCTGGAGATACTTGGCAAGAAGCAGAACAGCGGAGATAACTTTGATGTATAATAAAGTAAACTCAGACACTGCACTGATGGTGCGGGAATTTGTGATGACTGAAGACACAGAGCAGCAGAGATATCCGTGATGTTTAGGCATAGTCCACACAGATGCTGCACTGCAGTTGATGTCCCCAGAAAGCGATGCGGCAACTGGGAGATGATGTGTACACACACTGCGGAGGTAGTTGTGGTGTAAGGCCGGAGACCTTCGGACGCAGTAGTGTGCACTGTGCCGCTGGAGTAGACACAGCACTAGGGAAGCTGGGGGCACCCTGCAGCAGAGATAGCCACAATGTTGAGCTGAATCCTCAGACGCTGCAGTGTTTTTTATGCCGCCGGGAATGGATGCGGCAACTGGGAGATGATGTGTACACACATTGCGGAGGTAGTTGCAGTGTAAGGCTGGAGTCCCTCGGATGCAGTAGTGCACACTGTGCTGCTGGAGTACACATGGCACTTGAAAGGCTGGAGGCACTCTGCAGCGGAGATAGCTGCGGTGTTATACTGGAAACTCAGATGCTGCAGTGTGGTCAAAGTCACTGGGATGTAATACAACAGGAGACATGACAGACTCAGGATTGGAGATGCTGACAATCACAATGAGAGGTACCAACTCTATGGAACCGGAAACACGTGTAAGACTCTATCACTGGCATCCGAGCAACGCACCAGCAGGACAGAAAAAAGAGGAAGAACCAATCCAGTCCCGGCAGGGATGACATACAGCCGGATGGGAGGACTTCATGAGTTGACAGCGTGGTGTCTCAGTCTCCCAGCAACAGGCCTAAGAGAATCACCAGGAGCACCGTTGTCCAAAAAGACATGGCAGTGGTTTGTGACAATAGTATAGTCTCAAGATTTCAGAAGTTATACATACCATTCAATGGGAAACATTGTTTTGCAGCACATGAGACCACTTAAGTGTTAAAATATACAGTATGCAAGTGTTAAAATATATGCATGCATTTTTAGCATTACTGTATCTTAAAATCTCATGTGCTATGGAAGTACAATTTCTCAGTGAATACATTATACTTCATGTGCATACTTTTTTCTTATTCAAAAAACTGCCCTAGACTAGTGGAAATTAAAGGTCAATTACACTTTAATTTGATGGCATTACTTCAACAGATAATAAGTGATAAAACAACAGAAGTATCAATTAAATTTATGAAATACTGTGGAGCATAGGTTTTAAATAAATGCATTGCAAAATATAAATTAAATGCTTAAATAAATGTTGTTGTTAGCCTTAGTAATTAACCAGAGGTTGACATAAATGGACAACAGTTACACTTGAATATGGTATATATTTTGCTCAATTAATGCATATGTTAAAACACCAGCAATTGTACACAAGTTTGTGAAACTTGAGAGGTTTAATATCACTGGCTGTCTTCCACCTGTATGGATACCTTGTCTGTGTGTTAGTAGAATCCTTGTATTGTCACAAGTCAATGGATATTTTGCTAATATATGGACAGATGGGCCCAGCTAGTTTGTTGCTCATAGCGCGCCATTCAGGCCTCTGTGTCATGCCATGGAATGTTATGTGATGGCTGTACTGTGGCATGTTATGCATCACTTGACCGCTGGGTGGCGAGTGCTCCACTGATGAAATTTGTACTACTGGTTACCATACTGTTAAAATTGATGAATATCCCTGACAAGCAGGCCAATCACATTCACACAGTGTATTTGCATACAGCATGTTCGCACAACCAATCTTTTTAATAATATCACATAAGCTCTTAGAATGGGATGCAAATCAGTACACATACAGTACATAACTACAGTAGTGTAATTGCTGTGTTCTTATGACGGTATAACCAAAATAACCAATACTGTACATTAATGAGATGCATGCACAGCTTTTAATGAAATGGGATGAATTATTCTCTAATGGTGGTGTACTGTGTATACATGTACTAGTATAATATTCTGTAAAGAAGACACATTCTTTCATTATTAAAAACAGCAGCGGGTGGGTGGAGTGCACATGGATGAGCCTGCTATTGACATTGTACACATTACCTGCTGTAAATCGCAGACATCACATCACATACATGACAGGTGCGGCTCTTGATATGGCTGGCATGTGTGGGCAAGAGGTTGGGGTGAGCGCCTTGCAGAGTGGTTGTCCCGGGTTCGAGACCTGGAAAAGAACAATTTTAAAAAAAATCTTCACTACAGGATTAAAAGTGGTGTGTGAGTTCTGTCATTTATACAGGTATCTGTGTTGACCAAAAAGACGCACTCCCAGCATTGCATAAAGACCGAGCAATTGAAGTTCAGTATTCTTATCCAATCCTACTGAACTCAATACATTGTCCACAGCTTCCCACTACCTGGCATTTCTATGCTACTTTATGCCACTGTACTGCTGATGCACTGTGTGCTCAAGAAAGTGATGTGTGGCACTGCATACGCCATGTAGTACCCTGCTAGTCACGCTATGCTGTGACGTATGGAGTCTCATAGTACTGCACATGCCCAGTGGAGCCAGTCAACCACGCGCATGCCAGACATAGATACTATAGTAATTTCATGATGTAGAAACTAGTAGTGGGGTCTGAGTGAAAGATGGGTCTCTGGATTACAAACTGACTGTGCATTTTAAGCCGCACACTTGCTGCACTGTTGGCACATCAGTGCTGTGGTGGCTGCCAGCACTGGGGGTTGCACATGGGATCTTAAGCACATGCCCTGTGTAGCCACTCTGTATGCCATGTAGCTCCCTGCTAGTTGCACTATGCTGTGGCATATGGAGTCTCATACTACTGCACATGCCCAGTCGAGCCAGTCAGGAGTGACACACAGTGCATCGGGTCCCTTTTCCCAAAGAAAGCAAGAGCCTTTCATTACCATAATAAAGGATGCTTTGTTAGCCATTTAAGCTGTCACATAAAGGTCTGCCCTTGTGTCCTGAAAAGGTGAGGAATGGTGATCATTGCCAAGGACACCATCCCCCATCTTCTAGGACAACTATTATGCTGCTATGAAAGTGTCAGTTGCTGTGGCACTGCAGAATATGTGATGGCATGTCTTAGCAATTTGTAGTGTTGTCTAAACAGTGGTGCATAAAACCATCACTTAACTATAAGACAACCCAGAAAGATGTGTCTCTATATTACAAACTGATTGTACAAACTGAATGTGCGTTTTAAGCCACACACTTGCGTCACTGTCAGCATTGTTGGCGCTGTTCCAGACTTAGATACTATAGTGATGTCATGACTTAGAAACTAGTAGTGGGTCTGAGTGAAAGACGGGTCTCTGGATTACAAACTGACTGTGCGTTTTTAGCCGCACACTTGTGGCACTGTTGGTACATTGGCGCTGTGGTGGCTGCCAGTTCCAGGGGTTGCACATGGGATCTCCAGCACATTCTCAGCGGTGCCACTCCATACACCATGTTGCGCCCTGCTACTATAGTTGCTCTATGCTGTGGCATATGGAGTCTCATAGTACTATGCATGCTCAGTGGAATTTAGATGAGAATACTCAACCGAGATTGCAGTGTTTTCATTCTGCCAAACTTTCCCGAACAAGCAACATGCACATATCAGTGACCTATGTGAAAGCTGCTTGTGTGGTCTACCTGTAAAAAAGGGGTTAAATGTTTTTAAAAAATGACATAGGGTCCCCCCCAAAGTACATAACCAGCCCTGGACTGCTCAGCCAGTCCTGGTTCCTAAAAGTACTGGGAACATTTTTTAGGGTTCCACCATACTTTATGAACCAGCACCTGGCTGATTTTAAATATAGGGGGAAAAATGCGTAGGGGTCTCTCTATATTTAAAACCAGCACAGGACCCAAACCGACCAGGGTGTAGTGCAACAGCCAGGGTCTATCACTGGGTCTCCATGGCCAAAGCATTCACACCCCAAGCCGGTCAGCTCAAGCTGTGGATCTCAGGGGAGGTGGGGTCCCCCCTCTCCCAAAACCCCAGGCTGAAGCCTGGGGCTCTTCCCCGCACCCCTGGAGTAGTGGGTATGGGGGTAATAATGTTGCATATAGTTCAAAACTATTGTAATTTATATTTGAACTACAGGTTCCAGCATGCCTGCTCTTTGGCACTTGTGGAACTACAAATGCCAACAGGCGACCGGCACTCATACCTCCACTATACATTAAATAATTAAAAAAACACAGTACACACACCATCTAAAGTAAAAATTTATTACACACATACCCACTTCACTCACACATACTTACCTGCTGCCAGCTGGTCAGTTCCCTACTCTTGTAGAATCCATTTGCAGTACCTTGAATAAAGATCTTATACTCACCTCTATCCTCACGCTGGTCTCCGTAGCATCCAGGGGTCTTGGCAAAATAAATGGAACCAAATCCATATACTTATAACTGTAGAGTGGATGCTGATTGGCTCCGACTCCTGATAGTTCCTACGTGGGCTGGTCAGTAAGTAACTCCAAGAACTTGCTCTGTGGGAGTGAGACACAGTGCATCAGGTCTTTTCCCCCAAAGCAAGCAAGAGCCATTCATTAACATAATAAAGGACACTTTGTTAGCCATTTAAATAGACAACTCAAGGTCTGCCCTTGCAATTACAGTACTTGGGTCCTGAAAAGGTGAGGAATAGTGACCATTGCTAGGTCACCATCCCCCATCCGCTAGGTGGCTAGGAGAACTGCTGTGCTGCTAGGAAAGTATCGGTCAGTGTGGCATTGTACAAAGTGGTGTGTGGCGCTCACATAGTGATGGCATTGCTTAGGAATTACAGCACAGTAGTTTTGTGGCCTGAGCAGTGGTGCATAAAACCATCACTGAACTACAGTACAGATCTCAACCCAGAAAGACGTGTCTCTGGATTACAAAGTGTCTGAATGGTTTATGCTGCACACTTGTGGCATTTCAGAGTGGGCATCACTAGTCCCAATTGGCTTCTGCTCTTCTTTTGAAGATGTAGACAGAAGCTTCCATTGTAGACAGCTCAGGTAAACTTGCTTAAATCCACTTTGGATAAATACCTACCTCTACTTACTCAGGCATAACAATGGGTAAAGATGGCTTGACAATTGATATCCAGATTTGGGTAGAAATGATTCCGCACACAGAGTAAGAAGTGTTTTTTTTTGTTTTATGCCCAGGCATGACAATGGGCTTTTTCTTACCATGGGCAACAACTACTTCCACTGGGGCATGATTTACACAAACAACATGCTCATCAACAACATCCTTATTAGTGTCAGTACACAAATATCCTCCTCAACTGGGTGCACTTCCACAGAAGCATCCTCAATTTTTATGTCAGCATGTTGACTTGTGCTGCTCATCCCCACATTTGCAGAGGATGCACAAGTTTTTGGAAGGGGGATCCTTTTCAAGTACAGTATTGGAAAGGTCAGGCTCACACATGGCACCTGCTAACACACGTATGGGTAAATTTAATAAGAATCGAGTCTGATTGAGTTTTTTCTTTCAACTTGATTAGCATCGCTGAAACTCAGCTGATTTTATGCTTCTGAAACTCACAAGTTTACTAAGAAGTGAGTTTAGGTGAGAATGAGTTGGTCGATGGTAAAGCAGATCAAGATTTCTCCCCCAAGTAACAAGTTTAGAATGAGATTACTCACCCGAGATTGCAGTGTCTTCTCTCTGCCAACTCTCCCGAACAAGCAGCCTGCACATTTCAGTGATATATGTGAAGGCTGCTTGTATTGTCTACCTGTAATAAAAGGGTTAATAAAAAAAATGATGTAGGGTCTGTCCCAAAAGCATAACCAACCCCAGGCTGCTCAGCCAGTTCTGGTTCCTAACAGTATGAGAGAAAAATAATAGGGTCTCCCCATATTTTGGGAACCACCACCTGGCTGCTAAGCCTGTCCTGGTTTTAAAAAAAGGGGGACAAAATTGCATAGGTTTCACACTATATTTTAAACCAGCACCAGGCTCAAATGTAGCTGGGGTGTAATGCCACAGCCCAGGGACCCTATCATCAGGTCACCACAGCCAAAGCATTTGCACCCCAAGCTGTGGACCTCAGAGGATGTGGGGACACCCCAATAAAAGGGTCCCCTCTCTCCCAGCACCCCAACATTAGTATGAAGCCCAGGGCTCTTCCCCACACCCCTGGGCTGTGGGTGCAGGGGTAATAGTATTGTAAATAGTATAAAACTATAGTTTTTTACAGTGGAACTACAGGTACCAGCATTCCTGCCCTTTGGCACTTGTGGAACTACAATTGGCAGCAGGTGGCTGACATCCATACCCCCGCTGTAAAAAAATTGTTAAAAAACCAAAACACACACACACCATATCAAGTACAACTTACATACATACCTGTTTCTTGTCGCTCGGTCCCCTTCTCTAGTAGAATCCACTGGGAGTACCTGGAATAAAAACAATACTGACCTCCTTCCTGGTGCTGGTCTCCGTAGCATCCCCGTGTCTTGGAAAACAAACAAACCAGCACCTGGACTAGACACTCACATTAGCGATGCATGTGTGTGACCACATACACCACTAACCAGCTCCTGACTGCCCAGAGTGAACTGTAATGAGCTGGCAGACAATCAGCAGCCGCTAACTGTAGAGTGGCTGCTGATTGGTTCTGGCACCTCGCTGACTGACCAGCCCACATGGGAACTGTCAGGAACCAGAGCAAATCAGCGTCCCCCTATTTATAAAACCAGGATAGGCTCAGCAGAAAAGTGCTGGTTCCTAAAATACTGGGGGACCCTATTCATTTTTTCCCCCATATTTTAAGGAACCAGGACTGGCTGAGTAGCTCGGAGCTGGTTATGCTTTTTGGGGCTACCCTATGTCATTTTTTTTTAATTAACACTTTAGGGAAGATTACCAAGCAGAATCATACACAAAACACACTGATCTGTGTATGTTTCTGGTGAACTTGCAGCTTAGGAGGTGGTCTTTTTGAAACTTCTAATTAGCTGCGAGTTTACTACAATTACACCTGAGATTTTAATCTCATTACCGATTTGTATATTTTTCATGAAAAGTACTGCAGAGTGTGACTGATGGTGAGTTTATTTGAGTTTGCAATCTCACCCTAGTTTTTCGGTGAAAACAGAGAAACTTCTCTCAAACTCATCTGAGTTTATCTTTAGTAAATGTGTTAGTTAAAAAAAATGCCTAAACTCAGCCGAGGTTGCAACCTCGACCAAACTCGAATCTTAGTTAATTTACCCCTAAGACTCTTCTCACAGATTTGTGACATTTATGAGCGCACAGTTTGTTCCTGTGCCTTAACAATTTTTTTGAAACATTTACAGGGAGAAGGGCTTACATCATTATAAGAGACAGAACCACCAGTTATAAATAAAGGCTAAGGCCTTCGCCTTTCCATGTCAATTCGTGTGGTGAAAGGCCCTTTAAAGTTTTATTCTTTACCACTGTAAAAGATTGGTTCTTTGATTTTAGATACCCTGACTTAAGCCCTGTATGCCCTTGGGCATCAGCTTAAGTAGATGATGTAGATGGACTAGTATTGTCATGACTAGTAGCACTGGCAGCAGCTCCAGCACTAGTATTTGGTTCCTTCTATCCTCTCAACTGATGGTTCTCCATATCAAAAAACACAAATGATGTGGGGTACAGCACACATGTCAATTTGTACCAATTTTAAATATTACACTGCAATATCAATGACCTTCAGTGTCACAATATTTTTTATGAATAAGAAAAGAATAACACACCGCACTACCACTTACAGTGTCACAAGATTTTTTATGAGTAAAACACTGCGCTACCACTTGCAGTGTAACAAGATTTTTTTATGAGTAAATCACTGTGCTACCACTTACAGTGGGAGAGGAGGGTTAGATTTAGGGTTAATGGTTTAGGTTAGGCAATAGGGGGAGGGTTAGTTTTAGGGTAATGAGAGGGGGAGAGATAGGATACCTACTGACAGGTGTTGGTATCCTAACTCTGTCAGTATCCCGATGTCGTGATTTTGACCACCGGGGTCCCAAGCACCAGCATAATTAATTTTTTAATTATCTTAATTTGGCCGATAATGACATGTCATTTTTGGGGTGAAAAAGTGCAAAGTGCAGGAAAATTGGTTTATTGATGTGGGATAGGTATATGGGGGAGCTATGTGAATGAGACAGGTGTTTTTAAGATTGCAGGTGGTTGTTAGAGGCGTATTTTGAAACTTTTTTAAAAGTGTCTTTAAATGACACAATTTAAAGAGATTTTTTTTTTTGGGGCAAAAAAACTCTTGATTTCTATCATTATTTCGTTGTTTTAGAAATATGCATAAAATAGCCATTTGACACCTATTAAGAACGCCAATTACTTTTATTAGGGCCACTAATACACTTTTATATTGTCACCCTATATCACTTTATTTTGGAGGGGGGGGTACAGGCAGATTTCCTCATTTTCACCTATACTTCTTGTGGGTAAAACCAGGAAGAATTTTCATGTTGCAAGTTTTGGAATTGAATTGTGTGAAGAACCGGGGTACACAAAGATGCGATAAGTGAAATTCACACATGAACAGTGGGAAAACTTAGAATGCAATAAGTTTGTGCAATACAGCAGTTAACTGAATTTCCCCCTAAATTCCCCCAAAACAATGTCAGGCTGGGTACACAGAACCAGCCAGGGCAGCAGAAAAGTTGTGGGTAGTCAAACACAAGCTGGGATCAGAACACAGATAGAGATGGATACATAGCATGGTGCTCATTAAGTGCTTGGGTAGTGCTAACAATCCCGTAGCATCCACTTCTAGGCCTGCCCCTACATTATAGTGACAGGGGAGGGGGATCCAAAGATTTCTTGCCATTTACCAAAAATTCTTGCAAATTCTGTAAAACATCATTAACATTGGAGACTCATGCTGAACCATCTTCTTCGAAACCTATGGGAAATTTCTTAGAATGTAAGGTATACATACTTTATTGCCATCTTCTCATAGTGCCTACTTACTTTAGTATAGTAAAGTTAAGTTTAGATTTGCAACACATCCTGACACAGGTGGACAAATTCCAACACTTTTGTGAGCTGCTGTTACCCTCCATCTCAAGCTCCAGCTATCTGTACTGCCTGGACACTCTCTCTTGATCTATTTGCAAACTACACTGCCTAAAACTGCTTTATCACAATGTTTTGTAAATGTTAGTTTTTAGCTACTAACCATTCTTCCCCTCATTTATGTGGTCATTTTCTCTTTTTTCACTATGGTTTAATAATAACCTCAAACATGCTCTCAGTTACTATTTTTTACTCCTGTTTATCAATCTCCTTATTTAATACCACCCATCCTTTTGGTGCCTTACAATAAATGATGATGGTGATCGCCACATACCTTGTCCAGCATAATGTGGGCAAATAACTACTATTTTTTTACTTTTTTACCTTACTACTTTTTAGATACATGCACAGATCCCACTGTTTTGGTTCTAAATCATTGTCATGTTTTGGTTTTGGCAAAACCACCCTCAACTGTTTCGGTTTGATTTCTTTAAAATTTATAAAAACAGCTAAAATCATCTGATTTGGAACTGTTTTTGCTCCTATTGTAATATTAACATCAATAAAATTAATTTCCAGTCAATTCAAGTCAATTTTGACCACCTCACAACCCCTAAAATCACTAGGGAGTGACTTAAATGTAATAAAAATATGCGAGTTCCGTTAATTAGATCTGAGTTCCGAATTTGTCAAGAAGACCCGAATCAGGACTCTGTTCTACTCAGAACCCCAAAGTGATCTGAACTGGGACATGGTTTGACTCAGAAACCAAAGTTTGGGTGTGTTTATTTTTTAGGAGAACCAAAACACTCATCTTTACTTGTTTTATCCCATGGTAAACAGCTGTATCCAGCATTATAAAAAATAAAATATACATGTATTTTATCAGTATTAATGTTAAATTGTCCTCAGGAGTGGTTCCAGACAATGGAATCCATGGTAAATATTGTCTTTGCAACTATCACATGGCAGGCCTTTCAGAGTTCCAGTCATTATGGACCTGCATACATCTCTGATGGTTACTGATCTGCGCATGTGCCACAGCATGATTGACAAAGATCCCTATCATCCTGTTGCACTTCTACAGTAGCATCCTCAGTTTCTATGTTACCATCATTACTTTTACTACTACTCATCCTCACATTTACAGAGGGTGCAGAAATGGATGAAGGAAGGGTCTCTAGGATTACAGTGTCAGAAATGTCAGACTCACACCTCAGATACCCTTACTGTTTGTTAACACAGTTTGCTCTTCAGCCTTAGTGTTCTGTTTGAACACTGATTTGCCTGGACAATATATATATATATATATATATACTGCAGTATATATAGATAATAGATAGATATCCTTGTGAAAAAAGCACAAGTTCACTTTTTAAAATTAATGATAAACGAGAGTCTATTTGCATCACCACACAGTTGCCTGTTTGCAGTTTGCAGAGCACTAGATTGCAGCTGCAAGCTAGTTTATCTGGCAAACAACACACATACAAAGATGCCATCCTACCCAGAGCTGTAACTAGACTTTTTGGTGCCCTGTGCCAGAGAGAGTATTGGTCCCCCCCATCATTTTTTAAATAGGGACATAAGATAGTGCACATGAAAAAGGGCCATGGCCTCATGGGAAGGGCCAGGGAAGAGATAGGGGAGGTCAGGAGATTCTGGGGATAAAAGAAGAGGAAGCTACAAGTGAGAATGATAATAAAAAAGAAAAATTCACAGTCCCAAACAGCGCCCCCTGCCCTGCAGTGCCCTGTGCCACGCCAATGGTCGCACTACCCTAGTTACTGCCCTGATCCTATCCATTAGCTCATACACTCCCTCTTTACTGTCCTGTGTGAAATGACAGCTGATCATGAGGGAGGGACTCTTATATGCAATTAAAAACATGCGTGATCCAACATTTCTGGGAAAATTACCTTTTTGCCTCGTTCTGAGATACGAATTTGTGGAAAGACCTGAGCCAGATCTCGGATCCACTCAGAAATCCCAAATTCGGGTGTTTTCAGATTTCAGCAATCCGAATGTACACATCTCTACTTTAAAGGGTCAATAATATTAACTATAGAGCCAGACAATTTTTGCATTTAATATTATTGCCCATTTAAGTTCAGCAGCTGAAACCCTAGAAGACACAATGACGTTGAAAAGCGCAGCTTAGTAATTTACTCCAATGTATGATATTTGGTGAGTTTACAAGTCTGGCAGGAAACATACATAGAAAGATCAAATGTACCATTACAAAGTCCAGCTTCCTACCACTTCAGTAACACCTCCTTCACTGATATAATCTTTATTATTTATCACATAATATACTGCTTAGTAAAGCCTCATTTACTGTATGTCTTAAAAAAATAATAAGACTGAGAAAATAATGTGTTTTTATTATTTGTATTTTTTTTCCATTGGCAGAAATGTAGCTTCTCATAAAAAGTATACTTTTAAGGTACAAAAAAACATTTAATTGAAAGTACAGGCTAAGACCAGACAACACCACAGAGGAAGTAGAAAATAGCTTTGTAGCTTTAAAAAGACTGTCTCTGTCTGCAAATCAGGTACTGTCCCCATGAATTAAATCATCCATCCTTTGAAATTCTTTTAAATATCTTGTCCCCTAAATAATCTATTTGTTAAACTGCAATACGTAAGTCAAAAATGGCTAAAGTGGCTCTGTGTCCAATTTATTAAATAAATTAGATCGCTAATTACCAGTGGTTATCTCTGTCCCCATAGACCATGGGGATGGCAAAATGACTCAATTTATCAAGTGGCAAAAATCTTTGCTCTTTGCCACAAAGCAGGGTTGCCTACCCTCCCGATTTGGGCGGGAGCCTCCCGATAAACGGGTGCAGCTCCCGCCCCCCCGGAAAGGCAGGCAAGCCTCCCGCATGCCGCTGATCCCCTGTCTCCCCCCTGTCAGTACCTGATAAACCCCCTTCAGCGGGGGGCCGCTGACGCGATTCGCATCATTTTGGCCCCGCCCCCTGCTTCACAATGCCTGTATTTCGGCATTGTGTAGCGGGGCGGGGCCCAAATGACGCGATCGCGTGGCCCTGCCCCCTGTCACACCCGGAAACAGCCTTCAGCCCACCCGGCCACGCCCCCTGTTCTGCCGATCTGGCTGCTCCCTCCCGGAAGGAGCAGCCAGATAGTCGGCAAGTATGCCACAAAGTGATTCCACTCCAGGATGGCATTACTTACATTTACATGGGATCCAGTGGCACCAGAGAGGCTGTGTTGGATCTTTGAAAGGTCACACTGCTATGCGGATATGTCAATGTTTAGAGCTTGAATTTAGTTGTCAATGCCTGTAATCTAACTAGGTCCTACCATCAGATATTGCACAGTATTGATATTTGCAGACATTACCATATTAAACATGTAAACTCAATGGTCTAATTCAGGGACATTCATGCAACAATTGGCACAAATGGTTATACTGTGGGTCGGCATAGTTTTTTCTTTAGTAATTAACCTTTAGTGTGTTTACAGTACAACAACTATCTTAGCAGATGATTCAATTCACACAATGTACTGTAATCTATATCTAAATCTATGCACTTTTATTTAATAATTAGTGCATGTGAACCTTAAGCAATTATCTCTAACATATCTTAGATTTACAATGAAAAATATATACATAAAAATTAAGAAAAATATTGAATACACCATCAAAATATGCAAGATATATTTTATATTTTACTTTAGTTGATACATACAGAAAAAAACAGTGCCATTCTGACTCTTACTTTAACATTCAGTTCATGTAAGCAATGCTAGAGAGGATTTAGGTTCAGTGTATTAATACCTGGGATTGAGGACTGACTGTACTTTTGATTGCAAATATTGGGTCTCTAGAAAGCTGAGTTGATCATTTCTATTTCATTTCAAAAGAAAAATAAATCTTTAATTCAACCAGCTGGAATAATGTTCACAGTTAAAGCCTGAAGCAAGATGCCAGCCATGGAATAAGCAGACAAAATGCATGAAAATACTTTAGAGATCTAAAGATTTAGTGATCAACGGGATTACAGCTATTAGTGTTTATCTGATGGGAACCTTTGATGTTTTATGTAAATGACTTACAAATATTCCTCTGCATGAGTGTTTTTATTGAATTGGGTTTATCAAGATATCAATGTTTACCTAATGGGATTTCACTATTAAAATGCCACTCGCTTATGCAGCTTGCCAATAGGAGAAATCTAAAATAATATGTTTCAAGTCACAATTTTTTCCGTACTATATAAATGAATACTACCTTACAATCACAAAACACATTGGAAAGCTTCTACTGTATAATAAATGTTCCAAGAACAGTCTAATTTGCCTCCAAACATCTGTAGTGTTAAGTAAGTAAGACTAATTATTATGTGTAGACTGTATATCTTCTGCTTAAATCTGTGTAGATTGACCTTTGCTTATAAACTGCTTATAAACAAGGAGGGTCATTATAGGAAATATACAGACAAGGGGGGGTCACTATAGGGAATATACAGACTAAGGGGGTCACTATAGGGACTATACAGACAAGGGGTTAACTATAGGGAATATACAGACAAAAACGGCACTGTAAGAAAAATGCAGATGTGGAGGAGGTCTATATTAGGAAAATACAGACAATATGGGCATCTATTAGGAAAACACAGACAAGGGAGGTCATTATTAGGAAAATACAGACAAGATGGGCATCTAGAAGGAAAATACATACAAGGGTTGCGCCATACAGAAAATACAAGGGGGGCCACAAGATACAGTTTCTAAGGGGCTGCATTTTTTATTCGCTCATGATTCCTCTGACACCCCCTTTGCAGCAGTGCATTAATTCATGCATTTAGCACAATGGACACTGAGAACGCACTTATATAAACTTCACATGCATTCCTTAGGCTATCCTTGTCTTTTGTGGTCACGTCTCCCACAGCTACGGTAAGCTTCAGCTGTGCTGGATGGCTGCAATCATAGAGGAGAGAGAGCCAGAGGGCTCTTAAGGTCCCCATAATGTTGCTATAGCTATTTTTAATAATATTATGGACTAAAACAAGTCTGAAATTCCAATATACTATCTTAAGATACAGTAAAATACATACTTTTTTCCTGCAAAATATTGAATTTGTTCTTTAAAAGCCCAAAACACAAACAAAAGTAGTTACTCCACCGGGTTGTGAAGTGGTTAAATAAACCACTCTCACTCTGTCTCCCTTGCCACATCTGTGTACCCCACCACCTCTGTGTGCCTCATTACCTTTGCCTGTGTCTATAGTATTCAGTGACAGTCTATAGGGAGTGAGAGGCGCAGGGAGTCAGAGAGGGAAGGAGGAAGAGGTACAGGGGGTGAGAAAAGGAAGTAGGGAGTAAGGGATGAAGGAGGTTACAAAGAAAAAGAGGGTAATGAGAGGTGCAGAGGCAAAAAAGGGTAGGAGGTAGTGACAGGTGCAAAGGATGAGAGTGAGAGGTGCAAAGGGTGAGAGATGGATGCTGACCATTTTGAGTGCCCACGCCCCTTGTGATGTGAAGCCACACCCCTTGTGACATGTGTCCCTGCCCATTTTATGGACACACCTTCGATGCACACACAAATAGTTCCTCCATACCCCCACTTCGACCACTGATTTAACCATTCTTTGACTTTTCACCATACATGTACAAACACAATCATCTGACACTTGGACATTATTGAGGCCTTGATTGTATCTGAAATTGTTATGTGTGAGATCATACCACATTCCAGTTGTTGTAAAAGTCAATATCTCCGCACCCTTGCACTGTGGAGATCCCATGCAATTTAACAGTCTTTCCCCTGTTGTCATCAGGCACTGTCTCTGATGGATAAACATAAGGGTCATCATCTTTCTTGATAATACATCCTGAAAGAAGGAAGAAATAGCGTGAGTCTCAATATCTAATACAACATAATACATTGCTCCTATACATATAATTTTCTACTTAAATGTCTCAGTGTATTTGCCGAACAGCAAAATCTACACCTTAACCCTTGTTAAATTTTACTACACAAACAGAATAAACATTTCCTTTAATCAGCTGCTATACTGTAATAAAAAGATATACATCCTATTGTAATATCTAATCTATATATAACATAGAACTTTTCAGTTCCCTAAACAAAACATTCACACTGGCTTGTGGATAGTAAGAAATACAAATGACCATCCAGTGTACTCAGTGCTGTGTTAGCTCAAAGTTTCTCAATGTCTCAAAGATGTTTATCTTTGTCAAACGTGACAGTTTTCTGCATTGTCTCTGTCCATGGTATGGAATAAGGCTTGCTGGAATGTAATATCAGCTCCTTCATAGCAAGTCTTTGCACAATCAGTGCTGAGTCTGCAATAAATTTCACCATTCAGGCTATGGGCATGTGTATTAGCATGTACAGAGGGTGAGCGACAATCATCAAAGAGTAGGTGTCCACCACAGTGCAACAGAATTTTGACTCCCCTATGTCCAGTGGGCACAGGGCCAATAAAAGCTATCTGCCACACCTGTCCTGCTCATTTTTCTCTGTATATAGAGCCCATTTCTTCGGTTCGCTTTTCCTTGTAGTTCCACAGCTGACCTGTTTTGCATTTCTCCATGATGTTTCTTGCCATCAGCTGTTTCATGAGAATGCCGTTCTCTGGCCCCAGGCATACAGGCCTTTTGCTTCTCTGTGGCCACACTGCACATGAGCCCATACTCCCAGATTGTGCAGTTCTCTTTGATCTTCAGGGGTAAGCGCCACTGTTCTACCTTGAACATCTGTAACTTCATTGCCATCTAGTCCAGTGTGGGCATTGACATGGCCCACAGACACAGGCCTATGGTTGCACAGGGCAGTGCACCCCAGATAACTGGCTGGAATGCGTCTGCTGTCCAGGAGTGCCCTTGCATTGTCAGTGTGGCTGATTCATCTGTGAACCACACAAGTTGCAGCTGGTCTTCTTTTAATTTGGACTATGACTCTGCCACCTGAACTGGTCTCCTACCTATTTGCAGTAGGAGTAGCTCCTTTTCTTCACTTGTCTGTCTGATAGTCTGAAAAGATGGCTGCATCGCTACAGAAAGAGTCCATAACAGTTCAGTATTGGTGCAAACAGCACTATAATCCAGTCCTGGTATCATTGGCAATAATGGTTTAAACTTGACAAGCCCAGCAGACGGCTGTGATATAACTGGTACAATGTAAGGGCTTTGTTGTTTCATGCATATCCTTTCTTGTAAGTACCATCGTCCATGTATCAAAGTCTGATTTTGCATCAATCCATTATGCACAATCCATTCCTCTGCTTTGAACTCCTCAGCAATCGACATGTCAGTTCTGGTAGTTGCTGTTGGTGACTATGCATCTTTCAGCTGATTTAAAACAATTAACTTATAGGGTTTTATAAGGAAATACACTAGGGTCTGATCTTTCTTACTAATAACAATCAGCTTTTCTGCAATGCAAAACAGTGTTTACATCCCATATATGTCTCTGTTTTCTTTTATCAAACAGTATTTCCCCAATCAGTTGGTATGTTGTGGATGCAATACAGTTGCAGATTGCCATAATGGCTCACTGGTTATCACTATCAGTGTGTTTCCCACCACTACTGTCTCATCAATAGCTGATAACCCATAAACTTCACAGTAACTCTCTTGGAAGAACTATCATCATGGGGGCAGTCTTCTGTCTCAGGGGTATGAACTTTGACTGCAATCCTGCCTATCTCCCACCCCCTGGTTCTTGGTAATTCCCATTCAGCACTGGGCATCATAACCACTCCTGCATCATCACTTAGCCCAACCTGTTCTAATGGGCACTCAGGCAGTTCCTGAATCTTGTTCAGTTCATCTCAAACCAATGGCATGTTGTCAGAAACCTCATTTTCTACTACAACTTGCACACATTTGTTTCAATTCAATTCAGAATCAAACTATTGTTCTAACAATGTGTGACTATCAAGATCTACTGCTATATCAATACGGCTCTCAATTACAGCTGTGCTTGTAAAATGCTCTGTTTCTCTCACACTAGCAGCTGCTGCTAAGCAATGAACCCCCTCACTGCCCCTCCCTTGTGAATTCAGGGGACAATGTGGATTCAGGTTTTCTCTCTCTATCTGTGAGACAGGCTTGCTTATCACTGCATTCTTCTGCATAGATTTTATGCTCCCTCTTCCCTTCACAACATCTACTGGACTACACAAAATGTCACTATTTTTACTCTCCATAACAGGCAGTGAAAAACTAATATTATGCTTACTCTGGAAATCAGCCAGCTGAGTTTCCAATTTCTGTTTTACAATGTTAGAATATTTCTTAAACATAAAATGCATTTTTTCTTGTTTGTTTCAGTGACACAAAGACAGTAAACAGGAAACATGCACATATACAGTATTGTGACATACAGTATAAACTCTGTGACTGATCAGGTCACACCTCCCTCATTAAAATGAGACAGAGGAACATTCCTTCAGGACAACACTGAACCATGAAGGCAATTTACAACAGGTTTGCACAACCTTTTAACCATTGACTACACATTCTAAGTAGATTTATGACTATTAACCCTTTGTATCCCACTTCTAACACCATTAATGTTCTCGGTGGAACGACATAAGATTCTTGGAGACAAAGACGTTAATCAAGCCATACAAAAATATCAGTTAAAAAGACATTACAAAGTAAAAGAAAAAGTAAAGTATAATAAACACTTAACTTGCTTGTCAGATCATCTACTCAGAACATAAATGGTTTCCTTACCAGGAGCTCCTTCAACACCTTGGAGCTGGATCTCGAACATCGAGCAATAGGCTGATTGTATACTGACAAATAACAGTTTATATAGGAGTAAAACTCATACATAAGCATTTTAACATGTGTAAAGGTCATGTTTGGAAATATACATAAATATTAATATACAGTAGGGGGCACTGTTGCCTCAATTATGAATGTTGGAAATCTCACCAACAACTTGTTTTTATGGTGTATGTACTCAGATAAGATGAAGGTACAGTAAGACCAAGTTGACTCAGGATTAAGTATGTCTGGTCACAGACAACTTTGTCCTTTTCTTAGTTTTTTTCTGTCAAAAACACCTTATGCAATGTCTGACCACCTTCTAATGTCTGACCATTATCTATTGCCTGATACATTTATAAAATCACTACACACAATATGGCTTTCAGCAACCATTTTCTGAACTCCCATTACAATATATATAGATATATATATAGTCAACTCCAATGTAGTGCCACTCTCAGGACTTGTAATCCGTCATAATGACATTTTGTATTAAAAGAAACATTGACCACATGGAGGTATTAGTCTTGTGTTAGGTATTAATACACCACCATTATGTGGATTACAAGTCCTGAGAGTGCCACTACATTGGAGTTGACTTTGCAATTTATTGGAGGCACCCATGATGATGTTTACATTGCATTGAATGCCAGCTCATTTTGTTATTTATATATATATATATATATATATATATATATACACACACACACACTACTTTTATGAGAACATATTTTTACATTGTAACAAACAAATGAATAACCTGTCATTAATACATTATCTCATAGGACAACAGCAACAACAATGGAGAAGAGGGTGTGGAAACTGACCACTCTCACCCCAAATACCCACCTCCCATCAATCATCTTCCACTCATTCCACCCCTCCTTCCCCTCAGCCCTCTTCCACTCATTCCACCCCTCCCTCCCTTCAACCTGCTTCCACTCATTCCACCCCTCCCTCCCTTCAACATGCTTCCACTCATTCTACCCCTCCCTCCCCTCAACCCACTTCCACTCATTCTATCCCTCCCTCCCCTCAACCCTCATCTTTTCACCAAATTTCCTCCCCTGACCAAAGCCATTCCCACCACTCCTCCCCTGGCCCAGCATCAGATTCCATTTAGGGGTAAAACTGAGCTGATTCTTCCCAGGAAGGATCTGTGGCTGAAGGTACATGAATGACCAAAAAACATTGACACACATATCCAAATCATGATTGTATTTGCAACACTTACATTTAAACATGTATAGGTAAGGGAGACATTTCACACTACAAGCCTGTTTCAGTTAACATTTCAAAAAAGGCAGAGCAGGCTACAGGCCACTTTGCAAATGTGATTCTTGCTATCAGGCTAATTCTCCTATAAGTGTCTGAAAAACCCTGCTTCATTTGCAAAGGCAGCACTGTCACATAGCTTACAGTGATGGGTTTATCATAGCAACCATGGGTTGGTGATGGTTTCAACAGTGACTATTGCATTTTAAAAATGTTTTTTTGTTATTCTCTTTTTATGTTACATTTCAGATGTGTCACAAGATTGTTTTGGCAGTGTGCTCAGGAGGGAGCTGGATCTCCTGAGAACATATGTTCGGTTGATGGGAGATGGGAGAATCCATAAGCAGCATAAGGAGGGCCTTCTAAACTTTTGTTTTTCTTTAAGTTTTTATATAAAAAAATGCTAAAAATAAAAACATGTTGTGTAATTATTATATGTCAGCATATTAGAATTTGTAAGTGAATCATATACACATTGATACATACACTGTAAAAATAACTACCAACAACACATGGAAAACATGGATGGAGGTAACCTGCCAAATAATCAGCTCCTAACTGACATTTTGCAAACACAGCCTGTACAGTGACAGTTATGAGCTGATTATATATATATATACATAGAGAGAGAGAGAGATAGAGAGAGATTTCTAGTGATTTTAAAGTAAATATATGTATATGCAATTAGATATATATACATATAGATATTTATCTTGCTATATATATATTTTTAGACATGTATAAATATATCTTGATATATATATATATATACATGTATATATATATATATCTATATCTATCTATATATACAGTATATCTATATCTATCTATCTATCTATCTATTTATATGGGGTTATGTCCAACCAAGGACAAAACATCCAGCACACCATTTATAGTCAAAAAAGATTTTTAAATAGTACCAAAAGGGTAATAAACAAGCCATTTGCGACAGTATTTAAAAAATTATACTCAGCACATATTCAATGGGTCAAACATAGTCTGGGGAGCCACGCTCTGAACCCAGAGGGCTCCAACAGCCGTTTTGTAACACCTTCCTCAGGGAACCACAAATTTACACTCAGCAAATCGGCACGCTATATACCCCTGAAATAACCTCAAGTCAACTCACCTGTGCCGTGCCTTACCGCGCGCCCTCACCCTCACCCACACCACGCTCCCTCCGTCCACGGCGAAGCACACACGTCCCGTCCGCCGGATGTGATGTCATCCGGAACGCGTATACACCCGCTGGAGACCGGGGGAAGACATCATGGTTCCTGGGTGCTGGAAATTACACCGGCCGACGCGGCACAGCTGTCCCCATGTAAACAATACACATTTATTCAATAAAACATCAAAAATTGACAACACAAGACAGACAATACTACACTATGACAAAAATGTAAAACATGCAGATACATAGCAATAGAACTCTAATCCCAACAGATGGCAAAAACATCTGTGGAGACTGACATGGTATATACTCCAGGTACAAATGATAATAAAGATAGTTCTCAATAGGCAGCAGTTGAGTACTAAAAAAGAGATAATCAGCACAGAGGGCCAAACAATAGCCAGGAGATATTAATGAGTATATTTTTAGAGAAATCTTATATATTTTAATCGCCAACAAAAGGCGCAAATGTAAATTCCTTGTTTAGCCCATGGGGAACCATGGTTCCAAGCTCATAAATCCACTTGCACTCTTGTTTCAGAAGTAGTCTATGCCTATCCCCACCTCTACGTAGGGGGGGTATGTGGTCAATAGGCATTACACGGAAGTCTTTCAGAGAATGTCCCTCCATAACAAAATGTCTGGCCACCGGAGGTGTCGAAGGCTCCATTTTAATATAGGCCTTTTTAATGGAGGACCTGTGCATTGCGACCCGTTCTTTCAGCATCCTGATAGTTTTGACAATGTATATCTTCTTACATGGGCAAATGATTATATAAGTGACAAACTTTGTCACAACACATACGATGTTTCAGACGATATACAGTTCCATTTGTGGGGTTTGTCAATGTATTGCCCGTTTTCATAAAGCGGCAGTTGACACAGCCAGTGCATTTGAATGACCCTCTCTGAGGATTTAACCAATTTGTAGTGCAATGGCTCACTGAGATAACATCGGAGCTCGAGACTCTTTCTATCAAATTTCTGCTCCTTTTGTAACAGAAGAGCGGTACATTCTTGCAAATGTCCTTTAGTATCGGGTCTGTTTGTATAATGTGCCAGTGACACAAAATGGCTCTCTTAACTAACCCTGAGGTAATGGAAAATGTGCTGGAAAAAATCATTTGCATGTCTTTATCATCATCCTTAAAGGACGTTTTTAACAGGTCCTCTCTTTTTAGGAGCAGACATCTCTGTATTGCTTCCTTAACTTCTTTCCTGGGGTAGCCCCTCTCAATGAATTTATTGCCCATCGCTTCCAATGCTGTTGGAACATTGCGCTCATCAGATGTAATGCGCACTACACGGACAAGTTGGGAGTAGGGCAAACCCCTTTTGAGAGGTAATGGATGGAAACTCGTAGCCTCTAAAAGCATGTTCTTATCAGTTGGCTTCCTAAAGATTTCGGTTGAGAACTGACCATCTATAATCCTAACACAAACATCTAGATAGTCAATACATTCTGCATTGTAACTGTATGTAAATCTAATTGAACCTGGCAAATGGTTCAGAACCTCTACAAACTCATGAAGAGCCTTCTCCCCTCCAGTCCACAGCATAAATAGGTTGTCAATAAATCTACCATAAAATAGAATAAATCGTGAAAAAACTTGATTAGCCATAATATGTAGATTTTCAAAACAATACATGAATAAATTTGCATAGGCTGGGGCCATATTAGACCCCATAGCCGTTCCTTTTAACTGCAAATAAAAAGCGTTATTAAATAAGAAATAATTTTTATCCAAAATAACTTCCATTAATAGTAAAATAAATTCAATGGGTGGACCAGTATACTGTGTACTGGAGGACAGGACCTCCCTCACTGCCTGCATTCCCTCGGTATGTCCTATATTTGTATATAGACTGGTGACATCTAATGTCACCAGTAAGCAATCACTTGGTGGCTGACCAACAGAAGATAATTTTCGCAAAAAGTCAGATGTATCTTTCAGAAAAAAAGTTGTACCTTGTACCACCGGTTGCAGGTAATAATCAACAAACTGCAATAAACTCTGACATAATGATCCATGTGAGCTAATAATTGGTCTACCCGGTGGCTGGGTAAGTGACTTATGCACCTTGGGCAATATATAAAGTAATGGTATTTTAGGGTAGTCTTGTAGCAAAAACCGTAAAGTATAATCGTCAATCCAACCATTACCATGGCCCATATATAAAATAGAATCAATTTCTTTCTTGTAATTATCAGTAGGGTCAAAAGTGAGCTGCTTATAACATTCAGTTACTGTCAATTGATGCATCACTTCATTTATGTAATCATCTTGATTCATAATTACAATGCCCCCACCCTTATCGGTGCGGCGTATGACGATGGATGGGTTGTCACGCAAAGTACCAATAGCTTTGCTTTCAGCTCTAGATAGATTCTAATGAAATATCTTTGCCTTCTGTATGTGGGGTAGGGTGTCAGATTTAAGTAACCTCATAAAAGTGTCAATCGAGGCATTAGGTGAGGGGGGGTCAAAGGAGCTTCTAACTTTAAATGGTCTTTTAACTAGCTCTTGTTCACCCTTTCTCACAAAAAAATCTTTGATTCTAAGTGTCCTTTGAAAATCATATAATTCTCTCTCGTAGTCAAAACTGTATAAAAGACAGACCCCTAGACAGCACAGCCGACTCTTGTTCAGATAATACATAATTAGATAAATTGAACAGGGTTATTTCTTTGGTCCCCTGTATCCTCTCACTCGTTTTTTTGTGTCTGAGCCCAAGACAAGGACATATCCAAAATTCTATTTTCTAATACAGCTGAACTGGCTTTTGATATAGATTCTCCAGCAGAGACTTTCACAGATTTATGCAGATTATGTAAGAGAATTGTGGAACTGGAATTACATGGTCTCACGTTGTCACAGTACCATAAAGAAGGCCTGATACCTAGAGGATTCAGGATCCGCAATCAGCCCATGTTGGGATGTAATAATAAGGACTTCTGTAGTCAGTGGTGCATGATACTGAACCAATGTAGTTTTGACCTCATGGTCCTTGTGGTACAGCAGGTCAATTGTGAGATTGAATGTGTTAAAAAAGATATAGCTACATGTGAGGGGAGTGGCATGGAAGCTCTAAAAACAGATAGCAACATGGATTGGCTGACCAAATTAGATATTATCAATAAATTTAAAACTGATTTGTTGGTTTTTAAGAAATCTAAGTATAAAAAGGTAAAAGATGACTACAGGGATATGAAGGTCTACCCGTGGCTTATTAATCAAGTATCTAGAAGACTTTGGAGAGGTGGGGGTGGAACACGTAAAAGGATCGATACACATTTTACCGATATTGACACTTCACAAAGTGAATCAGATGTCCCTGGTACAGGAGGTAATTTTTTAGGGGACAGGATGCATACACGTGGGACCCCAAATGACAGGATGGAAGGAAAAAATCATGTAGGAGAGGGGGGCTCAGACACAAAAAAACGAGGGAGAGGATACAGGGGACCAAAGAAATAACCTTGTTCAATTTATCTAATTATGTATTATCTGAACAAGAGTCGGCTGTGCTGTCTAGGGGTCTGTCTTTTATACAGACCTTTAGACAGCGCAGTTTTGAGTACGAGAGAGAATTATATGATTTTCACAGGACACTTAGAATCAAAGATTTTTTGTGAGAAAGGGTGAACAAAAGCTAGTTAAAAGACTATTTAAAGTTAGAAGCTCCTTTGACCCCCCCTCACCTAATGCCTCGATTGACACTTTTATGAGGTTACTTAAATCTGACACCCTACCCCACATACAGAAGGCAAAGATATTTCATTAGAATCTATCTAGAGCTGAAAGCAAAGCTATTGGTACTTTGTGTGACAACCCATCCATCGTCATACGCCGCACCGATAAGGGTGGGGGCATTGTAATTATGAATCACGATGAATACATTAATGAAGTGATGCGTCAATTGGCAGTAACTGAATGTTATAAGCAGCTCACTTTTGACCCTACTGATAATTACAAGAAAGAAATTGATTCTATTTTATATATGGGCCATGGTAATGGTTGGATTGACGATTATACTTTACGGTTTTTGCTACAAGACTACCCTAAAATACCATTACTTTATATATTGCCCAAGGTGCATAAGTCACTTACCCAGCCACCGGGTAGACCAATTATTAGCTCACGTGGATCATTGTGTCAGAGTTTATCGCAGTTTGTTGATTATTACCTGCAACCGGTGGTACAAGGTACAACTTTTTTTCTGAAAGATACATCTGACTTTTTGCGAAAATTATCTTCTGTTGGTCAGCCACCAAGTGATTGCTTGCTGGTGACATTAGATGTCACCAGTCTATATACAAATATAGGACATACCGAGGGAATGCAGGCAGTGAGGGAGGTCCTGTCCTCTAGTCCACAGTATACTGGTCCACCCATTGAATTTATTTTACTATTAATGGAAGTTATTTTGGATAAAAATTATTTCTTATTTAATAACGCTTTTTATTTGCAGTTAAAAGGAACGGCTATGGGGTCTAATATGGCCCCAGCCTATGCAAATTTATTCATGTATTGTTTTCAAAATCTACATATTATGGCTAATCAGGTTTTTTCACGATTTATTCTATTTTATGTTAGATTTATTGATGACCTATTTATGCTGTGGACTGGAGGGGAGAAGGCTCTTCATGAGTTTGTAGAGGTTCTGAACCATTTGCCAGGTTCAATTAGATTTACATACAGTTACAATGCAGAATGTATTGACTATCTAGATGTTTGTGTTAGGGTTATAGATGGTCAGTTCTCAACCGAAATCTTTAGGAAGCCAACTGATAAAAACATTTAGAGGCTACGAGTTTCCATCCATTACCTCTCAAAAGGGGTTTGCCCTACTCCCAACTTGTCCGTGTAGTGCGCATTACATCTGATGAGCGCAATGTTCCAACAGCATTGGAAGCGATGGGCAATAAATTCATTGAGAGGGGCTACCCCAGGAAAGAAGTTAAGGAAGCAATACAGAGATGTCTGCTCCTAAAAAGAGAGGACCTGTTAAAAACGTCCTTTAAGGATGATGATAAAGACATGCAAATGATTTTTTCCAGCACATTTTCCATTACCTCAGGGTTAATTAAGAGAGCCATTTTGTGTTACTGGCACATTATACAAACAGACCCGATACTAAAAGACATTTGCAAGAATGTACCGCTCTTCTGTTACAAAAGGAGCAGAAATTTGAGAGAAAGAGTCTCGAGCTCCGATGTTATCTCAGTGAGCCATTGCACTACAAATTGGTTAAATCCTCAGAGAGGGTCACTCAAATGCACTGGCTGTGTCAACTGCCGCTTTATGAAAATGGGCAATACATTGACAAACCCCACAAATGGAACTGTATATCGTCTGAAACATCGTATGTGTTGTGACACGAAGTTTGTCACTTATATAATCATTTGCCCATGTAAGAAGATATACATGGTCAAAACTATCAGGATGCTGAAAGAACGGGTCGCAATGCACAGGTCCTCCATTAAAAAGGCCTATATTAAAATGGAGCCTTCGACACCTCCGGTGGCCAGACATTTTGTTATGGAGGGACATTCTCTGAAATACTTCCGTGTAATGCCAATTGACCACATACCCCCCCTACGTAGAGGTGGGGATAGGCATAGACTACTTCTGAAACAAGAGTGCAAGTGGATTTATGAGCTTGGAACCATGGTTCCCCATGGGCTAAATGAGGAATTTACATTTGCGCCTTTTGTTGGCGATTAAAATATATAAGATTTCTCTAAAAATATACTCATTAATATCTCCTGGCTATTGTTTGGCCCTCTGTGCTGATTATCTCTTTTTTAGTACTCAACTGCTGCCTATTGAGAACTATCTTTATTATCATTTGTACCTGGAGCATATACCATGTCAGTCTCCACAGATGTTTTTGCCATCTGTTGGGATTAGAGTTCTATTGCTATGTATCTGCATGTTTTACATTTTTGTCATAGTGTAGTATTGTCTGTCTTGTGTTGTCAATTTTTGATGTTTTCTTGAATAAATGTGTATTGTTTACATGGGGACAGCTGTGCCGCGTCGGCCGGCGTCATTTCCGGCACCCAGGAACCATGATGTCTTCCCCCGGTCTCCGGCGGGTGCATACGCATTCCGGATGACATCACATCCGGCGGACGGGATGTGTGTGCATCGCCGTGGACGGAGGGAGCGTGGTGCGGGCGAGGGTGATGGCGCGCGGTAAGGCGCAGCACAGGTGAGTTCACTTGAGGTTATTTCAGGGGTATATAGCGTGCCGATTTGCTGAGTGTAAATTTGTGGTTCCCTGAGGAAGGTGTTATGAAATGGCTGTTGGAGCCCACTGGGTTCAGAGCGTGGCTCCCCAGACTATGTTTGACCCATTGAATATGTGCTGAGTATAATTTTTTATATACTATCGGAAATGGCTTGTTTATTACCCTGTTGGTACTATTTAAAAAATCTTTTTTGACTATAAATGGTGTGCTGGATTTTTTGTCCTTGGTTGGACATAACCCTATATTATACAGCATCCTGGCACCCGCTATTGTGGATAACAATTATTGTGTGCGGCCTAAGTTTACATATATCTATATATATATATATATATATATATATCTATATACACACATATATATATATATATATATACATATATACATATATACATATATATATAAATATGTGTAAAATCAGAAAAATGGGATGCCACACATGCCCTTAATATGCAAAAAGTCTGTATTCAAAAGATTTAATCCATAAGCATCAGATTGATGCTTCAGTGCATACATGCACTTTCATCAAAAGACACCAATACTAAGTAAAATATCACACCTACAATGAAAAAAAACACACACTTACCCCTCCTTATACTGTATGAAAAACATATCTCAATGCACACGCTGAATCCAATACAATTTTTCATTGGATGTGTATTGTATGACCTACTCCATATGTTTCAAGTGCAGGTAGTGTTTAGATCCGTTAGTCCTATTTGTATGTAGGTTGTTTTTAACTATTTTTATTTTTTTTCAAGCAGCGCTGATCCATAGGCTCCCTTGGTCTCTGCAGCGTAGGGTGTAGCCTGGCAATGGCACGCTCCACTGCGGGTGAGACTAAGGGATGGCGTTATGCCATCAATGGGTGTCACGTCGATCATGCTGGGTGGATTCAGCGTGTGCATTGGGATATGTTGTTCATATAAGGAGGGGCAAGTGTGTGTTTTTCTATGTTGTAGGTGTGATCTATTACTTAGTATTGGTGTCTTGACAAAGGTGCTTGTATGCACCAAAACGTCAATCTGATGCTTATGGATTTAATCTTTTGAATACAGTCTTTTTGCATATTAAGACCCTGAGTGCCGTCCCATTTTTCTGATGATGTCATTTTTATGTAATTGTTTTAAGTGAGCTATTCTGGGATTCCAATTTTGACTATTATTGCCCTAAAATATTAAGTGAAAGGATGTTTAGATTTTATTATTTGATCAAATGTATTGCTAAAGTTTATTTCTTGTAGGATATAATGTTGGAACAATAGTTTAAATTAATTTGTTCAATGTGATTTAATCAAGGACTATAATGGGCGGTTTTATGCTGATTAGTGATCTGACATCATTCTGAATATAACCAGAGACTGTGCCACGCCAGGCCGGCCCTCTGACAAAGTACTGGTGATGAAACTCGTAGGGGTGTGGCGCAGCATTCCATTGGTATGACGGAACCTGATGTTTTACCACGGCACTACCTGTGTTAAATCTGGTTACCCATGGGGTGCGTGCCTGTTTGCTAGGTTTACTGCTCGTTTCCAATAAAGTCACCCGGGGTTGTAGAAGAGCTTTCATTTTTTGTTTTTGAAGAGTCTGATAATTATACCCCCTTTTCTCAAATTCCGACATCATCAGAGCAATCTGTGTACTCGCTACTGTAGCATTGCTGTTAATTCTACAGCAACGAATAAACTGGGAATAGGGGAGACTATTTTTCAAACTAGGAGGATGGAAACTGTTGCAATGGAGAATATTATTCCGATCTGTAGATTTTGTGTAAACCGTGGTGCTGAGCGTGGAACCATTTTTAGATATTAATACGTCTAGATAGTGTATGGAATCCTGGCTAATCTCAAATGTAAATTTGACAGGATGTGTCAAATTATTGTGCCTGTCCAACAAAGTAGTAAGAACATCACTTGGACCTGACCAAACAATCAGTAGGTCATCTATGTACCGAACAAATGCAATAATATGTTTAGAGATATTAATGTCAGAGAAGAATAAATCATTCTCTACACTAAACATATAACTGTTGGCCAGGGAGGGGGCCACCGCTGAGCCCATGGCACACCCTGTTAGCTGGAGGTAGTATTCACCATTAAAATAAAAGTAATTTTTCTTCAAAGTTAATTCCAATAAAGAAATAAACAAATTAATATCAGGTCCAGAGTACGCTGGATTATTGGTAATGAGGAGATGGACTGCTGTTAACCCTGCCTGCTGGGGAATACAGGTATAAAGATGTTTTACATCTATGGTACACAAAAATGTCTCTGATGATAATGTTGTTAACGTATTTAATATTTTCAAAAGGGAGGTCATGTCCTTAAGATAGTTTTTTTCTTTTTGGACACACAACTGCAGAAAGTGATCTAAGTAAATGGCAACCGGCTGGTATAATGAGCCCCAGGCAGATATGATAGGTCTGCCCGGGGGGTTGACCAATGACTTATGCACCTTCGGGACAGTGTACAAAAGAGGAGTTATAGGGCAGTCCGTACTGAGAGCCTTCTTGATTGTAGAGGATATGAGACCTTCATCCGCTGCATGTTCCAACAAGGTATCCAACTCCTTCTTGAATATAAGTGTAGGATCACCCTGCAGTTTAAGTAAGATATATTTCTGGATCCGATAATTGTTGATCTATCTCTGCGATATAATCACTTTTATTAAGGATGGTAATCGAACCCCCTTTGTCCGATGGATGGATTACAATACTGGTTAAATCCTTAAGTGCTTCTCTTTCCTCTCTTGGTAGATTCGGGGACCTGATATTGGCCCCTTTAATCTCTGACTGTACTGAGTCTTTGACCAGTCTAGAGAAAGTTTTAATTGAGTGACTGACTGATGGAGGTCAAATTTAGAACTGGCCTGAATGGCTAATAATTTATCTGGGATCTCTTGGGAATGCTGAATATTGCAGGGATTCTTTTGAAAGTATTCTTTCAGTCTCAGTGATCTGTTGAGTTTAAAAGTTTCAATCTGCCATTGAAAGGGATCAAAATGCGTTGTCGGGATGAAGGACAGACCACGATTGAGAACCTTCAGTTCATCACTATAGAGCTGTTTATTAGAAAGATTGAAAACTATGTTCTCCGCTGGAATGGTGGTCGTCTGTTGCTGGCTCTGCCTTTTCCTTTTATTCTGCCCCAAACTGCATGTAAAGCACCTCTTTGATCTGGTGTCAATGCCCTTGTAGAAACCCCTAAAGGGAAGCTCCTTGATGTAGAAGGGGTAGCCGCAGAGTCTTGGTCACTTACTGAGTGGTTAGAGTCCGCTGAAGAATCTGTGTGGCAAATTTATAGAAGCGTCTTGGTTTGGTCCAAGTTCTTTCACCACTTCTGGTCCCTGTTAGCCAGCTATAAACAAATTGTTTATCATAGTCCATTTGGACCTTAGGTAGTTTGTTCTTTTTAAAATGGATTAAATCCTTAGTATACTGGTCCAGCTGTGTGTTCAGCTTCTCTAACCAATTCATTGATCCATCTGCTTCTAATAATGGTTTGCTAACTGATTCCAGTTTTTTGATGGCTTCTCTGGTGGAATTTAATTCTTTGGTGGCCTCTTCTATAACAAGTAAGATAAGGTCGAAGCTACACTTGTTTAGAATTGCCACCCATTTTCTACAAAAACTGGTGTCATGGCATCCGATGGTAGGGACGTTTTTAATTCTAAAGCCACGAGGGATCATCTTACTCCTGTAATAGTCTGCATGCATCCAGTAGAGTTAACACTTTCATAGGTTATGACTTTTTTCTAATTTTGATACCTGCAGGCTTCCGTCTGTTGTTACTATGGTGAAGGGTAATCACTTGTGACGTCACAGGACTTCCGTTTTTGGCGGGCTCCGGTGGCATCTGTGCACTGGGTGTTTTGATGTATAAAGGTAAGATCATTTCACATTGTTCTTTTGTATCCTGACGAAAATGCAGTAGCATTGAAACGTTGATTCAAACATCTGATTTGCGGTCTGTGCATTATTTATAAGTCGTCTTGAGTGCCGCCCGACACTACACTATACAATTTTTCCTCCCTGCTGGGGAGGTAAATGGAAGGCACTGGGCGCAAATCACTTTCATAGGCAAGGAGTGCTGGCCTCTACGTTTTTATATATATATATATATATATATGGATAACACACATACATATTGTGTTTATAAGGCCTATTTATCATTTATGAGAAACAGACAACATTAATGCTTGTGCAGTATCACATTTCTGAAAATGGATGCTGAGGGGGGAGCAGGGTTAAATATGTAGTTCCTCAACCTAAATAGCCACAATGCAGAAGAGGTAAGTAATTTGCAGCACTATTTATGGTAATGCAGAAGATATCGCTGATATCCTACATTAGGCTTTTCTTAAATAGCCCCATAACTAATTGAGGAAATGGATTCTGACATTATTTCCTTTATGTAACAGTTATACTGTAATTGTGCAACTGCTTCTCTCTCACGACCATGTGCTGATCTGGATCTTCAGTGGCAGCAACTCGTTTTGGAAGTTATGAAGGGGACTACCATCACTAGCACATGTTCTTACAAGAATGTGGATTTTATTTTTGTTTTTTAATTTTTTTATGAAATAACCCTATTTTAGTTTCTCTGTCACTTAGTGAAAACTCATAGTGAACTATTCACCATACACCCTTTATGGTTTATATATCTTTAATACTTCTAAAGTTACCCTTTTTGTTTACTTTTAGATAAGATATTATACTGTTAATGCAAATTGTTGATTTTGAGACATTCATTTGCAGATTTGGGGAGTAATTTTTGATGTAAAAATTGTGGAAATGCTTTTTCTGACACGGCATGGGCAATGTAATTATTTTGGCAAACAGACGGAGACAGTACTTCAAGTGCAGACTGTGCCTACATTCATGGACTCTTTAAAAAATTTAATTTTAATTAGCAGAGAGGATAATTAATGAATTTGGGTTTGATTCAGAGGTGGACAGAATGAAACATCGGGTGCAAGCACCCAATGATTTAATCCAAGATGCACTGCACATGCCACATGATGGTTACCGCTGGGAAAAGCAGATTGTAATTCCATGGAGATCTTCATTTCTGGGTAATGACTGGGGGAGTGTGGTTATCGATGACGAGTGTGTTGGCCATCACATCGGGGCATGTCAGTGTCAAGCACTGCATTAGAAAATGAGCATCTCAGTAGGAAGCCTATTGGCTGCAGTATTAGCATAAATTCCCCATACTCCGGCTGCCTCTGAATCAGGTCCTTTATTAAGAATTGAGATAACGGAGTGGTTAGTGCATGCACTATTCGTTACTTTTTTTTAATAATTTCTGGAGATCATACATCACATTACAGTTAATGAGCTATATTTGGATTTTGTTTTGGGGGCATATTTATTTGTGGCCAGGACAGGAGCTCCAATAGGAACCCATCCCGGCATTAGTGAGAAGTAAAGTGATTGCATTTCTACTCTACTGTGCATGCACCAAAGGACATTGGACATGCACATCCCGGAACCACTGGGGTGGGATTTTTGAATCCCTCTTAAAAAATAAACTACATAAAGTAGCACATAAGCAGCCAGGGCCAAGCTTTGGAATGTTTTGCATTCCAGAGCTTGGTAAAATCTGTCAGCACAGCAACCAGTTTCTATGGGGGCTGCTGTTGCAGTTGGAAATGAGAGGACCATGGCAAATACTTAATATTTGGGGGTATGACCCAAAAAGGGGGTGTTTTGGGGGTATATTCAGCAAATATTTTAATAAATAGGTCCCATAGTGTTTTTCCAGTATTAAAGTAATTTGACTAGATGGAGAGTGTATAAATTGGCATAAAATGGTTGATGTGTACTAAACAGAGGGTTATGAACGCAATATATTTTCATTTGACTATTGAGCTCTGTTCTTTTTTTCCCCCCTTAGCCTAATCCTTCTAATGCTGTTCTGTTTCTCCTGACACTACTGCCTCTGAAACCTGTTTTTGCGACTCCTTTCTTTCCAATCCCCTTCACTCTTATGGTGCACACACATGCAGCGATTTAAAAGGACGATTTGAGTGATAATGATATCGATATCGTTATTACCATTATCTTTCAAATTGTTCTTTTAAATGGTCCCTACCAACTTACCTTCAACCAGCGATGCACGGCCACGTATGGACCATAGCGATATCGTCCATCGGCCGTGCATGCTGGTCAACTTGCTCGATTTCGAACAAGTTACTATTGGGACCCACGATCGATGATTGCTATAGTTGGCGCTAAGTTATTGGTGTGCTGGATGATTGATATTGATTATCCAGCATACCAGGGAGGGTGCATAATGATCTGCCAGTGACATCATATCACTGGCAGACCACTACGTCTGAACACACCATTAGTTTAGCAACCAAGACTATATGCAATGCAAGGTTCTTTATTTCCTCACGGCATATTAACCCTGCAAAGGTAACATGGTGGAAGAGGAATCGGACTTAGGGCCTCATTCAGACCCACTCGCAAGCGGCTGTCCGCTCGCAAGTGGGTCGATGGTGTGCACTGCGCATGCGCATGATGGAGGGAGCTCCGTCGTGTGCATGCGCCAGACGCGACGAGCGAAGGACTTTCCTTCGCTCGTTGTGTCTGATCAAAGGGGGCGTGCTGTCGATGTTGATTGACAGAACGCCTCCTTTGGTGGGCGTGCTGGGGGCGTGCCTGCCAGACGGAGGCGTTCCCAAGGGAACGCCTACCATCAGAAGCCGGCCCCACTGACATCACTAGTGATGTCAGTGGGAGTGATTTTGGCTCTGATAGAGCCAAAATCACTCCAGGGCTTGTGGTCGAAAACCCCGACCACAGGCTTCTGGTCGCACTGGCGATGGTCGCGATGGTCAAGACCATTGCGACCATCATCCTGCACGCTCGTATGTGCTGAGGGTGGTGACCCACAGCTATACGAGTGTCCAGGAGGACACTCCATTTTTATGGAGGACGGCCCTCATTCAGAGCGAGCGCTCAGCTCAGAGCGTCCGGCTCTGAATGAGGGCCTTAGTCTATTTCTTGAAGTAATTTCTAGTGCTTCCCTAATCAAGTACAAATATGTAGTAATATAGTCTATAAATAAGGTTTATGCCAAGTTCTACAATTTAGCAAGTAGTGATAAAGTCTCCAATTCTTTTGTCTATTGTGTCATTTTTCCTTTTTACATATATTGATCAAGTATATATATATTTTACTTTATCTTGATAATGAAGGGAAATTGAACAACATAGATATATTGTCCTTTGCATATTATACTTGTTTGAATAATGGACATTAGAATAACTATAACTGACATTCTAAATTCTACATAATATGATCAGACAGCACAGTAGAGACTGGAAGTATTGTGTAATACTGAAAGCACCAATAACGTTTTGCTTAATCTCCAAAAAAGGCCAAACACTTCCTTGTGTTACCGCTCATCTCCGTATTTTATGGTCTAAACCCCTACATTACTAAGTCATGAACTTTATCTAAGTTTCAGTTTTCATGCTAATGGTAAGGGAAAAAAATACTTGGCATTACCATTGTCATCTATCACAGTATTTATGTGAATACTAAGTATTATCCCTACAGAGCAAATTATGTAAATTAGGGAGGGAAAAAACAGAGCAGGCATTTTGTATTCATTTAATTATAATGAAGGCTTTGCAAAATAGCCGGAAAATCAAAGTACAATCAGCTGGAGCTATCATTTTTGAAAAATCCTCCTTTCAAGTTTTAAAATACCTTAGATCTTTATTTTTTCTTATATACAGTAGAAACTACGAAAATAAACATGCCTTTGAATCCAGAAAATAAAGAATGGCATAGTATAGTTAAGTAAGAAAAATAATGTTTCTGTAAAATTTGCATCAACTATTATATAATATATTGAATTTGGGATACAATTAGCAGCTGAAACTGAAAATCTGCTGAATAATATTACATTACACTCTTTAACATTATACCAATATTGCCGGTGAAGGGTCACTTTGAAAAGAGAATTTACAGTTCCCTCATTGCTGTGTATAGAATAGCATCACCTTATGGTTAATGCCTTCTTAAGGTAAGGCAGAGGTTCCCAAACTCAGGGCCTAATTCAGAGCTGGACGCTCTGACAGAGCGCTCGCTCAGAATCAGGGCCGGCCTTCTTGTTTTTTAGAGCGGCCTTCTGGCCGCTCGCATAGCTGTGGGTGACCACCCACAGCTATAGTGAGCGGCCATGATGATGGTCGCAATGGTCAAGACCATCACAACCATCAGGCTTGCGACAAGACCCTTGTGATAGGGTCTCATTGCCGCAAGCCCCAGAGAGCTTTCGGCTCTAACAGAGCCGAAAGCTCTCCCACTGACATCACTTGTGATGTCAGTGGGGCCGGTCCCAGATGGTAGGCATTCCCATGGGAACGCCTCCATCTGGGCAGCCACGCCCCTGGCCCACCCACCAAAGGGGGCGTGCTGTCACTCAACTTCGACAGCACGCCCCCTTTGGTATGAGACCCGGAACGATGGAGTGCCCGTCGCTATCCGGGTCTCGCGCATGCGCAAGATGGAGCTGGCTCCGGCGTGCGCATGCGCACTGGCCTACCATCGACCCGGTTGTGAGCACACAGCGCTTGCGACCGGGTCTGAATCAGGCCTTCCAGAGGTGTATCTATGGGTCCGAGCGCCCCTGGCAAAGTAAGGGACCGGCACCCCCCCCTATTTATAGGAATAGTTATACTTTAGAATCATAACTTGAATATTTGCAAATAAAAACAAAAGTAATCAGTTTTGAAATAAACTCTTTATTAAACTTTTATTACAGGTGCGATTAGTAAAAATATGTATACTCTGCTAAGTGACGTTACAATGGTAACCCCAATCTTTTAAAACTTTACTCTTCTTGCTTTTATAGAGGCAAAGTCTCTGATTATGGCTTCCAAATCTATGTTTTCCACAACCTTCTGCTCAATTGATAGTATTGCCAGATTTGATACACGTTCTTGCCCCATACTAGACCGAAGATAATTTTTACTCAGCTTCAGCTTGCTGAAACTGCGTTCGTAGGATGCTACAGTGACAGGTAGTGTCAGGAAGATCCTTAGGGCGATTTCCACATTGGGGTATGCATCTTTCAGGGAGTACTTAGTTATACATTTTAATAAATCCAGTTGGGTAGCAGACTCTATATTTTCTATAAGTTCAATAGCTTGAGCTTGGAAGCATTCAATTTCAGATGCTAAATCTTCAGCATTTACATCATTTTCATACTTATGACCTAAATCTGTAGCACATTTCTGTAGGTGAGTGACAGACTCATTCTTGAAGAATTTCCCTGACAAAAAGTTAAACTCTGAGGACAGTGATGAAATAGTTTCATATCGATCCGTCATTTCTAACATCAGTCTGTCATAAACAGAATTTACTTCTATTTCAAAGTCCTGTTCAGGAGTGAAAAAAGAGCCATCATCTGTAGCCTTCTCAGAGGCCAAAATTTTCACTTTTCTTTTCCTTTTCTCTGAAAAATGTGAATCAATTCCAAGTGCTTCAGCTGTTTGACTCGCATACTCTAAAACTGACTGTATCCCTTCATCACGCATTCTTTGAATGGATGTTGTAAGGCCTTTGATCATTTTAGAAGCGTCATCAAGAGAAACGCTTTTGCTCTGAATAGATTTGTTGATTCTGTCAATGATTGTAAGAATCCTATTCCAAAAAAACAAAAGGCAAAGGAATCTGAAATCAATTTGTTTTAGGATTGTTCTGGCTCCAAAAACAGTGTCCGAGTTCCATGTATTATTATCTGTCATTTCATGGAGCACTGTTAAAACCTCATTAATATTTTTCTTAAGAGCTCCAATTGCATTTTGCCTTGATGACCATCTGGTTTCACAGTGGCCCTTAAGAGTGGCTCCATGATGCTTCACTAAAATTTCCCATCTTAAAGTAGAACCACTGAAAAATGTAAAGAGATTTTGAACTACACCAAAAATGTTATCATCATGGGAGACACACTGGCAGCATGTGTATAACTATGAATCATGAGATTTAAACTGTGAGCAGCGCAGGGAACAAATCGAGCAAGTTCATTTATTTCAGATATACAAGCTTGGACTCCTTTATATTTCCCAGCCATGTTAGCCCCATTATCGAATCCTTGTCCCCTGCAGTCTGCAATATTTAAGCCGTCAGCCTGAAGTTTCAGCAGGATCTCATCCGAGAGCCCTTTTCCAGTTTTCTGATGAGTGTGGACAAAGTCAATAAAACTTTCCTCTATAGTACAAACACCTTCTGACACATCCACAAACCGTACTATTTCACTCATTTGCTCCATGTGAGCACTGCCAGGTGTGCAATCTAGCAAAATAGAAAAATATTTTGCTGCTTTAATTTTCTGAAAAATGTCATTTCTGATCTTCTTTCCAAGGAGCTCTATAATTTCATTTTGGATGATGGGTGAAAAGTAGCACAGTGCATTTTTAGTTGCTTTCACATGTGCAATATGCTCTGCTAGCTGTGCATTATAATGACTGATAAGCTCCAAGGTGCTCAAGAATACACCACTGTTTTGTTGTCCGATTTTTCCTGTTTTTCCTCTTAGTGGCTTGTTATTTTTGGCGCAATATAGAATAACATCAACAACTACCTTTAAAATGTTTTGCCACTTTTCTGTTTCTTTTTGTACACTGTTTTGTATATCTGAATCCAAGGTTTTTCTTTCTTTTAAACGTTTTTCCAGTTCTTTACATCTCAAATAACATGTTCGGTGTGAAGAAGAACTTTCATGAATATCAATGAGAGGATTCAAATGTTTCCAATCTTGAAACCCCATCAGTGGAAAAATAAAAGGGCAAGATTTTAAACTTGTTGCAAAAAGCAAACAAGGAAAACAAAAAAGCGCATTCTTTGATTCGCTGTACAGAATCCACTGCCTCTTAACTCGTTCCCCATTTTGGAGGACTTTATAAAACCATTTGGAATCCATGCGTCTGCCATCTTCTGATGCAGGAAACTTGAATTTAGTTAAGTCTGCTGTTTTTGGACCATGTTCTATAAGCTGCAAACGAACACTGTCTGTAATCGCTGGGACTCCTGGCCACTTTACAGGATCTTCATAGATGATTTCAATACATGGTTGGGAAGAGGTTTTGGTAGATCCCCCAGGCACCAAATCTGTGCACAATTTTTCATCTTCAGACTCAGAAGACCTATCGCTCGCAATGTTTGGGCTTTGAATGACTGTGGTGGAAGACGAAGCTGCACTGTCTTCTATATCAACTGGTGTTGTAGTATCTTCCTTTGTCAACCATTTTCCTAGGTTACCAGCCAGATTTGAAGCAACCCTTTCTCTTTCCTTTTTCTGTTTCCGAAATGAACTCCCAGAAGGCTTTTTAGGGCCCATTCTTGTGCCTATGAGGTATATTCAGGTTATCTGCAGTGTGATTTACAGGCAGGGAGCATTTGGGGGTGGTAACGGAGAGTACCATGCCATTTTCAGAGCATGTCTCAGACTTTTTACATACTAGCTGCGTACATATTCACAGCTGTGAATGTATTAGTGTATAACTATGAATCATGCCCACAACAATTAGAGCACAGAATTTTTTACTGCAACTTTAATTCACGTTCACAGTTAATACACAAAAAAGCATTTAGATATTCCTAATGTTTCATGAATATCCGAGTAATCAGGAAAGTGATCTATTTTTAACAAGATACCAATAAAATTTGATACATTTTTATTTAATTATACATCTCAGAGTGCCCCTCTAGAAACATATCCCTTTCTTTCTTTATATAAAAATTACAGAAACATAGTACTCTCTATATCAGGGGTTCCCAACCACGGTCCTCAAGGCACACTTACAGTCCAGGTTTTAAGGCTAGCCATAGCTGGGCACAGGTGACTCAATTAGTACCTCAGTTATTTTAAATTAACCATCTGTGCTTAAGCATGGATATCACTAAAACCAGGACTGGTAGTGTGCCTTGAGGACCGTGGTTGGGAATCACAGCTCTATATAAAATAGAAACATAGGGCCTGTTTCACAGATTTACGCTAATGCATACACAGCTGCATTTCCATATGGAACGCAGCTGCAAAAATATGCTGATGCTTCCAAGTTAACCCGAGCATATAAAGCCCACTGCAGGCCACTGCTGCCTTCTTATCTGCGAGCGACATCATGGACCTGCGTAAATATCAGGTGCATCAACTGACATCAACCAGTCATGCAGCACTTGTGGTAGGTCTGACCTCTCTCAATTCCAGAATTTCTACAAACACACTGAGAGCTCACATGCTGCACAGACGCACCTGCGTTCTTCTGATCTCCCGTTGCCTCCCACAAATGCTGACTACCTGTCACTCACTTTGCAAGTACATCATCTGTGCGAGTGTGATCGCAGTGCATGAGCAGTGTGGCATAGACGCATGCGCATTAGCATGGGGATTCTGGCAGTCAGAATGCCGGCGCCAGAATCCAGACACTTGTCAGAATCTCGGTATCAGCATCCCGACCGCCGGAATCCCGAAAGTAAGTAACACGGTTAGAGATAGCATTAGGCACTAAGGGGGGAGGGTTAGGGGGCGGGAATGGGAAAGTTAGGTTTAGGCACTAGGGGGGGTTAGATTCAGGCACTGGGGAAGGAGGGTTAGGGTAGGGAGAGAGGGAGGGTTAGGTTACCTACTGACGGGTGTTGATAGCCTTACACTGTCGGGATGCTGACGTCGTGATTCTGACCTCCAGGATCCCGAATGCTGGCATCCCGTACCCTTCCCTTCTCATTCACACTGCCCACATTGTGCTGCACTTCCTATTATACCATTACGGGAGAGGGTTTCAAACTCATTCCTCAAGGCACCCTAACAGTACACATTTTAAAAATAACAACATTGGAACAGGTGACAATTAGTACCATCAGTTAATATGACTTAAAAATCTGTGCTCAAAAACATTAATATCCTTAAAACCAGGGCTGCAAGCATGCCTTGAGGACTGGATTTGGGAAATACTGCTACAGATTTATATCCTGTGGTCCCTTGACAGACTTAAATAAATGTTTAGATATTTTTAATGCTTTGCTACTATCTGGGGCTGCTGTGAAGAATAGGCACACAGGAAATTAACTACAGCACAAACTTTTGACCCTGTTACCCTCCTGCTCATCCCCCTTACTACACTATATGGACAAAGCTATCAGGGGCTTACTTACTTGGGTTGCGGGTTGATGGCAGGTCTCTGGTGGGCTGGAAGACTGCTGGTCCCGGTTACTGGTAAGCAGGCTGCTGGTCTCCCTGGAAGGCAGGGTGCTGGTCTCCTTCCCTGGTGCTGGTTGCTGGTCTCCCTGGATGGCAGGGTGCTGGTCTCCCTGGGTGGCAGGGTGCTGGTCTCCCTGGATGGCAGGGTGCTGGTCTCCCTGGGTGGCAGGGTGCTGGTCTCCCTGGGTGGCAGGGTGCTGGTCTCCCTGGGTGGCAGGTTGCTGGTCTCCCTGGGTGGCAGGGTGCTTGTCTAATCAGATGCAGCAGCATGCAGACTCAAAGGAAATTAACATCCATGTGCAGGTGGAATGCATAGTTCCTTCTACTTCACTTCCTGTGTACACACAGCACAACTACACTCACCAGTCACCTAACCCTATACAGGCAATAATTTGTCCAGTAGCCTGTCATTCAAATGCTGTCCCACCCCCACCAAATAATCTAACTTACTTCCTGAACCTCATCCAATCAGCGTGGGGTGTGGGGGATGGGTGACAGAGGGACGGAGACTGAGACAACGTAAGTAACTGTAATTTATGCTTTTATCACTTAGCTGCCAGCCAATAGGATGCGGTGGGGAGGAGGATTTGCTGCGTGAGATGGAAGCTGCTGCCTGTGACTGACTGAGAGTCGAGATGGCCAGATGCTGCCTCTAAATCACTGAGCTCCGCAGCAGCAGTACACACAATACATATTACAGGGAGGGAGGAGGGGCTCAGCTCAGCTCCAGCCAGGACAGTGTCTCCTGTCACACTGCAGCTACAATGTTATTGTTTCACAGTTCACTGATGATAGAACTAGCCAACGGCTGTGTGTGTGATACCTCTGGGTGGCCCCCCCCTTGGTTGGCGCCCCTGGCAAGTGCCATCCCAGCCAAGGGGTAGATACGCCCCTGAGGCCTTCAGTCCCATCCTGTTGGGCTGTCTTGAGGACTGCGATTGGAAACCTTTGGTGTAGGTAAAGCCATGTTGTGGATGGTGTATTGTGTTAAGTCTGCATCCCCATAGAGGTCTAGGGGGCAATGACAAGTGGAAAAAGTAGGTAAGCACTGAAGTAGAATCTCTTCAGTGCTAAACTTTTGAGAAATTGAAAACAGTTGAGAAAAAACCTGTTGGAAGTGAAAAAGAGTTTTTTATCAGTTTAATTAATAAACACCTATAGGAGTAATTCAATTAGCTACAATAACTCATTTTCACATGTAAAAGTGAAATTCGGGTGTTAAAACAATTTCACCCCATTCAATTAGCCACCCAATTAATGTGCGCTAATTCTGCATAGAACTTATCGCATCTTTTTTTTGGCATTCTTTGAGCAGGTGAAAAGTTGGGGAAAATCCCTATTGTAGGGGAAAAATGTCAGGACTTGCTTCAGAACCACTGGGACATGCTCCCTAATGATTAATTAGGCACTTAGAAGTTTTTAACTAGATTAATTTGGTCAATATTGACATGTAATTTTTGAGGTGAAATTCTGCAAAATGCAGAATAATGTGATGGGAGCTGTATGGATGGGGCAGGTATAAGGAGGTACTGTATGGATGGGGCAGGTGTTTAAAACAATGCTGGTGGCAGTTACAGGTATTTTTAACACTTTTTTTAACAGCAGCTTTAATGACACAAAAATAAACTGACATTTTTATTCACTCCTTATTCTGCTACAGCATTTAATTTGCTGAAAAATACTTTCTTCTGATGATGTGTTCACTGTTATTGAAGAATGCTTATAACAGACATTTGACTAAGAACCCCAAATACTCGTAGTTTGCGTTTGGTCACTTACAGACTTCTATACTATTATCCTGTACTACAATAGTTTGCATTTTTTTGGGTACAGACTAATTTCTCCATTCTCACCTATACTTAACAAATGTAGCATTAAATGGGAGTGCGCATACAAGCGATAAGTGACGTTAATGGGCGATAGATGCATTAACACATGTTAACTTTTTTTGTGGCTAATCGAATTCCCCCCTAAATATTTAAGGACATTATTAGCCATACTGGTGTAGATGCAGAGTTGAACACAAGTCAAACATAATTACACCAATATTGCTTCCCTATGCAAAAATGCAGATATATGCATCTATGTGACTTCACCACTCTTATCTATATGCTTTGCTCCATAGCTACCATCATTATCAATGCATACTGTCCCCAGCCTTATACATGGTGCAAAAGATCAGTGTGAAAACAGGCATTTATAGATGTATGCACATCTCTGCACAGTGTTCAACATCTCTCAATAAACTTTTGACTAAGTTATACTAGAGGGGAGACTGAAGAATTCATAGGAACTGTAATACAACTGGGGCAAATATGGCACAGTCATAAGTGTTGAGAATGGTTATTCAAAATCAACTATGCAGAATGGCTTTGAAAAATCATTGAACACAGATTAATACACTTTATTGGAATACTGGGGGTCATTCAGACCCGGTCGTTAGCGCCGATGCGCTCGGACCGGGTCGATGGCCCCCCACAGAGCATGCGCACGCCGGCGCCGGCGCCCGCATGCATGAGACCCGCTACGACCGACAGCGCCGGTCGTAGCGGGTCTCGATCCAAAGGGGGCGAGCTGTCGATGTTGATTGACAGCTCGCCCCGTTTGGAAGGTGGGCCGGGGGGGTGGCAGCCCAAACGGGGGCGTTCCCATGGGAACGCCTACTGTTTGGGGGCGGCCCCACTGACATCACTAGTGATGTCAGTGGAGAGCTTCCGGCTCAGACAGAGCCGAAAGCTCTCCGGGGCTTACGACAAGGGAGACCCTACCCTAGGGTCTCGTCGTAAGCCCTGATGGCCGCGATGGTCTTGACCATCACGACCATCACCTTAGGTGGTCGTAAGGCTGTGGGTGTTAACCCACAGCCTTACCACCGTAAAGGAGGACGTCTTGAAAATTCAAGAGGTCCTCCCCTCATTCAGACCGACCGCACGCTCTGTGCGACCGGCTCTGAATGAGGTCCACAGTATTAAGGCTAAACAAAAAAGGAATGATGAGTGGTAAAGCACCATTGCCACAAGGTTTGAGCAAGATCATAGAAAGGTTGAAAAAATTATATATTATATTTGGGATGTGATGTTACAGGACCCCATATCAGTCACATTACATTTATATTTATTAAGCGGACCTGTCCTTTTTCAATGTGCCCCTTGCTCGCCTGTCACCACCACTGAGTTTAAATTCATCTTAGTGGTGGGGACCGCTGATGGGCATTATACTGTATGTCATAAAGTCAGAGCTACTTGTCTTATACTGTTTACATCATTAAGGGGAGAAGGAAAGGTTTTTGAATTTGATATTAATCACCTTAATGTAAAAAACATGTTTCAAAAGGAAAAAAATAATTATGGCCTGTGGACATTTATTTTGGACTGTGACAAATTATTTTGTATGTCTTTGTATCATGTCTATTTTCATTACTTACGAAACATTCCAGTATTGGAAGGATTTTCCATTTCCTCTACCAAACATATATAAATAAATGCAATACTGTAGCTTCAGCACTCCCCTATACTGTAATAAACAGTCCTGCATGCCCTTGGAGTAATTGACACATGTAGGCCATGAAATGCCTACCAAGGCAAAACAACACACAGCACTGCAGTATTATCAAATCAAATAGAGATTTACTTCAATGTTTCTGGGCTATCAAGCCCGTCATCAGGAAAACACAGAAAAAGAACAAAAACCAGCAGCTTGCCTTATATCCCCACCATTGACGTAACAGTGACTGAGACAGCAGAACCGGGTGAAGGAGACCGGGGGGTGTGTGGTGCGCCTCAATTTCCTGCGGTTGCCATGGTAACCTTAGACGCTTCCCTGGCTCCTGACTGCCTAAAGAAAAGTGTGTGTAATGAAACAAAAAAGTTAACATTAAAGAACACCATTGTTCACATATCGAGGTAATACATTAAAGAGTAAGTTAAACTTGCAATATATATAATTGATGCAATTACCGCTAGCATAATATGTATCCAAACAAAATACATTAGGTAAATTACCAAGAGGATAAAACAATTGAATCTCTATGAAAATAAGCATTATTAATATGGCTAAAGGGATCAAAAATTTGCAACCCATCAGATACTGCTATATTAACGTGTTCCATGAAATGCGTTCATTTCATGGAACACTGTGCCACAGTGTTGAGTTTGAATATTCAGGAGGCTTCCAGTCTTCATGCGGTCACCACCCCTGATGTGAGCAGGGACATGGTTGATTATTTTATACCTGAGGGAGGCTAGCTGATTTTTATTCTCCCTAAAATGTACTGCCATGGGTTGGTCCATAGGTTTGTCGCTAAGTGCTGCTTTTATAGCATACCTATGCAGGGCCATGCACTCCTTAACTTTGCATGATGTCATGCCTATGTAGCATAGACCACAAGGACAAATAATGATGTATACAACATGTGTAGTATTGCAGGAAAGAACATGACTGATATTATAAATCTTGATCATATGGGGATGCTGAAAGGTTACTCCCATTTGTAAATAGCTACAGGTAACACACGCTGGGTACCTATAGCATCCAGGTTTTTTGCTTGTCCCAAAAGAGTCAATAGGCCTGTAATTTGTGATGTCTGTTTGCACTAGGAAGTCCCTGAGGTTTCTACCTCTTCTATAGCAAGCCATCATTCTGGACTTATGGAAAGTTGGCAGATCTTTGTCATTTGCTACAATAGGCCACAGTGCCTTTGATGCTTGAGGAATGATTGAGCTGTTAGTATCATATGTGGTCATCCAGGGGAAAACATTATTTACAGTTTTGTCATAGGATTGGAATAAACTGGATCGATCCATGGTGAGTACTTTATTTTTGGTTACAATAAGGTCCTTCTTGGTATAATTCTCTGAATTTGTAAAATATTTTGTCCAATTTTTCCGTTAGGCGCTCCAGATTACTCGTAATTTGGGCAATCCGTAACAGTTGTGAAAATGGTAAACCACATTTTAAAGGTGGTGGATGATGACTGTTGGACTGTAACAATGTGTTATGATTGGTTGGTCTACAAAATACCGATGTGGATAATATTTTATTTTGTAGCTCAATTGCTAGTTCCAAAAAAATCAATGTTATGCTTACTCCATCTGAACGTAAATTTAATGGGAGAATCTGATTAATTAACTTGTGTCATGATCTGCTCAAAATAGGTCTCACTTCCATTCCATAAAATAAATAAATCATCTATATACCTTGTATATAGAATGATGCGTTGACTAATCTCACTAGAGTCAAAAAATAATTATTTTTCTTGTGAAAACATGAATATGTTAGTGTAGGATGGAGAGACTGCTGATATATATTCACAATTGCTATGGTTACTCTATGGCTGTTGATTGTCATCACTGTGTCCACTATAAGGTCACTATCACATGATAGACATCTTAAGTGTGATGTCAAACTGAGTTGCAGTTGCTTGGCATCTGAGTGGAAGTGAAAGAATACTGGCAGTGCTTTCAGAACTGTTAAGCACCAGATCTAAGAAGATGATGTGTGAGTCATATGGAGTCCCAGGATTCTCCCCGTCTCGGAACCACACATCTGTCATCAGAGTCCGCACTGTCACTCAGGAAACTAAGCTTTACTGGAGGTTTCCTGCGTGGCGGTGTGGACTCTAACGTTGGACGTGTGGTGCATGCCTTTTAGAACTGGTGATTAACAGTTCTGAAAGCACTGCTAGTAATTGTTATAATTCTGCCACATATGGATTTCCCTTTAATTACCTTCAATTTTATATTTGCATGTTTGAATTTTGCCGTATTAAACTTAATTACACTATGCACATGTTCTTTCTGCTTCTTTTGAGATATACATTCACTGGGCAATCTGTGGATTCATGAGAGTACAAGTAAAGAGAAAGAGGAGAGTGACATATAAATTGCTGTTATATTCGGAGGCAAAGATGTGGTTGTTCCAGTGTTGTGAGGAGGAGACCCATCAACTTACTCATTTCATCCATTTACTAAAAGAATGTGACTAAACCCTCTATTTATCCATGTATTATTCTATACTTTGTTGAGTGTCAGTGGGTAACATTACCTTCACCTTTATTCATTTGTCTGTTACAGGGGTCCAAAGAAGTTACTTAAAGAAGCATGTGCAGCATGGTTGGTGTGTAGGTTAGCATTACTGCCTCATAGTACTGAGGTTTTGGGTTTGATTCCCACCACAGCCCTAACTGTGTGGAGTTTGTATATTATCCCTGTGGTTGTGTTTCCTTTCTGTACTTCAGTTTCCTCCCACATTAATAATCCGATAATTGGCTCCCAACATAAAATTATCCCTAGTGTGTGTATATGTGGTAGGTTTTATAGATTTTACTGGGGCAGGGATTAATGTGAATGGTCAAATGTTCTATGTAAAGTGCTTCTGAATATGTGTGTGCTATATATAGGACAGCACAGACAGTTACTGCCTCACAGCAATGAGGTCATGGGTTCAATTCCCACCATGGCCCAAACTGTGTGGAGTTTGTATATTCTCCCTGTGCTTGCGTGGGTTTCCTCTGGGTACTCCGGTATCCTCCCACTCTCCAAAAATATACTGGTAGGATAATTGGTTCCCCACAAAATTAACTTGTGTGTGTACGCATGTGGTAGGGAATACAGGACCTGATTCAGAACCGCTCGCTAGATGCGGCCACTCGCTCCCAGCATATGGAAATTCAGCTAAGTGACATCAAGGCAGCCGCTCATACGGCAAGGCATAAGCATGCCTACTATGTCTTGGCAAGTGATCGCTCTGTGTTTACAGACACCCACCAGCCTGTCTTTAGCTGCCCACTTGCATACGTCATCTTCAGGAAGTATATACAACCATCGGTACATTGGGTTCCATCGGATCTGACCACACCACTTGTGGTTGACTGTACCCTACCGCAAGCACTGCGAGCACTTCAGTGTATTATTCAACCACGTGAAGTGTACTATGATGCTGCCTGTTAAATATGCATGTCCCAGAAACGGCGTGAAAATACTCTGGCACGCCTGCGTCCGCAACTCCACTCCCTCGTTACTACTGCCCTGCCCCTGTTACCACCCATAAACGGCCTCTCCTGTCACTCATTCCACTGGGCTGTCTTTGCAGGGCAAGTGAGCACATTCCGATCGCTCGTACTAGTTTGTGCACGTGCACTGTGAACTACACGCATTCGCACATTAGCGAACGTCGACTGTAACGAGCGGCCACTTGCTAGCGAGCAGGTCTGAATCAGGTCCATAGATTGTAAGCTCCACTGGGGCAGGGACTGATGTGAATGGCCAAATATTCTCTCTGTAAAAGCGCTGCGGAATATGAGTGTGCTATATAAATTACTGGTAATAAATAAATAATAATAAATATACATAACTGGTAATAAATAAGAGCAACAGACAGAGATGATCTTTCTTGAATTAGCTGATTAATAAAATAGTGAATGAGGGATTGGTGGAGTATATTTTAAATTAAAGATTTTGTAATGGTGTGTGATTTTCATTTGTTATAGTATTTTTCTATGTGGCACTATATGTTCCAGAAGGCCTTAGAATCCAGGGAAGTGTGATGCTTATAGATCTATAAGTGACAGAACAACAAAGCAGACATGATTATTCTGGCATTTATTTTTCTACCAGAACCAGCATATAGTAGCTAAGTAGTTTAAGGCTGCCATGGCTTGCTGGGAACAGTAGTCCCATATAGAAAAAAATCTTTTTTATTATTTTTCATTTAACCTATTTTTTCTTTATAACCCACCACTGTTATGCAATATTGTACTTGGGTTCATCCAAAAATGAAAATGTTAGATGTATGTCCTACAAAATGCCACATTTACATGATTATTATGAGTTGCAAATATACATGAATATACAGCATAATGTGTTAAATTTGTCTGCACGAAAATACATTCAAAGAGCATTGAGATATCATTTAATCATATATTGTTGAAGCTGCACTAGAAATAACAGTAATCATCATCTATTTACTTTGGCTATCAAATGTTAAATTTGAGCACTTTAGATGAAAGCTGCCACAAATGAAATCTCCCAATTTATTATGGATCAGATTATATGGATGGCCACAGGGCCAGGCGATACTATTACATTTATAATACATAAAAATTAAGCAAGATCTGTTCTTGGCAGGCATTCTATGGACAATACCATGTGTACTATTGAACTTATCCAAAGATTAACAAAACCAAACCCCTATCTTTGCTCCTTTTCTTAGATGTTTTGCTCCTTTATGTTTTCAACCCTGCAGAGACTGAGGGTTGGAGGTGACTTCCTTGTAGATTTTATACAAGCATGATCCTTTTCTGATCACATTCATATTAGTAGGTGTGCCTAGTGTCCACACTTATATGTACTTGTAATTATTAGAGATGTGCGTTGTCCCCCATGTTTTGGTTCTAAATCATCATCGTGTTTTGGTTTTGGCAAAACCACCCTCAAGTATTTTGGTTCAGATTTTGTTTTGGTTCGGTTATGGATTCCTTAAAAATCGATAAAAAAATCAAGAAAACTGCTAAAATCATGTAATTTGGACCTGCATACATCCAATACAAAACTCGAGTTCGTGTTTTAAAAATTTGAGTTCCGAATTGACTACAGCACGGAACTGGGACTCGGTTCGACGATGGAACCTAAAAGTGATTTTGAACTTGGACTCGATTCAACTCGGAATCCCTAAGTTCGAGTGTGTTCGTATTTCAGGAAAACCAAATTTCACATATTTAGTAATTATACTTGTAGCAAACCTTAAACATTTTAAATGGAAAATCAGAAAGTCTAAATCCTATAATTATACTGTGATGGATTGCTGCCACTAAAATTAATAGCCTTCTGTGGATTTTGTGTATGGATCAGTTAATCCTTGTTCGAATTCTTAAGCAAATCAAGATATACAATATCAACTTGTTTACTTGATAAAGTCATCTAGCTTAAAGCTATTTACCATAATTAGATCTATTGTCTATGAGAGACTCATATTAGTAACTACATATTTATTATACTTCTCATGTAAACCAATTTGTGACTTCATTTTCCCCTCCTACCACTGCCAGTTAGCTCCAAATTGATACATTTCGGGGGGAGTTCAATTTGCGGCAGTAATGTACCTTGGCTAATTGATCCCCCAGGGGCTATTCAAAAAAGCCCTGAAGTCGGCAGTTATCGTAAAATTTTTCACAAGCCTGAGGCAGTTAAAAAAAATTCCCCAAAATGACCCTGTTTTCACGATTGCGGCCACAAGAACACATAGGTCTGTGACCTTATCATGGATTCTATGTGTATTTGCCCGAAAACAGATATTTTTCAGGTGAATAATTGGGATCTGCTTGAATTGCCCGAAGGCAAAAACATTGGTAAGTCCCGTTTTATTTTGCCGAAAAATTATCGAGGCTAATTGAATACCAGCCATTAATGTCAGTGTATTTTATCAGTTTATGATATCTTAAACCCAATATGGCTATACAGTATGGTTCCAATTATTACATTCCTAATTCTTCCCTGTAAATATTGTACACATAAAAATAAAGTGAGAATTGAAGGTGCTATACCTCTAAAATCTAGCATGTAAGGACAGGTAGTACAAATATGTAACACAAAGGTTATTACTCAAATTAATTTTGACCACATAGATTGTTTTCATATGGGGGTAGCAGAGATAAAATCTCTTTTGGAGTTTTCATTCCTCTGATGACTTTATCCTCCACAATGTGTGTAATTAAAAACACTGTTAGAAGCAGGGCCGGATTACCAATGGGGCAGGTGGAGCTGCAGCTCCAGGCCCCCCCCATTAAACTAGGCCCACACGATCTGCAGGACTGATGGAGACAGGAAAGAAATATTTTCCTGTTACAGCATGGCTGCCTGGCCACTCAAGACATGCCCGCTGAAACTGCAACATCCTGCCTGCCAACCTACCTGTGGCTACCACCGTGCATATTACTGGCAATGCAGTGGAAGGCTTCATAAGCCCTCCCTGTGATGAACGCAATTGCCCGGTGCCTCCTCCGCGCCATTTCATGTCATGCAGCGTGACATCAGACAAGTGCCGTTGGCCGCACCATCACGCCTAATGGAAGCTGCTAAACTAGTCTAAGCTCTGCTCTGTGAGGGCAGCCTGAGTGACTGAGCTGATCGGGAATGGGCTGCTGCTGCTAATCGAGGAAGTGTCAGTGCAGTGTCTGCTGAAAAAGTAATGCTACTTCTGTAAGTGTGGTGATGGTTGGGTAGGACTGCGCTCTGCTGTGTGGGCAAATGTGATATGTTAGTGGGCTGAAAGGTGTGCTATATGAGTGAGTGGGGTGCTGCACTTCCTGATCGCAGGCATACCGGGTCCTGCGTATAATTGGATATAGACGATGGGGTACATACTATATAATTTTTTTGCTTTATATCTATATTTATATCTATGATGTCACTAGTGCACTTTTTTATATCTCCATTTTTTTTTAATGTTGCTCAAGTGTCTGCCTTTTTGATAGCTTAACTGGTATAAACATTTTAAACCCTGTATTTATTTTGTAATTTTGCACATGAATCTGTATGTAAACCATAAGAAAATAGCCACCATATGTGAAAGACCACAGCAATAATGGCTGCCTTTTGGAGACATACAGTATGTCTCTCATATTATTTTTATGCTAGTGTATGAGGTTAGGAAGGGTTCTGTTAGAGTGGTCTTCCGGGCAGTGAGACCGCAAATGTCCGCAGACAATACCTTACAGGTGTACTCCTTACATACAGACACCTAATACCTTTTGGCGGAGGTCACCGCATTGTATGCAAAGCGGGTCCTCTCGCGATGCCTATTATTCCTGCACATGTGCAGTAACATTCAAAATGGTGCCCGAGATCTGAGACTCTGTTGTCTTACTGCGGAGGTTGCCGCTCAGTGCATGCAGCGGGACCTCTCGCGATGTTTGTAGTTCTCGGGCATGCACAGTGAGATCCAAAATGGTGCCCGATATCCGAAAACCGAAACTGCAGTTTATTGGCAATTTAGGTTAATTATACAGGGTTTATAGGTTTGGAATTGCTCCTGTATAGACATCCTCCTTGTGAAGTCCAGCCATACAGGCAGAAGGGACAAAACGTGTTGAGGCCGTGGTGACCCCGCTATCTGGGACCGATATACTATTTCAGATAATCTTTCAAATCACTTTGTTACAGTAATTTTGCATTTTTTTGGTGTTATGTGTTTGTAATAATTTTTTTTTAATATACTAGACTATGCACATGTTTCTTTCTCTCCATTTATCATCCTACCTGGAGAGAAGTGGTTTTCCTATACAATAGGGACATGCATCATTGCTGACTTTGGATACATTTCTACATGCCTAATTATCAGGCCCATATGGTACGTGATATATACTCACAGAAGTGCGCAGTAACTTACGAAAATTATTACACTATAAGGTGCTCGTTCTCACCTTTTGTTTTTCATATATACAGTCAGGTCCATAAATATTGGGACATTGACAGAATTTTCAGATTTTGGCCTCTATTCACCACCACAATGGTTTTGAAATGAAACAAACAAGATGTGCTTTAACCGCAGACTTTCAGATTTAATTTGAGGGTAATTACATCCAAACGGGTGAACGGTGTAGGAATTACAACAGTTTCAATATGTGCCTCCCACTTTTTAAGGGGCCAAAAGTGATGGGAATATCAACTCAAAAGCTATTTCATGGACAGGTGTGGGCTATTCCCTAGTTATTTAATTATCAATTAAGCAGGTAAAAGGTCTGGAGTTTATTCTAGGTGTGACATTTGCATTTGGAATCACTTGCTGTCAACTCTCAATATGAGATCCAAAGAGCTGTCACTATCAGTGAAGCAAGCCATCATTAGGCTGAAAAATCAAAACAAACCCATCAGAGAGATAGCAAAAACATTAGGTGTGGCCAAATCAACTGTTTGGAACATTCTTAAAAAGAAAGAACGCATCGGAGAGCTCAGCAACATCAAAAGACCTGGAAGACCACGGAAAACAACTGTGGTGGATGACAAAAGAATTATTTCCCTGGTGAAGAAAAACAATTTCACAACAGTTGGCCAAATCATGAATACTCTCCAGGAGGTAGGTGTATATGTGTCACAGTCAACAATCAAGAGAAAACTTCATAAGAGTGAATATAGAGGGTTCACCACAAGATGCAAACCATTGGCGAGCCACAAAAACAGGAAGACCAGATTAGAGTTTGCCAAACAACATCTAAAAAAGCCATTACAGTTCTGGAACAACATCCTATGGACAGATGAGGCAAAGATCAACTTGTACCAGAGTGATGGGAAGAGATGAGAAGGAAAGGAACTGCTCATGATTCAAAACATACCACCTCATCAGTGAAGCATGGTGGTGGTAGTGTCATGGCGTGGGCATGTATGGCTGCCAATGGAACTGGTTCCCTTGTATTTATTGATGATCTGACTGCTGACAAAAGCAGCAGAATGAATTCTGAAGTGTTTTGGGCAATATTATATGCTCATATTCAGTCAAATGCTTCAGAACTCATTGGACGGCGCTTCACAGTGCAGATGGACAATGACCCGAAGCATACTGCAAAAGCAACCAAAGAGTTTTTTAAGGCTAAAAAGTGGAATGTTATGCAATGGCCAAGTCAATCCCCTGACCTGAATCCGATTGAGCATGCATTTCACTTGATGAAGACAAAACTGAAGGGAAAATGCCCCAAGAACAAGCAGGAACTGAAGACATTTGCAGTAGAGGCCTGGCAGAGCATCACCAGGGATGAAACCCAGCATCTGGTGATGTTTATGCGTTCCAGACTTCAGGCTATAATTTCCTGCAAAGGATTTACAGCAAAGTATTAAAAAGTGAAAGTTAGATTTAGGATTGTTTAGTTTGTCCCATTACTTTTGGCCCCTTAAAAAGTGGGAGGCACATATAGAAACTGTTGTAATTCCTACACCGTTCACCTGATTTGGATGTAATTACCCTCAAATTAAATCTGAAAGTCTGCAGTTAAAGCACATCTTGTTTGTTTCATTTCAAAGCCATTGTGGTGGTGAAAAGAGGCCCAAATCTGAAAATTCTGTCAATGTCCCAATATTTATGGACCTGACTGTATATATATATATATATATATATATATATATATATATAGAACAGCAGCGGCACTCCAAACAGTAAATCATTAATCGTGTTGAGTCCTTTACTTCAACGTTTCCGTCAGATATGATTTTCTTCAGGAAGTCAACAAACAACATAGATAACACTTACCTATATAACATACATAGATCACCCCGAGTGCGACCAGCTCCTTCTGTCTGAGAGGGCGTCTGACGTCATCGCGCGGCACCACGCAGCCCACATGACGTTCAGAGCTCCGCTCACTATGGAAACCAGAGAAAACAAATAAAGTGAAAAAACCTGCACCAAAGTACAAATACAAAATATGGACCAAAAGGGGACATTACATAATACAAAGACAATATAAGCCAAATAATGGCATCATAAATATATAAATATACCTGTTAATGAACAAATCAATTATTATAATGTATATTATACCACATAGCTAGATAGCATATGAGCGAACGAGTATACAATATATTAAATGTTTATATGAAGGTATAAGGATTAATCAAAACAGGAGAGTGGTAATGTCTCATTGAGACTATGTGGCTGTAAGCTGTTTAGATGATAGATCCAAAAGGCCTCCCTTTGTAGTAGCCTTCTGGCTCTGTCACCCCCTCTGTGATGCTCAGGGACCTGCTCTATCATCTTATAACGCAAGGTGGAAAGCGTATGATTATATTGGCGAAAGTGGCGAGCCACAGGCTGCTCGTTCTCTTTGCCAGATAGGGCTAGGCGAATGGCAGACCTGTGCAAGGCCATTCGTTCGCAAAATTGTCTAGTGGTTTTCCCTATATATAGCAGTCCGCATGGATAGCGTATCAGGTAAACTACAAATTGGCTCGTACAGGTCAAATACTTTTAATGGGACATCTTTGTCCCAAATGTGGATGCACAAAACTATCACCCGTCTCAAGGAATCCACATGTGGTGCAACCCAAACACTTGTAGTTTCCTCTCTTCTTTGTCAAAAAATGAGTGGAAGGGGTATGGTTAAGACCTGTAATATCATTGTGTACAAGCCAATTATGTATGTTTTTTCCCCTCTTAAAGCAAGGTAATAGAGCAGTGTCCTTTAAACTTTTCAGACTAGGATCCATATGTATCATCGGCCAAAAACTTTTGGCTGTACCAACTATGGTTTTGCTGGCAGTGTTATAGCTATTAACCCATACCAATTTTTGATCCATATTATTTTTTCTCTCTGTGTTATTTACACTCTCTTTTGGAGCAGCCAGTGCTCATGTTTTGTCTTCCAGTAGAAGGTCACAAGAGTAACCTCTACTGATAAATTTATCAAACATGATGTTTAACTGAGTTCATCATCTGGGCACTGGGCAAATCTAGATACAGCAGAAATTAGTAAATCCCAGAGGTGAGGGGATGCCAGGTATGGGAACGTAAGTCTGGCATCCTCACTAAAATGGAACTGCTAATCTACTGTACATCAGAGCTAGATGGAAAAGGAAGCAGTGACCGGAAAACATGCGTAACAGCATTTGCATTCCACCGGCCTGGTCAATCAGAAGAGAATAAATAAATCAGTTCAATTAATATAGATATAGGCAAAATAGAAAATAACTATTAACATTTCTGGTCACTGCTTCCTTTTCCATCTAGCCTTGATCTAGTTTAGGATTTGGGTTTTAGTGATAAGAACCCCAGACTTATGTACCCATAGCTGGTGTCACCTCACTTCCTGGACCCACTTATATCTGCTGTATCTAGATTTGGAGAATCCCCTTCTTATTATTACTATTCAACATAATATACTGAGAATTAGCCAAAACATGAATTCCGGTGATGTCATTACCGACCAGGAGTATAAATATAAGGAACAGCTCATTCTCGTGTGTGCCTTGAAAAAGATCTAGTGAATGAAACATGTTGGACACTGAAGGTTTATCTGATAAGAACCTTACACTCATGCCAACCTTTCCATTGGAGGGACCTATAGTGGTCTGTACTAGGTTCAGACTTTACATTGAGCCATAATTTAGATCAATTTACCACCACTGAAAGGGTTTTGGTTGCAGACTCTTTGTGGACTCTGGATTTTTATTTTTTTTCTGGGCATCCCCCATCAAGCATGTCCCCTGGCTGTGGCATTACATCTCTGCTAGTAAGAGCCTGGTGTTGGTTGATAGAAATACGGGGGAACCCTATGCATTTTTTCCTGTATTTGCTCAACTGGAACAATCTCAGGAGTCCGGTGCTAGTTCATTGAAGTACTGGGGATGCCTACACTGATTTTCCCCCATATTTCCAGACAGGACCAGCTGTCAAAGTCCATTGCTGGTTGTGCTTTTGAAGGGGGACCTCACGTCAATTTTTTTTTTTAAATTAACACATTAAATACACTTTTGACACAAAAGCCTGCATGGATCTTAAAGATTCATGCAAGATTCACATGAACACAATTTTATTTGGCCTCTATTCACTTCATACATTGATTAGTGATTTGGGTGCAGGTTTGCAAACACAAATAATTTTTTAAATTTGTGGTTTGCAGTGATGTTGATGTTATTTAAAGGGTGTTTGGTCCGATGGTGAGATGCAGTGACTTTTTTTTTGCAAATTAGGGTTTGACATGCGATATCTATATGACTTGCCCCATAGTAAATTTCTCACTTGCTAAATCGGGAGTTTATCACTGAAAAACCAGAAAATCTGATAACCCCAACCCTTAGTAAATCTCCCCCTAGACATCATAGATGATTTGAAACAAGTGCCCGATGTATGCGGGGAAATGAATGGTACATTGCAAAATGCAACATGAGAAATGTTACATGGTTTGCATGATGAACATCAATCAAGCATATTTAATTTATTAATTATGCAGTGGTTGAACCACTTTGACAATGATTTAGAGACTTCCCTTTATATTTTTGTTTGCTACATTATTAAAAATCTCTGCAGAAAACTTGAGAATTAGGAGAAAAAGGGGCATATTCATCATTGGGGGAAAACGATTTGTGGCTTTGGAAACTTAAGTACACTGAAAAGCATCTGTCCCCATGATCATTAACACTGATACATAGCATTGTTACTTACCCCTCTGGAGCCGGCTGACTGTGCAAGTAAGACCTGAGTTCATGCATGTGCACAGTCAAAGGTGGGGCCCTGTGTGGAGTCAGTGGATGGATCCACTTGGATCCTTCTTCGCATCCCTAGATCTTCTTCCTATAGGAAGGAGCAGGGTCCTGGGAATCAGTGCCATTTGATTCTTGAAAGCAAACTCCGAAAATTTTCAGTTATCAGAGTTTGCTGAATATTGAGCAGCTCTATTAGGCCACTAATAATAAATGGGCCCACTACATAAAACATGCAGAAACTAGTGTTTACACATCTGTAATGGGCCAATTATGGATGATGAATAGGCCCAATAGGCCTAAAGTAGCTATATTGTTTAAGGACCTAAGGCGTAAATTTACTAAGATGGGAGTTCTACTAGTTGCTATGGGCAACATCACTTCTTAAATAGAACTCCCGTCTTAGTAAATTTACCCCTAAGTGTCAAAAGGAGGATAAATGTATTTAGCTTTACTATGTTAAATTTATTAATACAAGACAAACTGACCTTTGGGATAATTTTGCATCTGATAAAATGCAAAATTAGAGCAGGTTTATCTGTGTGCACAGTGTACACTTTTAGTAAATATTTTTAGAAACTGGATTTGTAATGAGAGCTGACCAACTGATGTTTGGCTATGTACATAGCAACATTGGATCCTTAAAACAGGTTAGGCTCAATCTGTCTATCTCAGCTTTCCCTGGAGGATTTCAAGGAAATTGCTGCCTATAAGAAGGATCATTTAGGCTCCATATTTATGCTTCTGATGCTTTTCTACAAAAGGGAAGAAATAAATCTTCCTCGCAGGAGTTCAGCTCATTTTACAATGGAAAGCCAATGCACTTTTCAAAAATATCTGAATAATCTGTTGATAACTCATCAGGTTTTACATTATTTGTTAATTTTTCAACATATGCATGTGGTTTTATAAGTGTGTTGATTTGTTATTGTTGATTTATTAGCTTTGATTGGGTTATTTTTCTTTTTTTGACTTCATAAAGTGTGTTTCCTCTATGCTCTTGTTGTATGCTCTTATCTATTTTGTTTAAGATAAAGAACAGAAAATTACTTTTTGAACAAAATACAACTACTCCTTTCCTCCATCCCCTCCTGTAACAAAATACTCCGGTTGCAGCAGTAGCAGCACTATTGCTCTAAAAAAGGAGCATTCATGCAATCCCTATCACTAAAACTTTCCCCACAAATTACTAGCAGTGAAGGTTTACACTACTGAGCAATGTATAGTAAGTATGTGTGATTTGAGTTAAGTCATGTGCACTGAGAGGCCACCAGGAATTATTGCTCGCAAGAAAACTCCAAAAACTTTCATGCTGCCCCCAATAAAGAATGAGCCTATTACTTAATACATGCAGACACAAGTGCTAATCTGTAGAGAGAGCTTCAGTAAGTTAGATATGGTAAATAATTATCATATGAACTCCTAAGAAATTGTGCTATAGGGCCTTCAAATGTTTTGTTATGCTTCTAGAGGTAAATACTGGATTTCTTTCAAGGATGTCTCCATGTATGTGCTTCGAAAAAAGCAGACATTTAACTTTATAAATATTATTAACATGATATATATTATATATAGTGGGTAAAATAAGTATTGAACACATCAACATTTTTCTCAGTTAATATATTTGTAATGGGGCTATTGTAAAGAATTTTTCACAAAATGTCAGCAACAACCCATGCAATCCACACATGCAGAGAAATCAAACCATTGATGTCCATAATTTAAGTTATGTGTGATACTGTGAAATGACACTGGGAAAAAGTATTGAACACGCTTACTGAAACGTATTTAATACTTCGTACAAAAGCCTTTGTTGGTAGTGACAGCTTCAAGATGCCTCCTGTATGGAGAAACTAGTCGCATGCATTGCTCAGGGGTGATTTTGGCCCATTCTGCCACAAACAGTCTTCAAATCTTGAAGATTCCGTGGGCCTCTTCTATAAACTCTGAACTTTAGTTCTTTCCATAGATTTTTCAATTGGATTCAAGTCAGGTGATTGGCTGGGCCATTCTAGCAGCTTTATTTTCTTTCTCTGAAACCAATTGAGAGTGTCCTTGGCTGTGTGTTTGGGAACATTCTCTTGCTGAAATGTCCACCCTCATTTCATCTTCAGCATCCTGGTAGATGGCAGCAGATTTATATCAAGAATGTCTTGGTACATTTTTCCATTCATCCTTCCTTCAATCATATGAAGTATGCCAGTACCGGAAGCTGAAAAACAGCCCCACACCATGATGTTCCCACCTCGAAACTTCACTGTTGGTATGGTGTTTTTGATGTGATGTGCAGTGCCATTTCTCCTCCAAACCTGGTGTGTATTATGGCATCCAAAGAATAAAATGTTGGTCTCATCTGACCAGACTACAGTCTCCCAGTATTTCACAGACTTGTCCAAATGTTGTGCAGCAAACTTTAAACAAGCTTAAACATGCTTTTTCTTCAGTAGTGGAGTCTTGCATGGTGATGGTGCATACAGGCCATGGCAGTTGAGTGCATTACTTATTGTTTTCTTTTACACAATTGTACCTGCTAAATCCAGGTCTTTCTGAAGCTCTCCACAAATAGTTCTTGGCTCTAGGACAACTATTCTGATAATTATTTTCACTCCTCGGTCAAAAATCTTGCTAGGAGCACCAGGTCGTCGCCGATTTATGGTGAAATTATGTTCTTTTCACTTCCAGGTTACGGCCCCAACAGTGCTCACTGGAACATTCAGATGTTTCAAAATCCTTCTGTAACCAATCCCATCAGTATGTTTTGCAACAATAAAGTTGCGAAGGTCTTAAGAGCTCTTTGCTTTTACCCATAATGAGATGTTTGTTGTGTGACACCTTGGTAATGAGACACCTTTTTATAGGCCATCAGTTGGGACTGAACCAGCTTATATTAATTTGCACTGACAAAGGGCCTGATTGCTTTCTAATTAAAGATAGATTTCAGCTGGTGTCTTGGCTTTCCATGCCTTTTTGCTCCTCCCTTTCTTAATGTGCTCAATACTTTTTTCCTGTGTCATTTCACATTATTACACATAACTTAATTTATGGACATCTATGGTTTGATTTCTTAGCAAGTGTGGACTGCATGGGTTATTGCTGACATTTGGTGAAAATTTAATTACAATAGCCCCACTACAAATATATTTACTGAGAAAATAGTGGATATGTTCAATACTTATTTTACCTGCTGTATGTTTTAATATATAAAATCCTCTCTCATACTTATTGCCAGTTTATTAATTCATGCTATTTCCACAATGTTTGCTCCAATATTTCCCCTCTTTCATCCCTATTATTACCACCCTTATCAACTCCCTCTATTATGTCTATCACTGCCAGTGCCGTAACTAGGGAGGATTGAGCAGGGCTTGTGCCCCTCTCTGGCGGCCACGGTACAGGACACTGTAGTCAGTGTAGTGCTGACCAGACAGCACTGCACAGTAACAAACACACAGCCGCTGGAGCCGGCGGTGTGTGTTTGTTTTAATTAGCAGCCAATGAGAGTCAGACAGGCTCTTATTGACTGCTGCACCCACTGCTGGAGCCAGGCAGGAGCTCACTCATGAGCTCCATATTCCGGCTCCCACAGTGGGTGATGGATGGGAGAGACATTATGATGTCTCTCCCATAATGCAGAGCGGGCCGGCCAAGGAAGATGGAGGAGCAGATGACGGGGATTCAGGTAAGTGTTTTCTTTCTTTTTTATGTGTGTGTCTTTGCCTGCACTCTTGGGGACAATGCATAAAGGGGGACTACTACTTGGGGATCTGCATAGGGGAGACTACTACTGGGGGCACTGCATCAGGGGGACCACTACTGGGGGCACTGCATCAGGGGGACCACTACTGTGGGGACTACTACTTTGGGCACTGCATCAGGGGACCACTACTGGGGGCACTGCATAGGGTTGACTACTACTTGGGGCACTATATAAGGGGCTTAGTACTGGGGGCACTGCATGGGAGGACTACTACTGGGGGCACTGCATCAGGGGGGACCACTACTGGGGGCACTACTGGGTGGGACTACTACTGGGGCACTGCATCGGGGGGACCACTACTGGGGGCACTACTAGGGGGACTAATACTGGGGGCACTGCATCAGGGGACCACTACTGGAGGTAATACTACTGGGGAAACTATATAAGGGGCACTGCATAGGGGGGACCACTACTGGGGGCACTGCATAGGGTGGACTACTACTGGGGGCACTATATAAGGGGCTTACTACTGGGGGCACAAGGGGCACTGTACAGAGGGGACCACTGCTGGGGGCACTGAGTAGGAAGGACCACTACAGGGAGCACGGTATAAGGGGCACTGCATAGGGGGATCACTACTTGGGCCCTGCATAAGGGGGACCACTACTGGGGGCACTGTATAATGGGCATTACTGGGGGCCTGTATAAGGGGGACCACTACAGGGGGCACTGTATAAGGGACACTGCATGGGGGATCACTACTGGGGGCCTGCATAAGGGAGACCACTACTGGGTCACTGTATAAGGGCACTACTGGGGTCACAGCATACAGGGCCACTGCATAGAGGGGACTAAATAAGGGGCACTACTGGGGGCACTATATAGGGGATTACTACTGGGGGCACAAGGAGCACTGCATAGGGGAATCACTACTGGGGGCACTGAATAGGGAGGACCACTACAGAGGGTACTGTATAAGGGGAACTTCATAGGTGGGACCACTACTGGGGGCTTTTATAAAGGTGGACCACTACAGGGGGCACTGTATAAGGGGCACTGCATAGGGGGGATCACTACTGGGGGCCTGTATAAGGGGGACCACTACTGGGGGCCTGCATTAGGGGGACCATTACTGGGGGCACTGTATAAGGGGAACTAATGGGGGGCTGCATAAGGGTGACCACTACTAGGGGTACTGTATAAGGGGCACTACTGGGGGCCTGCATAAGAAGGACTACTACTGGAGGCATTGCATAGTGGGGACTGTATAAGGGGCACTGCATTAAGGTGCATATGGAATGGAAAGTAATGTTCCCAGAGTGATGAGAAAGGGGTGTGTGTCATGTTGACATGCCCCTTGTGACCACACCCATTTTTGGCAGAAGCGTGCACATTGGGGTGCTCCATTTTTCCATTTACCCTGGGCTCCAAATACCCTAGTTACGCCACTGACCACTTGCCTCTACATAGTTCTCTCTTTCTTCCCTCTCACAGTCCCCACATTGATCTGGAATTAAACTGTGATATAAGTGGGTTTATGGGCAACACTACAACCCCCTTTTGTGTGCCTGGTCAGTAGCACACACCTATGGTGATTTTTTTTTAGATATTTTCTTCACCCTACATTATGTAACAGTCTGCATCTATTATTTATATGTAATCGTTACAGTATATGGATAACAATATCTGGCCATTTTTCTTAACATATTATATGATGTATATGGATTTGTACTATTGTTTAGACTGGTGTCTCTAGTTTAAGCTCTGATGTTGAAATACTTAATTTAGAATAAATCTACATATTGATGTGCAAAGACACAACTATAAAGTCATGAATTTTATAGCAGTTTGGGAAAAATTTACACATGAAATTAATTTCTTGTAAAAAAAACCACATTGTTCTTTAGTAAATATAAAATGATGAAATAAAAAGTGGCAAAGTTAATAAACTGCATAGATATGATTTCAAAAAGTACACAATAATTCATAAGGTAAAACCATTCTGTTGCTATTTTATAAAATGTTTTATTTTTTAGAATACAGCATTGACTTTTTAACCTTACCTGAAACATAAATGTCTACTTTAAATCATGTACATAATGCTTTTTACATAAAATGAAATGTTTGAAGTATAGTTGTGCTATACATAATTAATCTTGAGATTTATAATTTTATGGCATTGAATGTGCTACTTTCTTGCATCAATGTAACTGTCACAGAAGAAATAGCAAATTGGATAACATTTTTTTACAAGTGCAAACTATGAAATATGGAGACAATGTTTGGTAATGGAATATTTTCTTGAGTATATCATTCAAAGTATGCATTTTCATTTCTTTAACTTACAACTGAATCCAAACTTCACTATAGACTCTTATGTGTAAATGTGTCAGCAAAAACCTAATGAAAACTATAAAGTAAATGAAGAGTGATCTCCAAAGTAGAGGGTTTGAAAAAAGTAATGGAAAATGTAATAAAAGACAACAAAGTGTTTTGTCTCAGTTGTTATTATTATGACTGTTACATCAGAAATCTAGTAGTTAGCAACAATGAATATACTTTTGTGTTGTTTTAACAGTGAGGGAGAGATTTATCAAATATTGCAGAAATAAGGTGGAGAGGTTGCTTATAGCAATCGATCAGCTTCTGTAATGCTGGCCATACACGCTAAAATTATCAGGGCGAACCGCCCGATATCCATGGATCGCCCCAATAATTGTAGCATGTGTGCGAGCAACCGAGGGTCAAATATTGCTCGGTCGGGCAAGCTGGATTGTCCATCATGCCCGTCCGATGCGATATGTATGAGTTAAAATGTCGGCTACATCGGGCAGTGTATTCCCATGGAAGGAACAGGAAAATGTCTCCTTCACCGGGGGCAGAGCGCAGATGTTGGGGCTTATACACTGTGAGATATCTCACAGTGTATGCCGCGGACATCTGTAGGCTGGCAGGCTGCCAGATAAAATGTCTGGACGTGTATGCCCAGCTTTACTTTTCTAGCATAGGGCCGTTTTGAATTGCCAGCGAGAAGCCGTGTCACCGATGACGTAATTTCACCTGTCGGAAACTTTCCGCCGTATTCAATTGCAAAGACTTTTCACCGGTGCGAAAAGTCTGCACCTTGTAACCAGCGGAAAAGATTTGCCTCTGAATGGAGGCGGAAAAAAGTGCAGAATTGGGAGTTTGGGGTGCAAAGTTGCAGAAACAAACCTGCAGCATTGGGACAGTCCCCCAAAAGTAAACTGTGTCAATAAGAAATTAAAAATGACTTTAGATCACCCCCAAAAAGTTTTGGTTTGAGGGCAAAAAAAAACAAAGTTGGGGGACAAACATAATAACTAGCGAAATAGACTCCAGGGGGTACCCCAAGTATGCCCCATGTGTTTTTTGGATTGCAGGTGTTTGCTGAAGGTGCACTTTTTAAAAACGCACTGTAGCAATTTTTAACCATGCTTGCACCCATTTTCATCTACCCCAAATTTGCTGGGACTACTTATTTTTGCAAAAAAACCCTGCTAAATGCTATTGCTCACCACTTGTGCAAAGACACTAAATAGCACCAACTGAGAGCATTTAAACACCCTAAATACCTTCAGCAGGACTATTCAGGGGTGTCCATAGTGATGTCAGTGCATCTTTTGGGGGGTGTCAGGATGATTGCCCCAAATCTGACAGGACTTATCGCTGATTTGAGTTTCGCCGGGATGCGTTCTCACGTCCTTTAAGGCCAAAAGTGGCGACGAGCTCAATACTTTTACGGAGGCAAAACAAGGGATGACGGCAAAATCTCTGGCAAGCGAAAACTCCAGGACTTTTCGCTGGCAATTGAATATGGCTCATAGTCTGTAAAATGGTAGAAGCTGAATGGTAAATTATTTATCTCTCTCCAAGACTTGATAAATCTCCCCCTGAGTGTGGTTAAAATAACCTTTAGTGTGTCACATTCTTATAGATAATTGATAATTAACAAATTATTTATGGCAATAGCAGTCGTTTTAAACCATTATGACTTTATAAATGTATCTGATAAACTGTTCATAATCACTTATGAAGTAATGAAATTATTACATTCATATCTAATTATCAAAATAAATATATTCTTTCTGGTCTCTATATTTCTGATTAAGAGAATGTCAAATAGAGACATATCAATCTCTTCACTTGACAAGGAGATATTACCTGGCATAGTTCTTCTTGTCAGACTCAAATCACTCCAGGTGCTCTAATCAATCAGAGAACAAAGGGATGTGGGGTTTCAGATGCTTCAACATCCATGTTTCAACATTAGTACAAAGCTAAAGCTACAATCTTCATAAAACATGATACTTCTGATTTATTGTTTTATGTATTAGCAACATGTATATTTATAATCAGGAGACTGCGACAGAAGTAGCATAATGACTTACTGTTTTACTCATATTGAATGTCACGAGAGGGTAATGGGTGATATCTATGCAATGGTAAATTGATGCCTAATCCATCAAGAGTATTATTATGTTTCTGTAGTATTCATGTGAATCAAAGTGTAATAAATAACACTTTATGTTTAAATGTCACACTTAGCTAAAGACCATAGACCTTATCATACATTGAGCCAATCAGTCACATCAGTGCTGAGAAAAACCTCACTAGTGGTGTAAAATATGTCTTAAAAGTTCTCTGGACCTCTGATTGAGTGCTATAAGTAAATACTATCATAAATAATTTGTATTCTGCAAGTTCCTCATAATTTATATTCTGCAAGTTCCTCATTCTTTTTTTATGATTGACTTTGCAAATATTCTACCATCATTATTATAAGCAATGTATAATTTGTATATATATATATATATATATATATATATATAAAAATATATAATATATTTAAATTAAGTCTAAAATTTTATATGTATGCATTTGAAGAAGCTCTCCTAAAATAAAAAAAAAATAACTGGCAAGCCTGGTGAACTGTTGTATACTAAACTACAAAGTATTCAAAACTTTGAGTGCTAGTCAAATAATTGTTAATCTTTTACTAACAAGAAGAATATATTGTACTGTGTATACATTTATCAGCAAGTTAAGTTCTCCCTAACTTGCATAACAAGTAGTACTATCAACATAAAAGTAAAAGTGGATGTGAGAATGTTTGATATATTTTAGTTAATCTGTATCTGAGTGATACATGAGTAAGAGAAGAAGCAACCTTACAGTAAAATCCATAGTCATCTCTCAAAGCGTCCTGCTTTTTCTGACAATTGTTGTCAGACAAGACATGATCCAGATATGCAGGTTGAAATATGTTTGCCAGATTATCTAGGTACACATACAAGGCATTATGTGCTGCTAGTAAAAAATAATTGTAGTGTTATGTCACTGGCAAACCTGGTATCAGATCTGAATGACAGGATCAGATTGGCACTTTGTGAAAACTACACCATACAAGGGACAAAGAATATATTAGATTTGTGCAGCATTTAGCCAAACTTATGCTGTCTCTATAAAAGGTTATAGTATGTATCCATAAATGTGTTAATACTTTATATGGGTTGGTTACAGGATGCCAGCTCTCAGGATCCAGGCATTGAGAATCCTGATGCCGTCATCCCGACTGGGTAAAAATACAGACACCGGCCAGTGAGTACCCTACCCATACCCATAAACCTAACACTCCCCCCCACAGCCTAAACCTAACCCTGCCCCACACAGCCTAAACCTAACACCCCCACAGCCTAACCCTCTCCCCACAGCCTTACCCTAACACTCCTGCTAACCATCCCCCAACTGCAATACTTACAGTCCGGTTGCCGGCGGTCGGGATACTGGCGCCGGGATTCTGATTGGTGTCGGGATTCCAGTGCTGGCATGCTGAGCATCAGCATCCTGAAAACCAGGATGCCAACTACATCCCTTGTATAGTCACTCAGTACATATATTGTTATATAATCTCAGTTTTTCTTTAGGAGCTCACTTTCAGTACAAAACATGGAAGATGACATTTAATAGTATAATCATGGGAATCTCTTAATTAGAAACTACATTTTCTAGCTTCAAAAGGATCGTTTCATTATGTTAATCATTGGAGACTGGGCGGTCCCTGATAATTAAGCATCTAACTTGCTCTGAGCACTTGAGTAATTTGCTCCAGTGCAGACGCAGTTGACCCTAAGATCAGCTGTCACCGTGAATCCTTTCCCTGATACTTTTAAGTAGCAGTGAAAGTTAGAACAACCAAGTCTGACTTGGCAGAGCTACTACATATACGTGAATTTGGGTTCCCACAAGCGCAACTTCCGGTGGAAGGAGCTGAGCAGTGGTGGAGGGATCCGAACGTATACCTCTTCGCAATTAGGACTCTTTCCCATAGGAAAGGAACAAGGTGTGTCGGAAAAAATACCATCTGAAGATGGCGAAGGTTCACGCAGTCAAGCTACAAAACTGTTGTATTTTTGGAGCTTGATGAATTTAGGTCCCCATATTATTGTGTATTGGGACATCAGACTAGATCGGTAGGCAGGAGATACTCATGTTATCTCCTCCATTATACTTATAATGAATGGCCCTAAAAATGTATACAAAAGTAGGTGAAAATGTTAATTTTCACTTGCTTTTGTAGAAATTCAGTGATGAGAATAGGCACCAAAATAAGGTACACAAATATATGTATTGTTAAACATACTTTGTTCATATGTTAAAAAAACAGATCAGATTAAATAATTTTTTAACCATAATTTTTATTAAGATAATGAGAATTTTGAGACATAGGGCCTGATTCAGAGCCGTTCGCTATTTGTGGTCGTTCGTTCAAAAACAAGGGGTGGCTATTCAAATGATCCGTTCGCAAATTGCAGTCTGTTCCCACCTCTAAGTCTGAACGAGCGAGCAAAACATACGCTAGTTTTTTTATAAAAACGCCCCCTGGCCGCACGCACCATACGTCATGTCCGCTATTTATTAGATTAATCGAGTACATCGTACAGCGTATGAACTGCTCGCTATTCTTGTGGTTGGTGTTTTCAACCGCTATTTTGCGAGCAGTTCTGAGTTAAAAAAAACCAAGTGACGTGGTCAATGACGCTGCTGTATTAATTATGCACTCCCTTAAAACGCCCGTTTTGACCTTTAAGCACGCCTGCGTTCGGATCTCCACTCCCCGTTTTCAAGCTCCTTCCCCTGTTACCACCCACATACGCCTCATTCTGTCACTCAAAATAGCAGGCATTCGCTATATTGCGTACCAACAATTTTCGGCCGCACTGACTGGTTCGCGCATGCGTACTAAAAACCGTACGCATGCGCAGATGTGCGAACATCGCTCGGAACGAGCGTACTGCCGCTAGCGAGTGGCTCTGAATGAGGGCCATAGACAGCAGTCTAATATATATCCACACAATAATGATAGGATCGAAGTCCCAATAACAGTGATGCTCAGTGAAGTATGCAGGCAATGTATTCAACATATTTTTCATATTAATATTGAATAAGAAGATAAAAAGAAAAGCAGACCAGAGTAGAGAAAGATGAAAAGAATGAAATGGGAGTGGGAAGAGAGAGAATAAGGGGGAGGCCAAGCACCTTGGTAGGAGTACACTATACGATCCTGGAGGTGTGCATACCACAGCCTACACCAAAATACAAGTTGGAAGGCTGAGGGTCTGGCTCCAACCATTGGCACATTGAAACACAGCAAATACAGTGGATAAATAAAACAGTGTCGCCACAGGGAGACCTATAGCAGAACAAGGGCCAAGAGAGAGCAAGTTTTCAAGTGAGAAATGAACCCAACGTAACATGGCTGACAAATACTGTTCAGAGACAAAGTGTCAAGACCCAGGGGTAAAAGTAACTGAATAGTCAACCAACGGTCTCAGGTCTTACCAAATGTATCTATTTGATCCTGGAGAGTGAAGGCGAGTTTTTCCATACTAGCAATGAAGCAGTTCTTGTAATGCAACAAGTGTAAAGGGTGGGGGGAGGGCATGGAGGGTTGTTTCCAAAATTTTGCCAAAAGCATCTGGCAGCATGTAGAAGTTGAAAGACAAGTTTATTATAAGAGGAGTTCAGCCTGGATACAGGGAGCCTCAACACTGCCGCCCAAGGACTGAGAGTGAGCAAGGTTTGAAATCCATATCCCAGTAGACATTTTACCTCTCCCAGTAGGGAATAATTTTGGGACAGGACTTCCATATACGGGTGAAATCACCAAACTGACCACAATTCCACCAACATAGTGGTGAGGAGGTAGGAAAAATTTGATGCAGCCTGGTAGGGACTTTGATGCAGCCTCGTGGGGACTAAATACCATTGCATATAAGTTTTATGATTTTTAAGCATAGGACTATTTATGTTTGGGTGCTTCATATACTAAATAAAGCATGTGCTTGTCTGTTATTTTGGTCTATTACAATGCAACATTGTAGTGCAGTAATCCATTTGTGTGCTCGAAAGCATTGTATTGTCCCTTTGACTTCATCCTAATAGAGTTTGAGATTGAAAGTATGGCATACATCTTTTGTGTTGAATGGGAGAAAATAATTTGGTTTTATTTTTGTCAATGTATCCCTCATAGAGGCTAAAACTAACAAATAATTAATGCAGCTTTATGTACTACTTACATATATTGTTAAACCTGCATAAAAGATGTGTGGGAGATGTGAAGGTAATAATCCTCTGGCACCAGTCACTTGTGTTAGGAATAAGTACAAGACACACTCATAAGTCTAAAATAAACTTTTTTTAATTGCATTGATAAAAAACTCTTAGAATTAGTATTTTTGTGGGCTGCAGTACAATTGCTAATAAGTAATCAGTCTACAGAAAATTATTTCTGACCATCTTCTAAACATTTTCATTACACATTTTTGCCTTCTAGGGATTATTTTTTAGCAGGCATGCCAATTTAAATAATCAAAATGACTCCCTTAAACTGTTGGAAAAATATATATCGTGGACACTCTGCATAGGAATGAACTATTGTGCCCAGATCAATCAGTATATCCCTATTAATTTCTATGGAGAGTATCTTCAAGTGACCTCTCATTACAATTGGGGGCCCAAAGGAACAAGTTGTGTCACCAATTATAGTTTGGGTTTTTTATGCCAAGTGCCTGGATGTCTACATGGAGTATGAAAAGCAGATGCTTCTTCCTAAAGAGAGAGACTCCAAAATTCAGCTCACATACAGATGTTCCCTCATACATTCTTGCAACAGTCGTGCTAAATAGCCCCTCTTGGCGCTTTAGGTCCTGTGCGACTCTGCTAGCGCTGGAGTTTTTTCACATCTTTTTCATCTGAAAATGCATCTTAGGAGCAATGTAATGTGACTAGGAGCAATGTGATGTGACTAGGACTAGGACTATGTTGATTAATTTGATATGCAACACTGGTATATCTGTGTGTGAGTGAATCTAAATCTGTATATGAAATAGTAAATGATGCAGCGGGTGCAGCTCTATTTTGTTTTGTATACAAACTCAGTCGCACACAGATATATCAGTGTCACATATCAAATTAATCAGCACAGTCTCCTGCTGTGTTATAGTCACATAAAATTGTCATTATTTAATTTTTCTTATTTTATATTACATATATTAAGTTGATGAAATGGGAATAGGTATCCAAGTTTTTTAAAAAATATGAATAAAGTGACAGATTTGTCAAGTTGGAATACAGTGAGTAATCCTCTTAAAGCCTACTAGCTTAATTTGGAATTCAAGACAGTACTTTAATCTCAATTCTGGTAAAGCCACTTACATTTAAGATAGCCGCATCCTTCACTTCGGGTATTGTGGAATGCAAGTAGAAATATAAACAGGATTCCTGTTCTGGTTTGTATGTATTAATATTGTGTAATGTGATCATCAATATGTGTTGTGGTTGGACTTTTACACCAACAAAAAGATATTTCACCCCATCTTTATGCCAACTTTGAAAAAGATCAACATTTGCTTGAAACCCTTCAGTGCAGTAGGAAAGAGGACCTTGAATGAACCATCAAGGAAAAAGTTACTTGTGACATCCAGAAGAACCTGGATATTTCTGGTTTTGCTACATGCCTGTTTTTATTCATCTTTTGTCAGTTGTCCAACCATGTGTAATTCTCTGTCATATATTGTGCCTCTACTAAGAAAGGTAACTACAGTATATTTAAATTAGAGTGGTGGACTGACCCCCATGTTTTGGTTTTGGATCTGGATTCATCTTCATGTTTTGGTTTTGCAAAACCACCCTCAAGTGTGTTGGTTTTAGTTTTGGCTCTGGTTTTTTTTCATTTACAAAAAGTTTTTTAAATAGCAAAAATCTAGTAGTTTTTGCAAGCCAAAATCTGAAATTCAAATTTAAAATCCGAATTCCAAACCACGGGAATAACAGAACCGCAACTAGGATTTATCCAGAACTACTTGGAAGATTAAAATCGTGACTTGGATTTGTCTGGATTTAAGAAATTCACACAAATACAGATTCTAAAATAAATGACAATACTTGTATTTTGCCAATGCAGAGTTACAACAAAAACACTTATATCAGCAGCAGTAGGAAATACTTGTAAAATAAATTTGTGACACCCAGTGCAGAAATACCAGTCAGCCAATTTCATACATACGTACGGCAACGGCACCAGCACACCGAGACCCTCATTGTGTGCCCTCTCTCCTTTGTTCTCCGACTGCTCCCCCCCTCCCTCCTTCTCTGGTTTTTATACTATTACTTGTCTACACCTCCTGTTAATCCAAAATGGTGAATATTAATTTATTTAATATTTGTACGTGCTAGGCTTTAATTGGTTATGGGTGTCTTAACCTTAATATTGACACTATTTGGTGTTATCTTTCTGTTCCCATATATAATTCTAACATAATTGTGCCTTTAGCCTTCAGCTGCTTATTGCAGACAAATACTATCTTGATTTAACTCTTTTTGTTTATAAAAACTGAGACTTGCTGTCTGCCATACTATGCACACTGACACATTTTAAACCCATAATTATTATTGCTAAAATAATGGATATAGCAGTTTAACCTATGCATATCTCTGCAGTTAATCACACCTGCATATAAATAAACACTAATCTCTGTATACTTATTAATACAGCATTTAATATACCTTTAGCTAAAATATTAAACAATATGTCTGCTGCATCAGAGACACACTTGTTTACTTTAGAAAGGAAAGGGTGGGCCTTATCCTCTCTAGGTCTGAGGCCATTTGAAAAATGCGACCCTCTGCAACTCACACAACTATACTGATACTGAATATAATCTCAAACATTTATATGCACTCTTAATTGCAATGCAGGTAATACTAAAATACATAAACATGCATATATTCATGAATTGCTGAAGGAATGTGTACAGTCCACATATTCCTGTGTTATCAAAACAATTATTGATAAATTGGCACCTTAATGAGTTATCCAATGTAGAGGTTATTCTCAGGTACCACATTCTTGAAAGAAGGCAAACCCCTCTTTAAAAGAATGTGGGTGCCAGGATTGTACTCCCCCATTTTCTGACATTGTACATTTGGCAGTAGTGTTTTTGCTGTGATGGGAGTGAGTCTCACTTGTCCTTAGCACTTCAGGTATTAGGAAGGGAGCAAATCTCCAAGTAGTATAAAGTGTTCAAATAAATGTAGGTTTATTAGACCAATAGTAAATAAAGTACACAATGCTTTAATTGTGGAACAAATGCATATAATAATAAAATAAAATGATAGTCTTAATTACAAAAAAATTGCAAATTGTAACATTACTTTATTACTTTTGTCTTGCTGCGTAGCTGTAATAAACAATATATGAAGGCAGGAAGATTAGATTCATTAAATATAGAAGCAATATATCAAATAAATTGAATATGCATAGGGCCTTATGCAGAATTAAACATACAACAATTTGAGTAGCATGAATTAGAACACTTTACCACGTCCACTTGTGAGTACCACCATTCTCTATACATTGATATACATGTGAATTTTCCTATGGGATGATTTGTGACATATGGTTGTAAATGTACTAAGAATTATGTTTAGAGAGAACAAATACTCTGAGTTTTGCCGGGACTTAGGATAGATTTGTAAAAAGAAAAACGCAAACGTACTATTATTCGAGTTTTACCTGAAATGAGTTTGCCAATGGTGAATTAAGTTTCTCCCTGAGTTTACTGTGTTTGACCGCAGTTAAACACTCCCGAACAAGCAGCCTGCATATATCAGTGTGATATGTACAGGCTGCTTGTGTGTGAAAATTAATAAAATCAAGGTTTAACTTAAAAAACGATGTGGTGGTTCCCCTCCAAGCTTCTGAGCCAGTCCTGGTACTAAAAATACAAAATGTTTTATGAACTAGCACTGGGCTCTTTGGTTTTAAAAATATTTGGAAAAAATGGCGTGAAGGCCCCCATATTTTTAAAATCAGCATGGACTCAAACTAGCTGGGGTGTAATACCAGAGCCAGGAGACCCTTTCACCAGGTCACCCCGGCCAAAGCATTAACACCCCAAGCTAGTTAGCCCAAGCTGAGGATCTCAGGGTAGTGGGGACTCCCCATAGAGGGGTCCCCATCTCCCAAGCAACCATGGCTTATCCTGAAGCCTGGGGCTCTTCCCTGCACCCCTGGCCAGTGAGTGCAAGGGTAATAGTGGGATAAATATATGTTTACTATTGTTTTTTACACTGGGCTACAGGTGCCAGCGTGTCTGCCCTTTGGCACTTGTGGAACTCCAAGTGCCAGCGGACGGTCAGCACCTGTACCCCCACGGTAAAAACAGTACTCACACACCATAGAAAGTCAAGTTTTATTACATACTAAACACACTCACACATACTTATCTTCTCCCCTGTAATATGTCCCCTTGTCCAGTAGAATTCCCACGGTTTCCCTAAAAAGAAAATCCAATACTCACATATCTCCTAGTGTAGCTTGGTCCTCTTGTCCAGTAGAGTCCGGGACTTGGCAACGTAACAAACTGAATAGCCCAGAGCATTTCAGACACTGTAGAAATGTACGTGTTTTCACATACATCTCTACCCCAGTAAATGACGGAGATCTGGCGGTGAGTTTGCTAAAATTACACCCGTGATTATAATCACGTTTCTTGGTAAATTCCCAAGTTGTATTCCTGGCTAAGAAAAGTACCTGCAAGTTTGGCTGATGGTATATTTATTTCTATTTGTGTTTTCAGCTGTGTTTTGCAGAGAGTTTTATGATTTCTCACCCGAGTTTTCCTTTAGCAAATTTGCGAGTTGTAAAAAAGAGCCATACACACCCGTGATTGCAATCTCAACCAAAGCTTAGTAAATTTACCCCCTGGTCTTTTTTTTTGGAGGTGTACATTAAAGAAATAGATGACTAATAGTTATTAACTGGTAAGTGTATCTTGCATGAATTGCACTGCACATTTTCAGAAAACAAACCACATATTTATGAGCATATTCACATATATTCACACAAGTTGCCTAAGGGCCTGATTCAGACCCACTCGCGAGCGGCTGTCCACTCGCAAGTGGGTCGATGTTCTGCACTGAGCATGCGCACGACGGAGTAAGCTCCGTCGTGCGCATGCGCCAGACGCGACGAGCGAAGGACTTTCCTTCGCTCGTTGTGTCTGATCAAAGGGGGCGTGCTGTCGATGTTGATTGACAGCACGCCCCCTTTGGTGGGCGTGCCGGGGCCGTGCCTCCCTGACGGGGGCGTTCCTAAGGGAACGCCTACCGTCAGAAGCCGGCCCACTGACATCACTAGTGATGTCAGTGGGAGTGATTTTGGCTCTGATAGAGCCAAAATCACTCTGGGCCTTGTGGTTGAAAACATCAACCGCAGGCTCCGGCATGCAGTTTCGATGGTCGCGATTGTCAAGACCATCGCGGCCATCAAACTGCACGCTCGTATATGCTGTGGGTGGTGACCCACAGCTATACGAGCGTCCAGGAGGACGCTCCATAGTTATGGAGGACCTCCCTCATTCAGAGCGTGTGCTCTGCTCAGAGCGTACGGCTCTGAATGAGGGCCTAAGTACTGTATCAAACCTTGCAACCAATAAGGTGTAATGGGATATACAGATGTGTCCTGCTTGATCATTGTTGCCACTGCAACTTGCCTTGGCATGCTTGGCGCGAGTCGCTCACACCCGTGGGAGGTCACATGCACTGCGTTCACACCCGCGATCCATAAACTTGCATGGTGCAAATGCTGCCACAGCCTGGAATACTGTGGCGTACGTGTGTATGTCAACTTGCATACAGGAATGCGGGTGCATGTTTGCCGCATCGGCAGCAAAGATGTACGAGGTCGTATCTGTAACTTCACATATGGAAGCCTGCACTAGAAGTATTTAACTGATGAGTCTAAACAACACATACAAACTTTTCTTCACCAAAGTTTCAATGATCAACTTTCAAAACTGTGTTTTTCTGAATTTTGGGCTGCTTGTGCTGTTTTTTCAATGTGAGTTTTCATACGTTCATATCATCTTAATATCAATGAACATTTATTTATCCCCATGACTGCAAGCTTGCTATAGCCACAGTCTTAAGACAGAAGGTAATAATTGTGATTTTGGGCATGATTCAGAGTTGGATGCTGCTGCATCTGCTATGAGTCTGTTGCTGGAGTCTCAGCTGCGAAAATATGAAAATGCTAGTTTCTGGCTTTATCTGGTGTAGTAGACTGTGTCTGAATGAGCAAGTCCTGAAATGCCCACTTTCAGTATCTCTGCATGCTGTACAACTGCCTGTGATTCTTGACATGCAACCATCGGCGTACCATCTATGGCAGATGCAGTTTCTCAATCTAAACAAGGTCTCCTGGGCTGTGGCTGTGTTTTGAGAATGCAGCCACTTTCACTGACATGCCCGCAACACTCCCATAGCATGCTCATCTGACATATTGTTTTTTGCATTCATTTCAGGCCTCCTCCCAGTCACCACCCAGGAACTACCATGACTTTGCTGCCAAATTTCTAACACCATATCTTCCAATCAAAATAGAATAAAAGAGCATACACCATACAGAAATCCAGGCGCTGGAAACCTGACCAGCGTGGGAAGACCAGTGATGGAATCCCGACATGGCTGGAGATACTGATGCATGAATCCTGACAGACTGCATCCTGACAACATGCATCCCAGGGAGGGTTAGGTTTAGGCACCCTGGGGGGGGCTTAGACTGCGAGAGGGGGGAGGTTAGGGTTAGGCTCCAGACAGGGGGGGTAAGAGTTAAGCACCACAGGGGGAGGTTAGGGTTAGGCTCCAGACAGGGGGGTTAGGGTTAGGTACCACAGGGGGGAAGTTAGGGATAGGCATTAATGGGGGAGGGTAAGGGTTTGGCACTAAGGGGGGGAGGGTTAGGTTTAGGCACTTACCAGGAGGATTTGGGTTAGGATGTGGGGTAGGTTAGTGTTAGGTCACAGGAAAGAAGGGTTAGGGTTATGGGGTAAATAGGACAGGGGAACACTACTTACCTTTCCGGGATATTAGCCATCGGGATGCCGCTGTCAGTGTATTGATAGCTGTCATTCTACAGATCGGCATATCAACCCCAACCCTCATACAGTACCTGCCAACGGCATGCAAATTAAATTAGGGGACATGACTGTGTGTCAGGGGTTTGTCTCCTTACAGGAAATGCTACTCGCATGAGCAACACCACTGTTTTGATAATCCTGGGGGAATGCTCTGCGCCTTAGATGCTGCTAGACAGCCCCCATCCTCTCCCAGAGTCAGCATAGTGTGTGTGGATTACACACATAATCCATTCACTTCTGTGTCAGAGAGTCTTGCCAAGCTCCCCCACAACCCTCGGGACACTGGGCCTTGGGTGTCACAGTAGCCAAAAAGTGGGACTGTCCTACTGAAATTGGGGCAGTTGGGAAGTATGCACACACTGTGTAACACATGAGTCGTAGGAGTTTTCTGAACTTTTAACACAAGCACAGTTGCAAATAATCGCTCAACTATGTAAACATCTGCATTGTGTTTGAACTGCATGCACCTCTGAATCAGGATTTTTATATTTTTGTTTAGTAACACAATAGTAAACTTTTGATATTTCATGGATTCTATTAATCAAGCTAAACACAAATGTAAATTTACAAATAGGATTAGAAACTCTAAGGGGTATTCAGCAGATGATGCAATAGCTATCATAGCTGCTAACATGGCATAGCTGCTAACATATTAGTAGCTGTGATAGCTGTAATATCAGAGGCGGAACTACCAGCGTTGCAGCTGGTGCATTGCACTGGGGCCCACTACAATAAATGGGCCCACAGCTGGCTGCATTATAATGAGTCATATTGACTCATTATACACTACCGCGTGCTGGCAACCCATCCCAGTGGTAACATCATGGAATGATGAGCTGTGGTTGTGGATGTGATCCGGCTGGAGAAGGCTGGGCCCCCATCTCTTTCCCTTATATCCTCTCTCCTACCTGCTCCTCCCCATCCCACCCTGCTTCTCCCTGACTGGCCTGGCTCTTCCTCTCTAAGGTAGTCCTTGCCACTGGCGCTGTGGATCTGACATCACGATACCGTGACTGTCCCTGACGTTAAAACCCCAGGAGGAGAGGAGGATCCACGAGCTGCAGTTCTGGGGCACGTTAGTAAATGGTAATATATGTAATATATATGTCACCCACTGCCTGTCACCTCTCCCTGTTACCCACTGCCTGTCACCTCTCCCTGTCACCCACTGCCTGTCACCTCTCCCTGTCACACACTGCCTTTCACCTATCCCTGTCACACACTGCCTGTCACCTCTCCCTGTCACCCACTGTCTGTCACCCTCTCCCTGTCACCCATTTCCTGTTACCCTCTCCCTGTCACCCATTGCCTGTCATCCTCTCCCTGTCACCCATTGCCTGTCATCCTCTCCCTGTCACCCATTGCCTGTCACCTCTCCCTGTCACCCACTGCCTGTCACCTCTCCCTGTCACACACTGCCTGTCACCCCTCTTTGTCACCCACTGTCTGTTACCCTCTCCCTGTCACCCATTGCCTTTCATTCCCTCGGTGTCACCCACTGCCTGTCATCATCCCTGTCACCCACTTCCTGTCACCCTCTCCCTGTCACCCTCTCCCTGTCACCCTCTCCCTGTCACCCACTCCTTGTCACCCACTCCCTGTCACCATCTCCCTTTCACCCTCTTGCCTCTCCCTGTCACCCACAAGACTATGAACTTGGGGTGAGGCAGAGGATGGGGGCCCAAAACATATTTCTGCACATGGGCCCACCAGTCACAAGTTCCGCCAATGTGTAATATGGCAATTCAGCAGGAGGTGTCACATCTCCTGCATGCATAACTTATCCGAGCTGCATCATCAGATAATCTGCTATACCATTGGCCGGCTGAGTGACCCATGGGGTCACGCAAGCTGGCCACCGCAGATACAGCAAAGAGGCCAGGAAATCTCCATCAGCTAACAGAAATCCTAGCCTCTCTTCTCCCCCCCAATGGCAACAACACGCCACGTCCCCCAGTGGCAACTTGTGCACGTCTCCAAAATATGCCCTATGAAGCGTTACATTAACTGTTACTGCTCGATGTCAGTTTTTTCCCGAAATTGTACAGATACTGTAAAAACATTTATCATTGTGATAAGTGGGGATACATTTTTTATACATAATTACAATGGGTTGTCCATGATAAGTAAGCCATCTATTTTACTTATTTTACCATTTTAGAAAAAAACTGATCAGTAGTCTACCCCAATTCCTGGTGTTGTTAGAAAATGTAATATGAATACTCAAGACCTGCTGCAAGTAATTGCAGTCGAGTTAAGACCACAGAGATATAGGAGCTCATTCAGACCTGCTCGCTAGATGCGTTCGCTCACACCAGGCGTATGTGAAGGCAGGCAATCGCACTTCAAGGCATTAGCACGCCCACTATGTCCAGGCATGCGATCACTTTGTGTATGTAGATGCCACCAGCCAGTCTAAAGATACACACTTGCGCATGTCTCCTGGAAGTGTATGCAACCATTGGTACATAGGTTAACATCGTAAGTGCTCGCAGCACTTGTGGTAGACCATACCCTACCGCAAGCACTGCGAGCACTTCAGTGTAAAATCCATCCAGGTGATGTATACAATGACGCTGCCTGTTAATTATGCACGCCTCTGAAACAGCGTTAGGATGCTCAGGCACACCTGCGTTCACACCTCCACTACCCTGTTTCTACAGGCCAGCCCCTGTCACCACCCGCAAATGGCTTCTCCTGTCACTCACTCTGCTTGGCTGTCTATGCGCAGTGAGTGAACGCTTCCCGGTATCTTGTAGTGGTTCACGCATGTGCACTGCAATGCGTACGCATGCGCAGAATGTGAAAATCAGCCAGCTACAAGCCAACGCATCCTAGCGAGCGGGTCTGAATCAGCTCCATAATCTCTATTAGGAATGCAAAGATATAGGGTGATTACTGCGCTAGGTAGTTTTTATAATATATGTATAGGGATATATAGTACATGAAAATATATAATAATTATAAAAATCTATAAGTCTGCTCTTTAATGAATAAACACGTGGCTTGTTTATATCTCTCTAATCATTGATTATTTTAATAAAAGCATGAGCACATTTTAAAAACTCAACTCCAAAATAAATACTTCACATATAGGGTAACAAATGTCAATTCAGAAATGTTAAAAATTAAACAACTGTTTCTTTTTGCAACATTTGGGATCCAAGCCACATAAGAAGATAACTAATTGTTATAAAGTATTTGCAACTTAATTGTTGACTGATAGCCACTTAAAATTAGGGATGTGCAGGCTCGGATAGGTTCGAATTTGCATGCCGAGTTCGGATTTTTCCCTCGAAAAATCGGGTCTCTGAAAGAGGCAAAACTTCATCTTTCATGGACAAACATCATCATTCCTGGACTTTTGTCCAGGAATGATGATGTTTGTCCATGAAAGATGACATTTTGCCTCTTTCTGAGACACGATTTTTGAACGGAAAAATCTGAACTCTGCGCACAAATTCGAACCTATCCGAGCCTGCACATCCCTACTTCAAATACAATCCATCAGCACAGGAATGAATGCAAGCTGATAATTGAGATGCATTTATTACTATTAGTTCATAGGAATAGGCATCTATATGCACACTGGCTTATTAGCATGCTGGTTCATTAATAAACAGCAATATGAGAATAGTCCATGGACACTGGCGTCCCACTGTTACACTTGTAAAATAATGAGTTACCTCAAATACGTAGCTGTCCCGCTATACCCCAATGTGCAATAGCTGTCAGTCCACTACTTGGTGCGGCGACCGAAGATCCATTTCACTGGGTATCACCTTGTTTCCAGTCTGCAGCCAGATGTAAAGAGGGAGATCAAGGCAGTATAGACTTTTTTTAACCATTTTATAGCTTTATGTAAACTCTATAGGGCTATATTTACTAATGTGCAGGTTTTAGAAGTGGAGATGTTGCCCATAGCAACCAATCAGATTCTAGCAATTATCTTCTTCAAGGTGCTGGATAGCTGTTAAGTAGAATCTGATTGGTTGCAATTGGCAACATCTCCACTTCTAAAAAGCCGCACTATAGTAAATATATCCCCATGTGGTCATTTTACAATACATGCTTGTATAAAGTGTTTAGCTCAAAAACCCCCAATGTGGTCTACTGTAAATTTCCTTTAGTGAATTTTAATTTTACTTTATGTTCAATGTGGGATGTTTTTAGACTCTATGGTGCTGGTTCAAATAAAAAAAATTTAAAAGATTTTAGGATATAAAAATGAATATGTCATTCAGTCACTTATTTCAGCTGCTCACATGTGTTCCATCATGTACTTGCGATTTCGTGCTTTCAGTCTCTGCTATGGTAATAGATAGAACCTCTTTGTGTTAAGGACATTGGGCCTGATTCAGAGGTGCACAAAGTTCTAATGATTGCACCATTAAGCAATGTTTTGTTTCTGTGCATGTGTGAAAAATCTAGAAAACCCTTATTGCACACATGAGAGCTAAAGTGTGTGATGGGGTATCCAAATGCGGGGTTGGGTACAGGATCCCGGTGGTTGGGATGCCAGATGTCAGAATACTAATAGCGGCATCCCAACAGTCAGAATCCCAACACCTGCAGGTAAGTGCCCTAACCCTCCCCCTAACCATAACCCACCTTTCCTGCAGCCTAACCCTAACCCCCCCTCCCAAAGCCTAACCCTAACCCCCTCCTTGCAGCCTAAGCCTAACCCTCTCCCTAGTGCCTAACCCTTACCCCTATCCCCTACCCTAACCCCATGTCTAATATTTACCATCGGGATGTGAGCGGCTAGGATTCTGGATCTAGGATTTAGCCGGTATTCAGACCGCCAGCATCCCGAATGCCAGGATGATGGTGTCTGCAATCCATGGTCTTTTTGGGGTGGAGAAGTGACCTAAAGTTATTGTAAAAAAGGAGGTGGCATGGGCATTTTATGGGAGTGTAGTGGGTGTTTTTCAGCATGAGACTGCATTCTTTTTTGCAGCTCAACAGCCACAGTAGCCATACTTTGAGAAAGTTGCAAGAGAGGCTTTGCATCTAGCAGATGCTGCTTGGGGACTTGATGTTGCGAATGATTGTGCATTAATGGTGGAGAGATTGGATCCAGCAGCATAACTGAGCATTGATCACATATTTAAAATGGACATCGCAGGGTTAGCTCAATCCATCGCATGGAATTTCACAAGCTGATATTTGTATATTTTCGCACTTGAATATCCATGAGAAAACAATTAGCTTAATATGTAGTCCTTAATTACTCTCCTTTGGAAGTGGTGTCTCCTGCATCCAACATCGGGAGCCAGGTCTTTTGTAACAGGGTGAGTATGTCAGTGTGTGTGAGTGTTTGTAAGTGCCTATGAGTGAATGTGTGTGCAAGAGTGTGTGTGTGAGTGAACCCTGGTGTGTGACCCTCCCGTGTGAGTGTACCTCCCCTGAAGCCGATGCTGGGAGAAATACATCTCCCAGCAGCCCTTGCACCTCCCAGTAGCCCTGGAGCCGCCCGGTACTCCCAGCAGCACCCTCCCCTGTGACAAGATGGAGGGGATGCCCTTGGGAGCCGCGGAGACCCTCAGGCAGATGAGTGTTATTTATTTTATTTTTATGCAATGGTGGTTTTCAGTTCTAAAAAACCCACAACCTCTTTTTTTATTGGGTACCGTGGGTATCAGGAGTGCACACACACCCGAGGTAATCCAAAATTGGGTGCAACGTTTTTTACCTTGCTAAACGTTACGACGAATTGAATATGCCCCTTAGAATAAAACACTTAGAATCTTTATCTTACTTTGCCAATCTTAGTGGCCAATTTGTTTCAAGAGCTATTCAAAAGGCACTAATTTAATTAATTTGGTCAGGGTAGAATGCTTACCTGTTACCAGCTTTCAAAAATCTCCCAATGTGTGTGACCTGTCAGTTTGAAGTAACTTAGTTGGTTTGAAAACTTTAACTTTTGATTAATTATTAGAGCGAGCGTGCATGTGAACCTAATACCAATGGATCAACATACTCATATATAGAACAGATTGCTTTGTAATCCTATAAATTACAACAGTTGTTGTGAAATACTAAATTCCACTTACAATTTGACTATTTCCAGTGCCTTGTATTTGAGATACTGAAATTGTAAAGTAGCCAATTTGTCAACATTAGTTTAAATACTTTAATGAAATAGATTTTCCGTAGTAAGTGGTCTACATATATTACCTCTATTTCTAAATTCCTTTAATAACATTTTTTTAAGCATAATCTCTCTCTCTCTCTCTCTCTCTCTCTCAAATTACACTTCTTCCATGGGTTTAGGTACTGTGGAGTTTGGACTCCACCAATCAACAGTCAGACAGATTGTGTACAAATGGAGTAAATTCCAGACCATTATTACCCTCCCCAAGATCATGCCAAGAGCAAGACGTCTAATAGTTTGCAAGGTAACAAAGGAACCCAAGGTAACCTCTAAGCAACTGAAGGCCTTTCTCACATTAGCTAATGTTAATGTTCATGAGTCCACCATCAGGAGGACGCTAAAATAAAATAGTGTGCATGGCAAGTTTGCAAGGAGAAAGCCACTGCTCTCCAAAAACAACACTGCTGCCTGTCTGCAGTGCCAGAAGACTATTGGAACAATGTATTGTGGACAGATGAGTCCAAAATAGAGCTTTTTGGCTTAAATGAGAACCGTTATGTTTAGAGAAAGGAGAACACTGTACTCCAGCATAAAATCCTCATACCATCTGTGAAACACGGTGGTGGTGGTATCATGGTTTGGGCCTGTTTTGCTGCATCTGGCCCAGCACAACTTGCCATTATTGATGGGACAATGAATTATGAATTATACCAGAATATTCTAAAGGAAAATGTCAGGACATCTGTCCATGTGCTGCATCTCAAGAGAACATGGGTCATGCAGCAAGACAAAGACCCAAAGCACACAAGTCATTCGACCAAAGAATAGTTAAAGAAGAACAAATGTACAATTTTGGAATGGCCAAGTCAAAGTACTAACCTTAATCTAATTGAAATGTTGTGGAAGGACCTGAAGCAATCAGTTCATGGCAGGGCTGAATTAAGGCCTGTGGGGGCCCCTGGGCAACAAGGTTGTGGCGGCCCTTATGAAACTGTTTTATATATATATATATATATGTATATATATATATATATATATATATATAAATATATATATATATATATAAATATATATATAGTCCAAACCCCAAATGGATGGTTGGATAGACCGCCCCGGCAATAATCTGGCCCTGGTTCATGGGAGGAAACCCACCAACATAACACAGTTGAAACTGTTTTGTACAGAGGAATGGGTAAAATTGCTGCAAGCTGATGTTCAGGACTTATCAACAATACCGGAAACATTTACAAGCAGTTATTGCTGCACAAGGAGGTCATATCAGATACTTAAAGCAAAGGTTCACATACTTTTGCAACTCACAGATATGTGATATTGGATCATTTTTTTCAATAAAAAAATTAGCATGTCTAATTTTTTCATCTCATTCTTTTGATTTGGTTCTCTTTATCTACTTTTAGGACTTGTGTGAAAATCTGAGACAGTTTTAAGCCAAATTTCTGCAGAAATATAGAAAATTTTGAAGGGTTCACAAACTTTCAAGCACCACTGTATGTGTGTGCTGTTATCATGTGGCACTACTGTATGCAATTATATGACCCAGAGTGGGTGCTATTATCATGTAGCATTAGGGAAACCGGTACAGAGAAGCCTTGACAAGGTCTGGCACTTAACCATGTATTTGCAAATATATGCAAAAAAGATCTCTAAATTTATATTATCATGTAGTATTCAAGTCTTTTTGCTGTTTTTTTGCAGTGTGCTGGAGGGAATTTTTTCTTTTTTTTCTAGCCTAGAGTAAGCCTAGAGTAATCCCCTGTGAAAACTATTAAGTTGATCATGAGCAACCACTATTTTGTGTTGCTGTTCTGAGAGGCATGGATGGGACCACCATTGTGCGAGTGTGCTGGTTCCTGTAGTGCTATTTGAAGGTCTCTGGGGTACCTTCAATTGAGTTGGCTATCAACTTAAATATATCTATGTATGTACTGTTATCATGTGGCACTACTGTATGCAATTATATGACAAAGAGTTGGTGCTATTATCATGCAGCATTAGGGATGTTGGTACAGAGAAGCCTTGATGTGGCCAGATGCTTAACCATGTATTTGCAAATATATGCAACAAAGATTTCTGAATTTCTATTATCATTTAATATTCAAGTCTTTTTGTTATTTTTTTTGCAGTGTGCTGGAGGGAATTTATTTTTCTTTTTTTTTTTCTTTTTTTTTGTACCCCTGCCATAGTGCCCGCTGTGCTGTTGGCTGGGCACTGGGAGACTCAGAGCAGTCTGCACTCTATCTATTATAGGATGCCCTCTGACATGTACCTTTCACAGCTTGCCCTTTGCTCCATACAGTATCTGACACAGCCTGCCCCCTTACTCTTACTTTTTAAAGCCGACCCTCTGACCCCTATTTCACGTACTGCCCTTTGACCCCTACCTGTCACAGCTTGCTCTTTGCACCCTAGCTGTCACAGCCTATCTTCTGTTCTCTACCTGTTACAGCTGTTCTCTGACCCCTATCTGTCACAGCTAGCCATCTGACCCCTACCTGTCACAGCCTGCCCTCTGACCCCACATTTCAAAGCCTGCCATCTGTCTGTCACCGCCTCTGTTCCTACTGCTTTCTCTCTACCCTATACCCAGGTTCAGCTCGAAGGCCATTTAAGCACAGTTGCTGCAGGAAGTGCCACCCCATAGGGATCTCAGGCAAAGGCAAGTTTTCTGTGCAGGAATGGGGCAATAATTAACGTGTGTATTATTTATTTCCTGTGGGGTACAATGTGTTTTTTTTCTGTTGGGGACAATTTGCTTTCATTTTCTTTTGTGGGGGACAATGTGTTTTTTTTCCCTGCAAGGTACAATATAGTAATAATAATAATAATAATAATAATAATATAGGTTGAGTCTCCCATATCCAAAATGCTCAGGACCAGGGGTATTTTGGATATCGGAATATTCTGTATTTTGGATTATTTGCACACCATTATGTAATATCTTGGGGAAGGTACCCAAATTTAAACACAGAATGCATTTATGTCTCATTTACATCTTATACACACAACCTGCAGGTCATGTTATACAATATTTAAAAAAAATTGGTGTCTCAAACAAAAATTGTGTCCATACAGGTAATATTATACAATATTTTTAATAATGTTGTACTTAAAAAAAGTTTGTGTACTTTTAACCATCAAAAAGCAAAGGTTTTACTATCTCAGTCATGCTAAAAATATTCCGTATTTCGGAATATTCTGTATTTCGGAATATTTGGATATGGAAGACTTGACCTGTAATGATAATAATAATAATAATAATAATAATAATAATAATAAATAATAATAATAATAATTAATAAATGTTTTAATCATGGATATATATCTAATTAGATAGATAGATAGATAGATAGATAGATAGAAATATGTATGGGTGCCAAAATTCCCTCCCCCCAAACTAAAAATGTTCTTGTGCCTCTGTTCCCAATATATGCTGTAGCTAGCTATACTGTATAGTAAATGTTTTTAAGTAAGGGTTATATAGAACTATTTTCAAGTCAGCATATGTGCTTTCTATGGTCCCATTACAACCTTGAGATATGAAGTCAAGTTGGATTTTTACATTTTTAAATCTGAAATTCAAATTAAAAAATCTGATTATACAAATAACACAATACATTTTCATTTTCTTATATTCACAGAAAGCTTTGGTCCACAATTAATTGTCTGTATTGTCAATCTACAATATGATTGTTTTCATTGTCACCAACAAACTTCAAGTGCCTGGGTCAAAAACAGTTGTCAATGAGCTCAAACTGGATTACAATACCACTGCTAAGGATTTTGACCATTTTTAATCCATACAAGGTGCACAAATTAACAAAAACTTCAATACTAATGTATGCCTGGAGAGGTCAACCAGAAATAATTCACTTCAAAAGTGCACCAGATATAATGGCTAATTATCTAAAGGACATATTTGTCAATGTTTAAAATCAGTGTTTTTGAGCCAACCAAAGAGAAATCACTAAAAACAAATTATGTAAATTCTCAAATAAGAAACGTTTTGTAATTTTTACCAGATATCTTTACAGTTTTTTATATGGCAGCTGGTTTCTGTAGACACATGAAATACAAAGGGAACTTTCTGGATTTTTCCCCCTGTCAATGGATTTATTCTTACTCTACCATGTCATAGTAATCTTCAACCAGACAAATGTACTGTAGAAAAGTTAGACCAGGGGGTAAATTTACTAAGATTCAAGTTTGGTGAAGTTTTTTTTTTTTAATCTCGATTTGCATCGCCGAATCTCGGGTGATTTTGCCATTTTTCATCTCTCAAATTTACTAAGAAGTGAGTTTAGCTGAAAGTGAGTTTTCCGATGGTGAGGCAGATTGAGATATCTCCCCCGAGCTGCAAGTTTAGATGAGATTACTCACCCAAGATTGCAGTGTTTTCTCTCTGTAAAACTCTCCCGAGCTAGCAGCCTGCACATATCAGTGAGATATATAAAGGCTGCTTGTGTCTTATACTTGTTAAAAAAGGGTTAAATCTTAAAAAAATTACATAGGGTCCCCCCACTCCAAAAGCATAACCAGCCCCGGACTGGTCAGCCAGTCCTTGTTCAAAAATTATAGGGAACAAAATGAGTAGGGTCCCCCCTATATTTAAAACCAGCAATGGAACCAAACCAACCGGGATGTAATGCCACAGCCAGGAGACCCTATTACCAGCTCTCCAGGGCCAAAGCATTCTCACCCCAAGCCAGTGAGGCCAAGCCAGGGATCTCAGGGAAGGTGGGGACCCCCAAAAAAGGGGTCTTCTCTCTCCCGAAACCCCAGGCTTGGTCTGAAGCCCAGGGCTCTTCCCTGCACCTCTGGGCTGTGGGTACGGGGGTAATAAAGTGTAAAATAGTATTAAACTATTGTATTTTACAGTGGAACTACAGGTGCCAGCATGCCTGCCCTTTTGCAATTGTGGAACTACAAGTGCCAGCATTCAGCAGGCACCCATTCCCCTACTGTAAAATAAATAGTTAAAAAAGACAGAACACACACACAGTAGGTACAAAGGGGGTGTGGCCTAATCACGGGAGGTGTGGTCATGCCCCCTTAGGTAAAAAAAAGGAAACGTTTTGCAGCACCGCACAATGCATGTGCACATTTATAGCGCAATCGGCAAGGATGTAAGAGGACACATCTGTATATCACTGTCTTCAATAAGAGGCATTCCAGTGTCAATCTGTGAGGAAAATATCAAAATGGCTTACCTCACTGAGACTCTCCTCAGGATTTGTCATTTCTGATAATGCAGGTAATATTGTACTAGCAATTTTGGGTGAATTTGAACATGTACTATGTTTTACAAACACAAAAAAACTTGGTTGTTCAGAATTTCTTATAAAATTACAGATGCATGCAGGACAGGCTGGCTGTGGCCCATATAATTTCTGGGAATTTTTGACATTTAGCAACCACTTGGTTAACGACGAGAGCTGGATTGATTTGCTGAAGAATTGAGTTTTGAGAGCCCTTTTGAAGTTTAGTAGAGAGGTGTCTGGTAGGGAAATGGACAGAATTCTAGAGGTTGGGGAGCAATATGGGAAAAATGCATGCATTTGTGGAGTAAAGTGGGCAGGCAAGAGTGTGAAGGGAAATAAGGTCAGAGAAGTAAATGGGAAAGGATTGGGTGAGGGCTTTGTAGGTGAGCATGAGATGCTTGAATTGGGTTCTAAAGGGGAAGGAAAGCCAGTGTAGTGCTTGCAGAATTGGGGAGGCAGATGCAGTATGTTTGGAGAAGATGAGCTGGACAGCAGCATTGGGGACTGATAGGAGTGGAAAGAGGTGGGAGTAAGAGAGGCCAGATAGGAGGAGGTTACAGTTTAATCTCGAGATGACCAGTGAATGGATGGGCCTTGGCTTCCTCCAGGGTGAGAATGGGTCTTATCCTAGTAATATTTCTGATATGGAAATGGCAGGACTGCAAAAGGTACTGAATGTGTGGTTTGGATAGAGAGGGAAGAGTCAAGGTTAACTCCAAGACAGAGCACTTGGGGGGGCTAGAAGAAATGGTTGTTCTGCTAATATATAATGAAACTGTGGGATGTTAGGTTATGCATTAGGGTGGGAAGATGATAAGCTTAGTCTTAGACATGTTAAGTTTAAGAAATTGCTGGGACATCCATGAAGGAATAGCATAGAGATTGTTGGAAATATGAGTGAGGAGAGAGGGGGAGATGTTGGGGGAGGAGAGGTAGATCTGAGTGTCATCAGCATAGAGATGATATTGGAGGCCTAAAGAGCTGATGAGCTCACCTAGAGAGGATGCATAGATGGAGAATAGGAGTGGTCCCAGAACATAACCTTGGGAGACACCTACTGTTAGTAGAAGTGGGGGTGAAGTGGAGTCATGAAAGAAGATGTAGAAATAGCAGTCTAAGAGGTAGGAGGACAACCAATAGGGCACAGTATCTTGCAGACTGAGGGAGAAAAGAATTTGCAGGAGGATTGGGTGTTCTACAGTGTCAAAAGCAGAAAAGAGGTCAAGAAAAATGAGTTTAGATCAGTGGCCCTTGGATTTGGCAGTAAAGAGATCATTACTGACTTTCATGATGGCAGTTTTAGTGTAGTGGACAGAAACTAGGCTGAAGTGGGTTGTACAGAGAGTGGGAAGAAAGAAAGTCAGTAAGGAAGTTGTAGACAATGTTCTCAAGGAGTTTGGAGGCAAATGGGAGGAGAGAGACTGGACAGTTGTTTTTAGCGAGTGTTAGGATCAAGGGTGGGTTTGTGAGAATGAGGGAGACAAGGGAATGCTTGAATGCAGAGGGGACAGTGCCTGATGTGAGGGAGAGATTGAAGAGTTAGGCAAGGTGGGAACAGGTAACAGGACAGAGGTAGCAGTAGAGGCAGGTGAGGGCCATGACTTAATATCCACATACAGTGGATAAAGATGTCAGAGTTGGTAAGATGGAAAAGGAGGGGTGGTCTTGAAAAGAAGGTGGTGGGGTGCTGAGTTGTCCTGATGTATGGAGTCAATTTTAGATGTTACGTGGGTGGCAAAATCAAGGGCAGAGAGTGAGGTGGGGAGTTGAGTAGTAGGGCAGCAGAGGAAGGAGTTGAAAGTAGCAAAGAGACAATGGGGTTTGAGGACTGGGAGGAGATAAGGTTCTTAAAATATGACTTTTTAGAGATAGATAGAGATGTTGGTACTGTTGGCTGAGAGCATAAATTTGAAATGGAGGAAGTCTGCATAGGTGCATAATTTCCTCCACTCGACAGTTTGTGAGCACTTTTGCATGTATCTGGTTCATTTAGAGTGCCAGGGATGAGGTGTGGATCTGCAAGGGTGAGTAGTGTTGTTGGAGCAACAGAGGCAAGAGCAGACATAAAGAAAACATTCTAAAGAGAGATATGGCCTGTGATTACTATTTGGAGTAAGTTTGAACATGATCTAGTTTTCTATTAGATGTTATTCTGGCAGCAATCACTTCTACTGGCCTAAGAGCTATGATTTGCTGCTTGGAGAAGTTATTAACTGATTAAATAATTATCAATTTTTACTTTTTTATTTGTATTTTGGTTCTCCTTTCTAAAATTATCAATTTCTGATGGCTGTGATTTGCGGCTTGAAGTCTGTTTGCTTGTAAACTCCCATTTGGATGCTTATATTTCAATATTTTTTTCCATATTTCTGAATTACTTTTCTTTTATAGTTAAAAATAGTAACCAAACAATGCTTTAACTTGAACTAAATAGTACTCCACCTCCAATCACCTATACTGGCCATGGTCCTGCGAATTGCTGTTTGCAGTAAGTGTGATGGTGATCTAGTTTTCTACTAGATGTTATTTCATGAGCAATCACCTGTAAAGGCCTAAGGCTTGTGATTTGCTGTTTGGAAATGTGTTGGTAATATATTAGAGTTTCAACTTTGCTTTTAGTTCTTGAATAATGAAAACATTCCATAGGGTCATATAGTTTATTAAACTGACATTCTATGTGCCATTGCTGTGCCACTATGTTTCATAAATGCGCTACATTCTTTTAAACTGCCATGTGTTTGTGCTGCTGCTCTGTCACTTACTGTAGTTTAGCCAGCCGTCTTGCTGCAGCCTTTGGCCAGGATTGGTGAAAACAATATTGTGAGCAGTAAGGTTGTCAACATTGACTGGAAATTAATATTTATTATGTTAATAATACTGTAGGGACAAAAACAGTTCTACTTGTATGATTTTTAGCTGTTTCTATCAATTTTTAAAGAAGTCCAGATTAAAAAAGCAAAACAGTTGAGGATGGTTTTTCCAAAGGCCATACCAAAAGACAACAATGATTTAGAAACAAAATCAAAACACAGGGTATTGCACACATCTCTAATCACCAATGTACATGGTAGCAGAATGAAAGAATGGCCAGTTGATCAGTGATGACATATCTTTTAGCAATACATTTTCAACAACAACATTTTCAGGACCAATTGCCCTTTTCCACAGCAAGTATATACATGAGCAGCACAAAAATGATTTAAGGGATGTTCAACAACCAAAACAACCATATCTAAAAAATATTTTGAAACAAGGGCATTAACTTTCTTTTGGGACTTGTCCATGGTCACACAGTGCACATTACCACAATAGTAGCACTGAGGAATAGTAGATTACCAAAATTAAACTGGGTACATACTAGGTCGACAGATGACCCACTGATGATTGGTAAGTGCTTACACACTTACTAATTTGATAATATATACAGTTATAGTGCCTGCACTAGTTTGCATAATTCTATAGGTGCCTAATGTCACAATCAATATGTATATGTAGATCTAATAATATTAAGCACACAGGCATAATAGTTAGGTGTTTTTAATGGATCTGGTAAATACTACAACAAATCACTTGAGAAGTCACAGTGCTCTCTAATTTGAGGAGCAATCTACTCAGGATATGGTACCGAAAATTGGTACAATATAGGAGTATATGGTCAAATAGAAAAAATAGGGGGAATAAAATAGTGAACAATGTCCTTTAAACATAGGAAAAATTTTAAATAATATATACAGCAGATGTAATTAATGTCCTGGGGGTTGCACTCTGGAGGGGCAGTGTCCCATGCCCTCCAGTCTGACAACATTGAGGTTGAAGTAATGGAGGAAAGCGTGCAAGTAATAAGGTTGTTATCTGAGAGAGGGAAATAAAATGTTAATGAATTCAGAAACTGAGCATAGTCTGGTGAATACAAGATCAAGGCAGTGGCACGCCTAATGAGTAGATGAGTCAGGAGTGCCACTGCCTTGATCTTGTATTGGGAGAGGCCAAGAGAGGCAGTTAGAGAGGTTGGAGAGTGTAGTTTGGTGATAGATAGCAGCAACACACAGAGATAAAGGGGTGAAAAACCTGAAAGAATGTACTTCATATGATGTAAATGTGATTGATGGAACATGTGGTAGAACTGTGAAAGATTGGTACAGTAAAATTCCAACCCCACCTCATTTTACAATTAGTGGATAGCCATCAAGATGCATCAACCATGGACCTGTAAGAGGTCCATGGTTGATGCATCTTGGTCTTTAGCTAAATTTACTGGACACTTTCTGGATTTGAGACATGGCACCAAGGAAACATATTGACCATGCCCAATTGATCAGTCCTTGTCAAGACTCAATCAGTGAGTGGGATTTTAATAAATGGGGTATAGCTTGCTTGGATAATGGAACCAGCTCACCAGTGAAAAAGGCGACATGAAAAGCAATGCAAAGGAAAGCCAAAACAAAGTAGTCTTGTAATGCAAATCACAAACAGCTGACAGCATACAACAAATGAATGAACAAACAAAAAAAAAGGCATTTGTGATAATTGAGAATAGGGGCTAAACAGACCCAGCATTTAAGGACTCTCTGGACAAAAAAAACCCCTCTTAGTGAAGCCCAGATGACCATGCAAATGCACTAAAAAATTAAATGCCAGGCAAAGTTTGCATAACCACCACTCTAGACTTACCAGCAGTGTAAAGATCCAAAAAAAGGACAAAAATACTTGGTGCAGTGGCCAAACAGGTTCAACCTTCAAGGGCTCTCTAGACCAAAAAATTCTTAGTAAAGCCCAGACAGCCATGCAAATGCAAAAAACAAAAACAAAATGAAATCCCTGTTAAAGTGTGCATAACCACTGCTCTAGACTTACCAGCAGCTTAAAGAACCCAAATAAAGGACAACAATAATAGGTGCAATACTTGCTTCACTCTGTCAGAATTCTGCATGATTAAGATGCCGGCATTGGTATTTCAGCCACCAGCATCTCATACACAGGCATATCTTACTCAACCCGTAGTGACCATCTTCCCAAAATTGGTATAACAAAATATTTTGAATATACCGGTAAGACTAAATAGTAAAAATTTAATATTACTAAACAAGAAAAAATAGCACTTGACTCTCTCAAAAATAACCAAGACATTGTCATAAAACATGAGGATAAAGGTGGGGGGATTGTAGTCATGGACTGGACACCATATGAAGTAGAGGCTATGAATCTACTCAACAATTAAACTACTTGACAACCTATAAAGAATGATCCCACAGAAAATCACAAAAACAACTGATACCTATCCTGAAAAAGCACTAGAAACTGGAATACTAACAAAAAAGGAATATGAGTACCTTTATCCCAATTGTCCATTGATATAATTTTTTTATTATCTTCCTATACTTCCAATGCCATCCAGGAAGATCCATTGTGGCAGGTGCAAGATTTCTGACTGCAAACTTATCAGGATATATTGATACAATTCTTAAACCATTAGTCACAAAACAATGGAGCTATTTGAAATTACCATACAGGTTTTAAAAATCAGATAGCATGGAAAGAGAATTTTCTACTGGCGACATGTGACATCAAGTCACTATACAACTAATAGACCTAACCATCAGATGTAACAATGTAGGAAAAAATGTAGATAAGGACTCAAAAATGGAGATAACACAAATTGACTTTATTTTATAATGAATTAATTTTATTTTAAAACATAATTATTTCTAGTTTAAGAAGGATTTTTACTTACAACACAGGTGCAAGGCAATGGGAATGAAATTCTCACCTTTGTATGCAAATTTTTCCTGTCACAATGGGAAGAGGAGAATATCTGGACCAACAATTCCTTCTCAAGAATCATCATATAATAGGCCTGCTATAGAGACAGTGTTATTCTGATTTGGGAAGGGAATAAGACCAGACTAACTGAATTTATAGAGTCAATCAAACAGAATAATGTCAATATGGAGATCACTAGTGAGATCAGTGAGCAAAGTGTAAACGTGGATCCTACAATCTACATAGAAAAAACAAGATTGAGTCAAAGACATACATCAAATATGTGGACTGCAGCAGTTATTTAGAGGCAATTAGTAACTTCATAAAAGATGTATATCAAACATCCCAGGATGTCAACTTAGATCAAAAGAAATTGTTCTAAACACAGTGACAAGAACAATCAGAAGATCTACTGACACAATTCAAGCCAAAAAATATAGATTGGAGACTGTAGAAAGTGATCTTAAGAAAACAGAAGTCCTAGATAGATCAAAAATATTGAAATACAATGTGAAACCAAAGATGGATGATGGAAAATATTACCCCCTTTTTATTTCTACTTTTTCTGCCCAGAGCAAATTTTTGGAAGACAAAATTGGCATATCTTGTTGGTGAACGAAGATGTAAAACAAATATGGCCAAAAAGACCAAAAAGTGGGCAAGAGTCATCTTGTGGTAAAAAAAGAATACCTGGCTAAATTCTAATTCAAATGGATTTTCTTATTGTTGCTCCTGTGCGGCATGCAAAAAAATGGTATCATTTGCTAATGGAAAAGAATATGAAATTAGAGATAAGATCACTTGCCACACCAAAAAAGTAATATATTTATTGTACTGTCCCTGTTGCCTACAATACATTGGCAAGACCATCCGCAAATTTAATGACAGGGTTAATGAACATCTATGTATTATATAAAAAAATAAATAAGATAATCATAGCATCTCACTACATTTTAGAGAAGCACATGGAAGCAATATTTCTTGTTTGTGGTTCATAGGTCTGAAAAAAGTCACTAAGTATTAGAAATGAGGTAAGAATGATTTTCAAATTTAGGACCCTTACACCGAATAGATTTAATATAGACCTTGAGAATACTCCTTTTTCATGATTAAGTAGGATAGAGTCAATATACAGTACAGTATAGGATTCCCCCCCTTAATACTAGATTGTTATATTAGCCCTATATATCCAGTACATGCTAATTCTCTCATAAATCCTCTATTTAAGCTCCTTATAGTATAAGGTCCATATGGTATACCACTACTACCACTTATGAGAGTATTAAGTTTCATGTATGTATTCTAATATTTTTAGGTGTTCCAAATTTACTTGCCTTCTAGAGAGATTGTCATATATCAGATACCTGTAAATATCCTATTTTTTATCTGGTGGTTCATATTATACATTATATATTATACAAAGATTCAGGAGTAGTTAAATATCAACAATTCATTAATCTACACTTTATATTCTTATTAGTTACATGTTGCACATTTTTTATATTTTTATGTTTTTTATGTGTGTTTATGTTTAAAGTGTTTGGGCCTGTGAGAAATATATTATCTGTCCTAGCTATTTTACAACCTATATAGAAGGGACTACAGGAACATGGATTCCCTTATGTACCTTGTATAAGGACACAGCATAAAAAGACTTTTGAAATCTCTAATTTGGAGACACGTCCTATGTGTGTACACAGCACTTTGTGATATAACATAAAGATGTATAAGATTTGGTTTATTTGGGTCTGTATAGATTGCACAAAGTAATATCCCTAATAGGGTCAAGACCACAGGGAAATGAATTCCCTCATCCATGGGCAGGAACCTGGAATGTGTTTAAGGGCAGAAGTGATGTCATGCCCACCACAACACAAGTTACAGCTATTCAGTGGAATTTAAAACAGGAAGAATATGGAGTACAGATTATTTAAGAATCTTGAGAAAGCTTACAGGTCAGGTGAAACACGTAGATCAGGAGTGATTTCAATGCTGACTGTTGGGTGTTGGTTCATCAGCGTGGTAAGTCTGCTGGCAGACCTTCAATTCATCTGCACATCAAATGTAAAGGACACAGGATCTGGGACCCCAACATATTGAGGTAAGATTCCCAGCTGTTTCTCACCACCATACACAGTGAGCACCAGTTTCTCTCCCAGACAGAATCTAATAAGAACCCCTTATCTACAACACATGGCAAGGTGAGTAATGCACTGATATGTTTTCCCTGGTGCTGATCACTGTTTTTATTCACACAGACTAAGTTAGTGTGATTTTTTTAAGAGCCTTTGTTTTACATGTGTGTTACCTGGTTTTCTATGTGTGTTTCATCATGTTTTGTATAACAGTATTAGTATTTAGATTAATTACTATCTAGAGGGCTATTTAACCTTGCTTATCTCATATCAATAATATTTACAGAGAAATATTATCTTGAAAATTTGTTGTCTTTTAATATATTGTAATTAATATTCTGTATTTTATTAAGCTACACATAGTATCTATCCAAACATTTGGGATACATTTTTCTAGTGTGCATATCTTAAATTGGGATTAGGAGTGTCCCTGATTTTGCCTACAGGTTGCACCTACATGTTTTTACTGAACCTATTTTTAGCACAGCCTTATTTCTATCTTGTATATTCCATTAATTAAGCAATGCAAGACAAGCTGCACCAAGAGTCAAGTAACTGGTAATGAAGAAGAACACTGCTGATTAATAGTATGAACCTCTCCCAAATTATTGCACTAAAAGATGTTATGGTGATGGTGCACAACTCCAAAGTGACAATAATAGGGAAAAGTTCTATTAAAAAAGATTTTTGGTAAGACCACTGAATCTGATGACTAAGTAGCAGCCAAGAACCCTCCAAATAAGCACTAAATCCAGTTAAATTGACCACATCTGTAAAAAGTTGGAGCTGAACATTGGACATGGGAAGTGCAGACTAAAAACTCATGCCATTAAAATTGCAAAAGTCATCTCAAATCTGGAGATTCCTTTGAGTCTCAGTGGACAGGCTAATAAAGTGATGTGCCTTATAAACACATATAGTCAAACACTTCAGTTTGCGACATAATGAATAGTCCCATAAAGGAGAGTAAAGGCATTGTTTTATTTAACAACAAATTTCACATGAAGTATACACCGTATATCTTTTACAATTTTCTTGATATACCTGTGCCAAAAGAGAATATCCCTTGTGATTGGTTAGAAGTGTTTTCTGAACAGAGTGAAGCCAGTGTATTTGTAAACAATGGTCAGCTTAACCTGTCATTTGGGAGGACCAAGTCGTATGTTGCTTATGTTGGTTTGTTTTTCTTCACCAAGCATGAATCATGGATTCTACATGAACCTTCCCAGTGGGCCCCTGATGCCATGGCTTGCTAGCACTTGTGGCTCTACAAGTGTTAGCAAGCCCTAACAGCCCTAGAAAGTAACAGGGATTTGTTGGGACCTGTAGTTCCCCAGCAAAAAAAAATATTACTCTATTATTAGCCATTTTATTGCGCCATATCCAACACTACAGGGGTGTGAGGAAAGTCCTAGTGCTCTTAGTTTGTTGACTGGCTTAGGGATGGTTTTGCATATCAGAGTTTTTGTTTGTATTATACTTTGAATGTACTATACTGTATTTTAATTCAATTGAGGCTTCTGCTTGCTATAAATGTGTGATATTTAAAAATGTTTCAAAATCCTATAACTACATTAGAAATTAAATTGCAGACATTTATTTCAATTGCCAATTCTCAATAGAATAATGTAATAATTTGTTTGTTCTTCATTTGTAATAATTTTTCATGTACTATGAAATGTTAAAATTAATTTATTTGGCAATAGTCTATACTTTAGAACAAAAAAAAGCTTAAACTAATTCACAATGCTGATTAAAGTTTTAATGCACTGCTAAATAATTGGATATGATTAATCATTGCAATAACATACTTTTAATATCATAAGTCAAAATGAGAAAATTTTTATCTCTAACATTACATTTAGTCATTTATTTATATTGACCTAAGCATTTAAATTATGCAGAGAAAATTCCCCATACAGAACATGCTTCTAAAATATTCACAACATTCTAAATTCGGTGGATGTCATTTATGAAGCTAACCTGAGTTGCACTGCAAAATATCTTGGCTCTGAACCAGTGTGACTTGTTGGTCTGCCCAGTATTCAATGCTCATCAAGTTATACATTTTAATTCCACAGTCAATATCAGTTTTTGAAAATTGAAAGGGTGAATATGTGCATCTGAGAAGCAGAAGAATCTTTAGGAGTTTCATTGTCAATTTGTGCAAACATACCACAAAATTACAACCTCCTACCCCAGTATACGATTCCTTTCAATTAAATTAAATTTCCCACTTTAGACAAAATACTACTTGACAAACAATCTGAGAACCCCCTACAGCACATACGTACCATTGAGTGTATGCATACATCACTGTTGTGTATGTGACTACGCTCATTTGAGATGATGATGGAAAGGCATGGGAATTCTTGTGAGGTGTCTGGACTAAAGTGAACACAAGAAAAAAGCCATCTCTGGGGTGTGTTATGGGAGTGTCATGGATACGGCTGCATTCTGAAATGCAGACCCGCAGCCACAGATGAAATGTTTAGAGAAAGTTTAGAACGAGGCACTGCACCAGCCATAGGACGTTGTAAATGTTGTTCGTCATCACAATGGTGTGCTGATGATGTAGTGTCTAACTCCACCGATGCATTTCCACTATCCATTGACATTGACATTGGGCAACCCAGGGCTTGCAAACTTCAGTGCTCACAGTTACAGAATGGAAAGGCAGAACCAAGCATTTGCTAATTATTTTCACAGCTGCAAATCCAAAAGAAATCACAGCTGTACATGCATTAGTGTCCTCTGGATCAGGCCCAGAGTCCCTAGCACTCTGATTAATAGCTGTCCACATTAAAGCATTTTCTTTTACAAGCCAATATGCAGTTGGTAAACTCTTATGCAGTGTTTATACTATTTTTGTGCAGGGCCTCAGGGCCTGATTCAGACATGGACGCAAGCGGCCGTTCGCTATTACGCATTTGATTTTTTTCAACCACGCATGCTCATGTGCGGCCGTATCTTTGCGGTCATTTTTATTTTGTTTGTATACACAGCGAGCAGGAAGTGACCTGTATATTTTGATTGACAGATTGGTCCGTTTATGGGTGGTGACGGGGGTGGAGATGTGAAAACGCAGGCGTGTCAAGGCGTTTTTAGGGTGTAAATTTATTTTTGGCTGCGAGCGGAAAATTTGAGCGTAATTAGTGATACGTCACTGTGTGATCTGGTTTCCAATATGACTGCTCATTCAGCTTGTGGTAGGGTATTGGGTCTCGCAAAGATGATAGTGTCTTCGTAGCTACCTAAGCGAATCGATGTTTGCAATGTGCCTGTTATATGTGATACCTTCCGATTGCATGTTGTTTTGCTAATTATTTTTAAAGGACTACACCAATTAACTAATAAATGGAACACTTGTTATACTGTGATTTGCAATGTGCCTGTTATATTTGATACCTTCCGATCGCATGTTGTTTTACTAAGTATTTATAAAGGACTACCCATTTTTTTTTGGGTGGTAAACACAAATCCAATCACATACTAATTGCTTATCTTGTATTATTTTTCACTTACCTGTTACCCTTTTATTTTATTTTTTTTTGGTGGGTGACCTTTGTAATATTTCTAAGTATGTTAGATAGAGTCACTTTTACCCAGTTGTCAATGATGTTTCTTAGACTTTTTTTTGTAAAAGTTTTTTTTTATTTGAAATATAATAAAATATATAAACCATATATATTTTTTTTTGTGGTAAACACATTTTTTTATTAATTTTAAGCAAAGTCATTTAAATAAATAGAGGCCTAATAATTTGTTAAAAAAAGAAAAACAATTCACAAGAAAGGAGATGGAGGTTTTTGGGGTGCACAAATATGGGGCAAACACAGAGATGGATTTGGGGAAATGTAGCCAGTGCTGTCAACGCCTTTTTTGGCGTTTGGCCTCCTGTTGTTGTGTGGAAGATTTGGTCCGTGTACTCCGGCGGCTGGCCTGGCCAGAGGCAGATGTAGAATCCTCTGGCCTAGGCATAGGGTTCACATTTGGAGGAATGGCTGATGTTGTGCCAGAGATGGAGGGCCCTGAAGGTCTGACAGGAAGGGAGGGTGGCTCCAACATGTGCTTGCGGACGAGCTTCTCCAGGGCATTGGCTATTCTCACATTGGCCGAAGCATTTACCTCCAGGGCGTCCGCCACCCGTAGCTGGTTGGCATCCATCCTCATCAGAATCTCTGTGTTCTTATCCATTTTATCATTGAGATATGTGAGGAGGGCCACTGCCTGCGAGTGGGTATGCCCTGGGCTGGCCAACACAGGGTCCCCAGGCGGATATCCTGCTTCCTCCCCTGCGGAGCCAGCAGATCTGCTTCGGCCAAAGCTCACCTCTGGAGCAGACTCATCCTCTTCTGTGCCTGTAATAAAAAGCAAACATTTTTTAGTTTTTTTGTTGATTTTTTAATGTTTGTTAACTATTTTTAAAATATAATAAATTACCAGGGGCAACATGTGGAGCCACAAAGTCTGGCATGTGTGTGTCCATGTTGGACACTCCAAACACCCCCTCTTCCTGCACACACCCCTGTGCCAGCTCCTCCAAATCGTTAAGCTCCAGTGACACAGGGGTTGGGCCACCACCTGTCCCCCCTGCATGCCTAGCCCTATCGGCAAGTGTTTGTTTCAGCCGGTATTTGAAGTCGCTCCATCTGTTGTTAAAAAAATTTATATTTTGGTATTTTTTTCAGTTGCAATTTACATTTCAAATAGGTGACTGCAATTACGTACCGCCTCTTGACCTCTTTTGTGGCTCAGGCAAAATCTCCCACACCATTGACAGCACTGGCTATGTCCTCCCATATACAGAAAATAAGAGAAGGCCACCCAGCGCTGCTCTGAAAAACAATTATTTGTTAAAAAGATTAATAAAATATATTATGAAAGGTTCTTCTGTCCGATAACACCAATCCAAGTCCTTAGGGAACTTCAAGCAATCGATGTCAACTGATAAATCCCAATGAGAGTATGCTCACCTCAAAATGGTGAAAAATGTGCACATAAAGGTATCTTTAAGGAGATCTTCTAGATTTATTCAGGGATAACCTTTGTCCTACTGTAATCGATGTTCCATGGACCCTCAAATAGAATCACAGAGAGCGCACTCCCATCGTGTAAAGCAGTAAAGCAATTTATTCACAATAAACACGTAACAAACAGCACAGGACAAAAAGATATGTATAATAATAATAATTTTAAAAATCCCCCTTCGGGGTATCCTGCATACCGGAATGGGCCTAGAGATAGGCACTGTAAAGAACGTGGGTGGATAGATGTTAACCCGGGTACATCTCCTTCCCGATCAGTCCAGAGAAAATCCTTTCCTAGGTCCAGCCAGGCAGCAGTAATTTCTCCCACACCACCAAGGGGGATTTTTAAAATTATTATTATTAAACATATCTTTTTGTCCTGTGCTGTTTGTTACGTGTTTATTGTGAATAAATTGCTTTACTGCTTTACATGATGGGAGTGCGCTCTCTGTGATTCTATTTGAGGGTCCATGGAACATCGATTACAGTAGGACAAAGGTTATCCCTGAATAAATCTAGAAGATCTCCTTAAAGATACCTTTATGTGCACATTTTTCACCATTTTGAGGTGAGCATACTCTCATTGGGATATATCAGTTGACATCGATTGCTTGAAGTTCCCTAAGGACTTGGATTGGTGTTATCGGACAGAAGAACCTTTCATAATATATTTTATTAATCTTTTTAACAAATAATTGTTTTTCAGAGCAGCGCTGGGTGGCCTTCTCTTATTTTCTGTATATGTTTTGCAAGGTTAAGAGCTGGTGATTCTGTGGGTTGGACCCCGGCTGCCGTTCTTTTAGCGCAAGTCACATACCTTTTTTCTTTATGTCCTCCCATAGTTTCCTTCTCTGTGTTGCACCCATATTTCTTGGTGCCTGTGTTAAATTGTCCATGCACATGTGCACCAAAACCTCCATCTCCTTTCTTGTGAATTGTTGCTGCCTCTTTCTTTTTTCATGGCCCTGGCTACTTGGTCCCACAGCCTCCTCGTTTTCAGCCTCAGCACCTTTCAATAAAGGAATAATTATTGTTGTTATTTTTAAAAAAGTTAGATGCAACTTTTTTTTAGAAAATATAAGTACTTACTTTGTTGGTCAGTATTTTGCCTTTGCTGCTGTTCATTAGACATGGTTGCACACCAGAATTAAGCAGACCAAATTTGGACTGTCGTGACGTATTTATAGTTACGTGTGCATTATGCAGCCGCATCATGCTTTGTGCGCGACTATTGTGCGTCATTGATTTGTGCGGAAAAATTGGCTTTTTGAGGGTTATTGGTTTCATCATTTAGGTGTCGGTTGTTGTTAGGAGTAGTGGTTGGAGTCGTTGGAGTGTTTTGTTAGTAGTGTATTGGTTGGAGTTGGTTTTTGGTTTCCTTTTTGCTGATTTGGTTCGATAAGCTAATCTCTTTTTTTGTGGGTAAGTTTTTTTTGCTTTTAATTTGATTTTTAGATTTTATTTTTCCAAAAAAAACATGTTTTTACTTTGTTTTCATTTAGTGTGTTGCTTTTCTTCTTTTGGTTGTTGGATCCCCTTTTGATTGGATATTTTCATCTGGGTGTGGTAAGTTGGTTTATTTATTTATTTTGGGTACACTATATTATATATTTTTTTTATCATTGTATGTAGATTTTTAAAAATCATATTTTGCTTTTTTTTTCTAAAAATGTTAAAAAAATATGCATACAGTTAGGCGATCTCATGTCTGTCAATTATGCGTATTTTATAGCGCAAATTAAAAATTGTGGCGTACAATTTGGCGATCTCATGTCTGTCAATTATGCATATTTTATAGCATAAATTAAAAATTGTGGTGTACAGTTTGGCGATCTCATGTCTGTCAATTATGCATATTTTATAGTGTAAATTAAAAATTGTGGCGTACAGTTTGGCGATCTCATGTCTGTCAATTATGCGTATTTTATAGCATAAATTAAAAATTGTAGTGTACAGTTTGGCGATCTCATGTCTGTCATTTATGCATACATTAGATCATTAAAAAATATATATATATAATTAATAATTCAATGCATGCAGTGGTGTTCCTGTGTGCTTAGGCCGCCTTGTCATTTACTAATTTTGTGTTATGTTTTTTTGGTTAACATCTAAAAACTGTAGGTTTTCCACAAGATGTCCCTACCAAGCCCTGTAAGAATCTGCCTTTTATTAATTAAGTTAAGTATATTTTTTTTACAATCACAATTCTAATCCCTTAAAAATCTGCAAAACATTTCAGATTGATGTTGGGCATCTCATAGTTGCGATGGTCCCAGACCCCGACCAACCTGGACATCCTCCTAGGTGTAGGCCTCGTAGGCGTGCAAGGTCCCAGATATTTAGAACACGTGTCACCCTTTTTGGAATGCCTGATGATGAGGTGTTAAGGCATTACTGCCTACCACCTAAAATTATCCTAGACACTCTTTCATTAATAGAGAGTGATCTTGAAAGGCAAATTTCAAATCCAACAGTACTACCACCACTAACGCAGTTTATGTCGGTGTTACATTTTTGCACCTCAGGATCCTTCCAGACCACTGTTGGAATCGTGGCTGGAATTTCACAGTCCTCCTTCTCCAGAATCCTGAGGGCCATGATGGATGCCATTTTTAAACACCTCCATCATTTTATTAATATGCCATTGGATATGGGTTCCCCTACTGTGGTAAAGCAAATTTTTTTCGAAATTGCTGGCTTCCCACACATCATAAGGGTTGTGGATGGCACTCACATACCACTTCAGCCTCCAGCAGTGCTAGAGGCTATATTTCGGAACTGCAAACATTTTCATTCCATGAATGTAATGGTGGTATGTGATGCTTCCCTCCAGATCCTGTCCCTGAATGCAAAGCTCCCAGGAAGTGTACATGATTCTTTTGTCATCGGGCAATCAGGGCTTTGGCATAAATTAAACAACCTACACGCTGGTAATGCATGGCTTCTGGGTAAGTGGGAGCCTTAATGTTTTGACATTACAATTGTATTTTACATAAAATTTATATATATTTTTTTTTTTTTAACACAGGAGAAAGTGGTTGCCCTGGCTGCTCACTCCTTATTTGGTCCCTACACCAGGGCCACAAAGTCAATTTAATTCTGCATTTACTGCCACCAGGCAGGTGGTGGAGCACTGTATCGGCCTTTTAAAAGGCCAATTTAGATGCCTCCACCGCTCTGGTGGCGACCTAATGTATTTGCCGGCTATGGTGTCCAAAATTGTGGTCCTGTGTGGGATTTTTCATAATATTGCCATAAGGAGTGGTGTCCAAATGCAGCCAGAGGATGCATTGCCGGAGGTTGGTCAAAGGAGTGTGTCTGGGGGGGCCATACGCGATGAAGTGGTTTTACGTTATTTCAGGTAATATTTTATTTATTATTTATTTTTTAATGAGAATTTTCTAAAAATGTCAATCCTATGTGTAAACTATCCTATGTTTTTTTTTCTAATGTTTTTTTTTGTTTTCCCCAAATAAAAACACCAACCTGCTTACTTCATGAAATGTAATGACTGTGACAATAATGACCAAAATCTGAACATAACACCTGGACAAATGTGTCTTTTGCCTGAGTTGGGACAACATATTGGCATTTGAACATCTACAACCAGTTCTTGATTTTGTGGTGTTTGGATTTGTGTGTATTACTCTTGTGTTTTTTTTGGTGTGCATTAAATTTTGAAAGATTAAAAAAGTGTGTTAAAAATTGTGGTAAAAAAGTGTGTTAAAAATTGTGGTAAAAAATGCCCAGTACATTTGATATTTGTTGATAAGTATAAACTGTAGTTAGTTTTTTTGCCTAATTTTTGGAGCAAAAAATTAACACACATGTTGGCTAATTTGTTTCAACATATTTTTATTTTGATTTACTTTTTAAAAAAAATAGAATTGAGAAAACTAAAAAATGCATTAACTACATAAGAGGAACCATTATGGAGGTAATGACAATTACAACCTTTTTCTTGTGTTTTTATTAAATTGTCTATTTTGCTGAAAATTACTCAGATTGTTGGTAATGTAATTTTGTTTAAAAACGCAATTTCTTGGTCCCTAAAAAATTATCAAAAAAAAAAATTAACATTGTTTTTTTGTAAAAATTAGTTTATATTTTATCTAAAAGCCCATTTAACACATGCAAACAAATTGATTGACCTTGGTATATAATGTTTGAGGCAAGAAATGAGATTTTTTTAAATCAAATTTTTTTATTAATATAAACAAAAATAAAAAAATAAATTAGGAATGGCGCATTAACGCAACCAAATAGTCCACAGACACCATCATTTGTATCAAATTTTGATAAATGTTGATCAACTCTGTTAGAATTTGTTGATCCCGCATAATTGGCTCTGTTGAAAGAGAAATGTGTGTATTAATATGAAATATATAAATTTTGAAAAGCAAAAGGACAGTATGATTAACAAAGAGAATTAGTTACCATACCAAGCAAATTGTATTTTGCAAATATATTTGTTTTCTGTAATCTCCAAAATGTGCAAATTACAAATTACAAAAAATGTTAAAAAATAAATAAAAAAAAACAAAAAAAAAACATGAGAAGAGTGGGTTGAAAAATCACTGTTGCATCTGAACTAATCCTAACACAAGTTGTATTTAATTTTTTAAGTAAACAATTATAAAAGCCACAAAAGTCGAGTATTGGCCTATGTCATATGTGCTATGAAACATTTTAAACTTTTAAGAATTAATTGTAAGAAAAATTAAAAAAAATAATAAAGTACAAAGACATTTTGATGTACACACCCAAAAAAAGGGAGACATTTTTTGCAAAAAAAGGGATAAACAATTTGAGCCAAACTTTTAAAAATGAATGCCTCCATGTAAATAAATTTTAACAACAATAACCCATATACAAAAACAATGGAATGTCCTTAGATTGGATTACACGATACCACAGTGTATGCATATAGGGCACATTTACAGAAATTACTTGCACAAAAGTAAAACAAATTATCTGCAGCATCAAGAACAGGGGCAGAGTGGCCCGGATCTTCATCAGAAGATGACAGCCAATGTAGGGTAGAAGCTGGAGGTGTGATTTCGGATGGGGATAAAGGGGAGGGAGTGGAATATTGAGAGGGTGGATCAGGGGAGGGTGCTGTGATGTGGATGGGTAGGACAGGGGAGGGAGGGGTTATTTGGGATTGGGGAGCAGGAAAGGGAGGGGAAATAGGGATGTCCTGGTCAGGGGAGGGTGGCAAAATTTGGGAGGAGTGGGCAGGGGAGAACATGTTGGGAGTTGGCGAAAGGCATCGGGCAGGCCTCCGGCGACATCTCACTCTCCGCTCCTGACCTAAATGATGTATATTTAGAAATATTAGTAATTTTAAAATACAATTAACATTTGACCCCAAATAAAAAAAACAGAAACAACCTAAAAAATGTTTATAAACCTAGGTCTCAGTTAGCACAAAAAAAACATATACCGCACACATGCACACGCATGAATGCAAATTTACATTAGCAACGTAATAAATAAAAAAACAAATCTACCTAGAAATAAAACCATTGACATATCTACTTACGCCGATGGATCCGCATCCGAAGTTGTTGTAGCAGGCGTGGTGAACTGCATCGCAAATCAGACCAACGCCTTTCTAATTGGCCAATGGTCCGGTGAAAGCCCATCGTACACAGCCGCCGCCGCACCCCCGCGTACACCCGTCGCTTCATCATGTTGGTGATGAGGGGCGGCATATCCGTGATACGGTGGTCCACTATTTCAGTGAGCACCAGCAGCTCACGGCATGTAAAAGCACTGGCTCTCATGATGGCAATGTTTTTTTTTTTTTTCACACAACAGTTTTAATCCAGGGACCCTAAAATTTTGATTGGCTAATGTACTTTCATAAATAACATGAACAATTCTATTGGTTAATGTGTGAGTCATGTGAACAACCCAGAAAAATATAATGGGACTTATGATTGGCTTGATGCATTTAGGTGCGTTAGCAAAAAACAGAAAAAACACATTTACAGATTTTCATTATTAGTAAAAAAAAAAAAACATTAATACCAAATAAACAGTCTCTGAAATTACAATAAACAACAAGTTTGTCTTTAAATCCGGACGCAATCTACGGAACAAATGAAAAACAAAACAAACAATAAAGTTTCTTGACATTCAAAAAAAAAAAAAATTTTAATTATCTGAGCAACACTTAAGTAAATTAATGTAATGATTGGCACCAATCGATTCATGGATGTTTGCAGAACGAGAAACAAGGCAATCGACAAATGACAGGCCTACTTCTGGAAATAACTTGTGCGAGCACACACATCAACAAAAGACGAGTAGAGCGCTCGCTATTTCGGAAGCTCGTTAGCTAGAGGAGGGGTTGGGCAAATATGGGGCGGAAGACTAGCTACGAGCGAACACATGTGCGAGCGCTTGGTTTTACATATTTACAGTCGTACCTACTGCAGGCGAACACAGTTTTGCGTCCGGGTCTGAATCAGGCCCTCAGTGTACAGCCACTCTTGCTCACAGTATATACAAGGGGTATTCATCATGCGGCTCTTCAGCTACTGTGGAACTACAACATACTGTACACCAGCATGCCCTGTAACCATTTTAGCATGACCTTATAGCAAAACTGTGGCAGGACATGCTGGGATGTGTAGTCAACTGGAGGGCTGCATGTTGAATACCCATGGTATACAGTAAATAAATAGCATATACTGTACTTTGATATAGGTGACCAGATGAAAAATATAGCTTTTAAAAGAGACTCTTACTATTGCATTACGTCCTGTAAAAATGTTCATAAAAAAAATACTTTGTGCTGGAATCAAATAATTGTATCATGTGGAAAAATAGATTGTTGTTTTGCAGTACCAAAAACTAATCACATATTTTTAAAAAGCATGGTCAAATGAAGGAAAAATATTTATTTAAAAGTTTTATTAAGATGTCCAATAATGAAAGGTGAATCTGAACTAAGCAGTAAATTCACAACAAAGACAATATTAAGTAATTTTTTATGATTATGTTCCAATTTATGCCCCACACTATGGCAAGTCGGACAAAACTACTTAAGACTATGGGGCTTGTGAGCTGTAAGAGTGAAGAGTAGTCTGGTTTCCTAGGACTGTGTCTGAGTAGGATACCCATGGATTGGCTTAAAGTGGTTGGTTATTAAATTGTATTTTTTTTAGGGTATATTGTAATGTTATAGTGTAATTGTATCATTTGTAGCTTGCACTATTGGTGATCGTTGATTAAGCTTTAATACTTCTTTATTCAGATATCCATCTGTGTGTGAAAATAATTTCCATGTCCACTGTATTGCGGAAGTGGTAATAAGGCAGTTATTATCCATTACCCTCTAAACCAGATGGTACATGAAATAGTTTGTAGATACCCCAGTATAGTCATGCAAAGTAAAAAATACGTTTTGATTTTCTATGTTCATATTGGTCTTATTTATATTGACATTGAAACAATATATTTATATTTAATAGGGTTAATGATTCATTGAACTTACACATCTTTTTAGTCTTACATAGGGAGCCTCCTAGTTTATTCCATACCTGTGATGGTGAACAGGCCATGGTTTTATGTTTGGATGCTAACCTGAATCTTGGTAACATTGCTTAGTTCAAGCTACACTTTTCAAGTTACATTTATATGTTGCAGTAACTTGGTATCACTCTAATCTTGTTTTAATGTATTTTCATAATAGGTGTCACTGGTGTATTGAATCCAATGGAGATAATCATAAACTGCTGTTCAGATATCTGCCAGATTCTCCTGCTCTTGTTGAAGCCTTGAAATGTATTATAGTCAGTCATTGAGCTGCTCATAACAGCCTACAAAACTCTATTGAGAGACCCTGAGTTGCATATTTCTGTGACCTTCGCAGTGAGACTGGCAGGACGGATATTGCAGAAAATAAATTGGTCTATACTATAAAGAAGGATCAAGAAGGATATGTTCACCTTAATCATTCTTTTAATAACTAATTCCTGCACCCACTACTAACACACCTCTCTTTATATATCACTTTTGTAGCTGCACTAATACATTAGCAGCGCTGGTCTTTTACCTGTATTTCTGAACATTTAACTCCAGTTTTCATCTCACTTATTACCTTACTTCAAACACCCCCTTATTCAGTGCCCACATAATCCTCTGCTTTATCCATCTCTATCTTCCCTCTCTTGTCTCCTCCACTTGTTGTTCCCTCTTTTTTCTCTCATCAGTCTCCATTCCAACACTCTGCTCCTTTCCCCCATCTTTCCTGTTTCTCCACTCTCAGCCACCTCCCTCCCTCCATGGTCTTGTTACCCCACCACTAAGCCCTATGCCCTCCTGGTTCTGCCTGTCACCTTCAGGGCTGCCAAGACAAATTCTGGGCCTGGGCACAACAACCTGTGGGACCACAACATTTTGGGCATGGCTGCACCCATTTGTGGGTGGGTCAAGCATGTGAGATACACCCACTGATAGGAGCATGGCATGGCACCCAACAGCTGGGACTAAAGTAGTCACTACTGTATTAGGATGGCAGGACAGTCCCATAATAGCTGCATTTTTATCTGGTTGTACTGTATTTAGATGCTACAAATGTAACACACAATAATTAAGGGGCTACAACTTTATTTTGTACATCTCTCATGTAAATAACACATAAACAATATATTTGTTGACATATAGATAGATGAATGAAGGAATTAATTTTGACATAACATCAGGTCATCTTATACACACACATTCCACAGCACACACATCCTAACCCACTGCTCCATGTTCCTTTCTCACTATCTACCTCATCTGTGTCACCCCTGTCTGTCTGCCCCTCCCCTTTAGAATGTAAGCTCTCATGAGCAGGGCCCTCGTCCCTCATGTGCTTCTCCTCCCCCTACTTATAGTATAATTTACTCCTAACTCCCCACAACAGTATCTAACATTTGGTTGCTTATGTCCTGCTGCTTGTGTTATGCAGCTATGTCTATAAACCATGTCCTTGTCCTGCATTGTGTTGTACGGCTAATAACTGTTTTTCTTGTGTGCTCATTTATGTACTGTCTAAGGCACTGTGGAACCTTTGTGGCGCCATATAAATAAAGGATAATAATAATAGCGATCTCCTTCCCTAAAGCACACACTTTTAGAGGCAAGCCACATAGACAAATTTATGTTACTTTTTTTTAAAAGTGCACAATATAAAAAACGTTTTACTTTGTTTTGCAACACTAATGGGCCTATTCATCATTGGGGGCCATGTGGCCTCGATGATGAAGTATTCACCTTGCCACGGGGAATACTTAACACTGACACAAATTATCATTGCTCCAGTGTGGGGACAGCTGCTCTGAAAAGCAGCTGTCCCCGCAATTAGTAGTGTAGCTACAGATGTAACTGCTTTACTTACCTGTCCTCATGGCTAGCTTCTGCGCATGCATGACCTGAGGTCACGCATGGGCTAATCTGTCTGGGAGTCAGTGAGGAGGCAGCGGAGGGATTCACGCGGATCCCTCTTCGCATCTCTGGAACTACTTCCCATCTATCAATTGTTTACCTCATTTGGTCCGGGATAGACAATCGGCGCTATTATTGTACCATTACATTTTCTCAGTTTAAAGGGTGCCATTGGACCCCTAGAATAGCAGCCTTATTAATTTCGGCCATAGGCCTGGAGGGCACCCTCTTTCCAGTGGCGTAACTATATATTTTGCTCCCCATGCCAAAAAGTTTCAGGCGCCCCCTCCCCCCCTTCCACGCCCAAAGATCAAACACACCCAAAGACGACATTTAAGGTGTGTGGTTACATGATACAGTAATGTGCCTTACACATTATGACACACTAAGTAATGCCATTTATACACAGTATGCCACACAGCAATGCCCCTTACACATGCCACACAATAATGTCACGTATAACACATAATGACATACAGTAATGCCCTTATAACAAATTTATGCCAGGCTGTAATGCCCCTATTTCACATTATGCCACACTGTAATGCCACATACAACACATTATGCCACACAGTAATGCCCCTAATAGCACATTGTGCACACAGTAATGCCAAATACACATTATGCCAAACAGTAATGCCCATTACATCCCACCCTGACAGATCTACTTCACCAACCCTCCTCTCTGCTCCTGCCATTCTGTCACCTCAGCTCAAGACAGGTTGCACAGATTTTATGTCTGTGTAGAACCAGATTATTGGGAACATAGTTTATAACCTGTAAACTGCATGTATCAAGTTAGTGCCCCTTATACAGTGCCCCCTATACTAGTGCCCTTTATGCAATGCCCCCCTGTAATAATGCCCCTTATGCAATGCCCCCTGTAATAGTGCCCATTATGCAGGGCCCCCTGTAGTTGTGCCCATTAAAGTAGTGCCCCCTGTAGTTGTGCCCCATATGCAATGCCCCCTATACTAGTGCCCTTATGCAATGTCCCCTGTAATAGTGCCCCTTATGCAATGCCCCCTGTAGTAGTGCCCATTATGCAGGGCCCCCTGTAGTAGTGCCCATTATGCAGGGCCCCCTGTAGTTGTGCCCATTATGCAGGGCCCCCTGTATTTGTGCCCCATATGCAATGCCCCCTGTAGTTGTGCCCCTTATGCAATGCCCCCTGTAATAGTGCCCATTATGTAATGCCCCCTGTAGTAGTGCCAATTATGCAGGTACCCCTGTAGTTGTGCCCATTAAAGTAGTGCCCCCTGTAGTTGTGCCCCTTTTAGTAATGCCCCCTGTAGTTGTGCCCCTTCTAGTAGTGCCTCTTTTAGTAGTGCTCCCTGTAGTTGTGCCCCTTCTAGTAGTGCCCTCAGTAGTTGTGCCCCTTCTAGATGTGCCCTCTGTAGTTGTGCCCCTTTTAGTAGTGCCCACTGTAGTTGTGGCCTCTCCTGTAGTTGTGGCCTCCCCAAACCTCTCTCCCTCCCCTCCCTCCCCCCCCCTCACTTACCTGACTTTGCGCGCTGTCATCCGCGTTGTGTCTCCCGCTGCTGCACTGACTGGATCTAAATAGATCCAGCAGACGCAGCTGCGCAGGTTTCCCAGGTCGCGGGTGACGTCATGATGTCACCCGCGCACTGTATTACTGGGAACGCTGGCCTCTGAAGTGATCGGAGGCTTCCTTAGCCTCCGATCATTTCAGAGGCCAGCGCTCACAGTTGAGTAGTATAACCACTGCCCCCATCACCCCCAAGCTACCCAGCGCCTCCAAGCCACCGCGGGGGCTGCGGGGGCAGTAGTTACGCCACTTCCTCTTTCCATCCCTATAGGAAGGAGCAGAGCTATGAGTACAAGTGTCATCTGAAGATGGTGCTTGTTCCCGCAGGCAAACCAAAAACTTTTCGTTTTCGGAGTTGCTGAATCAGGTGGTCCTATTCGGACCCCTGATGATAAATGTCTCGGTAACCCAAATATGCGGAAACTATCATTTCCGCATGTCTAATGGGCCATTTATCGTATCATGAATAGACCCCTAATACACATATGGATTAAGCAAACTTCACATATAAACAATACATACTATTTATTTCTTTGATTTGAATGCTGGAATTCTGTACTTATGGATAATATCACTTACACTGAGCTATAAACTAGGTGTACTTCTAAATGTCGTTTCTTTTTCTATATTCGGTGATAATAGCTTGGTAACATTTCTCTTGCTCTTTCCTGAATATAGTTTTCATCTGCTCTTACACTGTATCCTGAAGGTAGTTTACGTTTCTCATTGCTACAGCTGACAAAGTTGTCATGAAATTTATCAACCACTAAATGAAAAGACCAACCTGATCAAATATAGAAAAGCATTTTTTTTTCCTGACAGGTTCCAAGGATTACTGTAAATAAATTTGCTGAGGAATTCCTTGGTTATAGTGGAGAGCTCTCCTTGAAGGTTCCAACATCTATGTCTGATATGCAGAAAGATTAACTGTAAATCTATTAAGTTCATTCTAAAAATCATTACATAGAAGCTATAGTAATAAAACGAATGCTTACATCAATCCTCATTGACACCTCATAACCAGCGCATAAAAAATGTACCTACAAAGTATGTTTTAATGTGTTTTTCTTATAATGATCTGTACATTCCTATTGATTGGATTAAAAAAAAACAACAAAACATTGATTAATGGATGGTAAATGCAGCATGCAGCAGTGGAACCACACATTATTCTGTCAAATCATGAATGTAAATGGTACGACATAAATCAACATGTTCTGCTTTACACACATATATTAATTTATTTTTTCATGCATGGAAACTGGATTATATATACACAATACAACACTATTGTTTTAGTAACTTAAACAGGTAGCTTTTTATGATAATTACATGAAGTCCATGACTATATAGGTCCAGTAGATTGTTATTTTCAGCAGGTAGGTACTAAATATTCCGACATTGGAGCATCTGAAGTAAGCATTTCAAATGAGATCTGTGTTCTTGCCCTGTACAAGTCACCTTCCGCAAATCACTCTCTAAAATAATAAAAAAATAAATATTTGGTTCTTGATAAAATAAACAGTCCCATAAGCAACTTGGCTTTATTAATATATTGTTGATTGGTTGTTTGATTAATTGTGATGGGCTGGTTTTATATACCAGCAATTAGTAGATTCCAGGTAAATTATATATACTGTATGACAACCATCTCATCAATTTTTTTTCACAGGTGAAATTGGTAGTAGTTTTGTTCCAATTCCGTAAAAACATGTCTTTCAAATGTGTTTATTTTTAACTACAGTATTTTGTTCTAAAAGCATTATTAAATGTCAGTGAGCTACAGTATCTCTATCTGCACTCTGTGAAAAATTCTATTAATTGCTGGTATCAATAGCAACATGGTGATGGCTGGGAATTTGCAAACAAATTATAGGTGACTTTGGACCAAGTTTCCTTTGCATACATTGAATGCCAAAAACACATTAGATTTGTCCTGCAACATCTTAAATATTGCTAAAGGATGAGACACACTTATATAAGGCTTTAAGGGGAAGATGTATCTGGCCTTGAACAGAAATAAAGTGGAGAGAGAAACAAGAACCTACCAATTAGTTCCTCACATTTTATAGGCTGTGCTAGAAAAATGACAGAAGCTAATTGATTGGAATTTTTTTTTATCTCTCACCACTTTGGGGTCTACTTACTAATAGTGTTAGGAGACAGAATGAAAAGTGATAAGAAAGTGATAAGGTGCCAGCCAATCCCAACTGCCATCTCACAGGCTGTGTTTGAAAAATGACAGTTGGGAGCGGATTGGCTGGCACCTTATCACTTCCTTATCACTTTCCACTCTGTCTCCTAACACTGCTTAGTAAATAGACCCCTTTATCTCTCTACAATATTTGATACATCCTCACTTAAGTTGGAAATGATGTAATAGAAGGAATCAACTGAAGACCTATGCTTAACATATATGTACTGGGCCAAATGTAATAGGGTGAAAGTTTAGAAAATGTAAGAGTAATCTCTCACGCTTTTTAAACTCGGCCAATGTAATAGAGTCCGAGAACATGCAAACTAAAATGTTTTTCAGATTTAAAAAAACTTTCACAATTTAAACTCTGATCTAGATGTTTTCCCTTTTTGAAAATACAAGTCAACCAATGTAATAGTCTGAGAGTTTACTAATAAACTCTCACATTTTCTAAACTCTCACCTTATTACATTTGGCCCACTATCTCTTTAGTTTAGAGAAAAGTTTATACAAAGAAAATATTGAAAATGTAAAGTTAATGGAAATATTTAGTAGACTGTGTTTTTACTAATACGTTTGCAAAGTACTTATAAACAGTACAGCAAGTACTAAATGTTTTCTTTTTCTAGCACAAAAGCAAGCACATTTGCTATAAATGACAATGACATTTAATTTGAAAATACAGGTTTGCAGAACTGTAGCTGGGGAACAATAAAAGAATTTGTAGTATTAAAATGATTTTATCAGTGCACCATAATGTACATGTAGTTGACAACTTAAGTACCGATTACAGAGAAATACTACACAACAACCTAAACAATGTTTCAAGCTGATAGACAGTTTCTTCTTATATGCCACGTTTGCCACAAATTGATAACAGACATACTTTACAAAGCTGTCTTACAACAAAATTATTAAGTGATTAAACAGTTTAGTATAAAATCATATGTAATATCATTCAGTATGAATTCATTATAGCAAAATGTAAAATAAAATAAAGACAATGAACAGAATCTCTAAACTAAGTGCTGCTGGAAGAGCTATTAGATTTAATATTTGTGCTGTGGTACAGACTAGGAAACGATTTAAGAATTACAACCAAAACATTTACATCAACAAGTGTAACTGTCAGCTCACAGTTAATCTTTTTGAGGCTGGAATCCTTAATGACATGCACCAAACTAGCATTCGCACAGGTTTGCAGTGATGTGGAAATATCTTAAGAGGGACTTTGGGGGAGATTTAGTAAAGTTTGGAGAGAGATAAAGTGGATGGAGATAAAGGGCCTGATTCAGACCTGATCGCACGGCTGAGTTCACACACAGTCTGTCGATGTTTGCATTCTGCGCATGCATCGCAGTGCGCATGTGCGAACTGGCTGCTGCGATCAGGAATCGACCGCAGCGAGCACCTAGAGCCTCCATACAGTGATTAACAGGACCTGACCATTTGAGGGTGGTGACAGGGGGGTGGTCAGAGAAATGCAAGGATGCATAATTAGGCCCTAGTGACTGCATACGCATCCTAACATCTAGTTACACACACAAACATTAGCAATGTCTGCGGTAGGGTCAGGTCAACCCAAACTTGCATGTGTGGGTCCAATGGTTCTTGATGTTACCAATGTTTTTGCTGTCTTAGAGCAATAAGTAAAGAGAAGTAGGCGGCATTATGTAGTGTTGGGTGTCTACTTATTGTGCTGCGGTTACATTGAGTATGGGGCCATTAGCATATTTTCACATCGACAGGCTGTGTGTGAACGCAGCCATGCGATCAGGTCTGAATCAGGCCCAAAGTAACAACCAATCAGCTTCTAACTGTCATTTTACAGGCTATGTTTGAAAAATTACAGTTAGGATCTGATTGGTTGGTACTTTATCTCTCTTCTAGCTTTGATAAATCTCCCCCTTTGTGTTACATTAGAGAATAATACTTGTTTTTTTTTCATTGATATGAAGTAAACTGAGTGAATAATTATGCTGTAACTTTTATAGAACACTTTGTAGTTTTACTAATGTGTCTAATGGCGTGTATCCACTACACAATAAAAATTAATGATTGAATGATTACGACATCGTTATCGTTGAATCATTCATTAATCATGCAGTGAATATGTCGTCAACAATCAGCGATGCGCGCACCCGCTGGTCGTTGTTGGCATCTGTCATTGCCTGAACATGCAGGCCAATCTGCCGATATTGACAGGTTGTGCATGTTCGGGGATGAGGGAGGGTGCCTGCACTAAATGATATATTGTTCAGTGTGGGCAATTTATCCACAGCCCAGGATGATGAACGATTGAATGATTACAATGTTGTAATCATACAGTCGTTCCACTGTCTTTTAGTGGTTATGCACCTTAAATCTGTATATTTGTGAACACGGTTTATAACTATTACAATCAGAATGATCATTTTGTCTCTACTATCTTAGATTGATAATATTTATGTAAAGGAGCGCTTGGAGATAGAATTTATAAGCCTATGATATGTGTGGCGCAATCCCTGTGAAGTTAAAAAGTGGTTACAAGTAAAAGATGTGTATAGAGCTCTGTTGTGTATTTAGACAGTCCGTGGATGCATAACTAATGGATTCCAGTATTGCCAGTTGTAAGGCTATCACCGGATGGCTGCAGGTGATAGCCTTACAACTGGCAATATTGGAACCCATTAGTTATGCACCCATGGACTGTCTAAATATGTTTACAATGCTAAAAGAATTATACCTGCAAGCGTTATCCTCTAGAGGATTAAGACTGGAATCCTATTAGCCATGAACATTTTTCTCCTGAAAAAACTGGCTTTTAACGCATTTTGCCCGATGGTCATTATCGGTTAACCAATTAAAACCCATTTTTTTGTGAGAAAAATGTTCTGTTTTCATGACAAAACACACAGGGTCCATGAAAACTGTGTGTTTTCGTGATAGCGGGCATGAAAACAGGGCTAATTTCGGGGATTTTGTTTCATCTGCCTGAGGCAGGTGCAACACAATCCCAATAAGTGCCGGCTTTCAGAGATAATTGGTTAGCCCCATCAGTGGTAACTAGCCACTTCAAATTGCCATGGCTAATTGAATACTGGCCTAAACCTAATGATGAAACTGGTGAGCAGCATAGTACTGCTCAATTCTTTATGTGTAGCACACACATCACATTACAGATATATCAGTATTTTCTCTGGGATGTCCTATAAAATAGGTATGTCCTATCAAATAGACCTGGATAAAATAAGGTGAAGTCTGTTTAATAGGATATAGACAGCTATTCTAGATATTTAGATATTCTGATATGCTTGTGACCAGTTAAGTAGATCAATACAACAGGATATTACCTTTTAACAAATTATGTTAAGAACAAGTCTGGAGTAAAAACATTTATATATTATTATAACACTGCATTAATTTATGACAGGAATCCTGTAACACAAATATATCATTCCTTGCTGTCACCTCTAGTCTGTAGACCAAAAAAAGAGTTGAAAATGTCCACTATGCAATTTTATATAGCTAATATGCCTTATATGGCTAAAATCCTGTTAAGCTAGGACACTAGTAGAAATTAGAGATATACACCAACCCCCTTGTTATGGTTTTGGATCTGTATTTTTTTATATTATAAAAACAGCTAAAATCCCATAATTGGACTGTTTTTGTTCCTACAGTATTATTAATCTCAATAACATTCATCCAGTTTAGGCCAAAAGGTTGCACTGAGCTAGCTGGCTGACTAAGCTAAGCAACTGCAGTGGGCAGCACAATCACGTCACAGTTCAATCTCCAAAATGGCATGTCTAGGAAACAGTGTGGCACATCAGTGGCAGACACAATGGCAGTTTAATATAAATTATATGATGCTATAGAATGTTTTAATTAATCATGAACTAGATCAGAGGCCCAACAGCAGTACAGAGAAATTGAGATGGAGTATGTAGTGGAAGAGATATTGATTGACTGATTGAGTAATTGATTGATTGATTAATCATTATTTTATTACTGCTATATAAAAAATGTGGAAGACTAATATACAAGAAACATTATATTTTACATAATTCCATATCTACATATGCTGTATGGTTTATAATGAATACAGTTCATGAAATTCAATATGGACTTTGCACAGCCATTTTGCTTTGTACACATTTAAATGGAGAAATTAGATGAGATATCTTTAATGACAACTCCCAAGGAAACTGTTTATCTGCAGAATGGGATAATAGCTTGTTCATTTATGTATAATTCTGTTCTAGAGAAATTTAGTGACCAAATATAGTGATGCAGAACACCATGATCATCTCATAAAGGAATCTACTTATTTTTTCATTGCCAAAGGAAGAGACCATAAGAACAAACTTTGTCTATCTGATAATGTCAGTGGGTGTACAGGGGTGTATTACCTGAGGACTGTAATGGAAGCTACAAAGCCTTGGTAATGACATCAATCATGGTTATTGCTGCATTAACCCTGGGGGATATGTGCTCCCAGATAAGGGCTAGATCTATTTATTTAATTAATTAATAAATGACAAATTCTTAAGTATACTGGATTGGAATCTATTACTTTATGCAACAATGCAGGTAAAAGGTATGATTAAACAGGTGGAGGCACTGGCTTCGAGCCTACTGACTGCATGCAATCATGTTTTTGTAAGTGATTGTGTGTTTTCTGCTAGGTATTGAGCTCATAATTAAAGAGGTTTTAGACAAATGCTGTTTCTTTACACCACCTACCTGTACACCTCAACAAGTGAGGAGAGGAGTGGCTGTACCTGCTGTCTGGCCAGCAACTGGGACATCCTATCTCATATCTTGGTGAGTATCAGAACTAAATATGTATATTATTTATGTATATTTCTTTATTCTGAGATATTATGTAAAAGTGAGAGGAAACAGGTGACCAGTGGGTGTAGCTACAGTTGAACTCAGAGATGATTTTACATTGTGTGTTGTTGCATTTAAAGTAATATTGCTAAAAATAGAGTTAAGTGTATTTACATACTGTAAAATTTTAGTGTGGACTGATCACCCACAGCTCAGATTAGAAATGATGTGTGTAATATTTGTGTAGTGAAGAATATATGAATTATGAATATATGATTTGTGTTTTGGATGCCTGTTTTTCATCAGACAGATGTGTCCCAAGAGGTAATACAGACTAAAAATCAGGATTTAGTGCTGGTATTTGCTTGGAGAAAAACAGGCGATCATAGAAAGCTTATCCTGACTATGTGCTGTTCTATGATGATTAGTGTTAAAATGACAAGAGATGATAAAATATGTATTCTAGTGGATGGAAATAGTTTAACTAGTCTAGAATAAATAATAATAAATAAATGAATAATAGAAAGTTACATCTCTTTAAAAAAGCGCAGCGTAAAGTGTGAATTTGTAATGTTTACATAATTGGTATGAGTAATCTCAATTAAATGCAGAGATCAGCCCACGCGCATGTGTAAATCATGTCCTTAAATCCTACACTTTCTTAAATAAATCCATGATATATGTTGTTAGGACGAATACAGCAGATTGCAGTTGCTGCTATTCCTATGATTGTGAATACAATGTTTAAAAACATTCTTAAAATCTTTAAACTAGTGTCACAAATGCTGAATTTATTGATCAGACTGATAAAACATGTACTACCTGGGTAAATATACTGTCACAGTATCTGCATTAGTGTAAATTAAAGTTTACATGGTTAAATAGCTTATAAGTCAAGGAAGAAAGAAAAAAAAAGAAAGTGCAAGCTGATGTTATTGTTGCCAAGAAAAAAAAAGTGCTTAGAAGTTCAGAATGTTCCCAGACCAAAGACAGAATGTGCAAAAGCAAAATAACTGTAAATGCTTATACATTTGTTACATTGTCATTTACATTGTTATTGTGACATGAACCTATAGAGAAAGTTTGGAAACAGCTAATTTTTAGAAATGTGATTTATGAGATAAATAGTGTTGATATTACTGACCATAACCAAATGTTTAATGTTATGTTAGACCAGACTGAATAAGACGTGGTTGAACCAGTTGCTGATAAGTGAAGAGATGTATGTTGGTGTGGTTTGGTTAATAGCTTTATGCGTGAGTATAAGTATTTTAAATTGAATAGGGTAGAAAACCGGCAGCCAATGAAGGGACTGACAGAGTGTATCAGCAGACACTGAATGTTTGGTGAGATAGATCAACCTCGCAGCTGCATTCAATATGGATTGTAATGGTGATAGCCTGTTTTTGGGAAGTCCAATAAGGAGATTATTGTAATAGTCAATGTAGAAAAAAAATAGTGCATGTATTAGAGTTTTTGCAGTGTCTTGTGTAAGATATGGTCGAATTTTGGCTATGTTATTTAGATGTATGTAATAGGATTTAGAGACAGATTGAATGTGGGGAACAAAAGACAGTTCAGAGTCAAGGATGACATCTAGGCAGCGAGCTTATGGGGTGTGGTTGATTATCGAGTTGTTAACAGTGATAGATATATCAGGTTGGTAACTACTATTGGCTGGTGGAAATATAATTAGATAAAGTCAGTGACATGGACCAGCACAGATGGTTACAAATCTGGGGAGGATAGGTAAATTTGAGTATCGTCCATATACAGATGATACTGAATTCCAAAAGAGCTGATTAGTTTGCCAAGAGAGGGGGTATAGATTGAGAAAAATTAAAGGACCTAATACTGAACTTGTGGTACTCCCAGTGATAGAGGTAGCGAATTGGATGTAGAATCAGAAAAACGAACTGTGTAAGAGTGATTAGATAGGTAGGATGAGAACCAAGAAAGGGCTGTGTCTTGAAGATCTAGGGATTGTAGTGTTTGTAGTGGTCAACAGTGTCAAAGGCAGCAGAGAGATCTACAAGAATTAGAGGTGAATAATAGTCTTTAGTTTGGCAGTGACCAGATCATTTACTATCATAGTCAGTGCTGTCTCTATGGAGTGTTGGGAATGAAAGCCTGACTGAAGTGGGTCCAATAAGTTGTGGGTGTTAAGAAAGTGTGTGAGGTGAGTGTGGGCAAGTATCTCGATTAGTTTGAGGGGCAAGGTAGCTGGGAGATAGAATGGTAATTTGAGAGAGAGTTAGGGTCAGAATTTTGTTTTTTTCAAAATAGGAGTGATCACTGCATGCTTGAACAGTGATAGAAAATTGCCAGTAGAGAAAGGATTACAGATTTTAGTTAAGTGTGGAATGAGTACAGGACACAGAGCTTTACTGATTTGTGAGGGCATAGTATCAAGAGGAGAGGTGGTAGAGTAGGAGGATGAGAAGAGTGTAGATTCTTCATATTCATTAGTGGGGTCAAATGATAAGAATATGTGACTAGGTTCAGGTAGGGATTTACGTAATAGAGTAACAATTTAATATCTAGGTTATGATAAACAATCCTTTAACATAATTGTAAACTTTAAAACCGCATTGGTGAGACATCTTCCAGAGAGGAGAAAAGGAAAAAAAACTTATGACGCTTCAGATAAAACACTTAAGAAAAAAATTCAGTTGAAAGTGAACTAAAAATAGATTAGGGACAGAAATATGATCCTATATATTTCCTATATACAGAGCAGGATTGTAAACTTTTGTCCAGATAAATGTAACTGTAATGGTAATTGTTTTACTTGTTTTAATACTGTCAGTGTCTGTAACCACTCTCTCTGTATACTCCTCCCAGATCCAAAGAGCTGCACTGGCAAAAAAAAAAGTTTTGTTTCAAGTGTATAAGATGCTTTAACTCTCTCATAGCATGAGATTGTGCTTGTATTCTTGCATCATAGGTTTCTTTTGTACCTGAGCCAAGAGCACTGATAAAAGAAGGTTAGGATATATACTTTTTACTAGATACACGTAGTGTTTTAAAAAGACAGGGGTAATATTCTAAAAATGTCACAATTTGCAATATTTGAAGAATAATCTGCAATTTTTTTTGTTCTTACAGGTGACTCAGTCCCTATCTAACAGTGATCTGCTGTTATATTCTAAGTTATTTCAAACTTTACTAAGGGATACTAAACAATTGTGGTTTTTTTGCAGAAGCATGTTCAAAGTTTAATGGGCCAAAGTCAACTGTATACTGATATATTTACATATACAGGATGTTGTTTTCCAGCAGGTTGAAGACATTTATATCCTTAAAGGGTGGCATTAATTGTTAAGTTGTTAAGTTGAATTGCATCTATTTGTTTTACATACTGTTGTTCAGATATTTAAAAATGCTCAATCTAAATAAGTTCCTACAGCCAGATTTTCTTGATGGGAGATAATATTTTAGACTTCTATCATTCTTACAAATCACAGATGTCATATTTTGAATTATGCTACATTGATCTTCTTTATCATCAAAAGGGGGAATATGGATGATTATGGTTGATGGTGAGGAAAAAATTAAGACAATGAACATGTTTGCAATAATGAAATATAAAAATATTTTTCAACAATGGAAAGTTTCATTAGATAATTCTGACTGGGTTTTCTTTACTGATGATAGCTGTTACAGACAGATACATAATGTTTTTTTTGGTGACAGGATATGAGGTAACTACCACATTCATCGTAGTTAGCTGAATTTAATGTACAGCATTGATTATAGCAATTGGAAGCATAGGAGTTACCGCATAGCTTAGGGAACTCTCATTTCACATGCATAAATAGTTAAAGAAGCAATATGTTTACCAAAAATAAGTTGCAGTAATTAAGTGTCAGGTACATACTAAACTGATATTATTTCCGTGGGTAACATATTAGCTGACAGGGTAATATGAGAGGAAATTTTAAGTACATATGGTGAGCCAGAAACAGACATTCAGTTGTTGTTTTCTTAAGAATATCACATTTGACCAATTGAGACAATATCAGGAAAACACTTCTCACAATGAGGTCAATGTTTGGAAATTAAAGAATTATTAGAAAAAAATGATAATGGGTATTTGAGTGGAATTAAAAATATTACCAGATTTTTTGTAGAAGGTGTTCATGGGTGTTCATTTAAAAGCAGACAATATGAATCGCATTGTACAATCATACTGGTATGCTCGAGCCAGAGATAAAGTGAAAATGTGAAAGTTATGTAATTTGATTGATAAACAATGTAGAGAAAATGGCACCTACTAAAACATTTTCCAAGTACTATTGATAATTGATTTTATTGAGTTAACAAAGAGAAAAAAAATATTGAAGTATGTTGATTAAAAAGGATTAAAGTATGTTCTTGTCTAGGTTTCAGGATGTTTTAAAATATAGTGTTAGCATGTTTTTAGATTTTGCAGAGGCTACTGAATTTACAGCTCTGAGATGCTAAGAAAGAGATTTTGCAGGAATTTGTATGTAAGGTATCATTTACCCAGTGTTATTGTATTGTCATTGAAAGTGACAGGGGAACTAATTTTACAGGGGAAGTTTTTTCAAATAAGTGAAATGAGGGGAATAGAATCAAAGTTACATGTGTCATATTAGACTTAATGGTGTTATAAAAAAATTGATTAGTTAAACTTACAAAAGAGACAGGAATGGCATTGTCTGAAGGCCTACATTTGGTGCTTCATAGTATTAGAATCACACCTGAGCCTTATCTCAATCTCTCTCCTTATTAACTGTTTTTAAGACTACAATCAAGATGTGTTACTAATCTTAAGACTGATTTGAAATGACAACATGATTTGACTGTGTGATATTTTATACAATTGTCTAAGCAGCTACAACAAGAAGACTTTCGGGGAAGCTCAACAGGATATTCAACCAACACCAGCATTTGGTCCAGCAGATGAAATACAGTCTTGAGACTATGATGGTATGATGAGAAGTTTTGTTACATTCTGGTTCCCTTACAGATCAATGGGATGGTCCTTGGCATGGCAAAGTAATGCTGACAACAGATACAGCTATAAAGGTTGCTGAGAAAGACACCTGGATCCATGGCTTGCTTTGAAAAAGGTCAGAGAAAGATCCGAGCTTAAAGGGGACTAAAAGACTCAGACTCAAGTGCTGATAAAGAGACTGAGCTAAAAGACTGAGATATAAAGACTGCGATATAAAGACTAAGTTGTTTATATGGGAACTCTTCAATAAAGATGGAGACAATTGCTTACAATAGACTATGATATAGACTGATGATAATGAAAACTTTTAATTTTTCTTAGCTGCTTGATGGAAACAATCGTGTTTATTACAACATTGAAATTATTATTTTTTTTAGACTTATTTTTTCTTTGAGAGAGTACGAGCGAGGGTTCATGGTCTGGAATGAGTACCCAGCCAGTAGTGTGGATGATGGGGTTTATTCTAAAAAGCCCTTTCCTTCCTCTTTTCTAAGCAGGGAAAAAGATCGGTATCAGGAAGCTGATTTATCATCTGTTGAAAAGTGCATTTACATTTACTGTACTAAATCAAAAGAAAGGTGTATACTATGGTGTATGGATATTACTCAAAAGAATATGCAATTCTCCAAAAATATTCAATGATGGGTAAATTATTAAATGCTACTAATAGCTGAATTTGTGTCAGAACCATTGTTGAGTTGAAATATACTGAAAATACTAAGATAATTACTATAGAAACATGTGAGGATTGTGTAATGAAAAGCTGTAAAAAAGAAAAAGGGTTACTGATAACTATAACTTGATAAAACCACTAGTAATTGTGTTATTTTCATATGTAAGTGAACACATTCCATTTTGTTTCAATAAGATAGTTTATGAAATGAAGCAGATTACACCTCAGATTTGGACAACTGCTGGAATGTTTACTAGTCCAACACAAGTAGTAAATGTTGAGTCAGAATATTGTAATAAGATCTTTACTGTGTACAAACCTTAAGTTCCTTGCTATACTAAACAATGTAAGGAAGATTTTAAAAGAGCTGAATGCTTATTATGTGCAATGTATTTTTACAATGAGGCATTTTATTATACACTACCAGTGATTAGTTCCAATAGTGTTCCAAATAGTGAAACAGATCATATAGTTCAGACATATTAGGAATGTTAGTTACTACCATGATATTTGGATTTGATGTTATTTTCTTGTTACCAGATGATCTTTATTACCTATGTGGAAAGTATGCTTACAAATGATTGCCAATTTATTCAGAATATATTTTCTATTTAGGCAAACTGATACTACAATTTTATGTTATAACTCATAATAATTTGTCATAAGTTCTTTTGCAGGATGCCAGACGTTTTACAAGAGACATTGATCCAGTGAATAAAAATATATTTCCCTGATTGATATTTCAGTGAAACATTGTGTTGGTACAACCTTTGCTAACATCCTTACGTATGATAATTGATGATATTTGGATAATCAACAAGAGATTATTGATTTGGCTGAGTTTTATGGACAAATTTATTGACAATGATACTGGACTTTATATGATAAGACATTCAGATATGTTGGACATTTATTAACAATATTCCAGAATGAACTGTTACTACAGCACCGCCCATAATTGATTAATTAATTGTACAGACTGGAGGATATTGTTGAACTTTTTATACAAATCATGGAATTCACTGTTGACATTATTTGACCAATGATACTACAGATGAAGAAGCCATTATTATCAATTACATAAATGAAGCTTATACTATACAAAAAGAATTTCTATGAATACATTATGATAAAGACTCTAAAGTGATTTATGATGGTCATGATTAGATCCTAGTTTTTGATTTTCAGGTTTAGAAAAGTATTTTCAAACATATTTTATGTACAGACAAAGTTTATTCTTGAGATCATAATTCTGATTTTTCTTATTCTATAAATTTGACCTCTGCTGTATTCAGATGGTTACTTTAAAAATGAAAACATACAAGAGATGGAGATGAGATAAAGCACATGTAAAAAAATTTGCTTATCTAAGGGTGGAATTGTGGAAGACTAATTTACAAGAAACATTATATTTTACATATTTCCATATCTACATATGCTGTATGGTTTATAATGAATACAGTTCATGAAATTCAATATGGCCTTTGCACAGCCATTTTGCTTTGTACACATTTAAATGAAGAAATTAGATGAGATATCTTTAAGGACAACTCCCAAGGAAGTTGTTTATCTGCAGAATGGGATAATAGCTTGTCCATTTATGTATAATTCTGTTCTAGAGAAATTTAGTGACCAAATATAGTGATGCAGAACACCATGATCATCTCATAAAGGAATCTACTTCTTTTTTGATTGCCAAAGGAAGAGACCATAAGAGCAAACTTTGTCTATCTGATAATGTCAGTGGGTGTACAGGGGCGTATTACCTGAGGACTGTAATGAAAGCTATAAAGCCTCGGTAATGACATCAGCCATGGTTATTGCTGCATTAACCCTCGGGGATATTTGCTCCCAGATAAGGGCTAGATCTATTTATGTAATTAATTAATAAATGACAAATTCTTAAGTATACTGGATTGGAATCTATTACTTTATGCAACAATGCAGGTAAAAGGTATGATTAAACAAAACAAAGCAGAGAAGTGGAAAATGCTATTTAAAACAAGCATCCAAAATGGATGAAAGTGATGCATTAACTGATTGATTCATTGATTGTTTAAGAAAATTAAATTTAAAGCCATAAAATTATACATTGTCAGTAGTCAAGGATTCCTGACAAGGGTTGAAAGGGAAGCTAAGAATCTTAACAGTTACACTGCAGCAGAAAAAGATTATTGCAGATTAGTATCCATATTATTATTAGATATGTAATTCATACTGAATATTTCAGTCCTGTGATTGCCCCATTATAGGAACACTGTTTCTGTTATTTTTGGGTAGTTGCACTGCAGAGCAGCTAACTCCAAATCAGCCTATCATATACTATAAAGAGGAGACTGACCTGCTGGCCATACTCCCCTCCCCAATTGGTAACACACCCTATAGTAAATTTATGAGCACAAGAGAGTCTGAATATGTGGGATAACACACACAATAACATTTTGAATATGAATTTGATAAAATACAAATAAAACTCGCCACCAATTGCAACACACTCAGCTCACATTGCGTGGAGAGTGAGACACAGTGCTTACATTTATGAGCACCAGAGAGTCTGAGTATGAGGGATAATCATAATACACAATAAAATTTTGATAAAAGACAAAAAAACTTGCCACACATTCAGTTTACACTGCGTAGAGATACAGCGCTTATATGTACATTGCACAAAACACACTGGGAGACAGTGCACAGACATAGTACAAACAACAAAAAAATAAATACTTTTTTTGGACACAGCACTACAGCAGCCATTGGAGGTGGCAATGATGGACACAGGGAGTGGATGGACAAAGCAGCAGACTCTGGACAGAGGGACTGGAGTGGACACCGCACAGCAGCAGATTCTGGAGGTGGAGAGGATGGACACAGCAGCACAGCAGACACTGGACACAGGGAGTGGATGAACACAGCAGTAGCCACTGGATACAAGGACTGGGGTGAACACACCACAGCTGCAGCCACTGAAGGTGGAGAGGATGAATGCAGCACAGCAGCAACTGGACATGTCAGCTTAGACTGTAATCAGTGTAAAATGGTGCCTGAATCATCGTGAGTGGGACATATATAGAATCCAAAACCCAAGAGAATTTGACTGTGGGATGGTGATTGTGACCGGATGGCTTTAGCCTGATTCCCGATCACAGATTGGGGTTTTGATGCCTACTGGAACATGGAGTATCAGAAATTCCCGCTTACTAGCAGTGACAGCCTGTCACTGACTCTGCCCACTGCACCATGGGCGTAATGATGCTGCCACCACCGAGCTCCTTCTATTGGCACTTGGAACCTCTTCTGCTGCTGCGTATGCATTGACTAGCTGTGGCCACACCCCCTGATTGGTGTCGGCTGCTTTCTCCTGATCCCTTGCAATAGACCAGGCTCTGCATGGTAGCTGGCAGAAGGCTTGAGATTGGAGACGCGAAGCTCCGCCCAGAATAGCCGTAGAACGGAATAGCATTTGGTGTAATTCTGTCAGTCAAGTTGTTTATTGCTCAAAGTCTAGAAAAGACTCATTCTTCAGATTGCAGGGGTACATCAGCATACAAGAATCTTAACACAAAGGATATACAGGGTTGTACAATTTTACCAGGCATGCAGCCTTCTTTTATGCCACTCCAATACACATTACCACAGGGGGTAAATCCACCTTGGGTTCCTCTAAGCTAACATACAAAAAAAGTAGGATAGATAAGAGCAGCAGCTGCTGCATGTAGGGAGATGCTGCTCTTATCTATCCTACTTTTTTACACTTCACCTTTCCTTATTGGAGTGATGCCCTGGGGTGGCTCAGCTGGACTGGTTTGGGGTGTCCTGCGCTCTGGATTTCAACCCCAGTAGGTTAGGGACCCACCCTCAGAGGTTACCTGGGCGCGGTGGGTGGGCCCATAACCATGGCCATGATTATGCCAAAACCTCTTATTATTTGCAAAATGCTATTGCAAAATGTATTATACATAATGAGTAATGTTGGAGTTCTTTTTTTGTATGTTTGCAACAATAGTCTCCACAGGTAGCACCTCCCATTATGTATATTTTCAGGGTGTGCAGTCTAGGGCCCCCCTTTCCACACGTTCCTCTAAGCTAATCATGCTATCTCACCAAACATAAATAAACACACCTTACATTTTAAAGATACTAATATAATATCCTCATCACCACCCAAAAAACAGTTGCTTTGCCTAAAGCACAAACTGAGTTAGCATATACTGTTTCTGAAAAGGTACATATAATGCACCTTTGACATGTCTATAACTAAAACCAGTTTTGGCTTTCTGAGTCTTAACACCTTCTAAGTTCTTACACACAATAGAAGCTTCTTAAATACAAACAAATTGCTTTCCCCAAACTTGCTGGGTATTGTATAGAGAGGCACACCGGAGACCTCTGCATTGTATTTCAATGAAAGTGCTGTAAATGAAGGTTTGGTCACTACGTCAGGATAATTAACATATCACTAGGAGGTGAGAATATCTCATAACCATTTGACTTTTAAATGTTACAGCCTTCTAAAACAAAATAACTTATACATTACTTATAAGTGCATAGGCTATACATTTAAAAGTACATTTCCACAACTGCGCACAGTACATTGAAAATAACATGTTCAAACACATTACATATACATTCTCAGTATGTGGCGCACTGCGCCTAAAGGTCCTTTTAAAAATGGTGCTGCGGCATGAGGGTTAATCCCTTCAGTACCATGGCAGCCATTTTAATCACATGTGGTCGGGCTCTTGCCACAGTGATGTTTTGCCTCGATTTGGAATCTGAGCAAGACAGGAACACCTGAACCGCTGCTCGGATTCACTCGGATCTGGAAATTTCGGATGGGCTCGGTTTTCAGAAAACCGAGCCTGCACATCTCTGGTAGAAATATATTAGGAAATAATTTAAATAATAAGAATTAAATTCAAAATGTAATGGTCTCTTTCATAATGTGAACTAGCATGGTGCTTCCTGGTTTTAGCAAATGATAACCAAAAACCCCTCAAGGGATTCTGCGGCTCTTCAACAAAAGCATCCAGTCTTACTCTATACACTTCAGAAAACACATGTATTTTTTCATAAGGTACTAACTAATCAATTTATCATTTATGTATTACTATAAACCTCACTTATTAAATGTTATATTAATGTTATAGTAAATTTTAGAGCAGTAGCAATATATTTAATTTATAGCATTTTTTTTAAATACTCAGTTTACAGTATTTACCATTAGATGGTATTTTTCTTTGATTTATATATATACTGTATATGCACGTTAGTAAAAATAGGCCATTGTTAAATTAGTGTAACTTTAATTGACATTTAAATGTATTGAAAGTAATTACACACATTGTACTGGTGTCCCCTGTTATTGCATATTTATTTTGAAGTTACATGATATGAATGTTGGCTAGTTGACATGCCAATCAAAGGTATAAGTAACATGAAAGCTTGCCCTAAGATAAAGCTTTGATTATAATGTACATAGGCAGAGCCGGCCCTAACCAATTTATTGCCCTAGGCAAAATTTAAGCTGGTGCACCCTAGCACGGCCACGAGGTCCGTCTCTGACCCAGCACCTCTCTCCCAGCAGTGCAGATCACAGCAGCAGCCAGCAACACATTTGCCCACTGCAATCCTCAGCCAGCATAGCACCCCTCATCCAGTAGCACAGATCACAGTAGCAGAACCCATTACCTCTCACACCAGCCAGCACACAGCACCTCTCAAAGCAGTCAGCTCAACACACCTCACTGATGCTGAGCTGACTTGCACTGGGTACACACTTAGCGATGTGTACCCAGCACTAATGTAGCATGCGGCGGAACCCAGTGGGGTGTCAGCATTGGCAAGTGGATACACTCTTGTCGATGCTGGCAGCAACAGTGGAAGCCATGCTGCAGTTGGCAGCATGGCCCCTGCTGGCAATATCGCCTGTCGGACATGGATGCAGGTCTGATGGGCGAGTTGCTGACAACGAGCGGGAGCACACATCGTCAGTGACATAAGTCAAAAATATAAGTCAAAAACTGGCTCTTGAGAGCTGCCATGCTACCTGTGAAGCTGATTGCTGAAGCACATATGAGAATGCAGCTGCCGTGCATCCATCCCTGCAGTTGTTTCTAGGCCCCTAGTCCTTCCTGTGCTTGGTGGCTGGCAAATACATTGCCCCCACAGGAAAAAACACACTGCCCCAAACAGGGAAAAAATATATACATTGCACCACAGGAAAAAAAATCATATACATTGCCCCCACACAGGAAAAAAATCATATACATTGCCTCCACAGGAAAAAAATCATATACATTGCCCCCACAGGAAAAAAAATCATATATATTACCCCCACACAGAAAAAAAATCATATACATTGCCCCCACACAGAAAAAAAATCATATACATTGCCCCCACACAGAAAAAAAATCATATACATTGCCCCCACAAAAAAAAAATCATATACATTGCCCCCACACAGAAAAAAAATCATATACATTGCCTCCACAGGAAAAATTCATATACATTGCCCCCACACAGGAAAAAAATCTCTGCCCCACAGACAAAAATATTCAAACCCCCCCATCTCCCTGCCTACAGGGCATTGCAGTTATGGTACTGTTGGGACTAGATATATTTACAGAGGAGCAGGCAATGCAGGACAGGTAGGCTGATAGGTCTCGGGGCTGGTTTGGCTGTGCTGGGTTGGCAGTGTCTCTCTTCCCTGTTAGGTTATCTTTTGTCACGATGGTGTCAGTTAAAAAAAACAAATACCCGGCGGAAACTGCAGGAGAAGAGTCTGTACACAGAGAGGCGGTGCCGGAAGAGAGATGAACAGAGGTGAGGGGAGCAGCCGGACCGCTTCCTTCTCCCTCTTCATTACAGCTCGCAGCTGTCAGCGTACTATAAGTCAGTCTGACTCATTATTAGTACCTATCCAGTGCAGCAGGCTGCTAGCCCCTTCATAGCGGTGTGCGCTGGTGCCATGCACTGGCTGTACCGCTGCTAGCTCCCAGAGCCTCCATCCAGATGCCCCAAACCTCCCCCGTCAGCCCTAGGCATGGAATGCCCCTAGGCATTTGCCTATGTTGCCTATGCCTAGGGCTGGCTCTGTACATAGGCACATACTGTATGTGACTTCAGAGTCTGACAATCAGATCTTAGAAATCGAAAGCACAGATAGACAGGCGCTAAAGATACTAATATTTAATAAGAAGACCACAGTAAATAGTAAATTAGACACTCAAAAAATTAATAAAAATACATATAGGATAGGAAATGCTAAAATGACATAATAATGGGATAATGAAAATAAAAATAAAAAATAAAGAATAAAAATATATATATAAATAAATTAGAGAATTGCTTCAACTAAGACAATAATAAATGAATAGGAAAATAAAAGCAATACTTGTTGTAATTGCATACAATCTGCACCAAGCAGAGAATAATAAACCTGCAAGATAAATTGTAAATATGTAGCAACAATGGCAGTGTATAGTGGCTTTCATATAAACAATCACAAATAACATTGAAGGTGTTGATGTTTACATAGCTCTTAGGTGGTCCGTGTAGACATATATATATTAATGTCTCTCACACATCTGAGACTGTAGGAGAATGTTAATTAGTACACCATAATAAAGGTATTCCAGCCTATGTGGCACAACGGATTTTTAGGGGGACTGTTGATGTCCAGTGATATTCTGAAAAAAAGTTAGAATATAGATTGAGCCCTTAGGAGCTGGGCTTATAGATTGTTCATTTAGGAGCATTGGCTGTTTCTAACATTTGAAGCCACTCCTAATACGTGTAGACCGCACAGCTGCAGACAGCTCTGTTCAATATATCAGAGAATAAAAATGTAAAAATTTTTTTTAGAATAGTGCACATTCAAGCATGCATGCTTTATAGGGTCTGTCGCTCACGATCCAGTTGTGACCATAAGTCATACCGTACTCCCCACTTATCTTTCACATGCAGTGGCCTCACAGTAATCCACGGAGGAGAGGGATCGGCTCCGGTGCAATCACCCGTCGGTGTGCAGCGTGCAGCGTTATTGTTCTTCCTCCATGTAAAGTGGTCAGTGTAGAGTGGTCAGTGACTCACTTGCCCGGCTTGCGGTCTCACGTCCCGTCCTTCTCTCTACGTGTTTCTCCGCCTTAGAAACATTGGCGGCTTCTTCAGGAGACAGAGTACTATGGTACTGATGTAGTTCCGTTTATATCAGCATAGCTCTAATTTGCTCAGCTGATTGTTAATTAGAGACATTATTCAGATGTCGGGTGTGTCAGCTACTGCTGCATTGCAAGCCAGATTTTTCTGACATAGATTTCAATCTTTTCTATGTCTAGATATATTCGGAACAAATAGCTATTTAGCCATTTTTATACATTGTATTAAATATATAGTTACAACAATTTAACACTTTTAACATATATCTTTTGGGACACAAGATATCAGGTGGTTTAGATCCTATAAATACTGGATATTTGTAACGATGATTATCAACATACTTATTCCATCATATCCAGCCCATATATATTTCTATTTAAAGACCAATACACAACCTGATATCAATATAAATCCCACTAATCATTACAATCATCAACCCATTTTAGATGTATATATATAATTCAAATAACAGGTATTTGACAGTCTTTAAAATATCAATCAAAAATTCCTTAAACAACATATCACACAGTTATTTTACTAATCCTTGCTATTTTCCCCTCTTCACCTACTATAATAATTTAGGTCATTATTTTCCCTATAGCTATTACATAGAGCTTGAGTTGCTACAAATTGACCGCCTATCTAGTCTGCTTAATCTAGATCTTCTGCAGACTTCAACCACAATATATAATGCTCCACCTAACAGAACAGCATACTAAAAATCTGTTCTATTTCAACATATGTATTGTAACGATGACACTAACAATACTAAGTGATAAATATACATGAATTACAATAACAAAGAAAGAAGAGATGAGGCAGAGAAAAAGAAAATGTCCATATCAAAATATACGTTCCAGAGACACGAAGAGGGACATCATTCTAACCCTAGTCATATACCTCATTGATACAGCCTAAAATCCAAAATGCTGTTGGATATACAGTATAACCATACAGCAAACATAACACCACAGACTGTGAGTATTTTGACCACCTGACCTATATATATTCCCAACCAATGGGGAAAAATAGCCTCCTCTACCTCACTAGGGGAGGGGGCTATTGAAAATACTCATTCTAGGGTTGATCTATCTATATTTAACTATTTTACATCACTCGGACATTTAATAGATATTATTTAGTTCAACTGTATCGTTTAGTCCCTAAGGGTATAGAGTTTGTAATCGGAAAATCCAATATGCTTCACGTTTACATAAAACATTAAATCTATCTCCTCCTCTTTTGGTCGGTTTTATAAAATCTATAGCTCTCACTGTAATCCCCTGCATACCTCCCCCTTGGCTGTGTCCCACGTGTCTAGATAAAGTGTGTGTTTTTAATTGGTTACTTATGTTTCTTTTATGCTCCATAAACCGAACATGCAGGGTTCTTGTAGTGCGGCCCACATATTGCAGGCCGCATCTACACTCAATCACATAGATCAAAAATGTCGATCTACAATTCAAAAAATCTCTAATTTGAAATGTTTCCCCTGAGGTGATGGACTTAAATTGTACTGTTTTCCTCTCTGTATATTTACATGTGATACACGCATCTTTGCCACATCTGTGGAAACCCAATGGTTTGGGAGGGAGCCAGGTATTACTTATTTCTGTATATTTTTTGTCCCTTTTAAAATGACTAGGTGCTAAATTTAATTTTAAATTGGCTGCTTTTCTAAAAACTATTGATTTGTGAGGTACAATGAATGGACCAATATGATTATCTAATTTAAGAATAGGTAAATTCTTTTTAAGTACTTTTTTTATTTCATATGAATATGAATTAAACTGTGTCACAAAAACACAGGATCTATCCTCATTTTCTTTTTCTCTCCTTTTACCATGCATCAATTGCTTCCTATCTAAATTAGCTACTCCATTATAGGCATCATCTAACACCTGTTGGGGATATCCCTGTTCCAAGAAAGAGCCAAAAAGGGCCAAGGCTTGTTTCTCATAGGTCTTACCCTCTGAGCAATTCCTTTTTAACCTAAGTAGCTGCCCTTTTGGAATATTTTCTTTCCATCTACGTAGATGGCTACTTCCATAGTTTAGATATCTATTTTGATCAACCTCTTTCATATAGATCTGTGTGTGAATCTTAAGGTCATCACCTATTGTTAACGCAATGTCTAAGAAATTTATCGAGAGCGGATTGGTGATATTAGTGAACTTTAACCCAAAATTATTGTGATTAAAACTCTCCAAAAAAGTGTTAAGTGATAATGCGTCCCCATCCCAGATAAAAAACAAATCATCTATGTACCTGCCATAGAGAACCAGGTCCGCCCCAAGCCCCCGACCCCACACATACTCCTCCTCGAACCTACCCATGTATAGGTTAGCGAAGCTTGGGGCAAACCTGGTTCCCATGGCAGTACCAAGTGTCTGTAAAAAAAATTTGGAATCAAAGGTGAAATAATTGTGTTCAAGAATAAATGTAATAGATGCCAAAATAAAATTCCTAAGTGCCACAGTCATGCTTGAATCTCCCTCGAGATAGTATTCTACAGTTTTTATTCCCTTATCATGTGGAATGTTGGAATATAATGATTCCACATCACAGGTTGCAAAAATATAGCTTTCTTTCCATTCGATATTTTGAATTAACCTCAAGAAATGGGAGGTATCCTTAATGTATGACTGAAGCATTTGGACATGTTTCTGTAAAAAAGTGTCAACAAAGTAAGATAAATTATTCGTGAGTGACCCTACACCAGAAATAATAGGTCTCCCTGGTGGAAAAGAAAGTGTTTTGTGAATCTTTGGTAAATAATAAAAAGTGGGGACAACCGGATGTGTGACATTCAAAAAATGAAAAGTGTCTTTATTTATTACACCATCCTTCAACATATCACATAACAATAGATCAGATCTTAGCATTATACTGTATACGTACTTTATCACTTTTACCTAATAACACTGAACTATGTAGAAACATAACTAGCCTCTCTTTACCTATGTATGATATATTATTTCTCCCATAAGCAATTAGTTGATATATACTTAGCAATCTCTGACAGAGGTGAAATTTACAACTTGCTAACAAAGGTAAAGGGACAATATTAAAAAATGTAAATCGTAATTTATAAAAGCTATGTTTTGATTATTTTCTCTTTGAAAGTGAATACAGTATAATCGACAAATTATGTATTTTGATATAAAAGGATTGATTGACTGTAAGTACAAGTATACCCTCAGGATTACTCAGCAGAAACTAAAACACATGAACAGTATAGGTAATCAGTGGGGAGTAGTGTATTTTGTCAATGGTCAAAATGTTGACATTCATTTGTTCGACATGATAATTATGTTGACATTGAACATGTTGATATTCAACATGTCGACACTGATGGTTTGTCACTAGTTTTGAAATGTCGACAATGTGTGTTTAGTGTTCCTCCATCCTATCCATAACAGTAACCTTAAAACTAACCCTAACGTTAACCCTAACTCTTACCCTAATGCACATGTGAAGATTTTTCAGGTGTACTTATGAAGTTGAAAATGTAACCATGTTGACATAACTGTCAACATTCTGGTATCGATGTTGTGATTGATGACTAAATTACTTTTATTCACAGGCTGTATCAATTACAAACAAGGGAGAAACATATGGAGGAATTTTGTATATTTTTGAAGATATCACAGGTTACAAAGCCAATTCATTTTAACTATGAAAATAGATTTCACAACTCAAATAAATAAATTCCCTATAACACAAACACACAAAAAATTACCTTTATTTTTTTTGTTTTAATGGGGTATTAGGGATCATATTTGGTGTTGGTGAAGGGTCTTAGAGATCCCTAATTGATACTATTGAGGGGTAATGTTGCCACTCTAGATATGCAAAACTTTACCTTGGTGCGCAAAAAGGCCTGGAAGTGTGGGAAGAGATCCCCAGGGCATTTCAGAATGGTGCTGGCACCCCATTATAGAAACAACAGTCCTGTGTACTCTAGAACAGGGGATCATGCATGCTTGTGATGTTAAGCTACTGTATACTGCTGTTTGTTTTATTTTTAAACTAGGATAAACATTGTGATTTATGAGGAAGAGGAACAATTATGTTATTGCCCTGGGACCAGATGCTATGGAAAATAATGGTAAAGCAGCAATATTCTAGTGATCAACTGTTGCTGGTCTCTACCACTTTGTAAATTGGAATACTGCACATAATTCTCCAGTAGGTGTCAGGTATTTACAAATCACCCAAATTGTCTTTATATTTTAAGAGCCATTCCAATATATACATGCTCAGAACTGGATTTCCATTGAATTGTTCCAGCTTCTTGTCATGGTATGCATATACTAATATACAGCTATGAACAACTGTTTATGTGTACATTGACTTGGCAGTCAATGGATTCCTCTTCATAAGTGTGTACTGTAATAAAAAACATAAAATAAATTGATGGAACATGCAAATCTGCAGCATACATGTAGAATATGGCAGTGATAGCTGCTCATAATTTCAACTAAAATTATGAGGAATTTATCAGGACAGATTACAATTTTGGCAACTATTAATGTGTAAATATTTTGATTCAAATTAAAAAATAAAAGTTTATATTGTCATGTGTATTAGATATAATAACATTTTGATTAGCTAAACTGAAGTGAAATGAAAATTATGGGAAAAAAGTTATGTGCATCTAATTGTGAAGTTGAGTTTAGAATCTTGAAACTAATACAGGCATGACATCTATTATCCAAAAGGTTTGGGAATTGCATTTAAAAAAAAATGTTTTCCTTAGTTTGGAGCATTATACTTAAAGCATACTAAAAAACATTTTAAAAAATTACATTTAATTCTCTATTCTGCCCCTGGTATTCTCTTCCTCATTAACTTGGTTAGCAGTGCTTCTCAGAATAGCATCACTACCCTATGGCAAATACCTAGGAAGAAAGGCAACACAATATAAAATAGTAATAACCCCCTTTGAACAGAGAAATAATGGTCAGTGATGCTTTATTCATTGGGGTTATACTTGTATAATGAAATTCTAGCTTAACTTGTTATTCTATTTTCTCCACAGTTTATGTAAAGTGCCATGTGACATAGAATTCTATGAGAAAGGGAAAATAGTTGTAATTTTCTGAAGCAAAATCTGTTTTCAGTTTAATGAGTACACAAGGAGTGTAGATATTCATACACTGAACAGCTAACCAAATGACAGATGTACAGTAGCTAGCACTAACATTGAACCAAGTGTGGCACTCAGCACCAGAGCAAGGCAATTGTCCACCTTATACCAGCCCCCCAACCGTGGGCCACCAGTATCATGATAATATCACTGCCTGAAGCATCTTTAGGACAATGTGGGCCACTCTACAGTATACAGGGGGAGGGCCCAGAGAATCCTTTATTCTCTTCACCTCCTTAATATATTGATGGTTCTCCAGAAGTGTTTTCATATAATGAGAGCTTTGATGATGGCTATAACTCCCAGTTTATTGCATCATAGTTGATTCTGGTGATGGTGAACCTCTTTGAAAGGCATAAGGATGAAAGACATCTTTTCAATTTGGGAAAGCCCGGCTCATGCCCCACTCTTGGATGTGCTAATTTTGACTTTATATGCCTGACTATTGTCTTTATATTTGGATATGGGTGCATAGGTAATAAGTCCTTATGGGGCATATTCAATTAGAAGTGAAAAGTCTCGTACTTTCCGCATGCCGGACTTTTCACCAACATCGCTGGATTTGCATGTGAAAAAGTATCGCTCAAGTCCCCGCTTAGCCCCGTATTCAATTCCAAAGGACGGCAAAACTGAAACAGGTGAAAAGTGCTGGCAGATATAGGGAAATCAACCTGACACCCCCAAAAGATGCACTGAAATGGAGGGTCACTATGGATAACCCCAAATACCCCTGCTGGAGGTATTTGGGGTGCTTAAATGCTCAATTGGTGCTATTTTGTGTCTTTGCACAAGTGGTAAAGAATAGCATTTTGCAGTTTTTTTTTAAAATGAGTGCAAGCATGGTTAAAAATTGTTAAATTGAGGTCTTAAAAAGTGTTAAAAACACCTTCAGCAAGCACCTGCAATCAAAAAAACCTCCCCCATACTTGCAGACCCCCCCATGTCTATTTAGCTAGTTTTTAAGTTTGTACCCCGACTTTAAACTTTTTCACCCCCTTTTTCAACGTCATTTTTTGGGGTGTTATTTAATTCTTTTTTGTTTTTTTTCTATGCAGTTTACCTTTGGGGACCTGTCCTAAGAGTGTAGGGTGGTTTCCCCACCTTTGCACCCCAAAACAGCAATTCTGCACTTTTTGCCACCAGCTATTCATAGGTGAAACTTTTCCGCTGGGTACATTGCATTGCCTTTTCGCACCGGCGAAAAGTCGCTACAATTGAATACAGGGATAAGTTTCCGCTGGCGAAATGATGTCACCGGCGAAACTTTTTTGCAAAAACCGTCATTTTTGCTGCTAATTGAATACGGCCCTATATGGTAAAAAAAAAATATTTTTTACCTGCGGTCTTTAGATGTCCACTGTGTGGTTAAGGCAATTATATAGCTACCAACTTTGAGAAATTACAGATGAAAATATAGACCTCTGGATTGCCTTGTACCCACTTGGCCACTGCAAATTGAGTACAAACGAGAGCTTCTCTGGTTCTAATTGTATGCAGTTTGATGACATGATGTGTCCAATGAAGCTCACTCTGGATGGGTTGAAGGAATACATCTCCATCTAGACAAATAGTGGATTATCTCTGTGGTCCTGATGTGCTGGAAAATCAAAGTGAAATTACATATGCTTTGAAAATGGCTGGATCAAAACCAAATTGCTATTCCCATAATGGCCGTCTTTCATTTGTTATCATCCCCAGACATTGATCAAATTAAGGGTACCTCACAAGTCTAGTTTGGTTAAAAATGTGGAGAATCATGTAGAGATCAGAGATCAGTGAGAGAGTGTACTGACTCTTGATATTTATTTTGTTGAAACCTGTTATTAATGGGAGGATCTTTGAGAATTGTCTTTTCTTTCTACATCACAAGAAAAAGTCTCTGGCACTGGTTCAAACTCTAGACCACATGAAGAACCCTTGAACCAAGTTCCTCTGTATGTCCTTGGTCATGGCCTTTGTCTTTGACTCAGACAATGGATTTTTCCTGCCCCTTGGTGGCACAGTGCCAGGTCCAGTTGATTGGGCAATCCCATTTTCTATGATGTGGTAGTGTATTCCTGTTTTTGAGAAACACAATGTTGAAACCTTGATAATCCACCAGCAGTAATTCTGGTCCAGACTTAGACCTGGTTCAGAGGTGCAAGCAGACTCAGCTGCATTTTTTCCTGCAGCCACATTTGCGAGCTAATTCTAATGATGTGCTTTCTTCATACTGAGATGCCCAGTGGCAGCAGTGCTAATACATCTCGGTGCATTTTTAGGCACACTGTCAGTTGCAACATCACAAACACCTGTGTCAGCAATACTGACATAGTTATTGTTTGCAACACAGTTGCGACATGTCAGCATCTGGCTAGCCCCTTCCCAGGTGCACCCATTGAAATCCACAGCTCTTGCATCCAAATTTGTTCTGCGTTCCTTGTGGTAACCATCAAGATACATGCACAGTGCAACTTGGTTGCATGCACAGTACTTCCAAAATTGGCCAACTGCATGCTTATTGGCATTGCATGCAGTAAGCGTACACTCGTGAATCAGTCCCTAAGATGGAAATGTAGTAAGGTCCAAGTTTCCAGAGAGTTTGCAAATAAATTATATAATAGACGGTCAGTTTAGAGGTGTGTACATTACTTGACAGTGACTTCAATTGAGGTGGTGGCTGCTGTAATCTGTGTTTTATAACATACATTGTGTTTGGATTGAAAGCATTCTAGGAATTGGTTGTCCAAAGTCATAGGAGTTTGTCCTCATTAGCTGTATGTAGGCTAAGATTTTGTATATATTTTCCTGATGTTAGGAAAGAGATAGGTGTAGGAGACATCATAGTAGCGTGGTGGAGTATTTTGTTTGGAGCTTGATAAGTGTTATATTTGATTATTGATGTATTTGTTTTTGTGGGTTTGTTTGTCTAGTTTCTTATAATTTTTTTCTAAAACATTTTTGTCCTTGTATTTTCTGTCTGTTTGTCTGCCTTGTCTTGTTGATGTGTGAGTGATGTGTGTTGGTGACTGTTTTGTTCTGGCTTTATTTTTTCATTGTTAAGTGTAGCTTGTTTCTGTGTGGTGGAGGATGGTGATTAGGAGCAGGATTATAATAAATATAATACAATTTGCTCCACTGACCGTGCCACTAAAACATGCAGTACATAAAGAGAAGGAATTACTTGGTGGTAATTATTGTTAACTTATACATGTAAGTAATTGATTAGGAAATCAGTAAATAAATAAAGAGATAAGGTAGAAGGGTCTAGCTAAGTCTAAGGAATATGCATCTTACAATGGCCATAACAATTGGTTTGCAAGTGATATCACTGCACAAGGCACATGGCTGATGGGGAATCACCATGACTACCCCAATAGCATATGTTTACAGCTTGCAGGGTGTCTTGGGAGGCAACCTGCTACATAAAAAACCTGAGGGTGCATCCTTAGTGTGCCTACTTCCTGCTCCCCTGGTACTTGTCGAGTTATGTTATGAGATCATGTGCACTGGGGGTAGGGGGGCATGTGTGCCAATACACCAACTCTCTGGGCCTTGCTACAATGCTGCATTTTGCACCTATAGTCACAATGGTATGCATAAGTATATATTGGGTTTTCATTTACTCAGTGAAAATTTTTTATTCACTAATTCTTGTTATAAGTTGAAAGTTTCTTCCATAACTTTTGTAGATTTACAGTACAGTATTTTACCATAATGCGGTTATATTTCTGTAGGTAATCCCATGTTGCATACAGTATAAACTAACATAGTTTTTTCTAAAGCTGATCATTTTAACATTCAATTTTCTTGTAAATTTTTCAATTTGAATAGAATAAATGTTTCTCAATTTTTTAGATTATTTCTGCATTTCAAAAAATATGTATGTTTAATGGGCTTATTTCTCAACAGGATAGACATATTCCCATCTTATTGAAAAGCACTGCTGGTTTACAGTAAGCATTTTCCACTGATATTTGTATTCAGTTAGCTAGCAGTGCATCTTTGTAAATTATTCCTGTTAACCACAGGAACATTGCATATCGGAATCACTCATGCATGCTGAGCCTCACTGCTCTTATTCCTCTGCAGAATGTACTTTGGAAGTTCTGAAGTGGTAGTGTGCTGATAAGGACTGGAGGACTGTCTGTTTTAATATCGAATGTATTTAATGCCTTTTTTGAACTATCTATACAGTACATTCAGCCCTCACAGAACAGTCTAAGAGTACTGTGTGAATTAATGTAGTTTTCTGAAATGCAATGCACACAATTTTTTTAGAAGCACATAAAGGTTATTTTTGAAATACTAAAATTTTAATTTTATTTTTATAAATACTACCATGAACTTTAAGAATAAAATAAATTATCAATGAGTAGACTAGCTAACATGCCTATATTAAATGCAAAGAGTGTACTATTCCATATAACACATACGTGGGATGATTCTGAGTTGAGAGCAAAGAATAAAAAAAGAAGTAACTTTGTTTCTGGACAAACCAGGTTGCAATTCAAGTAGTGCAAATTAATTTATTGGTCATTGCCATTTTTATTTAATTATTATCTGTCTTATTTGTGTGAGTGTAAGCATTGTTATTATAATTTTGCTATGTATTTATTGTATTGTCTATCTTATTTGTTTCTATTTGTCAAGATGGCTAATGGGAAGAAATAGTATGATATTGAGGAGGAGGTATACACTTCCTAGGGCAGCAGGAATCAGAGGACGGGTAAGAGGAGTTAGGAAGTTTGCATGATTTTGTTATTGAGTACAAGATACATTATGTGATAGAAGCAATAAAATTATGTGGATGGTGTGGGGTGCAGGTAAGCAGGGAGCCATAGACTGTGAGACAGATAGTACAGATAAATGACAATGGCCTTATTTTGTACTGATTGGAGAAGATTGTAGTGACAAAGGAACCTTTTGTACTGTACATATGTATGAAAGAATACATCTAATTTGTACTTTTAATAATTTTCTAAAAGTTAAACATATTTTGTGAAACTCTATATTGGAGAGTGAAAAAATATGCACTGATGCATCAATTAAAATAAAATATATAAATAAAGAACATAGCTTTGTACCAAACCAGCAATTTTCCAGTTTTTAAGAACTTCAAAATGAATATGGCTATGAGATTTATAGAAGATATATAGTGTGGGGATGATGATCATGATGAGAGAGAGAGAGAGAGAGAGAGAGAGAGAGAGAGAGCTCAGACATACAATAATTTATTTTTAAGGCTGAGAGATATAACTATGTTTTGTTTCTATTTAATTTTTTTTAGGTTTTATGCACTATTGATAGAATGTTCTTCAGATATGACCACATTTATAACCGTTTTTTTCATGCACTCTTTTAATTGCATGTTTTCTGTACAGTATTTCACAATTATTTCAGCCTTTGAGGGATACTCAATTGTTCAATGAGCACCCAAGAGAGCAATTAAATTGTTTGCTCCGATTCCACGTGATTGCCACGGACATCCATTATTTATCTCACTTGTCGCGCTCAAAACCATTGGGTTTAGCTGCGTACAGTGGTTAAACCCATCTAAAGTACTGATTAGGGTGCTCAAAACTAAAACACACTTTTTTGCCAATTTCTGCTCACCACCTGAGGAGGGTGCAAGCAGAAATATGAGTGCTCACGGCATTTGCACACGATCGGAGCAACAATTGAATTGCTCTGTTGGGCTCCCATTGTATCAATTATTAGAAAATACAACAAATCTCATTGTAAATGCTAAAAGATAAAAGGATAAGAAGTAATACATTAAACATTTGCATGCTAAGTTGTAAAAATAGAACCGAGATAATGTTCAATTGTCCTGCTTTTTTGTAATAAAGTGCAATCTTGCATGCTTTTTTATGAGTAAAACATAGAAACATGTATTAAAAATGCCAGTGTGGTTATAGAATAAACTTAAGTTAATATGTATATGAAATCAAACGTGCTTTCTGCCATTGTTAAAAATTGCAATACAATTGAAAATAGGTTCACTTCCTCACAGCATGGTAAAACTAGAACATTAAAATAATGATCATATAATGAAAACAAATCTTAAACTACAATAATCACATCATTATTATGTAATTATTTGGAATGAGACCTCAGCTATTGTATTACCATCAGTAGATTCGAATAAAAAAGACATAAGTGAACGAAGCGCTAACTACAAAGCAAGAAGAAAAAGTATATTCACAAAATCTAAGCTCAATTTAAGTGCTAATGTTATCATTTTAAATTTAATTTGCACATGTAAAGTAGATTGCACACACATCAGTAGTTTTAAGATGTCCTCAAATAAATTAATGACCTGATTTCAAGTCTTTTGTACTGTATGAGTTGCTTTAGTCAGTTTTGTGAGCCACGAGACAAACAGAAAGACATATGGATGGAACAACTTAAATATAATAAGTGCTTCATTGAAAATGTAAAAAGGTGAATCTAATGAAATCAATGTATAGCTAATGTCAATATGATCACATAGAGAAAGCAAAGTACCAACATTTTTTTTTTAAATTATTAATCATGAAATTCAAATATATTTAGTTTTACCCTAGATTTTTCTTGTTAAAGAATTTAAGTTTTCCCTTATATTTACAAATTACTTCTATCACAACAAAGAAATATAAAGTAGAACATATAAATAATATTAAGAAAATGTCAAAAAATAAGATTTTCCTAATAAAGTCAGAAAAGCTGCAATTTAAGTGATACGATAGCTGGTAGATTCACACAACCACTTGAAACTGAAGTTCTTCAAAACAAAGAGGCTTTTATTCCAGCAAAAACATATAGCCACTGCAATATCTTCTTACACAGGTGTACAAACTAGAGATATTGGGTCCAGCTCCCAGAGAACTGACAACAACTGAATTTAGGGGTTCCATGTCAAACAGAGACGGGGTTTGGAATCACTTTGAGGTTCTCAGTCAAACCAAGTCCTGGCTCGGTTTTACAGTCAGCTCAGAGCTCAGTTTTAAAAACTAAACCTGGGTTTTGTATTGCAAATAAACAGGTCTAAATTACTTGATTTTAGCAGTTTTTTTTATTACTTTAAAAAAAAAAATACAGATCCCAAACCAAAACTTGTGAAGGTGAAGATGAATCCAGTTCCAAAACTAAAACACAGGTGTCCTGGTAAATCTCATGTACAAACAGCAACTCTGGAACATAGCAATACAGGATCACAGGAGACAGAAATTTGGTAGATCAGGGTATGCAACATCCAGTACACAGAGGGATGCCAAAAGTGCACACCCTTCTATCTCTCCCCCTGAATGACCTACCCAAGCACAGAAAGTTAACCCTTCCTTTGAACCTTTGAATGAGGGAGATTTTCACGCTGCAACAGGTACAATGTTGAGCATTTTTTTCTATATCAGCAAAGACTAATATGTAAAAAAATAACTGTGCATTTAATAGAACTTGCTAAATATTAACTGCAAACTGGAGAAGATAATAGAAATAACAGGGTGAGGGAATAACATGTGCAGGATGGTGCCCTAGTATTCTTCTCTGTAATATGATCAGTGATGTGGTTGGTAGGTAGAGCAGACCTAAGAATTCTAAAAATATATGCATACTGTATAAGCCATTAAGATGCAGGTCCAACTATGATAAAAAACAAATACTGTGGTGCTTGCTTTGGCATTTCTGGCATGGCAATCTATGTTACTAGAGACATAGGGGCATATTCAATAGGCTGCAAGATTAGCAAAAAACCTGCACCTGCGAGCTTTTTCCTGCAGGTGTGGGTTTTTTGCTATTCTATTAGGTGTGTGGTTTTTATTAAACACGCGTCAGGAGTTTTTTTCCACGCACCTCCTGAGCAAGTGTGATTTTTCCTAAAATCGTTGATTTTAGGTTAAATCACTGACACTTGTTCTGACACCCTTGTAGCGCCCCCCCCTGAGGACTAGTTAAGCAAGTGGAAGTATCCAATCAGCTTAATTAGTCCTTAATTACTTACCTCCAGCAGCGCTGTCTTCTGCATCCAGCGTCGGGAGCTGACTCTTCTGCAGCAGGGTGAGTATGTCAGTGTGTGTGGTGTATGTAAGTGTGTATAAGTGTGTGTGCATAAGTGTTTGTGTATCCCACTGTCACTGTGCCCCAGCAGTGTGGCCCCCCAGAATGGGTGCTGGGAGAACTACATCTCCCAGCAGCCCTTGCTCCTCCCACCAGCCCCTGAGACTCCCAGCAGCACCATATCCAGTAAGAAGAGAGAGGGGAGGCCGCCGGGACCCATGGAGACTACTGGAGACCCCCGGTAAGGTAAGTGTTTTTTTTTTCAGGAAAAAATACGCGCCACTAGGTTTTCAGAATTGAAAACCCAGCGTCCAGTATTTTTGGAATTGAATACCGTGGGTATTGGGAGCGCGCATACCGGCGGTATTTCTAAATTAGGCGCAAGGTTATTACCTCGCTAAGGGTACACACCTAAACGACTGGCAATTGTGCCGGTGTTCAGGGCGATTTGCCTCCACCCTGGACATTGCATAATGCCAGAACACACTTGAAAGATTTAATGAAAGACGGAACAATCACTATTCCATCCTTCATTAACATCTACAGGCTCACATGCAATATCAAGTGATTGACTGTGCAGCACAGGCAAGTGCACAATATCGCATGCGACCATAGGTATGCGCAAATTGGGCATACACATTGTACAATATGTCCAATTTGTCATTCCGATTTGGCTAAATCAGGCAAATTGGGCTGATATTGTGCAGGTGTGTATGCACTTTGCACCCAATTGGATATTCCCCATAGTTTCAGTGCTGCAATATCTTTATTGCTGTACCGGAGCACTTGTGTATGCTGTACCAAGCCACATTATTGTTGCGGGGAAAACCATCAGTGCTGCACTTGGATGTTGGTGGTGATCCTGTCTGGTCTATCGGGAGGCACACAATGTATGCTTACTACATAGTGGAGGTTTTCTTTCTGGAGTCACAAACATGATACTGCTGGAATGAGCAGCTAATGGAGTGCTGCCCTTACAATTAAATGCAGGACTTTAAGAGGAGATAAATACCGGAGCCAGATGTTTGTCCTCCAGTTGGACTAAGTTGTGTGAGTACTCTAACAGGTTGCAACAAAACCAGCTGTACAGTACCATATGAATAATGCTTCTATTAACTATTACAGCTGTTCCATTTGAGGGATCCATAAGGAGGTTTCCTAATATAGTGTCTGCAAGCCATGGAACCACTTTATTCACAACAGGTATCCTCTATTCTTATAGGGAGCTGCAGCTTTTTTCAGGTTTTTGAGCAATTCAGACATATTTTTATTTCAATTGCCACTGTTGTATTTACAATCTACATTTATGTACACAGTGTTTCTATTTTTTTTATATTTGATACAATATGGGCTATTTCACACACACACACACCAGTTTTGATTGGCCTACAGGCAAAAAACGGCCTAAGCCAGACGTTTGGACATTTTTTGCCAGCAATCAGTGCCTTTCACATGCGATGACTTTGAGACATTTTTAATGTTTTGGTTTGTTTTCTTAATGTAGTAGGCATGCACAGCAGCAGCTCTATTCAAAGATACAGTAATACTAGTTTATACACAATAACTGAAAACAATACTACAAATAAAAGCACTAACCATATATATTTTTATCCTTGTCTCCCAATTAAAAGCAAACCTCTTGCCATGCCTTTCAAGTGGCATTTCTATCTTTAGAAATATCTTGTGTTTTGTCTCATAAAACTGGTCTGACTTCTATTAATGGTATTAGCCTCTCAGTATCTATGTCAAAGTTGACACTCATGTTGACACTCAGCTACCACAACAATTGGAAAAGATGGAGTTGTGGTACCACAACAATTGGAAAAGATGTGATGTCAATGAAAGCAAACATAGCAACATGTAACTCATTTCCAAGCACTTCCAATGCTTCCCAAACAAGAGACACTTTGTTATGTACTGACAGATTGCTGAATATATTGATAAGAAGTGGTATGTCTTGAATGGTCCATGAAGTGACCGAGGTTGATGGATGGTATAAGTGAACACTAAGGGCGGGATGTAATAGAGATCGAGTCTGCCGGAGGTGCGGGATGCAGACTGATCTCGATCATTTTTTTAAAGTTGCAGTCATTTGCAAGGCAAAGCCAGTTTGGCATTTCCTTGTAAATGAATGCAACTTTAAAAAAACGATCGAGATCAGTCTGCATCCCGCACCTTCGGCAGACTCGATCTCTATTACATCCCGCCCTAAATGCTTGATGAATGTTAAGTTACCTATATGCAGTGGATTTACTGGACTGTTGCAATAGATATCTCACAATGCGAAGTGGTTGATAAGAAGGTGTCTCTTGTTTGGGAAGCATTGGAAGTGCTTGGAAATGAGTTACCATTAAGAGGCTATTGTGATTATATCTATGAGCTTATTCTGATGAATGCTATAGAAAGAGGCAACTAATGGTATAGTTATAATTTTTTACAGACGAACAAAATCAACATATGTGTATTCTGGTGAAAAGCTGCTTAACAACGATGGGCATGTGTTCACTTGTAAATTGTATGCTGAAAATTATAGGAAATGTCAGAGGCTTTAAACTGATGCCTGATGCTGATTCACTGGGTGAAATATCAAAACTAAAATAAATGTGTATTAAAATCAATGTGGATGTTTATATTTGGAGAGTGCCCATGCATGAAGTATATATATATATACAGTCAGGTCCATAAATATTGGGACATTGACAGAATTTTCAGATTTTGGCCTCTATTCTCCACCACAATGGTTTTGAAATGAAAAAAACATGATGTGCTTTAACTGCAGACTTTCAGATTTAATTTGAAGGGTAATTACATCCAAATCGGGTGAACGGTGTAGGAATTACAACAGTTTCAATATGTGCCTCCCACTTTTTAAGGGGCCAAAAGTAATGGGACTATCAACTCAAAAGCTATTTCATGTAGAGGTGTGGGCTATTCCCTCATTTTTTCATTATCAATTAAGCAGGTAAAAGGTCTGGAGTTGATTCTAGGTGTGACATTTGCATTTGGAATCACTTGCTGTCAACTCTCAGTGAAGCAAGCCATCATTAGGCTGAAAAATCAAAACCAACCCATCAGAGAGATAGCAAAAACATTAGGTGTGGCCAAATCAACTGTTTGGAACATTCTTAAAAAGTAAGAATGCACCGGAGAGCTCAGCAACACCAAAAGACCCAGAAGACCACGGAAAACAACTGTAGTGGATGACAAAATAATTATTTTCCTGGTGAAGAAAAACCCCTTCGCAACAGTTGGCCAAATCAAGAACACTCTCCAGGAGGTAGATGTATATGTGTCAAAGTCAACAATCTAGAAAAGACTTCACAAGAGTGAATATAGATGGTTCACCACAAGATGCAAACCATTGGTGAGCCACAAAAACAGGAAGACCAGATTAGAGTTTGCCAAACAACATCTAAAAAAACCATTACAGTTCTGGAACAACATCCTATTGACAGATGAGACAAAGATCAACTTGTACCAGAGTGATGGGAAGAGAAGAGAAGGAAAGGAACTGCTCATGATCCAAAACATACCACCTCATCAATGAAGCATGGTGGTAGTGTCATGGCATGGGCATGTATGTCTGCCAATGGAACTGGTTCCCTTGTATTTATTGATGATGTGACTGCTGACAAAAGCAGCAGAATGAATTCTGAAGTGTTTTGGGCAATATTATATGCTCATATTCAGTCAAATGCTTCAGAACTCATTGGACGGCGCTTCACAGTGCAGATGGACAATGACCCGAAGCATACTGCAAAAGCAACCAAAGAGTTTTTTAAGGCTAAAAAGTGGAATGTTATGCAATGGCCAAGTCAATCCCCTGACCTGAATCCGATTGAGCATGCATTTCACTTGATGAAGACAAAACTGAAGGGAAAATGCCCCAAGAACAAGCAGGAACTGAAGACATTTGCAGTAGAGGCCTGGCACAGCATCACCAGGGATGAAACCCAGCGTCTGGTGATGTATATGCATTCCAGACTTCAGGCTGTAATTGCCTGCAAAGGATTTGCAACAAAGTATTAAAAAGTGAAAGTTAGATTTAGGATTGTTTAGTTTGTCCCATTACTTTTGGCCCCTTAAAAAGTGGGAGGCACATATAGGAACCGTTGTAATACCTACACCGGTCTCCTGATTTGTATGTAATTACCCTCAAATTAAATCTGAAAGTCTGCAGTTAAAGCACATCTTGTTTGTTTCATTTCAAAGCCATTGTGGTGGTGAATAGAGGACAAAATATGAAAATTCTGTCAATGTCCCAATATTTATGGACCTGACTGTATATATATATATATATATATATGTAATGTATATATATTCCATAGACAAAAAAACCTTACGATTTCACATGTCCCATTAAGGCTTCCTAGACATGATTTGACATTTCAATAAACCTACTAAATTTGTGCCACTCAAACTAAACAAAGCAATGAATTTCTGATCATTAAGGCTGATGCCTTAATGGATGTGTTCCTTGCACAATACAGATATGGTATGCCATCACACCCTGTGGTTAACTGCAGATTCAGCACACTCACAGAGTGAGATTGCTGTCACTCACAAAATGTTGGAGCTGCTAATTCACAGAATTGTGTGCTCACTGGAATACACACATGCAGTCTATGCAACTGAGGTCTGAGCAGTTATGTGGCACACACTTCCCACTCAGTGCCCACAATCTTTGCATTAATTCACCACAACAATCCCACTGTGTTCCAACATTCTTCTCACTCCATACATCCATCTCATTCACAATACAAATTCAGCTCCCTAATTTCTAAAATGACTGTATCATGCATTAAACTATATTCACCTCCATGCTTCTATAACTTCTCTGGTTTTGTAACTGCGCTAGTTCTTTATTCCCTCATCTTCACCAATCTGTCTTCCCCCCATACATGCTGGTCTGTCTTCCTGCATCTGTGCCACTATGTTTCCCTTCCATCTGCACCACCACCACTCCCTAGTCACACCACTCTATCTTCACCTCATCTGTGCCATTTTTTCTTCCTCTATCTGCACCACTCTGCCCCCTCCCTAACCATGGCAATCTGTCTTCCACTCTATCTGCACCACTCTGTGTTTCCCAATCTCTACTGATGTGTGTTCTCCCATTGTGCTAGTCTGAATTCCCTCATCCCTACCAATCTGTCTTTACCCATCTGCGCTGCCATCTTCCCACATTGAATGCCACTCTGTACCTCCATCCAGGTCACTCTGTTCTCCCAAACCATGCCACTCTGTCTCCACTGCATCCGCACCACTATTTCCCATGCATCTGCATCACTTTATCCCCCACATCTGCACCACTGTTTTCCACCCATCTGCATCACTTTGGCTCATTTCCATCAGTGCTAGTTAATCTCCCCCCCTCTCTGCACCTATATGTCCCCATCCACACTGCACTGTTTCTTCCCCCATCCACTCCACTGTTATCCCATCTGTGCAGTTCTATCTTCTGCTCAGACCTCAGTTGCATAGACTGCATGTGTGTATTCCAATGAGCACACAATTCTGTGAATTAGCAGCTCCACCATTTTGTGAATGACCGCAATCTCACTCTGTGAGAGTACTGAATCTGCAGTTAACCACAGGGTGTGATGGCATACCATATCCGTATTGCACAATGAACACATCCATTAAGGCATCAGCCTTAATGATCGGAATTTCATTGCTTTTTTTAGTTTGAGGGGCACAAATTCAGTAGGTTTATTGAAATTTCAGATCATGTGTAAGAAGCCTTAATGGGACATGTGAAACCATAAGTTTTTTTGTCTATGAATTTTCATTTCTTTTTTATAATTTATTAACCCTCAGGGTTTTGAAGAGCAAACCAGGACACCTGCAGGACAGAAGAACAACAAATAGGTACACTAGCATGGGTGGAGGATTTGACAGCACACAGGAGGTGTTTTGGGGGTGCATACGGAGACACAGCTGTGTGGGAAAGCTGCAGGTGTGTGGGGCAGTGGCAGCAGTGAGGGTGTGGAGCAGTGGCAGCAACAGGGCCTTGCACATAATTATTAGTGGGTGACAAAGGGACTCACTGGTTTTCGGCATGCACCTAAGAAAATCAAATCAATAAGACACAGATGCATGGAAGTATCAGTGAGATCCATCCATGTATCTGTAAAAAATGAATGTTTACTATAAAAAAAATTACATGCCCCCACAGCACAACCAGCATTGAGCTTTGGAGTCCCAATGCTGGTTGTGCTAAATAGAGGGGACAAACAATGTAGGGGATCCCTACATAAAAATGGAATTCTCCCATAGATAACTCCTGAGGGGGGCATGGTGGTTAAGGGGCTACATCTCAAAAGCTATTGAAGGTACCAAGCTGAAATTTGGTATGGGCCTGTAGAACTGTCAATTGGTGCTGCAAATTTCAGGGCAAAAAACATAAAAATGAGGATTTGGGAGTAAATTAAAGTTCAAACTATCAGTTTTTTCTGAAACTCTCAAGTAGAACCACTTTTATGCTGTTCTCTATGGGGGATTTTTGGGAAGGCATAAGTCAGTATACAGGGCAAACTTAGACTTGGGGTTTGTTTTATTAGCTAGCTATTGTTCCAGGTCAGGTGCTTTTAGGGCTCAGGTAAATTAGAAAGTTACAGTTTTTAAACTATTACCTCACAAATGCACCATTATACAGAAAGGAAGCTTCAACTTGTTGCGCAGCCTCAGTTGGTGCCATCAGCAGGTGTACTCACTATGGCTTCACTTGGGTGCACAAAGATGGCTGGCCAGGGTGGGCAGTACCACCGGTTGAACTATAGAGTAGAAGTGAGCATTAGCTGCGGCTGGGACCTGGAAGGGGGGTAGGGGGTGTTTGCAGTGCAACCAATGCAGGCTCGGATCAGGGATATCCATGATACCTTCATCAGTGTGTGATAAAAATAAACACTGCTGCATGGACGGATCAGTGAGATCCATCTGTGCTGCTATGTTTATAAAAATTAAAGTGTTAAAATTAAAAAAAGCATACCCCTGCCTGACCCAGTACTGGTTGTGTAAAATACAGGGGACAAATGATGTAGGGGTACCCCGTATTAAGCACAACCAGCACTGGGCTATTCAGGACCAGTCCTGGATGTCAAAATATGGGGGACAAATGACATAGGGGTCCCCCTGTATGCAGCACAACCAGCATTGGAATTTTAACTGGTCATGGTTCTGGAAATACAGGGGTAAAATGCATAGAGTTACCCTGTATTATCTAGAACCAACACGGGACCCTTTCTAGTGGGAGGGTAATGCCACAGCCAGGGGAATATCACCAGCCGAAGCATAACCCCTGACCGCTAGCATGCAGCACTGAGCAACAGTTCAACCCGCCCATGCCAAATTTCAGCTTGGTGCCTCCAGTAGCTTTTGAGGTGTAGCCCCTTAAAGAATATGTCCCCCCCCTTGGGAGTTCTCTATGGGAGAATACCATTTTTTTTTCATCCTTAATAAAAGAGCACAAACGTGTCCTTATAATATATATATATATATATATATATATATATGTATATATATATATATATATATATATAAACAAAACAAATAGCGGCACTCTCAGGACTTAAGAAAAGAAGACTCACGACTCCACCAGGTCTCCGTTCAACGTTTCAGTCGATTGGACTTTTATCAAGAACAGCAACAATGTGAAAACAAACATACCTTTATACCCCCAAGCATTCCATGAAGTGAACACGAATCCTGCCTTGCCGCCCGCCGAGTGCATGACGTCACTCGGGAGGGACCGGCGAATGCATGATGATGCGGCTGCTGAGAACTGAGGACACCACAAAAGGTTGCCATGGCAGCCCAGTTCTACAAAGCAGTCGCTACAACAGGACAAAAAACATGATAAACAATATATATCGCATGATGCCAACATAGGCTCTAAGAGAACCTAATGGTGGTGATAATGTTAGAGATACAATACAATGCAAATCAATATGTATAAACACGAATGCACGGACAGGTAAGTGACATAAACCAAATACAATGCAGAGAAGTGTGACCAAACAAACAGTGAGCAAGCATAGATCATATATAATAAATCAAGCTGTGTGAAGATGATGGGCAATTAATACGGTACATGGTACAGAACTCTTATGTATATACGTCACAGAGGAAGTGCACATATCAATGAAACATGTGTGGAATAACAGAGGTCATGAGTACATAAAAAAGAACCACTGTAGAAATGGCCAGAACCAGCAAATGGTATATAACCATGACAGAACTGATACTATGATATTGATGTGTCAGAAAAAATAGTTCAAGAGTCTCAGAAATACAACAAGAAACTGACAAAGAAATTAGGTGAACCTCAGATGCTGTGAACATCAGATACTGTAATATTGTATAGACATGGCAAAAATGCATATAATAACGGTGGATGAGGAGAGGACAAAACATAAGAAAAATGTGGAAGACAAGGAAAACGGAAGTGTTGGCTGAAGTGCAATTGAGGATAGTGTCTATTTACAGCACCAGGTATTCCAAGGTGGTCTCACATCCAAGTACTAACCCGGCCTACACTGCTTAGCTTCAAAGATCAGATGGTATAAGGCGTATCCAGTGTAGAATGGCTGTAATTAAGACATAAATATTCCAGAATACATGCACGGCCGATGGGCCCGCTGTGGCCAACACGTCCAAGGGGAAAAAGAAGGGAATGGGCAGAAACAGGGAAAAAAAAGGAAGGAAGAGAGGGTAAGGGAAAACAATGGCAAAAATACTGTTGCCACAGTATACAAGATGTGTAATACTTAGTTATACCACAGAGGGTAAAAAATACCCAGTAAGTACTGGAGAGTAAGTGTGCTCTAATGTCAAGAGAATGTTCTTTAATAGTAACATGAAAAAGATAATTGTTTGTTCAGTCCAGAGGGGGAAACTGTATTCATTTTATAAATCCAAAAGGTCTCAAGTTGGAGAAGTTTCTTTTCTCTGTCACCTCCTCGTTTAGTGGGGGGGACGTGGTCGATTATCTTGTACACCAGGGTAGATAAAGAGTGTCGTAAGTTCTTAAAGTGCCGTGCCACAGGCTGATCTACTTCTTTCCCATCAAGGGCCTGTCTGATTGCAGTCCGATGTTGGGCCATTCGAATCCGAGCTGTACAAGTAGTTTTCCCTATGTAGACAAGTCCACAGGGGCAGCGAATCATGTAGATGATATACTTGGTGGTACAAGACAAAACATGTTTAATAGGTATGCGTTTCCCAGAGTGTGGATGTACAACATCGGGACCTGTTTCCAAATATCCACAGGTGGTGCAACCAGTGCAATGATAACAACCAGGTTTTTTAGAGAGTTTGTATCCAAGCAGGATCTTAGAGTTTAGTAGAGGTTTGATGGTATGATCTGTATTGACAATGGGCCATAGGCGTTTAGTGGTAGAGTTGATGTATTTACTGGCTATATTGTGCTGATTCACAAATATCAAAGTGTTTGTGTTTCTAAGTCTAGAGTCAGTTTGTTGGCTACATTGTTGGTTTGAACCAATGGCTCTTTCTTTCACCCGTAGAAGATCTTTATGTCTGTAGCCTCGTTCCAAAAATTTGATGATCATGTTGTCTATTTCAGCAACAGCCTGTTGAGGGTCGTTGGTAATTCTGATTGCTCTTACAAATTGTGAATATGGTAGGCTTCTTTTAAGAGACACAGGATTATGGCTTTGTGCATGTTGTAGAGAGTTGCCATCAGTGGGTTTATGATAAACCGTGGTGTTGAAACTGGTACCCGTCCAATAAATGTTGATGTCCAAAAAATTTACATATTTTGGACTTTGTTCAAAAGTAAATGTGATGTATTTATGCTTGGTATTGATTTTCACCATGGTTTTGATGAAATCTTCCACAGTGCCTGACCAGAGGACCAAAATGTCGTCTATGTACCGAACAGAAAAAAATAAAAATTTATTGAAGTCTGGATTATTCAAAAACAATTCTTTCTCGACGGCAAACATATAAATGTTGGCAAAGGATGGTGCTACATGAGACCCCATGGCACAGCCTTTTTTTTGGAGAAAAAAATTATCATGAAACAAAAATAATTGTTTTTCAAAGTTTGTCTGAGAAGACATATAAAAAAGGTTTATCTATAGTTAAAAATTGCAACATGTCACTAGTAATGAAGCCATGTGATGTATATACATAAGAGTTCTGTACCATGTACCGTATTAATTGCTCATCATATTCACACAGCTTTATTTATTATCTATGATCTATGCTTGCTCACTGTTTGTTTGGTCACACTTCTCTGCATTGTATTTGGTTTATGTCACTTACCTGTCCATGCATTCATGTTTATACATATTGATTTGCATTGTATTGTATCTCTAACATTATCACCACCATTAGGTTCTCTTAGAGCCTATGTTGGCATCATGTGATATATATTGTTTATCATGTTTTTTGTCCTGTTGTTAGCGACCGCTTTGTAGAACTGGGCTGCCATGGCAACCTTTTGTGGTGTCCTCAGTTCTCAGCAGCTGCGTCATCATGCATGTGCCGATCCCTCCCGAGTGACGTCATGCACTTGGCGGGCGGCAAAGCAGGATTCGTGTTCACTTCATGGGATGCTTGGGGGTATAAAGGTATGTTTGTTTTAACATTGTTGCTGTTCTTGATAAAAGTCCAATTAACTGAAACATTGAACGGAGACCTGGTGGAGTCGTGAGTCTTCTTTTCTTAAGTCCTGAGAGTGCCGCTATTTGTTTTGTTTATATGCATGGTTGTTTAACCAATTTGAGGGCACCCAGGCCAGTTTTTGATTTATTTAGTGGAGTGCCGGCATTATTTCCATATAATTTCCCACTGTGGTCTTTTTGATTACTCTTCTTTTTCAACCTATCAAGAAACATCTCTATTTTTTATTTTTACTTTGCTTGTATTATTCCTATTTTTTTCATCATCTTTTTTTCATTTGTGTGAACTATGGACTAATATTGGTGCACTTTAAAATATATTTTTTTACTTTTTCTATAGCTATTTGGACTTGGATTGATTTTTATTTTTATTTACATATAGATTTTTTCTATCATATATTTTTTTTCCACTGTCCACATATCAACATTCTTTTCTTCATGATACCAGACAGCCTTTAATATTTATATACATTTACTCTCATTTCCCTTCATTTGTTATGTCTCAGAGCAACACAGTAACTACCGCCACTCCATCTGATTGGAGTGGTTTTTTACATATACAATTACCTATAGGCAATACACTAAGTTTCAGTGAGTCAGAGGCTGAAAGTCGTTACTTTAAAGAGACTTTTCTTGATACTGCAGGGACATCCTCCACTGAGGAGCTCTTTGTTCAATTGCTCAGATTAAAGAAAAAAGAAATCGATTATCATTTACACGGAGTTACCCTATCTGATTATCACAAGGAAAGAAAAATACCCAGAGGATTCAGGATTAAGAATGTCCCCAGCATTGGCAGAAATAGTGTTGATTTCTGCAGGAGATGGGTTGCCGTCCTTAATAAATGCTCCCTGGATCTCATGTTATTGGTTATAGAGGAATGCAGCAGAGAGCTCAATAGTGTCCGTGACAAAATTAAAACTTTTGAAATTTCACACAAAAATAGTCTTTCTAGAGATAATCCTGATAGCTAGCTTGACAAACTCAATACACAAATTGAGGACTATAGAAGGAACCTCATTTCTTACAAAAAAGAAAATTTGGCAAAAGCCAATACAGATTATCAGGAGCAAAGGGTTTATTCGTGGGCTACTGGCAGAACACTCAATCCCAGATTTCAGAGAAGACACTTTAGAACTCCCAGACAACCATTTGACACAGAAGGCTCCAGCGGGGCTAATTCCTCACAAAGTGATCAGGATTTTCAGTCAGGTTTAAACCCATTGACACAACGTCCCCCTTTAGGTGTGTCTACACGGGCCCATAAAGGAAGCGGCCTCACACTAGGCGTAGCAAACAAGGGGAGAGGAAAAAGAGCGTACCAGAAAAAGACATAATTGTTAATTTGTCCTCTAGACCACTCAGCATGTCCGAGTTTAAATTATTACAGAGGGGCTTGTCATTCATTCCCAACTGTAATTTCAATGGTTTCCATTGGAAAAATGGACTTATGGAGACTCAACAGGAGTCTCAAACTGAAATAATTTTTTAGCAACTCTACCAATACTTCACCTCCCACAAAATCTGCCCCTTTCAAAAAAACTTCCACCTTTGAACCTTGTTCTAACAACGCTTCTATCAAGAGCTTTATTAGAATATTAGATCATGATGTCACCACACACTTCAAGGGCTTTAATTCTTTACACCATAATTTATCGAAAGAGGAATTTGTTGCCATCACCACCCTTAGCAAGGATTCCTCCATTGTTATTCGTTCAGCTGATAAAGGAGGTGCGATTGTCATCCAAGACAGAGACCACTATGTCAAAGAAATCTATCGCCAATTAAATGACTTAGATACTTACTCATGTTTAACTCATGATCCGGTATCCAAATTCAAGAAAGAACTGGACATTTGTTTATCTGAAGCTTTACAACATGGCTTCATTACTAGTGACACGTTGCAATTTTTAACTGTAGATAAACCTTTGGCCCCCCTGCTTTACAGTTTACCCAAGATCCACAAATCTCTTGTTTCACCTCCGGGTCGTTCCATCATTTCCGCTAGAGATGGACAATACAGTAAAACTTCCAAATATCTTGAACATTTTTTGCAACCTCTAATATCACAAGAACCTACTTTTGCTTGATTCACACTCTCTACTAAATAAACTACATTCCTTACAAAATCTACCCACAAATCTCATTATGTGCACAATAGACGTCAACTCATTATACACCAGTATACCTCATAAGGAGGGCTGTGAATACATGGAGTCTTTTTTAAATTACATACTGATTATCAGGGACCCATATTGACTTCTTTATATGTCTTCTCAGACAAACTTTGAAAAACAATTATTTTTTGTTTGATGATTAATTTTTTCTCCCAAAAAAAGGCTATGCCATGGGGTCTCATGTAGCGCCATCCTTTGCCAACGTTTATATGTTTGCCGTCGAGAAAGAATTGTTTTTGAATAATTCAGACTTCAATAAATTTTAATTTTTTTTTGTTCGGTACATAGATGACATTTTGGTCCTCTGGTCAGGCACTGAGGAAGATTTCAACAAAACCATGGTGAAAATCAATTCCAAGCATAAATACATCACATTTACTTTTGAACAAAGTCCCAAACATGTAAATTTTTTGGACATCAACATTTACTGGACGGGTACCAGTTTCAACACCACGGTTTATCATAAACCCACTGATGGCAACTCTCTACTACATGCACAAAGTCATCATACTGTGTCTCTTAAAAGAAGCCTACCATATTCACAATTTCTAAGAGCAATCAGAATTACCAACGACCCTCAACAGGCTGTTGCTGAAATAGACAACATGATCATCAAATTTTTGGAACGAGGCTATAGACATAAAGATCTTCTACGGGTGAAAGAAAGAGCCATTGGTTCAAACCAACAATGTAGCCAACAAACTGACTCTAGACTTAGAAACACAAACACTTTGATATTTGTGAATCAGCACAATATAGCCAGTAAATACATCAACTCTACCACTAAACGCCTATGGCCCATTGTCAATACGGATCATACCATCAAACCTCTACTAAACTCTAAGATCATGCTTGGATACAAACGTGGGAAGAACCTAAAAGACTGGTTAGTACACAATGATGTCAGTCGTGGGCCTCCCGTTACGGACCATTTTCACTCTAAAAAACCTGGTTGTTATTGTTGCACTGGTTGCACCACCTGTGGATATTTGGAAACAGGTCCCAATGTTGTACATCCACACTCTGGGAAACACATACCTATTAAACATGTTTTGTCTTGTACCACCAAGTACATCATCTACATGATTCGCTGCCCCTGTGGACTTGTCTACATAGGGAAAACTACTTGTACAGCTCAGATTCGAATGGCCCAACATCGGACTGCAATCAGACAGGCCCTTGATCGGAAAGAAGTAGATAAGCCTGTGGCACGGCACTTTAAGAACTTACGACACTCTTTATCTACCCTGGTGTACAAGATAATCGACCACATCCCCCCCACTAAATGAGGAGGTGACAGAGAAAAGAAACTTCTCCAACTTGAGACCTTTTGGATTTATAAAATGAATACAGTTTCCCCCTCTGGACTGAACAAACAATTATCTTTTTCATGTTACTATTAAAGAACATTCTCTTGACATTAGAGCACACTTACTCTCCAGTACTTACTGGGTATTTTTTACCCTCTGTGGTATAACTAAGTATTACACATCTTGTATACTGTGGCAACAGTATTTTTGCCATTGTTTTCCCTTACCCTCTCTTCCTTCCTTTTTTTCCCCCTGTTTCTGCCCATTCCCTTCTTTTTCCCCTTGGATGTGTTGGCCACAGCGGGCCCATCGGCCGTGCATGTATTCTGGATTATTTATGTCTTAATTACAGCCATTCTACACTGGATACGCCTTATACCGTCTGATCTTTGAAGCTAAGCAGTGTAGGCCGGGTCAGTACTTGGATGGGAGACCATCTTGGAATACCTGGTGCTGTAAATAGACACTATCCTCAATTGCACTTCAGCCAACACTTCCGTTTTCCTTGTCTTCCACATTTTTCTTATGTTTTGTCCTCTCCTCATCCACCGTTATTATATGCATTTTTGCCATGTCTATACAATATTACAGTATCCGATGTTCACAGCATCTGAGGTTCGCCTAATTTCTTTGTCAGTTTCTTGTTGTATTTCTGAGACTCTTGAACTATTTTTTCTGACACATCAATATCATAGTATCAGTTCTGTCATGGTTATACACCATTTGCTGGTTCTGTCCATTTCTACATATGGCCACTTATACAGTGGTTCTTTTTTATGTACTCATGACCTCTGTTATTCCACATGTTTCATTGATATGTGCACTTCCTCTGCGACGTATATACATAAGAGATCTGTACCATGTACCGTATTAATTGCCCATCATCTTCACACAGCTTGATTTATTATCTATGATCTATGCTTGCTCACTGTTTGATTGGTCACACTTCTCTGCATTGTATTTGGTTTATGTCACTTACCTGTCCGTGCATTCGTGTTTATACATATTGATTTGCATTGTATTATATCTCTAACATTATCACCACCATTAGGTTCTCTTAGAGCCTATGTTGGCATCATGTGATATATATTGTTTATCATGTTTTTTGTCCTGTTGTTAGCGACCGCTTTGTAGAACTGGGCTGCCATGGCAACCTTTTGTGGCGTCCTCAGTTCTCAGCGGCCGCGTCATCATGCATGCGCCGGTCCCTCCCGAGTGACGTCATGTTGTTGCTGTTCTTGGTAAAAGTCCAATCGACTGAAACGTTGAACGGAGACCTGGTGGAGTCGTGAGTCTTTTTTCTTAAGTCCTGAGAGTGCCGCTATTTGTTTTGTTTATATGCATGGTTGTTTAACCAATTTGAGGGCACCCAGGCCAGTTTTTGATTTATTTAGTGGAGTGCCGACATTATTTCCATATATATATATATATAATATATATATATACTGTATATATATATATATATATATATATATATATATAGCAAAAGTTCCTGCACTCACATCACAGAGTCCCAGCAGCGGGGTGCAGCCTCCCAAAACAGTATACCAGTCCTTTTAAGGGTCCAGAGTATTTCCCAATATAGGGAAAAAACAGAGGGCACTCACCAAAGAAGTAATGCTTTTCATTTAATCATGTAGAGACAATCCAAGCAGCATCATAGCATCATCAACGTTTCAGTCCCGTAAGACCCTTGTCAAGACTGCAGCATGTTATGCATCATATAGCCAAATTGCAGCACACATCCAGCAGCATATATATATATGATACCAAACTAGGCTGCACTCAGGAGTCTGCGACGAAGTGTATAATAAAAGTCCTTTATTCAGCCGACGTTTCGGGAGCTACCCCGTCATCAGGGACAAGATACAAACAGTGGTAACAAACATATACATATACCATCACCAATCAGCATGTAAAAAAACTCACCCGCAGAACACCAGCAGAAGCCGTCCTCCGGAGCGCGCTGAAAATCTGCGTCGCATCCGTATGACATCATCGCCCAGCGACCGCAGTGTGAGCAGTCACGTGTCAATAACATGAGGTTGCATAGCAACCTTACGTGCAAAGTGAATAATGACAAAACATTCATTAAAAGACACCTATAACAAAAAACTATTAAAAGACAACAACAACGAACACTTATCCTGTGATTGACACGGCAGAAAAGGGTCAATCCATACACATTATATTACATTCAAATAGCATCCCATATGGATTATGACGTCATGCGATCATAATGCAGTACAACCAAAGAGCAAATCCAAAATGCAAAGGACAGACAAAGATATAAATACACATTCAATATATAGAAGAGCACAAAATATTGAGAAACCACTATAAGTAAACAAACAAACAGACAAAATCCCAAATATATTAGAAGTCAAGCAACATATCATAGTACATAGGGATAAAAAATTATTTAAATACAAGCCCATATTTATAAGAAACACTACAATCCAAGTGTTTCATTTAAACCCTTGGGGGATATCGTGTTTAATATATATATCCATTTACTCTCTACTTGTAATAAAATTTTTCCCCTGTTCCCCCCACGTCTCAGGGGCGGGACATGATCAATCAATATCACTTTTATTGTGGCTACCCCATGTTTAGCTGCTACCCAATGCCTGGCAACAGGTTGGTCCAAATGACCAGTTTCAATAGCCTGTCTAATGGCACTACGATGAAGAGCCATCCGCTCTTTAAATTTCCTCTCCGTCTTCCCCATGTAACAAAGGCCACATGTGCAAGACAACATATATATAACAAATGTAGATGTGCACGTTAATGCATATTTAATTTTATAATGTTTCCCAGTGTGAGGATGGGAGAATGAATCTTCTGCTGGCGTTCTGCGGGTGAGTTTGTTTACATGCTGATTGGTGATGGTATATGTATATGTTTGTTACCACTGTTTGTATCATGTCCCTGATGACGGGGTAGCTCCCGAAACGTCAGCTGAATAAAGGACTTTTATTATACACTTCGTCGCAGGCTCCTGAGTGCCACCTAGTTTGGTGTCATGGGTATGGGTTTCCAACCCCAGGATGTCACCGGAGCATACGTCTACATCACAGGAGTGCCGGGTATAGTTGTACCTATATATATGTATATATATATATATATATATATAGGGAATTTAATAAACAGCAACAGGTGTGTTTCTTTAAAATTTAAATAAATATATGTAAAGTCTTTGAAAGTGCAAAATGACATGCAGAGCATAAATGTTAGTTGAATAAAATTTAAATTTATTACAATTATGGCACACAAGAAAAGATAAAATAGATAATTAAATAAATAGCAATAAAAAGTTCATTAAATAATTGTCCACTCCGATCAATCTTAAATGGACACAGCAAAGGCAAGAAAAAATGCAAGTAATTTTTAAAAAACGGACATAAATATTTAAAAAAAAAAAGGTTTCCAGTGCTTATCTGAGTTTAGGAAATAGATTAGTTCATGTGGCAAGAAATCAGAGCTCCCTTCTTGCCACATGAACTAATCTATTTCCTAAACACAATTTTATTCTATTTTATTTATCTTTTCTTGTGTATCATGTTGTAATACATTTTAATTTTATTCAACTAACATTTATGCTCTGCACTTCATTTTGCACTTTCAAAGACTACACATATATTTATTTAAATTTTAAAGAAACAAGCCTGTCGCTATTTATCAATTTCACTATATGCACTTTAATTTTTTTAGTAAATCACCATTACTTTATTCCTATTGATGTGAGCTGATGCCCTCAATTTGGGGCACTGCAGTTTATTTATTGTGTATTGTGATTATAGGCAAACTTTAGCCTTTTTTACTGAATTGTATATGCATTTTTATGGGTGAGGTCATTTATTATTTGGCGCAGCTCCATACATTTTTTAATATATATATATATATATATATATATGCACACTATATATATATATATATATATATATATATATTTATACTAGCTGTTGCCCACCACTTCACCCACAATGAAATCACTTCTGCCAAATTTTATTTTTGTTTGTGGTGCTCTAGTTGTATTGCTTGCATAGGAGCCCTGTTGCAGGAGTGGCCCACATGAACAGCAGGGTATGCAGTCGGAATGCCGATGGTCTAAATGTCGACTGTCTAATTCCGGCAAGTGTCTAATGATTGGTGTTGAAATCCCGACGCCTGTCATTAGACCTACGCCAGGAGTCCGACACCTGGCTTACCGATCGAAGGTAACCTGGGCGCGGACAGCCGCAGGGAGGGAGGGTTAGGTTTGGGGCTCCCGAGGGGGACTTAGGGTTAGGAACCCCCCTAGGAGGTTAGGTTTAGGCACTCCTGGGGGGGGTTAGGCACCCCCCGGGAAACTTAGGTTACTAGATGCCCTACACACACACACATTACTAGATGCCCTACACACACACATACATTACTAGATGCCCTACACACATTACTAGATGCTGTCCACACACACATTCTCTCACACACATTCACATTACTAGATGCCCTACACACATTCACATTACTAGATGACACACACACACACAAACACACATTACTAGATGCCCTACACACACATTACTAGATGCCCTACACACACACACTTACACATTACTAGATGCCCTACACACACACACACACTTACACATTACTAGATGCCCTCCACACACACACACATTACTAGATGCCCTCCACAGACACACACACACTCTCTTACACACATTCACAATACTAGATGCCCTACACACATTACTAGATGCCCTACACACACACACACACACACACACACACACATTACTAGATGCCCTACACACACATTCACATTACTAGATGCCCTACACACACTACTAGATGCCCCCCTACACACACACATTACTAGATGCCCTACACAAACACACACATTTCTAGATGCCCTACACACATGCACACACACATTACTAGATGCCCTACACACACACACACACCCACACACACATTCACATTACTAGATGCCCTTCACACACATTAATAGATGCCACACACACATTACTAGATGCCACACACACACATTACTAGATGAATCAAATGGTCAGATAAACTGTTGGTGTTTCTAAGTAAGCTGCAGCCCCTTCAAAAAAATCTTCCCTAAAAGATCTAGACAAATGTTGGAGAAACAGAGATTGAAGGATGGCGCTGCTTGCTATGTCACAGAATAACAGTAATAAGGAGGGTGGATACTATTAGTACTATTAGAACTATTAGTGTCCCTCTTAAGATGATAATTTTCTTTTTTTCTTTTACCAAAGGCTCCGTAGACACATAGAAAAAAGGGATGTATATGGTGTCAGTGTGATGATATATAAAATGATGGAACACATCAAACTCGCTGGAGAACAATCGTAAAAAGCTAGACTGAGGCGTACCCCAACTCACTGATTCAGAGGTGGGTGTACTCCTATATCGTTATCTTTATCATCCAATGATAGTGCACATATCCCAAAGCTTCTAGTTATAAACATCCCATAATGGTGTCTTCCATTCCAGGTTATTTAGCATATGGGTATCTTTACCATCCAATAATGGTGCACATGTCCCTTGTGTTACCACTTAACAAAAGATTACGTGAATATAAAGAACAGGCGTACCCCAACTCACTGAGTAAGAGATGGGTATATTCTTATAATGGTATCTTTAAATCCAAAGTTCATAGAACCAAATCTGGACACACAGCTAAACTTCCACAAATATGACAAGACAAGATGTGTAGAGGTATCTTTAACCCAAAAATAGAATTTGAGAGCAGAAGGCATACCGGTACTCACAAAGCTTCTAGTGGTAAACAACCTATAAAGGTATCTTTCATTTCAGGTAATTTAACAGTCTCCCTTGCGTAGGATATATACCATTCCTCCCGCAATCCAAGGATAACGAGTGGTTGTATGAAAATAAATGTAGTTTTAATATAGACAAACGATTACATGACAAACGATTACATGGACAAAAGACCAGGAATGATGATGTTCGTCCATGTAAGATGACGTTTTGCCTCGTTCTGAGTTCCGTTTTTTTGGAGGGAAAAATCCGAACTCCACGTGCAAACTCGAACCTATCCGAGCCTGCACATCCCTAATCTAAATAGGTAAAAAAACATTCTCAAGAGGGATCAGCTGCGTGGTGACAAACTGAGGCAATCTGGGTGCGGAGATAATAGGGTCCGGATCCCGATTATGCAAAAGACTGGATCATAAATATGCAGTTCTCCAACACCTACCTCAAGTGTGTGTATCCACCGCAGCGGTCCCCGTGAGAAGGTCACCTTCCAGGCCAATGCGTTTCGAGAATAACTTCTCTTTATCAAGGCATGCCTTGTTAAACTCAGTAAATGTGTTTAATGCTGTTAACTATATGTAAGTGAATGGACCAGTACATAACATTTCTGACACGTTTTTTCTGCACTTTGCATCAATTTCAAAGTTGCTTGCAGCATTCAGAAGCATTAATGTACAGTTAAATTTTATTGATTTATTTGTGAGTGCTCATTAAGTACACAATACACATTTGGTTCAGGGAAACTGTATATGTGTGCATATGCTATATTCGATGCCTATGTGTATATATGTGTATACGCCTCTTGCATGTCTGACTTGCTACAATACGAAGGCTGGTTTAAAAATGTATATATAAATAAATGTGTAGGATCATTAAGGATTGGCTGATTATTAATGCACATGCTGTACTGCTGTATCTCCTGAAGATGGTCCATATACTGTAGGACGGAAATGTTGAAATGATATTTGAATAACTTATGTGAGGATTAAAATTTGATACCTTTATGTGCTAAAGCTGGTGAGTGCCCCTCATTTTTTCTATATTGTGGACTTTCTATGTGGACGTCCTGGGTGACACTCCAGTATCTTTTGGAGACTTGGATGATGTGAGTGCGGGCGTGGACAACTATATATATATGTGTATATATATATATATATATATATATTTACATTTAAATATTATTATTAAACTTATATAAATATAAATGTAAATATAACCTGCATGATTCCTGACAACATTGTATAGCTAACACACATACTGTACTATATGAGACAATTTCCATCTTCTCTGTCTGTTGCCCCTAGACTTATTACCTGAAATATAATATAAACTAGTTGTTGGGTTGGGATGAGAGGGTCACTTTATTGGATTAAGAACTTAACTAATACAAACTTTGAAATCTTACACATGCACACTTTATTGCAAAGGCAAATACATATATGTGCAAAGAGAAGATTAAATTAATATTTCTATTTATCAATAAGGTCGTAAATGTTTTGAATCTACAATGAAGTTTCTATTCACTAACTAGGGTTATGGAGAATCTGACTCTCTATTTAGAAATATTGTTTTATTTTTATCATAGCATAAATATGGCACCACAGATTCTGTTTTTTTAAAAGACATTGTTACATGTGCAACTTTTAATCAGGCAAAGTACACTACAGTAGCTCTCCTATAAGAAGCGTAGGCACACCCCAGTGCATCATGGTGAAGAATGGTCCTTTTATACAGTATAACATGTCTGTCTTTATACTTTGGAAATGCACTTAATACTGTTTCATGGGACTTTAAGAAGCAGGTTACTGTCAGGCATGATGTTTTATTGACTTAATTATTTTTGACAGCATGTTTTTTTTCTCTCAGCTGCTCAAAAACATTCCTTGAACAAAAGTGACTGACAGACATTTTTTTATAATGAGGTTTATTCAGATAGCACTCTCCTGAGATTTGTATAAAAAATTAATTGCGATATACTTATAACGTGTATCAAAAGTCATGCACATAAAGTACTGGAAAACCTTCCGAAGTATAAATTTTCTTTGAAATGCACTAAATTTAAATGAAAAACTAATCCAAATTTGATTTTTTTTTTAATACTGTCATTCATTGTATTTACTCTGCAATCCCTTAAAGGAATAAATAAAGCACAAGAACAGAACCTCCCCTCCAAAAAGAAGACAAAGCATTTATAATAAGACTATAATTGGAGATTATAGCATTTTTCATTACTTTCCATTATTTCTAAATTAATAGTCTTTGGAGTTTAAACAAGTATGTATATTATCATTACCAAAGTAAACTTAGTACTACATTTATTATCTTTGATGCATATTTATTTATATTAATACTTTTAAGGTCACATGCCATGTATAGCACTGAAAAGTGCCATTCACTTGGTTGCAGGACCACAGAGAGTGCATATATAGTCTCCCATATCCAAAATGGTTGGGACCAAGGGTATTTTGGATATCGGAAAATTCCGGATTTTGGAATATTTACATACCATATTGAAATGTCTTAGGCATAGGGCCCAAATCTAAACACAGAATGCATTTATGATTCATATACACCTTATACACACAGCCTGAAGGTAATTTTCTACAATATTTTCAACAAGTATGTGGCTCAAACAAAGCTTGTGAACATACATGAAATGTATTTATGTTTTATATACACCTTATACACAGCCTATAGGTGATTTTATACTTTATTTTTAATTATTTTGTGCCTTAAACAAAGTTTGTGTACTTTGAACCATCAAAAATCAAAGGTTTCACTATCTCAGTCGAGTTAAAAATATTCTGTATTTCGGAATATTCCATATTTCGGAATATTCCGTATTTCAGAATATTTGGATATGGGAGACTCAACCTGTACTGCTTTTACTCCTAAATCCTGGGTCTGACCCGAGATTTGGAACACAGTCCCAAAATAGGTCATATCTTTTCTACTGTGGTGCCGATCTGGATTATTCCTGAATCGGCGCTGTTCACACTGCACATGGGTGCCGTGGAACACTTCTCCTGGTGCTTGAAGTTGACATAATCTCCAAGCGCCGAGAAACCCGGAAGTCCCCATGCTGGAAACGGGACACGGGTTGAATGACCCAGGGTTCTCATTTATATTGCAGGGTTTAACGAGTTGTTCCTGTGTAAAACCCTGCAAGTTACCTGGGTTGGAATGCTGGTCACTTGACCTGGGAATCCAACCCTGGCCCCTTTTATACCTAGGAACAACCAGGGTTAACTCTGCAATAACCTGGGTTTTAGCTCTGGTGTAAAAGGGGTATTAGCTTCTTCTTTGGATACATAAATAAGCAAATAGATGTATTCCCCTGCCAATACTTATATATTTAAGTCATACTTGACAACAGTTTAGAGCTGGAGGAGATTGTGAAGAGGCAAGTGCAGCTTGTATAGTGGTGCAATTAATATCATCATTGCCCTGTCGCCCTCTACTCAGTGCATTAATTCACAGCATAAAACAGCTGGGGCCTGTATCATGATTACCAAATTTGTCATAATTGCATCACCGAGCCCTGATCTCTCTTACTAGGGAAAATGGTTGAATAAGGGAAGGTGATCAGCTCTTCTGGAAATTCAGGAGTCTCCCTTAAATTCCAGGAGATTAGGCATGCATAATTTAGCATGATTTAAGCACAACAGGTAGAACATTTGGTGTACAGAGATTTTGGTATCCTGGTGGGATTTTATTACATTTTTCTACAGTGGAAATAAACCATGAACACTAACTGTGCTGTAAATGGAATCCCGGACCAGTTTACATATAATAAAACAAAACAAAGTACCCAGAACTTCTTAATAAAATAAACACAACTTACAAGTGGGAGTCTCAGTTTATGATAATCAGATGTGGCATTAACATAAGACTCAGACGCAACTGCGGCAAAAGATGCAGCCATGCCTGCTTCTGACTCAGAATCAGGCCCATTATGTTTTTATCTTAAATTATTATCAGAAGCAATCCCATTCTGAAAGTAGAAATATCATTTGACATCCTTGCCCACTTTTCTTGATTATAAATGATTCATTAAAAAATTAAAGGAATAAAAAGACAAAAAAATATTATTTATTGAAGCATCTATATTAGCTTTATGCTTGCCAAAAAACTGCCATATGTCTCAAATTAAAGCGACTTAGAAAGAAATGTAAAATACACTAGCATATAAACTCATGCCTAAAAAATCATATTATAAAGATTTTGAGGCATTACAGGGCTTAACAAGGTCTGAAAAAAATCTACCTCATGTGGTCCCTTCCACTGAAAGAGGTGCTGACGGGGGGGCCTGGATGTCAGCTAGGGGGGCACGTGCCCCAGGTGCTGGATTCGAGGGGGCAGCACAGGGCTGGCTCCAGGGCCATTCAGCCACTGCAGGTGTCACCCATATAAAGCCTCACTCCAAGGAGCAAATACATTTGTGGCCATGATGTATAAAACACATAATAGTTGTATACTGTAGCTAATACAAATTGCATTAAGGTTTTCAGTTAAAGGCACAAGATTCAGGAGGTTCTGATGGTTCATGCAGAAAATCTAAATCACCTGCACATCTGTGAAATATACCAGGTCCAACTCTGCTAAACATCACCTCGCTCTGTGGAACCCCCACAGTACTATACATGCTGCAACTGCTTCTCCTCCCTGCTTGTCCTATGGCTTCACTCATCCATATGTTGCAGCTAACCACATCTACCATTTCACCAATCAATCATATTTTCAGCTTCCTTAGCAGCAGGAGGATTTTTAGCCCTTTTTACATTATACTCCAAAAGCAAGATTTATTTTTAAACTGGTAGTCTGTTAAAAACAGATGTTTATATATAAAAGAGGTTTATATATAAAACATGGGCAAATATTGTTAAAGCTTTTACTTTTATATTTGTAACAAACAAGGATCATTAGGACCAATTGTCCACTATGGTGGTTGCAAAATGTGTCAATTATATATGACCAATGCCTGCAAAGCCTGGTGTGCTATATAGAATCCCTAATTTAATTGAATAGGATGAGATTGAGCAAAACATTTAGGACACAGAACTGTCATCATTGTATTTGTTATAACTATTGAATCCATTACAGTTGACATAAACCAACTTTCCTTTGATGCAAGTAATTTTGGAACTGTGAAAATAACCTTAACATTATGAACTGAAATTGAAACAAAGTGCACAAGTGCAGAAATTAGTCATTTTAAAAACAGTATAGTTTTGACTTTATTGACCTGTAATATAATTGTCATTTTAAGTATGTCTAGATTTATGATTTTGATTGCTTCTAAATTAGTATGAAATTATAGCTCTAAAAATATGTATATCAATAATGAATTTAATATAGACATATATTTGGTATGTTTCATGTATCTTTAGATTTATTAGAATTGTGTCATATCCTCTTCTATGTCCAAGACCACATAAAAAAACACAATGGGTTAATACAGTATTTACTAAAGTGTGGGTTTTTAGCATTTTTACCCATAGCAACCAATCAGATTCTAGCTATTATCTTCCAGAAGGTGTTACATAAACGATAAGTAGAATCTGATTGGTTGATATGGGCAACAACTCCACTTCTATAAACCTGCACCTTAGAAAATATATGCCAATGACTGTCTGACAATTGTATTTTATGCATTGTCCAATTTGTTTACAGTAGTCAGTGTTAAGTGTTGTCTGTCTTTTGTGTGGTGGAGAACAATGACTGGAAGGAGAATTCAGAAAGAGGTCAGTGGGGAGGAGGAGGTGGTACAGGTACCCCATAAGACGTAGAAAGGGGAAGGAAGTTGTTGATGCAGAAGAGGCAGCAGAATGTGCCCCTGAAAATATGAAAACTGGATCTAATGTCAGGTTCAGTTTAGATGATAAATGTGCCATAATGCATGCTATAGTGGCAGTGTACTATACAATGGAATCCTTGGCTTTTACAGTAGGGACACCAAACATTACTGCATCATAAAAAAACAAATCTGGCAAGCAGTTTGTGATGCTGTCAAAGATGTAGGGTCTGTGAAGTGTAATGTATAAATTGCAGCAACTACATCTTAGATATCAAAAGGCAGAATAAAAAATCTGTATTTTTTCCAAACAATTATGATTTAAAAAAATTGCTCCCTTATAAACACAAATATAGTATGAAATTGCTTTAATTCACCTTGATTGAATACTTACACATTCACTTGTCTTTTCAGGACCATCTAATAAAATTCCATCTGTACAGCTTGAGTAGTGGTAGATAAAAAACTGAAGGAGGAGTACATTATACTCACTATAGTGGATGCAGCTGAGCCTGCAGAGGAGACATCACCAGGCACATTTTAGCCCACACAGGACTCACAGCAGGATTTGCCCTTCCAAACACAAACCCAGCCAAGTATATCTGCTATATATGGTTGACTTGAGAAGTTTAGGCTGCTGCATTTGTATTTTATGTGGGACCAATCCTGACATTTTTCAACCATAAGTTTACAACTCTGCAAATTAACATGAGCAACAACAGCAGCACAATTTACACACACCTGAATGGCCACAAATATTGATAGGCAGTTGGTAGAATTTACACAATTTGTGATGAAACAGAAGCACAAATAATGCTGCACAGAGAACTGCAAGAACAACACTGCAACTTACTAACACAAAATAAATCTTCAACAAGCAGCCAAACTACAACACCATATAAATCTTCTCCTACAAGCCCACCTTGGTGTACTATGCAGATTCACGGAGGGCTGAGGAGCAGAATGGTTAGGGAGTGATGATTAGACCCCACCTAAAAAAAATCTTAATGTTATTTGTATGATTTATTGGTTGTGTTTACAACACATTCTAAGTAAACCACATTTTTTCATAAAAAGAAACATGTTCTATAAAAAGGAAAATTACACTGGTTTAAAAAAGTGTCTCATACAACTTGAAGCACTTTGGGTACATAAACTTACACTATTAAAAATGTATAATGTATAATCATTATTAGGATTTAGTGGCCTAAGGTATTTTGATTAACTTACTACATACACAAGGTAGACAAAGTTATGCTAGCACCTCACATAGGTAGAGTGATAGAAACTCTAAAATATAAAAACTGCTTTGGAGAACACTTTAAAATAGAACAATTTAAGAGAGTTTGGTTAATTGTCATACATTTGAAGTCATCACACTTCCCCCACCCTCTGTTTTCACCACATATATAGAGATATAAAAGAGACTCCTGGCTCACTGCTATATGCTCCAATAATGCTCACATCCCCCTATCTTGCTCTAGGGCAATATTCTAAAGCATACAGCATAAATGTACAATATCTCCAACTTTATTGGGAATATAAAGGAGAGCACCACCAGATTTATCTAGAAACCACAATCTGTCATTCAGTAGTCCAGAGATTTGTTCTATCATTTTCCAAGTGGATATGTGCATCTAATTTTATTTATGCTGAGCAGCAGTCTGTGGGGTCCATACAACAGGGCTGCAACTAGGGGGGGGCTGGAGGTGCACGTGCACTGGGTGAGCTGCTGTACCTGGTGCCAGTGACCTCCAGCCCGGCGCTGCAGAGAGGCTCCAAGCCAGACGTCCGCTGGTAATATTTATTACCAGCGGGCGCCCGGCTCCTTCTCTGCAGCGACGCGGTGTAGCCGGAGCCGGAGGCTGGAGTTCTCTCCTGAACTCCAGCTTCCGGCTCTCCCCACGGGCACTATGGGGGAGACGTCATGACATCTCCCCCATAGTTCCAAGGAGCAGCCGGCGGACAGGATGCGACGCTGGATGCAGGAGCGGGGTTCAAGGTAAGTATTTTTTTTTTTAATAAGCTGCACTACAGGGGCATTATTATGGGGGCAGGGGCATTACCACAGGGGCATTACTATGGGGGCATAGGCAATAAGGGGCATTACTATTGGGGCATGGGCACTACAGGGGCATTACCACAGGGGCATTACTGTGGGGGCATGAGCACTACAGGGGCATTACTGTAAGGGCACTACAGGGATATTACTATGGGGGCATGGGCAATACAGGGGCATTACTATGAGAGCATGGGCACTACAGGGGCATTACTATAAAAGCAATGGCACTACAGGGGCATTAATAAGGGAGCATGGGCACTACAGGGGCATTACTGTATGGTGGGCACTACAGGGGCATTACTATGGGGGTATTAACATATGGGCATTACTATGGGGGCATTACAATATGGGCACTACTGCAGGGGGAATTACATGGGGGGCGCCAAATTACTGTCTTGCCCCTGGTGACAAAAATCCTAGTTTCGGCCCTGCATACAAAAGTGTGATGCGCCAGGATTGACACAGCAATTAAGGTGCATACACACACAACAATTTTTTGAATGATTATGGTTTACGATATCATTTATCATTCAATCGTTGAAAAAATCGTTCACTTTCTAAGTTAAAACAATGAATGATTATCGTTCATGCACGTTCACGTTTGTAGTTTGTAGTTCAGTCAGACTGACCAACTCAACGATTTTCATTAAGGGAATATGCAAAAATCGTTTTTAGTTAAAAAAAATCGTTCATTAAATTTAGTAAATGAACGATTTTAGTAAACGATTTTGGTTCATTTTTCCCTTGAAAAAATGAACGAAAATCATTTACTAAAATCGTTCATTTACAAAATCGTTGTGTCTGTATGCAGCTTTACTCCACACCTTGTAGCCAGATCTCTGGCATCTGTTCACTTTCAATTTTCTCTCATAGGATTGACTGATGCAGGATATAGGCATAATAACAGGACCCAGGGAGGCCTATTACAACACTCACATTTTTGTGGTTTGCATCACAGGCCGCCTGCAAGTTGAGAAACATTTCCACCTTCAAGTGCAGTGCTCTCAGTGCAATATGAGAACAATCAATGGCTTATAGGCTGAGAGCCTATAGAAAGCAATATTTAGGCCCTGCCACACTAACTCATGACTGGGTAAGCAGAAATATGTATGTAATAATTTCTAGAAGGAATCTAGTATATGGCTTAAGTGCATAGAAAATGTTTCCTGTTAATCCCTAACACCCTAAATCTTGCAGACTGTATGGAGCCTGTGGTCAAAAGTGCAGGGCACACAACAATTTATGCAACCCAGACACTGCATAGTTACTGCCAGGCAAACTTTTAAATCACCTGATCTGAGAGTGGGTCCAGGGCCATCTAAGATCTATATGAGTATCTGGTACAAAACCTAAGTGGGCCATGGTTCTGGAATTGTTCTTGCACCCACCTTTGCTGCTCCTCACTCAGAATGAGAAGCCCTCTAATATACAGTATAGCACAATAAAACTCCTAACCATTACTACAGTGTCACAGAAGGAACATTTCCTGTGGGCAAGCTTTTATAGGGTTTGAATGTGTCTTAATTGGCCAAATATGTGTGGTTATAGGTCTCAGAAGTCAACAATCTCACTGGCCTGAGGACCATCTATTATTTAGCAATATTAATTGATGGTAAAGATTGTTGAATTGGAAGTTAGGGTGGAAGAGAATATGTTGTGGGGTGCATCTATCAGTGATGTTGTAACAGTGCAGAAAGCTTTTTGTTTGTTAGAAAAATAGCTTGGGCAGGCAGAATCCATATTATCCTTCTCTGAAGTTTTCCCTGCTTATATGATGGAGGAAATGCAGATGCAAAGCATCAAGCACTTTAATACTTGGTTAAAGAAAATGTGGAATGATAATTGATTTAGATTTTTCAGTGGATTGATAAGACATTTCAAAATAGACTGCTTGCATCCCATATTAGTGGACAAAAGGTTGTTCTTGAGAAGTTCTGATGTTTCATCAATGGTTATATTTAATTATGATATACTGTAAATAGTCAAGCTCTTTGCTCCCCTAATGATTATTAAAAAGTGGAATAGTTTAAAGTATGTGTACCTTACAGTATGTTTGTGAAGTTCCTCGAAATTATTTCAAACACGTCAATGTACAGTATGGTTTGCCTCTTTCCTTTGCCTCTGATGATAAACATGACTGAGATCATTATTCTAAATTAGTCCCTGTTTTAAAAACAAAAAGTAGGAACATAGGGAGGTGGATTTGATTTATATGTAAATAATGTGATAAGAGTCACTACAGATCAAAAGTCTTTGGATAGTGTAAGAAACTGAGAGAGGTTTTTTTAATAGAAATTTATAGACCACATGGGCAAGATGAGAAATTGTATAAAGAGGAAATCACTGAAATTAAAGGTGAGATGATAATTATGGTAAAAGTAAGATGATAATTATAATAATTATGGAATATGTCAAACTGCTTTTTATGCACTGGAATCTGCTAATTGCTAAATCAGTCATAGTAACATTCTGATTTGCTTGTGTGGGTCATCTCCCAAACAATTAGATATGTAAGCAACAAACAAAGAAAATAAAACCTAGATTTACTGTACTGTAGTCCTCACAAAAGGATATATACTGTAGGTGCTGATTTAGAGTCTCACATAAGTCAGCCACAGATGTGACTATGCAACTGCACCACCTCTTTCCATTGGCTTGTGAAAGCAGCCACCATCACCATCAGTACATGTTTGTAGCAGCTTAATCCTTGTTGTAAGATCTGTCTAAAATCGAACAGGTTTCAGCATATTGTATACTCACCTTTGTATAGCCTTCAATTCTCTCTAGACAAGACATGATCTCAGAACACTTAGCCTATGTACAAACATCAAGTTGCTGCCCAATTATAGCCACTCAGCTGCAAGAGTAGGTCCAGCTGAGATGCATATACATAACTATGGAGCGTGCACAGTTTGAAAAATTGCAAGTTCAGTCCAAAAAAAAGATTTGTGTGCAACTGTGAATCATCCCAGTAGTATGAAATGACTTGGAATTCTGATAAAAGTCCTAATTTATGGGACAACATTATAGCCCCCTCAAACAGAGACAAATAATATTATGTGCCAAAATGCAAACAGAAAATATTGCACATTTAATAAAAAGAGCTACAAAATGTTCTTTAGATGGAAATGGAAGTGGAAGAAAAAGCTAAAGAGAATAAAAAAACTAAAAGCTGAAGGCATGAATATATTAAAATAGTAAATGTAATGGCATCTTTAAATAACAAATTTGTATTTGGTATTTTATTTCAAACGGGTCAGCCTTTACAAGTATAGAGAATCATCATCATCATCATTTGTGACATTTTTAATTTGAGAGAGTTGACCCTTATTCTTTGGAAGAATAAGATTACTAGATGATGAAATGTGCAGCCAGGAACCTGGAATATTTAATTATATGAGTGAAGATGAATGTAAAGGGGAAAGGAGGTGTGTGTGTGTCTCCTGATCACTTCCAACCTTTTCAAATAAAAGTTTCTATCCAAATGTGCTGAATCCAATGTTTGAGTGAGTACTGAGAAAAAAAACACAATAATGTAATCTGCGCATTTCAATACATTTTAAGGAAAGTGCAATTGTATGCACCAGTTCCTTAAGTTATATATGACTATTGTCATATAGTTCTTTGGGAATTCCAGGTGCTCATAAAGGGTTTAGATAAGCTTGCTGCAGATGCATCCAACACAGAGTTAGTGTGTACTATAAATACAGGAGTATAATTCCAATACCAATTCATGATTGGTACTCGCCTTGAGTATCTTAGAAATATGCCTAGGAAATTTATTTAAAATCGTATGAGGTAAATTTAGTAAAGGTTGTTTTGTGGTTGGTTTCAAAACCAATTGAAATTGACTGCTAACAATGGTGGCATGCTGTCCAAAAGAAGCAATGCACAGATCATTTTTATCTGTGTAGGCTTCTTTACTATCAAAGGAAAAGAAAGTGTTAACAATTTTAAAAAGTGGTGTGGGGCACCCCCCCTAAGGGGCATATACAATTAGGAGTGAGGTTTTATCTGCAAAAAATCATGCAGGCCTCAGGCCCAATTGCGGAATACTGCAGGTATGCGAGCTCCCGATACCCACGATATTCGATAAAAAAAATTGTACCTGAGGTTTTCAGCACTGAAAACACTGCGGTGCAAAAAAACCAACAACTACTTACCGGTGTGGTTGTCTTCAGTGGTCTCCATGGGTCCCGGTCATCTCTCCTCCATGTTTGCACTGGGTGGGGCTGCTCTGAGTTGAGGGGGCTGCTGGGGGACCAGGGGGCTGCTGAGAGGGGAGTAAGCTGCTGGGAATTGTAGTTCTCCCTGTAGCTGCCTCCTGGGGGTTCTTGGACAAACATTGGGGTCACATTCACACAGATGCTCACACAAGTCACTCACACACAGTCACGCATACTACACACACTCACACAATATATTTATAGTTACACATGATGCTGTAGGAGACCGGGACCTGGTGCTGGAGGGAGAAGAAGGCTCTTCGGAAGGTGAGTATTTATTGACTAATTAAGCTAATTGAGAACTTCCAATTGCTTATTCATTCATTAGGGGGGCTGCTGTCAGGGTCCCAGAGCATTTCCTGACCATTTTTCCTAAAAATATGGATTTTAGGAAAAATTGGTTGTTCTCTCCAGGCACTTAAAAAAGTAACCGCGCACCTAACTGAATAGCAAACATCCTGCACCTGCAGGAATAACTCAGCAGGTGCAGAATTTTTGCTATTCTCTCACTTAATTGAATACCCCCATAAATCTGTTACCAGATCTAGACTTTTTAGACTGGTCTGGTACAAGAAAATATGGGAAAAACTGGTATGGAGTCTCCCCAATGTTCCTATAACCAGTACCAGGCTGAACCAGCTGGGGGCTTACACTATAATAGACCGACATATAGCTTGGAGTCCCCTTTCTATTATGAAAACAAGCCCCAAATTGGTCAACCCAGGGCTGGAAAGTGGGGACCCAAGAATAAATGGGGTCTCCTCTCCAAAGGAATTACCAGCTCTGGGCTAAAAGCCCAGGGCTCTTTCTCGCACCCCTGGCCAATGGGTGCAGGGGTAATGTGTAAAAAATAAAAAATAATATTGTTATTTAGAGTGGAACTACAGATACCAGCAAGACTGTCCCAGCATGCAGGCACTTGTGGAACAACAAGTGTCAGCTTGCCTGGACATTAAGTGCCAGCTGGCACCTGTAGTCCCACTGTAAAGAAATATAAAAAAAATGACAGGACACGAACGTCAAATGTGTTAACCTTTTATTAAAAGAAAACACTCACACTCCATACTTACAAAGTCCTTCAGTGTACTTGGTCTTCTTTCCATGAATTAATCCAGTGGTGTGGGAAAAACAATAAACAGCTGTCCCAATCCCACAGACTAGGCACTGTATGGATAGTTTCCACGTGAGTCACTGTCACAGGAATCAAAAGGGAAGCACTGATTGGCAGTTTCTATGGCAGTGGACACTGATTTGATGAGTTTGGTTGCTGCCATAGAAACCCTTTACCTTTACCCTTTTGGGTTACCAAGTGACCCAAGTGGGAACTGTCATTGTGGATTAAGTTTTCATACAGTGCATAGAGCATATGATCGGGACACTTTTAAAAATTTTTTATTAGACCAATGGATTACTTCATGGAAAAAAGAGGACTGAGAACATTCAAGTACTTTGTAAGTATGAAGTGTGAGTGTTTTTATTTTTTTAATAAAGGGTTAACACTTTTGGCGTAAATGTCCTTTCTTATTTTCATATTTTCTTTACAGTGGGACTACAAATGCCAGAGAGCACCTAATGTCCAGGCATGCTGGCAATTGTTGTTCCACAAGCGCCTGAATTTTGTGGCAGACTTGCTGTGAGATGCCTCACAGTGCTGCCCAGCCCAAAATGCCTCACAATGCTGCTCAGCCCAAGATGCATCACAATGCTGCCCAGCCCAAGATGATTCACAATTGTGCTGCAGTCCTAGAAGCAAGAGTCTTAGCCCCAATGGGGGACTCCAGTAATGCCATCCCAGTGGGGGAATTCAGCTTTGCCATCCCAGTTGGGTAATATATCGTAGCCATCCCAGTGGGAGACTTCAGCCTTGCCGTCCCAGTGGGGAACTCCAGCCTGCTAAGAGTGTGCAGTCTGCTACTATGCCCAAATCACCTCCCAGGTACAAGGATGAGAGTGCCACCATGTTGGCTGCCAGTCTGAATGTGCTGCCATGTTGGCCACCAGTCTGAGTGCCATGTTGGTCATAAAACTGAATGGTCTTGCATTTTGGGCATGAGGACCCATCTTCTCTTGCCTTCAGGCATGAGGACCCATCTACCTTTGCCTTCATGCAGGAGGACCCACCTGCCCATGCCTCTTGGTATGAGGAAATTACAAATGGTTCCACCTTGCCAGCCAGAAGTCTTAGAGGGAATGCCTTGCCAGAGGTCCGTGAGGGGTCCATTATGCTAAATTTCAAAGAGGGGTCTGCCTTTCCAGAGGTCCAAGAGGGGTCTGCCTTTCCAGAGGTCCAAGAGGGATCTGCCTTGCCAGAGGTCTGAGAGATCTCTGCTCTGCCTGAGGTGATACTGATGACTGCTTCGCCTAAGGTGTTTTTTTAGAGAAAGGCTCTAAGGTGGGCATGTTCCCTTATAGAACCCAAAGATCCCATACTACAAGATCTTATAATCTTAATTGCTGTCGTCCTAAAATAATTTTTCCCATCACCAGTCCATGCATTTCTTGAGGAAACTTCTTTTCTTGTGCCCACATTGAGTCATAAGGTACTTTTAGGAAATAACAAACAAAAGAAGAAAAGAAAATCCTGTAATCAGAGACTTTGTGGAGCATCTGGTATCCACTCTTTAAAGGGGGAGTGGATACAGGATTATGCTTATCGCCATGTTATATTACAGAATATGGGCTGGATTATGTTATATAAATCTATACATATGTCTATTTTTCTTTTCTCTGCATTAGGTTTTATTTTGTTAGGACTATAGGCCTGATTCAGCACAAATCGCAACTGCATAATCATACGCAATGAATCTGAAAATAAGCTGTCTGCCACCGCTCAGCCAGCATGGAGATCCCATTACTGCATACTCACATCCATAATACCTCGCAGCCCTGTGTATTCATCTGTAACATCGGAGAACATTGGCTCCTCATGCACAATTACAGCAGGTCAGACCTGTCTCAGAAATTGCAAATCTTGACGCACGCAGTGAATACTCAAGCTGTGTATGCAATCGCAGTGGCTAATTTATGCATGCCCATGCAACAGCATTCAAACAGACAGGCACACCTGCGTTTCTCCAACCACTCCCCCATCACCACCCCCAAATGCTCATGGCCTGTCACTCACTCTGCAATGTATTCCTCAGTGCATCCATAATCACAGTGCAATCGCCATACACATGTGCAGTATACAGCAATCGGCTGATCTGCACATGCGGTTGCAATCCATGCTGAGTAGGGCCCTGTGTCCTTTATTTTGCATCTGGCCTGCAGTATGTCTGTGCACAAGAGGTGCTGCTGATGTATTATTATCTTTGCTCCTCACATACAGGAGTTAATCTCACTCCCCTGTTTAATCACCTGCACCTGCCCCACAGACTATTTATTCCTGCACCTCACCATGCACCTTGCTGGTCATTAAGTGTTTTCTCTGGATTGTATGCCACTGCCACTGTGCTCTTGTCTACTAGACTTATGCAAACTGCAGCTCCACTGCTGTCTGTGAGTCTGCCTCATCTACTCTGCAATAACAACATAAATAGAAATGTGAACTCAAATAGTAAAGATGGCAGGTGTGTCTGCATACCAGAAAGCACTACTTTAAAGCATATCACAAAATGGGGTTTTCAAGATGTTCAGCCCAGGCATAAATACTTCCACCTTGCATATGCTTAGAATCAATTCAGACTGGATACTGTAACCACTCCATCCACCACCGATGCGTTTCAACCTTAAAGGTCTTCCCCTGTTGATTGGCTCCTGGACTTCAGGGGCAGAAGTATGGAAGACAATGGAGGCGCCTGCCGCCGGGCGCCAGCACTGAAGGGGCACCTCTTCCATCACCCACAATATATTCAACCCACTTAGGGCTGTAAATATGTGGGATGGAGGGGCACAAAATGATAACTTGCCTCCAGGCATCTGGGATGAACTTACGCCACTGCTGGACTTACAGGATATATGTGCACCTTCCGTTACATCCCCTTGTATTTAAAACAGACATTTCTCAGCATGGCATTCTCAAGGATTGAACTCATAATCTCATATATAGATCTGCTTAGCTGCAATGGTTTTATGCTGACAACTACTACTAGGTTCATATTAGAAATACTAGACTTCCTATGCAAAAGCAAATAGATCCACTTGGTATATTTACTAAATTGCGGGTTTACAAAAATGGTGATGTTGCCCATAGCAATCAATCAGTTTTTACTTATCAATTATCTAGTACCTTCTACAAAATTATATCTAGAATCTAATTGGTTGCAATGGGCAACATCTCCACTTTTGTAAACCCGCACTTTAGAAAATATACCCCCCATGAGTTAAGTGTCTGATTATTGAGAATTTGAGTAGTCCCATGTATGGCATGCTCAGAATTGTCTGTTTTAAATAAAGGGAGATTTAACTGAATTACATGGTATACACAAATCACACTTTTACTGATACTGACGCTTACAAGTTAAGTGTAGAAATATGGTGTAGTAGACCCGGAGTATTCTGAAAGTAAAGACCCCCGTACACGGTGTGATTTTTTTACACGTTTTGCCCGTTTTCAATCAACTGGAATGACTAATCGTGTAAAAGTGCTGTTGTGAGGATGATCCCAATGCCAATCTTACATCGTCACTGCTGTTCAATTGAACCTGCAGAAAGATATCCATCTATCTTTCATGATTTGGCACACATCGTTTCGTGTGTGTGTGTTTGATGAACGATGCAATGGATGATGCACAATATGTTGTTACTTTCCTCCCATTATTTAAATTCCAGCTTCTTGATGTTGTTTGCTGCAAACGATATATCATTTATGATCTGCAATAGTTTACAGTTTACACCCATCTATATCGTTTGAACAATCGTGTGTGGGCACAATATTGTTTGACCGGGAGAGTTCAGGAATTCAAGGGAAATCGCAAACAAGATTGGATCGTTTGCAAAATGCACCATGTATGGGGACCTTAAGTGTAATTGTGCTATTAATGTGCTTTTTGTTGAATTATGTCTGCTTCCTCAGGCAATACAGCATCCAGCAAAAACCGTAGCACTTTAAATGGGACACTCACCCATTATTTTCATTTACTCCTCTTCTTTTTTCCTACTCATCATTTTTTAGTTTACTTTTCATTATCATAAGGTAGTAAACAGGCTGTCATGGTGTCACAAATCACCGCACTTCTAATACTGTGCGAAGTGAATGCCGGGCAAGCGTTTGCTGAGTCTCCACCTACCTCCTGTCTGTCATTCTGGAATCACAGTTAGATATAGGTTATTTCTGCGCACTGAGCTCTGTGTTGCTGGTGAGATGCTATACAATCAGATAGGCACCCTTACCTAAATACATATACAATATGGAAAACAAGTGATTGCAGTGCTCAGCCTATCTATGTTGTGGTGTCTTAAGGCCCCCATACATCAGAGATTGATTGCAGCAATCGTGCAATTTGAAATTGATTGTGTGTAAAAATCTTTCCCTTTTTCAATCGATTGCAGAATTGCCACAATCGATTGAAAAAGGGAAAGATTTTTATACACAATCGACTGCAAATTGCACAATTGCTGCAATCAATCTCTGATGTATGGGGGCCTTTAGTCATATGTGTTGGACCCTATAGGGGGTGCTACTGGAATATTAGAAAAGGGGGTGGTGTTAATGCTGCTGTTCTGACGGTGATCTGATGATATACACACAGAAATGGTATAAAAAAACTTTACTTAATGATGAAATAAACTAGGGATGTGCAGGCTCGGATAGGTTCGATTTTGCACGTTGAGTTCGGATTTTTCCCTCCAAAAAAACGGAACTTAGAAAGAGGCAAAACGTCATCTTGCATGGACGAACATCATCATTCCTGGACTTTTGTCGGCAAAAGATTCAAAGAAAAAAAGAAGGTGGATGACTCAAAAAAATCAGGAGCGGCCACAGATGAAATATATACTCCTGCGCTGTGGTACTACCAAATGATGTCATTCATCAGTGAACAAGAGCCTCAAAGGGAATCAATCATTTTGATGTCTGAGCGTGAGGGAGATGAGGAGGTAGCAGAAGTCTTGGTAAGTAGTGACACAGTTTAAACCAAAATCCTTAATGTTTTTGTTGTTAAATCTCAAATGTCCAATTTAGTCAGTAGTTCACAGACAGTCCTCCTGCCATGGTACAGCACCTGGTCCATTGAAATAGGTCATGTACTCCTCCCTCACTTCTTTGGCATGTGCGGTGGATGTTGTTGTAGTTGGTGGTGCAGACACAGATGTCAAATGTTCAATGTCCTCCAGGAGTCCTACATCTTCTGGTCTAGCTGGGACTGGTCCTCGTTGAATAGATTTTCTTCGCAGAAAGTTGTGCAGCACACAGCACGCCATCACAACCCAGTCTATCTTCTCCACATGTAGATTGATGGTGGTGTGGAAAATGCAGAAGCGGTTGCTCATTATTCCAAATGCATTTTCCACAATGCACCGTGCCCGGGATAGACGGTAGTAGTATATCCTTTTCTCTCTGGTCAGGCCCCTGTGTGCAAATGGCTTCATCACATGTTCATGTAATGCAAAAGCCTCGTCTGCAACGAAAACGTAATTTAGGCCGTGCTTTGTCTGGTCCAGTGCGGGCAGGTTGAGGGTTTTGTTGGCGAGTCTCTGGTAGAAAGCCGTCTTTTTGAAGGACCCACCATCCGAAACACGCCAATTTTTGCCGACATCCACAAACAGAAATTCGTAGTTGGCATTCACCACTGCCATGAGAACGATGCTGAAGAATCCTTTGTAGTTGTAGTAGTATGATCCGGTGTTGGCAGGTGGGTTGATGCGGATGTGCTTCCCATCGATGGCTCCTCCGCAGTTAGGGAAATTCCAACGTTGTTCAAAATCTTCCGTGATGCTGGTCCACTCCTCCACGGTGTTAGGAAACTGTAAAAATAGTAAAAAAGGGGTTAAAACATGACTCTAATATTTTTTATATCTTTTTTCCCTATATAGACTCCCACCCAAGACCCTGATTTAGCATCCACACCGGACCTCAGTCTGCTCGGTGGTGACAGTGATCCAGAGAATAGCACACAAGTGGAAACTCAACTTCCACCTTGACCCTCATCTTCTCAACAACCCCAAAAAAAGAAAAAAAAACAAGGGAGAAAGGAGAATCTTACTGAACGTGAGGACCATTTTTACAAAACGCAGAACGGCTGCTGCAGAAACCCCCAGATGCAATAGATGATTTCACAGCTCATGTGAACAGCACATTGAGAAATCTGGATACAGATATCCAAAGAAATTTTTTAAGGTTAAACTACGACCTGTTAAGTCGCTGTATGAGCAATAATATCTCAAATTCTACATATATTGCAGATCCAATGCTATTTCCCCCTGCCCCAAATAGGTATGTCCGCCCCCCACTGCCCAGTTAGATATTACTCCCCTTCCAAGCACCCCAAGCACCAGCACCACCTTGTATAATGCTCTGCTGGATGCAGCAGATGAGTCACCCCAATATACAGAGATGTAAATTTTGTCTTGCTTTTAATGTCACTAAATTTTATGAATTCTAATAGGTGCTTGCTGCATGGGATAGGGTGGTGATGACGCCATTTGGACAAGGTCACTATGCACATGGCACAAGTACACATTGCTGGAAGCCGGGGCCACAATGTATACTTGTGCCATGTGTGTATTGGCCTGTTCAAACTGGCGTCTGACCCACCCTATCACATACAGCCGGCTACCTATTGGCAGTCATAAAATTTGGTGATATTTAATTTGGTTGTTTTTTTGTCTTGCTTTTAATGTCAACAAATTTTATGAATTCTAATAGGTGCTTGCTGCATGGGATAGGGTGGTGATGACGCTATTTGGACAAGGTCACTACGCACATGGCACAAGTACACATTGCTGGAAGCCAGGGCCACAATGTATACTTGTGCCATGTGTGTATTGGCCTGTTCAAACTGGCGTCTGACCCACCCTATCACATACAGCCGGCTACCTATTGGGATTCATAAAATTTGGTGATATTTAATTTGGTTGTTTTTTTGTCTTGCTTTTAATGTCACCAAATTGTATGAATTCTAATAGGTGCTTGCTGCATGGGATAGGGTGGTGATGACGCCATTTGGACAATGTCACTACGCACATGGCACAAGTACACATTGCTGGAAGCCGGGGCCACAATGTATACTTGTGACATGTGTGTATTGGCCTGTTCAAACTGGCGTCTGACCCACCCTATCACATACAGCCGGCTACCTATTGGGATTCATAAAATTTGGTGATATTTAATTTGGTTGTTTTTTTGTCTTGCTTTTAATGTCACCAAATTGTATGAATTCTAATAGGTGCTTGCTGCATGGGATAGGGTGGTGATGACGCCATTTGGACAAGGTCACTACGCACATGGCACAAGTACACATTGCTGGAAGCCGGGGCCACAATGTATACTTGTGACATGTGTGTATTGGCCTGTTCAAACTGGCGTCTGACCCACCCTATCACATACAGCCGGCTACCTATTGGGATTAATAAAATTTGGTGATAATGTTCTTTTGTGAACTTGTTACAAAAGAATTATATTGCCCACAGTTTAGTGCACACTTTCAGTTGCCTGCAGGTCAGTGCACATTGTACTTTAAGAAGGTAATTTTTTGCTTTATGTTGAGTAAAAAATAAAAATAAACAGTTTTCTTTGTACAAGAAACCAATGTGTGGTGTTTTTTTTAACTTACCTTGCAATACTGGTACTGTAGCACTTTTACGATGGCTTTGCAGGTCTCCGGAATGATGACACCCAAGGACTGAGGTGAGATGAGTGTCCCAAACTTCAGGTCTTCCAGTGACCTTCCTGTAGCCAGGTACCTTAGGGTAGCCACCAGTCTGTCTTCAGCAGGGATTGCCCTCCGCCACCTTGTGTGCTGTCTCTGGATGTGGGGGGTCACCAGATGCAGCAATTCTTGAAAGCTGGCATCATCCATGCACAGGTAGTTCCGATAGTCCTCCGGGTTGTTCTCCATGATCTCCATCAGCAGGGACATGTGAAAGTGGGTATCCCTTTGTAGCAGCAACTCCTTGGTCCAGCATGCTCTCGTCCTTCTTCGCTGGGCCCTCTTCCTATCTCCCGGACCCCAGCTTCAGCGACCAACACTCTATACTGATAGGGACGCATCAGTATAGAATTCAGGAACAGGATAGAATGCATGTAGGTAACACACACACTTGCAGGTAGAATAAACTTTGTAAAAGGCAAGCCAAATACAAAGAGCACAGTAGCAATGTACAGGATTCAGCAGGAATACACCTAGCCTCATCTAGTAGCAGAGCAGAATGTACACAGAGTTTAAAGGGTGCCTGCTTTTTATTTTCCCTAGATAGCCCCTCCCAGTGTTATGGCTATTTAAATTTCCCACCAATAGTCAAGAGTCTGTTTTTTTTTAACATTTTTACTTACGATTTGTTATGTCCAATCTCACAATGCGTACGATCCGATAGATCGTGAGATCGTAACACAGATTGGGTGTCTTTTTTCCAAAATCGTGATCACGACTGCAAGGGAGCTCCCATGAAAGTTCATGAGGAAATTGGCCATAAAATCGTATCGTGAGGACATTGGTATGTGTGTGGGCACCTTAAGATTGGCATGTGCACCTGACCAATAGAGTATGGAGTAGAATTAACCAATAAACAAGGACAATGAAAATAATATGATAATTGGCCACCTCCCTACACCCATAAAGCCAGACCTCGGGCTCCTATGCATTATAGCACCTCCTAGAAGAAGACCAGATATGGTTGAAATGCGTTGAGGTTACATAGAGATGCTTTATACCTCCAAGTACTAAGAACATTGCAAGAAGTATGCGCATGAATTTATGGACCCAGCCCACCTTCTCACATTGAGCCGCGATCACGTGATCAGGAACCCAGAAGCAACAGAGAGAGGAAGACAGAACCCAGACAGCGAGCCGGCAAGGAAGGGGAGCAGACATCTGACAAACAGCACCGAGGTGATACTCCTAATAGAGAGGGTGCCCGGCCACTGGTTCCACAGAGCCCCTAGCTGGATTATCACCTCCACAGGCTTTGACAAGCCCCCTCTGAGTCACAGGACCTGGTGTGCATCTGCAATACAGACACATTGCCGAGTGTCCTGTCCAAAGGGTAGACACGTCAAGCCAGGAGGCTCCCTCCACTGTCCCAGTACTCCAGTTCCCCTTTCCTGAGAAGACCACCCCGGGCAACAACTATAAGGTTTTTAACAACAATGGACCTTTATATCTATGACATTCCACCAACAGTTAAGTGGAATGTCGCAATCTGTTTATATCCTCAGTGTTCTGATCACCTTGGAGTTTTCTTTCCCTTATACGACTTATTAACATATGCTCTTACCCCAGCAGCTGCATTTGTGTGATTTAAGTGGAGTCATTACACAGAACCACAATTGGCTTCTAAATCTATCATCCTGGAATCAGTCTGGATTGGCTCCTGCATCTATATCCTGCTGGCACTAATGCTGCTCCAATGCCTGTGATAGAGTTTTCGTGTTTCCGATTCTAGCTTTGTCTCCTGTCTTCCAGTTGAGCTCCAGTGTTCCTGCCTCCTATATTGTTGTTCTGCTGTTTGTGTCATCCAGGTGGCATAGTTTTGCATATCATCTACCTGCCGTTGGAGTCATCCATGCAGCATGGTCCACAAATCTGTCCCCTGCCATTCATGTCATCAAGGTGGCATGGACAGTACTCTGAGTTTTTGCAGTGGTTTATTTAGATGACATCCTCATCTATTCTAAGTCCATAGAGGAACATCGTGGGCATGTGTGGCAGATCTTGCAAAGACTTTTGGATAACAACTTATATGCCAAATTAGAGAAGTGCGAATTTGATGTGATGGAGGTATTGTTCCTGGGTTATATAATTGCTTTGCAAGGCTTCTCTTTGGATCCCGGCAAGGTGAAGGCTATCCTGGATTGAGAAAAACCCACTATGTTGAAGGCCATCCAACTATTTCTAGGGTTTGCAAACTATTATCGCAGATTCATTAAGTCTTTCTCCTCTATTGTGTCACCCATCGTTAAATTAAAGAAAAAAGGAGCTGAGGTCGCTAATTGGTCATCTGAAGCTATTTGGGCCTTTAAGAAAGCGGCTTTTGTGCCTGCTCCTTTCCTCCGGCACCCCAATTAAGAGTTCCCATTCATCTCCGAGTTCAACGCATCTGAAGTTGGAGTGGGCGCTATCCTTTCACAAAAGGATATGAAAGATGGCAAACTTCACCCATGCGCCTTCTTTTCCTGGAAGTTTGATTCAGCAGAGAGAAACCTTGAGCTTTTGGCCATCAAATGGGCCTTTTAGGACTGGAGGCACTGGTTAGAGGGGGCTAACCATGTAGTGACGGTTCTCACGGACCATAAAAATCTGGCATTCATAGAGACGGCAAGGTGGTTGAATGCGAGACAGGCCTGCTGGGCCTTGTTCTTTACCCGGTTTAATTATGTGATCTTGTTCAGACCGGGGTCTAAGAATATTAAGGCGGATGCCTTGTCTCAAAGCTTTTCCATCAGTCATCTTTGCAGGGCCTCTGAAGAGAACATCATTCCAGCTTCTAGGATTCATTTTGCTATAACCAGGACCATCGCAGATTCTCTTAGCTCTTGTCAGTCTGAAGCCCCTCTTGAGAAACCATTGGGAGTGCTCTTTGTCCCTGAGAGACTGTGCAAGGATGTGTTGAAGGATTTTCATTCTTCTAAAATGGGGGGTCATCCAGGCATCACTAGAACTTTGGAACCTTTGTCTCGTTCTGTCTGGTGGTAGTCCATGTCTCGAGACATTCGTGAGTTAATTTTGGCAAGTGATGTCTGCTCTAGAAACAAGACTCAGTGGACCACTCCTCAAGGGTTGCTGTGTCCTCTTCCTATGCCCTCTAAGCCATGGACCCATATTGCTATGGACTTTGTTATTGACATTCCTGTGTCTTCACGTTGTTCTGTCATATGGACTGTCATGGATCGGTTCTCCAAAATGGTGCACTTTATTCCCTTGGGCAAGTTACCATCTGCTAAATAGTTATCAGCACTATTTATTCACCATGGACTTCTAGTGGATATAGTCTCAGATCGTGGTAAGCAGTTTGTTGGCCAGTTTTGGAGATGTTTCTGTGACAATCTGGGTATCAACGTCAGCTTGTCATCAGGCTATCATCCACAGTCCAATGGTCAGACGGAGTGGGCCAATCAGTCTTTGGAACAGTTCCCCTGTGGTTTTATTTCCAAATGCCAAGACGATTGGATTCCACTTCTGCCCTTTGTAGAATTTGCATACAATAACTCCTGCCATTCTGCTTCCTTCATCTCTCCTTTTTACTGCATGTATGGGATACATCCTAGGAGTAACTCATTTGAGTCCTCAACAACCATAACTCCTTCTTCATCTTCTCTTTCAAGGCTACGGTCAGTCTGGGGGAAGGTACACCATGCTCTCCTTCAAGCATCAGGTTGGTTCAAGGTGTGGGCTGACAAACATCAGAGACCTTGTAATTTCAGAGTCGGTGACTTGGTATGGCTATCCTCCAGGAACATCAGTTTGCACCAGAGGTCACAAGAGTTGGGGCCTAAATTCATCTGCCCATTTTGCATCAATGCCCAGGTTAATACCGTATCCTTTCAGCTGAAGTTATCTAGGACTTTTAGGATCAACAGTACCTTTCATTGTTCTCTCCTAAAACCAGTGTTCCTTTCCTTCAGGTTTACTCCTAGTCGTTCAATCAGGCCTTCACCAGTACTAGTCCATGGGTGCCAGGAGTTTGTTGTGGAGAAGATCCTGGACTCCAGATTTTCTTGTGGAAGTCTTCAGTTTCTTGTCGACTGGAAAGGGTATGACCAGAGGAGCACTTGGGTTCCAGAAAGATCTTTGCATGCTCCTATATTGCAGAGAAGATTCTTTGATAACTTTCCAGACAAACTGAGGTCTAGGGGTTCCTTAACCCCTCGTCAAGGGGTGGGTAATGTCACAAGCCGCTGCACTTCCAATACTATGCAAAGTGAATGCCGGGCAAGTGTTCACTGAGTCTCCACCTACCTCCTGTCTATCATCCTGGAATTAGTCCAGATTGGCTCCTGCATCTATATCCTGCTGGCGCTAATGCTGCTTCGATGCCAGTGATAGAGTTTTTGTGGTTTTGGTTTTGGCTTTGTCTCACAGTTTTGCATATCATCTACCTGCCTTTTGAGTCATGCAGGTGGTATGGTCCGCAAATCTGTCCTCTGATGTTCATGTCATCCAGGCAGCATGGACAGTACTCTTTGTCCCGAGTATGCACTACAGCGTCAACTGCTTGTGTCAACCCGGTGGCACAGGTCACACTACAGCGTCAGCTGCTTGTGTCAAACCAGCAGCACATGCCACACTTCAGTGTCAGCTGCTTGTGTCAACCCGGTGGCACAGGCCACACAACAGCGTCAGCTGCTTATGTCTACCTGGCATCACAGGCTGCACTCCAGTGAGATTAGTGCGCAATCCTGCACTCCAATATCAGTGACTTTGTTACAGCTATTCTATGGCCCACTGGCTGCATATAGCCAAGTTTATCCAGCCCACAAGGCTGCAACACGGCCCAGGGGCTGCTTCATATTCTATGGCCCAATGGCCGCATCAAGCCAAGTTAATCCAGCCCACAAGGTTGCAACATGGTCCAGAGGCCGCTTCATATACTGTGGCCTACTGGCCACAGCAAGCCAAGTTATACCAGCCCTCAAGGCTACTGCATGGCCCAAATGCCGCTTCTATGGCCCACTGGACACATCTTGTCAAGTTAATTCAGCCCACAAGGCTGCAACATGGATCAGAGGCTGCTTCATATTCTAAGGCCCACTGGCTACAGCAAGCCTAGTTATACCAGCCCTCCAGGCTGCTGCATGTCCACATCCAGCCAAGAATTACCAGCCCTCAAGGCTGTTGTTAGACATTACCCTCAAAAATTACACCACTGTCATAACACATGGCCATACAGAAAAGTAGAAGCAGGTGCATCAAACACAGAATCACCCCTAAAGTCTGGTTCAACAAGCACTGAAATGTAGTTGGTACTGTACCCAACATTTTATTCCAAGATTAGCGTGTAAATAGCGCAATCTATTCACTATGAGACTTGGGCTTGATTGCTCCATTCAGTTCAAATAAATATATTGTGTCTGTATTTTCAGTGCATGGCATTTTAGCTATTTTTCTATGAATTTTATATGCTCAAAATCAAATGTCTTAGCTCTGTTTTTGCTGGAACATTAATAATTAAGAACTTCAAAAGAGTGGACAGTAAATTAAATAAATGTCTTATGCTGAAATATACTTTAATTTATTAGAAAAGCATAACCATTACTTTAGTTCTGGAACAAGGAAAACTGTTGTTAAGAATTAATGCTGTTCTTTCAGTCTGTTTTGCAGAATACAGTCAATTGGATTTTATACCTATAGCATCATTGAAAATGTCAATATAATATATAGCTGCTTTACACACATAATAATAATTTGACAGTGTCAAATAGAATCATTCCATCTTTCTTCAGTAGCCTTATTTTTTTGATATATTGAGAGTGTTGAGAAAAAAAATCGAATATATTACTTAGAGATGATCAAGTTTACTTCTCTGTGTGTATTGGGAGTGTGTGTGTGTGTGTTTCTCAATTTGTGTATTGACAATTTAATAGTCACCATTATTTGTGTTGAATTCCAAATTAACAACAAAAGTTAGGTACAGCCTGGCACTACTAAGAAATTGTAATGTATTAATATATAATCCAGCTGCATACACCAAAAAGGGCCTGTGTACACCCTTAAAAGCAGATTACCGAAGTAATCACAAAATGAGGATCTATATTGAAGGTGTTGCGCTTAAATAAAAATAAATGCAAATTTTATTAATCACTGGACATGGCAGAATCTTGAGTCAAAACATCAATGTAAATTAAAAAATAGTTCTTTATATAAGATTAATAGCAACAATGAAATACAATATCATCATACAATAAAACAATTGTATTAATATGATCTAGTTCTTTACCAGAAGTCTGTACAGACTAATCTAAAAAATCTGCTACAAAAAAATCTAGGTTCCTTAATTAGGATCCATTTGTATAGAAAACTCTGTCCATCAAATAGACTGATCTCACCAGACGATATTGTCCACAATTGGGAGTCTTATTACATTTGGTCCGACCTCCAGGTCTAGAGATGTTAACACTTGTAGTGCTCACTGCACTGTATATAAGGGATGTTCATATGGAATGTCCTCCTGATCTTGTGACCAACTTAAACACATGGGAATCAATGAGGAAGGTTGCTGGCATAGATTTTGTCACAGACTTGCCAGTCTCTCAAGGCTTCAATACGGTCTGGGTTGTAATAGATCGATTCTCTAAGATGGTCCACAATATACCTTTGAAGAAGTTACCTTCTGCTCTTGACCTGGCACAGTTGTTCATTCAACACATATTTTGTCTTCATGGCCTTCCTGCTAAAATTGTCTCTGACCGTGGTGTGCAGTTTACTGCAAAATTCTGGAGGGCTTTGTGTTCTGTTCTTCAAGTAAAGTTAAACTTTTCCATGGCCTACCATCCGCAAAGCAACAGCTCCACCGAGAGAGTTAATCAAGATCTAGAGACTTTCTTAAGAATCTTTATGACATCCTCCCAGGACAATTGGGCTGCCATGCTGCCATGGGCCGAGTTTGCACATAATGCTTCCTACCACTCGTCAACTAACCAAACGCCATTTCAGGTTGTTTATGGCCTTCATCCTCTTGTTCCTGAATTCCGAAGCCTGCCTGTTTTTGATGTTCCGGTCTTGGACTCATGTCTACGCAGAGGTCATTTACAGTATTTGCTGGACTGGAAAAGTTACGGTCCAGAGGAACAATCCTGGACCGATGCTTGTGATGTCCACACTCCCACGCTCATCAGGAGATTTCATTCTGCCTATCCAGAGAAGCCTGGTGAGTGTCCTGAGGCCACCCCCAAAAGGGGTGGTACTGTCATGCCCAGGGTATTTCAGCATGGCACTAGGCGGGTGTTACCTGTGAGGTCGTTGTGGCACGGGTGTCTGGTGGGGGACTTTGGCTGCACGCGTTGTTGTGCGGGCCTGTTGTCACTCTGCGCTGGTAAGGCCTGGCGGCATCTCCGTTCCGTTTGGCATGGGCATCACCATTTTGCCTTCTGGCCATGTGATGCAGCCTGCCAAACCTGGTGAGTCACATGTTCCCTCCGGCCAGTAACAGCACGGCATGGGGTATTTAGGAAGGTTCAGTGCCTTCCTTCTTTGCCAGTGCAATGTGTATCTCAGCCTAGTTGAGAGGGAGTTCTCTGTGCTTATCCTGTTCCTGTGAAATATGCTGTCTGCCAGTCTGCCCATCAGCTACTAGCTTCCACTGGACTACCCCACTTCCTCCACCACCCTTGCCCATACCTGAGTGCCTGAGCCTGCTGACATCCTGTTCATTTGCCTTAGTTCACTACCTGCATACCTGGCTTATTATTTTCCTGCATCACTACCTGCATACCTGGTTGATTATTCCAGTCTCACTACCTGCACACCTGGACAGTTCTAATTGTTTCTACTTGGACATTAACCCATTACTCCCACCACAGAACTCTAGTGCACGTTTATATATACCTGGACTTTTATTTACTGCCATATTTTATGTCTACTCAAGCACCTATTAAAAAACCTAGTTTTATATTCAAACCCGCTTCTGTGATCGCTCCTGCTACCACCCCGGGTCCACAAACAACCCAGAACATAACACATGTGGTCTGTTTAGACCACACATCTGATCACTGGGGCTGGCTCCGGGCTCTGCCATGCACATCATAGCAGAGCAGGAGTCCGGTAACCGGGGGAGACCCTGGGTAACGCCACCTCCAGGTGGCATTATTATCACAGGGCTTTCCCCGGTATTTTTTCACATTTTATTTTTAGTAACTTTGGTCAGATCACATTTCCCATAACAATTATGGGAAATGCGGTCTGCTTACTAAAATAAGAGATACTTAGGGGTTGGAGTAGAATTTTACGAATTCTACTCCAATTGCCCTTTACTAACTGTAGGTGATACTAAAATTATGTGAAAACACCATTTTTCACATTATTTTAGTAAAAATAATGTTAATAAATAGAGCCCCAAGAGCTGAGATATGCCTAAATGTAATGCATATCAAGTATTAAATGCTACCAATATATTGCAAACCCATGAGCTGTTCTGTGTTGGATGCAAAGTGGCTATTTGTGCGTGATGACGTGGACGTCTGATTTGCTACCTTATCTATTTGTCAGTTTCTGTATGGCTAATTCGAGGATCCATGTGGCTCCAAATGGGGAGCAGCAGCGGCCACTATTATTTCTATCCAAAACCACAACCATCATTATTAGCACTGGCATTTGCACCAGCTTTATTCTAGCTGCAAAATATCAATGTGAAACAGGCCTCCCTTCTCCGTACACACAGCTCAATCAATCACGGAACTCAATCAATGCTCAGGACACGCCTATGACACTGTCACAAGACAGAACAGCTGTGCGAATGCATTACCATTGCCCGGTTCCCATCATGAAATGCGTTTGTACAAAGAGATCTGTCTCACTCAGAAACAGCCCACTAATGTCAACATTAATCAACCACTTTGTCAGCAATTTATGAACAATGCTACAGTTATCAAGTGTTCAAATATTGTGTAGGAATAGCTTCTGCGGTGAGGTAAACTGAGGTAATAGCCTAATGTATCCATTGCTGGGAGAGTACAACATGTACAAATCTAATAAATGGCAAGGGTGCATCATAAAACAAAACTGATCTTATGCATGTGTAATAGCAGATACATAGAGAACACATATGGGTCAGAAAGATCCTTACAATTTCAACAAAGGTTGCCAAAATGAAAAGGTTAAAATTTCAGGCTTAAAAAATTACTCAACACAGCTAATTCACCACAAGCCTGCACACTTCTCAAAGTTATCAGTCCATGAAATTAAAGTATGCATTTAGAAAGTGCTCAATCTAAAACTGACAGATATTAATTGAAGAAATAATTGTTCATTCTTTAAAGGCACACAGTCTTTCCTGAGGAACAAACACAATTACCACATTCTTCAACACATATTAATATTTAAACATATTTACTTGCATATATTGTCTGGAATAATTATGTCATTCAGTGATTTTTTTTATTTACTGTATATACAGGTATAGTATAGTGTGTGCTGTATTAGAGAACTTAAAATATATGTTTATTATATTACATTATTACAACTTTTTAATAAAAGCACTTAATAAAAAAATATTTGAAAACAACTAATTTATAATTTTTTTATCAAATTAAAAGGCACTCCCCATAAAGTTGAAACCTATTTTTATTACCTGAGCTATGGAGTATAACCATATTACTTTCTGCTCTTTCTCATTACAGGCACAATAAGTATATTGCAGGTCACCAAGACCACATTAATAGGGATCAACCCTATTAAATCCTCAATTCCGGGGCAAGGTGGGTGAGTTGCTGTGCTGTTGCCCCCTTATGCCTAGAAGTATTGATCCCATGGAGTGTTATGGAACAGCTTCCATAAAGATAGATAGTAGTGCCATGGATCGACTTAAGCTGTGATTGGTTGGAAAGAAAATCTTGTAAGGAATGAAAGCAAATGACAATCAGCAATTTGCTCCTAAATGCCGGAAAATTAACAAAAACTGCTGTTTGAACAAATTGTTTAGATCAAACATTTAACAAACTTGTCTGACGACCATTTTCATCTGTTTTCTGGCATTTAGGAGCAATTTGCTGATCATCATTTACTCCCATACGTTACCAGATTTTCATTCCAACCAATCAACAAGTTGGCTGGTTGGATGTAAGTTGGTCTAGTGTGTGGCCAGCTTTAGTCTGCTGTCACTGAAAGCTACAGCCTGATTTGTCTCTCAATTTCAGGTAAAAAATAGTTACTGTATGGAAAAAGCATGTTTTATTAATAAGTAAACATCCAAATGTTGCCAATCCCTTAATCATTCATGACTACCTAATATAGCAAACAGGCAGACAAACCACAAGAAATCCCTCCTGTTTCACTACTTTTTTTGCTGAATAAAAAAGCACAATCCATCTATCATACTTTATTAGATAATAATACAAAATATGGTTCTGTATATCTATCAAAACCAAAACATCTAACCTGTGTCTGGGGTACAATGGTTTTTATGGGGGTCTGAGTTCAGTTAATCTGCAATTATGGGTTTTAGGAGCATATCTGGATCCTGGCCTTTTATACATGAGCACACTGTTCTTGAGTGCTCTCTTGATCTATAAATGCTTGTGGGAGTGCAGCCATTTCTCAATTTTGCATTATTTTTGAGGATTGTGTTGCATTCATTAATAGGGATATTGGAGTTGTAACTAGTGTTATCGCATTGTGCTCTGGCATTGGAGAAGATTATCTGTCAGGTACTCCAGGCTGAAAATCTGTGTTGTCAACATAGGCAAAGTGTAAGAACCTTAGTAACAAACTGCTGATATTGGACATGTTGTTACTATATTTAGTCTGTTTTAATAGCAGTGGGCACAAACATGTTCCGTCTTATAATATAGTTTCCCATGCTGACCACTTGGTTACTATGGATGCCTGAGAGCAGCCAGGAGAGTTGTAAAAAGTGCACTAAGAAATCTGTTGCAGGGGGCTCAGTTCTCAGGGAGTCATTTTATTGGTTGCCTGAGTGAAGACAGCTATCAGGATCTTAACTTTTAATAGCTATTACAGTGTGGTATCTGCTTCCATTTTTATGTTACTTTTTTTTGCATTAGTTTGATGTTGATATTCTCTGATTACCACATATCTTGGCCTTTGCCTGGGCTTGAAAATTATCTCATCGGCATCTGCCTAACATTTTGCTTGGACTTGACCATTCATATTGCCATCTGACTTGACATTCTGACTGGACTTCACCTTTCTCTGGTTGCCATCTGGACATTGTAACTCATTGAGTAAAGCTTTGCCCAATCATCTGTGTAGCCCATTCAATTGGGGCACTTTCTGGTACACTTAAACAGGCCTGGCAAGTAGTATTCAGAGGCTTCATGATGTTTTTTTCCTGTATGCAAACATGCCCCTAGCCATTTAAAAACAATTAATTCAGATCATGACAATTCAAGGGATAAAAATTGGTTACCACAAAGACCAAATGGCTTCCACCGATGTGGAGAAACTAGATGTACCATACCATGTGTCTCCTTATGGAGAAAATAACATCCAATGTTTCATTGAACACAGAGAAAGAAATATACAGAATAAAAATTGCTCATTTGTGGATGCGGTTTGAGATACGTTGGACGCACTACTAAAGGTTTATGAGTGCTTTTCATGGAACATCATCATGACCTTATTAGGAAATTAGATAACCATAGTGTCTCTAGTCACTTCAACAAGTTTCACATCCCTGGAGGTTTTGGTCTTGAAAACACAATCCTGCTACAATGAGGGGTGACAAATTTTAATTAGTTTGCCGTCAGGAGGTATACTAGATCTTCAGAGTGAATTCCTTGTTCCTGGGAGAATTAAATGAAGCACTGGAACTGAATACATGTTTATAGTTGCTATCGCTCTTCATATCATTTAGGGTAGATAGGGTACCCATTACCTATATTGATTCTTTATGAGGGAACCAACATTCATGCATTATGCATTTTCCCATGTATCCACTTAGTATTTATTTTTGTTTTCTGATGGATAACTAGAGTATGTTATATGTCTAGTGGATGAACAATAGGAAGATCATTTGGGATTACTATATTATGTTCAAACTGGCGAGATGTTTACCCCCACATTATATAGAAACTCTATATAATTTACCCTTTGGTTTTTCTTTTCTGATTTACCAGGCACTCATCATGTTCAATCCAATCCTTACACACCCTACATTAGTTGCCTTTAAAATTAGGTATATATATATATTATTTTTTTTTTCTTTAAAATATCTGAACAATGTATTAGAGAATTTGAAGACAAGATAGCGATGTATAAGTGACCTATATGCTTCATTATTTATTTATTTATTAACAGTTTCTTATATAGCGCAGCAAATTCCGTTGCGCTTTACAATTTGAATCAACATTAACATTTTACTGGGTTGTAAAATACATACATACATGAAACACATAAGACACATACATAAGGGTAAGAGGGCCCTGCTCATAAGCTTACAATCTGTAGGGAAATAGGTGTTGATACACAAGGATAGGAGGTATATATTGCAAATTGGTCCAGCCCGATTGCAGATGTTCTTGGTGGGCTGTATGATTCATATTTGCATATCTGTCAGTCCAGACCCTCAGGAGAAAGAATAGAACCTGTGTTCATTCTGTATATATTCTCACACTATTTATTGTATTAGGGCAGACTACTTACTGTATTAAGGTGTAGTATTATATCTATCAAATCAATGACAAGTATGTTTCAATTATGACTATGTTCTAAGTTTAATTGATAACTCAGCAATATCAGATACTGTGTGTTAAAACCTTAACAGCCAAAGGGTCAGATCACGTGTTGCTTGTTTACAACACATGATGGTCTCCAACATGTCTTGATCAATAGTTTGGTCTTCTGACTCACCAGCCCATGTTGAATTTTCACTCTGAGCTATGGCATACAGCCTTGCTTTACATTATTGTGTTTACATCATTTGATAAGACTGTCCACTTCTGGGTAGATGCAAGTCCTGGACTAGGTAATAAACATATCTTTTATTTATGATATAATATTTAAAATTGCTGAAACAAGATTACAATGTTATTATAAATAGGATTGCCTTCCTATAGTTCTTTTTATATGCAATTTATGTGCAGCTTGGTTATATTTATGCATTCTCAGTGAAAAGAGTTCAGCAGCTTTAACTATTTACTGGATACCCTAAGAGTTTCATGTACTGCGCTAATCCAGGACCTGATGAGGGACTTTTTCATCTACAACCAGCCAAGGACATTCTGCAGCTTTACATCTTGCAAGGACATCTTGCTAAATACCCTGCATGTATATATTGAACAATACTTGCCTACCCTCCTAATTCAGGGAAAATTGGGTACCGCTCCCGGCCCCCCAGAAAGGCAGGCAAGCCTCCCGGCTCCAGCAACCTGTCTGTATAATCCCCAGCAGCTGGGGGGGGGGGGGCGGTGATGCGATTTGCGCTGAATCATGCCATTGTGGCCTTGCCCCTGTTCCACAATGCCATTAATATCGGCATTGTGAAGAGGGGGCATGTCCCCCAGTGATGCACCATTTGTCTGGCCACATCCCTTTTTACAGCATCACGCCCCCTGTGTGGAAGCCTGACATCTCTATCCCGGAAGGAGGGAGCTAAATGTTGGCAACCTTGTATTGAACTGGTAATTCAATTTCCATTCACCTTACAGGTTTAGCAGGAATAACTTTTTTTGTGTCTGGGCATTTACATTATATACCTAGCCCTGCTCTTAGTGACTCCCTGGATCAAAAGTGGTCTTATATTTGGGAGATCCATACAGGATATTTTACTGTTCTGATTATTGTCTATGTTGTTGTTTCAATAACAGTAATTTCCAGTCATTTTCAGTAAATTTGGACCACCTCACAGCTCACAATATTGTTTTCACCTATATTGGCCAAAGGCTGCAGTGAGCTGGCTGTCTAAATGAAATGACAAAACAGAAGCACAAACATATTGCAGTTTAAAAGAAGACAGCACATCTATGAACCAAAATAGCACAGTAGTGGCAGACAGGATGTCAGCTTAATAAATTATATGACCCTATAGCAGTGGTTACCAACATTAATTGAGGTGTGAGTTACTGTACTTTAGAAAAATTAAACCTCCTGAAGAGCTTCTAAAATTGTAGAAAATAAATCTGGCTAATAACCAAACAATTGAAGGTCATTTGATGAAAGTGAAAAAAAAAATTAATTATTACAGTGATATTGTTGTAGTTTGTAAACAAAATGTAAGCACAGGCACATTTCACTGTAATTACTGGCTCCAAGGAGGTATGTGCACTAGAGGAGCAAAAGATATACAGGATTGCTGTTTGATTTTCTGGCTGGGTAGGAGTCACTCGCTCCACCATAATGTAGAAGCCATGGGTGATTCCACAGGAAAGCACATCATCACGATTGCCGCTGTAGAGACTGCGGCAATCATCTGACATTCTGCCATGTGGCTCCACCCTTGGCGTTGACTCCGTGGGGGAGCACACATTTGAGGTCACTTCCCCCTAGATGACTTGGCAGTACTGCAGCTAGGTGAGCTACCAAATATAAGACTGCGAGCTACAGGTTGGTGACCACTGCCCTATAGAATGTTTTAATTAATCAAGAACTAATAGCCTAAAAGTAAAAAGCCTAGTAGAAAATGTAATATACTACCTCTGGCCTTTATTCAGCATTGTTCCCGCAGATTATCCGATGCTGTATTGTACAACATAGCTCAGATAAGTAATGCAGAAGGAGACTTCATGCTTCTTGCTGCATTACCATATCTGCAAGGATGGAATTGCAGAGTTGCTTGTGTGCAGCTTTGCAATTTCTTTCGGTACAGAATCAGGCCCTCTGATCACTAATGGGTTGATGATGAAGGGGTTGGTTGTAGAGATTGCATGTGTTGGGATCTATACATGATGCTGGTAGTAGATGCTAAACTTCTTGTACTGTATTTGAATTTCCACATTTGGATAAGCAACTTGAATAAATGTGCTGCAAGTGACATAACAAGGAGGTGCCTAGATGATAAATACCACTGCAAATGCCACAGATGCCTTGGTAAAAGTTGTCAGGATTTGTGTCAAAATATTTCAACACTGAAAAGGTTTTTTTTTTCATTTTTTTTAGCCCAGGCATGACAATACGCTTCTTATCACTGACAACAACTGCTGCCACTGGTGACTGACTTACTTTGACACAAACAACATTGTCCTCCTGAATTTTATCAACTTGTTCTTGTCCAACACATTCGTCATCAACATTTTTATTAATGTAACATACACAATTATCTCCCTCATCCTGTTGCAGTTTCAAAATAGCATCCTCAATTTATATGTCTAAACCATCATCATTATTACTTTTACTATTACTACTCATCCTCACAGTGGAAGGAGGCTTTTCTAGGACTAAGGTGCCTGAAATGTGAGACTTGCACATCTCTTAATCTGTAATCTGTAAAGTTTGTGAAGACAAAGGCCCTCATTCAGAGTCGATCGCTAGATCCAAGCGGTCACTCTGAATGAGGGCGGCCGCTTGTGGTGTGAAGTGCGGCCTCCTGGTCACTAGCTAAACTGTGGGTTACCACCCACAGCTCAAGCGAGCAACCAGGTTGATAATCGCGATGGTCAGGACCATCGCGACCATCAGATCTTGCAACGAGACCCTAAGGTTGGGTCTCGGCAAGCGCAAGCCCCAGGGAGCTTACTGCTCTGATCGAGCAGGAAGCTCCCCACTGACTTCATTGCTGATGTCAGTGGGGCCGCCCCCAAATGGCAAGCATTCCATGCCTCAGTTTGGCCGGCCACCCCCCCTGCCTGCCTCCCAAACGGGGCAAGCTGTCAATCACCATCGACAGCTCGCCCACTTTGGTGCTAGATCCATAGCAATGGAGCGCCCGTCGCTAGCTGAGTCTCGCGCATGCGCACGTCAGAGGTGGCTCCGATGTGCGCATGCCCAGTGGGCAAACATTGACCCAGTTGCGAGCACTCAGTGCTTGCGACCTGGTCTGAATAAGGCCCAAAGTTTGTTCTTTTGAGATTTGAGATTTCAGGGAAAACAACATTTTGTCTCATTTTGATATCTGACTAGGTGAATAGATCTAAGATGGGAATCTGTTCTCCTCATCAACCATAAATTCCAGGTTTTTCTATTTTCTGCAGAACCAAACTGCTCATCTCTATTTTCCTCATGTTTGAGTTTTCTCCAGGAATGGTTAACTATGGTCTACCTGACTCCTATTTGATAATTTCTACTTAAATGTTTATCTTTGCTTATGGGAACAGTTGCGCTGTTTGTTACAGTATATGCTGTTTTGGAAAACAACCTTTAAAGCTCATATAGGCTGTAGATTATTATTAACTACAGTACTTACAATCTCAATTTAAACATTTTTATATACATAACTTCTAATGTCCATACAATTTATCTTTTAAAAACAGTTTAACATTGCAAAACCATAATAATATACAAAATAATAATATGGAAAAAACACAAAGCAAAAGACCAATTGGCCTATTTACATAACTCACAGTTATTTCTACGTGCATATTAAACATATTTTGTAGAGACTTATTTCAAAACTTGACAGGCAAACAAAGGATTATTATAGTTTGAATATATGCAAAGCCCTAATATAAAACAATCCTTGATATTAAAATATTTAAGTGTACAGGATATTATTATTATTATTATTATTATTATTATTATTATTATTATTATTATTATTATCATATATATATGGGACCACAAGGGTTCTGTACTTAGTGGATGGAGAACACAGCAAAAGGCCATAGTATATAGCTGATCAGGTGGGACAGTTACAGCAAGTTCACAACATTATATTTATATTAGGGGTGTGCACCGGCCACTTTTTGTGTTTTGGTTTTGGATCTGGATCTTTCTTCGTGTTTTGGATCTGGATTGGTTTTGCCAAAACCACCCTTCCGTGTTTTGGGTTCTGGGTTTTGTGTTTTGGATCTGTATTTTTTTGAAAAAAAGCATAAAAACAGCTTAAATCACAGAATTTGTGGGGTTTTCTGCTCCTATGCAATTATTAACCTCAATAACCTTCATTTCCATTCATTTCCAGTCTATTCTGAACACCTCACACCTCACAATATTGTTTTTATGGCCAAAAGATTGCACCAAGGTAGCTGGATGACTATGCTAAGCGACACGAGTGGGCGGCACAAACACGTGGCCCATCTAGGAGTGACACTGCAGTGGCAGACAGGATGGCAGTTGGAAAAACTAGGCCCCAAACAGTACATACTGCAAAGAAAAAAAAGAGGTGCAAGATGGAATTGTCCTTGGGCCCTCCCACCCACCCTTATGTTGTATAAATAGGACATGCACACTTTAACAAACCAATCATTTCAGCGCCAGGGTCTGCCACATGACTGGGGCTGAAATGATTGGTTCGTTTTTGCCCCCACAAAACAAGCTGGCAATTAATGTGTCCCTGCACAAACTGGCACTACGGAGGCAAGATGTCGTCCTCATCCTCCTCATTCACCGATTCCTTGGATAAAACAGGAAAAAGGGATTTAGGTGTCCCTGGACTGCTTACGGTCTTAGCCAAAGTTTCTGAACTTGACAGTAACTTTTTATGAATGCGCTGCAGGTGCCGTATAAGGGAGGATGTTCCTAGGTGGTTAACGTTCCTACCCCTACTTATTTCACCTTTACATATGGTACATATGGCAAGACAGTTGTCCGGATTTGGATAGAAATATTGCCAGACCAAAGAGGTGGAATGTTTGGTCTTCTGCCCAGGCATGACCGTGATGGGCTTTTTCATCCCATGGACAACAACTCTCTCCCCCGGAGCATGATTTAAACAAACCACATCACCATCAGAATCCTCCTCGCCAACTTCCTCCTCAGTGCCAGCTACACCAGTATCCTCATCCTGTTGTACTTCAACAGTGACATCTTCAATTTACATATCAGCAAGTGGACTGTGGGTGCTCCTTTCAGCACTTGCAGGGAGCGTGCAAATGGTGGAAAGAGCCACCTCTTCCCGTCCAGTGCTGGGAAGGTCAGGCATCGCAACCGCCACCACAATTGGACTCTCCTTGGGGATTTGTGATATCTTCTTAGAATGCACAGTTCTTCGTTGTGCTTTTGCCAGCTTAACTCGTTTGATTTTTTTTAGCGGGAGGAGGGCTTCCATCGTCATGTGAAGCTGAACCACTAGTCATGAACATAGGGAAAGACCTTAGCCGTTCCTTGCCACTCCGTGTCGTAAATGGCATATTGGCAAGTTTATGTTTCTCTTCAGATGATTTAAATGTTTTTTTCAAGGTCATTTTCCTGAACTTTGTCATTTGGGATTGTATGTGCCCTCTACTATGACATTGGGCATCGGCCTTGGCAGACGATGTTGATGGCATTTTATCATCTATATCATGACTAGTGGCAGCAGCTTCAGCACTAGGAGGAAGTGGTTCTTGATCTTTCCCTATTTTATTTTTATCGGAGAAAGTTTGGTCCTCCATTTATGTTATATTGATATATACATGCGGCTAAGGCGCACACAAACACAGAAAATATTTTTTTTTTGCTGGAGAGTAGTGCACTTTGTGGGTTACACCACCCTTTAAGAAATGAGCCAGCCAGCTCTTTACTTATGGGACATGGGCGCACGCTTGGCGCTGCTCCTTTGTTGATGCACGTGCAGCCACAGTGCACACAATTCACAAACACAGAAAATATTTTTTTATATTGTTTGGAGTGTACTTTGGGGGTTACAGCACCCTTTAATGGTCAAGCCAGCCGGCCCTTTATTTATGACACAGGCGCACGCTTGGCACTACTTTGTTGATGCATGTGCGGCTACTGCGCACACAATTAACAAACACAAAAAAATATATATTTTTATTTTGTTTGGAGTGCCCTTTGGGGGTTACAGCACCCTTTAATGGACAAGCCAGCTGGCTTTTTACTTATGGGACACAGGCGCACGCTTGGCGCTGCTCCTTCGTTGATGGACGTGCAGCCACAGTGCACACAATTCACAAACACAGAAATTTTTTTTTTATTTTGTTTGGAGTGCCCTTTGGGGGTTACAGCACCCTTTAGCGGTCAATCCAGCCAGCCCTTTATTTATGGGACACAGGCGCACGCTTGGCACTACTTTGTTGATGCACGTGCGGCTACTGCGCACACAATTCATAAAAACAGAAAATATTTTTTTATTTTGTTTGGAGTGTACTTTGGGGGTTACAGCACCCTTTAATGGACAAGCCAGCCGGCCCTTTACTTATGACACAGGCGCACGCTTGGCACTACTTTGTTGATTCACGTGCGGGTACTGCGCACACAATTCACAAACACAGAAAACATTTTTTTATTTGGTTTGGAGTGTACTTTGGGGGTTACAGCACCCTTTAATGGTCAAGCCAGCCAGCCCTTTACTTATGACACAGGCGCACGCTTGGCACTACTTTGTTGATGCACGTGCGGCTACTGCGCACACAATTCACAAACACAGAAAACATTTTTTTATTTGGTTTGGACTGGAGTGTACTTTGGGGGTTACAGCACCCTTTAATGGTCAAGCCAGCCAGCCCTTTACTTATGACACAGGCGCACGCTTGGCACTACTTTGTTGATGCACGTGCGGCTACTGCGCACACAATTCACAAACACAGAAAATATTTTTTTGGTTTGGACTGGAGTGTACTTTGGGGGTTACAGCACACTTTAACGGTCAAGCCAGCTGGCCCTTTACTTATGACACAGGCGTACGCTTGGCACTACTTTGTTGATGCGCGTGCGGCTACTGCGCACACAATTCACAAACACAGAAAACATTTTTTTATTTGGTTTGGACTGGAGTGTACTTTGGGGGTTACAGCACTCTTTAATGGTCAAGCCAGCCGGCCCTTTACTTATGACACAGGCGCACGCTTGGCACTACTTTGTTGATGCACGTGCGGCTACTGCGCACACAATTCACAAACACAGAAAATATTTTTTTATTTGGTTTGGAGTGTACTTTGGGGGTTACAGCACCCTTTAACGGTCAAGCCAGCCGGCCCTTTACTTATGACACAGGCGCACGCTTGGCACTACTTTGTTGATGCACGTGCAGCTACTGCGCACACAATTCACAAACACAGAAAAAATATTTTTTTTTAGCACTTGGGGGGAGCACCCGTGACAGACAGAGCACCCCCTGGACTACACTACAGCACCCCTTTAGGACTGGGACACTGCACAGGACTTTGGAGTGGAAACAGCCCCTATGGACAACTGACTGCACAACACAGTCCAGCCAGCCCCTATGGACTTTGAAGTAGTGGACACAGCCCCTATTAACAACAGCAGCACAGCACAACACAGCCAGCCCCTATGGACTTTGAAGTAGTGGACACAGCCCCTATGGACAACAGCAGCACAGCGCAGCACAGCACAGCACAACACTACTCTGCACTACACTACACTACACAGCCCAGCCAGCCCTAACTCCCACCCTCCCTCTTCACTGTCCACAGCCGAGTGAGAAAATGGCGCCGACGCGGGTACCTTATATAGGATCCAAAACCCGCGAGACCCGGAAGGCGGGATGATGACGTTTTGCCTCGATTTCAGATCCGAGTCAGGCGGGAAAAGTCGAGCCTGACTCGGATCGGCCTCGGATCGGGGGGGCTCGGGGGGGTTTGGATTTCAGAAATCCGAACCCGCTCACCCCTAATATATATATATATATATATATATATATATATATATATAGTCCAAATAGGTCCACACTCTCGTCTTCAATAATAAATTGCTGGGGTGACACACCCATATGGGATCACAATAATCCTCTTCATGCAAAAGTCGAAAAAAAGGGGGGGTAGCACTCACCAGTCTTCTTAAAAACATTTCTTTATTACATCTCAGTAAAAATTTTACAGCATATCAAAATCCGACGTTTCGGTCCTGTGCATGGACCGTGACAAAGGTCCATGCCCAGGACCGAGACGTCGGATTTTGATATGCTGTAAAATTTTTACTGAGATGTAATAAAGAAATGTTTTTAAGAAGACTGCTGAGTGCTATCCCCCCCCTTTTTTTCTTCTTTTTTTCTACTTTTATATATATATATATATATATATATTTACATAATTATAATCCAAACATTATAAACAAACAAGATTACTGAGGTAGAGAGGGCCCTGTTCACAAAAGCTACATTCTCAAAGGAGTTATGGGGGAAAACATGAAGAAGGGGAAGATGAATTGGGTATCACAGTGGCTGGAGATTAAGAAAAAGGGATATTAGTCTTTGAAAACAAATGCTTTTAAGATGAAGATAAGCCCAATTTTCATATGCAATAAGTCAGTTTGACATTATGTCAAGTTATGTAACAGCTGCCTGCATCTCCCTGGGCCCTATCCTTTTCCAGGTTCTTCCTCATCTCTTGCAGTCACTCACCACCACCTCAGAAGCAAATATTTTTTTTTGGCTGATGGCCAAACTCAAAATTCCTACATAACTTAAATTCTCCATATACCCACAAAGCCTTGAAAGGCAAGGGATATTCAAAGTTCTTGACACTCTTGTAAACCTCTATGTTGAAAGAACAATAAAATATTGGTGCTGAGGCATCAGAGAACTTAATTAAAAAACTAGCTATTCTTGACCTATAACTAACCATTTAATAGGTTAATCCTGTGATGTCTGGGAGTGCTTAACATACACATCCACCAGAAAAAAACCCTCTTTAATTATAATAGCTAAAAATGGAATCAGTCCAAGATAACTAAAAAAATTGTGCGTTCACCATTGTGTTATAGGCAATATTCCTAATCAGTCCACGAGTGTCCCGTAATAGGAATACGTTTTCTTTGTGTTCTTTGTATATATTACCTGACTTAAACCTGCTCTTCAGTCCCATCTGAGCCTGAGCATCATGTCATAATCACTTTGTCAGACTCCTAGCGCAGTACCCTGACTCCTGGCTGCAGCTGCTATTACCAGTGTTCTGATATCTGCCTTACCACATGCTTTATGTTATTAAAGCCTGTAGGTTTGTCCGCATCTACCAATTGTCATTCCAAGTTACGGACTCCTGATTAACCTGAATGGTATTCTGCATTTTTCTGCTCACACTGACTTCCAGTTTATCCTGCATGGACTTGTGTATTCTTCTGCATATATTTAATTCTGTTCCATCAGCATTGCAAAATGCATCTGTTCCTGTCTACAGTATATGCAGCCTGAATTGCAAAGTGCCTCTTTCCTGTCTACAGTATATTCAGTCAGCATGACAAAGTGCCTCTGTTCCTGTCTTTAGTATATCCAGTCAGTAATGCAAGGTGCCTCTGTGCCTGTCTACAATATATCGAGTCAGCATTGCAAAGTGCCTCTGTTCCTGTCTACTTTATATCTAGTCAGCATTGCAAAGTGCCCTGTTCCTGTCAATAGTATACCTAGTCAGCATTGCAAAGTTCCTCTGTTCCTGTCTGCAATATGTTTCATCAGTATCACCAATGATCCTCTGATTTTGGGCAAAGCTCATTTTATTTAGCATCAGCCAAACACATGCTATTTTGGGCACTGGCTGCGGGCAGTGCATCATATGTTGCATCCTGCAGTGGTTCCCATACTAGCAACTCTGTGGCAGATTTTCTGGCACTGAGTTTGCTGCAGCTGCTGCAAGTTCAAAGACTCCTATGGGGATGTAGTCAAGAGGCCGGGTGTCGAAATGCTGACTGCCGGCTTCCCGACTGTCAAATCCCGGCATGGTACTAATGATAGGCATTGAAATCCCGATGCCTATCAATATCCACCTGCTGAAATCCCGCCATCCAGCATACCGAACAAAGGTAAGCCGGGCATCGCAAGTTAACAGCCATGGGGGAGGAGGGTTAGGTTTAGGGGCTCCCAGGGGGACTTGGGGTCAGGCACCCTCCCAGGAGGGTTAGGCCTAGGCTAGATGAAGGGGTGGTTAGGGTTAGGCACCCTTGGGGGAGGTTAGGGTTAGGCACTAGGGGTAGGATAGGGTTAGGGTTATGGCAGGGAAAGGTTAGGGATAGCTTACTTACCTGCCCTGTCAGTATCTGCACTGTTTGGGCTGCCAGCATTGGGATTTGAACTGCTGGGTTTATGTCCGGAAGTCATTCATACCGATCCCCTCCTATGGCTTGTTCCAGCTCTGAGTTCCCTTTAACAGGTTCCAATTCTGTACAAATGTCCTCAGTCCTCAGTCCTGCGGGTAATTGCACGGTGCGATACATGCACACATTTGTTGCGTGATCGGCAAGGATCTAAGAGGACACTTCTGTATATGCTTTTGGTACTTCTGACTCCTACAGGTAAACACACACAGGGGAATTTTCCTTGAGACACCTTACAGAGGGTAAAGGAAGAGATGGTTTCTTTAAAGTTGGTGAGATTAATCCATAATTAAAGGGAAATTGAAACTTGACAGTGTGTTAGTTTTTGTAAGCCATGTAGTTTTTGGCTTATCAACAGCATTTACCTTGAAACCATTCCATCCGTTAGACTCTTTCACTTCCCCATACTTGCTATAGATGCCTTCCAGTGCACTTACTCCTCCCCCATCCCAGATGGGGGAGGAGTAGCAGCACATGTCAGGGAGGACTGGTCATCAGTTGTTTTGCATATCCCTGTGTCAGACTTCAGGGTCTTAGTCCTGCTTATCATGTGGTGGTGTCACCTCGTGGTCATCTGAACTACATCTGACTGCCTGCAATATCCCCGAAACACTGTATAACCATTGTAAACAAACAGTCCAACTGGAGTCCAAAAGCTGCGCTTACATGATCTGATTATCCAAGTGACAATGAGAGCTCCAGAGACCAGCTCATTGCCAGATCAACTCACTTAATATCCATGAGGATACTGTAGTTCCTTGGCTCTGGGATTCAGTTTGTTTCAGTTCTGTTGCTGTGTTCTCAGCATGTGCTCCTGTTTCTCATCAAGTGATTTGTTTACACTTAGAGGTAAATTTACTAAGAATCATGTCTAGTCTGAGATTGCCCGAGTTTAAATTTGCACAGCATTGCAGCTTTTGTTAGCTGAAACACTCAAAATTTACCAAGAATTGTGTTTTGTTGAATCGTGTTTTTTGAAGGTGCATGTGATCATGTTTCCTCCCCGTGTTCCCTGTGTTCCTCATAGCCAAACACTCCGGAACATGCAGCCTGCACATATCAGTGAGATATGTGCAGGCTGCATGTGTGTTTTGTGTAAGAAAAGTGTAAGAATCAGAAAAAAAACATAACCAGCCTAAGGCTCTCTGAGCCAGTCCTGGTTCAAAAAATACAGGAGACAAAATGTGTAGGGGTCCCTCGTATTTAATGAACCAGCATTGGGCTCTGTGAGCTGGTCCTGATTTAAAAAATATGGGGGAAAATGGTGTGTGGTTCCCCATATTTTTAAAACCAGCACTGGGCTCCACTGTAGCCAAAGTGTAATACTGCAGCCAGGGAACCATTTCACCGGGTCCCCCACCCAAAGCATTAACTTCCCAAACTAGTCAGCCCAAAAAATAAACAATACTCACCTACCCCTAGGCGCAGTCCTCTTGTCCAGTAGCATCCCGGCCATTAACACAAAAAAACACAATGTCCTGAGCCATTTTTCTACAGAAGAGCCATATGTGTTTACACATACAGCTCTTCCCTGGCAAGTGACAAATCCAACAAGGTTTCCTGAACTAAGCCACCAGCCAATCAGCGGCCCTGATAAATGTTTTAGCAAAATTTGGGTTTATCAAAGTTTTTAGCTTTAGCTTTACTTCTGCTTCAGCTAGACCCAAGGGTCCTAATAGGGAAGAATAACAGATTTCAGTTAATAGTGCTCAGAGGAAACTTCCCATGTGATCATGCCAACTAAGTGGTCAATAGTGATCATTTGCTGCAGCTTTTGTATTGCAGACTCTCAAGGCAAATAATTTCCTTTAATGATTGAAGATATTTCCTGCAGTCTATCTGGTTATGAATTGTATGCAATGTAATGTTCTAGTGGTCTGCCAGGATTGTATTGATTCAATTGTTAAAGAATTTGGGGGATTTAGCCATGCTCATCGTTGCTACAATGCGTGTGCACTGAAATATGCATCGCGGCATAGCTCAGCTTTCACCGCTCTGCGACTAGTCACAGCCAGTGTTCAAGCACGTGCGGGGAGTGTCAGTCTGCACCTTGGTGTCACCCCTCAACGGGTGACACCCGGGTGCAGCCCGCACCCCCCTTGTGATGCTACTGCCCCCGGGCCTGAGGTTCCCCATCCCTGGTCAAGAAGGTGCTAGTTTTAGCCACTCTGTATAATAATAATAATAACAATAATAATAATAATAATAATAATAATAACCACAGTAAAATACCATTCAGTTTTTTCTTAACTCAGCTCAGCTGAATAACTGACTATTTTGTACTTTCCAAATAATAATAATGCAATGAAAAATTACAGGTATTGATTTATTAGTACACTATTTCTATTTTTGAAGTAATGTATCACAACTAATTCATATATTACAGAACCTTACTGCAATAGAATTTAGATTTATATTACTTTATGCTTCATGTGTTCTATTTACAAGTCACTTTTGTAATTTCAATCATGATTCAGAACAACAATAATGACATAGTAGATGTAATACAGCTATTCCTCACTTACACTTTTATGTATCAAGAGAACAAAAGAAAATATTTTTCCAAATTTTAACTTGTATTGATAAGTAATTTACTGTATCACATTTTTATTTAATATTCAGTAGAAATCCAGACTACAAGCATTGACTTTATGTATATATATATATATATATATATATATATCAGCACAGAATGGCAGCGGCACTCCAAAAAATAAAATATGTTCGAGCTGGGTTATATGGGTTATAGAAACATCAAGTTTTTACTTCAATGTTTCAATCACACGATTTTCATCAGGAAGTATATATATGTTTTATACTTCCTGATGAAAAGTAAAAACTTGAGGTTTCTATTACCCAGCTTGAATGTATTTTATTTTTTGGAGTGCCACCGCCATTCTGTGCTGGTATTTGGATTACTGCAGAGGGCACCATGATTGTTCTTGGAGGAAGAGTGCAAAGCCTATGCTGTGAAATATATATATATATATATATACATACATATGTATGTGTATATATATGAAAAGTATAAGAAAAACAGGGCGCAAAATAGTGAAATTACTTAGCAAATTTTATGTCTCTCACGCCAGCCCCTGACAAAGTCCAGGATGACGAAACCAGTTGGCTGTGCCTAAACTGGTCATGCGCATGTAGTTCCCCAATGCCAGAATTAGGCTTGAAATGAGTGGATGGTGTAATCCTGTGAGATTGCGATTGGCAGACCTGAAAGCATGGACATTGTGGAAGCAGGGTAGCACTGGTATCTAAGAATCATGTCTGGTCTGATATTGCCATAGTTTAAATACGGATAAGAACGATTGAAAATGGGAGTTTTTTTTAAAATGAAATCCGGTAATTTGCTAAGCTCCAGTGTTTAACTGGATCGCTTTTTCCGAGGTTGTATGTGATCATTCCTTCCCATGTTTCCTACCTGTGTTCCCATAACCAAACTAATGAACATGCAGCCTGCACATATGATTGAGATATGTGAAAAGTGCTTGTGTGTATTAATGTGTAAATGAATTGTTAGTTTAAGAAAAATAATGATGTGAGGTTCCCCCCCAAAAATGTAAACAATCCTGGGCTCTGGGATCCAGTCCTGGTTCTAAAAATATGGGGGGGGCAAAATGTGTAGGGGTCACTCATATTTTATGGAACAGCACTGGACTCTGTGAGCCAGTCCTAGTTTTATAAAATACAGAAAAATGTGTGAGGTTCCTCATATTTTTAAACCAAGCACTGTGCTCAAACTAGCCATAATATAATGCCACAACCAGGGGATCCTTTCACCGGGTCCCCTGTCCAAAGAATTAACACCCCAAACTAGTCAGCCCAGGCTGGGTATCCCATGGAAGGTGGGGACACCCCCAATAAAGGGATCACCCCCTTTCCTGAGCTTCCCAGGTCTGGCTGAAATCTGGGGCACTTCCCTGCACCCCTGGCTGGTGGGTGTAGGGGTATTAGTGATAATAATAAATAGCTACTATTGTTTTTTACAGTGGGACTACAGGTGCCAGTGTGCCTGTCTTTTGGCACTTGTGGAACAACAAGTACCAGCAGGCAGCCGGCATCAGTACCCTTCTGTAAAAAAATAGTAAAAAAATGCCAGGACACACCCCCAAAGACACACATACATACTCACCTTGTCCCCATCTCCAGTAGTAATCCCCGATTATCCCTAGAAAACAATACTCACCTACCTCCTGGCACAGGTCAGACCTCTTCTCCAGTAAAGTCCTGGCCATGCAGAAACAATAAACCAACTTACCCAGACCAGTTAGGACATTGAAGAGATGTATGTGTTTCCACATACATCTCTTCCCCGGCAAATGACAGAAACTTTGTTTGTTCCATCACTTGCTGGGCCACCAGGCCATTCAGAGGCCATTCTAGAGTAAGTGGACGCTGACTGGCTGTGAGCTGCATGGCTGCCACACAACAGCCATGCAGCTCACAGCCAATCAGTATTAGTTTATTATGAGGGGGAGTGTGGATTATCTTGCTTCATATTATTGACATTGACGACATAATGACATATATATATATATATATATATATATATATGTCGACCTTGTGAATGTTGACATTGTTGATATAATGACTATGATGACATTATGTCCATGTTGGCATTGTGAATGTTGACATGTTCAATGTCAATGTGTCAACCAGGTTGATATCCTGATTGATAACATCAGGACTACATGCCATGACTATTATTAATATACATCAACAATGATCACCACTATGTCTATTTTGGTCTCCCAGAGGGGATAAGTAGGTACAAGGAAAGAATAGGCAAGCTGCAGATATGCACATTTTAGCACATGCAATGTTCTGGATTACAAACAAATGTTGTCATATGAAAGACTATCAGCAGCTACATACTATGGAGGTTTGAGTTTGGTATGGATTTACAGATCTAGTACATTATTGCTCATTTGACTTTTTCCACTTGCTTTACATCAAATAAATATGGTTTATTAGCCCTAGGAGTACTACAACCCTTAAGAAATGACACTGTCATGAGACTACCTTTCTGATTACTGGAAACAAATACACCACATTTACAGTATTTTATCTTTTGATGCATCATATTTTTAAATTCTGTTAATGGTTGTGTTTTAATATATATGTTTTTTCATATCTTACTGTATTTTTTATAATTTTTCTATTTATTATTGATTCACATGTTGACCTATAAAACTGACCTACTGTATTAGGTATTATATATTGTCATTCTACATTGCCTTTTCCTTTGTAGGTGCAGCTTTTATACTCAATTATCAATTTAAACATATTGTGATTATGTTTCCAGAATTCTTTTTGTGGTTTCCCTTATGGAGGAGTGATGGCACAAGATCCTATAAAAACATTACAGTCTCCACAAAAGTACTTTGCACCTACATTTGAGACAAAATTACTTTATTATTACTGCCTATTCTTTTGCTATTTTAAATTTGGTTATTTTGCTTCTCTTTTGATAAGCTTCATACTGTATTTTTTTACTTAACATTTTCTATTCAAATATGGCTGCAACAATATTAAAATTATGTTAGTAAACGTTAGCAAAGGGATAACTTCAATTTCAAATGTATCTTTTTAACTCTCCTCACTGTAATTCCAACTGTTACATAGAAATGAGATAATGACAGATGCTTTTGATCCTGATAAAATTGTAAAATTATTATTTTGGGGCTGCTAGATATTGTGCAAGGTTTTTCCCCCTTTCTCTTTAAGGGGTCTATTTATCATCACTTAATTTATACAAAAGCATGTGAAAATTAACACTTTCACATCCTTTTGTATTAATTAACTGTCAGGGCCATTCATCAAGTTCCGAAAAAGTATTTTATTTTTGGAACCTGATGGTGTTACTGAACACTATCCTAACATGGCATTCAGCCCCCGATAATCATCAAGACAGCCTGTGAAGATTTACAAGGCAGCTACTGTAGCCAGCAGATTGATCTATTAAGATATTTCCCTGCTGTGCTCAATCCCAGCAGCTGAGTACTCCGGGGCACCACACTGCCACAGGGCTGTGTGCAGCTCACCTGCTTGCGATCCTCCTCCTATCCAGGCTCCACTGCACCACTCTGGTAAGAGAGGAGACAAGTGAAGACAGGTGAGTGGAAGTGGGGGGGGGGGGGGAAGTAGGGGAGGCATGGACAGGCCAGACACCAGGGAAAGCTAAGCAATACAGCAGAGGGGAGCAGAGTTAAGGACAGAGATGACACTGGGGAAAACCAAGGAACACAGTAGCCAGGGGAGGAGAGAGGACATGGAGGGGCAGCTCACAGAGCGGACACTGGAGAGTGTTATACACCAGCATGGGGAGAGTTGAAACAAAGGACAGGGGGGTTACACACAGCAGTGGGGGCCACAGACATTGGGAAATCCATAGGGCATGGCATGTGTAGGGAGAAAATTATCACTTTTCCTAACAGATGACTCAGCAAAAAGAGCAGCTTTAGAGATATGATACTTTAGGCAGTGAGGTATGATGAATGCCTCTAAACAGTTTTTTAAACTTGCAGTGAGTTTAAAACATAATTATCATAAGTGATATTCATGTAAAGATGATAGATCCCTCAATGTCTTCCCATCATCATCCCCTTGCTCCCTACCCCCTCCTCTCTCTCTCTCTCTCTCTCCTGGGATTGCTCCTATTTGCCCCACTACTTTGACCCCTTTTCTCTTTCTCTTCTTAGACCCCTGCTCTTTGCTCTGCCACCTTATCCCCTCTGCTCTCCCTATGTCTCCTTAGATGCCTCCTTTCTGCTCTCATTTTACCCTAGCTGTAACCGACCTTTGAAAGGTAGTGGGATTTCTGCTCAGCTCTAGTATGCAACTTCTAGACAGGTTAAGGTGATTAATGTATAGATATGCTTGCCATGTCATCCCTTTAATTTGGGACACATGTGAATTACACAGGTTCTGTGACTGATTAAACTCAGGTGAATTGAAGACTTGAAGTCAGCCAGTCACATAATCTGTTTCATTCATATGTGTCCCAAATTAAAGGTATGATGTGGGAATACAATGAATAGATTATATTGAACTAACAATTTATTTGTCAATAAAGCATTTTCGTGATAACTATTTTTGGTACAAATAGAATTTTTCTGAAGAATATTTGTGGATTTAAATTGCGGACCATATCTTGCAAGTATTCACACTGTGAATGCTCTGGAACTAAGCATATTGTAAGCATCTACAGTGCAGGTGATGCAGAGTCATGCATCTAAAGATGCATCACCACTTGTGACTAAATAGATATAACTGTCTGTAATGGCATATTTTCATTTAAACAAACCTCAGAGGGTGTGTGTGTAAGGAATTGCTGGCTATGCAAAGCTGTGACTGCAGAGATGAGCTGCAGCAGGAGGACTGATAATTAGTCCCCTCAGACACATGATATGCTGTGCTCTGCATGTTGAGGGAGAGAGTAATGGGGAAAGGTAATGCCATTGGGGGATATATTGCTACTGAGGAGTAGAAAGTGTTGCCACTGAAAGATGTATTGCTACTGGGGAAGTTTTAGAGGATGCAATACTTCAGTGTAGACATTTGAACTTTGAGGTAGTACCAAAATGGGGAGCTATTGACACTGCTGAGTGAAGGAAAATTCCACTGCAGTATCTATTACCACAAGGGGTGGATGTAATATCTCTGAGCTGGTGCTATAAAGCCACTAAGCATATTTTTCCCACTAAAAAGTTATAACACATTTTTTAAAAGATGTTCTTTACTTAATTAAATATTTTTTTTAAAAATTAAAAAAAATTAAATACATTTTTACAAAAATTAATCATCAGTCAAGTGGTTAAACAATTAGTTATTGGCAACATTTTAACTAATCAACATAATGAGACATTCTCTGAAATGAACTTTCTGCAATTAATTTAATGAGTTTTATTGTCATACCCAAAATATCTAAAACACTGATACATGCCAATTATAAAGAATAGTCTTGCTCATCTCTACTATTATGTTTGCTAAAGTAAAGTAATATAAAATAAGAACAGTTGCTTGGCAACATATGAAACACTATAGCACTACAATGCAGTACATTTCTTTAACTAGAGGTCAACAGCTTGAATTATATATCATGTCATCCAGAAAATGTGTTCTGACAACAAAGAAACCTTGTGAGGTTGACATTATGACTATAGAGAATTGCATAGTTTACTATGATGTTGTTGTGTTATGCATGAATTACTGCTTTCCCAAAGTACACAAAACAAACATTTATTACAAAATGATTCAAAACAATGACATATCAGGTGAAGTCAACTGAAGAAAATAAACTACCCATGTTTAATCAAGTTTTTAGTTGGTGCACTAGTGAATTGCTTCTCAATGAAACTGTATTTGAATTTAACAGGAAGTCATGAATCATACATTTATTTTTAAACCATGTATATAGACTGCTATTGCATATCACAGAATGTTTAACAATGTCTGTTGTTTCCCTATCCTTTCCAATAATTTATTTATTGATTTATTACTTACCATACTATTTAAGGTCTCCTGACATAACACATAAGACTTGTTAAATATTTTTTGTAATTTATATGAAATGTGCCACAGCTGTTATTATATTGCTGCATTGCAATTAAATCATGTAAGAGGGAAAGACTACACTTTGGGTGAGATAGGTTTAAAAAATAACTCAACCATAAGATAAAAACTAATGCCAAATACTTCACTAGCACATGGAATATGCATCAATTATTTTTTTGCCTTCAGCTCCTTTTAGACACAGAATAATCTTTTATGATTTAAGGACTATGCAAAAGACCAAGGGTGATTGAAGTTGACAGGATAGTTAACAGTGTACTAGACATGCTGGTGGACTATTCAGAAGTGTTAAGCCAAAATAATAGTTCTTTCAGATTAATGGATTTAACAGATAATACTGTACCAAATTTACATGACAGATTAAAAGTAATTACAAGGCAAAATATCAGATTCATCACAATAAACCAATACCAAAGCAAACAAAAAGAAGAATAAAAGAATTGTAAACTAAAATATTTTTTTTATCTGTTTGCAGAATAAAAAGGAATCTTAAGCAGAGGAAACTACAAAGCATCCCTGTTTCATAATGGTTGTCCATTATATTCATGTTTTAGCTTCATAAAATGTATTTCATGGACTTTGGAGAGGGGAAGGGGTTTGCAAGTATTTCTGTTTTGTTTATAGAATGTCCATAGTTACTGAAATACACTTTATTAGACCACTCTACTCTGTCTTGAAAACTGAAAAAATGTACATAAAATGTTTATTCAAATCAATTCAATTACAGTTTAGTAAATTCATTATTCAGTTTCAGTTAAGTATTTGTACCATATATCCATATTAAATAAAATACAATTGTGTAGACAATACAAAATAAAAAGAGAAACACTAGTTACAAAAATCTCTAAAATATTTTTTCTCTCTGAAACACTGTTAAGTACACTAACTAGCAGTTAGAGGTTTTTTATACATTGTAAACATTCAATATATATAAGTTAGACTGATATAACTCCACAAAAGTAGCCTTCATTTGTGAAATATTATTGTCATAATTAGAGATGTGCAGTTCAGTTTTTCAGAAAACCATACACATCTGAACTTTGGGTTTCCGAGTTGAGTTGAATCCCAGCTTGGATCACTTTAGGGGTTCCAAGTAGAACTGAGCCCCAACTCGGGTGTGTTGTAAGTTCATAAATCAGATTATAAAAAGTGAATCTCGGGTTTTGGATTTTTTGTAAACATGTCCAAATTGCATTATTTTAGCTGTTTTTATCTACTTTAAAGAAATTCCAAACCAAATCCAAACCAAAACACTTGAGGGTGGCTTTGCCAAAATTAAAATATTTGAAGGTGATTTTGTAAAATTCAAAATCAAAACACAGCGGTTCGCGCACATGTGTAGTTATTTTTTATTTCCATTTTGTTCCATTAACATATAAGGAAGCTGTATTATGATAACAACATCAGAAATAAGGCAAAGAGATTGGTAAATTGTTACAGATCTTAGAGAAAATGTCTTTACAAAAGTAAAATTTGCTTTAAATCAGTTAAAATAAATGATTGTCAAAAATTTGAAATATCATGCATGAGAATGAAGCCTTTAGTTCACAGCCTAGCAAATGCTCACCTGAAAGATTTCTAACTTGTGAAATATAGGGTGTCAACTGATTACATCATATTAGGGCTCCTGTCACATTTTGACTTTTCCCTCAAATATAATCTTACAAATTGGGACAAGTTTTGCACAAAACCAGGTATATTGATGTGATAAAATCACTTGAAAAATTAGTTTTAAATATATATACAGTTTTGTGCATCAAAAATAATAACTAGGTATTGGTCCATAAATATAACACACTGGCAGTTGCTCCAATAGTGACATGCACATGTAGACATACTGAGGCTCATTGGAAATAAAATATACCAAGCAAGGTTTCTTTACAGGTGCTGATATGATGTGTTTAACCAAGCAGCTACATAAAAAGGGGTTAGTCAGACTCCCTGGAAATAGATGCAAAACACAAGAACAAGAAGTATCACTATAAACAACACAGTATAATTATTCACGTGTTATTTGAATGGATTCCCTACTCAATACTGGCAGCTCTTTTTTTTTTTAAAAGCCGCCAGTATTGAGCAGGGAAACGCTTTGGTGTACCCTTTTTATTCCCATCCACTGGATGATAAACTTCAGCTTAAGAGTCTGAACCAGCTTCTGGACCTGGCAATGGAAAGCTCAGCTTGCTGTGGACTTTACTAACTATACACATTTATCTAGATTATAACAATAGCTGACATCACAATTACTTGAGGATTCCACATTCAGCATATGCAGAATTGGACCCAAGACATTAATCCCCGAGCGGTGACCACTGAAGTCCTAATCAAAAATCATTGGACTTACCCGTGGATATTCATTTCCTGCATAACTTTGTGCAATTGCTCCCTGAAGTGCTTATAGGAACAGACTCTTAACAAAATCAACTATCCATATATATGGACAATTCCAATGATGAGGTTTTTACTCATATCATTAATACATGATGTTTTCAAATGTATTTTATATGTTATTTCTGAATTAAATTTTAATAATATTTCTTATATATTAAATGTACTATTAATACATCCAAATAACACATGAATAATTATACTGTGTTGCATATAGTGTTACTTCTTGTTCTTGTGTTTTGCAAACTGAGGCTCATGTTTATATGGACACACACATCCCAAATGTAAGCAGGGAAAGATAAATTAAAAATTAAAGACATCTTAGCATATGTGCCAGATTTGTGTAAGAAGAGTGTTAGAGGATTTCTTCTTATTAATCTCTCTATATATATTTAAATATGGACTAGTCATGCGGTTCACAAACCAGTTTGCTTTGTCTATTAGCATTTGACCAGACATGTCTCATGCATACGGGACATGGTGTGGTTAGGACCACATCCTGTGCTGGTCAGTGGTCGCACACAGAGGCTCAAGATACCAACACCTCACAAGGCACACACTCTGACCCACACAATGGACTCATTGACTTGTATCATAGATCTTTCTCCTTTTTAGTTACCCACACATGACCAAATAATGGAACTTGGATTACATTGTTTAATGTGTGAAATAGGTGGCTTAATGGTAAAGGATGATGGTTATTGTGTAATTATGTGGTAGATTGTAGTTTTAGTATTTAGTTCTGTGGTACTGTAGTTTTCTGGTGTGGTGTGATATAGGCCACATGATATGCTGTCTGTTGCAGTTTCAGCTAGCTGTAACAACAAGTGTTGGTATTGAGGATGTTGATTCATATATTGGTGTTTAACTAGATATATATGATGGAGAAGGAATAGTTAAATGTAAAAGAGCATAGTGGAACAGCTTATGTATTGGACAGTGTTATATACTGTAGTTTAAAAATATTCTGGTATACTACAGTATATAATGAAGCCTTTGCCTGAAATATATCACAGAGTTGTAGTGTGTATGTTTTAGGTTAATATCAGATGACAATAATTTTAGATCTTGCGCAACAATAGTGTCCCCTGTACTCAAGCATCATGGGGTGAGCTGCATTCATTGGTTCACAGATGGGTCATGGGCCTACTTTAGTGTTTCTAAAATGTCTTTACCTACCATGTTTTCTGATTCAAGTATTTATAATAGTATTTCAAAGATGTCTGAGATATTGCTGCAGTTTATAGCTTTCTGAAACCAAACTGGCTGCCACCATGCGGTCTCCTCCCCCACACATCCCCATAGCTCCCTCACACTAGTCTCTCTCTCTCTATGTATATATATATGATACGTATGCATCTTACACACGCATACATATATATAGTTAAAACAGATTGAAATATTGGCTTGTATTTGACAATGTGATTATATTGTTTTATGATATATGTAAATATTATTGAAGGCCAATTGTTATTAATAATATACTTTTGCTTTTCTTCATACTAATGCAATTTTATAAATATAAGGGAAAATTGCATCTCTACACTGTCATTAATACATGTGAAACTACAAAATACAAGGACAAATTACATTCAATTGAACACAATCATTTATTTCCCCTCTAAGAACCTTAATTTCTGACACATACAAATGGACATATCAATTAAGTAATGGGAATAGACAAATTATAAAAATACTAATTCTTATAACAAGTGCACTGATGATGTAAGTACTATAATTTAGTTAAGATGAAACAAAACTGAACTGTATTAGGTGTTTAAATAATGTTTAATCATACCTTTTACCTGCATTGTTGCATAAAGTAATAGATTCCAAGCCAGTATACTTAAGAATTTGTCATTTAGTAATTAATTAAATAAATAACAAATTCTTAAGTATAATGGATTGGAATCTATTACTTTATGCAACAATGCAGGTAAAAGGTATGATTAAACTTGGAGGTGGAGGCACTTTGCTGTTTCTTTACACCACCAACCTGTGTACCTGTCGGTTTCTCCACTACCTCAACAAGTGGGAGAGGAGTGGCTGTACCTGCTGTCTGGCCAGCAGCTGGGGCATCCTCCCGCTCAAATCTCGGTGAGTATCGAGACTAAATGTGTGTATTTGTATATATGTATGTATATTTATGTGTACACATGTTTCTGTGCTCCGAGATGTTATGTGAGAGTGAGGGGAGACAGGTGAACAGTAGGTGTAGCTAAAGTTGAACTCAGAGATGATTTTACATTGTGTGTGTTGTTGCATTGAAGCAATATTGTTAAAAATAGAATTAAGTGTATTGAGATACGGTAATAAGTTTAGACTGTGGACTGATCACCCACAGCTCAGATTAGAAGAAGTTATGTGTTTAATATTTGTGTAGTGAAGAATATATGAATTATGAATATATGATTTGTGTTTTGGGTGCCTGTATTTCATCAGACAGACGTGTCCCAAGAGGTAATACAGACTAAAAGTCAGGATTTAGTGCTGGTATTTGCTTGGAGAAAAACAGGCGATCATAGAAAGCTCTTCCTGACTATTTGCTGTTCTATGATGAGTGATGTTAAATGATAAAATGTGTATTCCAATGGATGGAAATAGTTTAACTAGGGTAGAATAAATAGTAATAAATAAGATAAATGACAGCTACATTTTTTTTAAAAGTGCAGCATAAAATATGAATTTGTAATGTTAACATAATTGATATGAGTAATCTAAATTAAATGCAGAGATCAGCCCGCGCACATGTGTAAATCATGTCCTTAAACTCTACGCTTTCTTAAACAAATACATAGTGTTGGGACTAATACAGCAGACTGCAGCTGCTGCTATTCCTATGATTGTGAATACAATGTTTAAAAACATTCTTAAAATCCTTAAAATAGTGTTACAGATGCTGAATTTATTGATCAGACTGATAAAATATGTTCTACCTGTGTAAATATATACTTTCACAGTATCTGCGTCAGTGTGAATTAAAGTTTACATGGTTAAAGAGCTTATGAGTCAAATAAGACAGAAAAAAAAGAAAGTGCAAGCTGATGTTATTGTTGCCAAGAAAAAAAAAGTGCTTAGAAGTTCAGAATGTTCCCAGACCAAAGACAGAATTTGCAAAAGCAAAATAATGGTAAATGCTTACAGATTTGTTACATTATCATTTACATTGTTATTGTTACATGAACCTATAGAGAAAGTTTGAAAACAGCTAATTTTTAGAAATTTGATTTATGACATAAATAGTGTTGATATTACTGACCATAACCAAATGTTTAATGTTATGTTAGACCAGACTGAATAAGACGTGGTTGAACCAGTTGCTGATAAGTGAAGAGATGTATGTTGGTGTGGTTTGGTTAATAGCTTTATGCGTTAGTATAAGTATTTTAAATTGAATAGGGTAGAAAACCGGCAGCCAATGGAGAGACTGACAGAGTGGTTCAGCAGATACTGAATGTTTGGTGAGAAAGATCAACCTCTCAGCTGCATTCAAAATGGATTGTAATGGTGATAGCCTGTTTTTGGGAAGACCAATAAGGAGACTATTGTAATAGTCAATGCGGGAAAAATAATGAGTGCATGTATTAGAGTTTTTGCAGTGTCTTGCGTGAGATATGGTCGAATTTTGGCTATTTTTTTTAGATCTATGTAACAGGATTTAGAGATAAATTGAATGTGAGGAACAAAAGACTGTTCAGATTCAAGGATGACACCTAGGCAGCGAGCTTGTGGGGTGTGGTTGATTGTCAAGTTGTTAACAGTGATAAATATATCAGGTTGATAACTACTATTGGCCAGTGGAAATATAATTAATTCTGGTTTAGATATATTAAGTTTAAGGTGGCGAGATGACATCCAAGATGAAATGGCAGAGAGATAGTCAGTGACACTGACCAGCACAGATGGTGACAAATCTGGGGAGGATAGATAAATTTGAGTATCGTTCGTATACAGATGATACTGAATTCCAAAAGAGCTGATTAGTTTGCCAAGAGAGGGGGTATAGATTGAGAAAAATCAAAGGACCTAATACTGAACTTGTGGTACTCCCAGTGATGGAGGTAGTGAAGTGGAGGTAGAATCAGAAAAGCGAACAGTGTAAGAGTGATTAGATAGGTAGGATGAGAACCAAGAAAGGGCTGTGTCTTGAAAAACTAGAAATTTTAGTGTTTGTATGAGAAGAGAGTGGTCAACAGTTTAAAAGGCAGCTGAGAGATCTAGATGAATTAGAAGTGAATAATAGCCATTAGCCTTGGTAGTGACCAGATTATTTACTACCTTAGTCAGTGCAGTCTCTGTGGAGTGTAGGGAATGAAAGCCTGACTGAAGTGGGTCCAATAAGTTGTGGGTGTTAAGAAAGTGTGTGAGGTGAGGTGAGTGTAGGCACGTCTCTCCAGTAGCTTGGAAAGGGCAAGGTAGCTGGGAGATAGAACTGTAATTTGAGATAGAGTTATGGTTAGAATTTTTCAGAATAGGAATGATCACTGCATGTTTGAACAGAGGGCCTGATTCAGAGCCGCTTGTAAGCAGCCGCTCGTTCGCTCCGAGCGATGTTCGCACATCTGCGCATGCATATGGGTTTTAGTACGCATGCGCGAACCAGTCAGTGCGGCCGAAAATCGTGTGCTCGCAAAATAGCGAATGCCTGCTAATTTGAGTGACAGGATGAGGCGTTTGTGGGTGGTAACAGGGGAAGGTGCTTGAAAATGGGGAGTGGAGATCCGAATGCCTGCGTGCCAAAAGGTCAAAACGGGCGTTTTAAGGGTGTGCATAATTAACAAATTAGCATCATTGACCACGTCAGTTGGGTGTCTTTTAGCCAGAACTGCTCGCATGATTGCTGTAGCAAAATGCAACCACAAGAATAGCGAGCAGTTCATTCGCCTTTCGATGTACTTGATTACTCTAATAAATAGCGGAGATGATGTATGATGCAAGCGGCCAGGGGGTGTTTTTTACAAAAAAACGTCCGCATGTTTTGTTCGCTCATTCAGACATAGAGGCGTCAACAGACCGCAAAGAGTGAACGGTCAATTTAAATAGCCAGCCCCTTTTTCTGGACGAGCGAGCGCAAATAGCGTCCGGCTCTGAATCAGGCCCAGTGATAGAAAGATACCAGTAGAGAAAGAGAGATTGAAGATTTCAGCTACGTGTGGAATGAGCACAGGAGACAGAGCTTTACTGATTTGTGAGGCCATAGTATCAAGAGGAGAGGTAGTAGAGTAGGAGAATGGAAGAGTGTAGATACTTCATCTTCATTAGTGGGTCAAATGATGAGAACATGCGAATGAGTTCAGGTAGGCAATTACGTAATAGAGTAACAATTTAATATTTAGAGTGGGAAGAACAATCCTTTAACATAATTGTAAACTTTAAAACGGCATGGGTGAGACATCTTGCAGAAAGGAGAAGAGGAAAAAAAAACTTATGATTCTTTAGATAAAAGAGTTTAGAAAAAAAATTCAGTTGAAAGTGAACTAAAAGTAGATTAGTGACAGAAAGATGATCCTATATATTACAGAGCAGGATTGTAAACTTTTATCCGGATAGATGTAATTGTAATGGTAATTGTTTTACTTGTTTTAATACTGTCAGTGTCTGTAACCACTCTCTCAGTATACCCCTCCCAGATCCAAAGAGCTACACTGGGAAAAAAAAAGAGTTTTGTTTTAAGGGGATAAGATGCTTTAACTCTCTCATAGCATGGGATTGTGCTTGTATTCTTGCATCATAGGTTTCAATTGTACCTCAGCCAAGAGTACTGATAAAAGAAGGTTATGAAATATACTTTTTAGTAGATGCGCAGTATCTACATAGTGTTTTAAAAAGACAGGGGTAATATTCCAAAAATGTCACAGTTTACAATATTTGAAGAATAATCTGCAATTCTTTTTTGTTCTTACAGAAGACTCAAGTCCTTGACAGTGATCTGCTGTTATATTCTAATTTGTTTCAGACTTCAGAAAAAAATACTATACATATGTGTTTCTTTTGCAGAAACAAGTTACAAAGTTTAATGGGACAAAATCCAATTGTATACTGATAATTTTAAATATACAGGACGTTGTTTTCCAGCAGGTTGAAGACATTTATATCCTTAAAGGGTGGCATTAATTGTTAAGTTGAATTGCATCTATTAGTTTTACATACTGTTTTTCAGATATTTAAAAATGCTCAACATAAACAAGTTCCTACAGCCAGATTTTGTCGATAGGAATATTTTAGACTCCTATCAATCTTACAGATGTCATATTTTGAATTATGCTACATTGATCTTCTTTATCCTCAAAAGGGGGGAATATGGCTGATTATGGTATATGGTGAGGAGAAAGGAAGACAATGAACATGTTTGCAATAATGAAATATAAAAATATTTTTCAACAATGGAAAGTTTCATTAGATAATTCTGACTGGGTTTTCTTTACTGATGATAGTTGTTACAGACAGATACATAATGTCTTTTGTTGGTAATAAAGTATTCAGTAACTACCATACTCAATGTAGTTAGCTGAATGTAATGTACAGCATTGAGTATAGCAATTGGAAGCATAGGAGTTACCGCATAGCTTAGGGAGCTCTCATTTCACATGCATAAATAGTTAAAGAACTGAAAGAAGCAATATGTTTACCAAAAAAAAGTTGCAGTAATTAAGTGTCAGGTACATACTAAACAGACTGATATTATTTCCATGGGTAATTTTAAGTACATATGATAAGCCAGTTATAGACATTCAGTTGATGTTTTCTTAAGACTATCACATTTGACCAATTGAGACAATATCAGGAAAATACTTCTCACAATGAGGTCAATGCTTGGAAAATTAAAGCATTGTTACAAAAGAGAAGATGATAATGGATATTTGAGTGGAATTAAAAATATTACCAGCATTTGTAGAAGGTGTTCATGGGTTAGTACATTTAAGAACAGACAATATGAATCGCATTGCACAATATGCTCGAGAAAGGGATAAAGTGAAAATGTGAATGTTTATGTAATTTGATTGATAAACTATGTAGAGAAAATGGTACCTACTGAAACATAAAACATGAAACAACAGACAAGCATTACACATTAAATCTGGCCACAATAAGGCCCAATAGATAAACAGCTGACTGACTTAAAGCAAAGAGATCATCAAAATATCTAATCTCTGAGTTCCTGTTTATGGTAAATCAAACGTAATAGTTATAATACCATTTAGTCAGACAGGTGGCGAAAAATATAAAGATGATATTATTTATATTAGGAAGGAGATTATTCCTTCTACTGATAGCGTAGGTTACCACCAATTCAAGTCCAAATCCTATTTGTTTGAGTTAATCCACTTGTTATATATTGAGCAGTAGAGAATAGTGACAAATTCAGGATTACATATATATATATATATATATATATATATATAGAGAGAGAGAGAGAGAGAGAGAGAGAGAGTGAGAGAGAGAGAGCCTACACAATTCTCAAATCTTGACGTCATATATAATAAATCATCCACAAGGTATAAATCGTGATTTCAGCAATATTTAACCTCATCAGGTAGTTGTGCCAAGATATACAGTGATTATTTCAATTTAAGAAAAACAAGAAAGACAGTCCATCAACTGATATATAGAAGAGATGGCTGCAACAAAAAATTGTTACAAATCCAAATACAGTTGTGCCAGAGTATGCAATGATAATTTCAAAGTGTCTCCACTTTTAAAGTAGATAAAAAAGATAGTCTCTCCACTAAAGTATGGCAGGAATGGCTGCTGCAGGGCATCTTACTTATGCATGGGACATCCTGTGAGCAGATCCCTCCCTATACATGGAGATAGAAGTATAGGTTATGGGCATCTGCTGTTACACAGAAACACTGAGATACGTGAATCTGGTGAGTGCCAGTGCAGATACACCTTCTTGTGTCTGTTGATGAGAGTGCCTTAGCAGAGTAAATAAAAGGTTAAATAAAAGTGAAAGTAAAAGGTAAAGATGTGTGGAGAATAGGATAATTCTCCAGGATGCTGCTTCTCACAGTATGTGTCCAAATCACAGTGGACTGTGAGTGAGCGGTCCTGTGAGTTCCCTGTCACACTGAATAGTACAGGAGAAGGGAATCCATGCAGGGTACTATCCCTCCAGCACCCTGATGGGATAAGCCAGCACAGGGACAGAGAAGGGGAACGCTCCTGCAGTCTTCCCAGATTACCTGTATGAAGAGGTATTGTGCTGCTCATGATGGTCATCCAAAATAGGTATCAAAGTGCACCAGAGACACCCCTGGTCACCCAGATGCGCGTTTTGCCAGAGGCTTTCTCAGTGGGTGGTCAGCAGAGACTAGCGCTATTTCCGGGTATATCCCGGCGGTGGCCAATGGAAATTCTGAATGAATGACTTGCATTTAATAATAGAAAGGAAATAATATATATACATTTATATTATGATATGAGCCACATATCTAGTTCCATACAGAAACTGTTTACAATAGAATTATATTAAGCATAGTGCTTAATTATTGTATCATATTGAATAAAATAAAGATAATTTATTGAATGTTGCTACAGATCAGACCATGAACCTAAATAAATGATAAATTAAATATTGCAGCGTAAATAATGAAGATCTGGATTGAAATAATATAAATGAATAAAATTAAATTAAATTAAATGAAGATAATAATAATAATATAATAAATAAATGAAACAAATATACATATATTAAGGAGTATAAAGGAATGGACATAAAATAGATGTGTATAGGGAAAAAAGAAAGAAAAAGAGAAAAAAGAGAATCAGGGAATTATATATAAGTGTGACAGACAGTGTATGAAAAAGAAAAATATGTAGGGGAGTGTTTTAGATTAAATAGAGTTGGAATGTATATATGTGTATATATGTTAGTACATACAAAAACAAAACTGATAATGACTAAGTGATAATGTGCTAGATTAGTATGGAGAATATTTAAAAGTGTGCAGTGAACTAAAAGGGGATAATGAGACATAATAAAAGAGTTGAGTATTAAATGGACAGGTAATTATATACTAAAATTCTTGTGTATATGCCTATATTTGTGTGCCAAAGTGTGATAGTCTTAAGAAAACATCAACTGTGTTATGTTTGTCTGTTGTTCTATGTTTTATGTTGTCTATGTATAGATGTTTTTGTTGATATCGTATGCTCAATTTTCTACATATGTAAGCTTTTAGTGGCATACTATTAAAAGTCAAGTTTTATGTTTATATTAATAAGGTAGTTTGAGTGCCCGAAAAAAGAGAGTACTTTTTCTTCTTTCATGTACATGCCCAATATAACTCTCATGGGTGCACCTCCATAAAAGAGATTATCATACAGATACTGTTCTTAAATTTACATAATTTGGAATACATCTACCTTTAAATATTTTTTTTTGTGTGTTCATTATCAGTGCTTGGGATATCCCCAACCCCCCTTTACTTACTTGCTTCATGTTTTTAGATATTGCAGAGGTTACTGAATTTACAGCTCTGAGATGCTAAGAAAGAGATTTTGCAGGAATTTGTATGTAAGGTATAATTTACCCAGTGTTACTGTATTGTTATTGAAAGTAACAGGGGAACTCATGTTACAAGGGAAAGTTTTTTAAATAAGTGAAATGATGGGAATAGAATCAAAGTTACATGTGTCATATTAGATTTAATGGTGTTATAAAAATTAGATTAGGTAATCTTACAAAAGAGACAGGAATGGCATTGTTTGAAGGCCTACATTTGGTGCTTCATAGATTTAGAATCACACCTGAGCCTTATCTCAATCTCTCTCCTTATTAACTGTGTTTTTTGGACTACAATCAAGATGTGTTACTAAACCAAAGACAGATTTGAAATGACGTGATTTGACTGTTCAATATTTTATACAATTGTCTAAGCAGCTACAACAAGAAGACTTTCGGGGAAGCTCAACTGGATATTCAACCAACACCAGCATTGGTCCAGCAGATGAAATACAGTCTGGAGACTATGATGGTATGATGAGAAGTTTTGTTACATTCTGGTTCCCTTACAGATCAATGGAATGGTCCTTGGCATGGCAAAGTGAAGCTGACAACAGATACAGCTATAAAGGTTGCTGAGAAGGACACCTGCATCCATGGCTCGCATTGAAAAAGGTCAGAGAAAGATCCAAGCTTAAAGGGTACTAAAGTCTCAGACTCAAGTGCTGATAAAGAGATTGAGCTATATAGACTGAGATATAAAGACTAAGTTGCATATATGATAATTCTTCAATCAAGATGGAGACAATTGCTTACAATAGACTATGATAAAGACTGATGATAAAGAAAACTTTTAATTATTCTTAACTGCTTGATGGAATTTTTGAGAGAGGGTGAGCGAAGGTTCATGGTCTGGTATGAGTACACATCCAGTAGTGTGGATGATGGGGCTTATTCTAATAAGTCCTTTCCTTCCTCTTTTCTAAGCAGGGAAAATGATTGGTGTCAGGAAGCTGATTAAATCACCTACTGAAAAGTGAATTTATGATCATAGTACTAAACCAGAAGAAAGGTGTATACTCTGGTGTATGGATAATACTCAAAAGATTATCCAATTCTACAAAAATATTCATTGATGGGTAAAGTATTAAATGCTACTAATAGTTGAATTTGTGCCAGAACTGTTGTTGAGTTGAAAATACTGAAAATACTAAGATAATTACTATAGAAACATGTAAGGATTGTGTAATTAAAAATTGTAAAGAAAAAAGGGTTACTGATAATTATAACTTGACAAAACCACTAGTAATTGTGTTATTTTCATATGTAAGTGAACACATTCCATTTTGTTTCAATAAGATAGTTTATGAAATGAAGCAGATTATACCTCAGATTTGGACAACTGCTGGAATGTTTACTAGTCCAACACAAGTAGTAAATGTTGAGTCAGAATATTGTAATAAGATCTTTACTGTGTACAAACCTTAAGTTCCTTGCTATACTAAACAATGTAAGGAAGATTTTAAAAGAGCTGAATGCTTATTATGTGCAATGTAGTTTTACAATGAGGCATTTGATTATACACTACCAGTGATTAGTTCCAATAGTGTTTCCAATAGTGAAACATATCATATAGTTCAGACATATTAGGAATGTTAGTTACTACCATGATATTTGGGTTTTATGTTATTTTCTTGTTACCAGATGATCTTTATTCTGTATGTCGAGAGTATGCTTACAAATGATTGCCAATGAATTCAGAATATATTTTCTACTTAGGCAAACTGATACTACAATTTTATGTTATAACTCATAATAATTTGTGATAAGTTCTTTTGCAGGATGCCAGACATTCTAGAATAGAAATTGTTCAAGTGAATAAAAATACATTTCCCTTATTGATATTTCAGTGAAACATCATGTTGGTACAAACTTTGCTAACATCCTTACGTATGATAATTGGGGATATTTGGATAATCAACAAGAGATTATTGATCTGGCTGAGTTTTATGGACAAATTTATTGACAATGATACTGGACTTTATAATAAGACTTTATAGATATGTTGGACATTTATTAAAAATATTCCAGAATGAACTGTTACTACAACACCGTCCATAATGGATTAATTAATTGCACAGACTGGAGGATATTGTTGAACTTTTTATACAAATCTTGGAAATCACTGTTGAAATTATTTGACCAATGATACTACAGACGAAGAAGCCATTATTACTAATTACATAAATGAGGCTTAAACTATACAAAAATATTTTCTATGAGAACATTATGATAAAAATTCTGAAAATGATTTATGATGATCATGATTAGATCCTAGCTTTTGATTTTCAGGTTTAGAAAAGTTTTTTAACATATTTTATGTACAAAACTTATTCTTGAAATCTTAATCCTGATTTTTTTTATTCTATAAATTTGGCATATGCTGTATTCAGATGGCTACTTTAAAAATGAAAACATACAAGAGATGGAGATGAGATATAGCACATGTAAAAATGTGGTTATCTAAGGGTGGAACTGTGGAAAACTAATTTACAAGAAACATTATATATTTTACATAATTCCATATTTACATATGCTGTATGGTTTATAATGAATGCAGTTCATTTAATTCAATATGTCCTTTGCACAACCATTTTTGCTTTGTACACATTTAAATGGAGAAATTAGATTAGATATCTTTAAGGACAACTCCCAAGGAAGTTGTTTATCTGCAGAATGGGATAATAGCTTGTCCATTTATGTATAATTCTGTTCTAGAGAAATTTAGTGACCAAATATAGAATTGCAGAACACCATGATCATCTCATAAAGGAATCTACTTATTTTTTGATTGCAAAAGGAAGAGACCATAAGAACAAACTTTGTCTATCTGATAATGTCAGTGGGTGCACAGGGGGCGTATTACCTGAGGACTGTAATGGAAGCTATAAAGCCTTGGTAATTACATCAATCATGGTTATTGCTGCAATAACCCTGTGGGATATGTGCTCCCAGATAAGGGCTAAAGCTATTTATTTAATTAATTAATAAATAACAAATTCTTAAGTATACTGGATTGGAATCTATTAATTTATGCAACAATGCAGGTAAAAGGTATGATTAAACAATAATTAGTTAATATATTTAATTCATATTTGCTTCTTTAACACAGAGATGTCATACCCTCCAAGTGCTCTCTTCCAAACTGCTACGTACTGGTCTTACCCAAAAACTCAGCTTTAGGAACTGATGTGCACTAGCAAGGGTGTTTCAATAATGGGTACATGAGCCTCTGGGACCAGGGAGAGCCACTGCACACCCTGCACCGATAGGCTATACATGTCTTGGTCACAGAAATGACCATGAAAATAGTGTTTGCACCAGTTTCTCAGAGATATATGCATGCATAGTAGGAAAATCACCCAAAAATGGTTCTGGCACTAATTATTCGGAGATCTGCACAGTAGAATCTCACATAGTACTTGATGCATGATTATTTCACATAGATTAAACTGACAATTGTGCAAGAATACAATTCAAATAAAAAATTATACAGCAATGTAAAATAAAGTGATATAAATGTAATTGTTAAATCAAAACACAGAATATGTAACTTTTTTTTAAACAGATGCTACTCTAAATAAATTAAAATTTTAAATACGGAAATATTGTATGCATGATGCTTATTTTAGTAACTCATCTAGAAGCAGAGTATAGATGATATGGCAAAATGGTTTCCACAGCAGTGGAATTGTGTTCACTAAAAATACATAGTGTATATTTTATTTTACAGTATGAAATTGAACAATTCTTTAAGATGATACTGTAGAAATGACAGATAATGTATAAAGAATATTTGGAAAAAATACTACAGCAAGTGAACAAAGTTTTAGAAAATAGAGAAGAATTCAAAGCTCAGTCCTTGGTAAGTGTGTCCCTCGAGCACCAAACACAAAGCCTTGCTTAACTGTAGACATTCAGTTCATGTAAAAGTTTAGTCCATAACAATAGTTAAGAAATTTCTATTCCTTTTCTAAATCCCAAAACACTCAAGGGTTTAATTATATAAAAAAGGATATACAGGTCCCATACAAAGAAATGTTACTAAAAAATTCTGGATATAAAGAATTGAAACCTATAATTTCAAGAGCAGATAGATACGGGATGTAGACAGGAAGCGGACGGTCTAAATGCTGACCACTGGCTTCCTGACTGTGTAATCCCAACAGGGGTCTAATGACAGGCATCAAAATCTCAATGCCTGTCATTATACTTATGCCGGGAGCCCGACGCCTGGCAGACCGAACAAAGGTAAGCCAGGCACTGGGCGTGGACAGCTGTGGGGGAGGGGGTTAGGTTTGGGGCTCCCGGGGGGGATTTAGGATTAGGCACACCCCCGGGATGGTTAGGATTAGGCTGGGGGAAGGGAGGTTAGGGTTAGGCACTCCCCCCAGGAGGGTTAGGTTTAGGTTTTGGGGAAAGAGAGGTTAGGTTTAGGCACTTACAGGGGAGGTTAGGGTCAGGCACTGGGGGGAGGTTAGGGTTAGGCACCCCTAAGAGAGGGTTAGGGATAGGGGTTGAAAAGGTTAGGGATAGTGGGGTACTCACCTCCATCAGGATCCTCACTGTCTACTTACCAGCATCGGCCTGTCATCTGCCGGGCTAACATCCGGTGGTATATCATACCGATTCCATAGATACATACAGTAAGTATTGCTTTATAGTTGTAATATAGATGTGTCCTTTTACAGTACACCTAGGGGTAAATTTACTAAAGTGAGAATTTTTAAAAGTGAGTTTTAAAAGTGATGTTTCCCATAGCAACCAATCAGATTCTAGCTATTATCTTCTAGAAGGTGCTAGTTAAATGTTAAGTAGAATCTCATTGGTTGCTATGGGCAACAACACTTTTAAAACTCACTTCTAAAATCTCTCACTTTAGTAAATTTATCCCCTAGCCTCATTACACCATGTGGTGCAAGTGATTTGCCAGGTCCCATGCAACTTGGCTTGTGTCGGGCATCTTTTTCGCATCAGTTTTTGTCTGAAAATGAATTTTACCCACAATTGTATGCAACAACCCACATCACTACACTGTACTGATTATTGATTCATGACAATTGTATATCTGTGTGCATCTGAGTCTGTATACAAAGCACAATGGAACTTGCCATGAAAAAGCCACGGTTGCTGCATCGTAGCACTTTGTATACAAATTCAGACTCAGTTGCACCATGATATACATGTGTCATATATCAAATTAATAAGTGCACAAGGCATGCGAAGAAGAGCTCTTTGGCATCACTGCAACAATAGTGTATGAGAGACAAAATAATACACTGTAGTACTGTACATAGTGTAAATAAACATTTCAGTTTTTAAACAATAGATTTGTGTATATATTATTGAAACTACTAAAGTGGTGTATTTATCTAAAGTCAGGGGTTAAAGTGGGCAGGAATGGGGTGGAACTGAGTTCCATCACCTCCAATGGTAGGTGGAACTAGTTCCACCTCCACCAAGTCCCACAGACAGAGTGCCACTCACTGTCTGCCTTGGGAGGCTCAATTTAATCAGAGAAACCAGCATATAGGTAAGGAAAGAACCACGCAAAGGCAATACATAGGGGTTGCAAGAAAACATTGGGAATCCAAATGACATAGACTAGTCTGTAGGGACCCCATAAAAAAGCTCAGAGGCACAGCAAAAAAATAACACTGATGATATAGAACATTTTTTTTCTTTTTAATTGATCTGACATTGTAGTCTCAGCTCATAGCAGGAGTGCTAAAAAAGCATCTAAAATGTATTTCACATTGTCATAGCCCCCATAGCCCCCAAAGCTTCTGGGGGCCTAGGTGGCCCCTAGCAATTCACTTTACCATTTCCTATACACAACAGTGTATGTGTGTGTGTGTGGGTGTAATGAACACTTTTCCCAATATTTTGGCCTGTCAGACTAGCGTGATGGGGGAGTAGGGAGTAGGCAGCATGAGAGATGAGTTCCACCACCTCTCCAAGACCACTTTAATCCCTGTCTAAAATTATATACAAAAGCAAAATCTAAACTCCAACCATGGTATAATGGAATGCACTGTATTTACCACATTATACAATAAAGACAATTAGTCGTCTATTCTCACCAATGATCATTTATGAATTGGAAATATGTGACCAGTCAGCAAAAAACAAATAAACATGTTTATGCTCCATGTACATTACTGCATTTCCACTTTCTGCATTTTGGATATGTCTTTGTGCAGATTCCTTGCACAACTATTTCTGGCAATGTAATCTGAGGGGTGATGCATACAGTATGCTTAATTAAGTAAAAATATAACTTCTTAGTAGATGTGCGTTGATCCACGTGTTTTGGTTCTAAATTTTGATCATGTTTTGGTTTTGGCAAATGTTTTGAATTTCTTTAAAGATTTAAAAAACAGAAAAAATCATGTAATTGGACCTGTTTTTGTTCCAACAGCATCAATAACATTAATTTCTAGTCATTTTATGTACAATTTTGATCACCTCTCAGATCACAATAACAACAACAATAACAACAGAGCAGTGGCACAAACACATGGCAGTTTATAAGACTATAGCACATCTATGAAATATAGTAGCACAGCAGTGGCAGACAGGATGGCAGCTTAATAAACTATGAACCTATAGATTGTTTCATAAATCAAGAACTAAAAGTCTAAAAGCAAATTCCTAGCGGAAAAAATATAATACCAACATACTTCTCCAAAAAGCAAATCCCGGGCCTTAGGCCAGTACAGGTAAATGGAGATGGAGTGACAGATGGAAGTTTTTACTCAAATACAGCAAAGTGGATAAAGCTCATAATGAAAAGTGGTATATGATGGACTTGGACCCTAATGTTGTGTATTAAAAAGGACATGCACATTTTATAAAAACAAAGCACTTCAGCAACAGGGACTGTCACTTTTGTGGCTGAAGTGCTTGGTTTGTTTGGGCTCCCACAAAAGAAAACATCTTTGTGATTTAGTTAAACCAAGCTACCAGTGGGATTAAGGCTTAATGTGTTTTTAATCATCATCACAGTTTGAAGATGTCATTATCATAATCATCATCACTGTTAATATCATCATCACACAATATTAGCTCATCCCCCACAGGAATACAAAGTTACAGAGGTCTCTGTTTGTAGTGTTTGGCAGCAAAGGTCTTCTTCATAGAATATGTAGTTAATTTTAAAGAACATTACTTTTTCCACATTTTTTGGAAGTAACTTCATCACATAAAATTAGCTAATCCTCACTAGAATACACTGTTACAGAAGTCTCTGTTGTATTTGGTGGCAAAAGTCTTCCTCTTAGAGTTTGTAGTTCATATTGATGAATATCAGTATTTTGGAATTAGCCTCCTATGCTGATCACTAACAAGGTTCCCAGCTGTGCTAAACACTCTTTTTGAGTTTATCTTGTAGGGTGAACAACTTTCTATTGATGCTTACTGCATCACATTGAGTCATGGTAGAGGTGTAAATAATTATGGACAATACTTATGAGCCTCTCCAGAAGTCATAATGTTTCACTCTGGTGCACACTGTTGACTCATCATAATTACCAGTGGGTCTCTTGTAAAATGTATTTTTTTCCTAGCAAGAGCATTTGTAGAGAAACTTAAGCAGGAGATGTTGTGTCATATGCCACTTGAGCTGACAACTTGCCTACAAGTAGCTCTTTGCATCTTTTAAGATCTGTGTGAGTTGGAAAGAAATACGTAACATAGAACTTAAATCTAGTATCAAGCATGGTTGCCAAAATGTAGTGAACCAATTGTAAGATGTAGCAAATGCTTTTGTCCTGGTGAAGCAATTGAAAGAACTTGGTCTAATTATGGAATAAACATAGGTGGAATTGCTTAGTTTATACCATTAGACAAAAGTTTGTGCAGTTGAACAGGCTCCAGCACTTATTTTCTTGGGAGAGAACATTTTGTGTCAATCATACTTGATCCCTTTGAAGGTAAGGTCACTCACACCATTATGCACCCTTGCCAACCTAACATTTTATTCATAGTAAGCTCCCGTATATATAACAAACAATATGTTTTATCTAAAAATAATGAAAACAATACTGCATTAAATAAAATGGTAATGCCATCAGTTATGGACCTGGTTCTCCTAGATTCCAATCTCTAACTGCTGTCAATAGCTTATCATGATCAGCATTCACTTGAGTCTGTATGGCATGGGTGTGACACAGAGTTAATAAAAAAGACAATGTACCTGGTCTGTCTAAAAATCATTAGACTCCTAATACTTTATTAATTCACATGTTTAGCCACCACTAATGTTCTTTTTAGCCATTTTCACTCGAAATAGGAAGCCTTAAATTATTCCTAATTAACATAAACAGACCTTAAGTCAGACCAGTAATCACTACCAAAATAATAACATGTAATACAGATGAATAAATAAAGTTTAATATGAAAAAATACACACAATGTTTAAAGGATATACAAAAATAAATACTAAAAATTATGTTTAAAGATATTCTTATACAAATACTTTATAAAACAAAAGAGAGAATTAAAATAAATGTCTCACATAAATTTAGAGGAGACGCAAGAAGATGGAACAATCCTTCGATTTCAGAGTGAACAAAGTTTGTGTGTCTGAAATGGTAAAAAAAAAATATATCCAGGGCACTGGAAAGGAAATATCAGTATACCAAAAAGGAGCATTTAAATCTACCTTGATAATGAATAACAATGAGTGAATTAAGATGCCAGCGGTCTAAATACAACTGGTTCAAAAGAAAAACAGCGCTGCATTCTCTCAGTTACACAGTACAAAAAAACATCCAGTCACTGGGACTAATAAAAGTTCAGAAACAGTTAATGACAATATCTCAACAAAATGACATCAGTCTCCAGTTGATACTTGGAAATGTAAGCCTTTTTATGCAAATTGTATGGTTGTTGTCTTGTATAAGTAACACATTAAATTGTGACACTGGCCCTGATTCAGAGCTGGACGCTCTTTCAGAGCACTCGCTCTGAGTCAGGGTGTTTTTTTTTTAATGCTCGCTAAGCTGTGGGTGACCACCCATCGCAACCATCGGGGCTTGTGACGAGACCCTTGTGGTATGGTCTTGTTCCCGCAAGCCCCAGTGAGCTTCCTGCTTTAAATAGAGCAGGAAGCTCACCACTGACATCACTGGTAGCACCACTGGTGATGTCAGTGGTGCTTCCCACAAACAGCAGGCATTCCTTCGGGAATGCCTCCATTTGTGTAGCCACCCTCCCTGCCTGCCTCCAAAATGGGGTGAGCTGTCAATCACAATCGACAGCCACCCCGTTTTGGTGCCAGACCCATAAGGATGGAGCGCCCATCGCTGGCCGGGTCTCGCGCATGCGCATGCTGGAGGTGGCACATGCACAGGGGGCAAACATCGACCCGCTTGTGAGCACATAGCGCTTTCAAGTGGGTCTGACTCAGCCCCACAGTTCCTGCACAGCGGTGTATCTATAATGAGTGCAGGGTGTGCAGGGCACACAGGCCCCTGGGTCCAGGAGGTCCACACCGCACACCCTGCACCCATACTATCTAATACTTACCTCTCTGCAGTACCACGTTGGCTGGAGATGCGCTACACAGAATGCCTGGAAAGTGGCTGCTGCGGCCACTTTCCTGGCATTCCAGGCATGCACATTAGGGAAATCACCAGGAAAATGACTGCTTCCTGGAGTCTACTGAACCTGTCAGTATGCTGCAGCCACCGGAGAGAGAGGCTGAGGCCCTGGATGGTGAGTGAACACGGGCCCCCTACTCTCTAAATCCCCATCCTTCCTGCGGTTATCAGCACATCGTGGTTCTGGATTAGTACTACTATATATTTATCCTCCATGTGATTCTTTTTCAGGACAACAACCATACCATATGTACATAAAGGCTTACATTTCCAAAAGTATCAACTAGAGACGGATGCCATTATGGTGAGATATTGTTGTTAACTGTTTCTGGATTATTATCTTACTAAGAGAGGATTTTTTTAATATACATTTTTCCTGCTGAGAGGTGCTTATAAATTGTATTTTTATTCTTTATTTTATTATAAGCATTATCAAAATTAGTGTGTACTTATTACATAAGTATTAATATATAACATTTACTGTATGTGATCAAGTCATTATCTTTTTTTAGCAGTGTCTGGAAAGGTATTTTATTTCTATCTTGGGCTGTCAAATGGCATCTTTCTTGCACACACTGGCCAGTTTATCTGTGAAAAGGCAAGCAGGGATTTGCAGTAATCCAGATTTCTATAAGCACTGTAGTATTGTTTAGAAATTGTGTCGTATTTCCTAGTACCTTTTATTGTGCATGGGGTGTAACAGTGAAGTGTTGTGGCAGCAGACAGTCAATGCAGGTTAACACAGGGTTAAAGTTGCTCACATGAGAGAGTTGGTCCAATGACCGGAGAGGTGGTGGAGAATTTCAACAAATAACAGCCAAAACACTCAGGGAATCAATCTTTGACGTCTCATACACCTAGCATCAATATGCCATGAGGCTGGTGGCACATAGAAACATAGAATTTGTCAGCAGACAAGAACCATATGGCCCATCTAGTCTGCCCCTTTTCATGTATCCTTTAGGCAACTTCACCTGGCATGAAGGGATGTAGACCTGGCTGAATAAGGTCAGGGTCTGTAATATTTTCATAGAACCTTCAAGGAATTTGGGGACTGAACTAACATGTCATATGAATATTGATATATTAGTAAGAATCAATAAATAAATCCTAAACCATTATCTGTTCCATGAAGTTGGCATCTCTAGCATACATATGGCTACCTGTTTGTCTCTAAACAGGTCATGGTAGAGAAATGACAACTTTGAAACCCAAGTGTTCTAATACTACACACATTTACATTTTTCATTCCCATATAATATGATATTTCCCTTAATTATATTAAGTATAGGTATATACATACTGGCATAGTTCCCTTTTTATTTTTCTCATTAATTTTAGCAAAGAGAATCATCTGGATGGCGTATGTATGCATTTTTAAAGCAATGTGCATCCAACTCACTAGAATTTGGGGTCAGATTCAGACTTTTTGTTTAGTCCAAATACAAGGATTGAGCTTCGGTTTTCTTAGATATAAATGCATGCAGGATTGTGACTAGTAATTTAACTGCCATCAAATCAGTAGCTTTACAATAGTGTTTCTTTCCAAAAGAAAAAAAAAACTTCCTCACAAGACAGTGATAGGCACATGGGTCTTTTGGGTCTTTTCCAAACATCGTGTTTGGATACTGTAAATTTCTAGCAGCTTGGAAATAATCCTGCTCTGAATTATTTCACGCAGCTAATGTGCTGTACTAATTATTGGCAGCCATTAATTGTTGCTGCATTGAAGAATTGGCAAAATATGTCACTCTCTTCTATTTAAAATTTCTAAGAAAGACAACACACTGCCATGTGGAGAAAATACAAATTTTGAGTATAATCAATACTATTGTAACAAATTCAAAAAGACATGTAAAAATGACAGACATACAAAAGGTATTAACGAACTTCTCAAAGACCTATTGGTAAATAATGGTTCTAACTGTCACCCCTTTTCCTCTACTGAAGGGTCAAGGTCCCACCTTGAAAAATTTCACATAGAATATTGCAGAGAATGGTTATAGAATAATATCACTCCATACATGAGAATAAGTGAACCTAAAGCCCTTGTCACCATGGTAACACTTGTGTCTGAATAGATCAGTCCTTCAAAGTTATGTATTCAAAACCACATAAACCTTAATTGCTCACAAGATTGTTCATACTATAATCACAAATATAATCAAGATCAATGGTAATAACACATAGATTATTGTAGAATGATTAAATAACAATGTCACTCAATTGCAAACAATGTGTACTACATAAAACATAAATGTACAAATGAGTTAAAATAGTATTCTGTTAAAATAGGTAGTTTGTCCACTTATGATGCACTGGCTTGCTTCTGGTGTTTAGCTGTGTGCCACAACAGTGAATGGCAGATGAGAGAACAAGAGTGGAATTCTGGACAAAAGGAAGGAAAATTGAGAGATGCTTCTGTGGCCTGATATTATCAGCTAGGGCAATCCAAAATATTTAGCAACTTGGCATATTTTCATGGAAGCACACTCTTGTCCAGATGAGAAAGTGAACCTCAGAAGTAATGTACATGAAGTTGGTAGATGTGGAGCCCAGTGCAGTAACCCATGTGCCGGCAATATGTTTTCATTCATGACTACTGGAAACCAAAAATTATGCACATTTCACCTGATGATGACTTGCTCACATCTCAGTCTAAAGTCAGTTTCCTATAGTGGAGTATTAGTGCCTCTAAACAGCCAATCTAAGAGCGGTTGGTCTAACTGGCATGAATGGGAACCAATCATTCCTGACTCTGCTTGTATATACAGTGCTTCCATGATAGCTCTGTTTAATGGGCATGCTAAGAGATCAATCATATAGATTTTGAAAAGGTAGCAAAGTAATGGTTATGTATCAGTCACAATAGTTGCTAATTGTTATAATGCAGTAAATCAGCTGCAACAGTTGCTTATTGTAATGCATACATTGAATAGTAGATTTTATATGTCATCTAATATGCTAGTATGCAGGAAACAGAGGAAGTTATATCAAAGAAATGAATAACTAGAGTCATGCTGCGTAAAAACCTGCTTGGTCATATGATCCAACTAGTGACAGTCAGATTGGTAAAAGTATTCATAACAGCAGGTATAAATAGGATAGGTAGTTGATGGTTATTATGGTAAATATAAATTATATAGTAGAAAATTTCCTGTATAGTGTGGCAATACTAGTGCTTTAAAAAATGGAGGTTATAAGAAAATAAGTACAAAGAGATAATAGATAAGGTGGCAAGAATGTAATGTGGTGATAACGTCACAACCAAATTTACCATAACAATGCTGGCAGAGGCAATCAAAATAAGGGGACATGGAAAAAGAAAATAACTTCTGTATTACTATAATTCAATTGGAATGGTTTGCTACAGTAAGTAGGATGCAAAGTGAGATATGAGGAGGTGGTAGAATTGGGATGGCTTAATATCAGGGAAAATCCTAAAAGCACTGATAACAAATAAATCTGATTCATCTGTGATTTCTGCCAGGAGTGGAGAGAAATTAGAGATATATATCTCTAATAAATATATATATATATATATATATATATATATATATTAATATATATATATATTATATTTATATTAGGGATGTGCAGGCTCGGATTAGTTCAGATTTGCACGTTGGGTTCGGATTTTTCCCTCCAAAAATCGGGTCTCAGAAAGAAGCAAAACATCATCTTTCATTGACAAACATCATCATTCCTGAACCCGGCGTACAAATCCGAACCTTTCCGGGCCTGCACATCCCTAATATATATATATTATGGGGGCACAGTCATGCACTTATATTTAGGCTGAATTGAAAAAAGAAGGAAATCCCCACTGAGAATTCTGGAGGGGGGGTCATGGTGTTTAAGGGGATACACCTCAAAAGTTATAGGAGGTACCAAGTTGAAATTTGGCATGGGCGGGTAGAACTATGACTCATTGCTGCATGCCATTTTTTAGGGCAAAAACACAAGAAGTGAGGATTTGGGAGTAAAGTTCCAACTGTCAGTTTTTTTCTGACACTATCAGTTAGGACCACTTTTCTGCTATAATCTATGGGGGATATTTGGGAAGGCAAATTTAGACTTGGGGTTTGTTTTATTAGGTAGCTATTTTTCCAGGGTAGGGCGTTTTTGGGTTCAGGTAAATGAGAATGTTACAGTTTTTAAACTATTACCTCACAATTGCGCCATTATAGAGATATGAAGATTCAATTCCTTGCGCATCCTCACTGTGGCTTCACTTGGGTGCACCAAGATGGCTGTCTTCTGTGGGCAGTAGCAGGAGCCGAGACCAGGGGGAAGGTAGCAGGCATTAGTTCTGGTTGAGACCCAGGGGTGAAAGCACGTGGTGTTGGCGGTGCAGTCTTTAATGGCTTGGTGGGGTGAGCGACTGGCAGTAGGACCCAGGGGAGGTAGTTGGTGTCAGCAGCAGATGCAGGCATGTGAAGCCTCCATCTGTGTGTAAAAAAAATGGAATGTGTAAAAAAATAAATAAATAAACAGGGTGGCCCCCTCCCATCAAAAGAGCAACCAGCACTGGGCATTTAGTGACCCAGTGCTGGTTGTGCAAAATATGAGGGAAAATGACATAGGGGTCCCCCGTATTCAGTGCAACCAGCGCTGGGGTCTGAGCCAGTCCTGGTTCTGGAAATACAGGGGAAAACATGTGTAGGGTTCCCCTGTATTTACCAGAACCAGCACCGGACCAATTCTAGCGGGGGGTTGATGCCATAGCCAGGGAATCCCTTTCACCGGGCCCCCCGGCTGCAGCATCACCCCTCTACAGGGCACTCCTGGTCTAGGCTGATAGCCTGGGGCTATCCCTGGCACCACTGGAGCGGTGAATGCAGGGTTGATTATGTAGTGTAGTGCAATTGATACTATTTGATATAATTGATGTAAAATTATTGTCATTTGCTGTAGAACTATGGGTCCCAGCAAGCCTCTCCCACATGCTGGTACTTGGGGAACAACAAGTACCAGCATGCAGGGCATTACGGGCCTGCTGGTACCTGTAGTTCTACAGAAAAATACATATTTAAATAAACACAGCACACCCACACTGTACAAAATAAAAGTTTATTAAACATTCATGCACTCACACATGTACACACACATGTACACATACTCACCTATCTATCACTGTAGCCATTGGTCCCCTTCTCCATGTAGATAATCCATAAGGTACCTGAAATATAAAAACATACTCACCTATGCATTGTTCAGTCCTCTTTGTTTCAAAGTAGGCAATCCCTGGGCTTGGCAAAACAAAAAAAGAACAGCGGGACCCACGGACATTAGTACTGTCCTACAAGGACAGTACTATGAAAATGAGAGCTTAGCGGTGGGATTTCCATATGGAAACACCGCCGCTGAGCACTCATTGGCTGAGAGAGGTGAGCCTTCCACCTCTCAGCCAATGACTGGTTCTCACCGTTGTCTTCAACGGTGAAAACCATGCCATTTTTGAAATTCAAAAGTCAATCACGGCTTGTGACATCATCACCCCGCCCCCTCACCTGGCTTATATAAAGCCAGTGTGAGGCAGCATCTGGCCAATCCATTGGCCGGGTGCCAGCAATGAAGAGCTGCTGAAGACAGAAAACACCCGGGAAGTCCTGGATGGGTGGTGCACTCCGAGTGAAGTCACCGTGGAAGTCCTGGGGCAGACAGCAGCTATGGGAAAAAGCTTAAAGGCTGCTGCCTCCCAGATGAAGATGCAGCACAATAAAATAATAAAGCAAACGGTCTGTTTTTTTAAAATATTTTCTTTTTACAGGGGTACTAAAAGTACCAGCGGGCCATTAATGCCTCGCATGCTGGTATTTTAAGTTCTCCAAATACCAGAATGTGGAGGAGAGTTTGCTGGGACCTGTATTTCTACTGCAAAATACAATATTATACTTCTATTTTATTTTATACACCCACCACCCAAGGGGTACCAAGGATAGCCCTGGGCCATCAGCCTAGGCCTGGGGTGCCCTGGAGAGGAGGATTCCTTTATTGGTCCCCAGCTCCCCAGGGATCCGCAGCCTTGGCTGACTAGTGGTCAGGGCTAATGCTATGGCTGCGGGGCCCAATAAAAGGTCTCCCCTGGCTGTGGCATCAGACCACCACTAGAAAACACTCTGTGCTGGTTCTGGAATATACAGGGGAACCCTACTCATTTTTTAACCTGTATTTCCAGAACCAGGACCAACTCAGAGCCCAGTGCTGATTGCGCTGAATACAGGGTACCCCTACATCATTTGTCCCCCATATTTTGGAAACCAGGATTGGTTCTGATTTGCCTGGTGCTGGTTGTGCTTAATACGGGGGACCCCTATGTAATTTGTCCTCCATATTTTCACATCCAGGACCAGTGGTTAAAAGCCCATTGCTGGTTGTGTTTAGGGGGGGGAGCATGTCTCTTTTTTCTTACATTTTTAATTTACACAAAATCTAATTTTAATACAGATGCACAAATGGATCTCACTGATTTATCCATGCATCTGTGTCTTACATTCACAGATGGATGCCCAGCATCAGTTAGCACCTCTGTCGCCCACTGATGCCCCTGTGCACTGCTGCCACTGGTTCACATGCCACTGCCTCACACTCCTGAAGCCCGTTTCCATAGCCATCTCTCCCTATGCATCCCCAAAACACCTCCTGTGTGCCGGCCTTCCTCCATCTGCGCTAATGTACCATTTTGTTGCCCTTTTCCCATGCAGGTGGCCCGGTTTGCTCCTCCAAACCCTGATAGTTAATACATTTTAAAAAAGAAATGAAATTCCATATACAAAAAAATTTACAGTTTCACAAGTCCCATTAAGGCTTCTTAGACATGATCTGAAATTTCACAAAACTTATTGAATTTCTGCCATTTAAACTTCAAAAAGCAATAAAATTGTGCCTTAATGACGCCTTAATGGACATATTCCTTGCGTAATACAGATATGGTATGCCATGACTCTATGGGGTATATTAAATTGGGTGCAAGGTTTAGCGAGGCTAAAACCTCGCGCCCCTCGTGGCCAATTTCGGAATCCCATGGGCATGCGCGCTCCCATTACCCGCAGGATTCAATTAAAAACACAATGGACGCGGATCTCCGCGGCTCCCGGTGGCATCCCCTCTCCTTTCTTACTGGAGAGGGGGCTGCTGGGAGTCCCAGGGGCTGGTGGGAGGAGCAAGGGCTGCTGGGAGAGGAAGTTCTCCCTGTGCCCATTCCCGGGAGCCACACTAGCACTGCGGGGGCACACTGACACCGGGACACACACACTCATGTGCACACACACACTCATACACACTTACATACACCACACACACTAATATACTCACCGCTGCTGCAGAAGAGCCGGCTCCCGACGCAGGATGGAGAAGAAGATGCAGAAGACAGCGCTGCTGGAGGTAAGTAATTTAAGATTCATTAAGCTAATTGGATACTTCCAATTGCTTAATTAGGCCTCAGGGGGGGGCACTGCGGGGGTATCAGAGCAAGTGTCGATGATTTGACCTAAAATGAATGATTTTAGGAAAAATCACGCTTGCTCAGGAGGTGCATTGAAAAAAAACCTCCTGACGAGTGTTTAATAAAAAAACATGCACCTAATAGAATAGCAAAAAACCCGCACCTGCAGGAAAAACCTCACATGTGCAGGTTTTTTGCTATTCCCGCAGCCTATTGAATATGCCCCTATGTGGTTAACTGCAGATTCAGTACTCTCACAGAGTGAGATTGCTGTCACTCACAAAATGGCGGCATCCATTCATTGATGGCAGAGGGCTGGGGTAAACCCAGCCAGTGATGGAGGGCTGGGCTTTACCCCCAGCCTGACATTATTTGGAGGCGTGGCATAACATATTTGTTATCGTATAAATATTTTCAGATGCAATATTTCTTCACTTAATCCTTTATTTAGTACACCTTTTTTATAATGACTAGTCCTGAATACACTGCACACCCACACTTGTATCACTGGAACTGCAACTATAATGTAGTTTTTACTCTTTTCTTTTGATTGTTACAATAGATTATTTCACCCCCCTCCTTTTTTTCTCTTTGCACTGTTCACAATTCTATAGAGACTGTGTAAAGCTTCAGAATTTCTGCTATGTTTACACTTTGCTTGCTAACCAGTCACTGTGATGCAGGGATGGATTAGGCCACCTGGAATATGGGAAAATTCAATATTTTTATATAAGTAATAAACACATAAGACACCTCACTGTATTATATATGGCAGGGGTCCTCTTACACTTTATGTAATGAGTTAGGTGATGGAATGATATATAATGCAGGTGCCCTATGTGTTTGTTACTTATATATCATGCACATTAATATTGGGCAAGGTTGTACTTGCACAAGTCTATTTTAATTTAATTTAGATATTTCAAGAGAAGATTGTGTGTGTTTGAGAGGCAGTGTTTAGTACTGTAATTACTGCTTGTGTTGGCCTTATCAGCTGCACCCCAAAATAACAAAAGCTAAAATAAGTAATTTCATTCTGAATTGTCTATATTAAAAGTCTTAAGTCTTTTAATAAAACTGCATGTCAAAGGTAACAGTCCCTTGTTTCCCTATCTCATTGTATGTTCACTTGGTGTGGTGGAAGTTTGCAATTACATTACTCCTGCCCTGCTGTAAATCATTAATGGACCAGTCTATAAAAGCATCCCCATACTTTTGCTGGCAGTCAAAATACTTCAACATCTACTTTTAAAAAAGGTCAAGGGATAAGATGAAGGTGTAAGAAAAGGCACTCCAGATTTCAACAATGTTTGCAAATCTTTAATAAAATATTACCTCTAACTATGAAAATATAAAATGTATTTATTTTATAAATAATATTGTCAACATGCCATTCATTACATGCAGTGGCAAGGAAAGGCTCACACCATGGCCTTTATTTGTGAGTTATGTTCCTGCTACTGCTCTTTTATGCAAAAAAATCCATATAGCAAAAGTCAGGGCCAAACACAGTCAACCATTTTTTATAACCACGCTTGCACAATTTTCTCGCTCCAAGTCTAGATGTGTCACCTATCAAACAGGCCAATATGAGTGCAGAAAAAAACGCTAAAACTGAAGAACAATTCCAGATTCCTAAGACGAGACTAAGGGTCTCCACGAATGCAATGTGTGAGTTTGACTTTTTTGATTTTAAAACTTTAATCTCAGGGAAGCCACCTTCCAACATTTCTGAACCCTCTGCAAATGTGAGGATGAATAGTAGTAAAAGTAATGATGATGATAATGATGGTTTAGACATATAAATTGAGGATGCTATTTTGGAAGTGCACAGAATGAGGGTTCAATACTATATGTGACACTAATGATGATTATGAATGTGTTGCACAAGAACAAGTTGATAACATTCAATAAAATTATGTTGTTTGTATCAAAGTAAGTCAGCCAGTTGTGGCAGCACTTCATGGCAGTGCTAAGACACACATTGTCATGCCTGGGCAATAGATTAAAAAAACACTTTTTCCATGTGGAAATATTTTTACCCAAATCCTTGCAACATTTGTCAAGGCATCTTTGCATTTGTAGTGCCAAAGTTAGTTGTGGTCAGGTCGTTAAACATCTAGGCACCTCCTGCCTGTTACATCATTTGTAGCAAGTAAATTTAAGTTGTTTATCAGAATCTGGAGAACCATGTATAGTACAAGCAGTCCATAATCAGATACCCACAGCATAGATAGAGTACCAACACATGCAATCTCCACAGCCAACAACTTAATCATCAACCTCCTCATTAGCATTCAGATATAGTCAATTCGCATTCAATTTTCAAAAGCAAACTAACTCCCATAATGCAATTCATGATTCCTAGGAATAGTCTTTATGTGCTTGGGCTGCTTCTGCTGCTGGGGTCAATCTTCATCATAGAAAGGGACCTGGAATACTAGTAGTTTCAAACAGTTAATTATAAAACAATAATTTCAAGAGGAAAGTATAACAGCCACCATCCTGTTGCACAATGGACCACTTAAGCCACAACAGCTATGTTAGCATTAGATCCATTTCCAGAACAGCAATTCCTTGTACCAACTGGGCAGACTAAAGATTACAAACTGTAACTGTGCAGTCCACTTGGTACCATATTCCACATTCATCAGCAGTATTTAACACTCCATGCCAGCACATTCACAGACAAATACTTTCTGTATCACAAGGCTTTAGTAAGAAGCATATCAGTGTCAATCTGTCGGAAAAACTCAGGGATGTGATAGAAAAATGGCTTAGCCCACTAAGACTCTTCTCAGGATTTGTTATTTTCAATAATGGAGCTAACATTGTATGAGCATGACGACAGGGTGAATTTCAACATGTATCATGTTTTGTGCACAAAATAAACTTGGTGGTTCAGAATTTCTTTAAAAGTAACAGGTCCATGCAAGTGATGCTGGCTGTGGCCTATGGTATTTCTGGCCATTTTTTGCATCCATTAACTGCATGTAGAAAATTGCAACAACTGCTAGAAAAGTTCAATTAGCCATGCCACCAACTGAAGCAAGAGGTAGTAATCATGTGGAATTCCACTCTTTCTATGATTCAGTAACTGGAGGACCAGCAGCAAGCCATCAAGATGTACAGTAAACATCAAGACATGATGGGGAAAGGGGGATATGTTAACTTACTGCAGCACACTTGAGAATACTCTCAGTTTTTATGCAAGCTGCTGAAACCATTTGAAATTGTAACCTATGAAGTGATTTCGGACACTGCCAGCCTGAGTCAGATCATATCCTTGATAAAACTAGTGCAAAACAGCTAAAGTAGCTGGAGGAGGAGACAAAACTATGATTCCACTAAGTATTATGAAATTGTAGATAATGTTCTTTATTTGCTTTGCCAGAACCAAAGGGTTTGATTGGATCACTACATTTTGGCAACCATACTTGATCCTAGGTTTACGTCCTACTGTATGTAATGTCTTTATTTCCAACTGATGCACAGTTGAATAGATGCCAAGAGCACCTTGCAAGTTGTCAGCTCAAGTGGCACATGGCACACCTCCTGCACCAGTTACCCCTGCAAATGCATCTGCCAGGAAAAAAAATTTCTTTTCTGAAAGACCCACTGATGATGATGAATTAACTCAGCACACCAGAATGAAACATTATGACCTCTGGTCAGGCTTAAAAGAAATGCCCACATATAGTGAAACCTCTACCATGACTAAATTTGATAAAATAAGGATCAATAGAATGGTGGAGGAATATTTTAAAGATAATGTACAAAGTAGCATCTGAAACAGTCCCTTTGAATACTAGGAGAAAAAAAAGCAATTTGAGCATATAATTTTATACTTAAGCAGCCCCCTCTCAAGTATGAACTAGGAAAGAGTGCTTAGCCTAGCCATGAACCTAGTGATCAATCGCTGTAGGAGGATATTCCCAAAAAATTTGGAAAAACTGATGTTCCTCAAAATAAATTACTACTTCTATGAGGAATACCTTTGCCACAAAGTACAGACACTTACATGATATATTCCAATGGGGATGAGCTAATAGTATTTGATGATTATGTTAACAATAGTGATGAGGGCAATAATGAGGATGATGACATATTGAACTTTGTGAATGATTAGCACTGTTAGCCATAAGTCCATTGTTAGTTTGGGTGACAAAAACACTGGAAAGGTTGTCAGGGGGAATTATATACTGTATGTCCCATTTTGTTTAGCTTAAGTCTAGAAGACAGAACTTATTAACAGTATTGATTGCCAGACCACCTGTGAGAGGCTGATAAAAAGTGTATCAGTCTCTGTAGTCACTCACTGCCTGATGGGGCCCAAACAAGCTGTCACACTTTGGGCCTTAAAAATCATTTTCTTACGTCTCTGGTGTGTGTCCATACTGGCACTGAGGTCCTCTCGGGCTGTTTGTCTGTGCTGCTCCTGCCCCATCTACTCAGTGTCCTGTCACTGAGCATGAATATGGCACTCCACAGCCCATTGCTCATAGCGTGTCTTCCCAGCATGATGGCACACAAGCTGCATGTCAGAGTTCCCTCCTAAACCACAGTATGGGTGCAATCCCTGGGGATCCTCCCCTACAAATTTAATTTTCTGAATGGCATCTGTTGCCAGTACAATGTCACTTCTGCTGAAGTTTCACCTCTGTGCTGAGCTCCCAGGTATCTTGTATCTGAATGGTTCCAGTCAGTGTGATTCCAGTTCCAATTCTGGTTACTATTCCATATAACACTCCAGTCTGGTTTACCACAGAAACTTGTTTCTATCTGCCTCCATTGGTTCCAACCAATATCTTTAAACATTGGTCCCATCCTATATCTCCAAAAATCGGTCCCATCCGATATCTCCAAAAATTGTTTCCATACGTTATCTCCAAATACTGGTTTCATTCGATACCTTCAAACATTGATCTTATTCAATAAATTCAACATTGGTTTCACACTGATTAAGTTCTTTAATTCATTAACATTGGTCTCAAGCTGACCAAGTTTTTCGAATTATCAACATTGGTCCCAATCTGTTCAAATTGATCAATTCACCAATATCTGTCTCAAACAGATCTAGCTTTCAATCCAGCATCATTGATCCCAATCTGATTCTGCCCATCTCTTAAGAATTATATATTCAGTTCCCATTCCATCCTGTTGTTCAATAAAGACATTTACTTTACTGTCCTTCAAGCCCATCATCCTCTACAGTTCAAATAACTCCTCACATCATACATGGGGAAGTCCTAGCTGAAGCCACCCAGTTTCATCCATGCCTCCCAAATCTCCTCTTCAGCCTGTTATGACCAATTCCTAACCTCAGGCATGACACAAACATGTCAGAGGCCCGTTGACAGACTCTGATTACTGAATGAAACTGCTGTGTTAAAAACTGAGAATTAAAAAAGCTGAATATTAATTCTGCTATCATTAATATATTATATTTATATCTGTGTTTGAGCTTTTATCACATACACTAATATACCTGACTCAATAAGTGTATATACAACTAATTTCACTTGGAACTACAAGAAAGATTCCACTGTGTTGATAAGCTCAAGCTATTGGAAACAGAGGTATAGATAGGTGCCATGGTACCGGGAGCAAGGGTATGTTTCATCACCCCCCCTTCCCTTGTACTGAAGTGGGGGCATAGAAAACATGTGGGAGCATGTTACATTTGAAAATAAAAATATTTAAAAATCCTAAATTGGTGACATAGGGCCAGATTCAGCAAAATCACAATTGCAAAGCTGCATGCAGGCAGCTTTGCCCAGGGTTCTTCCCTGCACCCCTGATGGTGGTGGGTGCAAGGATAATGGGCTAAATATAGTAATAATATTGTTCTTCACAGTGGGACTACAGGTCCCAGCAAGCCTGCCCTGCAGCACTTGTAGGCATAAAACACGCACAAAAGATTTTAAAATTTTGTTACACATTCAATCACCCAGTCACCCATACTCAAACTACATACTTATCTGCATTTTTGCTAAGCCCCAGGATGCCTACTCACAAGAGGACCAACCAGGGTTAGATAATAGGTAATTATGTAATGTGAGCATGGGTGAGTGAGTGAATGTGTAATTAAGTGTTAAAACCTTTGATGTGTGTCATGTCTTTTTTAATACTTTCATAACAGTGGAGGTACAGGTGCCACAGGGCAGGCTTGCTGTGACTTGTAGTCCCATAATAAAGAGAAATATTAGTACTATATTTCACCCATTACCAATGCACAAAGCACCAGGGGTGCAGGGAAGAGTCCTGGGCTTTCACCCAGGGCTGGTTGATCATCAGAAGAAATGGATTCCCAGCCCTGAGTTGACCAGTTTGGGGCTGGAGAAATCTTTGATAGGGAGACCCTATGCTGTGTGTCTCCATGGAGGGCTGGTTATGAATTTCGTAAGGGGACCCTATGCCATTTGTTTTCTGATTTTGTAACACTTTCTTTAAACTATAACACACATAAGCCTGCACATATCACACTGATCTTTGCAGTGTTTCTGCTGACTGCTCACAATCATTTTTATTAATTTCAGCCAAATAAGAATTAACTTAGCACTTGCAAATATGATTCCATACACCATCAGAAAACACAATTCAGTAAACAATGAATATTTGTGCTAATTTGTGTGTTTGATTGGGAAAAATATCATGTGTCCTAGTGATGCACAGCATGTTTAATATTGGTCAGGGGTGATTCTTAGTAAATATGTCCCTAATAGTGAATAACAGAATGGCACAAATACACTTTTTAATGAATGGAAGATGTTACTTATAAGAAAGGAGATGAATGAAAAATCAAGACTCCTATGTTATACCACAGTTACTTGCTGGAATTATCAAATTCAAGCCAATATTACCAGGGACACAAAAAATAGTCACACTCTATTGTAGGATTAAGTTAAAAAGCAGCATTGGTTCATGGACAATTGTGCTGCACTCACAGATAAAGAACTTTTGTGGACTTCTGTTGCAGCAATGCAGTCATCTTTAGAGACTATTAGATATCAGAATGGAGATGTTGAACTTATGGCTACTTTCCAAGTCACTGAAAAGACTACAGGCCATGTAAACCATCACTCTAAAAACTGGACAGTTATGAAACCTATATCTACTGCTGTCCAACACTGGTAGAATGACATGAGGGTAGCTAATACATACACCAATTAACTTGCATATAAAGAGTAAGTAAATGAACTGATTACAGAACATAGTGTGCAAGTCACCTCAGAAACAGCACTGATAGTGCCAAGATGCTGCATGCAAGTACTGAAAGCACTGTTAAACCATTAAATTAAAGATCTGAAGCTACATTCCAGCAAGCTCAAGTAAAAGGAATTGCCATTATCCAAATCATGGTCAGAGACATTATGAAGAACTGTCAAGTTTGCCAGATTAAAAAAATATGGCCTACCTTGTTGCTATTGAAGATGGCTTTATGTAATTTGAAAAAACAGCTACACAAATATATAAATGCATCACTTGTTACTATGAAGATGGAAGAAGAGTACTTAACAGAGCTCATTTCTTAAGGAGTCGGTGTCAATCCAATAGAATGTCCTGAGGTTGTGACTAAGAATTGGAGACCTGTTTATCATATCAACAGACTATATGCTATTGTCATATCAACATACTTTATGCTATTATCATATGAACAGACTGACTATAGCATTTAAAATTTGGGCCAAGGCCTAAACTTTTTACAGATTATTACTAGAGATGTGCAGGTTTGGTTTTATTTGGTTCTTATCGCCAAATTATTGCAAGTTCGGATTAGTTCGGATTTCTCTTATTGGCTTTCCAAACATGTGACAGCCAAATAGCCAATATGATGCCATTTTTGAGATCCGAACATATTCAAGTAAATCCGAGTAAAACCGAACTGCACATCTCTAATTATTACATTTTATTCACAAAAAGTATATCTTTATTTATTATCGATTATGTGTTTAAATACAAAGAATGGCCTTGACAGACATAAAGTAAGTTAGTATAAAGTTAGCATTGAAGTGTGAAGATGCAAGTAAGAAACAAGTACCCACATATTGTACCTACTGTAGATTTGTATATTCTACATGTCAAAATGTCAACATGGTAAAAATTTCTATATTCACAATTTGGTCAACTGCACATAAACTACAGTCAAAATATATGCCTGGTCAAAATGCCATTAAAAAAATAGGTAACTGCATATACTGTAAATTGCAGTAAAAATATAGGCAGATGTACATGCATTGTTTGTCATTTATTTAGTGCAACTATGAAGGGGATTGTCGCTTCTGAGTTAGGGTTTAGTGCAGCAGTTTTTATGTATGGTGTGGCACATAAGATGTCTACAGTTAGTCTGTGGACAGTTGTCTATCAGGAGGGTGACAATTATTTTTATTATGTGGCATTTAGGCATTAATAGAAAAATAAATACATATGCGGCACTCATCCAGACTTCATTTTGGCTATTGTATTTGATGTTATAAATAAAGATACTTTCCTGAATAAACTAGCATTCAATGTCCTTAAACTAGTTTCACATAGACTTTTCAGTCCCGCACAAAGTGAATCCAATGTCTCAGGTGTTTATAGTCTCAGTCCCGCACAACAATGAATCCAATGTCTTAAATGTTAATTCAAATGTCCTTAATACTGATCCAATCTCTGTACAAAAGTCAGTTCTTTTAAATATTTGATCACAAGGTCCACCTCATTAAAACCCCTACAGGAATCCACTCCATAAATCAGCACCTTAGGAATTAAGGATAAGGACAGTATTACTTTCTTATTAGCCACTATATATGCAGAGACGTGGTTTGATTGTACTTACCCATTAACTCCTTCTCTACTGGTCTCCTCCTCTGTCCGATTCTGCTGTAGAGTGAGTGGGAGCAAGTGGACCTCTGTATGTGTATGTATTTAGCTTGTGAGCAAATCAATATTCACAATGGCTATATACTGGTAAAAGGAATTTATTGTACAATGATAAAATAATTTACATGCACTAGTATCACAGTAAAATATAAATAATGGACATATATCGCCCCTATGTTCATAAATAGATAATTCCTCTGTGGCCATATAGCATATATGTATACATACACATAAACATACATATATGTGTATCCATAAATATATACATATGTACACATAAAGAATAATGCCCCTACAGATCTATATTCATACCCCTTGGGTGTAGGGTTTTCAAAGTGGAAGTCTAATAGATAGTAACTGAATTAACGAACACGCAACACAAAGAACTCCTGTGTCCCAGGTAGGGAGATCAACGCATGTGCAGATCCGAATGGATGCAGCCTCAGGTAGAGGTCCAACACACAGCGCTGCACTACACCACTGCACATGCGCAAAAGACGACATCCGGAAGTAATGGGAATCGAATACCGGAGCAGGTGATTAGCAAGGTATTTAAAGTGGGCATGAAGTACATTATGATTGATACCCTTGAAAAAGTCCCGTAAACAGTTTGAAACACATTGGAGACTGCTTCACACAATTGTAAATATATTACTGTGATACTAGTGTATTTAAATTATTTTATCATTGTACAGTAAATTCCATTTACCAGTATATAGCCATTGTGAATATCGATTTGCTCACAAGCTAAACACATACACATACAGAGGTCCACTTGCTCCAACTCACTCTACAGCAGAATCGGACAGAGGAAGAGACCAGCACAGAAGGAGTTAATGGGTGAGTACAATGCAACCACCTCTCTGCATATATAGGAGTCCATTTACTAAGCAGTGTTAGGAGACAGAGTGAAAAGTGATAAGGTGCCAGCCAATCAGCTCCCAACTGTCATTTTTCAAACACAGCTTGTGAGATGGCATTTAGGAGCTAATTGGCTGGCACCACTCTCTTAACACTGCTTAGTAAATAGACCCCAAAGTGTCTAATAAGAAAGTGATACTGTACTTATCCTTAATACCTAAGGTGCTGATTTATGAAGTGGATTCCTGGAGGAGTTTTAATGAGGTGGACCTTGTGGTCAAATATTTAAAAGAACTGACTTTTGTACAGAGATTTGATAAGTATAAAGGACATCTGGATTAACATCTAAGACATTGGATTCATTGTTGTGCGGGACTGAGACTATGAACACCTGAGACATTGGATTCACTTTGTGCGGGACTGAAAATTCTATGTGAGACTGATTTAAGGACATTTAATGATAGTTTATTCAGGAAAGTATCTTTATTTATAACATCATATACAATAGCCAATATGAAGTCTGAATGAGCGCCACATGTGTATTTATTTTTCTTTTGATATATTGAAAAGGTCTTTGGTATACCTTCTATATGCAGGCAGCTGTCTTTTGATTTTGATTCTACATTGGGAAGTATTGAGCACTGATATTATGAAAACTTTATTTAGGCATTAATGATTATATGACTATATGACTGACATTACAGGATGACTAAGCACGTGCAATGTACTTCTCTTAGTTGGACACTATCTTGTTCATTTGTCCATTATGGTCTGTCATCATTATTCAGTATTTAATCTGTCAACATTGTGGACTGTTGATATTTTGGTGTCAACCTTATGATTTGTCTACATTTTAAAGGTTGACATTGTGATCCTTTTGATATTTCAACCTGGTTATACTGTATGTTGTCTATATTATGTCCATGTCTACATTATGTCCCTGTCAGCATTTTCACTGTCTACATATTGGTTGCCTACATAATGTATTTGTTTACATTATGGTGTCTATATATTGATTGTCTAAATTTCGACTGTCTAAATAATATACCAAAACCATCTAAGGACTGAGATACAGTACTGAAGCTCCTAGATGTAATATTGGATATGCCAGATGATCATGAACCAGCTAGCATAAGGATTTGCTGGACTGAATGTTGTCATGTGCTAATTAACCAAGCTGAGTATTAAATCTGCTATCATTTATTTATACCTGTATTTGAGCTTTCATCAAATACACTAATATATAAACAGCATTAATGCCATATACCCGGGCACACTGGAAGTTACTTGCCACCTATTATAGATATTCCTGAGATTGGGGGCCTTACCAGCCACAGCTGCAGATTGCTCCTCCAGTCTGTAACATCAAGTGACCAGGAGCACTGTACGGAGGACTGCCACTGTGACTTGGTAATCAACAGCAGGGCTGAAAGGTAACCACACCGACTTGGGTTTTCCCAGCAACAGATTGAGCACTTATTAAGCTGAACCAGCTATAAACTTAAATACATCTATTTTCAGTTCAGGTACAGTGGTCTCTAATGTTGACATCAAATTAGTAGAGATAAATATTGTTTTACTACTTTTAAGATTTTTGGAAATCACAAATTACAATAACAGAAGATTGCACTAAGGAATTGGTTCTTTTAATTACTAATTTTTCCTGCATCTTAAGCATTAGAGACTGTGCTGCATTACTGAAGACAATGTATCGAAAGTAACAGCTAACTTGACTCTGAGAAAGTTATACAATTATTCTTCTAACAATTAGTTTTAAATTTATTACTTTTTTACCAGAAGAAGGGCAACAAAGAATTCTGTCCTCTCACTTACACAGATCTGCAGTAGATAAAATTGCTTGTTTTATTAAAAAAATGGTTAAGCAAGCTGTTTTAATATGTGTGCTTATAATATTGTGTTTACAGTATTTAATTAAAATAATTTTTTGAAGATTTGACATTTTACTATATTGATTTTTAGAGGTTCTCAAGCACTACTTAATCTATTTTTAAATACATTAATATACCTGTCTCAATAATTGTGTATATAACTAATTTTACATGGCCTTGTACCTGACTCATTAATTAAAATACAAACTAGCATGCTAATAGTATTATTAATAGTATTACTTTAGTACTTACTTTAGGTATATCATATAGCAGAAACTGTTCATTTTCATTAAAATGGCAATGGCAATTGCAATTATATTATACAGGTACTACATTCATCTATTTGTCATTTTTTACATAATACAGACCTAAAGGTGTTTTAAATATTTGATTGTTGATGTGATATTGAAATTATTTTATAATGTAGATCTGTACTTTTTATTATAAAAGGGAATACTGTACCTCCATAGGCATATGTAACCTGTTCATATAATGCTTTTAAATAATACTGTTATTTAATTTTGTTAGCTAGTCTTGCAGGCTTAGCAATGTGTTTAAGTTAAATAATACACATAGTTGTGAACCAATAATGTTGCAATTGGGGAGACAAAATAGTCAGTTTATTGTTACTGACACCTAAATTGGTTAAAATAACTAGTTTTGAATAACAGTATGTGAACTACAAGATACGTTAATCAGGGGCGTATCTACCCATTGGCCAGGATGGCACTCGCCAGGGGCACCAACCAAAGGGGGGGCGCCGCCCAGCAGTGCCACCAGTAGCCAAGGGGTGGACAAGTCCCCGGCCCCACAAGTGTAGGGCAGACCGCAGTGATAGCAGTCTGTCCTACACAGTTTACAAACACACAGCCGCCAGCGGTAGGAGAAGAGCGGCCAGGACTCAGAGCGGACAGTGGTGGTCGCGTCAGGAGCGGGGATCAGGTAAGTAGAATTTTTGTTCTTTGTGTGTGTGTTTGTGTGTGTAAGCCTGGCACTACAGGGGGGGCACTGAAATAGGGGGTGGCCACTACTGGGGGCACTTCATGGGGGGTGCCCGCTACTGGGGGGCACTGTATAGGAGTGGCCACTACTGGGGGCAATTTATGGGGGTGGCCACTACTGGGAGCACTGTATAGGGGTGGCCACTACTGGGGTCAATTTAGGGGGTGGGTGGCCACTACTGGGGGCACTGTATAGGGGTGGCCAATACTGGGGGCAATTTAGGGGGGTGGCCAATACTGGGGGCACTGTATAGGGGGGTATTACTACTGGGGTCTGCTACTGGGGTGCACTGTTCAGGGGGCTACTACTGGGGGCACTGTATTGGGGGGCTACTACTGGGGGCACTGTATAGGTGGGGTACTACTGGGGGCAATGCAGCATAGGGGGATTACTACTGGGGGAGTACTATTGGGGGCACTGCATGGGGGGGGCGCCAGATCATTACATTGCCAGGGGCGCTTGGATCACTAGATACACCCCTGACGTTAGTTTAAGCAATTCTTTACATGCGGATCATTAAAAGGGCCAAATAATTACAAATCTCACTGAACATTTTGTGGATTTCAAGATTATTTTGGCTGTTTTTGAACTGTTGAAATATACTAACATTTGCTATGCAGTTTCATCAGAAGCATTATGAATCACAGGCATGACCATCATTTATTAACACAGTGAAATTGGTTGGATTTTCACAGCTGAGAAAAACATCATATGTTCCTATGAAAAAAAGGATTGATTTGCACAAAGTTGCTTCAGGTGCTTTCTTTGACTGTCTCTTGAAACAGTATTCATTCTCAAACAAATCTGGGACAATAGATTCTCAACAAGAGATTTAGGGTAGTATACATAAAAGCTTGGAGAGAGATAAAATTGTGAAATATAAAGTACCAACCAATCAGCTCCTAACTGTCATTTTTCAAACACAGCCTGCAAAGTGACAGTAAGGAGCTGATTGGTTGGTGCTTTATCGCTCACAATTTTAACTCTCTCCATGCTTTATTAAATCTCCCCTCTAGAGTTAGAGATATATGGAGTGTGGATCAGTGCTGTGACTTTGGAAGCAGAGGATCTGTGTGTATATGCTAATGCAGCAGTTGGTATATTTAGTAAAAAAAAAAAAAGCCCACTGCTGGTTTCTTCATATTTGCTGGCTGAGTCCAAAGACACAGCACGGATCTATTGCATGAGCATCGGTAGGTCATTGGACATCTGAGTGACCCTCATGTTAACAGAAGTCATTTCTCTGCATGGAGGCAGAGGGACAAAGATGTAAAACCTATTTTTGGGGGCACTCAAGAAAAATAATTGTTTTAAAATATAACTTTTATTAACATTCTTGCTAAAAATTATCAACCTAAATCACTGAATCAGCCATTTAATACCCTCTAAAATTACATTAGGTTCTAAATAAAATATTTAGGGCCTTATTCAGATGTGGAGGCAGCTGCATCAGTGTTTGCATATTTTGTTGCAGTCGCATTAGTGGCTTTATGCTAATGCCACTACAAAGCTCTTCCCCAATGTACAAGTGTTGATGAAAGAGCAAGGAGTAAGATGCCCACTTTCAGCATCTATAAATGCTGCATTACCTTCTGGAGCATAAAGCCACAAACATAGGTCGCACCATAGACTTTACTGTAATAAAAAAATTTTGAACCATAGCTCATATATTAAATATTACTGACATAAGTTGTTTATGGCAATTTAACATTACAATTCAAATAAAGTTTACTACAATAATTATAACCACAGTTTAACATTAAATGTACTTTTATTTAGTGTTATAACTATAATATTTAAAAACTTTGGGCAAATAAAAGACAAATCACTGTTATTGTTGTTTTTGATTCCAATCAATAATATATATTTTTCCATCATCATTAGCTGCATCATAATTGTCATCATCCTCATCATTGTCATGTTCACCAAGAGTGCAAATACATTAAATAAATAAGTTAAATTATTATCCTTTTTTTATATGGCTCCACAAGTGTTCCACAGCACCTTACAAAGTACATAAACAAATAAGTGTACAAGAAACCAGTGACTTACAATACAATGCAATAGTGATTAAAACACTCAAAATAAGCATGAATGAGCCAACAGTCAAGTGTTAGGTGCCCTTGTGGGGAGAAAGGAGTAGAAGAAAGTATAAGGAGCTCATTATTTTTTGTGCTGTACAGGACAAGAAACTAAAATAATAATTTCTATAAATGTAGGACACCGAGGGGCTCATTTTCAATTAAATGTAAAGTACCATTTGCTGCATAACATATATATTTTACTTCTACACATACATAAAAAACACTACTTACATTTGCAGCTCTACGTAAATTAGAAATGTGCGGTTCAGTTCTCCAGAAATCAGAATCCACCCGAATTTTGTGAATCTGGACAGATCCGAGTCGCGGTTCTAATCTCCGGATAAATACGAGTCTCATTTTTGATCTTCCAGTGGTTCGGAATCTTGAAATTAAATCCAAATTTCGGGTTTTGTATTGCAAAAATTACATGATTTTAGCTGGTTTTAAAAATGTTTTATCTATAAGGGCCCTGTATATTGCAACTTACATGCAACTGAGACACTTTGCATTCACAGGAAATAAGTTTACTTCCCAACTTGACAAAAAGTGGTGAATCCATGTTTCAATATTTGTTCACAAGACAGAAACAAAAGTTTTATTACTACAGCATTAGCATCCCCTGCTGAATCAGGCCATGTGATTGCATCTCTTTGTTAGTACATTTTTTTTGCTCAATTAATTCTTAATTATGAAGTTATTTGCTAGAACCAATTTTAAGATATTTGAATTGGATTGCACTTCAAATGGATCAATATGCTCAATTATAACAATAATAAATCATGTAGCTGGAAATATATATGCTTTAAATAATTGGTCATATATCTATGCACAAGATATTAAGGTGGATATATGACAGAATTTTATTGTAATCTCTATTTATCTTTAAATTAGAGATGAAAACTGAACACACCTGAACTTTGGAGATTTGATATTAACCGTGTCTAAACTCAGATCACTTTTGCGCTTCCAAATAGAACCAAGTCCTGGCTCAAGTCTTCCTGCAAGTCAGATCTTGGATCTAAAAACTGGATCTCACATGTTTTTGATTGCATGTATAGTAAGTCCCTCCCTCCCCCGTGATTCCAGGTGCCACATTTGATCTAGAAATGACTGAATGTTACTGATGCTAATATTACAATAGGAATAAAAACTGGTCAAAATTAAATTATTTTAGCTGTTCTTATACATTTATGAAAAAAAATCCCAAACCAAAACTGAACAATGATATTTCACTGACAAACAAAACATATGTGTACTGTGTATCTACCAACAGCTACCTTAGGTTCCTATGTGACAATGTCTTGGGAGCCTCACTTGGCTGCATGTGCAACCTTGGCAAAAGCCAATACTTTGTGTTGCCTATCTGTGTGTGACCATATATACCAATATCTAGTTGTACTGTAGATATGTGCAGTTAATTTCCACTGCCATAATTCTACTCTGATTAGGCTATAAAATGGTGGATATGACTTTTACCATGACCACTCAAATCATCATCAACACAATCAGGCTCTGAGCAATCCAGGCACCCATGTGTATATGAGTAGCTCATATACTGCATTGTCTATCTATATCTATATCAATATTTGGCCTAAAGCACTGGTACTGGCACTGTTGAACTGTTCTGGCCACCACAATGAAGACATTGACCTTTAATCCAAGCTCTAATAGGATTAAGGAGACCAGTTTAGACTTCATATAAGGCCTGAGTCTGATACATCCGAGGTCACTTTTTCATTCAGTCTCTGTAGCCTACTTACTTATATATGAAGATGATAGAGTCCATTTGTGGATATTAAAAATCTGTGCACCTGCCTATCTTGTCCACTGTTCTTACATCTGAAGCCGCAATTGTAATCAATAATTTTTGAAATTGAACCACTACATTCAGGGTGCAAAAAATCCATCTGAAACAAGCATCCTATCTCCGTCTACACACTGCGATTTAGCCCTGAAACCAGCAAACATTTACATGACACTCCCATGACACTCTCATGAGACAGAAGTTTCCATGTGCTTACTTGGTCACTTCCCAGTTACACTCAGAAATTCACTAATGAACTCTGTCTGTGTGAGTATTCCTGAAACGGCACAAACAGCAGCTGATTGCTTTCTTTGACACAGTTTGCTGCATTCCATGAGATCCATGTACAGTATATAGCAACTTGCATGCAACTCAAAATTGGGCCCATAATGAGTGCAGGGGCCGATGTTGCAGTGAACACTATGCATTCACAGAAAATAAGTTTACTTCCCAACTGAGCAAATAGTGGTGAGTGCATGTTTCAATGTTTGCTCACAGGACAGAAACAAACATTTTATTAATATAGCTGCAAAAGGCATTTACTAATTTATCTATGTCTTTTTTTGTTTTCAGAACAAAATAAACTTGGAATAGCTGATAGTTAAAATTAGACAGTAATATCAGACTAAACAAAATTGGATGGGATAAGGATATTTACTACATAATTATTCAAATAATAAGTACATAAAGAATAGGCAGATGGGATGCAATATGTATGTGCAAAAATTGCCATCATCCAACATTAATTAGTGTTGTAAGACGGCTCTCTCCTCAGTAATAAGTAGATATGACAAAGATGTGTTTCACATATTCAAGAGGGTAATTAAACTGCCACATGCTCAAACCAATATGCACGCATAACTGATTGAAATGTGAATGTGCAAAACAATGATTGATGATAGTTTAAGTGTATGAGTATTACATTGTAAATAGTGTATGAAAATAAAATAAATCAAGCCACAAAATAGAAACAAGAAATAAAGAAATATAAACAGCATAAGGCAAAATAACATGGTAGGATATTTTTGAAAACATTATAGTTTAATTTTTCTAAACATTAAATACTGATGATTTACTTTCATACACCTATTCAGCTACAGCACATACTGTAGTTTATGCAATTGCTCTGTAAACTGCTCTATATCTCTTTATGCATGGAAGTAGGATAGTGGAAAACAATATTCTAAGTAGATTTCAGCTAATTGATTTCTCAGAATTTGAAACTAGGGCTCATTGAGTAATTCTGTTAATTAGCATTATTCACTTGGGGATCGGCAGACTAAAAACATCTCAAATATAATGAGACCAATAACTAGCAATCAACTGAACAAGAGCCAACCACTAAACATATGTTGCAATCACATGACCATAAAACTGAAAATATTGCATGTAACCAGTTGTATACATATTAATTCTGGTTATAATAAATAAGAAATGTCTCTTGGTCAGGGGTGCTGAGGGGAGGGGGGAAGCAGGTACTAATCCCCAGGCCTGGGCTTGTCCCTGACCTCGCTCCCTCTTACCTGTCAGCAGCCCAGCACACACTACTGTATGCTGGGCTGTGGTGGGACCTGAGAGATTGCTGCTGCTGAGCAGCAGTCTCCTCTCCTCTGCCTGTGTGGGGGTAAGGGGGGAGCGATCACACTGATTTTTTTCTAAGGGGGTCGTGGCCTTGCTTCCTATAATTAGGCCATGTCCATCGACAGTAACAGGGCCTGGGCTGGCTCTCTATGGCTCTGCTCTCAGTATCTATAATGTGGATTACTGTCACACATGCATTGCTGGATATGTAGTTACTACTGTATATTGACATTCAGTATGTCACCACTGTAATGGTTCAGAATGATAACATTCAGAATATCAACATATTCAGTCAGCATGTCAACAGGTTCATTATGTCAACATGCAACATGTCGGCATTCAACATGTTCAAAATTGTGACATTATTCAAGTTTATTTTATGAATATATGAGCCTAAGCGATTGGGATAGGCTACGGTTAGGTTACAATTGTACTGTCAACATTCTCACTGTTGCCAAGTTCAACATGTCAATATTACTGTATGCCAGTGTCGATATTGTAGATGTTGACACTGACAACATTCTGGATATCAACATTTAGACCATGTCAACATTCTCATTTTGACATTCTGAACGTCAAATTTGTATAACACACCCCTGTGCTGTGTATATTTATCAGTGTGTATATAGCACTGATTTGTCAGTTTACAAAGATTGCACACATCTTATAATACCTTACCTTAAATTATTTATTGTAGTGCATAACTTACTATTGTATGTATTTATAGTTATACCATGCAATTATTTAAACCTTATACTTTTCTTTAAGGTCACCTTTAGTTTTCTATGTTCCACTTAAATTTCTTGAGTAGGTGTATTTATTGATCATTTGCACACTTAAAATGACTTGCAGATGTGTCCTGCTACACACTTGCTCATAACGCAGCATTCTAGATTCCCTGTCGCGGCATGTCAATATGCATTGTGGCGTGGCGTACTGTGGCCCTGATTCAGAGATGGACGCTCTGACAGAGCGCTCGCTCTGAATCAGGGTGGGCTATTTTTTTTTTTTGAGCGGCCTCCTGGCTGCTCACATAGCTGTGGGTGACCAATCACAGCTATAGCGAGTGGCCAGGAAGATGGTCGCGATGGTCAAGACCATCGCGACCATCGGGCTTGCGACGAGACCCTTGTGGTAGGGTCTCATTACTTCAAACTCCAGAGAGATTTTGGATCTAACAGAGCCGAAATCTCTCCCACTGACATCACTCGTGATGTCAGTGGGGCCGGCCCAAAATGGAGGCATTCACATGGGAACGCCTCCGTTTGGGCAGCCACTCCCTTGGCCTGCCCACCAAAGGGGGCGTGCTGTGACTCAACATCGACAGCATGCCCCCTTTTTTATGAGACCCAGAGCGATGGCTTGCCCATCGTTATGCTGGTCTCGCGCATGTGCATAACAGAGCCAGCTCTGTTGTGCGCATGCACTCTGGGCCACCATCGACCCGGTTGCAAGCGCTCAGCACTTGTGACCGGGTCTGAATCAGGCCCTGTATGCCATGATAGGTGGCGAGTGCTCTACAGATCAAAACTACAGTACTGAATACAATATTGTAGCAGTGGATGGTGATCCGTGAGAAGCTGGCCAATCAGGTACTGTAAACAATCACTTCTCCAGGTGCTTGAATGATCACTTTGTCATGCCTAAACCATTATAAACATTATATTGTAATAATTATGGGCGCTTCACCCATGCAAGAAACTTCAATTTCACCGACCTGCAGGAAAATTAAATTTTAAGATCAGAATACATGTACATACAGCTGTGCTAAGATGGTGAAGGACTTTCTTGGAAATGTGAATAATCTGGAGGCAAAAATGGATGGATTTAAAGAAAGGCTGAAGGACACACTTGCAGAAGCAATGAATGAAGTCCTCCATCATACAAAGGAACAATGGCAATTTGCTGCTGGCCAGCCTTATAGTCTAACACATGTAATATGATGTTGAAATGGTGTCCCCTGATGAATATGATGCTCGGACACTGAACCAGTTTCATCATACCACTTTCCCGACATGGACACAACACCACTTGCATCACACCGCTTACCAGAGTTGGACATGACACCACTGGCATCACACCACTAACCTAGCTTGGAAACAACACAAGTTGCACCACAATTTCACCTGAGCAGAGTACTTTAAAGGTGCGTACACACTGGGCGATTAAATAAATGACTGAACAATAACGATATCTTTATCGTTCAATCATTCACTTTATCATCCACTTTTTCACCTAAACAATGAATGATAATGATGAACGACTAACGATACAAGTTCCTGCAGGTCGTTCATCTTTATCGTTCATCTGGCAAACATGCAGGCCAACCTGATGATATTGTCAGGTTGCTGCATGTTGGGGAAAGGGGGAGAGAGGCCAGCACTGAACAATATTGTTAATGATATCGTTCAGTGGGTGTGCTCAATGTCATGAATGACATTGAGCACACCCTGTCAGGAACACACTAGACAATATCGCTCAAGGAGCATATCGTCTAGTGTGTATGCTCCTTTAGAGTATTGAAACTGAAATTATCTCTCTTTATGAAATACTACCCATGCATCTTTAGGCCAGGCCTCTTTACACGATGTACAAACAATATACACTACAAACGGCCGTAATGATTACAATACAATGTCTATAGCGGTTTAAATGTAACATGCAGCTGGGTGGTATACCATAAAATTGAAAGATGGTGGCAAGTTTGAAGCAAATTGCAGGACTCACACACCAAATAATTTAATCATTTATTACACAATCAACTGCAGCTTTGGATTCATGATAAAATGCAGTTCAGTACTACTGAATAGTCTAAAAAATTAAACGTTCTATCAGTCAATCAGCAGGTGGCACTACAGATGCTTTTTTGGCTATTTGATGCATGCACAGTGCAGTTTAAGAAAAGTGACATCTGGTGGACAGAAAGTTATGTTACACTCTCAGGCTTTTCCTATATTATGTTGCACCTTTCTGCAGCATAATGCATCTTAGAATGCCAAGCAGAAGCACAGCAGGGTGTGAATAGCATGGTGCACCACTTGGTGTATGGAGCAAAGATGTAGCAGGATGCATCTGTATGTAAATATCTGTTTTTCATTGAAATAGCTACACTAGTAAGTAATATATATGGCTAAATTATACAGTAAGCATAGTTACGGATTATAGATATACACATTTTAGAACCAGATACAGTAATTGTCTGTGAGTTTGAGGATTGTGATCAGTCTCTCGTCAGTGGACGACCACTCAGAGGCACAGAGTCTAACAAATACTCCAGTTTTCAACAAGAGTCCAATGAAATACTCTGTTGGGGAGCTTAGGAGCAGTGAGGTAAGGTCTCTGCTGGAGAACTGTGGAAACAGTGAGAAATGATGCATTGCTGAAGAGCTGCAGAAGTAGCGATGAATGATGACACTGTTGGAGAGCTGCATGAGCAGCAGAAAATGATGCACTGCTGGAAAGCTGCTTATGCAGCAAAGAATGATGAACTGCTGGAGATCTGCTTGTGCAGCAAAGAATAATGTACTGCTGAGGTATGAAGCACTGCAGGAGACCTGAAGAGCAAGAAAGCTATGAGTCACTGCTGAAGAGCTGCAGGAGCAGCAAGGAATGATGTTCTAATGTAGAGCTACTGGAGCGGTGAGGTATGAGGCACCACTAGAGATCTGATGGAGCAATGAGATATTAGGCACTACTGGAGAGCAGCAGAACCAGTGAGGTATATTGCTGAAGCAGTGAAGAGGAACTGCAGACAATGTGCAGCAAGTCACTATCCACTAGGGAGAGAAGATTTGGCAATGTGTGGTCAACCAGAGGTGGTTTAAATAGGGCACTACTATTGCTGATCGGTCCAAACATATCAAGTGACCTGATGCTGTGGAAGAGGATTGGTTCCCAGTGATTTTACATCATCTGCAAGATGGCTGTACCCAGGGGACAGATACTTGGGAAGCATGAGGCGGATGCTCAGATCAGCACCTGCCAAACAATACAGCACTCAGACTGGCCAGATGCTGTGAAACAAAGACTGGGGAACTGAACAGGGCACCAGACACTGCCAAACCCGGTAAGTTGCAATCCAGTGTGTGACATCTGTATTTTTTAATGTCACTGATATACTGTACTGTACTGATATATTTATCACAGTATTGGCATCATTCAGAGTCAGTCGCAAGTGTTAGATCTGACTTTTTTCAGTCTCAACTAGCAGGGTTTTTTCTGAGTCTCAATTCTGTCTCATGCCTGACTTTTGATAGTGTATGAATAGGGGTCTGGGAAGTGGGCTTGAATGGACAGCCAATTGCTGGAAGTAGGCAATAGTACAGTAAGGGCATGGGGTGGCTATGTAGTCTTAAAGTGCAATTGATATTGCCATAAAAAATTCTCAAATGAAGCCACCTTGATGGGTCTGAGCTATTTATGCTCTGACTCTGGTGTAAGTGTATGGTTGAGAATGAGGACTGTAAAGTTTATTATAAGGATTACATCTAACTGGATGGAAAATGTAAAAATCCCATTTATTCAAGTATATGAAAACTGTAGAAGCAGTGCTGAAAAGGTCATTTTACATTGAATGGAACTCTTGTTTTAAAGAAATATATATTGAATCATGCACAATGGGGAATGGGGAGCCTGCACATTTATTTATAAGTGACGGATTAAAAGAAAAGTATCATCTGTAACTGGTCTGCTTTGCAGAGCAATTTATTTGCTCCAAACCACCTGGGTATTTTTTAGCTGCATATCTGGCCATTGACCTTAATATATTTTCATTGTTTTAAGCAATTTCTGTAGTCACAGTGAAGTCATGCCTCCAATTGCAGCCTAGTCTCATATCATCCTGATATGACAGGGGTAGAAGTCACAGCTAAGAAGATGGAGTCACAACCTTAGACTTGCACGTGTAAAAAACTCTTTATCTATTTTAATGTATTTTAAAATGCTATTGTACCCACTATTCACTTAACCACAATTATGTGGACAAGCGGTACTGCTCAAATGAACAATTTTATGACTGTGACAGCCCACTTGGTGGGTCTGTCGCCTTCAGCAGCAGCAGCAGCATCAAACACACAATGCCAGCTCATTCACAGGTACCTATACTGCCATTGAGCCTCTGATCTAGTTCCTGATTAATGAAACCATTCTTTATATGAGGTCATATAGTTTATTAAACTGTCATCCTGTCTTCCATTGCTGTGCCGCAATGCTTCATAGATATGCTTCATAGATATATACAGCAATTTCTCCATCTGAACATGGCTGTCAGGGTCTGTGCAACTGTGCCTTAAGCCACAGCTGCTGACCATGACATGCCCACATCTTGCTAGCCAACTCCCTGTTTCACCAAGTAACACCCACAGTAATTGCCTCTCTCTGCATCCAAATCTGTTCTGAGGCTCCATCAGGATGCATGTGCAGACTGAAAACCGCATCAGCCACTTGTGTGCAACATTAACACTGCGGGCACTTCTGAAACAGGCCCTCGGTGTCCAATCTATACCTTCCCCAGTGGCATAAGAAATTGGAAAGTACATTGAAGTGGCATTAACTGCTAACTCTTTTTTCCCCACCCCAGAAGTTGGATTGAGGTGTCAGCATTAGGCTTGCAGACAGAACTCTGACTCCCCACCTGGCAACAAAGAGGAGCAACTACTGTAAGTTGGCCAAACACCAGACTGGGTAAGTTTACCTTATCCCTCACTGTCTTTAGTTCCGAAAGACTCTAAAAGTAATAAAACAAAGATTGTAATTTCTTTCCTTGTTAAATCATGTTTTCAATTACATTGAACAAAGCTATGAATAAATATGAAGGCCACTGTTCCTTATCTTTTGACAAGGCAAGATAACTTTTATGCTGGCAAAAGAAACAAAAATCTCTTTCATTCAAGAGTTACTTGTATTTTAAGTGTAGTTTTCTTTCACAATGTATATTAAAAAACAGACTAAAGGGAATTGGTTTTCCCTCTAATGTGAAAAATAGTTACAGTTTAAAAAATATATGATACTGGTGACAGGTGGAAAGAGAGCTTACCAATCATCATTTCTTCCTCTGTAGCCCTGAACATGAACCATAGTCCTTCAATAAGGATGCTAAATAGTACAATACACTCATATTGTACAAAAAAATAATAATTTTGTGTGAAATGAGCTGCCAGGTTTGAAAATGTAACACTTACTAATAATGTATACTCTAGAGAGGAAATATTAATGTCCAGTAAATCTTTGCAGGGCAAAGGATAATCTATCGGCAAACGATTTATTACTTTACATATGTTATAACTTTTTAATTCTATACTTTCTTATTATGTTATACAACAAGTGTGCTTCACTGACAGTACTTCTCTGATAGCACATGCAACTATAAAAATACAAGTTTTAATAAATTCAATTCAGAATAATTTCTATATAGTTTCATTTAGAGATCAATATGAATCCATATAAATAAAATATTAATACATCAATATAAATGTCAAAACAATTGAATTCAATTGAAGTAATAAAATGTGTATTTTAATATAAACCTATGTTATTGATATGAACATGTAAATTATTGATATGGGTTTGCCACAAGACAAATATTACTATCTCAGATTGTTGCTATGTGTTTGTTAATAAATATTACCTTTACGGAAAATGTTTTTTATTGTGTTAATGTTTTATTTTTCAAAAAAAGACAAAATACTTTGATCCTGGATGTAAGCGTCATTTTTTTTATTAAGCTTAAAAAAGATTCGGCTTTATTCAACTACTGTAACTGCCTTTTGTTAAGCCTAAGGGGTATATTTACAAAAGTGTGGGTTTATAGAAGATGAGGTGTTGCCAATAGCAACACCTACCTATTATCTGAAAAAGCATACTAGTACAATGATCAGGTACTATAGTGGGCAGAGCAGTGGAGTCGATCGCCAACCCGGGCCCCTCTAACTGAGCCGGGCTTAGGTAAGTAGTACCCGCTCCTTCCACCCTCTTAGCACCCCTAATAATTGCACTAGTATTCTTTTTAAGTTTTAGATGTCTAATTCTTAAAAAACAAATGCACTACCTTTTGCTTTCAATACTAATTTTAGAATATACTGTAGTTTACTTTCCAGATTGATAAATTTGTTACAGACAATGACATTACTGCAACAACAGATGTTCTGGCCTATTTCACAGAGGTTATGTGGTACAATTTACCCAATATAAATTTGAAAACTTAGCATAACAGATGGCTCCTTTGTAATATTTGCCCTCATATTCCCTCGTAATCACCTTCATTACAAACTTCATGCCAGCATTTGTTTCTTTTTACCTGTCAAAAGAGTGAAAGATTTATACCAACTACTGTATTTTTTGGAAAGTAAGAAACACTTTGAAGGCCTTTCGTAATTTGTGTCCTAAGTGCCTATTTACAAAAAAAGGCAATAGGGATGGTTTTCTAGTGACTCTTGTTAAAGCAAAGGAAAATTTCCTTGCACTATACAGATGTGCCCTTGCCCATCTAGCGTCCATGAGACATGAGCATGACTAGCTAGTTGCATCTTATACGCACTTATCAAAGCCCATTGTAATGTATTCAGTCGCTGCCCTTTGTGTGAAATGCCAAGGAGTGTAATACAGGTTTATGTCCATCAGATGTTGTTTTTGCTAATCATCATTGTGCATGCGTGACATCACTCCAGTATAAAGCACTGACAGGCGGGCTACTCACCTGCTGTACTGTATAGTGTCAACAGAACCACTGCTTGTGGAAGAAGACACTGTACTTTCACAGATGTAAAGTATGGAACACCACTGGAGCAGCAGTGCACAAGGAGATTACCTTGCATACAAGTCTCAAGCTAGACAGCGAATATGTTGCAGAATGAGTTATTCTCATTATAAGACTTGTAAACTTGTTAAATGCTGAAATGTTCTCTAATTGCTTACTTTACAGTATCTTTTTGCTTGCAATAATGGTACATGTCCATGTGACTGCAACAGTTGCAGACTTTGGGGCATATTCAATTGCAGGTGACCTTTTTAAATAACCCAGCGGTGCAGCGTTTATCTGTAGCTGCTGGGTTTTGCATCTTTTTCTCGCATCTCCAGAGTTAGTCTGATTTTTCCTAAAAGCGTTCATTTTAGGAAAAATCAGCAGGACTGGCTCTGGGACCATGGTGGCACCCTCCTGAGGACGAATTAGCAATTGTAAGTTTCCAATTAGCTAAATTAGTCCTTAGTTACTCACCTTCCATAGTGGTGTCTTCTGCATCCAGCATCGGGAGCCAGGTCTCCTGCAGCAGGGTGAGTATGTGAGTGTTTGCAAGTGTGTATGAGTGAGTTTGTGTGTGTGCATGTGAGTGACCCATGGTATGAATAACTCCCCCCCTCCCATATGTGTATAGCCAGCACTGGGAGAGCTATATCTCCCAGCAGCCCTTGCACCTCCCACCAGCCCCATAGCCTCCAAGCAGCTCCTGGGACTCCCAGCAGCCCCCTTCCCTGTGACAAGATGGAGGGAAGGCCACCAGTAGCCATGGAGACCATCAGACAGGTGAGTATCTTTTCTTTGTTACACAACCACTTTTTATACATTGAATACCGCGGGTATCGGGAACGCGCATACCCACGGTAATTCAAAATTGGGTGCTACAGATGCAAGATTTTTTACCTTGCTAAACCTTGCACCCAATTGAATATGCCCATTTATGTCTATAATGTATTTTTCACAGCTGTACTGCATGTGGATGCAGCCGCTATGAAGCCGCAGATGTAGAGTATGGAAAGCAACAATGGCAGCAGTGGATGGAGGTTTCTGCATAAAAGTAGCAAATGTTGTGGCTAATATGATTTGCGGGCAGTCTGTAAATTTTTTTTATATTTTTCATTATGAGACTCTAACCCTAGTTAAATGCTGACATAACCTCTAACAGGTTACACTTGTACCTTTTTGCTAGGGCTGCCATCAGATGGTGTGGGATAAAACAATGTGATTTCAAGCGCACTTTCAAGGTACAATACTCCTTCTTATTTGTCCCAAACAACTAAACTGGGGCACAATCTGGAGTAGAGAATCATTTAAAAAATTAATTCATATGCAGATATACAGTCACTTTTCTATAAAAAGGATGCGCCACATAGTCAATAGTAACATTCACGATAATTGAAATCCTCTGGAAAGTAGTAGTGTGGCATATATAACAATCTCCTCTCAGTGTCAGTATTATCTCAGAATCGACATACTGTATGAAAGACAAGGTAGGGGAGACAAATATAAAACCATAGACATTTATTTGTTCAATTCACAGTAAAAAACAATGGCCATGTACCATTAAAGATTTTTATAGAAAGGTACAAACCACACATATTCACCAGGTTAGAATGGCAGCACCACCGGACAATACACCAATGTGATTCAACCCCTTTTGGTCTTTATCACACCTTGATAAAGACCTAAAGTGGTCTCCTCACATGGCACGTCTCCACTGACCCCTTACTTCCAGTGATGTGTCATAAAGTCACGCACGCTGACTCCAAAGGCCGGTGCAAATTCAAGCTTTTCTGTGGGGAGGTTTTTTTTCTTATATTTATATATCTATTTATATACTGTACAGTGTGTATATATATATATATATATATATATATAACATATACAGTATATAGATAACATGTACAGTATATATTATATATAACTAGAGATGTGCACCGACCCTGGTTTTGGTTTTGGATCTGGATCTCCCCTGGTTTTGGATCTGGATTGGTTTTGACAAAACCGCACCTCCATAATTTGTTTTTCAGTTTTGGTTCTGGATCTGGATTTTTCCTTAAAATATCATAAAACAGCTAAAACCACATAAAATGGGCCTGTTTTTGTTCCTACAGTATTATTAACCTCAATAACATTTATTTCCAGTCATTTCCAATCAATTTTGACCACCTCACATTATTATTATTTTCATCAAGTTAAGGCCAAAAGGTTGCATCCAGCTAGCTGGCTGACTAAGCTAAGCAACACAGTGGGCAGCACTAAAATTAGGCAGTTCAGCTTCCAATTTCCAACACAGATACAGTGTGTTATACAGTGTGGGTTGGATACAACAATAGTGCACTTACTATGACAGCAATGTCAGCAGTGTGGGGTGCTGACAGTGTCCTCAATGCGAGAGTGCCAGTGGTGTCCTCAATGTGGAAATGCCGTCAGTGTTGGCAGTGTTGCGGTGATGGCAGAGTGAGGGCCCTGGCAGTGTCCTGAATGCATAGTGCCGGCAGTGTCGGCAGAGCGGGGGTGCCAGTGGTGTCCCCAGTGCAGGAGTACTGACAGTGTCGGCTGTGCAGGGATGACCTCGGTGTGGGATTAGCAGCAGTGCAGGGTCACTGACAGAGTCCTCAGTACTTGGGGCAGTAGTGCGTGGGTGCTGGCAATGTCCTTAGTGCAGGGTGCCAGTGGCGTCGGCAAAGCAGGAGTACCAGCGGTGTCCTCAGTGCATGTGTGCTGACAGTGGGCCTGATTCAGAGCCGCTCGTAAGCGGTCGCTCATTCGTTCCGAGTGATGTTTGCCCAACTGTGCATGCGTACGGATCATAATACGCATGCGCAAACCAGTCAGTGCGGCCGAAAATCGTTTGTTCGCTAAATAGCGAATGCCTGCTAATATGAGTGACAGGAGGAGGCGTATGTGGGTGGTAACAGGGGAAGGTGCTTGAAAACGGGGAGTGGAGATCAAAACGCAGGCATGCTTAAAGGTCAAAACGGGCTTTTTATGGGTGTGCATAATTAATACAGAAGCGTCACTGACCACGTCACTGGGTTATTTTATAGTCAGAACTGCTCATAAATTTGTGGTAGGAAAAACCAACCACAAGAATAGCGAGCAGTTCATACGCTGGTCGATGTACTCGATTAATCTAATAAATAGCGGACATGACGTAGGATGCGAGCGGCCAGGGGGCGTAGAATTATCCAAAAAACGACCGCAAGTTTTGTTCGCTCGTTCAGACATAGAGGCGTGACCAGACCGCAAAGAGCGAACTGTTCATTTGAATAGCCACCCCTTTTTTTGGAACGAACGACCGCAAATAGCGACCGGCTCTGAATCAGGGCCAGTGTCAGCAGTGCAGGGGTGCCAGTGGTGTCCTCAGTGTGGGAGTGCCGGGAGTGTCGGCAGTGTGGGGTCACTGATGGTGTCCTCAGTACATGGGGCAGCAGTGCAGGGGTTCCAGCAGTGTCCTCAGTGCAGGGTGCCATCAGTGTCGGCAGAGCGGGGGTGCCAGCGGCATCCTCAGTGTGGGGGTCCTGATGGTGTTGGCAGTGCATGGCTGCTGGTGGTGTCCTCAATGCAGGGTGCCAGCAGTGTCAGCAGTGGGGCTGTCAGCAGTGGAGGATGCTGCCAGTGGGGGTCGGCAGCAGGGGGTGCAAGCGGTGTCAGCAATGGGGGGTGCCAGTGGTGTCAGGCAGCGGGTGATGGCTGGGCAGCATTTTTTTCTCCTTGCTGTGCCCATATTCAATGGGCTTAATGCTGATTGGCTGAGAGCAGTGACAGACGGCTCTCTCAGAGTTAAGCCAGCTCAAAACAAAACATCGCAACCTGACAAAGGGATCGCAAGGTTTTGCCAAGGGAGCGGGTTCCGGGGAAGGCAGGGAGATCTGAACATGGCTCAGATCTCCCCGCATCCCCGAAATTTGGGTGGGTTCGGTTCTCTGAGAACCGAACCTGCTCATCTCTATATATAACACACATATATACATATTAACACATATATACACACTAACATACATACACATATATACAGTCTAACACATACATACACACTAACACATACATACATACACATGCTAAAACACATATATACTTCCTACTTACACTGCTGATTGAACAGCAGTTTGCAAATGAGGATGGGCACCTTGCATCATTAGGGCCCCTCCTCCAAATTTATGCAATTTGCATGTGTATGGGGGTGGAGCTTGCCACATTGGCCATGCCCCCAGCATGATCGGAGCTTGAAGTGGGGATGGGGAATCGGTCCATGGGGGGAAGGGGGGCTAGTGCGGGATGTGCAGCAGTGGTAGGAGCAGGCATGGGCCCCCTCCCATTCTGCTAGTGTCCAGGCCCGGGACTCTAGTCCTGGCAGTCCCCCCCTGATGGCGGCCCTGCTTATGCTTGCAATAATGTTGCAGACAGTTTCCTTATTCAAAGTGAGAGCTTCTCACATTGCACAATCCCATATATAATAACAGTGAAATTTATCAGGGCCACCAGAAATGGATGTGTACAGCACCTGAGCACAGATGTTGGCTTCTGTGGCAATCTTGTATTGTGAATGCTTAGCATAGCCCTAACCTAGGATTCGATTCCAAGTGAACTATTGACATTAAATAAATAATTAAAACAAAGTACCTGCACTTTGAGAAACATCACTGCAAAATATAAATTAGAGTATGTCCAATAAATGAATACAGTATGCAGCTGCAATTATTTAAAAAAAAAACATCAGTATGCAAATGTTGAGCCACATACTCATGCCTTCGACAGTCGTGTACTGTAGGAGAATATTTTCTCTGCATAAAAGTCGCAAACTTCACTGCTAATACAGTATATTGCAAAGACAGCAGACTTTTTTAAAGTGCAGTAACAATTATTGGGTTGGTTACAGGATGCCAGCGCTCAAGACAGGGTTAGGATACTGACACCTGTCGGTCAGTATCCTAATCCTCCTCCTCTACCTAACCTTAACCCTCCCTCCCCACTGCCTAAACCTAACCCCCCTTGTGCCTAAACCTAACCTCCCACTAGTGACTAACCCTAACCTTCACCCTAGTGCCTAACCTAACCCCCTAACTCTAACCCTCCCCCTAGCCCTAGTAATTACCTTGCCTGCGGTTGGGATGCTGGTGCTGGCATTATGAAAGGTGTCAAGATTCCAGCTCCAGCATTCTAAGCATCATCATCCTGACTGTCGAGATTATAACTACATCCCAAATAATCATGACCATCAGAAAGGAAGGTGTGCAAAAGCGTTAAAAAAAGTTAAAAAAAAGCAGCATGTGGTCCTCCACCCAAAAGCATAACCAGCTCTAGACCTCAGAGCCTGGTCTGATAGAGGAATATTTGGAGAAAAACTGATATGGTGTTCCCCTTTTTTCCTTTAACCAGCACCGGGCTGAACCAGCAGGGGTGGTTATACTACAGCTGGAGACACACAGCTAATGTAAACCAGCCACAAACTTGTCATCCAAGGACTGGCAATACTCAGAAAGTGGGAACTCCTCCTCCAAAAAATGTAGTACCCCCTCCGGAGCACTAACTATCCCTTGGTTGATAGCCCAGGGCAATTCCCTGCCTCCCTGGTGGCAGTGGATGCAGGGGTAATGGTTTAAATAAATGGTTAAAGTTGTTTTTCACAGTGGGACTACAGGTACCAGCATGCCTGCCCTGCAGCACTTGTAGAACTACAAGTACTAGTAGGCTGATTGCACTGATACCCCCATTGTGGAAAAAAATATAAAAAAAGATAACAAGACGTGGACATCAAATGTTTTATTACTTTATTACACATGCACTCACCCGTACTCACACTCACCCTCACCCACACTACATACTTACCTACTCCCTTGTGCAGGTCGGTCCTTTTGTCCAGTAGGTAAACTTACCTGGTCCACAAAGAGAGCTAAACTGTATAGTAAATGGCTGAGAGCATTTGATCCTTAGCCAATCATGGCTAAGATGAAGAAAACCATGTGGAAACTGTGATTCAGTTAGTGCTATGCTATAGATACAATCTAGCAGTCTGTGGTCTCTGAGTCACTCATTTTTTTCTGAAGACCATAAACCTGTGCCAGGGAGTAGGAAAGTATGTAGAGTGAGTGATGGTGAGTGTAAGTGTGGGTTAGTAAGTGAGTGCATATGTAATAACTTGCAGAGCAATCTAAATATTAATAGAGTGAAAGTATACTGTACATAACATAATATAACTACATATATATATATATATATATATATATAAATATATATATATATATATATATATATATATATATATATATAACAAAAACAAGTCCACAATTATTCTTTAATAACCCTGTCCTCAACAGGATTCAAACCTTAGGTTAAGTCTATGCCAAGCAGTCAACATACAAGTTTGCCACAGAAGTCAACTACTGTATTCAGATACTGCACATGTCCCTTTCTGCACCTTTCTGATGGGCTTGATTAATCTCACTGTAATTGCATAGGGTCTTGTGTAATGTAAGAAGCTCACACTTTGAATAAGGCCAGTGTCTAGCAAGTAATATGATACTGCAATGTAAGTTGTAAAAGGATACTTTTATGTCAGTATTTAACTGGAGTTATTTTCTCATCATGAAAATATCTAATTTTATTAAAGACTGCCCATGTGTCATATAAGCAGCCATGTTTGCTACTTTTATGCAAAAACCCCATGCCCTGTTGTCAGGCTACGTCCATGAGCAGTACTGCTATGAAAATTACAGAATAGACATAAAAGGCGTGATACATCTTACCACTCTTTGCATGTATGCTGGCATTAATTATGCCGGTATGCATAAAGGAAACCACAAAGGACAGCTCTCACAGTAAGAACTATCCTTTGCAAAAATGGGACTTCCCGGTATATGACACAGAAGTCCCTGTGGTGTCATTCTGTACACGTGCCGCTGGGGGTGCTATGAGGGATCCAATTGGATTCCTCTCACTGCACTCTCCAGATAGATGCCCATAGGCTTCTATTGGGTAACGCCATCATGAAGATGGCATTACCCTCCTCATTCTGGGGCTTGGTGCATATGATAAATGCAGTCAAACATGCATTTCTCCCTTTGCTGCATCCTGCCCAAAGTCTGTGACAGTCGCACTCACAGGGACTTGTATTTTATCTTTTTCAACTTCCGCTGTGTACTTTACTCATTTACTGTAAAATAAAACATAACCTCTAAAAATAAAGGGAAAATTTAGTACAGAAAAATTTAGAATTGCAAGGAAAGGCTCAGGCTATAGTCTTTGCATGTTGTGGTCCTGCTACTGTTATTTAATTAACTAGAATGCCTATTGCAGAAGCTAGGGCCAAACACAGTCAGGCACCTTCTGAAACCTCACATGCAACACCTTCTCACTCTAAGTCTACATGTATCACCTTTAAAGCAAGCAAATCAGTTCACCAAAAAAGCTAACACTGAAGAACAAACTGTGCGTTCACAAACTTCACAAATCCTTGAAGAGAGTCTAAGTGTGTCCATGAGTGCTATGTGTGAGTCTGACATTTCTGACATTGTACTGCTAGAGAATCCTACTTCTACCATTTCCACACCCTCTGCATATATGGGGATGATGAGCAGTAAAAGTAAATATAGTGACTTAGGAATTGAGGATTCTATGGCCGAAGTGCAACAGAATGAGGGTATATTTGTGCATCTGTTAAAAAGGAAAATGTTGATTATGAGGATGTTGTTTGAATCAAAGTAAGTCAGCCACCAGTTGTAGCAAATCTTGTTGGTGATTTAAAGAAGGGTATTGTTATGCCTGGGCATCAGACTAAAAAGGCAAACTCTTTCATGTGGAATTATGTTTACCCAAGTCCTCACAACATTTGTCAAGCCATCTGTACCATTTGTGAGGTCAAAGTAAGTAGAGGTAGGAACATTGATGTCCTCCCTGGTGGAGTTCATGCAAAATATTTGGTAAAATTTCCAAAGTCCTGTAAAATAATAACAACAAGCAGTCCATCATCAACTGTCAGCAGCTTAGATAAATCTAAGCGCAATCAATCTCCCCCACCAATGCCTTCATCATCAATATCATTCATAATTGGAGGTAGTTCTCAGGCATAAAATTTTAAAGCCTAACAGAATCTTCCATTATCCAGGATTCCTCATAAAAATCCCAGCACACTAAGGCTGCTGCTTGGGGTGAATCTTCATCTCAGATGGGGACAAAGAAGACTAGTAGTTTCAAGCAACAATTGACTGTGAAGCAATCCTGTGAAAGAGGAAGCAAATGTGAAAACTGCCAGTGGATCACTGAACAATGATTCATCTGGTTTTAGACAGTTAATTGAGGTCCTGTGTCCCTGCTACCAAATTCCTTCTCAATTCCATTTTACCAGAACAACAATTCCTCACCTGTACTGGTACATTAAAAGAAAACTAGTTCTTGGCTTAGAAAATGCTATTATACCCACTAACCACATATTAGGATATATGTGGACAAGCGATACTGGTCAAACAAAAGATTACATGCCTATGACAGCCCACTGGGTGGGTGTATCGCCTTTAGCAGCAGCAGTATCTAATACACAACACCAGCTCATTCACAGGAGATCTACTGTACTCTCTGTATTACTGTCTTTACTAAGAGGCATATTGGTGTCAAACTATTAGAAAAACTTTAATAGGTTATGAGTTTATTACAACTGGGTAAATTTTAACATGCCCCATGTTATGCCCACACAATAAATGTAGTGGTTCAGAGCTTTTTCAAAAAATGTCAAAGCCTGCAGGAGATGCTGTTAGTGGTAAAAAAAATTCTAGACATTTTTGGCATTCAACAACTGCATGTACTGTACAACAGTTCAATTTGCCATGCCACCAATTGAAGCAAGAGGTAGTGAACAGGAGGTATTCTACACTTTATATGCTTCAATGAATGGAGAAACAGCAACAAGCCATCCAAACCTACACAACAAGGAGGGGTAATGTACGTTAGTCAAGCACACTGGAGAATACTCTCTGTTTTTTGCAAGCTACTGAAACCATTTGAAGTAAAAACGAATGAATTGAGGTCATACACTGCCATCTTGAGTCAGGTTATTATCTTAATAAAACTACTGGAAAAGCAGCTAGAGAAACTGAATGGGGAGATGAAACACAGTGATTCTGCTAAGTATGTTGGACTTATAGATCAAGTTATTTGCCAAGTTATTGTCAACATCCTGCAATTCGATCACTACATTTTGCCAACAATGCTTGATCCTAGGTTTAAGTCATACACCATGTGTTTGTACTGCTGTTCTGTTGCTTAGTTTAGGTGGTCATCTCACTACAGCCTTTGGCCAATATGGGCAAGAACAATGTTGTAAGCTGTGAGGTGGTCAAAATTGACTCAGAATGAATGTTATTGAGGTTAATAATACTGTAGGAACAAAATAGGCCCCATTTACATGATCTTAGCTGTTTATATAAAAGTTTGAAAAAAAATCCAGATCCAAAACCAACACCAAATCACTTGAGGGTGGTTTTAGCAAATTTAAAACCAGAACATAATGATGGATTAGAACCAAAACCAAAATAATGGGGTTCGTGCACATCTCTAATTATAGATAGATTTACTCTTAATTCTAACTGAGGCCCAGAGTGTGCAATGACTACAAGTTTGAACATCTGCTCCATACTGATTTACAAGTTGAAACAAGATTTATAGTAGCCATACTCTGGACAAGCCTTAAGAAGCTAATTTTATTAATTTCTGGTAATATTATACTGACCTTTTCCTGTTTCTGAATAATAATTAAAAATTATATAAAATAAAGTGTATCTGTAATTCATGTTGTTGAGTAACATCAGAATAAAGCACTATACTACATAAACCAAGGTAAATCACTCTTTTTTCTCCTCTTACAGTATCTAATCTCCTTCTACATATACATTTTATGATAGGAGGATGCTCATTTGCACTAAATGAGTGTGTCATCCATGCCTGTGCATTTGTTAGAGTCTACTGTGCATGCACACCTCTCTGGAAAATGACACAGGTATAATTTTCATGATGAGTTCTGCAGAGGTGGCAGAAAGCTAAAAAATAGTCAGTGAGTTCACGGTATGCATTTTGGGCCACCCTTGACTCAGAGTTCCATGTGCACCACACACATTGTATCAAATATAGATATGTTGCTACACCTAAGCCTCGTTAATATTTTCATTGAAGACAAATGTGGATGAAGCAAAAGTCTGAAATCAGCTTTACTGTACATTTTTTTCTGTGGTCTGATATATTCAATAGCCAGGCTGCAGAGGTGAAATGTCCTTATCCCTAAATAAACTCATTTAACATGGTGTCCATCATTGTATTTAAAATGTCTCCACAATGCAAATAACCGAATGGGTAAATATTTCAGTATATATTGGTATGTTAGTGTATGTACTACTCTGCTTATTTGTTATTTACTTGCTATATTGGACAGTTTTGTGCACTGTATGACCATAAAAATAAAATACAACATGGAAAAATAAAAAAAGAAATGTAGGGCTTGTTTCTACTTATAGTTGTTTTCCATTGGTCATTCCAATTGATAGATGATGATGATAGTTAGATAGATAGATAGATAGATAGATAGATAGATAGATAGATAGATAGATATATAGATAGATGTTTTGATTTAACCAACAGGCAACTGAACATTGAAAATCTAAAATTACAATGTTTTGACTTTATTTGAAAGCATGACTTTTTTGACAATTATTTTATATCATAGACTACATCATAATAACTTAAATTAATTTATGACATGTCACTTATGTCTGCAATTTTTTAACAGAGCAATTGAAGTGTTACTGTATGTAAATAAAGGCAAAAAAATTGCACTTTGGTTGGGAATTACAAATGCTTAAACTGCAAGTTAGAAGTTCATTTGAACCAGGCAAGTTTGAAAACATCAAATTCATTCATGGTTTGCTCATGATTTGTCACAAATTAATTTTCAATTGGTCATAATTATCTATGTTCTTCTGATACTTAATTGAAGAGGAAATCTGAAAGTCAAACATGTTCACTAAACATACTATGCATAGATCGAGAAAATATGTCAAACTTGGTAGCCTTCTATGTTGAGTCAATACAATAGTTTGGGAACTGTTTTGAAAATGGTATGAGCAGTTTTAAAAAGAACACAAATTTGCTTTTTGAAATTTTCATGCTTATGAGTTTTTAGATTTTTGCTATACATAATAAATACATGAAATTCAAGATCAAGCATTAAACAGGCAAGGGAGTATTGGACATTTGTACATCAAATTTTATTTATGTGCAAAGAGAAGTCAAACAAAAGCTTTATAGATCTCAAGTGACATTTTTATTTTATATTTGTAACATAGTTCAATTTTTTTACAATGTAAATATGTCTGCACAGTCTCTAGTATGTGTGTATTTTTTTCTCCAAACATTTTTCCTATAGATAAGTGGCCAAGTTTAGTGATGGCATTTTCCATGTCCTCTGTACTCTAATATGTGATTACACACAGAGAAGTTTTCATAGGATATTAACATTGCTTTTGACACAAACTATATTTACAAATTTAATTAGAAATCATTGTATAACTATAAAGCATATATAATGATATTATCTACTTGTGATACTTTCAAGAAACCTAAAAGCAACATGAGCAATTAACATTACCATCATGAGTGTTTATAAATTAATCTTTTAAATTATTATGCCATGAACTGAGAATGCTAATGGAAGCACAGAAAGCTACATTGTATAAAATAATGTTCACATTATAAGGTAGCGGACAACATTTCAGTTTGCATAATACTTTATTAACACAATAACTCTTCCTAAAGTCATTAAAGCTGATTTTAGCACAATTACAGAACAGCATCTCATTTTGGTAACTTGTTAATACAATTTCCTGGGGAGCTCAAGTAGGACAAATTGCCATTCAATGTATCACAAAATGATAGACCTGCATGGTTTCTATAAACATTTTTTGTCTATACAGTACATTAAAACACAGTACAATGACACCTCATTCATTTTACTTAATTCGGTATGCCATTTAAATATACTTTGTATGTTTTTCCTCATAAATTTATATTTTGAACTTTGATTTTAGTTGACTTGATCTATGATCTTAAAACTAATAGGAGAATGGATGGAAACAATGTCAATTCCATAAATTGGTATAGCTGATGTTTTTTTCATAAATACGTTTTAAGTCTACTATGCGATTGCACAACCACTCCCCCGCACCACCCACAATTGCCGCCACCATGCCCCATGCAGTGCCAACTTGGCTACCCCCTCCCAAAGCAAGCCTTTGTTACATGTATTTTCTAATGCATTTTAAATCCTTTTTATGGGTTGCACTTTTAAAATTATAAACTACTGGTTCAAGGATTACTTCTCCTAATTCTTATTATAAAGGTGATGACCCTATCCTATTTTATCTTTTGTAAACACAATGAGTGTTTTGACCATGGTACAATATTCATCACATATTTAAGGAGAAGCTGGACACTACTTCTTGCTGTTGGATATATATATAACTAATCACATAATTAGTCTTATTGTAGTTAACTGCACTGTGATGTATATCAGTATATGAAAAATATATATGTCTGCGCTTATAGCCACCTGCAATTATACTTACACTCCAGAGCTGTCAATCATTATTTATTTGAAACAATGTATTTTACACATTAAAAAGAACTGCAATTCCTACAAAAAATAGATACAAACTTACATATTCTCATGAATGCATAAATATTATATCATAGACACAAATGTACAGCCATGGCCAAATGTTTTGAGAATGACACAAGTATTGGTTTTCACAATGTTTGCTGCTTCAGTGTTTTTAGACCTTTTTGTCAGATGTTACTATGGTATACTGAAGTAAAATTACAAGCATTTCATAAGTGTCAAAGGCTTTTATTGACAATTACATTAAGTTTATGCAAAGAGTCAATATTTGCAGTGTTGACCCTTCTTTTTCAAGACCTCTGCAATTCGCCCTGGCATGCTGTCAATCAACTTCTGGGCCACACACTGGCTGATGGCCACCCATTCTTGCCTAATCAAGCTTGGAGTTTGCCAGAATTTGTGGATTTTTGTTTGTCCACCCACCTCTTGAGGATTGACCACAAGTTCTCAATGGGATTAAGGTCTGGGGAGCTTCCTGGCAATGGACCCAAAATTTCAATGTTTTGTTCCCTGAGCCACTTAGTTATCACTTTTGCCTTATGGCAAGGTGCTCCATCATCCTGGAAAAGGTATTGTTCATCACCAAACTGTTCTTGGATGATTGGGAGAAGTTGCTCTTTGAGGATGTTTTGGTACACTTTGTTTTGGATGAATGGATAGAAATGTCTTGTTTTAACAAGAAAGTGACTGAACTGTGTATTATTTTTATAATGAAAATACTTCTCACTGCATGCATGAACATCAACACATGTATTTATTGATTTTAATTTATTACTGTTGTAAAAGCAATATGTGCCATTTATATTGATCAATTTCAGCTTGATGTCCAGACTGACTTCCACTGTTCTAAAGGCAAAATTATTGAGAGTGTGAGAGAAGATTGAATAAAAGATCTGACTATTTGAGATTAATTTATATTGTATTTAGATATGACCATACATTATATAGGATTTTAGTTATTTTCTAATTACAGTATGAAAGACGGTATGGCTCTCCTTGTTGCCTTTTATGCATTAAGATGCCTAATGGTTGGTGTTTGCCTTTACCACATGACAAAAACTGAAACTCAATAATTGTACTAATATTAAAGACAACTAGACTTATTTGGTAAAATAAATCACAGATTTTATTAAATATTTTGAAATGGTGGGGAAAAAAGTATGCACACATTTCAGCTCTAGCAAAATAACAATAAACCATTGGTGCATCTGGTGTTTCCAGTGCTACCAGGTCATTGAAAAGCCACCTCCTTCTTCCTGACTCATGCAAGGTGGTTGCTCAGAATGTGTTTTTCCACAGCTAAGGAAAAAGGTTTTAATAAATTAGAAAGTTAATCAGCCAAAACCCTACACACAAATTTATATACATTCTTCTATTCCATGTAATTCTATTCTGAACCCTCCGCATTGGTCATTGCATCTATATGACCTACTCAGTAACACATTTTAACCATTTCTAAACCTATAAACTGTCATGTGCAGGAATACTAATGCAGCCACCAGCAAGAAGTTGTAGATGGAGGAAAGACAAGCATACCTTTGGTGGGGGACCTAAGCCAGTAGTTTAATTCAAGGGTAGTATGTTGGGGGTGACCCCTACACCAATAAATGTCTTTTAAACAGATGATGTATCTGAAGATTTTAAAAGAAACCAACTGTAGTGATCAAGTATTTCTCTTGAACATTCATCAGCAAGGTCTGGGGCTTTTTTTCTACTCATAAAGCAAGGCTGGCTCCTTGTTTTAAATAAATAAGCAAAGCCAGGGCTTATTTTTTTTTATAAATAAGCAAGGCATGGGGCTCTTTTTTTATATAAATAAGCAAGGGCTGTGTTTTTTATAATCAAGCAAAGCCTGGTTATTTTTTTTATAAATAAGCAAGGCCTGGGGGTTTTTTTTGTTTATAAATAAGATAGGCCTGGGAATTTGTTTTTAGACAATTCCATGAGCAAGGCCTAGGTTTTTTTTTAACTATTTAAAGTGACTTTCTACAAATTAAATACCTGTATACCTTTCAGATAGGCCAGGCCCATGGAAAGTAAGCAGAGATAAATAAGAATGTTACAGGTGCAGGCCCATCATTCTCCTTGACATATAATCTATATATAATGTATACATTATGCCACACAATAGTAGTGCCCCTTATACACATTATGCTACACAGAAGTAGTGCCCTTTATACACATTATGCCACACAATAGAAGTGCCAGCCCCCCCATGTCACCCCACTGCATCTCTATGCCCCCACATGCCACCCCTCAGTGACTCTCTAGGCTCTCATGTGCCTCTCCAGTTTGCCTGTCTCAAGCCCCCTATATCTCCCCAGGTCCCCCTATGGCACTTCTCTGTATATCTTCAGGCCCACTGTGTCACCATCTGTGTCTCCCCAGGCTCCACTGTGTCACATCAGCCCCCCATGTCTCTCTAGCAGCACTATGTCAACCTTTAGTGACTCTCCAGGCTCCCCTGTGCCTCTCTAGGCCCCCTGTGCCACCACCTGTGTCTCTTCTGGTCCTCTGTGTCTCTCAAGGTCCACTGTTAGACTCCTATTTCTCTCTAGGTACACCCTGTGTCACTCCAAGCCCCCTATCACCCCTCCATGTCTCTCAAGGCTCTACTGTCTGCTCTTGCTGTCACTCCAGGCCCCTTTGTGCCATTACAGGCCCCCATGTCTCTTAAGGCCTTCATTTGTCTCTCCTGGTTCCCCCTGGGTCACCCCCTGTGTCTCTTTAGGCTCCACTGTGTTATTACAGGGTCACCCTGTGTTACTCCAGGCCCCCTTGTGTCTCTCTCACTCACCCTGTGCCTCTACAGGCCCACACCCTGTGTCTATCCAGCTTCCCATGTCTCTCTAGGCCCATGTGTATTTCCAGTCCCATCATATGTCTCTCCAGCCTTCACCCTAGTGACTCTCTAGGCCCTCCACCTTTTTCTCTCCAGGTCCCTCTGTGTATTTCCATGTCACTCCCGCCCCTCTTCATATCCCTCCTGTGTCTCTCCAGGACCCCTTGTTTCTCTCCAGCCCTCACTGTGTCTCTGCAGTCTGTTTCTCCAGAGTCCCTTTTTTTTCCAGGCCTCCCATTTCACCTATGTCACTTCCTTGTGTCACTTGAGCCCCGTAGGACTCTCATGGTCTCCTGTGCATCTTCCTGGACCCCCTGGATCTCCTCAGTCCCTCCTGTGTCACATGTCACCCCTCTGTGTCTCTTCAGGATTTACTCTACAAGCCATATCTGTCTTTCTACAGGCTCTCCTATGTCACTTCATGCCTCCCTGTGTCTCTCCAGGCTCCACTGTGTCTCTCCTGGCCCCATGTGTCTCTCTAGACCCTTCAGTGTTTCTCCAAGCCCCTCATGTGTCTCTCCAGGCCCACCTGTGTCTTTCCAGACCCACCTCCATCTCCCCAGGTCCCTCCTTGTCACTCCTCTGTTTCCCTCCAGACTCCTCTGTGTCACTTCCGGACCCGCTTATTCTCTCTATGTCCCCCTACATCACTCCAGGCCCCTTTATCACAACAGGTGATGCACGACGTTTGTTTGCCTTGAAAAAGCTTGTTGACAGCAAAACGCATGTCGGCATGCCCGCGCTGTGTGTCTTTACACTAATATTACCTGATATGTTGTAATTCCAACAATAAATATATTATTGTGAAATGGTTATGTGGTAAATGTCCTAGTTACAAGGATGGAGAGAAATACATAAAGTTCTGAGTCATACAATCTGAATGTGGCAACAGTGTTGCAATTTGTGTTTTTCTTGATCATTTTGAGCATTTGTATAATAAACATAAGATGAAAATAATATAGGCTGTAATGAGAGATTTCTGAATAAGAAACAGAAACCATGAATGAAGGGTGATTTCAGACTGCATTTGTATATTGTTAAATATCACATTAATTAGAAGATATATGGAGAATTTGGGATAATATATATACACAATATTATTTACTTAATTGTCTTATCATTCCTGTGACTTAGAGTCAGATACCAAATATTTTAATATATATGATGATGAATTAATCACACAGACAGACTGTAGGGATTACGTTTAATACTAATTTTAATACACATTTTCAGTACACATTTTCTTATCACTACTTTCTCAAATATTTCTTCTTTTAACCTTTATTTTGCTGAATCAAGTTCCATCAGTAAGGGACATCTTTTTAAAGTATACCCAATAAACCTTAAGCTTTTAATGATTTATGATAACAATTAAAAATAATTTTTGTGCACTGTCTAAAAGACAAACTTTTATTTTCTTGCTTCTATGAGCTCTCCAGTCTTCCCTGTGTCTCTCCAGGGCCCTCATGTGTCTCTAAAGGACCCCTATGTCTCTCCAGGCCACCATTTGTCACTCCTGGCCCCTCTATGTCACTGTATCCCCCTCTGTCTATTTCAAAGACCCCATGCATCTCTCCAGACTCTCCTGTCTCACTCAAGGCCCCTTGCATATCTCTAGCCCTTTCTGTGTCACTCCAGGCTACCATGTTTCACACCAGGCCTGCCTGTATCACTTCTGCCTATCTCTATATAATTGAAGGCTATTCCTGTGTCTCTTCATGATCCTCCACCTGTGTCACAAGAGGTCCCCCCTGTGCCTCTTTAGCCCCCCTGTATCTCTCCAGGATCTTCTGAGCCACTCCAGGCCCACCTGCTGTGTCACTGAATGAACAAAATATACTGTAGAAATTATAACAAAAAAGACTGATTGAAACATTTATAATGTTATACAGTCATCAGCCACACACATTTGTACTCTTTAATAATTCAAAGTAACCAAGGGGATGATACTCTAAACACAAACTGATAAATGCAGTACCTTACTTTCCACTTAAGTCTACCCAGATTACTTCCCATTGGTCACTGCAAGTATAAAACCTACTTAGTAACAAATGTTATCTATTTTCAAAACCCTCTACCTTTGATGTGTATAAATACTAGACCAAGCTTTTTGCCTCATACATCCCTCAATTATTAATTTTTCAGCTTTTGTGGGGAGCAATTTACAAACAAGTACTGTTATTATTATTATTATTATTATTATTAGTATTATTATTATTATTATTATTATTATTATAATTTATTTATTTGGCACCACAAATGTTCCACAGCACCTTACAAAGTACATAAACAAGTTGTAGACAAGTGTCTTACACAACAATACACTACAGGACCAGGACATGAATAATATATATTGCTACATTAGCAGCCATACCACCCAGATAAGCAAAAGATCACAAGCAACTAGTGTTAGGTGCCCTAGTGGTGAGTAAGACGTAAATTAAACTAAAGTTGGGAGAAGCACAAGAGGGTAGAGGGCCCTGCTCATAAGAGCTTACATTTTAAAAGGGAAGGGAAGACAAACAGGGGTGACACAGATGGCGTAGATGGAGAGGAAGGAGCATGTAGCAGGGAGTTATAATGATAGCTGGAATGCTTTGATGAAGTAGTGAGTCTTAAGAGCCCATTTGAAGGATTGCAAAGAGGTGGAGAGTCTGATGGGGAGTGGGAGAGTTACAGAGGTGGGGAGCAGTGCAGGCAAAATCTTGGAGGTGGGAGTGGGAGGAAGTAATCAACTGGCATGAAAGGCAACGTGCATTAGTTGAATGAAGAGAGCGGAGAGGAGAGTGAAGGGAGATGAGATCAGAGATGTATATGGGAGAAGATTGGGTGAGGGCTTTGGAAGCGAGCGTGAGAACCTTAAATTGGGCTCTAAAAGGGAAAGGGAGCCAGTGGAGGGCTTGTAGGAGAGGGGAAGCAGATGTAGAGCATTTGTAGAGGAAGATAAGCCATGCAGCAGCATTAAGGATAGACTGGAGAGGAGAGAGATGGGATTTGGGGAGGCCAGATAGGAGGAGGTTCCAGTAGTCCAATCTGGAGATGACCAGTGAGTGTATGAGGGTTTTAGTAGCATCCTGGGTGAGATAGGGTCTGATCTTAGAAATATTTTTGAGATGGAAACGACAGTACTGTGAAAGGTTCTGGATATGTGGTTTGAAGGGGAGGGATGAGTCCTGGATGACTCCAAGACAGCGCACCTTGGGACTAGATGAGATAGTTATTCCATCAATTGATAAAGAAATAGTTTGAAGTGAGGTTATGTGAGAGGGTGGGAAGATGATCAGCTCTGTCTTAGACATATTAAGTTTAAGAAATCACTGGGACATCCAGGAAGATATAGCAGAGAGACAGTTGAAGATACAAGTCAGAAGAGAGGGGGAGAGATCAGGGGAGGAAAGGTAGATTTAAGTATCATCAGCATAGAGATGATAATGGAGGTTAAAAGAGAACTGATGAGTTCACCTAGAGAGGAAGTATAGAGGGAGAATAGGAGGGGTCCAAGAACTGAACCTTGGGGATCACCTACTCTAAGAGGCTGTGGGGGGGGAAGAGGAGTCATGAGAGGAAACTGAGAAAGATCAGTCAGAGAGGTAGGACGACAGCCAGGAGTGGGCAGTGTCACATAGACCAAGGGAGTGAAGGATATGCAGCAGGAGAGGGTGGTCCACAGTGTCAAAAGCAACAGAGAGATCAAGGAGAATGAAAAAAGAGTAGTAGCCTTTGGATTTGGCAGTAAGGAGGTCATTGCTGACTTTTGTGAGGGCAGTTTCAGTGGAGTGGAGAGAACGAAAGCTGGACTGAAAAGGGTGAAGGAGGGAGTGGGAGGAAAGAAAAGTGGTGAGGCATTTGTAGACAATCTGCTCAAGGAATTTGGAGGCAAAAGGGAGGAGAGAGATGGGTCAGTAGTTAGATAGAAGGTTAGGGTCAAGGGTAGGTTTTTTAAGAAAGGGGGAGACAAGGGCATGCTTGAATGCAGAAGGAACAGTGCCTGATGAAAGGGAGATGTTAATGAGGTGGGCAAGATGGGAGCATGCAGAAAGAGAGAGGAGACAGGAGGGTATAGGATCAAGTACTGGATGAGGGCCATGACTTCCTCTCCAGATACAGGGGAGAAGGATGTTAGAGTTGGTAAAGTTGATGGGGAGAGGTGATCTTGGAAAGGAGGAGGTGGAGAGCTGGGGGACTGGTTGGATATTATGTCCTGATGTATGGAATCAATTTTAGATGTAAAGTGGGTAGCAAAGTCAAGGGTAGAGAGCAAGGATGGAAGACAAGGAGTAGGTGAGCGAAGGAGGGAGTTGAAAGTGGTTAAGAGATGCTGGGCATTAGAGGACTGAGAGGAGATGAGGATCTTGAAATATGACTGTTTAGAGAGGGAGAGAGCAGCACTAAAGGATGAAAGCATAAATTTCAAATGGAGAAAATCTGCCTTAGAGCGTGATCTTCTCCACTGTTGCTCGGCGGTTTGTGAACACTTTTGCAGGTATCTGGTGCATTTGGAATGCCATGGTTGAGGAGTAGATCTGCGAGTATGAGTAGTGATCGCTGGAGCAATAGAGTCCAGAGCAGAGGTAAGTGAGGCGTTGTATAGGGAAGTGGCTTGATCAGGGCAGGAGAGAGAGAGGATAGGGGATAGAAGTGAGTCAAGCAGGGAAGAAAAGGAAACTGTGTCGATAGCATCAATGTGATGCTTAGTGATGGTGGCTTTTGGAGGTAGAGGAGGGGAAGGAGAGAGGGACAGGTTAAAAGAGAGAAGGTGATGGTCAGAAAGTGGGAAATGGGAATTGGAGTAATCAGAAATATCACATCAGTGAGTGAAGACCAGATCAAGCATATGGCCACTCACATCGGAGGGTGAGTAGGTCCATTGGGAGAGACCAAGTGAAGATGTGAGGGTGAGGAGTTTGGAGGCAGAGGATTTTGTGGGGATATCAATTGGAATATTGAAGTCACCTAGGATAATGGAGGGAAGGTCTGAGGAGAGAAAGTGAGGGAGCCAGGAAGCAAAGTTGTCAAGGAACTTGGAAGGAGGGCCAGGGGGATGGTAAATGATAGCTACTCAGAGGTGTACTGGGTGGAAGAGGCATATAGCATGGACTTCAAATGTAGAGAATGTAAGGGATGGTTCATAGGGAATGGGTTGGTATGAGTAACCAGGGGATAGAAGGACCCCAACACCACCTCCATGGTGATCCCCAGGTCATGTGGTGTGGGAAAAGGTGAGGCCCCCAGAGGAGAGAGCTGCAGGAGAAGTGGTGTCAGAGGGTAAAATCCAGGTTTCAATAATGGCTAGGAGATTCAGGGAGTTGGAGATGAAAAGGTCATGGGTTGGTACCAGTTTATTACAGACTGACCTGGCATTCCAGAGGGCACAGGATAGTGGGACAAAGTTTGTTGGAGAGATTTGAATGAGATTATCAGGGTTGCTGTAGCGTGGAAGTGAGATTAATTTGGGGGACCGAGATGAATAGAATGTAGTGATGGTGCCATCTCCAGTGCTAGAAGGGGAGCCAGTAGAAGGGAGCTTAATGATATGTGGATGGATGTGGGGTGAAGTGACATGGAGAGGGGGGTGGGGGAATAAGGTTTTATCGGTCCCATATTCCATTACTATCTCCTGTTTATGTCCTCAATACAATAGCTATATTTAAGACATGCAAGTGTTAGTGAAAACATATAACTGTAAATATAGAATGCTCTGTTTTTTCCCATCATCCTATTTACTAAAATTACCTATCTCACTCCCACAATATAAGGCACTAATGCACTCCAGGGACTTGTTCCTAATATTTTGTGCTCTTGAGACCTTTGTTCTTGCCTAGTGAGCCACAGCAGTTGTTGTCCTGCTCCAACTCCTGTTCACTAATACTTAAGCATTAAGGAATTTTCTAGAGTTATTTAAAAAATATATGTTCTTAGAGAGCTTAGAGAGCTAGGTTGACATTTACTAAATGCTATTTTATTTTTTATTTTTTTCATTTGAAACAATTTTAATTCACAGTATTTCTCATCAACAGTTTTGTTTGTCAACAAAAGTGATTTTACAGTAGCCTTGAATCATGAATTCATTGCTTCTTGACTATACCATATCCAGGAGTTGACTAACTTCCCAAATGCAAATGTTCTAAAAATCTGGGTAAAGAGAGACCCGTTTGAATGAGAAAAATAAAAGAAACTCATGTGTGGACAACTGGTGTTAACTTTAGCAGCAGTGTAAGTCACTTATCAGACTAAAGAGCCACAAAATACAGAAGCATAATTATTATTCTACATTTTTTTTGTTTGACCTGCATGTGAACTTTAAATCAGTGGAACCTTTACTTACATTTTGTTCAGAAGGTTCTCCTTGTATCACATTAAAATGAAATTCAACTTAAAATATGTCCCCCAAGCACACTAATGAACAAGAATTAATAGTACAACTTTAAATTATCACATCTAATTAAATTTTAAAAAATCATCAGTGTATAGTATGCATTGTATACAATGAGAAGTATTCAAAATTAAGGAAAGCATGTTATGTCACCTAGCAACATAATGTAGAACACTTGATAATTAAGTATTTTAAACATTTAATTCCACCTTGCATATATATTAGTTATTTTAAATTAATTTAACTCACCATGCAAACAGAGTTCCCTTGCTCATCCTTCACCATTTCTGAATTCAAAAAAGTTATTAAAAAACAATGTTTAAAATATACAGAATTTAATGTAAAACCCTCAAATAATGAGCTTATTTCTGTCCAAATAACAGAGGAAGAGAAAAGAGCACAAGCCAGTGTCATCACTGAGTGGAAAGTCTTTGCAATTGATCTACCAGATTTAAAGAACGTGTTTTACAAAATAAAGTGTTAGTAAGGATTTAGATGACATTCAGTGTCTGAATACAATGATTTCACTCCCAACTTCAAAAATAAAATATTCTGCATGGACCTGTTGTAACCCAGCAGCATAGCAGACAATGGTCAAGATCTTTCTGTGTTCACAAGATTTGTTGTGATCAGAAAGGTTGTACAAATGAAGAAATGAAAACTTTGCACAGGAAATGGTGAAAAAATTAGTATAATGTGAATTCAAGGAGAATCTCAATAAAACTTACTGTCAAACAGGATCAGAGCATTCATATTCAGTAAACCAAAATAACACATTGACTGTTCTAGGTATGGGTGAATCATTTGGTCAGTTAGTGGCACTTCCCAATATTCAAGTACAATCTAGGTATAACACAGGAGCAGATTTATCAAAGCTTGGAGTAAGATATAAAGGAGAGAGGGAAAGTATCAACCACTGAGTTCCTAACTGTCATTTGTCAAACACAGCTTGTAAAGTGACAGTTAGGAGGTGATTGGTTGATAATCTATCTCTCTCCACTTTTTCTCTTTCCAAGCATTGATAAATCTACCGGAGGGAGAGAAAGAGAAATAATTCTGTGTCGGGGCACACTTAAAATGGATGCTACAAATCTCAAAATAGGTAGATTTATGTGATGAATTAAACAGTCAAATCAAACTTTACTACTTCATTTTAAAAGGAGGTGAGCATAAAATATGAATAAACAAACATATTGACTGTATAGAGGCAGGAGCGCATTAAGAGAGGAGGGGGCCCATGTGCATTCTCCGGCTGGGGCTCCCCGACGGCCAGCAGCAAACTGACTGGCGATCGGAGAATCAGTAGACTCTAGGCACTAGTCTGTGCATAGAGTCTACTGCGCAGGTCACCAGGAAAATGGCACAGCTGCCATTTTCCCAGTGATTTCATCACTGCGCATGCACAAACGCTGAAAAAATGTCTGTGGTGCCCAGTTTTCAGTGTTTTGTGCAGGGCTGGGACACCTGACGTGGGACCTTAGAGAGATAAGTATTAGATAATATGGGTGCAGGGTGTGCGGGCCACCCTGGACCCAGGGACCCACATGCACCACGTACCCTGCACCCATGATAGATACGCCCCTGAATAGAGGGCTAGTAATAGTAGTTTACAGTAAAATTCTGTGTGCAATAGACCTATGACAATCCAGAAGTATTGACAATATTGAGGGCTGTCCATAAGGAATAATTGACAGCTTAATACTGGATACAATAAGTCAGAGACAACAATGTTCAAAATTAATTAAATTGCCTTATCTGTAATAGTTAATTGCCAATTAATTGCCCAGCTTTAATTGTTTCCCATTGGTATAATGTAACTGAAATAGTATTCCTAATACCTACTCTTAAAGGTATCTTTGAGTTTTGGTTCTCAGGAAGAATACTTTGAAATATCCCTAATGATACTGCATTCAAATATATGTATCAAGATATTAACTGAGTAATTGACAGTTTATAGGATAAGCACATATTCTATTTCAATTCAACTGGAAACAATAAAGATAATATATATGTAAAGGAACAGAACAGAGGTATTCTATTAATTGGTAAATAATATAAAAAAAAATAATCACAATTTGTAACTGTAATAAATAACCGGTTGTGACTATCTGTCTAAGGGGGCCTATTCATCATCACTTCATTTTTACAAAAGCAGGTGAAAATTAACATTTTTACCTGCAATTGTAAAAAATTTAGTTTTCGGGCCATTCTTCAAGAATGTAATGCAGGAGATATCACAGATATCTCCTACTTACCTTCCTTTTGAGGAATGGCCCACTGTCCCCATACACTAGTATGGGGACAGAAATTCATCAAGCTCCAAAAATACAATATTTTCAGAGCTTGAGTGTGATAGCATTTGCCATCTTCAGATGGCAAGTGCCCCCTCTCCAGGCTCACAACCCGCTCCTTCACCTATGGGAAGGATTTTTAGGTTGGGAAGAGGGATCCTTTTGGATCCCTCCGCCCCTGTCCAGCGCCTTTTGCCAGACGTTGGGGCTCTTGTGCGCATGCATGACCTATAGGTCACACATGCGCACTCCCGTCACTGCTCTGAAAAGGAGCAATTATGAATTGCTACAGATTCCACTGTGAGTTAGAATGTTAATTATAGGGGTCCGTTTGGACCCCAAAAATTAACATAATCAATATGCCCCTATGTGTATTACTGCTGTACTGATAGTAGGCTATACAAGACAAACACACCTGAAAACATGGTGCTGAATTGTTATACTTATATATCAGGTGATAGTCAGAGCACTTTCTCAGATGTGGCCAGTTTGATGTTAAATTAAAGGCAATGTTTTGCTTAAAAATATTTTCATAATATGATAAAAAGCACCAGATTTTATACTTGTAATCATAACACATATTTCATAGATGCCTCTGAGGACACTGTAATAAAGGGCATCACGTTTTATACAAATTAATTCCACATTGTCAATAATCAATTTGGAAATGTAGTTATGAGTCTAAATACAAAGCAGGAAATCTAACAGTAAATTATAAATAAATTATAAATAATACTCTGCTATGAATGCATTCAAAATATAACAAACAGCATTTGTTCATATGATGGTAAATAATCAGTAATCTGTCTTAGAAAAAAATGGATAATAAAGCATATTAAGTCCTAAAACCATCCCTCTTTATATTGGCCCATAAATCCAAACGTAACATATACATCTTTAACATTAGAATGCCGGGTTGCACAGGGTTTAACCTCCTTCAATACTTAAGAGTTACAGAGCTATCGAGAAATATATTTTGAAGTCATTATATCATCTTATTCATAATGATTTGTACTATTGAGATCTCCTGAACAAAAACACAAAACAAAGATATTTTATATTTTGAATGATTTCAAAATATAGCTTTTAGAATATTTCAGTGAAAGGTCAACTAAATGCAATTGCACAGTTATCCAATATACAGTAAGACCCCATTTAGCAACTTTTATACATGACTAACATAAAAAAGTTTCTAAATGTAAAAAACTTTCTGATATGGCTCAGAAATCATGAACTAAGTATTGAAACTTAATATAGATCAAATGTATAATTTATGTTGTTAATTTCAAACAAATTATTAGAAAATATTTACAACAATTAGGATGTATTTATATAGTAAAGACATAGCCCGTGTCCTCTTCCAACTGAAAGTCTGTCCACAAATTTTAAATTACCTCACTGCAGTGTACCTTGGCTTTGTCAAGGTGAAAAAATTGCACCTTCTATGATAGTTTGAGTTAATGATAACTCTAAATTACATGATAACTATATAACTGTAGTCATAATATAAGACTAGGAAGAATCTAATACCAAGTACAGTGAAAATTATTTAGTGACAAATGTGGAATTTACACTATAAAAGCAGCACTTGGAGTTCTATTTACTAAGGGGAGAAAAGGGGGAAAAACGCTAAAGGCAGAGAAAATCCCTGTACATACCGCTTTTTAATATGTACTAAAGGGATTTTCTCTGCCTGCAGCCGGCCAGCTCTAAGTGCAGGCTACAATATTGCACTGCACCTAGGGCACTTAGCTCTATGGCAGCGCTAAGTGTCCCAGGTATTATGGGGAAATTATTAAGGGGAAAGGTCCCTTACCATCTGGTGTCTTCTCCAGCGCTGATACCAAATCATTTAGCTGCCAGTATCTGCTTCTCCTCACTGGAGAAGCAGGACTTGAGCTGTGTCAGTTTGGCCATTTGTTAATAAAACTTGTTGAAAAAAAAGTCTCTGCTGCCTGCCGGAGATGGTGAGTCACACAGGGCTATCAGGGGAAAGGAGTCTCAGCTGTGACCTCCGAGGGGGTGAATTAACATTCAACCTCCTCTATTTTTAGTAACAGCTACATTAGCAGCTCCTACTTTGCAGCGGTAGCAGGCAAAGCAGGAGTGGTATTAACTCCACAATATGTGGTCTTAGTATATAGACCCCATAGTCTCTTAATGTAAGTATAGCAAGTGTCTGACATGGAACACACAAAAGTGTTGGTCAGGACCAGCATTGCCACTGCGGGTTGGCTATGAAATACTGGCAGAAATCCTGACAGTGGCAGCCCAAACATGCAGAATCTAGATGGCGGCTTTAACTGTACTAACTCGTCCCCTTTCCCCCCTAACCTCCCTGAGGGGTGCCAAACCCTAACCCCCTGTTGGTGCCTAACCCTAACCCACCTTTTCTGCACCTTAAAGCTATCCCTCCTGGGGGTTGCCTAATCCTAACCCACCCTAGAGTGCTTAAACCTAACCCTCACCCCTGCGGCTAACACTTACCTGGGTCCACTGTTTTACGATCAGAATACCAGCTTTTAAGATTGCAACACCGGTATCTTGGTCCATAACATAGCAGATAGCAGAGTTAGCTGGGATAGCAGAGTCTGCATTTTGCTGTGTGGTGGGATTCCATCATCCCATCCACCAGCAATATAACTTCATCCTTCTACTGCATTGCCAGGCCCAAAAGAAAAATTTGGAGTATGACCCAGTGATAGGAAATTAATGAGCACTTTAAATAAGCAAAAATGTAATTTATTTTGGGTAAAATAAAATGAAAAAATCTCTTTCTATGTGAAACCAGCACAGTGTACAAATGGTGGGGCTACAAATTATACAAATCATGATAAGCAAAAAAATGTAATGTTATTTCCCTTTCCTTTTAAAAATGAATGTCCCAGGCCACCTTTCTGAATGCTTTGAGTAAGAAGATAAATATATTTGAAAACCCCTTTTTTGAACATGGAATTAGCATTTAAACATATATTTTTAATTACCCTACAAAAATTTCAATTAATGTAACAAAAATAGTACTATTGGCCCCAGTGCAGTAAATAATATTGCTAATTTAACTTTACCTTCTTGTGGTACTTTTTTATCAGTTCATTATTTAGCTGTGGCTTTTAGAAATTATGTATCAAAATATTTTACATCTTTTAATTAGAGTTGAGTGGTTGGATTCTGGAGAATCCAACAGAACAAAATTTGATTGGATCAGAGTCCTAGCTCAGGTCCTCCTACCAAGTTCGGTTCTCAAAGTGAGGCAAAACTTTTCCTGGAAACATTGGATTTCACGTGGTTTGGAGTGCATATAAGTCCCTCATGATTTTAGGTGCCATTTCACTTAGGAGAGTGCATGGAAATGGTTTGGGCTGTAGTTGTGATGCAAGCAGCAAAACTAGTCACCAACAGAGAGAGTTATAGATAGTTGGAGTAGGGTGGAAAGTATATAAAAGAAAGAAAAATTTTCAATCTGTATGTCAGTATCAGAAACTAGAAACTGCAATCTGCAAGCAGTCTCCTGTGTAACTGTAAGTCTGTTAGAACTTGAAGTGAGATGCATATACTTACAATTGTTTTTCACAAGGGTATGTATCTACACTGTATTATATATTGTGTATGAGTACATAGACAGTACTATGATAAAACTTAGCTGACAAAAAAGAATGTGCTGTGTCAGAGAGATGCATCCAATCGTACAGTATCTTTAAAGGGAATATTTTGTGTATTTGAGAGGCAGCATATATTATTGTACTTACTGGTTGTCATGGTTCTATCTAATAAAAGTATGAAAAAAAAATCTTTTTTTGTGGGTTGAATATAAATATCAAGTCTATTAATTAAATTTTTTTGAAGGAAGATTGCATATTTTTCAGAGGCAGCATACAATACTGTACTTACGGTACTGTTTGTATTGGTTCAGTTAGCTGCATCATCATTAATAAAAGAAAAAACAATTGGGGTTTAAAATTGTTTTAAAGTCTTTTTTTTGCTGTCCCATCACTGTACCTCAAAGTAATAAAAGTTGAAAAATATACAGTATTTTTTTGTGCTTTAAAAATAAATATTTAGTCTTTGTGGGGGTCCAAACAAACAATCACTTTAGCCACAAAAATGGCAGTTCCTGTCACTGAAGCGCTTGATTTGTTAAAGTTTGCATGATCTTTTTAATATTCAAAATAAGAGTGGGTGGGAGGGCCCAAAGACAATTCCATTGTGCCCAGAATCAAAATGATATTAATAAAAATCAAAATTCTAACTGCATGAAGACAAAGTTGCAAGTCTCCATGTGATTCATCCATATACTTTCATACAAGGAATGTGAATAAGGATGACGTTAGTATGAATACATGTAAACGATTATGGAAAAAAAAAAGTAAGCAGGTTATCTTAGCTATACAAAATTTATGAAAATACTAATAGGCACCTTCTGGTAATGAGATTCCCTTTTATATTCCCTTTAATTGATTATGACAAGTACAGATCATCTAAGTTGCTCATTTCATCTTTTCCTCCTTCAGTAATTGTTGAAGTATCATCTCAGACTTCTCAACTGTCTTCTGGAGCTCATAAGAACAGCATGCATCCTATTCAGGACATCCACTTGTTACAAGCATTGATGTTCTGTATCTTGCAAGAGCATCCATTACCAGCTTATCATTCAGACATTAAGGCTCAATTTCTTACAGTTTATCCACAGACAGATAGAGAGTATATAACATCAATTACAGTCTAAGCTGTGATATACATATCAGTCCTGTCGAAGCTGAATAATTGGCTGAGACAAGTTCAGTTTAAAATGTAATCGCAGCGACGCCATCTTGCGAATGGCCGCAAGACCCCATTTTAGAAATGCGATCGCAAGACGTCATTTTGCGAATGGCCACCTAAGCGCCATTCTAGGTGAACTCACAATATAGTACATGTGGCGATATTTATATTAGCACAATGCGATCGCTTCTTTCATCATTTCTCATACACACAATAATGCTCACAAGAGCGCTATTAACTAGTCGCATATTAGTGAATGCATAAGACTTTATATGAAACCGCTGAAAAAGTAGCTTTATGCGCATGCATCTGTCCCATGTTAACTAGCGTCCTTATACCAAACCCTGAACACCCACACATTTCATATTCACTCATAAGGTTCAATAAGCATCAAATGTATGATTCAAGTTGGTTTAGTTAGTTTAAATGCTGAGAAATAAAGGTTTTTGATAACTAAGGTATTATACATGATAAGCAAGGTGTGTTTGGTCTTGTTCTGATGCGTACGTTTTTTACAGCACCCCGGTGTTATTGGTGGAGAGATCGCATCATGCAAACTCAAGTTACGGATCGCAGAACTTACAAGCAACAAAATGTTTAGCTGTTGGAATGTTACAGGAGGTGTTATTAGAAAGATTCCCCTGCTGTTAGAGGCAGGGGGAGACTATTTGAACCAGCCTGTTAAATGTGCGGTAACATATGCTTCTCCTCTGGGAACCAATGACATCAGCAGGAAATTTCCCCTTTGTCCTGTTTTAGTCTGGGGGGGATAAATACATGTGTCCGAATACTGGTTAGTTAGTCCATGCTGAATGCTGTATGTACTGAGGGTCTCTAGTCTGAGGTCTATCTCTGGGTCCAGAGGTACAGCGTATGTATACTGTACTTGGGGTCTGTATAATTTCCTTTTACACCTAAATTGTGTATGTATCAATTGCGTGTAACTGACTGTACTTTTACCTGTATAATACTTGTGCGTTGGAACCACAGATTCCACTCCTGTCTTTATTTGCGGTCAGACTGCATACGCAAATTAGTGTTATTCTTAGAGGTTTATAGGAAGGATTTTAGAAGGTATAGGCATGGGTATATAAAGGTTCTGATCCAGTTTCGTTAGTTGGGGGCTCGTAAAGAGGTCACTTACCTGCTCCCACGGTACATACGGTCATCGATATTTCAGCAAAGGGTGGAGTGGCCACATGCAGGGTTTGCCTGCAACCGCTTTGTGCTGAAAGATCGCTATCCATCTCCGTGTGAACTAAGGAAGCTGACTAGAATCCAGGGACAAGAGAGGAAAAAGTTTGTTTTCCTCTGTTGATAGAACCTTGTGTTTAGAGGGGTGCCGCAGTATTGCATACGCAGCTAAAACTCATTTTTGCATACGCAGTTAAAAAGTCATTATACGGTTGTGTGGTAGTCGCAGCATTGTGTATGCGGCTGGTCGCACAATAGCGTTTATGCACTTCCGGTTCTGCTGTCACGTGTTTGAACAAAGCCATTGAGGTTTACATTTTTTTTCTATTACCAATGTCTGGGTTAAACGTGTATTTTTCTGCACAGGAAAAAAGTGTGTAACAGTGAATACTTGTTGAACAAAGTTAAGGGTATCATCTGATCCTTAAGGGCTAGGTGCAAGGGTTAGCCTAGTCACTCGGTAAGCAGCTTTACTGTTCTATACACAGTAGCAGGTGTACATGTTGTCTTTGTTGTATAGAGGTGCGTGAGAGTGGTCGACATATAAACTCTCATAGGTCTGGAAGTTACCTTACTAAAGCTTATCCGGGTGTGGAAGTTGCCTGTTTCAAATCTTATCCAGGTGTGGAAGTTGCCTTACTAAATCTTATCCAGGTGTGTGGGCGACGCCGACTTAAGTCATCCACAGGTAAGTGAAAGTATCTTGATTTCTCTTTCACCAGTTTAAATTTTTATTGAAAAGCATAGGAGTTGTCTCAGAATGGGAGCCACGCAAACAGTAGAGATGTTAGGCAATGATGTGCTACTAATGGAGGCTCCGATTGGATTGGCCCGTCATATTATGCATACTAAGTACGGTACTTATGCAATAAGGTATTGTGATTTATGGTTTAATATGACGATTAAGAGTGTTAGACCGTTTCCCAGAATTGGTAGTTTTGACAAAAGTGTGTTAGACAATGTCCAGGATCACATCAGTATGGTGCGATCCCGAGAGAAAAAGATTAAGTATTTTGAATGTTTAAAACTATGGCAGCATGAAGGGGATGCTTGGCTTAAGAATGTGCAAACGATGCAAACTAGCGTTGCATTGCAAGAAAATACGTCCGCGACGCTGAGATGCAATACGGGCGAGCCGCAAATTGGCACACACGTGCGGCAAGGTAGTGTCATGGAGAGTATTGCCAGCAGTTCACGCTCACCTCCCCCACCTTATGTGGATGGAGGTGCAAGTACAGTTACCAAAAATACCCATAAAAATGTAACAAGTAATTTGTACCCCCTCTTAAGTAACCATAAAGAAAATGTTTATGATGTAGATGATGAGCCTATTGTAATGTCTGCCATTTCCCATGCTGTGCAAATGATAGATGCTGCATCATCACAATCATGGGTGGTGCCGCCATCTCCATCGGTAACAGCAAGGGAAGTGTTAATACACTCTGCACCGATTGAGGAAGTTGTTAATACCATACGTAGCAGCTGAAGATTAAACCCCCAGCCAGGTAACCAGTTCAGAGGTAGCAACGCTGCCGGTCTGCATCCCATTCGGACAATAACTGTTCCGAATGGAAATGCGGATGCAAACAGTGTAGTGCCCACGAGGGAAGTAGTAATGCATTGTCCATGGACAAGGGCAGAACTAAATTCCATCATAAATGATTTCCCTGATCCAAAAAAGGAATTAGCCAAATGTCAAAGATTTTTGAGAAATTTGGGTAGTTCTCATGAGCCCACTAATAAAGATTGGCGTGTGGTGTTAAGGGCCTGTCTACCACGCAATACCAACGTGACAAAATTTATCACGGATTGTGTATTGGATGGCGACGTTCCCTTAACAAACCAAGTAAACCAAGGTAACATTTCCCGCATTGTGACTCAATTGGGTGTATATTTTCCAGTAGTAGTTAACTGGAACAAAATCTTCACAATCAAACAAAAGGAGAGTGAAACTGCAGAAGACTATTGCGACAGAGCTCTGCAGGAAATCATCCAGTACACTGGGATAGAAGATATTAAAGATAGCATTCACCACAGGGGAATGATAGTCATGATATTGATGGACGGTTTAAAAGAGAATTTAAAAACTCGGGTTCAGACCTCACCGCCTGGCTCATAGAGTCTGCCATAGAACATGACAAAAACATCTCAAAAAAGAGGGAGACCCAGAGCGAAAAATTAATGGCTGTCAGTATACAAGCTCTGGAGGGAATGACGGTAACATCACAGCCAACAGACATGCTTGCACTTGCACACACACTCATGTCAGAACAAGTTGCTCTCCCTAACCCCACTCAACAACAAACACAACTCTATCCCACTAACCCAATGCAACCACAGGTCCCAGGATATCCACCTACTTCTTATCCCCCACAATACCATTACCCATATCCACCACCTTTATCCTCTGCTCAAACTTCACAACAACACATGCTTTCACCTGAATCACGGACATGTTTTAATTGCAAACAAACAGGACACTTAAGTAGAAACTGCACAGTAAAAAGAGTATGGACCCCACATCAGGGCAAACCTAGATATCCCCATAAGGGATATGCACAGAGGCCAGCAAATGTTCAGCAAGTACCAGCTCCAATTGTTGCCGTAAATGCTTTATTGGAGAATGGTAGCCAACGCTAAGGGTCAGGTCATACCTGTAGTCTACAGATAGTCAGGTTAACGGGAAGTACTAGGGAAGAACCGGCCTTGATGGTTGATGTAGCTGGTACTGAATATCCTTTTCTTGTAGACACAGGGGCGACCAAGTCAGTGATGAAATCTCCTGTTAATTCACAGGTGACCAACGAGACAATACCAACAATGGGTGTGACAGGTAAAGTGGAACGTTATCCTTTAACAAAGTCTGCAGAGGTTAGTATTCTCCTGGCTGCACCGGCTCCTACTAACCTGCTGGGCAGAGACTTGTTATGTAAAATGGGATGTGTCATATATTGCACCCCTGATGGTGTATATTTAGATATCCCAGAGAGAATGGTATACGAGGTGCGGGATATGTTAGACACTCCTCAAAGGATAATGTATCACTCTACCATTTTAAAAGAAAATCCATCACAAGTAGATGAAATGTTGTCCCAAATTCCAGATTCCCTTTGGACAAAAGATGGACAGGACACTGGATTAATGGCAAACGTAAGCCCAGTAATGGTAAACTTAAAAGGCGGTAGGCAAGCTCCAAAAATTCCCCAGTACCCACTAAAACAGGAAGTAGAACTAGGGGTGTTTCCAATAATTGAGCGATTATTGCAACAGGGAATTTTAGTTCGTACAGCTAGTGTAGCCAACAGTCCCATCTTTCCAGTAAAGAAGAGTGGTGAGAGGGGTTATAGGCTGGTGCAAGACCATAGAGGTGTTAATAAGGTAGTAGAGAGCCAATTCCCTGTAGTGCCAAATCCAGCTGTCATCCTGATGCAGATTCCACCAAATGCAACCCATTTCACTGTCATTGACCTCTGTTCTGCTTTCTTCTCTGTGCCTCTCCACCCTGACTGTCAGTATCTATTCGAATTCACATACAGAGATCTGCAATATACATGGACACGATTGCCCCAAGGTTTCATAGACAGCCCCAGTATCTTCTCCCAGGCATTGCATGACTGTTTACAAGCTTTTCAACCTGCCAATGGATCAGTTCTAATTCAATATGTGGATGATTTATTGCTATGTTCTGACTCTTTTATGTCATGTGTGAATGATACTAAACTTTTGATACTTCATCTCCCGCATACAGGACACAAAGTGGCTAAGGACAAGTTACAGCCGTGCCAGCCCAGAGTAAAATATTTGGGACACTGCCTAACCCAGGGGTTACGACATCTCACAAATGATAGAATCCAGGCCATATAAAACATGACACTGCCGCAGAATCAACAGCAAATTCGTACCTTCTTGGGAATGTGTGGATATTGCCGAATGTGGATCCCAGGTTTTTGGCCTTAACTTTACAGGAACTAGCCTCTTCCTCAAAGCCCGATCGCATCATACACACTGGGGAACCAGAACAGGCTTTTCTTAATCTTAAGGATAGTCTGACAAAAGCTCCTGCATTGGGAATACCCGATTATGAAAAACCTTTTGATTTATATTGTACGGAAGCCGATGGTTGTGCTGCTGGTGTCCTTACACAAAAACATGGTGATACCAGTAGGCCCATAGCATACTACAGTGCCCAATTGGACATTGTAGCAAGATCACTCCCCACCTGTTTGAGAAGTGTAGCAGCCACCGCTTTATTGGTGAGTAAAAGTGAGGATGTAGTATTGGGCCATGATATGATTGTCTACACCCCCCATGCTGTATCTGCTCTGTTGAACTCAGCTCAAACCAGACACGTCTCCTCGGCTAAGTTCACCAAATGGGAACTAGCTGTAATCGCTCCTGTCAAACATTGCAGTATGTTGAATCCAGCAACATACCTACCATATGTACAACATGATGTACAAAGGGTGGAAGGAGAAGAGTTGCTGGCGGGAGGTGAGTTCGGCAGACATGATGATACTCACGATTGTATGACATATCTGAATCAGACCTTTACTGTTAGACCTGACATACATGACACACCTTTAGAGAATGTGGATGTAACTTTCTATATGGATGGGAGTTGTCATAGACAACAGACACAGGTGAATTATGTACAGGTTATCCTGTTGTAAATGACACAGACATCATGGAAGCTAAACCTCTTGGTCCTCCTCACTCAGCCCAGGTGGCAGAGTTAGTAGCACTGACTAGAGCATGTGAACTGGCAGCAGGCAAATCTGCTAACATTTACACTGACTCGAGGTATGCGTTCGGGGTGGTGCACGATTTTGGGCCTCTATGGCATCTGAGAAATTTTATGACAGCAGCAGGCACACCAGTTGCACATTCCCGACACATAAAACATCTCTTAGAAGCAATCCAACTGCCCATAGCAGTGGCAGTAATTAAATGCAAAGCCCACACATGTGAGAATGACCCGGTGTCACTGGGCAATGACAGAGCCAATGAAGCTGCAAAATGGGCAACAGGGTTAAAAATGTCTTCCCCAATTGAAACAATTATGTCATTCCAAACCATTGATATGCTGAAATTAATTGAGATGCAAAATTTGTGTTCAATTCAGGAAAAATCCATTTGGAAGTCCAAGGGGTGTGGGCAAGAGTCCTCTGGGCTCTGGAGAGACGGACATGGTAAGCCAGTAGCCCCCAAGGCATATTACCCCAGCCTGGCTGAGGCAGCACATGGTCTAACTCACCTAGGGAAACAGGGTATGTGCAAGTTGGTGAGGGCATACTGGTGCGCACCAGGTTTTTCTTCACAAGCAGAGAAGATAGCAATGTTCTGTCTGACCTGCTTGAGAAAGAACATAGGAAAAGCGATCCCTACTGAACCGTCCCACATTCCACCGACTGATGAACCTTTCCAGGTGATACAAATTGATTTCATCCAATTACTACCCTGCAGGAACCTTAAGTATGTATTAGTGTGCACAGACGTATTTTCCAATTGGGTTGAGGCTTACCCAGTGGCCACTAATACTGCTGCGTTTACCTCCAAGAAAATAGTTCAGGAATTTGTATGCAGGTACAGTATCCCTAGAATCATCGAGAGTGATAGGGGTACCCATTTCACAGGTGATGTTTTTCAAAATATGTGTAAGCTGATGGGTATTAATAGCCGACTTCATATCCCCTACCGACCGCAAGCCAGTGCCAAGGTGGAGAGAATAAACGGGACTATTAAAAATAAATGAAGTAAAATTATGGCAGAAACTGGACAAGGATGGCCAGAAGTGTTACCTTTGGTCCTACATAGCATAAGGACCACTCCTAGACCTCCTCTGAATCTGTCCCCATTTGAAATACTATTCAGCAGACAACCTCATTTGATTATAAGTCCCCAGGAAGATTTGAAGGGTAACAACAAGGTAACTGTAAAGTATCTTATATCAATGAGTAGGCAGTTAAAGCAACAGCAGCAGAAACTGAAATTGTTGTCTAATGATATGCCTGAAACTAACTGTCATGATGTTGAACCAGGAGAATATGTAATGATCAGAAATTTCTTGCGTTCAGGTTGTTTGACTGATCGGTGGGAAGGTCCATACCAGGTGCTGCTGATGAGTACTACATCTTTGAAGGTGGCCGAGAGAGATACCTGGGTCCATTCCATTCACTGCAAAAAGGTCAATCAACCGGTGGAGAAACAAGGTGGAGACAAGGCTGATAGTGTGGACCTGTCGCTCGCGAGCTTGTTCTGGGAGGATTGAAAAGGTCATAGTGAGATACCTGAACTGAGAGAAATTTTTGCAGGACTTGTTGCTAAAATGGACGGGCCAGCTGTGTTCATTCTCATATTTTCTTTTAGAGTGTTCACCATCCTGGTCGGTTCGGGAATATCCAGTTTCTGTGATGGGGGACCGATTGAGGAAACGGGAGCTTATGGTAGTGCTGATGGAGTGGAGAAAGGAGGAGTGCAATGCCAATCAGCGGTGTGTCTTTCCAGTCTTAGTACTGTTATTGTTAAAAGAGCTGTCATTCCGGATACTCGGGGAAGGTGTGGAGGGTTATCGTCTGAGGATTCCTGTATTTGTGAGCTTTGTGGGTCCCTAGTTGATGAGAACTGTATCCAACGGTGCCAACCTAAATATAATCCGTACTGGGGTGGGTATCCTCTAGAGGATTATCAAAGCATGGTAGGCAAAGTGTTAAATTAAACTGATTGCTGGGTGTGTTCACATGTGCCACAGGGACAGCATAATGTAGGGTTGGTGCCATTTCCGCTGAATACCACAGAAATTTTAGAATTAGAAAAAGGGAAAACATTGGATGGAAAATTCCTCTCATCCAAACCACCTCATTTCAAACTCTATCAATTCCAAGTAGATAGATCACTTTTGTGTTTAAACATAACTAACCCCAATAAACCCGGAGGTTGGGAAGTGACGGGGAATAATCAGACGATGACCTTCTCACAAAGAGCTGATAATGAGGCAATATACTATGATCTGTTACGTCAATTAAATCCAGTGGAAAACATTTTAGGCACTGGTATACATTGAGTTCCACCAAAGAAATGATTGGTAAAGTACCAGATGGTTATTGTGCTAAAATAATACAACCAGAAACCTGCATATACCAGATGGAAGAGCCTGAGATAGGATTGTTTGCAAAAGAAATGTGTTTAATAATAATGATGCATACCATTCCGTATGTTCTCCCTGATAATGTATATTTTATGTGTGGAAGATAAGCATATAAATGGCTCTCCCCGAGTTCCGAAGGTTTGTGTTATCTGGGAAGAGTAGTCCCAGAAGTTATGACCCTCACACATGTTGAAATGTTGGGAATACATAAAAACACACCATCACCATATCTTCACACACAATATGAACACAGAGGCAAGAGAAATATGATACCTGGTGATATGCATAAGGCCGCTCAGTTAATCAGTGAGACAACTGGCTTCCAAGTTTAGATTTGCTAGGGGTACACTAAATTTTAGATATATCCAGGAACTTGCTAAATTAATAGATAATATCACCGAGATGTACGATGACACATTCAGGTACACAGGGAGAGAATTGCAAGCGTACAAGAAAGAACTAGTGCAACACAGGCTAGTGTTGAATTATTTAACTGCTGTTACTGGAGGGTATTGCGTAACGTTAGCCACCCAATTTGGAGTAAAATGTTGCACTTATGTCACCAATGATACCAGCGACCCTAAGGAGGTGATAGACCAAAAGACGGATGAGATTCTGCAGCTAAAGTGGGAATTTTGTAAGAACCATAATGCATCAGTGGCTGAAGCAGGGAAAAAGATAGAAGGATGGGTGTCATGGCTGAACCCAGTAAAATGGTTCTCAGGTCTAGGGGAATGGGTCCAGGAAGTGATCACCAGCATAGGCAAATTCTTGATCCTAATACTGATTGTCATCATAGTAATTGGCATATGCATCCGGTGTGTTCCTATTGTGTTGAAGTGTGGAAAAGGTAAAAACAGAGTTAAATGAAAGAATGAAACTATGATGGTGGTCAGAAATGACAATATGTATACCGAGGTAGATACAGAACTGCATTACAACCCTGAGCTAGGAAGTACCATCATTTAAATGTATAATATTTGGACATTCATAGAAGATATTATTGAAATGTGATTTATAGAACACCTCAGACAATGTAAAGTCTCAAATTCCCCTTCAAGACTGCTGTTATAAGACTGGTGCATCCCCACACCTTTCACATGATCTCCCAAGACCCGCGGTGTGCGTATAATAGTAGTTTTATGTCCCCACCCAGAGACACATTATTAATGGATTAAGAACCACCTTGTGCCATCCTAGAATAACACTAAATAATATGTAAATGTAAGCCTAAAATAAATTTAAATAGCAAATTGTGATAGCATGTTGTTTGCTATCAAAGGGTGGACTGTCGAAGCTGAATAATTGGCTGAGACAAGTTCAGTTTAAAATTTAATCGCAGCGACGCCATCTTGCAAATGGCCGCAAGACCCCATTTTAGAAATGTGATCGCAAGACGTCATTTTGCGAATGGCCACCTAAGCGACATTTTAGGTGAACTCACGATATATAACATGTGGCGATATTTATATTACCACAATGCGATCGCTTCTTTCATCATTTCTCATACACACAATAATACTCACAAGAGCGCTATTAACTAGTCGCATATTAGCGAATGCATAAGACTTTATATGAAACCGCTGAAAAAGTAGCTTTATGCGCATGCATCTGTCCCAAGTTAACTAGCATCCTTATACCAAACCCTGAACACCCACACATTTCATATTCACTCATAAGGTTCAATAAGCATCAAATGTATGATTCAAGTTGGTTTAGTTAGTTTAAATGCTGAGAAATAAAGGTTTTTGATAACTAAGGTATTATACATGATAAGCAAGGTGTGTTTGGTCTTGTTCTGATGCGTACGTTTTTTACAGCACCCCGGTGTTATTGGTGGAGAGATCGCATCATGCAAACTCAAGTTACGGATCGCAGAACTTACAAGCAACAAAATGTTTAGCTGTTGGAATGTTACAGGAGGTGTTATTAGAAAGATTCCCCTGCTGTTAGAGGCAGGGGGAGTCTATTTGAACCAGCCTGTTAAATGTGCGGTAACATATGCTTCTCCTCTGGGAACCAATGACATCAGCAGGAAATTTCCCCTTTGTCCTGTTTTAGTCTGGGGGGGATAAATACATGTGTCCGAATACTGGTTAGTTAGTCCATGCTGAATGCTGTATGTACTGAGGGTCTCTAGTCTGAGGTCTATCTCTGGGTCCAGAGGTACAGCGTATGTATACTGTACTTGGGGTCTGTATAATTTCCTTTTACACCTAAATTGTGTATGTATCAATTGCGTGTAACTGACTGTACTTTTACCTGTATAATACTTGTGCGTTGGAACCACAGATTCCACTCCTGTCTTTATTTGCGGTCAGACTGCATACGCAAATTAGTGTTATTCTTAGAGGTTTATAGGAAGGATTTTAGAAGGTATAGGCATGGGTATATAAAGGTTCTGATCCAGTTTCGTTAGTTGGGGGCTCGTAAAGAGGTCACTTACCTGCTCCCACGGTACATACGGTCATCGATATTTCAGCAAAGGGTGGAGTGGCCACATGCAGGGTTTGCCTGCAACCGCTTTGTGCTGAAAGATCGCTATCCATCTCCGTGTGAACTAAGGAAGCTGACTAGAATCCAGGGACAAGAGAGGAAAAAGTTTGTTTTCCTCTGTTGATAGAACCTTGTGTTTAGAGGGGTGCCGCAGTATTGCATACGCAGCTAAAACTCATTTTTGCATACGCAGTTAAAAAGTCATTATACGGTTGTGTGGTAGTCGCAGCATTGTGTATGCGGCTGGTCGCACAATAGCGTTTATGTACTTCCGGTTCTGCTGTCACGTGTTTGAACAAAGCCATTGAGGTTTACATTTTTTTTCTATTACCAATGTCTGGGTTAAACGTGTATTTTTCTGCACAGGAAAAAAGTGTGTAACAGTGAATACTTGTTGAACAAAGTTAAGGGTATCATCTGATCCTTAAGGGCTAGGTGCAAGGGTTAGCCTAGTCACTCGGTAAGCAGCTTTACTGTTCTATACACAGTAGCAGGTGTACATGTTGTCTTTGTTGTATAGAGGTGCGTGAGAGTGGTCGACATATAAACTCTCATAGGTCTGGAAGTTACCTTACTAAAGCTTATCCGGGTGTGGAAGTTGCCTGTTTCAAATCTTATCCAGGTGTGGAAGTTGCCTTACTAAATCTTATCCAGGTGTGTGGGCGACGCCGACTTAAATCATCCACAGGTAAGTGAAAGTATCTTGATTTCTCTTTCACCAGTTTAAATTTTTATTGAAAAGCATAGGAGTTGTCTCAGAATGGGAGCCACGCAAACAGTAGAGATGTTAGGCAATGATGTGCTACTAATGGAGGCTCCGATTGGATTGGCCCGTCATATTATGCATACTAAGTACGGTACTTATGCAATAAGGTATTGTGATTTATGGTTTAATATGACGATTAAGAGTGTTAGACCGTTTCCCAGAATTGGTAGTTTTGACAAAAGTGTGTTAGACAATGTCCAGGATCACATCAGTATGGTGCGATCCCGAGAGAAAAAGATTAAGTATTTTGAATGTTTAAAACTATGGCAGCATGAAGGGGATGCTTGGCTTAAGAATGTGCAAACGACGCAAACTAGCGTTGCATTGCAAGAAAATACGTCCGCGACGCTGAGATGCAATACGGGCGAGCCGCAAATTGGCACACACGTGCGGCAAGGTAGTGTCATGGAGAGTATTGCCAGCAGTTCACGCTCACCTCCCCCACCTTATGTGGATGGAGGTGCAAGTACAGTTACCAAAAATACCCATAAAAATGTAACAAGTAATTTGTACCCCCTCTTAAGTAACCATAAAGAAAATGTTTATGATGTAGATGATGAGCCTATTGTAATGTCTGCCATTTCCCATGCTGTGCAAATGATAGATGCTGCATCATCACAATCATGGGTGGTGCCGCCATCTCCATCGGTAACAGCAAGGGAAGTGTTAATACACTCTGCACCGATTGAGGAAGTTGTTAATACCATACGTAGCAGCTGAAGATTAAACCCCCAGCCAGGTAACCAGTTCAGAGGTAGCAACGCTGCCGGTCTGCATCCCATTCGGACAATAACTGTTCCGAATGGAAATGCGGATGCAAACAGTGTAGTGCCCACGAGGGAAGTAGTAATGCATTGTCCATGGACAAGGGCAGAACTAAATTCCATCATAAATGATTTCCCTGATCCAAAAAAGGAATTAGCCAAATGTCAAAGATTTTTGAGAAATTTGGGTAGTTCTCATGAGCCCACTAATAAAGATTGGCGTGTGGTGTTAAGGGCCTGTCTACCACGCAATACCAACGTGACAAAATTTATCACGGATTGTGTATTGGATGGCGACGTTCCCTTAACAAACCAAGTAAACCAAGGTAACATTTCCCGCATTGTGACTCAATTGGGTGTATATTTTCCAGTAGTAGTTAACTGGAACAAAATCTTCACAATCAAACAAAAGGAGAGTGAAACTGCAGAAGACTATTGCGACAGAGCTCTGCAGGAAATCATCCAGTACACTGGGATAGAAGATATTAAAGATAGCATTCACCACAGGGGAATGATAGTCATGATATTGATGGACGGTTTAAAAGAGAATTTAAAAACTCGGGTTCAGACCTCACCGCCTGGCTCATAGAGTCTGCCATAGAACATGACAAAAACATCTCAAAAAAGAGGGAGACCCAGAGCGAAAAATTAATGGCTGTCAGTATACAAGCTCTGGAGGGAATGACGGTAACATCACAGCCAACAGACATGCTTGCACTTGCACACACACTCATGTCAGAACAAGTTGCTCTCCCTAACCCCACTCAACAACAAACACAACTCTATCCCACTAACCCAATGCAACCACAGGTCCCAGGATATCCACCTACTTCTTATCCCCCACAATACCATTACCCATATCCACCACCTTTATCCTCTGCTCAAACTTCACAACAACACATGCTTTCACCTGAATCACGGACATGTTTTAATTGCAAACAAACAGGACACTTAAGTAGAAACTGCACAGTAAAAAGAGTATGGACCCCACATCAGGGCAAACCTAGATATCCCCATAAGGGATATGCACAGAGGCCAGCAAATGTTCAGCAAGTACCAGCTCCAATTGTTGCCGTAAATGCTTTATTGGAGAATGGTAGCCAACGCTAAGGGTCAGGTCATACCTGTAGTCTACAGATAGTCAGGTTAACGGGAAGTACTAGGGAAGAACCGGCCTTGATGGTTGATGTAGCTGGTACTGAATATCCTTTTCTTGTAGACACAGGGGCGACCAAGTCAGTGATGAAATCTCCTGTTAATTCACAGGTGACCAACGAGACAATACCAACAATGGGTGTGACAGGTAAAGTGGAACGTTATCCTTTAACAAAGTCTGCAGAGGTTAGTATTCTCCTGGCTGCACCGGCTCCTACTAACCTGCTGGGCAGAGACTTGTTATGTAAAATGGGATGTGTCATATATTGCACCCCTGATGGTGTATATTTAGATATCCCAGAGAGAATGGTATACGAGGTGCGGGATATGTTAGACACTCCTCAAAGGATAATGTATCACTCTACCATTTTAAAAGAAAATCCATCACAAGTAGATGAAATGTTGTCCCAAATTCCAGATTCCCTTTGGACAAAAGATGGACAGGACACTGGATTAATGGCAAACGTAAGCCCAGTAATGGTAAACTTAAAAGGCGGTAGGCAAGCTCCAAAAATTCCCCAGTACCCACTAAAACAGGAAGTAGAACTAGGGGTGTTTCCAATAATTGAGCGATTATTGCAACAGGGAATTTTAGTTCGTACAGCTAGTGTAGCCAACAGTCCCATCTTTCCAGTAAAGAAGAGTGGTGAGAGGGGTTATAGGCTGGTGCAAGACCATAGAGGTGTTAATAAGGTAGTAGAGAGCCAATTCCCTGTAGTGCCAAATCCAGCTGTCATCCTGATGCAGATTCCACCAAATGCAACCCATTTCACTGTCATTGACCTCTGTTCTGCTTTCTTCTCTGTGCCTCTCCACCCTGACTGTCAGTATCTATTCGAATTCACATACAGAGATCTGCAATATACATGGACACGATTGCCCCAAGGTTTCATAGACAGCCCCAGTATCTTCTCCCAGGCATTGCATGACTGTTTACAAGCTTTTCAACCTGCCAATGGATCAGTTCTAATTCAATATGTGGATGATTTATTGCTATGTTCTGACTCTTTTATGTCATGTGTGAATGATACTAAACTTTTGATACTTCATCTCCCGCATACAGGACACAAAGTGGCTAAGGACAAGTTACAGCCGTGCCAGCCCAGAGTAAAATATTTGGGACACTGCCTAACCCAGGGGTTACGACATCTCACAAATGATAGAATCCAGGCCATATAAAACATGACACTGCCGCAGAATCAACAGCAAATTCGTACCTTCTTGGGAATGTGTGGATATTGCCGAATGTGGATCCCAGGTTTTTGGCCTTAACTTTACAGGAACTAGCCTCTTCCTCAAAGCCCGATCGCATCATACACACTGGGGAACCAGAACAGGCTTTTCTTAATCTTAAGGATAGTCTGACAAAAGCTCCTGCATTGGGAATACCCGATTATGAAAAACCTTTTGATTTATATTGTACGGAAGCCGATGGTTGTGCTGCTGGTGTCCTTACACAAAAACATGGTGATACCAGTAGGCCCATAGCATACTACAGTGCCCAATTGGACATTGTAGCAAGATCACTCCCCACCTGTTTGAGAAGTGTAGCAGCCACCGCTTTATTGGTGAGTAAAAGTGAGGATGTAGTATTGGGCCATGATATGATTGTCTACACCCCCCATGCTGTATCTGCTCTGTTGAACTCAGCTCAAACCAGACACGTCTCCTCGGCTAAGTTCACCAAATGGGAACTAGCTGTAATCGCTCCTGTCAAACATTGCAGTATGTTGAATCCAGCAACATACCTACCATATGTACAACATGATGTACAAAGGGTGGAAGGAGAAGAGTTGCTGGCGGGAGGTGAGTTCGGCAGACATGATGATACTCACGATTGTATGACATATCTGAATCAGACCTTTACTGTTAGACCTGACATACATGACACACCTTTAGAGAATGTGGATGTAACTTTCTATATGGATGGGAGTTGTCATAGACAACAGACACAGGTGAATTATGTACAGGTTATCCTGTTGTAAATGACACAGACATCATGGAAGCTAAACCTCTTGGTCCTCCTCACTCAGCCCAGGTGGCAGAGTTAGTAGCACTGACTAGAGCATGTGAACTGGCAGCAGGCAAATCTGCTAACATTTACACTGACTCGAGGTATGCGTTCGGGGTGGTGCACGATTTTGGGCCTCTATGGCATCTGAGAAATTTTATGACAGCAGCAGGCACACCAGTTGCACATTCCCGACACATAAAACATCTCTTAGAAGCAATCCAACTGCCCATAGCAGTGGCAGTAATTAAATGCAAAGCCCACACATGTGAGAATGACCCGGTGTCACTGGGCAACGACAGAGCCAATGAAGCTGCAAAATGGGCAACAGGGTTAAAAATGTCTTCCCCAATTGAAACAATTATGTCATTCCAAACCATTGATATGCTGAAATTAATTGAGATGCAAAATTTGTGTTCAATTCAGGAAAAATCCATTTGGAAGTCCAAGGGGTGTGGGCAAGAGTCCTCTGGGCTCTGGAGAGACGGACATGGTAAGCCAGTAGCCCCCAAGGCATATTACCCCAGCCTGGCTGAGGCAGCACATGGTCTAACTCACCTAGGGAAACAGGGTATGTGCAAGTTGGTGAGGGCATACTGGTGCGCACCAGGTTTTTCTTCACAAGCAGAGAAGATAGCAATGTTCTGTCTGACCTGCTTGAGAAAGAACATAGGAAAAGCGATCCCTACTGAACCGTCCCACATTCCACCGACTGATGGACCTTTCCAGGTGATACAAATTGATTTCATCCAATTACTACCCTGCAGGAACCTTAAGTATGTATTAGTGTGCACAGACGTATTTTCCAATTGGGTTGAGGCTTACCCAGTGGCCACTAATACTGCTGCGTTTACCTCCAAGAAAATAGTTCAGGAATTTGTATGCAGGTACAGTATCCCTAGAATCATCGAGAGTGATAGGGGTACCCATTTCACAGGTGATGTTTTTCAAAATATGTGTAAGCTGATGGGTATTAATAGCCGACTTCATATCCCCTACCGACCGCAAGCCAGTGCCAAGGTGGAGAGAATAAACGGGACTATTAAAAATAAATGAAGTAAAATTATGGCAGAAACTGGACAAGGATGGCCAGAAGTGTTACCTTTGGTCCTACATAGCATAAGGACCACTCCTAGACCTCCTCTGAATCTGTCCCCATTTGAAATACTATTCAGCAGACAACCTCATTTGATTATAAGTCCCCAGGAAGATTTGAAGGGTAACAACAAGGTAACTGTAAAGTATCTTATATCAATGAGTAGGCAGTTAAAGCAACAGCAGCAGAAACTGAAATTGTTGTCTAATGATATGCCTGAAACTAACTGTCATGATGTTGAACCAGGAGAATATGTAATGATCAGAAATTTCTTGCGTTCAGGTTGTTTGACTGATCGGTGGGAAGGTCCATACCAGGTGCTGCTGATGAGTACTACATCTTTGAAGGTGGCCGAGAGAGATACCTGGGTCCATTCCATTCACTGCAAAAAGGTCAATCAACCGGTGGAGAAACAAGGTGGAGACAAGGCTGATAGTGTGGACCTGTCGCTCGCGAGCTTGTTCTGGGAGGATTGAAAAGGTCATAGTGAGATACCTGAACTGAGAGAAATTTTTGCAGGACTTGTTGCTAAAATGGACGGGCCAGCTGTGTTCATTCTCATATTTTCTTTTAGAGTGTTCACCATCCTGGTCGGTTCGGGAATATCCAGTTTCTGTGATGGGGGACCGATTGAGGAAACGGGAGCTTATGGTAGTGCTGATGGAGTGGAGAAAGGAGGAGTGCAATGCCAATCAGCGGTGTGTCTTTCCAGTCTTAGTACTGTTATTGTTAAAAGAGCTGTCATTCCGGATACTCGGGGAAGGTGTGGAGGGTTATCGTCTGAGGATTCCTGTATTTGTGAGCTTTGTGGGTCCCTAGTTGATGAGAACTGTATCCAACGGTGCCAACCTAAATATAATCCGTACTGGGGTGGGTATCCTCTAGAGGATTATCAAAGCATGGTAGGCAAAGTGTTAAATTAAACTGATTGCTGGGTGTGTTCACATGTGCCACAGGGACAGCATAATGTAGGGTTGGTGCCATTTCCGCTGAATACCACAGAAATTTTAGAATTAGAAAAAGGGAAAACATTGGATGGAAAATTCCTCTCATCCAAACCACCTCATTTCAAACTCTATCAATTCCAAGTAGATAGATCACTTTTGTGTTTAAACATAACTAACCCCAATAAACCCGGAGGTTGGGAAGTGACGGGGAATAATCAGACGATGACCTTCTCACAAAGAGCTGATAATGAGGCAATATACTATGATCTGTTACGTCAATTAAATCCAGTGGAAAACATTTTAGGCACTGGTATACATTGAGTTCCACCAAAGAAATGATTGGTAAAGTACCAGATGGTTATTGTGCTAAAATAATACAACCAGAAACCTGCATATACCAGATGGAAGAGCCTGAGATAGGATTGTTTGCAAAAGAAATGTGTTTAATAATAATGATGCATACCATTCCGTATGTTCTCCCTGATAATGTATATTTTATGTGTGGAAGATAAGCATATAAATGGCTCTCCCCGAGTTCCGAAGGTTTGTGTTATCTGGGAAGAGTAGTCCCAGAAGTTATGACCCTCACACATGTTGAAATGTTGGGAATACATAAAAACACACCATCACCATATCTTCACACACAATATGAACACAGAGGCAAGAGAAATATGATACCTGGTGATATGCATAAGGCCGCTCAGTTAATCAGTGAGACAACTGGCTTCCAAGTTTAGATTTGCTAGGGGTACACTAAATTTTAGATATATCCAGGAACTTGCTAAATTAATAGATAATATCACCGAGATGTACGATGACACATTCAGGTACACAGGGAGAGAATTGCAAGCGTACAAGAAAGAACTAGTGCAACACAGGCTAGTGTTGAATTATTTAACTGCTGTTACTGGAGGGTATTGCGTAACGTTAGCCACCCAATTTGGAGTAAAATGTTGCACTTATGTCACCAATGATACCAGCGACCCTAAGGAGGTGATAGACCAAAAGACGGATGAGATTCTGCAGCTAAAGTGGGAATTTTGTAAGAACCATAATGCATCAGTGGCTGAAGCAGGGAAAAAGATAGAAGGATGGGTGTCATGGCTGAACCCAGTAAAATGGTTCTCAGGTCTAGGGGAATGGGTCCAGGAAGTGATCACCAGCATAGGCAAATTCTTGATCCTAATACTGATTGTCATCATAGTAATTGGCATATGCATCCGGTGTGTTCCTATTGTGTTGAAGTGTGGAAAAGGTAAAAACAGAGTTAAATGAAAGAATGAAACTATGATGGTGGTCAGAAATGACAATATGTATACCGAGGTAGATACAGAACTGCATTACAACCCTGAGCTAGGAAGTACCATCATTTAAATGTATAATATTTGGACATTCATAGAAGATATTATTGAAATGTGATTTATAGAACACCTCAGACAATGTAAAGTCTCAAATTCCCCTTCAAGACTGCTGTTATAAGACTGGTGCATCCCCACACCTTTCACATGATCTCCCAAGACCCGCGGTGTGCGTATAATAGTAGTTTTATGTCCCCACCCAGAGACACATTATTAATGGATTAAGAACCACCTTGTGCCATCCTAGAATAACACTAAATAATATGTAAATGTAAGCCTAAAATAAATTTAAATAGCAAATTGTGATAGCATGTTGTTTGCTATCAAAGGGTGGACTGTCGAAGCTGAATAATTGGCTGAGACAAGTTCAGTTTAAAATTTAATCGCAGCGACGCCATCTTGCAAATGGCCGCAAGACCCCATTTTAGAAATGTGATCGCAAGACGTCATTTTGCGAATGGCCACCTAAGCGACATTTTAGGTGAACTCACGATATATAACATGTGGCGATATTTATATTACCACAATGCGATCGCTTCTTTCATCATTTCTCATACACACAATAATACTCACAAGAGCGCTATTAACTAGTCGCATATTAGCGAATGCATAAGACTTTATATGAAACCGCTGAAAAAGTAGCTTTATGCGCATGCATCTGTCCCAAGTTAACTAGCATCCTTATACCAAACCCTGAACACCCACACATTTCATATTCACTCATAAGGTTCAATAAGCATCAAATGTATGATTCAAGTTGGTTTAGTTAGTTTAAATGCTGAGAAATAAAGGTTTTTGATAACTAAGGTATTATACATGATAAGCAAGGTGTGTTTGGTCTTGTTCTGATGCATACATTTTTTACAGCATCCCGGTGTTATCGGTGGAGAGATCGCATCATGCAAACTCAAGTTACGGATCGCAGAACTTACAAGCAACAAAATGTTTAGCTGTTGGAATGTTACAGGAGGTGTTATTAGAAAGATTCCCCTGCTGTTAGATTTAGGGGGAGACTATTTGAACCAGCCTGTTAAATGTGCGGTAACATATGCTTCTCCTCTGGGAACCAATGACATCAGCAGGAAATTTCCCCTTTGTCCTGTTTTAGTCTGGGGGGGATAAATACATGTGTCCGAATACTGGTTAGTTAGTCCATGCTGAATGCTGTATGTACTGAGGGTCTCTAGTCTGAGGTCTATCTCTGGGTCCGGAGGCGCAGCGTATGTATACTGTACTTGAGGTCTGTATAATTTCCTTTTACGCCTAATTGTGTATGTATCAATTGCGTGTAACTGACTGTACTTTTACCTGAATAATACTTGTGCGTTGGAACCACAGATTCCACTCCTGTCTTTATTTGCGGTTAGACTGCGTACGCAAATCAGCGTTATTCTTAGAGGTTTATAGGAAGGATTTTAGAAGGTATAGGCAGGGGTATATAAAGGTTCTGATCCAGTTTTGTTAGTCCCCTCTAATATAGCATGTTATGCTTGTGTAGCATCTGGCAACCATTGCTCAGTTTTAATTTGAAAACTCAAACTTGGAAGCTTGGTTTCATTTTTTTTATTTGCCCCTAGTTTTGCTAATACATTTATGAATTATTGGGAGGAGTCAGTGGCAAGAGCTGGGGGTGAGATTAGTATCCTAGAATATATTTATAGATTATGTACTATTTGTGTGGAGATGTAAAGATGTGTCCTCGTACACTATTACTGTATTTGTGCCAAACACCTCTACTTGGTGTGTAAGGTCCCATCTGACTTGGCTTGCATTGAACTTCTTTTTTGCCCAAAAATGCATCTTAGTTGCAAACGGATGCGTTGCATGAGACTGTAGTGATTAATTTGATATGGGACAATTGTATATCTGTGTGAAGCTGAATCTAAATCTGTATACAAAGTACTATGATGCAGCAGCTACAGTTTTTTTTCATGCCAAGTTCCATTGTGCTTCATAATCTTACTCAAATGCACACAGCAATACAGGTGTCGCATATCAAATGAATCAGTGCAATCTCATGAAGCTTCTTCTTGCATGCATTTGTAACTAAGATGTATTTGCGGACAAAAAAGATGCTTAGCACAAGGTGAGTCGCACCGGACTTAGAGGCTCACTTGCACCACATTTATTTTATTGAGGCTAGGTGTATGAGGACACATCTTTATGGAAGGTCTAAAAGTCTTTGTGATCATTTGAATCTTAATCAAATTGCAATTAAACTAATTTTTTCTATGAGCACTGAAAGTGTACATTTTTTCAATTTAGCAATTTAAATACAAGATTAAAACCTACAGACAGTACAGTAGCCACCATGAAATATGGCTAAATTGAGTATTTGGCAGTCAGTTTCAATAGGTGAAAAACCTGCACAGATCAAAAATCCTTGAAGAACATGCAGAAATAATGAAAAAAAAATGGATAAGGTATACAACCCTACTGCTTTAGATTAAAACAACAAACAGGCAAAGTTTAATTGTTCCTTAGCCCAAAATATGCAGTAACAAGGAAGATTTTTCATGTGCATTCACTATCCAATATAATATAAGATGTAAAGATGTAGAAATAATTCTGCAGAAGCAATGGAGCATTTTAAAAAATGACTCAGTGCTAACACAATTTATACATGAGAAGCCAAATGTTACATATAAAAAGGCAACTAACCTTACAAATATTTTTGCTACAAGTGCTTTTCCCCCTAAATCCTGGGATCTTAGTAAAAAAATATATAATGGCTTCTACGTGGGTGGAATTTGAATTGGGTGCAGTAACTGTAAAGGTAAAGAAGGAAACAAAATTATAAATTCAGTTTTTTATATAACCAAAAAAAGAATATCAAATCAATGATTTTTCTAATTTGCTGCAGCAAAAATGTCATATATTTATTATAATATAGCTACATGAAACAGTATGTAAGGAAAACAACTAGGCCATTTAAAATCAGAGAGGGAGACCATCTCCGGAAAATATATATAAAACTCTCTAATCATGTTAAAACACAAAATACATGCTCTGTGTATAACTTAATTTGTTTCAAAATTAAAGAGAGACTGGAGGAGCAGTAATATTGAAGCTGCTATAGCCATGGCAGAGATGTGGTGGATTTATTAAATTGAAAAACTGGGCCTAAAAGTTTGAACTCGTACTTTGAGTTAAAGTGGTTCCTATAGGTAATATAAACCCCAAAAATTAGTCTTCTAAATGTTTTAGTGCACATATTCTTACATTAGTATTTATACATAGGTTTCTGAATGAATGTTATAGGTTTACATTTAATTATAACAGTAACAAATTTGTGAATTATAAGGTGTTGTTATATTGTGAAACTCACGCAAGTGTGTATGACAGGACTCTATTACACACAAATTAAAGTAATCCAGGCACTCTCACCTGTGCCTTGACAAAGACCTAAAGCATTGAAACACGGCAGAAAGCAGGTGAGAGAGCAGTCCATTGATGCATATTAACCCCCAGAGAGACAGTTACAAAAAAGATTGCTTGGAGATTCATGGTGGTGATGATGAGAATAATTTTGATAATGATGATTACACCAGAAATACTATCTAGTCTTTTCTGACCAGCTGCTTGCATATTTTCAACTCCAGCTGATAGAACTTAAATACTGATTATTGTGACTATAAATTACAATGATCTAGTTGGATTTCTTGTTTGTTATTTCAATTTGGACTCCTTTAACAATATTTGCATTTGATTTGTAAACAAACACATTTTGGGGTGTTGTTTTTCACAAAAATTTATTTTATTATTGTGAATTCCGCTTTTATTAATATCACTGTAAAAACACTATCTATTAAATATTATTGTGTAAATTATATTTCAATACATCACACTTTACATGTCATCTGATCAGCAGTAAACACTAAAGTTTGAGATATATATATATATATATATATATATATATATATACTGTGTATAAATATATATATATATGTATATATATATATATATGACTTCCAAGGACTTATGTATATATATATATATATATATATATATATACATACAGTATCAAACATTAGTGTTGAATGCTGTTCATATGACATATATATATATATATATATATATATTACATCACTCACCAGACCATGGCAAGGCTGAGCACTGCAACACGACACAAGGTAGTTATACTGCATCAGCAAGGTCTCTCCCAGGCAAGGATTTCAAAGCAGACTGGGGTTTCAAAATGTGCTGTTCAAGCTCTTTTGAAGAAGCACAAAGAAACGGGCAACGTTGAGGACCGTAGATGCAATGGTCTGCCAAGGAAACTTAGGGCCTGATTCAGAGCCGTTCGCTATTTGCGGTCCTTCGTTCAAAAACAAGGGGTGGCTATTCAAATGATCCGTTCGCAAATTGCAGTCTGTTCACACCTCTAAGTCTGAACGAGCGAGCAAAACATACGCTTGTTTTTTTGTTAAAAACGCCCCCTGGCCGCTCGCACCATACGTCATGTCCGCTATTTATTAGATTAATCGAGTACATCGACCAGCGTATGAACTGCTCGCTATTCTTGTGGTTGGTTTTTGCTACCACAATCTTGCGAGCAGTTCTGGCTATAAAATAACCCAGTGACGTGGTCAATGACGCAGCTGTATTAATTATGCACACCCATAAAACGCCCGTTTTGACCTTTAAGCACGCCTGCGTTCGGATCTCCACTCCCCATTTTCAAGCACCTTCCCCTGTTACCACCCACATACGCCTCATTCTGTCACTCAAAATAGCAGGCATTCGCTATATTGCGAGCACATGAATTTCGGCCGCACTGACTGGTTCGCGCATGCGTATAATGATCCGTACGCATGCGCAGATGTGCGAACATCGCTCGGAACGAGCGTACTGCCGCTAGCGAGTGGCTCTGAATGAGGGCCTTAGTGCATCAGATGAAAGACACATCATGCTTACTTCCCTTCTAAGGCCCGTATTTAATTAGAGGCGAAAAGTCGGAGAAGTTTTGCCTGTCTGACTTTCCGCCTCCTACACCTGTTTCAGAGGCAAAAACTTTTCATGTGTGACCCCGCTTTTTGCCCTATTCAATTCCTAAACATGCAAAAACGGAAAGCATCGAATGCGGAACAGGTGGAAAGTGCTGTCAGAAGTGGAGAAATCAGTCTGTACCCCAAAAAAAGATGCAGTAACATAGGGAATCAATGTAGATGTGTACTAATAGCCCTAATAAAAGTGTTTGGGGTACTTAAGTAGTTTGCAAAAGTGGTGAAGAATAGCTTAAAGCTGTATTTTTTTGTGAAAATAAGTAGTTCAGTCAAATTTTGGGTACTTGAAAATGGGTGCAATCATATTTTAATTTTCTAAAGTGAACTTTTAAAATTTAAAAATGCACCTGCTACATGCACCTGCAAACCCAAAAACAACTGTCCCATCCTTGCAGACCCCAAGAAGTCTAGTGTTTATGCCTGTCCCCCCACTTTTTAATTTTTCGCAGATGAAAAGTGGCAATAGGCAAACTTTTTTGACAATTTGTACAAAAGCCGTACCTTCAACGTGGAAATAAGGCCAAGTGACTCAACTATGCATGAAAACATAGTAACTGGGGTACAGAAGAATGGAAGCAGGTGCTCTGGACTGATAAGTCAAAATTTTAAATGTTTGGCTATTTCATAAGGCAGTTTATTCGCCAAAGGGCTGTGGTACAATAATGAATGTCTGTAGGCAACAGTGAAGCATGGTGTAGGTTCCTTGTAAGTTTGGAGCTGCATTTCAGCAAATGGAGTTGGGGATTTGGTCAGGTTTAATGGAGTCCTCAATGCTGATAAATATAGTCAGGTACTTATCTTTCATGCAATACCATCAGGCTCCAAATTTATTCCGCAGCAGGAAACAACCCCACACATACAGCCAATGTCATTATTTGATTTAAATTTCTCTTCTGTTCATTCACATTGAAGAAGTTTGTTTGTTTGTATGTTTGTTTGTTGGTAAATATCTTCCACAGCTCTCAAGGTAAAGATGCCAAATCTTACATAGTTATTTAGTATCAAAAAAGTAATCCATTAGACCACATATTGACAATGCAACAATGTGAATGCGCAACAGAGCAACACATCTTATATATAAAATTCATTGGTCAGTTTTTATTGTCTGTCCGATTATGCATTTGGACATCCCTGTACCAATTGGGATGAATCTAGCGAGAGGTGGTCCAGTTGGATCCTGTCCAGGTTTTTGCAGGATAACTGTCCCAGTGGGACCTTCTGTTAGTGTTTTCTGGGCATAACTTTGACCTGGGGAGCAGAGTTATAAGTATGGTATTTGGAGCTCAGGGCAAATTTAAAAAAGGTGCCCCCCATATGCGTACACGTAAAATGGGCATGGCCACATGCCACAAGGGGCATGGCCAATGAAAAATGGAGCATGTCAACATGACACACCCAATTCTCATCTCTCTGGGAACATTCCTTCCCATTCCATATGCACCTTAATGTAGTGCCCCTTATACAGCCCCCCCTAAGCAGTGCCCCAGTAGTAGTTTCCTTAAGCAGGCCCCCAGTAGTGCCACTTATAATGTGCCCCCAATATGCAATTCCCTCGTAGTAGTCCACCTTATGCAAGCCCCCAGTAGTGCCCATTAAACAGTACCCCAGTAGTGGTCCCCGTTATGCGGGCCCCCTTTAGTGTCCAGTGCCCCCAGTAGTGATCCCCCTTATGCAGCCTGGCCCCCACTAGTGCCCCTTACACAGTGCACCCCAGTAGTGATCCCCCTTATGCAGCCAGGCCCCCCTTTAATGCCCCTTACAAAGTGCCCCCCAGTAGTGGTCCACCGTATGCAGGTCCCCATAGTTATCACACACAGAAATACACACACAAACCATAAAAACAGGCTAACCTGAATCCCCACTTCTGCCACTGCTCCTCCATTTCCATCCTCCCACTCGGTCCTGCTCTGAATTATGGGAGAGACATCTCTCCCATCACCCACTGCAGGAGCCGGAAGGTGAAGCTCACAAGTGAGCTCCAGCCCAGCTCTGGCAGTAGGGACAGCAGTCTGTCTGACTCTCATAGGCTGCTAACACACACACATCACTGCCGGGTAGTACCGGCTCCGGCGCCAATGTGTTTGGAGCTGCATTTCAGCAAATGGAGTTGGGGATTTGGTCAGGTTTAATGGTGTCCACAATGCTGATAAATATAGACAGGTACTTATCTTTCATGCAATACCATCAGGAAGGTATCTGATTGGCTCCAAATGTATTCTGCAGCAGGAAAATAACCCCACACATACAGCCACTGTCATTATTTGATTTAAATTTCTCTTCTGTTCATTCACTTTGAAGAAGTTTGTTTGTCTGTATGTTTGTTTGTTTGTTGGGTAATATCTTCCACAGCTCTCAAGGTAAAGATGCCAAATCTTACATAGTTATTTAGTATCAAAATAGTAATCCATTAGACCACATATTGACAATGCAACAATGTGACACAGCAACAGAGCAACACATCTTATATATAAAATCCATTGGTCTGTTTTTATTGTCTGTCCGATTATGCATTTGGACATCCCTGTACCAATTGGGATGAATCTAACGAGAGGTGGTTCAGTTGGATCCTGTCCAGGTTTTTGCAGGGTAAGGGTCCCAGTGGGACCTTCTGTTAGTGTTTTCTGGGCATAACTTTGACCTGGGGAGCAGAGTTATAAGTATGGTATTTGGAGCTTAGGGCAAATTTAAAAAAGGTGCCCCCCATATGCGTACACTGAAAAATGGGCATGGCCACATGCCACATGCCACAAGGGGCATGGCCAATGAAAAATGGAGCATGTCAACATGACACACCCAATTCTCATCTCTCTGGGAACATTCCTTTCAACTCCATGTGCACCTTAATGTAGTGCCCCTTATACAGCCCACCCTAAGTAGTGCCCCATTAGTAGTTTCCTTAAACAGGCCCCCAGTAGTGCCACTTATACAGTACCCCAAGTATGCAATTCCCTCAGTAGTGGTCCACCTTATGCAGGCCCCCAGTAGTGCCCCTTATACAGTACCCCAGTAGTGGTCCCCTTTATGCAGGCCCCCTTTAGTGTCTAGTGCCCCCAGTAGTGATCCCCCTTATGCAGCCAGGCCCCCATTAGTGCCCCTTACACAGTGCCCCCAGTAGTGATCCCCCTTATGCAGGCCCCCATTAGTGTCCAGTGCCCCCATAGTAATCCCCCTTATGCAGCCAGGCCCCCATTAGTGCCCCTTACACAGTGCACCCTAGTAGTGATCCCCCTTATGCAGCCAGGCCCCCCTTTAATGCCCCTTACACAGTGCCTCCCAGTAGTGGTCCACCTTATGCAGGCCCCCATAGTTATCACACAGAGAATACACACACAAACCATAAAAAACAGGCTTACCTGAATCCCCACTTCTGCCACTGCTCCTCCATTTCCATCCTCCCGCTCGGTCCCACTCTGAATTATGAGAGACGTCTCTCCCATCACCCACTGCAGGAACCGGAAGGTGGAGCTCAAATGGGAGCTTCAGTCCAGCTCTGCCAGTAGGGACAGCAGCCAATGAGAGTCTGTCTGACTCTCATTGGCTGCTAACACACACACATCACTGCCGGGTAGTACCGGCTCCGGCGCCAATATGTGTGTAAATGTATAGTGTGACCACACTTAGCACTACACTGGCTGACTAGGGTTGGCCTGTACCATAGCTGGTGGTGCCCCTCCCGCACTGCTGGTCCCATGGCACCCAGGGCAGAAGTCCCGATTGCACTGCCCTTGTTACGCCACTACCATAGAGCCTATTCTACACCCTTCATCGGATGGATTTGAACAAAAACTTCACTGAGTGGTTACACTGAATCCCAGAAGACATACTAGGGGGTTGAGGTTTCAGTTGGACCTCCTATTGGTGTATGCTGGCCACCACTTTGACCCAGGGAGCCTGTTCTGGCCTTCCACTTGATGGATTTGGATGAAAACTTCACAGAGTGGTGATATTTTGTCTGATATAAATAATGGAGTGGTTGGAGTTCCAGTCAGACCTGATAGCAGAGTGTACTGGGCAGAACTTTGACCAAGGGAGCCTGTTCTGACCCGGGGAGTCTGTTCTGAGCCTTCCACTGAATGGATTTGGATGGAAATTTCACAGAGTCATAACATTGGATCCCAGAAGACATACTTGGGGGTTGAGGTCTTGACAACATCACCTAATACAACATAATAACTTGAAGATACACCCCTGCACTGATTTCGATGAAGCCAACACAAGGTGGTCCAGTTGGATCCTGGCCAGGTTCCAGGTGGGTTAGGGTCCCAGGAGTACCTTCTGTTTTTGTATGCTGGGTAGAACATTGACTCAGGGAGCCTGTTCTAAGCCTTCCACAGGCTGAATTTTAATGAAAATTCACAGAGTCATAACATTGTGTCCCAGAAGACATACTAGTAGGTTGAGGTATTGACAATATCACATAATAAAACTTAATAATGTGAAGATACACCCCTGCAATGATTGCAATGAAACCAATGCAAGGTGGTCCAGTTGGATCCTGGACAGGTTTTAGGGGGCTTAGGGCCTTCCTTTGGTGTATGTGGGCAGAACTGTGCAATATAATATTTATATATAAGTGGAATTTTTTTGCAATATCATTTTATGAAAACATTCTTTAAACAAAACATGTCAAACTGTACCTGAGACCTTTGTTCTTTTGCAGCAGACAAATATACAAACAAGAAATTTATTGACATGATAATAATTTTATTAGTAAAGAAAAATGGCAGTTTACTTAATGCTAAGATGTAATTATATACAAAAATTTACTACATTGCAGTACACCTAAATATTCAGTGTTTGATGTTTAACTATGTCTATTTTATTAATACACTGAAAATAGTAATTTAATAAGTAAATGAGCTTTAATAGCTCATTAGTCATGGCCTCATGAGAAGATACTTCAGTAATCTAATCTAACTAATTCAATCATATACACATCAATTGTTCAGCTTTGAAAATAATTTAATTGCAATGTTAAAGTACATATAAGTATTGTTGTAATTGGTAATGGATATCCTGAAACTTTTTTATCTTCAGTTGATTTCAAGTGAGCTGCAAAATGTATCCATCTTATAAAATGAAAATTGAGTTAATTAATCTTCAAAAACTGTTTCAGCAAGATCAATAAAGTTGACTACTCATCCAGTATGTTAATAAAGTCCAAGTAGAATTTAGTTGTTATTTCATTCATGCAGTGCAACATGAAAAGAAAGTCCATGGGGGACTTTGCAGTTCAGTGTGTAATGACTTAAAAAGAACAAATATGTTAACCTAAAAGTCAACGCAGCAATACAGCTGAAATACTATTAAGGTAAAAAAATGTCTCCCCTGGAGAAGGAAAGTTAGATTTTTGCAGACAGTATACATTTTTATATGAATCTATTACTGCATTTATATGTCTATTTTCTCATTTCTACTAATAAGTTATTTTTTTGTTTCAAAACATTTTTTCTTTATTGGAGTAAGACAAAACAAATAACAAATATTAAATATACAGAAAAATATGGTGCAAAATGGTACAAATAATAGACCAAGATGTAGCAAAATAGTTACAACAGATATTTCATCTAAAGTCCAATGACAGGCCGAAATAGATCTAGATTTTCCCAGATCTGACTGCATACCCACAGGGGAGTAATCCACAAAACAATACAGACAGTGGAGGGTAAAGTAGTGACCATTGTCAGATTACTAGACAGTGGGACTGCCACCAGACAGTAGCCAGCTAAGGGGCCCAAATAGCAGATATGGGGTGACATTTTGTAAAGCAATTGGGCAGGAACAGGGGACAAAGGGCCTGATTCAATACCGATCGCAACTGTGAATTAAGTAGCGATTATGCACGCAATTCAACTGCGATAGTATGCTAATCCATTGCGATCGCTATGCCACTGCAGCACAACTTAAGGAAGCCCACTTTACCTTAGACATATCTGTATTGTTTAGCAAGACTACAAAACCATTGGTACAATCGAGTACCATCGCAGCCTTGCGCACGCTTGCACAAGCTCTGACCTTACTCAGAATTTGCTAAACTTCATCGCACGCTATGAGTCCTCAATCTGCATAAGGCATCGCAGTGGATAATTTATGCATGCCCCTGCAACAGCGTTTAAACGCATTGGCACACCTGTGTTTCCCTGACCTCCCCTGTCACCATCCACAAATGGTACTTCCTGTCAGTCACTCTGCTATGGGTCTGCGTAGTCACTGCGACCTCAGTCTCGATCACAGTCTCGATCGTAGTGGCCAGTTTGCGCACGCGCACTGTGATGCATAAGCATGCGCAGTATGCAATAATCAGCTGATTGCACATGTATTATCAGTTGCAAACAAGGCTGAATCAGGCCCAAAGAGAAAATAGCTGCAGCCATGCCCAGGTAATACCCAGAGTACAATGAATGAATAACCACAAATATAAAATGCCTAATGCATAAAATGAACAGATGACAGAATATTCCAATAAAACAACTTTTCTCAAGTCTCTACCAGATAACAATGGCATTGCAAAAACCAAAGCAATAAGCATAAACAAAAAAGAAGCAAAAATTACAGTCTATATAATAATGATGAGTGTAACAAATAAGCGAGCATTAAAGAGTATCAGCACATGGTAACCTTATAGAGTATCAGTCAGTAATCTCCAGTTGGCTTGTAAATGCCCTGGCACTTGTCACATCATCATGTAGAATAGCTTGCTTATCCCAGATTAAGATATTTTGCTATGACCACTCTAAGTCTGTCACCTCCCACAGAACAGATAGGGTCAATTAATTGTTGTTGAAGTACTGTAATTCTAGCAGGTTTGGACCTCAAATAGACTCAGGGATAGCCAACAAACCTTGAATTATTGCAGCAGCGTCTATTTTCAAGGACATCAACATTTTCCTTCAGAACATTTATAGTAGTTGATTGGGAAAGCAGCCTATTTTGAAAGCCCATAACGGAGTCCTTAACATCACTTACCATTTGTTGCGCAGTAGCTATATGTAGTATTATACTCAATGACTACTGCAGACAATGAGGCTTGAAGGGAGTTAAATCTTTAATCAAACATTAGTATAAAGAGTTATTCAATAATGGGCATTATGAATAACTAATTAAAACCTCTATGCAATCCTGTCTATACCTTCTAAAATCCTGCCTATACCTTCTAAAATTGTCGCTATTTAGCATAATGAGTCGCACAGTAAATAAATGCTTTCAGACTTTGAATGTGGTTCCAAAGCACAAAAAGTTATTATTCAATATAAAAACAGATGCTTACACGCTGTGATCTAAAGACAATTAGTGCAAATAAATCATACAGACCCAGAGTACAGTTGTTATATACGCACGCACTCTGGGCCCAGATACCGGCATCAGCATTTGAAACCTCCGTCAACAGCACAGCAAGAAGACTCAAGACTGGGGTCAGAGAGCGCACATATACAGTCAGGTGCATAAATATTGGAACATTGACAGAATTTTCATATTTTGGCCTCTATTCACCACCACAATTGCTTTGAAATGAAACAAACAAGGCGTACTTTAACTGCAGACTTTCAGATTTAATTTGAGGGTAATTACATCCAAATCAGGTGAACGATGTAGGATTTACAATGGTTTCTATATGTGCCTCCCACTTTTTAAGGGGACAAAAGTAATGGGACAAACTAAACAATCCTAAATCTAACTTTCACTTTTTAATACTTTGTTGCAAATCCTTTGCAGGCAATTACAGCCTGAAGTATGGAATGCATAGACATCACCAGACGCTGGGTTTCATCCCTGGTGATGCTGTGCCAGGCCTCTACTGCAAATGTCTTCAGTTCCTGCTTGTTCTTGGGGCATTTTCCCTTCAGTTTTGTCTTCATCAAGTGAAATGCATGCTCAATCGGATTCAGGTCAAGGGATTGACTTGGCCATTGCATAACATTCCACTTTTTAGCCTTAAAAAACTCTTTGGCTGCTTTTGCAGTATGCTTCGGGTCATTGTCCATCTGCACTGTGAAGTGCCGTCCAATGAGTTCTGAACCATTTTACTGAATATGAGCATATAATATTGCCCAAAACACTTCAGAATTCATTCTGCTGCTTTTGTCAGCAGTCACATCATCAATAAATACAAGGGAACCAGTTCCATTGGCAGCCATACATGCCCACGCCATGACACTACCACCACCATGCTTCATTGATGAGGTGGTATGTTTTGGATCATGAGCAGTTCCTTTCCTTCTCCAAACTCTTCTCTTCCCATCACTCTGGTACAAGTTGATCTTTGTCTCATCTGTCCATAGGATGTTGTTCCAGAACTGTAATGGCTTTTTTAGATGTTGTTTGGCAAACTGTAATCTGGTCTCCTGTTTTTGTTGCTCACCAATGGTTTACATCTTGTGGTGAACCCTCTATATTCACTCTTGTGAAGTCTTCTCTTGATTGTTGACTTTGACACATATACACCTACCTCCTGGAAAGTGTTCTTGATTTGGCCAACTGTTGTGAAGGGGTTTTTCTTCACCAGGGAAATAATTCTTCTGTCATCCACCATAGTTGTTTTTCGTGGTCTTCCGAGTCTTTTGGTGTTGCTGAGCTCTCCGGTGCATTCTTTTTAAGAATGTTGCGAACAGTTGATTTGGCCACACCTAATGTTTTTGCTATCTCTCTGATGGGTTTGTTTTGATTTTTCAGCCTAATGATGGCTTGCTTCACTGATAGTGACAGCTCTTTGGATCTCATATTGAGAGTCGACAACAACTGATTCCAAATGCAAATGTCACACCTAGAATCAACTCCAGACCTTTTACCTGCTTAATTGATAATGAAATAACGAGGGAATAGCCCATAACTGTCCATGAAATAGCTTTTGAGTTGATAGTCCCATTACTTTTGGCCCCTTAAAAGTGGTAGGCACATATAGAAACCGTTGTAATTCCTACACCATTCACCTGATTTGGATGTAATTACCCTCAAATTAAATCTGAAAGTCTGCAGTTAAAGCACATCTTGTTGGTTTCATTTCAAAGCCATTGTGGTGGTGAATAGAGGCCAAAATATGAAAATTCTGTCAATGTCCCAATATTTATGCACCTGACTGTATACTCTTGCAGGGATAGGCAATACAATAGACAAGTTTGACATGATTACATTGGTTCTTCTTAAAGGTGCTTCTGTTACAGGATAGTTCATAAGTCAATTTGAATGGACACAAACAGCCTCTAAAAACCCTTTGTGTCCTTTTTCCTGCTGCATGCAAATCTAAGCTGCTAACATTACAGAGTACATTTAATGTTTTAACTCTCTATAGTCCATAGTTTGCAGATGCATGTTGTGATCTTCTCACCGATGATACCGGAAATCTGTGGAGACACAGTGGATCAATACAACACCAAACACGGTCTGCTTACCATGTACTAAACCTTATATATCAAATAACCTTTATTAAACAACACTAATAATTACTGCATAAACCTTGGATATTACACTTTAATCCTAGGGAACCTTTTATGTAAGTGTGCTGTGCGTAAGTATTGCGGAATTGGGAAAAGACGCTGTTTTGTGGAGTACACCATGGTACGTATTTTGCAGGGATAATCATTTTATATGTTTTAATGACTGCCTGTATTTGTATGGTGAGGACCTTTAACTTCTTTCTATTGCATGGGAGTCGCATGACGCTAAATAATAGCATCGCCGTATGTATTTATAATGGCGACATTCACTAAAATGGCGCTTGGCGGCCAGTTGCAAAATGGTGTCTCATTGCCATTCACAAAATGGCATTGCCCTGATCTAATTTTACACCGATCCTGTCTCAGCCAATTATCTGGCTTTGACAGCATGAAAGAAGAGACCTTTCTAGCCAGGTCCAAGGCCACAATTGAGTCCATATGGCACCTGCATCCCTGGGGTAGCTGAAGTTTTTGGGAAATAATGAAGGAGATTTGGGAGAAGGACAGACTGCATTGGGACAGAGAGGGGGTGGAAGCAGTTTTGGTTTCCCCACTTTAGAAGTGCCAGTTCTGTCATACCAAAGAGAGAAAAGTAGCACTGGCTAGAAAAGCAGAATAGCCATGACAATTAGACATACAATTATACATGTGTGGTACAGAATAACCAGCCAGACAGAACAATAAGCAAAAATCAAATGTATAACTGGAAATAACAAACATAAATGAAAAGTAGCAGGTCAGCTGTATATCACCACTCAACAGATCAGAGGAGGTTCAAGGCTCCCAGCATAGATTACGCAAATCCCAAGAGAACCAGGAAGATCCTGCACAGTCTAATTGGAGTCTAAAACATGAATCCTGAACAGACAGTCCTTAGAGACAGACAATATAGTCAAAGCTAATGTTGTGACTGCTGCTGTCCACGTAACAATAGGGGCCTGCAGCTGGGAGACCTTGATATGCAGAGAAATGTCCACCACTCAAAAAGAGTCCAGCACAACCCCAGAGGTGAGAAAGTAAGGGGGACATATCTGTAGAAGTCAATTGTAGGTGCATCTGGGGGCTGAGGTGAAGGCAACAAGCAGTCTAATGTACACAGCGTTCAATGTTCACAGCAGTGAGGTGGATGACATAGCATCAGTCAGTAGCTGCTAGCAAATTGAACACTCAGCTGGAGAGGGTGAGCCAGCGTGATACACCATAAGCCACTCACCACCAGATTATCATCACAACTAGGGCACTCACAATTGTCACTGTCCAAAGGATTACTGAGACACAGACACTGCACACAAGGATATCCAGATGGCTAGCAGGCTATACCAAAGTAGTGGAGGGAAACAGATGTTGAACAAGGGAAGAGCTCAAATGCAGCAGTGGCAACCAACCATGTATAGGGTCCTCTAAGGGACAGAGAGTCTCCACAGTAATAAATGCAGCAGCAGTGGAGAAGGTAGATCCCAATTTTTTTGTCACACAGTAAGTATATATGTGTTCTGATATGTAAGGAATGGTCACATAAACCCCCACATGACTAATTTGTTTTTGACCCTTCATAATTTGATCATGGTAATAACTTTAATTTCCTAACCAAAGTGCATTTAAGTTCTACTACTTTCTTGAAAAAGAACAAGCACAGAAATTGAAAAACACTTTTTACATTTAAATGTATTTTTATCTTTAATATTCATGATTATTTATCCACATATTTCTACTTACTACTATTTAACTCTCTAGAGTTAAGCTGCTACTTTGAATCTACCAGCTATCACTACCCTGCCAGCTACTGCTATTGCACACACATGCAGTCATAGTATAATAAGTCACATGCATGGGAATGCAAACCAACATGCAACTCTTAGGGCCTGATTCTTAATTGCATGGAAAACTACAGCATTGTCTATTGGTGTTCGCTTATCTGTGAGTTAATGCAAATGTCGCTACAAACTCCTTATCTTGTGCACATACATTCATCTGACTATGCACGCTTGAATACGGATTGAAAAATCTTTATATGCCAGGTGCATCTGACCATGGCCTCCTATGCCTGCGGCTGTGTGTCTGGCAATGCAGTCACTTGCATTGACATGCCCACCACAATCCACTGAATGGACCTTTTTTTGTGTGCATTTCTAATCACCTACCAGTCACTGCCCAGGAACACCCATCACTTTTCTGATGCCATTTGTCCCAATATCAACAGCACCTTTGTGCATACACTTTGAGTAACGTATGTGCCATAGGGTATTTTAGATATTTTCATGCAGATGCAAATAATCTCTCAACTATGTAAACATCGACATTGTATGTGGATTACATGTGACTCAGAATCAGGTCCTTAATCTCACCCTATTAAACAAATAATAAAATCATTCATAGTACACTGTCTTGGGAAACGTATAATAGCAGTTATATGATGTGGACATTCTTAGGGGATGTGAAGACAATGGTATGAATCAACCTTTATACTGTATATAGTAATGCATGGGGAGGGGGGTTGTGGCTAAATTGGGGACCCATTGTCCCCAGAGGTGATAAGAGGCTCTCCCACAGGGACATATTACCACTAGAGACGTGGGGGTTAATATTGCTGAGAATTTTTTACACTGGAGGCTATTTTTAATTGGGGGTGGGGAAGTAAATTTAAATGGGGGCCTATGGACACTGGGATTGCATAACATCCCCTAGGTATATTCTATTTTAAAGAGTATAATTAAATAAAAAAACAACTATTTCTTTGTGGTTTTGATGATAAAAAGATTACAGTAAAGTGGTTAAGGGAACTTATTTATCAAGTATCAAGTGTTAGGATCTGAGTTCTTTGTGGACCCAGGGTAGTAGCAGGAGCAGACACCTGAACAGACATAAACTGAAAAGTATTTTTTTAATGGGTGAACTTGAAGACATGTACACTGTTTATATAAAGTCCTGAATATAGATGGGGAGGTGATGACTTGAAACTGAAGTAAAGCAAAAGTGGGTAATGTCCAGGTAGTGATAGATATAATAAAAAGTCTTTGCAATCCAAGTGGTTACTGCAAGACTGTAGACATGATATCAGGTTACAAATTGATAGTGGTGAGTTGAAATCCAGAGAGGTTATGGAGTAGTTCAATAGTAGGAGCAGTTGGTTAACTGATGAGTAGTACTGAGATGGCTCAGTGTAGAAACTGGATAGCTGCAGAGAGCTAGGTAACTGGAGGTAGTGTAGGGACAGGGTTAACTGCACACTCAGGTCTTTAGGCAGGGAGAGGGTTAATAGAAGGTGCAGGGGGTTCCAGCAGGAGACTGGGAGCAGGCAGAGCTATGCAGGCTACTTGGAAGCTGGGATCCAGCAAGAGCACAGGCAAGCAGGGAACAGACAGGTCTCAGGAGCACAGGAACTCTCTCACAGCATGCGCTGTAAAACACATTGCACTGGCAACTTTGGGGAGCTCTGAACTCCATTAAGTACTCAGTGCAGGATCATGAATGGTCAGAGAGAGCATGTGACACGCTATGATTGGAGCAACTAAGTCAGATGTCCAGAAGCAAGATGAAGGTGCCCATTCCAGAACAGAATGGAAACAACACCAGGATTACCCCAGCCAGACTGACACAGTGCCTGCGGAACATCTCTCACAACCAACGCCTGCTGCCAGATACCAGCCCCTCCACTGGAAGGACCATGCCACAGCACCCTCTCAGGTAATGCCAGTCATCCCCTATGCCGGGAAACTCTGGTCATGACAGTACCCCCCTCCTTACGAGTGTCCTCAGGACACTTACCAGACTTCTCCAGATGGGCAGAGTGAAACTGCCTGATGAGCATAGGAGCATGGACGTCTTGGGCATTAGTCCAGCAGCATTCTTCCGGGCCATAATCTCTCCAATCCAGAAAATACTGTAACTGACCTCATCAAACATGGGAATCCAAGACTTGAGATACTTCAAATTCCACACCTCTCTCAGTTTGGACACGGGGAGGAACTGGCAGGACTTTGAGGAACTTGCTGAGAATCAATGGCTTGAGCAGGAAAATGTGGAAAGAATTAAGGATTCTTAGGTAGGAGGGAAGTTGGAGATGGTAGGAAACTGGATTAATTATTTCAGTAATGGAAAAGGGTCCAATGAATTGTGGGGTGAACTTCATTGATGGAACTCTGAGGCGCAAATTACAGGTGGAAAGCCAAACTTGACTCCCGAGTTGCATTTGAGGCACTTTCCTTTGCTTCCTGTCTGTCTGAATTTTGTGACATAGGGATGTCTTCTCCAAATCTGTGCGTACTTGAGCCCACATTGAAGCAAATTCCGTACAGTGTTATCCACAGCCGATACATCAAAGACAGACAGACTCTGAAATTCAGGGATTCGAGGGTGAAGGCAGTACACAATAAAAAATGGACTTTGAATCATGGAGGAATGATAAGAAGCGTTGTGTGCAAATTCAGCCCAGGGAAGAAATTCTGACCAATTATCTTGGGAGGAGGACATGAAGATTCTTAAAAAGTTCTCAAGATCCTTATTTACTCTTTCAGTAGATCCATTACTTTGCGGATGATAGGCCATAGAGAAATTCAACTTCACTTTTAAAACAGAACAGAGAGCTCTCCAAAACTTTGCTACAAACTGAACACCACGATCTGAGACAATCTCGGCAGGAAGTCCATGCAGACGAAATATGTGATGAACATAAACATGAGCCAAATCCAATGCAGAAGGTAATTTCTTCAGAGGAACATAGTGAATCATTTTTCAAAACTGGTCTATCACAACCCAGTTGGTGGTATACCCATTACAATTTGGCAAATCTGTTACAAAATCCATGGAGAGATGTATCCACCAGCAAGATGGTATGGGTAGAGGTAATAGTTCACCAGCAGGAGATTGATGAGGAGACTTGTGCTGAGCACATGAAGTACAGGAAAAAATTAACTCCACTATGTCACTTTTCATTGATGGCCACCAGTAAGACCTTTTTAGGAACTCCAGAGTTTTCCATATGCCAGAGTGTCCTGCACAATGTGAAGAATGAGCCCATGTAAGTAACTGCTTCTTTAACTCTGGGGCCACAAAGGTTTTCCCGACAGGAGGTTGTAGTTGAATTGTAGCAAATACTTTTGACTCTAGCACCGGAGTACTATGTAAAAGCTCAGAATTGTTATCACAGGATAGGGACCTTGACAAGGCATCAGCATTTTGGTTGAGAGCTCCTGAGTGGAATGTCAAAGTAAATTGCAAATGAGTGAAAATTATTGCCCAGCGGGCTAGACAAGGACTCACGCACTGCATATTTTTTAAGAAGAGAAGATTCCTATGATCAGTGAAGACAGTAAAGAAAAATTTAGCTCCATCTAAAAGGTATTGCCATTCTTTTACTGCCAACGTAATGGCTAACAGTTTTTGTTCAACTATGGTGTAGTTCCTCTTGGCTGGAGAGAACTTCTTAGAAAAGAACCCGCATGGATGGTTTTGATTATCCTCAAATCATTGTGAGAGGACAGCTACCTCTGCCTCTGAAAATGCATCCACTTCTAACAGGAAGTGTCTTTCAAAATCAGGTTATTTTAAGACTGGAGCTGGTATGAAAGCCTATTTCAGAAGTTGGAGAGCGGTTTCTGCCTCAGGAGGCCACAGAGCAGGGTTGGCATTTTTGTGAGTTAATGCTGTAATGGGAGCCATTAAAGATGAAAATCCTTTGATGAAGCATCTATAATAATTGGCGAATCTGAGCAGTCTCTGAACAGCCTTCAATGTCTGAGGTCGAGACCAGTCCAGAATCACTTGAACTTTTTTAGGATCCCTCTCCAGGCTGGAACCATAGATGATATATCCAAGGAATAGTACATTTGAAACACTTGTTACAATGTGTATAATAAAATCAACATATAGTATAATAATCACAAAATATAGAATATTAAATCCTTATACAGCTAAAACCAATATATATATAAATGTAATCAGTCATCCCTTATCCCAGAGTCAGGTCCCAAAACAAGTTTATCAGGGTCCATATTAGCATATGAACAGACTTAGCTTGAGCCTTAGTTCACACATATAGACCACTTCCTGCCTAAGACCCTACACACCACCAGGTTTGAGATGCCATTGTGTAGGCACGACCTCACAGGTGAGGGGGAGGAGTATGGCATTCACACTGTGGACACTCACAGAGAAACAGGCTGCGAACACACATGCTAGCAGACACACTTGGAGCAGGGAACTGGAAGAGAGAGGTCTTCCTCTCACAATACAACCAAAAATGGGACTAAGTACTCCTGGAATATGGAGTATATTGTTGTTAAATTGTACAATAGTTAGCCTATATGCATATATGTAGCTAGTTTTGTATTAACCTGTTTTTAGCTTATATAGAATGTATGTAATAAGTTTGTAGTTTGGTAAGGGAATTCATAAGTCTGTGTTAGCATACAGTGGATGATATAATGTGATTTAGTCTGTAATGTTATCATCTACACTGTTGTGTACAATAGTCTGTTCATACTGGTTGTATTATCAGCATGCAGGAAAGGGATTGATTAAGGAGTTTTTGTAATATGTGAAACAGAACTATGGTATTTGTAATGATTGGTGCTGGTTGATATAATTGTTTGAGATCAGCTGGTAAGCTGTGTTAGGGCCTTCCCATGTGCTTAGCACTGCTTGGGAGAGAAGGCTTAGTATGTTGTATACTAGTATTTTAGCTACTATACTTACTATCTGAATAAGTTTGTATAGTATCATGAAAGTAATCATAGGCTGGTATCAGTTTTATATCATGGAAGTTGAATTAACAACAGCTTTGAATGGCAATAAATAAATTACCATGTGGAAGGTAGTCTGCAGTTTGTTAAAGATGGCTACCTCCATGTGGTGTGAACAAAGGAAATTCCATGTGCTCCACGTTTCCCCATTGAATCATGTGCTAGATTCAATGGAAGTTGAGAATTACTAGTCTTGTGATCATAGTTATATTCTATCCAGTTTTTTTGTTGTATAGGACAAATAGGTTGTTATAGGTATTATAATTATGATCATTAATGGATATATGATTTACAGAAGTTACAACATTATGCAAGTTTTCTTACATTCAATATGGAGTGTATTATGTGAGTTTTCTTATTTTCAAAATGGAGTGTATTATGTGAGTTTTCAAAATGGAGTTTGTCTAGAGACCATGCAGTTTGGACAATAGGACATGGGCCCTAACAGCCCCCACACACACTCTCACTCAGCAGCCATTTTACATCTTCTCTCTCTCTCTCTTATTCTCTCTCCCGTTTTCTCTGTCATATTTGTATCGTCTATATTGTATTTTAAGAAGCATTGATTTAATTAATACTGTTTTATGAAAATTGATTGTATGAATATAAAAACACTTTACTTATAACATTTTGTGTGAATTGTTATTCTTATGAAAGGAAATTATCCAAATGATCTAAAGGGTATATAAATCTGGTTAAACACTTTTGCTAGTTCATATATATATATATATATATATATATATATATATATATATATATATATATTGCGTATAACCTGATATTAGTTATTTAAATAATTAATAAAATATTTGCTTCAGAGATTTGAGGGTAAACTGGCAACATCCTGTGTGTACAAAACAATGGATTAGTACACAAAGCAAGGAAGAAAAAAAACACCCCTCATCAACACTGAAGACACATTTTTCCAATTTGCAGTAGAGATGGTTAATACTCAGATGAGACAGGACTTCTTTTACATGTTTGTGGTGGTCCTCTAGGGATGAAATCAGAATGTCATCTAGATAGACAACAACAGAGACGTATAACAGATCTCTGAAGATCTCATTGACAAAACCTGGAAAAACAGCAGGTGCAATGCACAACCCAAAGGTCATGACAAGGTATTCAAAATGTCCATCCCTTGTATTGAATGCGGTCTTCCACTCATCTCTGGCATGGATACGAATCAGATTGTAAACCCTGCATAGGTCTAACTTGGAGAATATGGGAGATCCCTTGACACCTATCAAATAATTCTATAATCAATGGGAGTGGATATCTGTTCTTAACCATAATATAATTAAGGCCTCTGTAGTCTATGCACAGTCTTTTTTAGCAACGAAAAAGAAACCTGCTCCAGCAGGAGAAGTGGAAGGTCAAATTAAACCTCTCCAGATTCTCCCAGATATACTCCCACATGGCTTTGGTCTCTGGCAAGTATAAAGTATAAGTATGACCACGAGGAGGAATCTTGTCAGGTAGTAGATTGACTGGACAATCCCAGTTTCTGTGAGGTGGTAAGACAGTAGTCTGTTTTTCAGAAAATATATCAGCAAAGGATTGATATTCTTTAGGTATTGTTGGAGATACTATCGATGCTATTTTCCTCACATACTTTGGGAAGACAAGATTCCTGACAACTTGTACTCCGTGAGAGGACCTGTATTGTGCACCAGTCAATCCTGGGGTTGAGCTGTCGTATCCATGGAAATCCTAGAATAACTTCATGGGAAGCCTTAGGTATAACTAGGAACCTAAGATGCTCAGAATGGAGTGCTCCAATACGAACCAAGACTGGTTGGGTTTTCTTAGATACAGTTCCATTTAAGAGAGTTCGCCCATCTACCGAGGTCAGGGAGATAGAGTGTTCAAGAGATGTACAAGGAATTTGTAACTAGTCCACAAAACTAGAGGTCATGAAGTTTCCCGCTGCTCCTGAATCTAACAGAGCAGTGACGAAAATAGGTTTAGGCATCAAGTCTAAAGCTACAGCAAAGGCTGAATCTTTAAGTTTTGGGGACAGACTTATTACTCCTAACTTGATGTCCCCGGGACCAGTTAGGAATGGGCATTTCCCGACTTACGGGAAGAGGAGGCCCCAGGTGACCCAAATCTCCACAATATAGACAGAGGTTTTTTACTATTCTTCTCTGCCATTCCTCTTTAGAGAGATGGGCATGATTCACCTGCATTGGCTCTTCATCTGTAGGAGAAGGAGGTAGGTGGGTAGGAGTGGGTAGTGGGAGTGGCTTGTAAAGGTCAGTTTTATGCTTCTCAGCCTGTTGTTCTCTTAAGCATAGGTCTATTTTATTGCAGAGAAATTATACCATTAAGATTAGTAGGAAGCTAGCGGGTGACCACATCATCCTTTAATTGGTCAGAAAGTCCATGCCAAAAAGCTGAGGTAAGGGCTTCCTCATTCCACTTGAACTCTGATGCCAAAATCTGAAACTGTACAACATACTGGCTGACAGGATGAGTTCCCTGTTTTAGAGTCATAATACTGGATGAGGCTTAAATGGTTCTTCCTGGCTCATCAAAAATCCTCCTGAATGATGCTAGGAATTTAGTATAATTGTCAAGAAGGGGGTCTGAATGCTCCCAGAGTGGAGAAGCCCAATCCAAAGCTGAACCAGACAATAAGGACACAATATAGGCCAATTTAGTTTTGGCAGAAGGAAAGTAATCTGGCTGCAAAGTAAAATGCACACCACATTGATTAAGAAATCCACAGCAAAGCTTGGGACTGCCATCAAATTTGCTTGGCATAGGTAGGTGCAGCCGGGGGATGTCCTGTAAACCTGTATTTTCAGACAGAGGAGCAGGTGTAACCACTGTTACATGTGAAGTAGTCAAAGAAGTTGGCAGAATATCTTGAAGTTAAGTCATTTCTTGTAAAATCTGGGCCATTTGGTGCTGCATAGCTTCCAGGTTTTCCAAACAGCCTGCTATGCACCAAATTAAATCAGTTCCAGACTCCTGTCCCATGGCCGAGTCCATTGGGCCAGTGCAAACTGTTAGGATCTGAGTTTGTTGTCAACCTGGGGTAGATGACTTGAAACTGAAATGAAGCAAGAGTGGGTAATGTCCAGGCAGTGACAGAAATAATAAAAAGTCTTTGTAATCCAAATGGTTACTGGGGGACTGCAGATATGATATCAGGTTACACACTGATAGTGGTGAGATGAAATCCAGAGAGGTTATGGAGTAGTTCAATAGTAGGAGCAGTTGGTTATCTGATGAATAGTACTGAGATGGCTCAGTGTAGAAACTGGGTTGCAGAGCTAGGTAACTGGAGGCAGTGTAAGGACAGGGTTAACTGAACACTCAGGTCTTTAGGCAGAGAGAGGGTTAATAGAAGGTGCAGGGTGGTTCCAGCAGGAGACTGGGAGCAGGCAGAGCTATGCAGGCTACTTGGAAGCTGGGATCCAGCAAGAACACAGGCAAGCAGGGAGCAGACAGGTCTCAGGAGCACAGGAACTCTTTCACAGCATGTGCTGTGAAAAACGTTGCACTGGCAACTATGGGGAGTTCTGAACTCCCTTGAGTACTCAGGGCAGGTTCATGATGGTCAGAGAGAGCATGTGACACACCACGATCGGCGCAACTAAGTCACATGACCAGAAGCAAGATGGTGATGCCCATACCAGAACGGAATGGTAACACCACCAGTCTTACCCAAGCCAGAATGAAACAGTGCCTGCAGAACACCTCACACAGCCAATGCCTGCCGCCAGACACCAGCCTCTCCACCAGAAAGACCACACCACAGCGCCCTCACAGATAGTACCTGTCATCCCATATGCCGGGAAACCCCGGTCATGACATCAACGTATTGCACCCTGTTAATACTATTCTCAGTTTAGTTTAAATATATGTTTTAGTTGGTCCTAAATGTGATAAGTAGGCACACAGTTGCAAACAAAGTAGCAGTTTGAGCCTAAATTTTTAACATTTATAAATTAATGTTACTTTTACTTATTGTACTCTATTAAATAGATGACATTCACTTGACTGATGTCAAGGCCAAGGAAAGTGCATAAGGAAACTACAGGCAGGCTAGTTGGTTGGCATGGTGGAAAGAGTTGATCATTACACAAGTATCCTCATGGATTGTGCTCTTTTGCCTTTCTAATGTTTAGTAGAGACACCCAGCCTTTGGTTTATTGAAATTACTAGGAAGGACTCTATGGTGTAGATTCCACCTAAACCATTTGAATCTGGCTAGCACTGGAGATGTGGTTATAAAACACACTGGCACTTAGTTTTATAAATTATATATAACATTTTTAACAAAGTGTATTAAACTCTGACTCTCTTGATTGCATCAAAATGGTGGATGCAGTGTTCATGCCGCACTTAGTTGGCAGATGATGAAAGTCTGCGCAAGCATCTGAGTTGCAGAGGGTATTCATTCCAATTGTTACCTCTCAGGAACACAGTACAGGATCAGATGTATGGTCTATGGATATCCATACCTGGTAGGTAACAAAGGGGTGGCTAGGCTGATGCAGGCATGTCAATGGCATGGCACTGAAAGCACCTGCATTCACAGATGCACAGCCACTCACACAGGAGGACATGCATAGACAGAGAAATGGCACCTGTCGCAGTGCTGATGCAAGTTTCAATAGTGCACTGATGGTGCGTCTAAAGATGCACAAGATGGACATGTGCCATCTCAAGATGCTGCAAGTGGGCATCTCAATATTAGAAAATTCTCCACAGCATTGATCATGTGGCACCAGCTACTCTACACACTTCATTAGCAAATATAGTGATAACTTTAAAGATATGGAAAGAAGTTTCAAAGCTAATTGGAAGCTTCTGTTACAGGCCCCTATCCTATCTAAAGAATTACCCCCGAATCCTATCATTATTTATAAGAGGGCTCCTTCTCTAAAAAATAGTTTAGTACGGAGCAGTCTAGATATGGAAATGAGACAGAGTATCTGTACTAAGGGTTTCCTAAGGTGTGGCTTCTGTTTAATGTGCAGGACTTTGAAAAGTGAAACCAGTAGAATAAAAGAGTTTACTGTGAATGGTAAAAACTATAAAATTAACCAATTCATCACTTGTAACTCACGGAATGTTGTATATGCATTGAAATGTATATGCGGCCTTATATATGTAGGGAAGACTACTAGATGTATGAAAACCCGCTTAGCAGAACACATATATAATATAAGAAAGGGCTTAGTCACCCATACAGTATCTGCCCATTTTAAAAAGGCACATAAATCCAAAGAATGCTGTATCAAAAAATTCTGGGGTATAGAGTTGGTTCTACCCAAAAATAGAACTAGAGATCTGGAACGCAGACTATCTAGAAATGAAATGAGTTAAAAAGTTTAATACCAAAAGGATTAAATATTGAGTTTGAATTGAAATGTTTTTTAACTTGATTTTCTATGTTTTGATGTTATCCTGCATTTTAGCCTTTATCTTAATTCGATCTTTTTAAATATTTATAATACATTATGCATTTTTATTATATTTTTATTGTTATCTGTATCCTTTCCCTTTTTACCTTTAGTGTGTTGATGTATAATAGATTTATTTATTACTGTCATTACACTTTATATGGGCTGTGAAGTTGACTTCCCTCTATTCATGGAACACATACTTCCTGTTAGATGGAACACATGTGTGATGTTGTGTCCCAACCTGTAGTTTCTGATGTGTTGAGCATTGGGTGTTGAGTGCAAAGCCCATGGGTCACATGACCCACAGCACAAATGTGGTGTCACTTCCACAGCGACAGCTGGATTAAGCTAATAGAACCACTGATGTTTACCTGCGGGTCACACTTGCGGGTCATGGCCCGCATCACCCGCATGATGTCATCTCCGCTGCGATGCCAGTGGAAGTTGACAGAATAACAGGCATGTGGAAAGACAGTGAAGAATAGAAGTCGGTAGGTGCGCTCTAGTATTCTGTACCAAGAGTTACAAATGGGAGCAGCTTACTGCCTAGGTAACCACTTAACCTATAAATGATATATAGCAAAAAATCAAACATAAAGATGTTCATGCAGTAAGCGCTCAAACCTGCAAAGTCTAATGATCTAGCTAAGTGCATGTGCATATGGTAGGCAAAAAAAAAAGGAAAACAATCACAAAAAAAACAACAACAAAAAAAACAACAAACCCCTCTGGCTAACAACTCGTAAGCAGGATTATAGTCTAAATTTAATGCCACAGTATACAAACTATAACATGTAGCATGCAAGCAGGTAAGCATAAATCAATTATGTTTTAATCCCATAAATAAAGTGGGTATACTATTAACAAATAAGCATACACAAAAAATGCATAAGACAGAAAATTAACTTTGTGGTAGCAAAGAGATACCACACAATAGGTGCAAATGAGTACCAATGGGGCATAGGGGATATTTGAAATGTCACGGAGTAGGTGCAGTGGGGGATGGATAAATGTCACTGGAAATGTACCAGAAAGTCTTGGATGCGCATGTAATCCCAGGATCTGTACAAACTTAAATCTTCTTTCAATACAGTCAATGAGTGGCGGCCGGTAAGTTTGAACAGGGGTGTGATGGTGCCAACACTGGCCACGGTTCTGCAGTAACCGTGACCCACACACAGCCCGCTTCACTGCCGACCAGATTCTGGTCAGGGTTCCCCAGAACTCAGCGGGGAGAGCATCGTCAAACCGGATCTAAGGTCCAGGCGCTGACAGTCTAGGGACAGCACGGCAGCCGGGATGTAAGTCCCCGTACCTGTGCTGTGGCCGACGGCACCCTCCGGTGTCTGGTGCTGACCTGGTCCTGCTAACCTGCGACACCACCTAGTCACCGCAGCAGAGGGTAAAGTCCACGGCGGCAAACCGGTGTAGCAGCCGCAGGTCAGTTTTGTGCACGGCGGAGATCTCTTACCGGGGGGCGAGGCTACTCACACCGCTTGGATCCGGGTTCCCTCTGGGCACAGTCCGGAAGGCTGGTGGTGGCAGGAGTGCGGCGTGTTGTTCTTCTTATCTCCCGGATTCCACACAGTCTGGGGTGGTTGTTGATGTGTAGTTACTGCCTGGGTGTCTCCAACGCGTTTCGGCCGGCAAAGGCCATAGCTGGCCGAAACGCCGCCTTAGCCGGCCGAAACGCGTTGGGACACAGGCAGTAACTACACATCAACCGCCACCCCAGACTGTGTGGAATCCGGGAGATAAGAAGAACGACACGCCGCACTCCTGCCACCACCAGCCTTCCGGACTGTTCCCAGAGGGACCCCGGATCCAAGCGGTGTGAGTAGCCTCGCCCCCCAGTAAGAGATCTCTGCTGTGCACAAACCTTACCTGCGGCTGCTCCACCGGTTTGCCGCCGTGGACTTTACCCTCTGCTGCGGTGACTAGGTGGTGTCGCAGGTTAGCAGGACCAGGTCAGCACCAGACACCGGAGGGTGCCGTCGGCCACAGCACAGGTAGCGGGGACTTACATCCCGGCCGCCGTGCTGTCCCTAGACTGTCAGCGCCTTGACCTTAGATCCGGTTTGACGAGGCTCTCCCCACTGAGTTCTGGGGAACCCTGACCAGAATCTGGTCAGCAGTGAAGCGGGCTGTGTGTGGGTCACGGTTACTGCAGAACCGTGGCCAGTGTTGGCACCATCACACCCCTGTTCAAACTTACCGGCCGCCACTCATTGACTGTATTGAAAGAAGATTTAAGTTTGTACAGATCCTGGGATTACATGCGCATCCAAGACTTTCTGGTACATTTCCAGTGACATTTATCCATCCCCCACTGCACCTACTCCGTGACATTTCTAATATCCCCTATGTCCCATTGGTACTCATTTGCACCTATTGTGTGGTATCTCTTTGCTACCACAAAGTTAATTTTCTGTCTTATGCATTTTTTGTGTATGCTTATTTGTTAATAGTATACCCACTTTATTTATGGGATTAAAACATAATTGATTTATGCTTACCTGCTTGCTTGCTACATGTTATAGTTTGTATACTGTGGCATTCAATTTAGACTATACTCCTGCTTACGAGTTGTTAGCCAGAGGGGTTTGTTGTTGTTTTGTTGTTGTTTTTTTTGTGATTGTTTTCCTTTTTTTTTTGCCTACCATATGCACATGCACTTAGCTAGATCATTAGACTTTGCAGGTTTGAGCGCTTACTGCATGAACATCTTTATGTTTGATTTTTTGATGTGGAAAGACAGCCTCGAATGCACACGCACTGGTCACATGACACGCAGCACCTAGATGACGTAGCGGAATCTGGCGGGACATCAGGACTCAGGTGAGTGTGCTTTAGGACTAATTAGGATTGTACTTAAGGGAAATGGTTCTCTCTCTTAGCCATGTTTCTGATGAAGGACACAATAGGGTCAGAAAAGCATTAAGCTTGGCTTTATACTCTCTGTGGCTATTGTGATCATCGCTGTCCATCACCTATGCCTACTGGGGAAACACAGTCTGGACCTGTATCCTCATTATCTATTGGAATTCCATCTGGGTAATCCAAGGAGGACATTGCAAGCGGTGCCGCTTAGCTATATGAGACCTGTTATATGCTGTTTTTATTCCTGTAACCTGTAAGTGCAATTGTCTATTAAAATATACCTTTTATCTTAAGGTTTTGTACTATTTTTTTCTTTCTGTTCTTGTATTTTCCCATTATTTGGGAGGTACAACTGTTGTTTCAGAAACAAGGATCCAAATCATCAGTGGAATATCCTGTAACAAGGTGGACATCTGTAAAGAAGGACTTTGATTGGACTCTATTAAGTACTGTCATTTCCATTTTTTTATTCATTGGTTTACATGTGGAGATTGGTAGTGCAGAACAAGTACACATAATATTTTTTATTACTCTACACACTCCACATCATTGATGTAAATATACTGTAGCATGTCTCATGACTTGCTCACATATACTAATACTGTATCTACCACTTTTATCAAAATATCCTGGACTCTGCTAAACAAACATACTTCTAAAAACCTACCTTGTTCAGGTTTGTAACTCTGAAGGTCTTTTAAATACATTTAAATCCATTCACAACACTCCCACATCAACCTCACTGACTACCAAGATCTTAATTTTTACTTTAAGGACAAGATTTCTAACATCAGACATATCATAATATCTTCTTCCTCATCCATCAACCTGCACAATTTCTTCCCTAAACTTTCTGGCACCTTCTCTTCATTTCACCCTACAAATGAATGAAGTACAGTATATACTATTATTTTCTTCCTACTATAAAACCTGTCCTCTTGTTTCTATACCATAACAAATCAGTTGATCCACATATCCAGTACTTATTCAGAAAGTAACTAAGAACTGCTGCTGCACTGTCAGTACGTTCATTGATTGAATATATTTTACCGAATCTAATATAAAATGCTACTACTAAAATGTAAGGCCATAAACAAGACAGCAGAAACTTAAATCTTTTCTCACGTCTCAAAATATCTCATCCACACTCCTTACCTGTTCTCCTTTCTGGTGACTTTTTCCTGGGTTGCACCCACTCTGTGAAAATCCCTTCATCACATACTTTTCTCTAGACTCAAAAATGTCAAGCAATCCTTGAAAATTTACCTCATCAGAACCACCCACTTAACTTCTCTAAGCTTTTCTCCCTAATTACATTCTATCTACACATTAAAATAGTATGTGTTATTTCATACACAAAAATCCTCTGATCTCAGTCCAAAATTGCAGCAAACAATGCTGTATAACTGGATCATACAAACCACCTTACAATCTACCAGGATCAGTATCCAATATGTAGCATTTAACTTAGTCTATGAAATTCTTATTTCCATATAGATTTTAAGGTTGCAAGCAGGTCCCTTCTACCTCTCTATCTGCCTGTTAAACACTCAGCGGGTAATGTAATAACTTGCAAGCATTGGTGGGTTCCCATCGAGTCTGGCCAAAGTTCTAAAGTAGCAATTATTTAAAAAGCAAAACTTTTCCTGCGCTGCAGAATATGTGTGTGGTAGATAAATAACTGGTTATAAATAAATAGTAGGTAGGACACCTTCAGTTCTAGCTGCTCTTTCAATCATATTAGTAGGAAATCCAGAGCACAGAGTCTATCCCTCAATAATTAACTTTATATGTACTTATTTTTATTTTTCTATTTTTATTAGATAGTTTGTTCAAGAAGAAAACTTGGATGCCAGGATATTGAACATGTTGTACTACAATTACATATTTCTAGAATGGTAGCCATTATGATGACCTAAGTTATAAAAACAAGGGCCACTAAATATTTCAGGGGCGATGCAAAACGTAAATGGTATGGAGGGCTAGTGGGTTACTTTATCCACTCTACTAGGGACTGCAGTACAAATTCAGCAATTATTAGCACATGATGTGAGTTATTTACCTGTTTGATGTATGTCAATGTCTGCAGCCAGGAAGCCTTCTGACTGTTGACCCAGCCAAAGGAAGATGACAGAGACCATTCTCCCTTGTCTTCCTGAGGTACATAGAACTGAGGTAAGTGTTGGGTGAGTTGGTTGCAGAAGCAGGAGAGCAAATTATGCCCAATAGGTTAGGGGTGCAGGACCATCACACAATGTAGAAATGTAGGTGCCCGTCCCTTAATCCAGTTTTGTGTTGTGCTTTAAGAGGAAAATCTTAATGTGTAACTTACAATATGTACCTTTTAAGGCAAAAATATTCTTGGTGTAGATCTAAAATAGTTCAATAAACTTTGATATAAAAAGTCCCACCATGTTTGAATAAAGGAGTAAATTTTTAAGAACAAGATTATCTAGTGCTGGATCACCTAAAGTGATTTCTACAGCATCAGAATGGTGGGTTTTCTAGGTTGGAACCAGTTTTAAGTGATAAATGACTATATATTTTGTACGTAAAACTATAGATAATGCATTGGTGCATTTTACATTTGTATATAATGTCATGTCAAGTGATACAAAATCACCATACTCATGTATTCTCATGTATTCTTCCCTAACCTACGGTACTATCAATTTTGCAATCATCATACACAAAGACAAAACTAAACACAATTGACACAGCTGATGAATAATAAGCAAAAAAAAAATTCTTGTTAATTTACAACAATAAAAAACTACTAGGAAATATTAATCAACATCTACATTGCAAGCAGAGATTATATATTTAAATAAAATTATTATTTCTTTCTGCTAATAGTCTTAATTTTCAAATGTCTGAATAAAAATTATTTGGATTAATGTAACTTGCTTTGAAATATTGTCATATGTCTTGGAATATTTTTGTATTTTTTAAATTGTAACTAAAGTTATTCATCTATTCATCTGTGACTTAGTATTTTGCCTTTTTAAGTATACAATATATTAGCACTCTCATGATCTTGTTTTCAACAGAGAGAAAATAAATTATACCTAATTATAGGTTTTTAAAAATCATTGCATTGATTTCCAATAAAAGAAGTCAAAATATGCTACAATTGACTGACACTTGTATTTCTTATTTCCAATAATATATACAATTTTGTAGTGAAAATAAGTATTAGAACATTCTAATTTTTTATTTCTGAACTGATAAATAGTGTAGGAAATAACAATTTTCTTCACAGGAAGTATTAACATTTAATTATCAAAAGCATTCAGCCTGAAATCATACAATTGCTTTTCCCAAGGTGAATAAGCTAGACAGCTATTGATGTAGCTTTTAGATCTATGCATTAAAGACATGCTAAAATTTGAAACGTAACTCCAGGTAAAAAAAAAAAATATCTCTCTCTCTCTCTATATATATATATATTACTACAGCAAATGAAAAACATATGTGACCTGGGGTTAAGAATAAACTATTGAAAAAAGGTGCTATCTACAGCTCTCATATTAAAGTACAATTTTCACAGCCCTAACCCTCTTGATTGGTGTTATTTTTTATTGATTACATCCCTACAGCTATTTTCTGCCAAGAAAACTTATTTGCTCTTTAAAAAAATGTCAAAGTGTAAAAAAAAAGTGTTTCTTATTTGCGAGAATGTGACAGAAAGTACAACTTAACTGAATTTTTTAGACACGCACGCTCTAGTTTAAAACTACTGCATTGCTACTGTTTCAAATGACAGGGAGTTTCATTAACCTGAACTGTGTTGCTAACACATACAGTATAAGGGCACATCAGGGCACAGCAAACTTCTATACATTATTTAATTTAATTACATGGCTGGATGTGTCCATGTTATTGTTTTATCTATGCAATGGCTACTCTTTTGTATTCCATGAAATAACTTTTATTAAAATTCTAAATTACCAATCTAGCCTCCCAGTCATTGATGCTACAAGCAGACAGTCACTGATAGCCTAATTAGAAATTTGGGGCTATCCCAGATGATCATTTGAAAGCAGGGTGTGTTTTCATTCAGAAGTTTTGTCTATTATGGTGGATGTGTTCCATAGGACAATTAGGATGGCTTATGTGATGTGTTGAAATAGTAGAGTTAATTCCTGAAAAATGTGAATTAATATAATATTTTCATGCCTGTCATTTGCTTAAATTTACATTGTTGACACATTCTGTAGAAAAAAAACAGGTGGCTTGTTTAATAATAATTGTGGACAATGACCTTTTTGTTATGAACATAATTCACAGTGATAACAAGCATAGGGACTATTTAAAATAAACTTTTCCCAGAAGAGCAGCTCCAGTAAGACACTGTTCAATCAAAGAGTCTAATTAAAATGTTAGCTTTCACTATCACTCTATTTCAGTGTTCTAAAATAACCTTTTTTTTATTGTACATGTGTGACCAATATATCATGCACGGGTAAAAATATCCTGTCTAAGATAGAGGAAAGGAGCTTTGCAGTCTGCTAGGTAGCTTTCAGAAGCTGCAACATGTATACTAGAGGCAAGAAAGCCAATGTCATCTTCATATGGCATCATCTAATGGAGGCAAGCTAAACTCTTCATAAACCTATATCACATGAGATATTTCTGAATTATCCTGGCAAGCAGTGTTGTAACAATCCTTAATATAGCTGTATTTCAGCATCAATGTATTATTGCAGAATGTAAGGCATGCAAGGGTTTCATAAATAGGCCACTAAATTTTACTTCCAAGGATCCAATATAAAGTTACCAGTTATTCAATTAATTTACAAGACTGTGGAAATAGCATGAGCTCAGCCTTAAGAAGGCAATGTTAACATTAAAATACAATGATTTATTACATTTCATCTGGCTACATTTTTTTCATCTCTTTAAATTCAATAAGAAGAACAGCAATGATTGAATTATTTGGTGTCTTAAAAAGCAAATTGTATATGGTGGACCAAATAGAATGTGTTAGTAATAATTTATTTACTGTTTTTGTTATACAATATTTTAACATGAATGCTGACACATATAGGAAAAAAAGGTGAATATATTATTGTATAATTGCTCCAATTTTTATCAATATACAACATTGTTAACATATTTATTATGCTGTTCTGAAATGCATTATATCTTACTGTAGTTATAGAACACTACAAATAGCTTGTGTTGTGCTTGTGTTGTGCACTGTGATATTCAATAAATAAAAGCTTTACATTCTATTTGACAACATTTAATGGAAAGTTAAGCAATGCTGAGTAAGGGCCTGATTCAGAGCTGAACGCTCTGACCAGAGCGCTCGCTCTGAATCAGGGCCCTCCAACCTTTTTTTGGAGCGTCCACATGGACACTCGCATAGCTGTGGGTTACCACCCACAGCTATAGCGAGTATCCATGATGATGGTCGCAATGGTCTTGACCATCGCGACTATCGGGCTTGCGACGGAGACCCTGCGGTAGGGTCTCCCTGCCACAAGCCCTGGAGTGATTTTGGCTCTACCAGAGCCAAAATCACTCCCACTGACATCACTAGTGATGTCAGTGGGGCCGGCTTCAGACGGTAGGCGTTCCCATGGGAACGCCTCCGTCTGGCAGGCATGCCCCCGGCATGTCCACCAAAGGGGGCGTGCTGTCAATCAACATTGACAGCACGCCCCCTTTGGTGCGAGACCCGGAGTGACAGCTTGGCTGTCGCAGTCCGGGTCTCGCGCATGCGCACGACGGAGCTCCCTCCGTCTTGCGCATGCACAGTGGGGAACATCGACCCGCTTGCGAGCGTACTGCTGCTCGCGAGTGGGTCTGAATGACCCCCTAAGTTTGAAATTGTATATATATATATTGTGACACAGTTAGGTTAGGGGGTCCCTCTCCTGGGTAGAGGACTCCTTCCTTACACACACACACAGCAGCAGGGAAGCAGCACACCAGTCAGGATGCAAGTACAAGCTGGTCGGCGCCAGTCTTTATTGTGCAATGTCAGAAATAACACAAAGAAAACATAAACGTAAATCCTAGCCCTGTCGGGGCACTAACTTCACAGGTAGTTCCCTCACTACCAGAACCTGGCAGGGCCTAATGCCCTCACCAGCAACAAAGCACAGCACAGTACTCACAGATAGGTTTTCCAAGTGTCTCTGAGCAAACTCCCTGTCTGCTCTCCCAGGTGAGACAATCAGCCCTCAACACACTAGGCTTATATTGGCCACTCTCAGGTGGGAACCCAATCAAGCCTGTTACCAGGCTAAGAGAACCAAAACCTGGAGTGGCCATGGGTGGAGCCCTCCCTCTCCTCTCACCCACAACCCCTAGGTCCCAAACCGGCTTTTCAAAAAGCCGAAACTCAAGCCTGCTACACTGAAGACTTTCTCCTGGGGGTTTAAAACACAAAAGACAGGAATCTGGGACAAATGTACCTGCCACGGACCACTTTACCAGTGATCCTATCACATATCACTCCCCTTTGTTTCGACCTGTGGGGCGGAACAACTGAAGCCCCCAAACAATGAACGCGTGACAACGCATCAGCATTGGCCAGCTGGCTTCCTGGCCTGTGTTCCACTGAAAATTTCAAAGTTTGTAACACCAAGAACCATCTTGTAATTCTCGCATTACTGTCCTTATTTTCAGACATCCACTTCAGAGGGGCATGGTCAGTGATCAATTTGTACTTTCTTCCGACCAAGTAGTACCTGAGAGCCTCTAACGCCCACTTTATGGCCAATGCCTCCTTCTCCACTGTGGCATAGTTTCTCTCATGTACATTCAACTTTCTGCTAAGATAGAAAATAGGGTGTTCCTCACCCTCCATGTTCTGGGACAGGACCGCTCCTATACCTACTTCTGATGCATCGGTTTGTACTATGAATTCCCTTTCAAAATTAGGAGTCATCAGGACTGGTTGGGAACACAATGCTACTTTCAACTCCTGAAAAGCTTTCTTTGCCTCAGGACTCCATTCTACCATGACTTTTTGTTTGCCTTTGGTCAGGTCAGTCAGTGGGACTGCCATGGTGGCGAAGTTGGGTATAAACCTCCTGTAGTACCCCTTAATTCCCAAGAAGACTCTCACCTGCTTCTTATTCAGAGGCCGTGGCCAGTTTTGTATGGCATCAACTTTATTGAGCTGAGGCTTTATCAGGCCTCTGCCAATGGTGTATCCCAGATATTTTACTTCCTCCATGCCTAGACAACACTTTTTTGGGTTGGCTGTCAAACCTGCCTTATAGATGGAGTCCAACACTGCTTGCACCCTCGGTAAGTGAGACTGCCAATCAGGACTATGAACGACCACGTCATCCAGATAAGCAGCCGCATACCGTCTATGGGGCCTTAGAATCCTGTCCATCATTCTTTGGAAGGTAGCAGGTGCCCCATGTAGCCCGAAGGGCAACATGTTGTACTGAAACAAGCCCTCTGGCGCTGAAAAAGCTGTCTTTTGTTTGGCGCTCTCGGTTAACGGTACTTGCCAATACCCTTTGGTTAGGTCAAGAGTGGTTAAATACCTTGCCGTCCCTAGTCTCTCAATCAGTTCATCCACTCTTGGCATCGGGTAGGCATCGAATTTTGAAACACTGTTCAACTTTCGGAAGTCATTGCAGAAACGCACATTCCCGTCGGGCTTTGGAATCAACACAATGGGACTTCACCATTCAATATGTGATTCTTCAATAACCCCTAACTCTAGCATATTTTTAATTTCTTTTGACACCGATTCTCTTTGTGCTTCTGGTAACCTATAGGGCTTTAGATTAACTTTAACCCCTGGGTCAGTGATGATGTCATGTTTAATGACCGAGGTTTTCCCAGGTATATCAGAGAACAGCACCCTATTTCTAATCAGAAACTCCTTGACCTCTTGTTGTTGAATTGCCGACAGGGTTTTTGCCACTGTCACTTCGGGAACTAAGGGCCCTGGACTTACTGGAGGGTCTCGGACGGCCGACAGTACCGTTCTATCTTTCCAGGGCTTTAACAGATTTATATGATATATCTGTTCCGGCTTTCTTTTCCCCGGCTGGTAAACTTTGTAATTGACCTGCCCCACTCTTTCTAAGATTTCAAAGGGCCCTTGCCATTTAGCCAAAAGTTTATTTTCCACAGTGGGAACCAATACTAACACTCTGTCCCCAGGAGCAAAGCTGCGTAACCGAGCATTGCGGTTGTATACCCTCTGCTGAGCCTGTTGAGCCTGTTCCAGGTGCTCTCTCACTATCGGCACTACCGCAGCAATTCTCTCCTGCATTTGAGAAACATACTCAATCACCATTTTGTAAGGACTAGACTGCCCCAGTCTGGAGAATAGCTCCTGCTGCTGACACTGGAGCCAGATCTACTGTGTGGAGAATCTTTTTGGGTGACAGGAGATTCCAGGAAATATGAGGACTCTCTTCTGAGTGGTGAGCGCTCTCGCATATGCGCATGGTGATAGAGAGGTTTTCTCCTGAAGACTTCCCTGTGGTCTCCGAAATCTGGGTGGCGATTCATGAAGGGCTCACCTCTTGGCCATCTGTATCCTCGATCTTCCCCTTTATAAGGTCCACTTCGTCTTTCATAACCATGAGCTTCTTCATAATCTCTGTAATCTGGGTCATTGTAATCATCATAATGATGACACGCTTCATCATCTGGCCTTCTAACTACATTTACCACTCTGTGATATTCCCCATCTGGAGGAATTTCTCATGGAGGCAGGCGATGTCTAGGAAGCCGCTCATATTCATTCCACAGCTTATCTTTTCTGTACTCCATCTTATTCCTCCGATATGTTGTTATTCACTAGAAACGACCTGCATTCAAATTTTACTTCAGTTACTCTTCAATTTCTTTGGTCTTTACTGCAATAGCTTTTGATCGGTTGCTAAGTGGAGACGATTCATAGAGTTCAGAATTTCCAGTTACATTTGCTTCATTTTCTGCTGACTGATTCCCAAACAATGCAGATGACGACCCAGCTTCTGGTAAATTTCTTTCAGACACTTTGTCCATTTTCTCAGATACCCATTTGCAAGCAGCTTCCACGAAAGCAGTGTCCGAGAGGCGATTTCCTTTATCTAGTTCTACAGTCTTTGATGGAGGACCTGCTGCTGAGCTTGATGGAGATCCATCTTTTGAGGACATGTGTACTGGGTCTTTCTTTGCTTCTGTGTTTATGGGAGGGAAATGTTTTGCCCCTGTCTGGAGAATAGCTCCTGCTGAGCTTTGTTCGTCTCCTGCTGAACTGCTGTAGCTTGGAGCAAGGCTTTAATAATGTCCTCCATTTTGTCCTGGGGTGTAGGTTGGAAGCTGAACCTTGCCTCTCTGAGCATTGGCTGACGCCTCCTCTATGGGACTCCAAGGACACAGAGTTATTTCCATACTCACAAATTGGGTGTCTGTCCCTTTAATTTTTAAATGGAAAGTTTTCCTCTCGCTGCAACTTCAGTGTGTGTGGGTGCCCTCATTCTCCACCATATTATGACACAGTTAGGTTAGGGGGTCCCTCTCCTGGGTAGAGGACTCCTTCCTTACACACACACACACAGCAGCAGGGAAGCAGCACACCAGTCTGGATGCAAGTACAAGCTGGTCGGCGCCAGTCTTTATTGTACAATGTCAGAAATAACACAAAGAAAACATAAACGTAAATCCTAGCCCTGTCGGGGCACTAACTTCACAGGTAGTTCCCTCACTACCAGAATCTGGCAGGGCTTAATGCCCTCACCAGCAACAAAGCACAGCACAGTACTCACAGATAGGTTTTCCAAGTGTCTCTGAGCAAACTCCCTGTCTGCTCTCCCTGGTGAGACAATCAGCCCTCAACACACTAGGCTTATATTGGCCACTCTCAGGTGGGAACCCAATCAAGCCTGTTACCAGGCTAAGAGAACCAAAACCTGGAGTGGCCGTGGGTGGAGCCCTCCCTCTCCTCTCACCCACAACCCCCTGGTCCCAAACTGGCTTTTCTTAAAGCCAAAACTCAAGCCTGCTACACTGCAGACTTTCTCCTGGGGGTTTAAAACACAAAAGACAGGAATCTGGGACAAATGTACCTGCCACAGACCACTTTACCAGTGATCCTATCACAATATATGTATATATACACATGTCCTCTGCAATGCAGCACTCTCATCAAATATTATTTAACAACAGCGGGATGCACAGCAGCTAGTAGATGGGTACAGCATCACAAGCATATACAATAGTACAAAACTCCCCAATAAATGCAGCTATGGGTATGTTTAATCATTGCTTACTATGTAGCAGGAAAAACAGCAATAACAGTGATGTTTCAGTTGGCATCCCCAACCTTTTTCAAGATGTTAGGTATCAAGTAGAGGTTTAAAAAAGGTTCAATTAAAGTATGAATCGAGCTTAACAGGTCTGTAACCTGCCATATGAAGGATAGCCAGTAGGTGAATATCAGGTATGAGTTGTTTGAATTGAGTTGAATTTGTAGTTGTCATATTGGTTTTGGGAATGTATCCAATCTCTTATATAATGGCAAATAGCTGCTTGGTTGTAAAATGCTATATGAGGGAAATTTATGCCCCCTTCTTTTTTTAGTTTTTTGTAAGTTTTTAAGGCTGATTCTAGTTTTTTTGCCATCCAGATAAATAAGTGGAAGGTAGCACTCAGAGTTTGTTCATACCTGTTAGTTAACACTAGGGGTAATACCTGTAAGGTGTATAATATTTTTGTAAAGGATATCATTTTTATGAGTTGTGCTCGACTCAAAAATGTTAATTGTTAATTTTTCCAATTGTTCAATTCAGCAGTTACCTTTGAAATCACTTTAGTTATTGTGAGTGAATACAACAAGGATACATTTTTCAGTAATTGGATTTATAGATAAGGGATAGAAGTAGAGGCCCATGTGAGATTTAGGTTTGTTGCCCAACGAGGGCAATGAACTTGAGATGGGGTCATGGCAATCAATATTTGAATGTTAATAGTAAAGACAGAAATTAGGCCAAATTGAGATATGATTCATTATGTTTTAAATTAAGTTAATTTTACTATTGGAAATAGTGCAACACACTGAATATCCCTCTTTATTTCTTGTTGTTATTGTATATGAAATTGTAACCTATAAAGCAGGTCTTCCCAAACTGCATGTCGTGCACCCTGGGGTGCCTTAAGGCACTTGCAGGGGTACCACAGGTTGGTGGTCCAGTATTAAAGAAAATTATTTTTGGTTAATGTGATAGGCAAAATCTAGTGCTGGTGGCTGCCAGTCATAAAGTAGGTGGACAAAGAGAAGCACAAACCTGTCTACCAAAACATAACTGAACTTAAGGATGACAGGTAAGCACAATTTACTTAATTTAATAATTTTGCAGAGTTTCTCAATACAATTTTTTTGGCTAATGGGTACCATGGAAAAAATTCAAATTCTTTAGGGTGCATTGATTCAAAAAAGTTTGGGAACCACTGCTGTAAAGTGATTTCAGTCACTGCCAGTCTAAGTCATTTCATACCCTTAATTAAATTACTGGAAAAGCAGCTAGAAAAGCTGAAGGAGGATATAATTATATAAGTATTTTGGACTTATAGATCAAGTTATTTAGCTAATTTGCAATGACAAAAGGGTTTGCAACATCTTGCAAGTGGATCACTATGTTTTGTCCACCATGCTTGTTAATAGGTTTAAGTCCTAGGTAATATCTTTCTTTTAAACTGATACACAAAGAGATGCAAAGAGCTCCTTGCGAGCAAATTGATAGCTCAACTGGCACATGGCACGAGGTTACTTCTAAAAAATGTAGAAAAACTGATGTTCAGAAAAATGAACTACAATTTCTATGAAGAAGACATTTGCCACCATTAACACAAAGTACACAGACTTCTGTAGCAGTAGATTCCAGCTTGGGATGTGTTTTGTGATCATAATATTAACAGTGATGAGAGTGGTGATGAAGATAATAATGAAATCTTCAAGCTGTGTTGATGATTAACAATACTATTAGCTGCCTTAAGCCTATGGGTAGTTTGGTTTAACCAAGCCACTAAGATGTTTTCTTTTGTGTGGGTCTAACTAACCAAGCACTTTAGCCACTAAAGTGACAGTCTCTGAAGTGCTTTGGCCCTCATTCAGAGCCGTACGCTCTGAGCAGAGCGCACGCTCTGCATGAGGGCCGGGCTCCTTTTTCATGGAGCGTCCTCCTGGACGCTCATATAGCTGTGGGTCACCACCCACAGGCTATACGAGCGTGCATTTTGATGGCCGCGATGGTCGTGACCATCGCGACCATCGAAATTGCGAGCCGGAGCCTGCAGTTGAGGTTTTCAACCGCAAGCTCCGGAGTGATTTTGGCTCTATCAGAGCCAAAATCACTCCCACTGACATCACTAGTGATGTCAGTGGGCCGGCTTCTGACGGGAGGCATTCCCGTGGGAACGCCCCCGTCAGGGAGGCACGCCCCCGGCATGCCCACCAAAGGGGGCGTGCTGTCAATCAACATTGACAGCACGCCCCCTTTGATCGGACACAACGAGCGAAGGAAAGTCCTTCGCTCGTCGTGTCTGGCGCATGCGCACGACGGAGCTCCCTCCGTCGTGCGCATGCTCAGTGCAGACCATCGACCCACTTGCGAGCGTACAGCCGCTCGCGAGTGGGTCTGAATCAGGCCCTTTGTTTGCTATTCTGTTAATTGTTATTTTTAATAGGGTGGGTGGCAGGGACCAAAGAAAATTCCAACATGTACCATTTCATTATGGGCTTTGTCAACATTGTGAGGATATGACAGGCAGCATATAAAACTGTAATTTATTAAAGCATTGATATTCTTCTGTAGTTTGCAAATCCATCCATCAGCAGCACACCTACTGTAGGCATATAGGCTTTTTTTCAGCAGTTTCTCCACAGACATTATAGAGTAGTATCATCATCATTACCATCCTTTATTTTGTGTTTTTGCCAGGCAGCCCATATTACTGTACATTATTGGGGCATTGATATTCTTCTGTACCTTGCAAAACCATCATCATTAGTCTCTCATTTTCAAATCATAAAATCTTCATATAATCTTTAAATCATATCATCATATCATCAAATCATATAATTTTTGTCTTCTTCACAGATATGGAGTAGTATCATCAAATCATATAATCATCATATTTTCATCTAATCAAATAATATAATCATCATATAATTATTAGCTTTGACTAGGCTGTGACAGTGCTTTGAATTGCATGTATTGGTCTGAGGCCTGTGATTACATGGAATTGATTCAGTTTCCTTTCCACTTCCAAAATCTCATTGAGGTTTTGGAAGCTTGTTTAGTAATAATTTCTTCCATGTCTTAAATTTATTTTCTTTACAGTTATTTCAGTTTATAGTCATCAAATAAATAAATACTCTACCTCCATTTACCTGTACTGACCTTGTGCATTTGATCTAGTTTTGAGAAGCATGTTGGTAATATATTATATTTTCTACTATGCTTTATATTTAAGGCTATTAGTTCTTGATTAGTGAAAACATTCTATAGGATCATATAGCTATTTATATTAAACTGTCATCATGTCTATCACTGCTGTGCTCGCTATGTTTCATAGATTTGCTATAACATTTTAAACTGCTATGTGTTTGTGGTGCTGATCTATAGCTTAGTTTAGCCAGATAGCTCACTGCAGCCTTTGACCAATATTGGAGAAAACAATATTGTGAACTGGGATCTGGTCAAAATTTACTGGAAATGACCATAAAATATAATTCAGAGTACGGTAGCTCTATTTAAATAAAGGATAATAATAATAATAATAATAATAATAATAATAATAATAATAATTATTATTATTATTATTATTATTATTGTATACAGTCAAGATGTAGCATTAGTTAAACAACATTTTAATGCATATCTTTTCATATTACTTTTTAATTCTATGTTATATAAATATTTTTTTTATGTATAGTATTATTTTAGGATTGACTTTGCCAACAGGGAAGAAATATTACTAACTACTGTAATGGCAACAGAATGTTTATTTTAACTGTTTTTCACAGATGACATATGTTATATATTGCTTTATTTATACCGTAGGGGTTTGACCTTTAAATACTTCTACAAGTCTAGAGCACGAATGTGGAACCAGTTGATAAGCAGAAAATAGATAGTCTAGTCTTATCAAATTATAAACAATGCAATGTTTCCATGTAAGTTTAGTGTAATCTTATTCACTATGGCATTATTCGGTTTCTGAAAAATGTTTCAGTTATAAACAAATGTTTATGCATTATTGGGTACAGTATGTACAATATAGGTTTATTTTAACATTTGAAATGTATATTTTAATACTGTATATAAGCATACTTGACCCACAAAGATGCTTGCTTTGTCCAATCTCCAAACTTAAAAATTGCAGGGCTTTAAAGCAACTTTATAATAATATTCAACCACTTTCCAATGCATTGTTTACATCTGTATTTCTTTGACCTCATTTATAGGTTGATGTTTATTAACAAGAATAGCTAATATAAGCTATTTATCAAGCATTAAATGCCCATATACTTTGGAATGGCTAACAAAATAAATAAGTCAAAACTTATTTTAAAGTGGAAAAAAATGGACAGAACTGTTGTTTTTGCTTCCAGTTTGGAACAGGATGCTAAATCGTTGGGACTGACTTGCTGCACCTAATGCAAAGACATTATAAATCCAACTCAAGGTACAGTTCTAGCCTGTTTGTAAATTTTCAAAATAGTATGGCCACATCTGTCAACTGCAAACAAATGTTTAGTTTTCTTTTAGATCATTGTACTTTTGATGTTGGTAGATATATTTCATGGTTACTGTTCATGGGTGAACTATAAGAAATATTTCTCATTGATGTGGTTCAACAAAATAAATGAAAGGTGCAAAACCATACATTTTTTTATGAAAGCAAGTTTTATAACATTTTAACATGAAGATGAAAGCAATGATTTTTTCCAGGAGGTTTTCCTATAACTCAGTTTTGACTTTGCAAAATTGTTCTGTGGGGAAGTTTTAAATGGCTTCCATTGCAAAAATGTGTCTTTATCTCTCTTGATCCTATCAGTCAGGTGTCTACTCAGTTGTCAAATGATGTTAGAGGAAATGAGAAAAGATAATTTTATTGATACAAAAGTCCAAAGTTTCTCTGATATATTTCCTGTGAATGGGGTTCCCATGTTAATTACATGATACTTTGCAAAATCCAAGGAATGTAAACAACTCCATTATGGCAATGTATGAAAGTGTAATATATGTGTTTTTTAACACAAGCCATACTTATTGAACTGTGGTTTGCATAACATTGTGTTGGTTTTGTGGCATTTGCTTAGTAACAAACCTCAAAATTACAAGCCAACTATCATACACAACAAATTGTTTGTTCCTGATCAAACACTTTGTGATGCATTCTATTTTCATTACAATGAGTCATTAAAATACTTAATTTAACCACTTCCATGACTTGGTCGCATCGTTAACAACCATGCCAGGCTGTGTGTTACTTGACAAGGTCACAAACAATGTGGCCAGTTGTATATGGCAAACAGCCACTCAGGCAACTAGAGGCCAGGCTCCCATGAACTGCCCACAGCCTTTTGCAACATATCATTGCAGATGCCTCTGTTGATGGCACCTGAAGTAGTGGTATATCTCATGGTTTGCAGACCTTTGATGTCTTGTGAAGAGATGGCTGAAACTGGAGGTTGGAGGATGTAGCCACTAGTCATATGAATTTGCTGAGACCTTAGCATAATACTCGATTTGTTCTGTGCAGTACTTCTCCACTGTGGACAATGGGCAAGGAATGTATCAGCTAATTTGGCAACTTGCTCAAGGGTTCTTGGACCATTAACAGAGACCCACAATGCAACCGTCAAAGCCATTTGACTAAATAGCTGCTCTAGAATGAGGATGTCTGTAATTGTAGCATTGGCTTCCTGGAATGACAGCCACTGACTGCATCACCTTCTCAGTCCTCTCATAAACTTCACATGAGAGGAGTCACCTGCACTTTTCATGCCCCAGAATTTAAACCTGTACAATTCCAAGGTGACAACATACAGTACCAGGCCATTAACTCCTCCTTAATGTTTATATACTCTGCACCCTCTTCTGGACATAATGACTGCCAAAATATCTGCAAATGGGTGCCAATGTCTATGGTAACTTAATTGAAATACAACTCTATAGCTTAGACTGGGTGTTGAAATAACAGGAACAAATAGGACTGGGGCATTTACAGGAATTTTTGAATAGTCTGTACCACTACTACTCTCTCAGTGGCCAGAGTGGCTGGAGCCCCTACAATAGTTTCTTTTGGACTAGATTGACTTCTAAGTCCTCATAATGGAACTCCTGATCTTCACAGCAAGGATTCTCTAAGTCCCATAGGAATAACTTCCCAATCAGAATGTCTCAGGTCACAGCTGCAGTTCTCTTGATACCTCTTAGATTGCATATTTTATGTAAACAAGTCTTCTTGGTCACCTTATATCATGGTTCCCAAACTGTGTGCCGTGGCACCCTGGGGTGCCTCAGGGAACTTGCAGGGGTGCCTTGGGTTGGTGGTCCAGTACCAAATAAAATTAATTGTATTCAGTGTGATAGGCAAAACCAGTGCTAATGGCTGCAAATCAAAGAATATGTGGACAAAAAGGAGTGCAGCCCTGTCAACCACCACATAACTGAACCTAAGGTTGACATAGAAGCACAATTGACTGCATTTTTTTTTTATCTGAATTTCTCAATAAGAAACTTTTGGCTCAGGGGTGCCATAGAAAAAGTTCCAATACTGTAGGGCACCGTGATTCAAAAAAGTTTTGGAACCACTGCCTTAGATGATATCTGGCTTGTTGGTTTCATTATGATCTAATTTGCTATGACCAAATTGTGAGATACTGTGGGTACTTAGGTGAGATTTATCAAACCTTGGAGAAAGATAAAATGGAGAGAGATAAAGTGCCAACAAATCAGCTTCTAACTGCATTTAACAGTCTGTGTTTGAAAAATGGCAGTTAGGAGCTGATTGGTTGGTACTTTATCTCTCTTCACTTTCTCTTCCCCCCTTAATCACTGAGACTGACAACTGAAACTGGTTCAAAAAGTTTTTTTATTAACACACCGATGGTATGTGCTAATAGAAGTTCCAACTCCATAACTGACAAACCGTACAACCTAGATATTAAGCTGGGTACACACAACACAATATTTTCAATGATTTGGCATGCTCCCACTGGTCGTCCGTCACATCCTCAGATTCTTTTGTACATGCAGAAAGATGGATGTCGCTAGTGATGCCATGCTGCCGAATGTAGCATGGCCCCCGCTACCCCGTGCCATCGCTCTGTAGCTGCCGGCATCGGCAAGTGTGTATGCACTTGCCAATGCCGGCACCCCTGCTGGGTCAATCGCTAATGAGGTCTTTACACACTAGACACTAAACTTATTTACAAACTTATGGAAAAAAACTGGCTTATTTTAACAAACAGTACAAAACTAATCTATGTACTAATGTTATTTTCTTGTTACTAAAAACATTAACTATACAACAGGTCTCATCTGTTTATTTTAAATCCATAATTAACTAAAACTAACTGTGTATTTTTACCAGTAACCTAACCATAATGCACCATAACCTAATTTTATCGTTTATTAGGGATGCGGTCAATATCCTGACTGCTGGGATTCCAGCAGTCTGAATACTGGCACGATTATCCGGACACCTGTCAGAATCCGGCATCAGTATCCTGAATGCTGGAATCCCAAAGGTAAGTAGCAGGGTTAGTGTAAGGGTTAGCATTAGGGTTAGAGTTAGGCACTAAAGGGGGAGGTTTATCATTAGGGTTAGGTTTAGGCACTCAGGGGGAAATTAGGTTTAGTTACCAGTGAGGAAGGGTTAGTGTTAGAGTAGGGTTAGAATATCTGCCGACAGTTGTCAGTGTCCTAACCCTGTCGGGATGCTGGCGACGGGGTTCTGACCGCGGGTATCCCGAGCGCCGGTATCTCCTACCCATCCATTTTATTATCATCATTTTTATATTGCTCTGACTACTCATCTTACTATTTTGTCCCCTTTCTCCTAAATAACCATAACAGATTTTGATTATTCATTTATCTTTTATTCTGTGATATACCATCAGTATATTTTACTCCTGTTGCTATTCTTTCTCTTTTTATCATAATAACCAAGCCTAACTGTGTCATTCCCTTAGCACTTTTGTATATTAAACTGTTTGCCAAATAATCTTCTATATACTGTTTGCCAAAAGTTGTATCTGTACTGACTTTAGCCATATCACACTGTGCAGTTAATTCTGAGTTGGGAGCAAAGCAACAAAAAAAGCAAGTAACTTTGCACCTGTACAAACCATGTTGCTATGCAACAGGTGCAAATACTTTTTTTATGCAAGTTACATACTGACTGCTTTACCATGTAGCCCAGATATACAGTGTAGTGTATAGCTTTATTCTTACATAGCAATTTAGATTTGAGTTTTTACATCCCCCCAAAAACAAAATCTCTGCACCTTATTGGGCTTGATTCAGAGTCACTCTTTCTGTTTGGCTGTGATAGCCTACTTACTTCCTATGTGTCTGCATGTGGAAGACTATCCAACCCACTGTTTAAATGTGCACACACACAAATATCATCATTAGTATCTGGACTTGCACCCACTTCATGTTGTGTGTAAATTATTTGTCTGAAACAAGTGGGTGTCCAATTTCCATCTGTAAGATGCTATCAAACATGGAAGCCAGGTAACATGCTCATGACACTTTAATAATGCTCCTATTATACAGAGGTGTTCAATGCATCTCCATGGTCACTTCCTAGTTACTATCCATAAAAGCCCATTTCACAGATAGTGTGCATTGTCAACAGACTGATCAATGCATGTGCACTAGTGTACTACCTTGGTGTGTGTATATCTGAACCAGCGGAAATGCATAGAGGCCAATTTCTTTTTTTTGGTGCATGTACAGTATGCTGACATCCACAAGATCTGTGGACATTGTGACTTGCATGTGACTCAGATGCAGGCACTTAAATTCACACCAGTAGCGTAAGTTCATCCCAGTCGCCCGGAGGCAAGTTAGAGTTGTGCAATCCCCCTGCAGAAAAGGGAAAATAAATAAGTCTCTCTATAGCAAAGGACAGCTCTTCTGGGGAGAGCTGTCCTTTGAGATTTCAGCTGCAATTGTTACTAAATGCAGCTGATTTCGATGAGTGGTGGGATGCTTGATGCATTCCACCCCAAGTGTCACACACATTAAGGGTCATGATGATACCTATTTGCAGACCATGTAATAGTGCTTTGATGTGAGGGATAACATGTAGATAAAGTTCCTCCCTCACACACATACAGAACTCAACTCATATAGATATCCCCCGCAGATGTCCCCCTTCTATCAAATCCCCCACCTCAAAAACCCCAACCAGCTATCCCCAATCACTCAGATCACCCCCTCACACAAATACAGAGCTACACTTATACAGTTTCCTCCTCACACAGAGATTCCCCCCACAAATACAGATCACCATTCCTCTCTATACAGATTCCCTCAATATCATAGATCTCATCTAGCCATGGGGGGATCACCTGTTGAGCCTCAAACACATTGAGAGATCAGTGCCTTCATACTGTGGGCATGGTGTGGGTGTGACAGCAGCCACAAGTGCTGCTCCACCAACACCACACCCCCTGCCTGGAAGCCTTGATCTCGGAATGTGTTTCAGGCTCAGCAGGTGATTTCCCCCTTTCCCCCTGCCACCACCACTGGACAGACTATTAAGGTATGTGCTGTCAAATTTGTGGACGTCACATACCTCTGACAGTTGGAGAAATGGAGGCGGTGCCCCCTCCAGGGCTGGTGCCTGGCAGTAGATGCCTCCATTGTCTCCCATATTTCTGCCTCTGATTCACATCACCTACAGTGCAGTGCAACATTTTCATTTTATTTGCAAAGTTTGCATTTTGTCATTACTTAACCACTTAACTGACAAATTCTTTTTCCAAAAACCGCTCCAAAAATGTCGGTTTCTTTTATGATTGAATTAGGTCAAGAACATAATTTTAAACTTATCCATCACTATTTTATTTGAAAAAAATATATTTTTTAAAACCCAGTATACCATAAAAATAGCAATTTTTATGTTATACTGTAGTAACGGCCATTGACAGCTGTACCATCGATGGTTCAACCATCGTTAGAAGCCATCAATTGTTTAGCGATTGGGCAAGATCTGTGTAGACCACAACAGTCGATGTTTCCTAAAAATCGATTGATGGCTACCATCGATGGTGCAATATTGATGGCCACCAGCAATGGCAAACCACTTGTTTTCAGTCAGGCCATCGATGTTTGTAAACCATCGATGGTTGGTTGCCATCCCTAATCAGAGGCTCTGTGATATATATCGATATATATATATATATATATATATATAGATATAGATATATATAGATAGACAAAGTCAGAAATCCACTGCACTCGCCACTCCTAGATTTGAGGTGCAGACCTGCACTCACCATTCCCAGGACTGGGGTGCAAGTGGCCTGTGACCACATTGCTTAAATAAATAAAAACAGAAAACCCAGCACTCACCATGTTTAAACACTCACAATGATTTATAAATAAGTAAATAAATAATGGGGATTTAGTTCATGGATTGATCAATGCATTTAAGCCCGCAGCCCACATCATGGGACCCCACTTTCTGCAGGTCTTACACTATCCATCACACTGATGGAAACCTGTTAGCTGCTATCACATAGTTTAGACTGAAAAAATGTTACCTGGTTTAAAGCTCACCTGCCAGCTAATGGCTTTTAAAGGTAAGGCAGTCACCTGACATAGCTTCTATCACACTACCAAAAAGACAGCTGTTTTTGTTTTTAAATATATATAGAGATATATATATATATATACGGGTTGAGTCTCCCATATCCAAAATGCTTGGGACCAGGGGTATTTTGGATAACGGAATATTCCATATTTTGGAATAATTGCATATCATAATGAAATATCTTGGGAATGGGACCCCAATATACACACAGAATGCATATATGTGTTATATGCACCTTATACACATAGCCTGCAGCTCATTTTATACAATATTTTCAATAATTTTATGGCTCAAGCAAAGTTTGTGTACATACATGAAATAAATTTATGTTTCATTTACACCCTATACACACAGCCTGAAGGTAATTTTATACCATATTTTTAATAATTTGTGCCTTAGACAAAGTTTGTGCACATTGAACCATCAAAAATCAAAGGTTTTATTATCTCAGTCATGCCAAAATTATTCCGTAATTCGGAATATTCCGTATTTCGGAATATTTGGATATGGGAGACTCAACCTGTATATATATATATATATATATATATATATATATATATATATATAGATATATTCGATATAGATATATATATATATATATATATATATATATATCTATATATAGATATATTCGATATAGATATATATATTGATATATTCGATATAGATATATATATAGATATATTCGATATATATATATATATATATATATATATTCGATACACATATATATATATCTATATATATATATATCTATATCGAATATATATATATCTATCTATCTATATATATATATAGTCTCATGTAGATGGGCACTCCAGAATAGTGTTTAGCTGCCGTGGTGCCTTCCTAAGTAAAATATATAAAGCGGGTCTTCCAAAGACAGAAGAAGGCGGCACTCATCTGGACTTGTTCAAACAATAAAGAGCATATTTAATAAGCCAACGTTTCAAAGCCGATAAGGCTTTGTCATCAGGGTGTGAAATGTAACATGTTACATTTCACACCCTGATGACAAAGCCTTATCGGCTTTGAAACGTCGAATTATTAAATATGCTCTTTATTGTTTGAACAAGTGTGGATGAGTGCCGCCTTCTTCTGTCTTTGGAAGACCCGCTTTATATATATATATATATATATATATATATTAATATCTATATCAAACATATATATATACTGTATATATATATATATATATATATCGAACATATATATATATATATATATATACTGCTCCTGCTTACACACACATATGTGTGTATATGTATACATATGCATATATGTATATATATATATATGTATATATATATACGCACACACACATATATACATATATACACACACATATATACATTTATATGTACATATATATGTATACACATATTTTATAACTATTTTATATTTTGCCCCATCACTGTGGCCAGCAGTGATCGGAATACATGGGGACTTCCAGAGCCGCCGCTGCTGCTTCTCACACAGTGATCTCACTGATCACTGTGATCCGGAGCCGCAGAGGGAGGGTGTCCCGCTAGCGGCCCAGCTACATAGCAGCAGCGGCGGCGGCGGCCAGAGCTGCTGCTGCTGCTGACTACACAGTGATCTCATTGATCACTGTGATCCGGAGCCGCAGCGGGAGGGTGTCCCGCTAGCGGCCCAGCTACATAGCAGCAGCGGTGGCTGCCAGAGCCGCCGCTGCTGCTTCTCACACAGTTATCTCACTGATCACTGTGATCCGGAGCCGCAGCGGGAGGGTGTCCCGCTAGCGGCTCCGCTACATAGCAGTAGCGGCAGCTACCAGAGCTGCCGCTACTGCCTATTATTGAAATGCCTGCCTGATCACTGCTGGCCACAGTGATCGGGTTACAGCAGCAGCAGCAGCAGCGGCTTCATGAGCCATAGCAGCTGCTTCTAGGGGGGTGCCGCCAGGGCCCGATCACTGTGGCAGTGATCGGGCCACAAAGGAGGAGGAAGCGCAGGTGTAGAGGGACCGGCAGGTCCCTCTGAGATTGGCAACTGCTGGAAGTTAACTTCCAGCAAGCCGCCCACTGTGTTTCTCTGCATGGTCATATCAGATACGACCATGTCAGGGAAAGCCCAGTCTGTCATGGTCGTATCTGATACGACTGTGCCAGGCAAGTGGTTAATGTTTTGACTGCCACATCATCTAATTTTTTTCTCAGTCTTTCAAATGATGTAGCCCTTTTGCAACTTTGCAGTGAAGAATATGTCGCACTTAACAGTTGCTGTTAACCAATGTTTGCACATTTAAGTGATGAATTGCTTTTGTGTATGCAAGATAAGTCTAAAAAACCCTTACAGCACATGCACTGTACAATGTGTGTGATGGCACACACATTTATATATGACTTTGCTATGACTTGAGATAGCATTTGCGACCCATGGGCATTTCAAGATGGAGACTGGAAGGTGACCTAAAGTCTTCAGAAAAGAGTAGGTTTTATGAGCATGTTATTTGGGTAATGTGAATGTGTTTTGACATGTGGCTGTGTTCTCTTTCGCAGCACTGCAGCCGCAGTGGACATATTTGGAGAAAGCACCAAGGGAGTCTGTGCACCAGATAGGGGTTGCTCATGGAGTTGATGTTGCGATCGATGGTGCATCCATGTTGGAGAGACTGGATCCACTAGTGCAGTTGAGCATTACTCAGGTATATACAGTGTGTGTTGTAGGGTTTGCTCAGTACAGTGCTCAGAAGTACATAAGAGGACAGCTTAACTCAAGTGCAGCTTTTGGACCTGATTCAGAGATGGATGCTATACACAGCAGCTGCAGCAGCTGTGATAAAATATCCAAAAGTCACAGGAAGCATTTTGAGTAAAAAGATGCCTACTGACGGCTTTTCTGATCCGCAGCTGCATCTGAAGATGCAGCAAGACATCAACTGTATGTACAGTACAAACATCTGAGTAACCCTCAGGTTACTCAGGATGTCCGGCAAAATCACATTGATGGGGCCAGTGGAGCTGGCTTTGGCATGTAGAGAAAAAGGGTCCAAGATGCCCCCATATTCTGAAACGCTCCCTGCCACCACCCTGTAGCCCACCCACACCACAAATTACAGAAGCATGTCAAATCATGCTGTGGGTTTGGGGCATTGCGATTGACATCATAGAAACAGATCTGCAAATGTGCAGTGTGGCTGCTGTGCATAAAACATATAAATTAAGCTGTGGATACTGCAATTCCTGGCGCTGATATTTTAGGATGTAATTAATACCTGCTGCGAGTAATTAGGATTTAGTTAGGACCCTGAAACTACACTTTTAGAAATAAATGTTTAGAGAGAAACTACAGATCTATATGTGTGCCTGCTCTCTATTAAGTATACAGGGGCTTGTTTAAATAACACCAATAAAATAGTTGTAATTATAAAAACACATACACATATTCATACATGGCTCATGTGCATGCACACATCTGTAAGCCCAAAATTGTACAAACAGAAAAAAAGTGAGTATAAATAGGTGCACTCAGGTGATAACCTTAATCATTTTCTAAAAATGAAAAATATATCTGTATTATTTGTATTCAAATGTTTTTATGCAGAAAACCCCTTGTGGGTAAAACTTTATATTTATTGGTATATAATAAAAATGTGTCTCGTACACAATACATTCAGCAAAGTACAAAATTAAGATATATAAAAAAACAGTGTGTCAAAGTAATAAAAAGTGACTTACAATTGGTTGTCCGCTGTGTGTTGTTATTTATGTAGAGGATATATTATTTATAAGCTAAGAACCAGGATAGTATAATTGTTCATTAGTGTTGGTAATAACAATTATTTAGCATGCACCAGTGAATTCTTTATTTCAATTTATGACATATTTCTTTGATAGTATTAACTGTTATTGGTGTCCTGTTCTGATGTCTTAAAGGGGGGATAAGCCTTTGAGTAAAATACCTAAATATATTCAAAGATGTCTCTCCTATTGTTATTCAACATTCAAATTATAAGAATTGTAATCTCAATATTGCTGTCGGCAACGGGTTGATATTCCCAAAATCACTGTATATTAGTCAGCACCTATCTCTGATCTTCAGAATTGATACCACAGATTTTGATCTTATTGCTATAGTTCCTGCTATGTTATGTTACAAACTTCATTACATATGTTGCAATTCCATATTACATGGTAACTGTATAGCCACTGATCAATCCTCAGAGTTTCTAAAGATGTTACTCCCCAGCTATCTGCAAAGCTTTACTTTTCAATAGATACATGCATAGAATAGCACTGCAGTACTCAAATGTGACATATATTTTATGGTCACTTCAGATATTATTTCACTGTGCCTGCGGTAATCTCATAGACCTGCAGTGTTATCCTTTGTTGCTAACGTCATTATTGGTTATTTTATAGAGGCTATCTAGCATAATTCTACAAAATTATTGTTAACATTCCAAAATCAGTTAAATAAATTTTACATCCGTCTTGTCAGTGGCAAAGAGTGAGATAGTTATCAGCGTCTGCATGTAATCTTATTGTAGCATCTCACTATATAAATCAGTAGTTTCAAATTTAGATTAATCCACACAAAATTTTATTCCCCCAAATTGTCTTTTTAGTGTTTTTACATATATTCATACTTATTTTTTATGCATTTTAGCTGTCCATAGGGGATTTACTGTAGACATTAGGTCTCCAAGATGGAGGCCATAAGTAAAGACAGAACACACTGGATCTTCCCCCCATCCATGTTAACCGGAAATACATCATCTACCACAAATGTTACTTCCGGCAATCCGGGAAGCTCTTACTGTACCCCTATCCTGAAGCCCTGTAGGAAAGTGGAACAGTGTACAGTGGATCCGGAAGTGAGGGGAGTATCAGTGACTGCAGGACTTTTACAAAGGAGCCGCATGCCTGTTAAAGAATGGCCGAACTGGAAGTGCGATCACCGGAAGTCACCACATGTTATGGGATATGAGGACGCACCCGCTAACCGGGGGATATGGATTGGATTACTTTAATTCCATGAATGTGTAGTTTTGGCTTAAGTTTATACTTTGGAGTAGTCAGTTTATTGAGGGGGTGTTCTAGTGGATGATTGTTTAATTGTATAAGGTATTTAAGATACCACCATGATAGCTGTCCCCTACACCTTGACAAAGATCTTCAGTGGCTATACGGGACTTCCTAATTTCCATTTGGACATCCTTATTGACATTGGATTGGTGACCCCTTTGAACAATACGGTGGATTCTGGACTCCACCACTCCTATACATCAGGTCACCATCTGTTTTTTTCCAGGAATTGTCCTAGTTATTATATATATATTTTTTTCATTTATTATAATTATCTACTGCTTTTATATTCAGTGTTGTATCTTCTTCAATGTGTATTAAATTACTATTTACTATAAATATTGCTCTTCCTTTCTCAAATGAGGATGAATTGGAGGCGTCCATGAGCTAGTGAAGATTTGAAATAGAGATAAAAGAAACCTTGATGAGTAGTCAACATACACTTTACAAGTGAGTAAGGTATGCCATACCTTACACATTACCTCGTTTTGAAATATCTGTGATATATACCTGTGATATATATAAAAGGATAAAAGAAACCTTGATGTGATTATCCCTACACTTTGACTTGTGAGTTTGGGTACACCTGCATCTAAGAATATATTTGGACTATTATATCATCATATTAATATATGGCTATATGACTACAATTGATCATAATACCACACTACCATTAAGGAGTTGTTTTCATGTTGTTTCTTTTTTATATATACAAAATGGAGACCACCTGAATCTTTGGGATCTTTACACCAAAAGAACGATCGGCCGTAAGGATCCTTTCTTATTATTATACAAGGATTAAGTATCTTTTAGTTTATTTTATTGATTGTATACCCAGTACCATCTTTTGGCACAATACTTGTCATTTGCACATATTATTAAGCATTTAGTGAGATCCTATTTTTCATGCCGCACAAGAGGCTGCAGGTGCTGCGCACTTGTTGTATAGCTTTTGTTTTGAGATATCCCTTCCACAATGTTTCTTCTTGTTTTTTAATCTGAGAAATTGCTGCATACCACTGTATCTTTAATTTTCCTGGATTTCCTCCATATTATTTGTACCTTAGCTCCAATCTCTTTTGCTAGGTCATCATCTGTTAATGAAATATGCCAGTTTTTCTGTAAGGAGGATCATATCTCCCTCTATTGGTTACAGAAATGTCCTACTAATCTAGTTTTCTTAGTTGTTCCTTTTCTCTTCTTGGGAATCAGTAGATCTTGTATGATCTTGGATTTAACTGATGTGTAGACTATTTTTATACTCCTCCTACTATATCCTTGTGCTACAATTTGATTCTCTAGTTGTTTTGCTCTGTTATCAAAAGTTTTGTCATCCAAACAATTTCTCATTGTTCACATCATTTCTCCTTTTGGAATTGCTTTCAGAGTCACTGGATAGTGAGAACTTCCACAGTGTAAATGACTATTAGTGGTGGTTGACTTTCTGTACTTGTCTGTGGTTAAGAAGCCTGGTTCATGAAGTGATATTCATAGATCCAAGAATGTCACCTCCTGTTGGCTCATTTAAAAAGTCATCTTAAGATTCAGTTCATTGTCATTCAATTTGTCTATGAATTCTTGGAATAAGTTCTTAGGACCTTCCCAAAAAAGTAGCAGGTCTATGTATCTATACCATGCATTAACATATTTGGTATAGTTATCCTAATCCTCTCTAAAAATGTGCTCCCTCTCCCAACACCCAAGGTACAGATTAGCATACTTTATGTGCTGGCACAAGTGGTTCCCATAGCTGTACCCCCTGGTCTGAAGGAAGTATCTCTCATTGAAGATGAAGTAGTTATTGGTGAGACAATAATTTCAATAATAAAATATTGTGATTACTTCCATCACAAGGAAGTACTTGATGGCTTTTATCTCTACTTGGTGGTTAATGCTTTTATAGGGATTCAATGTCACATGTGCATATCCAAGTCCCAGGAGTAACTGTCATATCTTTGATTTTGTTTAATATATCTGTCATATCTTTCACATAAAATGGGAGTGATATCACACATTTAAGCAAATAGGACTCTACATATACACTGGCATTTTCTGTTAAACCACCAATCCAGAAGACTTTTTGTCTCCCCGGTGGTTGTTCTAAATTCTTATGTATTTTTGGAAGGGCATAGAGAGTTGGTGTTTTGAAGTTTTGAATCCAAATAAATTAATATTCTGCTTTTGTTAATAATGTTATTCTCATTGTTTCCTGGATAATGTTCCAGAATTGATTTTAGTAATTGGCAGTAGGGTTAAAGATTAAAGGTTTATAACATTCATCATCACTTAAAGTAGTTGTCAATTTATTTTTATTATGTTCATGTCCTTAGGCCACAGAAAAATGTCCCTCCCTTGTCTGAGGGTTTCATGACAACATTGTCCCATGATTCCATTTCTTCAAGTATAAGCGATTATTTTTTGTTGTTGTTATATTTCCTACTGTATTATGATTTTTTTCCCCATATCTTATCTAGATCCCTATATACTAGGTCTTTATAGACCAATATCTGTGGACCTATTTTGGGGGAAGGGGTAAATTTAGATTTCTTCTTTAATATCATTCCTTTTTTAGGGGGTTTGCCTTCTATTTGGGTGGATTATTTTCCAATGCTAATAGTGCTTCTTGTTCTTGTATATCCAAATCATTAGATATCATTCCATTTTGTTACCTGTGGCAAAAAAAAATTCATTAGAATTTCTAGTGAAATAGTGTAAATCCTCTTCCCTACAGTTATCCTCATTGTGTTTGTCATAATGTATTGACATTACATAGGCTACTCGAGCATAAAGGCAACATTAAAAATGCCAAAGGTGATCAAGAAAAATTCAAACCTCTAACTAGTGTGGCCAGACATTTTTTGAAAGTCAACAACTGCAATTCCAATGATATCAAGGCCTTCAGCATGGAGATATTACACCTGGGCATACAACGTGGTGACTATACGAAAGAATTGGCTAAAAGAGAAACAGATTTTTCTTCAACATAAATACTATAGCCCAGTATGGACTAAATGAAAACAACAATTATATGGTCTTTCTAGACTAAAACTACTAATTGGATGATCATCATAGTACTCATTCTTCTCTGGCACTGATAATCAAACCAACAATATAAATTACTGAGGGAAAATAACTGGGTGGTCTTTTTAAGTTAGGATTACCTATCAGAACATCACTATAGTGGTCAAAATTATTTAAAAAGGCTAGATATCATAATAATAATCAAATGATCATGTCCAATCACTCACATAATTCTATCAATAAGTATTAGTTTATTTTCAAAATTAGTCATTATTTTGGATTACATTATTACATCAAAACTCACAAAAAAAATCATTATAGTGCCTATAATTATTTATAAAGACTATATATTATATTAATAACAATATTATCATGTCTAATTCTGCACATTATTTTACCAATTAGTAATAGTCATTTTAAATCATAATCACAATTTTCCATCACATTATCACATCAACACTCACAAATAATGATTATATACATTGTTAGGCATTAATCCCCTTTTTTATATGTGTTTATATAAATTTCCATAACACATCACATTTTAATTCATAATTATTCACATTTTTTATACACGGCCAATAATACCACATTAAATTATAATTAAAATTAATAAATTGATTGGTTTATAACACACTTATTTAGGAATAGGTTATGATTTTATATGGCAACTTTAATAAATATGATAACATTAGCAAATACTAAGATAGTATAATGCTAAAATATAATAAATTATTTGTGAGCATTGAAATATAATATACATATAATTCTAATTAGTAAAATATACTTTGTTTGTAATCTAAGAAAATATAGAAGTACCACATACTAATATGAGAAAATTTATATATTGTAAACAATATTTATTATCTTTTACAATGGATGGTTATTTTGTATTAATCAATCAAATAAATAATATATTACAATAGATCTCTGATGGGATAAGAAAATACACTGATGTAAACAATTAGGACTTTATTTAATACAATATAGACAAAATAAAGATAAAATTAAATCCTGAGATTATAGGAATATAAATATAAAGTGAAAGATTTGATTTTCTGACAAATCATATGTAGGCAGGTTACATCCTAAACCTGATCCACCAATGAATGTGAAAAATGGGGTATTTAAATCCTGGAAAGTAAGTGGCTCAGTTTGCCTTGAAAAAGCTATTGCAGCGAACTGCATGTCAGCATGACCAATGTCTAGCTGTTTGTTAAAATTATGTATGGATTGATATAATTATATTTGAAACTAACATTTGTCATATGTGAGGGAAGCGGTTGTATATACCACTACCCTCTGTCAATCAACAAAACAGAACTAAGTAATAAACATATCAAGATTGCTACTGTGTCACTGGCCACTAGATATCATATAGGAGCTATTTAGTAGAACAGACATGGAGATTTTAAATTATTAGCCTCTTTTAAACCTGTATTAACATTTAAAAAAATCTCTCTCTCCTCATATGTTAGTGATTTATATAGTGAGACGCTACAATAAGATTACATGCAGAGGCTGATAACTATCTCACTCGTTGCTGCTGACAAAACGGATGTAAAATTTATTTAACTGATTTTAGAATATTGTCAAAACATTTGTAGAATTATCCTGGATAGCCTCTATTAAATATTCAATAATGATGTCAGATAGCAACAGGGAATAACACTGTAGGTCTATGAGATTACCGCAGGCACAGTGAAATAATATCCGAAGTGACCATGAAATAAATCAAGTCACATTTGAATACTGAGGTGCTATTCTATGCATGTATCCACTGAAAACTAAAGCACAGCAGATTGCAGGGAAGTAACATCTACAGTAACTCTGAGGATTGGTAAGTGGCTATACAGTTACCATATATTATGGAATTGCAACATTTGTAACAAAGTTTGTAACATAACATAGTGGCAACTAAAAAATAAAATCTACAGTATATCTGTAGTATCAATACGGAAGATCAGAGATAGGGGCTTACTAATATACACAGTGAATTTTTTTGAATATTAACCCATTGCTGATGGCTATATTGAGATTAAATATCTTAGAATTAGAATGTTGAATAACAATTAGAGAGACATCTTTGAATATATTTAGGTAGTTTACTCAATAAAGGCTTATCCCCCCTTTAAGACATCAGGATAGTACACCAATAACAGTGAATTCTATCAGAGAAATGTGTCATAAATTGAAATAAAGGATTCACTGTTGCATGCAAAATAATTGATTATACTATCTTGGTGCTTATCTTATAAATAATATATGCACTAAGATTCACAATTTTATCATATACTAGCTGGAGTACCTGGCATTACACATCATCCTCCAACAAACCTCTCCTTAGGCAGGCCTTACGAAACGTTTGACAAACTTCTCCATCCACAGTCCTAAGGTCTTCGAAGGAAGTAGGACCTGTAACAGTGTAAAGCAAACTTCGGAGAAAGAAGCATTCAAAATTTGTTGGATGTAAATTGTAAATACGGCCAAGAGCTTCTGTTGCTCTGATACCAGGATTACTGTGTATTTCCTGATTACTGGATCACACTATGAAATGCACAGCAACTACTTTCAGTTCCTTGTGCAGCTGTTTCTGGCATTCAGGGTCACCACGGTGTATAAGATTCATCCAGTTGGTTTTACCATTCAGGGGCTGACAAAGGAATGAACTGGAAGTAACTTCTGTGCATTCCATAGTGTGGTCCAGCAACCAAGGAGGTAGACAAAAAAGTTTGGTCACCACTGTTGACACCGTGTAGATGTGTAAGCTCATGCATGAGTAAGTATGAATAAAAATTTGTGCTGCAGAGCTGCGTTATTGCATACCAGTATAGTTGCCATCCTTATGGGCCTGATTCTAAATCAGATGAATGCATGCATGGATGCAAATAGCAATTTATACCATATTCAAACTCATAGTAAGACTGGCTTAATATCAATACGTAGAGATGTGCGCCGACCCTCATGTTTTGGTTTTGGATCAGAATCTCCTCTGGTTTTGAATCTGAATCTGGTTTTGGATTTTTTTCCTTGGTGTTTTGTTTTTCGGTTTTGGTTTTGGATCTGGATTTTTTTCTTAAAATGTCATAAAAACAGCTAAAATCACATAAATGGGCCTGTTTTTGTTCCTACAGTATTATTAACCTCAATAACATTTATTTCCAGTCATTTCCAATCAATTTTGACCACCTCACAATATTATTTTTTTCATCTAGTTAAGGCCAAAAGGTTGCATCCAGCTAGCTGGCTGACTAAGCTAAGCAACACAGTGGGTGGCAGTAACATGTGGCAGTTCAGCTTCCACATTCCAACACAGATACAGTGTGTTATACAGTGTGGGTTGGATACACTAATAGTACACTTACTGTGACAGCAGTGTCGGCAGTGCGGGGTTGCTGGTGGTGTCCTCAATGCAGAAGTGCCATCAGTGTTGGCAGTGTGGTGGTGTTGGCAGAGTGGGAACCCTGGTAGTGTCCTGAGTGCATAGTGCCAGTAGTGTTGGCAGAGTGGGGTGCCAGTGGTGTCCTCAGTGCAGGAGTGCTGACAGTGTCAACGGTGCAGTGATGCCCTCGGTGTGGGAGTAGCGACAGTGCGGGGTTGCTGATGGAGTCCTCAATACTTGGGGCAGTAGTGCATGGGTGTGGCAGTGTCCTTAGTGCGGGGTGTTGGCAAAGCATGGGGTACCAGTGGTGTCCTCAGTGCATGTGTGCTGACAGTGTCGGCAGTGCAAGGGTGCCGGTGGTGTCCTTAGTCTGGGAGTGTCGGCAGTGCAGGGGTTGCTGACGGTGTCCTCAGCACATGGGATGGCAGTGCTGCGGTGCTCGCAGTGTCCTCAGTGAAGGGTACCGGCGATGTCAGCAATGCGGGGGTGCCAGCGGTGTTTTTAGTGCAGGTTTGCTGGCTGTGTCAGCAGTGCAGGGGTTGCTGATGGTATCCTCAGTACTTGGAATGGCAGTGCTGCAGTGCTGGCAGTGTCCACATTGACGGGTATCAGCAATGTTTGCAGTGTGGGTATGCCAGTGGTGTTTTCAGTTCAGGTTTGCTGACTGTGTCGGCAGCGCAGGGGTGTTCTCAATGCAGGGTGCTGGTGGTGTCGGCAGAGCAGGGGTGCCAGCGGTGTCCTCAGTGTAGGAGTGCTGACAGTGTAATCAGTGCAGGGGTGCTGGTGGTGTCCTCAGTGTGGGAGTGCTGGCAATGTTGGCAGTGTGGGGGTCACTGATGGTGTCCTCAGTATTTGGGGCAGCAGTGCAGGGGTGCCGGCAGTGTCGGCAGCAGCGGTGTCAGCAGTGGGGGATGCTGCCAGTGTGGGTGCCAGTGGTGTCCATCAGCAGGGGGTGCCGGTGGTGTCAGGCAGCAGGGGATGGCGGGCGCCATCTTCTTTTGCTTCCTGTGTGCATATAAAATGGCCTTACCGCTGATTGGCTGAGAGCCATGACAGACAGCACTCTCAGCCAATCAGCATTAAGCCCACTCAATACAAAACCTCACAACCCATCAGCGGGATCGCAAGGTATTGCCTCGGGTAACGGATCCAGGGCAGGCAGGGGGATCTGAGCTTGGCTCAGATCACCCTGGATCCCCGAAATTCAGGTGGGTTCGGTTCTCTGAGAACAGAACCTGCTCATCCCTAATCAATAGTGGTTATAAATTCATATAGCATTTAAAAGGTACTGTAAACTCCATGTGAGAGCCATAGTAAATGATGTTCAGAGACTTAGATTATATGCTACAGAATAAAATTCCATAATTCCTTAGTATGTAGCAAAATACATGTTATAAAATCAAATTATGAAATTAAACAAAAATAACATTTTAATATTTTTATTATTGACCTTGCAGATGGTCCAAGAAGAATGGTGTCCAAATCTGCATCTAACAATAAACCAAACAGGACAATGCTTTTATTCTTCTTTGGTGTTTTAGGTGTAGAACCATGAGAGAGCTTGGCTTGTAAACTATGGCTTGTAAACTGTGGATTTGTGTAGAAAAACAGAAGGAAAAAATGTTGCTTTTATATAGTAGATAGTAGAGATAGAAAAGAAAAAATAGCAGATAAGCTAAATCCTTTTCTAATTCTGTACCTGACCTGTAGAGGGTGAATGCTATGCAAAAATTGTGTTTTTTAATTAATAAAAAATGAACAGTAATTCATTTCGATTTCAAATTTTTTTAGTTGCCTCCGCCGTGTTTTAATACGCTCATCTGTAAAATTTCACGATCTTGGCTTATAAACTGTGGATTTGTATAGAAAGACAGAATTACAGAATGACAGAAGGACAAATTTTCGATATTATATAGTAGATCAATAATTATAAAATTTTACCCACAAGGAGTTTTTTCCATAAAAACATTTGAATATAAATAATACAGATATATTTTTCATTGTTACTATAATGATTAAGGTTATCCCCTGAGTGCGTCTATTTATACTCACTCTTACAATTTTAGGCTTACAGATGTGTGCATGCAAAGCAGCCACAATGCACATTTGCAGATCTGTTTCTATGATGTCAATTGCAATGTCCTAAACTCACAGCATGATTGACATGCTTCTGGAATTTTTGGGGAGGGAGGGCTATGGGGTGGTGGCAAGGAGCATTTCAGGATATGGGGGCATCTTGGACCCATTTTCTGGGCATACCTGAGGGTTACTCAGATGTCTGTTCATATAGTTGATGTCATGCTGCAACTTCAGGTGCAACAGTAGATGATAGTAGCCAAAAGTAGGTGTATTTTTACTCAAAATGCCTCCTTTGTTTTATTTTTATACTTCGCTGAACATATTGTTTTAAAGACACTTCTTTTCTAATTTATATCAATAAATGTTAAGTTTTATCTACTAGAGATTTTCTCCATAAAAAAATGTGAATACAAATATTCAGATATATTTTCATTGTTATAATAGTGATTAAGTTTATCCCTTGAGTGGGCCTATTTTTACTCACTCTTTTTCTGTTTTGTACAATTTTGGGGTTATTGATTAGTGAGCTTTGGGCAGAACTCCACTTATCTCCTTTGGTTATAGTTGTAATACCAGTGCATTGTAAATTCAAACACATTGAGGATAACTATGTAGGGAAGATGTATAACCTTTGATTACAAATTAGAAAAAGATTATTACAGAAAAAGAACAAAAAAATCCCCTTTGCAGGACTACCACTATCTTTTTTCAGATCTGTACACATCAGATATTTATGTAAAACTCTGAATTAGGCCCTTTATTATTAAAACTTATGAATAGAAACCTGCTCTATCCTACTTTGGAAAGGTGGACTAATGTCTGAAGCAAGAACTACTAAGTATTAGTTAATGGAGTTGATAAAAATAATAATATACACATTTCCTTTTAGTCGAATTACTTGTAATTTCTAAAAAAAAAAAAAAATTATAATTTTAGGCATATTTTATTTGCCATATGAAAATATATAAACAAATTAAGGCTGATTTTCGTAAAATTGCAAGACTTTTTCTTAAAGGTCATAGTGTATTTTTTGGGGTTATGGAAAAAAAAATCACCAATATTGCAAGAGTTCCTCTAGAGGCCACACATGGTACTACATGCAGAAGAAATATGTTGATTTAGATAGAAATGTTATATTATCATAATGCAAATTTGAAACTCAGCAATGGTATGACTTGTTAACATTGAGACATACATTGGTGTGAAGTTAATGCTTGCTACAAGTGTACCTCAAGAGGTAGATTTACAATATACAGTAACACAATATAACAGACAAATTATAATTTGATGTCTAGCCATAAATCATTTAGAGTCAAGGTCAACAGCAGATTGCAGAAAGGTAAACTGACCTTTTTATCTTTTGAGATGGAAAGAAATGGAAACCCTATATTTTCCTTGGTGGTTTCACAGGTGCATAGGAAAGGGGAAAAGCTATTTTCATTTTGCAGGTATTTTCATAATAAAGTCTATGCTAAAACATTTTTTATGGGGAGGTTATATTTCTGGGCTTTTGTCTAAGTTCATTTTACTCAAATTTAATGTTATTAAGAATGTTAGAAACACTTTAATGACTTTAATTACCTTGGAATAAGCTTTTAGTAGTTTCACTAAAGATCTGTGAAATCTTTGTTTCAAGATTCTGTGGCATACCCAGTGCTTATCTCTTCTGTTAGCTTTATTGCCAACACTTATATTTTTATTACAGTACAGATGTTTCTGGCGACATCTGTGCTCATAGTGCACCAAACAGGCTCCTAAGTCGCGGCATGAGAATAGTGCCGCAGTTCTAAGGTGAGACTTGACAACATCTATGGCATGCAATACACAGCTTTACCACTGGGTGGCCAGTGCACCACTGATTAAAACTACATTGGCGAATAATACAGCAGTAGCTTGGATACAGTATGGCACTATAGAATACAATATAACAGTAAGCCCTGGCCAATCACATAAAGGAGAGTATTGCAGACTGTAAACAGTGACTTTGCTACAGTATACAGTACTGCATGGCAGGCTATTTTCAGCAGTGATGTGCAGCTCTCCCACAGCCTTAGAAATTAGTTCAGTACTATAGTTGGGTTTTAACAGAGCTGTATGAAATTATCAATGAACCACAAATCTGAGCCCAGAAAGAAGTGTCTTTAGATTGCAAACTGACTGTGCATTTTATGCCCTACACTTGCGTCAATTTTGGCACTGCTGTGCTGCTTTGAGTTTGTACAACATGTTGCTAATTGGTATACATTGGTAAATGCCGGTCACTTTGCTGCACACACAGTGATGGCATGTCTTAGAAAAGAGTAGTGGGGTCTGAATAGCCATGCATAAAACCATCTCTGAACTACAAGTCTCAACCCAGAAAGATGTGTCTCTGGATTACAAACTGACTGTGTTTTTAATGGTTTAAAGTTGCTGAAATGTTGGCACTACTGTGCTGTATCAAGTTTGTACAACATGTTGCTAATTGGTACACATCAGTAAGTGCTGCTAACTACGGTACTTTGAAATCTTTGAAACGGGTGCTGTGATCACATTACAAACTTGGTGTGCCTTCTATGTTCTTTCCCCCAAAGCAAACAAGAACCTTTAATTAACATAATAAATTACACTTTGTTAGCCATTTAAGCAGTCAGCTCAAGGTCTGCCCTTGTAATTGCAGTACTTGTGTCTTGAAAAAGTGAGGAATGTTGACCATTGTTAGGACACCATCCTCCAGCCACTAGGCATCTAGGAGAACTGCTATACTGCAAAGAAAGTGTTGGTCACTGCTGCATTGTACAAAGTGGTGTGTGGCACTCACATAGCAATGGCATGTCTTAGGAACTAGTAGTTTGGTCTGAACAGTGGTGCATAAAACCATCACTGAACTACAAGTCTCAACCCAGAAAGTCATGTCTCTGGATTACAAACTGACTGTGCATTTTATGCTGCACACTTGCAGTAATGTCTGCACTACTGTGCCACTTTTAGTTTGGACAATATGTCGCTAATCTATACACATCAGTTAGTGCCGGTCACTGTGGCACTTTGAAATCTTTGGAGTGGGTGCTGTGATCAGATTACAAACTTGGTGTAACCTCTAGGTCTCTTCCCCTAAAGCAAGCAAGAGCCTTTCATTAACATGAAGAAGGATGCATTATTAGCATTTGAGTTAGTACAATATGTTGCTAATCAGTACACATCAGCAAGTGCTGATCAAATGCTGCTTACAGCCAATCTATGGTGTCTGTCCTGTAGTTCTTTTACTAAATTTTTTACAGTGGGGGTAGAGGTGCTTGCTTCCTGCTGGCACTTGTAATTCCACTGTGAAAAACAATAGTAGACATATATAAATCCCACTATTATTATTCCTGCACCCACTGGCAAGGGGTTCAGAGAAGAGCCCTGGGCTTCAGCCTAAGCCTGAGGTGCTCAGGAGAGGGGGTAATATCTTTAATTGGATGGTCCCCACCTTCCCTGAGATCCCCGGCTTGGGCTGACTAGCTTGGGGTGCTAATGCTGTGGCCAGGGAGACTCAACAAAACAGTCCCCTGGCTGTGGCATTGCATCCTGGCTAGTTTGAGTCCGGCGCTGGTTTTAAAAATAGGGGGAACTCCATGCCATTTTATCCCATATTTTCAAAAGCAAGGACTGGCTCACAGAGCCCAGTGCTGGTTCATAAAATATGGGGGACCCATAAACATTTTGTCCCCTCTATTTGTAGAACCAGGACTGGCTGAGGAGCCCGGGGCTGGTAATGCTTTGGGGGGTACCCTATGTCAATTATTTTCCACCAATGTCGGCACTGCTGTGTATAGTAAGAAATCATTACTCAACTATAAGTCTCAGCCCAACTTGCTCTATAGTGTATTATATGGTGGATATGATTGTAATGGGGAACATGCAGTACATATTTTTAGAGGTTTTTTTTACAGTAATTCATATGTCAGTTAGTGCTAACTGCAAATACTGAAAAGATACTATATTAAGTCTTTACAGTGCGCTCAAATTACAAACTTGGTGTTGCCTCTAGGCCCCTTACCCCAAAAGCAAGCATGAAACTTTCATTAACATAATAAAAGATAAATTACCTCCTCCCCCATGCCACTACATTAAGTTTGGCTTCTCTTTGGGGCTTTTGGCTTGTTTTTCATTCATCAGTTGCTTGTTTTTCATTTCAGATTTGGCAACACTGGTCCCAATAAGCATCTGCTCTTATTTTGACAATGTAGACAGCTCAGGTGAACTTGATTAAATCCAGTTTGCTCAAATGCTCTTTATCAGTGCACAAAGCACTTTACCTGGCACAGTGAGAATGATTCATAGACGTACGCAATGCTGACATTTACACAGATTGGCCATTTCCAGGGGTGCCAAGAGGGTTGGGGAAGCCGGTACTATTTACACGGGCTCAGGCCTGTTAAAGGGGACTGATGGTGGCCCAGGTCCTGCCGCCCACCCCTGCTGCCACCGCCGTCAAGTTCGGGCAGCAGGGAGAGAGGACTGACTGCTTCTGCAGCAGCCTCTCTTCTCAGCCCAACACAAACACTTCTGTCAAGCTGTGTGCCAGGGCAGGGATAGAGGCAGCTGCAGCAGCAGCAGTCACTGTCAGACCTATCTCCCAGCATAATACTGTATGCCTGTCTCGGGGGAGAAATTGTGCCCCCACCCCCTGACACATGCATGGGTGCTTCGCGGCTGAGAACAGGGTCATTTTCTTTTCTCAGAAGGAGGGGGTCTGGCATCACCTCCCCGATTGGCCACAGCCCCCTCCCTTTACCTGGGCCCGGCAGAGCTGTCGGCAGCCCTGGGTGTTTTGCACTGTGCAACATGCAACATTTGTTTAGGGGAGGTAACATAGTTTACATCCATAAGCTTGGGTATGTTTTGGAAACATTAGCATATTTTCGCAACTGTTCACAGAGGATTCTATTAAGGTACATCTCTAAAACAGGCCCTTTGTGCCCTACACTTTACCTCTTTACCATTAATGGCAAATTAAACTTTCTCTACTGTAAATTGTTAAATTGAAATCTACAAAACATGGTGTACAACAAATAAATTTATTACAATAAATAAAAAAATGAAACAAAACGCATAACAAAATAAAAAAATGGTCCACTAAAAAGTGGTCAATCACCTGAAAGAGCACTAGAATTAAAAGAACTTGCCCTTTGGGAAAAATAGAAAAAGGCACAGTATTAATATACAGTACTGTACAGAACAGTATATTGTGAAATCTTGACATCCAAAATGTACTGTACTGTAAGAATTATATGACTGTATACTATAGTAGCAAGCATTGATGTACTTTATCTCATGTGTAGCCATACGCTCACGCAGGGGGGGTTTCTGAATACCTAGAAATCACCCTGGCTGCAGCTTCATCAACGCACAGCTGAATTATTTTTATTTTTGTATGTAGAAGGAGCAGCCAGAGTTCAGCTAACTTACCACTGGAAGGGACTGGGCTACTGGCTGAATGTAAGGGGAGCTGCAGCGCACAGTTCCTCCCAGGCAGTTCTAATAGAGCATTGTGAGAAGCACCAGAGAGGCTGTGCTGCTGCTGGGGGTTGAAGACTGACTCTATTCCAAGTGCTCTCTCCTGGAGCCAGAGGTGATGGTGTTACATGTGGGGGGTGCCCAGTGAGGGGAGTAGTTGCCAAGGGGTGGGGGTTTCTGTCAGGGGGGGTTCTTTAATAAATGATGCTGTAGTGTAGTTGTTTGCCTATGTTCATATTTTTAAGTAAAAGAGGTCTGGGTTGTGCATCTGTGTCAGTGTGTGTGTGTCTGTTTGTGTGTATGTGCGGTCTTTGTCAGTGTGTGTGTCTGTATGTGTGTGTCTGTATTTGTGTGTCAGTGTGTATGTCAGCGTGTATTTGTAGCTTTTGTGAGTGTGTCTGTCAGTTTGTCTGTGTCAATGTGTGTGTAACGCCGAATGGTCCATCAAACATATATATATATGTGTATATGTATTCCAAACAACAAATGCTGCTGCTTGTTTTCATCTGGTTTCATTTAAAATCTTTCCAGAGGGCACCTCTGGACATTAGTAACATTGTGGGAGTGCTGAGCTGTTGGTGTATGTATATATATATATATATATATATATATATATATAAAGGCAACAAATCAGCGGCACTTGGAGACTGAAATATATTCATTTAATGTGCACAAAACACATATTACCATCACCAACGTTTGGGGGCAATGCACCCCTTTGTCAAGGTGTAGAGAGAGAAGATTTGATTGTTGCGCTGATTTGTTGCCTTTATCTCTCTACTACGGAGGGCACTGGAGCATCGATTCATTAGGAAAGCAGAGTGCTGGTCTGCTGGCTGTATATATATATATATATATATATATATATATATATTATAAGGGTACAGTCATGCCCTTATATTAAGGCTGAATCGAAATGTTTAAGGGGCTACACCTCAAAAGATATAGAAGGCACCCAGCTGAATTTTGACATGGGCAGGTAGAACTGTCATGCAGTGCTGCATGCAAAATTTCAGGGCAAAAACATAAAAAAAAGAGGATTTGGGAGTAATCCAAAATTCCAACTGAATTCTGACATTCTCAGTTAGGACCACTTTTCTGCTGTTCTCTATGGGGTATTTTTGAGAAGGCATAACTCAGGGTTGGGGTGAATTTAGACTTGGGGTTTATTTTATTAGGTAGCTATTGTTCCAGAATAGGGCCTTTTGGGGTTCAGGTACTTGAGAAAGTTACAGTTTTTAAGCTATTACCTCATGAATACGCCATTATACAGAAAGGAAGTTTCAATTAATTGCACAGCCTCAGTAGGAGCCTCCAGCAAGTGTACTCACTGTGGCTTTACCAAGATGGCTGTCCTCTTGGATCAGTAGTGGCAATTAGCTTGGGGTAATTAAGCGGGCATTAGCTGCCCCCAGGACCCGGGGGAGAGGGGTAGCGGGTGTTAGCTCTGGCAAGGACCCAAGGACAGTAGCAGGCATTAGTGGCGGCAGTTCAGATGGTAGTGCGGGCAGTGGTGATGCAGGCATTAGGACCCTGGGGAGGTAGCAGCACACAGATGCATGCTTGGATCTGGAAGATCCATGATATCTGCATCTGTGTTTAAATAAACAAACACAGAAGCAAACACAGGACCAGTGAGACCCGTCTGTGCTTCTGTTTTTAATAAAAGAAAAAATCTGTTTAAAAATTAGCAAAATGGTGTGCCCCCCCTCAAAAAAACAACAACCATTACTGGGATTTGGAGACCCAGTACTGGTTGTGCTAAATACAGAAGACAAACAACATAGGCACAACCAGCACCACACTTTTTAGAACCAGTACTGGTTGCCAAAATATGGGGGCCAAATTACGTAGGGGTCCCCCATATTCAGTGCAACCAGCACTGGGCTCTTTACCAGAACCAGCACTGGATCCTTTCTAGCGGGGAATGATGCCACAGCCAGGGGAGCCCTTTCACTGGGCCCCCCAGCCGAAGCAAAACCCCTGACCACTAGTCAGCCAAGGCTAGCGATCCCTGGGGAGCTGCGGACCCCCCAATAAAGGGGTCCCCTCTCCAGGGCACCCCAGGCCCAGGCTGATAGCCCAGGGCTATCCTCGACACCCCTGGCTGGTGGGTGCCGGGTTGATTATGTAAAGTGTGGTCCAATTAAAGTTAAAATATTGGCTTTTGCTGTGGAACTACAGTTCCCAGCAAGCCTCCCCCACATGCTGGTACTTGGAGAACTACAAGTACCAGCATGCAGGGCATTATGGTCCTTGTGGTACCTGTAGTTCCACAGCAAAAGCAATATAAAAAAACACAGAAGACACACCGTAGAAAAGTAACATTTTATTAAAACATATATGCACACATTATCTCACATACTCATCTAAGTATCCCCGTAGCCAATCTGTCCTCTTCTCAAGTACATTATCCATTGGGGTACCTGTAATAAAAAATGCATACTCACCTCCTCCTATGAGTGGATCTTCATTCCAAAGTAGGCAATCCAGAGTCTTGGCAAAAAAAAAGATGCAAAAAAATGGACCCTCATACATTAGTAGTGTTATCTAAGGACACTACTACCCGAATTACAGCTCTGCCACAATATTTCAGTGCAGAAATCCTGATGCAGAGTGCTCATTGGCTGAGAGAGGTGAGCCTTCCACCTCTTCACCAATGAGCTGTTCTCACCATTGACTTCAATGTTGAGAAACGAGCGTGCCAAATTCAAAAGTGGCACCTCAGCGCCATTTTTGAAAATAACAGATGGCTGCCACAAGCCAATCACAGCTCATGATATCATCACCTCCCACACTCGGCTGTCTTTTATAAAGCCAGCTCCAGGCCCTGTACAGCCAGTCCATCAGCCAGGTAGCAGCTGCTGAAGAATGAAGTTGCCAGGTAGTCCTGGATGAGTGGCAGATGTGAAAAAAAGCTTAAAGGCCGCTGCCCTCCAGATGAAGATGCAACAGACATCCTGGGGGAAACAGCATCCATGAAAAAGAGCTCAAAGGCTGCCGCCCACCAGGTGAGGGTGCAGATTAATAAAATATTTTAAAAAAGTGTTTTTGTTTTATTTTAATATTTCTTTTGCAGGGGTAATATAGGTACCAGCGGACCCTTAATGCCCTGCCTGCTGGTACTTGTGGTTCTCCAAGTACCAGTGTGCAGGGATGTCTGCTGGGACCTGTAGTACTACTGCAAAAGACAATATTTATATTTTCATATGCACCACACTACACAATCAACCCGGAACCCCCCGCCCAAGGGTGCTGGGGATAGCCCTGGGCTATCAGCCTAGGCCCGGGGTGCCCTGGAGAGGGGAACCCCTTTATTGGGGTGTCCCCAGCTTCCCTGGCTGTGGCATCACCCCCCATGGTGCTGGTTCTGGATAATACAGGAGGACCCTACTCAATTTCCCCCTGTATTTCCAGGACCAGATCATAGCCCAGTGCTGGTTGTGCAAAGTATGGGGGACCCCTATGTCATTTGTTCCTCATGTTTTGGCAACCAGGGCTAATACTGACTAGCCCATTGCTGGTTGAGCTTAAATACAGGGGACCCCTAATGTCATTTGGCCCCTGCACAACCAGTACTGGCCGTGAAAAGCTCTAGGCTGGTTATGGTTAAAGGAGGGTTACTACACACAATAAACCCAGCACCCACTGGCCAGGGGTGCTGGGGATAGCCCCAGGCTATCAACCTAGGCCTGTTGTGCTCTGGAGAGGGAGACCCCATTATTGAGGGGTCTCCAGCTCAACAGGGATCCTTGGCCTGGGCTGACTAGCAGTCACAGTTAACACTTCAGCTGGGGGGCCTGGTCAAAGGGCTCCCCTGGCTTTGGAATTAGCACCCCACTAAAAAAAGTCTGTTACTGGTTCTAAATATTACAGGGGGACTCTACTCAATTTTTCCCCCTGTATTTCCAGAACCAGGACCAGATCAGAGCCCAGTGCTGGTTGTGCAAAATATGGGGAACCCCTACTTCATTTGTCCCCCACATTTTGGCAACCAGGGCTGGTTCTGATTCACCCAGTGCTGGTTGTGCTTAAATACAGGGGACCCCTATGTCATTTGTCCCCTGTATTTAAGCTCAACTAGGACTGGCCATTAAAAGCTCAGGGCTGGTTGTGCTTTTGGATGGGGGGGAAGACCTTTTTTTTTTACACATTCAATTTTCAACAAAGATGGAATTCACTAATGCTCCCATGACTTATTGATTTTATTTGCCCAGTACTGGTGAGCCCTCTGTTGCCCGCTGATGCCCCTGTGCACTGCCCCACTGCTGCCACTGCTCTTCAACCCACTGCTGCCACTACCCCACATGTCTACAGCCCAACCCTGCAGCCGTCTCTTACTCTGCACCTCCCAAACCACCTCCTGTATGCTGGCCCCTCTTCCACCTGCACTAATGTACCATTGTTTGCCCTTCTCCCCTGCAGGTGTCCCGGTTTGCTACTCCAAACCCTAATAGTTAATACATTTTAGTAAAGCAATGAAATTCCATATACAAAAATCCTTATAGTTTCACATGTCCCATTAAGGCTTCTTAGACATGATCTGAAATTTCACAAAACCTATTGATTTTCTGCCACTCAAACTTCAAAAAGCAATCAAATTATGATCATTAAGGCTGACGGCTTAATGGATGTGTTCTTGTGTAATACAGATATGGTATGCCATGACACCATGTGGTTAACTGCAGATTCAGCACTCTCACAGAATGAGATTGCTGTCACCCACAAAACTGGAGCTGCTAAGTCAAAGAATTGTGTGCTCATTGGAATACACACATGCAAATGAGGTCTGAGTTGAACATAGAGCTGTGCAGATGGGATAAGACTATAGGCACACCCACTAGATTAATAAATTGAGTGACTGAACGATAATGATAATGATATTGTTATCATTCAATTGTTTTATAATTGTTCGATAATCATTCGAAAACTGTTTGAAAATTGTTTGCAGATTGTTTAAAAAATGTCTAAAATGACCAGTGATGCATGCTCCCACTGGTCGTTTAGACATCTATCATTATAGAAATATGTTGTAGAACCTGACTATATTGTCAGGTTCAACATGTTTACAGGTGATTGATGTGCCTTCACTGAATGACTGCTCAATCAGTGAAGGCACATCACATACAGCCAAATAAATGCACGATTACAATGTCGTAATCATGCAGTCTTTTGCCTGTTGTCAAGTGGATGTGAGCCTTTAGGTGGATGGGGGGAAGTGGTGTGGATGGGGCAGATAGATATGCATGGAGAGCGAATGATTAAGCAATAAAGATGGGGGCAAGCCAAAGAGATGCAGATGGGTTGAAAACTGTGGTGCACATGGGGGAGACAGAGTTGCACGGTTTGGGGGAACAGAGCAACATGAATGGGGGTACAGAGTGGCATGGATGCGTGAAGATAGAGCAGCACAGATAAGTAAAGGCAGATTGGTGTGGATGATGAATATAGACTAGCACAATGGGAGAAAACACAACAGTAGGGATTGGTGAAGACAGATTGGTGCAGATGGGTGGGAAGACAGAGTGGTGCGGGAGGGAGGGGAAAGACAGAGTGGCATGATTGGGGGGACAGAGTGGTAAAGATGGAGGAAGAAAGAGTGGCAGAGATGAGGGAAAGTATACCATCCTAACCTCACAAAGGAGGGGAGAAGAAAAGAATGTCTATGGTATGGCGCACGACAAAAAGTAATAAGAAATAAAAATCAATCTTTATTAAATATACATTAAAATGCCCCCACATGGGACATGACCAGTGAAATAGAGGTTAAAAAATGTATAAAGATGATTATATGAAAAAGTGAAAATGATAGAAATTAGTGATAATAAAAAGGAGAATCCTTGCTGTGTGACCGTATTTTAATTCTTGAAGTCCAAATATGGGTGATATTCTCAGTCTCTGTGTCAATTGCTTAACTAGAGAATAGCGACTTAGGTTGAGTGGTCTTAATGTCCTAAGGAAATACTCCCCTATGGTAATTATAATAATTCTAAAATTATAGGATCATGTACTGTAATTAATACGCAGATATGTATTGGTCATAGGTCTTTCCACATATATCCTTATATCCAGTCAATCTGGAGAACCTCGCTATTATAGGGGATTTATTGTAAAAATCCCTTTATGTTTCAATGCAAACATATATCAATTCCGAATATATTCATACAGTTGTCCTTATAACTGGACACTCTGAAGATCTCGCTGTTATAGAGATTAATTACTCTCATGTATATTGGAGTTAACATAAAAATAAGCTACTGCTATTGTAGCTATGCTGTAACACGCCGACACAATGTTGCAAAAATATAAATCAGTAACAAATGACGGGGATTCTACGCACCAATTTTGGCAAGTAGAATGTCACAGTCATCCTACTGGATATTGATATTGGAAACGGCGCCAAATGCTGCTATTGTGGCTGTGCTATCGATAATTTAGCACACAGACACAATGTTGCATGGCACAGATTGAAAATAAATGACGGAGTTACTACACACCCATTTGAACCATTGTAAATCGAAATAACATGGTGTAAACTTATTGATTCATCTCATCTGTAACATATAATATTAATTTGTTTTCAACACATGTGGTACACACGGCGGGTATGCCTAGAGATGAGGGAAAGACAGAGTGAAGTGGCTGGGGGCAAGGCAGTTGTGCAGAAGGAAGGAAACACAGTGGCACAGATGCAGGAAGACAGGGCGGTGCACATGGGGAAAGACATATTGGTGTGGATGAGGGCATGCAGACTAGCACAGTTGGGAGAATACACAGCTGTAGGGATTATGGAAGTTATAACAGCATGGAAGTGAATATAGTGTACATGCATAGACAGAATATTAATTGGGGAGCTGAATGTGTATAATGAATGAGATGGATATATTGAGTAAGAAGGATGTTAAAACCCAGTGGGATTATTGTGGTGACTGAATGGGAAGATTGCGGGCACTGAGTGGGATGTGTGTGCCACATAACTGCTCAGACCTCAGTTGCATAGACTGCTTGTAAGTATTCCAATGAGCACACAATTCTGTGAATTAGCAGCTCCACCATGTTGTGAGTGACAGCAGTCTCATTCTGTGAGAGTGCTGAATCTGCAGTTAACCACATGGTGTCATGGCATGCCATATCTGTATTATGCAATGAACATGTCCATTAAGGTGTCAGCCATAATGATCATAATTTTATTGTTTTTTGAAGTTCGAGTGGCAGAAATTCCATAGGTTTTGTGAAATTTCAGATCATGTCTAAGAAGCCTTAATGGAACATGTGAAACCGTAAGGTTTTTTGTCTATGGAATATATATATATATATATATATATATATTTGCATGTGTAGTTTGTATCACTGTGTACGTCATATATTATGTTATATATATTTTTTTTTTTCAAACAATGAGTGCTGCAGTCTGTTTTCGTCTGGTTTCATATCAAGTCTTTCCAGAGGGCACCTTTGGATATTAGTAAGAATGTGGGAGTGCCAGGCTATTTGTATATATATATATATATATATATATATATATACACAGACCAAACAGCCTGGCACTCAGGCAAGCCTTCCGAGGGCTATTAATGCTCTGGTGTCTTCCTTAGGAGGGAAGCGCCTCCACATACATCGATGATCTCATTATTTTTTGGGTTGGCGACAAGCAGGATTTACAGCAGATTGTCAAAACTCAGACTGATTTCAACAATCCCATAAAATTGGAGCTGACTATGGATAAAAGTAGTAACCATTTTCTTGATATTAATATTACACTGAGAGATTCAAAAATCAATACTTCCTTTTATATAAAGCCTATAGATCGCAATACCATTCTGCACTATGAGAACTTCCACCCAGAGTTTACCCTTTTCACAATTTCTGAGGGTATGCTGGATTACCAGCAACCCTGTAGAAATGGAATTACAACTTAATTCTATGACAGGTAAATTCAGGGAAAGAGGTTACCCACATAAAGAACTGGTTAAGGCAAAAAAGAAAGCTATGTTAAAAATGAGAGTAGAACTTCTTATGAACATTAATAATAAAACAAAGGTTAATAGGATCTCATGGGTCAATCAATTTAATACTCAAAGCACGTTTACTTGGAACAAAGCTAAACAATTGTGGCCATTGGTTACATCAGATCCTGACCTCCCTTTGTTACACAATACTAAAATCATACCTAGTTACTCCAGGGGCAGAAACATCAGGGACTTTATTGTCAAGACCGATATCTCAGGTTTTGATAAACCCAATAATCCCAGCAAACATTCTCTGAGCAGGAACAATGGCTGCTTTAAATGTCTTGGATGCGTGACCTGCAATTATCTCATCACAGGGAATGAGATCAGGCACCCTTTTTCAGGGAATAAATTTGACATCAGATGGCCCCTCACATGTACTCTATGTCAAAGTTTGTAGTGTACGTCATCAGCTGCCTGGTGGCCTTTACTATGTTGGCAAAACTAAACATCAGTTCAAAGAGAGAATGGCCCAACATAGAAGTGCCATATGGGCACCACTACTGACAGGTAAAAGTGAGCAACCAGTGGCCCAACATTTTACTGAGTTTAAACTTAGTATGGCCACATTACACTATAGGATTGTGGACCATATGCCCATAACAATGAGAGGTGGTAAAAGAACTAAAAAGCTCTTACAGCTTGAATCACGATGGATCTATCACCTTGGTACTATTAAACCCAGAGTGCTTAATGATTCTTTAGGCCTATCCACTTTTTTATGATATGTTCATATATATATTGATAAGCTGTTTAAACACATCTGTTAAGTTACAATGTCTGTATTTTACAAGATGGATCTGATATCTACATGTTTCCATTTTTTTCAATTTTTTTAAATATTTTTCAATAATGAGTGAGAGCTGCCATGTCATGTTTTGGCATAATACACAAAACAATGTTTTGCGTGTATTTACTTCTTTGATTTTTACTATTGTTCATTAAGCAATACGTGGTATGATGATTCCCTCCTTTTAATGAGTTTTCAATATTGTTGTATATTAATATTTCTTCACATTTCTAGATTTTATTTAGTTGGTTTAATGCATGTAATATTTTTATGCAGTTTTAACATTTATATTTATACTATTTTCATATATTTTTTTCGTTTACACACTTCTTGGTTCTATGAACCAATTATGGCTTTTATAGATTTTCACTTTCACTTATAAATATTTTTTTTCACATTCCGGTACACTTGTCATGTCAATCATTTTTTCTGACATGTCCTCATATGTTTTTAATATTGCACACACTTATTTATTATGTTCCATGACAAATAATGTAAAACACACACATATCACTGTTTATTTTAATCCGTTTTTCATAACAATCACTCTATGGTGCATTCTTCATTGTTTATGTTTCAGTGCTGCCATGGCTGCAGTCTGTGTCCAGGGGTGATCACTTCCGGATGCAAGAGTGTTGCTGGTGCCAGAAGTGCACATGCCGGAAGTCAGGCTGATGCGATCGCTGCTCTCACTTGGAAAAAACATGGAGGTAAGCTTAATTAAATATTGAAGATGTCCCCAGTGCCAACAGCAGAAAAATTAACACCCTTGTAACCCTTCCAAGTTTATTGTGAATTTCAGTGTATTGCACTCCTCTATTATAAAAGGTGTCAGCTCTTAACAACAAAAAGTCTGGTGGTGGCTAACCACCATAAATGAAAATGAAAATAGTGTACACAGGGGTTGAAACGTGAGTGACAAAAGTGCTTAGAACACTCTATTTAAATAATTCAATAAATCTGTGAAAACAGTTAATAATTCATATATAGTGTTTTTAAATCATAAACACAAGCTCATAAAGTGCAAGAATAAATGCATAAAGTGCCAAGTGAATAATTTACAAGCTAGCCTACAAGCATTAATAAATAATTAAAATACAAGTGAATAAATGAGTGCTGAAAAAGTTAATAATTAAATAAAACTAAAGAAATTGCCTTAACTAATTAAAGGGTGATGCATGATTGATAAAAAATATATATAATTTAATTCATAAATATGACACCTACAATAATAAAAAACATAGACAAAGCACTTAAAAATATAACAAAGAGTAGTATAATAATAATGGTTATAAAGATAAAAGGGAGTAGAAAACTGCAATATGCTTATCTTTAGGTAAAGAAGAGATTGAAGAGTTCATGGAGATGTATAGTCAGCCCCCCCAACGTGTTTCATCAACCTGTGACTTCATCGAGGGGATACCTAGCTGTTAATGCCCCTGGCTTATAAACCCCACTAATAGGGACAATTGGCACTTATTATGACATCACTTCCTGTCAGTGATTCTATTATTATTATTACTGGCATATTACAATGGATATATATATTCTCTAATCACATTATGTCCATCAGTCCTGAAAAAATGTCATTTAAAAGTTTTGCAATTGATAAATAGAATGAATCAAATAATGATAAAAACGGGCTAACATCATTTCCGCCCAAGGTCTGAATCTGAAAGTCCGGCCACTTCCGCCCTGACACTCAATCTGGTAGCCACGTCTTCATCAAAGCGCGACTCATCCAGTCGCGCTGACAGTGCTGTAGAAGTACACACTTCCGCTCCTGGAATACAGTACTTCTGCCCTTCCTTTTACTCCCGCGCATGCGTGGTGCCTCCTGGCAGCAGCTATCTTTATGGATCCTATTAGATGGATAAATATCTTGTAACAGCGGCCATCTTTTTGGATCCTTCTTAACCAACATTTGGTCGCCATATTTGAATCTCCGGCTCTCCTATAGTAACCCGTGCAACTCCAGGCAAAGCCTTTAAAGAATAAATGTTCAATAAAATCCAACTCTAAAAAGAAAAAGGGGGAGGATTAGGATATTAGTAGGCAATCATCCTAATAAAGGAAAGACCCATATTGTCTCAACTATATAGACCCCTAGGAAATATAGAAATTTACATAGCTAATAAAAAAAAATAGTGGGGTTTATAAGCCGAAGGGCATTAATAGCTAGGTATCCCCTTGATGAAGTCACAGGTTGATGAAACGCGTTGGGTAGCTAACTATACATCTACATGAACTCTTCAATCCCTTCTTTACCTAAAGATAAGCATATTGCAGTTTTCTCCTCCCTTTTATCTTTATAACCATTATTATTATACTACTCTTTGTTATATTTTTATGTGCTTTGTCTATATTTTTTATCATTGTAGGTGTCATGTTTATGAATTAAATTATTTATATTTTTTATCAATCATGCATCACCCTTTATTTAGTTAAGGCAATTTCTTTGGTTTTATTTAATTATTAACTTTTTCAGCACTCATTTATTCACTTTTGTCGCTCATGTTTCAACCCCTGTGTACATTATTTTCATTTTCAATTATGGTGGAAAGCCACCACGAGACTTTTTGTTGTTAAGAGCTGACTCCTTTTATAATAGAGGAGTGCAATACACTGAAATTCACTATAAAGCTGGAAGGGTTACAAGGGTGTTAATTTTTCTGCTGTTGGGGACATCTACAATATCAAAATTACCTATTGGGCTTTTTTTGTACCTAGCTGACGATAGAGTAAAAAAACATCCCACATTGCAATGTTTAAAAATAAAAAATATAGATCGCCTGAGTAAAAGGAGTAATCTATGCAAATTTTTTTTTAATGAAAACAACAATGTGCTACAAGATCCAACTCCAACAGAAAACATTAATTATATGTTTTGGGAGATTGAGAGACTGATTACAAAGGAAATAAAGGCATGGTGGGACATCAAAGGGCTTGAGCACTATATTTCTGTCAATAGAGTGACAAGAGGACTGAGACTTTTAAAAAACCCTACATTTGGAACTGATAATCTTGAATTTATTAAAGAATGTGACAATATTTTACATTCAAGTTCCATGAATTTAAAGAAACTCATCATAAAGGAGAAGAAAGCCATCATGTCTAAACTTGAAATGGATATTCATAACAAAGAACAAAAGATGGAAACATTTAAAGATAAGGTGGAATATAAAGCTAATGAGAAGGTACTAACTAAAAAACTAGAAAGAATTGAAGAAGATGTCATAAGAGGAAAATAAACCAAATTTCTGAGGGACAAGAACGACTATGAGTACAACAAAATTAAGAATTGGAGTAGATTCCCTAAAACCAATTCAGTGAAACATCAGTCGAATCAGAAGTATGATGTAAGGAATCGTGGAAATTTACCATACAGGAGACCTGTGAATATCAGGCATAGGAACAATGATATCCACACCCCTTATCATGGGGAGATCAAGCCTAGGAATAGATTTTCAACATTACAACACATGGATTCTGGAAGTGATACTGAGAAATTTTTATCTCCGGACACGGAATTCACCATGCAAAATCCAAAGAGAACATTCTTCAGAGAGACGACAAGATTAGCATCCCCTCTCAAAAGGAACCTAAGAGACGAACAGGAAAATGGGGCGGTAGGAGGGAGAAGCCACAAAAGAAGGTACCTACAATAAGACCAGAGGAAAAAGGGATTTTCAACCTATCTAAACATGTCCTTACTAAACCATAAATAACTCTACTTAGTAAAGGCTTGAATTTTGCTCCAACAAATAGTATGAACAAGTTCCAGACATTTATTGACTTGAATAAATTTGTTAGAAATGTCACACTAAAGAGACATTTTATCAAGAAGGACAATGCAATAATGATGAACTACAATGAAGGGGAATCCAAATCTGGACTTAAATGCAAATCAAAGTATTACCCATTAGAATCTATAGGTAATCATCTGAGTATGTTCTATGAACTTGTTAAGAAAGATCTTTGCAAAAATGATGTACAACCAGCAGTTAAACACAGTTTAACGAATAGAGAGAAGGAAGTATTGAAGAATCTACAAAAGAATACTGATATAATTATCAAACAAGCAGATAAAGGGGGGGGCTAGTGATCATGGACAGGACTTACTACATCAAAGAAGCTAATAGACTCTTAGATGATGAAGTGTAATTTATCAAATTGAATAAGGACCCCTTGGATGAGTATATAGATGAACTAAGGAAGCTCCTGGAACATGGACTACATAACGGAATATTAACGAAAGATGAATTCCAATATATTTTCCAGACTAGTCCCACTACCCCATCTTCTATTTTCTTCCAAAGATTCACAAATCGCTAATAGAACCTCCAGGAAGACCCATTATAGTGGGAATAGATTCCCTTATGTCACATTTATCAGAATACGTGGCCATCTTTCTATCAAAGTATGTAAAGGAAATGGAGTCATACTTAAAGGACACTACAAGCGTTCTTCAAATTATAGAATCCCTAAGGTGGAAGAGTTCTTATTTATGGGCAACCATAGATGTCCAGGCGTTATACACATGTATTGAGCATGAAAAAGGAATAAATGCAAGTAAAGAGTTTTTGGAGGACGATGCAACAATTAATAATGAACATAGAAATTTTATCTGTGATCTTATGAAGTTTATTTTAAACCATAACTATTTTACATTTATAGTGCAGTTTTATCGGCAGATATGTGGCACGGCGATGGGGACAACATTTGCCCCCAGCTTCGCCAATTTATTTATGGGCTGCTGGGAAAGAGATCATATTTATAATAATAACCCTTTTAAAGAACAGATTTTTTTATTTAAAAGATACATTGATGATATTTTAATTGTGTGGAATGGAACAAGGGAGTCATTTGAGATGTTCTTCACTCATATTATGAAGAACAATATGAATTTGAAGTTCACATTCAACATCAGTGAACATTATATTGAATTTCTTGACCTAATTCTTATGCATAAAGAAAACAGAATTGTGACTGAGAATTATATAAAGAAGGTTGACACAAATAATTATCTCCATTATAATAGCGGACATCTAAAGAAATGGAAAGATAATATACCCCATTCTCAGTTCTCTAGGATTAAGAGAAATTGTAGCGACCCAGTTACAGTGGAAGAACAAATAAGGTTCTATGCAGATAGGTTCATCAAGAAAGACTATCCAAAAGAACTTTTGATGGAAGCTGCAAGGAAGACCAACCAAAAGGAAAGATCAGAGTTACTGACTTATAAGGAGATAAACATACAAGATAATAAATTCATTCCCTTTGTTACCACATATAATTATCAGGAAAAGATTATCAAGAATATTTTGAACAAACACTGGCACATTATATTGATGGACCCTATCCTTAAAGATTTTCTCCCTCCGAAACCCCCGGTGGTCTTTAGTAAGGCCAGGAGCATTAAGGACTCATTAGCCCCAAGCATGATATGGGATATCACATTGAATAACAATAATATGCTACCAAAATGTATAGGTAGTTATAAATGCGGGAGGTGTAATATATGTAGATATCTTCATCCACAAAGGAGATATTTTATGAATTCAGATAATTCTAAAGAATACACAATAAAACAACATATGAACTGTGATTCTACCTCTATTATTTACCTTCTGGAGTGTACTTGTGGCATAAAATACATTGGAAAGATGAAAAGAACTACGTATTCAAGAACATATACAAAAAACAGAGTTGCAGATGCACTATGCGATCATTACTGTATACATATAAATTTATAATATAGAATTTCAGAGGTAGTTTGCATATCAATGGCCACTGATACAGGCCTGCCCACCAGCGTCAAGGTCACCTCATTGAGCAGGTCCCTAACACTCTGGGGTTCACATGTGGGATGCAGAGCACCCCAAAAGTCAGCTCAGCCAAAGACCTCCCCAGGGCATCACTCGAAAAAAAGGGTGACAGTGAAGTGTTAAAGTATCAGGTGTGTAAAGTAATTAACAAGTGTTATAATAATGATAAGGGTAGAATGTGTGTGAAAAAATACATAAATAATAAACAAACATGAAGGTGATATACAAAGTGACTATATGTATTAAATGGTGATGCCCTGGAGAGGTCAAGCCAAAACAGCTCAGGGGGCCCCACACCCAAATGCTCACCCCAAATAAACTGTTACTAACAATATAAATATGACTTACTTGTAATTATGCCTATTGCCTTGTGCAGTCAAATGCTAGGTCCCTGCTTAAAAACATATGAGGGGGTGAAGGGAGGGGTGCAAATCTAGACTGGAGCAATCTCAGGCTTCAGATGTGTGTATAAATACACAATATGGGGTATAAGGAGGGGCTCTACACTGCACACCCTAATAGTAATGAAAGGTGCTATCATGCTGAGATTTCAAAGTGGCATATACAAAAAACAGAGTTGCAGATGCACTATGCGATCATTACTGTATACATATAAATTTATAATATAGAATTTCAGAGGTAGTTTGCATATCAATGGCCACTGATACGGGCCTGCCCACCAGCGTCAAGGTGCATTTGACTGCACAAGGCAACAGGCATAATTACAAGTAAGTCCTATTTATATTGTTAGTATCAGTCTATTTGGGGTGAGCGTTTGGGTGTGGGGCCCCCTGAGCTGTTTTGGCTTGACCTCTCCAGGGCATCACCAATTAATACATATAGTCACTTTGTATATCACCTTCATGTTTGTTTATTATTTATGTATTTTTTCACACACATTCTACCCTTATCATTATTATAACACTTGTTAATTACTTTACATACCAGATACTTTAACACTTCACTGTCATCCTTTTTTTCGAGTGATGCCCTGGGGACGTCTTTGGCTGAGCTGACTTTTGGGGTGCTCTGCGTCCCAGATGTGAACCCCAGAGTGTTAGGGACCTGCTAAATGAGGTGACCTTGACGCTGGTGGGCAGGCCCGTATCAGTGGCCATTGATATGCAAACTACCTCTGAAATTCTATATTATAAATTTATATGTGTACAGTAATGATCGCATAGTGCATCTGCAACTCTGTTTTTTGTATATGCCACTTTGAAATCTCAGCATGATAGCACCTTTCATTACTATTAGGGTGTGCAGTCTAGAGCCCCTCCTTGTATTCAAGAACATATAAGGAATATCCGGAATAAACTGGAGGGTCATGCCGTGTCAAAACATTTTTTACTTCACCACAACTCTAATCCATAGGATCTCACATTTAAACCTATTGAACAGGTGCTCTTGGGAGAAAGAGGAGGAGACTTGGCAAAAAAGTTATCTAAAAGGGAGATGTATTGGAGTTTTGAATTCAGAACATTGGCACCACTCAGATTCAACGATAACTATGAAATTGCACCTTTTATATAAGATTGATGATTCCGACTGAGTGTCCATGGGATATGGGATATGCTACTGTAGAAGTTATTTTCCTACAGTGAAACCATTTTTCAAACACCCAATCTCATCTGCTCTTGGAAGTTAAATTCAAATGGGCCCGGTTAGTACTTGGATGGGAGACCTCCAGGGAATACTGGGTACTGTAGTTATAAGCAAAATGCACTGTTAAGCATAATCCCTTGAATCCCATGGTAAAAAAATCAGAATAAAGATATGAAGTAAGAAGCATGTTCCAAGATTAAAGAAAACAGTTTTAGAACTGAGACTTTTTAGCCAAATTCAAGTAATAAGAATAGCCATACTCCATATAAGCCTGGATTAAAAAACATTTTTTTGTTTTGAGTGAAGAAAAAGGGTTTTTTTTGAGTGAAAAACATTTTTTGAGTGAAGAAAAAATACTTTTGAGTGAAGAATGATAATTTCCTGATTTTTTACATACTGTTCTTAACTAATTTATATATATATATATATACACATATATATATATATATATACACATATATATATATATATATACACATATATATATATATTATACATTATTTACATATAATATATCGTTAGGGTTTTGTGGGTTTAGGGCATTTGCTTCTATTACTATGCCCCTTTCTCTGAAACTGTGTGGACTTTTGGATTCATTATGAATTTTTATTTATTTATTTATTTTTTGATCAGTATATCCCCCCTCCCCCCTCCCCTTTTCGAATGTAGTATGTTGAAAATATCCCTTTGGAATAATCAGCCCTATAACTGTGGATTATCCTGATATATATGTTTACAGATATGTATATATACATGTGTATGATAACATTGGTTTTTTTTTGGGATTAGCTATGTAAATTTCTATATTTCCTAGGGGTCTATATAGGTGAAAGACAATATGGGTCTTTCCTTTATTAGGATGATTGCCTACTAATATCCTAATCCTCCCCCTTTTTCTTTTTAGAGTTGGATTTTATTGAACATATATTCTTTAAAGGCTTTGCCTGGAGTTGCACAGGTTACTATAGGAGAGCCAGAGATTCAAATATGGCATCCGAATGTTGGTTAAGAAGGATCCAAAAAGATGGCCGCTGTTACAAGATATTTATCCGCCTAATAGGATCCATAAAGATGGCCACCGCCAGGAGGCACCACACATGCGCGGGAGTAAAAGGACGGGTGAAAGTACTGTATTCCAGGAGCGGAAGCACGTACTTCAACAGCACTGTCAGCACGACTGGACGAGTCGCGCTTTGATGAAGACGCGGCTACCAGATTGAGTGTCAGGGCGGAAGTGGCCAGACTTTCAGATTCAGACCTTGGGCGGAAATGATGTTAGCCCATTGTTATCGTTGTTCGATTCATTCTATTTATCAATTACAAAACTATTAAATGACATTTTTTCAGGACTGATGGACATAATGTGATTAGAGAATATATATATTCATTGTAATATGCCAGTAATAATAATGATAGAATCACTGACAGGAAGTGATGTTATAATAAGTGCCAATTGTCCCTATTAGTGGGGATTATAAACCAGAGGGCATTAACAGCTAGGTATCCCCTTGATGAAGTCACAGGTTGACGAAACACGTTGGGGGGGCTGACTATACATCTCCATGAACTCTTCAATCTCTTCTTTACCTAAAGATAAGCATATTGCAGTTTTCTCCTCCCTTTTATCTTTATAACCAATATTATTATACTACTCCTTGTTATATTATTAAGTGCTTTGTCTATGTTTTTTATTATTGTAGGTGTCATGTTTATGAATTAAATTATATATATTTTTTATCAATCATGCATCACCCTTTATTTAGTTAAGGCAATTTCTTTGGTTTTATTTAATTATTAACTTTTTCAGCACTCATTTATTCACTTGTATTTTAATTATTTATTAATGCTTGTAGGCTAGCTTGTAAATTATTCACTTGGCACTTTATGCATTTATTCTTGCACTGTATGAGCTAGTGTTTATGATTTAAAACACTATATATGAATTATTAAGTGTTTTCACAGATTTATTGAATTATTTAAATAGAGTGTACTAAGCACTGTTGTTGCTCACGTTTCAACCCCTGTGTACACTAGGCTTATTTAAATGTTTGGTTTTTGTGGTGTATTTTATCCTGATGAAGGGGACTTTTTACCCGAAATGTTGATGTCTTTGCCCTATGCTTGAATAAATCGTTTTCATGTTTATTGAAGTCTCTGAGTGACACCTGAAAATCGATGTGGATATTATATATTTATATATAATATTTATTGTGGTTAGATTTTTTTCATTAGCCCTATTTGGAAACCCCCCTTTCAAAATCCTGCATTTGCCCCTTGAAAATTGGCTTGTGGGCCTCATGACCCATGTTAGCCCCTTTGGTCCTCCTACCTCCTTTATTCCCAGAGAGGAATTAGCTCTGTTTAAGAAAAAAAGATATGATGATTGAGTATACCCTTTACATTATGCAACATTGTAGAGCTGGCACACAACATTAAATAGAATTGAAGTGTTGCCACTTCACATTAATGAATTGTAGTGCCCACAATTCACATTATGCCACATTGCAGTGCAACTACTTCACATTATGCCATATTGCAGTGCAACTATTTCACACTGTGCCACATAATGGAGGATGAGAGGAACATCATATGTTGTTTCAGACGATGCTATGCTGTAAATCATATCTTGGGGCTGATAATGTAAGGAGTGTACATAATAGTGCATAATAAGAAATAATCTGCCTCATGCAAAGTGCAGTGTATTGTACTGTACTACTTCATATAGGTCAGTGCTCATGGCAAGTCATGCATGTCTGAGCTAAATATTTTTATTTTTTATATTTTTTTTACTTGTAGGTCACCATTTTAGAATACACTGTGGAGCATTGGACCAAATCTGGGAGTCTTGAGTAGCAGCAGAAGAACCTACAGTACATTACCTAAATGTGACCGATCCATCTCATCGGCTGTGGAATTCCCTGACTCCACAGCTGACTCATCAATGATTAGATGGGATGTGTGTAAAATAAAAATGCATTAATGTTAACTAAAATACTCTTATTGTCTCCACATTATAACATGAGGAAGAAGCAGAGTCATCATACTTAGGGGCAGATGTATTAAATGGTGCTATGGGGAAGAAGTGGTGTCAGTGCACATTATGTGTGTTTATACCGCTTATGCCTCATGTATTATTGAAGGGCTGGGTGGTAAATGACAGGGGCACTTTGCTCCCCCACTTCGGCAGATGAGATGTTCTTACATCTCAACATTACTGATGATCTGTGCTGCTAAAATACAACTCCCCCAAAATGTGTGCTTATGCCACTTTTGCCTGTAATGATGTTTCATACATCTCCCCCACTGTACTGTACCAATATTTGGCTGGAGGCACTGATACAAAAAAAGCAAGGTTAAGGCTTACCAGAACTGCTGCTGTCTTCAGCGCTCTCAGACTCCACTACAATGATATGGAGGGGTTCTGTGTAAAGAAAAGAAAAAAAAAACAGTAATATAGTCAGTGAGAAAGTAGAGGGTAAACATAATATTACTGTACACTAAATTACAGTATTCAAAACATGAAAAGAGCACAAATAACAATTAGTACCATACTTCTCAGGACACAGTAAGTCTGCAAGGTAAGGTGAGCAAAGGAGTAATCGGTGAACAGTCTTTAGAGTACAGGAGGTACAGTACAGAGAGACATTCTTAAAAGGAAAAGATGTATAGTAGTAAAACACAATGTATTGTACAGTACTTACTTGGCTGAGGACAGTAAGTTTAGAGTGTCAATGTTTTTTGCTGGGGTGACCCAGTGAAGGGGATCCCTGGCTGTGGCATTACACCCTGTATAGTTTGAGTCTGGTGCTAGTTTTAAAAATAATCTCAAAAGAGCTATAAACACCATACTTTATTTAAAAAGCACATGCTTTTATTTATTATATGTTTTATTTCTATTTTTAAAGAGCTGTATTAATATATATTTCACCACATAACACTTGATTACATCTTACCTTTTTACTGATACATTTTTATTGATACATACTTTGATACTTATTACCTATTAACATTTTTTACTTGATACAGTTTCAGACACATAAATGGTAATTTCAAACACAATATTCCTCATTTGTAGCGCTCGTATTGCAACAATATCTTAGTCATCACCTGGGAGCCTTAAAGAAAGGCATCCTAATTTATCAACTACTGTGTGTGTGTTCGCAGTATTAAATGATCCAGTTGTGGCAGAAAGGGAAATGGACAAATTGATACAGATGTTGAAATGTAAAAGCATTGACCACATTCATTTAATGGAAGCTAAGAAGAAAGTTTTAATGACCCTTCAGAGTACCACATTTACAGTAAATCCCACAGCACTAAGAAAATTCAGAGGATATTGACATTTTTGACTAATTTCAACTCTTGTAATTCCCTGACCACAATAACAGCAAAGGAGCAATGGCTGGTGATGACTTCAGATATGGAATTGCCAGCCTTAAAGAATATGAGCCATGCTAATTGTGAGCAACAAATATTAAGGATGGGTCATTCACATTAACATCACAAAGTTACAATTAAAGGAACCTACAAACTTCTTGTGATTCATTTGTACATCCCAGGTCTGGTAAACATTACCATATTAGATGTAAATTATTGTACAACAGTTGATTTGTAGTAAACTTCAGATGCTCTCTGTGTGGCTTGTCACATATAGGCAAGACCACATGTCAGTTTAAAGAGATAGTGGCCCTGCAAACACAATCTATATATAGAGCCTTACAGGACACAGAGCAGGAACAAATAGCGGTGAGGCAGTTTAAAGAATATCATTATAATCTGGACTCTTTGAAGTACAAAATAATGGACCACATGCTCTTGTCTTCTAGAGGTGGGGAGAGGGAAAAAGTCCTTCTCCACCTAGGGGCACAGTGGATTAATTGTTGAAATAATGGTGCCTCACATAGACTTAAAGAATCCTACCAATGAAAGCTTTCTTCTAAGTCTGTATACTATAAGATTGATCAGCATGATGTTACAAGCAGTGATTACATTAGTCAAGTATTTTTCTTGTAGAATTTTTTGGTTAGTGGTTTAAGGGCATATTTATCAATATTATTTTTTCTAAAATATTGTGAAAACGAGTGTTTTCACACCCTTTTCACATTGTCTTAGTATCACCTAAATGTACTAAAGGTAAATTGTAGGAGAATTCACAAAATTCTTCCCCAAGCCCTAATTATCACTTTTTTTAGTAAGCAGATCGCATTTCCCATAATTGTAATGAGAAATGCAATTTGCTCAAATTTACTACAGTTGAATAGTAAAATAATAAAAGAGCCATGTGATAATAATGTCACCTAGAGATGGCATTATTAGAGCTTTCCCCTTGTCAGGCAGAGCAGAACCAGGAGCCTGCACCTCTGATCAGCTATGTGTGTCAAAATGGACCACAAGCTTATCACAGTGCAAAAAAAACAATTTAAAATAGAAAAAAAAACACTTACCTGCACCCAGGGACTGGGGATCAATGATCAATGAGCTCCTCTGTGACTCCTGACAGCTAATTACCGGGCTCCTCCTCTGTTACCCCAGTCCTTTGAATGGGAGTTTTATGTGTCCCAGAGGAAGGTTTATCACAGAAAACTGAAATGTTGTATATATCTGGCCTGGCATGGGGTGTTAATTGCTATATTAAGTCTCCAGAGTGTGTCCTGAACATGTGGGTCTTGAAAATACATATATATCCAACATTCAATAATATTTTTAAAAAAGCTTATTAATAATAATAAATAATAATAATAAATAATAATAATGATAATAAAAATAATAATAATAATAATAATAATAATAATAATAATAATAAGTATTGGTTTTTGAAAAAAAAAAAGTTTGCAGAAAAACATAAGTCTGGACAAATATGGCATTGATATTGCATACATTTATTTTCTTCACCACAAAACATACAATACAAAACAGCAAAACATCTCTAAAATGATTTATTTATCATTGTAATGTGTATATGTGTTTTCTTGTTTTAATCATTGGTTTTATATTTTAATTGCTGTGAGATGACTAATAGTAGGAAAAGTTATAGAAATAATTCATGTAATTTGATAAAATAGTGAATGAAGATAAAAATATGGAAGCTATATAGAATACAGACAATGCTAGAGATGAAAAAAACACAGTTGTTTCATTTTCAGAATTCTTTCAGAGTTGCACTAGCACAAAGTATTGGCAGATTCGTTTCACCTATAATGATTATGAAAATAACATTCTACAAAGTATTTTCTTCCTGATGGATTTCCCTCTCTTCTTTTGGTCTTGTCTAGGGGAGTATACAGTTGATTGGAAACTGATGTGTTAACACATACGAAGATAGAAGGGATTATTGTCAGTCACACTGACACAGAAATCTCTTTGACAGGTCCATAAGTGGTTGGTGGACTAATCAGTTACTGAAAGCATTGGGTAAATGATATGAATGGACCTGAGATTCTCATCATGTGCTGATAAACTAACAGCAGACCAAAAATTAATTGAATTCTGAAAACATAGTGCAAGCATTTAAAGCAGAGCTGATGTCAGAACTCAGAATTACTTCTCAAACTTGTTCAAGCTGCACCAAGAACGGGATAGCACTATACTGAGAATAAATCAGTTAGCAGACAATATCTGGGGTTGTAGAATTAACTGATGCTCCTAGGTGGAGAAGGACTTTATCCCTCTCCCCACCTCTTCTCCTCTAGGAGAAAAATAGGGTGATTAAGGACCATCTACCAGTTATTCCAGACACTCTCATATTATATACTGCTGATGAACTGCTGTCACAGGCAGTGGAGGCTCTGGTGAGGGGGGGGGGGCTGCAGCACAGTTCCAAATTCAAATAGGGGAGTCACAACAACTGCCAGTGAGTCCCAGCCAGTGACATTTGGCAGCGTGTGAAATGACAGTTGGTGTGGCTCCCCTATTTGAATTTTGAACTGCGCTGCAGCCCAACCTCTGGAATCGCCACTGGTCACAGGAGGTCATCGATGACATGCAATAACTTCTTTAGTGGTATATTTGTATACTCATTTGTGCAAGTGTAACCTAGATTTCTTCCAATGTCTTTGTGCAGCAAGATGGCTGTGTGTGCATTGTATCAGCAATTCACACAGACTGATGGGAGGAGAAAAAGCTAAAAGCTATAGTATTTCAGGATAAGTATTATGTAAGTCTACTGGTGTCCTGATATTTGTGCAACAAAGGGCATGGATTAGGTTTTATTTTACAGAGCAAACTCACTGAAATTAGATAAATGTTTGGAGAGTGCACATTTTTAAGGGGACTTCTTGCTGTAAGTAAGGGTACACTCCTTGCTGTAATTAAGGGCATGTAACCATTTCCACTCCACAAAAAACACTTCAATCATGTATTAGATTTGAACTTACAGATATGGTCTTTCCCTATACTTTTATCTGGAAACACTTTAGACCTTTTAGTTTCACTTTAGAACAGAAGTGCAGTCAAATAGCAGTCAGCAGCTGGGATTGTATGGTTACTTGGTATACCATAAACAGGGTGACTGAGAACTTAATGCAATTTTGTACAAAGTTTAAGAACCCAATAGTGGCAGTGACACTCATGATGTCACCACATTTTCATATTTAGTATACATCTTTAATGAAGCTGAACCAAGCAACAGTATTTGAGAAAAAAAATACAGGTGACCCAGCCCCGGGACATGCTGCTGATAACCCTTATGGTGACCCAGCCCTGGGACATGCTGCTGATAACCCTTATGGTGACCCAGCCCCAGGGACATGCTGCTGATAACCCTTATGGTGACCCAGCCCCAGGGACATGCTGCTGGTGACCCAGCCCCAGGGACATGCTGCTGATAACCCTTATGGTGACCCAGCCCTGGGACATGCTGCTGATAACCCTTATGGTGACCCAGCCCCAGGGACATGCTGCTGATAACCATTATGGTGACCCAGCCCCAGGGACATGCTGCTGATAACCCTTATGGTTACCCAGCCCCAGGGACATGCTGCTGATAACCCTTATGGTGACCCAGCCCCAGGGACATGCTGCTGATAACCTTTATGGTGATCCAGCCCCAGGGACATGCTGCTGATAACCCTTATGGTGACCCAGCCCCAGGACATGCTGCTGATAACCCTTATGGTAGCTGCAATACAAATCTCTCATCTATTATCCTCCTGCCCTTTCCAGCACTTCCCAGATGCCAGCTCCAGCCAGCTGCAGGGCAGCAGCATTGGGAGTTGTATTGACACTGGTGAGATGCATTGGGCAGGAGTTAGAAGCAGGTGGTTGTGGTGAGATGCTCGGGACTGTGGTGACATGACATAGGTTGTTAGAAGATGCAGGTAGCTGTGGCAAGATGAAATTGCTCCCGTGCGAAACCGGGGTGGGATGCTAGTACAAAATATTCTACAAAATACACTTCCAGAGGGGGTTCATTAATAAAAAAACCGCACTGCTGTTCACTTTAATTGAATTGGACTTTGATTATTTTTGTTTTTTGGGAGACTGTACTGTAGTAACCCTGTTTTCACCATTAATGAACCAACAACACCGTAATCATGACGCACTGTACACTAATGCAATTAAATAACCCAAATATTATTTTTGGCTCTTTTACATGTATCATAGTTTTTTTTAAACATTTATTTTTAATTATAAATGTTCTTTTCATTGTCACACAAAAATTTGTAAAAAGATTACTGTATGTGTAACAACTTGCCAGTCCCTCTGCTAGTGAAAGGTCTCTCAAGTACCAGGGGATGGTCTAATTGAAAACATAGTGGCAACCAGTAAACTAAACAAATTGTGTAATTTGATAAGGCAGTGGTTCCCAAACTTGGTGCCGTGGCACCCTGGAGGGCACTTGCAGGCATGCATCGGTTTGATGGTCCAGTACCACATAAAATTATTTTAGTCAGTCTGATAGGCAAAACCAGTGCTTATAACTACAATTCATAATATATGTGGATAAAAAGAAGCACAGCCCTATCAACCACCACATAACTGAACCTAAGGGTGTCATATAAGCATAATTGACTTCATTTAATTTTTGCTGAATTTCTCAATAGAGAAAGAAGAAAAAGGACTCTTTTTTGGGGGCACACAGAAGGTATAGAGTCGTGACTTAAATGTACTACTAAAATTTAACTTTTAATATGTTTTTGTTAAAAAACATGAACAACTACAAATAAACAAATAAACAGACAGAATATTGTGCACAGACAGGAGAATTGATATTTACTCCCACAATTCTATTAATGTATATAACAATATACACAGAGAGGGAGATTTGTTGCTCCTATCAAGACAGGGTTTGGCGAATTAATTACTTAATTGATATAGTTATGTATATAATATACTGAATTGATTCATTATCACCAATAATTAGCAATATAGCCAAATTTAAGGTCCAAAAAGACACAAACAATAAGGTTTAGACCATTAGCAGGTATGTATATCCACCTTGTTATCTGACAAGTGGATAGAGAGTATATCTTTATACCTGCATGCATTGGGACGTACACACTCTGAAATGAATTTCACACATCTCATAACCCAAAATAATATCTATATAAGAAGTGTGCCTTAGTGACTAATAATACCTCTCCATAGACATTACACATCCATATATTGCTGTGCAGTGCTATATCACACATGAAAGAAATGATAATTAGTCTCACTTAGATCATTCAATATCATCATCATTATTCAGATAAATATGCTGCTACTTGTTAGTGGGGCACCACAGTCCAAATTGCAATAAAAAATTACTGAATTCTGCTAGTTTGTTGCTATCATAATGTACACATGAAGTGCAAATGTCAATGTCACCTGTGGACACAAAAGTGTGGAAATCACAAAACATGCAGGTGTCCCTTTGATATAGCGATTGTATAAATCTAAATTAGAGCAGAGTATGATGTATGGTAGTCGTGATAGAGAGAATGTCAGGGTTGGTGGCCGTCTGCCCTGATGCACTTGGCAGTGCAGGGTGTATACGCCACTTACCTGACAGATAGCCTGTTGTGATATGCAGTCTATGGTGGTAGTCACTTGAAGTCAATCCCTGCTGCTGTATGCGGTGATCGTCTATCCGGAGTCACGTGTGCGCATCACATGACCCGGAAGTAACTGCCTGACGCGCATTTCGCTGAAAAGAGGCTTGGTCACAGTCCCGCCCTGTAATCTCCATAGTATGGTACCTTCCTTATACCTAAGGCTAGCCAATCGCTCAATATCTAACATGATTGACATATCATGCAGCCTGAAATAGTTTAAGGTACTTTTGTCCATACAGATTCATGTATACAATGATGGACATAAATGGCAGCCAATTAAAAACGGCAATGTTGAAAAATAACCCTATCAGTTCTAAATCATTGACTATCCTATTTGATATAGAAGCAATGGCTATAGGAAGGTTAATACTTATAAATTTATTACCAAGGAGGGACTAAAAAATACAAAAACAAGAAATAAAATATATAAATCATGTCTGTAAATAATCATTTGCAACATATTGTTAATGAATTATACACATAATTTGTTCTGAAAAAGTTGATAGTATATATAAAAAATTATAATGATGAATAGCCCTAAAGTACTGTACATAGGAATGTTACAAATAACACATCTATTACAGCAACGAAAATTAAATGCTCAGAAAGGAGACCATATAGATACATACATATATTACACCAATAAATAGATTTATATTGATGTGATTTAAAACAGGTCTTAATCTGAATGGATGATTTAATCAGGAAAAGGTTTAATAATTTCAGTTGTTTATAGTACAAAAAGGTAGGAAGAAAAGGGGGGCATAGTCCATTCCCTGCTTGGTTGCTGAATGTGCAGCTACTGCATATCATTGTATCCTGCAGTGAATGATATGTGAGCGTACAAAAATAGCATCAGGAAATGTGAATAAGTGAATGAGGCTTCTGCTGTTGCATTGTATCAGCTGAAGGGCAACTGATGCCAAGCATTGCAGGTACCCTTCCTGAAAGTCTACAATGAGAGTACCTTTAAAAAGGAGAAAAAAGAAATATGTAGTACACAGATAATATAAAGAAAAAGCAGGAGTTTTACAGCCAAATCAGTATATAATCAGGAACCCAAGAGACTGTCAGTTATATGCCCTCAGCATTGATAACCGATAGGCATCAAGGGTCTGTACACTGATATGAAAAAAGATTAGAAAAATACTGCAAACATGTCAGAGATGATAGACATAACGCTCTGTTGCCACAGCAGTGCATAACAGTAAGGTCCACATCTAATCCCATTCATGCTACATATTCAGAAAAGAATGGGGGATAGGAAATAAATGACTAAGCTGTTATATATTCTCATACTGTAATGCTATTATCATATCAACAAGGAGCCAATGATAACATCTATTACAGAGCTCAAAATTACCAACATAGAAGAAATAATAATAAAAGGTGTGACGTGAAAGTGTAAATGTGAAAAAAAGACGAAAATAAACTGATGTTTATGAAAAACTGTGTAAATTAGTGGTATAACAACATGAAAGGTTGTTTATTGGATAAAATAATGTGTAGAGTTTATCATTGTGTGGTGCTAAAAATGAAAGATAAAAATAATTGAAGATTGAAGTGAAATAATGATGATGGAAATGCTGGTGAGGGATGTGAATTATAATATAATACTATGGTACAAGATTTGGGATTGGATAGCTCCTTAGATAAAAATTCATATCTGTACAGAATTACAATAAACAATAATAAATAAGGTGATGTAAAAATTGTGTATATTTATGTTGGTAAAAAGGCACCAAAATTTATGTATTCATTCATGCCTACGGGTGCAACTGCTCCTAATCGGAAAGTCCATTCACTTTCTTTCTTCAGCAGAACATTCATGATATCCCCACCACGTATGCCTAAATTAACCTTTTCTAGTCCGCAGACTTTCAGATCTTTATAGGATTTTTGATGGTGGAAGTAGAAGTGTCGGGCCACTGTGGTGAGCTGCTTCATTTTTTGCAAGTCTGTTGCTGCATTCCGAATTGTGCCAATGTGTTCGAGTACACGTTGTTTCAGAGATCTAGTGGTCATACCCACATATCTCTTATTACAGCTGCATATAATACAATAGATGACTCCTTCAGTTTTGCAATTAAAGTAATCATTGATTTGGATGTCATTATCAAATCTGTCTTTGATCTTGCCTGTTTTGAGAATGTGATTACATATTTTACAAGTGCCACAAGAAAAAGTCCCAGATGCTAGAGGTTTCTTTGATGTCATTCTCAAGTAATGACTATGTACTAATTGATCCTTAAGATTTGTGGACCGTCTCTATCCCATTGCGACTCGTTGGTCCAGTGTTGCTGCTAGATCCGTGTCTGCCAGCCGAACGGGCCAATGTTTTTGTATTGCCCCTTGTAGTTCTTTCCACTCTCTACAGAATTTAGCTACAAATCTTATTTTGCCACTCTTCTCTTGCTTCTTCTTACCAGTGAAGATCAAATCATTCCTCTTGGTGTGTTGCACCCCTCTTTGGGCCTTCTTAATAGCAGTGTTACTATAGCCTCTTTCACGCAATCTTTGTGCGAGGTCTATAGGTATTCTCTCTTGGCTTATCTCATGTGTAAGGGTAATATTGAGATTGTTTGTATTCAATATTTCAATGAACAGAAGTAATAAATCAATGTCTCCTTCCCAGATTAGTAGTATGTCGTCTATGTATCTGACCCATGAAATGATATGAGAAGTAAAATCATCATTACCTTCATGGAAGACGACTTCCTTCTCCCACCACCCTAAGAAAATGTTGGCATACGTGGGGGCACAAGCAGCCCCCATCACAGTTCCTCTAGTCTGTAGATACAGTTTATCATTAAATGTAAAGAGATTATGATGCGACACAAATTTTAGTAGGTCCAACAGAAAAATGTGAAAATTTTCCAAACCTTCCATTGACAAGAAGTATTGTACCGCTTGTATCCCTTTATCATGGGATATGCTCGTATAGAGAGCTTCAACATCTAAAGTTACAAGATACTGATCTTGTTCTAATTTGACATCATTCATTTTCCATAGGACATCCGTAGTATCCTGAATGTAAGAAGGCAAGCTTGTCACATGGTGTCTAAGATGTAAATCCAAGAAGGTACTTGCCTTTTCTGTCAGGCTCCCTTTTCCTGATACAATTGGTCTCCCAGGTGGAGTGACAGTATTCTTGGGACCTACCAATAATATAGATCCAGCAGACTTCTGTCTCATGATCAATTGGGTAACATTTTGCAAATCCATGCAAGGGTCCTTAATAGGTTTTTAGAGATATATTGATTATATATTTTTCAGTAAGGATTTTTCAGTGCGTTTTCCAATCTCTTCTTTGGTGTATACTGAATTTCTCAATAACAAACTTTTGGTCCATGGGAAAATGCAGATATTCTAGGTGTGCCATGATTTGAAAAAGATTGGGAACCACTGGAGCAATGCAATGAATATATAAATGATATTAACTTTAAATAACACAATATAGATTTAGTGTGTCTAATGAAATGTTACCAGTGTATTGAGTTTACTGTTTGGTCTAGCTTGAATAATGTACAGAAAGGACTACCTCCCAATATCATTTATTACTTTAATTTAGCATATTATTACACAATAAATAGCACCGAACTTAGAGTAGCTGTTGCTTGGTGGCAATCCTATTTCATAAAATAAAGACAGTTTTCATGTCATAGATTCCGGCTAACTACATTGCTTCAGGGCATCAACACCCCCAACCCCTACCAAATAAAAAATAATGATAATTGTTTCTTAGTTAAACAGAACATTCAAGAAATGTAAAAATATTACAACATTAATCTCTGATGACGTTTTCTGTGAAACATCTGTTTTAGTACTTTGTGTCTGCCGGGTTGGCTTCATTATGCAGAAGTAATTGCAAACAGCTTAGAGACAATGTTGCATCTTATTGAGAAAATTTTGGCACATACAGTACACCTATTTAGGAGCTAATAATCACACTAAAAAAATTGTAGGGTCCCCCCTTCTATGCTCAACCAGCCCTAGTGTATGTGCCTAGATTGGCATGGGAAAAATCAGGGGAATTTTTGTTTTCATTGATTTTTTAGGGGCTCTTGCTTCTGGTTCCAAGCACCCAGCACGTCATCCAGCCGGAACATGACCCTGCTCTGAGGACAGTGGCAGGTGGGGCGTTTGACTGGGGCAGTACACCCCCAGCTGGTCCCCATTTATACCTATGCTGAGTGTCCACAAGTACAACCATTATTCAGAAATTGTCACACATCAATATGGAAATTGTAGCAGGCCCTCTGCATTCATCTTTATGAAGTGTGTCCATGGGGTACACTCCATCACTCTGAAATTGCAGGACATCACTTCAGAAAATGTCACATATTGATATGTAAATTGTCACAGGTCACTTAGTAAATAAAATTCACATATCATTGCTGAAATTGTCGCACACTCCACAGTACACTTATTTTGCTGCTGTACAGTTTATACAGTCTACCTGTTAAAAAAAAAAAGAAATCACAGGATCCATAGAGAAAAAAAAATAAATACAGACTCTCCCAGACACCATTGATTCCCATTTACTGTCTATACAGTATTTAATGCTTGTCGTGGCTTGCTCTACTGTGGTGCCACCTCCATCCACTGCTATTGTATACAGTGCTGTAGTTTTCATCAGCAGAGCACTAGCCACCAAGTGGTTAAGTTGTGTACTGCATGATGTGGACCCACTCATGCCTTAACATGTCTTTTCTGCAAGTTTTACATGCCGCTACAAAGATGTCTGTTTGGTGTGACTTGAGCCACAGTGTATGAGGACACATCTGTAAAATGTAAATTTTTTAATGATTTATTTAGGTCATGGAAATCTATGTAAAATGTATCCAACAGAATTTTATTAAATAACAATATACTTTTTTTAAGTTTTTAGATACTCTATAATATGGCATTTTTTCAAATTAAACTTTAGATAGTTAATTGGACCTACATCTAAAACTTAGTTAATAACAAAAACTTAAAAAAAAAAGTCTGGTGAAAAGTTATATAAGAAGATACTGTATTAGCAGGAAAAGGCTGTTCCTATGAACAGCCTGGGGGAAGGGGTGGAGAAGGAGGGGCTGCAGAAAGCACTGTGAGCTCCTCCAGCTGTGGGTGTGATAGTCATGGTTGCTTTGCATTGGGCAGTGATTGAGCACAGTCTCCTCTGGCTGTATCTTACAGAGTTGTGTGAGTAAATTCAAATCAATACAGGGCACTGTGCTTGTTAAAAAAACAAACAGTATTGGCATGGCAGAAAATTAATGAAACCATTTGAGAATAAATTAATATTTAATGACCATAAAATGATCACACTTTACAATATATATAACTGTGTACTTAAAACATGTGTTTATCTATTAAACATGTAAATAATATCAAACAAAATTGTCTTGAAAAACTGCTGTTTAGAAAATGACAATTGAATGCACTTGTTAACTCCACCTACAGTATCTGCATAACTATTACAGCTTAAACATCTTACAACCTGAATGGGCTTTCTGTAGTCCTAATATTGCATGTTATTTTGAATGATCCAAATAAGTAAAAACTGAGGAAATTTAGTTACTAGTGTGCAGTTCGGATAAAGGGCCTGATTCAGCAAGGATCACAGTTGCTAATATGCACAGTCGGCCAATTGTTGCATACTGTGTGTCACACTCTGCACAAATTGTGTGACTTACCTTGCCATTTGCTGCTGGTCAGGATTTTTGCCTGACCTTGTTCGGGAACCATGCAGTGACATCACCATCATGCACTATGTCAGCTGATAGCATTCTTCCAGTGAGAGTGCTCCTACCTCAGCTGATCTCAGCAGCCTATCAGGGACTTGCAGCAGAGTCATATCCCCTGTGAGAACTCCCTCTGGTGCCTGAGCAAAGTGTTGTTTCCTAGAGTTCAGTTCTAACCTTTAGCTCCTTTGTGCAAAAAAACACCACTGCTATCAGACTCATTTACCTGACTCCAGCGTTCCTGTGATATTCCGTTACCTGTTCCTGACCTTGGCTTCATTTGTGACTCTGATTTCATCTGACCCCTGGTACTGCATCTGATATCTGGTTATGACTTTGGCTATTCCCTGTGACCTGTTTACGCCTGCTCCCTGGTACCGTCTAAGTCCGTTTGGTTCTGACCCAGCCTGTCAACTAATCTATATGTCTTCTCTGCTTCATCCAGAGTTTAGCAGCACCTGTATAAGGGAACCTTTCCTGAGGGCCGCGACCTGTGTGTCAGATGCTGCCAAGCCCATACCTTCTTGCGAGGGTCCCTGGTGAATACCGCCAGCACATTAGACTCTGCGCCTCAGGCTTAGGTCTAGCCAAGTCCCTAATACGGGCTGCATCCATAACCATCCGTGAGTTGTGACAGGTTGCTCAGGCCTGAAAATATGGACGCTGCTGGTCAGACTCAAGTGGCAGACCACAGTCTGGGTCTTATGAATGTGGTGAAAAGATTTGAGATGACACAAGCAGGTATACTACAATATTTGGCTGATTGTTTTACCATGGCTTCTCAGTCTCAGAGGATTTTTTCAGACACAGTTAACCCCTGCATACCTCCACTCACTGCTGAAGATTTTGCTGGTAACTTGCAACTACATAAGTCAGTTAAAGGAACCACTTATCACAATTGCTCACAGACCTCCCAGTCATCATGTAAATTGAATCCTGCACAACTTGGAATATTTCAGAAAAAGCTAGAGCAGCTGCAAAAGCTTTTAACCAACATTATGCTGATTCTACCAGAATTAATTTCTTCTGATTCTTACAAACCCCAACTCAGCATAATAAAGCCAAGGAGGTTGTTGATTTGCGAGCCTTAAAGACTGTGACCTCCTCCCCTGTACAGAAAAGGGAGAAATATCAGAGTTTCCCCTGGCCCAAGCTGTCAGAAGATGAACATCAGTGGCGCAAGGAATTTCAACTGTATCTTTATTGTGGTGGCCCTGATCATTTTATAAAAGACTGTTCTCTCTGTAAATCAAGGAAGGGTGACAAGTCTCAGTGTCACAGAGTTAATGCCAACGAACTATCTAGATGGTCACCTTCAGTTTAAGTTTTCACTACTCCAAACAGGAGTGCAGAGGAAGTTGTCAAGATTGGGGTCCTGTGACAAGAGCACCCAATTCCAGCTCTGGAAATCAAAAGAGAGTGCTAAAATCTCGCAAAGTCAGTGAGTAGTCGGTTCCTGCAGTCTCAGGTGGAGTATCTGATATTTTAACTCCAGCAGGAGTATCCGATATCCAGACCTCAGCAAGGGTAACCGATGTTTCTGTCCAAGCAGAGATATTCGATGTTTCAGTGCCAGTGGGGATATCCAATAATTTAATTCCAACAAGGGTATCCGATGCTCAGACTATTATTATTTGATGTTCAGACCCCATCAGGGGTTCTACCTGTAAGCAGGGTGTTCAATATTCCAACCCCAATGGGGTATCCAATGTTCCAGCTGCAAGAGAGGGATTCAATGTTCAAGCACCAGCAGGGGTATCCAATGTTTCTACACCAACAAAGGTATGCGATGTTCCAGGACAAGCAGGGGTATCCAATGGCTCAGTTCCAGCAAGTGATTCCTTTGTTTCAGCCTCAAGAGATATATCTGATGTTCCACTCTCAAGAGATGTGTTCCACTGTTCAACCCCAGGAGGGGTATCTGATGTTCTAACCCCAGTTGTGATCGATGTGCCAGCCTCGGAAGGGGCATATGACTTCCCAAACCCAGTGGGGACATCAGACTTTCCAGTCCCAGAGGGGACATCCAATTATCTAGCCACAGGGGGGCATCTGACTTTGTAGCCCCAGAAAGGGCATCTGATTCTGTAGCCCTATGAAGGGCATCTGACTTTGCAACCCCAGAGAAGGTGTCTGAGTTGCCAACCCCAGGAGGGGTCTCCTGTGCCTCAGCCCCAGGAGGGGTCTCCTGTGCCACAGCCCCAGGAGGGGTCTCCTGTGCCTCAGCCCCAGGAGGGGTCTCCTGTGCCACAGCCCCAGGAGGGGTCTCCTGTGCCTCAGCCCCAGGAGGGGTCACCTGTGCCTCAGCCCCAGGAGGGGTCTCCTGTGCCTCAGCCCCAGGAGGGGTCTCCTTTGCCTCAACTTCAGGGGAGATTTCCATATCAAGATCCCAGCAGGGATTCACAGTGCCATGGATACAGACATGGATTCCGGTCAGGGCCGCAACTAGGGGGGGCTGGAGGTGCACGTGCACCGGGTGCGCCGCTGTACCCGGTGCCAGTGACCTCCAGCCCGGAGCTGCAGAGAGGCTCCAAGCTGGGCGCCCGCTGGTAATATTTATTACCAGCGGGCGCCCGGCTCCTTCTCTGCAGCGACGCGGTGTAGCCGGAGCTGGAGGCTGGAGTTCTCTCCCAAACTCCAGCTTCCGGCTCTCCCCACGGGCACTCTGGGAGAGACATCATGACGTTTCCCCCATAGTTCTGAGGTGCAGCCGGCGGACCGGACGCGACGCTGGATGCAGGAGCAGGGTTCAAGGTAAGCATTTTTGTTTTTTAATAAGCTGCACTACAGGGGCATTATTATGGGGGCAGGGGCATTACTATGGGGGCATGGGCAATAATGGGAATTACTAATGGGGCATGAGCACTACAGGGGCATTACTATTGGGGCATGGGCACTACAGAGACATTACCACAGGGGCAATACTGTGGGGGCATGAGCACTACAGGGGCATTACTCTAAGGGCACTACAGGGGCATTACTATGGGAGCATGGACACTACAGGGGCATTACTATGAAAGCATGGGCACTACAGGGGCATTACCACAAGGGCATTAATATGGGAGCATGGGCACTACAGGGGCATTACTATGGGGGTATTAACATATGGGCATTACAATATGGGCACTACTACAGGGGCATTATCATATGGGCACTACTACAGGGGCATTACCTCAGGGGGCATTACTATAGGGGCACTGCTGCAGGGGGAATTACCAGGGGGGGTGCCAAATTACTGTCTTGCCCCTGGTGACAAAAGTCCTAGTTTCGGCCCTGATTCCGGCTTACCACTTCCCGAAAGAGTCACCATGTGGACTACTAGTATGGTCCAGACTCAGAAAGGGTCATCTAAACTTCCTGTTCTATCCAGTTCCAGTGTGTCCGGTCTTAATCCGGTTTTGACCTCCTACTATTCCTGCCAGTTTAAGTGTCTCCAATCCCAATCCATTTCTACCTATTCAGCCAAGTGATAGCCCTCTGTCTACTGGTTCCAAAAAGGACTTAGAGTTTTTACAGATCAATGTAATACCTGCTGCAGTGGGCCCTTCACCTGATTCTCTGCAAAGAAGTCCGGTGGATGATCGACCATCCATTTATTTTTATGGAGATTTAGACCAGTTTTACGCCTTGGCATGTCAATATCTTTCTGATGTGGATTCCGGATTGTTGTCTTCACTTACTCCTGCCAATGTGGTAAAAGATTTCCTTTTGGCCTTTAGGGGTAAAGCCAGAGGCATCTCTAGGGTTGGTGTCACCTGGTGTAGTAGTACACCGTGACACCCCCCCTCACCAAAAGGAAAAAAAAAAAATCGGGACCAAGGTGCGCAGCTCCGCAAGCTCTTCCCCCTTACCAGTCCAGCAGTCACACTGTGCTCCTCACAGAATGCCAGGCACACCCGGCGGGTGTGACAATGCCATGCCCGATATTCTGGGTAGCAGTGCTTAAAGTGGTCCTAGAGATGTGGTGGAATGACCCCCCTCTCCCCTGGTGATTTATCAATAAAAGGAGAGCATGCGCCTAAGGCGTGTAGCACAAAAAAGGGGTGTGATCTTGAAAGAAAGGGACATGTCATACAATAGTATCCCCAATTCAAATTACGCCACACAGTAGCACAATCTTATCCACAGAGAGATTCACATTACACCATAAAGTAGTGTCCTTATTTATGTTCTGACACACAGTAGTGCCCATTTTACACAATGACTACATTATTGACACTTATACACAATGCCCACAGTAGTAGTGCTCCTTATTCAATGCCCCCAGTAGTAGTGCCCATTATGCAGTTCCCCCTTTAGTAATACCCCTTTATGCAATACCCCCTGTAGTTGTGCCCAATATTCAATGCTTCCTGTATTAGAACCCGTTATGCAATGCCTCCTATATGAAATGCCTCCTGTATTAGAGCCCCTTACACTGTGCCCCCAGTAGCTCCCCTTATGGAGTGCCCCCAGTAGTGCCCCTTATACATTAGGCCCAGTAGTGCTCCTTATGCAGTGCCCCCTATAGTGCCCTTATACAGTACCCCAGTAGTGCCCTTATACAGTACCCCCAGTAGCACTCCTTATACAGTGCCCCCTATAGTGCCCTTATAGAGTACCCCCAGTAGCACCCCTTATACAGTGCCCCCTATAGTGCCATTATACAGTACCCCAGTAGTGCCCTTATACAGTACCCCCAGGAGCTCCCCTTATGCAGTGCCCAAGACAGTAGTGCCCCATTTGCTGTGCCCTCTGTAATGCCCTTATACTGTGCCCCCTATACAGTACCTCCAGTAGTGCCCCTATGCAGTGGCCCCAGAACACCCCCAGTAATGCCCCTTATGCTGTGCCCCCTCCCTTGTGCAATAGTACTTACCTGCCTTCAGGAGGTTCAGGCTAGCTTCCACCAGGAGGGTTCCGGGCACCCTTGGGGTCATCAGTGGTGCAGAGGAAGGGGGTGTGCTGGCAGCAGGTGCGGCCCGTGGGTCTGTATGCTGCTCTTTTTGGTGTCACCCCCTTGAAGGGTGACACCCTGTGCGGGCCGCACCCCCCTTCTGACGCCACTGGGTAAAGCTTTGGACTGGGCTAATCCACTCATAGAGACCAAGTATCCCATTTTATAAGATCTCTGTGTTCACTGAAGCAGTACTGCAAAGGTTTGCTCCAAAAGCATCGAGATCAGCAAAAGGTCCACGGCCTCCGGTACTGCAAAAGTTTGCTCCAAAAGCCTCAAGATCAGCACAAGGTCCACAGTCTGCGGTATTGAGACTTGGGGTTACTTCCTTGGCCCCTCTCCATGAAGGCTTCTCTGGGTAGCCTGGTCCTTTGGATCCATCATCCACTTCTGATGCTGTTTCCAAGGAAAAAAAATTGATTAGGACTCTAGACTTGGATTCTGATTCGGTTTATGATCCTGTAGCAGACGAAGCACCTTTCCCTGGAGGTCCTATGTTTAGAAAGGAAGTTTTCATTGAACCAGAGATTCCATCTCTTCCAGGTGGATCAAGACATTCCTGAAAGAGCAAGAAGAATTGTCAAAGGCACTAATTGCTACCATGGTTTCTGCTTCTCGAATGAAGAGTGGTGTTGATCTTCAGGGATCTATTCAAGATTTAGTCATAGGGGTGTCTGGAGGCCACCCATTAGGAGGGGGGCAATGTCACACTCTGCACAAATTGTGTGACTTACCTTGCCATTTGCTGCAGGTCAGGATTTCTGCTGACCTTGTTCAGGAACTATGCAGTGACATCACCATCATGCACTATGTCAGCTGATAGCATTCTTCCAGTGAGAGTGCTCCTGTCTCAGCTGATTGCAGCAGCCTATCAGGGTCTTGCAGCAGAGTCATATCCCTGTGAGAACTCCCACTGGTGCCTGAGCAAAGTGTTGCTTCCTAGAGTTCAGTTCTAACCTGTGGCTCCTTTGTGTAGAAAACCACCACTGTTATCAGGCTCATTTACCAGACTCCAGCGTTCCTGTGATATTCCATTACCTGTTCCTGACCTTGGCTTCGTGTGTGACTCTGATTTCACCTGACCCCTGGTACTGCATCTGATATCTGGTTTTGACTTTGGCTATTCCCTGTGACCTGTTTACGCCTTCTCCCTGGTACCGTCTAAGTCCGTTAGGTTCTGCCCGGCCTGTTGACTAAGCTATACATCTTCTCCGCTTCATCTGGAGTTTACCAGCACCTGTATAAGGGAACCTATCCTGAAGGCTGTGGCCTGTGTGTCAGACATAGCCAAGCCCATACCTTCTTGCGAGGGTCCCTGGTGAATACCAAAAGCACATTAGACTCCACGCCTCAGGCTTAGGTCTAGCCAACTCCCTAATACAGGCTGCATACATAACCATCCAGGAGTTGTGACACTGTGCATGCAGTGCACGTACATGTACCAGCTGCTGCGATCAGGATTGCAATCACAGAATCTATGCAGACCCATCACAGAGTGTTTTGACAGGAAGTGCCATTTGTCGGTGGTGACAGGGTTTATTCATGCGAATGCAGGCATGTCAGTGCATTTCAACGTCATTTTAGGGGCATGCATAAATTATCCACTGCGTGGCCACATGCAATGTGAGGTATCATAGCATGCATGACTGATAGCAATTTCTCCATAAGGTCAGGGCTTGTGCAAGTGTACGAATGGGTCCGACGGTACTCAATTGCACCGATGGTTTAGCTATTCTGCTAAGAATTAAGGATGTGTGCATGGTACAGTAAGTGTCCTTATGTAGTGCTGACTTTGCATTGTGATCACAGTTGAACTGCGTGTGTATGCAGCATTGCGATCCATAGTGAATCACGCCCAAAAACAGGTGTTCCTTAGTAAGTATCCATATGAAGTGCAGCTTAAATCAAAGTACACCAAGTGTTTGTACCAGGGGTGTATCCAGTGATCCAAGCACCTCTGGCAATGTTATGGACTGGTGCCCCCCACCCCCCCTATGCAGTGCCCCCAATAGTAATCCCCCAGTAGTAATCCCCCCTATGCTGCTTTGCCCCCAGTAGTAGCCCCCATATACAGTGCCCCCAGTAGTAGTCCCCCCATACAGTGCCCCTCAGTAGTAGACCCCAGTAGTAGTCCCCCCTATACAGTGCCCCCTAGTAGTGGCCACCCCCCTAAATTGCCCCCAATAGTGGCCACCCCCATAAATTGCCCCCAGTAGTCGCCACTCCTATACAGTGCCCCCCAGTTATGGGCACCCCCCATAAAGTGTCCCCAGTAGCTGCCACCCCCTATTTCAGTGCCCCCCCCTGTAGTGCCAGGCTTACACATGCAAACACACACAAAGAACAAAAATTTTTTTACTTTACTTACCTGATCCCCGCTCCTGATGCAACTGCCGCTGTCTGCTCTGCTCTGAGTCCTGGCCACTCTTCTCCTGCATGGGAGAGACATCATGACATATGAAGTCTCTCCCATAACATGCTGTGGGGGCAGCCAGCACACGGAGCTCATTATTGAGCTCCAGCCAGCTCCCTCCGTGGACGATGCCGCAGCAAATGAGAGTCTGTCTGACTCTCATTAGCTGGCTGCTATTGCAAACATGCCACTGGTGACTGTGTGTTTGTAAACGGTGTAGGGCAGACCGCTATCACTGCGGTCTGTCCTACACTTGTGGGGCCGGGGGACTTGTCCACCCCTTGGCTACTGGTGGCACTGCCGGACGGCACCCCCCTTTTGGTCATCACCCATGGCGAGTGCAATCCTGGCCAATGGGTAGATATGCCCCTGGTTTGTGCCACTGTACAAAGCTGACAATCTGTATGTGAGCTCCCATAAAAGTCCTGGAGCAGCCGTTTACATCAGTGCAGATAGCAATTAGCTGGTGACTGGATCTTTTAGCACAATGTTGATACTTGCAAACAGTGAATGGTGTCAGGCAAATAGATCCTCAGCGCAGTTTCACCTCCAACAGAGTCTTTATCAAAAAAGAGTTACGTGAGTCCAGCACCTGAAGGCAGGTTCTCTTCCAGCAGCTACCGGTGTGCATCTCTGATAGGTCACATAACATAGGAACGTGCCAGGGAAGCCCATGCAACCATGCTAGAAACATGGTTAAATCCCTTCCAGGGACCCCCCAAAAAACAGGAAGACCATCTAGATGTACAGGGAACAGTGGCCACTCACTCTCTGTTTTCTGAAACTTATGTGGTCGTGAGAGACTACCAGCACCTTTGCACTCTTCAAATATGAAGACTATGGTGGCATCATGGCATCACAAGTTCTGCTGTTACATGTAAAGCATTGGATTGTTCTGGAAGGAAATCACTTAGAACTATTTATTAATATATATTATAGTGTTATGTTTCTTAGAATGAAAAGCTCACAAAAAGAAGTGATCTTCGGTGATTTAATGGCTCATTGGTAAGGATCTTCTTATTCCAGATAGTATAAGCTGCACCTTCAACCAGGCATGCAGAACTATCCACACAGGCTTCCCTATAAGTGGACCTCAGAAAAAAATTAGCGCTAGACAAAAATAGAAAAACTTGAATCTATTAAATAATTAAATTACAAATGCACTTACAGGATGAGCACCATATAAATTACATGTGAACTATAGGTTACACTGAACCAACAGTAGCAGATCCAGACCTAACAGTATCATGTACATGGACTATGCATTTCAATAGTCTCTCTTCAACAGGTCATAATAGTACACACAAAGAAAAAACTTTAAAATATAGTGGGGAGGGCTGAAATGTAGTTTCCATAATCATTAATTAATTAGTCATATAAGAAATACATGTAACAAACAATATAATTTATTGATCCACAAAGTGCAGACATTCTATAAATAAATACTGTATGATGTATTCAACAATACAAACATTTAATTAATAAAAAGGAGTTCATAATACACCAATGTTAATAAAACAAATTATCCATACAATTAAAAAATTGTATAAGGTCATAATTTTCATCAAGATGGAAAGCTTAGTCATTAATGAAAAGTCTAACCTTATCCTCTTTTTTAATAGCCTGGTATTACTTATTAATGTTGGTATATTATAGACTGAATTGTTCTTAATTTTGCTTTTATTTTATTTCAAATGATGTGCATTTATCAAATACATTTTTTCTTTATAATTGTGTGTATGTAGCTGTGTGGTGAGAGAGAGAGAGAGAGAGAGAGTGTTTGTACCTTGTGGTTCAAGTAACATATGATTGTTATATGTGCAACTTATTTGATTAATAAATTAGTGTCTGTGGACAATCTGAGCCTATTTAGTGTCATTTGTCGATTAAACATACATTTATATTTTTTACATTCAGTTTTATTTTTCAGGATAGTACTCTGTATTGAAAAATCATGTTATATAATTTATTCAGTATCACAACATCCAGCATTGGAAGATAATGTTGTGGATTATACCATATCATTTATTTAATTGACAGCATCTATTGTTTAGTAAGTGACCATCAAAAGTGAATACATTTCAGCAATGATTATAGACTAAAGTAGGTTAAAAGTATTGTGACTGGCTTAATGGCATCGCACCTAGTAAATACTTTAGATTTCTAGACAATGATTATGGTTTGCCTTTTTAAGTGACATTATGTCTAATTTGTTTTGTGTTCCAGTGGGAAAAGTATTTCTTTGTCAAATGTTGTATTGCCAATAAAAAATAATGCAAAACATATGTTAATTCAATTTCTATGTTATTCAATATTTGTATACAATTCAATAGGTGCATAAGTGCCAAATACACAAAAGCTGCAAATCAGGATGTACAGTATAGTGCATAACAAGAAATTGAGCTGTATCAGACAACATTACCACCAGCTAAGAGTATCAACATTACCAAGCAGCACCAAGGAAGAGATTTATCAAGCCTTGTGAAGAGTGGAAAAATGGAGAATAGAATGCATGGGAAAATAATTTATGTACATTTTCTGATATGCAAAGTTATATGCAACCTGAGATGCAACTTTCCATACGTATGCAACTGGTTTGCTATTAGCCAATATCAGTGCAGATTATCACCTACAGTACCCTATACTTACTGCATGAAAATACACCTCCTGCATATTTTTGCTTATGTCCAACTCTTCATAGCATCCTCACTGGTCTCTGCCAATGTAAGAATGCTCCACTACAACATAGTTCCATCTCTTTGGTCATAGGTCTGTGTACTTACAATATATGTGATGGAAATACATGTGACTACACTCTGCCCATACTTGAATGCACTCAGTTACATAGCATGTATAGTTGGAAAATATATTATATTCACCACAAAGAAGCCTATGTTCCACTTAGCATCAGAACCTCTGAGGTAAATGGAGTGACATATAATAAATAGTGTAAAACTAACCAAATGGCTTTTGCATTTGACTTTGACTAAGCATTTTTACCTGCGTGTACAAGTGCAAACCAAATCCTAGTGGGTACTCAGCATATAGGACATATTCACTTCCTTTTTTATATCCTCTAATTGTATTTACTTGCAGATTTTTTTTTCTGAAATGTCTGCTCCCTTACATAGAGGTATAGAAGGCACTAGCCCTGGAGCAGGGCTCAACAACACTGTGGACTTGTTGGTCTCTGACTACTTTCCTCTATTGGGGAGGTAAAACAGAGTCATCCAATTGCATTTAGATAAACAGATTTTATGGCAAGTACAATAATCATTTGTTCTCTTTCATCCATATTGGGGGACATTCCTGTACCTTGGCGGGTTTCAAAGTTGTCTGCAAAGTTGTCCTTACTGGCCAGGGTGATTCAGCAGATTCAGCTGGAGTTTCTTCCAATCATCCTCATTGCCCAACATTGGCCTCACGCACATTGTACACACCCTTCTAGTAACTACTGCCAGAAACTCCTTGGTGTCTTCCTTTACACAAGGATCTTCTGCTCTTCTGCATCAAAGCCCATGTCTACACCAAGATTTGCAATCCCTACCTTTGAAGGCATGGTTCTTGAGATCCAGATCCTGAGGGCTTGCCAGTTTTTCAGGTCCGTTGGTCAGACCATACTATAGACTTGAAAGCTGGTGACTTCTAGAATATACCATCATGTCTGATGGCTTTACATTTTGTGACATGAGTGACAGGGTCTCTAAATGGGTCTTTATTGCCTCCTGTGACTTCTGTCCATCCATCAGGAGAGGTTGAACAATGGTCTTTGCCATTATTTTCTAAAGGATACGATATCTGTACTGTCTTTTTTCAAAGACAGTTGGCAGTCATTCCAGAGGTGCAGACATTCCTTTAAGGTATAGTTTTCATACAGCCTCCTTACATTTCTCTTATACCACCATGGAATTTAAATTTGGTTTTGGAGGCTGAGTCTGTGGAGCAATTCATGTTAGCTCTTCAAAATGGGAATATGAAGATAGGTGTTCTTTATGTCTAGGGATGCCAAAAATTCCCCTCCATCGATTGCACCAAAAACATATTGCAGTGACTCCATTTTGAAACATGCCAGTGAGAGATGAGGATTCAGCCATTTCAAGTTCAAGATTGAATGGAAGAAAGCGTATGAATTAAAAGCCCAATCCCATTGTTGGACAGGAAGCAGACCAATAACTCCGGAATCTAAAGAAGAACAAACAGCATCATAGTATGCAGTGTCCCCCTGATTGGCAGCCTGAGGAAATAACATTTTTATTCTCACCATAAAGTCCCTTCCTAGTAATCCATCTGGATGACTGTATTCCCACCTTTTCAGATTGATGGATTTGTTCTTGTTTTGGGTTATCCTGTTTGGTAAGAATTGTTTATTTTCTTACTCCATGCAGCTTTGTTAGTTAACTAACCTTTGTCAATTTGGTCCTCATGAATGCGCCCAAACATGGCTGTCTGGCCTCCATGTGCTTCATTGCTAGGCGGATCACTGCTGCCATCCAACAGGCTTATCTGTTGTCAAATAAACTGGTCCCAGCTTCCCTCTAGGCACATTCTATTTGTGTGGTTGGGGCATCTTGGGCAGTATGACACAGTGCCTTGGAAAAATAGCTGTGCATGATGGTAATCTGGTCCTCTGTGCAATCATTTAGAACATTTTCCATACTTTTGGGTCCTGTGATATGAGTTTTGAGCAGAAGGTTTTATGTGTTGCTTTGCCATATGGTGCCCCAAACTGTTAGGCTTGCTTTGCAACATCCCACAGTCTGCAATGCCCCCCAGATTGGATGGCTGAGGAAATAGGATTTTTATACACACCATAAGATCACTTCTTGTAATCCATATGGGGGACACTGCATTCTTTTCCGTAAGCTTTGTTTCTATTCTTCCTTCATACTGCTTTGTTGGTTAAAAAAAACTGAGGTCCAGTGAAGTTTAGAGGGGTTAAAAGGTAGGAGTAGAGTTATTTTAGTTAACCCTTTAGTGTCTACTCTTGTACCTTTCCAACTCAAAATATATATTTGAAATGATAAACTGCAATATAATGCTATTGGCTAAATGCTTTACAGAAAGCTACAAAATAGATGCTACTATATTAAAAACTATCCCTTTGTCTTGGGTCACCTCCAACTCCTATTCAGTGAATAGTATGAATTAAAGTCATAGGGGAGCTTTGATCTTACAATATGTTATATATGTATGCAAATTTAACTTTGATTGTCTATGACTGGATAAAGGAATAAATAAATAATTTGTAATCAAACAAATGTCAAGTACATTTTCACTCCTATTTGAATGCAACTTAGTATAATTTAATATATATGGAGACTATTTTTACAGGAAATACATATAGAGACTATTTTAAGTGCAGTGCTCTATAGAAATTGGGAGATTGGGAAAAAAATGTCTGATGTTAAGAATATAGGACCTCATTCAGAGGCGGTCATTACTTGCAAGCAGTCGCAGTGAATCAGGAAGGCCGCTTGCATCCTGAACGTCCGCCTCCTTGTCGATCGTTAAGCTGTGGGTTACCACCCACAGCTTAACGACCGACCAGGTTAATGTTCGCGATGGTGATCACCATCGCGTCCATCAGGGCTTACGACCAGACCCTAAGGTTGGGTCTGGGCACTCATAAGCCCCAGGGAGCTTTCTGCTCTGATGGAGCAGGAAGCTCCCCCCTGACATCACTAATGATGTCAGTGCGGCCACCCACAAAACAGTAGGCGTTCATAAAGGAATGCCTCCATTTTGGAAACCACCCCCCGGACTGCCTACCAAATGGGGGCAGCTGTCGATCAACATCGACAGCCACCCCTTTGGTAATGAGCTCTGGAGTGACAGAGTTTATCTGTCACTACGGGGCTTGCGCACGCGCAGTGCAGCCGCTGCGCTTGCGCAGGCCAAACCATCGAGTCGGTTATTAGCTCATTGGCGCTCGTGACAGACTCTGAATGATGTCCATAGTTCTCCATTTAGAATAGATGTTCTCAGTTTATTCATATTTGCATTTTATTTCCCTCTTTTCACATGTTTGAAAATATCAGAACAACAGTCTAAGATTGTTACAGCAGGTTATCATCATTATTAGTAGAAGTGTAACTGTCATAATGGCAACTAGTGCATTACCTTCAACAAGAAACAAGTGTGAGGTTATGACAATTACAGAGGACAAGGAGTTTTTGATGGGCCAAAGAGAGAAAGGAAAACAAGGTGCAATGATTGGAGTAGATAAAGAACTTGCAAAAAAGAAGAGGCTACAGAAAGAAAAAGAAAAGCAACAATTGCAAGAATAGAAAAATCAAAACTGAGAAGAGCCTACATGAAATAGATGTCATCCTGGAATCGTCTACCACAAGCTCTAAGGAACTGCTTTCACCCATTAGAGAAAGGGGAAACAATTATTAACAATGTTACTTTGTAAAATATGTTCTGTTCTTTATCTTTCACATTCTAATAAATGTTTATTAACCACTTAACTGACGAATTCTTTTTCCAAAAACCGCTCCAAAATTGTCGGTTTCTTTTATGATTGAGTTAGGTCAAGAACATAATTTTAAATTTATCCATCACTATTTTATTTGAAAAAAAAACAACATTTTTTAAAACACAGTATACCATAAAAATAGCAATTTGTATGTTATACTGTAGAAATGGCCATTTACAGCTGTACCATCGATGGTTCAACCATTGTTAGAAGCCATCAATTGTTTAGCAATTGGTCGAGGAGATCTGTGTAGACCACAACTGCCGATGTTTCTTAAACATCGATTGAGGGTTGCCATCGATGGTGCAACATTGATGGCCACCAGCAATGGCAAACCACTTGTTTTCAGTCAGACCATCGATGGTTTGCAAACAATCGATGGTTGGTTGCCATCCCTAATCAGAGGCTCTATGATATGTATTGATATATACACATTTATACATAAATATATAAATATATACACTATATATATATATATACACACACACTATATATATATATATATATATATACACACACACATATATATATATACACACACATATATACACACATAAATATATAGTATATATTATATATAGACACACACGCACAGTATATATATATATATATATATATATATATATACACACACATACATACATATATATACACACATATATACACACACATTGTATATATTATTTATTTATATCACATTGATATACATAGTATGGTTTTCATAAGTACACTTGCACACATTTTTGGTACCACCTGGAGTGTATGGTTCGTTGGGGTTAATTGGAGCTGCAATTTTTAAGATTATGTTATATAAATTCACATTTTTGTTGCTATATAAGATATTACTATATATATATATATATATATATATATATATATATATATATTATATTATATCCAGCCTAGCTTGTCCATTATGTTCTTTTTTTGTAAATTTATTTTTTGTGTATTGTTTAGATGATGTTACCATGGCAACATGCTAGCATACGTGCTAGACGCATCATCCTTTGTACCCGACTGCATCACGGATGTGCCAGCCACGTGGATCTGCTGTTCCACGTGTGAGCATTGGAGTTCCGGGATCCAGAACGTCATGGATGATGTGTTACATGTCCAGTGGGGTAAGGTATTTAAGTCTGTTTGTATGTCACACTGTTATTGTCATCCTGAAGAAGGGGCAGGTGGCCCTGAAACATCGATGCATGTTTGAATAAACATCACTATCTCATAGTACTATATGGACTCCGAGTGCCGCCTCATTTGGATTGTTGTTGTGGGGACGCTGTTCCCTGTAAAGGAGGGCACCGGAGCAAGTAATCCTGTTTATGGTCACGTGAGTGCCGCATCATAATTGGTCTCTATCATTTATCCATGGATATGCAGTGCTAGTTATTGTGGATTGATCAGGGCACCACGAAAAGTTCTTACTCCTCTGGACCACAAATTTTGTTTATTTTTTCACAAAATCACTATATTTTTTATAATTTCATGTATGTTTGTCACTTGTTTGCACTATATGTAAACGTTTGATAGTGACTATCATTCATACGTGGTAAGCTTGGCTGGCATAAACACATATAGCGTTGAAGTAAATATGGCAGTAGCTCCAGACCCTCCAGATAATATCTTATATATGTTGCAATATGACACATTGATATGTTTAGTTTTTCCGATATAGAAGCAGAAGGAATTCTAAACAAGGAACCTATTTTTGATACACCTATTAACAATAGTAATGAGGATGTTTACAATAAATTGCTGAAACTCAAGAAACAGGATTTGGACTTTATATTACATAGTCGTACGCTCTCAGAATATTATAGAGCCAAACAGATTCCTAGGTGTTTACGGGTCCACAACACACCCACCATAGGCAGGCACAGTATTAATTTTTGCTGCCGGTGGATTTTGATACTGAACAAATGTTCAATGGACTTAATTTTGTTAATAATTGAAGAATCCACTCGTGAAAGTAACATCACTAAAGATTAAAAGATTAGAAGAGGAACAATTACCCATTCTATCAACAGATCCTGACACTAATTGGCATGAAAAAAATAATAAAACAGATGGAGCAATATAAATTGGAATTATTAAAATTCAAAAAACAAAAACTATTGAAGGTCAAACAAGACTATGAATTTCATAGGGTTTATCCCTGGTTAGGGTCAGGTAATAATCCTCCTAGAACAAACCGCTTCTATACAGCACGTACCCAAAAGGGTCTTTAATAAATTCTCTAGTACCTCTGCAAGTGATACAGATGAGGCTATTCTTCATCAAAGATCATATCAACAACAAGTGCTCCCTTTAGAATTAGGTGTCATGGAGGGCATGACCACTTGAAGAAAAAAACAACTAGAAGGGGGAGCCAAATGTGGAGGCAGAAATGCAGGCAGACCGCTGAGAGGGAGGAGGAGGATCTGATTTTTAATTTGTCCTCTGTTCCACTGACCCCCATTGAACAGCAAGTCTTGAGTAAAGGTTTGACCTTTGTGCCTACTAACGATGTCAATATGTTCAAATGGAAAATTGATAGTTACAAATTTTGCAGAATATTAAAAATAAAAGAACATTTCAGTAAAGATAATGTACCTCAATTGGATATGAAATTGCCAGCTCTATCTAAAATAGGATCAAAATCCACTTTTGACCCATTTTCCACAAATTCGTCCATTAGGGCATTTCGTAGGATGTTGGACTCCGCACCCCAAAAGACACAAATGGCTTGCACTGTTCCTAATATGTCTAAAGATAAATGATCTGCTCTTAAATCTTTTGGTTCTAGACAAGACATTGTCATAAGGGGCGCTGACAAAGGAGGGTATATTGTGGTTATGGATACCTCTTTCTATAAAGATGAATGTGATAGATTGCTTAGTGATCATGACACATATTGCTCTTTATCTTGTGATCCTACAGTCAAATATAAAAAATGTCTTGATAATTTGCTGCAACAGGCAGAGGCTGAGAGAATTAATCAAAAAGGGTGTGTAAAAAGTTGACTACTGAATTTCCTGTGGAATTTCCTCCTAAGATTCATAAAAATCCACAAAGACCTCCTGGCAGACCTATCATTTCAGCCAGGGGGTCTTTATGTGAATCTATAGCAAAGTATGTTGACATGTATCTTCAACCTTGCATACAGGATACATTCACTTATCTTAAGAACTCCAACACATTATTAAGACACCTGACCTCCATGTCAAGTGTGCCCTGCAATACCGTCATGGTTACACTTGATGTAATAAGTCTCTACACGTGTATTCCACATGCAGCAGGACTTAGTGTGATTGAACATTTCTTGACAAACAATCCTAAGTATGAGGGCCCTGATATTAAGTTCTTCTTGTCCTTATTGGAGTTTTCATTAACTCATAATTACTTTTTGTTTAATGGATTTTTTATAGACAAAATACGGGGTGTGCGATGGGTTCTCCAGCAGCCTCCTCATTTGCCAATTCCTTTATGTGGGAAACAGAAAAAATCCTTTTCTTTGAAAATATGGTTGTGTCCAGAAATATTTTGATGTACTATCTCTATATTGATGATTTATTAATTTTTTGGAATGGAAATATTGATATGTTATTGGATCTTGTGAACACACATAGTGCTTCATCTAGTCCAATTAAGTTGACAGCACATAGTAGCGATAATGAAATTAATTTCCTGGACATCAATATTAAAATTATTAACTCTAATATACAGACTTCTCTTTATGTTAAACTGACAGACAGAAACACCTTGTTATGGTATAACAGTTTCCACTCTAGGTCTACAGTGGCAGGATTGCCATTCTCCCAATTTATAAGAGTTTGCAGAACTACTAGTGACAGAACTGAAACTGAAATTCTTAAAAAGAGGCTATCCTATCAAATTACTAAGGCAAGCCAAAATGAAAGCCCTGAGTAACACCAGGGAATCATTATTAGCAACCAGAGAGAAAAATCAACTCACACAAACAATACCTTTGGTTAGCGAATATAATACTAAAAGCCGACAATTGTCTTCTCAGGTGAAACAATGGTGGCCTATGGTAGCCATGGATCCTGATATGTCCCTCGAGTGATGCCTACATACACCAGGAGTCGTAACATCAGGGACTTTGTTGTAAAACCCGACATTACACCATTTAAAAACATTTCCTTAGTAGAAAAAACAGTTGTTTTAAATGTTTAGGGTGTACCACCTGTAGCTACATGTTAAATGGTGCATATGTATATCATCCCTATTCAAGGAGAAAAAAGGGTAATTAAATACCTGAAATGTTGAACTATGGCTGTCGTGTTTGGCTCATGATTTAATCGCCGATACCAGACCCTGGAGTGCCCCCACAATTTTGCTATTAGTACATGTTACAGAGGGAGTTGGCACTGGGGCAAAATATCGCTATTTTCTGGGAGTTCCGGTCATTCGGATCTATATATATATATATATATATTATATCCAGCCTAGCTTGTCGATTATGTTCTGTTTTTGTAAATTTATTTTTTTGTGTATTGTTTAGATGATGTTACCATGGCAACATACTAGCATATATGCTAGACGTATCATCCTGTGCACCCGACTGCATCACAGATGTACAAGCCACGTGGATCTGCTGTACCACATGTGAGCATTGGAGTTCCGGGATCCAGAACGGCATGGAGGATGTGTTACGTGTCCGGTGGGGTAAGGTATTTAAGTCTGTTTGTATGTCACACTGTTATTGTCATCCTGAAGAAGGGGCAGGTGGCCCTGAAACGTCAATGCATGTTTGAATAAACATCACTATCTCATAGTACTATATGGACTCCAAGTGCCGCCTCATTTGCACTGTAGTTGTGGGGCTCGCTGTTCCCTGTAAAGGAGGGCACCGGAGCAAGTAATCCTGTTTATGGTCATGTGAGTGCCGGATCATAATTGGTCATATATATATATATATATATATACACACATATACATATACATATGCACACACACACATACATATACATGTATATATATATATATATATATATATATATAAATATACAAGTGTTTTGGTTTTGGATCTGGATCTTTCTTTCGTGTTTTGGGTTCTGGGTTTTGTGTTTTGGATCTGTTTTTTTTTTTTTTTTTTTTAAAAAGCATAAAAATAGCTAAAATCACAGAATTTGTGGGTTTTGCTGCTCCTATGCTATTATTAACCACAATAACATTAATTTCCACTCATTTCCAGTCTATTCTGAACATCTCACAATATTGTTTTTAGGCCAAAAGGTTGCACCGAGGTAGCTGGATGACAATGCTAAGCGACACGAGTGGGCGGCACAAACAAGCTGGCAATTAATCTGTCCCTGCACAAACTGGCTCTACGGAGGCAAGATTTTGTCCTCATCCTCTGATTCAGTGTTGTGTACATCCTCACATAGTATTAATTCATCTCCACCTATCACCACAACAGGTCCCTCTGTACGTTCTGGAGGCTGGTCTCCCTGGAAGAGTTGATAATTAATTTTTATGAACATCATCTTCTCCACATTTTGTGGAAGCAACCTCCTATGCCTTTCACTGACAAGGTTCCCGGCTGCACTAAACACTCTTTCGGAGTACACACTGGATGTGGGTCAACTCAGGTAAAATAGAGCCAGTTTGTACAGGGGCCTCCAAATTGCCTCTTTTTCCTGCCAGTACAGGTACAGACTGCCTGACATGCCTACTTGGATGCTGTCACCGACATAATCCTCCAACATTCTGTGGTGACAGTATCATATGCAGTGACATTAGACATGTCAGAAATTGTTGCCAGGTCCTTCAGTCCAGACCAGATGTCCAAACTTGGTCCTGCCTGCCCTGCATCACCACCAGTGGGTTGCTTAGGATACCTAAGTTGTTTCCTGGCAGCCCCAGTTGAGGAAGAAAATGAAGAAGGAGCTGTTGATGTGTCACGTTCCGCTTCAGCTGACAGTGTTTTCACCAGCAGGTCTTTGCACCTCTGCAGGCTTGCGTTGGCCGGAAAGAGATACACCACGTAGGCTTTAAACCTAGGATTGAGCACGGTGGTCAAAATGTAGTGGTCTAATTTCAACAAATTGACCACCCTGGAATCCTGGCAAAGCGAATGAAGGGCTTCATCCACAAGTCCCACATGCCGAGCGGAATTGCTCCGTCTTAGCTTCGCCTTCACTTTCTCCAGCCTCTGGATGTATAGGTTTGAATGGCCTTTTACTGCTCTTCCATCCTCTGAAGCATATAGAGGGTTGAGTTCCACCATGTCACAACCTCTTGCTTCAGGTGATAGTGGGGCAGGTTCAAAAGTGTTTGCTGGCAATCCAGTCTTTGGCATACAGTCACTGAATGGCGAAAGTTGCCGGAAATTTTCCGGCCACCCAAAGCGTCTCCTGCATGCCCCTGTCGCTTTTCAGAAAATTCTGCCCCACCAAATTTATTGTGTGAGCAAAACATGGGACGTGTTGGAATTTGCCCAGATGTAATTTCCGCACAATATTGGTGGTGTTGTCAGATATCACAAATCCCCAGGAGAGTCTAAGTGGGGTAAGCCACTGGGCAATGATTTCCCTCAGTTTCTCTAAGAGGTTGTCGGTGGTGTGCCTCTTACTGAAACCTGTGATACACAGCGTAGCCTGCCTTGGAACGAGCTGGTATTTCTGAGCTGCTGCTACTGGTCATGCTGCTGTTTTTGCTGCGAAAGGTGATACATCTACCCAGTGGGCTGTCACAGTCATATTGTCCTTAGTCTGTCCTATTCCACTTGTCAACATGTCCGTGGTTAAGTGGACATTGGGTACAACTGCATTTTTTAGTACACTGAGGACACTTTTTCTGACGTTTGTGTACAGTCTTGGTATCGCCTGCCTAGTGAAGTGGAATCTAGACAGGATTTGGAACTGGGGACACACTACCTCCATCAATTGTCCAAATCACACTGCACTAATGGCGGATACCAGACGCACGTCTAACACTACATAGCAGTCAAGGCCTCAATTATACGTTTTGCTTCAGGATGACTGCTGTCATACTTCATCCTGTACACAACACCTCCTGTTGGAGGGTCAATTGTTTAGTAAAAGTAGTGGTGTTCCTACTTCCTCTCTGGTATGATGAACAACTCCCAGCAGCAACAGCAGCAGCGGCAGCAGTAGGTGTAGCAATGCAGGATCCTTTGCATAGGAGAGGCAGTCATGCCAGTGACATGGCCTGCAGGACTACTTCCGATCCTGACTAAGGAGGAAATTGACAAGGAGGGAGTTGACGGTGTGGTTTGCAGGCACTTGGATACAACAGGACAAAGGGATTTAGGTGTCCCTGGACTGCTTACAGTCTTATCCAAAGTTTCTGAACTTGACAGTAACTTTTTATGAACGTGCTGCAGGTGACGTATAAGGGAGGATGTTCCTAGGTGGTTAACGTCCCTACCCCTACTTATTTCACCTTTACATATGGTACATATGGCAAGACAGTTGTCCGGATTTGGATAGAAATATTGCCAGACCAAAGAGGTGGAATGTTTGGTCTTCTGCCCAGGCATGACCGTGATGGGCTTTTTCATCCCATGGACAACAACTGTCTCCCCCAGAGCCTGATGTAAACAAACCACATCACCACCAGAATCCTCATCACCAACTTCCTCCTCAGTGCCAGCTACACCAGTATCCTTATCCTGTTGTACTTCAACAGTGACATCTTCAATTTGCATATCAACAAGTGGACTGTGGGTACTCCTTTCAGCACTTGCAGAGGGCGTGCAAATGTTAGAAAGAGCCACCTCTTCCAATCCAATGTTGGGAAGGTCAGGCATCGCAACTGCCTCCACAATCCTTGGGGATTTGTGATATCTTCTTAGAACGCACAGCTCTTTGCTGTGCTTTTGCCAGTTTAACACATTTGATTTTTGTAGTGGGAGGAGGGCTTCCATTGTCATGTGAAGTTGAACCACTAGTCATGAACATAGGGAAAGACCTTAGCCGTTCCTTGCCACTCCGTGTCGTAAATGGCATATTGGCAAGTTTACATTTCTCCTCAGATGATTTAAATGTTTTTTTAAGGTAATTTTCCTGAACTTTGACATTTGGGATTTTATATGCCCTCTACTATGACATTGGGCAACAACCTTGGCAGATGACGTTGATGGCATTTTATCATCTATGTCATGACTAGTGGCAGCAGCTTCAGCACTAGGAGGAAGTGGTTCTTGATCTTTCCCTATTTTATTTTTAGGGGACAAAGTTTGGTCCTCCATTTATTTTATATTGATATATACGTGCAGCTAAGGCGCACACAAACACAGAAAAGAAGAATTTTTTTTTTTTTTGGAGTGCACTTTGGGGGTTACAGCACCCTTTAATGGTTAAGCCAACCGGCCCTTGATTTATGACACAGGCGCATGCTCGGCGCTACTTTGTTGATGCACGTGCGGCTACAGTGCATACATTTTGCACACAAACACTGAAAAAATTATTTTTTTATTTGTTTGGAGTGCACTTTGGGGGTTGCACCACCCTATAAGAGATGAGCCAGCTGGCCCTTTACTTATGGGACACAGGTGTACACTTGGTGCTGCTCCTTTGTTGATGCACGTGCAACCACAGTGCACACAATTCACAAACACAGAAAATAATTTTTTATTTTGTTTGGAGTGCACTTTTGGGGTTACACCACCCTTTAACAGCTGAGCCAGCCGGCCCTTTACTTATGACACAGGCGCACACTTGGCACTACTTTGTTGATGCACGTGTGGCTACTGCGCACACAATTCACAAACACAGAAAAAAATAATAGTTTTTTTGCACTTGTGGGGAGCACCCCTGATGGACAGATCACCCCTTGGACAACACTACAGCACCCCTTTAGGACTACAGCCTTTATGGGACACTGCACAACACAGCCCAGCCAGCCCTTATAGACTTTGCAGTGGACACAGCCCCTATGGACAACTGACTGCACAACACAGCCCAGCCAACCCCTATGACAGCAGCAAAACACAACCCAGCCAGCCTCTATGGACAACAGCAGCACTACACAGCCCAGCCAGCCCTATCTCCCACCCTCCCTTGTCACTGACCACAGCCAGAGTGAAAAATGGTGCTGACGCGGGGACCTTTTATAGAATGCAAAACTTGCGAGATCTGGAAGGTTGGATGATGACATTTTGCTTCGAATTCAGTTCTGAGTCAGGTGGGAAAACCCGAGCCAGACTCGGTTACCGACTTGGATCGGGGAGGCTCAGGGGGGGTCGGATTTCAGAAATCCGACCCCGCTCATCCCTAATATATATAATATTAAGGCCAGGCCCTTATACAAATGGGCATAATGGGGGAGGAGGAGCTGCTGAGGTGGGAGGGAGTGGCCTGGATACATAGCAGAGCGGCGACTACCAGAGCCATCGCTGCTGCTTCTACACTGCAGTGATCACTATGTGATCACTGTAGAGTTAGTGCCACAGCAGGAGTGTGTCCCGCTAGGGGCCTGGATAGAGAGCAGCAGCGGCGGCTACCAAAGCTTACTGAAGGGGCTGGGGCTTGCTGCCCGGTCACTGCTGGCCACAGTGATCGGGTCACAGCAGCAGCCACGGCTTCATGAGCCCTGGCTGCTGGAAGTTCTATGGTATGGAATTGCGCCGGGAGGCCAGCAGTGATTGGGACACAAAGGAGGTGGAGCTGCAGGTGTAGAGGGACCAGAAGTTCCCTTTGATATAGGTGGCCGCGGGAAGATTAATTTCCCATAGCCGCCTAGTGGCCATTTCTAACTGGTCATATCAGATATGACCATGTCAGGGAAAGCCCAGTCTGGTATGGTCGTATCTGATACGACCGTGCCAGGCAAGTGGTTAAAGACTTTACCTTTATTTTATCTCACTTTGGCTCTGTTGGCTATTACAGAATAACCCATTTTTAATTCAAAATACACATTTATGGCTTGAGCACATAGTAAAAGTGGTCAGATCATAATGATTTTTGGTACACATCATTTTCTAACGAAAAGGATCTACATGAGTGGGTGAGAGACTTACAATCAGAAAGTCTTAAAAAGAGCCACCCTAATATATATAATATATCTCTACTGATGTGCCCAGTTTCACCCAGGTAGACCATAAAAATTTATAGTCTTTCTTATTACTTGCCCTTGTGGGCTCAGTTATGTGGGCAAAACTGACAGATGCTTGAGAGATCGGATGGCATTACACCGTTCAGTCATTAGATCGGCTATTAGCTGTGGAACAAGTGATCCGCCAGTAGCGGGGCATTTTGCCCAGGCAGGCCACAGTTGAGTCACATTACAGTATAGCATCATTGACCACATTCCACCAGTTAAGAGAGGAGGTAATAGATACCAAAAATTGCTCCAATGTGAGTCCCGTTGGATATACCGATTGGCAACTTTATATCCTAGGGGCCTTAATGACAGCTTGGGCCTGCTTTACTTTCTTTGGAGACATTGGGATTTTGCAGGTTAGATTCTAGCATTCAAGTATACAGTGGATTCAATGTATGAATACATGCGTGTATATTATTAAATGTAAAGAGCAAATTTAATAATGTTCTAATATAAAACTGTCCCTCAATTTTGAACCTAGCATCAACAGCACCTAAGGGATAGTTATCTGGGGGGATATTGTTTAGGGATTAGCCTCTATAGACAATAAATGTGCTAGGGGTATGATTATGCTGTGTTCGTCTGTCTTACGGATGTCTGACCGGAGTCAGCCGGATGATCTGGTTTCTCATATCACTGTTTGTTTTGGGGATCGAGTTAGGTTCACATCCTGTTGGGGGTTTCTATGTTTTGTGAATAATATAAGTATAACGCCTATGATAAAACAGATGATATGTTGACTTGCACAATTTCTAATAGCATGTTGTTTTTATTTTCACATGATCAAGTTCCACGCTGTAGAAATTTTTTTTAGCTTTATATAACTATTTAGAAATGTATTGGCATACAATTATGTCTATGAAAATAATATTTGTACCAATTTGATTACTGTGGTTATTGGCAAGTTTATTTATGCCGATGCTCTGCTCATTTGTTTGTAGTTTCACTTGTTTCCGAGGCAACTGGGCATGCCTGTGACATCATTTGCGGGCACCGCCAAGCAGGACCCGGAAGCCCCGGCTGTGCACATGGTGTGATGGTGGCATTTAAGTACATTTTGTCACCTTTTTGTATCCTGAAGATGATGAATTAAGCATCGAAACATTGATCATATTTCCTGCATGATTACTATCTTTGACAGAGTGACGCCGACTTAGATAGCTAGAGATATCTCTATCTATCTATCTATCTATCTATCTATCTATCTATCTATCTATCTATCTATCTATCTTGTGATGTCTTGGGGTTAATTAGCTCGGTAGAGGGTGGATTGGTGCAGTGTTTAGGTGCTTAATGAGGGTTCACACACAGGTTTCCAGCATAAAAATGAACATGGTGCTTTACTTCAGCATGGTAGTCAGGAAACAACAATAAAATAGTAAAAAACCTAACCCTCTCTTAGGGTACTAGCTCACTTCTTGAGCCCTCTCTATAAGGGTGCAGCTAGTCTGCCAACACAGTCTCTGCAAATGGGGGTCCTTCCTGCCACATGCAGAATTGGACCCTGGCCTCCTGGCCTGATATAGCTTCCCTGCAGCCTCACTGCTTTATAGTACCACAGTCTGAGAGTGTGATGGTCCCCCCTTGCCTCCTGCAAGATCTGGACCCAGGCCTTCTGGCCCACAAAGGCTTGCTTAGCTTCACTGTGCTGTCCTGGCTGCTACAGTCTCACCTAGGCTGTCCTCAGCAGCCTGACTGGTAAGCCTTCTTGTCAGCCCACACCTGAGCTCTCTTCACCAGGCAGCCATTAGCCATCTTTCCAAAATGCTTTTCTAGTCTGTGTGGGCAGACCTTACCTGCCCCACACAGAATCTGCTGCTCACCAGTGCCACCCCTGGTGATACTGCCACATATCAGCTGCTCACCAGTGCCATCTCTGGTGACACTGCCACAATATATATATATATATATATATATATATATACACTTATATATACAGTTGGGCAAAAAAGTATTTGGCCAGCCACCGATTGTGCAAGTTGTTGCACTTTAAAAGATGAGAGAGGTCTGTAATTTCCATCATAGGTACAATATTAACTGTGAGAGACAGAATCTGAACAAAAAATTCCAGAAATCACATTGTATGACTTTGAAACAATTTATTTGTATATTCTTCTTGTGGAAAATAAATATTTGGACACCTACCAACCAGCAAGATTTCTGGCTTTCACAAACCTGTTACTTCTTCTTTAGGAAGCTCATCTATCCTCCACTCATTACCTGTATGAATGGCACCTGTTTGAACTGGTTAACTATATACAAGACACCTGTCCACACCCTCAAACAGTCAGACTGCAACCTCTCCACCTTGGCCAAGACCAGAGAGCTGTCTAAGGACACCAAGGTCAAAATTGTAGACCTGCACAAGGCTGGGATGAGCTCCTCGACAATAGGCAAGCAGCTTGGTGAGAAGAGATCAACTGTTGGTGCAATTATTTAAAAATTGAAGAAATACAAGATCACTGACAGTCTCCCTCGACCAGGGGCTTCATGCAAGATCTCACCTCATGGGGTATCAATGATCTTGAGAATGGTTAGGGATCAGCCCAGAACTACACTATGTTGTCATGGATTCAAATCCTGCAGCACCCGAAATGTCCCTCTGCTTAAGCCAGCACATGTCCAGGCCCATCTAAAGTTTGCCTATGACCATCTGGATGATCCAGAGAAGGATTGGGAGAATGTCATGTGGTCAGATGAGAGACCAAAATAGAACTTTTTGGTATAAACTCCACACGCCGTGTTTGGAGGGAGAAGAATGATGAGTTGCATCCCAAAAACACCATACCCACTGTGAAGCATGGGGGTGGAAACATCATGCTTTGGGGATGCTTTTCTGCAAAGGGGACAGGATGACTGATCTATATTATGGAGAGGATGAATGGGGACATGTATCGTGACATTTTGGGGAAAAGCCTCCTTCGCTCAGTAAGAGCATTGAAGATGTAACTTGGTTGGGTCTTCCAACATGACAATGACCCCAAACACATTGCCCGGGCAACTAAGGAGTGACTCCGTAAGAAGCATTTCAAGGTCCTGGATTGGCCTAGCCAGTCTCCAGACCTCAATCCAATAGCAAATCTGTGGAGGGAGTTGAAAGTCCGTGTTGCCTGATGACAGCCCCAAAACATGACACTTCTAGAGAAGATCTGTATTGAAGAGTGGGCCAAAATACCTGCTGCAGTGTGTGCAAACCTGGTCAAGAACTACAGGAAACATTTGACCTCTGTAATTGCCAACCAAGGTTACTTTACAAAGTATTGAGTTAAACTTTTTGATTGTCCAAATATTTTTTTCCAAAAGAATATACAAATAGATTGTTTAAAAATCGTACAATGTGATTACCGGAATTTTTTGTCCTGATTCTGTCTCTCACAGTTGAAGTGTACCTATGATGGAAATTACAGACCTCTCTCATATTTTAAAGTGCAACAACTTGCACAATCGGTGGCTGTCCAAATACTTTTTTGCCCCACTGTATATTCTGGATGAACTGATAAGTTTCCAAACACACTAGAACCAAACACACAAAGGAACCCCAAAGTTCAAGTGGAAAGCAAACACACTAGAACTTTTGGGTTTCATTGATTCTGAGTCACGGCTCGCATCTTCTCAATAAGTTTGGATACCAAAATGATAACAAAATGAGGCTAAATTTTGGTATCATTTGGTAAAAAGGCAAAATGGAGTCCTGAATTCAGATCTTGCATGTTTTGGATTGCATTTAAAAGTCCCTCCTCATATTTGGGTGACATTTCACACAGGAGAGGGTGTGGCACTGTGGGTTGGTAGATTGGTTTATGGGGGGCCCAAACACAACAAACACCTGTTGCTGAAGTGCTTGGTTTGTTAAACAGTGCATGACCTTTGTATTATACAACATATGGATGGGTGGGAGGGCCCAAGGACAATGCCATCATGCACCACTTTTCATTATGAGCTTTGCCAAAATTGTGCATGCATGTGTGTGTTTTTGAAAGGCAGTGTACTCTATATTACTGTACTTTACTGGTGAGTTCATGTTGCTTTGTATTTTGCAATTTTTGTTTTTTTATAATGTTTTCAATGTCTCTGTTTTTTTATATTTATATTCTGTACTCAAGCTATCAAGTACTCAATTACTCAATTAATACATCCATCCGTCAATTAATCAATTAATTAATCAATACTTTACCTATGCTGTCCCCAGGCTTCTGATCAAGTTCTTGATTAATGAAAACTTTCTAAAGCATCATTTAGTTTTTAGCAGAGGTACATAAACTTTGTTCTGAAGGCACCCTAATGGTCCAGATTTTAGGGATATAGCTAACTTAATAAGTACCTCAGTCTTTTGATTTAAACATCTGTGCTCAACCATGGATATCCTTAAAACCTGGACCATTAGGGTGCCTTGAGGACCGAGTTTGGGAAGCTCTGGTTTATAGTAAACAGCTATTCTGCCTGCCATTGCGGTGCCACTATGTTTCCTAGATATGCTACATTCTTTTTGTACAGTCATGTGTTTGTACAGCTACTTTGTCACTTATACCCCTTTTCCACCAAAATTCCGGGTCTGACCCAGAGTTGGAACAGAGTTCCTTTCTGGATCAGACCTGGAATTTAGCTGGCACCTACTTGGGATATTCCCGAGTCGGCGCCGCTCACACCGGAGTCGGGTCTGCATAGATCCGACTTTCGCAGCGTGAAAGTGGACGCTTGGAGATGATGTCATCTCCAAGCACCACTGAAGCCAGACCAATCAACTGGCTTGCAGCTCACTCAAGGTCATCATGACCCGGAGTGCGCTGTTCTCACAGCAGGGTTTCACGGGCTACTCCCGTGTTAATCCCTGCTATTTACCAGGGTTGGATTGCCGGGTCACTCGACCTGGCGATAAAACCCTCTCCCCTTTTACACCAGGGAGCTGCCCGGGTTAACCCTGCAATAACCTGGGTTTTAGCTCGAGTGTAAAAGGGGTATAAGTTTAGCCAGTCAGTTTGCTGCAGCCTTTGGCCAATATGGGTGAAAACTGAAAACAAATATCTGTGAACTATCAACTGCACTGGAATCATAAGAGCGATTACTTCAGCACATTCAGGTCCCTAATACTTTAGAGATAAAGGTATTCATACCATATATCATAATAAGGGGGTGCTATGACTGCCGATTAGACATATGATACAAACAAAAAAAAGAAGGAAGCAACAGAATTGTCTTACAGTATGTGGTACACATACTGTAACATATTTTTTAAAAACATAACTTTTATTATTCACGTTATAAATATTTAACAAACCAGTGAAATAAAATGGATAGGTAAAAAGAGTGCAAGTAGAAAATAAATGGTGATTACAAATTGCCATGCATTCTATACCCACTCCTATGTTCTCTTTGTGATATAAAACTCTTAGGGGCATATTCAATTTTACACATTTTTGTTTTTGCGTCGCACATTTTTTATTATTTTTTGCGCAATGCAAATGTTTATTTCTGCATGTTTTATTAATTGTTTCAGTGCACATTAATAATGTGGATGTTCATGCATTAACGTGCACTCTCCTAATGGAAAATATAGGGACCTAGCTATAAAATTGTCCTCGGGTCCGTATCCCCGCGCATTTTTTTTTCACACATGTCATGGAGGTGCGTGTTTTTACCTGGCCATAGTCCAACAACCTCCAAACCCCCACAAATCAAGTGTTAGATTCCTTCTCCCTTCCATTTCTGCATAAAAACACAATGGTACATTCCAAACTGGTTTATTCACGTTTGTACCTGTAAATCACCAGTCCCCACACCACTTCCAGGTTTCAGTGATTTCACTTGTGATGGATGCATTTGGAGGAGTTTTATGGTTGTGCTTGATTGATGAGGTTATGGAGGAAGGTGATAATGAAAGCACTGCTCCAGTGGCTCAAAATGTTGCTGCTGGGATCAATTCAGCAGATGACGTGGTAGCAATCCCACGCCCTCGTATATATCGTACAAGGTGTTTGATGGCAGACATCCCAGAGTCGGAGGTCATTAGATTATATAGACTCTCATCTGCAGCAATTTTAGTTTTGTATGATGTATTAGTGGCTGACCTTGAACATAGGGCTCACACCAATAATGCAGTCCCTGGTTTACCCAAATTATTGACAGGCCTAAATTTTGGGGCATTGGGAACCTTTCAACCAACACTTTCTGTGTGGGTTTTCACAGGCTTCTTTTTCACGGATTTTAGGCCAGGTTTTAAAGGCTTTCCAGAAACAAACACACAATTTTGGCAAGTGGCCTGATAAAAGTGAATGGCAGGAGATCAAGCACGATTTTTATCAAATTGCCGGCATTCCATGTCATGGGGGCAATTGATTGCACTCATTTTGCCCTGACACCGCCACGGAGTAGTGAGGAGTGTTTTTGCAATTGTAAAAATTTTCATTCCATCAATATACAGATGGTGTATGATTCACATCTTCAAATCCGGCACATTTTTGTATGCTTCCCAGGATAATCTCATGACTCATTTATTCTACAGCAGTCCTTTTTATCCATATTCATGGAGGACAGACGTGAACCTGGATGGCTTGTTGGTAAGTCCAATTCCATTTTGTACTTTAATGTAAACTAGCTACCCTAACATTGTCTGTACTAGCCCCACCACAGGGATGTAGTCAGGAAGCTGGTGTTAAAAATGTACACATCCAGCTTATAGACTAGCTACACCCAGCTGGGGACTAATGTTAGGTGTATAAATTACAAGGCATGACGTAATGACAGGATACCGATGTCCAGCATACAAAACCAAGGTAAGCCAGACGCATTGAGTGGCCAGCTGCATGGGCAAAGGGTTAGGTTTATGATCTTCCAGGTGGGCCTAAGGGTTCAGACACCCCAGGGAAGTGTACATTGAGGCTAGGAGAAGGGGAGGTTAGGTTATGCCCCCCATGGGGAAGTTATGGTTATGCCTCGTTCCCCCTGGGAGGGTTAGGGTGCATGGAGGGGGGTTATGGTTAGCCAGTTACAGGTGGAGGTTATGGTTAAGGACTAGGGGCAGGGGTGAGGTTATGGTTATGCACACCTAAAGGAGGGTTAGCATTAGGGGTATATAGGGTTAGCTATATGCAAAAAAACTTACCTGGTCTGATCTTGTCATGCAGTTGTTTCTGCTTTTTGGTTTTAGCAGCCAGGCCATACAGAGAAAGAATCCCCAACAGCCAAACAAAAGTTTGTTATGGGGTTGTTTTTGGTTTCTATTTGGATTCATTAACATATGCAAATTCTGTTTAGTTAACAGGTGATGCTGGTTATGCCTGAAGACCATGGTTGCTTACACCACTGTCTAATCCTCTATCTCCTGCAGAGAAAAGGTATTAGTCTGCCCATAAAACTACAAGGGGAGTTATTGAATGGACATTTGGCCTACTTAAGAGTCTATTTAGGTGCTTGGACCATTCTGGAGGGGTGTTATTATATTCACCTTCAAAAGTGTGTGAGATTGTAAATGCATGATACATTTTTCATAACATTTGTATATTAAAAAATTTGACACCATGGCCACAATACCTTTCAAAGGAAATCCATCTGGGGAAAATTAACTGCAGGTGTGGAGGATGGTTATGTTTATGGGCTCCCATGTTGACTTTTGTATAGGCCCCCTGGGACGTTTATGATCAAGTTTGTGGATGGGTTGGTTAGGCTTAGGCACCCCGTAGGGATGGTTAGGGTGTTGAGAGGTCTAGGTCTGTTGGCTCATTTTTTGGGGCAAAAATTCACCTCTGCCAGTCATTCAGGCCACAACCAATACTAGGACATTTGTTTTTAATGTGGTTTTTCACTGTACATTTTTTGGGGGTCTTTAATTTTTCAAGTAAACAAAAAAAAACAAGAATCCAACTTGAATTTTAACCTACTGTTGTCAAATTTCTCAATTTTAGCATGTTACAAAACATACTGAAGGACCCCCCTTCCAAAGGTTGCTGGCTGTAGGATCATTGTCTCTAGTCTACCTATAAAGTTGTTTTTCAAGGTAGGGCACTACAAACAAGCATAGGTTTCTCACTACTCCTACATAAAGTATGGTTGCAAAATCATTAATGCTTATGTTTGAGTGATAATCAATATCTGTATGATTCATTTAGAGTGATAATCAATATCTGTATGACCTTGGACATCCATTTTCAACTTTCAAGGATTAAAATAGTTGGGTTAACTTGTGAAATACATCTTATAAGGCTTTCACTATAAACACCTACTTTTGAAGAGAGACATATTTGTTTACATCAGAATTTGTAACACCATAATGACTTGCAAAGGCCAAGCCCTGTATCTGCCATGTAAGAATGAAGCTACTATGGACTGGCATTACATGTACAGTGCATTTCTTTGTTCGACCCTTCTGCATTTGCCATTCTAAATTTCCTTATATGCAATCACTGGAAAACAACTACTCCCAATGCAAGTTTGTTGATTTGAACATGTTTATTTAACATTAAAAAGCATGAGGAACAATAAAATGTATGTTCCCTTTTCTTTTTTGATAAAGAAACTTATTGCTTATTTTTATTGTAAAACACTTTAAAAACAACATTGCACAATGTATAGAGATTTGGTTTTCTTTTCTGGCAAATACTCACATTATTATATATTATCATATTATCACTGGGCCCGCTCTTAATTATCATTGCAGACATATATCATTTTCAATCTATTAGATTGAGTTATATTTATGTTAATAAGGAACCTAAGCTGTTATCTATATGCATATGAATATTAATATTACTTTCCATTTAGGAGCAACCACTTATGAAAACTATGGAGATGCCTGCTTTCCTTTATAATTCAAGATGTCCATTGATTATTTTGGCTTCTGCAGATCTGGGTATACCAAGATGGCCACAAGGGATATATACATACAACACAATGAGAGCATCAAGATGGCCACCAAATGACAGTCTGTAGAAGGCTGATGCTATCCTCTGAAATATGAACAACAAAATGGCCACCTCTAACTATAAGAAATAGGAGTACCAAGATGGCCGCCGCTAAATCCTATTGAGAACACCAAGACGGAGACTGCAGCTTAATTGTGAGCATTAAGTTGGCCACCGCCACTTGAAATGTGAGCACCAAGATGGCCACTACCATCTCCTGATGGAGACTATTGAGATGGCCGATACCGGTCACTTGACCAGGACCTCAGGGCAGAAGTAACTAACTAGACTCCCCAAAAAGCGCCCAAAGGGCGGAAGTAATGTAAGATGTGGTAAGATGGGCTGGTACCACATGATGCCTGGGAGATATCACATGATGATCTTTACAGATCAAAAACATTAAACATATGAACAGAATCTCTTTTAAATAAGAGCGATTCTACTATTCAGCATTCTAAATAGCAGATGGATATTAAATAGTTTTATTTTACATAACAAAACGAACATTTAATTAACGTAACCGGAAGAGGGGTCACTTCCAATTGAAAAACACTGCTCAGTTTGTCCCAGTAAGTGGGTATTTATACAAGGTACCCCACAGGAGCCATACATCCCTTGAAGAAGTCAAGCAGCTGGATGAAACGCATTGGAGACTCCTGATTCCACCTTCTATGAACTTACCTTTTAAAACATTCAAATAAGCCATTCCCTTTTAATTTCTCCATTTTGTATTCCTCCTTTTTATGCTAACTGTTTTTTAACATCTGTCAGTGGCATATTTATTGTATGCACTATATGTTTTTGCCATGTAAGTATATTTTTGTAATTCAATTTATATATTTTTTATGAACTCACTATTTATTTTGAATATTTTACCATAACTGTAGTTGTTGCACATGCATGTTATACACTTTACATTGTGAAATTTGCACATTTATCTAAGTTCTGAAATCACGTATGTATACACACACACATATATATACATATATATATATATCATTACCATCCAGTTTACTGCCTGTACTTTTACAATGTTTGTATTCACATAGCACAGTGTGCTTCATATCAGTTGTGCTATTTACACTCACATTATTATGTTCATGCATATATTGTTGTTTGTGTGTTACAATCAATATAAAATTTAAGATGTTATTTTGTGTTGGGTAACATGCTTCTTCCACCACTTTAATGTTTGAAGTCAATGGGAAACCAACAAACAGCCATGTGAACATACACTAGCAAAATTGTTTTTAAATGTAAAAACACAACACAACAAGGTTGATTCTGTTTGCAATTATTAGTTGTCTAACAATACAAGCTAAATTTGCATACAAAGAAAAACATTTGCTTAAAATTCAAAACTTGAAATGTTGTTTGATCTTTAGAAACAATACAATACAATTGTGTGCTTATTAATTCAAGAAATTAGACTGTGGAATGTAGGCTGTTTGTCTTTGAAAGTGACCTCTTTCCCACCAAGGTATGTAACAAATTGAATCAGTTCAAGACTGTGAAATTAAAGCACATTATTTCAATGTTATTAGCCAGAAACCAAATTAATACATTTAAAATCGAACCACAGAGGGTGGCCTTTCCAGAAATTGCACTGCCAGCATGCAGATAGACTTGTGATATAAACTGTGGTTTTGAAATCTGTGGATGAGGTAAGTATGGTGTGTGGATGTAGTGATGTGGTTTGGTGTACATTAAGTTTATGTATAGGGGATGGTGTTTTAGGTCTGGCCCATGCTTGGCAATGGTATCAGTATTGTCTCCCCGGATGGCAATAAGTTTATTGTTTTATAAGGAATCTTGCCCCAAACAATTTTTGGTAATGTTTGGACACCAACCCAAAATAAAATTAAACAATGTACAGTAGGCCACAAACTGACAAAGTTCACACTTACTATTGCTTGTGAATATTGATTAAAATTACAATGGCAAAAAATTAAAAACACCAATTGCGTATTCCCAGAAAGGAGCACTTACACCCCTGCAATAATTTTTAAAGAAATACATGCTTCACAAAATGTAGTTTGTTAAAAAATGGAAAGCAAAGTCACAACTCACAGAAGAGATACACCTGAGTGCAAGAACATTCAAGCAGACACATGCAGACACACACATAGACACACACACACATGCACACATGCTACAATGTACAGTATGTGAAATCACCACACACCCACATAGGGCACCATAATGAAGGTTACAAGAGATGGAACGATTGTGAAAATATGGCTAGAAATTTGACAAGATTACTATAAATTTATCACAGAAGATTAGATCACATATGCATACTTACTTGCCTATTAAGATCAGAATGACAACACGTAAATGGACATAAATGCTGGAGCCAATGTATGTTTATGAGCTCATTTTCTTCCTCATGTGGAATGTCTTTAGTACCCAAACTAGAAGTTTATTTGCTGATTCCCAGGGCCCGTGAATGGTCAACTGGGTTACTTGGTACTATTCTGCTGGGATTGATAAATGGTAGATCCATCCTACCAGCTGGGGTAGATGTTTGTGGTACATTTATTCTGCCCAGCTGTAAATTGACCAACAATTCCAAGTTGCTGGCTATTAGGGTTGAATTTGCTGCTGACTGCTGGAAACTTGAAGCCATCTGATCTTGACTGTTTGTTAAAAACTTCAACATGCAGTCTATCATCACATCTTGCCTTCTGGGGTTATACTCCATTTTTGACACAATCTTCTCCAGACTGATGCTAATCTTTTCAAGCTTGCTGTCAAATGTGGCAAATCCACTTTCAACAGTATTTTTAGATTCTGTTGCTGCTGCTCCATCAGCTTACCATACTCTTTAATGATGGAAACTCCATCGGATGATGTAGCCACAGATGCTTCTGTTGGTGGCAAAGGTGTTTGTTGGCTCCCAGCTGTCGATACACAATATTTACACATTAGATATTTTAAGCAATATTTGTGGAAATCTCATTTTGGAAGTTAGTCAATGAAAGCATTTATAACTGTCTGTTAATGACAAGTCCACTTGCAGATCATCCTCCCAATCTGAGTCTGTTTCTGGTTTAATTGTTAAAAACAAACCCACTAATATGGTAAATTATGCATAAAAAACACTCCATTTTTAATAACAATATTACCATGTAATCCAAGATAAGGGCAGAAAAACATAAGTTCCAAAGATGTTTCACCAATTGTCATTGGTTGGTCTACAATGAAGTATAATAAATAAAATGGACAGCTGGACAACATACAAAGTTTTACTCAAAAATCTAAATACATTTCACAAACAGACATCCCTAAACCAAAATTGAAAAACAAAAAAAAAACAGACAATACAGACACTAAAGTTAAAATCCAAACCACAGACAAGAGACCTAAGGGTGATGCATGATTCAGATGACTAATTTGTAAGGTCCAAAAAATTATCATTATACTTTCAGGTCCGTCCAAAACCACAACATCATCAATTTCTTTATTGGTTGGCTGCCTGCCAACTTCAACGGTATCCTCCCAATCAAGGATGACCTGTGGTGGCACTTGACCTATGTTTATAAAGTTATGGTACAGGATAATTAGAAACAGTGACCGTTAAAGACAGAATCAACAAATATATTGGTTAGCATTTTACAATGTTAGCTTTTAACAAGCAAGCATGGCATGCCAGTAACGGCCATGCATCCATAACCAAATTCCACTTTTTTTCAAGGATGTCTCCCATCCCTGCATTGCCTTGGAAGACTGCACGGGCACTAGAGGTGGGGGCACATGCGTAGTCTACTGGACTGCACATGCACATCCGCCCCAGACAATGAGGATTCAATGTTTACATGCAGGGGCTAATAGTGCACTGTTTGGACCTTAGGCAACAGGGACTAATGCTGTGCTCAGATGCCATTAGCTGTGGTATAAGATTGTGGAAATGTATTGCAAACCATTTTGAGGAAAATTTTGAAGCAACACATCCACCAAAGGAAGCTTTGGAGGAAGTTGAGGACAATGTGAAAGGAGGGTTCACAGCAGAGTATGATAAAACCTGCAGCGGCCCCTCCTTCATACATACTCGTAGACTTAATTTTTGTGCAAAATCACCATAAACCTTTTATTTACGGGGATCGGCCCACAAATACATTTAGTCTAAGGGCCCCACTGACAGAGAGAGAAGAATGGAGAGAGACACTGGACAGTTTGGAATTACAGTGATGATTACATGTTGATTTGAGGAAAAAATATTAATATTTTAGCAAACTGAACATTCAAAGTACAATTTGACACATTGAAACTATAGGACAGGCATGTCATGAAATGGCAGAATCTTGCATGTGTGCACACTCCCAATTTGCATGCAATTAACTATCCAAACTCACACAACCACATTTTTAAACACAAGTCAGGGTGTGGTGACCAGCCAGAAGTTACACTTAAAATGGTGTGAACAGCCTGCAAACAAATTAAAAAAATAAAAAAATAATGTAACAAAAATAGGCTTTTTACATTATTGAATTTGGCAAATAAGCTAGTATATGCATTAATTTAAAACAATTATTATCTGGGTTCAATTTGATTATATTTCTAAAATATTATGTATTGAGAATTTAACAAGTTTTGAAAAAAAAATTAAAAGGTATTGAGCAATTGGTGTTTGGTAATTTGTGATCACAGATATTTGTGCCCAAAACTGTTATGCTATACAATGTTTTAGACAACAAATCCATCCCTAGAAAAAAACAAACTAAAAGCACACTTCAGTGAAAACATTAGACCACACTTTCTTCCATCCTCGTGTTTTTGTTGTTAAACTTACAGAAAAAAAAACCCACTAGTAAATTCACCAATTATATAGACGTAAAGGGTGTTGGCCCTGGCTTCTGCCTTAAAAAACAATCATCTTTAAAAACAATCATCTTTAAAAACAAATGTGGAACAATATTGACTTCACACAACCTCAAGCATACTCATCACTATTTAGCTTGCCATTTCCTCTGTAAATAGACCAAAGGGTATTAAAAGTATATTAACATAGGATTTGGCAATACATTAAGTATTTGAGGTAATTAAAAAACAGCTGTATACAGGGAGGGGGGGGTGAGTAAATGTAATCTGATGATGGATGCATGAGTTTAGGAAGTGTAGGAAGGAAAGATTGTGATTTAGTTAGAAAATGGTTGCTTGCTAAGTGTGTTTTATTTTTGGAGGGGTGGTGAATGTGATGGTTGTTTGCTCTGTGGAATGTGTGTGATTTTTTTTTTATCTTTATTTGAAAGAAAACAAAAAAAAAGGTTTGAGACTAAGAAATACAAAAGGGTGTTATATGACAGTTGGGTAGAGGTGGTGGGTTGAGGGGTCTTTACATGCCTTGCCCAAGGCCTATGTCAACTAATTAAATGCAAAGTGACTTTATAATGCTTAAGAGCATGAAATACACCATTGGACATGTGGAGCCTTGAATCAGGCACAGGCAGGGTAGCTGCTGGTGGCTGTGTATAGATTATGGCACCTACTACTGATGTTGTGAAAGAAAAATGATTGCAGATGACCTGACTGCTTAAAAATGGGCGCACAGCAACAAACAGTGAGCACCCAGCAGCACAAAAAGCTGGATCAGTTTCAGGAGATAATGAGTGTTTAGCTTGGGTTGGCCTATGGTGCACCATGCATCAGGATGCAGCCTGCAAGCCAGAGACAGAAAAGACAGGCATACTGGCAGAGGCATGTGAAACCTCAATTTGCCAGACTCTTCTGCCTGCACTCAACTAAATAAGTCTGGAAATGGGACAAGGCCAGGTTACTGTGGTGCTGGCAGCTGGGAAAGGGGTGCTGGCTGCGGGTGGTTGCTAAGAACATGCTGGCCTGGAAAAGGTGTGTGCTGTGTGAGTGCCGGGGTGATGAGTGCTGCATCGGGAGATGTGGGGTGATGAGTGCTGTAGTCTGTGTGGAGGGGTGCTGTGGTGGTAGACGAGTAAGGGATGTTCTGATCTTGCCTGTGATGGGTCAAAGGTGCTGTAATGTGTGATGTGCTAAGAGAGAGGTTCTGGGTGAGGGATGCTCTGATCCATTTTGGCAGAGGTGTGCTTTGTTGTTTGAGCAGTGCTGTGCTGGGTGATGAGTGATGTGGTTTGTTCTGTGCTGGGAGCACAACACAATGGTGCATGGTGTCACAATACAGGGACACCACAACCCTTCAACAAACAAAGGCAAACTTACCAAAAAAAAACATGGGTATCAACGCAAAAACCCTGAGCTAGCTCAGTAATGTTGTAAGGATCATCTTTGCCATTTGTGTTGGAAGGTGATGTAAAATAGAAATGGAATAACAGTAAGCAGGGTGGATTAGTAATGAGGAGTGTGTGTGAGTGTGGTTAGTTTGTGGTGGGGTAAAAATGGAAAATGTGCAGTGTGGTGCAATTATCTTACATAAATTAGCACCTTACAAACAGAACTCCACGCGTCCCCTCTCCCTTGTGTATTACAAAATAGCTGGCAAAATCCCATGATGTGAGGTTTCAAGATACAATGTGTGACCTTTGGAACAAGTTCCTCTCACGTACATATGCAGATTACATGCATGATTTCATTTATTATTATTATTATTATTATTATTATTTATTTATATGGCACCACAAGTGTTCAGCAGCACCTTACAAAGTATATGAACAAATAAGTAACCAGTGACTTACAATACAAAGCAGGACATGGACACACAAGAGGGTAGAGCTTAGATTCTTTAAGATAGGGGCAGATGTACAGGAGTGACACAGATGGGGTAGGAAGGGAGGAAGGAAGATGTAGCAGCAAGATAGGATGAGTGCTGGAAGGCTTTAATGAAGTAGTGGGTCTTAAGAGCTCGTTTGAGAGGTTGTAGAAAGGTGCAGGTTGTAGAAAGGTGCAGAGTCTGATAGAGGGTGGGAGTTCCAAAGGTGGGGAGCAGCATGGGCAAAATCTTGGAGGTGGGAGTGGGAGGAAGTAATCAATTAGTATGAAAGGCGGTGTGTATTAAGTGATCAAAGACGGCAGACAGAAGAGTGAGGGGAGAGGAGATCAAAGATGTAAATGGGAGAGGAATGGGTGAGGGCTTTGTAAATGAGTGTGAGAACCTTGAATTGGGTTCTGAAAAGGAAGGGGAGCCTGTGGAGGGCTTGTAAGAGAGGGGAGTAGATGTAGAGTGTTTGGAGAGGAAATTGAGCTGAGAAGCAGTGTTGAGCAAAGCCTTGAGAGGAGAGAGATTAGATTTGGGGAGGCCAGATAGGAGGAGGTTGCAGTAGTCCAATCTGGAGATAACCAGTGAATGTATGAGGGATTTGGTGGCATCCTGGGTGAGAAAGGGTCTGATCTTGGAAATATTCTTGAGATGGAAATTACAGGACTACAAGAGGTTCTGAATATGTGGTTTGAAGGAGAGGGAAGAGTCGAGGATGACTCCAAGACAACGCACTATGGGACTAGATTAGATAGTTATGCCATCTATTGATAAAGAAATAGTGGGACATGATGTTATGTGGGAGGGTGGGAAGACGATCAGCTCAATCTAAGACATATTAAGTCATCCTGCCACATCTCTGAATGGGCAATTTTTTACAATATTGTCCAGATTGGCCTGCATGTACAGATGACCAAATATATCATTATTGTCCATGCAAGAGTATGCATCATTGGTCATTCATTGCATACAATATCATTATCATTCATATCAATCAAATATATTGTACTGTGTGTAAGCAGGAGGGTATTCAATTAGTGATAACATAATGCATGTTAAGTTATAGCACCCTCCATTCGGTTTTACCAGTTTAAGTGGCTATTGACATCCGCGTTTTATATGCAATCCTATTACAAAGTCAAGAAGCTGCATTTGCACTATAATTTTTCTTGTTTTTTTCCATGATAAATATAGGTAAAAATGGGGAAATCTGCCTGTATTAAAAAAAATAATAAATTATTTAGGATAACAATATAAAAGTATATTAGTGGCCATAATAAAAGTTTTTGGGATTCTTAAAATGTGACAGTTGCCTGTTATATGTGTTTTTATAAAACAGAGAAATAATTGTAGAAAGTAAGTGTTTTTGGCTAAATAATTGTTCTACTTGAATTGGGAGAGCAGTAAAATGCCTTTAAGTATATATTTGTGTCATTTAAAGATACTTTTTAAAACCCTTCAAAATACACCTCTAAAACATACCTGCTATCTTAAAAACACCTGTCCCACTCATTTAGCACCCCCATATACCTGCCATACATCAATTAACACATTCTGCACTTTGTACTCTTTTACACCAAAAATGACATGTCATTATTGGCCAAATTAAGCTTATTAAAAAATATTTTTTGCCTAATTAGTCATTAAGGAGGGTATCCCTGTGGTTCTGAATCAATTCCAGACATTTTTAGCCAAGATACAGTAGGGGTTTTACACAACTTTTCACCTACTAAGGAGGTGGTGAAAAGTTTTTGTTGCAAATGGAATGGAGAATTTGCACCCGCGAAGAGGCATGGCTAATATGATAGCGTGATAAGTACAAATTTGCACAATAAAACAAATTTTCATGGAAAAATAGCATATCATGGCTGATTGAATTCCCCCTTAACTTTATTTAACAGTGGTCTCTTGTATATGTTTATTCAGAGCTATGGATTATTATTATTATTATTATTATTATTATTATTATTATTATTATTATTATATCCACTCATAATAAATGCCATAATGTAATATGTATTTGGGTACTCAAGAATCTCTTCAGTATAACCAAGGAAATATTGTAACCATATTCACATTGTACAATTGGAAAAAGTAGCTATGTAGTTCCTACAAGATATGTTATACAGTATACCAATTTTCTTATTTAGATAATTATCTATGTGGTCTTTATATACTGTAGTTATTCACATATCCAATAGATGTACCTCCTTATTCCTTATTACTCCATATGCACTCACTTGTACAATAAATTTGCATTAATGTTTGTCATAATATATATTGAATTGCATCACAAGTCTCAGAATACCCCATTTGGGTTGACTTGTTAACTTTCAGACATCATTAAACATTTGTATAAGGACACTTTGTTAATAGCTGTTCTTAGTTGGAGTTTACTTCTGTTTAATTATGGCAAGTTCTGAATAATTAATGATTATGTGGCATTCATAATAATTGTATGCCTTAACTACCCCAGATTATATATTGTTTAAAAGGTATCCAATAAATGGCCAATGATATTCAATATATTATATATGTCCAATAATTAGCCAAATTTCATATACATGGAAACAATTTGTAAAAAAGAAAAATGTAATATAAAAGTGCAATGGAAGAAATACAATATATTAATTGCCATCCAATTTGAACATATATTTAAAACAGAAGGGTTGAACCTACAGACCCAGAACCAGATAGTATAACATTATTGTGAGGATTCAATTATATTATCAGTAGAGATAGAGGAGTGATGAAATAGTTTGGGAGCAGCAGCCCCCTCACCATCAGTAACATATATATGCAATGCAAACTATTTAATGACAGGAGATGAAGCTGTCATAGAATACAGAACTTCAAATGTTTCCATTTCAAAGGTAAATTGTATTTTAGAAATGACCTTGAGCAAAGAGGGAGGGGTAGGAGATTTCCAAATGCATGCTAAAGTAGCTATAGCTGCCAATAGTATCTGACCAACTATATATTGATCAGGCTTATGAATATAGAGTGGGTACCAATGTAGAAGAGCAAGAACTGGGACTGGAGTTACAGGAACATGAATAACCCTGGAAAGTAATTCAAACACTTCATAACAAAAAGGGTGTATAACAGGCAAACCCTATTGCAGAAAAAAGCTCCTAGATTTATTGAATTTAGAGTCCCGCCTGCAGTTGCCTTGCAGCGCCAGACCAAATTATATTGTGGGCCTTATACAGCCCGCGGGCCAGATGTTCCCCACCCCTGATCTACAGTCTCTCACTCTCTTGGGATTTTCTTCCTCTATCTATATATCTATCTATCTATCTATCTACAGTCTCTCGGGCGGGTTTCTACATCTCCATTATTTGTGCGTCAAGATTCATACAAGGGCAGCAAGGCCCTTTGGACCTTGTTGGATGTTGCCCTATTGTTAATGGTTGCAAAGGGGCCCCCATAACAGTTCAAGCGTCAGGGCCCCAAAAATGTAGATCCGCCACTGCTCCCTGCACACACTGATATATGGCATAATTATATAGAGGAGAGGGGACTGTACAGTTATATGAGGAGGAATAACACAGCTCCCAGCACACACTGATATTTGGCTTTGTTATTATTATATAGAGAGAGGACTGTACATTGATAAATGATGAGGAGAAACAGCTTTCATCTCTCTCTCTTTCTCTATCTCTTCTCTCTTTCTCTCTCCCTCCCCTATCTCTTTCTGCTGTTTTTTGCTCTCTCTTCTCCACATGTCCCTTATAAACCATCAGATCCATTTAGATAGGCCATCAAATCCCACCCCCTGCACAGACTCTACCTCCTCCCATTTAGGGCTGCTGCAGAAATTTTGCAGGATGGTTTTCCATCTCAATCTGCCCCTGGTACACACATACTGAATATTTTAGTATTTTATTAATTAGAAACACCCCTACTGCCCACATTTATGTATTTAATACTCACAATATTCACATAATCTATGTTCCATCTAGCATCCCTGAGTCCTGTAAATACAAAATAATGATACTACTGCTTCCCAGGAAACCCTGTCAGGAATGAGAGGACACTTGAGGACACTGCAGTGAACTGACCATTTTCTTGTTCCCATTTCCCTAAGGTTTCCAGCCCAGGGATGACCATATTGGTGCTGGATGCCATTATGGCAGGTGAACCCCAATGCTGTATATCCCTTTGTTATAGCATCAGTTGCCCTGGCTACTTCAGCCTAGTGATGGTTAATGGAAAATAGTTGTGGGGCACACCACTTTATCCCCCTACTTTCCAATATCAGCCCTTATTATCAGATGACAGGGCAGGTTAATGATTTGGGGGATCAACATTATTTTATTTTAATTATTTGAAAACTTATTAAAAAAACAAAGCCTGCACTGATCATAGGGCCTGATTCAGACCCCCTCACAAGTGCTATGCACTTGCAAGTGGGTTTATGTTGGGGCATTGTGCACACGTGGTGTGAGCAAGCCCCGGAGCGAGAGAGAAATTCTCTCACTCCGTGGCTCACTACAAATGGGGCAGCTGTCGATGTTGATCGACAGCTTGCCCCATTTTGTAGGCAGGGTGGGGGACTGGCTTGACAAACGGAGGCATTCCTGAAGGAATGCCTGCTGTTTGTGGGTGGCCCTACTGACATCACAAGTGATGTCAGTAGTGAGATTCCGGTTCTATTAGAGCCGGAAGCTCACTCGAGCTTGCGGGAGATGAAACCCTACCACAAGGGTCTTGTCGCAAGCCCAATGGTCGCGACCATTGCAACCATCACCTGGCCGCTCGCTTAAACTGTGGGTGGTCACCCACAGCTTAGTGAGTGGCCAGGAGGCTGGGAGTTTTAAAACAAAGCAGCCGCCCTGATTCAGAGTGAGCACTCTCTTTTTGCGAGCGGCTCTGAATCAGGTCCATAGTGATCTGTGCAGAGCTTTATATCTGCCACAGACTGAAGTCAGATTCTGTTGAAAAAGGGTAATCTAGCTGGATTTTAGACAGAAAATATATAGTGATCATCACTATCAGACTTCTATTGATACTCAAATATGATGGTTATTTACTTGATTTTTAGACTGCAATCCAATGGCAGTGTCAGCCAGATTGCAATAGATGGCAAACGTGATTCTTAGTAAATCTCTCTATAACCACTATGGCTGTTTTAATAACTTTTTAACTAATTTTATATGGAAAGATGGTAATGGAAATTACTGTAAATAAACCAAATATACACTCATACTGTATAGGAGCTGGTGTCTGTGTAGTCTGGCAGGTTTGAGGATTGCTATGACTGGCTGGAGTGTCATAGCCTGTGGATAAATTCCCTGGTGGAGTCAGGCCAAGGATGGCCAAGGAGCAGAATGCGGCACTAGCCACTTACATCTTGTGGCAGTCCCCCAGGAGAGAGAGTGTCAAGCCGGGAACCAGTGATGACTTTGGGAAATGGAGCTGCAGGATCCTAGAACTGGCCCAGACTGGCCACAGTCAAGCCCAACTAAGACTCAATGTCAGGCATCCACCTCTGGTGCATCTAGCAGGGAATGGAGGCAGAGTGATAGGGTAGAGAGGGAAAACCAAGTTCTTGGCTGTGGAGGTCCAGAGTCATGTGTCTACTCTGCATGGCCAGGAAGCCCTTAGGTATTATTTATTAAAACACAGTGAGCCCCTTGCTATTCAAAACAAAGTCAAACTCTGCGGTTCTACTTGTTAAAGTGTGATCAGCCCAGTCTGGTGTGAAATTGTGTTGGGGCTGCTTTTGCAGTTGGACCTAAAATTATCCCCTTATTGGCTTATCTGTATCTATCCAAATATATAGCAATGGTGCAGGTTATTTATTTAAGGAGAGCTTGTATTTTTCTGGCATTACATACAATATCAATATCCAATCCAATGCAACTGGTGGTAGAAAATTGTATGGCATGTAAACTTGGAACTGGGACTTACATTTTAGGAAATGTCAACAACTTGATGCAATTTGTTTTCTTAAAGTATCACGAGTGTTACATAAATGGCAGTGCAACACATTTGCTTTTAGTTTACCTTTTGCTATATCTGGGGACTACTGTTTTCATAACAGTGACAATTGCCCTCCACAATCCATGAAAAGCTAATGCACAAGATATTCAAAATACAGACCTAATGAGTGAATATATATCTAGATGTACAGTATATGCCAACATTACTACTGTAAATTTGTTTCAGTTGAAACTTAGTAGTTTGAAAAAAGTTTTTAGTGGTAGTATTTATTAATATGTTTTGTATGTTGAATATGTATTCCCAAACTTCTTGCAAACCATTTCTTTTTAGTTAAAATGAATAACCCTTAGTGAGGTGTAAAAGTTACAGGAGTCTGAAGATTTCCACACATTAACATTTGGATTTTAAATAGCTTTAACAAGTGCTCTTCAATAAAAAGTACACGTTGTGCTTGTTTCATGGGCACACCATTCTATAAAAAAATTGCAACAATTCCAGTCTCTCTCTTCAAATTGGTTATTCAAAGGGAGCATTAAAATGTTCTGAACAAAATAATAAAATTGTTAGTATTAGTAAAACAATGAAGGTACTCCAGTGTAATTCTATAGTCAGTTTGATGGTGACGGGGAAGAGAAAAACAATACCTCTTTTTTATATAAGCTTTTATGAAACATATTTTAATTTTGGACTTTCATTTAGGAAGACTTGTTCTTTAAAAAAAGACAGTACACATTCAATGTCAATAGTCTGTTAATCTCTCCTTTTTATTTGTATACATTATTATAGACAATAAAAAGTTTTTATACACTTGAAATGTATAGAGAGTTGGGTGAATAAAGGTATTTTGTAATAATAATAATAATAATAATAATAATAATAATAATAATAATAATAATAATAATAACAAAAATACAATGTAAATTTGCACTACAACACTCCTGCAATAAATACATAGCATTAAGGAACTAGTGACAGAGGGACTGATTTAGAGATGGATGGATTTGCAGAGCCACACACAAGTGGCTGTGCAAATCTGTGCATTTCTGATGGAAATGCAGAGTGAGGTGCCAGACATCTCCTTGCTGAATTTGCTATCACGGCACTGCAACTAACATCACAGGCTGGGATCACCGCGACCGCTCCCAGTAGTCTGACCGGGTGCCGGTCACTTAAGAGGCCAGGAATCTGCATCCATCAACACAGACCCTGGCCTCCTCCCTCCCGGAAAACACTCTGCCCCCCAAACACCACAGCATGTCAATCATGCTGAGGCTTGAGGGGTCTGCAAGCATAATAGCAGGACCTGTTCTGCACATGTGTAGAATGGGTCCTGTGCAGGCGCAGACCCAGAAACATCGAAGATGTACATTCACCACAATTGACACTTCCAATTTTTTTTTTCTCTTTGTGTCTTGTTCATGTTCATATGTGTTACTGGTGGCACCCCCCACATTAACTTGATTCTATATTATGAATTAGGGGAACTGAGCTAGAATTAATACTCACTAAGTATTCCTGTGTGATTGATTTCTATACAGTATAAACATATATGTCAAACATAAAAAAAGATAAGATATAGCATTCATTTGAAGTTTATCTAATAAATGCATTAAACCTGAAATTAGTATAATTTTTATTATTAAAAAATGGAGAAAGGATGTAAGATTTTCAGATTTTACAACATATCTGGGAAAGGGGATGTGCTCAATTCTCTATCTGCCAATCTGTAAAAAAATGGTAAAGTTAAAAAAATCATTAAAGTTGTTTATAATTTATATATTATCAGGGTCAAACTGGTCTAAGGGATGAGGAGATCCCCAGAGGGCCCCGCTGACTGAAGGACCTGCCTCCATGCTTTATGAGGGTGGGGCTGCTCATTTGATGTATCATGACTGAATTAAGGGGTGTCATGCCTTCTATCACATTATGCTACATGTGAAACCCTGAGCACTGGCCATGAAGCATGGGCTGCATGCAAGGAAGAAAGCGGGTGAAGCACCTGTGATAACTCCTGAGTGAGTAGCTGATCGAGTATGCAGTACTGGGTAATCTACAAGTATCATTTGTGAACTGTGAACAATGATAATAGCATGTAAACACTTTACATACTGTACACACCTGTAATTCATTTGTTCTACTATTAGGTGAATCATTACCAGGCTATTCATAGCTCTTTATTGCCTTCCTGACAGTACATGTCCTGCAGGACACAAAATCTGTTCTGCTTTTTACTAAGTCCCTAAACTAAACACAATGGATGATTAAATTATGGACCTGATTCAGAATCGCTCACTAGATGCGTTTGCTCGCTCAATGTGTATGTAAATTTGGGAAGGCAGGAAATCGCACGGCAAGGCATTAGCATGCCCACTATGTCTTGGCATGCGAATGCTTTGTGTATGCAGATGCCCACCAGCCAGTCTAAAGATGCCCACTTGTGCACATCATCTCCAGGAAGTGTATGCAACCATCGGTACCATCGAGTACCATCGGATGCATACACAGCACTTGTGGCTGACCATACCCTACCACAAGCACTTCAGTGTAAAAATCAGCCAGGTGACGTGTACTAAGATGCTGCCTCTAAATTATGCACGCCTCTGAAACAGCATTAAGATGCTTAGGCACGCCTGCGTTTGCACCTCCACTCCCCCATTTTTAATAATGGCTTGTCCTGTCACTCATTTAGACGGGCTGTCTATTCGCAGCGAGCATACACTTCCCGATTGTTCGCACTGGTTCACGCACATGCATTGCGATGCGTACGCATGCTCAGAATGCAAACATCAGCTGTCTGTGTACGAATGCTTCCTAGCGAGCGGATCTGAATCAGGCCCTATGTTCCCTAGTAATTTTGTAGGTTTATATACTATTCTGCCAGGTTGTTATGTCAGGAAAGCTATTTGCAAACTATTAATTACTTCAGGTGCAGAGAGTCATATCCATTATTTTATATCATACTGATTTAGTTGTTTCCACAACATATAGTTTCCCACAAGAATATTTTAACAATAATAGTAAAATAAACAATACAAAAGAAAACTAGCATATTGGCTTTAGTATCTTTTTATTTGAAATACTTATTTTAACAAGGTGAGCTAATGTGGTCTATTTAGCAAACTTCTATAATGTGCAGACATAATACAATTATTTATAATCAGCATTAATGACTAAACATTAAATATTATATTAAAACATTTCCAGATCCTCCTAGTCTTCAACATATGCAGAATGTGAACATTTTACAGTAGATGTGTGGGCTGTCATTTGTAATCTATGTGAATTACATTTTTTAAATCATGTGAAAGCTCTACTTTAAAATATTTAGTTCAACTTCTCCATTGTACCTGTAATTAGCAGTAAGATTGCCGGAAATCAGTGCAGCTCAATTTGCACAATACCTTATCTGTACTTTGTGCCTATAAAGTACTGTGTCATAATATAACATTACATTTTGGTAAATTTGATTGCTTTAAACACCAGATAATGATTACTTATCCATCTCCCTGTATGCTTTTATAAGTGTGAAACTGTTTTTTTTTAAAAGGATGTTTTGACATTAACTCTATATTAAGTCACATAGAATCAAAAAGCCCCATAGATAAATGTAAATGTGAATTAACTATTGATTAAAGGACTTTGAGTATTTGTAGAAGTTAGTCAATTATATTCAGATTCAGTATATACAACAATGGTACATGACTACAATATGGTCTGCGTGCAAACATAAACTTAAATTCAATGCTATATCTTATCTTTTTTATCTAATAAATGCCATAAACCTGAAATTAGCACATTTCTTTAATTAAAAAAATGTTGTTTACCTAAACCTCAACTCTAATTGGAATTTAAAAGGGGCAAAGAATATCAATGGAGAAAGGATGTAAGATTTTCAGATTTTACAACATATCTGTGAAAGGGGATGTGCTCAATCCTTTATCTGCCTATCTGTTAAAAAATAGTAAAGTTAAAAAAAAATCATTAAAAGTTGTTGATAATTTATATAAGTTATCAAACTTCTCTGACAAATGAATGGGGAGATCCGAAAAGGGCTCTACTGGCTGATGGACCTGCCTCCATGCTTTATGAGAGTTGGTTTGCTCATTCTATGTATCAAAGCTGAATTAAGAGGTGTCATGCCTACTATCACATTACACTACATGTGTCACTCACTGTTATCCACTGAGTTCAGTGAAAGCCTTAGCACTGGCCATGCAGCATGGGCTGCATGCAAGGAAGGAAGAGGGGGCAGCACCTGTGATAACTTCTAAATTAGGTGCTGATCCAATATGCAGTACTGGGTAATCTCTTCTACCAGGAACAAACACACTGTATACCCCATTACTCAATCAGCAAATATCTGCTTCCAATACACATACAGTATGAGTTGTAGAATACAAAGCAATGTATGAGTCACATTGCCCAATGGTGCCCTTTTTTTGCACAGAACATGTAGGAGATGTGCTAATCTAATGCTCCCACATTCTATTAAAACATATGCACAGGCCCCAGAGATGTATGTTGTTATTTATTAAACTTCACAGTTTGAGTTTAAACAAGTTGTTTGACTATGTTTGGCATGCTTTATATGCTTCTAGACATCCAAACTTCAACATGTCCAGTTGGTAAAATTTGTATTTGATTTCTTAACATTTATATCCCTATTACAAAGAAGAAATAAATACACCTTTGTGTTTATTTAATTAAGAGTGAATTGTTTCCTGTAAGCTATTTTTACTGCAAATGAAGGGGTTCTTTTTAACCTCCAATCTGTCATCTCCCTATTCATTCTACCCCCATTCTCTGTCATGAGGACTGTTATGATCTTATGATGCATGTACCTTCTCTGTTGAACCCATTCAAAATTATTTTATAGAGGTCTATTTATTGGACTTCTATTGAAAGTTATTTTCAGTAAGGAAAGAAGAATCACTTAAGTGAGGTGACTGGGGCAGTTAGTTTTCTTTCCCTTTGCCCCTCTGGTAGTTGACCACACCCCTTCAGCTCTACACCACTATGTTTCAGTGTGCCCCTACCATTGCAGTCCCCTGACATCATGCCCTAGTCTGACAATGTATGTAAACACTTTTATTATATTAGCTTATTGCAGTAAAGTATAAAGAGTTACAGCTAAAAATGAATAAGAAGCACCTGGCTTTTCAACCGCAATCTAAGTAATATATGATAATCATTAAGAATACCAACCATGAATTCTGTTATACTTCTATAAAAACATGAAAAGAAGACAGGGTATTTTGAATTGTAGCATTTTAGATGTGAGGTATCATCTACCAATTTGCCTATTAGACTTGTATGTTGGTAAATGCAGAAGGTTATTTGGTATTTCAATACAGGAAATGTCTTTGATAAACGTTAAGATTTATTTTCAAAATAGTTTAATTTTGGGGCACAAGATATGGATCAAGGCTGTTTTGTAAACACCCACTCCAACAAAGTTTAGGAAAGTGGAGAACATAACTTAATATATAGTCGGAACATAATTCCAATTTTAAGTATCTCTTGAGAACATTTTTTTTAAACTTCACACAAATTGTGCCATTTAATAAACTACTTCTGATAATGTCCCAACCTTTTTTATTTGAGGATACTCCAAATGTTGTCTCCCACATAAGGTAATTTGTTACAAAGAATATTATGTTTATTATAAAGGTTATACAGTTGAATGAAAGCTCAACTAATATGTCTGTTTGATTAAGAATGACATTTGAATTAAATTATGTAAATAACTCTGAAGAATTACAAAGGTTTAATCTTGATTACAAATTCTAAAATAGAAGGAACATTTCTAGAAAGAATAATATTGATACAAAAATGATGTTAGCTCTGGTACTTATTAAGAATTCTATAGGAGAAAGTCAAGGATTTAATTGTGGATTATTCCAGATGGGAACCACTGGAGTAAGAGGAAGAGTAAAAATATAAAAAAAAATATTTGTAGGAATGGTTGTTAAAAATGCAGAGTTGGGTTTTGAATATGAAGGGCAAATGAGACATTCTTTGCAATTCATTTATCAAATTGCAGTGGAGAAATTACTTTTAAATGATAAAACATAAAAATGTTCTCACTATTGCACATAATAAAAATAGAAGTTAATGTATTCAAATGCAATCACAGTATGACATAGTAAAATATATTGGCATAACATAGGGTTGGGCAATAACCAGGCCCCCAGCTGTTGTAGAACTGCACATACCAGCATGCCTGCAACAGTTTTACTATTTGGCCATGCTAAAACTGCAAGGCATGAGGTTCAGCAACAGCTGGAGGGCCGCCTTTTTCCCACCTCTGGACAGATGGTTAAAAAAAAACATTTAATTTAATATAATCTAGCTTAATATTTGCTGCTATGGATTTTGTGGATCCTGACTGCTGTTAACTGTTCTATTATTGTTTTTTTACCATCTGTTATGCAAATATTTTTTGACTGTGTGATTTTATATGATTCTATGATTATAAAAACTCTTACAATATTTTTATTGTCTTTAATAACTATAAGGTTTTTTATGTTTTAACATTTTAAAATTGTTCACCATGAGAATTTGAAAGTATTCCTAAGAGGTTTGTTCCATTCTTGCATATGTGTAATAAAATGTATATCTCTTTGCTTAAAATTATTTGGGCAATGAATAAAAAATGTAGTCCACCATATAGGGTATTAGGCACAAATGATGGGGTTTATGTAATAGGTCAGTGTTGGCTAACCTTTACACTCCAGCTGTTATGGAACTACATAACCCAGCATGCACTGCTACAGTTTTGCTATTAGGGCATGCTAAAACTGTGGCAGGGCATGCAGGGATATATAGTTCCACAACAGCTGGAGTGTCAAGGTTAGCCAACGCTGTAATAGGTTCTGAGAATTCAGAACTGGTGTTAGTTTGGTGAGTTCATCACCAAATGTAAAGCAGCAATCAGCAATAAAGTAAAACCAACCTTATAACTGATTGCTGATTTATATTTAGTTGCAAGCTTGCAGAAATCACACCAGTTTCTTCATCTCAGAACATATTACATAATCCTCCACATATGATCAAGTACATAATCTTTAGTAGAGATGTGCGCAGACACTTATGTTTTGGTTCTAATTTTTCATTGTGTTTTGGTTTTCTTTAAAAATTTGTAAAACAGCTAACATCATGTGATTTTGACCTATTTTTTATTTATATAGTATTATTAACATCTAAACCATTAATTCCAGTCATGTCCAGTCCTTTTTGACTACATCACAGCTCAAAATATTGTTTTCACCAATATTGGCCAAAGGCTGAAGCGAGCTGGTTGGCTAAACTAAGTGACAGAGCATCAGCACAAACAAAGGCAGTTTAAAAGAATATAGCACATCTATGAAACATAGTGGCACAGTAGTAGCCACTAAAATTGTAAAAATGTAAAATGTAGGTTAATAGTTGATTTTTCTGTGTAAACCATGAAGTAAATACATTCACATGTAACATGTCCATAATGGTTTCTTTGGGCAGTTCTGTCAGTGTGTTATTTCATCAGGACCTTCAGACTAGGAGGCAATCAGTAGTGCTCTCCTTCTGTTTCTAAAGTGTAATCTTTAAACTTAATTCTTTAACCCAATGCTGGGGCATATTGTACATATAGGAAAGGAAAGAAATCTAATAATGTTACTTCTTTAAAAGTTATTTGTTGATCAATTGCTCTGTATTCCCAGGACTGACTATTCACATATGCACTAATGATTCCATTTCAGGGTACTTTTATGCACACCCTATAGTTCACATAATCTCCCATAAACACGCAAGAGAGGCCTTGACCTTTAGCAACCACATTTCCTGTGGAGATCTATGTTCTCACAGGTACTCAGATGTGCTCTGTGTCACGCTTGTATTTTTTTGTGGAACCAGGGTCAGGTAGATGTCTGTTTTAGAAGTGGGAGGTGTACAGTATATGCAAAGCTGGCAGGTCTGAGGAGACCTCTTGACATGTAGTTAAATGCTTCCCTGACCTGGAATCAAACCCGGGACATGGCAGAGAGATGTCGGATCATAGCAACTAGACCACCAGGGATGTCAGTGTTGTTGATTGTAAGATCTATGTAGCAGAAAACAGTGTAGTAGTAGTAGTAGATTAACCAGGTTGAACTAGGTTGTTTCTTAATAATAATAAATCATTCTTCTTACTTGTTTTTGTAGTCCAAGCAGGGCTGCCATCAGAAATGATGGGGCCCCGGACTGACTAAAAAGGCAGGGCCCCCTCCCCTTCTCCCTCAGTCCCATCAACTATATCCATTGTCTGAAATGGACAACACATCCATCAAAATGCCCTGGCCAGGGTCTGGGAGAAAAGAGAGAGATACAGACAGAGACACAGACAGACACACAGACACACACATACTTAAATTACCTATCTTGCTCCTTCTGTCTCAGCCTCTATGCTCCAGACACCGGCTCCTCACACTACCCGCCCATCTCAGCTCCTCTAATTTAGCAGTGCGGCGTAATGTCAAGACATCAAGTTGCTTGCTTCAGTGTAAAAAAAAGAACCCTTTATTTGGGGCAATGTAGTAGGCATGGTGGCGCAGCCAGAGGAGAAGTGACTCACAATGAGTCACTTACTCACTCACTGTATTGTGCAGCAGGGGGGAGCCCGGCTGGGGGGATAGCGGTAGGCACTTGCACGGTGGCTGCAGGCCTGCAGCATAGTGGTATTAGTGGCCGGGACCCCTCCTCCGGGCCATTCACTGCAGGGGAGTAGTGGCAGGTGGGTGTGCGGGCAGCAGCAGATGCCGGGCAGGCTCCCTGAGTGTTCGGGCCTGAGACTCGAGTCCCGACAGCCATCCCCCTGATGGCGGCCTTAAATCCAAGACATCTGAGTGTCAGATCTTGGCAGAAGGATTTACGAGGCTTGGACTGGGTTTTCTATGTAGTCTGGGAGCACTCTAATGATGATAGGACTGAATATAGACTGAATACTGGAATGGATGACAGCTGTGGAATAATCTGGAATAACCCGGAAGCAGGAACAGCAATATAGTTAAACAGACAGGTGAATGCTTTGCACAAGTGTAGCACAGATTCAGCACACTGGAACAAGCTGGGATTACCTGCACAACTTGAGATACTGATTATACAGGAGTATAATAGCATAGAAAGTAAGTGCAGCAAACATCAACTGAACTGTACCAGCAGTAATAACAATTGGAGCACAGTTACGCTTCACTCAGTAGGGACTGAGATAGACATTGTACTGGTAATGACTGAGAGCCAGCAGATGGAATATATACCCCGGGGTTAGCCAGGATTGGATGAGCAGTATCAGATGGTCCCGGCTGACTCAGACTGGATAAAAATGGGCTGGATTGATAAGGTGATTGGGACAGCAGTATGCTGGGGCTGGCTGGATGTGAGTTGTGGCCTAGTAGGCTGGAAACAACAAATCCTGTGTCTCACTTGGATGATAGTGGATGCACAAACCTAGTTTAGAGAGCAAGCTGGCTGGCCACAGGAGCAGTAAGTGACTTAGCAGCAGGGTTAACAAGCACTGGTTGTGACACTCAGGTCCTATACTCAAGATAGTGGAAATGTATTTATGGACAGCAATGACTACAGGAAAAAGCTTGAGTGAAAAACTAGGAATATAACCAGAGGCTGTAGAAATGTAAAACAGAACAGAAACAGGTACTGGCAGGTAAGGACAATGTCCAAGTAATGCCGGCGACTGTTGCAGGCTGAAAAAAGATAAGACTGCAGCCAATCAAAAATGCAGAAAGCTGAGAGAAACTTGTAGCAGAAGAGCCAGGAATCCAACACAAAACTGACAGCAGGATGCAGGGGAGTTGGACACATTTATAACTTGCATGGATGCTATAACCAATGCTGAGATAATCTCCTGACTGTCTTAAATCCTATCAGACAGCCTATCCCAGAGTCTGCAGGTACAAGCCCCTAATCAGCACTGAGATGCTGCAGAAGCTGTCAGGGAGGGAGGAGATGGCAGCCAGAAAGTAACCCAGCCAGGACTAGCAGGCAATGCAGCCACCGCATCACACAGCATCCCGGCTTCTAGGCAGTGGCCGGAACCAGAATTCTGTGTGGCATCGCACACTACAGTGTGAGCTGTCATTGTTATTGCAGCAGCTCCTAACAGATACATAGTATACCTATCAGTGCTATATGGAAAAATAAAAAAACTTTTCCCTTCATAGTTGATGTTGTCATTAATATTGTTAAATACTTTTAAAATTTCAGGTGCCCTTTCTTACACCATCTTTCCAATTGACCTTCTTTACAATCAGTATTTAAGTAATATAATTGCTTGCATTAGTACTTGGTCTTCTTCTGTTGTCTGATGCATGATTGATATTATTTTTCACAACAGGATAGAAGGAAAGCCAGCTACAGTAGTTGAACTAAACTGCCACCAAGTGAACATACAATGAGATAGGTAAATGAGGGACTGTTATCTTTACTATACAGTTTTATTAAAAGACTGCAGATTTGTTTTGATACCAAATTGTTTTGGGTACAACTAATTGGAATATGACGACACCCAGATAAAGTACAGTAATATATGCTGCCTTTCCAAGGCACAAAGACTTGTAATACTATTTAAATTGAATTATAAAATATTGTAGATTTTTTTTGACACATATAAAAAAATGGTTTTTCCAGTTTAAATGTTTTTTTTAAAAGAATAACACATAGATGTACTGACAAAGATGTCTGCAGTCACTTTTCCCACCTACTACATCTACCTACTAAAACTCTGTATAATATAATGGCATCCTAATGGTGTCCTAATGGCATTGTTTGAAGAGCAAGTACAGCCCACATCCTCTCCATACACTTGACTTATATATCCAATCTACAACACGCAAAATCTGAGATTTCCAGGAAAATAATGTTTTGCCTTATTTTTAAGAACCAAGACCGGAGCCAAGACTCTCATCTCTAATCCTTAGCATTCATGTAATCACCTGGAGAACTATTTCTTTGTGCAATTTATTCTAGGCTTTCATTGGGAGATCCTATATTTCAGAAGGGTGCAGATTTTGGTACAACACCTTGGTGCCAGTTTTACCAGTTTTGTTTTAAAAGCAATTCAATATAAATTATATATTGAAAAATGTGTTAAACATACTGTACAAGAATTATTTATTTTCTCTAAATATATCCCATTACTGACAATTGCCCTAAATAGTGGATGTACACAGAGCATGTTTTTGTTTTATTTTAAATGTGATATTTAAAAGAGGTCCTTAGTTCACAAACATAATACATGAATTGCTGCCAAGAACAAATTACACATTTTATTTTTTCTTACTCATTGTTATTGTTTTTACAATGCCTTTGAGTATGCTTTTCCAACACCACATTTTCTATTTTCTTTGCTAATAATTACATTTTGAGATAGAGAGTTATTGCTAAACATTAATTAGAATTCCAAAGTATCTTACTGTAAAGTGTAATTGAAGCACATAGAACTATTTTTACAAGTTCATCTTATTAACATTTCAATTTGATAAATATAAAATCTATTTTATGATACACATAACCTATTCTTAGATGTATAAATCAAAAGAAAGGCACAGTATCTGATATATTTTATGGAAAGGATAATCAGTGTCTACCTTGTTGATTTGCATGTCAAATATAGTTAATTATGTGTACAACTTGTTTGCCTACAAAACTAATTTTATGGAAACTAATGTAACAGATAAAATATTACTCATATTCAAGTTTTCAAATTATATTTATAACATCTAGAATGTAATAATAAATACAAATGCTAAACCATCAAAAATGTCTTAATATACTGTGGTTTAAAGCTCTTTTAAATATATTATATTAATATTTTAAGTATATTCAAAATTCTACAAACCTAGGAGTTTAATAATAAACTTGAGCAAACATCACATATACTGTACTGCAAATTGTCTACACAAAGTGGACAACATACAACAATGTTTTACAATACTATATGTGCATCACAATATTCAATCTCAGACTTACAGTAGTTCAAATTCTTTGGTTGACAGTCATACCCCTTTCATGCTGCTGAAATAACCTTGGTTATTGCCAGGTCAACCTGGTTTGCGGCTCAGTGAGAAAGGGTCCCTGAAAAAGAAGCAGTGACCCGGCAATCCAACCATAGTAGTGACCAAAGTTAGACATGTGAATGGCCCGGTCATGGAGAAGTGTGAACGGTCAGACCCAGGCTATCTGACCTGGGTCATGCCTAAACTATGGTGATTGGAAGCCATGGAGCAGTTACCACTCACTTTTTATGAACTCACAAGTTTAGAAGTGCAAAACTGGGTTCAATGTGAATGAGGCCTACCTGGGAATAACATGGGTCAAAGGTGAAGTTTAAAGAGGGCCTGATCTGGGTTTCATCTGGGACTAACCCATGTTCAAAATTTTGGGTCAGACCAAGATTTTGGTGTGAAAGAGGTATCAGTAAAAATGTGCATTTAAGCACTGGGTATGTGCAAAAACTTGCACCTGAATTTAGATTAAAAACTTACACTTGCTGTTCCTTGGAACTGGATAGGCAGTTTGGGGCACACATGTATAAGTAGAGCACAATACAGATATGGAAAACAGTGGCAAAAGCAGATTGTGTAGCGAGCGGGTTCCAAATGCTTGATATTAGAAAGAGTGTTGGCCAACAAGTATGGAAAAATTATCACTTAACAAGCTATAATTTGCCTCATACATACTTCATATATATTATGGGATAGCAATCACAGTAAGCCATTAGACTTGGAATTAGGGCTAGATCATCTGAGCTGTGTGTTTTTTTTTTCTAGATTTGGGCAACATTCCACAATCCAAGTCCCATGGAGAGCATTGGAGCAAGAAGTGGAGTATCAATGCTAGCACTGGCCCTATGCATATATTATATGAATACATCAATCCCAATATATATATATATTGGCAGCCATACATGCCCACGCCATGACACTACCACCACCATGCTTCACTGATGAGGTGGTATGTTTTGGATCATGAGCAGTTCCTTCCTTCTCTTCTCTTCCCATCACTCTGGTACAAGTTGATCTTTGTCTCATCTGTCAATAGGATGTTGTTCCAGAACTGTAATGGCTTTTTTAGATGTTGTTTGGCAAACTCTAATCTGGTCTTCCTGTTTTTGTGGCTCACCAATGGTTTGCATCTTTTGGTGAACCCTCTATATTTACTCTTGTGAAGTCTTCTTTGACTTTGACACATATACATCTACCTCCTGGAGAGTGTTTTTGATTTGGCCTACTGTTGTGAAAGGGTTTTTCTTCACCAGGGAAATAATTATTTTGTTATCCACCACAGTTGTTTTCCATGGTCTTCCGGGTCATTTGGTGTTGCTGAGCTGTCCGGTTCATTCTTTCTTTTTAAGAATGTTCCAAACAGTTGACTTGGCCATACCTAATGTTTTTGCTATCTCTCTGATGGGTTTGTTTTGATTTTTCAGCCTAATGATTGCTTGCTTCACTGATAGTGACAGCTCTTTGGATCTCACATTGAGAGTCGACAGCAACTGATTTCAAATGCAAATGTCACACCTAGAATCAACTCCAGACCTTTTACCTGCTTAATTGATAATGAAATAATGAGGGAATAGCCCACACCTGTCCATGAAATGGCCTTTGAGTTGATAGTACCATTACTTTTGGCCCCTTAAAAAGTGGGAGGCACATATAAAAACCGTTGTAATTCCTACACCAGTCACCTGATTTGGATGTAATTACCCTCAAATTAAATCTGAAAGTCTGCAGTTAAATCACATCTTGTTTGTTTCATTTCAAAGCCATTGTGGTGGTGAATAGAGGACAAAATATGAAAATTCTGTCAATGTCCCAATATTTATGGACCTGACTGTATATATATATATATATATATATATATATATATAGTCCAGTTATGTAAGAATGGCACTCACAAAAACCAAAGAGTCAGCTTGTTGGGGTACATGTCTCAGGTCGCCTAACAGAATACATCCATAGGCAGCCACATATATATGCAAAGGAAGAGAGAGCACTCACTAATCTTCATACAAGTGGGCAGGCAACTTTAATTGTTCATTATATCACCTTAGACAGTATGAAAACAGTCGACATTTCGTGCCCATCGGTGCCCTTTGTCAAGACCAGAATATCACGTCCCACATCATCCAAGTAGCAAGTCCCACCACCAGAACAAAAGAATCAATATATACCCCAGAATTCTAATAGAATTCACACCCAATTAAGTAAGTCAAATAGCATCGCTATCAAGAGGTGTCCACCAGTAACCTGACAGTCAATCATACAACTAATAATACATAAATATTTACCAGTGAATTAATATCGCACCTTAACGCACATAGACAAAAAATACCAGCTGCATAGAGTACAGTCCTTGTGTCTGGATAGCTCTCTGGCATGCGTGTCACCAGCTGGAATGCAAACCGGAAGTAACCTCATAACCATATGGAAGCCGAGTGAGTCAAACCAGTGCTCAGGCAAATGCATAGATCACAAGTGTTTAGACAGATGGAATAGCCACGTCAAACTGTAGAGGCAATACGAATAAGACAGCATACATTCATGCATGCCAACGCATCTTAAACACTGATGTGTAGCCAAATAAATCTCAAGTAGCCAATTGATCAGCCTATAACTTTACAAGAGAAGCGCCCACGTTGCCATGGTGACCAGAACGCCCCCTGAAGCTTAACTTCATCCGGATTACCTATGGACACCTCATAATAGCTGCTATCATAACATTCTAGACACCTTAATATTAAAAACGTAATCCTCAAAGTACTTAAAGTGAGCATTAGCAAGATCAGGGTACTAGTGCACCTAGATCACAGAGCATATATAAAGAACCAACATCATAACACCGATAAAACAACAATAAAATACATTACACATTATTAACCAAAAGGAACACATTGGTACTGAACACACTTGCACAGATCTATTTAGTCGCCTCAATTGAGTATCATTTGTTGCTATCGTTAACTCCAGCAGCAGAAGTCCCAAACAGAATACGGGGGAACACAAGAAAAAAACTTTATTACCCCATGGATCAAATAAAGATATTTAGGATTCATTTCATTAAGTCCCTTGGGGGCCACAGTGTCCAACTGTTGGATCCATCTTGCTTCCTGCTTCAGAAGTTGTAGACCTCTGTCACCACCGCGGATCAGCGGTGGAATCCAGTCTATGATCATATATCTCAGAGTACTCAATTGATGATGTTCCTTTAAAAAATGTAACGCCACTGGTTTATCTGTAGTGCCTGTGGCATAAGCCAGACGTATAGAAGAGCGGTGTTGTGTCATTCGTTCCTTAAATGTGTGTATCATTTCCCCACATACATTAGTCCACAGGGGCATATGAGGAAGTACACGACATGATCCAAATTACACGTCAATCTGTGCTTCAGATAAATCTTTTGTCCATTTTGAGGATGACAAAAAAATCGTCCAGTTATAAGGGATCTTCATGTCATGCATCCCAAACTTTTTTGGCAGCCTTTACTCATGGACAGCCAATTATCTCTCTTAGATTTGCTAGGACGTAGATCAGGTCTAAGTAATATGTCCTTCAAATTACGGCCCCTACTCACGCTTAAAAGTGGAGAGACTTGATTCAAACTCTTAAACGCAGGGTCAGAGGAAATTAGTGGCCAATGTCTCTTGAGCGATTTCTTCATGGCCTTCAAATTGGTATCACATCGTAATCCAAGTATAATCTTATCAGGATTTTCACTTGGAGGCCTAAGTTGCCCATTGCCCACAATAGCTTTCGCTCTGGTGAGGAATCTCTCAATGTTGTTCCTACAGTAACCCCGTTCTGAAAACCTGTTACTGCATTCCACTAATTGCTCATCAGCCCTTTTTGGGTCTTAATTGTTCCTAAGCACCCTTACAAATTGGGAACCGGTAAATTTGATTTCAAAGAGTCGGGATGATGACTCGAGGCCCACAAAAGAGTGTTTCTATCTGTCTCTTTTCTATACAGAGTATATCCTATAGCTGATTCATGTCTAAAGACAGTCACATCCAAAAAGTTCATTTGAAGATCGTCAGCTGCTGCCGGAAAGCGAATAGGGGAGTCTAGATCATTCAAAAACTAGACCATTTTGAAAAAAGAATCCTTATCTCCCATCCAAACTACAAAAATGTTGTCAATATATCTCTTGAAAAAGACAAGTCTATCTGCAAAGTGTTAAAAAATGTGTTTCTGCTCATATTGGTTCATAAAAATATTGGCGTACGATGGCGCTAGGTTAGAACCCATTGCGGTGCCCCCCAGCTGTATAAACCAATCACCTTGGTACATAAAATGGTTCAAACCTAGCACCACCCGCACCAATGACAACAAAAATTCAATGGGAGGTCCATCATAGGGACCCCTAAGCAATGCTTCCTCCACCGCTTGTATCCCCCCTTCATGAGGGATCACGGTGTACAAAGATGATACATCTAATGTTCCTAGTATACAATCAGAGGAATAAGTCCCAGCAGCCTCAACTCACTCAAAAAATGCCCCATATCTTTCAAGTAAGATTGATTAGATTTATCAACAGGCTGTAAGAAGTGATCGACAAATCTCGCCAATGGCTGGAGCAAAGAGCCCCTGGCTGAGATAATAGGTCACCCGGAAGGATCAGTGAGAGACTTATGGATCTTAGGTAAAGTATATAGTATAGGGCAAATAGGAAAATCCACAGTCAAATAATCCAAAGTCTCCTCACTGATCCACAACCCTCAAAAAGGTTTTTAGACCCTTAGATAATAAAGAATGGTCCGCAGAGTTTAAAGGGCATGAAGATAAATTAAAAATTAATATCTCCGACCCTGTCTGTTTCTGGGACGCCCTCTTCCTCTTGCCATGACCCCTCCTGGGGTGTGGCCTTGTGTTCTTGGGCCTAATCCACTCCTGGTGACCCTTGAATGTGGTCCTAAAAAAGCTGCACCAGAAGGGGGTAGGCTTTCAGATGATTCTGCCTTGGACAAGGAATTGGAGGAAAATTCTCCCTCCCCTCTATAAGCCCACTGGCGCCCCCTCTGTGGGTTAAAATAACCTCTGGACCTACTATTGTCACCCACCAACCATTTATACACCATATGTCTCTAATAATCAGATTCCACGGTCTCTAACTTCTTACTCTTGAACAAAATCAGATCCAGTCTATATTTTTTCAACTGGGTCTGTAACCACTCCACCCAATTTTCAGTCTTATCTGCCTTCAGTGTTGGCAAAAACTCTTTCTCACAGTTTTTAATTTCAACCCTAACTTTGGCTTGTTCAACTCCAACCTCTTCAATAACTAGGGCAATTAAATCAAATGAACATTTGTTCAACACCCCACACCATTTGACGCAGAATCCAGGATTTCTGCGGCCAATGGTGGGGGTGTTGTTCACTCTAAAACCTCGGGGAATACACTTCTTGTGATAGTATTCAGAAAGAAACTGACCGTGTAGAGTCAGGTCAGTTTCACATTTTCTGAGACAATTCAGTTTATGAAAGAGGTCCAGCGGAGTCTCAGAGGGTAACTGCTCAAATTCCAACTCATTAAACAAAACCTTATCAATCTCATCGTCTGTCAAACTAATCTGGCAGTTCTCAGCATCGCTAAGTGCTACTTCATCTAATACAGCAAAGCTCATAGTGATACATGGCCTGAACAATGATAATAATTAGAAGAATGATTTAAACAAATCACCAATATGCACAGAAAAACAAGTACCATGTGTTCCACAAAAACATTCTAAACAACCCCCTTACAAAATACACATTAAGAGACCCATCAGTTTAAACCTTTTAAACCAACAGGCAGAAAAAATGAAAAAAATGAAAAAAATGTTTTAAAAAAATTCCTAATGCAAAAACCTTTTCAATGCAAAGAATTGCAAAAAAAATTTTTTTGTGATGAAAATTGCATTCCCTGGAAAAAAGGGACAATGGTATCTAGCAGCATGAAAAATAGTCAATTGTTGCAATTGATCCAATAGATATTCTCTATCAAATAAACAGTAGAAATCATTTTGATTCTTTTAATTGGTCTATTGATCACTTCAGGATGGGCAGGAAATTATGCTTGAGGGAATTTTTTGACAATCGGAGTAGGATAGAACTGTGTCACTCTAAGCCATTATTTAAACGTCCTAGCATGTTTGACCCTGTATCTAACAATGCCAGTTTAAAAACCTTTTTGAGGGTTGTGGATTTAGAATGCAAACAGGAGGCTGGGAAACACCAGCCATATGACAATTTGAATTTGGCTGAAAAAAGGGCTTTGAAGGCCCTAAAGGATGATACATCAGTAGTAATCCATAATGTGGATAAGGGGGTGCTGTGGTACTCCAAGACTTTGAACAATATGATCATGAGATCAGAAGGCAATTATCTGACAGTGGCACGTATAAAAGGGTGGAGAAAGACCCTATATATGGTTTTAAAAAGCAGGTGGATGAACTACTGAGCTTTCGTGTGAGCCAGGGGTGGATCAGTGAGGAGACTTTGGATTATTTGACTGTGGATTTTCCTATTTGCCCTATACTATATACTTTACCTAAGATCCATAAGTCTCTCACTGATCCTCCCAGGTGACCTATTATCTCAGCCAGGGGCTTTTTGCTCCAGCCATTGGCGAGATTTGTCGATCACTTCTTACAGCCTGTTGTTAAATCTAATCAATATTACTTGAAAGATACGGGGCATTTTTTGAGTGAGTTGAGGCTGCTGGGACTTTTTCCTTCTGATTGTATACTAGGAACATTAGATGTATCATCTTTGTACACCGTGATCCCTCATGAAGGGGTGATACAAGCGGTGGAGGAAGCATTGCTTAGGGGTCCCTATGATGGACCTCCCATTGAATTTTTGTTGTCATTGGTGTGGGTGGTGCTAGGTTTGAACCATTTTATGTACCAAGGTGATTGGTTTATACAGCTGGGGGGCACCGCAATGGGTTCTAACCTAGCACTATCGTACACCAATATTTTTATGAACCAATATGAGCAGAAACACATTTTTGAACACTTTGCAGATAGACTTGTCTTTTTCAAGTGATTTATTGATGACATTTTGTAGTTTGGAGGGGTGATAAGGATTCTTTTTTCGAAATGGTCAAGTTTTTGAATGATCTAGACTCTCCTATTCGCTTTAAGGCAGCAGCTGACGATCTTTGTATTAACTTTTTGGCAGTGACTGTCTTTAGACATGAATCAGCTATAGGATATACTCTGTATAGAAAAGAGACTGATAGAAACACTCTTTTGTGGGCCTCGAGTCATCATCCCGACTCTTTGAAATCAAATTTACCGGTTCCCAATTTGTAAGGGTGCTTAGGAACAATTAAGACCCGAAAAGGGCTGATGAGCAATTAGTGGAATGCAGTAACAGGTTTTCTGAACGGGGTTACTGTAGGAACGACATTGAGAGATTCCTCACCAGAGCGAAAGCTATTGTGGGCAATGGGCAACTTAGGATTACGATGTGATACCAATTTGAAGGCAACAAAGAAATCGATCAAGAGACATTGGCCACTAATTTCCTCTGACCCTGCGTTTAAGAGTTTGAATCAAGTCTCTCCGCTTTTAAGCATGAGTAGGGGCCGTAATTTGAAGGACATATTACTTAGACCTGATCTTCGTCCTAGCAAATCTAACAGATATAATTGGCTGTCCATGAGTAAAGGCTGCCATAAATGTTTGGGATGCATGACATGCAGATCCCTTATAACTGGATGATTTTTTTGTCATCCTCAAAATGGACAAAAGATTTATCTGAAGCACAGATTGACGTGCAATTTGGATCATGTCGTGTACTTCCTCATATGCCCTGTGGGCTAATGTATATGGGGTAAACAATACGCACATTTAAGGAGCTTATGCCACAGGCACTACAGATAAACCAGTGGTGTTACATTTTTTAAAGGAACATCATCAATTGAGTACTCTGAGATATATGATCATAGACTGGATTCTACCGCTGATCCGCAGTGGTGACAGAGGTCTACAACTTCTAAAGCGGGAAGCAAGATGGATCCACTAGTTGGACACTGTGGAACCCAAGGAACTTAATGAAATGAATCCTCTAAATATCTTTATTTGATCCATGGGGTAATAAAGCCTTTTTTTTGTGTTCCCCCGTATTCTGTTTGGGACTTCTGCTGCTGGAGTTAACTATAGCAACAAATGATACTCAACTTGAGGTGACTAAATAGATCTAGGATGAACTGTGCAAGTGTGTTCAGTACCAATGTGTTCCTTTTGGTTAATAATGTGTAATGTCTTTATTGTTGTTTTATCGGTGTTTTGATGTTGGTTTATCGGTGTTTTGATGTTGGTTCTTTATACATGCACTGTGATCTAGGTGCACTTGTACCCTGATCTTGCTAATGCTCACTTTAAGGACTTTGAGGATTACGTTTTTAATATTAAGGTGTCGAGAATGTTATGATAGCAGCTATTATGAGGTGTCCATAGGTAATCCGGATGAAGTTAAGTTGAAGGGGGCATTCTGGTCACCATGGCAACGTGGGCGCTTCTCATGAATAGTTATAGGCTGATCAATTGGCTTCTTGAGATTTATTTGGCTACACATCCGTGTTTAAGATGCGTTGGCATGCATGAATGTATGCTGTCTTATTCGTATTGCCTCTACAGTTTGACGCGGCTATTCCATCTGTCTAAACACTTGCGATCTATGCGTTTGCCTGAGCGCTGGTTTGACTCACTTGGCTTCCATATGGTTATGAGGTTACTTCCGGTTTGCATTCCAGCTGGTGACACGCATGCCGAAGAGCTGTCCAGACATAATGGACCATACTCTACGCAGCTGGTAATTTTTGACTATGTGCGTTAAGGCGCGATATTAATTCACAGGTAAATATTTATGCATTATTAGTTGTATGATTGACCATCAGGTTACTGGTGGACATCTCTTGATAGCGATGCTATTTGACTTACTTAATTGGGAGTGTGTCTATCTATTAGAATTCTGGGGTATATATTGATTCATTTGTTCTGGTGGTGGGACTTGCTACTTGGATGATGTGGGGCATGATATTCTGGTCTTGACAAAGGGCACCGAGGGGCCAGAAACATCGACTGTTTTCATATTGACTAAGGTGATATAATGAACAATTAAAGTTGACTGCCCACTTGTATGAAGATTGGTGAGTGCTCTTTCTTCCTTTGCATCTATATATATATATATATATATATATATATATATGCATATACATACATATTTATATATACTGTGTGTATATATATATATCTACATAAATATATATATACATACACATACTATATATATATATATATATATATATATATAGACTCAGCACTACCACCTCCTATAAAATGTAATGATAGTCCGGTGCCTTCCTCAAAGCATACAATATAATCAACAAAGATAAGGTGGCACTCAGACACATCATCAAAAGTAAAGACACTGAGCCCCCGCTCATCAACGTTTCAATTCTATTTCAAGAATTTTCATCAGGACATAACAAACAGTAACACAAATACATACTCATATACCTTACACCACTTACCCCAAGTGCCAATGAGCCTTCCGCTGACAGGGTAGGGTATATGAGTATGTACTTGTGTTACTGTTTTTTATGTCCTGACCAAAATTCTTGAAATAGAATTGAAGCATTGATGAGCGGAGGCTCAGTGTCTTTATTTTTGATGCTGTGTCTGAGTGCCACCTTATCTTTGTTGATTATTTTGTATGCTTTGAGGAAGGCACCGGACTATCATTACATTTTATAGGAGGTGGTAGTGCCAAGTCTAACAAATTTGTATGTTTGTACCTCTTTTTGATATAAGAAACTAAGGCACAAACCCTATTATTAACATTATACCCATCATCTGGACCCTCTGGTGTGATTTTTTTCAAATTTTTTCTTACTTGTTTTTTTATTTTTTTTGGTGAGGGGATGTCACAGAAAGCAGCTTCTTTAGGTCTGCATGATATTGACTTACCTTTGGGAGATATACATATTTTTTCTGATGATGAAGCTAATCGCATTCTGTTTGCTGATAATTTGGAATCTACAGCAAGAGAGGATTCTACACAACAACATTTTTTTCCCTTCTCAAGTTAAAAAAATGGGAAATTGACTTCTATTTGCATGGAGTAATACTGTCAGACTACTTTAGGGATAAAAAAATCCCACGTGGTTTCAGAATTCGTAATACCCCTACAATTGGTAGGAATAACTCTTAATTTTGATGCAAAATTGGCTGCTATTTTAAACAAAGCATCATATGATTTAATATTGCTTGTAATTGAGAAGTCTGCACGGGAGTTAAAAATTATTAAAGAGAAAATCCAAAGCTTTGAGGAACTACATTTACCAACTAGTCGAAGATAGCACAGGAAATTGGTTACAAAAATTACAGTCACAGATCAATAAATATAAAAAGATCTCATTCAATTTAAGAAAAATAAATTAGCAACCGTGACTAGGGACTACAAGGAAAAACGGGTCTACAGCTGGGCAACAGCAAACCCAGGTAGACCTCAACCATACGGTAAATTTAAAAGACAGAGGTGCTTCCCATTGGATTCTGATAATTCTGGAGAATCCCCATCCTCTAACAGTGAAGCAGAATGTGCTGGTGCAAGTGGGATCACAGTGACATCTTGTCCCCCTTTAGGGGTTACTACCAGGGCCACAAGAGACCCCATAAGAGATCTGCTACTCGCAGGGGTGGACAATGTGCATGCTAAAGGAAAGCAGAATTCAAGGAGGAGAAGATAATATATAACTTGTCTTCACATAATTTATCTATGGATGAGCAGAATGTTCTGAGATGTAGACTTAGTTTTCTAACTAATCATCATGACATCTTTCAGAGCAAAATTGATCTTTGTAAATTTAATAGACAACTTCGTCTAAAGGAATATTTTGGTATGAGTAATAACGTAGACACATCTGCTTTTAATGTAGACAAAGGTCCACTTAAAACTAAGGCCCTCATTCAGAGCCGTACGCTCTGAGCAGAGCGCACGCTCTGAATGAGGGCCGGGCTCCATTTTCATGGAGCGTCCTCCTGGACGCTCGTATAGCTGTGGGTCACCACCCACAGGCTATACGAGCGTGCTTTTTGATGGCCGCGATGGTCGAGACCATCGCGACCATCGAAATTGCGTGCCGGAGCCTGCGGTTGAGGTTTTCAACCGCAAGCTCCGGAGTGATTTTGGCTCTATCAGAGCCAAAATCACTCCCACTGACATCACTAGTGATGTCAGTGGGCCGGCTTCTGACGGGAGGCATTCCCATGGGAACGCCCCCGTCAGGGAGGCACGCCCCCGGCACGCCCACCAAAGGGGGCGTGCTGTCAATCAACATTGACAGCACGCCCCCTTTGATCGGACACAACGAGCGAAGGACTTTCCTTCGCTCGTCGCGTCTGGCGCATGCGCACGACGGAGCTCCCTCCGTCGTGTGCATGCTCAGTGCATAACATCGACCCACTTGCGAGCGGACAGCTGCTCGTGAGTGGGTCTGAATCAGGCCCTAAGTCTCTGATCCACCTTCTAATAATCTGAATATCAAAGCTTACACTAAAGCCTTGTCAAAAATGATTGATAATATTGATATATTGTCAGTTGCTGGTACACATAATTTACCCCAACAAGAATGCATTGCACTTAAAAATCTGGCCGGTTACAATGATATTGTGATACGCCCCGCTGATAAGAGTGGGGGTATCGTGGTATGGGGAATTGATGACTATAAGAATGAGGCATATCAGCAGTTGAATGACATTGAGGTCTATAAATATTTAGATTCTGATCCCACCGTAATATTCACTGACGAGTTAAAAACTCTGCTGGAAGATGCTGTGAGTAACATCATTATCACTAAGAATGTGGCAACATTTCTTCGGAACAAGTCACCAAAGGTGCCATTTTTTTATTTATTGCCCAAATTGTACAAAAATAGCACAAAGCCTCCTGAGAGAGAGATTATCTCTGCAAGGGACTCTGTATCATGATGTTTCAAAATTTCTCGATGCTTTCCTTGCCAGTAATTCAAAATGAAGCAACATATTTAAAAGATACCACGATGTTTCTTAATATATTAACAGAAATATGTGATTTACCATCTCACTTCTGTATGGCTACAATAGATATTGTTAGCCTTTATACCAACATCCCTCATGAAAGGGGTATTGATGCTATGAGAAGACTACTTGTTAACAACCTAAGATACGCAGGACCAGATGTGGACTTTTTTTTAGATCTCTTGAGGTTAGTCCTAACTAGGAACTTTTTTATTTTTAATGGCAAAATTTTCATTCAGCTCCAAGGATGCGCAATGGGGTCATGTGTGGCCCCTGCATACTCTAATGCCTTCATGTTCTCTCTGGAAAAATACCTATTCTTTAATGACCCACTGATTGCTAAGAACATTTTATTGTATAAACGGTACATTGATGACGTGTTTGTCATATTGGATGGGATGGAAGATGAGTTTAAAGAATTGATGTCACATATCAATGAGTCTGACAGAAATATAAAATTTACATTTAATGTAAGTGATGACAGTGTTCACTTCTTGGATGTAGTTGTGAAAAAACAAGAAGGTAAATTATCGACAACAGTATATAACAAACCTACTGACTGTAATTCACTCTTAGCTGCAGCAAATCATCATCCTGCAGCTCTGAAACATGGACTTCCATTCTCCCAGTTTATAAGAGTTTGTCGCATTTGTGATAACGATGATGATGTAAAGAAACAGATGGACATTATGTATAACTGTTTTCTACAGAGAGGCTACTCCAATACCCTCTAAATGGATACTAGGACCAGTGCAATGGCAAAATCTAGGGAAACCTTATTATGAAAATCCTTGGTGAATGAAAAAAAGAACCCTATGATTTGGGTAAATTAATACTCTACAGCAAGTTCCAACATCACCAAAGCGGCTAAGAACTTCTGGCCATTAATTAACGATGAGAGTGACTTACCATTACTTAAGAATGCCACCCTAATCCCTTGCTTCAAATGAGGAATGAATATTAAAGACTGGGTGATGAGAACTGACATCTTGAATTGGGATAAAAAGGAAAAACAGCATTTTCTAACTAAGAAACCGGGCAACTATCATTGTTTGGGATGCACAACTTGCAGTTTTCTGGAACAGGGGGACTTTTTCTCGCATCCTCAATCAGGGAAGAAGATCAAAATTAGACATGTGTTTACCTGCACCTCAAAATTTGTGATATATTTCATCTGCTGCCCATGCGGTTTGTTGTATACTGGGAAAACAATGTGTCAATTTAAGGAGCAGATGGCGCTACATAGGAGTGCCATACGTCTTGCTCTGGAGGGGAAATTTATGGATCAGCCAGTGGCTAAACATTTTAGGGATGCACATCATAGCCTGTGTTGAAGCTGAATAATTGGCTGAGACAAGTTCAGTTTAAAATTTAATCGCGACGACGCCATCTTGCGACTGGCTGCAAGACGCCATCTTGAAAATGAGATCGCAAGATGCCATTTTGCGAATGGCCGCCTAAGCGCCATTTTAGATAAACTCACATTTTAGTACATGTAGCGATGAAACTATTAGCACCCTGCGATTGCATTTTTCACCATTTCTCATACACACATTAATACGCACAATTGCGCTGTTAACTAGTCGCATATTAGCGAATGCATAGGACTTTGTATGAAACCGCTGTTTTATTAGTTTTATGTGCACGCATCTGCCCCAAGTTAACAAGCATCCTTATATCAAACCCTGAACACCCACACATTACATATTCACACATAAGGTTCAATAAGGTTTAAAGTGTATGATTTAAGTTGGTTCAGTTAGTTCAAATGCTGAGAAAGAAAAATAATTGATAACTAAGGTATTATACATGCTAAACAAGTCGTGTTTGGTCTTGTACTGACGCGTACTCTTTTTACAGTATTCCGGTGTTATCGGTGGGGAGGTCGCATCATGCAAACTCAAGTTATGGATTGCAGAGCCTACAAGCAACAAAATGTATATTTCATGAACAACTGTTAGAATGTTGCAGGGGGCATGAAGAGGAAGATCCCCAGCTGTTAGAGGCAGGGAGAGTCTATTTGAACCAGCCTGTTAAATGTGCTGTAACAGATGCTTCTCCCCAGAGAACCAATGACATCAGCAACAAACTTCCCTATTGTCCTGTTTATTCTGTGGGGGTATAAATATGTGTGCATGAACACTGGTTCTCAGTCTTCGTGCTGAACGCTGTATGACTAGGGGTCTCTTGCTGATGCCTATCTCCGGGTCCATGAGCGCTGTGTATGTATACTGTACATGGGTCTGTTTAATTTCCTTTTGTGCCTAAATTGTGTCTAGATCAATTGCATATAACTGTCTGAACTTTTACCTGAATAACACTTGTGCTTTGGAACCACAGATTCCACGTCTAAGTCTTTATTTATGGTATGACTGCATATGCTAATTAGCGTCATCCTCAGAAGGTATAGGCTGGATATTAGAAGGTATAGGCAGGACATTAGAAGGTATAGGAAGGTGTGTATAGAGGTTCTGATCCAGTATCGTTTGTTGGGGGCTCGTAGTGAAGTCACTTACCTGCTCACACGGTACATATGTCTATCGATATTTCAGCAAAGGGTGGATTGGCCACATGCAGGGTTTGCCTGCAACTGCTTTGTGCTGAAAGATCACTATCCATCTCCGTGTGAATCAAGGAAGCTGACGAGAATCCAGGGACAAGAGAGGAAAAAGTTTGTTTTCCTCTGTTGATAGAACCTTACGTTTAAAGGGGTGTCACAGTACTGAGTACGTGGCTAAGTCATAGGTTTGCGCATAGCAAAGACGCACTTTTGCGTACGCAGTTAAAAAGCCATTATACGGTTGTGTGGTAGTCGCATTATTGTGTATGCGACTGGTCGCACAACAGCGTATACGTACTTCCAGTTGTGCTGCCACATGTTTGAACAAAGCCATTGAGGTTTACATTTTTTTATATTACCAATATCTAGGTTAACGTGTACTTTTCTGCGCAGGAAAAAAGTGTGTAACAGTGAATATTTGTTGAACAAAGTTAAGGGTATCATATGATCCTTAAGGGCTAGGTGCAAGGGTTAGTCTAGCCGCTCGGTAAGCAGCTTTACCATTCTATACAAAGTAGCAGGTGTACATGTTGTCTTTGTTGTAGAGAGGTGCGTGAGAGTAGCCGACATATAAACTCTCATAGGTGTGGAAGTTGCCTTACTAAATCTTATCCGGGTGTGGACGTTGCCTTTTTCAAATCTAATCCAGGTGTGGAAGTTGCCTTACTAAATCTTATCCAGGTGAGTGGGCGCTGCCGACTTAAATCATCCACAGGTAAGTGAAAGTGTCTTGATTGTCTTTTACCGGTTTAAATCTTTATTGAAAAGCGTAGGAGTTGTCTCAGAATGGGAGCCACACAAACAGAAGAGATGTTAGGCAATGATGTGCTGCTAATGGAGGCGCCGATTGGATCGGCCTGTTGAATCATGCATACCAAGTATGGTACTTATGCAATAAGGTATTGTGATTTATGGTTTAATATGATGAGGAAGAGTGTTAGACAGTTTCCCAGAATTGGTAGTTTTGATAAAATGTGTTAAACAATATACGGGATCACATCAGTTTGATGCGCTTCCGAGAGAAAAAGGTTAAATATTTTGAATGTTTAAAACTGTAGCAGCATGAAGGGGATGCGTGGCTTAAAAATATGCAAATGACGCAAACTAGCATCGTGAGCACATTGCCAGAAAATACATCCGCGATGCTGAATTGCAATATGGGCGAGCCGCAAAATGGTGCACACGTGAGGCAAGGTAGCGTCGTGGAGAGTATTACCAGCAGTTCATGCTCACCTCCCCCACCTTATGTGGATGGAGGTACAAGTACAGTTACCAAAAATACCCATAAAAATGTAACAAGCAACTTGTACCCTCTCTTAAGCAACTATAAAGAAAATGTTCATGATACGGATGATGAGCCTATTGTAATGTCTGCCATTTCCCATGCTGTGCAGATGATAGATGCTGCATCACCACAATCACGAGTGGTGCCTCCATCTCCATCGGTAACAACAAGGGAAGTGTTAATGCCCTCTGCACCCGTAGAGGAGGTTGTTCATACCATACATAGCAGCAGCAGACTAAACCCCCAGCCAGGTAATCAGGTCAAAGGTAGCAGTGCTACCAGTCTGCATCCCATTTGGACAATAACTATTCCAAATGGAAATTCAGACGCAAACGGTATAGTGCCCACGAGGGAAGTAGTAATGCATTGTCCTTGGACAAGAGCAGAACTAAATTCCATCATAAATGATTTCCCCGATCCCAAAAAGGAATTAGCCAAATGTCAAAGAGTTTTGAGAAATTTGGGTAGTTCACGTGAACCCACTAATAAAGATTGGCATGTGGTGTTAAGGGCCTGTCTTCCATGCAATTCCGACATGACAAAATTTATCACGGATTGTGTATTGGATGGTGTAGTTCCCTTAACAGACCAAATAAACCAAGGTAACATTTCCCGCATTGTAACTCAATTGGGTATATATTTTCCAGTAGTAGTTAACTGGAACAAAATTTTCAGCATTAATCAGAAAGAGAGTGAGACTGCAGAAGATTATTGTGATCGGGCTCTGCAAGCTATCACCCAGTAAACTGGGATAGAGGATATTAAAGATAGCACTCACCACCGGGGGATGATAGTCACAGTACTTGTGGATGGTCTGAAAGAGAGTTTAAAAACTTCAGTTCAGACCTCACAGCCTGGCTGGCGGGGACTCACAATAGATACCCTCATAGAAACCACCATTGAACATGATAAAAATCTCCAAAAAGAGAGAAGCCCAGAGTGAAAAACTAGTGGTTGTCAGTATACAAGCTCTGGAGGGAATGACGGTAACATCACAGCCAACAGACACACTTGCACTTGCACACACACTCACGTCTGAACAAGTATGTGCTCTCACTAACCCCACTCAACAACAAACTTAACTCTATCCCAAGAACCCGATGCAACCACAGGTCCCAGTCTATCCACCAACTTCTTATCCCCCACAATACCCTTACCCTCCCTATCCTTACTCATATCCACCACCTTTACCCTCTGCGTAAACCTCACAACACCACATGACTTCACCTGAAACACGAACATGTTTTGACTGTAAACAAACAGGACACTTAAGTAGAAACTGTACAGTAAAAGGAGTAGGGATCCCACATCAGGGAAGACCTAGATATCCCCATAAGGGATATGCACAGATGCCAGCAAATGTTCAGCAGGCACCAGCTCCAATTGTAGCCGTAAATGCTTTATTGTAGAATGGTAGCCAACGCTAGGGGACAGGTCATACCTTTAGTCTACAGATGGTCAGGTTAACGGGAAGTACTAAGGAAGAACCGGTCATGATGGTTGATGTAGCTGGTACTGAACATCCTTTTATTGTAGACACAGGGGCGACCAGGTCAGTGATAAAATCTCCTGTTAATTTGCAGGTGACCAACGAGACAGTACCAACAATGGGTGTAACAGGTAAAGTGGAACATTATCCTTTAACAAAGTCCACAGAGGTTACTATTGGGCCGTTGCATACCAGGCATTCTTTTCTCCTGGCTGCTGCGGCTCCTACTAACCTACTGGGCAGAGACTTGTTATGTAAGATGGGATGTGTTATATATTGCACCCCTGATGGTGTATTTTTAGATATCCCAGAGAGAATGGTATACGAGGTGCGGGATATGTTAGACACTCCTCAAAGGATAATGTATCACTCTATAGTTTTAAAAGAAACTCCATCACAGGTAGAGGAAATGTTGTCCCTAATTCCAGATTCCCTTTGGACTAAAGATGGACAGGACACTGGATTAATGGCAAACGTAAGCCCAGTAATGGTAAATTTAAAAAAACGGAAGGCAAGCTCCAAAAATTCCCCAGTACCCACTAAAACAGGAGGTAGAATTAGGGGTTTTTCCAATAATTCAGCGATTATTACAACAGGGAATTTTAGTCCGTACAGCTAGTGTAGCCAACAGTCCCATCTTCCCAGTAAAGAAGAGTGGTGGGAGGGGTTATTGGCTGGTACAAGACCTTAGAGGTGTTAGTAAGGTAGTAGATAGCCAATTCCCTGTAGTGCCAAATCCAGCTGTCATTTTGATGCAGATCCCACCAAATGCAACCCATTTCACTGTCATTGACCTCTGTTCAGCTTTCTTCTCTGTGCCTCTCCATCCTGACTGTCAGTATCTATTTGCATTTACATACAGAGGTTTACAATACACATGGACACGATTACCCAAAGGTTTCATAGACAGCCCCAGTATCTTCTCCCAGGCATTGCACGACTGTTTACAATCTTTTCAACCTGCCAATGGATCTGTTTTAATACAATATGTGGACGATTTATTGCTATGTTCTGACTCGTTTATGTCATGTTTGAATGATACTAAACTTTTGTTACTTCATCTCTCACAAACAGGACACAAGGTGGCTAAGGACAAACTACAGCCGTGCCAATCCAGAGTAAAATATTTGGGACACTGCCTAACCCAGGGGTTATGACACCTCACAACAGATAGAATCCAGGCCATACAAAACATGACACTGCTGCAGAATAAACAGCAAATTCGTACCTTCTTATAATGTGTGGATATTGTAGAATGTGGATTCCAGGTTTTTCTATTTTGGACTTACCTTTACAGGAATTAGTCTCTTCCTCAAAGCCCGATCGTGTCATACACACAGAGGAATCAGAACAGGCTTTCCTTAATCTTAAGGATAGTCTGACAAGAGCTCCTGCATTGGGAATACCTGATTATGAAAAACCTTTTGATTTGTATTGTACGGAAACCGATGGTTGTGCTGCAGGTGTCCTTACACAAAAACATGGTGATGCCATTAGGCCCGTAACATACTACAGTGCCCAATTGGACATGGTAGCAAGATCACTCCTCACCTGTTTGAGAAGTGTAGCAGCTACCGCTCTATTGGTGAGTAAAAGTGAGGACGTAGTATTGGGCCATGATATGATTGTCTACACTCCCCATGCTGTATCTGCTCTGTTGAACTCAGCTCAAACCAGACACGTCTCCTCGGCTAGGTTCACCAAATGGGAACTAGCTCTGATAAACATTGCAGTACACTGAATCCAGCAACATACCTACCATATGTACAACATGATGTACAAAGGGTGGAAGGAGAGGAGTTGCTGGCGGGAAGTGAGCTCGGCAGACATAATGATACGCATGATTGTATGACATATCTGAATCAGACATTTACTGCTAGACCTGACATACATGGCACACCTTTACAGAATGTGGATGTAACTTTTTATACGGATGGGAGTTGTCATAGACAACAGACACAGGTGAATTATGTACAGGTTAAGCTGTTATAAATGACACAGACATCATAGAAGCTAAACCTCTTGGTCCTCCTCACTCAGCCCAGGTGGCAGAGTTAGTAGCACTGACTAGAGCATGTGAACTGGCAGCAGGCAAATCTGCTAACATGTACACTGACTTGAGGTATGCATTTGGGGTGGGCTCTGGAGGGATGGACATGGTAAGCCAGTAGCCCCCAAGGCATATTACCCCAGCCTGGCTAAGGCAGCACATGGTCTGACTCATCTGGGTAAACAGGGTATGTGCAAGTTGGTGAGGGCATACTGGTGCACACCAGGTTTTTCTTCACAAGCAGAGAAGATAGCAATGTCCTGTCTGACCTGCTTGAGAAAGAACATAGGGAAAGCGATCCCTACCGAACCGTCCCACATTCCATTGACAGATGGACCTTTCCAGGTGATACAAATTGATTTCATCCAATTACCTCCCTGCAGGAACCTTAAGTATGTATTAGTGTGCACAGACATATTTTCTAACTGGGTTGAGGCCTACCCAGCGGTCACTAATACTGCTGCATTTACTGCCAAGAAAATAGTTCAGGAATTTGTATGCAGGTACGGTATCCCTAAAATCATTGAGAGTGATAGGGGTACCCATTTCACAGGTGATGTTTTTCAAAATATGTGTAAGCTGATGGGTATTAATAGCCGACTTCACACCCCCTACCGACCGCAAGCCAGTGCAAAGGTAGAGAGGATGAACGGGACTATTAAAAATAAGTTAAGTAAAATCATGACTGAGACTGGACTTGGATGGCCAGAAGCGTTACCTTTGGTCCTACATAGCATAAGGACCACTCCTAGACCTCCTCTGAATCTGTCCCCATTTGAAATATTGTTCGGTACACAACCTCATTTGATTATAAGTCCACAGGAAGATCTAAAGGGTAACAAAGAGGTAACTGTGAAGTATCTTATATCAATGAGTAAGCAGTTAAAGCAATAGCAGCAGAACCTGAAATTGTTGTTTAATGATATGCCTGAAATTAACTGTCATGATGTTGAACCAGGAGAATATGTAATGATCAGAAATTTCTTGCATTCAGGTTGTTTGACTGATCGGTGGGAAGGTACGTACGAGGTGCTGCTGACGAGTACTACATCTTTGAAGGTGGCCGAAAGAGATACCTGGGTCCATTCCACTCACTGCAAAAAGGTCAATCAACCGGTGGAGAAACAAGTCGGAGACAAAGCTGATAGCATGGACCTGTCGCTCGCGAGCTTGTTCCGGGAGGATTGAAAAGGTTGTAGTAAAATACCTGAACTGAGAGAAATTTGCAGGTCTTGTTGTGACAATGGACGGGCCTACTGTGTTCATTTTCATATTCTCTTTTAGAGTGTTCACCATCCTGGTCAGTCCGGGGATATCAAATGTCTGTGATGGGGGACTGATTGAGGAAACGGGAGCTGATGGCAGTGCTGATGGAGTAGAATCAGGAGCAGTGCAATGCCAATCAGGGGAGTGTCTGACCAATCTTAGTACTGTTATTGTTAAGAGAGCTGTCATTCCAGATACTCGGGGAAGGTGTGGAGGTTTATCGTCTGAAGATTCCTGTATTTATGAGCTCTGTGGGTCCCTAGTTGATGAGAACTGTATCCAATGGTGCCAACCTAAATATAATCCGTACTGGGGTGGGTATCCTCTAGAGGATTATCATAGCATGGTAGGCAAGGTGTTAAATCAAACCGATTGCTGGGTGTGTTCACATGTGCCACAGGGACAGCATAATTTAGGGTTGGTGCCATTTCTGCTGAATATCACGGAAATTTTAGAATTGCAAACAGGGAAAACATTGGATGGAAAATTCCTCTCATCCAAACCACCTCATTTCAAACTCCATCAATTCCAATTAGATAGATCACTTTTGTGCTTAAACATAACCAACCCCAATAAACCCGGGAGTTGTGAAGTGACGGGGAATAATCAGACGATGACCTTCTCACAAAGAGCTGATAATGAGTCCTTAGACCATGACCTGCTGCGCTCCATTAAGTCTGGTGGGAAACATTTTAGGTATCAGTATACATTGAGTTCCACCAAAGAAACTATTGGTAAGGTGCCAAATGGTTATTGTGCTAAAATAATACAACAAGAAACTTGCATGTACCAGATGGAAGAACCAGAAATAGGATTGTTTGTAAGGGAAATGTGCTTAATGATAATGATGCATACCATTCCTTATGTTCTCCCTGATAATGTATATTTCATCTGTGGAAGAAAAGCGTATAAATGGCTCTCCCTGAGTTCTGAAGGTTTGTGTTACCTGGGAAGAATAATCCCAGAAGTTATGACCCTCACACATGTTGAAATGCTGGGTATACATAAAAACACACTGTCAACATATCTTCACACACAATATGAACACAGAGGCAAAAGAAATATGGTACCTGATGATATACATAAAGCCACTCAGTTAATCAGTGAGACAACTGGCTTTCAAGTTCTGGTCGCATTGGACCCCACCAGGATCGCTCGGGGTACATTAAATTTTAGATATATCCAGGAACTTACCAAATTGATAGATAATATCACTGAGATGTACGTTGACACATTCAGGTATACAGGGAGAGAATTGCAAGTGTACAAGAAAGAACTGGTGCAACACAGGCTAGTGTTGAATTATTTAACTGCTGTTACTGGAGGGTATTGCGTATCATTGGCCACTCAATTTGGAGTAAAATGTTGCACCTATGTCACCAATGATACAAGCGACCCTAAGGAGGTGATAGACCTGAAGATGGATGAAATTCTGCAGCTAAAATGGTAAATTCGTAAGAACCATAATGTTTCAGTGGCTGAAGTAGGGTTAAAAATAGAAGGATGGGTGTCATGGCTGAACCCAGTGAAATGGTTCTCAGGTCTAGGGGAATGGGTCCAGGAAGTGATCGCCTGCATAGGCAAATTCTTAATCCTTATACTAATTGTCATCATAATAATTGGCATATCTGTCCGGTGTGTTCCTATTGTGTTGAAGTGTGGAAAATGTAAAAATAGAGTAAAACGAAAGAATGAAATCATGATGGTGGCCAGTATGAATACCGAGGTAAATACAGAACTGCATTACAACCCTGAGCTAGGACACACCATTATTTAATGTATTATATTTAGACATGCATAGAATGTATTATTGAAATGTTATCCAAAGAACACCTCAGATAATGTAAAGTCTCAATTCCCATTCAAGACTGCTTTTATAAGACTGGTGCATTCCCACACCTTTCACATGATCTTCCAAGATCCGCGGTGTGCGTATAATAGTAGTTTTATGTCCCCACATAGAGACACATTATTGATGGATTAAGAACCACCTTGTGCAATCCCATAATAACACCAAATAATATGTAAATGTAAGCCTAAATTAAATTCTAATAGCAGATTGTGATAGCATGTTGTTTGCTATCAAAGCTGTTGAAGCTGAATAAATGGCTGACACAAGTTCAGTTTAAAATTTAATCGCGACGACGCCATCTTGTGACTGGCCACAAGATGCCATCTTGAAAATGAGATCACAAGACGCCATTTTGCGAATGGCCGCCTAAGCGCCATTTTAGATAAACTCACATTTTAGTACATGTTGCGATGATACTATTTGCACCATGCGATTGCATTTTTCACCATTTCTCATACACACTTTAATACGCACAATTGCGCTGTTAACTAGTCGCATATTAGCGAATGCTTAGGACTTTGTATGAAACCGCTGTTTTATTAGTTTTATGCGTACGCATCTGCCCCAAGTTAACTAGCATCCTTATATCAAACCCTGAATACCCACACATTACATATTCACACATAAGATTCAATAAGCTTTAAAGTGTATGATTTAAGTTGGTTCAGTTAGTTTAAATGCTGAGAAATAAAGGTATTTGATAACTAAGGTATTATACATGCTAAACAAGTCGTGTTTGGTCTTGTACTGATGCGTACTCTTTTTACAGTATTCCGGTGTTATCGGTGGGGAGGTCGCATCATGCAAACTCAAGTTATGGATCGCAGAGCCTACAAGCAACAAAATGTATATTTCATGAACAACTGTTAGAATGTTGCAGGGGGCGTGAAGAGGAAGATCCCCAGCTGTTAGAGGCAGGGAGAGTCTATTTGAACCAGCCTGTTAAAAGTGCTGTAACAGATGCTTCTCCCCTTGGAACCAATGACATCAGCAACAAACTTCCCTATTGTCCTGTTTATTCTGGGGGGGTATAAATATGTGTGCACGAATGCTGGTTCACAGTTTTTGTGCTGAACGCTGTATGACTAGGGGTCTCTTGCTGATGCCTATCTCCGGGTCCGGAAGCTCTGCGTATGTATACTGTACTTGGGTCTGTATAATTTCCTTTTGCGCCTAAATTGTGTCTAGATCAATTGCGTGTAACTGTATGAACTTTTACCTGAATAACACTTGTGCTTTGGAACCACAGATTCCACGTCTAAGTCTTTATTTATGGTATGACTGCGTACACAAAATAGCATCATCCTCAGAAGGTATAGGCAGGATATTAGAAGGTATAGACAGGACATTAGAAGGTATAGGAAGGTGTGTATAGAGGTTCTGATCCAGTATCGTTACCTGTAATCCCTTAGGTACAAAATGATTAATTGTGTACCAGAAAGCAAATGTGGAGGGGGTAGATACAAATTTATTTTACAGAAGGAGACAAGGTGGATCTGTAATTTGGAAACCCTTAGTCCTAAGGGTTTGAATGAACAATGTATCTTGAATTGCTTTTTTGAATGTCCCTGATATATTTTATTCACTTATAAAATAGTGGATTAGATGCTTGAATATATATAGATGTGAGTGCTGTTATATCCTCTTGGATTCATTGGGGGGATTTACAGTACTCTATAAGAAAGTATTTTTTCATTGCTGACCTATGGATATGCTTTAGATACTATTTTTTTCTTTATATGCTCTTTTATTAACTATTTTTTGCACTTCATTGCTCATGTCTTTCACTTTTGTTTATAGTTGCCTAGCAACTAGACACAGCTGCTGAGGTCAGAGTGCCACAATATGGCTCTAGGACGGCACTGATGGCAGTCAGACGGAGGCTTGTTTGCACAGTGGATGATGAGCTTCTCCAGGCGATGACGTCAGTTAGCCGTGACGGAGCATCGGGATGGCGCTGGCAGGTGTCAGCGGGAGGCTCATTGGCACTTGGGGTAAGTGGTGTAGGGTATATGAGTGTTACTGTTTGTTATGTCCTGATGAAAATTCTTGAAATAGAATTGAAACGATGACGAGCGGAGGCTCAGTGTCTTTATTTTTGATGCTGTGTCTGAGTTCCACCTTATCTTTGTTGAGTCTATATATATATATATATATATATATATACACATGATTTAACCAGTACATATTCTCCCAGCTCATGTTAAGACATGTGTCTCTTCTTGCTGGCAGCTACTTTCTGGTGCTCGGAATGAATACTAAGATCCACACACAGCATACTTGGCTGAAAAATATCCTGCCAATATGCAGCAGCTATGTTCCATCCCTTATACTGCATGTTGTGCAGTACCAGATTAAAGTCCACATGGGCCTGGAGCTGAAATGTATGAAAGGCCTATTGCGTGCTTCCGCAGGAGGTGTGACCAACACAGCAGGGGTGTGACTACTTATGAGGGGGTGTGACCAGTGGGGGTGTAGTCTATGCTATTGTGTGTGGCTGCAACATGGAGGGCATAGTTACCCGTCTACCTTCGACCATGGATATCCACGGAATTTCCATGGTCGTTTCTGGGCAGTGACTAGGGAAGTGGCTTAATAGAGGAGGTGTGTTGCTGTCATGGACTGCGTCAAAACATGCAGTTCCACTGACACAAGCAACCATGGACCGACACACATTCTGTGCCAGCCATAGGCAGGTTCAGTGGCTGAATGATCCACCAATAGTGCGGCATTAGCATAAAGAAACAGTAGCTGCTACTCTAAAGGTGCTGGGAAGGGGGGCACTGTGAGCCCCTCTGCCTTGCGCAAAGCCAGGGGGGTGTGATCTGTGTGATTGCTCCCCACCCACATGCATAGGAGACTATGGTGGCTGCTGCAGTATATATACACATGCACATTTAATTATCAAAATCTTTGCAGTGCCTGCTTAGTGCTACACATATGGAATCAGCCAGCAACACTGTGCTAATCAGTCGCAGCCAGGAGTACTGAGCCTGCCTTACACCTCTCTGGTGGATCAGACATTCACCTGGCCCTCACGGAGCTCAGGATCTTCTGCTCATACTGACAGGTTGACACAGGCTGCCTGCTTCTTCACAGTGCGGAGTGTACCTATGAGTTGTGACGTCACATGCCACGGAGGAGGCGCAGACATGGGGACACTTACTGTGCATAAGTGGTGAAGGGAGGGCTAGAGAAGCCTTCCACTGCACCTCCATAGTGCCAGCGTAAAAAAAACAGATGCCTGTCTTTGATCCCCCGTGGGCATGAAGGGGGTGGGGTCTTTGCCCAAAGTTGACGGAGGGTGGGGCCTCGGGTTGCCACTTTCAGACTGCTGAAGCAGGAAAAATATTTTTTCCTGTCTACAGCAGCACAGCACATGCTGATGAAGGGTGTATTTTGATGGGCGGCCTGGAGCTAAAGCTCCACCTGTCCCATTGTTAATCTGGTCCTGGTGTTGTGGCTACATCTCTAAAAAATTTGTATTATATACTACTTCTGCTGTGGTGATCATTTCAGCTGCAAGCTAGGGGGAGGGGTGCATGGGGGTTTCCTGGGAACTGGAAATCCTCCCCTGCATTTGCATCTGCAAATTAAAAAATTCTGCTTACAAATGTGTCATATTAGATTTTAAAGTATACCTATACATGCTTTTTGCATACATAAAATTTAGTGCAAGTTTACATGTTGAGAAAAATGTCTTACATGCTGTGTGTTGTATAATAAATAAATAAGTAAATAAATAAATTAATTAATTAATACATTATTTGTTCAGTGTGGGTTTCCACTCTAAAAGCCTTAGCCATTACAGTGCTTGGCATCCTGGGCTGTTTTCACCTAATAAAAGTGCAATAATCAAGCCAAAGTGTGAATAATAAACATGTATGTTCTTTTAAATATTGCCCCAGCAAAAGGTTGGCCTAGATGTAATAGTGTGCGAGTAGTAAAAAAATGTAAGCTTAGCATTTTTTTTGTAGAAAGTGAGTTTTGGGGTAATTCATCATAAAGGTAATGCAGGAGATATCACAGATATCTCCTGCTTACCTTTCTCTCATGATGTGACCCGCTGTTCCCATGCATTAGTATGAGGATTCATTAAGCTTGACTGCAGGAACATTCACCATCTTCAGATGTTATTTGCTATCTCACCCTGCTCCTTTCCTCCTTTCAGATCCCTCCATCCCAGTTGGGGTCCTTGAGCTGGACTCCAGGGCTTTGTCAGACTTGGCAGTGCTAGTTTTCACTGCTACGAAAGTAGCTATGAAAAAATTTGTGAAGAAAGTTGCAAGTCACAATGTTAATTATGGGGGCCTCACAGCCCCTTATAATTTACAAAATGAATTTGCCATTGCAAAATATTAACCTTGTGAACCTGAGGTTAAACACAATCAGAAGGTTCCTGAATCCAAGAGGGACCTTGGCCACTAATGAACCACCATGTTCTTAGAAGGTCCTAACCTATATGAGACTGACCTGTGTTCATGAAATGTGTTATTTAGAATAATGAAATTTGTGACCCTATCCCTGTGTATTGACTCTTCGGATGGCAGAGTATCCCAGAGAAGCTCTTGTGCTTGACTAGCTAAGCATGCTGTTCTTGGTAATATTTTGTTCTGTTCATTTATGCCCTTTTGGCTGCATCAGAGTATTCTTGTAAAATATGTTTGCTTTCAGTGTGCAATTCACTCACATCTTTACATATACAGTTTTTTGTGCTGTGGAACCATAATGATGGATAAGACAATCATTATTTGGCCTTTAATAAATGGTAACTGGCCTATTACATTATAGACCTGATTTTGAGTCATACACAGGTCAGTATGTGGACACCATGAGTTTTAGCAAACTTTGCAAGTGCTGCAGCACACATACATATATTTGAACATTTTTGGTCAGCTCTGATGTGGTTGCATCCCAGAAATTTTCTTCATCCATGCAATGGTCATTTCTGGGTGTCAACCGGGCATACACATGGAAGAGAGCCATCTTGTATAAGCATAGGTTGATACCTATTTTAGATGGATTTATTGCACACAGCATGGGGTAAGCTTACGCACCGATACTAATTATGCTCTCATGCACAGAAAATGTGAGGCAGTGCAAAATATTTGCCATGGGATGTGGACATACTCGCATTAGCATTCCATTTTGGAATCCATCCACATTCTGAAGCAAAAATAGGCTGCAGGTTACTCAAAATTAGGCCCGATATATGAATTGTATTTTTTAATTCACTACTCAATTGTTTTTCTCTTTGTTTTCTTTAAACATTTGTAGATGAACGTATGATTATACATTGAACTTACCTATGATATATTAGACTATTCTACACAGTGTAAGGATGTCTTAAAACTTGAGCACAAATGCTTATAGTTATAAATATGGTGGACATTCCCTGATTGATGTACTGTATTTGAAAATGTATGAAGAAGAGAGATACAATGGATCTACAGTATACAGTATAGTGAAAGCCCTTCATCCCAGTGGCCTTAATAGTAACGGAATTAAATTAAAGTGGTTTATGTGATCTATCTATCTATCTATCTATCTATCTATCTATCTATTTATCTATCTACATGTGTGTATGTTATTTTATTATGGGCTTTTAGAAAAATTAATTAATAGTGATGTATGAAGAATTATATACTACTGTTTTTTTAAGTCTACATGTTGTATGGCTTATATATTGGATACCACAAATACACTGTAAAAATATACACAATGTAAGGAGTATTACAGTTGATATATGATTTTACACTGAAAGTTTCTTTTGTCATATGGGAGGAAAAAGAAGTAGTTCTATGTTTAAAAAAATTACATGTGATACACTTATTGTAACCCCATATGTAGCATCCCAACACTTCTGTAAGTAGCTAGATAACGAAGGAGAACTAATAACATTTGAATTTTTTACTTCTGTCTAAAAAAGGTGGGAACCAACAGGTTCCCCAAATATTTGACCTTTTTAGAAATTACTTCTGTTTCTGTTCCTAAGTTTTGTTTCAATAATGGATCTGAAAATACATTTTTTTGATGAGTAATAATAGTTTTTTAACATCCATTAAAAAACAGTTTTCCTTAAACACAGTGATATATAAAAACAAAGTTATATAATCTACTATATAAAGTGAAAATTTGTCCTTCTGTCTTTCTATACAAATCCACAGTTTACAAGCCAAGATCATAAAAGTTTACATATGAGTGTATTAAAAACACGGCCGAGGAAACTAAAAGATTTGAAATAAAAAATTAATTTCTGTTAATTTTTAATTTATTAAAAACCACAATTTTTGCTGAACGCTCATTGTGTGACCTTGCACTCAGTACTGCTGTCTGCTGCCTCCAGTGGTGATATTTACTTTCTTATCTATACTATTTATACTATTTCTGTCCTTCTGTCTTTCTATACAAATCCACAGTTTACAAGCCAAGATGGTGGAATCTTACATACGATTGTATTAAAACACGCCCGAGGCAACTAAAAATTGAATTGAAATTAATTACCGTTAATTTTTAATTAATTAAAAAACACAGTTTTGGCTGTATGCTCATTGTGGGGCCTCACGGCATTTGGGTAGGGCCTCGGAGCGAGCATTTTGTGTTGTCATGTTTTGTCATTATCTTTATGTTTATTATTGAAGAGAGCTTTAGCAGGCTTTCCCAGCATTCTCAGTTGTCTGACTATACCAAATTATGCAAAAACATTGATTTCTTTCTTTGAACTGTGGCCCTGATTCAGAGCCGGAGGCTCTGACAGAGCGCTCGCTCTGAATCAGGGCCGTCCCTCCTACTTTTTGGAGCAGCCACTTGGCCGCTCGCATAGCTGTGGGTGACCACCAACAGCTATAGCGAGCGGCCAAAATGATGGTTGTGATGGTCAAGACCATCGCGACCATCGGGCTTGCGACAAGACCCTTGCGGTAGGGTCTCGCTGCCACAAGCCCTGGAGTGCTTTTGGCTCTATCAGAGCCAAAAGCACTCCCACTGACATCACTAGTGATGTCAGTGGGGCTGGCCCCAGACAGTAGGTGTTCACAAAGGAACACCACGCCCACGGCACACCCACCAAAGGGGGCGTGCTGTCAATCACCATCGACAGCACGCCCACTTTGGAGCGAGACCCATAATGATGGCTTGGCCATCGCTATTCGGGTCTCGCGCATTCGCACAATGGAGCCGCCTCCATCGTGAGCAACATTGACCCGCTTGCGAGCGCTCAGCACTCGCGAGCAGGTCTGAATCAGGCCCAGTGTCAAAATGATGATTTCGCAAGGACCCTGCTGTACTGTGAACTGCCAGAATATTACACATGGAATGCTTCTAGAAAAGTTTTTATGCTCGGAAAACAAAGAGTCGCTGTAGATAGTCATCCTAGTATTAGAGCAACAGAAGCTCTTGACCATGTTTACCCTGTTATCCGACACATTTTGAATGCTTCTATCTCTGAAGTTTGCTTTACAATGTTACAAGTCCTACTTCCTTCGATGACCTTAGGACTGTTGATGGGGAAGTTTGTCACACTTTTCGTGAGGCCTGCCTAAGGACAGGTTTGTTGGAAGATGATGTGTAAGCAAACATTCTTAAAATCCCAGGCAACACTGGGTACTCCAGCTAGTGTAATATAAATTGTATATCTCCAAACTTGTATTAAATTATAATATTGCAAATCATGCAGCCCAATAAACTTACTACACAAAGTTAGTCATAATCAAATGGAAGGATATTGCTGGCTATGGCATGTCCGATGCAATCTAAATGATAGATTGCAGCTGCCAATAACAGCAGGCTGTGCAATATTCTCCAAAAGATATCTAATAACAAATTGGCTGTGTAAACAAAACCACACTATTAAAGTAAAAATAAATAAATTTTGTGGCTTTCATCACAGCACCGGGAACCGGAAATGAAAGCTGGGAAGTGGCAACAAGCCACCACCTTTGCTCTTACCAGTAAGATCCTTTAAATGAATTGTATCCAGCATTACACTATATTGGGATTACCACCAAAAAACTGCCACATACCAAACTCCACTGAAAACTTTATCACATATTAAATGTCTGAATCATCAAAGCAGCACCTAGAAAACTGGACTTTTAGTGACTTTACCAATTTTATGTGATTCTAAATATACCAATGTTGCATCTTTCCTTGTGTTTTGATTTATTTTATTCTCCTGCATACTGCATCACACATGTACTGCTGCACTGAAGTAGACTCACCTAGCCAGTCCCATTACAAGCTTAGATTCATTTAATTTTCCCACACACCTCTTTACATAATTAAATAGACAATAAGTGCGCTGTCATAGAATGCTGTATATATCAAAACCGTATATTTAGTAATTTCAATTAATGAAGATCAATAATGCATAACCAGTAGATACAAAAAATCACCTTAACCACTTAACTGACAATTTATTTTTCCAAAAACCGCTCAGAAATTGTTGTTTTTTTATGATTGAATTAGGTCAAGAAGATCTATTAAAACTTATCCAACACAATTTTATATAAAAAAATAAAATTTTAGATATAATTTTTTTAAACAGAGTATACCATCAAAATACCAATTTGTATGGAATACTGTAGTAATGACCTTCGACAGCTGTACCATCAATGGCTGATTGCTTTAAACCATCGATGGTTGAGTTCCGCATAAAATTGAACCTATGTATCGGGAAAATCAATAGTAACAATTATCGGGACTGGTCTGTGGGAAATAGGGACTTTAGATGACCATTGGTGGGATGTCCATCGATGATTACCATCAATGGTATAAAAAAACACCATCGATGGTTTGCACAATTCGATGGTCCCTGGTGTACGGCGGGCCATGGGCTGATAAAGTCCATGGGGTGGAGCTTAGCGGACTAGGAGGAGTGAGAAAAAAACAAAAATGGCACCTTCTCATCCATCAATGGCAGAGAACCATTGGTACTCTGCCATTGATGGCAAAAATAGTTGCCATCGTTCATCAACAATTGATGTTGCATAACATCGATTGCTGTATTTGACCAACCAGCAATTGTTGTTAATGGAAACATTGATTGTTGTCATCATCAGACAATTGATGTTTAAAACCATCGATGTTTGGTAGTACCTATCAGCCATCAATCTTTTTACATCGATGGCTGTTAGGTACAACCAAACCTCGATGGTTTTAAACATCAATTGTTGTCTGACGATGTCAACAATCAATATTTCCAGTAACATTGATTGCTGGTGGGCAGCACTACCACTGGGCACACAGGTGGGGGAGAGAAGCCAGCACTGAAGGTGCTGGCGGCTGCGGAGAGAAGAAGCAGCCACCGGATCATCACACTAGAGGGAGGGGAGCCACGCTGGAGGTAAGCTCAGAGGAGTGGGGGGTGGCACTAACAGTCCCTGCAGCTGCATTGGAGAAGCAGCCACTGGGTAATCAAACAAAGGGGGGTGCCTGCTGGGTGAATACAGAGGGGAGGGCCCAGCACTGATAGTACTGGCAGCTGCAGTATAGAAGCAGCCACTGGGTAACCACACAAAGGGGGGACCCAGCACTGATGATGCCAGCGGCTGTAAAGAGGAGAAACAGCCACTGGGTGATTACACAGGGGGGCCCAATGCTGACAGTCCCAGCAGCTGCAGTGGAGAGGTAGCCACCGGGTAATCACACAAGGTGGGGGCAGTGCTGACAGTACCGGCAGCTGCAGTGGAGAAGCAGCCACCAAGTGATCACACAAGGTGGTGGGGCCCAGCGCCGATGGTCCTGGCGGATGCAGTGGAGAAGCAGTTGCTGGGTAATTACAGGGGGTAGGGGGGCAACACTGACAGTACCAGTGGCAGCAGAGAAACAGCCACCTGGTAATCACACAAGGTGTGGGGGCCTGGTGCTGATAGTCCTGGTGGCTGCAGAGAGGAGAAGCAGCTGCCAGGTGATTACATAGGGGAAGGGGGAGGGGACGGCGGCGCTGGGCTGGCTGATCACTGTGCCCAGCAGAGACGGGAGGATCTGAAGGTGCAAAGGGACCAGCAGGTCCCTCTGAGACTGGTGGCTATAGTAAGATTCTCTTCCAACAACCACCCGCATGGCATTTCTGATTGATCACATCAGTTATGACCATGTCAGGTAAAGCCCAGTCTGGTATGGTTGTATCTGATATGACCGTGCCAGGCAAGTGGTTAAAGCAATACACTCTTCTCTTATATCCTGTTGTCACAGGGTATTTGTTATGATCAGTGGTTTTTGGAGCCCAGGCAAGATGCAGAACACCCCCTCCAACACACACACAGAAAAGTAAATGTGCATGCCTGGAGGTGCTCAGCAAATAATGGGTATGGCCACATATAGGAAAATATGGGGCCACTGAGAATGGGGCATGCTAACATGACACACCACCCATTTCTCATTACTCTGGGAACATTTCTTTCCATATGTACCTTACCTACAGTATATGGTGGTTTCTCACAAGGTGGAACCTCTGAAGAAATGCATCCTCCCTGGGAAGATGGCATCTTTAGTCGGTATTCACTAGTCATGTAGGTCACATCATCCATCAGATGTCTGTTTGTGTAGTATATTAACAAGGTTATCATCATACAATATCAGTTCAACAAGACACATGTTCCCTGTGTAAATTCCTGCCACTACATCTCTAAGGCACACCATCATCTCGCCCTGCATCATCTCTCAGCACACCAGTACCTCCCAAATGCATTGTCTCTCAGCACACCATCATCCCCCCCTGCATTGCCTCTTAGCATGTCATCATCTTCCTCCCTGCATCTCCCCCTTCATTCTATGTTACTGTATGTCTCTTCCCTCCTTCACTCTATGGGGGTCATTCAAACCCGGTCGCAAGCACTGAGCACTCGCAACCGGGTTGATGTTCCCCCACTGGGCATGCACACTTCGGAGCTGGCTCCAACATGCGCATGCCCGAGACCTGGCTAGCGATGGGCAATCCATTGCTAGGGGTCTTGCACCAAAGGGGGCGAGCTGTTGATGGTGAGTGACAGCTCGCCCCATTTTGGAGGTGGGCAGGGGGTGTGGCCAGCCAAATGGAGGTGTTCCCGAAGGAAGGCTTGCCATTTGGCGGTGGCCCCACTGACATCAGCAGTGATGTCAGTGGGGAGCTTCCTGCTCGATCAGAGCAGGAAGCTCCCTGGGGCTTGCGAGTACCGAGACCCAACCTTAGGGTCTCGTCGCAAGCCCCATTGTTCGTGATGGTCTTGACCATCACGACCATCTCCCTGGTCAGTTGCTAGAGCTGTGGGTGGTAACCCACAGCTTAGCAATCAATCAAGAGGCAGCACTACAAGATGCAAGCTGCCACCCTCATTCAGGGCGACCGCTTGCATCTAACGAACGCCTCGGAATGAGGTCCTATGTCTCTGTGTGTGTGTCTCCCCCCTTCATTCTATGTCTCTGTGTGTCACTGGGGGCCCATTCATCACTACATATTTGTGGCTTTAGTCCTTGAAAACACCCATTCGGGGGTTAACCACAAATATTAGGTTTCCCATAGATGTATGAAGGAGAGACCACAGCAGGTATCTCTACCTACTTTGATCCCTCCATTCCCGCAAGCTGCTTCATGCCCCATAGCTTCAATGGTGGATGTGATTCTGGCAGATTTACTATCATCCAGAATACAATGCATTCTGGATATTGTCCCCTGCAGCTAACGCCTTAACTACTATAGCCTATGGGTTACACTGTGCATAATTAGCCAGAGGAGGGTTCATATGGTACATACGGAACCCTCCTACAGCAATGGCAGCTGTGCATGTGCAGTCTGTGGGACTGCATATGCTCAGCAGCCCCAGGGGGCACTCCGGGCACATTACAGTGATGGGCTCCTTTCGGAGCCTCTGTCCCTGCATGTGTGCAAATGTACATTAGAGATATATGATAGTATTTTGCAATGCAATCATGGGTGGTAATGTCATGCCCAGACCATTAATAAATGGGCCCCTTAGTATGTCTACCCCTTCAGTCTATATGTCTCTGTGTGTCTTCTTCCCCATTTCAGTCTGTATGTCTCTGTGTATTATCATCCCCCCTCAGTCTTTGTCTCTGTGTGTCATCCTCCCCCTCAGTCTATATGTCTCTGTGACTGTGTGTCTTCTCCCCCCCACTCCTCTTGCCTTCATTTGTGTCTCTGTCTCTCTGGGGTCTCCCCCCCTCTCCCCATCTACTTCTCTGTCTCTCCAGGGTTTCCCCCCCTCTCCCCTGCTACATTTGTCAGGGAGTCAGGAGTTGGCAGTTATGGTGAGGCCATGCAGCAGGCTGAAGCTCCACGTCCAGGGAGCATGACGCTGGTGTCGCAGTCAAGCTCCCAGCAGCAGCTCAAATAGTAGTTGCTGCTGCACTGCAGTAATGTCACCAAGCACCAGAGATCTTGCTGGGCATTGCAATGGGGACAGGCAGCTGTGATGGAATGGTGGCAGGCAGGCAGGCCTAGGGGTGGGCAGTGTGGGTGCGATGCCCTAGTTGGTGGATCCCCCCTCTGCTGGGACTGTCATGGTTACCCAGGGCACATGCCCCAGTCGACCACCCCTGGTTACACCACTGGTATTCATTATAGTTATAGTATAAAAAAAGCCTATGAAGATATATTAATGGGATCACCACTGGAAATAGCAGTCACTATCAATGTTAACATACTCTCTTTTTAAAGGTAGTGCATGCAGCAGTCAAGCAGTTACAACTAGCAATGACAGTTAATAAGCAATTGATGCATTTAAGTATATGGATACCAAGTTCCAGACCAATTGCAGATGTAGGTCAAAGCACAAGCATATAGCAGCTATGCAGCATAGCTAGTAGGTTAATGAACAGTCACTGGTCAATTGAAGTTTTTTTCATATAAGTAAAACCTTGACACAGTTCTATTTAGAACCCCTAAATTCAAGTGTGTTCAGATTTCAGAAATCTGGACCTGCACATCTCAGCAATATTTATATTCACTCAAACTCAATTAAAATTAGTTTATCTCAATAACAAGAATGTAACACACACAATATTTTTTATTTTCTCAAAGCAATTTTCAACACTTTTATTTAGAAACAAAATAATCTACTTGTTTGACTTCATTAATCTGTTTATTCTCTTGTGCAATAAATGAATGTCCTTGAAAATTCTTTTAACTCTATGAACAGGTCCTTGGAGGCACCTCATGAAAAAATAGCTCTGGATTGATTTTCCTATCATGATTTGAAATAGCATTAATATTGATTGTTTAACCAAGATAGGAGGAAAAAAGGACAGATAGCAGAATCTAAACTATCAGTTGTATTATTAGTTACATCCTTCTAACATAGTGACAAATTAAATGTAAAGAATTGTTTAACAATGTTTTGTTGGCTGTATTAGAAGAAAACTGGAAAATTAAAAGTCATATCTCATTGACTAAAATAGTATTTATGTTTTTATTTAATAAAATAGATCTTATTATACCTCAAATAATAAAGAAAATGTTTTTTCCAGAAATCTTACAAATATAGTGCTTTACTGCTTTATTGTGTTTTCTTTGATAATATTACCATGCTACAGCATTGTTGCCTCTGCCAAACATTGTATTTATTACTCAGAAAAAAATTCCATGCTGCTGGCATTGGAGCAGCCTTATCCTGCAAGTACACAAGTTACTTTGGTAGTATTCACAGATTAAGAGTATGATGACTGTAAAGCTTGCAAAAAAAATATTATAAAGCCAACAACTAAGTTTTTTTAAACAAAGTGTTATAGACTAAAGATGTGCATGGACCCCAGTGTATTTATTTAGCAAAAGCCACTATCAAATATTTTTGTTTTGTCTAAACTACCTTTGAGTGTTTTGAATTTGTATCTGGATTTCTTTAACAATTAACAAAATAGCTAAAATCATATAATTTGGGCCTGTTTTTGTAACATAAATTTTCACACATTTTCAGTGAATTTTGAAAACCTCACAGCTCACAATATTGTTTTCACCCATATTGGCCATAGGCTGGCTAAACTAAGCAACAAAGCAGCAGCAAAAACACATGGCAGTTTAAAAAAATAATAATACAACCATTTGTTAAAAATAGTGTGCTAGAGTAGTAGCAGAAATTACCTACTAGCTATGCTGCATGGCTGCTATTAGAGATGTGCGCCAGACCATTTTTCTTAGTTTTGGTTCTAATTTGTTGTCCGGTTTTGTTTTTGATAAAAAACACTGCTACTGGTTTTGGATTTTTTTTTAAATTGACAAAATAGCTAAAATCAAATAAGTTGAGCCTTTTTTGTTCCTAGAGTATTATTAACCTCAATAACATTAATTTGCACAAACATTAATTTCCATGACTCACAATAATGTTGTCATCCAGTTTAGGCCAAAAGGTTGCACCAAGCTAGCTGGCTGACTAAGCTAAGCGACAGCAATGCGCGGCACAAACACGTGGCGGTTCAACTTCCAACATGGTACATCAGGAAATTAATGTTTTCATTTATCAAGAGGCCTGAGGAAGATGAAGTATGTAAGTAGTTGAAGGCAGGGAAAGGAAGGGTTGATTCATAGTAATTTTTATTTATGTTTTGGATTTTGAAGCAAATTTATGAGGGAGGAGGTGAGTAATTTACAAAGAAGATTTTCTTATTCACATCAGTCCTTGCCTCAGTTGAGCTCTTTGGTGGTTCCAATTTTTTTTTAAAAGGAAAGGGGCATGCAGGTGATGCTGTCTGTGGCCCTAAAAATTTCAGGACATTTTTTATCATTCATCAACCTCATGTAGAAGATTTCAGCAACTGTGGCAGTTCAATTACCAACATGGCACATCTGGGAAAGAGAATGGCACTGCAGTGGCAAACAGGATGGCAGTTTAATAAACTTAACAATATGTTTGTCATCTACACAAAAAGACAGTCAGCAATGCCCCAATCAGCGCATAATGCAAATAAAAAAGGTGTGAAAAATGGAATTGTCCTTGGGCCCTTCCACCCACCCCTATGTTCTGTATATTAAAAAGGACTTGCACAGTTTAACAAATTAATATCTTCAAATAACTTCAGTGACAGGGACTGCCACTTCTGGCTGAAGTGATTGCTTTGTTTGGGCCCCCACAAAACTAGCTAGCAATGGGCATAAGGCAGCTAACAGTATTGTTTTTGTTAATCCTCTCTACAGTTGGAACTGGAAGAGGTCACTCTCCTCATCTGATTCCTCACTCACCCCATCAGTGTGTACTGCATATCATTCTTACACAATATTAATTAATCCCTGCTGGAATCCACCATTATAGTTACCTCTGTATTTTTTTAATGTAATTGGAGGCAAATGTCTTCCTCATGGAATTTCCAATTCATTTTGATGAACATAATCTTTTCCACATTTCTATGATGTAGCCTCAACGCCAATCGCTGATAAGGTTCCCGGCTGTGCTGAAAACTCTTTCTGAGTACACACTGGAGGGTGAGCAGCTTAGCTAATGAAAATCCAGTCTGTAAAAGGTCCTTCAAATTGCATTTTTGTCTTTCCAGTAGTCCAAGGGACTCTGTGACATGCCTATGTGTATGGTGTCATGAAAATAATCAGATGGAATCACAGTAGCAGTGCAACTAATTATCAGCAATTCTTTTAGACCCAACCAGATGTTACAAATTGACTCTGCATCACAGCTGGGTATTTTGGGAAAGCAGAAGTTTTTCCTGGCAGCTGCCAGAAAAACTGAAGGAGAAGATGTCATCGTGCCATGCACCACTTGAGTTGCCACCTTGCTCACCAGGAGCTCTTTGCATCATTTAAGATCTGGGTCAGTTGGAAAGAAAGACACAATGTACAACTTAAACCTAGGATTAAGCACAGTTGCAAAATGTAGTGATCCGATTTGAAGATTTTGCAACCCCTAGATTCTGGCAAAGCAAATAAAGAAATTGATCTATAAATCTGACATACTTATCAGAATCACTTTGTTTAATGTCTTCCTTCAATTTCTTGAGCTGACTTTCCAAAAGCCTAATTAGGGGAATCACCTGACTCAAGCAAGTGGTATCTGAACTCATTTCACAGGTGGCTACTTTGAAGGGTTTGAGTTCCATGCACAAGATGGATAGCATTCTCCACTGTGCTGGACTAAAGAACACTCCCCCTCCTCTCCCAATGTCATGGCTTGTTGCATAGCTATCGATGGCTTTTTGCTGTTCATCCACCTACAGAAGCATATAAAAGGTGGAATTCCACCTGGTTACCACCTCTTGCTTTAGTTGGTGGCAGGGCAAATTCAAAGCTCTTGCAGCTGCTGAAATCTCCTGCATGCTGTGGCTAAATAGTGAAAATGTCCCAACATTTTTTGGGTCACACACAGCATCAGCATCTCCTGCACACCAGTCATTTTTTGAAAAATCCTGCACCAACAAGTTGATTGTGTGAGCAAAACATGGGACATGTTGGAATTCACCCAGCTGTAATGCTCTCACAATATTGGTGGTGTTGTCAGAAGTCACAAATCATGAGGGAAGTCCAAGTGATGTAAGCCATTTTGCTATGACATACTTTAGTTTTTCTAAGAGGTTGTCAGCAGTATGCCTCTTAGTGAAGCCAGTTATACACAGAGTAGCCTGCCTCTGAATAAGCTTGCATTGTTTGTTAGATACTGCTTCTGATAAAGATGAATCACCCACCCAGTGGGCTGTCCCAGTCATGTAATATTTAGTTTGCCCACTATCTCTTGTCCACATAATTGTGGTTAGGTGGACAGTGGGTACATTGGCATTTTGTAGGCCAATAACTACGTTTTTTTTAACATCCTGGAACAGCCGAGGAATGGATTTTCATGTTAAATAGAACTGAGATGGAATTTGGTACCAGGGACAAAGGACCTCAATTAACTTTGTGAAACCCACTGCATTATTAGTGGATATTGGAGCACAAATCTAATACTAGCACAGCTGAGATTGCATCAGTGATCCACTATGTGACTGGGTGAGAGCTGTTATACTTGATTCCCCTTTGCAAAGGAATGTTTCACAGTAAGCTGTTTATTTAAATACTACTCTTCTTGGTCCCCTTCTGGGATCATTCAGCAGCAGCAGCAGCAGTAGCAGGCCTAGCACTGATTCTTCTGAGGTATCCTGGATATGGATATGCCAACTGCTGGCTTCCCGTCTGTCTAATCCTGGCAGGGGTCTAATGACAGGCATCAAAATCCCAACACCTGTCATTTTACCTATGCTGGGAGCCCGACACCCGGCATACCAATTGAAAGTAAGCCGGCCCGAGGGAGCGGACAGCCGCAGGGGAGGGTTTGGTTATGGGCTCCCGGGGAACTTAGGGTAAGGCACCCCCTTAGGCAAGACGAAAGGGGGGTTAGGGTTAGGCAGCCCTTGGGGGAGGTTATGATTAGGCACCCCCCTGGGAGTCTTATATTTAGGATGTGGGGAAGGGGGTGATAGATTTAGGCACTTACAGGGACAGGGGAGTTAGGGTTAGGCACTTTGGGGGAGGTTAGGGTTAGGCACCTCTAAGGGAGGGTTAGGGGGGAGGGATAGGTTAGTGAATACTTAAAATACTTACCTTTACCCTATTCACTGCTTGTCTTCCAGCATCAGGATTTGAACCGCCAGACGTATGTTTCATACCGATCCCATTGCAGATGCAGTTCTATTCAAACTCCATGCAGTCACAGGGCTTATATATGCATGTGAATGTCTTACTTATGAAGTCTGGACACTGCATAGCCAATACAGCAAAGTACAGCACAGAATAAAACAGGTTGCACTCCCTATACACATTGACTAAGCAGCAGAGCCACTTGTGACTTGTGAGTGTGGACACTGGACACAGCCTATATAGCAGAGTACAGGGCAGCATACAGCAGTGTGCACCCCCTATACACTACATATTGACTAAGAAGCACTCACTTGTGAGTTGTGACTTGTGAGTCTGGACACAGCCTATACAGCAGAATACAGCACAGCAGCAAGCACCCCCCTATATACACATTAACTAAGCACCACAGCCTATACAGCAGAATATAGCACAGCAGCATGCACCCCCTATATATAGTTATATGCAAAAGCACAGCCTATACAGCAGAGTTACATGCAGCAAACAGTAGAGCACCTAACAAGGAAATGGCACCATGTCCAATCCACGGCACCTTACATAGAATCCAGAACCCATGAGAATCTGATGCCACAAGGATAACACCACTTGTATCTACTTGGATTCCCAATGTTTCGGTGTGTTTGCTTTTCAAGGAATCCAAACCACTCATCTCTAGTTGCTATATACATTAACTCTGTTTCTTGTGGTCTGACCTAAATCTACAATTGGTCTGGGACTTGGTATCAATATACTTAAATGCATCAATTGCTTATTAACTGTCACTGCTTATTGTTACTGCTTGACTTTTGCATGCACCAACTCTAAAAAGAGAATATATTGACACTTATTGAAAAGTTTTCATGCATTTGCTGCAAATGATGTAACAGGGATGAGGTTCCTAGATGGTTAACATCCCTACCTCTGCTTACCATGGTTTTACAAATGCTACAGATGGCTTGACATTTGTTGTCAGGTTTTGGATAAAAATAATTCCACACATAAGAGGTACATTTGTTGGTCCTATGCCAGGCATGGCAATGGCCTTCCTCTTATCATGGCCAAGAGCTGCTTGCACTGGTGCCTGACTTACACTAATAAGCAATATCCTCATCTTTAAAATCCTCATTAGCACCAACATCAGTTCCACAAATATTCCCCTCATCCCCTTGCACTTCCTCAGTGGCATCCTCAATTTCTCATAAGCTATATTAGTATTGTTCATCCCCACATTTGCAGAGGGAGCAGAAATGGTGGAAGGCAGCTTCTCTGCGAGTGCAACAGTATCAGAAAGGTAAGGCTCACACATCACACTTGAGGATGCACTTAGACTCTCCACAGAGATTTGTGATATTTCTGTTTCTGAATGCACAATTTGTTTTACTGCCTTAGTGGTTTTCATATTTTTTACACTTCTTCTAAACTCTGAGTGATAAGGCCTTGCATTGTCATGAGAGGCATAGGGAGATTCCTCACTGACACTTGCAGAACCACCAGAAGTCATGGCATTTTGAACCACACTTTCCCTTTATTAGATGTGTTTTTTAGCACTGTCTTTTTTTTTTTAGTTTAGATGCCCTGACTTAGACCATCTATGCTGTTGAGCATTGGCTTTAGTAGATGATGTTGAAGGACTAGCATTGTCATTATTACTGGTGTCAGGAGCTACAGCGACAGTATTTTTATCTGCTGGTTATGCATTATTCATCTTAGTTAATTGAATTTAAAAAATATACTATTTTTATATATACAGCATTATTTTACAGTGCACATATTGTTTATTTAATTATGTAAAGAGGTGTGTGGGGGAATGAATCTAAGGTTGCAATGGGAACAGGTTAGGTGAGTCTACTTCAGTGTGGCAGTGCATGTGTGATTCATTATGCAGGAGAAGAAAATAATTCAAAACACAAGGAAAGATGCAACATTGGTATATTAGAATCACAGAAAATTCAAACAAATTGGTAAACTGGTAAAGTAACAAAAAGTCCCAGTTTTCTAGGTGCTGCTTTTATGATTGAGACATTTAATTTAATATGTGATGAAGTTTATTTTATTTGTACTAACACAAAGTACTAGATAATGTGCCAAAGAATATATAATTCAACCATTTGTCAAATTTATCTTCAAAGTTCAAGTGTCCCTTTAAACTGCAACAAGTTTTCCTCCAGAATGTCTCTGTACTTTGTTCCACCCATGTTGTTCCCTTTAAAAACAAATATATATATTTGAGGGAACAACAGTTAACAAATAGTGTTAGTACAAAGAAGTAAAACAACACAGCAGATAATCCAAAGCTACAGTAAATCACTCATGTACATTAAAATGATCAGCATGAAATACAATTTGTATTGTACCAATTTTGCAATAAACATGGAAAGCAAAAAATAAAGAGTATGAAGAGAAATTAATAAATATTGTGTCAGACCATAAGAAAGAAAAAAATAAGAATAATGAAGAGGCAAAGTGTGTGTGGAGGAAGGAGAGGTGGGACAGATCTCCAAAAGTGGAGTTTAACAGGGAAAATGGGGTATAGGTGTTAAAGTGAGAAGTCCAAGTTTCCCAGACTTTAATAAAAGATCTTGGGTTGTCTTGGAGTACACTAGTACTATATTCTATTTAAACTGGAAGTGTATCAGATTTCATGGAAAAAATGCTTGCAGAGTGGGAGGGGAAGATTGTAACCAGTCTGCAGTGAATTGGCAAGAAGCCATTGATGATTGGGTATATTAATGTATTTTGATGTTTAGTAGCAGAAGGAACATATAGTGGTAGAAGGAAGAAACTGGGCTAAAGGGACCATTTGTGGGACAACCTCTGCAACTTCTGGAAAAGATGCTTGGAGAAAATGTGTGCAGTAGGGTGGAGGTCAGATACCGTCGGTAAAGGAGTTGACAGGCAGTTCCTTTTATTTTGATGGAGATTGATCTTGAGGCTATATTTTTCTATTGACTTAAGTGTGGTATATAATATAAAGATGAGTCCCTTAGTGGATGATTGCTCAAGGCATGGGGATTTAAAGTTGGTGTAGTGTATCCTTTGTAAACCAGATTTGAAGGAAACATGAAAGTTACATATCAGTAAAAATTGGAAAAAAATGTTTATTTGGGATATTAAATATCTCCTTAATAAAGGAGAATGGAGGAAATGTGGAGTTTCTCTTAATGTCACACAAGAAACCAAGGCTTAAAGGCTACCAAAATCCTGGAGGAATATCAGAGTTCTTACAAAATGGAACATTGGGTTTTGGTTTTGGAGATAACCTAAATTACTGAGTAGCACTGTTTCATAAATTAGGGTGTGAAATCATGTACTCAAGGTGTTTCAAGGTCAGCTTAGGTTTCTTGGTCCTTGGAAAGAAGAAATTAGTCCAAACCCAAAGAACTTCTCTGTGCTTAAACCAAGGCCCAGACTCTCATGAAGGTGGGGTAATTCCTATGCACAGAGTGAGTGAGTCATGCAGCTAGATAATAATGTTTGACATTAGGAATGCAATCTTGAGCTGATCTATCATCAGCTCAAGATGCTACCATCTTGAGCTGATCTTTGTAGTGTGTTGAGTTGGATTTTGTTACATATTTGCTTTGTCTGCCATATGAATTGGGAAGTATAGTGATGCAAAAAATGTTAATACAAAGGAAGGTATCTGATGGGAAGGGTTTGAAATTAAGTAGGCCATTTAGAATATTCATCTGAATTATTTTGATGAGGCCCAGCCATGACATAAAGAGGTGGCACTTGTTAAGGTCTGACTAAATGGTAGAAATGAGATGGGGAAAGTTGGCTTGAAACAATTGGAAATATTCGCTGTTTATGTATAATGAAGGTATTTAATTTTGTTATGATGTAATGAAAGGAAACATGTTGCTCAAGCTGGGTTTTGTCACCTTTTCAGTTTTATGAGCATTAAGTTTCCTGTAGAAGAGATTGGATGGATTGTCCCAGATCAGAGACTTTCAAGAGGACATTCATCTTATGCTCCAACTTCACAGTTCTAAATATGGAAAATGTATAATTCTGGATAAATTATAATGATGATGTATCCTTACAGTACCGTTTGCAATTTGGAGTGGGGAAGAAGTAAAAATGTTGGCAGATACACTGGCAGAGGAGGTTTGGCATAGTGCTTGGATTTCTATGAGAAATTTACTATGAAAGCTTGGACTCCTGTGAGAACCTACTTTGAAAGTACATTGACCATAGCACACAAAACAAGAAGAAACAATTTGGTGATCAGACCACTTACACTAAAAAAATTTTTTGCCAACATGAAGTCCATCTTCTTTTTCTGCCTTGTCATAAATCTTGTCTAGAGTCTATTCAAAACAGCTGTATGGAATAGCAGCATAATCAATTAACCTTTAAGGACAATTATCTGATATAGAAATTCACTTAGAAGGCAAGTTTAGTGCTGCATTGACAGGGATGTTGTTTGAGTTTCAAATTATGAAATTTCATGAGCAGTGTTTTTTTTTCTTTAAATAATTTGCCTCTAATGGTTGCCTTGTGTGTCTCCCATATAGATCTTTGTGCCACTTCAATGGAAGCATTAAGTTAAAAAACAACTCAGAGATAGCCTCCTTGATCTCCTGTAATCTGATCAGGTTAGGTAGCTAGGAGTCATTGAGGCACCAGTGACAACTGCATGGCAAGGACTTAAATGAGACCAGTGATGCATAAATACCAAAATGGTCAGTCCAGGAGAAGATACTGATGCCAGCAATAGCCACATGAAAAAAAATTGACAGGCAAACAACATAGCTATGCGAGAGTATATACAATGTAGCACTGAATAATATGTGAAATCTCTGTTGAATATGTAAGATGCCAGGTGTCATAAAGTACTGAATGTTAAAGATGTTCTAGTAGAACACTGGAATCATGTAGTTGGAGAGGGGAGTAGATTTGTCTAGCATTGGGTCTAGCACAACATTGAAGTCTACACCAACAAATACAGTATGTATTTCTACGTGACTCGCTTGATGCATTTAAAAACCTTATCAAAGAAGGCATCCTGACCCTGATTAAAGGCATATAGTGAGACTATTGTTATTGTTAATTAGCTCCCAACACAAATTAACCCTTGTGTGTATGTGTGTGCGCATGTGATAGGGGATATAAATTGTAAGATCCACTGGGGCAGGGACTGATGAGAATGTCCAAATATTCTCTGTAAAGCGCTGCGGAATATGTGTGCTCTATATAAATAACTGCCAATAAAATAATAATAATAATAATAATAATAATAATAATAATAAAGTAGATAAGACAGTGTATAAAAATAGTGACACCTCACTTTTTGAAATCAGTGGAAGCAAAGAACATTAGTGAGAATTGCTTACATTGCTTCTTTGTGTGGGAGTGAGAGAGGTGGGTCTCTTGCAGAAATATTATATTTGTTCTCTTTCATCCACAAGCCCTCCATTTATATTAATGGATAGAATTTTCATAGTCATCAGTATAGTGGAGAAACACAACTCTCAAAAACATGCTGCAGATCACTATTGGCAGATAAAAGTGGCCCGTCCATCTGGCAAATAGGGTGGAAAGAGAGGAAAGAAGAAAAGGAGCCACAATATAGAAAAGAATAAAGGATTAAATAAAGCTGCCTTATGAGGAATGAACCCTTCGATAAACAAAACCAAAAAAGTGTCTTAGTAAAAAAAATTAAGGTATCCAATAGCAATCACACACAAAAAAGGGGGCTTTGGATGTGTGGGGGATGTTATGAGCATTTGGGTTAACCATCAATAATTAGCAGATAATACAAAATAGGCAAGGTCAAGCATGAGCATCAATCAATAGAAGAAAATGGATAAATGATGATAATAATTACAAGATTAATAATGATAATAATAATAATTATTATTATTATTATTATTATTATTATTATTATTATTATTCAGGGAGAAAAATATTAAGTGAAGAAAGGAATGAAGTCAGAAAAAATGCAAAATAAAACAAAAGAGCAAAATAAAAAATATGCCTCCATCCGGCATTTTAGTTGTAGCATCGAATCAACATCACGACCATCTGTCGCAGAGTTTCTGGTATCGGCCATCTGAGTAAGCTGAAACTTACTTAGATTGGCAACCTACTGTCCAATTGTTAGGCCAGAAATCTGAATCCCTGTTGAAGATACTGGCCTCAGCGCTCCCAGGAAATGGGGGAGACACTTCCCATTTCTGGAAATGCAGGTCAGCTACACCCCCTCCCCACCCCCAAATGGCCACAATGTGTTAATCAAACTATGGCTTTGGTGCACTGCATGTGACACTGCAGGACTCATTCTGCACACACAGAGAATGAGTCTTGTGCAGGCACTCCATCATTGGAATTTATGTAAGCCTTTGGGTTTATGTACATTTATGAATTAGATCCAATGTCTCTGGGGTACTGTTCAAGGGAAGGTTTAGAAATGAGTGCCCAATGAACTCCCTCTATTAGTAGACTGTCAGAAGAAAGGTCTGGAAAAAGATTTTGGAATAGACCAATGTAAAACTCACATATATCAACACGATGAACTGTCGACAAACTATCCCTGTTGAGCCAGTGGTCATTTACCTTCTCCTGGCAGCAGCAGTGTCTTCAGCATCTTCTTTTGGGTCCCAACAGCCATGTGACAGTCACTATCACCATGGACCTGTGATACTCCAGCATGTCAGCAAGTATTCTCCCCTTATCCCACACCCTAATCCCTACCACTAACACTCCCCCCTAGTGCCTTTCCATACCCCCCTTCCCTACAGGCTAATCAACCCTTCAGTTTACCCCTAACCCTCCTGGTGGCACCTAACTCAAAACCATTGGCATTCTCAGCATGTGGACATTTCACATGGTGACAGTTATGTTGTCCACATTTTGAACATGTTGACATTCTGAGGATGTCAACATGTTGCATGTTGAAATTTTGAACCATGTCGACATTCTAATGTTGACATTGTGGTGTCACCATTATAAATGTTGACATGGTCACTGTTGACCTTCTGACCAAATACCCTTGGTTAAACCATGTTGCAAAGAGTGTCCAAAGTGAAATCTAAATTGCATTGTAAACATAAAGATGACCAGCATTTGTGGGCTACATGCAACAGCAGCCAGTATTTACCATGCATGCATAAAATGTATGTATTTGCACACCTTGCATTGCTACATGGTTTGTCCAGGTACATAGTTCCTTGCTCTTTTTTACTTTACTACCAACTCAGAATCAGGCCCTTAGTATGGCTTGATTGGTATGAAGTCATGTGGGAATATGTGAAGTATTGTACAGTAGAAGCTGTACAGTAAGTCACTCACTGTGATACCATAACAGGAGAGTCTGGCCTCATTAGGAGATGCTAAATTCCCACCAGTTCATTCCAGGTAAATTGTTAAATCTCCAGACAAGGGGATCAGTTGGCAGTGAGACAGTCTCTAGCAGTGCGAGAAGGAGAGCAGAGAAGTCAGTGTGCTGCAGCCATCCACCTAATTGCACTGGGAGTTTTGAACACAACTGAAGGAAGTGCAGTCTCTGACCGCCTTCAAGGTAAAGTTGAATACTGTGAGACAGTGGCCACTATACTGTATATATTTTTAAACCTATGGTATTCTTCTATAATAATTGGAAGAAAGCTAAACTATAACATGTATTAGTTTCTAATGAGCAATACTGTATAAGTATTTTTTCTTAGTCATTTTGTCATACTCTTGCTATGATATTAACATCTTTAAATTAGTGTATGCGCCTGGAGCAATCTGCATTCATTCTTTGAACTGTAACTAAATAAATTAATGATCTTATGCCAATTTGGGTACAAAAATTCTCTGTGTGAGCCTTCTTTTTCTTTAGATATTTTTGTGTTACATGTCTATTATATTTAATTAAGGTTCATATTTGCATTTCTTTAAATAAACTATTTTTCTTTTAATGTATGTAACACCTATTAAATTTATTTTTACTCTGTTTTGCTAGATCAATGTGCTATGTCAAGTTTATTTTTATTTTTTAATAAATAAGCAATAAAAATTAACCCAATAAGTAATAAAAATAACTTTTGTTGCCATTAGGCAGAGTAAACAAAAAATATAATACCATCTTGCTATTCTGGTGAAGAAATATTACTCTTATGATTTTAGAAATAGAAATAGCAAGTCTTTAGGTAGCAACACACTGTAAGATTTTTTTATTGGGGTGAGGAATGGGGACATATTTCAGCTACTTGAAAGCCCCAATATCTGTGCTACACATTATGCTTTTTTAAATAAGAAGCTACACTTGCAGGGGTGCCTCAGGTTGATGGTTTAGCACCAAATCAAATTATATATGGTTAATGTAATGTAAATATGTGGACAAACAAAAGCTCAAACCTGTCCACAACCACATAACTGAACCAAAGGATGACAGGTAAGCACAATTTACTTCACTTTACTGCTTTTTCAGAATTTCTCAATAACAAACTTTTGGCTTAGGGGTGCCGTGAAAACACACAGGGCCTGATTCTGAGATGGGAGTAAAGTAAAAAATAGCAAGTAACTTTGCACCTAGGCAGAATCATTTTGCACTGCAGTAGGGGCCGATTTAAAATGTGCACAGAGATTTACATTTATGAGGTGCATATCCAAACTTACATCTAAGGCTGGGTAAACAACACTAGATGATGTGCACCCAGCCTGACATCTGCAGTGATGGGACCCAGCATAGGCAAGTGCATATACACGGCAGCATAGCCCTCGTTAATTACATCACCCATTGGCCCTGCATTTAGGGCTAATGGAGGATGTCACTGGTGACCCATGGGAGCAGACATCGTCAGCAACATAGCAGGTACACACTAAATGATGTGCTCGATATGTCAGTCTGATCCGCTGGATCGGACGACATATCATCTAGTGTGTACTCAGCATAAGTGGCAAAAACATAACTGTCCAGCATTTGTGAGCTACATGCAAAAGCAGACAGTATTTACCCAGCATGCAAAAACATAAATGTTTTTTCACCCTGTGCATTGCTACACAGTTTGTATATGTTGCTTTACTCCCAAATGTGTGTTTACATTTTGAAGCATATTATTTGTTATTGCTGAAGTTTAGCTTTTGTGTCAGCTTATGTAGGTATCAAGGACTACATTTGGGTTATTTACTAAAGACTGCAAATGTTCAGTAATCGATAGTGACCAATTAGAAATATATGTAGTATTTGATCTGTAAAATTTAATTGCTTATGAATTATGCTAGTATTGGTTACTGCATGTTTATATTTATAGATTGTTCATAGACAACTCTGTTGTCTCAATAGTCTTTTAAGAATGTGTATGCATTTCTAAATTTCTAACCATAGCTAACTGGAGTATACTGAATTTGATATGACAAAGTGTTCCAGACACAAAACTTCACAGATGTCATATAAAATGGTATTCCTTGCATAGTAGTCTTGAAAAATACATGATGCTTCAAAAAACTGCATACAGTTTGTTTTGTAAGTCTTCGCAATGGCTTTTTTAAACTGTTTGTTCAATTGCTTAATGTGACGTCCTGACAAATGGCAGCTTGAACATAATAAGATTATTTCAAACTGGTTTGGTTAAATGCATTACCAGTTCTGAGTGAATGAAAGCAAATTGTTCTGTCATTTACATTACACTTTAAATTTATCAAATGATTTTGATAGCATTGCGCATTATATAAAAAAACATGTCTCTATCAGATTCCCTCCAGTGATGAAGTCAGTAGAATTGTCATGCAGATTGTTCCCTCATCAATCAATTATCTGTACAATTCAATATATTCAAGCATTATGCCTATTTTATAGTGACAGTAATGATCTGCCTACACTTTAAATTGTAATTTAATTTAATTCATTTATATTTTATACTCGTACAAGCAACTGAAATGAATGCTCTACTGAGTTAAATTATGTTTTACATACAGTAACAATAGAATGGGGGTCATTTGTAAGCAAACTGCACAGCATTAATGACTGTAAAGGACACTTTACATCTTATGTGAAATCTGCTATTGCGCTGATTGTGTCTGTTTCATTGTTGACACAAAGAGCAAAAACAGGAAGTAATTTGCACTGAAAATAGTAAAATCAAAATATTTTTTTAATATGCTTATCTTTTTTATTATATATCTTACCTATGTATCTTATTGTATCATTAAAACAGCAAAATAGTAGAAAGATGGTTTAAAAAATAATAGTAAAGCACAGTGTATTAAAACAATACTAACTTCAGTATATACCTCAATATAACAGACTGAAAGGATGTATCCCCTATATGGGATTGCAGCAGGTGTGGCACATTTAGTTGACAGAATATCAACATTCAGAATTTCAAAACCAGAAAGTTGACAAGGTTTGAATGTTGACATGTGTTGGCACTCACAAGCAAATGGTAAGCTGTGCCCGATGCCTTCAACAACTCAAATACATATCAATGGATTTTCCCTGAAGAAGATGTGAAATAAGGACACTGAAATTAAGGCAGGTACTGTATCTCACTAGTAGTTATTGTATGGGTTATACGGTACTAAAGTTATACTTGATGAACAAGAGATGACAAAGCTAAGCAATAAGCAAGTCAGTAATCTCAAACATCCTCAAAAAGATGGTTCATCATCTATAACTAACAATTCTTAGAAGGATGGCAGGGTGAGGTTGTAATAAAAAAATGAAATATGTATTAATAAAGCTAGGAGCTACTGGGGCTGATGAAGTGAAAAAAAAACATATTAAAGACTTTGGGAAATAATCAAGTTTCATCCAGTGTAGTCCACTGACATGTTGATTTAGCTCTGTCACATTTTAGAAATGTTATGCTATTGTTCCTTCTATGGAACCAGGCTCAGGATGGGCCAGAACATAGTTAGAGACAGTCAGGTGGGGCTATTTTGGAGATGTTGAGGTTTTCACACAATGAGCCTATCTCAGCACGTTCTTGGAAGACTGATTGTCATGAAGAACTTAAAGACAGCCTTATTACAACTATCATTCTAAAGTAATACATATGGTACTAGACAGATTTGCATTACAGAGATTGGTGACGAACTATCCCTTGCTTTAAACTTGGTTTGTCCACTTTTGTAGGAAGCAATTTTAAGTACTGCATGATTTCTTCAAATTTAGAGTCATCTACAGAAACTGATGCAGTGGGGACAGGGCACAATGGATACAATTGCTAAGTTTTAGAAATTGTTTACGGTTTCAGTAAGGAGATATGTCTTTAATCTTAGTTTTGTCTTTCTTAGGAGGCATCTATAAGGCAAATTGAGGAATGGTGTAATAATAGTAAAGGTTAGCAAAAAACAAGATGACAATGGATGTCAACACAGTTAAATAATTTACTATGTTTCAACTTTATTCCATGGGGATATTGTAAATTCCTTCTCATAGTCAGCAAACTGCATAGCATGCTAGCAAAATAGTAACCTATTTATGCTGGATTTCAAGGATCTGTGGAATTTAGAGAGAGTTTCTCAATTAGGTATCAGACACAATGTAGGGGTACACCAACCAAGCTGTGCAACAGTGTAGCTGAAGTGAAGCACAGGGTAACTGGAGAAGGGATCCTTCAGAACTGTATCTATGGGTCATGAAGCAAGAACAGGCTCAAGTAAACACTCCAAGCTGCAACAGGTCACAGAGAAACAACTGCATAGAGATATGTAGCTAATGGGTTACATTCATAAAGTCAACCTTAATTATGTCAATATTCATTACATTGACAATATTATACTAACAGGAAAATTATGACATGGTTGTAATATTAGCAAAAGCATTTCAACTGTAAGCATTGTCCAAATGACATAATAATGCTGACATTTTGACTGTCCACAGCATTAAAGTAGACAAATTGACTACTTCCCATAGTCAACATCACATGTATTACCTGCTGTTTGGAGAGCTGTTCAGGTATATCTGTTGTCTAACTGGTAGTCCACAATTTTTGTTGGCTTAGCCAAATCAATAGACTCTGAAGGTTTTAAAGTAGGGGTATTGTAGGTAATTTGGCATCCAGATAATTGATGAGCTCAGGGCAATCTATCAAACCAAGATATCCAGCTGTGAAGCAGCATCCAAGCCACAAACAAAATGTAGCTAAAGGGTGGGCTAGGTCACAAGTCAATAAACTAGTCCAATAGGAGCAGACATACAGTCTGACTTAGAAAGCAGTAAACCACTAAACTGACCCATTCTATATGGCTTTATGCACTAGACGACTTAACCTTTCATTTTATCCATCCCCCCTGACTCCTATTTGGGATAATCCAGATTTTCTTCCTGGATTATATTCCAATAGGTCACACTCATGGTTCAATATACCATCATGTCCTAGATTTCTGTTTGATTTTATATAGGGCACTACCTGGTATTCAATGGAGGATTTGGTACAAAAATATAAAATTTATTGCCAAATTCTCTATGAATACTTTAAAATTAGGTCATTTCTTAATTCTCTCCCTAAAGATTCTATCTGTAGACCATGGCCCTGATTCAGACCCTCTCGCTGCCGCAGGCAGCTTGCAGGGTCTGTGTTTTTTTTTCTCCTGCCACTCGCAAAGCTGTGGGAGATGTCCCATAGCTTGTGCGAGTGCCATGGAGACCATTGTGATTATCATGACCATCGGCCTTGCGACAAGACCCTGTGGTATAATCTAGGCTGCCACAAGGCCAAGAGGACTTCCTGCTCTAATAGAGCAGGAAGTCCACTACTGACATCAGTAGTGATGTCAGTAGGTCCTCCCACAAATGCCAGGCATTCCTAAGAGAATGCCTGTGTTTGTGCAGCCACCTCCCCTACCCGCCTACAAAACGGGGCGAGATGTCACTCACCATTGTAGCGAGCCCCGTAGCGACTGAAGTTCAGTTGCTTGGCGGGGCTCACGCATGTGCACGCCGGACGTGGCACATGCGCAGTGGCCAATCGCTCACGTGCGGCTCTGAATCAGGCCCCATTTACGCCTTTTGAGAGGCTTTGTTACTATACACCTGTGAGACAGGGTATCATTTCTATTCTATATCACCTACTCTGCTTCTCAGTTTCTGCAAATACACTTTCCCATGAAGTGGTGTGGGAAGCCGATTTGGGTCCTCCTCCTAGTGAGGAATCATGGGAAATCATTAGAAGTAAACTTGGCAAAATCTTCCATTTCCACTCTGATAAAAGAAAACTCTTATAAAATCTATATGAGAAGGTACTTGGTTCCTACTAGATTGTGTAAGATTTTCCCATCCTCTTCCCCACTGTGCTGGCGGAACTGTGGTCAGTGGGGTGATTTTGTACATATTTGGTGGAGGTGTCCCAAAATAACTAATTACTGGAATGATATAAAATCCCTATTAAACAATGTACTTCGTATCTCGATCCCTTTAAGCCCATGTACTATCCTATTGGGCTGAATTCCCTCTCAAATAATCTAGTTCTTCAAATATTACATGCTGCAAGGTGTACTTTGGCCAAGTCTTTGGCCAAGTCTTGGAGACAACCATCTGCCCCTGCATTTTAATTAGAGCATTCCAAAGATTTGGTTTATTGCTAATATGGAGCAAATCACCTTTGCTCTTAGGGATCAGTCAGATAAATTTAATAAGATATGGGACCCATGATTTAATTATTCAACTACTACTGACTTTAGGATTTGATGCCTTGTCTGTCCAAATACTATATTTTAGAAATGCCCTGGTGGTACTATATGTATAGGATGAGTTCTAATACGATATTATTATATGCTGGGCCCCCTCCTCCTCCCTTTTTTGTTTTCTTTTTTATTTTTTTTTATTTTATTCATTTAAAAATTAATATGAAAATGTAAGGTGAATATTTATGTTGTTTAATATGATATGGATATGACTCAATTGTATTGATATTTTTTATATCTTTAACAATTTGTTGTTGATGTCATTGCATTCTCCCTTTCTCTGAATAAAAACTATGGTTAAAAAAAAGAAGAAATCAGTAAACCACCAAAATTAATACAGATAGCTCCAACATAGCTGGGGCAATGTTTTAATTAGAGATGAGCGAGTTCGGATCTCAGAGATCCGAACCCATCCAAACTTAGGGGATCCAAATCAGATCCAGGTCGGCTTGAGTTTTCCCACCTGACACAGATCTCAAAATGAATCAAAACATAATCATCCTGCTGTTAGATCTCACGGGTTTTGGATTCTCTAAAGGTCCCGTGATCACCACCATTTTTCATTCTGGCTGTGGAGAGTGAAGAGGGAGGGAGCTGGGAGTTGTGCTGCACTGCTTTGTGGCTGCTGTTGTGCATTGTGACTTGTTGTGACTACTACTAGGTTGTGCTGGGAGCCGTGCTGCATTATTGAGGTTCTCCTGTCCATAGGGGCTGGCTGTTATCCATAGGGGCTGGCTGGCTATTGCTGGCTGTTGTCCTGTCCATAGGGGCTGGCTGGCTGTAGTCCATAGGGGCTGGCTGTTGTCCATAGGGGCTGGCTGTTTGAGGTTGTCCTGTTAATATGGGCTGGCTGTTATCAATAGGGGCTGGCTGGCTATTGTCCTGTCCATAGGTGCTGGCTATCTGTAGTCCATAGGGGCTGGCTGTTCTGCTGTGTTGTCCCGGGGGTGCTCTGGCCATCAGGGGTGCTCTTCTTCACCCCCAGTGTAAAAATGACAACAACAATTTTTTGCATGTGCGTGTTAGCCACACTACCAGTGAAAAAATAAAAATATTTTTTTCCTGTGTACACCACCAGTGTGAAAATAAAAGCAATTTTTAGTGTGTGTGTTAGCGTACCACACCACCAGTGAAAAAATAGAAATTTTTTTTGTGTGTACACCACCATGTTAGCCACACCACCAGTGAGATAATAAAAACAATTTTTTGTGTGTGCATAATTGCGTATTAGCCACACCACCGGTGCGAAATAAAAACAATTTATTCTGTGTGCATGTTAGCCACACCACAAGTGAAAAAATAAAAGTATATTATTTTTGTGTGCATGTTAACCACACCACCAGTGATAAAAATGTAAGAAAATTGTGTGTGCATGTGCTCCACACCACCAGTGAGAAAATATAAACAATTTATTTTTGTGTGTAATTTTTTATTAGCCAGACCAACTGTGAGAAAAAAAAACATTTTTGTGTGTGCATAACTGCATATTAGCCACACCACCAGTGAGAAAAGAAAACAATTTTTTGTGTGTGTGGTTGGTTGTGTGCGTTAGCCACGCTATAATTGCTTGGTGACAGTGCTATAAGACTGCAGTGAGTATGGAGGACAGTCACATGACAGGAGAGCAGGATCCACAAACCTGTCTTATAGCTGCCAGCAGCAGTCATGATGACAATGCATGGCCTTCAACATCATCTATGAAAGCCGATGTACCAGGGCTTAAGTCAGGCCAAAAAGTCAGGCTAAAAAAATCAACTTTTACTCTGTTAAAGAAAAAAAAATCTAAAGCAAAGTCAGCTTTAGAGAAACAAAAAATTGGCAATATTCCATTCACTATACGAAGTGGCAAGGAAAGGATAAGGCCTTTCCCTTTATTATTTATAACTTGTGGTTCTAGTGATGATTTAAGCCCATCTGCTTGTAGGAGAGGTACACAAAAAATTGTTAAGACGAGTAAAACACTGGAACCAAATGTGTGCTCACAAATCCTAGAGGAGAGTCCAAGTGTGTCCATGGTTGCCATGTGTGAGCCTGACCTTTCTAATAATGTACTTGAAGAGGATCCTCCTTCCACCATTTGTGTGCCCTCTGCAAATGTGGTGATGAGCAGCACAAGTCAACATGCTGACATAGAAATTGAGGATGCTTCTGTGGAATTGCAAGAGGAGGATGAGGAGGATATTTATGTAGTTGGCGATAACAACAAGGATTATAAGGATGTTGATGATGATGAGGATGTTGGTGGTGAGAATGTGTGTGTAAAAACTGTAAATCAGGTAACAGTTGTTGCCCATGGTGGGAAAAATCCCATTGCTGCTGTGCCTGGGCAAAGGACTAAAATATCCACATCTCATGTGTGGAATAATTTCCACCCAAATCTGGGCAACCTTTGCAAAGCCATTTGTAACCATTGCCATGTAACAGTGAGTAGAGGTAAGGACCTTAACCATCTTGGAACCTCCTCCCTGTTACGTCTCTTGCAGTGCATTCATCAAATTGGAAAGGGTGTAGAAACTTTGTGAACAAATAAAACAAACAAGAATCAGTCCAGTGTCACCTAGCTGCTCCCTTCTATCTGGATCCTAACACCTGCAATCTCCACCACCAACACCTGCATCATCAACAACATCCTCATTCATGATCGGACGTAGTTCTGCATCTGGGTGTAGTAGGCATTACCACAGGCTGCATAGCTTAACACCCCCTTCTGCTAGCCTAAACCTAACCCTAAGCCTAAACCTAACCCTAACCTAAACCAAACCTTAAGTCCCTCTGGGAGCCCTGAAACCTAACCCTCCCCCCATGGCTGTCCGCATCCAGCACCCTGCTTACCTTCACTCAGTATGCCAGGCATCTAGCTCCCGGCATTGGTCTAATGACAGTCATCAGAATTTTGATGCCTGTCATTAGTACCTTGCTGGGATTAGACAGTCGGGAAGCCAGCGGTTAGACCATCAGCTTCCTGACTACATTCCTTGCATCCAGTATCAGAAGGACTGACTCCTCTCCTATTTGTTGTTCCTCAGAAGGATCCTTGAGTGTTACACCTGCTGCTGCTGCTGTTGCTATGAGTGGATCTTCATCCCAGAAGGGGACCAAGAAGAAGACTATTTTTAGTAATTCAAGTTCAACCAAACAATTGACTATCACACAATCCATTGCATTAGCAAACAAGTATGACAGCAAACACCCAGTTGCACAGTGAATTACTGACGCCAGAACAGCTATGCTGGTATTAGATATGTGTCCAGTATCCACCATTAATGCATTGGGTTTTAGACAGTTAACGGAGGTCCTGTGTCCCTGCTACTGTGTCCCTTCTAGATTCCACTTCTCTAGAATAGCAATTCCGAATCTGTACAAGGACATTATACAACCTTATTAATGTCCTCCGAAATGCTGTTGTGCCCACTGTCCCCTTAACCACAGATATGTGGACAAGAGAGACAAGGCAAACTAAAGATTACATGACTGTGACAGCCCACTGGGTAGGTGTATTGCCTCCAACAATGCAACAGCAGCAGCAGCATCTAACAAATGCCAGCTCATTCAGAGGCAGGCTACTCTGTGTATCACCAGTTTCAGAACCTCTTAGAAAAACTCAGGGAAATCATTGCAAAATGGCTTACCCCACTTGGACTCTCCTCGGAATTTGTGATTTCTGACAATGCCAGAAATTTTGTGCGAGCATTTCATCTGGATGAGTTTGAACACATCCCATGTTTTGCTCACACAATGAATTTGGCAGCGCAACATTTTATTTAAAATGACAGGGGCGAGCTGAAGATTGCAGCACCAGCAAGAACTGTTGAATTTGCCCTGCCATCAGATGAAGCAAGAGTTAGTAACTAGGTGGAATCATACCCACTATATGCTTCAGCGGATGGAGGAGCAGAAAAAGGCCGTCCAAGGCTACACTATGGCCTATGACATAGGGAGAGGCATGGGAATGCACCTTAGTCAAGCACAGTGGAGAATAATTTCCATGTTGTGCAAGGTTCTCAAACCCTTTGAACTTGCCACATGTGAAGTTAGTTCAGACACTGCCAGCTTGAGTCAGGTCATTCCCCTAATCAGACTTTTGCAAAAGCAGCTGGAGAAACTGAAGTAGGAGCTGAAATGGAGCCCTGCATTCGCTTCAACAGGACCAATCTCTTGAAATCAGATCACTATATTTTGTCGACCATACTTGATCCTAGGTTTAAGTCATACCTTGTGTCTTTCTTTCCAACGGACTTAAATCTGAGATGAAAAAAAAAATTCCTAAGAGACCCACTGCTGGTGGTGATGCAGATCAGTCAGCAAAATCTCATGACAACTGGTTGGGTCTGAAAGAACTGGCGACAATGAGTAACATGTCTACTGTGACTTTGTCTTATACGGTCAACATTAGAATGGATGACTATTTTAGGGATAGCATCCAAATAGGCACGTCAGACAGTCCGTTTCACTAATGGCAGGAATAATAGGCAATTTGCTGTACTTAAGTTTCCCACCCTCCAGTGTGTACTCTGAAAGAGTTTTCAGTGCAGCCAGGAATCTTGTCAGTGATCATCGTAGGAGGTTACTTCCCCAAAATTTGGAAAATATGACGTTCGTCAAAATTAGTTACAAATTCCAGAGGAAGACTTTTACCAGCATTTACGTCCAAAAAATACAGAAACATCTGTAATGGTGGATTTCAGCAGGGACTAATTAATATTGTGTGAAGAAGAGGAGGATGCACACACTGATGGGGATGACAATGACGACATCTGATCTTACCTATGTTGTAAAGCCAGTTTCTGTATGGGATCATTGCCACCAATGTCCACTGCACATTGGCTGCTTGTTTTGTGGGGGGTCCAAACAAACGGGTATCCCAACCATCATTTTTGCAAAGTCCTCAACTCTATTTATCACTCAGTTTTGAGCCAGCTAGCTGAATGCAACCTTTTGGCCCTTAACTAGATGAAAAAAAAAATCAATATTGTGAGCTGTGAGGTGATCAAATTGACTGGAAATGAGTGGAAATAAATGTTAATGAGGTTAATAATACTGTTGGAACAAAAACAGGACCATTTTATGTGATTTTAGCTGTTTTTATGATTTTTTAAGAAAAAATCCAGATCCAAAACTGAAAAACAAACTACTGAGGTGAGTTTTTGGCAGAACCAATCCAGATCCAAAACCTGGGAGATCCAAATCCAAAACCAAAACACGAGGGTCGACGCACATCTCTAGTTTTTATTATGGTCAAGTGGTGATTATTCAACTCCCCATGAAAGGGTTTAACAGTACTCAAAGCCACCCTAGGCAACTGTGGGAGTGTAGAGTCCCATTACAAAATCTATATATGAGAAGTAGGTTACAGCATGGCATGCTGCACTAATGACACTATTACAGGAAAACTCTACAAGGGATATATTTACTAAATTTACTAAACAATCAAATTTTAGCTATTATCTTCTGGAAGGTGCTAGTTACATGTTAAGTAGAATATGATGGTTGCTATATACCCCTTAGTGTCAGTTATCACTTTATAATGTCACCCATTTCTAGACTCACACAACAATGTGGGCACATAATCTGAAAATGTGGAAACTATTGCAGCAATGTAATTAATTGAGCTTTTTCCACACATACTGTATGCATTGCTACTATTAGGCAATGCTTTCCATGCTGTGAACAATTATAACAAAGCTGGAAGCTTGAAGAAAGAAGAATTATCCCCCTGGGCTCAATAGGAATGTACAGTAACTAAGTAAAAAGGAGGATTTTTAAACAAACTTGCCTACCCATACTTGCCTACCCTCCTAGTAGATTCCCAAAATGTGGATGAGACTCCCAGCTACCCAGAAGATGAGCAAGTGAAGTGGGCAGTCCAGACTGGGGAGGGGTGTGCACCTTTTATGGGTGGCACCCCTGTGCGACTGCACTGGTTGAACACCCATAGAGCTGGCCCTGGCCCCACCACTGCTTTCCAATGCAGCCAAAAGGTCAGAAAGTATGTTTTTCTAAATACATGAATTTATCATTATAAATATGGTGTCAGTATTTTTGTTTTTGTTTAGAGTTCATGCTGGTGCTTGTAATTCTTCAAGTGCCAGCATGCTCTGGCTTCCAAGAATATGTTGAAACTTGTAATTGCAAAAGCCCTAGCATCCCCATGAAATTTATGGTTGCCAGGGTTTGTTGGGAGCAGGTGTACAAAAGCGAAAATTATTTAAATATATTTTTTATAACTTCCACATCCACTGAGCACGGTTGTTAGAAAGAGCTGTAGTTCCTAGGCAATGAGTTTTGTTTTTAAAGAGTGGGACCTGCAAAAATGTTAATGCTGAACTAGGGATGAGCGGGTTTGGATTTCTGAAATCCGAGCCCCCCCCGATAAAAGCCAGGAACGAAGTCCGTCCGGGTTTTCCCACCTGGCTAAAATCTGAAACCGAGGCAAAACATCATCATCCCGTGTCGGATTCTCACTGGTTTTGGATTCCATAAAAGGTCCCCGCGTCAGCACCATTTTTCACTCCAGCTGTGGACAGTGAAGACGGAGGGTGTGGATTGATTTGCTGGTGCTGCTGTTGTCCATATGGGCTGTGTCCAGTCCATAGGGGCTGGCTGGGCTGTCTTGTGCAGTCCTGTTGTCCCATAAAGGCTGTGTTGTCCATAGAGGGAGGGTGGGGGTTGCTGTGCTGGTGCTGCTGTTGTCCATAGGTGCTGTGTCCAAAGTCCATAGGGGCTGGCTGGGCTGTCTTGTGCAGTGCTGTTGTCCAGTAAAGGCTGTGTTGTCCATAGAGGGGGGGTGGGGGTTGCTGTGCTGGTGCTGCTGTTGTCCTTAGGGGCTGTGTCCAAAGTCCATAGGGGTTGGCTGGGCTGTGTTGTACAGTGCTGTTGTCCTATAAAGACTGTAGTCCTAAAGGGGTGCTGTAGTGTTGTCCAGGGGGTGCTCTGTCCATCAGGAGTGCAAAAAAAATATTTTTTTTCTGTTTGTGTGTGCATTAGTTGCACGTGCATCAACAAAGTAGCAGCGCCAAGCATGCACCTGTGTCAAAGGTCAAGGGCCGGCTGGTCTGTTGAAGGGTGGTGTAACCCCCAAAGTGCTCCAAAAAATAAAAAATAAATCTTTTTCTGTGCTTGTGACTTGTGTGCACCTTAGCCGCACGTGCAACAACAAAGTAGCAGAGCCAAGCATGCGCCTGTGTCATAAGACAAGGGCCGGCTGGCTCGTCTGTTGAAGGGTGGTGTAACCTCCAAAGTGCCGGAAAAAAATTAAAATAAATAATTTTTCTGTGTCTGTGACTTGTGTGCGGCCCGCCTTAGCCGCACATGCATCAACAAAGTAGCAGCACCAAATGTGCACCTGTGTCATAAGTCAAGGGCCGGCAGGCTAGTCTGTTGAAGGATGGTGTAACCCCCAAAGTGTTGGAAAAAAATAAAAAATATATATTTTTCTGTGTCTGTGTTTGCCTTAGCTGCATGAATCAATATCACATAAATGGAGGACAAAAATTTGTCCGATAAAAAAAAATAGGGAAAGATCAAGAACCACTTCCTCCATGCCTGAGTGTTATCATGCCATTTCTGGGGTGTGCATAATTAACAGGCAGTGTCATAGTATACATCACTTGGTAGATTTTTACATTGAGCTGCTCACAGTGCTTGCAGAAGGGTACAGTCAACCGCAAGCGCTGCGGTCCTATCTGATGGTTTGCGATGTACCAATGGTTGTATATACTTCCTGGAGATGACGTATACTAGTGGGTGGCTAAAGACAGGCTGGTGGGCATCTATAAACTAGGGGTGTGCACCGGCCACTTTTCGTGTTTTGGTTTTGGATCTGGATCTTTCTTCGTGTTTTGGATCTGGATTAGTTTTGCCAAAACCACCCTTCCGTGTTTTGGGTTCTGGGTTTTGTGTTTTGGATCTGTATTTTTTTTAAAAAAGCATAAAAACAGCTTAAATCACAGAATTTGTGGGTTTTTCTGCTCCTATGCAATTATTAACCTCAATATCCTTCATTTCCACTAATTTCCAGTCTATTCTGAACACCTCACACCTCACAATATTGTTTTTATGGCCACAAGATTGCACCAAGGTAGCTGGATGACTATGCTAAGCGACACGAGTGGGCGGCACAAACACGTGGCCCATCTAGGAGTGACACTGCAGTGGCAGACAGGATGGCAGTTTGAAAAACTAGGCTCCAAACAGTACATACTGGAAAGACAAAAAAGAGGTGCAAGATGGAATTGTCCTTGGGCCCTCCCTCCCACCCTTATGTTGTATAAATAGGACATGCACACTTTAACAAACCAATCATTTCAGCGCCAGGGTCTGCCACATGACTGTGGCTGAAATGATTGGTTCATTTGGGCCCCCACAAAACAAGCTGGCAATTAATGTGTCCCTGCACAAACTGGCTCTACGGAGGAAAGATGTCGTCCTCATCCTCCTCATCCACCGATTCCTTGGATAAAACAGGAAAAAGGGATTTAGGTGTCCCCGGACTGCTTACGGTCTTAGCCAAAGTTTCTGAACTTGACAGTTACTTTTTATGAACGCGCTGCAGGTGCCGTATAAGGGAGAATGTTCCTAGGTGGTTAACGTCCCTACCCCTACTTATTTCACCTTTACGTATGGTACATATGGCAAGACAGTTGTTGTCCGGATTTGGATAGAAATATTGCCAGACCAAAGAGGTGGAATGTTTGGTCTTCTGCCCAGGCATGAACGTGATGGGCTTTTTCATCCCACGGACAACATCTGTCTCACCTGGAGCCTGATTTAAACAAACCACATCACCATCAGAATCCTCCTCGCCAACTTCCTCCTCAGTGCCAGCTACACCAGGATCCTCATCCTGTTGTACTTCAACAGTGACATCTTCAATTTGCATATCAGCAAGTGGACTGTGGGTGCTCCTTTCAGCACTTGCAGGGGGTGTGCAAATGGTGGAAAGAGCCACCACTTCCCATCCAGTGCTGGGAAGGTCAGGTATCGCAACCACCACCACACTTAGACTCTCCTTGGGGATTTGTGATATTTTCTTAGAATGCACAGTTCTTCGCTGTGCTTTTGCCAGCTTAACACATTTGATTTTATTAGCGGGAGGAGGGCTTCCATCGTCATGTGAAGCTGAACCACTAGTCATGAACATAGGGAAAGACCTTAGCCGTTCCTTGCCACTCCGTGTCGTAAATGGCATATTGGCAAGTTTACTATTCTCTTCAGATGATTTAAATGTTTTTTTCAAGGTAATTTTCCTGAACTTTGTCATTTGGGATTATATGTGCCCTCTACTATGACATTGGGCATTGACCTTGGCAGATGACGTTGATGGCATGTTATCGTCTATGTCATGACTAGTGGCAGCAGCTTCAGCACTAGGAGGAAGTGGTTCTTGATCTTTCCCTATTTTATTTTTATCGGAGAAAGTTTGGTCCTCCATTTATGTTATATTGATATATACGTGCGGCTAAGGTGCACACAAACACAGAAAATATTTTTTTATTTTTGCTGGAGAGTAGTGCACTTTGTGGGTTACACCACCCTTTAAGAAATGAGCCAGCCGGCTCTTTCCTTATGGGACACAGGCGCACACTTGGCGCTGCTCCTTTGTTGATGCACGTGCAGCCACAGTGCACACAATTCACAAACACAGAAAATATTTTTTTATTTTGTTTGGAGTGTACTTTGGGGGTTACAGCACCCTTTAACGGTCAAGCCAGCCGGCCCTTTACTTATGACACAGGCACACTCTTGGCACTACTTTGTTGATGAATGTACGGCTACTGCGCACACAATTCACAAACACAGAAAATATTTTTTTATTTGGTTTGGAGTGTACTTTGGGGGTTACAGCACCCTTTAACGGTCAAGCCAGCCAGCCCTTTTGTTATGACACAGACGCGCTCTTGGCACTACTTTGTGGATGGATGTGCGGCTACTGCGCACACAATTCACAAACACAGAAAATATTTTTTTCTTTTGTTTGGAGTGTACTTTGGGGGTTACAGCACCCTTTAATGGTCAAGCCAGCCGACCCTTTACTTATGACACAGGTGCATGCTTGGCACTACTTTGTTGATGCACGTGCGGCTACTGCGCACACAATTCACAAACACAAAAAAATATATTTTTTTATTTTGTTTGGAGTGCCCTTTGGGGGTTACAGCACCCTTTAACAGACAAGCCAGCCGGCCTTTTACTTATGGGACACAGGCGCACACTTGGCGCTGCTCCTTCGTTGATGCATGTGCGGCTACTGCGCACACAATTCACAAACACAAAGAAATATATTTTTTTATTTTGTTTGGAGTGCCCTTTGGGGGTTACAGCACCCTTTAATGGACTAGCAAGCTGGCCTTTTACTTATGGGACACAGGCGCATGCTTGGCACTACTTTGTTGATGCATGTGCGGCTACTGCGCACACAATTCACAAACACAAAAAAATATATTTTTTTATTTTGTTTGGAGTGCCCTTTGGGGGTTACAGCACCCTTTAGCGGTCAATCCAGCTGGCCCTTTATTTATGGGACACAGGCGCACGCTTGGCACTACTTTGTTGATGCATGTGTGGCTACTGCGCACACAATTCACAAACACAAAAAAATATATATTTTTATTTTGTTTGGAGTGCCCTTTGGGGGTTACAGCACCCTTTAATGGACAAGCCAGCCAGCCTCTTACTTATGGGACACAGGCGCACGCTTGGCGCTGCTCCTTTGTTGATTCACGTGCAGCCACAGTGCACACAATTCACAAACACAGAAAAAAAATATATTTTTTTAGCACTTGGGGGGAGCACCCCTGATGGACAGAGCACCCCCTGGACAACACTACAGCACCCCTTTAGGACTGGGACACTGCACAGGACTTTGGAGTGGACACAGCCCCTATGGACATCTGACTGCACAACACAGTCCAGCCAGCCCCTATGGACTTTGAAGGAGTGGACACAGCCCCTATGGACAACAGCAGCACAGCGCAGCACAGCACAGCACAGCACAACACTACACTACACAGCCCAGCCAGCCCTAACTCCCACCCTCCCTCTTCACTGTCCACAGCCGAGTGAGAAAATGGTGCCGACTTGGGTACCTTATATACGATCCAAAACCCGCGAGACCCGGAAGGCGGGATGATTACATTTTGCCTTGATTTCAAATCCAAGTCAGGCGGGAAAAGTCGAGCCTGACTCGGATCGGCCTCGGATCGGGGGGGCTCGGGGGGATTCGGTTTTCAGAAATCCGAACCCGCTCACCCCTACTATAAACACAAAGTGATTACTCGCCAAGACATAGTGGGCTTGATTATACCTTGCAGTGCAAGCAGCTGCTTTGACGTCACTTAGCTAAATTTCCATACATTGGGAGCGAGCGGCCTCCTCTAGCGAGCAGGTCTGAATCAGGCCTAGTGCGTTCTAATTCTTAGAAGGTATCACAAATCACCAAGGAGAGTCTAAGGGCTTCATTCAGAGGCAGCCGTACGGTCTACGACCACATGGCTGCCTCGATGTTTGTCCAGTGAGCATGCGCAAGAGGGAGCCGGCTCCTTCGTGCGCATGCATGAGACCCGCTACAACCAACAGCGCCGGTCGTAGCGGGTCTCTTTCCAAAGGGGGTGAGCTGTCGATGTTGATTGACAGCTCACCCCATTTGGAAGGCGGGCCGGGGGTGGCAGCCCAAACAGAGGCATTCCCATGGGAGCGCCTGCCGTTTGGGTGAGGCCCCACTGACATCACTAGTGATGTCAGTGGAGAGCTTCTGGCTCTGACAGAGCCAGAAGCTCTCCAGGGCTTACGACAAGTGAGACCCTACCCTAGGGTCTCGTCGTAAGCCCCGATGGTCGCGATGCTCTATGACCATCGCGACCATCACCCTAGCGGTCGTTAGAGCTGTGGGTGTAAACCCACAGCCTAATGACCGAAACAGAGGCAGCCGGTCAGGATGCAAGCAGCCGCCCAGTTTCTGAGTGACTGCTTGCATCCTCCGACCGCCTCTGAATGAAGGCCTAAGTGTCGCAACAGTTGCGATTCCTGACCTTCCCAACACTGTACAGGAAGAGGTGGCTCTTTCCACCATTTGAATACCCTCTGCAAGTGCTGGAAAGAGCACCTACAGTCCACTTGCTGATATTCAAATTGAAGATGTCACTGTTGAAGTACAACAGGATGAGGATATTGGTGTAGCTGGTGCTGAGGAGGAAGTTGACAAGGAGGATTCTGATGGTGAGGTGGTTTGTTTAAATCAGGCACTGGGGGAGACAGTTGCTGTCCGTGGAATGTAAAAGCCCATCACGTTCATGCCTGGGCAGAAGACCAAACATTCCACCTGTTTGGTCTGGAAATATTTCAATCCAAATCCAGACATCTGTCTTGCTATATGTACCATATTTAAAGGTGGAATAATTATGGGTAGGGACATTAACAAACTAGGAACATCCTCCCTTATACGTCACCTGCAGCGTGTTCATAAAAAGTTGCTGTCAAGTTCAGAAACTGTGGCTAAGACCATAAGCAGTCCAGGGACACCTACATTCCTTTGTCCTGTTGTATCCAAGAACCTACAAACCACACCATCAACTCCCTCCTTGTCAATTTCCTCCTCAGTCAGGATTGGAAGTAGTCCTGCATGCAATGTCACTGGCGTGACTGACTCTCCTAACCCGTATTCCTCTGGAGGATCCTGCATTACTACACCTACTGCTGCCGCTGTTGCTGCTGGGAGTCGTTCATCATCCCAGAGAGAAAGTAGGAACACCACTACTTCTTTTACTAAGCAATTGACCCTCCAACAGTCCTTAGCGAGGAGGATGAAGTACAACAGCAGTCATCCTGTTGCAAAGCAGATAACTAAGGCCTTGACAGCAATGTTGGTGTTAGACGTGCATCTGGTATCCACCATTAGTGCAGTGAGATTTAGACAATTGATGGAGGTAGTGTGTCCCTGGTACCAAATCCCATCTAGATTCCACTTCACTAGGCAGGTGATACCAAGAATGTACAGAGACGTCAGAAAAAGTGTTCTCAGTGTCTTAAAAAATGCAGTTGTACCCAATGTCCACTTAACCATGGACATGTAGACAAGTGGAACAGGGCAGACTAAGGACTATATGACTGTTACAGCCCACTGGGTAGATGTATGGCCTTATGCAGCAACAACAGCAGCGTCACCAGTAGCAGCATCTCAGAAATGCCAGCTTGTTCCAAGACAGGCTATGCTGTGAATCACCAGTTTCAGTTAGAGGCACACCGCCGACAACCTCTTAGAGAAACTGAGGGAAATTATCACCCAATGGCTTACCCCACTTAGACACTCCTGGGGATTTGTGATATCTGACAATGCCACCAATATTGTGTTGGCATTAAATCTGGTCAAATTCAAAGAAGGTCCCATGTTTTGCTAACACAATAAATTTGGTGGTGCAGAATTTTCTGAAAAATGACAGGGGCATGCAGGAGATTCTTTGGGTGGTCTGAAAATTTTCTGGCCACTTTTGCTATTCAGCAACTGCATGCTGAAGACTGGAGCAACAGCAAACACTCTTGAACCTGCTCTGCCATCACCTGAAGCAAGAGGTTGTGATGTGGTGGAACTCAACCCTTTCTGTTCTTCAGAGGATGAAGGAGCAGCAAAAGGCCATTCAAACCTATACATCCACCTATGACATAGGCAAAGGAAGGGGTATGCACCTGACTCAAGCGCAGTGGAGAATGATTTTGTGTTGTGTAAGGTTCTCCAGCCCTTTGAACTTACCACATGTGAAGTCAGTTCAGACACTGCCAGCTTGAGTCAGGTCATTCCCCTCATCAGACTTTTGCAGAAGCAGCTGGAGAAAGTGAAGGAGGAGCTAAAATGTAGCGATTCCGCTCAGTATATGGAACTTGTGGATGAAGCCCTTCACTCACTTTGCTAGGATTCCAGGATGGTCAATCTGTTGAAATCAGACTACTACATTTTGGCTACTGTGCTCGATCCTAAGTTTAAAGCCTATGTGGTGTTTTTCTTTCTGGCAGACACAAGCCTGCATAGGTGCAAAGACCTGCTGGTGAAAACACTGTCAGCTGAAGCGGAGCGTAACACATCAACATCTCCTTCTTCATTTTCTCCCGCAACTGGGTCTGTCAGCAAACAACTTAGGTATCCAAAGCAAATTGCTGGCGGTGATGCAGGGCAGACAGGACCAAGTTTGGACATCTGGTCCAGACTGACGGACCTGCCAACAATTTCTGACATGTCTACTGTCACTGCATATGATACTATCACCATTGACAGAATGGTGGAGAATTACATCGGTGACAGCATCCAAGTAGGCATGTCAGACAGTCTGTACCTGTACTGGTAGGAAAAAGAGGCAATTTGGAGGAACCTGTACAAACTGGCTCTATTTTTCCTAAGTTGCCCCCCCTCCAGTGTGTACTCTGAAAGAGATTTTAGTGCAGCCGGAAACCTTGTCAGCGAAAGGCATTGGAGGATGCTTCCACAAAATGTGGAGAGGAGATTTTCATCAAAATTTATTATCAATTCTTCCAGGAAGACCAGCCTCCAGAAATACTGAGGGACCTGTAGTGGTGGATTCCAGCAGGGATGAAATAATACTCTGTGAGGATGAGGACAACACTGAAGAGGGGGAGGAATCGGTGGATGAGGAGGATGAGGATGACATCTTGCCTCTGTAGAGCCAGTTTGTGCAGAGACAGATTAATTGCCAGCTTCTTTTGTGGGGGCCCAAACAAACCAATCATTTCAGCCAGAGTCGTGTGGCAGACCCTGGCACTCAAATCATTGGTTTGTTAAAATGTGCATAACCTGTTTATTCAACATAAGGGTGGGAGGGCCCAATGACAATTCCATCTTGCATCTCTTTTTTTTTATTGCAGTATATACTTTTTGGGGCCTAGTTTTTCAAACTGCCATCCTGTATGTTGCAGTGCCACTCCTAGATGGGACACATGTTTGTGCCACCCACTTGTGTCACTTAGCATAGTCATCCAGCTACCTTTGTGCAATCTTTTTGCCTAAAAACAGTATTGTGAGGTGTTCAGAATAGAATGGAAATGAGTGGAAATTAATGTTATTGAGGTTAATAATAGCGTAGGAACAAAAAAAAAAATTCTGTGATTTTAGCTGTTTTTATGCTTCTTTCCAAAATAATACAGATCCAAAACACAAAACCCAGAACCCAAAACACAGAAGGGTGGTTTTGGCAAAACCTAACCAGATCCAAAACGCGAAGAAAGCTCCAGATCCATATATAAAAAAACAAAACACAAAACACGAAAAGTGGCTGGTGCACACCCCTATGCTGAACAGTCTAAAGCTGTATGACATTTTGAGAGGAACCGCACACCATGGGTATCCCTGTCATAGTGTCATAAAGCATATATTGATGTGATTTAAACATACAGAATTTTCATGTGGAATCACTTATAGGTTTATTCTGGATTAAATGTATTGTAAATAATATGGACAATTCAAATTAATGTGCATTTTTACGGCATGCATTATACACTTTTGACTTATTTGCAGCCATATATAAGTGAACCCCAAAGGGGTTATATATTTTTTCAAGGAAAATTTTACATGCACTGTACATTACTACATTACTGTACAGTATTAAACTTTAGCTTGTACAGCAAAATAAAGAGAAACATAAAAAGAAAATATAACAACATACTGTATTCCATAAAATGATACTTGGATGAACATGAGAATATATAGGGCCTGATTCTGAGCTACATACAAGTAAAAATGGGATGTGTCTGGGAACTATTTGAAACTGCACATACACCGTTCTGTGCATTTGCACCTTGACACACCCATAGAAATGGGCATTCACCGCTGATTCAGCCCCACAGTCAATAAGGGCAGAAAGTACATGATTAGTCTGTGCTTTCTACTGTAATGACTAAAATGCATGATAATCAGTGGTATTGTAGGTAGACTGCTCTTACTATTCTACAGTACATCTTATATTTCTGCTTCCAGGCATCAGTGCACTCATCCGAGCATTATTCCTGATTTAGCACTGACTAGGTCAGATCCAGTGACGCAAGGATGGTGTTGTGGCAGTTGCCATAGCACAGTGCAGAATTCTATGGAGACAGGAACTGCCATGCTAACCTGCCTCTGCTACCCACCCTTCTACATCTGCCGGTTCCTGCACTGTGTGGGGAATGATGTCATGACATCTCCCACAGTGCTATGCAGGGAGCCTTGGGTCACACACAGCCACTCTGTGGCACTTCAGGATGCTTCTGACAGATCCATAGGTACCCAAGGATAGCAGCCCCATCCAGACACTTCCTGAGATGTGACTTTATGATGTTATGTGTTCTGGTGTGGCAGCAGAGGCAGTGGCACACAGAACACACTGCTGCCCTGTTATGGGGTTGGACAGATCCAATAACTGGATCACCCTGACTGTTAGTACACTAGCATCCAGACTGTGATCATGCAGATCCCCAAGCCCTGATGTAGTGAGGGCAGAGCCAAATATAATTCACACAATGAATATTCTATTACTCTGCCTGTTATACCAAACACCTCTCTACTGCCAACACCTGTGGAAACTAAAGAGATCACAGGTCCTCTAACACTATCACAATTGCATAGTCTTGGCGACACAAACTAGTAATCAGTTGGTCTCCCACTCCTCCTAACCATCATTATTAGTTATACTGTAACCATAGTGATCTAATAATTTCTTCAAAGATTATGTTCTGGAATATTTTATTTATAAAAGGAATACAAAGCTTAGTTACTGAAATTATATAAATAAAAATGGTAATCATATCAAACAAAGAACAGGGGGGATACCGCACAAGTCATTAGTTCATGGTATAATGAGAAAATGCTACCAAATACATCAGTATTAAAAATCAACTATTACAAATAACATAATGTGTAAATACCTATCATCTGTGAGGACCTGGTGATGCTCCCTGGAGTCCTAAATAGAGATTCTAGCTTAAGGAAGAGTATACAGTAGGGGTGAGCGGGTTCGGATTTCTGAAATCCGAACCCCCCCGAGCCCCCCCGATCCGAGGCCAATCCGAGTCAGGCTCGACTTTTCCCACCTGACTCGGATCTGAAATCGAGGCAAAATGTCATCATCCCGCCTTCCGGGTCTCGCGGGTTTTGGATCCTATATAAGGTACCCGCGTCGGTGCCATTTTCTCACTTGGCTGTGGACAGTGAAGAGGGAGGGTGGGAGTTAGGGCTGGCTGGGCTGTGTAGTGTAGTGTAGTGTAGTGTAATGCAGAGTAGTGTTGTGCTGTGCTGCGCTGCGCTGCGCTGCTGTTGTCCATAGGGGCTGTGTCCACTACTTCAAAGTTCAGAGGGGCTGGCTGTGTTGTGCTGTGCTGCTGTTGTTAATAGGGGCTGTGTCCACTACTTCAAAGTCCATAGGGGCTGGCTGGACTGTGTTGTGCAGTCAGTTGTCCATAGGGGCTGTGTCCACTCCAAAGTCATGTGCAGTGTCCCAGTCCTAAAGGGGTGCTGTAGTGTTGTCCATGGGGTGCTCTGTCCATCAGGGGTGCTCCCCCAAGTGCTAAAAAAAAATATTTTTTCTGTGTTTGTGAATTGTGTGCGCAGTAGCCGCACGTGCATCAACAAAGTAGTGCCAAGCGTGCCTGTGTCCCATAAGTAAAAGGCCAGCTGGCTAGTCCGGTAAAGGGTGCTGTAACCCCCAAAGGGCACTCCAAACAAAATAAAAAAATATTTTCTGTGATTGTGAATTGTGTGCGCAGTAGCCACACGTGCATCAACAAAGGAGCAGCACCAAGCATGCGCCTGTGTCCCATAAGTAAAGAGCCGGCTGGCTCATTTCTTAAAGGGTGGTGTAACCCACAAAGTGAGCCACTCTCCAGCAAAAATAAAAAATATTTTCTGTGTTTGTGTGCGCCTTAGCCGCACGTATATATCAAATCGATATAAAATAAATGGAGGACCAAACTTTCTTCAATAAAAATAAAATAGAGAAAGATCAAGAACCACTTCCTCCTAGTGCTGAAGCTGCTTCCACTAGTCATGACATAGACGATAACATGCCATCAACGTCGTCTACCAAGGCCGATGCCCAATGTCATAGTAGAGGGCACATACAATCCCAAATGGCAAAGTTCAGGAAAATGACCTTGCAAAAAACATTTAAATCATCTGAAGAGAAAAGTAAACTTGCCAATATGCTATTTACGACACGGAGTGGCAAGGAATGGCTAAGGTCTTTCCCTATTTTCATGACTAGTGGTTCAGCTTCACATGACGATGGAAGCCCTCCTCCCACTAAAAAAATCAAAAGAGTTAAGCTGGCAAAAGCACAGCAAAGAACTGTGCGTTCTAAGAAGATATCACAAATCCCCAAGGAGAGTCCAAGTGTGGTTGTGGTTGCGAAGCCTGACCTTCCCAGCACTGGATGGGAAGAGGTGGCTCTTTCCACCATTTGCACGCCCCCTGCAAGTGCTGAAAGGAGCACCCACAGTCCACTTGCTGATATGCAAATTGAAGGTGTACTGTTGAAGTACAACAGAATGAGGATACTGGTGTAGCTGGCGCTGAGGAGGAAGTTGTCGAGGAGGATTCTGCTGGTGATGTGGTTTGTTTAAATCAGGCTCCGGGGGAGACAGTTGTTGTCCGTGGGATGAAAAAGCCCATCACAGTCATGCCTGGGCAGAAGACCAAACATTCCACCTCTTTGGTCTGGCAATATTTCTATCCAAATCCGGGCAACAACTGTCTTGCCATATGTACCATATGTAAAGGTGAAATAAGTAGGGGTAGGGACGTTAACCACCTAGGAACATCCTCCCTTATACGGCACCTGCAGCGCATTCATAAAAAGTTACTGTCAAATTCAGAAACTTTGGCTAAGACTGTAAGCAGTCCAGGGACACCTAAATCCCTTTGTCCTGTTGTATCCAAGCGCCTGCAAACCACACCATCAACTCCCTCCTCGTCAATTTCCTCCTTAGTCAGGATCAGAAGTAGTCCTGCAGGCCATGTCACTGGCATGACTGACTTTCCTATCCAGGATTCCTCCGGAGGATCCTGCATTGCTACGCCTCTGGCTGCCGCTGCTGCTGTTGCTGTTGCTGCGAGTCGTTCATCATCCCAGAGAGGAAGTAGGAACACCACTACTTTTACTAAACAATTGACCCTCCAACAGTCCTTAGCGAGGAGGATGAAGTACGACAGCAGTCATCCTGAAGCAAAACGTATAACTGAGGCCTTGACTGCTATGTTGGTGTTAGACGTGCTTCCGGTATCCGCCATTAGTGCAGTGGGATTTAGACAATTGATGGAGGTAGTGTGTCCCCGGTTCCAAATCCCATCTAGATTCCACTTCACTAGGCAGGCGACACCGAGACTGTACAGAAACGTTAGAAAAAGTGTCCTCAGTGTCCTGAAAAATGCCATTGTACCCAATGTCCACTTAACCACGGACATGTGGACAAGTGGAACAGGGCAGACTAAGGACTATATGACTGTGACAGCCCACTGGGTAGATGTATCACCTTACGCAGCAACAGCAGCAGCGTCACCAGTAGCAGCATATCAGAAACACCAGCTCATTCCATGGCAGGCTACGCTGTGTATCACCGGTTTCAGTAAGAGGCACACCGCCGACAACCTCTTAGAGAAACTGAGGGAAATCATCGCCCAGTGGCTTACCCCACTTAGACTCTCCTGGGGATTTGTGATATCTGACAATGCCACCAATATTGTGCGGGCATTACATCTGGTCAAATTCCAGCACGTCCCATGTTTTGCTCAAACAATAAACTTGGTGGTGAAGAATTTTCTGAAAAGCGACAGGGGCATGCAGGAGATGCTTTGGGTGGCCCGAAAAATTTCTGGCTACTTTTGCCATTCAGCGACTGCATGCCGAAGACTGGAGTGCCAGCAAACACTCTTGAACCTGCCCCGACATCACCTGAAGCAAGAGGTTGTGACGTGGTGGAACTCAACCCTCTATATGCTTCAGAGGATGGAGGAGCAGCAAAAGGCCATACAAGCCTATACATCCACCTATGACATAGGCAAAGGAGGGGGTATGCACCTGACTCAAGCGCAGTGGAGAATGATTTCCGTGTTGTGCAAGGTTCTCCAGCCCTTCGAACTTGCCACACGTGAAGTCAGTTCAGACACTGCCAGCTTGAGTCAGGTCATTCCCCTCATCAGGCTTTTGCAGAAGCAACTAGAGAAAGTGAAGGAGGAGCTAAGATGGAGTGATTCCGCTCGGCATGTGAGACTTGTGGATGAAGCCCTTCATTCGCTTTGCCAGGATTCCAGGGTGGTCAATCTGTTGAAATCAGACCACTACATTTTGGCCACCGTGCTTGATCCTAGGTTTATAGCATATGTGGTGTCTCTCTTTTCTGCTGACACAAGCCTGCAGAGGTGCAAAGACCTGCTGGTGAACACACTGTCAGCTGAAGCAGAATGTGACATGTCAACAGCTCCTTCTTCATTTTCTCCAACAACTGGGGCTGCAAGGAAAAAACTTAGCTATCCTAAGCAACCCGCTGGCGGTGATGCAGGGCAGGCAGGACGAAGTTTGGACATCTGGTCCGGACTGAAGGACCTGGCAACAATTTCTAACATGTCTACTGTCACTACATATGATACTGTCACCATTGACAGAATGGTGGAGGATTACATCGGTGACAGCATCCAAGTAGGCATGTCAGACAGTCCATACCTGTACTGGCAGGAAAAAGAGGCAATTTGGAAGCCCCTGTACAAACTGGCTCTATTTTACCTGAGTTGCCCCCCCTCCAGTGTGTACTCCGAAAGAGTGTTTAGTGCAGCCGGGAACCTTGTCAGCGAAAGGCGTAGGAGGTTGCTTCCACAAAATGTGGAGAATATGATGTTCATCAAAATGAATTATCAACTCTTCCAGGGAGACCAGCCTCCAGAACGTACAGAGGGACCTGTGGTGGTGGATTCCAGTGGGGATGAGTTAATACTCTGTGAGGATGAGGATGTACACAACACTGAAGAGGGTGAGGAATCGGTGGATGAGGAGGATGAGGAAGACATCTTGCCTCCGTAGAGCCAGTTTGTGCAGGGACAGATTAATTGCCAGCTTGTTTTGTGGGGGCCCAAACGAACCAATCATTTCAGCCACAGTCGTGTGGCAGACCCTGGCGCTGAAATGATTGCTTTGTTAAAGTGTGCATGTCCTGTTTATACAACATAAGGGTGGGTGGGAGGGCCCAAGGACAATTCCATCTTGCACCTCTTTTTTGTCTTTGCATTATGTACAGTTTGGGGCCTAGTTTTTCAATCTGCCATCCTGTCTGCCACTGCAGTGTCACTCCTAGATGGGTCACGTGTTTGTGCCGCCCACTCGTGTCGCTTAGCATAGTCATCCAGCTACCTTGGTGCAACCTTTTGGACATAAAAACACTATTATGAGGTGTGAGGTGTTCAGAATAGACTGGGAATTAGTGGAAATTAAGGTTATTGAGGTTAATAATAGCATAGGAGCAGAAAAACCAACACATTCTGTGATTTTAGCTGTTTTTATGCTTTTTTTAAAAAAAATACAGATCCAAAACACAAAACCCAGAACCCAAAACACGGAAGGGTGGTTTTGGCAAAACCAATCCAGATCCAAAACACGAAGAAAGATCCAGATCCAAAACCAAAACACAAAACACGAAAAGGGGCCGGTGCACACCTAGTATACAGTACCTTAAGCTAGAGTACCTAAAGCTAGGGTATAAAAAAGTAGGGTTATGTGCTGACCCCAGTGTTTTTGGTTTTGGATATGTTTCTCCTCATGTTTTGGATCTGGATTTGGTTTTGCCAAAACCGCCCTTGGTGTTTTGATTTTGGATCTGTATTTTTTTTTAAATAAAAAAACACCTAAACTCACATAATTAGGGCCTGTTTTTTTCCTACAATTTTATTAACCTATTTCCAGTCACAGCTCACAATATTGTTCTAATCTAGCTTAGGCCAAAATGTTGCATCCAGGTAGCTGGCTGACTAAGCTAAGCAACAGCAGTGGGCACTAACATGTGGCAGTTCATTTTCCAACATGGCACTGCAGTGGTTTTGGATATGTTTCTCCTCATGTTTTGGATCTGGATTTGGTTTTGCCAAAACCGCCCTTGGTGTTTTGATTTTGGATCTGTATTTTTTTTTAAATAAAAAAAACACCTAAACTCACATAATTTGGGCCTGTTTTTTTCCTACAATTTTATTAACCTATTTCCAGTCACAGCTCACAATATTGTTCTAATCTAGCTTAGACCAAAAAGTTGCATCCAGGTAGCTGGCTGACTAAGCTAAGCAACAGCAGTGGGCACTAACATGTGGCAGTTCATTTTCCAACATGGCACTGCAGAGGTGGACAGGATGGCAGTTTAATAAACTATATGACCCCTAGGAAGTTTAAAAACCATAAATGTTTTACTTAACTAGGTCAGAGGCCCGACGGAGTTGGAATATGTTTATGGACTGAAGACAGTGAAATGATGGAAGGATTGATTAGATTTCAATTTATTTATATTAATGGGGAAGAGCACCTCTGAATGAGGCCACTTGATAAACAACAAAGACAGCACCCCATTTTTATGGACAACAAAGCTCCCTGCAGAGTGCGGACAGACCACTTGCAGAGTCACAAATACGTGGATGATAAACTGTGGTCTGACCGGCAGTGTTACTAAACAATAATAGCCAGTAGTGACAATAGTCCCAGTGGAACTCATGCTACAGGTGCCTGCTCCAGCCAGGGCGCTGGAGATCAGCCATCCATTGAATGGCAGAGCACCTGCTGAGCTGAGCCTGAAACACATAAAGCATTCAGTGCCTCCTTACAGGGGCAAGATGTGGGTGCCATCACCACACCCCCTGTATAGATCCACTGATCTCTCTATATACTTCAGGCTCAGCTCATCAGCAGGTGGATCCCTCCCCCTCCTTCCTCCTCCACCAGTTGAATGACTGATCTCTGATGCCCTGCAACAGTAAGGAGGGGGGAAGAAGATCTGAGTAAAAGGGGGAATATCTGTGTTTGTGAAGGGAGGGAAGCTTTGTTAAGTGGAAAAGCTCAGTGTGTATGAGTGTGTGCAGGGGTTGGTCTGTGTGAGGTGGGGCGATCTTTGTAGGGGGAGAACTGTGTGTGTGAAGGGGGGGATCTGAGTGAGAAGATCTGAGTGAGGGGGGAGCCCTTTGTGTGTGATGGGACTCAGGGGAGGCTGAGTGAGGGGAGAGAGCTGTGTAAGTAGAGGTGAGTTGTGTAAAGGGGAGAGCTGTGGCTAGGTCTGAATGAGAGGGGATCATTGTGTGTGTTTGAAAAGAGGAGATATGTGTGAAAAGGGGGAAGATCTGAATGAGTCAGAAGAGCTGTGTGAGAAACCTATAAATTATATGTATTTATATATACATTAATAAGTAGCCATGAGGTGGTATTTTGCATAGGACCCTGTGGGATCTTAATCTGGCTCTGTGACTAAATGGAAGGGAAGAAAGTGGATCCATGGGCAATAACAAAGAGGGATCAGGAGGTGGTTCCATCTACCACCCTGGCCCAGAAGTTAGCCAGCCCAGTTTGCACAAAGGAGAGAACATGGCACCTGTGTCCCTGTTGCTGAGGGGAGGCCTGAGCTGGGTGCTGATGCTGAGAGTCTGAGTTGTGGCACCCATGACTGGGAGAAGCCTGAGAGGTGAGTCTGGTGAGGTCATGCCTGACTGTTCTGACACCAAATGCCAATAAGGGGCACTACTATGGCATGTGTATAAGGGGCACTACTGTAGTATAATGTGTAAAAGGGATACTACTGTGGAATAACATAATATAAGGGGCACTATTGTTAGGCATAATGTGAATAAGGTTCAATACTGTGGCATAATGTAAACTATGGACATAACTATGGCATAATATGAACTGTGGGGAATATTGTGCAGCATAATGTGAATAAATAGCCAAAGCTGTGGCATAACACAAATTAATGTACACTAGTGTGTGGGATAACATGCATTGTGGCCATTATTGTGTAACATAATTCAAATAAGGGACTCTACTGTGGCGTAATATAAACAATAGGCACTACTGTGTTGTATAATGTGAATAAGGGGCACTACTGTATGGCACAACGTGAATTGTGGACACTATTGTGTGGCTTATTTTTAATTGGTGGATTTACTTTAGTGGGCTGGAATATATCTAGCCCTCCATGACCCAGTTTGATAGTGCCCCATATGGTTATTTTTTTCCCTTTAATTTACCCCTACATGCTTGACACGCCCCTTACCTGGCACACTTGGGGGGTGGGGGTGCTGTAGCAAACACATGCTGATAATAGCGCAGCTAAGTTGCTAACGCACACACAAAAAAATATATATATTTTTTTTTTTGTGGATTGTTAACATTCATTTGATTTCACTTTTATTTTATTTTACACTGGGGAAGAGCACCCCTCAATGAGGCAGCATCCACTAGATGAACAACACAAACAGCACCCTTTTTTATGGAAAACAAAGCACCCCTGATGAGTGCGGACAGATCACCTGCCAAGTGCAGAGTCATAAATACATGGACGATAAACTGCAGTCTGGCAGGCAGTGTCACCAAACAAAAATAGTGCAGCTAAGTTGCTAACATGCACACACACAAAATAAATAACTTTTTTTTTACACTGGGGAAGAGCACCCCTGATTTTTGAAGCACCCCCTGGACAACACAGCACCCCATTATGGACTGCAGCCCTAGCTCCTTGATGGACAGGACAACAACACAGCAGCAGCCCTTATGTATAACACAGCAGCAGCCCCTTGATTGACAGGACAAGTGACACAGCAGCTGTAGCACCCACTGAAGCCCCCTTTCATATACTGTAGCCTGAGCCTCTTATGGACAACACAGCAGCAGCCTTCAGCTCCAGACCTCAACAGGACAAGTTGGACCACACACTGACACAGACAGTGACAGCAACATGTCTGTTGAGTTCACCATCCACACCCGGAGTGAAAATGGAGCCGATCACCGGGACCTTTATAGAATCCAAAACCCACGAGAATCGGACAGTGGGAGGATGACGTTCTGCCTCATTTTGAGAATTGAGTCAGGTGGGAAAACCCGAGCTGAGCATGGTTCACGCCTTGGATCTGGAAGTTCAGGTGGGTCTAGTTGTCTGAGAACCGGACCCGCTCATCTCTAAAAAACAAGGGTTACATAATACATAGACATACATGTGTTTTAATATCAAACTACAAATGAGAAACTTAAACATAATTACACTTGTTTTTTTCTGGGCCAGGGAGCACTGCAGAGCATATTGGGTCCAGGATTCAACTTAGAATTAATACCCCAAATCTGACACAAAAAATACTCCCAAACCTTTTAGCAGCTTCCTTTCCCCATAGTGATATCATGACTCAGTTCCTGATTATAGTTAGCTGATTAATAAGTCAGTTTCCATGCTAAGATGGCTCCCATAACTTTTAACCTAAGTTTAAATAACTGTAGATGTTGCTAACATTCTGGGATGTGTGATTGGTAAAATACTTAATTGATCCTAAACAATAAACCCTAGGTGTCCTCAAATAAAACCAGCCCAGTGCACAGATGTCAGGTATTAGATTCTATGATTTTTGGAACTCCTAGCTGTGGTGAAAATTAAAATTTTTAGTCAACAGATAACATGTGGTAATGCCTTTGATCTCTGCCTTTGTTCAGTCACACCTGCTGATCAGACTGCTATTTGCATACCTCTGCTGTTCTAGATGCCAGGAATTCATCCACAAGTAATCTATATGCAGACATAGACAAACACCATGTTTACCAATGTCCTATCCAGGGAATTGTTTTTCTTGCTCACAGGATACCATAATGGATGTACATTTTAATTAAACTACACAAACCTTCCTCTGGTTTTCTGAGTGTGATTAATTCCTATCTACCTGTGTGAGCAGTATTTTAACAGTACATCAAAAGAACCTAACTTGCAATATGGTCTAACATGCCTATAATCTCTACACATGCATAATAAAGAAAAATCAGGGAGAAAAAAAGTAAATCTCTTTAAATTCACTTACTATCTAAGAACATAGGATGGACATTGAGGTATGTCTTGTTGTGGTCAATGCCATTTATACTTATGGTGGGTCTGGGTGCTCATGATAATGCAACCACTAGAGAGGGAGTGAATTTGCCCCATTGTTATATACAAACAATGATACATGCACCGGTGTACGATCATAGCATAATGGGGGAATGGTTATACCTCCTTTTCACTCCCTGGTCCATACCTGCTCCCTCTCCCCTCTTGGAGCCTGTGGTTGTGGCCTGTGATTCAGAAAATTAAATTACCAGGGCAGTGCAGGAGGCATAAGAGACATTCATGTTTTTACATTTTAAACAGTTTTGAACATGTGCAAGGATAACAGTGAGAAATGGCCTGCACAAGTACTTTATATATTTTTAAAAAATGCAAAAATATGTAGTGGAGTTCCTCAATCAGAATGGGCAATATAAAAAAGCTGGAGTGGCTACTCTTATTTCTCATGACTGCCTCTTTGTTCTTACTAGACAACATGCAAGATCCTTTTTAAGGCATTCACAAGTATGACTTGTTTAAAATGTGAAGGGTGGGACATCCAATGGTTAAGGACAACTCCTTTTTTACATATGTACACAAGTCATATTCAAGGATTGACCTGTTTCTGTCTGATAAGTGGACCCTACAGCAAATGTAGAAAACCACCAAACTGCCTATGTTTTGGTCAGACCATTCCGCCTTTTTTATGTGAAATGTGGTGCCCCAACAAGACTGCCCCTGGCCTTGGTGTTTGGGTGGTCATTAGTAACACAACTCATGCCTAAACAAACTTTTCAACCATCCCAGAATTTGTTTCTAGATACAAATAAACCAGTGGACACATATACCTTTAATTTCTTACAAGAAACAGCAAAACGTATTCCCCTAGCACTCAGAATGAAATCAGCAATAAGATTTGAAAAACAACAAGGTGGTAGATAATTCAGAGATCTCAGTTGCATATATTTGCAAAAATATGGCTAAACCTCAAGGCCACATCACAGCTTCTCTGATACTGGAGGTCCCTAACACTTGGTCAAAATCTGGGGTGCAGAACCCCAAAAATCCTGCAAAGCCAAGCCATTCCAGGAAGCACACCAGTGAAAGACATAAGTGTTAATAAGAATAAAGCAAAAACTATGTGTTAATAGGTGATGCATAGGTGAAAGGTGTAATTAAAATGCTAAATAAATAAATAAAAATATATATGCTAAGAGAAAAAATATAATGGGTTTCTTTCCTCTGCTTTTTTAATGGTACATGCCAGGTTTGCTTGCTTCCCCCTTTTTCAGTGCATGCAACAGAGCCTCTAGCTGAGAGAATTGGATGTACAGATTATATACATGGACCCAATATATGTGGCTCCCCAAACAAGATTTGCCTGCTTGCAAGCAATATCTTGTTGTGCCTGCCCCGGGACCTTTTCACCTTCACTACACTCTGTACTGGAATATCATCCCAGGGTTTCGTTTAATAAGTTAAATACTAATAAATCTGAAGCATTCCATCTCTATTTTGCCCCTACACTACTGTCAGATCTGCAGCAGAACTATAAATATGCTTAGCTTTGGGGGTGCACATTCCTATGTATGTATGAGTGAAAATTACTTGCTTGTAATTACTATCTCCTTCTCAGTTAAAATAAAGAAACTCACAAAGTATTGGATGTTTTGGGAAGTCTCGTGGCTGGGCCAGCTTGCAGCTATAAGAATGGTTTTGTATCTATGCCATACCATTTCTAGAATAATCCCTTCCACCTATGGAAAATATTCTACTTGGTGATTTCCAAGTATGTGTGGAAAGTAGGTAAACCTACAATAGATTGGCTAGATATATCATATCCATGCCTAAATCTAAAGGGGATCTGGCATTTCCTAATTTTGGAACTTACTAGACTGCACGCAAATTAAGTCAAGCTCAGCATTGGTTTGCTGTTACCTCCCCAAAGACATGGTTTGTCCACAAAAGAGATTTATCTAAACCATTCTTAATTCCAGATTTGTTATGGCTTCCTGTATCTAGTCATCCTAATAGTTTTACCTCCTCTAGTGTGGTTTCAGCCACCATTATGGCATGGCATATACTAGTGAGAAACTGAGGATATATAGTTGCCTTCCCCAACTCTTTCTTTGGCTGGGATTGCCCAATTGATTTCAAATTTACAGTTCACTAATTGGGGTGGCAATGACTTATCTACTCTGGGGGAGGTTATGTCTGATAATGGATTACTTAATTTCTCTCATTTACAGTATTCTTTTAATAATCCTTCTGGGGACTTTTATAAATATTTGCAACTGAGACATTAGCTACAGAGTATACCTCAGTATATACCTTCAGTATTCAAAAAACATCTTCAGCCCCTGTATGTATTAGCAAAGATTGTTTCTGCTGCCCATAGAGGTGGGGAGATTTTCCATCTGTTACAATCGTTATCTGAGGATGTTTGTACAATTATATTCCGTATTTGCTTCCAGGTGTCCTGCTGTATTAGTCATGTAAAATGTTCTCTAAGTAACACATAAACTATATTTAACCCCAGCTATGCAATGAAATCTGATCTTCCACATCTAACTATTGCAGGAAGAATTGTGATCAAATGGAAGGAATCTTCAATGTATTTTGGAACTGTACACTACATAGACCTATATGAGTGGCAGTTTTTTCCTTTATTAGAACAGTCAAGGGGGTGTCAGTGTCAATTAATCCATTGTTGGTCCTCTATAATTTTCATCCAGGTGATATACTCTCTGAGGTTAGGTATTTTATGGGACATATTCTTAAAGCTAATAAAGCAGCTATTGCACAATTCTGGAAGACTACTGTACCTTTGCTTCTCTGACATTAAGAACACAATACAGGAGCATTATGAATTTGAAACAGCTAATTATAGATACAGTATTCTACCTCAGCCACCTGCTCTTTGATGAGGTTGTTTAAATGGATTGAATATTGGGAGGAATGGAGAGGGTAATAGAAATGATATTCATGCTACAGATCTTGAAATGTCCTCAGTCTGTGTCAGGTTGCGGCCTAGGATCGGCCATTACTCACCACAGTGCTGGCTTCCCCTGATCCCTCGGGTGGTCAGACATTAGGTGCGGTGGTAAGTGATGCACTGAGCATTATACCTAGAGCCATGTGGACATTCATGAGCTGTGCCATGCCTTGGTTACTGGGGTTACCATCATGGATGCAGCCATGACAGTCTGCATCTTGACTACCCTTTACCAAATGGTAGCATGCTGTCCACCAATGATCTGCTACCGTAGGGTATAAAGCCAGTCTCTGGACAGCAGGAAGTTTCCTCAGCAATGTTGTCGCTACCTTGTGTATACTTGACGTCACCTCATTTGAGGTTCCTGTTTCATGATACCCTTGAGTCTCTATGTTCCAACTCCTTGTACAACAGTGCGTCCAAACATCTTGCCTGTGTGCTATACATGTGCCAACTCCTTGTGCAACAGTCCATCCAAACACATTGCCTGCATGCTATACAAGTGCCATCCTATTGTGCAACACTGCTTCAGAACACCTTGCCTGTGTGCCTTACAAGTGCCATCTGCTTGTGCAGCAGTGTGTCAAAACACCTTGCCTGTGTGCAGTTACAAGTACCAACTCACGATGCAGCAGTGTGTCAAAGACATAGTGTCTGTGTGTATTTACAAGTGCCACCTCTTGGTGCAGCAGTGTGTCAAAAACCCATCTCTTGTGTAAAACTTCAACAACCTATTCCTAGTGCAGCTGTACTTCTTCCTGAAGTATCCTCCTGGGCCACTGTTCTATTTTATTAATTCCCGTGGATATTGGATACCTGACAAAGGGACCACGACCTGCCTGCTGGGTGCAGCTTAAACCCATATCCCGCTTGGAGGGGTCATTGGTGAACACCTCTCAGCAAGTTAGATTCCGCACCCTTGGTCCAGTTTCATCAACATCTGTTATTCGTGGATGAGGAGATCTTATATACAGGCCCCACGCTTCTGATACCTTCCTCAGCTTGGGATCTCAGCTTCCATCCCCACCCCAGGGGATTCTTCAAAGTCAAAAATGACAGTTTGCTCAGGCCCAATTAAAGCTAATGGTTCCCAAGTGGTGGGGGCATTATAAGACCTTGCCTCACACATGGACTATCAGGAGGTGGCTCAACATCAGGTGGGTCAATACCTGCAAGAAGTCTCTGGACAATTACCGTCTATACTGGCGACATTGGCTATGCTCCTTCCTCCTCCCACTATGGTTGCACCATCTAACACTCCAGTTCAACCTCCGACTTCTGGCAGTTCTAAGTCTCATCTTCAGTTGCATCTCCTGAGCACTTTGATGGGAACCCTCAATGATGGCAGGGTTTCATCAAAAAATGCAAAATTCAGTTTGAATGTTTGCTACACTTCCCTATGCCTATTTCGAAGGTTGCATACATTATTTCTCTGTTAACTGGAACCACTTTGGACTGAGTTTCTCCAGTGTGGGAATGAGTAGATCCGCGAGTGTCCACTTATAACACTTTCATTTCTACCTTCAAAAGAAGTTTTGTTGAGCCTGGTTGTACCACTTCAGCCTCTGCTGACCTCCTTTGAGTCCATAAAGGAACCCAAACTTGAGGACAGTAAGTGGTCCAATTCCAGACCATTTCCTCTGATTTAAAGTGGAATGAGGAGGCCCTTAAGGCAACTTTTCTTCATGGCCTTTCCAAAAGAATGAAGGATGGACCAGCCTCTTGAGAACTCCTAGAGTCCTTCGCTGAGGTAGTTTTGCTTTGCATAAAAATTGTTCTACAACAAATGTTTGGCCAGCAGGGGACGAGGGGTCTGTTTTCAAGATCGATCATCCTTGGACATTTGTCCTTCGTCTCCTACCACTAGTAGGGATGAACCTATGCAGGACAATAGATCTTGTCTAACCACTGCTGAATGAACCCCTTCGATATCAAAACAGACTCTGTCTCTATTGTGTAATCCCGGATCACGGCATTAAGAATTGTCCACTCCTTTCAGAAAACACAAGACCCTAACCAGTTTTGGGAGTGTTCAGTTAGGGGTTTTGATCAAGCCATCCCATTTAATGGATTGTTTATTAACATTGTATCTTCCCTATGAGGCAAAGACAAAGGAACTGAAGGCCTTAGTTGATTCTGGAGCAGCTGGGAACTTGATTTCAGAGTCCTTGGCACATTTTCTGGGTATACCGGTCAATCCTCTTCCCAGCAAACTAGCTCTCTCTGGAGTGGATGACAGTATCATTTTGGGGAAACCAATTTCATTCATTACACAACCAGTTTCTCTTCAAATAGGCTGTCTTCATCAAGAGAAGCTGGAATTCCTAGTCCTTCCCAGAACCTCCTATGAATTGATCCTTGGGTTACCCTGGCTAAAAACACATAATCCTACATTGAACTGGTAAACTATGCAAGTCTTTTTTCCACTAGTGTCTATCCCATGTGATACCTGTACATACCCATCAAATATTTGCAAAATCGTCTCCTGATCCCCATTTATCAGAAACATACCTGGACTTCACTGATCTATTAATTGAGCAGTCTGCGGATATATTGCCTCACTATCACTCTTCAGATTGTGGCATTGACCTCATTACGGGAAAAATGCTTCCTCAAGGTCGTGTCTACCTCCTTTCCGTACCTGAGATGGCAGCCATGTTGGAATACATTACGGAGAATCTCTCCAAGGGATTCATTCAACCATCTTCTTCTCTGGCAGGAGCCGGTTTCTTCTTTGTTGAAAAAAAGGACGGTGGGTTGAGACCATACATAGAATACAGAGGACTCAATGCTAATATTGTCAAAAACTGGTATCCTTTACCCCTCATCTCTGAACTTTTTGATAAAGTTCATGGAGCCTGCATATTCACTAAGTTGGATCTCAGAGAGGCTGGAAGACAGCGTTCAATATGCATGATAGTCATTTTGAATATTTGGTGATGCCATTTGGCTTAAGTAATGCTCCAGCAGTCTTCCAGGGGTATGTCAATGACATTTTAGATACATCCTCTACAAGTTCATGGTAGTCTATCTCAATGACATTTTAATTTTTTCTAATGACTTATGGAGTCACCGGCGTCATGTCAAAGAGGTCTTGTTGAGTCTTTGCGAACACAGTCTCTATGGGAAAATGTCCAAATGTCTTTTCGAGCACTCATCCGTTCCATTCCATGGGCACAAAATTTCTGGGAGTTCTTTACAGATGGACCCAAACAAGCTAAAAGCCATTCTAGAATGGCCCCAGCCAACCTCGTTAAAGGCTATCCACCATTTTTTGGGCTTCTCTAATTATTACAGAAGATTTATTTTAAACTTCTCTATGGTGGTTGCTCCCATCACAGCTCTCACTAAAAAAAATCTAATTTGTCCTGCTGGTCACCCGCAGCTATTGCTGCTTTTCATAATCTTAAAAGAGCCTTTTCTTCAGCAGTGATTCTGTGCTAGCCACAATTGTATAAACCTTTTACTGAAATCCTACTTTAAATCTCTCTACAGCTGTTGGCGCCAAGAGGATGCACCTGGCATATGGCGATATGCGAATGAGGATGAACAGTGTTCGCAACATGTGATGCATACACAATACCTTCCTATATTGTAACACTAACAGTATGCATAATAATTGCTATCTTCATATTAAAATACAATGTGAATTATAGTGCAATATATATATCACAGCATAATAACTTTATGTGAAAGCAAGTGAACACACACACAGTTTCTGTGGTCCAATGCACAAAAGTAATATTGTATTTAAAGTATAAATGACATTATTATTACAAGTTATACAGTGGTACAATATAGTTCAAGAAAAGAGGTCAGAGTTACAAACCAGTATACATACGTTCGCATGCGCTCCCTGGATCCAAAGTACAGTCGTCACCAGATGACTTGTAGAATACAGCTATTGGTCTCTGGATCAGGGGAGCCCATTCTTATATAGTTAAATTATGGGTGTGTATAATGGTAAGTTGTGTATCCTTCCATTGGTCAAGGGGCAGGATGTCTCCAGTTCACTGGGGGTCATTGGCTGGTTCAAACAGTGGGTGATACCTAGGCTAAGGTTACTGTTACAGGAGTTTTCCTCTTGGCTCCCTCCTAAAAACTAGCTCAAATTTACCATTGTTATATGCTATTATTAAACATAAATCCAACATTGCTAATATCTGCTTGCCGCAATATGCGACAATCTATTCGCAACAATAAGATTACTGCTAACACAATTCTGTATTGTATGATCCTAAACACGATGTTAATATGTGATTCCATGCCTGGACTATAAGTATTGTGTGAGCTGGGATTTATATAATATATTGGACATGTAATATGTAATATACTGAAATTACAAAAGAGTAAAATAAAGGAAAGTTTAGTTTGAAGAAATGCCTCAAAATGCATTGGGATATAACTACATTAGAAGATTAATGTGTGGCCAATTAAACCAATCTCTCACGGCCACAAGGGGGGGCACTGCCACCTTAGCTAGCTGGTAATCAATTGCAAAATTAAACATATCTCTAGGAATATGAGGATGACAGACATCACCAGAAACAACACATCACTAACTGTTATCTTATATATATATATATATATATATATATATATATATATATTTCACAGAAAGAAATACATCAAATAGGTTTAAATATATATCTTAACTGTTAGATAGAATTTATGTAGATGCATTTGTCTTACTGTTTGACCATGGTTAATAATTTATGTAAGAAACTAGTTTTCCGGTCTATGTCACAAAACAATAGACTGGGTACTCACATGCACAGGTGTGTGTAGGTGATACGTATAATTAAGATCAAAATCACAGTGCAGCAGACCTGGGGCAGTCATAAACCAGTTCATCCATTGTCCAGTTTGGGTCAGAAGAGGGGCCATAATAACAGCAGATAAGAAGTCATTTATATATTGGTGCCAAGGACCTCAGGCATCACATGCTTATTTGTACATCAAACAAAGGGAATGTTGGTGATTAGAAATTCCACATGTTATGACACCATGTTTGTTTGTTCCAACCTGGGCCAGCAAACATGATTTACAACTCCTTCTGTGATTTACTGGTTAACCTATAATTACCTATTACATTGGAATCTGTTAGACTTTGCCAGTTAATGCATAATATTTGGGATATAAGGCATTATTTTTGTATTTACTATTTCTGACTTCGACACTCTGGAGGTTGATGCTTCCTCCTTAGGTGTGGGTGCACTGCTGTCTCAAACTACTGATGATGGGAAGAATCACCCATGTGGATTATTTTCTCGTAAATTCTCTCCGGCAGAGAAGAATTACACCATTGGAGATGAGGAGCTACTGGCCATGTGCCTAGCCTAAGAAGAATGGAGACACCTCTTGGAGGGTGCGAGATTTCCAATTACCTTCATTACAGATCACAAGAACCTGGTTTACCTTCAGACGGCCCATCGGCTGAATGCCAGACAGGCTCACTGGTCCCTCTTCTTCTCCCAGTTTGATTTCAAGCTTCAATTTTGACCTGGAATCCTGAATAAAATCCTAAAAGGCTGATGCTCTCTCTCAGTCCTTCCTGTCTCCTTCAGAAGAGGAACAACCACAAGTCCAGATGATATTGGATCCTCTTGTCTTTGTGCCCACTCAGATCCTTTCTCCACCTCCTGGCAACATTTTTGTAGTTCCTCAATTATGGGAGAAGTTGTTAATGTGGGCTCATGCTTCTCTTTTTGTTGGTCACTCGGGCATTCTCAAAACATTCAAGTTTCTACAACATTCTTACTTGTGGCCCTCTATGATAGAGGATGTTCGAAAGTTTATTGTGTTCTATGCCAAATGTGCCCAACATAAGTGCAGTCATCACAAAGTTGTTGGTCCTCTGCCTGTGCCGGATGCCCCTTGGACTCTTCTCTCGATGGACTTAATTTCCAAATTGCCACCCTCCTAGTGTCACAATACCATTTGGGTTGTGGTTAACCAGTTTTTTAAGATTGCCCATTTTATCCCTTTAATCAGTCTTCCTTCTGCACCTCAGTTAGCAAAAGTATTCATTCGAGAAATCTTTCAACTTCATGGCTTACCAAAGGAAATTATATCTGACCATGGAGTACAGTTTGTGGCAAAGTTTTGGAGGTCCCTTTGTGCTTCCTGTGGAATTAAATAAAAATTATCACCGGCCTACCACAATCAAACCAATTGCCAAACAGAAAGGGTGAACCAGGAATTGGAGACATTCATCATGCTTTTTTTGTGTCATCTTCACAAGATGATTGGATTAATCTATTACCTTAGGCAGAGTTTGCTCACAACTTCAGATACAATTCCTCATCTAATACCACTCCATTCTTTGCAGTATACGGCAAACACCCATGAGTACCTGGCTCCAGGAATTACCACCAATGGAGTTACAAGTTTGATGGATTCTTTCTCAACATTATGGAAGGAAATTCATTCCCCTTTAAAAAAAGCTTCTAGTAGCTACAAAAAATTTGCCAACTGGAAACATCTTGCTGTTCCTTTTATGAAGGTCGGAGACAGGGTGTTGCTTTCTTCGAAGAACATTTGTCTGAAGGTTCCTAGTATTAAATTTGCTCCTCGCTTCATTGGACTATACTGCATTAATCCTGTGGTTTATAAATTGTCTGTGTGCATTTACAAGTGCCACCTCTTGGTGCAGCAGTGTGTCAAAAACCCATCACTTGTGTACAATTTCAACTACCAATTCCTAGTGCATCTGTACTTCTTCCTGAAGTACTCCTTTTGGGCCACTGTTGTATTTTCTTAATTCCCGGTGGTATCGGATACCTGAACAAGGAACTGCGACCTGCCTGCTGGGTGCAGCTTATACCCATATCCCGCTTGGAGGGGTTACTGATGAACACCTCTCAGCAGGTTAGATTCCACAACCTTGGCCAGGTCTCGTCAATGTCTGGTATTCATGGATGAGGAGTTCTTATATACAGGCCCCATGCCTCCGCTACCTCCATCAGCCCAGGATCTCAGTTTCCATCCCCTCTGCAGGGGATTCTACAAAGTCAAACATGACAGTCTGGGCCTTTATGATGAAGTTATTGATATTCTAACTATTCCATGCTACTGTCAATGTTTTTTATACCATATGAGTGTGTAATACATATGCTTGTGTCTGTTTCTTATGCTTTTTTGTATATGTTTCTACATTGTGTGTGCCCTTTTTGCCTTCCTATGTTTCCTTCATGACCACCTTTTTTATTTTGTATCCCACTATCTGTGTAAAATTCAATAAACATTAATATTAAATAGAAATATACTTACAATTCAACATAACAGCACTATTTTTGTAGGACATGTTGTATATGCAGGTTTTGGAAGTATCAAAGTCTACATGAGTCTCATTGTATTTTAACTTCAGCTTTAGAACACAGCAGTTATATTTTCTAACACTCTGCAATTAATTACATAAAGTGATGCATTTGTTAGATTTAAAAAATAATTAATTCTTTTCAGCTTGCTTGTATAATTATTGTTATTTGATTTTCCATTTTGATTCTGTAGTAATTATTTATGCCAATTAAATATAGAAATATTTCTATTTCTATTTATAACCTGTTTGTTGTCATCAAACTTTTAAAAATATATATTCACCATTTAACATTGTGGTACTCATGCAAAGTCTGCAACATTTCTGCAGCACATACAACTAGACACAGTATTCGGTATCATTAAGACTTCTAAAACCCAATTACTGCAGAAATAATTCTCTATCCCATGTATGAAAAAAGAAGAATACAATATATGCCCACCAACCTATCTACCTGCATAAGTGGAGCATTAACAAATAACCAATCACAAGTGGTCATTACCCACTATGTGCATTTGCTCCTGACCACCTGCAAATAACAAATATGTCTCTGGTTCATATAGGTTTTTGTCTTGTAAGCAACTGTTTGCAATTGTGCAAAACCTTCCTTAATGTACTTGGCCTACATGAGAACACTACTATCCTGCCTCTTCCAGTCTTGCCTATCCATGACAAGCAATTATAAGTAGCCCAAACAGGCAAATCTGCATTCACACAAATGCATACTGCCAATGTTCTGGGCATGTATAGAGTGAAATAATGTAATTTATCCTATGCATACTGGCATAGTACACTCACTCTGTATCAGACCCTATTGGGTAAATTTACTAAGAATCATGTTGGGTCGAGATTGCAATCTCGGGTGAGTTCAGTCTGATTTTCTGACTCGCAAATTTACTAAGGGCAAACTTGTGTGAACTTGCAGGAATAATACATCAAAACTTGCATGAGTTTTCAATACACGACAAAATACACCATGTGCCAAACTCACAAGTACTTTCCATAGTAAACCATACAACATGCAAATTTACAAAGAAACAAGTTTTGAAACTCGCTTGAGAAATTATAAAAACTCTCAACAAAATAGACTTTTCAAATAGATGACCACCTGAGGTGAGTGTTTGCATGCGTTTGGATGTGTTTGCATATGTTCACATGTGTTTCAAGTTGCAATTAGTGGGAAAACAATGATGATGCCTATTAAAGGAAGATATTACCATTACTATTCACTGTATGTAGCTCGGATTTCAGAGGCATGAAGGACCCACGAGCAAAAAACCAAGCAGAAAATTAGGTAATGCAGGTATCACAAAGAGTGCTCAGGCCACATTTTTTTGGAGGTGTTTACCATTGCCCAATGCATTCAGATTCAAAGTCAAACACATGTTCTGGATGAACTGTAACAACATATTCCATCTGTATGACCAAGTCAAACTGGACTTAGATCCTGACAAAGCACGTTCCCACTCTATCTCAGGGCTGTATAAGCTTTTGACTTTGTTTCACTTTCTGGCTACTGGTAAGTTTCAGTCTGTGACCGGTAGAGTTCTCGTGATATCCCAGTCAACATTTTCATGATACATACAGTAACTCTGGTAAGATGGCATTTCAGCCATTAATGGATAGTTGCATCTGCTTCCCTAGCCTGAAGTCACTGCGGGCATGCCTAATGTCCTGGGTTATATGGCATTTTGCGGTGGGTCAATGTGCTGGCAGCCTTTTGTCCAAACAGCATGTGGTGGGGTTTCATGACCTTCTGCACAGGGACCATGTTCTTCTCCACAGAAAAATTCTGCTCCCCATCTTGGTCTTGTCCCTTTACATGGGTGTCTCATAACTGCTGCTTGTACTGCTCAATAGGGCATCTTGAGATTCAATCTCCTCCACCTCACTCACTCCCTGCCTCTCCTCTTCCCTGGACATATTGCTGTCCCCCTCCCTATACAAACACAAAACACACAGAATAAAAAAGTCAAACTAACACAAACCTCCATTCCTACTACCCCCACACACAAAAAAACACTGACAGGACAAAGGAAAAAACACAATCAAGAAAGAGAAAAATTACACAAAATTATATATTACAAGACAATAAATAAGCACAAAACAATTTCCACCTACCAAGAAGCGATCAATTCCAGTAGCTAAAAAAATCTCCTACACCACTAAACACACTGCTCACTGTCCTTCCAACCAACAAAACCCTTAAATGTTGGACTGTTTGTGGTGTTTTTATATGCTTAGGCAATGTGTACATGATGTGACTGCTTTAATCAGAACATGTTTATAGGATGATGCATTTATTCTCCTGTGTGTTTTATAAACACATCCATTCTCATACGTGTTTTATAAACACGTCCATTCTCACACGTGTTTTATAAACACATCCATTCTCACACGTGTTTTATAAACACATCCATTCTCACACGTGTTTTATAAACACAGCCATTATTGTGTGTATTTTATAAACACATCCATTCTCACATCAGAAGTGGATGCAGTTTAGATTTTTTGGCAACTGCCCAATATTTTGTCTACTATGAAAGTGTCTGAGCTGCACTACGCATGTGCCTTGATGGTCTTGTGACAGAGGGTCACAGTGAGCATTTATATGCAAAGTGATTGACAGGGAGAGACCATTTGGGGGAGGTAACATGGTTAGTGGCGACTAAAACTCAGGCATGTTGCAACTATTTTTAGTACATGTTGCAGCCAGTGACTGCATCTTCTTACTTGCAATGGACATTCTGAGCAATCATAGGGATGCTGAGAGGTCCAATGTTGTGACCAATGTTTGTCCGATGCTGCTTCTTTTTACACAAGTGGCCAATCTAATCTTCTGTAAACAAATATGCAGCAGGCCCTGAATCAGGCCCTCAGTGAGTAACAAACAGAAATAGTAAATGTTTAAAAAAACACAACTAAAGCATGACATCAGCACAATTTTTGCTAGAACATCTAGGTGGATCTTCTCTTTTCAATTTTTAAAAATATACTTTAAAGATGAAGCTGAAGACACATTTATTTCACTGTGGAATGGTGCACACACATTTCAAACCCACACAAACATCAAATATGAACTGGTGTCAATCATTCTGTGAGTAAAACATCACTGCTTGCGACTATGGTAATATACTTTGACACATGCATCATATGACTTGGACACATGCAGATTGCTGATTATAGCTCAACTGCAAAAACATCGGTATAGCATACAACTCTGAATCAGACCCATTGTTCTCTCCAGGGACACATTTAATGATCTCCATATCTGGAATTGAGCCCAGGATCTCATTCAGACCCGGATGCTAAGCTGTGCTCTCTCGCAGTTAAAAGGAGCCGGGTATGCAAAATCCGAGATCGCAGTGTCTGGAGTAAGGACGCCATCTATGTCTTAGAAATGAATGGCAGAGCGAACGCACGTCGGTATAAAGATGCCCACTTTTCTCTCTCAACACAGGTCATCTCCAGGAAGTGTATAAACAATCAGAACCATCAAGAGCCATCAGAGCTGCTTGCAGTGCTTGAGGTAGACCTTACCCCACCGCAAGCACTGCGATCACTGTAGGCTGAAATACAACAAAGTGGCATGTACAATCAGGGGTGCCTAGAGGGGGGGAGTGGGTACAAATTCCTCGGGCCCAGGCTTGCTGGAGGGGCCCAGCGGGGGCCCGGGTCCTGTACTGCTCCCCCCCTCTTTAATTACAACAGCCCAGCACATGCTTTTGTGTGCTGGGCTGCACTGGGAGACTGCTCGAATCCCCCACTGGTTATGCACCGGGCTAAGGGGACTCAGAGCACGCCCCTTGCCCGTGCTCAATGCTGCTTGTCAGTGCTGCAAAACTTCTGTTTTGTTTTTTCTCAAAGGGGGCATGACTACACCCCCATTTACCTGGGCCAGCAGGCTCTCGGCATGCCTGTGTACAATGACACATCTTTGCTAATTATGCACACCTATAAGACTGTTTTGAAAGCCAGACACGCCTGCTCTCGCAGCACAACTCTCACGTACACAAGCACTTTCCCCTCTTACCACCCACAAATGGCACTATTTGTCACTCAAAATAGCTTTCAGTCTGTGTACTACGAGCGCACGATTTCCGAATGCAGTTACTGGTTCGCACATGCGTAGTTTGATGCATACGCATGTGCAAATGTGCGATAATCGCCCATAGCATGCATCCGCAGCTTAGTGAACGGGTCTGAATCGGGCCCCAAGCTCCAAACACATAAAAAGGTCTCATGGTGTATGTTTTGTTAAAAAATTTAGAATGTTTCAAAAAGTAGATTTAAAAACACATATAATCTAAAACTTGAGCATATCAACAAGTTTTTAGAACTGGATGCATCATCCACACATTGGCATTTTCTGCAAGTACTGCAGCAACCTAACTGATACAGTCATAGCCACAAAAAAGATAGAAACAAAAAAATATATAAGATGTGTCTTATATATTCTAAGTCTATCGCTGAGGTGATGCACTATTTCAGGCCGCAATCCCTTGTTATCTTGGAAACACCTGACACCTCTGACAAATATCTAGACAGCAATACTACTGCTGAGGACCGGACACTATTATTAGATTTCCCAGTGCTAATTTGGTCCAGGTTACAGTAGGTGTACTGGCAGGTACTGTAGAGTATGTCACATTCTGTTTTTACTGGTATATATAGTACATGACACAGTACACACATTCTTGGCAGTTTATTCCTTTTTAAAGTCATAAAGCGTCCCTTTTCTGGATGAAATGAATTTTACAACATTGTTCTTTTCCATCTTTTGATAGGGGAATTCCACACTTGTAACTCTAATTCTAACAGAGAGAAATGACATAATATTTTGAAACCAGAAAAAAGAATTACTCCATCAGTCATAAAAATACAAAACTCAAATTCAGTGCTTCCCTCTTTGATATCACAAGACAATCAGCCCACATGTGATGACAGATCCTTAAATGTATTGTTCCATGTATCACTACACACATTTCAACACACAGGAGTTTGTCACAGTGTCATCAAGTGGAAGAATAAACAAACGGGCAGATTCTGTAATAGATCAATATTTCACTAGCATCATCAATTCCCCTTAAGTATAATTACCTTTTATCAACATTTTTTCAAAATTGCATTAAGGTACAATAGAATAATGTACTTCTTGTAATGTTCCCCATAAAAGAAATTACCTGAAGTAGTGTATTACCTTTTATTTTTTGAGACTCAAAAAACACCCAAAGCCTATAAAAATCTTAACATATTCCCCAACTGAGGTGAATATAGATGTAGACCAGAAAGATAAGCACATTCAGTATCACAACTACATTCCAAGGTGGAATTTGTGGCTAGAGATGAGTATATTTGTCTTGTCCAGGGTTTGGCTTTTAAATACCCCTATTTTTGAGCATTTTCTTTGACTCATTCTTATTTGACCTCTAGGTAGTCTAATCAGCAAATAAGCCACTGCTAGTATTTATTACTTTTTTACCTTTTAATATGCCATTAAATACATAATCTAATTACTGTAGTTCATTAGAAATATTTTTTTTTTAACTAGTTCAATATTATAGTATGTTGAGTGTTTTATGCCATAGTTCAATATTATACTATGTGAGACTTTTTTAAACAAAAAAAATATTTAAAAAGTCCATAGATTTTACAGGGAAAATGTATGTTTTATGTACAATAATAATACTATTTGATGCTTCCTCTTGCTGTACCAATCCTATATTATTTTAAACCTTTTTATAGAATTGATATTGTTCCAAATGTTAATACTTCTGATTTTGATGGACAGAACAGGTGCTAGAAACACATCCCACATAGGGGAGTGAAGATTTAAGGAAATAAGATACTATAACAAAACAACTATATCAAGGCATAAACAGCGGATGTAGAGGTGGAGTGTGAGGGGGAGATCTCAGAAATTATATTATAATAACACAAATGAGCAGATTGAGAAAATAGTACATTTACCCCTAGGGGTTTATTTTTAAAGTGAGAGTTTTAGAAGTGAGTTTTAGAAAAGATGTTGCCCATAGCAACCAATCAGATTCTAGCTATTAACTTCTAGAAGGTGCTAGTTAAATGTTAAGTAGAATCTGATTGGTTTATATAGGCAATATCTCCTCTAAAACTCACTTCTAAAACTTTCACTTTAGTAAACTTACCCCCTAGAATGGAACAGCAGGGACATTATTATATTGAGTTCATGGACTCTACATCTTATAGAAATAATTAAGTAAGCCTCTCAGGTAGTTCATCATCTGCTCTATCTCAAAAACAAACCAGATTTTCTGGAGAAGAGCGAAATAAAGGTAGTATTTATAGACTGGTAGGTGGGGGGAGGGGATTGATTCTGCACAAGACCCTTTTTTCAAAAAATTGTCTTATATAGCAACATATGTAGACCCAACATCCAAGATTTTTTTGGTTTAGATATATAATATCATTGTGTTGGTGGTGCACCCTAACGTAGTAGCTGAATATATAGTCCGATGGTTCCTCCCAAAGATGCAGGAGGCAAAGAAGAAACCTTTCTTGGGGCACTCTTTAAAGAAAATATAAGTGAATGTGATAAAATATAACTTTTATTAAAATGCAATAAGAAGGGGTCAGTAGCTACCAACTAGGCCCATGTGTGTCCTTTGGGAAAAAAATATATGCATAGTAATCTACATTATGAGGCGAAGAATTTGTATTTATAGGCTTCCAACTGGAAGCAATCAGTCTAGTCATGGCAGTTAGGTTTGGCAAGCCTGTTCTGGTGGTGTGTTATATCAGGGAATAGAAGGAGGAGTAAGACATGCTTAGGAAAAAATGGTAGTGTAGCACCTAGAAGGGAGGTCAAGAGAGACTTGATTCATAGCCCAAAATCTTGTAGGATGAGACAGGTTTACAATTTAGAAAGAATAACCAGGGTTCAGCTTTACAGGCTATAGTCTATATGCCTGACTAGTCATCTGCATCAAGAGACTCGCCAAGATCACTGTCCTATTGCAGTTCATGTGTACAGCATTTAGAAAAGATGGGAAGCAGATTGGATTTATAAAAGGAGGAGATAAGTCCTCAAAGATGACAGCTGGCCTGACAGAGACACTTGGAGGGAGTGAGAGGTCTGTAAGACAGTCTACAAGTGTATGTATACAAAAGGTGTCAAAGCTATAGTTACTAGTAAAATGTAATGTCAGTAGGGAAATGTTCTGCTGAAGTTGAGAGAATGTTTGGAACAAGCCTATGAGAACAAAATCATTGAGGAACCTAACTTCCATTTTGGAGAACAGAGAGTATATCTGTTTGTCTCTTGCCTACCCAGACAAAGTGAACAGTTTATGTAGTGTATCAAGATACAGTAAGTGAGGGGTATTGCAACCTGTAAAGTCTAAAACAAAAAAAGCAACCAAGGCAGGATATTAATTTTGAGAGCTGTAAAATTACCATTACAGGAAATGTAAAGCTTGGTCCAGGCTGCAAAGACTGACTAATAGTGGTGAGGAATGGGGAATAAATGGCCTTAAAGAAAGAGACACCAATTTTAGTTATAAAAATGTCAAGGAATTTGAGCCTAGTTCGCTGCCAAATAAGTTGAAAATTAAGATCCAAAAGCTTCTTATTCAATGGAGGTAGAAAAAAATCTATAACCAGTCTTATCCATATTAACTTCAAAATTGTAAAAGTAGCCAAAATTGGAACAGCTCTTGAAATACATTGGGCAGAGATGTTAGAGGCTTAGTGACAGTGAAGAGGACATCATCAGTGTAAAGGATGATTTCATGCTTTTGGGAGCCAACCCTGACACCAGAGATAACCGAGATATGACATATACAGACTTCTAGTGGTTCAATAATCAATGAAAATCTGAGAAAATAGGGGGAATCCCTGACAAGTGCCAATGTAGATTGAAATGGGTAAAGACAAAGAGCCATTGACCAGAAGTGATGCTGAAGGATTTTGATAAAGGATGGATATACCTGTCATGAAGCCAATAGTCTCAAGTACTTTCATCATGAAAGACCAGTCAATGCAATTGAAAACTTGTTTCAGCATCTAGAGCTACAATGAGGGCAGGGGTCTTGTTCACATTTATCTGATGGTCCAAGTCGATCAATCTTTACATGTTGTTAAACACTTGACAGCATGGTACAAAACCAATCTGATTGGAATGAATAAAGTGTACATTAACCTGTTGGCCAGTGGTTTACTGTGGCAATTTTTTTAAGATCAACATTCACAAGAGAGATTGGGACAAGTTTAATAGGATGAGAGTTTAGAAAATGTGAGAGTTTAGCAGTAAACTCTGGTCGAGTTTTAACTTCAAAATGGGAAAACATCTTGATGAGAGTTTAAATCATGAGAGTTTTTATAGTATAAAAACATGCAAGTTTGCATGTTCTTGGACTCTATAACACTAGACAATATTAAAAGTGTGAGAGTTTACTGCTAAACTCTAAAATTTTCTAAACTTTGACCCTATTACATTTGGCCCATTGTCTTTAAATACAACATAAAGCTGGGTCCCTACCCTTCAGTGATCATGGCTGCAGTGGTGGTCTTAACATAAGAGCCCCCTTCCTCATTGCATTAAATAAATCTGTGAGCATAAGAGATAGGATGGCATTGCATTTTTTTTAGTAATTGGCAGGAAAGCCATCTGGACTTTCTGCAGAGGCTGACTTCATAAATTTAATAGTAGCCAAAATTTCTTCTGCTTTAAAATGAACAACAAATACTGAGAGATCATCTGGAGGCAGGCAGGGGAAATGTCAGTAAGATTAATAGTGTAATGCACTGTCCAGACCCTGAGGGGGGCGAAGGGTTTTTGGTAATTTTTGTATACTTTTTGGTAAAAAAAAATAAATACAGTCTCTATTTTCTTGGGATAGTAAAAAAGAGGGCAAGCAGAGGAGTGTATGAAATCAATATCATTACTAAAATTTTGTGCAGACCATTGTGTTTTGGTTTTGGTTCTAAGCATTGTTTTGTTTTGATTTTGGCAAAACCACCCTCAAGTGTTTTGGTTCTGTTTTCTATATTGGTTTTGGATTTTTAATTTTCTTTTATAAAAACAGCTGAAATCATGTTAAATTTGATGTGTTTTTGTTCCTATAGTATTATTAACATCACAAACTTTAATTTCCAGTAATTTCCAGACAATTTTGTCCACCTAATAGCACCTGAAATCATGAGGAAGGGACTTCAATGCAATCCAAACATGCAAGATCCAGATTTTAGATCCAAGTTCTGAACTCTGTGAGTAGACCCAAATTGGGACATGATTCTACTCAGAATACCAAAGTGATCTGAGCCAGGACTTGATGCGATGCGACTTGGAACCTCAAAGTTTGGTTGCGTTCAGTTTTCAATGAAACTGAACCACTCATCTCTAATCATTACAAGAGCATCGCTGCCTGAGTAGCTAGCTTGGAGGGAGTCTGCTTTATTGTCCTTCACATAAATGTTTGGTTCACACACTAAAGCTTCTGAGCTGCTTAATCTGAGAGAATCACATTGATCTGTCCCCTCGCTGTTGTCAAGTGGCTCAGAATAACCTTGGAGAGCACAATCTGATAGGAAAATGAAGAGGCCATAGCTGCATCTCCAAATATGCTACAAAAGCCCATTCTTGCTCACAGTACGCTTAAAAGTGTAAAGAGCATCAGCATTTTTTATGTTTTTTTTCAGTGGTTTTAAGGGGGTATTCAATTAGGCTGCAAAACTTGAAATCGGTGACAATTTATCGCCGATGACATCATTTTTGCATGTTTCATTTATCCCCGTATTCAATTTCAAAGACTTTAATCAGGTTCGAAAAGTCTGAAAAAAAACTGGGATAACTTTTCACCAATGAATAGGTGGCGAAATAAAGTGCAGAATTGGGGTTTAGGGGTGCAGGTTTAAAAAAAATAGCCTGCACCCTTGTGAATGACCCCTTAAAATGAATAGGGACACCCCAAAAAAATACATTGAAAATTTGGGGTGAAAAAAAAGGGAAAACATTGATTAAAAATAGGGAAATGGGTTCAGGGGTATTCTGCAAATATGCGGCAGGTGTTTTCTAGAATAGGCTATTAACAGCAGGTGCATTTTCGTAGAATATTTTAAAAAGTACTTTAGGGACTTAAAAATATGCTAGTACCCATTTTCATGTACCCCAAATTTGATGGGACCACTTAAAAAAACAAAAATTTAAACCTAAGTGCTCTTCGGCATCACTTCTTCAATGTCGGGGAAAAAACACCTGCCGCGGCTATTTAAAACCCCAACTTTCTTCTGCAGACAAAAACGGGTTTACCCATAGTGATCCCCCATGTCTGGACATCTTTAAGGGGGTGCTACAATTATTTCCCAAAAATCCCGTTTTTTTTTTCAAAGATCCCAATTTGCCGGGTCCCGTTTTTGCTAATTTTAAATTGAATACGGGGATATAGTGGGCGCGCGCCCGATACTTTATCCCGGAAAAGCTCCGATGTGGAGCAAAAAGTCCAGCACAGACTTTTCGCTCCCATATTGAATATGGGTGTCAGAGTCCAAACTGTAGAATAAAGTAAAATATTTTAAACATTGATGTGTTACCATTAGTAGCATAGTAACACCTGAATTACAGAGTGGCATATTTAGAACCCACTGTATACCCTTCAGGAAACATACCCAAATAAAAGACCTGCTTTAGGCAGGCATGTTTGTACAAAGCACTACACAAATCCCTCCAATCTGTGCATGCTTATATATTTATAATTAACAAAATAAGGAAAAAAGAATTGCCTGAGGTCTCCCATCCCAGATTGTTAGCCAGTCCTCATGGTCTTGATCACAGGTAACTCTGAGAAATCACATTTAAAAGTATACCAAAATACTGCTGCAATAGGATTATTTTCATTAGTTTGGGGAACTCTTAGGAGTTCAGCCAAGATTTTTCTTTCTTGTATTTTTTTTAAAACTCATTGGAACAACTTAATGCAAGTAATAGAAATGGCTTAATTCGACAGTTTGTGTGTGTATTTATTAAAGTGTTTTTTTCAATTAAACTTGTGTCTTAAATATATTGTAGGTTTCCATGGTGTAAAGGCCAGTGGCCCCTACTCACGCCAGTGGACCAGGTGCCATAGCAAGCTGGCACTTGTGGTTCAGCATGCCCCAACACCCACTTTTAGCATTTGGGCATTTTGATACCTGTAGTTCACCAAGGAGCAATTGCTGAAAAACTATATATTTTTTTCACTTTTATTACTCCATTACCCTCTAGATTTCAGGAAAAGGAAAAGTCCTAGTGCTATTGGCACTAGGGCTGGTTTTACTTAGATAGGCAGTGTGCTCGATTCTCACCTCTGGAAGCCATCCTTGTGGCAAAACCCTCATTAGCAATTTTTTAAATATAAAAATATTTTCTTATTTCTTGGTCCACCAATGTAAAAAAAAAAGACAAAACTCCCCATAATTACTCACCATTTTTGTCACAGTGCGCTGGACCCCGGCTTCCGCTTACCGGGTACGGCAGCACTGGAATCTGCAGCAGGCAGCAGGCGGGGAGTCCCAATCAACCACTGCCATGACTTCTCCTCCAGGTTCCACGCATGCTGGCTGGAACTGCAGGCAGCTGAGGCTCTCCTAAGAGTGCATGCACCATCCTGCAAAGTAATTTAAAGGCACAGGCATGTCAAACATGAAGAAATGTTTGCCGCAAGATTTGAACTTCCTCTATAAGAGGAAATCTCTGGCACCAGACAGGTGCCAGAGTATAGGCTCCATTCCATACTCCAGCATTCATAGTACTTACCTGTTATCCTGATCTTGACCTTGGCTTGATTGTGACTCCGATTTCATCTGACCCCTTGTACTGCTCCTTATATCTGGTTCTGACCTTGGCTACTTCCTGTGACTCGTTTACATCTGCTCCCTGGTACCGTCTCATCTGTTTGGTTCTGACCCGGCCTGTCGACTACATTTATTCTTCTGCACCTGATCCTGTGTCCACCAGTACCTGTATAGGGGAACCTAACCTGAGGGCCACAACCTGTGTGTCAGATGCAGCCAAGCCCATACCTTCTTTTGAGGGTCCCTGGTGAACTCCGCCGACACATTAGACTCCGCACCTCAGGTATAGGTCTAGCCAATTCCCTAAATATGGGCTGCATCCACATTGTGACATAATACTCTGGCCGACAACATGGATGATACTGGTAATACGTCACCATGAGACCTGCTTGAGAACTTACTTGCTAGAGTTGAGAGGCAAGAACAAGACCAGTCTGAGATTATGCAGTGTTTGCAGACACTGATTCAGCAAGTCGGTGTCGCTCAAGCACCCTCGGTACAACCAGGTCCATCTACTACGGCACCAGCCACATGGGTTTCTGCACCAATACGGATTCTGAATCCAACAAAGTATGATGGGGAACCAACAGGCTGTCGTGGATAGCTGAACCAGAGATCAATCCAGTTCGAAGTCCAGGCAGCAAGTTGCTTTTCAGACAGAACTAAAGTGGCTTATATAAACTTGCTATTGTCAGGACAAGCATTGGCTTGGGCCTCTCCATTGTGGCAAAGAAATGATCCACTTAACAACAACAGTGCCAAGTTTCTGAGAGCCTTTCAGAAGGTCTTTGATGAACCGTGGCGAGTATCATCGTCGGCCATCTTGCAACTGAAGCAGGGGAACCATCTGCGGGACAGTATGCCATACAGTTCCGAACCCTTGCTTCAGAATTGGGATGGAACAATGAAGCCTTGGTTGCCGCATTTATGCAGGGACTCTCAGATCAAATCAAAGATGTCCTTGCATCCAGGGAATTGCCAATGTCCTTGGACAACTTGATCTCCTTGTGTATCCGAGTGGATTCTCACCACAGAGAGAGAGCACAAGAAAAAGAACAGTCTCGTCACCTCACTTTTAAGCTGGCTACACGATTCATGGCACCTATTGAGTCACCAGAGGAACCCATGCTGATTGGAAAATCTTGTCTTCCTGCCGCAGAAAGAGAAAGGAGGTTCAAGAATAAACTTTGTACTGTGGCGAAACAGACCAACTCCTCTCTCGCTTTCCAAAGCATCTGGGAAACGAGAAGGCCTAAATGATCGAGGGGTGGTCAGTTTAGGTGCATTGATATACACAATAAAAAATCAAGTTACTTCCCAGTTTTCCATCGATGTAACCCTGGTCATGGGATATACCTGTGAAGAAGTTAAAGCCTTCATAGATTCAGGTGCAGATTGCAATTTCATCATGGCTAAAAAGGTCCAAGAATTATGTATTGCTAGCATGCCGCTGCAAAAACACCTTGGCATCATTGGCGTGGATGGAAATAAACTTCCCATGGCTACCTTTCATTCACAGATGACAGAAATCATCATGCAAATAGGGGCTCTTCATCACCGGGAATCAATAACATTCTATATCCTCCCGTCAGCTAAAAGTCCTGTTATCCTGGGTCTCTGTTGTCTCATCGGAAGATCAGCTTCCGGCTCCATACCAGTCCTCCAGGGATGTGCTTAGCAAAAAAGGCTGCAAAGATGCTTCCTGCCCATTGGGAGTGGGATTGCACTATAGATTTATTGCCTGGAAAGGTTCCACCTCATGGAGGAATTGTTCCCCTCTCACTTCCCAAATCCCAGGCAGTTACTAAATATATTACAGAGAACCTGGAGTCTAAATCTCCTGCTGGAGCGGGTCTCTTCTTTGTTAAAAAAGGATGGGGGTTTGAGACCATGCATCGATTACCGGGGCCTGAATGCAATTACCATCCTGGATCGGTTCCCGCTACCCCTGATTTCAGCACTCTTTGATTGAATTAAGGGGGCAAAGCTATGCACTAAGTCTGATTTAGATACGAGTGGAAAACGGCCTTTAACACTTGAGATGGCCACTACAAATACTTAGTTATGCCTTTTGGATTAAGCAATGCCCCAGCTGTATTTCAAAAATACATGAATCATATTTTCCGGGATCTGTTTTATAAATTCGCAGTGGTGTATTTGGACAATATCCTAATATTCCATGAAGATATAGCAAGTCATTGTTAACATGTTTATGAGGTGATGTCTCGTCTCCGAGCTAATCAGCTTTTCTGCAAACTTCAGAAATGTTCTTTTGAACAAAATTAACTGACATTTCTGGGGTACATAATCTCAGGTTCCTGCCTTCGAATGGACCCAGAGAAGCATGCATATATTGTCAACTGGTCCCGCCCAGTTGGATTGAAATCAATACAATGCTTCCTGGGTTTTCGCAACTTCTACCGCTGCTATAATCACTGCTCTTACCAGGAAGGGTCAGGACATTCGTGAGTAGTCAACGGAGGCAGAGGAAGCCTTTGTCCATTTAAAACAGCACATCCTTTCAGCACCCATCCTGCGACAACCTGATTGTGACCAACCATTTTTTTCTGGAGGTGGTTGCTTCCAAGGTTGGGGTTGGGGCAGTCCTGTCACAGAGAGACAAAGGAAATAAGTGGTACTCCCGTGGGTTCTTCTCCCAAAAGTTCTCTACATCAGAGAGGAATTATGCTGTTGGTGACAAGAAACTACTTGCCATCAAACTGGCTCTACAAGAATGTTGATACTTGCTAGAAGGAGTTAAAGTCCCCATAACAGTCTACACTGATCATAAGATTTTTACGTACCTCAGGACAGCCCACTGTTTAAATTATCGTCAGTCCAGATGGCGTTGTTCTTCAATTGATTTAATATAGTGATTACTTACCGGTCGGGTAATAAAAACATCAAGGCCGATGCCCTGTCGCAAGCATTTACTTCTGCTGAAATGGAAGAAATAAAGGAAGATAATGCCATCCTAAACCCTGCCTGTTTCTTAGCAGTCACCAAGAGGGTCAAGATTCCACTAGGGAAAACATTCATAGCCTCAGAACTTTGGGCTAAATTACTTCAGTAGGCAAATTCATCACATTTCAGTGGACATGCAGACATCAAAAAAATCTTGGAACTGATCCTCAGTTGGTACTGGTGGCTGACGATCCATCAGGATGTAAAGGACTTTGTGTCAGCCTGTCATATTTGTGCTCACCATAAGATTCCACTGCACTCGCCATTGGGTTCCCTGTTGCCACTACCAGTGCCTGATTGCCCTTGTACTCACATTTCCATGGATTTTTTGTGACTGATCTGCCTTCATGCCAAGGGTTTAACACAATTCTGGTGGTGGTGGATAGGTTCTCCAAGGCCGCTCATGTTATTCCTTTGAAAGGTCTACCCTAAGTACCGAAGTTGGCAGAGAATTTTGTAAATTAAATCTTTAGGTTACACGGGTTTCCTAAGGACATTGTTTTCGACAGAGGGGTACAGTTCACCTCTAAGTTCTGGAGAGCATTATGCAGGTGCTTTTGTATCAATCTGAGCTTTTCTTCAGCCTATCATCCCCAGAGTAATGGCCAGACTGAATGAGAAAATCAAGAATTGGAAAAATTCATTAGGATGTATGTTTCAGCCAATCAAGATGACTGAGTCTCTCTACTAACTTGGGCTGAATTTGCCCACAATAACCTATACCATGAGGCATCAGGACATTCTCTATTCTTTGTTCAGTATGGTCTGCATCCAGTGTTACCCGAGTTACCAGGCCTTCAGCCAGTATCACTCACAGCAATACATGGTACAGTGAATCGATTCTTTAGGGTCTGGAAAATGGTAAAGATGAATTTGTGTAGAACTTATTCAAGGTACAAGCTGTTTGCAGATATGAGAAGCAGGAGGGGTCCAGTGCTGGCTCCTGGTGATAAAGTCTGGCTGTCAACCAAACATCTGAATTTAAGGGTTCTGATGATGAAATTTGCTCCCAGATTCATTGGTCCTTTTCAGATCTTACAAGTAATCAAACGAGTGGCATATTGTATGAAACTTCCAAACAATCTAAGAATACCCAATGTGTTTCACATTTCTCTTCTCAAACCCTTGGTGCTTAATCGTTTCTCAACACATTGCAGCCCTCCTCCTGCGATTCAGGTAGACCATCAAGAGGAATATGAAGTGAAACAGATTATGGACTCTAGGGTTTCTAGAGGAGCTGTTCAGTTTCTAGTAGATTGGAGAGGCTATGGTCCTGAGAAATGTTGCTGGGTCAAGGCCTCCGACATTCATGTGCCTCAGCTTCTTCAGAAATTCTACAGGAAGTTTTCCAACAAACCATTTGTGGGGTGTTTGGTGCCCACCCATAGAAGGGGGGGTAATGTCACAGTGTGCCAGACCCCGGCTTCCACTTACTGGGTCTGGCAGTACTGGAATCTGTGGCGGGCAGTGGGTGGGGAGACCCCGGTGCCCGCTGCCATGACATCTCCTCGGGGTCCCCCGCATGCTGGCTGGAACTGCTGGTGACCATATCTCTCCTAGGAGCGCACGCACCATCCTACAAAGTAATTTAAAGGCACAGGTGCATCAAATGTGAAGTCACATTTGGTGCGAGATTTGAACTTCCTCTATGAGAGGAAATCTCTGGCACGAGACAGGTGCCAGAGTATAGGCGCCATTCCATACTCCAGTGTTCATAGTACTTACCTGTTATCCTGATCTTGACCTTGGCTTGTTTGTGACTCCAATTTCATCTGACCCCATTTACTGCTCCTGATATCTGGTTCTGACCTTGGCTACTTCCTGTGACTCATTTACATCTGCTCCCTGGTACCGTCTCATCTGTTTGGTTCTGACCCAGCCTGCCAACTACATTTATTCTTCTGCACTTGATCCTGTGTCCGCCAGTACCTGTATAGGGAACCTCACCTGAGGCCCACGACCTGCATGTCAGACGCAGCCAAGCCCATACCTTCTTGCGAGGGTCCCTGGTGAATACCGCTGGCACATTAGACTCCACGCCTCAGGTATAGGTCTAGCCAATTCCCTAAATATGGTCTGCATCCACATTCCATCCGAGAGTTGTGACAATTTTTTTGTATATGATGATGGACTGTACCATTTTTAACAAACTGTTTAATATTATTTGCATAGATTATTATTGAATATCAATTGTTAATGAGAATATATACTGTAATATCTTAATTGAAGCTAAATCTTGGGTGCAATATTTCTTGATAAAATATAATTGTGCCTGTTGTGTTTTCGGTAGATATGTTAAACTAATTATACTTTGCAAATGGTAAACCATTGAGTTATTTAATTATAAATTATAATTATAAAGAGGTATGAAATGGTTATAAAACCCAGTTATTTCATTATTATTATTATTATTATTATTATTATTATTATTATTATTATTATTATTATTATTATTATTATTATTATCATCATCATCACAAGGGTTCCATTGCACCTTACAAAGTACATAAGAAAATGAGCATACAAGAAAACAGTTATTAACAGTACCAACCAATTCAGGACAAGGACAAGGCTTATAAACTTTGCTGCATTAGCGATCATAACACTTAAATAAGCAGCAGGGCATCAGCAACCATGTGTTAGGTGCCATTGTGTGGAGTTAGGAGTAAATTATAGTATAAGTAAGGAAAGGAGAACCACATTAGGGAGAGGAACCTGCTCATGAGAGCTTACAATCTAAAGGGTAGCGGTAGACAACCTATTATAGTTATTATAGATAACCCACTCAGTGTAAAATTAGTGAAGAATAACATGTCTATTAAGAGCAGTTATCAAAATTGGTTCCCCTGAAGTAGCAAATATATAGTAGACAGGAGTCCCTAAGACTTTTGACCATTGAATATATATATATATATATATATAATGTATACATAAAGGATAAGTTGTTTGCTGCACACTAAGGCCCTGATTCAAAGCTGGATGCTCTGACAGAGCGCTCGCTCTGAATCAGGGCCACCCTTCTTGTCTTTCAGAGCAGCCTCCTGGCCACTCGCATAGCTGTGGGTGACCACCCACAGCTATAGCGAGCAGCCAGGAAGATGGTCGCGATGGTCAAGACCATTGTGACCATCAGGCTTGCGATGAGACCCTTGTGGTGGGGTCTCGTTGCTGCAAGCCCCAGAGTGCTTTTGGCTTTAACAGAGCCGAAAGCACTTCCACTGACATCACTTGTGATGTCAGTGGGGCCGGCCCCAGACGGTAGGCATACCCATGGAAACGCCTCCATCTGGGCAGCCACGCCCCCAGCCCACCCACCAAAGGGGGCATGCTGTCACTCAACATCGACAGCACACCCACTTTGGTATGAGACCCGGAGCGATGGATTGCCCGTTGCTATCCGGGTCTCGCGCATGCGCACGATGGAGCTGGTTCAGTCGTGCGCATGTGCACTTGGCCACCACGACCCGCTTGTGAGTGCATAGCGCTCACGAGCGGGTCTGAATCAGGCCTTAAGTCCACTTGTGTTTTATTTAAAGTCCAATATGAACATGATCCATACAAGCACTCCTACCACAAATTGCGGCTTCACCAAAACCGGAATTCATTATTCTAGGAAAAAGATGAACGGAGCGCACCTTGTAGAGTAAAGTCAATCTTTATATACATAAATGCATAAAATCACATACATCTCAGTTAAAATGACAGCATGTAACATCATCGGATAACCACCAAATTTTGTCAATCCTAGAACATAAGCCATAGCTCCTGCCTTGAATATACAGTATATATATATATATATATATATATATATATATATACAGAAATCCAAAGTAGAATCTGGTACTCAATAGAACAAAAAAACACTTCTTACCCCATTGCCTTCCAAGCATAACACACACAAGGTGTGACACAAATACCGAGCACTCAGGGATTTTTAAAGAAAGACAGCAAACAGCGATTATTCAGTCAGGTCGACGTTTCAATACATGAGTATTTAGTGTCTTGATGAAAATACTCATGTATTGAAACGTCGACTTGACTGAGTAACTGCTGTTACTGTCTTTCTTTAAAAATCCCTGAGTGTCACCAGTTCTGCTCGGTATATATATATATATATATATATATATATATATATATATATATACATACAGTATAGTGTGAAAAAACACAATTTGAAATAAATTTTACTGATAACTTTCTAAAACACTAAATTGAACACTTTATTATATACTAGCTGTTGCCCATGGATTCTCCCAAATAGGGACCCTGTCATGGGAGTGGTCCACATGACCAGCATGACCACATGACCAGCATCAGCAGACTGGTAGCAAGAGCACCTTCACCCAAAACTTACACCAATGTTACTGTGTGCCCTGTGCCCAGACTGCTATGTAGCTTACGGTTATTTATTGCATGGAGGCCTCAAAAACAGTTTTTTGGGCACTCTTTATTGAAAATGTATGAATTAATTGGTATAGTGAACGAACAAAAAATATAAAATTGAACTATTCTTGAAAAAAACCTTATTTAAAAGGAGTGATAAAGGGTACACTCCAATCACAGACAAACTAATATTTAATAAAAGGATACATGTGTCAAATCACATAATATCTGCTCAGATGCAAATAAAAATATTTTATATCTATCCCTGATTGACATATTGACTGGTCAATGACCTACAGGGATATTAACTTATACCAACTACCTATTGTCACAAACTCTCAGAAGGATTGTGGATGCTACCCATATACAGGGAATTGGCTAGACCTATTCCCGAGGCGCAGAGTCTAATGTGCCGACAGTTTTCAGCAGGGACCCTCGCAAGAAGGTATTGATTTGGCTGTGTTTGACACACAGGTCGTGGCCCTCAGGTTAGGTTTCCCTAAGTGCTGGCAAACTTGGTTTGGAATGCAGGAGGCTTAGCGTAGTCGACTACCTGGGTCAGAACCAAACAGATGAGACGGTACCAGGGAGCAGACGTAAATGGGTCACAGGGAATAACCAAGGTCCGAACTGGATATCAACGCAGAACCAGGGGTAAGGCAGAATCTGAGTCACGAACAAGCCAAGGTCAGAACCAATAGTCAGGATATGCACAGGAGTATGGTAATGGAGCCTATACTCTGGCACTGGAGTGCTCCCAGGAACTTCCTTATATAGGTCAGAGTTCACATAGTCTCCAATCAGCACTTCCCTGACTATGTGCCTGTCTCTTTAAATTTCTAGCAGAGTGGCGCATGCGCTCCTAAGGAAGCTGTGGCTGCCTGCACGCAGCAGCCGGGGAAGGAGGAACACAGCTGACAGCGGGTGCCGGGGATCTCCCACCCGCTGTCATACGCCAGTCCAGACCCCAGTGCCACCGTACCAAGTAAGAGGGACCTGGATTCAGCAGCGCTGTGACACCTATGTGTTAATGAAACTAAATTTGTACACAGGTGTGAGCCACTTGGAGTTATTATGCTCTCAAATATATGATGAAACTGGAGAACACCACCTTAATACTGACAAGATTCAAATACACACTGATAAGGATCTTCAGGATACTTAAAGCCAACAAATAGCGACCAATTGCTGAAATATGGTGGTTGCATATTTTAGTTTGTGTAGACAGAGATAATATCAGCTAATTGGCAAATTAAGTAATTCTACTATTCATTAAAAAATGTACACAGTGACTAACTCCCATAGAGACAATAGCGCAGTGTGGATAACATGTATATAAGGATGAATTACCTAGCCTATCCTATTCAAGTGAATGCAGGCCCAGAGCATCCCTTACAAGTCGTGTGCATTGTGTCACAACTATCTCTTGCATTGATGATGTCAATAATATTTTTTGTTACTGCTCAGCTTTAACTTGATGGATTGTTTACCTTGATCTTGCTCTCTTGCACTAACACTTTATGAATTGACAGCTAAGCTGAGTCAACATTTTCTGAGGTAATCATAAAAACTGGAAAATATGTTAATTATTAGATATAGCTTAACAAAAATAATTAAAATCAATATTGGCGAATCAAGCAGCAATGCATAATTTTAGAAAATATACTGTATGAATATGTATTCAAACCTACTGTACATTAGACAGTGTGCAGGGTTTTGTTTCTGTGCTGCAGCAGTCATGCTTTACTGTGGAGTCAGGGACGCATTAAGCAAATATAGAGGCAGGTGGCAGAGGATGCCATAGACCCACACTGCAATGGGCTCTGTCCAAGCCTTACCTGGCCATGCTTAATTCTATTGCTGGGGGTCAGAATTCATTTTCAATGCTTGTTCTGCAAACATGTTTCAAGAAAATTTTAAATGTGCCGCCACAGCCCTTCACTCTTATGGAAAATAAACCTAGTCTATTAATTTTTAAACAACCCTTTATGTCCTCTCATTTTCTATTGTAATCTGTTCTATAGGCATATAAGGATATAAGATATGCATATGACAGAATTATGACCATATGTGGGTTAAATATATTTTATGTAAAAAAGGGATCTTAACAATTTTTAAGCTTAAATGAGCAAGTAAAGTCATTTGGAAAGCCTTAGTATTATCCTACTTCCCGGAATCAATGATTACAACAGTGGTTCCCAAACTTTCTTGGATCACAACATTCTAGGGCAGAGGAGTCACTGGGTTTGGTGACACTCGGTGTGCACTCTGGATACCCCCCGCTTGCTGGAGGCATGCCTGACCAAAAAGAAACATGGCCTCAATAAAGGGGCGTGATCTTGGGGGGATCCTGATAATATCACTAAGGGGGCAGCCTAGCATCATCAGAGATGCTAAGCTGCCCCTGGAGACTGGGCAGTGTACACTGTCAGCTCCTCTTCTATGACAGGGTTGCTGCAGGAGAATGTCACACTGCAGCTCTCAGCTCCTGTCACTGCAGAGGAGCTGGAATTTTGGTGTTACCCCCTCTGAGGGTGGAACCCGGGTGCAGCCCGCACACCCCTCATGACACTACTGTTCTAGGGGTAAGTTTACTAAGAATAGTGTCAGGCCGAGATGCCATTCACATCCTGGCTGCTTATTGACAACCGGACCACTCACAGCCAATCAGTAACCGGTTACTGCTTTAGTGTCTTCTGATTGGCTGGTGGCCCACCAAGAGCAGGAAATCTTGTGGGTCCTGTCACTTGCAGAGAAGAGCTGTATGTGTATATACAAACAGCTCTTCTGTGTCTGGATTATTTTTAATGGTCCAGGGATGCTACTGGAGAAGAGGACTGACCTGCAGCAAGGGTTAGGTGAGTATGTTATTTTTTTCAACATTATAATGGTATTCTAGTGGAGAAGAGGACCGATCAGCACTGGGGAAAAGGTGAGTATAGTGTGAGTATGTATTACATTTTTAATTGCTACAGTGTATGTGTACTGTCTTTATTTTAATATTTCCTTTACAGGAGGGCTATGGGTACCAGCAGACCCCTTAAAGCCCTGCATGCTGGTACTTATTGTTCTCCAAGTACCAGCATGCAGGGGAGGCTTGCTGGGTCCTATATTCCCCATGTAAAATCTACCTGTAACAAAAGTGATATCAACCCCACACTCACCGCCCAGGGATGTGGGGGATAGCCCCGGGCCTCAATCTTTGCCTGGGGTTACCTTGAGAGGAGAGACCCCTTTTTTGGGGGGTTCCCACTTCTCCAGGTATATTCAGCCTGGGTTGACTAGTTATGGTTGTTAACGCTTTGGCAGGGGACCCCATCAAGTATGTTTCATGGCTGTCACATTACCCCCCAAAATACAGGAGACCCCCATGTAATTTCCCTCCCATATTTGGGGGGTCTCCACGCAATTTTTTTCTCTGATTTTTAATCCTTTTTTTTTTACTTTTGCACATATAGAAGCCTGCAAAAAGCACACTGATCTATACAGCCTATATGTTTGGGAGTGTTTATCTATGGCTAGACAGAGACAATACGGTGGAGAAAACAAAATTAAACATGACTGAATACACAGTCTGAAAATGTGATTCTGTCAAACACAATACTTAGTAAATTGAGTGTTTAATCATGAAAACTCTCTGGATATCAATCAATGCCAATCATGTTTAAACAGGTGTGTTCCAAGTGGACAGTGAGTTGTGGGAGCAGATGGGATAAAAAAGGTAAGGAACAAATGAATAGGGGACAATTAGGTACATACACACAAAGTAGAGAACAGAGAATCATATACTGTATGGGAATCAGAGAGGTAGGTACACATACAGGTTGGATAGAGAGACAAAAGGCTCAATCTTGTAAGTAGCAAATTTGTTTCTTGGAACTCACACACTTTGCAGAAAAATGCGCTCCCAAGAATTCTCCAATCCAATTACAAATGCCTATTCACACTACTCACAGCAGAAAAGTGCGAATTGACTGCTAAATGAGATTTGTGAGAAATGTATGAAAATATGGCGAGACCAACCTGGGCCGCCCTAAATGGATAATTTCATTAGCAGGACTGTATAGAAGGCTAAACGATCTATAAAAGAGCCAAAGCACTGACAGAAAGCAGCTGGTAAAGAGGGTTTCAGCCACTTCCAATGGATCGACACGTAAATATAACAGTTACCAGTGCTACAAAATAATAATCAAATCCGTAAGATGTGGATGGTTTTTAATAGAAAAGTATTTAAACATTTATTGACACAATAAAGTCACCAATAGTTAAAACACATGTATCTAATATTGCACTAAAATCAATAAAAATAATCTGGGACCTTAGGCTCATAATTCATTTAAGTCCTTTGTCAAGCTTGGACTTTGATACTTTCATATGGACTGTACAGTACATTCTCCTTCTGGCATCAAGATTTATTACTGGATCCAGGTGTCAAGAATGTCAAACAGTCCCTTTGGCAGCATAACTTGCACAGATTGAGTTGATGTGATTCCACCTTTCCATGTATAATACAGTCCCTTAGCAGCATTTAGTTGCACATAAATGGGCTTGTTGTAAAGCCTCCAGATGTCCACATTTTCTGCCAGTAAGCCAGGGGAAGATGTCCTAAAGTCCACAGCATGAAATGTCCAAGGTTAGTTTGAACTGGGTCCACAGAGAACATGTATCGCTCAATGTGTTTTGTTTATATATAGTATTGTCTAGCTTCCTTAGGAGCATATGTTTGAATGGTGCAAATTGGCCTATATATACCTGATCTCTAAATTGATAAATTGCTCACACGTGTATTCAATTGTATTTACCATATTAAAAACCATCCACTTTATATTATTAAAAGATTATTGTATTGTAGGACATCTTCCCCGGCTTACTGGCAGAAAATACAGACATCTGGAGGCATTACAACAAACCAATTCATGTGCAACTAAATGCTGCTAAGGGACTGTATTATACATGGAAAAGGTGAAATCACATCAACCCAAATTGCTAATTGGATTGCGAAATGAATTCACTATGCAAATTCAAAGTGAAAATAGCAACTCACACCTCACAAATTACAACTAATAGGATTAACCCCTAAAACAAATACGGTGACAGACACATATAAGGTGATCAAATACAAAGACAGAGGATGGGAAAACTTGAGGGAGAGGGATTGAGTTAAGAGTGAGCAGGGGAAAAGAGGCACAGTGAGGCCCTGCCTGCAATAATTGCAGCTTAAATCATTTGAATAGGACCAGGTCTCCCACAAATACCACCATTGTGAATGCACTAAAATTTGGGAACCACTGGGTTACAATGTTTACAGGCACATACTAAAGCTTTACAGTTAATTTTTGTTGAAAATTTCAAACATAGGGGGACATGTATCAAAGCATGGAGAAGTACAAATCAATCAGCTCCTAACTGTCATTTTACAAAAACAGCTTGTAAAATGACAACTAGGAGCTGATTTTGGGGGAATTTTATATCTCTCCACTTTATCTCTCTCAAAGCTTTGATACATGTCCCCATAGCAGATAATTTACTTTTCTGCAATACAGTCAGGTGCATAAATATTGGGACATTGACAGAATTTTCATATTTTGGCCTCTATTCACCACCACAATGGCTTTGAAATGAAACAAACAAGATGTGCTTTAACGGCAGACTTTCAGATTTAATTTGAGGGTAATTACATCCAAATCAGATGAATGGTGTAGGAATTACAACGGTTTCTATATGTGCCTCCCACTTTTTAAGGGGCCAAAAGTAATGGAACTATCAACTCAAAAGCTATTTCATGGACAGGTGTGGGCTATTCCCTCGTTATTTCATTATCAATTAAGCAGGTAAAATATCGGGAGTTGATTCTAGGTGTGACATTTGCATTTGGAATCAGTTGCAGTCGACTCTCAATATGAGATCCAAAGAGCTGTCACTATCAGTGAAGCAAGCCATCATTAGGCTGAAAAATCAAAACAAACTCATCAGAGAGATAGCAAAAACATTATATGTGGCCAAATCAACTGTTTGGAACATTCTTAAAAAGAAAGAATGCACCGGAGAGCTCAGCAACACCAAAAGACCCGGAAGACCACGGAAAACAACTGTGGTGGATGACAGAAGAATTATTTCCCTGGTGAAGAAAAACCCCTTCACAACAGTTGGCCATATCAAGAACACTCTCCAGGAGGTAGGTGTATATGTGTAAAGTCAACAATCATGAGAAGACTTCACAAGAGTGAATATAGAGGGTTCACCACAAGATGTAAACTATTGGTGAGCCACAAAAACAGGAAGACCTGTTTAGAGTTTGCCAAACAACATCTAAAAAAGCCATTACAGTTCTGGAACAACATCCTATGGACAGATGAGACAAAGATCAACTTGTACCAGAGTAATGGGAAGAGAAGAGTATGGAGAAGGAAAGGAACTGCTCATGATCCAAAACATACCACCTCATCAGTGAAGCATGGTGGTGGTAGTGTCATGGTGTGTGCATGTATGGCTGCCAATGGAACTGGTTCCCTTGTATTTATTGATGATGTGACTGCTGACAAAAGCAGCAGAATGAATTCTGATGTGTTTTGGGCAATATATATATGCTCATATTCAGTCAAATGCTTCAGAACTCATTGGACGGCACTTCACAGTGCAGATGGACAATGACCCAAAGCATAATGCAAAAGCAACCAAAGAGTTTTTTAAGGCTAAAAAGTAGAATGTTATGCAATGGCCAAGTCAATCCCCTGACCAGAATCCGATTGAGCATGCAATTCACGTGATGAAGACAAAACTGAAGGGAAAATGCCCCAAGAACAAGCAGGAACTGAAGACATTTGCAGTAGAGGCCTGGCAGAGCATCACCAGGGATGAAACCAAGCGTCTGGTGATGTCTATGCATTCCATACTTCAAGCTGTAATTGCCTGCAAAGGATTTGCAACAAAGTATTAAAAAGTGAAAGTTAGATTTAGGATTGTTTAGTTTGTCCCATTACTTTTGGCCCCTTAAAAAGTGGGAGGCACATATAGAAACCGTTGTAATTCCTACACCATTCACCCGATTTGGATGTAATTACCCTCAAATGAAATCTGAAAGTCTGCAGTTAAAGCACATATTGTTTGTTTTATTTCAAAGCCATTGTGGTGGTGAATAGAGGCCAAAATATGAAAATTCTGTCAATGGCCCTCATTCAGAGCCGTACGCTCTGAGCAGAGCGCACGCTCTGAATGAGGGCCGGGCTCCATTTTCATGGAGCGTCCTCCTGGACGCTCGTATAGCTGTGGGTCACCACCCACAGGCTATACGAGCGTGCTTTTTGATGGCCGCGATGGTCGAGACCATCACGACCATCGAAATTGCGAGCCGGAGCCTGCGGTTGAGGTTTTCAACCGCAAGCTCCGGAGTGATTTTGGCTCTATCAGAGCCAAAATCACTCCCACTGACATCACTAGTGATGTCAGTGGGCCGGCTTCTGACGGGAGGCGTTCCCGTGGGAACGCCCCCGTCAGGGAGGCACGCCCCAGCACGCCCACCAAAGGGGGCGTGCTGTCAATCAACATTGACAGCACGCCCCCTTTGATCGGACACAACGAGCGAAGGACTTTCCTTCGCTCGTCGCGTCTGGCACATGCGCACGACGGAGCTCCCTCCGTCGTGCGCATGCTCAGTGCATAACATCGACCCACTTGCGAGCGGACAGCCACTCGCGAGTGGGTCTGAATCAGGCCCAATGTCCCAATATTTATGCACCTGACTGTATCATTTATTTTTCTTATTATTTCCAAAATATTGAGTAGTAGATGTGGCTTGCACAGATGTTATCATTGCAAGATTCATCACATCTTTATGGGTCTCTTGTTGAAAGCAGAGCATCCATTAGAAGGTATACTGTACCTCAGACAATCAAGTGTTAACAGTGCATCCTCACCCCATGACATCACTCACATTACATCACATAATGTTACCTGTCATTGTTTTTATATTGGCAATGCCTTAGGTATTTTCTTCCTTTTAGCTAACCTAATTTGAATTCATATAAATTCTAAAAAGTCAGAATGTTACAAAAGACTGCATAAAGCTCAGTAGCAACTGATTCTTGGTAATGTTAGGTAAACATATTTTATAGGTAGTAGACTATAGGGGAAATTCAGTTAGACTCATTCATTTAATGGGTGTGAAAAAGGGTGGAGCCACAGGCTTTAATACCAGAGGTTTTTCACCAGAGACCCTTTTTACACCAATTAAATGTGTTAATGGGCATTAACATATGTTAACTGGCATTAAGTTCATGAACCTATGCATTAATAGGGTCTCTTCACCTGTTAACAGGCAATTTATTTGGGATTTATTTTCAGATCTGATCAGTCACGAAAAAAAATCCCCGTTAAGTACAGCATGCGAGATGCCTTCAGGCTAATTGAATAGACCTGAGGAATCAATTAGCTTGTGGTTAATTTACACAGCTGTTTGAATTTCTCGTAATACTGTAGTTAAAATAAATACCCTGGTAGACAACTAAAAAAAATATTGATAGAAACCAAAAGCATTTGCCACTTTGTATTATTTGATGGAGGTAAAATTAGCAGCATATACATTTACTACAGAAGGATTCTTGGCTCTCTGCAGAATATTTTGGAAAAAATTACAAGATGGGTAGAGAAATGTAAATTCTGAAGAATATTGAAATATTGTATTTTGGCTAATTCAGATACCATCAATCACATTCTTTCAATAATTCTCAATTATATATTTCTATACATTTTGATTTTGTGATTTAAAATGGTGGTGATATGTTTTTGTAATACTGTATAAATGTTATACATCTTTATTTCATTATCAGAAATGCTTCTCAATTAAATGCTTCCCAATTTAAGTATGTTGTTGCCATGCTAAAAAACTTACAGTAGTGTATATTTGTTGATTAAAAATTTCAAGAAGTCAATGATTTTTGTATGTATTTTTCTAAATATAAAGCTTATGTTTTAAGTTTCTTTTTGACACATGATGAATTGGTTTCTCTTAAAAAATCAAGGCTGTTCAGCTTGGATTATGTTGCTTTGATAGATAGTTGAAATCAAATATTAGGAAGGGATCATATATCTTACCATTTTGATTGATGTTTGTTTAGTTCAAATATTTTTAGAATGCAGGTGGTTGAGATTGCTCAGAAAAGTAACACTTTTTCTCTTTAAGTGTTTTTGAAAATATGTAAACTGAATGACATCTTCTGACAAACTTCAGGTCATTTGTAATTTAATATGTTTGTTTAAAGAAATCACATAATTTAAATATCAATAATCTTAAGGCAGAAAGATAAATACAAACTTAAGAGTAAATTTACTAAGATCAAGGAAATGGTGGAGACCTGCGCTAGGATAATTATGTGGCTGTATATGTTGCAGTGCTTGCTGCGGACCTCTCTGGGGATACCCACCCCAAATCATATAGGATAAACAATTGTGGATTAGAGGTCGGCACTACACTTGGTGTGGTACGTAAAACTGACACAGTGGATGAAGGTGTAAAAAGGGATATATTTATTAATTAATAAGATTGGGGGTCACAATGCCCCTTATGTATATAGCTTGTTGCAGAGTGGTGAATCTCAGTAGGGGAACTGGAATTCGGGGCAGGGTATATATAAGATGGCGGTGAATCTCAGTAGGGGAACTGGAATTCGGGGCAGGGTATATATAAGATGGTGGGGGTATGTATCAGCCTGGATACAGAGCAGTCAGTGATACTACCTGGGGTAGTGTACCATGGAGAGATGTAGCTGTGAGTCAATCGAAGTCCTAAACGCGGGGTATCCACGTCTGTGTCTGGCGGGGCGGCGTCCCGTATCCCCCAGGTGCACAAAACTTACCCTCGACGTGCTTGTCTATTCACCTCCGGGTGAACGAAATCCTCTTCTCCCATCTGGGGTCCTCCGGTCCTTGGCTCCATTGTGTAGGGCAGTGCATGTCAGGACGCACCGCTGATGAGCGGTGTCCCCACCGGCGGTCCGCGAGACTTCCGGGTGTATGCACTCTCGCGAGATTGTGCAACTCCTGGGCTCAGCAGACACTGCACGGCGGCTCGACTCGTTGCCGCGAGGAGACTAAGGAGTGGGACTCCGCTGTGGTGATGAGTCTCTGATCAGATTGGTGTGATCGGTGTGTAGTTCCCAACGCGTATTGGCTTTTGCCTTCCCCTGAGCCGATTTCGTTCACCCGGAGGTGAATAGACAAGCTCGTCGAGGGTAAGTTTTGTGCACCTGGGGGATATGGGACGCCGCCCCGCCAGACACAGACGTGGATACCCCGCATTTAGGACTTCGATTGACTCACAGCTACATCTCTCCATGGTATACTACCCCAGGTAGTATAACTAACTGCTCTGTATCCCAGCTGATACATACCACCACCATCTTATATATACCCTGCCCCGAATTCCAGTTCCCCTACTGAGATTCACCGCCATTTTATATTTACCCTGCGCCAAATTCCAGTTCCCCTACTGAGATTCACCACTCTGCAACAAGCTATATACGTAAGGGGCATTGTGACCCCCAATCTTATTAATTAATAAATATATCCCTTTTTACACCTTCATCCACTGTGTCAGTTTTACGTACCACACCAAGTGTAGTGCCGACCTCTAATCCACAATTGTTTATCCTAAATTTACTAAGAATCGTGTCTGTCAGTATATTAAACACGCTGAACATCGCAGGCATATGAGTGAGTTTTTCTCAAACAATCTCACAAATTTACAAAGAAACTTTTTTGTCTGAAACTGTTTTTCAATGGTACAGTATATGCAATCATGTATTTGGAGCCAAGTTTGCAAAATATGGGTTAACACAGAAACCACTTCTGTTCATGGTTCTATTGATAGAAGCTGTCACATGTAGCAGTGTCATGCCTAATGTATATAAATAAAACCCCAAACCAATTGGACATTGTGGTTTTGTTGATAGGAATTGAGAGTAGTAGTGCAGGCATGTTGGAGGTTGATTTGGAGTTTGATATTGAGTTCTGGTTGTTGCTATTGCAGTGTAATTTATCCTGTCTACTTGTTATCTAGTTTATTATCTACAGTGTGTATCAAATTTTTCAATCTTCTTTGTCAATTTTTATTTTTGTCATGCCAGTATTTCTTGTGTGTGTCGGGGGGAAAGGGGGGTGTTGCTAGCATAGTGGTAGTGGAGGTTTGTGTTTTTTCTGTTCTCAGTGTGTAGTGTTTGTGCAGGGAGGGGGGTAAGAAGATGTCTAGCCCAAAGGCAGATCAAGTAGAGAGTGAGACAGGGGAGGTTGCATGTCATGAGCCCCATGACAGTGATGGGGAGAGTGATGGCCAAAAGGGGCAAAACCAGGACAGGTTGCAATGTTAAGTTTTAATTTTCTGAAAACCTGGCCGTGGTACAAGAGTTGTTTAAACACCATTGGCTGCTGCTTGGACTTCATGCTGCCTGCAGTTCTGCACATGAGAGGACTCCGATATCACAGAGGGGTTGGGTATGGGATCCCAGCTATCAGGATGCCGGCTGTCAAAAGAGCAGCATCCCGACTGACAGAATCCTGCCACTAAAAGGTACATCTCCTACCGCTAACCCATACCTCTACCCCTAACCTTAACTCTCCATCCTCAGTGCCTAACCTCCGCCCTAGTGCCTAAACTCCACCTCCCCTGCTGCACCCTAAACCAAACCCTCCGCCATTAGTACAGTACCTTACACTAAAGCTCCCCCTAGTGTCTAACCTAACCCTTAACCCTAAACCTAACCCTCCCCTAACCTCCGTTACTTACCTTTGGGATGCCAGCGGTCAGTATACTGGAGCCAGGATCCCGACTGCTGTCAGGATTCCGGCGTCAGTAATCAGACTGTTGACATCCCGTATAGTGGGATACTGACTACATCCCATAAAAGAGTGTTGTCACTGCAGTTAATGCTGAGGGGCTTGTGAGGAGGAATGATGAGACATGCAAAAAGCACTTTTCAGATAAAGTGCTGTGTAAATGTGAAGATGACGAAGGAGTCAAAGGCGACATGGCAGATGGGGTCTTCCTCAGAATACCAGGCTGACTACTTAGAATATGAGGAGCTGCTCAAGCTGTGCATTCTTCCTAAGGCCATTGGCCATCTACATGTGCACAACGCGGATGCCCCCAGGTGGCCTGGTAAGTGTGATTATTATTAGTACTGGTTATAGTGTGTTTTTTGAGTGGGAACTATTTTTAGTAATGTTTTAAAAAATGTAATATGAACATTTAATACACTGCTGCCTGTTAGGTGCATCTTACTTATGTAATGCACACTTGCAAAATATTTTGCATCATGAAGTGTCATGTAGGGTCTAATGTTGTTTTACCAGCTCTAAAAACTCCTTGTTCTTGTCCTTTTAATGCTGAAATACTATAGTAGGGTACTGGCTTCCACCATCATTTTTTTTTTGCTATTTATAACAGATGCCACTACTTTATTATGATGTTTTATGTTTTTTTCCAGGCAGGGAAAGAAGTATATATAGGAGCAGGTCTGTACTTGTTTGAATTGGTTGTGTTTTTAATTAGCAGCAGTATTGTGGAAGCTCCTACCCCAGAATAGTATTATTTGTAGGTTAAAATCAAATTAGCACCCTTGCCCACATTAACGACAGTAACCACTTTATAGTATCTGACCAATTTGTATCTGGTCTTTAAAAATAATACCACACTACGTATGAGTTTAAAACCTGAAAAGGTATCTTTTTCTTAAAAAAACTTGTTTTGCATTCTCACAATGCCAATTTGATAATGTTTCTTTTTTTACAAATTAGAACAATCCCCAGCAATGCACAGAAGATCCAAAGACACTGATGATGTTGTTCAGGCCAGTAAATAAATGCACAAAATCTTTGTCCTGCATACAGGAATCAAAAGGTTTTTTTTATTTCTGATTTCTGCAGGATACATTAGCATTGTAAGGGTCAAAGGTCAGTCAGATTGACGTTATGTAAAAAATACTGCTGCTTTAATGTAGTTCCTCAAATGGCAAAGTATACTAAGCGAACAATACTTACCCACTTGTCTGTCACAGGGTATCATGAGAATGTATTTGAAGATGTGCAACCAGGCTTAGATGTGGAACTTGTAGAGTGTGAAGATGTGATGATAACGCTAAACATGTTCCCATCACCCCACCAATTCCATCCACCCCCACAACTTCAACACCACTACTAGCCCCTAATTCTCCTCCTGCCCACAATTTGTATGAGACAAATAAAACTCTTTTTGTTGGGACACTTACATATATATTGCAAAAATTTTTACTTTTATTTGAAAACATGTAGAGTTTACTCATAAAACACAGAAAAAACAATATGACAAGTATAAGTCAGATTTACCTTCACAAAGTGGCTGATATGAGCCCTAAATTATTCAACCAAATATGCATGAAATCATTGCATTGTAAACCTTCTCATTTGCTAGCCAAAATAACTAAGTACTAGGGGTAAATTTAGGACTTGTGTTTGTCTCGAGTTTGGTCAAGATCAAATATGCTGGACATTACTGGAACTCGGGAGAAAGTTCAAATGTGAAACTCGTAAATTTACTAACAGTCAAGTTTTGCTAAATCAAGTTTTTTGATGGCATATGAAATAGAGATTTCTCTGGTAAGTTTTGTGAAAAATCGAGTGAGATATCTCTCTGCCGCCTGAATGAGAATTATCCCGCCCGCCTGAGTGAAAATTCTTCCACCTACGCATTTGAAAGTGAACAATTGCAACCAAGTCCACAGAAATTATTGTAGACACACCTTTCTAGCGTGTTTTGATTGGCTGAAGATGTGAAATGTGAAGGAGTGTTCGCAAACCATATAAATATGGCCAGAAATGGACAAACCTCGAGGGTTTGTGTCAGGAGTTTGGAGCAAACGTCAGTTAGGAGTATTTTTGAGAGGTAAATTTGCTATTGTTGTTTGGTGTGTGAGTAGAGTCTTGTGCATATTTGTAATTTTGTCAGTTTTCTGTTAGTGTCAATTTTTTGTGTTAATGTGTATTTTATTTGATCCTGTCAGTGTTTATTTGTGTGAGAGTGGTGTGTGTGTTGCTAGTCTTGGGAAAGGAGGCTTGTGTTTGTTTATCTTTTTGTTTGAGTTATTTGTATTTTTGGTGAGAGGAGGATGTCGGGGAAAGAGAAGAGACAGGGACAGAGTGAGGGAGGGAGAGGAGGTGGCTGTTAATCAGCTACATGTCACCTCAGATGAGGAGAGTGAGGAGTAGGCCCCCCAGAGGGGAAAAAAACTGGCCACAATGTACAGTTCACATTCGGTCAGAACCTTGCCTTGGTGATGGAGGTGATGAAACACCATCACTTTCTTTTTGGGAGGAAGGCTTCCAGCACCTCTGCTCAGTGCAAGAATGACATTTCCACAGGTGTTGTCGTGGCAGTTAATGCCATGGACCCTAAGCGCAGGTCTGAGGACAACTGCAAGAAGCAGTTATCTGGCATTAAGAGACAGGTGAAAGTCAAGATGGCCAACAAGGCATAGGAAGTTGTAAGGACTGGTTCTGGCTCATGATATCAGGAAATATATTTGTAGTATGAGGAGTCCCTGAAGGACTTAATTCCTCCGGCAGAGGTGAGGTGTTCTAAAGTGCTGACTTGTTAATTTTTTTGCATTTATATTTTTTGGACTTTATGTTTTCACTTGTTTGTTAGTCTATAATGTTGATTTGACACCTCAAATAAATGTATAATCATGTTTTTGTTTAGGAGTAAAAATATAATAATGTATTTCACACAGCTTACTGTGGTTTGTGTACAATTTTGGTTATGGAAAGAGGTATGTCAGAACAGGTTTCAGCTAATTTGATCTTTTTCTGTCTTTAATCTGCAGCATTGTTGAGTAAGCCCATTTTTAATGGTATTTTATTTAACAAAAACTTTAATTTATTACAGAATGTCTGTACAGTAATATCTATACCTGTCTGATATATATATATATATTATATATATATATATATATATATATATTCAATACAACAATACAGACAGGTGTGCCTCACAACATCTGTTATTTTTCTGTGTATTCACTTCTTTAGCCACACGTCACTTAGTAACAAGTGTCCGATCTTGACTCAATCAAAGCACTGGGTCTCCAGCTTCTGAAACTGCAGCTCATCACTTCAACACTCAATATCCTTTTAGTCAAATTTCTGTCAAAAATTATAAGAGGGTGTCTCATAGTGCATAAAAGTATTTAATGTTAAAAACAATGGTGCATATGTAACAATTGTGCCCATACCTAAAACAAAACTGTGTGGGCTTAATACCACATAGTTTATATAGAAACATCCACCGACAACCACTGTCAGCTCCTACTGCATCCACCACCTGGTACACGGCTCTGCCTTCACCTGCTGGATACAGGTCACACAGGGCTGCCACATCTCGGGATCCAGGAACCACCCTTGGTCAGTGTATAATGCATCACAGAGTCCCTCCCTAATGTGTTTCATCAAGGACTTTGTCAGAGGGATGGGCTCTGTGACATCAGAGATCCCTTTTAAACTCTATTGTATCCAGTCACTCATCGGATCTAATTACACACATATGGTAATTCTATTACTCCTTATACCCCACATCAGGACCTAGCTTATTTAGCTCAGCTGCATCTTTATTCACTCATTTGTGTTTACATTTAGAGCTACCATAAATACCTATACTGCCACAATAATTATACTAGGTAGCTTATACTACATTCTCATTCACAGTACTTATCCTAAGTCCTGATGAATGGGAAAAAGGTTAAAATCTCATTATTTAATAACTGGACAATTTTGAGCATATTAAAACAAATTATGATCACATTGAATAGTTACATATTACAAAGTCTCTTCATATATGACAAAAAATAATTCTTTGAATAAAAGAGTTACATCTTATAACAGGAGTCTTCGGGAAAAACTCTCAGGGAAACCAGCCGGATTTTTATAAAGAACTAATCCTATTATTATTATTATTATTATTATTATTATTATTATTATTATTATTATTATTATTATTATTATTATATAGTTATATAAAAGAATATTCCTTTCTAATTGCAAACAACTAACTTTTTCTTACCATCGACAATGCTATACAGCTAAAACCAGTTGTTTTTTATGGTGCACAAACAGGTATAAATTACTAGCATCATTTAAAATTTTACTTTTACATATCTTATACAATGTGCATGTCTTTTTCCATTTCTGACACCCTTAAACAATGCACATAAATAAACTATGCATAACACACACATCATAGGACATCATAAGACACTATTAAACACATGTTGAGATGATGAAGACTCTGAGGAGGCCGGTAAGTAAATGCACATAGTCTTTAACGTCCATAATATCATGCAAATTTCCTAAGTAAATTACATTTTTTGGTGCTTGTAGGTACATCCTCTGGTCCCCTGAAGAAATAAAGTGGTGCTACAAAGGCACAGCCTCCACCATAAAGAGCAAGAAAGTCACAATCAGCATCATATGGGCCTCAATCATCCCATTTGGATGGTGAGTCTGTGAAAGTAAAATATAAATATACACACAAATTACTATTTTGAAAAACAGAGTAACAACATTAAAACAACATACATTTGCATAGCATTGCATAAACTGGGTACTGTGGCACCCTGGGGTGGCTCAGCCAACTTGCAGCGTATGTGTACAGAACACTGCTGGAAAGACAGTTTTTTCTGTATAATTTGTTGAATACATGTTGTGTAAGCTACAAATCTCTCTGGAAAAGTACTGTTATTTATGTGCATTGAACTATACAGAAACCTAGAAGATAAACAATGTTTTGGTGCATATGATTTGAACATATTTTTTTGATACTTATAAAACAGACAATAGTACTTAGTGATTTTGGATAGCAAATGAGAAGGGGTACAATGTGATTATTTCACGCATATTTGGTTGAATAATTTAGGGCTCATTTCAGCCACTTTGTGAAGGTAATTCTGAGTTATACCTGTCATTTATTGCTTTTAATTACTTTTTTCTTTATGTGTTTTGTGAGTCAAGTATACTTATTTTCAAGAAAAGTTAAGTTTTAATTGCATTATATGTTTAAGAGTCCCCAACAAAAAAAGTTTTCTTTGTCTCATACAAATTGTTGCTATTTGTCTAAACTCTTGGGAGCACCACCGGTTACAATTTCCTGATCTAAACTAGGTCAATAGTACCAGTCTATACATTAGCATATATCTCTCCATATACCGGTCATGCATGATACAAAATCTGTAAATAGAGGGGTTAAATCAGTGCACCTCCACAACCCCAAATAGTTCTAGTATAGTCACCTCCTGCCCAGCCAGAAATGACATATTGACAAAATATGTAGGACTATCTAACACAGCAGCTGGCCATGCTCACCACACAAGTGTGCCAAATAACAGCAATAAATAATACACACACAGGTGCAATCGCACCATTAATGCTCAAATGGCTGAACTGAAGATGATTGATAACAGCCTAGAACAAATTTGGGAATCAAGTAACTAGTTCCAACAAGATACTTCACTAATGATACAGGAATCCAATAATAGGTTTCATGATACCTTCTTATGATTATTGGATTAACAAACCAATGCTATTCATGACCATCATGCAACAATGCTCAATTTAGATACCCAACTATTAGCCCGCTTACCTGATGGTATTGCAATTACATTGACAAGCAGAATTTAACACAGCACTACTCCTATAACAACACCACCCCCGTGAACACAGCACACCAGAGGTGAGTCTCAACAGCCCTGGGACTGCAGATATATTGGGCATCAGCTGCGCAGTAGAGCCAATGCGATATGTCTATGAGCGATGTCGTTCAAAGATATATCGCCGGTATGCACTAGCTGATGGACACCCAGTATATTTGCAGATCAATTTATTGGCCAATATATCTGCCAGTGTGTACTCAATATTAGGATTCCCTAAAGACCTAGAATACCAATCAATAAATAAACAAACAAAATCATAAAATAAATAATTATATATGTAATGATTAAAATACAGTACAAAAAGCAATCACACAAATGTTACATAAAATAAAAGAACAGGTGGTGGATGGTTTCACTTTGCATCGATTATAACTATTTTGCAAAATTATAACTGTTTTCTAAAATGTTCACTTTTTACTTTAGCTAATATAATCAATATGTTAAAACAATTTACAATATGCAGGTAAACATTCTGCACAGTTACAAGAAAATCTGGGGCAAATTACCTTGTAATAGTTTCCATATAACATTAAACAATGGCTGCCTAGTGCATAGAGCACAGAAAAAATGGTTTTGAAAAAATATTTTTTTTTTCTTGGTCATTGTTATTTGTATAAGTTATAGATTTATCCTGACAAAGTTTAAATCCATTTAACTCCATGAAATACAGTATGACTATTGGATTTTATTCAGAAATGTTGTCAGCCTAGGACACTTTTAAGCAAGTATATGACAGTCTCTGCACTATAATAAGCATATTTATAAAACAGTTAAGTAGATAAATAAAAATAGAAATATGGAAGTTCATACATTTCTGAGTCAGAATGACAGTGTTTGATGAGTAGCCACATTTGTACAGGCAATAAGAGGTGGCCCTCGATAATTAAGTATCTAACTAACTGCGAGAACCGGATATATTTAATATTGCCCTGGTGCAGAGACAGCTGATTTAAAGATCAGCTGTTCACATGAATCCTCACTGCTATTTTAGTAGCAGTGAAACTCAGCACTGCCAAGTCTGATTCTGCAGTGCTACTGCACATGCATGAACTAAGGTTGTAATTTGCACTTTCTAATTTTCTTATTAAGAAAGTTAATTTCTAGGTTGATTTCAAATATTAATTTAAAGTACTAGAAACACACATAGTTACATTGATAATTTAGTACTGATATATTGTCATGACTAATTAAACACCTTATCAGCTGATGATGGCTTGTTATTGCTTTCATAATTAAATAATTTACTAAATTCAATCTTAAATCTATGAAAAACAAAGTTAATTGTAATTAATAACAATCTAAACTATGGTAGCAAAGAAAAGGTGGCCAGAATCAGATCCAACTGAAAAGAAGGTGGATATCAATGCAACTATCACATACATTGCAAATGCTGTATGAACCAATGCAACTATCACATGCAGTGCCAATATAAACCAATGCAATTATCACTTGCATTGAATAAAAGTTAAAATGGAGGAGTCAACTACTCTTCCCATGCAGGACAAATACAACTATCACATGCATTAGGGTGAAAGGGGAATAATGTGAGGGTGGTATTACGCAAGCTATTACTGTGAAGGAGAGAGCCCAACTTATTTAGCAGCCACTCTTTCCCACTAGATTCAATAAAATAGACATGAGAAGAACACCACAAGCAACAATGAGGTAGGAAGTGTGGTAATATCCACAGCAAAGAGGCCTAATCATAGGCAGAATTACTGAAAAACTCCTATTCCCTGGGCCATTCCCAATTACACTACCCCATTGGACCATACAGACTACATTAATTTAAACACTTCCCTACCAAGACATTGTGCCAACCCATCCCAGCTTCATGGTTCAGGACCCTTCAGGCTTAGTGGTAGCCTTCTGTCCATTTAATATGTCATTACTGTTTTGTGCTGTACAGCAGGATTTCTACACAAAGATGGGAACATAAAACATATGCTTTGTAAATGTGCATGCAGATTAAACAAAAAAATCTAAATACTGTATGCCTTGTTGCTAATAATTAGTTGATATTAAAATTAGCTGTTTAATAATGGTATGTTGGGAAAGTTGGTTTTACAGTATGAAGTGGTAGGACAAAGTAATAAATGTAGGCAGTAAGATCTTTTTTATTAATCTAGTCAAGAAGGATAGTACAGGATAGTACGGTCTTACCTGTAAAAGAGTTAAATTTCAAACAATATTTGTAACACATTAATAGATCATGTGTCTTTTTTCACTGTTAGATACTGTATTAATGTATAATGTATATCTGTGCATGAGAATAAATTATAAAACTACAGTAATCATGCAGATGTGTACTCTATATACCATATGATGAGAGACATCCAGCTTGACTGAGCCGCTGGTTTAGTGTACCATCTTTATCTTTAAACTTTGTTTTGTATTCACATTGCATACACAGCAAAACATCACCAAAAGTTTACTAGAGATGCTGGGATGCAACTTCAACAGCACAGGATTTAGTCTTGAACACGTAGAAAGTCATAGATGAAGCACAACAGAACTTCCGTAAGAAAAAGCTGTGGCCACTGCATCTTAGCAGATCCTATAAAGATTTTGACTCAGTCACACACATATACAAATGTCACACATCAAATTGATCAGTGCAAACTAGCAATGTTGTTTTGTTGACCCCAGTTATTTTATTTATGCAAATAAGATGCCCATTTTGGGCAAGAAGGAAGCTCAGTGCAGCAGAGTCACCTGGGACCAGGCACATTGGGAGAGGCTGTTTTGCATGACTGATGCCACAGTGTAGGAGAACTCATCTGTACACTCCCTGATCATTTAATAAAAAAAAAATACAATATTTGTTTACTGAAATGTTACTAATAATGAAGATCCCTGATAAATATTTTACTAAATAAATGCAACATATTAAAGAAAAGTATTATTTTTATTGCTTTACTTCTGCATGTTGTAATTCATCCTAAATTTCTAACTGAATTGAAATTAAAAAGTAGCCAAAGGCTGAATATGTTCACTGGGTGCCAAACACAATCATATCAAATGTGTTTCAAACTTGCAAAAGCTTGAATAGTTCCTATTCAAAAGATTCAACAACCTTGTTTGAGAACCATTTTCAGAATGATTCATGCATCTCTAGTTCCCAAATGTTGTTGTTTTAAATATTTTTAAATGAGTTTATTACTTTTAGAAATCATTGCATAGCATGAAGAAGAAAAACAAAAGAAACTTGGGAGCTGATAACACAGGCCTGCAAAATCTGAGTCACTGAAAATCATCTGCAATTCTCTGGATGATTCCAAAACTATTTGGTGAGATGATTAAAAAACATAGAAATTATTTTTCTCTATGAAAAGAAGAAAAACAAAAAAAAATTGGGAGATGATAGCACAGGCCTGCAAAATCTGTCTCAGTGAAAATTGTCTGCATTTCTCTGGATGATTCCAAAACTATTTGGTGAGATAATTAAAAAACATAGAAATGATTTATCTCTATGAAAATATAGATAAATAGCATAATCGGGTGTATTCTGGTGTAAATGTTCAAAAGCTCCTAACAGAGAGTTAAAAAAATGTTCACAGAAAGGCTTGGATTACTTTGAAGGAAGTTGTATAGAAGTTCTTGGTGAAATTCAAAGATCCCAACTACGGTACAAGTGTTGGGATTTACAATGTTACTTGCATTCACAAGTCCTAAGGGTGTGCTATTTATTTTTTCTACAAAGCTTTATTTGGTATTTTCCATGGTATTATTGTTCCATCTCCTTTATGCCTTGGTGGAATATTTCTCCTTTTTCTCAACTAATTCTAAGTGAGCTTTGAAAAAGTGGCATTTCAAGCTCATCGAACAACCTAATGCATTAGTTTTCAAGCATATTTTCCAATATTTGTTTGCAGTTTGGATCTTCAAAACTTCCCAAACACTTCTTTATAACTTCCTTGAAAACATTCCAAGACTCTCTTTGAACAGTTTCCACTTTTTTTCAAACGTATTGTTTATTAGGAATTTTTGAAGGTTTAGTCAATAGAGATGTCTTCTTTCAATTTGGCATATGACAGTCATGGAATATTTTTACACACTTTTGGTTAAAACATTCTCCTCCATTTGGCAAAGCTTTTACAACTGCTCAATACATTCTAGTTTAATGTGAAGAGGAAGTAGCAGGGTTTTTTGGGACCAAACTATCTTGAACACTATTTTTGTATATAGGTTTTAAATTACTTATTGAGCCCATGGGCCAAATGTAATAGGGTGAGAGTTTAGAAAATGTGAGCATTTAGCAATAAACTCCCACACTTTTTAAATTGGTGCAATGTAATAGTCCGAGAACATGCAAACTTGCATGTTTTTAGACTAAAAAAAACTCTCATGATTTAAACTCTCATCCAAATGTTTTCCCATTTTAATAATAAAGCTCGTCCAATGTGAGAGTTTACTGCTAAACTCTCACATTTTCTAAACTCTCACCCCATTAAATATGGCCCTATGTCTTTTTTTGTTCCAAAAATAATCCTTTTACAGTAGGTTTATCAAATGATACTGAATTATTTAAACAAAGGATCATAAATTAAGATAATAGGATTATACATAAAAATAGGCAAAATAATTAGTAATAAAATAAAATTTTCATTTTGTGAAAAAACGCTACAAGATAGATTTTATTTTTGTATTTTACTGAAATTGGCACAAAAAAAATCAATGGTCAAAACTTTTCAAGCAATTTTTGCACCACATACCTGTGTAATAAGCCATAAGAATTCATGTATTAATCACATTTAATTGTACATGTGTTAAAAAACAATACGTAAAATATATAAAATAATTGGCTTCTAATCTAATTGGTATTAGGTAAAAAGTGAATTGACAATCGTCATAAATTTTCCCTTAAATTCCCCTTCAAAATTCAGAAATCAATATTATAAATGTGCCCAAAGAAATTAATAAAATTAAATTCCAGAATATCAGAAATTAGGATTCCTGAAACATATGCTTTAAACCTTCTGGATCTAAAATGTTAGTAAACAATAGTAATCATCTTAGTAAAATTAAAACAATCACAACAAAGACATTCATCTTGTATAAATAGATTTGGTCAGATCACCACTGGATGACAGTATGAAATAATGTAAGTTTGTCAATATCAAGCATTCAGACCCCAATATAAATGTTATTTGGTGACATCCTATAAAGCACTTTTAAATACTTCTCAGCTTCCAGTGAATCCCACTTTGCAGCTACCATATAAAGTAAGATAATGGTGTACAGTCTTGAGAAGCAAGAGTGATACACTAACAGTTCACTCTTGTATCCACTTAAAAGCAGTATAAGCAGAAATATTCCATGTAATGCAAACAAACCTCATACAGGTATATTCTCTGATTAAACTGCTAACATAAAAGTGGAGAAATGCAACCATTTGTTTGCTTTTAAATGATGCATTTGCATATACTGGTTAGTTAAAATAGCTCAGCACATTTTTGTTTGTATATTCCAATATTGTAGAAGATCCAACTACCCTAGGGAATTAAGCCATGTGCTGAATTGTTTACATCTATGTGACTTTATGACAGTGGGACCACATGCTGTGGTGTTTGCTGTATTAGTACCACCAACATAGATGTCATAGCCTTGAGCCGTTAGTGGTTTGTGTAGGCAAAACCCTTGCTGTTCCTTCCCATTCAATTATTTCTATCAGCCTAGGCTATGAGTGCTGGTTCTAAGAGTACTTTGTTGTTGGAAAACCATTTATAATGAATAAAATATATTTTATTATGTAAATTATTAGAGATGGTAGTAGTGAGTTATGCGGTTGGGAGCCAAAAAATCTCTCCATGATCTAGTTCATTACTTGCCGAGTTCTATTTAGGGGTGTGGTATAATATCTTACACAAACAAAAACACTCAGCAGGCGTTAGTGCGCAAATGCTACAATATGAAAAGTGTATATATAAATAAAGCTGCAAAACAAATGATGAGATTGTGTGAGCTCAAATTTAAACCACAAATTGGTCACTATACAAAAGAGAAATAGTTTTACGCTAATGAAAAAAAGGTATATGTTTATTGGATATTTTTGAAAAATGTAAAGGATAAAGACGCCAATTTAATTAGCATATATAAAAAAATAATTTCATAAAACTTGATTATACCCTAATAATCGCATAATACTAGCAGCAAACCACTTGAATAAAAAGTCTAATAAACTCCAATGAGTGACCTAAAAGTCCACATCTGAACCATCGGTGGTAAATATTGTTAGATACGTATGTATGTACAGTCTGTCCAAGATAGGAATCTCGCCACTTCCAAGTAAGTGACAAATGGCAGAGTCTGCTCTTGCAGTCACAGGTCTCCAGACCTGCAGCAGTGCGGCTGCAATAATGCTGCATGTGTAGTGACAGCTTAGTGTCCAATATTCTGAGCGGCTCCATGGGCATAAGTGAAGCCAGTTTGTGACAAGATGGTGTAAAGGTGAGCCATCTCTTTACTTGGCAGATCTCCGGTTTGTCTTTGAATGGATTTCACAAAAGGAAATATCACCACAGCTTAACAGTCACTCCACAATTTGGAACATCCAGTGGTAATTATTAACCCTCTGACATGTTTTGATTTCTTGTTGGAGGCTTTTTCAAAGAGCATGTGTGGTATAATATCTTAACATTTATATAGTCAACATTCATTATGTCAACATGAGTTTGTCAGCATGGTCTCAAAGCCAACATTGGCCATGTTGACATACATCTTCTAGACACTGATGAAATGTAATCATGTTAAAATGTTGATATATAGTACCTGGTGACCAGTGATGACTTACCTGCTCCCAAAGGCTGTCACTTCTAGCAGAGTAATCTCATGGAGCAGGGAAATGACAGTCCTCCTATCCCTAACCCTAGTCCCTACCCTATCCCACTATCTAGTGCCTAACCCTAACTTTCACCCATACCCTAACCCAATCCTCCAGCTATTTCCTAACTTTAACTCTTCAGTTCTGCATCCCACCTCTAATGTCGACATGCTGACAAAGTCAGAATTCACCTGTCAACATTCCAAGAATGTTGAAATGTTGAATGTCAACATTGTGGTGTCAACATTATGAGTTATTGTTGATCTAATGACTACATCACATTTTTTACTGTAAATACACTAACACGCAAAGAAAAAAATGTTTGCCAGGGTAGATGAGATAAAGTGGTACATTTATGTCATACTGTAGCTCCCTGCCTTTTTTCAGTGTAAAAAGAAATTATATACAGGGCCCTTATTTTTAGAGACAGTTACCCAACACTGCAATGACATTCATAATAACACAGCTTTAACCTCTCCATGGCCTAGGTTTCTGTGGGCTCCACTATCAGGCATCAAATAAGCAGGGCTAGATTAAGAGCCATGTAGGCCTGGGGCTAAAAATTATCAAATGATCACCAAAGGAGCTGTGACTAGTTCTGTGTCATTGTGGCAAGTGCCATGTGGGCATACACATCCCCTAATCTATCAACCGTAATTACATAATTTTGTGAGGGAAAATAGAAATTAAATTTTAATATCATAATTGTGTCACCCCTGTAGGTCTGTCTATCCCTTTAGAATGTAAGCTCTCACGAGCAGGGCCCTCTTCCCTCACTTGCTTTTCCTTCCCTTGCTAATACTATCATCTATTCCATACTGCCTACAACAGCACCTAAAACTTGATATCTGTCACTCTGCTGCTTATTTGAGTATTATAACTGCTGTTGCAGCAATGTTTATAAACCTCATTCTTGTCCTGCAATGTTTTCTACTGTAAGTCACTGTTTTCTATGTACTTTCTAAGGCACTGAAAAACCCTTGTGGCATCAAAGAAATAAAGGATAATAATAATAATAATAATAATAATAATTATTATTATTATTATTATTATTAATATTATTTAGTGCTGATTGTATGGCCAGCTGGACGGCCAGCTGGTCATCATGATGATGGGTAAATTTTTATGTGGAGGCCTGGAGCTACTGTTTAATTAGTTACTAATTGTTAAGATGGGTATCCACTTATAGATGTACAAATGAGGGCATGATTACAACATTGCTGTCGTGCTCTCGTTTGTATATCTAGTTATGTGCCTAGACTGAATGTTCACTCGTTCAGTCCAGGCACATCCCTCATCCCCGCACATGCTGAACCTGATGAGATCGTCAGGTTGACCAGCATGTACGTGTGATGTCGGAAGCTGGTTGCTTCCGATCAAATATTGCCCGATGCATGCACGATGCATGTGCAATTTGCAAGCGATTGCACGATAACGACATCGTTATTGTGCAATTGCTTGGTTAAATTGCTAAGTGGATACCCCCCTTAACAACTGCATTGTTAATCTAGTCCTGTGAAAGGTTACATTTTAAAAGTTGATGTGAATTTCCTTTAATCTTTGATATTAGCATGGAGAATTTAGTTAATTTGAATTGCAATGTTCTTATGATTTACATAGTTACTTCTAACAATAAATATCAATTTTGGAAAATTGCAAAAAAAAAAAAAATAACAATTCTGCAGCAAAAAGCAATGTCAGACAATACATTTTGTTAAGATGGACAAATTCCTTTTTTTTTGGTAAAAATGTTTTATAACATTGTAGCAAAATGTACAATATTTTCTTGTATACCATACTGCATTCTATTGCATTTAACACATAAATTAAATAATAATAAAAGTATGCTAAATAACTGTCCAGTGATTCAATACTGATAGTAATTTTCATATTAGATGGGGATACTTTTTTCAGTTGAACATTGATTTTCTTTTCATCCAATGTTAATACTGTACAATAATGTAGTTATGTCAAAACACACAGGAACAGCTAATTTCTGCCCTGAAGATCTTTCTATTCTATTTATGGTATCTATGTCATAGATAGATTAAGTGACTTGAGCAAGGTCATAAAAGCAAGCTTAAATGTGATAAGTGAATTCAAACATATGAAACTATGGACAAGATAATCAACCTTTATACATTCATGAAAATTTGTGTTTTAAATGTCACAATGGTTACTCAAAAATTACCAACATTTTTAACGCTTCAATTAGTTTTCTCTGTACATGTTTTTGTAAATCTCAGTTTTCATATGACACACATTTACATATGTGGAAAATAAAAAAACAAATGCAATGTCTTAATCCACCAACAGGGTCACCTCCTGCTTCATAAGACATTTAGGGCCTGATTCAGACCCACTCGCAAGCGGCTGTCCGCTCGCAAGTGGGTCGATGTTGTGCACTGCGTATGCGCACGACGGCGGGAGCTCCGTCGTGCGCATGCGCCAGACGCGACAAGCGAAGGACTTTCCTTCGCTCGTTGTGTCTGATCAAAGGGGGCGTGCTGTTGATGGTGATTGACAGCACGCCCCCTTTGGTGGGCGTGCCAGGGGCATGCCACCCTGACGGGGGCGTTCCCAAGGGAACGCCTACAGTCAGAAGCCGGCCCACTGACATCACTAGTGATGTCAGTGGGAGTGATTTTGGCTCTGATAGAGCCAAAATCACTCTGGGCCTTGCAGTTGAAAAACTCAACCGCAGGCTCCGGCTCGCAGTGGCGATGGTTGCGATGGTCAAGACCATCGCGGCCATCAAACTGCATGCTCGTATAGGCTGTGGGTGGTGACCCACAGCTATACGAGCGTCCAGGAGGACGCTCCATAATTATGGAGGGCGGCCCTCATTCAGAGCGCGCGCTCTGCTCAGAGCGTACGGCTCTGAATGAGGGCCTTAGTTGCTGCAACCCTCTGGTTTCTACCTAGGCACCTGAAACTGCTTACATGTGGCTGCTACAACTCCTATAGGATGGCAATAGCTTATTCTTATTGACATCTTACTATGCATCAAGACTGATTTGATAGTGAGCAGAAGGTGAGATGAGAGACATTGGGTGCAAAACTGAACATCCAGAAAATGTATAAGCATTTACACGTATTTGGTGGTCACAGCAGTAAAAGCTGGCAAAACAATACAGATTTTTCAGAAGTCAGATGTTACACACTAATCCAGAAGGTCAAAATGAGATAAACAATTAGCATATTCAATTAGGTGTGAGTTTACCAAAAATCTTGCACCTACAGGTTTTTTGCAGCAGGTGTGAGCTTTTTAGTTTTCAACAGGGTGAGAGATATATTTTTATTTACTTTTTGGTGCTCATTTTTTTCCTCACAGCTTCAGAGTAAGTCTAATTTTTCCTAAAATCATTAATTTTAGGAAACAGTGTATGGACTTGCTTCTGAAGCCCTTTGACACCCCCTATGACTAATTAAGCAATTGGAAGTTTCTAATGACAGATGTATCCTGTTGCATCTTTGCCGCATTTGCGGCAAATCGTGCCATGCATGACACAAGTTATGTATCCATGAACAGTTACGCGCACTGCGTTTGCACTCGTAACTCCATAGGATTGCATGGGGTGAACGCAGCGCGCGGCATGGCAAAGCATAGCACAGGTGGCCGCAGCGATACCTGCGCACATTTGTAGCGTGATCAGCAAAGATGCAGGAGAACACATCAGTAGCTTAATTAATTCAGTAATTACCTTCTAGCAGCACTGTCATCTGGAGGAGCAACCCTGACATGCTGAGTGTCTCAGTCTTCCTCCAACATCTTCTATATTGCACTGAGAGATCTGTGTTAGAAAGACACCTATCATGATGTCAGTGTGTGTGACCCCTCAGCAGTGTGTGTGACCCCCCTGCAGTGTGTGTGATTCCTTTATGTGACCCGCTGTCAGTGTGCAGTCACTAACCTGAATCTGGGTGACTTCAGCTTCTTTAATGGTAGTGCAGCCAGGGATGCCATAAGAAATTGTGGGGCCCAGGACTGACAAAATAGGCAGGGGCCCCATGTTTCTGCAACTCCTGCCATGCAGTACCTTTCCAGTTCCAGTGAGCCCTCCTTCTGTCTCCCCTGACAGACACCCTTGAGTGTCTCCCCAGTCAGCCCCCCTTCTCTAGCCTGGCCCCCTTCTGTCTCCAGCGTGCCCCCTTTTTGATTGTCTTCAGCCAGCCCACCTTCTGAATCTCCAGTGTGATGGACAGGGATGTGGGCAGGTGGCGAAATGGGCAGGCAGTGGGATTGCAGGATTTGCAGGAGGGGGTTTCCTATATATATATACTGTATATACAGTAAAAAATGCCCAGCACTCATGCAGCTACATATAGTTGTCCCGGTGCCCTTCCTCAATGAATATATAAATTTGTGCGGCAGGCTGGATGGCACTCAGGGAGCATACATAGAAAAAACAAGACTGACACGCAGCTTGAGGTCAACGTTTCAGAGACCCAACTCCTTTATCAAGATCTTTTTTTGATGTATGCTCCCTGAGTGCCATTAAGCCTGGCGCACAAATTAATATATATATATAAATATATATATATATATATATATATATATATATAACACTTATATATGTGTATATATAAGCAATAACTTGGCAGGATGTATTTATATATATTATATATAGCTATATATCTATATATATCTATCTATCTATATATATATATATATATATATATATATATAGATATGCACACACATACTGTGTGCATATATGTATATACTTATAAATGAACACAACAGGTGCCCACATTGTCTTTTTGACCCTGGGATATGTTATGCATAGTTATAGGCCCCGGCATGGAAGTGTTAGTCAGGGGGCATGTGACAACTCACAGCCCAATCCCCCAATATATAAAGGTGCGCCTTACCTGCAGCTGGAGTGCAGTGGCTGACCGAGCACTGAAACCAAATGACCTGACCGCGAGAGTTGCCTAGGAGGAGTTATGTGCCAACGCATTAGCTGCCCTCATTCTGTGATCTCTGTGGCTACGAGGATCTGCTGCACATGCACGGTAACTTCCCTTCACTAACAGGCAGGTTTTTGGGAACTCCAGGGAGATGGAGACAAGAATCTCCGTCTCACAGAAAATTCCCCCCTCTCGTTTAGCAGCGGCGATTGATGTGTAGGCAGGGGGGGACTGGAATTATGGGCGGGCCCCTCTCATTGCCCGGGCCCGGTACTCCAGTCCTGGCAGTCCCCCCCTGATGGTGGCCCTGCACTAGCCAGCCCAGAGTGTGGAGAATGTGGCAGCTGGGCACAGCAGAGACAGGAGAGTCCGGAACAGGTGAATTTTGGCTTCAAAAAAACCCACAACCAATTTTTTCACTACTGCACATTCAAAATTAGTTGAATTTTTTTTGGTGGGCAGAACCTCGTGGCCAATTGGTTATGCCCCATAGTGACTACTTCTGAGTCAAATGCAAGTCACGTACATGCAGATCTTGCAGATTTTAGCATACAGCGCATGAACCAAAGAAAGAAATCAGCTTCTGCACATGCACCATATCATGTATCTGCACATGGACAGAGATCACTAGTGCATGCAGTTTGATCCATCTCACAGATCACAATATCTTTGAAATGGATGCTTTAAGGTGGTAACAGGGCATTACCATATAATCGCATGGAACTCTTCTGTCTTATGTGAGTGTCATGGGGGGTTCTTCTGTCTCATGTGAGTTTCATGGGAGTGTTGATGTGTGTAAGCTGATTTTCTTGCTCTAACATAGCATGTGCAAAGAGATGGAACATCTGTTTCAGCCGAATCTTTTGCACCCAACATGAGGCTGGTGTAACACCAGATATGAATGATGATAGCTGTGGACATAAGAACAGAACAGTGGCTGGGGTATGCACCCACTTGCAGTTACATTTAAAAATACAATTATTGGGCAGCGTGGCCATGGAAGTGATGAAGTAGTCAGCTGCACTCAGGAGCTCCCATGGCAACTATCATGTAAACCCATCCTGCACAGGTGGCACTGGTCCTAAAATGGTGGTTTGGCTACCCCTTCCTATACTGACCTCTCTGGATGCTCGATGGTGCTGATCCAGGTCTCAGTGAGTGTGATTCCTCTCTCTGGCCTGTGCACTCCCTGCAAGAGCAATTTTGGGCAGAGTGTCTGTTATGTCAGTCTATAGTAATACTGCATGACACAATTGAGCTGCCTCTACTCTGCTGATTTCCCTGTTCACTGCACACTGTTGTTAATATAGACAAGTGTCCTCATTCGTTTAAATATACGGGACATAATCTATCAGCATTTCTATATACATTTCTGTATAAACTGCCTTGACTACTCTATTACATACACTATGGGGAAGTCTGGCCATGCTGCAGCTGCATTTAAATTAGAAATGTTTGCTCACTCCTCTACCCCACAACCGTCATCTGGGGGTGCTTATCAGGAGCCTCCTGCCCTGTCTCAAATGCACCCACTGATGCCTTAGAGTATCTGCTCCTGCTGAAGTTGCCTTGAAACAAGTCTTGGAGGCTGTCAGTTCTAGTGAAAAGAGACTGTCAGACAAAATGGAAAAGGTGCAGTTAGATCTATCTTTACTATGTCAAGACCTTCAGAGGATACGGAAGCAGGTTGGGGAGGGTTCCACACTGGAAGAGTCACACTTTCCCCTAAAGAAGCAGGTTGATACCCTACCCACCCAGATGGCTACTATGCAAAGCAAAATTTCTGACATGGAAGGTCGCTTGAGATGGAATAATGTAAGATTTATTGGCCTCTCTGAAAAAACGAAGGTGCAGCCCCTGAAGTCTTTCTTGTAAATTGGTTGACTGATACTTTTGTTAGGGGTTCATTTACTTCACAGTTTGCATTGTAACAGCGCACTATATACCTACCAGACCTTTGCAACCAGGAGCGCCACCATGTACTTTCATAGCAACATTTTTACACTATCAGGATTGTGATGTGCTACTTCATCTTGTCCATACTAAAGGTTCTTTGGAGAATAATGGAGTAAATATATCTGTATTTCCTGACTTTGCGATGGAGGTTTAGAAAGATAGGGCCCAGTTTCTTCCTATCAAGCATTGCCTAAGTGATTTGAATTTGCCTAATGCCATGTTGTTTCCATCAAAGCTCCAGTTGATAGCCAATGGTGAAACCAAATTATTTGCATGTCTGTGGGATCAGTGTGCATTTTTTATTTTGCAAAGCCCCTGAATGCCTTGTGGAGAAGAGGACCAAACTATACCATGGAGTAGGGGTAAGTATGTAGTCTGAGTGTGAGATCAGGTGAATGGTTAATAAAGTGTTAAAATATTTAGTGTGTCAGTCTGATATTTTTTTATATTTTTGTTCACAGTGGGATATCAGGTGCCACAAGCCCTTACTGTCTGGGCATAGTGGCACTTGTGGTTCTAAAAGTGCGGCCATGCCTTTACTGGCCGGCTGAGACCTGTAGTCCCACTTTAAACAACAATATTATTTCAAATGTTATACCATTACCCAAACAGACACCACTACCAGGGATGCTGTTGAAGAGCCCGGGGCTTCACCCTAGTCTTGGGGTATCCTTGGGAGGATGGAAAATATATAAAAAATACAAGGGCTAGGGTAACCAGTTTAGGGCAGGTTAAAGCTTTGGTAATGGGACCCCAAGCTGTTCCCTCCCTGCTGTGGCAGTAGCCCATGGCTTGCTAAGCCAGGTGCTGGTTACTGGAAATATGGAGGAACCCCATGCCATTTTCCCCCTACATTTTAAGGACCAGAATGGGATCAAAATCATGCGCTGGCTATGCTTTTGTGTGGGAACCCACCACCTATTTTTTTAATTGTTAACCCTCTATTTACACTGTAACACACAGAATCTTTTAAAAGTGTACAGAGGCTACTTACTATACAAAGTCACATGGATGAGTACTGTGACACACTGTAAGAAAAAGTGGAAAAGGTATATCTGAGCATGCATCCACTCCACGGCAGTGTCATGGTGGCATTGATGCAGCATCTAATAATGTAATTATTGCTTACAATAATGGAGGAGAGAATGAGGCCTCATTCCACATTAGAGTTTTTCAACTTAGTCAAGCATAAGAACAGGCCCTTAAGCAATAATAGTAAGATGCAAAGAGCATATTTAAATGTCCACATACAAATTCTCACTACAGTGAGGCAGGAGAGGACAGTGCTGTAATTCCAGAGGCTTTGGAGTGAACTTGTTAGAAGGGAGGAAAGGAGACTATAGCAACTAAGGGCCCACATACTACATGATACCATATAGATTTATTTTTTTATTGTTTACAGACAAAAGTATTTTGTCTCTGTCTTTGTAAATGTTACCACTAGTAGTGACAGTATGTCTGCAAAGTGAGACAAAGTTCACCAAATAGATTTTCTTAGCCTAATGTAAGAAAGGTAATTTATGAGCGGTTTTTGGGAAAATATCAGTTAGTTACTGTAATTGGCTAATGTGGGGGCAATTGTGTGTTTTTTTCATGTGAGGGTGTATACTGTAGTGCCTTCTCCATCCACTGCTAATGTATTCAGTACTGTAGTTTTAATCAGTGGAGCATTGGTCACTCAGTGGTTAAGTATATTGCATGCCATGGTTCCTTTCACACCTTACCGTACATTACCAAGCCAACCCACATCATTTACATACTACCACTAAGGCACCTGTATGGAGCAACCAGAGCAAGGATGAGCAAGGACACATCTGTAATTTTGACTCTTGGGTTGCACCAATACTATAATCGTCATGTGATATTATTTGGATTTTAATTGATCTAATCCCACACAATATTGCTAGTGTTTACAGTACACACTAAGGGCCTGATTCTGACCCGCTCGCGAGTGCTATGATCTCACAAGCAGGTTGATGGTGGCCCAGTGCGCATGCACACGATGGAGCCGGCTCCGTCATGTTCATGAGTCGAGACCCGGATAGCAAACCGTCGCTCCGGGTCTCATACCAATGGGGGTGTGCTGTTGATGTTGAGTGACAGCACGCCCCCTTTGGTGGGCGGGCTGGGGCATGGCTGCCCAGATAGAGGCGTTCCCATGGGAATGCCTACCATCTGGGGCCGGCTCCACTGACATCACAAGTGATGTCAGTGGGAGTGCCTTTGGCTCTGTTAGAGCCGAAAGCACTCTGGGGCTTGCGGCAATGAGACCCTACCACAAGGGTCTCGTCGCAAGCCCGATGGTCGCGATGGTCTTGACAATCACGACCATCTTCCTGGCCACTTGCTTAAGCTGTGGGTGGTCACCCACAGCTATGCGAGCGGCCAGGAGGCCACTCTAAAAAACAAGAAGGCTGGCCCTGATTCAGAGCGAGCGCTCAGTCAGAGCGTCTGGCTCTGAATCAGGCCCTAAGTTTGCTTTGTCTTGGACTGAAATTATATATTTTGAATATTTCATTTGCTGGTTTGGGTAATTGTGATGGTGATTTAGTTTCCTACTAGGCTTTACTCCAACAGCAATCATCTCTACTGGCCTGGAGCCTGTGATTTGGAGAAGTGTGTTGGTAATAATATATTATATTTTCTACTAGGCTTTTAATTTTAGGCTATTAGTTAATTAATGAAAACATTCTATAGGGTCGGATAGTTTATATCACTGCTATCCTCTCTACCACTGCTGTGCAACTATATTTCATATACTGTATGTGCTAAATTCTGGAAAACTGCCATGTGTTAGTGTAACTGCTCTGTCACATCATATAGACAGCCAGCTTGCTGCAGCCTTTGGCCAATACTGGTGAAAACAAAATTGTGACCTTTGAGGTGGTCAAAATAGATGGAAAATGAATGTTATTGATATTATTAATACCGTAGGAACAAATACAGATCCAAATTACATAATTTTAGCTGTTTTTATAAATTTTTTAAGAAAACCAAAACATTTGTCAGTGGTTTTATCAAAATAAAACTAACTAACCAAAACTAAAACATGGAGGTCTGTTCAAATCTTTAATAGACTCCTTGAATGATTCCAATAGTAATTAATGTGATGGTTTAGAAAACAAAGGCCCTGATTCAGAGCCGTTCGCTCTTTGAGGTCGTTCGTTCAAAAACAAGGGGTGGCTATTCAAATGATCTGTACGCACCTCTAAGTCTGAACGAGCGAGCAAAACATACGCTCGTTTATTTGTTAAAAACGCCCCCTGGCCGCTCGCATCATACGTCATGTCCGCTATTTATTAGATTAATCGAGTACATCGAACAGCGTATGAACTGCTCGCTATTCTTGGGGTTGGTTTTTTCAACCGCTATATTGCGAGCAGTTCTGGCTAAAAGACACCCAACTGACGTGGTCGATGACGCTGCTGTTTTAATTATGCACACCCATAAAACGCCCGCTTTGACCTTTAAGCACGCCTGCGTTCTGATCTCTACTCCCCGTTTTCAAGCACCTTCCCCTGTTACCACCCACATACGCCTCATTCTGTCACTCAAAATAGCAGGCACTCGCTATATTGCGTACAAACAATTTTTGGCCGCACTGACTGGTTCGCGCATGCGTACTAAAAAACGTACGCATGCGCAGATGTACGAACATCGCTCGGAATGAGCGTACTGCCGCTAACGAGCGGCTCTGAATGAGGGCCAAAGTCCTTAACAAGATCCTTCATATGTTTGCACCTTCATAAAAAGGAAACATCCTTATTCCAGAAACCTGTGTTCCTGATGAAGGACTCTAATTTCTCTTCCATCTGAAGGCATAATAATTACTATTGGGATCATTGAGTGTGTTTATATATTTTTATACTTTTAGTGTCTGTAATAAAACCTGATTTATATAAAAAGTTGTGATACTGTACTCCCTATATATGTTTCTATATTTCTACAAATATACCGTCTGAGTTTTTGTAAGGATGGGCAGAAACAAGTACTCTACAAATATCATTCTAAAAGATGATGGGCTTTCTTTAACTTCTTTGTTAGTAATGAGACTTACAGGGTGAAAAGTAGTGAAGGCATTTTTTATCCCCAATATTCAAAGGGAGTACAAAAGGAGTGAGAGAGACACATGTACCTATTCCTCCTGTGATACACACAGTGGATTGACATTTATTATTTGATACACTATGTATGTTTCTTATATTTTTTTATATGTATCATGAATGGGAGGTGAACATTCTTACGAAAGCATATTTGCTTCCTGTGATTACTGAAATATGGTGAAAAACTTTTTTTTTCTAAGGACATTTGCTTATTATTCCTATTGTGTGCTCTACAAACTCATACTGTATATTTTCAGTTTGTATATATAGAACGTGTGTATGATGGCATAGTGGTTAGCATTAATGCCCACAACACTGAGGTCATTATAATTAGTCATCTATGTTCTTCCATTGTTTGTTTGCATTTCCACCAGGTGTTCCTGTTTCCTCCCACTCTCCATACACAAATTGACTGGTAGAGTCTGAGAAATGTAACATTCAACTACAGTACTGTATATCTAGGAATTTAGGCCCTCATTCAGAGCCGTACGCTCTGAGTAGAGCGCATGCTCTGAATGAGGGCCGGCCTCCATGAAAATGGAGCGTCCTCCTGGACGCTCGTATAGCTGTGGGTGACCACCCACAGGCTATACGAGAGTGCAGTTTGATGGCCGCGATGGTCTTGTCCATCGCGACCATCGAAACTGCGAGCTGTAGCCTGCGGTTGAGGTTTTCAACCTCAAGCTCCGGAGTGATTTTGGCTCTATCAGAGCCAAAATCACTCCCACTGACATCACTAGTGATGTCAGTGGGCCGGCTTCTGACGGTAGGCGTTCCCATGGGAACGCCCCCATCAGGGAGGCATGCCCCCGGCACGCCTACCAAAGGGGGCGTGCTGTCAATCAACATCAACAGCACGCCCCCTTTGATCAGACACAACGAGCGAAGGACTTTCCTTCGCTCGTCGCGTCTGGCACATGCGCACGACGGAGCTCCCTCCGTCGTGCGCATGCTCAGTCCAGAACATCGACCCACTTGCGAGCGGACAGCTGCTTGCGAGTGGGTCTGAATCAGGCCCTTAGACTGTAATCTCCAATGGGACAGAGAATGTTATGTATGACATACAGAATATTTTCTGAACAAAGCCTTGTAAACCAGTGGTGCTAAAGAAATAACAACAACAGTAATACTACTACTACTACTACTACTACTACTACTACTACTACTACTACTAATTCTAATAATAATAATAATATAGTATGTATGCATATATGCATTGGTGTAAATCACGTATTATGCATGTGTGCTATGTTTTCACAACACATTTACTAAAGTAAGGAGGGTGGTAAACTGCACCGTGCCAAATCTATGAATATGCAAACATAACTGTTTACATATAGTACCAGAATATTTGGAGCACCTAAAACACAATTAGTGACATAATGATGTTTGATGGTCACCTTGCTGTCCCTCCATGGCTGCTGTAATAGGGGGATGTCAGCTGGCAGCTACTTACTTATGAAACTGCTAACTGCTGCTTCTCCATGTTTACAATGAACCAGTGGTAGGCAACAGGGCTATGTTGTCAAAAGTAAGCACCATACTGCTCTACACTAGTTTAAAATATGTTGCAGCTTGAAGTATGGAGGGTTGGAGATGTAAGAGCAGTATACATCACAAGGTGGTGGTGGCTCCTGGAACTCAAACAGCCCCACTTAATAAAAGACTACATCCGCCCCTGCTGTGCATCAGATGTTGATCACTGAGAACTGATCTTTGTCCTGACAGGCTTATCTACAGTATGTCCATTTCTGATTCAGTCACAAAAATGTGAACATGCCCTTACTGTAGTTGGGCTACAATTGCCCGCCCATTCTCTTCCCTGTTCCTTCTCTGAAAGCACAAGGAGTCATAAGTGTAAGATGCTTATGAATCTGTATATCGGTGGGTGTGTATACATTTTTCTTGTGCATGCACATTATGAAAATTTTTCATTATAACGACATAAATCCAACTCTGCATAAGGCCCTTAAGGTACCTTTTGAGTCTTTGAAGAAAATTTCTATATTTCGCAATTTTGTTTACAAGAAATTACAAATGTATATAAAGGAGAGCAAAGCACAAAATGTATTCAAAGCTAGTTACATTTCTCTGAATTGTACAGTATTTTATCCTGTTAGACATTGATAAATAGCAAGCAATAAGTAATTCAAAAGACTACCCTATACTGACAAACAGAATTACCAAAATTAATTACGCAATAAAGATTATTATTATATATCACATTTCTGTAATACATTTGAATCTTAAATTATGTTTTGAAAAATCATACAAATATGATATTTATGATGACATTATTACTTTCAAAAATTATAAATGCTGAGTACTGTAGCTAGAGGAAATTTTATAAGTGATAAGTCACTGTTCTTCAAATTGATAAAATATTACATGCTACAAAATTTCTGTATGCAGAAAAGAATCAATAGCACTGCATGCAACTTTGTTATATTGAAATCATTATTATTAATCTGTAACTGCCCAAATGATTATTAGAACAACATGGTCCACTTGAGAAAACAGACTAAGAAACCTTTATCCATTATATTCCGCACAGCGAACCAGAGAAGCCTGGGTTATAAATTTTGATAAAGGATTGCTGCAGCAGTTCTGGATAGATATGTGTGCCAGGCAGAAATAAAAGAACAATTATTAACAGACTCTTATCTGTGGGTCCAGAAAAATCCCATGAGTACTGGGATAGATCTGAGAAGGTTAATGCTGTGCTTAACAGACTGGGGAAGGCAAGCAGAATTGTAAGATATACAGTGTGACAATTTTTTAAAGGAGCTTTGTCAAAACACCTTTTCAGTTATTATATTTGCATAGCTATGGTTTACTATATATATTTTTCTTATTAATAAATCAGTTAACGAAATTGTGTGTGCATTATGTAATGGAAAAATGGGCAGATAGCATAATAACCTCATGTTTCACATAAGATATATACAATTACAGTGTCAACATAGTTTCAGCTAATATCATTTAATTTTGTAAAAGTTGGAGTGCCTCTCTATTTGGTTTAATCATACTGTAAGAATGTAAATTATATAACATTTTGTTTTAAATTATTAGAGGTTATAAACAGTATTGTTCCATTAAAAAAGTGCCAGATTACTAACAGTTAAATACTAGTAATAAGTGAAGTCCCTGAATGTGTACATACCCCATAGCATGTGCTTGAACCACTGTCCATCAACTCAACCTGCACCTAGTAAATTACAATAGTAGTGTATGTGCAAAAGAGAGAGAGGAGCCATTTAAGATAGTAAGAAGCTTTCTTAGAGAAGTGAGGAGCAGCTAGAAAAAGAGAGAAATGGTCAAAGGATCAAGGAAGAGAGAAGAGGTAGAGACTGGAACCATTAGTAAGATGAGAGAAATAGAGATATTGATAGGTGATTAAAGGGCCTATAAACATTAAACAGACAAACAGAAAATCAAGTCCTTCTAAGGAAAACAGAGACTGAAAGGTGGGAAGAGAGCAAATAAAATGATAGTCATAAAACATAGTCATTAAAAAAACAAAGTTAACAGGCAATAGACAACATAAGCTAAGCCAAATTAAAAGGCGGAAGTCTAAATGACAAGACCCCACCTTATCATTTATCACCATTCATGTAATTTTATGAGTGATAAATAGTAGTACCCACAATGGAACTACATCCTCTGAAAAAATTACCGTAAGGGTAAAGAAATGTGTTAGGACATTCCATGGTTAACAGGCACGGGACCCAAACACCATTAATCAGTTGCTCATTTCAATCATCTTAGCCACAACTTCTAGCATGCACATCCAGAGCTTACTGTGAGGGCACAGCTATACAGCCCTAAGCTGACTGTTACCAAATACTACCCCAGAGCCAGAGAGAGGATTATATTGAGAGCCCTTGTGGCAACTCTGCCATCTCTATCTACTGCTGCAAGTCTCTTTTCTATATAGCTGCATACATTTGAACACACTTCAAAGACAAAGAGTGGAGTTGAACCAGGTGAGTCATATTTATCAGAACTGCTGCGTTATCACCTTCTTTAAATGATGCTGTGAGTATGTCCATTTTACGGCTACATATATTGTATGTAAGACATTTTTTGCTTTGCATAGATGCATTTTTGGATTGTGAATCTCAGTGCTCATTTGATTTGTCCTTTACCACATATTGGATTCTTAGAGACCACGATTTTGGACATTTATTTACAATTGGGATCTCACTTGTTGCATATACAGTATTAATAAAATGTACATTGTGCTATAGTCACGGTTAACCAGTAAATAATTATGCATAAAAATGTTTCTATACAAATCATTTATTTGTATTTATTTTAAAATTCAAATCTTTTATATATGAAACCAGCAGTGTATAGAAACATTTTTACACATATTGATTTACTGGTTAACCATGACTATAGCGCAGTGTATATATTGTTTTTGTTTTTCCTATTTGAAGTTTGCACTAAGCTTCTAACACTTGCTCAATTGTCACAGGTGGTTCTTAAATATAGTTTATTATATACAGTATTAAACTAATTGTTTCATAGACAGTCTTTTATAAATATCAATATCCACTGGGACCTGCTTTTGTATTTATTTTATTTCATTATGTTTTAAATACTTGCCTTTTTAAAAGGGTGTGGTATAAATAGATGTACATGAAAAAGGTCAACAATGTCTAGATAAACACCAGATGTTAGACAGACAATAGGTCACTAGGGACAAAATGTCAATGCACTAAAGGTCAACATGAAAGTCGTTCAACAGGTACAAATGATCGACGGCGTCATAAGGTTGACGTTAAAATGGTCAACACACAAATGATTGACACATGATTTTTTTCCCTAATCTTCATCCTAACCCTCCCTCCTGGTGCCTAATCTTAACCGTTGGGGTAGGTGCCTAATGTTAACCAACCATTCTAGTGCCTAACCCTCTTTCTGGTGTCTAACCCTAACCACCGGTGTAAGTGCCTAACCCTAACTGCCGGAGTAAATGCCTAACCCTAACCATCATATAAGTGTCTAACACAAACCATCCAGTAAGTGCCTAACCCTAACAAATAAAACCTGTGGTGACCATTTGTGTTTCAACAATTTTCATGTTGACCTTTTGACCCTATTGGACATTTGTACCTTTTGACCCTGTCAACTTTAGTGTGTTGACCTTTTGTCCCTGTAGACCTCTTGTACCTTTCAGACTATTGTCTGTCTAACATCTGGTGTCTATCTAGACATTGTCATGTAGATCTATAGTCTGGATACCTTTTAATTATATATCTGTTTTGAATAAATTGTTTTTTATAATTTACTTGATTGGTCAATATACTAACTTCATTCTATTATACTGATTGCAATGACTCACTATGGAATCAAATAACTATTTCTGACCAGTGGAGTGCAGTTCAAATTTGTGTCTTTTGCTTTAAAATCTACAGTTTTAACCAAACAGCTGCTAAACTGGCTATATTTAATTCAAATTCTAATTTATTATTGTAATGTGGATTTAATTAATCCACTTTTTATTTATGCAACAATCTTTCTGCACCTTACCGTTCTTATTGGTGTGTTTGATTTTTTTCCCTCAAATTATTGTACGGACTAGTAAAATTAACTACCTTTCTCCTTTATTACTTTTTTGAAATTCAGATGTTTTTTCTGATCAGTATTCATAGCTTTAACAACCTCCTACTCTATTAGATGTTCGGGGTAACCCCTCTCCTTAAATCTTTTTGCAAAAATTGTCAATTGTTTCCGACAAAATGTTATTTACTATATTGTTTGTTTGCTTACCAAAAACTGGTAAAATGGTAGAGTCATTTACCATTTATTAGAATGTTTACTGCTGGAGTTAAGATAACTGTTTGTATCCACAGTTTTAGGTAGTTTTTATTTTGTAAATACTCTTATTGTTACTCATCAGTACCACATCAATATATTGTATTTATGTCCTTTATCTCCTCTTTTGTTCAATTTAGCTTTGGATCATTTAGTAAGAACGCTTCAGAATTTGACATTCTTTTAGGGTATAAAAATTGGGGGCCAGGATTTTAAGTTATCAGCATTTGCTGATGATATTCTCCATTATATAGCTGACCCCAAACAGTCTTTCCCTCAGATACTTGATAAGATTTCTGGCTTCCATATAAATATGGAAAAAATCTACAGTAATTCTACTTTACGGAAAATACTGTACACATGTCCCCAATGGGCAGCTCAGCTTCCCTTGCAATGGGCTAAAAAATACATACCATATATGGGGATAGTTTTGCCCCATCATATAACTGACTTACATATAGACTTAATGTAATACAAGCTTTTCGTGTTATTTCCTATGATGTGAAGGGATAGGACCACCTCCCATTGTCCTTTTAAGGCAGAGTTCTAGATGATAGCGGTTCCCCATATTCTGTATCCATTGCTGTCACTCCCAGTGATTTTATCAGTAACAGATGTACAACAATCCATGCCCTGTTCTGTACATTTATTTGGAAGGGGGGGTCGTGCTTGAATAGCTTTAAGGAAGCTTTACCAACTCATATCAAATGGGGGCCTAGATTTCTAGGATAGTGTGACCTATAATAACACGGCCCTTCTAAGACACCTACGCAATTTTCTCCATACAAATTCAACATATACAAACTCTTCCCTGGAACAGGGCTTTCTAGGTGACATGGATTTGATTTGTTTCCTCCACCAACATGAACAGGAGATAAAGTACCAAACTCTTTAGAAATAAACCCACTTTTATGGATGACCTGGAATATTTGGCATATCCTCAGCCAGAAAGTTGGCCTAAATGCATATCATTCCCTGTACCTACCTCTTAGTTTTTAGCTGAATCACCAATATTAGACCTTTAGGGCCAAATGTAATAGGGTGAGAGTTTAGGAAATATGAGAGTTGTCAAAACCTGGATTTGTTTCCCCTTTCACCAGGTCACTTACCGATTCTACCAGCATTCTCTGTCACATTCCAGATGCACAGGCTTCAGTATTTCTCAGCCTGCTAGGCCCCAAGTAATAGCTAAGCCTGCTACAGAGTACTGCAGTGACAAGTCCCGATCACCTGTCTGTTGTGGCCAATTGAGTGATAGCCTGAGTCTCTCCATACCACCTGTCTCTGCTCAGCCTATCCCATGTAACCCAGGGGTATTTATCCCAGCTGCTGACTCTACCTAATTTCCAGTACAATGTCTGATCTCAGTTCTTATTGAGTGAGCTATACAGAGCTCCTGTTGCTTACTTGTATCCTGTTTGTACAGTTTTACTTCCTTCTGCTACATGGACTCCTACAAGTGATCTACATCTGGTGCAGCTATTCCACTGGTTGCATGGAGAATCTCAACTGATATATGACCCTGCCACTTGCCTGTGTATACCATTCTCATTGCATGGTGAGCATATCTGGTTCCTACTCCATTGATGCCATCCCTGGTTTCATCATCCACTATCCATTCTGGTGTCTGGTCTGAATATGGTTTTGTCTATACCTGAGGCAGATATCTCACTAGTTGCACAGTGAATACCTACCTGATCCTGTTATTTGAACCTACAACTCACCTGTGTTAACCATTCTCACTACCTGGTGAGTGTTCCTGGTTCCTGCTCCATTTGATTCCATCCCTGGTATCATCACCTACTACCCATTCCAGTGTTTTGTCTGCATTTGGTCCTGCTACCATCTGAGTGCTCTTGGATCCTGGACTACAACGACAGCCCAGTTTCAGCCTGGTAAATAAGATCTACAACTCCAGCATTCTGGTTACAGTAATAAAAGTGTTTTTATTACATATCTACATTACTAATCCAGTATCAGCCGGTAAATCTACTGCCATGCTCTGCTCTGATTGCACATAACAACTTGTCTTCAATACCGACATCCTTGGTGGTCTAGTGGGTACGATCCGGCATCTCTCCGCCAAGACCCGATGTTGATTTGCGGTTAGGGAAGTGTTCTACACTACATGCCAGGAGGTCTCCTTAGGCCTGTACATGCCTTCAGACACCAATACAGATGAATATGATGAATATCAGACACCAGATTCACAAACAAATACTAGTCTGACAAGAGTTTAGCAGTAAACTCTCACACTTTTTAAACTCAGTCAAAGTAATAGAGTGCGAGAACATGCAAACTTGCATGTTTTTAGACTCAAAAAACTGTCACCTTTTAAACTTTCATCCAGATGTTTTCCCATTTTGAAAATAAAACTTGACCAATGTGAGAGTTTACTGCTAAACGCTCACATTTTCTAAACTTTTACCCTATTACTGCACATTAGGCCTTTTCTATCTTTAGATAATAAGCACCTTTTATCTTTCACCGAAATCTCTTCACAGTTTCCTTTGGTTAACCCCTATCTTTGTAAACCCACTTTTATGTAACCCATGTCCTTGGACATTTTTCAGAGGAGAATTGGAATATTTCACTGGACAGATTTCTAGTGCAACCAGTATGAAAATACAAAGCCATATCAGTCCATTATACCTTTTTAAGGGATATCTTAGGTCATTATAGGATCACTGGAGGCATGTTCAAGTAAGTGAGCCATTTTCCTCATCTAACCATAAGTATTCTGGAAAAAGTCCTTTTGTTCTCCCAGAAAATACTACTTGCTAGTATGAACACTGAGCTTTTTCTAAATATCTACCATAGTACATATCTCTCTCCACTTTTTGATTGCACATGGGAACTTTTGAGAGTCACTGTTACCGAAGGTGCTACCAGGAGGATGCAGACACTTAACATTGCCTTTGGGCCTGCCCCATTGTCCAATACTTTTGGCCTCTCATTGGCCAGTATGCGGAAGCTAAACTTAAAACTGATGGCCCTTTCACTGCAGAGATGGCGATTTTGGCAGTTTTTGATCCAAATGCATACATGACATTGGAAAGCAGGAATCTCTTACTGGCTTTAAGTGCTGTGGGTAAGAAGACAATATTACAGGTCTGGTTGAATAGCACACCTCCAGATACCTACTCCATTTTATGTTTAGAATGGATTGGGTAAAAACAGTCTTACACAATAAGAAACAGGTGGAACTTTTTATGTACTATGGGAATGATATATTGACACACTTTCACTCACAAATCGAAAACAAATTAATCACAGCCTCCAAAATACCACCTGGTATCTCATTATAATGGCTGCATAAGATCCACCGGTCTCCTTGAATTGATAGCTATTGTATTAACTGGGTTCATACAACCATGTTTTTGAATTGCAAGCAAAAACAATTGTTATTTTATATGTATTATTTTTCCTCCCTTCTTCTCTTTTTTAATGTAAACAGTGATTGTCTATGTTCATGTTACATTTGTCACTTTGGTAAATCTTTCTATATGTTTAGCTATATTGTAATGAATCCTATAACTGTTGTCTTTGTTTTGCTGTAGTGGCATTGATGTGATGTAAATTCAGTGTGCCTGAATAAATTTTTTTTATAATATAAAGACAAAAAATATTTTATTTGTTTTTTTTATTGACATTAAAGGTGAACAATTAATGCAATTATTTTTTCCTATATGCTAAATTAATTTATTAAATGTTTCCATATTGCCCATCCATGTCATAATAATATAATTTTTATATCTTGAATGTAATTAAATACTTATAATAAAGGGCTTGTTACCATAGATCTATTTTTGTTCCCAACTGCCTATATGGAGGTTAGAAAAGCTGAGAGCAATAATTGTCCCCGTGTCCATTCTAGACATTTTTAAATAACATTTTTCCAAAAATGTAATATAATCACAGTATATATAGGGATAAAATGACAGATACAATCTTTTGCATATATTTACTAAAATTTATTTATTCAAAGCTGCTGATTCCTGGTTTGGGGAACAATTGCAACCTGCTAAAAATCAGCAATTAGAACTATAGCAGGCATGTTGGATCCCAGGAATGCCTCTATACTTAGTATACATAAGGTTCTTGTTACATAAAGCATACCTTGAGTCCCAACTATATTCAGTTGCACATTGATTCTCTCTCTCTGTGCACCAACCTTCTCCTTCAGCTATTCTTCCATTCTATACAAATCCACACAATAACAAACAATAACAAACACAGAAAATAAAGATCATATAAATACTAACAACCACACAATGCTCATATACAACTAAGACAGTAAAATCTTTTTACAGAAAAAATACAAGCACACAAAGGGTAAAAATGCAAAAAAAATACAGAACAATACACAGATGCACAAAGACAAATTAAGCAGTTGCCAAATATCACTGACCAAAAATTTCTAGTACAGCTCAATATCATCTATTAGACAAAGCAGCAGGTTTACCGTCATTTTAAAACTGATGGGATTTGCCAGTGGTTTTAGTGGTCAAAACATAGTATTTAATTTAACAGTTTGACTATGCTTTGAAAATCTCCTTTGATGCCCAAGAGTTCTATGCATATATCTCACTGCAAACCTGATGTACTGTAGATCCACTTTGGTTTGTAAGCACTGCCCAGATCCCTTGAATCAGTGAAGGCATCTATATTAAAAAAATAATGAAAATATGCAAAACAGCTTAAAAGGCCTACAGCACACCATTTCTTTTAATTCTGCATCTTTTTACACTTTTCATGTAAGAGCAAGCATAGATCCTAGGGTTCTGTGTATTGCTTTTTACAAACAAGCCTTTTTGTGAAAGATCATTTATTTGGGCAGGTTTTTCTTTTTTCGTTTGTGGTTTCTAAAGCTGCATAGTAAATCAGGAGTTTCTATACTATTAATGGGAAAAATATTAAAGGTGTTTCCATGTTCTGGCTGACAGAAGAACATTTAACCTGACGGGGATTTGGGGGCTGTGAGTCAGTAGCCTGTACTTAGCTTAGTTAACAAAGTGGGGTAGTAGGAAAGGAGAAGGATTTTGAGTTACAGTAGGCCTTTTATATTAAGGAATGTGCCCCAGACTGGAGCCTCTACTTCCAAATTTTCCTTCCTACCTTAGAGTGGGATTGAGCCTCAAAACATAAATGATGCTGTGCCAAAAGAGGTATAATTGCCTTCTCTTTGCTGTGTGGGTCATCCATTAGGCTTGATAAGAAATCATTTGATGTACTGTTCAGCTTAAGGGAGGCCACTGCTGGATTGTAGGGCCTCATAGTGGGAGTGCTTTTTTCTCTATTTCTTTTTGCCACCATGCAAGTTATGTTATTGTATATTATTATCAATAAATTGGTGATAAACACTAGCTACTGTTGTCTGTGCAATTCTTTATCAGACTTTTGAATTGTTATTGCACTATCAAGTAGCACATACTGTAACTGGAATTTGCTGTTAATTTTATACTAAAGTGTGAAATCTCAGCATAATTTTGTGGTTTTGGACTGCAGAATATATGTGGGATTCAATCCCGCAGTAAAACTACCAAAAATGCAAACCCACTCTACAGTAAATTTACCCCCTAAGTCTACACCTGCTGTAGTTCTTTCCAACCTTCCAAGCTCTAACAGCAATCCAATACTTATATAGGTTTGATGATGTCAAAATCATGTGATTTTAGTTTTTACTAAACACCATATGGCTCAAATGCATTTTTTTAAATTGCCATATTTTTGGACGCCCATTGGCCAATTGGTCACATTTTAATGAGTTAAAGCATGTCAGAAATCACTGTAAATCACCATACACAATAATAATCAATAATAATTTCACAATAATCCTAAAAAATATGTCTATTACATATGGTGATGTTGAGGGCAAAAAAGCTATGACCTCACCAAGATTCATTTTGACTTAGAAGTCATTGCACATATTTGCAATATTTTGCATTCTGCCTTCTTTTGCAAAATGTAATTAATAATAATAATAATAATAACACAAAAGTTTTCCATCTCTAATTTGTGAATCCACCAATCTATATATATATATATATATATATATATATATATATATATACATATATATATGTATAAATAAACAAATGTCCTGACTGACTGAATCACTGACTCATCAATGCCCAGCCCAAATCCCTTGACCTAGAAACATGTAATTCAAGGAGTATATTCCCTCCATGATGTAGGCACCCACTTAGCAGGGATTTTTTGAAATTCAACTCCTAAGGGAGTGAAAAAAATCTAAAATGTTTCCACCCTCTGTGCAACATCCTGACTGACTGATCAACACCCTATCCAAACCCCTTTACCTAGAAACATGAAATTCAGGGAGTATATTCCTTCCATGTCGTAAGCACCCACTAAGCAGGGATTTTTCAAAATTCAACCCCTTAAGTAGGTGACATTTTTTAAAATGTTTCCTCTTGACTGAGATGGGCGGGTGACAAAATGCTGTGGGACTGTAAGATTATTGTCTGGGTTGAGTGGCAGCTTCAGTGGTCAGACTACAGCACAGTCCATTATTAAATATAAAAATAGTAGAGCCACACCAACTGCCAGTGATGTTTGGCAGCATTTGGGGTGACAGTTGGTGTTGCTCACTTGTTTGATAATTGGACTGCACTACAGCCCTACTTTTGGAGTCACCACTGTTAAGGACTTAACACTTTGACAAGGTTTTTTCCATTACTATACTTCACTTGCTTTGTATTTGGATTATTTATTTTCTCTAACATGGCAATTGAGTATTTGAATGTTAAAGGGGAGATGGTACCTCACACAATTGTCCCAATCACAGGAGACAGGGCCTGCTTATTCCAGTCACTTTTTTACATCATGTATGACACTCAGATAGTGGCTATGGAGGTGCGTGAACTAATTATGAGGCATATGGTGGACAACTAGGAGGATTTTGCCATCATGTCCCATGACAGCAAGGGGGACAAGTACACCAGCTCTGGGGAGTACCTCCTTGACCTGTCCCAACCCTTTACTTATAGTGGTTTATCAAACTGGTGGTGGCTGGGCAACTGTTCGACTTCGTCTTCAAGGTTTTTGGCACTTAGACTTTATACTAGATGGTCATTTACACCAAAGGCATAAAATAACTAAGCATACAGATGTATCCTCATGCAACTAGCGTTGACTGTGACACTGACATACACATATAAAGTCTAACAAGAATGTGGATCTGAAAACAGTAGTCCATTAAAAATATCCATGTTAACAAAAAAATATACAAAAATAGTGATGTTCAATTAGTGAAATGTCCAATTTCTCCCATATCAATAACACATTTAAATAACATGTCTGCAAATCAATAATTCTCCATAATTGAGACACCACTAATTGATTTCTGTTGTCTTAGCCAATATTTTTCTACAATATATGTCAAAGAGGAAACATTGAAATAATTATCTAGAATATAATATCACAATACCCATACAATAAAAAAATTTACATTGATTAAATAAAGTACAAATGAATAATCCACACCAAGACAGAGAGTTCTATTGATTTACAATTTCAGATGGCCAATCCACTGCCTTTGTGTGTGACTATCTGATGTTACTGATGTGGATACCAAATGCACCAAACAAATACCCCCTAAACAAATATCGACATATGGGTTTGAACCTTGAACCTTTTTGTCTTTTGTTTTAAAGATAATGTGCTAGAAGCTAGATGATTTCTTTGTTATTTATTGTTTGTTGTTTTCAATACAACATATAGGAAGTAACTCTACATATGAAAATAATAAAAATTCTGAATTTCAGAGTGGTGAATTGCAAAATAATAATTTACAACTTCTGGAGAGGGACTTATTTGTACACAGACTATTTCTTGTCATGTGAGTGTAATTAAACAGCACTAATTGTGTACATGAATGATGGGGCTTCACTATTGCCGATTATTGCTTTCAATTGCTGTCTGTCCTTCCCCTTTAGAATGTAAGCTCTCACGAGCAGGGCCCTCATCCTCACGTGTTTCTCCTCCCCCTACTTATAGTATCATTTACTCCTAACTCCCCACAACGGCACCTAACACCTGGTTGCTCATGTCCTGCTGCTTGTGTTTTGCAGCTGAGTTTATAACCTTGTCCTTGTCCTGCATTGTTTTGTATTACTATTAACTGATTTTCTTGTGTGCTCATTTATGTACTGTGTAAGGTGCTGCGGAACCTTTGTGGCGCCATATAAATAATGGATAATAATAATAATAATAATAATTTTCAAGTTAAAGAAGAACTGAAGAAATCTTTTAATTGAATTAACAAATTACCAAAATGGGTGGTACAGTTGTAAGTGGAATTGAAATAATAACATGTTGTTTTAGATTTTTTTCCCTCAGTTTTTGACATATTGCTTTTTTATTTTGTTTTGTATTTCTTGGTGTATATTGTATATTCAAGAGAAATCAAGAGCAAATTTTCTTTACCAATAATGAGGAGATTCATCAATGCACTATGTAATCTATTTTAAAATACAGTACTACACAGTTACTGAAGTTATTCAGCTCACTGGAGAATTATATTGGTCTTATTTTTTATTTGTATTTGTTTGAAAAAGAACTACCTGTCCTATTGTTATTGTTTACTTCCTATTTAAGATGCTGATTGCATCCTTTGCTTAATCAGAGCAGCATCAATAATGAGTGCTTGGAAAGTGTTCTTCTGACTTTAATATTCAGCAGGTGTCAAACCTGAAAACAAAGAAGAGCTGCTGGAAGCAATTATAAAACTTTGGTAAATCACCTAACAACAAAAAATTGGAATAATTTAAGAAATAGCCTAATACATCAAATGTTTCATGTTTTTGTCCATATTAATAATAAAATGTTAAATTGACAGGAATGTGGTGACTGTATTACACTTCAGGAATCAAAGTTTCCTACTGTGCTTTATGTAATTTCTCAAATTAAATAAATGTGTGTTCTACATGTTTGAACAATGCCTGTGTTGATTAATTAATTGATACACAAAGGGGAAAATATCTATCATTACTGCAAAGTGAGACACAAGTACATCATGGAAACATAAATTTACAGTAGACATAACACAATATTAAATCTCAAAAAATTTTAAATACAGTAGCTTGTGTTTTACTGAGAAACAGTAAAAATTTAATTTAACTAATAAAGAATGGCATTATAAAAAATATTTTGGGAATTCAAGTGCATAAAATAAATGTGACCTGTTAAAATAAATAACTGTTACTTTTCAGTGTAGTACTAAGAGCCTACTGGAGGAAAGATGACCCCCTACAGACTGTTCAGTGAAATGAACAGGTTTGACTTAAGTCAAATTACTGTATGACAGGGTAACACAGTACTAGGACCAACCAAGTCTGGAGCTACTTTTTGTGATAGGGTTTTTAGCTAGTTTATGATTTAATGTATTCTATTATTTATTACAGAGATTTCCAACTGAATTTAATATGTTTCCTGTGCAAGACTTTAGATTAAAGTACACTAGGAATCCCTGATCACTTAAGTTCCAGGCTGATAGTGATGCAAAATGTATAATCCATGACACAACAAATAAAATTAAAAAATTAAAAATATCAACAATGTTCAAACAAAATTTCACTTAAGTGATGGAAGGGTAAGAACAAACTTATCTTTATTTAGAACATGGGGCACACCTGAGTATATGAGCCATAGAGTGGACCTGCAAACTCATGTAACTGAAGTAAAAATAAGAAATATTTTTGCATTTAAAACAATAAGATTAATGTAAGTAATCATGAACAAACATATTGTTTTGGATACAGTTACATACAGTACTGTATATTGCATTTGTATTGCAGTCAGCATGTGAGGATACCCCTCAGAAGCAATCTAAGGGCCTGATTCAGAGATAGATGCAATTGTGATTTTTACGCAGATCAAGTTATGATTTTCTTAGTACAAATGCTGCACTGCACACACATTGCAAGTATGAACACCCAGAGGACCCATCAAAAAGTGCATGACAGGCAGCATTTGGGGGTGGTAACAGGGGGATGGTTAGAAAAATGCAGACATGTCTGATCACATGAATGTCATTTAGTTGGCATGTATAAGTTAGTCATTGCATTCTCTTGTGCAGCATGAGACCTCTCTGCATGTCAGGAGAGCTGCAGGTTTGCAGCTGGTCAGACTTAACTTACATGCTGCATGACTGCCTGCTGTACATTGATGGTACCAATGACTATGCTGTTGCATGTCATCGTATGGATGAGAAGGCAGCAGTGGGCATCCCTATGCTTGGGTATGCTTTGGAAGGTATTAGCATATTTTAGCAACTGTTATCCATGACAGTACGCAGTTGCGATTGCATTAACATCAGTATCTGAATCAGGCCCTAATATTGTATCCTGAGAAGCCAGCATTGTAACTTGGAGAATCAATTGTGTGTCATTGTGAGCCATTTCCTTGGCTGTCTGTGTGTGTTAACTGATTATAAAGTTTTTTAAAACTCACTTGATTTTGGAGAGAATGTAAATTTACCCCTATTGGGTTAATCTGACATGTATGACATATAATTTGGATGTTTGTCTTTTAAATGTTTATTCTACAACAATTCATAATACAATGTAACATATGTATATACAAACAGTACAAACTTGAAACACAAGACACAGAGGGAGAGGGGAGGGTAAGAGGGATAAAAATGTGCTCAGGTATCCAGTTAAAAGGTATATTGGGTCACATACCCTTCTGGCTATTTTGTGTAGATAAGTTTCATTTAGAGATCCATATGTACCTTGGATGTCGAGTGGCACTTCAGGATTTGTGGGGACCCCTTCTGCAGTTGTAGCCCTCCTGGTGGGTGCAGTACTGAATGCCTTATTCCAGTATCTGTAGTTCTTAGTGAAAGGCTGAGTGAGTCTCTGGAGTGGGTTCTGGCATGGTGTTACTGGGAGTAGTTAAGGTGACTCACTGGGACACTGCTATGTCTGTTGTAAGTAGTCACAAGTTCACAGCCGACTACTTCAGCATTTGTACAGTGGTAATTGGCTTGGAAAACCTCAGCTTTTGTGTGAGCATGTCCAGCTGCCCTTTGACTAGACCTTAATGTTGTGGCTGCCAAAGTTTCCAGGTTGTAGGCTGCTGATCTCAGTACACAACCAGTGGTATGTATAGGGCATTAGTAGTTTACACTCACTTAAGGATCAACATAAGCAGGTGCAATGTTTAGGTTAATGTTATGCAGTCTTTCCACCAGGAGCACCCCAGTTGCGGTGTAGTGGGTGGATCCAATGCATTTTTCTCTGTGACCTTTTCCATCCAATCAACATGCAGCCTGAAGCTTCAAATTCTCTTGTTAATTTTGAAAACATCTGTCTTGGCTCATAAAGGGCAAATCCAACACAGTTGTGGAACTGAAAAGAGCTGTAGTTTGAACTACAGTCCTGTCTGATATAATGGTAATATTTAAAAGAAATAAATAGATAGGGACAAAGAGATGATGCTAAGGAGGTAGAGGAGTCAAAAAAAGTTTTTCAGAATAGCAGCAATGTGTGAGAAAAAGGTGACAAGGGCATTGGTGTGGGGAAGGAGTAAGAGGAGCATTGAGAGAAATAGTCAGAAGTAGGCAGAAAGAGGGAGAAACTTTTATCGAAAAAGGTAATAGTATTTAGGATTTATCTGTTGCATTTGTGGAGTTATCATCTTAAATGTTCTTCTTACCTTTTTTAACATCCCTACATTTCCGTTATAAATATACCATATCAGTTTATTACTAAAGGTCTTAAGTTTAAGGTGGATGTTATTACAGTTTGACTGTTTCACATTATTAGGTTGTGGGACTAACTTTTTGATATATACCTCTCTTTGTTTATATTCCTTGACCATTGTCCATGAACTTGAATAATGATAAAAGATCTGTGATCACTTTTGTCATTGCCTCTTATTGCCCGCAAATAGTAATGATACCTAACACATACCATTTAAAGAGGTGAACAGAAATCAGTGAAATGCATAGAACTTTAGGGGGTTACATCCCTCCCTCCCTTCCACCCTACTCTTCTCAATTCCCCCTTTCTTTTTGTCTATCCATTTTATTATTATTATTATTATTATTATTATTATTATTATTATTATTATATTTCAATTGTTATAGTTTGCTTTTACTTAATAGTACATTTATTTTTTTATGGTTGGAATACTAGTAATAATGTATTTTTCTCCTTACATTTACTATCTCTATTTAAATTTTTTTATATGGAGTATTTCTCCTAAGATGTACCTGTTCCCTATGACTAAGTAGACATTTCATCCCAATGGACTATTTAAATCATTATATATATGTTTCATATTTAATGTTCCAAGTCTATTACCCATTACAAGAAAAGGTGAGTACTATAGACAATTAGTACTAGAATCCAATCTTCATGAATTATTCAATTAGTTTTGCACCCGCAACAAAGTTCCACCTGCTGGACTTTTCATCCTACATTGCGTATTTAATCCGCTGAAACTTATCTTGCATACCTCCGGTAATTTGCCGTATTAAATTAGAAAAGACGCAAAAACTGAGACACACAAAGTCAGAACAGGTGAAAAGTGGTGTCAGAATCATGGAAATCAGCCCTTAACCCCCGAAAAAGATGCAGAAACATTGGGGATCAATGTAGTAGTGCCCAATTAGCCCTAATAAAACTGTTTGGGGTACATAAGTTAGCACAATTGCCACTAATTAGCGTATTTGCACAAGTAGTAAAGAATGGCATAAAGCAATATTTTTTGGAGAAAAAAAGGAATCCTGTCTAATTTGGGGTACCTGAAAATGGGTGCAAGCATGTTTTAATGTCTCCAAAGTGAACTTTTAAATAATGTGAAATTCCACCCCCAAAAATGCACCTGCAATCCCTAAAACACTTGACACCTTCTTAGAGCAGCCGCAGAACTTTATTTCGCTAATTTGTGAGCTTGTCCCCCAACTTTGCACTTTTTTGCCCCCAAATTCAATGCTTTTTTTTGGGGTGTTCATACGTTTTTAGGAATTTTTTTATGCACTTGTCCATTCAGGTGCTGTCCCAAGGGTTCTGAGTGGTTTCCCCACCTTTGCACCCCAAAACAAAAATTTTGCACTTCTTTTCTCCTCTTATTCAGAGGCAAATCTTTTTCACCTATTACATTGCATTGCGTTTCCGCGTACTTGAAAAGTGGATGGAATTGAATACAGCGATACTTATCCGACAGAAGAAAAGTCGCAATCGGCGATACTTTTTCACGGATCTTGGCTTTTCACTTCTAATTGAATATGAGCCTGTATGGAATCTTGTATGAACCTTTTCTGAGCATCAGGATCCTCTTAAACAACTGGAGAGTGCCATTATCCCCAGAAGTCAGGTCTTTGGAGGACCCACCTACAGGTGTACATAAGGACATTGGGCAACAGTGTGAATTTCCCCAATGGGTTCTTACTATGAGAATTTTATGAGTGCATTATCATATACACAGCTGTTAGTGTGAACCATTTTCCACATACACTTATGTCATATTTCCTTCTTTCTCAGGACCATTGAGAAATTGATCGCACCCACATCTGAGAAATTATCTACAATAAGAGGTTTGAAAAAGCACCAGAACCAAGGAATGTACTCCATTTAACAGCAGACAACCCCCAGTAGCACGGGTCAAACCATTATATATTTTGCCACAAACTTATGCAACGAATAGGAGGAGTTATTGTCTTTTTTGCTATAACAAAGTAAACAATAACTATACACTGTATCAGAGCTTAATAACAGACAACTATGGTATGTTACCCACACTATTTTGAATTTAAAGACAATGACAAAAGTAATTATTTCTATACCTTAAAATATAGGAGCTACACATTCAAGTTATCAAAGTTTTATGCCAAGATTCTGTATGCTATATGCTATAGCAAAGATGAAAGATAATTCCCTCATTTATTTTTCTGATGAAAAAGTAGTAAAATGTGCACAGTTTTAGTTTCAAATAAATAATATCACAAAGAAGCTGCAATATCCAAAGGTGTAGTCATTGCTGATATTTTCAAAGAGACCAATTTACATAAAAGAAATCCCTAATATTCAGTTGGGATGCTGCCTCAGGATAGAATCTGAGGATTCCCCAGGGTTTTTCTCTACACAAGATCTTTCAGCAAGAAAGAATAAACATTTGAAGCATGTATGCTGATTACATAAGTATATTAATTTCTTAAACTTGGTGGCTGGGGTTGCAATCAGACATCAGCTCCTCAAACAACAAACATCTTGACACTAAGCCATCACATCACACTATACACCTACCTTTCTCCCTCCCAGACTTCTCCTTTGTAGTCATCTGATATCTTCTCACTCCAGTGCACTGCACTTGAACCAGAGCTTGCTAAGAAATGTCTCAAACTTCAATGCAATCTATCGCAGCTCCCACAAATTAGCAAAGAGAGTCAGCAGAAGTGGTTCTAGGTTATCACAGATGCAGAGGTCTCAGTAAGAAAAAGAGTTGGTGATGTAAACTAGCTTCATCACCTTGGAAGGATGTGACAGGAATAAGAGACCCACATAGAGACCATAGTCTTGGTGAAATCAAAATACTGTGATAAAGTTTGACACAAAGAGCCATGGGATGAGATGATAGGTCTCCCGGGCGGGTTATGTAATGTTTTGTGAATTTTAGGCAGTACAGTATATATAGCAAAGGTATAACTTAATGTTCTTGAGTAAAAAAACCTCACTGTTTGATAGCATCTATTTTTTTATATCCCAATGTGGGATCTGTCAATAATTTCTTATAGATAGATTTATATATGATAACTACCTCAGAACTTCATTTAAATATTCAGTTCTAGTCAAAATTACAAATCTCTTTGTTTGTATCTGCGAGGTGGATTATAATTACTTTATTATTCTGCAATGAGCCTATAGCATTCACCTGGTCAGAAGTAAGATTGTCTGTGCATAGCAGGAATAGTGTCCTTTTTCATCATTAATGAATGTGATTGATGAATAAATTGACTATTAACTATTGGTTCAAATGTGCTTCTAGGTTTAAAGGGGCTACTAGTCTCATTCACTGCTGTTTTTGTCTTTAAAAAAAAATAACTGTGTCTGAAATTTGTACAAATTAATATCAAAGTCAAATGGTTTCTGCTTGTAAGTTTGTACAAAAGTAAGGCCCTTAGACAATACTTCCATCTCATGTTTGGTAGGTTTATATTTGGACAAATTTAAAACCATTACTTATTTTTGCCCCTTTTCCTGCCTCTGGCTGGCTTTTTTTGGTCTGATTTAAGTCTCTTCCTTCCCCTTCGGCAAGATTTTCATTTGAAGGTATGTACTTGCTGCATGTAAATGTGCAAACTTTTATAAAAGAACCCCAAGAACAGAGGTTCCCAAACTTGGTCCTCAAGGCACTCCAAAAGTTCAGGTTTTATATATATCCATGGTGAGCACAGGTGGTTTAATCAAATTGACTGAGGTACTAATTGTCACCTGTGGTCAAGCATGGATATCCTTAAAACCTGGACTGCTACGGTGTCTTGAGGACCAATTTTGGGAACCTCTGCCCTAGTATGTGAATTCATTGAATTACTTTATGAGGTTTGTGAATCAAGATCAGTTGAAGATATCTCCTATTGCCTTGTGCTGTGCCCCAGGGATGTCTCCTCTCTCTACCCTTCAGTCACTAATAAACCTCACAATCTTTTTAGTCCTCATGAACACTTTTATATTTGCCCTTTGTAAACATTAATAATTCAGCGCTCGCTCTGAATCAGGGCCGTCTCTCCTACCTTTTGGAGCGGCCTCCTGGTCACTCGCATAGCTGTGGGTGACCACCCACAGCTATAACAAATGGCCAAAATGATGGTCGTGATGGTCAAGACCATCATGACCATCGGGCTTGCGACGAGACTCTTGCGGTAGGGTCTTGTTGCCGCAAGCCCTTGAGTGCTTTTGGCTCTATCAGAGCCAAAAGCACTCCCACTGACATCACTAGTGATGTCAGTGGGGCCGGCCCCAGATGGTAGGCGTTCCCATGGGAATGCCTCCATCTGGGCAGCCATGCCTCCGGCCCGCCCACCAAAGGGGGCGTGCTGTCAATCACCATCGACAGCATGCCCCCTTTTGCGTGAGACCCATAATGATGGCTTGGCTGTCGTTATTTGGGTCTCGTGCATGCACACGATGGAGCCGTCTCTGTCGTGCGCATGCGCACTTGGGCTACATCGACCTGCTTGCGAGCGCTCAGCGCTCGCAAGCGGGTCTGAATCAGGCCCTCAGATCTAAAGACAGGGAAATCTGTATCTAATTTAGAAATCTAATCCACTTCATATCATTAATTAAAATCCCAATAGTTTCACATGCACTTATTTCTTCCTCCTATAATGCAATATCTGTATTCACTTGCTGGATTACTAAAATTATCAATCAAATGAGCACCGATTTAATATCATACACAGGGGTATAAGTAGATATTTGAAAAGCCCCATACCAAAAGTTTGTAAGGGCCCCTACAGTATGTACCAATGGTGAAAAATTTATATAAACACATGTAACTTTGACAAGGAAGATGGGCCCCCTAAGCTCTGGGCCCCATAGCAGCTGCACATTTTACACCTATGGTAGGTAAACCCATAATCACACACCATTGGTGACAAAAGTCTTTGCTATTATGGCCCAATGTTGGTTGATTCTTAATTCTGAATCCATGTGGGATCAAGTTTTCTTTATGATACTGGGAAAAAGCAAACCATGCAGTGTCAGTGCAACATGCCATTTTTTTCAACTTAATGAGGTCATTATACAGTAGATTTCTTTGGGGTTAAAAATATCAAACTCCAGTGACTCAGTATTAGCAAAATGTTTGTTGTCCATCAGATCACCAGTGTCAACTGGCTGTGTATCCATTTTTTCAAATAATGTCAAAAAATAGTTAAACAAATAAAATGTCCCATAAATACTTATTTAAAAATCCATAAGTGAAAGGTGGTGCAAGCACTTCATAATTAATTAATAGAAACATCCAACAAGGACTTGGGTTCTTGATCATAAACCAGTGAGTTGTGGGAATATCAGTTGTATGTGTTGTCACTCTGGTTATGTTGCCCATGGAAGAAAGTGTCTCTGCACACCGAAACAGCTGTCGAGCTACCAGCTGATGCTTCTGTTCATTGCCAACATGAATGCTTATATGACCGGCTGCTGATAAGCATATTTGTTGCTCTATGCCACTTATGTTAGTTTTGCACTTTTTGTGAACTGATGGTTTTCTAGACATGCTAAATTGTGGTTTATAAAATATTTTTTCAATTGCTATTATGGTGTGCTGGTCTTTTGGTGTTTACTGGATTTTGCTGCTATCAATTATGGATTTTGCTACAATCAATTTATGTATAGCACCCATATGATTCTAAAAAGTTTGAGTGTGCATCCATGCTGGCAACACTCCTCACAGGTGGCTAATAGTGTATTAGCGCCATCATGAAGATTTCTCCTGTTTTGCATGTATATATCCCCTTTATAAATTTTATATATTCAATTCAGTGCGATTTTAAATAGCCACGGGAGGGAGCTCCCGCAGCTATTGAATTCAATGGTCGGGAAGCAGGTAAGTCTGAGAATGCTGGTTCTCGCAACTTAACATGGGTGTTAAGGCGCGGTAACCAACATTCTCCAACTAAAGTGCCGGTTGCGCGGCTGTTACCGCTGCGGCAAGCTAGCAAACAGCTGCGATCCTGGTCACTTATGTTGGATTTCTTTTTGCTTCCCCAGGGGGGTGCGGGAAGAAATCCTTTAGCCGCCCAAACAGCGCGGTGTATTGAATAGCTTCAGGAGCTCCCTCCTATGGCTATTCAACATCGCACTGAATTGAATTTGGCCCATAGTGCTTATGATTTTACAAGTTGTTATTATTATTATTATTATTACTATATTAAGTCTATGGTGTGATTTTCTGTTGTTTAAAAAGACATATTTGTTTTATACCTCAATCTGTATTTTATTATGGTTTGTTTTTCTGTTTGTGTAAAAAGACATATTTGTTTTATATCGCAGTGTGTATTTTATGCTTTGTTTAAACTATTTTAGACTGATTATTTAATACTAATATTTGTATTATAGTTGTTGTTGCTACTAAATATATTGAGTGCTACTTAATATTGTATTATTATAATTTGTTATCATTAATTTATTCTGAGATATATATTTTAATATTCATATAGCGGATTATAACCGCAGATTAAACTGTTGGCTTTTTCTAGTTTCTAAGAGTTGTCAATGGGTCTCTAGAGCATTGCTTGTATAAAAAGTTATAGTCATTCATTTGTTTCATATCACAATGCATATTTTATGCTTTAAGCAGTTTTCTACTGATAATTTAATACCTATAATTGTATTATTATAGTTTATACTAAAATATTGATTGTTTGATACTGAATATTGTATAATTAAAATATAAAAGCAGACTAGAATTGCTACTGTGTTGTGTGAAAAATTGTTATATTAACGTTTGTTATAATTAATTTACTCTGAGATATATTTTTTAAATTTGTATAGTGAATTATAAGCACAGGATAATTTTGTTGTTTTCTTCTTGTTTTAGCTTTAAGACACTGCTTGTTTGAAAAGGCATAGTCATGCAGTTGTATAAGAGCTTTTTTACCTCTGTATTATTTTGACAGAAATACACATTATATAAAGTTTATTATACAACATAATCTAAAACACATAATACAGATATGTCTCTAAACAAAGTACAGTATGTCTTTGTTTTAAATTGGTGTGTTTTAACTATTGAATAATTATTTAACACAGAGTATTTTATCATCAATGCATCAATGCTGGCTTCTTTCTAATGCTCCTATAGTGAAGGTCCGGTTTTATGGGCACACTGCTCCCCAGAACTCACTTCTGAAGAAACTGGGGGTTATTGCCCAGAGAAACGTTGTAAAGATCCAGTAACCGCTCAACCTTTTTGTTTCTAAATTGCCTTTACACTGCTTGGTCCATTGCAGCTGTCTGTCACCGCCTTCTGATCTGTGAGTTCTGGGTAGTGGTGTGGCCATAACACTGGACCATCACTATAAGAGCAGGAGACAGGAACAAGCATACCTCTGCTAATAGGAGAGCCCGGTTAGAACACCTGCTCCAGGCCACAGGACCAGTGGCCAATACTTGTCTGTACTACACCCAGATGGCTGATTGTTCATAAGTCTGGAGTGAGACACTGCTTAAAAACGGCCCGCTGCAGTGTATATGAAGACCACTTAATATATACATACACACACCTTACCTCAACCTGTATAACAGGTCGGCGGGAGAAAAATCATCTATTTGGTTGAGACTATTGACACTTTATCTGAACAGTGAGTATTGACTTTAATAAAAAGTGCGATCCATGGACATATTAAACAAGAGAGGGACTGTTCTGTTTCTGTATTACACTAAATGTATTACCTTCTGTTTGGAATGCATTTTTGTTCTCACCTATACATTTAGTCTAAGCATTCATAAGCACCTTATTGATTATATATGTGTGTATTACCTTTTTACTCTGATCTATTAAACATTTAAATTTTCTTTTAAATTGTGGGACACTTTTTCAAACAAGCGTTCCTTTTTTTATGGTAACATTAAATAAGTATAGCAGAATAATTATTTAGGTTTTACTCTATTCATCAAATATCTTAAAATGTTTTTACAAGACATATATGGAAATAGTGTCACAAATCAGTTTATGTCAGAGTTTAGTGATGAAGAACTAATCACGTGTCTTATGGATATTGAAGATGGGACATGCTATTAGCCACTAATTGGTAAGTGATTATACACATTACAAATGCTTAAACCTAAAATGTTTTAATAACTAATTACATTTGAAAATGTATAATATGCCTCATTCATCTAAATGCAATGCAAACTACACAAGATGTGGTGATATGGGAACAGCTGGTCTGGATAGCACATGCGCTCTTACGCATATGACCTGAGTGAGCCAAATTTAAGAACATTTCAGAATAATTAACCAGCATACAATGTGATATCTGGACCAGAATGCTGTAAGTTTGTAAATATGAATCATTACCTATTGGTTTTATCTTTTCAAAAAGAATATACATAATATGAACATGTATTCACAGATAGTCTGACAATCCCTAATGGTGGTTCAGCCACTCTAGGGATCATAAGTTATGCTCCAACCCCAACTCAGTCGCCTGAACCAACCACACCTAAATCACCACCTAAATCAGTGAGTTAATCATGCATGAAGTAAACTACACACCTCTGAATGATTACCATTTTATGTCTAAAATAATTATTTTTTTTTCACAGCACGCAGATATTCCAATAAGATTGCAATTTATGTCTAAAAATATGTTTTTTTCTTATTACAGCATTCAGGAAATACAAGTAGTTGATCCCTTAAAGCTGACAACTCTTACATCGGTGTGCATGGCTATGAACCAATATACATATTTGTAGGTGAATACTGTATTTTGTCACTTGTATATGGTAGTAACTATCAAAAAATGCAGAAATGTTACTCAAGACTCACCAAACAGTGTTTGATGTTCGTATTAGACATAAGACATGCTTTGCAAGAGTAAGAAAAAGAAAGTTGGTAACTACCAGCTGTATCATTATACCATGATTAATGGGACACCAATGGCATTTGAATTCCAAGGTTGTTTAAACTACAGTTGTAATGCTTGTTACAACAATGCTAATGAAATGTCAGTGACTAAAATTACTAAAATGGTCAATTGCAATACAAGTCGAAGTTTTTGTGTACGCATTATGTGGGAGTGCGAGTGGAAAAAACTGTTAGAGATTGATAAGTGTCTACAGGAGTTTATTAATGATAAATAATTACCAGAAACCATGGACCAGCGGTCTCACTTTACTGTGGGCATACTAATCCCATAAAGCTGTATCACATAACACAACCTGTTACATCTCAGGGATAAACTAGAGACTTCTGGCTATACCACATGGTGTACAGACTCTGAGAGACAGCAAGCATATATATTGATATCTATCAATAAAGAAGGTGTGTATTTATGACCCGATAACATAGGGCCTGATTCAGACCCACTCGCGAGCGGCTGTCCGCTTGCAAGTGGGTCGATGGTGTGCACTGCGCATGCGCACGACGGAGGGAGCTCCGTCGTGCGCATTCGCGAGACGCGACGAGTGAAGGACTTTCCTTCGCTCGTTGTGTCTGATCAAAGGGGGCGTGCTGTCGATGTTGATTGACAGCACGCCCCCTCTGGTGGGCGTGCCGGGGGAGTGCCTCCCAGATGGGGGCGTTCCCAAGGGAACGCCTACCGTCAGAAGCCGGCCCCACTGACATCACTAGTGATGTCAGTGGGAGTGATTTTGGCTCTGATAGAGCCAAAATCACTCCGGGCCTTGCGGTTGAGAAACTCAACTGCAGGCTTCGGCTCGCAGTGGCGATGGTCGCGATGGTTCAAGACCATCGCGACCATCATCCTGCACGCTCGTATATGCTGTGGGTGGTGACCCACAGCTATACGAGCGTCCAGGAGGACGCTCCATAATTATGGAGGTGGGCCCTGATTCAGAGCGAGCGCTCTGGTCAGAGCGTCTGGCTCTGAATCAGGGCCATAGAGCCCAATCTATCAAAAATACACATTTTTAAATTATTTTGAAATTCTTTGTGGAGTAAGCTTGATCAGTGTAGTAACTTACACATACATGTCTAGTGTCTGACCCTGACAAAAGTTTTCAATATGCATTTTTACCCCACTATGATGTGTCTGCTTTAGACTTCATAGATATCGATACCATCATGTTGAATTGGAAATACACCAAAGACAATTACACAAAACCATCAAATACAAAAATGTTTACAGCATGTTTTTCAACCACATATGCATGTATTGAACTTTTCAACCACAAGGATAGATTAAAAGAAAGTTTCCTTTATTATGATTAGGCATGAGCGGGTTTGGATTTTAGAAATCCGGACCCCCCCGAGCCCAGCTGATCTGAGCCGGGAACTGAGTCAGGCTCAAGTTTTCCTGCTTGGCTCGGAACTGAAATCGAGGCAAAATGTCATCATCCCGCTGTCGGATTCTCGTGGGTTTTGGATTCTATAAAAGGTCCCCGTGTTGGCGCCGTTTTTCACTCCAGCTGTGGACATTGAAGAGGGAAGGTGGGGGTTGCTGTTCTGGTTCTGGTGTTGTCCATAGGGGCTGTGTCCAAAGTCCATAGGGGTTGGCTGGGCTGTGTTGTGCAGTGCTGTTGTCCCATAAAGGCTGTGCTGTCCATAGGAGCTGTGTGCAGACTGAAGAGGGGTCTTCAGTGGCTCCTGTGTCACTGTAGTCCTAAAGTGGTGCTGTAGTGTTGTCCAGGGGGTGTTGTCTCCATCAGGGGTGCTCCCCCCAAGTGCAAAAAAAATGTTTGTTTTCTGTGTTTGTGTGCGCATTAGCCGCACATGCATCAACAAAGTAGCAGCGCCAAGCATGTGCCTGTGTCATAAGTCAAGGCCCGGCTGGTCTGTTGAAGGGTTGTGTAACCCCCATGGTGCCCAAAAAAATTCAAACATTTAAAAAGTGCTTATTTTTCTGTGTTTATGTGCGCATTAGCAGCACGTGCATCAACAAAGTAGCAGCGCCAAGCGTGCGCCTGTGTCAGAAGACAAGGGCCAGCTGGTTTGTTGAAGGGCGATGTAACCCCCAAAGTGCCACAAAAAATAAAAACATTTTCTATTTTTTCTTTTTCTGTGTTTATGTGCACCTTAGCCACATGTGCATCAACACAGTAGCAGCACCAAGTGTGCGCCTGTGTCATAAGTCAAGGGCCGGCTGGTCTGTTGAAGGGTGGTGTAACCCCCAAAGTGCCCAAAAAAATTAAAACATTTTCTTTTTTTTCTTATTCTGTGTTTGTGTGCGCGTTAGCCGCACATGCATCAACAAAGTAGCAGCACCAAGTATGTACTCTTTGGGGCCTAGTTTTTCAAACTGCCATCCTGTCTGCTGTTGCCTTGCCACTCCTAGATGGGCCATGTGTTTGTGCCGCCCACTTGTGTCGCTTAGCATAGTCATCCAGCTACCTCGGCGCAACCTTTTTGCCTAAAAACATTATTGTGAGGTATGAGGTGTTCAGAATAGACTGGAAATGAGTGTAAATGAATGTTATTCAGGTTAATAATAGCGTAGTAACAAAAATAAAAAATATGTGATTTTAGCTGTTTTGATCTTTTTTTTCAAAAAAATACAGATCCAAAACACAAAACCAAGAACCCAAAACATGGAAGGGTTGTTTTGGCAAAACCAATCCAAATCCAAAACACGAAGTATGATCCAGATCCAAAACGAAAACACAAAACATGAAAAGAGGCTGGTGCACACCCCTAATTATAACACAGACTCTGTAATATTTGTCACCAGGCCTGGTAATTGGAATCGCAACTGGGTGATTACCTACTGTAGTTGAGCTGGCTAGTGAACTGCCGCATGGAATGCATATAACAGAGTTTGCCTTGACAGGTCCAAAATCTTTTGGATACAGGTTATCCAACTGCAAGACCAGTTAAAAATAAATGGAATCGTGCTCACTGTTGGTAATGCGCAACATGACAAATTTGGTAGTCTGAAAGACTGATGATAAAAAGCAAACGTTTTTGGCTCTTCTATTAGCAGGAACAACTTCTAAGAAGTGGATAGATTTGCAAATATTCTATCTTTTATTGCATCCATTGAAACTTTTATTCGTCTAGTTATATTAGACGCATTACCTGTAATACGAAGAACTAAGCTTACCCACTCAAATTTGACTAGATTGGAGAATACCGCCATTTCCAGTTTATGTGACAATCCCCAAATTGTCATATGTCCTGCCGATAAGGGCGGGGCGATTGTCATCTTGGATCATGATGCCTATCTTAGTGAGGTGAATAGACAACTGTCCGACTGTATTTGTTACTGTAAGCTGACCTATGACCCCACTGATCGTTTCAAAAGGGAGATTGATGCGTTAATCCAGTTAGGATTATCTAACTCATGGATTGATGAGCATACTGCTAGGTTTCTGACGCAGGATTACCCGAGGGTTCCCTTGTTGTATATCCTGCCTAAAGTTCATAAGTCGTTGATTGCACTGCCTGGTTGGCCGATCATATCGTCTAAGGGTTGTCTTAGCCAGAGTGTGTCCCAATTTGTGGATTACTACTTGAAACCAGTGGTACAGGATATGCCGCATTATATCTGTGAAACCACTGATTTTCATGTTAAATTGTCATCCATTGGTCTACCTACTGCTGATTGTCTACTGGTCACGCTTGACGTGACCAGTTTATATACAAATATTGATCATGAGGACGGTTTATTAGCTGTATGTGATGCCATCTCTGCCTGTCCAAAGTACACAGGTCCACCAGTTGAGTTTGTATTGTCATTGATGGAGTCCATTCTATATAAAAACTACTATGTGTAATAATGCATTTTACCTGCCGTTAAAAGGGACTGCAATGGGGTCAAATATGGCCCCCTCTTATGTGAACCTCTACATGCATATTTATGATAGAACTCACATCTTGTCAGTCTATCAATATTCATGCTTTATACATTTTTATGTAAGATATATAGATTACCTGTTTTTGCTTTGGACTGGGGGGGTGGCATCGCTTGAAGCTTTTGTAGAGAATTTAAATGTATTGCCTGGATCAATTAGATTTACATGTACTCATAGTACTGAGCAAATTGAGTTCCTTGATGTGTGTGTCAAGTTAGGACAGGGAGGTTTCAGTACCGAAATCTTCAGGAAACCTACCGATAAGAACACTTTATTACTTGCAACAAGTTTTCACCCACGACCTCTTAAAAGGGGTTTGCCATACTCCCAGCTAGTCAGAGTAGTCAGGATTACCTCTGACAAGAATAAGCTTCCTTTGGCACTTGAAGACATGGGTTGAAATTTCATGGAGAGAGGTTACAAACCAAAAGAAGTCAAGGATGAAATTAAGAGGTGTCTGGGACTGAGCAGAGAAGACCTATTAAAGCCAACTCCAAAGATTGATGGAGATACCAGATTGACCTTTGCTAGCACTTATTCCATCACATCAGGGGTTTTAAGAAAAGCCATCCTTAAACACTGGCACATAGTCAAAACCGATCCAACTCTGAGGGAATTCTGTGCTAAACCACCTCTCTTTTGTTATAGAAGGAGTCCTAATCTCAAAGAGCGGATCAGTCACTCGGGGTAATCAAGCCCACAATTGACTACATCTACAAAGTGGGGCATATAAATGTGTTGGCTGCATCAACTGCAAATTTATGCAGACTGGCAAAATATTTATGCACCCAATTGATGGTATGAAGTTTCATCTTAAGCACAGGATGAGTTGTGACACGCTGTATGTCATATACGTTATTATATGCCCTAGTAAAAAGCTCTATGTCGGCAAGACTATTAGGATGCTCAAAGAGCGTATTGCTATGCATCGGTCCTCAATCAAAAAGGCTAATTCTGGTGCTGAACCTAATACACCGCCAGTTGCCAGACACTTCAAATTGCTAGGACATAATATCAATGACTTTGTCTTCATGCCCATTGACCACGTACCTCCGATCAGGAGGGGAGGGGACAGACACAATTTTCTACTCCAACAGGAGTGTAGGTGGATTCACAAGCTCAGAACCATGGTGCCCTGTGGGCTGAATGAGCAGTTTATACTTACACCATTTCTGTAAAATCCGAGTGCAATCTATGGTGATCCATTGATGGTCGTTTTATTTCTCTGTGACTATAGTTGTATATGTTTATAACCTCAATTAGCCTATTGCAATCTTGACCTCCTAGCTCTTATATGTTCTCCACTGTTATTTATGGTATATATATATCTGTTTGTTTGTTATTTATCTATTTTATTTTGAGTGGTTGTCACTTGGGCATTGTGATGCATATGTCTGCATCAATGGTGCTATTGTGTGTTGTCACTTAGCAACAATTGTGTTTATCTATCTAAAGATGGTTGCCATGGCTGCAAGCTATGAACTTTATGATGATATATTAATATAGAAAGCCTTGGTACTTCTTAATTATGCACACGATTATAAGCGCCTTATAGAAGACCCAGCGTCAATCTCTTTTTGTTTGTTTGTTATTATTGTACATTTGATCTATATTTTGTTGATTTCTTTTGGAATAGTGGCGCCGCATCACTTCCGGTTACTTGGAAATAAGTTGTCTTCCCCAGAACTTGGTCAGGGTCACATTGGTTCCACCCACCGGCGTCCAGCATGGCGATGAGCGGCTGCTGTGTCCGGACTTTGTGTCTGTTGGGAGCGGGTTCCATATGTGCCAGGTGTCACGGCTGTCTGGTGAGTCTTAGCGCTCATGTGTTTTCTATTTTGTTAATGACCTTTGGGTATATAAGCTGATGTTTGGTAAGGGTATTTTACAGCAGTCCCCTGAGGAAGGAGGATCCAAAACAGCTGTTGGGGCTTCTGATTGTGGGGGTTCAGAGCATGGCTCCCCCTATGCATATCGATACCAGATGCTAAGTACCACTCTATTTTATCAGTGTTATGTGATGGCTTTTCACCCTGCTATGGGACATTAAATTAATTCTTTTTTCAAACGGTGTGCAGGCTGGATTCCACTTCCTTTTTAGGTAGTGGTTAACACTTGTTACGTTTTTTACTGCCTTGCACCCATATGGCATTCTAACTGAAGTTTTGTGTGCAGTTCGACTCTATTGATATATATATATATATATATATATATACACACAAATACAATATGTCGTGCACTCACATCTCAAAGTATCGACATCAGGGTGCTTGCCAAAGATCAATGATCTTAAATATAACATCCAAATTTCCAAAAAATGGAAGGAAACACTCACCAATTAGGTTTAAACAACCAGTTTTTTATTAGAATAATGAATATTTATAATCCGCCAAGACAAGCGTCATTTATAATCCACCACAAATTGTGTCAACATTTCATTTCAACATGAGAACCTTTCTAAAGACAGGCGTGTAATACAATATGATTTACAAAGATATTACATCTATAAAAAGGATAATCAAGACAATGCAGGCTCCACTACATTATAAGGGAACATAGACATAGAAATAAAAAAATATAATAAAAACAAGTGAGTGTGCCATGTATTGTGTATATATCTAATACTATATATGTATCTAATGCTGTATATGTCCATAGTATAAGCATAGCTATTTTAGCATCATATACTATTTGTATAATTTACCCTAAATCAGCTATCAAGACTATAATAATATAAAGGCAATGCTGATAACTATCAGAGTCATCATAATGTAAAGCCAGGATAGGACTAATGTATGCAGATAAATATCACATATTATGATGAGACAAATCACAGCATGTGAGAGCAGATATACGTGACCGCAGGGTTCATATGCTGTGATGGAAAAAAAGACAGCATATCTATGGCATATTAATACTGATGTACAATATAAATACAGATAAGGAAAATACAATGTAACAATCAGACATAACATAATGAAACTACACTGAGCTATACTGATGCAAAATCTACATACAGATAAGAGGATAGAATGTAACAATCAGACATATCTTGATAAAGTTACAAGGTAAGGATAGTTTACGCACACAGATGATACTTGGCATAATAGCGCATAGTGAAGTGAATACGGCCTAACAGTGCTGGCAGAAAACGATACCTGAAAAGTTGCTGAACCAGCGAGTGCTGGATAAAGTCTCAATGCTGGCTGCACTAGACAGAGATATAAAGGGAGGAGTGTCTAACAGAATGATAATGCTGTAGGTATCAAGAACTATAAGGTTTACCTCATTCAGCAGTTACTGAGTGGAATCACCATACTAGTCGAGCCGGGCAGTGGTACATGAGACATGCTGCTGTTGTAAGAGCAGATACAGCATGGTTTAAATACTGGCTGGGTGGGAGTGACTGCTATGATGTCACTAATTGGGCTACATCTGTGGGGATTAACCTGATAAGGATGGGTGTAGTCCAGATGATGTTATCACCATAGAGATAACAATAGGGGCATGTTAGACAGTGGGAAAAAAATCTAAAGAAGGTGTAATTTCTGCATGCACCTTTGTTTTAAGTGGAGCCTAGAGGAAAGAGAAAAAATCATCCTATATAACATGTACTATAACTGAAGTGCATGCACCAATCGCTGAAGAGAAGACAGATAGAATAAGGAAAATTTCAAAAAAAGTGTGTAGTGGCAAGAGGTGTTACTTAATGCCTCTACTGGACCCAAATTAGATGCACATTTAAACAATATAGGATGAGAATTAGATGCACATTTAGACAATATCAACAAATGGAGAAAAAAACGTATAACAAGTCAAAGAAAAATGTTCAAAGGATTGTATTCATTAAGTGCACGAGGTGCTACAGTGTCCAAGAAGTGTAACTTCACGTTTCTTGATGGCCACTGTTCTATCACCTCCCAACAGTGCAGGTGGTACCCAATCAATGAGTTTGCACTTAAGAGTTGCCAACTGGTGGCCCATTTTTAAAAAATGCCTAGCAACAGGTTTGTCAGAGGAGCCTAAAGAGAGAGCAGAGCATATCATCACTCGATGATGATCCATCCGATCCCTAAATTTCCAGGAAGTGAGGCCAACATAATATAGTCCACATGGACATGTGAGTATATAAATTAAATGGTCCAGTGTACATTGCAGTTTATACTTTATATAAAATTTCTTGCTGGTGTGGGTGTGGGAAAGAAGGTCTGGTCAACATGGCTGCACAGGTAATGCATCCTCCACAAGAATAACTGCCTGGTTTCTTTGTCATGAGATAGAGAATGGGCTTCCATTCGCCAGGTTACATCATGAGTCTCGCTAATAATTGCTGAAATTTTTTGAAGGGTAAGCTATGGTCAGTGGCTACTATAGGCCAATGCTTCCTCAAGGCTTTCAGAGTGGTGTTCACATTTTTATCATAGATTGTGGTATAGATAAGGCATGGTTTTTACTTTTGCTTGTTGTTTCTTGTCAAAGATCATCTGGTTTCTTTGCCTTTACATATATTATATGCTTTAGATAAATGTCTCGGTAGCCTCGGTCTCGGTAGCCCCAAGCAAGGAATATATTTGTCATCTCATTTAATTGTTCAATCCTTGTTGTGCTATCAGTGTTGATCCTCATCACATTCAAATATTGTGAGATTGGCAAATTTTCTTTCAAAGCTGGTGGATGATGACTAATTGGGAGCAAAGCAATATTTATATCGGTGGTCTTTCTGAATAGTGAGGTGACTAAAGATCCATTGATGTTTTTAACAGTGACATCCAAGAAGTAAATGACGTTTGAGTCTACCTGATGGGTGAACCTAGTGGGACTTTTCAAAAGATATAATTTAGCCACCATTTCATTAAATGACTAATGGCTACCCCACCAGAGCAAAAAAATTCATCAATGAACATTTGATAAAACAATATTTCATGACTGAACATTGGAAAGACATTTTTCTCCTTGTACATGGTCGTGTAGAGGTTAGCGAATGAGGGCACCAGATTCAAGCCCATAGCTGTACCTGCTACTTGAATGTAGTAATCTTCTTTATAGCGGAAAAGATTGGTAAAAAGGACCAATCTAGCCAACTGTAGAATAAATTCAGGTGGAGTTTCAACAAGCAACTTGTGACTCATCATGACATTGCTCAAGGTGTCAAGTCCCTCCTAATGGGGAATCACTGTATACAGTGAGGTAACATCCATAGTTGCTGGGAGAATACTTTTCTCCAAAGGGGCAATCAGTATTAGATGTTGTAAGAAGTCACTTGTATCTTGTATGTAGCTTCTAGTCTTCAGAATTAATGGCTGTAACTTACTTTCGACAAAGATGGCAATGGGTAGTAGAAGGGAGCCTTACAATTAAATTATCGGTATTCCACAGGGTCATGTTAAAGATTTATATATCTTCGGGAGAGTATAGAGGATCGGGCAACGTGGTGCCGAAACTGTTAAGTATCCAAGCTCTTCCTCACATACCCAGTGATGGGAAAGTGCCTCTTGTAGAATTAAATACATTTTAATTTTAATTTCCATTATATGATTGGTCTCAACTTTCAAGTAGACGTTAGCATATTCCAGTCGCCAGGTAATTTCATGATCATAGTAAACCCAATTCTGTACGACAATGGCCCCACCCTTATCAGCTAGTCGAATTACTATGTAGGGGTTGTCCTTCAGAGTACTTAATGCCATCTTCTCATTGGGAGCTAAATTGTTGTATATTCTAGGTGTTATGTTTAAACTGACATAATTGTTTACTGAATGTAATTAGGTTTTAATATATACACACACAGTCAAGTCACATTATTATAACGACCAGCTAATAGATACATGGGCAGCAGCAAGACGGACTGGGAGTGACTCAGTAAGGTGTCCGTAGGTTTGCACAGATATCTGCAGCCATGCTGACTGACATCCCACAGCTGCTGTAGGGTATAGAAAAGAAAATATGCAGCGCTGATAATAGATGCAGTTTAATATAAATATAAAAACAATACAATCATAGAAATAAAAACATATCAAAATGTATTTTTGTGTGGTAATATTGTGGATCCACTGCGATAGTAGATGGAGGTCCAAATAACACCCTCATAAAGCATGCATAATATCCTATAGGCACTATTGCTGCCGCAATATACTGGATGGGCACTGATGTAATGTCTCGCAAGGTAACTTGGGATATAGTTGTAAATCCAACAATGGGAAAGATTTTACAAGCTTATGTCCAGATGAAACGAGGGTCCCAAAATTAGCGATGGTATCACACCGGCGAACATCCAACGCACGGAAAGACCTCTGAAAGATTGATGCTGGAACCAGGGATGGCATCCCAAGTTGAGAAAACTCCAATGCAGTTCCTGAATAGTGTCCAAATGATGAGTGCCTGATAGGAAGAACCACCAACGCGTTTCACTACCACCTGGTAGCTTTTTCAAGGTCTTTTTGCAGCTGCTGGGAAGACTCCTCACCACAGCGCACTATTTACTATCTTTATAGTTCTATTCTTGCAGCTGCTGTAGGGTGCATGGCGGAGTATCCATTGAGCAAACATAACAATCAAGGTTGTCAAACAGATGCTCAATTGGGTTCAACTCCGGGGAAAAAGGGGGCCAGGGAAGTACTTGGAAGTCTTGGTCGTGCTCGTCCAATAACAGTCAAACATTTCTAGCTATGTGATATGTTGCATTGTCTTGCTGGAAGATCCCATCCAACTCAGGGAAGACAATCAGCATGTATGGGTGTACGTGCTCTGCAAAGATGGATTCATAACCAAATGGTTAAGGGCACCTTCCAAATGGATGAGTGGGCCCAGAGAATGCCATGAAAACATTCCCCAGATCATAACACTGCCACCACTAGCTTGTGTTCTTCCAGCAATGGTTGCAGGGTGTTTGTTCTTTGATGTTTATCGCCTAACATGCCAACGCCCATCTGTTCAATGCAGTAAAAAATGTGAGAACAGAGAAGGTAACCCTTTGCCAATCAGTAGAGGTCCAATTCCAATACAGGCATGACAATTGAAGCCTTTTCTGCCAATGTACCTTCATTAGCATAGGTGCAGTGACCATCCAGTTGCTTCAGAGGCCTATACACAGCATGGTTCAATGAACTGTAATTTTAGGCACACATCTGGTGGCCCCCAGTTTCATTTTGATGGTGATCTGCTCCACTGTAGCATGTCGGTCAGCCCTCAGCACCTTCATAGCCGATATTCACCTCTTAAATCAATGGCACGTGGTGCTTTACAGTTTCCACATTGGTAATTCGCAATGGTGCCATTTGTCCAGTCATGATACACCTTCAGCAAAGCAGCATGTGAACTGTTCACAAACTGTACTGTTTCAGAAATACTGCCACCCTTGTCCCTAAAGCCAATTATCATCAATTTTTGCTACTCAGATAAATCACCCATTTTACCCATAATAGCAATGAGTGAGCAGATGGCCTATCACTCACCTTATATACCCACCAAGCCAGAGCCTGGCACATTACATACTTCATGGGCTACTGTACATGCTGCTGATGTCACGTGTAGGAGGTGGTCATAATAATGTCACTCAACTGTATATAAATATATTTTATATATATATTCAAGTGAAAACGCTAGAGACGAGCACATTATTAATTTAGAAATTCACATTTTATTGGAACATTGAAAAAGTATAGTATTAACATTTAAAAATGGTACTGTTCCATGAGGCCATCATAACAGAAATGCCAGTTCCTTCTCTTAAATTCTGATGCACTTAAAATTTTCTTATGGCATAACTGCAGTATACTTTCTTTGAGATTTTCAGCAATTTTCTGCACTGGGCAGTTTAAGCTGGCACCAGACATCATAGGGTAGCTTACTACTTGATTATTTTTATTAGTTGACTCTGCCGCTTCTCTGTCTAGCAAGAAAGTTTTATTCTCAGCCCTTTATTGTCATTTTAGTGTGCCCATGGCACAGAGACCCAACATCTCTCCTACTTGGGCTTTGCCATAGATATGCTATAACCAAACAAGGATAGCATTCTTCAGACATTTTTTTCAGAGTGCTGGGGGGTACTTATGCCCCTAGAGTGTTAGAGCCTAAACTCACAGAGTGAAACCTGAGACTTCATGGTTAGGTCATACAGATAGGAAACATATAATGATACAACAGTGTTTTTTATTAGAGGTTTACGTAATATACAGTAAGTTCTTTAATTCAACAAGAAGATAAACACATTTGAATGTTAAACCACACCAACATGTCCCATTAAACAACAAATTACCATTAGCCTCTCCATAGTATTCTCACACTGTCCATATTTAATGCCCAACCAATCTGGATGAAATATGATTGATGTGACATGTCTAGTTTGAAGGAGTTTTCAGTTTAGCAGAGCCAAGAAGTCTGCAAGTCCACAATTGTAGAATAAGATAGGCAGAGGAAACAAATTGTAATCCCATGAAAAGCTTGTAATCCAGTAACCACAATACTCTGCACACTGACAAAAGCCTTTAGCTTTCAGAAGCAAGGACACACACTTGGAGCTCCATTGCATCCTCTTTCTAAAAGGGGTTCCAATTTCCATGGATAAAGTCCACACTACAAAGGGTGGTCTAAGGAAAAGGTATCCCCTAGTTAGTAGAGTGTAATGAAGGACTGTACAAGTGAATAGTCATTTTGAGTTCCCATCTGCTTTTCTCATTCCACAATGTCCGACTCACTCCTAGTCAAGAACAATTTGATTTTTATGTAATTAATTCCTTGGTAATTATGGCAGCTAACCATTCACTCCTTGTTTTAACCCCTTTTAGTCATTTGTGACAGACTTGTGACTTCAGCTGCTCCCATCATTCTGTCATTAGTGTCTTTACACAAAGTGACAAGCACAAAAGAAAACATTACAGCCAGCCCAGATTAAGAACAATAGCTGACTGCTAAAGCACTGTTAGAATGTACCTTGGACACTCCATTCTATTACAGACAGGATCCTCTGTGGTTGACTGGAGAAGGAAATTGTGGGTGCTAGGCTACCACAATATCTAGTGCATCTGTTCAACTCTTTGAAATCAATGAATGGTTATAGACTGCCATCTGCTTTGGAGACATAGATAAAGCCTGCCCCTACCAATGATATAGAGGGCCATATATATAATTTGTCTAAATTTTCTTGGTTATATTCATCCATAGACTGGGTTTAAGAGAGAATACAGTCTCACTTTGGGCAAACATGCCCTAGGTATCAGACTATTTGCACAAGCATAGACTCTATATGGGGACAACACATCAGCAGCAGTTTTACTGAAGACATCTTAAAAGTGGAGATATGGTTCAGGTAGATCAACAGTCTCTGGTACAGATACATGGAAACATGTAGACATTTCATACAACAAGACTCACTTCACTGCTTGTTCTCCTTAGATCACCAATTAATCTAAGAATATTGTAAGTCAAGTAAATGATACCCCAGAATTACCTTAAACTGTAAACTGCTAAGAAAAAAAATTTTTGTTCAGTATGGAGATTTCCTATCCTCACAGTGACTTGTGAGCTTGTATATCTAATAAGATTGCTAGCAAGAGGAGTACCATCTACTCCTTTCAGGTTAAGTAAGCTGGCAAATGGAACAAATATTTCCCCAAGTTCTTTTGCAAGGTTATATTCTAGAAAATTAGTAGCAGCACCATAATCCACAAATGCAGAGCATTCTCTGAAAGAGTATTGGTAATATATTACTACAAATAGTTTTAGGGAGTTGGACTGGAAACCTGCTTGGTAAACCTAGGTGAATCATTCCCCCATTCCATAGTTTCTGACATTTCCCTGGTTTTTGCCAGGGAATTCCTTTTATAAAAAAAACTTCAGCATAGTGTCCATTGGACCCACAATATAGGCATAAATGAAAATGTTGTTTCTAAGCCTTCTCCTCAGATATTAAACATAATCCAAGTTGCTTTGGTTTTCTAGAGATCCATGGTCTCCATGAACAAACACTTTCCCAGATGTTTCTCATGATGGTGTCAGTCAATATTAATTGTGAGATTCATGAAGAGGCCCAACATCTATGTTGGTGGATATTGTAGGCATCTTCCTATCTGAAACTGGATGCAAAGAGCTGGATTATTTAAAACAAAATTGGGTACCCTTATCCAAAATATAGGATAATACTCATTTTTTCAATGATGTTTTGTCTGAGTCATTGTAAAACATAACTAACTAGAAAAGAGAATGTAACTACTGACTGTAATGAAGGATTATCCAAAGCAAGAAAATGCAAGAAAATGCCCATGACTGAGGATTACCTTGAAGCAGAGAGATGATTCAACCCACACATTGTGCTTATGATCCAGACAGAGACTGAAATATAATTTGCAGCTGTGCATGAAGGTACACTACATACACCAGATTCATTCATTTATCTGCAAAGGATGAACTTGACACATATGTATTGCACAGAAATGAGGCTACCTGCTGTGACTCATGGGTGCAGCATTCCTATTTTCCAAGAAAACATGTCCCCTAACCACAAGACCACATCCCATAATTTCAGGAACACAGCTGTGCGCAAAGGTACCTCTTCCAGAGTAAAGAAGTTGGGAGCTAGGCTAACAGCCAGATAATGTCTGATCCCTAAAAATAAAAAAAAATAAAAACTAGACCCGTAAGGTCATGAGGTGCTCATAGTGATATTAGATACATGCCCAAAGCTGGTTTGAATCCATGTCATCAACACATACACAGTGGAATAACTCTGGTGTTCAAATTGTATTTGTGATACTGTGAACACAGAAAACATTTAAAGTGGTCTTGTATATGGCTCCTACGAAGGATTTTTCATATGAAAAGTGATCTGCCATAATTGCTTTGAAAAAGTGCAGGACATAGTTGCTCATATGTAGAAGGTTTATCTTGGTGACATGCAGTGTACCCTCAAGATGTATGACATAAACAACAGTGTATGTTATAGACTATGACTTGGACAACCTTGAGTGACCACAAAACAGGAGTACAAATCTTTCAGAGTGCATTCTAAATGGGACAGATTTCAAGCAGCTCATCAAATTCATTATGCTCTAATGGAAACAAGGAAGAAAAATAAGTCAATTGCTATTGTAAAATGTCACCTTGTAGCCAGTAGCTTTAAGGGATGTGTTGCAGCACAGCCCTTCAAACCAATGTTTAGGCCTTTAAATTAAAATAAGTGTCTATTGTGGGTAAAAAAGAACAGGTTCTGAACCACTAGTCAGTGGAAGGAGGTTCTTTTCACAGATGAATCAAAGTTTGAGGTGTTTGGGTCAAAGAGGTGTACGTTTGTTCATCATGCAACAGGCAAGCGCCAGCTTGCATTCAGCCCATAGTCAAGCACGGAGGAGGTTCCATTATGGTCTGGGGATGTTTTGGAGGTGGTGCAGTTAGTGACTTCATAAAAATTGAAGGAATCATGTACTCCAAATGCTACCACAACATCCTGGTGCACCATGCCATCCCTTCTGGAACCTGGCTCATTGGTATTGGTCACACACTACAGCAAGAAAATGACCCAAAACATACTTCCAGTCTTTGCAAAAAGTAAGTTCAGTCAAAATAACAGGTGCTGAAGAACATAGTTTGGCCACTCCCAGAGTCCTGATTGCAATACAAATTACCTTTTTTTTATCATCTGGATAGTGGTGTTTGAGATGAGCAAGTACCAAAACAAAATCACTGTAGGAAGTTGCAACAAGACAAGTGGAATGCAAATGTAGCTGAAACTTTAGACAAATTGACTGACAATAATAAACTGACGATAATAAACAGAGAAAAACATGCGCTCCTTATTGAGAAAACATGAACAAATATTTATAGTTAAAGGAATAGTACCATACAGGGATGAATAATTTCCCAAAGTTCCAATTTCATAAAATAAAATCCAGTATTAGCAAAGTATTCATCATCCAAGGTCTTTCTGTATCAGTGTGGTTAATCATGAACCTGTTCTCGGCTGATTGGCTGCACGATTACAGGACGGTGTGTTATATTGCCGGGAACCACACACAGATCAACACCAAGGGGGGAGTACTCATCCTTGTGGTGCTATATTGGAGAGCTTCTGGGTACCTCCTGAAACTGCTGACAACCCTTCTGGAATATCCCTATTGTAGTAGGCTGCACCGCCAGCAGCAAATCAGCCAACAACAGGTTCAAGATTAACCACACTGATATAGAATGTCCCACGTTTGCACTGCTGTGATGGCTGCAAAGGGTGGATACTTTGATGAGAGCAAAATTGAAGGGAATTAAAACTCAATTTATTTGAAAACAATGTGTATGAGTACAAAATGTTTATTTGCCAAAATGATTAATCACAAACTAGCTTCTTTTGTTCATTACTTTCTGAAAAATTGACTATTTGGGTGGTGTATTGAAATTAAAGAGCTGCAGTGTATTTTAAAATAATATTTTACCATTAAGCCAGTCAGGTAAATTAATTTTGTGTTCAGGCAGTGAAAATGGCTGCAGAGTTGCTACATGCAGTATGCTATCTGGCAGTCAGATAGCATCTGAACTGCTTCTTGTAATTCCACAATCTGCTTGGCTAGAACCTTTGCTGGTTCCGGTGTGAAAGTCATTATGCAAACACACCTAAAACTCTTCTAGGCCAGTAACAATGTTAGGGTTATAGCAGAAATTAAGAGTTTTTACAGTATTTCGCGCATGTGTATTACAGGGAAAATGTCCACCGTGGCCATTTTCCTGGTGACCTGTGCATACTCTATATACTCTGGGTGCACTCTAGTGCCCAGAGTCTATAACTCTGGCACTGGCCGTGCACACCTCAGTCCATGGCCGGCCACCGGACTGAAAGGAGGGGCCTGTGTTGGAGACTGCAGATGGGCCCCCTCCTCTCTAGAAACACCGCTGGTCCAAGGAGACCACAAGGTCTGTCTATCATAATTTTTACCACTCTAGTTGGATGTTGGTAGCTGCAGCGAGTGCAGATTGTGTTCATGGTGCAGACCATAATAGATGCAAATTAGCAAAATACCAGAGCGATGTATCAAAAAATGTACCTACAAATGTTAGCCAATGGTGTAAGTAAACATAAAGGCAAATAGCTCTCCAGACATAGTAATATAGGGTGCCTCCAACTCAGTCAGGAATGGACACTGAGCACCTGGAAGCCAGAATGAAAACAGTAACACGAATGGCTGGCCAAGAGCCAGACCAGAGTGCTGGCTAGGCCCTGCCAGGAATCAGAACCAAGAATGGCAGTAAGTTGTAATCAGGGACAGAACTATGAAATCATAGGAGCTGTAATAGAAGACTGAAACAGAGATTACAGCACAGAAACCAAGAATCATAGAAGCTGTATCAGAAGACAAGAACATGAACTATACAGCACAGCAACCAGGACTGTATGCTTCAATACCAGACACAGCCAATCAGTACTACTAAGTAACACACCTGCATAACAGCGCAACTTAATTAAAATAAAGCTATCACATACAGTGTAATACCATAGCAGAGAGGTTTCCAATCTTGGTCCTCAAGGCACCCTAACAGGCCAGGTTTTATGGATATCCAAGCTTGACCACAGATGACTTAATTAGTAACTCAGTTAATTTGATTTAATCACCTCTGCTCAAGCATGGATATCTCTAAAACCAGAACTGTTGTGGTGCCTTGAGGATCACATTTGGGAACCTCTGCCATAACAGAAACTGACATTTATACACTTGTAGACAGCACATCTGCACTTCAGCTCAAAATAATTGAAAGCACACACATGGAAAGTCAGTTACAGACACTAATACCTTTTTTTATACAAAAGTTCCAGGTCTGACCCGGGGGTTGGAACAGGGTTCCAATCCAGATCAGACCCGGAACTTGCTTCTTTCATACTGCTGCGCCGACCCAGGATATTCTGTTCACATCGGAGTCAGGTCTGTAGTGACCCGGCTCTTCTGGCATTGCTGTGGATGCTTGGAGATGATGTCATCACTGAAGCCAGCCAATCAGGTAGCTTACAGCACGATCCGGGTCATTGTGACCTGGATTGCGCCATTTACACTGCAGGGTGCCACAGGAATAACCCATGGCCAACCATGCAAAGTACCTGAGTTGGATCCCTGAGTTATAGAATAAACAGAGGAGACTGCATTTGTGGTGAGAAAACTGGTAGTGAATAATGCCTAATACAATTAGATTAGTTCAAAAATTTAAAAAAACAATGTAATGACCTATCACACATTTTAACAGGAAATTCTGGATGACTCTAATGTTGGTGGGGCACCCATAGGATTTGTGCAATACACATATAATAAATAGTTATGCAAAGAGCAAAAACTAGAAAAAAGACAAATAAGCCTGTGTTGGGGCATTCTTAGAAAGGAAATGTAATGAAAATTAATGAACAGAATTATATGAAATTAAAACTTAACTTTTAATAGTGAACTTGGTAAGATAAATTCTCTTCAATTAGGTAACTCACATGTAAAACAAATACATATAGTGAACAAACATAAACAACATCAATGTTGCAATCAGCGTACAGTAAGAAAACAATTGTTGGTATATATATAATATATGAGAGTGATTTACCTTGTATCACAAGTCATTGAATGGCAGCAGGGAACAAGAGTATTTAGACCTTATATGTACAAAGTACATCAATCAGTGTAAATCCGCTGGCAGTAAGAATGATGTATAAACATGGATAAAGAGCACAGATGTTACAATAAAGACTAAGGAACCAAGCCATCCTGGCAAAACATGCGTCCTGCCTGTAGACTGCATTAGCATCAGTAATTCCACACACACGGCACCACAGCCTTGGTTCGCTGACTATCTTGGCGAGGTAACTTTACTGTCACTTCCATGCACTCTCTCATCTGCGTTCCCAGCGTGCGACTCCCCCTGCAATGCCTTAAGGAAACAGGGGAGAGACGCTGCTTCTCCTCAGAGAGAAAAAAACTCAGTCCTGAACTAACATTGCCAAATTATTACTGTGTTTCACACTCATGAATCCCCTTATGTCTGATTTGTTCCCCCCAGAAATTGTTAAACAGCCCAGATAATTGTGGCATTTTCTTTAAAGGCACAGTGCTTTATTTGTAGCACTGTGGTTAGATTTATTGGAATTAAATTTGCAAACTGCTATTATCCTGTATTACTCATTTTCCAAATTAAAGTATTTCTGGACTTATTTATTAGAGGGAAAACACCCTGCATTTTGCTTCAGAACCCATGATTCCTCCATTTTAGAAGAGCTGTCGTTGCTCTCACGTTTCTTTAGTTGCTCTATTTTTTTCCCTACAGTTGTAGGAAGGAAATTATAGCAGTTGTCTTTATAATCAACTGATTTACCTTTGACAGACTCCAAAGTCAATTCTGATCCTGGTCTAGTTTAAACAGCATTAATTAAAGCTCCTTATGGCTACCCATAATATCCTCCATAGTTCAACCCAGCAATAACATTCTTAAATTTGGGCTTTCCTTTCCTAGAGGTGTTTCATTTCCTAGAGCAGTGTTTTCCAAACTCTTTCATCAGGGAGCACTAACAGTGCATATTTCCAGATTTCCTCAAAGAATCACAAGTGAAATAATAAGCTCAACCTTGTGGATATTTTAAAAGGTGTCAGGCAGTAATAAATATACCTGTGAACAAACTAGAAAAAAAATGGAAATTAAATTACAGTATGCACTGTTAGTGCTTCCTGAGGAATGAGTTTTGGAAACACTGTCCTAGAGCTTTTACAGCCACATGTTGATTATTAAATGGATTACTGCTTTAGGTTCCCTGTTTATTTTACTGTACCACTCAGTGTTTCTTCTAGTCAGTAAGGGTCATTGAAAAATCACAAAATGCACAGGGTAGAGATGGTAAAACTTCACAACAAAATTATGCAACCAATTTAAGACAGCTACCCATATTTTTCTTAAACTGTCCAGTTCAGAAGCATGTATTGGATTAATTAAACAATACAGTGGGGGTGGGCAAGGGAACTGTGTTTATTATGTTTGTCACTCGCATGTGTTTAAAGCTATTTATTATATTGATTGAGGTGTGTCTTACATTGATCAAAGTGTACACTTACCTCCAGATGTGAAAATATTATTTCAATAATTAGCTACTGTACAGTATTTCTGTAAAATGAATTACAATAACAATATTGGACCACATTTATGGGACATCTATTTGTGTGGTGGAAGAGGCAGTGTGTACATAAAACATTGACATTGTAAATTCTCTCTTTACTCATTTATCTTATATAAATAATAATTTATTGCAAAATTAGTAATTCTGCCATTGCTGGTAGCCATGTTATCAGATGGGCAGTGTTTATCTGCCTGTCACTTCCTAAATGTTAAAGTTCTTGTTTTGGCTTAGGACATTACTTTAGTGCTGCATTGATGAACCTGGTCTAACATTGGCCTTGCCATCTTTATCTAGGTGGGTTTCTGGGTCAGATCCCCTATATCATTTGATGATAAATATTGCTGATTCCTGCTTAAATCTAAGAGAAATTAAATGATGGTCACTTTAAGGCAATATAGTTACATTTTATAAAGGGGCAAAGAAAAAGGGACATATTGTTTCTGGTGTTTATGGACAAGAAGTGGGCTTAAACATTGCAATTACAATACTGAATAAATTAAAAATAATCTTCCCTTGCTTAGAAGAATATTAAATAATAGTGCATAGTGCCTTCATGACATTTAAAACATTTAAAAAACAAACAAATAGCATTGCCTTAACTAAGCATTGTAATATGATATAAAAAAAATTTTTGTAGGCCAGATTTTTATTTAAAATAATTGACTTTGAATAGGTGCATGTACTATGGACATAAATAATAAAGTGGAGAACTCTTTGCTCTTCCACTCAAATGCTATATTTCAGATAGCTTGTATCTGCTAAAACATGCTGGCAGACATTCAAGCAAACATAAAAATGATTGTACAACTTGTGATTTTTATACTTGTAGACCATTAGGTCATGGCCTATGAGTCATTTATAGAGTGATTAACTGATACAGAAAATGAAGTGACAAAACACTGATTTAAACATTGTTCTACTACTTGAGCAGGAATGGTTTTATATCTTACTAAGCACTACACATAAAATAAAACTTAGGTCTTAAAGAATGAATGGGAATCAAACAATAAAAGCAAACAAAGTGCATCCAATTAAATGCATTTGTAATATTATTTCCCCAACAAATACTAGTTTATTTTCTGGACAAATGAACTATTGATTTTTCTTTGCAGAGATATTTATTTTCCATTAGCTTTTTAAACTTCAACTTGCTTAACTTGCTACTGCTTTAGTTTCTAATATTTTGTTTCCTTCTTCACAATAAACAACTGTACCATAATCATGAATCTGTCATTTATAAGGCAATAAAACTTGGTGCAAGATAATCAAAAAACAAGGGGCTCTACAAACCCCCTTGTTAATTAACATATGTTATCACTGCTATTCTCAGCAATAAATTTAATTTACATGCCATTTTATCATCAAAATCATGCTGGAACAGCAACGCAAAAAGTAGGCTTTCCCAGTGAATTTTTTTTCCCATTAAAAGTGACTTCACTGTTTTTGTGATGAGCCAAAGGAGGACTATCATTTGTTTATACATGAATCTCGTCCCTTACAAAAATATTATACTTTTATTGCCTTTCTACTGCTCTTCAACTTCACAGAGTATAGAGGACAATGTCTCCTCTATATTGTGACAACTGTCTTTATACTGGTATGCTGTAACCGAACAGTAGCAGGTCATTTTCATATTCCTGAACAATGTAAGCTTAATTACTGTTTTTTGAATCATAGAATTATCATTCATGAGATCATATGATATAAATTTTGCATATACAGTATATAACCTTCCCAGGAATGCAAGCAAACAAATAAAATACATGAGTTGAATAGTGACTTTCCAGTGTACTGTATATGATATTGTAGTGTAAATGATTTCAAACTACTGTAAGCCCATACCACGCAATCTACAACCTGTGCTGATATGTTGCTATGTATAAATATTTTTCAGGTGTGATTGGCATTATGCTGCCATTGTCTGGCGTGCACTGATCACATGATTTGAAAATTTTTGTTATTCCTGTATGCCACTGGGACAGCCAGTCCATATAGGAATAGTATAATCTTTAGCCTTTCTGCTCTCCCAAAGTAAGCTAGAAATAGCTGAAACTAATCTCACATCCCATAACTTGATAAACAGGGGATGTTAACTTCACTTGTGATGTCAATCTCCTTCATTTAAATGGGGGAAAGGGCATTATTCAAGGTTTGACTTCATTAGACTCATCAAACCAGTAGGGACAGCACCCAACAGTAGGGACAGCGTAGGGACAGCGTGTAACAGCACCCAAACCAGTCACTTTTATTAAGTCACCAAATAGCATTACATACTATCTGGGATGACACCCTTGCCTTTGGGAATTTGAAAGATGGTAAATAGTGAAAATCTGAAACTTTTGGGGTGTTCTACATTGGGAAGAGCTTGGTCTTGAATTACTGACTTCCACCATGTTCGGTCACCACACCGAGCCCTTGTTATCTAGTTTGTTGTATGGTTGGCAAAGATTTGTGTATATATTATACACAAATCTAGTATATATATATATATATATATATTACATATATATATATATATATATATATATATATATTACATATATATATATATATATATATATATATATATATTTACAATTAATTCATTTGTGCAAAAAATTTATCTCCTACTTAATAATAAAATCATAGAATACATAATGAAATACTTGTTCAGTTTTTTTTTTATAAAATTGCAATTGGTGTAAAAATTGTTTTTTTTTTACCTGACATACTGAATGCAATTTAAGTGTAGCAATAAATAGGCAATATACTGTCATCTTAGCTGGTGTACCAAAACAAAAGAAAAGTATTCCTTTGAAGGGCACTCTCACTGATTGTTATAATTGATACTTTAAGTATTTTCCACACATACTCTAATGACCCATGTAACCAATTAAAACATAACCTTTAATTAAATCCTTAAAAATAAGGCAGCAAAATAAAAAGTGACAAAAAATATGTGTATTGTGAAGCTTGTGCAAGTTATTAAAAAACTGTGGCCACTATCAGTTATCTGTATTATTTTGTCAAATGTTATATATCAACTCGCACCTCCTATTGGATAATAATAGTATTGAGATAGATGCCCTAAATAATAAAATAAATACAGTAACTCCAATAAACCTATCATTGCCCTAAATAAAGGCATCATAGTTATAAATGAGTGTCTTCGATTTAAATATGAACCTAATGCAGTGGTTCCCAAACAGTGCACCACAGCTCCATGGGGTGCTGAGGTGTTCTCCCAGGGTGCCTCTGTGCCGGTGGCCTAACGAGGCCACCCAGTATATTTTTTTTAATTGGAGCTGGCAGATTTATTGTGATAAGCAGGGGAGTGTGCATGAGCTGTCCTGTTAGGGGAAAGCAACCAGATGTGAATCCTGACACTTCCTGTTACTAAATAAGGACCTACAATACAGGGTGTTGTGGTAGATCAGACAGAAAGTGTGTGATGCTCCAGAAAAGCTCTGACGATTGCAACTAAAGATAAGTAAGTAGGGGCATGGAGGGGGGCAATGGGAAAGATATGGAAAGATATAGAGGGGGCATGGGGAGATACATGGAGTGGGCAATGTAAGAGACATGGAGAGGCAGTGTTGGACTGGAACATAAATGGGCCACCTGAGTAATGCATTGGTATGAGCCTTAAGGAGTTTGACCATCCACCAAAGGGGGTGCAGCCAGTCAGCACAGATGCTTGGCTAACCATTAAGAAAATCTTGGTGTAGGTTCTATAGAAGGAAACCAAACCTCATGCTAATCAGTGGTCCTGGCCATTTATTAGAGATACAATCTATAATTTGAGGTCTGGAACCTGACATGTAAAGTTGAGGGGGTGGGCTCACAAGCATTGGGACCCACTGAGGATTTCCCCTGTACCACTGTAGGCTAGAGTGGCAAAGGTAGATACATAAAGGGGGCAAAGATAGAGACATGGAGAGAGCAAAGGGAGGGTAATGGAGTGGGAAAATGGATAAGGGCAAAGGAATAAACATGGAGTGGAGCAAAAGGAGATACATGGGACATGGGACATGGAGTGGGGCAAAATGTTAGAGTTCTAAATACTTATTATTTTGGGCTTAGGGGTGCCTTGAAAATATAATGGAGACCCTAAGGATGCCTCGAATTGAGAAAGTTTGGAAACCACTGATCTAATGTATATTATATTGCAACACCATTAATAAAGATCCCACACAGGTTGTTGTATAGTCTCAATATAAAATGTTATTTTTACAGCATTTATTTATTATTTATTTATTACCAGTTATTTATATAGCGCACACTTATTCCGCAGCACTTTACAGAGAATTTCTTACCATTCACATCTGTCCCTGCCCGAGTGGAGCTTACAATCTATGTTCCCTACCACATGCTCAATTGTGTGGGGAGCCAAATAACCTACCAGTATATTTTTGGAGTGTGGGAGGAAACCGGAGCACCCGGAGGAAACCCACGCAAGCACAGGGAGAATATACAAGCTCCACACAGTTAGGGCTGTAGTGGGAATTGAACCCATGACCTCAGTGCTGTGAGGCAGTAACGCTAACCATTACACCATCTGTGCTGCCTGTATACATCTTATACAGTGGCATCCCTCCCTGCGGTGTCACCCAGTGCGGGGAGGGACGTTGTGAGCGCACCATGTGACACCGCAGGGAGTATTAAGTGTAGCTCCCAGCTCCTGTCACTGTGGGGGAGTGTCAGCCCGCACCCACTGCAACCCCCTTGTGATGCCACTGATCTCATACACTATTCAGATACCTTCTTTTAGTGTATAATGTGAGCTTAGTACATTATATAGTTAATAATACCCAGAGATAGTTGTATATGAATATTGACCATAATTCCTGGAGACTACAAAGTAATCAGTGTAAAACTTGATAAGAATGCTATTATGTAGCCCAGAATGTGAACCTGTAATATTGCATAAAATAAAGTATTCCAAACAGATAGGGCATGGTAGATTATCTGAAGTATGTTAAAGGTATACTTTAAATCACAAATTTATTAGGTATGCATCCTAGGTAATGTGAAACCAATAATGCAATATCAGATAGTGCCATAGCTGCTACTTTTACATCACTTTAAAATCTCAAACAAGTGGATTGGCAAGCATAAGATAAGGACAGCAAGGGCATTTTTGTGTCACTTTTGCTAAATTATATAGTATGTGGACGCTTACTGTACATCTTTTGTGAGTGCTGGAAGCAGTGCCAGATTAATGTCCACATGGACCTGGAGCTGAAATTTATGAAGGGCCTATTGAGTGCCGCAGCAGGGGGTGTGACCAGCGCTGCAGCAGTGTGACTGGTGATGTGGGGTTGTGACTAGTGTGGTGTAGCTGTGATTTACATAGGAGTGTGACCTGTGTTGTTGGTGTGTTTTGACTGTATACAGTGCCATAACTGCAGGTATGCGACCGGTAATGCTGCACAGAGCGCAGGGTTCTGTTTGCAGCACCGTTGCAGCCCCATGGCCTTTGTTACTGGCTAGCAGGGTGCTTGCACCCTGCAGCCAGTATCACTGCTGCAGTACTGCCCAGACAGACACCCTGCAGTCTTTGCAGCCTCCTCCGGATGCTCCGGGCAGTGTTGCACTTCCAGGTGCCGGTGGCCCAGGCCCCTCTATGCTACAGCATGACATCATGCACTTAAGGGGCAGTCCCGGCACAGGGCGCTAGTGTGTGTGTGTGTTGCACTCTGGGGCCAGCTGATTGTGTGTGTGTGTGACACTCTGGACGGCTTGTATAAAACACACTGACCCATATATGTAAGCAATGTTTCAGAACTTTTATTTGTCATTTTGGTAATCCTGACGAAAGAATGAATACAAGTTCTGTGACGTTGATTACTTAACTGGATTTTAGTGTGTTTTATACAAGCCGAAGTTAATAAAAAAATGACTGTGTGTGTGTGTTTTTGGTGGGGGGGTTTAGGCCCTAGGGCAGGGGAACCTTTTTTCTGCCGAGGGCCATTTTAAAACATTATTTGTGGGCCCGGTGCAGGCCACGCTCCCTCCATGTGACATCACATGAGGCAGGGCCACAATCCCCGGCGATTACAGCAATGCCCGAAGCATCCTGAGGATTTTCCGTGGAGCTGTAAGGGGTCCTGGCGGCACTGGTGCATAGATTCTGGCTGCAGGGTGCCATTCAAGGCACGCTGGTAGCCAGATGAGGCTAGCAGAAAAAAGTTCAGAGGGCCAGACCAAATGACTCCATGGGACTTATACGGCCCCCGGGCCTGAGGTTCCCCATCCCTGCCCTAGGGGAAGGTTAAGGCTAGGCTGCGGGGGAGGAGGATAGGTTTAGGCACTGCACAGAGGGTTAGGCACTAGGGGAGGTTACAGTTAGATTGGGGGCTGGGCTAAGGTTAAGCCCTACAGGGAGGGTTAGGGGTAGGGATTAACCTACAGGGAGGATTAGGGGGTAGGGGTAGGCTGTGCAGGACCGTTAGGCATTAGGGGAAGGTTAGGATTAGGCTGCAGGGGGAGGAATGGGTTAGGCACTGCAGGGAGGGGTAGGGATTAGGTTTAGGGATGGGGGGAATACTCCCCGGAAGGCAGGAGCAGCAGAGATCATGACTGCTGGGACCCAGAAGCCACGCTGGAGCATGTTAGTGGGCCAACAGGGATGATATGTTGGCGTTCCATCACTGTCTACATGATGAATGATGGAATGCCGAAATGTAATACCACACCCGCTTTAGTCCCCATAAGTGTGCCTCAAGCTCCTGTACCCTCCCTATTTACCAATGTGTGTGTGTGTGTATATATATATATATATATATATATATATACTGTATATCACACAAAATGAATCGGCAAACGCAGTCCAAAGTAAATGCAGTGTGCCCAGGTGCCCTCCCAAGTAATATTCATACTGTAGGTGCTTGTTCAATCCTAGGAAAGACAGAGGGGGCACTCTGGGAATTAAATGCACGAAGTATGTACTTGAAAATGACCGACGTTTCAGACCCAACCCGGCTCTCTTATTAAGGTCGGCTCTGAAACGTCGGTCATTTTCAAGTAAATACTTTGTGCATTCAAGTACCAGAGTGCCCCCTCTGTATTTCCTAGGATAGAACAAGCACCTACTGTAATATATATATATATATATATATACACAACACACACACACAGTGTATATATATATCTATATATACAATTCTCATCCAATTTGCTGGCATTACCGATGTTTCATAATAAAAGACCTTTGGCAGCATTCCAGAGAGGCCGTAACCTTAAGGATAGATTGGTCCATTCAGATATTACTGAACATCAGACAGTGCCGCCCAATACATATGTAAAACCACCTGGGTTTTACATATACAAAAGTCCAGGAATGATGATGTTTGTCCATGCAAGATGACGTTTAGCCTCTTTCCGAGTTCCATTTTTTTGGAGGGAAAAAACCGAACTCGGCGTGCAAACTCGAACCTATCCGAGCCTGCACATCCCTAATTTAAATATCACCTATAACATCAGATTTGTCGTCTCCTGTCTGACCACGCATGTAGTCTACATCATTGTGTGCCCGTGTGGACTACACTATGTCGGTCAGACTACACAACAATTTAGGGAACTGATGGCAGCGCATCGTTCGGCGATCCGTTTAGTATTGAATGGCTGGGATATTGATCAACCGGTGGCGAAACATTTTGGGGAGGCTGGCCATCCACTGGATTCTTTGAGATATTTCATTATCGATCATGCCCCTGCACCTTTGAGAGGTGGGGATCGAGCTAAAGCTTTGCTATTTAAAGAATCAAGATGGATCACTAGATTGGGCACCACGAAACCTGGGGGATTAAACAACAAAAATAATTGGAATAGCCTTATATAAATGGGGTAGCTGGTCCACTGTATCTGTAGTTACTAGGTAATTTGATATTAATGTTATTCAATGTACATTATTTGTTGATGTATTTCTCTCTTTTTTTGGTTTATATGATAATTTTCTCTTTTTTCGTATCTTTTACTAATGGTGCTGCTGGTGTTATGGTTAATTTATTTTGGTTTAATATTTTTGTTATTCCGTGCATTCATAGCATCTTGGTGTCTTGGTGTGCAATACAGCTATCCCCACTGATGATAGGCACAGAATGAACACACTGGAATCCAGGAGGCCGGCCGGTGGAACGCAAGCTGCTTGTTCCTATGGCGATGACTGGAGAGTATTCCGGAAGTTCAGAAGTTGCCGGTTCCGATGGGAGGAGCTGGCGCCCAATGCAGAGATGGATGGCGGTCTGACAGGAGGTATATTAGAGTGGGGTAAGTGTTGTGTATGTCTTGCTTGTATGCAATTGTCCTGAGGACGGGGCTATGACCCCGAAAACATTTGACTTATTACATCGTTTCTTCAGTATTGTTGTCTCCATGTGCCAATTTCTTTTTTATATATTATATGCTCCTGTACCTACCTAATTTGACACACACACATATATATATAGCTATGTAAATAAATATTTATACAAAACATACATAAATGATACACAGGGGCCAAACTTTACACTGACCTGTGGAATGTTACATGCTGGGCTGCAGTGCCTTCCCTCCTGAACTAAGCGATTGGTCTGGTCAGGTGCACAGTCACAGGACACAGCTTTGCAGTAGGATGTACAGGAGGCGGAGCTTAAGGCACATAGGGGCGGAGCTTTGGTGGGCAGTGGTGGGCGGGGCTTAGATCGAGCAGCTGAGAGGAGGAGGTGGGGTGACAATGGGCTCAGCAGCTTGGGGCGGCCAGTAAGTGAGTGTGCTGGGAGGTGAGTGAGCTGATCAGTGAGTCAGCTGGGCTGTCGGTGGTGACAGGAAAAAAAACTTTTTTTTTCCTGTCTGCACTGCAGTTAGTGTATCCTGTGGGCCTATTTTCAATGGGAGGCCTGGAGCTGTAGCTCCAACCTCCCCATTGTTAATCCGGCCCTGGCTGGAAGACTGAGGATCAGTAATGCGAGGATCAGTAATGATTACATACTGACTGCTTCAGTTACTAGTACATAACTACTTATCATGGCAGCTATACTATATATAAGGTTTAGGCATATATTAGAATTCTTAATGTACTTTATACCTATTACTAAAAATAATATTCTCATCTGATTTTTAAGATGGAACACAAAGTTTTATATTTAACTATGCTTTTGTTGTACAGTAAAATGAATTGTTTGCATTTATTAACAACTGTCAAGATACAGTAGTATTACAGTATCTCTTTTGTATATGATACGTCATTGAAAAAAAAATGAGTGTAGCATGTGGACAAAGATTTAGATTATTATTCATGAAGCAAAATATAGCATGTCACTGTGGGTCCCTATGCTGAAAGGCATCATAGTCTACTTTAGGAGAAACAGATAGCATTTATAAAAATTAAATATAAAAATGCTACAGTAAGTCTATATCTAGCGCTTTGCCCTTGCTGATTGTAATGTAAATGTACTGTACAAGTTGATATTTCTGGAACCCAATGACAGACATTCTAAAATATCTTCATTTAAGGGCTAATGCAGAGTTAAAAACAAGTGAAATAGCAGAGCTCTTCATAAGTGTTTCCATTTTATATTCCTCTCCTATGGCTAGAATACTCACAAACGGATTCCTTTCTGAGCCATACCATTATCTAATGGTACTAGACAGGGATGCCCATTGTTTGCCCTGGTAATCAAACCCTTAGCTGCTATGATATGGCATTATAATTCATTACGTGGAGTAGAGGTGGGATCCAAGGAATTTAAGTTCTCATTTTTTGTGGGATGATTTCCTTCTGTCCTCCACACCCCCCCAATCCTCACGTCCAGCCCTATACCACCTCATGGTGGAGTATATTGACATCTTAGGCTATAGCATTGACTTCTTTTAGTCTGAGGCTATGTTGCTCCCTGTTCCCCAATGGGTGAAGACTTATCTACTTTCGAGTTATCCTTTTAAATTACAGGATCATAGAATTAAGGGCTTTATTCAGAGGCGGCCTTACGGTCTACGACCTGATGGCCACCTCGATGTTTGTCTAGTGCGCATGCGCACGAGGGAGCAGGCTCCTTTGTGCGCATGCATGAGACCCTCTATGACCGACAACGCCGGTCATAGCGGATCTCTTTCCAAAGGGGGCGAGCTGTCGATGTTGATTGACAGCTCGCCCCATTTGGAAGGCGGTCCGAGGGGGTGGCAGCCCAAATGGAGGCATTCTCATGGGAACGCCTGCCATTTGGGGGAGGCCCCACTGACATCACTAGTGATGTCAGTGGAGAGCTTCCAGCTCTGACAGAGCCAGAAGCTCTCCTTGGCTTACGACAAGTGAGACCCTACCCTAGGGTCTCGTCATAAGCCCCGATGGTCGCGATGGTCAATGACCATCGCGACCATCACCCTAGCGGTTGTTAGAGCTGTGGGTGTTAACCCACAGCCTAATGACTGAAACAGAGGCAGCCGGTCAGGATGCAAGCGGCCGCCCAGTTTCTGAGCGACCGCTGGCATCCTCCGACCGCCTCTGAATGAGGGCCTAAGTACCTTGGGGTATATATCATGTCTCATTATGATTTTCTATATCTTGAAAATTTTCCATGGCTCCTGGCCAAGATTAATTGTGATCTCACAGTTTGAAGGGGATACATTATTTCCTGGCTGGGGTGGATCATTGCTATTAAGCTGAAACTAGTTCCTTAACTCCCCTACCAATTTCAAATCCTTCCCCTCATAGACCTGAAAAAGATATTTAAGGACCTTCAATCCTCACTCTATGGGTTATTTGAATTGACAAAGCCCCTCTACTAACCTTGAGTATTCTTAAGCAACCTAAATCTGTTGGGTAAGGGATTCCCAGACATGAAGTTATATTATTTAGCTAGTCATTTAAGTCAGGTAAAGGCTTCCTTTGCCCCTCCAGATACCATAGCTTGGGTAGTTCTGGAGGCCCAATACCTACTGTAGGTGTACAATTCTTGGCTTCTTTGTCTCATGGTCATAGGCCTGCCTCACTAAACTTTTTTCTCTCACTTAAAATCTGTTTGTCCTTGTGTGACCTTTGTTGCATCTGATAAAATCTGACTTCCCCTTCACTTTCTCTAGTCCTGCTATGGAACAACCCTGACTTTCTGCCTGGGATTTCTTCTTCCATTTTAAGCTTTGACAATGGGCAGGGATCAAGTTAGTTTATGATCTCACCATTTATAATGCTTGGGCCTCTATTGATGATATTAAGTGGCAATTCCCTTTCCTCTGTCCTCCCTTTTTCACATTTTTCCTGGTCCTTCACTTTCTCAAGTCTCTTCTCCAGTCAGATGTCCTATGTGCCCCTACCACATTTGAAAGGCTCTGCCTCAGATACCCACTTCACATGGGAATAATCTATTCTATCTTTATTTTTACTAATGGATGCTACCTCTGTCCCTCAGGGCTGACTTCAGCGGGAGTGGTAAAAGGGATCTGGGACCATCTCTGAATAACTCCTGCTTAGAGGAGGTGAGGGAGAGAATAGCTACACATTTAGAGGCCATGAAATATAGATAAATACTCTCTGCACTAAGATATAGGTGCAGCTCACTCACAAGGAATCCCACAACATCCACAGAAATAATAAAGTCACAAAAATAAGTGAATAAGTGCTCCCACTGCTAGGATATGGAATTTAAAAAACAGCACAGTTCTTTTTAGTTCTGTTTCAAATATTCTTCATTGCTCCAGAAGATTCTCTCTTATTTTTGGTTCCAGCATCACTGTAAAACTATTTTTAATTTATTCCACATAGACGAACATCTAATAATAAAATCGGTTCCACTAATAAAAATGAGTACCAGAAAGGGCCTTAGTAAAGGCATATAAGAAGCATGAAGGGGTAAGTCCTGGGTTACAGCACCTCCAAGCCTCAGATGATTAACCTTCCAGGGTCCCCAATGGTCGCAGTCCTCTCATTCCACCTAGCAGAAGGACTGCGACCATTGGGCGCATGGGTGTTCCGCTCTTGCAACAATTTACAGACCTAGACTCTCTGCTGGACAAATTTTGTTCCTTTTTCTTAGTCATGGATAAATATTTATTAGCTAGAAATTGAAAGTCCCCTGACCCTCCCATAGTTTCTAGTCTTATGAGTTATGTTTGATACATATCTAGCATGGAAATGATTACCTATTACTCAGGGGCATTTCTAGAGTGGAGTGGGCCCGTGTGCATTCTCCAACATGGGCCCCCTCCTCTCTGTCCGGTGGCCGGCAGCGCACTGAGCTGTGCGCGGCCAGTGCTGGAGTTATAGACTCTGGGTACTAGTGTCTAGAGTCTATAGAGTATAAGCAGGTCACCAAGAAAATGGCCATGGCAGCCATTTTCCCTGTACTGCACATGCACAAGTGATGGGAAAATGGCCGCGGCAGCCATCTTCAAGTAGTTTTTACAGCGCTGGACCCCAGTGCCGACGTGGGACTCTGGAGAGTTAGTAATACAATAAGTGCAGGGTATGCAGTGTGGGGCCCCCCTGGACCCATGGTCCCATGTGCCACACACACCCTGCACCTATTATAGATATGCTCCTGCTATTACTTACATGATTGCACAAAGGTATGTTGACTGAATTGTGCCTGTTTAAGACAGATCAATTGAACCAGGCAAAGCTAGAGGACACTACAGAGATGTGTACAACGCAGCATATTGGTTTATATACACATTATATATCATAGGAAAAATATACAAGTATAGTTCACCATCTTAGTGAAAGTGTGGAATTGCTGCTGACCTAAGGTTTTATCAATCACCCTCTAAGCAAATTGCTCTAAATATACAAAATATATGTTGTGCCTCTATTCCAACACTAAGGATAAAAAGATATGCTATATGAACTCATGTAATTATAAAATATACTTATTTAATACAGATAATGCAAAAAAAATACATCCACTATCAAAGTACAAAAGTCATTCAATGTGTGTAGGAACAATCCAATAATTATTGAAATTAAATTAATTTATTTGGTACCATACAATAGTCAGTAAACAGTTGCTGTTACTTGGTTGTGTTCCTTAATGAGGTGAACAAAAATGCAGCTTATCAGCAGTTCCCATGGCCAGCAGTTTGTATCTGATAGCCAGGAGTGACCTACTTCTAAGAGCCGGCTGCACACTGTCAGTTGTTGCTGCAGTTAGCGACTCATATATAGTGCAGGAGGTCTCCTGATTCCAAAGCTGGCTAAATGCTCTAGTACTCTTGGGAGAGGAGTGGCTTAATATTCAGTGTATTTTAGCCCAATTGGTATTGTATCCTACCTGGACTCACTCGCAGATAGGAGCTGGATAATGAGACCGGCTGAGGGACATGCTCCTGGCTGTTTCAGTGCTCTGGGCCTGATTCAGACACACTCGCAAGCGCTGAGCACTCGCAAGTGGGTCAATAGTGCCCTAGTGCGCATGCGCACGATGGAGGGAGCTCCGTCGTGCGCATGCGTGAGACCCGGGGAGTGATGGGGAATCCGTCGCTCCAGGTCTCGCACCAAAGGGGGCATGCTGTCGATGTTGATTGACAGCACGCCCCTTTTGGTGGGCGTGCTGAGGGCATGGCTGCCAGACAGAGGGCATCAGTGGGAGTGACATCAGTGGGAGTGATTTTGGCTCTGATAGAACCAAAATCACTCCAGGGCTTGCAGTCACTGAGATCCTACCGCAGGGTCTCGTCGCAAGCCCGATGGTCGTGATGGTCTTGACCATCGCGACCATCATCATGGACGCTCGCATAAGCTCTGGGTGGTAACCCACAGCTATGCGAGCATTCAAGAGGCCGCTCCAAGTTTAGGTAGGAGGGCCCTGATTCAGAGCGAGTACTCTGGTCAGAGCGTCCGGCTCTGAATAAGGCCCTCTGTTCACTGTTGTGGCAATTGTAATACCTGAATTAGCATAAGGTGGTGATAGCTACAAAGTGGATTTGATGATAGGAGGGCAACAAGGCATTTCTTCCACAGCTGATGATTTTTTCATCTAAATGTTCTCACTCATTTTCAGCTCCATTAAATAGAACAAGCCTGCTCCATTATTAGTTAATTGGGTCTATTGTTACAGGCTTTGTTTTAACCTTTTGTGTGCCTAGTCAAGACACTTTTAGTATATGTATCCACACATAAATTGTTATATAGTATTATTTTATATTATATTGCAATAACATAATTTCATTGCTTTTATTACAATAATTAAAAATATAAAACATCAAACAGGTCTTTACATATGTCTACTATTTTATTTATTATTTTGTTATATTTTTTCTTTTAGACTTTAAATAATTATAATCTCTTTATATAACTACTGATCCATTGCAGAAACTCACATGCAAAATATAGCATAAGATAACCCATATACATTAACTAAATATATTTACATTTTTTATATACTGATATACTCTGGTATGTCTTAGAGCAGCGGCTGCATTACTGTACTTGTAGGCAAATTTGCAAAAAATTTTTGGGTTGCAATCTTAAAGTATATGTGCCACTTACCGTAGCAGCTTTACTAACATGTCAGAAAACTGGACATGTCATTGCTGCACACTTAACAAAATGGGAACCTACCCTCATTATGCCTACAAACATTACTCTGGTCAAATTAAATATTTTGAACCCTGATACTTTACTAGCAGTTAATGAAGCTGATGAGTTTTAGAGAGATGAATAGGAGGAGGAAAGTGGAACCCTGTTATAATTCCTAAAGCTAGCTCTGTGTGAACCCCCTAGAAGCCAGGCTAGTGAGGTCTTCCGCCAATAACAACTGCCCATTGTGTCCTTAGAACTAGGATACGTTCACTGGTACATAGGCAGCTGCCTGGGCTTATAACTTGGGGTAGTTGATATTCACATGAAGGAACTATGGGATTCAGTGGTGAGAGGAATGACAGGAGCAGAAACAGGTTCAGGTAGACTTGGTAGTCGATGATATGACCTAGTGAACCAATGGTGTGGGTTTGAAGCCAATAGTGTGGCTTGGAGCTAGTAGCAGAAGAAAGTATACAATTGATGATGTCTTGAGAGGTGATTGTGCGGCTTGGAGCCAGTTGAGTGAGTAACAATCAATGCAACTTTGAGAGCCAAGTTACAGAAGATTGTACACAATTGATGCGGCTTTGAGAGCCGATGGAGCAGCTAGGAGCTGGATGCAGAAGAGAGTAATAATTGATGCGGATTTGAGAGCCGATGGTGCAGCTTGAAGCCAGTAGCAGAAGAAAGTATACAATTGATGGGGCCTTGAGAGCCAATGGTGCAGCTTGAAGCCATTAGTAGAAGAAAGTATACAATTGATAAGGCCTTGAGAGCCAATGGTGCGGCTTGGAGCTTGTTTCAAAAGAGAGTTATCAATTGATGTTGCTTTGAGAGCCAGTACACAAGTTTGAGTACTAGTTTGTGTACTAGTTAGTGTACTGCATCCATAAGAGTTAGTGCACAAGTTGGTGTACAAGTTTGTGTACTAATTAGTGTACTGTGTCCATGAGAGTTGGTACACAAGTTTGTGTGCTAGTTTGTGTACTGTGGCTTAGAGAGCTGGTACAAAAGTCTGTGGGCCTGATTCAGAGCCGGACGCTCTGACCAGAGCGCTCGCTCTGAATCAGTGCCCTCCTACCTAAAAATGGAGCGGCTTCCTGGCCGCTCGCATAGCTGTGGGTGACCACCCACAGCATATGCGAGTGGCCAAAAAGATGGTCGCGATGGTCAAGACCATCATGACCATCGGGCTTGTGAAGAGACCCTGTGGTAGAGTCTCTGTGACCGCAAGCCCTGGAGTGATTTTGGCTCTATCAGAGCCAAAATCACTCCCACTGACATCACTAGTGATGTCAGTGGGGCCGGACCCAGATGCTAGGCGTTCCCATGGGAATGCCTCCATCTGGCAGCCATGCCCCTGGCATGCCCACCAAAGGGGGCGTGCTGTCAGTCACCATCGACAGCATGCCCCCTTTGGTGTGAGACCCGGAGTGACAGCTTGGCTGTCGCTGTCCGGGTCTCGCTCATGCGCACGATGGAGCTCCCTCCGTCATGCGCATGCATATTGGGGTAACATCGACCTGCTTGCAAGCATCCTGCGCTCACGAGCGGGTCTAAATGACCCCCTGTGTTCAATGGTACAGCTTTGATAGCCGGTGGCAGCACAGATGCTGCTGATGCGGCTAAAGGGCCATAGGAGAGGCAGGAGAGCTAGTGGCATCATGGATGCTGCTGATGCAGATAGGGAGCCGTTGGAGAGGCAGGAGAGCTGGTGGCAGCACAGACACTGCTGACATAGTTAGGGAGCCGTTGGAGAGACTGCAGAGCTGGTGACAGCATGGAAGCTGCTGGTGTGGCTATGGAGCAAATGGAGAGGCAGGAGAGCCTGTGGTAGCACGGATACTGCTAATGTAGCTAGGGAGCCATTGGAGAGGCTGGAGAGCAGGGTGCATCCCGGAAGCTGCTGATGTTGCTAGGGAGCCATTGGAGAGGCTGAAGAGCTGGTGGCAGCACAGAAGATGCTGGTGCAGCTAGGGAGCTGTAGGAGAAGTGTGAAAGCTGGTAGCATGGTAATACTGCTGGAATACCCTTCCACAAGGTGATACTGAATGCTGATGTTGCGGCTGAGCCAAGAGGACCTACAGGGACATTATAGTTGGGGTATGCAGTGACTAGAGGAACCACATCAATTAAAAATAAGAAACACACAGGAATTTGTATGTATGGTATACCTTATGTAATATCATCTGACTAATGGTGCATACACACGGTCCAACTTAAAAGAATTATATAAATGATAACGATATTACCCCTCTAATGACCAAACGATGGTTGATGCGAGGGCGTGGATGGTCAATATCAATATCGACCATTGCCCATGCATGCAGGCTAACCTGGTCAATATCAAAGACATTAGCCTTTTCGTTCTATGGACCCACGATTGTTGATCGCGGGATCGTTGAGTCATTTGGGAGTTGGTGCATGTTGCTGGATGTTCGATATCCAGCAGTGATATCTGATCATTGTCTGATCGACCTGTGTGTACAGGCCATAAGGCACAAATTTTCCTGGACTAGTTTGAAAAAGATGTGTCAATTTGCTGGAATAAAACAACAGCTTCATACAGCATATCACCCTTAAACTATTGGCCAAGTCGAACATTACAATGAAACAATTTAGAACAATCTCTTTAAAATATAAAGAAAAACTAGTATGCAGTGGCCAGAAACTTTACTAATAGTACTGCATTCAATTAGAATAACCCCTAGATGAGAACTAAATATTTCCCCCTATAAAATACTGGGGCATTATGTGCACCGATATTACTTCTCTCCCATGTATACCACTTCTCCCCATGTATGATTGGGGGGATGGCTGATAAATGACAGGGTTGCTGTGCACCCTTGTCATTATCGGTGCTGATATCTAAAATATAGCAGAGCTGGTAGGCAGGGCTATGTATGAATGGTCAGTTTGCTTGCTGTTCTAGCCACTGCAACTGTCGCTATCAACAGCTGCAGACTAGTGATGCCCTATCTTCACAGCAGGGACAGCGCAGTCCCTGTTGTGATGGCTGCTGGCTCCAGGGCTGCACACAGGATCTTGCAATACAAGATATCATGCATGCTCAGTGGAGCCGGCAAGGACTGACACATAGCGCATCAGCACTAGGCTGATGGGCTGTGTACTCAGACAGGGATTGCCAGAGGGGTGAGTTATCACAACCCCACTCCAGCAGATGAGATGTTAATACATCTCATTGTTAGTGCGTCCTGCTTTGCCTCAATAAAGAGACAAAGCAGGAATCAATATAGCATACATTAAGTGCCACTATAATACATCTCCCCCACTGTTTGAAAATATTAGCCAATATTCTTATTGCACCTGCATATGAACTCAGTAAGAGAAATTAATAAACTGTGAATGATCTCTTCAACCAGCTGAAGAAGATACACACTGCTGTGATTGGTACACAGCCAATATATGTGGAAGGAGCTTGCCGTGATTAACAACCTGGTGATGTGGTGATGGACTGTAATTTCCTGTAATCAGGCTTGCTGCAGACCAGTGGGAAGGACCTTATCAAGCTTTGTTGACAACTCCAACTGCTGTTAAAATAAAAGAGAAGTTGAAAAGGGTTAACATTTAATTCTCCTAAGATAGGATAATTGGAGGACATTGTTTAAGATACAGCTTCTTCACTTCACCAGTAAAAGCATCAATTGAGTGGTTTTTACAGGCAGCTACTGTGCCACTTGCCAGCAAGTGAGTAGTTCAGTCATAATAAAATGTGGGTCACTTACCAACACAGTACCTCTGAAGAGATCCATAACTCTAAAGAGTACTCTGGAGGTCATCAAGAAGAGAAATAAGTTGTTGGGACAAACGACAGATTTGAAACTTTGGGGATGCATTTTTGCATGAAGTATTCTGATTGTTCTGACATTTATTCTGATTGGAAGTTTTAATATTTCAAGGACTATGGATGATATGACCAATTTTACATATGATAAATATCAGTTATATGGTAATGATGTACTAGGAAGAATACATGCACGTAAATATTACAAATGGGAGATGATTTGACAGGAAATTTCATGATAGAAATGCATAGTAGGATTGCAAAGACACTAAATAAAAGTAAATGTATTTGTACTCACCTACTTATTAGTATAGAGGCAGGCATACATATACTTGCTCAATTTGGGCCAATTCAGCAAAGATTGCAATTGCAAAGCTGCACGCAGGCAGCTTTGCAATTGTGATCATTGCAATTATGCAAATGCAGCAGGAGATGTATGACGCCCTCTGCTGCATTTGCAATCCTAGCACTGTGATGGAGGTTGGAGGCTGGGATCACCATTGCGACAATCATGAACATTGGATGCTTTAAGGTGGCTGGCCAGCTGAGTAAGCCTTAGCTTACTCAGGCTGGCTGGCTTGTGAGCCCAGTAGACTGCAGCAGGAGATGTATGACGCCCTCTGCTGCATTTGCAATCCCAGCACTGTGATGGAGGTTGGAGGCTGGGATCACCATTGCGACAATCATGACCATTGGATGGTTTAAGGTGGCTGGCCAGCTGAGTAAGCCTTAGCTTACTCAGGCTGGCTGGCTTGTGAGCCCAGTAGACTGCATATATCCACACAGTCCCTGGGTTGGCGACTCCTGGAAAATGGGGCAGATGCTCCCTGTTTCCGGGAATACTGACCAACCACCCATCCTGCACCTCCCCTTAAATGCCTCTGCCTGTCAATCAGGCAGAGGCATTCAAGGGTTTGCATGCATCTTAGCAGGACCCATTCTGCACACTTGCAGAATGGGTCCTGTGCACACACAGGTTCCCAATAATTGGGAATCTGCATTCAGCAGTGCACTCAGGCCCTTTATCAACACCACACATATAATACATAGAGAATGGTCTTGCCATAAGTAAACAAATGGGAACCACACCTGTTTTAAGAAATCAACTAAAATTAACTCTGTAGTGGATTTTCCCTATCTTAATACATCAGCATATAGTTTAATTTATGTCCCTGCCTTGCAAGTGCATTGGAGACCTACGTGTTGCATGCATATAGATGATTTTCAACAAATAGGACAAAACAATGAATTATAAGGACAAAGAAGCACATTACATGTTAAAGGGCAAAATTTGGGATATATTAACTGTACAGGGGAAACTTTTTTAACTAAAATGCCTATAAACTATTCATTGACTTTTCCAAATTCCTGTTGGTTTTAAATAGATAATGAGGGGTCATTGGTTGTGTTTCAAGACCTTGTTTCAACTTCAAAAGGATAGTTGCAGTTTTTATAATGCAACTTATACAGATGCAGCAGGAAACAATATGGCTTCTTTTTGGAATATATGGAACTCATTTACACCAAATTATTGGGCATTCCTTTGCCTAAGGGTATGTATTGGGTATGTGGAGAATAGGCATATTTATTGATTCACTTGGGAGCAAGTGGACAATGTGTTCTCTCCAATGTGGTTCCTTTTGTGAGAGTTACTGACCACTTAGATCAATACCCTAAAAACAATACTGGTGCCCACTAATTTGACATACCTGAAACAGCATAGCAAGAGGGAAGTGAAAAAAGAGGATATATATTTTAGATTCTCAAATGTGAGCATACTGCTGAAGTAATTTTTCCATTATCCACTTTTTTCATGGTAGAAAAGGTGATTTCAGAAATATTATCTTTAATGGTTCAGATGCTAGGAGAATTAGTTGTTGCTTTTAATCAAACAGTGGAAGAAGTTGGCCACATTTGGAAAGTGGCTTTATAAAATAGAATGGCGCTTGACCAATTGTTGGCAGCATAAGGTGGTACGTGTGCTGTAGTAGGTCAAGAATATTGAACATATATAGACAATAATTGATAAATAATAGATAATAAATTAGAAATTATTGGATATTTGAATAAGGTTAAGGAATTATAGAAAGTCTTGAGGAAGATAGGTGCTGGAGTGGTGGGACCCTTTTGGGTGACTAGGTACAAGTGTTGCTAAACATTTCTCTGTGATAATATAACATATTATGTTTGGTATAATTATTTTAGGCATATTATTAATTGGTTTTAAATGTAGACCAATCATTTCTGTACAATGTATTTAAGGGGCTTAAAAGGTTAAAAGAAAAAAAATGAAATGACTATCTTTATTTGAAAGCAGGAATTTACAAGTTGTGTATAGTGACTTACAGAAAACATATGAAAATCTGACTAAGATTCTGGGCCTGATTCTGTATGGATCACAATTGCACTCGCAGCTACAAAACCACATGTAATGCAGCCTGCGAAAATATGCTAATGATTGCCAAAGCTCAGCTGGCATAAAGACATCAGCTTCTGCTTTCTAATATCCATCCACTGTCACTCTTCTGAGTAAACATCAGTAACATTCGACACACATCAACCACTCAGGCAGCATTTCCACCAGGTCTGACCTGCTGCTGACACTGCAAGTCTCTTCGCATGCAGTGGGCTCTCAAGCTGCGTTTGCAATTGCAGTGGCTAAGTTTATGCACACCAGAGCAACGGCCTCCAGATGGACAGGCACGTCTGCATTTTTCCGACAATTCCCCTGTCACCACCCCCAAACGCTCACAGCCTGTCACTCACTCTGTGATGGATTCCTCTGTGCTGGATAATCGCAGTGCAAGTGCAGCACATGCACAGTGCAGTTTATATGCATACGCAATGGCTAACAATCGCTCGATCTGCTGCAAGTGCAATCGCTGAATCAGGCCTTCTTTATGAAGTAGGAAATGAGGGAGGAAGGAATGTTGGACATGATAGACAATATTCAATTAGCTATATTGTCACTCTCTTAGTCACACCAAAGGTTAAGGACACTTTGTCTGATGTGGTGAGTATATGCTTTTAATCTAGTCCTGCCTTACCATTAGAATGAATTGCCTGATCCTTAAATTCTACAAATGATGATGACTGGACCCCATAATATCTTTTCAGACTCTGCTTTGCATAATTTCTTTAATATTTCTCCTCCCCTAATGGAATAGTAAGACACTGGGCACACAATCTATGCATTTAAAGGAAATTATTTTAAACACTATTGGCCAAATGTAATAGGGTGAGAGTTTAGAAAATGTGAGAGTAAACTCTCACACTTTTTAAACTAGGCCAATGTAATTTATCCGAGAACATGCAAACTCACATTTTTTCAGGCTCATGATTTAAACTCTCATCCAGATGTGTTCAAACAATTTACTAGTGTGACAGTCTACTGCTAAACTCTAACATTTTCTAAATTCTCACCCTATTACATTTGGCCCCATTTATTTGTTGCACTGCACTGTTACATATTTTAATTAATGATTATTAATTCATTATCAATTATCAGTTTCTTTTACTAGCCTGTTACTCTGCAGTTACTCTGGTTTGAATCACCTGTAATGGCCTGAGGCCTATGTTTTCTAATTTGTTTGCTGGAGAATTTTATTGGTAATGTATAATATTTTTATTATTAGCCTATTACTTTTAAGCTATTAGTTCTCATTTAATGAAAGTACAGTAGTTTATTAAACTGTCATCCTATCTGTCTCTGCTGTTCCACAAAAGTATGTTTCATAGATGGACTGTATTCTCTTAAACTGGTGCTGCCCTGTCCCTTATACCCCTTTTACACCTAAATTCCGGGTCTGACCCAGAGTTGGAACAAAGTTCCTATCCGGATCAGACCCGGAATTTTGCCGGCGCTGACTCGGGATATTCCCGAGTCAGCGCCGCTCACACCGCAGTCGGGTCTGCATTGACCCGGCTTTTGCGGAGTGAAAGTGGACGCTTGGAGATGATGTCATCTCCAAGCGCCACTGAAGCCGGGCCAATCGGCCGGCTAGCAGCGCACTCCAGGTCTTCGTGACCCGGAGTGCGCTGTTCCCATAGCAGGGTTTCACGGGCTACGCCCATGTTAAACCCTGCTAGTTACCTGGGTTGGATTGCCGGGGCCCTCGACCCGGCGATCCAACCCTCTCCCCTTTTACACCAGGGAGCTGCCCGGGTTAACCCTTCAAAAACCCGGGTTTTAGCTCCGGTGTAAAAGGGGTATAAGTTAAGCCAAGCAGCTTGCTGCAGCCATTAGCCAATATTGGTGAAACAATATTATTAGCTGTGAGGTGGTCAAAATGACTTGAAATATCTGTTATTTGTGTTAATAATACTGTAGAAACAAAAAAACAGGTTCACATGACATGATATTAACTGATTTTATATTTTTTTTAATAAAACCAAATCATTTGAGGCTGCTTTGCCAAAACACACAAAGAATTAGAACCAAAACCACACACAAACACACCCTTATAAATAAAAGAGGCATGTGTTATGTGACCTTATGTGAGATATATTCATTTGTAGGATTTTAAACCTGCTTGGCATATGCTCTCAAGTTCCTCTAATAGGCCAAAGGTATCCTGGATGAACACTGTCTGTATGCATAATTTTACTAAAAACTTTTGTGCAATAAAAATAATGGAGTAAAAATAATATACTTTAATGAGCTGCACATAAATGTATTACTGGAAATTATTTGTACTGTACTATACTTTCCCTTGTATTACCTAAGTTCATTTCACATATTTCATAAAATATTTTTTTCTTGCATTTACTGTACTTAAAAAATGCAGTTAATTGTATAAAGCTTTGTTACCATTGCTCTAGGTCATATCCTCAGAGTTAGTAATTACATTTCTGGCATTTTTTCTATTATGTTCTGAATCCATTATATTTACAATGTTTTATTGTAATAATGTGAACACTTATTAGTATATAACTGTATTCAAGTAAAAGTTGATGTTATGAAGTTGCAATGCATTATAAATATTATATTAAATAAAGTGTATTATTGGCATCAAGTGGTACACAATTAACACAGGCAATGAATGAACAGCAAGCATGGCATCTATGCAGAGAAGACCTAGGATAAATACATTAAGAGAGCAGAACAAGATTTGCTTTTTGAATAAAAAAATAACAAGGAAGGGGTGGAAATATATTGATCTCTGTTGATAGTTGAAACAACATGTGGTAAAAGCAACACAAAATCGAAAGGCTATCTAAAAAATTCCACTTTACAAATTTAAAACAGTGGCAGTTATGCAAATCTCATTTATTGTGATTAATGTTCTGGTAAGAGATACAGCGGTCTATGTACTAATAATCGTGGACCAGCCGAGATTAATATCTATCCATATCAGCAGGGATAATTTCTTTTTTGTTCACAGGGACAACGATTGTTGCAACAGGTGTCCTTGCAAGTTATATCCCCGTCAATTTGTAGAAGTCTGTCACAGAAGTGAAAGACTTTCTTCTTTCACTCCTTCACTCTCTCTACTGCTACTGGAACCTCCATAGGCTTAAAGCAGTTTACACCATCTGAAGATGGTGTAAACTACTGGGGCGCCTAAATGCCAAAAAACTTAGCTTTTTGGAGTTTAGTACATAGAGGTCAGAGCATAATAATAATAGGGACTGTGATCTGCAGCGCTAATTAGCACTTTGCCAGAGATTTCTGTGAAATGTCCTGCATTGTGCCATTAGTACATAGGAACAATACATCAAATTTTGCAGAAACTGCAGTTTCTGCATAATTTTATGTATTAAATAGCTTGATACATAGGCCCCCATAGTCTTAGAAAAAAATCTTGCAATATCTATAAGTGTGATTTGATTCTTTATACTGTCTCCAATAACACATCAATCTCCAGTATAAAGTGAAAAGGTAGTGTGCAGAAAAATTCTATAGTAGTTATGTCTTTATTTTGATATTCTCCTGTCACACCTTGACCTTTTGGATCAGATGATTTTCAAATCCAACAAATTTGTAATCAAAAACCAATGTTTCAAGGCCAAGCCAGCCTTTTCCTCATGGTGACAAAATGTAAAAAAATACTTACCAAAGTTAAATAGATCTCCACCATTTCAGTAAACTAGTTGTGTCCTATAGGTATGTATGTTGTTGGACAATAAGTGTTTGTAAATTACAATCCAAGAGTCAGGCTGCTAGATGGAATCCCTAGCAGAAATAATCAGTCTGCCCAGAGGTTTAAATCTGTCCTTTTGTAGGTTGGGGATGGTGTACAATATAGGTACTTTAGTATGTTACATAAGCACAGCCTAAGCTATTTCATTAGTAACTTTGGCCCTCATTCAGAGCCGTGCGCTCTGAGCAGAGCGCACGCTCTGAATGAGGGCAGCCCTCCATAATTATGGAGCGTCCTCCTGGACGCTCGTATAGCTGTGGGTCACCACCCACAGCCTATACGAGCGTGCAGTTTGATGGCCGCGATGGTTGTGACCATCGCGACCATCGAAACTGCGAGCCGGAGCCTGCGGTTGAGGTTTTCAACCGCAAGGCACGGAGTGATTTTGGCTCTACCAGAGCCAAAATCACTCCCACTGACATCACTAGTGATGTCAGTGGGCCGGCTTCTGACGGTAGGCGTTCCCTTGGGAATGCCCCATCAGGGATTCACGCCCCCGGCACGCCCACCAAAGGGGGCGTGCTGTCAATCAACATTGACAGCACGCCCCCTTTGATCAGACACAACGAGCGAAGGACTTTCCTTTGCTCGTCGCGTCTGGCGCATGCGCACGACGGAGCTCCCGCCGTCGTGCGCATGCGCAGTGCACAACATCAACCCACTTGCGAGCGGACAGCCGCTTGCGAGTGGGTCTGAATCAGGCCCTTTATCCTGATCTTTCACTAACAGGATATATCAGACATTTCTTTGCTGTATTTAGTAGTGGGATATTGTAGTCATTTTTTGTAAATGTGTAAGTCAAACTATGTGTAAATTTATAGATGTATGGTGTTACATCAGTTGGCAATTAGAATAGCACATGATGGTAGGAAAATCGATAAACATGTGGTGTGCCACTTCAAGGCTACTTTACCATATTACATGATTAAGCATGTTCTAGAGAACCCATAGAGTTGGAAATAGGACATGCTCTCTTCTATGAAATGAGGCACAATGGGTTTTTTGTTTGAACACTATTGTTCCAAGGGGTTTAAATTCTGGATGCCTCCCCAATTCTTTTAGAGAGAAGGAACATTGAGCCTGATTGAGACCTGCTCACGAGTGCATAGCACTCACGAGCGGGTTGATGGTGGGTACTGCGCACGCCCAAGCCCCGGAGCGAGAGAGAATTTCTCTCACTCCGGGGCTCACTACAAAAGGGGTGGCTATTGATGTTGATCGACAGCTCGCCCCATTTTGTAGGCAGGGAGGGGGGTGGCTACACAAACGGAGGTGTTTCCATTTGAGCAAGAAACTCTCTGGGGCTTTCAACAGACGAAACCCTACCACAAGGGTCTCATCACAAGCCACGATGGTCACGATAGTTGCGACCATCGTGACCATCATCTGGCCACCTGCAAAAGCTGTGGGTGGTCACCCACAGCTTAGAAAGCGGCTAGGAGGCTGCAACAACAAATATGCACTGAATCAGAGTGAGCGCTCTTCAAGAGTGTCCGGCTCTGAATCAGGCCCATTGTGCTTATTTGCTATCTGTATGTTCAGTTATTCTGCATTGAACATGGTTTTGTCCTCCATTTCCTTCTGATCTGCAGCCACCAGCCTTGGGGGGGGCAAAGTCACAATTGTTGATGGTGGTGGTTGCACAGTAAGAGAGGGTGGCTCAGATACACACATGGGGAAAGCGGTCAGAGGAACACATGTAGAGGGTGGTTCTGTGTGCCTCTATTACTGTGCAATCATTGAGATGAATATAATAACAGAGGAGAGTGACATGAATAGAATAAGTCCAGCAATTGGGGTGGTCACTAAAGTGAAGATTGTGGGAAAAGGGGAGAATAACTTCCATGCCCTCATTTAAAACATTTTGTAGCCTCTACTGAACACTGTAACAGTATCAGTGTGTCAGCAAGGGGGTCTGCAGCACTGATGGTCCCTGGCAGCAAACTGCTTATTAGTCACAGACTGACAACTGCTTGTGACTCAGAAGTAGTTTTCTGGCAGGATAATCAGTGCCAGTGGTCATTACACCACACATTCACACCAAAAGTACCCCAGCTATAGAGTACAGCATCATCTCGTGTAACTGTACGTCTGCTCTGCCATCCTAGCCATGTAACTCTGCCTCTATACTGTGTAACTCCGCCTCTATGGTGACATAGAAGAAGTCACCAGGACTCATTGCGACATCAAAATGTCAGATCTGCACATGCGTAGTGCATCTTTTGTGCATGTGAAGATCTAAAAACTTTGGAGATGTATGTAAACATTGGGTTTATGTCCGTCTCTGAATTAGGCCAACAGAAACCTCTATTAATCCATCATTCACTATGTTTGTATTTACAGAGATTCTGTTGATTTAAGACTTAGGAGTATAATTACTAAGAATTGTCTTTGGCCCTGTATTAAACATACTGAGCATTGCATGGACATGAGTGAGTTTCTTTCAAATAAACACAATTTTTTTGGTATTTGAAAGAATCATGTTTGTCGATGGTGTTTGCAATCGTGTCAGTAGCGTATTTAGCAGAAGTGCTGCACACACAGTATCAAAGTTATCTGTGGAGGCTTCTGAGTGTAATACAGTAATAAAAGGGTTAAAAAGAAAAAAATGTAATAGTGTCCCCCCCAAAAGTATAACCAGCCCAGGACCTCTGCGGCTGCTCTGGTAAAGGAAAATTGGGGGAAAACTGACATGGGGTTCCCCCTATTTTTCTTTAACCAACACTGGGCTAAACCAGCCTGCGGGGGTTTTATACTACAGCAGGGAGACACACAGCATAGGTCTGGCCAGCCCAGGGCTGGAAATCCTTGAAAAGTTTGGACCCACTTAAAAAAAGCATAAACCAGCTCTTCCCTGCACCACTGTCCGATGGGTGCAGGAGTTATAGTGTAAATAAAGAGTTAATATTTTTTTTCACAGTTGGACTACAGATATCAGCAAGCCTGCCCTGTGGCATTTATAGAACTACAAGTGCCAGAAAGAAGCTTCCACTGATACCCTCACTGTGGAAAAAGATTTTAGTCTTTCATTACACATGCACTCATTCACCCAAACTCACACTTACCCCCATGCACACTACATATTTACCTACTCCTTGGTGCAGGTCAATTCTCTTCTCCAATAGGCATCTGGTTTTCAGAAAATAACAAAACGAGTGACCTGGACCATAACAAATGCTATACTGTATGTACACTTCCAAGTCAACCCTGATCCAGCATCTCCATGGACTTTATCACCAGGCTGCAAATCTAAGGGGTGTAACAGCATATGGGTTGTAGTGGATCAGTTCCCAAGGGTAACCCACTTTGTGCCCCTTAAGGGAATACCCTCAGCTGCTAATTTTTCACAAAAGTTTATCTGAGACATATTCTGATTCTGTGGTTTCCCTAGGGACATTATATCAGATGGGGCACAAGGTTTACATCCTGGTTCTGGAGGGAATTCTACAAATAGGTGGGCATAAAACAACTTTTCTTAGCTTATCAACCTCAGTTTAAAGGTCAGACTGAGAGGGTGAACCAGGACCTTGAGATGTATGTATGTCTCAACCAGGAGGACTTAGTAGACTCTCTCCCATGAGAAGAGTTTGTACACAACCTTGATTACCATTTGACTACAGTCCCCATAAAATTCTTTTATCTCCATAGGTCCACCCCCAACTTCCCAAACTTCCTCTCATTTTGACAATGGAAGCAGCAGCAGTTCACAATGTATACCAGCAGTTCCACAACATTTGTAATAGTGTCAAATCACTGCTGGCCAAATCCTTTGCCACCTACAATACATGTGCCAACAAAAAGAGAAGGAAGAGCTCACATGTGCTTCGCAGAGACAAAGTCTGGTTGTCAACCAAGAACATTTGTCTCTGGGTGTCCTCTATGAAACTTGCACCTAGGTATGTCGGCTTCTTCCAAGTCACCCATGTGTTCAATATGTCACTACTAAAACCACTCATCCTCCACAAATACTCCTCCCAGGAAATATTACCACCTCCAGTTGCAGTGTCATCACAGGAGGAGCTTGATATCTAGCAGGTATTAGATGTCTGCAGATACAGAAGTACCCTGTAATATCTGATAGTCTGGAAGGGATTGGTCAGGAGGAACTAACCTGTGTGAGTGCATAAGATATCCATGCTCCTCAGGAAGTACCTAATAAGTGGATTTGTGGGTGTACAATTTCCCCCCTTTTAAAAGGGGTGCCCTGTAAGTACCAGCAATCATGGACACTATTGGTCTGTCTCCAACACTCAGGTTAGTGGTAATACCTGAGAGAGGTTTAGTGGTAATACCTGAGAGAGGTTTCCTAACTCCTTCATGCACAGGTTTATTTATTACTGATTGACACAACTCAAAATATGCATGGGTGGTACTAAATATTTCATTTGTAATTTTATGAAAAGAACTGGGAACATGCAACGTTATCTGGCAGTTCACTGAGGACTACAGTTAGGAAACATTGAGATACACAACTGCATGAGATTCTCTAAAGTACCAGAGTACTGAATTAGACCCTGTTTTATTTGCTCTGAAAAGCCTAATCTGAAATGATTTTTAAGTGCACTGTAGGTTCGATCCATTGATAGTCAGCAACCAATATATGGCATGTGCTACCATAATCCTCTACTGTTCCAGAATAGGCTTGTAATATAATCCCTTTAATTTAGGACACAAATGAATTACAAAGATTCTGTTGCTGACTAATTTTAAGTCTCCATTTCACCTTGTTTTAATCAACCACAGAACCTGTGTAAGTCACATGTGTCCAGAATTAAAGGGATGATATGGCAAGCCTATCGCAGAATGTATTTAAGCAACATAAATGTGCCTCTGCAGAAGCCACACTATCTAGATTTTCATACACCACTCCTAGGCTGTTAAAAAATTATAATTCAAAAGAATAGAAAGATGGCAATGTAGGAACCAATAAAAAATATCAGGTTTAATGGTCATCCTATGCTCTTTGTTGCTCTGTCACAGATATGTTGTTCAAATTAAAATATTAATTACAGCTTTCCTTAAAATTACAGAATACTCTATGATCACATGAAAACCAATCAGGATAATTTATTTTTGGGTTCAGTGGAAGTGCCAACATTAAACCTTCCACTTTTTTAATAAAAGTGTGTTGGATAAGTTTTAAAAAGATGTTCTTTAACTAATTCAATCATAAAAAAGAAATTTTCTGAGTATATTTTGGAAGAAATATTCGAAAGTTAAGTAGTTAGTAAGTATTTGGCTGGTGATAACATTATAACTAATATCATATACTAAAACCATATACTGTACTTTCAATCAGAACCCAGGACTTCACCTACTGTATTTCAGTCACCTGTCCCTTTAGGCCACTTGGATGCTAACAGGACTTCATCATTGGTTATAAGGAATTATTGCAAATTGGTACTATTATGAACAGGTCACTAATTAGGCCTAATAAAATATCCTCTAATGTACTAGGCAATATAACATAATATGTGCACAATTTCATATGACAAAAACATAGATTACACTCTATAAGTGCTTGAAGGGTAGTTCTCTCATTCTTTATATGCAGCTGCAGCTGCTCCTAACTATATCTTTACACTGCACTTTTCTTACTATGGTGGTGCCCTGGGGCAGCTTGGCTGGGCCAGTTTTGGGGGGTCCTGCGCTCTGGATTTGAACCCTAGTATGTTAGGGACCTACCCGAAAGAGGTTACCTGGATATGATGGGTAGGCCCATAACGTTGGCCATAATTATGCTAAAAACCTCTATTGATTGCAAAATGTTATTGCATTTATATATATATATATATTATTAATAATTTGGAGTTGTGCACCTGAGATTTGTCTGTTTCTGTGCCTGCAATTAGTCTCATCAGGTAGCACCTCCCATTATATATATATAGTCAGGTTGTGCAGTCCTGAATTCTTTCCCATATAGTTCTCTGATAGTGCATTAAGTAAGTACAGTATTTGATATTTTTTGACATTTTTTTTCTGGTGGTTTATACACTGCTGCTATATACACCTTTTTTTTCAAAAATACTCACACTACACATTGCCTTGCCATTTTTCCACTGTAAATGATACAAACATGAAAATTTATCAAGTGGTGTTTTTCCAAAACTATCTAAAAACCACTACAAAAAAACACAAAAAAGGCGTAGATTAGACATGAAAAGAGGCTCCAATTCCACCCCTCTTATAGAATGAAGTAATGTGATGATATAGAATTTTTATATATATATATATATATATATATATATATATAAAGATCCTGGAGGATAGGCACTCTGCATGAAAAAAGTCCTCACTCCAGTGCCCTCTGAAAATGGAATAATGGCAACAGACAAGGCAGCAGCACTTGAAGACTTCTAACAAGGCTTATTGTAATACTTCTCTCTCTCTCTCTCTCTCTCTCTCTCTCTCTATCTCTCTCTCTCTCTCTATATATATATATATATATATACCATTACAATATTAGTGAATATTGTGGCCCATCACAATGTTATTAATTGTTTTGGCCCCTGTATATTTTTAAATACATATTATGGCTCCCTATAACTAAATGTATAATTTATAAAATATAATTCCAGAATATATTTGAGGAACAATTAGACCTATCAAATTTTTTTAACAATATAGAGGGGACAAGTAATATTTTATATTAAAAAGGCAAATTATTATTTAATAAATAAAAGATACACCATTTATCCTTTAAATAATATATAGGAGTTTGGTGTATTACTAATAATACATAATGGGTCAAAGGATTCAATAACATTATAATTGGTTTAATAATATTTTGTTAATATTATAATGGGGTAATAATTTTATTAGAATCTTTGAAAAAGGCATTGGTACTGTCCTTAATTTACAAGTTTATATTAGGTGCACAGAAGCTTTCAAACTATAAAAGTCTTCAGATGCTTATTTTACTAATTTCAAAAATTATTTCACAATTTTTTCCTGTTTCTGGAACTATTTTTGCATATTAACAATGACACCAAACCAAGTGCCATTACTGCATACCACTGAGTATCACCAGAGCAAAACACTATTTGTTAATAATATTGACACATTACACTATATCATCCATTTTTTATATAGTTCTAAAAATATATTTTATTTTATCTAATGGTGGTTTCTTCTAAGAAGTTCTAAATCACCCATCAAAATGCTTAATCTGACAGATTGTAAATCACAACCTCAGTTGATGGGTGGTGGATACAAAACACAGCAAAACATGGTACTCAGAAAATTTCTCCCTAAAGGTTCAATAGTTACAAGGAAATATATAGAATCTCTGTCACATAATACATTGTCCAATTTGATATTGAACTACAATCTACATAAAACAATTTACTAAGTTACCCCTAGCTAGAACCCTGTATTTTGTTCTATAATACTTAAACCTCGCCTTACTGGTTTGTCTGGTGGAGTCCTGGAAAAGGGCTTTAGTGTGTACAGACTGAGCTCTGGCTACAGTGAGGGGCACTTTGGAAAAATAAATTACTAAATGTTAGTGCTGCAATAACCAATTTCTGTAGCTACCCCTTTCTTTGAATACTCTAATATGAAATTTGGTTCTGTCACAGTTATATAGTGCCAGCTGAATGCTCCATAAACCTCATGATCACTTGTCACTTTTTTTCCATCTTAGCGTTTTAAGCAGATATACTTTTTGCTTCAAGCTACTTGAAGTCCTGTATCTATCACATTTTCTAAATACCATAAAGTGAAATAAGCATGGTACACCCTCCCTTCTGTTACAGAGTGTTTCATTTTTATTCTTCACCATTAACACTGTATACCAAATATTCAGCCTAGTAAAATACTCTGACTATTCATCAAAAAATTTAAATAATAATAGTAAAATAAATTGCTAAGAAAGATATATAACATAATGAAATTAGGTTCCTTAACCTGCATCATTAAAAATGCCAGTAAATCAGAAATATATAATGTCGTAATAACAAGTTTTTCTGTATTCCTTCTTATTTGCCAAATGCCTTAGCAAAGTTTAAGCAGATGGGAGCAGCAGATGTCCTTGGGGAAATGATGCAGTTTTATGTTCCAGGAATCAAATGAAAGGAGGAATTAGAAGAACAGTTGAAGGTTGTATAATTTTTTTTCAAGGGCATCTTTATATGGGGATTGGCACAAGATACAGGCAGTTGCATGACTTACACTCACAGTATTAAATTGTATGTAAAATTGAAGGAAAATAAAAAAGTACACTTAATAAATCTCAGTTCATTCATTGAGATGTTTTATTTATTTTCAAACTACAAAATCTAAGGTATGAGTTCATAATCTTGATTGTTTTCAGCACTAAAGACTTATGGAGTTATAGCTTTAAAAATAGATCAAAGAAGTTTAACACTAATTAAGCACAATTGTTTTGAATTAAACATAAAATAATTCTTGAACTAGCACCATCATTGTTGTTTATTACTTACTATAATTTTTTAAATGAAACATATATCTCGATTACACTACAATGTGATCCACCACTGTATATTTTAACAAATATATTGTAGTATACTAAATTTGGTTACATTTGACTGCAAATACAGTATACAGTATAGTTAATGTATCTGTATTCTCCTAAATTGTATGACTTTATAAAATTGAGAAATCATGAAGTCTTTTGGAAAATAACCAAAATGAGCTTTGCCTAATATAATAATATTGACAAACAAAGATTAAATATGCAAAACGGATTGATTAAAGGAAAGCCTACGTACTTAATTATGTCATAGTCTCACTTGTAAACAATAATAAATATTCTTTGCAGTACAGTGGTCAATATTGCTGCCTTACATAGCTGAAACACAGTGGCACAATGAATAGGATTATTGTGTCCTAGCACTGGGACAATGGGTTTAAATATGATCTGGACACTATATGCGTAGTGTTTATACTCCCCATGTTTCTGCGGGTATCAGATTCTCTGTAAAGCATAACATATTATGAATGCTATAAAAAAAGATTAATATACAAATTAATCTGTTTGTAATTGCTGCAGCAAAGTAAAAGGTATTTTCCCAAGACCTTAATCTGTATGGAAAAAAGATGTTAGTCACTTGGGGATAACTCTATAAATAGCTGAACTCAATCAAGATAACAAAGGGGCATGTCAGAATAATTGTAGTTTATTTCAACAGGTATGTGTTGCAAGAATCTGTATAATGCAGAAAGCATAAAGGAATGTATACTGTACTATTATCTAGGGATGTATCTCATGGGAGAGATGAGGATGAGGATGATCAATAAATGGAGGCTATAACAAGAAATGTATTATAGCACTCAAGGAATGTAAATAATACATACATACCAAACAAAGGCATGCACTGGGTCTTCATGAGGGCTGCATGTGACATAACCATGTTCCCATATAGGCATGCCCCCAACACAGACCACTCAAAACTTCCTGGGAGGAGCAGCCATATTTGGTGGTGCTGGATTGGAGTGCCCTCTGGCATCACTGCTGAGCTGCCCCCATGTACAAGGCTGTGAGCAGTGTCTGCTGATTCTATTGATTACAGTCAGAGGTGGTGGGTTAGGTCCAGCTAGGGGGAGTGTGGGAGAACACCTCTTGTGCATACTTATTATAATACCAACATACAATAGTATGACTGCTTTAGCACATTATGCCTTTAGCACAGAATTGATGTTTCAAATTGAAAAAATCAATTTGCATCTATGTGTCACCTTAGTCTCAGTTTTTTAAGTATATATATATATATATATATAAAACGTCTTGTAAAGGACCGGCACTCGCTCTGTAACCTGAATGCTCCGGTGCACTTCCCTGGGTAGATATGTCAAATAACGGAAAAAATGGGATGGCACTTGATGAGACTCCAAAAAAACCAAATAAATACAGCACTACTTTGCTTTACTTGTCAACGTTTCAGTGCTTACACACTTTTATCAAGACATAAAAAACAGTACGTTTACATACCTTAAATAGACTTCACTCTGTGCACATTCACCATGCTGCCACATCCCAACGGGAGTCCGATGAAGTCACGTATGGCGCCATAGCGCCGGCGTCATCGTCATCCCAAGAGGCGTGCCACCCTGTGCGTGACCCATACAATGTACCAACACACTGGGCAACTGTTAAGCTTTCTCTAATGTTTGCGATCGCCAGTATATCCTTTGACTTGTCTATAGTTAACTTCAAGAGAGCTATTCTTCATGTAGTTAACAGTTGCCCAGTGTGTTGGTACATTGTATCTTTTTTTTTTCAGTTTCTGTGATGTCTGCTTCATGAGTTGTCACAATTTACCTACAGAGGTTTCTACGGGTTTAATTTCCAAATTAACGGTGCAGGTAGAACGATATAATGTTGACAAGTAAAGCAAAGTAGTGCTGTATTTATTTGTTTTTTTTGGAGTCTCATCGAGTGCCATCCCATTTTTTCCGTTATTTGATATATATATATATATATATATTAGGGATGAACAGGTTCAGATTTCCAAAATCTGAACCCCCCCGAGCCCCCCAGATCCGAGCAGGAAACCGAGTCCAACTCCATTCCCAGAACGAGGCAAAATGTCATCATCCCGCTGTCAGATTCTCACGAGTTTTGGATTTTAAAAAGTTCCCGTGATCACCGCCATTTTTCATTCCAGCTGTGGAACGTGAAGACTCAGGAGCTGTTGGCTACTGTTGTGAAAACTATATAAAAATAAAGTACTTATATTATATACATTAAATACTGGGCTGGCTGGCTACTGTGAAGAGGGAGGGAGCTGGGAGTTGTTGCTGATGCTGGCTGTTGTCCGGTCCACAGGGGCTGGCTGTAATGCTGTGTTGTCCAGGGGGTGCTCTGTTCCCTCAGAGGTGCTCTCTTCACCCACCCCCAGTGTGAAAAAAAGATATATATTTTTTCTGTGTGCATGCCATGTTAGCCACACTGGTCATTGGCATAGGTAGGTGCACAGGGGTGCTGTGCTACTGTCTTTTAAGGGGCTGGTAAAGGGCTGCTGATCAAAAATAAAAATATTTTTTACAGGGACTGCCCTGTGTGGTGTAGGGGTACATTGCCCTTCATTAAACTAATTTTTACAGGGGCTGTCTTGTGTGGTGTATGCTGCCCTTCATCAAAATTATTTGTACAGGGACTGTTCTGTGTGGTGTACGCTGCCCTTCATCAAAATATTTTTCACAGGGGCTGTCCTGTGTGGTGCATGCTGCCCTTCATCAAAATAATTTTTATGGGGGCTGTCCTGTTTGGTGTACGCTGCCCTTCATAAACAAAAAAAATGTAAGGGGCCATCCTGTGTGGTGTATGCTGCCCTTCATCAAAATATTTTTACAAGGGCTGTCCTGTGGGTATACAATTGGGAAACCAGCTGCCTTAATACTGACAGCAGGCTTCCTGACTGTCATATCTCGGCGAGGGTGAAATGTCGGGTGTCTAGATGTAGACGCCTGACAATTTCCTGATGCCAGGAGACAGGCACCCGGTATCCTGATCGAAGGGATGCCGGGCACTGCGAGTGGACAGCCGTGGGGGGGAGGGTTGGGCTTAGGGCACCTGGGGGGGGACTTAGGGTTAGACACCCCCTCGGAAGGGTTAGGGTTAGGCTAGGGGGAGGGAGGGTTAGGGTTAGGCACCCCTGGGGGGGACATAGGGTTAGGCACCCCCCCAGGGAACTTACATTTAGGCAATAGGGAAGGGTTAGGCACTTGGGGGAAGGTTAGGGTTAGGCACCCCTAATGAGGGTTAGGGTTAGGGGGTTAGGTTAAGTTAGTAAGTACTTACCTATCAACAATTGGGATTTCCAGCACTGTCGGGCTTCTGCTGATGGGAACTCTGCTTTTGTCGGCCAGGCGCTGCAAGGAAGCAAACCGCCAGCCATGCAGCTGGCGGTATTTTCATACCGATTCCGTCCATCCTGTGTATGCTGCCCTTCATCAAAATAATTTTTACAGGGGCTGTCCTGTGGTGTATGCTGCCCTTCATCAAAATAATTTTTACAGGGGCTGTCCTGTGTGGTGTACACTGCCATTCATCAAAATCATTTTTACTGGGGCTGTCCTGTGTTGTGTATGCTACCCTTCATCAAAATTATTTTACAGGGGTTATTCACTCCATAAAAATGAAGCACTCCATAAAAATGATGGAGGAAAAAATTTGGAGAATAAAATAGGGAAAGATCAATAACCACTTCCTCCTAGCTGCTGCCACTAGTCATGACATAGATGATGTCCCAATGTCATAGTAGAGGGCATGTAAAGTACAAAAAGCCAAAGTTTGGTAAAATGACCTAAAAAAATTTATTTAATTCATCTGAGGAGAAACGTAAACTTGCCAGTATGCAATTTACGACACAAAGTGGTGAGGAATGGCTAAAGCCCTAGCCTATATTAATGACTAGTGGTTCATCTTCACATGACAGTGGAAGCCCTCCTCCTTCCACTAGAAAAATTAAAAGATTTAAGCTGGCAAAAGCACAACAAAGAACTGTGCGTTCTAAGAAGATATCACAAATCCCCAAGGTGAGTCCAAGCATGGTGGCGGTTGCGATGCCTGACCTTCCCAACACTGAATGGGAAGAGGTGGCACCTTACACCATTTGCATGACCTCTGCAAGTGCTGGAAGGAGCACCCACAGTCCAGTTGTTGATATTCAAACAGCTGGAGAAAGTGAAGGAGGAGCTAAAATGGAGCGATTTTGCTTGGTTTTTGGGACTTGTGGGTGAAGCCCTTCATTGGCTTTCCCAGGATGCAAGGGGGACAATCTATTGCAATAAGACCACTACATTTTGGACACCATGCTCAATCCTAGGTTTAAAGCCTACATGGTGTCTCTCTTTCCAGCGGACACAGCCTGCAGAGGTGCAAAGACCTGCTGGTGAAAACATTGCCAGCTGAAGTGGAACGTGACATGGGAACAGCTCCTTCTTCATTTCATTTTCTCCCATAACTTGGGCTGCCAGGAAACAACTTAGATATCCTAACCAACCCACTGGTGGTGATTCAGGGCAGGCAGGACCAAGTTTGGACATCTGGTCTGGACTCAAGGACCTACAAACAATTTCTGACATGTCTACTGTCACTGCAAATGTGTTATGAATCCCACTGCCTGCTCCATGTGAGACCCCTAGAACCCGGCTAGCTAGATCTTCACCCATAACAACCCCCCAGTGTTCCCTTTGAACTATGATATATTCATCGGTACTTAGGTGGCCATCTGGACTTACGCTCAGGGCAGTAGAGGCTCATACGGAGGTACAAGGGGATTCAAGAGATGAAGTGTACAGTTAGAGCTGATAGTAATGGTAATGGTTCTGATGATTTGGAAATTGTATTGATGATATGGCAATGATACCGATGGCGTGGCAAGTGTGCCAAAGGTGCAGCAATTGTGCTGATGTTGTGGCAATGTTACTGTTGTTGTGGCAATAGCCATAGATAAGCAGTCTAGAGTTTGGAAATGGCTTTGAGAGCCGATGGTGCGGCAAGTATGCTGATGTTGTGATGATGGTGCTGTTGTTGTGGCAATTGCCATAGATAAACAGTCTAGGGTATGAAAATGGCTTGGAGAGCCAAAGTTGTGGCAACTGTGCCAATGTTGAGGCGATGGTGCTGATGATGCAGCAATAGCCGAAGATAACCAGTCTAGGGTTAGCAAATGGCTTTGAGAGCTGAAAGTGCAGTATATGTACCGATATTGCAGCGATGGTTCCGATGTTGTGGCAATTGCTTTAGGTAAACAATCTAGGGTATGAAAATGGCTTTGAGGTTTGATGGTGTGGCAAATGTGTGCCGATGTTGTGGTGATGGAGCCAATGTTGCAGCACGGGAGCTGCTTGGAGCAGCTAAGAAGCCAAATGAAGAATGGTGGTAGCACGGGAGCTACTCGGTGCAGCTAGGAAGCTGTATGGCAAATGTTGGCAGCACAGCAGCTGCTAGATGCAGCTAGGAAGTCGTTTGGAGATTGGTGGCAGCACGGGAGCTGCTTGGTTTTGGCTGGGAAGCCGAATGGAAACAATTAAATGGAGAGAACAAAAGCTGCCCATGCAGCTAAGCTGATGATATCCACAGATACGCTATAGTCAGCACAGGTGCAATAGTTCAGTGAGTATAAACAGGCTGCAGCACTTAATGAAGCTGCACCTGTGGATGAGACATCACTTCCTGAGGTGTGCCAATCACCTAGCAACAGGAGCAACAGGAGTAACCCCATCCTGCCTGGGAAAGCTGTCAGAAAGGGCCAAGTCATGACCGCAACTTGTAACAGTTCACCCCCCTCTTGACGTGGGGTTGAAGAACCCCCAGAATCTGGTTTATCTGGAAAATCCTGAAAGAAATATCTTCTCAACCTGGGAGCATGTAATGCAGTATCAAGAACCCAGGAATGTTCCTCTGGCCCATAGCCCTTCCAGTGGACTAAGAATTGCAGATGGCCCATGGGTAATCTAGAGCCCAAAATTTTCTCCACATTGAATTCATGATGACCACGGACCATAACTGAAGCAGGCCTGGGCGAGAACCTAGATTTGAACTTGGTTGATGAGAAGACTGGTTTAAGCAAAGAACAATATAAAGTATTATTAATACGGAGAGAGTTGGGCAATTGAAGTTTGAAGGTTCATCCTGTGAAATAATTTGGAATTGACCAATAAATCTACGACCCAACTTCTGAGTAGGCTGACGGAGCTTGATGTTTTTGGTGGAGAGCCAAACCAAATCACCTTTCTTAAAACAACACGACCTCCGATGCTTGTCAACAGATTCTATGGAGAGAAGAGATACCTTCCAAAGGCTTTGATAAACCTTGCCCCAAATATGTTGATGGTGAGAGACAGAAGAAAAAGCTGGTGATCCGGAGTCGAAGGCATTTGACCTCGGATGTTGCCTTGTAACATAGAAGAATGGGGACACTGAAGATGCAGAGTGACATGAATTATTAAAAGCAAACTCAGCAAGCTGTAGATGTGATATGCAATCATTATGACACTTGGAAACATAACAGCATAGATACTGTTCCTACTCTGATTAATGTGCTCAGAGCCTGATTCAGACCCGCTCATGAGCGCTGAGCGCTCGCAAGCGGGTCGATGTTGGCCCAGTGCACATGCGCACGATGGAGGCGGATCCGTTATGCACATGCGTGAGACCCGGATAGCGATGGGCAAGCCGTCGCTTCGGGTCTCGCTACAAATGGGGCGTGCTGTCGATGTTGAGTGACAGCACACTCCCTTTGGTTGGCGTGCTGGGGGAATGGCTGTCCAGATGGAGGTGTTTCCATGGGAATGCCTACCATCTAGGGCCAGCCCCACTGACATCACAAGTGATGTCAGTGGGTGGACTTCTTACTTTGTATGAGCAAGATGTCTACTGGGACTTGCGGCAATGTGACTGTGCCACAAGGGTCTCGTCGCAAGTCCGATGGTCACCCACAGCTATGCGAGCGGCCAGGAGGCCGCTCTAAAAATACAATAGGCGGGCACTGATTCAGAGCGAGTGCTCTGAAAAAGCATCCGGCTCTGAATCAGGCCGACAGTCTGTCCTTTGGACTGCGGACGGTAACCTGAAGAAAGGCTAAGATCAATGCACAGAGAAGTACAGAACTGTGCCACAAACTGTGATCCTCGGTCTGGCACAATATCAATTGGTAAACCGTGTACCTGAAAAATGTGGTGGAGAAACAGGCTGGAAAGTTCCTTAGCAGATGGAAGTTTTTGCAATGGTATGAAGTGTGCCATTTTACTAAATCAGTCCATCACCATCCAGAAAACAGAACATCGAGCAGATATTGGGAGATCAATGATGAAATCCATGGCAATGTGAGTCCAGGTCCTCCTAGGTATGGAAATTAACAGACCCGAAGGAGCTCTCTGAGGTGTTTTATTCTGGGCACATACCTCCCATGCCAAGACAAATTCACACATATCTTTAGTCCATGATGGCCACCAAACAGAACGGCAGAGTAACTCTGAAGTCTTTCTGATACCTGGATGACCAGAAACTTGACTAGCATGAAAATCCAGCAGAACTGCTCTACTAAACTTCTCTGGCACAAACAAATGACCTGAAGGCTTCTCCGGAGGTGACTCTGATTGAGATGCCTGAATCAGGTCTGCCAGATCATGAGTGAAGTCACAATGGAAGAAAAAGTCTGGGATGATAGCTTCATCTGACCTGGACGTCTGTTGTACTGGATCAAAACTCCGGGATAGGGCTTCAGCCTTGATGTTCTTGGAACCAGGATGAAAGGAGATGAGGAAGTTGATCTGGGTAAAAAATAATGCCCAACATGTTTGCTTGGAATTCAAACTTTTAGCAGACTGAATATAGGATAGGTTCTTATGGTAAGTAAGAACCAAAATCTGGTGTTTGGCCCCTTCCAGCCAGTGTCTCCAGTCCTCGAAAGCCCATTTAATAGCTCGCAACTCTTGATTTCCTACATCATAATTGCATTCGGCAGAGGAAAATTTTCGAGAAAAAAATGCACATGGGTGCAACTTACTATCTGTCGGGTCTTTCTGTGACAAAATGGCTCCTGCTCCTACTTCTGAGGCATCTACCTCTACAATAAAAGGAAGGTCAGCATCGGGATGTCCAAGAACAGGTGCTAGAGTGAAAGCAACTTTGAGAGTTTTAAAAGAGTGGATCACCTCGATTGGCCAGTTTAAGGTATCCGCTCCTTTCTTGGTCAAATTTACAATGGGTGCCACTATGCTGGAAAAAGATTTTATGAATCAGCGATAATAATTAGTAAAGCCGAGGGACCACTAGATGGCTTTAAGGGAAGTTGGTTGGTCCCACTTAAGTATAGCCTCGACTTTCCCTTGATCCATTGAAAATCCCTGAGATGAGATGGTATATCCCAGAAAAGAGACCTGAGTGATGTGAAAGTCACATTTTTCCAACTTGGCATACAGATGGTTCTCCCACAATTTTTTAAGAACCTGACGTACATGCTGATGATGGTTCAGTAACTGGGAGAAAATTAGTATGTCGTCTAGGAATACGACCACAAATTCCCCCAAAAAGTCACAAAGAACATCATTAATCAGGTCCTGGAAAACCACTGGAGTGTTAGATAAGCCAAAAGGCATGACTAGATACTCATAATGTCTGGAGTGAGTACTGAAGGCCATTTTCCACTTGTCTCCACTTTTGATTGAAATCAGGTCATATGCCGCTTTGAGGTCAATCTTGGAGAAGATATTAGCCTGATGCAGCTGATCGAACAATACCGGAATGATAGGTAATGGGTATGAATTATTTACCGTAATGTTGTTGAGTCCCCTGAAATCAATATAGGGATGAAGAGTCCCATCCTTCATCCTCACAAAGAAAAAACAGCTCCCAGTGGTGATTTTGAGGGATGGATGAATCCTTCAAGGCATCTTCGATGTACTCTGTCATAGCTTTTTCCTCCGGTATTGAGAGGGAATACAACCGGCCTTTGGGTAATTTGGCATTGGGTATCAAATTGATAGCACAGTCATAAGACCTATGTGGAGGAAGAACATCCGCCAGTTTTTAGGAGAAAACATCAGCGTAATCCCTGTACTAAAGTGGAATGGCCGGAGATGTCTCAGAAATCGTAGGAAGTACGGACCGAATAGGCATAGTCAAGCAATGATTCTGACAAGTCTGACTCCATTTGATTATTTCACCAGATTGCCAATTAATCACAGGATAGTGATCCCTAAGCCATGGAAGACCTAGAATGACTGGAGCCAAAGGACAATTTAAGAGGTAAAACAAAGTCTCTAAGTGTAAAAACCCTACCAAAAAAACATAGAGAAGGTGTCTTAAACTTCACATGTCCTGAAGAAATTAAACCTTCGTCCAGATGACAGATCAAAATATTCTGTTCCAAGGGGACAGATGGAACCCCCAGAGTGTGAAAGAAATGAAAATCCATAAAATTGCCTGCCGTCCCATTATCAAGGAAGGTTGAAGTAGACAAAGTGGAATTAGCGAGTTGGATGACTGCTGGGACTAAAACAGAATTCTTGGAAGTAATAGATGCCAGACCCAAGTGTAAATCCTCCTGAACACTTAGGCCCTGTCTTTTGAACACTTAGGCCCTGTCTTATTCACAGTTTATCCCTTGACACCGCAATATATTCAGAGGCCAATGAACCCTCTTCTGCGTCTCTCTTCTGATGATAGACGAGAGGACATAATCTGCATTGGTTCCTCTGTGACCAAAGATGGAACCCAATCCAGAGAACGAGGTGATTTGATGGGAAGATTTTGTTCTCATTTATGTTCCCATAGGCACCGGTCTATCCTAATGGCCTGTTGCATAAGTTCATTCAAGGACTCAGGAGGTGAATGTTGAACAAGGATGTCCTTCATGGGCTCAGAAAGACCAAGATGATATTGGCTATGTAGGGCCAGATCATTCCAACTAGAGTCAGTTGCTCATCTGCGGAACTCTGATGAGTAATCCTCCACTACCTTCTGACCCTGTTTGAGGGTACGCAATTTGGATTCAGCCAAAGCAGCATGGTCCGGGTCAGAATACAAAAGGCCCAAGACTTTAAAGAAAGCCTCGACGGTCTGTAATGCCGCATGGGTAGAAGGCAGTCCAAAGGCATAAGTCTGTGGATCCCCCTGAAGGAAAGAGATTAAAAGTCACACTTGCTGCAAAAGAGATCAGACGAAGTTGGAAATAAAGCTTGCAACTGTTCTGAAAGTTTAAAAACTTTCAGTGATCCACAGAAAACCGATCTGGTAAATTTACCTTTGGTTCAAGATTAGGAGCTGCATGTACCGGAGAACAGTTTTCCTCAACTAGTATAGTGAGTTCCTGGATTTTCTCGGTGAGTGTTTGGATCTGGGCTGCAAGCACCTGGGTAGGACCCTGTCCCTGCTCCATGATGCAGAAGCTATAACTCCTATATGACTCTTTCTGTATCTAATTCCAAGTGTACCTGTGTATGGGCCAACTATAATGTTATGAATCCCACTGCCTGCTCCATGTGAGACCCCTAGAACCCGGCAAGTGAGATCTTCACCAATAACTACTGCCCATTGTTCCCTTAGAACTATGATATGTTAACCGGTACTTAGGTGGCCGCCTGGACTTATGCTTGGGGTAGTAGAGGCTCACTCGGAGGTACAAGGGATTTCAAGAGATGAAGTTTACAGGTAGAGCTGATACAGGTAATGGTTCTGATGAGTTGGCAATTGCATCGATGATATGGCAATGATACCGATGGTATGGCAAGTGTTCCAAAGGTGCGGCAGCTGTGCTGATGTTGTGGTGATGGTGCTGATTTTGTGGTAATTGCCTTAGATAAACAGTCTAGGGTCTGAAAATGGCTTTGAGAGCTGATGGTGCCGATGTTGCAGCAATAGTGCTGATGTTGCTGCACAGGAGCTGCTTGGAGCGGCTAGGAAACCAAATGAAAAATGGTGGTAGCATGGGAGATACTTGGTGTGGCTAGGAACTGTATGGTGAACATTGGCAGCATGGGAGCTGCTAGATGTGGCTAGGAAGCCGTTTGGAGATTGGTGGTAGCACGGGAGCTACTTGGTGCAGCTAGATAGCCGTATGATGAACGTTGGCAGCACGAGACCTGCTAGATGTGGCTAGAAAGCTGTTTGGAGATTGGTGGCAGCACGGAAGCTGCTTGGTGTTGGCTGGGAAGCCGAATGGAAGCAATATCATGGAGAGAACAAAAGCTGCCCATGAAGCTAAGCTGATGAAATCCACAGATACGCTGTAGTTGGCACAGGTGCAATAGTTCAGTGAGTATAAATAGGTTACAGCACTTAATCAAGCTGTTCCTGTGGATGAGCCATCACTTCCTGAGGCATGCTGATTGCCTTGCAACAGGAGTAACCCCATCCTGCCTTGGAAAGCTGTCAGAAAGGGTAAAGTAGTGAGCGTGACTTGTAACAATATGATGCTGTCCCCAGGACACTCTGCAGGCTTCTCTAGTCACAGTCAATATGCCTGCCGTCACAAACCAGGTGCCAACTCCAGCTGTTCCTGCTCTCTCCACGCCATCCCGTCTGCATCTCCTAACACCCAATAAATTTGATGGAATCCTAAATTGTGCCGTGGATTCCTTAATCAATGTGATGTCCACTTCACGCTACAGCCTACAAACTTCCCATCACAGTCTAAAGTGGCCTATATCATGTCCCTTTTGTCCGGCACTGCTCTGGATTGGGTTTCACCACTTTGGGAGAGGTCTGACCCCTTGTTGGATAACTACTCCGAGTTTCTGACATCTTTCCGGAGGATTTTTGATGAACCCGAAAGAACAACCTCGGCAGCTGCCGAGATACTGCGTCTCCATCAAGGCAATCGTCCGGTCAGTCAGTATATCATTCCAGACATTGGCAATTCCAGACATTGTCATCGGAGCTCAAATGGAATGAGGAGGCTTTGACCTCTGCCTTCTGGAGTGGGCTGTGGGCTGTCTGACCGTATAAAAGATGATCTTGCCACTCAAGATCTTCCCACCACTCTCAACGATCTATCTTCTCTCTGCAACAAAGTAGACCTGTGTTACCGAGAATGACAAGGTGAGAAAACCAGGGGAGATCAGTTCAGGTTCCGGCCTACTAACTCTTCAGCTGCTCCGCCACCTGAACCATTAGGCGACAAACCTATACAGATTAACTGGGCCTGCCTCTCGTTTGAGGAATGACAAAGGTGCCACCGGGAGAACCTCTGTATGTATTGCAGATAGACTGGGCATCTGGTTGCTACTTGCCCTCGTCACCCTTTGGGAAACTTCTGCTCCTAACCAGCACTGGAGACACCAGGTTGGGAGTTATGTCCTCATCTCCAGTTAAAACTGACTCTACCATGTCCATTATTTTGAAACTTTTACATGGTCCTAAAGATGTTCTTTCTCTCCTTGATTCAGGGGCGGCCGAGAATTTTATCACCGCTGAAGTCGTCCAGAGAGTCGAAAATTCTGTTTTCCCCCTCAAGCATTCAGTCTTCTTGTCCGCAGTAGATGGTACCCAAATTTCCAATGACATGGTATTTCTACATTCGCAAGCCGTGAAGATTTGAGTGGGGGCTCTCCATGTGGAAGAAATTCAATTCTGAAGTCATTCTTGGATATCCCTGGTTACGTCTACATTCCCCCAACATTGACTGGGGAACCATGCAGATCTTAACCTGGGGTGAAGCTTTTCATGGAGTCTGCCTTCCTCAAATTAGGCCCATCAAAGAGATCCAGATTTCTACTTCCGCACAAATACCCAGCCAGTATAGTTTCTTTGGGGTCGTCTTCTGTAAAGCGGGAGCCGATACCCTGCCTCCACATCGGGAATGGGATTGTCCCATTGATTTGGTTCCCAGCAAGACTCCGCCACGTGGTCGTACCTACCCACTGTCCTTACCCGAGACCAAGGCCATGTCCGCATATATCCAGGAGAACCTTCAAAAAGGATTTTTTCGACCTTCTACTTTCCCAGAGGGAGCGGGCTTTTTTCATGTCTTAAAAGGATGGAGGTCTGCATCACTTCATCGACTATCGAGGCCTAAATGACATCACTATTAAGAACCAGTACCCGATACCCCTCATTACGGAGTTGTTCGATTGGGTGAAAGGAGCCTCCATATTCACCAAGTTGGATTTACGAGGAGCATATAATCTTATTAGGATATGAGCTGGTGATGAGTGGAAAACCGTTTTTAATACTCGAGATGGGCATTTTGAATACCTGGTGATGCCTTTTGGTCTCTGCAATGCCCCTGCGGTTTTTCAAAATTTTGTGAATGAAATCTTCCGGGACTTACTGTATGTCCCTGTGGTGGTCTATTTAGAAGACATTTTGATATTTTCATCCAGCTTGTGCAAACATCGTTCTCAAGTCAAAGAAGTCCTGACTCGCCTACGAAGGAACCATTTATACTGTAAAGTGGAGAAATGCATGTTTGAGGTCCCATCCGTCCCATTTCTAGGATACATTACCTCAGGCACCAGCCTAGAGATGGATCCTAAGAAAGTACAGGCTGTCCTGAATTGGTCTCGTCCAAATTCACTAAAGGCGATACAAAGATTTCTTGGTTTTTCTAACTACTACCGAAAGTTTATTAAAGGATACTCCACCCTAGTGGCACCTATATCTGCACTAACTCGCAAGGGGGCGAACTCATCCTAGTGGCCTCCTGAGGCTGACAACGCCTTTCACATGTTAAAACAAGCTTTCATCTCTGCCCCTGTTTTAAGATAACCTGATGTAAATAATCCATTTTTTCTAGAGGTGGATGCATCCTCAGAGGCAGTAGGGGCAGTGCTCTTGCAAAGATTCGAGGATGGTAAATACCATCCCTGTGGATGCTTTTCCAAAAAATTCACTCTGGGCTGAATGAAATTACCCTATTGGGGAACAAGAATTGTTAGCGGTGAAGTTAGCTTTTGGAGAATGGCGATATCTCCTCAAAGGGGCCACATTTCCCATCACAGTATATAGAGATCACCAGAATCTTCTGTTCTTGGAAAACATCCAATGTCTCAGGTCTCGACTGGCCCATTAGGCGATATTCTTCTCCCGCTTCAACTTTACTCTGACCTATCGTCCCGGTTCCCTAAACCAGAAAGCAGATGCACTCTCTCGCTCTTTCTCTTTCGAAGCAGCCACCAAGAATCTTAAAGAAACTCCAGTCCTAGAATACAAAGTATTTGCCTCTACCCACATTCAACCTCCTCCTTGGAGTACTTTTGTGAGCCCAGATCTACACAAGCAGCTACTGATTTCGGCTCATTCCTCTCATTTTTCAGGGCACATGGGCATACGTAAGACCTTGGAATTTCTACAGCGCTCATATTGGTTACCTGCCATGAAAACTGAAGTCACAGAATTAATTTCTTCCTGCGCCCAGCATATGACTTCCAGACAAGCTCCAGATGGTACCTTACTTCCTCTGTCTGTTCCAACCCGTCCATGGACGCATTTATCCATGGACTTCATAACAGACTTGCCTGCCTCCAATGGATTTACCACCATCTGGGTTGTTGTGGATCAGTTCTCGAAGATGGTACACTACATTCGCCTCAAGAAGTTACCCTCCGCTCCTGACCTGGCTCAGTTGTTTGTCAACCATATTTTTGGCCTTCATGGTCTTCCAACCAAGATTATCTCTGACTGGGGGGTGCAGTTTGTAGTGAGGTTTTGGAGAGCTCTCTGCTCTATCTTCCAGGTCAAGTTAAATTTCTCTATGGCCTACCATCCTCAGTCCAACAGATCTACGGAAAGGGTAAATCAAGACCTTGAGACCTTCTTATGGATCCATATGTCCTCATCCCAAGACAATTGGGCAGAAACCCTACCCTGGGCAGAATTTGCTCATAACAGTTCTTACCATTGTTCTACAAGTCTAACCCCATTTTTCACAGTTTTTGGTCTACATCCCAGGGTACCAGAATTCAAGGAACTACCAATCTTCGAAGTACCAGCAGTAACCTCTACTTTACAAAAATCTCACAAATTTGGACTCAAGTCTTTGCCTCTTTACAGAAAACCTCTGATCGGTACAAAATAGGGGCCGACAAGAAGAGAAGAGTGGTGCCCAAACTGAAAGAGTGCGATCTAGTGGGCTGTCCACCAGAAATCTTTGTCTCAAGGTTCCATCGATGAAGTTTGCCCCTCGCTTCATTGGCCCATTTCCCATCGTACAAATAATTAACCCAGTGGCTTACAGATTAAACCTTCCATCCTACCTCAGAATACCCAGCTCCTTCCACATCTCTCTATTAAAAACTCTGATTCTCAACCACTTCCGCAATGTTCTACCACGTTCTCCCAAAGTTATTACTGAGAGGGGTGTAGAGTTTGAAGTGAAACAAATATTGGACTCTTATGTTTGCTACGGTCGACTCCAGTACTTACTAGATTGGAGAGGCTATGGTCCTGAGGAACGATACTGGGTAGAAGTAAAGGATGTCCATGCTCCATGATTAGTCCTTAAGTTTCACTCTGAGCATCCTAAGAAGCCCAAAAAGTGTTCTGAGGCCACCTATAAAGGAGGGGATACTGTCACAACCGGCTCTGAGAGGCAGCCTGGATTGCGCTCCTTACCTCTCCAGATGCTCTGGTGCGGGTCGTCCTGCAGCGGTGCGGGTCCCTGGAGAACAGCACTGGCTAATGTAGGATGCTGGATGTGGAAGGCATCCGTCTGGAGGCAGGAGAGAGGGGGTGAGTTGGGCAGCACTGCCATGCTGTATTTCTCTGTGTGTGGCCATCTTGGATCAGGGTTCAGGTGCCTGGGTTGGCCAATCAGGGGGAGCCTGGTTCTGTGTGCTAGCAGCCAATCCTGCACTACCTGTGAGTACTAAAGGGCTGTCTAGGGACCCTTTGGTTGCCAGTGCAACTTTTTCACAACACATGCTGTGAGCTAGTTACCTGTGCTCCCATACCTTATGTGCCACAGTTCCAGAGTATCCTTGCCCATCACCACTCTGCCTGGTACCAGTCATCTTCTAACCACAGTCCATCTCCTGATTCGCACCTCCTGCTCAACCCATCAGATCAGTGAGCATCTCCACATGCTGTATCTCACTTTATGTGTCATCCTGCTTTCATGTCTGCTTCATAAGTCACACCCCACTGAGACTGGCTGCATTCCAGTACCAGACAGCATCCCCTCAACCACATTCTGACTCCACCCCGGGTCCAAGCCCACATCCAGCCGTGACACTCTGGAGAGGAAGATGAGCTGAGCAGCAGCATTGAGGACCGATTGTAGTTGAGAGAGCTGGGAGACTGGTAGGCCAGCTAGGAGAAGGTCACAGTAGTCCAATCTGGAGATGACCAGTGATTAGATGAGGGTTTTAGTGGCATCCTGGTTGAGGAAGGGTCTAATCCTGGAAATATTTTTAGGTGGAAGTGGCAGGACTGTGAGAGGTGCTGAATATGTGGTTAAAAGTAGAGGGAGGAGTCTAGAATAACTCCAAGACAGTGCACTTTGGGGATAGAGGAGATAGTTGTGCCATCAATAGATAAAGAAATTGTGGGAAGTGAGGTAATGGAAGAGGGTGGGAAGATGATCAGTCTTAGACATGTTAAGTTTAAGAAAGCACTTGGACATCCATGAAGAGATAGCAGCGAGACAGTTGGAGATACAGGTAAGAAGCAAAGGGGAGAGGTCAGGGGTGGAAAGGTAAATTTGAGTATCATCAGCATATAGATGATATTGGAGATCAAAAGAGTTAATGAGTACACCTAGAGAGGACGTATATAGGGAGAAAAGGAGAGGTCCAAGAACAGAACCTTGGGGAACTCCTACTGTTAGTGCAAGAGGAGGGGAAGAGGAGTCCTGAGAGGAGACAGAGAAGGAATGATTAGATAGGTAGGAGGACAGCCAGGAGAGGGCAAAGCCATGGAAACCAAGAGAGTGAAGGATTTGCAGGAGTAGAGGGTGGTCTACAGTGTCAAATGCAGCAGAGAGGTCAAGTAGAATGAGCAGAGAGTAGTGGCCCTTGGATTTGGCAGCAAGGAGGTCATTGCTGACTTTCGTGAGGGCAGTTTCAGTGGAGTGGAAAGAATGGAAGCCAGATTGAAATGAGTCAAGGAGGGGAGTGGGAAGAAAGAAAGGTGGTAATTCGGTTGTAAACAATATGCTCAAGGAGTTTGGAAGCAAAAAGGAGGAGAGTATGTTAGGATCCAGGGTAGGTGTTTTAAGATTGGGGGAGACAAGGGCATGTTTGAATGCAGAAGGGACAGTGCCAGATGATAGGGAGAGATTGAGGAGGTGGGCAAGATGGGAACAGGCAGAGGGAGAAAGGTAACAGAGGAGACAGTAAGGGATAGGGTCAAGGGGGAGGTAGATGGAGGGGAGGACCAGATGAGGGCCATGACTTCCTCTCCAGAAACAGACGAGAAGGATGTCAGAGTTGGTGAGACAGAAGGGGAGGGGTGGACAGGGAAGGGAGGGGCAGAAGTGATGAGGGTCTGATGGAATAAGATGTCCAGACGTATGGAGTTAATTTTAGATGTAAAGTAGGTGGCAAAGTCAAGGGCAGAGAGTGAGGAGGGGAGGCGAGGAGGACAAGAGCAGAGGAGGGAGTTGAAAGTGGTAAAGAGATGCCGGGGCCTTGCGGGCTGGGATGAGATGAGGTTCTTGAATTATGATTGTTTGGAGAGGTACAGGGCAGCACTGTAGGATGAGAGAAAAGATTTGAAATGGAGGAAGTCTGACATAGAGCGTGATTTCCTCCACTGGCGCTCAGCAATTCTTCTGCAGGTATCTGGTGCATTTAGAATGCCATGGTTGTGGTGTGGATCTGCGAGGGTGAGTAGTTATTGCAGGAGCAACAGAGTCAAGAGCATTGTACAAGGAAGTGGCTTGTTCAGGACAAGACAGAGAAGGGATAGGTGAAAGAAGTCCAGCAGAGAGGAAAAAGCAACAGTATCAATAGCCTCAATGTTATGCTTAGTAATGGTAGCCTTAGGAGGTAAAGGAGGGGAAGGAGAGAGGGATAAGTTAAAAGAGAGAAGGTGATGCTCAGAGAGGGGGAAATGGGGAATTGGAGTAGTCAGAGATATCACAACGGTGAGTAAAGACCAGGTCAAGTGAGTGACCACTCACATGGGAGGGTGATGAGGTCCATTGGGCATATTGAGGTTAATAATAGTATTAGAATAAAAAACAAAAAAAATTCTGTGATTTTAGCTGTTTTATGCTTTTTTCAAAAAAAATACAGATCCAAAACCAAAACACAGAACACAAAAACCAGAAGGGTGGTTTTGACATAACCAAGCCAGATCCAAACATGAAGTAAGATCCAGATCCAAAACCCAAACTCTCAAAACACGAAAAGTGGCTGGTGCACACCCCTAATATAAATATATATATATATTATATATAAAAAGCACTAATCCACGGCACTCACCATTCCTAGTTTTGAGGTGCAACATGGTATGTGACCACATTGTTTAAATAGAAATCACAGGGGTTCTGCACTCACCATATTAGTAATAATAATAATAATAATAATAATAATAATAATAATAAACAGTGGGGTTTTGGTTCATGAATTGATCAATGCATTTAAGCTTGCAGCCCCTGTCATGGGACCCCACTTTACTGCAAGTCCCTACTCTATTGCTCAGAATTATAACATGGACATAACCATCACATTAGTGTTAAACTAAGCATACCCTGAGTTTAACACTAATGTGATGGCTATGTCCATGTTATAATTCAGAGTAATAGAGTAGGGACTTGCAGTAAAGTGGGGTCCCATGACAGGGGCTGCAAGTTTAAATGCATTGATCAATTCATAAACCAAAACCCCACTGTTTATTATGTTTATTATTATTATTATTATTATTATTATTAGTTATTATGGTGAGTGCTCCACTATAGAACAACATTCCACTGATGTTCCAATGATATAATCCAATATTATGGCATAAAACCCAAAATGAGGGCACTCACTACTTTCAGATGACAAAAGTAGGCAAAATTTATTTTTCAAACATCACCATAGTCGACATTTTGGCCCCCTGAGGGTCTTTGTCAAGACAGGTCACAAGGTAGCATCAATCCAGCATGTTCTTTGTTGCCATGCTGGATTGATGGTACCTTGTGACCTGTCTTGAAATTGACCCTCAGGGGCGAAACAACAACCATGATTATGTTCGAAAAATAAATGTTGCCAATTTTTTTTTTATCTGAAAGTGGTGAGTGCCCCTATTTTGGCTTTTATGCCACAATATTGGAATATATATCAATTATGTTTATAATATATAAAAATATAAAAATTATCATTATTTTAGAGCTAGAAATTCATGATTCTTATGTAAGAAACTACACTTATACCATCCTAAATACTATAAGTAAAATTTGCACATGTAATGAGGCTGTACTGCTGGATATCATATTGCCTACTCAGCTCAGGTAGAATACTGCCCTCCAAATCAAATCCTTCCCTCTTAACTCATGTTTCAGCCTTCCAAGGGCTATATTAAGTGAGAGTTTGAAATGGAGATGTTGCCCATAGCAACCAATCAGATTCTACTTTACATTTAACTAGCACCTTTCAGAACAGGGATGGGGAACCTCAGGTCTGGGGGCCATATAAGACCCATGGAATAATTTGGTCTGGACCTCTGAGCTTTTTTCTGCTAGCCTCTTCTGGCTGGCAGGGTTCCCAGAATGGCACCCTGTAGCCAGAATCTATGCAGCAGTGCTGCCTGGAGCATCATTAGGATGCTTTAGACACCCTTACAGCTTCCTGGAGCATCCTCAGGATGCTCCAGGCATTTGCTGTAATCACCAGCGATTGTGGCTTAGCTCTTGTGTGACATCACATGGAGGGGTGTGGCCTGCACCAGAACCGCAAATAATGGTATATATATCAAAATGGCCCTTGGCAGAAAAAAGGTTCCCCACCCATGTTCTAGAAGATATAAGTTACAATCCATTGGTTGCTATGGGCAACATCTCCACCTCTAAATGCCCTCACTTTTGTAAATATAACCCCAAGAGTCAGTACAATCTCACTTCACCCTCCACAAAGTGAAGCATTAAGATATGCAGTTCTTAACTAAGATTCAAGTTTGGTCCAGATTGCCATCTCGGGTGAGTTTAGGCATGTTTTTCATCTCGCAAAGGTACTAAAGACAAACTTGATTTTGGGAGAGATTTCTAATTTTTCACTGAAAAACTCTACTAAACTATCCATGTGCCAAACTCTGAAGTTATTTTCATGAACAATATACAACTCGGGAATTTAATAATAAACAAGCTTACAATCTTTGGTGTAAATGTAGCAAACTCGCAGCTAATCTGAATTTCAAATAGTCCCCCCCAAAAAAGCATAAACAGCTCGAGCTGCTCAGCCAGTCCTGGTTCCTAAAAATATGGGGTAAAAAAACAAATAAGGTTGCCCCATAGTTTAGGAACCAGCACTGGGTTGCTGAGCCTGTCCTGGATTTAAAAAGATGGGACTTTTTTTTGTAGGTGTCCCCCTATATATAAAACCAATGCTGGGCTCAAATCCATGTGGGGTGTAATGCCACAGCCAGGGACCCTATCATTAGGTTATTCCAGCCAAAGCACTATCACCACAAGCTGGTCAGCCAAGCCAGGGATCTCAGGGAAGGTGGGGTCCCCCCAATAAAAAAGTCTCTCCTCTCCCAAGCACCCTAGGCTTAGTCTGAAGTGCCAGGCTCATATCCACACCCCTGGGCTATGGGTACGAGGGTAATAGTATTGTAAATAGTAAAAAAACTATTGTTTTTTACTGTGAAACTACAGGTGCCAGCATATCTGCCCTTTGGCACTTGTGGAACTACAATTGCCAGCAGGCGGTCAGCACCTATACCCCTGCTGTTAAAAAATTGTTAAAAAACACAAAACACACAAATCATGTCAAGTATAACTTTATTACATACACCTACCTCACTCACACATAATTACCTGCTGCCCTTCATCTTGTCCACTTCTCCAAGTAGAAATCCACTTGGAGTACCTGAAAAAAAAACAGTAATCGCCTCCTTCCTGTGTCGAATCTCTGTAGCTTCCCCGTGTCTTGGCAATAAAACAAACCGGCACCCGGACCAGACACTTACATTAGCAATGTATGTGTTTGACCACATACACTGCTAACCAGCTCCTGACTGTTTAGCACATGTATGAACTGTCAGGACGTGGCAGCCAATCAGCGGCTGCTACTGACAGTTACCAAGTTAGCTGGTCAGTCAGTCAGGAGCAGGAGTCAATTAGTGTCCACTCTACAGTTAGAGGCTGCTGATTGGCTGCCGGCTCCTGACAGTTAAGCAGTCAGGGGCCGGGTAGCAGCGTATGTGGTCACAAACATACAATTACAGATCATAAGAATCTATTGTTATTGAATTTGGCTCAATGCCTTAATCTCAGACAGGCCCAGTGGGCACTCTTCTTTTTCTGGTTCAACTTTCGAGTTAACTTCTGTCCAGGGTATCAGAATTGTAAGGTCAATGCCTTTTCATGCTCCATTGTCCAAGATTAAGATACCAAACATTGACCTTATATTATTTGCAGCTATTTAGGTGACTTCTACTTCAACTCATGGGAAGAGCTTTGTAATTCAAGCTCTGCATAAGAGACTAATTCATTGGGCAAATGCCTCTTATTTTGGTGGTCATTCTGTGGTCCTAAAGATTATAATGTCCCTCCAGAGATCTTATTGGTGACCCACAATGAAGCCAGATGTACAAGATTTCATTGCTTTTTGTGTCAAGTGCACATAACACAAAGTTTCCCATCAAGCTCCAGCCGGTCAATTACAGCCTTTGGGCCTGATTCAGACCCACTCGCGAGCGGCTGTACGCTCGCAAGTGGGTCGATGTTATGGACTGAGCATGCGCACGACGGAGGGAGCTCCGTCGTGCGCATGCGCCAGACGCGATGAGCGAAGGAAAGTCCTTCGCTCGTTGTGTCCGATCAAAGGGGGCGTGCTGTCAATGTTGTTTTTTTTTAAACACACACAGAAGCCATCACGGATCTCACTGATCTGTGATGGCTTCTCTAAAACTCACACCTTTTAATGCTACTCGCATTAAAATGTGTCAGTTTACATAGTCCTAAACTCACCTAAACTCGCAAATGCAGTAGCCTCGAGCTGAAAAGTTTGCAGGCTGTTGAATTTGCGAGTTTCAGTACAAATTTGCACTTTTTAAAAGTGCGAGAAAGTGCGAGCTTGTTCTGTTACTAAAACAGACACCCTATTACATTTCGCCCTATGGGGTAAATTTACTAAAGGTCGATTTGAAGGTCGATTTAAGGAGTGATTTACCTCTTCTCAAATCAACTCAAATCGAATGCATTGAAAACTGTTTTATCACTGCATTTACTATTATTCGATTTGTTTTGTGATTTGCAAAATTAATTTGATTTGAGTCGGTTTTGAACAGTGATTTGCTGTTTGATTTGGCATGTTCATGTCCAAATCGAATGGCAAATCACCCTTCAAAATGAACTGCAAATCCCTGACACATTAAATCTGCTTCATGCTTTCACTTTCAGCATGAGCAGTTCTTTCTTACACAGATACTTGCAGACATCAGTGAGATGCCTGCATGTATCTGCCTTGAAAAAGTGTTTAAAGAGTTAAAATAAAAAAAAAAAGTGAGGTCACCCCCCCAAAACAGAACCAGTCCTGGATTGCTGAAACCAAGTTCTGGTTGACTAATTACAGGGAAAAAATGACATAGGGTCTCCCTGTACTCAGTACAACCAGCACTGGGCTATGGGAAGCAGGGCTGGTTCTGGATTTACAGGGAAAAATTTGCATAGGGTCTCCCTGTAACAGGGGACTGATGCCACAGCCAGGAGAGCCCTATCACTGGGCCCCCCTGCCACAGCATTAGCCCTGACCATTAGTCAGCCCAGGCCAGAGATCCCTGGGGAGTTGGAGATCCCTTCAAAAAATGGGTTTCCCTCTCCAGGGTAGCCCTATTCTAGGCTGATAGCCCGTGGCTATCCCCACCATCCCTGGGTGATGGGTGGCAGGCTGATTGTGTGAGTGTTGTTAAAAATAGAAGTGATTAAACATTGTCTTTCCAGTAGAACTGCGGGTCCCAGCAAGCCTCCTCCACATGCTGGTACTTGGAGAACCACAAGTACCAGCATGTGGGGCATTAAGGACCCACTGGGACATGTAGTTCACCTGTAAAGAAATGTTGAAAGAAACACACACACACCTTACTCAGTATAACTTTAATACATACATACATACACACTCACACATACTCACCTATATTACCTCCCCTGGTCCCCTTGTCCAGTAGGAATCCATGGGTTAAAATAAGAAAATGAAAATCCCGACCATCACATTAAGGAATAATCATTCTAACCAGGATGATTACTCCTTCCTGAATGAAGTGCACAGATGTGGCTTCCACCTTTGAAGCTCCATGGTTGTGCGTTCATTGGCTGAGAGAGGTCAGGCCCCACCTCTCAGCCAATGAACGGCTGCTCCATTGTACTCATTGGTGGGAGCCGCAGGGTAACTAAAGTTTGAAAGAATGAAAATCGCACCTCAAATCACTCAAATTCCAAATTGACCTTTAGTAAATTTACCCCTATGTTTCCACTTCTCAAGATACCTGGGATGAAATTTCTACCCTCACATTATCCAGCACCACTCATTCTTCAAACTTTATTCTTCACAGTCTATGGCCAACATCCCCTTGTACCCGAGTTCCATTTTTACCATCTGCTGACATTCCTGCTACAAATTCCACTCTCAAGAATTTTATCAAACAATGGAAGATCCATGCTTTTTTGGTGAAAACTTAGCTGATTATAAGCATTGGGTAGTACCAAGTCTTAAACCAGTTGACCAAGTCTGACTTTTCACTCAGAACCTAAGACTTACTGTACCATCTATGAAGTTCACTGCTCACCTCATTGGGCAATTTGTTGTGGAACAGGTCATCAACCGAGTTGCATATAAATTGAAACTCCCACCATTCCTATGGATTCTAAACCCCATAATTCTCTGCTAAAATGATTAGTATATTTACTAAAGTGCAGTTTATAGAAGTGGAGATGTTGCCCATAGCAAACATTAAGATTCTTGCTATTATCTTCTAAAAGGTGCTAGATAAATGGAAAGTAGAATCTGATTAATTGCTACTGGCAACATCTCAACTTCTGAAAACCAACACTTTATTAAATATACGCGTTCGTTTTGATTTGGTTCTTAGCAACTCTTCCCAAAGCTTCCAAGTCTCAAACACAACTTGGAGTAGAGGTTTCTCACATCATAATTTTCCACTATTGCGGCAAACAGCTCATGTTTTCATTGTATGAGAACCTTACATTTCTTTCTGATTTGGTTTTGCACTGGCTTTCTGCATATTCCACCTGCTCCACAATTTGTGCATCTTCCCCAACCTCTGGCTCCATATCCTCCTCCCTGCTTTTTCGCCTATCCTTCTCCAAATTAAAACAAAATAAAAAAGGCAGATAAGACAAACAAATAAGGAAACATAAAAGCTACCCTAACATTAACACAACTCTCCACACAAGCAAACCACAGACACACAAGAATAAACACAGACAAAACCAAAATAGTAATGAAACAACAGACACTTTTAAAGTACACTAGACTATACAAAACAAGACAACTTATAACAATAGCAGGTAACTTTCAAAAAATTCCTTCAAATGTCGTTCTCCTCTCTCGAGCTACCACCATCCACCTCAACTACACCCGATTAATGAATTTTGGCAGTTTGGGGTGTTTTATAAGGGTGTTTGCGATATCAGAATTCAAGTGTTATGTTAAAACCATTAGAAAAGCATTGGGAAGTGTCCGTGTTTTTGTCATAAGTTTTCGTCGGTTAAGGCATTTATCAGATTCCATAGGTTTTACATGTGCATTTGATTGTGGGGTCTATAAGAAAATAGTAAACCACCTGGGCTTTTAAACTTCCAAAACCAATGGACAACATTGGAGGATTTGAAGTGACACTCAAAAATGTTGTTTAGTAAATACTGTATTTTTAGACACTAAACAGCCGTTGATGTTCAATAGTTTCAAATTGATTGAAAAATGATGCTTGATAATTTTTGCCCTCATGGATACATGCTAAGATTATATACAATTTCTAATAATATCTTTATTAACTTTGTGATATATAATACATTGAATGGCTCATTATTGTTAAGGAGCCACATAAGATTACAAATGGAGATTCTAATTATTTCCACATTTATATGATTAAATAACTGTGCATATGACCAATTAAATCTTAAGAATATATACACATACCATAAAGGGCTATATAGTGTTCATCATTGAGCACCATTTTGAAATCAAACATACTGTACTATACTGTACTAATGACAGGAGCATAACACACATGGGAAAGTACTTTATTAATATGGATCATATTGTATCCATAACTGACTTAAATCCATCAGTGATTATGAAGATATAAGGCCTGATTCTGAGTTGCATGCAAAAGTGAATCCAGCAGAGTCTATTGGTGGTTACCAATCTGTGAGTTTATGCAAAAGGCACACAAACTCCTTCCCTTGTGTACATTTGTGTGGCCAAATGTAAAAGGACTGAATTTCAGGGCCCAATTTCAGTGTCCATGCATGCTGTAATACCAATTGGTGTGTCAATTGGTGTGTGTAGTTTCTTCATTTGACTATGCTTGCAGCAGGGGCAGATCTCTAATGAGTGCAGGTTGTGCGATGCACACTGGCCCCTGGGTCTAGGGGGGCCCCACAGCACACACCCTGCACCCGTATTTTTTATACTTACCTATCCAATGTTCCGCATCGGCTGTAGAAGTAGTACACAAATCTACTGGCAAATGTCTGTGGTTGGCATTTTTATGGCATGTTATGCATCCCCAGTATGGAAATCACCTGGAAAATGGCTGCCGCACTATTTTCCTGGTGACCTGTGCATGCACAGTAGACGCTGGGTACAGACTAATGCCCAGAGTCTACTGCTTCATCAGTGTGCAGCCGGCCGACAGGGAGAGGGGATGGGGCCCATGTTCATTCCCCATCTCTTAATACACCATGCTTGCATTGATATGCCCAAAACACTTCCATAAGGTGCCCACTGAACAGAATATTGTTGTGTGCACTACTAGCCACAACCCAGTCACAACCCAGGAAAATCCAACACATTTCTGCCACCTTTCTGACACCGTCTGTCCCGATTGCAACTGCAAAGTTGTGTGTACACTCTATGTAACATGTGCTGTACGGGTTTTCTAGAATTTTTTGTACATGCGCAGTTGCAAATAATCATTCAACTATGTGAACATCGGCAATGTGTTTGTATTGTGTGCAATTCAGATTCAGGTCCATAATGCACAAAGCAACTACCTTATGAATGCATTTGTCCTTAGAAGGTACACTAATACTAACACAATGAATAAATCCTTACAATTAAGAAGAAACCATCAAAAAATATATACATTCCAATGTGATATAAGTACCACACACTCAAAAAATTATTATCAAACCAGATGAAATTATTAATACAACAACATGAAAAACAATTATCTGACATAGACTCACAAATAAAAATCTAAAAATCAGGATTCACAGAGATTGAGACACAAGCAAAAAGCAGATTTTACAAAGACACTAGCTAGAGTTGTGAGCTGATCCAGTGTTTTGGTTTTGTATCTGAATTTTAGATTCACTTTGTGTTTTGATTATGCAGAACCACCCTCACGTGCTTTGGTCTTGGTTTTGTATTTGTAATTTTTTAATTGATTGAAAAAGATAAAATCATGTAATTTGGGCCTGATTTTGTTCCTACAGTATTATTAACCTCAATAACATTAATTTCCAGTAATTTCCGGTCAATTTTGACCACCACACAGCTAATAATATTGTTTACCATTATTGTTGATTGGCTGGCTAAACTAAGCAACAGAGCAGTGGCAAAAACACATGGCAGCTTAAAAGACTATAGCATATCTATAAGACACTGTTACACAGAATTGGCAGATAGGATGGCAGTTTAATAAAAAAATATATCCTCATAAAAACCAGGAATGGTTTCAATAATCTAGAAATAGATCAGAGGTCCAAAATTTGATTTATTGATTAATTTAATATATTTGATTTAGATAATTTTTTCAAATGTAAAAGTGAAAAAGCCATTATAGATTACAATATTAATAGCCAAGGATTCCCACAAGGGTTGAAAGGACAGCCAAGAAAATTAATAGTTGCACTGAAGTGCTACAAATGCCAAATCAGCCTATTTTACACTAACAAATATTAGGAAGCTGACCTGCTGGCCATAGAAAAGAATAATGTTTTCAAACTTTTTTCTAATCAAGTATTACTAGATCAGAGACCCAATGACAGTACAGGTAAATGTAGGTAAAATAGAGAAGTGGTTATAATTATAAAGATAAGTAAAACAGAGACATGGGCCTTGCAAACCAGAAGACAGTCAGCAATGCCCCAGCAAAGTTCAGCTTAGAAAAGTAAAATTAAAAGAAAAGTGGTGCATTGGTGCATTATGGAACTGTCCTTGGGACCTCCCACCGACAGTTATGTTGTATATTAAAAAGAACATGTACAGTTTAACAAACCAAGCACTTTAGTGACAAGGACAATCACTTTTGTGGCTAAAGTGCTTGGTTTGTTTGGGTCCACAAAAAAACAAGCTACCACTGGGTTTAAGACAGCTAACAAGAGGCAATTCAATTCATCCAATTCCTCACATTCATCATTGTTAATATCATCATCATCATCATCATCATCATCCAATATTAGCTCATACCCACTGGAATCCACGATTATAGTCTCTATACATTGAGGTAATTTGCAGTTCATTTTTATGAACATAATCTTTTCCGCTTTTTGAGGATGCTGATCACTCACAATATTCCCGGATGTGCTAAACACTCTTTCTAAGTATATACTGGAGGGTGGGGAACTTAAGTAAAGCAAATATACTTTGTACAAGGAGCTACAAATTGCCTTCTTCCTCCCAGTAGTCAAAGGGACTGTATGACATGCTAACTTGTACATTACTGTTAAAATGATCCTCCTCCTATCTATTGATGGTTACTGTATCAGATTGAGGCATGGTAGAAGTGTCAAAAATTCGGGGAACTTTTTTTATGCCTCAACATATGTCATAATGTTGTTTCACTCTGGTGTGCTGAGTGGCCTCATCCACATTTCCAGTGAGTCTCTGGGAAAAGGTTTGTTTTTTCCTGTTAGCAGCACTTGCAGGAGAAATGGAAGCAGGAGACTTTGCCATGTTATGTGCCACTTGAGCTGACAAATTGCTCACACTGAGCTTTTTGCATCTCTTAAGATTTATGTCAGTTGGAAAAAAAGACATTATGTATGCCTTAAACTTGTGATCAAGCATGGCTACCAAAGATCTTGACAACCCTTTTTGTCCTGGTGCAACTGCAATCTTTTACATGCAGTTACTGAATGCCAAAAATGTACAGAAATTTTTCTGGTCACAGACAGCGTGTCCTGCATGCCACTTTCATTTTCGAAAAAAATTGTATCAACAAGTTTATTTTGTGGGCAAAATATGGGATGCGTTGAAATTTATCCAGTCAAAATGCTCTCACAATGTTACCTGCATTATCAAAAAAGACAATTCCTGAGGAGAGTTCCAGCAGGGTAAGTAATTTTTCTATGACATCTCTAAAATTTTCTAACAAGTTGACACTGGTATGACTCTTAGTAAAGCTGAAGATTCAGAGAGTAACCTACCTGTGAATGAGCTGGCGTGTGTTAGATGCTGCTGAAGGTGATACACTCACCCAGTGGTCTGTCACTGCCATGTAATCTTTTGTTTAATCAGTACTGCTTGTCCACATATCTGCTGTTAAGTTGATAGAAGGGTACACTGGTATTTTCTAGACTAAGGCCTAGTTTTCCTTTATTGTCCTGGTACAGGTGAGCATTTGCTGTTCTTGTAAAGTGGAATCAAAATAGAATTTGGTAGCGGTGACACAGGACCTCAATTAACTATCTAAAATCTGATGCATTGATGGCAGATATTGGATGCAGATCTAATGCTAGCACAGCCACTATGGCTTCAGTGATCTGCTGTGTAGCTGGATAACTGCTTTCATACTTGCTTCCTCTTGCAAGGGACTGTTTGAAAGTTAAGTTTTGTTTAAATTAGTGTTCTTTGTCCCCTTCTGGGATGAATATTCTCCCTTAGAAGTAGCTGCCCTGTCGCCGAAGGATTTTCTGGGGAATAGTGGATAGCGAAGGAGTCAGTTAGCCTTTGCAGGCCCACCACTCACAAATAAGGACCAAGGCCCGAGCCTTTCCTTGCCACTGCGTACGATGTATGGCATGTTAGGAATTTAATTTATTTCAGCAGGAAACTTACACTTTACTATTAGAGGTGATTTTTTTTCTTTAACTTTGTGAAATATGCTTTTGATTTCAGGTGCCTTGTCTTAAACTCTATATGCCCTTGAGCACCGGCTTTAGTAGATGTTCAATGACTAGTGTCATCGGGACTGTCAGCAGCTGCAGTGTTAAAACTTTGTTGCTGCTCCTGCTCTTCTATCAACTGACTGTGATCCATATCAACTCATAGCACTGATATTAACACAGTGGAATGACACCTACTGAGCTTTATTATAACACAGTGCCACTGCCTGGCCTACTTGAACACACACAACTTTTAGAATTTTATTTTATTTTTAAACAAATGATAACAACTTAACACTGTGACTCACACAATGCTTATATTAACATGGTGGTTTTGCACCTGTTATTGTAACATAGTGCCACTGCCTGGCCTGCTTGAATACATACAAGTTTTAGAAAAAAAATTTTTTTATTTTTTTTATGACAACTGTGCTCCTTTAAGTAAAAGATAAAGTTAGTTAGTGCCTCACTGTGCTGCAGAAGCACACAATGCCACAGTGCCCCTGACTTTAATATATGTAGTGCTACTAATCTTTTTTTTCTAATACAAAGTGCCCCTATAGGAAAGGAATGGAATGGAAATAAAATAAGTACTGCAACCCTGTACCCAAACCCTCTCCTACTGCAGCCAGCCTCACCATACAGTGCCTCTAGTACAGTACCCCTATTTGGGAACATCACAAAAGTTGCAAAAAAAAAGAAAAAAGAAGAAATAATCCCAAATCACTGACACACATTGTTATCAGATGAAGACTTATCCAAAAATATTTTGTCATGAGTTGGAGACAATCCTCTAATCTTCAAGACCCCCACATCCATAACCACTATGTATGCATAACACCTAAAACACTTCCATGTGGATCTTGTAGAGCATGTGATAATAAACAGAACCAAGTTGTGAATAAATATAGAAATACTTTTAAAATTAACAATTTCATCAATTGTAGAATAAAGGGAGCTGTGTACTGCTTTACCTTTGACTGTGACTTAAAATATTTCATCATAACAACCTGGATGCTAAAACAATGTATGCTGGAATGTGTCGGCACTGTGAACAGTGTGAAATCTGACTTGGGTTCAGTACAATGAAACAACTCACCACAGTCGCTTAGAATTTCTATTACAAACACAGGCATAAGCTAAAGGATAAGCAGGTGATCAGTTTGGATAAAGGACCTCATTCAGAATCTCTTGCTAGATGTGATCGCTCGCATCCAGCGTATGCAAATTTGACAAAGTGACGCCACGGGAAGCGATCGCTCGCCAAGGCATAAGCACGCCCACCATGTCTTAGCGAGTGGCCACCGTATGCCCAATCGCACAGGCAGAGCCACCCACCAGCACACGTCATCTCCAGGAGGTGTATTAAAACATTGGTACATCGAGCACCATCGGAAGCGATCGTAGCACTTGGGGTTGCCTTACCCTAGCGCAAGCACTGTGAGGACTTCAGTGTAAAAAACAATCATGTGACATGTACTATGACACTGCCTGTTAATTATGTACACCTTAAAAATGGCGTTGAAACACTCAGGCACTCCTGCATTCGCACCTCCACTCCCTCGTTTTTAGTGTCCTGCCCCTGGTACCACCCACAAACAGCCTCTCCTGTCACTCATTTCACTGGGCTGTCTTTACTGGGTGAGCAAGAGGGAGGCGATCGCTGTGTGTAGTTCGCACATGCGCAGAACAAAGCATGCGCATGTGCATACGCACAACATCGGGTCGCTTGCGAGCGCACAGCACTAGCGAGAGACTCTGAATGAGGTCCTAAATCCATTTTAGGATTAGAGTAGGCAATCTCACAAAGGAGCCACTAAAACATAAAAGTTCCTGGACTTTCAAACTTAGGGCCTGATTCAGAGATGAACGCAATGGCAATTTTTATGCAGATTGAGTGATTGTTCTTTAATATGCATGTGCAAATGCTGTACTGCGCACTTGCAGCGATTGCATTGCAATTACACACACAGAGTACCTGCTCTCAAAGTGAGTGACAGGTAGCCAGCATTTGGGGGTGGTAACAGGGAAGGGGGTTAAAAAAACACAGCTTTTCCCTGCCCATTGATTGGCTGACTTTGACACCAATCATCAGCTTAATCTGATGACTAATTTTATATATATATATATATATATATATATATATAGCAAACATACAAGGTGGCACTCAGGGATCTTGTGAAGATATCAAAAAAGAGCAATCTGGTTTATTGCATCGAAATCATCTTCGACGTTTCGGGGCAACACGCCCCTTCATCAGGATGTCAAGAACAATATGAACAAACATACACGTACATTTAAATACCATACCCCACCAGACGTGTCCGCTCCCTCCGTGTCGCACGTGGTGGTCCACAACCAGAACACATGCTGAGACGTCTTAAAGCGGTGTCAATACCAAATGGCGCCCACGTGACATCACCAGCCCCGCGTGATCCAGGGAAGGGCGGGGACATGATCGGTAGCCATGGTAACCACCCTAGAAATAAACATAGATGGCAGAGTGTGAATAAAACACAATAATAAACTAATGGTGAAAGTGAATGCCAAAGTGTCAGTGAATCATACTATATAACAAATAATACAATAAACAAATTTATAAGAAAAAACGTGTATGGATAGCCAAATAGCTAATGAAAAAAAACATGAATAACACCAATCCAAAAAACATAATGTGTGAGAAAGTGTCAAATATAACATACTTATAAAAATATGGTCAACTATGGGAACCACGGGCCGAAGTCATGAGCTACAGATCAGTTAGTGTATATAAAAAATACATTAAACAAACATATTTAAAACCAAACATATTAAGTGGTCTGAATCATCTTATCCCCTGCTAATAGTATACATATTGAGTAAATGCATTATTTTATATGTAAGTGCAAAAATTTGAGCAGAAGGTCCGCCAACCGGATCTAATAAAATGAAGGGTCGACCATAGCATAGGTCTTAAATCTTAAATCCTAAAAAACCAATCATATGGTCACTGAAGACATCATCTGTTCAGATACTGCCATAATGCATGACAACAATGCGTCACAACTAAAGCTATGTCAAAAATATGACTATAGCTAGCGTCCCACTTTGACACTCATTATACAGGGAAAAAGCCCCATTGAAATGCAGTCCATGGCAAATCTGAATATATAAACACGAATGTACCTGATTGTAATTTAAAAAAATATATATAATAGTACCAGAATAGTAATGACACAACTGACTAAATGCATTGTTGGCAAAATATAAAGCATTATAAATTATCCCATATCAACCAAAGACCTACCAGATAATTCAATAATTAATAAAGAAAACTAGCTCATAAAAAGCAAGCCAATCCCAGAGATTCGTTAAGACCCCGTGGCGTCAGAGTGTCTAAACAATAAATCCAAGAGGATTCTAGCTGTAACAAACTTTTGGCTCTATTGCCCCCTCTTAGCGAGGCAGGTACATGGTCAATTACTTTATACCGGACTGTTGTCACACTATGTTTAAATAGGGCAAAATGTCTCGCAACAGGTTGTTAGCTGTTGCCTGATGTTAACACAGCTCTAATAGCTGCTCTATGCTGTGCCATGCATTCCTTAAATTGACACTCCGTCTTTCCCACGTAGTAAAGACTACATGGGCAAGACAGAGTGTAGATGACAAAATGGGAACTACATGTAAGGGGCCAATTTATCTTAAACTTCCTACCTGAATAGGGATGTGTCACAACATTACCCACCTGCATAAAACTACATGTAGTACAGCCAAGACATTTGAAACAACCATTACCTCGCTGTAAACAATGCCTAACACCCTCAGCTTTAAAGGCTGTTATGTCTGATTTGACCACCAGGTCTTTGATGTTGTGACTACGTGTAAAACTGGACATAACCCTAGTGTGATGTAAAAGATTAATCTCTGGGTCAGTGGCTACCAAAGGCCACAGTTTTTTAACCCGAGGTGACAGATATTTACTCTTGATGTTATATTCATTAATCCATGGAACAACCCGTTCTAGATTTTTCTTCAACTTAGGGGTTAACAATTCTGCCCTACTTTGGTTGAGTGCTTTGGCTTTGGCTCTCTGTAAAAGTTTGATAGGATATCCATGAGATACAAACTTATCAGACATAATGTCTAGTTGCTTAATGGTCTCAGTATAATCACTTGTAATCCTAAATGCTCTCAAGAACTGCCAGTATGGAAGGCCAGACAGAGTGGGTTTGACATGCAATGATGTTTGAACAAGAGAATCAACTATTGCAATCTCATGAGTACTATGTTGCATGGTCAATTTTATTGGACTTGCAGACCTGTTCTGTTAGTCAACTACATCAAGTAAAATGCCCACATCTCCCTGCCAAAAGATGAGCAATCATCGATAATATAGATAAATATATTGAAACAGAGATGAATCTTCAAAAAAGAGACTCTTCTCAATGTCCCACATGTATGCATTTGCAAAAGACGGGGCTGCCGCCGAACCCATGGCACACCCTGTACATTGTCTGTAAAAAGCTCCATCAAACAAAAAATAATTATTAGCCAATGTGAATTCCAACAAAGTTAATAAAAACTTAACATCGGGGCCAACATAATGAGGATTATGTACAATTAACCTTTCCACCGCCCTGATGCCTGCTTCATGCGGAATGCAGGTATATAGACTGGTCACGTCAAGCGTGACCAGAACTATATCCATGGGTAAGCAATCAAACTCAGATAAGCGATGGAGTAAAGTGGTAATGTCTTTCAGATACGAAAAAGTGCCCTGAATATAGGGCTTTAAATACAAGTCAATATACACTGCAATGGATTCACACAGAGAGCCCCTGACCAAGATAATAGGTTGGCCAAGGGGTCTCTGGGGATCTTTATGCATTTTGGGGATAAAATAAAAGATAGGAACTAACGGAAATTCAGTGGACAATTTGGTACATATTTGGTCAATAATCACATCCTCCACTACCGCTCTCTGTAACAGTAGATCAAGATGTTCCTTGTACTCAATGGTGGGGTCCTTAGATTGCTTAATGATACCAAAACATATTGTAAGCTATCTAAGACATTCTTCCCTATAAAAAGAGGTGTCCATGGTGACGATTGAGCCTCCCTTATCGGCACCCCTAATGACAATGTCTTGTCGCTGACTTAATGAGGTAAGTGCCTACTGTTCCTCCTTTGATAAATTATAATGAATATACGGAGTGTTAATATCATCAGGGAGAGACTCCACCACCCTGTGGAAAGTCTTGATCACTGCATTTGAGGAAATGGGATCGAAGAAAGATTTAGATCCAATTTTCTGCAAGCCTGCGGACATTGGCTGGCCGGTATTGGTGGTAGAATGCTTGCTGAAATGTTCCTTTAATTTAAGAAATCTCTGGAATTTATAATTATCCACCTTCCATTTAAAGGCATCAAAGGCATTAGTAGGGATGAATGTAAGACCCTTCTTTAGCACCTGTATTTCAGCTGTTGTCAAAGTGGCACTTGAGAGGTTGAAAATTAAGTCCTCCTACCTCAGGGGGGTCTTTCTACATTTCTGCCTCCTCTTCTGGTGGGTTTTTTCGATGCGTGGTCATACCCTGTGTTATAGCCCTGTCTAAAGGGGCTGCCGATGATGGAGTGGGTTTAGGATGGTAATGCAAATCCTCAGTGTCATTTGCTGATGTACTTGAGAAGTGTTTGAAAACCCTAGTATGAGGTTGGTAAGCACGACCCATCTTGTGGGTGTTAGAACTGGAACCCAACCATGGGTAGACTCGATGGAATTCATAGTCCTGTTCACTTTTGTATTGCTCCATATAGTGTCTGCCAAGGGGTGATTATGACCTAGCCACTTTTGCACTGCAGCTAGCCTTTATGAATGTTAGTTGTACTAACATTATAAAATATATGCAGGCATGTTATTATTTACTTTACTGCTTTAGATAAAATCAGTATTTATTACCAATTGGCTTTTATAACTATCTCCCAGGGAGATGATTATCATGGCACACAGATTGGATGCCTGATATGTCAGTCTCTTGACTTAAATCACCATTTGCTACCTTACCCATTGCTATGATTGGCTGATTGTGACATAAATCATTGGTGCAGTCCAATGATTGGTGGAACTAATGCTTATGACAGTGGCAAAGGAAAAGTGACATGTCAGGTCCCTCTAGTCAAAACAAGTAACCTCTCACTCACTTTTGGGTGCTGCACGCACTGACAGCACATGGAAACAGGCACTATAAGCTCCTTTTGAAGATATTTCTACATAACAAGATATTGCTTTCATACTCTAAGCATGCTGTCATCAGTAGCTGCACTACATGCCCTGCAATGCCAATTGATATTGGGACACAGGTTCTGCATGCATAATGACAGCAGAATTTGTCCTGCTTTACTTTTCTCTTTACCAACAGCCTCCTCTTAACCGCTCATCCATCATCATCTGATGTTAGTACAGTATGATGGTGAGACAGTAGAAATGAAAATAATACAGGCATATTGGACTTTGCTTCACTCTATTTATACAGGATGTCCTGGTAATTATATAAGTGAATTGCAATTGCAGATGAGGGATCATATTCTCAATGGTTTATGCATGGTTACGACTTGACTTACACCATTTTAGATGTGTTACTGCACTTTATGATACATGTCATATGATATCATTGAAATAAGGACTTAACCAAAGACTAGGGATTATTGATAGGCGTCAAAATACTGATGCCTATAATAATCCTAAAACTGAAATCCAGAACAATGTGGGATTGAATGAGGTAAGTACGGTCCATGCATCCTCATAGTTGTGGAGGAGAAGGGTTAGGTTGAGGGCACCTGGCAGGATTTAGGATTGGGCACCGACCCGGGAGGGTAATGGTTAGGCTAGGAAAATGGGCGGTTAGGGTTTAGCACCCCTGGGGAAGGTTAGTGTAAGGTACCCTCCCAGGAGGGTTATGTTTAGAATGCCGGATGGGGGTTTAGGTTTAGGCACACCAGGGGGGAGGTTAGGGTTAGGCATTAAGGAGCAGGTTAGGGTTAGGCACCCTTAAAAGAGGGTTAGGGGGGAGAAGGGAGGGTTAGGTAGTTTGTTCACCTCTGTCGCGACCTCCGCTGTTCGGCCTGTCGGGGTCGGGATTTCGAACCCGGCGGTCATTCATACCGATCCCATATCAATTACACAGGTGTAAAAATGGATGATAAAAGGATTAATACATTTACCTGCTATGAGCATGATTCAGAGTTGACTGCTAATTCATTCTTAAATTGGTTCATGTTCGCAATGTAATTGCAAAAATATTCTAATGCCTGCAAACAGGCTCTCCACCTGAAACAGTGAAATAGTATAGATGGTCTATGCAAATGTTGCTACACCCACTTTCCCTATCTACACTGTGTGCAGATCCCCTGTGATTTGAAAACACACCACTATCGAAGTAACATCGGAAGCACACTGACTCCTTCGGTAAGTCCAGAGCTGTGCAGATTCTCTGTCAACTGTTTCTCTGAAACTGGTCTCTAAGACTATGGTTCTGTGACTGGGAATGCAGCCATGAGCCTCAGAGACATTGCCGTCTCAAACTTCAGTTTGTATGTATGCAGTGCAGCTTTCCATGGCATTTTGTGTATGTGCAGTGGATAATAATTGCCCAACTGGGTGAATATGGGCTTAGCGTACAACTCTGACCCAGGCCCTATAAACTTTAAGCTAATGTTTTGGGCAATTGTGGCCTGAAAAGGGACCATAACAACTCACAAAAGTGAAATACTGTACCTTTGTGAATAATTACAATAACCTTTTTTGTTGTTTATTACTTTGTTTTAGCTCTTAAAATATAATAATTGACATTATAGGGACATTCAAACTAGTGTTTCTATAGTTGGCTATGCTGCCATAGAACTTGAACTCAAAAGAGAGAGAAATTACCATAACGGTGTAGTATGTCAAATAATTTAACATTTATTAATGCATATAGTAGGCTCTGAGTGTAGCCATAATATACTAATGCAGAGTACAAATAACATTGAAGTGTTTTCAATTTCTCAAGGTGATAAAAAGTGGAGCCATACTGTGGGCATGATTTAGCAGTGCAAGTATGTGCAGTACGGACCCTGCGTGATCGCACGCAGAGTGGCAGCAGACTGTTAGTGATTGACAGTCTGCTGCCATTTGTGGGCAGGAGAGGGTGACAACAGACTCCATTTCCTGAATGGAGGTATGTTGCTGCCTGTTTGGTGGAGGGAAGAGTCCAGGATCTCCATCAGCTGACAGAGATTTCCTGGCCTCTTTGTTGTAACTGCGGTAGCCAGCTTGGGTGACCCCATGGGTCACTTAGCCAGCTGATGTTATTGCAGATCATCTAATGCTGCATCCATGGACACAGCTTGGATAAGTAATCCATGCACAAGGTATGATGCCTCCTGCTGCATTACCTTAATTGCAAGGACGGAATTGCAAAGCCATTTGTGTGCAGCTTTGTATTTCCATCCTGTGCTGAATCAGGCCATGTGCTTGGCACCTTTCAAGGTTCTAAATGTGAGGATTAAATGGGAAATTCCAGAATCCTTCCTTTCTTCTTTTCAGCAAAATTGCCTATGGGTAAACGGATGGTTGTCATTTAATCCAGGTAAGTGCAGGTAAGTCCAAAATCTGCCAGCAAATTGAGTTCTCAAACTCATCCTCAGGGCTGTATGAACTAACCTGCTTTGGAACCTGCTATTTAAGGGTCCATCACCCAGAAGGAAAATGTGCATATCACATTATTATATATGCATTACCATGGTTTGTATTCATGCAGAATATGCATGAAAACAAATGATGATAAACTTTTAAATGGTCAGAGTTCCTCTGTTATCTGGCAGGCACAAATACACAGAAAATACAAAGTCAAGAAACATTAATGACTCAGCAATGAATGCTGGCACCAGGCAAACTTAAATAGCCAGGTGTCAGGTGAAATGCATGCTAGTGATGATTAGGCCATTACCTGACACCTGGCCAGAAGAGCAGTACCTTTGGCATCTTCCAGAACTGCAGCTCCAAAACAAGAGACCTGGTAACCCCAGACGGCAGGGAAATGTACTGCAGGGAATCATAATAGAATAGAGTTAAGCTGGCCACATATCTAAAGATTATCTGTCCAACCAGCCAACTAATTGATTGCTTGGAATGAAAATCTGGTAACATATGGGAGTTAATGATGATCAGCAATTTGTTCCTAAATGCCAGAAAACAAATGAAAATGGTCGTTCAGACAAGTTTGTTAAATGTTTGATGTAAACAATTTGTTCAAACAACAGTTATTGTCCATTTTCTAGCATTTGGGAGCAAATTGCTGATTGTCATTTGCTTTAATACCTTACCAGATTTTCATTCCAACCAGGCCAGCTTTAGAGTTCTAACAGTAAGGCCGTAACATATGGAGTCTTTAGCTGCATACACACACAACGATTGAGTTAATGAATGATTTTAGTAAACGATTTTCTACCTTGAAAAATTGATCTAAAATCGTTTACTAAAGTTGTTAATTTACTATGTTTATTTAAATGTAATGAACGATTTTTATGAACTACAAACGATTTTTGCATATTAACTTAATGAAAATTGTTGAGTTGACAAGTTTGACTGAACTACAAACTACAAACGTGAACGTGCATGAACAATAATCGTTCATCGTTTGACTCAGAAAGTGAACGATATTTTCAAACGATTATCGTTAAACGATATCGTTAAATGATAATCGTTCAAAAAATTGTTGTGTGTGTATGCACCTTTAGTATTAAGTGCATTCCTCTTATGAGACAAATTACTCTATAACTGATCTCATTGGTGTGTTTTATTTACATCTGAAAAATAATTAAATGATCATATCCCATGTCCTCAATAATATTAAGGGGTCTATTTACTAAGCAGTGTTAGGAGACAAAGTGAACTGAGAAAAGGTACCAGCCAATCAGCTCCCAACTGCCATGTCACAGGCTTTGTTTGCAAAATGACAGTTGGGAGCTGATTGGCTGGCACCTTATTTTTTTTCACTTTGTCTCCTAGCACTGCTTAGTAAATAGACCACTTAGTGTTTGTGACAGGTGGTCTAGACAAACACCATGTAACAGGGCAAGGGTCACAAGAAGAGAGTTCATTTTTAATTAACTTTTTTTGTGGAAATGGAGGTAAAAGAAAGAATGAGCTCATGTGATGTTTAGTCCAGGGGTGCCCTTGTTAGATTGCTTACTATGTACTGGTATATACAATGTTTAAATATACTGTAATTTTGATGTGGGCAAAGATGATGTATTCATTTAGCAATAGTACAGTATGTGCTCAAATTCTTTCTTATGGGCCTATGTATCAAAGCTTGATGAAACATAAAACTGTGAGATATAAATCACCAACCAATCAGCTTCTAACTTACATTTTATAGGATGTTTTTGAAAAATGACAGTTAGGAGTTGATTGGTTAATACTTTTTCTCTCACAATTTTATCTCTCTTCAAGCTTTGATACGTAGGCCCCTTAGTTTTAAAACTGTCCTTTAAAACTCTATCAGTGTTTCAATTTAAGAGAAATGCAGTTGAGAAAAACATTTTCATACTCCTGATCAGCCACAAGGCAAATGTTATTAAAGAGAACAGTAAAATGTGAAAAACTGTAAGTTCCGTGATATGCCATCTTTTTAAGTCGCATGGATCATTTTAATTTGCTCAGATTTTTTTTTCTCTTTTTATGTATTGTATCTACTTTATCTCACAGAATTTGTCACATTGCTGTTTCCTGCATAAAATGAACATTTGTTTATACCCTCATTTCTGTTTCTTTTTTTATGACCAGTTTTCTAATAATAATTTTTAATAGCATTGGAATTTTACTTGAACGTGTAGATGGATGATGAAATTAATGAAAATATTAAATTGTCTGCAAAAGCTACAAATATAGCAAATTATTTCTAATGTTGTAGTATAATACAAGTAACATGTTTCTGTTTTTCTTTAATTTACTTATTTTTTAGAACATTTTGATCCAATAATGCAAATCATTTTTGTTTTTGGATTTTGTAAATTGTACACTGTTTATTCATTTAGTTTTGCAGAAGCTTTTGGTAAATTGAATGTGTCCCTGCATTAAATGGGAAAACTCATTGTAATATAGATGCATCCTCATCAGTGGCAGATTTTATCTGGGGGCTGCAGGGCAGAAGCCCCCCAGTAAAATCTGCTACCTCAGTAAGTCAGTGCGGTCCATGACTGCACTAGTTACACTATGACTGGCAGTAGCTTCCCATTGGACAGGCAGCCCCAGGAGGTGGTGTTTTCTACATCTGGGACTGCCAGACCAGGCTGCAATTAGCAGAGAGGAGCTTCCACTTGAAGCTGCTTCTCTGGTTGCTGAGCAGCCCTACATGGCTCTAGGAGCTGCAGTTGATGCAGTCCTTAGAAACCAGAGTTTTGTGCATGTACAGTACCTCCACTGCTTCTGTGCTTGTGACAGTCCTGGGGCCTTCCAGATCCATTGCGCAACCACCAGGACCCAGATGGCCAGGATTTCATGCAGTCTCTCCCTCCTCACTCAGCTGTGGCAGCCCTGCTCATGCAAGATGGTAGTAGCTGCTGCTTTTCCTCATATACCTAGCATCTATATGCTATATGCTATAAACCATGTTTTTGATGCCTTGCTATTGACGTAGGCAAAATTTGCGTGATAAATTGGTTAAAACAGATATTTCTAAGCAAAATAGTTCCATTAATCCCATTTTTTTGACTGCCACATTAGGGTGTATTAAATGTACATGCACTACGTGTCAATTTTTTAATTGCAGGTGACACATTCCAGCACCCGCATATGGGCAAAACTTTTTATATACGACATCAACTAACTTGTACGACTAAATTTGTTGTCTATCAAATTATATGTCCCTGTGGGCTGTCACATATTGGGAAAACCGAAAGAATGTTTAAGGAATGTATGACAGCCCATAGGTCCGCTATTAGATCTGCCCTTAATTCTGGCATAAGTGATCAACCAGTTGCACGCCATTTTTGTCAAATTCCCCATACATTGACATCATTAAGATATAGAATGATTGACCACATCCCACTCTCTATTAGGGGTGGGGATCGTGCATTGAAGCTCCTTCAATGTGAGACTAGATGGATTTTTAGATTAGGGACCCTTGTTCCCAAGGGGCTTAATGACCATTTAAGTCTTCAATATTTTGCATGATTCTATATGTATATAATGGTAGATTTGCATTAGATTCATTTGTTTGATATTTTTCGCATTTTTATTCCATTTATTCGTTGCTTATGTACTTTACTTCATTGTTATTTTTTCATATACGTAAACAGTTTTGTGTTTCTCAAATGGGCTAGGGATTAACTAATTTATTGTTTATTTTGTCTCAGTGATTAGCTTATTTCTGTGCACATTATTTATGTACTTCTTATTTTTTTAGTAACCACATTGTTACTATGGTGACGGATGCACTCTTATGACTCATCATTAGATGACGTCATATATTAAGCGCCGCCGGGACGGGTGGCGCGTCCCACTTCCAGAGCGCTCGCATTGGGTGTTTTGAAGTCTACTTAAGGTAAGACTTGCACGTTGTTTGTTTGATCTGATGAAAGTGCCACAGATAAACGGACACTGAAACGTTGCCAAACATGATGCTATTGTGATTGTTTCATTATTACCCAGGAGTGCTGCTATCTTGTGGGGATATATATATATATATATATATATATATATATATATAACAACAAGAACTAATCCGCGGCACTCTCCATTCCTAGAATTGGTGTGCAACATGGTATGTGACCACATTTAATTAGAAATCACAGGGGCTCTGCACTCACCATAATAACTAATAAAAATAATAATACACATAATAAACAGTGGGCTTTTGTTCATGAATTGATCAATGCATTTAAGCTTGCAGCCCATCATCACGGGACTCCACTTTACTGCAAGTCCCTACTCTATTGCTCAGATTTATAACATGGAACTAGCCATCACATTAGTGTTAAACTCAGGGTATGCTATCAAGGTTTAAAGCTCACAGCAACTCTGCTTTTAAATGTGGGACAGTCACCAAGTACACCTGTTGCAAAGCACCTAGGAAAACAGCTGAAACAAGTTATATTAAACAGGTTAAAAGGGGTGCATGAGAAAATGTGATAACAAAATTATTAATTATAAAATAAACAAAAAGCATACCCTGAGTTTAACACTAATGTGATGGCTATTTCCATTTTATAATTCTGAGAAATAGAGTAGGGACTTGCAGTACAGTGGGGTTCCTTGACGGGGGCTGCAAGCTTAAATGCATTGTGTTTGGAGACCTTTGCTGGGTCTTCTAGGGTTAAGGCACCCCTAAATTAAGTGTTTTATCATTGAATACATTTCCTAACCGGAGTGAGATATATTTTTGTTGGCACAGGTGTAATATGGAATCAGCTACACAAGCTGCTGCATCTAAAGGCAATATGGATTTTGCAAGTCTAACACTACCTAGGGGTGAAACCCTTACATTCTCGGATGAACAAGCTAGTGACATTCTGTTTGCAGAGGAAATATCTACGGAGCATGGGATTGATAGTGAAGATTTGTATCATGCCTTATTGAAACTTCACAAGCGTGAGACAGATTATTTTCTTCATGGAACATCTTTGTCAGACTATTTTTGTAAGTAAATTGTCCCGAGATGATTTAGGGTGTGCAAGTCACCTACAATAGGCAGAATGAACCCTGAATTTTGCCGTAGCTGGTTTGCGGTACTCAATATATGTAGTTTAGATTTGATGCTATTGGTCATAGAGGAGGCTAGCAGTGAATTGTAAATTACTAGATCAAAAATTGAATTGCTTAAAATTGAACATGCTACAACTCTTAGCAACCCTGATTATGATAAAGCAAACTGACAACACAATGCGAGCTATACAAAAAGGAGTTATTGCGTTTAAAAAAAATCAAAATTACAAATCAACCAGCAGGACTATGAGGATAATCTTGTATATCGCTGGTTATCTGGAATGGAACCATCTTGTCGCCCTGGGTGTTTTTCCAATAGAGTCAATTGGAGGGATCACTCAAAATATCAGCATACTTCCTCCCAAAGTGATAGTGATTTTGCTGTGAACGATTGTGATGACAACATAATGGTACAAAGGCCCCCTTTATGGACCACAACCCACAGCACCACAGAGGTAAAAACAAAAGAACTAGGCGCGGTGGCCAAACAGAGAGGGAATTCCAAGGCTGTCAGCAAGAAGAAAAACTGATTTAGAATTTGCCATCAAGAAAATTAACTACTATTGAAGAATGATTATTAAACAAAGTTCTTTCTTTTATACCAGCGAACACTCATAATGAATTCCAATGGCAAATAGATTTACATAAAATGAATAGGAAGCTGAAACTGAAGTAACATTTCCAACAAATGCTTCATAAGGAAAATAATGATTCCTTTTCTTCTTTTTTAAAAACAAGATCTAATTCTAAATGTGATCCTGCTTCTTGTAATGCATAAAAAAAAAACGTTCACTAGACTGTTAGATGAATCTATGTCTAAATACTCACATGCTACATCTAGCACCCATTTTAACTTATCACGTTCGGAACATCAGGCATTAAATAGTTTAAGTGAGGATCGAAGTATCATAATTCGACCTGCAGACAAAGGCGGGGGCATAGTCCTTCAGGACATTGAGGACTATAAAAACAAAATTCTCAAACAGTTAGTTTCTCATAAATCTGTTGATTCCCTATCAAGCAATCCCACAGCTAAATTCCAGTCAGAATTGATGCAACTGCTAAAGACCGCCCAGGAAAATGAAATCTTGGATCAAAAAACATATGAAGCAATACAGCAACCATATCCTGTCACTCCTATTTTATATACAGCACCCAAGGTACACAAGAATGTTACCAACCCCCCTGGCCAGCCAATAATATCTGCCCGGGGTTCGCTGTACCAGCCGGTCTCTCCGTTTTTGGACAATTTAATACATCCATGTATAATTAAAATGCCCGCATATTTAAAGGCTACAACCACTTTCTTGACCATCATTAATAGTGTGTCGAGTATTTGTGAAAATACCACTCTCTTTGTTCTTGATGTTAAAGATCTATACACGTGCATTCCACATGCTTTTGGGCATAACAGCAATAAGTGAATTTCTTAATCATCTGGGCAATAATTTTTCATTTAATCACGAGTTCTATATTTTACTATTGGACAAAGTTTTGACAAGCAATTTTTTCCTTTTTGATGGGAAACATATACAAAGGTCGGGATGTGCAATGGGATCTGCGGTATCACCATCCTATGCAAACATATTCATGTTTCAGCAAGAACAACAGTTATTTTTTTATTTTATTAATATTGCATCAAACAACAAGCTATATACTCAGTATATAGATGATATATTTATCTTATGGGAGGGTGACACATCTGTTCTGGAAAAACATACACAGCAAATTAATGATTCCAACTCTCCAGTCAAGTTTACTAGCAGATGCAGTAAAACCAGCATTGTCGTTTCAATCACTGAGGGTCGCATTTCCACTTCTGTATATTACAAATCAACTGATCGGAATACATTATTACAATACAGTAGTCATCATCCACCTCCTTTAAAATGAAGCCTTCCTTATTCCCATATGCTGCGTATAGCAAGAATTACAATGATGATCAATTATCTGACAAACTCGACAAGGTCATAGGTAATTCAGAGAAAGAGGCTATAAAAATAGAGATCTAATTGCCACCAAACATAGAGTTTTGGCCATGGACAGGACAACTTTACTACACACAAGTGGTCGTGATAAATCACAGACCTCAACATTCCCTTGGTGTACTACCTATGATACCAGCAGTGCGGTTATCCCTACAGCTAGTAAAGCTCTGTGGTCTATTATTACAAGCAATAAGGAGTTACCAAGACTACACAAAACAAGACCTATGACATGCTATAAACGGGGACACAACCTAAGAGATTATCTAGTTCAGATCAGACTGATATTTCTACTGGTCCACAAGATTCAAGTTTTGTGACAAAAAAACCTGGTTGCTGTAAATGTCCGTCCTGCATCACATGTAGTTATTTACTGCTGGGTGCAACATTTCAACATCCACACACTGGAAATACTTTTCACATTAAGCATGTTCTTTCATGCAATTCTATATTTGTTGTGTATATTATCACCTGTCCATGTGGTCTTTATTACATTGGGTTGACATCGCGCAAGTTTAAAGTGAGAAAGGCGCTTCACAGGTCAGCTATTAAAGCTGCCCTGAATAAAAAACCCATGGATCAACCTGTGGCAGTCCATTTTAAGATGCATCAACATCAATTACCTTGGTTAAGATATAAAATAATAGACCATGTTTCTATGAAGATTTGAGGTGGAGATCGCATAAAAGAACTAATCAAATTAGAAGCGTTCTGGATCTTTAAATTAGATACAGTATCTCCATGAGGACTAAATGAGAGCATAGCATGGAATTATTTAAGTTAATCATGGCCAAAGTATGTAGAATTAATGCCTTTATCCATATTCCTGTTATGCAGTATGCTGCTCATTTTTTGAATAATATTTATTTCCATGTTTTTCATATATCTATAACTTTGTATATACCATGTCTATTTCACTCATACTTTCTTATTGTTTATCATATTTTTTCTATTGCCTATCACATATCTTTCTCTATTTGTTTCTCACAGCTAGCAGCTGGTGAAAAACTTTTGGTTACCATAACAACCGCTGGGGAACTAAATGATGACATCATTCAGACGCGCCACTCTCCTCGGTCGCATGCACCTGGCTCAGCTGCTGTGTTTCTGTTCACTGTCACAGTGGGGATATAAGGTAAGATGTCAGTGTTTGTATGTTTTATCGTCCTGAGGATGAGGCATGCAAGCCACGAAACATTGAAGTAAAGAAGTTTTTTGTATCAATCTGCAGTGCTGTGTGTTTTGCTGGACCTGGCAATTCCATGACCCCTATTTAATTTTCTGCAAGGGCATGCAGGAATATTATTTCACATATGGGGAGTGCCGAACCTATTGACATTATATATATATATATATATATATATATATATATAAGAAATGGCAGCGGCACTCCCAGGACCTCTAATATAGCGAATTACGCCACACTGGGGTAGTTCAGTCCAACATTTCAGTCAGAAGACTTTTATCAAAAAGTCTTCTGACTGAAACGTTGGACTGAACTACCCCAGTGTGGTGTGATTCATTATATTAGAGGTCCTGGGAGTGCCGCTGCCCTTTCTTTTCTATTTAGTTTTCACAGACTACAGAGGGCACCCGGGCAAGTATATAAGTTTAGGTTGAGTTCTAGCTTCTGTATTTGTTCATTATATATATATATATATATATTATCATAGCAGGGTGGCACTCCAGTTGCTGAAAAGCAGCAGTCCCTGGTGCCCTCCAAAGGAACTCTGTGGCAACAGCCCAAATACAAATTTCAGCAAGGCTGCAATCATGCCATCAATACACTACACAGTAGGGATAAATCATATATAATATTTATTTGTCCAAAAAATAATCTACTGTGTCTGAGGCTGCTGTACTCCAAGAAGTACTCTTTGTTTTGAGTTTTTTCCCAGTTATATATAAAAAATTGCAAAAAAATATTGTTTTCCCTGTTGTCTAAAACTAACAATCTGCAGTCTTTTCTAATTGAATTTAAAAATTATATTGTGTATTTCAAGAAGTGTGTGTTCAGATGACTGAACAAATATATTTTTCTATTCTGTGCGGTGATGTCCCCCAATCATCTGCATCCCAAAACAATTCTCACAAAGACCTTTACCTCAAAGTGCATGAAAATAATTGCCACTGTTGTTTGTGCCTTAAAAGCAAAGATATTAGTGCATAAAATAGAAATAAACATTTTCAATTGGGTGCGTGAATAGCAAAAACCCCGCACCTGCAATGCTTTACCTGCAGGTGCAGTATTTTTGCTATTCAATTAGGTGAGTGTTTTTTTATGTTTTGTGCCCCAGGATGTTTTTTTTCATGCACCACCAGAGCCAGTGTTAGTTTTCACAAAATTGTTATTTTTTTGGAAAATCACCGGGACTTGCTCTGGGACCCCGGCAGCACCTCCGCTGAGGAGAAATTATGCAATTAGAAGTTTCCAATTACTTAATTAGTCCTTAATTACTTACCTTTTGCAGTGCTGTCTTCTGCATCTTCTTCTTCATCCAGCGCCAGAAGCAGGGTCCTCTGCTGCAGGGTGAGTATGTCAGTGTGTGTAAGTGTAAGATTTTTTACATCACTAAACCTCGCACCCAATTGAATATGCCATATAGTGTGTTATCCTTCCAGTGTAGGCGATGGTGTGTGCGGTGGTGTACACCCATCATTTGCACCCCAAAACAAGTCTCACAAAGACATTTTCCTCCAAGTGCATGAAAATAACTGCAAGTGTTTTTGTAAATAAAAAACTAAATGACTGCAAAAAAATTGCATAGTGTTTTTTCCTTTCAGTATAAGAGATGGTGTGTGGTGGTCCCCCCACCATCATCTGCACCCCAAAACAATCCTCAAGTTTAAAAATGTCCTTTCTTGGCTTGTGTATAAATATCTGTATTTTATTAATAAAACTGCATGGTAAAGTTACATTCACTTGGTGCAGTAAACAGATAAGTTGAACAACAGTGTCTTTGGTGTCAAAAATAAAACCAATCATGAATCAGTCAATAGAAGAGCAGGAGCACCAACCCAGTGCTACTGCTATGACTGCTGCCAACCATAGTACTTCAAAATCTACTAAAGAAGGTTAATTAAGGTGGTCCAATTAAGCTTTATTTTGAAACATTTTTCCTTTAGTATAAAATTTAGCAATCATCTTTAAACATGAAATCGATATCAACAACACACAAAAGATTACTTTGCTTATTAATCCTACTTGTGAAACATTTCCTTAAAATAAATATTTATTAAACAGAATGCTTGCAAATGACAAGTGTTTAGTGCTCAAACGCACTCACAGATAGATTCATTAATTGATTAAATGATTGATTCACTATCAATCAATGCACTATGGGCCTTCGTTCCGAGCGATGTTTGCCCAACTGCACATGGGTACGGATTTTAATATGCATGCGCGAACCAGTCAGTGCAGCCGAAAATCGTTTGTTTGCTAAATAGCGAATGCCTGCTTTTTTGAGTGACAGAAGTATGTGGGTGGTAGCAGGGGAAGGTGCTTGAAAACGGGGAGTGGAGATCCGAATCCAGGCGTGCTTAAAGGTCAAAACGGGTGTTTTATGGGTGTTCATAATTAATACAGCAGCGTCATTGACCACGTCACTGGGTTATTTTATAGTCAGAACTGCTCGCAAGATTGTGGTAGGAAAAACCAACCACAAGAATAGCGAGCAGTTCATACGCTGGTCGATGTACTCGATTAATCTAATAAATAGCGGACATGACGTAGGATGCGAGCGACCAGGGGGCGTAGTTATCCAAAAAACGACCACAAGTTTTGTTCGCTCGTTCAGACATGGAGGCGTCAACAGACCGCAAACAGCGAATGGTTCATTTGAATAGCCACCCCCTTTTCCTGAATGACCGTCCACAAATAGCGTCCGGCTCTGAATCACGCCCTATGTTTCCTATATGTGCTGTATTGTTTTTAAACTGCCATGTGTTTGTGCTGCTACTCTGTAGCTTAGGTTAGCCAGTCAGCTCGCTGCTGCCTTTGACCAATATTGGTGAAAACAATATTGTGAGTTGTGAGATGGTCAAAATTGACTGGAATTTAATGGAAACTAATGTCATTGAGGTTAATAATACTGTAGGAACAAAAACAGGCCCAAATTACATAATTTTAGATGGTTTTTATACATTTTTGCAGAAATCTAGATACAAAACCAAAACATTTGAGGGTGGTTTTGGCAAAACCCTTGATAGAGGTTTTTGCAAAACCAAAACATGGGGCCCTCTAGTATATATATATCATACAAAGTGAGACGTATGGCACGATTGAGATGCTCCATGAAGTACAAAGGATAACTCTTTGAAAACATAGGATGAATTCTCAAAAGATATGGGAAAGTAGAAACATGCAATTGCCTTATTAAAGAGAATTATTTAATTATTTGTCTTATTTTTAGTAAGTACATTGACATAGACAGCATTTAGAAAGGAATATCTAATTTTCAACTAAACTCATTCCGGTTGAAAGTATAACATTTGCACTGTAGCAGACACTTACATCTTGGTCCATAAATCAACGTGTTTTATGTGAAACATAAATTTGTGCAAAAAGGGCATGCTGCGTCAGAAGTTTCACTGCACTTTTGCAAATTTGTAAATATTTCTGCACGTCCATTACTGATATGCAAAATCTACAAATAATTCCAAGGAGCCAATGTACAGTAATTGCTGAAAGAGCTTTAGGTTCCTTTCTATTACTAGAAAGTTTAAAGTGAGAGAGACTGAAATTTTATTTAATCTAACAGAAAATGAGCAAATCAGGATTGATGGTGTAATGGTTTGCTTTACTGCCTCAAGGCCTTGGCTAGACTCCCACCATGGCCCATTTTGTGTGGAGTTTGTATATTCTCACTGTGCTTGCGTGGATTCATTCTGGGTAGTTCGATTTCCTCCCACACTTGTGGAGCAATATTTAATTAATATTGTGAGTTGATTTAAACTTACAAGTAGTTGTATAGCACTTCATTTAGAGCTGAATGCAATTTTGCAACCCAAATCAATATAGGTGCAAATATATAGCCAAAATATATGTTTTTCTAAGTATGGGTGGCATATATTTCAAGATATGCTCTACTAAAAAAATAGTAGTATTTCTATGTTAGGATTACAAATTTGTCTAGCATCTACTTATTCATATTGTTATTAATTACACTAAGAGGACAGTGATAAGCATTAAAGAAAAATGATATCTGTTTATAAATTCCTATGGAATATATTCCTTGTTGATGTACACAAAACCACTATAATTCTTCAGCAACTAAAGAGCAAGATTTCACGTCCTCCAAATATTGAAGAGCTGCAGTGCAAAAAAGTATACTGAAAATCCATAATATAATTTGAATAATTTAAATCTAGCATTTACAAACAAAATACATTAATTACAATAATAATATTAGTATAACCTCATAAAATATACTGTATATGAAATCACAGACAGCATACTAAACCTTGTAAGATTATCTACTGTACGTACAAGGAACTAAATATAATCATAATAGTACATAGAAAATAGCAATAGTCTCAACTGATGCACAAGTATGTGTAATCATGGTACTGAAACTAGAGAATATGGAACTGAATCTGAAGACTTACAGTAGCAATAATGTTGCCTCCCAATAACTGAAAAAAGTAAGACTGTCCCAGAAGATAAAATTAGCATGTATTATAATGGATTTGGGTATGCAAACCCCTGATAATGCCAGCGGTCAGAATCCTGGAAGCATAACCCCAATGGTGGAAACCCTGATGCATGCAGGTAAGTATAAAAGTAAAAAAAAGCAGAATTGATCATTCAGAAGTCATATCTCTCTGATTAATATGGTATACAGCGGGTATCAAAAATAAAGTTTCGTTCCCAATATAACTACTGCATGATAAATGGCAAAATAGCCTATTAGGTTAGACACAGGGTCAGATTCTGAGTGGAATACAATGTCGATGTCTCATGCATTTGAGCGATTTGTATTCTTCTGCTTATGCATCTAAGTAATTATAAGCTATCCAATATATACTATCATATAGAGCTAATTTTTAATACATCTATAATTTTTGAGCGCTGTCTAAATATATCCAACTTCCTTCTCGCCTAGATTGGAGGCTGACAATACCCATGACTGCTGCGATTTTGACAGGGCATAAGGATCTCACCTAAAAAATTTTAAATTTAAAAATGTATTAAAATTTTTAAAATGTATTAAAATTTATTTGAACAAAACATTATTTTAGAAACAAAAAATATATATTTTACCATGTTATTAAATGATCAATGCAATCCTTTCTAACACCATGAAATGAACCACCATAGACATTGGCCTTTTAAATATTAATAACTTAATTTCCACTTTATATATGTCACTTAAATCTTTAATTAGTTTATTTGAATATAGAGAACAGGTTTTTTGTATTGTGATAAGCATGAAACATATTGCATCATGAAATGTAATACAATGACAATTGGAGGATTCACCTTATTTTTCCATATATACCTGCTGTATAATTTTGAATTCACACATTTTCATCATGATTTTACTATGACATAAATTATTAAAGTTATGAAATATTAAGTAATTTTAGCTGGCTACAATCAAGTAAATATTGTGATATATTAATAAGAATAGAAATGTTATTGTTAACATAATCTTTATTTAATATTGCAAAGATTTCCCTGCAAAATTCATATGGGTCAATAATAGAATGAGGTAATTTTGTACATCATATACAAAAGCTCTCTATTGGCTGCAGTACATGGATAATAAACCAGATGGCAGAAAACATGTATTAAGTTGAATAAAACAGGTTTAACAGGAAAGTATTGATCATCTAGATGATGTAGAGGAGTAGAAAACTCATGTAGCCAATATTATACAGTTGGCATTATAGAGGTAAGTTACATCATAATATAAATAAGATGAGGAGTTACCAGGATTTAGAATTGGGTCAATTTTGGATGTGGTGAAACATTTAATTCCTTAGTTGTATGGGACAAAATGAGGGCACTGTAGGTAATAACCTTTCATTAAATATAGCATTTTGGAATATTTGTTTGCTTTTATGATGATAATTTTCAGCAGTTTGGATGCGATGGATGCTTTCTTGGACTGAACATTTTTTGATCAACTGTAAAAAATGAGTCGTGTCATGAAGAGGGATTATAAATTTAATAATAATCTGTAATCAGTGTGAACAGAAAGCATTGACAGAGTTGTCTTCAGATCCTTTCATTTTCATCAAATTCACCTTGTAACACAGATTGTAGATACAGTAACTATAATAAGAAGGCTCATATTTAGTTAAATAATTATCACTTTTATGTTATATTACAAAATGATCTTAAGTACAAATTTCTGTTACAACTTAAAGTGATAAAGTTTGCTTTTGAATTAATGATTTAGCAAACAAACATTTTGGGTATGAGCAGTAATTGCTGTTTAAGCAGATAGGAGCTCATTCAGACCCATTCACTAGATGCATTCGCTTGCTCCCATCGTATGCAAATCCAGTGCACGCCAAGCAAGGCAGGAGATCGTACGCAAAGGCTTTAGCGCCCACTATGTCGTGGCGAGTGATCACTTTGTGTATGCAGATGCCCACCAGCCAGTCTAAAGATGCCCACTTGCGCACATCATGTCCTGGAAGTGCCTTAAAACATTGGTACATCGAGCACCATTGGATGTGCTCATAGCTCTTAAGGTAGACAATACCTTGCCACAAACACTGCAATCACTTTAGTTTGAAATACAACCAGGTGACATGTACTGTGATGCTGCCTGTTAATTATGCACCCCTCTGAAACAGCATTGAATCACTTAGGCATGCCTGCATTCATACCTTCACTCCCCCGTTTCTAGTGGCCTACCCCTGTTACCACCAACAAACAGCCTCTACTGTCATTCATTCAACTGGGCTGTCTATGATAGGTGAGTAAGCACTTCTCGATCATTCACAGAGGTTCGCACATGCACACAGCAATACATATGCATGAGCAGATTGCAAATATCGGCCAGCTACGAGCGATCACATCGTAGAGAGCGGTTCTGAAAACAATGTATTTTATGTAAACTCAAGCGGCTCCATTAAATAACAATAACACATACCAGAGATATATTTTGTTTAGTATCACAGCCAGGGGTGCCAAGAGGGGGGGGAAGCAGGTACAAATTACCTGGGCCTGGGCTTGCTGCAGGGGCCCGTAGGGGGCCCGGGTCCAGCACCGCTCCTCCTCCTTCTTAAGTCACAGCAGCCCAGCACATACTGCTTTGTGCTGGGCTGCACTGGGAGACTGCTCGTGGCTGTTAAAGCAGCAGCCGGAGCAGTCTCTTATGCCTTTGGGGGGAGTGATCATGCTGATCGGGCTCCTTATTGGCTGTGTGCTGGGCCGCTTTGTGACGCTGAAAAGAAGATTTTTTCAAATTTAAAAAAAATTCTAAGGGGGCGTGGCTATGCCTTTCCGTGATTAGGCCATGCCCCCTGTCACCTGGGCCCGGCGCGGCTCTCGTCGACCCTGATCACAGCGATAATAACCTGTATTTAACATAATGTACATGTTCGGTGTCCTCTGCTGAGCTGCTAGAAGCCTAATGTTGCCAGTGATGGGTTTCTGACTAATGCATAGGCTCATAGCACTGTAACCAGGAGGGACTCATCAATGTCTGGAAACTGCAGCAGCACCTATCTCTATCTCCTGATGGGTCTGGTCTTTAGTTCCCACATATAGATTGGTCTAAAAATGTGTGCATGTGTGGGATCACAAACCCTCAAATGTGCACAGATAAACAAGCAGGCTTCTAGAGGCTGTATCTGCTGTAGCCCCTAGAAGCCGCTTTGGAAGCACTCTGCTAACTGCAGTCCAGTTTGGCAGTTCCAGGGGTAGAAACCACTTGGCTGTGTTAAGCAGGGAGTGCTTCAAATGGGATGTCACTGCCACTGCTAGGCAGTCCCTGCAGGTGGCAAATTTTACTGGAGGAATAACACCCCTGCAGCCCCTAGATATCTGCCATTGTCTGGAAAACTTTGAGGAAGCCAAAAAAAGTTTTGTTGGGGCTGTATGTCTAATGCCATCTATAAACGGTTCAAGTGATTCAGTCACAAGCAGTGGTTAGCTAAGTTTACCGCTATTTGATAAATACAGGACAGATGTCATGACCCCTTTAGCTTATTCTTAAATGGATCCCTAAACATAAAATAATGTACTGTACAACATGTCTATATTGTAAAATAAAATACATTTTGCTATTGTTGTTATAGTTTTGTTTGGACCCTCTTAGGGTTTCAGCTCACTGGTAAGGCCTATTGTAACTATAATGCAATATTACACAGAAGTACAGTAAATGCCCCATATGTTATGTGTACTACTAACATATTTTATTTTGAAGCTGGTTTCAAATGGAACATGGCAATTGGCTGTGCTGTTATTCTATTGAGGACTGCATGACATTGTTTTAGCCAATAAAAGATTTGTGATATATCTGAGAATGTTTACTAACAAGAGAATTTTAACAATAATATAGTATAAATAAATATTTAACCTTACACAAAAAGTTACAACATACCTTTGGAATGTATGTTGATTAATAGCACACTCATTTGAATACAGTATATATTTTTAACAGTCATTGTAAATTATATTGATTTCACTGGAAAAGACAAACTCACTGTACAAGTGCTTCCTATTTTAAAATGAAATATAAAACTGTCAGACCCTTTATACAGTAAATGAAATATTGCAAAAATTGTAAAAGCTTATCATTAAAATATATTTTAATATTCCAGTAACTTTCATATTGCTTTATCAGACTTTTAAAATTGCTTCTATCTCATTAATACAGGCTATGAACAATGCTTTTTTGGTTCAGTGAATTTCGATTTCTGCAATTAATCATTTGAGGTAAAAAAATATATAATTCCATTAAATATTTAATTATTAAAGTGTTTAGTATGTCTACCAGGAAAGCAACTGGATATTTTTTCTTGGTGAGTCATGTAGCTAGATTCCACAGTTAAATGTATCATCAAACAGAACTACAAGCATTGTGTATATGTTAATTTTCTTTTTAGTGATTTAATTGCTCTTGATATAGCTGACTGAATCTATCTAATATCACTATCAGAGAATTAAACAACTGGGTGGATGATTAATTAACTGCATGAATTTTAAATGTGTTTACTTTTTAGAATATGTATTGAATTACTATCTACTGTATGTATTTTTAAATGTACAACATGCTGATGTTCTGTAAATATTATGACATGTAGGAAGTTATCACAGAACTTCTGAAAACAAAAACTAATATTGTGGAAATTCAGAAATGCGTATATATGCAAGTTATTTGTTATGTCATCTATGTATAATTTATCTGTTATTGACCAGTTAAGTTAGTGCTCTTCAGTCTATTTAAATGTTAATACCAGGGAAAAGCTGTGGGAAACCTCCAACTCAAAGATTTATAGGTAGGTTAGTAATATATACTGTAGATGGGGTACACTTTAAAGCATATTGCGCAATGCACTTCGAGGACCACATCAAAGTCTCTTACAAAGTTTGTTCATCAAAAAGTACCTTAAAAAACTCTCTAAATTGGAGATAAAATTGGATAAAACTGCTATAATTTAAGCATCTATATCTTTTTTTATGTTACTCAAAGATAACAGTAGCAATTGTAATTTTTGGTATGAACTGCTGAATGAAAACGAAAATAGACAACATAATTTACTTATTTGCAGCTTTGGGACAAGTGCTTAAAGGAAAATACATCAGTAATATATAGACATTGTGGGGCTTACATAGAGATGAATGCAAATCTCCAGAACACTGTTGTCATACCCAGAGCTGGATTTAGACCTCATGGGGCCCTAGGCAATATACTATTTTGGGGCCCCCTCCCTCAAACAATCCATATGTGAGTTCCTGATTCATACCCTTAGATCATTTTTTTGGTTTTCCTCCTTATAGTCAACTTTTTAAAGCTTTAAGCATTATGGACATTAAAACATTAAAATGGAAAATGAAAACACAATGCAAAAATAATGTGCATATATAATACAAAATAATTTATTTAAACTTTTAACGCCTGATGTCATTGAAAGTGCAAACAATGTAGTAAAAAATAATTTATATTAACTTTGATTACCTGATAGCAGAGAAAATGCAAACAGTGGGGGGAATTCAATTCAGTGCGATGTTGAATAGCGATGGGAGGGAGATCCCGAAGCTATTCAATACACAGCGCTGTTTGGGCAGGCAAAAGATTTAATCTTGCACCCCCCTGGGGATGCGAAGAGAAATCTGACAAAAGTAATGGGTGCGCAGTTATTTTACTGCTTAGCATGTCTCTAATAGCTGCATGCCCGGCACTTTAGTCAGAGAATGCTGGCTCTCATCCCTTAACACCCTTGTTAAGTCACGAGAACTGGGATTCTCTGACATATCAGCGCACTGAATTGAATAGCTCCTGGAGCTCCCTCCCGGCGCTATTCAATTCACATTTAATTTAATTCCCCCCAGTGTTTATAATACAAAATAATGTATTATTAACTTTTAGCACCTACTCTAAAAAATTAAGGTTATAAATAAAAAATAAAGTGCAAATGGCTTTCAATTCCTTATATCAGAAAGTGCAAACAATGTTAAACAAGTCTTTTTTTTAACTTTTAACACTTGACATAAAACACTCTTCAAACAATCTTTCGACAAAGTTAGTTATGTTAACTTTTAATACCTGATATCAAAGTGCAAACAATGTACCTAAAAAAAATCCCTGATCACTATACATTTATAATTTCTTTTCACAAATATAGTATCACTTTAACTTTACAAATATTGCTACAGTTTTACTCTGCGTGTTTTGTTTTTGTAAAAGCATCCACTAGGTCATTGAAGTCCAGTTGTTTTATAAGACCTAATTCCACCGCCATCAAAGGCTGATAGACAATCTTGGCCCATGGTGGTTCTTCTTTCATTTTTAATTAGTTTTAGACAAGAAAATTACCTATCTCTACTGGCATTAGCAATAGGCATACATAAAAATACATGTAACATGGTTTCTGTACTGGGAAATGAAACCTGGAGATCATGGTCAATTATATACTGCCTCATTGCCAATGGGTTAACCTCCTGAGGTAACATTGAAGAAAATTGGATAAATTCTTCAGTAAAACTTTCTTCAAGATCATCTGGATAACTACTTTGCAGATTATCTTCCACACTGCGCAGCTCATTTATTGGGTTTTCCAGCTGATGGTTTAAGATTTGCAAATTGCCTATTGATGTTTTTGTAGGACTTGTTTTGTTTCTTCAGCTCCACAAGATAATCTATTATTATATTGATGGTATCGAAAATGAATTTTTCTCTTGCTGAAAAATGTGGTTCATCGCTGTGCTTTTCCTCATCACGAAAAGGTATCCATTTTTTTGAGTGCTTTCCTTCACCTGGATAAGAATGGTTGGGTGTCATTTCTTTAGCTTCAATTTCAAAATTGTCAAAATAATCTCTAATTTTTTGAACATATTCCTCCAGTGAACTGCAGAGATTCACAACTTCGTTGATACAAACATTTATTTTTTGAAAAGTCTTAGTTGTTGCATCCAACCTTTCAAGAATGTTTCCCCATACAACAAGCAAGATAGCTGTTTCAAAAACATTAGGTTGCTTTTCCAGAGCTTTTTCTTCCCCTCAGGCATTCGCAGATTGTTTTTCTGAGTCCTTCAATTCATTGAGTGCATCACCAACATACTTGCAGCCTCTTCCTAATGCTTTTGTAGCATCAGCACAAGCTGACCATCTTGTTCTTGACAATCTTTTTAGGGAAAGGTGTCTAGATGCTTTCCTGAGATGTTTAGTGAGTATTTCCCATCAATGAGTTGATGAAGAAAAAAAGGTATAAAGGCACTCCAAAAAATTAAAGAATGATACAGCTGTTACCCAAGAATCAGCAGGACATGCTCCCACTAGAATGAGTGAGTGAGCTGAACAAGGTACATACAGTGCTAAAGGATTGATTGCACAAATTCTTGCTTGCAATCCATTGTATTTGCCAGACATATTGCTGGCTTTGTCATAGCATTGTCCTCAACAGTTGCAAATATCTATATTTTTATCAGGATGCACTGAGAGTAAAGTGCTTTCAAGGTGCTCTACATTATGGGAATGTATTGCCACAAATCCTAAAAATTGTTCTACTGGTCCATCTTTGTTCACATATCTCACAACTATTTTCCAGTTGATCAACATGACTAAGATCCGGAGTGGAGTCCACAATAACAGATAGTATTTTGCCCTTTTGGGATGTTTGAATATTGTATCCAAAACTTTAGCTCCCATAAGGTCAATCCTCCACTGTGGTTGAGGACATGTAATTACTTACTCCACTTCCTGCTCCTCCATATTGCTTGATATGATTTTCAAGAAACAGATCAAATTGGGCAATCAGTTCTAGGCACCCAAGGAAACATCCATTCTGTGGTGAACCAAATAACTCATCATTCCCATGAAAGGGTAAACCACGTTCACCTAAGAACTTGATAATTGCAACAACTCTCTTTAAAACTTCTCTCCAGTAGTTCTGTTCTTTATCCATTTGTAAAGCAAGGGCATGGTCTATCTGGTAACTGTGTTTGGCTCTTTGGGTGAACTTCATTACACAACTGCAATGATCACTTGATGTTTCATGCTCCTTAAACCGTGATCCAGCATTTTTCCAATCATTAAATCTAGCTGTTGCAAGGGCATGTGATGTACTGCTGTACAGGTTAAAAGGGATGCAAAATACAGTGCCTTTTGATTCGGAGTATATAAAGCAATCGCAGTGACCACTTTCACCATTAATTTTTTTTCTCCAAAAAAGATCTGGAGTTAGAAGTCGTGTACCATCAAAATAGTTTATCCTGGATGCTGAAAAATCTGTCAAAGTATTTTTTAATGTTGTGGGTAAAATATTCTCTCATGCGTTCTGTAATGCTATTACCCAGTCCTCAGTCGGTGGGATCATGAGAATAACTTCTGTTGATTTTTGGTTGTATCTTGTGATCTTGACAAGGCGGTAGACAATTTCTGAATGCTCGCGGTCTGAAGATCTGCAATTTCTCCATTGAAAGCAAAAGAGGTCTGTTGTACATCTTCTGCTACTATGTCATGGGATGTTCCAGACTGCAGGCTTGTGGTATTTTATAGGTTTCCTCTGAGTAGGGAGAGCAAGCATCCTGCTGCACACCTGTATCCATGTCTGCAGTAATACTGCACTGAGAAGTTCCTGCTGCATCAAGTTCAGGTTCAGGATCATTAGAAGAGACTGTAGGAATCGTTGGACTTATGAAAGACTGCATACATTTTTGTTGTTTCAGTGCTTCCTTTTCCACCTATTTCTTCTTCGTTCATTTAGCAGATCCAGATGCGTGCTTATACATCCTGACTTGATGGAGAAAGCAAAGCAATATTTCAATAGGAATGGGTAATAACAATTAAATTACACATACTGTTTCCCTACTGAAAATGCCATCATAATGAATTAATCAAAATTCAAACAGAGCATCAACTTTACTAATCCTGCACAATATATAATGTACATTTACCTCTCACATTGTACCCAACTCCATAAATTGCCATTGTTACAGCCATTCATAAATAAAGAAGAAATGACATACTGATGGTTTTTGGACAACACTGATCAACTCTGCTAAATATCTTACAACACAGGCACTCAAACTCGGTCCTCAGGACACCAAACAGTTTATGTTTTCCAGCTTCCCTCACAGGATCACAAGTGAAATAATTAGCTCCACCTGTGGATCTTTTAAAATAAGTCTATAAGTAATGACTACACCTGTGCACCTGCTAGGTGACCTGGAAAGTTTGACCTGTTTTGGGTCCTGAAGACTGAGTTTGATAACCACTGTCTTACAATTTCCAAACAGAGTACAGCACTTTCCCTACCAGGAAAAACTGTTGTCTAATGGTGCGTACACATGGGACTATCAGTCAGCGATAACAATATCGCTGACTGATCTCCATGCCTTCCCCGTGTGCTGGATGATCAATATTGCTCATCCAGCACACCACCAACCCACCAATGATGGCCCAGCGACCCGCAACCAATGATCACGGGTCTCTATGTAACCTGGATGATATCATACAGGTTGGCCTGCATGCATGGCCGATGGACAATATTGTTATCATCCATACGTGCCCACACCCCACTGCTCATTTGAGGGTTGGAAGGCACAAAAAAAATGAATGATCTGGATGATAACAATATAAACTATATCATTATCGTTCATTAAAATCGGACCGTGTGTACACACCATAACTACAAGACCCTACAAAGTCCAAACACTATGTATAAACATAAATACATTTTTGTTCTTTCACAGAATTCTCTACACATACAGAAATATATAACAGTAAAAGACTATGGGGTCTATGTACTAATAATCACGGTACTTCTGGGATTATTATGTACCCAACTCACAAGGGATTTTTTATATTTTAATGAAAATATACCCACTATGTACAAAGAACATGCAGGGGCAGTGGTTGTGGTAACCGTTGTCCCTGCAAGTTATATACCCGGCAAATTGCAGAAGTTTTTCACAGTAGTGACAAATGCAGTGCCAACTTCGGGAACTGGCTGGGGACTGCGGGGGAGAGATCTAAAGATCTCCCTCCTGCCCCTGGTGCCTCCATAGGCTTACAGTAGTTTACACCATCTGAAGCTAGTGTAAACTACTGGGGCTAAACACCAAAGAGCTTAGCTATTTGGAGCTTAGTACATAGGGGTCAGATAGTGGTTCCCACTGATAATAATGGGGACTGCAATCTGCAGCTCTAATTAGTACTTTGCCAGATATTTTTTTTTTTTTTTTTATGTATTTATTAACAGTTTCTTATATAGCGCAGCATATTCCGTTGCGCTATATATTTATGTGAAATCTCCTGCATTGTGCTTTTATTACATAGGTACTTTACATAAAATTATTCAGAAACTGCCAATTCTGTATAATTCTATATAACAGAATGACATATAGGCCCCATTTCTTCTATGCTACAGTTAGTTATGTTAAGACGCACCTGGGACAGGATAAGATTATATATATATATATATATATATATATATATATATAAAAGCTCTCAAACACAGAGCCCTCTTCCCTCATGTGCTTTTCCTTCATTTACTTATGCTATCATATATGCCATACCCCCTTGGTCTCTGCTGCCCTGATGCAGGAATATTTATAAAGTTTGTCCCTGTCCTGCTACAGTGTGTGTTCTAGTCACAGTTTTCTTGTATTGCTCATTTGTTTATATACTTTGTAATTGTGCTGCAGAACCCTTGAGGCACCACATAAATAAATAAAGGTTTTATATATATATATATATATACAGTCCAATGACCAGCGGCACTCTCCTGACCAGGCCAGCGGCATTCTCCTCATACATAAATAATTACCAATGTCCTCCGCAGGCAAGCTTGTGAGTCTGGATGTACATACAACTGAATCTGGCGGCACTCAGCATGAAGAATGACAAGAGACAGTGGCTGTTACTAATCTATTGGTTCAATGGGAATAATCTATTTCCCAAATTATTCTGATATATATATATATATATATATATATATATATATATATATATGAATCTGCTGTATGTTTACACATAGGAGGGCACCTTATCTTTATGCCATCATCCTGAGTGGTGAACAATTGGATATATATACAGATGGTACAGATTATTACAGGCAGTACTCCGGGATGTCGATGGGATTGAATCTCGCACCAGCGTATGCTAATTTGTATATGGCCGAGTACAAGACTACGCATATATTTCTGCTGTTTCGGAGCAAGAGTATTTTTTATAAATGGTTTATAGATGATGTCTTCTTGATTTGGGGTGACACAAGGGAGGCCTTTCTTGACATGATGACATACCTGAATTGCCTTAGTACGACAGTTAGATTTACCTATGTTGTTGATGAAGCACAGATTAATTTCTTGGATTTGATGGTGTTTATCGATGGTTCAAAATTGGGGACCACGTTATACAAAAAATAGACAGATCATAATACATTTCTACACGCCTCAAGTTTCCATCCCATGCACCTGAAAGACAGTTTACCAACGTCTCAATTTTTACGGGTTCTACGGAACAATACAGATAGAGCTAACTCATCTATACAAATTGCTGAGATGACAGATAAGTTTTTGGCATGGGGATATAAGAAAAGAACAATACAACAGTGCCTCACCAAAGCTTACAAATGCTTTAATCAATCTGTGATACTGAAAGAGAAGCAGAGTACCAAGGACCGTATGCTCTATGTGAGCATATACGATGGAAAATCGATGGCTGCTAAAAAAAATTGGTGAAACAGCATTAGCCAATGATATCATCTGATATCAGCCTTAAGTCTATTGGATCAAGACCTCCACTGATGGCTTACCGTCGAGGTCCTAATTTAAAGGATCTCTTGATGAGACCAATGATGCGACCGGTCCAGGATAGGACACGGACTTGGTAGTACAATTAAAAACCGGAGTGTTTTAAATGCACCGGGTGTGTCACATGTGGATGTATGTTGTCTGGCTCTTTTTTTCAGCACCCGTGGACGAGACATAAAATACAAATCAAGTAAAAATTGATTTGCACGATGGATCATGTCAGATATACACTGATGTATCCCTGTGGTTTAATGTACTTTGGAATGACTTCCAGATGTTTCCGGGAATGCATGGCCAACCATCGGCTTTCTATTCATCAGGCTTTGAATACAGGCACCACAGATAAGCCTGTGGCAGCACCTTTTTTGAAGATGAGACATCAAGTTGCTACATTAAAATGCAGGTTGATTGATTGGGTACCTCCCCTGATCAGAGGTGGTGATAGGATATTAATTTTACATAAACTTGAGAACTATTGGATTAATAGACTTGGTACTATGACTCCTCATGGTTTAAATGAGTTAAATCCCATAAACATGTTTCTCAAATGATAAATGTTGTGAGCATGAGATTCTAGACATTTGGGTATGGTCACATGTCATTTTAAACTTTATTATTATATATGTTGTTTCATATGTTGCATTTTGCTGTTAAAGCACTACCTTATACACACATGCCTCTAGTCTACTGTGAGTGTACTTATTTGTAGATTAATTGTCTTTATAAATTCATACCGGCTATCATATTGTTTACTTGCTGCTTAGCAACTGCGGTCATGTGACTTTGCAGTGGGCTGAGTGTGATGTATTGGATGATGCTTAGTAAGATCGACAAAACCTAGTTGTATAGCGCTAGTGTCTCCAAGGTAACGGTATTCCCATATGAGATCACATGCTCAAGCGCCGATGACGAACTAAGTAGTGCGCTGGTTACAACATATGGTGGTTACAGCTGACATTAATGATTGGAGGTGCACTGAGTATATATGTGGTGCTTGACAGTTGTATGTTATATTGCTTTGACAAACACGCTGTTGGATGGTTTATGCTGGTGCATTGCTGTTTATGATGATACTGTCTTGACAAAGGTCGCAAAAGACCGAAACGTCGACTTGACATGCTGTTTGGAGACTTTTTCTATCGTGATTAAATAATAAGCGTATTGCTTTTGGTGAGTCCCCTTCTTTTCTGTATTCGTAGAATACTTTGGATTTACATTGAATCAGTTTTTTCTGATTTTGGAGGCTGCACCCAGCTGCTGAACATTGGAGATGTGAATGCAGATAATTTCTTCTCTCTCTCTCACTCAATTATGGGAATGATCCATTTCCTGTGTATATATATATATTGTTGAATTTTGTTAATAAACCTTTTAATACATTCCTGCCTATAAACCTCTAAGATTCACCTGCCTAGAACCTCTATGACAAAACCTGCCTATACCTTCTGAAACCACAAGATGTCGCTAATTAGCGCTGTGTTTGATTATACCATTAATGGAATATTGAGACAGTTGAATAGCGGTCCAAAGCGCTAAAGATTATTATTCAGGTAAAAGTACAGATGTTACAATGCTATGATCTAATAATGAGCGCAAATAAATTGTACAAACATTAGGTCATAAGGTACAGTTAAAATACATGAAACAGTTATTAAAGATCAAAATACAATGAGCAATATGAGACAGAGAGACAGAGAGAGAGAGAGAGAGAGAGAAAGAGAGAGAAAAAGAGACACATCAAAATACAATGAGAGAGATATCAGTGTCTGCTGGGAGAACATGTTCAAGATTGCTGGTGATGGTGTGTGTGTGTGTGTGTGTTTGTGTGTGAGGGGGGGTTAGGAATGCTTCCTGCCCTATTGTCCAAACCGCATGGTCTACAAACAAACTCCATTATGAAGCTACCTCATTGAAATCTCCCATAATGCCATAGTTAATTAAATATGCTAGCTGGATATCATATGCCAACACATCAGGCAAACACTGCACCATGTAATATTCCAACATGTACAACACAAGCTGATTCCAATATACAACAATACCATCCAACAACAGACCTCATCCAGTATCCACTAGACCGTGGGGAGGGGGAAGGGCGGAAACACATGCTCTTCCTTTGTTTGCAAGCCTCATGATCCCTAGGCAAACTCCAATTTGAAAACTCACATTAAGTTGTAACTCTGTAAATCATCCATCCATCAATGATCACAATTATAATAAAGACAATATACCTATCTGACCCATACAACACCATAACTGGGTAGAATTATAATTTCCTTTGTTCACGCCACATGGAAATAGCCATCTCTAATAAACTGCAGACAATATACCCATCTGACCCACACGGCAATTACTTATGACCATTCAAGGCTGTTATTAATTCAAATTCCATAATATATAACTGATACCACCCTATGATTACATTCATGAGTACACAACACATACCAAGCCTATCTCTCCCAAGCAGAGATATTGTTCAAGCACATGGGAAGGCCCTAACACAGAGCACATGGGAAGGCCCTAACACAGAACACATGGGAAGGCCCTAACACAGAACACATGGGAAGGCCCTAACACAGAACACATGGGATCTCAATCAACCAGCATCAATCATTTACAAATATTACAAAAACTCCATAATCAATCCCTTTCCTGCATGATGATAACAGACTATTGTACCCTACAGTGTAGATGAAGAGTACAGATTAGATAACATATCATCCACTGTATGCTAACACAGACTCATGAATATCCTTAGAAAACTACAAACCACACACCATGCTAAGCTAATAACAGATTAACACCAAACATAGCTATAGACACCCAAATAGGCTAAATATTGCACATTTTATACTTAGCTATAACCCAGAGGAACTGAGACCCATTTTTCCGTTGTCTTGTGAGGGAGCGAACCTCTCTCTTCCAAAGATCTGCAAGTGTGTCTGCTGGCTGTGTGTTCTCAGGATGTGCATGCTATGTTCACGCCCCCTTTTACCTGTGAGGTCATCAGAAAGGGAGTATCCTTTTGGTTACCTGAACTACTGCTAATTAAATCCTAGTCCCAGTTAGCTATCTCTATTGATTAGACTGGAATAACCAGTCCTTTGGACAAAAATGTAAACAAGCCTACACAATGTCATTGTTCTTTGATAAGGGTTAGAAATCTGTTACAGGGCATTTATTGGACAATTCCAAATGGATACAAAAGGTCTCCAACCTCCCTTTGCATCCCCCACATGCAAAACTTAAGCTGCTATGGCAAACAACATTTCAAATAGTTATTCTCTCTAACATTCATATTTCATAGCCGCATGTTCTGATCTTCATATTGATGTCACCGGAACGCTGTGGAAACACAGTAGATCAGTACTTTTGCAAACACAGTCCAATTGTCATTTACTAAGCCATAGTTACAGAAAACATTCATTTCTTTATATACTGACATTGCATTTAAACCAAGTAATAATTATCCTTTTTGCGTTATGGGACCATTGCTTTTAAATGTATGTATGCGGGGAAAACACCACTGAATTGCGTTGTGCGTCTGAGGGTCGGTGGGGCACTTAGCGAGCAGCACTAAGCTGGAAGGGCATCTATGTGTGTGTGTGGCCATGCCAGTATGATTTTGGGAAGGATCACTAAAAAAAACTGACTGTGTTCTGTTTAACATTGTGTGTATGAGTTGCAGGGAATTTTGCTACTTTTCAAATATAAGTCTGTGTGTGATATTATACACATAAGTCCACGCATGATGGGCCACATCTACACATATATATATATATATATACACACATATATATATATATATATATATATATATAATACACACACAAGCACACATGTATTTTTCTGATGTTTTTAAACTGCAATTGCAAAATGTGTTTATACAGTGAATTTAATTCTCATATAGGAAAGAGGCTTCCAGCTGTGCTGTAGGAGCCTCCCTGTTTAGTATGCCTGTTTTGGGTTGAAGATGGGCTTTGTATAGGGTTCCAAATGCTAATAAGTTAGTGTTTTTTGTGAAACACTGTCTGCCTGTGTTTGAGGAAGGCTGACTATGTACCTTTTGTTTACAAAATAGTGCTGTGAGATTTTATTTCTAAGATGGAGTCTTGATGCCCTTTACAAGATAGCATTGCGCAGATTCCAATTGCAAACAGATTCTGTCTTCGCCAATTATCCGGTTTTGACAATATATATATATATATATATATATATATATATAGAGAGAGATATCTATACTGTTTATGTGTGTGTGTGTGTATATATATAAATATATATATATATATATATATTTTATAGTGTGTATATGGGCATGGTAATTAATACAGGTCCTGGACCCTACCTTCAGCACTGCTACTGTTTGCTGCTGATGGGCAGTGGCCACGGAGAGCTTGGAATTTAAGGCTGGCAGTGACACTTGCAGAATGGCAGCTCGCTGGGGCGGGTCACGGCAGGGCTAGCTCACCTGGATGATGGATCAGCTGCCTGGGACTGGGAGGGACAGGGCAGTGGCGGGTCCCTGCCAGTGAGTTACACACTTACTTGAGTCTGCTCTGCAGTCAGTGTGCTGTGCACAGGCTGATGACCAGGCCACATACACAGTCTCTCTGTCTCTCTCAGCCGTGCAGGACTCTCTGGGATTTGGAGGTGGAACCGCATGACGTCATGACATTATGCAGTACTCACACAGTGCTCCTCTGGGAGCACTGTGAAGTTATAAAAGCTGGGTGATGATTATTTCGTGCAAAGGGGCCATCGACGGGCCCCTTGGTTCCCGCCGGGCCCTATGCGAGTGCCTAGGATGCCTAACTGGAAATCTGGCACTGGTCATACCAAGTAGCTTGGTGGTGAGGATTGTGGGGTTCATATTCAAAAAGGCATAATAGTATCCATTGCAGCCATCACATCTCCGTTTATAGTAATGGATATGGGAACAGTTATCTCAAAGGCACCCAATATATCAGAGAGATCCATATTTGCTCCTAGATTCTGGGGAGTAACATTTCTCATTTGGCAATACTTGGTCAACTCCATGAGCAAAGTTCCATTTTGAGTTGATTAAGAACCAAATAGGGTGATGGACTGACCAAGTAACTGGGCTAATTGTGATGTTAGAGATTTTTAATCCAATATGGAAGATGATAAAATAAAATAAATAAGTTGAGTGAGGCACATAGCCTTCATTGTGCACAGCAGGCTTTGAAAAGCTAAAATATGAGCCATATTTGATGCTTTATGACTAGACCTGCAACAATGAATTAAATCAGGACATGAACCAGGGAAGTCATAATCCTCAGCAAAGGCTTTACTCAACCAATATTAATTGCATAACATCTTAGGACATAGCTGAAAGCAAGACAAATGCAGTAGAGTGTTTATGCAACAATTGTGAAGATTGAAATGTCTGTAGTAAGACTGAATGAGGGTTAAACATTGATGCTGAGCTGACTTGTTAGGTATGAGAAAAAAACTGTGGTACGACACTACATTAATTGACTTGAGTTTTATCAATTAAGGGGATAGGAAGGTGGAGATACCGTAGGTAATAGGGGGATAAATATGTTCGGTGCTTAATGACTTATGTCTCTTTGCTGCTGATAACTGGACAATGAAGTAGCTTATATTGACTGTTGTTGTCTCACTAAATGTTTGGTGGTGTATTCCTTGTTTTTTTCTTTTGTTGTGTTCTCTCTTGTTCTCTTATTCTCTTCTCTCTTTTGTCTTTCTGCCTGTTTTTCTTGCATTCCTAATTTCCTCTTCTTTATTTCCCTTTCCTTCCTCCTGTTTGTGTTGTAGCCTGCCTGCACTGTTTCAACCTTGCCTAATGATGGCTTCTTGGCCAGACCATTTGGTCTTCCCCCAAGTTGGAGACTAAAGTTGTCAACAGATGTGCCCAGGTGCATGCACCTGAATCATGCCGGGGCCATCTGCAGCTGAAAACTCTGCATGCTACTGCTGCCTCAACTCTCTCACTCAGCAGTTCAACACTCTGACCTGCCCCCTTAGCTGGGGCTTTGGCCTAATCCTGACTTCACAGCTGGAAGCTTCATAATGGATTCCCATATACCACATTTCATGGCCCATCCCCATTGGCATGACCCATGATACTGCTGATTAAGGCTCCCAAAGTGATTGGGGGGCACCATCTTGGTTCACCAGCAGTAGTTGACACAATGGCCCCTGTTATACTCTCAGGGGCTCTTGAACTGTCTGTTCCCCTTAAATGAGCCCTCACACCTCCTTCCCTGCTCCACATCTCAGCCCCACTTTCTGCATTGTATGCTGCTGTGGCTCCTCTGCTGACACCTATGAAGGGCTCTGTTGACCCTGTTTTTGGTCCCCAGGATGCATTGATCTCCACCAGTGGCCTCAGGACATTCCTTGCAACCACACTTTTATGCTAGGAGGAACACTCTAATCTGTGCAAACCCTGTAGATACTAAGGATGTTCTGTTGTCTTTGGGGAAGTGCTTACCCCTATTTAATAGTGCATGCCTCACCACCTGATGTGGGATTTTAAAGGGTTTTTTGGCACTCTTTATGGATACCTTCTCCAGTCATTCAGCCTTGCAGGCTCTGTTTATCTGCCAATGGCCCCTTCTTTGGGGTCCTGCACCCTGTGCTGGCTCTGCCTGCAGAGTTGGAGGCTGCAGTGCCCCCCCCTCTCCTGTATCTGCAGTTGTCTCTCCTGTCAAGATGTCCAGCACTATGACACCTTGCCTGGTTTGGTGTCTGCATTGGCCAAGGTTGTACTTTCTCCAGTCAATAATGCCATACCCAGTCCATCTGGTGCATTACTCCTAGGGTTGCTAGATAGTTGTTTCACTAACCCTATGTTCCTTGTGATTTTTCAATGCTTTCAGGACTTGCTGTGAATGGCCACAGCCTGAGTCACCCAGGTTGCCTCAATTTTAATTGGGGCCGTTATTTCTTTGGCAGCAGTGGGCTTTTTGGTTCAGAATATTTAGGCCTTAGGCTATTGGAAGTCTGACTGCCATAAGCATTATGTTCATCTTCCCACTCTGCCTGATACATACCTGCATGTGGGGACCTGAGGCTGCTGCCACACAATGCCAGTTAGCATTAGCTTCTGACAGGGGTATTGCTTGGGCACTTTTTTGTTCTTTTGGGCTACTTGAGCTACTGTTGTCTTGGATGCTGAACAGTTCCTGGTTTCTGCTAAGGTCTACTGGCTAGGTTTCTGGTGTATATGTGGGGAGTCTACCCATGGCAAATTGCTTGATGCTGCTGAGCATTATGGTGCTCTTTATGTCCTTATTGTCCAAGTCAGAGGTTGCTTTTGTCTATAACTTGAATAGGTTGTTGGGTTGGTGGCCCTAGGTGTGAGTCATGTGGTCTGACATTGTTTCCAGATGGTTTTGAGTTTGCTGCTCAGGGGAGGATGCTTCCACTGACTTTGCATGTGATAAGTTCAACCATGATGTGCCCATTTTCTTTTGTCCCAGAAGGGGGTTTCTTGTGCACTATTCTCTCTCTTTATGATATTTATCTCTATTAGCCTGACTTGGTCCATTTGACTGTTGATGGTATCTCTTTTTATGGGTTATTTCTATTGTTTCATGGACAGTTTGTTGGATTAGATTTCAGGTAGTTTTGGTGGCAGGGCCATGGATCATAGTTGAGCCTTGCTTTTACAGAGGGGACTGGCAGATCAATATAATTGGTGCACAGAATGTACGCTATCCTTACCAGTGGTGTTTTTGTCTTTTAACTCCTGGTCTAGAGGCTAGTGACTCCATCTTTCCGAATGGGTTCTTACCTTATAGGCATGATTATGGAGAAGGCTTTGCCGTTTAGCTGTGCACCTTTTCTGGGGGATAGTTGTTTACATCCCATTTTTAAGTTTTAAAGTTCTTGCTGTTGTAGAGTCTTTGATTCCATCTAATTAGCTTCCTTTTTTGCCATCTCTTCCTTATGTTATCATTACATTAATGACCTATTTAAATGCAACTACAGTTGTCTTTGTTTTTTTGTAGTATTAAGTAAGTTATTAAGATTAAAAGTTATATTTAATATGTTGTTTGGCAAGGGTTACAAGCTGGGTCAAGCCATAAGTGTTCATGAACATACCATACAAAAAACCATTTATATAACCAATATTTTACTTACTGGGAAGGAGACATAAAGTCTCACTTCTTTATGTTAATTCATTCATGCTTATTTGATAATGCTGATGGTACTTATAAAATACAAAGTGAAAAACATTCATGCATCAATAAAAAATATAAATATATTATACTGGGAAACAAAAACTGTGAATACAAATGTAATTGTAAATATTTGTTTTACTCACCCAGTATTTAAAGGAACCACAGTAAAATAACCATACCACAAAATCAATCTACTCCACCACAATGTTCTCTGTCACACATTTTATATAATGTATACAGATATATATTCTATCATTGTTTTACAGGTTTGTTTTTATATTACATAACATTTAGTTGCTTTAATACCAAACCACAAGAGTATGATCAAATTAAGTAGGAATTTTTTGTACATGCAACTCTTCTGAGGATTAAGGGAGAAGTGATGTCTACTCGGTGATATACTTTAGGAAAAACTCTCAATTTATATCTTGACTGAGAAATTTGACCCCAAGAGGGTCACTTGTTTGAGGACATGGGATTCACTACATATTTGTGACTTTTCACTTTTTCTTATGTTACATTGTACTTACATTCTATGTATTTTTAAGATTTTAAATTATTTATTCATGTAACCTTGGATAGCACCTGTGTGGGACAATTGATTAATAATTCCTATCATATTTTTAGAAGTAAGGTTAATTTTTTCATTGCCCTACTGACTGCAATCTTTGGTGTAGTTCGCAAGTGTACAGGCTCAATTCAGAAATCCAGGTTATAAATAAAGCATTGTGATTTTTTCATGAAAAAATTAGCAATTTTATTTTTTTGAATTCATTTCAATGATTTCTTCCTGTTTCTGGAACTACATTACATTAGTGAAAAACACATTTAAAACTCTATATTGGAGGACAATGAGCATATCGACCAGCATTTACATACAGTATGGGTGGAACTAAGTCATCATATCCAAAAAGATGTAAATAGAATGGAATTTATTTAATTTAATATATCAAAATTATTTAGCAAATAATATACAACTAAGAAAACTTTGGACAAAAGTTTATGCAGTGGTGCTTAGAGCATCATTTAATGCAATAGACATATACCATTTGATTTATTTAGAGGATTGGATTTCATGTTACTAATTTAGTGTGTAGCTTCTTGCTGTGCTTATTATTGGAGACCTTTTTTATGAGACATTGTGTCGAGCTATAAGGTTGCTACTTTTTATGAATAGATTCTAAGTGCACTATTTGCTCTGATTGTGTTTATTTTGTTATGTGATTTATATATTTTAACTCCCGGGAGCCTATAGCTTGTTTATTTTTTATTTTTTAATAAAACCATTTATGAGGTTACCAATGTCTATGTGCATTACATGATGCTCTAAGCTCCACTGCATAAACTTTTGTCTGGTTGTTTATGTGTGGAGACAAGCAATCTTTACTTTTTGCTACAGTTTGGCAGCTGAATCATAATTTATTTTATTTAACACAGGATCACACGAGGCACCAGTGTATCTCTTGTCTTCTAAGAAAACTTTGGGTTTACAGTATATGCATTTTAAAACATAATCTGCATGCTCTTTAGAATACATTTTATGTACTTTTAATTTACTGCAGCTTTATTCCAGTTAATCTTTTAAATTAAACCAATTTGAAGTTGAGAGATACAAGTCAGATATATCCCCCAGCTTTTCAGTTGTGACAATGTCATGATTTTTATGGGTCTTATCTTATTAATCTTATCTTTTTTTAATATGAAAATAGGTCACTCTCCAATAAACTACTTCCAAAGTGCAACAATTTTAAAATCCTCTTTATTCTTTCAGCACACTTACATTTGATTTATGAGAACATTTTATGAAATGTTTGTCCCATGGAGCTTGTGAGAAATAAGATAAAAAACATTAATGTAGTTTACTTATTCCATATCATATTATGATATATCTCTTAAGTTACAGTCCTTAACTTCAAAGATGTTCAGAGTGCAGCATCTTGAAGTAGCTTTTAGTGTTTTATATTTTATAAAGCTGTTGTTCATTAGACCTACTGTACACCTTATCAGAGGTCAACAATCCAAAATTCCAAACTGAAAGTTGCACTACCTTGTGTATTTAAAGTTAAAGTTCTTATTGTAGATTGAAGTATGCGCTGTATGCATTTTAAGTAGCTCAGGAAAGAATATAATCTCAGCACAGAAACTAACAACAATGGGCAGGATGTGTAACGTGGGAGATTATAGTATACACTGTATAATTTAAGGTTATGTAAGACTGATATAGTAAGCAAAGGAAATAGCCCCAGGAGAATGGTCAGACAGGTCAGTGTCTGGATCAAGGTAAAACTAAAATAGCTTGTCAGTTAGGCAGTGAAAATATAAACAAGACACAGACACAACAAATAATAATAGACAAGAGAGGTTGATATAACACAGAGTGGGAATATGTATCACCCAAACTATTACTAGAGAACTGGGTACTTTGTCAGAGCATGCTCGTTGGCTTATAACTAGGGGTGTGCACTGGCCACTTTTCGTGTTTTGTGGTTTGGTTTTGAATCTTTCTTCATGTTTTGGATCTGGATAGGTTTTGCCAAAACCACCCTTCCGTGTTTTGGGTTCTGGGTTTTGTGTTTTGGATCTGTATTTTTTTGGAAAAAAGCATAAAAACAGCTTAAGTCACAGAACTTGTTTTTTGTCATTCTTACACTATTATTAACCTCAATAACATTCATTTACACTCATTTCCAGACTATTCTGAACACCTCACTCTTTTGTTTTTAGGCAAAAACATTGCACCGAGGTAGCTGGATGACCATGCTAAGCGACACAAGTGGGCGGCAAAAACACATGTCCCATCTAGGAGTGGCACTGCAGTGGCAGTCAGGATGGCAGTTTGAAAAACTAGGCCCCAAAGAGTACATGCTCAGACTTGCTACTTTGTTGATGCACGTGTGGCTAATGTGTACACAAACACAAAAAGAAAATGTTTTAATTTTTTTGGGCACTTTTGGGGTTACACCACCCTTTAACAGACCAGCCGGACCTTGACTTATAACACTGGTGCATGCTTGGCACTGCTACTTTGTTGATGCCCGTGCGGCTAGCGCGCACACAAACACAGAAAAAAAATATTTTTTTTTGCACTTGCGGGGAGTACCCCTGATGGACAGAGCACCCCCTGACAACACTACAGCACCCATTTAGGACTACAGTGACACAGGAGCCACTGAAACTCCCCCTCTTCTGTCTGCACACAGCTCCTATGGACAACACAGCCTTTATGGGACAACAGCACTGCACAACACAGCCCAGCCAACTCCTATGGACTTTGGACACAGCCCCTATGGACAACAGCAGCACCAGCTCAGCAACCCCCACCCTCCCTCTTCACTGTCCACAGCTGGAGTAAAAAATGGCGCCGACGCAAGGACCCTTTATTAAAAAATCCAAAACCCGCGAGAATCCGACAGTGGGATTATAATGTTTTGCCTCATCTTCAGTTCCGAGCCAGGTGGGAAAACCCGAGCCTGACTCGGTTCCCAGCTTGGATCAGGGGGACTTGGGGGGGTTCGGATTTCTAAAATCCTACTTATAACAGTTGCCTTTCTCATTTAAATTGCCATTAAGTACTCAGATAATCTTAAGGTTTTAGGGGCCTATATTATCGCTTATGGGCCCATTGCAAATGCAGTTTCTGCATGATTTAGCTAACATCTTGTTACACAGTGAATCACTGAAGTCATGACAGCCATGTTAGCATGGGATCTGACTTCAAATTCAGCCTTTATGCTATTTCAGGTATTATGTGATCATTTGAGGACATGTGCTCATGCCACCAAATTCCATGTCAATTAAGTTTCTTCTGAACAGCAATTTATCAGAAGTATCTGGAGTTTAACACCAAAGTTATTTGTTCCCTAGAATGTAATCGGTATGTAATTCCAGCTGTCAGGATGCCTCCAGTCAAAATAATGACAGTGGCATCCTGATGGTTGGTACCCCTTCTCCCCCTAACCCTAACTCTCCCTTCTTGTAGCCTAACCCTCCTCACCCCACACCCTAACCCTCCATGTTAGTGCCTAACCTAAGTCTTTCCCCTGAGTGCCTAAACATAACACTCCCCTCTTTGTGACTAACCCTAACCTACCCTAGGGGTGCTTATCCCTAACCTTTCCCCATAAACCTAACGCTAACCCTGCTATGTTGCCTAAACCTAAACCTCCCCTCCCCACGGCTAACCAGAAGGATGCCCCAATCAGGCTGGCATCCTTCTGGATTCTGGCATCAAAATTAAGATAGGCATCAGTATTTCCTCACCTAACTTAAGTCCCTTGTCGGGTTACCCCCACCGGTATTTAGAAAACATCCCCCCTAGAGCATAGCATTGTACTGTCTATCTACTTAACTAATGATATGTAGACAAAAGACTACATGACCATGACAGCCCACTGGATAGATATATCATCCTTAGCAGCAGCATAGCCAGTAGCATCTTACTTATTATCATCCTCATCCTATCAACATAGTAGCATTAGCATACAATGCCAGTTATTCACTATCAAACTACTTTATGTACTACTGGCTTCACTAAAAAAATTCCCATGTCAATTTGTTAGATAAACATTGAAATGACATATCAAACTTGCTCTCTCTGTTAAAATTGTCCAAAGGATTCATAATTTATGATAATGGAGAAAACAATGCATTATGACAGGATAAATATAAACATATGTCATGATTTGCACACACAGTGAACTTTGTGGTTCATAATTTCATCAGAAAAGTGAGATCTACTGTATGCTGTCTGTTAACTGTAAAAATTGGGGCAACCACATGTCAAAAATTGTACCAGCAGCAAAAAATATACAAGCTGCCATACATTGAACTTAAGCAAGAAGTATTAATTAGGTGGAATTCCCCACTTTATACAGTATGCAGTTTTCCTGCTGTCAAGCTACACATGATACTTTGCTGCAGCACACTGGAGAATTATCTTACAGTTTTATACATGCTACTAAACTATTTGACATTCTAAGAAACAAAGCAGATTCAGACACTGCAGCACAAATCAAGCATACCCCTAATCAAGCTATTGGAAAATAAGTTAGAGAATATATAAGAGGATCTGAAAGCAATACCTCTACCATACAGTATGTCAATCTGGTACAGTTTCTAGTAGTAGCATGGTCAAGGATTACTTTAATGCTAATACACAAATTAGCATTTTAGATAGCACCTTTGCATTCTGAGTGGGGAAAAAAGGAAATTCAGTGCCCTTTTAATAAGCTACTGTAGCTATGAAATACGTAAACTGGCCACCATCCATTAAGTACTCTGTAAGAATGTTTAACAGAGTGGAGAATATTTGACCAATTGATGTACTGTAGGAAGCTACTACCAAAACATGTTGAGAAACTGGTGTTCTCCAAAATGAACTACAAATTGTTTGAGGAATACCATAGCTGCTAATTCCAAGATGATTTAGTATTGATAGATTCCAGTGGGGATGAACTAATATTGGGTGATGATAATAATCTTATTGACAACAGTGATGAGGATGATGACTATGATGAAGATTGCATGGTTAATGTGAAGAAGGTGAATTTTACAAAAAATAAGATAAAGCCAATTTGCACATTATAACTTAATAATTCAATCTATTCTATAGTCCAAGATGCAGCAAGAAAAATACTTTCTTTTGTGGGGTCCCAAACAAACCAAACACTTTAACTAACGTGGCATTCTTGGTAACTGAAGTACTTTGTTTGTTATATTGTGTTTGTCCATTTAAATATGGTCATAAAGATGGGTGGGAGGGCCGTAGGCTAATTTCATCTAACACTCTACACTATTTTATAGTATCGGTTTTCACCTTCTTGTTGGTGTATCTTCACTTTTAAAGTGAGCACTCTGCTGCAGGTATGCCAGTGACTGAATGTTACACATTTTGCTTGTATTGTTGTTTTTGTAAAAATCAATCCACAGTCTCCCACTTATATGCTATCAGTATCCGATTCTACCACTACAGTTCCAGCTCAATTTCCTGTCTAACAAAGTTGTTCAATGCTGTCTTTGCCTTTGAGCTAATCACCTCCAGCAATTTTACTGCATTCTATCTTCCCTCAACACATAAGGAAGTCCTGGCTCAAGCACCCAGATTCAACCGTGCCTCTCTAGTCTTCTCTTCAGCCTCCCATCCTTGTTCCGACCAACCACAGCCCTATGGCATGACATAAGGATGCTTCTTTGGAAGTTGTAAATGTGCAATAGGATGATAGGGATGCTTGTGTACTGTATCTGACACTAATGAGGATGATGATGATGAATGTGTTGAACAAGAACAATTTGATAAAATTCAGGAGGATAGTGTTATTTGTGTCAAAGTAATCAGCCACCAGTAGCAGCACTTCATGCCAGTAATAAGAAGTGTATTGTCATCCCTGGGCAAGTGTCCAAAAAAGCCCTTTTTACTGTGGAAATATTTTTACCAAAATCCTGAAATGTTTAGAGCCAAAATAAGTAGAAATAGGGATATTAACCATCTAGGCACCACCTCCTTGTTACATCACTAGCAGTGAGTTAATTTACCAGCAGCATGGATAGATACCAGCATATGCAATCTCCACCACCAACACCTTCATTATCAACCTTCTCATTAGTGATTGGAGGTAGTCCTCCTGCTTCCATTTTGCAAAGGTAAGCTGACTCCTTTTAAGCAATCCACAATTCCCAAGAAGAATACTTGCACACTAGGGCTGCTGCTGCTGAGGAGGAACGTTCATTACACAAGGGGTCCAAGATGACTTGTAGTTTCAAACAACAGTTGTCTATGAAACAATCATTTGCAAGTGGAACCAATTATGACAGCCACCATCCTGTTGCATAGTGGATCATTGAAACCAAGATGGCTATTAGATCTGCATTTAATATTTTGCAATCAATGAATTTAGTTTTAGCCAAGTACTGTAGTTGAGTTCATGTGGCCACGTTATGAAATTATATCTCAATTCTATTCTTCCAGAGCAACAATTCTCATCTGTATCTGGACATTAAACAAAAAGTTAATCTTTGGTTAGGAAATGCCATTGTACTGATTATCCACTTCTAGAGACATGTGGACAAGCAATACTGGTCAAACTAAAGATAAGAGGACTGTGACAGCTCACTAAGTGGGTGTATCACCTTTAGCAGCATTATCTAACCCATTACACCAGCTCATTCACAGGCAAGCTACTTTCTGTATCACTGGCTTTACTGAGCAGCATACCCTTGTCAATCTGTTGGAAAAACTCAGTGATGTGCAAAATGGCATACCATGCTAAAACTCTCCTGAGAAGCTGTCATCTCCGATAATAAAACTAACATTCTACAAACATTACAACTGGGTGAATTTCAACATGAAACATGTTTTGCAAAAACTAATCTTGGTGGTTCAGATTTTCTTTAAAAATGGCAGGTCTATGCAGGAAATGTTGGCTGTGGACTATAAAATATATGGGCACTTTCAGCATTCTGCAACCACATGTAGAAGATTGCAGCAGCTGCAAGAAAAATTGAATTTGCCATGTCAACATCTGAAGCAAGAGGAAGTAACCAGTATATATATATATATATATATATATATATATATATTAGGGGTGAGCGGGTTCAGTTTTACTCGGTTTTACTCGGTTCTTATCGCCACTTTACCGCAATTTTGCCTCGATTTCATTCGCTATCCAAAACACGTGTTCGGCGATAGCCAATAAAAAGATCCGAGTAAAACCAAGTAAAACCGAACCCGCTCACCCCTAATATATATATATATATATATATATATATATAGTGACTGTAGGAACAGCAACAAGCCATCGAGAAATCAGGAAGAAAAGGGAAATTATACCTTACTGCAGCACACTGGGGCATACTTGCATTTGTATACAAGCTACTAAAAGCATTTGAAGTTACCTATAGGTTCAAACACTGCCAGTCATACCATTAAATTAACTACTGGAAAAGCAGCTAGAAAATCTAAAAGAGGAGATGGAACTAATCAATTTTTTCAAGTATGTTTTACTAGTAGATCAAGTTCTTTATTCACTTTACCAAGACCAAAGGGTTTGCAACTTCTTGCAATTGGATCACTACATGTTGGCAAACATGCTTGGTCCTACATTTACGTCCTATGTAATGTCTTTCTTTAAAACTTACACAGATCTTAAGAGATACAAAGTACTCCCTGAGAGCAAGATATCAGCTCAAGTGGCACATGACACATCTCCAGCTTCAGTTTCTTCTGCCAATGCTACTGCCAGGAAAAAAAATACATTTTCCAAGAGCCCCACTTATGATGATGAGTCAACTCAGTGCACCTGAGTAAAACATTATAACATTTGGTTAGGCTTAAAAGAAATTCCCACATACATTGATACATCTACCATGACTCAATCTGATACAGTAAACATCCATAATATTGTGGATGTTTACTTCAAAGATAACATACAGATTAGAATCTCACAATCTTTTAATACTAGGAGGAAAGATATCATTTGGTGCCCTTGTACAAACTAACCATGATATACTTAAGCTGTCTATCCTTTAGTGTGGAAATAATGTTTAGCACAGCTGATAACCTTGTGAGTAATCGGCGTATGAGGTTGCTTCCAAAATATTTAGTAAAAACTAATGTTCATTAAATTAAGCTACAAATTGTATGAGGAATACCTTTGCTGACAAGTACAAACAGAAACTGAAATGAGGGATTATTTTGGGATTAGCTGACATTGTGTGATGATTGAATTATATAAATTTATTTTTGGAGTAAAAAAAAAAGGTTTACACTGGGATTCAAATTTTAACTGTCAAGTGTGATGTGCAGTGACTTTACCACTATGCCATAAGACCTACAGGTGAATTATGTGGTCTTTTACCTCTTAGTGAAAAGGAACTGAAACTGACAGCTGTTATTATAAGGGCACAGTCATGCCCTTATATTAAGACTGTGTCTAAAAAACTGCAATTGTCAAAAAGAGAATTCCGGAGGGGGGGGCATGGTGTTTAAAGGGCTACACCCAGGGCCGTTGCAAGGTTCCTCGGCACCCTTGGCTGAATTTTTGCCTACTGTCCCCTTCCCCCCATACCCACATTCCAGCCCCTCAGGTGAAATGCCCCTCCAAACACAAATATAAAAAAAAGCACTATGGACCTCATTCAGAGGCGGTCGTAAGTGGCTGCTCAATCGTACGCCGCCGATGTTCTCAAACCACGCATGCATACGGTTCGTTGTGTGCATGTGCCTACGAGCCCTTGCAATGTAAAAATCTGTTGCTTGTATGGCTTGTGAGCTGGAAGTGGCTCACGAAAGTTGTTTGACAGGTAAGGCCATTTGTGGGTGTTGATGGGGGTGGTAGTCTGAAAAATCAGGCGTGCCTCAGCATTTGCAGGGCATTTTAGGGGCATACATAAATTACTTGCTACGACCAACTTAGAATGACAGAAGTAGTAAAACATCACTCTGCAAGCAGGTTCGAGGCCTGGCTGATCGTACAGCTTGAGGTAGGGTATGTGCGTTGAATCCGTTGCATTTGCATTAGCGAAAATTAAAAATTATTTTTATTTTTGGGAATGCCTTAGTAAATGTGTTTTGTAAATAAATGTTAACGTAACGAGCATTATTTACCCTGCACCAGTGTTTACATATCCCATGTTTTTCAGTTTTCTTTATTATCCATGTATATGTTGCAATGTAAAGACAGGCTACATATTTTTTAAATGTCAAAATAGGAGATGGAGGTATTGGTGACAAGTAATAAGGGGACTGCACATCAACGTTTAAAGGACAAGATAGCCATGGCTATTTGCAGCATCTAGGATGGCTTGGCATTTTCGGAACAGTCGACTGGCGTGTAAGACGCCGACTGGCCTGGCCAGAGCTGGATGGTATTGGCTCTGGCCTAGGTATAGGACTTGCCATACTTTGGGGGGTGGCTGTTGGGCTTCCAGAGGTGGTGGTCCTTGGAGGATGGGAGGCTTGCTCCATCATGGCAATTCTGTTTGCCTGCTCCTGGCCATCGGCCAACCGAATCTGGGCTGCAGCACATATCTTCAGGGCCTCTGCCACCCTCAGCAATCTGCCATCTATCCTCACCAGAGTGGTCTCCATCCTCAGGAGAACAGATCTATTCTCCTGAGTCGGGCCGACCAACTCGGTAAGGAGAGACAATGCTTGGGCGGGTGGTGCCCCTGGAGTGGCCACCACAGGGTCCCCAAATGGAGATATTGGATTATCACCTGCAGAGCCTCCATATGTGCTGGGCCCAGCCATCACCTCAGGAGTAGGCACTTCCTCCTCAGGTTCTGTAAAGAAAGATAATTAAAAATCATGTTTTTTCTAGTTTTTGAAGCCACTAATGTTTTTGCTTTGTGTGGCCTGATTTTTTGGAAATAATTACCTTCTCTGCCATGTGGAGTGTTAAAGTCAGCCATGTCAGTGTCCATATTGGACAAGCCGACTAGCTCCCCTTCCTCCACACACCCCTGAGCCATCTCCTCCAAAGGTGTTAAGGTCAGCTCCTCAGGGATGGGACCACTACCTGTCCCCCTAGCATGGGTTACCCTATTTCCTACCTTCCTCTTCAGCCAATATTTGAAGTCTGTCCATCTGTCAATGTTTAGAGGTAATTTAGTACTATATGTCTTGGTACATTTTACACCTTAATTAGAAAACAGCATTCACACTAGCAATTCCATACCTTTTGCACACAACATCATTGGATCTGTGCATGGTCCCCACACTATTGACAGCCCTGGCTATCTCATCCCATATCATGTCCTTTTGTCCAGCTCCCATATTTCTTCGTGCATGGACAATATTGTCCATGCACATAGTCACCAATGCCTCCATCTCCGACCTCGAAAATGGAGGCATCTTTGACCTCTTAAAGCTTGGGCCAGGCTCCTCCTCAGAGGGATTTTGTAGAGGTTGTCCACCTACAACATGTTTTTTTAAATTAAGTTTATGATGCCTGTGGAATTATTTCACATTTGTTTTAGTGTCAATTGCCAACATTGTTTAACTAACTTACTTATTAGCTCTTGACTCTGGTTTTCATGCTCCTCTGGATCCATGATGTCAAAGATTGAGAAAGCATGAAGTGCTAGTGTTTTTTTCTGCCATATTTATACATGTGAGCGCATCATTGAATTGGTTGTACGTGCATCCATGTTGCGTTCATCCATGGTTCACTACGCAAAATGCACACCTAACAGTAATTGGGTGGGTTAATGTGATGTGAGCGCATCCTTGGATTGGTTGTGCATGCATCCATGTTGCGTTCACTAATGGTTCATTAACATCCACATGGTTCAATATGCAAAATGCACACCTATCCATCATTTATCAATAATTGCATGATGTCTTACCCTATTTAAGGTTCACCTAAATGAACCATTACTTGTGCGTTGTTGGTGATTGGCTGTTGGTAGTTGTTTGGCATTTTTGAGGATTTGTGGCACAATACATTCTTGGCTTGAGAGTCTGGTGTTTCTGAGTCCTGCAAGCATCAGTCCATTTTGTGCATGGCATGGTTTTGTTTTATTATTTTTTTTTAAACCAAATGTAGTTTATTTCGTTGGCTGTTGTGGTTCAAAGGAGTATTCCTGCCCACTTTTTGGTTGTCTGAGTCTTGCTGTTTTATTTTTTTGTTATTTATTTAGTTTATTACATTTCTATTCCCTTCTTAATGTTTGTAACATAACTAATGTATTGGCTCTGTGTTTAGAAACAACTTATTCTAATGTTTTTCATTGTTATTCTACCTTTTTATTTTTTTCGCAACCAAAAAACAAAAACATGTAGGTGGTTGCCAAGATGGCCCTACCCAACCCTGTAAGAATCAGCTTCATTCTGACTAAGTTAAGTTTATTATTTGTCATATAAAACTTTCATTAACAGACAAAAAATTTTAATAACTCACATTTCAGAGTGACGTGGGTGAGCTCATCCTCGCCATGCTATCACACCCAAACCTATCTGGTCCTCCTCCTCAGCATAGGCATAGGAGGCATGCAAGGCCCCAGATATATCGAACATGGGTCACCCTTTTGGATCGCCAGATGATGTTGTGTTAACAACTTACCGCCTCTCACCCTAGACACTCTTTCAATAATAAAGTGTGATCTAGAAAGTCAAATTCACATTCCTGCATCAATATCACCACTAACACAGTTGCTGGAGGTGTTACATTTCTGTGCCTCATGTTCCTTCCAGACCACTGTGGGTCTTGTGGGTCGCATTTCCCAGCCACCATTCTCCAGGATCCTGAGGCGTGTGATGGATGCTTTTTTCAAACATATAGCACAATTTATTAGTATGCCTTTGGATATGGAAGCCCTTGTTGTGGTAAAGCAGCAGTTTCTGGACATTGCTGGCTTTCCACACATCATAGGGGAAGTGGATGGCACTCACATAGCACTTCAGCCTCCAGCAGTGAAAGAACATATATATCATAATCGCAAACATTACCATTACATGAATGTGATGGTGCTATATGATGCCTCTCTCCAGATCCTCTCCCTGAATTCCAAATTTCCAGGCAGTTCTCATGATGCATTTGTGATTCAACATTCAGGGATTTGGCAGAAATTAGCAACACTGCAAGCTGGTGATGCGTGGCTTCTGGGTAAGTTTAATTTTGGAATGTTGTTCTATAATATAGTGAATGTAAGTATTTGATTATGTAAAATCTTAATGTCTATCCTTTCCTACAGGCGATAGTGTTTATCCTTGCACGCCCTGGCTGCTGACTCCTTTTTTGGCACCCACACCAGGACCATAAATGCAATTTAATGCTGCATTTACTGCCACCAGGCAGGTGGTGGAGTGCTGTATCGGCCTTTTAAAGGGAAGATTCAGATGTCTCCACCCTCTGGTGGCAACCTAATGTATTCATCGGAGATGGTATTGAGAATCGTGGTCCTGTGTGGGATATTTCATAACATCACCATAAGGAGTCGAGTTCCAATGCAGCCAGAAGATGCCTTGCCTGAGGATGGCCCCCATGAGGTAGGTAGTGTGAGACTGTCTGGGGGGGCCAGATGCAATGATGTAGTTGCTCATTTTTTCAGGTATGTTTTGCTAGACTTGTTTTCATTTTTTTAAAGTTTTCAGTCTTCTGCATCATGGTTTTTCTGTTTTGCCTTGTTTGATTTTGTAGTTTTTACCATGTTTGTTACTATTTTTTTTCTTTCTTCTCCCTACTGCAATTTACAATTTGAAAACACATTAACAACACATTGTCAATGCCCTTGTCAGTGTTTGGATAAATGACAACACTTTTGCTGGATTGTACCACAATGTGATTATCCATTTGGATCAGTTCGTGATTATGTTTTGAGCAACCCTTTTATTTTGTTTGTCCTAGTGTTTTTGATTGTTTGGTACTTGTTATTGTTTTTTTTGTGCTGTTTGGAAAACCAATAAATACACTTTTAAAAAAACCAAATCCTAGTTATTTTGAATAAAAAAAACACTATTATGTTCTACCCATTAACCATGTTGTGGAAACATTTATGTGGCATGTTAAATGTTGCTTTTTGGGACCCAAATGGCTTTTAGGCTACAGTTTAGTTAACACAAATATAGTAACCATAACCCACAAATATGCAAAACATGAACCAAGGTTGTAAACATTATGTAACACTATTTCCCATTAATACCCTGATGTATTTGTGTGGACAAATGTTACAAACTTTATTATGCACTATTAATGTGTGTGGCTTACAATGTTGGCTTAAATTTTGTAAAAATTGAGAAACTCCAAAATATATTATGCATAAAAATACATACCAAACTAATGAAAGAAATTTAAGTATGTGTAATACAGAAATTGCAAAACTATGGGAAGTACTGTGAAAAAAACAAGGACCCATTTGTACGCCAGGATTAGGCAGGTAATAATTTATAAAAAAGATGACAAAGGTAGTTTGGTAACTAAATATATTTGAAAGAACAAACAAACATATCAAAACAAAAAATTACACACCAGCAAGGTCCAAGGTGGCAATGATATTTTGGAAGCAGGATCGAACATTGGCCAGATGCTGTTGGGCCAAAGCAATCTCCTCTCTGAGGAATCAAAACAGCATCTGGGGATCTGTAGAGATGAGATTAAAAATTGTTTAGGAAACCAATTAATTTGATACTCAAACATTGAAATTTAAAAGATTATATGCCCTACAAAGTGTGTGGGACACAATGAAGTTGTTGGCTACACCAAAAACAAACAAAAAACCCCAGCCAGGGACATTTGTGGGCCTATCAAATGATCTAATCCAGTCCAGGAATTTATTAATAATGAATTAATGTTTATTGTTTTGTACTTAATAAAGCATAGGCCAGATGTAAACACCAACATTTTTAATTGCAAAATTTAAAAACAAAGAAATTACCATGGCCTCTACTTAAAGGAGCACATAACTGAGGGGACACCAATCTATGTTGCTTATTAACTAATATATAGGAATTTGGTCATATTTGCTAATGTATAAAACACTAAAAGCTACCCAAATCTTGTGTTGTCCTGTGGCATGGAGTAGTTTTTTTATTCAGATAATAAGTTAAAATATAGCAAAATACCGTTAATAAGTGTTTTTGTTTTAACATACAAACAGTGCAAAAATCCACAAGGTATTTCACTTATGTGTTTTTAAATATTTACTTTTTCTGTAAATTTTTTGGGCCCAAATACATTGTACGACATAAAGTACAGACTACTATTTTGTTGAAACCACAGGGAACATTGATGAACATATGATGATGGTGTTTTAAATATTTTGTGACTAAAATTTTTAAATTAACTCTGTACAAAGGGTTAAGTTATGTACCCAGAAAGCCGACTGTGTCGACATTTTTTAACTTGAAATGTTAACTAGATTAGACACCACAAAACAAAACTCGCAATAATTACCTCAACAGGCACCACTGCAAAAAAACCCATCACATTGTTTTTAACTCTTAACACATTTGTGCACAGTGTAAGCATACCAACAAAATAAAGAAAAATTAAAAATTAAGCAGTGTACTTTGAAACATTAATACATTAAAAATATAACAAAATTTAAAATAAAAACTAATCAAATTTAAGCGATTAGAAAAAAAGGCCAGACTTCAAAATATTATAGAAACACTAACTAAATAACACCATGTAGACCTACAAACAAACATCCAATTTATATTAAGACACATATTAAAACTGAAAAAAAAAGAAAAAAAAACGTAAGCATAAATTCATGCCCGGGAAGGGGAAGCCTGGTTATCCATAGGGGGAAGGGAGGAAGGGGAAAGGATAAGGAAATCGCCTTCTGGAGGAGTGATTTGGGAGGAGGTTTCAGGGTCGAGAGGGGTTATTTGGGATGAGTGGGGAGGGGAGGGAGGGTTAATTAGGGAGTTTTGGGCCAGGGAGGGAGGGTTACTTGGTGAGTATGGGGCCGGGGAGAGAGAATTAAGTTGATTGGGTTGGGAAGAGGAGGGGTTAGGAGGGGTATTTGGGTGCTCATTGTGCCCGCTTCTCCGTGACCTTCTCCATCTCTGCTGATGTCCTAAGAAGTGAGAATTGTGTTTTCAAAATTATAGTTTAAAGCATTTACATTGTAAACACCACATTATTGGCATACATTTAGAAAAAATATGACCGGTACATTATATGTAAATATTACAAACTGACATTTAATAAAAGTAGTTTCACCAAACTGTACAATAGGTACAACATACATTACAGGTTGTTAACATTTGTTGGTAAAACAGTAATCATGGTTTAAATATATTAACAACAAACATCAAAAGCATACTTATGCCGGTGTATTTGTGCCCACAGATTTCAGGGGCGAATGCCACCGGAGACCTGACCAGCAGCACTCTAACTGTGCTATATAGCGCCTGAAGCCTGCCGACCTCAGGTTACGATGGACCTCCATGTAGGCCTGCCTTTTAAGCCTATTGGAAATAGGGTGGGGCACATTGCCCAGGCACCTGTCCATGACATCCACCAATATAGACAGCTCTTGCCGTGTAAATGCAGTGGCTCTCATGATGGCAATGGCAGGTTTTACAGTAAACAAAAAATATACATGGGTGACATGAAAAATGATTGGCTAAAATTTAAAAAACATTTACATATACTAGCTTTGATTGGACAATGCATTATTCATGTGACCAAAATTAAAATGTAATAATATCATATCTGATTGGCTCTAGCCCTTTATATGTGATTGCAAAGTAAACAGGGCAAATTACACAAACTTAGATTCATAATGTAATTTAAAACATGCATTTAACAACAACAGAACATGAGCAATCCAAAATCCTTTTTAAAATTTTTACAAAAAAATGCAAAACCAGTAAAACATCAGCATGAACTAAATGACATTTGAACAATAAAGTTTTTAGATAAATTGAAAGGGTGGTAAAAAAAAGGCAACAAACACTTTAGAACACTAATTAAATCATTCTCAATAAGCTATTAACAAGCTGATCGATAGAGCATGGAAACATGACATGTGGGCTTCAACACAACACATGCGGCCGCAAACATCAGAACAAAATTAATATACAGCGACTGACAATGACTGACTCAATCAGTAGCCTCTATCACTCGCTAGCTAGAGGAGGTGCATTGGTCACAAATGGGCGTCACATTGGTTATGAGCGACCACCCGTGTGATTGTTTACATTTTGACTTTCTCGGTCACTGGACATATGACCGAGCGGCTGCTTAAGCCTCTGAATGAGGTCCAATGTGTGGTATTTCTGGGACCCCCAAGCAAGCTGCAGCATAGGGGGAGACACAGACAGGAGATTATATATATATATATATATATATATATATATATATAAATAGTCAATTAGGGTGGCACTCCCATATAATAACACTTCTCCAGTGCCTTCCGTGTAAGCGCCCACAGGAGCTCCATCATATATCACCTAGTCAGTGGCACTCGGTCTCAAAGAAAGTCACTTGCAGCAGGTAACTGATATTAACGTTTTGTTGTTTATTCCATCGCCTTCAGAATATAAATAAAACAACAAGCAGTACTTAAATGCCGTCACCACCACGTGCACAGCCAAGGCCTCTGGAAGCAGCTCAGCGGCGCCCTCATACTGACGTCACCAGTGCGTCCGGTTGTCTTGGTAACCAATCGTGATTTAAAAAAACACAGAGCAACAACATACTGTAGATGTACAACAATAATACATATCTTATATTATGGATACAAGCATCCATTTAATCTCCTCATGTATGTCATATAAACTTTAAGATTTGTGTTGGACCAATTCAGAGAACATAACGGAGACCGGCTAATATACAATCCTACCACAAAATATCTGATATTATTACTAAATCCCACTCCTTTGGTCTGTTAATCTATACAGACAAAAAGTAACACACCATGATCCCCTTAATATACAAAAAATAATTTCCTTCAGACGAATAATGCATTGTCAATATGGCATCCAACATAAAGAAACCCAAATTTCAATCATGTATATCCTTATAAAAATCAATGTAAGCCTAAGCTATTGTAAAGGCCTTTGGGGTATATGGTGCCTAATCGATGAATCCAACGCAATTTGCTTCGGAGTAATCATTGCAATCTATTACCTCCTCTCACCATCGGTGGTAAATGAGCAATTAAAATGTAGCGAAGTGTAGCTAGGCTATGACCAGCCTGTGCGAAATGTCTCACCACAGGTTGGTCACTGGATCCAGAGCTGATGGCTGCTCTAATGGCAGACCGATGTAATGCCATCCGATCCCGCAGGCATCTGTTTTGCCCACATAACTAAGGCCACATGGGCAAGTAATAATATAAACCACATACTTAGTAGTACAACTCAATCTATGACGTATAGCATATCGTTTACCACTGTGTGTATGTGTGAAACCCTCTCCAACCATTAGATAATGACAAGTGAGGCAATATAAACATTTGAAACATCCATTTTTTTGCCTTAAAAAGTGGGTTTCTCCTTTTTGATCAAACTTACTCACATCCGTCTTAACAACCCAATCGTGAATATTTTTCCCGCTTGTATAACACGGCATAATAGACATGTCCGTCATATTCAAATCAACATCATTCTGTACAATCGACCAATGGCGCTTAGTTATTCTGTTAATCATAGGGCTAGCAGTACTAAAATGGTTCACCCATGGCATTCGTTTCGATTTACTCTGTATAGCACTGGATTTTAAAAGTTGTTCACGAGGATTTCTCATAGCCCGCTCCTTCACTTTCACAAGCGCTGCCTTGTCATATCCCCTATTCAAAAATGTATTTATCATTTCGTCTATCTTTCCACTAGCTTCATTAGTATCATTACAAATTTGCCTTGCTCGCAAGAATTGTGAATACGGTAATCCAAATTTGGAAGGTTTAGGATGAAAGCTATCAGCATGTAACATTGTGTTTCTATCAGTAGATTTACTATAAATACCTGTGCTGATAAACCTTCCCTGTTTCTAATTTCTACATCAAGGAAAGTAACTCTCTCACTATCCACATTATATGTGAATTTGATTGGACTAGATGTTTGATTATGGCCCTCCAAGAAGATAATAAACCATTCTTTAATATCCGTCCATACAACAAAAATGTTGTCTATGTACCTAGTGTAAAAAAATATACAGCCAGATACATAGCACGATGCAAAAAAGATTTCCTTTTCCTGTACAAACATGTACGCGTTGGCGTACGATGGGGCCACAATCGACCCCATCGCACAGCCAACATGCTGCAAATATATCTTGCCATCAAAGGTAAAGTAATTGTGTGTCAAGATCAACCGCAAAAGTTGTGCCACTACTTCCACCTTTGGACCAACATACAACGGGTTGCCTTCAATCAATTTGCAAACCGCCTCAATTCCATCATCATTCGGTATAACCGTATACAAATTAGATATGTCTATACTGCATAAAAAACTATGTGGAGAAATATTCCCCACCGCTGTAAGTTTATATAGAAATGTTTATATATGGCTGTGCGATCAAGCAAATAGTTGATCCCTTCACACAAGGTTGCAGCAAGATATCTAAATACACTGACACAAATTGAAACAATAAACCCCGTGCCGATATGATCGGCCCCCCTGGGGGATCAACAAGGCTCTTGTGTACCTTGGGCAAGGTGTACAATATAGGAATTATAGGAAATTTAGGTATTAATGAATTGCATAATTCCTGTGATATAATACCATCTCTAACCGCACCTTCCAAGCAATTTTGTAATTCTCCTTTAAAATGAGAAGTCGGATCATGGTCTAGAAGCTCATATACAGAGGACTCATTAAGTTGTCTAAACAGCTCCTTTTTATACACAGATAAATCCTGGACTATTATTGCCCCTCCCTTATCAGCTGGCCTTATAACCACATCTGTATATGAAGATAAATTTCGTAGTGCATCAAATTCCTTCTTATTCAGGTTATTTTGTCTAAGGGATTTATTAGTGCATATGGCCCTACTTACTTCTTTATCAACCATATTCATATTCGTCTTAATTGATGGGTTAATAGAGTTTGGTTCAAATACAGATTTATATGACATTTTTTTAAACTTCATAGGGACATCAGTATTACAAGTATCTGTATGTTTAGATTTAGAACCCCTGTACATTTCATGTAATTTAAGTTGACGATTGAGTTTATACTTTTCGATTTCCCAGGAAAAGTCATTGAACTTCACAGTTGGTACAAAAGACAGTCCCTTTGATAGTACCTTCACTTCCACATCTGTCAATTGTCATTTAGATAAATTCAAAATTGCTTGGAAGGTGCGGTTAGAGATGGTATTATATCACAGGAATTATGCAAATCATTAATACCTAAATTTCCTATAATTCCTATATTGTACACCTTGCCCAACGTACACAAGAGCCTTGTTGATCCCCCTCGGTGGCCGATCATATCGGCACGGGGTTCATTGTTTCAATTTGTGTCAGTGTATTTAGATATCTTGCTGCAACCTTGTGTGAAGGGACATCTCAACTATTTGCTTGATACAACCGCATTTCTAAATAAAATGACAGCTGTGGGGAATATTCCTCCACATAGTTTTTTATGCAGTATAGACATATCTAATTTGTATACGATTATACCCAATGATGATGGAATTGAGGCGGTTTGCAAATTGATTGAAGGCAACCCGTTGTATGTTGGTCCAAAGGTGGAAGTAGTGGCACAACTTTTGCATTTGATCTTGACACACAATTACTTTACCTTTGATGGTAAGATATATTTGCAACGTGTTGGCTGTGCGATGGGGTCGAATGTGGCCCCATCGTATGCCAACGCGTACATGTTTGTACAGGAAAAGGAAATCTTTTTTGCATCGTGCTATGTATCTGGTTGTATATTTTTTTACAGTAGGTACATAGACGACATTTTTGTTGTATGGACAGATACTAAAGAATGGTTTATTACCTTCATGGAGGGCCATAATCAAACATCTAGTCCAATCAAATTCACATGTAATGTGGATAGAGAGAGAGTTACTTTCCTTGATGTAGAAATTAGAAACAGGGAAGGGTTTATCAGCACAGGTATTTATAGTAAATCTACTGATAGAAACACAATGTTACACGCTGATAGCTTTCATCCTAAACCTTCCAAATTTGGATTACTGAATTTGTAATGATACTAATGAAGCTAGTGGAGAGATAGACGAAATGATAAATACATTTTTGAATTGGGGATATGACAAGTCAGCGCTTGTGAAAGCAAAGGAGCGGGCTATTAGAAATCCTTGTGAACAACTTTAAAATTCCAGTGCTATACAGAGTAAATATAAATGAATGCCGTGGGTGAACCATTTTAGTACTGCTAGGCCTATGATTAACAGAAAAACTAAGCGCCATTGGTCGATTGTACAGAATGATGTTGATTTGAATATGATGGACATGTCTATTATGCCGTGTTATACAAGCGGGAAAAATTTTCACGATTGGGTCGTTAAGACTGATGTGAGTAAATTTGATCAAAAAGGAGAAACCCACTTTTTAAGGCAAAAAAAGGATGTTTCAAATGTTTTAATTGCCTCACTTGTCATTATCTAATGGTTGGAGAGGGTTTCACACATCCACACAGTGGTAAATGATATGCTATATGTCATAGATTGAGTTGTACTACTAAGTATGTGGTATATCTTATTACTTGCCCGTGTGGCCTTAGTTATGTGGACAAAACAGAAAGATGCCTGCAGGATGGATGGCATTACATCGGTCTGCCATTAGAGCAGCCATCAGCTCTGGATCCAGTGACCAACCTGTGGCGAGACATTTTGCACAGGCTGGTCATAGCCTAGCAACACTTCGCTACATTTTAATTGATCATATACCACCGATGGTGAGAGGAGGTAATAGATTGCAATGATTACTCCAATGTGAATCACGTTGGATTCATCGATTAGGCACCATATACCCCAAAGGCCTTAACGATAGCTTAGGCTTACATTGCTTTTTATGAGGATATACATGATTGAAATTTGGGTTTCTTTATGTTGGATGCCATATTGACAATGCATTATTCGTCTGAAGGAAATTATTTTTTGTATATTAAGGGGATCATGGTGTGTTACTTTTTGTCTGTATAGATTAACAGACCAAAGGAGCGGGATTTAGTAATAATATCAGATATTTTGTGGTAGGATTGTATATTAGCCGGTCTCCATTATGTTCTCTGAATTGGTCCAACACAAATCTTAAAGTTTATATGACATACATGAGGAGATTAAATGGATGCTTGTATCCATAATATAAGATATGTATTATTGTTATACGTCTACAGTTGTTGCTCTGTGTTTTGTTATTAAATCATGTTTGGTTACCAAGACAACCGGATGCACCAGTGACGTCAGTATGAGGGTGCCACTGAGCTGCTTCTGGAGGCCTTGGCTGTGCACATGGTGTTGACGGTATTTAAGTGAGTATTGCTTGTTGTTTTATTTATATTCTGAAGATGATGGAATAAACATCGAAACGTTAATATCAGTTACCTGCTGCAAGTGACTTTCTTTGAAGCTGAGTGCCGCCGACCAGGTGATATATATATATATATTTCTAGATATATATGGAGGGATTGGGTAAGTACCTTCCCTCTATGTGATGATGTTGTCAGGTGTGCTTGATTTCAGCTTACCTCCTGACTGTGTAGTAGCTGGTCAGGTTCACAGTTAACTTTGCTCTTGCTGGCTGTGGCTAACTTGCAAGCACGCTGTGGCTGCCGCTGGTCAGAATCCCATGTGTAGAGAGACGGTCTCTGCTCCCGTTGGTGAGTGGTTTCCCGCAGCGCCCTGGATTGTGTGACTACTGCCGCTGGCTCCTATATGGTTGAACACCTCCGCATAAAAGATAGAGCAGGCTAATTCTGGTAATTGTAAATGCAAACCTTCCTGAGGAGGCAGTGGCTGCCATTGTCCACCACAGCACCCAGGGCCCTCCAACAGGTACCTGCTTCACCCCCTCTCTGTGCTGCCAGTGGCCATATGTTGCTGGATAATTTTAATCCCAAGTAGCCTTTGTGGGCTGCCCCCTCAGGTCGAGGTGACCTTAGGCAGCTGCCTAAAGCTGCCTAATGGAAGCGCCACCCATGGCTACACATGAAAAGCTATTTGAGGTACTGAGCTGAAATTTGGCATGGACGGGTAGAACTGTTTGCTCAATACTGCATGCCAATTTCAGGGTATAAACATAAAATATGGGGATTTGGGAGTAATCTAACACTCCAACTGTCACATTTTTCTGACATTCTCAATTAGGACCACTTTTCTGCTGTAGTCTATGGGGGATTTTTCGGAAGGCAAAACTCAAGGTAGGTGGCGAATTTAGACTTGGGGCTTGTTTTATTAGGTAGTTATTGTTTCAGTGTAGGTGCTTTTGGGGTTCAGGTAAATTAGAATGTTACGGTTTTTAAACTATTACCTCAAGAATGCACCATTGAATAGATAGGAAATTTCAACTTGTTGCACAGCTATAGTAGGAGCCTCCAGCAGGTGTGCTCACTGTGGCTTCAATTGGGTCTACCAAGATGGCCGTAAATTGTGGGCTTTAGCGGTGGAGGGCTCGGGGGAAGAAAGCTGGTGTTAGCTGCAGTGGGACCTTGGGAAAAGGTTCAGGGGGTAAACGGGTGATAGCTGCGGGCAAGAGCCAGGGGAGCAAGTTGGCCTTAGTGGCTTTGGTGGGGCTTCTCTGGGGGCCCCCCATGCATTTGTTGCGAAGGAGACCCCACAGACCTTAATTTGGCCCTTGGTGAGGGGGGCACACAGAGCCACCGCTGCTCTGTTCATAGAGGGGGAAGGAGGAGGAGAGCAGCTGCTGTAAATGTGCATACACTTAGAGATTTAAAAGGACGATTTAAACAATATCAATATAGTTATTGCTACCATTATCTATCATATTGTCCTTTTTTAATGTACACTACCAACTTACCTTCAACCAGCAATGTGCAGGCACGTATGGATGATAGCGATATCGCCCATCGTCCCTGCATGCTGAACAACTTGCTGATCACGGGTCACTATAGTTGCTGGCAAGTTATTGGTGTGTTGGATGATCTACATAGATCATCCAACACACCAGGGAGTGTGCAGTATGATCTGCCAGTGATATTGTATTGCTGGCAGATCGCTACGTGTGTATGCACCATTACATTGCTGTGGGTGGGGGAGGGGGGCACACAGAGCCAGTGATGACATAAAAGGACAACATTGAAAGTAATGTACAGTTTTTAATGTTGATTACAAAACATTGTTTAGACCTAAACATTGGTTCTGGAACATCGATGTTAACCAATGTTTTATTTTTTAATGGACCTGTAGGTGCTTAAACATATAAAACACAAATAAACTTCTGAAATTATACTTATTTTATTATTATTTTATGGAGGCTTACAGTTTTATATGTTTTAGCACCTACAGGTATAGTAGTTTCCTTTAAAAATAGAAACATTGGTTAACATTAGTTAGCATTGATGTTTCAGAACCAATGTTTAGGTCTAAACAATGTTTTGTAATTAATGTTAAAAACACTGGTACAGTACTTTCAATGTTGTCTTTTTATGTCCTATCCTTAGTGCACACACTCCAAGTGGCTCTCCCCCTCCCCCCATCCCTGATAACAGCATCACTGGCACTGTGTGCTCACGTCCTCCTCTTCCTTTCCCCACTATGAACACAGCAGTGGTGGCTCTGTGTGCCCCCCTCACCCAGGGCCAAATTAAGGTCTGTGGGGGCCCCTGGGCAACAAACGTATATATTAGGGATGAGCGGGTTCGGTTCTCAGAGAACCAAACCCACCAGAATTTTGGAAATACGGGGTGATCCAAGCCAAGCTTGGATCTCCCTGCCTACCCCAGATCCCTAACCTGAGGCAAAACCTTGAGATCCCGCTGTTGGGTTGTGAGGTTTTGTATTGAGCAGGCTCTCAGCCAGTCAGCATTAAGCCCATTTAATATGCACACAGGAAGCAAAAGAAGATGGTGCCCACCATCTCCACTGCCTAACACTGCCTGCACCCCTGCTGCTGACACCACCAGCACCCCAACTGTCAGCATCCCCTGCTGCCGACACCACCACTGCTGACACTGTTGGCACCCCTGCACTGCTGCCCCACATACTGAGGACACCGTCAGCAACCCCCACACTGCCGACACTGCTGGAACTCCCACACTGAGGACACCACAAGCACCCCTGCACTACCAACACTGTCAGCACACATGCACAGAGGACACTGCGGGCACCTCCACTCTGCCAATATCGCCGGCACCTTGCATTGAGAACACCCCCGCACTGCCAAAACAGCCAGCAAACCTGCACTGAAGACACTGCTGGCACCCCTGCACTGCCACCATCGCCAGTACCCTTCACAGAGGACACTGCCAGCACCACAGCACTGCCATTCCACATACTGAGGACAGCATCAGCAACCCCTGCACTGCCGACACAGCCAGCAAACCTGCACTAAAGACACCACTGGCACTGCCGATATCGCCAGTACCCTACACTGAGGGCACTGCCAGCACTGCAGCACTGCCATTCCATGTAGTGAGTACACCATCAGCAACCCCTGCACTGCTGACACAGCCAGCAAACCTGCACCGAAGATACTGCTGGCACCCCACACTGTCAACATCGCCAGTAGGCTTCACTGAGGACACTTTCAGCACCGCAGCACTGCCATTCCACATTCTGAGGACACAGTCAGCAACCCCTGCACTGCCGACACAGCCAGCAAACCTGCACTAAAGACACCACTGGCACTGCCTACATCGCCAGTACCCTACACTGAGGATACTGCCATCACCACAGCAGTGCCATTCCATATACTGAGGACACCGTCAGCAACCCTGCTCTGCCAACACTGCTGTGATAGTAAGAGCACTATTGGTGTATCCAACCCACACTGTATAACACACTGAATCCATGTTGGAAATTGGAAGCTGAACTTCCACATGTTAGTGCAGCCCACTGTGTCACTTAGCTTAGTCAGCCAGTTAGCTGGATGCAACCTTTTGGCCTTAACTAGATGAAAAAAAATAATATTGTGAGGTGATCAAAATTGATTGGAAATGACAGGAAATAAATGTTATTGAGGTTAATAATACTGTAGGAACAAAAACAGGCCCATTGTATGTGATTTTAACTGTTTTTATGATATTTTAAGAAAAAAATCCAGATTCAAAACCGAAAAACAAAACACCAAGGAAAAAGATCCAAAACAAGATCCAGCTCAAAAACCAGGGGAGATCCAGATCCAAAACCAAAGCACTAGGGTTGGCACTCATCGCTAATATATATATATATATATATATATATATATATATATATATATCCAACTGTGACCCGGCACTCACCAGTCCTCTCAGCTGTAAGTGGCTCTGGTGCCTTCCAAAGGGGTATAGTTCCCCCAAATGCATATGCAAACAAAAAATTAATAAAGGCGGCACTCAGAGGCTTCAATATAAAGTGGATCAAGCACCCCCTATGGAGTAGCTTTAATGTGACATTATATCAGCGCTGATATGATGTCACATTAAAGCTACTCCGTAGGGGGTGCTTGATTCACTTTATATTGAAGCCTCTGAGTGCTACCTTTATTCATTTTTTGTTTGCATATATATATATATTTATACGAGAGAGAGAGAGAGAGAGAGAGAGATTGAGAGAGAGAGAGAGAGAGAGAGAGAGAGAGAGAGAGAGAGAGAGAGAGAGAGAGAGAGAGAGAGAGAGAGAGAGATACACACTGTGTATACTTCTTCTAGCTGCATTACTGGTCAAATAATGTACAATATAACCATGGAAAATTACTACTGTTTTGGGAGGAAGGGATGGGCCAAAAGTACAAAAGTGTCTCAATACAAAAAGGTCAACATTAATGAGTAGTAACAAAACACAGGGGGAGGGCTAATTAAAACTTGATTTGTTGTCTGTGGAAAATGTACAGCCTTTACAAATGCATTCCTCCTCCCCTTCTGTGTTGAGACAAGCAATGGGTTAATCTCAAAAAGGACATTAACATACCATAAATTACCGATGGCCAGTTTTTGAATTATAATATATATCTAGAACCAGTACTGTATATGAAATATTTAGCCATATTTTCAGGAGGAAATTTCTACACTAAGAAATCACTACACACATATGCTGTCCTCACTGACTCAGATCCCCACATAGTGAACACAGTTTTCACAGCCTCTAGATGAAATATGATATTATTCTACAAAGTTTTATTGTTATTACAATAATATTATTGATATTATTATATTATTGAATTATACAAATTTGGTTTTGGAGCAAAATAAAAAAAGTTTACACTGGGATTCAAACCCTAACTGCCAAGTGTGATGTCCAGTGACTTTACCACTACGTCACGATACCAGTGGATGGGAAGTACCGAAACAGTGTTTTGAGGAACTGATGACAGTTTCCTAGTGAGAGTTATTTTGGTGCTAGTACAGTGTTTCAGTGGCTAGTACAGTGATTTAGCTGCAAATGCATATTGCACCTTAACATAAACACTCCTCAAAACTCCTTGTCTGCCCTCTATTAAAATGCAAAGGAGACCACTACTGTATCTTTGCTACATAGCTTTAACACTATTAAGTGCTACATTACATGATACACTGGCCACCTAGTGGTTAAAGTATGAATTGCACCTTTGCTGCACCGCAGATAGCATGGCACAACAACATATGAGAAATGATGTCATGCCAAATTGAGAGCCATGCCACAATTTTCAGAAAGGTGTATGTGGACACATATGTAGTAATAAATGTTTTACCTGGTGATGTGCTTGTTGGAGTAAGTTTGATGGTGATCTAGTTTTTTATTAGACATTACTCCAGCAGCAGTCGCCTGTACTGGTATGAGGGCTGTGATTTTCTGTTTGGAAAAGTGTGTTGGTAATATATTATATTTTCTACTAGGCTTTTACCTTTAGGCTATTAGTTTTTGTTTCATGAAAACATTGTTAAGGGTTGTAAAGTTTATTAAACTACCATCCTCTCTGCCACTCCTGTGCAACTATGTTTCATAGATGTGCTACAGATTATTCTTTTAAACTGCAATGTGTTTGTGCTGCTGCTCTGTTGCTTAGTTTTGCCTGCCAGCTCACTGTATCCTTTGGCCAAAATTGAAGTGTACAGTATTGTGAGCTGTGAGGTGGTCAAAATTGACTGGAAATGAATGCTATTGATGACAATAATACTGTAGGAACAAAAACAGATCCTAATTACACAATATTAACTGTTGTTATCAATTTATGAAGAAATCCCAAACCAAATCAATTGAGGGTGGTTTTGTCAAAACCAAAATTAAAACATGATGGTTATTTAAAACCAAAACACAATGGTCTGTGCTTATCTCTTATACATACTAATATGTTAATGCATTAAATATAGCCAAGAAATAGGTTATTTTATTGTTTTATGTATGATAGAAATATTTGTGCAATATGTAAGTTTTGTTGTGTTAATAAAATAATCTATTTGCAGTTGTAACTCCACCCATTTGATTTTTATATCAGTCTTGTTTTTGTAAATTTTAAATACGTAATCTTTAAATGGTATTTCTACCATTCACTAAATAAATTCTATTTATAAAGAATTTTCATAGCTGCCTATGTAATTTCTGTTTAAGTAGAATTTTGACCAATTGAGTAGCATTTTTTCCAGTGGAATTATTTCAAAATTATTACTTTTATACATATTAAAGTTTGGGATCAATATAAAGTACTACACCACAATAAAAAGCATACAGTACTACATATTAAACTTTTCTTTAACAATCTCTATCAAAATTCTAACCTACTATCCCAACATATCTACCTGTGCAGCTCACAGTAATTGAAAAGTGATATTTACTGTATGTTTTTCTTTTTATAAAAAATAAACTGTTTTGTTTGCTTCTCTCTTTTCAATATTAATATTGATATACTGTCTGGAATGAGCTCCATTATTAGAAATATACCTCAATATAATTTTAGTTTGTATTATTAAACTTTACTTTTCATATTCAGGATTTCATATGTATATTTATATCAAATAATAAAAGAGGAAATTTAGAAGTTCAATTGTACTGGAAGAGCAGAAAACCTCTATAGTTTTGAAATGGACAACACTTTAAATCTGGTTGGACCAATTTGAAATGTGTATACCTTATCCTTATGTGTAAAATCCCTATTTCTCTATAGATTGTAAGCTTGCAAGAAATGCCCTATTATCTTTTTGTCTGTCTGGTATTACCCATCTTGTTTTATTACTATATTTTCCCAAATATAAAACACAATGGAATATATTGTATGTAAAAAAATTTAAAATAATTAAACTGCCCATTCTGTATGTGTAGACCAAAGTAGGATTCCAAGCACACTGTGCCATAACATTCATTTCCCCCACCCACACACAACCATATACACCTTCAATTACTTATTGTTTTAAGGTTTGGAAAAGCAAATACTGTTTATATTTATTTTTTCCTGCTTGGATGTTTGTCAATAGGGATAAATGGTGCCATTAATCATTCATACTGCCTTTCACCAGTGTGCCAATATGATCATTTTTAAAAGAGTAGACATAAATGCACCTGGACATTTTAGTAACACAGAAACTGGTCTTATATTTTTTACATTGTGTCTTTAAAAGAGGACTTCACAGGTTGTGTCAAAAAAATCATTGACTTTTATATCTCTACATCTATCTTTCTCAAAAGTAAGCTACTACAGTGGCACAATGTACTTGAAAAAGCAATGACTAAAACAGTTATATTGCAATTTTATTATCTAAGTATACAATTTTAAGACTATAAGGAAATTTAGCAAGCAACTTTTTGTTAATTCATCAACTTTCGAGAAATCTTTTGTATGTTACAAACTCAGTTAAAAATTGTTCAAAAATAAAAATGTTTAAATGCAATTTACAACATTTCATCATCTTGAGTTTTTATGAATTTATGATTGGGGCCAATTCAGAAATGAATAATAAAAAAAAAAGTACAATAATTTTTATTTCACGTATAATATAATAGTTAATAAACATTAAGGGGAATATTTTCTAAGTGTCAGTTTTGCCAAATTTGATGGCATCACCAGTGGATTTGAACTTCAAAATACAGCATTTACGACACAGTGGTTTTGCCTGTTTTTTTAAACTGCCATCAATGTCCATTGTTTTAAAAAAAAATCTAAAAGCCACATGGGTTTATTTTTTTTCATAGGAAGCTGTTCTCAAATGCACCTGTAAAACCAATAAAGACCAACCATACAACATGTCATTTTGACATCACAAGTACAGTACCTTATAAAATACTGCAAACTTCTAAATTACTTCTAAAGGGTAGACTGAATTTACTGGGTAGTGGTTGTTAGAGTATGGCAAATTTATTGGAGATCATTTTGCTATTTCTGAGTGCAAGTTGCCTTATTGTACATACTATTGTCTTGCATCTTTTTTGGTCTTTCCCATTTTATGTTTTCTCTTCCACAAATATTTGATGAGTATGTATACATCATGATATGTGCCTGTATAGCCATCTAGATCACTCAAAATGCACCTTATGCATCACATATGACAAGCACATTGTTATAATAAATTGAATAAATACAACTGCCTTAGATAAAAAAAAATCACTCCTGTGCCTAGTTGGCCTCAGCACAAAATTTGAGTAGTATATAGCTCTCAGGGTATTAGGCATGCCTGAAAGACTATAAAATGCTACCCTTATCTCATTCCATTGTGACTCCTAGCTGGGAAAACAGATTGAGGAAAATGAAAATGACAAGGCCTTCTTGCAGGATCTGGTTAAGATGCCATGAGAAAATGTGATAGGTAATACCCACAACTTTGGAGTTGATCCACTGGAAGAAACTAATGGCAATTGAACACAGATGATACATCAGTACGTCCAGGCCTGATACTGAATTGAAGTGTGCAGGGTCTATTTGATGTTTGATTAAGACATACAATTGCATCAATTTCACACAGGGCATGCTTCCCAGATATACCCCATTGACAGCGGGACACACTATTAGTGGCTAGCTGTTTCCTCTGCCACCCGCTCCACTCACAAGGAGGCAGAGAGCAGGAGATCTGAGAAGCTGGGTAGCACTGCTCTCTGACAGTTTCAGTGTGGACACTAGTCCACTAATCATCTGCTGCCTGCTCTCCCTGCTGATTGTTAAGAACTAGAGAGAACATGAAGCCAAGCAGCATCCTGTGTTAGCTGCTTTACAGGAGAGACTGCCTGACCAGTAGCAGACTACAGTTACCAGTGGGTGATCAAGACTAGACACCATTGTACAGCTGCATTAGTGGCGTACATATGAGGTAACACCATATATAACAACAGTGGAGGTTTACTAATATTATGATGACAATTGCATTAAAACATTGCGCTATATGATTACATTCCAAAGAGGACATATATATATATATATATATATATATATTAATTTTAAGTACTACAAGTGAGCATATAGAATTGGCCTGTGGGCTTATCATCGATGACTATATTCATAGATATTATCTTGAGATGGATGCAGCTGTGAGGATATATTTAGTCATGTTAATTTTATCTATTTTCATGCTGGAACTGTGGAAAATCTAAATATTTATGTTATTTATTTTGTTGCATTTTAGACATACGTCGATACTGTTACATTTGTCAGTGTATTGATACAATTTTAATGTTGTGTCTTACATGCATTAATTATTTTCTGTAAGCTTTTGCTTATGTGTTTAAAAAAATGATATTTAATGTTTTAATTTATGGGTACATCTTTCACTTTGCACAGTGCTGTTCTTCTATTGTAAAAATAAATGTTACTCTTAAGGCTCATGCACACTAGATGATGTGTGTGATGAGCAATATTGGACACGGTGGGCCCGGCGGATGTGCCAACATTGGTAACTGTATACACACTTGCCAATGTTGGCCACAAGAAATGACAGCAGGTGGAGCAGGGCCATTTGGCAGCATGGCATTGTTAATGATATCCCCAGATTGAGCTGCATGTTCAGCTGACTGGGGATATCATTAACGACTTGTGGGAGCACGTATCGTTAATTGTTGACTGCATACACACTGAATGATATGAACGATATATATCATTAACTGATATCATTATCGTCCATATCATTCATAAATATTGTCTAGTGTGTATGCAGCTTTAGTCTTAAAATATCTTAACATTCTAAGGGGGGAATTGAATTAGCCACGGTACTTTTACCACCGGCTAACTGATTCCCAAGGCTAATTCAATTAGCCCCAAAGGCTCTGGACTTATAAGGGTGCAAAGCTTAATTGAGGGAGACATGGCCACACCCCACAGAAAAAAAAATGGTGTACTCTATAAGCCCCTTAGCCAGAGGCAGATCCAGGAGGTCTGCATTCAGTGTTATTGCACCCCCACAGAGGAAAGGAGACTCCTGCTTAGCAGCAGCAGTCTCCCTTGTCCCACTGCAGCCTAGAACACAGCTGCATCTGCTGGGCTGCTGGCAGGAAGCTGGCACCATCAGGGATTTTTTCACCTGCCCGAAGGCAGGTGACACAAAACTCCAATAAGTGCGTTTTTTTTCATGGCCACAATCGTGAAAACACATGGCTCTGGGAACTTATCCTGAATACTCTGTTTTTTCACCAAAACAGGGGAATTTTTTTGTGTAGTAAAAACAGAGTGTAATTGAATTGCCAAAATAAAATTGTATTAAAACCCCTTTTTTACTGCATGTAAATTATCGTAGTTAATTGAATTCCCCCCCAAAGGTTACTTGATAGTGAGCATTTAAAGCACTGTAATGAATGCTGCTGTTGAACCTTAATAAATAAAGTATGCTGCTTGTTGGAACAAGAACCTTGTCGAACATGTGAACTAATTTGCTCCATTTGTACAGTATATCGATAAAAAAGAGAAGTGTAATCAATTTAGTAAATTGACCCCTCCTCTTTCAGTTCTGCATTTCATCTTAGACTGATAGATACATTTACTAAGCATAAGCTAACAAAAGATGTTTTTAAGAAGGAAATTTAAAATAGTAATGCTACTCAATTGCTTTGAATATTTTTTTCTTTTAATGTCCTGAATTTGCAGTCTGAGAAATAGTGGCTTTTGCATGAAACCACTAAGTAAATTGACCCCTAGGTCTTTTTCAAAGATGAAGGTTAGTGTTCGGTGCTGGTCAGTAAAGTTCTTTACATCAATACTTCGCAAACAAGGTTTTGATGGACTTCATATTGAGCGCAGGGCATTATCATGCTGAAACAGGAAAAGGCCTTCCTCAAACTTTTGTCACAGACTTTGAAGGCCACAATTGATTTGAATTTCATTGTATGCTGCAGCATTAATATTTGCCTGTACTGGAACTAAGCGGCCAAGGTTAAACAAATAACAATAACTTCAAACTATTATTCTTAATGCACCAAACTTTACAGCTGGCAGTTTTCATTTGAGCAGAAATCACTCTCATGGCATTCATCAAACTCAGATTTGTCTGTCAGACTGCCAGATGGTGAACCAGTATCTATCATAATAGAAAATGCATTTATACTGCTCAAGTAAAGTTAGCAGAAGAACTGTTAATCCAGAACATCACAGATTAGATTTACATGGCTGAGCAGTCACACACAAACCTCATATCATTCACATAGTGCAATGTTAGCCACTGTAGTTAGGAAGACTTGTGCGTGCCTCCTCAGCCATGTAAAACTAACTGGACTCACAGTTCTTTGTGATAACTTTACTTTCAAAGACCATTTCAAGATCAGTAACAAGTGTTGCAATATTATGCACATTAGCACTTGGCGGTCCCATTCTGTATTCTTGTGTGGTCTACAGTTGAGTTGTTGTTGCCCCTACTATAGATGCTTCCACTGTGTGCCATGGCCTGGCATGTTGTGGCATGCACATGCGCGGTGAATCAAATGCAGTCATGCCTGCGCATGTTTGCCACATCAGCAGTAAAGATGAGTGGGGACACATCTGTACACATTTGTACAGTTACCCACGCGCACGCCATACACGTGGACATGCAAGTCGCGACATCCATGCTGCGATGCGCTCGCATTATGGCATAAATGAGCATGGCTACAAAAGAGCATGGTCTTATAACACCAAAATGTAACTATTATAGCAAGCACTGCACATCACATTGAAAACATCAGCCCTACAAACATGCTTGATTGTGGCATCATCATGTTGTGGATACGTTCTTCTGTGGTGGGACTGGAAAGCTTATACACAAGATTGAGAAATAAATGGCACAAAATACAGGAAAAACCTGGAGGAAAACTTGGTGTAGTCTACAATAGCATTTGTACTTGGAAGAAGATGTACCTTCCACATAACAATGACCCAAAGCATACAGCAAAACAACACTGGGGCAGTTCAACTACAAAAAAAGTTGATGTCCTGTCTACCAATGAAAATTATTTTACCAAGCAAAATTTGCTCAAACTCCAGTTTCTAGAAATCTGATAGACATTTTCTCAATGAGACTCAGAGCTTTAATAAAGGAATTTACTAATAAAAGTTAATTTCTTTATTGATTTAGCTCTATGACCCACAATGAGCGTTTAAATGTAGGTTATTAGATATATTGAATATACATATTACATATAATTTTGCTCTGGTTCAACATATTACATTGCTTTCATAATACTGGGAACTTGAAATGGTGATCCCTGCATTTTTATACATTATTTGCTCACATTTTTCTATCTTTATACACTAATCTATATATTAGTTTATAAATTCAATTATTTTTTTACCTCTATTTTACACTGTACCATTCCCAGTGAATGGAATTTTTATTATAATAATTAATAACTAATGATATTGTGCATGTGCGCCCATCTCTAACAACCCCTAGCCTCTTTTTGTTTAATACTGTGTACTAATGTGCACCAGAATGTGTAAGCCCTAAGATGTCCACTTTCAGTTCCTGCGCTTACTGCAACACTGTTGGCGGTTATGGACAATCCACCATCAGCACTCCATCATGTGCACCATCGACACTTGCACCAGCTGCTGCACCACCTGAACATGGCCTTTGTGGTAGTGGGTCTGCGTATGAGAGTGAGAAATTTTCACTGACTCACCCGCAACACTCCCATATTACTTTGAGTTGGGGGTAGTCCAAACGCAAACACCTACATTGACCATATCCTGGCCCCCTTACCGAACTCCCTGCTTGGACATTTCAAAGAATTACCACTTTGCTTGCTGGATTTATTGTTATTTTTAACACAACTCTGTTGACAACAATCCTGTGTCATTTTATCTTTATATAAATGTAATTCCTACAGTACCTGTATTGCAATTGCTTTTTACCATTGGTTCACATTCATATACTCTTAGCATTGTTTATCTTAATATTATATTCCTGCACATAGAACAGCTTCATTCATCTTCATAATATACAAATGTAGTGCTGCCTATATAATTACCAGCACACTTTTTCCTCTTTTTATCTGCATTTTTGCCATTTTAACTGTACTGTTTCTGTATCCCACATGCTCCACTACTACTGCAATGTATCCTCCCCCTACTTTCTTATTCCCCTTTTCTACACACATTTATATTTTTTTCATGGCTACATAATGTTCTTTTCTACCACTTGGTCCCACCTCCTACCTCCCCTCCAAGTCTCCTCCACTGCCTCTCTTTCTCTCCCCTCATCTGTTGCCCTCCCACCCCACTGGAATGCTCCCCCACATATCACATTACTCCATTATCAATCAGTTACCTTCCACCATGACCACTAAGCTCTGCATGCTCCCTTCTCTCCCAGTCAACTCTACTCACCTCCACTCACATCACACTAATCTTCCACATCACCCACCACCTGCAGTTTACCTTACTCAATCAGGAGCATACACCATCCCTACACTCTGTCTTCACCCCCCTGCTCCTAAATAATCTCACCTCCACACTACAGCAATGCTTATAATCTCATTCACATCTTTCCCTAACTCTGTACCTCTGTCTTGTACCCTCTGGAATGCCATAAATGTATTTAACAAACTGATCCCCAGCCATGAACTTTTTATCTCCAATTCCTTGAATCTATCCATCACCAGATCCCATATTTCCCATACATGCATCACCTCTGCTCTCTCCTCTGATGGCCTTGCCTTCTATTATAGCCCCTTCACTGGGGGTCACCATGGTGGTGTAGGGGTCTTTTTATACCCCTCCTGAAACTTCCAACTCATACCCGAGAACTATCCTTTTCATTCTCTTAATTTAAGATTTATGCTACAGTATTTGCCTCTTCCAACCTGTTCACCTATGAGTTACTGTCATCTATCGTCCCTCAGACCTTATCACCAAATTCCTTGACAATTTTGCTTCCTGGCTTCCACACTTCCTTTTTAGACCAACCTTTCCTCATCTGAAGTGATTTCAATATCCCTATTGATGTTACCACTGGCATATCTCCCTCTAAACTCCTTGCCCTCACAGCATTATTTTTTATTTAAAATTGTACTTCCTCACCCTCCCATTTTAGTGGACACTCAGTTGATCTGGTCTTCACCCACCATTGTGATACAGATGTAGCTGCAATCTCGTTGCTGTGATGCATGCGCACAGCATCATGCATCGTGGTATAGCGGATCTCTCACAGTGCTGTAGCTAGGTGCACTCAGCATTCTTCCCATTGAAGACTATGGCATGCATGTGCATACGCATGTGCACACCATAGACATGGACATGCAAGATGCACCATCCATGCTGCAATGCGCTCACATCGCGGCATAGATGAGCATGGCTACATCTGTACAGTATATCTGTCTTTATAAATTCCCCATTGCCTCTCTCTGACCATCAGATTTTTTAATTTGACTTATTCCTCACTCCTTCCCAACCTCCACCCTCCAAGGCTACCATCACCAAGCATAACTTTGAGACTACCTACATTATGTCCTTATCCTTCCAGTTTGAATCACTTCTTTCCCCATTACCTCTGTCTCCTGCTCTTACCAAGCTATTTCCCTATACAATATCTCCCTTTTGCTCTCGACTCTGTTGCTACAGCAGTCACTACTCACCTTTGCAGATCTACAGATGTGTCCTCTTGCACCTAATTTTTTGCTTCATTTGGCACAAGATGTCAGCATGGCTAATGCATTCCATGATGAGTAGCATTAGGGTGGATCCCAATTTTTTTTCCCGCAAAAGTATTCATATAAAGTAGCAGATTAAAGCTACAAAGTTTAAGAAAAATCACAAGGCGTGGCTAATTTGCAGATTCAAAGGCATGGCAAATTTGGCCATATGACTAGATTTTAGGAAAGGTGTATGTGGACACATCTGTATGCTTCAACCTTGGCATTCCAAATGCAACATGATACTAGCAAAAGTGTTCATGAAAATTGGTGGAAATCAGGCTCCAATGCAGTCTTCCTTCATTTCAAATGTATACTCTAGACCTACAGTGCTGTCCTTTCCCTCTCTAAAAAGTCTTATTTTTCTTTGTCATTTAAACTCCCTCCACTGCTCCCTCCTCCTCTCCCTTACTTGCTCTCTGCCCTTGACTTTGCTACCCACTTTACATCTAAAATTGAATCCATCTGTAAGGACATCACATCTCAACTAACCTTCATTATCCCATCCTCTTCTTTGAAAGCTTACATCTCCCCATCTTTTCCATCCATTTTACTCACTCAGACTTTCTTCCCCCCAGTATCTTGAGATAAAGTTATGGCTTAAATCCACTCTTCACCCCTTTATCCTATCCCCTCCCACATCTTCTGATCCCTCTCTCCTGTAACCTGTTCCCAACTTGCTTGCCCATCTCATAAATCTTTCCCTCTCAGCAGACACTCTCCCATTAGCATTAAAGCATGCTCTTGTCCCTACCACCATTAAAATCTCAACCTTGATCCTGACACTATCTCTTACTAATAACCCAATCTCTTTTAACCCCTTTGCCTCCAAGCTCTTTGAGTGGATTGTCTACAACTGCCTTGCCACTTTTTTTTCCCACTCCCTACATGATCCATTTTTGTCTGGCTTTCATTATCTCCTTTCCACAGAAAATGCCTTCGATAAAGTCAGCAATGACATTCTTGCTGCTAAATCCAAGAGTCACTAATATCTGCTCATTCTCCTTGACCGCTCAGCTTTTGATGCCAAGGACCACCCTTTCCTCCTGTAAATCTTTCACTCCTTTGGTCTGCATGATACTGCCCTCTACCAGCTGTCTTCTTTCCTCTCTGACCATTCTTTCTATGTACCCACTCATGATTTCACTTCTCCGCCATTTCCACAACCTTTCGGTTTTCTCCAAGGTTCTGTTCTTGGACCTCTTCTATTCTTCCTTTATACTTCCTCTTTAGGTGATCTCATCAATTCCTTCTGCTTCTGATATCATCTCAGTGCTGATACTCATATCTATCTCTACCTTTTCCCCTCTCTCTCCTAATTTCAACTTTCTCTCTGCTGTTTCTTTCAGGATGTCCCAACACGTTCTTAAACTTAGCATGTCTTACACACCTTTACACTAAAACCCTAGGTCCAGCCCAGGTCACTGAACAGAGATTTCACTGTGGCTTGAATCCCATTTACACCAAAGGCTTGAACCAGGATATTGCCAGGGCATCCTTCAGCCAGTGCTTGGAAATGACATCATCTCCCAGCACCCGGAATGCGGCACTATGTATGCAGTTAACAGGAGCCGGGATGGTTGACCTAGGACACCCATTTGCAAAAAAGATCCAAACCTTCTGGGCACCAGGGTAACTCTTTATCACAGAGCAGCAACCCAGGTTAACCTGGAAATAACCTGTGTTTTAGCTGCAGTGTAAAAGGGGTATAAGACTGAGCTGATATCTAACCTCCCAAATAACTTCACCTCCCTCAATTTCATAATCTATCATAATCTATTGATAGCACCACCACCTTCTCTAGCCCACAAATGCACTGTTTTGAGTTATCCTTGACTCCTCCCTTAACTTCAAACTTCACATTCAGTACCTTTTGCAGTCCAGCCATTTCCATCTGAGAAATATCCATATGCTTATACATGTATTCACACTGAAGACAAATAAGACCCTCATACACTCACTGGTCCCATCTAGATAGGACTACTATAACCTTATCTGGGCTACTTGTTTCTCACCTCTCTCCACTCCAATCTGATTGCTTCCCAGCTCATCTTCCTCTTCAAACACACTACATCTGCCTACTCTCTCCTATAAGCATTTCAATGGCTCCCCCTTCTGAATCTAATTCAAAATCCTCACACTCACTTACAAAGCCCTCACCCAATCCTATCCTATTTACATCATCTCCCATTAAACTCCCCCCCACCCATTTTGTTCCTCAAATGAATGCCAGCTCTCTTCCTACCTGATTACTTCCTCCCGTTCCCGCCTCCAATATTTTGTTCATGCTGCTCCCTACCACTGGAACTCTTACCCTATCCCTATCAACCTATAAACCTCTCTTCAAAATTGCAAATGTCTCTTAAGACCCACTTATTTTTATCAAATTCTTCCAGCTTTCATCCAAACCAACTGCTCCATGTTTTGTGCTCACTGTCTTGCCCCACTGTGTCAACCCTATCTGTCTCCCATTCCTTTCAAGATTTTAAACTCTCATGAGCAGAGCTCTCCTTTCTCAAGTGCTCTTCCTTCCCTCAATTATACCATCACCTATTTTCCAACTATCAACAACAGCACCAAAACTTGGGTTTTGCTGTCCAGCTGCTTATTTCCTTACTATGACTGTTGCTGCAGAAATGTTTATTAACCACGTACATGTTCTGCAATATTTGTAATGTAAATCACTTTTTCCTTGTTTTGTTCTTTCCATTTCTGTTTATGTACTATAGAAAAGACTGCACAACTCTTGTGGCACCATATAAATAAAGGATGATAATAATAAAATTATATATTTTTTAACACACTCTTCAGGCCACTTCCCAGTCACCTCCCAGGAATGACCACAATTTTTCCTCACCAGTGTTTCCATATGCAACAGTGCACTTGTGTGTTCTCAAGGTAACACATGCATTGTAGGGGTTTTTAGAATTTTTGTGTAAGTGCAGCAGTAAATAATCACTCATCTATATGAACATTGGCATTGCATGCACTTAGTACCTGATTCAAAGATGTATGCTAGCCCAAAGGATAGCGCATATCTCTTGATTGACATGCTGCAGTGTTTGGGGGGCAGAGCGGGGGCATGGCAGGTCACCATTCTAGAAAATCGGAGCATGTCACCCTAGTTTTCTTGGAGGGACAAGGCCTATCCTCGCAAATGACCAGGACCCAGTTAGGCTGCAGTAATCTTCAGCTTCAGCAGCCTGGCTAAAGGAGCAACCATTGCAACTGATGGTCACAATGGATACAATGGTGATCCAAGGCTGCAACCTTGGTTGCAACACGGAAATCACAAATGCAGCAAGGAGGTGTATGTTTCCTACAGACACCTCCTGCTGCATTAGCATTTTAGATGGATGGAATTACAAAGCTGCATGTGTGTGGCTCTTCAATTCCATCCATCTCTGAATCAGATCTTCTGTGTTGTTTAGGGGATGTAGTTGACATCTCAGTGGTCGGGATGCCATTGCTCTGAATACTGGCGCTGAAATCCCAACAGCAGTCAGAATCCTGGCACCAGAATCCCAACAGCTGGCATCCTGATGGTAAGTATTTGGGTTAGTGGGAGGTTTAGGTTTAGGATTATGGATTAGGGTTAGGCACTTAGGAGAGGATTAGGGTGTGAGGAGAGGGTTAGGCTGCGGAGGAAGGTTAGGGTTAGGCTGCAGGAATATAGCTTAGGGTTAGGAGAAGGGTTAGGGTCTGTGTTAGGCTACTTACCTTTGGGCATCGGGTTTCTGACTGTCGAGATGCCGTTGTCGGTATTCTGATTGCCGGCATCCTGAAATCCAGTATTCCATACCTAACCCATTAAACTAAATAAATGTCACATAAATAAAGCTTGATTACATGTTGCATCGCAACACAACAAATTGTGAAAAGGTATTTACCAAGGTGGTGAATATTTTTTATAGAACTACTTATAATAGGTATAGAGGGCAGAAGCACTATTGTCATTAAAAAAACAACTTACCAAAACTAGCACTTTGTTTAATAATCAGTCTAACACTGAATCTGTTAAATAAAAAAATAATCTAATTACTATTTAGGGTAACAAATTATGGAAGGGACAGGATAATGATTTCAAGGAAATAATATATGTTCTCTTTTATTACAGTAGATCAGTAAAAACTAACATGCTCTTTTCTCTCCAGCACGTAAAATAGCTGTAGGAAAAAGGGGTATTCTTGTAAAAGTTTGTTTCAATAATAAAAATGTTACTGTGATCTATAGGATTCATTATCAGAACAATCATGTGCTAAAAAGCAAGTCAGTTGTTTCCTGGTCATTGCCCTGTGACCTGAGGCTGACAAGAGATAGGCACAGAAGTCTGGCTGGCTGCCCTGTTGTAAAGCAAACAGATGATTAAATCCAAACAGTCCAAAGCCCAGGGTAAGCAGTTTTAATTCTGGCACTTTAATAGTACAATGTATACAAAGGGATTAACTTCAGAGTTACTAAAATATGAAATGAGTAGATTTATTTTCTGTTGTAAAGTATATTTACTGTATATCATAAAGGTTGAACAATTTGACAATGTACATAAACTCCATTTATATTCAAGCATGAATGTTCAGAGAATATGCTGTTTTCAAGTATTTCAGTATACAATTATACTTCAAATGAGTTTGGGTGATGAGCCAATGATGAAATGATGGGTGTGAATAGGTGGGAATAAGATTCCAGCATGCAATCATTTTTTTGGACCGTTTCATTTTTATTATTCTAAAAAAATCTTTCTTATTCCATTTGCATCAAAATGCTTTCTAAAATGACCTGTTTTTTTTCTATATTCTTCATTTCACTGATCCCTTTTAAAGATGTCGAGTGGTTATAAAAAGTAGCCTGTAATCATAGCTTATTTTGTGAAATAACTTTATTGTAAGAGTTATTAGAAAATTATATCTACTAATATTGTAAAAAATCTTATTACTTTATCCATTATGTACTGTATGTCCTGAACTATGACATTAGTACTGAGTTTCTGAGGCACACAAGATAATTACTGCATGCATCTACAGTATGCTGATGAAGAAAATATGATCTTGTTAAAAGTTTTGCAATTAAATCCCAAAATTATTGCTTTTAACATGTATTTGAATAATTGATTACAGTATGATATGCTTCTATTGTTTTTGCAAAAACAAATTTCTTCAAAATTATAAATAGGAGAATAAATTACATCAGTATTAAAACATCGTTTTCAAATGGTTGTGGTATATTTTGTTGACAATCACAATGTTGACATGATCCTAATTACGGTGTGCTTGTCATGTCGACATTGCCCACGTCAACATCCATCATGTTGGCACTAATGAAATGTCAACATGATCAGAATGTTAAAAAAACCTATCCCAAGTGGTCTAGTGGAGACTTACCTGATATGATGGGTCTTATGGGTCTGGCAGCTCCAGCAACAACATCAGGATGACTTCCAGTGAATCATGCATCACCTCTGGTGGTAAGTATAACAAAATCTATCCCTTAATCTTAACTCTCCTTGCAGAGCCTAACCTTAACCTCCTCTCCCTTAGTCAAACCTTAACCCTCATTGTAGTACATAACCCTCCCTTCCGATATCCTAAAGAGGCCCATACATGGTGCAATTGTTTGCACAATATGGCCGATTTAAATCAATCGTAATGACCAATCGTGTACATCATGTGTGGTATTTGTATGATTATGATGATGATGTGCGTCTCCGCCATCGTAAATTTGCATCATAGATCTTATGGAAAAACAGTAAGATCGTGACCTATCGTGTATGATGTGCCATACATCGTATGCTGTTTTGCTTGCTGAACAAGCCAATGGACGATCCAATGTACAATGTCTTGCATAATCCCTGGCCACTCCCCCCCTCCATTTTGTGAGAGACGACACATCGGTATTGCATGTACAATCATACACCATTTGACCAAATCGTTTAGAGAATTTCAAGGGAAATCATACAACACATCTTAATGTTAGGAAATCACCCTGTCTATGGCTGGCTTAACCCTCTGCTACTGTACCACTCTGTTCAGAATGTCATCATTTCACATATCTATATTATGAACATGTTGACATTCTACAGATGCTGACATGATCATAACTGTCGACATTTGTGGTGTTTACATTATGAATATCGACATAATAATTGTTGACATTATGACTTTATCACTTTCAAATAAATTCTGCTAATCCTAAATAATATTTTGTATGTAGAATTTTATCATCAGAAGCTGTAACCCTCTATGAGAATTTTTATGAGTGCTTGCCATGACCAAGAATCCACTTGCCCAAGCATTTTACCTATAACAGCCACTTTTCCCAAAACTACTATCATTCACTGGTACTCAGCAGTCACCAGGACTTCAACTCTAAGTAGTGTCAGCTCAAGATCACAGACACATACATTTGAAGGAAACAGGATAGCTCAGAGAATACTAAAGCTACATGTAGAAAACAGCAAGCCAGATCCTTAGTATAGCACTGGCAATTTGCACTGAAGTGCATATTCACCAGTTTTGCCAATAGCAATGTTTAGCTGGACAATTCTTTCATATAGCAAAGATCTTTTCACAATAGAGAATTAATGACAAATTACAGGTATTCTGAATGCACATATAAAGGTTTTGTAGTAAAATACTGAAACTGTTCTTCCCAAAAGCACAAATATTATCTACAGTAGAGAATTTATGGCAAGTAACAGGTTTTCTGAATGCACAGGTAAATGCCTTGTAAACAAATAATGAACAACTCTATCAAATAATACAAATATTTTCCACAGTGGAGAATTGATGGCAAGTAACAAGTTTTCTGAATGCACATGTAATTGCCTTGTAAAATAATAGTAGAGATGTGTAGTACCAGTTCTCAGAGAATCAACAATAATAAATTAGGGGTTCCAATTCAAACCGAGTCTGAGTTTGGAATCAAGTGAGAGTACTGAGTTGTATTGAGTACCGGTTCAGATCTTCCTGTGGTTTGGAATTCGGATTTAAAAAACAAACTCTGTTTTTAATTGCATACTAACAGGTCAAAATTATGTCATTTTAGATTTTTTTTCCAAAAATACAGAACCAAAACCAAAACACATGAGGGTGGTTTTTCAAAACCAAAGTGAAAACACAAAGATAAATTTAGAACCAAAGCTAAAAAATTGGAGGTCAGCACACATTTCTATAAAATACTAAACAGTTCTTTCAAAAGCATAACCAGCACCAGACTCTGAGCCAATTCTGGTACTGTGAAAACAACGGAAAAACCAGTGTGTAGTCCCTGTTCTTCCAGTTACCAGCACTGGGCTCAACCAGCTTTGCAGAAATGCCATAGCAGGGGACACACATCATGCAGTCCCCTTGCCATCAAATTATCTAGCCCCAAACTGTTCATACAAGCCCTGGGATTCCTCAGAAAATGGGGACACCCCAAAAAAGAGGTCCCCACTCCTAGGGAACCACGAGGGCTGTGGTGAAGCCTGGGGATATTTCCTGCACCCCTGCTGGAGGTGGGCAAAATGTTAATGTGTGACATTTGTTATATTGTCCTTTAATATCCTTTACAGTGGGATTACAGGTCCCAGAAAGTCTGCCCTGGTATCCCAGCAATTAGAGATCCACGAGTGCTAACATGGCCGAACAGTAAGGATCCATTGGCACCTGTACATGTTCCCTTGATTATGTGTTTTTTAGCCCAGCTGAGATCTATGCATTTGATATATTACAGTGTACAGTGTACATTATAACTTGACACTGCTTGCAAATGTTTTACCTCTGTGGGTATGAACATGTACAAATTATGTGCTGTTTATTGTCCATTTAGTATCTCCCTGTGGTGGTTGATTTTCTCCTTGGTAACATACCAGATTATTATGATTTTTTCACCTCACCATATTAATTGTTGTTCTGTGAAGCCCACGCATCAGATCCAGTAACTTTGAGTCTGTTTTTCACCCTGTATATCATGACTGTTTACAATAATACTGTGAGGCTCTCATATTTGACATCATTTACAACAATAAGTAAACTATATATATATATATATATACAGCTTATTTGTGACTAATAAATTGATTGTCCTAATTGAGTTTTAGTGTCGTCCAGTTGAGACCTATGCTTTTCAAATATTACAGCGTATATTGCAGCATGATACCACTTGCAAATGATTTATCTCTGTGGTTATGAAGATGTTTAAATTTCATGCTGGTTAATACCTATTTAGTATCTCCCTGTAGCAATTTTCTAGAGTATTATTTTTGTTTTTTTCACCTAATTGTATTAATTGATGTTCTGTGAAACCCATGTTTTAGATCCAATTACTCTGAGCCTGTGCATATATACTTGTCCGTGGGTTATTGGATTTAGGATTTTTTTTACTTATGTATCATCTAGTCTAATACTATTCTACTTTTCTGAATAATTAGGTACAATCTCAGGCCAGTACTCCTCTCAATGGGTGTCTGATGCTTCAGAGTATGACACATGAAAGCAGAAACGAACACCTGAGCAATGTATCACTCACTCTTGTATTTCTAAAAGTATAACCATCCTCCACATATGTCCCACTCCTCATCTATGGTTTGTCAACTAAGTGAAGTGTGGTAGAACTGGGAGTATTGGCTGTGCTCCCTACTAACCTGATATTTGCTCTTTAGAGCAATACTCTATTACCTGGGCTATTTTGTGATATTCACACTGAATTATAAAGGCTTTACATCTTTAGAGTAATTCTAACACTAGCCTTTAACTAGACTATCCCTCATATTGTTTGGATACTAACTCTGGTGATTTATCCCCTCATTGAATGTGCTATATGTTAGCAAGTCATCCAGGGGAAGTGATGAAATTCTGAGCTATATACCATTCACTTCTTTTTCCTTCAATGGGATATTGTATGCGGCCAAACTCTCTCATTTATCATGGATGGTGGTAAGGCCGAGTGAGATGTAGCAGAGTTGTCAGCAGCAACTTGGCTTCCCTGGCTTTTCTGATATTTCTTCTTTTGAGGTGATTTAACTGTATGAATTATTACATTATAGATACAAACTTGGTTTATATACATATGACTATTTGAAGTCTATGACATGAAGCATATGTTTGTTAATATTTTGCCATTTGTTTACTGATACTGTTCTATATTTTGACATACTCCTTGAGCTGCAGGAGGTAAATGAATTTATATACTTCTATTTAGACATATCAGTAATTTTACTTTGCATTTATTATTAGCATATTATGTGTTATACTCATTTTGTTGTCATTAAGTAAATCCTTTTATTTTAAGGAAGCATATTATAAGTTATGTTTTAATTCATTTATGCTCAAGTCACAAAGTCTTTTCTCTTCTTGTGTAATTTTATCATTGATCTTTACTCTAGTGGGCACCACTACTACCTATATGTGTCCCTTTTCATGAATAGACTATATTATATAATATAGGAATAGTGGTTACATATATCATAATAAACTCTATTTTATCTGTCCTTGCAATGATCCCCTTTTCCATTTCCTTTTTTTGAGATATTATGGATTATCTTATTGGCCATCCTTTTTCTTTTTTTAAAATTGTTGAACTCTAGCCATTCACTAGGGTGGCCATTCTCTTGCCATATGAATGGGTCCAAAGCTTTATGTATATCATGATAGATCTGGTGTGTCAGACCATAAAAAAGGGCACTGGCTACAAATCACTGTAGGTTGGATAGTTGGAACTGTCCTTTCCTAGTGATGTCCCATTACACCACCCACTGGGCTGCCTGAGGGCACAGAAATCTAAACCAAAATGTCCCAACTTCACACAATTCAAGTTTGGTCCCAATGCTTTCACAGCTGGGTGTTGGCCAGTACTAAATTATATACAGTACTGTAGGGCATTTGTATAGTAGTTGCATTTGAGTAGGCAAAGTTGTAAGTTATACATTTAAAAAAAGTTTTAGAGATTTATTTCCTTCTATATTATTTCTTAGTTGTATAGGAACAGTTTTTACTGTTTGCTAATTTGTGAATAAATATATTTTAGCCCAATAACCTAGATTAAGTCTGTGTCTTGATTTTCAGGAAAAAGCAATGGTAAAACAATGTGCAGCAAACTTCAGATTCTGTCTATTTCATAAGCAAAATCTTAGACCATTTTCTGCCTATAGAGATGGAAACTGACAATTGAATACAGATCTTATTTGATATATGACTAATTGAGCTGAATCATCCATGGTGGGTCCTGTCCCTGTACCCCAAAGAAATGTGGGCACCAATAAAGAAATCATCTATCAGGGGATAATTAATTGATGAGAGAAAGGCTCCCAATAGAGCCCTCAAATCTTTGTCAGTGGGCTTGTGTGCATGGCCAATTTCTTTAATGAATGCTGACATGATAATAAATCTTTCCTAGGGTCAGGGAAATCTCATTCCAACACTAGCCAAGAGGGCATTGATAAAGGCAAGTATATTGATTTTAAAGCTTAAAATGTAGACTTATATAACATGAGGCAAGGCAGCAATTGTTATAATGTAATCTATAAAATTCTCTTTATTTTAAAGAGTTAAATATAACTAAAGATGTGAGACTTTTACAGATATAAGGACAGTTTTTATTTTATGATAGGGAGTATTTGGTTTTAGCAACACCTTATCCATCATCACATTTAAGTTTCCCCTTTACTCAATTCCTTATTTCTGCCACAATCTCTTTCAGAATACTTTCACTATATTAACTCTATATTAATGCAAGTTTACTTTAACATTGTGCAAAATGTTTAAAAAAATATGTTTTGAAGGAAATGGTTTCAAACAATAACTGGTTACCTTGATCCACTCAGAACAATATTGACCACAATTACTACAATACCATATTTAGAATTTATTAAACTTATAGCCACTCCTGGTGGAATTTAACATGATTCTTTTTGTTGATTTATTGTTCCTACCACTGACCCTCAGTACATAGATTGGGTGGTCAGGTCATAGTCAAGTGGATTTTAATGGACTTGACCCAGATGGACATTACCAAGACTAGAATGGCTTAAGCAAACAGGTGTGGCTTCCCACTGAATCTACTTATACCGTATCTTGTATCACATCTTCAGAGCTGTTTTGTGTCTCTTGTTTCACATAAAAAATGTCATATACTTCTTTGCTACCATCAGTACTGTTTTGAAATACAGCAATATAATTCAAGTACTATAGTATATCTCTATTCTCCAAAAATAAAAATCATAAAAACAATGGTCCAACAAAAGTTAAAAATTAATACTTCTACACAAGGAATTTGTAGCATACATCCCATTTCTATGTCTAAGCAAAAAATTTCTAAAAGTGAATGTAAAGTGTAAAACAGAAAGGAAAAAGAAGATAATGTTTAAAAATACAGAAGTGGAAACTAAGCCATGCAAAACATCATAAAATAAATGTAAAATAAACAGAACAACCTATCTCCTGAACAAGACATTTAGCACTACAGTACACCAATAAGATGGTAAAGAAAAAACTTAGTAGGTGCTTTGCATTTGTGCATTTAACACACTTTTGAGGAATTTCTGAAGTTTAGTAGAGTTGAATGCAACTGACTGTGGTGAATCACAGACAAACCACTAATTATAGCCAAGTGATTGATGTCCCAGTCGAATGTGATATTGCAAAGCATTAAAAAGATTTATTCAAGAATCACTATCATGTCAGCCAAGCGTCAATTAAAAAATACTCTCTGGGTCCAATATCAGAGATTCTACCATTTTATTACATTTAAGATATATTCACTAAGTTTTACATTGAAATGAATTGGCTAAATCATGTCACATTTCTAAAAAATAGAATATGAAACAACAAATGATGAACCCACTGCAGCCTACCAGAGTATATGTCACTAGTTACAGAACTAAAAACTATGGATACAGAAAAAATATACTTACACACCTATTGGACACTAGTGTTGTAAAACCACAAGAATTTTTTAACCTTGTAAAAGCCACAACAAAATAACACAAGCTATAGTATCCTCTAATGCAATTACCTGGGTGTAAAGAGGCCCATTAGGAAGACTGTTTTTCATCCCCTACAATACTGCTGCTATACTGCTGCTATTGCTGTCATTTATTATGGGGACCCAGAAAATGAGCCTGTACACTCCATTCTAATGCTATAATATCTAGCGGCCACAAAGATTAACACCGGCATCAAGCTCTGCTAAGACCATCATACAGACTTTCCATGTCATTCAGGAGCTCCGATTACTGTGACATGACTACTGTACCTGGCTATCACCGCCCGCGACAGGGTAGAGACGGCGTTCTCACCTAGGTGAGTGAGCGGGGATGCCGGCATTAACCACAGACTTTGGACTTAGCTGCAGCAGGGGATGGATGGATCGGAGATTCTCCTACACATCGTGCTATGGTTAGCAGCCTTGAAATATTTGGCCATCAGTATCATGTACTATTTTAATTAAATTTATGTGATCACTTTGTTGCAAATTATTAGAAACATTAGTGCCATATAACTGAGAGACTAATTTACTCTCTTTGTATAAAGTGGATTCTCATCTACCTATTTTTTGCATTACCCAGAACTCTGCGACATTAGTATAGAGGACTATCATTCTTTATTATGACATTTAGAGGACACTGCTGTTATATTTCCTTCCATCCTATTGAATTAAATAAAGGTTTTAGCCTTTATAATTTAATACTGCTGATCGATCAAACAATGTGTCATTGTTATTGTGTTTGAATTACTAAACAGGGACCCGTTCATTAGTGTAAATTTTTTAGAAGATATATATATATATATATATATATTTTATAAATTGTATTATCTTTTGAATTGCATATGCACTTTGTATTATTGTCGGTATAGTGCAGTTAATTTAAAGTAGTGTATATAAGCTATGGTATCCCCAGACTGCAATATCTAGATTAGGTGAATATAAGAACATGTGATTATCTACATACCGTAAATAAAGTCCTGTTTGAAAAAAGTTCAATCTGATACAGTCAGAGGGCCTGATTCACTATGGATGGCTATTGCAATTGCAGCTGCGATTACGCATGCAGTTCAACTTCAATAGTATGCTAATTCATTGAAATCACAATGCCCTCACAGCATAACATAAGAATGCTCACTTTACTTACCACACATCCCAAATACTTAGCAGAGTAGCAAAACCATCTGTACAATCGAGTACCATCACAGCCATATGCACACTTGAGCAAGCCCCTGACCTCTGAAATTGTTAACAACCACGCATGATATGAGACCTATGAGACATCAGACTGTGTAGGATATCACAGTGGCTAATTTATGCATACCCCTGCAATGGCATTTCCCCAACCACCCCCCAGTCACCACCCACAAATGGCACTTCCTGTCAATCACTCTGCAATGGGTCTGCATAGTCAGTGCTATAGCAGTCCCAATCATAGTGGCCGGCTCATGCACTGCAATGCGTAAGCATGCGCAGAATGCAACAATCAGTTGATTGCATGCATATTAGCAACTGCGATCCAAGCTGAATCAGGCCCAGAGTCTCTTCACCATTTCATTTTTTCCAACTTCTCCTGTTATTAGATTATTAGACTCTCAGCTAAGCAATTACCCGATCAAACAAGACTAAGATACATTTTTGGGTGAAAAAGATGCCCAGCAATAGCATGGGACTTGTTGGCTCACTTGTTTCAGGTTTCTCGCTGCATATGGCGTATTGAAGCTATATGTATGAGAACACATTTGTATGTGAAGACTTCAGTTTTGTATCTGTATGTTGTCATTTTCTATATAAAACTAAATTAATTACTTTCTGTCATAGCCTGTCATTTTGGGGCAGATTCAATTAGCCACAGGGTTAATTAATTAATTTAAAAAAAATGGTGCACTTAATGCATATTTTTCTGTGAGAATATAATATGTGTTAAATACACACTCTGGGGCTTAATTCATGTGTTATCCCATACATTCAGACACTTATCATGGAATCTATGGATTAGCATGTGTTACCCATGGGTTTACCATGCAGAAAAAAAGCAGAATAATTGAAAAGCTCTGGGCATTAAACCTGAAGATTTACCTGTGCTGTAAAACCAGTGGCTAATTGAATCTACCCCATAGTATCATTTTGTGGATAAGAAATGAGGATTCCCTACGCCATAGTGTACATCATTATCTTTAATATAATTATAGTCCCAAAAAAATCACACTATACAAGTTTTACATGTACAGTATGTGTCTATGTGTCTGCAGAGCCATAACTAGACTTTTTGTTGCCCCGTGCCAGAAAGAGCTTTGGTGCCTCCCTCATTTTTCAAAGGGACATAATGCACCCAAAAAAGGGGAATGGCCTCATGGGGAAGGGCTAGGGAATAGATAGGGGAGGCCAGGAGATGCTGGGGATGAAATAAGAGGAAGCTACAAGTGAGAATGATAACAAACAGAAATTTGAAAGGCCCAAACAGCGTCCCCTGCCCTGTAGTGCCCTGTGCGATGACACCGGCCACACTACCCTAGCTACGGCCTTGTGTGTCTGTATATATAAGTGTTTGTGTGTACATTTTTATATATAAATTAATAATGCAAGTGAAATGTACTATGAAGCAGGAATAAACATATCATTTTAATTTGATAGCAGAGAAGAACCACTTTACCCATCTAGTCTGCCCTTTTTTAATCTTATGGTATCCTACAACCTTAATATACTACTTTCTTTGTAAGGATATTCTGCATGGAAGAAAAAGGGTGGAAAATGAATTACAGAGGAGAGGTATGTTTATTTTTACTTACTTTTGCAGTTCTGCATTACCAGGGCCTTGTCCTAATAGCAAGGATTGTTGGAATATATGTCTCCTCTTGTGCTGTTCTCCAATGCAGGAAGCAGCATGCAGTAAATAGGGGAGCATGTGGCTACACAAGGATAACTGGTTATGCTGGAGGAAGGCATGCAGGACCGTAGAGAGCGCCGCCAGGCCCGGTAAATGGGGGGCATGTCCTAATCATGGGAGGCGTGGCCATGCCCCCTTTAAGAATAAGAAGAAAAAAAAGAAAAAAACATTTTTGCAGCACCGCGAAGCGGCACTGTGAGCCAGGGAGGGGGCTCTGTGAGCCCCTCAGCCCATCACAAAGCCAGAGGGGGGCACGATCAGTGTGATCAGGCAGAGAAGATTGCTGTGGCTGCTGCTTAGCAGCCGCTAGCAATCTCCCACATGCTGGGCTGCTGTGAGGGAGGTGGGAGGAAGAGAGGGGGTGGCGTCGGACCCGGGCCCCCACTGGGCCCCTCTGGAAGCCCAGGCACAAGTAAAGTGTACCTGCTCCCCCCCTCTTGGTGCCCTTGAAGGCATGTGCTCATTAAGTGCGAGTTATGTCCACTAAACAAGGCTGTAGCAGGGCAAAAATCTTGACTGTGCTAACCCATCCCCAATTTTATGATGACACTATAATTTGGTGGGTCGACTTGGACAATGGAGTAGATGAGCACCTGGAGCATTCTAAGCATGCTTATTATAGCCCAAGCTCACCATAAACATTTAGAAATCCCTCTTTAGATATTCTGTATTTACCTCTGTCTCTCAACATTTAAATAGGTTGGTGCATGCACAGACAAACCCCACAGCATTGCCAAGCTCCTTACATCTAAACTCTGTTGTGGATACAACTGCTAAAGTGGCTATAGTTCTGCCCTTGGGTGCAGACACTCTTTGAAAAACGTAAATAAATATACAAACTTTAAATATTTTAAAAATAAAGTGCTAAAGAAATTTGGCAAGTTAGAAGACAGATTTAAAAGTGTTACATTGGTCTTGGCTTCCTGGAAAGCATACCCCCAAAAATTGCACTATAAATTGAAAAGTTAATCTGCTCTAATGCATTAATTGCCAGATACTTATGAGCATTGGGCAAATAATTACCCAGTGTACAGTATTAGTTGAGGTTTTGCACTAAGGGCATGATTCAGAGTTGTATTCATATCACACAGTCACTGTGTCTTTGTACACAGTGGCTGTGATCTAATATTCTAATGCCACAGGAGACTTCTTCTGCTTTCTCTAATCTGCTCCTGCATCGAGGAAGCAGCATCAGATCATCTGCATGAACATCGGTCATCTGAATAACTTTCAGGTTACTCAAACTGGCTGTGAAATTCACACTATTGAAGCCAATGAAGCTGCTCCCAAAGATGCAGCCACTGACTTCGACACACCCAGATAACATGGGTTGAAACACCCACATTTTCTGGGACACTATCTGTCACCTCCCATTGCCACCCCAAACATCAGCAGCATGTCAATCATGCTGCAGCATTTGGGGCACTGCAAGTGGCATCGTAGCCTTGGATCTGCATATGTGCAGTGCAGATCTAAAAACTTTGGAGATGTACTTAAACCATTGGGTTTGTGTACATATCTGAATCAGGCACTAATTTATCTGATTTGACATTTATGCTGTAATCAATTCATTTGTATTTGCACTAGAGACCACTTGTGTCTTTTTATTTTAACTTTTTTAGCATTTGGCCTGGGGCTTTTGTTTCTTATTTATTATGTAATGATATACCCAATATGAGCTGCTGTCTTAAAATTTATTAGAGTAGCATACTTTTCTTCTATAAACTTGAAGCAATAAAATTTTACTTTTGCTGCAGTCAGATATGTCTACCACACACTAGATGTAACTTTAATGCCTGTCATTGTATATATATATTTGGTCTGTATAGTTAATGTATTTAACATTGTCCTTCTGCTGTTGAATGTTCCTGGAGCATATTATGTTCTGTTTCAGATGCTTTTAGCATTTTACTGAGCATGGAAGAAACATTTCTTATAAAGATCAATGATCTCTATGATAATAGGCATTCTAGCTGTGTTCACATTGTGGTGCTGCAGGTAACTTTACAGCAGGTAACTATTGCAAAGTGTGTAAGATCCCCTATTTTCTATATATACATTTTAGAGTATTACTTTTGTTCAGTAGTGAGTGAAGCTTTGATAACCTGTAGTCACAGCATGTGGGCCCTTCCTTCATCCATTCCATGGGCCATATACAGTAAAAAAATGGCCCCGGTCAACATAATATAATAAAACATCATGTTTTAAAATCAAATGATGAATTTCTTTTTTAATTGCCTGTATGTTACTCAATGGGCATTACACTGGCAGAAGAAAACTTTTGTGCTATAGAAGCAATAATTCAAGTTAAAATAAAAGGTAACAAAAAGTATGTTTGGTTCTTTTGGTGCCTTTTTTTTTCATAGAATCAAAGTATTCTCTTTCCATCTAAAAGCCTTTTTTTGTGTTTGTCAGAAAATGCTTTTAGGATATGATTTGGAAAAAGGAACATTTTCTAAGTAGCCATGAGAACATATAATCTCCTCATAATCTATAATAACACCCTTTTATGTAATAATGGCAATTTTCAAGATAGCAAGTTGATGCAATAAGGAAATCTGGTTTTACTTAGGAAGACCACACATAACAATATTCTCTCTTTTCTATACTGATCAATATGATATATGGGTGATGTGTCAGATGTGTTTAAGTGTAAGGTGACAAAACCTAGACCTAAGATTGCAGCTGAACCAATAGTTGGTCTACTTATTTGGTCTTAATGTAAACATTATTTTGTCTTTTTAAATGGCACAAATCATTGGGATGAAAATATAATTTACTCCTTGCACAATGCAAAGAGGGAATACATTATTGAAATAATTTATTAATGTTTTATTACAAATAATATATAAACATGATAAAAATCGAGCTATTGTAGTTACACAATTTTATATTATAAAGAATAATGCAATAATTATTTTTACTCAATACAGATATATTATACTTGATGTTAGAGATCTTTGAATAACTCTAATTTTGATTTGCTGAAACATATTATTTTTTTTCAAATGAATTGGCAAATCTATGGTGATATCTTTTTATTAATGATATCCTAATTCTGCTTCAGAATCCCTTCTTCCTTTTAGTCTTTTTACAATCTCTTCTAAAAAGCAGTTGACAAAATACAGTAAAGGAGCTTGCTTTTTTACTACAGTAATGTTTATATTTATAAAATGTTATTTGTTTTATATTATTTCTGTTTATATTGTAATTTAAATTTCATGTAATTTTTTGGACTCATTATTTTGGAGGAGACTGAATAAGAGCCACTTAGGCTCCCAAACATCTGCTACCTGTGACCGCAGAGAAGTAGGTCAGATTGCAGTTGTACCATCACCCTTTGCTAATACCACCAGCAATAGAGCAAATATTGTGCTACATACAGTACTTCTGCTGTAATTGAGAGAAACCTACATTGGTTGCTTATAACAACAAATTTACTGTATGTCACATTACAAGCACTGTCTTTGACAGCAGTCATTGTGTCCTTGGCAAAAGATCCTGTCCATACCATTGTATCTGATAGAGAAAACTCTATCAATGATATCCTTATTGAAGGTACTGTACTCATCCAATTTTAGACACTGTTTTGAGTGACTGGATAAACTAAGCAACAGTACAAAGGCACATACACATGGCAGTTTAAAATAATATAGTACATCTATGAAACATAGTGTCATAGTACAAGACAATATGGCAGTTTAATAAACATTCTATAGGATCATATAGTTTAATAAACTATATAATCCTATAGAATGTTTTCATTAATCAAGAACTAATAACCTAAAACTAAAAACCTAGTAGAACTGGCTTAGAGTCTTTACACCAATACATAAAGGTGAGCAAAGCCCATAATGAAAAGCTGTGCACAATGTAATTGTTCTTGAGCCCGTACACCCACCCATGTTCTAATTTAAAAATGACATGGATAATTTAATAATCCAAGCACTTCAGTGACAGGGACTGCCACTTTTGTGGCTGAAGTGCTTGGTTTGTTTTGATCCCCACAAAAAAAATCACATTTGGTTAAAAAAGCTACCAACTGCTAACAGTGTTAACCATCCTCAGAGTTGGAGATGTCATCATCCTCATGATCATACTCATCACTGTTATTAATATCATTCTCACAAAATATTATCTCATCCCCATTGAAATCCACCATTACAGTCTCTAGGCCTGATTCAGGTTGGAATTGCAATTGCAAATATCAATGCAGCAAAGCAATTATTATCCTGTTCACATGCACATATGGAGCAAAGCGCATGCATGCAATCACACTGAAACTATTGTGATGGCACCCACAAACCAGTGAATATGCAGAAATGATTGAAAGCTAGCAAGTGTTTGGGGGAGGTGATGGGGTTGGTGGTCATAAAAATGCAGGTGTGTCTTACCATATAGATGCCTTTTAATTCTGTAGGCATCCATAAGTTAGGCAGTGCAATCACCTCTGCAGCACAAGAGCTCTCTGTGTGTTTAGAGACTTGCAGAATTAGAGACAGGTCAGACTAGCTGTAAGTGGTCGATGGCTGCTGTTTCTAATGTTTATGCTAGTTTTCATGTTCACTTGCAGAAAAGAAGGCATCAGTGGGCGTCTGTATGCATGGATAAGGTTGTGGTTGCATCTGCCTTTATTAGAAGCTGCCTTCCATCAGGATTTGCAGATGCAATTGCAATCCAAACTGAAACACGCCCTCTGTTTGTAATTGTCAGCAACTGTATTCATTCATTTGTATTCAATTTGCTGAACATAAGTTTTTCCATTTTTTTTGTGAATTAGCCTTCTACACCATTCACTCACAAGGTTCTCCGCTATGCTAGTTCTGAGTTCACCCTGAAGAGTACAGCATAGCTGGTTTGTATAAGGAGCTCCATATTGCCTTTTTTTCTCCCAATATTCAAAGGGACTGTGTGAATTCCTAATTTGAACATTATCAACTAAGTAATCCTTCACTATTCTATTGATGTTTACTGTATTATATTGTATCATGGTAGAGGTAACAATATATGTGGGCAATTATTTTAAGCATGATGAGATGTCATAATGTTTCACTTTGGTTTGCTGAGTTTACTCATCATCATCATCATCATCATCATCATCATCACCAGAGGGTCTTTTGGAAAAGGTAAGTTTTTTCCTGGCAGTAGCATTTGCAGGAGAAACTGAAGTAGGTCATGTCATATGCCACTTGAACTAACACATTGATTGCAATGAGCTCTTTTCATCTCTTAAGCCTGTCAAAGTCAAATGGAAAGAAATGTATTACATAGGACTTAAACCTAGGATCAAGCATGGTTGTCAATATATAGAGATCAAATTGCAAGATATTGCAAACCCTTTGGTCTTGGGGAAGCTAATAAAGATCTTGATCTACCAGTCCAACATACTTAGTGGAAACATTTAGTTTAAACTCCTCCTTTATCTTCTCTAGATTCTTTTCCAGTAGTTCAATTAAGGTTCTGACTTAACTCAGGCTGTCAGTGTCTGAACTCACTTCATAGGTTATAAATTCAAATAGTTTCAATAGCTTGCATAAAACTGAGAGTATTCTCCAGTGTGTTGCAGTAAGGTAACATGTTCCCTATCTCCCTATCTCATGGTTTGATGTGTACATCTTGATGGCCTATTGCTGTACTTCAAGTTGTTGAATATTATATACTGTAAATGGTAGAATTCCACCTGGTCACTACCTCTTGCTTCATTTGGTGGCAAAGCATTTTTTTCTTGCAGCTGCTGGAATGTTCAACCTGGGGTTACTAAATGCCGAAAATGCACCAATATTTTACAGGTCAAAGCCAGCATCTCCTGTATGGACTTGTCATTGTAAAGAAATTATGAAATACCTAGTTTATTGAGTGTACAAAATAGGGTACATGTTAAAATTCAGCCAGCCATAATGTACGTACAATGTAAGTTCCATTATTGGAAATGATAAATCCTGACAACAGTTAAGCCATTTTGCTGTCACATCCCTTAGTTTTTAAAACAGATTGATATCAGTAAACTTTTTTCAAACAGTGAAATTTTGTGTTCAAGAAAAAGATAGGCATATAAACAGATAAAGAAGAATATTGCTATTAGTGAGTAAATGACAGACAGTGGATATACATGACAAATGGGGAAAAGTTGGGGACACAGCAAGACATTACAATGAAAATCAGATGACTGCATATTGAGATTAGAGCAGTAGGCAATAACAAAGTTAACTGAAATATAGAACAGCTAAAAAGTTGACTAATATTGATTATAAAATGAGTAATATAAAGATCAATAACATCTAGAGGGCATTATTAGAGTAGGACCAGTAGTGGACGTGGGCCTGTAGATGTAGTGTCTGCAGGCACAACTGAAATTATATGGGTAGTCCAACCAAGGACCCCAGACACGGTTGAAGGTTCAACTGGGTATTATGACTGGTGTATAGAAATTTCTCATGGGTGACAGTGGTAGTCACCAATCATCATCATCAATGAAACCCAGTCATTAAAGTAGGTCCCCAAGTTTCAATCCAAGTCCTTGCAATGCAATCCTTTGGTAAAGTGTTAATTACACAACATTTCAAAGAATTATTAAGCTGATGATCATCTAGGATACCCAAATGACACACTGCAGGATCCATAAGGGGGAGAGATATACCAGTGTGGAAGATCACCCTGGTTACTTTATCCCAGAAAACAGAAAACAAAGGGCAGGACCAGAGGAGATGCCAGAATTTACTTTCCCGTACAAAGCATTTGGGGCATGCAGATGAACACTCCCCCCCAAACTTACATAATTGAATGGTATGAATATAGGTCTGATGCAAACAATAATTGTATATATTGGATGCATACACACACAGTGGCCTTGTAGGGATCATACAGTGCAAACCCTCGATAAGTGGCTGCAAGTACCGGTAAAATGACCCCTAGGTAATGCAAATTCATAGCAAACTAAAGAAAAGAGTTTTTAAAATTCCATCCTCATATATTTGTCCAATGGAGACTACTACCTTAGTCCCCAGGCAAGTCAATTTGCATGCTCTGCAGGTCCCCCAATTTGTTTATGCCCTAAAAGAAGTATCAGAATAGCTCTAAATCTGAATAACCAGAAGTATACTAACCAGGCTCCATATATGTACAGCCTAATAGACAAGAGGCAAGTATAAGCTCTCAACATGACTCCCCAAAAGGGAGAGTGGTCCAAACCAGAATGGGTGGCCAAGAGTGATTGTCTGTCTCCCCAAATCATACCTATTCTCAAAAATATGCCAACTGCAGTACAAAGTAGTATAATTTGAAATGGAGCAAGGCTAAAAGTCCAGGATTGCAGCTCCTTTTAAGAGTAGGCAATTTAATATGAGGGTGGCAGTCCATTCAGATCAGAGAGGAAATATAACTGTAAATGTGTCAGAGTATACAGAAAGGGAGGAAAACTGAGAAGTTGTGCAAAACATACAATCATTTAGGCTGTATAAATATTTTAATAAAGTTAACTTTCCCAGTTAAAGTCAGTGGCTGTAGATGCCGGGCATGTAACCTTGACTTTAGATATTCTAGTTGTGCGGAGATGTTCATAGCCATATAATCTGACATTGTATTGGAAACCAATATGCCCAAATATTTAGCCTTACTGAAGGGGTGGTGACTATGCAAAACAGATTAATAAGGAATAGCCTTATGTGTCTTAGGTTTCTAAGATTACATATGGTAATCTTAGACACCTTGTTACCAAAGGGCCTCAATATAGATAATGTAGTCAAATCAATCATCTGCGCCTGAACCAATACGAATTCAGCATGCTAGACAAGGGAAGTTCAATCAACCTATATACCAATATCCACATTAATGGAATATGCGGGATCATGAGAATCCATCAATAATAACACATTTCTAACCTCCTTCTACAATCACTATTCATATCCATTGTATATCATAATATGAGGCACAGACTAGTACGCAAACATCTGCAGATCAGTTGACACTAGACCTGTTAGTTTTTATATCTCCTTACACTCTGCATATAATAGAATCTATAATTTTATATGGTTACCATGTTCAAACATGAATATCTAAATCACCACTTCACCATCAAGTCACCTGTCCTTCTATATATACAGCCTGATAGGCACATCAAAAGACATGATATGATATGATATATATATATATATATATATATATCAATCACCCAGAGGGTCACCATGTATGTTCCAAACAATGCACCACTTATATATATACCGTGATCCATATCCCAATGTGAACACAATCATAGGCTGGGTTTAGTATAATAAATCCAATCAGTTGAATAGGGTACTCACATAGAAGTATGGACCACCACTGTCACGGCTGCCGACACTTGAGACTCCTGCCTACTAGGCACAATAAACTGGGGTGGCTTTAGGAATGACCTTTTTATGAAATCTCAATAGCATGGAATAAAAGTAAATAGAATTTATTCACAGGAGAAATATAATAGCAATATCTCACATAAAGTCTCAACAACACTGAGGTTCACATAAGCAATAATGAGTATAGGAAAAAAAACATATCGTCTTTAACATGGAAAAGTTAATATGGTAGGGAACCCCAGGTCCAGTATGAGGCCAACACCTCAGGATGGTATAGAGGAGCTTCACCTGGGTAGAACCCTGTAGTGATGGAGATCTGGAGCAAAGTGAGCCCTGTGATGTGGTGAAAAATGGAGCAGGGTTGAGCACTGTGATGTGGTGAGGTCGGAGCAGGGTTGAGTCCTGTGATGCGGTGAGGTTGGAGCAGGGTTGAGCCCTGTGAAGCTGTGTGGTTCCGGATCAGGGTTGAGCCCTGCGATGTAACTAGAATCCAGAGCAGGTTTGAGCCCCACGATGCAATGAAGGTTGAAGCAGGGTTGAGCCCTGTGAAGCGGTGTGGTTCCAGAACAGGGTTGAGCCCTGCAGTGTGACTAGAATCCAGAACAGGGTTGAGCCCCACGATGCGGTGATGATATCTGTAACGGTGCAGTTGCCAACTATAACGAAGATGGGTTCAATGTCCACAGGAGTGAGAGGCAACACACAAAGTAAATAGTGCAGCAAAAGGCGAAACCACAACAGTGGAGCAAAAGCAATACTTAGGCAATGGCTATGATGAGCTCTGTAGTGCGTCTGGTAACTTGCTGTAGAAGTTTAGCTGGAACATGAGCGGAGATATAGCAAAGTCCACAGCAACCCACAGGCACAGCAGGGATCTGGCAGGAGTCCAATAAAGATCTGAAAGTAACTTTGCACAGACACTGAGACACAGTTAGTAAAAGGCTTTATACTAGAGGTCTGTGATCCATAGGAAGATCAGAACATGTGACCCAAATGGAATCAGGTTTAAAATAATGAGCAATCTAGGAATCCCACAACCTGACAACACCTTGGAAACAGATGATCACTTTCACTCTCTATTCCCTGTATGTAAAGAATGCCAGCAAACAGGATAGCTCCTCCAACGACCACAAAGGAACTTTGGAAAAAGTAATCTATCTCTTTGTACTGAAATAGTCGCAGTCCTGACAGTACCCCCACTTTTTGGGTGGTTTCCGAACACCCACCAGGTTTTAAAGGGAATTTTTAATGAAAATTACGTATCAATTTAGGAGCATGGACATCCGAGTCTTTAATCCAAGATCTCTCCTCCAGGCCATAACCCCTCCAGTAGACAAGGTATTGTAATTGATATTGATGCTTATGTGAATCCAGAATCTTACTGATCTCACACTCCACACCTCGAGTAGTTGTTATGGAAGGTACTTTAGGCAAGCTGTCATGAAATTGATTAAGAATCAATGGTCTAAGCAAGGAGACATGAAAGGAGTTAGGTACATGCATAGTTGGAGGAAACTATAACTTACATGCCACTGGGTTGATGATTTTTATAATACGAAAAGGACCAATATACCAGGGAGTAAACTTCATGGTAGGTACTTTAAGTCAAATATTTCCAGTAGACAACCAGACATGATCCCCAACAGAGTATTTAGGAACAGCCAAACGTTTTCTATCAGCAAAGACCTTATAATTATGAGAGGCTTTCCTGAGACACTTATGTACCTGTCTCCAAATTCCAGAAAAAATATTGGAGGGTAGCTTTGGCTTCTGGAACATCCATTATAGGAATTGACTGAAGCTCAGGAACTTGAGGATGCCGTCCAGAATTTACAAAAAAAGGACTTACACCTGTAGCAGACGAATAATGAAAGTTATGAGAAAACTCAGCCCAAGGCAAGAAATCCATCCAATCATCTTGAGATGAAGAAATATACATTCTCAAGAAGGTCTCCAACTCCTGGTTCACTCTTTTGGTTTATCCATTAGACTGAGGGTGATATGCAGAAGAAAACTGTAATTTAATTTACAACAATGAACATAAAGCCCTCCAAAACTGAGCAACAAACTGGAAACCCCGATCAGACACTATCTCAGAAGGAAGTCCATGAAGATGAAATATCTCTTTGATAAATATTTGTGCTATTTTGGGTGCTGATGGAATTACATCCAAAGGAAAAAAATTAGCCATCTTGGTAAAACGGCAACTGAACTAAGAAGGTGTCAAAATCTACTGCGCACAGCAGCCCAAATGTTCCCACACACTCGTATGAAGATCACCCACTTCAAAATATGGTCACAAATAAGGAAAATTGAGAGGATTGGAAACACAATAGGGCGCTCTAGATATACAAAGAAAATAAACAATTGCAGCATATAAATAACAATTAATACAATCCTTTTAAGGTCATAGATGCTCTGTAATGTGGTCTGAAGATTCACATGTATATTTTCTCCTCATTATAATCGATGTGGCATATGCAGAGAAGGAAAAACCACTGCGTCAATCACCAGCATTTTTTTACATATCCTTTAAAGGGGGAGGGGAAACAGAGTGTAGGGACATGTAACACCCCTCTACACTATTGTGCATACCCCACTCACAAGGGGAGGTGCTTAATAACTCCTCAAAAGGTATATTTTTACTTCAGGATCACCCAGGTGTGTGGTTTAGTCAATAGTGCAGTCTGTGTACCATAACTCACTTATAGAAATAGAAAGGGAAACTCTTAAAGGTATCTTTTCATGCAACAAGGGCGTACCCCAACTCACTCTAACATCAATCAGGATCCACACATCAAGGTTTCTTTGTTGTAGGTAGATCCACAAGAAATATATCTCTCACCATTTAAAATACAAAAAGGATGTATTTATTCATAAAAAGGGAAACAACATCCACATAAAATGCACCAGCCTATAAATCAGCAATGGCACTTTTAAAAAATAATAAAAGCAACAATGAAAAAAGAAATCCATACAAAAAAATCAGTTCTTTCAGCTTTGTTGGAGTAAAAGTCTTTTTCAGAAAACAATTCAAGTTATCATCCACATACCTCAATCAAGCTGAATATATGAAATAAGGTCACAAAAAATCATCTTTAGTCAAAGCGCGAATCGGCTCAAATCTGGAGCCTTTGTCAAGACATATGGATAGGTTGACCCAAATGAGTGATTTATACTGCCAGCCTCCTATCAGCATGAAGCGCTAATCACACCAAGCACTAAAAGTTGTGGAGAACCTCCTATCTCTAGGTTTATACACACCCCTCTATTGTCTCCCGTACACAATCCCCCATGATGATCGATGTTGCTGAGACCTCGTGATGTCTGCGTCATCCAGGACCAGAAGTGTACCTCCGGAAGCCTGGCAGTGTGGCAACTGAAGCCACCGGCATCCTAGGGAAGTGAGGGCAGAAGTGTGTTTGCTGCATTGTTCACCCATACGAGGCAGAGCTGAAAAACTACAGGATGCTTCTGACACAAAATGTCTGTGCTTTGTATTAGAGTGTAGTCATGGTAACCTGATGCTTGATGTGATTCCGCCCCAGTGTTGATGTACATAATGAAGGCTGGCACAAAACAAATATGTAAAAACCACAAAAAACCATATAAAAACAAAATTACATACAGACAACACTCGTATAAATATACATATCTAAAACCACATCTCTTTTGCGATGTATGTCTAAATTGTGATGCTGAAGTTTTTCATCATCCTTAGGTGATAATTGCTGTTTGCAGATAGGGAACTTGTCTCTTTAATCTTACATATTCCTCTTATTATAGTCCATAAAAGTCCCAAACAGAATCCCAGGCTTTTCACTACAAAAAATATCTCAGAGTTAGCTCTAAAAAATTTAATCCTATTCATAAACAATACACATAATATCAATATATCACAAGAACCACTTAAGCTCAAAGTCTTTATTTAACCCTGTGGGTATCAGTGTTTTTAAAGTATATATCAAATTCATCTCTGTTTTAGCTAATACAGTGGCAACATCCTTTGATTTTAAATTGGGCTTTATGGTTCTAAGGCCATAGAAACCCACTATACTGCTTACCGCACACCCATGAACTTCTTTAAAATGTAATGAATGGGTATGGGTCTCTGACACCCATTTTTTTCAGGGGCCTCGATGTTCTTCCAATGTAAAATTTATTACATTTACATTTGATAGCATATACAACATTTTTGCTTTGACAAGTTATAAAATCTTTAACTTGAAAATCATTTCCATTAATCTGGATATTTTCAATTTTGTTATTTCCTTCACTCTTTATGAGGCTACAACTCTGACAACCCCCACATCTAAAAAAACCTTTAGACACAATTGTAGTGTAATCTCTTAGATAATGGGAGGGCACTAGTAACCAATTTAGATTTTAAATTAGGGGCTTTTCTATATATACACACTGGTTTACTCAGAATGAGTGCTCCCAGGAGGGGGTCTTTTGTTAAAAGCCCCCAATGTTTGTGTAAAATCTTCTCTACTGATTTATATTTGTCTGAGAAATCTGTGATAAAGGCCCATTGAAATTTTCTTTCCTCTTCTCCTACTTTTTTCTTATTACTGTAGTTGTCTTTGAGGAGCTCTTTTCGTTCAAGATTTTTAACTTTATTAAGAGCTTTATTAATACTTGTTTCCTCATACCCACATGCTCTAACTCTGCTAGTCATATTGTCTGCCTGAGAAAGAAAGACTTGAGGTTCTGAACAGTTTCTTTTTAATCTCGTAAATTGGCCTGCCGGTATCGCATCCTGCCAATTTTTATGGTGGCAACTCGCTCTACTAATATATGCGCCTGAGTCTGTTGGCTTCATAAAAGTTTTAGTTTGTAGAGATCCCCCTTCTATATATACAGACACATCTAAAAAATTAAAACTCACATCACTAACTTCAAAAGTCAGGATAATGTTCTTAGTATTATTATTCAAATGCTTGCAAAAGGCATCTAAGCTCAGTCTGTCACCTCTCCATATGAAAAAAATATTGACTATGTATCTACGATATGACACCAAGCCCACGCCATGCCAGCCACACCCCCAGATGGCTTCCTCCTCCCACTTGCCCATAAAGAGGTTGGCATAGCTCGGTGCGAACTTGGTGCCCATCGCTGTACCTGTCATTTGAAGGTAAAATTCATCCTTAAAGAGAAAAAAATTATTCTGGAGGATAAATGCAATACCCTCCAGCAAAAACCTTTGTAGGTTACTTGACAAATTAGATCTTTCAAGGAAACATTTCACAGCCTCAATACCCACATCATGGTTGATAATGGTGTACAGGGAACTAATGTCTGCTGTCACCATTAGAAAACCCTCACTCCACTTTAAATCCTCTACAGATTTTAAAAAATCCTTTGTGTCCCTAAATTGAGATTTATTAACAGTTTCTAAAGGCTTCAGATGAAAGTCAATAAATTCTGACAAATTAGATGATATTGAGTCAATCCCGGAGATTATTGGTCTCCCTGGTGGATTGACCAGGCTTTTATGCACTTTGGGTAGCATATAGATGACCGGTGTTATTGGTTGTTCATTGATAAGGAACTGTGCCTCCTTTTGAGTAAGAGTCCCCATTTTTAAATATTTTTCTATCAGGCCCTTTAGTTTCAACAAAGTGGAGTTTGTAGGGTCTCCCCTTAACCTTTTATATGTTTGAATGTCATTGAGTTGTCTATAAATTTCTGTTTCATATCTATGCTGTTAAGAAGGGCTACCCCTCCACCCTTATCTGTTGGTTTCACTATAATATTATTGTTTCCTTTTAGATCTTTCAATGCTTTTCTTTCTTTAAAAGTCAAATTTAACTTATTTTTCCTCCCCATATTTCCTTTTATGTTTAATTTTTCTAAATCCTCTAGAACCAGAGCACAGAAGGTATCCAAAAAAGGGCCTCTAATGTGTTGCCGATAAAATATAGACTTAGGGTGGAATGGAGTGACAGATGTATCTTCCAACCCCATCCTGACTAGTTGTTCATTTTGATGAAAAAAAAATTTAAGTGTAAGTTTCCGCATAAATCTTTGCACATCTACAAAGATGTTAAAAGGATTTATTTGATTACTCGGGGCAAATTTTAGACCCTTTTCTAAAAGGGATATCTCATCTTTAGACAAAATATGTGAGCTTAAATTAAAAAATTTGACCTTTCAAAGTTCTTGATGAATTTCTGTATCTTCCGGATTATCTGCACATTCTATTACATTTCTAGTCTGAGGTTTTGCTCTTTTATCTTTCCCCTTTTTTTATTCTTATTGGGTGGTCTCAGCTTTCCTCCTCTCCTCCCTCTATATCTCCTTTTGTAAATTATCTGTGCTAATTGTAATGTGGACTCTCCTCTAAAAAAGGAGAGTTCCTGCTCTGTAAGGGGGAGAACCTATTTTAATGACATAGATATCTAAAGCGGTTTCTATCCTTATCTTCTCTTCTTCTATTGGGTCTATATGCTTCATATTCCACCCTTTTTTGATTATTTTCCAATCTCTTAATGGGATGGAGGGTCCTACCCAGGTATGGAGAAAAATCCCTAGATTTTAATGAATGAAAATTGCCATAACGAGGGGAGCTTCTGCCAGAGTTTTTTTAATATACTCAAAATCAGGATTTGATCTTTCTAAGTTCTCCTTGGTTCTTTTTATTAATTTTCTCCTGCAGGATACATTACTTTCTCTATTTTCATTAATTACATTACTTTCTTTAAAATCTCTCACAATAAAAGATTTAAACTGCTCAGCATGTGATTTTCCTTGGTTGTCATATTTACTGACTCTATTATCTTGTGAAGCTTTTTCTGATGTAACTTCCTTAAAAGATTTTTTTTTTGGCCATTGCAAATGCTTATTCTTATCTCTATTGAACTTACTAATTTTTTTAGAGAACAAGCTTTTTTCAGCTCTTTTGATTTTTGACTCCACAATAGCTTCTAATTCTTTGAAATCTTCTAAATCTGCAAACGGGCAACAAGTGATTTAAGCACATTTATTTCTTCTTCCAAGAGAGCTAATTTTGCTTTCCATTCCTTGACAATCAAGGCAATAAGGGAAAAAGAGCATTCTCTTACAATAGTGTCCCATTCAGTTCTAAATTGGACACTTGCTGTATTAAAGGATGCTTTTTTTAATCAATTTTTAGTCCCCTAGGGATGAGATGGTGGGCTATATAGTTTTCTAATGTCGCCACTTCCCACCAAATAGTATTCTCTTTTAAGAATACTGTTTCTAATTTTCTCATTATGCCCTCTAGATCTTCATCTAGTAGATCTACTTGTTCTCTTTCATCTCCAAATACTTTTTCAGACAAGAGTCTTCTTTCATCTCTGAATACAAACATGACAAAAAAAGTTGCAGCAGCAGAAACACCAACCAATGGGTGTAATATAGAAATAAAGTCTCAACTGAATTAAGAAGGTGTCAAAATCTACTGCGCACAGCAGCCCAAATGTTCCCACACACTCATATGAAGATCAACCACTTCAAAATATGGACACAAATAAAGAAAATTGAGAGGAGTGGATACACAATAGGGCGCTCTAGATATACAAAGAAAATAAACAATTGTAGCATATAAATAACAATTAATACATTACTTTTAAGGTCGTAGATGTTCTGTAATGTGGTCTGAAGATTCACATGTATATTATTATTATTATCATTTATTTATATGGCGCCACAAGTGTTCCGCAGTGCCTTACAAAGTACATAGACAAAAAAGTAACCATTGACTTACAATACAATACAATACAGGACATGGATAAAAATAGCTATATTAGTGACATTCACGCCGGCATAAGCAGCCAAGTGTTAGTTACCCTAGTGGCTAGTAAGAGATAAATTAAATTACAGTAGGGAGAAGCACCAGAGGGTAGAGGGCCCTGCTCGAAAGAGCTTACATTCTTTAAGGGAGGGGAAGACAAACAGGAGTGACACAGAATGGGGTGGGCCGGGAGAAAGGAAGATGTAGCAGCAAGTTAGGATGAGAGCTGGAAGGCTTTAATGAAGTAGTGGGTCTTAAGAGCTCGTTTGAAAGATGGTAGAGAGGTGCAGAGTCTGATAGGGAGAGGGAGGGAGTTCCAAAGGTGAGGAGCAGCACGGGCAAGTCTTGGAGGCGGGAGTGGGAGGAAGTAATCAATTGGCATGAAAGGCGGTGTGTATTAAGTGAACGAAGAGGGCGGACAGAAGAGTGAAGGGAGATGAGATCAGAGATGTAAATGGGAGAGGAATGGGTGAGGGCTTTGTAAGTGAGTGTAAGAGCCTTGAATTGGGTTCTGAAAGGGAATGGGAGCTAGTGGAGGGCTTGCAAAAGAGGGGAGGCAGATGTAGAGCATTTGGAGAGGAAGATGAGCCAAGCAGCAGCATTGAGCAAAGACTGGAGAGGAGAGAGATGGGATTTGTGGAGGCCAGCTAGGAGAAGGTTACAGTAGTCCAGTCTGGACATGACCAGTGAATGTACAAGGGTTTTGGTAGCATCCTGGGTGAGAAAGGGTCTGATCTTGGAAATATTCTAGAGATGGAAACGACAGGACTGTGAGAGGTTCTAAATGTGTGGTTTAAAGGAGAGGGAAGAGTCCAGGTTGACTCCAAGACAATGCACTTTGGGGCTAGATGAGATAGTAATGCCATCTATTGATAAAGAAATAGTGGGACATGATGTTATGTGGGAGGGTGGGAAGACTATCAGCTCAGTCTTAGACATATTAAGTTTGAGAAATCGCTGGGACATCCAGGAAGAGATAGCAGAGAGACAGTTAGAGATACGAGTCAGTAGAGAGGGGGAAAGGTCAGGTGAGGAAAGGTAGATCTGAGTATCATCAGCATAGAGATGATAATGGAGGTCAAAAGAGCTGATGAGTTTACCTAGAGAAGGCATATAGAGAGAGAATAGGAGAGGTGCAACAACAGAACCTTGGGGAACACCTACTGTAAGAGGCTGTGGGGGGAGGAGTCGCCATGAGAGGAAACAGAGAAGGAACGGTCAGAGAGGTAGGAGGACAGCCAGGAGAGAGCAGTGTCACGTAGACCAAGGGAATGAAATATATGCAGCAGTAAAGGGTGGTCCACAGTGTCAAAAGCAGCAGAGAGATCAAGGAGAATGAGCAGTGAGTAGTGGCCCTTGGATTTGGCAGCAAGGAGGTCATTGCTGACTTTTGTGAGGGCAGTTTCAGTGGAGTGGAGAGAACGGAAGCCAGACTGAAAAGGGTCAATGAGGGAGTGGGAGGAAAGAAATGTGGTGAGGCGGTTGTAAACAATACGCTCAAGAAGTTTGGAGGCAAAAGGGAGGAGAGAGATTGGACGGTAGTTAGAGAGAATGTTATGATCAAGGTTAGGTTTTTTAAGAATGGGGGAAACATGGGCATGCTTGAATGCAGAAGGAACAGTGCCAGATGAGAGGGAGAGATTAAGGAGGTGGGCAAGATGGGAGCAGGCAGAAGGAGAGAGGTAGCGGAGGTGGTGGGAGGGGATATTATCGAGGGGAGAGGTGGAAGGGGGGGAGGACTGGATAAGGGCCTTAACTTCCTCTCCAGTCACAGGGGAGAAGGATGTCAGAGTATGTAAAATGGATGGGGAGGGGTGATCCAGGAAAGGAGGAAGTGGAGAGCGGGGGGACTGGTTGGATATGATGTCCTGATGTATGGAATCAATTTTAGATGTGAAATAGGTAGCAAAGTCAGTGGCAGAGAGCAAGGAGGGGAGACGAGGAGGGGGTGGGCAGAGGAGGGAGTTGAAGGTGGAAAAGAGACGCTGGGGATTTGAGGACAGGGAGGAGATAAGAGTCTTAAAATATGACTGTTTAGAGAGGGAAAGGGCAGCACTGTAGGATGACAGTATGAATTTGAAATGGAGAAAATCTGCCTGAGAGCGTGATCTTCTCCATTGTCGCTCGGCGGTTCGTGAACACTTTTGCAGGTATCTGGTGAATTTGGAATGCCAGGGTTGAGGTGTGAATTTGCGAGGGTGAGTAGTGATTGCCGGAGCAACAGAGTCAAGAGCAGAAGTAAGGGAGACATTGTATAGGGAAGCAGCTTGTTCAGCGCAGGAGAAAGAGAGGATAGGGGAGAGAAGTGAGTCAAGTAGGGAAGAAAAGAAAGAAGTGTTGATGGCTTCAATGTTACGCTTAGTGATGGTGGCTTTCGGAGGTAGTGGAGGGGAAGGAGAGAGGGATAGGTTAAAAGAGAGGAGGTGATGGTCAGAGAGGGGGAATGGGGAATTGGAGTAAGCAGAAATATCACAACGGTGAGTGAATACCAGATCAAGCAAATGCCCACTTGCATGGGAGGGTGAGGAGGTCCATTGGGAGAGTCCAAATGAGGAGGTGAGGGTGAGTAGTTTGGAGGCAGCAGATTCTGTGGGGATATCAATAGGAATATTGAAGTCACCAAGGATAATAGAGGAAAGGTCTGAGGAGAGAAAGTGAGTGAGCCAGGAAGCAAAGTTGTCAAGGAACTTGGAGGGAGGGCCAGGCGGACGGTAGATGACAGCTACTCTGAGGTGCACTGGTTGGAAAAGGCATATAGCATGAACTTCAAATGTGGAGAATGTAAGGGATGGTTCTGATGGTATATGTTGGTATGAGTAACCAGGGGTTAGAAGGACCCCAACACCACCACCATGTCGACCCCAAGGCCTGGGGGTGAGGGAGAAGGTGAGGCCCCCATAAGAGAGAGCTGCAGGAGAAGTGGTGTCAGAGGGTAAAATCCAGGTTTCAGTAATGGCCAGGCGATTTAGGGAGTTGGAGATGAAAAGGTCATGGGTGGGGGCCAGTTTGTTACAGACTGATCTGGCATTCCAGAGGGCACAGGATAGAGTGACAGAGTTGATAGGAGAGATGTGAATGAGATTATCAGGGTTGCAATAGCGTGGAGTTGAGAATACTTTGGGAGACCGAGATGAATAGAGTGTAGGGATCATGCGTGCTCCTGTGCTAGGAGGGGACCCTGCAGGAAGTGGGCAGGGAGGGAAGTTAAGGAGACGTGAATGAAAGTGGGGCGAAGTGACAGGGAGATAAGTAAGGTAGGAAAGATTACCAGTGGGGTAGTAGGATCCTTGGGGGGTATAAGAGAAATAAAATATATTTTCATTATAATTGATGTGGCATATGCAAAGAAGGAAAAACCACTGCATCAATCACTAGCACTTTTTATACGTAACTTTTAAAGGGGGGAGGGAAAAAGAGTGTAGGGACATGTAACACCCCTCTACACAAATTGTGCGTACCCCACTCACAAAAGGGAAGTGCTTTATAACTCCTCAAAAGGTATATTTTTACTTCAGGATCACCCAGGTGTGTGGTTTAGTCAATAGTGCAGTCTGCATACCTGAACTCACTTATAGAAATAGAAAGGGAAACTCTTAAAGGTATCTTTTCATGCAACAAGGGCATACTCTAACATCAATCAGGATCCACACATCAAGGTTTCTTTGTTGTAGAGTAGATCCACAAGAAATATATCTCTCACCATTTAAAATGCAAAAAATCCAAAAAGGATGTATTTTTTCAAAAAAAGGGAAACAACATCCACATAAAATGCACCAGTCTATAAATCAGCAATGGCACTTTTTAAAAAATAATAAAAACAACAATGAAAAAAGAAATACATACAAAAAAAATCAGTTCTTTCAGCTTTGTTGAAGTCTTTTTCAGAAAACGATTCAAGTTTCCATCCACATACCTCAATCAATCTGAATATATGAAATAAGGTCACAAAAAATCCTCTTTAGTCAATGAGTGTTTCGGCTCAAATCTAAAGCCTTTGTCAAGACATATGGATAGTGGATAGTGTGACCCAAATGAGTGATTTATACTGCCAGCCTCCTATCAGCATGAAGCACTAATCACACCAAGCGCTAACAGTTGTGTAGAACCTCCTATCTCTAGTTGTATACACACCCCTCTACTATCTCCCATACACAATATGTCATATCGATTATAATGGGTAGTGGATGGAGAGGACCAACTGGAGACTACTGGGAGGACTTACGCTGTACACACTTAGAGCAAGAATGAATAAACATCTTTTTTCATGGAAGACCACCAATAGGAACGTTGCAAAAATGAGTACATTTTACGAACCCCTGGATGTCCAGAGAAACGAGAATTATGAGCCCAGTAAAGAAGTTTACCATGTAACTGGTGCCACAAATATCTTCCCAGGAGGAGGATCAGTAGAGATGGAAATTGAAGAAAAAGCCAGAAGGTTTGTTATAGGGTACCTTTGATCCTCATTTTGGTATTTCTCTTCCAACATTGAGCGTGAAAGTGCATCTGCCTTTTTATTCAATGAACCTGGACGATACCTGAGGACAAAATTAAAATGAGAAAAAAAGAGTGCTCAACGAGCTTGTCGTGGGTTCAGACAATGGGCAGTTTTCAAATACAACAAATTTTTATGGTCTTTAAAAATAGTAACAGGGTGCTTTGCACCTTCTAATAAGTATCTCCATTCCTCCAAAGCTAACTTAATAGCTAACAACTCTTGGTCCCCGATAGAGTAATTACTCTCAGCACTAGAAAACATTTGTGAAAAGAATCCACAAGATACTGTTCTTGCATATGCAGCCACTTGAGACAAAATAGCCCCAACTCCATAAGTGGAAACATCCACTTCTAGCATAAATGGCTTCTCAACTTCAGGTTGAACTAGAATATGGGCCACGAGAAATGCATCTTTGAGAGTCTGAAAGGCATCCAATGCCTCTGGGGACCACACTTTGGGATTTGTCCCTTTTTTGTCATAGCAGTAATTGGAGCTACAATCATTGAAAATGCTTTGATAAACTTTCTGTATTAATGGGCAAAGCCTAAAAATCTCTGAACAGACTTTAATGAAGTGGGCAAAACCCAATCTTGAATAGCTTTTAACTTATCAGGGTCCATCTGAAGTTCAGAAGCGGAAATATTATACCCCAAAAAGTGTATCACTGGGACTTCAAAAACACACTTGGAGATCTTACCATAAAGCTTATTAGCTCGAAGACGACTTGATACCTCTTTTACATGGGTACAATGATTAGAAAGATTCCTGGAAAAAATCTAAATATCATCAAGATAAACATTAACAAACTGATAAAGTATATCTTGGAAAATTTCATTCACAAACTCCTGTAACATCACAGGAGCATTACATAAACCAAAAGGCATGACGAGGTTCACATAATGGCCATCTCACATATTAAAAGCAGTTTCCACTCATCACCCTCTTTAAATCTGATCATGTTGTAAGCTCCATTTAGATCAAGTTTAGTAAACAGTCGAGAACCCTTAACTCTGTCAAACAATTCTGTAATGAGAGGCAAAGGATATTTTTTTTATTTACCGTGATCTCATTTAGACCTCTAAAGTCGATACATGGACAAAGACCACCATCCTTTTTCTTTACAAAACAGAAGCCCGCTCCAGCAGGAGATGAAGTAGGCCTGATAAACCCCTTTTGAAAGTTATCTTGCACATATTCCAACATGCCTTGAGTCTCAGGAACAGAGAGAGGGTATACTCGACCTTTGGGTGGCATTTTACCAGGAATAAGTTCATTAGGACAATCCCAGTGATAATGCGGTGGAAGTTCATCTGCTGCCTGCTCAGAAAAGACATCAGCAAATTCATGAAAGGTTGTGGTAGAGATGGTGGAACATCTACATTCACTTCAGACAATTGTACCACAGGAATCAAACTATTTAATTTGCATTTAGGACTCCAGGAAAAATTTTTAGAACAAATCCAATCAATATGATGGTTATGAAGAGTTAACCATGGTAAACCAAGAACTATATCATACATAGAAATAGGTAATAGCAAAAACTCAAAATTTTCTTACCCTCAACTTTATAGACTTTGTTTGATGCATAACATATCCATAAGAAATTCTAGTCCCATTAACTGCAGAAAGGTAAAAAGAACGGGTTAATTTGACAACAGGAATTTTTAATTTCTGAATCAAAGACAATTAAATAAAATTGGTAGCTGCTCCACAATCTAGCAATGCAGAAAACTCTTGACATGAAGATCCAAAATCAGGAATGCTCACAGAAATTAAACAATCCTTTTTGGGGGAAACTTTAGAAAGTACGCCTAGTTTGACTTCCCCTCCATCAACTAGGGATGATCGTTTTCCTGGCCTTATTGGACATTTAGCCAAGAAATGTTCTGAGGATGCACAATACAAGCACAAATTAGAACGCCTCCTACGTTGCTTCTCAACTTCAGACAATTTAGCTTTATTAATTTGCATAGGCTCATTAGATGTACTATGAATAGAGCAAGACCGGGGAAGAGAACTTTTAGAACACTTAGAGCGACTCCTCTGAACCCTTCATTCTCGCATACGCAAATCAATTTTAATAGTCAATGAAATTAACTCATCCAAATTCTCAGGAAGATCCCAAGTCACCAACTCATCTTTAAGTCTCTCAGAGAGACCATTACAATATGCTGCTCTTAATAACTAATTATTTCATTTAAGTTCTGCAGCTATAGTTTGAAAACGAACCACATACTGACCAACTGGAGCTGTTCCTTGCTTTACTTGCAAAATATCTACAGACACGGCCACTGATCTTCCAGGTTCGTCAAATATCCTTTTGAAAGTAGAAACAAAAGCTTGGTAATTAGACATTAAGGCATAATTTCTCTCCCATAAAGGAGAGGCCCACTCAAGAGCAGCACCAGAAAATAATGACATAATATAAGCCACTTTAACACAAGAGGTGGTAAAACTTTGAGGTAACAATTCAAAATGAATCTCACATTGGTTGAGAAATCCTTTACATGTTTTTGGATTACCATCATAAGAGGTAGGAGTCAGTAAATGTAACTGAGTAGCAGAAACCCCTGATGTACTTGCAACAGGAATCTTAAGTTTATCAAGATGTGTGGAAAGGTCCTGTAAACATTGCAAAACTTGAACTTGAGTGTTTTCCTGTATTTCCAAATGAGCGGTCAAACCATGAAGCACCTGTACCCCAGTAGCCTGTTCCAGATCCAAATTAATTTTTAGGTCTATGCAAACTGTCACGGCTGCTGACACTTGAGACTCCTGGGAGGAGGCATGCCTACTAGGCATAATAAACTGGGGTGGCTTTAGGAATTACCTTTTCATGAAATCTCGATAGCATGGAATAAAAGTAAATAGAATTTATTCACAGGAGAAATATAATAGCAACATCTCACATAAAGTCTAAACAATACTGAGGTTCAAATAAGCAATAATGAGTATAGGAAAAAAAACATATAGTCTTTAACACAGAAAAGTTACTATGGTAGGGAACCCCGAGTCCAGTATGAGGCTAACACCTCAGGATGGTATAGAGGAGCTTCACCTGGGTAGAAAGCTGTAGTGATGGAGATCCAGAGCAAAGTGCACCCTGTGATGCGGTGAAAGATGGAGCAGGGTTGAGCCCTGTGATGTGATGAAGTCGGAGCAGGGTTAAGCCCTGTGATGAAGTGAGGTCGGAGCAGGGTTGAGCCCTGTGATGCAGTGAGGTTGAAGCAGGGTTGAGCCCTGTGAAGCAGTGTGGTTCTGGAACAGGGTTGAGCCCTGCGATGTAACTAGAATCCGGAGTGGGGTTGAGCCCCGCGATGCAATGAAGGTTGAAGCAGGGTTGAGCCCTGTGAAGCAGTGTGGTTCCAGAACAGGGTTGAGCCCTGCAGTGTGACTAGAATCCGGAATGGGGTTGAGCCGCACGATGCGGTGATGATATCTATAACAGTGAAGTTGATAACTGTAACGAACATGGGTTCGATGTCCACAGGAGTGAGAGGCAACAGGCAAAGTAAATAGTGCAGCAAAAGGTGAAACCACAACAGTGGAGCAAAAGCAATACTTAGGCAATGGTTATGCTGAGCTCTGTAGTGTGGCTGGTAACTGGCATCAGAAATTTAGCTGGAACATGATTGGAGATATAGCAGAGTCCACAGCAACCCACAGGCACAGCAGGGATCTGGCAGGAGTTCAAGAAAGACCTGAAAGTAACATTGCACACTGTGAATCTTCCCACAGCTGCTGCTCTTGCTTGCTTGCTTGCACCCTCTCCCCTTGTGTCTGCTATGCTACCAATCACTGCTGATTGGTCAGCAAAGCAGGAACCCCCACCCAGCAGCTGCAAAGATTAGCAGCCACTGGGAAAAAGTAAATTAACCTCCCACCTCACTGCCCTAGTGTACCTGGTGCCTGAAACTGGTCTCAAATTGAACATCACGATGGTCGCGTATGTTTACGATGGTGGTTCCAATGTTTGAAAAAACAAACTTTTTTTACAAATCTTAAAAAATATATTTATATTTTTATAATGAAATAATTTTGTATGTACCTTACCTAATTCACTCCTAAAAAAAAATTTTGGAGCAGTTTTTAGAGAAAAAAAGTCTGTTAAGTGGTTAAAAGTAGATGTTGAAGAAGTACGATCACTGCTAGCACTAAACCTGGGATGCTCCTCTTCATCAATAAATTGATTTCTTTATGATTTACATCAGGACAGGAGTAAAGCTACTGTACTTTAACTTGAAACTGCTACCACATAAAGTATACGTAAAATGGGATAGGGACATGACAAACTTACATTTACCATGCAGTTTTATTAAAAGACAAGATTTTCTTTAAACCAAAAAGAGTATTTTTACCACTGTTAATAATACTGTAATTAAGTACCTCTTGATGTCAGATATCCACTGCCCCTCAAACACACACATTCTTTCCTGGAAATATCTTAACTTATAAAAAGATTTGAGATTTTTTTAAGCAAAAAAAAGGTCTTCTTTCAACTCTTATTATTTTTTTGTGAAGCTGACACAACACCCACTAATTACAGTAATATACACTACCTCTTGAAGACACACCATCATCCATTGAAATATCTAATTTTAAATAAATTACTTTTTGGGTTGCAGCTGACGGAGCCACAACACCCAATAAGTCCACTTTTGACTGCTTCCTGGCAAATATACACTGCCTCTCAAACACACACAGTTTCCGCTTGAATTATCTAACTTGAATTAAAAGATTTGAGAAGTTTTTTGAAACCAGAAAAAAAATATTTTTTCAACATATTATTTTGGTTTGCAGCAGTCTAAACACCAAGTACAGTGCTTGACCCCTTCCTGGCAGATATACACTGTCTCTCCAGCACAAACAATCTTCCCTTGAAATATATAAATTGAATTAAAGGATTCAATAATTTTTTTCAGCTGTTATCGGGGCAAATGCAGAATTTCTAGAGCTAGGTTGGGCAAATGCAGGATTTCTAGAGTAAGTTTCCAAATGCATGATTTTAAAACAAGTGAGGCCAGTCCATGAAGGGGCACAATCAGCACTTATCCAGCCATAATATATGTCATATGAAGTCTAGTGTATGTAATAATTCTGACATACTCATATATAGGACCAGCAACCACAGTAAGCCATTATCTGTGTAAGTACTTCCATTCTGCCACAGCTGGATATTTTATTTCAGATGTGGGCTCTATTCCAGATCAGTTGAGCAAGTTTTTGGGGAGCAGCACATGAACCTTGCACCTCCCTGGGCTTATATGTACAGATTGGTCTCCATATGCACTGGATAGTATATTATTATACAGTATTAATACTTGACCCTGTAAATGGTTTATATCTGTGCACCCTTAATAGTGCATATTTTTTAGATTTCCTAGTGGGTACACAAGTATTTTTATTACTGGCTCACAAGTTTTAATAGATCAACAGGTGGCGCTACTTATTTAATTTGTGACACTGAGGAGATCTTAAAAACATGCAACTTTAGTATAATATGCTATTTATATTATGGTCATCATAATATGGGCTAGGAAGGGGGGGTTTCCAGACAACCAGAAACCACCCCTGCGTTTGCCTATGCTTACTATATTGGGGTGCAGCTGACAGAGCCACAACACCCAATGAGTACTGTATTTGAACTCTTGCCGGCAGTTATCCACTGCCCCTCAAACACACAAACTACCCTTAAAATATCTAATTTTGATTAAAAGACTTCAGTTTCTAAAACAAAAAGAGATGTTTCTTTGGAGTGCAGCTCACTCAGACAAAGCACAGTATTTTTAGTCAGCTAAACTTGCAATCAAAGTAATGTATCTGCATCTAATGCACAATATACCCTTCAAATGTGTACATAGTAAGTGCAACTAACACGCAAACACAAGGAACAACCTGTGCAGATTGCTAGATGTAGTGTGTGTCCCTTTTTTGCCTCCTAACATTTAAAAAAACTGTGCTCTTTATCCACCAAGACACAACAATAAGCAAACTACTGTAGATTAAATCACAGTACTGTATCTGCCCTCATACACAATATTATATATAGACACCCTTGTAAAAATAATTGTAAGTACTGCCCACTTTTCAAATATACACAGGAGGAGCCTGTATTTCAGATTGGTTGCTATAGTGTATAACCCTCATAGTGACACAGACTAAAGATGCCTTCATTTCCTCCCTTTCCACCCACTCCAACCACCCACAACCACCTACAACTCTCTTCAATAGCCACTATTCACCATGAACCCTCCTATCTATAATGGCACCCAAAATCATGAGGGATTGACTTATATGCAATTCAAAACACACAAGAACTACTATTACCAGGGAAATGCATATTTTATTAATTTTAAGAACCATATTTGGTAGGAGGAATGGAGCCATGTCTCAGTATGACTAAGTTACCCAAAATTTGGTTCTGTCAGATTTCTCTGAATTCAAACCACTCATCTCTAATTATGATATTTGTGTTCTCTGTATTATGCAGTGTAGCCTTTTTATTGTAACTCTGATATGTTTTGCCTTTGACTAGCTGCTGTGTACAATGGGTTAGGTCTAAAGTGAAGTGGTCTACAGGAGCTCTGTCATCACAAATATGTGACTCCTGACATTAGGGGGAGGAGCAAGGGTCAGAACAGAGGGCCAAAAGTGTACCCTCACAAGCTCGCTTCGCTCACCACGCTTTGGGCATGGTCGCTCACTTTGCTTGCCACAGGTTTATATTCCCTCTCTATGCCCACGTGATTAGTAAAAGTGGTAGCAGACCAGCCCTGCCATGGTAGTCACATGGTTGTGACATCAGAGGTCCTTCTGCCAACTTGGATCTAACATTAACCCTAATAAAGAGAGAAATAAGAAAGAATTCTACCTTCAGGGCAAAAATGCAATAAAATGTATACACATCCTTAACAAATTATTTACAGATAGGTTTTCACAAGTACATTAAACTTATAATACAGATATTTGATTTGCAAATGCATAATGACAGGAGTGACATTGGCTGTTTAAGTTTGGTCTTGGGGCATGCCTGAGATAATGCCAGTCACCTCAGTGCATGAAAATGTATGGTAAAAAGTTTGGTGTTAGCATCTTTTATATCACAAACAACAGCTCTTTGCAGTTCTAGTGGGTTTAATATTAGTGTTCGTGGTCCTTCTTGATAGCAGCCAAGTAAAACTGTATTCATCAATACTTTGAAGACTTTTCTTATGATATTTTTCCATTTCTTTTCCATTACATATTGACAACATTTTCATGGCTGACCATAGACCAACATAAAATGAATGTATTTCTCCTTCTGCAATTAAACCCTTCATATTTTGGTCATTGCAAAGAGTTAGCTTTAGCTTTAGCTTTTAACAGAAATACACAAGTAGTGAGACAATGCAGAAATATTTTGATTAAACTTTTACACATTTCTTTAATTTGAATACATCTGATTACTAGTTTTTGCTATAGTGATCTCTCCTACAGAACCATAACAATTTTTATTACAAGACTGTTAATAATTGATTTGAATGTTCTGGAAGCTTCAGTGCTCTGTGCTACAACATATATATTTTGGTTTAGTTATATGAATAGCTGAACACATCACACACAATGTGCAGTGAGGTCAGAATAGTAAAAATGTAAAAGCATGTCCTCCTGTGCACTCAAGAGTAAAAAGATACTCTCTTGTGAGCTCAAACCTTTCTGACTGACAGCCAAGTTGGTAATTTCTGCATCTCACTATTACAGACCACGGTCCAGTGACTATGTCTTTACTGCCAAGACCTCCCCATGGGTTCAGGAAGCTGATCTGGTATCTAAAGTGTGTTTCCACAGTCAGAATCACCATGCCGAAATTAAGTGTGTGATGCGCAGAGCTAACCCAGTGAACTAGCATGTAATAAGTCTGCATAACCACATCAAGTCAGAATCTAATGCTAATGTAAAGACCACTCAGACTTCTATCACTGAAATCCAATCACAACCACAGCAAGTGCAAGATAGTGCTAAGCCATTACAAAAGGCCTGTGATAAATATGTCAATGACAGAAATTAATACCAATACAGACTAGAAATAGCATGGGATAGAAATTAAAATGACATGCTTAAAATGATCAAGGTGAAAAATGTTAAGGAACATATTCTACCTGGAATCAATTTACAAATAGTTATGGAAGTTACAAATTGCTGTCAGAAAAACTATCCACATTTCTAACTAGGAAATTTATTAACAAAAGCTTGTAGGAGCGTGATGTTTGGAAAGACATTGATCAAGGATGAGATAGTCTTATACGCATTACAGTCACAGATTCTAAAAGCAGACTAAATTGCTTGAGGAAAGTTCCATCCTAACACTTTAGACATTTCTCAAAAACTACAATGTCACTGCATTACAACATATCTACAATGATAGCTGCTGCAACTATGGCATGTGCAGACAATGAGCTATCTATACCTCTTAATCTATATAGCCTAAATGTCGCTGTTTAGCACTACAAGTCACATAAGAAATAATTGCTTTGAAGACTTAAATTGTGTTTCCAAAGCACAAAAGTTCTTATTGCAATAAAATAAAGTTACACGCTTTGATCTAGCACAATTAGCTCAAGAAACAATTAAATACAAAAGGTACAAGCCGATACATATGCATGTGCACTGGTCCCAGTAAACAGCTGCCTCTCCAGAAGCCTGTGGTCATCCAAGTAGAATGGCTGTATACTATAACCAGTAGGCAGGCTATATACCTTACAGAACAAAGAAACTAGTTAACAGGTTTCCATTGGTTCTTGCTCCTGGACATTCTGGCACGATGCAGGTCATTGGACAGTTCATAGAGCATCACTGAGGGTATATCCCAGTTCCTCAGATGTTGCTTTGTATGTTTTTCCCACCGAAGAACTGGTTTAAATTAGTCAAAACTAGTCAAAAGACACTACATACAGTTTTACATTCTAACCACTAATTTCATATAGTTCATAACTTGCAGACACATGATGCAATCTCCTTGTCGATAGAACTGGACATCTGCAAATAAACAGTGATTTAGAATGGTACCAAACATGATATGTCTACTAACTTATGTACCTTAAATATTGTATACATTACAAGTATTCGCTAATAAAACCTCTAATATTAAGCTTAATGCTTGGGAACCTTTTTATAAGAAATTGAATATGTAAGTTTGAGAATATTGTGTAGTTTCGCTAGTTTGCATTGTGCATATGTGTGGGTGCGTGCGCACTCAAGGGTGCATCATGGATTACACCAAATAAATCAGGTGAGCAGACGACCAAATGATCAGATAACAAATGTATTGCGATCATATGCAATTTTTTTACTTTGACAGTCCACCCTTTGATAGCAACCAAAACGCTATCACACTCTGGTCTTAATTTATTCAGTCATACATTATGAAATATTATTTAATGTTATATTATGGGATGGCACAATTTGGTCATTAAACCATCTTTAATGCTCCCCTGGGAGGGACATAAAACTACCCTTATAGATCATGGGAAATATGTGGGGATGCACCTAACCTATAAAGAAAGTTTTGAAGGGGATAGGGACTTTATTATTTAAGATGTTTAAAATAACATTTGATAATACATTTCATGCTTGGCAAAATCTATACATCATCTGATGGTACATTCTAGTTCAGGGTTGTAATGCAGTTCTTCATTTACTTGGTATTCATACTATTACTACTACCCTCCATCATAATTAAATTTTTCCGGTTTATCTTAGCATTACATTTTCCACACTTCAATACAGCATGAACACATCTGACACATAAGCAAATTACTAAGATGACAACCAATATAAGGATCAGGTGCTTACTTACAATAGCAACCATTTCTTGAACCCACTTTCTTAGACCGGTGAACCATTTTACAGGGTTCAACCATATTAACCACTCTTCTACTGTTTCCTCTACCTCAGTCAATGAGGCAATACGGTTCTTTCAAAATTCCCATTTCAGCTGCAGAATCTCATCCATCTTCTTGTCTATCACCTCTTTGGGATAACTAGTATTATTTGTGATGTAAGTGCAACACTTGACACCAATTTGGTTGGCCAGAGTCACACAGTATCCACCAGTTACAGCTGTTAAATAATTTAACACTAGTCTATGTTGCACAAGTTCTTTCTTATAGGCCTGTAGCTCTTTACCTGTGTACCTGAACGTGTTATCACACATCTCAGTGATATTATCTATTAATTTAGCAAGGTCTTGGATGTATCTAAAATTTAAAGTACCACGAGCGATCCTGGTGGGATCTAATGCTACCAAAATTTGGAAACCAGTTGTTTCGCTAATCAACTGTGTAGCCATATGTACATCACCATGTATCATGTTTCTTTTGTCTCTGTGTTCATACTGTGTATGAAGATATGGTGATGATGTGTTTTTATGAATGGCAAGCATTTCACCATGTGTAAGGGTCATAATCTCTGGGAGTACCCTTCTCAGATAACATAAACCACCACAACTCAGAGTGAGCCACTTCTATGCTTTCCTTCCTGTCTAAGCTCTCTTAAACAGAACATCAGGTGTGCTTCTCCAATGAGTAATCGATCCGAAACAGGTATTCTTAAGAATAAGTACATTTTATTAATTAATTAAGTAATCTTACTGAGAGCATAAGTGCATCTCTCAGGGTCAGTGCACAAGTAACCAAGATGGACACAAGTCCCAAATCTTTTATACACTTGTCTTTCATTAGCAGAATTATTGCACATTATCACACCCCACTTACAAAGTTCTTTCGTTCTAAGGCATACAAGCATTGGATGACTTTTGGCATAAATTGATAAAACATTCATAAAAGATTGAGACAGTAGTTTATTCTTGCTCTAATTAATGAAATATTCCCCATCCTTGAATTACAATAGCCATGGCCTACGTGCAATTTGCAACATCCTCGTCTGAGGGACGAATTTCTTTATTTGGTAAATAAGTCAGACAGTGCGCAATAGGAAGGTCTTAATGTGTTAGGTAATGTCTTTCTTAAAGTAACCATGATATCCAAGTCGTGCTTCAGCATCATGGCTGGCAAATGGTTCTAGCATTAAATGATATATATCTGAGTTCTTATATGAATATGATATAAGATTATATGAATATATGTGTATATGAGTATAAGAACACATATGGCGTGTACATATAAGTCAATATAAGTAGTAAACCAGTATATATTTTGAATTATATGATCTTTTCCTGTACTAGATGTTGTCCTACTAAATTGTACTTCTACATTCCACATATATAATGCACATTGTCTGTGAGTACATAGGGAATAGAATGCATCATTACCATTAAACACATTTCTCTGACAAAGAATCCTATCCCAGGTTCTCCCATTTGGCTAATACACGTCACTGGTTGTATAATAGCTGCACACTACTCTACTGGTACTCTGCTAACCATCTCCTTGGTGGGACTATTAGTTTACCTATACCGGATATATCTCCCACTGTTCGTACTATCATGTACAAGTTTATCATCTAGTGGTCCATTATCAGCTCTGAGTGAGAAGGTCATTGTCTGATTGTTCCCGGTCACCTCCCAACTTCCTGGTTTATGGGAATTGGTGAAGTTAAAACATAAGAGAGTTCTATCTAACTGATATGGGTGAAGCTTAAAATTTGGAGGTTTGGACTTAATGAATTTCCCATCCAGCGTTTTCCCCTTATGTAATCCAAGAACCTCAGAGACATTTAACGGGAATGGTACTAAACCTACATTATGTTGTCCCTGAGGCACATGAGTGCAAACCCAACACAATCTGGTTTAAGACCTTACCCACTAAGGAATGATAATCCTCTAAAGGATGCTTGCCCAAATAAAGATTACTCTTGGACTGACATTGCTGGATGCACTTTTCATCAATTAGGGATCCACAGTTTGCACACATACAGTATTCCTCAGACAATAGACCTTCACACTGACTCCGAGTTTCTAGGATGACAGATGTTAGCAATTACTGTACTGAGTTTGGTCAGATACCGTCCTAATGGTTTTATTGCTCCTTCTCCTGATCCCACTCCATCAATATCACCATCAGCCTCCCTCTCCGTCATCTGTCCTCCGTCACAGAAACAGAAAAAGCTGAAACAAATGAGTATGATGAGAACCCTGGAAAGAAACACAAACACAAGCCCAGCCCGCCACTCCATTGCTAGAATAGTGGTATGCAAATTTCCCTAGCTCAGGTGTTTCACGGCAATCTCTAACTCTCCCGGGCAACAGGCTCGCAATCAACAGGTACATGTTATCTGTCTTGACTCCATCTTGTATCTCCACCAGATAGTTGACCTTTCTGCAGTGAGTGGAATGGACCCAGGTATCTCTCTCTGCTACTTTTAACAATGTCATACTTGTCAGCAACACTTGATATGGTCCTTCCCACTGGTTTGTCAAACAACCTGAATGCAAGAAATTTTGGATCATAACATATTCTCCAGGTTCAACATCATGACAGTTTGTCTCAGGCATGTCAGGTGATAACAATTTCAATTTATGTTGTTGCTGTTTCAACTTTACTCATTGTTATAAGATACCTCACAGTAACCTCGTTATTACTCTTCACATCATACTGTGGACATACAATCAAATGAGGCTGCCTCCCAAACACTATCTCAAAGGGGGCAGATTAAGAGGAGGTCTAGGAGTAGTCCTGATACTATGGAGGACTAGCTTCAAGGTTTCTGGCCATCCTAATCCAGTTTCAGCCACAACCTTACTTAGTTTGCTCTAAATAGTACAGTTCACTCACTCCACCTTTGCGCTGGCTTGTGGTCGATAGGGGATGTGAAGTCTACTATTAATACCCATTAACTTACACATGTTCTGGAAAACATCACCAGTGAATGAGTACCCCTATCACTTTCAATGATTCTAGGGATACCATTTCTGCATACAAATTCCTGAACAATCTTTTTAGCAGTAAAAACAGCAGTATTAGTGGCAGCTGGATATGCCTCTACCCAATTATAAAACACATCTGTACAAACTAATACATACTTGAGATTCCTGCAGGGTGGTAATTGGATTAAATCAATTATTATTACCTGAAAAGGTCCATCTGTCGGAGGGATGTGGGATGGCTTAGTTTATTATTGTCTTCCAACATTTGTCCTCAAGCAGGTCAGGCAGGACATTGCTCTTTTCTCAGCTTGATAAGAAAAGCCTGGTGCACACCAATTTGCTCTGACCAACTTGCACATACCTTGTTTACCTAGGTGAGTCAAACCATGTGCTGCCTCAGCCAGGCTTGGGTAGTATGCCTTGGGAGCCACCGGCTTACCTTTTCCATCTCTCCAGAGTCCAGAGGACTCTTGCCCACATCCCTTTGATCTCCAGACTGCCTTTTCCTGAATGGAACACAAATTTTGCATCTCAATTAATTTCAACATATAAATTGCCTGAAAAACCATCACTTGATTAACTTGTATGTTAACGCTTAACCCTGTTGCCCATTTGGCAGCTTTGTCTGCTCTGTTAATGCCCAGTGACACCGGGTCTTCTTCACATGTATGGGCTTTACATTTGATGACAGCTACTGCCTTTGGTAGTTGGATTTCTGTCAAGAGTCCTTTTATGTGGTGTGAGTGTGCAACTGGTGTGCCTGCTGCTGTCATAAAATTTGGAAGATGCCAAAGAGCACCAAAATCATGGACTACCCCAAAGGCATACCTAGAGTCAGTGTAGATATTAGCTGACTTACCTTCTGCCAGTTCACACGCTCTCCTTAATGCCACCAGTTCAGCCACCTGTGCTGAATGAGATGGACCAAGTGGTTCAGCTTCTACAACATCATTGTCATCTACAACAGCATAACCTGTGCATAATTCTCCTCTGTCAGTTTGTCTATGACAACTCCCATCTGTGTAAAATGTCACATCAACATTTTCTAATGATGTATCACGTATGTCAGGTCTTGCAATAAAGGTCTGATTCAAATATTCCAAACAATCATGTGCATCAGTATACCTGCAGAACTCACCTTCCACCAGCGGCTCACCTCTCTCCACCCTTTGTGCATCCTGAGGCACATACCGTAAATATGTTGCTGGTTTTAACCTACTGCACCATTTAATGGTGATATTTGCAGGTGCTATTAGAGCTAGTTCCCATTTCATAAACCTAGCTGAGGAAACATGTCTGGTTTGGGCAGAATTCAGCAAAGCAGATACAGCATGGGGTGTATAAACAATCATATCATGGCCTAATACTACATCCTCACTTTTACTGACCAATAGAGCAGTTGCTGCTACACTTCTTAAACACATTGGGAGTGATCTTGCTACAGGGTGCAATTATGCACTGTAGTATGCTACAGGTCTACTAGCATCACCTTGTTATTGTGTGAGGACGCCTGCTCTGCAGCCATCAGACTCCGTACAATATAAATCAAAAAGTTTTTCATAATCAGGTATTCCCAATGCAGGTGCTCTTGTCAGACTGTCCTTAAGGTTAAGGAAAGCCTTCTCTGTTTCCTCAGTAGGTGTGACATGGTCAGGTTCGAGGATGACACTAATTCCTGCACAGGTAAGGCCAATATAGAAAAACCTGGGATCCACATCCTGCAGTATCCACACATGCCCAAGAAGGTATGGTTTTGCTGTTGGTTCTGCAGCAGCATCATGGTCTGTATGGCCTGTATTCAGTTGGTTGTCAAATGTCATAGGCCCTGGGTTAGACAGTGTCCCAAGTATTTAACCTTAGTCTGTTATGGCTGTAATTTGTCCTCAGCAAACTTGTGTCCTGTCTGTGAGAGATGAAGCAACTGTAGTAAAGTATAATTTAAACATGACATAAATGAATCAGAGCACAACAATAAATTATCTACATTTTGGATTAGAACAGATCCATTGCCTGGTTGAAAAGATTGCAAACAGTCATGTAAGGCTTGAGATAAAATACTGGGGCTATCTATGAAACCCTGAGGCAATCGTGTCCATGTATATTGTACCCCACTGTAGGTGAATGCAAAGAGATACTGACAATCAGGGTGAAGAGGGACAGAGAAGAAAGCAAAACATAGTAAAATGGGTTGCAGATGGTGGAATCTGCATGAGGATGATCGCTGGATTGGGTAATACGGAGAATTGGCTCTCGACTACTTTATTTACACCTCTAAGTTCCTGTACTAACCTATAACCCCTCCCCCCAGCCTTCTTTACTGGAAAGACGGGACTGTTGGCTACACTTGCTGCACAGACTAAAATCCCCTGTTGAAGCAATCTCTCAGTTATAGAACACACCCCTATCTCCACCTCTGGCTTTAAAGGGTACTGAGGGATTTTAGGAGCCTGTCTTCCACCTTTTAAGCTAGCTATTACAGCAGCTACATTTGCCATTAATCCAGTGTCCTGTCGATTTTTAGTTCAAAGGGAACCCGGTATTTGAGATAACATCTATTTAACCTGCGATGGACTTTGCTCTAAAATGGTATAGTAAAGCATTAACCTTTGTGGAGTGTCCAATATATCCCTTACTTCGTGTTCAACTCTCTCTGGGATATCTAAGAATATATCATCAAGGGTACAGTAAATGACACATCCCATTTTACATAACAAATCCCTTCCCAGCAGGTTAGTAGGAGCCGCTGCTGCCAGGAGAAAAGAATGCTTGTTATTCAGTGGCCCAATAGTAACTTCTGCAGATTTGGTTAAAGGATAATGCTGCACTTTACCCATTACTCCCATTGCTGGTACTGTCTTGTTGGTCACCTGTAAATTTGATGGAGAATTTAACACTGATCTGGTCGCCCCTGTGTCTACAAGAAAAGAGTGTTTAGTATCAGCTATATCTACTGTCATTGTAGGTTCTTCCCCAGAACTCTCAGTTAACCTGACTGGCTGTAGACTACAGGTATGACCTAACCCCTAGTTCTGACTATCATTCTCTAATAGAGCATTCACTGCCACAATTGGGTTGTCCACTCTTCTTTATTTTACAGAACCTACTTACGTGTCCTAATTGGTTACAATTAAAACACCTCTGTGATTGAACTGTGTTTTGTGGCTGTGTTGTTTGGGGTGCATGAAGAGTTTGCGGCTGTGTATGGTATGAGTTTTGTGGCAAGGTATGTTGATATGTGTTTTGTTGCTGAATGTGGTATGGGTGTTGTGGCTGAGTGTACATTCCCTCCAAAGCTTGAATGCTCACTGCCATTAGCTTCTCATTTTGTGTTTCTCTCTTCCTGTGGGTGTTTTTATCATGTTCTATAGCTGACTCCCTAAGAGCATCTACCATAATTCCTCTCCAGTTAGGCTGAGAGATTTGAACCGTGGTCTTCAGACTATCTCTGAGACCATCCATGAGTACAGTGACTGCTACTTCCCTGTGGTGTGTTATCTTTTATGTTCTCTATACCAGCATACTGAGTGATTGTCTGCAGTGCTTGGGTGCAAATCTGCTGCAGACTCACTATCCTTTTGTCTGATAGTGAAAATTTTATTCCAGTTCACTACATCTGGAAAATATACGGCCAATTGTGTGACTATTTGTGTAATGATTTTCTTGATTATCCTTATCAGTTAAAGGGTTGTCTCCATCCAATACACACGCCATGATAAACTTGATCACATTGGTATTGGAGGGGAGACATGCCTGTAATACCACGCGCCTTCTTTATTCATTGGCTCATGGGCATTACCCAAATCCTTAACATACTTTTGACACTTAGCTAATTCTTCTCTAGGATCGGCGAAATCTGACATTATGGAATGTAACTCTGCCCTCGTCCATCGACAATGCATAGTTACTTCCTTTGTGGGAACTACACCATCTCTTTTTGGATTCCCATTGGGAATACTTATTGTCCGGACAGGATGGACACCTACCACTTTGCTATTGTTAAAGTTAACTATGGGAACTTTGGCCTTGGTATTTGGGGGGTTCAATCTGGCACTGCTATGTACTGCACTGTTCTCACCGATCTCCTTGGCCTTTACGGCAGGTGAGATCACTTCTGCTGCTACACTTGGAGAGGTCACTTCTCTTTCCTGTTTCAGTGCTGTCTCTAACAGATTAATTGCATGTGAAATGGCTGACATTACAACAGGTTCATTATCTACATACACATTTTCCTTATGATTACTCAGGACAGGGTACAAATTACTTGTTACATTTTTATAAATGTTATTATCAGCTGTACCTTCATCGCCCACTGCATAGGGTGGTGGTGGTGCGCATGTGCTATTCCCTTTGCTATTGGAAGCGTTACCTTGTGGTATGTGCATGCTCCCATGAGGCACACACATGACACTGCTCTGCATCGCGTACACACTCCCTTGCGTAGCATGCGCAAAGCTGTTTTGTGTCACTTTCGTGCCACTAAGCCACATGTTTCCCTCGTGCTGCCACAATTTTAAACAGTCATTGTACTTTATACGTGTCTTCAGGGATTTGACTACACATATCCTATCTATTAAATTATTTAGCACCTCCAAATCGAAACTACCAATTTTAGGGAAAGGCTTCACACATACCTCGGTCATCTTAACCCATACATCACAGTATGCATTTGCATATGCACCATACTTAGTATACATTATATGCCTTTCTGATCCTGTCGGTCCTTCCATGAGCAGCCTATCGTCGACCATGACTAGCGATTGTTTAGCACCCATCTGGGAAAACACCGAAACCTCGCTAAGAAAATGTTGACCGGTACACAATTTTACAAGCTACGTGTACGCACTCCTTCCCGTTATGCCTGCCAATCCGCTAGCTGTTTCGGTCAGCTTGCATAACGAGGAGCAAAATACCTGGCTATTGAAATCTGCCCAGTTTGCAACAAATTCAACCAAGCTTCACTGCTCGCTTGCACACAATTTCAATGAGCTACATGTATGCACTCCTCCTCTTTTTGAGTTACTTTCCCCTGGTAGCATGTAATTGTTCCAATAATGCTTACCCTTTGCAGTGATTGGACACCACATGCCCCATCACAATCATGGTCTAACCAACCGTGCAGTCTAATCGCAATGCCCAGAGAAACTAACTGATCAATGGACTTTGCGATCACTCTGAGGGGCCGATCAACAGCTAACCTCTGTATTCCCGATGCATGGGAAACTTACGGTTAGCTACTGAATACCACAATGTACCTGCTCTGTACACTGGCCCAGTAGTTTTCTTGCCCCATCGGGCACCTACCGAGTTTCCCTAGGCCTAACAGACAGTGACCTATTTACATTATCTGCATACATTCACTTTCATACACCTTTTGTTTTCTGTGCAACCATGCTATGCATTTAACAAGACTTTTTATCAAAATTACTGTTTAAATCCACGGCAGTATTACCAGACACATGTGTATGCTATTGTGTGAGTAGTCACATACACAATAATGTGATCGATACACAAAACTGCAAAATTAAAAATGACGCTATTGTGCTGCTAGTCGCATACACAATAATGTGACTAACACACAAAGTGCAAACAGACAATAAAAGAAACAAACCTTTCTCTCTTGTCCCATGTTCCCAATCAGTGCCCCTTAAAATCACACAATAAAGGACATTGATTCCACAACACTGAATGTTAGCAGGGTTTTGAACACAGTGCGTTCTTACCTGCACATAGCGCCTTTCCACCCTTTGTTGCGGAATCGAGATCTGTATGCTATCGTGTGACTTCCGGTGGCATGATATCAGCTGTGAGCTCCCATCTATTGATACCGCTTAATCTATATATCCTAAATGTCGCTGTTTAGCGCTACAAGTCGCATAAGAAATAATTGCTTTCCAGACTTATATTGTGGTTCCAAAGCACAAAGTTCTTATTGCAATAAAATAAAGTTACACATTTTGATCTAGCACAATTAGTGCAAAAGACAATCAAATACAAAAGGTACAAGACGATACATACGCGTGTGCACTGGTCCCAGTAAAGAGTCATCTCTCCAGAAGCCTGTGGTCATCCAAATAGAATGGCTGTATACTATAACCAGTAAGCAGTTTAAATACCTTACAGAACAAAGAAACTAGTTAACAGGTTTCCATTGGGTCTTGCTCCTGGACATTCTGGTACGATGCAGGTCATTGGACAGTTCATTCAGTGTCACTGGGGGTAAGTCCCAATTCCTCAGATGTTGCTTTGTGCGTTTTTCCCACCAAAGAACTGGTTTAGATTGGTCAAAAGACACTACATATGCTAATGTGCATTGTGGATTGCACCAACATAAATCAGGTGAGCGGATGACCAAATCGTCAGATAACAATTGTATAGCGATCATATGCAATTATTCGACTTTGACAGATGCCACCAGGAAATATGACTCCTTAGGAAAACAGGAGATGACAATGAAATTAGAGAATGTGCAACTGCAAGCTAATTATGGAATGCAAAAAGGTGTAGTTGGAGGCCAGTTAAGATGTACTCCACCAGGGACAGGAAGCATCTGTGGCTGAAGTATACTGATTAAAGACCCCAATAAATTCATCAGAGTACATGTGCTTGATAAGGAACAAGTTACAGATGCGGATCAAAATCAGATACAAGAAAGAGTAAATACCATATCTTCAAAATAACATCATAGTAGATATATGGTCAGCCTCCTCAGTGATCCACCATTCTTCTCGCACATCAGGTTCGCCTATCAAATATGAATGTGCTTAGAAACATACCACATCATTTTCCTAGACCAAAAACCCTTAACTCAATCCTAAAATACCTGTTCATCAAAAACACAACTCACAATGCAACATGATCAGACAAGATAGGCAGAGTGAGAAATTGGACAATCAAAAATACTCCTCAATGCATCCATGCAACATACAGGAGAGATGGATCTCCCAAGACTCAAGGTATAAAGAAGAAAATAAAGTTGGAATCCCTCCCCTTTTATTATTTTCAAAGTTTATTCATAGTTTAGAAAATAACAGGATTGACCCAAGCCGTGCCTTTGGCACCAAAAGTATATCAAGTACAGGATATCCTAAGTGTGAAAAAACTGCTAAAAAGTTATGATAACTTAATAATGCCCATTTTAGTACAAAAAATACACTTCCAACTTATCTCATGATGTTTTAAAAAGTATATAATCCAACAAGACAATACCCTCTACACAAGAATCCTCATCTTTTTAAAAAGTATTGTGGCTCCAGAGAGAAATCTTTAGAAGAGCAAAAATTTACATAAACACTTTGGAATCTGTTTCAGATGCTGTTCTTCTACAAATCACCTGCCTAGAAACTGTAAATAATTTACTAAATATGCAGATTGTGACACTGAGGAACATTTGACAGCCTTACACCCTAAAAACTTTAAATATGATTCTTCCAAACCCTAAATTTCAGTGGCAAAGCAAAGGAGAAATAGGAAGAGAGCACATAAACTAAAGTAACTGTAGATGATCCTGTTCCAAAGTATACATTATAATGGTGAACTCCAGAGGTGTTCCTGAGATAGCCATACAAATGTATGCCATTTTGGATGACCAAAATACTGTAACAGCTAAGCCAGAGTTCTTCGATCTATTCAATATAAAGGAGAACACTTCTCCATAGATGCTCAGTACATGTAGAGGTATAAAACATACATAATGGATAAGAACAATTGGATTTATGGTGGAGATTGTGGATGAAAAACTAAAACTACCCCTCACTAAACTTACAGAATGTTCTTTGTTCTATTCAATATAAAGGAGAACCCTTCTCCATAGATGCTCAGTACATGTAGAGGTATAAAACATACATAATGGATAAGAACAATTGGATTTATGGTGGAGATTGTGGATGAAAAACTAAAACTACCCCTCACTAAACTTACAGAATGTGACCAGTTGCCAAACTATAGGAATAAGAACCCTATGCCTAATGCTGTACGTCATCACACTCATTTGAGTGCTATTGCTGTTTGCATTCCGACCATTAGAAAATAGTTTTCTTCTCAGCAGTAACATGCTAAATGTAATCAAAGATTGCCAACATCATAATAGCCCCGATAATGCACCCTATGCCCAAAAGCATGACTTGAGATGGGTAATAGTTGTTCAAACTTACAATGTTATTGTGTTCAACACAAGTGTCTTAGAAAATTGTCATGCTTCTCTTCTTGAACCTTGTCCTAATCACTTCCTTTTAAAAGAAAGTCTCAGAAGAAGAGTTCAATAACTTCTGAATCTGTACAATGGAATTTAGTGTGATAAAAAGTGGCTGAATTGTAGTACTTCATATACAGGTTCAGACTCAGCCACACACAAATATAAGTGTCACATATCAAATTAATTAGTGCAATCTTGTGAAGAGGATTTGTCATCATATTGTGACTAAAATATGCATTTGAGCAAAAAAGACACAAAAAATATGCGTAGCACAAGTCGCACGGGATCTGGCATGCTGAAAAGGGCTGTTTGGCACAACTACAGCAATAGTGTATGAGGACACATATGTACATGCACAGTCAAACTAGAAAATGTTATGAGTATGTTAGCAAGAAAGTTTAGTGGATCTGAAGAACAATGGAATTATTAGTCTACAGACAAAAACCAATAGAACATGCCACTAGTTCAGTTCCTGCAACTCTTCTGATGAATACAACATGGTTAACAGGACCAGAATTCTTAATACATCCAGATAATGAATTATTCATTGTCAAAAGCTGCTTTAGATGGCAAATCCTAAAGTTGTTGCAATGATCCACCCTCAAGTATCCATACTGTACTGTCATCAAGAATCAGCTTAGACTACATCAGTTTGAATGTTTGTTACAGTGGCAAAAGAAGGGACTATTAGAACATTCATTAGACTAAATCACATAGACAGTACTTTTAATGGCTCATAAAGTTTATTATTAATTACTATGCATATATTGCTAATGAATTGTTCTTTTCTCTTCTATCACTTGTATAGAGATCAGAAGGGGAGTGTTCTGTATCCACAATCCTTTTGATATATTTTCCTTCTGCCTTAGGACTGTATAATGATATTAGTGTTTAATGCATTTTACTAGTTTAGCCTGTTGAATGTAACTTTCATGTGTTTGCCTTTGTATGGCTGTTTTGTGCCATGTGACTGCTCTAAGCAAGAGACCATGTAAGTTTTTACTGTCAGTGTATTCAGACTGACTGTGAAGTTCTCAACTCTGAAAGATCATATATTTTCTCTCGTGAACATCTTTCTATACACTATATTTGATTACATCTACAGTAATTACTATTATTTGCTACAGTGATCTTTTCTATGGAACCCATATAATCTGCATGTTATTATAAAACTGCTAATAAATGTGTAAACCTCTGAAAGCTTCATAGCTCTGTGATATATATTGCCCAAGGTGCATAAGTCACTTACCCAGCCACCGGGTAGACCAATTATTAGTTCATGTGGGTCCTTGTGTCAGAGTTTATCCCAGTTTGTTGATTACTACCTGCAACCGGTGGTACAAAGTACACCTTTTTTTCTGAAAGATACATCTGATTTTTTGCGAAAATTATCTTCTGTTGGTCAGCCACCAAGTGATTGCTTACTGGTGACATTAGATGTCACCAGTTTATATACGAATATAGGACATACTGAGGGAATGCAGGCAGTGAGGGAGGTTCTGTCCTCCAGTCCACAGTATACTGGTCCACCCATTGAATTAATTTTATTAATAATGGAAGTTATTTTGCATAAAAATTATTTTCTATTTAACAATGCTTTTTATTTGCAGTTAAAAGGAACGGCTATGGGGTCCAATATGGCCCCAGCCTATGCAAATTTATTCATGTTTTGTTTTGAAAATTTACATATTATGGCTAATCAGGTTTTTTCACGATTTATTCCATTTTATGTTAGATTTATCGATGACCTGTTTATGCTGTGAACTGGAGGGGAGAAGGCTCTCCATGAGTTTGTAGAGGTTCTGAACCATTTGCCAGGCTCAATTAGATTTACCTATAGTTACAATGCAGAATGTATAGACTATTAAGATGTTTGTGTGAGGATTACTGATGGTCAGTTCTCAACTGAAAACTTTAGGAAGCCAACCGATAAGAACATGCTTTTAGAGGCAATGAGTTTCCATCCATATCCCCTTAAAAGGGGCTTACCCTACTCCCAACTTGTCCGTGTAGTGTGCATTACATCAAATCAGCACAATCTTCCAACGGCGTTGGAAACTGTGGGCAACAAATTTATTGAGAGGGGCTACCATAGGAAAGAAGTTAAGGAAGCAATACAGAGATGTCTGCTCCTAAAAAGAGAGGACCTGTTAAAAATGTCCTTTAAGGATGAAGACAAAGACTTACGAATGATCTTTTCCAGCACTTTTTCCATTACCTCAGGGTTAGTTAAGAGAGCCATTTTGCGTCACAGGCACAATATACAAACAGATCCGATACTAAATGACATTTGCAAGAATGTACCGCTCTTCTGTTACAAAAGGAGCAGAAATTTGAGAGAAAGGGTCTCGAGCTCTGATGTTAGCTCAGTGAGCCATTGTGCTACACATTGGCTAAATCCTCAGAGAGGGTCATTCAAATGTACTGGCTGTGTCAATTGCCGCTTTATGAAAATGGGCAATACATTGATAAACCCCATAAATGGAACTGTATATCGTTTGAAACATTGTATGTGCTGTGACACGAAGTTTGTTACTTATATAATTATTTGCCCATGTAATAAGATCTACGTGGGCAAAACTATCAGGATGCTGAAAGAATGGGTCGCAATGCACAGGTCCTCCATTAAAAAGGCCTACATTAAGATGGAGCCTTCAACACCCCTAGTGGCTAGACATTTTGTCATGGAGGGCCATTCTCTGAAAGACTTCAGTGTAATGCCTATTGACCATATACCCCCCCTATGTAGAGGTGGGGATAGGCATAGATTGCTTCTGAAACAAGAGTGCAAGTGGATTTATGAGCTTGGAACCATGGTTCCCCATGGGCTAAACGAGGAATTTACATTTGCGCCTTATGTTGTCAATTAAAATACATAAGATTTTTCTAAAAAGTATATTAATCAATATTGCCTAGCTGGGGTTTGGCCCTCTTTGTTAATTATTTATTTATTATTCGCTTGCTGCCTATTGAGAACTGTCTTCACTTTCACCTGTACCTGGAGCATATATTACGTCAGTCTCCGCAGTTGTTTTTGTCATCTGTTGGGATTGTAGTTCTATAGTTACATATCTGCATTTTAACATTTTTGTCATAGTGTAGTATTGTCTGTATTATGTTGTTTCTCGATTTTTGATGTTACATTGAATAAAGTATGTTTTGTTTACATGGGGTCAGCTGTGTCGTGTCGGACGGCGTAATTTCCGGCGCCTAGGAACCATGATGTCTTCCCCCGGTCCCCGGTTGGTGCATACTTGTTCCAGAAGACATCATATCCAGTTTGGTGGACGGAGCATGTGTGCATCACCGTGGATGGAGGGAGCATGGTCCAGGCGGGGGTGATGGTGTGCGAGCTGGCGTGGCCCAGGTGAGTTCATTCTTGGTGATTTCAGGGGCATATAGCACGCCTATTTGTTGAGTGTAAATGTGTGGTTCCCTGAGGAAGGTGATATGAAACAGCTGTTGGAGCCCACTGGGTTCAGAGCGTGGCTCCCCAGACTATGTTTGACCCATTGAATATGTGCTGAGTATATATTTTTAAACTATTGCAAATGGCTTGTTCTTTACCCTGTTGGTACTATTTAAAAGATCTTTTTTGATTATAAATGGTGTGCTGGTTTTTTTGTCCTTAGTTGGACTAATATATATATATATATATATATATATGTTTAGCTATCTGAATAGCTGCACACATAACACATCACATGCAGTGAGATATGAATGTCTTCAGTTGTGGCATAAGGTGCATAAAGTTCTGTCTTGATACTGAGATATTGATATTTTCCTAATTCCTCTCACCTTGCAAGGACTTACAGCGATACAGCCCAAGGTGTAGGCCTCTCATTGAATAAGCAATTGCTAATATGATGACTAGTGCAGGCTTATTGCAGACACTCCTGATATTATCTTTTATACAAAAAGAAAATAAACCACCACTCAGTTTGAAAAGAAACACATTCTCCAACTAAAGTCTATTTTTTCTAAATAGTCAAAGTGTATAATATGTCTGGAGCTTCTCTGGATACCTGATGAAGGAGTGGAGCCCTAAAATATTGTGTTCTTTGACTGTTTTGGAATAAATCTTTAATGAGAGATCTTGTTTCTTTATCTTACTAAGATGCAGTTTTGTGGTTCTTTTATTCACCTTTCTTATATTGTTTAGTTATTTTGCAGATTTGGTTAAAGGTGAACTGTGGTCTAGAAGTTTTCTTTCATGTAAATATACCCATCAGCCATACAATTAAAACCACTGATAAGTGATGTGAATAACATTGATTATCTCATTAAATGGAGACTGTCAAGGGTTGGAATATATTAGAAATCAAGTGAATAGTCAATTCTTCATACATTGGAAGAACAAAAAATGGGCAAGCATAAGTCTGAGTGACTTTGAGAAGGGATAAATTGTGATGGCAAGATGACTGGGTAAGAACATTTCCAAAATGGTAAATCTTGTGTGGAGACCAGTTAAAGTGCCTATGCAGACCTCTGTCTACCACTGATAGCTGCTACAATGGGCATGTAAGTGCCAGAAATGGACCATGGAGCAATGGAAAAAGGTGGCCTGGTCTGATGAAACAATTTTTTTACATCATGTGGATGACCGACTGCATGTGTGTCATGGGCTCTTTTAGCAGGATAATGTACATTGCAACACAGCAACATTTTTCAAGAAATGGTTTGAGGAACATATCAAAGAGTACAAGATGTTGACTTGGGCTCCAAAATCCCCTGATCTCAATCTGATTGAGCATTTGTGTGATGTTCTGTAAAAACAAGTCAAAACCAAGAAGGCCCCACCTTGCAACTTACAGGACCTAAAGGATCTGCTTCTAACATCTTACAGCCGTATTCAATATAAAATCGTAAACTTTGCCGTTTTGACGGGTGAAGTTAACGCCGCACATTGCAGTTTTAAATTGCGTTAAAGTTACGTGCGCACCATCACTTATCCCTGTATTCAATTTGAAAAAGTCGAAATGCCCAAAGATGCGGAAACTAGCCAATGCCGTGAATCGGGAGGTGGAGACTTTTCGATGGGGACTTGTACGTCAGGCGGAATTTGCAAGGGGGTGGGTAACTGAGGGCTGGCGTGGTGCCCTTTTCCCCAGGGACTATATAAGGCTTTGATTGGCTGTTGGTGAGCCACCATTTTGATCAGCCTGCAGTGTGGAGAGTGCAGTGTCCCTGATAAATTTGGCTTGCTGACAAGGGCACCTGTTGGTGAACAAAGTTGGCAAGAGAGACAGCAGCAGCAGTGACCAGCAATCCAGCACCCAGAGGAGAGAAGACAGCGACTGGGAGCAGAGGAGCCAGCCCGTGAAGGAAGAGATCTGTCATATTTCTATTTGTTTTAGGTAAGTGCAATCTGTCCCTATACCCTATAGTGCATACCTTAGCCACACCTTTCCCCTTTTTTAATATTTTTTTCAGTTTTAGAAAATCACCCCCTCTCCTCTCCCCCCGCTCCAGCCATGTGATAGATGGCAAGGATCTTTAACCTATGGCCCTCTGGTTTTTGTAGGACTCCAGATCCCAGGATGTCCTGCCATAATGTTAGCATGGTGTTATGTTAAAAATGTTTGCAGGGCATGCTGTGATGTGTAGTTCTACAATAGCTGGAGGGCCATAAGTGTTTTGTATTGTAAAGCCATGCACACTAACAGCACCCTGACCCTGGTACTGTTATAATAAACATTAAAAAATACTAACATCTTGCCTGTGAGTCCATCCTGACCCATTAACTGTAATATTTTATATTGAACAGCAGTGCCCTAGTCACTTTTAAGCACATGTGCACTTACATCAACTTTGATCCATGTACTCAAGCCATATTATTAAGCGTATAGTGCCTTGTCCCCTGTAAGCACATGCACTGCAATACCAAACTGTCACCTGGCCCATGCACTCATGCAGTGATGTACATCTATAATGCCCTTTTTCCTCCAAACATATGTACACTTTTAGTATTTAAAATGTTTATAATGCATTGTAATTTTTTTTTTAAATGGTATTAAATGTTATAATGTAGAGTTAAGTTAGGCTAATTTTTTTTTTGTGGTTGTAATTGCGGCCTGCCATTCATGTACTTACTGCGGTTTGTTACCGTCAGGGCTGTAGCTGGGAGGGGGTGCTGTTTGGGCCTGTTTCTGTTTATTATCATTCTCTCTTATAGCTTCCACTTATTTGAGCTTCTGCATCTTTTGGCCTCCTATATGTCTTCCCTGACCCTTCCCTATTAGGCTTTTTTCCTTTTTTTCTATGTGCATTAAGTCCATTTAAAAATTGTGGGGTGCGTCTATGTTTTTATCTGGCACAGGCTACCAAAATGTAGAGGTATGGCTGTGTTTAACGTGGTATGTACCATAACTTTCTGGTGCCCTGTCGCATGAAAAAACATTGGTGCACCCCACAATTTTTAAAGGGACATAATTCACAAAGTACAAAGGAGAATGGCCTCATGGGGAAGCGTCAGGGAAGAGATATGGGAGGCCAGGAGATGCAGAAGATTAAATAAGTGGAAGCTACAAGAGAGAATGATAATAATCAGAAATTTCACAGGCCCAAACAGCACCCCCTTACTTGTGGTGCCCTGTGCCAGGGCACCGGCTGCACTACCCTAGCTACAGCCCTGACAGTAACAAACTGCAGTAAGTACATGAATAGCAGGGCCGCATTTACCACAACAAATAAATTTACCTAACTTAACTGTACATGATAACATCTGATGCCATTTAAAAAAATGGAGGGGGTGTATTTTTATTTTTAGCCTCTATTTTTTAATTTCTTACATTTGTGTCCATAGCTCACTGACTTATTATTTGACAAATTTCGGTGTACACCCTTATAGGTTTTTCTAATTGTTTTTATGCATTAGGCTAAGAGCAACAGTCACAAATGTATTTGCATATAATATCCTTGACCACTATAAAAATATTAATAATTATTTGTTATTTCAGGTACCGAAAAGAAGAAATGTCAAGGGAGAAGAGAGGCCGAGTACCCCTCTCGTCCTCATCCTCTGAACAGACTCCGGTGACGAGTGGCAGGCATCACAGGAAGATGGGTCAAGACAGAGGGAGAGTGGTATGGTGGGGACGACGACATCACAGGACCGTGGAGATCAGCCTTCGGTGGTAATATTTATTTTTTCACACATGTAGGGGTATTCAATGGGTATTCAATATGAAACGTAATCTTCGCTGTCGAAGTTTATGTTGCATTTTGGACTTTTTTCTGGGATAAAGTATCGGGAGCGCGCCCGCTGTATCCCAGTATTCAGATTTCAAATCTAGGAAAAAGGGAAGGTGCGTATTGGGATTTGTGTGAAAAAAACTAAATTTTCCTTGTAAAAATGGTAGGACCCCCCTAAAGTTGTAATAACATGGTGTATCACTATGGGGCTACCCCCCCGTTTTAGCCTGCAAATGAAAGTTGGGGATTTAAATAACCACAGCTGGTTTTTTCTCCCCTGACATTGATGAAGTGTTGCAGAAGAGCACTTTGGTTTTATTTTAAGTTTTTGTAAGTGCTCCCATCAAATTTGGGGTACATGAAAATGGGTAGTAGCATATTTTTATGTCCCTAAAGTACTTTATTAAAAATGTTGCATTTATGCACCTTGCGCAAATAACCTATTCTACAATACACCTGCTGCATACTTGCAGAATAGCCCTGAACCTATGTTCCTATTTTGAAACAGGTTTTCCTTGTTTTTTTTTGTTTTTATCCTCAAAGTTGAAAACTATTGTTTTGGGGTGTCCCTATTTTTTTTTGACACAGTTCTTTTTGAAATGTCATTACCAGGGGTGCAGGCTATTTTTTTTTAAACCTGCACCCCTAAATCCCCAATTCTGCACTATTTTCCCCCAAATATTCAGTGGTGAAAAGTTATCTCCCTTTTTTTTCATAGACTTTTTTTGCAATCTGCAAAAGTCATTGAAATAGAATACAGTGTAAAACTCAAACCTGCGATAATGACGTCCATAGGTGCGATATACGCAAAAAGGCAAACAATGGTTAATTCAATATGGTGCCATAACTCCTTTTTTTTGCAGTAATATCGCACCTATGGCGTCATTATCGCAGGTTTGAGTTTTACACTGTATTCTATTTCAAAGACTTTTCACAGATTTGAAAATTCTTTGAAAAAAAAACAGGGGATAACTTTTCACCACTGAATATTTGGGGGAAAAAAGTGCAGAATTGGGGTTTAGGGGTGCAGGCTTTAAAAAAAAATAGCCTGCACCCCTGGTAATGACATTTTAAAAAGAACTGTGTCAAAAACAAAAAAAATAGGGACACCCCAAACATTGTTTTCAACTTTGGGCTAAAAAAAAAAAAAAAAAAAAGGAAAACACTGTTTCAAAATAGGAAAATAGGTTCAGGGCTATTCTGCAAATATGCGGCAGGTGTATTCTAGAATAGATTAATAGCAGCAGGTGTACAGTTGCAGGATTTTTAAAAAAAGTACCTTAGGGACATAAAAATATGCTAGTATCCATTTTCTGGTACCCCAAATTTGATGGGAGCACTTAAAAAAACGATAAAAAATAACCTAAGTGCTCTTCTGCATCACTTCTTCAATGTTGGGAAAAAAAACACCAGCCACAGCTTTTTAAATCCCCGACTTTTACTTGCAGGCTAAAAACGGGGGTATCCATAGTGAGCCCCCATGTTTTTACAGCTTATGGGTTGGTGGTACAATTTTTTAAATAAAAATATCATAATTTAATGCAAATCCCACTTCGCAGGCTCCCGTTTTCGTAGGTTTCATATTGAATACGGGGATAAGCGGTGGCGCGGCAGATTTTTTTATCCTAGGGAAAAGCTTCAATATGAAATGTAAACTTCAACAGCGAAGTTTTCGTTTCATATTGAATAACCCTACGTACCCTAAGGTACTTTTTATAAATATCCTGCAACTGTACACCTGCCGCTATTAATCTATTCTAGAATACACCTGCCACATATTTGCAGAATAGCCCTGAACTTATTTCCCTATTTTGAAACAGTTTTTTCCTTTTTTTTTTTTTTTACTCCAAAGCATCTTCCCCTGCTGGAGGGGTGTGCCTCAGTCAACCACGCTGCAAATCCCTCCAGAGTGCCTCCTGTGTTGCCTTTCCACCGCTGGTGACAGGAGAGCTGGTCAATACAGGTCCACCGTTAAGACTGTTGGTGTGGATGGCTGAGCCCTGGATTTATTCCTGATGCAGCGGCCTCTAAGTAAAGTATTTGCTGCCACCCACTGTCACCTGCACTGCTCCTTGCTTCCCTCCAAGTCCTCCACAATCTTCCGGATGGATACCTCTCCACTCCACACCATTATAGGCCTCACACAGTCTCCTCCATAGGTCTGTACAAAATTAACTGGTGGCTAATACCAGAATCCACACTTGTGTAGAGTGTACCCTACCATCCCTTGTGTACCCCGCCACCCATGTCCCAGGCCTCCTCTGAGTCCCTCGCCACCCCTGTGTATCCCATCACTCCTGTGTGCCTTATTACCTCTGTCTACCCCACAACATTTTCCTATCCATCGGTGGTGGCCTATGTATTTTTATATTTTCCTATCAGTGCCAATGTGTACATTTCTTTTATGGAAAGTCTGTAGGGGGAAATTCACTTCTGGGTGTCTAAAGTACCAGGCGCCCAAGAGAGCAATTCAAATTTTCGGTGACCCATTAATTTTGAAGCACACAGAAGCAAAATATGCACAGCTAAACTTCTCTAAAGTAATTGTTTCAACACCCAAACTACCGTTTTGCCAAACAAACCACAAACTTTTCTTCTCGCCATGTCAGGATACTGCGAGAACAAATGTGTCTTCAAGAGCTAATGGGAGGCCAACAGAGCAGCAATTGAATTGCTCCATCGGATACCCATTAACATAGACGCCACCCTGAACAATTGAATTCCCCCTGTTTGTGTTTTATTTGTGTTTGTTTTATTTCCTATGGGTGAAAAGGGTAAGTGATGGATGCTGATACCCCCATTTTGAGTAGCCACTCTCCTCAAAACACCCAAACTCATTTTTGGCGTATCCCTTCCCAGTGCACATGCAGACTATCTCCATACCCCCACTTTATAAATTCCCACTTTGACCACTGACTCAAATGGTTAATCAAAAACCACAAGGACACACTGTGAGTCTAGTCTAGACTCACGGTATGTCCGTGTTTGTGTTCATTGGAGTGGCACCCGCTACTGCTGCCTTTAAACATTGTTGGCGTATTCCACTGCAAAACATAATTGTGAAAAACACATAGATAAATGCAAAAACATTCCTTTATAGCAGTTAATTGATATTTAAGTAATAGATACATACAATAACTGATAAATGGCAACCCTACATATGTTTTTTTCATATAATAAAACCCAAACAAAATTTTCCATGAAATACTTGAAGGTTTATTTTTACAATTTTACACACAGTGTAAATTGAGCTCAACTTGTACTTTTGTATGTAAATTACAAAAAAAAATTTCACTTTATTGAACAAAAAAGTTTTTTATTCTTTTTAAAATATCACCAGTACAGATGTGACTTCATCCAATTCTTCAAAACTGTTGTTTAAGGTGGTCTAGAAAAAAAAACTAAACATTTTTTAAATTTCTACATCTAAGGCATGGTGAATAGGCAACAATTTTAAAAGCATTAATTCAACTTCAACTATCTATATTGAAATTACTATAAATGTAGTAAACAATATAATATGTAAGCAAAATCAATTATTTTACATATCTTAAGTAGATGAAAACATAGACCACATTGTTTATTTTGATAATAATATGATATCGATGCCATTTACTGTGTAGGTTTAAAAATTTACAAAAAACATCCCCACATTTAAATTATTAACCTGTTTATGCTACTAAACTTTATTATAAAATAAAACCTGACATACTTTGTTATTGTCATAAATTACAGCTTTCTGCACATGTAGACGGCCAGGAACTTAAGATGGACAAAGACCTTAGAACACAAGTTTCTGGGGAAACCTACATTGGTGTGATAAAAATGGAAATATCCAATGTCTACAGTGGGTAACATTATGTTCAAAAGCTGCAAACTACAGTGGCCAAAATGGAGATTACTGAGATAATATGTACATACTACTTAGCCATTTATTGCAATGTACAGACACAATTATCCATGGTTGCTGCTAATATCAGCCATACATGTTGTGCCTTGGGAAATCTATTAATATTTGGAAAATAAAAACTCCACTACTACCAACAGTGACGACTATTAACTTCACATAAAAATTATTATATTTGTTTTTTCAAATAAAAATTAGTTTAACATTTCTCCCCAAAAAAATCCCAATGACAGCTATATTGGCGCGTGCACTATGTTAACACATAAGATTTGCAAAATAAATGTTACAAAAATACCTTTAGTTGTATATATGAAATCCTATTTTCCAAGGGTCACAACCAGGCAGTGTCTCTTCCTTGAGGATGACACATGAAATGGATTTGTTTTTGAAAGTAGTAATTTGATGGTCAATATCTTCACAAGGTATTTGTTCCATTCTGAGTTAAAAAAAAAATAAAAATAAAAAAAAAATATTAACACTGTAATGATAGTGTAAAATACCATAATAAGATTAATTGACAATACCTTCTATTTAGAACAAAAACAAATGGTGCATACAAATATTGAAGCTCCTCATTTAGATACTGAGAGGAGAATTCATCATAGAAGCGATGTGGCATAGATATTTTTACGGTACTACACAAGAATGAGGATACTTACTGCAATAATTGAAAAGGCAAATTTATAATTCAAGTAATCCAATTACTTTCTTTGTCCAAAGGGCGATGGCCAGGAAAACAGCAAGCAAAAAGGAAAAAAATCCCATAGGACATCAGGCAAAACACCATAACAAACAAAAAGCACATACATCAAACTAGAGTTTAAAATTGGATATTTACTAAAAAAACAACTGCTCCATGCCTCTATTTCACTTCAGCTCACCAACATTATTCTGCAGCGACTTACGTCCTATCAGCGTTGAGCCTGGAAACATAGAAGCAGGGTGCAAGCTCTTATTTGATTGGTGTAGCAAGAAATACTTACAGTATCAGAGTTAGTAAAGTGGATTTTCCGACTGCATAGGCTTAAACATACATTCACCAAACGCAACATTGCCTGCCATGAGATTCATCAAAAGTCCTGAGTGTGACTTTCACAGGGTGGGTTTTCAAAGGAAGCTGTGTATTCTGGAATACATTTGTATAGGTAAAAAGTAAAGTGGAAAGATTGAACACATTAAGATTAAACATATCACAAATTGCTTTACAACATAAGCCATCTAACCTATTTGACACTATAACATACCTCAGGATACTTTCTCCAAGCACACTCAAGCCAGACAGGGCATTGTTGGACTCAGGTGCCATGCACTCTCCATGGGTAGGTCCTCGAATGACAGCATGATTAACTGAAATAGATGAACATAGGAGTAGCAGGGAAAAACAAAATGAAAAATAACAAAGGCTGATAAATTTAAAATACAAAAAAACATTTACATTTGCACCAAGTAAAAAACAAAAACTAAATAAATACAATGCAACTCACCATGCTGAAAGTGCTGCATCTTTGTTCTTCTTAGCACCGAGCCTTGGAAACAACCGTGCAGGCTGAAGACCTTCATTTGGAATGATTAGACAAGAGGATGTCACGGAAGCCAAGTGGATAATGGTTAGTTTGGGGGACTGCAGAGGCCTCAGGATACTTTCTCCAAGTGCACTCAAGCCAGGCAGGGCATTGTTGGACTCAGGTGCCATGCACTCTCCATGGGTAGGTCCTCGAATGACAGCACAATTAACTGAAATAGATGAACATAGGAGTAGCAGGGAAAAACAAAATGCAAAATAACAAAGGCTGATAAATAAAAAAAAACAAACATTTACATTTGCGCCATGTAAAAAAATAAATAAAATAAAATATGTGCTGCGTCTTTGTTCTTCTTAGCACCAAGCCTTGGAAACAAGCATGCAGGCTGAAGACCTTCATTTGGGATGATTAGACAAGAGGATGTCACAGAAGCCGAGTTGATAAGGTTAGCTTGGGGGACTGCAGAGGCCTCTGGATACTTTCTCCAATTGCACTCAAGCTAGGCAGGGCATTGTTGGACTCAGGTGCCATGCACTCTCCATGGGTAGGTCCTCGAATGACAGCACGATTAACTGAAATAGATGAACATAGGAGTAGCAGGGAAAAACAAAATGCAAAATAACAAAGGCTGATAAATTTAAAAAAATAAAAACATTTACATTTGCGCCAAGTAAAAAAAAAAAAAATTAAAAAAACAGCAACTCACCATGTTGAAAGTGCTGCGTCTTTGTTCTTCTTAGCACCGAACCTTGGAAACAACCGTGCAGGCTGAAGACCTTCATTTGGGATGAACAAACAAGAGGATGTCACGGAAGCCGAGTGGATAATGGTTAGCTTGTGGGACTGCAGAGGCCTCAGGATGCTTTCTCCAATCACACTCAAGCCAGGCAGGGCATTGTTGGACTCAGGTGCCATGCACTCTCCATGGGTAGGTCCTCAAATGACACCACGATTAACTGAAATAGATGAACATAGGAGTAGCAGGGAAAAACAAAACGCAACATAACAAAGGCTGATAAATTTAAAAAACAAAAAATACATTTTCATTTGCGCAAACTGAAAAAAACAAACAAATTAAAAACACTGCAACTCATCATGTTGAAAGTGCTGTGTCTTTGATCTACTTAGCACCGAGCCTTGGAAACAACTGTGCAGGCTGAAGACCTTCATTTGGGATGATCAGACAAGAGAATGTCACGGAAGCCAAGTGGATAAGGTTAGCTTGGGGGACTGCAGAGGCCTCAGGATACTTTCTCCAAACACACTCAAGACAGGCAGGGCATTGTTGGACTCAGGTGAAATGCAATCTCCATGGATAGGTCCTCGAATGACAGCAAGATTAACTGAAATAGATGAACATAGGAGTAGCAGGGAAAAAACAAACCGCAAAATAAAAAGGCTGGAAAACTTTTTTAGCCAGCAAATTTACATTTGCACCAAGTAAAAAAAAAAGTAAAAAAACCCCACTGCAACTCACCATGTTCAAAGTGCTGCGTTTTTGTTCTTCTTTGCAACGAGCCTTGGAAACACACGTGCAGCATGAAGACCCACATTTTGGAGGCATTCACAAGTATTCATGGAAGCCGAGTGGATAAGGTTGCTTGGGGGACTGTAGAGGCCTCAGGATACTTTCTCCAATCGCACAAAGACATCAACCAACCATCCCAAAATAATAATTTGAAACAGGAACAGAACTGCAAAATAGAAAAATTTGATAAATTTTAAAATAAGACACATTGTACATGACATTTCATATTTTGTTTGTTTTTCAAAATCAAAACATACCTTAACAAAACACAACTTCCACAACTCGCGGAAAAAAAACAACTCTTCCACATGAACAAAAAAATGAGCGGCAATAATTGAAAACCAAATAATCCGAAAGGACCATCAAGCTAATCACCAACCAAAACAAAATTTGAACAACAATATTAGTTTTTGAAATTAACCCATTTTGGAAAATACGCTTAATTTAAAAAAAATTTATACTTACAAATAAAAAAATCCTCGATTAGTGCTTGGCGTGAAAAGACTCCGTCGTCCATACCTTCCAGCGGTGCTGAGGAAAGGTCAGCATCCTGGCAAACCTTAGGATCAATATGCACCAGAAAATAGTTTGCAACACAAATGTTGTGTAAACTGCAACATGCATTAACAATGCTGCAATCCTTTTCCGGTGGATAAAGCAACACACCGCCACTGCGGTCTAAGCACCGAATGCGGCTTTTAAGTACACCGAAGGTCCTTTCTATTACACCCCTCGATGCTATGTGTGCTGCCTGATACCTAGTCTCAGCATCACTTTGGGGATTGGATAATGGGGTCAACAACCAGCTTTTATTGGGGTAACCCGCATCACCTAAAAGAGAAAAAAAAAGAAGTTAGAGTAATCAATGACATAACATGATTTGAAAAAAAAAATAAAAAATACCAACATCAATTATTTGGTGCCAAATTCAAATCACAAACATCAGTTTTTTATTATTTTCCAACACATATTTAAGACATTTTTCAATAAAAATTAAATAAAAGCTACTCACTCAATAGCCAGCCATTCTGGAATTTGCCACTCTCAAAGTCCTGAGCTAATGTCGACTGGCTTAAGATGAAGGAGTCGTGGGCCGACCCAGGAAAGCCCACCTAAAGATCGGTAATTCTTGAGTTGGCATCACAAACCATTTGGACATTGAGGGAATGGAAATGTTTTCGGTTGCGAAAACATTCCTCCAAATGTCTGCGTGGTTGGACAGCCACATAGGTGCAGTCTATCGTGCCCAGAATGTTGGGGAACTGAGCAATTTGAAAAAAAAAACAAATTTGGTCTCCTTCCATTCACTATTATGATCAGGAAATTTTATGTACTGGGTCATCAATTTTAGGAATGTCTTGAGGACCTGTGTTAAAATATGCGAAAATGTTGGTTGGGAAAAACCGGCGACTTGGGACAGGGTCGGCTGGAAAGTGCCTTATGTAAAAAAATGCAAGGCAGCAAGTAGCTTTGACATGCCACTGACTGCCTTGTTTGAGCACTTCCGTGGTTGCAGGTCCGGCTCCATTTCATCATAAAGTGCATAGATTAACGAGCTAGATAAGCGATAAACCCTTATCACTTCTACCTCGGGGGGACCATCCAGCTCACGTCTAGTGCGAAACTGATGCGGGCGTGGAATTGACTCATGGACCAACTCACCCGATGGAGCTGCCTCCTGATCACCACCTTCATCCATGGCCAGACGAAACCCCACTGATGCACGGACCATGAACATCCAGATGGTGTCAGTATGCTGCTCCATCTTTGTAGCTGGTGTAAAAAAATGTACTTTTCGTAAGTAAAATACCTCAAAAGTGTTGGAAAACGCAAAGTTTATACAGCTGACTGCACAGATGCTGCTTCTCCCTGAATGTCCCTACCCAGGAGTGATTGACTTCCTGTCAGTGACAGGAAATACTCCTGAGGTCAAACCAGGAAGTGTGGTTAGGTAATATTAAAAATGCTGATTTAAGAGTCCCAAAAACTCGTTTTGTCAAAAAAAATACACCCATTACTGAAATCCCTCTACCACCTCAATACCACAGGTGAAAATCACCCCAAAAAATGTATTCAAATTTTTCACCACCCTCCAATTGGCATAAAAAAACGGTGATAAGTCACTTCAAAACTCCGATACTTTTACGCATTTTTCATATTGAATACGGAAACAGCGTTAAGCAATTAATTTCAATACGAGATGTATCGCCCGCCGAAAAGCCATAGCGCTGAGAAGTTTACGCATTTTTTTTTTGCATAAACTCAAATTGAATACGGTGTAAATGTCACATCGCCAAAAATGATGTCATTCCAGCGTTAACCTTGCAGAAACTGACTTATCGCACCCATATTGAATACCCCTGTTAGTGTCAGATAGTACAGGATGCCCAGAGGTCTTGTGCAGTCCATGCTTCAATGGGTCAGAGCTGTTTTGGACCTACATAATATTAGGCACGTGGTTGTATTGTTATGGCTGATTTGGTATATGGGCAAAAGTAATAACCTGCAGGTTGCAGAATGTGCTGAGATTTCAGTATTTTAGCCATAAGATTAAAAGCAACAATTTTGATCAATGACAAAACCAAACTGTTACTGTATGTCTAATGTCACATTTAAATCACTGATATCTTTGCACTTTCCACAAGCTGCTGGCTGGTGCATTTGGTAATAGTGAATGTCTTGGAGAAGTATTACTATTTGTAGAAGAGAATATAGTACATTTAAGTAATAAAGCAGTGTCCTGAGCTTTGGGCCTGATTCAGTGATGTATGCAGTGCCGATATTTAAGCATTTGAGCAACTATCGGTAAACTGCACAAGCATCTCGGTTGCACTGTGCTTGCATTAAGGTACATTACCGTAGTCAATCATAGCAACTTTTTACTTGCATTGTGATTAATAGTCAGGGAGTGTTTGTGGGATGTGTGTTTTCAGGGCATGTCACAATCTGCGCCCGCAATCTCATTTGCAATTAAAATGGCACCAGTGTTTCAGTTCCCGTGGCCATTCTGAGCAACCACAGGGTTACTCAGATCTACGATAATCAAGTGATCTGTGGCCGATGCTGGTGGACATCTCAATGCAATCCTCTGCATCTGTGAAATTTGCGTACAGGATCATAGTTGTGATGGTGTTGGCATACATCTCTGAATAAGGCCCTTTGAGACAGATTGATAAATCTTGTGGATAAACTTGAGTTCCTATCCATTTGTCAGTTTAAGGTATTTCACAGAATAAATATCTAATATTTTAAGTTTTATATTAATTACAAAAAGGTTACCCACCTAAATGGAAATTGCAAAGTGCATTCAACATTAGCAAGTCCATTTCCTTCACACAATCAACTGCTGCATAATAGGCACCAATACAGTAGGAGATAATTAGATTTTGATAATAGCCCACTTTCAGAAAAATGCAGTAATCATAGTTGTTAAGACTAAAGATATACATGTAGAAAATGACTACAGTCATATTTCTAAAGGAAAATGAAAATTGAAAAGAGTTATCAATTTAACTCAAGTTTGAAGCTTAGCAAAAACTTTTGATCATTTTCTGAGTATGCAATAATGAATAGTATTTAGATATCCATTTGCAAAATGACAACAAAAAACTAATATACGAGCTGCAGTATAATACAAAAAAAGTTTTATGTAAAAGTTATGGAAGTTTATAGTAGATGTTTGAATTACTGTAAGGTTTAGATCTTGATGTAGTGGGGGCATTTTTTATTAATGCACTGACCATGTCAGTAATACAAATTATGAATTCTCTCTCCAAGTCATCTCAGATTCCACAGAGCTCTGACACTCTGCATCAGTAAAAATAAGGTTCCAATGTAGTGTGCAAGGGTAGACAGAGGAAAGAAACAGAATACACAAATGGATTAAATATGGTCATGAACAAATTGCATTTAAGGTGATAAAATAAAAAAAATACACTTTGGGAAAACATGTGATAAGGTAGAGTGCCAAAACTGCAGAATCACGCCTACAGAAATAACAAGATCTAGCAACTAAATGCGTGTAGATTTTGAAAATTGATTAAGGCAAAATAATATGTTGCTCTCCAAAAGTTACTAAATCTATTAAAACATATGTACTTCTACAGTTAGTAGAAAACTGTTCCCCAGAAAATCTATATCTATCTAGACCAGTGACTCTCAGCTCCAGTCCTCAAGCACCCCCAACAGGTCTTGTTTTCTGGAATTCTTTAATCATGCACAGGTGAAATTATCTATTTTGCTGGGTCAGCAATTCCTCCACGTATTTCCACAGACAAAAAATCTGAAAACATGACCTTTTTGGGGTACAGTACTTGAGTAATGGGGTTGAGAACCACTGACAAAGGTTAAAGTGTGATCTAAAACCTAGACCCATTTGGCCTGATTCCAAGGTTTATGCAATGCTGATACATAAGCAGACCGAGTGACTGTTTGCCATTGTACATAAGTGAATGCCATACTGTGCACAGCAAGGATTGTATTGCGATCATACTAGCACAGAGGATTCACTCACAAAGTGAGTGACAGGTAGTCAACATTTGAGGGAGATAATGGGGGGTGGCTAGGCAAATGCAGACATGTTGGAAATGTTTAAATTCCATTTCATGGGCATGCATAAATTAGCCATTGCGATCTCCTTCGCAGCATGATAGCTCTCTGTGTGTCAGTAAAGCTGCAGTGTTTGCGGCTCATCAGAATTGACTTACGAGCTGCGTGACTGCCCGATCTGCATCAATGTTACCAATGTTTACACATCTGTACATCATCACATGAATATGATAAGGCAGCAGTGGGCATTCCTATGCTTGGCTAAGCTTCGGTAAGCATTAGCATAATTTAGCAGCTGCAATTCGTTAGTGACTGCATTAGCATAATTCTCAGAATCAGGCCCATAATCCCTACTGTTCTGAACTATCTCTACAACATGAAAATAATGAGGGAAATCAGATTGGATTTATTATTTTCTCAGGGTAATTCTGCTGCTTTCTCAGAACCAGAGACAATTCTCTTCAATATGCTGCATTGTTCTAAAGATAACAGACTTTTGATAGATAAACACAGCAGTTTTTAAAATATTTTGGCCTCTGGAGTGAATACATTTGAAAGAATGACAAACTATTGATAAACTAACAAAATCAGGAATAAGTCAAAGAAAATTCCACACAACTGTATCAAACATCAGTTTATAGAACCAGATATTATCCTAGGCACAAGCGGTATCTCTCCAACAAGATAAGTATCAGCTATACTGTATTATGGTTCTGTTGGGATAAGTAGCAAGATAAATTATCATCAACTTTGTTAAGTAATACATTCTGAATAGATAGAAAATACATTTCCAATTTCAAGATACACATAAAATATTGTTTTACATATAAAAAGACTACACAAATGTGATTTGTATTGTAATTATTATGTACAGTAAATGTGGTATGCAAGTATTAAGAAGCAAAAAGCAATAAAGAAGATAATTGTAGATGTGTGAAATTTAAAATTACCTATTTACTTTGTCCAAGATAATGAGATAAGACATGTAAGGGCAAATGTAAATGGATGTGAGTTTAAAAAATATGTTAAATTGCAGGAGATTCCTGCGAGATTGGAGTTGCCAAATGTAAAAAAATGTGAGTACACTACATGCTAACTGGCCAGAATTTTGCATTTACCATTCATACTGCAACACAATATATCCTCCAGATATTTCTCATGTTCAGGGCAGCCGACAGCCATACCGGTCCCAAGCACTGGTAAGGAGTGTGATTAAATTGGGGAGGTGTGGCCAGACGCCCTCCTTACAAAAAATAAAGAATAAAATATTTTAGCCATTGTCTGGGGGTGCTATTGTACAGTGGAAGGTGCCGATGTTTGAGGGGGATGGGGCTTGTGTGTTCACTTCCCCCCCGCACATCACAGAGGGAAAGAGAGGACTGACTGCAGTCGCTTTCTCCCTGCCCAAATTACCACAAAGGAGGTAGAGGGTTGCAGGCCTCAGGCCCTCGCTGGGCCCCTCCAACAGATTTAGGCCCAGGTATAAAGTACCCATGCCCCCTTTCAGCACCCCTGTACTCCTGTTCACTCCCATGGTGCCTGCCATTTAAAATAGAAAATATGTTTTACACAAGTGCACAACAGATTTACTTCTGCTGTCCCACCAACCGGGCAGAAATGTAGTGATCTATGTTTGACACAGACAGTTACAATTTTGCACCTTAGAATGTTGTCTGAACAGAAATCTGGAGTGCATGCATCTGGCAGTAAAAGTTCAAATCCAGTGCAAAGAGGGGAACTATTGCCCAGGATTATGGAGGTCTAGTGGGAATTATAAATATGTTGTCACCCAGAGCCACCCCCCAGTATCTTTGGAAGATGCTGCAGCGGGGAGCTTCATATAGCCTTTTGCATTCCACCTTTGCAGTCCTCTCTATTCATATGCTTTGGCTTTACTACCTGCCATCTGCTGCCATCCTCAAGGCAATGTCTCCTCATGTTGTGCTTGGATTCTTTTGACATCTTCCAGCACCACTGGAGCTCTTCTTTCTTGCTAATGATCTTCACAGGCTACTCTCCACAGTTGGACTGTCCTGCAGCTGCTCATGCTGGTTAGATAAAGGTATCAGTAGGCAGAATTGTGATGCAGCATGCCACGTTTATCTTGCTGAGGCCACTACTAATTGGCTGCTGGTCTACAAGCTGCACATGGTTTGCATTTGGCGCTAAATTCAAAACACTGCTGCTACATAGCTGCTGATCCATGAGCTAATATCAATTCACATATGGCCATCTCTGTCCATCGATGTATCACCAGTGATACACACCTTTCACTGCTGCTCTTCCGGAGTTGGGATCCCACACTTGATGTCAACACTGGCTGCCGCCAGGTCCCTAGTTTACACATCTTACCACAGGCAGCAGTCAACCCACTTGAGATCACTGGTGAGTTATGTAGGTACTTTTTAACTCATTCAATGTGTTGCTATTCATTCTTGTACCAAACTAGCAGTGAAGCTAGGTGAATACAATCTCACACTTGTATCCTATTACATGTACACTGAACAAGAAAAGATTGTTTACAGTTATATCAGATGTTTTGTACTGTTTATTCAACTGTGTTCTTTAACTATGCTTGTATGGACACCTTAACCTTTATTGTGAGTGTTAAGTAACACCGTGGCTGTTTAACACTAGAATGGCGGAAGCCTCCATTTATTGTTTATTCAATAATTTTCCAGTTTTTTACTTTATTCCTACAAATATCATAATTAATTTATTCCCTTTTTATAAAGATGCAGCTTTGCAATTCCATCCACTGATGAATCACCCCAATGATCACCATGATGTACATCCGTGGTATTTGTATGAAAAGTATATCTCTGTGGATGATATTTGGTCACTTTCTTGGGGGGCAAAATTCATCAAAGACAGAATACCAAGGGACAGAATTCAGGAGCTTCTCAGATTCCATAATTTCTACTAGAAATCAACAAGAGCTGAATGCCTGCCAGCTGACAAGTTTGCATTGAAATTTGTTAAAAGTTTTTGGGAAGCTGTCTTCATTATTACTGCCCAAGTGAATATATAACTATTGATTAGCAATTACTTGAAAGCTAAATGAATTGCATGTTTCCCCAATTTATGCTAAACAAGCCTGACAAATATGTACTCAAATTCTGGATTGTTTCAGATGTAGAAATGAAGTATGTCTGCAATGGCTTCCTATAGCTTGGTAAGAAGGACACCCATCCAGAAAAGCAACCACTGGGAGAGTACTTTGTTCTCCACCTCATGGAGCCATTTATAAAGCAAGAAACGTGACAACAGACAAATTCTTCATGTTTCATCAACTTGCCAGGAAACTCCAGGAGAAGAAAACATCATTGGTAGGAACAATAAAAAAAATCATCATGAAATCTTTGAAGAGCTGAAGAAGCGCAATGCGGATATATACTTCACTACCATCTTGCAACTTACTGGCAACAGATAAATAGAATAGATACCAGCACTATACACACATAAATGTGATGGATGGTTTTTTAGAATATAAAGAAATATATAAATTTATTCCACTATCAAATAGTGCATATTGTAAAAGTGCACAATTAATAGATTTTAGCATGCATGCTTACACAAAACACATATAGATGCAATCACATACTACACAAGGATATAAATAAATGAATAAAATAAAACTCCCAAATTACTTATACTGGAGTTAGGACCCCCACAGTTTGTCCAAAGGATTAAATTGAGCAGCATATAGATTACCAGTCTGTTAACTGAGTTCTCAAAGTTTCCTTTTTAACATCCACTGTGCACTGGTTAGATTGTGAGATGTTGTCCACCAATATGTCTATTCATGCACAGAGGGACAAGTAAATAAGTCCAGAAAGCATCCAGTTAATTCTGGGAGTTCAAGATGTAACAGTCGATAATCACAGTTGTTTCTTTTATATATATATATATATATATATATATATATATATATATATATATATATATATATATATAGCAATGTAGGTATTCAGGATTGCCTCCAAGCAGATTCCTGCTATGCAATCATCACAATTAATGTTGTATATTTAGTCAAAAAAATATGGAATAAGTATATATAACATGTTAATATCTGTCAAAACCCACAGGACAGGACATTTAGCTTAGAAATATACGATTTTGAATGTAATCGGCAATCACGATTGTTTCCTGTGAATACTGAAATATATATAACAATTGGTGATCACAGTTGAATCTTTCTAACTGCGGTAGCAGCAATAAAACACATGCATATTAAAGTGCAATAAGCACTCTAAAAGTACTATCACAAGACATGAATATGACACAGCACCTGGTTTCTAAAACAAAGAGAGACTCTTTAATTTTCTCCACTACCAAACTGGAAGAAAAAGAACTTGTCAAGATAAGATTCATCGGAAATTATCGCAAGGAGTGGCAGCTCTTGAAAAACATCCTTCAAAAATGTCTTGATGATTGACCGAGATTTGAATATGAACAAGATATATATGCTTCTTTTGTATTTTTATTAATTACTATTTATATGCAATTAAAATTTCTTATTTTTGCAACTTGTTATAATACTATGTGACAAACTGCAACTATCTGTCAATAGCATGGCATTTTAAATGCATGATACAGCTTATTACATGAACATTTCCCAACCTGTACAGGGACATTAAAAAAAACATAGTTAGTGGCCTGAATTCAAACTGCCATTGTTTCCACTGTCCACTTAACCAGAGCAGATATATGGAAAAGTGGAACAGATCAGCAAATGCAACATTTCATATTTAAGGTTTAAATCTTACGTTGTGTCTTTCTTGCAAATTCTTGAGCGCCATGCCTGCAGCTGGGAGTGGATTTTCATCCCAAAAGGGATGAAGACATTGTTTCATCTTCCCAACTGACACAGATCTGAAGAGATGTAAATAACTACTGGCAGGAAAAAGAGGCAATTTGGAGGCTCTTACACAAAACTGCCTTTGCTTTTCTTGAACTGCCCACCTTCCAGTGTGTACTCAGAAAGAATTTTCAGCACAGCTGGGAACCTTGTGGGTGATCGGCCTGAGACTACTTCCCCAAAATGTGGAAAAGATGATGTCCATCAAAATGAACTACAAATTCTAAGAGAAAGACTTTTACCCTCAATGACAAGCAAAAATGACAGAGGCACCTGTAATGGTGGATTCCAGTGGGGACAAATTAATATTGTGTAATGAAGATGATGTATACAACACCCCAGATTATACTATCACCCAAGCCTATATCGTCATCCCATCCTGTGTTGTGTATAAATTACAGCTGCGCTCCCTGTTAGATTGGGGATTCATTGTCCACTATAGTGGATGTGAGCTCCATTTAAGTCCATATCATCACCACACCCCCTACATATCTTCTGACCTGGGCTACAGGAGGAGCAGCTGCACTCTGGAATGCATTTGCATGGAGTTGCCCCTCTGACTCACTTAAATTCAGGTAGAGGGGCCATGGGTAGGGACTGGGAGTAGGGACACTATAAACAGAGAATGCTGTTTTAGCTGCTTTATTCTATTTTTTAAACCATATCCTCTATTTTCAACTTTTGAAAATGTTTATGCAAATCTCAGCTGAGGCGTTTGTGATATCATGGCTAATGTGCACATACACACAGAAAAAAAACCACATTGATTGATTGGATTAATTTTATTTGGCACTTGGGGGGAGAGCACCCCTCAACAAGGCAGCAGCCCCTTGATAAATGACACAGGCAGCACTTCTACACAGCTACGTTGCTAATAATAAGTGTGGCTAATGTGCACACGGACACAGAAAAAAACACTTTTTTTGGCACTTGGGGGAGAGAGCACCACTGAGCGAGGCAGCAGCCCTTTATAAATTACATAGGCAGCACCTCTGCACAGCTACATTGCTGATAAGTGTGGCTAATGCGTGTACACACACACACCAAAAAAACATTTTTTTCACACTGGGGGTGAAAAGCACCCCTGATGGACAGAGCACCCCCTGGATAACACAACAGAACAGCCAGCCAACACCTATGGACAACAGCCAGCCCCTTTCTACATTAAGCAGCCAGCCCTTGACAAGTGACAACAGTAGCCAGCCCCTATACACAGCAACCACAGACCCCTCCTTCCTTTTCATTCTCCTCAGCAGCAATGAAAATGGCGGTGATCACAGGATCTTTTATACAATCCAAAACCTATGAGAATCCGACAGCGGGATGATGATGTTTTGCCTCATTTTGAGATTCGAGTCGGATCTTGGCTCCGATCGATAAGTTCAGGTGGGTTCGGATCTCTGAGATCCAAACCCGCTCATCTCTAGTCACAATAAAATGGGAAAAACCACTTTGCAAAATATTAGTGATTAATTTTATAGGGAGCAGTTGTATATCTGTGTGCGTTTGAGTGCAAATGAACTTGGCCGCTGCATTGTAGCACTTCTAGCACATATATAAACAAATGTCACTTATCAATATAATCAGTGCAGTCTTGTGAACTGGTTTGTCATCTGATTGTGGCAAAAATAAAATTTCAGGCAAAAAATATTCAGCACAATCTGAGACACATGTGATCTGACATGCCAAGAAGGGCTATTTAGCATGACTGCAGCAATAGTGTACATCTGTATCTTGCCTAAGTCCCCATGAGGTCCCTATCCAGCCATGGCACTTCTCTGCCTAGTGTCCACAAAATGTAATGGATTTGTGGGGCTAGATGATGGCATCACTTCATTGCGGGGTAAGGGCATTCATTGTTAAAAGTGATTCAGTCTATATTTGTAGACTCATACTGAAATTAGATAGACTAAATGCCCTCAGAATTGCAAAAAAATTACAGAAAAAAAGTGAAATCTTAACAAAGATGTAACTACAGCTTAATGCTAGATGTAAAAAAAGAAATATGAAATTCCTATCCTTGCACAAAAAACAAACACATTAGATTAAACAATGTTCAAAAACCTCAGTCACAATCAAAAGAGAAACAGATTATTATTCCAATGGGAGCCTATAGGTGTTCATCTATTCCTGTAGTTTACACATGAATAAATTAAATACTAATATTGTGTAATAATCCTAAACAAATAAATGTAGTTAATTCCCAATTGTGTGCATATATTCCAAAGGATAGTAAAATCACTTTTCAACCTCCACTTCCTTGGGGATGGATGGAGTCAGCATGCTCCCCCTAATGTATTCTACTTATAACGAGCAGAATATAGAAGACATGTCTCATAAATAACTGTGATTTCTTATCTGTTTCCAAATATTATACCTCACAAAAAGATGACAGGGAATGGTTACAAAGTTTACAAAATAGCAGAAGCACAATAGTGCATTACCTTTATCCAAAATGTATTAGAAAATCCACATAGACACATAAAACACTTAAACAAAACTACCAGTATCATCCATTTTAGCATCCTACCACATTTTAAGATATGGTGAGTGTTGTAAACATATTATTTTCATTTAAATGATGTGGCACCCTAGTAGGTAATGTCTGGTGATCACCAGAAAATATTACCCTGGTTACATGAGTGTTCCCTTGTTTTGAAGGAGTGCAATCTCTTTTCTGATTATGCGCTCCGTTATCAGTTAATGTCTGGCTGACCCCACAAAATGACTAAAACTGTAGACACAGAAAAAAAAGAGACTTCCATCATTTAATGCAATAGATTTTCAAGTTTAAAAATGTTAGGTCTTATTGGGTTAAAATTTTATACCTACATATTGTAGGCGTTTATAAGGAGATGAGAAAAACTAGCAACAATTTATTTTTGTGTGAAAACCTCCTTATAGAATCCTAGATTTTGCACTATTTGCAAGTGGATTAATGCTCAAGCAAATATTTGTGGTGCTTATAAAAAAAACATACTCATGCTGGTATCCCGTTGATAGGTCAGCGGCAAGAGGCTAAGTGCAAGTATCAAGGAGTATAGGGCCTGATTCAGAGCCGGACGCTATTTGCGCTCGCTCGTCCAGAAAATAGGGGTGGCTATTCAAATGAACCGTTCACTCTTTGCGGTCTGTTCACGCCTCTAGGTCTGAACGAGCGAACAAAACTTCCGGCCTTTTTTTGAAAAAATACACCCCCTTGGCCGTTCGCATCCTACGTCATGTCCGCTATTTATTAGATTAATCGAGTACATTGACAAGCGTATGAAATGCTCGCTATTCTTGGGGTTGGTTTTTGCTACCACAATCTTGCGAGCAGTTCTTACTATAAAATAACCCAGTGACGTGGTCAATGACGCTGCTGTATTAATTATGCACACCCATAAAACGCCCGTTTTGACCTTTAAGCACTCCTGTGTTCGGATCTCCACTCCCTGTTTTCAAGCACCTTCCCCTGTTACCACCCACATACGCCTCATTCTGTCACTCAAAATAGCAGGCATTCGTTGTTTAGCGAACAAACAATTTTCGGCCGCACTGACTGGTTCGTGCATGCGTATTACGATCCGTATGCATGCGCAGTTGGGCAAACATCACTCGGAGCGAACGAGCGGCCGCTTACAAGTGGCTCTGAATCAGGCCCATAGTTCACTGGAGTATGTAGAATAGATGTTCCAAAATAATGGTAACAAGCTCAATGCATTTCCATGCTGTTAAGCACCTTCATCAGGAGCATAAGCATGACTTAGCCTCTTGCCGCTGACCTTTCATCAGGATAACAGCATGAGTTCAAGTGACTCGACAGCATTCACTACATGGTAATGCCTTTATTCCAGCAAATCTGACATTAGCGGCAGTACTAGTCCATTGTACAGTTCAGGAACTGTGGTCTGCACCACCTAACAAGATCCGAGGCAGACAGCAGCCACCCTACCTGATATCAGCATGTTGCTCAAGCTGGATGAGAGAAAGCATCACTACTTCCTCACTGGTATACTGCACATACTTTTATTTATGCTGGTTACAGAAACCAGGATATGCTAAGGATCAGTGATCAGAGCAGCATCAGCTATCCTTCTCAAGGATTGCCACATGGATGTGGTAATTACTAATTCTTCATAAACTGAGCTACATTTCATCGCATATCCTAAAGGAATTATTCTTATGTCCACAGAGGAGAGAATATAGATTTCCAATATTTTCTAACTCAGTATATCTCATGATATTATGCCTAGACTATTTTTTCTAGATCAGAAACACTAAAGCTGGCCATACATGCTACAATTATCGGGGTGATCCGCCCAATATCCGTGGATTGCCCCGATAATTGTACCATGTGTGTGGGCAACCGAGGGTTATATATTGCTCAGTCGAGCATGCCAGATTGTCCAGCATGCCCGTCCGATGCGATATTTATGGGGTAAACTGTCAGCTGCACTGGGCAGTGTGTGCCCTTCTGCGGCTGACAGACATTTTCTGTGTTCCTTACCATGGAAGTAACACTGAAATGTCTCCTCCCCCAGAGGCGGAGCACAGATGTTGGTCTAATACACTGTGAGTAGTGTATGCCGCGGACATCTGCGACTTGCAGGCTACCAGATAAAATGTCTGTCAATCTGAAAGGCATTTTATCAGCTTTAGTCTCCATTTTTTATTAAGGAGTATGGAATCCTGTTAAAACCTCTATGGATTCCTACTTAAACCTCTATAACTTAGATGACGCTATTTAGCGTTATGAATAGTCGCACATAAAAATAAACACTTTCAGACCTCGATTGTGGTTCCGAAGCACAAAAGTTATTATTCACAAAGAAAAAGGTACTTAGAACTATGATCTAAACAATGAGTGCAAAGGTTACATTCATTATGGTACCGTCGATACAAACGCAGGTGCTCTGAATCCAGATCCCGGCATCAAAGATGAAACCTCCATCACAGGAACAAGAATATGACTAACTAGCTGGTTTCAGAGAGCCTGACTATATACCCGAACAGATCATAATACTCTTGGTCTTTGTAGTACACTGTAGTTCATAGGACAGTTCGCTAGGGTTATGTCCCACTTCTCCAGATTGTATTGTCTTTCTTTAATTGATTTAAATTAACCACAGGCTCAGCATACAGAGTTTTATATTTCAACCAATAATTCACTATGGTCCATAACTCCCAAATGCATGATCTGATTCCCTTGCCGATATAACTGGGTATCTGGAAATAGACAGGGTATCAGTACAGTACCAAACATGAAATGTCTATGACGTTCTAAACCATTAATATCAAGTATATAGTATATACATTTTACATCATAATTAATAATTTTAATATAGACCATAATTTGCAGGAACCTTTTATGAGTGCGTGTGTATTTATGATTATATGTAAGTATGTGTTGTGCATCTGAGCTCAGCGTAAAAGGTCCACTGTGTGTGTTTATATCTGCAATAACAACTGTGTATATATGTGCACGCATTGTGGATACACATGCGATTGTCTATGTGCATGCATGTATATATCATGAATTAATATATATATATATACCCTCAATTATCTGGATGTCCAGGTCACTCTGCAGGATGGACACATAGTGACGGGGATTTATTCAAAACCCATGGGTCGGAACACCATTTGTCGGCCTCTAGTTTTCACCCCAAACCTCTGATAAAGGGTCTGCCCAAATCTCAAATGCTGAGAGCAGCACGAATTACCAGCAACATCTTGGAGTTAAAAGGGGTTCTGGATAAAATCATTGACAAGTTTGTAGTTAGGGGGTACCATCTATCGACATTAAGGCAACAAATAGAAGAGGTCCTCCTGCTCCATCGTGAAGACTTACTACATCCGTGTCCTAAAATTAGATTGGATGTTATACCATGGAAACTTGAATACCAAACGAGCCGTCCCATGGTACAGAGAGCCACGCGTGCCCTATGGCCCATAGTGTCCACCGATAAGGACCTGGTGTGTTTTACACATGGACGAAGCATTAGAGACACTGTAGTACATACAGACATCACTGCATTTTCTGTTACTCAACAAGATCCAACATGTTTCAGAATTAAGGCTCCCGGATGCCATCGATGTGCCAAGTGTACTACATGCTGACATATGTTAACCGGATCTACATTCAAGCATCCTCAGAATGAGAAGGAATACAGGATTAAGTTTATACTTACCTGTACATCATCTTTTGTGATTTACCTGATTATGTGTCCCTGTGGTAAGGGATACGTGGGCAAGCCTACGAGGACAGTACGCGAGAGAATGGCTTTGCATCGCTAGGCCATCAAAACGGCATTATTGAAGCATACCTCGGACCAGCCTGTAGCCAGGCATTTTTTCCAACACAAACATTCTATGGCATCGTCGCAACACATTATTATCGATCATGTACCCACTTCATTACGCGGGGGCGATAGAGGTGGTCGTTTGTTGCAGTTGGAAACTATGTGGATTTACAGACTAAATATTATGCACCCAGGGGGCTTGAATGAAAGACTACCTTTAAATGTTTTTCAGTAGGACCTAGCTTTAGAAGTGGAGCCTCAGATGATATATTGTATAATGTGTCTGCAGTATGTTATAGACCCTTGCCACTTATTGCCAGTGGGCGCATAGATTCGTTCTTAGACATAGTAGCATCTTACGTTAATTTAGTGCATATAAGCATCTAGTGAGTCTTTTAGCCTTTAAAGCTCTTGTGTATTCACTTTTATTTATTCTTGACTGTTTGCTAATTTTTGAGCTACATATCCATCTAACTGTGTCTTCCTTTCATTGACAGCTGGTGTTGGGCAGGGGAGATGCATCTCTGGAGATGTTGCACCAGTTGACTAGCAGCCGATGGATGCGGGTTTGACGTCATCGGAGGGGGACTCAGGCGCCGCGTGAGTGGCAGCGTGGGATTCCCCTTCCGCCCTGGTCCACTCCAGCGCCAATGAAGGATGCTATTTGAGGTAAGAATGTTAGAGTATCTGTTTTAATGTTTGTATCGATTGATCTGCGTGCCAGCCTTGAGGAAAGGGTCCATCGCAATCCTGAAACGTTGGCGTTATTTGGCATTAATTAAAGTTTTGCATTGGATTAGTCCAGGGGTGCCGCTGTCTTTCTGCTATCCTATATATATATATATATATATATATATTACTTGGCATATTCTGATATTACTTGTCTGGACTACAAAATGACAGGCGATGAGTTTACACAGGTGGCAAAATGATGCTTGATGAAATCACAAATGTAAAAGCTAGTTTGATTAAGCATCAGACTTCAAGACAATGGTTTATTTAGAATACAATTAATTTATTCTTAACCACATCAACATTAGATACCAGGCCTACAATGGCTAACGATAGCTTAGATGTCTAACAATTGTTTCCAGATCCACTCCTTCTGAGTATATCAGTGTCTGTATTATACTTCAATTTTCATAGGCATACTGTTCTGTATGAAGAGCAAATGCTCACCATATCTTTGTGTATTCTTTAACTATTTGTCACAGACAAATCTACAAAACCTGTCTTGTCATCACTGAATATTTAATGTAAGGACTTTTAGTTGTAGCTAAAGTGGCATTTTACGATCAGTCGCAAAATGGCGTCTTGTTTGCCATTCGCAAGATAGCATCGTGCAGATTCCGATTTTAACAGATTCTGTCTTAGCCAATTATCCGGCTTCGAAAGGAGAGACACCTGCTACATCATTCGGGATATTGCCAGTCTAACACAGCTTATACATTCTGTAACTGTTGCATTATTTGGGCAGCACAGATGGTGTAATGATTAGCGTTACTGCCTCACAGCACTGAGGTCATGTGTTCGATTCCCACCACAGCCCTAACTGTGTGGAGTTAGTATATGCTCCCTGTGCTTGCGTGGGTTTCCTTCGGGTACTCCGGTTTCCTCCCACACTCCAAAAATATACTGGTAGGTTAATTGGCTTCCCCCAAAATTGACCACAGTGTGTATGTTTGCAAGCATGTGGTAGGGAATATAGATTGTAAGCTCCACTGGGGCAGGGACAGATGTGAATGGAAAGATATTCTCTGTAAAGCACTGCGGAATATGTGTGCACTATATAAATAACTGGTAATAAATAAATAAAATAAATTACTGTGCAGTTATACTATACTGTTTTAAGTGTATTTGTATAATTATTTATGTATGGGATTGTGGCAATAAATTTGTTTATACAATTACCAGCCAAATTTGATTTTATGGGATTGCGCAGCCAGTTTCTGTCATTTGTCAATAATTGTGGAACTGGAACCCATGTGAAATGTCTCCAGCATGAAAAACAATGATTTCTGTTTATTGTGGACTTGTTTGTTTTATTAGCATTTTAACCTAAGGGCAGTATTGTATGCCACAAATTAGTTGGACTAAATACATATTCTTCAAGCACCTAATTTGTACCTCAGCTCTATAGGTTTACATCTACTACAGTAAAAAAAGAGGTATTGCCAACCTCAGCTACTGTAAACACATTAAAAAACAAGATAACTGTGCTGAAGTATACTATTACAGAAATCTGTATCAGATCAGTAAATTACTATAATCCAATTAACTGTGGTAGTAATGTAAATGAATTTATTATTATTTTTTAAATCAAAATACATAATTGATTACATACCGATTCTGGTGTTGGTTCCCAAACCCCCACAAAGAGGAATCCTTTATTATCTCTATGCCCTTGTCCTACTCCTTCCACCAGGGTCTTAGTGCACTGGCCCAGAAGCAGTGAAGGGGATCACAGAGACAACTAATTTTCAGAACAGCTGTCTCCGCATTGGAGCAATGTTGAATTGCTCCGGTGAGTTAGTATACACCACTGCTACATGCAGTGAGATGGATATTAACTATTGGGGCCTCAGTTGTTGGAAGATACATCTTGGCTGGACTCAGTTGAAGCCCGGTGCTAGGAGTCAGTTACAGAGTGTCTACAATCTGCTATAGGGTGTTGGTAATTGATGCATATTCAGTCTTTGCTGGGTGTTAGAAGCTAATTGCAGGATGCTGAAAAGAAATGTAAACTCTGTATGTATCAGATGCTGAGAGCTGACAGCAAGGTGATGGTAATTACTGTAGAGCTCCATCATTTGTGAGGACAGTAGAAACAGCTGGTTCAAACATTTGAAGCATAATTTAGGAATTCAGGAGATATATTTATCAGAGCCATATCTAGACTTGTTGGTGCCCTCAGAGAGCATTGACACCCCCCATTTTTTAAATGGGGACATAAGATAGTGCACCTGAAAAAGGGCCATGGCCTCATGGGGAAGGGCGAGGGAAAAGATAGGGGAGGCCAGGAGATGCTGGTGATAAAAGAAGAGGAAGCTACAAGTGAGAATGATAATAAACAGGAAAATTGACAGGCCCAAACAGCACCCCCTGCCCTGCGGTGCCCTGTGCCATGACACTGGTTGCACTACCCTAGTTACGGCCCTGATATTTATTGATCTTCCTAATACAAACCACTATAGAATATCAAACAAACAAAAATGGCAGCTGCTCAATCAATCTAGCAGTACTAATCAGGTGCATGAAAGGAAGGGGTCATATTAAGTAGGAAAAGGAGGGGGATTTAACCCCCTATTGTACCTCAGCACACTGAATAATACCTGCAACAATATATGAAGACTATATGGTCATAGAAATTCAGAGATATTAGTTGCATGCATTTGCAAATACATGGGAGGCTGCTGGGCCACGTCACGGCTTCTCTGTTACCAGCAGTCCCTAACACTAAGGGGTTCACGTCCGGGGCGCAGTGCACCCCAAAAAACGTCCAGCCCAGGACCCCCCAGGGCATCACACGAAAATGGAAAAAGAGTGACAGTGCAGTGTAAAGTATAGCTGTGTGTGAGTAATCATTATGTGTGGAATGAGAGGTTAAAATATATGTGAAAAAATACATGAATAATAAACAAACATAAAAGGTGATGTGAAAAGCAACTATGTGTATTAAGTGGTGATGCCCTGAGGAGGCCCAGCCAGACCAGTCCCGGGGGCCCTATGCCCAAACGCTCACCCCAAATGTAAAATATACCAATTATAAGGCCTCATGATAAAGGCACATATATAATTTTGTCAAATGTAAGGCCTCAAGATAAAGGCACATACATAAATGCATCCAAATTGAGAGCCAGCTTCCCTGGGAGTCACCCCTGGGAACTCCAACTAGCACTACTAGAACCAGCATGCCCTACTAATGCTGGCTCCTTCATGCAACTCATAACAAACAAACAAAAATGGCAGCTGCTCAATCAATCTAGCAGTACTAATCAGGTGCATGAAAGGAAGGGGTCATACTAAGTAGGAAAAGGAGGGGGATTTAACCCCCTATTGTACCTCAGCACACTAAATATAACCTGCAACAATATATGAAGACTATATGGTCATAGAAATTCAGAGATATTAGTTGCATGCACATCATGGCTTCTCTGTTACCAGCAGTCCCTAACACTAAGGGGTTCACGTCCGGGGCTGGACGTTTTTTGGGGTGCACTGCGCCCCGGACGTGAACCCCTTAGTGTTAGGGACTGCTAGTAACAGAGAAGCCGTGACGTGGCCCAGCAGTCTCCCATGTATTTGCAAATGCATGCAACGAATATCTCTGAATTTCTATGACCATATAGTCTTCATATATTGTTGCAGGTATTATTCAGTGTGCTGAGGTACAATAGGGGGTTAAATCCCCCTCCTTTTCCCACTATAGAATATAATTCATTATGGAACATTGGGATAGAAGCATAATGCAAAATAGAGCATTACTGTTTTACTCATATTTTTTTAATACACAGGTTTGCACTTGCTTATAACAATAAAAATTAATTCAGATAAAATACACTTCATATTTGGTTGGATTGCTTACCAGTGTTGAATATATAGTTAGAATATTACAGGTCCAAATGAATATTGATAATGGCTTCTTCTAAATGTGGATGCTATCTGGCCCCATAATTTGCCTCTCTTGATCTCGTCCACCTATACACTCCACTTAGCGCGAATTACAATCTTTCTGAACTCCTTTTTCAAGTAAGGGCTTTTAATTCATATCCACTTTGAAGGTGGTGTGGAAACTTGGGATAAGGAACATCTACAACTTAAAGACAAGAATTTTTTTTTATTATTTTTCTTATATACCAACTTACCCATTCACAATATTATGACCACCTCCTACATTTGACATTGGCTTGAAGTTTGTTACGTGCCATGTGCTGGCTTAGTGGGTATATAAGGTGTGTAATAGGCCATCTGCACATATATCACTCATTGCTGCCGTATGTAAAAGGGGCGATTTATCTGAGTTGCAAAAAAAGGATGATTATTGGCTTTTAGGCCAAAGGTGGCAGTATTTCTAAAACAGCACAGTTTGTGAACTGTTTGCATGCTGCAGTGGTGAAGGTGTATCATGACAAAACAAATGGCACCATTGGGAATAACCGAAGTGAAAACTGCGGAGCACCATGTGCCATTGATGTGAGAAGTGAATGTTTGCTACCATCAAAATTAACCTGGGGACCACCAGACATACTACTGTGGTTTCATATTGTTTACAGAATTCATGTATTGGTTAAGAATTTAATTGTTCGCAGAATTCACGCATTGTTTAAAGAATATCTGTTTAATTTGTAATTCTAATATTTGTTGTAGTGAATTTTTTGGGAAGAGACAGTAGTAGATGACATGAAAGGGTGTAACCATAAACATGACTAACCAAACTAGTGAGATTTGTATTTTTTAGATGTTTAACAAACAGAAACAATATTCTATTAAAATAATTAACTTAACATGTACTATCAAAATGCTTTGTTTCTGAGCCCTCATAAAGTTGTTAGAAATATGTAATCTGTGCAAACATAAATCGGAACAAGTATGAATGGCAATTTTGAACTATTGAATTATTGGTAATTATACATGGATCTGACACATGACCAAAGAAAGAACTAGGTATTACAAATCATAAATTTTTTAATTAATTCTAAAGTTCATGTTGGCAACTGGTAAAATACCTATTTGAAACTTTCAAGTAAATTTCAGTAGCCAATTCTTGAACATAAAATTTATGCTTGTCACTTGAATTGACTTCATTGTATGCATAATAAAAGAGCAGCTCTATAAATGGGTATGTAATGCTGAATATTGGGATGCCTCCTGTGACAATACCGACAGTGGCATCCCAATGGTTGGTATCCTGACAGGAGTTGGGTAAGTATACTTAACCTCCCCCCTACTTCCTCTAACCCTCCCTTCTTGTAGCCACACACTAACCCTCCACATTAGTGCCTAAACCTAACCCCTCAGTGGTGTCTGACCATAACCCTCCCCAATAGAGGTGCCTAACCCTAACTAACCCCCCAAATCTAACTCTAACCCTGCTAACTGACCTAAACCTAATCCTTCCCCCCTGCAGCTAACACTATGGACACCTCAGCTTACCTTCATATGGGCACACGTCCTCCTGAATTCCAGTATAGGGATTAAGATAAGCGTCTGTATTTCAACATCTATCTCCAGCGTCAGCATAGAGACTGGCGGCCTACATCCCATAAAAAAGGTGCAGTTTATTAACATTAAGAAAATCTCTGAGGTTGCCAGAAGTTACTAAATATTTTTCTTGTTTATGAAAATAATTGCAGGAATTACATTGCATCATTAAATAGACTAATTTTCAACATCAGAAAATTATTTAGATTTTAAGAATAGGAAATGAGACCACCAAATTTGATGCTGATAATTAACAATTGCATGTCTCTGGACAGTTTGTAATTATGGAAATCATAGATCCTCCAAACTAAGTGCAATACTTTTCCACTTAATCTATGAGTATGTGGATGAAAATAACTTTTACTGTATATCATACTGTCATAGAACTCTTGCTAGAACTTATTTTCTATGTGAAGAACATAATTGGAACAAACTCTCCAGGAAATGAAGTAGGGATTGACCTTTCTAGATAGAGATACCTCCAATCAATGATTTTTTATATAGCTAATACATTTTTTGCTGGATGGATGCATGGATAGGTGGATGGATTGGAGATGATAGATAAATACATAGATACAGAGCTGTAACTAGACTTTTTGGTGCCCTGTGCCAGAGAGAGCATAGCAAACCCCCCATGCCCACCCCCACACATTTTATAAATAGGGACATAAGATAGTGCATCTGAAAAAGGGCCATGGCTTTATGGGGAAGAGCCAGGGAGGAAAAGATAGGCAAGGCCAGGAGATGCTTGGGATAAAAGAAGAGGAAGCTAGAAGTGAGAATGATGATAATCAGAAAACTTGAAAGGCACAAACAGTGCCCCCTGCCCTCCGGTGCCCTGTACCATGGCACAGGCTGCACTACCCTAGTTACGGCCCTGTATAGATACTGTAGATAGATAGATAGATATTTGAGTGTGCTGTCATTAAGGAAAAGCAGTTAAATTATTTTTCAGATTCTTTTTAATTTGCTTTTATTTTAATTGGTGTGCAATTTTAATAAAACTAATATTAGCCATGTCCAATAATTTAAAAAAATGAACTCAATTAAACTAATTTACATGAAAATAAATTTCATTTTAACCTTCAAAAGTCTTGTAAGAAAAAGTCAAATCATTTACCCATTTAGAAATAATAGCTAAGGGCTAGTAATTTCGTTGATAGTTAATGACCATCTAAAAACTGAAAGCTAAAGGCTATGAGATGAAGCTGTAACCCTAAATTTATCATTAAGTTTACATTTCAGTGTACAGTAATGAAGAATAAGTGTCACAGTATTTCTGTTTCCTGTAACACTCTGGTAACAATTTTGGAACATTACAAAATGTAAAACTGCAAAGGTAGTTGGAGTCGAGGTGATACAGTTAAAGCAAAAGTAAAACAAAACAAAACACTTCCAAAGTATTATTTATTGGATGAGCCTCTGCATTTCTCTGTGTTTACATATTCCCTTTTTATTTTTAATTGCAATCAGTCTGCTGTATATCATATATGTATTTTAATACCCCATTCAGACCTAAACCCTGGCTTTAACCCAGCTCAGACCCTGGACACTGAACATGGGTTGAAGCTTTGGTTTCAGTACTTAAACCATTTCACACCAGTGTGACAGACCCAATTTACAGTATTCTTGGGTTATCACCCTTCACAAGGCTGAAACTAGGATTTCTGTCACCCAGGGCAAGACAGTAATTTGACAACACCCCCCCAAAAAAACAACAACATAGAGGACAAAAAAAGGTGTGTGGTTTTGTAACACAGTAATGCCCCTTACGACACATTATGCAAAATTAATGCCACACAGCAATTCCCCTTGTAACACATTATGCCACAGTAATGTCCTTTACAACACAATAAACCAACATTCATGAAATGCTTGTCTAGAGCTAATAATATTTTTTTGGGTGATAGACTGGATGTGTCCTCATCAACTGAAAAGAGGCAACATTTCATCTTTACTACTAAATATGACAAATGCTCAACTACTACACATAAAGCCTTGAAGAAATACTGGCCTGTGGTTTCATCAGATATAACTTTGCCTTTCACAAATTTTGAACCACCCATGATGACCTACAAAAGAGGTCCTAATTTGAAACAACTATTGATGTGACCGACAGCTTATACTGGCCAATGCAAGTCTATTTCAAAACTAATGTTACAGAGACTGGGCAGCTATTCTTGTGGAGACTGTGTAACTTGTGCATCAATGTTGGTGGGCCCCACCTTCCTCATCCACACATTGGAAAGAACATCAATATAAAGTACAGACTACATTGCAACTTAGATTTTTTGATTTATCTTCTAACATGCCCATGTCGGCTATATTATGGTGACCTCAACTCAAGAAAATTTAGAGACAAAATGGCTTACCATCGATCATCTATATGGTTGGCCCTATCCACAGGTTCTACTGACAAACCTGTGGCTAGGCAATACCTCAACATGGGCCATCAGGTGGCCAGTCTTAAATGTAAATTAATTGATTGGATACCACAAATCCCTCTGGGAGGAGATAGTCTATTGGCCTTAAAAAAGCAGAACATTTCTGGATACACACATTGGACACAGTTGCTCCCCGTTGCCTCAACAAATATAATCCTTTGAACCTCTTCCTTTGACTTTGCAACTCCATCAAATTGATTGATCGAAATACATTGGAGCCTAACTACTTCCTTTTGATTTTTTCATTTTTCAAATTTTTAACTATATACATGTTATATTAGTTTTTTCTTTATTAATATATATATATATATATATATATATATATAAATATATATATATATATATATATATATATATATATATATACAGTCAGGTGCATAAATATTGGGACATTGACAGAATTTTCATATTTTGGCCTCTATTCACCACCACAATGGCTTTGAAATGAAACAAACAAGATGAGCTTTAACTGCAGACTTTCAGATTTAATTTGAGGGTAATTACATCCAAATCAGGTGAACGGTGTAGGAATTACAACGGTTTCTATATGTGCCTCCCACTTTTTAAGGGGCCAAAAGTAATGGGACAAACTAAAGAATCCTAAATCTAACTTTCACTTTTTAAATCTTTGTTGCCAATCCTTTGCAGGCAATTACAGCCTGAAGTCTGGAAGGCATAGACATCACCAGACGCTGGGTTTCATCCCTGGTGATGCTCTGCCAGGCCTCTACTGCAAATGTCTTCAGTTCCTGCTTGTTCTTGGGGCATTTTCCCTTCAGTTTTGTCTTCATCAAGTGAAATGCATGCTCAGTCGGATTCAGGTCAGGGGATTGACTTGGCCATTGCATAACATTCCCCTTTTTAGCCTTAAAAAACTCTTTGGTTGCTTTTGCAGTATGCTTTGGGTCATTGTCCATCTGCACTGTGAAGTGCAGTCCAATGAGTTCTGAAGCATTTGACTGAATATGAGCATATAATATTGCCCAAAACACTTCAGAATTCATTCTGCTGCTTTTGTCAGCAGTCACATCATCAATAAATACAAGGGAACCAATTCCATTGGCAGCCATACATGCCCACGCCATGACACTACCACCACCATGCTTCACTGATGAGGTGGAATGTTTTGGATCATGAGCAGTTCCTTTCCTTCTTCATACTCTTCTCTTCCCATCACTCTGGTACAAGTTGATCTTTGTCTCATATGTCCATAGGATGTTGTTCCAGAACTGTAATGGCTTTTTTAGATGTTGTTTGGCAAACTCTAATCTGGTCTTCCTGTTTTTGTGGCTCACCAATGGTTTACATCTTGTGGTGAACCCTCTATATTCACTCTTGTGAAGTCTTCTCTTGATTGTTGACTTTGACACATATACACCTACCTCCTGGAGAGTGTTCTTGATTTGGCCAACTGTTGTGAAGAGGTTTTTCTTCACCAGGGAAATAATTCTTCTGTCATCCACCACAGTTGTTTTCCGTGGTCTTCCGGGTCTTTTGGTGTTGCAGAACTCTACGATGCGTTCTTTCTTTTTAAGAATGTTGCAAACAGTTGATTTGGCCACACCTAATGTTTTTGCTATCTCTCTGATGGGCATGTTTTGATTTTTCAGCCTAATGATGGCTTGCTTCACTGATAGTGACAGCTCTTTGGATCTCATATTGAGAGTCGACAGCAACTGATTCCAAATGCAAATGTCACACCTAGAATCAACTCTAGACCTTTTAGCTGCTTAATTGATAATGAAATAACGATGGAATAGCCCACACCTGTCCATGAAATAGCTTTTGAGTTGATAGTCCCATTACTTTTGGCCCCTTAAAAAGTGGGAGGCACATATAGAAACCGTTGTGATTCCTACACCGTTCACCTGATTTGGATGTAATTACCCTCAAATTAAATCGGAAAGTCTGCAATTAAAGCACATCTTGTTTGTTTCATTTCAAAGCCATTGTGGTGGTTTATAGAGGCCAAAATATGAAAATTCTGTCAATGTTCCAATATTTATGCACCTGACTGTATATCAAATAGTCAGCAGCGGCACTCGAGCAGATAAAGACCTCACAGCAGGTAAATGTCCCCAATGTTTTGATTTTAATCAATCGTCATCAGAGCACAAAATGTAGTCAAACAGGCTTACCTTATACTATCACCCACACCACGTGCAAACAGCGGCATCCGGAAATGGAAACAGGCGCCCATCAATGACGTCATCTCCCAGATCCCATTGCCATAACAACTATAAACAAAATGTGAATATAATCAATATACAAAGTATCATAGTACAGAGATATATTAATACATAAATCCCATAGAACTATATAACAAGCAATGCAATCCCAAATTTTCATTTAAGCCTCTAGGACAGTGATTCCCAACCTCGGTCCTCAAGGCACACTAACAGTCCTGGTTTTAGTGATATCCATGATTGTGCACAGATGGTTAAATCAAAATAACTGAGGTACTAATTAAGTCACTTGTGCTCAAGTATGGCTATCCCTAAAACCTGGACTGTTAGTGTACCTTGAGGACCATTGTTGGGAACCCCTGCTCTAGGGGCTAAAGTACCCAAATGATAAATCTAACGGGTTTCACATCTTAGAAGTTTTAGTGATCTATCACCTCAACGTATTGACTCTACAATATGGTCAATGATAATAAACCTTAGGGTGGCTAATCCATGTCCAGCCTGCGCAAAATGTCACACTACTGGTTGGTCACTTGTTCCAGTTTCAATAGCCATATGGATAGACAAACGGTGGACAGCCATCCTTTCCCATAATGTTCTATCTGTTTTCCCCACATAGCCTTTTCCGCAAGGGCATAGTATCAAATAAACAATAAATCTGGTAGTACACCCTAAAACATGTCTAATAGAAAAACTTTTCCCACTACATGGATGTTTAAAAGTGGAACCCACCATTAAGTACCGGCACGTTAAACAATTTAGACACTTGTAACAACCGGGTTTTTTTGTTAAGAAATTTGTAACTGCAGTATTACTTTTACTCCTTCCTATAACATCCACTTTCATGACCCAATCCCTGATATTTCTGCCTCAAGTATAACTCGGCATAATATCAGTATTGGACAGACGTAGATCTTTATCAGTTTAAACAATTGGCCATCTTTGTTTAACCACTGGACCATAGTGTAGAGTCAATAAGTGGAGGTGATAGATCACTAAAACTTCTTAGATGTGAAACCCGTTGGATTTATCGTTTGGGTACTTTAGCCCCTAGAGACTTAAATGAAAACTTGGGATTGCATTGCTTGTTATAAAGTTCTATGGGATTTATGTATTAATATATCTCTGTTTCCATTTCCGGATGCCAATGTTTGCACATGGTGTGGGTGATAGTATAAGGTAAGCCTGTTTGTCTACGTTTTGAACCCTGATGATGATTGATTAAAAACGAAACATTGGTGATATTTACCTGCTGTGAGGTCTTTATCTGCTCGAGTGCCACTGCTGATTCTGATGCTGATGTTATTTGGGACTCCAGTGTGGAGTGCACTGCGGAAGGCACCGACAACGCTGAATTCTTTCAACGAGTGTGCCACCCACCAGGATTGTATATGTGGGACAGATCAGGTGGCAGGACCTGTAGTCCCTGGGCATTTGGCATCCATTTATTTGATTATACAAGTCTCTCACTTGTGTGTGAATATATCAGTGGTCTGATTTTAATATGAGCATGGTGTTGGATATCACAAATATCATGTCGGAGGATAATATTGACGAGTTTGTGAACTTATCTAAAGCAACCCAAGGTACAACATTAACTTTTTCTGAAACAGAAGCTGAATCTATTTTAGGTAATATGCAATTGGGTGAGGACTATGACTCTCAGACAGTGGAACAGTTATATTGAGAATTATTTAAATGAAGCAACGGGAATTGGACTATTTTTTCCATAGCACTACCTTAAGTGACTACTATAAGGATAAATTCATTCCACGTGGTTTTCATGAAAAAAATTCTCCCACAATAGTAATATTTAACACCAGTGTCTGTAAGCGCTGGATTGCTGTCCTAAATAAATGTAGCTTTGATCTACTATTACTGGTTATTGAAGAGGCTAAAAGAGAATTGACCCTTGTTTGTGATCGAATTAAATCATTTGAAGATGTTCATCTGGCAACACTACAGTCTGATATAGAAAATAATTGGTGTGATAAACTAAAAGATCAAATGGCTACATACAAATGTGATCTGATTCAATTTAAAAAAATGAAGAGGTCTAAGGTGGAATTAGACTATGAACAGAATAGAGTGTACCACTGGATAGGGGATGGTAACAGTTTTCAAGGGGGTGCCTCCTATAAAAATAATCTGAAGTTTCGTCCTGATTCTGATACATCTCAGGAAATTAATACCAGTGGCTCTGATCAAGGTAATATCAGAAGATGTAGGGGAGCACATTTTGTCCCTTTGGGGGTACATACTTGCAACCAATATTATGCCGCAAGAGGAAGTACACTAGACGGGGAGGTCAGAGGACGTGGCAGATGAAAAACAGGACGTCCACCTCTGCTAAAGAGACAATAATCTATAATTTATCCTCTCATCCCCTGTCTGATGATGAAATTAATGTGTTAAGTCGTGGGCTATCCTTTGTGCCCACAGTGAATTTTGATGGTTTACAGTGGGAGGTAGAGAAACATCGCCTTAATAGGCAATTAAAATTACATGAGCATTTCCATGGTAATGATGTTTCTATGATTTCCAATATAACATCCAATACAACACCTAGTATACCTCTACAGCTAAAAAAGTTGCAAAGGAAATCCCAGTTTGATCCCATTTCCTATAATACTGGTATAAAAACATTTATTTGCCTTGTAGATGAGGATGTAAACCAGGATTTGTCTAGATATACTGCAAAGTGTAATATTCAGTATAATCTGTCTGCTACGTAATTTAAAGCATTAAAAGATTTGTCTTGGTATCCTGATATCATCATTCGCCCCGCTGACAAAGGCGGGACAATTGTGATACAGGATTTAAGTGCCTATATGGCAGAAATTGAGCGACAATTGAAGGATTCTACTGTATATAAGATGTTGCATTCTGACCCTACATTTGAGTTTAAAAAATCATTAGAAAGTAGACATGCTTGCTGTTCAGGATGGCTGTATTTCACGGACTCTGGCAGAAGCTTTAATACCTAAACATCTAGGGGTGGCTTTACTATATACATTGCCTAAGATACACAAAAATATCGATAATCCGCCAGGCCACCCTATTATAGAGGCTAGGGGATCATTGTTTCAGCCATTTTCCATGTTTTTGGATAGTCTACTACAGCCATGTGTAAAGGGTCATGATAATTTTTTGTTGGATACTACGACCTTTTTAAGGAAATTGTCTGCAATAGGGGAGATCCCCAAAGATGCCTTTTTATGTAGTATAGATGTCGATAACCTATACACCATTATCCCCAATGACTTAGGGATGGAAGCGGTACGGAGATTGGTATATGATAACCCTAATTACCCTGGTTTTGATAGTAATTTGTTGATTGATCTTTTGGAAATGATTTTAACCAGAAATTATTTCATTTATGATGGTAAATTTTATTCACAGACAGCTGGATGTGCCATGGGGTCGAATGTGGCCCCGGCATATGCAAACTCATTTATGTTTCAGGTCGAACAGGATTTATTTTTTTGTTATTCAGATTTTTCAAAAAATATCCTTTTTTACACACGGTTTATAGATGATTTATTTATGATTTGGACGGGTACTAAAATGAATTTATTTAATTTTTTGACCATCATAATAAAACTGATAACCCGGTGAAATTCACCTATAATATAGATCCAATTAAGGTGAACTTTTTGGATGTGCAGGTTTCTGTGGATCAAGGAAGAATGAATACTTCTCTTTTTAAAAAGGATACAGATAAAAATACCCTTCTACATGCAGCAAGCTTTCACCGTAAACCTCTAAAATATGGTTTGCCTTATTCCCAATTTGTTCGCGCCCGGCGTATATGTAATAATGTAATTGATGCAGAAAATCAGGTTGATACTATGGTTGATAATTTTATTGACAGAGGATATGATCCTATTACATTAGTAAATGTGAAACAATGTGTTATGTCATTGTCTAGAGAGGATCTATTAATAGAAAAAAAGAAGGTCGCATCCCAAAATCGCATGCCAAGCGATAAAGTACGTCGGATGGTTAAACAAAGATGGCCAATTGTTCAAACTGATAAAGAAATAGGTCTGTCCAATACTGATATTATGCTGAGTTATACTCGAGGCAGAAATATCAGGGATTGGGTTGTGAAAGCGAATGTTACAGGAAGGAGTAAAAGTAATACTGCAATTACAAATTTCTTAACAAAAAAACCTGGTTGTTACAAGTGTCTAAATTGTTTAACATGCCGGTACTTAATGGTGGGTTCCACTTTTAAACATCCGTGTAGTGGGAAAAGTTTTTCTATTAGACATGTTTTAGGGTGTACTACCAGATTTATTGTTTATCTGATACTATGCCCTTGCGGAAAAGGCTATGTGGGGAAAACATATAGGACATTATGGGAAAGGATGGCTGTCCACCGTTCGTCTATCCTTATGGCTATTGAAACTGGAACAAGTGACCAACCAGTAGCGTGACATTTTGCGCAGGCTGGACATGGATTAGCCACCCTAAGGTTTATTATCAGTGACCATATTGTAGAGTCAATACGTTGAGGTGATAGATCACTAAAACTTCTAAGATGTGAAACCCGTTGGATTTATCATTTGGGTACTTTAGCCCCTAGAGGCTTAAATGAAAACTTGGGATTGCATTGCTTGTTATAAAGTTCTATGGGATTTATGTATTAATATATTTCTGTACTATGATTCTTTGTATATTGATTATATTCACGTTTTGTCTATAGTTGTTATGACAATGGGATCTGGGAGACGACGTCATTGGTGGGCGCCAGTTTCCATTTCCGGATGCCGCTGTTTGCACGTGGTGTGGGTGATAATATAAGGTAAGCCTGTTTGTCTACATTTTATACCCTGATGATGATTGACTAAAATCGAAACGTTGGTGACATTTACCTGCTGTGAGTTCTTTATCTGCTCGAGTGCCGCTGCTGACTATTTGATGTTATTTGGGACTCCGGTGTGGAGTGCCGTGCGGAAGGCACCAACAACGCTGAATTCTGTCAATGAGTGTGCCGCCCACCAGGATTGTATATATATATATATATATATATATTGGTTTCACACTCTCTTCATTAGTTGTTTTCACCCATTGGTGCATTCTACATGTCTGTTTGTGATTTGCTTTATCCTATTGTATATCTGTATTGCTACTTACATTTAAGTGTTTTTTTATTCTGTACTGGTGCATATTTTCAGAGTTTAAGAAACCATCTACTGTGGTTGTGATTGTGAGAGTTTTTTGAGCCCAGTTCACCACCCTTTGCCAGGGAGAAAGTATGGCATGTGATTAGACACATTTGGTTATAATATATCCATTCTATGTTGATGTTCTCTATACAGGGGCTATAATCTTCGGGTGTTGTTAAGGCTACACTACTTTGTCTGTCAATAAATTTTATTATGTAAGCACTGAATGTTGATCTACAAGCACTGTGTTGAACATTATTTTATTTGGTTATTTTATTTGGTTTTCTTTTGATGTTTAATTTTGTGACTATGTATATTTGTGAAACGTGGAGCCTTTTAGGCAATATCATTGTTATTTTCTACTTTTATCTTCAGATGGCCTTTTCTGACTGTTTTGGTCATATATTACCTACATTAACTGTCTTGAGAAAGGTTATTAAGTATAACCGAAATGTATAATGACTTTGTCTGTATCTTGGCGGATTAAGATTATTCTATTATTGCTTCAATAAATGATTAAAATTAATATTATCCTAATTTGGTAAGTGCCTTTTTTCAGAAACACTGGATATTATATATATATATATATATATATATATACTATAATCTATATATACTGTTTTTTTATCCTTTCTGCTTTTTTTGTATTTCTAATGAGCTTCTGAGACATTGATATTTGTTCTCTTTCTTTTATAATATATTTTGGTTTTTGTTTTGTTTATCTTTTATGTTGTTTTGTTTAGGTGATTGCCTTCAGGACCTGGTGGTGTGTACCTACAATAAATATGTCAGCAAGCCTGAGCAGGTTAAAAAGGAGGGAGGTGGTATTTTGAATAAGTGCTCCATCGATCTGATGCTTTTGGTGGTAGAAGAAGTTGGTGTTGAATTAAATAACACGTGGAGCGAGATTTCTTCATTTGATAGAGCTTTTGGCAGTTTACTGAGTGGTGATAACTTGGAACCTGGGCTTGAGAAACTGAATATTCATATTGAAAAAATATAGGGCTGAAATTGTGGCATTTAAACATAAAAAACTGGATACTATTGAGTATGACTACAAGACCCATACCATATATTGGTGGTTGTCAGGGGATGGCAGCACTGGAAGGGCTATGTTTAGGGGTGTCCTAGATGTCCGTTTAGAGACTCAAGGTTGGATATGACTACCTCTAAATCGATTTCAGAATCTGGAAGTGTGGATGCTAGGCCTCCATCAGGTGTTTTTTTAGGTATGGCCACAAGGTTATAGATTACAGATTCAATTAAAATGCCGTAGTCCACATCCAAGGAGGATAAGGTACAAGAGGCCACCCTCGTGGCAAGCGGGGAACAAGGAATTCAAATTTAATTTATCTAAATGAAAGCTAGATGCAGCAGAAACCTCTCTCTCCTTTCTAGGGGTCTCAGCTTTGTACCGACATGTGATTTAACAGCTTCAATTGGTCTATCGACCAATTACAAAATTGTCATAAAGCTGAGACTCAAATAGTTTTTTTCTTCTAGTGTGCAGGATAGCACAGCAGGAACTATGAGTAAATGTAAAAAATCTAGCAGGTTTGATCCACCCTCTTGAAAACTGAGCATAAAGATGTTTTTGAGAATGGTTAATGCTGGGGTTAAGGAGGAAACCACCAAACAGTGCTCTTTTGATCATTTGAATAGAGCTGAGAGGAGTGCTATGAAATCTCTCCAGAAAGACCATTCAATTGTGATATGCAAGGTGGATAAGGAGGGAGTGGTGGTGCTTCAAAATGCTGTGAAATATGATCTTGAGATAAGGCAACTCAGTGATATTGAGACTTATGAGAGAGTAGCCTGTAATCCTGTAATCCTAAACCTAGGATCAAGAGGAAAGTTGATGAACTGATTAATATGGCACTTTTTGAGGGGTGGATTAAAGAGATGGTAGCTGACTTTTTGACTACTGACCACCCAATTGTCCCGATACTATACACCCTTCCAAAAGTGCATAAGTCATTAGAAGAACCCCCAGGTAGGCCAAGAATTTCAGCTCGGGGGTCAGTATTGCAGCCCTTGGCAGAACTAATTGATCATTATTTGCAAAAATGTGTGATAAGCTCTGAAAGCTACATCAGGGATACTGGCCACTTCCTTGAGGGTATTGGTTCTTTGCATTACATACTGGAACACTGTCTTTTGGCCACCTTGTACGTGAACTCCCTCTACACCATTATCCCACATGATGGTGGTGTAGAGGCAGTACAATGCAGTCTACTGAAGGGATGCCAATTGAATTTTTATTGAAACTTTTATGTACAGTGTTAGAATGTAATCATTTTCTTTATGGTTGTGATTTTTTTGTGCAAAAATAAGGGACGGCCATGGGGTTGAACGTGGACCCTGCATATGCAAATCTGTACATGGACCAATGTAAGCAATGCCATATTTTGTCCAAGTTTAAGGAACATACACTCTACTATTGAAGATTTGTAGATGACATTTTTTTTGATATGGCAGAGTGACTTTAGGTTATTTCAGTTGATAATTGAATCTACCAATTCATGAGGGTTCTTAGGAATAACTCTGAAAGTGACCTAGCCAAGATCCAGTTGTAGGAGGTTGTGCAGAGATTCAAGGTACAAGGTCTAACAAGGTGACTATTTATAAAAGCATCACCAGGGCTCATAAGTTGTTTATAGGTGCTAGAAGCTCAATGTCTACTTCTCCTCAACAGGACAGGCTTATATTGAGTGTTCAGGGTAACACAGGTCTGCGTGCTGTGTTTCTGAAATTTGTTAGGAAGCACTGGTCATTCCTCAGCATGGATACGTCATTGAGCAAAATTGGGAATAAACTGTTTTTACTGAGAATAATAAGAGGAGCTAACCTGAAGGATTTAATTTATAGAACTAATGTGTCAACTGTAAAAGCTACATAAAGAAATGTGTTATTAATGAAGAATGGATGCTTCTGCTGCATTGGCTGCACTACCTGTAGGGCACTGGTGGTTGTCAGCTCATTCCCTCACCCACATAGTGGGAGGCATATCCAGCTGAGGCATCATATGTCCATCCAAATCTACCATCTAATTTGCATTTTGCTATGCCCTTGTGGGCTAATGTATGTCTGTAAGATGGTTAGGATCTTTTGTGAGCACATGACCCAGCATAGGTTAGATATTAGGCTTGCCTATGAGAAAGGCACTACAGATATGCCAGTTGCAGCTCACTTTTTGCAAGAGGGACATCAACTGTCCACATTAAAATATATGATGATCAATTGGGACCCTCTCCCCAGGAGAGGGGGTGACAGGGATCATATGTTGTTGAAGAGGGAGTCCAAGTGGATACACCTTCTGGACACAGTGGCCCCATGGGTACTGAATGAATACAATCATTTGCATAATTTTTTGCACTATGGGGCTGGTCCAATGTAATATAGTTTTTGACCAGTATAGAATTTTTTGAACAGAATGTATTTGCAAGTGGCCTAGAGTACCTGGACAGTGTATAATAAAAAAAATTATTTTTTCATAATAATTAATTTTTTCATAATATTTTTTTCTCAGAAGCTCATCAGGTTAAATGTATGGTATATGTTTCTTAATGGTGGTGGAATTCACTAAATAATTTTTATGTTTGCCTTTATAAGATTTTATTATAGCTCCATCCCTTTAGTTGGTTGATATACCTCGTATGCAGTATGGTTAGTTTAATATCAGCCCATTTAATATTCAAGTGCCCTAATTTGACCTCTTACAGTATGATCTTGTTGCTGCTAGTTACCAAAATTGCATTCTTTGTGCTGACTTCGATTGGAACTTACATGCTTTTTCTTGTTGTCTGGGGGTGCTATAGTGTGCACCAGAAGTGCCACATAGCTGGGTGTTGTTAGAATGCAGGCCGTGTGATTTCCGGTTGTGTGGAATACATACCGGAAGTTTAGACCTGCACAGTGAAGTCACTTGGTCCCTGGTGTCTCTGGCTATTTTTGATACTTTGTAGTTCCCCATGAGAGCTGCTATTGGCATTTTAAAGGTAATGATGGGCTCTATAAAGTATTTATGTATGTTTCATCAGTGAGTCTGTCACTTCCGGTTTCAGAGGGCAATCATGGGAGGAGCTAGCTTATTGATTAATTGCTGGTGATATATCAGGGGGCTCTGTGTGAGAGGGAGCTATGTGTTTGCCTTTCCTATTCAAAGCCCACACTCCAGTGGTCAAAATATTGACTCTTTAATTAGTGCGCTAATGATGTGATGAATAAAATAGGCATTTTTACATTACATTACAATATATATATATATATATATATATATATATAAATACCACATCGAAGGCAAATGGCAATCCAGGTCTGTAAATGCACATTAACTCTGTATTAAGAATTTACAGTTACATGTTGATGTTTCAGTGCTCGTCGGCACCTTGATCAATACGTATAGCAATGATAACAAAAACAGTTACCTATAGCAAAGGACAAGTGTACCATAACCCTCCTGATATAGCAGAATAACACCTGTGCAGCTGCCCAGTCCACACTGCACACATGGGATAGGTGCCTTGAGATGACATCACCCCATCCCCGCTCACCTCCGACAGAGCAAATGCATCTGTTATCAGGTAACGACCGATGCTGTGGAGATGTCAGTAGCTTGTGGCTCGGGTTCTGCAGAGAAATGAAAAGATAGATATCCATATGATGAATGAACAAAACATACCACACCTATTAATACCAGCAGCAGAGAGAAATATTAGACTAGTGAATGGTGATGAAAAAAGTAAATAGTGATAAAAAGAAATAAAGTAATACAAAAAATGTATAATTCAAATGAAAATATGTGGGAGGAAAACATAAACAACAAAATATAAAGAAGAAATGTGAATACACACATGCACATAATGATAAGGACAATAGGTAAAAAGAAATCGATCAGCACAGCAGTAATAGACAATCTGTAGATGATCAATAATCAACTACAAGTAATTTATATAAAACTATTCCAGAAGATGTTCTCATTGAGTCCTTTAGGGGACACTGTTAGTGTTTCAAAATCCATTTTGCTTCTAGACACAGGAGGATTTTGTTCTGGTCTCCTCCCAGAATTTTATCTGGGACATGGTCAATGATCATGTATCTAAGGCTGGATTGTGTATGATTTCACAAATGCTGGGCCACCAGTTGTTCACTTTGTCGGCTTGAGATGGCAGTTCTAATGGCCGACCAATCAGCGGCCATCCATTCCTTGAATGTCCTAGAGATTTTGCCAACATAGTAAAGTCTGCATGGACACCTAATTATATAAACTACGTGACACGTAGAACATTTCACCAGGTGAAATGTGGAACCTGTGTCAAGATAAGAACAAGTTAAACAATTGATGCATCTATAACACCCTGGTTTTCATTCATGGGGCCTCATAGATCTCCGTTCAAAATTTGCGATATCAGCTTTGACAACTGTGTCCCTGATGATTTGGCCCCTTCAGAAGCAAACCATAGTGGTTTTATGCTGGAAATATTTTAAATCCTTGTCCGTAGCCACAATGGGCCATAAGGCTTTTGTAGCTTTCTGAACTATGTGGCTGCTGGTTGTAAATTCATTTGACCACAAGATCTGATCTTGTTTTTTCATTTTAATATTGTTAGACTTCAACAGATGCTCTCTGGACAGCTTTAGGACCTTTGTTTTATGTTTGAGAAGTAGATTTTAGGATATCCTCTGGTGGTGAATTTTTGTACCATGTCATCTAATTGTGATTCCAAGATGTCTGGATCACTGTTTATTCTTGCCGCACAGAGAATTTGTGAATAAGGAAGTCCTGATTTGAGGGCTCTAGGATGGAAACTTGAGTAGCGCAAAATCGTATTGCAATCCGTTTCCTTTAGAAAAACAGAAGTATGTATCTGGTTGTTCTGCAATTGGATCTTCACATCAAGATACTCTATGTGATGTTGACTTATTTTATAGGTGAACTTAATGGGTCCATCTTGAAGTTTGATATCCTTAATGTGATCCTCCAATTTTTCTTTGGTGCCAGTCCAAATAATCAATTAGTCCTCAATATATTGTACAAATAGTAATATATGTTGTTTAATATCTTGGTGGTCAAATAATATTTTTTTTTCCTGGTTGAACTTGAAGGTGTTTGCATATGATGTTGCAAATTTTAGCCCATCGCGCTTCCGGCGACTTGTAGGTAAAAGTCACCATCAAAATAGAAATAGTTGCAATGAAGAACTAATGACAGTAATTTGATAACAAAGCTAGGAGGTGGATCTTGATAATGTGGATTGTCCATAATGAAAGTTTCAACAGCCTGTATGCCCTCTGCATGTGGGATGCAGGTATACAGGCTCTGCACATCTAAAATGCATAAATAGGTGTTGTCAGGTATTGTGCCCAGTTGTTGTAAATGCAATAACAAGAAAGTGGTATCTTTGAGGTATGTTTCCTCTTGGACCACACAAGGTTGTAATATGTTATCCAGATACTGCGAGCTGTGCTGAAAAATGGAGCCCCTTGCAGATACTATGGGCCTTCCTGGTGATCTAGTGGCACATTTATGGATCTTGGGAACCACCTGGGAATCTTTAATTATATGAACTAGTGAGTGCCAGTAATTGCTGGTTGTATTGTGGTTGGGGACTACCTGTTTGGATCCTGACCATTTATTCAAGTCACCACACCAATTAACTTTTTTATTGACTTTACCTTTTCCCTGCCATGTTAAACAGCATCTACACATGTATGTGAATGAACTGGATTACTCCTGTGCTGTGATCAGTCCTGGTATTTCGAAAACCTTTTTTAAAAAAAGAAAAACACCTCTATTGTTTTTCATCTGCATGTGTTTCAAATCAACACCAGCTCTGAAAATGGATAATGAGAATCCAGTATTTACCATATTCCCAATGGGGGAGACACTTCACGGTGGAGGAGGCTAGTAAAATACTCTTTGATACAGACCCACATGCTAGTGGAGTAACAGGTCCCTGTGATAAGCTATTTCTGAAATAGTACAAACTCAAAAAACATGAGATAGACTTTATATTACATGGTACAACCCTTTCAGATTATTACAGAGATGACTTATTCCACGAGGGTTTCGAGTACATAATGTACCCACTATCAGAAGACAGAGCCAGGAATTCTGTTGCAAATGGGTCACCATGTTAAATAAATCCAAGGAGATAAAAATGGGTAAATACAGCCTGAAATGTGAGATTATCAAACTTGCAGCTTGAGTGCAATTTTTTGACTGTATGAGACCAGTGGAGTGCCATTCTTCTGTGTTTCTTGGTGGTAGCTGTGCTGTCTCTATCTATTGGGTCTTGAGAAAGGTCCAGGCAGACCGAAACATTGACACATTATGATTGTAAGCTGAATAAAATGAAAATATTTTTTTCATTATCTGCTGTGGGTGCCCTTGTACTGGACTATATTTCTTCAATGGTGTGCCACATGATGATGTAAGTTAAGTCCAATGTGCAGTTTGATTGAGAAGTATATATATATATATATATATATATATATATATAAATATAAATATATATATAGGCAATTAGGGCAGTATTCCACAAATACACCACACTGTAAGCTAGTTTGCTGAGCAAGCAAACTAGCTTACAATGTAGTGTATTTGTCATGTGCTGCCCTAATTGCCTCTATTATTGTAGTGCCTAGCACTTGTGCTAAGCTCTATTTGGATTTAGGGCACCCCAACAGTTGGAACTTATGACGAAGTGCCGATCCCTGGACTGTATATATATATATATCCTGAGTTCTTGATAAAAGTCCATAAGACTGAAAATGTTGAATGAACATTCCCTGAGTTGGAGTCATTCTTACTTTACAAGACCTGTGAGTGCTGCAGTATTGCTCTCTATACATTAAGTATCCATTAACTTCTGATGGCACCTGGGCACTTTATGGTTTATGTGAAGTGCTATCCACCTTTTGTTTTATATATATATATATATATATATATATATATAAAATCATCACCACAATCTCAGAATAAATATTTGCCTTCTATAAACATATTAGCTAGTAACATGTGCTTGACAAAACCCTTACGTATGTAATAATCCAACTAATAATTGGCTAACAATACTGTGGAAAGAGGATTGGTGTCTCACCCAAATATCAAAGTGTACTTGCCGACATTCAGCTCCCTCCTTCCGGGAGGGGGCTGAATGTCAGCTTACAGCGGGGGGCGTGGGCGCACATTAATGTTGTTGTGGGAATGTGGCCAGTGCAGGCCAGGGGCATGGCTGCAAGAGCATGTCATCATGGCTCCGCCCCCTCTTCACAATGCCGGCATTGTAAAGCGGGGGGCGGGGCCACGATGATGCGATTCGGCGCGAATCGTGTCACCAGGCCCCCTGCTGCGGGGGTTTTGCTAATAACTCTGTGGGGGGGTAGGGAGAGATGGCGGCTTGCGGGAGGCTTGCCTGCCTTCCCAGGGGGCCAGGAGCGGCACCTGATAATCGGGAGGCTCCCAGCCAAATCAGGAGGGTAGGCAAGCCTGGTGCAAAGTCTCACTGTGATGCATAGTGCAAAATACAGTATATTCAATAGCATCCAGGTCCAGACTTTGCAATCATGCAGAAATATAATGTTTTAGTCAGTCATGCTGTATAATGAAAGAAAAAAAAAATATATATATATATATATATATATAAAGAAAAAACTCTATATATAAAACCTCTGTGCTAATAAAAATCAACTGAAAAAATGTGAATTGGCAGATAAATCACAGCAACCATTGCTTATGCAGAAATTGTTCAGGACTCAATCAATGAAACATAATATATTTAATCATGCACATAAAAAAAACTAAAACTACATTTTTTTTACATATATCACATAGTACCTCTAATAAAATGCATACTGAGATAGCTTAAAAGTTGATAGTAATTGCTTAAAGTTACTCTCGTGCAAAGTACCTTATATAATACTCAATATGTTAAATACCACTATCCCTTAATTTAAATGTCCTGCTGCCATCCGTGTTTAGGCATATAAGGAATTGTAAATGAGGATATTATCCTGCTATTGAAATAGATGATAAATTGTCCTTATATGTGCATAAGGGTAGAGAACTGCAGATGTCCTGTATGGATACTCAGTTCGTGAACTGTCCAGACTAAACAGCAGATAAAGGTAATGCTCACCCCGCTGGTGTGCTCGATAGCCACGAGGCTTCCTGTTTGAGCTCTGGCTGAAAACAAGCCTTGGACCCAGTGTCAGCAACGGCCTGCCTTCTACTGAGGAGATGTCTTGTAAAGTAACAGCGGTCGCACTGTATAGATACACTGTAGCAGTGGCATTATCACGTGATTGGCACACCAGCGTCCTGGGCGATCGGATGAATTACTACTAGATGTCCTGGACTCAACGAAGTGGCTGGGGATCCCTCTGATGTGTTTTGCCCCTATATGCAGTGGGGGCTTTCTCAAAGAGTGTTGATCCCCTACACCAGCCATCTTTTTAAATGGTTGAACTTACATCTGATTGGTCATTCAATTAAGTGAAGAATTCTCAGGTGTGTGATATCAGCTGTATTTCTTCCACACCTATTTTGTGCTTACCAATTGATTCAATGTTTAGATCTCACTATATACACACACATAAACTTGTAGCAGCTTACATCAAAATAATAACATTCATATAAACAAATGCTTATGCACATTATAATTTTCACCAAAAATTATACATTTACGTCCATAAAACAATTTGATCGAGTCCCTACAAATACACTTCAATATGTTGTTAATACAAAAACAAAACAAATAATAAATAAATAAATACTTAAAATATATATAACATGAATACACATTTTAATATATAAGGCAATAACTGATTTTACTACTATTATTATTACTGTATGCTCCTGCGATTGAACTTCTGACCATCTGCTCCTTAAGCAAGTTACCTAACCACTGCTCTAAAGCGATTACTGCTAGAAGCTCTTGACATAATGGTATTCATTACCTAAAAATCCTCGTATATTTCTTTTAAGATGTTTTCAAGTCAATCAACAGCAAATACATGATTATGAGAATATATATAAATAACAATTTGTGATGGATGATCTTAGGATTGAACTCTTGACCATCTATTCCTTGGGTACTTCCCTAACTACTACTCTGTGTCTATTCACCTTAAAGATTGAATAATTTTCTTTGCATGCTTCATAATGAACTGAAAAATAAGCAGAGCCAGTGGCTGTGAATGCCAATGAGACACATCAGTGCAGTGGGAATGCTGCTCAAGCCTACTCTCATGTGAATCCATGGCTTAGGCAGGTACAGGAGCATTTCATTAAATTTAAAGAAAGAAGAACTGCACAAAAAGGAAAGAGAGAAATTAACCAATACACACATATATATATATATATATATATATATATATATATATATATATATATGAAAAAGAGATTGTGTAAAGAAAGTACATTTAAGAGAGACTTACTTGAGTATATTTTATAACACTGATAGAGTAAGGTCGTAGCACAAATATAAAGATCTTTCCAATATGGAATCATAACATTTGTAAACCAGTCTGGGAGATCAAGGAAGAGATACTATTATTTTAAACCCAAACAGCATTCCTTTATGCAGAATAGGATATTTGATCCTGGACTACAGGGTATTTTTAGAGCCCCATGTAAATAAAGACAAAGTATGAATAGCCCCAAATAGCAATATTCCCTCTGTAAGATGCACCATCTTTTGGAAAAAGGGACGTTAGACAGAAGATACAATTATCAACATATGCTCAACCAGTTTTAGGATCACTATCATTATGAACACCTATATCAGTCTCCCAAAAGAACCAGAGATACAGAGTCAGAGGCAGAAGGAGAGGAAAGTGAAATTAAAAACCAAAGGTCCACTAAATCCTAAAGGATTGTATAATTTATACTCTAAAGAGTTAACTGAGATAGCAATCAGTGTTTTAGCTAGAGGATTAATATTTGCACCCACCACGCAGCCACATTTTTTCTAACTATTTGTGGAATTATATAGGTATGTAAGATGTCTTTGCAGGAAAAGATATTTTGCAGCAAAGAAAATGTCTAATAACAGTGGGCCTGATTCAGAGCCACTTGCTATGACAGAGCACTTGCTCTGAATCATGGCCGGGCTTTTTTTTTTGGAGCGGCCACTTGGCCGCTCGCATAGCTGTGAGTAACCACCCACAGCTATTGCGAGTGGCCAGAATGATGGTCGCGATGGTCAAGACCATCACGACCATCAGGCTTGCGACGAGACCCTTGTGGCAGGGTCTCACCCATCGCAAGCCCCAGAGAGCTTTCGGCTGTAACAGAGCCGGAAGCTCTCCACTGACATCACTTGCGATGTCAGTTGGGCCGCCCCCAAATGGCAGGCATTCTCATGGGAATGCCTCCATTCGGGCAGCCACTCCCCTGGCCCACGCACCAAATGGGGCAAGCTGTCAATCAACATCGACAGATCGCCCACTTGGTGCGAGACCCGGAGCGACAGAGTGCACTTCTCTAGCTGGGTCTCGCACATGCGCACTATGGAGCCGGCTATGTTGTGTGCATGCGCTGTGTGCCACAATTAACCCAGTTGCGAGTGCTCAGCGCTTGCGACCATGTCTGAATCAGGCCCAGTGTTCATGGTGATAGCAGTACCCTAGACCAGACTAATAAACCAGTACTGGATATGCTTAGCAGCATGTTACTTGAAAATTAAGAAATCATTAATTTGACTTCACAAGAAGAATTTCAACTGTTTGACATGTCATCCTATAATTCTCATAAATTCAGGAAGAAGTCCCAGTTTTTCCAATACAATATAAAGCGAATGACATAGAAACTTTCTATTATACCACTCTGGAAAATTTTAGACCTCTAAGTGAGAAAAAAACACACCACTGTTTCTATAACTTGAACTCTAGGGAATGTCCAGTCTTGACAGATTTGTCTAAGGAATCCTCTGTTACTATAAAATTGTCCCAGAAGGGGGGAGGTGTGGTTGTGCAGAACACTGCAGATTATGTTAAAGAAGCTAAAAAACAGTTGTTTGAATAACTTTTTATAAAATTATTTCTTACATTCCTACATTGACATACCAGAATGACATGAAGGTTCTATTAGACCAGGCATGTGAAACTCAAAATACCAATCGGGCCGAATATTCAAGGTCTTAACAGTGTGTGTGGGCTGCAAAGAAAAAAAGTGTTATATGTAAGTTTGAAAGGTTTATTATTAATAAAAACTAATGCAGTGCCCCTTGTAGTAGTGCCCCTTAGCCCCTTATGCAATGCACCCTGAATTTGTGCCCATTATGCAATGCCCATTATGCAGTGCACCAGTAATGTCCTTAGTACTGTCGCTTATGAAGAGTCCCCAGTAACGTCCCTAGTAGTGCCCCCAGTAATGCCCCTAATGCAGAACACCAGTAATGTCCCTAGTAGTGCCCCTTATGCAAAGCCCAATTAATGTCCATAGTAGTGCCCCTTATGTAGTGCCACCAGTAATGCCCCTTATGTAATGCCTCTTATGTTGTGTCCCTTATGCAGATCCCCCAGTAATGTCCTTAGTAGTGTCCCTTATGCAGAGCCCCAGTAATGTCCCTCATGTTGTGCCCCATTTAATGCCCCTTATAATGTGCCCCTTCCCAGTATAGAACAGGCCCCACTCACCTGTGCAGTACTTATCTTTCTTCATGATGGCTGCTGGACACAACTCCAGTCCACGCCATCTTCACTCCCACCGTCCCATGTACACACTGCCGCTGACTGGATCTAAAAGCGGCAGGCACAGGCTCTTCTCATCGCAGGTGCTGCATCACAGGGAACGCTGGCCTCTGAATCGATCAGAGGTTTATGATTGCTTCTAAGACCAGTGTTGCCAGCTTTAACTAAAGTAAACACTGCCTGATCCGAGCTGAGCTCCGATAATGGCAGGGGTGTGGGCCACATATTATATATATGTGGATCCATGCTCTTGGGCCTCATAAAATGTTTATTCGGGCTGCATGTGGCCCGCAGGCTGCATGTTTAACTTGCCTGTGTTAGACACTGACCTGATTGATGGTATACTAACTAAAGAGGAATTTGATTTCCTCTACCCATAGCTGCTTATTAATTGGAGTATTACATATTTAAGGCTATTATCCAGCATGTGTTACTAGCTGATGTGGCTATTAAAGGCAAATATTTATTCTGAGATTGTGGTGATTATTATATATACATTGATTTGATAGTGTTATTGATATTTTATGATTGTATTGTATAGTTTAATACACATGTTAAGTGTCTTTTTAATAAATGTAATATACTATTTTTGATATTCTATTGGTATTTTGGCTAAAGTGTGCAGCACAACCCAATATCTCTTTGTCTCACTGAACTCTGCCTACATTATAATGTAATGGCTCTTCCCACCCAATAACATTGATATGTATTAATGCCCCAGCCACTGGAGTAGGGGAGGGGAAACTTCCACATCCTGCAATTCTTGAAAGTACAACAGCACATTTGCCTAGTGCTGATGTGCTGCATCTTGTCTCCTGGCCAGCCAGGTTATGCATGTACAATATCTCACAAATAAATGCAAGATCTTAGATGCACTTTTTGCATACTGCTGATATGTAAAAAACAAAACAATAAACCACATAAATGAGCTTATTTTATAATAGCTTCCACTATACCATTGCCATACAAGTATCTGTCAATAGATATATTGATAGATATTGATTTTCTTTGTGGTACCTACTTAGCACAATATGGAGTTTCAAATTGCATTAAACTTAGTGCATTTCAAACTTTTAAATGAATAAAATATTTTCCATTTTCTTAGTTATTACTAAAACAGCTGAGTCATGTATTTTATTGTGTTGAATTGTGTACTGTGACTTTAGCATTTATTGGTTTACTATTATTGGTAAATATACTAGATTTCTCTAAATCAGTAAATGAGGTGCATATGCTGACCTAGCCGAGCTGGATGCATATTGTGTATATGACCAGCTCTGCAAGATGAACAAAGTGCACATTTTTCATGGCACATTTTGCAGGTGTGATTTATGTGTAAATTCCATCCCACTCAGAATGAGCCTCAAAATCCCCATAAATTAACTGGAGTGAGACTTGAAGATGAAGGTTCATTTTTCTATAGTATCCACATATTTGTTTTTATTTTTTTCACCAAGACCCTGAATGTTTGAGTGGAGTATGTTTTTATTATATGATTATCAGGGAATTGACTGGACAAGGAGACAGACCGGTGCAAGTGACAAGGTAAGTACAGTATGTAGTGTGAGAGTGGGTTAGTTTAAGTGAGTGAGTGAGTGAGTGAATGATCTCACTGATCTGTGCAGGCTTCTGATAAACTTGCACCTTGTATTGAAATTTGCATTACAAGTTTTGAGTTTGCACACAGAAAAACTTACATAGACTCACACTTCTTACAGACTCGCACACTACAATTCACAAGCTGCTCTGGCTAAACTCGGTAGCCTGAAGCAGGTCTATTATTTTGCAAGGTTTTTTTCTGCTAGTTATGTGCAAGTTTAGAACTCGAACCATATTACATTGTAGGAGTTCTATGTTTGTAATGGGAAAACATCTGCATATGACTTTGTATGGAGCCAAAACATTTGATGCAAGTTTCAGGTAAATTTACACCTTCTCACACTCTATTACATCCAATGAAAGCAAACTCAAATTTTTTGCCACAAACTTGCACCTTTTCAAAGTTGCACTCTTTTACATTTCCCCCAGCATCTGTAATCCATAAGACTGGGAGGTGAGCTAAAGTGTTTGAAAAAAAAGGCAGTCTCATGGGCATGTTATGGGAGTGTCAAGATCATGTCTTTGTTTTCAGCTGCATTCACAATCGAACATCCACAGCCCCAGAGGCTAAGTTTGGAAGCACTTGAGATGATTAGCCTGAGTAACCCTTTGACTACCATTGCAAGGGGAAGGCTGAGATTAGCAATTGCATATTTCTGCATCCATTGTTGAGACAGCGGTTGTACTAGTGCACAGGTTCTCAAACTCGATCCTCAGGACCCCCAACGGTGCATGTTTTCCAGGTCGCCTCACAAAATAACAAGTAAAATAATTAGCACCACCTGTGGATCATTTAAAATGTGTCTGTAAATAATGACTACACCTGTGCTTCTGCTAGGTGACCTGGAAAACATGACCCATGTGGGGTCCTGAGGACCGAATTTGAGAACCACTGTACTAGTGAATGCATTAGTGTCCATCTCTGAACCAGGCCCAATATCATTACCTTCATCATTAATAACAATTCTGAAGTCACTGCTCTCATTCAAACCCCATTAATTTCAAATATTTTTTATGTGGCACACTCCATAAGTAGTTGTCAGAACACAAGATTAAGGTGTTACCTCTTTGCTCTTTCTGCTAAGTCAGCATTTTTGATTAGTATGGGTTGTCTTTTACTCAGACTCCAGGAGCATGTTACTGTCTGATGGATGTATGATGTTCAGGAAGATTCTGAACTGACATAAAAGGCGGCAATGTCTGGATCGATGTGGACACACTTACAAAAATAAATAATTCCCATTCAATTAAAATGACATAAAACATTAAAGTCAGATTTAATTTTTCAATTAAATCATTCTTTGTATTATAAAAAAAGTAACAACATGAGTCAGACAAGCTTTAAGAGTACTGTAAAAATATAAAAAGATAAAAAAGGTATACTGGATATCTGACCTGGCTCTATTTTGGCAAGTATTTTTTAAGAGCAGCTGTTAAAGGAGATAGTCACTCTCCTTATTATATAGCACAAGAAAAGGAATAGAATGACAGTGTTTAATAAACATTTCAAATGGTTGCTCTTTAAACAATTGCTAAATAAACAAAAATGCATTTAATGAATACATACTATACAAATTATCCAAACATAATAATTAGAAACATCCATTAAGATCCAAATCATAAGCAAAATTAAAATTTGCCTCTAGTGGATTGGAAAAGAAAAGTTCGTTAGGAATAATATATTATTCCACAGTCTGTAATTATGAGTGGTACCTAAAAGGTTGAATGGTACCTAAAAGAGTTCAGCCCTGAATACTTCAGTCTATACTATGCAGGAGTAATCCAGGGTCAATTTGGCGGTGACATACCGCTTGTAGGGGTGAACCCCTCCGTATTACGGATCGATGCCTCTTCTTTTAGTGAAGCAGTTAATTTCTGACATAGGACTGCATATACTCCTCTGATAAATACCACCTGTCTTTGGTATTAGACCAGTCAATCCAGATCCACAAGGGTCCTTATTGCTTTTAGAGACAGTTAAAGAAATGTTTCTGATGCAAACCTGATGCGTTTTGCTGGCACCCCAGCTTTATCAAAGGTGTATTTGGGCTTAACAGTGGCTCTTTAAATATCGTTGTTAATAAAGCTGCCAATTAGCAGATGGTTCCAATTCACAGTTAAAATACTTTACTCAGTTTAAAATCAAACATAAATGACATATATACATACATTTAGAGAATCAAAAAAAGAATGATTCAGAGGCAAACCCATTTAAAAATATATGTTTACGAATTAGTATCCAATATGGTAACATTTTAGTGCTGTTTAGAGTATCATTCGAGGACCCAGTCACATGACCCTGGACTTGTTTTTGCATTATAATTAACCTCACTAGAACTTGTATTGATCATACCTTCATGTAAAAATAGAAATCCGGGATATGTTTATAAAGTGATACTTAAGATGAGCCTCCCCGACATTCCCATATCTATCATATGACATATACATAAACACATACTATAAAAACACATAATTGTAATAAACATAAATGTGAAAGTATCATATAAAATGCTGTTTAGGTTGTTTTGGAGATTGGGTGTTGGAGAGCTGGTGTAATTGTACACAATGATGAAGATAACTACCAGCAAAACAATATAGCTTCTCTTAATTGGTCGATTAAGTGTTCATGTCTTCAGTTGATGGCATTTAAATCTTTAGCATTGCACATATAGTATATGAAGTTGCAGTGGTCAATTCTCATTACAATGGGAAAATATCAGATATTGGGCCAAATGTAATAGGTAGTCAGTTTTAGTAACAGTACAAACTCGCACTTTCTCGCACTTTTAAAAAGTGCGAGTTTGTACTGAAACTTGCAAATTCAATAGCCTGTGAACTTTTCAGCTCGAGGCTACTGCATTTGCGAGTGCAGGCAAGTTTAGGACTATGTAAACTGACACCTTTTAATGCGAGTAGCATTAAAAGGTACGAGTTTTAGAGAAGCCATCACAGATCAGTGAGATCCGTGATGGCTTCTGTGTGTTTAAAAAAAAAAAACGTGCACCCCCTCCCCAAAAGCATAACCAGCACCGGGCTTTATAAAGCCTGTTCTGGTTCTAAAAATACAGGGGCCAAAATGCGTAGGGGGCCCCTGTATATTAAGAACCAGCACAGGGCTTTGTTGAGCTGGTCCTGGTTCTGGAAAATCAGGGGACAAAACGAGTAGGGGTCCCCTGAAAATTCCTGAACCAGCATCGAACTCTTTCTAGTGGGGGGATAATGCCACAGCCAGGGAAAACCTTTCACCGGTTTCCCCAGCCAAAGCATTATCCCTGACTGCTAGTCAGTCCAGGCCGGGGATCCCTGGGGAGTTGGGTACCCCCCAATAAAGGGGTACCCCTCTTCAGGGCACCCCAGGCCTAGACTGATAGCCCAGGGCTATCCCCAGCACCCTAGGGCGGTGGGTGCCAGGTTAATAGTGTAAAGTGAAAGTGTAAAATTAAATTTACCATATTGTCTTTATTTGTAGAACCACAAGTACCAGCAAGCCTCCCCTGCATGCTGGTATTTGGAGAACCACAAATAAAAGCATGCGGGGCATTACGGGCCCGCTGGCACTTGTAGTTCCACAACTAAAGAAATACTTAAATAAACAAACTTACACCGTGAAAGTATAATTTTAATAAAACATACATGCACACTCACACTCACACATACTCACCTATTATCCGAAGTAATCCATAAGGGTGTACCTGAAAAAAAAATCCATACTCACCTCTCCTATGTGTAGATCACGTCCTCTTCTCCAAGTAGGCAATCCAGGGGTTAAAAGTAGGGACCCCTACTCATTTTGTCCCCTGATTTTCCAGAACCAGGACCAGCTCAACAAAGCCCTGTGCTGGTTCTTACTATACAGGGGCCCCCTACGCATTTTGGCCCCTTTATTTTTAGAACCAGAACAGGCTTTATAAAGCCCGGGGCTGGTTATGCTTTTGGGGAGGGGGTGCACGATTTTTTTTTTTATTTTATAACATTTAACATAAGTACACACAGAAACATGTACATATCTCATGGATGTGCATATTTCTGTGTTAATCTGACCTGCTCAGGATGTACTCGCTAGCCTGAAGCAGGTCTATTATTTGGGGACTTTAGGTAATCTTTTTTTTGCGAGTCTGAAACAGACACTCTATTACATTGGGCGAGTTGATTGTTTTCAATGTGAAAACATCTGGATGCGAGTTTGAGAATGGAGAGTTTTAGTAACTATGAAAAATGCGAGTTTTAATGAACAGACACCCTATTACATTGGAGAGTTGTGAAAAATTGTGAGTTTAGCATCAAACTCGCAATTTACCAAAACAGACTACCTATTACATTTGGCCCTCTGAGTTATTTGTACTTCTTTATTTGAAAATGTGACATTTATATTCATTAATAACAGTAAAGTCAATACTCTTGTGTATATGACCTACTGTTGCATAATTTTAATATGTACAGATAGGTTAATACAACTTTTGTATTTACTTCTAACACTGCCAAACCTATGCTGTCATGTTGCACAATTATACACTTGTTACACAAAATGTACATCTAATGAAAAACGACTGTATACATCTTCAAACGTGTCTGAGTCATCAGATGCATTATATGCTTTTTTTACATGCCTACATTTAGAGGGAATGGCGATTCCCATCAGCGGCAGCCCGACAGGAGCAGAGTGCGACGCAGTGGAAGCCCAACAGTGCTGGAAATCCCGATCATGGATAGGTAAGTATCCACTAACCTAACCCCCCTAAACCTAACCCTCCTTAGGGGTGCCTAACCCTAACTTACCCCCCAAGTGCATAACCCTAATCCCCCCTCTAAGTGCCTAACCCTAACCACCCCCTTCCCCGCTACCTAAACCTAAGTCCCCGGGGGGGTGCCTAACCCTAAGTCCCCCCCAGGGGTGCCTAACCCTCCCTCCCCCTGGCCTAACCCTAACCCTCCCGGGGGCATGCCTAACCCTAAGTCCCCTTGGGGTGCCTAACCCTAACCCTCCCTCCCCCTAGCCTAACCCTAACCCTCCCGGGAGGGGTGCTTAACCCTAAGTCCCCCCCGGGAGCCCTAAACCTAACCCTCTCCCCCCGCAGCTGTCCGCTTGCGGTGCCCGGCATCACTACGATTGTGATGCTGGGCTCCGGTCTCCCGGCGTCGGGGATATGCGGGAGTCTACATCTAGATGCCCGGCATTTCACTCTTGCCGGGATAAGACAGTCGGGAAGCTGGCTGCCGGTATATAGGCAGTCGGCTTCCCGATTGCTTCCCCATTTAGAGTACATATGCATTCACATCTAAATAAACCCCAGACTGAGCAACACATATTCTAGGATGTGAACCTCCTGTGCAGTTACATTAGAGATTGGTGTTTGCCAGATCTAGGGGAGTCACGGAACCAAATGTAATAGGGTGAGAACTTACCAGTAAACTTGAGTTGGTCGAGTTGTATCTGCAAATGGGAAAACAACTGGATGAGAGTTTAAATCATGAGTGTTTTTTGAATCCAAAAAACATAAGAGTTTAAAAAGTGTTATTTAACTCTTACATTTTCTAAACTCTTAAGGTGCATACACACTGGGTGATTAAAGTGGACAACTGAACGATAACGATAGCGTTATCATTCAGTAAACCACTTTATCGTCCATTTTTAACACCAAAACGATAAACGATAACGATTATGTGCGTTCCCGTGGGTTGTTTGTCATTATTGTTCATCAGGTAAACAAGCAGGCCAACCTGATGCTATTGTCAGGTTGCTGCATGTTGGGGAATGGGGGAAAGAGCCCAGCACTGAATGATATCATTAATGATATCGTTCAGCGGGTGTGCTCAATGTCATGAACGACATTGAGCACACCCTGCCAGGGACACACTACATGATATTGCTAAGGGAGCATATCGTCTAGTGTGTACACTCTTTTACCCTATTAAATTTGGCCCATGGACTTTGCCAAGGGAAAACAAAAGATTGTCTCATAAGGCATCGGCAGACTACAGAAGAATGAGAATCAAGTTATCAGTAATATACAGTACAAGCTTAAAACAGGCAGAAATGGTATGAAACCATCTAAAAGATGGAATTGGAGCCAAGAAATGTTATCAAAATGTTACCCATAATAATGGTCCGGAATAACAAATGCTAACACAACCTCTTATTTAGATAAAAGAGACTAATCTACAGTAAGTGGATTTAAATAGAGAATGATCTGGCATCACTGGCATGCAGGTGCATGTGAAGAACACAGATACAATGACACAACAATGTTTTCTTAAAGCTTGTGTAACATAATTTTATTTAACTGGAAGAAGTGCTTGCATATTAGATGCTTTGACATTATCATCTTCACCTTAAGCCTATCAAACAACTAAATTATTATTATTATTATTATTATTATTATTATTATTATTATTATTATTATTATTATTATTATTATTATTATTATTATTATTCTTCTTTATAAGATGCCACAAGGGTACCATGGCTGCAAAAAGGTTGACTTTAACTGAGAATATATTACATGAGTACAAACTAGTTCATGCAAGTTAAAGGTTTGACATAAATACACAATGTGCAGTTAGCATAATTATCCAGGGAAGACTGAAGGGTGAGAGCCCTGCTTGTACATCTTACAATATAAAGGGTATATGGGTGAACAAAACAGGAGAAATGAAGAGTATATAAGATGGTGGTGTGGGACTGAGAAAGTGTCTTTTTACCCACACACACTGGAACGATTCCACACAATATTGTTTTTTCAGCTTTTTTCTATATAATCCACAACTGGGAGGTAAAGGAGGATCCTTTGGAGATTTAAAAGAACACTCCAAGTTCTAAGAACTTTATTACCCCACTGGAACTAAGTACTGTACTACACTCCAGTTGAGAAGCACCTTCATCTGAGTCTCACAATTGTTTACAGAGTATATAAGAGGACAGGCACTACAGAGGTGGAGGGGTAGTTCACTAGAATTAAATAATGTAAGAGCATATTTAAAAGCTGGGAAGTTGGATGAGAATCTGACAGAGTTTGTGAGGGCATTCTAGAGGGTGGGACAAGCTTAGAAAAATTCTGAATGCAAGAGTGGGAAGAGCTAATAAGGGAGCAGGTAAGGAGGCAACACTCCCCTTTATTTAATAATTTAGGACAGAGGTTCCCAAACTCGGTCCTCAAGATACCCTAATTGTCCAGGTTTTAAGAATAACCATGCTTAGGCATAGGTGACAGTTTTCATTTAACTGTCTGTGCTCAACCATAAAAATCCTTCAAATCTGGACCATTAGGGTGCCTTGAGGACCAAATTTTAGTACCTCTGATGTAGGTTATGAACTTAAGACACATCTCAAATTATTTTTGATTGCTCACAAATAGTGCTTTGGGAGGCTTGCTGCAAAAGTAAATCATTTCATAATAAGAAGTTTTAGTAAAGCTTTATGGAAGACATTGGACATTTGCAATAAAAGAGGTTGATTTCAGAAAAAATTCCAATATTTATTCTGTGGGAGACATTATAATGACAAATGCAAAGTGAAGCACTTTCACGGAGGATACTACTACTATCAAATGCAAATTCCTGGTAGTAGCCAAACTTTTTCTCCTGAACATAGTAGATGGATTGGTCTTAGGCATTTATAGACTTCTTATTTTAACAGGTATTATCTTTGCTAAAAGCTACACAGTTTTGTAAGCAGAGTAATGAATGTAATTATTTTTAGCAGGTTTACCGGCATAGCAGCTGCTGAATGCTCATTTTAAAAATGAAGATATGTCAACAAGATGGGGAAAAATGGTTCATTCAGTGGGTGTGTTATGGGAGTGTATATACAAGTGACTGCATTGCCAGACACACAACAACAGGCATATTAAGCCATAGTCAGATCGCGAAACAGCACCTGGCATAGGGCTGGGGCAAGTTTCAATGGTGCAACCGATGATGGCTTATAAGGATGCACCAATCAGTATTACAGTGCACATGGACACTAAAAGTGGGTATTTTAGTCCTTGCACATTCAATCAGGTACTGTACATAAGGGAAGGAATTTGTAGCAGTATTTTCATAAACTTGCAGATAGGTGACAGACAATAGATGCTGCTGTGTGTATTTTTGCATGCATCTCAGTGTCAGCCCCAAAGTGCGAAATTTCACATTGTTAATACTTCTTACTTTAGTTGATGGTATGGCAACTCATATATTTATGCAGTTGGAGCAATGTTTTACATGCAGTTGAAAGCCAAAATATTCCTTAAATGTTTTTGACTACATACAGAAACTCCTGCAAAGACGTCTATTTTTGATTAAATTCTGATTCAAACACAAAGGTTTGTGTATGCATACACATTTACATTTGTTCAGCCATAATGCATGCACAATATCCATTCTGTTATCAGAAATGACTATAGCTGAGGAAAGTTTTAGTGGCTTGAGCCACTTTGCTATGATATTTTTAAGTTTATCCAACAGATTGATAGCAATATGTTCCTTAGAGAAGCCAGCAATACATAGAGTAGCTTGCCTGTGAATAAGCTGGTGTTGTCTGGTAGTACTACTATGGTATGGTAGCATTACTATGCTCACTGATGATGATGATGTTGATGATGATAGGAATGCTACTGGCACTGCTGCTGGGGATGTAGTGTTTGGTTTAACTGGTGTCGCTTGTCCACATATAGTTAAGTGGATAGTTGGTATAATTTTATTTCCTAGAGAACTAATTAATTTGGTACAGTATTAACCTCCCAGTCCAGCTAAGGAATTTCTGTTTGGGATAAATGGAAATGATATGGAATTTTAAAGTGTGTACACATGACCTCAACTAATCTCCTAAAACCTGTTGCGTTTATGGCTGAAATTAGATGCAGATCCAATGCCAAAATGGCTGTCATGGCTAGTGATCTGCTGAGAAATGTATGATGGCTGACATACTTGCTTCCTCTTTTTAATTAATTTTGTTACAGCTAATGAAAAGCAGGCTTAGTCTTCTACCCCTTATGTGAAACAGTTAGACTTCAAGCAATAGCAGCCTTTCTGCACTGGTATTTTTCTTGGGGATAATGTGTTACAATAAAAGAGTTAGAAGCATTTTCGTAAGGTAATGCAGCAAGACTACATTTAATTTCTAACAGTAATGAGGAGGAAACTGATGATGAAGGTGTTGTTGGTGAATATTCAATGTGGTATGCATCCATGCTGCTGATAGCTGATGCATGAATGCTTGTTAATCAACACAATTGTCTTAATTGTGATTACCCACCTGGGTGAATGCACTTCAAATGAAAGAATAAGGAGGAGGTGCAGAGATGTTTGACTTAATTAGGCATCACAAAAGCTACATAGGCATTTACACTTGTTGTTTGGTTTGGGGTAACAAAATAGTCCCACTCAAAATAGGTGGCCTTTTTAGTATTTTGCCCAGGCATGACAATTCACTTGTCATGGACATTAGGTAGAACAACTGGTGAACACTTTAGTTTTTTACACAAATAACATTATACTCATTAACATCTTCAAAAACAACACCTTCATCATCATCATTTTCCTCATTATTTTCAGATACTGTAAACAATGATCTACCTCATCCTACTGCACATTAACAACTTCCACAGTAGCATCCTCAATTGCTGTGTTTAACTATAAAGCATCAGCTTTCCTACTCATCCTCACATTTTCAAATGATTCAGAAATTTTGGAAGGAAGATGCTAAGTTATACTTTCATATTCCAAAATGTCAGGCTGATGGATTATACTCATAGACACTCTTACATTGTCCTAGGGATTTTGTGAAGGTCCGACACATTTTTCTTTAGTAATGGACTTTCCATGAACTGATTTTGCAGTTTTGTGGGTGACACTATGGTATGTGAAGAAGGTGGTGCATGAGAAGTTTCTTGTCGGGCACATATAACCACTGTAGAAGAACCACTTCTAGCAAAACCTTGAAATGGTCTAAGCTTTTCCAAGCCATGTGGGTGTTATGTGGGAAAATAGCAGTTTCCTTTAAATTAGCCAATTAACATATTCATTACTATATCTTCTATTAATATTTAAATGAATAGCAGTTTTATCTTTATACAATGGATAATAGTGTTTGGATGTTAGAGCATTTAAATACTCTGTTTTCCCACTTGACTTATTACTAGTAGTGGGCACAAAAAAAATACTACAGTATTTCTAGCACATGGAAAGACATGGTCTTGCACAGTAATTCATGAATAACACTTAGCAGATACTACAACAGGTGAAAGCAATAGGATATATGGACAGGAGGGAGTGTTACCTTGTATTTCAGACATTATCCCATAATCATTCAAATTATTAAAACAATTGTTTGCTTCAAATCAAAATATGTGTTTTATTTTATATTTTTATTTTACGTGGTCTAACAAAACATGCAAAGAACCCTGTATTTTTGCAGCTGCTAACACTTACAGTATTATATCTATAAGGCTTCACACAATACCCCTTCAAAATGTAAATACTGTTATAGTACAATATAACATGAACAATTGTTTTTTTGAACAGAATCCTTTAATTTTTTTTTGGGTGTAATTGTCAAAATACACTCATAATCCTCTGAAGTTGCCCTTCTAATGTAAATCCACAGTGCAGACTTGCAGCAAACACAGTGATTGTAAAGTGTAAACAGACTGCCAGCAACACAAAATTGCACCCTCTCTCACACTTGACAGCGAGGACTGACTGACAACAGCACTAGAGTAGGTGGACATTCCCCCATTACTTGCTGTTGTTAAAATGATTATGGACAGTTTCCATTTTATAAGATCCCAAACACACAAGATCTAAGAACTATGGAGAAATTACATCTTGACCCATTCTTAGTCACAAATTTTGAATTCACATCAATGCTCCAACATACTATTACTCAGAAAGCCACAATTTATTTCTGTCAGATTCAAAGGATTTAGACCCACTCATCTCTAATTTCTACAATAGAATATTAAAATCAGGAGGGGGCAGAGGTCAAAGTCAGTTGATATTTTGCCATATACAGTATGTGTTAGTTAACATATGTGTTAGTTTTAGGGATGTTAGGGACCCATCTGATGGGGTTCACCTTGACATGGTGAATGGGCAAGAATTTATGTACTAAGAACCACACTTACTGTATACTCCATGTTAATTTTATAGTTTGTCAAAATTAGATTTACTATCATTATTCTTAGTGCTTAGAGTGTGCACCTGCATTTTCTTTTTCCTTCAAGTTCATTAACAGTAAGCAAACAAATAGATAGAGACTAGTGAAAAGTTCCATGTTTAAACACTTCTAGATGCAAAAAATATGGACAGATAATAGTAAGTTGATTATGAGCCAAAATCCCATTCCAATATGCAGAAGTGTGGTTATGTGAATGCATTACATTGGACTCCACAGCCTGCATTCTAATTCTCAGATAAACAACCTATTTAATTGCATATTTTTCTTTTATGAGATTAAATAAACATATTGGTGGTCCATATTTATGTGTAAAATTGAAGACAATACTAGAAAGTTTACCAATTATTTCAAATATCACAATTTTGTATTTAGATGTTTTATTTGTAGTGACTTATGCATGCATATAAATACATTTCCACTATGAAATATGCAAAAGTTGAGTAAAATACTCTTTACTAAAAGTGATTGATGATGTCAATTTCATTCATCAAGCTGCCTTCAGGCAGACATGCGGAAAGTGGAATAATGAGTTTTTCTATCCCTATCCTTTCTTCAATTCAAAATCATGTTGTTTATAAGAATTCTGGGTTCTGACACTCCCAAAACAACTTTACTCAGAATAACCTTTAATTTTTAAAAAGTGTAGAAATTTAAATATAAGTGAATTGCCAGCTTTGCAAACCAAAGTGTGGATAACTCCCCCTCATTTGCTACAGAAATATGCACAACAGAGTTGCTCTAATAAACTCAATCTACACCTACAGTATCTAAAGGCTTTTTTTTCACTCTCATGGTGCATTCATGGTAATTGCATTGAGATGTAAAATATTAATTGACCTGTTGAAACCATTAATGAATTTGTTTTTATCTGTATACAGCAAGTTACACAGTAAAAGCATTTCTGATTACTTGTTGTGCAAATGCCTAAATGCAAAGGTAATAATTATGCCCTTCTAATTAACTTTTCTTATCAGAAAAATAAACTTGTAGAAAGAAAATGATTCTGAGAAACATGTAGATATGTAAGTAGACCCAGATGACTATAACAGTTTACAATCTCAAATGCTGGTGCAAGAGTTAAAATTCCATTTAGTTGATAGTTTACTGTAGTTTAATACTTTACTTAAGTTAAAGTGATGGTATCACCTCTGATAATGTTGTAATTAGGTTGTGCAGCCCATCCCCTTTTTTTTCCCATGTATGTGTATTTAAGGTACACTTGAAGGTGCGAGACCCCTTCTCTTGGGATAGCACACCTCCTACCTGCCCCAGGTGATTTTAATTAGTATTGGTCCTTGCATTGCAGTATACACATGTAATGTGCACTATTACTGGTAAGTCCTAGATAAATTCATACAATGTGTCAGTATTAGGGATGTCAGGGACCCACCTGATGAGGTTCATCATAAAGTGGTAGGTGGGCAAACATCTTTGGCCAAACATGTACTAAGAACCTCTATATAACACCATGTTAATTGATAGTTTATTATATATTTTTTTATTTATTATTCTTAGTACTTAGATTCTGTATCAGTTTCCCCCCTTTTTTCTGCAATAGAACTACAGGTCTCAGCATGGTTGCACCTCTGATAATGTTGTAATTAGGTTGTGCAGCCCCCCCTGAGATTCAGTAGTTGTCTGAAATTTCAGATAATGTGTAAGTAGCCTTAATGGGACATTTGAAACCATAAGCTTTTTTAGTCTTTGGATATATATTGTGATAGAAGCACTGGAGCAGGTTTGAATGGGTTCTGTGTCTGCCCCTGGTTCCTGTCCTATGTGTTTTAAAACCCCCAGGAGAAGATTGTTTGGAAAAATAGACTAGAAATATCAGCTTTAGTGAAAAGCCAGAATGGGTCCTGGGGGTGTGGATGTGAGAAGAGGGAGGGCTCCATCCACAGGCCACTCCAGGTGTTTGGCGTTTCAGCCTGGTAGCAGGCTCATTAGGGCTTGCACCTGAAAATGGCTTAGATAAGCTGGGTTTTGTTATAGCTGGGAGTCTCATACCTTGGAGGGCAGGCCCGCAGGCTAGTTTGCTCTGTGACACTGTGTGATACCACCTGTAAGCACTGTGGATGCAAACTTATTTAGTTTTCTGTTAGTGAGGGAACCTTCTGTCTAGTAAGAGCCAAGACAGGCTAAGATTTTTGATTGTGTTTTGTTTTATTTATGTGTCCAGTACAGTAAAGACTGGCTCTGACCAGCTTGCACAAGAACCCCAGAATTGTACCGTGTTTCTCCAGCTGGTGTGTGTTTACAGAGGGAGTCCACCTACCCAGGAGAGGGACCCCTATACTGACTGTGTCACTATATATATATATATATATATATGAAATATAAGATGAGAAAAGGGAGCGCTCTATAGTGCATGAATCAATTTATTCACAAAGAGTAAAACACATATAACTCCTGGTTAGAAGCTTGTAGTTCTCGTACCACATTAAAAAGCTCTGTGGGCTGGATACCATATGATAATACTGCACCACATCGGCAAACCCCGACTCAGCCACGAGTCTCCGCAGTCCCTTTGCTGCACTGCAAGCCTGCTCACATGCCGCACTTGGTGACCACCGGAGCTCCAAGCCAGTCCAAGGACGCCTGGATGTATGCATGTAGCACCAGTCAGGCCACACCCTAATGCATTTCATGTATACCTTTGTCAGAGGGTTGGGCCTGGCTGATGTGCTGACCTCACTAAAACTGATCGTCAGCCAATCACTGCCTGATCTTACAACTGATTTGCATATGTAAACAATAGCCCTATTCCTGCATGTCTGAACTCATCAGACCGCAGGATGCAATATTGGATTCCAGGTCATTATAGCCCAGGCTCACAAATACAACTTATACATATATCAAAAGCCACATACATATGTCAATATATTTCACACAGTTAGTTCCTACAAATACAGTTCATAAATTAAAATCATCTAAAATCATACTCCTTAGACTCTTATTTCTATAGCAAACTATTATAATTATATCTTAATATAACTCTTTGTTGTCTGGCCCAATGTACAGAATAGCTACATCTACATATTTTATTGTTTTTAATACTCCAAAACTGCATATCATGTAAACTCGAATAAATGGACCATACTTATTTCACATTCTTATTTATCTATAAAGGGGGTGATTTTGTACCCTTCATTTAGACCTGTCGGTACAAGTGTATTGAGGGTAATTATCCAAAAGGTCTCCCTCTTGGTCAATTCTTTCTCTCTATCCCCCCTGAGAGGTTTAGCTACTAATTTTATGCCTTTAAAAGTAAGGCCTGCAGGGTTACTATTATGACATGATTTGAAGTGTCTCGGTAGGCTATGAGTTAAAACTGCATTTTTTATATTACGGACATGCTCCATTATATGCAATTTTAGAATCCTTTTCATTTTTCCGATGTATACAAGTTTACACGGACATGTAATCATATATACAATGTACATCGAATTACAATGAATAAAGTTGTTGATACTGTAATATTTCTTAGTATCAGTTCCATAGAATAGTTTTGGATTTTTCTCTCCATAATTGCACATTTTGCACCTTCCACAGATATAAAACCTTTTACATCACAAATAGTACGCCTAACTTGTTCTTTAGGGATAACAGGTTCTAACAGGCTTTTAGATATACATGATTTAATATTTTTCGCTCTCCTGTATACTATATTTGGCTGATCAGAGAGCTGTGGAGCCAGAATCAGATCTAACTTCAATTTATGCCAGCTCTTCCTAAACATGTTCTTTATCTCCTGGCTATTAAATTGAGTGATGAATGGACAGAAAAATCTGGAATCAGTGGAGTTGCTTTGTTTCTCTTTATACTGTAACAATTCATTTCTTGATTTTTCTCTAGCTTTATTTCTTGAGTTGTCAATCAGGTGTTTAGGATAACCTCTCTGTACAAACCTCTCCTCATAAACTATAGCTTGTGTATCAAATTTTTTGATACTTGTACAATTTCTCCTCAATCTAGAGAATTAGGAGAATGGTATATTTTTTATCCATTGTGAATAATGACAACTGTTAAAATTAAGATAGCTATTGCTATCAACACTTTTAAAGTGTGTATATGTTTGTATTTTACCATCTGTTTCAAAATTTTCTTTACTTATAACCAAGTCAAGAAACTCAATCCTCTTAGTATCCATCATATGGGTGAACCTCAAGTTATAGTCATTGTTATTAATTAATGTCATAAAATCTGCAAATTGGGTCTCATCTCCATCCCAAATAAGAAGTATGTCATATATAAAATGTTTAAACATTACTACATGCTTTACATCTTCTCCCTTCAGGGTACCTAATTCCCATTCACCCACATAAATATTTGCTAGGCTTGTCGCACAAATTGTGCCCACAGCTGTCCCACATGTCTGGACAAACCAATTATCTAGAAACATAAAATAATTATACTTTAGCACAAATAGTAAACATTCACAGATAAAGTTAATCTTATTAATTTCCGTGCCAGGATCTTTTTCAAGGATATTTCTAACTGTACTAATACCCTTCTCATGGGGAATAGCTGTATACAATGATGCAACATCTATAGTACACCATTTTTAATTTTCATTCCATTGTATTTGATCTAGAATTTGCAGTATATGAGTGGAGTCCCTTAAATGGGAGTCCAGCTGACTCACATATTTTATATATATATATATATATATATACGTATTCTGAGATCCTAGAGGTTAGAGAGCCAATCCCTGTGATTATTGGCCATCCCGTGGGCTCAGTTACATGTTTATGAATTTTTGGGTTATGATAGAACTTGGCAATATTAGGATGTTCATTAAACAGATAATTGTATTCTTCTTTGGTAATGCATTTACTGTTTAAACATTTTTTTAACAAGATGTTAAGTTCTTTTAGTTAATCTTCAGTTGGATATTTCTCAAGTTTCTGATAGGACTCCTTATCCATTAATAATCTAATTTCTTCTGTGACATAATAATCCAAATCCATTATAAAGATACCTCCTCCTTTGTCTGCCTTTTTTTATGATTATTTCTTTATTTGATGCTAGATTTTTGAGGGCTTCCATTTCCTTATTATTTAAGTTCCTTTTTTGGTTGGATAATTTGCTATCTAGGCCATCAATCTCTTTTTTGACCATCTGGGAAAATCGTTCAACATATGGCCTTTTGATTCTATCAGATAGAATGTACTTTTAGGTCTTAATGCTGAGCCCAAGACCTCCTTATTCTGATTCTCTTCCCAATTGTTTATCACAGCATCAGATTTCCTAAGGAAGTGCCTTTTAAGCGTAAGTTTCCTTATATAAAGGTTTAAATCTTTATACAATTTAAATTTATTAATAGCACACGATGGTGCATAAGATAAGCATTTACCCAATACTTTATTTTCTACAGGTGTAAGTTTATATTTAGATATATTAAAAATGCCATTCTTATTATTAGAAATTATAAAGTCATTTTCTTTGGGGCTCTTCTTGGTAGTTCTTTTACCTCGTGCTCTCCCCATCTTCTTTTTATCCCTAAGGGTGACTGATTTGTTGCCATCTAATTTTGATATCTCGGGCAGAACCTTCTCCCTAAAAAATGTTTGGGTGATTCAGAATCATCTTCAACCCTGGTTAATGCTTCAAATCTATTTTTGTGCATATAATTAACTGGAGTGATTTTCCTAGCATTTGGTCTTCCCCATTTTTTAGGAAGTCCCCATTTCTACTCTAAATTTGATGTCATGTTATCAGCCTGTCTTGACTTATAGTTAGGTTGTCTGGGGTCCCTCCAGTTAGCCTTATCCCTAGTATATGGAGTATGTTCATGGGGGTAGCCATTGAGCCTCCTCTTATCTCATTTCATATGCCATGTTCTAAACTCATCTTTATCATAATCATTCTTATCTCGTAAGTGTTTACATAATTTAGTATCTATTATTTTTTCTTCTATATTCATGACTTTTTGGTTTTGACTTCTTGGTTTTAATAAATTGGTCTGTATTTTTAACCATTTCTAGTTTGGTTTCAATAACTACCATTTCTTTTTTAACCTCTTTTAAAACCTTCTTTTTTTCAAATATTAGTAGCTTCATTAATGCTATAGAGCATTCATCAAGTATTCTATGTCATTCTTTCATGAACTTGTTATTATCATGCCCCATTGTTGGATTTTTATTCAATCTGAGACCTCGTGGTATTCTCCCGCATTTGACATAGTTTTCTTGTCCCATGATGTCCCACCACATTTTTGTTTCTCTAATCAGCAGCCTCTCTAATTGGTTTAATTCCATATCTACTGGACTCCAGGTCATTATAGCCCAGGCTCACAAATACAACTTATTCATATATCAAAAGCCACATACATATGTCAATATATTTCACACAGTTAGTTCCTACAAAGACAGATATACATTAAAAATCCTCTAAAATTATACTCCTTAGACTCTTATTTCTATAGCAAACTATTATAAATATATCTTAATATAACTCTTTGTTGTCAGGCCCCATGTACAGAATAGCTACATCTAAATATTTTATAGTTATTTAGTACTCCAATAACTGCATATCATGTAAACTCAAATAAATGAACCATACTTATTTCACATTCTTATTAATCTATAAAGGGGGTGATTTTGTACCCTTCATTTAGATCTGCCGGTACTAGTGTATTGAGGGTAATTATCCAAAAGGTCTCCCTCTTGGTCAATTCTTTCTCGCTATCCCCCCTTCTGAGAGGTTTAGCTACTAATTCTCTGCCTTTAAAAGTAAGGCCTGCAGGGTTACTATTATGACATGATTTGAAGTGTCTCGGTAGGCTATGATTTAAAACTCTATTTTTTATATTACAGACATGCTCCATTATACGCAATTTTAGTATCCTTTTTGTGTGTCCAATGTATACAAGTTTACATGGACATGTAATCATATATACAATATACATCGAATTACAATTAATATAGTTGTTGATACGGTAATGTTTCTTAGTATCAGTTCCATAGAATTGTTTTGCATTTTTCTCTCCATAATTGCACATTTTGCACCCCCCACAGATATAAAAACCTTGCTTTGATTTGCTCGCACCTGAATGAAGCCACTTGAATAATTTGAAAATAAAGAAATATTCTGTATGTTTGTATAATTTTTTTTTAGGTATGTTGATCACATAGCTTACCTGTAATTGTGTCACTATTCCATAGTGCAGGGGTTCCCAAACTTGATCCACCTTAACAGCCCAGGTTTTAAGGTTTCCATGCTTGACCTCAGGTGACTTAATTAGTACCTCCGTCAATTTTATTTAACCACCTGTGCTCAAAAATGGAAATCTCTAAAACCTGAACTGCTGGGGTGCCTTGAGTACCGTGTTTGGAGTCATCTGCCAAAGTGTAGCCACTACATTGTGATCCACTGTGTATTTCACAGTTTGATAGATGCAGGAATATGCTATTTTTTCTCATAGAACATTATCTTTTTAAAGTGGCATTGCATACAGCAATGTAAATGGGTATTTTCAGCATTCATATAAATAAGAATACTTATTGCAAATGATAAATGTATTTTGAGGTTGGGAGACAACTGAATATAAGAGAGACTGGTAAATCAAAAATCTTACTTACTATTGGGAATGACCCCATGTTTCACTGTATATGCAAAAAATTAGATTTTATCATGTATCAGGTGAAATGGATTGCTCACAGCAATGAGACTGAATGAAAGTGAGTTTTATGCATATTGGCATGGCATATCTAATAGTACATGTTTCTGACTGTTTATCCAAAAGTAAAAATATAAAAATGTGTTATTGCAGAGTGTTTAATACTCTGCACATATTGGCCCTTATTATTTATTTCAACTGTAAAATAAACAAATAGAAGCCTATGTTAGATTAGAAAAGTACTTTAGTGTTACAAGTATGGAACATACAGTAATCTCTGTTTAATATAAAAATGGTTGTGAATTGCTCTTCTTGATCCCAGTAATACTATTGCAGATGAGAGTGACAACATTGACCTGGGGTTTTGCTTTAGCAGTTAACTACTTGTTCATATGGTACAGTTTTTCTAATAAGTACTTAATACCTCAGTTTATTATTGACTAAGGTGGGCTAATGCCATTTCATGGGGACACAGCTGGATCTAGGAGCCTCTGGTTGGCAATTTAATTATTTATTTATTTTAATTTAATAGTATTGTCTTTTTTTGGAAATTGAGCAACAATTTCAATGAGTGTTGCTGGTATGGAGGATTATATAACTGTTTATGACTGTATGTTAATGTATTTTCATCACACATTTTGGCACAGATTTTTTTGTATGGTGCAGAAAAGTTTTCTTACCGAGCATGAGCAAATATGCTTTCTTTTATATTTGCCAGTAAAATTTAGTTTATTTACTAGCCATTTTAGTTGTGGGTATTAGTGGTCCATGGTAGTAGAATAATGTATGCTATAGTATAGTAGTTAATAATAATAGCCCTCATCTTCTCAGAAAACCAATCAGTATTATGATTGTTACCAAGCTCTACTCATTTGCAATGAGAGTGGTGTGAATACTCAATCCATGGATGAGAATTGTGGCCAAATCATTTGAATATGGATAAAAATGTAGCTTCTATGGTCACTAAGATGATGATTCACCAGGGATTTGGCTGCAAATGTTACACTGTGCATTTAGATTACCAGTAGAGTAGTCTTTGGTAGAGTTCTTTCAAAGCTAAGTAGAAAAATATCCCAGTGTAATTAGGCAAATAAATCCTGTTTTTATTTTTAAAACTAGTTCTCACATATGAGTATTTTTGAACATAGAATAATGTTTCCTTTTCACAGCAGAAGCCACACTACAAACAAATGCTATTTGTATTAATTATGTCAAAATATAAGTCCAAAATGGGTAATCTCCAGCAGCGGCTCCTGCCCTCTTACCTGAGGGAGGCTGCCACTGCGGCTGGCCTGTCCTGGGTCCCGGCACCTGCTCAATGAATCTGGCAGGCGTTAGGACTGGTGCATGTGCATGAGTAGCAGTGGCACCATGCATGCACTCACTTAACACCAGCTTCTTGGGGCTGCATTGATTGCAGCCCTGAGTAGCACTGTAGGGCTACCTAAAAGACAGAGCAGTGGCTTCCACTGGAGGCCGCTCTCTGCTGATCACAGCCCGGTCTTCCAGTCCCAGGGGGATGAGACACCTCCCCCTGGCTGCCTGTCTTCAGCATGAGTTGATGATGGTGCTTCCAATGGGAAGCCAGCTCCAGTCACAGTGAATCCAGCACAGTCACAGACTGCACTGGCTCACTGAAGTGGTTGATTTTACTGGGGGGGCTGTTGCCTCTGAACTAATCTCCAAAATAATGTTTTCACCATTATGAGGAACATACAGTGTAGTTTGTGTAAAATGTTGTATGGATAGCCTTTGTTTAAGTGAATACCAGGAGTAATGTCAGGTATTTTACAACTCACATGATGTGAGTAGTCTGTCACTGCTTGATGTGCTGCAGTTTGATTGATGTCCTCTAATTCACATACAGTCAGGTGCATAAATATTGGGACATTGACAGAATTTTCATATTTTGGCCTCTATTCACCACCACAATGGCTTTGAAATTAAACAAACAAGATGTGATTTCACTGCAGATTTTCAGATTTAATTTGAGGGTAATTACATCCAAATCAGGTTGACGGTGTAGGAATTACAATGGTTTCTATATGTGCCTCCCTCTTTTTAAGGGGCCAAAAGTAATGGGACAAACTAAACAATCCTAAATCTAACTTTCACTTTTTAATTCTTTGTTGCAAATCCTTTGCAGGCAATTACAGCCTGAAGTCTGGAATGCATAGACATCACCAGACGCTGGGTTTCATCCCTGGTGATGCTCTGCCAGGCCTCTACTGCAAATGTCTTCAGTTCCTGCTTGTTCTTGGGGCATTTTCCCTTCAGTTTTTCTTCATCAAGTGAAATGCATGCTCAATCGGATTCAGGTCAGGGGATTGACTTGGCCATTGCATAACATTCCACTTTTTAGCATGAAAAAACTCTTTGGTTGCTTTTGCAGTATGCTTCTGTTCATTGTCCATCTGCACTGTGAAGCGCCGTCCAATGAGTTCTGAAGCATTTGACTGAATATGAGCATATAATATTGCCCGAAACACTTCAGAATTCATTCTGCTGCTTTTGTCAGCAGTCACATCATCAATAAATACAAGGGAACCAGTTCCATTGGCAGCCATACATGCCCATGCCATGATACTACCACCACCATGCATCACTGATGAGATGGTATGTTTTGGATCATTAGCAGTTCCTTTCCTTCTCCATACTCTTCTCTTCCCATCACTCTGGTACAAGCTGATCTTTGTCTCATCTGTCCCTAGGATGTTGTTCCAGAACTGTAATGGCTTTTTTAGATATTGTTTGGCAAACTCTAATCTGGTCTCCCTGTTTTTGAGGCTCACCAATGGTTTACATCTTGTGGTGAACCCTCTATATTCACTCTTGTGAAGCCTTCTCTTGATTGTTGACTTTGACACATATACACCTACCTCCGGGAGAGTGTTCTTGATTTGGCCAACTGTTGTGAAGGGGTTTTTCTTCACCAGGGAAATAATTTTTCTGTCATCCACCACAGTTGTTTTCCGTGGTCTTCCGGTTCTTTTGGTGTTGCTGAGCTCTCCGGTGCATTCTTTCTTTTTAAGAATGTTCCAAACAGTTGATTTGGTCACACCTAATGTTTTTGCTATCTCTCTGATGGGTTTGTTTTGATTTTTCAGCCTAATGATGGCTTGCTTCACTGATAGTGACAGCTCTTTGGATCTCATATTGAGAGTCAACAGCAAAGGATTCCAAATGCAAATGTCACACCTAGAATCAACTCCAGACATTTTACCAGCTTAATTGATAATGAAATAATGAGGGAATAGCCCACACCTGAAAATGAAATAGCTTTTGAGTAGATAGTCCCATTACTTTTGGCCCCTTAAAAAGTGGGAGGCACATATAGAAACTGTTGTAATTCCTATACCGTTCACCTGATTTGGATGTAATTACCCTCAAATTAAATCTGAAAGTCTGCAGTTAAAGCACATCTTGTTTGTTTCATTTCAAAGCCATTGTTGTGGTGAATAGAGGCCAAAATATGAAAATTCTGTCAATGTCCCAATATTTATGCACCTGACTGTATATCTGAATTTTGGAGCTTTGGATATCAATCACTATTTTGTTTGTGTGTATCACAAGAACCTTATGTGCACAGGACCAAGAGAGTCTCCTGAAAATTCTGCTGAAGGTAAATAAAAGTGTATTTTTCATTTGTCACAGTCCTTCAATATCAATAGGTTTGGCGCTATCAACCAGATTAGCATAACCTGTAACAAGCATGCAAAGCCTAATTTACTAGTTATTTTTGCCACAAGTTACTTTGGACTTATAGTCCCCTTCACGTTTGAATGGCATGAAAGATATGTGGTACTATAACAAACAATCTCCTGCAGACAGACATTTAGACACAAGATTTATTTAAGGAAATGATGAGTAAGTGTTAGGGATGAGGACACGCCTTTGAGTGGAAAAATAATGAGTTGCTTTCAAGTACCAATACAAAATTATGCAATTTGTAGAATCATTTTTACATTGTTTACAGAAAATACACAGTGCTAAATTAAGGTAGGAACTGTAATAATTACAGTTTAATTGAAGTTGTTATGCTTCAGATCAGTTGAAAATTATTGTATCGATTACACATGAAATATGATATTATTATATATGATTTTTAATTGAATAAAATATTTTTTAAATTAGTACCTTATTTTAGTTCTTTGTAATTTCTGTATACATTTTTGTAGTTGGTTGGCAATCCTTCACAGTTTCTATAATTGGGTAGTAAGAGTGAGTTATCCTTCTTAGCATTGGGCTATTTTATATTTACAGTATATTTACATTGTAGCAAATCAGTAATAAAATCCATGGAGATGTGTTATCCTGATCTAGTCATTAAAGAGAGAATGAAATATAGAAGGAAAGGACTGCACTAATTGTTTAATATACACAATTATATAATCATTTTTTATCTGCTTATTGATAAGTTTACGAGGCTTCTCTTTATTCACATCCAAATTTTACTATGCTAGACATACATATACAACATATATTAAAAAACACATATTATTTTGCTAGCTTTCAAACCCGTTACTTTCTTCTGCATAAAGTTTTCTACCAATATTTACAAGGTAGCTACTTGCCTACACTCAATTTTCCCTACCATATCTGAACTATGCATATGTGTAGTCAAGATCATGCTACATGTATGGTGGTCATGTCCTCAAGTCCACCATTACTGGACAAACATTCATTGACTTAATAAGATAAATAGTAGGTACACAAATGCCAAACCACCCTACGTATTCTGTATTACCTAGGTTTATCCCACAGATCTCACACCCAACACAAAAACTATTCAAACATATAAAAAACACTGCTAAATTACTTTAATATGGAAATTTATCACACACCCATCCAGGGGTAGATTGGCAGTTACTTTCTGTGTGAAAAATCCTGGTGGGCTGATTGGTTATGGGGCCGCTTTTACATTGAAGCCCCGTCCCCTTATTCAAGTCACCCACAGCCACTGGGTCCTGACACAGACTTACTGGTTTTTCACAGGCACCCGGCTGCCTGTCAGCTCTTCCTCTGCCTTGCCATGCCTGAGCCTCTCATGCAAGAGGAGAGGCCAGCGGCGGCCTATTTAAACCCCGCCCAGCATGCCATCGGCATCACACACCGCAGAGGAGACAAGAAGATAAGAAGTGGAGTGGCCGGCGGGTGACAGTGGCGGAGGTCAGTTGTGGTGCCAGCCGGGATGTCTGTCTCCTCTCTACTCTTCCCTCCCCAGGATGTGAAATGTCAAGTTTAAGTTCACATCCTGGGGAGAGGGCAGAGTGGAGAGGAGACATTTTGGCTAGCTACAGTGCAGGGCAATAAGGCTAGGTCTGACTGGAGAGACTTGAAATGTCTGGGGTGGGGGCCCTGCTAAGGGGAGATCATCTGTCTAAGGGGGCGAGGAGATGATCTGTCAAAGGGGAGGGGGAGGGGAAATGATCTGTCTATGGGGGAGGGGGTCAGGGGAGATGATCCATTGGAGAGGGGGATGAGAGATCTGCTTAAGATGGTCTTTCTGTGGTGGAGGGGGTCTACTATACTGAGATGATCTGTCTTTGGTGTGTGCTCATTTTGTTCTAAGGGGAGATGATATTTCTGTTTGAGGGGTCTGCTATACTAGGTGGAGATGATGTCTGTGGGGAGAGGGCTCTGCTACCATAGGGGTGGGAGAGATGATGATCTGTCTGAGGGGATGGGAACTCTGCTATACTTGGGGCAGGGGAGATGATCTGTCTGGGGGAGGGGGCTGCTATACTAAGGGTGGGGGAGATTATGATTTATCTGTGGGGGAGGGGGAGTGTGCTATACTAGGGGGGGAGATGATCTGTCTGGGGAGAGGGGGTCTGCTACATTGGGTCAGGGGAGATGATTATCTGTGGGCAGGGGTATATTCTGTGCTAAGGGGAGATGATCTGTGTGTGAGAAAGAATGGCTATTCTGTGCTAGGGCAGGAAGACACCACTGAGGAGATGCAGGATGATGGTGCTGGAGAGGCACAGGATGATGGCAGCTGGGAGACATAGAAATATTGCACTGTGGGGAGACACAGGAAGATTATTGCCATAGAGAATTGGGGGTGGCATGGGAGAGGTGCTGGTGTATAGCACTGAAGAAACACATGAGGGTATAGGCTGGGGACAAACATAAAACTACGAACCCTAAAAAATTAAAAAAATAGAATAGAGTAATAAATACTTGTCATGCGGACAAACTTATAGGAACTATTGACTAGCCTATGCATTTATCAATTCAATGTATTTATTACTCTAGTCTATTTTTTCTATGTTTTAGGGTTCGCAGTTTTGGATATGTTGCCATTAGAGTAACTTTGTATCTTCTTTTGCATAGTGTCTATCATAACTTTACCAGCTACCCATACATGCATTGGGCTTTAGTTTACATATTTTTGTGTATTCACTAGGTGTCTTTTGTTTACACAGAGCAGTGCCAGAGCAGGGGCCAGCATCAGGTGTAACTATGGCAGCAGCCAGGCACCTGCAGCTGATGTCATCACTGGGTGTGCTCAGGGAGACAGAAACGCACCACCGGCTTGGTCACTGACACACTGAGGAACAGGGAATATAAGGTAAGCTTGTTTATGCACACTTTTTATAGTTATTATCCTGAGGGCAGGGCTCTGCACAGCCCAGAAACATCGATCATTACCATGACAGAAATCTTTCTTGTAAAATCCTGGAGTGCCAAGTGAGTTTGTACTTGTGGGTACTACCTATAGGAACTGTATATTATATTGATTGTGGCACCCAGGTACTAAGCAGCAAACAGCAGGAGTGCCAAATTTGGAGGATTGGTATATATATATATATATATATATATAAAACATCTAACAATATCTAACAAGTTTACTTATCTAAGAAAAGCCACGCCTACAATAGTTATTTGCTATCAAACAACAAAATATACACAAGTACATTTTTCTTTATAGAGATGAAAATGCACATACAGGAGAGGTACATTTTTTTTAATACATACACAAATAATATACACATACAAATATATAACAGACATATTAACATATATATTCACATACATATAGAGATCCATAAATCTTTCTCCATATCTCATGTTACATGTGTTTGTAATTATTTATAGATTAGGAAATAATGAGCAAGTGTTGGGGATGAAGGCAAGTATCTGAGTGGAACAATAATGAGTTTCTTTCAAGAATCAATCCAAGATTATGCAGTTTGAAATTTTACATTGTAACAAATCAGTAATGAAATCCATTAGAAATGTGTTACCATGGATAAGTCATCACAGAGAGGGGATGTAGAGGGCCAAGAGCCACTTGACACTTAGATTTATTCTTAGCACACACAGAGCATACAGATATAAAGCCCTTGACATCTTTTCATAAAGTTGACTACTAGTAGTTATGAGATAACAGGGAAATTGTCTTGGTGATTCCAGCATGACCTGCAAAACAACAATATTTTTGCTTCACTGAAAACCATTGAGCATGGTGGACACTTGGTGAGAGTGCAGGGATGCATAGGGGTTGGGAGGTCCCTCTGCTATTGGTGTCTGCGGGAATATTATTTTCCAGCAGCCACCCACTGTGCATTTCTGACAGGTCTCATTGTTTGTGACCATGTCAGTTAAAGCACTGCCTGGTGTGGTTGCAAATGATGCGTCCACACCAGGCAAGTGGTTAATAAATAACTTGCTTGCACTGAAATATTACACAGTAGACAATGCATTCACATTATTTATATAATTGATATATCTAATAAGGGAGCATTATACAATCTATAAATATAGGTGTTTAGGAAGTGCAAATTTACTTTTTCTTTGGAAAAAGATGGCACAAGGTTAGAGAGGACCGAGTCTGATGGTTAGCTACTTATTCATGTGGAGTGGATGTGGACACGTGCACTTTGGATAGGTGGTAATGGGTGCCCATATACATTAAACTAAATAAATGTGGACCTCTTCCCTTCTGACAGTGGACTGGTTTTTGACCTGTATACTTTGGATCTGACTAAATGTAGTCCTTTGCACTGAAATTAATGTTGATGTGCTTCCTTTGATTACTCAAAACTCTGTGACAATCAAACACCAAATTCTACTGTACTGTACTTCCAAGTCATCGGTTACAATGTGTACTGTACTGCTTTTTAACTTGATAAACATTGGTGTTCAAGATATATAATTTTAGTTTTAAAAACTCAATATGACCCTACTTTTCTTTTCTACATACAGCTGGATGCCCATCTGGGAATCCACATAGCACCATTTAATGCAGATGAAGCCACTCTAGACAAGATGACAGCCTAAATTTCATTGAAAGTTTAAATGAGTCACTATATTACCCCAAGTCTTGCTTTTTCCTATCTGTCATCTTTTATTTCATGAAAGCTGCAAATATGTATTTTCCTAGTTAATATATTGGATTGGTTCCAATGTTTCGGATGTTACTCCTTTATCAAGGACCAAAGTGTAAATGCAAGCATTCTTGTTACAATACTATATATATACAGTCAGGTGCATAAATATTGGGACATTGACAGAATTTTAATATTTTGGAATCTATTCACCACAACAATGACTTTGAAATGAAACTAACAAGATGTGCTTTAACTGCAGACATTCAGATTTAATTTGGGGGTAATTACATCAAAATCAGGTGAACGGTGTAGGAATTACAATGGTTTCTATATGTGCCTCCTACTTTTTAAGGGGCCAAAATTAATGGGACTATCAACACAAAAGCTATTTCATGGACAGGTGTGGGCTATTCCCTCATTATTTCATTATCAATTAAGATGGTAAAAGGACTGGAGTTGATTCTAGGTGTGACATTTGCATTTGGAATCAGTTGCTGTCGACTCTCAATATGAGATCCAAAGAGCTGTCACTATCAGGGAAGCAAGCCATCATTAGGCTGAAAAATCAAAACAAACCCATCAGAGAGATAGCAAAAACATAAGGTGTTGCCAAATCAACTGCTTGGAACATTCTTAAAAAGAAAGAATGCAACGAAGAGCTCAGCAACACCAAAAGAACCGGAAGACCATGGAAAACAACTGTGGTGAATGACAGAAGAATTATTTCCCTGGTAAAGAAAAACCCCACCACAACAGTTGGCCTAAACAAGAACACACTCCAGGAGGTAGGTGTATATGTGTCAAAGTCAACAATCAAGAGAAGACTTCACAAGAGTGAATATAGAGGGTTCACCACAAGATGTAAACCATTGGTGAGCCACAAAAACAGGAAGACCAGATTAGAGTTTGCCAAACAACATCTAAAAAAGCCATTACAGTTCTGGAACAACATCCTATGGAAAGATGAGACAAAAATCAACTTATACCAGAGTGATGGGAAGATAAGAGTATGGAGAAGGAAAGGAACTGCTAATGATCCAAAACATTCCACCTCATCAGTGAAGCATGGTGGTGGTAGTGTCATGGCGTGGGCATGTATGGCTGTCAATGGAACTGGTTCCCTTGTATTTATTGATGATGTGACTGCTGACAAAAGCAGCAGAATTAATTCTGAAGTGTTTCGGGCAATATTATATGCTCATATTCAGTCAAATGCTTCAGAACTCATTGGACGGTGCTTCACATTGCAGATGGACAATGACCTGAAGAATACTGCAAAAGCAACCAAAGAGTTTTTTAAGGCTAAAAAGTGGAATGTTATGCAATGGCCAAGTCAATCCCCTGACCTGAATCCGATTGAGCATGCATTTCACTTGATGAAGACAAAACTGAAGGGAAAATGCCCCAAGAACAAGCAGGAACTGAAGACATTTGCAGTAGAGGCCTGGCAGAGCATCACCAATGATGAAACCCAGTGTCTGGTGATGTCTATGCATACCAGACTTCAGGCTGTAATTGCCTGCAAAGGATTTGCAACAAAATATTAAAAAGTGAAAGTTAGATCTAGGATTGTTTAGTTTGTCCCATTACTTTTGGCCCCTTAAAAAGTGTGAGGCACATATAGAAACCATTGTAATTCCTACACCGTTCACCTGATTTTGATGTAAATACCCTTAAATTAAATCTGAAAGTCTGCAGTTAAAGCTCAACGTGTTTGTTTCATTTCAAAGCCATTGTGGTGGTGAATAGAGGCCAAAATATGAAAATTCTGTCAATGTCCCAATATTTATGCACCTGACTGTATATATATATATATATATATATATATATATATATGTATATATATATTGAAATAAAGCCGTCACTCCACAGGTTAAATTAAATACTGGTGCCTGGGTGCCATCTGATGGTCTTAACAGGCCAAAATGTATACATGCAATAAACAGCTGCACTCACAGGACTTGCAAAGAAGACTCCAGACTTCCAAGGTCAAGTTCAACGTTTCAGTCAAATGACTTTTATCAAAAACCATAGAACAATGAAAAGGTACATACCTATATACCAGCATACATCACATAGTGACAAAAATGTGTAGCCTGCCCAGCGACTCCCGCCGGATGAAGTGACGTCATCAAAGCGGGACCCGCCTCCTCTTGATGATGCGGCCTTCAGACATAACAACGGAGCTCACTACGTGCAGGCGTCAGGCCGATCATGTGACCAGCCCCTCAGCTGACCAGTAAAGTCCGTTTACTGTGTGTCAGACGGGGGTGGTAACAAAGAATAGCGCATGCAGTGAACGGTAACTAAGGATACCAATGTAAACAGCGCTGCGAACAAAAACAGCACAATTAGGTGCAATGAAATAAACAAACTGCATGCTTCCCTATGTGTTGAAGCGGGTACCTGGGCAGGCTATAATCATGTGTGAAAAACGAAGTGGTGTTACCATGATAATAGGTGCTCATTAACAATAGTGGTGACAATAAAAATATGAAATAGTGAACATAGTACTCACAATAAAGCGGCAATGAACTTGTGCACACATTTTTACATATACATAAACTGAAAAAACTATAAACTCTGGAAACACCGGGTAAGGATGACAAAGAGATCTGAAATCCATGTACTGTGGAAAGTAATCTACTGACTAAGTAAATCTAAGTAGGCTATGCATATGCAAAACATATGGCTCAATTAGTCTAGATGCAAAAAACAAAGAGAAGTTAAAAGTGACCACTGAACTCATGAGTTCATCAAATGAGCACCATGTTAAAAATGCTTACAATATATAATTGGATCTCCCAATGTCGAGGTTTTACTACTATGCCCCATATGACATGTCAAAGAGTAATAGTGTGTCAAAATACATCAGGTCTTATGAAAAGAATGAATGTCCATACCACACCAGTGGTAGCTATTCAACCTGTGAAGAGAATATATAATTAATCCCTCCAACAAAAATAATAATAAGGTAAAGAAATCTGTATTCAATATGGATAAAGAGAAGAAGACAGAAAAAAGAACAACCTAAGTAAAGAGACAGAAAATATTCGATGGATGGAACAGATGAGAGACGACTAAGGATCTCAGTATGTTACAGCACCAGGTATTCCATGGAGGTCTCCCATCCAAGTACTAACCTGGCCTACACTGCTTAGCTTCCAAGATCTGATGGTGTAAGGCATATCCAGTGCAGTATGACTGTAACAAAAATGTATACAATCCAGATTATTAAGTCCTTGATCACTCTGAACCTACCATCTAAGATCATAGGGAAATGAGAAAAGAACAAAACATAGTAAGAAGATAAATAAACAAAGAAAAGAATGAGGAATTGGAAAAGACCGAAACAGATAGTAAAACCATCAAAGAAAGAACATGGGATAATGGGTAATAAATGCCCAGTAAGTGGTTGCAGGGTCAATAGACTCTGACAAATGATGAATGTGGTCTCATTTTCAAAAGAAACATGAGAAAGATAATTGTTCATTGAGTCCATGAGGAGATACAGTGTTCATCTTATGGATCCAAAACACCTCACGTTGTAGAAGTTTCTTTTCATGATCACCTCCCCTTTTGTTGGGTGGAATATGGTCGATGAATTTGTATACCAAACTCTATAAAGGATGTCTTGAATTCTTAAAATGGCCGGCCACCGGCTGATCGATTTCTTTACCTTCAAGGGCCTGTCTTATGGCAGATCTGTGTTGAGCCATTCTGGTTTTGGCTGTGCATGTAGTTTTTCCAATATAGACCAGACTGCAAGGACATCGGATCATATATATAATGTATTTGGAGGAACATGTTAAAACATGATTTATTGGTATGCGTTTCCCTGAGTGAGGATGTGCGACATCCGGACCTGTCTCTAAAAAGCTGCAAGTGGTACAACCTGTGCACCGATAACATACGGGTTTTTTAGCCAGAAAATGCTGTTCACTTTTGCGCGGACCATAATTCACATCATTATGGACTAGCCAATCTTTCAGGTTCCTACCACGTTTATACCCAAGCATAATTCTGGAATTCCTCAATGGTTTAATAGAGTCATCAGTGTTGATAATGGGCCAAAGGTGTTTTGAAGTAGAATTGATAAATTTACTGGCGATGTTATGTTGGTTAATGAATAACATGGTGTTCGTATTTTTCGATGTGGAAACATTAAGTACCAAAGTCTGTTTATTGCGTTCAATAGCTCTCTGTTTAGCTAAATGAAGATCCTTCTGTTTGTACCCACGTTGTATGAATTTTACAATCATGTTGTCAATTTCTTTGTCTGCAAGCTGTGGATCACTTGTGATTCTGAGTGCTCTTAGGAATTGTGAATATGGAAGACTCCTTTTGAGTGAAGTAGGGTGATGGCTTTGTGCATGCAATAAAGTGTTGCTATCTGTTGGTTTGTGATAGACGGATGTACTAAATTGAGAACCCGACCAATAAATGTTAAGTAGTGCACATTGCTGGAACTTTGTTCAAACGTAAACATGATGTGGTTATGCATGGAGTTTATATGAGTCATGGCATTAATAAAATCTGTTTCAGTTCCTGACCATAGGACCATAATGTCGTCGATGTAACGGATGTAAAACACCAATGACTTGTTGAACTGGGGATTATTCAAAAAAAGTTCCTTCTCTACAGAAAACATGTATACATTGGCCAACGATGGAGCTACATGCGAGCCCATAGCGCAGCCTTTCTTCTGCAAGAAAAATTTATTGTCGAATAAGAAGTAATTGTTGTTCAAAGTCTGTTTCAAAAGACATATGTAGAAATCAATGTTTGGTCCATGATAATCCTGTTGTGACTTCAAAAAAGATTCCATGCAATCACATCCATCTTGTTGTGGAATGCTTGTGTATAACGAGTTTACGTCTTTGGTACATAGAAGTAAATCCTGTGGAAGATCGTTTAAATTGCAGAGCTTTTCCAATAATGAATTAGAATCTTTTAAAAAGGTGGGTTCCTTACCAATTAATGGTTGTACATAGAAATCTAAAAATTGTGATATCTTACTGTACAGGCTGTCCCTGGCCGAGATGATGGGACGACCAGGGGTGGCAGATAAAGACTTATCTATTTTTGGTAATGTGTAGAGTAAAGGAGTAATGGGTTTATCAACTGTAAGAAATTGCATGGTATCTTTAGTTATAATACCATTCAAAAGTGCTTGTGCAAGGCAGTCATCTAGCTCTTCTTTGAATTTCAACACTGAATCGGAACCTAAGGGTAAATATGTCTCCATGTCACCTAATTGGCGATAAATTTCTTTTATGTACTGTTGTTTGTCTTGAATATGTATATATATATATAATTGCATGTAGATGGGCACTCCAGGTACACAATTAAATGCCGAGGTGCCTTCCTATGTGCAGTATGCAACAAACCAGTCCTGAAAGTACAGAAGGAGGCGGCACTCATCCGGACTTATTTAGAGAATAAAGTGCATGTTTTAATTAGCCGACGTTTCAAAGCCGGAATAGCTTGGTTACACTTTTGCACCCTGATGACAAAACCATTCTGGCTTTGAAATGTCGGCTGATTAAAACATGCACTTTATCCCCTAAATAAGTCTGGATGAGTGCCGCCTCCTTCTGTCCTTCTGTACTTGGAATACTGGTTTGTTATATATATACAGTATAAATTATATATATATATATAATCTTTGATAAGTGAGTAGTAAATTTATCTTTATACTTAAAGTCAACCGTTAACTTGCATATGTATTTTTGAAAAGTATAGTATTTATTTCCTTTTTATCATTGTTAATTGGTGCAAAATAAATCGTTTGATTCACCATGCCTATGCATGTAAAAAAATAGCCATTTTATTTATAACTTGTGAAAGTGGCTATTTTTTTTACTTTATTTATGAAAAAATACAATTTGAATAATGAGTCCAGTATTTTCTTATTTTTCCTTCTGTGTTAGTTGAAAGTGAGAATTTTTCATTTGTCATCTATGTACATTTTTTAAAATAAATGGTTGCTGTACTATGTGTACATTTTGCATATTGTATGTTTTTTTTATCAGTTCTCCTTATAGTTGTATCACACATACAATTGAGAGATGAGTTTGCTCCTGATTGAATAATTAAGTTAGTAATTAGGATGCAAATATTATTTATTTAATAAATGGGTGGAGTATTTGTTATTTATTTACTAAATGTGGGTATTATGAGTTATTTGTTTAAAAGAAGTGGGCACTACAGTATGTAATATTCATTTATTTCTGTAAATAGGAGCAATATTATTCATTTTATACAAGAAGCATTATGAGTCATTTATTTCATAACTGGAGGCAGTATAAGTTATTTATTTAAAATTTGTGAGTGCTATTTATTTAATAGATAGGATAATTATTATCTATTTCATAAAGAAGAATATATGCAATATTTATTTCAGAACTTGAATAACTATGAGTTATTAATTTATTAATTATGAACACTATTTTTATTTATTTAATACATGGCATACTATAAGTTATTTATTTCATAACTGGGGCATTCATTATTTATTTATTATTTGGGGACAAAACTAAACATATATTTAGTAATGAGGGACTAACATTTATTTTATATATTTATTTATTTAATATTTAGGAGCAATTTTACCACTACTTACTGGCCTGGTGTCATGACACTTTGTTTTTGCGGATTCAGGTTGGAATCACTCGAGCTAGCTTTAGGTTCTGGAGAGAAAAAAAAATAGATGGCCTGATTATTCTTTTATTCATGCATACAATGACTATAGGCAGAAATTGTTATGCAACAGGATATAGGACAAATGTAGGTATCTGGATAATCTGAGTTGGCAATAGTGTGTGGGAAATTTGGAAAATACATTGGAGTCAGGTGCCTCTAGCAAAATCTGGATCAGGCTGTAGAAATGCTGTACTTGGATGCTATAATGCAGGGGAGGCATCCTGCACTAGATATTGGAACTGATTGCTATGCACAACAGCAGAAAGGCTACTAGTGATGTTGAAAATGCATGTGGTGCACAATAGAAGCAGGCTGCAATAAAATATGCTTTAAGGCAATAACGGAGGAGGTTTTCTTGGTAGCACCAAACAGGTTTTCTGGATAGCAATGAACAAGATGCTAAGAAGCAAAACTGAAATGGGTTGTCTAGATAGCACTGAAGTTGAATGCTCTGAAGCAATTACTGTTGTAGGTGTTTAGGAACACACTGGGGCAGATTGCTTGTGAAGTAATTACAGGAGAAGGTGTGCTGAGAATGAGAATGAAACTGAGAATGAAAACGGGAACATAAGCAGGATGCAAATAGAATCAGGAGCCAGGGTACTGATCTCTAGGTAGATAAGTTGTTCTGGCAATAAGGAGTCAGCAGTTCCTAGTTTAAATAGTGCAGCCTTATAGACTGGTAGAATCATATTAGTAATATATAATATACCTGCACTTGAAAGTATGGTGCAATGGAATGTTGAGAAATAATAATTTATTATATGAATAATAGCAGATGGAAATGGGATCTGTAGGTAGTCACAATGCTACCCTGCACCCATACCAACTACAAAAGAGCATAATAATGTGACTGGGTGAAACAAAAAAGGGAGGGTTGAATGAAAAAAGAGGGGGGGAGGTGCTTGAGTGGATCATGTAATGGGATAATTGTCAAGTTCACCATCCCATCCAGAAGGTGATAGGCTGTCCAGGGATTTGCACAATTAACACACAAGAAAAAATTTATAAAAAATTCAACTGAAAAAATTGTCTATAAAATACTGTATGAAGTCTTGGGTGTTGCGCTCTGGAGGGGCAGCGTCCTGTGCCGTCCAGTCCGACAACTTACCCTTGTCTTCTAAGATCTCTGTTCACTTTCCATTTCTCCTGCACGATGGATGAGGAGGAGGACAGCTGAGGATACTTGATGTCACCTGTAGTGATGGGGCAGCCTGAGTCTCACAATCATGCGAGGTCACGCAATACTCTACCGTCCTCCTCCTCCTCACAGGTTGCTCAACCTCCTTCAGGAGGAGACTAGTTCATGGCAATGCAGTCCGGGTGCGTGCCTAGTCATGCCCTGTGTGACTGAAAGTGTGGCATCTCATGCAAGGGACCGGATGTGGAATTGGAGACACGGGGAAAATGTAGTCCAGTGTAAGCCTGTGTCCAACGCGTTGCAGCCGTAATGTCCATCTTCAGGGACATGTGTAGGTATCTGATAGGAGGTGCTTTATGTAGCATCATCCACGATGATGTGAAGGCACATGGGCGTATATCTGTAACAGGTGTAATTGAATCAAGTATGTCCTGTATCCCATATGGATGACCTGTAGTCCGGGATAATGATGGATACATGTTTGCTGCAGCATAAATGCTATATGAAATAAAAAAACCTGACCCAATTTTGTGTATCTTGTACAGCCTTCTAAGGAGTCTAGAACATGCTCAAATAACTTATCATTTATAAATAAATAATGTGTCTTAAATCAAGGTGTGCAGTTTGAGCATTTCCTATAATAATGTCACTCTAAGGTAATTAAACTATTTATATTGGATGTTCTGTTAACCTGACCACTAGTAATGGTATGCAACCATAAGCTGTTATAATGGATTTTACCTTGTTATCAATGTTAAGGCCAGATGGGCTCTGTGTTTTAAGAGTAAAAATCAATTTTAGCTTTACTTTGTTTAATCTCACTTCCAGATCACCCCCCCTCCAGTTTGGTGTAAGGGTTTTTATGTCTATTAGTCTTAAACCCATGGGGTTACTGTTGTGTGCCACCCTAAAGTGGTTTGACAGATTGTGTGTGATTAAACCATTCTGGATATTCCTGATATGTTCCGCACTCCTTATGCAGAATTTACTAGTGGTTCTCCCTACATACTGGAGACCACATGGACATTCCGCTAAGTAAATGATCATACTTGTGTCACATGTGATATGTTCCCCAATACTGAATTGTTTATTGGTTCTTGCTGAAGTAAAAGAGATTATATGCTTCGTGGTTATGGAACTCATTCTGCAGATTTTGCAACAGCTGCAGTGAAAAAAACCTCCTTGAGGTCTCTGGTTAGTTAATGTTTTTTGTATCTGTACTCTCGGTGGAATATGATTCTTGTTGAAAGTGCGGTTAAGGTCAGGAGCCTTCCAAAATACAAGGTTCAGTTTACAAAATTTTCATTAATTGCACTTTACTAATTAGTCCCCATTGATGTAGAGAAATGTTGTAACTTACATCAAGGGGTATATTTACTAAAGTTTGAGTTTACAGAAGTGGAATTGTTGCCCATAGCAACCAATCAGATTCTACCCAAGACTCTGCCCTCTTGGGAGCAACTTGAAACTTTGTAATTTAATTTCTACATATACAGTAAGACGCAAAATTTGCTTCCTATATCCTAATACCTATCTAAAACCTATCCAACCCTTGCTTTATTATATTTTTTCCGTTTGATACTGCAAGATATTTATTTTACCTTTTCATTGTAATCCAATGTTGCAATGTTATAACAATGTTTAATAAATATAGAATATATCCAAAAATCAAGCACACAGAATTATTTTAGTTTTAGTTAAAAGTGCAAATAGAAAGATATGATACAATACGTGTCCAGAAACTATATTTAAATTACATTTAAAGAGTGGAAGTATGATACATTTGATTGGCAACGTGTAGTATATAGAGATAAGGGAATATATTTGCATGTGTATATTTTTTCATTAATTTATACAAAAGACATGATAATGCATTATTACTTTGTGAAACATAGCAATGTGTGCTGTAATATTGCTGGGCCCTCCACATTAATGGAAAAGGCTTTTGCCCTAATTCAGTTTTTGGCAATCACATCTAATGGATCTTTTTAAGCAATACTTGTATGGTCATTTTGCTCATCAGGACTCTCAAGTGCTAGTTATATATGTGAAGAGGTCACTTCTGAAAGAGAATTATTCATTTCCCTATGGTTAAAAACATTGCCGTAAGCTTAGAAGAGTAAATTAAATTTAGCAGTGAATGTACATTTATATTCCCACTTTTATCACAGTCTTTGTACATGTTGCAATATCTTAGCAACAAGATCATTATGGCAAGCAAGGAGTATAATACGGAGAATATTTATGAAGCATTCAAATTTGATTTTCCATTTCACTTACAATTTGAACACTGGATAATCTTCAATTATTGTTCTAGAAAAATATCATCCGAATATTTTAGCAATGTCCACTCTTAGCCATGAAATGAGGAAAACATTTTAAAAGCAATTAATTGTTCAAAATATTTTTAGTTTATATTACTTTTAATCATATAGTTATATAAAAAGTACTCAAAAACAATGACGTGGAGTTGTTTGGGATATTTATGCAGAAAATAATGATATGTTTAATAGAAGTTACAAATTGATTTGATCAAATTCAAACAGAATGTTTTCCAGGTAATGGGGCTTAGTTAAAGGTAAATTAATTTGTGTGTGTAAAAATGCATGCATGAGCACCAAATTCTAACAAAATACATAAAAATATGTACACAAACTCATATATATATTTTTTTGTCTTTTGCTGACTTGCATCTGATTAAAGAAAGGAAACAGGAGATGGACAGGTTAAGTGTAGGCTTAGTACCATGTGTGTGTTCACATAATTGTGACACAATTAGACATCCACAAATATAACTTTTAGAAGGCATATCTCTTTCTGATGCTGGACTGCTGTGGCTACTATATACTGTACCATGATAATGATACTTATAAGCAGCACTATATAGCCACTTCTGATTGACTAATTGCTTACTGATCCATTGATCCCTCCATTGATTCATTATTTACAGAAAGTTTTCAGAAAAACAAAAAAATGTGTGTAGTTGGGAGATACAACACAATCTATCAATGTAATCACAGTAGTTGTCTAGTCAGTAATTGCTATATGAAACAGTAGAAACAATGCCATTCAATGACAACAATGCAGTAATTTCAAACATACACATTATACTACAACTGTTACCCAATTTTGGAAATATGTAAAAAAATATGGGTTGGTACTCCAGGGAGATCAAATGGTGGAAAATTAGGCAGCACTATTAGATATGATGCTTGAGATGTGTCCATTGCATACTAGCATTACCTCATTTTTAATTGGAACCGGGTGCGATGAGCAATTTCCAGCTCAAAGATACAGATACTGTAATTTATTTATATATATATATATATATATATATATGTATATATATTTACATACTGTAGTTAATTTGTATAGATAATTAAGCATGCTAAGTTTGTTTATGTGTTGTAAGACAGAGTCATAGTGTGTCTTGGGAAACATATTGTCTTTGGATAGACTAGGTATTGAGATTAAGAACTAAAGCCAGAATAGGTACTCTTAAAAAAGCTGTCCCATTGTGATAGCAAAACACAACTAGTACTTGAGTGTAGCACCAATATGGAGTGTATAGTAAGATTTATCCATCTAAAACTGGCACTTCAAAATGGGGTTCTAGGATACCAACTCGAACATAAGCAGAGACAGCTGTACCTGATTCAGCTGCCTTCCCAGTGACTGCAAAGAAGACAAGCCAAGACTTTCTGATTGAGCAAACAGCAGTACCAGACGTAGCTGTTTCTCCAGTGACCGCAAAGCAGACAAGCCAGGACTGTTTAACCTAGTGTGCGTATCACTATGGAAGTTGACTGCCAGCTCCTACTGTATGGATACAGTGGCTATATTTACTCTGCATGTGTACAGTATATTATGAATGTACTGTATCAACTGTTCTATGGTGAAGAACAATTATTGATGCATGATTTGAGCTCAGTATTGTTCAAATACAAACTGTGGCTAATTGGATTACTTACATGGGGAGCAGTGCCATAACCAAAAGAGATCCTGCACAAAAACTTTATTTGCATACTGTATAAGTCCCCTTATATAATTGGGGGTAACATACCTAGGTGGAGGTGCTCCCTAGAGTCAGAATGCAGTACTGCAGACAATAATAAAGAAATAAAAGGAAACTTTTTCTGGGACACTCTTAATTACCAATGTGTGTGTATATTAAATCATAACTTTAATAAAGGTTTTAAAATATTGTGTCTTGGACCATTATTTTTTCAACCTTCCAGAGAACACTTATAATAATAAAGATTAAAGAACATGTATAATAATAATACTATTATAAAAGATTACATATGCAATATTCCAAGACTTAGATATAAATCTCATTTTTACTAGCAAAAATATCGTTCAGTGTGTATGCTGAAATTGTTTGCCTGGGACTGCCCGGGAGTTCAAGTCCACTCATGTAGCATATTGTGTAGTGTGTATGAGCCTTATAGTTGCTGTCCTATGTCAATTTATTCACAATTTGGTATGTCTAAGAATTTTTAACTGACTATAGTTAGTACAGTATTCACAGAGAGTTATAAGGTCCCCAAGGTGCTTGTATTGAACCCATAGCTATCATATCTGGTTAAGCAGAAAAGCATTATAGTTGCCTCTTCTTAATATGAGGAGTTATTACAGAAGTTCTTCAACAATGTTACCTATAAATATAATACAATATGTGTTATTTCAATAGTATCAAGTATAAAAATATCTCATGGTAAAGCATGGAATTTTTACAATGATAAAAAATATATTAGCTCCTGTAATGGAGGTTAGGAAGGTAAGTATGAGAATGCGTGAGATCACCTAATGGTGACCTAATAATAATATACCAGATAACCTATATAACCTATATAGTATGTGAGATATATCTTAGTGTGTAATACAAGGTGAAATGAACCAAGAAATATAATAGACAAAGAAAAAGTATATCACTGTACACAATGGAGTTAGTCCAATAATAGCATGGAAGTGTGACCTCTCGTTTTCACATAAGTGTCACAATTTGCAGCAGCCATTTGGTATATCCTCCTCCTCAGGAGTATATGGACAAATTTCTAGTCAAAGAAGCAAGAAATGGATGCGCACCATAGTGAATAAAATGTAGTTAATATTTAATCAAAGTGCATAAAAGACTTACACATAAAATTAGGGTAATCCAATAGTCATGATCACCATCAGCAATGGGCTCTCATATGCAGCGGCAAGGTGCAGTCACTATAGCGGCGGTAGTGACTGCACCTTGCCGCTGCATATGAGAGCCCATTGCTGATGGTGATCATGACTATTGGATTACCCTAATTTTATGTGTAAGTCTTTTATGCACTTTGATTAAATATTAACTACATTTTATTCACTATGGTGCGCATCCGTTTCTTGCTTCTTTGACAAGAAATATAATAGATAAAAAAAGAAATGTGAAGTGTGGCTAAATGAACACACACTTCACATCTCTTAAATAAAATGATCATATCCAATTATATTATGTATATAGTATATGAAAAATCTACTGTATTTCTATTAGGGGTTGAGGAGGAAAATGTGATGGGTGAGTAATATACATTAGGTGTTTTGTAGAGTTTCATTCTAAATGATATGTTAACAAGTCTTGAGGAAATTATGTGAGGCGTGAAGAGGCCTAATATGAATAATAAGTAATTGAAGACAATGTTATAGGGATGGTAGACCCCAAGGTTTAAGACATGTCATGAGAAAGCTGTATGGTTCCCAAGTAGCAATAATTAGTTACCCAGTATTTAGTTGATAAAGACTGTGAGGATACAGGTTTTTATTTTAATCACCAAGACACTGAGCAGATGAAACTGAAGTAATGGTTTATTTTTCACTGCACACATAAATCAATAATACACAGAGATGAGAGGTAAATGTAGCAAAAAGAAATATGGAGTTAGCAGTCCAGATAGTCATTTCCTGTAGAGGATATAGTTCCACCACAATTCCATGCAGGAATTAATGACACATAGTTCCACACAGGAGAAACTATCACTGATTCCACACAGGAGTGATAACGGATTAGTCCACACAAGATACAAATATTTCCACACAGGGGTTTCCGATGTATAAGTTCATACAGGATGCAATAAAAATTCCACACAGGAGAAACTATCACTGATTGTACAAAGCAGTGATAGCAGATTAGTCCACACAGGACTGGTGATGGGTTCCACAAAGCACCTTGGCAGTGTATCACCCCTTATCCAAAGTCAGTGACTGACATTATCCTGCAGATGGCAGTTTAGTGTCCTGGGAATGTGATCTCATCCCACAAAGTGCTCCATAACAAGAGTCCTTTCCACTGATGGCATTTCCTAGTCAGGGTCTGTGCTGCAGATACCCAGTTCTCAAGTTCCCCCAGAAGTACTGTGCTTATAACTTTTTAAACCTAATTATTTTTCACAGTGCTAGTTACCACCCAGGAGAGTTGCACAGTTAATAGATTGGCTAGGTCCCTTACCATGTCCCTCCCTCCTGCTTCCCCCAGATCTAATTTCCAATAAACCTTCCTCACCATCCTCATCTAATGTATCTCAAATTTCTGAAGTATCCTTAGACATTACTTTACAGCAAATGATGGAAGCAGTTATCACTAGTGAGCAACACCTTTCTGATAAAATCAGAATGGTGCAAACAGATGTCTCGTTACTACACCTGGATTTACAATGGGTGCTTGAGAAGGTTGGTGAGACTGAGGCCCGGTTGTGTACATTAGAAGATATGAACGCTCCATTACAGGCTACAGGCTCAAGTTAAGAATTCATCTAAACAGATGGCGGTGGTCATGAATAATCTTATAGATATGGAAGGCCGCTTGCACCATAATAATGTGAGGTTTGTAGGTCTTCTGGAATGTGAGGAGGGAGAATTACCAGAAAAATTCATGCAGAAGTAGTTATGTGATACATATAACAGGGGCTTTTTTTAGCACAGTTTGTGGTGGAGAGGGCTCACCATTTTCCTCTCATGCCAATGCCTCCTGGTGCCCCACCATGTTCTTTTATTGTCAATTTTCTGCACTATCAGGTGCTCCATTTAGCTCAAATGAAGGGTCCTTTAGAAAAGAATGGGGTGAAGATATCCGAATTTCTAGAATATGCGGTTGAGATTTAGAAGGATAGATCTAAGTTTATCCCTATCAAATGACATTTACGGGGCTTAAATCTACATTACTCTATGCTTTTTACTCTGTGTGGTGGCAGATGGTGAAACTAAGTTATTTTCTACACCTAGGGAAGCTGTCTGTTTGGTTAGACCACCTGGTGCCTGGTAGACATAAAATGGCCCCAGAATAATAGTAGCTTTCACATATATTGGATTATGTATTTAAATGTTGTTTTAGGATATGTGAGTGCTATTAATTGTATATGAAGTACATCCTGTACACATGGTAATAGTCCACCAGACTGAAGAATGCTTCAACACTTGAGTGCTACATAATTTTTTGAGATTGTAGAGGGTTAATTATATGGTTATTTTATGCACAAATCAATTATTAAGTATTCATCTTGTACTGGGTGGCCCACAGTGTTTTGGTGGTTATAAGTATTTATTGCTCCTGACCTTGGGAGGATAGTTCTCAAAGTGTTTCTTGTTGAGGTGTTCTGAAATTCTTTTTTTTCTCTTCTTCTTGTGCAGTTAAGTATGCCATATTTGGGTTGGTATACAGGGTGGGGGGCAATGAGAAATTATGTGTTTATTCTATTCTATTTTATTTTTTTAATTTTTATTTATTATGTGACATACAATATTCGCTTATGTGATATCTGGTTGATATACTGTTATATTCAAATTAATAATCTATATATATTTTGGATGGCACTACCATTACTTATGTTGGATGAAAGTGTCTGGTTAATATCCATAAGTTTGGTAGTGTCTAGTAGTAATTTATTTCTCTTATACATCTGAATGCTTAAATTGTTAATTTGGAATGCTAGGAGCTTAAACGATAAGGTACATGCTCTTTAGTAATTCAGCAGATACATCTGTAAGGGGCAGAAATAATTTGCTTAACTGAAACTCATTTAATGGGGGAGAAACTTCTGTCTTTGAATAGGTCATGGGTTGGATGGGCATATCGTGCTCCGTACATGTCATCCTCCAGAGAGGTGTATGTTGTAAAAAAAACATAAAATTTTGAATGAAATGATGTCAAACTGACCCTGGATGTCAATATATTTTTTTAGATTGTACTATTCATACGATTTATATGTATATTATGGCAGTATATGTTCCCCCCCTTTTTCCTATGAGGTTCTCAAAGAGGGCTGCCAAATTTTTGCATCCTCTCCAGATTCGCCAGTGTTATGCCTGGGTGATTTTAATAATGTATTGGACCCATTGTTAGATAGATGGTGAAAATTCATAGATTCTCTCCCTCAAGGGAACAGAGGATTAGCAGCCTTTGTGACAGACCTAGGTTGGATTGATCCCTGGCGTGATAAACATTCTGGGATACAACAGTGTTTCTGCTACTCACAATCATATATTTCTATTTATAGGATAGATATAGCCCTAGTGTCCAAGAATTTATCAAACCGGGTATCTGCAGTAGCATATATAGCAGTATGAGGCATATCAGATCATTCTCCGCTTATTTTACAGTTAGATATGGCGATCAATAGGGGGCAATCCTTTTGGAAACACCATCCTTCTTGGTTAATACAGATGGGGGTGAGATTTGAACTGGAGGGATCTTGGTTGGAGTTTTTTAATGACAATCTGGGATATGCATCCACAGCTGTTGTTTGGGATGCATTTAAAGCATTTATGTGAGTGTCTTTATTGAAAAGAGTAGCAGAATTAAAAATATCATATAGGAAAGCAACTCTAGAACTAGAAAATAAGTGCAGTGCCCTGAAGCTGGCATATTTTGATGATAAATTGGAATCCTCCAGATCTGCATGGCTGGAGGCTCAGAAGGAGTGGAACACACATTTATATGCTGGGGTAGCCCGTTGATTGTTATTTACTTTTCATTTTTGGTTTGTTAATGCTGTTTGATCTGGCAGCTATTTGACTAAGTTAGTACAACTAGATAAATCATCCAATACTATCATGAAAATACAGAATATTAATGGTAATTTGTGGAAGTTTTTGTATCACATTTTCATGATGCTTATTCATCTAGGTTATCTTGTAATCAGAATACATTATTAGATTATATTATGGATTTTGGTTTACCTACTCTTACAGCAGAAGCTTGTGGTTTTTTGGATGCCCCACTTACAATAGAGGAAATTGAGATAGCTATTTAGTCATTTCCAGGTGGTAAAGCCCCTGGGATTGATGGCATCCCTATAGAAGTATATAAAAGGCACTTGTAAGTATTTGCCCCTAGATTACTTGAAGTATTTAAAGCCTTTTATGAAAAAAATAAACTTCCTGAGCATGTCCGAGGCAATAATAGAAGTTCTCCCAATACTTGGTAAAGATAATGAATTGCCAGAATCGTGTAGGCCTATTTCTTTAATTTCAATGGATGCAAAAATTCTGGCAAAAAATCTTGCTATTAGACTTACTAAAGTCATTACTACCATAATCCATCCAGAGCAGACAGGGTTTATGCTGGGTAATGCTATGGCAGTGAACCTTAGATGCTTTTTTACGCATTTGCATATCTCCCATGAGGAGGAGCCCTCCTCAGTGGTAGTTTCTCCTGATGCCAATAAAGCATTTGACTCTGTGGAGTTGTCTTTCTTATGGGAGGTAATGCAAGCCTTCGGTATAGGTGCAGGCTTTATTAAGAGGGTCCAGCTGCTATATATCGTTCCTAAAGCAAGAATTTTGGTTAATGCGTATGTTTCATCTGCATTTCCTTTATCTAGAAGAATGAAACATGGGTGTCTTTTGTCCCCGACCCTATTTGCTTTGGCAATCAAACAATTTGCATGTATTTTAAGATCACACCCTGATATAGTAGGTCTTACAGGTGTGGATATTATGGAGACAGTGGCTTTATATGCTGACGATTTATTATTTTTTTCTCTTGGATTATACCATCTCTATGCCATTACTTCTTCAGGAGATACATACATATGGCATTTATTCTGGTTAAAAAATAAATTGAAGGAAGTCATATATTTTCCAACTCCAAGGTGTCTGTCCGATTGTTCCACATATAAATCTTCCTCTTTAATGTGTAAATAACTTTAAATATCTGGGCATATGGATAACTAATTCTGCACAGGATTTTGCCCCTTTGAACATAGACCTATTGTTTGATTATCTTTGAGCCAAGATTAGATCTTGAATTAATCTACTCCTTCCTGTAACAGGATAGGTTAACTTGGTAAATATGGTAGTCCAACCAAAATTTCCATATGTATTCCAACAATCTCCTGTTTATATACCGGATGCTGTATTCAGGATATTAAATAGTATAATATCCTCTCTGGTTTGTATGGATTGACACCCTAGAATTCAGTTAAACATCCTTAATACAATTTTGAGAACAAAAAATATCTCCACACAAATTATTAGTAGATAGTTATTGATTACTAAATGACCCCATATGATAGCGTTATATCAGGTATTCTCACAGACAGGGGTGCAGCCTTAACAACCAGGATTAAACTTAAAATGTAGAAGAAAAGAAAGTGGTTGTATATATATTAGGTGCACAAGAGCCACATTAAGTAAAACTTCACTTTTAATATAATTATGTTTAAAATTGTTGTCCCATTTCCACTGGGTAGGGTAAAGTCAACAGTGAAATGTTAAGGTTAAAATCAAACTAAAAACAAAGATATACAGTATACATATAAATTGTGTTAAAAGAATAAAGATAGTATTTAAAACAAGTGTCTGTCTACTGTGTCTTATTCATAAGTTGGTTTATCAATATGTATCTGTTTGCTGGATATAATTTTCTTCCTTTATTGCAATCTGTTCACCTGATCTAGAGTCAAGCTGAGGATATATGTGGATAATATTTATTAATGGTAAGTAATGGAGATAAGACCTATCAATAGGCAATTTCTCCCCTATTGTTTGAGTATATTTGTATACATCCTTTTTAATTATACCACATCTGTTGAGATATTCAGTTTTACATTGGCCTTAGCTTTAGTAAAAAGTAATGGATAATTCATACAATGTGATCCCCCAAATGTTATATGCATATTTAGCTTTAGTTGCAAAAATTAACTTAATGAATAATTGGTACAATGCACTTATTAATCAGAGTGTATTTGCTTTTTTTTACTTTTGCTGCCTTATAGTTTATATTACAAACATATAAATTACACACAATCTTTGTAAATTCAAAGTGACTGAGTCTCTTTCAATTATGAGTCAATTTCATACACAGCTGTCATTATTAGTAATAGGACTCTTTTTTACAAAGGATCATTTATAGCAGAAAAACTGGATTATCTGAATCCTTCATATTGAACTGATGAAATTTTCTCATAATTGAAAGAGACTCTGACCCTGATTCAGTGCCGGATGCTCTGACAGAGCGCTCGCTCTGAATCAGGGCTGTCCTTCTGAATTTTTAGAGCGGCCTCCTGGCCACTCGTATAGCTGTGGGTGACCACCCACAGCTATAGCGAGTGGCCAAGAAGCTGGTCGCGATGGTCAACACCATCATGACCATCGGGCTTGCCACGAGACCCTTGTGGTAGGGTCTTGTTGCCACAAGCCCTGGAGTGCTTTTGGCTCTATCAGAGCCGAAAGCACTCCCACTGAGATCACTTGTGATGTCAGTGGGGCCAGCCCCAGACAGTAGGCATTCCTATGGGAACTCCTTCGTCTGGCCAGCCACGCCCCCAGCACACCCACCAAAGGGTGCGTGCTGTCACTCACCATCGACAGCATGCCCCCTTTGTAGCAAGACCCAAAGCGATGGCTTGCCCGTCTCTATCCGGATCTCGCAATGCGCACAATGGAGCCACCTCCATCATGCGCATGGGCACTGGGCCAACATCGACCCACTTGCGAGCGCTCAGCGCTTGCGAGCGGGTCTGAATTAGGCCCTCAGTTGCTTTGAAATTACATAGAGTGTGTGAAATTTATATGTAGTCATATAAACTACAGATGTGCCCAGCTGGTTTGTTGTTCATGGCGCGCCATTCAGGGCTCTATGTCATGCCATGGAACATTGCATGATGGCTGGACTTGTGGCATACCATGGTATTCTTCAATGAAGGATACAATATGGTATGTAATTCAGTGCTTAACTGCTGGGTGGCTAGTGCTCCACTGTTGTAATTTGTACTGAATACCATACTGGTAAATTGGTTGGATATCACATTCATGCACTGTACAGTATTTGCATATTTACACAACCAATATTTTTTATATCACTTACAGTACATACAGTATGCTCTTAGAACGGGACGCAAATCAGTACACATATTGTACATAACTGTATAGTAGTGTAGTTGCCCGAGTTGTTATCATGGCATAACTGATACTGTAGATTAATGGGATGCATGCACAGCTTTCAATGAGATGGTGTGAATTATTCTCTAATGGTGGGGTACTTTTTATATACAATATGTACTATTACTGTATAATATCTGGAAAGGAAGACAATTTTTTTATTACTAAAAACAGCAGTGGGTGAGTGGAGTGCACAAGGATGAGCCCGGTACAGTATGTGCGGTTCTTCATATACTGTAGCTGGCTTGTGGGCTAGTGGTTAAGTGATCGCTTTGCAACAATGATTGTCCCAGGTTTGAGCCATGCAAAAAAATATTTTTTTTGCACTGTCGGCTCTGGACACTATAGTGAAACTACTGTAGTAGTGGGCTGTTTAAAAGTAAGGCATTACAAACTGATTGTGCATTTAAAAGTGCAAACTTGCGTCAATGTCTGCACTGTAGTGGCTGTCAGCTCTGAGGGGTTACTATGGGTTCTCTGGTGCATGCCCATTGGAGGGGTTACAATGGGATCTGTGGCGCATGCCCAGTGGAGCCAAGCCATATGCCATGTAGCACTATGCCATGGCGTATGGAAGATCATTGCACTGCACATGCCCAGTTGTCTGTTTTACTGTGCAGTTGAATTTTCACACTTGCACTACTCTCTGCGCTGTCCCAGACTTGGACACTTAGGTTTCATGACTTCATAAACTGCTAGTGGGCTCTGTTTGAGAGAGGTCTCTGAATTACAAACTGACTGTGCATTTAAAGCACAAACTTGCGTCAATGTCGATGCTGTCCCAGACTTGTACACTATAGTGATTTCTTTACTTCAGTAACTGGTACTGTAGTGGGCTCTGTTTGAGAGAGAGGTCTCTATATTACAAACTGATTGTGCATTTAAAAGTGCAAACTTGCGTCAATGTTGATGCTATCCCAGACTTCTACTCTATAGTGATTTCATGACTTCAGTAACTGGTAGTGGGCTCTGTTTGAGAGAGAGGTCTCTGTATTACAAACTGATTGTGCATTTAACAGTGCAAACTTGCGTCAATGTCTACACTGTGGTGGCTGCTATGGGATCTCATGTAGCGCTATGCAATGGCGTATGGAAGATCATTGCACTGTGCATGCCCAGTTGCCTGTATTACATACTGACTGTGCGGTTGAATTTGCACACTTGCACCACTCTCTGCGATGTCTCAGACTTGGTCACTATAGTGATTTCATGACTTCAGTAACTGGTAAGTGGGCTTTCTTTGAGAGAGAGGTCTCTGTGTTACAAACTGATTGTGTGTTTAAAGCACAAACTTGTGTCAATGTCAGCACAGTTGGCGCTGTGGTGGCTGTTAGCCAGCTCCGAGGGGTTACAAATTGGATTTCTGGTGCATGCCCAGTGGAGGGGTTGCAATGGGATTTCTGGCACATGCCCATAGGAGCCAAGCCCTACAGCACACCACGTAGCGCTATAGTATGCCATGGCGTATGGAAGATCACAGCACTGCACATGCTTAGTGGGTCGAGAGTCGCACACAGTGCATCAGGTCCCTTCCCCCAAAGCAAACAAGATACTTTCATTACCATAATAAAGGATGCTCTGCTAGCCATTTACTGAAAGTAGGCAGCTCTGCCCTTGTGTCCTGAAAAGGCTACAAATGGTGACTATTGCCAAGGACACCATCCCCCATCTGCTAGGGCAATTAGTGTGCCGCTATGAATGTGTCTGTACTGTATATTAAAAACTGACTGTGCGGTTGAAGTAGTAATGTGCAGGCCCAGTGGGTCGGGAGTCATGCACAGTGCATTAGGGCCCTGATTCAGAGCCGGTCGCTATTTGCGCTCGCTCGTCCAGAAAATAGGGGTGGCTATTCAAATGAACCGTTCGCTGTTTGCGGTCTGTTCACGCCTCTAGGTCTGAACGAGCGAACAAAACTTGCGGTCGTTTTTTGGGAAACTACGCCCCCTGGCCGCTCGCATCCGACGTCATGTCCGCTATTTATTAGATTAATCGAGTACATCGAACAGGGTATGAACTGCTCGCTATTCTTGTGGTTGGTTTTTGCTACCACAATTTTGCGAGCAGTTCTGGCTAATAAAAACCCAGTGACGTGGTCAATGACGCTGCTGTTTTAAATATGCACACCCATAAAACGCCCGTTTTGACCTTTAAGCACGCCTGCGTTCTGATTTCCACTCCCCGTTTTCAAGCACCTTCCCCTGTTACCACCCACATACGCCTCATCCTGTCACTCAAATTAGCAGGCATTCGCTATTTTGCGAGCACATGAATTTCGGCCGCACTGACTGGTTCGCGCATGCGTATAACGATCCGTGCGCATGCGCAGTTTGGCAAACATCGCTCGGAGCGAACGAGCTGCCGCTTATGAGTGTCTCTGAATGAGGGCCTAGGTCCCTTCCCTAAAAGTAAGCAAGAGCCTCTCATTATCATAATAAAGGACGCTCTGTTAATCCATTTACTGTAAGCAGTCAGCTCAAGGTCTGCCCTTACCTGTATGTTGCTGCATTTTGTACAATACAAACATTACAATTTGTAGTGCAATGTTGGTCCATGTAAAATACAGCTGGGTGGCATAGCGTAGTATGCAGTAGAAATGGCAGGTAGTGGGAAGTTGAGGAAAGTCTACTGTACTGAAGTAAATTTACTTAGTAATATTGAACTTCAATGCTCTATATTTATTCAATGATGTTTGTGCATCGATACCTGTATGTGTTGGTATAAATGACAGAATTCACACAGTGATTTCTGTGTAATCCTGTTGTGAAGATTTAAACAAAAATAAAAATAATAAAAAAATGAAAAATTGTAGCCTTCCAGGCTTCAATCCCAGGATGCCCACACTGCTTTGCGTTCTAACCACTACACCACAGATGCCTGCCATAACAAGTGACGCACCTGTGTGTAATGAATGAGCATCGTGCATCGTACTGTAGGTGTGTTTTTAAGATGGTGACGAGAAGAGAAAGGAAGTTTTCTCCAGACAAGCTCTTTCCCTAGGTGAAGTGGAGAGACAAACCATTCTCCACCAACCAAGAGAAAGGGCTCACCTATAGGAGAGCAAGAAGGGCCAGGGTCATTAAATATACATGGACTAAAGGTTGTCACAGTATTGGTTAACATGGCTTGTTTGTATAGTAAACCTACAGTAACAAAAGGCAAGTTGATCGACCATTCTATATTTAGTCGTCAAAAATATTTTGGCAACATTTCATCCATTATTATCTATTGCCATGTTGGAAAATACTGTGTGTGATCATGAGTCACAGTCAACCATTTTTCCTGGTTGACCTAATGCCTGTCGACCAAATCTATTTCGACCTACACAGTGTTTATCTTTGCTAGCCGTGCCCCCTTTAAGGCTGACATTATTACGTCATGGACAGATTCAGGGGTCTATTTACTAAGCAGTGTTAGGAGACAGAGTGAAAAGTGATAAGAAAGTGATAAGGTGCCAGCCAATCAGCTCCCAACTGCCATCTCACAGACTGTGTTTGAAAAATGACAGTTGGGAGCTGAATGGCTGGCACCTTATCACTTTTCACTCTGTCTCCTAACACTGCTTAGTAAATAGACACGCTAAAAAATTTAAAACACCAGGGTGTGCCTATAGCATCCAAAGTATGCAATGGGCAACAATTCTGGCAGCAGGGCACCAATCCTGGCACCCTGCAAGGCAAAAGTACAGCTTGTGGGGTGGCACAGTGCTGCCCACTGAGCCTCTGTGTTTAGTGGCATCACTTGGTCATACAATACTGTACCTTCTGTAGTTATGCAGTACTGTATATACTGTACTGTATATTTTTTTTACCATACTGTACCATGTTGGGCCCAATGCCAGCTTCACAGGCTACAGTAGTTTTTGAACTACAGTATACTGTATTGGTTTGTGTTGTTATTCTGGTAGAGACTTGTCATACAGTAGGATTTTTTATACAGTATACAGTACTCCAATTTGTTACAAGGCAAAATTATATGTGTTTTATAAGGGTGTCAGCTCTCCCAGCCTAGGCCCAGTGACCTTGCCAGGCCGCGTAAGTACAGTAGTGTACACTACAGTACATTGTCTTCTATCTCACATCTCCAACCTCTTCTCCTTACACACTAATTCATTCTGTTACAGTATTAATAATAAATAATTGTGAAGTCTGCTCAGCTCACTTGGACTTCCAAAGTCCAAAGTATTTATTTGCACAAAGAAATAAGTAGCGTACCACCCCTTAAAATATGCAATTTTGCTCTCTTAATTGCCCTTTTCTTGCTGGGAATACAAATCTTGCATTTTCAATTCATTTCTGTACACTTAAAACTTCAAACGTCATTGACTTAGTATCATTTATCTTTACAGGTACAGTATGTACTGTAGCTTTAGGTATTTGGGTATTATCTGATTAATTCCCATTTGGTAGGCCTGTTTCTAATACTTGATGCCTTCTAAGCCAATTTACCCTGTTCCTGTGTATGTACTGTATAGGGTAATTTCTCCCATGTACCTGAGAATAACCTGAATCTCTATTTTCCTTCTTGTACTGTCCCAATCTACATTTCCTGGCCACACTGTACAGTACTGTATGTCCTACTGTATTTGTCCACATGTCTAACACTTACTGTACCTGACTGTGGCTGTCTTTCCTTACCATACCATTCACTGTACTGTACCTTTGCTGCTGTGGAAACTGTTCCTGTAGGGCCTGTGTACTCACAGTTATTAATTTCTCACTTTGCATTTCCTTTCTCTTGGTTAGAATTTTATCATGGTCAATAGCTGATTCCCTAAGGGCATCTACCATAATCCCTCTCCAATTTAGAAGTCTGAACTCTTGTTTTCAAATCCTCCTTAAGGTCATCCATAAGAACTGAAAAAGCCACTTCCCTGTGATTCACATTGTCTTTTATGTCAGATAGTGTACAGTACTTGGCCATTTCCAACAAAGCTCTTCCAGCCAATCAGCGCTTTGCCAATTGAAGGCAACAGGATTTTCAAAAATGACCACTCGTGGCAAAACTTAGAGATCTGACAGCAGATCATGAGGTTTTGCCTTGGGAGAGGGATCTGGGGCAGGCAGGGAGATCTGAGCTTTGCTCGGATCGCCCCGGATCGCCAAAATTCGAGTGGGTTCAGTTCTCTTTTTGCTTTATGGAGAAAATCTTATGCCAATCAACAACTACAGGAAAGTAAATTTTTAACTGGGTGTTAATGTTAATAACGTTCACCTGATTATTCTCATCAGTTAAAGGTTTGTCTTCCACCAGTTGACTATCCTTAATAAAGAAAATTTTGCACATCACTTGTGAGAGGAAGACATGCCCTTAATACTATTCTCCAATCTATATTTGTGGGTTCAAGGGCATTACCCAAATCCTTAATACAATTTTTTTTGACAATTGGTTAAAACCTTCCTAATGTAGGATCTGGGAATTCAGTAATAATTGACCTTACTGTCATTCAGATCTACTCCAAGGACAGTCCTTAGCTACATTTCTAAATGTTATCATACTGTTCTACTGTATCCTAATCAGGTTTACTACTGTATTACTGTAGGAAAATATATATATAGTCATGAAAAAAGCATGGGTGGCACTCAGAGACATTCTTAATTCAAGCAAAGAACCCCATGGCAGGGGAATTTATTTGTGCAGTCAATGTTTCAGGGATCGAATCCCCTTCCTCAGGATAAGTGTCTTACCACTTGTTCTGAGGAAGGGGATTTGATCCCTGAAACGTTGACTGCACAAATAAATTCCCCTGCCATGGGGTTCTTTGCTTGAATTAAGAAAGTCTCTTAGTGCTGCCCATGCTTTTTTCATGACCGTATCATGGGGTCACCAACCCTCGCGGAGGGCACTGGAGCAGGATACCGCAGTGCAGCACTGGAGTGCCAGGGTATATGCTGTACATATATATATATAATACACACACACAGCAGTGTTAGGAGACAGTGAAAAGAGATAAGGTACTGTACCAACCAGTCAGCTCCCAACTGTAATTGTTCAAACACAACCTTGAAAAATTACAGTTGGGAGCTGATTGGTTGGTACAGTACCTCATCTCTTTTCACTGTCTCCTAACACTGCTAAGTAGATACAGTATATACTGTATTTGAGTGAATATATATTTACTGTATAAAAAACACCCAAAACAACCTTTAAACTAAAACTGAAAGTACTGTATCTCATGAAAAGTAAATTTTGCCCTGTCAAACTGTAGTTAATGAGTGCTTCAGGAACTGAGATCTTGATGAAAAATAGCCCCGTCCTTTTCACACAGAAAATACTGTAACAAAAAACCCTGTCTTTATCCGGCATTTGAAGCACAGGTTTATTTGATGGTCCAGCTTTATACCCCTTTTGGCACAGACAATCAAATTACTGGGTATACAATACAGTATCACTTTTACCCAGTGATTTCCAGATGGACATGAGCATTTATTCTGTGTGAAAAGTTCAACCCATGATGAAATTACTAGGTTGCCGACCCAGGTAAAATGTAAGGTCAAAGTGACCCTTTGACACAGTAAAAATCTCTGTTCATCAGCAAATTACTGCACCGGGTACAGTAAAGTGCTTTACTGTACCTGCTACAGTAATTTGCTTTTCTATGTGAAAGGGTTATTACTGGAGTTATATAGAGTACAGCAGCACATTCTTGAAAGTACAGTACATACTATATAGTATGAGTACTGTAATTTTTTACAGTGCTGTAATGTGAAACATTAATATTTCCACTATTTTGCTTAATATTGTATTTAGTGTCTTTATACTTGTGTATTTCAGAGTGCACTGAATGGTGAAAATGGTGAAGAGTAAAGGTTTTTACTCCGGTGCCTCATCTTGCCCACTTCCACTGAGCAAGAGGTTGAATTCACTAGTTCCACAACGATCTACAACAAAACCTTCCAAGAAGAAAGCAGGGAAGGAAAATGTACCTGTACCTGTCAAGATGTGGAAAAATGCAAAGCCCAAGTGCGCGTCTTTGGATCTGCACATAGGAGAAAATGACCCATGGAAAGTGGAGCAACCAATGAACATGGAGAACCAGGAGGAAACACAAGTGATTGATGGACCAAATACACTGAACGAAGAACTGGATACCTTGGAGCCTCTGGTTTGTACACCTGTGAAATATGCATCCCACTCACCAACCTGTCAAAAACTGTCCTTTTAAGAAGAGAATGCATGCACATGTAGCTGTGCTAAGATGGTGAGAGACCTCGTGGGAAAAATGTGTCATCTGGAGGTGAAACTTGACAACTTGAAAGAAGGGCTGAAGGACACCATTGCCGAAGCAATGAAAGAAGCAATCCAGCAAACTAAAGAAGAGTGGCAAGAGGCCGCTGCCCAGCGTACCAAGAACAGACATGACCAGGCAGTACAGTATGAAATGGTCACACCTGATGAATTTGAGCCTGAGGATAACAACAACCATGAGGATTACAACTTGGAGACTGGCCCATCATTCCACTTGCTAGACATGGACACTACAGTGGCATCAGAGCACTTGGACATGACACCAGTGCCATCATACAGCCTACCTCATTTGGAGAGTACACCAGTGGCATTGTATTGCCTGCCTGAATGGTCAGCTGAAGAATCGAGAATCAACAATGCAAGTTTACCGGTACTTTCAGCAGGATCACCTTTCATGTCAAGCACCCCAGCACCACAGCCTGTACACCCTTGTCAGTTATACCACTGGCTGTAATCACCACTGAGGAGGACAATGAACTTTACAGAGCTGGCAATGGTGAGATGCATCGATATGCACAAGCAATATTTCAAGAACATGTGCCCTATGACCTTTATTGCAACTGGACCAAGCGTGTGTACTTTGATGTCAGTCAGAAAAAAGTACCAATCCCCAACATTTTAAAAGAAGATATCCTCTCAAGATGTTGGACAAGATTCAGGATTGGAAAAGAGGAACTGAATAAGATAAAGGACACATTGAATGGGGTGCTGCGCATGACAAGGAAACAAGCATAGAGGACAGCTACACAGCCACCAAGTACAGATCTTCAATCAACAAACATGAAGAGACTTGAAGGGACTTGTCTGAAGAGAGGAAGACCCTGTGCCACTGGCCAGGACATGCCAGTGGCAGAAGAAAGGAGCTGAGGACAGGAGAAGACTACAGGGGTGGAAAACAAAACAGCTAAAGAAGTTCCCCCCAAAACCTCTTCCACTATAACAGGTAGGCCATCTGTGATGCCAACTGTACATTAATAGTGTAGTTTGTTAGGCCATTGAGTTATAGTAGAACTGATATTAATGTAGATTAGTATGACACACTGTTAGAGCAGGAAAGGGCCTTGCGCTGCATATTCTCTCTCCTACATGGACCTGCATGTGGGATCAAGCTTTATGAAGGACAAAAGTATCTCTGGTGAGAACTAGTGTGTCTATCTTTTACTGCCTGTTTGTCTCTGTCTATCCTCCTTTCTTCAGGGCATACAGTGGACCTTGCACTCCAATGCGAGGTTGAGTCTGCACCTGGTGCCCGAGCGCCTACAGTATAGGTGAAACTCTGGATCTGAGGCCAAAAGTGCCAGTGATAATTCTCACTTAAAACTCTTATCTTTTTGTGTAGTCCTCGGTCCGGTAGGGCGTATCAGTCGGCATTGAGGAAGGACGGTTCTTAATTCATCTACTGCTTCCTAGGTACTGTACAGTAGTCATGTCCATGTCCAGTGTGGAATTCCTAGACCATCTGAGCAACATACGGGCTTAAGCTGAGAAAGTGTGATGCAAGCTACGGAAGTACACCTGCACGGCAACAGGCACCACACCGCACCCCTCTTAGAAATGCATGCTAATGTCATATGCAGTACAGTACTGTAGTAGATTCATACTATATACTGTTAAACTACTGTGTAACAGAATATATTTTTAATTTACTGTACACTACTTTTTTTGACTGTACAGTACTTACAATCATTTTTGTTTACTTTTTCTAGTTGGCATCATGCAGCGACAATTGGCAAATCAATTTTTATCTTATCTAAAAGCATGTATTAAAAAGGTGTGATTAACTCTATACAGTACAGTATATTACAGTATGTTAAGTTAAGTAAAATTTGTCATTAATTTATAAATTTGGTGTTTGTGTGTAATTCAGTCTTTAAGTGCATCTGAGACCCAACACATGTATCTGTCACAACAGGTGCAGTTGGGGTTGTTGTGAATAATGTAGTGAGATAAACACAGCACCCCAACAGTACTGAACAGGAATTAATCGTACTGTAAATCAGTATGTGAAATACAGTAAGAACTATCATGCATGGTTTAACTATTTTTATATTAGATTGTATGCAATAGCAGAAGATGCTTACAGAACGGATCAGGGAGACCATGGTCCAAGTATTGGCGAAAAAAACCAGATTACAGATGCATGCACAGATCAGTGCGTCACATGTTGCAAGAGGCTACAGTAAGATAACAACAAGTCATTAAGACACAGATGCAGGGGCGTATCTTCCTATTGGCCAGGATTGCCCTCACCAGGGGCGCCGACTGATTGGGTTTGCCGCCCGCAGTCAGTTATATCCCTGTTGCCCGTCCCAGTGATTTTGTGGCTTCCACGGCACTTACAGTAGTATATAGTAAACATACTTTACACACTGAGTCTGTCGCAATCACTACAGAGTGACAGACTCAGTCAGAATCTGATAGCGCTGGGTGACCGTGTGACCCCTTAGTGAAGTGTGACATCACACACCATGTGTGCTTTGATAGAGAGGACACATGCCTAATGGCAGCATCTACTGTAGATGCCCATCACAGCAGGGGCAGGGAGCAGTCTAGGCACATGCTGCACTGCTGACTCCTTCAGCTGGGACTTGCAGGGATAAGGACTGAGAAGGCAGGAGGAGTGTACAGCAGTGTGGGGACTTGGTCTGTGGAAGTTGGGATCCATCTGTGATGGGAGGCCTGGCTGTGGAAGGTAATGGGGGCCTGGCTGTGGAAGTTGATAGGGGGCCTGGCTGTGGCAGGTGATTGGGGGCCTGGCTGAGGATGGTGGTGGGGGGCCACTCTTGCAAGCCGTGGCCGATAACTAAACCTCTAACCAACAGTTGAAAATGTTGTATACAACTAGCAGTACATACAGTAAGTGTACAGTAGTGCATACTTGCCATCTTTTGAAAAAGCATTTCAGGGAGATTGTGAAAGCAGCACCTATGAGCGCGGTTGTAAAGTGGGTGTGTACTGCTACATGTGAGAGGCGTGTCATAAAATTGACTTATATCCAAATTTAAATGAGCCCCAAAGCAGTTAGTAAGATTTATTTGTTGATGAAAACACACTAATACTTTTCCGGAAATGCATGTAGCAATAGGGATCATTGTGCCTTATAACCAATGCAGGGAAATTAAACTAATGATCCCATTTGAATGTATATATATCTGTTTTTCTTAATATAACAGCTTCATAAGGGGGGTAAGGTGCAATCAATGAGATTTGCAGACTATTCAGGGAGTGAGGGATATTGCTACAATTTCAGGGAGTCTCACTGACAATGAAGGAGAGTTGGCAAGTATGCAGTAGTGCTGATTGCACTCTCAATCCAGATCAGCTCCACTAGGCATGTGCAGTACTTTGAGACTCAATTTGCCAGATCGTAGCGTGACTAGCAAGGCGCTACATGGCATATGGAGCAACAAACTACAGCAGCTGGGCATAACTATTGTATATAATGTATTGAGTTTAGTAAGGGTTGGATAACAATACTGAACTAGTGAATAATTAAAAAAATTATTAAGGTCTAGAACAGGCGGGACAGGCAGGTAGAAAGATGGAACACCTAACTGCTTGTACACAAGCCTGTCATACTATATCAAGACCTGAACCTGTCGTGTACTGTACGTGATATGGCATCTGCGAATTATGTGTACTTTGAGCCTCCTTGTCCTGTAGCTTGACTGGCTCTATTGTGTTTGACTCCAGCCCACTGGGCATGCGCAGTGCTGTGATCTTCCATATACCATGGCATATTGTAGTGCTACATGGCTTACTGTATGGCCTGGCTCCACTGGGCATGCACCAGAAATCCCATTGCAACCCCTCCACTGGGCATGCACCAGAGATCCCATTTGTAACCCCTCAGAGCTGGCTGACAGCCACCACAGCACCAACTGTGCAGACATTAATGCAAGTTTGCACTTTAAACGCACAGTCAGTTTGTAATGCAAAGACCACTCTCTCTCAAACAAAGCCCACTACTAGTTACTTGTCATGAGAAATCACTAAAGTGTCCTAGTCTGGGACAACGCTGACATTGATGCAAGTTTGTGCTTTAAAAGTATGTACTGTAATGCAGACATCCCACTTACGCTGTGTTTGACTCCCGACCCACTGGGCATGCGCAGTAGAAATAGACTCAAAATACCATACTGTAGCGCGACTAGCTTTTTGCTACGTGGGTACTGTATTGGATTGCCATACACCCCTTTCTTGAGCTCACAGTGGCAAAAAGTAGCATAGAAATACCAGGTGGTGGGAAGTTGTGGATATTGTATTGAATACTGAAAAAGTGCATATCTTAAAAAAAATAAAAACTATATTTTCAAGGTCTCGAACCCACATGACAAGAAGTTGGGAGAAGCAGTGAGACTAGGCATTAGCCCCCGAGGCCACATGCCTCATCCCATTACTACAGTAGCTCCTAAAGTAATGAAATCACTACAATGTCTAAGTCTGGGACAGTGCAGACAGTACATAGATTGGCGCAAGTGTCCAATTTCACTGCACAGTCAGTGTGTAATACAGAGCTTAATGATTTTAAACTTTATTAGACATTCTTCTACAGCTTTATTATACATTCCTGATTCCATGTGGAAAACACTGTACTACTGTACAATGTACCGAATCACCGCTTCTGTGAGCCAATCATCGGGAGGTGATACAGAACATGCATTGGAAATCAGATGCATGCACTGTGTAGTTTAGGAAAAGTGACACCTGGTGGACAAAAAGTTGTTTTACACATTATGACTTTTTCCAGCACTACGCTACACTACATTACAAAACTTTCTGTGCGGCGTGACTCATGGCATGGTGTGTGGCATCCCTTGCATGGCGCACTACATAGTGTATGGAGCAACAAACTAGCTGGGCACACCTGTATAATGCAGCAAAAGTCAATAAAAACAAATTCACTCTGATTAATAAGTTTAACATCGGTGTACACTCCATGAAAGATTAATATTTGTGTATCCTAGTTTTTTCTACACCGAGTATAATATGGCTTTTTAGACGATTGAAACATATTATATTAAATTGTTTTGACTACATATTTAAGTGGAGACATAAATGGAACTTTTCTTTCTGGACTAGACATAGGGCCTGATTGAGACCCACTCGCGAGTGGCTGTCCGCTCACAAGTGGGTCGACGGTGTGCACTGAGCATGCGCACGACGGAGGGAGCTCCGTCGTGCGCATGCGCGAGACGCGACGAGCGAAGGACTTTCCTTCGCTCGTTGTGTCTGATCAAAGGGGGCGTGCTGTCAATGTTGATTGACAGCACGCCCCCTTTGGTGGGCGTGCCGGGGGCGTGCCTGCCAGACGGGGGTGTTCCCAATGGAACGCCTACCGTCAGAAGCCGGCCCACTGAAATCACTCCGGGCCTTGCGGTTGAGAAACTCAACCGCAGGCTCCGGCTCGCAGTGGCGATGGTCGCGATGGTCAAGACCATCGCGACCATCAACCTGCACACTCGTATAGGCTGAGGGTGGTGACCCACAGCTATATGAGCGTCCAGGAGGACGCTCCATAATTATGGAGGTGGGCCCACATTCAGAGTGAGCGCTCTGCTCAGAGCATCTGGCTCTGAATGAGGGCCATAGTTCATTCTACCTGAGCACAGATTAATGAATCCTTGCCCAGTGAAAAAAATGGGACACAGTTTATTTTAACAAAGATATAATTGTTTCAATTATAATAACCAATTGTTACAACTACTGATGTAGTTAAGGGCTATTTATATAGCCGTCTCCTGATATACTGTTTAAACCACTCTCTGAATGCAATGAAGGAACTCCCTAATCCTATACCACAGTGTAATGATGTGTAAAAAATAAGGCAATAAAATTGCTCATACATTATTTGTGTCACTCACTCTGGATTTGCAAATTTGGGAGATTGCATTGTATCAATTATCCATTAAGTTGATTTTTGCAACTAAATCTGAATACGTATATAACATTTGGGGGATCACATTGTATTTATAATCCATCAGTTTTTACTACAGCTAAGGCCAATGTAAAACTGAATATCTCAAAAGATGTGGTATAATTAAAAAGGATGTATGAAAATATACTCAAACAATAGGGGAGAAATAGCCTATTGATAGGTCTTATCTCCATTACTTACTATAATAAATATTATCCACAAATATACACACCTTGGCTCTAGATGAGGTGAACAGATTGTAATAAAGGAGGAAAATTATTTCCAGCAAAAAGATAAACCAACCTATGAATTAGACACAGTAGACAGGCACTTCTATTATATACTATCTTTATTCTTCAAACACAATTTATATGTATACTGTATATCTTTGTTTTTCTTTGATTTTAACCTTATTATTTCACTGTTGACTTTACCCTACCCAGTGGAAATGGGACAATAATTTTAAACATAATTCTATTAAAAGTGGAGTTTTACTTAATGTGGCTCTTGTGTGCCTAATATATACAACCACTTTCAGTTATACATACTTACCAGACCTCAAAAATCTGGTGGACTGGCCCTACATAACTTTAACTACAATATGTTGCTGCTCAGTTGGTTCATGTATGGACATGAGTAAAGGAATATTTGGAGAATGTGATGACTTGCAGGTTAATTTCAAAAGTGTTATCAGGCCATACTCATAAGCTAGCTTTACTTGCAGGAGGGTTCTCTCGTAAAGATCCATCTATATTTATTCAGGCAGTTAAGATTTAAGGTTATGTAACTAAATTAATGAAATATGAAGGATTAGATCCAGACACTCCATTATTAAATTCTAATGGACTTAGGGCCTTATTCAGGTTAATTCGCAAGGCTGCATTAGTACGCAGCCAGTCAATTTTTCTGCTCTCTGCATGTGTATGCATTGCAACAGGCCTCTGCGATCAGGAAGTGATTGCAGCAAGCATGCAGTCCCATCTCATAGTGACTGACATGAAATGACCATTTGTGGGTGGAGGGGGGTGGTCAGCAGAGCGCAGGCGTGTCTGTGTGTTTGAACACCATTACAGGGGCATGCATAATTAAGCCCCTGCGATTGCATATGCTGGCAGAAGTCTAGATGGTGACATGAAGTTTAGCAGTTTGTAAGGTAGTGTCAGATCATCCACAACTGTCCTAATGGTTCCGATGTAACTCAATGTTACCGATGTTTTTGCTGACTTGCAGATGCATGTCATGGTATAGTGCTGCGGTTGCCGTGCAATTGCATTCATTAGCATATTTTTGCAGCACTCGACTGCGTGCGAATGCAGCCTTGCGAACCAACCTGAAAAAGACTCTTAGTGAATTAAGATGTTTGCAAGTAGATTGAGTCTGGGGATCAAAAGATATATTATCTATAGGTCAATTTTATGAAGCTAATATTATGAAATCCTTCTCCCAATTGCAAGATGAGTTTGCTTTACCTATTTTTTATTTCTTTAGCTACCTTCAGTTAAGACATGCTTTATCTAATCAGTTTTTGGAATATCCTCCATATATAGTAGAATCACCTAGAAAAAATGTTTTAATGGCACTTGGTTCATGCAGAACACTTTCACGCATATATGGTTTTCTTTTAAATGCTAATCTTTGTGGAGATCAGCCTAGGTTAAGGATAAATGGGAGGTGAATGTTGGTCAACAAGGTGACAAAGCATGGAGCATTGCAATGGAATCCCCTAGAGCAGAGGTGGGAAACCTTTTATCTGCCGAGGACCATTTTCAGATTTTTAACCCTATTTGCAGGTCAGTGCAGGCCATGCCCCCTCCTGAGTATGCTCCGTGGAGCTGTAAGGGCAGCAGTGTGACCACCTTAAGTGTCCTAAGGATGCTCCACGTGGCACTGCTGCATATATTCTGGCTGCCGGGTGCCATTCTGGGCACCTTGCTAGCCAGATGAGGCTAGCAGCAAAAAGCTCAGAGGGCCAGATTAAATTATTCCATGGGCCTTATACGGCCCCCGGGCCCAAGCTTCCCCATCCCTGCCCAAGAGGATCAACTAATGCAATTAAATTTCAGCAAATACAGTTGTTTATTTTGCATAGAACATATCTTATTCCCATTAGACTCATGAAATATGCAGAATCTTTGCCCAAAGTGCGAAGTGGTTTCAGGGACTTTTTGGCATCTGTTATTGGACTGTCCCTTTGGTGGGCAGTTTTTGCAGTAGTGTTAAAAATGTGTTAGTAAATATTGGTTTACCTTCTCAGGTGATTACGGCTAAACTCGGCTCCCTTGGAATATTTGAATAAGATGATTTGGATAAATATACTATGCAATATGTTATCAACCTATGTAATTTGGCTAAGGTAGTTATTGCAAGGTCCTGGCTAGCACCCACTGGAACTGATTTTAGTGCTTGGAAATCATTGGTTAAGACAACTGTATCTCATGAAAAATTTGTTTACCTTTCTCGTAATACTTAGACTAAATTTGATAAGATTTGGATGACTAAGTACACAAGCCAACCTTCACACATATCATAATTCAACCAATGCCAACTTGACCACTCTTGAAGAGTGCCAGAAAACATTACATTTCTCAAGATAGATACTGTAAAACATCAATAACATCATTCTAACCATATGAGACCTCAAGTGTATTCCCCAGGAGGGGAAGGAAGGTTTGGTGTATTTGGCATCTTCACTCAATATAATGGTTCTCATACTCAGGACCTACTGTATATTTGTATTTATCCTCCTGTAAACAGAGCCTGAGGTGGCCAAGGCCTCACCACCTTTGCTCAGTGGACAGATACCTCATAGGCATGTGCAGAGAGACAAATCAGCCCATGTTTAAAAAAGTATACAATATCCTAATAAGGATTTTTGAGTTAATTTTTATTGTCCCAAATATTTTTTATTTATTTTGGTATTGAGTTTATTCTAAGTGACTCTAGGTCAATAATTTGTTGTAACAAAACTATTCCCCAAACTGTGACACAGTAAAAGATTTTTTTCTGCCAAACATTATTTTTATTAACATAAATATAGATGTGGCTTGGTCAAAAGTGTTGTTATTATTTGCAAAAAAAGTAGAGTTTTCTTTTTTAGAAGATTTTATATGTGACTTTTAGTATGGCAAGTTGACCATATGCCACTTAAAACAGTTTGTGCTTTAATCTGTTGACAAAAGAGAGGATTTGTTTAAAACATAAGTTTATAAAAACTAACATATACGTGTGAGCAAATTAGAAATTAGTTAAATACTATTTAGAGTCAGTTGCTATTTAATGATGCATATACCTGCATGATAAGTGTAAACAAAAGAAAAGCACATTAACATACTTACACAAATGCTGTAAACCTTTATAAACATGAACAATTATTTAAAAGAAGTCTACTTGAGTACAGAAGTATGGCATGCTAGTGGTTCAGATATCATCTAAAGGGAATCGTTAAGGTCATGTTACAGTGCATAATCATCATGTGCAACTACCCTGTTGCTGGTGTAATTTATATGCCTTCTTTTGCAAAACTATTGGTCTGCATGACCACATTTAGGTGCACATACATTTACAGAACAATGCCTTTTTAGGAATTTCCCTTTACGCATTCATAAAACCTCTATGTTCATAGGGGTCAATATGCTCATATTTTGATCAACTCTATAATTGTACATTTATGTGCATTCACATTCTTGGCATACACAGTGCAAAAACACATACAATACAACATGTCAACTGGCATGTTATTCACTTTGCATCAGCATCTTAGTGTTTAGGCATTCCAGGACTTCTAAATGTTAGGTGTTAAGCTGCCAGATGTTAGGGCAGCAAAGGACTTCTAGAAGTAGACATTGGGGGTATTTTAAAATATGGGGAAATATGCAGATTCACAGCTCTAAGGTTTTAAAAACAAACTTCAACATTATTAATTTCCAGACTGGGTTCCATTGAGATCTTGCAAATCAAAGAAATAATACACTTCATTTTATGCACTCACCAAAAGTCCTGGCTTGCTTCCAATAATTTTCAACTCAAGAAGCAACCTGTACAGTTGTTCTGATAACATTTGGTTTTTAGAGCATCACATCAGCAACCTTTAAATGTAACATAATTTATAGTACACGGGTTGAGCAAATGTGGATTACTCCAGGTTAGTTTTATATATTACACAAATTTGGGTTCTTAATCTATAAATGTGTTGTAGCAGGCTACATCACATAAGCCATATCATGTAAAATGGCAATCATAGATATCATTGATATCTAAACTCTATAGGGTTGTTATCTATTGGAAACTTGTACTTCACATACAGTAAGCTGCTGAAGTCCTAACAAAACCATTATCTTAACCTTTGAAATGTATCTTCACATGAGCCTTCATTGCTGCATTGATGCAAATATATATCTGCATTATTACTTTCTGGTCTTACATAATGTGTGTCACCATATAACTGCACAATGATAATGATTATGATGATAACAAAGCTGGTAAAACAAGCTGAGGTACCCTGGGGGCATTTCCATTTAAGAATGGTTTGAAATAAATCACTTATATATATGCACTAACAATAAAAAATAAAAAAAAAATTATGAAACCTAGCAGATTAAAAAGACAACATTTCTTGTTATATGATTCAAAATATTACGTATATAACTCATATAAAATAAGGATTTAGGGGGCTGATTCAGCTTGGGATGGAATTTCAAAGCTGCACATAGGCAGCTTTGCTATTCCATCCTTGCTAATATACAAATGCAGCAGGAGGTGTATGACACCAACTGCTGCATTTGTGATCCCAGCATTGTGATTGAGGTCGCAGGCTGGGATCACCATTGTGACCATCGGTGGTGGATGGTCATGATGGTGGACAGTGCCAGGCCACCTGAAAGCTGAGTAAGCCTCAGCTTACTCAGACTGGCTGGCTTTGTGAAGCCAGGAATCTGCATAAAAGCAGTCCCTGTGCTTGCCATTCCCAGAATACTGGGCAGACACAAACCTGTTTCCAGGAATGCTGTCCACCCCCACAATGACCCTTAAATGCCTCTGCCTGTCAATCAGGCAGAGGCATTGAAGGGCTGTGTGTGATTATGCAGGACCCATTCTGAACACTTGCATAATGGGTCCTGCACATGTGCAAATTCATGATAATTGGAAATCTGCATTCAGCATAGCACTTGTGTGCAATTCTGAATTAGCCCCTAGGTCCCTATGTTATATCAAAAGAAAAACATATGCAGTTAGCTTTGGTTTTACCGGTATTTTTTAAAACTTAAAACAACTGTAAAAGCAGTTCACCCTTTGCAAGTTTTAAAATATTTTAAAACATTGTACAATAAAAAAAATAAAGGAAAGTTAAAAAAATACTTGTTTTTATCATATTTATAGAGGTTATATTAAACATATTGTACAGCACTTAATTGTGATTAAACATTTGTATTTAAATAGATATCTAGTGACATTATCTCCCTATAAATGTTTTGAATTGGTCTATTCCTTCATGTACCACTTTCCATAAACATGATACATAATTAATTCAAATAACATCATGCAGAAATGTAGGAGCATTATAGCACAATATAAAATATAGTAAAAAAATTTTCCAATTAAATACATTGTAAATGTAATATGTATTATTTTTTTAACAACATATAAAGAAAAATATTTTCAATTATATTTCACATTTAATTGGAGCCTAAGGCTATAAGCTTTGTTAGCTAAATTTACAAAAATGGGTGAATTAGTGTATACCTAAAGCTGTCTGAGGAAACTTGCTTCTATTAGCTATTTTATAGTTACTGATGAGAGTGTATTATAAAAATTGTACTCGACGACATTGCACCAAATTTATTTACTGAATTTTGCTTTATGTTACAATGAAAGGCAAGAATATGTTTTGAAAAAAAATCCATTAATACTACTCATACATTATTATTATAAAATAAAAAGACATGTATTTGCTTCTAACATTTATCTTTTTTTCAGATATTGGATACATAGAGTATCACAATTAAATTAGGATTTATTGTCTATCTACAGTAGTATAAACAGAATTCTGTAAAATTGAACATGATTTTATAGGTAACGTGTGAATGGTAGTTAGTGATGGCTGTGATTAAATTATCTCTGTTCCTGACCTTACAGAACACATAGGGTATGTTGTAGAGTTGAACATATGCCCATTTGCAGAGCATATCTTATACTTTTTTGCAATGTGAATGCTCAAAATATGGGTGCATGCAAATACTGGCTATGGAGTAATTTTGATCACATCTACACTTTTGATGAAACAGTCAGAACTTGGGTGTTTGATGTAGGCACATTGGTGAGGGCATCAAGTAATATTGACTAACAATGGGTACCAGTGTCACTGTATATTATGCTCACATTTCAGTGCAGCTTATCTGTCTACTGTTATCTCGGAATTATAAACTGTGGTAAGAAATTTGATGAATCTTTCAGTCCAAAGAACTGTATGCCTTATTTAGTAATTACAACCAAAAATGGCTGCTTCTTAAATATGAGCAACCTAAGGTTTTTTTTATTCAGTATACAACCTGGATTACAGCAATGGGCAAAAGGTGAATGAGAAGAAAACCATTCTGCACAGGATCAGCATTAAACTCTTTCTCAGGATACTCTGATAAACAGATCACCAAGAGAAGCAAAGGTCCTCTTGGTGACAGCAGCAGCTGCTGCCACAATGTTCATGGTACCACACAAAAAGTAGCAGCACAAAAAAGATTATGGGATAAATTCACTAAAGGCCGATTTTAATTGGATGAAATAAATCTAAATCAATCAAAATTGTTGTATTTCAGATATCAAGTCACACATTTACTAACATATGATTTTTTATAATGATTTTTAGGTGTTAGTAAATGTGCAATTTATCCTTTGAAACACAACATTGATGTTGCTCTATTTAGAATCAATTAAAATCGACCTTTTAAGTAACTTTACCCCTATGCCTGATTTTTTTTTATTTATTTCTGATACACTGTACAACAAAGAAATACTTTTAGATTCCTTTCTAAAAATAATAATATTTTACTAATTTGAGGTCAAGAAAAATGAATATTATTTCAGAATGTTTATAATTAGCTCTTGTATTTTAGTAATATAGTCATACTGAAAAGCAATTTTAAAATAATTTTATATTTTCATAACACAACAAAAATAACATTTGTTTCAATTCAATCCATCTGAAATAGTGGACAGTTCAAGAGGGAGCAGCATGGGAGAAATCTTGAATTCTGAAGTGAAATGTGGCAACCAGAAGGAAGGAAAGGTGACAGTCATTGTCTGATCAGAGAAGGCAGAAGGGAGTGTGTTCAGAGATGAGGTTGAAGATGAGGGGAGCTATGAAGTTGGATAGGGTGTTGTACATGATGATTAGAAGTTTGAAAGGATTCTATATGGGAAGGAACGCAAATGAAGGGCTTTGCAGAGAGGAGAGGTAGATGTTGAGTGGTGGGAGAGGAAGATATGTCTAGCTGCAGCTGTCTAGGAGCAAGATGGGAGTAAGGTAGTCCAGTGAGGAGAAGGTTGCAGTAGTCAAGGTGAGAGATGATCAATGAGTGGACAATGGTTTTGGTGGCATCCTGGGAGAGAAAAGGTCTGTTTCAAGTGATGTTGTGAAGATGAACATGACAGGATAGGGCAAGAAATTGAATGTATATGGTGTAGGAGAGGGAAAGGTCAATAATAACTCCCAGGCAGCAGAGTTTGTGAACAAAGGAGATAGTGGTGTTGTTAACAATGATATAGAGGTCAGGAGGGGAGAACACTCTAGATGGATTGAAGAGAATTAGTTCAGTTTTAGCCATTTTGAGTTTGAGAAAGCACTCACAGATCCAGGAGGAGATGGCAGAGAGGCTACTAGACACCCAAGAGAGAAGGGTTGGGAAGAGATGTACAGTTGAGTGTCATCAGCATAGAGGTGATATTGGAAGTCAAAGGAACTCATGAGTTCACCCAGAGAGGAGGTGTACAGATAAAGAGTAAAGGGCCAAGGGCAGAACCTTGGGGAACACTTACGGGAAGGATGGATGGGGGAGGTGAAACCAGAGGGAGAGACAGAGGAGGAGAAGTCAGCAAAGTAGGAGTTGAGCCAAGAAAGGGCAGTGTCAGAGATACCAATGGTTTGATGGGTATACTGTTGGAGAGGGTGATCCATAGTGTCAAAAGTTGCAGAGAGGTCCGTGAGGAAAGCTACCTCTGTATTTGCCAGAAAGAAGATCATTGGAGACTTTGGCCAGGCCAGTTTCAGTGGAGTGGAGGGAAAGGAAGTCACATTGGTGAGGATCAAGGACAGAGTTGTCAGAAAGATTGCATATGGATGGTTGTAGGCAAGCCACTCAAGTATTTTAAAAGCAAAAGGGATAAGAGAAATGGTGTGGTAATTCAAGAGTGAGAAGGGGTCATGGTTGAGAAATGGGGAGGTATTAGAGAGTAAGAAGGCGTTGAGGTTGATTTTATTAAAGAATGGGTGAGACAATAGCACATTTGAAGGATGTAGTGAAAATGCTAGTGGAAAGGGATAGATTAAAGAGGTGAGCAAAGTGGAAGGAGGTAGTTTGGGAGAGGGAACAAAGTAGGTGAGAGGGGATGGGATCCATGAGACAGGTAGAGAGGATAAGAGAGGATAAAATAAAGGAAAGGAATTTGTCTCCCTTGGTGAGGGCAGAAATAGCAAAATGGTAGGGAGAGGAAGGATGAAGAGGTAGGGGTGACAGAAGAGTGATGGAGGAGTAGAATTAGGGGCATATGGCCTTGATTTTGGATGTGAAAAAGGAGGCAAAGTCAGTGGCAGTGAGGGAGGCTGGGAGGGGGTGGGTGAAGAAGTGTGTTTAATGTGGCATAGAGGTGGCAGGGGTTTGAGGACTAGGGAGAGATTAGAGGCTTGAACAAAGATTGCTTGGCAAGGGAGAGAGCAGATAAGTAGGAAGAGAGTACGAACTTCAAGTGGAGGAAGTCTGCTAAGGTGGCATTCAGTGGCATTCAGTGTTGCGTGTGCATTTTTTAAAGAACCGGGTAAATTTGGTGTGCCAAGGTTGAGGGTTGGAGCAGCAAAGTGAGACAGAAGAGTTGCGGGCAGCAGAGTCAAGTGCAGAGGTGAGGGTGATGTTGTATAAGGAGTCCACCTGAATGGGGAAAGCTAAGGTGGATAGAGGGGAGAGGAGAGTATCAAGTGAAGAGTAAATAATAGAATGCTCAAGAGCATCAAGATTGCTTCTGCTGATTGTAGATTTTGGCACGAGGAGGGGTGCATGAGAAGAGGAGAGGTTGAATCACTGTTAAGGGCTTTCCAAACCACTTTCTCATTAACCTGTAGAAGTCGTTGAAGTATTATTCCTTAATAAATTGTCAAATTTGTAGATTTGTGGAACAAAGACCCCTTCTTTTACTTAAGGATTGCTCAAAAGTCAAAATTTTACTCTCAGGTACAAATGTCAACACATTTACATGGTATACTGTTTTTTTATGTAAATTCTAACCACAAACTCAAACAAATGAAAGGAACATCACTCGTAACCTTCATTTGATGCAAGCTAGATGCCAAAATTCCCTAATACAGTATTTAACAAAATACACCTTCATCATCTTAAATAGGATATATATCTCGGAACCAAGGCCCTGTTTCAGAGCCGGATGCTCTGACAGAGTGCTCACTTTGAATCAGGGCCGGGTAATTTTTTTTTTAGAGTGGCCTCCTGGCCACTTGCATAGCTGTGGGTGACCACCCACAGCTATAGCGAGCGGTCAGGAAGATGGTCACAATGGTCAAGACCATCACGACCATCAGGCTTGCAACAAGACCCTTGTGGTAGGGTCTCATTGCTGCAAGCCACAGAGAGATTTCGGCTCTATCAGAGCTGAAATGTCTCCCACTGACATCACTCGTGATGTCAGTGGGGCCGGCCCCAAATGCAGGTGTTCACAAGGGAACACATCCGTTTGGGCAGCCACTCCCACGGCCCGCCCACCAAAGGGGGCATGCTGTCACTCAACATAAACAGCAATCCAGATCTAAAACCAAAACACAGGGATCGACGCACATCTCTAGTACCTGTTGCAAAGGTTTTATTGGAATTCTATTATCCATTATATTGTTATATTGGGAGAATGTTTTATTTTTCTGTAAAATCTTGACAACATTTCATTTGAAATTACTTTGTCATTTCAGAAGTCGAAACATGATGTTATGAATATGGTACAGTAGAATGCTAACCTGAGATAGTGACTGGTCAGGCAGCTTTTTTAATCAATTGTAAATGACATCTCTAGCAGGGACACTAAGATTCACATTGATTCCCTTGCTGAGGGTTCCATTGACTTTATCTGTCATTGGCTGTTCAGTGTAGTGTAATGTAAAGCATGTTTAAAATCTTTTCATCTCAGGTGATATATATTATTTAAAAATGTCAAGACAGTATTGCTTTAGCTAGAATTTAAATGATTTAGATTGGATTTTAAACATTTAAGAGCACTTATTGCTTACTGTTCTTTAAATTTACTTGTGTTTTCTTCTAAAACATTTGACTTTACAATAAATAAATTTCCTATATTTTAATGTCAGCTCACAATCAAAAAACTCAATGTATGGTGGCAAGTGTTACAAGTTTTGTGTGTGTGCACATTGCACACATATGTATCTTACATGTAGAAATAATTGCTTAGTTGCAGGCAGCCCCATTTATCTTCTTAATAGACTGAACATTCTAAAATGCACTCTTTTCACTGTTGTGGATCACTGCAACTTAAGGTAAGGGTATGATCAACTCAGTACTATAAACTTAACATTTTTAACAATAATATTTTAAGACTACCATTAGAAAATAAACACTAAAATAATAAAACATATTTTAACAGATATAGGGCGTGATTCAGACCCGCTCACGAGCGCTCACAAGTGGGTCGATGGTGCCCTAGTGCGCATGCGCACAACGGAGGGAGCTCCGTCGTGCACATGTGCGAGACCCAGATAGTGACAGCCAAGCTGTCGCTCCGGGTCTTGCACCAAAGGGGGCATGCTGTCGATGTTGAGTGACAGCACGTCCCCTTTGGTGGGTGTACTGGGGGCGTGGCTGCCAGACAGAGGCGTTCCCATGGGAATGCCTACCATCTCGGTCCGGCTCCACTGACATCAGAAGTGATGTCAGTGGGAGTGCTTTTGGCTCTGATAGAGCCAAAATCACTCCAGGGCTTGCGGTCACTGAGACCCTACCGCAGGGTCTCATGGCAAGCCCAATGGTCGCGACGGTCTTGACCATCGCGACCATCATCATGGATGCTCGCATAAGCTGTGGGTGGTAACCCACAGCTATGTGAGAGTCCAGGAGGATGCTCCAAAAATAAAAAAAACGCCCTGATTCAGAGTGGGCGCTCGTTAAGAGCATCCGGCTCTGAATCAGGCCCATAGTTCATTAGTTGAGTAATTACATACCATACTGGCTAAAACAGTGATATTAAGCACATACCCCACACCCATACATCTAAGAGGATAACGTAGGGGCATCCATGTGCATGCCTGAAAAAGTGATTTGGCTTAATAAAAATGGTGAATGGTATTGTGTCATACCTCTGTTTCCATCACTCTATTGGTGTGCCCAGCACTCTCTGATCTGCAAGGCTTCCCACAAGCTTACCCCTCAATGTTAAAAAAGCTATGCTTATATGAACAGTATATATTCAATCATTGGTGTTGTGCTGTACCCACTGCCCCCCCCAACCTACTTCCAGACCCCACACAGGACACTGCAGCCTGCTGGTGGGATGGTGAGGCAGTGCCTGAAAACCAGGTCTGTCCTGCCAAAATGGTTGGGGGTTATGTAAGCAGCAATCTATATATGGGTTTCTTATGTCACTGTAACCGAATTGAGCAGTTGCATTTTCCCTGTTCACATCCCAGTTACTGTACTGTACATCCCCTATCCACTAAACTATATGGTCCCATTCACAGTCTGTAAATCTTATCATTTTTGTATGTCCTCCCAGGGCACTGGGTAATTGAGTCCAGCTGTTAATAACTGTCAATAATTTAGTGTCTAAATATGTCACTGTTCTGTTTTCTCCTTTCTTCAGTTTGCTAATATTGTGTTGTTAGAATGTAATTTTTTTCTGTATGGTGCTACAGATGGCGATATATACAGTATATAAAATATAATAATAATCATTTTTGGTGAAAAACTGGTGTGGGATTCCCCCTATTTTCCATTTACTAGCACCAAGCTGAACCAGCCATGTTGGTGTTGCACATTAGGAGGACACACAGCATGGGGCCTCCTGCCAAAGCATTAAATCAGCCCCAAACTGGTCAACCCAGGGTTGGCAGTCCTCAGAAAGTATTGCACTACCCACTGCCATTGCGTGAGGTAATGAGTGGTTTGTTATTTTACCAAAACCTAGAACTTTTACTGGAGAAGACGACTGACCTAAAGTAGGTAAGTACTGTATGTAGTGTGAGTTAGTGAATTAATTGTTTTAAAGATTTACAATATTCGGTGTGTGAATACTGTTTTGTTTAATATTTTTGTTCACAAAGGGGATACAAGTGCTACCGGCCTGCTGGCACTTGTAGTTCTACAAATGCCAAAGGGCAGGCCTATCCTTCCACTTTGAAGAACAATGTTATTAATTCAGTTAACCCATTAAGCCTGCATCCACTAGACAGGGATGCAGGGAAAAGCCTTGGTATTTCAATCCAGGGTTGGTTAATGCTCAAGAGGGGGGACCCTATTTTTTTTGGGGGGGGGACTGGCCAAAGATTGCCAGCCCTGGGAAAACCAGTTTAGGGCTGGTTAACGCTTTAGCAAGAGGATCCAATGCTGTGTGTCCTCCAGCTGTGGCATCACCACTCCAGCTGGTTCAGCCTGGTGCTGTTAAATGGAAAACAGTGGGAACCAACATTGGTTTTTCCTCCAATTTCCCATGACCATACCAAGATTAAAGGTTCAGGGCTGGTTATGGAATTGGGGGGTGGCATTTAAAAGCAAAAATGTAAACAGATTGTTTTAGTACAATACCTCTCTTTACTAGTGCTGGCTTCATGCCTCTTGTTCTTGATTAATGAAAACATTCTATAGCATTTTAAAGTTTATATTAAACTGCCATCCTGTATGCCACTGCAATTCCTCTCTGTTTCCTAAATGTGCTACAGTATATTCTTTTTTAAACTGCCATGTGTTTGTGCTGCTGCTCTATCGCTCAGCTTAGCCAGTCAGCTTGCTACAGCTTTTGGCCAATATGGGTGAAAATAATATTATAAACTGTGAAGTGGTCAAAATTGACTGTTATTGAGCTTAATAATACTGTAGATACAAAAATAGGTTAAAATGATATGATTTTAACTGCTTTTATAAAAAAAATTTTTTTAAAAAAAATCCAGAGCTAAAACCAAAGCACTTGAGGGTGGTTTTAGCAAAAGCAAAACCAAAACCAAAACACAATGATGAATTAGAACCAAAACCAAAACACAGGGTTTAGCACATATCTCTAGTTTTTAGACATGTCTATTGCATCAATGATAGGGTCAAAAAAAGTATAGTAAGAATGATGTTGGGTATTATTCCAAGCATGCAGCTTGGGGAGGTATGGTTGCATAGATGTGTACTAAGCAGCATACAGGAAAATATCCACATTTAGTGTCATGCATGCAATGCTGGTGTAATTGCATCCAGTTCTCAAAGCTACTGCTATAATTTTAATCTGAAACAATATTTTTTAAACCTGATAACCAACCCAAAATACTTATGCATGCTACTCAATTTTTTTAGCCCACTCTGCTTAACCTTAGCCCTACTGTATGTTCAACTATAGATGTGTCCTCATACACTGTGGCTTCAGTCACGCAACCCAGTAGGCTGTCACAGTCATGTAATCTTTAGTTTGACCAGTACCACTTGTCCACATTACTGTGGTTAAGTGGATAGTGGGTATAATGGCATTTTCTAGTCTATTTTCTTAAGTTCCAGTACAGGCAAGAAAGTGCTGTTCTTGTGAAATGGAATTGAGATGGAATTTGTTAGTGAGACTCAGGACCTAAATAACCATCTAATTCACATAAATTAATGATACAGATCTAAAGCTATCATAGCATTCATGGCTTCAATGATCCACTGTGCAACTGGATGGCTGATTACTGCCTCTGGCAAAGGGTTGTTTCAATTGTTGTTTAAAACCAGTCTTCTTAGTCCCCGTCTGGAATGAAGATTCACCTCCAGCAGCAGCAGCACTAGCATGCAAAGATTCTTTTGGGGAATTATGGATAGGGAAAGGAGTCAGCCTTCACAAATTGGATGCAGGAGGACTACCTCTGATCATTAATGAGGAGAGTGATAATGAAGGTGTTGGCAGTAGAGATTGCATAAGCTGGGAGCTAGCTGATGCTGGACTGCTTACCATTATTTTACCAGTTTATTTCAGAGTTTTTCAAAAGCTGTGCATGAACTCACTGCATATAACAAAACAGGGAGAAAATTCCTAGATGGTTAACTTTATTACCTCTACTTACTTTGGCTTCACAAATGGTACAGACGGCTTGACAAATGTCAGAGTTTGGGTAAAAAAAATCCACACAAAAGAGGTGGCTTTTTTGTTCTTTTGCCCAGGCATGCAAACGGCCTTTTTATCATGGGCAAGAACTGCTGCCACTGGTGGCTGACTTACTTTGACACAAACAACATCCTCATCATTAACATCCTCATCAGCTTCAGATACACAAATACCCTCCTCCCCCTGTTGCACTTCTGCTGTAGGATCCTCAATTTCTATGTCAACCATTTTCCTTGTGCTTTTCATCCCCACATTTGCAGAGAGTGCAGAAATGGTGGAATGAAACTTCTCTAAGAGTACAATGTCAGAAATATCAGACTCACACATTACACTTGTGGACACAATTAGACTTCTCTGAGGGATTTGTGAAGTTTGTGAACACACAGTTTGTTCTACAGCCTTAATTTTGTTTTGGTGACCTGATTTACATGTTTTAAAGATGACATATGTTAACTTTGTTAACTTACTGCTCTTCTAAAACCTCACATGCAACAACTTCTCACTCTATGTTTGGCACTGGCTTCTATAAAAGGCATTCTAGTGCATAAATATTCAGTTGCAGGACCACCACTTGCAAATGAAGGCAATGGCCCAAGCCTTTTCTTGCCACTAAATGTGGTGTATGGAATGTTGGAAATTTAAAAATTTTTGGCTGCAATTTTCACCTTTCTTATTAGAGGTGATGCTTTTTTAACATTGTGCAATATTGTTTAAATCTCAGGTGCCCTTTCTTAAATATTATTTCACAGGACCACCTGTTGAAGTACTACAAGAACTGCAGGCAGCAGTCAAAGCACTAGCACTGGGTTGCTGTTTGTGCTCTTCTTTCATATGATCCATTAAGACTAACACACCCTTGTAATAGTGACATATTAATGATGTTATATTTAGCACATAAGTTTTGTAATTTAAATTTTTAACAACAATGCCGGAACACACACCACCATTCCTCACAGTGCCCGCTAGTAATAGCGGAACCCTAATGTTGTTATTATTTTTAGCACACAAGTTTAGAATTAAAATGTTTGATAGCTTTGCCTCAACACACACAACACAGTGCCCCTAGGAATGGTGAGACGCTAATGATGTTATATTTTTTGACAAACAAGTTTTATCATTTAAATTTTTTATAACAGTGCATGAACATACTACAGAGCCTCACAGTGCCTCTAGTATAAGCTGGGTAGCTCCCTATTAATGACAGTAAATTTTTATAACACACAAGTTTTATAATATTAAAACTTTTTAACAGTGCCTAAAAGCTCTGAACACATAACAAACCTCCTCACAGTGCCGCTAGTAATGGTGGCACCCTAATGATGTTATTTTTTTAGCACACAAGTTTTTTAATTAAAATTTTTTGATAGCAGTACTTGAACATACAACACAGTGCCTAACAGTGCCCCTAGAAATGGTGAGACTCTAATGATGATATTTTTTTAACAAACTAGTTTTATCATTTTAAACTTGATATCAGTGTCTGAACATACAAAAAACTGCTTTACTGTGCCCCTAGTATGAGCTGGGTGCACCCTAAAAATGACATTATATTTTGTAACACACATGTTTTATATTATTCAAATTTGTTAACAGTTCCTGAACACAAAACAACCAGCCTCACAATGCCCCTAGTATATGCTAGGTGGCACCCTAAAAATAACTTTAGATTTTTTTAACACACAAGTTTTGTATATTTTTATTTTTACAGTGCCTGAACACACAGCAAACTGCCTCATAGCACCCCTAGAATAAGCCAGATGGCCTCCTAATAATTATGTTATATTTTTAACACATCTTTTCTATTAAAAATGTTTAACTGTACCTGAACACACAACAAACTGCCTCACAGTGCTCCTATTATAAGCCAGGTGGCACCTTAATAGTACTGATGACATTATAATATATGTTTTGTTTTATAAAAAAGTACCCAGGTAGGCTTTTTAATTAACACAGTGCTGCAGTACATTCCTGTGGCATTTTTTGTGTGGCTCACAGTGCTGCAGCAGCACACTGTGCCTCTACAGTGCCCATTAAACACAGCGCACCTAATCGTTTTTTCTTTTAGAAAAAAGTGCCCAAGTAGACTTTTGTTTAGTAACAAACAAGAATAAAGTGCTACAGTCCACTCCTATGGTGTTTTTTATGTGCCTCTAATAGTGCTGCAGCCAGCCCACAGAACACAGCACCCCTGTCTTCAGTACTTGTAACCATTTTTATGTAGTACAAAGTCCTGCTATACTACCTACACCCTCTCCCTCTGGTCTTCAGAGTGAAATGGAGCTCAATCATGAGGGAGGGGCTTTATTATGTAATCCAAAACACTCAAGATCCATCGCTAGGAAGTAGACATTTTGCATTGTTTTAAAATTCAAACAAGGTGAGAAGAACCAAGTGCTATATTTTAATTAGAGATGAGCTGGTCCGGTTCTATGTTAGCCGGTCCCACCTGAAATTCCAGATCTTAGGTGAGAACCATGCTAGACTCTAGATTTTCTTGATGACCTGGATCCGAAAACAAGGCAAAATGCGTCACCCTCCTGCAGTCGGATTCTTGCGATTTTTGGATTATATTAAGGTCCCCACAATTGGCGCCATTTTCACTCCGGCTCTGGAGAAAGAAGCTAGCAGATGTAGTCAGTCACTGTCAGTCACTAAGTGTGTGTGTATGGGGTCTTGGCCTGAAGGCTGTTGCTATGTTGTCCATAAAGGGGCTTAGGCTGCAGTATATAAAGGGGGGCTTCCTTCAGTGGGTGCTGCAGCTGCTGAGTCACTTGTCCTGTCAATTAATTGTGGCTGCTGTGTTTTTGTCCTGTCCATCAGGCAAGGGTTGCAGCTCATAAAGAGGTGCTGTGTTGTCCAGGAGGGGTGTTCTGTCAAATTAGGGGTGCTCTTCCCCAGTGTAAAAAAAAATAAAAGTACTTTTTTTGTGTGTGTGTTAGCAATTCAGCTGCCCTCTTATTGTACAGTGACTTTGCCGCAGTTTATCATCCACATATTTGTGACTCTGCAGGTGGTCTGTCCGCACTCAGCAGGGGTGCTTTGTTGTCCATAAAGAAGGGGTGCTGTCTGTGTTGTTTATCAATGGGCTGCTGCTTCATTCAGGGGTGCTCTTCCCCAGTGTAAAAAAATAAAAGTGCTTTCTTTTGTGTGTGTGAGTTAGCAACATAGCTGCACTATTATTGTATGATGACACTGCCGCAGTTTATAGTCCATGTATTTGTGACTCTGCATGTGGTCTTTCCGCATTCAGCAGGGGTGTCTTGTTGTCCACCAAAAAAGGGGTGCTGTCTGTATTGTTCATCAAGTGTTGTTCAACAAGGGGCTGTTGCCTCAATCCAGGGGGGCTCTTCTCCAGTTTCCTAAAAAATAAAAGTGCTTTTATTGTGTGTGTGCCTTAGCAACTTAGCTGTGTTATTATTGTTTGGTGACACTGTCGGCCAGACTGCAGTTTATCGTCCATGTATTGTTATACAATAAGTCGTAGCGCAGGGTTTTATTCTTATTCTTAGAAAATCTTGTGACACTAAGTGGTAGTGCAATGTGTTATTCTTATTGATAAATAATTAATCTTGTGACACTGTAAGTGGCAGCGCAGTTTATTATTTTCTTATTTATAAAAAATCTTGTGACACTGTAGGTCATAGATACCACAGTGTAATATTTAAAATTAGTACAAATTGATGTGTGTGCTTTATCTAACTTCATTCTTGTTTGTTGATATGTAGAATGATCAATTGAGACTTGAGAGGAGAGCAGGAACCACATACTAGTGCTGAAGCTGCTGCCAGTGCCACCAGTCATGACGATACTAGTCCATCTAGATTATCTACAAAAGCCAATGCCCAAGGGTATTTAGGGCTTAAATCAGGGCCCTAAAATCAAGAACCAATCTTTTACAGTGGTAAAGAAGAAAACATCAAAAGGAAAGTTAGCTATTATTGTTTGGTGACACTGCCGGCCAGACTACAGTTTATCGTCCTCTTATTGTGACACAGTAAGTCATAGCGCAGTGTGCTATTGTTATTCATAGAAAATCTTGTGACACTAAGTGGTAGTGCAATGTGTTATTCTTATTTATTAATAATTAATTTTGTGACACTTTAAGTGGTAGTGCAGTTTAATATTCAACTGTTTGCTTCTTTCCTCAATTGTGAATAAATGATTAGTCTACAAGCCAACTACAAGACCACAACAAACTGCTAAATAACATGCTTTGTATATATAAAACATAATGACATCACTGTAATTGGTACCACAGGGTGTTATTCTTATTAATAAATAATCTTGTGACACTGTAAGTGGTAGCACAGTGTTATTCTTATTCATAAATATTCTTGTGACACTAAGTGGTAGCGCAGTTTGTTATTCTTATTCATAAGTATTTAATCTTGTGACACTGTAAGTGGTAGCACAGTCTAATATTCAACTTTTCACTTATTTCCTCAATTGTGCATAATTGATTAGTCTACCTGCCGACTACAAGACCACAGCAAAGTGCTAAATGACATGCTTTGTATATATAAAACATAATGACATCACTGTAATTGGTACCACAGGGTGTTATTCTTATTAATAAATAATCTTGTGACACTGTAAGTGGTAGCACAGTGTTATTCTTATTCATAAATAATCTTGTGACACTAAGTGGTAGCGCAGTTTGTTATTCTTATTCATAAGTATTTAATCTTGTGACACTGTAAGTGGTAGCACAGTCTAATATTCAACTTTTCACTTATTTCCTCAATTGTGAATAATTGATTAGTCTACCTGCCGACTACAAGACCACAGCAAAGTGCTAAATAACATGCTTTGTATATATAAAACATAATGACATCACTGTAATTGGTACCACAGGGTGTTATTCTTATTAATAAATAATCTTGTGACACTGTAAGTGGTAGCACAGTGTGTTATTCTTCTTCATAAATAATTAATCTTGTGACACTAAGTGGTAGCACAGTGTGTTATTCCTCTTCATAAATAATTAATCTTGTGACACTGTAATTGGTATCACAGTGTGTTATTCTTATTCATAAATAATCTTGTGACACTAAGTTGTAGCACAGTGTGTTATTCTTATTCATAAATAATTAATCTTGTGATACTGTAAGTGGCAGTGCAGTGTGTTATTCTTTTCTTATTTATAGAAAATCTTGTGACACTGTAGGTCATTGATACCACAGTGTAATATTTAAAATTAGTATAAATTGATGTGTGTGCTTTATCCCACTTCATTCTTGTTTGTTGATATGGAGAACGATCAATTGAGACTTGAGAAGAGAGCAGGAACCACATACTAGTGCTGAAGCTGCTGCCAGTGCCACCAGTCATGATGATGCTAGTCCATCTTGATTATCTACAAAAGCCAATGCCCAAGGGCATACAGGGCTTAAGTCATGGTATCTAAAATCAAGAACCAATCTTTTACAGTGGGAAAGAAGGAAACATCAAAAGGAAAGTTAGTTGCAAAAAGACATAAAATTGCCAGTTTCACCACATGAAGTGGCAAGGAAAGGCTAATGCCTTAGTCTTTATTTATGACTGGTGGTTCTGTCTCTTATGATGATGTAAGCACAAGTAAACATGCTGATATAAAAATCGAGGATGCTTCTATGGAAGTGCACCAGGATGAGCAGCATATATGTGTAACTGACACTAATAATGATGTTGATGAGGAGGATGTTAATTTGAGGGTGTTGATGATGAGGATTTTGATGAAGAGGATGTTGATGATGAGGATGTTGTTTGTATAAATTAGGCACCAGTGGATGAAAAAAAAACTTGGTTGTGTTGATTCATATGCATCACCAGTGGTTTTTTTTAGGAAAGTTTAGCTTTTTCTTGGCAGATGCACTTGCTGGGAAAACTGAAGTAAAAGCCACTGCTGCATCACAATTTGCTTACCAACAGTTCTTTGCATCTTTTCAGATATCTATCCATTCAGAGGAAAGACACAATGTATTCATCCATTCTAGGATGAAAATCCACTCCCAGCAGCAGCAGGCATAGCAATCAAGGTTTCTCAAGAAAGATACAACGTAAGACTTAAACCTTCTATCTTAAATCTTGCATTTGCTTTGTTCAGTTTGTCTATGTGGTTAACTGGACAGTGGGTACAATGGCATTTTGGAGGCCACTAATAAAGGTTTTTTAATATCCCTATACAGGTTGGGAATTGCTTTTCTAGTGAAGTGAAATCTTTGCAAAGGATTGTTTTACAGTCAATTGTTTTTTAAAGCACTACTAGTAGTCTTCCTGGTCCCCTTCTGGGATGAAAATCCACTCCCAGCAGAAGCATCAGGCATTGTGCTCAAGGATTTTTCTGGGGCAAGGACTGATGTGAATGAGTAAAATATTTTTTGTAAATGCCTTCCCTCCTCCCCTTTTCTCTTTCTTCATAAATTTGCTTCAGAATCAAAAAATGAAACTAAATTTACTATCAATCAACCCTTCTAATCCCTGCCTTCAACTACATACATAATCCAACTCCCTCAGGCCTCTTCATTAATGAAAACATATGTTTTCTTATGTGCCATGTTGGAAGTTGAACTGCCCGTGTTTGTGCTGCCCACTGCTGCCACTTAGCTTAGCCAGCCAGCAAGCTTGGTGCAAATTTTGGGCCTAAACTGGATGAAAACATTATTTTGGGCTGTGACGTGGTCAAAATTTACTGGAAAGTAGTACAAATTAATGATATTGTGGTTAATAAAACTGTAGGAACAAAAGAAAAAACAAATAATGTAATTTTAGCAGATTTTATAATTTAAAAAAAAAAAATACAGATCCAATGCCAAAACACATGAAGGGTGGTTTTGGCAAAACCAAATTCAGATCCAAACCACAATGAGATAAAGATTCAAAACCAAAACAGAGGGGTCGGCGCACATCCCTATTTTAAAAATCCTTGTTCAACAGTGAAATCACTCTATAAATGTCCCAATTATTTACCTTTCTTTAGGACCACTTTGATCCTCGCCTATAGAGCCTATGGAGAGAATTGGTCTCCTTTCATAACTCTAAAGAACAGATCAGAAAGGTGCAGAATTAAATGACTTCAAAAGGTTTTGTATTACATTGAATTAAAGCATCTAGGCCAAGTTCCTTGCTAGTGATCATGTTTTTGATGACATCAGACATCTCTTGTTCTGAAGTCTCAGCACCAAGGCCCTCTGATAATTCAGGAAAACAGTTGTGGGAGGTCACTTCTGGAAAGGAAGAGCCACAGTGCTTCCAGAGATGTACAGTGTGTGTGTGTGTTTATGTGGCAGGGGGGGTGACATATAATGAGAAGCAGAATTATATAGCATGTCATAAAAGTCATAAAAATTCTCACTAATAAGTTTAGGAGCCCTAAGTAAGTGACCCAATAGAGATTTCATTGAGAATATATTGCTAAAAGAGATATGAGAGTTCAGAATCTTATCCACCTTGACACCCTTCTCATAAAACAATTGGTTGAGACATTTTAAAGCATTTTCAGCCTTGGCAGTTAACAATAGATTTAACTCAGTTTTAACTGCTAATAATTTGCGGAGATCAACTGCAGGGCCTGATTGTGCAGCAAAGCCAATACGCAAATTAAAGTGTGGAAAAAGATAGTTTGGGTTTGATTAGGCATATAACCATTTTAAAAGGTATAAGGGATATCATTTAAGGTCCCTACTAAAACTAAATATTGTACCTAAGCATCCCAAACCACCTTGGACAAAACATAGATATGATTTTGTGCAAATAAAATGGATACACATATCTTTTTATGGTTAGAATCATAGACATAAAAGGTGGTTGGGAAACACTTGGATTTAAGTTCTGGATGGAGAGAACCAGAGAAATGTGTCTCCTGAAAAAACACCAGATCCCATCTTAGCTGTTGGAGTGTATGGAATAGGGTGGAGTACTTCTGTGGTCTGTTTAGAGCCTTTCTATTCATAAAACTTAAATTAAGAATCATCTAAAGTTAGAGATGGAGAAGCAAGTGGGTTCCTTGAACAAACATAAGTGTATGATGGTGAGGGTCATTAAGACACAAGTGCATCAACAGGACCATAAATGGGAGAAAGCTCTGGGTAAAGATAAATAGAAAAGAGAAAATAATAAGAGAGAACAGGCTTGCGAGAAACAAAGACAAAACAAGGCTCTGCTCACAGGGAAGTGGGTGGCTAAGAAGTCTAAGGTGTCCAATGTTGGTCAAAAATGCAAAGAGCAGGTCAGACGACAGTAAGAGGGAACAATCTTTAAGGAGGTATTCAGTGTGTATGTAAAGAACACAAGCATATTGCAGGATAAAAAAGAATGGAGAAAAAATCTGGGGATAAATAGGGAGGGGAAAGAACAGGAGAAGTCAGACAATATGGCATTGCATACAGATGCAGAATGGAGATGGCAATAAAAGGAATAAAAGGGGGACTCTAAAACAAAATCAAACATGGGAGACAGTGGGAGCTAAAGTAAAAACCTTAACAATAACAACCAGTTATGTATATATTAAAGTAAAATAATAAATAAAGTTATTTGTTAGCATGAGTATAACCAAAGATTGGAACAACATATCAAATATGTGTAGACTCGGAGCTGCTGACAGTGATAGCAAAAGCAACAAGCATGAGAGTCCTGCCAATAAACCAGTAAGGCAACATATTAACAAATCAGGATTAGAAATTACAATAAGAATACACTGCCATAAGCAACATGTAGTAATTGATGCTGAATGTAGGCAGAGGCTACAGAAATTTTTTCCAAATTATACTAAGCACACCTGCAATATGTTCAATTTCTAATTTTATTTTTAAAATCATTTAATTCACACATATATACTGTATATATATATATATATATATATATATATATATATACATATATATATACAGTCAGGTCCATAAATATTGGGACATTGACAGAATTTTCAGATTTTGGCCTCTATTCACCACCACAATGGTTTTGAAATTAAACAAATAAGATGTGCTTTAACTGTGGACTTTCAGATTTAATTTGAGGGTAATTACATCCAAATCGGGTGAACGGTGTAGGAATTACAACAGTTTCAATATGTGCCTCCCACTTTTTAAGGGGCCAAAAGTAATGGGACTATCAACTCAAAAGCTATTTCATGGACAGGTGTGGGCTATTCCCTTATTTTTTCATTATCAATTAAGCAGGTAAAAGGTCTGGAGTTGATTCTAGGTGTGACATTTGCATTTGGAATCAGTTGCTGTCAACTCTCAATATGAGATCCAAAGAGCTGTCACTATCAGTGAAGCAAGCCATCATTAGGCTGAAAAATGAAAACAAACCCATCAGAGAGATTGCAAAAACATTAGGTGTGGCCAAATCAACTGTTTGGAACATTCTTAAAAAGAAAAAACGCACCGTAGAGCTCAGCAACACCAAAAGACCCGGAAGACCACGGAAAACAACTGTGGTGGATGACAAAAGAATAATTTCCCTGGTGAAGAAAAACCCCTTCACAACAGTTGGCCAAATCAAGAACACTCTCCAGGAGGTAGATGTATATGTGTCAAAGTCAACAATCATGAGAAGACTTCACAAGAGTGAATATAGAGGGTTCACCACAAGATGCAAACCATTGGTGAGCCATAAAAACAGGAAGACCAGATTAGAGTTTGCCAAACAACATCTAGAAAAGCCATTACAGTTCTGGAACAACATCCTATTGACAGATGAAACAAAGATCAACTTGTACCAGAGTGATGGGAAGAGAAGAGAAGGAAAGGAACTGCTCATAATCCAAAACATACCACCTCATCAGTGAAGCATGGTGGTGGTAGTGTCATGGCATGGGCATGTATGGCTGCCAATTGAACTGGTTCCCTTGTATTTATTAATGATGTGACTGCTGACAAAAGCAGCAGAATGAATTCTGAAGTGTTTCAGGCAATATTATATGCCCATATTCAGATAAATGCTTCAGAACTCATTGGACAGTGCTTCACAGTGCAGATGGACAATGACCCGAAGCATACTGCAAAAGCAACCAAAGAGTTTTTTAAGGCTAAAAAGTGGAATGTTATGCAATGACCTAGTCAATCCCCTGACCTGAATCCAATTGAGCATGCATTTCACTTGATAAAGACAAAACTGAAGGGAAAATGCCCCAAGAACAAGCAGGAACTGACAACATTTGCAGTAAAGGCCTGGCAGAGCATCACCAGGGATGAAACCCAGCGTCTGGTGATGTCTATGCATTCCAGACTTCAGGCTGTAATTGCCTGCAAAGAATTTGCAACAAAGTATTAAAAAGTGAAAGTTAGATTTAGGATTGTTTAGTTTGTCCCATTCCTTTTGGCCCCTTAAAAAGTGGGAGGCACATATAGAAACTGTTGTAATTCCTACACCGTTCACCTGATTTGGATGTAATTACCCTCAAATTAAATCTGAAAGTCTGCAGTTAAAGCACATCTTGTTTGTTTAATTTCAAAGCCATTGTGGTGGTGAATAGAGGACAAAATATGAAAATTCTGTCAATGTCCCAATATTTATGGACCTGACTGTATATATATATATATATATATATATATAATATATACACACAAACTTGAGCCAGCACTCCACATAAACCAAAAAGCAAATGCCCTGGTGCCCTTTGATGTATGAAAAATACTTAATGTACAAGTAACAAAGGCTGTCGCTCAGACTTTGTGCTCTTGATAAAAGTCTGAGCGACAAGTAACAAAGACAGTTGCACCGACTTTGTCCTCTTGATAAAAGTCTGAGTGACTAAAACGTTGAATGAACATTCCCATAGTTGCTGTGATTCTTTTTATACAAGACCTGTGAGTGTCGATGCCTTTTTTACATATATATATATATATATATATATATAATTTCTTTTTTATATATATATTTTTTATATATACTTTTTTATATGTTCTTAGAACCATTTTATTGATTTTTATGCTGTTATTTCTACTTTTACTTTTTATATTTTATATATTCTTATAACCATTATATCTATCACATATAGCGACCATCTGCTGTGCTGCACAGCAGTTCAGATATATCTGTTAATGATGATGTACACAGAAATATCTATAGATATATCACCCATTCAATAGAACAGGCAATATATTTATCAGTGTGTACCCAGCTTTACTTTCTCTCAAATTACCATCTCATATCCCAGCTTCTATGCCCCTCCACGCTACATAAGAGACTTGCCTACACCAACCTTACACACTTTCTTCACTTATAAAATATATTGGACCCATTTCAGTCCAGCTTTCCAACACTACACAGAGACAGCAATGACAAAGGTTGTGAATTATTTTATCACTGCTAATTACTCATTTTATTTCTAAATCTCTTTGCCGCACTTGACACTAGTTTACACTTTCTTCTCATACAAACACTACAATCCCTAGGTCTTCAGATTACAGCCCTATCTTGGTTCTCATCCTAAGTATCAAATTGCTCTTTAAATTGTTTGTTTAATCCACATCCTCTTTGTTTCCTCTATGAATTGGAGTACAGCAACGCTTAGTCCTAGGTACTTTACTTTTCTAAATCTATATATTTAAATCTACCTATACTCTCACCATCTGTATTGTTCCACATTACTGAATGTATTTCTGCCATTTCATCTTGGATGTCATCTCAACACCTCAAACTTTCTTTCCAAAACAGAATAAAAAATATTTCCATCAGCAAATAGTACTTAATCTGATTTCTCTATCACTGTTAATAACTCAACAACCAACCCTACACCACAAACTCACTGCCCAGGTGTCTTGCTTGATTTTGACCTGTCTTTTGTTCCCCACATTGATTCTGTTTCCAAATTCTGTTACATATATCTTAAAAACATATTCCCATATCTTATACAAAACACTGCAAAATTTTAATTCATGCACTCATTATCTCCCACATTTGTTATTATAATAGTCTACTTACTGGTCTTCCCCAAAACAGAATTTCACCACTGCTGATCTTCCTTGCTAACTGTTCATTGTCTGCTTGTCCACTCTGTCAGTCCCTCCATTGGTTACCTGTATTATACTGAATTCAAAATAAAATACTTTTACTTAGTTATAAGGCTATTAACCAAACTACACCAATGTTTTTATCTTTGCTTGTCTCAAAATATCTCCCAGCTCAACCTCTTCCATCGGCACAAGAGCTGCATCTCTCATCCACACTCATTGCCTGCTCCCATTAATAAAATTTTTTGGCTGCACCCACTCTGTTAAATGCCCTCCCAGACACAATAAGACTTTCCTCTAGTCTCTAACCATTCATGTGTTTCCTGAAAACCTCCATAAGCTACCCCACCCAATTACTTTACAGTCCTCACATAACGTTACATATTTTCCTTTCTTCACTTTCACACCATGCTCACCATAGGTAATATTTCTGTGTTACTGGATCATATAGTCCACTAAATATCTCTGCAATCTGCTTGTCCAATATGCAATACGTAGCACTTATCCTTGTGAATCAATGCCTATTTCCCTATACATTGTAAACTTGTGAGCAGGGCTATCTTACCTCTTTGTCTCTCTGTTATTATCCAGTCTTGTTTCATTACTATTTTTGTTCACAATTAAAGTGCAATGGAATATGCTGGTACTATATAAGTAACTGTTAATAAATAAATTATAAATAAAATACAATTCATTTTAACATTTTCAGCCCTGTATGCTCCACCCATAATCTGGCACAGTGTGTAAGTGGTTTAAAATGATGGTAAAATAAATAAAATAATGCATAATAAATCAATTTCCCAATTCTAAGTTGTTTTAGTACATGAAATTTATGTCTTCTTCACCCTCATGAAGGAAAAAAAATACATTATGTAGTTCTCTCACAGACACAAAAAAATAAACCAAATTTTAGATTTACAATCCACTTAATTCCATCACCATGCTTGTTTGCCATCTATTATATCAAAGGGATGCCAACTCTACTAACTAGCTTCTGTTAACTGCCCCATCTTCAATGTACAGATCAATTTTACTGGCAACATATATGCATTTATTTTAAATTATCTTATATATACTTTAAAATACAATTGCATTTCTAAAAATGTTGGTGTTAAAAATATTGGTACCCTTTTTCAAAGATGCAGCAAGAACAACAATTATTATATAGACAGATTCCTCTGTGTGGTAGTTTTCTAAATATTTGCTCAAATGTGTTAATATCTTTAGTAATGTTGTGTTGTGTAGTGGTCTGCAATTTTTGTTTTATTAAATTGCAATGAACTGTATATTGTACAACTGATGATACTGGAAAACAGAAATTACAATTGAAACAATACATAACAGAATAAATCAAGTACTGGTTCTTTTGAATTTAAATTAATAAATAAATAATAAATTATCACTATAACAGATAAATCAACAATTGTAGTGAGACTAGTTAGTTAAGAATGGATGCCTTTAAAAGAGAGTGAAAAAATAGAGTGTAATTCATCTAACTCTTTAAAACAATTGGGGTGATACTTGTCCCCTTTTTACTTGAGGACAGCTGTCCTGCACTGAGAAACTTGGTTGTGGATACCCACCTGTAGCTGGTTAGCACTGGAGCATGTGTTCTGGTATGACTTGTACTTGGTATGCAGGTGTGGCTCACTAATTGAATGATTTCTCATTGTTGATCTTTAGATAGTGGGCAGTGTGCTGACATCCTTTTTAAGTTTACATAATTTTTAATTATGTAGACATTTTGGTTGGCCATATTAAGACATAGAGACCCATGGATTTGCTGTTTTGTTTGGAAATTGAAATTGACATTGCCACTTAACCAGTAGATTTTGGTCTATTTGGCAAAAAAGAAGGCTCCTTTGAGGACTGTGTGGCCTTTGATGTGGCTTTTAAATTATTTATTATAGATCATCCCCATGGGTGAGGCTTTCTGCCATAGGCTTGAATGGCAACACAAGGGATAGCCAAGCCTTACAACATGGTCTTGTTGCCCCCCTATAAATCAAGAGTACAATCAAGATATATATATATATATATATATATATATATATATTAATGGCACAGTACTTATATTAAAGTGCAATGGAATGGCTTGAAAAAAACTGAATTTTCCCATAGAGATTTCCTGAGGGGGGACATGGTGTTTGAGGGGCTACATCTCAAAAGCTATTGGAGGTACTGGGCTGAAATTTGGCATGGGTGGGTAGTACTGTTGCTTGGTGCTGCATGCCAAATTTCAATATAAATAAAAAAAAATATATAAAAAAATAAGAAATGAGGATTTGGCAGTAATTTAAAGTTCCAAATGTCAGTTTTTCCTGACACTCTCAATTAGGACCACTTTTCTGCTGTTCTCTATGGGGGAATTTTGGGAAGGCATAAGTCATGGTACAGAGTGAATTTAGACTTGGGATTTGTTTTATTAGATAGCTCTTGTTCTAGGGTAGGTGTTTTTGGGGTTCAGTTAATTGAGAAAGTTACAGTTTTAAAACTATTACTTCACAAATGCCCCTTTATATAGAGAGCTTCAACTTGTTGCGCAGCCTTCCCCTGTATTACCAAAACCAGGACCGGTCCAGAGCCCAGTGCTAGTTGCACTAAATACATGGGCCACTATGTCTTTTGTCCCCTGTATTTTAACAACCAGGACTGGTTGTGCTAAATATGGGGGAATCCTACACTTTTTGTAAAGTGTAATTTCGCAAACGGAAAAATCCAGGGATGCTTGTGCTTTAGGGGGAGGGTGGGGTCATTTCACACACAGTCAACTTGGCACCCACTGCTCCAGAGGAGCAGAGGATAGCCCCGGGCTATCAGACCAGGCCTTAGGTGCCCTGGAAAGATGAACTCCTTTATAATTGTGTATCCCCACCTTCCCAGGGGTACCCAGTGAAAGGATTCTCCTGGCTGTGCCATTATCCCCCTACTTGAAAGAGCTCAGTGCTGGTTATGGAAAATACATGGGCCCCTATGCTTTTTGTCTCCTGTATTTCCAAAAGTAGGACTGGCTCAGCTGAGCCCAGTGCTGGGTTTGCTACATAAAGCCAACCTCTACATCTTTTGTCCCTTGTATTTTGAAAACCAGGACTGGCTCTGAAAAGCCTGATGTTGGTTGTGCTAGATTTGGGGGACCCCTACACTTTTGTCCACTGTAAACAATCAGGACTGGCAGTGAAATGCTCGGGTTTAGTTATTTTGGGTGGGTGGGGGTAATGCCAAGTCATTTTTTTATTTTACACATATTCCATTTTCAATATAAATGTTTAGATCAATCTCACTGATCTAAATTGATTTTATTTTCTCAGATGCATGCCCAGCACCATTGAGCCCTCTGTCACCCACTGATGCTCCTTTGCACTGCCCCACTGCTCCACACCCCACTGCTGCCACTGCCCAGCATGCCTGCAGTCTGCCCTCACAACTGTCTCTCACTCTGCACCACCAAACCACTTCCTGTGTGCAGGTCCCTCCACCTGCACTATTGTACCATTTTGCTGCCTTCTCCCCTGCATGTGGCCTGGTTTACTCCTCCAAACTCTGATAGTTAATACATTTAAAAAAAAAACAATGAAATTCCATAGACAAAAAACCTTACAGTTTCACATGTCCTATTAAGGCTTTTTAGACATGATATTAATTTTCACAGAACCTACAAAATTTCTGCCACTCAAACTTAAAAAAGCAATGGAATTCTGATCATTAAGGCTGATGTATTAATAGACGTGTTCCTTGTGCAATACAGGTATGGTATGCCATCACACCCTCTCACAGAGTGAGATTGCTGTTACTCAGTAAATGGCGGAATTGTGTGCTCAATGGAATACACACATGCAGTCTATGCAACTGATGTCTGAACAGTTATGTGGCACAAACATCCCACTCAGTGCCCACAATATTCCCATTTGGTCACCACAACAATCCTTAGCAGTTAGGATGTGTCCATCAGTTTTTTGTTTTTATTTTTTTGTGGTAGCATTATTAGACAGGTCACTCCAGAGTGTCTAGGTCATCAATGTTGTCAGTAATGACCTATTTTTCAAAGCTGCATGGCTGCATGGATAACACTACATTATTTTTATTTTATAAAGTTTTGCTGGGTTGACTGCAATAAAAATCATTACCCTGTTGCACTGACTTGCTTTATTCCCTGATTGTATTGGGTGGGCTTGTGCCTTCTGCTGAATTTAAAGTTTGTTTGATTCATCTCACTTTTAGATAGCATTTTGGTGCCTTTCTATTCAGAGAACTCATTGACTCTGTGAAAGGTTTGGTCTCTTTGGGTTTGTTGCACCACAAAGAGTCTTTGATGCTGTGTAAAATCCATTGCCTCAAGACAACCAGTGCTGTATGGGTTAGTAGGTTTTATTGAAAATGTGCCTTACCCCTTTGGATAATAGTAGGTTTACCAAGAGACCAAGTGGCAAAATACTTAAATTTTGCTTAGTATATTACAGAGGTCGATATTAAAGATGATGATATAGCTTTGGTATATGTTTCCTCTTTTATGTTCCATCTTTTATTCACCTCCAACTAGCAAATATTTAAAAATAAGCTTTGCATTTTTTAGATTAACCAAAATTGAAAATTGTTTGTTATTAATAATACAGAATATACATATTCTTTTGTTTTCTTTGATCTATATGTATTGGATGAAGTTAGACTTTGAAAATATTGGCACTAAAGTCAAACTCTGTTCCACCTTTGGTTGACTGTCCTATACAAAGAAAAAGGGTTTATGAAATTATTTTGGTACTTTGAGGCAGAAAAGGGGTTAATGTTTTAATAATGCTATTTATCACAAAAGTACATTTGCATTAACAGGACATACAGTAAATCATAGTATTGACTCTGTCTTATCAAAAAAGGAAAGTTATTAGTTAGAAATTAGCAAACAATTCAACATATACTGTAAATTATTTAAAAGCATTTAACATAAGTGATTTCTAAAAAAAAATACATTCAATTCCAATTTGTTTACTATTCTGAAATAGCTAGTAGGTTTGTCTCCTCCCTATTGAAACAGTAAACCAAAAATAAGTGAAGTATTTCTAACCAGAAAAGCTTATGAAACTGAACATGCCTGCCAGGATCACATATTCTTCCAACCTTCTGTATCAATTACTGTCAAAATGACAATATACTGTATTAAAAGCACTTTTGTGGTCATGTTCCATTATTGCATGCTGAAAGGGTCATTTACTATTTAATTGACTTCCAACAGCTCACCAAGTCACACAATAGTCAACAATTTATTTTTCTTTCCCATTTTCTGCAAAGAACCCTGTTTAAACACAGAGATTCAAAGAACCTTAAATTATACTTTTTCTGTCAGTAAAATTTCATGGTTGTATTACACATCATATTCCATGAGATTGAAATGTATTAGATTCACAGACTTACATTAGCTGAATGAAATGCATTTTTTTATGAAATATTGTTTATTGTTGATATATTGTAAATGTTACTTACCATAGAAATGAACACACAAACGATTTTTTGCCAACAAAGTTGAAAATAAAATGATTCACATTAAAACAGATTAATGAATTACATTGACATAAATTGTGCTATTGTTTTTTACTCATCCTGTAATTTTTCACTACTAGACAATCAAAGCTGATGGTACTCATACAAGTTCAATGGTTAGGGTACTGTGCATGTGCATGACCTGTTCTGCGCATGTGCAGCCTATGGCTGTGACCATGGTGACCACTGGTTGTGATGGGGATCTGATGCTGCATCTTCAGATGCAGCACTCGGATCTCCAATGCCAGCAGCATTTTTTTCCTCTGACGCCTCCTGCTGCATAAGTATATTTTAGCATTAATGCAGCATCCAAATACACAGCAGCTATACTTAGAGCATATATCTCTTAATCAGGCCCAGAGTGTGATATACAATGCTTCATCATAGATGCATGAATTTATTTCTGATCGTGAAGAGTTAAATATCATAATATGTGCAAACCTCATTCCTATTTCCCCAAACTGATCCCATATGGAATGGTCTACTCTATGCCTCAACATCTATGACATCAAAGGAAATTGATGAAATGAGAGTTCATCTATGAACATAATATTTGTCTTTTTCATTGCAAGTATGCACAGATACAGTATATATTTTCAGCTACTGGAGCTAACTGCTATTAGAATGCCATGCCATGAGCAAAAGAACTTGAAATATCAAAGTTGTTTGATCTTTCTACAAATAGGTGTTAATGTAAATTTTAAGCTTTACAAAGCCCTGCACATATCCAATACCATAGAAAATCTGAAGTTCAGAATTAAAATTAAAGTTATTCCAAGCATGAAACAGCATTTTAAAATGACCCGGCTGAAATATTTAATGAATATCACATAATAACATTTTACGTTGACAATATTTTACGAGGACTGGACATGTCTTCCAAAATAAGGTTTTCCATATGTTGATGATATCATTGTGCTGTCCTGTCTCACATGCAAAGTACATACTTTCCTGGATGTAGATAGATACAAGAAATTCATGTCTCATTGCATACTTCTTTTTGAAGATCGGGATTTCGTTTCTTGCAAATGCTAATGATAACCAATAAATATAAATGTTTCTTTTTCTTTTGAACAGAGTACAATTGTCTCAAGTAGCCAATATTGAGAGGTCATAAATACAGGGAATGAAATAAAATATCCAAATGTTCCTGCTTTAAAATATTACTTAGTGGTTTATACTTCAGCATCAATATGTGTCTATTATATTATAGATATATTAACTATAAATTATTTTATTTTGTTTGCCATTTTATTGCAGCTTCAAGCAGCAAAATAGTTATGCACCTTCAAAATTGGTTAACCTAGGTACAAATCTCTTTAGTCTTATTGTTATTCTTTCACAGTACATCTAAACAATAGGAGTAATTTTACTATAAACTGTAATTATAATTAAAATTCCATATGCAGATTTAAGACTACTTGCAGATAGGATGGAATCCAAACCAAACATCAATGCAGCGTCCAAAGACACAGGAGCTATACTTACAGCATACATCTCTTAATCAGACCCAGAGTGTATTATCCAATGCTTCATCATAAATGCATGAATTTATTGCTGATTGTGAAGAGTTAAATATCATAATATGTGCAAACCTCATTCCTATTTCCGCAAACTGATCCCATATGGAATGGTCTACTCTAAGCTTCAACATCTATGACATCAAAGGAAATTGATGAATTGAGAGTTCATCTATCCACATAATATTTGTCTTTTTTATTGCAAGTATGCACAGATACAGTATATATTTTCAGCTACTGGAGCTACCTGCTATTAGAATGCCATGCCATGAGCAAAAGAACTTGAAATATCAAAGTTGTTTGATCTTTCTACAAATAGGTGTTAATGTAAATTTTAATTTTTACAAAGCCCTGCACATATCCAATACCATAGAAAATCTGAAGTTTGGAATTAAAATTACAGTTTTGCCAATCATGAAACAGCATTTTAAAATGACCCGGCTGAAATATTTAATGAATATCACATAATAACATTTAAAACTTGATACCTTGACAGTTTTTTAGGAGGACGGGACATGTCTTCCAAAATAAGGTTTTCCAGATGTTGATGATCTCATTGTGCTGTCCTGTCTCACATGCAAAGTACATACTGTACTTTCCTGGATGTAGATGGAAACAAGAATTCATGTCTCATGGCATACTTCTTTTTGAAGTCCTGAATTTTGTTTCTTGCAAATGCTGATGATAACCAATAAAAATGAATGTTTCTTTTTCTTTTGAACATAGTAGTACAATTGTCTCAAGTAGCCAATTTTGAGAGGTCATAAATACAGGGAATGAAATAAAATATCCAAATGCTTCTGCTTTAAAATATTACTTAGTTGTTTCTACTTCAGCATCAATATGTGTCTATTATATTATAGATATATTGAATATAAGTTATTTTATTTTGTTTGCCATTTCAATTGTAGCCTCAAGCAGCAAAGTAGTTATGCACCTTCATCCTTGGTTAACCTAGGTACAAATCTCTTTAGTCTTATTGTTATTCTTTCACAGTACATCTAAACAATATGAGTAATTTAATTATAAACTGTAATTATAATTAAAGTCTCATATGCAGATTTAAGACTACGTGGAGATAGGATGGAATCCAAACCAAACATCATCGTAATGGTGCGTACACACTGGGCGATAAAATGGACGACTGAACGATAACGATATCATGATCGTTCAGTCGTCCACTTTATCATCCATTTTTAACACCAAAAAGAAGAACGATGACGACAACGCACGTTCCCGCGGGTCGTTCGTCATCATCGTTCATCGGGCTGACATGCAGGCCAACCTGACGAACTCGTCAGGTTGCTGCATGTCAGGGAATGGGGGAGAGAGCCCGGCACTGAACGATATCATTAATGATATCATTCAGCGGCTGTGCTCAATGTCATGTACGACATTGAGCACAGCCTGCCGGGGACAACACTACACGATATCGCTCAGGGAGCATATCGTGTAGTGTGTACCCACCATTAGGGTCTATTATCATATTGTAAAAGATCTAGACCCTAATGATATTCCTTAATGTTGAAAATAAGCAAGTTATATTGGAATGTCCTGTGCTTTTTCAAATCATCCATGATAAAGGTTGTCACAAATGATGCATGGCAAAAATATTAAAATGGGTCTGTTCACTGAAGTACAATATACATTATTTCCAGTTTTGATGGGGTACAACAATGTTATGAAATAATAAGCACTCTAATTCTTTTGTTTGTAGATTCTAAGTAATGTATATAATGATGTCATGGTATAACATATAATGGTGTATAATGGTGTCATGGTACAACATGGTACAACATTTTGTGAGTACATACTTGTATCTTAATCCTATTTTTGCTCTGCAGAAATTGTATAAATAGAATAAATATTAGAATTAATTGAATAAATAATATATAGCTAATTCACTTACTTTCATATCCTCATTTAGCTTCTCTAGATCTCTTTCCAGTAGTTTGATTACAGGTATGACTTGACTCAGGAAGTGTATAAACTTCCCTTGTTACACTTAAAAATCTTTATTGCCGCTTTACCAATTTAGTTTATGAAATGTCCCTACATTTTCACTACATAGAAACTTACTGCAGTCATTACTGTCCTTAAAAGTCATCAAAAAAGTTCTATCTCAAATTACTTATGTCTTCACTATTTAAAATATTAAAAATCGTGGAAACAAATGTTTATTAACCACTTAACTGACAATTTTTTTAATAAAAACCGCTCCAAAATTGTCTATTTTATTAGATGAGGAACATCCATTTTAACTTATCCAAAATGGTTTCATAAAAAAAAAGGTTTTCTTTTTTTTTAAGATTTGTAAAAAAATTAGTTTTTTTCAAACAGTGGAACATCGGAACCACCATCGGAACATCAGAAACATCAGAAACATTGTAACGTTCAATTTGACACTGGATCCAGACACCAGTTACGTTAGGGGCATGAGGGGGGAGGTTAACTTACTTTTCCCCAGCGGCTGCTTAGTTCTGCAGGAGCTGGGTGGGGGGTCCTGTTTTGCTGACCGATCATCAGTGATCGGCAGCACAGCAGACACATGGGGAGAGGGTGCTGGCAAGCAGAGGGACTGGAAGGTCCATCTGAGAGCAGCAGCTGCTGGAAGATTCTCTTCCTGCAGCAGCCTTCATGATTTTCTTTCTGGATGAAATTTTACGTCCAGAACAGATAAACAACTGCCTGGTGTGTTCAGAAAATTACAACCATGCCAGGCAAGTAGATAACAGATCCAAAACTTCTCCTAAACTACAGATTTCATTACTACATTACAATATGGCATCTGCAACAAAAAAAGGATATAATGAAATTCAGTGTGATATTTAGAATGAACATTTGATTGATGCAATATTTTGGGATTTTTCAAACACTGTTGACACTGTAGATCACATTCTACTGCAAATAAAGCTTAAATGCACATGTAGAGGGACTTATGTACTAAAATTGTTTTGCTGCTATTTACAGTATCAAATAAATCTCAAACTTTACATAATATATACAATGGTTTTGTAAACGTACTAAGTTGCAGAAAAAGCACAATGGAACTTGGCATGGAGAGAAGCTGCATCTGCTCACATTAGAGCCCTTTTTACACAAAGTTAGACTCAGCCGCAAACAGATGTACAAATTTTGCACACCAAATTGATTGCAGCAATGTGGTTTTGTCTTCTGTATGTTCTTTAATTATGTGAATAAGATGCAAATTTTGAGAGAAAAAGACATTCAGCACAGGAACCTGGCACATTGTATAGGGTATCTTTGTATGATTTGTATCTTTGTATGATGTCAGCAGTATAGAAGAAGGGTTTCTTGAAAAAAGTCCTGGAGACCGAAATGCATTATTATACAAGGGATGTGAGTAGAAATCTCCTCCATTGTGGTTTTATTGAGGATTTTCTCCTTTTTTCTCTATTATGGACTGTCTATGTTCTTTTTATGCATTTTATTTTTGTCTTTTTTGTGCATTTTTGTAATTAAATGTGACAGTTCACTATTGGATGTATTGTATATATCCTAATGTTACAATTCTTATACCAATAGTGGTGTGTATGCCCCTTCTAAATAGAAAATATTTTTTTATAAAATAAGTTTTTCTGGATTTTGAACCTACTTTTTCCTCGGACTTGACAAAGATCTGGGCAAACAACCGGATTTCCCAGAAGTAAAGATACCTTGATAGGATTGACAACACCACTTTAAGTGTGAGTTGGGGTATGCTAATTTAACATCCTACTTTGAAGTATACCCTTGGTCCTAGAAATATGGACTGTGACGTGACATTTTGTCCAACTTCCACCAAAGATACCTTTATAGGATAGATTACTTCAAATCAAGTGTGAGTTTGGGTATGCCATTATAGCTATTCTCAAAGATACCATTATGGGAGTTTGAAAATTTTATCCAGTGTGAGTTAGGTTTGCCCATATTGCCAACACCCTTCCCATAAATAGGAATATTTAAAATATTATCATACATAGTAGTACATATTTCATCTTTATTGTGAGTGGGGTATGCATCTAGTATAAATTATAGCCACCACTCTAGAACATTGTTGTTTAAACATTCTACACATGTTTTTCCCATAGTTTTTTTGTTTTATGTGACTGGAGTAAACATCATTATGAAAAAGTATATTATCCAGTGTCCTCCTTCATACCATCTCCAAAGATACCTTTATAGGAGTTCCCACTCAATATCAAGTGTGAGTACAGGTGCTATCCTAAAATATACCTCTATGGGTGGTTTTTATTCTGTTGATCAAGTGAACATTGTAAAAAGAATTTTCATACGAAGGGACTATATCTAGTTCACCCTATTTTGGGACATATTTCTGTATTTTAATAATATTTAAGCGATGTATTAATATGGTACACACATATATATATATATATATATATATATATATATATACTTCTTCTAGCACCGTTGGCTGTTTCTTTTCCGACTCCTATACCATCTTGCACACCATTCTGGTTTGACCACTGAGACTTGTTCTTACAGCAACCATTGGTTCCAGCCAATACCTTCAACCATTAGTCTCATCAATTAAGTTCATCAATTCATCAACATCGGACTCATCAATTACGTTCCTTAATTCACAAACATTGGTCCCAACTGATCAAGTTCATCAATTCTATAACATCAGACTCTTATCAAGTAAGTTCCTCAATTCATCAACATCAATCCCAACCGATCAAGTTAATCAATTCATTAATATTGCACTCTTATAAATTAAGTTCTTCAATTCTTCTACATCAGTCTCAAACTGATCAAGTTCATCAATTCTTCAACATTGGATTCAATTCCATCAAGTTCTTAAAGTCTCAAACCAAACCAGCTTTCAATCCAGCATCATCAGTCCCAATCCGATTCTGCTCATTCATTCAGTATTATATATTCAGTTCCATTCCAATCTGCTGTTCAATAAAGACTTTCTATTCCTGTTCTTGCCTTTGGGCCCATCATTCACTGCTGTATCTCTACCTCCTCACATCTATACAGTACATGAGGAGGTCATGGCTCAAACCACCTAAGATCATCCATGCCTCCCCAATCTCCTCTTCAGTATCCCATGCCTGTTCCAACCCAACACCAACCCTCAGGTGTGACACACAGTGACTTGATATTTCTTACATTATTCCTAACTCTGAATCAGGGCCAGAGTACCCATGTTAATGAGAGTTACCAAGGTGACACATGGTGCATGTATACTTGAATATTTCTAGTTTCCATAGTCACTGCATATGAATATATCTGGAACTTATTTCTTTCATTCTATTAAGAGAACTGTAGTAAACAATAATAGTTTTTTTTGTGCTACATCTGAAATAACTTCAAATAAAATTACCACTGATAATACAAAATGTAGAAATTGCTCATATCATATTTGTTTTAAACAAAATAAAATGTAAATCAGCATAAAAAAGCATCTTTTTTGTCTATATGTCTCATCAATCTACTTTCAATAGACAACCTACATAGCACATATCTTTTACAAATAATATGTCATTTGATAAATGGAACCCACTGGATCCATCAACAGATTTTCATAAAAAATATCTATATGTAATCTTAGTTTTTAAACCTTTTAATTGACAGGCTTATGCCAGAGAGGCAGAATATATACCAAACCTAGATAGAAATATAATGAATGTTATTTAGTTTACATCATATTGCTTTAAAAAAAAATAAGGTGGATTTCTGGTGGGTGGAGCGCATGTATGGCCATTTTATCCCGAGGTCCTGTGGATCCCAATGCTATCTTGGTAAATCCACTCTTTCTGCATAGTGATTGGGTCAGATTCCTACTTCCCCGGATTCATCTACCATCGATGCATCATTTGTTGCCATTATTTTTTGGGACCATGGAAACACCACCGAATTTCAGCCCCAAACTTCCTAGGCCTGTATGAAAGGTGTGACATTCTCATCTGCATTGATTGCATTATCTTACCTGCCTGTAGTGCCTAAACTACTGCCTCCCTTACTACTAGGGTGGCCGGGTCATCTTTCAGCCAACTCTACTTTTTGCCTGTACATTGGTGATCTGTGGAGTGGGGTTTGGTGGTCTGTGTCTCTGTGTTGCTCCTGGCTGCCACCTGAATGTATCCTGATGGTTGTTGGTGCAGTGCTTCTCTGTCTGCTCAGACATCTGGATATGTCAGTGCCTACAGATTCTCTGCATGGGTGCCGCATACTGCTACCTGTGGCTTGTGATCTGCATAAGTGTTCTGTCCAGTGCACCACTGTGAGTTCCAGTGTCTGTTTTCACCCATGCTGCAGAGAGCTCCTTTGGCTACCTGTAGATTGCTACTCAGTGTGGGCAGTATGTGAGAGGTGGACAGGTGTTTTTTCCAATGTGTTTTGCTATGCCTTGAACTTTATTGTTGGCAGTAATTGATTTTCTGTTGCCTCACAATTTTCATCTTTATGACTTCTTCAATTAATAGTGCATCTTATATAATTTTTTTTAAATATACTGTATTCCACCTGCCCTGCTGTTATGCATATTCTGTATTTTTCTCTGTTAATTGTATATGACACTTGCTTAAACCTTTTATATTGCATGTGCTGTTGCTACCATCTATTGGTTGTTGTATTAATTGCACAGTCGGAACTATAGAGTCATTACATTCCTACTATAACTTTGTCATATTTACTTATAACAGTTCATTACTGCAAACTTCTGGACCTTTGTTAGTTAAGTATCTTTCCTATTTGTTATTTATTCTATGTTAATGCATGCTCTATATTATCTGGATGTTATGTAGTCTATCATCCTTAGTAGGGGGTGCTGTATCCTTGCATTCCTAGGATTTTGATTCCTTGATGTTGTCTTCTTTGTATGGTATGTACAATTTATTGGTAAATCTTCTCCCTACCGCAGGGAATAGGTAAATCATAACATATGGTATACCACACCCATAGGCCTCTAGACAATCCCCAGCTCATACCATTCAGTATTTTAGCAGAATTTCAGCCTTCACTCTTTTCACTTGATTCCTCCCCCCTTAATTATGGTACATCCTCATCAGTCTAACACAAAACATATCACTGAATTAGAACAACATACCAGTGACAATGAAGATGCCATAATTGCTTTACAGAACACTGTTAAGTCTCATTCTATGGGTATTGATATGTTGACTAGTAAACTGTATGTCATGGAAAAATTGCAATAAGCACAATAACCTTCATATTGCAGGCATTCCTGAATCCATCATGGTCCTTGACTCAGTGTTGATTTTGTTCACATACTACAGATCCCTACTACTATAGGCTTGCTTGCCATAATAGATTCTCCTAGTGTGGGGCCAGATAGGGGATAAACAGTAGCAATAATAATCATAGACAAGTGATTGCTAGATTTATTTATTATTGTGATAAGGAGAATATCCTAATTGCATATTGCAAATTGCAACCTCTTAAGAATTGAGATTTCAAAGTTCTTATTTTTCAGGATTTGTCCTCCCTGTTACTCTCAAGAAGTGTGAGTTTAGTCCCATTTGCAAATTTCTTTTTAAAAAGCATTTCAAATTTGCCCTACAATACCCTGATAGATTGAGAATTGCAATTGATGGAAAACCTGTCATTTTTGACATCCCGCAGGCTGTAGGGTCACATTTTAACCAAATTGTCCTATTTCTTTAAGCAACATTGAGTCTTTGGACTCTTGCTAACTTACGACTTTGTGTACGTTGTAATTTAGTGTATTCACTCTTGCTTTTTATGTTTTTAAACTTATTGTTCTCTGTTTATTTGTTGTCTTCATTTTGTCTTTACTACCTATCTACTTTTTTTTTCCCCTTATCCCTATTTATGCAATGAGCATTGGCTTTTTTCACCCAGAGACCCTCTTGCTTTGGACTGATGGTGCCTTATTTGGGTTTCCTCATCTGTGCAGTTGACTTGCCCAGATTACTGGGAAAGGGCGTGTACTCCAATAATGTATTTTTGACTATTTTTTCTTTCCCTGATTATGGTGTAGGCTGATATCAAATTTGTCTACTCCTTCCACCCTTGCTCAGTGCTCTACCTGTCATCTTCATTTCTACTCCTAGAACATACTGTAGCAGGTTTGAACTCTGCTATTAAACATAAAAGATTAGTTTCTCATATTAAATCCTTCAATCTCAACAAAGAATTATTGCTGAATGGCCCTTACATTAAATTGGCTGGCTCCTGCATTGGTGACTATTTGGCAGCCCCATATGTCCATAAGAAGCAGGAAGTGACAAATATCCAATTCCCTTGTTGATTGTGAAGGCTGTTTTATTCTGTTAAATATCAGAATTCATGGAGAATCTTATATTATCCTTAAAATCTATGTCTAAAATGCCCCAAAATTTGACTTTTTAAAAAAAAAATACTAACTTGTTAATGACTACGGATACTTTCAATTTAATAGTTGTTGGTGACTTTAACCTAATAGTTGACCTCTCCCTTAATAGAGCTCCCTCTCTCTTATCCCACAACCTGCCACTATGAGATGTTATGTAGTTGATTTTTAATCACCGCAACCTGCTTGACCCTTGGCAGCTATTAAATCATAATTGTGGACAGTTCACTTATCACTCACATGTACACAATGTTTTCATGAGAATTTAACATATTTTGGTCACAATTTATTTGCTGTCTAGATTTTTGCATGCACATATTTCTAATATTATTTCTGACCATGTTCAGATTCAGATATTTTTTGACCTGTACCTTCGATTTCCCCTTACAAAAGACTACTTTTGGTGCTTCCCATCTTTCTTGTATAATAGTGAAGATTTTGAAGATTACCTGAAACATAACCAAATTGATTTTGTAGCTACTAATATAGATCACTGGGAATCTTCTGGGGGTGCCAAAGGCAGTAATGGGTGGACATCTCATTCCATACATGTCTTATAATAATAGGGAACATAGGAAAAAAACTGCATACCTTAAACAGCTTGATGCAGGATTCCTATTATACTTATTTAGATGACTTGGTTGACTCCGATAAGTCCATATACACACATTTTAAGCAACTTCTTGGATCCTTCCTCTTAAGGGAGGCTCAGAGGAAATTTGAGTTCACTAAAATTAAGTTCTTTAGATAGGGGGAATGCTGGCAAGTTGATGTCTTATATAGTATGTCAGCAAACTAGGAATCATTAATCCCTTAGATTAAACAGTCTGGTGATTATCTTGTATCTCATTCCAACATGGCTTCCCAGTTTCACTACCAATTGTCTTCCCTGTAAACAGCAACTACTGACATCCCTAAGCTATCTTGCATGCTTTTCTCTAAAGCTGAACTTCCAAAATGTACTACATAGCAGACAGATTTCCTAGATGCTGATATTGGAGAGTGTTAGATCCCGTGGAATGAGCCATGTTATTCAGTACACTATGGCCCAGAGATAGTCTTCATGTTGACATGCTGTGCAGCCCTCTATGCATTGCATATAATTTTGTGCAACTGATTGTATGAGTCATTGGATTGAGCCTGGTGAGTCAATCAAGCCCCTTTATAGCCTGGTCTCACAGACCCCTCAGTGCTGGTGATATTATTATTATTATTATTATTATTATTATTATTATTATTATTATTATTATTATTATTATCATCATCATCATTTATTTATATGGCACCACAAGTGTTCCGCAGTGCCTTACAAAGTAAATAAACAGGTTGTCCAGTGACTTACAGTACAAAACAATACATGACAAAGACATGGATTTTATATATTGCTATATTAGTGACCATAACACCCAGATAAGCAACAGAGCAAAGTAACCAAGTGTTAGGTGCCCTAGTGGAGAGTTAGGAGTAGATGTAAGTAGAGTAAGGAGATGCACAAGGGGGTAGAGGGCCCTGCTCATAAAAGCTTACATTCTAAAGTGATAGTCCATCCATCTGCAGCTCAAGTATTTTTGCTGTATCCTAGTCCTCAGTCTGCTCTTATACCTTGTCTGTAATTTGGATAAACTTGATCAAGTGGTTCAGTTTGCCTGGTTTCCTAATACAAATCTCTGTATAATAACTTGATTCCCTTGGACTACTTCATCTCCATCCCCCTCCCCATCCCCCCTCCCTCAGGGATAAACACTTCTCACCTGGATTCACCTGGCCGTCCAGGTGAGTAGCTTATGTCCCATTGGAAGATGTGGACAGGGTTGTCCATGACCCAGCAAAGGGGGAAGTGCCAAAGTGGCACCCCTTATGCTGGCATCTGCGCACACCTATGATTGTGGGACACACATACCTCTCATCCTTGCCCAAGTCACTGACAGGTTTTCTTTTTTATGCCCCCACCCTTTTGCCTGCCTTCAGGCCCAACAGTATGTCCATACATTTTTCCCTAATCTTACTCTATCTGACTGGGTTAATGAGCTGGATAAAGCATTTCTGGTCAGATGTCAAACCTCAAAAAGCCATCTCATTTTATTATTCCCTCAAACATATCCCTCTCTTCTCTTGTGAGTTTTGAACAAGTCTTATGACTTTGGAAGAGCAGTTTGCCCACCTTCAGTTCTCTTAGATTTTGACGGTCCTTTCTTACTTGTTCTGTACAATGCCAGCAACAACTTATATAGATGTTGTATAAAATACTTTAAATAGGCTAAATGTCTCCCTCTAGGGTTTGTGTGATTGTATTAATGATTTCCCCTAAATGTTTCTAATGTGCCGCTTTTCCTGCTCTTTGTCATGTTGTTTCACTGCTTCTGATAAATCAAATCTGGGCCCAAGTCAAACAATATACTATGTTGTAATTGATAAACATTTTTCCATTAAATCAAGAATGGGCAGTTTTGGGTGTCCTTGACTCTGAGGTTTGAATGAATCATGGAAGCATGGTAGCTATTATATCAGTAGTTGTTCATAAGTGCATCTTACAGCAATGGCTTTCTTCTCTGCCACTCTCCCTTGCCCTTTTTAAAAGAAAACAGTTTTTTATATTTAAATTGGACTGGAATAAGAACTCTCTCCACAAATAGGTACAGGTTAAAATATTTTTTTAAAATTATATTGATGCCTTATCTCATACTTCTAATTCCCAAATAAAGACTGGCTTCCAGACCACACAATGATATGAAACTCAAATATTATTAAGTGACTTCCCAGTGCAGTGGGGGAAGCTATTTAATAAGTTCTTGAGGGGGTCTCTGTCTCTGACATTCATCACTTTCCCTGAGCTTTTCCTATAGAGGAAAGGAGTTATAACATCTTCTTTTATCCTGACAGATGCTATGACCCTTTTACTATTCTGCAACTGTCTTCTGGCTGCTGCTCTAGATTCCTTCTCCTTTGTTCATTGTTTTTTTCCCTCCTAAAACCTTCCCCCTCTTCTCTTCTCCCCCCTCCTTCATCTACCTTTTGTATATTCTACATTCTCTCCAAGGCTCTCAACTATAGAAACTGCAAAGAAAAGTATAAAATAAAGAACGGATGTTTGCTTTTCCTCTTTCTTTTTTTCTGGAAGACCTTGAGGACTCTTTTCTTTAATATATTGTGCCTTTTGACATACCGTACTGTATTATGTATAGTCTGCTATTGGTGGCAAAAATTGTTCTGAAAAATTAATACTTTTATTTTTGCTCACCACAGTCAATGGTTATTACTGTGTATTTTAAAAGTTTTTGTATTGCCATTATTCGCTAAATAATCACAATTTTGAAAAAAAAATAGAAACAGGGGATTAAGTAGGTATTAAAAGGCATTCCTAAAGTGAAATAGGATTACTAAAGGGAAATTGGAACTCAATACAATTAAATGGACACCTTTCAATTTGTTGCTTTCATCATAAACATCACTTCAATTCAACTCAGTGTAATGCTCTTGAGGTTATACTGTAATATACCTAGTGTGTAAATCCATTTAATCTCAGTTTTTGCTAATTCCACAAAGATAATTTTCCTTTAATTCCCATTTAAATATTAATGCCACACATATTTTTATTAAGGTATTAAAGTATTTACTGCAGATATTTTTTTTCACGATACATTAAAATTGTCTGGGGTGCTTTTATCCCGATAATAGTGATTGTGACTTTTTTATCATACACAATTAAATCACAATTAAATCTAAAAAGTTGACATCTGGTTTTCTAATATTATAGGAATGCTTTACATTGGACTGATTTTCATTGATCTTACTGTATTGAGGGTTTGTATATTCACTCTCCAGATGAGTAGGACATTGAGAATGTACCAAATTCCAAACTGTTGGAAGATCAGAATCATGACTTCAATCTGTCTGCAACTCTCAGGAGATCAAGACCTCTAATTGGATCAGTCATGATTCACAAAATTCATGTGGATTTGGATTACTTGAGAACCGATCCACACAGCTCTAAAGTATACATCACAAGATTAAACCCCAACTTTTATTTGATACCATAATTCAAATATAAATATCTAGGTACAGGATATAGTATAATGTGCATATTGAAACCCTGAAATAAAAATTGCTTTTGAACTGGACCTACTCTATAGAAACAAATGTTAACTTCCTCTTATGACCACAGTATAAAATCAAACATCAATGCTAACACCAATTATAGACTATGGATATATAATTTATGGTATCGATCATCAAAATCACAATGACACATTAGATATATCCTAAAAAGATTTACTAATTTGTTCTACAATGCAACTTCAGTACTCACCATTTTAACATGTTATCAAGTGTTTGATAGATGTACCTACAGCCAAGATGAAATATTAGCTTTGCCTGTCAAACCTTCAAACACTTTTAGACAAGCTGCCCAATTATCTATCAAGAATTCTTGCACTTGTAGAATACGTGCTTATTACCTTAGGTTTTCCTCCTAAAGCTGAATGGTTTCTACATTTGTTAGTTGCACCATATATTTGAAAAAAATTACCACGTTCTTTTTTACATGTGCATGCATCTTAAAATATTTTAAAATATATTTTATTTTATATTATAAACATGTTTTATTGAAACGTATAATTATTTTTTTACTGCAGCTGGAAAATATCTTTATAATATACCTTAGGAGATAATTAAAAGCAAAAGTCAAAAATCAGTGTGGTACCCAAATAAATTTTATGATGTTATAATGTGTCAGAATAATACATGTCTGATTTTACCTGGTTGCAGTTGGTTATAAGGATTCTGCTTCTGCCTCCTCCTGCCTCTAGACCATAACAGAGAGGCAAGGGTTTTCCAAGACACAATCATTACACAACCATAATGTACACTAAATGATCTTCTTCTTATTCTTTTTCTTCTTCTTCTCTAAATTATGTTTAATTATATTACGTACAATTTATATCTGTTTCCATTCTATCATTTTCTGTCAGCTGTCTCAACAGCTCCATCATTTTCTCCTTTATCTCAGTAACTGATGCAAAACTCAAGGGAACACAGATTTGACTTTAGGTAAAATAAAGAAGTTACATGGTGCTAGGTCTGGTGAGCATGGATGGTGTTCTAGCAATGCAGTCTGTTTCTCTGCCAAACACTGATACACAGAGAGAATTGTGTGGGCTGATGCATTGTCCTGATGGAGGGTGAAACTCTTTTCCAAACTCTGGCCTCTTTCTTCTTATTTTTTCTTGCAAGGTTGCTAGAACATTTTGTAGTAACGTTGAGTACTGTAACTGTTGTGATTTCTGGTACCAAGTGTCCCAAAATAACATCCTTAATATCAAAGAAAATAATTAACATGACTTAGAATTTGGATTTGCTTTGACGTGCTTTCTTCATTCTTGGTAATGTTGGTGTTTCCCAGTGTATGGGCTGTCTTTTTGTCTCAGGATCATACTGTACTGGAAGATTCATGTTTTCCATCACAGGTTATAACTTTAAAAAAAATGAGAATCTGTTTGGATCTGTTCCAAAATGTCTGTACAATTTCACTTTCATTTTTTTTTCTTCTCGGCAGTGAGAAGCCATGTAACCATTTCAATGCAAACTTTTGTCATATTAAGATCTTGATGCAAAACTTGCCTAACAGTTTCTTCTGAAGCTTAAGGGCCACAGATAAAAAAAAAACTAGAAATGGTTGTAGTAGCTTAATAAAACAAAAGAGTGTGTGGACTAGCAAAGTAATAGAACACAATATATTAAGCTATACTACATTTAAGACTAACATTAAAAATACTTTGTAAATATATCCTACAACTATTACAATTTAAATAAACTGGCTTTTAACATTTTGTTGCTGTTTTTATAGTAATTTGATGAACAATTGGATAAACATTTCTGTGACATCATCATCGTCAAACATCACAATAAATGTGTTATACATTTTTAAAATGATTTTGAGCTGCTGCATACTCATTAGGTTCATTTTGTGTAAAACATATAACCAAAATACACATGCACCAGAGCAATTTGATACAATGTAATGCAGTTTTCACTATATAAAATGACATTACACAATAGAACACTAATTCAGAATAGATATTTAAATATTTATGGGATATTAATATTTTTTGGATATTTCTGTTGTGCTGTGGCTAAAAGTTTATTTTCCAAGTTTTAGATTATTAGAAACAATAATACTCCTCAAAAAGCTTGTTGTTCTTGCCAATTGGTTATTTTCACAGTTAATGTAATCTTATTGTTAATCAAATAACAAGACAACAGACAATTAACAAATGCCTTTATTGTTTGTCTTTCTCAGAATGACATATACATTAAACATGAAATCACAGCTACAGTATACAACCAGTAAAATAATTATTTCAGATGCTAAAATAACTTTTTCAGTTCTATATTCCTCTGTGTGCTTTTACTTTCTTTGTCATCAAGAACAACAAATAAATTTTTATAGCACAAAAAAAGAATGAAAAGTGTAGTACTATTGTTTTAAGTAATTGGACCTTTTAAATAGAGAACATGAAATATAAAGGCAATTACAATCCCAAAAGAACAACATCAACCACAATGCAATGTTCTTGATGACGGGCAAAGTGTGGATCAAGGCTTTTATTTAAGAAAGAAAGAAAATAAACATTTAGAAAATTGTTTTGGTATTTCAGAATCATCAAACCGAATCTGGCACCTTTATGATGTGTATGCAAAACAATTAGTTTTTGACCTGAAGTGTATGAGAAACATTAACCCTCATTAACATTTGTGCTGTGTTTAAAATTCACAATTCCACTGTGTGTAGAATATAAAAATATGAGATAAATGAAAACTGATTGAAATAAAAGATTTGTTAAGATTTAATTTGTGCAACAAAGAGATGCAAATGTACACTGTTCTAAAAAGTATTGTTTTATGTTTGTTTTCTTATTGTAATAAAGGTTTTCAATTATTTTTTTTCTAACATATTTTATTACACATAATATTTTTTTTTGCAGTGTGATATGCCAAAACATTTTTTGCAATAACTGACTATTCTTGAAGATGAAAACATCATCAACATAAATGTATGTGAACTATTTTAAGTAGTAATAAGAGAAATACTTTAGATTTCTACCTTAATGTAAATCCAGCTTGAGACATCATGCTGTCTAATATTCTCATAATAATTATAAAAAAATACCTATGAGATAGATAGCATGTGGGTCATTGTTAGAGATTGGCTGTGTTTAAATCAGCTCTGTTTCCTACCTCCCACATAATAATTTTCTCACAATTTCACACAGTGTTTTATGTTTTTAGTTTTAAAATAATTTGGTACTGAGAATTATCATCACACCAAGGACAGGCATAAAATTTCAGTTAAACTGCAGGACTCAGATCAACTTTCCATGGCAATAACCAGTGGTATGCCTGTGATACCACTGCCCAGGTCACCTAGGGGCTGGCACCATCCCTGCACAGTGGCACCTGTTTTTGATGAAGGCCAGAAATGGCTTCCTGCTGCCTAGATATTCACTCAGCATGTCATTAGGATGCTCTGTGTGCTTAGATTCAGCGCAAGGTGCACTATTGTCCTGCTACAACCCTGCAACTGTCATTGATCCAATTATTGATATGCAAGATTCTGCTAATCATGTCAGACACACTGACAAAGGACTTTATGTATGCCCACAATATCCAGATGTGGTACAGCAATGTCCACTTATAAATTGCATTACGATATAATAGTGTTCAAGCAATTGCTCATAATTGTATTGTCGATACCCTTGAGAGAACAACTACACACTCATTACAGATTAGTGTTGTTAATTGTGTTTCTAATCTTCCCCAGATTTATGTTAGTATGCATATTTCTTATACCTTCTTACACTAATCGAAGTCTCCATCAACTGAGATAGGTAGCAGCTCACAGTGCACCAGAGATGCTAGGCTGAAACTTTAACTGTACAGGTATTAATTTCAAACATGTACAAACTTGCAGATGAAGCATTGAAGAGAAAAAGTTGCAGACCCTGCATCAGAGCCCTACTTACAGAAATGTAAGGGGGTATCCTATTACCTTCTGTAAGTGTGAGCATTGGGGCTAATTGGATAGCCCCATTTGCAGTTATTATCCACAACAAATTGCCAATGGGGTAGAGTAGAAGAAGGAGATTGTGCTGCCAAACCAATGTGTTTTATTTTTTCTTGTGCATTGTTTTTCATCTGTGCATATGTCTGAGTTACACTGTGCATGCGTCCCGTTGGTGTTCTTACAGAGTTGCAGTATGAATTCAGATTCATGCATCAAGAAGTGTACTAGAAATGTATTGGGTGCTCCAGGGCAGTTACAGAGGGTTGGCTATAGAGATACTGAATTGCTCACATTGGGGGCCATACTCAGATGGATGATCTGCACCTAGCAGAGGCCTGGTGAAAGTTCTGAAGGTGTGACCGATGGTGGTGGCTAATGAAGCACAAAGCATGATTGCAGGGTCTGTAGACATTGTCACTGGGCATCTCAGTTCTTGCATATTTGGAAACATAGATGTACACCAGAAAAAGCCATTGAAGCAGCATTAGCCTAAAGATGATACTGCCTAAAGACTAAAGCTGCAACTTTGTCCACTCAGAATCAGGCTATATGAGGAGGGATCTACAATTTTGTATTTTTGTGTATTTCTATCCTGCACTGGGAAAAAGTAAAACATATTTGAAGAATACTTAATTGTGATATATTTTTCAAAAAATGTTTATCTGATGTGCTTCTCAGTGTAGTTTCACCATTATCTGCCGGTAATAGCCTTTCTGTCTCCTTGCAAACAAAGACATAGACACCTAGAAACATTTATATCAGCAACTTTTGCAGTGGCTTAAAAATAATGCTCCACCAAATTTAATGAGTCACATGATCATAGGCCCTCATTCAGAGCCGTACGCTCTGAGCAGAGCGCACGCTCTGAATGAGGGCTGGCCTCCATGAAAATGGAGCATCCTCCTGGATGGTCGTATAGCTGTGGGTCACCACCCACAGGCTATACGAGCGTACAGTTTGATGGCCGCGATGGTCTTGACCATCGCGACCATCGAAACTGCGAGCCGGAGCCTGCGGTTGAGGTTTTCAACCGCAAGCTCCGGAGTGATTTTGGCTCTATCAGAGCTAAAATCACTCCCACTGACATCACTAGTGATGTCAGTGGGCCGGCTTCTGACGGGAGGCGTTCCCGTGGGAACGCCCCCTTCAGGGAAGCACGCCCCCGGCACGCCTACCAAAGGGGCGTGCTGTCAATCAACATCGACAGCAATCCCCCTTTGATCAGACACAATGAGCGAAGGACTTTCCTTTGCTCGTCGCGTCTGGCGCATGCGCACGACGGAGCTCCCTCCATCGTGCGCATGCTCAGTCCAGAACATCGACCCACTTGCGAGCGGACAGCCGCTCACGACTGGGTCTGAATCAGGCCCATAGTCTTCAAGAGACCAATAGTATATTTTGTCACTGACAGAATAATCATATGTATAGCATTGGATTTGTGGTCTGCAAGAGTGTGGATTCAACTGAGGGGTAAATATAGACACCCTTTTCCTCAATCCCATGAAAAAAATACACAAAAAACATACAGTTCAGCAACATATATTGTAATTAGTACACATGTACTATAAAAAACAAATGTACAAAGTTATGCCACACCATGTTTGGTAAATTTTGTCTTGCACAAATATGGAGTATAGGGATCTTTGGTACAAATTATAAGTGTTGTGGCATGTCTAAGAATAAGCTGCTGCCTGTTACATATGCCGCTGCAGCTTTCTGTCTTATTCTCTCTCAGTCGTTATCCTAGCTACCTGGACTCTGGCTGCTATGTGCAGTTATTTATCTGTTGGAAAGTCTCATTACCTGGCCTCAGTCTGATGGACCAATCACAGGAGACATCTCACTTCATCAGGGATTCGAGTCAGTTCCTGCCTGCCGGTGATATTACTACGTTTATGCACCTAGTGAATGTTCATGTGGTCACTGCATGCTGTGCAGTTCCTTGCTCCTGAACCTTTGTTCCTGTGTCCAGTATCCTGCCATTGTATACCTTTGCTCCCAGACTCAGTCTTCAGTGTCCTGTCCCTGCCAGTCCTACTCCTGTGTCCTGCTGGATTCTGCCATGTTCCAGTGTCAATCCCAGCTCTGTGCCTGTGTCTTGCCAAGATCCCCCAGTTTACCTTCTGTGTCTTCTCCTGTTTGTGTCTGGTCCCAGCATGTACCTTTGAATTCATCCTGCCACTTCAAATACATCAACTACTGGTTCTGCTACAAACTCCAACCTGCAGCCACCTCCCAGTTCAACCATTTCAAGTACTGATTCTGTTACAAACTCCAACCTGCATTCACCTGTCAGTTCAACCATAACAAATACTGGTTCTGTTACAACTCCCACCTACATCCTGAGTAGCTGGTCTGCCACAATCAAGTCCATATCCAGCATTGCAGGTTCAACAGTATTCCCACCTGCATCCTGAGAAGCTGGCCTGCCACAATCAAGTCCATATCCAACATTGCAGGTGCAACACTGTTTCACCCAAAAGGTGTCTGTAAATTGCAAGTCTGCGGTTTTGTCAATCAGATCCTCTAGCAACTCCCCTAGTAGCAGACTCCAGTACACATTTGCACCTGTTTTCCCCTGCAATAAACTATTGCTTTGCCTGCTGCTAATTCTAGGTTAATTGACTGTGGATCCATGCCCATTGCATGAGCCCCATCAGTGAGCTCTAGGGGTCTCATGCAAATAGTACAGATTCATCCTTAACACTACCACATGCATGATTGTGTCAGAGACCACTTGAACATTGATAGAGTGATAGTGATATATGGTCTTAAATATTTAAGCTTTTTGTTGAGATTGCCTCAGACATATGTAAAATCCGTAGCTCCCAAGACTTTAGTTACTCATGACATATAGAAACCTAACATCACACAAAGTGGGAGATGCATCAAAACTTTAATAGAAATAAAATGGAGATAAAAGAGAGCTGGTTGGTTGCTTTGGACAACTCCTCTACTTTATCTCACTCACAGGTTTGATACATTCCCCCCAAAAACCCTTAACCTTGCAGAATATCAGCAACACACACTTCTGCTGATTTTATTACCACCTTCTTCTAAGCCTAGCCTCCATATGTTGTTAAGCAGTGGTTTTCAACCTCAACCCTCAAGCTTTCCAAAATCTATGCCATATTAGCTAATCTTGTGATCCACGATAGATCGAAATGACCATTGTAAAGTGTGTACACCCAATTCCACCCAATTCATCATTTTATTAAGTGTGTGGTTGCATCTTCCTATCTGATGTGCTGCACATTAGATGGGATGAGTTCACTAACATTAACACTTTAACGATATATCATGCCAGCTTATGGTGCATCATGAAGTGTCCAGGAGGCTATAATATATCATTACATTATGTCGGCTCATTGCAAGATCACAGGATCATTCAAGTGTGTACCCAAGCTTCACAGGTCATGGTTTGATGACTTGTCTGTGGAAGCAAATGGGATGATTATTACTGACCCAGCAAAATATTATAACTCACCTGCTGCCCACAAATAGTCCCTGTCTGTAAATCACTTTGCAAATTAATCCTTGCTGTAAAGGTGTGTACATACTTGCTGATATTCAATGACTGAATGATAATGATATTGTTCAGTCGTTCACTATAACGGCCAGTGTGTACACTAAAACGATGAATGATAATGACGAATGACCAACGATGCACGCTCCTGCGGGTTATTGGTCATTGTCGTTCATCGCCCGAACATGCAGGCCATCCTGACAATATTGGCAGGTTGTTGCACGTTCGGGGATGAGGGAGGGTGCCCAGCACTGATCTATATCATTCAGTTTGTGTGCTCAATGTCATTAATGACATTGAGCACACCCCTGCCGGGGACACACTAGACATATTGCTCATGGAGCAAATCCTCTAGTGTGTACGCACCTTAACTGCTATCTGTACAGAAACTTGATGCATAAGCTGTGCAACTTAGGTCCATGCACAGATCACAGAAGATGGAAAAAAGGCTGGTTCACAGCTGGAGGCGCTGAGGGTTATGTGAAAGCTGCAAACCAGCCTTTTTCCATCTTCAGGCTGGTACCGCATCCTTCCCTGGAGAGTCCATACACCATGACCGAGATTGTTATATTTATATATGTTTTTATTGTTACATTACCTCCTGCTTAACTAGCACTGCTTATTGATTCTTGCATCTTATTAAAAGGTTTACATTTATATTATCTCCATGTTGTAATGTGTATCTAGTGCCATCCCACCTATATATTTATCATAATTATGGATTCACACCCCTTTGTGGTGCTTGGTTTTTTTGTGTAGCATTAGAGACACTACCACGGACAGCTTGGTCCCATCATCTAATTACTTCGAAACTGCTTACCTTTGTATCTAATAATCACAACACCAGTGGGTCTGTCACAGGTTACCACTGACAGAGTGAAGGTAGATGATCATTGGTCTGCATTACATGTAAGGAGTGGGAGCATCATTAAGACTGGGAGTGCTGCATATCTTGGTGGCTGGGCTCCTGCCTGCTAACACAGGTTCCTTTACTTCTTTGGCTCACAGCCACAATAACGGCATATGGGATATTCCACACTTCGTTGGCACAATCTAATAGCGGAACCAGTACACTGTGCAGGACTATTGTCTGACTATTCCTCCCTCTGTTACCTTTTACAGGGACATCATGCAGTAAGAGACTTTATTAAATACATCTCCTGTAAGCCACTAACTCTTGGATTATTGGGATACAATTGACAGTTAGCTGGTTATTGTGTTTTGATTTTCTCACCAATGATACTTTGAAGTATATTTACTAAAGTGAGAGTTTTTAGTAATGGAGATGTTGCCCATAGCAACCAATCAGATTTTACTTAACATTTAACTAGAACCTTCTAGAAGATAATAGCTAAAATCTGATTGGTTGCTATAGACAACATCTCCACTTATAAAAACTTTCACTTTAGTAAATATACCCCTTTGTGTCTAATAGTGTGATTCATCTGAATAGACAGTCATCAAGTGCATGGATCACCATAATTATAGCATTTAATGAAGTTTATCATTGAATTGGATCAGTGTCTGAATACCATACTGAGTTCTATTAAGTGGTGTCTGTTCATTTAGAAATGGCCGTAATTATTTACCTCTCTATCCTGTTTGTCTCTACCAACCCTACAATGCTTCAAATGCTTCCAAAAAAACTCACCTTTTAATGCTTGTTTAATTTATCCCTTCCTAGATACTCATGAACATCCTCCACATCTGGTGTCCTACTTTCATCAATTGTCTATCAGAGCCTTCACTCTCTAGAATGTAAGCTCCCATGTGAAAGGTCCTCTGTACTCTATATCCACCTTCTATATTCCTAATGTAATGTTTTAAGTTGAATATTCTATTGTTTGTTCAATCATCCATTAGAACAGTAATTCTTAGCTCATAGCTGTTCATCTATCTTTAATTGTATTCTTGAATCTGTTATTATGTTTATATCTAATTATATTAACTTCATATGTTCTGTAATATGCATGTCATTAACAATTAGCTATGAAATCGATGGTGCCCTAAAATAAATAATGATGATGATAATAATAATGATGATAAGCTACAGCAGAAATAACTATGAATATTATATTAGACTATAGCAGTACTTAAAAAATGTGCACATCATATTATCAGGTAGCTGGCTATATTTAATATGTCTAGTTTTTCTCATGTAAATTCAAAGCAACACAACAATATCATTATTATGCAATTTGTGCCAGTTTTCCCTAAGAATACAATTTGCGTGATAAATATAGCACAAAACAATTTGTGTTCATTATGTATTAATGTATTAAATCCATTTACAACCAACTGAGAATAATTTTAAATATATTGTCTTTTGCATTTAGTACATGGAGACTGTAAAAAAACAAAGATTATTTTGCCTATATCATGTCAGAATGCTATTGTGAATTTGACTGATCTATTCTCTATATATTTCTCTGACTAGGTGGTGTACCAATTAAACATTCTAAATTTCAGCAATGGCAAATAAGTGAGTTTTCTCACTTCTAGAGATGCAACAGGCATGGCAATTACAGTATATTAGACAATGCTGCATACACTACAGCTAGACATGTGCATAAGCAGAGCAGTGTGAAGTAAGCATAGAGCACCTCATGGCTGTGCCTCACTGAGGGGCATATGTATTAATTATTGCATGTTAGACCTGATGGGATGTAGTTTATATCCCGGCTGTTGGGTTGCTGGCACTCAGAAAGCCGGCTCTGGAATCCTGACACCAGTCAGAGTCCCGGTGCTAGCATCCTTGCCGTATGTATTAAGGTTAGGGTTAGGCTGTGGGGGTAAGGGTTAGGGTTAGGTTTAAGCTGCGGTAGGGAAGGTTAGGTTTAAGCTGCAGGTGGGAGGGTTAGGTTTAGGCTGTGGGGAGGATGGATTAGGTTTAGAGGTAGGGTAAGGATAATATACTGACATGTGTTGGTATCCTAACACTGTCTGGATGTCTGCATCAGGATTCTGACAGCCAGGATCCTGAGACCCAAACAATTATAATTTCGTATCACCGCTATTTACAGCAAGTTAAGGATCAAGTGAATTTATTAAAAAACAACTGCAGGGACAGTGGCTCCCATTGGTTTCTATGGGGCCTGCATTTGTCATCAAACATGGTGGACTACAGCACATATCTCTGATATCTGCTGCGGCCCCCCATAGATACATTTGGGATACTTAATATTTGCATGTATCCTGCACACCAAATGTTATATATTTAATAAATATACATATTCCCACAAACAACTGCAACATTAAAAAAGTAATATTAAAAATTTAATTAACTTTTAATAAAAAGCCTTTGTTCATCCCAAATTCAGATGCATATTCAATAGCCCACAAATCAGACCAATATTAAATGTCCTATCACAAACATTAAACTAATAGGTCCACCATCACCTCACTATTAAATGAAAGAACCCACACTGCACAGTTCAGATGATCGAATAGTAGCCTCTGGTTGGTGGTTAGTGAGTCAGATGATAGCGACTTCTGGTCCAGGTGAAGACTCTGGAGGGACACAAACTACCCAGCTGGTAGGCAACCATGGAATTTTGGGATATCCTTGGCGACCCACAGGAGTAACTATGGCTGTGAGGGGACACTGCTGAGTCAAGGAATAGGACCTGGAACCATAATGTGTGATAGAGGGCTAATTATGTCATGGAAGCAGCATTTTTAACACCCAATGTTAGAAAGTATATACATAGAAAAAACCCTATGTAATGAAACTCACCATCAGATTGACAAGTTTCTCAAAGTTTTCATCATGCAGTTGATTGATGGAAGTTGCTGCAGAGTTACTTAAGTACCTTCTACATTGTTGCCTATTACATGCCACAATTTTCTTCAATATCACTGAATGCTCTCTTTGATATGCTATGAGTTAAAAAGCCTTAGAAATGTGCTGTGAATTATATTTCCCAAATATGTTGCTAGTAGAGTTGCCACCTCATCCCTTCAATAAGGGACACATATGAATAACACAGATTCTGTGGCTGGCTGACTTCAAGTCTCCATTTCACCAGGTTTTAATCAGTCACAGAACCTGTGGAATTTATATGTGCCCCTTATTAAAGTGATAATCTGGCAACCATATGCTAGCCCCTTAGTGAAATATTATCATATGTTCTCTAAATTAATCCTGCTCTGCCTATGTATTTCAGTTTCCAAAGACATATCAATATATACATATTTCAAAATGTAATAATTACTTGATTTTTTAAATTATTATTATTGATTGTAGAAGTCATTTTTTTAGTTGTGTTCAATTTATACATACTGTAAGGCATAGCTGTTGACTACACCTATAGTACAACACTCAGTTGGTCATGAATGGAGTCATGTGTTATTAAAAGTTGAAACTTCAATTGTATTTCCTTTTTTTATAAATTAAATTGAGTTCTTACATATTTTGACCAGTAAAAGTAAAATGTACAATCTTACAAGTGCTCTCCAATTACCATGGTTACATATAAAACACCAGAGAGTAAAACACATGTAGTTTTTTGAAAATATGATCATCCTTAGTCCTCAGACAACCCATAAATTCAATCTGAAAAGAAAATTGCAGTCAATTAGCATAGATCCCCAGTATTTACTCAGGGAGAGTTCCAAATTCTCCTGCAGGTGATTCCTTCGAGTTTAGGGCAAATCTGTAATACAGTCTTGCCTTCCAGCCCTTATACACTGAATGACCCACAAAGGGCATTGGAAGACCCATAAAAATAGAAATAAATAGTGCAGATTCCTTTAAAAGACAGTAATTTTAATCACAAGTTGAACTTACAATATGTAAAATGATAAACACATGTAAAAGGTTCCCACTGGCAAAATACAACAACAATCATCAGATGAAAAATAGTCCTGAGTCCCAGATGAATCTAGGGATTCTGTCTGGATATTCAGGTCCACCACAATACCAGCGCTGCTTACATCTGGAGTCCAGAAAAAGAAATGAGCCATGCTAAGCGCATTTTGGATGCTGTAGTCCTTTGTAAGACTACAGAGTTCGAAACACGTTAAGCATGGTTCATTTCAATTTTTTTGGACTCCTGGTTTAAGCAGGAATCCCAGGGCAGGGGTGACCAGTTTGGGGCTGAATAATGCTTTTGTAATGGTGACCCCATGATATGTGTCCCCCTGCTGTGGCATTACCCCCCGGCGGGTTGTGCCCAGTGACGGCTACTGGAAATAGGAGGAACCCAAACTATTTTCTCCCACAATTTCCAGTACCACTATGGGCTCAGAGGTCGAAGACCGGTTATGCTTTTTTTGGGAGGGGAGGGCCACACATTTTTTTTTTCAGATTTTTAAACCTCACTGTACAGACAAAATCACTTCATATATATGAATTTTCTGTGCAGTGCTTAGCGGAGTCTTTTTAGAAGGAACCAATACTGATATACCATGATCATCAAAATAAGACAGGCAAACATGATTTTTACACACAGAAATAATACTGGCTATATGGCGCTTAGGTTTTAAAAACTAAATAGTACTCCCCTCTTATTTCCATTTATTCTCTTTCTCACTTTTGAAGTACAGTAGATTTTGATCTTTGATTAACATAAAAGGATGAAAAAACACAACACAAAATCATGTATTCCTGTTTATATATATATCATTCTACTATAGCCAATGTGAATAATATTATGGAGATAGTGAGCTTGTAATCAACCAACCTGATGATAGAATGTTATTGGGGTTGCCCCTCATACATTACACTCACAGCTATACACTGATATTCAGGCATGTAGTAATATCACAGCTTTTAGCTTTGCACTATCATCAAATAAGATAATTATTGGGGTTTCCCCTCACACAGTGCACTCACAGCATTCCACTTGTGGTTGGGCATATAGTAATCATTTTGTATAAACTCTAGGAACACTGTCTTAATAATCCAAGTGCTCAGCACAATTTTATTAAGGCATCTAGAAGAATTTAAAAATAAGGTTTATTGTGCTTGGTAAGTATTATGGAGCTGCTCAATAGATAATGGTTAGCTGAATGGTGTAGATAGAGCAATAGTATGTATCAATATTATATGACGATAAGTAGGTATACAGTATGAAAGGTAAAACAAATGGAAGGTAAAGAATGTGAATGATTAAAAATATGGGATAAAAGATTAAAGGATGAGAATGATGTGTAAAAATATATCCAAATTAAAAAATTGAATAATAACATAAAATCCATTAAAGCAAATAAAAGGGATAAACAAAATCAAATTAAATTAAAACAACTCCAGCACTAATGTTTATGCTTTTTTTTCGAAAGTGTGGGCTATAGTCAGAGTCAATAGTGGTTAAATATCCCTATCACTCGCCTTACCTGGTCTGGGTTCTTCAGACTGACGCTGCCGTTCTGGCTGAGTTCTTGGATTATGCATGTAGTGCGGTTGCGGCAGCTGTGGATGACATCAGAGGCCACATCCCGCTTAGGTGCTTAGCATGATTCTGCTCAGTGTCTGACTTGCCCCGGATGTGTCCAATGCGTTTCGTAGCACTTGGCTACTTTTTCAAGAATAACTATGGAAGTAACTTCTTCCTTATTTATAGGGAAAATTTGTATAAAACCTAATTGTTCTTCTTTAAAAAAGGAAGTTAAAAACAGGAAGTCTCCTTCATTTTGGTGGGAATCATATGTCCTTTACAATAATGAGATACAAAAATGCTTTATACAAAAAAAAATCTGAATAATCATAGTATGAAATAAAATATAAATAAATAAATGGGGATAGTTTATTGTATAAGAATAAAGATATAAAAAATAATAACAATAAAAAATAAAAAAATAATAAAAAATAAAATAAAATACTGAGCAACTGCCTATATTATTGGTTAGCCCACATCATTTAAAATGTAGTTGTCTTTGCTCTGTATATCATGGCTGTACATTAAGACCAAATATCTTGGTCTCGCCTCCATTTCTAATGTTTGAGGTCTTCCCATAGGTATCAGAACTGATTTGGTAAGGTCTCCCCTAACTAATAGGTTTTCAGATAAATTGAGAAATGTTAAATTCCCATCTTCTCTCCAATGCCATGATGTTGCCCATCACTCCCCTGTGGGACAACCTTGATTTTCACCAGTCTTTCTGCCTCATACTCATCCAAATAGATTTTAACTGGTGTAATATTTGTCACACACCTCTTGGTAGTGGCATCCTGGCTAACCTTTGCTGCCCTACAGCATAGATTCCCCAATTTTTGTACCAAATTATTTTACTTTCTTCAAATTCTACATTTTCTATGATCTCCCCAATTACCTGCACCACATATTACACTCTCGCATTTCAAATATATATGCACTCCCTCCAACCCAAGGAAATTTATGATTTCCTGTCTTTATGGTGCATTCTTAGATTACACACTGGGCCCATAGATTAGTCATGACAGGGATTGAGAGATAGATCTCAGACTATCCAAGGAGGAGGATTACTGGGAAATGATCCAAGACAATATCATCTCTAGCTCCAAGTTGAACATGATTAAGGAAAATGCAGAAAAGATATACCTTAAGTGGTACTATATCCTTGACAGACGAGCAGAAATACAGTATTGAACTCTCCTAATTTCATTTGTTGGTGAGGATGTTGCCAAATTGGTACATTTCTCCATATCTATCAATCAAGCCCAGTGAACTCCTCCTTCTGGGAAGGGATCTGGGATCTACTATCATCTCTACTACCATGTCCTATTACCATGGACCACTGGTAATATTTACTATGTTACCCCATTGCTGTAGCTGACAAACATTCTGGTAAAATAACCACCCATATTCTTGCTGCAGCGAAATGTATGATAGTTACATTTTGGAAGCGCTCAGAAGTACCCCCAGCTACTTTTCTCATTTTCTACATCTGGTTTAATGTCCATCTATAAAAAAAATACTTACCATCTTCATGATGCACATTCCACTTTTTACAAAATATGGGCACCATGACTACTCACTCAACACTGTTGTTCACTGAACCGTCTAGCGTCCTAATAAACTACTTTTTTGACATCCTCAATTCTCATATTATGGCTCTGGAGGATTGCTTTTAACCACTTTCTTTTTACTTTTTTCTTCCTTTTTTGCACTGTTAGCTGTGATGCCCCTCCACCTCACATCCTTCTTCCCATCTCCCTCCCTAACACTGTTTTGTATTTACACCATGTTATACTTTACTTTTTCCTGTTCAAAGCTAGACTTTAAGAACTCTAATCGTCTTGAGTCCTATTGGAGAAAGAACACTATATAAATAAAATGTATTATTATTAATATTATGCTATAAGGTTATATTTTTATTGAGGTCTCTAAAGATTAAAGACCTCATTCAGAGGTGGTCGCAAGAAGTGATCACTCTCTCTGAATGAGAGCAGGCGCTTCTTGTTTTTTGGGGCGGCCTCCAGGTTGCAAGCTAAGCTGTGGGTTACCACCCACAGTTTAACTAGTGACCAGGGTGATGGTCATGATGGTGATCACAATTGAGACCATCGGGGCTTGTGACCAGACCCTAAGGTTGGGTCTGGGCACTCACAAGCCCCAGGGAGCTTTCTGCTCTGATGGAGCAGGAAGCTCCCCACTGAAATCAATGATGATGTCAGTGTGGCCGCCTACAAAACAGTAGGCGTCTGTTAAGGAATGCCTATGTTTTGGAAACCACCCCCCCGGCCCACCTACAAAAAGCGGTGAGCTGTCGATCAACAGCGACAGCCGCCCCTTTTGTAGCGAGCTCTGGAGCGAGAGAGTTTCTCTCTTGCTCCGGGGCTTGTGCATGCAAAGTGCAGCTGCTGCACATGCGCCTGGCTACCCATCGACCCAGTTGCGAGCACATCGGTGCTTGTGACTGGGTCTGAATGACCCCCTAAGTCTAATTATACTTTCAAGAAAGAGCAGCATACAACTACCCATTTCACTCTGTAGTTTGCTAAAATCTTTGGTAATGCTACCATTATATATTTTATTAAAGGTTGTAAGTGAAAACAAATGTGTCTGTGGTAAAAGTCATTTTTAGAGCATTTTAAAGGGAATTAAACTGAACATACAGTTTAACTGTATAATAGAAAGGACAGATGATATACTATACTGTATGTTTATCTTGAGCATAAATTATTAGGTATTGTAGTATTTAATGAAATAGAATGTAAAATAGAATTCTAACAAATAGCCTAAAGATGTCATTTATTGTTCTGTTAGAATCTTATGTCCATTTAGCTTTTAAAAATATGTGACATTGTATTAAAATTCACTGTACAGTATATGGTCTCATCATGTAACATTGTGTCTTCTAAAAGCAATTTTGTTCTCACAAGCTTTAATTTTATGCAAGAAATGGATATAATATATTTTGTTATTTTTATGGTATTCAAGCTTTTTAGCAAGGGGATAGTGAGCCTCTAATTGAACCCCTATAGGCCATGTTTAAATGATGTACACTTAAAAGTTGAAAGAGGTCATAAACATCCCAGTTTAGCAGGAATATAAATTTCTGAATGAGCTCCCTTGGGTTTTGCTGAAATTCCCTTCAAAATAAAACAATCTAAAGGAGAATTTACAGACTTAAGATGGGGGAAGATTTATTCTACTATTGGGGATGAGTTAAGCAGCTACTTTAGAAGGCTGCATTTCAAGGTCACAGAGTCCTATGCAAAGGTAAAATATTGTGTAGATTGTGAATTAAAAGAAAAAAATGAATATATTTACTGCAACATAGGAGAAAGATATAATTTAAATAATGAAACTTATCTGCTGGATGATATTCAAACCAGAAACATCATGCAGGGCAAATTTTGTTTTGGAAATTATAAATTTAAGCTCTGGTAAGCAAATATACTGGACCACAGCATGATAGGTTCACTACAAAAAAAGCCTAACAGACACAACAGAAAAAAAATAAAGACAACTATTACAACTAGTAGAAAATAAAATAAAATAACAACCCACCAAGCATACCTAAACCATTAGTAACAATATAAGAAAATTACTAGAAAATAGAAATCTAAAGCAGAACTTATCCTGCAAGAAGGAGGCTGTAATGTATATGCTGTACATAGCATCAATTCTTCTCAATAACACCCCCAACAGCCACACAGACACAGTCAGAGCAGATTAAGCACACAGTAACTACAGCAAGGACTATAAGTTTAAATAATATAGTCCAAGGACCTATGTAGGCAGAGAACAAGAACATAACAGGTAATAAAGCTAAATATATCAATTCCCATCCCAAATTTCAGCCACTGGGTGCCTCTCCAACCACATGGAAGCTTTCAATAGAGTGATAAAGAAATGAGTTTTCCCATCTGCCACTACTCACATTTGGAAACAGCATAACATCTGAAAATTGTAGATATTGGAGTGGTTTCTTAACTTGCTCGAATTGAGCAGAACTCTTCTAGACATCCAAAGCAAAATCCTTAAACATAGACACAACTTGATTCTCAAACTTGAAAGGGCCTTGGAGGTGGACAAAACAGATAATAGCATCCCTGTCTTTGAAGTGAAGAAGTTTGTCTATGAAAGTGCAGGTCAGAGCCCCTGGCTAAGGTGGTACATATGCAAAGGGAACACTCCACTGCAAACTGAGGAAATAAGTTATACCTCCCAAAAGTCATCACTGTCCATATTTCAAGGTAAAGACTCAGGACAAGATCCCTCATCACACTTGGGAAGACCCATAAAATGAAGATTATTGTGTTATAGATGGCCTTCAAGATCAGACAATTTGTTTGTAAGAGGTCATTTGATCCTTAAGAGATGCTATGTCACTTTTCATAGGTGCAGTGACATCTTCCAGATTTGAGATTCTCTGATCTGCCACCCCACCCTTTCTCACATTTCATACAGGTCATGGCAAATTATGAAAGATCCACTTGAACCTCACCCATTTTCTAAGTTACACATTTTTCAGTTGCAGTGATCACCTGGAAAACTTTTTGCAGTGATGGGGGTTCCACCGCAGCCTGATCAATAAGAGGTGGCGAAGGCAGGGATAAGTAGGAAGAAGTTCAATGGGACTGGTAGCAAAGTTCAAGTCAAGCTAGCCTTCAATGTAATGGGAACAGGTACAGTAGTAGTGGCAGGAGGTGCACTGCTGTTCTTAAGAGGGAAGCCAGGAGGAACACTGATAGGCCATAAGTCCTGGGGCCTGCCACAGTAGGAAAGCAGATAGTGCTGCTCACAGAAACAGTCCCCTATTGGCTGCATGGTCACCACAGCCAAGCAAAGAGTGAGTATGACTGTAACTACAGAATATAGTGTTATCAATAGATAGCTGAAGGAGAGAAGATACAAGCCAACTTACTCCATGATGCACCAAGCCACACCCCCTAAAATTAAGCTAATAAGAAAACATGTACTGCTACATCAATAACAAATCTTAATTAATGGACCTTTGAAAGTCTACCAAGAGGATCTAAGCACACTGGTGGATACACTTGATTGCCAATTTTGGAGTTTTTATTAGCTATAAAGACTCAGAAAAAGACAGCAAAAATTGATTTTGAATACAAAATGAAAAAGCACTAACATATTGCCTTTTGTTTTTAAATATCCAGAAGAGTATATTGTACATTTTTTACAAGATAAAAAAGAAAAAAAAAATGTTTGGTGGACATTTAAAAGTCCATATAAATGAGAATGTTAAAAGTATAACTTTAATGCAACCCAGATGATATAAAACTTATAACCACCTATTTATCCATGGCAGCCCTGCACCCTTCCTTGGCACCACCAATAACATGTTGCATTCCTCCTAACTACTGCTCTTCATAGATGTAACATATAGAGCACACTTCCATCCCAAAGCAAACTCTGTAGTGAAGCCGGTTGCTTTAAAGGGAATATGTTACTGGCTGACACCTCTCCATGTAAGTAGCCAGAACTTTTTTGCAGGCAATATTTGACAATATTTCACTCATCTGCTGTTTCTTATGCCACATAATCCTGTGTGTTTTATATATACCCACCTCTCTTTCTTCCAATATAGGAGAGGGCATGGAGAGTGTTGGTGGCTGTAGCTGTGCTTCAATAGTGGCAAATGGAAAGAGTTGTAGGTGGTTGGAACGGATGGAAAGTATGGAATTGAAGGCATCTTTATTATGTATGTCGGTAAGGGTAAAAAAAGAACAGTTTTTCTAAATTTTCATGTCAAGGGTAGATAAAGTGACATACACTATATTTAGCAATCTACACAGGCTTCTGTTGCTTGCGTTTGAATCTGAGCTGCACTTGCCATGTACACATTTAAATAGTAAATATCTTGTGCATTAAGGGAAGAGACAGTAATGTGCTATCTTAGCTGACTAAAAAATACTGTGCTGAGTCTGAGATAGCTGCAGAAATAAAAATTCAAATCTTTTAATTCAATTTACAGAAGATAGGGTAGATTGTGTTTGTGTGTTTGAGAGGCAGTGTATATTACTGTAATGTTTTGGCCCCATCAGCTTCACCCCTAAATAACAGAAGAATTTTTTACTGTATAAAAAAATATTTTAATAAAACTGCATAATAAAGTAACAGTCCCTCATTTTCCTATTTCCATCTCTCTGTAAGTTCAGTTCAGTTTTACTCCTGTCCTTGAGTAAATCAGTCATGAATCAGTCCATAGAAGACCAGAAGTATCCCAGTACTAGTGCTAAATGTCATAGTACTTCTTCAATATCTACTTTTAAATAAGGTCATGGGGTAAAAAGAATGTGTAAGAAAGGGCAACCCAAATTTAATCAATATTTGACAATCTTAAAATAATATCACCTCTAACTACTGTATGAAGGGAAAAGTTACTGCCAAAATATGTAAAATTGCCAAAATGCTATACACCACACACAGTTGTATGAAAAGCCTCAGACCATTACCTTTTTTTTAGCAAGTTGTGGTCCTTGTATTGCTCTTTCATGCATTAGAATGTTTTTTGTGAAAGCTAGGGTCAAACACAGTCATGCATCTTCTGTAACCGCATCACATGCAACACCTTCTTGCTCTGAGTCTATGTATGACACTTTTAAAACAGGCAAATCAGTGCACAATAATAACACTAAGGGGAAAATGTACTAAGCCTTGGAGAGTGATAAAGTGGAGAAAAATAAAATACCTGACAAACAGCTCCTAACTGCCATTTTACAGGCTGTTTGAAAAATGACAGGAGCTGATTGGTTGGTAGTTAATCTCTCTCCATATCTGCTCCTTGGGATAAAGACAAACATCACAGATCCCTGAGAAGAGTCTAAGGGTGTCCACAAATGCTATATGTGTCTCACATTTCTGACACTAATTGTAGAGAAGCCTCCTTCTTTAATTTCTGAACTCTCTGCAAACTTAAAGATAAGTAGTGCTAAAATTAATGATGATGATGGACATAGAAATTCTGGATGATACTGTGGAAGTTGCTACTGTATAACAGGATGTTACTGTGGAAGTTGTTACTGTTTAACAGGGCCTTTTGTGGTTCAGGTAATTGAGAAAGTTATTATTTTGAAACTATTACCTCACAATTGCACCATTATAAAGACAGGAATATTCAATTCCTTGTGCAGCCTCAGTAGGAGCCTCCAAGAGGTGTACTCACTGTGGCTTCACTTGGTGCATCAATGTGGCTGTCCTCTGTGAGTGGCAATGGGGGCTGTGACTGGGGTGAAGGATGCCAGTGTTTACTGTGGCTGGGACCCAAGGGCAGGTAGTGGGTGTTAGTGGCAGCTGAGACCCGGGGGAGAAATCAGGTGGTGGTGGTGGCAGCAATGAAGGTGGTATGAGCAGCAGGCAGTAGGACATGCAGAGGTAGCCAGCATCAGTGACAGATGCAGGCTCATGAAGCCTGCATCTGTGTGTAAAAACTTTTTTACATGTGTAAAAAAAAAAAAAAATTAAAAAAATCGGCGTTCCACCCCCCAAAAAAGAGCAACCAGCACTGTGCTTTTTGTGACCCAGTGCTGGTTTTGCAAAATACAGAGTACAAATGATGTAGGGGTCCTCCGTATTCAGCACCACCAGTACTGGACTCTGAGCCAGTCCTGGATCTGGAAATACAGAGAAAAAAATGAGTAGGGTTCCCCTGTATTTTCCAGAACCAGCACCAGACTTTTTCTAGTGGGGGGCTGATGCCACAGCCAGGAAAGCCCTTTCACTGGGCCCCCCAGCTGAAGCATCAACCCTAACCACTAGTCAGCCCAGGCTGGGGATCTCTAGGGAGCTGGGGACCGCCCAATAAAGGTATCCCCTCTCTAGTGCACCCCCCAGGCCTAGGCTTATAGCCCAGGGCTATCCCCGCCACCCCTGGGGCAGTGGGTGCCTGGTTGATAGTGTAATGTGGTATAAAAAATAGTATGGTGGAATTTCACTATGGAAACCCTGCCGCTGAGCACTCATTGGCAGAGAGAGGTGAGTATTTCAACTCTCAGCCAATGAGCGCTTCTCACTATTGACTTTAATTGTTAGACCTGCGATGCACATTTAAAAAATGGAGCCTCAGCGCCATTTTTGAAATTCATAGATGGCTGCTGCAATCAAATCACGGCTCGCTGCGTCAACGCCCTGCCCCCTCAGCTGGCTTATATAAAGCCAGAGTGAGGTGCCATCAGGCCAGTACATCAGTGGGGATGCAGCAGTGATGAGCTGCCGATGAGAGAAGATGCCGGGGAAGTCCTGGATGGGTGGCTCCCTCCAGGTGAAGTCACCATGTAAGTCCTGTGGCAGGTGGAAACCATGAAAAAGAGCATAAAGGCTGCCGCCCAACAGGTGAAGCTGTAGAACAATAAAATAAAAAAACAAATGGTGTCTATTTTTTATTTTTTTATATTTCTTTTACAGGGGTACTATTGGTAACAGTGGGTCATTAATGCCCCACTTGCTGGTCCTTGTGATTCTCCAAGTACCAGCATGCAGGGGAGGGTTTTTGGGACCTGTAGTTCAGACAATATTATAATTCTATTTTTTACACTACTACATTACACTATCATGCCAGCACCCACTGCACCAGGGGTGCCAGGAATAGCCCTGGCCTATCAGCCTAGGCCTGGGGTGCCGTGGAGAGGGGGATCCCCTTATTGGGGGCTCCACAGGTATCCCTGGCTTGGGCTGACTTGCAGTCATGATTAATGCTTTGGCCGGGTGGCCCGGTGAAAGGGCTTTCCTGACTGTGGCATCAGCCCCCCACTAGAAAAAGTATGTTGCTGATTCTGGAAAATACAGAGTAACCCTAGTCATTTTTTCCCCTGTATTTCCAGTAGCAGGACCAGCTCAGAGCCCAATGCTGGTAGCAATGAATATGGGGTACCCCACATTGTTTGTCCCCCGTATTTTGGCAACCAGTGCTGGTTCTGAATTGCCTGGTGCTGGTTGTGCTAAATATGGGGGACTCCTACATTGTCCTCCATATTTTCACAGCCAGGATTGGTGGCGAAGAGCCAGTCCTTTTTTTGGGGGAGGACATGTCCCTTTTTTAATTTTTATTTTTACATAAATTCAAATTTTAACACAGATGCACAGATGGATCTCACTGATTCATCCATGCATCTGTGTCTTATTTTCTCTGATGCATGCCCAGGGCCATTGAGCACCTCTGTCACCTGCTGATGCCCGTGTGCACTGCTCCACTGCTGTCACTGGTCCACACCCCACTGATGCTGCTGCCTTACATTCCTGCAGCTCGCCCTTGCAGGTGTATCTCCCTGTGCATCTCCAAAACAACTCCTGTGTGCCAGCCTTCCTCCACCTCTGCTAATGTACCATTTTGTTGCCCTTCTCCCCTGAATGTGGCCCAGTTTTTTCTGACAAATCCTGATAGTTAATAAATGTAAAAAAAAATTATTTTCCATAGACTAAAAAACCTTATGGTTTCACATGTCCCATTAAGGCTTTTTATACATGCTCTGAAATTTCATAAAACCTATTGAATTTCTGCCACTCAAAATACAAAAAGCAATGAAATTATGATCATTAAGGCTGATGCCTTAATGGACATGTTCCTTGCGTAATATAGATATGGTATGCCACGACACCATGTGGTTAACTGCAGATTCAGCACTCTCACAGAGTGAGACTGCTGTCACTCACAAAATGGTGGAGCTACTAATTCACAGAATTGTGTGCTCATTGGAATACACACATGCAGTCTATGCAACTGAGGTTTGAGCAGAACATAGAGCTGTGCAGATTGGATAAGAGTATGGTGGATGGGGGGAGAAGATTCAGTGGTGTGGATGGGGCAGACAGAAAAGTGTGGAAAGGGGAAGATTAAGCAGTATAGATGGGGGTGAGCCAAAGTGATGCAGATTGATGGAAAATAGTGGTGCACATTTGGAAGCTGACAGAGTGGCACGGTTTGGGGGAACAGAGTGACATGAATAGGGTAGTACAGAGTGGCATGGTTGTGGGAAGACAGAACAGTGCAGATGGGTAAAGACAGATTGGTGTGTATGAGGAATACAGACTAGCATAATGGGAGAAAACACAACAGTAGGGATTGGGGAAGACAGATTGGTGCAAATGGTTGGGAAGATAGAGTGGTGCAGGTGGGAGGGGAAAGAAAGAGTGGCATGATTGGGGGGACAGAGTGGTGCAGATGGAGGAAGGAAGAGTGGCAGAGATGAGGGGGAGACAGAGTGACATGACTGGGGGCAGGACAGTGGTGCAGATGGAAGGAAATACAGTGGCACGGATGCAGGAAGATGGTAGTGCACATGGGGAAAGACATATTGGTGTGGATGAGGGCATACAAACTAGCACAGTTGGGAGAACTCACAGCTGTAGGGATTGGGAAGTTATAGCATCATGGAGGTGAAGATAGTGTACATGCATAGACAGAGTATGATAGTTTTAGCAATTAGGGAGCTGGATGTGTATAATAATTGAGATGGATGTATTGAGTGAGTGATATAGTTATTGAGATGAACCAAAGAGTTCATTAAGGTTAAACTCTTCTTTTTTGCACTATAGCAAACTAGTCGCTCTGCCGACAATTTAGCTCTGTCCAATTGTTTACCAATACTTTTACCAGTATTTTATTATTGACATGGAGTTGACACCTTAACAATTTAGGCTTAGTTGTTATAATTTTCCACTATTTACAATTTCACTTTAGGCTTAGTTGTTATAACCTAACATTATTTCCACTCCATAATTTAGAATTATTGGTGCCGTACCCAAATATTTTTGTAATATATGTGTATATATATATACAGTCAATCAGGCAGCACTCCAAGGATTTCTATAGTAGATAATATGTCACCAGACCATAGTTTTTGGTGACATATTATCTTCCAGAGAAGTACATGGTGTGCTGTCTGATTGACTGTATTATGTAATTGTGCATACTGGCACTTACAGGATGTACACCTTGGGTTTTCCTTAGTTATTGGAGTGCTGGTCCATAACCCTCCCCCTATATACACTAAAGTGTGAAGGTGCAATGACTACTATTTATAGCAACCATTTGCTGCTCTTTGTTAAACCTATTTCTTTTGTGTGGGTATTGGCATTTTGCGATTTTGTTTGCTAAAAATGTCTAATCAGAAATGTATTACTAATGTGTAGTATTCCACATAATAGTGCAGCAAACAACTCATTATGCTACCAATGGTGCCTCTGACAGTGCTACTTATTCCAATAGTGCTTCTGTACCACCTCCACCTTCTCTGGGCACCATCACTGCTGAACACTCCAGTCTGACACAAAGCTGTCAGTCTTCAAAAAAAGACAGCCAAGCATTGCCCATGAAGAGCTGGAAATTCTATTTACATCAGTTATGGAAAGACTACATCACACGAGCTAATAGCTGTTTGCTCCCGCAAAATAAAAAATCTGGCAAAAAATAAAGTCAACAGTGAGTGTCATTGAAGTAGAAAAATAGATATTTTGTTTTTTTCTGTTGATAAAACAGTAACCAATAATACAATGCATGCTACTTTTGTTTAGAATCCAAAGAAATAAATACAGTATGAGTTTTCTGTATGTTGGCAAGAATGCTGTTTCTTATTGTAGTCAAACTAACGGACCAAACTGTGTGATTAACTGGTACAGTTTACTGTATGTTACCACTTTATGCATAGTAAAAAAGTATTTGCTATGTGTTTCAGATGTCATTTTTCAAATATCAGTGCATAACATAAACATGAATGACAACAAGATTTCCACTTTCACACAAGATGGAAAATGCTTAACAAAGACATAGTTAATCTGAATTGGGTAGATAATATATTTTCTATATATTTATATATATATTAGCCAATAATGTCTGTTAATAGAAAAATTACAACTAAAAAAGACACAATCTTACACCAAACAAAAATGACTGTTACATACATGATCAGTACAATTAGGACTTGTAGTGTACACATATGAAAAAACTTTTCTTATTGTTATCACAGAGACAATCCTTTGATGAACCCACATGCTCAGTGGGAAAATGCAATAGGACTTGTGGACTATATGACCATTGAACTGCTGACCACACACCGGTGTCCATTTAACCAGCCACTGAGATGGAACCTGCTCAGTGGAGAACATCCTAAGGTACCACTAATATTAGATACTAAGTGACTTTATTGCTTTGTGAGCAGCAAGCAGTGACTGGTTATATACCTGGAGCGATGCTTTGCACAAGTGGAGTGACTGAGAAGTACCCGAGAGCTGATTAACAGTATATGAGACTCTGGGGGTCATTCAGAGTCGGTCGTTAGCGCCGATGCACTCGGACCGGGTCGATGGCCCCCCACAGAGCATGCGCACGACGAAAGGGGCCAAGCTGTCGATGTTGATTGACAGCTCGCCCCGTTTGGAAGGCGGGCCGGGGGGGTGGCAGCCAAAATGGGGGCGTTCACATGGGAATGCCTACCATTTGTGGGTGGCCCCACTGACATCACTAGTGATGTCAGTGAAGAGCTTCCGGCTCAGACAGAGCTGAAAGCTCTCCGGGGCTTACGACAAGGGAGACCCTACCCTAGGGTCTCGTCGTAAGCCCCGATGGTCGCGATGGTCTTGACCATTGCGACCATCACCTTAGGCGGTCGTAAGGCTGTGGGTGTTAACCCACAGTCTTACCACCGCAAAGGAGGACGTCTTGAAAATTCAAGACATCCTCCCCTCATTCAGACCGACTGCATGCTCTGTGCGACCGGCTCTGAATGAGGTCCTCTGTCTCTCTCTAATGAAATCAGCAGCATTGTGACTTCAGCATTACAGAAATACAAATTACCGGAGATCTTCTCACACTCCCAATAAAGGTTATCATTATCTTTGGAGATGATTGATGTTTGTAATATTGGAAAATAGACACCTTATTTCTGCAGTATATTGGAAGGCAAGCTTACATTTCATATCTCATCTTGTGTTATTTCAAACAAACAAGCAGCAGCTAATTGCATATGAAGCATATATACTTTACGGTAATGATGTTATAAACTCCTAAGGGATTGCTTTACTTATATAGATATAAACACAGTTGATACTGTTATACAATGCAGGACTTTTTGTACATCTTGTTTCTCTGTACACTGCAGATACTGCGTTATTTTACCATTTTCCCCTTGCTAAGTGTGGTTTTAGTATAACGTTTTTCCCCCTGCTCAGTGTGATCACAAGTTTTATCTTTGCTTTTAATTATGTATATAAAATAAATGTTTAGGCTTTAGTTTAGTCATATGCCAGATAAATTCACTTATAGATACAGGTCAGTGCAACTCTTTTGTTTGCTTTTCTTTGTTCATTATTTGGAGGTTTCACAGAGACCTGAAACTGCTGCAGACATGTCTCTAAAATGTATACTTTTTTAAATCTATACACATATATTACATATATTATTTCATATCATACAGTGCATCTGGAAAGTATTCACAACACTTCACTTTTCCACATTTTGTTATGTTATAGCCTTATTCCAAAATGGAATTAATACATTTTTGTCTTAAAAATTCTACACACAATACTCCATAATGACAAGTAAAATTGTTCATAAGTATTCATAGCCTTTGCCATGAAGCTCAAAATTGAGCTCACGTGCATCCTGTTTCCACTGATCATCCTTGAGATGTTCCTACAGCTTAATTAGAGTCCACCTGTGGTAAATTCAGTTGATTGGACATAATTTTGAAAGGCATACACCTGTCTATATAAGGTCCCACTTTTGACAGTGCATGTCAGAGCACAAGCCAAGCATGAAGTCCAAGGAATTGTCTGTAGACCTCTGAGACAGGATTGTCTCGAGGCACAAATCTGGGGAAGGGTACAGAAAAATATCTGCTGTGTTGAAGATCCCAATGAGCATAATGGCCTCCATCATCAGTAAATGGAAGAAGTTTGGAACCACCAGGACTCTTCCTAGAGTTGGCCAGCCGTCTAAACTGAGCGATCGGGGGAGAAGGGCCATAGTCAGGGAGGTGACCAAGATCCCGATGATAACTCTGTCAAAGCTACAGCATTCCTCTGTGGAGAGAGGAGTACCTTGCAGAAGGACAACCATCTCTGCAGCAATCCACCAATCAAGCCTGTATGGAAGAGTGGCCAGATGGAAGCCACTCCTTAGTAAAAAGCACGTGGCAGCCTGTCTGGAGTTTGTCAAAATACACCTGAAGGACTCTTATACCATGAGAGACAAAGATTGAACTCTTTGGCATGAATTCCAGGTGTTATGTTTGGAGAAAAGCAGGTACCGCTTATTACCAGGCCAGTACCATCCCTACAGTGAAGCATGGTGGTGGCAGCATCATGCTGTGGAGATGTTTTTCAGCAGCAGGAACTGGGAGACTAGTCAGGATAGAGGGAAACATGAATGCAGCAATCTACAGAGACATCCTGGATGAAAACCTGCTCCAGAGCGCTCTTGACCTCAAACTGGGGCAACAGTTCATCTTTCAGCAGGACAACGACCCTAAGCACACAGGCAAGATATCAAAGGAGTGGCTTCAGGACAACTCTGTGAATGTCCTTGAGTGGCCCAGCCAGAGCCCAGATTTTAATCCGATTGAACATCTCTGGAGAAATCTGACAATGGTTGTGCACTGATGCTTCCCATCCAACCTGATGGAGCTTGAGAGGTGCTGCAAAGAGAAATGGGTAAACCTGCCCAAAGATAGGTGGCCAAGCTTCTGGCATCATATTCAAAAAGTATTGAGGCTGTAATTGCTGCCAGAGGTGCACCAACAAAGTATTGAGCCAATGTTGTGAATACTTATGTACATGTGATTTCCTATTTTTTTTGTTGTATTAAATTTGCAAAAATCACAAAAAAACTTTTTACACATTTTACACATGTGTAGAATTTTGAGGACAAAAATGAATTTATTCCATTTTGGAATATGGCTGTAACATGACAAATGTGTAAAAAATGAAGCATTGTGAATACTTTCCGGATGCACTTTATCAGGTAGCATGTTTTTAAGAGGGGACTCGTAAACATACAACATGAAGAGCATCACCGTATCACCACCATGGAGGTTGTGGCCCTCCACCTGCCTCCTTAGAATTACAGCAACACCTTTAAAAACACTTACATCAGTGTGTGTGGAGGATAAATAAATTGTAGGTTTGGGATTGATTACAACAAGAAGAGGAAAAAGCCTTCACTACAAGACTATTTAGAAATTAAGAACGAAATATATGCTCAGGTATCATACAGTATCCATTTCAAATGTTTTTAGACAATGGAGGTGAGTCATAGAAATAAATTATATACTAAGCGCTCACCTATATGTGAGGGATAAAATAGAGTGGGTATGGTATTATGAAAATTATAAAATAAGGACTGAGATAAGTATGTTTGTTCAGAATGTGTTGCTTTATTCCTCTAGTAGGCACAATGCTCCATTATATGTGTCCAGATGTGTAAAATCCCCAATAGTGATGTAGGTTGCTAGGATGGTTAGAGGCTCCTTTAGTGTGCCTCTATCCATAGTGGATGTCTTCTGTAACCATGTGGTCTTCTCTGTCTTTATGCTGTCTGAGCTGGGGAGCGGTGTGTTGATGTGCCCTTTTCACAGTCCAGCCGCAATGGACAAAATATTATATTTAACTAGAATATGTGAATAGCACTCAAAAGGAAAGATAATCTAATTATTTGGGATCCGCTTGGTACTGGAGATGTCCTGTCTGCAAAACGCGCCCTCACATGACCTTGCCTCACACGCAGTTGCAGGAGCGACAGAGAGACTAGTGCACAGCCTCACACTGCCGCTACCTACTTTCCATCCATGATTCAGCATCCGACAAACCTGCACATCCAGGCTGCACTAGTCACAGAAGCCAGAGGGTCGAGTACCTATTCCTGTCATTGCGGCTGGACTCACTAGCTGTGAAAAGGGCACATCTATACACTGCTACCCAGCCCAGACAGCATAAAGACAGAGGAGACCACACGACTACTGAAAACGTCCACCGGTAAGCTATACACACGGGATGCAGTGGCTGCACGCTACACTCTGTCCTACAGGATACATTGCTATGACAGAGTAGGTACATGTATGAAATAACATACAGAGAGGCACCTATGCAAAAAGGTTACCCTTACATCCCCAGTTCCACTGCAGCAATTACAAGACTTAGGGTAACATACATAATTACATAAGGTAACTCCCTCAAAGGGCACACCTACTACCTGGACATTTATTGACTCATCCACTTTGGATTACTTTTATACATCCAGTTGATGCACCATGTGTGCCCCAGAGGAGACGTAGTGTATCCACACTAAGGATAGAGGCACCCTAAAGGAGCCTCTAACCATCCTAGCAACCTACCCCACTATTGGGGATTTTACACATCTGGACACATATAATGGAGCATTGTGCCTACTAGAGGAATAAAGCAACACATTCTGAACAAACATACCTATCTCAGTCCTTATTTTATAATTTTCATAATACCATACCCACTCTATTTTATCCCTCACATGTAGGTGAGCGTTTAGTACATAATTTCTTTCTATGTAAACCCCTTGGAGACAGGACATCTCCAGTCCAAAGTGGCTCCCAAATAATTAGATTATCTTTCCTTTTGAGTGCTGTTCACATATTCTAATTAAATATAATCAATTGGAGGTGATACAGCAATGATTGCAATTGCAAAGCTGAACGCAGGCAGCTTTCCAATACGTCATTGCTATTATTTTCTATGCCACTGCCTTGTCAATCAGGCAGAGGCAAAGAAGGGTTTGCATGTGACTATGCAGGACCCATCCTACACACTCGCAGAATGAGTCTGCATGCACGCACATGCAGATACACGATAATCGGCCCAATAAAAAACATTATTTTGTTGGCAATCATAAAGTTATTAATATTGATTTGATCTAAGAATCTTCCTTCATTAAACCACTTCCATGTTTGTTATTTTAGTGACTTTAGGCTTAAAAGAACAGACATTAAAAAAGTTTTGATGTACTTTTCTTTATAAAAATCCCCCTCTGTTACAAGCAGATGACGAACCAACAGAATAACATCTAAAATTTCCCAGAGGTCATTCCTGAGGAAATTAAACAGTCTTAGGCCCATCATGATTCTGTGCAGCCTTTCGGAACAACATTAACAACTTCCAATGTATTTTTAGAAGAATTGAAAGCAGATACAAGGAACACAGAGCTTCTATAGTACAAGATATATAGAAAACCATAAGAAAGGCACATATAAAATAGGCAATAGTTTTAACACCCATGTGGAGGTCATACGACAACACCAACAACTACTCCCAGTGCTGCCTTATGAGAGTGTGTCAGTGTCATCAACATCTGCCACACAACACCCACCACCCCATTCTTGAGGGACAATATGGCAGAGTCTTATGGAGATTGATGAGAGTGTTAAATAAGCAGAAAAGTGAAGAATGGCATGTTTATTATCTGGCAATCTTTTACATTTTACAGGACTTATTTTTGTTGTCTTTGTTATGTTATGTGACATTCCTATGTTTTATTAGTGAACCCAAATTGATGGTACATTTTTGATTAACAATAACAGTAAGAACATTATTTAAGTGCTTTTTTGGGGGTAAATTTATACAAGGTGCCGGGACACATAGCTTAGCTCCGTCCCCAACACCCACAATGCCCCACCCCCATATTCTGATTGGCCCATGGGCCAGTCAGTCAAAGAACAGGGATGACCATCATTTGGTAAAACAATTGATGGTCATTCTTTGCATAGTTGGTACCATCGATGGTCACTTGCCAATTCACAATCGATGGTAACCACTGATGGTGACTGGAGGGAGTCCAGAAGGTTTCCCTCCATCGATGGTAAAGCATAACCAAATGATTTATTTTTTGCAAGGTGCAGGGACACATAGCATAGCTCCGTCCCCAACACCCACGATGTCCCACCCCATATTCTGATTGGCCCATGGGCCAGTCAGTCAAAGAACAGGGATGACCATTGGTTGGCAAAACAATCGATGGTCATTCATTGCATAGTTGGTACCATCGATGGTAACCACACCAAGGGCCATCCCTATTGTACAACTGTAGGAAACCAAAGACACAGAATAGAGATTCATATGCCAACTAATACACACAAAAATAAGATTAGTTGTAACTTTCCACCATAATACATACACAACAATGTGGACAATATACATCACAATAACAGTATAAACATTAATTTAGAAATCTACTGTCTGTTTTTTAAAGATGTAAACTGATCAGATCATCATGTGTACAGTAAATAGGATTCTGAACACAATTTCAGGTAGAATTGCAACATCCCATTGTATGCAAATACTGTACATTGGGATGTAGTCAAGAGCCACGAGACCGCAGGTCTCTGCCGACACTGAAATACGGACAAGGGAGTTAAGACAGGCATCGATATTTCAATGCTTATCTTAATCCTGATGCCGGAGACCAGGAGGACGCATGCCTGAATGAGGTAAATCCAGGGCACCCAACCTGTTAGCCATGGGGGGGAAGGTCAGCTTTATGGCAGTTCCTGGAGTTAGCATTAGGTTTTGGGGGGGAAGTTTAGGGTTAGGCACCTCTAGGGGGGAGGGTTTGGGTCAGGCACCACTGGGGGGGTTAGGTTTAGGCACAAAGAAGGGGGACTTAGGTTCTGGAACTAACAGGGAGGGTTAGGGTGCGGGGTGTGGAGGGTTAGGGTTTGGCTATAAGAAGGGAGGGTTAGGGGGGGAGGGTAAGTAAACTTACCCAACCCCTGTCGGGATACCAACCATCGGAATGCTGCTTTCGGTATTGTGACAGGAGGCATCCTGGTAGCCAGCATTACATACCAATTCCCTGTACATTACCAAAGCAAAAGATGTTACTTGACTAGCACAACTTGCAGAAAATTTGCAGTCTTTCTTCTTTTTTGAAAATGTAATCAATCACTGGCTGCTAAGCATCCACACATGCAATCTTAATCAACTGCTTATGCTTGTGCTTCATAAAAGTATGACTTCCAGCTAGCATGGAATGTTAGTCAGTCACTCTAGCTGTCGGTTAAAGTACTTCCATGTTGTTTTGTTTCCATCTTCACTTTCAACAACACTTGCACCTAAAGTAGATCATGTTGGCTGCAAGAGTCATATAACAGTCATCAGGCATCTACAGTATTCATTGTTTGCATGCTTCAGAAGAGCATGGAATTCTGACTACCTGTATATGAGACTCCAATCAACTCTTCCAAAAATGTAATGCTTTCTGTGCATCTTCAAGTTAGTCACCCAGTTGCCGAACACAAACAGCTACTTCATGGAATGAGATATCCAGGTATGCATGTAGCAAAGTGACCACTCTGATGTCTCAGTCTATAAATGCATGCATGATGTACACATTGTGCAGTCTTCAAATATTCAGAAAGTGCATCCACTTTTGCACTTGTGCCATTCTCAAGCCCTGTGTCAACAAACCTGCCCTCTGAATTACCACAGTAGACAGGACAAAATAAAAAGGCCAGTGGGAAAATAACTGTCACAATCTGCCCAATGGAGGAGCATTGTGAGCACCATACTATAAAGTAAGCAGTTCCAGGTACCAGTGTAGGAGAGTAGTGGTGGTAGCAAATTAACCTCTTATGATGCAATCAGAGGATTCAGTAAAAAGCAGTAACTGATAATGAAAGACAAAAAATACTCCAAAAAGCATATGTCAGGTGCACTGTACAAAAATTCCTATAAACAGCTATATAGCAGCTCTCAAAAGGGGTGTTTGAGGGCACCCCACAAAACAATAGATAAAACAATATATATTTAAAAAGAGAGCACTTGAAATTTTCAATATTTAATACAGCATATAATAACAATTTAAACAACCATCATTTGTAAAAAATACAATACATATGGCCAATACAACACAGTAAAAAAGTATTAAAAAATACTAAAAACTATATATCATATACCAACTATAGAGCAAAAAAAATCAATAAAAAATGGGAAGGCAAAATTGTACAGAACGTCCAACAATATGATTCAATGAGCAAACATATATTCCAAACTTTCTGATCACCAGTGATTTATCATTTAATTATAACGTGTATCCAGAAGATGGAAAATCGGGCACACAATAAAAATCCAGTATCCGTAGGGAGAAATTTATTTCCTTAAAATGATAGTTAGTGGTCACCAGTTCACTTGTAGATATAGTCGCCAGGTGCAGAATGATAGTAACAGTATATCAGGATAAATCCTAATAGAAAAGTTCAGCTTGTTACCGCTTACTCACCATCTTACTCATAGAAATCATCCGGCTACTTATCGCAGTGACAGCGCTTCCAGGGAAACTGCTGTGAAGAGTTCTGCTTATCAGCACTCAATAACCGGCGTACTCACAGTATAAGCCCAGCTGCAGTGGGTAGGATCACACGTCCCAAGATTACAGCTCAGCTGTTAAATCCAGCTCCACTTGTGCCACGGTCTCTTTATTATCCACTAATCAATATCACATGGATTGGGTGTAACAGTCAGTCCATCAACTGGTGAATGAAGAAAATATATATAGCTGGTATGGATAATCCAGGTCCTTAATGCATTTCTCAGGTTTTTCAGTTATAACGGTTTAATCAGAAGGTAACTTACCTTCTGATGAAACCGTTATAATTGCAAAAGCGAGTTGCCGATTTTGAAACTTATACACCAGTGCAATTTCATATTGTTTACTAAAACAGGCATTCCTGAGATAATTACCACAGATGATTCTGCCTCTAGTAGTGGTGGAATTGTACACTGCCAGGACTGCCCTGGCAGTGTTCATGCGCATATGTAACCTGTTGGTAACACATATGCACAACTGTAGGGAATGCAGTGCCAGAGGGGTCAGGAGGATCAAATGGGATATTTCTTTGCAACCGAGACCTCATTCTCATAGGAAATAGTGGTGGTCTGTGAACCATCTGAAGATGCCATAGGTTCCTACAAGAAAACTCTGAAAACTAATAATGAATGGGTCTTTTACTAAAAACATGCATAAACTAATGATTGTGCATGTGTAATGGTCCCATTAGTGACATTGACTAGGCCATTTAGATAAAACATATAACAGTCATTAACTAATATACAGTATATGTTGATTTTCTGGAACTCATAACTGCTCTTTTTATTTTCAAAATGTGAAGAAGAACCTATAACAGGAGAATTGGGATGACAGTAGACAAAAGGAACATTAACACTAGAGAGTAATTAAATATTGCGTAGACAGCATTTAAATATTTTGTAACAGACTGGATTAAGATAATGATATTACGCTAAAACCCAAATGAAGTTATGTAGGAGTATTACTCTAACTTCAAAAAGTTATTTAAGCCTTGTAGTGGAATACTAGACTTAGTCACATGATTTGTAAAAGGTCTAAAACCCCAATTAATATTGTTTAAAAATGTACTTTCCTGTGTGAAAAATTTAGGAGTTTGTGGTTAGAGTTTTCTAAGCAACAGACACTAACATAAATTTTAGGAGAGATAAATTGAATATGCAAGTACACAGCTTGCAAACAGGCTGACATGCCTGGAAAAGACAATCTAAGCCCTTCATTACTCACCTAGAGGCCGAGATTCCCTGGCTACAGCCATTTGACAATAAAGAGTGTACTGGCAGTGCTCCAAATGAGTGTAGTATGTTAGGTGTAGTATGGGTGTAGTATGTTAGATCAACAGTTCTCATACATTAGGTTGACCTGAGAATGTCGACATTCTTAGGATTTCAACAGTGACCATGTAGACATTAATCATGTCTACACAGATGATATGTTGACATGATATATGCCGGCCTAATATCCCAGGTGGTCCAGCAGTTACTTACCTTGTCCCCTCGGCAGCAGCAACTCAAGTGTTTTTTTCTGGGTCCTTGAGGTATTGTGACTGTCAGTTTCAGGATAGTGATCTGATGCATCGCGTTCCAGTAAGTATACCTGCCATAACCCTAATTCCTAACCCTCCCTGTAGTGCCGAACCCTAACCCCCCCAACTCACTGTGCCTACCTCCACTCACAGCCTAACCCTAACCGCTGACATTCTGAGAATGTGGCCATTTCACATGGTGACATTTCAAATGTTGACATTATGAACATGTCAACAGTCTGAGAATGTTGACAGTCAAACCATGTTGACAGTCTAGGGTCAACATTGTAAATATCGACCATGTGACTGGATACCACTCCAAGTATCACTTTCTAATAATATAAAAAATACATATGCTTTTTTAGGCATGACAGGATACTGCAGACAATGTATTGCTCATTTGGCTAAGCTAGCCGCACTGCTATGTGCATTAACTAGAGATGTGCACCGATCATCATATTTGGTTTTGGTTTTGGATCCAGATTCATCTTCGTGTTTTGGTTTTGCAAAACCACCCTCACATGTTTTGGTTTTAGAGATGTATTATTTTTTAAATAAAAAAACAGCTAAACTTATGTAGTTTTGTATTGTTTAAATGCAATACAAACCTGAGTTTAGTTTAAAAATCCGAGTTCTGAACCACGGAAAGATCTGAACTGGGACTTGGTTGGACTCAGTACCCCAAAGTAGGGGTGTGCACCAGCCACTTTTCATGTTTTGTATTTTGGTTTTGGATCTGGATCTTTCTTTGTGTTTTGGATCTGGATTGGTTTTGCCAAAACCACCCTTCCGTGTTTTGGGTTCTGGGTTTTGTGTTTTGGATCTGTATTTTTTTGGAAAAAAGCATAAAAACAGCTAAAATAACAGAATTTGTGGGTTTTTCTGCTCCTATGCTATTATTAACCTCAATAACATTAATTTCCACTCATTTCCAGTCTATTCTGAACACCTCACAATTTTGTTTGTAGGTCCAAAAGGTTCCACCGAGGTAGCTGGATGACTATGCTAAGCAACACAAGTGGGCGGCACAAACACGTGGCCCATCTAGGAGTGACACTGCAGTGGCAGACAGGATAACAGTTTGAAAAACTAGGCCCCAAACAGTACATAATGCAAAGAAAAAAAAGAGGTGCAAGATGGAATTGTCCTTGGGCCCTCCCACCCACCCTTATGTTGTATAAACAGGACATGCCCACTTTAACAAACCAATCATTTCAGCACCAGGGTCTGCCACACGACAGTGGCTGAAATGCTTGGTTCATTTGGGCCCCCACAAAACAAGCTGGCAATTAATCTGTCCCTGCACAAACTGGCTCTACGGAGGCAAGTTGTCGTCCTCATCCTCCTCATCCACCGATTCCTCACCCTCTTCAGTGTTGTGTACATCCTCATCCTCACAGAGTATTAATTTGGCCCCACTGAAATCCACCACCATAGGTCCCTATGTACGTTCTGGAGGCTGGTCTCCCTGGAAGAGTTGATAATTCATTTTTTGCCTTTTTTTGTGGAAGCAACCTCCTACACCTTTCGCTGACAAGGTTCCCAGCTGCACTAAACACTCTTTCGGAGTATACACTGGAGGGGGGGGCAACTCAGGTAAAATAGAGCAAGTTTGTACTGGGGCCTCCAAATTGCCTCTTTTTCCTGCCAGTACAGGTACGGACTGTCTGACATGCCTACTTGGACGCTGTCACCGATGTAATCCTCCACCATTCTGTCAATTGTTACAGTATCAAATGCAGTGACAGTAGACATGTCAGAAATTGTTGCCAGGTCCTTCAGTCTGGACCAGATGTCCAAACTTGGTCCTGCCTGCCCTGCATCACTGCCAGCGGGTTGCTTAGGATAACTAAGTAGTTTCCTGGCCGCCCCAGTTGAGGGAGAAAATGAAGAAGGAGCTTTTGACATGTCACGTTCCACTGCAGCTGACAGTGTTTTCACCAGCAGGTCTTTGCACCTCTGCAGGCTTGTGTTGACCAGAAAGAGAGACACCACGTAGGCTTTAAACCTAGGATCAAGCACGGTGGCCAAAATGTAGTGGTCTGATTTCAACAGATTGACCACCCTCGAATCCTGGCAAAGCGAATGAAGGGCTTCATCCACAAGTCCCACATACCGAGCGGAATCGCTCAATCTTAGCTCCTCCTTCACTTTCTCCAGCTGCTTCTGCAAAAGCCTGATGAGGGGAATGACCTGACTCATGCTGGTAGTGTCTGAACTGACTTCACATGTGGCAAGTTCGAAGGGCTGGAGAACCTTGCATAACACAGAAATCATTCTCCACTGTGCTTGAGTCAGGTGCATACCCCCTCCTTTGCCTATGTCATAGGTGGATGTATAGGCTTGAATGGCCTTTTGCTGCTCCTCCATCCTCTGAAGCATATAGATGGTTGAGTTCCACCGTTTCACAACCTCTTGCTTCAGGTGATGGTGGGGCAGGTTCAAGAGTGTTTGCTGGTGCTCCAGCCTTTGGCATGCAGTTGCCGAATGGCAAAAGTGGCCTGAAATTTTTCGGGCCACCCAAAGCATCTCCTGCATGCCCCTGTCGTTTTTCAGAAAATTCTGCACCACCAAATTTAGGACCTCATTCAGAGTCGGTCAAAGTGGCCGCACGGACTTACGGAAAAAGGGGCCGGATATGCAAATGATTCCCTCGCAAGTTGCGTCCCTAAGTTCGGATCGGTAGTTGGCCAACCAAGGGGAGGAAGCGATCGGATGACAAAAAAATACGCCCCCTTCTCGTACGCATTACACATCATCTCCGGGCATATAAGGATTAATCGAGACCATCGGGAACCATCGGAACTGGTCATAGAGCTTAAGGTTGACCATACCCTCTCTTAAGCTCTACGATCACGTCAGTGTAAAAACCTCCCATGTCACATGTGCCATGACGCTACTTTGTAAATTATGCACTCCCATAATCCATATGCACTCCCATAAAACGCCGTTCGCATAATGAGGCACGCCTGCATTCGGATCTCCACTCCCCGTTTTCAAGCACCTTCCCCTGTTACCACCCACAAACGCCTCCATCTGTCACTCAAACTACCGACCTGGCAGTGTTCAAGGAGAGAGAAATTTCTGATCATAGCGGCTAGTTTGCGCATGCACATTGCAAACTTTACGCGTGCGCAGTATAGCAAACATTGGTGGCGTACGACCGTGCGGCCACAATGACCAACTCTGAATGAGGTCCTTATTGTGTGAGCAAAACATGGGACGTGCTGGAATTTGCCCAGATGTAATGCCCGCACAATATTGGTGGCGTTGTCAGATATCACAAATCCCCAGGAGAGTCTAAGTGGGGTAAGCCACTGGGCGATGATTTCCCTCAGTTTCTCTAAGAGGTTGTCAGCGGTGTGCCTCTTGCTGAAACCAGTGATACACAGCATAGCCTGCCTTGGAATGAGCTGGGGTTTCTGAGATGCTGCTCCTGTGACACTGCTGTTGTTGCTGCATAGTCTTCCCTGTTCCACTTGTCCACATGTCTGTGGTTAAGTGGACATTGGGCACAACTGCATTTTTTAGGACACTGAGGACACTTTTTCTGACATTTCTGTACATTCTCGGTATCACCTGCCTAGTGAAGTGGAATCTAGATGGGATTTGGTACCGGGGACACACTACCTCCATCAATTGTCTAAATCCCACAGCACTAATGGCGGATACCAGACGCATGTCTAACACCAACATAGCAGTCAAGGCCTCAGTTATCCGTTTTGCTTCAGAATGACTGCTGTCATACTTCAACCTCCTCGCTAAGGACTGTTGGAGGGTCAATTGTTTAGTAAAAGTAGTGGTGTTCCTACTTCCTCTCTGGGATGATGAATGATTCCCAGCAGCAACAGCAGCAGCGGCAGCAGTAGGCGTAGCAATGCAGGATCCTCTGGAGGAATCCCAGATAGGAGAGTCAGTCATGCCAGTGACATGGCCTGCAGGACTACTTCCGATCCTGAGTAAGGTGGAAATTGATGGTGTGGTTTGCAGGCACTTGGATACAACAGGACAAAGGGTTTTAGGTCTCCCTGGACTGCTTACTGTCTTAGCCAAAGTTACTGAACTTGACAGTAACTTTTTATGAACGCGCTGCAGGTGCCGTTGAGGGAGGATGTTCCTAGGTGGTTAACGTCCCTACCCCTACTTATTTCACCTTTACAAATGGTACATATGGCAAGACAGTTGTTGTCCAGATTTGTATAGAAATATTGCAGACCAAAGAGGTGGAATGTTTGGTCTTCTGCCCAGGCATGACCGTGATGGGCTTTTTCATCCCACGGACAACAACTGTCTCCCCCAGAGCCTGATTTAAACAAACCACATCACCATCAGAATCCTCCTCGCTAACTTCCTCCTCAGTGCCAGCTACACCATTATCCTCATCCTGTTGTACTTCAACAGTGACATCTTCAATTTGTATATCAGCAAGTGGACTGTGGGTGCACCTTCCAGCACTTGCAGAGGGTGTGCAAATGGTGGAAACAGCCACCTCTTCCCATCCTGTGTTGGGAAGGTCAGGCATCACAACTGCCACCACACTTGGACTCTCCTTGGGGATTTGTGATATCTTCTTAGAATGCACGGTTCTTCGCTGTGCTTTTGCCAGCTTAACTCATTTGATTTTTGTAGGAGGGCGTCCATTGTCATGTGAAGCTGAACCACTAGTCATGAACATAGAGAAAGACCTTAGCCGTTCCTTGCTACTCCATGTAGTAAATGGCATATTGGCAAGTTTACGTTTCTCCTCAGATGATTTAAATGTTTTTTTAAGGTCATTTTCCTGAACTTTGTCATTTGGGATTTTATATGCCCTCTACAATGACATTGGGCATCGACCTTGGCAGATGATGTTGATGGCATTTTATCATCTATGTCATGACTAGTGGCAGCAGCTTCAGCACTAGGAGGAAGTGGTTCTTGATCTTTCCCTATTTTATTTTTACCGGACAAAGCTTTGTCCCCCAAAAGTGCACTTTGGGGGTTACACCACCCTATAACAGACTTATGACACAGGCGCATGCTTTGTGATGCTCTTTTGTTGATGCACGTGTGGCTACAGTGCATACAATTCACAACACAGAAAAGAAGAATTTTTTTTTTGGAGTGCACTTTGGGGGTTACACCACCCTTTAACAGATGAGCCAGCCGGCCCTTTACTTATGACATAGGCACACGCTTGGCGCTGCTCCTTTGTTGATGCACGTGTGGCTACTGTGCATACATTTCACACACAAACACAGAAAAAAAGAATTGTTTATTTTTGTGGAGCGCACTTTGGGGTTACACCACCCTTTAACAGACTTATGACACAGGCGCACGCTTGGCGCTGCTCCTTTGTTGATGCATGTGCGGCTGCAGCGCACACAATTCACAACACAGAAAAGAAGAATTTTTACTTATTTTTGGAGTGCACTTTGGGGGTTACACCACCCTTTAATGGACTTATGACACAGGTGCATGCTTGGCACTGCTCCTTTGTTGATGCACGTGTGGCTACAGCGCACACAATTCACAACACAGAAAAGAAGAATTTATTATTCTTTTTGAAGTGCACTTTGGGGGTTACACCACCCTTTAAGAGATGAGCCAGCTGGCCCTTTACTTATGATACAGGCGCACGCTCGGCACTGCTCCTTTGTTGATGCACATGCAGCTACAGTGCATACAATTCACAAACACAGAAATAAACGTTTTTTTGCACTTGGGTGGAGCACCCCTGATGGACAGATCACCCCCCGGCCAACACTACAGCACCCCTTTAGGACTACAGCCATTTTGGACACTGCACAACACAGCCCAGCCAGCCCCTATAGACTTTTGGAGTGGACACAACCCCTATGGACAACTGACTGCACAACACAGCCCAGCCAGCCCCTATGGACAACAGCAGTACAACACAGCCCAGGAAGCCCCTATGGACTTTGGAGGAGTGGACACAGCCCCTATGGATAACAGCAGCACAGCATAACACTACACAGCCCAACTCCCACCCTCCCTCTTCACTGTCCACAGCTGGAGTGAGAAATGGCGCTGACACAGGAACCTTTTCTAGAATCTAAAACCCGCATGATCTGGAAGGTGGGATGATGATGTTTTGCCTCGATTTCAGTTCCGAGTCAGGTGGGAAAACCTGAGCTGGACTCTGTTCCCGGTTCGGATCAGGGGGGCTCAGGGAGGTTCGGAATTCTGAAATCCGAACCCGCTCATCCCTACCCCAAAGTACTCCAAAGTGATTCCAATGTCACACTTAGTTTGACTCGGAACTCCTGAATTCAGTTGTTGTCAGTTCTCTGGGAACCAAACTCACACATCCCTAGCATTAAGGGAAATCATTGACCTAATAATTTTTACATATGAAACAAAATTTTGTTTTCTACTATTACAAAGTCTCTGGCATTATGCATCCCAAATTGTAACTAACCTTTTATTTGCTTTTGTCATGAACTAATGTGTGACAACATTCACACAGAACCAAAACACTAGCTTTATAGAGATCTTCTGAAAGGCATTCTAAAAGGGTATACACTGAAGTGGCAAAAGTCATGGTATAGCAGTAAGTATAGGTAATGGCAGGTGGTGTCACCATACTGAACCAACTTGGAAATGCCCATACCTGCATCAGTTGTGATCTCACATCTTGTGAGTCAGCATGAGCTAGGCTGATTATGGCAAGATGACATAAATTATGAAAGTTAAAACGGGGCATGATAGTGGTTGCCTGACAGTTGGGACATTTAATTTCAGAAGTTGTGCAGTTATTCAACATTCCTCGATCTATGGTGTCACATGTGTACTGGGAAACCTCATGGAAGGCATTACCACCCATCATGGACAGCGCAGCTGAACATGGGTTCCTAATGATAATGAACAGAGACCTTTGACCAGAATTGTCTGTGATAATAGACAAACAACATTGGCTTAAATCACATCTACATTCAGTGCAGGAGGTAGCAGATGCATATCCAGCAGGTCAGTGCAGCATTCTTTTGCTTCTGTGAGATATGAGAGCAGAAGACATACCACAGTTCCCCTGTTAACACTACAACCCTGGACACAGCACCTCACCTGGGCTTGTGACATTGCTAATTGGACCCTGGAGGACTGGTAACATGTGACATGGTCTGATGAGTCATGGTTCCAGTTGTTTTGGACTGATGGGGGGTTTGGGTGTTGTGAAGATCCCATGAGGCCATGGACCCCATGTCAACAAGGCAGACTGGTGGTGGTCTGTATTGGTGTGGGGTGTGTTCACATGGCTGCTCTGACTGAACACATAATTGACCAGTAACTGCTACTTTGCATTGCTTGATGAACATTTGCAGCCCTTCATGAACTGCACTGACCCCCATAATGATGGAATATTGCAGCAGGATATTGCATTGCATCATCAGTACCAAGTTGTCCAGAATTGGTTGAGGAGCATTTTGGAGAGTTATGACGAATGGTGTGGCCACCATGTTTGTCCAACATGAAGCCAATCAAGAATTTATGGGATGTGGTAAAGAGGGCCACTCACATCCAAGATCCTGCACCTACAAATATCAGGGAGCTGTGGAAGCTATCCAGACAGCATGGGTCAACATCACTCTAGAGGTCTTCTGTCCACTTGTGGAATCAATGCCATGTTGAGTTACTGTACTTCCCTAGGCTAGAGGGGGTCCTACTCCATACTAGGCATCTATCCCATGACTTTTGTCACTTAAGTGTATGAGATGGTGTGAGAGATTGCAACTGCCATGTTGCCAGATGTCTATATGTGGTACCAACCCCAATACTATTGAAAACAGTTTATACCAGTCCTGGGTCTGACCATAGTTTGGGATTATTTTATATACTGTAGGTCTGAGACTTGCCTCTGCTTTCAGCTAAGGTGCAGTGTATGCAAGCACTAAATTCTGGGTGTTGGCATTAACAATGGGATCCCACCAGAATGCATTTGAATAAAAACCTTTAGCAGACATATTTGATAATGGAATCCTGAAGTTGAGTACATTATCATAATAAACTGCACGTTAATATCATGATTTTGTTATTATCACTTGTTTGCACCAATATTCTTTTTTTTACATTTTATAAATCTGTATCACAGCGTATTATTTATATATTGAATTCTGTCAATCGAAATGCCTTACACTCCAATATGGGATTTGCTGCAGGTGTTCTCATAGAGAAGACATACTGCTTGGTACTACACTTCATGTTATGTTGAATTGCTTCACTACTTAATTGTCATTAAATAATACAGCAGCATATAGTGGCAGTCGCCAATCTATGAGTTTATTCAAATGTTCAAAATTCAGGGAAAAGGGAAAACTGTAATGATGGATCCTTTCACAAGTCCAACACTGTTAGTATTATACCAATTAGATTTGGCCCCTTAGAGTTCACCACAAATTTGTGTGTATAATTTAAAGGGGGTGCAGCCTTTTGCTAACCATAAGACCTAAAATGCCAAAGAAGAAAAAAAGCATTGTCCTATTTCATGTGCCAAACAGGATAACACTTTTTTTCTTCTTTGGTGTTTTAGTTTATGCAAATGGCATACAAACTTCTTACCTTGTGTACATCCATGCGGCCGAATGTGCAAGGACTGTGATGCTCACTTTTAGAGACCATGCATGCTGTAATACTGATTTGAACATCTTTATTACAACCACCGGTTGTGCTATAAAAAATTGCAAAAGTCCTATGGTAGGTAGCCCTATGCTGTCTAACTACAGCCTCCTATGCTTGTGGCTGTGCCTCTAAGAATGCACTGACACGTCCATGACACTCACTTAATACGCCCAATGAATACCTATTTTTGCGTGCACTACTAGCAAGCATCCAGTCATTGCCCATCACTTTGCCACCACCTTTCTGATATTGTCTATCCTGACAGCACCTTTGTGCATACACTCTATGTAATGCATGTGTTGTAGGGGTTTTTAAGAACTTTTTGTACATTACAAGTTGCAAATAATCACTCAATTACATGGACATTGATATTGTGTTCTGATTGCATGCAACTCAGAATCAGGCCCCTTATATCTTCTTGTTTTACCAAAAGGAAGTTGGTACTTTTGGTTTTATGCAATATCACACATCAGATAATAACATCTGACATGTTTCATTGCTGAAAGGCAATTTCTTCAAATATTAGTGTGACACTGAAGGCCCCCATACATGTGCAATAAATTGGAGCAATTTCCCATTTTGCAGATGATTGGGGGGTGGGACAATTGCAATGCATGGGGTACACCAATCGCCGATTCTAACCAAACAGTGATCAGAATCGGTAAAGCAGGTTGCCCAACATGGTGTTTTTCACTGACCAATCAGGGCTGTAGATTGCTAGTGTATGGTAACAATCAGCAATGTGCTGACAATTACTAGTAAAATTATGATACAAGATCAAACCAGGTACTTCAGTTTTCAATCTGATTAGTGATTGAATCTGAAAGCTGCTCACCAGTAAGGAGTGGCTAACCCATAAAATATAATATAGAACAAGAGAAAGAACAACTGGGAGCGCAATCAGATTAAATATCTGTTTAATAAATGCAATTGCAAAAAATATTAAAATTACAAAAACACATATATAAAATATAACATGGTCAAATATAGTAATGTTGGAATTTATTGATACCAAGTATCTCTACAGCAATTGAATAATATACTGTGCAATAGGCACAGAGGGCCTGATTCAGACCCGGACGCTATTTGCGGCTGCTCGCTCTCAAAAAGGGGCCAGATATTTAAATTGAGCGCTCGCTCTTTGCTGTGTGAGGATGCCTCTATGTCTGTGCGAGCGTCTGCTAAATGCACTTGATATTTTTTCAAGACTCCCCTTTGCCGTTCGCAAATCACATCATCTCCTGTTTTTATTATATTAATCGGGAACATTGAACAGCATCTGAACTGCTCGCAGCACTTGAGGTGGGAATTACTTCCTGTAATCACTGCGAGCAGTTCAGGCTAAAAGACAATCAAGTGACGTGATCGATGACGCTCCTTTGCTAATTATGCACTCCCATTAAACGCCTTTTTGACTGTTGTGCATGCCTGCATTCGCACAACCACTCCCCCATTTTCTAGCACCTTCCCCTGTTACCACCGACAAACTGCACTTTCTGTCAGTCAAAATAGCAGCCGCTCTGTGAATTTTACAAGCGCACAATTTCTGACCACAATGACTGGTTTGTGCACTAGCATTGCAAACCATATGCATGCGGAGTTGTGCGACCGTCGCTCAGAGCGAGCGTGCGGACGCTTACGAGCGGGTCTGAATCAGGCCCAGAAACTCTAACAGCCAGAAGGGTGATGTAACAATTTAAACATTAAAAAAAGTTTTGTAGAAAAATCCAAAAATAGAAAAGGTAATAAAACACAGTCTGACTTCCAGTTGCCTTACGGTATTAATAAAGTTGCATATAAAAAGGAGCCTTGCAGGGCTCTAATTTCTTGTAAAAAAGATTGATGCTAACAAGTGGTTGCCCATAGTAACTGTAATTAGTTGTGGGTGAAATCATTAGAAATAGTAGTTGTCTCCAGATATTCTACTGATGATATAACCCACTGAAATGCAGCCCAATGATAGTGTTAATGATTGAAATTAATCAGTTACTGTATACACTTGCACATGGGTAGTCATTGTAAAATGATCCCCTTGGGATGAAAATTCACATTAGAGCAAAAGCTTAAACCAATTGGTATAATTGTAAATGCAGAGTTGAGAACAGTCCCAGCTGGAGATACTGGAGATAGGGTGTGCAGTTCACAGTTTTAACAGGATTTCACATGTGGTGAGCACAATAGTACTACCTGGAGAGAACCGTTCTGCTGATATTTCAAAGCCATGATATACTGTATGTGTTGTCCATGCTGGATCAGTGGTCATAACAGGTATATCCACAGGCTGTCTTCTGTGTAGTAATGTCAGTGTCAGTCTTATGGCTACTCGGCAGATCAGTCAGAGGCCATGTTATGTGTAGTATCAGCACCGTCTTTGCAACATATCACAGTCTGGGCTCAATTCTGGTTAAGGCAGTCTGTTAGTGTTAGCATCGGTCTGGCAGTCACACAGCAGATCAGTTGGAAGCTGCACTGTAGTGGCAGTACCAGCTTAGAAGCATATCTCACTTTAAACTCAAATCTGGTTAGGCAACCTGGATTCATAGACTGTTAAAATATTGAGAATATTTAAATTAGAATTACTGCCTTGCAGCACTCAGGTCTTGGGTTTGATTTCCACCAAGGCTCTAACTGCATGTTCTCCCAATGCTTCCATGGTGTCCTTCAGGTATTATGGTTTCCTACCCTCAATCCAATAATATACTATTAGGATAATTAGCTTCTGACAAAAAAATGAACTCTTGTGTGTATGTGTGTGTACATGTGGTAGGGAATACAGATTGCAAGCTCCACTTGGGCAGGGTCTGATGTGAATGACCAAATATTCTCTGTCAAGTGCTGCAGAATATATGTACGCTATATAAATTACTGTTAATAAATAAATAAATAATCATTGGATGAAAATATAAGGAACAGTTATTCATTTTTTAATATCATTTAAATATTTATGACAATTCTTATTCTTCAAAAGTACAATCCGGTGGTTAATCAAAGGAGCATTCAACACTTCTTATTAACCAAAATGTTGGATATGTGTCCTCGCTCCCAGGTGTGATGGGTGTACTGTACTCCAAAATCATAATCATGGACTTGTGGGAATAGTGTCTGGATACAATATTTATTTTGTCTTTGTTGAAGCTTAATTTCAAACATTTGGTGGCTCTTCCGACATAAAGAAAGGTGCAGCTACAGTTAGTAGAAAATCTGTATCGCAGTTAATGAAGTCCCAATCTTAAATTATGTTCCAAAAGTGAAGAATTGATTTGGTTCTAAGCATTTAACTTTTTCAGGGATTTAAAAAAAACTAAAGGTTAATACACTCTTAAGGTTTTTTCCCTTTTATATAAAGAAAGAAAATCTTAGGATTTATTGGTAGTAATGCCTTAAGGGCCTAATTCAGACCCGCTCGCGAGCGTAGGATGCTCGCAAGCGGGTTGATGGTGCCCTAATGCGCATGCGCGAGACCCGCATAGCAACACCCAAGCTGTCGCTCCGGGTCTCGCACCAAAGGGGGCATGCTGTCGATGTTGGCTGACAGCACGCCCCCTTTGGTGGGCATGCCGGGGGCGTGGCTGCCAGATGGAGGTGTTCCCATGGGAACACCTACCGTCTGGGTCCGGCCCCACTGACATCACTAGTGATGTCAGTGTGAGTGATTTTGGCTCTGATAGAGCCAAAATCACTCCAGGGCTTGCAGCCATGAGACCCTACCGCAGGGTTTCGTCGCAAGCCCGATAGTCACGATGGTCTTGACCATCGCAACCATCATCATGGATGCTCGCATAAGCTGTGGGTGGTAACCCACAGCTATGCGAGCGTCCAAGAGGCCACTCCATTTTTAGGTAGGAGGGCCCTGATTCAGAGCGAGCGCTCTGGTCAGAGCATCCGGCTCTGAATCAGGCCCTAAGATCTGTGTCTTGTTTTAATATAGAACAATTTTGTTTTGCCATATTTCTAATCATATGAGAAGTACCACTACACTTTGAATTAAAAGTGCAATTAAATGTTGTCATGTTGAAGAAGGCCCAAGGTAAGTTCCAGCTTACAGTATTTTCCCTATGCAGAACATTAAGGGTTTGTTTAACATACTTTTGATGGTGTCTGGCTACAGAGTTCTCTTAGCCAAGAAAGAAATAATGTCTGCCTTCTGCCTTTACACTTGGACTTGTTTCAATTCTGGCTTGTCAAAGTTTATTTTGTGGACATGTGTTTCCCTATGAGCTGTGCTTTGTCATGCACCTAATTTGTGAATTGAAGCACCATTTTGTACTGAGAAATTCAGTCTGGGAAGGGGCACTTTGACCTTGACCAGCACCTTTATTGTTTCCTGGTGATTGGGTCAGACATATTGGCAGTCATCTGGGAGATTTTGCACTTTGAGTGCTTTGGGTGTTCCAATGTTGCAGAATATAACAAAGGGTCCAACCACTTGTTTATCTTTCCTTGGCTGGGCTGGCACTTGCCACTTTTTCCCTGATAAGGTGATGTATCTTAGGGAGCATGAATTATGTCTGGGTCTGTCAAGGATACTCTGTATCTTGCAGAGAAGAGGACTATGGTAGGGTGCAATTGTAATTTCACTGTGTTTATTTGTCTTGTATGGTCCATTTTCTTGAATAGTTTTAACAGTGAGTGGTTCTGGCTGTCACCATTAATGGTCAGCCATGCTTTGCAGCTGCTTAATCATGGGACTGGTTCCATGGATTTTGGTTCTTTCCTGTGGGTTCTTTGGTGCTCAATGCCTTGTGGCACTTGTAAGACTTTAAAGCTAACCTGCAGCTACTGTGTTTCTTCCAAATCATGGTTGCTATTGATGGATAGGTTGCATTACAGGGATGTTGTCTTCTTGCATGTCTTGGCAAAGTCTATGCCTGTAATAATAATTTGTTTCTGGAGTAGCTATGTTTGCTTGGGCATTTGGTCTGGCATTGTCTTGCTGCAAATAATAATTTCAGCATATTGTAGAGGTAGTAGGGTGGTCCACTTTAAAATTGTAAAGAACAAAGATGCTTGAATCATGCCTCCACATAGACTATTTTTGTCCATTATAATTTAGTAACTTGTGTACCAAATTTTATCTTTGTAGGTTGTAGTTTGGTGGTAGCCCCGAAGTTTACTTTCTGGAAGCTGACACAAATGGAGATTATGCTTTCAAATGTCTTCTCATGTATATTTGGCTCTACTGGAGGCCCAGAAGTTGGATTTTTCAAATGCTTTCAGAAAGAATGGAGAAGTACTGATAAAAACGTTTATAGTGCAGTAGATATTGCCCTCTTCCAAAATACTGTCCTAAACAGATCACGACAGGAAATGTTAGAACATTTACCAAATGCACTGGAAAACAGTGACCAAGACATGATTATCGAGAGCTTTTGCTTCTATGTCTTTTGTTTCTTTGTGGTGAAAATAGCAGGGAAACATTGTGAGCTCTTGGTCCTACTCACCACGCTCGAAGGATGGGTAAAGGTATTTATACTCTGAAAGTAATGTCTCTTTCAAAATCGGTTCCAGTTAACACCTAGAGAGGCAAACAACATGGTGAATTTGGCTTTGTTTGTAAGTCTGGTTTATGTAAAGTATTGGAATGAAGCTCCATTGGAAATTAGAGCACATGTAATGATATTGAGCTCGTAAGTCTCCAAAAATCTACCCTGATGTAACAATTGGTAAGTAAGCTTACGTTGCTTTTACCAGACACCTCTGGTTTCTTTCTGAACACTTGGTAGCTATAGGATATTTTGACAATCGAGTGTCTACGAAAACCAATGAAAACATGGTAAAAAATCTGAAACATCCACAGCTACCTGATTTTCCACGACATATTCAACTAAAGATGCATATCTAAGTCTAAAAAAGTTCAATAAAGGGCAACCCCCAAATATTGTTTGGAAAATGTTTTGGTGTACTACCCATAACCTTGTGGAGAAAGAAAATTTGAATATTTAATTTTTTGGACCACCCTAAGAGGCAGACTACCATATCACAGACACACTCTCATAGGAGAATGGGCATGGTTTCAGGCACAAGTGCCTGACACCTGTTACATTGGTAAGGAGTGTCCATTTTGTGTCTGGCAGGTTATCAGACCATACTGGATTGATTGGCTATGAATGCCCTAGGTATTAGCACTCTGCAAACTGATGATGTGACCTGGTATGATTTTTTGATTTTTTTTAAAAAGTGATGCAATCTGGAGGCAAAATGGTTTGTGAATATCTGCTGGCTTACATCTGGATAGGTTAAAAAGATATATTTGCATGTACAGTATATTTCAATCTACAGGACCACATGGCACAATGTTGCTGAAAAAGTACCACAGACCTCTTTTATTGAAATGGCAATTGCCGTGGATGATTTTAGATACATAACTAGGGAATTATGCATGCCCCAAATTGATAGATACAGCCAATTAAAACTCAGATCCATATGGGCCTCAAAATAACAATCATTAAAATGTAATAGCTATAATGGATCCATATTTAATAGAAATGACAAGGGAATTAAAAAGCATAACATGGTCTGTTAGGGAGTATTGTAAAGTTACACCATTATTTTTTAGCATACCTACCAATTGCATCCTTCCACTCAGAGAAGTACTGACAGCACACCATAAACATCTCTACTTCTCCAAGACTAAATGTCTTGGAGGATTGGCAGAGGTAGAGGTCATTGTAGGGAGCTCCAAAGTGAACCATCCTCTAAAAAACATAAACAGAATTAGTTTACTATGTGATGTAAAAACTTTTTTCTTTACACCACTTAGCGTACATGTAGTATTTTTGAATTATAGATTCTTCCACCCTTTCCCAAATCTGTGTAATATCCACAGTACCTGCTGGTAGCAGGTCTTTTGTTTTCTTGCTGTCTACTGGCATATCCATAGGTCTATGTTGCAGTAAAGCTAGATTGTGCAGTAGAAAGCTAATCACAATTATACCATATACTTTTGTTGATGCATAGAAAAGCACACCACAAGATTTATTGAAGCACCTAAACCTGGACTTCAAAATTACAATGGACTGTCCTATTAAACCCCAAGAGGTATATTTGCTAAGTGACATGCTCTAAAAACCTGGTGCTATCATTCATGTTTATGCTGAAATTTAAAAGGACAATGATTTTACTAGCAAAACATAGCTAGTAAAAATATTGCCCCTTTAAATTTTGGGCAAAAACACGATTTAGATCCTGACGCTTAGTAATCAAACACCCTAGTGTTCATTAAATTTGATTTTGTGAGGTATATATTGATATAACAGCTGTGTGAAAAACCAAGGGTAACATCCAAACCCTGTGTCATCTGAAATGTCAAATATAATATGTATTACATTTATTAAACATGTTGCAGTTAGCACATTAAACCCAGAGCAAATCACCATGAAATAGGGCTGCTATTGACCAGCATAAGTATTCTCCCACTATAAATACACATAAAAATGATACACTGACTATACTATAAAAATCACGTTATACAAAAAAAATATTTTAACAAATTTTTAAATATTTTACTATTTAATACAAACAATGTGATTGTTTTACTCCTGGATGCAATAAAACAATAACATTGCAATTGATCGTATCATTAAAATGTGAAGATTTCATAAACCGGTTTCCTTCTCCAGGTCATTTAATGGTCAAACTATTACACTGTATTGCATATAATGGATAAGTGGTATTTTACTGCCACCATAATTTGTATTAAATCAATGTACTTCATAACAATCTTAAAATATCACAGAAGTAACAGTAGTGGGAAAATATAATCTAAATTCTTTTAATGTAATGATTTAATCAAATATTTTCTGTCTCAGTTGAGTTAAGCAATCAATATACAGTACAGTACTTACAAAACTGTATTTACAAATAATAAATCTATTTTGTTTATTACAGTAAGTTGATTGTAAGCCTGCAAGCAGAGCCGTCTCACCTCTATGCTGGCCTGTTCATACCAAGTCTTGTTTAATTATTGTTTTGTTCCATAGTGTAAAGTACAAAGGAATATGCTGGCACCATATAATTAAATGTTAATAAATGCTAAATAAATAAATAGGAAATCTTCATCAGTTAGCTCATACTACAGTAGGTGCCCTATTTTCTTTGAACTCTTCTACTTTCTCTTTAGGGAACTGATGTATACCTAGGCTTACATACTAACCCTTTAAACAAGGACACTCATGAATTACACAAGTTCTGTGGCTGATTAAAACCAGGTGAAATGCAGACTTGAAGTTAGTCAGTCACTGAACCTGTGCAATTCATGAGTGTACCAGTTTAAAGGGGTAGTACGGTAAGCCTATGTATACCCTCACTATGCTTCATTTGTTCTTTCTGATGAATCTGTCTGTTGAGGTAACCACAGGCCCGAAAAAAGCTGAGGCGGGCCCAGGTAAAAGCGGGTGTGGCCTAATTGTGGGAGGCATGGCCACACCCCCTTCACTAAAAAGAAAAGTGAATTTTGACAGCACTGGGTAGGGTGCACTCTGAGCCCCCTCAACCCTGCACATAACCAGTAGGGAGTGCGATCAGCTTGATCGCTCCCCCCACCAGCATAGGAGACTGCTGTGGCTGTTTCTTAGCAGCCGCAAGCAGTCTCCCAGTGCAGTCCAGCACACAGTAGCATGTGCTGGGCTGCTGTGATGTAAGAGGGGGGGAAAGCAGTGCTGGAGCCAGGCCCTCACCTGGCCCCTCCAGGTGGCCCAGGCCTGGGTAATTAGTACCCGCTCCTTCCCCTCTCGGTGCCCCTGGGTACCCATAGACTGTACGGTTAAATGTACAAATGTCTCAATTTCCTAAAATCATTAGTCTCTGGTTATCTCATCATAAAAAAATGGATTTGTTTATTTATGCATAGTGCAAAATTCCATAAAAATATGATGCAATGAGTGTTACATTAAATGTAGCTACATTTGCATAATAAGTATAATATCTACAGAAGGAAAAATACTTGAAGTATTGTTAATGGATCACATTTAAGAAAATATCATTACAAGTCTATTGTTATTTAGGTCAGATTTTAGGTTTCCATGACTCCATAGGTACAAACATCTGAATTAGATTTATGTATACACCTCATTAGAGATGCCAAGTAATGTGAGTGTGTATTAGCACTCATGTTTGTGATTTCACTGACTGAGAAAGGGAGTTTTTTATGTTCTCTTGTTAAAGCTCATTGTTATTCAGATTGATTTCCAGTGCACTGAACCAGCCATTTTAACCCGATTGTGACTTCTTACCCTTTTTTGACTCTATACTACTTGTTCCAACCTTGGGATTATACACTGAATTCAGCCAGTCCTACCAGCTTCAACCATGGACTGTACTGGACCACTCTCATATTCAGGGTGTCTCATTAAACCATCAGCTAGCAAAATAATCTCTAGTCATAGAACAGCAACAGCCATAATGGATTTACGAAAGCATATTCTTTTAAAATAAATCTGCTAACATTTAAATAATTATGATTAAGCTACTGAATATTGAGAACATAGTGGAGATTTATGTTTTCATAAGCATTTTCAATATGCCTCACAGGTTAAAGATGTAGGGCCTGATTCTATATTTCTAACATTTAAATGTGGATGTAATGTAACTAACACATTTCAGCAAACTGTCCATGTGGTGCAGTGAACCTATGCAGCTTTGGGTTTATGCAAGTGATTCTGAGCTGGATATATCTCATATGCTTCTCTGCATCCATCAAATGGGTGCCAATGGGTATCAACTGGGAATTCACAATTTATATAAGAATTTCCTGGGCATGTCAGACATGTAGCCAGAGTTACACAATGATCTGAGTTGTGCGTATGCTGAGTGGATACCCATTTCAGTTATATCTATTTACCTAGTATGGGGTATAGGTACAGTTAGTGCCATTACTGGTTATCAGACTTCTCATTGTGTACAGCAATTGGAATTTCAACAGAGTTACCTGCAACATGTATATAGCTAGAAAACACTACATACTAATATCCTTACTGGAATAAGGGTTTCATTGGCCTATTCATCAAGATTAATGGATCTGTCACCCATGCAGAAGAAGCATTTTTTTCATGTTTTAAGTATCAACATATTCACCAATAGTGGCCCGATGGGGTCTACCCATGTTCATAAAATTTTGAAAACTAAAAGCTTTTAAAGTTTGTTTCTAGGGACTGATGCTATCTTCAGATGACATTAGTTCACATAGTCCTGCTCCTTCCAATGGGAATGAGGTTGGGGCTGTGAAGAGGGATGCCTCAGCCTCCTTTGGCACAGTGCCCCCTCATAGTGCAAACGCATGAAATTAGCAGCAAAAGTGTCAGTGGTAGGGCTCTCTGGGATAGCTGCATTTGTCCCCACACCAGAGCAACATTAACTTGCAGCAGTTCTTTGGTATCCATCCCTGCAACTCCCAGTCCATTGCCTTCTAAATTATTGGGACCAATTAGGGTTGTATTATGAATAGGCCCTTTAATGGTGTATCACTTGGTTTTGTCATGAGATAAGTGATTTTTAACTTATACAACATTTAGGAGATTAAATTAAAAGTACTTGCTCTGTGTTTGCAACATACTGTAAAAATAAAGTAGTATAATAGAGTATGCAATTGTGTCTTATTACCAGGAGAAACCAGAATTTATAAGATTGGCCAGCCAGATAAAATGATTATGATTCTGTGACAATACATACTTCCCACCATGAGCAAAAGATCACCCTTTGAGACTGGAAGGACAATATACAAAATCTCCAACTGTGAAAATGGCTTATTAATATTAGAGTAGTGAAACTGAGGAATGCACAATATTTGATATTGACAGACAATGTAAATAGATTAATGAAACAGAACATATATACTGTAGCTACTGGCATTAACAACACAAATTATAGTAAATTGCTCCTCAATCCTACTAATTTGTCCTACTAATTTGTCCCAGTGCTAGTATTGGTTCAGGAACAAATTGTTTAGTTACGAAATTGCATATATGTTAATATTTTATTGTTTGCACTCATTATATAGTTTAGCAATGTCTCTCCATGTGTGTTTTGTTAAGGCTTTTAAAGACTTTGAAAACATTTTTAACCACAGATTTAGTAGCAATATTATCAGCTCTTAACATCGGAATGTTCAGTGGTTATTTAATAGGGTAGAGTCCTTTGTCTTAGAAAAAAAATCCCCTGTCTCTTCTGTAGAATGACTTAAATGTACTGTAGGAATATAAAATTTTCATCTTGAAAAACTTATGACTTGATGTCTTGCTTTTAGTACTTCCTATACATTCTCTGACTTTCTGATAAAAAGTAAAATTGCTCTATTAGTGAATAAATTTATTTGAGAACTGTGCATTTAATATCACAATTATTCGCTCTCTTTAATCTTTTAGTCATTGTATAATTGTGTGTATGGTTTTCTTTATATTGCTCTTGTTCTTAAAGCAAAATAAAGTCTCATTCTAGGATTACACAATTTTCTTATTACCACGCTTCATGCCTGCATGGATTAGTAAACTCTGAGGTATTTTTTTATTTAAATAATATGTGTCTGTTAGTTTTCAGATCCTCAGTGTAAATGCAAGACTAGTCATTTTACTTTCTTTGTTAACTTAATATATTACTACTTTCATGTATGTGTACAAATAAATATAAAGAGAATAAAAAAGGAAGCATTTGATGGTTGTTTTAAAACAATCAGACATTCCAAATATGAATCCACCGTGCTGTCTAATGGAAACCCCTATTTTCACCAGGGATACTTGCAAGGGAGTGATGGGCTTTAGTGTGTGAAGCCAATAGACCATGTTTGCCAGGCTGGTCTGCTTAGTAAAATAAGGGTAGTCAGATAACATTGTAAGGTTGCAATTGGGAACACAGAAACATAAATAGTATACAAGACTGAGGTACAGAATTAGGCAAAGCAAGATTAAACATTTCAGAGAGTGGTGTAACTGCTGTGTCCCCAAATATATGCTATTACCTCACGAAAGGCACCTATGTAGAGACAACTACTGTAAATAATAACTACACAGCTGTGCTTCAGAAAAGATGTTGTAGATAGAATACATATGGGGTGCACTACAGACAGGTTCTCTCCACTTAAGTCACGACAACAGTCAGGTTTACTTTAGTGCCTCCAGCTTAAGAACAGTCACTACACTCCATCCTAGGTTTATGGGAACAGTATCTGCAGAATTTAAATTTGACCAGAATATAGACATGAATAATAGATGTCAGGATTGAGGAGCATTCTTCTGGACTATAGCCTTGGCAGACAGTAACATAAGAAAGTTTCCATCAAAAGTGTTTGTGCTGCCCAGAGCGGGAAATGTATCTAACGTTGGAAAGAGAAAAAGTGGAGAGAGATAAAGTACCAACCAATCAGCTTCTAACAGGCTGTGTTTGAATAATGACAGAAGCTGATTGGTTGGCAGTTTATCTCTCTCCAAGGTTTGGTAATCTCTAGAGAGTTATTAATGTTCTAATTTTCCTACTACCCTTTAATAAATGATGAACTTCCATTTTATATTGACTATTTTACATTTGTATCTTAAATTCTTTCTAATATTCTAATTCTGTAAGAAGGAGGGCATAGAAAAGTTTTGGGGAGTGTGCATCATGTAGAGTTGGACACATTGCACAAAAAAATAAACACAATTTCATACATAATGTATGTTCAATTACATGCATCTCAAAATGTTCCTCGTTGCTAGAGATATGCGCGGACCCCCTTGTTTTGGTTTTGGTTCTGGTTCTAATTCATCATCATGTTTTGGTTTTTCTAAAACCACCCTCAAGTGTTTTGGTTTTAGATATGGATCTTAAAAAAAATAAAATTATACAAATAGTTAAAATCATTTAATTGGGTCCTATTTTTGTTGCTACATTATTATTAACCTCAATAATATTAATTTCCAGTAATTTCCAATCAGTTTTGACTACCTCACAGCTTACAATATTGTTTTCACCCATATTGGACAAAGGCTGCAACAAGCTGACTGACTAAGGTAAGCGACAAAGCTGTGACACAACAAATGACAGTTTAAAAAAAGAATATACTGTAGCACATCTAGGAAACAGAGTAGCACTGCAGTGGCAGACAGGATGGCAGTTTAATATAAACTATAAAATGCTATATAATGTTTTCAATTATCAAGAACTATAGCAGAGGTCCGAGGCCAGCACTGGTAAATAGATGTGGAGTATTAAACCAGAGTAAATATTTATTTTATTTTTAAAGGTATGGAGTCCCCCCTAATTTCCTAACTAGCCCTGGACCTTTTAGCTGAACCAGCTGGGGTGGTAATGCCACAGCAGGAGGACACACAGCATGGGGTCCTCTTGCCAAAGCACTATACCAGCCCCAAGCTGGTCAGCCCAAGGCTGGCAATCCTTAGAAAGTGGGGACCCCCCCAAAAAATGGGATCCCCCTCCTGAGCACTAACAGCCCAGGGCTCTTCCCTGCATCCCTTTCAGGAAGATGCAGGGGTAATGGATTAATTTAAGTATTATTATTTTCTATACAATGGAACTACTGTACAGGTTCCAGCCAGCCTGCCCTTTAGCACTTGTAGAACTACAAGTGCCAGCAGGCCGGTAGCACCTGTATCTGCTCTATGAAAGATATTAAACTAGACATAGTAAACACACACCAAATATTGTACATCTTTATTACACATTCGCTCACTTACCCGCACTTATACTACAGATGTGTACATCTTACTTCCTTGCACATTAAAAAGCCCTTCTAGTCACACCATGCCGTGGCATGACTCGGTAGCGCTGAGCATTTTTGTGCGACTTCTTACTTTCAAATGCATCTTGGCAGAGGCAGGCTATGCTGAGGGGCAGGGTGCCATATGCCCCCCGGGTCGCAGTTCCATGCGGGCCGTGGGCAGTCTGGGTCTCTGTGACACAGCTGTCTGCACCGCGCATGTAGCGCTAACCGGACAGAGTTTGGTCAGTGCTACACAGTGACTGACAAACACACAGCCGCCGGCGCCAGCAGCTGTGTGTTTGTTTTAAGCAGCAGCCAATGAGAGTCTGTCAGACTCTCACTGACTGCTGCTGCGCCTACTGCCAGAGCTGCTCCATCTTCCAGCTCCTGCAGTGGGTAATGGGAGAGACATCATGATGTCTCTCCCACAATGCAGAGCGGGCCGACCTGGGATTACAGACGGAGGAGCGGATGGAGGCGGTGGGAGCAGGGAGTCAGGTATGTGTCTATTTGTTTTTTTATTACGTGTCTCTACTGGGGGGCACTATAAGGAGGAGACCACTACTAGGGGCCCTACAAGAGGGGAGACCACAACTGGGGGTACTACAAGGTGGGGCACTACAAGGGGAAGATTACTACTGGGGGCATTACAATGTTGGGGGACTACTACTGGGGGGGACTACAAAGGGGGATCACTACTGGGGGCAATACAAGGGGTGGGACTACTACTGGGGGCACTACAAGGGGGGACTACTACTACTGGGGGCACTACAAGGAGGGACTACTACTAGGGGCACTACAAGGGGAGGGGACTACTACTAGGGGCTCTGCATAGGGGGGAGGGACTACAACCCTGGGCACTGCATAGGGGGGAGGGGACTACCACTGGGGCCACTGCATCGGGGGACCACTGTTGGGGGTTCTTTATAAAGGGCAATACTGGGGGTACTGCATAGGGGGAAGACTACAATAGGGGCCACTATTTAAGGGGCACTGCATAAGGGTTACCACTATTGGGGCACACATGGGGGTGGACTGCTACTGGGGGCACTATATAAATGGCACTGCATAGGGGGAACCACTATTGGGGGCACTGTATAAGGGGCTTACTACTGAGGGCACAAGGGGCACTGCACAGGGGGACCACTACTGGGGGCACTGAATAAGTTGCACTACATTGGCGGGATCACTACTGGGGGCACTACTGGAAGCCTGCATAAGGGGGTCCTCTCCTGGGGCACAGGGGGGCACTGCATATGGGCACCACTACAGGGGGCTGCCCCAAATCTCTATTTTTACTTTACATTAATCCTATATGGGCCTGCCTCCTCCCTGAAACACCTGAGGGGAAGGGGGGGCGCCGTAGCACGCACGTGCTCTGGGCACCCTGGCTACATGCTACTATTCTGCCAGGGCCATCTGCATGCTTTTGCCCCCCAGGCTAAAAGTTGCCAGCTAGCCCCTGCATCTTGGCATCCATATATTCTGTGTGCAACTGCAAGTGTATCTGCATGTGAAATGTCACAGCTGCTGACACTGTAACATAGCATTTCACATGCAGATACCACAAATCATTTAAATCAGCAGAAGCTGCTTGTGCATTGTATTCACATCATGAAAGGCACTTTTGTAGATGCATTTGAAGGTAAAAAGAAATATAAAAAGAGGCTCCATGCTACTAAGTTGTACGTTGCTCACATTTACTGTGACTATTAGCATATGGAGGTAAGATGTATTTGGACACATTTGTATATACAGTACTTACCTACTCCCTGAAGGAAGTCGGTCCTCTTCTCCAGTAGAGTTCTTAGGCCATGGTAAAATAATAAACTGTTTGCAACCCCACAACTGCCAACTGAAAGTATTTAAGGTCATTCATGGTCAGCTCCACTGACTATAATGGAGCAGTCAACAGCAGCCACTCTCAGCCAATCATCGGCCCGTTTCCATGTCAGCGGCAACTATTTGGCTGATGGCAGTAGCCGCTTCCATGGTAATGGCTGCTCAATTATAGTCAATGGAGCCGACTGTGAATGACCTTAAGTAATTTAGGGCATCAGCAAGAGCTGTCTGTGAGGTTGCGAATGGTTTGTTATTTTACCAAGACCTAGGACTACTACTAGAGAGAAGGATCCCAGCACTGAGAATCCCCACTGGGTTAAAATATCAACAGCGGCTGGCAACTACCACAACCCTACACTTACCTTTCGACCTAACCCTCCCTCCATGCAGCATAAACCTAACCCTCCCCTCCACAGCCTAACCCTAACCATCCCCCCTGCAGCCTAATGATAACTATCCCCCTAGTGCCTAACCCTAACCCTCCCCCTAACCCCAATAGTTACCATCATCGGGATGCTGGCAGTCAGATTCTGGCAGAAGTATTCTGAATTGTGTTGGGATTCCGGCAACCCAATATATATATATATATATATATATAGTGTAGAAAGTGGTAGCAGCGGCACTCCTTAGTAATAAATCAATAAACAGATGAAGTTCTAAACTTCTTTACTTCAACGTTTCAATCTTTTGGAGTTTCGTCAGGAAGATAACAAACAAACATAAACACACTTACCTAAATAACATACAGAGTCCACCCCGAGTGCGATCGTCTCAGTCCATCTGAGAGGGCGTCTGACGTCATCGCGCAGCACCACGCAGCCCACGTGACATCCAGAGCTCCGCTCACTATGGCAACCCAGAGAAACAAAATTATTAAGTGAAGAACCTTCACCAAATTATATACAAAAGGATCTATCAAAACAGTATTTCCGATGTGGGTGACATATCCAGACAATGTAAAATTAGTATAGATGTATATATCAAGCAGAATAAATATATATCTATAAAATCGCTATTACAATATATTTGGGGTCTCTAAAACAAAGTGGAGAGACCTTAAAGATGAAGTAGCAAAAATATTAAATAACATAAGATTAGTCAAAGCAGGCTAACGATACTGTCTCATTGAGACCATGGGGCTGCAGAGTATTAAGGCGGTAAATCCAATAGGCCTCCCTTTGTAACAATTTTCTAGCTCTGTCACCCCCCCTGTGATGATCTGGGACCTGCTCTATCATTTTGTATCGCAAAGTAGATAAAGTATGTTTACAGATACGAAAATGGCGAGCCACAGGTTGTTCATTCTCTTTACCAGACAAGGCAAGACGGATGGCAGACCTGTGTAAGGCCATCCTTTCACGAAACTGTCTAGTGGTTTTCCCTATATAGAGTAATCCACAAGGACAGCGTATAAAATAAATTACAAATTGACTGGTACAGGTCAGCACTTCACGAATATTAAATCTTTGTCCCGAGTGTGGATGGACAAAACTGTCACCTATCTCAAGAAATCCGCATGTAGTGCATCCCAAACATTTGTAATTCCCTGGTTTTTTAGTCAAAAAATGAGTGGAAGGAGTGTGGCCAAAGCCAGTGATGTCATTGTGGACTAGCCAATCGCGAATATTTTTGCCTCTTTTATAACAAGGTAACAAACTGGTGTCCTTAAGACTTTTTAGTCCTGGATCAGTATTTATCATAGGCCAAAATCTTTTGGCCGTGCTGACTATGGACTTACTAGCTGTGCTGTAACTGTTAACCCATACTAGTTTATGAGCTGTATTTTTTCTCTGAATTTTGTTACCGCTGTCTTTAGGGGCAGCTAGAGCTCGTGATTTTGCTTCTACCAGAATGTTATATGAGTAACCCCTGTTGGTGAATTTTTCAAACATGTTATCAATCTGCTTAAGTTCGTCATTAGGATCACTGCATATTCTATGTATCCTTAGGAACTGGGAATATGGCAGCCCCCTCTTAAGGTTATTGGGGTGAAAGCTGGAGGCTAGTAACAATGTGTTACGGTCTGTGGGTTTCCTATAGATTGAGGTTTGGATTTTGCCTTGTGTGATTTTCACTGAGACATCTAGAAAATGAACCTCTTCCGAATCAATCTCGTAAGTGAATTTAATATCGCTATCCAACAGATTAATCTCACCATCATGTTAATGAATTCATCTTTACTGCCTAACCAGACAATAAATATATCGTCTATGTATCGTGTGAAGAACTTGATCATCCCAGCATACTCAGGTCTGCTGAAAAAAAGATCCTGTTCTACACGATACATAAATCCATTAGCGTATGCCGGTGCTGCACATGAGCCCATGGCACATCCATGTGTTTGTAGATAGAAACTACCATCAAAGACAAAGTAATTCCTTGTCAATGTGAGCCGCAACAACTCTATGAAAAAAGATAGGTCAGGTCCACAATAGTGAGGGTTGTTAATTAATAGGTGTTCCATAGCTACAATACCCCTGATGTTGGGGATACTAGTGTACAGGCTGACGACGTCGACTGTACATAACCAGCAATCCTCCGGTAACGTTCCTAAAGTTACAAGTTTTTGTAAAAAAGAGGTAGTATCCTTTAGGTATGTTCTTTCAGCCTGTATCACTGGTTGCAAGTGAAAGTCGATGTATCGTGATACTTCATAATACAAGGAATCCCTTGCCGATATGATCGGTCTACCCGGTGGATTAACAGGGTCCTTATGAAGTTTGGGTAGTGTGTAGAAAACCGGTACTCTTGGTAAAGTTGGTAGCAATTGATCTTGAATGGATTTATTAATTATTTGTTCATCTACAGCTGATGATAGTATTGTAGTTAATTCTGCATGATATTTCTTAGTGGGATCCCCCTCTAGTTTGCAATAAACTTTGGTGTCCGCCAATTGCTTCAATATTTCATCACGGTATACAGAAACATCCTGTATCACTATTCCGCCCCCTTTATCAGCGGAGCGGATAGTTATACTAGTATCCCTGCTAAGTTGTTTAAGAGCAGTCAACTCATTTTTAGATAAGTTAGAATGTGTTTTATTACCGCGTCCTTTATTTCTAGAGATGCACGCATCAATTGCATTAGTAAATCCCTTTATAGCCAGATTGTTGGAAACAGGCTCAAAGATAGATTTTGAATGGCTTGGCTGAAAAGTGGGAGCATTAATCCCTAAAGTGGGTTTATCATCAAAAAATTCCTTAAGTCGAAGTTGTCGGTTGAGTCTATGTAGATCAATTTGACTAGTAAGGGTATCGTGCTGTACTGTCGGGACAAAGCTCAATCCTTTGTGTAGTACACTTAGTTCATCAACCGTAAGGATTCTTTTGGATAAATTATAAACTATTTCCTCTTTTTTAGTGGCTGCTTTTTTCTGCCTCTGCCACTGACCTCCTCGTCTTGTATAGTGTCTGGGGGGTGATCTTTTTTGGCTCTTGTAGTAACCCCTAAAGGGGGCCTGCGAGCAGATTGAGCCCCACTTGTGCCAGCACATTCCTGGTCTGTAGACTGCCCTCCACTGGAGGTATCTGTTTCAAGGGCAAACTTTTTATATCTCCTATTAGGGCCTGTGTATTGTGATCTTCTTGCCCCTGTCGGGTTATTTGCCCATGAATAAACACGTTTCTCTTCGTAATCCTTATTAACTATATTAAGTTTATTTTGTTTAAACTTAATTAGATCACTGCGATATTTTTCTATTTGTGTTTGTAATTTAGTTATCCAGTCACAGGTATTATCCTCAATTAGTGTCTGGTGATATGCGGTCTCGAATACCTCAATTTTGTTCTTTATTGCGTTTAACTCCCTACCAGCCTCCTCAATAACTAACAAGATTAGGTCAAAAGAAGCCTTATTCAATATAGCCGCCCACTTCCTACAAAATTCGGGATTGAAACGTCCGATGGTCGGTATATTGCGGATACGAAATCCCCTCGGGATTTTTTTGTTTCTGAAATAGTCACTTAAAGTGACCCCGTGCAGGAAGAAATCTACTTCTTTCTTTTTCAATCTGTATAGCTGGGTATAATAATAGTCAGCTGACTGTATTCCTGCTGCAGTAGTCAGATTATCCTTAAATAAAATCTGTTCAGCATCTGTGTCCGAGAATGTAAATTGGTCACCCAATGGTAGATCCACATTTATAAAGCCCAGACCTGTAGCTTGGTCTGTTGGCTGTGACATACTATTGCACAATAAGTACCGCAGTGTCACAGTAGAGTTAATCCCTGTAGTCCAAAGAAACAATATGGGGTGGTGCCCCAGCAAAGGTGGTGTGTACTCCAACCAAATAACAAATGGCATAAAGCTTGGCACTCCTCCTCAGTCAGTGATTTTCGGGTGCCCTCCGCAAGTAACAAAAAACTGTAGTGTAGAAAGTGGTAGCAGCGGCACTCCTTAGTAATAAATCAATAAACAGATGAAGTTCTAAACTTCTTTACTTCAACGTTTCAATCTTTTGGATTTTCGTCAGGAAGATAACAAACAAACATAAACACACTTACCTAAATAACATACAGAGTCCACCCCGAGTACGATCGTCTCCGTCCATCTGAGAGGGCGTCTGATGTCATCGCGCAGCACCACGCAGCCCACGTGACGTCCAGAGCTCCGCTCACTATGGCAACCCAGAGAAACAAAATTATTAAGTGAAGAACCTTCACCAAATTATATACAAAAGGATCTATCAAAACAGTATTTCCGATGTGGGTGACATATCCAGACAATGTAAAATTAGTATAGATGTATATATCAACATTGTTTTAGAGACCCCAACTATATTGTAATAGCGATTTTATAGATATATATTTATTCTGCTTGATATATACATCTATACTAATTTTACATTGTCTGGTTATGTCACCCACATCGGAAATACTGTTTTGATAGATCCTTTTGTATATAATTTGGTGAAGGTTCTTCACTTAATAATTTTGTTTCTCTGGGTTGCCATAGTGAGCGGAGCTCTGGACGTCACGTGGGCTGCGTGGTGCTGCGCGATGACGTCAGACGCCCTCTCAGATGGACGGAGACGATCGCACTCGGGGTGGACTCTGTATGTTATTTAGGTAAGTGTGTTTATGTTTGTTTGTTATCTTCCTGACGAAAATCCAAAAGATTGAAACGTTGAAGTAAAGAAGTTTAGAACTTCATCTGTTTATTGATTTATTACTAAGGAGTGCCGCTGCTACCACTTTCTACACTACAGTTTTTTGTTACTTGCGGAGGGCACCCGAAAATCACTGACTGAGGAGGAGTGCCAAGCTTTATGCCATTTGTTATTTGGTTGGAGTACACACCACCTTTGCTGGGGCACCACCCCATATTGTTTCTTTGGACTACAGGGATTAACTCTACTGTGACACTGCGGTACTTATTGTGCAATAGTATGTCACAGCCAACAGACCAAGCTACAGGTCTGGGCTTTATAAATGTGGATCTACCATTGGGTGACCAATTTACATTCTCGGACACAGATGCTGAACAGATTTTATTTAAGGATAATCTGACTACTGCAGCAGGAATACAGTCAGCTGACTATTATTATACCCAGCTATACAGATTGAAAAAGAAAGAAGTAGATTTCTTCCTGCACGGGGTCACTTTAAGTGACTATTTCAGAAACAAAAAAATCCCGAGGGGATTTCGTATCCGCAATATACCGACCATCGGACGTTTCAATCCCGAATTTTGTAGGAAGTGGGCGGCTATATTGAATAAGGCTTCTTTTGACCTAATCTTGTTAGTTATTGAGGAGGCTGGTAGGGAGTTAAACGCAATAAAGAACAAAATTGAGGTATTCGAGACCGCATATCACCAGACACTAATTGAGGATAATACCTGTGACTGGATAACTAAATTACAAACACAAATAGAAAAATATCGCAGTGATCTAATTAAGTTTAAACAAAATAAACTTAATATAGTTAATAAGGATTACGAAGAGAAACGTGTTTATTCATGGGCAAATAACCCGACAGGGGCAAGAAGATCACAATACACAGGCCCTAATAGGAGATATAAAAAGTTTGCCCTTGAAACAGATACCTCCAGTGGAGGGCAGTCTACAGACCAGGAATGTGCTGGCACAAGTGGGGCTCAATCTGCTCGCAGGCCCCCTTTAGGGGTTACTACAAGAGCCAAAAAAGATCACCCCCCAGACACTATACAAGACGAGGAGGTCAGTGGCAGAGGCAGAAAAAAGCAGCCACTAAAAAAGAGGAAATAGTTTATAATTTATCCAAAAGAATCCTTACGGTTGATGAACTAAGTGTACTACACAAAGGATTGAGCTTTGTCCCGACAGTACAGCACGATACCCTTACTAGTCAAATTGATCTACATAGACTCAACCGACAACTTCGACTTAAGGAATTTTTTGATGATAAACCCACTTTAGGGATTAATGCTCCCACTTTTCAGCCAAGCCATTCAAAATCTATCTTTGAGCCTGTTTCCAACAATCTGGCTATAAAGGGATTTACTAATGCAATTGATGCGTGCATCTCTAGAAATAAAGGACGCGGTAATAAAACACATTCTAACTTATCTAAAAATGAGTTGACTGCTCTTAAACAACTTAGCAGGGATACTAGTATAACTATCCGCTCCGCTGATAAAGGGGGCGGAATAGTGATACAGGATGTTTCTGTATACCGTGATGAAATATTGAAGCAATTGGCGGACACCAAAGTTTATTGCAAACTAGAGGGGGATCCCACTAAGAAATATCATGCAGAATTAACTACAATACTATCATCAGCTGTAGATGAACAAATAATTAATAAATCCATTCAAGATCAATTGCTACCAACTTTACCAAGAGTACCGGTTTTCTACACACTACCCAAACTTCATAAGGACCCTGTTAATCCACCGGGTAGACCGATCATATCGGCAAGGGATTCCTTGTATTATGAAGTATCACGATACATCGACTTTCACTTGCAACCAGTGATACAGGCTGAAAGAACATACCTAAAGGATACTACCTCTTTTTTACAAAAACTTGTAACTTTAGGAACGTTACCGGAGGATTGCTGGTTATGTACAGTCGACGTCGTCAGCCTGTACACTAGTATCCCCAACATCAGGGGTATTGTAGCTATGGAACACCTATTAATTAACAACCCTCACTATTGTGGACCTGACCTATCTTTTTTCATAGAGTTGTTGCGGCTCACATTGACAAGGAATTACTTTGTCTTTGATGGTAGTTTCTATCTACAAACACATGGATGTGCCATGGGCTCATGTGCAGCACCGGCATATGCTAATGGATTTATGTATCGTGTAGAACAGGATCTTTTTTTCAGCAGACCTGAGTATGCTGGGATGATCAAGTTCTTCACACGATACATAGACGATATATTTATTGTCTGGTTAGGCAGTAAAGATGAATTCATTAACATGATGGTGAGAATTAATCTGTTGGATAGCGATATTAAATTCACTTACGAGATTGATTCGGAAGAGGTTCATTTTCTAGATGTCTCAGTGAAAATCACACAAGGCAAAATCCAAACCTCAATCTATAGGAAACCCACAGACCGTAACACATTGTTACTAGCCTCCAGCTTTCACCCCAATAACCTTAAGAGGGGGCTGCCATATTCCCAGTTCCTAAGGATACATAGAATATGCAGTGATCCTAATGACGAACTTAAGCAGATTGATAACATGTTTGAAAAATTCACCAACAGGGGTTACTCATATAACATTCTGGTAGAAGCAAAATCACGAGCTCTAGCTGCCCCTAAAGACAGCGGTAACAAAATTCAGAGAAAAAATACAGCTCATAAACTAGTATGGGTTAACAGTTACAGCACAGCTAGTAAGTCCATAGTCAGCACGGCCAAAAGATTTTGGCCTATGATAAATACTGATCCAGGACTAAAAAGTCTTAAGGACACCAGTTTGTTACCTTGTTATAAAAGAGGCAAAAATATTCGCGATTGGCTAGTCCACAATGACATCACTGGCTTTGGCCACACTCCTTCCACTCATTTTTTGACTAAAAAACCAGGGAATTACAAATGTTTGGGATGCACTACATGCGGATTTCTTGAGATAGGTGACAGTTTTGTCCATCCACACTCGGGACAAAGATTTAATATTCGTGAAGTGCTGACCTGTACCAGTCAATTTGTAATTTATTTTATACGCTGTCCTTGTGGATTACTCTATATAGGGAAAACCACTAGACAGTTTCGTGAAAGGATGGCCTTACACAGGTCTGCCATCCGTCTTGCCTTGTCTGGTAAAGAGAATGAACAACCTGTGGCTCGCCATTTTCGTATCTGTAAACATACTTTATCTACTTTGCGATACAAAATGATAGAGCAGGTCCCAGATCATCACAGGGGGGGTGACAGAGCTAGAAAATTGTTACAAAGGGAGGCCTATTGGATTTACCGCCTTAATACTCTGCAGCCCCATGGTCTCAATGAGACAGTATCGTTAGCCTGCTTTGACTAATCTTATGTTATTTAATATTTTTGCTACTTCATCTTTAAGGTCTCTCCACTTTGTTTTAGAGACCCCAAATATATTGTAATAGCGATTTTATAGATATATATTTATTCTGCTTGATATATACATCTATACTAATTTTACATTGTCTGGATATGTCACCCACATCGGAAATACTGTTTTGATAGATCCTTTTGTATATAATTTGGTGAAGGTTCTTCACTTAATAATTTTGTTTCTCTGGGTTGCCATAGTGAGCGGAGCTCTGGACGTCACGTGGGCTGCGTGGTGCTGCGCGATGACGTCAGACGCCCTCTCAGATGGACGGAGACGATCGCACTCGGGGTGGACTCTGTATGTTATTTAGGTAAGTGTGTTTATGTTTGTTTGTTATCTTCCTGACGAAAATCCAAAAGATTGAAACGTTGAAGTAAAGAAGTTTAGAACTTCATCTGTTTATTGATTTATTACTAAGGAGTGCCGCTGCTACCACTTTCTACACTACAGTTTTTTGTTACTTGCGGAGGGCACCCGAAAATCACTGACTGAGGAGGAGTGCCAAGCTTTATGCCATTTATATATATATATATATATATATATAAATATATATATATATATATATATATTGCACATTGTAAGAATTATTTTGCAATATAGAAGCAGATTAATGTCCTCAGGATTCCCATGGAGGCATCGAAAGAGTTAAATGAACAAATAACTAGAGAAGTACTGTAATTAAGAAACCAAAAGTCCCATAGTGTATTGTATGAGGTTTGGCGCGGGATCCCGGTGGTCAAAACACAGACAGCTGCATCCTGACAGACAGGATCCCTACATAATTAGATAAGTATCATAACCCTAATCCCTAGCCCTCCCCTAACCTTAACTTACATTTCCCACAGCCTAAACCTCCCCTCTCAAAGCCTAACCATAAGCCTTAACACTAACCCTGCCCCCCCCCCTGCAGCCCAACCCTAATCCTCCCCCTAGTGCCTAACCCTAACTCTAATCCCCACCTTAACCCTAATACATACCATTAGAATGTCAGCAGTCAGGATTATGGAGCCGGGATTCTGGTGCCAGTATTCTGATCTTTGACATCCCGATGCTCGGGGATGCTGATTAAATCTCATATTATGAGCACAGTTTCAGACTGATGAAGGAGAGATGGGTACTTTATTACTAAAATCCAGAGACTTTTGAATATGCAGGTGGCCACCCATATTGTAATGTTCCACTGCTGCTCACAGCTACACCGATGCTGATGATATGCAGAAGGAACAGGGGTAATCCTCACAGAAAATTATTTGTATAAAAAGTAGCAGCATGCAAATATTCCTTATGACAAGTTTCATCCCAACAACACGAGGCTTTATCAAAATTAAGGCACTGTATACATTAACACATTTAGTTTAGAAATATATGACTCCACTATGTATATAAAAAATGTGTTTGGCAAAAGCATACAAACAAACGGCTGATTAGCTACAATAAAATTTATTTCTGTAAAAAAATTGATGATCTGAGATTAATTTGTCCTTCCCCCTTGATGCTTAGTGGCTGCATAAGCATAGTAAGTTCTAAATTCTTATTTGATTTGATTTTGACAATTTTCAGCATCTACAATAAGATACACTACTTTGACATTACACTAAATCTAAGGAGGTAATACAATAGGAATATTCTGGATTGTGTCTACCCTCTCACCAATTAACAAGGCTACAGGCCACTCATAGACTGAGACATGCCATTGGTTTAAGAGCAAAATTACATTAAGCCCTTGATTGGTAGTTTGACCTTTATAATTCCAAGGTTTTTATTACCAAGTCTTAGTTTTGATAAAGCAGAAGTGAAACCCACATCGGCAGGGTTGTCTACTAGAACAGCCAAATTTGCTATTCCTCATCCTAATAATAATAATAATAATATAATTACTCCCTTCACCTATAGTAGTTATGTCTGGATAGTTATTTAGTTGTGGCTGAACCAGGGACAATGCAGTGAGAAAATCTAAAGGGTAATAAAGTTCTAACCGAAAATACTAAAATAGAGTAATCTGATCTATTCCTCAAGCATAATAAGTTTAAGAACGTTTGCCTACTATATTGGTAATCACTTTACTATTCTAGGCAATTAATTTACAATATTAGCAAACAAAATGAGAATTATGTAAAAATCTGGGTGATCATATTTAATCACTTGTAATAACACTGCTTCATATTTAACAGAACTTTAATATTAAAGTACATTCCTCCCACAAATGAACACTATTGATAATTACAATGAAACCACTGTAGAGTTGTATGCATTTTATGATGAATACACAGGTATAAATACATTACATCTGAATAAAAGATGCAATTATGCATGTATGCTGATGATGATTTTTTATTATATAATATGAATTACATTTTTAAAAATTAAACTAGGCATTTTGATTTTACAGGATTACAGCATTCTTTAGATATTCTATAAACATTAATGTACAATTCAAGACGAACTTTCATTAGAATAATAACTTCATCCTGAATACTGTATTACATTGATTAGATATATTATTAAACAAATTGTATATATCAGTTTCTCTATTGATTATTCACATTTGACTAATAACTTTGCTATAACTTTAGTTTAAAATATTTAGTTAATTCCATAAAAGGTTGCTCTCAGAAGCATGGTGATGTGGTTTTAAAATACTATGAGTAAAATTCATAGTTTTATACTTATTTTGTACATGAGTACAATGTTACAAGATAGTATTTTTTATGGTTTCTATTTAAAGCTTTATACTATTAGAAGTAGTATACATTGAGAAATTTGTCATATGTGGTTATCTCGCTGTATAAAATCTAGATTAGTATTGTGACATGTATACCATTGCGGATAGATTATTTTGAAAATACAATAAATTGATACTCCCAGATGTTTCTCACTATGATTCAGTATTAGTTATTTCATTTTTTGAGATTCTGACTTAGACGGCAAAAATAGTTTCTAAGAGGTATTTCTATTTTTTTATTTGTTGCATGGTTTGTATTCATCATTGCCTTCACTTTAGACTCAATTTTCCAACATGTGTACTGTGTCCATTTCAAAACTTAGCTCACAATATTTGTTGAAGTACTATACATGTGAGCATAGACAGGTTTTTGTAGTCTTATTTGTGCTTTTACTGAACCTGAAGCCTGTTTCTGCAGTATAAGACTGCAACATTCTCAAGAGAATATTCTTTAAATATAATTGTTGCCTTTACAGTACAATATTAATGAACTGATATTTTCTTTAGGCCATTAGTAATTTGGGTTATAAATTAATTCAAGTTTTCTTACATGCCTACAGTATTTGTGTAACATGCATCAAGCCATTATAAGTCATGTCCAAAAGAACAATTTAATAACTGCAATGGCTAGATCCAATAATGTAATATAAATTGAATAAGTATACATTGAAATTACATTATACCAAATATACCTTTGTAAATGATTTTGGTATAATTGCAAATAGATATTTGAAAGTTAATTAGAAACAAAGAAACTTACCACACTATCTATATAATAAGTGAGAAAGTGTGTTTGTTTGTCCTTTATGCACGGCTAGAATTTTGTACCTAGCACCACCAAATTTGGCATGGTGGTGTAGTTTAACCTAGTGTTGAACTTCATCAGGGCCACATACTGACACACAATCCTACAAAAACAAGACACTCTTAAATTACACAGGTTCAGGGGCTAAGGGGCTGGATTCATACACACACTGTCACACTCTGGCATGCTCATGAGCACCTCAGCACTCGATACATTTTACTTAATACATTAAGACAGCGGCAGAAAGTATAATCAATCCAAAATCTTTGATCCTGGCAAAGCTTAGAATATGGAGATTACAAACAGCAGGGGAGATTGATTGCAGCCACACAGTGCCGGGAATGGGACTCCTAGTCCTGGCATTCTCCCCTTGATGGCAGCCCTGCTGGACATGTTTTTCAATTTTGGTGTGCAGAGTGATTTCAGGGGGTGATTCAGCTGCGGATGCAGTGACAGGAATCATGCAGATACCTGATTATCGGGAATCTCTGCATGTGCCTGACTCATACAGTGCATGTGCAGAACAGATCTGTAATTCCACATGCAGTCCAACAACAGACAGTTGTTGATTGACCGTCTGCTGCTGTTTCAGGGCAGGGAGCAGGCGACAACAGCAGGTGACAACAGCCTCCATTTCCCAAAACAGAGGAGTTTTGCTGCTGTTGCAGTGGAGTGGAGAGACCAGGATCTCCAATGGTTGATGGAGATTTCCTGGCTTCTTTTACTCATCTGCATTGGCTGGCTTATGTAAGCCCATGGTTTCTCAGCCTACTGAAGGGATTGCAGATGATCAAATGCTATATCCTTGGACACAGCTTGGATCAGTAATGCATGCACAATGCATTATTTAATGTTTTAATTTTACTGTATTCCCAACAGCTGATAGTACTTAATTCATCAGAATTGTGGCTATATTATATTAAGTTATAGTTGTCTGTTATGATTACTTATTTGTTATTGCCATATGGACTGTTGTGGTAAATGACAGATGTGGGTCTGCTTGCCTTTCATTCTATTTTATACATAAATTACACGTTTTTCATTTATCAATGACATTGCCAAGAAAATATTATCTCAAGTAATGCAACTCTCATATTTACCATCCTACTAACACTGTAAATCTACATCTCTAAACACTGAGATAAAGGTTCAGTATGTGCATTTGTGTGATTTCATCTGTATAACAGATGTATCTAGAATATACTGAGTTTATTTTTATAGTTTTAAGAAATTCAGTGATTTTTTTTATTTAAATGTATGTTAGCATATAGCAGAAGACTCCATAGCTAATAATTCTATTTTCCAAAGCAATGACCACACAAAAACAATAGCAAAGGTCTAGGTTGTGAACTATGTTTTGATTAAAAAAATATTAATTAATTAATTGGTTCATTTCTTTACAGGTGAACTACAGGTACAAGTGGGCCCTTAATGCTCCGCATGCTGGTACTTGTGGTTCTCCAAGTACCAGCATGCGGGGGAGGCTTTCTGGGACCTGCAGTTCTAATCATAGACAATGTTTACACACTTTTTTTTACACTACACTTACACTATCAACCCGCCACCCACCATCCAGTGGGGGCAGGGATAGCCCCAGGTTATCAGCCTTGGCCCCTTTATTTGGGGGTCCCCAACTCTCCATGCATCCCTGGCCTAGGCTGACTAGTGGTCAGGGCTGAGGCTTTGGCTGGGGGGCCTGGTGATAGAGCTCCCCTGGCTGTGCCATCAGTCATTCCGCTAGAAAGGGTCTGGTGCTGGTTGTAGGAATTACAGGGGAACCCTATGCATTTTTCCCCTGTAATTCCAGAACCAAATCACAGCCTGTGCTGGTTGTGATTAGTTCAGTGGAACTCTATGCAATTTTTTCCCTGTACTTACACAACCAGGACTGGCTATGAAAAGTCTGGGACTGGTTGTGTATTTAGGGGGGGACCCCACATATTTTTTTTTAACTTCAACTCTTTCTAAGCTTTTTACATGCATGCATCTCACTGATGTATGCATGTATCTGTATCAAAACAAACTGCTCATGCTAAAATTGAAAGCATAAAGCAGGTTTATTCATTTGGGGATTTAAAGTTCAATTTGAAGTTCGATTTGGTGCTTGATATCAAATTGAATAATAGTAAAAAAGAGATCTGTGTGTTGGTCTATGTAAAAGTACTGATGCATTTCCGATGTTCGAATTTGAGTAGGATTTGAGTGAAATTTGGCTTTATGTTCGATTTTACATTCAATTTTGCCTTTAGTAAATCTCCAAATGCAAAATCAAATGAAAATTGAATGTGAAATCACACTAAAATCAAAATTAAACCTTTGTAAATATACCCCTTACTGTGAGTTTTCACTATTAGGTGCATGTACAGATGTGCCCAGCTATTTTGTTGCCCATAGCATGCCATTCAGGCCTCTGTGTTGCACCATGGAACATTACGTGATGGCTGGACTTTGATGTACTGTGGTATTCTTCAAAGAAAGATATGCTATGGCAAGTAATACACCACTTAACCTCTGGAGGGTGAGTGCTACACTGATGTAATTTGTACTGAATACCATACTGTTAAATTGGATGAATGTCACATTCATGCAGTGTATTTGCATATTGCATGTTTGAACAACCAATCTTTTTAATATTACATAAGCTCGCAGAACTGGACTCAAATCAGTACACATACATAGCTGTACAGTAGTGTATCTGCCATGTTCTTATGATGGTATAATCGATATTATAAATTACTGAGATGCATGCACTGCTTTCAATGAGATGGGATGAATTATTCTTTAATGGTGGGATACTGTGTATATACTGTATGTACTAGTATAATATTTTGTAAGGAAGACACATTTTTTATTATTAAAAACAGCAGCGGGTGGGTGGAGTGCACAAGGATGAGCCTGCTTTTGACATTGTACACATTGCCTGCTGTAATTCACAGATGTCACATCACATACATGACAGGTGCAGCTCTAGATATGGCTGGCATGTGGGCTAGAGATTAGGTGACTGCCTTGCTACAGTGCTTGACCCGAGAGTTCGATTCCTGTAAAATATGTTAATACATTTTTTTAAATCTTCACTACAGGATTAAAAAGAGATCACTTGGTGGTGTGTGAGTTCTGCCATTTATACAAATATCTGTGTTGACCAAAAAGCCGTACTCCCAGCATTACATAAAGACCAAGCTATTGAAGTTCAGTATTGTTATCCAACCCTTACTGAACTCAATACATTATGCACAACTTCCCACCACCTGGCATTTCTATGCTACTTTATCCCACTGTACTGCTGATGCACTGTGTGCTCAAGAAAGTGGTGTACAGCTCTCCAATACAGTACCCACATAGCACCCTGCTAGTCGCACTATGACATTTAAAGCCTCATAGTACTGCACATGCCCAGTGCATCCCAGACTATAGTAATTTCATGACTTTAGAAACTAGTAGTTGGCTTTGTATAATAATGTGGTCTCTATATTACAAACTGACTGTGCATTTGAAGCTGCATACTTGTGTCAATGACTTTAGAAACTCGTAGTTGGGTCTATTTAAACGTGGGGTCTCTATATTAGAAACTGGCTGTGCATTTTAATCCACACAAGTTGCTGCACTGTCAGCACATCAGAGCTGTGGTAGCTGCCAGCACCAGGGGTTGCACATGGGATCTCTGGTGCATGCCCAGTGGAGCTGCTCCATAGACCATGTAGTGCCCTGCTAGTCACGTTATGCTGTGGCACATGCCCAGTTGAGCCAGTCGGGAGTCACACACAGTGCATCAGGTCCCTTCCCAGAAAGCAAGCAAGAGCCTTTCTTTACCATAATAAATTATGATTTGTTAGCCCTAAGCAGTCAGCTCAAGATTTGCCCTTGTGTCCTGAAAAGGCAAGGAATGGTGACCATTGCCAATGACACCATCCCTCATCTGCTAGGACAACTAATGTGCTGCTATGAATGTGTTGTTCGCTGCAGCACTGCAGAATATGTAATGGCATGTTTTAGTAATTTATAGTGTTGTCTTAACAGTGGTGCATAGAACCATCAATGAACTATAAATTAACCCAGAAAGATGTGTCTCTATATTACAAACTGACTGTGCGTTGTCCCAGACAATATACTGTAGGGAATGCATGTCATGTCTTAGAAACTAATAGTGGGGTCTAAGTCACAGAGGGGTCCCTGGATTACAAACTGATTGTGTGTTTTAATACACACACTTGTAGAACCGCTTTGAAGAGTGGGCAACCCAGGTTTAAGACCTGGAATGGGATTATTATTATTTATTATTATTATTATTTGTATTATTATATATATATATATATATATATATTTTATTTTATTTTTTAACAGGTACAAATATTGTCTTGCTGTGGAACTACAGGTCCTAGCTAGCTTCCCCCAAATGCTGGTACTTGGAGAACCACAAGTACAAACAAAAAAATAATTATTAAATTAAATGTAATATAAAATGAAATAAAAAATGCAGATGACCACCTCCCGCAGCCAAAGGGCCAGCCGTCTCAGTTGCCCTGTGAGAAAAAAAAATACCAATTTAGAACAGTAATAGGGTATAGTAAAAGTAAAGAATCAAGCCTATCACTAGTACTGCACAGTCATTGACTCTTAATAGAACCTAATGTACCTAAATAGGATGTACAGTTCTTCACATGGATCTATCCATACAGCTTACAGAATATTGTAAGTAATTTTTCATTGTGAACAACATAGCTGGCTCACCTGGCACTCTCGTAATGGCATAAAAAGACTACATTTACCTGACTTATGTTTTTTGGGACTCTACTCCTAGCAATAAGATGCTGCAACCACCTACAGTATTTAGTGTCATCTTTTGGATAAAAATTCTTGGACCGTCTATTTGTGATAAAGTACATATAAGCTTTATTACAGCAATATCTCCACTATTCTGTGCAGAGATTCGTGGAGTCTAGCATAATGAAAAATCAAGAAGAATTCTGGCAGTGTACCAGGAAACAAGGGATTTTATACACATGGTTACATAAAACAAAAGAATGGGTGTTAACATGTATATTACAATGAAGATTTTTCATTTGATGATGCACAGACATGGGCAGTGCCAATATACAATAATGCACAGTGGCAAATGCAGTATTTCTAGAGGGCGGTTTCCAAATGCTTGATTTTAGAGCGAATGTGGCCAGTCCATGAAGAGGGCATAATTAGTACTTAAACAGCTTTAATATGCGTCATACATAGTGAATCGCGTGTGATAATTCCCTGCATTTACAGGACCAGTGATCACAGTAACCCATTATATGCCTCATACATAGTATATTGTGTGTGATAATTCCAGCATATACAGCAGTAGGGCCATCCTGCCTGAGCTGAATGTATTTATTTTAGATGTGAGCACCATTCCAGAGCATTGGAGCAAGTTCAGGAGCCTGGAGGAGCAACAGAAGGACCTAGCACTGCCCTGGATATATATGGTACATATTGGGCTCTATAGCAGTGCATCCCTAACAGTACATGTTTTCCAGATCTCCGAGTTTGTGCACAGGCTATTTATCACTGGCTAATACATGTAAAAAGATCCACAGGTGGTGATAATTATTTCATTTGTGATACTGAGAATAAAATGCAGCACTAGTAAAATTCTATTATATTACTATTTCTATTGTAGTCACAGTGTGGGCTGGGGAGGGGGGTTTCCAGGCAGATGGAAACCCATCCTGCATTTGCCTATGATGAAGCCTTAATCTATAATATTCCACCCAAGGTACTGTAATCCCACTGTGGGTGGAATGTATAGTACAGTCAATGGAAGTTAATACCCAAATAGCACTTGATGCCTGCTGTATTGTGCACTCTAATTTACTTTTTTACTTCTGTATTAGTGTACAGTACCTAATCCACAGTGTGCGCTTTGTGTGTTAAGCACCTTGCACCCTGCTGGAGGACAGAGTGCTACAATAATGTATAGAAAATAAAAATTATTAAAATTATTATGACTGTACAGTACCTCTATTAAGAGTCAGGGGTCCCTGTCCATACGCCTATTGCCTCTTAGTAACTTGGTCTGTTATAGTCAAAAAAAAGGTACAATAAATTACAGAAACAACAACTAAAGTTGGCTAGTTATAATACAGTAACTCTTCAACAACATTTCCATTTAATTCATCCCTATTTCATTTATCCCCATTCTGCTTTGTGTAGAAGTTCATGAGGGGGCAAAACACAGTCTTTAACCACTCAACAGAAATTATGGAAGGGCAACTGCCCCCTATGCCCCACACTGCTGGGAAAGATAGGGGTGAACTGACAAACACGAGGAAGCAGAGCCAGAGGGGGAGGGGTAAGCTGAAAGACACAGTGGGTAGGGAAAGAGGCAGAAAGACATGGGAGGTGAAGTTAAGAGTCACAGTCAAGGGTAAGGCTGTACAGATAGAGGCAATGGAACCTACAGTAGAATGCCTGTGCAGAATGTGTCCCCCAAAGATATACTGTAATTGTATCAGGCCCCTAGATTTCACAACTCATATGCAGCAAGTGTACAAAGTATTTATGCATAATATGTACAGTACTGTATATTAAACATTCACTGTGCAGTACAGCTGATGCAATACCATATTGTATGTCTGTGAACAACATTGATTAGAGATATACAGTATACTGTAGCTGGTACAGACCCACTAAGTAAAATATTTAGCTAGCTTAATGGTCCCCACTTTCTTATCTAAAGGGGGCTCCCTGAACTCGGGTGGCGGAGTAACTGTAAAAAAAAATGGCAGGGTAGAGTCAGTTTGATTCTGAAAAAAAAGACCCCTACAGTACTGCATAACCGTACTATTACTATTACAACAGTAGCATTACTACAGATATTATTACAGTACTGTACAGTACAGAGTACTGTACTGTACTTACAAAGAGTAAAGATGCTGCTGGGGCTCACTTGGGCATCCTGGGCAAGGGGGGTGCTGGATCCCTTGGGTTGGTGTTACTGTGGAAATAAAAAACAGAATGTTATTGTATTTTGCCACAAAACAAAAAAAAAGTCAATAGATAGAGGCCAACAGTAGGATTACTACAGGTATTATTACACTTTATTGACAGTATCCACTTACTGTACAGTATGGCTCATGGACACTAGATGAGGTGTGTATGAGATGAAATCATGAGGCACGGGACCAGGAGCAGCGGTGCCAGCATTGTTAAGTGTATGCACACTTGCTGATGGCAGCAGCAAGGAACAAGGGGGGTGAGAGGGGAGGCCATGCTGCATGGGCTGCATGTACATTAGTAAAATCAAGAGAAGTATTGTATTGTACAAGAATACTAACTTTCTCCTCGTGGGCTGACAGGCTCCTCCTCCTACAGGTCAATTACCTGGGCATCTGTGTGTATAAGAAAAAAATATTATAAAAAAAAGGCAGAAGCAGTACTCTAGCGTGTCCATAACTGTTGCAATCATTGCCACTCTCAACTTCATCCTCCTTCTCCTCCTCCTCCTGCGGCGGTGGTGATGGTGGTGTTGATGGTGTCCGCACTGTGGAAAAAGAACAATGTACTGTCAGTTTTCCACTAAACAATTTGGAAACAAATAAACCCCTACTATATGATTCTTGACCAGAGCCACCATAAACACCAATAACAAACACAGTCTACTGAAAGAGTCTACATACAGTACATTTAAAAACAAAAAACTCAGAGAACATGCACACTCCCATGTTTTTACAGGCAAAAAACTCTCATGATGTAAACTCTCATCCACATGTTTTCCTATTTTGAAGTTAAAACTCAGCCTATGTGAGAGTTTATTGCTAAATTCTCACCCTATTACATTTGGCCTGATGAATTCAAGTGAGTTAAAACTTGCAAAAAAGGCAACAAAGCAATGAGAAAGGAAAGTACTGTGTGATGTTTGTTTGTTCTGGAGACCATACTGTACAGTATATCCTGAAGCTCGGATGCAAGATGAGCAAGGGAGTAACTGTGACAGCATGTACAGGCACACATTGTTGGTCATTTACTGAATACACACTAGACGATATGAACAATACTGTATACTGTATCATTGAATGATATTGTTATCATTCAACAAAATTGTCTAGTGTGTAAGCCCATTAAGTTACTTTAGGTCACCAAAACATACTGTACAGTGCTGAAAAAAAAAAAACAAGTACAGAAAGAATTAGTGTGTAAGGAGAAGAAGTTGGAGATGGGTCTTTGGAGTACAGAAGGGAGATACACTGTGAAAAGGAAAAAAAAAGTAGAGAGATAGAAGACAATGTACAGTAGTGTACAGTACTTATGAGGCCTAGAGGGGCGGCTGCGGTCTTCCGGGGCCTGGGGATCCTCCTCCTCTTCAATTTATGGAACTGTGAAAATAAATCACAATGTAATTTTGTCACAAAACTATTTAAAAAATGTCATTAAGTAAAGCCCAACAATATTACTACTGTACTATTATTACACTTTTTTGACATAATAATACAAGGTGACCGAAACATTCTGCATTGGACTGAAAAAAAGCAGAAGTACAGTACTGTACAGTAAAAATTAGTGTGTAAGCAGACGAGGTTGGAAATGGGTCTTTAGCAGCATACAGTACACTGTAGACGACACGTTTAACGATCTGGACAATAACGACAATTGTCCATATCGCCCAGTGTGTATGCATGATATTGCTAATTATGCTCGCTCCCACTAGGGGCGTTTCATTAGAGGAGGTGGCCCAGGCCCCCTCCTCTCAGTCTACTGGCCGGCAGTGCACTGAGTGCAGCGTCGCACTTATATACACTGGGCACTAGAGTGTGCCCAGTGTCTACAGCACATGCTCAGTTCACCAGAAAAATGGCTGCATTGGCCATTTTCCCTGTGTTTTCCATACTGAACATGCACAAAACACCTGGAAACTGGGCACAGCAGCTACTTTCCATATAATTTTACTGCACAAACACATGATGGTGGTGGTTGTGTCTGCACTGTGGATAAATAACACTACCATCAGTTTCCCTCTAAACATTTTGGATAAAAAAAAAACCCTATTGTACAGCTTAAATCTTTACCAGAACACCACATACTGTAACACCAGAAACAAAGACAGTATACTGAAAGACTGTACAGGACTTACTCGCTAGGCGGTTCTGGCATCTCTGCATCTTTGCCACTACAGAACAAAAAACACTGTAATGTACTGTACAGTAATTTACAGTAGCCTTACAGACATTATGCAACACTTTACTAGTGCCCTTATAGACATTATGCCACACATTAGCAGTGCATTTATACACATTACAGTACAGTATGCCACACATGACTGCAATGTCCATAGATACAAGACACATGAATAGAGCCCTTATACTGTAGTTTTCATTCTAATGTAGCACCCTGCACCTAATCATTGAGGAGGGCATAGTGTACTTAGTACAAAAATTAATTATATTAAAAATTCAGTGCAATAGCTGTTGCGATACAATACATCTACCATTTTGCCTTTCTGAAAAACAATACAGTTATGCCCAAATACAGTAACCAATTACGCCAAGGGTGTCAGAATGAACACTACTGATTTTTAAGGTGTGAAAAAGCATTTCAGGGAGATTGTAAAAGCAACACCTACTGTACAGTACAGCATTAAAGTGGATGTGTACTGCTACAGTGCATGTGAGAGGCATGTCATAATCTATGCATGCAGTAGGAGGAGGTGGGTATGTTTATTTTACATGGAGAAGAGGACGTGATGGCTTTAGGAATACATACAGTATTGTACTGTAGATGAGTACAGTATGTGAGAGTGTGTTTACATGTGTATGTGCATATACTGTATGTAATAATAAATTTTTACTTTCTGTGGTGTGTGCCTTGTGTTTATTTTAATATTGATTTTGTTGTGGAACTACAGGTACCAGTGGGCCCATAATGACACGCATGCTTGTAGTTGTGGTTCTCAAGTACCAGCATGCGATAGAGGCTTGCTGGGACCTGTGGCTCCACAGCAAGACAATATTTTTAACTCTTTAATATGCACCACACTACACATACAGTAATAAACCCAGCACTCATCTCTCCAGAAGTGCCGGGGATAGCCCCGGGCTATCAGCCTAGGCCTGGACAGTCCTGGAGAAGGGGACCCCTTTATTGGTGAGTCCCCAGGGATCACCGGCCCAGGCTAACTAGCAATTAGGGGTAATGCTTTGGCTGGGGTGAAAGGGCTCTCCTGGCTGTGGCATTACCCCCCCCAGAAAAAGTTTGGTGCTGGTTCTGATAAATAAATTTTTTTGACTCCTGTATTTTGACAACCAGGACTGGCTCTGAATTTAGCACCAGGACTGCATCCCCAAAGCCTGGTACTGGTTGTTCTTTTTTTAGGGGGACGCCAGTATAGAGGAGCCTTGACGACTGGCCTGGTGCTTATTCATATATTTGCAACTGTATGTAACTAATACCTCTGAATCTCTATTATGTAGGATTTAAATATTTTTTGTTGATTTTGCTACAGTGTGCTGGAGGGCAAATCCCTTTTTTCTGTGTTCAGTGTAAACCCTGCCCTTTACAAGCACCTTTGCTAAGTCATTAAGCTGATATGACCAACCACCATATTTTTTCATATAAAATACTGTACAGCTGGGAGGCATAGAGTAGCATAGAAATGGCAGGTGGTGGGAAGTTGAGGAGATTCTACTGTACCTGAGTAGACTTCCTTAAGTATATTGAACTTCAATTGCTTGGTATTTCTGTACTGCTGTTTGCGTATCTTTTGGTAAATGTGTACACAGATACCTGTATGTCTTTGTATAAATGACAGAACTCACACACCACTAAGTGATTTCTGTTTAATCCTGTTTCTAAAGGCATGGAATCACTATAGTGTCTAAGTCTGGCATGCAGTGTGTGTGACTCCCGACACACTGGGCATGCGCATTATTATCAGCCTCCATACATCACAGCATAGCAGGACTAGCAGGGCTCTACATGGCATATGGAGCGGCTGCACTGGGCATGCGCCAGATATCCCATTGCAATCTCCAGAGCTGGCAGCCACAACAGTGCCGACAGTAACGGAAGTGTGCTGATTAAAGTGCACAGTCAGTTTGTAATATAGAGACCCCTCTTTCAAACAGAGTCCGCTACTAGTTTCTAAAGTCATGAAATCACAATAGTGACTGTCTGGGACAGTGCCGACAGTGACGCAAGTATGCAGCGTCAAATGCACAGTAAGTTTGTAATATATAGACACAACAACAAATGGAGCACTGTCGTCAGATAGTATCAAACTTTAATGAGTGCCAATTGGTCATTCTTTATCCATAATGGATCATAAAAGCTCATACAATAAATATATACAACAATTATTGATAAAAATCACAATAGAAATATCCAGATGTTACTATATGTTGGATGCAATTAAATCATATATAACTGTCAATGACATTTACTGAAAATCATTGCTGTTGTAAACTTATTCCTACACCGCTCAATTTAATAAAAAGAAGGGCCAATATAAATTGCAACAAAGAGAATCAATTGTAAGGTCTCCTCCTCCTTAGGTGTTGCAACTTGTTAATTGATAGTCAGTGTTCTGAATATTCACAGGCAACAATGAAAGTCTTCCAATAGATTCAAGATAGTGTCCAATATTAGAAAACTAATATGAATTGCTCTCCTCCATCAGTAAGAATTTGTAGTATTTGAAACTGGAAATGCATATATAAGAGACTGTGAGTGTTATTCCAGATGCCGTGCATGGCTAAAAAATAAAAATATATAGATCCTGGTCACCAGTCACTTCATATAGCAGAGAGGTCCATCCGTACATCCAGAGATAGGTTGAGGTAGCTGGTATTCTTACCTCTTGCTCCATTGCCATAGGGGCCAGTGTCTTATCTCCTCTTTGTACTGTGGAAATGTATGCAGTACAATGTAGGGTTCCCGATGTAAGCCTCTGGTGCTCTCACAATGAACGAGCAGCACATAGTGCAAGGATTTCTATGGCCAGTCGGAGATGTGCTGCTGCTACTCTGTCTGTAATGCGGCAGCATGTAATGCAGGATACCCGGAGCAGCAATCAAACTGGAGAGAGCAATTTCAGGTCCGATGTCTCATGCAAAGGGCTGAGCTTGATGCGTTTCTCAGCAAAGAGTAATGTGCTGTTTCATCAGAAGTACTGCCCTTAGAATATTCTGTCTTTTAATTTCATCGTACACCAATTGGAAAGGATCTGTTGTAAATTGGGTTTGTTTTATTTGTTAACCTTTTCATGCCTCTTCATTCCTCATGGTGCATCTTTATTAAACAATATAAATACAATTTTTTACAAAAAATACAATTTAATGCTTATATATATAGAAAAGCACTCTTATAATAAATAAATAATTATTAAATAATAATTTTCTTGTGTGAGGTGGGTATAACTACCATAGCAGGTTGAACTATCAATATACATATATATCATATACAGTATATCATATATAACTATAAAAAAGAATAATCATATAGGATAGTCTATTCATCTATAGGACTAAACCTATTAATATATATAGTTATCCAATGTCTCATAATAGAGACATACTATATGTATAGAGGAAACAAGAACTTTTCTTTATGGGGCTCCTTAATTAATATGCTACAATCTAATAAACACTCTCCATTATACTTAAAGTACATATATTAAGTTTTTCTTATATTATCTCAAATCTATCCTGTCTCTAAATTTCCAAAGATTATGAGAACCAAGTATGAATAAATATAAATATAACAGTCATTGAATATTACATCCCAAGCTGCTCTTATTTACTAAACTATAACATGATCTATATACCATGCTTAAGTCACATGGCAAGGGTAGGGACGTATGAGAAACAAGAAACAAAAACTAGAGAAACAAGAAACAAAAACTAGAGATGCCCACAATGGCTATTCTCATTATTAAAGGTACAGGAAACCATAATTTCTAACTACTTTTAAGGGCTAGGGAAGGAATCAAAACACACAACACACCTCCAGGGACCTGCAGTGTATATCACCCGTCTCAATTTCCTTCCTACTGATCTCAACTAGACTCCATTGAGTTTAATGGTATTATTTGGACATAGCAAGGATATGGATGTACAAAAAACAAGAATCCAAAACTAGAGATGCCTATATGGCTATTCTGCATTCTTAAATGGACAGGAAACCATCATTTCTAACTAATTGTAAGGTCCAGCGAAGGAGTCAAAACACATGACACACCTCCAGGGACCTGCAGTGTGTATCACCTGTCTCAATTTCCTTCCTACTGATCTCAACTAGACTCCATTAAGTTCAATGGTATCATTTAGACCACTCGGAACTAACATCCCCAATTTAAATATCCAAAAAGCCTCTTTTCTACAGAGTGCCTTGAATCTGTCACCCCCTCTTAATGTTGGTTTAATTTGTTGAATGGATTTTACTTTAATATTTTTCTTGTCTCCAGAGGTGCATGTTGAAACATGTCTAGACAAACTGTGAGTCTTTAGATTCTTTAACACACAGCACCTGTGTTCCATGAAACTGGTGTTAAGAGTTTGTATGGTACAACCCACATATTGGATTCCACACCCGCAAGAAATGACGTATATGACATATTTAGATTGACAATTTAGAAAATAATTAATTTTAAACTTATTTTTGTCATCAAAAGAGATTACATATGTCTCTATTATGAGAAATTGGCTAACTATACTGTGTATATTAATAGGTTTAGTCCTATAGATGAAATTGAGAAATTGATTATTGTTTTCTAATTAATATTGTTTTCTGATTAATATGTTGTTATCATTAAGAGTGCTTTTCTATATAATCATTAAATTATAATTTTTTTTTAAATGGTATTTATATTGTTTAATAAAGATGCACCACGAGGAATGAAGTGGCATGAAAGGGTTAAGAAATAAAACAAGCCCAATTTACAACAGATCCTTTCTGATTGGTGTACTATGAAATAAAAAGACAGACTATTCTAAGAGAGGTACTTCATATGAACAGCACATGACTCTTTGCTAATAAATGCGTCAAGCTACGCCCCTTACATGATATGTTGGACCCGAAATTGCTCTCTCCAGTTTGATTGCTTCTCCGGGTATCCTGCAATACATGCCGCGGCATTACAGACAGAGTAGCAGCAACTCATATCTGGCTGGCCATAGGAATCCCTGCACCACATGCTGCTCATTCATTGCGAGAGCACCTGAGGCGGATTAACCGGCTTACACCTGGAACCCTTGATTTTTGATGGTTCAATGTACACAAACTTTGTCTAAGGCACAAATTATTGCAAACATTGTATAAAATTACCTTCAGGCTGTGTGTATAGGGTGTATATGAAACATAGCTGAATTTTATGTACACAAACTTTGTTTGAGCCAGAAAATTATTGAAAATATTATATAAAATGACCTGTGGGCTGTGTGTATAAGGTGTATATAACATATAAATGCATTCTGTGTGTATATTTGGGTCCCATTCCCAAGATATTTCATTATGATATGCAAATATTCCAAAATACGGAATATTCCATTATCCAAAATGCCCCTGGTCCCAAGCATTTTGGATATCGGAGACTCAACCTGTATATGCAATTCTGGTTTCAAATACTACAAATGGTGACTGTTTAATTCTTACTGCTGGAGGAGAGTAATTCAGTTTAGTTTTCTAATATTGGACACTATATTGAATCTATTGGGAGACTTTCATTGTTGCTTGTGAATATTCAGAAAACTGACTATCAATTAACAAGTTGCAACACCTTTGGAGGAGACCTTACAATTGATTCTCTTTGTTGCAGTTTATATTGGCCCTTCTTTTCTATTCAATTGAGCGGTATAGGAATAAGTTTACAACAGCAGTGATTTTCAGTAAATGCCATTGACAGGTATATATGATTTAATTTCTTCCAGCATTTAGTAACATTTGGATATTTATATTGTGATATTATCAATAATTGTATATGTTTATTGTATGAGCTTTTATGATCTGTTATGGATAAAAAGTGACCAATTGTCACTCATTAAAATTTGATATTATCTGAGGACAGCGCTCCATCTGTTGTTGTGTTGCTTATGTGATATTAAATGAGGCCTCAGTCCATCATTTTTTTGGTAGCTGCAGTCATAGGTAGTGTATATAATTAATACTATTGATATTAATATTAATACTATTTTTATCATTTATTGGTGTTTGAGGTGATTGGTGTCACTAGCGCCTTATTGGATGTGCAGGTTTATTAATATTTATGTATATGCATTAATTTATATGTGCATAAATTTACATATCCTACACATCCATTTCTCCTTTTTGCAATATAGAGACCCCACTTTTAAACAGAGCCCACTACTAGTATCTGAAGTCATGAAATCACTATAGTCTAGGATGCAGTGTGTGACTCCTGACCCACTGGGTATGCGCAGTACTGCAGTATGAGCCTCCGTACACCACAGCATAGCGTGACTAGCAGGGTGCTACAAGGAGTATGCGGTACAATAGTACAGTTTCTATATAAATGACAGAACTCACACACCACCAAGTGATTTCTTTTTAATCCTGTAGTGAAGATTAATATATATATATTTATATATATATATATATATATTTTTTTTTTTTCCAGGTCTCCAACACCTGGGACAAGCACTGTAGAATGGAGATCACCTAACCTCTAGCCCACACGCCAGCAGGCAATGTGTACTATGAGCCTCCATATGCCACACCATAGCATGACTGGCATATAGAGTGGCTCCACTAGACATGTGCCTGAAATCCCATTGAAACCCCCAGAGCTGGCAGCCACCACAGTGCCGATGTGCCGTCAGTGCCGCAAGTGTGTGGATTAAAACTCCAGTTTCAAACAGCTCACAGCTAGTTTCATGTCATGAAATCTCTATAGTGTTTGTCTGGGACAGCGCTGACATTGATGCAAGTATGCGGATTAAAAGCACAGTTTGTAAAATAGAGACCCCTCTTTCAAACAGAGCCCGCTACTAGTTCCTAAAGTCATGAAATTACTATAGTCTGGGACAGCGCCGACAGTGACGCAAGTGTGCAGCTTCAAACGCACAGTCAGTGTGTAATACAGAGCTGTGCGTGAATGTGAAATATTTTTATAAAAAAGTACAGGACTCACACACTTAATGTAATGTTTTAAAACTTTATTAGACATTCTTCTACAGCTCTGGTTCCATGAGGAAAACGCAGTACTATAGTGAACCAAATCACTGCTTCTGTCAGTCAATATTCGGGCGGTGATACAGAAAATGCATTGGAAATCTGACGCATGCACTGTATAGTTTAGGAAAAGTGACACCTGGTGGATAAAAAGTTGTATTATACTTTATGACTTTTTGCCAGTGCTAAGCTACCATACATTCAGTTATGAAATATTCTGTGTGGCGCTACTCAAGGCAAGTGTGTGGAAGCATGGCGCATCTCACACCACACATGGCAACAAACTAGCTGGGCACATCTGTATTAGAGTAAAAAAGAGTCACAGTGAAAATAATATTTATGCAATTAAATCATGGAATGTATAAACATAACATTTTAAATGGAAAAGAAAAAGACTGTAGAAATAGGTTGTGATTTTTTATATGACATTTTAAACTTTGAAAAGCACTTTCTAGGAATAATTGTATGGCTCTTCCAAAGATTAATTTAGATCTCAATGTGCTTTTATATTTCTGTATGTGAATTGTAAGACTCTTGAAAAGAAAATAACATTTGTAAAAATTACATTTTGTATTTTTTCTTTCTCAAGAGCCTTACTGGATCAGCCTGACCCAACAAGCAGTAGCTTGTGGTTTATTAACAAAGTTAAAATGTTTTATATGTCATATAGCAATTCTCTCATATATAACATTTGAGAAACAAAATCAGGTAGTTCACTCAAGGAGATCATTAGTAAAATTGGTATCCCAATGACTTTAAATTTAAAGTCATTGGGATTCCAATTAAAATTTTGTAGCACAATGCCAACTTCATTAGGGGTATGACTTTCCTCATCATTGAAAATGTATATAGATTCCAACCCTAAATTGAATAATTATACTTTTTATATTCATTGTCAGGAGTAATCAAATCTTCAGAGGATTCATTGCAGAGCAAAGGTTATTTATACAGTATTTCATATGTTATTTATTAAAAAAAATGGATAAGAATATATAATATTAAATACTTTTAAACTACAATACATGTTGACTAATTCAGAAATATAATACCTACCTGCAAAGTTTAATTTAAGGCAAATTTCCATTAGATCATATTTCAATAATAAAATTGTAATTTTCAAATGAAATGTTGTCTTCCTGAAACAAAGTATTAATCTCACATTAAGGAATAATATGTTATACTATTTAATATTGATAAATATAAAATACAAGAATAACACTATTGTGATGTAAGATTCATCATACAATTTTTCACATACAACATTTCAAAAAAGTAAAAAAAGTCACATACAAAAGAGTAATTGACTACTTTATTCTTCTATATGTAATCATACAGTAGTTTTTAAAAAATAAAAAGTAAATATTATAAAGAGAATTTTGTTCAAGTATAGTAAAGTATGTGTTGCATCAGTGGTGTAAGCAAAGCAGAATCACAATGTTCACTTGATAATTAATTAGTTGCTTATAATCTTGTTTGGTTAAATAGTTTGATTGCATAACACTGAGGTTCTTGTGCTCTTTTCTTAAAATGCATATATTAGTATATAGATTTATGTTTATCCCTGGTCAAGAATACACTAACTACAAGGTGTATCAACTTAATTGTGATATACAGTAGTTAGAGCTGTACACATATGAAGATACTACTGTCAGGGTGCATATCTGTTGCAAGTGCTCAAACCATGAGTGATGATGATGATGATGATGATGATGATGATGATGATGATGATGATGATGATGATGATGATGATGATGATGATGATGATGATTTACTGTAAAACAGACTTTGACTTTTGACTTATTTAGGCTTTATGTACATTAGTAAATCTTCCAATTTAAATCATGTAACCAGTAAGGCATATTTATAAAATTAAAATAACTACATAACTCATGTTTTAATGAACAATTGATACCGTATAATATAAATATTTGTTTTTCCAACCATATGTATGAATTATATTTGACATTAAGTTACTGTTTAATTTTGCAAATAAATATTTTTTCTCCATTTTAACTATAAACGGTTTCTATCTATTCAATCCACCTTCACCTACTAGGTGGAATTTTATCCAGTAACTTTATGTAAAATTTACAATAAAATGTATAAAATAAGTATACATGTAAATAAAGAATTAACTATTTATTTATAACTATAAATAATACTTTAAAAATCATTCAGGCTTGAATAATGACCAATATGAGCATCTTAAAATTTACTTGGTTTGCTGAATGCATTCTTATGTTTAACTCTTTCCCTGCCACACAGCGTACCATTCACAACACATGAAACGCTCTTTGTAATCTGTTGCTATTGGCCAGTAAACTACATTGAACATAGATCACATGTACCTGTACTAATGAAACACATATGAATGTAATTTCCAAGAGATTAGTATCACCATGGGGTGACAACAACAGTGTTTTGTACACTCGAAATATACCAAACCTTTCGTATTAGGTATCTAATCCATAAACATTAATTAATAAGATATTTCTCATACTGAACAGTTATGATTTCAATCTTTAATTCAACTTATATATATATTTTTATACATTTTTCATTTAGAAATATTTTCAATAGAAGTGAGGTCACATTTTCTAATGAGAAGCTGTATACATTTTCTTAGTTATACTGTATATATGTGGCAAAATTTATATTCAAGTTTCCGAATCATTATAATATTAATTCAATAAATTTTATGAGTATTTGAATCGTCTATTTAGTTCTATGAAATCTATACAAAACTAAATCACTAGTCAATAGTATATATATATATATATATATATATATACATATACACACACACACACATTATATATATATATATATATATATATATCCACCAAGTAGATGGCACTCAGGAACCAGAAAACAATGGCAATGTAATCCAAATATATTGCAGTAACAACATTTCAAGGCTCTCAGCCTTTTCGTCAGGACATAAGCAAATAAACAGGACATCTACTTGGTGGATATTTGTTGTTATATTTGATGTGCACCATGGACAGTGTGTAGTTATGAGACTCAATACCGACAGCATAATCCCAGCAATGGATCTAACATAGGCATCGAAATGTCAACACCTATGTTAATCTCGATGCCAGGACCCCGACAGGATGCTGGACTGATTGCCCTACTCTGAGGGTAAGTATGTATGTAACCAGGGATGGGTGTGTTTGGTTTAGAGCACCCTGGGGGGACTTAGGGTTAGGCACTCCCCAGGGGAGGGTTAGGGTTAGGCTAGGGGAAGGAGGGCTAGGGTTAGGCACTGGGGGGGAAGTTAGGGTTAGGCACCCCCCCAGTAGGGTTAGGTTTAGGGTGCATGGAGGGGGGTGTTAGGTTTAGGCACTTATGAGGGAGGGTTAGGGTTAGGCACTAAGGGAGAGGTTATGGTTAGGCACCACTAAAGGAGGGTTAGGGTTAGGGGGGGAGAGGGTTAGAAATACTTAACTTACCTCCACTGTCGGGATCATGTGCATCAGGCTGCCGGCGTTGGGATTTGTACTGCCTGGTTTACATTCAGCAGTCGAACATGCCCATTCCCCATGGACACTTGCTTATACTTTTAGTGAGCGCAGGCTGTGTTAGAATATATATATATATATATATACACACACTGTATATACAAACAGTGTATACACATACATACAAATGTGTCCTGCCACAACTTTGCTCATAGCATGGTATTCTGGCTTTCCTGTCGCAGCATGTCAATACACATTATGGCATGGTGTACTGTATGCCACATAAGACTGCACGCCATGTATACAGTTTTACCACTGGGTGGCAAATGCTCCATGGATGAAAACTGCAGTACTGAATACAATACTGTAGCAGTAGATGGTGATCCGTGAGAGGCTGGCCAATCACGTTCAGGCAAAGTAAACAGTCACTCCTCCAGGTGCTTGAAATTATCACTTTGTGCCAAGACTAAACTGATATATACATTATATTGTACTCATTACTGGCGATCCATACTGTATACTGTCACTACATTGTGTAAAGACTCTGCTCCACATGTTTCTTATCCCTTTATCTCTATATTATGACACCCAGCTTCAATAGACTATAAACCGCTATTGACATTGCATTGTACACTTTACCTAAGTTGCACACTTAATATCACATACACAGCAGGTGTGAAAATTGATACAGCTGGTGTGTGTGGACGAGAGGTTAAGGGGAGCACCTTACAGAGCCAGAGCTTCAAGTTCGAGGCCTGAAATGGGACAAATCATTTTGTAAATCAGTATTTTTTATATAAATGTTTTTTTTTACTATACATGTTTAAAGAAAGGATTAAATAATTTGGTGTGGGAGTCCTGTGTTTCACAAATGTACATATCTGCATTGGTGTGAAGATGCATCATTTCTTAAAAACAGAGTAATCTTTAATTTCTGTTATGTCTCACAGTGGTATTTTACAGTAAACAGCTATAGACATTGTACTGTATTTTACTCATTATGGGTCATCTGTACTGTATACTGTTGCTACATGGTGTAAAGATGCCTGGCCTAAAGATGCATGGGCAGATTTTCATAAATAGAAATCATTTCAGGCTCAATTCTTTTAATTAAATTATTTTAAAGTACTCTGCTCAACTTTATGCATTGCTCCGCACTTGTACTCATCCCTTCATCTCCATATTATTAGAGCCAGGTTCATTAGACTATAAACCGCTATAAACAATGTATTGCTGGATGAGACCTTTACCCAAAAAGTCAGCATGAGTCATTCATCACAAATCTCACAGGGGAGTAGGGGCGGGATAGCTCCCTACAGTATGAATGTGTTACACACTGCAATTTGTGCCATGGTCCTTGCAATTTTGGTGGCCTCCAGGAGTGCCATTTGAAATGATTACTTTGTCAAGACTAAACCCTATAGATATTACAGTATATTGTACTCATTATGGGCTCTCTGTACTGTATACATTTGGCACTTTCCAAACCCCTTCATCACTATAGTACTGGCACTACATGGTTTAACAACTTATAGAGAGATACTTTCAGGTTCAGTACTTCTAAGATGTTCTGCTCATCTTTATGTTATGCTCCGCACTTTCCCTTCATTTCTAAGTTACTGTATGCCACCCAGCTGCATTACACTCTTAACTGCTATTGACATTGTATTATACACAGAGTCTGGCGTAAAGTCACACACTTAACATCACATACACAACTGGTGTGGCTGCTCATACAGCTGGAGTTTGTGGGTGAGTGGATAAGGTGAGCACCTTACAGAGCTGGTGTTTTGGATTTGAGGGAAGGAAAGGGACAGTGTCATTTTGTAAATCTTTTATTTTATTTTTTTATGTAAAATACAGGATGATATAAAGGATTACATCATTTGGTGTGTAGGTCCTGTGATTTCTAAAAATATATATCTGCATGGGCAAGAAGACGCACACCCAGCCTTAAATAAAACAGAGCAATTCAAGTTCAATATTCTTAAAGAACTCTGCTGAACACAATACATCAAAAAGCAACAAACCATGTAGCTACTGCGCAAGGTGGAGAGTGATACTAAATATCTATACAGATAAATGAATCATATTTTCTGCTCTCTATTGAAATGAATAGGAGACTGAATTAATAAAATCTATATTTAATATTAAATAAATACACATGTATAATCAAAACTGATCACAATCCAATATAAGTAACTGTTTCTCTAGATAACAATATATATTGATATGCCAGTAACTTTTTGAGTGGCAGATCTGATGAAAATGAGTGTCAACTAGGTAGGAATCACAATAAGTAAACAAATATGTAATAAAATATTATAGTAAAATGATGCTGGCGTCCCAGCTCCAAAGTATAAAATGTAAAAAATAGCTTTGCCTCTAGGTAACCAATAATAAAAACTCTAAGCGTGGCCACGCTATTAATATACATATGGTCCCATGGAGAAGTACAAAATCAAAACAAGTGATATCCAAATGGGTATGTCGTGGATCTCACGGGATGTGGTGTTGGCCGCTGGTTATGCAAAACTGGGAGCACTGGATGAGACGCTCTCCTATTCCTCCAATTGCTGCGGGCAAAAGTAAACGGCAAGTCCCCGCTTTGTGTATGACGTGGAGGGCTTGCTGGGCATTAAGTCCTCCAGTGACTCTTGGCCCAAAACGTCTGTAGTATAAAGGCTCTGGCCGCTGAGTAAATAGAGCAAGGCAAATGCTGTGCAACCAGGTGATCGATAAATCCCGCTGTGTGTTAGACGGGTAGGGCTTGCTGGGCAATAAGTCCTCCAGCGGCTCCTATCCCAGGCACTTCTGTGTTGAAGTGGCTCCTGCCGCTGGCTGAACAGTAAGTAAAACTTGCTAAGCAAGTAGTGCTTCAGCTGCTGTAGTGGTGTGCTGATTTCCAATAGCCGTTGCTGCGTCCTAAATCACAGGACAGTTCCCAAGGTAATGAATGATTTTAAAATAAATGGTACCACATATAAAATAAAGGATTTTATCACATGTCATTCCAGATATGTTGTATACCTCCTGTAATGTACATGCGGTTTATTTTATGTTGGTAGGACTACTAGGCACTTAAAAATAAGAATGAACATATTTATAATGTTAGGAAGGGATTAAGGCCCTCATTCAGACCCACTCACGAGCGGCTGTCCGCTCGCAAGTGGGTCGATGGTCCGCACTGCGCACGGAGGGAGCTCCGTCGTGCGCATGCGCGAGACCCGACGAGCGAAGGACTTTCCTTCGCTCGGAGTGTCTCATCAAAGGGGGCGTGCTGTTGATGTTGACTGACAGCACGCCCCCTTTGGTGGGCGTGCCGGGGGCGTGCCTGCCGAATGGAGGCATTCCCAAGGGAACGCCTACCGTCTGAAGCCGGCCCCACTGACATCACTAGTGATGTCAGTGGGAGTGATTTTGGCTCTGATAGAGCCAAAATCACTCCTGGCCTTGTGGTTGAAAAACTCAACTGCAGGCTTTTGCTCGCAGTTTTGATGGTCGCGATGGTCAAGACCATCGCGACCATCATCCTGCACGCTCGTATATGCTGTGGGTGGTGACCCACAGCTATATGAGCATCCAGGAGGATGCTCCATATTAACGGAGGTGGGCCCTGATTCAGAGCGAGCTCTCTGGTCAGAGCATCCGGCTCTGAATCAGGGCCTAAGTACCCATTCCTTTTCAGACCATTATCTAAAAGTACATGATAGAAATGAAAACCACATAAAAAAATTTCTAGGCATTCAAATAATTAAACCACATTGGAGGTCCAAAGATATAGAAAAGCGTCTGGCCACCAATGAGATGAAATGGATTTTTAATTTGGATACCCTATCAGCAAAAGGGTTAAATCTTGATTTTGAATTAAAGTGGTTTTTAGATTAATTTATTCCCATGCAGTTGTTACATAATCTAGATGCTAAATTTAAGTGGTTTTTAGATTAATTTATTCCTATGTACTTGTATTTTAATGTTTAAAGTTCCTAATTTGCTTTTACGTTGTTATTAATTATATTATTTTCTTTTTTCTATTTATATATGGATTCTTATCTGCTGGGTGAAATTTATTAAACTGTCCCACTGGGAGAGGGATGGACTTTGTCCGGAATACGAAGTACGACATAATACTCTAAGTGTGTATGAAATCCCCACAAAGATGGCCGCGATCAGAGCCCGGTATCCATTCCCTAGCAACCAACAGTGTTGCAAGAGAGAAAGCCATGATCATGATTTGGAACGCGCAGTACTACCGGTTACCCAGGAAGTTGTAACAGTCGGAATGTTTCTGACTTCCGGTTAATACTGGAAGTGATGTAATAGCAACGCCCGCTCCAGAAAAAGCGGGAATTGGAGCACCAATAAGGAACCACTTTGGGGGATAAATAGAGACTGCCTTCAGCTCACAAATCACCTTTGCCTGAGGAAGGATCCTGAGTGATCCGAAACGCGTTTCAGAAGGCACAAGTTTGTGAACCAGTAGGAACATTTGGGGATCCAGCTTCCATTTTGGACTATTGAGCTTTTCTGCAGTGGTGCCGAGCTACTAAGGCCCAGGACCCTCTGCTATTCCTCAGCATTAGCCCACTGCAGCTCCCCAATTTGGTGAGATACTGTTATCTGGACCCTGATTCCTCATTATGAATTGTTTTTTATTTCTGATTCTTTTATTAATTGCTTCTATATGAATAAATGATATAAGTTTATCAAATTAGCTGGATATTGTATGAATATTTTCCTGTTTAAGGCTACACTAACAATAAGCGCCATCTTAGACACTCATTTCTGTTTTGCTATTACAGGCATTGTACAGAGCAAGTCATAGATAACAGGTGTCACTCATTTGGTTGGAAAGTCTCCGTGGGTTAGTTGTTAAGGTAAATACTTTACACTGCTATAACTGTGGGTTCAATTCCTATTAGGGAAAGGGTCTTGTACAATGTCATTTTGTACAGTATATTATGTTATCGGCATTATATATCTTAAAGTGTTTAATCTTTGCATTGCTCTGCACTTCAAACATGTGGCAGTCACACAAAGTTTTTCTTCTTTTTGCTACCATGCTATATCTTGGCCAAGCTGGCCGCATACAAGCCGCAAACACACAGCACAAGTTGCAATGTACCTCTGCAACAAAGATGCACTTTAAGTTTTTGACAAAAGGAGTGGAATTCTCCTTGACCATTGGTAAGGTACTGCTGCTTAACTCAGTGCATAGCTCCATACCTCCCTCCACCCTTCATTTCTATGCAATACCACAAATATGGCTTTGATGCTAATCACTACAGACATTGTGTAGTATATTCCTACCTGATAAACTGCTACTACAGGAAACTCATAGACAACAGGTGTAAAATATGTTATTGTTAGCTTCCTTGGGATAGTGAAGGTGAATGCTGAACATAGTCATGGGGTATGGGGTTTTATTCCCATTAAGGCCATTGAGCTGTGTCATTTTGTAATCACTATTATTTCATCTGCATTATATAATTTTTACATTTTACTTTTGCATTGCTCTGCACTTCAAATATTTGGAAATCAAGAGACTAAATCATTTTTCATATGTACAGTTCTGTATTCTGTAGTGTTTACATTCATTACACGCTGCTTTTTTTATTGTATTCACATCTTCAATAAACACTGGTGAACTGCTCGAACAGCTACCCAAAACATCTATTCTTGTAAATTAACTACTGTATACAGGTAGCATATACTTGCTTTGGGAGTGGGGGAAGGTGAGAGGAGCGTGGTATTGTATAGAAATGATGGGGGGAGGTACGGAGCGTGCAGTGAGTTAAGCAGTTGTATCCTACAAATGGTGAGCATATATTTATCTCCTTTTGTTGAAAGCTGGGAGTCCATCTTTATTACAGAGGTGTATTGCGACTTGTACTATGTATTTGTGTCTTTTTCTGTATATTTACATGTAAGTGTGTGCGCATGCAAGCGGGCTGCTTGGGCAGATACGGTTTGGTAGTGTTTGAAGTGCAGAGAAATTCATAAGTAACATTTAAAAAATAGATAAAATAATATTGCTTACAAAATCAAATTTCTCAATGTGCCTGGCCTTAATGGGAATTGAACCCTAGGTGACAGGTATGGTAAGCATTCACCCAAACCATTAACCCACAGAGGGCAGCCATAAGATGGCTCAAACCTGTTGTCTATGACTTGCTGTGCACGGTCTGTAGTATGTAGCAGCTTAGCAGGCAGGGATACACAACACTACATTTCAATGAAAAGGCATCTTCACACCACCACAGTTCCATGGTACAGTATACAGTATGTGTACCAATTTGCAACAAATTGAGCAAGCTACTAGTGACAATTTCTGTAGTGATTAGTGGCAAAGCCATCTGTGCGGTATTGCATAGAAATGAATGGTGCAGAGGATGCAGTTAGTTGAAGGGAAGAGAGTGTGTGTAAGTGGTTTGGTAAAAATATAATATAATATTGATTACAATATTCAATTACTGTAATAAGAATTATTATTTGATAACACTGGCCTTAATGGGATTCGAACCCCAGTTAAAAGTTAAGCATTGAACATACCAATAACCCACTACAGTAACAGATTGAGATGTTACATTGGCATTTTAATGTACAGCATGCACAGTGCAGTTTAGGAAAAGCAATATCTGGTGGATATAAAGTTGTTTAACACTCTCCGGCTTTTCCAGCATCTCAGTGCATTATGCTGCTGCTCAATACGCCATGATGTGACTTAGTACACCAAGCTGTGTCATAGCAGTGCACAAGTAGCAGGTAATGCTACATGTTGTATGGATGCTGGATGTAAGAGGACACATGAATATCTCACTTGGCTAAGGCATACTTCTCAGGTTTGACAATAAGTCCTAATGTCCTCTAAAACACCAAACCTGCCTCTACTTTTGAAGGTGTGCATCCCAATCTTCAGAGTTGATGACTATTTTGTCTAGATATGCAGCAACATATGCCTTGTGAGGCTTTAGGAGTTTTTCCATGTTTCTTTGGAATGTAGTGGGTGCTCCATATAGCCCAAATGATAATAATTTATATTGGAACAGGTTTCAAAAAAGCAATTTTAGGCTTACAGGGTTGTCTGCCAGTACCCATTTGTGAGGTCTACCTTAATAAAGGTATTTACTTCCGGCTACAGTAAATTCTCCACAAGCTTTTATACCCATGGCATAAGGTAAGTGTCAAATTGAAAGACTTTATTTAACTGTCTAAAGTCATTGCAAAACTGTATCGTCCCATTAGTTTCTGTACTAACATAATGGGACTATCCCACTTACTGGAGGATTCCTCTATCTTATATAGTATGAACATATTTGCAATTTCCTTCTTCACTGAAGCCTGCTTAGCCTTGTGGATATGGTATAATAATTTCTTAATGACTACCCCAGGACTTGTAACTATGTCAAGTATAATAGTGTTGACATAACCCAGAATAGATAAAACAAGGGAAAGAGTGGGGGGAGGGGAAAAATTGGGCAAAAAAACTTGAGCACTGGTAAGATAAAAATAACAAGGTGGTAATTATATTTAAATCATTTGGGTATTGGTTACCCGCTGATTGGTATTAATGAAATGGTGAATATCATTCACCCATGTCACATGTGTGGGAGTAAAAATGGAACAGGACAGAACATGATAAAAATAAATTCTCTTTTTTGGGGGGCACTCATTGATACATTTTATCAAATTTTACTAATTATTCATACATGTTCATTTTTTTAAACACATTATGAATAAATAGTAATAAAAGTTGTTTTATATAAATACGCTATTTATCAAGGACTGCACCCCAAAAAAGAGTTTATTTTTCTCATATTCTGTCCCATAACCCAGAATAGGCAAAATCTCTGTTATTGGCCATCATTTCTACTGCTTGCTGCCTTCAGTTCGTTTTTAAGTTAGATGTAATTGGCACTTAACAATCCTGTTTTAGTGGCTTCCAATGTGGATATACAGAATTTTTCTTGTGCCAAGGCTTTAATAGATTTACGTGATAAATAAATCTTGCCTAATTTCTAAATAACTTGTGGATTCTTTAATTTACTTGTCCAACTACTTTAAACACCTCATAAGGACCTTGCCAGTGTGCAGAGTTTACATTATTGAATGGGCAAGAAATACAACTTCATCACATGAATTAAAAGAATCAACCACTAAGAGAGTCATAATACCTTTTCAGATGCTTCTGTTATGTTACAAGTGTAGTTTTAGTAATGATTCTACCTGCCTCAGCCTGTCATATAACTCTAACATAAATTGAACTACCAGCCCATCTGTTTGTGGATGATTAACTAAGGCTTCTTACCTCAAATAATTGGCTTAGCTCTTTCATCAATCTTCATCATCAATCTTGACATAAAGGGGTGCCCTGGTCAACCAATACAGTATATATTTCATCATTAACAATCTTGCGTATTCAGTAGATGTAATTCCATGATTATGGTGCTTGATTAAATGTTACACAATTGAATGGCTTATACCATTTACCATAGTCAAGCTTGGTGCAGTCATGTTACCTGTTACAGTTTACACCGTTATTTTTAATTTCTGATTAACTTTAATATTGTTTTTACCTTATAATGCTGTCACTATTCTTTAAAGATGGCCTTTTTATACCTTTGTATTTAGCCTCTCATTCATTATTTTTATTTTCTCTCCAACTGGATGTTATACTTCTGCTACTTGCACACCCTACCAGATGTAACCTACACCGGTCACCTCAGATGGCTGCCTGGATAGTTATTTCTTAGCAGGATGAACAAACACATGGATCTATTCAGTCAGGGTGTATATAAATCATGCCCAAACTGCTTCACTGTTTGCAGTATTTGCTACTCCCTGTTTTGAATCATGTACTTCCACCCCACTGTATTATATGCCTGCTCGCTATGCCTCCAATGAAGTGCATCCTCCCTAGGCAGTATGTACTTCATGTGGATCTATTCATACTGGGTATATCATACTGCCACATGCATGTCAGTTTTCCAATATGTGTCTTGGGTTCTTGTATGGCTTATCTCCCACATGGCAAACTTCGTAGTGTGCCCAACATGGCTGCCTCACCTGGAACACTCGTGGATTGGATGAAAAATACATGGACCTGACGATTATGGTGGGACACTACTCTTAGCGTTAGGGTGCTGCAACCACTGATTTTGTGTCATTTCTTCTAGGCATAACCTATTCCAACCAGGGTAATTCAACGTAGTGTGCCCATGATGGCTGTCTCATCTGGTACCTTTTGTTGGTGAAATACATAACCCATGGAAGTTTTTTCACAAAATGTCTGCACCAACCCTGCAATATGTTTATTGTGCTCTTTAGGTTCTGATTGTTTTTAATTATATCCATGTGGTTTTCTATTTTCTGCAATACCTAATCCTAGAACAATGTACCATGTTTTCTGATGTCTGAAAAGCGACTTTGAGTCCTGCGGAAGAAAAGCACTATATAAATACAATTATTATTATTATTATTATTATTATTATTATTTCAAAGGCTAAAACATCATACTATATATATATATATATATATATATATATATATAATCATACAAACTCGGCACTCACATGCTTTTCAGAGTGCAACTTCTTTGAACACAGGGAATGTTTGGTTCCAAAATATTGCAATAATTTGTTAAGGTGACCACTGCTTCACAGTCATTCCCATCTGGTCAGTCCCTACACTGATTCTCAGATAAATGATCTTGATCTGCCACCTTTGGCTCAAGCTTGCATACATTTTAAACATGAAACTGGGTCCTGCCTTGAAGAGATAGGACCACACCCAGGGATATCAGTTAATAAGCACCTGGAAAAAGAAAAAAGTTTGTCTTACATTTGAAAAACAGGATGCCCTAGCAAGTGAGTTTGTATGATATTTTTTATGCAGATGGTGTGGTCACATACCAAGGGCAACCCTGATGGTTGAGTGCTGCGGATTAAGCCTGTTGTATGCATGTATATATGTATATATATATATATATATATATATATATATATATATATATATATCAAACAACCAAGGTCTAGCACTCCCTTAAAGATAGCAACACTTGCCCGAGTGCCCGAATCAACAGTTCATGTAGAATGCAAAATCAAACAGCACTCCTGGTACAAACGATAACTGACAGGCAGCGTGTGAAGTCAACGTTTCAAAGCCTTTATTGTGGCTTTTTCATCAGGACTAGTCCTGATGAAAAAGCCACAACAAAGGCTTTGAAACGTTGACTTCACACGCTGCCTGTCAGTTATCGTTTGTACCAGGAGTGCCGTTTGATTTTGCATTTTATATATATATATATATATATATATATATATGTGTGTGTGTAGCGGGTAAAATAAGTATTGAACACATCCATATTTTTCTCAGTAAATATATTTGTAGTGGGACTAATGTAGTAACATTTTAACTAAATGTCAATAAAAATCCATGGATTCGACACATGCACAGAAATGAAACCATAGATGTCCATAAATTGTGTAATAATGTGAAACAACACAGGGAAAAAGTAAAAAGGCATGGAAAGCCAAGACACCAACTGAAATCTATCAGTAATTAGAAATCAATCCTGCCCCTTGTCAGTGCAAATTAATATAAGCTGGTTCAGTCCCAACTGATGGCCTATAAAATGGTGTCTCATTACCAATGTATCACATAAGAAATATCTCATGATGGGTAAAAGCAAAGAGCTCTCTCAAGGCCTTTGCAACCTTATTATTGCAAAACATACTGATGGCATTGGTTATAGAAGGAATGCTAAACATTTGAAACTTCCAGTGAGCACTGTTGGGGCCATAATCCTGAAGTCGAAAGAACATAATTTCACCATAAACCGGCTACAACCAGGTGCTCCTATCAAGATTTCTGACAGAGGAGTGAGAACAATTATCAGAAGAGTTGTCCAAGAGCCAAGGGCCACTTGTGGAAAGCTTCAGAAAGACCTGGAATTAGCAGGTACAATTGTTTTAAAGAAATCAATAAGTAATGCACTCAACCGGCATGGCATGTGTGCACGCTCACCATGCAAGACTCCATTGCTGAAGAAAAAGCATGTTGAACCTCGTGTAAAGTTTGCTGCACATCATTTGGACAAAGCCTTAGAAATACTTGGAGAATATAGTCTGGTCAGATGAGACAAAAATTGAACTCTTTGGATGCCCATAATACACACCATGTTTGGAGGAGAAATTGCATTGCACATCACCTCAAAAACACCATACCAACAGTGAAGTTTGGAGGTGGGAACATCATGGTGTGGGGCTGTTTTTCAGCATATGATACTGGCATACTTCATATGCTTGAAGGAAGGATGAATGGAAAAATGTACTGAGAGATTCTTGATAAAAATCTGCTGCCATCTACCAGGATGCTGAAGATGAAACAAGGGTTGACATTTCGGCAAGACAATGATCCCAAACACACAGCCAAGGACACACTCAAATGGTCTCAGATAAATAAAATAAAGCTGCTAGAATGGCACAGCCAATCATCTGACTTAAATCCAAATGAAAGTCTATGGAAAAAACTAAAGATCAGAGTTCATAGAAGAGGCCCACGGAACCTTCAAGATTTGAAGTCTGTTTGTGTGGAAGAATGGGCCAAAATCACACCTGAGCAATGCATGTGACTTGTTTCTCCATAAAGGAGGCACCTTGAAGATGTCATTACCAATAAAGGCTTTTGTACGAAGTACTGTATTAAATCATTTTCAGTAAGTGTGTTCAATAATTTTTCCCTGTGTCATTTCATATTATTACACATAACTTAATTTATGGACATCTATGGTTTGATTTCTTTGCATGTGTGGAATTGCATGGATTGTTGCAGACATATGGTGAAAATGTCATTAAAATAGCCCCATTACAAATATATTTACTGAGAAATATGTTGATGTGTTCAATATTTCCTGCAATTCTGGGACATCCAAAGCCTGCCTCACTTGAGCAATCTAGTCATGCAAGACCTTACTGCTTGCTTCCTGAGCCACATGGGCTCTCCAAGGCACTCAAAAGATCATCCAAGTTTGTGTCTGGCTGTATAGGGAAATGGAATCTTGTCTGCCAATGCATCCAATGAAGACATCACTTATGAAAAGTGTGGTAGTCAGACAACACTTACACAGGTTTGCATAGCTTGCTCAACTTGATTTAAATTTGACAGAATGGTAAAATTAGCAGAATCTGTGGATGCAAGTTCAAAACTCCAGCAGTTTCAAAAGTATTTACTGACCAGCCAAGTAGTTAAATGTTTCTTGCCTCTCCCAGAACACACAAAGCTCTAATATACTCCTCTCCACGCATACAAGAAGAAGCCAATTACACCCTTGTTTCCACCTGTGCATTCCTGATATGCCTGCAGTCTCCTTGAAAGCATATTAGCATTTTTTTGGCACACAACACACTTTATATATAACAATCATAAAATTCAGAATTTATTTAGGCGACCTGGGTGCCACTGCTAAAATAAATGTAGTATACCAGAGGTACTCCTGTGTAAACAGAAAAAAACAGCATAGCACTCCAGAAATTTCTAGTATTAGCATGATAAATCCAACTTTTCTGAACTTCACAGAGCCCTGTCATCAGAGAAAGGAAGGAAGAAGAGAAAAAAAAACAGGCTTACAGATGTGTCCTGCTATATCTTTGCTCCATATGCTATGTAGCGGGCCATGCTAGTTGCTTCTTGTCATGCTGCTGCTTGGCATTCTATATTGCATCGTGCTGCAGTAAGATGCAACATAACGTACTAAAGCGCTTGAAAAGGCAGAGTGTGTAATACATCTTTCTGTCCACCAGATATTGCTTTTCCTAAACAGCACAGTGCATGTGTCAAAAAGCTAACAAAGCTTTTGTAGCACCATCTGCTGATTGTCAGGTGGAACCTGTCATTCATTACACTATACAGTAGTACTGGACTGCATTTTGTCATGAATGCATGATTAAATAAAGAGTTATTAGCATTGGTTAAAAGACGCACACTCAGCATTAAATAAAGACAGAGCAAGTCAAATTAAAAATTCTTAAGAACTCTCCTGAACCCAATAAAATGCTCCCAACTTCCCACCACTTGTCATTTCTATGCTACTGTATGCCACCCTGCTGAATTTTATGCTAAACCGCTATAGACATTGTATTGTACACTTTACTTGGTGTAAAGTCGAACACTTAACATCACATACTGTACACAACAGGTGTGACTGCTGATACGGCCGGCATGTGTGGGCAAGTGGGTAAGGTGAGCGCCTTAAACAGTAGGTGCCAAAAGTTTGAGGCCTGGAAAGGGACAATGTAATTTTGTACATCAGTATTTTTTATTTAAATTTTTCTTTAATCTTCAATACAGGGTTAAAAATATAGAATAAATCATTTGGTGTGTGAGTTCTGTCATTTATAAAAAATGAATTTCTGCATTGGCCAGAAGATGCACATCAAGCATTAAATAAAGACATAGTTATTCAAGTTCAATATTTTTAAGGAACTCTGCCAAACTCAATTCATTGCTTCCAACTTCCCACCACTTGTCATTTCTGTGCTACTCTATGCCACCCAGCTGCATTTTGCACTAAACAACTATATACATTGTATTGTACATGTTACAGGGCATCCTGCTGTCCTGAGTCCTACTGAGCATACTCATTCCTGACAATATGGCGACTCGCTATAGAGCATGTTGCAGGGGTGAGCTGCTCATCCTTTTGCATTGGTGGGACAAGCCACTCGCCATCAATATTGAAAAATGGCGATGTATATGATTGCCAACCATGACATTATATGTAAATATGTCTGGCCTCAGATGGTGCGCTCCTTTCCAAGGAGGTGGAGTGATTTAGTCCAGAGGGACCCCCGGTGGCTGCAGAGTCTAAGGGCCCACCTAAGGCGTAGTAAGTACAATACTGTACATTATTACTCTACACTATATTATATAGCCAATCAGTATCTGCCATAGCTCGGATACTGTTTGGCTTAATATACTGTAAATGATAGTGAGGTGAGGGGAGGTAAATGTCTGGGGAAGCCCTGGCTAGTATCAGAGTCAGATTGACACATATACTGTATTGTAAAGTATACTGTATATGATTTGGTTGTTAGTTTTTGAATATAAAAATGACTACAATTACACAAACATGATATGAATAATACAAATATGATATTTATATTGTAAGTTACAAGTACTGTACAGTACTGTATCTTCTTTGTATTATTCTAATAATTTTTATACTCCGAACTCTGGAGTAAACTGGAGTAAGACAGGCAAAGCTCTGATTTCCCTGCATACCCTGACCGCACACACTGGTAATGAGCTCTGTGTCTGTGACATACAGGACTGTAATGTGAGTAAGATACAGTATAATACTGTGTCATGTAACATGAATAAAGGGCAGTACTGTGATGTACACTGTAAGGTGAATAAGATACATAACTGTGACATAACCTGACGTACGTTTATAAGCTGCAGAACTGTTGCATAATGTGAATAAGGTCCACTACTGTGTGATGTAACGTGAATAAAGAGCAGTACTATGATGGAACATGACTTGACTTAAAGTAATGTGAAGTAACATGAATAAGCTGCATTACTGTGACAAAGTGAATAAGGTGCACTACCACTGTTCCCCTGCTTTCCTCCTGCATCCAGGTGAGTGCTGCATCATCTGTCATGAAATCACTCCTTAAGCTAACACCCTTGGCCTAATCAGAGATGGTGGACATATTGTTATTTTGATGGGCAAAATTGTAGACATGATGTATCACTACAGCTACTGTATTTTTAGTATAATGAAAAACTTTTTACAGTACAGTATGCCCTCCTCAAAGATTAGGTGCAGGGTACTAGAATGAACTTTACAGTAAAAGGGCTCTACTCATGTGTCTTGTGTCTAGTCATGTGTGGCATACTGTAATGTGTATAAAAGCACTGCTAATGTGTGGCATAATGTCTATAAGGACACTAGTAATGTGTGGCATTATGTGTGACAATGTTTATATGGCTAAATTACTGTACAATACAGTGAGTTTTTTTGTTAACAGGAATCAACCGGCAGGAAAGGCAGGTACGGCAGGTACAGGCAATTCAGGAGGTGTGCCAAAACCGCCTAGCAAGTAAATACAATGTGATTTACTACTGTACTTCTATTTCTAAGAATGTCTCTCTCCCAAGATTTTTTTATGTACTGTATTGTCAAACAGTATGTATAGTACAGTCTTTCAGTATACAGTATTTGTTTGTGGTGTTATTGGGGGTTCCGGTAAAGAATTGTACAGTAGGGGTTTATTTGTTTCCAAATGGTTTTGAGGCAAACTTACGGTACAGTGTAATTTTTCAACATTCCAGATCCCTGGTCTACCACCATGCCATACCCACCAAGTGCACCAGGAAGCTGGCCCCAGCAGACCTACTCCAATAAGTAAGTACTCTCAAATTACTCCCTTGCTCACCTTGCTTCCCAGTTTTATCGTGCACTGAGGGTTTTTTTTTGTCTTTAAACTCTTCTTTTTTTTTCCAACCCTGGCAATAATAATATTTTTATTGGTTTTTTTTCTAAACTATTACATTAGTTATTTGTTTTCACAGGACAAGAACCGTGCCACCTTCTGGAGGAGGAAGAGGAGGATGACGATGACATTGATAGTGGTAATGAATAGAACAGTTATGGACACACTATTGTACCGTTACTGCCTTTTTTATTTTACTGTATACAATTTATTTATCTTATACACACAGTTACCCTTGTCATTGACCTCTATACTGGGAAAGAGTAGGAGCCTGCCATCCCTAAAGCAGACAGTAAGTATTCCTGTACAGTACAGTACTTTATCTTAAGAATGCCCTTCCCCCATGGCCACTCTCTGCAGACAGTGGGCCTGATTCAGCAAGAAATGCAAAGGAGAGAAAGCACACACTTGGCTTATGTTTGTGTACTGCGCATGCATCGTACTGTGTGTGCGCGAACTACCGAGTGCGTTTGGCTAAGCGTATGCTGGCTACAAGCAGTGTGTGTATGCAGACCTCTTCCGATATTAACAGGAAGTGCCATTTGTGGGTGGTGGTGGGGGGTGGTAAGGCGAACGCAGGCATGCCTGTGCATTGGGATGCTGTTTTAAGGGCATCCATAATTAAGCCAGTGCGGCGTCGGATGTAGTGATGAGACTCCGTGCACATAGGAAGTTGCCAAGATCCAGCACAAGGTCTGGTCAACCATTATTATGCAATGTGGTCGATGGTTCTCGATGTTTACACTAGCTTGTGTACTGAGCAGACTTTGAGTAAAGGGAAATGGGTGGCTTAATTTAGCATATTCTAACAGTGGACGGGTATGTGCATCTGCTAGCGTGCATTCCTTGCTGAATCAGGCCCAGTATGTAATGCAGTCTTACGGGTCTATTTATACACCTTGCCTCCTAATTCTGTAATCACAGAAGGTTGGGACCTGACTGCAACAGTTACATCATGACTAGCAGTAGTAGAGCCACTGGGAGAGCCTAGACAGGGTGGTAAGTTGGTCATATAAAGTAGGAAGCAGTGGAGTCTTTAGACTACAGGAGGTACAGTAGATTACAGGAGGGAGATACTGTAGGCATTCTTAAAATGAACAGAAAAATAAATTAGTACACTATGATGCACAATACTTACTGGCTGCTGGATGGCTGTAGGGGGACATATGTGGCTCCTCAGTAACCTGGGGTTGTCACGCCACTGCACTGTGAAAAAAACCACTGTAACGTAAGTTTAACTCCAAAAAGTTTTTAAACAAAAACACTCCTACAGTACAACACAACAACAGGGTAAAAAACACACTCACACACACACACACAATAGTCACCCCCCATGAATAAATCCCACATTTTTACACAACCAGGGTAAAAAAAAAAAGAAGAGGCCCCCCCCACCTTAACCCCTAACAGTTGGATTTCAGACCACGGGGAGTGAGAAGTACTTCACTATACAGTTCAAAATGAAGAAAAGTACAGTTACAAAACACAATGTTCGTACAGTACTTACTGCTGTTGGGGCCTTCCTGTGGATCATCAGAGATGGCTCCTTCATGAGATGGTTGTCACATATGGTGGCGCTGCCAATGTTCTGTAAAAACAAATGCAGTTATTGTATTTTACAGTAGACTGTTTTTGCTGCAGTAGATTTTGAGTAAACAAAACCCCCACACAATAGACCCCCCATGAAACAAAAACACTGCTAGGTTAAAAAAAACATAAAATAGTCATCCCATACAAAAGACTGCCACCAACAGGGAAAAAAAAAAAAGGAGTAGTGTAGCATTCATAGTAACACAAAAAAATATATTTAATCAGCAAAAAAACACATTAATTGACCACTATATTAGTTAGTATACTGTACTATTTTTATGACTAAATAATAGCTCTTTAAACCCAATTCAGTATAATTTTATAACAAATATCCAGTTTTGTTAATAAAATGATAATGCATACAGTAAGGGTTAAATTATTTATTTACATAATAAAAAAACTAACAATTTTGGGGACAATTTTGTAAAAAAAAGTTTGATACAGTATTCAGTATTGGAAATCTAATGGGAAGGTAATCTGTCGCAAGCATAGCAGTAGCAGAGGTGTACACATTTTAATGTCTTGAACAAGTTTAATGATGTTCTGAAGCAGTTCCAGTACAGTATGATAATCCAGGAGGCCCCATGTTCTGAACTTGAACCACTGTACAGTATACTGAACAGGATCTTTTGACACAGTCACATCACATGCGACTATGGGAGAGATCGTATCAGATGTGACCCCATCCTGACTTGGACACATCTTATACAACCACGCACACCAGGGAAATACAATACAACACAAATGCAAATACAGCAAATATATAAATAATGAAATTAACAGCAGTAAACTGTAAAGTACCTCTAAGCAGCTTGGCCCAGTGCTTCTGCAGCCTCTCCTGACCACTTCTCATGAGGTCACTACATCTCCTTTGTAAGGACCTTATGGTCCTATCCTGCTGAGCATAGACCCTCGGCTTCCCATCATTGTTGGAGAGGGGCCTGTCTCTGTGTCTCACCAGAATGAGGAACTCAGCCCTACTGTTTCTGCTCATCCTGGTAACCATGTTGAGACTAAATTAACACATGAGATGCAGACAGGACTTCACCAACGTCTGGACACCACTGCGGAGCTGATGCATGTGTAGTATGACTGCTTCTTCACACCACCTGCAGTTGTCTGTTGTGAGACAAAACATTATTCACATAATGTACTATAATACAATATACCGTATTGAAGGTACAGTAATATTGATTGCAAAAGGAGTAGTAATGGTTTACTGTACACTACCTGAATGTGACTGTCCGACCTATCTGTCTTAATTTAATTCTGTGTTAAAGATTAAAAAAAAAAAAAAATAATTTACACAAAGTCCCTACTGGGATTCAAACACAAGCCACAGGCTATGTGGAGTGCTCAATTTACCCACTCAGCCATGAAAGCAAGCTATAGCAGCAATCAAACCTACATTATTGTGTATGTGATTTTAAGTGTGTGACATTACACCAGGCTCCAGGTACAATACATTGTCAATAGTGATGACATTGAATAGAAGTGAATGATGGTGGGGGGAGGTGGTAAGCCATACAGTGAGCTCAGGGAGATTGAATAGTAATGAGTGATGGTAGAGGGGGAGGTGCTGAAGCATGCAGTGAGTTCCACACAGTATATGAACAACTGTAGGCAGCCTCCCCACGCCCACCCCCCTGTGAGATTTTTGATGAATGACTCATGCTACCTTTGATTTGAGCAGAAGGGACTTGGGTGGCCTAACACAGAGCGGAAGGGAGGGGAAAGTACAGAGTAGTTTCAAAGTATTGAACCTGAAATGATCTCTATTTATGAAAAACTGCCCATGTGCCTTTACACCATGTAGCAACAGTATACAGTACAGATGACCCGTAATGAGTGTAATACAATGTTTATAGCGGTTTACAGTAAAATGCAACTGGGTAACATAACATAGAAATGAAAGATTGTAAAACACAGGGCTCACACACCAAATGAGTTAATACTTTATTTAAACCTGTATGGTAGATTAAAAAATAAATAAATAAAAAATACTGATTTACAAAACAATTTTGTCCCTTTCTGGGCCTAGAACCCAAAGCATTGGCTTTGTAAGGCACTCACCTTAGCCACTTGCCCACACACACCAGCCATATCAAGTGCCACACCTGTTGTGTATGTGATGTTGAGTGTGTTAAGTGACTTTACACACAAAGTAAAGTGTACAATACAATTTCAATAGCAGTTTATAGTCTAATGAAGCTGAATGTCATAATATGGAGATGAAGGGATGAGGAAAGTGTGGAGCAATGCATAAAGTTCAGCAGAGAACTTTAAAAGTATTGAACTGATCTCTCTTTATGAAAAACTGCCTGTGCGTCTCTTAGGCTAGGCAACTTTACACCATGTAGCGACAGTATACAGAATGGATGGCCCGTAATGAGTACAATACATAGTAATGTCTATAGCGGTTTAGTCTTCACACAAAGTGATAATTTCAAGCACCCGAGGAGTGACTATTTACATTGCCTGAATGTGATTGGCCAGCCTCTCACTGATCACCATTCACTGCTACAGTATTGTATTCAGTACTGCAGTTTTCATCTGTGGAGCATTCCATGTACTGTATGGAATGTAGTATTTTGTGGAATACAGTTTGTCTTGCCACACCATAATGCGCATATCTGCCATAATGCGTATTGACATGCTGTGGCAGGGAAGCCAGAATTCCATGCTATAAGCAAAGATGTAGCAGAACACATCTGTACCTTATGTCCCAACCTGAAGAGTGAAAGATACAGTTGGATTCAAGTTTTGGCAAAACTGCCCTCACATGTCTTGGATCTGTATTTTCTCAAAATTTGGTAAAAACAGCTAATTGTAATTTCCAGTCAATTTTTATCTTAGTGACAGGGCAGTGGCACAAATGCAGGATGATTAAATGAATATGGGACATCTAATAAACATTGCCACACAGCAGTGGCAGACAGGATGACAGTTTAATCATCTATAAAAATGTTTGTTGTCTATGTAAAAGACAGTGACCAATACCCCAAACAGTTCATAATGTAAAGAAAAGAGGTGCAAGATGGAATTGTCATTTGGCCCTCCCATCCAGCATTAGGTTATATATTATATATGATATGTTATATATTAAAAAGCATATGAACTATTTAACAAAACAATCACTTCAGCAACAGGGGCTGAGCTCCCACAAAACAAGCTACCAATGAGCAGCTGCCATTGATTCCACCATCATTATTATCCTCACCCTCATCAGTGTGTACATCATCTTAACACAATATTAATTCATCCCCATTGGAATCTAACATTACAAGTGTTTCTGTACTTTGTTTTAATTGCTGGTAAAGGTCTTCCTCGTGCAATTTGTTGTTAATTTTGATGATCATCATCTTTTCCACATTTTGAGGAAGTAGCCTCCTGCACCATTTGCTGACAAGGTTCCCGGCCGTGCAGAAAACTCTTTCCAAGTACACATTGGATGGTGAGCAGCTTAAGTAAAGCAAAGCCAGTTTGTACAAGGGCCTCCAAATTGCCTTTTTTTCCTTCCATTAGTCAAAGGAACTATCTGACATGCCTATTAGGATGCTGTTATTAAAATAATCCTCCACCTTTATATGGATGGTGACCATATAAGATGGAGTCGTGATAGAGGTATCACTAATTTTAGGCAATACTTTTAGACCTGGACAGATGTCAAAATGTTGTGTGGACTGATCCATATAACCAGTGGGTTGCTTGGGAAAGCTCAGATTTTTCCTGGCAGCCACAGCTGCTTGAGCTGACAACTTGCTTGCCAGGAGCTCTTTGCATATCTTAAGATCTGTGTTCATTGGAAAGAAAGACATGACATTTGACCTAAACCTAAGATCAAGCACAGTCAACAAAATGTATTGATTTGATCTATAGATGCTGACAACCCCTGGATCATTGCCGATGCGAATAAAGGACTTGATCTACAAGTCCAAGAATCACTTTGCTTCATCTCCTCCTTTTCTGAATGTATAATTAGGGGAATCACCTGACTCAAGCTGTTAGTGTCTGAACTCACTTCACAGGTGACTACTTTGAAGTGTTTTAGCACATTGCACATTATGGAAAGTATTCTCCACAGTGCTGGAGTAAGGCACATTCATGCTTTGGATGGCTTTTTGATGTTATTTCATCTGCTGAAGCATATTAAGGGTGAAATTCCACCTTGTTACTACCTCTTACTTCAGCTGGTGGCAAGGCAAATTGAACTGTTCTTGAAGGTGCTGCAATCTTCTAAATGCAGCTGATGAATGCTGAAAATTCCACACATTTTTTGGGTACACAGACATCATCCCCTGCACACCCTTGTCATTTTACAAAAAATTCTGCACCACCAAATTGATAGTGTGATCAAAACATGGGACATGTTAGAAATAACTCAGCTATAATACTCTCACAAATCCAGAGGAGAGTCCAAGCAGGTTAAGATATTTTGCAATGGCATCCCTGAGTCTTTCTAAGAGTTTGACACTGGTATGCCTCTTTATGAAACCATTGATACAGAGAGTAGCCTGCCTCTGATTGAGCTGACATTTGTTAGATGCTGATGTTCATGCTGCTAAAGGCAATATATCAGTGGGCTGTCGCAATCATGTAATCTTTAGATTTACACAGTTCTAACTGTACATACTGTATATCTGTACAATAGCATTTTGTAGAACAATAATTTCATGTTTTCAATGTCCATCTACAGGCGGGGAATTGTTTTTCTAGTAGAATGGAAACTAGATGGAATTTGGTAGTGGGCAGACAAGATCTCAATTAACTGTCTAAAACTCACTTCTTTAAGGGCAAATATAGGACTCAGATCTACTAGCATAGCCATCATGGGGTCAGTGACCTGCTGTGCAACTGGGCAACAGCTATACTTGCTTCCTCCAGCAAAGGTATGCTTAACAGTCAATTGTTTTTTTTAAACTACTACTAGTAGTCTTCTTGGTCCCCTTCTGGGATGAAGATCCACCTCCAGCAGCAGCAGCAGCAGTCCTAGCCCTCAAGGATTCTTCTGAGCAATCCTGGATAGGAGAGGAGTCAGTTAGCTTTATCAAATTGGATGCCGGACTTCTACCAATCATTGAGAATATTGATGAAGGTGTTGGTAGTAGAGATTGAAGGTGCTTGGATATAGCAGAGAGAAGGAATCTAACTGACACAGGACTGCTTGTTGTTACTTTTATAGCATAAGTTTATGATTTTGACAAAAAATTTTCATGAATGCGCTGCAAATGACATAACAGGGAGGAGGTTCCTATATCGTTAAAGTCCTTACCTCTACTTACAGTACTGTGGCTTTACAAATGCTACAGATGGCAAGACAAACTTAGATTATTGTTAGGAATTTGTGACGTTTCTGAACACACAGTTTGTTCTACTGCCTTACTGTTTTTTTTCAGCACTGATATTATGGTTTTCATTTTTTGACACCTCTTCTAGACTCAGAGGGATAAAGTTACTAAGATGGGAGTTCTATTTAAGAAGTGATGTTCCCCATAACAACCAATCAGATTCTACTTCTCATTTATCTAGCACCTTCTAGAAGATAATACCTGGAATCTGATTGGTTGCTATGGGCAACATCACTCCTTAATAAAACTCCCATCTTAGTAAATTTACCCTAGAGTGAGATGGTCTTGCATCGCCATGTGAGGCAGAAGAAGATGCCTGACTGACAGTAGTTGCAGAACCTCCATTAAGAAATAAAGGACAAGACCTAAGTAGTTATTTGCCACTGCATGTTGTGTATGGCATGTTGGCAATTTTAGGTTTTTCTGCAGGAAACTCTCCCTTTATTAGAGGTGTTTTTTTCTTTAGCAATGTAAACTTTGTTTTTATTTTCAATTTAGATACCATGACTGAAACCTTCTATGCCCTTGAAGTTTTGTGAACAAACACTTAAAAAAAAAAAAAATAACAAACAAACTGCCCATCGACTGCGATAAACTATGCAGATAATATTAGGATGGTAGCCCTTGACCTACTGACCATTAGTGTTAGACTTAAAAAAACACAGTCTCATGGCCTGAAGTTTTATAAAAAAAACAAACAAGCTGCCCACCAACTGAGATGCACTGCGAAGATAAATTTAAGGTGATGGTCCATGACCTTCTGACCCTGTTAGACCACTATTAAGGCATGTGTACCTCCAAGACAGGGGCGTATCTATAATGGGTACAAGGTGTGTGGTGCACATGGGCCCCTGGCTCCAGGGGGGGCTGCACCGCACACCCTGCACCCATATTGTTTAGAACTTACCTCTCCGAGGTCCCGCGCCGGGTGTTAGCACTGTACAAAAAGCTGGAAAAATGCAGTAGACTCCGGGCACACTCTAGTGCCCAAAGTCTAATAATGTTCCAGTGGCCGGCCAGCCGCATCAGTCGGCTGCCGGCCACCGGGAAGAGAGGAGGGCGCCCCGGAAGGGGAATGGACATTGGCCCCCTCATTTCTAAAGACGCTCCAAGATACCCCAAAATAACAGCTAGCAGAAAGACCTTATGTTTAGCGAGGGCAAGGTAAATATGCAGAAGCTGGCAGTGTCAGAAGTGGAGGCTGAAAGGCAGAGTGACAGTAAAGAAGCAGCAGCTATGTGAACCATTTCCTACATACATGTTTCTTATTAAGAAAAAAAATATTCAAAAACGCTGTGCTTTTATTTTGTCCCCAGCAATGTTTACCATTCATAACAACAATTGTTATTGTACTGCACTACAATTGTGTCAGATAATTATCAACAAGTTTGTTACTAAACCTGATTCTGCATGGTATATTCTTATTATTATTATTATTATTACTACTTTTTTTTAGCACTAGTATATTCTATTGCACTTTGCAATTGGGAAAACATGCATATATTTTACTGCACAGTTCAGAGATAAAAAGGAAATAAGTTTACTTCTTTGTTTCACTTATTATCATTATTGTACAGTACCATGTCTCATAAAGTCTAACAGCAGTTCTTTCAGAAAATCTGGTAAAGGTACAGCTATATTAATCCTAATCAGTCAGTCATTAATATAGTGCGACATTCACTGACTTGTGAAAACAAATCTGTTAATACACTTCTGCTAGACTGTGTTTCCTGTCAATTGTTCAACTTGCATGCCTCCTTGGATGCTTCCAATTTCAGTAAAAACAGGTTGACAGTGATAGCTTAATTCATATTATGTCACAATCTGTTCGTCTCTCAAGCAAATGCTGTCATACCCATGATCTCAGGTGCAGAACTCAAAACAAATTGAAAATATAATTTACAATATCTCATTGTCTGTACTAATTCTGCTATTAAAGCCTAACATATCATGGCCCTGTAGTATTGGAACTCTAGAGTTAAGATTTAATATCTTACATCTGCCGATATCTGCATAGTATGGTTACGTTCTGTCAAGGTATCTATCCTATTCAAATACCACCACCTAAACTTCTTTTTGAGAATTACATTCATAAATGATTGCACATACAGTACATATACAGTTGATCTCCACTGGTAGACTGCAAATAATGTAACTAGAAATGTGTCTATACATAATGTTAATTAGAGCACATATATATGGGGTTCTGGAACACATTAAGATAGATGCAATCTTCAAAATTATAATACATGTAACCATGGGGTGTCCGCATCAGCTCTATTATGCAAAATAAATTGCATAAGGTGCTTCTCTGCAGTGACTACAAACATATTTATAATAACAATATTGTTAAACTAGGTCATTGTTTGAAAAAAATAGCTTCTTAGTACAATAAGCTCAGAAATTGATTACTGAACATTTTACCATAGAAACTCATGTGCAGAGGCCACGGTTTAGTGGCATTTGGGCTTAAACACTTTGATCAAATTGATAACTAATTTTTTTTTTCCTATAGAGTTCAGCTTAGTTATATTTCATGAACAGTGGTAACCTGCTATACTGTATGTAACTTACTGGTTATTTCACTGGAGCTCTGTCTATATATCTTATATTTGTTGCTGTACATTTTTACAACTCCTCTCCTTTAGAACTGCTTTCAAAAGATAAGTTTGATTTTTTTATTAATGTATGAAGTTTAAAGTGGGTTTTTATCTTTCAGAACCACTCTTAGAATATTGCAGAATTCGCCTCATGATATGAAAATAATTATTTACTGTTATTTTAGGTAAATCTATGCATATTACTTAGTTACTCTATTTAATCTAAACTATGGCACTATTTCCCTTATTTATTAGCCTGAGAGCTACAGACATGGAGACAATTCTGGCGATTTAGCCCTTATTGTAAAGCTGCATTTTAGGGACATTTACATAGAAAACCCTTAATTGCTTATAGGAGAGGACCAAGAATAAAGAATATACTTATGTGTCTAGATATAACATGAGATGGTGGCTTGCACCTGCCAAGTTTGTTTGTTTTTGTTGTCTCAACTGCATTACATAGTACATTCATAAGCTTGTCAGTGGGTATTTCCTTTAACCAACCACATTTGGGGAGGAGGATAAACATCAAACATAGGTTGTCATGCATGTTGGACTTTGTTATACTTTGCTATATACTCACAGGTCCTTGCCCACTGCTCTATGGGCCTGATTCATCAAGGATCTCAACTGCTAATACACCCGCTACGCCGATTGTTGCAAACTGCTCATGCGTATGCATTGCAGTGCATGTGCGCTAACCGGCCACTGCGATCGGGACTGTGATCGCAGTGACTACACAGACCCATCACAGAGTGATTGACAGGAAGTACCAGTTGTGGGTGGTGACGGGGGGTGGTCAGAAAAATGCAGATGTGCCAGTGCGTTTGAACGCCGTTGCAGGGGAATGCATAAATTATCCACTGCGATGCCTTACACAGCCTAGGTACTCATAGCGTGCAACAAGATTAGTAATTTCTGAGTAAGGTCAGAGCTCGTGCAAGTGTGTGTGAGGCTGTGATGGTATTCAGCTAACAGCTAAGGACGCCTCACTTACCTTCGATTGGGATGCTGTCTGTCGGGATTCCGGCGTTGGTGTGTTGGCTGGCTTCATGATTTAGCCACCTATGTTTAGTCTCGGTTCGGGATTCCGACTCTGGGATTTCAACAGATGGCATCCTGGCTGTCTGTATTTTGACTACATCCCGAGTTAGCATACTATCGCAGTGAGACTAGATTCTTAAATTGTACACTGTTTGGCAAGGAGGCTTGAATGAACAGAGACATTTGGTGATCCTTCTGTGACAGGTGAACTTGATGGCAAATTATTTGGATTTTTTTTTTCCATTTTAGCACTTGTTTATTTTTTGATTCAATTTTTTTTTGCAGGTCTGCACCCAAATAATATTTTTTTGCCTTTAATAATACTCTTGCCAATATATTGGTTAATGTGTTGATTGTTGCTATTTGTTGTGATATGTCACCTGCTGTAGGATACTAGAAGGTAGATGTAACAAACAATCAGCTACTAACTGTCACTTTACAGGCTGTGTTTGAAGAACAAAAGTTACAAGCTGATTGGTTGGTACTTTATCTCTCTCCACAAAATTTTTCTCCAAGGCTTAGTACTTAGACCCCTAGGTGTCCGTTTATTCATTTTAAATTTCCAGTTCAGACCTTAACAACACAAGTAAAGGTCCAGATAAATGGTGTTTATTGATGCTTTTATATTCTATCATATTGATCTAGCTTATACATGGATATGTGTGCTCCACACTGGAATGCAAGCCATTATTGGATATTAACTTTATAAATGTATAGGTAAACATGGGAATAAGGGTACCCTATCACCTTGACAGGGCCGCCAAGAGCCAAGGCGGGCCCCGGTAATAGGGGGCATGGCCTAATCTCGGGAGGCGTGGTGACGCCCCCTTGGCGAAAAAAATAAATATAAAAGATTTGAAGCGCCGCTAAGCGGCGCTGCACGCCGGGGAGGGGGGCCCTCCAAGCCCCCTCAGCCCAGCGCAAAGCTCCCCCACACAGGCATAGGAGACTGCTGTGGCTGCTGCTCAGCAGCCACGAGCAGTCTCCAACTGCAGCTCAGCACACGCTGTGTGCTGGGCTGCTGTTTTGTCGATCCCGGGCCCCCACCGGGCCCCTCAGGAAGCCTGGGCCCGGGTAATCGGTACCCGCTCCCCCTCTCAGCACCCCTGCACCTTGATAAAAAGACTGCTGTTGAAATTATGTGAGATTCTGGAAAAGGGTGGAATGCCTTCTCTCTGGACATCTACAGTGATCTCTTCTACAAATTATTTTGGGAGGAAATTTTTGCGGCTGTTTGAGGTCCTTCCAAACCAAGATGGGACATTAAGGGGCTGATTCTGAGTTGGGAGCAAAGCAAAAATAGATAAAATATTGTAACTTTGCACCCTGACAAAACCCTGCTGCACTGCAAGTGGGACAGATTTGAAATAAGCAGTGAGATTAACATTTAAGAGGCGCATCTCCAAACTCCAATCTAAATTGCATTGTAAATATCAAGCTCTCCATTATTTGTTAGCTACATGCAAAAGCAGCCAGTATTTACTCTATATGCAAAAAATGTATTTGCATCCCTTGCATTGCAACATGGTTTATTCTATATTCAAAGTTATTTGCTTTCTTTGCTTTGTTCCCTAAACCTTTCCAAGGAGAACGGCTAAAATGTCAACATCATTAATGTAGACATCTGCACAATGTCAACATTGACAAAATGTTGACATTGCTATGTCAACATTTCCATTAGGGTTAGGGCTAGTGTTAGCATTAGGTTTAACATTAGGGTTAGGGATAGAATTAGACCAAAAGCACAGTGTCAACATTTCAACAATGTCCACATTACATCACTCTAAGCATGCTGAATATCAACATGGTTAATGTCGACATTTTGAATATGTCTATATGTTCAATGTCAACATTACAACCATGTCGGCATTCTCATGTTGACATAATGAATGTTGACTTTGTTAATGTAAACAAAATTTACCACAACCCAACATGAAATCCTCTCCATAATATGTAATCTATTAAAAATAAAATACTTTTTAACATTTAATTCATCCTCAGACTGAACTCTTTGCAAATGAATTCACAAAACAGACACTGGCCCACCTACTGTTTCTGTGCACGCCCATCATAGTGTTGGCAAACACGCATATTCTCCTTAAAGACAAGCAATATCTGCAATGCTTTCCTTACACTTCTAACTTTCTTTGCTCTGACAGCAATTTATTGGAGGAGCTGTCCTGGTTCAGAAACTTTGATTCCAATGTTCGATCACTTCTTAATAAGTGACCATATCAGGCAGTATGTAAAAGGAATTTATTACAATTATTGATGCATATGCTCCTAAATCTTCACTGAGACAAAACATATCAGATTATTTATTTGATTTTGACTCTTATTAGGGAATAAAAGTTCAATATTTACATCCCCTAAAGCTAGACATAACTTGTGTCTTACAATGTAGCAACTTTCTTGCAATTGACAAATCCACACTTAGTATTAGAAACATGCAGTGCATAATAATTTTCAATTTACATTTTCTTTTACTAATACAGGCTAGATTACACCTCTATCTTATTAAATAAATCACACATGTACTTTCAAAATGAACAACACCTCAAATCTTATGGAACCTAGCATTATAAATGAGCTGTGCTTCCTGTGAAATAGGTGATAATAGATTATTATGTGGGAGAAAAATTATTCCAGTACATTTTTTGTTTTTACAGTAAATCAGTGTATATAAATGTTGTACAGTAGTTCAATGTTAATAATTATGGCCAAAGGTTAAACTTCTTCCGCGATATTCAATAATTCACCAATCAGGTTGGATTACAATAAAGCAGAGGTTCTCAAACTCCGTTCTCAGGCCCCCAAACAGTTCATGTATTCCAGGTCACCGAGCAGGTGCACAGATGTATTAATTACTAGTACCACTTTCACATCTCAATGGAAGATCACACCCAGGATTTTGTGTATATGTCCATCCCAGGTACAACCCTGCTGAGACCACTTTCAGATGGGCAGCCTGACTGGTTTATTTCAACCAGGCCCTTTCACACTGCACAGTAACCCAGGTTGCTGCACACTTACGTGCAATAACCCGGGTTATTGGAGCAAGTGTGAAAGGGGAATAACTGATACATTTTAAAAAATCCACAAATTTTAGAACCTATGCTATAGAGCATGGGTTCCCAACCACGGTCTTCAAGGCACACTAACAGTCCAGGTTTTAAGGATAACCATACTTGAACACAGCTGACTTAATTAGTACCTCAGTTATTTTGACTTAACTATCCATGCTTAACCATGGATATGACTAAAACCAGGACTGTTAGTGTGCCTTGAGGACCGAGGTTGGGAATCACTGCTATAGAGCATAGGTTCTCAAACTCAGTCCTCAGGACCCCAATCAGTGCATGTTTTCCATATCTCCTCACAAAATCACAAGTGGGATATTAGCTCCACCTATGGATCTTTTAAAATGGTTCAGTGACTAATGAATAACCTGTGCACCAGCCTGGTGACCTGCAAAATGAGGACTGTGAGGAGTCCTGAGGACCGAGTTATATAACTACTGTATAGAGCAGTGTTTCCCAAAATCATTCCTCAGGGAACACCAACACTGCATGATTTTCATGTTTCCTTGTTGGTACACAGGTGTATTCATTACTGGCATGCACATTATAAAAGATCCACAGGTGGAGCTAATTATTTCACTTGTGATTCTGTGAGGAGACCTTGAAAACATGCACTTTTAGTGTTCCCTGAGGAATGAGCTTGGGGAACACTGCTATAGAGGAATTAAAGTATTCTTCCACCATTTTATACCAATACATTTTAAAAAGGTTTTTGGTAATTACAATGAAAATAATTAATTTTTTAAATGGCATTTATTTTACAGATTTTTTTCTCCTAGAAGGGAAATTGTGTCATTATACTATCCACTTAATACCACTGAGCTGAGGTGTTTGTGAACATACTACCACACTTTGGAGTATATTTACTAAAGTGCAGGTTTTTAGAAGTGGAGTTGTTGCCCATAGCAACCATCATTTATCTAACACCTTCTAGAAGATAATAGCTATAATCTGATTGGTTGCTATGGGACACAACCCCACTTCTAAAAACCCGCACTTTAGTAAATATACCCCTTACCCTCTAACGTATTCCATGTTCTTTCTGTTTGAAGTACTGAAGCATTTGCAGGTTTGTTTTTTACAATAAACATGATGCATAAAATATTTGCAGATGTTCTAGTTGTAGTGTGGATACTGCAAGGCTGTGGAAAAGTAATCAACTTGTTATTTTCAACATGCTTGTCATTTCACATACATAACAGAATAGTGTGTGTCATGGCTGCTAATATATCATAACATAAAACATCCTCTTCTATCTGTATATTACAAATCACTGGTAATTACTTTATGCAATTTTGGGACACAGCTCAATAATATTTTGTAAAGCTGCATACACACAACGATTTTTTTAATGAACGATTTGAGTAAACGATTTTTTCCCTTGAAAAAATTTACTAAAATCGTTTACTAAAGTTGTTCATTTACTAAATGTCATGAACGATTTTTATGAACTACAAATGATTTTTGCATATTCCCTTAATGTAAATCGTTGAGTTGACAAGTCTGACTGAACGACAAACTACAAACGACAAACTACAAACGTGAACGCGCATGAACGATAATCGTTCATCGTTTGACTCAGAAAGTGAACGATTTTTGCCATCAATTATCGTTAAACGATATCGTTTAACGATAATCATTAAAAAAATCATTGTGTGTGTATGCAGCTTTACACTGCAATTTTCACAATAGAAAACCACAAACTAATATTGAATATTGCTGTGTGATAGTCCATTAAATTGGAAAAACTGTCTCTACAGTAGTTTACGCAGAAGTGGTCTAGTTAATAAATTGCTGAATTCTGTATTTTCACAAATGAAGAATCTTGAAACTTTTTACACATTACCTTTACAAAGTCAAAGTTTTCTAGATGTAAAAAAGTGGCATTAAAAAATGCCTGTGTGCCACGCCTGATATAGTTTAAACTTTGAAATAACACTAATGCATATTTCTCATCATATTATATTAACACTGAAAAGATAATTTCACAAAACCAAGAAATATATTAGAAACTATATTGCTGAAGCAAAGTAAAATAAGGTATATCTGGAAAAAATAGGATTCTTATGGTGAATTTTTGGAGTACAGCCTGAATGATTTCATCTTGTGCAGAGCCATTACAATGCATTCTTCAATTCTTAGTGTTTTCATCCTTTTTTCATAATGGAATTAAACTTTAATTTGGCTGGCAGGCAGCAGAAAATGCACAATAGAAGACCATAATTCATTCAATATTAATCACCACTAGACATTTACAGTAAAGCTGTAAGCTCTCTGAACTCTATCATATTATATCAAAAGCAAATTGTGTACCACAATTATTATACCCCAGAGAAGCTAAGTCTTTATTATAAAAATATTTCTCAATGGTTTTAACTGCAATGGGTCAAATTACTACTGAAAAGGAAGGTATATCTTATGTTATCCACTACTATGGCTAGGCTAGAAGAGAACTTGAATGGCTATTGCCAATTACAGTAGCAACCAATGAGGTATGCCTGCACTCCCATGTCTACAACTTGGATCAGACCATAAGAAGCACTTAATGAGCCACTAATAAGAAAAATGTCAGAACACACACACACACACACACACACACACACACACACACACACACACACACACACACACACACACACACACACACACACACACACACACACACACACACACACACACACACACACACACACACACACACACACACACACACACACACACACACACACACACACACACACCAGCCATCAGGGGCTGGCTGGCAACTTTTAGCCTGGGGGGCAGGCACAAGTAAGTGTCCTGGTTTTTCCACCAGGGCATTGAAATGGGGAAAGACACATGATAATAGCCTCTGTAGGTAAGGCTTGTCTAATCTGGGCGTACTTTAAATGGGATGTAGTTGTGGCCGCTGGTCACAATACCGACTGTTGAATGTCGGCAAAGGAGGAAGCATGCCCGAACGAGTTAAGTATGGGCCCGTCCTTTTAGCCGTGGAGATGGGTGGGTTATGTTTAGGGCTGCTAGCGGGGTTAGTGTTAGGTTTTGGTGGGGGAGGTTAGTATTGAGCACCATTTCAAACCCATTCCCTTTAAATAACAAATGAAATATATAAAAAATTGTTGTGTCAAAGAGCCCTGTCCCAAACCAGAAACCATTCTAGTGACGCCTACCAAATGCTCACCACACTCTATATATAGATACAATGCAGGACCCATTCTACTTACCAATATACAATACAGGGACCATTCCTGTGACCATTATACAATACTGGGATTATTCTCATGACCAATATACAATACAGGTACAATTCTCGTGACAGATATGTAATAAAAAGAGCTTTCTAGTGACCAATATACAATGTAGGGACAATTCTAATGACCAATATAGAATGCAGGGACCATTCTAGTCACTGATATATAATATAGGGGACAGTCTAGTGACTGGTATAGAATGCAGAGACCATTCAAGGTGATGGAACGGCAACTATCTATTTATTAAAAACCTCATATGTGAACTTATAGGCAACAGTCAAGCAAGAGTTCAGCACATCTAACAATGGCAGCAGCAGTGAAAGTGTGAACTATGGAGACAATGGAGGCATCTGCCGCCGGGCTCCAGCTCTGAAGGGGCACCTCCTCCATTGTCACAGTGATGTGTCGTATAATGCAGAGGTTCGCAGTGACCACCAGAACATGGAGCATCATAGTGATGTGCCGTATAATGCAGAAAGGTTTGCAGTGACCGTCAGATCAGGGAGAATCACAGTGATGTGCTGTACAATGCAATCACCAGATAACGCAGAAATCGCTAGATAATGCAGAGACCAGAAGAGATCCACAAAGAACACAGATTTTATGAATATCCCCTAACACACAATAATAATACACCCTATAAACACTCATTATTACAATGACTGCACAGACTGTATTAAAACACCTCCCCTCCCCAACAGAAAACTAGAAAAAAAGCAACTACACCTCTCCCCATTGCATAAGTATTCCAACCCCCTAACACACAATAATAATACATCCTATAAACACTCATTATTACACCCCCCAGCACAGACTGTATTAAAACACCTCCCCTCCCCAACAGAAAACAAGAAAAAAAGCAACTACACCTCTCCCCATTGCATAAGTATTCCAAACCCCCCCTCAAATATGATTCAAACATTTCACATCTCCACTGACACTCTGCCAGATAATGCAGAGAGGTTCGCAGTGACTTTCCAGAAGAGGGAGCTTCGCAGTGATGTGCCGTATAATGCAGAGAGGTTCGCAGTGACCGTCAGATCAGGGAGCATCGCAGTGATGTGCCGTATAATACAGAGTAGTTCTCCGTCACCACCAGATCTGGGGGTGTCGCAGTGATGTGCCGTATAATGCAGAGAGGTTCTCAGTGACCGTCAGATCAGGGAGCATCGCAGTGATGTGCCGTATAATGCAGAGAGGTTCCCAGTGACTGCCAGATCAGGGAGCGTCACAGTGATGTGCTGTATAATGCAGAGAGGTTCTCAGTGACCACCAGATCATGGAGTGTCACAGTGATGTGCCATATAATGCAGAGAGGTTTGCAGAGACCATCAGATCAGGGAGAATCACAGTGATGTGCTGTACAATGCAATAACCAGATAACGCAGAAATCGCTAGATAATGCAGAGACCAGCAGAGATCCACATACTGTATTACACAGATATTATGAATATCCCCTAAAACACCATAATAATACACCCTATAAACACTGTGAGTGTCGCAGTGATGTGCCGTATAATGCAGAGAGGTTCGCAGTGACCGTCAGATCAGGGAGCATCGCAGTGATGTGCCGTATAATGCAGAGAGGTTCCCAGTGACTGCCAGATCTGGGAGTGTCGCAGTGATGTGCCGTATAATGCAGAGAGGTTCTCAGTCACTGCCAGATCTGGGAGTGTCACAGTGATGTGCCGTATAATGCAGAGAGGTTCTCAGTCACTGCCAGATCAGGGAGCATTGCAGTGATGTGCCATATAATGCAGAGAGGTTCTCAGTCACTGCCAGATCTGGGAGTGTCGCAGTGATGTGCCGTATAATGCAGAGAGGTTCTCAGTGACTGCTAGATCAGGGAGTGTCACAGTGATGTGCCGTATAATGCAGAGAGGTTCTCAGTCACTGCCAGATCTGGAAGTGTCGCAGTGATGTGCCGTATAATGCAGAGAGGTTCTCAGTGACCGCCAGATCAGGGAGTGTCACAGTGATGTGCCGTATAATGCAGAGAGGTTTGCAGTGACCGCCAGATCAGGGAGCATCGCAGTGATGTGCCATATAATGCAGAGAGGTTCTCAGTCACTGCCAGATCTGGGAGTGTCGCAGTGATGTGCCGTATAATGCAGAGAGATTCGCAGTGACCACCAGATCAGGGAGCATCGCAGTACCTGCCACATAATACAGAGGGGTACGCAGTGACCGTCAGATCAGGGAGCATCGCAGTACCTGCCACATTATACAGAGGGGTTCGCAGTAGCCGCTAGATCAGGGAGCATCGCAGTACCTGACACATAATACAGAGGGGTTCGCAGTAGCCGCCGCTACAAAAGGGAGCATTGCAGTCACTGCCAGATTATGAAAAGCATCGCAATAATCGCCAGATAATGCAGAGACCAAAAGAGACCCACATATAACACAGATATTATGAATATCCCCCTAACACACAATAATAATACTCCCCTATAAACACTCATTATTACACCACCCCCAGCACAGACTGTATTAAAACAACTCCCCTCCCCCACAGAAAACAAGAAAAAAAGCAGCTACACCTCTACCCATTACATAAGTATTCCACCCGCTCCCCCATAAATATCATTTAAACATTTCACATCTCCACTGACAGTCACTTACCTGTTTGGAAGGATCAGTCTGGTCCCTGCAGAGTTTGGAGCTCCAGGTACTGGAAGAGATAAAAGATAAACTTTAGAGGGGGCGGGTACTCATGGTGAGGGGGCAGGGTATTGGGCAATGGGCAAGGACAGGAGGAGGTGAATTAAAATAGTCACATGGGTCAGGAGAGGGGGCGGGACCTTAGTAGGGAACAGGAACGAGTTTAAAACAGAGAGGGTAGAGGAGGGGGTGGGGTCTTGCCCGTGACACTGGAGGGAGTAGAGTGTGAAGTCAGAGTAGTGACAGGGGATAGAAGGGAGGTGGAGACTCAGGAGTCTCAAGCAGGGAGGGACTGACACTCGTATTAGAGAGGAAGCAAGTAGTAGTGTACCAGCACTGTGCAGCGGAGTGGACTCGGAAAGAATACAAGCTGCATTTATGTAACAGACAGCTGGGTAACAGGCAGAGAATGCTGCCCTGCCACTCTGATGGTTCTATTGTCGGAGCGACTGCAGAGCACTTTCTGCCTGTCTCCCGGCCGTCAGCCCTGCATGTGCAGTGTGTGACACCGGCCCTCACTGAAGGTTAAGTGTACCGGCCTGGGGGGCATATGGCATCCTGCCCCCCGGCCCATCCCACCACTGCCAGCCATAACATTAATGTTGCATCCAGCAGGCAAATACTAAACAGTTTACCTTGTAGTCTGTATGCCAGTACATAGTCAAATGCAGGGGGGTTTCCATCTGCCTGGAAACCCCCCTCCCCAGCCCACACCATGACCACAATAGAAATAGTAATATAATAGAGCATAGGTTCTCAAACTCGGTCCTCAGGACCCCACACAGTGCATGTTTTCCAGGTCTCCTCAGAATCACAAGTGAAATAATTAGCTCCACCTGTGGAACTTTTAAAGTGTGTCAGTGAGTAATGAGTACACCTGTGCACCTGCTGGGTGACCTGCAAAACGTGACCTGTGTGGGGTCCTGAGGACCGAGTTTGAGAACCACTGTAATAGACTGTTACTAGTGCTGCATGTTCTTCTCAGTATCACAAATGAAATAATTAGCACCACTTGTGGATCTTTTAACATGTATCAGCCAGTAATAAATAACCTGTGCACCAACTAGAAGATCTGTGAAACATGCACTGTTAGAAATGCACTGCTATAGAGTCCAATATGTACATATATGTAGGTTCTTATGCTGCACCTCCAGGCTACCGGACTTGCTCCAGTAGTCTGGAATGGTGCCCACATCTAAAATAAATATATTCAGCTCTGGCAGGATGGCCTACTGACACATCTAATGGCTTATTGTGATCGCTGGTCCTGTATATGCTGGAATACACACAATACACTTTGTATGACACATATAATGGGTTACTGTGATCGCTGGTCCTGTATATGCAGGGAATTATTACAAACAATACACTTTGTATGACGCATATTAAAGTTGGATAAGTACTAATTCTACCCTCTTCAAAGACAGGCCACGCTTGCTCTAAAATTAAGCATTTGGAAATCCCCCTCTGGAAATCTTGCGTTTGCCACTGCAGTAGCAGGTTCTTCAGATGAATTTGGAAATGCAAGGAGGATGGGAGTCACATAAAACTGCAGATAAACAGTTTCTTCCCGTAGAGCAAGGTTTTATTAGTAAACATACTTTAACTCTCAAAGATTACTGAAATAATCATGATAATATAAAATTCTTCACAATACATTCACTTGGCAAATCTTACTATTCACAAACAAAACTGCTGGTCATATAATGACATCACATTGACGGCAAATATGGTGTGCAATATACAATTCAAGTAATGTCACAGGTACCGTTAATACTGTATAGTTACCATTTTCATTGTTACTTCACAACAAATAACTCTAAATTTACATTACAAAACTCTGACAATCAACCCACGACCCTGGACTAGTGCGAAATAGAAAAATTACAATACTCTAGGCTGATCAGCGCTTTGGGACCCAAACAGTGGTGTAACTAGGGTGGAGCCCAGAGCAAAATTAAAAATGGAGCCCCCCCATGTGCACGCGCCGAAGGCATGGGCATGGTCACATGCCACAAGTGGCATGGCTACTAAAAATGGGGCGTTTCAACATGAAACACACCCCTTTATCATCATGCTGGGAACGTTCCTTACCATTACATATGCACCTTAATGCCCCGAGTAGTAGTACCCCTCTTGCAATGCCCACTGTAGTAGTGTCCCTAATGGAATGCCCCCAGTAGCAGTGCCTCATGTAGTAGTGCCCTTTATACAGTGCCCCCAGTAGTGCACCCTTATACTGTGCCCCCTATGCAGTACCCTCAGTAGTGGTCCCTCTTATGCAGGACCCCAGTAGAGCCATTTATACAGTGCCCACAGAAGTCATCCCCCTTATGCATTCCCCCAGTAGTGGTCCCCCTTATGAAAGTCCACAGGAATGACCCTTATGCAGTGCCCCAAGTAGTGATTCCCCGTATGCTGTGACCCTTAAACAGTGCCCCAGTAGTAGTACACCCTATGCACTGCCCCTTATATAGTGCCCCCAGTAGTAGTCCTCCCTATGCAGTGCCCCCTGTACAGTAGTTACCCTTATGTAGTGCACCCGGTCCCCCCTATGCATTGCCGCCAGTAGTGGTCTCCTCCTATGCAGGGCCCCTTATATTATGCCCCCCAGTGGTAGTCTCCCCTATGAAGTGCCCCAAGTAGTGGTACCCCTGATGCAGTGCCTCCATTAGTGTCCCCAGTAGACATCCCAGCAGTGCCAAAGACAAACGTAAAAAAAACCCCACTTACCTGAATCCCCGCTCCTGTGCCCGCCGCCATCCACTCCTCCATCCTCCCAGGCTGGCCTGCTTTGCATTATGGGAGAGACGTCATAATGTCTCTCCCATCACCCACTGCGGGGGAGCCGGAAGATGGAGCTCATGAGTGAACTCCAGCCTGGCTCTGGCAGTGGGCGCAGCACAGCAGTCAATGAGAGTCTGTCTGACTCTCATTGACTGCCAAAACAAACACTGCTGCTGGGTAGTAGGAGTGTACTAGCCAGCAGCGGCATTTGTTACTGTGTAGTGCAGACCACTCTCCATGCGGTCTGCACTACACTGACCACCAGTGTCCTGGACTGCAGCTGGTGGCACCCCCTGCACCACCGGTCCGATGGCGCCCAGGGCAGGAGCCCCACTTGACCACCCTTAGTTACACACCACTGGGCCCAAAGGTAAGTATGAAAAGTGCATACTTCTCTTAGTACAACATATATATCCATGAGAATTTCCAGTTCCAACCACCAGGTGGCAATGCTGTAGTGTAATCATATATAATAGCTATTATACTGGGGACATTTAACTTCGTTACAAACACAGGTTGTCCCAAAGTATTTTGGAAACAATAGTCTCTGTGAGGATTGTGACTATGCTTAATGTAACAAAGTTCAAGACTCACCACTCTGTGGGGCCTATGTATCAAAGCTTGATGAGAGATAAAATTGTGAGATATAAAACACGACCAATATGGTTCTAACTTACATTGTATAGGCTGTTTTTGAAAAATTACAGTTAGGAGCTGATTGGTTAATACTTTTTCTCTCACAATGTTATGAAGGTGGTACCTGGAGGATTTGATCTCAAAGGCTGCAGACTGTAAAAAGGGAGGCTCCCAGCTGGATCTGTACATGCTGCTGTTACTGCATCTACAGCTGCTGTAGCTGTACATTAGTTTGAAAGATACAGGAAAAGGTTCACAGCTATGAATGCTGTAGAAAGCTTGTAAAAGTGTCAACCCAAGGATCTCCTCTATGCTGGATCTGCACTCTAGTGTGCTTGCTGTATGGATAATAATGCTCCCCCAGCACTCTGCCTCATCTGTACACGGCCTGTCTCTAGGAGTCTGGCTCTTCCCACACTGCAGCCACAGATTCACACTGCTGCCCAACTTACTGTAACTACAGGGGCTCCAAACACACAGCACTTCACTTGGCCCCTGGTCACCATGTGCACTCCCCTCTCATCAGACTTCCTTTGGATCTCTATCTGTCAGGGCACAAGCTGCATACATGTTCTGTTTCCCTATAGCTAGCTCTGGGTCCTAAATTCCTCCTTTCTCCAAGCATACTGCAGTTCTGTGCTATTCATGTGAAAGGCTGTCAGGGAGTCTGTGTCTGTTAACCCCTGCATTCCCTGGGGGAATCTTTTAGGGGTGTCACATTAACACTACTGACATGTGAAGTGAATAATATTAACTATTTAATTACATTGGCACATGTGAAGATGTGTGATATATCAGGCAGCAAGTGAACAATCAGTTCTTGAAGTTGATAGCAGGAAAAATGGGCAAGTGTATTGTGAAGGCTAGAAGACTAGGTCAGAGCACCTCCAAAATGTCAGGTCTTGTGCAGTGTTCAGCAGCTACCAAGAAGGGTTCAAGGAAGGACAACCAGTGAGCTGGTTAAAGGAGAGCCAAAGGAAAGCAAACACTAGACAGACTGGTCTGATGCCACAGAAGAGCAACTGCAGCACAATTTGCTGAAAAAGTTAATGCTGGCTATGATGGAAAGGTGTCAAAACACACAGTGCATTGCAACTTGCTGTATATGAAGCTGCATAGCCGCAGACCATTCAGAGTGACCATGCTGCCCCCTGTCCAATGCTAGAAGTGCCTAAAGTCTGGACTGGACCATAGAGCAATAAAAGAAGGTGGCCCAGTCTGATGAATCATGTTTTCTTTTTCATAATGTGGACAGCCAGGTGCATGTGCATTGTTTACCTGGAAGAGATGGCACCAGAATGCACTCAGGGAAGAAGTTAAGCCCGTGAAGGCAGTGTGATGCTCTGTGCAATGTTCTTCTGGAAAACCTTGGGTCCTGGCAGCCATGTGGATATTTGACACATAACACATACTTAAACATTGTTGCAGACCAATCAACAGTAATCTGTGATGACAGTGGTTTATTTAAAAAGGATAATTCTGCACCATTGCCACACTGCAAACATTGTTGCCAGGGAGACCCCCCTCACAATTTACAGGACTTAAATAACTGCTGCTAATGTCTTGGTGCCAGATGTCATTGGAAACATTCAGAGGTGTTGTTGAGTCCATGCCTTGATGGGACAGCGCTGTTTTGGTAGAATGATGGGAATCTACAAAATATTAGGCAGGTTTTAATGCTATGGGTGTATATATGACACTGGATATAATTTCTGCCAAATTTGTGCATACTTTGAATTAACAGAAATAAGGCTTATCTGAATATATGATCATTTCAAAAACTTTAATCTTGGACAGGAAAACATGCATAATTGTCATCTTCAGTTCATAGGTATGCAGCATGCTGATGTGGTGCAATATGATTGCTTCCTTGTTTTTGTGTTACTTTTTTTTGATGTGGAGCTTCTTAACATTTTCAAGTTTATCCATTTTTTTTAAAAAGCTCCACGTTGGGAGCGAAACGCATCAATTGGATTTTAATATCTGCTTTGGCTACCCCATATTAGACTTATTTATCTACCATTATGAGCAGTTATTTGGCTCTCTCCAGCAGATTGCGAGCCGCTAAGCGGCAGAGGCAGACTTCGTACAGCCGTAAGCCACACTAGCAGGGATACAACATTTTACCATGAACTCCATATTATACAGCGAACCAGGACACAGCGCCACTACATTCAGTGAGCCACACTGACACTGTCCCAGCTGGGCACTACACAGCCAAACTGAGTTAGCCGGGGAACATTTACTGTTGGTTGCTGCTGAACTGTAAAAAAACTTAATCTCCTGCATTGTTATATGTACAGACAGGGTTACTAATCATTGACTATATTACTCTACCATTATTATTATCCTCACAACTCACAGACAGAATTACAAATAAATTCTTTACATTGACCACAATGTGGGAGGGCTAAACTGATGCACTACAAGCTCCATCCTTCCGTAGCATAAGAATAACTATTTGGACATACTGTTGGAATATATTTCTGGATAAAGTATGCACACTACAGGTATTATCCTGTGACAAACATTATCTCTAGAAAAGTATACTGCTGGACAATTGCTAAGAACCTCTCTCTCTCTCTCTCTCTCTCTCTCTATCTATCTATATATATATATATATATATATATATATATGTGGATATTAAGGTGGAAAAATTCATGCAATTATGCTAACTAGCTGATACAATGGTGGATATTTTTCATAAGACAAGAATTGCAGAAGAGTGATACTGATTATATGTTTTATATTATATTAATATCTACTGATTCTTTGTATGGATTAGAAGCATTGTTTTATGTGTTTCCAATTGCATCTGATACATTTTATTTTTCTAAAAAGGAATTGTCTTTGTGAATAAATGTTTTTAATTATTCAGAGAAGCCTACTTATTATTTTTGATAATTCAAGTATCACATACTAACTGCTGATTCATTAGCAAGAGTGTGGTCTTCCTCTTCTATCATTGTTTCTCTTTACATGTCAGAATTACAACTGACACCAAGTCCAGCTGCATTACTATAGATCAGGGGTTCCCAACCACGGTTCTCAAGACACACTAACAGTCCAGGTTAAGGATAGCCATACTTGACCACAAGTGACTTAATTAGTACTTCAGTTATTTTGATTTAACCATCTGTGCACAATCAAGGTTATCACTACAACCAGGACTATTAGTGTGCCTTGAGTACTGAGGTTGGGAATCACTGCTATAGATAGACAAATATTTTTCGATCTCTGTCAAATTAGTATTCACATTTTTTAATAAAATATATTTTTACATAATTATATTATTTTTGTATTTTCTCCCAAGTGCCAGGAACACTGTAACTTTCAGGTTACACTGAATTGTTGCAGTATTTAATATGTGGTAGTAACTCTTACCATTATAATAACCATGTTGCCAAATGAAATGTAGTCAGTAAGCCGATGGTTGAAATGCCGACCATCGTCTTCCCGACTGTGAAAACCCGGCATGGGAATAATGATAGGTATCTAAATACTGATGCCTATCATCAGCCCCATGACAACATCCTGATGCCTGGCATACCGACCGAAGGTAAGCCAGGCATCAGGACCTGTTAACCGTGGGGGTACAAATAATACTACAGTATGTATAACAGGAAAACACCATGACTGTTAATGGACAGAAATTGCAAGATAATACCTACATGTATTAGCTTGCAGAGAAAAGCATCAAAATGGCTGAATATGTTTACTTCTCTGGGGAACAGCCAGCCATGTTGCTTCTCCTTTGCAATCTGGTACAGGTAAGTATTAGAAAGAACTCTGCATCATCTAGGCCAGCCAATATAGACATCTGTGAAACTGAAAAGAACAGGTATTAGCTTTGTTTTACTATACACATGATGTGCGCTGCATATAACTCAGTAAAATGAAAAATAAAAGCTTACCAATAATTATGGTCAATGACAGCCTTTGTGGTTATACAGTAGTAGTCCGCTGGGTTGTCTGTGGGGGCAATATTTATGATGTGTATCCCATCTGTGAGCCCAGTGCCCTGCGGATATCAACATCACAAAAATCCTTTAATGGTGTCATCCAGTCGAGGCAATGTTATGAACAGATGGTACAGGTTTCCAGGAATCCCTGCATCACTTCACTAACTAGAGTGCAAACTGTTGAACTCTGAACAAGCAGGAAATTGTGCGCTATTCTCCATGTGTTGCATCCCACCAAAACACAATGACTAGTCTCCTACTTTGTGCATTTGGTTTTCTACAGAATGTAATTTGTTTAGAAAGTGCTGTGGTGAGAAGTTACAGCACATAGTCAAAGGTGGCATGTGACATATGAAAGTGTACCATACACTGCTGATCCTCAAAGCTTCTACGGTCACCCAGAAAGCATCGCTATGCCTGTGGTCTCTGGTCCACATTGATCAATTTGATGCAACGGGAAATTTCAATATGAATGAAATGCTGTACAAGGCTCTCCTTTTGCACAAATAATGGTATTGAGTATTAACCCTCTCCACCATAATTTGCACCCTCCTCCTCTTGAGCAAGGTAGCACACTGTAAGCATCTACATCAAGCTCACATTTGCTGTGTGAAAAAGCAAAAAAAAATCTTCCCAACAAGGTATCCTAACCCTGTGGGTATGCTGCGGTAGGGATTCTGACCGCCAGGATCCCGAGTGCCGGCATCCCATACCCAAACCATTTGACCCATTTACCATATGTTATCAAGTACTATCAGAAAAATTAATAGTATTGGAAAATTTGCAATGTCATAAAAGTGCATAACTAATATGCAGGTAAAGTGAGCCTTAGGTGTATATTTTTCTAAAGTGATCATTTTTAGAAGTGGAGATGTTGCCCATAGCAACCTATCAGATTATAGCTATTATCTTCTAGAAGGTGTTAGATAACTGTTAAGTAGAATCTGATTGGTTGCTATGGGCAACATCTCCACTTCTAAAAACTCTCACTTTAGTAAATATACCCCTTAGTTTCCACATGTCTCTACTTACTTTCCACTCACATGTTTAATGTAGCCATTCTCTTATAATTTAAGTTATTTAGTTGCAATTAAAGAAGACCTTCTGAAACACTAACATGCTTCATCATTAATTAATCAGATTGTCTTACCATTCAATGTTTTTATAAGCAACTTTTATTGATTAGATTTATTAAATTAGCTACAGTTGTCAAAAATTAGGATGTTTATGTAACTTAGACACCAATGACACATCACTGCTGGCTTTCCTGATTTTTTTAAAATCTGAAGCAAATTAACAGACATCTGTTCTGATTGAACTGTGTTTTTATTTCAGCATGGTATACCATTTATTCAAATCTTTTCATATATGTTTACTTTCATTAGTTGATTTGTGAAGTAAAAATATAATTATCATATTTTTTGCTTTTGGGACAGATGGCTCATGGCAGCATACAAAACTGGTCAATACAAATGCTGTAAACTAACAAATGGTATGCACTAAATAACAGTTTGGTTTTTACCCAAACCAGATGCTCTAGCACTTGTGTAAAGTGCATTCTAGCCAAATGTTCAGTACATTGCATAGATCTTAACTGAACATAGTAACATCATTATGAGTAAAATGTATTACTGTACTGTTTATTAATATTGCCATTACTTGCTTGATTGTTTATGTAGAAACATAATGTTAACTGAATTTCCCTTTCTAAAAAGTCAATTGACTTATATTTTATTTCATTTTGCACATTCATTTTTATGATATTATTAAAATTTTCAGCTGCAAAGATAATTATACTTGTATCACTTTATTATTAGCTGCAGTGATACAACAGTAATTATACATTTAGAGAGGGATCTATTTATATTATAAACCTAAAAATATATATTGTATATACTGTATGATGACAGCAAAAGATGACTAGACTATACTATTTCATTGTCCTATTTATATTTTAAATACTATTTAGAAAGTGTTCATTAAAAAGAAAAGTACAAGATGAATGAGGAGCAATTCAAAATACTCTTTGGAAGCACAATTTGCATTGAATTGCACTTGTACATATAGATTTCCAACAAAGCACATATATTAATAGAGCAATGTGTTTTTTTTTGTGAAGAAGCAGTTTGCAACTGCTGATGACAGAAGTTGGACACAGTGAGGACATCTCTTTCAATATATGAAGTAGGTGCTTCAATGTGCCTAGTTTTATGGAGCACCAAAAATTATAAGATAAAAGGGTGGAGTGGGAGTGTTTTAGGGGTAACCCTTTCTGTATGGCTTAAGGTCTTTCCACTTTTCGAAAGGACACGATTTTTGTGCTAGTTCTTAGTTGATGGAGGTTATTATATCCTATACCAGTGTTGGCTAACCTTGACACTCCAGCTGTTATGGAACTACATAACCCAGCATGCACTGCTACAGTTTTGCTATTAGGGCATGCTAAAAGTGTGGCAGGGCATGCTGGGATATATAGTTCCACAAGAGCTGGAGTGTCCAGGTTAGCCAACAATGTCCTATACTGTACTTTGCCAGTAAAAAACATTTCTTGACCAACTTAAAACAAAGTGTAAAATGTGCAAATAAAGACAATAATAAAAACAATCCCAGTGTTACTTTACTTATAATTAAAGTCATACATGAGGCTACACTGAGCAGTATTTTAGGATAAACAAAGAAAGCTTAATCTTTTTCATTCTAAAGTAATAGATGTTTGGACATGAAGTGAGATATTTAAATTTTTTATACAGTGTACTGTACCTCTATGTATAGCTACGTGCACTTCTAGAGGCCAGGATCGGAGTGCTGTTCACCAGTGCAAATAAAGGCATGTAAGCAGTACATTAAGGGGCTGATGCTAAGATGGGAAAAAAGTAAAACAGCAAGTCACTGCACAAATGGAACAAACCATATTCAAATGCAAGGGGTGCAAATATATGTGCATATTTTTTGGAAATGCCCTCTAAATACTGACAGTTTTTACATGTAGCCCACACATGATGGACAGTTTTTCTTTACACTGCAATTTAGATTTGAGTTTGCACACACCCCTCTTAAATATAAATCGCTGTTCACATTTTAAATCTGCCCCACCTGTAGTGCAATATGATTTTGCCAAGGTGCAATTACTTGGGTTTAAATAGTAAGGGGTATATTTACTAAAAATCGAGTTTGCCATTGAACCTGATTTGCTCAACATCTCTGGACAGTTTTTGCTCTCTGAATCTCAAATTAACTACGAATCGTGTTTGTTGGTTTTGAGTTGATTGTGATCCCCTCCAAATTGTGATGTGTAAATTTGAATTGTATTGGTCTTATTTTGCTTCAATCATACTTGCCTACCCTCCTGGGACTTGCAAGAGGCTGATTTTTCGGGTAACCCCATGAGTAGAGGACAGGGCCTAATGATGCGATTCTATGAGAATTGCGTAAGTTGGCTCCGCCCCTAGTAAAATATGCTGGATTTACAGAATTTTACAGTAAGGGGAGGGGCTTAATGATGTGGAGAGTCTGGCCCCACCCCCATTGCCGTCCACCTGCATCTCCTCTCTGGGCAATTAATTGAAAGGAAAATCAAAATGTCGGTAAGTATGGCTTGAACTTACAAATCCAGCAATTCTCTTGATTCTGATTCAGTTCACAATTCAATCGGTTTCAGGCAAATTCAAGTTTAAGCAAAAAAAGAGCAATACAATTGTAATCTCAACACGTTTTCACAAATATTCCTATTGCTCCTGGGTCCTTTCATTCAAGTGGCAGAATCCAAAATAGAGTTCTGTCTAAACACAGCAAAACACAGCCTGTTTAAATCACAGACAGACAGGATCTGCATTTGTCACCTTTTATAAGCATCATGATTAAGGCTAGATTCATTTAAAAACTTTCCACATCCAAACACACTACTGATTTGGTTGTCAATTAATTTAGCGATTCGAGACGCAAATAAGATGTGATTTGACAAACACAATTCTTATTAAATCCTTGATTTGTAGAGATGTCAATGTTAAGGGTTCGATGTTTGGTCTGATGGTGCATTGTATCAATTTGGTGTGTTTAGTCATCTTTGAGGTGCAATATGGGTGTGATTTTGGCTTAAGTTTCCAGCCTAAATTTGGGAATCTTAGTTATACCATATTGATACTATAGGCTAAATTTACAATGCAAAACTTTTCAAAGATTTATTTCTTTAGTGATTATGGCCACTTGAATTAAAATGGCAATTATACTCCTTACAAAACAAGATGCAGTCAATATCCTGACCACGGGCATTCTGGTGCTCAGAATGCCAGCACTGGAATCCTGACACCTGGCAGAATCCCGGCACTGGCATCCCGACCGCCGGAATCCCTATTTCTTAGAATCCTGACTGCCTGGAATCCTGACTCCCGGAATCCTGAAGGTAAGTAGCAGCATTGGGGACAGGTTAGGGTTTAAGGTTAGGCTCTAGGGGTAGGGTTAGGTGTAGGGTGCAGGCAGGAGAAGGTTAGGTTGAGGCACTGGGAGAGGTTAGGTTCAGGCACCAGTGAGAGAGGGATATGGTAGGGAGAGGGGGAGGGTTAGGATACCTACCGACAGGTTTTGTTATCCTAACACTGTCAGGATTCTGACCGTTGGAATCCCAAGCACTGGTCCCATCCCTTACAAAACACACCTGGATTTATATTTAATATAATTGTCCCTTGAAATTCAACATCCAAAACTCTGAAAGTGCTTCATAATAAATTTAGTCCTACAGAATGTGTTAAGCTGAAAAGTGAAATGTTGCCCAGTATGGAGCTAAAGGGTTTAAAAATGTTGTAACATGATATAAGGTTAAATAAGAAAACAAATATGTTTGAAACAGAAACCTTTGAAAAATAAAATATATTGGTTTTCAAACTTATTTTCTACTTGCATTGCCTTCATTTTTCTACTTTTCCTTTTCTCTCAAAAAATATTGTTTGTTCCAGTCTCACTTATATTTAAAATGAATAATGTATGTGAGGGTATTATGTTTTAATTAGATTGTTACAGATACCGTATATTTCACATAGAAATTCCCACTTCCCAGCTGAGCATTCTGAGTAAGCTTACTCAAATGGGTGATTATTGCAGTTATCACGACCGATGGTTGTGATGGTGATCCAATGCTGCATATTCAGATGCAGAATTCAGATTGTAGATGCTAGCAGGAAGTGTCCTTTTTCCTACATATGCCTCTTGCTGCATTACAATATGTTAGCATCACGGCTGCATCCAAAAACACAGCAGCACTGCTAACGGCATCCATCTCTAAAACAGACACACAGTTGCCACAATTGACTTGTACTGATTGCAGTGATGAGCTCCTATAGGTGCCCGTGCCCTTGAAACTCAGTAATAATACATTTAGGTGAGTAAGGAATCCTAATTTCTGCAAACTGCAGCAATAAGGAATCCTAATTATTGAAGTGCTGGCCTCATCATTAAATAAATTTAACTTAGTGCACATTGGAATCCCTTCAATAACCACACACAATTGTTTGTAGCCTCCATCTACCTCGGATGGTGGCAACCAAAACCTGAGGACCTCATGTGAAACACAATTAGTTTATACACATTTATCAGGATAGCAGGATCAAGATAGCTGACCTGAATCACTGAAAACTACTTATTTGTTAAAGCACAAGCCACACAAGGTTTGCAGATAATACAGGTAAAATCATAGGTGATAAGGTGTGCACTAAAACACAAGGTAGACCACAGCTAAAGGCCCCCATACATCAGAGATTGATTGCAGCAATCGTGCAATTTGCAATCGATTGTGTATAAAAATCTTTCCCTTTTACAATCGATTGCAGATCGCAGAATTGCCACAATCGATTGAAAAAGGGAAAGATTTTTATACACAATCGATTGCAAATTGCATGATTGCTGCAATCAATCTCTGATGTATGGGGGCCTTAACAAGGATTCTAAAGGCAATCAGAACTGCAGCTGTGTATCACTTGGGTTCAACAAAGTTCTGGCCATGATGTCTGCAAAAGCCACCAAAAAAGTGTCCTTTAAAAGATAATACGATAAAAAGTGTAACATTAAACAATACCAAAATAGAATGTGTCATAGGAAATTATAAAGTATCCTAAAAGTATTCTACCTGAATATTAATCACGTTATATCTAACACATTATCAAGTTAGTTGTAACTACCATTCTCCCCATGTAGCATTATTATTATTATTATTATTATTATTATTATTATTATTATTATTATTATTATTATTATTATTATTAATAATATTATTATTATAGTCCTTTATTTATATGGCGCCACAAGTGTTCCGCAGTGCCTTACATAGTACATAAAACTAATAAATGAACAAGAAACAAGTAACTTACAGTACATTGCAGTGCAAGACAAGGACATGATTTATATACATTGCTGCAATAGCGATTAAAGCAGCAGGGAGTTGGCAGTCAAGTGTTAGGTGCCCTTATCAGGAGCAAGGAGTAGAAGAAAATGTAAAGAGAAGCATTTGAGGGAAGATGTCCCTGCTTGTGAGAGCTTACATTCTAAAGGGGAGGGGCAGGCAGACAGGCGTGATACAGCATAAACCAAAACTTTGAAATACTGTACAGCCCAAGTATAAACTAATAATATTACACACATGTCATTATGTACTGTATAAATTGAAACAAAATATTATTCTGTATCACATTAAATTCAGGAAATTATCAAGAATGCATACTATATTTACATGGTAATATAGGTTAAAAATAAATAAAGGACTTTTCACAGTTAAGTGCATGAAGAGTACTTGTTTTATATCTAATTTAGTTGAAAATCGTAATCGTTCTACTTTGTATACAGTTTCATTAAATAATAAATTAATGCATTGTTATTTTGTTGCGAAACAATGCTTTTAAAATGCTGGCAAATTAAAGATTATTATGTATTATCTTTAGACATAATAATTAATGGCTTCTGAAAGATACATGGTGAAAAGAGAACAGTTTATAAGAAATAAGCTGGTTATCTCTGTGTAACACTGATGCTCCCTAAGGAATGACCATGAAATTGGATTTGAATTGGTTCCAGTAATTTTACCACTTGATTTATCTATCAACGATGTCAATGTAGTTAAGAATGAGGAAATCTGATTTTGGTTGACATGTGTTTCCTATTCCTAATAACATTTTTTAGATGTTCTCAAGTAGCCTCAGGTTCATATTTCATGAAATTGTAAGTAATAAACATAGTACTATCATATAAGTACATTTTGGTGATTCCTTGCTGTTAATATCTGTATGTATAACACCAATAATTTATTATTCCTATATACCTTTTATCAATTGAAGGAATTTTATGTTTTTTGTTACTCAATGGCAATTAATTTAACATCCTTTACGACAAAAATAAAGAGTTTTGTAGTTTTTTTTACCCAGAGTTGTATCTATTGATTAGGCAGGGGCAGAACTTTGGGAGACAATGGAGATGCCTGCCGCCGGGCTCCAGCACTGAAGGGGCACCTCCTCCATTGTCCTCAATTTATTCACCACACTTAGGGCTGTAACTATGTACCCAGAGTGTACCCATAGGTGAAACCAGGGGGTGGTTCAGGGGTGCCCCTTACCACCCATTAGCCCAGTTCTCCCATACACAAGAAGGCAGCAGTGCCATCCTATTGAAACAGCACCAGCGGCATTTATTGATTGGAGCTGAGCGTGAGCCAATCACAGCTCGTGAAACAGCAGCCAATCAGGTGTGACCGCTTCTGATTGGCTGCTGACTTGCGAGCTGTGATTGGCTCACGGGAGGCACCATATTTGAAATAGTACCTGGGTCATCAGAGGAGGAGATCCATCAGCAGGATGGAGGCAGAGAGAGGTGAGCAAGGCAAAGGTGAGCGCTGAGCATGGTGTGTACATGTATAGGGGACATTGGCCGGTTCTCCCTGGGCCACTGTTATTCCTGCCTAAATGAGGGCATCTCTGCTTATATATACTCCTGTCATGTATGTATGTATGTAGGTGAACCAGTAGTGTACGCCTTAGTATGTTCCTAATGTTACATTGCTGTGTGTGTGATGTGATTGCCCCATTGTAGACAAGACACAGGAGCACTTCTGCACACAAGGATGTAGGTGGTACACACCAGGTAGTGATGTAAATATATGATAAGTACATGTGAGCATCCTACCTGCTGTAATGTGGTGCAGTAATTATGGCTGTAGTCAGGGCAGTGCTCATCTCTGCCTCTGTATTCTGGATAAGATTATGTGCAAGAGTCACAGGATGGCATTGGGGGGCCGCTGGCCATGTTAAGTCTGCCTTTGTATGCTGGCAGCATAGATCTGGTTCCTTTGTTTCTCCATATATGGCCCCGTGAGTTATATCCCCGGCATATAAGAGAAGTCACAGAGATGTGAAAGACTTCTCCAACGGAGGCTGACACTGTGCATGTGCACAGTGTCAGGTTCCGGAACCAGCCAAGGGCTACAATAGTGCTTACGTGGGTTTCCTCCAGGGGTGTGTCTCAAAACCATGCCCCCTAGTTGAGTGATCACATCCCCTTTTTGAGGAGCGCGCGCCCATGGCACGCACAAAAATTACCTTTTCTTTAACAGACACCCTGCTCACTGTAGCACTAGATTTTATATATATATATATATATATATATAAATGTAAATATTTATATAGTAATATGGAGAAGGACCGGCACTCTCGATGTGTGGTCAAATTTGGGGTACCTTCAGTGGAAGAGTATACACACTAAAAGAAATAACTGCGGCACTCCGGCACATTAGTACATAAATTACATGGTCCACCATGCAATGTAAGTTCCATTTGATTTTTATTATTTTTCCTGTGTGCGGGTGGGCTAACATTGGGCCAGTAATCATGGAGCTGCAAGTGACACAGCCACCACATCGGTAGATTCCTATTTTCCTTTGCATTGTTTTAATAATGGATTCACTTGCTTCTGGGTTGAGTGTAGGCCATAACAAGAGATAGGTTCGGTCTTCGTTTTTAGGCCATCTTTGATACATGAGTGTCTCCAAAAGGTAATGTGTGGTCTGTTGTAATGATTGGCCAATGGTGCTTATCTACTAGTGACGATAGACCACCGTTTTACAAATGTATGAATATACATATTACCCTATTACACTTTAATAGATGAGTATTCCACTTAGAGCAGCCATGCCCCACTTCTGGAGGACATGATAATATACCCCACTTCCAGTAGCTGGCGCAACTTGCCCCACTTCTGGTTGTAGCGAGATAGTGCCCCACTTCTGGTTACAGTAACCCCATGACTCCTGCAACCACATAGCCACACTAGCCAATTAGGAAAGCCCCTTGGTAGGCAGAGCTTACAGTGTACAAAAACTGCAGCATTGTACACACCATAAGTCCTGAACCAAAACATACAGAGGAGCACGTGTGCACTTCCAGTTCTGAGTAAACACCAATGACGCACTTCCGGTCCAGCACTATATAAACTGCCACACATAGCACTGAGACAACACACAGAAAGAAATACCATGCCTGATACCCAGAGGAAGAAGGTAAGAGACCAATCCTTTAAAGAACTGTACTCTATAACAACAAACTATCCCCCACACCAATAACTTGTGTGTATATTTTACTCACAATGGCATATGATGTTCATACCTACACTGCACTCCTTGGTATATAGAAAACTGTATATACCCAGCCCTATTTGATAGGAATAACAAAACAAAGTCTGGAGAGTATCTTCCTTTCATCGCTAGACGATACCATGAGTATATTTATAGGTAACTGTTGAAGCTAGCCTGGAAAGCACCCCAGCGATATACGCTTACATGATTGAGAGTGCCGGTCCCCGACTATATATATATATATATATATATATATATAAAAAGCACTAATCCACGGCACTCACCATTCCTCGATTTGGGGTGCAACATGGATTGTGACCACATTGTTTAAATAGAAATCACAGGGGCTCTGCGCTCACCATAATAACTAACAATAATAATAATAATAATAAACATAATAAACAGTGGGGTTTTGGTTCATGAATTGATCAATGCATTTAAGCTTGCAGCCCCCGTCACGGGACCCCACTTAACTGCAAGTCCCTACTCTATTGCTCAGAATTATAACATGGACATATCCATCACATTAGTGTTAAACTCAGGGTATGCTATCAAGGTTTAAAGTTCACAGCAACTTTGCTTTTAAATGTGAGACAGTTACCAAGCACACCTGTTGCAAAGCACCTAGGAAAACAGCTGACACAAGTTAGATAACTAGTTAAAAAGGGTGCATGAGAAAATGTGATCACAAAAATGATTAATTATAAAAATTAATCATAATAAACAAAAAGCACTAATCCACGGCACACATCATTGTGATCACATTTTTGGTTAGCAGGCTCATTAGGCTATGCACCTGGAACTGGCTAATATAGGCTGTGTCTGATTGTAAGCTGGTATCTCATACCTGAGAGAGCAAGCAGGCTGGCAGGCTCAGAGACACTTGGTGAAAATACCTGTAAGTTTTTAGGCCCCACTATTTCTTTAGAGAGGGAACCTCTTGTTTAGTTAGCGACCCAGACAGGCTAGCGTTTACTTTTATGATTTATTTTCCTTTTTCATTGCACAATAAAGAATGGTGCTGACCAGATGGTATGAGACTCCAGACTGGTGTACTATTTTTCCTGCTGCTGTGTGTGTGAAGAGGGAGTCCATCTACCCCAGGAGAGGGACCCCTTATCCGGTGATGTTACAATTTGGTGGAGAATGCAGGCAAGCACACACTGGAAAGTGCAGCAAGGAAAATTTGTCCTTTAAAATTTAAAGAGGCAGACACGTGATTGTTGAATCCCTGAAGGTGGCATCAGCTAATGCTCATAGAAGCAAGATTCAGCTTCCAACCAGCACCTGGAGGTAAAATGGAGGACATCGTTAAGGCCTTGCTCCAATAAAACAAAACTCTGCAAGAGGTTACCAGAGCCCAGCAGGAAACTACCAGTGTCCAGCAGGAATCTACCAATGTGCAATTAATGGCCATGGAGGCAGCCCAGAGACAACAACAAGTCACCATGGAGGAAGCCCTGAGGCAACAATAAGTTGCCATAGAGGAAACCCGCCAGGCTTTAAAAAACATCGTACAACAGTTAGTAGTCCTGCTTGGAGATGCTAATACTGGTCCTCCCACAACCACTCACTCCATAAGAGCCAGTCACTTCCTCCAAAAGATGACATCGGGGGATGATGTGGAGACATATCTCACCGCATTTCAGAGAATGGCCGAAAGGGAGAATTGGCCCAAGGAGCAATGGGCAAGTCTGGTGGCACCTTTTCTGTCTGGGGAGCCACAAAAGGCCTATTATGACTTATGCCTGGCCGATGCTAAAGACTTTTTGAAGTTGAAACTTGAGATCCTAACTCGCTTGGGGGTCACCACCTTTGTTCGTGCCCAAATAGTCCACCGCTGGGAGTTACAATTGGATAGACCTCCATGCTCATATCTGTGATCCCTACCAGCATCCTTGCACAAGTGGGTAAGCCATGCTGACCCTAAGTCCCCCAACCAGTTTGTCGAACTGGTGGAGAGGTACGTAGTGGCTGAGGAGCCAATGAGTCTGCTCCACCGAGCCCCGATGGTGCACCAGAGAACTCTCAACAACAATGGTAAGACTGATCCTGGGGAGAAGGGTGCTGGGTGGTGGAACATGCCTAAGACTGAGGGAGGGGAACCTGAAGACAGGCTTGCTAGGCAAGGAAGGTTCCTGCCCCGCAAATGTCTAGACATTAATGTGACTCAATGTTTCCGATGTGGTGGCTTTGGTCATAAGCAGCTAATGGTTCACTTACCTCTGAGCCCATCTATGTGATACTGCTTCTATCAACCGCAGGGGATCTTTCTTTGCACAGCTAGACTGTACTGCTGAGCAGCAGGCTGAGACTGATAAACACCTGTGTGTACTCACTATGGAAGGCAGTCGTGTAGAGGCTCTGTTAGACTCTGGTAGCCTGGTTACCCTTTTGAGATCTGAGCTGGTGACCCCTTTGAAATATAAGGGAAAAACTGTTGGTGTGACATGCATACATGGGGATACTCGGTATTATATTACTGCCGAAGTCAACATCGAGATGCCATGTGGTTCCGCAGTAGTCTCTGTGGGTTTGGTACCGGGCTTAATGTATGATGTAATATTGGGAAGAGACTTTCCTCACTTCTGGAAGTTGTGGGAAAACTGGTTTTGCACTGTGGTAAATCACCCTGCCTCATCTGAAAGGGTGACTGATGTAGTTGCAGAGTCAGAGATGTTCCCATTTTCTAGCATGATTCGTGAAATAGAGAATGTGGAGCATGATGGTGGTTCACCAAGTGTTGTAGTGCCCATTGATCATCTGCCAGATTTAGAGATCAGAGGAGAAGTCTTTGCTGTAGAGCAGTTAAATGACTCTACCCTGGTGAAAGCCAGGGAGAATGTCAAGGTGGTCAACGGTAAACCCATAGATCCCGATAGTCCCTTGTTGTATCCTCACATGGTAATATCAAAATAAAATAAAGCAATCGGCGCTCACAGATGGGGAGATGTTAGTATATCACTAGCAGCTCTCTCTGGAAGTATCCCCACTTCCTAAACAGATATAGACAATAATAGGATAAAGCGCTCTGTGGTAATAGATCTGATATATAAATACCAACAAGATATTAAATAAACTAGCTGTAGTCCCATCTATTAAATATGTAGGTATTTGATACAAAACTGGTTAGCAATAACTTGAGGCTGTGTGTTCAGAACTGGATTATTGTAGAAATATACTGCCTTCCACATATATATATATATATATATATATATATATAAAACACAGTCTGATCTTATTACCAAGCAGGTGGGCAATAACTTGAGGCTGGGTTTTCAGGACTAAAACCTTATATGTATGAGAGTCTAGTGTGGCATAAATACCACTAATTTCATAATTAGAGTGTGTCTCTCAAATAGAATGTGACACAATAATCAACAAATAACATGCATCACTGATAGGCAAAAACTGTCGGCAGGATGTTCAGATATGTAATACCTTGTAGCAATATGATTGCAAATAGGCAAAAACTGTAGGCAGGTTGTTGTATGAAATATAAACCATAACCAGGATACGTTTATAACGTGACGTCTTCTCCTCCACTGCTCTCTCCACCTCAGGAAAGGAACGTAGTATCAGAGAGGCATGCAACACTAGAATTGCAGTTGCTTTAGGTGAGGAATGTTTGTTTACCTGACCATGAAGTCTGCTGGTCCTGTGTTAATCTGTGTCCTCAATCACTGTGTGTGGGTGTGCAGGGGGAGGCTATATTACTATAAATGACTGACCGTCAGATAATATAACACTGTTTTATTCAACAGTATTGAGATGATACAGAATAACAAAATACCCTTCAAACAGGGATTGAAATTAAAAGTACATATATGCTGATATAAGTGTTCCAACACATTTCATCTCTCATAGAGACTTTATCAAGGGCAACTGATGTTCCCAGTATGTGATCCATCTTATATAGGCAGCCTCCTTGATCGTAAGTCCCCATGTGTAATGGCGCCGCACTTCCGGATAGTCAATTCCAGGTTGCGCGCGCCGCGTGTGTGGGGGCGGAAATCATGCAGGACAGCTCCTAGCACCTGGGCTAAATGTCAGGTGATGTGGCTACACAAGTGGCAGCATAGCTCACGGTACTGCCCTCCGATTGCACACATCAGAGGCAACATAGAAGCCTGGCTTCTATGTCCTCAAATATGGCGGCGGCCATTTTTGATTGGGTTTATATCTAAGTACACAATAATAAGGATGAATAGGACATCCGTATACACATGAATGGATGACATTTACATACTATAATTAATTTGTGCATTAATAAACATATGGGATACAAAATAATGAGGGACAAACTAACAAAAAATTCTCTAAAATGATGTTATTAATTAATGGTTCTCTTTATCTGTAGATCACTAGATGTAAATAAGCATCAATAAAACGATATAACATGAGACTTGCTAAAAACAGTTCCCAGATGTATCACATTATATACCATTAATAAAATAAAATAAATTAAAATAAAATATAATCAATCAGAGATGAGTGCTTTACATATACATTGTACTTGTAAATAATACAATAGACCATTAATGATAGGTGTATTTTAGCAGTATTCATCTAATTCATTTATGGGTCTATGTTGAGGCCTTCAGGGTTCAGCGTCTGCAGATTAAATATCCATCTGCTCTCTTTATGGTTTATGACCTCTATTTTAATGCCTCCCCTCCAGTTATAGGTGACCTTGTCAATCCCCGTGAACTTCAAACCTTTGGGATCGCAACTATGGTTAATCCTAAAATGCTCTGAAACACTGTGGTTCTCAAATCCCTTTCGAATGTTCCGACAGTGTTCATAAATCCTTAGTTTTAAGGGTTCTTGTTGTACGGCCCACATATTGTAACCCACATGGGCATTCAAGTAAATATACTAGGTTATCACTATCACATGATAGTGTACCTCTGATCCTATACTCCTTGTTAGTTTGGTTGGATTTTATAACACTTATGGGTCTCGTGCTTGTGTACCCCAATGACTTGCAAAGGGAGCACCTTCCACAATGATAGAATCCCTCTCTCACATTAATCCCATCAATAGTCTTCTGTCTCCTATTGTTAGTAGTATCTAGGAGATGGTTATATACTATTTTTTGTTTTATATCTGGAGCTTTCCGAAACACCACATTTGGTTTATCCTGAATTACATTCTTCAGGTTTTCGTCAAAGCTCAAAATATGCCAATGTTTTTTAAGTATACTCTGTACTTTGTTGGAGGCACCTGAATAGTTGGTCACAAAGTATACTTTCTCATGTTGTTCAATAGTAACTACAGGTTCAGTTTTTTAATATTTAAGCAATGTCTCTCTCTCGGTCTCATTTCCAAATCCCTTTAAGCTCCTTCCACTAAGTTCATATTGTAGTTTTTCTCTTTAAATTTTTGTTTTAAATCAAAACCTTGTTCAGTATAATCCTCTAATTTGGTGCAATTACGTCTCAGGCATGTTAACTGACCCTTAGGGATCCCCTTTATCCAACTCGGATGGTGGTTGCTTTCTGCCAGTATATAGCTATTAACGTCTACAGCCTTATGGTGTGTCTTAGTATGCAGTTTGTTATCTTGAACAAAAATCTCCAAGTCTAGGAAAACGAACCTATTCTTACTAAATGTTGAAGTGAACTGTAGATTGAGGTTATTGTCATTAATATAGGACAGAAATTGTAATAACGAGTGTTCATTGCCTGGCAAGATGCACAACACATCATCTATATAGTGTCTCCATAGGACCAAGTTCGCCCCAAACCTCTCATTGGACCAGATCTTGTTAAGTTCCCAATGGCTCATGAAAAGGTTTGCATAACTAGGGGCGAACTTGGTCCCCATGGCTGTCCCTTTACATTGTAGGTAAAAATCTCCCCCAAACCACATGTAATTGTGTGTTAAGATATATTTAATACCTTGGAGTATGAAGACTCTTTGTTCCTCATCCATATCCTGATCTTGCTCAAGGAAATATTTTACACTGTCAAAACCTAAATCATGATCGATAATGGTATATAATGAGGTGACATCACTGGTTATCAGCAGGAGATTGTCCTCCCATTCTACATCCTGTAATGTCAAAAGAATTTGAGTCGTGTCTCGGATATATGATGGTTGTTTCTGAACATATACTTGTAGGAATTGTTCAATATTCTCAGAAAGGGGGGAAGTGATGGAATTGATACCAGATGTGATTGGTCTTCCAGGAGGATGGGTGGTGTTCTTGTGGATTTTGGGGAGATAGTAAAAAACTGGTATTACTGGGTTTGTAGGAGTCAGGAAATTGTGTTCTTGCTTGTTGAGGATACCGCTGTTTTTACCTTTATCTAGAAATATCTGTAGTTCTTTTTGAAATGTAATACTAGGGTCTCCCTTTAATTTTTGATACGTGGTGATGTCATTGAGAATCCGAAGGGCCTCTGTTTCATAATCTGATCTATTTAGGATGACTATTCCCCCTCCCTTGTCTGCAGGTTTGACCACAATCTCTTTGTCCCTCTCTAGTGATCTTAAAGCTTCCCATTTGACTTTAGACAGATTTGGTCTGGTAGAACTAGTCTTTACATCTAGTTTTTTGATATCATCTAGGACTGCGTTCTCAAAAGTTTGAATAAAGCATCCTTTCAAGTGTGTGGGATTAAATGTGGATGTTGGTCTTAATCCACTGTGCTTGAATCTGTCCATCTCACTGTTTTTTACGGTATGTTTGCCTATATTTTTATCTAAGAAATATTTTTTAAGGCTCAATTTCCTCGTGAAATTCTTAACATCTAGATATGTATGGAATTTTTCCAGTTTGTTGGTGGGGGTGAACTTTAAGCCCTTATTTAAAAGGGTAATTTGTGGTGTTGTAAAAGTACATTTGCTGAGATTGAAAATCCCAATAGGTTTCTCGTTCTTAGAAGCTATGTGGTTTCTAATTTGCTTTTTTTCCCCTCCCCGGCATCCTCTTCTAGTATGTCTAATTTTCTTTTCATGGTTGTTTGAGTGTTGCCTACTTCTAAAAAAGAGTCCCCCCATTTTGGTACCTCTGGAAATGTTGAAGTAGAAAGTGTATCGGCGGTGGCTGTAGTTGTTATTTTAGAACTAGACTGGCCAATGGGTTTAAGTGTTTTACTTGTAATATCTACCAAATCCTGCCAGCCCCTTTCAATGGACTGTTGGGCTAAGGTTGACATATGATTTCCGTCTTCCTCTAAATGTTGTATAGAGTGGATCGAGAATCTGGTTTCTGGACTCACACTATCTTCAATGGATGATTGGCTATAGACTGATATTTCTAACAATTCATATCGTTGTCTTCTAATGCTGTAACTGTATGTAATTTTGTCATAAACTGCTGATAGGTCAAGTTGAGTTTTTTGTATAATGGAGTATGTGCCCTGATTCTCCAGCTATCACTCTGTAGTTTGCTGTTTTTGACTACATCAGACTAAATTTTGGTAAAATTGTTCTTGGTATGTTTTGTAGAAACCATTTTGTTACTTCAAGATTGTGTGGTCTGTATCTTGATGGGTTTGTTGTTCTTATTCTTCCTACCACCAATCCCAAATTTGACTCTTAAAATCTTAGATCTCTTTGTATCGATAATTTTAAGTTCTTCCCTATCCAATCTGATTTTGATAAGTTGTTCTAAATTGGCATATTCTGATTCATTTTTGAAAGGTTCAAGATCTTTATCAAGCTGTATAATGTGTTCTGCAAGGTGCACTGATTCCAAATTCCTTTCTTTGATGATCAATCTCATCAAACTAAATGAGCATTCATGTAAAATACCATCCCATTCTTTCATAAAAGGTATGTTGACTGTATTGTGAGTAGATGTTTTTTGTATTTTTATACCTTTAGGAATGAGATTTTGTTCAAGATACCAGCTTAATGTTTTTATATCCCACCATGTTCTTGTTTCTTTTTCTAGAGTTCTTTCCAAATCAGTAAATGTTTTGTAAAATATATGTGTATCTGGTGTTAATGGTATTCCTGTTTCTAAATTACCGAATAAAGAATTGGCCCTTTCTAATCTAGATGACCTTGAGTCCAATATCCCCATTAATGTTAACCTCTCTAGAGCTTCCAATTTAAGGATAAAGAAATGGAATCAAAATAAAATAAAGCAATCAGCGCTCACAGATGGGGAGATGTTAGTATACCACTAGCAGCTCTCTCTGGAACTATCCCCACTTCCTAAACAGATATAGACAATAATAGGATAAAGCACTCTGTGGTAATAGATCTGTGTCAGGACCTGTTGTATCAGATGATTAAGAAAGGGGAGGAGATTGTGGAACAATTAATAGTCCCCAAAGCTTACAGGAGAACGGTGTTCGATCTGGCCCATGATCATATAACGGCAGGCCACCTAGGGGTAGAGAAAACCACTGAGTGGATCATGCAGAGGTTTTTTTGGCCCGGTGTCCATAAAAACGTGTCTGACTTTTGTGCCTTCTGCCCTAAATGCCAGTATCATGCTCCCAGACCACATTTCAAAAGTCCTCTAGTCCCACTACCAATTACAGAGGTACCGTTTGAAAGGATAGCTATGGACTTGGTGGGACCCTTGTTGAAGTCTGCTTGGGGACATCAATATATTCTAGTAATTATGTACTATGCTACCAGATACCCGGAAGCAATACCATTATCAATACATCTACCGAGTCCATTGCTAGAGAGCTGGTCCATGTTTTTAGCAGGTTGGGAATACCTAAAGAGATACTAACTGATCAGGGTACCTCATTCATGTCAAAAGTTATGAAGGAGTTGTGCAGCCTGTTTAAGATTAACCAGTTAAGGACCTCGGTTTATCACTCCCAAACTGATGGACTGGTCGAGAGGTTTAACAAGACCTTAAAACATATGTTAAGGAAAGTAGTCGACAAAGATGGTAAAGATTGGGATTATTTGTTGCCTTATTTGCTGTTGGCTATAAGAGAGGTTCCCCAATCCTCCACCGGGTTTTCACATTTTGACTTGTTATATGGGAGGCATCCAAGAGGGTTACTAGACATTGCCAAGGAGACATGGGAAGGGCAGTCCAGTCCTTATAAAACAGTAATTGAACATGTTTCCCAGATGCAAGAGAGAATTGCGGCTGTAGTGCTGATAGTTAAGGAGCACTTGGAACAGGCCCAACTAGCACAACAGAGGGTATATAACCACAATGCACAGTTAAGGAACTTTGATCCTGGGGAAAGAGTGTTGGTGTTGGTTCCCACAGTAGAAAGTAAACTGTTGGCTAAGTGGCAAGGGCCCTTTGAGATCTTAGAAAAAAGTGGGACAGGTCAACTATAAAGTTTACCAGCCAGGGAAAAGAAAACCAGAACAGATATATCATGTTAACCTGATAAAACCCCTCCAGTAAACCAAGGTCCGATGGTACCCGAAGTGACAGTGGCAAAAACCCTGTCAAGCAGTCAACAGCAGGAGGTCAAGGAATTTTTGATCAGGAATAGGGTACTGTTTTCTGACCTACCAGGAAAAACCATGGTCATCAAACATGACATAGTCACTGACCTGGGGGTTAAAGTTAACCTAAAGCCCTATAGGTTACCCGAAGCCCAAAGAGAGTCTGTGTCAAAGGAAATTAAAAAAAAATTAGAATTGGGGGTAACTGAAGAATCACATAGGCAGTGGTCAAGTCCCATTGTGCTGATTCCAAAGCCCGATGGGAGTATGCATTTTTGTAATGACTTCCGAAAGCTGAACAGTGTTTCAAAATTTGATGCCTACCTGATGCCAAGGGTGGATGAACTATTTGAAAGGCTGGGGACAGCAAGATATTTAACCACTCTGGACCTGACCAAAGGGTATTGGCAAGTACCATTAACCGAAAACACCAAAGAAAAAACAGTTTTCTCTGCACCAGAAGGGTTGTTTCATTACAAGATGTTACCCTTTGGGCTGCATGCGGCACCTGCTACCTTTCAAAGAATGATGGATAGTATTTTAAGACCCCCATAGACGATATGATGCAGCTTATCTGGATGATGTGGTCATACATAGTCCTGATTGGCAGTCTCACTTACCAAGGGTACAAGCAGTGTTAGACTCCATCTTTAAGGCAGGTTTGACAGCCAACCCGAAAATGTGTTGTCTTGGGATGGAGGAAGTAAAATATCTGGGATACACCATTGGCAGAGGTTTGATAAAATCACAGCTCAATAAGATTGAGGCAATACAGAACTGGCCACGACCCCTCAATAAAAAGCAGGTGAGAGGCTTCTTAGGGATCACTGGATACTATAGGAGGTTCATACCCAATTTTGCCACCATTGTGGTCTCACTTGCTGACCAAGCAAAAAATCATGGTGGAATGGGGTCCTGAAGCAGAGAAAGCTTTCCAAGAATTAAAAATAGCCTTATGTACCCAACCTGTTCTGGTGACCCCTGATTTTGACAAAGAGTTTGTGGTACAAACTGATGCATCTGGTGTAGGCATCGGAGCAGTCCTGTCCCAAAGCAAAGAGGGTGAAGAACGTCCTATTTTTTACCTAAACAGGAAGTTGAATATACATGAGAGAAACTACGCTACAGTGGAGAAGGAAGCTTTGGCTATAAAATGGGCATTATAAACTCTCAGGTCCTATTGGTGGGAAGAAAGTACAAACTGATTACTGACCATGCCCCTCTGAAGTGGATGTTTGAAAACAAGGACAGTGATGCAAGAATAATGAGATGGTTCTTGGCACTACAAACCTTTCAATTTTTGGTAGAACACAGGTCAGGAAGCCAGCTGGCCAATGCAGACATGTTGTAATGCATTCATTGCTTGGGGGCTTCAGTTGTTCTGCCCCACAGGTCGAAACATAGGGGGATATGTGATAGGGACACTGGTAAAGTGGTCAGTGGTAGATACATTTGTCTTGGGTTTTTGACCTATGTTTTCTAAAAAACCCCAGGAGAAAGTCTGCAGTGAAGCAGATTTGAGTGTCGGCTTTTTGAAAAGCTGGTTTGGGACCTGGGGGTGTGGATGTGAGGAGAGGGAGGGCTCCATCCACAGGCCACTCCGGGTTTTGACCTTTTGGCCTGTTAGCAGGCTCATTAGGGTCTGCATCTGGAACTGGCTGATATAGGCTTTGTGTGATTGTAAGCTAGTGTCTCATACCTGGGAGAGCAAGCAGACTGGCTGGCTCAGTGACACTTGCTGAAAACTACCTGTAAGTCTTGTGCATATGCTTGTGTTGATGGCGGAGACAGTAGGCTCACTATGATCCCTCCTCATCATCAGCAGCCTGTCCCCAAGCAGCAGTAGTCCATCCCCGATCAACAGCAGCAGCCCATTTCTGATCAGCTGCAGAAGTTGGACAGCCTCAGTCAACCGGTCGCCTTCAAAGAGCTGATGTAGTTTTGCTCAGCTGATGTCAGGCATTATGGTGCAGCAGCACTTGTCACATGGCATGGAGAGGGGGGAAGGAGCCAAGAAACTGTGTGTGTGTGTGTAGTGCAGAGAGGTCACTGTCTTATGAAGCCTCCCACTGAACTGCTAGTATTGTGCCCGAACTGCCAGTGGGGTGGGCAAGCGGGGAGTTTCAGTGAATGGGTATTGGGTGGACAGTGGCAGCCATCAGTCAGTTTGTTATAGGAAATTGTTTTCTTTCTGATTCCACCAGCCCTGCCCTGTGGGCCTATTCCAATGGAGGGCCCAGCTATCAGTGACTTTCATCGCACTCACTTGACTGACCAGGCGGAAATCTTCACTGCCCAATTGGAGATGAGCTCCGATTGCAGCAGCAGTGCATGGGGAGAGATGGGGAGAGATGGGGAGCATGGGAAGAGATGGAGAACCGTGATATCCTAGGCATTTGCTTAGAATGCCTTTAACTAGGGCCGGATCTGCGGATCTGACTATATGCATAAAGGAAATATAGGAAAACAATATGGAAATTAAATTTAAACATAATATAATATAATATAATAAAAAAAACAGTTCTATTAGGTAATAGATACTGTGATCTGTATCCAGGAATAGTTTATAGACCTCAAATATGTAAATATAAATGAAAAAGCACGCAATTCTTTAAAACCTTACATATAAACATACATGACTCTTAACAGTAAAATTTGGAACAATTTTGGAATCCCACAAGCAAAATTCAGGGTGCAGAGACCCCTTAAGGTATTCTCCTTACTTTCAAAGGGAAATTAACTAGTATGTCAAGCAGTAGGGTGTATGGCAGACACTCATCAGATGTGAAAGCTCTTTCTTTTCCCCTCAAATAATAAACCAAAACATATTGCTATATATTTAGAAACCACAATTTTAATCCAAAACATATAAAACAAAACACTAATAAATGTGAAAATATATTTGTAACAGAGAGCAGAATAAAACAAGCAAATGTTTTAAAGTCCAACATGGTTCTGGATCCATGGTGGATTTATATGGGATGCTGAAATGCTGCTTGAAACCACCACTGTCTGCCAACATGTGTAAAGTCACTGGGGACTCTTTTTCAAGGCAAACTATGGTTTCCTCTACTGTGATATTCCCTATATGAGAACCATGGAAACATCAAATCTGGAAGTTGTGTGTTATGTAAAATGTTCTTTAACATAATCAGTCCAAAAACATATGTCCTCATGATCCATTAAGTGATTAGACATGGCATATATAAAAATGGTAGTGAAACTTAAACACCTCTGTTGCTAATGGGCCTACCAATACTGCCAATGGGACTAAGAAGGAGGATGGTGTTTATCAGCATGCTGACATCACTTCCTTTGCTCTACTGGATTACTATTGCCCCCGAACTATGTCACTATTGGTCCCCGTGTCATACAGGAAACCAGTTTGTATACATTTATTGTGGGTTGATATGCAACAGCAGGCTTGATACAAACTTCAGGGTACTGAAGTCAAATGGATCAAACTGCTATATGCAGGTGCAGTAAAACTTTTCTTATCCCCACAAAATGGATAATGGTATATTTGAAGAATAGATTATGTGGAAAAGGAGAGAAAAAGAGCGGGTGAAGAATTTTAGACTATAAGAACACCATTATAAATAACATCCTTATTAAACATTTTCATAAATCTCAACAAGTTTCTAAAAACATTTAAGCTGAAAACATTTATTTAAGCCCCTGGGATGGTGGTCTTTAATTTATAAATCCAAATCATCTCAGCTCTGGCAAACCTCCCATCTTCATCCCTGTTTCTCCTGAATTTTTTGATACTTTGTATTCCCATAAACCTAGAGCAATGGTTGTCAGAGTCTTTTGATATTTCTAGTATGCTCTGCGAGTCTTGTCTTCAGGCCTCTAGATGTCCTCCCCATGTAATTAAACCCACATTCACATTTAATAAGGTAGACTATAAAATTGCCAATCTTATGTTCTTTATTGTTACACATAAAACTAGTGTAATTTGATTCCTGCATAATTACAGATCTGCAGAATAAACACAATCCACATCTGTGAAAGGCCTTCATTCTAATTAGGTGGTTTCCCTCAAAAGGTAGAATGCTTTTGACCAGTTTGTTCTTCAGCTTAGGGACCATGCTATAATTAAAACTACAGTATGTCCTTCAATAAAATATCACAATATTAAGTCGTCAAATACTTGACTTATCAAATCTTGGAGAGAGATAAAATCGAGAAAATGGTAAGCAACAATAGAGCATAGAAGGGGTATGAACTTATAAATGTATTACATTTGTTGGCGATAACTGGTGGTGAAGATAGATTTGGCCATATCTTTAGAAACTTCTCTTACAGTAGCAGTGTATTTAGCCATATCTTTAGAAACTTCTCTTAGCAGTGTATCTTTTGAGGCTCCATAGGCAGTGAAATTAATTGAGTGCAATTTTGGCAGTGAATTTTAACTGACTGCAAATATCAAATCAATTTTGGCATCCAAACTGCATCCAAAAACTGTGACATTACCACATCCTCTAGAGGTGGGCACCAAACATCCCACAAAAGGTTTTTTAGAAAACATCCAGAGAAACTTCTGGAAGAGCTGAGGCACATTAATATCTGAAGCCTTTACCCAGCAGCACTGCTCGGGACAATGCCCCTTCCAATCCACCAGGAACTGAACAGAACCTCTAGAAATCAATTAAGCACCAAAGGTTTGATTAGAGAGACATGAAATATATTAGGTATTCTGAGAGTGCTAAGAAGTTTTAGACAGAATGCCAATTTATTGATCACTTGGAGAATCTGAAAGGGATCAGTGAATCTGGGAGTGAACTTCATGGTATGAACTCTTAATTGCAAATATTTAGTTGACAAACACACTTGTCACCAGGTCTTAACAAATGACCCCTCCTCCTCTTCTTGTCTAGTTTATACCTTGAGGAGGCTTTACACAGATCTTGAAGAACTGGTTCATTTACCACAGATGACTAAAAGTGACACTGACCAAAGGACTGGTAACTCTGGTAGAACAGTATGCAGGAGAATTACCCAAAGTCTCATGAAACATATTATTTTGGGTGAATTTAGCACATAGCAACAGGGAGTCTCATCCTGATTGGCAGACACATATATCTGAATAAACTTCTCCAAGTCCTGGTTTACTCATTCCATCTGACCGTTACTCTGAGGGTGGTTGGCTGATGAGAAGCATAGGATGATCGCAAGCACTTACATAATGACCTCCAGAATTTAGAGGTAAATTGCACCCATTGGTCAGAGACAATGTCCTTGGGAAACCCATGTAGCCTGAAGATATTCTTTATGAACACATCAGCTAGTTTTGGAGCTAAGGGTAACCCTTTCAATGGAATGAAATGAGCAACCTTAGAGAATCTGTCCACCACCACCCATATGGTATTAAAGAATTGACAGGATGGTAGATTAGTGACAAAGTGCATAGATATATGGGACCATGGATGATAGTGGGCATAAATATCCAGTGGAAGAATGAGGTGGAATCTTGTGTTGAGCACAGATAGTACAGGCTGCCACAAAGTCTTTGACATCACCACAAACAGTTGGCCATCTATAGTTTGGTGAATTAGTTACAGAGTTCTTCTCACACCTGCATGACCAGTGAAGTATGATGTGCCTACTGAAGTAGTTTAGGCCAGAGTTTGGGTGGTAAGAAGAAGGTTTTCCCTGATCATAATCTTGACCTTGCTGGTGGTTGCCAAAAAACAAGCTGGGTTCAGAATGGGCTTGTCATCCCATACTTCTTCCACCTCAGCAGAAATGAATGCTCAGGACAAAGCATCGGCTTTAGTGCTTTTGTTACCTGGTTGGTAGGTAGTGTAATTGCCAGATTTAACTGATCAAAGAATAATGACCATCTTGACTGATGATAATTCAGGTAGTGAACGGTTTTGGGAAACATTAGGTTTTTGTGATCTGTATAACCTGTCACCAAAAACACCCTCCAACAAGTATTGCCATCCCTGAAACACCAAATTAATGGCTAATAGTTCTTTATCCCCAATGGCATAATTCTTCTCTGGAGGTGATAACTTATAGGAAAAGAACCTACAGGAATACCACTTACCCTCTTCATCTTTATGTGAAAGCACCACCCCAACTCAACTATTGTGGTGTCCACCTCCAGGAAAAAAGACTGGTCACAATTATGTTGTCTTAGAAAGGATGCTGAAATAAAACCTGTTTTTAGAAGGAAGAAAGCTTCTTCTGCCTCGGGAGGCCACACTCGAGTATCTTGACCCTTCTTGGTAAGAACAATGATGGGAGCTACAATAGATGAGTAATTCCTGATGATCTGACAATAAAAGTTGCAGAAACCCAGAAGCATTGTATTGCTTTTAACCCAATTGGACAAAGCCAGTCAACAATGGCAGCAAGTTTCTCTGGATCTATTCAAAGGCATGAGCCTGAAATTATGTAACCAAGGAATGTCAGCTCCTTTTGCTTGAATGAGCATATCTCTAGCTTGCAGAAGAGCTGGCTAGTTCAGAGTCATGAAAGTACTACAAATTGCTAACTATGTCTTCAGAATATATCAGGATGTCCTCCAAAAAACAGGAGGAGCAGTGCTTAATCCAAATGGCATGACTAGGTACTTGTAATGGTCATCATGAGTGTTGAAGGCCATCTTCCACTCATATCTAGATTGGATTCTGATTAGATTATAGGCCTTGGTTAAAAAAATTGTCCTTATTATTTTATTGAAGAGCTCCAAAATGAGGAGTAAGGGGAATTGGTCCTTAACTGTAATGGTGTTAAGACCCTGATAATCAATGCCCGGTCTCAGACCTCCATCTTTTTTCTTAACAAGAATAGGACAGCTACTGCAGGAGATTTGGACTCTATGATTAATCCACACTCAAGATTCTCCTTCATGTATTCTGACACTGACTGGGTCTAAGTAAGTTAGAGAGGGAACACTCTTCAACAAGGGGGCATTTTCCCAGGTAACATGCCAATAGAACAGTCCCACTCCTGATGAGCTGGAAGTGTCTCATCTGCATTTTTACTGAATACATCCCTCAAGGACTGGTACAGATCTGTAAGAGGACCCTCTGGGGAAATGATTAAACTACTGATCACACAATGTGTAGGTTTGATAGATGGTAAGCAGGTCTGATGGCACTGACATCCCCTTGCCAGAATTTGATATTCACTCCAATCTAAAGTGGCAGCATGCTTATGGAACCATGGAAGACCCAGGATAATTGGACTCTCACTTTAAAGGAAGTATCTAGAATTACATTTTTCCTTATGGAGAGCACCAACTTGCATTGTGACTTCTGAAGTCCTGCAGCGGATGGTAGCCATACAAAGTTTATTTACATCCACTCTGACAAAGCAGAGTGGAACCTGAATAGGCACAGTAGGAATTCCTTACTCCTGAACTTTTCGGGCTGTAATGAAGTTGCCACCAGTGCCTGAGGCCCAAAAAGGTCTTGAAAGTTTCTGAGGACTTCTCGAGGAGCAGTGTCACTTCAATCAAGAACAGATTAGAACCATTTTCTTTTTTGGTGTGCTGAAAAGCACCTAATCTGACCATCCCCTGATCAGTTAGGCCCTTACGTTACATGGAGGTTTTGGACAGCTACTACAGAAGTGACCTGATTTACCACAGTACAGACACACTTTATTCTTGAATCTCCTTTCCCTTTCCATGGAAGGAAGTTGTGATTTCCTGATCTGCATAGGCTCTTTTGGAAGATCAGTTGGTGTCGTGAATCAAGTTGTGAGTGTGAAACTGAAGTGACGAGACTGTTTCTTCTCTCATGCTCTCTTCCTTTGGCAAAGATCTACCTGGATGCACAAGGATATTAGGTCATCTAAGGATGGTGGCAGCGCTCTGTATGCCAGGACATCCTTAATTTGTTCAGAAAGTCCTTTCATTAATGCTGCCACCAGATCTTCATAATTCCATCCCAGTTCTGAGGAAAGGGTTCTGAACTGCACTGTATACTGTCCCATGGACTGGTTTACTTGTCTTACCTATAGTTGCAGGATACTTGAAGCTGTAGAAAACACTCAACTGGGTTAATCAAAAACCTTCCTGAAGACCTACAAAAATGTTGCACTGTTGTTAACTAGTGGATCATTTCTCTCCCATAAGGGGATACTCAAGCTAGGGCCTTTCCAGACAGCAGGGAGTTAATGTAAGCCACCTTATTTCTCTCAGAAGAAAACTTTTTCAGCTTGGAACTCAACTGGATAAACCACTGATTCAGGAATCCCTGTCAACCTTTGGGATCCCAGTCAAATTTTGAAGCATTCAGAATCTGTAGTGGCGCGGAAGTTTAGGTAGTTGAAACTGACACCACAGGAAATGGCACTAACTGTACCAGAAGTGACTGATTTGTACAGACTTGCTGCATCAGTGTCTATAGGCACTATACAATCTGGGCCTTGCTTCTGAACTCTAGTAAGGACATTTTCAAGCAAATCCCATGGTGAGGGATTACCATTAGCATCCATGTTTTGGTCCAGAGTATTCTGTCAAAATTCATGGATAAACAGTGGATGCTAGCCCATACTTCGGGATTGGCGAGACCCAGTACTGATGCATAGTTTAATGTGCTGGCACTATTCACCAAGGACCCCTGCAAGGAGGTTTAGACTGAGCTGCATTCAACATGCAGGTCATGGCCCTCAGACATAGTTTGCTAGTACAGGTGCTGGTGTACTCTGGATTACAGTGGTGTATGATGAAAGCATACATATATAGTCCAAAAAGTGGGTCAGAACCAAATGGAAAAGATGGTACCAGGAATCAGATAATATCAGGGTCAGGGACAAAGCCAATGTCAGAACCAGAATACCAAGCGCAGTACCAGAGAGGAGACATAATCAGGTCATGGACAAGCCAAAGGTCAGAAACAAGCCGTAAGAATCACTGGATTAAGTTATGCTGGAGTAAGGTTTTGAGCCTACACTCAGGCACTATTGAGTGCTCAGATTCTCCAATATATAGAGAGGAGCCACAGAACTCATGCCGAACGTGGCCCCTGACTGGCACATATGTCCCTTTAATTTTACATAGAGCAGCATGTGCATCCCAATGCGAGCCGCAGCCACCTGTATACTGATGCAGCTGGAGGAAACCATGAGTGAGGACACCAGCAAAGGGTGCCAGGAATTTCCCGCCTGCTACCCACCAGCAGCCAGAACCCCAGCTCTGTAAGTTACAGCCAGTGTTCAAAGTGCTGTGACCAGGTACACAGAAGTGTTGGCACTATTTGTACAGCTTGTAGTATGCAATGAGGTTCACAGAGGTGTTGGCACTTTGGGAACAGCATGGTATGCACTGAGATACATGATTTAATTGGCACTGTGGGAACAGCATGAAAACATACAATGAGAGTCAATGATGTATTGCACTGTGGGAACAGCACATAGTGTGCAATGCACATATATCATAAATGAAAACAGGTGAGTTTGGCAAAGACACAGAGTTTAAGACCCCCACTGGACTTCACCAGGGATCCCTGAATGAGGGTATGGACTTTACTAAGTGGGGACCCAAGTCCCGCCCAAATGTAGCTGGTTCCAACTGTGAAAGCAACAGACTATTTAGCTGATATGAGGTCTCTGCCTGGAAACAACACTGGAAGCAGTCTATACTGGAAAGTATAGTTCTGAAGCTGGAGCATCTATGAAAACACAACTGATATTCAGGGACTGGAGAAATGTGCTGAGCAGGTTTTTATAGTGGTTGGCTGATAGGTGATTCCCTGCATGAGTAATAAGTGATGGAGGTTAGTGATCAGAACCTCAGAGAGGTGTTTATATCTTCTCTATCCTGAGGCTGAGCCCATCTGGGTTCTGTTGAAGATTGTGATTGGGAAGGCCAGCAATTAGTGACCTGATGAGTATTTGGAAGCAGTCCAGTTATGTCCATGACTGCTGGTATTTAAAGGCTTGTATTCTCACATTTATTGATTTCTGCTTTAGTGGTAACAGCCCATGCTACAGCACTTGTGGCAATTATATATTTAATGAGGGTTATTTAGTTTTTTTATATATACAAAATTAATTTTAATATTGTTGTTTTTTAATTTTTATTTTCAGAATGAAACTTCATGTACCAGAGGATGTCACCATTGGAGTGACAGTGAAATAGGAATGCAACAGAAAGAAAACACAGTATCATATGGAAATATCAGGTTTCTGAGCAACTACATTACTGTAGCAATCCTTTGGCAAAGACCAGGAAAGTGTATTTTATTGCAAATATGCATGATATGGAGAGAAAGGAGATGGGTAAGGGAAAGGTGTTAGAGTAAAAGAAAGCCTATAGTTTAGGGTTTGTTAAAATAGTACCATTTCTGGGAGTATTTTTTTCATTTATTGTTAATATATGCTTTTATTTTTTTCAACACAACAAACTTTGTTGATGACCCAATGCAAGGAGGGAGGATCAGGGAGCTTCAAATGATAGGCTACTAGGAATCTACTGTACTTTAGTTAAATTTATTATATAAATTGCAAACTTATCTACCTGTCTATAGCTTCAATGGGAATTCTTAGGAGGAAGTAAATGGATGTTTAGTTAATCGAATGTTGGTCAATTTACTTAGGTCAGATTCCCACTGATGCTCAAATGATTGTGCTGGGGGAGGAATATAATTTATGAGAGACATATGCAGGAAAGAGATCATGTTCTTCATAATGGGCATGCTGTGTTTCATATGAGTTCAATTAGTCAGGGAACTGCAAATACTTTTGAGAAATACAAGGGCTAACCTTAAAAACATATATTATGAACCTGATGCACTATTTAACCTGGTAGAAGGGGAGCAGAGAGTAAACCACTTTGAAGATTTATGTGCAATAGTCCCATATCTGATATGGAAAATTGATTATTAGGTGGGCTATGACTGTCATGGACCTCAGCTAAGAGGGAATTCCCAACAGAAAGGGTATAGATGCAGAATTGTTGCAAGCTGTCTCTAATTTCAGTGCAAAACAAGAAGTAAACCATGCCACTGCCTGAGAAGCTAAGTGATATATTGTCTTTTAATATGCATGATACTATGATAACCACTTGTTGTCACTCTCTGAAGGTTGAGGAAGTTAGTTTTAGTAATGTTATTTCTATAAACAAATTACCAGATCCATTTATGAAGATGATAAATAACAGCTTCTGGCACACCAACTGGTAGTGTTTTGAATAAGTAGAGAAGTCTTGACAATTGGTTCATCTTGATTACTTCTATTTTTCATAACCAAGAAAAACTGTCTCTGCCAACTAAACAGGTATGCACAAATGTTTTACAGAATCCATACAAAATTCTCCTTGCAGTTAGAGTCATAGGAATAGGTGAGAAATACATTGATCCTTCAAGAAAATTTACAGTTGGATTTTAGAAGTACCAGTTAACCCATTGTTTCATCGAGGAGCAGCAGCTTTTGTCTTGACATAATTGATCTTATAGTAAATAATTAATTAATTAAATCTTAACTTTTAATAAATATATTAAAATAAAGAAAATAGATCCTATATAGACAAACACATCATCAGATAAAGATGCACAAAACATTAAAATGTACATATTGGACAAAACACGATTATTTTTATATATTTCTAACAGTAAACAGGAAAATATCACTGTGAAAAAATCATTATTTATTAATCCATACAAATTAAGGTGAAATATTCAAAACTTTAGACATATATATATATATATATATATATATATAAATATATATATATATATCTGTATCCGTATCTGGCATCAGGACTATTAGTATATACAATGTTAATACTTAGAGTTTCCTTGATGTCATATATAATACAAAATATATCTAGTGCTGAATCGAAACCCCCATTCTTTATAACACTCTAAATAGCAATCTCTGATCAATTCAACACTGGTATATAGCACATATCCGAGTTTAACCCTCTATCATTCCATTTCGTAAGGACATTGCAAGCATAGAGTATCAGAGGAGTCAGGGTATAGTCCTACTATTCCTCATTCTGCTGCTCCCCACCTATGCAAGATTCTATTTGTGAGGAGTGAGAGATTACCAGAAAGCAGTTTACCCTTAGAAACAACAGATTAACAGGGACGTTGCTCTGGTTTAATTTCTGCTTTTGGGTGTCATAATAGCCGCATTGGACACTCAATGAGAGATCTACCGGCTGGAGATTGTCCTCAGTTAATAGAGATAAAATAAAGTGACACACTAAAGATAAATAACATCAAAATAATGCGGTCAGATTGTGTTCAGATCCAACTAGCGTGTTTTACAACTCCTGTTGTCGTGTTCAAAATTAAATTATTCATACATATAAAAATGAGATCATGTTGTATATTGTTTAGCACATCATAAAGGTCACATAATGCATGAAAGAAACATGAAAACTTAACTGAATATAGAATATCCAATATTCATCATGAAATATACATAAATATTATGCTGGTATGGTCTGTATATCCCAAAATCAACGCCTCATGGGGAGGGTCTGGACATTCAGCATAAAGCTCAAATTATACGGAATAAACGATCCACTCTTTACATAAAATTCAACATTTATGCACATACAGGGGCTCCCCTGATGCAACTAGGGAGTATATTCACAATGATAAAGATATAAATAAATCGTGCATCAAAATGTGTTGAAGGTTGTCAAATCATTAAGTAACACAACAGACCCTAGGAATATATAGGATGGAACTAACAATTGTATTCATCCTCACAATGCATACATCAGGTGCCAGATTACAGAGTGAATAAGGGACTGAGCTCAGCTGTACTTGACATGACTATCATGATGTAAATAACAATATTAAATTGTATATAGCATGGCTACCATTTCAAAAATGTGAACGTAACTCTCTATATAAGCAGAGAGAATGTGTTGACTATAAATGAATAATGTCCTGCTACTGTCCTAGTAGTATAGCTTCTGTGGGGGTAATTACTCGGATAAGGTTACCGGAATTAGGACAGACATGGAGCATGCGTGTCCATCATATCAAAGGCATGCACAGTCCCACAAAGTAAATAAACCACAATCAATAGAATCCCAAACCGGGTACAAACTTGTGGTGAGGATGCTGCACCGTACAGCCACAGACATCCATCCGTCCTGTCCGTCCCTGATGCGCGTTTCACCGCTAGAGCTTGGTCACGACGTCGACGTGACCAAGTGACGTCGAAGTTTTCATGTTTCTTTCATGCATTATGTGACCTTTATGATGTGCTAAACAATAGTGCACTGCTGAATGCAGATTCACAATAATTGGGAATCTGCGCAGGCACCTGACCTGTACTGCACATGTGCAGGGAGGGTCCTGCATGTTTGCACGCAGAGTGGCAGCAGACTGTCAGTGATTGGCAGCTTGCTGCCATTTGTGGGTGGGAAGGGGTGGCGATGGCCTCTTTTTCCCAAAATGAAGGCCTGTCACTGCCATTGGGAGGAAGAGAGGGAAGAGACCAGGATCTCCATTGGCTGATGGAGATTTCCTAGCCTCTTTCATTCATCTGCAGTGGCCGGCTTGCATGATCCCATGGGTCACTTAGCCCGGCTGATGTTCCTGCAGATTATCCGATGCTGCATTATACAATGGATAAGTAAAGCATGCAGAAGGTGTGAAGCTTCCTGCTGCATTACCATAAAATGGCAATAACAAAATTGCAAAGCTGCTTGCACCCACTTTGTGCCGCTTTAGACACAACCATCAAACGAACAATCAAAACTTGTACTTGCCCCACGCAAGGTGCAGAATCTCCATCAGATAATGCATATCAATTACTACTGTATCTCTTTTGTATACACCATGTGATATATGCGCTGTGCAACTTTTTTTTGCTACTTAGACATATGAGCAGTTGAAAAACATTGACCATTTGTATCAGCATTTAATGTAATTCAGAATTAGGGCCATCATGTATATTGATGTAGCTTTGGATGTACTCTCAGCACTAAAGCAAGGGAGAGAAACAGGAGACTTGCATAAAGGGACACAGAAGCAGCACCTGGTGCTAAAGCAAGGAAACCACTCATCGGTGGAGGATTCTAAAGATAACATTGAATGTCCTCCATAAGATGTTGACTGGTTTAGGCTGAAGTAAAGATAATGGGAGGGAGTAAATACAATTCACCCAAGATGGCTGCCTCACCCGTTACAGGTAGGATGAACAATACTGATGTTCTAAGTATGCAAAACTGATGAACTATGGGTCATATACAATTGGGCACGAGGTTTAGTGAGGAAAAACCTTGCACCCCTCTCACCCAATTTAGGAATACTGTGGGTATGCACACTTCCGATATCCACAGTATTCAATTAAAACAATAGTGTTCATGGGGTTTTCAGCTCTAAAAACCCTGTGCCGCGAAAAAAATAAATAAAAAAAAAACTTCACCTACCTGCCGGGGGGTTTCCAGTGGTCGCTGTGGCTCCCAGTGGCTTCCCCTCTCTCTTCTTCCTGGAGAGGGGGCTGCTGGGAGTCCCTGGGGGTCCTGGGAGGCTCCAGGGCCTGGTGGTAGGGGCAAAGGCTGCTGGGAGATGTAGTTCTCCCAGCGTCCATTCCAGGTAGGTCACACATACACTGGGAGTCACACACACACACACTCATGCACACACAGTCACTCATACACACTTACAAGCACCACACACACTACATACTCACCCTGCTGCAGAAGAGCTGACTACCAACACTGGATGCAGAAGACAGCACTTCAGAAGTTGAGTAATTAAGGACTAATTAAGCTAATTGGAAACTTCCTATTGCTTAATTAGTCCTAAGAGGGGGTTCCGCCGGGGTGCCAGAGCAAGTCCCACTGATTTTTCCTAAAATTTACGATTTTAGGGAAAAGCATGCTTCCTCTGGAGGTAGCAAAAAACCTGCACCTGTTAGAAAAACCTTGCCGGCGCAGTTTTTTTGCTATTCTCGCACCCAATTGAATATGTCCCTATTTATTTGATGTGATCTATGTATCTGATGCATATTTTGTAATTATTGTTTACACTGTCATCTGGAAAACAAACAGTATTGTACAAAGATGACTGCCTCACCCATTGATAATAGGATGAATGCTGAAAGGAAAATAATGATTTTGTTTGTATTTTGTCTCACTTATTGTTAATGTACCGTCATGTACCAATATTATTACTGCTTTTTTTACTTGTCATCCCTGGTGCTGCCTGGGTTTCTCTCTCTCTCTCTTTTTTCAGTGATATAATTTTTACATCTTATTTCTTCAATACAATCCATGGTATAATAACATGAAAACATATTTGTGAGGATACAGGGCTCTCTCAATCACCCAGACACTGAGCAGATGAAACCAAAGTGGTGGTTTATTTTGCACAGCATGCAGAAATAGGTAATATGCAATGGCAAGGGGTAAATACAGTGAACATGCAATATGCTGGTAGCAGTTCAGACAGAGCCAGTCTCAGTAGGGAATAAAGTTCCAGGACAAGTCCACAAAATAGCTAATGACATACAGTTTCACACAGTAGAAACTATCACAGTTCACACAGAAGTGATAGCATATATGTCCACCCAAGCATTTCCGGGATACCACAAAGTCAAAACTACCACAGTTCACACAGCAGTGATAGAGTACAAGTCCACACCAGAGAATGAAGCTCTCCACCCAGGAGTTTCCAGTTGCATACATCCACACAGGACTGGCGATGTGTTCCACTAAGCACCTTGGCAGAAATTCCCTTCTTAGCCAAGGTCAGTGACTAACATGCGGATCTGCCTTTGGTGCTTCCAATTTCCCATAGTCCTTGTGACCACCTTGGGGAGTTGCAACATTCTCTGATTGGTGTGAGTCCCTTATCCTCTAACTTCCTCCAACCTCCTCCAGATATTACTTCCATGATGAATACCTGCTGGGTTGTCTCCATGTAGTCTGCCAGACTCCAGTGAGGGACAAAGGCAGGCCAATGGTGGTGTAAGTCCTGAGTGTCCCCTGTGGAGGTGGAAATTAACCCACAAGGTCTTTTGTTTTGTGAAGTGTTACATTGCTCTGCTGGTTATGAATAAAACAGACATATGAAAAATGCTAAACATCAAGTCTTACAAAATATTAAACATTACATTTCCTTACATCATTACATTATATAATTTACCTGCTACTTCAAAAGTATAAGTCCTGTGAAGTAACCCACATACACTAGTAGACAGATAGGGGAACGAAAAAGGACAAACAAGTTAATTAATCACTGCAAGGAATGATATGCTGCAAATGCATTTTTAACACACATCCCATTCATCACAATATGCTTCTAATTTATTTATCATTTGTTAATGTTCTCAGCAATGCAATTGTAATCACAAATTGCATGCCACCTAATGGCTGACATACCATAGGATCTGTAGGAGACTGCAGAACCAGATTAAAGGAGAGTATGGGCACTTAGGGCACATGCCACAGCCCATCTTTCAGGGGGCTCTCCAAACCATTAATTTCCATATGCAGTTGCAGAGCTGAAAGCAGGTCAGAGAGGGAGTGAATGGAGTATGAGTAAAGAAACAGGACTGCTACATGTACCATGGGATTAGGAGGAGGTGGAGCAGCTACAGTACCCAGACTAAATAACAACTCCATTGTCTGTATGGTGAGAGGGAGGGGAGACACTATATTGTGTATCATTGTGACCCTGTATGTGTAGGTCAAACCTTTCTGTGTATGTGTCACCATGTGGAAGTCTGTATAACTCTGCATATATCTCTGTCCCTGTTTGTGCGCAAGACCCTCCTGTGTCTGTTTGTGTGATTCTGTATGCTTGTTTGTCTGCATTACTTTATGCATGTCTCTGTGACTCTGTTCATACAATTACTGTGGGAAATGTATGTGTGTCAGACAATTCTATATGTGTCTGTGTGTCTGTATGACTGTACCTGTCTGTGTGCTTTGTCAGGGCTCTCTGAATGCAACAACACTGACATTGGTGGGAGGAGTAAGATTTCTCACCAATTACATTTCAATATGATGACAATTTTATCAGCAGTCGATTTTATTATATAGATTTCCTTACTGAAATAAGTGTAGTGAAACAAGTTGCCCACCTCACCTTCATTATTTTAAGGTATTTTTCCCTCAAATGTAAAGCCCCTGGAGTCCCACTCAAGGTAATCCCTTGAGGAGCACTTGATTGTAGTTGACAATGCTCCAAAGAAGCTTTTTTTCCTAAAATTGTATTAAAATTAGAAATATAAGGGGGCAAATATACATGATATAAATCCTCAAAAAACTTTGTAGATTGCGTAATTTTTAACTCAAAAAAGACTAGCTCAACTTTTTACAGCATTTTCTAGATATGTTGTGTTTTAGATACCTTGAATTTTTTTGTACTGCAACTGCTATGAAGGACAGGTGTCAATAACTGTAACACAATAGAGTGTGCAGATACTTTTAATAATGTCTAATATTATTGTCTTTAAAAGTAGAAACATATGTGTTGTGCTGTACTGTACAGGTGGTAAAAAAATACTAGCAAATTTTGGCTGCATTACAGGAATATAATATGAGAAAATAAATCTGAGCCTTGATTACAAAGTTATAATTTATTCACATGTATTCATTGTTTCTTGAAATGTTTGCTTTATTAGCATGCAAAATTTGTTCTGTATTTGAGGCATCACCAAATTTCATCTTAACGTTTATTTTTTTTATTAAAATCACAATATCTCTCATTATTAATTTTTTCTTCAACATTTATTTGTACAGATTCATAAAGATTGATGTCATCCTGCTCTGGAAAATGTCAACTGCACAGCCATCTCAGTTTGTCATCAGCCAAACATCTCCATCTTTTTCATGTCCTTGCAAGCACTTGGCTTTTAACTTCCAACTGCTGCTGTGACGTCCAATAGTCTATTGCAAATCAATTCAGGGAATGAGGAAATGGTGCATTACACAAGGACTCCCATGGAATTTTATATTACAACTACACAAATAGCAGATAAGAGCATTAGGATTAATGGTGTCTCAACAGATGCCAAAAGAATTAGCAATGCTTTGTTGTTTGATGCTGTAAATTTACAGATAGCTGAATGACTTTCACCACTATGTGTGTGGGAGTAATTTGACCTTATATACTTTTTTATGATTTTTTTAAATAAAGTTTTAATGACTTGATCTTCAAAAGACTGTTACAGTCTTCTCTGACAGAAGTAGCATGACTCTGACCTTTTAAAAAAATAAATAATAATAATAACTGCAAGTACTTAGTGCTTATTATATTAATAATATTTGTGGTAAACCAATAGACATTAATTAGGTATGATTTCATACAAATATGTTATACCTTAAGAAAAGCTCTTTTTGATTACATTTTCTTTAACATTATGAATGATGTTAATCCTAGAAATAAAAGCAAATCCTAATAATTTAAAACATGCACTTCCACCTCCCCACACTTACATCAGAGCATATTTTCAATGCTTGAAAGCTTTTCTACTGCCCTAGCTTAAAATACTAATTAGTTCACCAGTTTGGTGAAGAGAGTTCAAGTCTGAGATAATCATGTGCTGTGTAGTTCCACAATGAATCATGGGTAATACAGCTATATGTAACACATTCTTCTTGCCTAATCTGACAGGCATTAGAAAAACTAGGACAACTTTATGCAATTATGGAGATAGTGGTAAGACTCCACAGTGCAGTGGGGCATTACAAACTTATACTACATAACATAGTGGTTATAATCCAATTGCACCATGTGTGGTGTAGACAAGAGTAATGTGATTAGCTGCCCTGATTATATAGTATATGGGAAAGTAGGTTGGCTTTGATCAAGATTTGTATTAGTTAAGAGTTTGGAAGCCTCCTGATGAAATTAGAGGAAGAAAAATTAGATTGATTACATATAGAATTCAGTAGATACCGTGTTATTGTTATAGAACTAATTTTTTATTTATTTCTGAATACTTCCTTTAATATTCATTTTAATACAGTATTATGTTCTGCTTTTTCTTTAACCAGTGAATGTCTTTAAGAAGGTCATTGGTTTTAAGTTTGTGTGTTTTGTGTGTGATTTAGAGTAGAAAATACCATGATGATTTGTTTGATATAGTATAAATGTCAAGAGAATTGAAAGATAAGCAGAACTAGGACACCTTAAAATCTTACAAGGTTAGCACACATTCATGAATCTCATAGACTATTGCTTAAGGCTAGTAAATTTTACAGTTTACAGATAATACTGTAGTTTAAACAATTATATACTTTGGATAACTGATTTGATAGCCAATGGCTTTAGTACATTCAATCTTGATCATGTTTAAACAGGCACAAATTTGGTCACTTTTCTCAGAATTAGCAACATTTTTATCATTTAAACTAAAGCTTGAAAATTTAGTGTGATGTTTGAATTTTAAACTATTTTGATGGACCGGTTTGCAAAACAAAATATTTCTTACTCTGCTTTATTGTATAAAACTGTCTCTGTCCCACAATACAGTTCATGAGGTAGAATCCATTCACCCATGCAAAAAACACCATCTTCTTGAATTAAACTACATCCCAGGACAGATTTACCTTAAAGGCACATTATAAATTAAGAATTTAACATGCCCCATAACTTTCTAAATTGTATCAAATAGTTGAGGAATATAGTTATGATGTGCAGTAATCAATAATAAAATAAAAAAAATAAAAGATACAAGAAAACATTCAGGCAAATAAAAAATCACTACAGATAGACTACATCTTATTGAATGTACATCCTTAATTTCAACATTAGCTTTACAGAGTGTTATATTACTTTGCAATGCTGTTGGAGGACTCTGCTCCTTTCATTTTGAAATTCTCAGTATAGAGATCATTTAGTCCCTGTTTCCTGGTGTGTTTAAGCATTTATGCTGAAATTTAAAAGGGCAATGCTGTTAATAGCAAAATACACGGTGCAAGGGACAGTAGGCCTAAGATACATACATGTAGCAGATAAACAGGCATTTTAGTACACATATACGCCATACAAAAATACATCTATTTATGTCAACAACATATGTGATATCCCCTACTTCAAATACAACCCTGTGACTAATTCTGCTTAGATTCTTGCTTCAATTCCCTTATGCAAATCATTACACTTCACTTGTCACTTTCACCCCAGACATCTTCTAAATGCACAAGTGGAAAGACTTTATAGCTTTAACTTTCCCATTATCTCTATTACTTAAACTAAATAAATGTCATTATTTGGGGGATGAGGTGGTTGCAGAAAGATTAATCTGAGACTGCATCTGGTAGAAATATTATATTGGGAAATTTTATCAAAATAATTAAGGGCACTACACATAGGTCAATATAGATAGTCTGTTTAAATGTCACATCACATTGTTGCTTTTATCTTTAAATTCAGTCCTATTCACCTAGTAGCATGGGGCAAGTGCGTCAATTAAATAAAATTATTGAAAGTAGGACTACGGTCATTTCATTTAAAAAGGGAAAAATGGTATAAATTTAATCAAAACATATAATGAAAGACTCAAAATATCATGTAAATAATAAAATGATTGTTTAATGCATTTTATGTAGTTTCATTAAGATAATTACACTTTCATCAATTTATACTTAATAATTTGTCCATACCATTTAATTTAATTAGTTTAATTACTGCTTATGAAGACAGATGCAGACCCACTGGCTCTTCTTATATGACTGAAATACCAGATGATTTTTAAAAGGCTGACTGATGTTGTGCCGTATGTGCTATTTAGCGATTGAAGAAGAAATTGCAACGTTTTTGTCCTCTCCAAGTCATTATTAGACAAAACATAATTTATGAATCAAACATTATGTTTTAAGGTATAAGTATGTATAAGTGCATAAACAGTATGTATAAGTGCTACATTTACAAATCTAGATAAATAGATAAAACATGAGAATATGAGGAATGATTGACCACACATTGTTAGGTTCAAAAACCAATAACACAGTAAGGGCCTGATTCAGAGATGCTCACTGTGTCCAGTGTGCTCATGCACAAGCCCCATTGAGAGACTGAAGCTGAGTCACTATGGGGCTTGCTACAAGACGGGGCAGCTGTCGATGTTGAGTGGCAGCACATCCCATTTTGTAGGCATGTAGGGGGGTTGGTTGGCCAAACACAGGCATTCCCTTAGGAATTTTTGGCATTTGAGGGAGGACCTACTGACAACACAACTGATGTCAGTAGTGGAATTCCTCCTCTATTGGAGCAGGAAGACTACTTGGCCTTGCGGAAGCCGAGACCCTACAACAGGGTCTCGTCACAAAGGCCGATGTTTACAATTATCACGACAGGCTCCTTGCAACTCACACAAGCTGTGGGTGGGCTCCCACAGCTTTGTGAATGGCAGGAAACAAAAAAAATAAAAAATAAAAACAACCACATTACCTGCGAGAGGCTGGCCCTTACGAGTGTGTCTGAATCAGGCCCTAAGTTCTAAGTAAAATTAAGAAATGATAATAAATATATAAGATAAAATTATAATATAAACATTACCTATCAATTCTACAGTATTCAATAATTATCAAGAGAAATTTGTTCTATGAGCACTTAGGAAGAATAAATGACTAGCCACTAAATGTTTTAAAAATGTTGTTAAGTAGAGTACAATATAAAAAATGCAAATACTTTTATCAAACTTTGGAAGGTCTCAAGACATTATGACAAATCTGTTTATTATAAAACAATGATATTTTTTGACTAAAGTGGTTAGTGATTACAATTTCCTGGCTTTCAGCTCCAGATCGTCCACTTGATGGTTATTTGGTAATAAAAATATTATATGGTGCTCTTTATATCCAGTGGTATTATTATACAATTTCTTCTCTGCTGTTGAACTTGTTTAGTGTGAATGTAAACTCATATGATGTTGGTTGGAGTGTTGCTACACATACCCAATTTCTTAACTGCTTAGATAATTTACCAAGGGCTTTGAAATTTAGGAGGCTTCTATCTGTAAATCCCAATTTACCTCATCCAGGTTTCAAAACTCAACTGTTTTAGTAAAATAAATGGCTGTGTAGCCTTTCACAAAAGAATAAATCAATCTACAATGTACCACCATCTCTCTCCATCCTTTATTCTACCCAATGGCTAGTCTGGTGATAAACTATTTGATAGGATAAACTGTTGCTGAAGAAGAGGAGGAGGAGGAATTTAGCAATTGTGCATTCTGATTAATTTTCCTCCCAAGGTAGCACCCATCTTGTATGATTTCCCCTTAAAAGAGATCGTATTACTATAACTAAATAAGCCAACAAGCCACCATCCCTCAAACATTTATAAGAAAATTTTGATGAACACATACCACAATAGTTTTACTGAGAATCCCACTGGCCAAAGTATCAGCAATGGGAATTATTAGTGCTGTCTGAGACATACTGAGAACAACTTTTGTTTTCGGTTCCACTTATTTTCCATCAAAAACTTTCTGAACATGAACAATGAGGTCTTATGTTATATCAAGTGCAGAAATAAAGAAAACTACTGCAGGCACTGATATGGATATAGATAAGCAAAAAGATAATTAGTGTGAAAACTTTGACCCAAGCATTTTAGCTGTAATAGGGCAGCCAACCACACAACACATAGTAAGAAAATATCACAGCACTGCAGTCAGAGACAGACACAAAATATAATATAATAGATAAACAATGATTTTGTGTAATACATTACATTTATACAAAGTGATAATAATAACAACAATTAAAAACCTTCGAAGAGAACATATAGGGCCTGATTCTGAGTCAGATGCAATGACAATGTTGGAAGCAATGGAATTTTTTTTTTACATCTGAGCAAGCACCTAAGTTGCATTGTGCATAAACCAGATTCCACACTCATAGAGTCACAGTGAGCATCTCAGTCCTTGTGCAATATGATGCATGAATGTACACCAGGGTAGTACAGTACTTGTTGCAGTACTTACAGTATGTTAAGTCACAGAAGCAATACTGACAAAAGATGCCCACACGTACATTTTAGCATCCAACTCAGATGCAGTCCCTTTAACTGGATAAGCACTTTAAACTATCAGAACATTTAAGGTACTGTAGCTTATAAGTTTTTGCTACTGTAAGGCTAGCAAATTGATACAATGTAAGCAGCTCTCCAACATTAAAACTCCATATCAAAAATATACAAATTCCAAAGTAGCAGCACACATGCAGATATGAATTGGGACTATTTATTTATTGGGGATGCAGTTAAGATGCCACTGGTAAGGATGCCCTGGTTCCAGAATCCCTACCCGTGGCTAAGATATGGGCACCGGAAACACAACATCACTTGAGATGCCAACACTGGCATCCTGAACGAAAGTATAGCGGTTCAGGTTAGGTTTAAGACATGAAGGGAGGGTTAGCTATAGGTAACACCAGGGGGTGAGGGTTAGGCTTCTGGGGGGAGGGTTAGAGTTAGGTTGTGGGTAGGGGGGATTAGGTTTAGGCAACACTGGGAGGTTAGGGTTAGGCTCTAAGGGGGCACGGTTAGGTTTAGGCACCAAGGGGGAGGGTTAGGATTAGTCTGCAGGAAGGGAAGGTTAGGGGCTGAAGGGCAGAGGTTTAGGATACTTACTGAGCTCCTGTCAGGATTCTGAGTGTTGGTATGCCACTGTCTGTATTCTGACCGCAGGCATCCTGACTGCCGATCTCCCATACTGTATGTATTTCATTCCAGAGAATACAGCAAAACTGGAAATTCAGTATTATTTCCTGTATTGTGTATCAAATATCTTCCAATTGAAGGCCACACAGTATGCTGAAGAAGTTAATGGTATAAGGATGGCAGTATTGCTAAACGATGTTAGAATAAGTGTTAAATTGGTTAATATTAGGCATGCATGTACTGTCCTTAGGATCTAGTATTGTCTGCTGCACAGTGACCCAATAGAATCCGGGTCCAAACATGTAATGACAATGGTCAAAACAATAAATTCCCTAAATTTAGTTGTGCATAGACTCACATATATATATATATATATATAGCACAATTATAGTGTCTGATATTTCCATATAGTCACTAAATTGTTCCTCAATAGTCATGTATATCAAGTATATATGAGAATGAGTTGGTACAAATATGCACATCAATGCTCAATCCGGATTAATGTCCAGCTATGTGTGTATTTACCAGCCTCCAATGGAGCCTCACGTCCTGATAAATATCCAATTGTAATAAATCGGCGTGGTTCCAAGATGGAGATATAGCTGGAGCAGATTGAACATTATGGATCATCGACGCAATATTCTTAATAAAGTCACCACCCACAGTTTATCTTCCCATTATTTGCGAGAACACAATAGTGATCCTAGATCTCTTAAGATTGTAGGACTAGAAATGATTCAAACCACTTCTAGGGGTGTCGCCAAGAGGTCTTTTGGATGTTTAAATTCAATTCAATACATCCAGAGGGCCTGAATGATTCAGTTGAGTTAATCTCATTTATGTGATATGAGATTAGGTAGATAGGGTCCCCATCACCTGTGATCCCATGACATATATATTTATACTATCCCTAGATGTGGATTTACCTGAGAAAATCCCCTATGGTTAATGTTTACAACATATGGTACAAACTTTTTCCTAGACCTATGTATGTATCCACTCTATACAGTACACTTTCATTTATTTTAAAAGTTAGGCCAGTGGAATTCTAGTATTTATGATTTTGTTATCTATATCTATTACTCAATAAGAGGAGGAATAATACTATTTGTCTTATTATGGGAATTTGTTTATTAATGTACCTTATGTTATTCATATGTGTTATATCATTACATTATATTATGACTTTATGTATCTTTTATGGTTGGTCCAGTGACCTATTTTAATATATATGTATATATATATATATATGTATATATATATATATATATATATATATATATTTATTTTAAGTAGTGATACACTTTGGATTGATCATTTGATGTCAGTTTTAGAATTGACCCTGCTTATTAGAAAGATTACTCTGATTACTTAGTATATCTTATAGTACTTTAGGCAATTTGAACCTAGGATGTGTTATATTAATCTGACATATGCTGTTAATATTTATATTATATAACTCAAACTGCCTAATAATAATTTGATTTACTAGACTATACTTACATCACGTGACTCAGTAGTGCTAGTATCTTCCAGCACTACGAGTCACTGTTTGGACATGTGACTACAATCGCTTTAGATAGACCAATGGTTGCTTTGACCCACGTTTCATTAGCACATAATATGTGAATTGGGATCCAAGCGGCTAGTAAAAACCATGTGACACTGTTTGGACATGTGATCGGAACCTTTCCACGGATCCTTTCCACGTATTGAAAACATGTGACGTAAATGTCACATGTTTTCAATACGGTGACTGCAATTCACTATTAAAATTGTTTGAACGACTCAGAGAGGTATGAGATACTCTCTAAACACGTGTCTGTAACCTTCTCTGAAAGATCATTGGTTATTATGATCTATGGGCCGGATTTAGACCGGCTCGCGAGCGCTGAGCACTTGCAAGCGGGTCGATGGTGCCCTAGTGTGCATGCGCATGATGGAGGGTGCTCCGTCGTGCGCATGCGTGAGACCCGCATAGCGATTGCCAAGTTGTCGCTATGGGTCTTGCACCAAAGGGTGCATGCTGTCGATGGTGAGTGACAGCACGCCCCCTTTGGTGGGCGTGCCAGGGGCGTTGCTGCCCATATGGAGGCGTTCCCATGGCCCCACTGACATCACTAGTGATGTCAGTGGGAGTGCTTTTGGCTCTGATAGAGCCAAAAGCACTCCTGGGCTTGCGGCAGTGAGATCCTACCACAGGGTCTCGTTGCAAGCCCGATGGTCGCAATGGTCCATCTTTTTGGCCGCTCGCATAAGCTGTGGGTGGTCACCCACAGCTATGCGAGCGGCCAGGAGGCCGCTCCAATTTTAGGTTGGAGGGCCCTGATTCAGAGCGAGTGCTCTTGTCAGAGTGTCCGGCTCTGAATCAGGCCCTATAAGTCTTCTGTACATATCATACAAATTGTGATTTCAGCAGTATGCCAAAACACGTGACATTGTTTAGACATGTGATCGGAATTTTTACTATTGTTTTATTGGCCACCGAGACTCACATGCTTTTTATTTATATCATGTGACTTGGGATCTGAGCAACTTTGATCTCAATATCTAGGTATATTTGATTTTCACTAAATCTTTATATCACAATGGTCTTCCCGATGATATTATATATATTTTTATTGTATATTATGATGTTTAAAACTTAGTTTCTATTAACAGCTTGGTTGATTATGTAATTTATTGTGCATCAGCTGTAATCACTTTTACCCAATTAAGGGTTTATAAGGCCACCATTTTTGGCCAGAGGGAATACTGCTACTGAAGAAGGTGTGGGTGATTCCACTCCGAAACGCGTTTGCCTACTTTCCCCCAACTGATTCTCCTCCTAGGATCTTCATCTGGCTCTATACCGGACCGGCCACTTCATCTGCTCCAGCTATATCTCCATCTTGGAACCACGCTGATTTATTACAATTGGATATTTATCAGGACGTGAGGCTCCATTGGAGGCTGGTAAATACACACATAGCTGGACATTAATCCGGATTGAGCATTGATGTGCATATTTGTACCAACTCATTCTCATTTATACTTGATATACATGACTATTGAGGAGCAATTTAGTGACTATACGGAAATATCAGACACTTGTCATGTGCAGTGTTAATCATGAGACTGATTTTTAATTAATTTAATTTACATTTTCTTTTTGTATTTTATATATTTTTACAATTTTTATGTCTTAACTGATGCAATTAAATTCCTTTATTAATTTCAGCCAAGCAGTATTTATATTTATATTTGTACTTATAGTACATTTCTGAGGCTATAACATATTGCTTATTGATATGCCATATATACATTTTGATACACTAGACCTATTATTTTGATAATCTAGTGCCGTTCAACCATTCTATTTCTGTATACCATCCTTTATATAGGGGGCTGACTACCCCCTCTGAACCTGCAGCTCATAGATAGCGCCATCTGGTTTTCATTGTGTTCTTTTCCTTTTTTGAAAATAATTATCATTGTAGCTCACAAGTATTTCACATTTCAGGCAGTTTCTACCTATAGATGTGTGAAACTTCATTGGTGACTGTTTTCAAAACACAGTTACAGTATGTTAAAATTCACATAGGCTACTGGGAGAGTAAGTGCATATATCAAAATAATTATTTTTTGTTAGCAAATGTTCTTTATAAGCAACTAGCTGCGATACCTAACCTTGCCCGGGTTGAAGACTGGGCTATGGAGTACACCTGCAGTCTTAATTTTTTACACTGTCGTCACCTATAACCTGGATAACTGCAAATTAAGAGTAAATTATAGTGTAGGAAGGTTTATTCTAATACTATTTGGAATGGAGCATATCAGGAGCAGACTGACTTACAGAATGGAAATCAGTTAACAGTAGCATCCTAAATCACTTGAGTTTCAGAAATCACTGCAGAGCAGAGAGTATGATTCAGCTGCGGATGGATATGCTATCACAGCTGCTATCATTTTAGCAGCTGCAATAGCTGTAATATGGTAATGTAGCAGGAGGCATCATGTCTCCTGCATGCATTACTGATCCAAGCAGCATTGGAAAATCTGTGTTCCCTTCAGCCGGCTGAGTGAGCATGGGGTCATGCATGCTGGCCATCGCAGATGAGTAAATGTGCCCAGGAAATCTTCATCAGCCAACAGAGATCCTGGCCTCTCCATTGCCCCCCCAATGGCAGTGACACACCTCCATTTTGGGAAATGGAGATCGTTGCTGCCCTCTCTCCACCAAGAAGTGGCAGCAGACTGTCCATCACTGAAATCCTGCATGCGGGATCACAGACCCATACTGCACATGTGCATTACAGGTCTTGATAATCGTGAATCTGAGTGATCCCTGTCACTGCATTCACAGCTGAATCACCCCTTGAAATTACTCTGCAGACCAACATTGAAGACCATGTCTAGCAGGACTGCCATCAGATTGTGGATTGATTATGCTGTCTGACACAGTCTGAATGTAATGTGTTCTGAGCTGCTCAGGCACTCTGCTAAAACCCCTATGACAGCTGGTTTAAGAGGAGATAGTGAGTGAAATGCTGATAATTCACACTGTTTAATGTCAAAGTTTATCAGGCAAACACAGAGGGCTGACTTATACTGGGTACACACTGACAGATTTATTGGCCAGTCAATTGATCAGCCAATATAGCTGCTGCATGTCGGCCAGTGTGTACCAGTGATATGTCTGTGAGTAGCGGCGTTCGCACACATATCGCTTTGGCTGTGCTGCACAGCCGATGGACAGATACTGTATGTCTGCAGACATATCTGTCCATCGGCAGGTGTGTAATGGGTGGTTTGCAGACACAAAGTGACAGCTGCAGGGAGGGGGGCAGGACACCCCCCGCTCCCACCGGGACATGCCCCAGACTTGCCCCTGGCTGTCGGGAGCCGCTGCAGCATGCAGATGATGGTTGTTCAGTGTGTATGAATGACCATCATCTGCAGATATATCTGCAGATCACTCATCTGCAGATATATCACTTAGGTGTGTACCCACCATTACTCTATAATTCATGTATGCAGCTGTTGGAAAAGTGATATACTGTAACACAGCACTTTGGAAGAGATGTAAATGTGACATAAAGCCAGCCCCTCCACCCCTGAACCTGTGTAACTTAAGAGTGTTCCTGATTATGGGACAGTGTGTGACACACGTGTGTGGCTCTGATGAAGTTCAAACTTAGGCAAAAACCTAATCCTGATCAAACTACACCACCATGCCAAATGTGGTGGAGCTACAGTAGGTACAAAACTCTGGCCATGTATAAAGGAAAAACAGACATACATACTTTTACACTTTCTCTCTTATTATATTGAAATATTGATTATACTGTATTTTACTGGCTTAGAAGTAATTAGAAAATTAGTGCACTCCATTTATCAAATACAGCTAAAAAAATTATATAAATCTGAAGTTGATGCATAAACGTTCACAGGCAATTATGGTTTGTTAAGGAGGTCATCCACTACACGATTTTAGCAGGTGATTGAACAATAACGATGTCATTATCGTTCAATTGTTTAAAAATTGCTTATAAATCGTGCAGTGTTTGGTCGTTAACGATCAACGATGCGCGCTCCCCTGGTCGTTTATTCGTGTCATCGGTCGACTGAACATGCAGATCAATTTCACTTGATCTATTAAAGATAGTTTGCAAATCGTCTGCAAATCATTCAGACTGAAAGGTAAACTTTCAAGGGAAAAAATCAAGGGAAAATCGTTTAGAGATTGGACAGGGAGTAGATTGTCTAGTGGATGTGCCCCTTTAGAGTGAGACTTAACCTAGCAGTCAGTTCTATTTGATTGCAATCAGAGTTCTACTTAGTAACAAGGTAAAGCCAGGAATCTACTTAAATGTTTGTGCAATGTTCTGATCATGTTACTTGGCTAATGGATAAAAGTGCTATGTTAGATCAGCTGTAATAAAGCAGTTAGAATTGTTTAAGAGCCAAGCAATGAAAGATGAACAGTCTGCATAAAAAGATCCATAATCAATGCCTTAAACAGTATCTAGTAACAGAGTTTGTGACTTTACCCTATGGTGGCCACCTTCCTAACAGCAACATTCTCCTATTCTTGTATGGAATTTGCAATAAAGTGAGATCCAATATCCAAGTAGGTGTATCAGAAGGATGCCCATAAATTGCAAATAAATGAAGTCACAGAACTCTTATTTAAAGCATTTGTTGTGGATCGTACAGTGCCTGAACTTTCTGCCTATTTTTGTAAATTCATTGACTTTAATTTACTTGCAGCATTCAGTATTACTATTCATTGCCTACTGAGGTAATTAATCAACCACATATTGCCTTCTGAAAAGATTTATCATCTCAGGATTGAATTGGAGCCTGGGCTAAATACCTCTTGCAGTGTGTTCACAGGAATTATGCTTCTATGAACAAATCCTTGTTTACATGTACAATTGCTTGATCAATAGTCTTCTTGTTTATATTTACCTTTGAACTCAACATTGTTTTCTATGTCTTTTTCTTTTAAAGAACTCAGAGATCAGTTAAATTAAGCCTCACATTTTTAAATATTACAAACAAAGATGACAATAATTAAGTCCCTAGGCAATTCTCAATCCTTCATCACGCATATCCCAAGGGTCTCACTTTTGAAGCTATTAAAGAGGTCAAGTTAGCAGAGAAGAAAATAGATTTTCAAAGAAAACTATTATAATTGGAGATGTACTGGATCAATATTTGATAGACTTATCAACCTAAAGATCTTTATGATCACTTTCGAAGTGGCTTAGTTATAGCAGAATAACTTATCCTGACATCAAAATCAGTAAAGTCCCATTAAGATGAAGTACTTTTGGCAAGGCATATGATTATGAGTAATATATAGTGTACCTTCTAAGTGATATGTTATATAATTATGTTACAATGTGCATCATACTGTATTGTAACACTTTTCATTAATTACAAGGAAATATGATGCCACATGGGGATAAAGTTTAATGGAGTTTGTGACATGCAGAGACAGGGGATCTCTTGCACACTCATATCATTGTCAGGATCCTGGGTCCTTAATTCTGCTTCTTGTAGATCTATAAAAACTGTTTGGCCTAATACAACCATTTTTCACTTGGAAAGACAGTTTGGAGTCATCTCTATAATGAGCTACACTTCCTACTTCCCACTATATTACTTTCCATTATAGCTTAACTGCTACTGGTTGTCTTGTATTTAGAAAAACAAAGCAATACAAATATATAGCTTAGTTTGGATATCTCTCTAAGTAACCTGTCTGATTGAATTGATGACCATGGCCAAAGGATAAGATTCTTTATATGCACAGACAGTAACCATGTTTATAATATCACTGTACTATGCTTTGTTTGTCATTAAAGGGAGCATATAGGCACTAATAATCAAGTACCCAACTTACTGCAAATTACAGCTGTGGATACTCTACTACAAGAGCAAATCTGCATTGCTCCAGTTGGAGACATCTGCTCCAAAAAGCAGCAATCCCTAACACTCGCAGTTTCACCATTCATTTGTAGCATAGTCAATTTATACTGCCTGGTGACCTAGCAGTGTTAGCTTGCATGAGTGACCTGAGTTCATGCATGCACATGGAGCAATCCAGCATGGGAGGAGGGATCCAATTGGATTTCTCTTCAAAAGCCAGCACTCATTCCCTTAGGAAGGTGTGGGAACCAATGCCAGATGATTCAGTTTTTGGAGTTTGATGAATAGTAGGTGGCCCCTTTGGGCTCCTAATAATGAGATGCCCTGTTACTAAAACATGTGCAATGGGCTCATTAGTTATAATAAATTGGTTTCTTAGACTCTGTCAGGATAGCTCAGCCAACTTTGCTCAAAATTTTACCCTCACATGAAAATTCACTTGCTTGAACAGGACCTTCCTTGGATGTAACTGTCTCTGTAGGCTTGCAACTCTTGCAGCTGGATTCCTACTGGATGATGCTTTCTCTGTGCATTGCAGTATTTTGGGTACTAAATTGTAGTAACCTGATATTAGTTCCAGTTATGGATTTGTCTACTTTTCTAAAATATATATACACTTCTGGTGTTTATGGCTTTTAACTCACATTTCAAATTTTATGGTATTTGGGGGAAAATTTCTCATTATGGGACCACTGTGAAAAAATGTCTAGCATGATCATAATCTGCACATCCTAATTGTTATTTCAAATTTTATTTATTTGTATTCAAGTAACATTGTGGGATTGTGGCTGCATATTAAAATCAAATTAAAAAAAATTGTATCAGCTGAAGGTTGACACTTTTCCACTTTATTTGCAGAGTTTTTACTAAGATGGGTAAAATAAATAAATAGATAGATAGATAGATAGATAGATAGATAGATAGACAGATAGAGAGATAATTTTGTGAAGCCTATGCAATCTAAAGTTCATATTAGAGATGTGAGTAAGAGAATAAAAATGCAGTTTGTGAGCAGTAAAGATGTTGCCTTTTCTCCCTCCATAACGCTTTACTTTATCTCACTATCAGAGAGAACAGAGAGAAGTGTTTCTGGCTGTGATAATTTGATTGCTCTCTGCGTGAGTTACAGAGGATAAATGAACTGGCACATTGTGCCACTTTTAATCTTCCCTTCTTACACCTCCCTCTGCAAAATGCCAAATCAAAAACTCAGTTAACAATAAGTCAGTGCAATTTTGTCTACTGCACATGTGTATGCCATTCTAAGAATACAGTTATCAAATGTGACATGGTGTTTCAGGAAGTTAATCACTCAGGAGCTATTGATTTGAAAGCCAATAGAAAATGCTTCCTTTTCCATTCATTGTCAGGCAAAGGATGGAAGACTTATGGAAATCAATGAGCAAAAGTCAGTCTGATTCATGTTTAAAGTCAGTGCTTAGCAGGTACAGGGCATGCTAGAAAGTAGATCACAAAATAGCCTTTTGAATAACACAGGGAAATCAAGAAATGTACTGTACCTAGCTTTAACTAGGGGCAAAATCAAACAAGAATATTAGCAAACCGAGAAAAAGTTTTTAATATGTACAAGGCAAAGCAACACCAAGAACACTAAAGCACACAAAGCCTTAATGGAAATAATGTTTGCAGCAAAGAAAAGTCTAATAACTCCTTGGAAAAGAGCAATTACAGGGGAGAAAGCTGATATTTCTTTTCAGGCTGACTAATTATCTCTACTACAAATGCATTGTCTTTTAAAGTTTTGATGATAACCATACATCAAAGTTACAACATAATTGCTGCATTTTGCTAAAATTTCTTGGAAGTGCTTTTATTCTCCACATAATGTTATAATAATCATATAGTAAACCAAGTTAATATTTTTTAATAACATGTTTTTCTTTCTGTTTTTATTCTTGTAATTTTACATTTTGCTAACAATCAGCGGGTGGGATTTAATGTATTATCTGGGCAGAACCAGTATGTTCTATAGCAAGTTACTGCATAGAGGAAAAAAACATAACATGGAAGTTTCACTAACAAAAAGTGATTATTTTAATTATGGTATATTTCTTCTTTCTTTATTTATATCTAGAAATATCAATGAATACTGTGTGCATTGTATATTATATGTTTGCTGTCACATCCCATATATAGTGATAAAATGTATTTGATGATGATTATTATTATTATTATTATTATTATTATTATTATTATTATTAACATTTATTTATTTGTTTATTTATTTTACAGCAGCATACTCTGCAGCACTTTACAATTAGGAGCAAACACAGCACTAGAACAAGTTTGGATATTAAGAGACAAAGTGGGCCCTGTTTGCAAACTTACAGTCTATGCTACAAACAAGAATGCACAGTAAAGTGTAAAACAATAATATTGCTGAATGTACAGTAATTAACAAGTTAATGTGAAGACGTACAGTATGTTTCAGTTGTTCAATTTATATATCTATTGTGTACATATTTTGACTGGGATTGCCCTAAAACCTATTGCCTGGCTGGGGCAACCCTAAAGTTTTATGGGACCAGTCCGGCTCTACCATTAGGCAGCTTCAGGCAGCTGCCTAGGGCTCAGGCATTTGGGGGCACCACTGAGTCTGACTATCTCAGAATTAAGGAACATAATGTAGGTGGCAGATGTGGAACTTATAAAATGCACTTTCACCTCAGGGGCTTGGAAGTGGGTATTGGTGGTGGTTTTGGGGCAGTAGGCTGAAGTTTTGCCTATGGTGCTGAGAAACCTTGCCCCTGCCCTACATAGGATTTCATAAGACTTTGTAAACAAGCCTACAACTAAACCAAACAAATTTGTATAAGAAGCAACTTAATGCGTCTTATGTAGCACAGCTCTTCCTACTGCCCTATCAATATACTGTAGTAGAAAAAGTTACAATGCAAAAAGTTTACATAAAAAGCAAGTAGTACAAAATCATTTATGTTTATAATGTAAAGAGGAACTAATCATGTACACAAGAATATATTAACCTAATCTATTATTTAAACAAGACCCTTCCAAGGCCAGTTACAGCTATTAATAGAGCCATATTTATTGGTGCCGTATTTATTGCTTTGTGTAAGCAGCATTTGTCACTAAGGGGCTCAATTAGAGTTGTAAGTATGCAACATTTTTTGTATAAAGTAAACATTTCCATACTGTGCATGTGCCCTAAAATACATATGCATTCATCCATAGCTAGATTTTTGCTTATTGTTGATTTAAGACCTCTTATGCCTTGAGAGCTATAAAAGGCACAATAGTACAGTAATGGTATATTCTTGTAATTGTGACATAATTAGATGTTGTCTAACTACCTGTCACAGTACCAACACTATTATGTGTTCATCTACTACTTGCGTATTATATCATTGAATACAGTACCTGTCACTATACCTACACTGTTATGTTTTATGTATTATTATTATTATTATTATTATTATTATTATTATTATTATTTAAATCTTAATGTATCAATACTGTCAGAAAATGTATTCCACTTTTCTTAATATAACATTGTAAAAATACAGAGGTCTTTCAGCACGGTTTCAAACTATGTATTAGAATGTTTAATTTCTAATTTGGACAAATTTTATGGTTATATGTACTGTACATCATATACTTTTATATTATGCTTTGCCAATTAATATACTAATTTAACTGGGCATAGTAAAGCCACTGTCCTCATGGATCTATAGCACTCATATCTCTAAGGATGACACTACATAAACTTTACTTTTTATTTATAATTATAAAATGATAATTACAAATATAAAAATATATATTGTGCAATTTTACCATGATATGCAATCAGTGTCATTCATCCAATCCATTTGAGACTTACTTATGTATTATAGGAAATATTGAAAATGTATGTTATTGAGGGTTCACTAGCAGCTAAGTTTATTTCAGCACTACAACCTAAAGATATTTTATATTTTCCACTGTCACTAACTCTTGCTCTACCAATTCAATTGGATCTCTCATCTCCACCTCTACTATGTAGAGCTCCTGTTACCAGCCTCATGAGCAGCATGGGTTCTTTTTTAGTACTGCATGACAATTGAGTCATAATGCAATACTACAGTGAGACTCTTTTATTGCATTTATCCTGCTTTTTTTGCCTGAGAGTTTATGGACTTATTCCTTAAATTCCTTCTAATTGAATGTATTAGCCTAAAGTCTATGCCTGTTACACCTGCTGATCCATCATTGTACCGCACCAACGATGAACCCTGAATGCTTAAGTTTTCCCTTAGGCTCAGCTGTGTTCTTTACATTTGGTCCTGCAATGGGTGGTTGTTTCTAGTTTCTACAAAATCCAATGAATAATGTGTATTTGCAATTTCTTGCTGTCTTTTCCTCCATTAGATTCCATCTGATACATTCTTCCCCTCCCCCTCATATACAGTAAAAGGAATATGTCAGGGAACACAAACTCAATTAAGAAATTGCAAATGCCTTCCACTCTTACTACACTGAATTATATAATTTGAATGAACCCAAGTCTGCTGAAGAGGTAGCATTCTTTAGAGATTTCGTAGCCCCATATCTGAGGGAGTCAGATTTTCCCACCTTCTCGGCTGATAACTGGATTTGGCTTGTCTTCCTCTTTTCCACAGCAACTAAGGTCCTGATGCCAACTCCCACTTGAAAAAGCTGGGCCCAGATTGCTTCACAATTTTGTATGATAACACTTTTAAAGATAAACTCCTACCCAAGTTGCTTCAGGCCTCAATGAGATTGATGAGGAACATTATTTCTTGGGTCAATCAATGGAGTCTTACATCACAGTCATCAGCAAGGAGAGGAAAGATCCAGCCAAGTGTCCCTGTTGCCTGATTATTTAATTATTTAATACAGATACCAAGTTGGTTGCTAAGCTCCAGCTAAAAAACTCAAGATACTGCTGCATGCACTGATGCAATCAGACCAGGCTGGATTTATCCCGGGTCAAGAGGCCTGAAACAACACCACCAAGATCATCAATCTCATACACTTGGCTTAAAATGATTCTGCACTGGTAATCTTACTTTGCACAGATGCCAAAAAGACATTTGATAGGAAACATTGGCATTTTATGCAGGGTTTGCTAACAAACTTGGGTCTGTGTCCTACCTCCCATAGGATTCTTGAACATTACCATCACCCTTCTATAAAAATTAGGATACACAGTGTACTCTCTGAGCCTGTGTTCATTAATAATGGTTCTAGGCAATGTTTCCATTTTTTACCAATTATTTTTATACACTGCACAGAGGCTCTTGTCCAAACCATTAGATCCAATTCTAACATTTAGTCCAATCTGGTTGTATGTATACTGAACTTTGTCTATAACTTTAGAATATATCTACTCTAGTTAATGTGTACAACAGCTCATTAATAATATATGTAAATCAAATGAAAGTATAAGAGTTAAAAATTAATGTTAACTGTAAAGAATAAATAGGTTAAATAAGACACAATGTTTATACTCTATTTGATATAGTTTCTGGAAGTAAAAGTAATTGTGGGTTATCTCCAATGTTCAGATAATCTCCATTCTCTTGTATATCTTACCCTACCTTTTACCTCCGGTATACCTTCGGAAGGTAAAAGTATTTTATCCGGGCGGGTGAATTCTGCTTTTGGCACACTACCTTAAGGGTGCAGTGTAAGGTCCAGGTGGCTGATAAGATGTCTTGCATGAGAGAGTCTTCAGCATGGTGACCAGGAGCGCCTGGACACAGCAGGCCAATGTTGATGATGTCACTCCGTCAAACAAGGAATTACATGATCCTGGCATCCACTACCAATCTCTGTCAAGGTTGATCAGAGTATGTTGATATTGTTCCTTAACTAGTACAAAGTTAAGTCCTAAAACCAGAAGTCTGTAAAAAAGCAGAAACTTAATGTATAGAGGGCCATTTTAAAACCAGGTGCTACTATTGTGTTATGTAAAATGAGTGTAAAGATATGTGTGTAAAAAATATCTGTGTGCAGTATCATATATATAAAATTCATTGGTGTTTTAATTTCTTTGTCTTTCTGACCAGTTATGCATCCCGGAACCCCTGCACAGATTGGGATGAAACCAAGGCAAGGTGGTCCAGTTGGTTCCTGGCCAGGTTTTAAGGGGGTTAGGGTCCCGGTCTGACCTCCCATTGGTGCAAGCTGGGCTGAACTTTCACCTAGTGAGCCTGTTCTGAGATTCAACTGGATGGATTTGGATGAAAACTTCATCCAATGTGGTAACATTGGATCCCAGAAAACATACTAGGGAGTTGAAGTCCCGGTCAGACCTCGAGTTGGTGTACACTGGGCAGAAATTTGACCTGGGGATGCTGTGCAGAACTTTGACCCTGAGAAGGGTGGTAAGTAGTCTGGGATGCCTAATAGAGTGGTTGGGGTCCCAGTCGGACCTCAAGGCAGAGTGTGCTGAGAAGAACTTTGAGCCTGGGAGCCTCTTCTTGGCCTGGTAAACTTGGATTCCAAAAGACATACTAGGGACTTGAGGGCCCGGTCAGACATTCAGTTGGTGTAGGCTGGGTAGAATTTCAACAAGGGATGCCAGGCAGTACTTTGACCTGGAGAGCATGTTCTGGGCCTTCAACTGGATGGATTTGGATGAAAACTTAACAGAGGGGTTGCAATTAGTCTGGGATGCTTAATGGAGTGTTTGGGTCCTGGTCGGACCTCGCAACGAAGTGCACTGGGAAGAATTTTGACCCAGGGAGCCTGTTTTAGGCCTTCCACTGGATGGATTTGGACAACATTATAAATAATTTGGATAAAAACTTCACAGAGTGGTAACATTTGATTTAAAAAGACATACAGTGGGGTTGAGGTACCATCAGACCTCCTGATGGTGTATGCTGGGCAGGGCTTTGACCCAGGGAGCCTATTCTGGGCTTTCCACTGGATGGATTTGGACGGAAACTTCACAGATGGGTGGCAATTGGTCTAAGATGTTTAATGTAGTGGTTGAGGTCCCAGTTAGAAATCATGGCAGAGTGTGCCAGGCCGGCAGAGTGTGCCAGGCCAATCCAGGGAGCCTGTTCTTGGCCTTCCATTGAATGAATTTGGATGACATCACACAACAAAACTTAACAACTTGAAGATTTAAACCCAGTACTTCAGCTAGAATACAATAAAAATAAGATTCTTGATATCATAAACATTTATTCAACTCAATATCTTTGTTAAATCCCAAGGCTTGTAACTTTCCAAGCTCAAAGATCCGTTTTGTTTCTTGTCTTCTTAGGATGTTAACAATATCTCCTCCTCTCCAATTTTGGGTAATGTTTTGTACAGTGTTGCCACAATTTTAAGACCTGATGGATTTTTGTTAAGGACATCCAGGAAATGTTTTGAAATGCTGTGAGTAGCTAAACCTATTTGTCAAGTTGAATGCATTTTTATTATATCAAGAATCATATTTTTATTGTATATACACACATTTTTTATACAAATATATTTACACTCATTTTACATAACACAATATTGGCACATGGTTTTAAAATGGTTTCTATACTTCTCCAGTATTGGTACAGTATACATTATTTAAGGAACATCCCCCCAAGAGTCCTCTACCTCCTACAAACACTTCCAATGTATTTCCCAAAACAATGGTTTACTGACATACATAGGCTTGTGAGAGACTTTGTGTGGAGGAGTTGGAAGCCCCATTTCAAACACAATATACTCTTTGAATGCAAATATTCTGGGTGATTTCAACTTGCTCATTTTATCTCTGATTACAAAGCTGTAATGTTGGGATGGACTAGGTCAAGGTATGGGAAGCAATGGGTCAGAATTGAGGACAATATTCCTCACAATATTCATCACAATATTCCCTGGGTGATCCAAGTAACCGGTTCTCTGTCATCCAACTATAGGCCCCACGTTGGACTGTTGGAATAAACTATGGAGATTGCCCTGTATCTCATCTAGTCTTACATCTGAAACCATTGTTTGACAACCCCAATTCTTCACCAGGTAATCCTAACACTACATTTCATACAGTATATGAACACAGATGGGGGTGATATGTGCAGGACAATGATGGGTGCTTCTGATGTGTCTTGTGGTGACCTCCAGCTCAAATGGTCTTTGCTAAACTTTGAAGTTTGGTGATAATTGCAACTTCTTTAAGGGTACCCCAACTGGCCTGTTGTAGATGTTTGGCCCCCTTTGAAAAAATATATCTGGCTCCCTCCAACCTGCACTCTTTCTCTGCAGGGAGTATACTCTATTGTTTGAACACACATTCCAGATGCTTATCACTTTCACTACAGACTGGAAGTGAGATCTCCAACTCAAATTAGAACTAAAAGATTGAAAATTATTTTTCTCACCACTTTCTCCTGCTCTGTCAGTTATTCTATAATTGAAACCAAATATAAAGTCCTCTCTTGCTGGTATCATTGCCCCAATCCCCTTTTGCAAACTATTTCCTTGAAAGTTTTAATAAAATAGTCTGCAAAGAGACGGAACAAATAGATTTAAAAAATAAACCATATTTTAATATATCAAACCAAGAAAAGGAAGCATTAACTAAATTAAAAAAGAATAGAGACATCACAATAAAACCTGCGGATAAGGATGGAAGTGTAGTGGTCATGGTCACTGATAAATACAATAGTGAGATTTTGTGACAATTAAGGGACAGATCCACATATAACCTGTTAAAAGGTAATCCAAGTGATAGGATCGAGAAAAGTCTCTCTTGCTTAATACATAAATATGAGGCCAATAGTATGATCACAGAGAATGAAAGGAAGTACTTAATTAGAGATCAAACCAGTTTACCAGTTATTTATGTTCTACCAAAAATTCACAAAGACCTGAAAAATCCTCCAGGTCGTCCGATTTTTGCTAGTACAGATTCAGTGTCCTCTAACTTTTCACACTTTGTGGATCACTTTTTACAACCTGAGGTAGTAAAATTAAGATCTTACATCAAGGATAGTATAGACATGATCAAAAAACTTAAAAAATGGAGATTAAGATTGAATACTTCTTAGTTACCGCAGATGTGTGTTCCCTATACACTATTATTGAACATAAATTGGGTATTGTTGCCATAGAACACACATTCAACAAATATGAAGAAAGGTATGATACTATAAAATTGTCCATTTTAAAAGACACCATTAGTTTTCTCCTATATAATAATTATTTTTGGTTCCACGGCCAATATTATATTCAAAACAAAGGTACTGTGGTGGGGAGTAAATTTTCCCCATCTTATGCAAATCTTTTTATGGTATGGTGGGAAGACATTTGTATATGGAATGATAACCCTTTTAAACAGTTTTTACCCATATGGATAGGTTTTATCAATGATATCTTTTTATATGTAGTGGACCAGAAGATATTTAAAAATAATTTTTGTGAAAATCTTAATAGTAATACTTTTAATATCTCACTCACCTTCTCCATTCACAAACAGGAGATCAATTTTTTAGATCTCACTATTTATAAGGCTCAAGATAAACTTGCTACAAAAAACTTTATAAAACCCACAGATAGCAATTCATATATCAGTAATAAAAGTCATCATCATCAAAATTGGTTGAGGAATATCCCTAAAGGTCAGATCCAGCGTCTACGTAGAAACTGTATGGAGATGTCAGTTTTTGAAATTCAAGCACAAGAACTAAAAAATAAATTCGTAGAGAAGGGGTATAATGCTGTGGATATTGAAACTACTATAGAGAGTTTTAAAAATGTACCCCAGGATACTCAGTTGGAGTAAAAAAAGGATAAGGAAAAGGATAACCCACTTCCCATATCTTTTATAACTACTTTCAGTCATCAGTATAAAACTGTGGAACACATTTTTAGAAAAAATTGGTTCATTTTAAAACAAGACCCTATTTTAAATGAGATTATTCCTCCCATGCCTAAATTTACATAAAGGAGAGCACCAAATTTTAAAAATGCTTAGTTAAGAGTGCTATACCTGAAAAAAAGACAGGAAGAATAAGGACAAAATGTTTTCACCGATGTGGAATATGTGTATGTAGGTCGCACACCAATCAACCATCAAAAATGGAAGAGCTTTGTTCCACATCCACCAAAAATACATTTATGTTGAATGAGTTCATTACATGTAATACCACTAACTGCATAAATGTAATAGAATGTAATTGTGGATTACAGTATGTGGGTAGAACCACAAGGAAACTAAGAGATAGATGGACAGAACATCTGCAAAATATTAAGAAGGGTTTCGAGAACCACTCTCTATCACAGCTTTTTTAGGAATTGCACAATTGTTTCACTGGTGGCATAAGATCTATTATAAGCATAAAAAAGTTGAAAACAATTGGCGACAAAAAGGGACAGAAACCACATTAGCTGGAATAGAAATTAAACTAATATATGAAATGAAATGAAAACCTTTATACCACATGACCTTAACAATGATTTTGAGTTAAAATGGTTCCTCTAACCCAGACGTACTCTATACCAATATTATGAAATATTCACCATTAGCGGTCCTGGAGGACGAGTTCGAGGTTATGGAGTAGGGTCAAACAGTGTATACATATTGATATATTTATCTATTGATTTATGTATGATCACATCTCTATTATATGTTGTTTTGGATAATATTTACATTTTCTCTAAATTAATTTTCATGTTTGTTCTCTAAATGAATTTTATATATTTATGATATATTTTATATAGATTTTTAGATATTGCTCTTATTAGTACATTTTATGGAATTTTTATCAGATTCAGTATTTTATTTTATCTATGGTTGTAATCAGCACTTTATATGGGTATCTGTGCAATATTTATGGTTATAGCTTTAAATATCTTTCTCTCTCTGTTACTAGACAGAAGACAGTATCGAATCTTATATTACTATGATGCAGTAATACCACAATAATATCACACTAGTTTGTTTGTATTACCACAGTAATAATATAACAGTGACTCAGGTAGTTATTCTTTTTTTTACAGAAATGAAATAATATAACTATACATAATCCAATAAAGAGATATATGAAATATTCAGATCGACAAAACAATATGATATCATGTTAGCACATATATCAACAATCCAAACTAATTAGAATTAATTAGAATAGATCATATAGAGCAATACAAAATATTGGAAAATATACATGGAAAGCAGAACTACGTGGGGAGTAGAGAGATGAAAAAGAAAAAGAAAGAGAAGGAAAGAAGAGAAAAGAGGGGAAAAATATGTTGAGGGGGATATGGGAGTTAGAGAGGAGACCGAGTCCAGACTTCAACAGATAATAGGTGGATTATGATCATTAAAGTAGAAGGTTCGAAAAGCCTGAGGGTGGGGATCTATGTGGTGTGGTGTTGTTGTAAAGAAACCAGTCACCCCAAACTATAAGAAACTTATGGGAAGTGTTATGGAGGTAAGCTGAAATTTTCTCCATGGCCGCCACATGCCAGATTTTATTTATAAGTTGTTGGCGAGGAGAAGGGTTGATATCTTTCCAGTGCCTTGCAACTAAACATCGAGCTGCATTTTAGATATGTGAAGAAAGCTTGTCAGCATGTGGGTTGAGGCCCTCAAGTGGACAGCCAAGGAGAAAAGACCAGGGAGATTTAGTCAGTGGTATTTTTAGTATTTCCGCGAGGAGGACAGCAACCTCATCCCAAAATTTGGCTATTTTAGGACATGACCACCATATGTGAATGTAGGTGCCTGCCTCACCGCTATCTCTCCAGCAATGATCAGATGCTAGGTGATACATTCTATGCAGGCGGGCAGGCACCAGGTACCATCTGTAGTATATCTTGTAAGCATTTTCCTTTATTAAGGTTGAAAGAGAAGATTTGGATACCCTCTCTCGCACCACAGACCACGTGCCCTCATCAGGTGGGCTCCCCAAATCCTTTTCCCATTGAAGTTCATGGCCATGTGCATCTGATATATTAACAATCAAAAAAAGATTATAGATGACAGATATAATGCCTTTCATAAGATGATTACGGAGACATAAAGACTCACAAGGTGTTAAAGATCTAACAATTGAATTGATGGGAAAAGAGTTAATAAAGTGACGTATTTGAATATAAGTAAAAGTATTAACAGAAGATATATTAAATTTATTCTGTAGGGAATCCAGAGGGGCCCATCCATCTGACTCACAGAGATCAGATACCACCCTGACCCCACCTTTAATCCATGGAGAAAAATGGGCAAGGTTGAATCCTGGGGAGAATGCTGGGTTCGACCATATAGGGTAATGGGGGATGGGTAGGTGGTGGTGTTAAAATGTGATTTACAGTAATCCCATATAGAGCATGTAAAGGAGATAACCGGATGTGAGCGAGCAGATTGGGGTCTATCAGGTGAAGCCAAGCCTTTGATTGTAGATATGGAGGAAACATTACACAACTTAGTTTCAATTTCCGCACAACGGGGTATTTGAGATAATGTAAACCATGCTATTGCCTGACTTAAATGGGTAGCATAATAATAAAGGTTAATATCGGGAAATCCATTTCTCCCATTAGTGGTGGGACGACAAAGAGTCAGAAAACCAATGCGGGGAGGTTTGGATTTCCATACAAATTGGACAAACCACCTATGTATTTGCAATAAAGTTGATTTGGGAAAAGCAACAGGAAGGGTCTGGAAAAGGTAGCATAATCTAGGCATAAGGTTCATCTTGATTGCTGCTATCCTGCCTAACCAGGAAATTATTAGATCACGCCATCGAAGAAGGTCCAGTTTAATTTTTTTAAGCATAAGGGGGAAATTTGCAGAGTATAAAGTGTCGTAACTGTTTGTTATGTAGACTCCTAAATATTTAATTTTAGAGGGGTGCTAGGAGAAGTTATAATTGCGACGCAGGAGATCCAGGGCCCTATGTGTCATATTAAGTGCAAGAAACTCAGTTTTAGAAAAGTTGACCTTATAACCCGAAAGTGAGCCGTAGTCAGTCAAAACTTGAAAAAGTTTCAGGTGAGATGTATGAGGAGAGGTTAGGGTTAGGAGTACATCATCAGTGAAAAGAGATATTTTGTATTCAGACTTTCCAAGTGACGCACCCCTAATATCCGAGTCAAGGCGTATTTGCGCTGCAAGGGGTTCAATGACAAGGGCAAAGATCAAAGGCAACAAAGGGCACCCCTGTCTAGTACCATTAGTTATATGAAAAGGGGACGAGAGAAGACCGTTGACGGAGACCCTAGCTGAAGGGGTAAATTATAGGGCCAGGATGCCCTGGAGAAAATTACCGCTCAAGCCGAATGCCCTCAAGGTTTGAAACATGAAGGGCCAACAGATCCGGTCAAAGGCTTTCTCAGCGTCCAGGGAGAGCACCAGGGCTGGGGTTATAGTAGAATTGATAGAGTGAATGAGACTAACAACTCGCCTAGTGTTGTCTCTTGCTTGCCTCCCTTGTATAAAGCCAACCTGATTATTATGGACCAAGTCAGGCAGCACTGAATTCAGGCGGTTGGCAAGTATCATTGCATAGATCTTGACATCGGTGTTCAACAGCGAGATGGGTCTTTAATGGGCACAATTGGAGTGGTCCTTACCTTCTTTGGGGATAACAATAATCCTGGCCTCAAGGGCCTCTTTGGAGAAAGAACCACCAGACATCACACTTTGAACACTGCGGCAAGATGGGGGGAGAGCAGGGGGGCAAAGGATTTATAGTAGGTAGCTGTAAAGCCATCAGGGCCAGGGGCCTTATTTGCTTTAAGGTTCCCAATCACTTCAGAGATCTCCTGCGTCTCAATTGCAACATTTAAAGATTCAAGGAAAGAAGAGGATAAGTTAGGTAAATGACAGCTGGCTAAAAAGTTTTGTAATGAGTCCACAGCAGGCAATGAACTGCCTGAAGAAGAAGAGAGGTTATATAAATTAGTTTAAAATTTACAAAATACCTCAGTAATATGTAAGGGATCTCTAATAGGAACACCTGAGCTAGATTTAATTGTCAGAACATTATTCTGTGAGAGTTTGGATCGTAGTCTAGATGCCAGTATTCTATCAGCTTTATCCCCCTTTTCGTATAATGTTTGATTAAGCCATTTAAGAGAAGTCTCAGCTATTGCTGTGAGGAGGAGACCAAGTTCACCTCGGGCAGTTGTAACTTCTTATCAGCAAGGCACACCTGGAGGTTGTATGGTTGGAATTATCCCATTATATAGCGGGTCTGAGTATCTCTACAGCATATTTGATAGTTGCAGATGGGATGCAATCGTAGACAGTGGCCACTAGGTGGGGCTTCAGCACAAGAGAGCCATCTGGAAATATTCTGAGAGACCAGGTGAAAAGCTGCTTCTTGAGATAGTTATAATATATATATATATATATATATATATATACAGTCAGGTCCATAAATATTGGGATATTGACAGAATTTTCAGATTTTGGCCTCTATTCACCACCGCAATGGCTTTGAAATGAAACAAACAAGATGTGATTTAACTGCTGACTTTCAGATTTAATTTGAGGGTAATTACATCCAAATCAGATGAACGGTGTAGGAATTACAATGGTTTCTATATGTGCCTCCCACTTTTTTAAGGGGCCAAAAGTAATGGGACAAACTAAACAATCCTAAATCTAACTTTCACTTTTTAATACTTTGTTGCAAATCCTTTGCAGGCAATTACAGCCTGAAGTCTGGAACGCATAGACATCACCAGACGCTGGGTTTCATCCCTGATGATGCTCTGCCAGGCCTCTACTGCAAATGTCTTCAGTTCCTGCTTGTTCTTGGGGCATTTTCCCTTCAGTTTTGTCTTCTTCAAGTGAAATGCATGCTCAATCGGATTCAGGTCAGGGGATTGACTTGGCCATTGCATAACATTCCACTTTTTAGCCTTAAAAAACTTTTTGGTTGCTTTTGCAGTATGCTTTGGGTCATTGTCCATCTGCACTGTGAAGCGCCGTCCAATGAGTACTAAAGCATTTGACTGAATATGAGCATATAATATTGCCCGAAAAACTTCAGAATTCATTCTGCTGCTTTTGTCAGCAGTCACATCATCAATAAATACAAGGGAACCAGTTCATTTGGCAGCCATACATGCCCACGCCATGACATTACCACAACCATGCTTCACTGATGAGGTGGTATGTTTTGGATCATGATCAGTTTCTTTCCTTCTCTTCTCTTCCCATCACTCTGGTACAAGTTGATCTTTGTCTCATCTGTCCATAGGATGTTGTTCCAGAACTGTAATGGCTTTTTTAGATGTTGTTTGGCAAACTCTAATTTGGTCTTCCTGTTTTTGTGGATCACCAATGGTTTACATCTTGTGGTGAACCCTCTATATTCACTCTTGTGAAGTCTTCTCTTGATTGTTGACTTTGACACATATACATCTACCTCCTGGAGAGTGTTCTTGATTTGGCCAACTGTTGTGAAGGGGTTTTTCTTCACTAGGGAAATAATTATTTTTTCATCCACCACAGTTGTTTTCCGTGGTCTTCCGGGTCTTTTGGTGTTGCTGAGCTCTCCGGGGCGCTCTTTCTTTTTAAGAATGTTCCAAACAGTTGATATGGCCACACCTAATATTTTTGCTATCTCTCTGATGGGTTTGTTGTAATTTTTCAGCCTAATGATGGCTTGCTTCACTGATAGTGTCAACTCTTTGGATCTCATATTGAGAGTTGACAGCAACTGATTCCAAATGCAAATGTCACACCTAGAGTCAACTCCAGACCTTTTACCTGCTTAATTGATAATGAAATAACGAGGGAATAGCCCACACCTGTTCATGAAATAGCTTTTGAGTTGATAGTCCCATTACTTTTGGCCCCTTAAAAAGTGGGAGGCACATATAGAAACTGTTGTAATTCCTACACCGTTCACCTGATTTGGATGTAATTACCCTCAAATTAAATCTGAAAGTCTGCAGTTAAAGCACATCTTGTTTGTTTCATTTCAAAGCCATTGTGGTGATGAATAGAGGCCAAAATCTGAAAATTCTGTCAATGTCCCAATATTTATGGACCTGACTGTATATATGCAGACGGAAGGAGCAGTGTGTCCACACAGTCACTGTATTATTATTATAATATATATGCAAAAAGAAAAAGAGCAATGTGTCCTCACAATCACTGCATAATTATTATAATGTAGATGCAAAGATGAGGAGCAGTGTGTTCATACAGTTGATGTAGTGGAGATGGAGGAATGCTCTGAGACACCTAGGATCTGTATCAAGGAGGTGGACATATAATAAAAAGTGGTCTCCAATTTAACTGCAGTACAGATTTTAGTAGAGACAATATTGGTCTGGTAAATGGCTGTCACCAAGGGGGGTTGCAGAGCTTCCAGGAGGAGGTAGACAGCTGGCCCAGCAGGGAGCAGGGAGCATGGGCCACCAAAGATGAGCGCTGCCGGTGGGAGAATCTGCAGGGGTGCAGGAGGTGATGCTGTGCCCGCTAATCACATCGACTCAGCCGGATGCAGCAGGAGCGGGCAGCGGGAGTTCCAGAGTGCACGGCGTGAAGGCGTCAGGCATTAGCTGCAGCACTCATCGAGGAGGGCAGATGGTGACACTGCTGTGAGGACCTGTGGCATCCAGCTGCGGCTGCGAGCAGGGGAGCCGGTCACCTCGTCAGCGGCACAGGTCCAGGTACGGATGCCACTCCAGGTCAGATAAGGAGACTGGAGGGCGCGGGGTAATGGTGCCTGGAGGCTCCTAGGGCAGGCCTCTGGTGTGGGTAAGCTGGCTGAGGCTCCAACAGTGAGCCCCACAAATGTGCTCAATAGGACCCCTGTGTCCTCAGCAGGGCTCTGGGCGGTAGAGGGTGGTAGGTTTGTTCCCCCAAATCAGCAGGGGAGTCTACTTGGGGATGCTGGATACAGAGCTCAGTGAAAAGCACCCACCATCTTAGGCCACCAAGCCATGCCCCCTCAGGTAGTTATTCTTGATGTGCTTAAACCAATTGGGATACAAACAAAAAACATTGCTATAGTAATCAGTGCGCCTGCCATCTTGAAAAGCAAGTATGCACTCTGAGTTTAAATTTATTATTTGCTGAGGATATATTTATCTATGCTTGAAGAGAGGTAAATGTGGCAGATGCACACATGACGGAGGAAGAGATCTCCAGTGGAAAGACTAAGCACTCCAGTGGGTGGAACGCACCACCAATAGCTGGAGGGCAGCTCCGTCATTTCTGGAGGAAGCAGTCTGCTTTCCAGGTGAGTGGAATGCAGAACCGCGATCTGTATCTATGATTATTAGTAAGTATGGAGAAAGATGACTAAATGAATCTGATCCCATATGAGTAGAATCAGTGTGATTAGGACAGCGTGTTTATAAAGAAATGTTTATACCCTAAGGAATCCGCCCACATGATTTGTTGAAAGGAGGGGCAGGACCACTACAAATACCCCTACATATTCAGAGCACTGAAGATCCACAGGAATACCTTGACAATGGCCGTGAGCTGAAATGCATTGGTTACCTGTGGAAGCTGCCAGTATCCTGCATTTTAGAAGGACCTGTCAATTTGCAGGGAAGGTGAATTGCTGTTGGGGTGGCATTTAAATCTGGTATGCTGCCACCTTGATTTTATTACATACTGGTATGATGTGTTTTATTACCTTGTGAAAAATAAATGTGACAATACTTCACTATGGTAGCATCCATAGTGTAATTTTTTTGAGGTGCTGTCTGACACTGAATGGGTGCTTTTGGAGTGTGTTGAAATTAAGATAAAATATTCATCTGGAGGATTTAAGAAACCAGTTTTCAATGATGTTTTTATCGACTTTTATTTAACAGCTGATGTTTATATAAGTGACTATTTCCTACACCTCAGAGGAGGACCGCTTTATTTTTATATTGTTTTACACTCTACTTCATTCTGTTTGCCTCCTTCTATGCCCACCTCCAAGATTTCTCCTGCTCTACACCTCCCCTGGAACTGACTCTTCATTTTTGTACTCACATCACACCTTTTCATAAGCCTACTATCTGTCCAAATAAAGCTGGACTTTTCTATCCTTCTTTGAACTTGTCTTCTCCCCATTTCATTCTCCTCTGACACTGTATTTTTCACTCTTATTGGGTGAATTCCCATCACCCCTAATTGCCTGTCAAGATACAATGAGTCACTCTACCTTAATGAGTCTTACCTACTGTAATTTGTTGGTGCATTGCTCTGTGTTAATTTACTGTACCTATAATATGTCAAGCTTCACTGTTACTTTGAATATTTTCTGTGTGCACTACGTACACTGTGGCATCTAAAAAAAGATAATAATTAGTCAGGAGTAAGAATGGGTCACAAATGTAGCTTAGTGTTCATTGGTCATCATTACCAATATTACTATTACTTGGTGTCCTTTGTGTGTATCATTTTCTGTGTTTTTTGTAGAAAGTGATCGGTTGGAAATTACAACTGTATTCAAACTTGTTCTTGTGAGTCTTCTCAGGAACAAACAGCAAGCTATTTTCAGACACTTCAGCATGATGTTAAGTTAAAATGAAGGGGAAGTTTAATAGCTTCTGATTTTGCAAAACTAGCCTGATTGCAGCTAATTTCCAGTGAGTTTTAAGGGTTTGCAGTTGGGAAGCGCCGGACCCAATCCCGACAGCCGGATTCCCAACTGCTTTATCCTGGCAAGGGTTAAATGACAGGCATCTAAATCTAGATGCCTGTCATTTTACCAATGTTGGGAGACTGGCGCCCGGCATCCCGATCAAAGGGATGCTGGGTTCTGGTCGTGAACAGCTTCGGGAGTGGGAGGGATAGGTTTATTGCTCCCAGGGGGGACTTAGGGTTGGGCACCCCCCCGGTAGGTTAGGGCAAGGCTAGGGGGAGGGAGGGTTAGAGTTAGGCACCCCTGGGGGGGACTTGGGGTTAGGCACCCCCTGGGGGACTTAGGTTTAGGCAGCGGGGAAGGGGGGGTTAGGTTTAGGCACTGGTGGGAAGGTTAGGGTTAGGCAGCCCTAAGGAGGGTTAAGGGTAGGGGAGGGAATTAGGTTAGTCTATACTTACCTTAGGAACGATCAGGATTTTCAGTCATGTCGGGCAGCCACTGTCAGGATTCTAACCGCTGGACTTGCATCCAGCGGTAAATCATACCAATTCTGTTTTAAGACACCATATGTATCAGAAAGAAAATACAGATCTGCCCAGCTATTTTGTTGCTCATGGCATGGCGTGAGTTGCCCCATGGTCTTGTGGCGTGGCATGCAGGCCTCTGAGTCGTGCCATGGACTTGTGGAATACTGTGGTATTCTTCAACGAAGGATATGCTACGGCATGTAATACAGTGCTTAACCACTGGGTGGTGAGTGCTCTACTTTTGTAATTGCATGTAATACAGTGCTTAACCACTGGGTGGTGAGTGCTCCACTGTTGTAATTTGTACTGAATGCTTTGTACTGAATGCCATACTGTTAAACTTACAGTAAATTGGATGGATATCACGTTCACAGCATTTGCATGTTCGCACAACCAATACTGTATTTTTAATGTCACATAATGTACATACAGTACAGTACTGTACTGCACAGTAAGATCTTATAACAGGAAGCAAATCACTGCACATACAGTATTGTACATACGGTACGGTGCAGTAACTGAACAGTAGAGAAGTTGCCCGAGTTGTTATCACGGTATAACTGATACTGTAGATTAATGAGATGCATGCACAGCTTTCACTGAGATGGGATGAATTACAGTATGACAATTTTTTTTTTTAATTAAAAACAGCAGCGGGAGGAGTGCACAAGGATGAGGCCGCTCTGTGCGGTTCACTGTAGCTGTCGTGTGGGCTAGTGGTTAGGTGATCACTTTGGTAGAATTATGGTCCCGGGTTCGATCCCTGGAAAAGAATATACCGTACCATATATTTTTTTTTATTGTCACTGTCTGCTCTGGACACTATAGTGAAACTACTTTAGTAGTGTTGTACTGTAATACTGTAGTGTTGTTGTTTAAAAGGCTGCTTAAAAGTAAGACATTACAAATAGATTGTGTGTTTCAATAGTGCAAAACTTTCGTCAATGTCTGCGCTGTGGTGGCTGTCTGCTTTGAGGGGTTGCAATGGGATTTCATGCGCATGCCCAGTGGAGGGGTTACAATGGGATCTGTAGCGCCAAGAGAGGGCTCTGTACTGTATTTCAAACTGTGTTCCAAAAACGCAAAACGCAAACATGCGACAACGTAGATGCGGTCTTGGCCTTACACACTATAGCGACGTCTCTTGGACTGTGTCTGAGAGTGGTTTCTGACTGTGAGAGAGCGCTCTGTGTTCAAAGCTGACTGTGCATTTGAAGCGCAAAATAGCATTGCATCGCAAACTTATGACAATGGTGATGCTGTTCTAACCTTGCACACTAAGTACGGTAGTAGTGGGATCTGTATGAGAGAGAGCTCTCTGTATTACACGCTTGGTGCTATGGTGGCTGTCAGCCATCTGTGATGGATTAGAAATGGAGGGGTACAATGGGATCTGTGGCACCAAGCCATACGCCATGTTGCAGTATGCCATCACTGAGCATGTACAGTTGGCTGTATTACTGCTGTCGGTATGCTGTTGATTTTCCATCTCTGGCGGGCGCATGCCCAGTAGGAGGGTTGCGATGGGATTTCTGGCGCATGCCCAGCGGGCCGAGAGTCATACACAGTGCATCAGGTCCCTTCCCCCAAAGCAAGCAAGAGCCTCTCATTACCATAATAAAGGATGCTTTGTTAATCCATTTACTGTAAGCAGTCAGCTCTGCCCTAGTGTCCTGAAAAATGCTACGAATAGTGACCATTGCCAAGGACACCATCGCCGTCTGCTAGGACAACTAGTGTGCCACTATGAATGTGCCTGTACAGTATATTAAAAACTGATGGTGCCATTAAAGTTTGCACCACAGAATAGTGATTTCATAACTACAGAAACTGGTAGTGAATGAACTGTATAGAATGAGAGACAGGGCTCCGTATAACAAACTGTGCGCCCAAAGTGCAAAACGCAAACATGCGACAACGTAGATGCGGTCTCGGCCTTACACACTATAGCAATGTCTCTTGGACTGTGTCTGAGAGTGGTTTCTGACTGTGAGAGAGCGCTCTGTGTTCAAAGCTGACTGTGCGTTTGAAGCACAATAAAGCGTTGCATCGCAAACTTATGACAATGATGATGCTGTTCCAACCTTGCACATTAAGTACGGTAGTAGTGGGATCTGTATGATAGAGAGCTCTCTGTATTACACGGTTGGTGCTATGGTTGCTGTCAGCCATCTGTGATGGATTAGAAATGGAGGGGTACAATGGTATCTGTGGCACCAAGCCGTACGCCATGTAGCGCTATGCCATCACTGAGCATGCGCAGTTGGCTGTATTACTGCAGTTGGTATGCTGTTGAATTTCCATCTCTGGCGGGCGCATGCCCAGTAGGAGGGTTGCGATGGGATTTGTGGTGCATGCCCAGTGGGCCAAGAGTCATACACAGTGCATCAGGTCCCTTCCACCAAAGCAAGCAAGAGCCTCTCATTATCATAATAAAGGATGCTTTATTAATCCATTTACTGTAAGCAGTCAGCTCAGCCCTTATGTCCTGAAAATGGCTACGAAAAGTTACCATCCCCCATCTGCTAGGACATCTACTGTAGTGTGCTGCTATGAATGTTACACAATAGTGATTTAATGACTTCAGAAACTTTTCAATCCCGTGATGCCCACACTACTTTGCCACTACGGTTATGACTACATTACAAGTGCACCACAGACGCCTGCCGTAATCAGTGAATTAGTGTCGACGTGCGTCGTGCATTGTGCTCCGTGGGCCATACGTTATGCGTTGTGCGATGTATGACATGCGTCAATGGCTAGTGAAAATGGCTGCTATGAGGGCAAGACAATTCTCTTCAGGCGAGCTCTTTGTCTTGGTGAAGTGGCGGGACCAAGCATTCGCAACAAACCAAGACAAAGAGCTCGCCTACAGGAGTGCAAGCCGTGAAATACACAGGCTACATGGTCTGCACGTCAACATTCGCTCACTGCAGCGCAGGTGGTTGGACCTGCTGAGGAGGGACAGACCTTGCCTAGAGCGCATCCGGAGGCATATAAGGCGAAGTAAGTACAGTATTGCTGTATAATCACATGAATTACAGTATACTGTACAATAATGAATACAGTACAATGCACGACTCTGACATACTCTACATTACTGTACACTGCACTGTAGGGTGTTGGATACTACAGTATCTGATGATGACTGACAGTTGTTACCACATACTGACATGACTGGCAGACATTTGATTGACAGGCTGATTAAATCTACAGTACTGTACTGTACATGGACTAAAGGGTGACACACTATTGGTCGACATGGCTTGTTTGATTAATAAACCTACAGTAACAAAAGGCAAGTTGATTGATCCACCATTCTAATGCCTGTCGACCAAATCTATGTTAACCTACAGTACTGTACACACTATTTTTCTGTGCTGGGCCTGCCCCCTTTAAGTCTGACATTATTACTGTCATCTCACAGGCTGTGTTTGAAAAATTAAATTTGGGAGCTGATTGGCTGGTATCTTATTACTTCTCACTCTGTGCCCCATTTACAAATGAAGGGAAATACCAGGGGGAATTTTCATTTAGTATCACTGTCATACAAACGAAAATTCCACTGGTACTGTATTTATTAATACCATACTTACCCCTCCGGAGAGGTCCCGCAAAGTCCTCAGCGAGGTCCTCCGCTGGGTTCGGGCTCCAGTGTCATGTGCATGACAGGGAGACCCGGCAGTGCCTCGAATGCTTCGTTGAAGCTGGAAAGGTACTGCCAGGTCTCCATTGCCGGCAATGGGGCCCACATCGCTCTCGCCATCTTTTGTGCCATCTTGTACAGCTCGTGGGGTGGCGACAGTGCCACCCACAGAGCCTCTGTGTGACGTTGCACCACTTGGTCATACAGTACAGTACTTTACTGTACTGTATATTTTTTTATATACAGTACAGTACAGTACCATACTGTTTTATGTTGGGCCCAATGCCAGCTTCACAGACTACAGTAGTTTATGTACTACAGTATACTGTATTGGTTTGTATTTTAATCAATAGCTAATTCCCTAAGGCCATCTACAGTACTGTACCGTAATCCCTCTCCAATTTGGAAAAGAGGTCTGAACTCTTGTTTTCAAATGCTCCTTAATGATGACATGTATTTTTCCCAACAGGGCAAGCAGCACCCCCTGCCCTGGCAGCGCCACTACCACTGCCACCACCACCACCACCACCCCCACCACTGCCAGTAGCCGGGCCCATTGGGCTGAATTGTCGGAGTAAGTACAGTACACACTACTGTACACTGTTCTCTCTCTCTCATTTGTGTGTTTGTTTTTGGTGTTATGGAGACTCTGGTCAAGATTTGTACAGTTTATTTGTTTCAAAATGGTTTTGAAGGAAACTGACAGTACAGTGTTCTTTTTCCACATTCCTACCTCCTCGACCACCACCACCACCACCTTCTGCAGCCTCCTCCTCAAATGACAGTGGTAATGATTACAACAGTTACAGTATGGACACAATACTGTCATGCTACTGCCTTTTTGATTTTTTGTATAATATTTTTTTTCTTATACTGTACACACAGACAGACTCGTCATTGATGAGGAGGCTGCAGGAAGCCCCATGCCCTGTAAGTACAGTACACCACATTGTTTTCTACAGCACTGTATATCTCTCCTTTTCTTCACTTGTCAGTCTCTCTCTACCTATGGTATCTCTTTCTCTCTTTATCTCTCTCTCTCTTTCTCAGTGTATTGCTTTTCTGTACTTGTGTAATAGTAACATTATTTTTTTTCAACAGTCTCACCAACGCAAGCCTACATCCGTGGCTCCAGTGGCCTGATCTGGCCGCGTAAGTACACTACACCACATTTTTTTTCTACAGTACTGTATCTCTCTCTCTCACTCTCTCCCTCCCTCTGTTTTTCTCTCTCTCTTTATCTCTCTCTTTTTCTCTCTTTATCTCTCTCTCTCTCTCATTCTCTCTCCCTCTGTTTTTCTCTCTCTCTCTTTCTCTCTCTCTCTTTTTCTCTCTTTATCTCTCTCTCTCTTTATCTCTCTCTCTCTTTCTCTCTCCATCTGTTTCTCTCTCTTTCTCTCTCTCTCTCTCCCTCTTTCTCTCGCTTTAATTTTCCTCTCTCTCTTTTTCGCTCTCTTTCCCTGTTTTTCTCTCTTTCTTTTTTTCTCTCTCTCTTTCTCTCTCTCCCTGTCTCCCTCTGTTTCTCTCTCTCTTTTTCTCTTTCTCCCTTTCTTTCTCTCTCCCTCTCTCCCTCTGTTTTTCTCTTTATCTCTTTCTCTCTAAAAACATCTCCAACTTCTTCTCCTTACACAATAATTGTTTCTGTCATTGTGTATTTTAATTGAAGACATTGAAGGGCCTCAGCCCTCCCCAGGGCAAGAGGAGGACCCAGACTCCCCTCCCCAGCCAAGTAAGTACTGTATACAGTTTTATACTGTAGGACATTTTGTATTAATACTGTAATACAGTACAGTATATACTATAGTAATGTTACAGTTGAGTATGTTTACCCTCTACTTTCCCACTGAGTACTGTACAATACTGTATTATTATTTTCTTTATGCAGAACACCTCCATATAGTGATTGTGGAGCTGGAGAGCAGCATATTTTTTTTCTCTATCTCTTTCTTTCTTTTTCTCTCACTCTCTCTCTTTTCTGTAACATACTGTCATTTTTTTCAACAGCATCACCAACCAGTGGCCTCCCCATGCCACGTAAGTACAGTACTGTATCTCTCTGCTTTATTTCCCTAGTCTCTCTCTCTTTCTCTCTCCCTCTCTCTCTCTCTTTCTTTCTCTCTCTTTTTCTCTCTCCCTTTCTTTCTCTCCCTTTCTCTCTCCCCTTCTATCTCTCTCTCTCTCCCTCCCTCATTCTCTCTCTTTTTCTCTCTCTCTCTCTCTTTCTCTCTCTTTACATGTTTTTTCCCACAGTTCCAGAGACCGTACCGCCAGCCGGCCCCAGCGAGAGTCTGCGTAAGTACAGTACTGTACACTACAGTACATTGTTCTCTCTCTCTTTCTCTCTCTCTCTCTCTCTCACTTTTTCTTTCTCTGTCTCTTTCTCTCTTTTTCTCTCTCTCTCCCTCCCTCCCTCCCTCCCTCTCTTTCGCCCTCCCTCTCTTTCCCTGTCTTTCTCTACCTCTATCTGTCCCTCCCTTTCCCCCTCCCTCTCCCCTCCCTCTCCCCCTCTCTCTCTCTTTCTCTCTCTCTTTTTCTCTCTCTCTCTTTTTCTTTCTCTGTCTCTTTCTGTATTTTTTTTCTCTCTCTCTTTTTCTCTCTCTCTCCCTTTCTTTCTCTCCCTTTCTCTCTCTTTCTCTCTTTCTCTATCCCTCTCTCCCCCTTAATCTTTCTCTTTCTCTCTCTCTCTCTCCCTCTCCTTTGTTTCTCTCTCTTTCTTTCTCTCTCTCCCTCCCTCTCCCCCCTCTCTCTCTCTCTTTTTCTCTATCTTTTTTCTATCTCTTTCTCTCTCTCTCTCTCTCTTTCTCTCCCTCCCTCTCTTTCTCTCTCTCTCTCTCCCTTTCTTTCACTCCCTTTCTCTCTTTCTCTATCCCTCTCTCCCCCTCTATCTTTCTCTTTCTCTCTCTCTCCCTCTCCTTTGTTTCTCTCTCTCTCTCTCTCTCTCTCTCTTTTTCTCTCTTTTTTCTCTCTCTTTCTGTCTCTCTCTTTCTCCCTCTCTCTCTTTCTTTCTCTCCCTCCCTCTCTTTCTTTCTCTCCCTCCCTCTCCCTCTCTCTCTGTCTCTCCTCTCTCTCTCCCTCCCTTTCTCCCTCTCTTTCTCTTACTCTCTCGTGTGTTTTCAGGGAAAATTACATGGTTTTTTTTCCCACAGTTCCAAAGACCGTACCCCCAGCCAGCCCCAGCGAGAGTCTGCGTAAGTACAGTACATTGTTCTCTCTCTCTTTTTTTCTTTCTCTGTCTCTTTCTCTCATTTTTTCTCTCTAGTGTGTTTTCATTAATTTTTTGACTTGTCAACATTTGTTTTTCTTTGACACACAGATGACTGCTTTATAGTGGAGGCAGGCAGCAGCCCTGCCCCGATCTGTAAGTACAGTAGTTTACATTACATTGTTCTACCACTGTATACTTACTATCTCTCTCTCTCTCCATGCATCTCCAACCTCTTCTCAATACACGCTAATTCTTTCTCTCCTTGTGTTTTTCTTATTTTCCAGTAGTGTACAGTATGTTTCGGTGACCTGTCTTTAGGTGCATACATGCTAGACGATTTGGATGAACGCTAACAATATTGTTCAATGATACAGAACAGTACATTATACAGTGTTGTTAATATCATCTAGTGTGTACTCTATGCAGTAAATCACCAAGGATGCATGTGCGCGCTCCCCCAGGGCATCAACGATATCCGCAGTGGGCTGTACATGCAGGTCAATCTATGGATATTGTTAACCCTCCCACCCCCTTGTCTTTCTTCGCTGCCGGCATCAGCAAGTGTGCATAGGGTACACTTGACAATGCCGGCACTGTGATGAACAATATCGCCTCATATACTGTATACAGTACCTGGTCTAATGCCCATGTCCCACACGCTACAGTAAGTGGTTACTGTCATTAAAGTGTAATAATACAGTAGTAATAGTACTGTCAGGCTGAATTATTGAAATTTTTCTTTATTGTTTTCATGGAAAATGACAATTTTTTTTTACCCACAGTGCAAGGCACAGAAGGGGATCAGCCAACAATAGAGCCCTGGGAAAGGAGGCAATCTATTTTGTGTAAGTACTGTACCATACACTACTTTACATTGTGTTCTACTGTATCGCACTCCTTTTTTTTACTTTCACAGTGTCTCTCTCTCCCTCCCATACTACAAAGACCCATCTCACTTGCTCCGGGGCTCGCGTGCGCACTGCCAGACAATCGACCCAGTAGCGCGCGGATCTGAATCAGGCCCTACTGTAATTCTTTCTCTACTGTACTTGTGTAACAGGAACATTCTGTTTTATATCCCCCACAGTTCTGCAACAAGGAAAGCCCGTCGCCTGCCCCCCACTGACCCAAATTTGGGTTTTTGCCTGCGTAAGTACTGTACCTTACACTACTACAGTATACAGTACTATAAATTGTCTTCTACTGTATCACTCTCGTTTTTTATGTGTTTGTATTGGTGTTATGTATGGAGGTGTTATTTTTTCTACCGTATAATCATTTTTTTCTTAAACACACAGTAAAACAATTCAAACAGGAGCAACCAGAGCCACAGCTCCCATGCCTCTGTACGCGTAAGTACAGTACTGTATCTTTTTCTGTCTCTCTCTTTTTCTCTCTCCCTCTCTGTCTTTCTGTCCCTCCCTCTCCCCCTTCCCCTCTCTTTCTTTTATTCCCTCCCTCTCCCCCCCTCTCTCCCTCTATCTCTCTCCCCCTCCCTTCCTCCCTCCCTCTCCCCCTGCCTCTCTCTCTCTCTCTTTTTTTCTCTCTCTTTTTCCCTCTCTCTTTCTCTCTCCCTCTTTGTCTTTCTCTCCCTCTCTCTCTCTTTTTCTCTCTCCCCCTCCCTCCCTCCCCCCCCTCCCTCCCCCCCCTCCGTCTCTTTCTCTCTCTCTTTTTCCCTCTCTCTTTCTCTCTCCCTCTCTGTATTTCTCTCCCTCCCTCTCTCTTTTTCTCTCTCTGTCTTTCTCTCTCCCTCTCCTCCTCCCTCCCTCTCCCCACACTCCCTCTCCCCCTCCCTCTTTCTTTTTCTCCCTATGCCTGTTTTTGTTTTTGTTGTTATGGAGGCTCTGTTCAAGTTTTATACAGTTTATTTGTTTCCAAATGGTTTTGATGGAAACTGTTCATTTTCCACAGTCCTACCACCAACAGAGGCGAAACCGGCACCACCACCCAGTGGCATCTCCATGTTGCGTAAATGCAGAACACCACATTGTTTTCTACAGCACTGTATCTCTCCTTTTTTTTTCTTGTCAGTATCTCTCTCTCTCTCTCTCTTTCTCTCTCTCTCTCTCTCTTTCTCTCTCCCTCTCCCACTCCCTCCCTCCCTCTCCCCCCTCCCTCTCTTTCTCTCTTTTTTCTCTCTCTCTTTCTCTCTCCCTCTCTGTCTTTCTCTCCCTCCCTCTCTCTTTTTCTCTCTCTGTCTTTCTCTCTCCCTCTCCCCCTCCCTCCCTCTCCCCCCTCCCTCTCCCCCTTCCCTCTTTCTTTTTCTCCCTCTGTCTGTGTTTGTTTTTGTTGTTATGGAGGCTCTGTTCAAAATTTATACAGTTTATTTGTTTCCAAATGGTTTTGATGGAAACTGTTCTTTTTCCACAGTCCTACCACCAATAGCGGCGGAACCAGCACCACCACCCAGTGGCGTCTCCATGCCGAGTAAGTGCAGTACACCACATTGTTTTCTACAGCACTGTATCTCTCTCCTTTTTTTCCCTTGTCAGTCTCTCTCTCTCTGTCTTTCTGTCTCCCTCTCCCCCTTCCTCCCTCTCCCCCTCCCTCTCTTTCTCTTTTTCCCTCTCTCTTTCTCTCTCCCATGTTGTCTTTCTCTCCCTCCCTCTCTCTTTTTCTCTCTCTGTCTTTCTCTCTCCCTGTCCCCTCCCTCTCCCCCCACTCTCTCTTTGTCTCTCTTTTTCCCTCTCTCTTTCTCTCTCCCTCTCTGTCTTTCTCTCCCTCCATCTCTCTTTTTCTCTCTCTGTCTTTCTCTCTCCCTCTCCCCCTCCCTCCCTCTCCCCCCTCCCTCTTTCTTTTCCTCCCTCTGTCTGTTTTTGTTTTTGTTGTTATGGAGGCTCTGTTCGTGATTTATACAGTTTATTTGTTTCCAAATGGTGTTGATGGAGACTGTTCTTTTTCAACAGTCCTACCACCAACAGCAGCGGAACCAGCACCACCACCCAGTGGCGTTTCCATGCTGCGTAAGTGCAGTACACCACATTGTTTTCTACAGCACTGTACACTGTATCTCTCTCCTTTTTTTCCCTTGTCAGTCTCTCTCTCTCTCTCTCTCTTTCTCTCTCCCTCTCCCCCTCCCTCCCTCTCTTTCTCTCTCTTTTTCTCTCTCTTTTTCCTCTCTCTTTCTCTCTCCCTCTCTGTCATTATCTCCCTCCCTCTCTCATTTTCTCTCTCTGTCTTTCTCTCTCCCTCTCCCCCTCCTTCCCTCTCCCCCCTCCCTCTCCCCCCTGCCTCTCTTTCTCTCTTTTTTTCCCTCTCTCTTTCTCTCTCCCTCTCTGTCTTTCTCTCCCTCCCTCTCTCTTTTTCTCTCTCTGTCTTTCTCTCTCCCTCTCCCCCTCCCTCCCTCTCCCCCCTCCCTCTCCCACCCTCCCTCTTTCGTTTTCTCCCTCTGTCTGTGATTGTTTTTGTTGTTATGGAGGCTCTGTTCAAGATTTATACAGTTTATTTGTTTCCAAATGGTTTTGATGGAAACTGTTCTTTTTCCACAGTCCTACCACCATCACCACCGGCGGCACCACCACCCAGTGGCGTCTCCATGCCGAGTAAGTGCAGTATACCACATTGATTTCTACAGAACTGTATCTACAGTATCTCCTTTTTTCCCCTTATCAGTCTCTCTCTCTTTCTCTCTCTGTCTTTGTCTCCCCCTCTCTCTTTTTCTCTCTCTCTCTTTTTCTCTCTATGTCTTTCTCTCTCCCTCTCCCCCTCCCTCCCTCTCCCCCCTCCCTCACCCCCCCTCCCACTTTCTTTTTCTCCCTCTCTCTCTGTCTGTGTTTGTTTTTGTTGTTATGGAGGCTCTGTTCAAGATTTATACAGTTTATTTGTTTCCCAATGGTTTTGATGGAAACTGTTTTTTTTCCACAGTCCTACCACCATCACCACCAACAGCGGTGGCACCACCACCCCCACCCCCCAGTGGTGTCTCCATGCCGCATAAGTGCAGTACACCACATTGTTTTCTACAGCACTGTATCTCTTTTCTTTTTGTCCCTTGTCAGTCTCACTCTCAACTTCTCTTTGTTTCTCTCCCTCTCTCTCTCTTTTTCTCTCCCTCCCTCCCTCTTCTGTACTTGTGTAACAGAAACATAATTATTTTTCAACAGCATCAACAACTCAAGGGCCCCAGTCCTTTGCCTCCTTTAGAATTAGGCTTGCCGCCCTGAGTAAGTACCATGCACTACTGTACTGTACATTGTGCTCTCCTTTTTACAGTGCCTCTCTCTTCCTCCTGTACTACAAAGACCCATATCCAACCTCTTCTCCTTACACACTAATTGTTTCTGTACTTGTGTAACAGGAAAATATATTTTTTTCCCCACAGTGTGGGAATGTGGAAGGCCACAGCTTCAACCCCCCACCGCCCAGTTGCTGGAACCTGTACCAAGCAGGCCTCACAGGCTGTGTAAGTACTGTACCCTACACAACTGTACATTGTCTTCTTCTGTACTGTCTCTCTCTCCTTTTTTTGTTTTCACACATCTCTTTCTCTCTCTTCTGTACTACAAAGATGCATCTCCAACCTCTTCTCCTTACACACTTTGTGTTTTTATTTTTTTATAAAGGACATCACTCTAAAGGTGCCCATCCACTTAAAGATACTGGTATGACAACCACTGCATGATTACGACATTGTAATCATGCAGTCGTTTGTCAGTACAGTATGTGATAAGCCTACTCTGATCAAGCAGTTGTTCAGTGCAGGGTCATCAATCATTTGCAAACATGCTTTGCAGATACTGTACAGTAATAGTCATTAAATTGTGGGAGGTTACTGTACTGTATCTACATCGCACCTAAAGTATCCCTCTGTCTGCCAGCCTGAAGCTTCAGTCAGTATAATGACCTTTAGTGTAGCAATGTTTAGACTGTACAGTACTTTTCCTGCATTGTACCGTACTGTAGCCATTGTAATGTTTTGTTTGTTTATGTACTGTACAGTACTTTGTTAGGAGCTATAGTAGCCAAACCATGTACAGTAGCACCATACCATATAAAGGTAAATACAGCACTGTTAATGTGAATATATTTTTTTCCAATACAGTCATCCGTCAGGGACCCCAAGGGAGGCAGGGACCACGCCTGACTCGAGGTAGAGTACAGTATTTACAGTAGTGTCAAAATTGTACAATATTGTATATTAGTGTTGTAATACTATACCCTTTTTTTTCTCCCTACAGAACAAATAATTTTTTTCTTAGGCCTGTACCACCAGATGGCCCACCACCTTGTGGATTTATTTTTTTATTTTTTGTTTACTTTATTTTTGTTTATTTTTGATTTTTATTAAAATTATTTATATACAATACAACTTTTTCTGTCTTTACTTGGTTCTGTGAATAAAGTACAGTATACTGTATTTAAATTTATTGGTACTGTAGCAACAATATGGTAAGAAAATACAGAACAGTAAGTCTCCCATTCAGTACTTTTATTAATTGCACACCACTCTTAAGGGGTGATTTAATAAAGCTTGGAGAGATATAACATTTGAGAAACTGTAAATACAGTAGCACCAACCATTTAGCTACTACAGTAACTGTAATTTTTCAAACACAGCCTGTACAGTGACAGTTAGGATCTGATTGGTTGGTGCTATTTATCTACAATTTTATCTCTGACTAAGCTTTAATTAAATAAATACACGACAACAGTAAACTTTTTTTAGCCAATCACGTATTTTTACTCCAAAGGGTGAAAAAGTGCCAACCAATGTGCTCCCAACTGTCATCTCACAGGCTGTGTTTGAAAAATGACAGTTGGGAGATGATTGACTGACACCTTATCACTTTTTTATCATTTTTCACTCTGTCTCCTAACACTGCTTAGTACAGTAAATAGACCCCTTGGAGTGAAAAGACAAGACCGGCTCAAAAAAGTAAATAGACCACCCCTAAATTGAAAACAGCCCTCAGTGTATACAGTACTGTATGTCTACTGTACTGTATACTACTGTAAGTGCCGGGCAGCTGTGAAATCACTGGGATGGGCAACAAGGATACTGTACAGTATATGACTGTGAGCGGCAACCCCCATCAGCCGGCGCACCCCTGGTGAGTGAAATCCTGGCCAATAGGATGATACACCCCTGCATCTGTGTGTTATTGACTTTTTGTACCTTTTTAATGACAGATGCACGTGTTGGGTCTCATGCACACTTAAAGACTGAATTACATACAGTACAAACACCAATTTTATAAATTAATGACAATTTTTATTTAACCTGTAGTACAGTAACATGCTGTACAGAGGGGGGGTACTTCTTTAGCTTTCCACCCCCATAGTCCTCTACTGTCCCCCGCTTCTTTCTTCTACCGCTGGCATATCCTGGAATTCCAAGCTGGACACGGACATGACAACTGTACAGTACCAAGAAGGAAGGAGATGACGTGAGAACAGTCCTTCCTCAATGCTGACTGATACGGCCTACTGGACCGAGGACTACAGTACACAAAAAGATTAGGCTTTTAAGTTAAAATCATCACTGGCACTTTTGGCCTCAGATCCAGAGTTTCACCTATACCAGGTGCAGACTCTACCTTGCATCGGAGTGCAAGGTCCACTGTATGCCCTGAAGAAAGGAGGATCTATTTACTGTAGTAAGCAGTGTTAGGAGACAGAGTGAAAAGTGATAAAAAAGTGATAAGGTGTCAGTCAATCAGCTCCCAACTGTCATTTTTCAAGCACAGCCTGTGAGAAGACAGTTGGGAGCACAATGGTTGGCACTTTTTCACCCATTGGAGCAAAAAGACGTGATTGGCTAAAAAAGTTTCGCAGATTACGTCATTTCGCCAGGCGTAAAATTATCGCTGTATTCAATTTGAAAGCTTTTCCACCTACCGTAGGCGGGAAGTCAATGCAATGTACAGTAAGACAGTATGTGAAAAAGTTTTGCCTACTGTATGAATAGCAGGCGGAAAAAAATTGTGAATTGGGGTGCAACGTTGCGGGAAGCCTTCAACGTGCAGCCTTAAGACAGTCCCCTAAAGGTACTGTAAACTGCGTAACTTTAAAAAAAAAAAAACTGTCAGAACACACCAAAAATTCACTTTCATTTTGGGGGAGGAAGAAAAAAAATTGGGGGGAAAAAGTTAAACATGTATGGGTAAATTTACTAAGATGGGAGTTCTATTTAAGAAGTTACTGTACTGTATGTTTCCCATAGCAACCAATCAGATTCTACTTCTCATTTATCTACAGTAGCACCTTCTAGAAGATAATACCTGGAATCTGATTGGTTGCTATGGGCAACATCACTTCTTAATAGAACTCCCATCTTAGTAAATTTACCCCTTAATATATAAAATGTATTGAGTTTAGTAAGGTTTGGATAACAATACTGAACAAAAGTAGCTAAGACTTAAAAAAAAGAAAAAAAGAAAAAAAAAAGCGCTACATGGGTATACCGTAGATCTGGGCATGCGCCTGAGATACAATGACATACAGTATTGTAGGAAACACTCAAGCCAGGTGCAACCTTGGTATTGCAGGCAGCTGTAGTGTAATGGTACTGTAAATAATCAAACCAATACATTACGCTGCCTGTACAACCCTTTTGCGGGTTCAAAACTTGAAAGGTTACACTTTTTATTTTTTATTATTATTACACAGTCAAGGTTACACTTTTTTGTCATAAAGTACTTTGGCAAAGAAATACCAGAATTTCTGGATAATGTATTAGTGAAGATTTAAAACAAAATAAAATTACCGTATACAGTATATATTTTAAAGGTCTCGAACCAGCGGGTCAAGAAAATGGTAGATGCAGTAGGGCTAGGCATTAGCCCCTAGACTACTGCATCTACTGTACTGTAGTTCCTAGAGTTATGGAATCACTACAATGTCTACCGTATTGTACTTACTATAATACAGACTGGGCATGCGCAGTGCTATGAGACTCAATACGCCACAGTGTAGCACGCAACTTGCAATGCGGTATATGGCATGCCCTATGGAGCAACAAACTACAGTACTGTAGCTGGGCACATCTACAGTACATACAGTATAATATATTGATTTTTGTAAGGGTTGGATAACAATACGGAACTACAGTACTATAGTGAATATTAAAAAAATAAATTAAATTATCAAGGTCTCGAACATAAGGAGAGAAGTGTAAGCAAGACAGATCACCTAACCCCTTGCTCACAAGTCTCTCTTAGTAAGAATTGCATCTGTCCTCTACCGTACTTTATCTGACATCTACAGTACCATACGATGAAGTACTCAGGTGTCTGTAGCATAGAGGTAAGAAATTAAACTTCTACATTGCAGACGTCTGTACAACCCGGTTCCGGGTTCGAAACCTGGAAGGTTAAACTTTTTTTTTTTTTTTTTAATTATTATTAGACAGTCAAAGTTACACTTTTTATTTTTAATATTATTATTATACAGTCAGTGTGTAATACAGAGATCCCACTTTCACTGTGTGTGAATCATGACCCGCTACTGTATGATCTTCCATACTGTACGCCATCGCATAGCGCTACAAGGATATGGCTATGGCGCAGCACCACTGGCATTGCTTTGCAACCCCACCACTGGGCACGCGCCAAAGATCCAATTTGTACCGTAACCCATCAGAACTTTCTATAAGTCACCACAGCGCCAACTGTGCAGACATTGATGCAATTTTGCAGTTTAAACGCAGAGTCAGTTTGTAGTGCAGGGACCTCTCTCTCAAACAGTCAACTATCAGTTACTGAACACATTAAATCACTAAAGTTTCCAAGTCTGGGACAGCATTGTCATTGACACAAGTTTGCACTCTAGAGCACAGTCAGTTTGTAATACACAGACTTCCCTCCAAACTAAGTCCATTACTGCTGCACTTTCTGAACTCATGAATTTACTATTGTGCATACTGTACGGTAAGTCTCGGACAGTGCAGAATGGCACAAGTGTGAATATTCAACAGTACTGTAGCAATACAGACAACTGGGCATGCGCCATGGCATAGCGCTACTTAGTGTATGGCTTGGCTCCACTGGACATGCGGCACACATTCCATTGTGATTGAAACCCGACCACTGGGCATGCACTGACATTGATGAATTTTGCGGTTTAAACGAGCAGTCAGTTTGTTATACAGAAACCAGTCTCTTTAACAGAGCCCATTACCACTTGATGGTCATAAATAATCACTATAATGTCCACGTCTATGTCAGCACCGGCATTGACGCAAGTTTGCGTTCTAAGGTACAGTACTGTATGTACAATAATAAAAATCCTATTTTTGCTGTTTGACTCCCGAAGCACTGGGCATGCGCTCCACATGTACTGTATTGAATACTGAATATTTTAAGTGAAGATTTTAAAAATAATTAAAAAAAAACATATTTTTAAGGTCTCAAACCCACGGAACAAGAAGAGGGGAGAAGCAGTGAGACTAGGCATTAGACCGCTAGGCCACACACTTCACCCATTACTAGAGTTCTGTAATTTATAAAATAATGAAACCTCTACAATGTCTAAGTCTGGGACAGTGCCGACAGTATTTACATTTGCGCAAACACAGTATGATTTCAACCGCACAGTCAGTGGGTAATACAGAGCTTAATGATTTCAAACTGGATTAGACATTCTTCTACCGCTTTATTATACCGTACATTCCTGATTCCATGTGGAAAATGCTGTAATACTGTATAGTGTACCGAATCACCGCTTCTGTCAAACAATCATCGGGCGGTGATACAGAACATACTGTACCGTACGGTACATTGGAAATCACACGCATGCACTATGTAGTTTAGGAAAAGTGACACCTGGTGGGCAAAATGTTGTATTACACGTAATGAAATCAGACGCATGCGCTATGTAGTTTAGGAAAAGTGACATCTGGTGGGCAAAATGTTGTATTACACGTAATGACTTTTTTCATAACTAAACTTTCTTTGTGGCGTGACTCATGGCGTGGTGTATGGTGCGCCATGCATGGCATGAGAGATAATGCTGTGATGCCACATTATAGCTGGGCACATCAGTACATGCACAGTCACTAGAAACTCACCTGACATGTGTCTCAATTTTTCTCATGTCAAGCAAACAAGTCATCAGCCAGTGAGTTCTGGCCCAGATGGGGCAGTAAGATAGCTGCTAATCTCTCTCTCTCATCTGTCTATGTATGTGTAAAATAGTTTAAAAAAAAGATGAAAAAATGTCACAAGTTTGTAAATCAACCTCCAAAATCATGGGCTTTTACATAGAGACAAAATTTGCTGCACAATAGTGCTAATTTTTAGCAAGTTAGAAGTCTCACAACTAGCAATGACTTTCTTGTAACTTTGCATGCAAAGTAATTGGATGTAATAGATGGCAATTTAGAAGGTTAATTCGTAACTCAACTGTGTCTTCATGTAACTGGCCACAAGCTGTAACCCTTATCTATACCTTGCTTCTAGAGAAAGAAAAGAACCCAAAACATAAAATAGATGTTGGTCAAAATGTAAAATATACACTCCAGTAAAAACCTGCTTTTGGCCTCACTAATACTAGGTTGGAATGAATGAATTTGAACTTCTGTCTTTAGTCTCATTTCATGAAGTATAAATGTGCACAGTGTAATGCTTCTACAGATACCTAAATCCATCTATAATCCTGTAGCCAGACCAGAGGTATCAAAGAATTTTAGATGTGTGTAGAGTCCTTTGTATAGGACTTGATGTCTGAAGCTTGACTGTCCTCAAAAGACATATTTTACCCATTTTTTTATACACAAACTTCCTAAAAATTTTTTTGACAAAGGCAAATAAGTATCTATATGACTATCCATGATTTAACAGGGTAGAATTTAAAAGGTAGTCTACAAGTTGATCTGGGGTTTTCAAATGCTAATTTTAGACAGGGATATTTTAAGAGATGTCTTTGTAAAGTAAGCTGTCTTAAATAATTATTTAAGGCTATAAACAAGCCAAATGTATTACTAGGACATGAAATGGTGAAGTTAAGTCATTTTTGTCTATTGCATTTTGAGATCCTTTGAGGGAAGCATAAATACAGTACTTCTGACTGACCCTCTCTACCTGGATGTTATTTTCTTTTTAATAGTGGCGTGTCTTCTTCTTCCTACTCTTTCATCTATAAATATAAAATAATAATAATACCTAAGTAGTAGGTCCACACCCTCACTGTCCATTACATAATAATGCAATTTAAACCATTGCATCAATAGTGAGGAAACACCTTATGAATGACCTTATAGAAAGAAGGCAGGACAGGAGTTTTCCATAGTTATGCTATAGCCATTTTGACTGCATGTGTCCCAATATATAGCAATCATTGTTAGATAGATCTGGATGGTAAACATGCAGTAGGGCCAAGAAAGGGGAAGGTTGCAAACTAACATTCAAAATCTTGTAAGCCAAATTAAACACATCTTGCCACAAGGCATGGAGATGGGAGCAACTCCAAAAAATGTGAAATGTATTTCCAACACTCATACAGTTCCACCAGCAATACTTTGACTGAGCAGGCCACATTATGTGTAATCTGGCAGGGGTGAAGTATAACCAATGGAGCACTTTGTACTGTAATTCCAATTGGTTGTAGCATTTGGAAAGCTTCGGGTGGTTAGATAAATAGATTCCCATTGCTGGGGCGAGACAGACTCCTGGAGATCTAATTCCCATTGAATTTGTGACTTGGTCTTAACTGCCTAACCAACACCAAGAGAATGGGCATAACAGAAGCCAATTAGTTCCTTAGACTTAGTTATTTTAGCTAAAAGATCAGGTCAGGGCAACTCTCCGCTCTCTTTGACAGAACTAGCTTATTGATGTCAAATACGGAAATAGGTAGATAATTCACTGGGCAAGAGATGGAATTGGGATTGTAGTTGTGATAATGGGATGAGTGTGTTAGAATTTAAAATGTCTGTAATGGTTATAATCCCTCTGGAGCACCAGACAACTACCGATAATTCAGGGATTAATCGAGAGAATACAACAATGAATAAAGTTTTAGCGGGCAATTTAAGATATTTGAACTTAAACAACACACAGATGAAGCCACCATCATCGTTACGATGCAAGCATGGATGGCGCGACTAGTGTGACCACGTCTATGGCATGCGCGTGCATATGTCACGCACTCCAAAGACTTCAAAGGGGAACACCGGCCGTATCTAGTCGCAGCCCGAAGAGAGTTGCACTATGCAGTGATGTGTCACGCTGTGCATGTGCATCGTGGCAACGATGATGGCGGCTACATCTGTATCATCCCACATCTTGAGGGAATCTATAACCATCCTAGGTGTGTCGTTTGGTAAGGGGCATATTTTCTTGGGTGTCCAGATTAAATCAACCAAGAGGTAATCAGAAATCAATGCCCTTTCCAAGTCTACCCATGGTTTAGTATTGGGGGGGTTACCAATCACTAATTTGGCAAACTAAGCATGCAGACTGATATGCAGCTAGGTCAGGAACTTGCAACCCACCCTGAAGTTTAGGCCTAGTGAAATGTTGTTAAGATAACCATGGTGTCTTACCCTTCCAATATAGGAGACTATCAACTTGGGAGCCCGTATTATGTACTGTTTAGGGACCAAACAAAGGATGGTGCAGAATAAGTACATTCATTTCAGCAGTACCATCATTTTAAATGCCACCAGAGGCCCAACCAAGAGATCTCAAAGCCCAACCAGCAGTTCAGCAACTCAGCTATGTGTTTAAGGATCACATCAAAATTTATCTCAGCTTAGTCATCATGACGATTTAGCATATTATTGCCAGAATAAAGGAGACAATCCGATTTCCAATTATAACTATGGCCCGTATTCAATTAGTTTCGGACCCGCGATACTTGTTTGCATGCCGGACTTTTTGCCTATATCGCGTATTTTAGCTGCTGAAACATATCGTGCGCGTCCGCGCTATTCGCTGTATTCAATTCGATATGCAACCTGCCGAATGCAAACAAGGCAAAAAGATCTGTCAGACTTGGAAATCAGCATGACACCCCTAAAAGATGCACTAACATTGGGGATCAATGTACATGCCCCTGAATAGCCCTAATAAAGCCATTTGGGGTACTTAAGGTGTGTAATTTTCTTCTAATTAGCGTCTTTACACAAGTGGTGAAGAATAGCAGTATGCAGTTTTATTTTGTAAAAATAATTAGTCCTGTCAAATTTGTGGTCCCGAAAATGGGTGCAAGCATGGATTAAAGTCGCTAAAGTAAAGATTAAAAAAACTTAAAAAACGCACCTGAAGCAAGCACCTGCAATCCAAAAAACACCTCACCTATACTTACAGACCACCAAAAGTCTATTTGCTAGTTATTAAGTTTGCACCCCGTGCTTTGCACTTTTTTGCCCCCTTTTTCAAAGTGCTTTTTTGGGCTGTTCGACTTTTTTTTATTTTTTTTTGACACAGTTATCCTTTGGGGGGCTGTCCCAAGGGTGCTGAGTTGTTTCCCCACCATTGCACTGCAAAATAGCGATTTTGCACTTCTTTTAACCACCTATTCAGAGGTGAATCTTTTTCACCTATTACATTGCATTGCATTTTTGCATACACAGAAAGCGGATGGAATTGAATATTGCGATACTTCTCCGACAGACGAAAAGTCGCAATCGGCGATATTTTTTTGTGGATCTCAGCATTTCACATCTAATTGAATACGGGCCTATATTGGGATTATAGATGGGACAAAACTGAGGGCCTGATTAACTACAGAACACAACTGCGAATGCAGTAGTGATTATACATGCATTGTAACTGTGATAGTATGCTAATACATTGCGATCCCAATGCCGCCGCTGCACTACATAAGGATGCCCACTTTACCTTACACACATCCGTAATGTTTAACAAGACTGCAAAATCATCGGTACAATCGAGTACCATCGCAGCCTCACGCACACTTTCACAAGCTCTGACCTTGCTCAGAAATTGATGACTTCCACACATGCTATCAGGCCTCAGGCTGCATAGGGCACCGCAGTGATTTATTTATGTACGCCCCTGCAATGGCATTCAAACACACTGGCATGCCTGCATTTCGCCGACCACCCCCCATCACCACCTACAAATGGCATTTCTTGTCAATAACTCTGCGATGGGTCTGCATAGTCACTGAAATCGCAGTCCTGATCGCATTGGCTGGTTCCCGCACGCACACTGCGATGCATATGCATGCACAGTGCGCAACAATCAGCCGATTGTGTGCATATTAGTAACTGCTTTCCTTACTGAATCAGGCCCTGTGTCTGTTATGTTAAAAGGTAGCTCCTCGGTCTCAATAGTATTTAACTTATATAGAGAAGCTGCACTATACATATCTATCATTTCATGCAGGAAGGGCAATGAGTTCTCCGGGCTGGTCACAAACAAAAGTATATCACCTGCAAACCGACATTTTTTGTGGGCGGTTCGGCCATCATAACATGGTAATTGTATTTTGAAATGTAATTATATATAAATTGCTGCACCAATACAATATCTGTTCAGTTGAATATATTTTAAGATACAGTATATGCAGCTCAAAATCTACATTTGAGCCCACAAATTTGTTGCCATCTTTTAACTCTTGACCTACAAAATTGTGGCCATCTCTAAATGATGCCCAATGTGTGCCAGTTTATTCTTTCTTTATGTTTCTCTAAATATTTTATAGGCCTTGCTTTAAACAGAATGCAAGGTAAAAACATAAAAATACAGGATGACAAACATACTGTAAAAATGCATGATACATTAAAATTCATACTATTCATAATTATTTGGAGCCTGGAAGCAAGTCATAAAGCAAATAAAGAAAAATGCTAATTTCCTACAAGTCTGTACAAATCAGAAAAACAGTGTTTTATATAGTTTTCAAGTACTACATAGGCTAGAAGGCATGAATCCAAACAAGTTATCTTGACAGAAGCTAATATATTCATAGACAAGGTGGATTTTATGATAATAATTTATTTTTACTTTTTGCATGTAATGTAATATATTCTTTAATCAGGTATTTTTTTTCTAATTTTGTAAGCAAATATGTCTGACAACTACAGTATGTAAAAATATATTTGTAGAGAATGTTATACAGTACATGGTGATCTATGTGTTTTGCAACCCCAGATATATTGATTCTTCTCTGTCCATTACTTGCCTGTGCAACATTCTCCATATATTAACACAATTGCAAAAAATGAATCTTAGTGACCTCTGACCTAGGATTAAAAGATAAGACTAACACAATGGAATATTGAGTGGCAATATTGGGAAAATAATTGGTCGATTCTCTATGGAAAACCTTTTTAAAAATATTCAATTAAGGCTTCTTCTATGGGACTTCAGACTATGGAGCAAGTAACACTGCATTGATTATATCAAAGCTAAATCAGAAATGTATTGTTGAAGTAAAGTCTTAAAGGTATTGCAGTCTTTAATGCTTAACCTGAACTACTAGTATATGGATGATCATCAAATGAGCTCCATTTACTCAGGTGGGAGGAGTAGAATGGAGAAATTGTAGACTCAGAAGAATGGGAGAGTATTAGATGGAGGAATCCAGATGAAAAAAATATCCTATTTGGTGCAAAGATCGGAAAATCAATACCTATCCAGTCATAAAACACAATAGCTATTCACCCTTGTTAATAATTTACCTATTTTGTCATGTAAAATTTAGATCAATAAACAGCTCCCAACTAAGAGGACACTGATATATCACATATAAAGATGTATGCAAGTTTATAATCTAAATGGGAGTGGGAGACAGACAATGGTGACAAAAATGGGAGTCATAATGAGCAAGGAGCAGTTGGTTAGGATAATAGCTGGAATATTTTGATAAAGAAGTTGGTCTTGAGTGGCTTTTTGAAAATTTGTGGAAAGGTGAAAAGTCTATAGGGGAGAGAGAGAGAGTAACTGTGGTAGTGAGCTGCAGGGGCAATACCTTGGAGGCGAGAGTGGCAGGAAGTAATCAGTTATGAGGAGGCAGCATTTATTTGTGAAATGAAGTGGATGGGTGGGAGTGTGAAGGCTGATGAGGTCAAATATGTAAAGACAAGATTGGGTGAGGGCTTTGTACGTGTGATGAATTTTATTTGGATTCAGAAGGGGAAAGGGAGATATTTTAGAGCTTTCAGGAGTGGGGAGGCAGACATAGCACATTTGGAGATGAAAGTGAGCCAGGCAGCAACATTTAGGACAGATTGGAGTGGAAGACAGTGAGGTCAGATAAAAGGAGGTTCCAGTAGTCCAGTCTAGAGATGACCAGTGATCAAATGAAGGTCTTAGTTGCCTTCAGGGTGGGAAAGAGTCCGATTGTAAAGAATTTTCTGAGATAGAAACAACAGGACTGCAAAAAGTACTGATGCTCTGATTCAGAGCCAGGCGGTCTGACAGGGCGCTCGCTCTGAATCAGGGCGTCTTTTTTTTTTATGGAGCGGCCTCCTTGCCGCTCGCATTGCTTTGGGTTGCCACCTACAGCTAATGTGAGCAGCCAGGATGATGGTCGCGATGGTCAAGACCATTGCGACCATTGGGCTTGTGATGAGAACCTTGTGGTAGGGTCTCATGGCCGCAAGCCCCAGAGAGCTTTCGGCTCAAACAGAGCCAAAAGCTCTCCCACTGACATCACTTGTGATGTCAGTGGGGCCACCCCCAAATGGTAGGCATTCTTATGGGAATGCCTCCATCTGGACAGCCACCCCCCGCCCGCCCGCCCACCAAAGGGGGCGTGCTGTCACTCAACATCGACAGCATGACCCCTTTGGTACGAGACCCGGAGCGACGGATTGCCCATCGCTATCCAGGTCTCTCGCATGTGCACGACAGAGCTGGCTCCATCGTGCGCATGCGCTCTGGGCCACCATCAACCCAGTTGCAAGTGCTCAGCACTTGCGACCGGGTCTGAATCAGGCCCTGAATGTGTGGTTTGAAAGGTAAAGGGAAGAGTCAAGGATAACTGTACTTGTGGGCAAGAACAGATAGTGGTGCTGTCATAATTAAATTAAACTGAGGGAGATGAAATAATTTGGGAGGGTGGGAATTTTATCAGCTCAGTCTTAGACATGTAAAGTTTAAGAAAGCACTGGGACATCCTGGAGGAAATTAGTGAACAAAGATATTCATATTGTTTATACTTTAAAAGAAACATATAAGAGCAAAACATGTAAACAAATAACCATTAATTGTATAAAGAAACATTTATAGTATTCCTAAATTAGCATATTTCTGCATTACAATAAACAAGATAAAAAAATATCCTTACATTAAGATCATCATTCATATTATCATTGATTATATATTACTTACATTGAACCTTATTCAAATGTAGATGCAGTGTTGATGCCACAGTTGGCTTATGTTGTAAGTCTGCGCATGTGTCTAAGTTGCACTGCACATGGTTCCACAGGGAGATGCAGAACAATTTTGGACACAAGAAATATGGATGTTATTGGGCATTCCTGGTAGGTAATATGGGTGTAGCTAGCCAGATGTGGGCATGTCACTGACAGCAGCTTAGTTTAAAGATGTAGTATCACTGACACAAGATTCCATGTTAACAGAAAATTGCACCTGCTATATTTTTAATGGTGCATTTGATGATACACTGCAATGGATTACAACTGCTGCAAGTGGTCATCTTAGTAATATTAGAATTAGCCATGGCATTAGCATAAAGATGCAGATATGGCTGCAGAAATAGACCCAGCTGTGTCCTTGTCCACTGAATCAGCCCCCTTCTGGTAAAAACCATTTCATACCACATGGATTTTAATGTGTCCATGTTTACCCTGTGACATACAGTTCTCCATTCCTATGGACTAAGGATCTGATTGAGAGTTGTACACAAACCCAATGATTTGTATGCAACTCCAATGGTACCATCGTCACAGACATTGATAGGCATGGAATGTAGTTAATATGCCGGCGGACGGGATGCTGGCCGCCAATATACAGATGCTGGAATACCAATGCCGCTATCTCAAAGGGGATCAGTATACTGGTGTCGGCATCCTGACAGCTGGAATCCCAAATGAAGAATCAGGGTAAGTATCAGCATTATCCCGGGGATGAGGGGGTTAGGTTTAGGGACCCCCAGGGGGAAATTAGGGTTAGGAACCCCCTGGGGAGGGTTAGGGTTAGGCTGCAAGGAGGGGTTTTAGGGTTAGGCACCACGGAGGGAAGGTTAGGGTTAGGCACCCCCCAGGAGGGTTACATTTAGGATGTGGGAAGGGGGGGTTAGGATTAGGCACCACTAAGGGAGGGTTAGGGTTAAGAGGGAGAGGGGAGGAATAGGGTACTTACCTTCCCCCATTGGGAAGTTCACTCAATGGGCTTCCGGCAACAGGATTTAATACACATTCCAATAGGTACATGTGCAATACAGATCCTGCACAAGTAACCAGAGGGTTATTCAGATGGCTGATCTTCCAGCAAATGATTCAGTGGCTGCAGCCACAGCACATCACAGAAGCTGGAAGGTGGCATATATTTACACAAGATGCCTCCTGCGGAATTATAATATTATTACACATGTGCTACGTACAAAGATGATAGCGTACAACTCTTAATCAGGCCCTTAGTGAAGTACATTAAATTGTGATTTAATTACCTTTTGTCCTTAAATACTATTCTATAGCAGAATATATCTGAAGATGATAATTCCAGCTAATGTACTTATACTTAGAAGTCAATATTTTGTGAAGTGGAGAGTGTGTGATGACTAAATATGCCCATTAGTCATTATCATTGATGAAGACTTACCCTATACTGAGTGCTAAAGATACTCCTGGATACAGTCATATTTATGCTTATGTCCAACTTGTCACTGACCATACTTCTATCAACACAAAATCACTCAACTTTGCCTACACTTCTACCTCTTTGGACGTAAGTGTAAATGTGTTTAAAATACATACAGTAAAACTACAGTATTCATTGCCCATACTGGAGTGCACTCGGGACCTGAGTCAGATATGTACGACATTTTGTGGGAAGTAACATGGAGTAACCGGAAAAATGTGGATGTGTCATGATCATTTTTGGGACATGTTTCTGCCTACTGTACACCTGCAATCCTGTACACAGTTTCCGCTACCATTCTGTGTGTCTATAGGATTACTCAGATGGTGGATTATCTTGCTTGTACGCACTTAATTGGATTTGCAAATCTGCCAGGGGGCATCTCAATACATATACAGGCAGCTGCATGCATTAGCATATTTTCACACAGCAACTGCAAATGGGATCGCAGCTGTTATTGCATTAGCATGTGTGTCTGAATCTGGCCCTCAGTGCCATGTGTATAGATACACTGTGCAAACTGGTGTACATTCAACTAAGTTTCAACACCTAATGGTGCATACACATGGTCAGATCTGTCAGATGAACGATTGAACAATTGAATGATTTTACCAATGATTTGAATGATTGAATGATTGAACAATTTAAGACAGTATTAAAATGAATGATATCATCAAAATCTGACTGCAAACACATCGAATGTCAGATATCGTTATCTGACAAGCGGGAACACGCATAGTTCATCATTGCATGTCCATATGTCAGATTCTCTTTCAGATATGAATGCTTGAACAATTTTTAAAATCATTATCATTCATATATGACAACAAATCTGCCCGTGTGTATGCACCATAAGAGGCATATTCAATTCGGGGTGAGAATAGTGAAAATCCGGCACCTGCGAGTTTTTCTTGCTGGTGTGGTAAGCAATTATTCCTGAATTACTTACCTTCTGCAGTGCTTTCTTCTTCCTCCAGCATTGGAACCCATTATCCTGCAGCAGCAGTGAGCATGTCAGTGTGAGTATTTGTGAGTGTGTATGGGTGGACTGCTTCCGGTGGCTGGTGGTGGTAAGCATATGTGGTGGGTATGGGTTCCAGTGCTGACTCTCACCCATTCCTTCCTAGGATGTTTTCTAAATGAGTGAGCTTCTCCTGGTTTGTTTAGAGTGTCTCCAATGCATTTCGGCTGGCCCAAGTGGCCTTTTTCAAGGATCCTTGAATGCTAGCCATCACCAGCTAATGGAAGGAGTCCACCCATTCTGGACCCCCTGCAGCAGCACGAGAGAGCAGTCCAATCGGTAAGTAACCTATCCCTGTGTGTGGCAGCACGGTGAGCAGCCCCCTCCAGCACACTGCCGTCCATAAATAAGATCCCTCTGTCCCAGTGGTGTAGTGGGAGAAAGCAGGCAGACACCGTGTACAACATAGGAAGGTTACCCCGGTGACTGAGGCCATAGTTAGACAATGGTATCACACATCACGAGCTGTTATATGCAGTCCTCAGTCCAAGGAAGCAGCACCTGGCAAGCAAAGCTCCCATTCTGGCAAAGGGGTCCCAGCAGCGGCATTCCAGATAGCAGTGAAGCAGGGTAAGTATGGATGGTGGTTACTGCAGAACCACGTTTTTTTTCCTTTTTTTTGCTTTGAGACCGAAGGATATACAGTATAAATTTCAACAATTCCAAGAAGTATTACCATAAAGCACCTTCATATGAGCATCAATTGAACAATAATAGATCAATAAGACTTAATATTCCAGGAGGACTTGACTTTAATCCTTTTGATAATTTTTGTGTCATATTAGTATCTATAAGCGCATAACTATATATTCCCATTTTTCTTTTTCCTTTTTTTTTTGATCCCCACCAATCCCACCCCTTTGCCCCTCTTTTACTATGTAACCAAGGTTATTCAATCAGCATTATTGAGGAAATTAGCTCAACAATTACATGTATTTACTGATTAGGGAATACTGCCATTTTTTACAATTTATCATTAAGTGACCATTTATTTTAATTACGTAATTATGAAATTGCATATGGTTGAATACTTGAATATGTCCTACCGTTATTACATAATATGAAAGATTTATGTTGATTATATCAATCGACTGCTGCAGAAACCACAACAGTCATTTACATGTCAGTCACAACTAATTTCCTTTAGGCACACCAAATAGGTATAGGGTGCATATTGGATTAGCATCATAGAGTGTTAGATTTTAGGATGACTGACTTTGTAGAGATGGGAAAATGTGTAAGTTACTCTTTGACAGAGTGGAGGAACTTGAAAAGACTGCAGGATAGGTGGGAAAAAATATGCAATACTAAAAGCAACAGACCTATGTATAAAAACAGTAAGGAAAAGCACAAGTAAAAGGGAACTGAAGAGAAAATGGTCCAACCAGTAGGTAAAAGGGGCAACACTATTTTTAGGTACATAAGTGAAAGTAGACAAACAAAAGGAGGAATCATAAGACTAAAGATATATATTGAGAGTATTGAGGGAGAAAAGGTAATTGCAGATCATCTAATTAATTATTTTTGCTCAATATTCACAACAGAAAGAGAGGGGAATGGGCCACAGTTAAGTTGCTAGTATATTTAATACCAGGCAGAGCTGGGCTTAAGCTCCACCCTGCAATTAAGCCCCACCTCCCAGCACTGCCAGGATTAAGCCCTGCCTCCCGGAGACTACATCCATCAATAACCAGTAGGTCAAGAGGAAGCAGGCTGCACAGGGGGCGTGGCCTCACAGGACCAACAGGGACATGGCCTCATGGGACCAACAGTGGGTGTGGCCTCATGGCAGGCATAAAAGTGTCCTCGGGGAGAAGGAGGAGGGAGGTCCTGCAGTACCCTGGTATCCTAGGGGATGGTACTGTAATACAGTAAGAGCCCCCTGAGAGAAGCCCCTAGGCAATAAGGAGCCTTAAAGAAGCCTCTGGGTAAAGACAAGGGGGGAGTCACCCCTCCCCACAGTCCTACAAGCGAGCTGTGGTTAAAGATCAGTCCCACTGATATTGAACCCCTTCTGAGAAGAGGATTGTGGAGTTCTGCAGAGGTAGCAGCTGGAAGCAGAGTGTCTGTTGAGTGAGGAAGTCACTGCAGGGGATTTCAGGAAGTACTACCTGGTGCCACAGTGGAAGATGAGAGATCTCCTGTGAAGAGACAGCCCATGTGTGAGAGGGTGAGTGTCTGTGATGCATAATGCTGGATCCCTGGTTGATAGCCCCTGGAGAAGTGCCCAATAGTGAGGGAGGGGTCAGGGCAAAATGGCAGTGTGGCTAAAGGGGAGTCCTATGGAAGAATCCTGTGTAACCATGTGCTGAAGTAGAGAAGCCCAGCAGTGAAAGGGTTAAACGGTATGCATTAAGTTGCCAGCATGTCAGATGAAAGGTCCCTGGATAGTGGGACTTGTACTAGAGTAAGAGTCCTGGGATATACAGGATATCAGTATGCCTGAAGAAGTGTATGCGGGGTGATGAAAGGAGAGAGGGTCCCTGTGTAATGGGATGTGCCTCACGTTAGCAGTTTCTCATGAGGATTGAGACGAGTTCAATGAACTTCGAATCTGGAGTCCCCTGTATACTGCATGAAGTATTTGTTGGACAGACATGTGTAGAACTACTGAGCCCAGCAACACCGGGTATGTGCTACTATTTCACTGATGTGTCATATGTGTAAGTCTGTTCTGGAGGTGTTCATTTGGAGTGGAACATAACTAATCTTCTGTAACCATTAAGTTTAAAATACAGCATTTACTATTTGCTACAAGTATTGTGCTGGAGGAAGTTGTCAAAGTAGAGATTGTAACCATTACGCTTACTGTGCTGGAGGAAATAGTGGAGAGTAAATAAAGTTTTCCTGTTTTTGCATTATGAGATGGTCTGGTGCCCAACATTTCTTTATTTCACTGCACCTGTTGTCCACATGTGTTCCCTCCATCAGGTACTTTGTGCTAAGCATCTGAATATTCAGGGGCTCTGCTGGTCATGGATGCCATACCCACGCCATAGCCGGAGCAGAGGAGAGTCACTGTGAAGAGGTGAGAGACAGCATTCAGGTACTCCATGTAAGTGTACCACAGTATCAGTAGGGTTTCACATATATTCATAAAAAATAGGTAGATATAAGTACATTTACAGAGGAGAAGGTTCTAACAGAACTCTCAAAACTGAAAGTGGATAAATCAAAGGAGCCAGATGGGATACATCCAATGATACTAAAAGAGCTTTAAGGGCAGCTGGTAACACCATTAACAGAATTATTTAACCAGTCACTAGCTACAGGAGCAATTTGAGGGGACTGGAAAATAGTGAATGTAGTCCCACTGCACGAAAGTGGAAGCAAGGAAGATTCAAGCAACTACCAACCAGTGAGTCTTACATCAGTAGTAGGGAAATAGATGGAAACACTCTTAAAATAAACAGTTGTAGAATCTCTCATATCCAGCACCTTACACTATCCCAAACAGCATGGATTTCATGGGGGGGCGATCATGTCAAACAAATATTACTGACTTTTTTGACTGGGTGACTAAAGCAAAATATCAAGAGGCCGGTAGATGTAGCTTATCTAAACCAACCAATAGTATTAATTATTAGAACAATATTGCGGGGAAGTCTGAATTACACGGTGAAAGTTCCTACTTTCACTATATCCAAGTGCAGTGGTTCCCAAACTCAGTCCTCAAGGCACCATAACATTCCAGGTTTTCAGGATATCCATAATTAAGCACATAAGACTTAATTAGTACCTCAGTCAGTTTGATTAAACAATCTGTGCACAATCATAGATATCCTTAAAACCAGGATCATTTGGGTGCCTTGAGGACAGAGTTTGGGACCCTATCCTAATGCATTCAAACGGTGTGGTGCCAGCTACTTGTCAATCACAGATCACTGTATGGATCAGACCATCACATTCCTAGTGCTAGAAACAGAAATATTTTTAAACAAAAATAGAAAAATTGTTATGTAGGAAAATAGAGTAATAGAGTGCACTTCAAATCCAAATAGTGTTTGCCTTTGTCTAAGGAAAAGGTAGCTATTGATTAAAACTATTAGGGGAAGAGATAGTGATGAATGAGAGGATTTGCGTAAAATAAGTAAAATAGCCTACATTGCATATACAGTATCACCTACAGTGGCAAGGAGGCTCAAACCATTTTCAGGTTTTGCTAGCAGTGGTCCTGCTACAGCTGTTACATGTACTTGAAGAATGCCTACCAGTGCATCAGCCAGTGCCCAACATGATCATGCATATTGTATAAATTCACATGACCGCCTTCTCTCTCAAAGTGTAGTGTCACCTCCAAAACTTCAGCATCAGTTCATGTCCAGGATATTAAGGCTGAATAAGATCTAATTGGGCCTTTACAGACTATTGTGATGAGTATGAGGGTCTCCATGAGTATAATGTTTTAGAGTGACATTTCTGAATATAAAACTGTAATACTGCAAATTCCTTCTAAACCATTTGGAAATGTAAAAATGATTTAAAAACAATTGAGGATGCTACTTTGGTAGTTGCTTTTGAAGACAATACTGAATATAATGTTGCTTGGGCAAGAAAAAAAGATGTCCACCAGTTGTGCCACCTAATGTCCATTATAAGCAAATTGTCATGCTTGAAAAAAGAACAGAATTTCCACCTTTACCATGTGGATTTTTTTAATCCCAACACAAGAAAAGAGTGTCGACATTTGTAGCCATTGTGATGCCAAAGTCAGTTGAGGCAGGGATATTAACCATCTAGGCATCTACTCCCTTTTATGTAATTTGTAGCAAGTTCGTCCAAGTGGCTAATTAAAGCAGGAAAATTATGTCTAGGTACAAGCAGCCCATCAACAGCTACAAGCAGCCTAAATAGATACTACATGCAATCTTTACCACCAACATTTTAATCTTCAGTCTCCTAATAATTGTTAGAAATTGAATGTAGTCCTCATTGGTGTATCTATAATGGGTGCAGGGTGTGCAGTGAATACTAGCCATTGGGTCCAGGGAAGCCCGCACTACACACCCTGTACCCATTTAATGGTTATACATACCTCTCAAGTCCAATGTCAGCTGTTGCTGCAGACTCTAATCATTTTGAAAATTGATGTGGCAGACAAAATAATTTCCTTGTCACTGAAGTTCTTAGTTTGTTAAACTGAGCATGCTTTTTTGCATTTACAACATAAGGGTGTGTGGGAGGGCCCAAGGACCAATCTATCTTGCACTATTTTACATGGTAAACTTTGGGCTATCTTCGTTTTTAAAATTAGCACTCTGCAGCTGCTTTGCCATGGTCCATATGCCACACATGTTGCTAGCATTGTTATTGTAATAGTCAATTCACAGTCTGCAGCTGCTATGCCATTGTTTGAATGCCAACCATGTTGTTTGTTTTGTTACTGTTAAATTCAATCCATTGCTATGCCACTGCTGACATAACTTACATGTTTGCATTGTAAAAATCAATCTGCCATTTGTTGAGAGGTGGTCATTACAAAATTAACTGTAAATTAATATATAAATTAACATTAATGCTATTAATAAAAAAATTACACACTTTTACCTTTTTTGAAGATTTTGAGTGAAATCTATTAAAAACAAAAACCAATATTAAACTCAAGTATCATTTTAAAGACAAAATTTAAAACATGGGAGTCGGTGCTCATCTCTAGTTTTAATACCCATTCATTATCTTCCCATTTTAAAGAGATTCATAACTGCTCAGAAACATGTATTAATCAATTATGGGATATTCAAATGTTTAAACCTTGATGAAGAATGCATGATACAGAAAAAAGACTAGCTCAGGCAGAAAGTAAATGGGTTTTAAAGTTAAAAAACTTAATACTAGGTAGTCTTAATTTTCACTATGGTTTTTAGATTATTTTTAATGTTTTTAATTGTGTTTCTATGGTGTAATGTATTATTATCTTTATAGGTTTTATAACTATTTATATTTTTTGATCTATGTCTCATCAGTATTATACAGTATGTTTAGTTCTGTTTGTTTGAATTGTACTCTGTAAACCAAATATTGTATGATTGGGACGAGACACAATTATTTGAAGTATAATTTATTTGTTGTGCCAAAAAGGAGGAATCATAAAATAATATAGTAGTAGCATTGATAACATCTACACATTCTATGAAGTCCAATGCACAGAAGATAATTGGCCTTGGCCAAAAATGACTATACTATTATCCATAATACATTAATAACAGATAACACAGAAGAATAAAAAAGCATACATTTTATTGGGTTCCTCCAGTGAACCCTCCTTCTATGGACCCTTCTCCACTGATTCAGCATTCAATGGTCCCTCCTCTGAATCCTCAGCAGTCCTCTCTTTCGCATGCTCAACCACCTCATGCCCCTTCTGATCCACCTGGGTTTGAGCACATGAGGTTCCCATAGGCTTAATTATTCAAGAACAAATATCAACATAGCCATAAGGATAAATGATGTCCAAGGATCAGAAATGTAGATATTTAGAATTGACATGTCTTTAAGCTATGATGGGCTGGTTGCATACACTGTTGCTCACAAACACAAGGGGTGGGTACTGTATACTTAATTTGACACAAAACATATTGTTCAAAATATATTTACAATAATAATTTCCAAATGGACACCTATCAGTGTGACTGGGTGATACAGCTATATCCAAGCACAACTGTATCACCTGTACCTATATGGTACATGGCTGATAGGAATCAGGTCTAATGTATCCCAAAACACAAATCACAGCTACATTAACTGCAAGAGTTATTGCATGAATTACCATTTGTGGTTGTGGAAAATTATATCAAAGAATCCTCAAACTCAATAGGAACATTATAATATTCCTTCACACTCACAGTGTGTCTAGACATTACCTCATGCCAAATATGTCATAACAGCAAACCCCAAGGATTTAAAGTTAGAGGATTCAAAAATATTAAGACCACTGTCCAACCATGACAATCCCATGCATCAATGTGGTTTGCTGCCAGTTACCTCCAAGAAATGCCCATTTTATGGAGAGTGTTCTTTTTTGATGGATGTATCAATCCTTACACATTAGCAATATCCATTCATGTGCATATACCTGATCTGTTGCAAGTGGATACACCTATTTCCTCTTTGACACATGTGCAGATTGCTGAAATCAGTGAGATCTGTTCACACTTCCACTTGCTTCTCACTCAGTGAAGAAACACTTGAGTGTTGTGTAGTAGGACCTGGCTGTCTTGATTGTTGAACTTATATTGAACTCTCACCCTCTTGAGGTGCAAATAAAAAGCTGTGTTAATACTTACCATATCTCACGTTAATTTAACACTCAAGGCTAATTGATTTGCTTTATACTGTGAATGAGTGTATTTTCAATGTAAAATACAGCTCATGGGAAAAAGGTGCTTGTCACCCATTAAGGCCCATTCAAAAAGCCAATTTGCAGTGCCCATAAAGTTATTTAACCAGCATTACACCTTTTGTGGCCAACTCATAGCTAAATGAATTTGGCCACTAATTTCAATCATACCACATTCATCAATACAGATTCAAGAAAAGTTTTTAATTGTATTGAATGATTTAATTTGAAAAGCTTAAAATAATATACATGACATCAATTTATCAGCTGGCATTTTATTTTATATTAGTTAATCAATAATAAGATGTTAGTTGCAAATATTAACATAATATTTAACTGTTGAAATTTTTATTACCAACATTTTTAATCAGTCGATATTTTGATTGTCAACATTTTGTACCGGTCAGTTTTTTGATATTATTGACATTTTGTACCTACAGTAATATAATGTAAGATACAGATTTGGTGATAAAAAGTGCTAAAGCAGCCTAAGAGGTGGACAGTTTAATCAAGTGGTGAAACCAAAACTCAAATGTTACAAAGTAAGTTGAAAGGCAACCTCTATGGGCACTGAAACTTAAAAGAAAAGAAAAAGTGAAGAATAAATATTGAACTTAACTTAAAATATGGATGGTCATGGCTACTTTTCAATTGTGATATTTTGAAAACTGCAAGTTCATGTAAAACAAAATTAGAAAGCAAACAGAGTGTACTCCTGAATGTTAAAACACAATCAAAATTGATATTCCACTATAAAGAATAGACTTAGCAGCATAGATATCACAGTAAGAAACCCCAATGTTATTCTTCTCACTTTATTTAAGCTTAATAAAGTCTTTATCCTTCAGATCTCTTCTTTCTTGAAGGGGTACTGTATTTGGATCACAATATGTTCTAATCGGAACAACTCTGTGGTCATTTATTTTTTAACATAGAAGATAAAATGATTACCTATAGTAACATTATATATAAAAGTCAAGAAAATAATGATGATGAATGGATTCCTACCAGCTCCCAGTCTATTAGAGGCATGAAGATGTTGCACATTGGGGATTCCAGATAACATCTGGGTGGAATGATTCTATTCAACATCATCAACCCTAGAAGCAGGTAGATTCCTCAATCTTAGAGAGTCACAACATTTGCTAACCTATTTCAGTACTATAGGACCTTTCTCAGGGCATTTGTGACCAATATACAACATGAGGGCTTATACACAGTACCCAATCAATGGATTATGTCTGGGTTACAGTACACAAATCAGAAGTGCTAGAGCCATAACAAACAGTTAAAAAATTAACAGTCACAATGTAATTTCATGGACTGTGGATAGAAAATATGTAAAAAGGGCTCCTTAAGATATGGGTGGTGTCAGTACCTATTATATATATACAGTCAGGGCCATAAATATTGGGACATTGACAGAATTTTCAGATTTTGGCCTCTATTCACCACCACAATGGCTTTGAAATGAAACAAACAAGATGTGATTTAACTGCAGACTTTCAGATTTAATTTGAGGGTAATTACATCCAAATTAGGTGAACGGTGTAGCAATTACTACGGTTTCTATATGTGCCTCCCACTTTTTAAGGGGCCAAAAGTAATGGGACAAACTAAAGAATCCTAAATCTAACTTTTACTTTTTAATACTTTGTTGCAAATCCTTTGCAGGCTATTACCGCCTGAAGTCTGGAACGCATAGACATCACCAGACGCTGGGTTTCATCCCTGGTGATGCTCTGCCTGGCCTCTACTGCAAATGTCTTCAGTTCCTGCTTGTTCTTGGGGCATTTTCCCTTCAGTTTTGGCTTCATCAAGTGAAATGCATGCTCAATTGGATTCAGGTCAGGGGATTGACTTGGCCATTGCATAACATTCCACTTTTTAGCCTTAAAAAACTCTTTGGTTGCTTTTGCAGTATGCTTCGGGTCATTGTCCATCTGCACTGTGAAGCGCACTGTGAAGTTCTGAAGCATTTGACTGAATATGAGCATATAATATTGCCCAAAACACATCAGAATTAATTCTGCTGCTTTTGTCAGCAGTCACATCATCAATAAATACAAGGGAACCAGTTCCATTGGCAGCCATCCATGCCCACGCTATGACACTACCACCACCATGCTTCACTGATGAGGTGGAATGTTTTGGATCATGAGCAGTTCCTTTCCTTCTCCATACTCTTCTCTTCCCATCACTCTGGTACAAGTTGATCTTTGTCTCATCTGTCCAAAGAATGTTGTTCCAGAACTGTAATGGCTTTTTTAGATGTTGTTTGGCAAACTCTAATCTGGTCTTCCTGTTTTTGTGGCTCACCAATGGTTTGCATCTTATGGTGAACCCTCTATATTCACTCTTGTGAAGTCTTCTCTTGATTGTTGACTTAGACACATATACATCTACCTCCTGGAGACTGTTCTTGATTTCACCAACTGTTGTGAAGGGGTTTTTCTTCACCAGGGAAATAATTCTTCTATCATCCACCACAGTTGTTTTCCGTGGTCTTCCGGGTCTTTTGATGTTGATGAGCTCTCCGGTGCATTCTTTCTTTTTAAGAATGTTCCAAACAGTTGATTTGGCCACACCTAATGATTTTGCTATCTCTCTGATGGGTTTGTTTTGATTTTTCAGCCTAATGATGGCTTGCTTCACTGATAGTGACAGCTCTTTGGATCTCATATTGAGAGTCAACAGCAACTGATTACAAATGCTAATGTCACACCTAGAATCAATTCCAGACCTTTTACCTGCTTAATTGATAATGAAATAACGAGGGAATAGCCCACACCTGTCCATGAAATAGCTTTTGAGTTAATAGTCCCATTACTTTTGGCCCCTTAAAAGTGGGAGGCACATATTGAAACTGTTGTAATTCCTACACCGTTCACCCAATTTGGATGCAATTACCCTCAAATTAAATCTGAAAGTCTGCAGTTAAAGCACATCTTGTTTGTATCATTTCAAAACCATTGTGGTGGTGAATAAAGGTCAAAATCTGAAAATTCTGTCAATGTCCCAATATTTATGGACCTGACTGTATGTATATATATATATATATATATATATATATATTTATATATATATATATTATGACAAGGATCACATACACTGGGTACAGGTCAAAGTGAAAGGTTTATTATTTTCCATGAGTCAGATCATTCATGTGGTACAATAGCAGTTTACAGCAGATTACAGATTTGTTCTAACAAACAAAATTGGTACAAACTCCAGTGGCTCCTAACATAACCCCCAGTCTATCACCTGGGCAGCTGGTCCCCCATTGGGAACACTATCCCTGTGCACAGTCAACATCTTTAAAGCTAATTAACAGGTGATACTAATCAGCCTTGCTGAAGTTCATCTCTGACCTTAAAGAAAACCAGGACTGGATCCATGTTCAATTGCTGTTCTACACTTAGACATGTGAAAGCCTGCTGTAACTGCCACACTCCTCCTCCTTTAACTTCAAGCACCTTGGTGAATCTAAGAATTTCCAAGCAATCTACCTTCCTGGCCTACATCTATTGGTGCCATCCACCAAGAAACACACCGCTCTACCAACCTCAAGAATCCCCCTTCTTCCCCCTCTTCCTCCTCCTCTAGCTTCACCACAGGGTTGTGAGGAAGATCGGGACCCACAAATCTTCTGGACAGAGCCCTGGTATTTAGATGTTGTTTCCCAGGGTGATGCTGCACATCAAATTTAAATGGCTATCAGACCAAAACCAATTGGTCACACAAGCATTCACTTCCTTGATCATGTGCATCCATTGTAAGGGTGCATGGCCTGTGACTAGCCAAAATTCTCACCCCAACAGATAGTATTTCAGTGACTCTAGTGCCCACTTAATTGCCAAGCACTCCAATGATAAAAGCCTACTAGGCCAAGTGAATACTGCTTCCACCTTATTTGGTTGAGGCTTGACTTGCCCTCTGCCTACAATATAAACCAAATACTTTGCTCTCCACCATTCCGATGGCATACTTCTTCAGATTAGCTGTGAAAACCTGTGTCTATAGAGACTGTAAGACCACCTCCACCCTCAGAAGGAGCAACTCCCAGTCAGAGCAAAAAATTACATTGTCATCTAAATATGTCACAGCATATTACCTACAAGGCCAGAGCAACTTGTTCATAGCTCTTTGGATGGTGGCAAGAGCTCTATGTAAATCAAAGGGCAGTACTTTATACTGAAAGAGACCCTCTGACATGGAGAAGGCTGAATTTGCCAGTACCTTTTTGTTAAGTCGTGGTGAGATACTGACTTTTTGCTAACTTCTCTACTAACTCATCAACTCGGGGCATAGGGTAAGAGTCAAACTGAGAAACTTTTTTTAATCTTCAGAAATCATTACAGAATTTTAAGGCTGCAGAAAGCTTAAGCACTAAGACAATGGGATTATTCAATTCACTGTTTGACTTTACTATGACCCCTAGATGAGGCATCTACTCCACTTCCCATTTTACTGCTGCCCATTTAGCCTTAGGTATGCGATATAGCCTTTGCTTTATCACCACCCTGGGAGGTGTAATAATATCATGTTCTAAGTTTTGAGTTTTTCACAGGATGGGCTAGAACACATCCTAGTACCGTGCTCCTGAGTCTGACACTTCTTGTTTCTGACTGGGATTCAAGGTGACTGGGATCCTGACAATCTGGTGGTTTCATTTCCACTAAAGAGGGCTGACTGGTATTCTCTTTACAGGGTTTTAGTAAATTAACATGGTAGTTTTGGAATTCCTTCCTCCTTCCCTATTGCCTAACCTTATAGTTAACAGGTTCCACTGCCTCTATGATCTCATAAGGGTTTGCCACTGGGCATATAATTTACTTTCAGTGATGGGTACAAGAACCAGTACCTTGTCTCCCAGATTAAAGGACCGGCTAACTGCAGTAACATCGTAACTACATTTTTGATGCTGTTGAGCCCTATTCATATGCTCGTTCAGAAGTGGCTCAATTTTCCTTAAATGGACATACAGTTGAGCCACAAACTGAACAATTTAAGGTTCTTGGGATGACTGCTGCTACCACCCTTCTTTTAAGAGATCTAAAATTCCTCTGGGTTGTCTTACATAGAGAAGGAACAAAACCCCATAGAGGCTTGAGGTACTTCTCGACCTGCAAACATCAGTTAGGGTAGGAGTAGTCATGCTTCTCCTGAGACACCGCCCTTTTTATTATTTGTGTAAGGGGTCAGTGAAAGCATTCAACCAGGCCGTCTGTATGTGGGTGGTAAACTGAAGTAGTAATTTGATCCACACCTAACAGATGGAACACCCTGGTCCATCAGGACCTCTTTTGGTATTCCCAAATGGGCCCATAGGATTAGTAATTCCCAAGCAATACTGCTAGACTTCATATTATGTAGCGGTATTGCCTCTGGGTATCTGTTAGCATAGTCAACCACTAATAATATATTGATGCCCATGAGCAGATTTCTCCACTGCACCTATCAAATCCATGCCAATTCACACAAAAGGCACCCTTAATGTTAGCCAAGGTGCTGTCTTCTGACACACTGGGCATTCCACACAATAATTTTTTACTGCCACATGAAGACCTGGCCAAAAGTACCTTAACTGTATATGCTGGAGGGTTTTTTCCTCCCCTAAATGGCCACCCCACAGATGCATGTGAGCCACCCTCATTACCATCTGCTCATGTTTCTGGGGGACTAACAATTGGTCTACCTTTTTATAAACAACATGGTGCAATTAATAATCTTTCAATACAAAGTATTGGGGTCTCTTCTGGTGGTAAAGCAGTAATTACCTTACCATTCACTTCTACAACACTTTCAAATGCATTTCTCAAATTTCCATCATTCTGTTGGTCCCACCTAAAGTCATGCAATGACAATTTGTCACCAATGAGGGATCACTGGGCCTTGGTCTCATTGTTCCCATGGTGCTTACTGGCCAAGGAGGACTTTACAATTACAGAACTTTGGTATCCTGTAGCTCTTCTTTCCTGGGATCCCACAGCCTCTGTTTGCCAGCTGATGTCATGCAAGCTAATCGCCTCCTACAATAGTGCTAATCACCTCCTGCAATAGTGGAAAGTCACAGCCTAAAATCAGTGGATAAGGAAGTTGGGAGGTCACCATGGCTACCACTGTCACTGGTCACCCTTTTATCACCATGCGCAGGTGCACTCATGGGCATTCTTCTACATCTCCATTTATGAACAGCACCTTTACTTTGGGTAGCACCTGGTCAGACCCAGGAGGAACCAAGTTAGCAGAGTTGATGGTCAATGCACTGCCAGTTTCCACTAAGGCCCAGACCTCTTGGCCTTCAATTTGTACCAGCAGATGAAACAGGGTGACTTCTGCTGGGGAAATGCTTTCAGCAACCATGCTGACCACAGGTTGAGTAATTTTCCCTGCGTTGAAATCCATGGGCTCACTCTGTTTTGGGCAGTCTCTACATATATGATGAAACTCACTGCACTCAAAACACACAGCTGAAGGTGGATTGTTGGGTTCGACTAAGGGGACCTGGGTTCTGGGCTTAGGTACTGGCTGCAGCCCCTGCTCAGCTTTTTTAAATTTTCCAAGGTTCAATACCACAGAATTACCACCATTACCTTCTCATATGTTTGGGGGTCAGCTTGTAGGGCCCATTGTCATACATACCAGTCTAATTCCTCTATAGCATGGTCTAGAGCAAACATTTCTACCACAGGCTGTGGAGAGTTTTTATCCGGCTGAAACCAGGCTTTACTCTTTAGTCTGGCTAGTTTTGCTAATTGTACCCTAGGAGGCTCAGACGGGTTCAGCCACCACTCATGAAACTCCTGGTCTTTACTGGGGCCTTTCACCCCAACCCTGCTGAGTATAGCCATTTTCAGATGAGGATAGGAGCTGGACACTGTTAAGTCAATATATGCTCTTTACATCTTCCCTGTAAGACAGGGAGCAAATCTAGCAGCCCACTCCTCCTCTGGCCATTTTAAGTGAACAGCAGTGTGTTCAAAGGTGCACAAAAATGCTTCAATATCATCTGTTGGTGTAAACTATTGTAACACCTCCCACTCCTTTCCCACTTTTCTCATTTGCTGTAATTTAGCATGCAGGAACTGTATCTGAGTTTGCTGCCCTGCAGCCACCTCAGCAAATACTTTCATTACTTCCTCCATATTACAATGCTTTTTCACGTTGTGGATAAACTTAGCAGGCTTAATTAACTCTCTCTGCTGTGCCAGTTTCACAAAACAAATTAGTATACCACTTGTATGTGCACTTTCTGTTTCACTGGCTACTCAACTGCACATAATCACACCACAGCATACCATCGGTAGTAAGGGAGGGACAGTCAGGGAAGGCATCTGCATCATGGACTACAGATACATGCAGTAACTAAACTGCTGCAACCACCTCTCCCATTTAGTCTAAAAAGACTATAAACATTAATTAATAATTTTTATTATGTTTGTATGATTATTATGCTGCTAATTTTATTCTTTTAAGTGCTAATTTTGGTACTTTTTAATATATAAATTCAGATCATTTAAAGCACTACCTTGGGTATAAATTTAAAGTGCACTCTATGCTCCATAATAATCCTTACTGTTAAAGATATAGATAATAGAATAAAAATAAAATTAGGGTAAGATAATAAAATTATCTAAAAAACATTATATAGATAAAAAATGGGGGTAATTGTATAAGACCTTTTCTAATAAATGATATAAAAATATTTCAATTCCAAGCAGCCTTAAACTCTGATGGTAATAAAGTTATAAATTTAGAACTCCAAGACACCTCTGCTTTGGTTAAATGAGTGTCAATGTTTCTATTAGGCTGTTTCAGAGTCAAACACTGCTGCAACTGCTTTAGCAGCTTTTGCTATAGTTGAATCTACAACTTTATGCTAATATCAGCTCTTCCCCTGGTGTACAAGTGTGCATAAGACTGCAAGGACTGAGATGTCCACTTTGTGTGACTTTAGATGCTGATCTTCTGATTGTGCTACCATAAGTCACACCATTGAAACTTGCACCAGCCACATGCTAGGTACAGAGTCTCCTTTACAGTATGGTCTCCAATATCGGTGATTAGGCATCTGAGTTCATAACCAGATTGGTATTATGCCCATAACGTTCCCATATTATGCCAAAGATGGACCATATTTGTGCATCTGAAAAGCCACCTCCCAGGAATGCCTGGCACATTTCCATAACATTTCTGTAACTATGGGCCAAATGTAATCGGGTGAGAGTTTAGAAAATGTGAGAGTTTAGCAGTAAACATTCACATTGGTCAGGTTTTATCATCAAAATGGGAAAACATCTGGATGAGAGTTTAAATCGTGAGAGTTTTTTAGTCTAAAAACATGCGCGTTTACATGTTCATGGACTCTATTACATGTCATGTTGTGTAATGAATGCCCATTCAAACTTAGGGATTTTTTGTTTTGTTTTGAGAATGAGAAGATTCATCCTATCAGTATTAGTGACATCTTCTTTGACTTTTTCCAGGTTATATACGACAATACCCCTTGGATTTAAACTGCACACTCATTTAGTTGAATTGAGATATTAAAACCGTGAATTGTCAAAATATCACATTTGAAAAGTAACTACATCTATTCACAGTTTGAGATCAATATCTATTCTCCATTTTTTTTCTTTTCAAATTTAGCACCCTGGTACATTTTGTAGTATTTGACATTTTGATTATAAACATACTGATTGTTAATATTTTGGGAATGTTAACTTACCACCAATGCATTTTTGTACGCAGCAGCTTTGCAAAATTATGCAAAAGCCTCAGGAGGTTTCTTAAGTAAAAATAGACTCAATGCCGGCTCTTGATCTGTTGCTGTGTCTGGAGCCACAGCATCAGATCAACTGTGTGAACATCGGAAATTGAGTAACCCTTAGGTTACTTAAGGTGTCCGGTTAAATCATGCTTCTGGGGAAAGCTTTCAAGGACGCAGCCACTGGCTTTGGCTCTCCTGAAAATGGGGGGTGACTCCTGTTTTCTGGAATGCTCCCCATAACTGCCCCCAAATGCCAACAGGATGTCAATCATGCCGCGGCATTTGGTGCATTATGACCGATGTCGCAGGGCCAGATTTGAGCAAGTGCAGTGCATCTCCCATTTATGCACAAATTATACACACCTGATATCTACGTAAATCTATGAATCAGGCTTTTTGTACCATTTGAATATCGACATTTTGTACAATACTTTTTGACATTTTCATTGTCGACATTCCGACCACACACTGGAGTCACAATTAAGGTACTTGGAATTCACTAAGCCCAAAGAATGGAGAACTGTGTGTCAATTGATAGTCATGGAAACATACAGTATAGAACATTTGTTACAATCCACTTAGGGGAACAAATTAGTTTGAGTATGATTTGAAACATTATTTGATGGAAAATTTTAATATAAAGATTGATCTTTAATATGCTCTTTTATTATTACAATGAATGCTGATGTCTTTGGGCCTGATTTACTACCATTACGCATGCAGACCCGCTGCAAAAATATGCTAATGAATGCTATCACAATGCCGTTGCACAGACAGCAGTGAGATGCCTACTGCTGTCCACTACCGCTATTTCACATCCGTAATACCTTGCAGTCCTGAGTATACAGCGGGAACATCAAGTAACATTCTTCCCTTTACACACATTTACAACATGTCAGACCTTACTCAGAAATCAATAACCTCATTGCACGCAGTGATTACTCAAGCAGTGTATGCCGTCGCAGTGGCTAATTATACACGCCCATGCAATGGCGTTCAAATGGACAGACACCTCTGCGTTTCTCCAACTCCCCCATCACCACCCTCAAATGTTCATGGCCTGTCACTCACTTTGCAATGGATTCTTATCTGTGTAGGTGATCTCAGTGCAATTGCAAGTCTAACTCAATCACGTGCACTATGGTGCATACGCATACGCAGTACGCACCATTGGCTAATCTGCATACATTGTTGCAGTTGCAATCCGTAATGTATAAGGCCCTATAATTCTTCAATTATTTTTTTATGAATGCTATCAGAATTTATTGATTTCATTTATTAGATAAAGTTTGTCTGATGTTGAGTTTGAATTAATTTTCATCCAAATTTGCAGATATAAAATGTGCTCATTAAAAAAATGCAAGGTTACAAAATTCACAAGATGCATAAAGAAGTAGACTAATATTGTAGCTTAATATACATGCCTGGTTTACATTAGACAAAACTCAGATACACTTAAATCCAATTATTTTAAACATTTGTTGTTATAGCAAAAGATAATATTCACTATTAGGCTTAAATAAAATATTTAAAAAATCTAGAAAACCGCAGGTACATTTCTCTCTCCTGTGAAAAATCCCTCTGGGACTTCTCCATTAGGGGAATCATCAAATAGTATGGATTGTGCTAAGCAAAGTTGGAACCAGTTACCATTCACTTTATGTAGATGCTCAAGAGTTGTCTTTTACTCATTGAGCTTTTTGAGACTCTGAGGCTAATACTGAGTTGGACCTATGTCAGTTTGCATTGTGTAAAATATTAAAATATATTGTAAGTTATTATACTATAACGGCACCTATCTATCTCCACTTTGTTTTATATTATTCTGAAACATGTATCAGTTATCTGATGTACGAGCAGTCACCCATAAACTAGTGATTGGGCAAGTGTATTTTCAATTTACCCTATTATGCCACCCTTAACTTGCTACATTTGGTTCCCCATCCAGAACAGAACCCCCGGAAGGTTACCAGGCAAAGTGCTGTTCCCCTGCATATATAAATTATATATACATATACTGTGTGTGTGTATATATATATATATATATATATATATATATACAGTATATATATATATATATACACATATAAATATATATATATATATATATATATATATATATATATATGATACTCTTTTCTCCTCCTCTTCTAAGTGGTGGAATATTATCAATAGTAAAGCATTTAAATTTTCCCATGGTATGGCTTACCGCAGCAAAATGCTTTTCGACTGGAAGATTCAGCAACTTAACCTTAGTGCAATGTGATACACAAGCTTGGTTGACAGCTAATCGATGATTTTCAAGTCTTTCCTTCAGCATCCCCATGTATAACTTACTTCAGGGACAAGTGAGTATAGAGACCATTAGTTGTCAATGGCAAAGTACCTCTTTCTAATAAGGCACATTTCCAATACATTTCTGATACCATGCATCCCATTGCAACTGCAGCTCTGTGTGTGCATACAGTGTATTGCATGCACACTATGAGTTTTTATGGATTTCCATGTTTGCTCAACAGCAAAAGATTGCGTGACCATCGGCAATGCAAGAGACTCAGAATCAGGCCCCTAATGACTCTATTTATTTGTCCCTATTTTCTGGTAAATATATAAGTTTGGGATATTGTATTGTCTACTCCTGCTTAAACTACTTAAGAATAATACTTGCCTACCCTCCCGATTTGGTCAGGAGACTGCTGAAAATTGGGTGCCGTTCCCAACCTCCCGGTAAAGGTAGGCAAACCTCCCGGCTGCAGCCCACCCCTCCTGTCCCCCCTGCAATTACCTTTGAAACCTCCACAGCAGGGGAGCCTGTGATGCAATTCACACTGAATCACGTCATTTTGGCCCCGCCCCCTGCTTCACAATGCCTGTAATATTGGCAAATACTCGTAGCCTGGCTGGCCCTGCCTGCTTGTGCTGGCCACGCCCCCTGTCATGCCGATCTGGCTGCTCCCTCCCAGAATGGGCAGCCAGAAAGTCGGCAAGCCTGTTATGAATATCCTGAGAAACCTGTATCTTACCATCCAGTTAACTCCTTCCTTTGTAATGGACCATATGGCATTCATACTTGTGTGATGATTTTGCCCTTCCATTTATTACTTCTGAATATTAGTGTTTGATCACCTCCTTAGCAGCTGAACCTTGCTACTTCACTATTGTCATTATGTCATTATTTTGCCTTATTTAGGGCCTTATTCAGAGTGGGACAAAACATAACATGCATCTGCCAAATATTGCATTTTTCTAAACTATTCAGAGTTGGTGGTATATGCAAGTCAAGTGTGGCTCCCTTTGTTTCAGATACATGTGACAGGAATATACCTGAAGCAGTAACTTCAGTGTGAGCACAAACAATGCTAAATGTCACAGATAATATAGCACATAATATGTACCCAAGTGCTTGAAGCATAAAAAAATGGTATGTAAATAAGACTCAATCATTGTATAATTTGAGGTTTAAACAAATAAGCTGCTGTTTCACTGCATTTGCAATAATAGGTGTGTTTTTGTCACTTTCCTTCAATTAGATGCAGCTCGGTGTCTGTCCTCATCAGTTTCCAACTTGCACCTGGGTTTCAGTTCCCACAAGTAATGTCCCTCCAGGCAAACATGATTTTATCTCTTTGGCATCCTACACCCACGCTCGGATTGGGCAGCCAAGGTTTTGGTGAAATCCCCAGTGGTCCCCAGTGATTTATAGCCCTCTATTGTGGGAGGGCATTGCATATGGAGCCATTGGTATAGCCGGCTGCAGTGCAGCTGCTTGCCACGCAGTCATCAAGGCTGTGACTGACCCTGCTACACACAGGGGATCAGGGCACACTGCAGTTGGCAATGCACTACTGGGTGATAAATCCCAGTAGTCTATGCAGAGGGAACAGAGGAGCATGTGCTGAGCTCTGATTGAATGAGCACAGCACATGCTTCTCTGACCTGTGGAGACCAGCACCAGCATAGGCTCATGTGTGTGACTCATTGTGAGGCTGTGACTGCTGCTCTGCCAGCTCTCTGATCGTGCAGTGTACCTGTTGAGTACACTGAGTGGTCATTACAGTGTAGCATGATGTGTGGGCACTACAGTGTGGCATAATGTGTGGACACTACAGGTGGTATAATGTGGGGGGAACTACAGTGTGACATGATGGGGGAACACTAGAGTGTGGCATAATGGGGAGCACTAGAGTGTGGCATAATGTGTGGGCACTACAGGTGGCATAATGTGTTGGCACTATAGTGTAGCCTAATGTGTTGGCACTACAGATGGCAAAATGTGTGAGCACTACAGTTTAGCACACATTGGGGAACAAAAAAAATATATTTTTTCTTGCCAAGGATTTAAGATCGGTTTGAGAGTACACACAGGTCCTATTTTTGCATTAGATCTTCGCTATAGCTGAATTGGCTCCAGTTTTTTAAATTAATTAAAATTGATCAAATTTAATTATGTTCTCCATTTGAAGTACCTTACTAGTCTATGCCTGCTTTACTTAACAGACTCAACTTAGTTTTGCTCTATTAACAACTATCCGCTTTCAACAATAACAAGACTTTGTTTTATTTGTGATAACGTAGCTGGAAGTCACGTCTGAGACTCATAACGCATTCAAATCTCCTCACTAATGCTGGGAGGAGGCATGGTAGTGCACTGCTGAGCCTGCTGGGACATCCTCAGACCACAGCCATGCCCCCTCCCAGCATACAGAGAAGAGCAATGGAGAGGACAGAGTCACACAGTTAGCACACCTCCTGTTCCTTTGTTTGGCCCTCCCTCTGTCCCACCACAACCAATTTAACGCTGTTTGGGCTTGTGTTGTTCAGTGCATCCTCAGCTTTTGTTGGGAGTTAACACTGAAAGCGTGAAACAAAACATTTTTGCCATAAAAATTAGTTCTTCTCAGAGACAGTGTACTAACAACCCTAATGTTTTATGTTATATTTGTGGAAAAAATAGTGTTGCAAAAGAAAGAAAATATATAACTGTATTCGTAAAACAAGCATATCAGGCTTATTTTGGATGTCACATAAGCCAGCAAGACACGATTTGGGTGCCTCACAAAGTTTGTAATACCTGCGTGGAATCAGTCCGCAATTGGACTAAAGGTGATAGAAAAGGACTTCTTTTCAGCATACCTATGATGTGGTGTGAGCCAAAAGATCAGTTGAGTGACTGCTTTTTTTTATTCTGTAAATGTGAAGGATATGAATCAAATTAAGAAACATGAATTCTGCAAAACAACCGATACAACATAGCGAAGATTTAACTGTACCATCATTCAATTCTTTATATGAAGTTGTATGTGATGATGTAGAAATGTTAATTTCATCCAGTGCAAGTGACAACACAGATGAAAATTAGTTTAAATATTGTTCCTCTGCTCCAAACAAATTTTCTCAAAAGGAACTAAATGATTTAATTTGTGACTTAAATTTATCGAAGAAAAGAACTGAGCTTTTAGCATCCAGACTTCAAGAAAAGCACTGTCTTGAGCTGGATGTTACTATAACATTGTATTGAAATAGAGAGCAAGCCATACTGACTTTCTTTAGCCAAGATAACAATCTTGTGTATTGTAACAATATTCCAGAACTTCTCCAGATGATGGGCTTACCAGAATATTGAGCAGAAGACTGGCAGCTATTTTTGAATAGTTCTAAAGTAGCTTAAAATGCATATTACTGCACAATGGGAATAAATTTGCCTCGATTCCTATTGGTCATTCAACAAAACTTAAAGAACAGTATGAAAATATCAAGTTTATCAGCATCAGTAGTTTGTTTGCGTCAATTTAAAAATGGTAAACTTTGTTCTTTGGCAGGAAAGTGGATATACTAAGTATACTTGTCACACATAATTATGGGATAGTCGTGCAAAACATAAGCACTGGCAGCAAACTGTATGGCCTCCAAGAGAAGTTAGAACTGTAGGAGAAGCCAACATCATTCATGAGCCTTTAATTGACAGGAAAAAAATTATACTGCCGCCTCTCCATATCAAGCTGAGTTTAATTAAACAATTTGTAAAAGCATTGGACAAATCAGGCGATTGGTTCATCTTTATTTGTCGAAAATTTCCATCTCTTAGTACTGAAAAATTAATGGCTGGAATTTTTGACCGCCCACAGATAAGGAAACTGGTGAAGGATCCAAATTTTACCACATCTATGACTGAAACTGAATCTGAAGCATGGCTGAGTTATGTGTGTGTCATTCAAAAATTTTTAGGCAATCACAAGGCAGACAACATCATGAATTAGTCCACAACATGCTAAAATGTTTCGAGAATGTAGGTGTCAACATGAGTATTAAACTAAGTTTTTTGTACAGCCATCTATTTCACTTCCCGTCCAATCTAGGAGATGCGAAGAACAGGGTGAATGGTTCCACCAGGATATTCAGGTATTGGAAGAAAGATATCAAGGAAGGTGGGATCATAACATGTTGGCCGATTACTGTTGGAGTCTGCAGAAGAATTGCCTGCAACAAGAATACAATAGAAAATCCTACAAAAAACGGTTCTCATAGCTTCCTAACACTTATGTATGTAATTATCCTGTGTCTTTTTATAAAATTTTACAAATCAAATTTAAGCATAGTAAAAAAAATATCTTTTAACTATTTTTAACATTGATTAATTAATTTTTCATAAATATTAAAGACATACAGTATGCTTATCTCAAAGACTAAAGCCAACTGAAAAATAAGCATGGCATATTTATGATCAGGAGCACAAATTAATTGAAATCGACTCTTAAATCCCTAGCAAAAGATTATCTTTTCCCCAGTGTAATGTTTGGGCACTACAGGTGGCATAATGTGTGGGCGCTACAGGTGGTATAATGTGTGGGCACTACAGTTTGGTATGTGTGGGTACTACAGTGTGGTATAATGTGAGGGCACTATAGTGTGGCATTATGTGTGGGCACTAGAGGTAACAAAATGTGTGGCCACTACAGGTTGCTTAATGTGTAGATACTACAGTGTGGCATAATGTGTGGGACACTACACTGTGGCATAATGTGTGGGCACTATAGTGTGGTATAATGTGTGGGCACAATATTGTGGCATAATGTGGGGGTCACTACAGTATTGCAAAATGTGGGAGCTCTACAGTATGGCATAATGTAGATGGTCTACACTGTGGCATAATATGGGGAGCTCTAAAGTGTTGCACAATGTAGGGACACTACAGTGTGGCATAATGTGGGGGGCACTACAGTGTGGAATAATGTGGGGTCAATAGAGTGTGGAATAATGTAAATGCACTACACTTTGGCATAATGATAGTGCATGTGTAGTGGTCTTATTTTCCCACAACTGACAAACATTGAAAGGGTTACTGGGTTGCTCACCACTATCTCTCTCACTCTTTCATGCTTACCACTATCTCCTTAACCCCTCCATGCTCATCAGTACCTATCTGCACTATCCCCTGACCCCTCCTTATCAAACACTATTGCTCTGCATTACTTACCTGAACCCACCATACTCACAACCACCTATCTGCACTACCCCCTGACTCCTCCTTACCAAACACTATCTCTGCACTACCTCCCTGACCCCTCCATACTCACCACTATCTATCTGCTCTATTTATTTGCCTCTACCATACCAAACACTATCTCTGTTGTTTGTACTATCCCCCTGGCCCCTCCATAACTGACTGTCATGCACAGGAGTAGATCAGTGATGTTTCCCACTAATATATATATATATATATATATATATAATTACACAGCATTTAGCCAGCACTCACCACACCAGTATGACAGGGCCCAGGTGCTCAAACAATAAACAGCAAATACACAATCCATGGGATGGCACTCCAGGACTTTAAAGTAAGCAATTACACAGGATGATGTCAGCAATGTTTCTGTTTAATCAACAAACCATCATCAGGCAACAATAGAATATACAAAACTCTTACCTTAAATACCCCAATGTGCTAATGATCTCAGGCTGATGATGGAGCTGCATGCTGCTGGCGCTGATCATGATGATGTCAGAAGCACAGCAGCACCTCTTACTGATGTCAGAGGGGCACATACAGCACAAGCATGCATGAGAAAAAACATAAGTAGTGAACAACCCATAACTAATAACCAACAAAAAAGAAAATACATAAATTCTAAGGCATACATAATGAACCATGAATATATAAAGGTCACAGCAGGTGAATGAAACAAAAAGTTACATTTAACATAAACAGGCGAAATGCCACAAGCCAGAACTTACCCTCCTATAGGGCACAATGTGGGTTAAAAACTATGACTCCAGGCAGAATAATCTACAAGAGAGCACTAGTAATAATGTTTAGTCTAAGGAAACATGCCACAGTAAATGTGTGTATGCAAAAAAATCTTCCAAAGAGTAATAGTCTTAACTACCTGAGCAACCTGTGCTCTACTGCTAGAAATATATTGCACAGATGTATTTATCACAAACAGCAGCTAAGGGAGAGTGACTGATTGAGGCCAAAATGAGTATCCACCTGGCTTCAAGGCGCAAAAGGGCTTTAGCCCTATTCCCACCCCTCCATGAGAGAGGAATACAATCAATGATTTTATACTTCAAGGTAGCCAATCCATGAGCAAAAGATGACCTGTGTAACCTGAGAAATTACATGGATATTGTCATCAGGAAGGCAGACAAAGGGGGCTGCATAGTGGTACAGGATTTATCAAAGTACAAAGAGGAGATCCACTCCAAACTAGCTGTTCCCCAAGTATACAAATCTTTGCCATCAGATCCCACTTTGAGTATTAAGAAAGAAATAGATGGAATTTTGGACTTTGTGGTACAAGACATCAGCCTTTCATCTTCTCTAGCTAAATCATTACAGGAAGATCACCCAAGAGTGCCAATTTTTTACACTATCCCAAAAATCCGATTATTTTGGTTGGGGGCTCTTTGTATTATAAGATCTCCCAATATTTGGATTACTTTTTACAGCCTCTTGTGCAGGCTGAACCTACCTTCCTTCAGGATACAACTGACTTTTGTGAAGAAACTCTGGAGTGTTTCCCCAATTCCGATTAAAAGCTTCTTGTGCACCCTAGCAGTGGCCAGCCTTTATACCAAAATACCCCATGAAGCAGGACTTGAGGAAGGACGCCGCTTTGTGTCCAGCAATGGATTGTACCAAGGCCCGGATATTTCAATATTTATTGGTCTCCTTGAACTAACCCTTAAAACAAATTATTTTCTTATTGATGACTGGTTTTTTCTTCAATTGCTTTGTTGTGCAAAGGGTTTGGGCGTGACTACTCCTTTGCCAATATTTTCATGTTTCAAACTGATAGAAACCTGTTCTTTGAGGACCACACTATTGCACCGAATATCTATTTGTATACCCGCTACATCGACGACCTGTTCATTATATGGACAGGGTCTGAGGAGTGCTTTAAAGAATCTGTGAAACATATTAATAAACAAGATCCTTATATTAAATTTAAATGGGACATAAATCCATTACAAATTCATTACCTTGATGTGCTGGTTACCAAATCTGAATCTTCTTTGAAGACTACCATTTGCAAATCAGGAATATGCTCCTTTGGGCAGAGAATAATCATCCCCAATCTCTGAAACAGGGGCTCCCTTTATCTCAACTTCTGAGGGTCCACAGAATAACAGATGATCCCGAGGTGGCCCTCAAGGAGATGGACCTGATGCGTGCAGCTCCAGCATCAGCCTGCGATCGTTAGCACATTGGGGCATTAAGGTAAGGGGTTTGTATGTGTTGTTGCCCGATGATGGTTGTTGAATAAACTGAAACGTTGCTGAAATCACAGTGTGTATTAGCCTACTTTGAAGTCTTGGAGTGCCACTCCCATGGATCGTATATATATATATATATATATATATATATACCCTAGTCAATTATGATCACTAGTCCACGTTGTGTCAGAAAAAAACATACATGCACACTAAATAAAATTGCTAATTGCAGTTGAAAAAAATAAAACTTGCATTTATACTGTATTAACCTTAGAGAAATGCCCTAATTAAGGAATTGTATTAAATAATCAGCATATACCGATGGTTTGTAGTTTTGCTACTGCTCAGAACTGGAAAAAGAGATATCTTTAAAAAAACTAACAATTAATTTGGTTTAGCTTAACATTATTTATAAAAGAATATAATCTTGTGGCAAAAGTAAACAAAATGTAAATATCCTGAATTGTTCCCTGCGGTGGTCTTGGGTCTCCCAGAATTAATTAAAGTACTAAAAGCTCATGATAGACATCTATATGGAGAATTACATTCATAAGCTTTTATGTCTTTCAGTACAATAGCAAAAAGGCTAATATTGTAAATTGAATATGTGTTCTGAATATAAAGTTAATATCATATTGTCAGAATGTACTTTTTGTATTTATATTATTATCTATCCCTTACTCTGCTATTGCTTTTTGTACTCTTATCCCTTTTATTTACTTTTGAAAATCAATAACTTATTTACAAAAACAAAAAGCAAGGAAAATATTATGTATGGAGGTGAGATGAATCTGAAAAGTACTGGGATAAAGTGAAATGTGAGCCAGTAATCACGAATGAGCAACTGAGTCACCATGTCTTTTGTACTAGGTCTGGATTAAAAGATCTACAGTGTCTAGATAGTCACTGTCTAGATCAGCTGGTCGACAGGCAATAGGTAGACAGGGTCAAATTGTTGACAGAGTCTAATGGTCGACACAAAAGGTTTGCTAAAGTTTTTTATAATTTTAACTCTAAACATCACCCTAATCCTCCCCCTACATCCTATCCCTAACCCTCTTCCTGGAGCCTGAGCCTAACCCTAACCCTCCCCTTGGTGCCTAACTCTAAGCAGCCCCTCCATAGCCTGTCAACTAGGTGACTAAACCTAAAAATCATTAAAAATCATTTGTCGACAAATTCAGTGTTATCCATTTGTGTGTCGATATTTTGACCATGTCAACCTTTTAACCCTGTCGACCATGTGGTGTCGATCTATTGACTATCTAGTTACTTTAGATCTTCCATCCGGATACCTTTGTACTGCAATATTGCCACAAATTGAGTTTAAAAAAGTAGTCAAGTAAAAATCTTGGACTTAATTCAAGGGGTGAAATGTACTGTCTCAAATCTTATTTAGTTAGTAAGTCAGAAAAAAAATTGATATACTGTAATGGACATTATGGCTTCCCACTCGACTCTCAAATTCTATAACCAAAATTCTGTGACAGCCAGCCCAATCAGAACAGGAAATGCAGCTGAAGTTATGACCAAAGATATTGGGGCTAATGTGCATTTGGTCGAAAACTCAATTTGGGCTTTTTGTTTTCTGCAAATTGGATTATTTTCAACTGTGCATGTGCACCCTATATTCTTATGCATCCTAACATTTTCCACTGATAAACCCTTGGGCTATAAAGGACAGAATAGGGAATGAAGGGAGAGTGTACTCATGGCCAAAGTGCTGTAAGGGTATCTTCACACCCAAATCTTTCAATGCTAATCACAAAAAAGTTGTATATGAACCTATTAGGAAGTGGTTCACTTACAGATGCTTGACCCCCTGCTGAAAAATACAAATTGAATATGACAATGAGCGGCACTTCTGATTGGCTGAATGCATTTGAATTCCTTCCACATGTGCTCTATAGTTATGTGGCTGCTGCAATATATTTGCATTAATGCAGTGATATTTGCAGCAATTCACATCATTAAAGTATATTTCAATTTGATCTTTTAAAGTGGATAACTCTTTTTTCTTGTCTTTGCAAATTCCAATTTTAAAAATGTTAAATGCTTTTTACTTGTTATTAATAACACTTGCAGATGTTCTATATGGTGTCTGATTTGTGTACTGTAATTTTAGTATTTACTATTAACACTATGCAGCCACAGCACCATGAGTAAACCAAGAGCATAAACTACTGTTCAGTTCAGGAGTAAACCAAGAGCATATACTAGTTTTGCTGATCTGGATGCATCTTGCTTATATGACCAGCTCTGCAAATTAGGCTTTTTTTGGGGACACATTTTTGTACACATTGTTTAAACACAAGTTTTGCCTATTTCTCCATAAGGACAATTATACAGTATGTCTAATTCAATTTTAGTTTTTTATAGATATAGTTTCAGAAATTTGTCTCACCTTCCTTGGCTGATGGCTTTGTCCATGTTGTATACCTCACACATTGCCATGCTCCAGAGTTTTGTATAACACCATCTGAGGTATTACATTCTTCAACTCACTTCTGTGTCCTAGTCAGACACCTGTGTGTTTGCTCAAGCATTCATGTGGCACCTTTTCTATATTGTACTCCAGTATTCCAACTGAAGCAGATGATGGAAATTAAAGGTTTAAGAGCAGCATATAATGTAAAAGGAGGAGCACTACAGGACAGGTATTGTGGAATTGAAGTAGTACTGTAGTCAGAGATATAGCAATTGAAGATGTAAACTCTGAAGCTGAAATTGCTGATACTGTATAGGAAGAATACTGAAGTCAGCATAATCAGCTACTGGAGAAACAGTAAGTGAAACGATGCTGCAGTGTAGAATGCTGAGACCGTTGCCATTGCCTGGGCCCAACCAGAGGAGGCTGCAATCTGGTGAACTCTGCATGACAGAGAAGGGGAGTTAATCACCTTCTGGACCCAGGTTGAGAGGACCACAGTGCAGCAAATCTTTACAGTAATAAATCAAGACTGTGTATTATCAGCCAGATAAAGAGGTAAGAAAGTACTGCTCACATACATACTGTACAGTTTATAGGAAAATATACTCTTTTGTATCTTGTGACAATTTGAGCACAGAGAGTGGTAGGCAGATCAGGCTACAGCTCATCACTCAGCATTTCAGCAGTATCATCTCTTTTTTTGGTAAAGTAACCTAAACCTGTTTTTGCCTTAATAATGTAATATCACCTTGAGTTTGTGTATTAATGTTTTCAATACTGTTCACATGAGTATTTGGCCAAGTCATACATCACAAATGTTTTGTGTTCACCATGTATGCCCCATTAAATGTGACAACATAAACTTTTGTTGGGTTGCTTACTTGCCTAGGCCTCCTGCAAAGATATTACCCTGTCTTTGAAATAGCAGCATTGTTAAATACTTCTATTATGGCACAATAGGTTGGCTAAAAACATTTGGATGTGTCCTTGAACTAGGTTTGTGTGCATTTAAATCTATATAGATCAAGTAGTATGCATTGTGGTACCCAATATATCTATATTAAAAATAACTTAAGGCAAACCAAAACAAGACCTTGGTCAGTTCTCTTTATTGCAAATGTATTTTTGCTGATACTTTACCAGTTTGAAAATTGTCACATACAATACAAAAAAGATAATTATTAGTCAAGTGGTGCGAATGTTAAAGGGACAATATTGGCAACATTTTTTGACATAGTACATTATTTTATCAAGAAGGTTGTCTTTATGACTTAATCTATGACTTTTGATTCAAAATGGATGCTTAATAATATAAACATAATTTTATATAGACATCATTTTTACCAATCTTTCCCACAGCAATATGATTTGCAAAAAAGGTACATTTGTACTGGTTTACACCATATTTAGGAGGTTTTGTGCCATAAAAACCTTTAATTGCTATTTGACTGTTCAAAGTTTTAAGCTAACTTATTGTAAAATGTGTTATTACAAAGGGTGTGTGTTGATTAAGAAAGCTACATGTACCCTTTCGGACAAAAATATTAATCACAACATTGTGTACACTCACTATAATGTGGTTCAGATGTACACATAAGTCTAATTTGATACCATTAAAAAATAGTGTATATTCACAAAATGAGCCACAAAAAACATTTACATGTTCCCTTTATGTATGTGATACACATACATATACAATCAGAAAATGTAGACACAATAATGTGTTAAAATTATTAATCTTACAAATATGTTATACTCTCAAAGTAAAAACTGGAGATGTGCGCTGACCCCTCACCTCCATGTTTTGTTTTCATGTTTTTCTTTTGGATCTGGATTTTTTCTTAAAAAAAAATAAAAAAACAGCTAAAATCACATTAAATGGGCTTTTTTTGTTCCTACAGTATTAATAACCTCAATAACATTTATTTCCACTAATTTCCAGTAAAGTTTGCCCACCTCACAGCTCACAATATTGATTTTTTTATCTAGTTAAAGGTCCAAAAGGTTGCATCCAGCTTGCTAGCTCAAAACTGATTGATATAATTATTAATAGAGTTGAGGACTGTGCAAAGATGATGGTTGGGATACCCTTGATGATTGAATAATTGATAGTTGGTGCAGCCCCTGGCTGTAAAATTGATACTAAATTAATAAAAAAACAATTCATTGGTGCAGCCCCTGGCTGTAAATTGATAATAAATGAATTAAAAAAACATTTCATTGGGTGCAACCTCTGGCTGAATAATTAATAAAAATAAATTAATAAAAATAAATTCAATGGTGCAGCCCATGGCTGTAATATTGATAATAAATTAATTAAAAAACAATGCATTGGGTGCAGCCTCTGCCAGTTAAATTGATAATAAATTAATTGAAAACAATTCATTGGGTGCAGCCTCTGGCGGTAAAATTGATAATAAATTAATAAAAAAAATACATTGGGTGCAGCCCCTGGCTGTTAAATTGATAATAAATTAATTAAAAAACAATTCATTGGGTGCAGCCCCTGACTGAATAATTAATAAAAAGAAATTCATTGGTACTGCCCCTGACTGTAAAATTGATAATAAATTCATTAAAAAAAATAATTGGTTCCTAAACCAATTATTTAAAATGTCAGGCAGCAATGTCCCAACCAGCAAATGATGGAAAGGAAAAAGGTGCAAGATGGAATAGTCCTTGGGCCCTCCCACCCACACTTATGTTGTATATAAAACAGGACAGTTTAACAAACCAATCATTTCAGCGACAAGGACTGCCAATTGTGGCTGAAATGATTGGTTTCTTTGGAACCCCATAAAACAAGCTGCCAATGTGCATTGGACATGGAAATGAAAATGATCCCATACACAAACTGGCTTTCCATTACAAGTTGTTGTCGTCCTCATCATCCCCATCAGTGTGTACATCCTCTTCTTCACACAATATTAATTAGTCCCCGCTGGAATCCACCACAGGCGCCTCTGTAATTTTTTTATATAATTGTTGGTAGAGGTCTTTCTCGTGGAATTTGTAATTCATTTTAATGAACATCATATTTTCCACAGTTTGAGGAAGTAACCTCCTATGCCGATCACTGACAAGGTTGCCAGCTGCACTGAAAACTCTTTCGGAGTACACACTGGAGGGTGGGCAACTTAAGTAATGCAAAGTCAGTTTGTGTATGGGACTCCAAATTGCATCTTTTTCCTGCCAGTACTGAAAGGGACTGTCTGACATGCCTATTAGGATATTATCTCTGAAATAGTCCTCCACCATTCTGTGAATGGAGACTGCATCACACATAGTCACAGTAGAAGACATGTCACTAGTAGACAGTTCCATCAGGCCCAACCAGATGTCATTATTTGGTGAACGATCTGCATGACCAGCAGGCATTCTGTAAGGAAAATTGAGTTTTTTCCTGGCAGCTGCAGAAACTGAAGGAAGAGATGATGGCATTTCACGTGCAGCTGCAGCTGACAATTTTTTGACCAACAGCTCTTTGCATTGTTTTAGATTTCAGTCTGTTGGAAAAAAACCCACAAGTTAGGACTTAAACCTAGGATCCAGAATGGTCACCAAAATATATTTTTCAGATTTCAATAGATTGACGACTCTTGGATCCTGGTGAAGTGAATCAAGGGCTTGATCCACCAGTCAGACATACTTTGTGCAATCACTATGTTTCAGCTCCTACTTCAGTTTCTCCAGCTGTTTTTGCAAAAGCCTGATGAGGGGAATGACCTGACAAGGTTTGAGAACCTTGCACAACACGGAAATTATTCTTCACTAAGCTTGAGTAAGGTGCATTCCCCCTCCACGGCCTATGTTATAGGCCGTTGTATAGCCCTGGATGGCCTTTTGCTGTTCCCCCATCCGCTGAAGCATATAGAGGGTAGAATTCCACTGAGTTACTACCTCTTGCTTCAGCTGATTGCAGGGCAAATTTAATAGTACCTGCTGGTCATGCAATCTTCGACAAGTGTTTGCTGAATGTCTAAAATGTCTGGATATTTTGCGGGCCACCAAGAGCATCTTCTGCATGCTAATGTCATTTTTTTAAAAAAATTTGCACCAACAAATTAATTGTGTCAGCAAAACGTGGGATGTGTTGGAATTCACCCACATGTAATGCTCTCACAATAGTGGTGGCATTGTCTGAAATCACAAATCCTGAGGAGAGTGCATGTGTGGTAAGCCATTTAGCAATGATTTCTAAGAGGTTCTCAGTGGTATGCATCTTAGTGAAACCAGTTATACAAAGATTAGCCTGCCTCTGTATCAGCTGTCTTTTGGGAGATGTTGCTGTTGTAGGCAATACACCAACCCAGTTGGCTGTCACAGTCATGTCATACTTAGTTTGCCCTGTCCCACTTGTCCACATATCAGTGGTCAAGTTGACAGTTGGTACAACAGCATTTCTGAGGACATTAATAAGGATTTTTTTAATGTCCTTGTACAGACTTGGAATTGCTGTTCAAGCGAAGTGGAATCTAGAAGGGATCTTGTAGCAAGGACACAGGACCTCAATTAACTGTTGAAAACCCACTGCAGTAATTGCAGATATTGGACACATATCTAATACCAGCATAGCTGTTAAGGCATCAGTAAACCGCTGTGCTACTTGGTGATTGCTGTCATACTTCTTTGCCCTTACAAATGTTTGTTTGAAAGTTAATTGTTTTTTGAGGATGCGCTACAAGTAGTCTTCCTCCTGGTCCCCTTCTGGGATGAAGATCCACTCACAGCAACAGCAGCAGCAACAGTCATAGTCATCAAGGTTCCTTCTATGGAATCTCTGATAGGAGAGGAGTCAATCATGCTTCAAAATAACAACATTGGATGCAGCAGGACTACTCCCGATGATGAATGAGGATGTTGATGATACAGGTGTTGGTGTTGGAGATCAAAGGCACTTGGATCCCACAGAGAGGGAGGAGGTAGGTGACACGACTTGTTATGTTTTGAGTTTTGGAACATGGTGACATACACTTTGACATTTGATGAATGTGCTCCAAGTGACGTAACAAGGAGGAGGTTCCTAGGTGGTTTAGGTCCCTCCCTCTACTCACTTTTGCTTTGTAATGGTCACATATGGCTTGACAACTGTTGTCCGGATTGGGATGGAAATAATTCCACACGTGAGAAGTGGATTTTTTTGTCTTTTGCCCCGGCATGACAACAATGGGCTTTGGCTTTTTCAATCCATGGACAACAGCTGTTGCCATACTTACACAAAGGACATCCTCGGCATCAACATCCTAATTACCAACATCTTCATCATCAACATCCTCATCACCAACATCTTCATCATTAACATCCTCATCATCCTTAGCACCTTCAACTACCAAAATATCCTCCTCCTCCATGTGCAATTCCACAGAAACATCCTCGATGATTACATCTACACGATGTTGACTGCCCTTCCCCACATTTACAGAGGGCACACAAATGTTGGAACTTGGAGGATCCTCCAGTACACTAGTATTTAGGTTTGGCTCACACATAACAACACACTTGCACTCTCCTCAGGGAATTTGTCATTTTGATTTCTCAGGGCACACAGTTTTTCCCGGAGCTGTCTTACTTATCTTAAAAACTTTCAATTTTTTAATGGTACCACCACCACTACTACTACAAGCAGAAGTGATATCAGAATCAGAACCAGCAGTCTTCCTAAAGAAAGGCCAAGGCTTTATCCTTTCCTTGCCATTTGATGTAGTGAATGGCATATTGGCAATTTTTTGTTTATCTAAAGGCAAATTTCCTTTCAATTTTTTTTTCTTAACTTCAGTAAAAGTAGCTTTACCATATCAATGGTGTGACTTAAGCCCTCGGGCATTGGCCTTCATAGAGGAAGAGGAAGTTGATTGTCTTGCACTGCTGGTGGCAGCTACAACTTGTGGTTCTTGGCCTTGCTCTCCTGTCATTTGACAGCCCTCCATAGTTTCTGCAGTCTTGAAGCAGTGTCACAAGCACCAATAGTGTAGCCAAAGTGTGGTTACAAAACTCACACATGTACATAAATAAAATAAAAAAAAATTGACAATATATATATATATTTTTTTTTGATGGTCCAGAACTTGGGCCCAGAGCACCGATTGATGATGACTGGAGTCGGGCAGCACTAGGTTGCGTTGCTGTATCTTGTGCGGCTAAGCCTAACACGCGCACACAAAGAAGATAAATTGACAATATATGTTTATTTAATTATTTTGACGGTCCAAAACTTGGGCCCAGAGCACTGATTGATGACGACTGGAGTCAGGCAGCACTAGGTTGCATTGCTGTAACTTGTGCAGCTATGCCTAACATGCACACACGCACAGAAGATAAATTGACAATATATATTTATATATATTTTTTTTGACGGTCCAGAACTTGGGCCCAGAGCACCGAACATGCCTAATACACACACCGATTGATGATGACTGGAGTCGGGCAGCACTAGGTTACATTACTGTATCTTGTGTGGCTAAGCCTAACACACGCACACACACAGAAGATAAATTGACAATATCGATTTTTTAATTTTTTTTGATGGTCCAAGACTTGGGCCCAGATGGACACAGCAGACAGCACAGCACCAGCCCAGTTGGATCAGAACCAGCCCAGATGGATGCAGCAGACAGCACAGCACCAGCCCAGATGGATCAGCAACAGCCGAGATGGACACAGCAGACAGCACAGCACCAGCCCAGTTGGATCAGAACCAGCCCAGATGGACGCAGCAGACAGCCCAGATGGATCAGCAACAGCCCAGATGGACACAGCAGACAGCACAGCACCAGCCCAGATGGATCAGCAACAGCAGATAGACACAGCAGACAGCACAGCACCAGCCCAGAATGGATCAGCACCAGCCCAGGACACAGCAGACAGCACAGCACCAGCACCTCTCCCAGCCCTACATTACCCACCCTCCCTATTCAGTCTCCACAACTGGAATGAAATTACGTCCGCCGCGTGGTCCCTATATACTACATATATCATAGAGACGAAAGCTCACGAGTCATGACATTTCATCTCTATGATTTTGCCTCGCATTGAGATCTGGGGCCGGTGGAGGAACCGAACGCATGTTTGGTTCTCGCCCCGGATCTCAAAATTTGTGTGGGTTTGGATCTCTGGGATCCGAACCCACTCATCTCTAGTAAAAACCATACCTATAAATTTGGAAGCCTATAACAGTTTAGACTTTATACATAGTAATTTGTCTCTAAACATTTTTAGTCAAGTTGTAAGGCCACAACAAGTGCACATTTACATGGTTAGGGCCCAAAAAAATTAGAAGCAGGAAGACCAACTTACACACAATAAATAATGTATTTGGTTTGTGCCTAACTGTTCTTTTTAAAAACCTATCCCTAGGTGGAACTTTACCACCCCGAGCCACTTGCATTCCACCTCTAGTGCATGGTGTCCATCTCGGGGGTGTGCCTGCAGGTGTATTTGTCTGGGATGTGCTGACTCCCAAAGTGCGTACGTTTGGGTCAGGTAAGCGTCCTAAGATTTGTGTACCAAAATTAATCATTGTGGCATTTATGTCATGCAGAACAGTGTGTGCTGGTTCTTCAGCAAATGCAAGATAGTTGCACGAAAATGGTTGTTAGCTTCCTGATATCTTTCTTGTTTTTTCTGCATCATTAAAAGGTACTATTCCCCTCTCTAATTTGCAGTTGGCCACTCGTGTGTGTTGTACTGTTTGTCCTGACATGGACCTATTACACCTGTGTGAATGTTTGTTTAACATATTAATTTGGCTAACTTGGGTGGTCAGCAAATTGAGCTGCTGCTTCTGATACTCTAACATAGCTTTTTAATAGGGCAGGTTGGGCTGACAAGGAGGAGGTGGAGGTGAAGTAGGGGTTGGCAGTAGTTGTGGTGTTGAATAATGTTCTGTATGCTGAGTTTGCATGGATGGAGTAACAGGTTGTCAGAGAAACCACATCCTCATCTGCCCCTGCAGGTTCCAAATTACTTCTGTCTTCCACCAGATCCGCAGGTGTGTCATGCAAGCCTAACAAAGAGTTTTGGGTAAGTATTGCTTGCATCACACATAATTAAGAATAATACACAATGCTTTTAGACATAATTTTGCACTGCAAATCATAATTTAATGTTTCATCCTATTTAAAACACCACTGTGCTGACAATGGGCCTTATTCAGAGCCAGACACTCTGACCAGAGCGCTCGCTCTGAATCAGGGCCCTCCTCCATGAAAATGGAGCGTCCTCCTGGACGCTTGTATAGCTGTGGGTCACCACCCACAGCATATACGAGCGTCCACAAAGATGGTCGCGTTGGTCTTGACCATCGCGACCATCGGACTTGCGACGGAGACCCTGCGGTAGGGTCTCCCTGCCACAAGCCCTGGAGTGATTTTGGCTCTATCAGAGCCAAAATCACTCCCACTGACATCACTAGTGATGTCAGTGGGGCCGGCTTCAGATGGTAGGCATTCCCATGGGAATGCCTCCATCTGGCAGGCACGCCCCCGGCACACCCACCAAAGAGGGCATGCTGTCAATCAACATAGACAGCATGCCCCCTTTGGTGCGAGACCCGGAGCTCCCTCCATCGTGCGCATGCGCAGTGGGGAACATTGACCCACTTGCGAGCGTAGTTCCGCTCGCGAGTGGGTCTGAATGACCCCCAATGTTCTTTTCAGCCTTTCTTTTCTTTAAAATTCAAACCTAAATCTAGAGGCAACAGTTAACTTACAAAACAACAAATAAGCACTACAACACACCAAGCAGCAATCGAAGTCACTAGCATAAAACTCTCCTACACCACTAAACAAACTCCTCAATGTCCCTTTGCAAACTCCTACCAGCAAAACCCTGAAAGGTGTGTCTGTTTGGTGTGTTTCTATAGGAATCAGTATGATTCTGGCGGTTGGAATCCCGACACCAGCATCCCGGCAGCAGTGTAAATCCCGATCGTCCTCAAGTAAGTAATAGCTAACCTAATTCTACCCCATAACCCTAACCTCCCCCCAAGTACCTAACCCTAACCCCATCTCTAAGTGCCTAAACCTTACCCCCCTTCCCAACTCCCTAAACCTAAGTCCCCCTGGGGGGGTGCCTAACCCTAACCTCCCCCCTGGCAGTGCCTAACCCTATCCCCCTTCCCCTAGCCTAAACCTAACATTCCGGGGGGGTGCCTAACCCTAAGTCCCCCCTGGGAACCCTAAACCTAACCCTCCCCCACAAGGCTATCCACTCTCGGTGCCCGGCGTCCCATCGATTGTGATGCCGGGCGTCAGGCTCCCAGCATATGTCTAATGACAGGCATCGGCATATCGACATCTGTCTTTAGACACTTGCTGGGATATGACAGTCGTTAAGCCAGCTGTCGGGATTAGGTCCCCTGGCTTCCTGACTGCATACCGTTTTTATATGCATGACAAGTGTGTATATGACATGTGACAGATTCAACAATTACAGTACTTTCCTAGTAAAATGCATGCATTCTCGCATGTATTTTTAAAACTCACTTCTGTTCTCATATGTATTTCGTCTCGCATGTGATCTAAAAAACCATGGACATTTGTGCACGAGATTGTACTCGTGCAAGTTTGTACCAAAGTTTCATGACAAAACTCGATTATATACTTGATTTGAGAAAACTCGCTTCTTAGTAAATTAACTAATTTTGTTGGGGACAACTCGTGTGTGTTTGTGTGAACCTGTTCGAGTTTAAACTCACCAAAACATGATTCTTAGTAAATTAGGATCTGATTTAGATTTGCACACTTTTAGCATTACTGCTGTGTCCTTTGATGTAGCAGTGCTCCTAACCAAATGGTTGCAGACTGTCATATATATATATATATATATATATGTATATATGATTTTTTTTTAATTATTATGCTAATGCTGCAGCAGATGGGATTCATAAAGAGATGCCCAATGGCTGTGGCACTAATATGCCAATTTGCGTATATAACGTTACACCATCAGCCACACATTGGTTGCACCATTCAATTTTACACCAGACCTATGTAGGTGCTGAATGTCAATCTGAACATGGCTGCCAAAATTGGTGCAACTGCTGCAGTTGCTAATGTGACATGGCCACATCTGTCTAGCAACCAGTGGAGGCTCCAGAAGTGGGGCTGCTGCACAGTCCAAAATTAAATCAGGTAAGCCACACCAACTGCCAGTGAGTCCCAGCTGGTGATGTTTGGCAGCATTTGTGGTGTCAGTTGGTGTGGCTCCCCTATTTGATTTTTTGGACTGCACTGCAGCCCCACCTCTGGAGCCACCGCTGCTAGCAACCCCTCTATTATCACCCATGAATGCATACTTATATTGCCTCTCTCTGCATTTGGTTCTGCATCTTTTGATGGTAACCATTAGGATGCAAGCACAGACTAAAAGCATCACCCACCTTGCATGTGACATCAACTTAGTATGCATCTCTGAATCAGGCCCCTGTAGAGATTAACAGGATGGTTCAAGAAATTGATAAGCTTGCCTGTAAAAGGGAGTTTTTGAAGACCCCTAAACCCTTTGGAATGTGAGGGGTATTCCAAAGAATTGGTGAAGCCCCAAATAAATCATGTAACCAGGAATTGGAGCAAGTAATGAGTGGATGAGAAACAGATTGTGAGCAGAGAAGAAAGGTTGAGTTGGGAGACAAAGTATAATAGATGCTTTAGTAAAGTTTCAGTGGAATTAAATCTCAACTTGGAATATGTAGGAACTATAAGGTAAACTTATTAAATGTTGATTTTTGTTTTTTGGTTGATGTTGCAAATTAGAGATTAACTAAACTCAAAAAAGAGGGAAAACTTACCAAAGAACCTGACTTTTGACCAAGTTCAAACATCGAACCAACATCGATTTTATGTACATAGAAAATTATAAAAAAACAGAGATCTAGTAAATCCCAATGCAAAAATGATGGCTAATCCCTGTGGCAGGTGATATCCCCCCCACCCTTCACCATAATATAAAACCAGTCTCAAACTTGTCACCCCAGGGCTGGAAATTCTTGAAATGTGGGGACCACAAATATAAAATGGGGTCCCCCTCGCGAGGTTCAACTAGCCCTGGCCTGAATGGCAAAGTGTTTATTGGCTAATAGATGAACAGGTTCATATGGCAATAGCTGACATTGCCATAGAAACCATCCATCTCTTATCCAATAAGTGCTTTGCCATTCACTTCAGTTACAGTGTCCCCAGAGTGACCTGTCAGGACAGTCCATGGGAATGAATGGCTGGTTGTTTTTTCCTAAAGACCAGTGGACTACATTGTGGAATGAAGAGGACTGAGCACAGCCAAGGAGTTGAGAAAAGTATAAAGTGTGTGTTTGTGCGGGTTTGTTTAATTTTTGATAAAGGATTAACCCATTTGGTGTTTGTATCCTGTCATTATTTTAATATTTTCTTTACAGGTTGACTATATGTGCCAACAGGCCCTTAATGTCTGGACATGCTGACACTTGTTATTACAAAAGCCTGCCAGTGCAGGCTGGCTGGTACCTGTAGTCCATCTGTAAATAATAATATTAAAATCTATATTACACCCTTAACCTTGCACCCACCGCATCCAGGGGTGCATGGAAATGCACTTGACTTTCATTCCAGGGCAGGTTGATCCTCAGAACACCACTTTCTGAGTATTGAACTGACCAGTATGAGTCGGGTTTTACATTATGGCATGCTATGTATCTCTCTGCTTTATTGTAAGCCCCTTGACTGGTCCCGTGCTGGTTTTTGGAGATCCCACATCAGTTGTTCCCCTAATTTTCTGTTGCCAGAGCAGGCTAAAAGTTGCAGGGCTGGTTATGGATTTAGGGGGTACCCCACATCGTTTTTTCAAAACTCTTCTTTACTTGTAACGCACAAAGCCTGCACAGATCATAGTGATCTGTTTAGTGCAATTTTTTGGACAGGTATGCCATCTTGTTTTAGGTTACATTTCTTATTAACTTTGAGCTGAAATATCAAAACTAATTGAATTTACCTTTCAAAATCCATCTGATATCAACATCGGATTTCAATTGAAGTTGAAACCCACCGGATGATAAATATACAGATTTTGCCATTTAAATCCCGTCGCTGTCAATTGGTTTCAAGTGATTTTAAAAGCAATCTAAAATTGACATTTAGTAAATTTACCCATTAGAATCAAACCAAAGTGTGGCTTCAATCTTGAAAAACTATTTACAGATTTGACCTTTTCCATCTTGGTCAGCACTGCTCATGCGCAGCGTTTGCACCTGACATTTCATATGATCATATGTTTTAGGAAACTGTTCCTGAGGAGAGCTGGAAAGACAAACTGCAGAGGTGAAGCAAGTACACAGAATGACAAACAACACATAACATGTGTAAAAAGGCTTTAAAAAACAGTAGAACAAAGAAAAACAAGCAGTCATAATGTAGGATGACAACCAACCATGGAAGGTACAACACCTGGTGGGCATCCAGTATCCCCTGTGGAATCAGTGAAAGGGATTTATTGGTAAGTACCAAAATCCTGTTTTCTCCTTCATCCACTAGGAGACACTGGAGGCTTCATGACAGTGGGGATGTTCCAGAGCTCCCATCCCGGGCGGGAGAGCGGTTAGAACCCGGCAAAATAGCATGGCCATATTGCGAGCCAGAGGCCGCGAACATATCAAAAAGATAAATCTGGACAAAGGTATGTTGGCCCAACCAAGTGGTCTCTCGACAAAGTTGAGCTATGGAAACCCTGTGGTCAGCCACCCATGAGGGACCCACTGAGTGTGTGGAATGCTCTTTGATGGAAGCCAGAGGTTCCTTGGAGGAGGCCACATAGGCCTGCCTGATGGTCAGATGGATCCAGCGTGCAACAGTCTGCTTGGAAGCTGGCCAACCAGGATGAGCAACATCATTCCAGACAAACAGGGAATCTGTTGTCCATAGAGATGCTATCCTATCCACGTAGATCCTGAGAGCTCTAATGACATCCAGAGATCTGGAAGCTGGTGAGTCCTCTGGATGAACCGGCACCACAATAGGCTGGTCTATGTGGACCGCAGAGTTCATCCCTATCCTCATGGAATACCAAGTATGGAGAATGACAAGAAAGAGCCCCACATTCTGACACTCACCTGGCTGAAGCCAGGGCTAAAAGAAGTACCACCTTCCACCAGAGGTACTTAAACTCAACCGTATGTAAAGGTTCAAAGAGCGAAGACTGCAAGAAGGAGAGGACAAGATCCAAATCCTACGGAGCCATGGGAGGGACAAAGGGTGGTTGTAAATGGATAACCCCCTGCAAAAAAGTCTGAACTTCCAGGAGTAAGGCCAGTTTCTTCTGGAAGAAAATGGACAGTGCTAAAACCTAAACTTTCAGGGATCCAAGACGGAGACCGACTGATAATTCTGCCTGCAGGAAAAGGAGGTGCCTGGACACCTTGAATGTTGTAGGGGGCATTCCCCGCTGTTCACACGAGATCACAAAAGCCTTCCCGATACAGTAATAGTGTCTGGAAGTAACTTCCTTCTGGGCCCAGAGCATTGTAGGGATCACAGTAGATGGGATACCCTTTCACCTTAACTTTCCCCTTTCAATAGACATGCCATCAAGCATAGCCGCCTTAAGTCTAGACAAAAGGACCCTGCTGCCAGAGATCCTCTCACAGCAGTAGAGACCACTGATTGTCTATGAGCAGTAAATGCAGGTTGGAAAACCAAGCTCTGCAGGGAAATTCTGGAGCCAATAACAGAACCCTTGCCCTTTCGCTCTTGATGCATTGCAGAAGCAGAGGCAGAAGAGGAATTGGCAGAAATAGATAGATGAATCAGAACTGCCAGGGTGTTGTGAGTGTGCCTACTGCCATGGCCTCTGGGTCTCTTGTCTGAGAGCAGTACAGAGGCAAATGATGATTGTGTCTGGATGCCATGAGGTCAACTTGTGGAAGGCCCCTCCTCTGAATGAGTTGTTGAAACACCTGGGGATGGAGTGCCCACTCCCCAGGATGTATGTCCTGATCACTGAGGTAGTCAGCCTCCCAAATGTCCATGCCAGGAATAAATATTGCTGATATTGCCACAGCAAATTTCTCTGCCCACAGTAGAATGAGGCTTACCTACTTCATTGCTATTCAACTTCTGGTGCAGCCTTCTCAGTTTATGTTTGCTACCACCATGTTGTTGTCTGACTGGACCCTGACGGCTTGACCCAACAACAGGTGATGCACTAGTTGAAGAGCATAAAACACTGCCTATAATTTGGGGAAGTTTATGGGCAGTCTTGCTTCCTGTGGAATCCAGCAGCACTGAAAGTTGTTCTCCAGAGTCACTGCCCCCCACCCCCTCTGACTCACAGCTGTGGTGAGGAGAATCCAATCCCATACTTTGAACCTCTTGCCCTCCAAAAGGTGAGAGGAACTCAGCCACCAGAGAAGAGATATCACTCGATGGTGAAGGAATAGATGGGATTCCAACCACTGGAAGAAAAGGTCCAGTTGAAAAGGCCTAGAGTGGAAGTGGCCATATGGAATGGCTTCAAAGGTCACAACCATCTTCCCAAGGAGTCATATGAACAGGTGCACTGATACTCATCGATGAGCAGTACCATCTCCAGAAAGGAAGTTGCCTTTTTCCTGAGGAAGGAAAACCTTCTGACTTACCATGTCCAAAATCATCCCCAGAAATTGAAGCCTCTGTGTTGGCTGCAGATGGGACTTGAGAAAGTTCAGGATCCACCCATGTCATATAAGGAGCCTGTGAGTCACCAGTATGTTTTGTAATAAATGGTTCCTGGAAGGAGCTTTCAGGAGGAGATCATCCAGGTAAGGGACAATCATGACTCCTTGAGTCCGAAGGAGAGCCATCATCACCACCATTACCTTGGTGAATACCCTGGGAGCCTGAAGATAGGCCAAAGGGTAAAGCCTGGAATAAAAAAATGTGAGTACCAAATTACAAAATGTAGGAACACTTAGTAAAACAGTCAGATGGGAATGTGTAGGCAGGCATCCTTTATATCCAAAGACACCAGAAACTAATTTTCCTTGAGCCCCACAATGACAGATTGAAGGGACACCATCCAGATTTTGAAAACTCTCAGATAGGGATTGAGATCCTTCAGGTTCAGAATAGGACTGACTGATCTGTCCAGCTTTGGAACCACAAACAAGCTGGAGTAGAACCCTTACTTTAATTGATGTGTGGGGACCTGTACCAACACTCGTGCATTCAGAAGTTTGTCTATAGCTTCTTGTATCATGACCCTTCTGTCCTTGGAACCTGGCAAACATGTGATGAAAAACCGAGAAGGTGGTTGGATTTGGAAATTGAACTTGCGCCCCTGAGTGATGAGGTCCCAAATCCAGGCATGTGGAAAAGATTGTGCCCACACTGCACTGAAACCTTGAGGATGAGCTCCCACCCTGGGGTCCCCCAGGTGAGAGGGAAACCCGTCATGTACTGGGTTTGATGGAGGGCTTATTGTCCTGGTGTGTAGAAGTTGCTGCGGCTCTACCCCTACCCCTGGAACTATGAGAAGTGGTAGGTCCTAGTCTGAAACAGTCTCTAAATCTTCCTGAGGCATGAACATACTGAAATAATGGTCCTGAATAAGCCTTATGGGAAGCCGGAGCAGCTGAGGGGACATAAGTAGATTTTTCCCTTGTAGCCTGGGAGATCCACTTGTCCAGTTAGGGTCTGAACAGGATGTCACCAGTAAATGTAAATGCTTCCACCACCCTCTTTGATTCTGCATCAGCCTGCCACTGTCACAGCCAAAGAGCTCTGCGGGCTGATATTGCAGAAGACCTAGAAATGAGATTACATACCTCTTTTGAAGCCTCGCCAAGATAAACAGCTGATTTCCCAATCTGTTCTGCTAAAGGAATAAGATCCTCAGCTGGGAGTCCCATCTGTAATCCATCAGATAGTTGTTTAGCCCAGGCTTCAATCAATTATTGACCCAGCAGCCCACTAGAACAGGATGAAGAATCACACCTGCTACTGTGAAAATGGACTTTAGGGTATTTTCCAAATTCCTGTTGAAGTCTCTTTTAAGGAAAAGACCCCTGGCACTGGCAGAACCATCTTTTTGGACAGAGGAGACACTGAGGGATCTACCGAGGGTGGAGTCTCACATAGCTTCCTGCATTCTGTTGGGAAAGGGTAGGAGGACAAAAGTCGACAGGATACCTAGAATTTTTTATCCGGGTGTTTCCAGTCAGTGGTCAGGATAGAATCCATCTCTTCAGATTCTGGAAAGGAGGCAGCCTGTCTTTGCTTTTTACTAAAGATAAATGGCTGAGCAGAACCCTGGTTCTCTTTCTCCACATTTAATACCTTGCGTATTGCTAAAATCAAAGCTTCTATCCCCTGGGACAAAGGTTCTGGATCCTCTGGGACCTGTTCTTCCCAAGAATCATGAAACTCTCCCTCCTCTAGTGGGGGCATATGCACATCCTCAGAGTCAACTGACTTTTGGACTAAGGGTAACAGCCTCTTCTTGGAAACCTGTAGTGAAGTCCCCACGGAAGGGGCGTGGGATGTGGTCATGGCTTTTGTGAGCCCTTCCACTGACTTAGCTAGGGAATGAGCCCAGGCTGGTTCAGGGGAAGAGATGGAAGAACTCTGAGATCTGGAAACCTCTCTATCCTTAAGAGAGGCCTCCAGTTTTGTAGACAGGTGTGACATAACAGAAGTGAACTGCTCTGCCCAAGATGGTGGTTCCTGCATCTGGTGTGAACCTTGAGTCTACTGCTCTGAATCACAATTATAACACAACAGGGAGCTAGATGATTGTCCCTGTGTAAACTTTTCTGCGCATTTTGTGCAAGCAAAAGTTTTCTATGAAGCTTTAGACCCTCTTCCAGCCATGGTACCCAACACTGACATACAAACAATACAGTAGTGTAGTGGACAGTGTAAGAGTAGATACTTAGAAATATAGCAGGAGATAAGGTCAGAGAAGGAGGTGAGCCACATCCGCCCAAACAGCGCTGTTAGCAGTGCCAAAAGTGCTATGCATAAGCCACAGCATTATTTTACACTGTGCTTCTATAAAGCTATAACCCCACTTTAAAGCCTAAGCCCACTGGTAACTCACAAATCCCGGGGAGGATGTCTCAGCACTGTGAGAACAATCAGTGCAGTCCAGCAGCAGCAGAACTGTAATGGGAGCAAGGAGCGGACCTCACTGATATTCTACCCCCCTGCTATGGCACCCACTTTTAATTTTATATGGCGCCCATGGACTGCCACTGCCTAGCAAACACCACCTTTTGTGTGCCTGGCAACCCCGCTAATCAGAGAGCAAGGATAATACTCATAATACTGTAACTGCCGAGGCTGCCGGTGTGAACCGCGATGTGCACCACATGCAGCACATCCTGGTCTACCCCAGAGACAGTGGTCTCTGTAGCCAAGGACCCATGTGCAAGCAGCTGGGTCCCCCAGCAGCTCCATCATCACAGAAAGGCAGGGGCAGCCAGCTGCATGTCAAGTTCTTAGTGCTTGAATAGTATCTTCTCTAATAACCTGTCTGTTAAACTAAACTATGCCCTGAGGAGAAGCCCAAAGTATGACCAGCTCCCTTGGGCACAATACTAAGACTGGCTTTTAGGGGGTATAGAGGTGAAGGAGCTAGTCACACTTTCTAAATTTAAAGTGCCAGCTCCCATTAAAGTGTTAGCACATATCTATACCCCACTGTCATGAAGCCTCTAGTGTCCCATAGTGGATGAGGGAGAAATATATATATATGCTTAATTTATGAGGGGTTTGAAGTCTGATGTTTTTTTAATAACTATAACTATTACTTATTGTTAAATACTCTACAGCTAATAAGTGTTAAACAGTTAAAGAAAATCTGGTACATTTGGGTTCTTAGACAAACACCCACATAGCTTTGCCCTGCGCTGCTCAAATGTTGAAAACAACTTAATATCAGCCAAGAATGTATTCAAATATAATAATATAACTTTCTCTTTTTCTCATCACTTCTTTATACCCTATTTTTTTCTAAGCTACAATTGCAAACTACACATTAGCATAATGTACTGTGATATACACCTTGATAAGTGACAAATGTGAGTTGTGTAGTTAATATTTTGCACAGGCACAATAAATGATCCTATTAGCATTTGATGAATGATCTGCCTATGCTGCCCTTTCATATGTGCCTACAGAATTTTGTGCTTCCTGTAATGGACCACGACCCCTATTTTGTCCCCTGCTAGCTTGTTAATCAGCCTGTATTTTCTGGGAAAGAAATGTAAAGGTTGAAAAAGGTTAAACAAACAATTATTGAATATCCTGGTGAAAATTACACAGTGAATTATAAAAATAATATCCTTGATCATCCACATCCTTAAATCAAGGTTTTATGCTAAGCAGAAATTACAGTAGTGAAATGTGGAGGGCACTGAATTATATTTAAATTCTCATTGAAAACACTTTCACACTGTGTTTTAAAAAATGGCATCTTAAATTGCCTTCTTACTTTGAAGCTGTGCTAACTTCCAACAAAACTCCTTTACACTCAAGCACTCATTAATAACAAAAATCACAGAAAAATACAGATTAGATTTATTTGTTGTCAAGCCATGTTCTTCTGCAATTGCTTCTCACATTAAATGTTTGTGTACTGCATTCAGCTTTTCTTAAGATTTTGTTCTCTTCCTACATTACCATTGTTAATTTTGCTTTCACATTGCAATTTTTTACTTGGTAGAAGTGCCTTAGATTACATGATTTATTTGAACTTCACTTGTTATAGCCATTGAGTGTTACTGAATGCATTTTATTAATTATGACAGTCTAATGAGAGCCACATTAATTCATAAATTATTATTTACTAGTCCCTATAAAAACACAACATACATACATATTATACAAATCCAGAGACCTGCAGTGAAAGAAAAATGTCCTATTGTTTCAATAATTATGCCATGAGTGTTTCATAGAAAAAAAGTTCAATTGTTGAGCTTAATATTTCGAGCTTTGTGTGCTTCTATAGCAGGTAAAAAGCTATTTTCTTTCCACCCACTCCTTGTAGTTGAATTTCTGCTTTATGCTTCTGAACTCTTACATGCGTTCTTTGTATTTATAACAATTTCTGGAATTCATGATTTAGACTTTAATGCAATGCTCTTTTCGTAATAATCTCCAAAGAAAATTCTAATGTAATTTAAGGCAAAATGTCATTTATTCCACAGGAGAATTTCTTCTCTCTGTAAAAAGGGACTAGTATGCCTTGCAAAATATATTAATGCACTCATAGGTGATGAAATCCATGTAATGTAAAGTTTTTACACCTCTTGACCTATACAGTATTGCTAACTGAAATTTGATTTGTATACCAATTTCTGGTATAGATTAATATGGTAGACAATAACACATTTCAGAAAACAAGTTGCTTTTATGAAAAAGTGTTTTTTTTTCAGAATGAGCCATGTGGCAGAACATATAAAATTACTAGAGTACATATAAAACTACATATAAATTAATGTGTATAGTTGTAAAGAATATTTACATCATCTAAGATTTTTGGGGGGCCAATGATGAAGGAAGTTGGCTGTAGAAGTAATAAAAACAACAACAACATTATTATTATTATTACTATTATTATTATTATTATTATTATTATTATTAGTGTAACAAAATGTGTGTGGTTGGGGGAGTAGACTGTAGGAATTATAGAATCACAAAGGGGCATTTTTATAAAAAAAATATTTGCAGGCAAACCCCTGAAAACAACCATTTTTGGGGGTTACCCAAAAATACTAAGGACCCCCTGGATGTATGTAAGATGGACCATAGCACATATTTGACAAATCTGCTTCGATCCCCTATTTTCATTTGCAAAATCAGCCAGCATAGGTTTCTATAGGTGCTGCTAGATGTCAGATTTACCAAGCCCTCACCTGGTAGTTAGTGGCTTCTTCATATTATAGAGACCAAGAGCCAGTAATTCATAAATATGTCCTTAAGGCTGGTAAAAGCCAGCTATGATTGGTCTCACAGGGTGGAGTAGGGAGAAAACAGCACTCAATAAATTGTGTCCACTAAGTAGGCAGACAGAGAAGATAAGAGTCACAAGTGGTAAAAATGGAAATGGAAACATAATGACTGGGATAATGCTAGGAAGATAGAATTAAGGGACAGTCTAAGAAAGATAGAAATAACCAGTAGAAAGATGTCTCACTAATGTGGTATTTAACAAATAAAATCAGTATCAGCTAGTTCTTTCTGACCACAGTGAAGTTTATGTCAGTTTAGAGAGTCAAATTATATATGAACATTTATGAATGGGATGACAAACAAAACATAAATTATTAACAATGCTCTAAAGAGTCTGTTATTGGTGTTTATTTTTCATGTTGGTTGTCTGTCAGCCTATATGAGAAATCTTTTATGTAATTGGAACAAAAAAAAATTACATTAATTTAAAAATTGTTCTAATTACAACTTTGACTTTCAAGTTTCAATGTAAGTTTATGTTTTCCTACAAGCACATTAACAATGCGTATTTTAGAAAAAAAATTATATTTACCTATTCTTATTTTTATTATCATTGATTTGCAAGGTGCCACTTTGCTAAATAGAGTCAGACAATAGTGAAAATCAGACATACACAATATTGTAGAAGGACATAACAGCTATTTATTTATTTATTGACAGTTTCTTATATAGGAGCAAAAAAGGAAACAAGTATTGCCTTTAGTACAGTGCACTAAGAAGGGTAAATATAAATATAAAATGTAACTTTTGTTGATACTTTAATACCTAAAGGACAGCAAATATTAAAAGATAATTCCTCAGAAGGAGGCCACCCAAAGATAGGTGTGCCAAGCTAGTGGCATCATATTCAAAAAGACTTGAGGCTGTAATTGCTGCCAAAGGTGCATCAACAAAGTATTGAGCAAAGGTTGTGAATACTTATGTACATGTGATTTCTTAGTGTTTTTTTTTTAATTAAATTTGAAAAAATCTCAAAAAAACTTTTTACACATTGTCATTATGGGGTATTGTGTGTAGAATTTTGAGGAGAAAAATGAATTTATTCCATTTTGGAATAAGGCTGTAACATAACAAATTGTGGAAAAAGTCAAGCGTTGTAAATACTTTCCTGATGCACGGTATATAGGTAGGAAGGCTCTGCTCACAAGCTTACAATCTATAGGGAAATAGCCATTGATACACAAGGATTGGTGCTATATATTGCATTTTGGTCCAGACAGAATGCAGAGTTTCTTGGTGGGCTGCATGTCCCAGTCACACAGGAATGTCGGCCAAATATCAGGAAGATGTGAAAGAAAGACAACGTGTGAGGTTATATGTGAACTGTGAAAGGGGATGTAATTAGCTATACAACATACAGATGTGTCCTCATACATCTTTTCTTTTTTGCTTAGTTTGGCATGAGATGCCAGCACAGCTAGGATACTCCACGACGTGTAGCAATGGATGGATCCAAAATGTTTCCTGCAAAACTATTTGTACAAAGTAAAAGATTTAAATAGTAAATTTTAAGAAAAATCACAAGGCGTGGCTAAGACGCAGATTCAATGTCATGGCAAATTTGGCCATATTGCTAGATTTTAGGAAAGGTGTATGTGGACACATCTGTAAATACAGTCATGATTACAAAGATTAGGGAAAGCCCTGTATATGAGAGATTTACATTTAAATTAAAGAGCACATAACTGAAACAAGTGGGGTGTGCATTTTTGAGTGGAGCTTGGGAAAGATGGGAGGATGTATTAGTATGTATAGTATAGGTCAAAGTACAGTAAGCTTTAATAAATATATTGTTTTTTAAGAGAGCATTTAAACATTTGCAGATTGTGGGAGAGTCTGATTAGGACTGGTATATAATTCTATAAGGGAGTAGTGGCATGGGAGAAGTCTTTTAGGAAGCACTGAGATGTGGTTACCAGAGATGAGGCAAAAAACTGCTCAGTGGAAGATCTAAGAGGGTAGAAGGGAAAGTATTTTGATAATAAATTGGAAATGTATTAAGAGGCAGGGGCATATCTTGCTATTGGCCAGGATGGTACTCGCCAGGAGCGCTGGCCAAGCGGGGGCACCATTGCCACCTGGCTGTGCCACCCACACTCAGTTCTATCCCTTTGTGGGACACTGATTACCTGCTGCCTGCCCCAGTGATTTCTTGGTTACCCGGCGCTTAGTATAAACATACACAGTGAGTCTGTCACAATCGCTACAGAGTGACAGACTCAGTCTGAATTTGGCAGAGCTGGTGGCCCTGTGACCCCCTAGTGACTTGTGATGTCACACACCATGCGTGCTTTGATAGAGAGAACACACCTAATGGCAGCATCTAGATACTCTTCATAGCAGGGGTCAGGGAGCAGTCAGGGCACATGCTGCACTGCTGACTCTGGCAGCCAGGACATGTGTGGATGAGGACAAACAGGCAGATAGGACTAGTGTACAGCAATGTGAGGTATCAGGCTGGGAAAGTTGGGATCTGTCTATGCAGAGCCGTAACTAGACTTTTCGGTGCCCTGTGCCAGAGAGAGCATTGGCGCCCCCTCCCTCCATTTTTTAAATAGGGACATAAGATAGTGCACCTGATAAAGGGGCATGGCCTCAGGGGAAGGGCCAGGGAAGAGATAGGGGAGGCCAGGAGATATTGCTGATAAAAGAAGAGGAAGCTATAAGTAAGAATGATAATAAATAGGAAAATTGGCAGGCCCAAACAGTGCCCCCTGCCCAGCGATTCCCTATGCCATGGCACTGGTTACACTACCCTAGTTACAGCCCTGTGTCTGTGATGGGGTGATGGGGGCTGGCTGAGGGTGGTGATTGGGGCTGGATGAAGGTGGTGATGGGGCTAAGGAAGGTGATGGGGGCTGGCTGAGGAAGGTGATGTGGATGTGGACTGAGGTAGGTGATGGGGGTTGAAGAAGGTGTGGAAGGTAATTTGGCTGGCTGAGGAAGGTGATAGGGGCTGGATGAGGAAGTTGATAGGGGTTGGGGGCTGGCTGAGGAAGGTGATGTTACTCTGGACTGAGGTAGGTGATGTGGGCTGAGGAAGGTGTTTTGGACTGAGGAAGGTGTTGTGGGCTGAGGAAGGTGATGTGGGCTGAGGTAGGTGATGGGGGTTGAGGTAGGTGATGAGGGATGAGGAAGGTCATGAAGGCTGAGGAATGTCATGGGGGCTGAGGAAGGTCATGGTGATGGACCTGGCTGAGGAAGGTGAAGGGTCTGTGGGCTGACTGAGGTAGCTGATGTGGTCTGAGGAAAGTGACAGGGGCTGAAGAAGGTGTTGGGGACTGATGATGGTGATGAGAAGCTGATGGTGGTGATAAGTGGCTGAGGGGGTGATGAGTGGCTGAGGGAGGTAATGAGGATCTGAGGATGGTGATGAGGGGATGAAGACAGTGATGATGGGCTGAGGACAGTGATTAGTGGCTGAGGATGGTGATGAGGTGGGGAGGGAGTGGGACCAAGTTCCAACCCACTGGCCTGGTCTGGATTCTCTAGAGGGAGACACTCACTGGCCTGGACTTTCTGAAATGACTGGAGGTTGGTCTCCTGCAATTAGCTCTGCAACAATCTGTGACAGTCCATCAGGTGAGGTCACTCAGTCTTCTGTAGGGGGCTGGGGGAATTAATATTTGTTTTTATTTATTTTCTGGCTTTGGGGGCAATGAACCAGTGTGTGTTATTTTATTTCCTGTGGGAGCAATCATTAAATCATTGGAGGGGGCACCACTCCCTTAATTTGCCAGGGGCACTCGGACCCCTAGATACACCCCTGTTAAGAGGCTGTGTTGTTGAGGGTATGTGTGTGTAACATGATATTGATTTTTCAAGGCTCAGCGATCCAATGTAGGAATTTGTAAAGTGGTGCAGCAGATGTGAGCAGTGTTTGAGGAACATTAGTTATGCAGTAGTATTTAAGATGGATTAAAGTAGGAATAAATAGATAAGGTGAATGCCCAATAACAGGAGGTTATAGTTGTAGTAGTGAAGACATGTTGGTGTAAATTTATCAAGAACAAAAATGCACTTAGAGATGTGGGTAACAGTGAAAACAATCTCAATGCCCCCATATTGTTGAAAAATAAAATGTGTTCGCAATATTGGTGCAGTTTAATAATATTCTACGTGTTTAGTATTTAGAATGACCCTTATTTTGTAAAATTTATGTTACAGTGTTGACGGCATCTATTTTTTAATGTAGTGTTGCAGTCTCAGTAACTACTTCCTCTATTTCTTGATCTGATGTAGTCAAATAAAAAAATAAACAATAAAACAACATCAACTGCTCACACTGAGGGCCTGATTCAGAGCCGGACGCTATTTGCAAAAGGTCATTCAGAAAAAAGGGCCGGCTATTTAAATTGAGTGCTCGCTCTTTGCGGTCTGTTGACGCATGTGTCTGAGCGAGCGAACGAAACATGCGCTCGCTATTTTGTAAAGATGCCCCCTGGCCGTTCGCATCATACATCATCTCCGCTATTTATTAGATTAATCGAGTACATCGAAAGACATCTGAACTGCTCGCAGTGCTTGTGGTAGGTTTTACTTCCCGCAATCACTGCGAGCAGTTCAGGCTAAAAGACAACCAAGTGACGTGGTCGATGATGCTGCTTTGTTAATTATGCACACCCATTAAACGCCCATTTTGACAGTTTGGCACGCCTGCGTTCGGATCGCCACTCCCTGTTTTCAAGCACCTTCCTCTGTTACCACCCACAAACGCCTCATTCTGTCACTCAAATTAGCAGGCCCTCGCTGTTTTGCGAGCGCACGATTTCCGACCGCAATGACTGGTTGGCGCATGCGCATTACGACCCATACGCATGCGCAGATGTGCGAACATCACTCGGAGCGAGCAAGCGGCCGCTTACGAGCGGCTCTGAATCAGGCCCTGAGTCCCAACATTAAATGAGTTAATGTCCAGGTTCCCAATTACCTAATAAATGGCCAGCCAGTCTTTCATCACTGATGGAACAGTGGTTCAAATAAAACAAATTTTGAAAATAATTTTAAGTAATAAAACACTATATGTTTTACTTTATTTTCAATTTTGTGGCTGATAAAATAAATTAATCATTTGTAAATTTACCTTAAAGTTAATAATATTATTGCATTTAATTTGAATAAAATAATGATATGTCTTAATTTGTTTATTTATATTCTGTCACCATAGATAGTTTAACACTTTTCTTAACAACATTTCTCTGCAAGGTTGCTGAGGTTTCATATATCAATCCTCACAAATGACAACGCAACAATGTCTTATGCCACATGCCTGTTTGTGAGGTCAAAGCACAATATAAAAATCATATTTGTATCCATAAAAGTTGAATGGTTCACATTTCATTTTGTGCAAAATATGACACCACTTTCTAGGCTACTATTCTGTTCAATAAAATAAGAAAACTGCACATACAACTAGACAATTTAAAGATCAAATTGCACTTTCAAAGGCTCTATGTTACAACAGAGACCATCACAACATCGATTGCTCACCTACACAGTTGGCACTTGTAGTCTGAAAGAAATGTACGATATCATCACTCAGAACTCTGCAAGGAAGGCTTTTATACTGTTATTCCTTTCGTTGTCCTGTTGGTTACATTCTCAAGTATTGCAGTTATAAGAGCCCTGTGAATTTTCAACCTTTATAATGCTAGACTGAGATTAAATATGTTTTTTTTTAACCCATTGGCATGTATTAAATTAATATTGTATGTTATTTTAATTATTGTAATTAACAATTTACTGTTTTGTAAAGGTGATGCATATCATTAAATTAATAACTAACATCTAAAGTACTTGCAAATAGAAGAACTTGAAAAACATTGTTAATGTTATGGTAGATGAGTTTTTCAACTGTGCATTATAGTTTAATTACATAACAAGTAAAAGGTACGTTTAAACTTATTAAAGGAAATTATATCAATCCCTTCTCAATGACAAGATTTTTAAAAATAATTGCAACCCCTAGGCTCAGGGTCTTCAGTTACTAACAAATTAACTGTTATGCTCCGCAAAAAAATTCTATTTAAATAAAGACTACGCAAATTGCATGTGAGTAAAGCCATGTAAATTGTAATAGTTTAATTTCATACAAAATCATGTAGAAAGATGTTCGGTTTTATTAAAAAAAGAATTAAAACATACACAGTTTAATAATACTTTAATAAACAAACATTTTGAATATGTAAATGCTAATATCCAAAAGAAGACTACAAATAACACCTCATATTCAATAAAAGAAAAAGAAAAATACTATCATATTAATGCTAGTGTGTCTATAAAAGAAACAGTTTAGATGTATTTTTTTTGTTGTTAAACACTTTATGTTTGTTTCTTCATTTTTTCTTTCTTGACAAAATAAAAAAAAACCTCGTTGTAAAATAAAGTTTATGGAATTATACTGTATATGTTATGTGTGTAGCCTGATTGTGAACACGCAGAACAGACTTGCTGAGCTATTCACCTATAGCAGGCCCTTTTCTCGGAACCACTACTGTTCTGATGTATTTGGGTGCCCCTGGACTCATGCTCTGAGTAATGCATGCTCAAGATTGGCAATATGTGTAGTTAAAGGCAACAGAACACCACAATTAAACAGGAAGTTAGAAACAACAGCTAAATTCAGTAGATAGATGTACTTTGAAACGCGGAGAAACTGAATAGCACATAAAACTGGATAATGTGGAATGAATGCTGTAGCACTAGTGAGCAGGTATTCAGAATGACCCAGGTAGATGAATTATGTAGCAATGCTGAGCAGATTTTCAAGAGTTCATTAGGGCAGACAGGAATGGACTGATTACAACCAGCAAAGGAGAGTCAGAGAAGAAGCCCAATAAGGCTGAGCAACCAAACACTAATACTGTAGATGAGCTCAGCTCTGAGCCCAGCTGCAAGAAGCTTCCTGATCAGGAGTCAGAATGCAGTGCAGAGTGGCCACAGCTAGATGGATGCCAATAAAAAGACTGAAGCTAACAGCGTTTACAATACCAGGTGTTTCTATAGAGTGCTTACTCTGAATTCTAATAGTATGTTGCTTAAATGCATTTTTTCAGATGATCAATATTTCTTAAGGGAAGTGCCATCATAATAAGTCAGACATTTTGGTATTATCTCTTTTTAAGAGTAAACAGTCAAACATGTTTTCTGCCACAACTGGTATAAAGAAAAGAAACTAATTAAACAAAGCCTACTGTGGTATTTATTAAAATGTCAGGGATCCTTATATCACAATTTTGAGGTGAAACTGGCATAAAGTCTATTAAACCATTTTTACTATATCTATGGCAATATTTAAGAGAAATTAGACAATTTAGAGTATATACAACTTTGTTGTCATAAGAATAAATTATAATTTCAACTTTGAAACCTACTGAAGGGCCGTACACACTGAACGATCTTTATGAATGATAATGACATCTATGAGCGATATATTTCGTTCATATCGTCTAGTGCGTAAGTACTAAATGATGAATGATGCATGCTCCCATGGGTCGTTAAAGATGTCTTTTGTCGTCTGTACATGTAGCTCAATTTTTACTATGTCATTGACGATATTTCTATATTGTTTAGTATGTATGAGATGAACGATGAACATTATGGAAGTCTTTAGCCACTTCCTGGACAATCTTCATCCTCCATTTTGTACTCTACATGCAGAGCAAGAGGCAGCATTTGCTAGAGGAGCCCATTTTTAAAAAAAACTCTGTAAGTACAGTGCTGCCAGCAATGTTCCCACACCAATTGCCACCAATGCCCCCATTGGCCACCAATGTATATAGTCTGCCTGTCACTACTGCCCACCAATGCCCCCACTGGCCATGAATGTATATAGGCTGCCTGTCATTACTGCCCACCAATGTCACCACTGCCTGCAAATGTTTCCATACTGCCTTGGAAATAAATATTATCTTAATTTAAATATATTTTATAATGGTATTCAATAAATAGATATATAATGGTCTACAAATGTATTTAATAGTGACAAACTCAGGTAATGTAGTCAGGCAGATACCCTGTAAAAGACTGTCATTTTTCCAGTGCCTTCCAAAGTGTATAGGCCACATGTATCTACACACAACAATTAAGACCACTGTTAATTTTTTTTACAAAACTATTTTTGTGTAATGTTTATACGATGATATGTTCCTGGATTATATGTTAATATTAATGTTTTTTTCTCCTAACTTTTATTACTGAAATGTCTGAAAACAAGAACAAAGACTTCTGGACAGGATTCATTGATTTGTACAAGACAAACAAGTGTCTCTGGAGAGTCAAGAGCAAAGACTTCTCCAAAAGAGAGAAGAAAAATCAGGCACTAGAGAAATTGGTCTTGTTCAGTAGATACCAGAAGAGTGATGCTGACATATGCTGGGTAAAGGCTAAGATCCAGAATTTAAGAACTGTCTTCATGAAAGAGCACAAGAAATATATTGATTCACAATGTTCAGGAGCTGGGGTTGATGAAGTCCATAAACCATCTTTATGGTATTATGACCTACTCCTGTGTACCCTGGAGAAAGAGCCCAAGAGCCGGTCAAGCAGCTCACTGGATCCAGGCATGCCTGATGAAGAGGAGGAAATGGAGAGACAGGATCAGGTAAGTACACCCACAGTGCAAACACACTAAAGGTTTTTTTGGGAAAAAGATTATAGTAGTAAATTTTAGAGATGTGTGGGTTCTGTTTTATTCGGTTTTACTTGGATATGTTCGGATCTCAAAAACGGCATCTTATTGGCTTTTGGCTATCACATGTTTTGGATAGCCAATAAAATATATCTTAACTAATATGAACTTGCGCTAATTTTGGCAAAAAGAACCAGGTAAAACCAAACACGCACATCTCTAGTAAATTTGGGAAGCACGGACAAGAGTGGAGAAGTGTGTAAGTGTATAATTTGTCCATATTAACCATTCAGCTGATATATCAAATTTTCTATAATGCACTTGAAAAATTCTACCTCTAAGCTGATTGGTTAACAATAACAACTTCTCAACTGGATCACTTCTCCACTCTTGCCACTGGTTTTGCTATTCCTTTCCTCCTCACATAATAAAGGAAACTAGAATTAACTTTAATTAATTCATTATATGAACTAAACTACTTATTTTTTTCCAGTTCATTATTTCGGATGTGGATATTGACCCTCCTATCAGTGAGCTCACAGAACTTGAGGAGACCGATTTGGAGATGCTGCCACCTCAGGCACCCACCAAGAAGAGGAGGATGGCTTCCAAGACTCCCAGTTCTTGACCGTCTAGTACTGATGAATTTTTTAAACAAGCAGAGGAGGTTCTTCAGAAGCCCCTGGATAAATTTAAGATTTTTGGATGAAATCTTGCCAATGAAATGCAGGACATGCAGCCAACCCAAAAATTTCATTTCAAGTGTCTGGTATATGACGCTATGATACATTGGCTTCTTGGCCAATTGGATGAAAACACTGTTATAGTGTCAAATACCAGACTGCAGCCCACTCCAACGGCCTCTAACATTTTCCCCATACCACCTTACCCACCTTCGTATCCCACACTGCCAATACTTCCTCCTCAACCACACACCTATCCTGCACCATGAAGCCCTACACAACTACCCAATTTTCCCGGCACCTCTTCAAGTGGCATGCACTCAGTATGGCTGAGTGCACAGTCCAGTCTCCATGGTGAGCAACATTATTATAATATGTGATTTTTGTCTTTTAATTTTTTATCATGTTTCAAAAATGTGTCAGGCCTTTTACTTGGACTCTTGCTCCAGGATGACCAGGAGTTTGTCAGAGTACCATAGGAATGGTTATTGGACTTAATTTGCCCCTGTTACTAAACATTGTGACTCATTTTGTTTCTTATGCTCTTTCCTGAAGACCGTTTGCAAATTATTGATCTTATTCTTGATACTAATTATGTTGGTATCACTATTTTCGTCTCTACTGTACATGACCAATTGTTGAAGTGCCTGATTGTTGGATTAGTCTTTGCTCTAGAGGCACTTAGTGGCCTGGTATACATCAATGAATCCAGTCCAGAATTTTTTGTTCTATGTATGCCATTTTCTTTAGTTAAAAATGGTTTAAAAAAACTGTGTTGCGTTGTTATTTGCATCGTGGGCAACAATATATTATAGGACACCTATAGTTAATATAGGAGGGATAAGGGGGTACAGAGGTGATAAGTATAGGGGCCAGATATAGGTAATGCAATTTTCAATCATATAATGTAAACTCATGTAAAGTGAACACATGCCACCCAGTATATGGCACATAGTACTCACAGACACCAATTATGCATGCCTCCCACACACTTCTTAAAAATTATAATATATTGACACTAAATATATTTAAAATTACTGTAATACATTTTATTTATTTAAATAAATAAAAAGTTTGCACGCAAAGCATTCGTATAAGCGTGTTAATTTTAAGGTTTATTCTTTTTGCAATATGCAGTTTTAGAAAAAACATTTAGTTTATGCATTCTTCCTGCCATGACACTGCCCTCTCTCCATTGACATAGGCCAGGTACTCCTGACCTGTTTAGCATGTCCAGAGGCCACTTCTGGAAACTGTGCTTTAGCCAAAGAAGTCCACATATCAATATCTTGTATGTGGTCTGTAGGTTCAAACAGCAATGTACTTGGCGGCCTTTGTTGCATACTCTTATGCCTCAGGAAATTATGCAGGGCACAGCAGGCCAATACAACCCACTCTATTTTGTCCACACGTAAGTTGATGGCTGTGTGAAAAATCCTGAAGTGACTGCTAAGGATGCCAAAGGCATTTTCCACAGTATGTCAAGCCCTAGAAAGTCAACAGTTATAAAACCCCCTCTCCTTGGTCAATCCCCTTTGTGGAAACAGCTTCATAATGTGCTCAGGCAGTGCAAAAGCCTCATCAGCAACAAATACAAAATTGAGTCCATACTTGCATAGCGAAGCAGGAGGTACATTGAAGCTTTTAGACATAAGCCTTTAAAAAAACACAGTTTCCCTGAAGGACCCACCATCTGACACACAACCATTCTTCTCAACATCCACAAACAGAAATTCATTGATAGCATCGGTGGCCATGATGGCAATACTAAAGAATCCATTATAATTAAAGTACATGGATCCACTGTTGCCACGTGGAGTTATCCTCACATGCTTGCCATCAATGGCTCCCCCACAGTTTGGAAAGTTCCACCGTGACTTAAACTCATGAGCAATACTTTGCCATTCCTCTATGGATGAAGGTAACTAGAATGAGGAAAAAAAGTAAAAATGTTTAATACATGGCTTTTACATTGCAGTGTATACCATAAGGGGAGCAGCAAATAACACTTGGGGGGCATACAGTGGTGAACAGCAGTAAATATACCATAAGGGGAGCAGTAAATAAGACTTTCAAGCCATACAGTGGTGGCCAGCAGTGTAAACCATATGGAGGGCAGCAAATAGCACTTGGAGAGCATACAGTGAAGGCCAGCAGCAAATATACCATAAGGGGAGCAGCAAATAACAATTGGGGGACATACAGGAGTGACCAGCAGCATATAGCATTGTGGGACATCAAAAATATTCTTACCTTAAAGTACTGCTGCTTGAGGACAGTAAAGATAGCTTTCCAGGTCTCCAGGATGATGAGACCCAAATCATGAGGTGATATGAGGGTGCCAACTTGAGGTCTTGCAGAGATCTGCTAGTTGCCAGGAAGCGCAGGGTAGTGATCAGCCTCTCCTCAGCAGGTTTGGCCCTCCGCAGCCTGGTCTGGTATCTTACCTCTAGTTGTAGGGAGTCACCAGACTCAGCAACTCCTGGAAGGTGATGTCATCCCTTTGCAGAAAGGTTCGGTAGTTGTTCGGATTATTCTTGCAAATCTCCATAAGCAGTGGCATGTGAAAGAGTGAATTCATCCACAACAGCCACTCCTTCATCTGGCATGAGTGAATCTTTATCTGATTGTAGGTCCTCACCCTATCAGCCAGCAGCACAAGTTCAGCATATGCTGTAATCACTTGATAGCAAAAAGGATCCATCACAAGAGAAAGTATACACACTTTGTTAAGGCAAGCCAAAAACAAAGCAGAGCAATCTAGCAATGTAACAGCATTCAGCAGGTACAAACCTAACCAAACTAGCCACAGAGCAACAACAGCCTTGATGAAGAGCAGGCAAGCTCGAAAAGTGTTGGCGGCTTGGAGGTGCAGTTATTCATCCTGCTAAGAAACACACAGGAAAACCAGAGCTGAGATGAACAAGATGGACAGTAAAATCTATAAACAATAAAATAACATTTATTTATAAAAGGCAAATACTGTGTTGTGTTGTTATGTGCATCACCTGTGGTGATGCAAATTCACTGCTCTGTGTACTAGCATATATTTGAATGTGCATGGACTGAGTTGACCACAAATAATATAAAAAAGCCAATACTATGGGCATCACAATTCCAGAAGGATATTGTATATGTTCTGAAACATAAGTCTCTATATCTGTATAATGTAATAGGACCTAGGACTCCTTCCACTGCATCCAGTACTAAAGAGTGTTAAGCAGCAGTTAAAATCATGAACACATTGGTGTCAAAACAGTCTTTAGCATCCATGGTGCAGATAAGTATGCCCTATAAATCCACCTGTAATGTCTCCAATGCTGCACTCAGTCATAGGGGGGATATGGAAGTCGAAATTGTAGTCCAATGTATCACAGAGTTCTCAGAGTGGTACCTCAACGCATTTCACTTGGCAAATATACACCCAGCTTCTTCAGGAGTATAAAAATGAATGTGGCTAAGGATGGTTTAAATAACCTGAGATAATGGGTCAATTAGCAGCAGGAGTGCTAACTAATTATAAGAAAAACTGTCCATCATACATAATTAATAAACATATACACTTGTTAATAAGAAGGCACTCCTACTAACCCAAATAACAAAAAGAAAATAATATCATTATTATAACCAATCAGTCCAAATTACCTGATAAATGGCAGTATGGACATGTGAAATCAAGTCACATGACACCAATATGTTCACTAATTGGCCTTATGGGGATGGTACTTATGTACCAAAAACTCAGGTTATTAGTAACAGAGTCATGTGATCACTTAACAAGTGATGTAGTAATATCTGTTAATTTGCTACCCAGTCAACCTGGAGTGTATTTTGCGACGGTCCGGGTTGATCATGTGTCCAGGTCATATCACATAACATGATGTCACTGGATCACATAATCACATTTGAGCTGATAGTAAACCAGCTGGCAGATATGTTATGGACTGCAATTACCGGCAGTCTCCATTCCTGATCACATGACGCCAAGTCATATGACCAAGTATCAGTCGATCATATATCCATTGAAGGGAAAGTAATGGACTGAAAATCCCAGCCATCTCTGTTCCGATCATGTGAGATGAGATTATCATGATTGGATAGTATTGAGAGTAAGATAATGTTTTAGTGTCAAGATCAATTAACTAAGCATAGCCAATATTACAGGTAATCTGGCATTGTACAAATGTAGGACATACAGTATAACAAAGTAATATATTCTAATTCTATATTCTGAGAGCCCTAGTATAGATAAATGTTGAAGTCATATTCAGTTGATAACAGAATTAAGTTCAATTGCCTCATTGAGACCATCGGGGTATAAAGAATTAAATGTTAGCATCCAATAGACTTCCCTACTACATAGTTTATTAAATCTATTGCCCCCTCTGGCTGTTGGTGAGATTATTTCTAATCCTATAATTCTAAGGCAATATGGATCACTTTTGTGTTTGTAATTAAAGTGACGTGGAACACTATGTTTAGTGCTTTTGTTAATAATAGTTCTACAGTGTTACATGAATCTAGTCCTTAGGGGTCTAATTGTGCGTCCCACATAAAAAAGGCCGCAATCACATGTTAGTACATAGATAATAAATTTAGAGTCACAGTTCATAAAGGCACTGAGTATATATTTTTCCTTAGATATTTGTATCTCTATTTCCGTGGTACGTCTGGCCATGTGGGAACACATGATACATCTAGGTTTCCCACATCTATAGAATCCAGTTGGTTTTGAAGACAGCCAACTGGTATTTGCCGGATTTCCCTCAGTTGTTGTATTTTTATTTTTAATGTTCTTTAGATGACTTGGTGCAAGGATCATTTTTAATGATCTGTTCCTTCGATATGTGATTTTAGGTTCTGATGGTAGAATATCTCTTAAGATGTTGTCTTGTTTTATTACTCTGTAGTCTCATCCTGCTAAGGCCTTTAAAGGACTTTGCCTGTGAGTGTCCAAAACAGGGTGTAATCCGGAGCCCCTGCTTTTTAAGACCTGGAGTGACACTCACAGCTACCTTATAGTTGGGACTATTTGTATGCTTTTTATTGCTCCTTGTTTGAGCTACTTACATATGTATATGTTTTTATGCTTACTAAATCTGTAAGTAATTCATGCACGTTATATACATGCTTTTAAACTGTATTTTTATGAATACATTAAATTTGTTTTAATACATAAAAAAAATATTATATCTTCTAAATTACACTGTTAGCGCTGAGATCACTTCACCTTTCTGTATGCATTTCATATTGTTTGTGTAAAAGGGATACCCTAGATAGTGACTGCCAGCTGCTTATTAGGTGTGGTGCGCTAAGGGAAATGCCATCTATATTCATAAATGCAAGGAGTTAAAATGCCCACTGCCTATTTAACCTCTCCTGAAAGTCCTGTCCATCCCTCCTGAGACATTTGAAACATCTGCCCATTACTTAAATTAGCCAGTAAACAATCAATTTGGAAATCTGTAACGACAAACAATATATATCGTTCATCGTTGGTTAAATTGCTCAGTGTGTACACCCAATATTGTTTGTCCTGCACTCTGGGAAGTTCAAGGGAAATTGTTCAGCGATATCGCTCATACAGCATATCGTCCAGTGTGTATGAGCCTTTAAGGTGTATATATTTCAGTTAAAAAGAAACTTGTTTTAAGACAGTAAGTAGAAGAGTCTTGAAAAAGGTGCATAAATTTGTTGCTAAAAATATTTTTTCTTCAATATATTGTTTTTTGGTGTCTGAATCTCTTTTCCAGATTAAAAAGGTCTGGTATACAGAGTCCACTTTGACAGTGGCGTCACAAGGGGGGTGAAACTATGGGGGGTGGTCTGAGTTAGCTGGGCATTCGGCTGGTGACTGGTCAAGTGCGCTGCACGGCGTGACTGTGTAGTGAAGAACCAGAGTACCGAGCACCGAGGGGGAGTGGCACTCACTATCAGGAGGATGCCTCTGCAACAGACACTGAGAGATCAGCTGTGACACAGGTTGACAGCTGTCTACCGCTGATGAAGAGGAGAGCTGGGTGGATCAGTCAGCTTTAAGCACTGCTTAAAGCTATAAGGTAAGTTTTTGCAGCTGCAGGAGAGGGCAATGAAGTATTCATGGTGGGAACGTATATTCGTTTGTTGCAAGCTTCAGTGAACTTATGTGTTTGCTGATTGCTTCAAAGGAACATTTATATATATATATATATATATATATATATATGCACGCACATATACTTGCGAGTATCAAAATTGGTTACCTTAGTATGGGCCTGATTCTGAGTTAGACGCAGATGCTATCTCAGCTGTATATTTTTCAGCAGGTGTGTCTGCATTTTCACACAAATGGTGTTACAAATTCACTGCTTTGCATGCTAGCATGAATTTGAATGTGCATGTACTGAGATGCCCACTTGCAGCATCTATAGATGCCACATTACCGTCCTGTATGTCTTTAGACACATTATTGGCGTACCATTGGTCGCATCATTGAAATCTGCAATAGCCCTATATCAGGTGCAGTTTCTCCATCCGAGTATGGTCTCCTTTGTGAGCGGTTGTGCTTCTCCGTATGTTGCCACTTTTAGTGTCACACCTAGCACACTCCCATAAAACACACTATTAGAGGGCATTTTTTTTTTACACCCCTCTGTTACCTACCAAAAATGCACACTCAAATTCTCATCCATATCGGCACTGTTTCTGACTTCAGGAACAATAGTATGGGCTTGATTCAGATATGTACGTTCATCCAAGGATGACACACATCTCCGGTGTTGAAGGGTCTGCGCCTGCACAGGACCCATTCTGTGCATGTGTTGATCTTGCTCGTAGACCCTCCACACAGCAGCATGATTGACATCTGCATCATTTGGGGGGTGGAGCAGGAGGAGTGCCTGGGCTCTGTCCCAGAAACAGGGGAGTGTTCCATCCGTTTTCCAGGAGGGATGAGGCCAGGGTTCCTGGTCTCTTGCATGACCAGGCACTTGCCAGGCTGCAGGAGGCTTCAGCTCCCACTGCATCACCAAAAGAGCAACCATCACAACTATTGGTCTCAATGGTGATCCCAGCCTGCGACGGCTGTCACAGAGCTGGGATTGCAAATGCAGCAAGGAGGTGTCTGACACCTCCTTCTGCATTTGCATTTGCATCTGAGATGGACGTATATGTGCAGCCGCTTGTGTTCGGCTATGTAAATCCGTCCATCTCTGAATCAGGCCCTATGCTTTGACCACTAGCTATAAGGTAATGATCAGACGGTGTTGATAATATATCCGTACACCATGAGCAAGTTACTTTTAGTATGCTTATATAATCTGATTTTGCCTTCTATGACAGGTTATGAGTTGAAAACAATGAGTTGAATAAAAGAAAATAATCACTTGGGAAAAAAAGGTCCTTATACCGAAATTTCAAATGTGCAGGTAAGATAACATGCTTAAAGGCTTTATAAATGTAAAAAGGAACATAAATAAAAATGAAGTTACTGCAAGGTATATGACTGATAATCTGTCATATATAAAAGGCAATATCAGAATATATAAACATACCGAAGGTGATTTGCACACGGTGCACTGATATATTCACAATAACTTCTCATAATCACCTTTATAACTAGTGATCAAAACTTACTATGGCATCCAAATGCAATAAGAAAAATGGGAAAGGTCTATATATACTGTGTGTGTGTATGTGTATATATATTACAGTGATCGCAAGTATACAATATAGTGGGCTTTTTATCCTGAAATGGCTGCCTAGGACTCACTTTTAGGAAATGATCGTGTCCCACCAGATGCGGAAGGATCTTTATTTGTGTGTCAACACCACAGTCTCTACTTGCAATGTTTCATCAGCCAATCGCCACCTGCAGTGTCTCCCCAGCCAATTACCATGCCACCTACAGTGTCTCCCTCCCTCCCTGCCTGCCATGCGCACCACTCTACTAATTGAATCCAACTATCCAGCAGCGCCTCTGTATTCTCCTCCTTGGTTTCTGCACACCTTCCCCATCGCCCTTCCTATGAGTCTCCCAGCTGCGGGAGCAGTGTTGTTATCCACATCATAACCCTAACCCTTCCTTTCCCACAGTACTGCCCCAACTGCAATTTACCCTTACCCCCTCCCTGCCCACAGCACTGCCTGCCCCTAACCCCCTCCTTGCACCAGTGGTGCCTCATCTACTCTAACCCCCTCACTGCCCCAGCTGCTATATATCCTAACCCCAATCTTGTCTCCACTACTCCCTCAACTGCTATCTACCCTTATTCCCCTTTCCTACCCCAACTGCCATGCCCCTACCCCCATCTAGCCCCTCCCTGCACCAGCTTTCTTAGCCACCAATGCTACTCCAACTTCTGCATGCCCTTAACCAACTCTTTTTTTTATTTTGATGGAGGGGGATGTCACCATGCGTTACAGCACCGGGTGACACCAACCCTAGGGACAACTCTGCACTTTGAGACTTTGCATTTATAACACAGACAATTTTCAGACACAGTTTGTATAAATTATGTTACAATGGTCTGAACTCCCCCACTGTGGTATTTATTTTATTTGATTAAAAAAGGTGTTTTTAAGATGAGGATAATTTGGGGTCTTACATGGAATAAAGCACTGCCTAACAAAAATGTAGGCATGTAAAAAAATGAATTTAACCTGCTCCTTTATATATTGTATGTTTTTAAATCTTTTATTTTGTTATTATGTTGTTGTACCTCTGCATACTATACTGCATAAAAAGGAAATAAAGTACAGTAGTGTGAACCTACAGTAGATTATGAATCATTATTCTAGTTAAATTGTAAATGCTGTGACATTTGATGTTTGATGCCTTGTAACCTTAAACATATCTAAATTTTATCAACATTATTTTTCCATTCATTTCAGTTTATTAGTTATTTTAAACATTATTTGGTATTCCTTATAATTTTCCTATTCTTCTGTTCCTATTAGTAAGATATATTTTTTAGATCAAAATCATTGTATCAGTCTGGACATTTCATAACCACTAAACTTTTATTCCCCAGATTTTGCTGACATTATTAATATTAATAATACCCCATCTTTTACCTTCATGTTTACAATCACCTTGTTCACTTTTTTATGCATTTTTTGTCTATACCTCTAAAGCACTCTGTTTGTCTTTTATACATTGTTGCAAGAACACATACAGTATGCATATGATTGGTAATAATATTATTAGGAGTATAATAATGGGATGCAATCGGGAAGCAGGCTGACATTATACAACACAGCTGGCTTCCCGACTGTCATATCCCAGCGAGGGTGAAATGCCCGGCATCTAGATGTAGACGCCGCTCACTTCACTGACGCCGGGAGACCAGTGCCTGGACAGCCAATCTTAGGGTTCCTGGGGGGAGTTAGGGTTAGGCACCCCCCTGGGAGGTTAGGGTTAGGCTAGGGGAAGGGAGGGTTAGAATTAGGATCCCCCTGGGGGAGGTTAGGGTTAGGCACCCCCCCAGGGGACTTAGGTTTAGGCAGCGGGGAAGGGGGGGTTGGGTTTAGGCACTTAGAGGGGGGATTAGGGTTAGGCACTTGGGGGGAGGTTAGGGTTAGGCACCCCTAAGGGAGAGTTGGGGTTAGGGGGGTAGTTTAGGTTAGTTAATACTTACTTAGGGATGATCGGGATTTCCAGCGCTGTCAGGCTGCCACTGCTGGGATCTGTTCCAGTGTCAGGCTGCCATGCGGCCGGTGTTATTTCATACCGATTCCATAATAATAATAAACTTTTAATATTATATGCCTGGATGGTAATCTGCAGCCAATATTGCTGCTGTGGCACTGTCTGGAGCATTCTATGCACATTCCAGACATGGACACTGCAGCCTACATAGCTCCTAAGGATGCATGACATCATGCTCTCTGGGGGTGTAGCTTGCTCAGGGTACCTTTACACCCAGTTGCAGTACTGGTGGTTATTGTTAGGAAGCAGTAGCATCAGCCTCCAATAATACACAAGAAGGCAGTCAATGGAATTTGGCATTTCTAGGTAACTACCAGTGCTATGAAAAGACAACATGAACCAGTCACTGTGAAAAACTCATAACAGAAAGCTGCTGGCAACCATAAATGCTACTCACACCACACTACAACTGAGTGTATTCTCCTGTTGGCTCCATAAAAAGCCTTTCACACAAACATTTTGGTGGCCATCTGCCAGCTCCAAGCAACCTTGAATAGACATCTGCTCCTCATGCTCAATGGCAGCTACTGCACTGAGGCAGTGAACACCCCAAATTTTTAATACAAATTATCAGCCAGTATAGGTCAAGTGATCTAATAAGACTGCTCACTGCATTGCTCTGATCTTTGAAAAAGCTCCCAGAAAACAGAGCAAAACCAGTTAGAGACACCTGTTTGACCATATACAAGTGTGGATCTATTGCTTGGTGCCCGCAGTGGATGACAACTTGCCTGGAGACATCACCTTTGCTGACCACTAGCCACAGAGGTGTGGCCCTACACAGATGCTGCATGGTGACACCGGAAATTACTGGTTTGTGTAAGGGGGAGACTTCTACCACCCGACTAGTGACAAGTAAACACGGTTGTACATGCAAGCCGCTCATTGTCTGGGGACGTGGCATAACAAATTTTGAGTACACTGCTAAACAGCACTGTGTTTTATGTACCTGTGCTAAAGATTTAACATAGGTTCAAGGCAATAAGGCGAATCTAGCCCAGGAGTACAGTTAACCGGGCCAGCAATAACAGGACTTTGGAAATTAGCTCCTTTAAAAACGAAATAGTTGTTTACAGATGTACTTGGATACAATATTGATTACACCCAAAAATAAAAATACACACTAATAGCCATTAAAGGGGATCAATTTAAAGACCCCTGGAGTATAGACATAAGAGACGTTATGCTGTATTTTTCTTTTTGTCTTAATGGTATTTTTATCCCACTTTTATTGTGATCTTTTATAGGAATATACACTAATATAATAGTAGCCGACTGCAATTTTTTTATTGTTACATTGTGCAATAAAAATGTATATATATATTTTTTTTTTCTAGAGTATTTAATTGTTTAATTCACTTGCCAGATCTCTTTAATAATTAGCGCAAAAACTAATATATATTTATTGATCTATTATGACTGCTCACTGCATTGCTCTGCACTGAGGCAGATGTACAAATGAATACAACTAAAGTTCCCAGGGCCCGATTCAATACCAATCGTAACTGCAATTAGGCATGCAATCGACCGGTTGTTGCGTTCTGCACATGCATATGCATCGCAGTGTACATGCATGAAGACTCAATCGCAGTCCCAATCGCAGTAACTACACAGACCCATCGCAGAGTGATTGACAAGATGTACTGTTTGGAGGTGGTGATGGGGGTGGTCGGCGATATGCTGGCATGCCAGTGCATTTGAATGCTGTTACAGGGGTGTTCATAAAATAGCCACTGCAATGCCATACGCAATGGGCATTCCTTGCGTGCGATGAGGTTAGCAATTCCTGAGTAAGGACAGAGCTTGTGCAAGTGTGCATGAGGTTCTGATTGTACTCGATGTTACCAATGGTTTTGCAGTCTTGCAAAGTATTACGGATGTGTGTAAGGTGAAAACGGTGTCCATATGTTAGGCTGCATAAAGCATTGTGATTGCAGTCATCAGCATATTTTCGCGGTGAGACTGCATGGGTAATCACTATTGTGATCTCAATAGCAATCATTGCTGAATCAGGCCCTACATCCCTTAGTCTTAACTTCTGTGACCTGCTGGTATTCCAGGTTTGGCCCATACCAATTTATAAATGCAACTCTTATCCACAGTTCACTCACATTAGAAAAGTTAAAGGTTCTTTTCGTTGTGTACTACTGGCTAAAATGTATAAAATAAAAAATATACAGAATCTAGTCAATGCGCAGGAAGCTTCAGGGGGACAATGTAGTGTGTGGATCACCAACCACCCAAACATCAGATACACAAAAACATGAAACACTGTCCTCACTTGCGCTTCCAGAAGAATGATAGCAATAGTTCAAATTGTTCACAAAATCCTTTGGGATGTGGTTCTTTTGTCATTGGATGTAAATCAGATGGTAATTATTTTTCTCCAAAATGTATCCTCACATAAAGATATAAAAAAATAGTAGAAGAAAAAGACAAATGTGTTTTCGGAGATGATATTTCTATAATGGGTATTCTTTCATGAAGCAATAGAATCCCTGACTTAAATATGCGTATAAATAAGTGTCAATGTTTCGTACCATACTCACACTGGTTAGGTATGAGTTCCACCTATAAAGATATCTCTATAGATGTTTTCATATGGACCTAAGGCCGATAGTATCCCCAAAATGATTTCTGTGTGGCTCGTGGGGATGAATTCCCAAATATTGCCCGATGTTGACGATTAGATATTGAGATAGAAAAAGGATACAATTGTGTAATATATTTGGCACCAGGATGATGCTATTACTTTTAATTACATTTTATACTGCATCAAATTCTTGTCTATCATCCTACAAAACAATAATCACATGATGTACCATACTCACTCAATAGTGAAGTACATCAAATTCATAAAGATATCTTTATACCCTCCACGAAATACCATGTATCAACATGTTCCTAGTTGTCCATCTATTCAAAAGAATATTTGACATACCGTACTCACTCAATAATGATGTACATCACACTCATAAAGGTATCTCTTTACTTCACAACCGGTATGTCACAATTTCATAAGTCACACAAAAAGGACATAAAAACATCCAAAGGAGGTGTACCCAAACTCACAGTTTTAATCAAGTAGTCGTTCTCATAAAGGTATCTTTTCTCCTTTGTTTTTGTTCAAAACATTTCCTTGCCCCCGTGGTGTAAGGAAATATAATGAGGAAATAGAGTATTCTGTAAATATCACAACATACAACCTGAAGCAGCACGGTTTAACATATAATTTATTCCATAAAACAGTACAAAAAATTTCCAAAGTAAAAACTATAAAAAATATATAGCAGCTGGAATCCAATAAGGAACAGGGATTTTAAAGTACAAAATGTGTACATTACCTGAAAAGAGGTGTAGTCCGGTTCTGCCACCCTCTTAGGATCTATTTTAAATGAAAGTATCTATGTCCCAGGATTCTTTTTAGGGTCCACAGCCTCACCATCAATGTCTTTCGACCAAAAAGTCTTTATCAAGGTATTTATCTGTTGGCTCTGGACCCCTCTTAAGTACTCTCCAGATCCCTCCCTTAAATTGGGGATGGAGCTGAAGCAAATTGATTGGCTCCTATAGTGACTAATTATTACCTGGGTGCCTAGCTCTATTGATTCCCTAGTGAGTGTTTGTTTATTCTTGACAACACCATCCTCATGATAACCGCAATTCCCAGTTTTATATAGTTATATTCGTGGCACTGCTGTGGAATGCATGCCACTACAGCCGGAAGTTCCCATTCCGATGATTGTCAGGGAGAGGGAGAAAGAATTAAAAGAGTTAGAAGGTGAAATTGTGGTTTTAATAACTATGGTAAAACCTTTCACAGATCTTACTGATTTTAAAGAAATATAACAAGATATAATAGGTAAAATTGAAAGGAATGAGAGAGTTCTCATGGCTAAGAAAAGAAAAGTATATAAGGGACCTAAATGATTTTAAAGAAGGAAGGCAACATTTAATCACTAAGAAAGACGTGGGATATTTGAAATCTGTAAAATTGAATACTCAGTGGGAATCTGTCAGTGGCAACTACCCACCCAGATATATACTTACCTCCCCATTCAAATAAACCTTTTAGAACAGAGAATAGGCTATTTAAGGCTAATAAAGATCAACAGAGATGGGATGATTTTAATTGAATAAGAAGAAAAGATTATAATCAACATAGACCTAATGGAAGGACCATATATAGGATAAGAGACAACTACTTCAATACCCAATCTAGAAACAAATACTTCCCGAGATACAATTCATCTAGGTTCAGAGAATATTCCCTGACTAATAGGAGGAGGACTAATTCCATTTTCAATCGAATAAGAAAATGGAAACACCTAGGTTTTCAGTAAGGATGTCTGATCATTATGGCCCACTGAGAGATGATAGGGAGTAAGATAATGATGATTTTTTAGAGTAGAAGCGGACCAGTTCAGCAGTCTTGTTAGAACCAAAAGGGGAAAAAGGGGAGGGAACCGTACCCATAATAAACGCAACAAGAACCGCAAAAAAATGAAAATGAAGATGAAAAAAGCCATAAGTGGGTCCATTTCCAAAAACTCTATACCATCAGAAGGGGGATAATGGTAAATATACAAAAATTTTCAACCTTAGTAATCACACAATAAGTATCGATGATGAAGACATCAAAAAAAGAGGTCTGAATTTTACCCCTTCGATTAATTTGGACCGCTTTGGTGCCTACATTGATTTATAAAGTTTCATTAGGAAATTAACCTAAAAGATTTTTTTTTCAGATCAGCCAATGAATGCTGAATAGGATACACATGTACATTTTATCTTTAAACCCAAATCGGGTTTTTTTCTTTCGCAGAGAATTTTGAAAGATTGGTTAAAGAAGATATTGAAAATTAGGAATTCAAAAGAATATGGTCAAATAATTTAACTAAACAGAAGAGAGAGGCTCTCAAATATCTTGCAGAAAATAAATCGATAGTTATTAAACCAGCAGATAAGGGGGGGGGGAGTTTTCCAGAATACTGAGGATTATAATAATGAAATTAAAAGACAATTGGCAGATACTGTACAGTCACCTGTAAGAAACTGAGACCTAACCCTTCAAAGAAAATTCAAAAAAGTCAAACTAACCATGTTTTTAGAGAAATACATTCAAAAAGGGGAGATCACTGACACAATAAGTAAATATATCTATATACCAAAACCCATGATTCCAGTATTGTATACACTACCCTAAATACACAAAAATAAAGAAGTACCCCCCAGAAGACCAGGGTCTGGATCCTTTACTGATAATCTTTTATAGTATTTGGACTACTTACTACAATCCATTGTTGTTAAAACGCCTTCTTATACTAGAAACTTTTTTCAAGTCACTATCAATCTCAACAGCATAATCTGGCAACCCAACCATATTCTTATAACAGCAGCTGTCTCTTCACTTTACACTGTAATTAATCACCAACTAGGTTTATCACCCATTGCACATTTTTTGGATCAAGAAGATTTTGAGGCTGACAAAAAGTGCTTTGTAATTGTAGGTATAGATTTATTTCTTAACCACAATTTTTTCTGGTTTGACAATACTTATTATTTGCAAATTAAAGGAACCACGATGGGAACTATGTTCGCTCCAAGTTATGCCAACCTCTTTATGGTGTACTGGGAAAAATTTTCAGTGGAGGGGAGACACGAGTTTGGGGTGAACTTGGTGACGTGGTTCCATTATATAGATGACAATTTGTTTATTTCGAAGGGTAACCAGATGGATTTAGACAAGTTTTGCAATTATCTTAATGATAAGAATATACTATTGACTTTTGAGATGAGTAACCAAGAAGTACATTTCCTCTATTTGTGTATATTCATTGAGACTAATGCTATACAAACAAAAACTTATATTAAACCCACTGATTGCAACTCCTACATACAGGCAGATAGCAGTCACCATAGGAACTGGCTAGGTTCAGTCCTGAACAGTCAGTTCCAGTAATTTAGGGAATTTACATCCAGGTGGATTAAACTTGGATTATGAAACCAAGTGGTTTTTGTAGATGTTCTCTTCATTTATGAAGTAGTACATATATTATTGATTATTATACACAGGAATTCTTTATGGCAATAGGTGCACATGTATATTTTATCACAATTTTATATTGTAACCCAAAATTAATAGGTGCACATATATATTTCATCACCATTTTATATTGTAACCCATTATTATGGTTTTTATTTTTTCTATGTTCTTTGATGCATTGTTATATTACTGGATTATATTGTGGGTGATGTTTTATATATTCATGGATTGATTATGGATTGTATTGTTAATATGTGGAGGAATCTCCAGGGGTCAGCCTTTTTCTGTTTCTTAGATTACACATTCAGCTCTCCAGACATTACAGGTTTATATCCAGCAATAGGAGCAATGCCCCACTTCTGGCATTAAGTGCGGATGTGCCCCACTTCTGGTCCACAGAGTTCTGATGGGCCCATCAGTCTACATCACACTCCTGATGTCTGGTTCACAGACAGAGTGCCAGCGTCATTTCCGGCACGTGTTCCACAGCAGTGGAACACAATGCCACAAATACAGTAATATGTTATAGGAATGGGAACTTCCAGCAGAAGTTGCATGCGTTCCATAGCAGTGGAACGCATTGCCACAAATATAACTATATAAAACAGGGAATTGTGGTTGCCATGGGGATGGTGTTGTCAAGAATAAACAAACACACACCAGGGACTCTATAGAGGTAGGCACCCAGGTAATAAATAGTCACTATAGGAGCCAATCAATTTGCTTCAGCTCCACCCATGTTTTAAAGGAGGGATTTGAAGAGTACTTAAGAGGGGTCCAGAGCCCACAGCCTCACACCTTAATAAAGGCTTTGCAGTAAAAACGCATTGGTGGTGAGGCGGTGGACCCTAAAAAGAATCCTGGGACATAGGAACTTTCATTTAAAATAGATCCTGAGAGGGTGGCAGATCCGGATTACACCTATTTTCAGGTTATGTACACATATTGTACTTGAACATCCCTGTTCCTTATTGGATTCCAGCTGCTATATATTTTTTATAGTTTTTACTTTGGAATTTTTTGTACTGTTTTATGGAATAAATTATATGTTAAACCGTGCTGCTTCGGGTTGTATGTTGAGAAATTGACAGACTACTCTATTTCCTCATTATATTTCCTTTCACCATGGGGGCAAGGAAATGTTTTGAACAAAAACAAAGGAATAAAGATACCTTCATGAGAACGACTACTTGATTAAAACTGTGAGTTTGGGTACACCTCCTTTGGATGTTTTTATGTCCTTTTTGTGTGACTTATGAAAATGTGACATACTTGTTGTGAAGTAAAACGAAACCTTTATGAGTGTGATGTACATCACTATTGTGTGAGTACTGTACATCAAATATTCTTTTGTATAGGAGGACAACTAGGAACTAGTTGATACATGGTATTTCATGGAGTGTATAAAGATACCTTTATGGATTTGATGTACATCACTATTGAATGAGTATGGTACGTCATGTGATTATTGTTTTATAGGATGATAGACGAGAATTTGATGCAATATAAAACATAATCAGAAGTGATAGCATCATCCTGGTGCCGAATATATTACACGATTGTATCCTTTTTCTATCTCTCTTTATTTAATTGTCAACATCGGGCAATATTTGGGAATTCATCCTCATGAGCCAGACAGAAATCATTTTGAGGATCAGCCTGAGGTCCATATGAAAACATCTATAGAGATACTTTTATAGGTGGAACTCATACCTAACCAGTGTGAGTACAGTACAAAATATTGACACTTATTTATAAGCATATTTAAGTCAGGGATTCTATAGCTTCCTGCAAGAATACCCATCATAGAAATATAATCTCTGAAAGCATGTTTTTCTTTTAATCCTTCTATTTTTTTATATCTTTACGTGAGGACACATTTTGGAGAAAAATAATTACCATCTGATTTACATCCAATGACATAAGAACTACACCCCAAAGGATTTTGTGAACAATTTGAACTATTGCTATCATTCTTCTGGAAGCGCAAGTGAGGACAGTGTTTATTGTTTTTGTGTACTTGCTAAAATGTGTTTACCAATGTTAAAGCTAAGAGGATACGTTTCAAAAGAAAGTCCACTTGTCTGTATGAAATCTGCAGCCATATGGAATCCTTTTCTTCATTCACATTTCCCTCTCAGTACTGTAGAGAGTAAAGATGTAATATATATAGTTTACAAATTATTTAATCTTTACAATTTTTATGTATTGAGCTCTCACATCATCCTAAATGATTTATTAATTTGTCAGTTAATCATTAAGAAATATACAATATTCTAAAATAATGTAATATATTTGGTATTTTATAATGTATATGCAGATTATGTTCATACAGCATTCATTTTAAATGAGCATATGTATTCTACTTATAACATTTAATCAATATAGTTACAATGCTGCTAGATACCCTATGATTAGTGAATAGGCTGCCTGCAGAATATGCTAACAGTTGAAAACTGAAAAATAATGTAAGAAAATTGGCCATATTAGCTGAATAATAGAAAATAGCAATGGCTTCCATGTGTGAAGTTTAAAAATATCTCACACATTCATTTATTATTATTATACAAAAATAAGTCCTGCTGAAAGTCAAAAGCTGTATGGCATATTTACTGTACAGTGCATAATAGATCAAAAAGTAATAGCCATGTGGTAAATTGACTTTAGCAAACAGAACTTTTTAAGCATGTACAAATGTCAGGCTTTGCTTTTTACTTAAAACGTACAATACATTTATTTTATACATTTCTAAGATCACAAGACTTATCCCCATTATTTCCAGATGCATTTTCTCTAATGAAGTCTACAATAGCAAGGTCTATATTTTGTAACAATATCATTTAAGAATAAAGTACATAAGTATTGAGATACACTATAATTTATTGCAAGTATATCCAGTTGCATTATAAAATGTATTTAAACAGCACATAAAATAGTGTAAAAATAAAGGCTGTGCTAGAAACCACTTTTCTATATTTCAAATTAAAATTTCTGGCTACATCCTGTTTCTACTGAATTTCTTTGTAAAATCTGTAAAAAAAATTAGGATCAACATCATCAAAATATAAATTTTATTCTATTTTGTTTAAAATTACATGATATAATGTGAATTTTTAATGTGGGTTTTCAATTTATATAATTAGATAAAAATAATTACTGTTATTCCTCCTTATTATATTGTGTGTTATGTGGGACCTTCACTTAGTGAAACTTCTCCATCAACATAAGTATTGAAAAATTAGGCTTGCAATATTATCAAAATGAACATATTGAAGTAAACATATTTTCACTATTATATTTTTATTGATATTCAAAAATATGGGAATAAATGAGGAAGGGGTAGAGGAACAGGGTAGATGGGGAGACACAGCATTCTGAGACAGCATATAAAAATAGGACAATCACAAATGACCAAATTCAAAAAAGTGTACATACAAATACATATGAAAGGCAGTGGCAGGGAGACTCATTTAGATTAATGGGATGTGGAATACTGTACTTAGTGGGGCATGTTGAAGGAGCATCTTTACCCTTCATTATGTACAGTATATATAATCAGGGGTGTCAATTCATTTTGTGAGATGATGCACTTGTGTAATATGGAACATCTAGGGTATTAGATTTTAAAAAATAATTTCTCTAGAAGGGGAAAGGACTTCATTCTGAAATATAGCAGCCCTAACTGATATCTAAATATGACCAGGGACATAGCAGGCCATATGACAAAGGACATAGCTGGTCAATTTGGGAACTACACGGGGATATCAATAGCGATATCAATAGAGTAGATCCAGCACCATGTCAATAGAAAGCATAAGTTGAAAAATATCAGTTGCCAAGACATAAACCTCCCTTCAGAATGGATTCAGGACATGACAGTCCCAGGAGACATGCACAATGGCACTTTCAATGTTGCATTGGCACCAACAGAACTTTGACCATAAGGGTCACATGCTATGCATTCTAGTGGGATCCAGATAAAGTCTGTCTAGCAGTTTTATATGCATGTTGGTGTGGTGAATGCACTGTGCAATGGTGTAGCAGGTAGGATGTATAGACTCCCACTGCATTGTGCTTAAGGTGTAGAGAAGGTCTCCCTCCCACTGTGCTTTAGTTTAGTTTAGTTACTTGGTAAATCCAGAGGTGATGGAAGTTGGCACCAAAATAAAATGACACCACTGGAGGAGGTGCTAATCATCCTGGTTAGGATCTGGGTGGGAAGTAAATGAAATACGGTAGGGGTAATGGATTAGGGCTACCACTAAGTGCTGGATCTGGAGGTATTTAAACAATAACAATAAATTAGCCAAGAATAATGAAGAAATTGTGACATTCCCCAGCAAGGGTGCAGAACGTGCATTTCCCCAAACGGGGCCTGGCCTGTTCACCTGTCAGCCGCGTTCCTGACCAGGAGAATGCCACAGTCTGTACCAGTGGTGGATTCTACTTAGAAGCTGCTGAACTGTAGGCCCCCTGTAAAAATCTGGCCCTGCTATTCCCACCAGTGAGCTCTGCCCTAGCTTTGGCACCGCCCACTCAACTGCATGATCATCAATAACAGGGCAGGCACAGCAGGGAGAAGGAGACTCCCTGTGTAGACCTGCCATGCTTGTTGGCACTGGCAGTGCAGTGACTTCCTACCTGCTAATATCACACAGGTAAATCAGTCTCAGGGTAGGAAACTCCTCCCCTTGAGGGACTGCCAGTCCAGAGTGTGATCAGCACAGTAGGCTTCCAGCAGGAAGCCTGCTCTGTGCTGATTGCTGGCTGTAATGTGCTTCTAGATTAGGGACTCTAGAGTACAGATCAGTGCTGCCCTAAGCTGCAGCCTGGACAGCCACCCAGCCTGGAAAAGGTAAGAACCACCACTGGTCTGTACCCTTGTCTTCTTCCCAACCAGGAGAAGGCCGTGATCAGCAGTAGACAAATACTTGCACTTTGTATGCAAGGTATTTCGTCTTTCAGGGGAAATCAAACTCCTGGCATGGGATCTGATACCCACACTTCACTATACTTTCTATCAACACTATCCCAGGTCTCTCTCTAATTGTCAGTCCTATCATTGTGTAACAACAAAAATCAGAAGAGACTGAAACTTCCTAGAGTTCTACTTACTCTACAGATACAATTATGGGTTTGAGAAAAATATATCTGTTTTATAAATATGTATAGAAATGACTTTAGGTTTTAATAAGTGGATTTACAAATCAGTGAATATACTTTGCATTCCAAACCTGGTAAAACAGCTTGTAAGTCATAAATATGTCCTTTGTTGAATAAGCTTTTGTGATGTTAAAAAGGCAAAATTGTTCTAGCTTTTGTATGCTACATTATATGTCATACTGCACTGCAGTTTGTTTGGGTTAAAGTCATTACTCAGGTGTTGCAGCACATACACAAAGTTGTTAAATATATCAATAGTATACTTTGCATTGCACTGTAGTTGTGTGAGAAATCTGTGCTGCAATATAAATCTGTATAGCGTATGGAATTGCTGTAAAGATTAAATACCTGTGGATAAAGATATATATGATATATTATCAAGAAGAATTATCCACAATTCGGTTTACTTTGTTATCTGATCTTATTTGAAATTGTTATTTAATTACACTATTGTGACCATTATAAGTTAACTCACTAAATAGACAACAATTTGTTTTTCATATTGATTTCACCTCTGACTTAAAAATAATATATAGTACATGACATGTTATAGTTTATGTTTTATGTAGGGCAGACTAATTATCTATTAAGTCTGTACACCCTATTAGTTTAGTGAAGGCAAAATATAAGAATATGTTTTAAATCTTACATGTAGATATGGTGTAATGGTTAGCATTACTGCCTCACAGCACTAAGGTCATGGGTTCAATAAGCATTATGGCCCTAACTGTGTGGAGTTTGTATATTCTCCCTGTGCTTGCGTGGATTTCCTCTTGGTGCACCGATTTCCTCCCACAATCCAAAAATATACTGCATGTTAACTGGCTCCAACCAAAATGTCACCATAGTGTGTATGTGTGTGAGCATGTGGTAGGGAATATAGGGCTTGATTCAGACCCGCTCGCTAGATGCGTATGCACGTTCCCAGCATATGCAAATTTGGCTTAGTAACGGCAAGGCAGGCGATAGCAAGGCATAATCATGCCCACTATTTCTTGGTGTGCAAATGCCCTGAGTATGTAGATGCCCACCAGCCTGTCTTAAGATGCCCACTTGCACATGTCATCTACAGGAAGTGTATGCAACCATCGGTACATCGAGGACCATCGTTTGCATTCACAGTGCTTGAGGTTGACTATACCTTTCTACAAGCACTGCGAGCACTTCAGTGTAAAAAGCAGGCAGGTGATGTGTACTATGACGCTACCTACTAATTATGCATGCCTCTGAAACGGCATTAAGATGGTCAGGCATGCCTACATCCACATCTCTACTCCCCCATTTCTAGTAGCCTGCCCCTGTTACAACCCAAAAACAGCTTGTCCTGTCACCCATTCAGCAGGGCTGTCTATGCTTGATGAACGTATGCTTCCCGATCGCTCGGAATAGTTCGCGCACGCGCATTGTGATGCATATGCATGTGCAGAATGCAAACCATCGGCAGCTATGAGTGAACGCTTCCTTGCAACCGGGTCTGAATCAGCTCCATAGATTGTAAGCTCCACTGGGGCAGGGACTGATGTGAATGGCCAATTATTTTCTGTAAAACTCTGTGGAAAATGTGTGTGCTATAAACAACTGGTAATAATAATATATGAGTGCCACAAAAAAAATAATGTTCTGCATTAGCCTTGGCTAATTTATTGTTACTACATACGAAGGGGAATATTCAATTGTGTACGAGATTAGCGAAAAACCCGCACCTGCAAGGTTTTTCCTGCAGGTGCATGTTTTTTGCTATTCTATTAGGTGCATGTTTTTTTAAAACATACATCAGGAGGTTTTTCTTCACGCCCCTCCTGAGCAAGCGTGATTTTTCCTTAAATCGATGATTTATGAGAAAACACCGGGACTTGCTCTGACACCCCCGCGGCACCCCCCTTAGGACTAATTAGGCAATTGGAAGTAACCAATTAGCTTAATTAGTCCTTAATTACTCACCTTCCGAAGCGTTGTCTTCTGCATCTTCTTCTGCATCCAGTGTTGGGAGCTGGCTCTTCTGCAGCAGGGTGAGTATGTCAGTGTGTGTGGTGTATGCAAGTGTGTATGAGTGAGTGAGTGTGTGTATGTGTGCATGAGTGTGTGTGTGTATGGCCCCCTCGGAATGGGTGCTTGGAGAACTACTTCTCCCAGCAGCCCTTGCTCCTCTCATCAGCCCCATGACTCCCAGCAGCTCCCTCTCCAGTAAGAAGAGAGAGGGGAAGCCACTGGGAGCCACAGAGACCCCCTGCCAGGTAGGTGTTTTTTGTTTTGTTTTTTTCATTTTACACCGCGCTGGGTTTTCAGAGCTGAGAACCCGTGACCACTATTTTTTTAATTTAATACCGTGCATAGTGGGAGCACACATACCCATGGTGTTCCAGAATTGGGCACGAGGTGCGCAAGGTTTTTAACTTGCTAAACCTCGCGCCCAATTGTATATGCCCCCTAGTATTCATTTTCTTAGGAGCACCACAATAAGTGAAATTATTTGTTGAATAAATTGTGAAATCATTGACAACATGTTGGTTATTTAATATCTGTAATGTGATACATTTAATCCAGTGCAGAATTACTTTCTTATTTATGTGGTATTTCAACAAGTCAGGGGGTGGGAGATCAGATATGGTACAGAGATCATGAAAAGAGTGGAGGGAAGAGGATAAGAACAAATCATCCAGGGTCGTGAGCCCCCTGCAACACCAATAAGAGGTATGGAGGTTAGGCAACAGCATGTCCAAGGCCTTAAGGGATAGTATTCTTGTGGGTAAGGCAAAGTCAAAGTGGGTCATGAGTTTAGCATCTAATAGCTTCATAGAGACCAGAAACTCCCATTCCTCCAAAAGTTAATGCCAGCATCCAATGATGAAATGACATAAGTGGACCACCCTGAGAATGTCTTCCTTAGCATAGAAGAAGTGGACCCATGGGAGAGTATCATGAGGTAGTTTGCCAGGGACAGACCCTGATTTTGCGAGCCAATGAATCTGCCCAATGAGGAGGCTGCATTCATCCATAGAGTGGAGCAGCTTCTAGTAAAGAGCCACAGCGTAGTCCTGGAGTGCATCATTAGACACAAAGTCAAAGATTCCTCTGATCTTAATGTTGTTTATCCTGGACCTGTCTTCAAAGTCTGAAAGCTTATCTTTAACTGCACAGAGCTTCTCCAGTACCACATATAAAATAATTAATTAGGGGGAATCCACTAAAATGTGCACTCCAATCTTCAGATGGTGCTATGGTCCCCCAAACCCCAACTTTGCCCTTGACCTGTTGGACCAAGGCTTGTAAATACACTGTTAAATCTTCTCAGAAGACTTGAAGCATATGGATAGTGAGCAGACTGTCTGGTAGAGAATCATGCAATGGAGCAATGGCTGATGTAGAATTGGAGGAGGTAATGGAACTGGTGATAATCCTGACAATTTGGAAGCCACCGAGTCAGACTGTGTTTTAGCAGGAAACTGAGGGCAGACTGTTTATTCTTCCTGTAGATGGCATGATGAGGTGGGCCATGCCCTGGACAAATAAATGGCACAAACCAGCAGGGGCAGGAGCAGAAATGAGATGGGCTTTCGGACAGAGGATAGCATATCAGCCAGGTATCATAGGTGTTGGAGGATACAGTTAAACAAGACTCACAAATAAATCAATGATGGCCGCCCAGTTGTGAGATGAAAGCCTATATAGTGAGTGCTGAGGCTAATAGCCCTGGTGCAGTAGAGACATTTGTCAGTGGCACAACGGGGCTCAGGCCACTGCTCAGGAAGTAGAACCTTCAGAAAAGTCCTGTCCTAAGGGCTGCAGCATGGTCTCAGCATTGTCTCAGTCAGGGACAGCATGGACTGCCATAAAGGCTGACTGCTGGATCCATCATGAGACATCACAATAGCAGCTGGTCCTGGAGACAACTGTGGATAGTAGTAGAGGAAGATAATGCAAGCAGGGAGTGGGCACAAGGCACCAGAAATCAGCATGTTTTGGCCCACACTGTAGGTGCTCGCACCTTGAAGGGTCATGAGTCTGGAGTGCAGCATGGCAGACCTCCCTGCCAAACCAGTTCATCCCCAGAACCCTCTATGGTACTAGCGGGGTAGAAGGGGTCTGAGAAAAAAGTAGCACAATGAGGAAAAAAGTAGCAAATTTGATCAAATAAAATAGCCAAGTTGAGGAAAAAGTACACAATCCAGGTTAAACAGGCAAAAGACAGGTCCCACAGGTATGACTATCGCCATGCATATTTTGTGTCATCTGCAACTTTATAGCAATAAAAAAGTAGCACAATGAAAGAAAAAGCAAAGTAGAGGAAAAAGTAAGCAGTCTGTGTAAGATGGCAAAAACAGGTGTCATTAGGACTAATATACATCATGCATCGGTATAGAAAAAACTGTTTAGCAGTAAGGAACTGCAAAAATCCCGGCGCTAATTACAAAATGGATATAACAATCAGTGCCAGCTGCAAGTATTAAGGTTATGGTCAGTAACCCAGAGACAATGGTCTCTATAGCAATATGCAAAAGAAAAACAAAACAATACTGCGCTATGCACTGGTATATTGAATAATGTAAATTATATGTCTATAATAGGTTTGCTGTCTGTTAATAAACAGGAGGCCTTGTGAATAAAATTAATGTTTTTAATCAACACAATATGATTCACATATATACCAAAATTACAATCATGTGCACATGAAAAAATGGATCCTATAAATACATAAAAGCAAATAAATAAATCAATATATAACTTTTAGGCTGTAATAAATTGCTAGATGCAAAAAAGTATTATTAGACTGAGGTATCACAGCATACCACTCTGGAGGAAGCCACTATCGTAACAATGTGGCTAGAAAGTAACAAGTATATCTTGTTAAAAAATAGTCAGAACAGCTGAGTTCCGCCACTGTGTAACAATCACTACTGGCATCCCAGAGGGAAGTGCAGTGGAATAGGAGAACATACAGTGGAAAGGTGGAGAAGGTGATACCTCTACCTCTGGATGGCCGTGTCCGCACCAGTAGCCGTCCCGGCTTATCTATTTGTTGTGTGGCCGTGGGTAGGTATTGTCAGCTGCCGTACAATAGGAGACCAAATGTCTGTAAGGCGGTGAACGTGATCCGGCAAGCAGTGACCCGGAGCAGGTAATGTACCGTAAGTGGCTGGATCCACACTACCCCCCGCTCTGACTTGTCCGCTCGCTATAGACTCGCGGCTGAGTGGGACCGACTTGCCATGCAGTGGGAGATCAGATGGATCTGTATGATGAATGCCGTGTGCGGCTAGCAGTGCTCCCGGAACAGATGGATGGCTCCATATATATCGTCCAGAGTAACAGATGGTAAGTGGTAATAATGCTGTGAGCAAACCTCAGATGCCTGGGTGATGACGTCAACGCATTTCATCCCGCAAAAACCGGAACTTTTTCAAGACTTAGTGCCATAGCCAGTGGCACTTCCTTAAATCCTTCCAGGCATTATCAATAATTATTTAATTAATTAGGAAAACCAGATCAACATATTACCTTTGATTTAGTTTTACTTTGTGTCAGATTTACAGCCCAATGGTACACAATTAAAAGCATCACCTTTAGCGATACTTTCACAATGAAAATAAAATAAATTAAATAATAAAAATACATTTATTAAAATTCCATCATTCAAAATACATTCATTAGAAAGCCTCCAGTTTAAGTTATTTGATAACATCGCCGAAAAAAATGTAATTATATAACATCAATTGAATATTTTTAATATCTGTAATATTTTTATATTACCGATGTTTATCAAAGACCACATCATCAGATTTTAAGTATAAAAATCAATAATCTGAACCTTAAAGATAATGGTTGATATCTATATTCTTTTAACAGGGTTCTATATTTTAATATATAAAGCCTATTGTGATTTTATCTAAATTATACAATCGATTTGTCTTAGCCATATATCTACACCTGCATTCAATTGAAGAAAAATTGGAATTAAAAAACATATGCATTTCTTCTCAGAGACCTATAAATATATATATATATATACATATATATATATATATATATATATATATACACACGCTAATTCTGTATACATATAGATTAGTAACACATGCACACAAACGACGCGCGTGCAATGAGTAATGACACAAATCAACCTCTATTGCAAAATATCTTTGTTATTTATTTATATCTATTTTAATTGAAGATAGACACTATAAGGAAAGTTTTGAAAAATCAAGCAAAATCGCCCTTAATAGTGTCAGGAGCCCTATCACATCCTCCTGACTCAATACCAAGAATGGCATCAATAGCTAACTTGAAAAGACTAACTTGGTTACTTGAATACTGTATACTGTTATTCAAATGAGACATGGTCAAGAGCCTCATTTAAACCTGAAGGATGCAGAGTATCCAATTTAAAAATCCAGGCTGACTCTTTCATGCACAACTGATGGAACCTGTTTCCCCCTCTTGTGGTGACTTTGATTTGTTCTACTCCTAAAACTGATAGACATGATGGATCACTTTTATGGAAATGCAAAAAGTGACGTGAAACACTGTGTGTGGATAGTTTATTTATAATATTGCATCTATGTTCTCTGAATCTACATTTGAGTGATCTCGTCGTGCTGCCTACATACTGTAGGGAACAAGAACATTGTAGGACATATACGCAAAAAGTAGATTCACAGTTAATAAATTGCTTAATCGGGAATATATCACCATTCACATTAGATGTAATGCTAGTCGCACGATTTAGTGTATATTTACACATTAGACACACTCTTTTGTTACATGTAAAATTTCCCATGTGTTTGTCCTCTGATTACTTTTAAGTGGTTTGAGTTCACTATGTGCCAATAAATTCTTCAAATTTGAGTTCTTTTTAAAGATAACTCTAGGTTTATTAGTTATGCAAGTTCTTAAAACACAGTCCTCATTTAATATAGAAAAATTATTATAAATAATGTTCTTAATATTCCCTGATTTGCAGTTAAATTTTGATATATACAATAATCTTTCTTCTTCTAAACCATTGAGTTCTTTAAACCCCTTTTTCTTGCCCCTACTTCTCTCTGGTTTATCTATGAGAAGATCTGATCTATTCAGAGTTTTTGCGTATTCCCTTGTTCCATCGAGCAAATCTTGTGGGTAACCTCTTCTTTTAAAATGGAGGATCATTTCTTCCATTTGGTTGAAAAAATCCTCATCGCATTGACAATTGCGTCTAAGTCTTAGTACTTGGTTTCTGGGGATATTTCTTATCCATGGTGGGTAATGACTACTAGAAAAATGCAAGTAGTTGCTGGTCCCTACTGATTTTACATAATTCAAATAAACAATATGACTCTCTCTGAATGAAAATGCAATATCTAGAAAATTAATAGTATCATAACTAAATGTGTAGGTGAATTTAAGATTAAAAGTGTTAGTATTAAGGTGATTAACAAATGCCAGTGCTTTCTCTATACCCCCATCCCAAATAATAAATAAATCATCAATGTAACGGCCATAGAGGACCAGATTATCTCTATATGGGCCGCTCCAGATATATTGCTCTTCGAAGCGGCCCATATAGAGATTAGCGAAACTAGGCGCAAATCTGGTCCCCATGGCCATCCCAAGTGCCTGTAAATAATAGGTGCTATCAAACAAAAAATAATTGTGAGTGAGAATAAATAAAATCGAATTAAGAATAAAGTCACGACGTTCTTTAGATAGTTTCATATCCATATCTAAAAAATATTTTGTTGCTTCAATCCCAAATGAATGTGGGATGTTCGTATATAATGCTTGGACATCTAGGGTTAGGAATCCAAGCCCCTTTGCCCAAGATATTTCAGTATTTTTTGTAATATATGTTTAGTATTTTTCACATATGACTGTAAATTAATGACGTGACTTTGTAAATGTGCATCTACAAACTGTGATAAATTAGAAGTGAGGGAACCTATACCTGAAATAATGGGACGCCCAGGAGGTGAAATAAGTGATTTGTGAATTTTTGGTAAATGATAAAAAACTGGCGTGAAAGGGTGTGAACAAATTAAAAATTTATAGATGTCTTCTGATATTGCATTTTCTTCCAAAGCTTCATCCAACAAGTTATCATATTTCTTTTTAAACTCCATAGTGGGATCTTTTGATAAAATAGTATAATATTTATTTTCTTGTAACTGTCTCATGGCTTCCACCATAAAGTCTTCCCAATTTTATCATGCATCGGTATGCTTCATCTGCAACTTAATAAAAATGTCTTTGCAACTAAAAACTAATCCTAAGTACCTAGTACAATATTTGCATAGTAAGATGCAAAATTAAGGAAAAGTAGCAACAATGAAGGCAAAACTAGCAAAGGGGATACAATTTATTACCCTCATATCCAAATTATATCCCCATTCATTCATATTGATAGTGACCAGAACTAAGCCATCCCTCATGATGGGGCTCTGTAAAGTTATACGTTTTTTTGCCAAGGCTCATTTGATGCATACATGGAACGAAGAGGACATCATCCCTGCATAAGGGATGTGTGGATGTGTTTTTTTTTATAAAGCACTTACACAGTTGATATCTGTGTCATGTCTTTTGTTTAATATTTTTATTTTTGCTGTGGAGACCAGGTGACAGCGAGCCCGTAATCTCAGGGAATGCTGATACTTGTGGTATACAAGTGCCATCATGCTGGGGCAGGCTTGCTGGGACTTGATTGTCACCTGTAAAAAACAATATTATTTAACTATTTAATGACCCCTATTTTTGGGGGTTCACAATTTCCTAGGAATTTTAGCCCTGGGCTGACCAGATTGTGGTTGGTTGTCATTATGGTAGGGGGACCCCACACTCTGTTTCTCCCTGCCAAAGCATCAGCTCCCCAAGCTGATTCAGTCAAGTGGAAAATAGGAGGAGCCTCACACATATTTTCCATATATTTGTCAATACTAACCTAGTGTCAGGGACCTGGGAATGGTTATGGGTTTGAAGGGGATCCCACCCTTTTTTTTCTATTTTTAACGAAAGCACATTTTGCAGTGCTGAAGCCTGCAAATATCCTTGTGACCTGTGCAGAGGATCACCCAAACTCACCTGCAGCAGGCAGGTCTTTTGTTTGGGCAGGTTTGCAATCATAATATGGTCAGTTTTCAGTAGGTTTGCTTACGAGCCATTAATAAATATGTGGATCATATACTTGTGTATGTGAAAACATCAATAGTTGCTACAATGTTCTGAATTGTTCTAATGTTGGTATATGGACAGTAAAAATAACCAACAGAAAAACAACAGTATCAGGCAACAAGCTTCTCGTAGTTTTCTTTTTATCTTCAATATTGTAGCTTATTTTTTCCATGCTATAGACAGCTCATGGAAGGCAATTATGAGATACTTGGAAACTGAGTAGCAGATCCTTGTTGCACTTCTGTGGCTTGTATGCACTTTTATCAGAAGAGTGTCAGGTAGTGCATGCTGTTCTGGTATTTAATCATGAGTTTTACAATGATCTCTCATTAATCAGGTCCCACCTGTTCTGCTTGCTACTACACAAATTAATATAGTTCATAGGCTCTGAAGTAGATAAATTAAAATAAACAATGTATGATAAAAAAGTAAAAACAAATCAAATTAAAATATCCTATTATCTATTGATCCGACACACTTTAAAATATATAAAAAAGTAAATTAGATTAACTTAATTAATGTCAATAAAATGATTATGTGCTTTTAGTAGTGGCTCATTTCTGAAATGATAACTAGACAATGTTCTGTGACTGGATCATGTAGCCCACAATGAACCTTTGCAACCTATTCACAACTTGTATATCCTCATGTACAGCATCTAATTGCTATATCCCTATAGATTGTAAACTTTTGAGTAGGGCAATCTTACCTCCTTGTCTGTATGTTATTACCCAGTCTTGTTTTATTACTGTTTTGTTCCCAATTGTAAAGAACAACAGAATATGTTGGTGTTATATAAATAAAAAAATGTGTATGTCTGCGCTTGTACCCACTAATAATAAAATACTTCAGAGCTGTCAATCACAATTTAATTTGCAACAATATACAATATAATAACATACATAAAAAAGAACTGCAGTTCCTAGGATAATAGATACAATGTTAATTCAACATTTAAAAAAATTATCAATCAGTGCACTAATATAGGCTGAAATATGTATCCATTTAATCTGATAGTCCCAACTGAAAACAAAATTCCTTCAATAAATGACTTGCAAACAATAATTAAATGTCCAGCCAATTGGGATAAAGGTGCATATATCCACTCCTGATAGAAGACAACACAATCAGTATATGTGAATATGCGCTATATCCCTTCCCCATGTCCAGGGAAAGAAAGCTGTCAAAGTAGGACTTAAATGCAAATGTCACTCACCACTCCTCTGTGTAGTAACAATATGGGTAACCCGGAATCCTGGCTAACAATGAACACTAGCTTGCAGTGTAGCACAGTGTAACCCATGTGGTGGCAGGGTGGACAGTAATACAGAACGGTCAGCCTCCGGCAGTATTCAGCCTGCTCATAGCTCCATGCACTGTGTTGGCAGAGTGAACAATGACACAGTGTGATCTGACTCCGGCAATGTTCAGCCAGCTGAATTCTCCATGCTAATGTCACCATGCACTCGAAGGCAGCTCGTCATGATATTCACCAACAAGGGATCCAGATATCTGAACCACTGGTTAGCTGTATGCGGGTATAGCAGGGTGAGCTATGGTGAATTGAATATAATGTGGCTGAGTGAAGGAATTCACTAGACAGCCTCAATACGTCCCAGAACCACTGCATAATCTAGTTGCTTCCCTTGACGCATTTCTCCCCTCTCACAGTACCTATTCACAACTTGTACTTTCTCATTTACAGCATCTAATTGCTATTTCCCTATAGATTGTAACCTTGTGAGTAGGGCAATCTTACCTCCTTGTCTGTATGTTAATACCCAGTCTTGTCTTATTACTGTTTTGTTCCCAATTGTAAAGAACAATAGAATATGTTGGTGTTATATAAATAAATGTTTATAAATAAATAATTGCAGACACACAATATGATCTCAAAGGATAGTAGTCCTCACATGCATTTAAATCAATTAACTTAATGATTTAGTCTATAATTTCTGTATTTTCTCCTAAAATGAAAGTCTGAATGATAGTTGTTATAGCTCTCAAATGAAATATTCAAGATTTTCTAGTTGATCCTCCTAATCCTCCTGCCCAGTTGAGATGTCAGTGTTTGTGGTTCCTACAGCAAGTGTACAGGCGGTTGGCAGGTCATCCATATACACAGTCAGATGCGCCAATTTATTTGCAAGATATATCAGCATTGGCTGTGCTGCAGGGCCGACGAGATGTGTTTGTAAACAATGTAGTTTACAGACATATCATCTGTGCACATGGACATAAGAACGAACAAAACTTTGCATAGTGTGTACCCAGCATTAGCCACATTACAACATCGAGCAGTGTTTTCTGTCTACATTTCTCTATGATTCTTTAACATGTCTACTCTGATGTTCATCAGTATTGCCATATACTATTTATTGCAGTAAACTATTTATCCTCATTAACCTCTGCTATCTGCTATCAATTTACTACTATTTTCTCTTTTCAATATAGATTCTAAGCTCTCATTGACAGGGCCCTCTATACTATACCTTACAGTATGTCTGTCCACTCACTGAAATCCTTTTTTGTCCCTGTCATGGCTTACAATAATCTGTTTCTGTATAATGTGTGATTTGTTCCATTAACAGCATCCATGCATTTATATTCTGCTCATACAGTATGTAACCATGTATTGTATTTATCATTCTACCTCTCACATTTCAAGCTTAATTGCAGCTTTGGCGCCTCCTATAGGTATCGTATATGGCAAATGAAATAGTAATCATAAATTAGTATTAAAACAAATGGTTTATTTTAAGACACCATGAGCATGCTTATGTATGGTGATATAGAACAATGTAAGATAGGCTTTAGCCAATTAAAAATTACAAACTCACTAACAACATATAACATGAAACATAAAACAGATACAATGGTAGATAGGAGAACAGAAACGCTATATATGCGTTTTACTCTGTTCCTAGAGACCTTTTATAGATAGTCCAAATATGAGGAGGTAAGATATATGTAGATATCCTCCTAAGTGGTATAAGTCTCAAGTGATAGTTCCAAAATGCATATGCACATGTGCTTACTGCACTGGATGATGTTCCTCCAAATAGTGGCTTTCTCGGGCGGTAAGTTAGTTTGAAGTAGTTTGCCGGCAAACTTGGGGTGCTCTACGTATATGGACGTGAACCAGGTCCCCCTCCACTGTCATCAACGTGTTTCGCCTACTACTAGGCTTCCTCAGGATGGTGTGCGGATGTCCTTCTTACTGACCTATTTATACCTCCTCGCTCTGTGTTTCCCACTCTGCCGCATGCACTTCACTTCCGGCCGGCGGCTCCACTGTGTTCGCATCACTTCCGGTTATTCTCAATCGTTGGATGGGGCAGGGCCAGTCTCGCGTCAGCTTCCGGTCCATTGTGTCATGCTGTCACACGTCACTTCCGCTTTATGATCGTGGAGTGAAAACGAGCACATGGCTTTCCATCTTATTCCCATTTGAAGTCAACGCTTTCCTTATAAGTACATAAGGGATTGGATATCATTGAAATGTCACATGTTGTTCATCATTCCGGGGTTGGCTTCACTGATGGCAAGTCTTCTAATTTAAGTTTGAAGTAATTATATATGGAGTGACTGGACAAGGGACATTCGACGAACATAAGAAACAGACATCCTATATATTAAGAGCTATACATACAGGGCAAGTGTTATCTCATATATATGGGGAGGTTATTATAGTAAGCTATAAACAGTAGTATGAGGTTAGAGAGATAGTCAACTATAGACTTAGGTTTAGGATTTGAGGAATGGTGTCAGCTCGAAATCAATATTAAGGCCATGAGGTTGTAGTGTTCCCAATTCAAAAATCATTCTTGTTTCTTCCTTGAGTAAGCTATCATCCAGATTCCCACCTCTCCAAGGAGTTGATACCTGTTTCAGACCCACAAACATTAGTCCTGATGGATCGCTATTGTGTTCCTCCTGAAAATGTTTGGAAACGCTGTGATTTTCTTTGTTATTCCTTATGTTATTCAAATGTTTATTTATACGCACAGACAATTTACGGATTGTCTTCTCTATATACTGATAGCCGCTAGGGCAAGACAGTAGATATATCACTCCTTTTGAGTGACATGTCAATTTTTGTTTTATTTTATAATTTCTCTTCGTAGTATAAGATATAATCTCCACAATAGGTTTGGTAGTGTGGCTATTGGTTTTTTTACATGCACTACACCCTCCACATTTGTAAAATCCCGGGATATTTCCCTGTAGCCATGTGTTTCTCCCTTTTTCTTTCTTCTTATCAAGATGGATTCTTACTAGAGTGTTCTTTATGGTAGGGGCTCTCCTGTATACAATTTTAGGCATTTTGGGTAGAAAATTCATGAGTTCTTCGTCGGCCTTCAGTATATGCAAGTGTCTTTTTAAGGATTTTCTCAGGAGTTCACTTTGTCCTGAAAAATCCGTGATGAATAGTACATTGTTTCCTTGTGTGGTCTCCTTTTTGTCTTTGTATTGTAGAAGGGTGCTTCTTTCCAATAATTCTACCTCTTCTTGATCCTTCTTTAGTTTGTCCATATCGTATTCTTTTCTTTGAATTGTTCAATTAGGATTTTTGATTGTTCATCCCAATCTTCTTTTCTTGAGCAGTTTCTCCTTATACATTTTAATTGCCCTTTCGGAATGTTGGTTATCCATTTGTGGTAATGATTGCTATTTGCATTTAGATAACTGTTGCAGTCAACTTGTTTGGAGAATGTTTTAGTTTCTATTTTATTGTTCTCAATGAAAATAGTAAGGTCAAGAAAGTCGATCTTCTTATCACTTATTTCACTGGTGAACGTTAGGTTTTCATCATTCTGATTAATACTGGAAATAAAGTTTACCAATAGATCTCTTCCTCCATCCATTACAATCATAATGTCGTCGATATACCTTATCCATAGAATTAGATTCTCTTGATAGATGTTATTCATCCAGGTTACTTCTTTTTCCCACTGCGCTAAAAATAGATTCACATAGGATGGCGCAAACACAGTACCCATCAACGTTCCTCGCTTCTGGATATAAAATTTGTCCTCAAACCAGAAGAAGTTGTGGGTGAGAATGAATCCAATTCATTCCAAGATGTATTCGATCTGTGTTGTGTCTAAATCAGTCTTCCTCCAGAATCTTCTTGACATTTCTACACCCTTTATTGTGTTCTATGCAAGTGTAGAGTGATTTGACATCACATGTAGCTAGGGTATAGGACTCCTGCCATTTTATTTTTTGTATGGTCTCCAATACTTGTGTAGTATCATGTAAATAACCTTGTTGCTTTTTTACTAGGGGCTGTAGGAATTGATCGATATATTTAGATAAATTCGATGTCAGTGAATTTATACCCGCCACTATCGGTCTGCCAGGTGGTTTGATTGGGTCTTTGTGTAGTTTGGGAAGATTATAGAACACTGGAATTTTAGGGCATTTAGGGTATAGCTATTCAAATTCTTTCTTCGTTAGTATTTTACTTTCTTTACGCTTTTTAAGAATTTCACATAGTTCTTTAGAAAACACACATGACGGATCACTTCTCAGGAGTTCGTAAGTACCTTCCTCCTTCAATAGATTATTGGCTTCTTCTATGTATGTTTCTCTGTCCATGATGACTATTCCTCCTCATTTATCCGTGGGTTTCACCACTATATTATCGTTCTTCTTAAGTCCCTGTAGGGCTTTCCTTTCACTTAAAGACAGGTTTTGCCTCTGTTTTTTATTATTGCATTTCTCTGTCATATTCTGGATGTCGTCTTCCATTAGTTTCTGGAACGTATTGATCAGATTACCCTTCACATGCTGAGGGAAGAAAGTGGATTTCTCTTTAAGATCTGTATGGATATATGAGTCTTCCTTTGGTGGTGTCTCCATTTGGTGTTCTTTTCTATTGAAAACATTTTTTAACGTTATTGTGGAGATCTATAAAGGTAATAAATCCATTGATCTCGTTAGTGGGTGCAAATTTTAGTCCCTTTTTAAGTACATTAATTTCTGCAGGGGATAGAGTATGCTTACTCAAGTTGAAAATCCCCTGTGCATCATCTTTTTGGTTGCCTTTTTCTTTTCTCTTCTCCCTATTGTCTTTGAGTCTGACCTGATATCCTCCTCGCTTACCGCGCTTTATGACGTTGAATTTCTTTGTCTCCTGTCTCTTCTCTTGTTGTGTGGATCCTTTTGTGTTGTCATGAGTGGCGGCTCTATTCTGCCGGGGGACAGATGCTGGTTGGCCAGTTCTAAAAAAGCATCAAGGAACTCTGTAATAACCTCCCCATATATATGAGATAACACTTGCCCTGTATGTATAGCTCTTAATATATAGGATGTCTGTTTCTTATGTTCGTCGAATGTCCCTTGTCCAGTCACTCCATATATAATTACTTCAAACTTAAATTAGAAGACTTGCCATCAGTGAAGCCAACCCCGGAATGATGAACAACATGTGAATGATATCCAACCCCTTATGTACTTATAAGGAAAGCGCTGACTTCAAATGGGAATAAGGTGGAAAGCCATGTGCTCGTTTTCACTCCATGATCGTAAAGCGGAAGTGACGTGTGACAGCATGACACAATGGACCAGAAGCTGATGCGAGACTGGCCCTGCCCCATCCAACGATCGAGAATAACCGGAAGTGACGCGAACACAGTGGAGCTTCCGGCCGGAAGTGAAGTGCATGTGGCAGAGTGGGAAACACAGAGCGAGGAGGTATAAATAGGTCAGTAAGAAGGACATCCGCACACCATCCTGAGGAAGCCTAGTAGTAGGTGAAACACGTTGATGACAGTGGAGGGAGACCTGGTTCATGTCCATATATGTAGAGCACCCCAAGTTTGCCGGCAAACTACTTCAAACTGACTTACCTCCCGAGAAAGCCACTATTTGGAGGAACATCATCCAGTGCGGTAAGCACATGTGCATATGTATTTTGGAACTATCACTTGAGACTTATACCACTTAGGAGGATATCTACATATATCTTACCTCCTCATATTTGGACTATCTATAAAAGGACTCTAGGAACAGAGTAAAACGCATATATAGCGTGTCTGTTCTCCTATCTACCATTGTATCTGTTTTATGTTTCATGTTATATGTTGTTAGTGAGTTTGTAATTTTTAATTGGCTAAAGCCTATCTTACATTGTTCTATATCACCATACATAAGCATGCTCATGGTGTCTTAAAATAAACCATTTGTTTTAATACTAATTTATGATTACTATTTCATTTGCCATATATGGTACCTATAGGAGGCGCCAGAGGATCTTTCTTTTTTGATACGCACCATATTAGGGAAGGTGATCCCCAACCCTTTCCTCTATAGGCAGCAACCTAATAGGATAAGTACTAGCGCTACCTTCATTCCCCTTGTTTTCACTTAATTGCAGCTTTATTTCATGAGATTTAATGTTATAATTGCATTCATGCATTTATTATTCTGCTCAATTATACTCTTGAGCTTGTTATTATGTATTCTGCATTATTGTGTATCATGTCTGAAACATTATTTCAAGCACCAAGAACTGTGTGGTGCCATACAAATAAACAATGATGATGCTGATGATGATTGTGTTGCACTATAGCCAGTGGTGTCACTAGGGGTGCATGGGGAGCACCGTGTGTCACCATACAAGAGGGTAACACCAAAAGAGAAGAGCTGGCCTGCTATTTTGGTTTCACCCTCTCGGATGGCGTCACTGAGCAGCGAGCACCAGTGATGGATGACTCACACCTGCTACAGCGTGATGTTAATGGTGGTGCGACATGCCATCATACCCCCAAAACTGCACAGAACTGATGGCATTGCCCCCTATCGCACAATCATGCCTTCAGAATGCATAAGTGCTGCAGCAGGTGACACCACTGCTATGGCAGTTTACAGTATGTACAGAGAATATGCAGTATTCTAGTAGAATAAATCACAATGATTCTTATATTTTCCACAACATTTTTTCCTAGATACCATTTTCAAATAAGGAATGCATATTATTGGTAAAGAGCACACTAATATACCTTCCTTAATTGTCATTTAATCAGCACATAAGAGTGAATATAGATCCCATTCATACTTGCAAGTGTGGGATATATTCCTTGAACGCTGTAATCTTCTCTGTAAATATTGCTATGCCTGGAATAATGCAAAGCATGCAAACAACAAAAATCAAGAGTGATATAGTTAATGTAGTATTATTAATTAATTTTTAGAGGTTATCATAAAGCCATTTAATAGAATTGTTCTCATGTTTCAGTATACACAGAAAAATAGAGGATAAGAGAGAGAAAATAATTAAAAGAACAACAAGGGAAACCTGTTGGCCATGAATAAATTAACTTAAAACCTATGGTCCTATGCCAATGCCTATTCTAACTCAAAATTAATGTCTGTCTATGGTTAGGGACTATGCATAAATGGATAGTATAAACATATCTCAATAATTACCATAAGCTATTCACAAGACTAACATACTGTATAGTCTATTATAAGATAAAATAGATGTGTGATTCTCAATTATCCCCTTGATTAAGTAGGTATGCAGTAATCTCAAGATCTGGACACTGTTGTGATTTAAAACTACATTTCATCACTTACATTTTGTTTGGATTACCCTTGTGTTAATACTACAGTATTTATTTTTAATATTTGGATGAAGGTCATTATTCTGGACAATTATTAAAACCTTTAGTGTTATCCATACATATAAAACCAGGACACATATGAACATAACTCATATTAACAGGATATTTAATATAGTAAAGTACATACACTGAATATTCTTTCTAAAACCATCAAACTTTTATTTTTAAAAACTATTTCTTAAAAATATCTTTAATTAAAAAGTTATATAATAAAATGTTAGTCACTAAATGCCCTTAGGTCTTTATTTATATTGAAACATTTAGTGATAGTTTCCTTATGTGAGTCTTTTGCTCTCTTGATAGTAGAGATGGTTTATTATCAAGAGATGCCGCTTCATAATCTATACATTTTCAGATTTTTCTTGTTTTTATAATGAGTTTGTAAGAGTGTTTAGAAAAACTTTGCACTTGCAGTCTATTTTCAAAATTAAGTAGATGTCCTTTAAGGATATTTTTTAAGCCATTTGGTGTTGTAGTGATTTGGCAAATTGTTATCATTTATTGTATCCATTGAATAAAAAAGAAAATGATCCATAGATTAAGTTTTATTTTTAATATTATATTTAATCAAAGTACAACATATTATCTGGACTGGTTATGAAAGTGAATTAAAATGTTTTATTCTGTCTGTTTTTGTACTCAAATAACTGTTCAGTCAGATAGACTGAACAATCTTTCCATATAAAGAATACATCATCAGTATACAGTATGTCCTCTACAAGACCAAAGTCAAACCAAATGGTTTGTTCTTCCAGATGTAGATACAGTGTGTTCCTAAAATACCAATAAAAATGTATCATAGTTGGATGTGAACTTGGTCCCTATCACTGTTCTTTGCAGTTGCAAGTAGATATATATTTTTTAAATCTAAACTAATTGTGTTTAAGGATAATGACCATACTACTAATAATAAATTATGTAAGTTTTATGGTTAAAAACATTTTATTTTTCTAAGAAACATTTTGAAGCTGCATATCTTTTAACACGGATAATGGAGGTGTAGAGGGAGGAGACATCAGTAGTTCCTATAATATAGTCTTATTTCCAAATGCAGTCTTTAAATATTTGGTAAATTTGAGTTGAACAACATAGATAAGATAGTAATCTAGATAACAGCTCATGAAGAAAGCAGTCTACATTACTTGAAAAGTCAAGCATTAACTAGCCTATAACCAAAATTATGGGTCTCCTTGGTATATTAGTGGGGTCAGCAAGCAATAGAGGTATTAATATAATTGGAAATCCATTAGAGTCAAATGTGTTCTTTTTTCAGATATAAGTATTGAAGGCTGTTTTTAAGAGAAAGGAAAGCTTTCCTTTGAAGTTGTCTGAAAAAAGTCTGTTTGTGTCACACAACAGGTTCACAAACTCAGACTACTATACAGTTAAGGGTGTAGAGGCAAGAGTCACAGGTTCAGATTTATATATTGTTAGGGGTGAAACTAGGGTAGGGGTCCAAGTTCCCCTAGTAAAGTAAGGGACTGCCTCCCCATATTTTCATAATAATTACACTCTGTACTTATAACTTGGATATTTGCAAATAAAGACAAAAGTAATCAGTTTTGAAATAAATAATAAACCTTTTATTACAGGTACCAAAATATGTATGCTTTGCAAAATGATGTTACAATGGTACCTTGTTAAGGCTATGTTCTGTTTGCTTTTTTGCTTTTATAAGGGGCAAAGTCTTCCAAATCTATATTTTCCACAACCTTCTGCTCAATTGAAAGTATAGCCAGATTTGATACACATTCTTTCTCCATACTTGACTGAAGATACATTTTAATCAAGTTTATCTTGTGGAAACTACACTCACAGGATGCCACAGTGACAGGTAGTGTCAGGAAAATCCTTAGGGGGATTTCCATGTTGGGATATACATCTTTTAGGGAATTCTTAGTTATACATTTTAATAAATCCATTTGGGTAGCTGACTCTATATTTTCTATAAGTTCAATAACTTGAGCTTGGAAGTATTCATTTTCAGAAATTAAATCTGCAGCATTGACATCATTTTTATACTAAAGGCCAAAATCAGCAGCACATTTCTGTAGGTGACTCATTCTTGAAGGATTTCTCTGACAAAAGGCTATACTCTAAAGACAATGATGAAATAGTTTCATATCGATTCTTCATTTCTAAGATCAGTCTATCATAAACATTCACTTCTATTTTAAACTCGTGATCAGGAGAGAAAAAAGAGCCATCATTTGTAGCCAACTAAGTCAAAAGGTTCATTTTTCTTCTTTTCTCAGAAAAAATTGAATCAATTCCAAGTGATTCAGCTGTTTGACTCCTATACTCTAGAACTGACTGTACTTTGAATGAATGTTGCAAGGCCTTAAGTCATTTTAGAAGCATCAACAAGTGAAATGCTTTTGCTCTGGATACATTTGTTGATTCTGTCAATTGCTGTAAGAATCATATTCCAAAGATACAATAGAAAAAGGAATCTGAAATCAGTTTGTTTCAGGATGGATCTCGCTCCAAAAACAATGTCCAAGTACCAGGTAGTACTACTTGTCATTTAATAGAGCACTCTAAAAACCTCATTATTATTTTACTTAAGAGCTTAAATTGCATTTTGTTTTGATGACCACAGTGGCCCTTAAGAGTGGCTCCAAGATGCTTCACTAAAATTTCCCATCTTAAAGTAGAACCATTAAAAAATGAAAAGAGATTTTGACCTATACCAAAAATGTTATCATCATGGTAGACACACTGGCAACATGTGTTCCATTGAGATTTAAACTGTTGGCAGTGCATGAAACAATTAAGCTAGTTAATTTTTCTCAGATATACCAGCACAGACACCTTTGTATTTCCCAGCCATGTTATCCCTATTATCAATCCTTGTCCCCTGAAGTTCACAATATTTAGTCTATCAGCCTGAAGTCAATAAAACTTTCTTCTATAGTACAAGCACCTTCTGACATATTCAGAAACCATACTATTTCACTCATTTGCTCAATGTAAGCACTATCAGAAAAATATTTTGCAGCTTATTTTTCTGAAAAATTTAATTTCTGACCTTCTTTCCAAGGAGCTCAATAGTTTCATTTTGGATAATGGGTGAAAAGTAGCACAGTGCATTTTTAGTTGATTTCACGTTGATTTCACCTATTTTATATACTCTGCTACCTGTGCATTTTAATGACTAATAAATTCCAAGAATACACTACAGTTTTGTGGCCTGATTTTCCCTGTTTTTCTTCTTAGTGTCAAGTTATTTTTGGCACAATATAGAATAACATCTACAACTACTTTACCTTTAAAATGTTTTCCCCCTTTTCTGTTTCTTTTTGTACACTTTGTTGTACATATAAATCCAAAGTTTTACTTTCTTTTAGTCATATTTCTAGCTCTTTACACCTCAAACAAGATGTTCCATGTGAAGACAAACTTTCAAGAATATCAAAGAGATGATTACAATATTTCCAATATTGAAAACTGATTAGAGGATCAGTAAAAGGGCAAGTGTGTATACTTGATGCAGAAAGCAAACAGGAAAAACAAAGAAGAGCATTATTTGATTCACTTTAAAGCATCCACTGCCTTTCAACTCATTCACCATTTGGGAGGACTTTATAAAACCATTTGGAATCCATGCATCTGCCATTTTTTGATGAAGGAAACATGAATTTCATTAAGTCAGTTGTTTTTGGAAATTGTTCTATTAGCTCCAAATTAACACTAAAAAGAAAATGAGTAGAGCCTTAACAAGTTCTGTAATTCAAAAATCCAACTCATGTATCAAAATAACACTGTTTAATAAAGATACGCTAAGAAGCACATTGGTTACATAAACAATAAACAGTAGAATATAAAAATATTGTTGGATAGAACCGCATTAGTATCATTTAAGAATATGTGAAAATTTATGCATAGAGTCCCCTTCTACTTTTAAGATAAAAAAATCTGGTCTGTGTTCTTTAGGCAATAGTAATGGATACAATATACGGCACTGGGTAGCCCATAGCTATAATTCACGAGCTAGTAGAAAAAGCTGCCACATTAGAAGTCAATACCTGTGTTCTGTCAATCATAGATGCTGGCTGCAATATTTAACCTCAGGTAAAAGAGTCACTTACAAATGAAACACTATCTATCTAACTATCTATCTTCCAGTAACTCAAATACTTTAACATGTTGATGTACTTGGCCTGATTGAGCAGTTCATAAGTTTTGGTGATCTGAATGCCAAGGTATCAAACAGCTAGGGGTATCCACAGAATGTCTGTGTGCTTCTGAGCTGAATTACAGTAATATGATTTATTTTATACCATAAGAGTGAGCCAAAAGAAGTTTGAGGTGATTTAGGAGGGCATTATACTCTACAGAGAAACCTTATATTGCTTAGAAGCCAAATCAATACCTTTAACATTCAAATTCAATCAAATCCCAGCAGCAAAAGGTTCTATGCACAAGGCATACTGTATATCTGAGCTAACAGGGTACAGCTCTGCTCACTACTTAGGGTGAACTTGGATGAAACAAAAATGCTGAATAGTATAGAGGGTAGATGATTTTGATATAGTGCCTGTGGTGCTCTTAAACATTTATCACAGATAACATCAATGTGTAGAGAATATAACATAAATGCCCAAGATATCATTTTTAAATATATTGACTAGGATCATAGAAAATAAGTTCACTTCCTTATTCAGTAAAGAAATAGGTCATAATAGGCTGGGATCCTTGTGTGGGATTCAGTTTTTTTTCTGCATAATACTGTAGTCTTAAATAGCTGTATCACATGTGGGTTTAAAATAGAAGAAAATATTTAGAGTATTGCATGTAAAAACCATCAGGACCTGGTGCACACAAAAGATTTTGGGAATTGACAACCTCAGTCAAATCTCCTTTGGTAAAGTACTCAGTTTGAGAAATGTCCAATGATAGTAAGTAGATTAGGATCAGTTGTTATCAAAAGTGCGCAGAGGGGAAGCATCAAACTGGTAACTGTAGGAACAGAACAGTGGGGCTCAAGGGTAGGGATTAAAATTGAAATAATACATACTAAATTAACAGTAAGCTAAGGGGAAATATCCAGATCTCGACATTTGGTATACCCTATTTTGGGGGGAGTGTGAAGTGGACAAGCATATGACCCACTCTCTTGAGGATAAATAGCAAAAATGACCTATGGGGCTGATTCTGAGTAACATTCAACAGTGTCAGTTGGCAGTTGGTTTTCTGTAAGTTTCTGCAAACACAAGTCTTTCCCTAGTGTAAATATGTGAAGTCAAATGTGTTAGGACTCAGGCATCCATTTTTAGCATCCATACATGTTTTAATACTGATTGGTGTGTACTTATATGCCACCATCTGTCACACCATCAAAACTTGCACTCACAAAAAAAACTAGGCAAATCCTCCTGATAGTTATTCAACAAATGAACAGTCTGCAGATAAAAACTATTATGATGTCTGGAAGTTTTTGCAGGCAATGTTCTTTAACCCTATAGCAGGTGCAGTTTCTCCATCTGACCATGGCCTCTAATGCCTGTGGCTGTGAATGCAGCTGCTTGCATTGACATGCCTAGGACACTTCCTGAACATACCCACTGAACAGCCTATATTTGCATTAATTTCTAGCCATCTCCCAGTAACCACCCAGGAACACCCATCACTTCTGATACTGTATGTCCCGATCGCAGTAGCACATTTGTGCATATATTTTGAGTAACAAATGCACTTTAGGAGCTTTCAGAAATTTATGAGTAAATGCAGTTGCAAGAAATGCAGTTCATTCTGCCATATACCTCTATAATTTAAAGCAATCCAGACCTATAAAAACAGAAGAAGACACTAAAATGGCAGTAGGTACTAATAAGATTGAATAAGGGAGCTACAGTACCATGGAAGCATAGCAGCTGTATTAAGCTGTGAGTAAAAGATCAAACAAACTCAGTTAAGATAATGCAAAAAATGTATAACAACAAAAAAATTAGATCAAGAGAAAGAGATATAGTAGACCTTAATGGTATCACTCATGGCTTTAAAAATCACAATGGACCTAATACACTTTCCAATGTTTCAAAACTTTATATTCTTTCATCATTATTGTGACTCTCCTGATGTGGCTGATCTCTACCCTCTTTGGCATCAAAAACAGTGATCTAATTTCCCTTGATAATCACAATCTGTCACACTTGTGCTTAAATTTGTTTATGGAACCGGATTAGAGTCTGATGATGGAATGGAGTGTGAAGTTATTGACATCAGTTGTTTCTGCTTATGGACTGGGACAGGAATGTGAAATGTATGAGATGCACTTGTGTGTACTGGAAAGCAAGATGTGGCTGCTGGTGACTGCCATAATCTTGACAGAAACAGATGATATGTGCTTGAGGCACACAGGTGCAGAGAGACTGGAATCAGTTGGAATCAAGTATCAGACTGGAACTGATGGTGCAGGTTATCAGATTCTAACCGATGATACAAGGTATCAGACTACAACCGATGGTATTAGGTGTTGGGCTAGAACCGATGGTGCTTGTTATCAGATTGGAACCGATGATACAAGATATCAGATTGGAATTGATGATGCTAGTTATTTTATTGGAACCAGATTGCTGGAACAGCTGAATGGGACCAGATTTCTGGAACACCTGAATGGGACCTGATTTATGGAGCCAGCAGTGCAGCAAGATGGAAATAGTACTTGGAGTCTCTGTACAATGACAACAATCTGCAGGAGCTCACTGTAAATCACACAGTTAGGCTGTGGACAACATTGCACTGCAAGTGCTCTGTGCAGGGAGAATCCTTATATACCCTTGGGAGAGCAGGGATTGGCTGCAGGCATCAGGTGACATCAAACTGGTCTCCTATTGGTGAATGGTAAGTCATGGCTACAAACAACAGTTAGCTCTGGAGGTAATGCATCACATGGAAGCCAGTGAGTATGTAGGAAGCTGCAGGGAAGAAAAGTGCCAAACTGAAACACAAGAGGTCTGCCACAGAGCCAGAATATGGTAAGGAGAACTAGGTAGTGACCAAGTGGCTGCAGCAAACAGTGAGGTTTGTGACACAATCAAATTAAATTGATTATCTATAATGGTATCCATGATGTCTGATGGTCCTTCTAACATCACAGAGTTTGCAACATTCATTGATAGTAGACATAACCAAGTCTTGGAACAAGAAAACTTCGACTCTTTCAAAAATGACATGCAGAGAGTTCCTGAGGCTGTGGCAATGCTCTCATTTGTTTTGAATGAGAGGAAGTTCAAAATGACATCACTATGTGGATCACATTCCATTGGTTTAAGGTGTAGAGCCCAGTGAGCTAATTTTAAATGGACAGAAAGTTCTCATATGGAGGGCCCCAGATACACGAAGAACTAGAGAAGGTATTCTTCCAGGCCTACAGAGTCAAATGATCAAGGAACTTTGTGAAGTCAAAGGTTGTTAAACTATTCTCTGTTTTCAGGATTATCTGCTTTGTCTTTGAGGAGCTTAATCTCACAGTAGAGATAGTAAATCTCATAGAGTATGTATACTGAGTTTACAGTTACTGTTCATTTTCAATTCCATAGACACTGTCCAGTGAGACATATTAGTAAATTCCTTACAATTTTCCCCAATAGTTATCTGGTGATTAGTGGTGATTGAATCCTGCAGGTCAGTGAGCATATGCTGAAGATCAGGTATAATAGCTAAACAAGTAGTAGATTTAATGTCAGCCTCTGTACTCAAATTAGGGGAAGTTTATGGAGGAGATTGAGGCAGAGAGTTCCAGGTGCTTTTAGTATATGTAGGGGGAAACCCCCATAAAATTTAAGAAATCATGAGCCACTGTTATGACCATTCTTTTCCTCTATGTCAACCTCCAAATTACTAAGGCAACAAATAAATTACAACAGAAATAACACAAAGTGAGTCACTTTTAGAAACAAAAGTAAAGATAATCTTATTCCGGGTGATAAAGCAGTTTCATTGGAGTCTTAGAACAATCATCACAAGTGTTTCACCAATGACAGTGACCATCATCATCTTCCACTGCTGTTTTTAGTCTCTGTATATGTAAATGTACGACCATGTGTCTCTGCTGGGATACAAACAATTTAAAGGTTCTGGAGTTTAAATTATTTAAGTTGTGGGGTGTGGGGAAGAAAATAGCTGAAGTGGTGCACACAAATTAATTGAAGGGGAGAAATTAATAAGGTGAAAGTGTGCAAAGGAGAAGTAATTGACTGGAGGGGCTGAATTAATTAACCTAAGGTGGCACCAGTTGTATTTAGGACATGGAGAAATGGGGACTAGGCATGAATTGATGGATTGAAGGCATTAAATGATATTGTAAGGGGTGAGACTTGAACTGATAGAGGGTCAGGTAAGGATTGTGGATGAGCATGAATAAATGCCAAATTTGGGTGGATCTTTACTTGTTTAGGTAATAGACCATCCATTTGAGCAGAAGGTGGATGATAGCAGGTTGCTGGCCAAGTACATTGTGTCATTAGCCCCCAACCCCTCATGGGATAATTCCATGAATTGTGGGTGCATGGGGGAGTAGCAAAATTGCATGATTAAAGAATCATTTCATTTTGGGATTATGCCTCAAAATGGTCGGACTCTTATTGTGGTCCATCAGTAGAGGTTTCTGGGTACTATACTGCATTTCTTATGTGGCCCAGGCTTATAAAGTCTTAATCCTATTTTAACTAATCTGGGCATGTGCAGATTTGCTGCTCTAGAACTAGGTCATCTATGTCAATGATTATTCTTTCTTTTTCTATAAAGTGGCTATAATAGATCAGCGCACTTATTTAACTAATTTATCCAGAAATATACCATCCTGAAAATTATAGGTTTATTTGCATATTATCTTATAGGGAGAGGTTAAAGATATTTCTGAATCAGTAACTATTGCTTTAAACATTTGCCTCATGCTGAAGCTTTTCTAAAAACCTGGCCATAAATAGAATACATAAGCTCTATATATACTAATGCAGTATGAAAAAAATAACATTGAATAGCAATTATGTACTGTAGTTGTAAGTTTCTTGAGTATACAACTACTGTACATTTACTGAACATTTAAAAGTGAGACATACTGTTCAATTTTATAATAAGACATTTGCATTATTTCTAAAATGCATATTTTACATTTGTATTTTATTACATTTTGTCCAGTATAACTATAATTTATTATATTATTCTATGTACAGTATAATTCAGGTAACCATATTATAATACTTTTTTAGGCTATTGGACTGAATGACTATTTTCAGAAGCAGAGCTGCAAGGACCAAAGAGATAGTAATATAAATAATTTCACCATCCCTTTGCACATAAAAAATAATGTATTCACCCCTTCTGGTTACCATGGACATACGACAAATAGCTGGAAAAAATCTAATGGCTGTAATTGGAGTGAAAAACATCTCAAAAGACTATAATTTACAAGTTGTAGAAAAATACTCAATTGTTAGTAATATCTTAGACTGGAAATAGCACTTAAATATTTACCTTTTACATATTCATTCTGATTACACATTTGTGTTTTTGTAAGGCATAGGTAATAATATACTAATATGCATGTTTAAATCAATTCCTTGCCATGTTTTGTTGTATAAAATGCATTAAAATGTTTCAATATAGATGGTACAGTATATGTTTATAACTGTATTTCTGGTTAACAATTCATATTACTTACCTCATGTTAGTTACTGTAGCAAAGAGTATTTTGGGATTTTAAAATATCTGTGCACATTGGTAAAAGGGCTGTACACTACATACTCAGATATGGTCACCCTCATCCCAGCCACCATTACAAAGTATTGTGGATATAATGCTAATTCATTTTTAATAAAAACCCAAAGGATACATACAAACAGAGGAAAATAACAACAACAACAAATGAACAACTGGAATACAGATCAGGAAAATACATACTGCCACACCGTGTATCTTTCCCCACAATGCATAAAGTATCAATTATACGGTTATAAACAAAGTAAAATTTAATTAGGATTATTTCTCTATTATTCACTCTCATCTTTAGTGTAGTTCAGTAAGTTAAAGAAAAATAAAAAACCTTATTTACCTGGAAACTACTGTACTTCAGACTGGTCACCTGATGAGAGTTAGTGTACAGCAATAATCTGTTGAAAATGTCTTTTTACTAGGTGTTCTATTGTTGCATAACGTAATAGACTCCAATCCAATATAACTAAGAATTTGTAAACTATTAATTATTATATTGAGCCCATACTGGGAGCATGCACCTCTCCCAGGGGTAGATGCAGTGACTAATAAATTGTCATATCTGTAACTTAGATTTTATAAATTTCATTACAATATCCTTTACCACACCCACTGACATCATACTTCCGCAGAATATTCCATATTAATCCACATTATGCAAGCATATAGTGACATGTCTTTGGCAATAGAATAGGAATAGTTTTCTTCATGAGATGCTTGTCATCCCAAATTTAACCATACTTGGATCTGGTCTCAACCATAGCTCAGAATTGTATGTAAGTGGTGAGACTCCTGTCCGCTACTTCAGAAAAACAATGTACTGCAGGGAGTTGTCTTAAAAACAACTCACCTTATTTACTTAGTATAAGTGTGTACAAAGGTCTCACATTGTATGCTATATTCTTTATAAAGCATACAGTATTAAGTGTTGAACACACTAACTGTAAATATGGAATTATGTAACATATAGTAGTTCAGTCAATTTGATTTAACCATCTGTGCTCAACCATGGATATCTCTAAAACCTGAACTGTTGGGGTGCCTTGAGGACCACATTTGGGATCCTCTGGCCTAAGCTTAGCAAAGCTAGTATTGAAGCAGACATTTTTTGTTTATAATGTTTATTATAAAGCCCTTAACAACATTGCCCCTTCGTATATCTCAAATATCATCACATGTCTCCCTCATGCCATCTTAGATATATTATTAGCTTTGTCTCACCTTGCCTCTGATAGTCATCTCTCACTAGAGTGTGCCCAGAGACTGCTGCAAATGCACAGATCACTGGGGAAAAGGAACTGCCACTAGGCCATTTTCCCGGTAATTTCCTCACTGCGCATTGCCATTTTCCAGTGTTTTGAGCAGCGCTGAAACACCCGATGCGGAACCTCGGAGAGGTAAGTTTTAGATAATATATGTGCAGGGTGTGCAGTGCAGGCCCCCGCTGGACCCGGCATCCCGTGTGCACTGCACACCCTGCACCCATTATATATATGCCCCTGAAGTAATAACTAAACATTGATCAGCTTGATATAATTGGAACTTGACTTTCTAATTTTTATTAAGTAGCTTTGAACATTGGAGGTAATAATTGACTTGTGCTTTAGACTGGTATGACTGCCAACAGATTAATATGTTTTCTGGTATTTATTAGATGAAAATATATTAATAGATATCAAGAGAGCTAAAGTACAGTGTGAAGCAAGGTTGTAATAATTAGGGGTGTGCACCGGCCACTTTTCGTGTTTTGTGTTTTGGTTTTGGATCTGGATCTTTCTTCGTGTTTTGGATCTGGATTGGTTTTGCCAAAACCACCCTTCCGTGTTTTGGGTTCTGGGTTTTGTGTTTTGGATCTGTATTTTTTTAAAAAAAAGCATAAAAACAGCTAAAATCACAGAATTTGTAGGTTTTTCTGCTCCTATGCTATTATTAACCTCAATAACCTTAATTTCCACTCATTTCCAGTCTATTCTGAACACCTCACACCTCACAATAGTGTTTTTATGTCCAAAAGGTTGCACCGAGGTAGCTGGATGACTATGCTAAGCGACACGAGTGGGCGGCACAAACACGTGACCCATCTAGGCGTGAAACTGCAGTGGCAGACAGGATGGCAGTTTGAAAAACTAGGCCCCAAACTGTACATAATGCAAAGAAAAAAAAGAGGTGGAAGATGGAATTGTCCTTGGGACCTCCCACCCACCCTTATGTTGTATAAACAGGACATGCACACTTTAACGAACCAATCATTTCAGCGCCAGGGTCTGCCACACAACTGTGGCTGAAATGATTGGTTCGTTTGGGCCCCCACAAAACAAGCTGGCAATTAATGTGTCCCTGCACAAACTGGCTCTACGGAGGCAAGATGTCATCCTCATCCTCCTCATCCACCGATTCCTCACCCTCTTTAGTGTGTACATCCTCATCCTCACAGAGTATTAATTCATCCCTGCTGGAACCACAGGTCCCTCTGTACGTTCTGGAGGCTGGTCTCCCTGGAAGAGTTGATAATTCATTTTATGAACATCATCTTCTCCACATTTTGTGGAAGCAACCTCCTACGCCTTTCGCTGACAAGGTTCCCGGCTGCACTAAACACTCTTTCGGAGTACACACTGGAGGGGGGCCAACTCAGGTAAAATAGAGCCAGTTTGTACAGGGACCTCCAAATTGCTTCTTTTTCCTGCCAGTACAGGTACGGACTGTCTGAAATGCCTACTTGGATGCTGTCACCAATGTAATCCTTTAACAGAGAGACGCACGCTTGTCGCTGCTGCTTTGAGGATGCAAGTGCGGCTACAGCCCACACAATTCACAAAGACAGAAAAAAAAAAGAATATTTTTATTGTTTGTGGAGCGCACTTTGAGGGTTACACCACCCTTTAACAGACAGACGCACGCTTGTCGCTGCTGCTTTAAGGATGCAGGTGCGGCTACAGCCCACACATTTCACAAAGACAGAAAAAAAAAGAACAATATTTTAATTGTTTGTGTAGCACACTTTGAGGGTGTCACCACCCTTTAGCAGACAGACGCACGCTTGTCGCTGCTGCTTTAAGGATGCAGGTGCGGCTACAGCCCACACATTTCACAAAGACAGAAAAAAAAAGAACAATATTTGAATTGTTTGTGTAGCACACTTTGAGGGTGTCACCACCCTTTAACAGACAGATGCACGCTTGTCGCTGCTGCTTTGAGGATGCAGGTGGAATCTAGACGGGATTTGGAACCGAGGACACACTACCTCCATCAATTGTCTAAATCCCACTGCACTAATGGCGGATACCGGACGCACGTCTAACACCAACATAGCAGTCAAGGCCTCAGTTATACGTTTTGCTTCAGGATGACTGCTGTCGTACTTCATCCTCATCGCTAGGGACTGTTGGAGGGTCAATTGTTTAGTAAAAGTAGTGATGTTCCTACTTCCTCTCTGGGATGATGAACAACTCCCAGCAGCAGCAACAGCACTAGGAGGAAGTGGTTCTTGATCTTTCCCTATTTTATTTTTATCGGAGAAAGTTTGGTCCTCCATTTATGTTATATTGATATATACGTGCGGCTAAAGCGCACACAAACACAGAAAATATTTTTTTATTTTTGCTGGAGAGTAGTGGACTTTGTGGGGTACACCACCCTTTAAGAAATGAGCCAGCCGGCTCTTAACTTATGGGACACAGGCGCACGCTTGGCACTACTTTGTTGATGCACGTGCAGCCACAGTGCACACAAGTCACAAACACAGAAAATATATATTTTTTGCTTTGGAGTGTACTTTGGGGGTTACAGAACCCTTTAACGGTCAAGCCAGCTGGCCCTTTACTTATGACACAGGCGCATGCTTGGCACTACTTTGTTGATGCACGTGCGGCTACTGCGCACACAATTCACAAACACAAAAAATAAATTTTTTTTGGTTTGGACTGGAGAGTACTTTGGGGGTTACAGCACCCTTTAACGGTCAAGCCAGCCGGCCCTTTACTTATGACACAGGCGCATGCTTGGCACTACTTTGTTGATGTACGTGCGGCTACTGCGCACACAATTCACAAACACAGAAAATAATTTTTTTTTGGTTTGGACTGGAGTGTACTTTCAGGGTTTACAGCACCCTTTAACGGTCAAGCCAGCCGGCCCTTTACTTATGACACAGGCGCACGCTTGGCACTACTTTGTTGATGCACGTGCGGCTACTGCGCACACAATTCACAAACACAGAAAATAATTTTTTTTGGGGTTTGGACTGGAGTGTACTTTGGGGGTTACAGCACCCTTTAACGGTCAAGCCAGCCGGCCCTTTACTTATGACACAGGCGCACGCTTGGCACTACTTTGTTGATGCACGTGCTTCTACTGCGCACACAATTCACAAACACAGAAAATAATTTTTTTTTGGTTTGGACTGGAGTGTACTTTGGGGGTTACAGCACCCTTTAACGGTCAAGCCAGCCGGCCCTTTACTTATGACACAGGCCCACACTTGGCACTACTTTGTTGATGCACTTGCGGCTACTGCGCACACAATTCACAAACACAGAAAATTATTTTTTTTTGGTTTGGACTGGAGTGTACTTTCGGGGGTTACAGCACCCTTTAACGGTCAAGCCAGCCGGCCCTTTACTTATGACACAGGCGCACGCTTGGCACTACTTTGTTCATGCACGTGCGGCTACTGCGCACACAATTCACAAACACAGAAAATAATTTTTTTTTTGGTTTGGACTGGAGTGTACTTTGGGGGTTACAGCACCCTTTAACGGTCAAGCCAGCCGGCCCTTTACTTATGACACAGGCGCACGCTTGGCACTACTTTGTTGATGCACGTGCGGCTACTGCGCACACAATTCACAAACACAGAAAATAATTTTTTTTTTGGTTTGGACTGGAGTGTACTTTCGGGGGTTACAGCACCCTTAACGGTCAAGCCAGCCGGCCCTTTACTTATGACACAGGCGCACGCTTGGCACTACTTTGTTGATGCACGTGTGGCTACTGCGCACACAATTCACAAACACAGAAAATAATTTTTTTTTAGCACTTGGGTGGAGCACCCCTGATGGACAGAGCACCCCCTGGACAACACTACAGCACCCCTTTAGGACTGGGACACTGCACAGGACTTTGGAGTGGACACAGCCCCTATGGAGAACTGACTGCACAACACAGTCCAGCCAGCCCCTATGGACTTTGAAGTAGTGGACACAGCCCCTATTAACAACAGCAGCACAGCACAACACAGCCAGCCCCTATGGACTTTGAAGTAGTGGACAACAGCAGCACTACACTACACTACACAGCCCTAACTCCCACCCTCCCTCTTCACTGTCCACAGCCGAGTGAGAAAATGGCGCCGACGCGGGTACATTATATAGGATCCAAAACCCGCGAGACTCGGAAGGCGGGATGATGACGTTTTGCCTCGATTTCAGATCCGAGTCAGGCGGGAAAAGTCGAGCCTGACTCGGATCGGACTCGGATCGGGGGTGCTCGGGGCGGTTCGGATTTCAGAAATCCGAACCCGTTCACCCCTAGTAATAATAGAGAAACAAATAATAATATATTTTTTAACTTAATCTTTTTTGTTAGTCTCTAGCTCTACACTTTGTTCAAATGTTCCAGTGAATAACTGCAATTTGGTTTTCTTACATGATATCTCACATTAAAAAAACACATACAATCAGAGCTATTATCACAAATTATATAGTTCATAATACCAAAGAATTGCTACCGATTATGTAAGTACACACACCTGTGTCACAAAATTCAAAAGCAAAACACTCTAGCAGAACTAAAATAAAGTGAAAAATAAAATAAATGTCAATTCCATCAATCAATTCATCCCTTTTCCATCTGTAAAAATATACACTATTAAAAACATAATGTCATTGATACCCCTTTTACACCGACATAAAAATCCCGGGTTGATGCATAAAAAACTTGGATTTTTTGCAGGGTTTGCCACAGGTCATTCCCATGCCACCCTGCAATATAAACTGGGCGACCTGGGTAAAAATGACCCGGATCATGTCGCTTGCCACCTAATTGGCCGGCTTCAGTGGCGCTTGGCTCCAGTGTGAATGGCGCCAAATCGGGTGTATCTTGGTTGGTGTCACAATATGAAAGGGTTCAGTGCTGGGTCTGATCTGGATTGGAACAGTATTCCAACTCCAGAATCAGACCCAGCACTTTGGTGTAAAAGAGGTATAACTGACTATAAGTATCAGCGTTCTCTTATACTCCTTTTACACCAACCTATTTTTGTCTGTGTAAATGGATCCCCCTGGGTCCAACATGGGTACTTTGCAGGGTTGGCCACCGGTTATTCCAGGGCCACCCTGCAGTGTAAATGCAGTGATCTGGGTCATGATGATCTGGATCATGCCACATGCTGCCCAATTGGCCAGCTTCAGTGGCACTTGGAGATGAAATAATCTCCAAGCATCCACTGCAACGACGTAAGAGCCAGGTCACTGCATACCCAGCTCTGGTGTGAATGGCGCTGTCTTGGGAATATTCTGGGTCGGCACCGCAGTATGAAAGGGGTAAGTTTCGGGTCTGATCCGGATTGGAACCTTGTTCCAACCCCTGGGTCAGACCCGGAACATTGGTATAAAAGGTATATTAATTGTAACATGGAATCTTACCTACAGTAGGAACATTTTTAATAATTTGAAAGAAAAATAGGCATTTATACAAATATATAAAATATAAATTAATTCAATGCATTTAATAAATACATAAAACAACATAAATCAGTCATAAAACTAATTTATTAACCTACAGTATGTTCTAAGCCACTTTATCAAAAGAAGAAAGTCCAGTAGCTGATCAATTCACAATTTTACTTTCCATATAACAATGTAATTTTACTAAGAAATATATTTATTTTGTTTATTTTAATTCTGCTCCACCTGCAGTGCAACATAGTTTTTCCAAGGTACAAATTTGCTCCTTTTTGTGTTTTACCTTGCTCCCAACTCAGAATCATTCCAGTTCTGTACAATGTTTCAGGGCAATTAGCAAACCATTTTCCTAAGAATTTACCTAGCCATCCAAAAGTCTATTTTGCTACTGTACCTGAGCCTCTCTCTATAAAGGTTGAGCCCTCAGTGTAAGGTTGTAGCTATATTTAAAAATGGGGTGATTTATTCTGAATACTCAAGTTACCATGTAAACTTTTCACTGTCACGTGTTCTGCAGGATATGATGCAATTTGACATCTTTGTGGCTTTAAAACTCTTGGTTACAGTGATGAAATATCAATGCACTGTACCTACTGACAAAGAAGGATACGAGTACAAGTTTCAAAGTAAGCAAACGCCTCCCATCTGCTGCTATAAAGGTGTGCATTTTAACCCTTCACTGTTTGTTTATTATACATGTACCTCACTTTTTTAATTTCATTCTTTATATGCAGCAGTATCTGCTCTTAACTATCTCTTTTACACTGCAGTTTTCTAACTATGGCGGTGCCCTGGGGTGGCTTAGCTGGGCCAGTTTGGAGGTGTCCTGTGCTCTGGATTTGAACCCTATTATGTTAGGGACCTAACCGACAGAGGTTACCTGGAGTTGGTGCGTAGGCCCAGAACCTTGGCCAAGATTATGCCAAAAACCTCTATTCATTGCAAAAATGTATATCTTTATATACAATCAGTTAATTTGGAGTTAAGCACCTGTATTTCTTCTTTTTGTAGGTATTTAGATGCCTATCATTAGTCTCATGTCAGGCTTTCACAGTCGCGTAGACGGCAGTCGGCATTTCGACCGCCAGCTTCCTGACTACATACCGCGATAACCTGTGTTGAATATTACACTATTAAATTAAAATTATTAAGTACTTTCTAATTTGTGCACAAAAAAATCCCCATGTTGCAGGACAGAAAGCAGTCTTGTTTTGCAACAATTAAAAATTTTATTCAGAGTTATACTGTAGAACATTTTAAAGGAAATTATTGAGTAGCATACTTTATGTACAGTAAACTGTACCTAACTAATTTTGTTAGAAAGGATCATTGGAAAAAGAATCTTAGAAGGCTACGCAAATGACAATTAGAAAAATCATATGTGTAGTTAAACTCAGGTTTGGAAACTTTGCTTAATTGCTTGCCTTGAGGAGAACACAAAGAGAATTTGGATAGACTATTATAACTTTTGAGAAATGTGTTTTTAAGTTGGAATACAAAATGTACAGTAACAATTATAGTAATAAAATAATTAGTTTTTTCAGTTGCCATGTAAAAGCTTCAGTATAATACTAGGTTTTATGGCTGAATCTGTCACAACAGTGCATTATTGTTCCAACAGAATAGAGTTGAGCATTTCCTGGGTAATTAAAGCTAAGTTACAATAAAGAAACCATTTTGATATAATTTGATAAGCAATGTGATGTTGCATTTGAAATATGTGTATAATAAAATCTAATATATGAAGCATCTGTAAAAGTTACCATTTATGCATAATTATATTCAAACCCTATGGAAAAAGTAAGATAATATCAGATTTAGACATTAACAGGTAACTGTTTTTTAATTACATGTTGCCCATCTGACATTAAAAATATGTAATACCAATCAACTACTATGAGAAAAAGTTATTGGATACTGTATCTTGTAGGCACAAAAGTTATTTCCTCACTTTTATAATTTTTATTTAAATATACTATTTTATTAGACAGTGCAATTGATTGATAGAGTTATTCTGTCATGATATACAAATTTACCTAACCAAATAACTTTAATTGTAAGACAAACACACATTTGTCAATATGGTCAATAATGGCACAGGTAATTTTTTGACTACTTGTTATTTATTTATAAAAAAATAATTTTAACATAAAAATAATTATCAAACTGCTTAAGAATATGTGATCTATTCATAAAGTAAACTACTCAAGCACACTTTTCACTTCAAAATTAAATTCATGACATAATTGCTATGGCTTAAACTCATAGCCTGAGAGTGCAGAAAGTGATATTTTTTTGGCAGTGAGATTTAACGCAGCAATTTTCTAAACGCGAAATAGATTGGTTTGCCTTTGCCTTTAAAAATACATCATTCTAAATCTTGCAACTACTGTAAATCACTAAAACATCTTCACTTCCCAAACTTGGCTGGTTAGTACATAAGGCACCTAATCTAAGATACATATTTAGAAATTAAAGTGTTTATTACCATAGTAAAAACCAGTTATCTGCTTGGTTGTTCACTGAAACGAGGTAGGCAAATATCACTTGGGTCCCACCACCTCTTAGAGGCTATCTAATATCCATAACCATTAAACAGTACATGAAATTGTAAAAATGAAATAAATATATTGTACAGACACTTTAAAAAAGACACTTTAAATGAAGAAAGCAAATACTTTTTCCTGTACTATTTAATCTTCATTAAACATTAAAAAACAAACATTTTTTCTTAAATCCAATTTAGTTCAAGTAATGACTATATTCCATGGACTTCCCATCCATTTACATGCCAGAATGCTAATATCTGGGGCTGGTTATACATTTTACATGGAAAAGAACAAGCTGCACACAAGATCAGATCCAGATCCTAGTAGAAATGAGTGGTTCAGTCTTGGAAAAAACCAAACACACCCAAACTTGTGGCTTCCAAGTAGAACTTGGTCTTACCATCAAGTTCGGTTCTCAAAATGAGGCAAAATTTTATTTTCCTGGAAACCTCAAATCTTGTGTGTTTTGGATAGCATATAAGAGTTTTACCCTTGTGATCAGGTGAGACTTCACATAGGAGAGTGTATGGAGAAGGTGTGGGCTTTAGTTCTGCTTCAATAGACGCTAATAGAAAGAGTTGTATGGAGTTTATGGAACTGGGAGTGTATAAGTGACTGCAGGCATCTTTGTCACTGTATATGTGTTTGTTAGCTAGCCACAGCAATCCAGTGCAAATAGTAAATAGACTACTGTCACTGTGTGTTTGTCAGACACTAGTAACATCTGCAATGTAGTGCAAACAGGCTCTTGTGTATGTTTGTTAGAAGTGAACTTTAAGTAATCTGCACTTAAAAATGTTTTTCACAAGGAAATCTATCTATAGTGTGGTATATATTGCCACTTGTGTATGAGGGCAGAGACAGTGTGATTTCAAACTTAGTTGTATCTGAGTGAGCTACATCCCAAAGAAGACATCTTTACCTGTTTTAAAAAAAAGATTGTAATTATAATTCAATTTAAATCATATTTCAAGATTATTGTGTTTATGAGAGGTAGTATATACTGTATGACTGTACTTACTGGGTATGGCTGTGTCTCTGTCAGCTACACTCTAAATTAATAATAATAAGTGCAAAAAAAAATTCTGTTGTAAAAAAAATCTCAAGTCTGTATACAAAGCACAATGCAACTTGCCGTGAAAGAAAGTCATGGCTGCAGCATCGTACCACTTTATTTACAGATTAAGACTCAGTCACCCACAGATAATATTGTTGCATATCAAAATCATCAGTGTAGTCTTGGGAAGCAGTTTTGTCACATCCAATTGCGACAAGACAACCATTCAAACAAAAATGTTGTGAAAAAGATGTTCAGTGCTAGCCGAGTCACATGGGATGTGGCACGCCAAGAAGGTATGTTTGGTATAAATGCAGCAATAGTGTATGATGACTTCTATAGAGACATTACGCATCTAGGCACCTAATCCCTGTTACATAATGTGCAGCTAGGACATTTAAATTATCTATTAAATCTGGAAAATATTATGCTGTAACTAGTGTAGTGCAACCTGTGTCATGGCACAGGGCACCGCAGGGCAGAGGGTGCTGTTGGAGCCTGTCAATTTTCTGTTTATTATCATTCTCACTTGTAGCTTCCTATTATTCTATCCCCAGCATATCCTATCCTCCCCTATCACTTCGCAGGCCTTTTCCCATGAGGCCATGGCTCTTTCTCGGGTGCGTGTCTTATGTCCCTATTTTAAAAATGGGGGGCACCAATGCTCTTTCTGGCACAGGGCACCAAAAAGTCTAGTTACGGCTCTGCAACAAGCATCAGCTAACAGCAGCATGAATAGATTCCTGTAAATACAATCTCCAACACCAACATATTCATCATCAACCTACTCATTAATAATTGGAAGTAGCCTTGCATCCAATTTGCAAAGGCAAACAGACTCCTCCCCTTACCCAGGATTCCCAAGAAAAATCCTTGTGTGCTAGGACTGCTGGTGCTGGGGGTGGATCTTCAACACATAACGGGACTAAGAGAAAGACTAGTAGTTTCACACAACAATTGTCCGCAAAACAATCATTTTCGAGAGGAACTTAGTATGACAGCTACCACCCTGGATAACTGAAGTCATGATGGCTATGTTAGCATTAGATCTATATCCAATATCCGCCATCAAAGACCAAATTCCATCTCAGTTTTATTCTACCATAGCAAATAACTATAGCAAATAATCACTTCGACCGGACCATTAAAAAAAATTTCCTTTGCCTATAAAATGCCACTGTTCTACATATGATTTCATGACTGTTACAGCCAACTAAGTGGGTGTATCACCTTAGCAGCAGCAGTATCTAACACACAACAATCACAGGCAGGCTACTGTCTCTAACACAGGCCTCACTACATACCTGTGTCAATCTGTTAGAAAAACTCAGGAATGTGATAGCATAGTGGCTTACGCTACTGTGACTCTTCTCAGGATTTGTCATTTCCAATAATGCAAGTGACATTGCACTAGCATTACAACTAGGTGAATTTGCACACATACCTATGTGTCCTTGCTCGTCTAGCTTCCATAGTTAATCACATCTCATATGCACACATCAAGATGCATTATAATGTATTCAGTTGCAGCATAGTGTACTGGGATGCCGAACAGTGTAATACTGGTTTCCATCCACCAGATGTCACTTTGATAACTGTCATTGAGCATGTGTGAAATTGTTACACTATAAAGCACTGACAGGTAGGCTTATAACCTATTGTACAGTGTAAATAGATCTGTTGCTAATGGAAGAAGATGCTATAAATTTGCAGATGTAAAGCAAACCACTAGAGCAGCAGTGCACAAGAGGTTTTCCTCCACAAAAATCACAAACTCGACAATGAATATGTTATATGTGCAGACTTTAATAATATGACATGTTCTCATGATGAGACTTGTACTCTAGTTAAATGCTGATTCTGTAGCAGCCTATAGTACAGTATATTTTTGCTTGCATATTGGCACAGGCAGTGGCCTTATTCAAAGTGCAAGCTTCTCATACTGCACAAGCCCTATGCAATAACAGTAAAAATAATCAGGGCCATAAGGAAGGGAGGTGTGCAACACCTGAATAGTTGGCTTCTCTGGCTAAGTGGTATGTTGCATTCTTGGCATGGCCTTAACCTGGGATTTGATTATTGTTGCATACAGGGGTATTGAATATTAGTATTGAATTTGACTTTGTTATCAATATTATATTATATACATACTAAATATAAAGGTTTAAAATGCCATATAGGCACTTTATTCTGTCCACATAAAGAAATAGACAGAAGAAAGCACCTACATTGACTTTTAAACCATACTTATCAACTTTCTATCAATGCTGGCTTCCTCATAAGAGCAGGGGGTGTGGCATGGCCATAAGTGGGTGGTGTGGATAGGGCTGGCAAAAGAAATCTCAGGGCTTGATACACTGCTGTCTCTGGTGGCCCCACCTTTCACCACCAGCCCCGAACTCACACCCACACAACTACCCTGCATGTGTGATATGTGAAGAATGATAATGTTAATTGAAAGATATGCCAGCCTTTTAATAAAATAAAATACACTATGGCTTACCACACTGTCACTGGTGTTACAGGTAGATCTTCTTGATCACAGTGCTGGGATGCCTCAGGGGTAGGAGGGATCGTGTCTGTAGCCAGCCATCCTTAGTCCACAGCCCCTCATCATCTTCTTCAGACCACAACCCCCTTCAACTTCCCCAGCCTTCAGCCCCCTTCACCTTCCCCAGCCTTCAGCCCCTTCACCTTCCCCTGCCTTCAGCCCCCTTCATCTTCCACTGCCTTCATCCCCTTCATCTTCCCCAGTCTTCAGCCCCCTTCATCTTCCTCAGCCCCCTGCCCCTTTCTCTGCCCCTAGCTCCTTCTTCCTCACCCAGGCCCAGCCCCTTACCACCCCAGCGCAATCCACTGTGTGCCTGACTGATGTAGATTATGTGCGGCAGCGTGATCTATGAGGTCACGCTGCTGTGTTGCTTACTGAGAAGGTCTTGTCTGGCCCGGGACATATCTGAGCCACTGGCAAGTCAAGCCCAGCACTGCCCGGGCCAGAGTACAAAAGAGCTGGGTAGATATGGGTACCGGTGTTCATGGCTGGAGCACTAAGTCTACCATCCGCAGCCTTGCTTTGTGCCTGTCTGGGCCTCTGGTGTACCCTTAGTCCCCCTCTGTCACCGGGCCTGGGTGTGGGGGTGTGTGGTGACTTGATTGCATTATCTGGTACAAGGGTTACCAGCCAGTCCAGGAGACTTGCTTCTTACTCTTCTGGGTGGCCGGGTACACCTCACTTCCGGGAAAATACAAGTATGTTTTAAACATTTATATTTAGTATGTTATTTTCTGTATTTTTATGGCAATACATCATCTTATGGGCAAATTATTTCCCAGAGCAAAGTCTTATTTCATATTTTAATTTGTATTTGTAATTATATACAGTATATTATTAAAATGTTACTCTGCAAGTGAACTATTGACATTCAATAAATAATTAAAACAAAGGGTATATTTACTAAAGTGTGGATTTGTAAAAAAAGGAAATGTTGCCTATTGCAACCAATCAGAATCTATTTAACATTTATCTAGAACCTTACAGAAGAATAGCTAGAATCTGATTGGCTGCTATGGGCAACATCTCCACTTCTAAAAACTGGCACTTTAGTAAATATACCCCATAAAGGGCCAAAACTAGGATTTTTGTCACCCAGGGCAAGACAGTAATTTGACGACCCCCCTGGTAATTCCCCATAGTAATGCCCCCTTCTGCAGTGCCCCTATAGTAATGCCCCCTTCAGCAGTGCATGTATAGTAATGCCTCCTAAGCAGGGCCGCCATCAGGGGGGGACTGCCGGGACTGCAGTCCCGGGCCCAGACACTGGGCAGAAAGAGGGGGGCCCATTTCTAATGCCAGGGGAGGGCTGTGCCAGGGGCATGGTGACATCTTCCCCCCAGGCTGGGACAATTTTGTTGCTAAGTAAGCCGTGCCGCCGCATGCGTGCATTGCATGCACATGCCTGACGGCCGACAGAAAAGCTCCGCTCCACGTAGTTGCTGCTCCAGGTGCAGAAGTCTAAAGCGGCGAGCGCCCGCTGCGATGTATAATTCACGAGCGGTGCGCTCAGCGGCTGGCTGTCTCTAGTCCCCGCCTCCTGCTGATTATGCCGGGGGTGAACAGCGCTGGTTTGCACTGCACTGGTACTGAGATAGAAGACCAAGGGGTTAGGACGTCATGACATCACAATGCCTCCTTCACAATCACCATCCAAGAAGAACTGCCTGCCTGCAAGAGGCGCAAACTCACACCGCCCTGGCAAGCCTGAGTCAAGCCCCAGCAGCAGCAATCATAAAACAACAGGTGAGGATGAAATGGAGAAACATGCAAGTTTAAAAAAAAAAAAGGGGACACAACATTACTAAACACATAATGTATAATGGAAAGGTGGTCTTGGGGAACAAACTCATAAAATACATATGTATTGTAAGGCATGTAGGGGGGGCATAAATACAATAAACAAATACAACTTGTTTAATAAAGTTTTTTTGTTTTGAGTCACTGCCACTGGAAGGGTGAGGTCAGGGTTAGGTATAGAAAGAGGTGCTGTAGAGGATCTCTGATGTCACAACCACCTGACCCTCAACCAAAGGGGGAGGGGCCAGGTACAGAACAGGGAGGTCAAAAGTGACCCAGGTTCACTTCGCTCACCACAGGTTTATATTCCCCTCCATGCCCACATGGATGGTAACACTGGAGCGGTCCAGCCCTGCTGCAGCGGTCACATGATTGTGATGTCAGAGAGGTCCTTTCACCAACTTCGATTTACAGTAGCAACACTGTGAGGTCAGAATAGCCACAGCACGTGAGAAGCGTCTGCCAGTCAGACCAGGAGAAAAAGCCATCTTCAGGGTGATAAGGTAAGAGGGGAGGAGGGGGGCCCTGCCAATTTTGTCAGTCCCGGGCCCTACAATTTCTGATGGCAGCCCTGCTCCTAAGGTAATGCCCCTGTAGTAGTGCCCATATGATATTGTCCCCATTGTAATGCCCCTGTAGTAGTGTCCATATAGTAATGCCCCCATAGTAATGCCCCTGTAATAGTACCCATATAGTAATGCCCCCATTGTAATGCCTCTGTAGTAGTGCCCATATAGTAATGCCCCATTGTAATGCCCCTGTAGTAGTGCCCATATAGTGATGCACCTGTATTAGTGCCCATATAGTAATGGCCCAGTAGTAGTGCCCATATGGTAATGCCCCCATAGAAATGCCCCTGTAGTAGTGTCCATATGGTAATATCCCCATAGAAATGCCCCTGTAGTTCCGCTTACACACAACACAACCCCAATACTTACATTAAACCCTACTCCTATGTCCACTACCATCCCATCTGCCTGGCTGCCCCCTTGTGGGGCCGGGATGGATGACACTGGCGGCAGGTACAGTGGCGCACACGGTATACATTTGGGAAGCCGGCTGCCGGAATCCCAACAGCCGGCTTCCCGACTGCTTTATCCTGCCGTGGGATAAATGACCGGCGTCTATATCTAGACGCCACTCATTTCCCGGATGCCAGGAGACAGGCACCCGGCATCCCGATCAAGCAGATGCTGGGGGCGCCGTGAGAGGACAGCTGCATGGAGGGAGGGTTAGATTTAGGGCACCCGGGGGGGACTTAGGATTAGGCACCCGCCTGGGAGAGTTAGGGTTAGGCACCCCCGGGGGGGACTTAGGGTAAGGCAGCGGCGAAGGGGGGGTACTTATTGGGGGGATTAGGGTTAGGCACAGGGGGGGAGTTTATGGTTAGGCACCCCTAAGGAGGGTTAGGGTTAGGGGGTTAGGTTAAATTAGAAAATACTTACCTTACCATGATCGGGATTTCCAGCGCTGTCGGGCTTCCGCTGCCGGGCTCTGCTGTTTTGTGGGGCTGCCGCTGCCGGGATTCGAACTCCTGGCCATGCGGCAGCCGGGATATCATGCCGATGCCGCGCACATGGTGCACATGCACCTCCAGCACCCCCCCTAGTTGCGGCCCTGCCCCAAAGCACCCTGATACACATCACTGCAAAATAGAAATGACAGTAAGGACAGTACAGTAAATGCGTGTACTAGTACACAGCAACTGTTATAAAATAAAGTATACAAATTTTGCAGCCACATACATGTGCCTGCAATTGCGACAATAGCATATTATATTTTACATTTTAACTGGGTTTTTGGCATAAAATTGGCAAACGTGAATACTTATATGTTGCACATGCAGTCTTTAAAAAAATTAGAAGTTCTTATGATGAGACTTGAATTCTAGTTAAATGCTGACATATCCTCTACCAGCTTACACTACAGTGTCTTATTGCTTCCAATAATGTCACACACAGCTGCCTTATTCAAACTGCAAGCTTCTCATACTACAAGTGCCCCATACAATAACAGTCCGCATAATCAGGGCCTTAAGAAAAGGAGGTGTTCACCACCAGAATAGTTGGCTTCTGTGGTATGTCGAATGCTTAACCTGGCCTTCACTTGTTGAGCACAGGATTATTGAAGAACAATTTTGAATTTGATTTTGTTATCAATATTATATTATATAAGTATATTTTTCAAATTATAATTTTAGATTTATCTGCAAGTGAACTACAGTATTCACATTCAATAGTGTATGCACTCTGAGGCAATCCACTACAAAATAGAAATTACAGTAGGGACAGCACAGTAAATGAGTGTAGTAGTACGCCGCAATAGTTAAAAAAAAGTATGCAAATAGAGCAACCGCATACAAGTGCCTGTATGGCCAAGTGCCAAGTGTCTCCCATATCCAAAATGCTTGAGACCAGGGATATTTTGGATAACACAATATTCTGTATTTTGGAATAATTGCATACCATAATGAAATATCTTGGGAATAGGACCCAAATATACATACAGACTGCATATATGTGTTATATACACCTTATACACACAGCCTGCAGGTCATTTTATACAGTATATTCAATCATTTTGTGTCTCAAACAAAATTTGTGTACAGAAAATAAATTAATTTATGTTTCATATACATCTTATACACACAGCCTGAAGGTAATTTTATACAATATTTTAATAATTTTCTGTACATTGAACCATCAAAAATCAGAGGTTTCATTTTCTCAGTCATGCCCAAAAATTTCCGTATTTCAGAATATTCCGTATTTCAGAATATTTGGATATGGGAGGCTCAACCTGTACTATATTTTTATATTTTCACTAGATTTTTACATATAAGTCCCAAACTTGCCTACCAATGTTATCAATATTATATAATATACAGTATATGTTTAAAACTAGGAATGTGCGCGACCCCCGTGTTTTGGTTTCGGTTTTGGATCTGTATCTCCTTCAAGGTTTTGGATCTGAATTTGGTTTTGCAAACCACCCTCAAGTATTTTGATTTTGGATCTGGATTTTTTAAATAAAAATAAATAAAAAGTTTTAAAAACAGCTAAAATCATGTAATTTATGCAATCCAAAACTTGAAATTCGGATTTGAAATCCGAATTCCGAACCACAAAAAGATTAGAACCGCGACCCGGATTTACCCGGATCTCCACAGGAGATTAGAACGCGACTCGGATTTACCAGGATTCACGAAATTCGGGTGTATTCGGATTTCTAGAGAACTGAACCGCACATCTCTATTTAAAATTGTTAATATTCTGATGCTCTGTAAATGAACTATTGATATTCAATAAATAAGTAAAACAAAGTCTACGCACTTTGACGCATATCACTGCAAAATATAAATTACTGTAAGGACAGCACAGTAAATGGGTATAGTAGTATGCAGTGGCACTTATAAAACAAAACAGTATGCACTTGTAGCAGCTGCATACAAGTGCATGTGACTGCTACAGGCACATACTGTATTTTTACTGGGTTTTGTGTATAAAAGTCGTGATATGCTGCATGTGCAGTCTTTAATAAAATGAGATGTCCTCATGCAGGGCCTGATTTTCCACTAGACTACCAAGGCACCCGCCTAGGATCCATCTTGTTCCAAGAGGCCCGTGTCCGGGTACCTGCTGATCTGTGTTTAAACTGCTGCTGCTCTCACTGGCCGGAGAGAGGACACACCAAGCAGCAGCAGTATAGTCTGTGGACCTACCCCTACTATGCGGGGCGAGAAGGCAACAAAGTTGAAGTAGTCCATCAGCTGGGAGCCCGGGGAGCTCCTCGCCTCCAATCAGCTTCTGTACTGTCAGTGTGAGCTGCTGCAGTCACACCACAGTGACACCATACTGTAGCCGGTCTCCTCTGCCACGGTGTAGCGTAGCTAGACCTCCCTACCCCTCAGCATGCGCAGATCTAACCAGCCCCTTCCAGCCATCCAACCTGCAACCTGCACTGCTGTCTGTCACAGTAAATGTGGCCAACCATTACAGCCCTGCCAACCCCCCGGCCGCCGCAGCCAGGCTTTCACCCAAAACTCATCATTATTCCACCATCGAGTGAGTTCAATGGAAGGACTACACTGGGCTCTGGTATTCTGCCAGGGACAGCTCTCTCAACCTGTGGAATACTGTATACTATATATATATATATATATATATATATATATATATATGAGTATATATACATATATATATATATTATCTGTGCATATATACTGTATATATATATATATATATATATTTATATACTGTCTATATATATATATACTGTATATATACGCTGTATAAATATATATATATATATATATATATATTCAGTATATATACTTGCCAAGTCTATCTCTGTTCTTCCCCCTTTCCTACTGTCTTACAATGTTCTTCCCCTTTGCCTCCCATCCCCCTTTCCTCCCTTCTCCCTTGGTTTGTCCCCCCTTCCTCCCGTCTCCCTCTGTTTGTCCCAATTTCCTACCATCTCCCTCTGTTTCTCCCCCTTTCCTCCCATCTCCGAGTGTTTGTCCCCCCTGCCTCCTATCTCACCCTTCATCCCCCTTTTATTCTGTCTGCCTTTGTTCATCCCCCTCTCTTTCCCCATCTACCTCTGTTCATCCACATTTCCTCCTGTGTCACCCTATATTTTCCCCTTTTCCTCCTATTTCCCCTGTTCTTTCCCCTGTTTTTGCCTGTGACATTCCAAGTGGGCTCCAAAGACACCTACTGTAATTATATGCACAGGATTGTTTGAGGGCGGGGACCCCAAACCGATATCTAGTTAAATGCCGACATATCCTGTAACAGCTTACAGTACAATATCTTATTTCTTGCAATAATGTTGAAGAGAGCAGTCTTATTCAAAGCTCAAGCTTTTATAATCCACAAATCCCTATGTGGCAGGGAATAGGTAAGTATGTAGTGTGAGTGGGATTGTGGATTAGTGTGCATGTGTAATAAAATAATAAAACATTTGGTGTCCATGTCTGGTCATTTTTGTAATATTTTTTCCACAGTATGGGTACCAATGGAAGTGGCTTGCTGGCACTTGTAGTTGTACCACAGGGCAGGTATGCCGGTACCTGTAATTCTTCTGTGAAAAACAATATTAAACATTTATTTAAACCTTTTGCTCTGCATCAACCATTTACAAGTGTGCAGTGAAAAGCCCTTGGCTTTCAGTCCTGGACTGCTTCACGCTCGGGAGGGGGGACCCCATTTTTTGGGAATCCCCACTTTCTGCAGATTGCTAGCCCCTGGCTGACCAGTTTAGGATAGGTTTACTTTAGGAATTGCGATGCCCACACTGTGTGTCTCATTGCTGTAGTGTGAGTCCCCTGGCTGGCTTAGATTGGTGCTGGTTAAAAGAACATAGGGGGAACCCCACAACAGTTTTCCCCCTGATTTTTCAGGTCCAGGGCTGGTTATGCTATTGGGGGGGATCCAACACCATTTTTTTTATTTTAACCCTATTACTGTTGGTCTGCACTGAAAGTATAAACAGAGAAAAACAAAAATGAGCATGCATCCACTCCATGGTGGCATCATTGCAACATTGATGCAGCGTGCATCTACTAACATAATTATTGCTATAGATGCAGTGATGCTACTCCAAGTGTGAGCTGCATATCCTTGTAAAGTACAGAGACAGGCCTCTGCAAAACAGATTATTTATTAATAAAAAACATTTCAAAATTGCATATAAGACTTTTCTTTCTTACGTATTTGGCCCGTTTTTGATTTTGAGATTGACATGACTGGTATACAGTATGCTTTTTTTTTATATATATATATGTTTGTTTGTTTTTTATACTACCCTGTTGTGTGTGTTTTAAATACATTTTATTAACCAAATTCAATCATAAAAATATGATATGTGGGGGACAAAATATGTTTTCATGCAGGGGGCTATTGTTTGTTTGTTTTTATACTGTTGGTCACAATTGTTATTACCCTGTCAGGAACAACATTATTTTTTTAGGGAGATGGGAGAAGAAAGCATATTACCTTACTGCAGAACACTAGAAAATACTATTATTCTTATGCAAGCTACTAAAATTATTTGAATTTGTAACCAATGAAGTGAGTTCAGACACTGCCAGCCAGGACATACTCTTAATTAAACAACAGAAAAAAAAGCAACTAGAAAATCTAAAGGAGCAGAATAAATTCAGTGTTCCCTGGACTTGTATATCAAGATCTTTTTTCACATCACCAGCACCAAAGGGTTTGCAACATCTTTCACTTGGAAAGTACATTTGGGCAACTTTGCTTGTTCATAGGTTTAAGTCCTACATTCTGTCTTTCTTGCCAACTGATATGGATCCAAAGAGATTTAAAGAACTCCTTGCTAGCAATTTGTCAGTTGAAGTAGTCTCCAATCCTTCAAGCGTTCCCTGAAAACTCACCTCTTCAGGCAAGCTTATCATATTCCAGAACCTCCCACATAACCTTCATAGCTTCCATATCTAATTACATCCCCTTTTACAGTCTACACACAATCTCACACATCGTCTTTCTCTCACATCCTCATGACATTTGGTTGACATTCCTGTGTGACTGGATCATCCAGCCAACCAAGAAACTGTGCATTCTGGCTGGACCAAAATGCAATATATAGCACCTATCCTTGTCTATCAATGCCTATTTACCTATAGATTGTAGGCTTGTGAGCAGGGCCTTCCTACCTATATATCTGTCTGTTATTATCCAGTTTTGTTCTATTAATGCTTACAATTATAAAGTGCAACGGAATATGCAGCGTTATATAAGAAACTGTTAATAAATAAATAAGTGGCATATGACACAATGTATCCTGCTTCAGTTTCTCCTGCAATTGATGCTGAGAGGAAAAACTTATGTTTCCCAAGACACCCACTGGTGACGATGGTGTGTCAACTCAGCACATCATAGGGAAACATTATGAATTTGTTTATGCTTAAAATAATTGACTATAAATATTAAAAAATCTACTGTGACTAAATCTGATACAGTAATTACAATGTACAAGCTAGCATCTCACACATTCCCTTTGAATACTGGAAGGTAATATTCCAATCATTATATAGATGATATCTTTCTATTATGGTCTGGCCCCTCTGAAGTTTTCACACAGTAGATGATAGATTTGAATAAGAAGGAACATCCTATCAAACTAACCATGAATGTAGTTACAAGTCCATTCACTTTCTAGATGTTACCATCCATTAAAATGAGCTCAATGAATTCCATTCCACCATGTTCTTCAAGCCCACAGATCAGAATACCACGCTGCAATCTGGTAGTCACCAACCTCCGTCTTTTACGATCCTCTAGAAATAGCTAGGTGTTGGAGATATACTGTAGGTTTACAGTCCAAACTAAAGTTGTTAAATGGCCAGGAGGCCTAGTAGATTGCTGGATGGCCTGGAGGGCCTAGCAGACAGCGATGCTTGAAACCTGGTGTAGAAGCAGGATGCTGTATGGCCAGAAAGGCCTAGTAGACAATGGTGTTTGAAGCATGATGTTGCAGCAGGATTGCTGTATGGCCTGGAGGGCCTAGTAGACAGCGGTACTTGAAATGTGGTGTTGAAGCAGGATTGCTGTTTGGCCTGAAAGGCCTAGTAGAGAGTGGTGCTTGAAATGTGGTGTTGAAGCAGGATTGCTGTATGGCCTGAAGGGCCTAGTAGACAGCTTAGCAAGAAATGTGGTTTAGAAGCAGGAGAGCTGTATGGCCTGGAGGGCTCAGCAGACAGCGATACTTGAAACGTGGTATAGAAGCAGAATAGCTGTATGGCCTGGAGGATCTGTAGACAGCAATGCTTGAACTGTGGTATAGAAGCAGGATAGCTGTATAGCCTGCCTTGCTCTGTAGACAGCAAAGCTTGAACCATGGTATAGAAGCAGGATAGCTGTATGGCCTGGAGGGCTCTGTAGACAGCAATGCTTGAACCGTGGTATAGAAGCAGGATAGCTGTATGGACTGGAGGTTCTGTAGATAGCGATGCTTGAACCGTCGTATAGAAGCAGGATAGCTGTATGGCCTGGAGACAGCGTTGCTTGGACCCAGGGTACTTGGGTCACTTAAAAGTCGGTGAGCAGAATACACGCAGCATGTAGAAAATATATCTGGAAGTCTGGATGCACAGAGAGCAGCTTCGATAACCAAAGTTCCACATGAAAACTCTATAGCCAACAGGGCGGCGACAGTCCAGGAAGTTCCAATAGGATCAGCTGCCAATCAAGCAACTCTAGGAGGAAACATGTGAAATCCTCTGACGTCTGGGTCTCCTAGCAACCGGCAACCTACAAGCATGGTCAGGGGCAGGAGGAATACTGGCAGGAGACAAGTCCTGGACTGGACTTGTAACAGTACCCCCCACTTGACGCGGGGTTGAAGAACCCCCAGATCCAGTTTTATTAGGAAACTTCAGAAAGAAAGTCTTTTCAGTCTGGGAGCATGGAGTGCATCTTCCGAAACCCAGTAACGTTCCTCTGGGTCGTAACTCCTCCAATGAACCAAAAACTGTAATTTACCTCTGGAGAACTTGGAGTCCAGAATTCTTTCAACAACAAATTCCTGTTGACCATGGACAGTCACTGGACCAGGTTTGGCACTAGGTTTACTTCCAAATCTCATGGAAGAACAAAACGGTTTGAGGAGAGAGCAATGAAAAGTGTTCTTAATACTTAAAGAATTGGGTAGTTGCAACTTGAAAGTGACGGGATTCACTTGAGCAATGATGCAAAAAGGCCCAATGAATCTAGGTCCCAATTTATGAGTAGGTTGGCGCAGCTTGATATTTTTAGTAGAAAGCCATACCAAATCTCCCTTTTTCAAAAAACATGGTCTTCGATGCCTGTCAGCAATACTCTTAAGTGTAGACAACGGAAGAATAAAACCAGGAGGAGCTGTCCGAGGAGTCTTATTACGGGCACAGACTTCACATGCTAACACAAACTCATGGACATCTTGGCTAAGGATGGCCACCAGACAAAATGGGGGAGAATGTCCATATTCTTAGAAATGCCTGGATGACCAAAGGCTTTTTTAGAATTAAAATCCAAAGGACAGTTTTCCTAAGTCTCTCAGGAACAAAAAGAGATGATGAGCAGGAACATTCAATGGAGCTTCAGATTGGAATCTCTGGAGTGTCCCAGCTAGATTCAGGGTTAAGGCAAAATGAATGAAATCTTTAGTAATGATGGCTTCTTCAGAAATGGAGACTTGTTGGTCAGCGCAGAAACTTCTGGTTAGAGCGTCAGCTTTAACATCTTTAGAACCAGGAATAAGATTGATGGTGCAATGATATGGTCGATGTGGAGGCAATGCATTATTAGCTTTTTGTTTAGAAAACACATCAGCAAAATCCAAATATTGAGGAGGAATGCTACAAGCGGATGAAACTTCAGGACATTGTAGCATCCGTACAGGGAGTGAAAGGCATGAAGACTGGCATTCAGGACTCCACTTAATAATCTCCCCAGAGGACCAGTCAATGGAAGTGATTGTGTAATCTTAGCCATGGAAGGCCCAATATAATTGGAACCAAAGGACTATGCAGAAGAAAAAATGAAATGAGTTCAATAGGTGAAACACCTATGGTAAGTCGAATAAGAGGTGTCTTAACCTTAAGAGTTCCTTTAGGGATTGAGCCTCCATCCAGGCCACAAATGGAAACGTCTTGCTCTAATGGAACTGCAGGAATCTTTAACTTCTGAAAGAACGCATAGTCCATAAAATTAGCTGCTGCTCCACTATCCAAAAAAGCCCGTTTCTTGAACTCTTTATTAGCTGAATGAATGGATACAGGAACAAGTACTGAATTCTTGGAGGAAATTGAGGCTAAACCTAAGTGTAATCCCTCCTGTACACTTAGACCCTGCCTTTTTACGAATATCAAAGGACAGTCTTTTATGGAATGAGCCTTGTCTCCACAGTACAAACAGAGACTTTGTGAACATCTTCTATGCCTTTCTCCCGGAGAAAGACGAGAAGCTCCAAATTGCATAGGCTCCTCGCGATCCAGTGAAGGAGGCAACAAAGAAGATCGGGGGGACATATTAGGCAACTGCTGCTCTCTCCGTCTTTCATGTAAACAACGGTCAATACGTATAACTGTCTGCATGAAGTCATCCAGAGTCTTTGCAGGGGAATGTTGCACAAGAATGTCCTTTATTTCTTCAGAAAGACCAATCCGAAACTGGTTACGGAAAGCCAAATTCCAGCCTGATTCCACTGCCCATCTACAAAATTCAGAACAATAATCCTCTGCAGGTTTTTGTCCCTGTTTAAGAGAGCGAAGCTTGGATTCTGCAAGTGATACCTTATCTGGGTCTTCAAACAACAGGCCCAGCTGAAGGAAAAAGGCATCCGCAGTCTGAAGGGCAACATGTGAGGAAGACAGTCCAAATGCCCATGTTTGTGGATCATCCTGAAACAGGGAAATAATAAGTCCAACTCTTTGTGTAAAAGAACCAGAAGAGACTGGACGCATGTGGAAATAAAGTTTACAACTCTCACGGAAATTCGCAAACAAGTCTCTGTCCCCAGCAAAACAATCAGGCAAGTTCAGTTTGGGCTCCTTAAGTGCAGCTTGTAACGAGGAGGTATGGACATCTTCAACTTTAAGTGAGAGTTCATTAACTTTTTGAGTAAGAATCTGAAATTGAGCTGCCAGAATTTGTGCTGGGTTATGGTATTCTCCATCATAGTCCAAAGATTTGGTTGGCTATAATGCTGCGATCCTCTAGCAATAGCTAGGACCGAGATGGAGGTGTTGGAGATACACGGCACATCGAAGAACAAACACAAGAAGTATAGTTAAATCATGGCAGTTTACTAAATAAATGATATGATGGACCAGAGAAAACACAACATGTCAATGGTGCAATAAGGAGCTGAAACCATAGGACAGTCAATAGAATATACTGTAGGTTTACAGTCCAAAGTAAAGTTGTTAAATGGCCAGGAGGCCTAGTAGACAGCAATGCTTGAAATGTGGTGAAGAAGCAGGATTGCTGGATGGCATGGAGGGCCTAGCAGACAGCGATGCTTGAAACCTGGTATAGAAGCAGGATTGCAGTATGGCCAGGAGGGCCTAGCAGACAGCAATGCTTGAAACCTGGTGTAGAAGCAGGATTGCTGTATGGCCAGAAGGGCCTAGTAGACAATGGTGCTTGAAACATGATGTTGAAGCAGGATTGCTGTATGGTCTGGAAGGCCTAGTAGACAGCGGTGCTTGAAACGTGGTGTTGAAGCAGGATTGCTGTTTGGCCTGAAAGGCCTAGTAGACACCGGTGCTTGAAATGTGGTGTTGAAGCAGGATTGCTGTATGGCCTGAAGGGCCTAGTAGACAGCGTAGCTAGAAACGTGGTTTAGAAGCAGGATAGCTGTATCGCCTGGAGGGCTTAGTAGCCAGCGATGCTTGAACCGTGGTATAGAAGCAGAATAGCTGTATGGCCTGGAGGATCTGTAGACAGTAATGCTTGAACCGTGGTATAGAAGCATGTTAGCTGTATAGCCTGCAGGGCACTCAAGACAGCGATGCTTGAACCGTGGTATAGAAGCAGGATAGCTGTATGGCCTGGAGGGCTTAGTAGACAGCGATGCTTGAACCGTGGTATAGAAGCAGGATAGCTGTATGGCCTGGAGGGCCCTGGAGACAGCGTTTCTTGGACCCAGGATACTTGGGTCACTTAAAAGCCGGTGAGAAGAATACACGCAGCATGTAGAAAATATAGCTGGAAGTCTGGATGCACAGAGAGCAGCTTGCATAACCAAAAGTTCCACATGAAAACTCTATAGCCAACAGGGCGGCGACAGTCCAGGAAGTACAAATAGGATCAGCTGCCAATCAGGCAACACTAGGAGGAAACATGTGAAATCCTCTGACGTCTGGGTCTCCTAGCAACCGGCAATCTAGAAGCATGGTCAGGAGCAGGAGGAATTCTGGTAGGAGACAAGTCCTTGACTGGACTTGTAACACTGTCATTTAAAGGCAGGCTACAATAAAGATAAAGTACTGGTGCTTTCCAGGACACAAGCCCTAACACTATCTGGACCTAAACTGAATTTCAGCAGAGTTGTGTGGACACAACAGTATACCACAGCAAGTGCAGAGCTTTTGAGTATGGCAAGGGATATCTGGCCTGTAATTGCAAGGGACCCAAAGTTACAGTACCTGCCTTACAAGGATCTACCATTCTACCTTCCTTTAGGAGAGGTTGCAATATTAAGGATGCAGTGGTGCATAATGACATTAGTCAATTTGCCAAACCCCAAACCACACATTTCTTGAGCCGTCAAGCTGGCAAACTACAAGTGCCTAGGGTGTATCACCTGCAGTTTTTTAGAAACAGGCAATATATTTTTTCACCCCCCTAGGTCAGATAAAAAGTTTTTCATCAAATACCCACTTACATGCTCCAGTCGCTATGTGATATACTTTATCTGGTGCCCATGTGGCATGTTCTATGTGGGCAAAACTAACAGACAGATGAAGCAGAGAATGGCCCTACATCATTGAAACAGTAGGGCAGCTATAGATGGTAAAGGTTCGGATCAACCTGTGGCCAAACATTTTAGAGATCACCATCATAGTGTATCTACCATTAAATATTAACTGATTGACTGGGTTCCGCCTAATCGCAGAGGGGGAGACAGAGATCGGATGTTACTGCAGAAAGAAGCCTTTTGGATCTACACCTTGCAAACCGTGCAACCTGGGGGCCTGAATGAAATGTCCCTAAATTGCTTTTTATGATTCTTATCTGGTGCTGCTATGTAATGTTGTCCCCCAGAATCTTTCTTTATCTTTATTTTTCAGGATGTTGGTCCATTTTTGATATTTTTATTGTCCTTGTCAGTATCTTCAGTTTTGGTTGTGCAGTAGATTTTCTTTAGACAGGTGATTTTAGGTTTGCCTGTAAGTATTCATGTTTTTGTATCCTGTACATTCTTCTAGATGATTGCAACCAAGCCGGTTCTGGTATTATCCCTAGTTCCAACATCCCAAATAGTTTCTCTCAAATTAGTATCCCTTTAGATATTGTTTAACCACCTAGTTAGACAGACCTATATGTCAGTTATTCATCCCCTATCCAAATGGTTTGCTCTTTATATACACTGTTAGTTCAGTATTATGCGATAACTACTTATATCTGTGTATCTTAGCATATGTACATTGTTAGACTTGGATTCTAGCTCTAGTTTCATTAGATGTCTTCTGCTTATATTTTCTGTTATCCTGTTTTGTGTATATGTTTTCACTCAGTCTCCATGGTGATGGTTCACATCAGGATCATGCCCCCCAATGAGTCACCAAGCGTCGGCATGGTGCATGCTTATGACATCATCGGGACTCCATTGGGTCAGCATTGGATGAGTAAAGTGTTGTATGGTCACAGGTATGTATATATGTATGGGGTTTTTTTGCATTTTCTGTATAGTCTTGATAAAAGAGCCCAGAGCTCTGAAACATTTTCCATTTGACGCAGTTCATCTGTATTTATTTATTGATGAGTCTTGGAGTGCCATCCACTGTCTTGCGATATATAAAGAGTTTTTCTCGGATTGGCACCTAGGCACGCTGCATTTACTTTTTCTGTGTGCATGTCTAAAATTGCTTTATATATATATATATATATATATATATATTTACTGTATATACAACTGGCTTCAATCCAAACATCTGCAGTGCCCTTGGTATGTGACCACGCTATTTAAATTAAGAAAGTCATACATGCTCGGCACTTACCTGCTTATATTACAAACTGTAATATTTTTTAATTCAGGCAATGTTAGTTCCAAAATATTGCAATAATTTGTCAAGCTGACCAACCACGTCACGGTCTTCGCTTCTGGGCAGTTCCTACACAAAAACTCAAAAATATGAGGATTGCTATGCCTCATTTGGCTCCAGATATTACATAGATTTTAAATAGAAATAATGCTTCTTCCATGAGTTCAGGTACTGGCTTATAGAGACAGAACCCCATTTAAGCATATCAGTTAATGAGTACCTGGGGAATAAGCTGACAAAATTGTACTTCCATATGGAAAATTGGTAAGTGACCACTCTATTTAAATAAAAAAAATCATACAAACTCGGCACTCACCTGCTTATATTCCAAACTGTAATATATTTAAAATCAGGGAATGTTAGGTACAAAATACTGCATTAATTTTTCAAGCTGACCAACCATGTTACAATCTCCCCATATGGTCAGTCCCTACACTAACACTCAAAAATATGAGCATTGCAACTGGAGCCAAATGAGGCAAATTATTAAAGAAGGCAGTGAATTATGTCAGCCAAACCAAATTTATGGAAATAATAATAAGTGCCCTCTGGCAATAATATTCTTATTTGATTGGACCTGTGATTTGAGTTGATTGGGCTTGTGATTTGCTGTTTGGAGAAGTTTTTTATTAAATGACTACATTAATTAATTTTTTATTTCTACTTTCTACAATTATCAATTTCTATTGGCACAAAGCCTGTGATTTGCTGGTTGGAAAAGTTTGTTATTAACTTATTAATTAATTATCACTTTCTACAATTATCAACTTGTTTTGCCTAAAGTATGTTATGCATTTATTTTGGGATACTGACCAGATACAGTTAATGGTGGATGGGACACAGTGTGTTACCAGTTAGAAACAATTCGACATTTAGCCATATTTATGAACTGTTTGATGAGTTCTGCAGTGGATCTAGAGACCTGAAGTATGTGTCAAGGTAATAAAGATTATGGTGGTGAGGTAAGGATCTGGAAGCTAATCACGGAAATTTAGGAAAAGGTGTGATAGACTTTAATGAATAAATTAGTAAAAACTCATGTATTCATTCAAGTTCCACAAATGTGGGAAATGACCCTAAGTTTAATCAGAGCTAAAACACTCACTGAGAACATTTGACAAGGACAATTTGACTTTTAGACTTTGAAGAGAGGGAAAATTGAATAAGTGATGAATTATGTAAATTAATGCAATTGTGATTTGTGTGAATATTATTCCTAGTTTTAATGTGACTTTTCTATAGCACATTACGATTTGTGGTAGTTTTGTTTCTATTTGTTGATTATTACTGTGTTTCAAGCAGCTTCTGTATCCTGTGTATCAGAGCTTTTATGCTTGCTGTGATATCATTTTGGATTTGTCTATTGGGACAAGAGTACAAAATGTTTAAGAATCTTAAGAAGAGGTTGACAGAAGGGGGAGGGATTTCACAGTTAATCCCTGTTTAGTTCAAAGCAAGCCAAAATTGCAAAAATGCACAGGAGTTAAATATTTGACCCAATAATATTAATATATGCTCCTAAATAAATGCAATAATTACATTTAAGTAATCTTAACTTGTCAAAATAGATGGTGGCTGCCTAGGTGAGTTGGATTTTTCTGTAGGCATACATGAATTTATGCAAAAAAGAAACAGATCAAATAGCATTGCAAGCAACAAACAATCAGCTACAGTAACTATGTTAAAGGAGCATTTTGATCAGCATTTGATAGAAAAGAAAAATTTGGAGAAGTAAACACAGAGTATGTTTTAGTTGTTGTCAATAAACAATAGAACCCATTTATTGATGATGCAGACTCAAAAGTTGAAATTTAGCCTGATCAATATGACAACCCTTTTAATCCATCTGCAACATATCCCATACACATCCTAAATGAAATTACTAACAAAGAATACAGACTAGCTGTCAGGCAGAAGTAGATGGATTAACATATTATACCTACGGTTTAGAAAATGCTACTGAAACACTTCTGTGAGGGGTGGGTGCGGTGCAAAGCCTGCTGCCGTGCAGGTGTATGTCTGTTACTTACCTTGCGTCGCACCCTCTCACCTTCAGGCCGTGTGTTGAGCAGACGGTCCTGGAACCTCCAAATAGAACACGGACACGATGACCTAGGGGGAAGGAGACGAGGTGAGTACCGTCCTTCCTCACATCGACCGACGCGCCCTACCGAAACCGGGGGATAAATTCAGGTTTTAAGTGAAGATCATCATTGGCACTTTTGGCCTCAGATCCCGAATTTTCACCTATCGGTACTCACGCACCAGGTGAAGATCCGTCCTTGCACCGGGTTGCAAGGTTCACCGTCCGCCCAGAAGGAAGGAGAGATAGATAGTGACAAACAAACAAAGAGTGACAGTACACACAGATATTCCTCGCCATGTCCACACTTGCTCTTCGTCCGCTCACTCGCCTACAGGTCCCTGTAAGGAGATACACAACACAGCCGTGCAGGGCCTAAACCTATGTCAAGCAACTACACATACTAAAACGGCATCACCCTCAACCTATGGTGTGTGTAGTGCGACAGATATAACAACAACTAAACATTTGCCCTGCACGGAACACCAATCACAGACTAAATATACAAGAGTCAAACACAGTACTGTCTCTTTAAACGTCTGCTACCTACCTATCCAAAGCTGGTCAGCTACTCTTCTCGGTGACTGGGGAAACCACTACCTCATGGGTGGAAGCTGTAAAGCTCTCCACCACTGCTCACACCTCTCATCCGCCTCTCTGTTAGCGCTGCAGCTAATAGGCTGAGGGCCCTGGGCCTAACGCCCAGGGTCTTACATGCGGCTCAGGCCTAGGTGCCTGCCAAACAGTGGGCTCTGGTAGTGGTCTGGGCCTAATGCCCAGACCACTTTTTATGGGGCTCAGGCCTATTTGCCTGCCTATCTGTGGGGCTCATATATAGGGCCTAGTGCCCTCCTGTATGGGTACAGGCCTATGCCTGATTTATGGCCACGGGCCTGGTGCCCGCCTACTTTATTGAGTAGTGACCTGGTCCTAGTACCAAGGCCACTTATACCTAATTAAGAGGGGATCCTTTTATGGGGCCTAATGCCCGCTACTGTGCCCCGGGCCTTGTGCCCTACTAATTGCCTACGGGCCTCGTGCCCGACAATGCTCCACAGGCCTAGCGCCCGACAACCCTGGTGGTCTAGGGTGGGGGGTATATGGTGGGCCTACCTGCGACGTTGGAAGATGCTGCGGGGGGGAACTTCGTGACGCTCTTTCTCTTCCCTCCCCCGCAGTCCTCTCCGGTCCTCAGCCGCATTCTTCGGCCGCTGGCCCGTCCTGGCCAGCGGCGCCTCCTCTTCCTCTTTTCTTTCAGGCAGCGCCACCTGTCTTCTTCCTTGACAGCGGCGTCTTCTGGCCTCTTCCGCGGCCGCCACCCCTGTTGCCGCGCCGATCCTCTGCTCTTCGGGAGGTCTTCTCTCCTCCCTCTCCGCCGCCGAACTAACTTTTCCCGCTCGGTGCCGTCTAATACAAGATGGCGCAAGTGGGCGGGGCTATGACGCGGCGAGCCGCGATTGGCTCGTCGCATCCGCCTCTGATAGGCTGCTGGCCCGCGAGCCAGTTTTGGCTCACGGCCAGAGCCAAACGCCCGCCGCACTGACTGCCGCGCCCAACGCCTGACCGGCGCTGGGAGCAGGTACTCTCTCCCAGCGCCAGCTACCCGCCGCTTCTTGGCTGCCGGGTGCCAAGCTCCGCTGAGCTTGCGCCCGGAGCCAGGCTTCTCCCGGCGCCACAGTACCACCGGCACTGGTGAAAGGGACCAGGCAGTCCCTTCACCAGGTACCCGCGGTGTCTGCACCGATGCTAGGGACATTACTGTCCCAGCGCCAGCAATGGATGTGTCCCACAGAGGACACATCCCTTCTGCCTGCCCCTGCACCTCGGCTGATGCTGGGATCAAACACGTGATCCCAGCACAGCCTTCCACATTTCCCCCCCTTTTTCCTTTGTAGTCCCTACAAAGTCTTCTTCCATCTCCATCGTTTGCGGGTCAGGGTATTCTATGGTCCCTCCAGCGAGGATCTGTTCGAGGGCCCAGCCGGGACCGACCATGACCCCACATTCCTTCTCCACTGGCTCCGGGCTCTCCATCTTCGTACCTCCTGAATTCACTCTGCGGATCCTCTGTGGGAGTGGCAACTCGGAAGTGCCACTCACAATGGGCCACCGTGGGGAATTTTCTTCTAAGGGTGCCGCAGCCACCCACTCTTCTTCCAACTGGTCTGGGGCATCTTCACTGTATTCAGGGTGTGGCACTAACCACCACCCAATAGTCGCTTCCTCCGGGGCATCCTCTTCTTCCCGGGTCTCTGCCGACATTTTACAAGAATCTGGACTCTTCTCCACAGACTCCTGCAGCAGGCGACAATTTCCTTCTTCAGCATACTCCATCTCTTCCGCTGACATCTTCGGGTATCCAGGTCGCGGACTCTTCCAGCATGGGGAGATCCTAGACTTCTTTGCCACTGGGTCTTCACGCTCTTCCTTATAGCGTGGCATCTTCACCTCCCAGTCATCCACATCCGTCCTCTGCGGGCAAGGATTCTTCTTCACTGGGACCTCTTCGGGGCATAACAGTGCCACTGCATCTTCCCAGGGACACTCAAGGGCCAAGTGTCCCTGCCACTGACACTTCCAGCACGTGGGTGCTGTTGCAATCTTCATCACAAAGGGGTTTCTACCCTTCGGCTCCTGCTCAGGAACAATGGGCACCTGTGAACGTACTTCCAGCAGGCTCTTCTGCTCCATTTCCCTGGCTTCTTCTATCCACTTCTGGGCTCTGCCATCCAAGATCATCCAGTCTTCGTCCCATGGACAATCTCGAAGCTCATGGTCTATATCTCCACATCCTTCACACCAGAATTCTTCGTCCTCATGGTGCCACTCTTCATCATGTGGACAGCTATTATGCTCATGCCCGTAGGTTCCGCAGAGCATACACCAGAGTCTCTTCTTCACAGAGTTCTTCTGACCACATCTCTGGACCGCTTGCTGGGCCATCTATGTGATCTCCAACGGGGACATTTCTTCCTCTTCTGTCGCCCTCAATTCATGCCAGGGACATTTGCTGGCATCATGTCCCAGCTGCTGACACGTCTTGCAGGGGGTCACAACTGCTTTCTTGCGCCCCTTCTCCCGGCGCTCTTCCTTGCCGCGCTGTACCGACTGCTGCACCATCTTCATGATGTCTTCTCCCGACACCGTAATCCAGTCACTCTTGTCCTCATATGCCCGGGGATTGTTCCACTCCGGAGCTGTCCGTAGGGGGGTCCTCTTGCCGGTGGTCCACATCGTGTCCGTGATCCAGCCGACTACGCCAAAATGTGAGGGGTGGGTGCGGTACAAAGCCTGCTGCCGTGCAGGTGTACATCTGTTACTTACCTTGCGTCGCACCCTCTCACCTCAGGCCGTGTGTTGAGCAGACGGTCCTGGAACCTCCAAATAGAACACGGACACGATGACCTAGGGGGAAGGAGACGAGGTGAGTACCGTCCTTCCTCACATCGACCGACGCGCCCTACCAAACCGGGGGAAAAATTCAGGTTTTAAGTGAAGATCATCATTGGCACTTTTGGCCTCAGATCACAAATTTTCACCTATCGGTACTCATGCACCAGGTGAAGATCCGTCCTTGCACCGGGTTCCAAGGTTCACCGTCCGCCCAGAAGGAAGGAAAGATAGATAGTGACAAACAAACAAAGAGAGACAGTACACACAGATATTCCTCACCATGTCCACACTTGCTCTTCGTCCGCTCACTCGCCTACAGGTCCCTGTAAGGAGATACACAACACAGCCGTGCAGGACCTAAACCTATGTCAAGCAACTACACATACTAAAACGGCATCACCCTCAACCTATGGTGTGTGTAGTGCGACAGATATAACAACAACTAAACATTTGCCCTGCACGGAACACCAATCACAGACTAAATATACAAGAGTCAAACACAGTACTGTCTCTGTAAACGTCTGCTACCTACCTATCCAGAGCTGGCCAGCTCCTCTTCTCGGTGACTGGGGAAACCACTACCTCATGGGTGGAAGCCGTACAGCTCTCCACCACTGCTCACACCTCTCATCCACCTCTCTGTTAGCACTGCAGCTAATGGGCTCAGGGCCCTGGGCCTAATGCCCAGGGTCTTACATGCGGCTCAGGCCTCGGTGCCTGCCAAATGGTGGGCTCTGGTAGTGGTCTGGGCCTAATGCCCAGACCACTTTTTATGGGCTCAGGCCTATTTGCCTGCCTATCTGTGGGGCTCATATATAGGGCCTAGTGCCCTCCTGTATGGGTACAGGCCTATGCCTGATTTATGGCCACGGGCCTAGTGCCCACCTACTTTATTGAGTAGTGACCTGGGCCTAGTACCCAGGCCACTTATACCTAATTAAGAGGGGATCCTTTTATGGGGCCTAATGCCCGCTACTGTGCCCCGGGCCTTGTGCCCGACTAATTGCCCACGGGCCTAGTGCCCGACAATGCTCCATGGGCCTAGCGCCTGACAACACTGGCGGTCTAGGGAGGGGGGTATATGGTGGGCCTCACGGAGGGCCTACCTGACGTTCGTTGGAGGATGTTGTGGAGGGAACTTCGTGACGCTCTTTCACTTCCCTCCCCCGCAGTCCTCTCCGGTCCTCAGCCGCATTCTTCGGCCGCTGGCCCGTCCTGGCCAGTGGCGCCACCTCTTCCTCTTTTCTTTCAGCCGGCGCCACCTGTCTTCTTCCTTGAAAGCGGCGTCTTCTGGCCTCTTCCGTGGCCGCCGCCCCTGTTGCCGCGCCAATCCTCCGCTCTTCGGGTGGTCTTCTCTCTTCCCTCTCTGCTGCCGAACTAACTTTTCCCGCTCGGCACCGTCTAATACAAGACGGCGCAAATGGGCGGGGCTATGATGCGGCGAGCCGCGATTGGCTCGTTGCATCCGCCTCTGATTGGCTGCTGGCCCGCGAGCCAGGTTTGGCTCGCGGCCAGAGCCAAACGCCCACCGCACTGACTGCCGCGCCCAATGCCTGACCGGCGCTGGGAGCCGGTACTCTCTCCCAGCGCCGGCTACCCGCCGCTTCTTGGCTGCCAGGTGCCAAGCTCCGCTGAGCTTGCACCCGGAGCCAGGCTTCTCCCGGCGCCACAGTACCACCGGCACTGGTGAAAGGGACCAGGCGGTCCCTTCACCAGGTGCCCACGGTGTCTGCACCGATGCTAGGGACATTACTGTCCCAGTGCCGGTAACGGATGTGTCCCGCAGAGGACACATCCCTTCTGCCTGCCCCTGCACCTCGGCTGATGCTGGGATCAAACACGTGATCCCAGCACAGCCTTCCACACTTCCACAGCAAATAATAGAAGAAACATGCAATTACAGATGTGACCATGGTTGTTGTGGCTGATCATGCCACAAACATGCACACACATCATGCTACACGCAATGGTATGCTATGGTACATCTCCGATTGCGGGTGTACATCTCCATTCTAAAATATTGAAATGCTACTGCACATCTCTGATCGCAGGAATGCATCAACATTCTAACCTATGGAGACGCAAATGTGCATCTCCAATCGCGGGAGTCCATCTCGAGCCATGCATGGTGCAAGACGCTGTGCTATGGACAACAATCTAGCTGGGCATATCTATATATGCAGGAGAGATACAGATGTGTCCAGGGCCAGATTAAGGGTGGGGTGACATCACATCCATGACACTGATGAGTGGACTCACTCAGGAGACGCTCTGCACTGTTTGCACTATGACTGTATTCAGGGCCAGATTAAGGTCTGTGGGGGCCTCAGGGCAACAAACACATGGGGGCCCCTATAAAAAAAATTATATGTATATATATATATATATTTATAGTAAAGATGAATGGCGGCTCTCACGGGTCTTGTAAGGTAAGAATCACACTGACAACTGTGTCACTCTCGTTCGACGTTCCAGTCAAAGAGACTTTTATCAAGAACACAAAAGAAGTAACAAACATACATACCTATATAACAGTGTGTCTAATGTGATAGGTGCTGCCTCCGTGTGCTGGCTGCCGGGTGCTCAACACTTTGACACTTTGTACAATGCACTTCACTTAATTGTCAGTGCATTTATTGTTTGTCTATTCAATTGTAATTTATCCTCCCAGCCACTGTTGTGCTACACTTGACTGCCCTGCCACACGCCCATTGTGCCTGGCTCAGCACATGATGTCATCACGCTACATCACGGGCACATGCGGATGAAGTCACACTCGGAGCACCCGGCAGCTAGCACACAGAGGCAGCACCTATCACATTAGACACACTGTTATATAGGTATGTATGTTTGTTACTTCTTTTGTGTTCTTGATAAAAGTCTCTTTGACTGAAATATCGAAACAAGAGTGACACAGTTTTCAGTGTGATTCTTACCTTACAAGACCCGTGAGTGCAGCCATTCATCTTTACCTTGCATTTGCTGTTCCTTAGGGAACATTTTGGAAGGCACCAGGGCCATTCCTTTATGCTATATATGTGGAGTGCCAGCCAATATATTTGCTTGTATATATATATATATATATATATATATATATTAGGGGTGTGCACCGGCCACTTTTCGTGTTTTGTGTTTTGGTTTTGGATCTGGATCTTTCTTCGTGTTTTGGATCTGGATTGGTTTTGCCAAAACCACCCTTCCGTGTTTTGGGTTCTGGGTTTTGTGTTTTGGATCTGTATTTTTTTTAAAAAAGCATAAAAACAGCTAAAATCACAGAATTTGTAGGTTTTTCTGCTCCTATGCTATTATTAACCTCAATAACCTTAATTTCCACTCATTTCCAGTCTATTCTGAACACCTCACACCTCACAATAGTGTTTTTATGTCCAAAAGGTTGCACCGAGGTAGCTGGATGACTATGCTAAGCGACACGAGTGGGCTGCACAAACACGTGACCCATCTAGGAGTGACACTGCAGTGGCAGACAGGATGGCAGTTAGAAAAACTAGGCCCCAAACTGTACATAATGCAAAGAAAAAAAAGAGGTGCAAGATGGAATTGTCCTTGGGCCCTCCCACCCACCCTTATGTTGTATAAACAGGACATGCACACTTTAACAAATCAATCATTTCAGCGCCAGGGTCTGCCACACAACTGTGGCTGAAATGATTGGTTCGTTTGGGCCCCCACAAAACAAGCTGGCAATTAATCTGTCCCTGCACAAACTGGCTCTACGGAGGCAAGATGTCATCCTCATCCTCCTCATCCACCGATTCCTCACCCTCTTCAGTGTGTACATCCTCATCCTCACAAAGTATTAACTCGTCCCCACTTGAATCCACCACCACAGGTCCCTCTGTACCTTCTGGAAGCTGGTCTCCCTGGAAGAGCTGATAATTCATTTTGATGAACATCATCTTCTCCACATTCTGTGGAAGCAACCTCCTACGCCTTTCACTGACAAGGTTCCCGGCTGCACTAAACACTCTTTCGGAGTACACACTGGAGGGGGGGCAACTCAGGTAAAATAGAGCCAGTTTGTACAGGGGCCTCCAAATTGCCTCTTTTTCCTGCCAGTACAGGTATGGACTGTCTGACATGCCTACTTGGATGCTGTCACCGATGTAATCCTCCACCATTCTGTCAATGGTGACAGTATCATATGCAGTGACAGTAGACATGTCAGAAATTGTTGCCAGGTCCTTCAGTCCGGACTAGATGTCCAAACTTGGTCCTGCCTGCCCTGCATCACTGCCAGCGGGTTGCTTAGGATACCTAAGTTTTTTCCTGGCAGCCCCAGTTGCGGGAGAAAATGAAGAAGGAGCCGTTGATGTGTCACGTTCCGCTTCAGCTGACAGTGTGTTCACCAGCAGGTCTTTGCACCTCTGCAGGCTTGTGTCGGCCAGAAAGAGAGACACCACATAGGCTTTAAACCTAGGATCGAGCACGGTGGCCAAAATGTAGTGGTCTGATTTCAACAGATTGACCACCCTGGAATCCTGGCAAAGCGAATGAAGGGCTTCATCCACAAGTCCCACATGCCGAGCAGAATCGCTCCGTCTTAGCTCCTCCTTCACTTTCTCCAGCTGCTTCTGCAAAAGCCTGATGAGGGGAATGACCTGACTCAAGAAGGCAGTGTCTGAACTGACTTCACGTGTGGCAAGTTCGAAGGGCTGGAGAACCTTGCACAACACGGAAATCATTCTCCACTGCACTTGAGTCAGGTGCATACCCCCTCCTTTGCCTATGTCATAGGTGGATGTATAGACTTGTATGGCCTTTTGCTGCTCCTCCATCCTCTGAAGCATATAGAGGGTTGAGTTCCACCGCGTCACAACCTCTTGCTTCAGGTGATGGTGGGGCAGGTTCAATAGTGTTTGCTGGCGCTCCAGTCTTCGGCATGCAGTCGCTGAATGGCGAAAGTGGCCAGAAATTTTTCGGGCCACCCAAAGCGTCTCCTGCACGCCCCTGTCGCTTTTCAGAAAATTCTGCACCACCAAGTTTATTGTGTGAGCAAAACATGGGACGTGCTGGAATTTGCCCAGATGTAATGCCCGCACAATATTGGTGGCATTGTCAGATATCACAAATCCCCAGTAGAGTCTAAGTGGGGTAAGCCACTGGGCGATGATTTCCCTCAGTTTCTCTAAGAGGTTGTCGGCGGTGTGCCTCTTACTGAAACCGGTGATACACAGCGTAGCCTGCCTTGTAACGAGCTGGCGTTTCTGAGATGCTGCTACTGGTGACGCTGCTGCTGTTGCTGTGTAAGGTGATACATCTACCCAGTGGGCTGTCACAGTCATATAGTCCTTAGTCTGCCCTGTTCCACTTGTCCACATGTCCGTGGTTAAGTGGACATTGTGTACAATGGCATTTTTCAGGACACTGAGGACACTTTTTCAGACGTTTCTGTACAGTCTCGGTATCGCCTGCCTAGTGAAGTGGAATCTAGACGGGATTTGGAACCGGGGACACACTACCTCCATCAATTGTCTAAATCCCACTGCACTAATGGCGGATACCGGACACACGTCTAACACCAACATAGCAGTCAAGGCCTCAGTTATACGTTTTGCTTCAGGATGACTGCTGTCGTACTTCATCCTCCTCGCTAAGGACTGTTGGAGGGTCAATTGTTTAGTAAATGTAGTGGTGTTCCTACTTCCTCTCTGGGATGATGAACGACTCCCAGCAGCAGCAACAGCAGCAGCGGCAGCAGTAGGCGTAGCAATGCAGGATCCTCCGGAGGAATCACGGATAGGAGAGTCAGTCATGCCAGACTACTTCCGATCCTGACTAAGGAGGAAATTGATGAGGAGGGAGTTGACGGTGTGGTTTGCAGGCGCTTGGATACAACAGGACAACGGGATTTAGGTGTCCCTGGACTGCTTATGGTCTTAGCCAAAGTTTCTGAACTTGACAGTAACTTTTTATGAACGCGCTGCAGGTGCCGTATAAGGGAGGATGTTCCTAGGTGGTTGACGTCCCTACCCCTACTTATTTCACCTTTACATATGGTACATATGGCAAGACAGTTGTTGTCCGGATTTGGATAGAAATATTGCCAGACCAAAGAGGTGGAATGTTTGGTCTTCTGCCCAGGCATGACCGTGATGGGCTTTTTCATCCCACGGACAACAACTGTCTCCCCCGGAGCCTGATTTAAACAAACCACATCACCATCAGAATCCTCCTCGCCAACTTTCTCCTCAGCGCCAGCTACACCAGTATACTCATCCTGTTGTACTTCAACAGTGACATCTTCAATTTGCATATCAGCAAGTGGACTGTGGGTGCTCCTTTCAGCACTTGCAGGGGGCGTGCAAATGGTGGAAAGAGCCACCTCTTCCCGTCCAGTGCTGGGAAGGTCAGGCATCGCAACCACCACCACACTTGGACTCTCCTTGGGGATTTGTGATATCTTCTTAGAAAGCGAAGTTCTTCGCTGTGCTTTTGCCAGCTTAACTCTTTTGATTTTTTTAGTGAGAGGAGGGCTTCCATCGTCATGTGAAGCTGAACCACTAGTCATGAACATACTAGGGATCGACCTTAGCCGTTCCTTGCCACTCCGTGTCGTAAATGGCATATTGGCAAGTTTACGTTTCTCTTCAGCTGATTTAAATGTCTTTTTCAAGGTCATTTTCCTGAACTTTGCCATTTGGGATTGTATGTGCCCTCTACTATGACATTGGGCATCGGCCTTGGCAGACGACGTTGATGGCATGTTATCGTCTATGTCATGACTAGTGGCAGCAGCTTCAGCACTAGGAGGAAGTGGTTCTTGATCTTTCTCTATTTTATTTTTATCGGAGAAAGTTTGGTCCTCCATTTATGTTATATCGATTTGATATATACGTGCGGCTAAACACAGAAAATAATTTTTTTTTTGGTTTGGACTGGAGTGTACTTTGGGGGTTACAGCACCCTTTAATGGTCAAGCCAGCCGGCCCTTTACTTATGACACAGGCGCACGCTTGGCACTACTTTGTTGATGCACGTGCGGCTGCTGCGCACACAATTCACAAACACAGAAAATTTTTTTTTTTTTGGTTTGGACTGGAGTGTACTTTCGGGGTTTACAGCACCCTTAACGGTCAAGCCAGCCGGCCCTTTACTTATGACACAGGCGCACGCTTGGCACTACTTTGTTGATGCACATGCGGCTACTGCGCACACAATTCACAAACACAGAAAATAATTTTTTTTTTGGTTTGGACTGGAGTGTACTTCGGGGGTTACAGCACCCTTTAATGGTCAAGCCAGTTGGCCCTTTACTTATGACACAGGCGCACGCTTGGCACTACTTTGTTGATGCACGTGCGGCTACTGCGCACACAATTCACAAACACAGAAAATAATTTTTTTTTGGTTTGGATTGGAGTGTACTTTCGGGGGTTACAGCACCCTTTAACGGTCAAGCCAGCTGGCCCTTTACTTATGACACAGGCGCACGCTTGGCACTACTTTGTTGATGCACGTGCGTCTACTGCGCACACAATTCACAAACACAGAAAATATTTTTTTTTTTGGTTTGGACTGGAGTGTACTTTGGGGGTTACAGCACCCTTTAACGGTCAAGCCAGCCGGCCCTTTACTTATGATACAGGCGCACGCTTGGCACTACTTTGTTGATGCACATGCGGCTACTGCGCACACAATTCACAAACACAGAAAATAATTTTTTTTTGGTTTGGACTGGAGTGTACTTCGGGGGTTACAGCACCCTTTAATGGTCAAGCCAGTTGGCCCTTTACTTATGACACAGGCGCACGCTTGGCACTACTTTGTTGATGCACGTGCGGCTACTGCGCACACAATTCACAAACACAGAAAATAATTTTTTTTTGGTTTGGATTGGAGTGTACTTTCGGGGGTTACAGCACCCTTTAACGGTCAAGCCAGCTGGCCCTTTACTTATGACACAGGCGCACGCTTGGCACTACTTTGTTGATGCACGTGCGTCTACTGCGCACACAATTCACAAACACAGAAAATATTTTTTTTTTTGGTTTGGACTGGAGTGTACTTTGGGGGTTACAGCACCCTTTAACGGTCAAGCCAGCCGGCCCTTTACTTATGATACAGGCGCACGCTTGGCACTACTTTGTTGATGCACGTGCGGCTACTGCGCACACATTTCACAAACACAGAAAATATATTATTTTTTTAGCACTTGGGGGGAGCACCCCTGATGGACAGAGCACCCCCTGGACAACACTACAGCACCCCTTTAGGACTGGGACACTGCACAGGACTTTGGAGTGGACACAGCCCCTATGGAGAACTGACTGCACAACACTGTCCAGCCAGCCCCTATGGACTTTGAAGTAGTGGACACAGCCCCTATTAACAACAGCAGCACAGCACAACACAGCCAGCCCCTATGGACTTTGAAGTAGTGGACAACAGCAGCACTACACTACACTACACTACACAGCCCTAACTCCCACCCTCCCTCTTCACTGTCCACAGCCGAGTGAGAAAATGGCACCGACGCGGGTACCTTATATAGGATCCAAAACCCACGAGACTCGGAAGGCGGGATGATGACGTTTTGCCTCGATTTCAGATCCGAGTCAGGCGGGAAAAGTCGAGCCTGACTCGGATCGGACTCGGATCGGGGGGGCTCGGGGGGGTTCGGATTTCAGAAATCCGAACCCGCTCACCCCTAATATATATATATATATATATACAGTGGACGATATGAGGATATGCGCAGTGGGGACCATATTGCTTGTAAGCTGTACATTGACTATCATTGATAAGCTTAGCATTGTTTGTTAAATACTGAAAGGAGTACATAACCCCTTTTGCGAGTGCAAAAGGGGTTATGTCTCATTGTGAAATGGGGCCCATGGGCTCCACATGAAACAATAAAACACAGTCACACACATGAAAAAAATAAACACAATATACACCCACAGGAAAAAAAACACAAATATAGGCACCCACATGAAATATTACACACCAGTTGTGCAATCTTATTCACATTACACTTTACATACTACCCCTGAGAAACATTACACCATGTCCCTTATTCATGTTATGACACACAGTAGTGCCCCTTTTACACAATGCCAACAATAGTGCCCCTTATACACAATGCCCACAGTAGTGCCCCTTATACACAATGCCCACAGTAGTAATGTCCTTAATACACATAATGCCCAAAGTTGTAATTCCTCTTATACAATGCCCACCAGGGGTAAACACAGGATTTTTACAGGGGGTTTCCACACAAACACACATATATACTAGTCAACTAAATCATGTGAAACAGCATTGTTATATCAATGTTTCAGTGCTTTAATGTAGAAAATTCATCAGGGACAGCATAACAAACACATATAAAAACATTCTCACCTTAAGTACCTTTCACCAGTACTTGCTGGACACCGCTGCCTGGGAACATGGCCGTGAAGACATTGCAGGAAAAGTATGTTATAACACTTATCAAAATGATGCATTTTAGCTAAAAGTACAAAAGAACAAAGTTGCTGAAGAATCTAATTTAGAAAACACAGCTACACATATACATAAGGGTGCACACGGATATTCACATTTCCAGGTAAATAATGAATAATCGATCTTTCAATGGTAAACATCAAGTAAAAGGTATTCAATTGTATTCTCCAGTAAAAAATAATTACTTAAGAACTTGCAAGTGTATCAATAATTCAAATAGTATATATTACCAGAGACTTGAAATACATAGACTTCCTATCACATACGGACCCACTTTATTCAAAGAAAGCAATGTAACCCTAATGTCTCATTGAGACCACCAAGGGCTAACCTACCTAATTTATGTATCCATTTAGTTTCTAATTGGAGCAGTAATTTACACCTATCACCTCCCCTAGATAATGGGGGAACCTGATCTATGATACGGTACGGTAGGGAGGATAAATTGTGTTTTGCATGGGCGAAATGATGCGCGACTGGTTGTTCACTAGTCCCTTTAGCTATTGCTGCTCTAATTGCAGATCTATGGAGTGCCATTCAATCTTTAAATTGACACTCTGTCTTGCCCACATACTGCTGGGCACAGGAACAAGTAATTGTATACACAACAAAATTGCTTGTGCAAGTTAAATGATGGTGAATTTTAAATTTCTCTCCTGTATAAGGGTGATGGAAAAAATTCCCTTGTTGCAGATAACGACAGGTTAAACAATTAGGGCATTTAAAACACCCCGGTTTCAAAGGTAACACTTTAGGTTTTTTACCAAAGTTGGTAATATCTGTGCGTACTACTTGGGTACTCAGAAACCCCCCAGCGTGCGCTAGTGCCCACAGCCTTAGTGCCACTTATGCAATGCCCCCAGTATGGGTTCCCCTTATGCAGTGCCCCTTTTAGTGTCAGTGCCCACAGTGGTAGTGCCCTTTATGCAGATTCCACAGTAGTGGTGCACTTTATGCAGTGCCCCCTGTAATGGTAGTGCCCCTTATGCAGAGCCCACAGTAGTGGTGCCCTTTATGCAGGGCCCTCAGTAGTAGTGCACCTTATGCAGTGCCCCTTTTGCAATGCCCCCATTAGTAGTGCCCCAGTAGTAATTCCCCCAGTATTAATGCCCCCTGTAGTAATGCCCCTGTAGTAGTGCTCCCAGAAGTAATGAATAAAAAAAACCCCACAATACTTACTGTACCTTAAGCCATGCTCCTGGGTCCACGGTCATCCAACAGGCTGCTCCACAGATCTATAGGAGAGACATCAAGACATCATGATGTATCTCCAATAATGCACTGCACACTGCAGGAGCTTGAATCCAGAGCTCAGGAGGGAGCTACAGCCTCTGGCTGTCGCTGGTGCTGTGGGGAGGGAGCCAGGTGCCTGCTGGTGTCAAAATTTCAGCGGGCAAATGGAGCCTCCCTGCAGTGCCGGGCTGAGGTGGTCTGGAAGAGGCAAAACTGGTTCTGTCCCTCTTTCCAGCACACTTTAACCCCTGGTGGGGACATTGTGAGGTCCCCAGGATGACAGCCCCTGTCGCCCCCCCCCCCGTTATTCTGACCCTGACTGTATTACAGAAGATGATATTAATTCTGCAGAGCTCATGGTTATTAGTAACTTTCAGTTGAGGAGAATATACAGCACATTAAATAGTGTTGGCTTCTAGCAATATCACAATTTGAGGAGTTGCCGGATGGCAATAATAGATGGGATTTTGTGAAGTGGGAATGTCCAAACATGTCATAATTTGATGCTATATCAAAAAGTATTGCTACAATATGCTCATCCTCTTTACAGAGCATAACTGCGCACATACAGATGGGCCCAGTTAGTTTGTTGCTCATAGCGCAACAGTTGTGCCTTGGAACGTTGTGTGATGGCTATACTTTGGCATACCATGGTGTTCTACACTGTAGAAGAATCCATGGCATGTAATACACCGATTAATTGGTGGGTGGCGAGTGCTCCACTGATGAAATTTGTACTACTGAATACCATACTGTAGAAGTGGATACATATCCCTGACAAGCGGGCCAATCATGTTCATGCCGTGTATTTGCATGTTGTATGTTCACACAACCAATCCTTTTAATAATATTACAGACGCTCGTTGAATGGGATGCAAATCAGTAGACATACAGTGCTGTATGGTAGTGTAATTGCCGTGCTGCTTATGACGCTATAACCGATACATTAACGAGATGCACGAACAGCTTTCAATTCACTAATGGTGGGCTTATGTGTTTACATGTACTAATATAATATTTTGAAAGGAAAACAGATTTGTATTATTATTTACATTATTACTATGCTTCCCTCACTGCACCCTCCCTAATGGCAGAGGGTGGGTGGAGTGCGCAGAATTCAGTAAATGGATGTGAAATCTTTCTTGGCCTAGTGGTAGAGAGGTCATTTTGCCATGATCCAGGGTTCAAATCCCACCACAGCCCAATATTATTTCGTAATCATGATTACTTTAGATTAATTCCTCTATATATTTTTTTTATAAAGTACAGTGGTGGATCCATCCACAAAAAAATCGATTTTCAAATGCACCCACATGACTTGGGGTTCACGGACGCAAATGCAACCTCAATTTTAAATAACACCACATGATTTCATGTTCAATAATGTTGAAATCGTCTACTGAAGGCACTACATTGCTCCAAAATGCCCCCACACCCTGCAATGACACACCCATACAGTGATGGGGTGCAGGGGCTCGAGGGTTGGGCTTAAGTTGCACAATCAACATCAGGGGCTTAGATGCACACACGGCGTGTTAATGTTCTGGGGTGCAAACGCAACCTCAGTTTTATTTCAGACCGCATGATTTCCTGTTCAATAATGTTGCAGTAGTGTATTGAAGGCACTGCATTGCTCCAAAACTCCCCCGCAACCTGCAATTACACACCCATACAGGTATGGGTTTCAGAGGATCGAGTGTCAGTTTTCAGAAAAACTCTCAGCATCAGGGGCTTAGCCATGTCAGATGCACCCACAGGTGTTGGGATTCAAGGACTCAAACACAACCTCTGTTTTCAGTAAGACCACATGATTTCCTGTTCAATAATGTTGCCGTAGTGTATTGAAGGCACTACATTGCTCCACAACTCCCCCGTACCCTGCAATGACACGCTCATACAGTTATGGGTTGCAGGGGCTCGAGTATTGAGTTTCGAAAGCCCAAAGAGATGCACCTAAAGTGTGTTGAGATTCAGGGGCTCAAACAGGGGTCAAATGCATGCACAGTTTTGCACAGTTTTCAATTAGATGAATTATAACTAAACCTAGGCCAAACCCTAAAGAAAAAGAAAAATCCAGTGTCAACCATTTTTGTGTCGACTATTTTTCTGTCGACCTTTTGCCCAAAACTTTACCATAAAAAAATAATGGCAATCTAAAAAACAACATGCCGACCATTTTGTGTAGAAATTTTGACCAATCCATAACCAAATAATTTTTTTAAACAGTCTCATGTGTCAACCATTTTTGTGTTGACATTTTAACCAACCCCCTAACTAAATAAAAATATATATATTTTTAATTAAAGTGGTGACCATTTTAGTGTCCACCGTTTCACCAAACCATAAACCTAAAAAAAATGTATAATAATAAAAAAATAACTAAAAATCATGTGTTGGCCATTTTTGTGTCGACCATATTTGTGTTGACCTTTTGACCATGTCGGCCATTTGTACCCATCGATCCATACAGAAGAAGTGGATATCCTGACAAGCGGACCAATCACATCTTTAATAATATTACAGAAGCTCGTTGAAAGGGACGCAAATCAGCCATGGTGCTATGACGATATAACCGAAACAGTAACAGCTAATGATTTTACATTAGTGTGTCACAACTGCAAAATGCTGATTCATTTACAGACGTGTACGTACAGTATACTGTAGTACTGTAACTTTCTATAAAAGGGATGCACATAGTTTTTTTTTTTAAATAAAAGTAGGTAAATGTTTTTACCTTCTCCATCCTACCACAGGTGCTTCTCAGATAGATTTACAATAGGCTACGTAACTTGTAACTTCAGGGCTGGCTATGCACTTCCCCTACCACACCACACAAATAAAATTAATGATTACAGTGTACGTCACTGTGTTTACCTTCCCCCATCCTTTGTAGGTATCTCGAGACCCAGCACCATCCCGCTCTCCTCCTCTGGCCATTCCCTCACTGCACTCTCCACCTAAGCTTAAAAGAATAATGGCAGCAGGTGGGTGGAGTGCATAGACAAACGCAGGGGGGATTTCCATCTGCCTGTAAACCCCCCTCCTCAGCACATACCATGACTACAGTAGAAATAGTAATATAATAGAATTTTACTAGTGCTACATGTTCTTCTCAGTATCACAAATGAAATAATTAGCTCCACCTGTGGATCTTTTAACATGTATCAGCCAGTAATAAATAACCTGTGCACCAACTAGGAGATCTGGAAAACATGCACTATTAGGGATCCATTGCTTCTATAGCATATAAGTACATATATGTCCAGGGAAGTGCTAGGTTCTTCTGCTGCTCTTCCAGGCTCCTGGACTTGCTCCAATGCTCTGGAATGGTGCTCACATCTAAAATAAAAACATTCAGCTCATGCAGGATGGCCCTACTGCCGCATCAAATGACTTACTATGATCCTGTATATGCTGGAATTATGACACACAATACACATTGTATGGCACATATTAAAGCTGAATAAAGTAATAATTCTGCCCTCTTCATGGACTGGCCACACTCACTCTAAAATCAAGCATTTGGAAACTCCCCTCTAGAAATCCTGCATTTGCCACTGGAGTGCACAAGGATTCAGTAGATGGATGTGACAGCCTTCTTGGCCTAGTGGTTACAGCGGTTGTTATACATGGCCAAGATACTGGGTTCAATTCCCACCAAAGCACAATATTATTTGATTACTTTAGATTATTTCGTCTATATACTTTTCTTTTATAAAGTACAGTGGTGGATCCATCCGCACTAATCGAGTATTAGACGCACCCACAGGTGTTGGGGTTCAGTGACTGAAATGCATCCTCAGTTTTATTTCAGACCACATTATTTTCTGTTCAATAATGTTGCCATAGTGTATTGAAGGCACTACATTGCTCCATATCTCCCCTGCACCCTGCAATGACACACCCATACAGTTATGAGGTGCAGGGGTTTCAGACTCACTCTAAGCATCAGGGGCTTAAATGGGTCAGACGCACCCACAGGTGTTGGGGTTCAGGGTCTCAAACACACCTAAAGTACTGAAGGTGAGTATGAGTTATTGTGAGTGTGAATGTGAGTGTGCATGTATGCTTAAATAAGATTTTACTATCACGGCGTGTGTGTGCTGTGTTTATTGTAATATTTATTTTGCAGGTGAACTACATGTACAGGTACATACCAACAGGCCCGTAATGCCCCACATGCTGGTATTTGTGGTTCTCCAATTACTAGCATGTGGGGGAGTCTTGCTGGTACCCTGAGTTCTACTGCAAGATACAAAATTTTTACTTCTTTCATTTGCACCACATTTTACAGATTAAACCTGGCACCCACCACTCAAGGAGTTGGCAGGGATAGCCCCAGGCTATCAGCTCAGGCCTGGGCTGCCCTGGACTCAGTAAAAGGGATCCCCTGGTTGTGGTATTACTCTCCCGCTAGATAGAGCTTGGTGCTGGTTATGGATAAAACAGGGGATCCTTACGCTTTTTGTCCCCTGTATGTCCAAAACCAGGACTGGCTCGGCTGAGCCCAGTGCTGTTTGTTCCCATGATCTTGGTTTTCTGTGCTGCTACAATGTCCATGCCCCTGTATGCCCCTGGATACATACAGTATTTATGTATCTAGTCTCATAAAGTAGCACCTTCACTTTTATTGCCCCGCTCACTGCTGATCACTCCATAAGGTCCGGCCACCTCGCAGGCTGATTCAATGGTCAGCAGTAATTTTTTCCCTCTTGCACTTTGGCCTATACTGTTATGTCCCATGCTAGCCCAGTATCTCGGTATTCCTTGCTGCTACAATGTCCATGTCCCTAGATGCATATTAGTGTATCTAGTATCATAAAGAAGCACCTTCATTTTTTCTGCCCTGCTCGCCGTCATTTGCTCCATAAGATCCGGCTGCCTTGTGGCCTGATTCAACAGTCAGCTGCCTTTTTTTCCCTCTAGTGCTTTGGCCTATATTGCTATGTCCCATGCTAGTCCAGTATCTTTCTTTTATGTGCTGCTACAACATCCATGCCCTTAGATGCATATTTGTGTATTGAGGCTCATAAAGCAGCCAACATTTACACCCACCCACTGCCAGTATTCTTTTAAGCTCAGTTGGAGGGTGCAGTGAGGGAAGGGCCAGATGGGGAGCATGTGATGGCACTGGGTGCCAAGATACCTACAAAGGATGGGGAAGGTAAACACAGTGATGTACACTGTAATCATACATTTTATATGTGTGGTGTGGTGGGAGAAGTGTATAGCCATCCCTGAAGTTACAAATTACATAGCCTATTGTTAATGGATCTGAGAAGCGCCTGGGAGAAGGTAAATAAGCGTACCTACTTTTATTTTTTTTTTAAAACTGTGCATCCCTTTTAAAGCAAATTACAGTACTACAGTATACTGTACATATACGTATGTGCATGATCGGCATTTTGCAGTTGTGATGCACTAATGTGAACTCATTAGCTGCTAATGTATCCGTTATATCGTCATAACACCATGGCATTTGCACTACTGTACAATACTGAATGTGTGCTGATTTGCATCCCATTCAACGAGCTTCTGCAATATTTTTAAAGATTGGTTGTACGAACATGTGACATGCAACTACACTTCAAAAGTGTCCCAAACATGATTGGGCCACTTGCAAGGAATATCCATCCACTTCTACAGTATGTATCGATGGGTACAAATGGCTGACATGGTCAAAAGGTCAACACAAATATAGTCTACATAAAAATGACCAACACATTATTTTTATTTATTTTTTATTATTATTAAAAAAAATTAGGGTTAGGATTTGGTCAAACGGTCAACACTAAAGTGTAATTAAAAAAACTTTAATAAAAAAAAAATATTTTTATTTGGTTAGGGGGTTGTCAAAAATGTCGACACAAAAAAGGCAACCCAAAAATGGTCAATACAAAAATGGTTGGCACATGATACATTTTAAAAAAAATATTTGTTTATGGATTTGTAAAAATGTCGACACAGAAATGGTCAGCACATTGTTATTTTTTAGATTGCTATTCATTTTTTATGGTTAAGGTTTGGTCAAAAGGTCATCACAAAAAAAGTCGACACAAAATATAGTCGACACTGGATAATTATTTTTCTTTAGGGTTTGGGTTAGGTTTAGGAATAATTCATCTAATTGAAAGCTGTGCGTGCATCTGACCCCTATCTGAGCCCAAGTCCATATATGCTTTAGTTGTGTCTGAGACCTCTTTGAGCCCCTGAAAGCAAGCCCTCAAACTGTGTGTGTGTGTGTCATTGCAGGATGTGGGGGACTTGTGGAGCAATGTAGTGCCTTCAATACACTACTGCAACATTATTGAAAAGGAAATCATGCGGTCTGAAATAAAACTGACTTATTGAAAACTGAGGTTGCGTTTGAGCCCCTGAACCCCATTACTGTACTTTAGAAAAAATATATAGAGGAATGGATCTAAAGTAATCATGATTACGAAATTATATTTGGCTGTGGTGGGATTTGAACCATGGCAATGTAAAACCACCACTCTACAACTAAGCCAAGAAGGATTTCCCATCCATCTACTGAATCCTTGTGCACTCCACCCACCCACTGCCATTAGGGAGGGTGCAGTAAGGGAAGCATAATAATAATGCTAATAATAATAAAAATGTGTCTTCCTTTGTAAATATTATACTAGTACATGTAAACACAGTAGTTACCTGAATATTAATTCATCCCCTCTCATTGAAAGCTGTGCGTGCATGTGACCTCTGTTGGAGCCCCTGAGACAAAAATATTAAAACATATTTTTTTTTAAAAGTACAGGTCTCACACACCTACTGTACTGTAATGAATAAAAACTTTATTACACATTCTTCTACAATCCTGATTCCATGATGAAAATGCTGTACTATAGTGTACTGAATCACAGGTTCTGTCAGCCAATCATCGGGCGGTGATACAGAAAATTAATTGGATATCGGATGCATGCGCAGTGCAGTTTAGGAAAAGTGACACGTGGTGGACAAAAAGTTGTATTACATGCTTTGAACTTTTCCAGCGCCACAGTACATTCCATTGCGAGTAATACTGAAGGGTATGCTCAAGGTGTATTGTGTGGCACGAGATGTAGGGTGCGCTACATGGCATATGGAGCAACAAACTAGCTGGGCCCATCTGTGCTTAGTACAATTTGTTGTGCTGCTCAAATACATGAGCAAGTCAATTGGGTGGTTTCTCAGTTTAACGACTAAGATTTTGCACACTTCAATTGTGTTATTAAATAAAAAGTAAAATGTACATTAAAATAGATTATTTATACTATATCTATACTATTAACAGGAAGAATACAAATTGAAAAAATAGATTGGCAGCTAACTGCAAAACTTCTTAGGAAGTAAATATGCCTTCCATGTCACACCTCTAAAAGTGCCAGTGAGCATGAGTGCCATGATCAAATGCATATGTGTAGCAGTAAATTCATGTGCATGGTTGTATGCAGAAAGCAATTTTAGCAATTTACCCTATGCAAACTAGCATAGTTCTTTATATAAACCATGACATCTCTAATCTATTTGTACATGCAAGTCTCACAAAAGGAGGTCATACCTTTATCATGGAATACTGAAAGGAAATAATAGTTTTTATCCAATTAATTCAAGTCCCCAGTGAAGTTCTAGGAATGTGGGAATTTAATTTAGATATCAGTTATACAAATGTATGTAATAATAATAATAATAATAATAATAATAATAATTATAATGTCACTAATCAGATATTTGCAGTTTAATCTCCCACATAATAATTTGCTTACTAAACCTACTATTATTAAATTTATTTTACTTTATAAAAGTCTATGAAGGCATTAGGAAATTTCATGCTGGTACCAAGGAGTGTAATCGCATCAAGGACAAGTTTGTTTACATGATCCAATGAATAACATGTTACCAGTAGTTCAGCAGCTGGACCCAATAAGTTTAATATTCATTGACCATATCTGTTGCACCTTTATGGAGGGTACACACGGTCAGGCCATCAGATTATCAGACAACGATTGTTATCTGATCGTCCTGCATGTGCTGGATCAAAACCTGCATGTGCTGGATCGAAACCATTCATAATGTACATTTTACTTTAAAACCATTAGAAACCATCGCTAACCATTACACCGGCAGCACAGATGGTGTAATGGTTAGCGTTACTGCATCAAAGCACTGAGGTCATGGATTCAATTCCCACTACGGCCCTAACTGTGTGGAGTTTGTATATTCTCCCTGTGCTTGCGTGGGTTTCCTCAGGGTATTCCTGTTTTTATCCTGAGTGGCTGTTCAGCTCGGTATGGGAAGTTGTTAGGGGACACCAGTCAAAATTTTACCTAGGGCACCAAATGGGCTAGGGCCGGCTCTGTTTGCTCCATAGACGAGTGAAAAGACCAAAAACTTTTGTACAGTATGCTATATGTTTTTATTTATTTATTTTTTTGCAAGAATTAACCAACTTATCAATAACGTAAATTCTGATAAATGTCTAATATATTAAAATGGTTGCCTATGTGGAAGGTAAAAGAGTCTTTTTATACTTTATTGTTTTCCTTTTTCAGCCAAAAAGTCAATAGAGATACCAGTGAGAAATTAATATGTGGATAAATGGCCTGCATTGGGGTGAGAATGGTTGACATTTATACATTTTACTTTTAACTTTCCTTCCTAGCCCCTGTCAGAACTCTCTCCTCTTATCTTTGCAAACAAATTCAAGCTGAGAAAATAAATGTATAATTTCTTGAATATTTGTGTCAGTGGTAATAAATATATATTAGTGTTCTACAACAAATGTTTCAAAATTCTAGTTAAATAAAAGGACTGGCTTATTGTTTGTAGAACATTCAGTAACAATCCAATTAAACTAAATCCCCAGTGAAACTTTGAGAAAGCAATAATTCAAATTAGACACCAGTCTAATGTCATAATAACTGCTAATGATTATACTGATAATAACAAATGAAAATGTATTCAAGTATATACAGCACATTATATCTGTTAATAAATGAAATATAAGTATAGTAGTAGTGTGATATGTTTTCTACATCTATTTAGAGATAAATTCCTTTTTATTTCCCATGTTTAAAAAATTGTCAGTAAGAGACAAATTTTATTTGACATTGCCACAGTAAATTTCTAGCAACACATTATGGTTACAAATGTAAACAGTGCTATTCCCAACTCCCCCTTTTAGCCCATGTCATTTTTACCCTCATGTTACCCATGTGGCCTCAAGTCACAAGATAATAAAACTGTGGATATTTTTAAATAATTGTTTATAAACACTGTATGTATCTGATGAAATAAATGAACCCAAAATTAAATAAAATACTATATATATATATATATATATATATATATATAATAAATATGTATACTATATGTTTCATTACTCATTCATCTGCACCAATGCAAAGCTTATACTTGTTGGACCTGTGTCTTTTTTCAAACTTACTTTGTTATTATATTGGTAAGTTGTGTCACAGAAATGTAGATGTTGTTTTTGAGTCATTTGCAATTTTTTTTTACAATATTTAAAATAGAAATGATCTAATTAAGCCCCAGTCTAACAAAGAATGAACATCAAGGATAGTAATGGCAACAAAAGGCTAGAAAAAAAAAACCAAATGGTTATCTAACAGTTTTAGTTTTTCCTTTTTCCCCAGTTTCACCAACTAGTATGCCTCTCTTTTACCATTTTATATAAATAGAAAAATGTATCATCATAAAAATCTAACAGTGATAACATGAGAGTTTTCCATGACAACAGCACTATGTTTCTCTATTCCCTATGTGCACTGAAATAGCAAATGGCTTATTGTTTTCAGTAACTGTTACTATGTGAATTTTTGCAGCATTACATTATTATCTTTTAAGATTAACTTTTGGTGCTGTATGTGCTAATGTAACCAATTTTACTGTACACAAAAGCATAGGTAATGTTTCTACATGCACTTGTGTAGGCAGCGTTATTACAAGAATACATTTATCCAATGTTATTCTTTATACAGAAGAAAACTACAGTTTGTTAATGCAGTATGCATATAACCAAGGTTATATGTATTTATTTGTTACACAATTTTTAATGTTAACTAACAAAGTTGAAGTATGGAGATTAAGAATATCCTATGCTAAAATAATTACATACTTTATTTAATTTGTTTAAATATTAACAGCGAATTCAATCTGTATTTAAACCAGATCCTTATATAATGGTACTGCATTCCTAAAATGTATCTCTTAAAATGTTTTGGCTGCATACATTTCTTTATTCTTGAAAATATCCATAACTGACTGCTACTGAGGCACATTATTTTCACTGAAATAGCATAAATAGAAAATCAATAGTGAAATATGATTTTAATAGGTTCGTTCTTCATCATCTCATGATGTAGAGATTGTAAAATACATCCAATTGAATATTTATAGGCTAATGTGACTTGTGAACTGAAATGAAAGCTCTTCACACAATTCCTACTGAATTGATCTCTCTAAGGTGTGACAACGAAAGGTGTGATGATTTGTTTAGAATTAGGAAAATAGGTCCAAAATGAAATATGAACCTGAGATTTAAGCTATTCTATTATTGCCTCTGTATAAATGTTTTATTGGAAAAAAAATTAAAAAGATCAACAAGCATGAAATTGAAGAGCATCTTTTGACTTTTGAGGTTATGAGAAGAAAGATGGAACACATTAGCAGGGCAGTGAGCATTAACAAGAAACATACACTACTTGAAATGATCCATAGATAAAGGAAATATCTGAATGTCTTGTTCCCAATTTCAAGATGTAAGTGAGTCATACATTTGATAAGCAATATATACTAGTCAATTTAGGTTATGTATCTCACAGTGGATGGTGCAAGGACATTTTCTGCTGTCATAAAACAGCAATTTTATAAAAAACAAAACAAGAACATTAAAATTGCAACCATATTCTTGTTAAACCATGAAACCAAGATAACAAAAGCCTAATCAAGTCATATTGATGCTTAATATTTACTAGTGATTTTAACTAATGCACATGGAAACATGGATAGCATACAGTAGTATCCCATATAAACCAAACAGAAATCAAATTTATCCACTGGAGCCTTGGCGGCTCAAGAGGTAGGGCTGCAATGCAGTTCAAAATTCAAATAGGGGAGCCACACCAACTGCCATTTCAAACACTGCCAAACATCGCTGGCCAGGACTCCCTGGCTCCCCTATTTGAATTTTGGATTGTGCTACAGCCCCACCTCTGGAGCCACCACTGCTCTGGAGCATATTTTTTTGTTGCAAGAAAGGGTGCTGGAGCTGAATTCAAACTGGTCAAAAAGAATATCTGGAGTAGTCCTCTTTATATAGCAACAAAGGGAGCTGTCAAACACATGAGGGAGAGGAAGACTTTGTCTTATAACAGTCAATTAGGATAGAGCTAGGGCAGAGCTTAAGCTTTAAAAATGCCCTGGTACCTTTGGGAGGGACAATCAATGCTTGACAATCCAGTAGAGAGATAAACTGGTGATTTTACTGAGCAATTGCACGATTACGATATCGCTCAGTAATCATGCACAAATCATGCACTATAATGTCAGAAACGACCAGCGATACACGCTACCGCTAGTTGTTACTGACATTGTCCATCGCCTGAACATGTAGGCCAATTTGCCGCTAACAACAGATAGGCCATGTTCAGGAATGATGGAGGGTGACTACACTGAATGAAATATCATTCAGTGTAGGCAATACATGGGTTCAGGAACAACTGTACGATTACGATGTCATAATCGTACTGTCTTTCCTAATCACCCAGTGTGTATGCACCTTTAGACTTGTGATAGGGAACACTAAAGAGAAAGTGTTTGCTGCCTTAGTTTGTCTGCCATGCTGAATCATTGTTAACTTTCAACATGTGGAATAGCACACAACCAGATTATATTGATGTTTGTCTCTACCAATCTAAGTATTTGCCTCCAATTCTATTTACAATCAACCCAACTACACATTTAAATGTATTTAGAGCAACTGACTTATGCCTGATCCCATGAATCCACATACCTCACACAGTCTAACTGATTCAATTAAGTTCACTGATACAATATATTTTATATAATGTTAATTCCTATACTATAGTGGGTCTATATGCCATAAGCTAATCATAATGAGTTTTGAAAGCTACTGAGTTGCTGTTGGCAGACTAGCCCTTTATTTGTTTATTAACACTTGATTTTTATAGTGCAACATATTCCATAGCATTTTTCATTAATTTGATAATAAGTTCTCAACATATTAAGTAAGGCTTTTCTCCTATTGGATTACAATTTGAATAAAGTGGAAATGAAAGTGTATGTTGAATATTAATTTCAAATAAAGGATTTACAATTTATGACTTATACGTGTGTATTACTTACTATTAAGTAGGTTCCTAGAGTTACATTAGATAAATTGCTCTATCTGCAATTGTTTGCTGGCACATTTAACTCAACAAGCACCAATATGCTGTCAGCCAGCAAACATTTAGACCATGCAGTATTACAATTCTACAAGTGTCAACATTTCCAAGCAGTTAATGGTTTCCAAGGCTTTATTAAAGCATGAAAAAAAATTACTATAATTTGTACACATTACGCCATCTCCCAGGCCAGTATGATCAATTGGAGTCTAGAATTATTAAGCATTATTCTGGTTTTCCAAAGTGGAGCACCAGAAATTTATTGTGTGCCAAAATCTACTGATGAATTACGCCCTATGCTGGACCTTTGACCTGGATATAGCAAAACCCTCAATAGATCAAACTCTGCACATTACCCAATATCATATTTGGATGACACACATACTTTATTAATGACCCAATATAATTCTACAAAACTAGTTTCATTCTTTCACTCCATCCACCATGTGCTGCAGTTCCTATTAAACCATCATAGGCTTCCATACTTCCTTTGCATTTTTATTAAAAAATCCATCAAAGCAGTCATAGTAAATGAGCAGATTGGAAACCTTTTGTCCCCTGTTACCTTTTAAGCCCATTTCCGTCCTGCTCACCATACTTTCAAAGAGGAGACAAATACTGTAGAAGGGATTTCCAACAAACAGTCCTGTGTTTGGAGTAACAAAAATGTGAATTCTCCCTATGTGATTCCTATCCCCAGAATCCCTGCACTGGACAAACAGAAAATTACCACAGCCCCTCTGGTACAGTCGGGTCTCTCTTCTGTAATGCCAAATCTATAAGAAACAATAAACAATTGCTGACCTTTTTTAATATTCAGTTCTAGTATGCATAATGGAGCCCTGGCTAAATGAAAATTCAACCCCTATCTTGGAAGCCAGAGACCCAGTAAATCGCTCTGTAATTCAGTAGTCAAGACAGATTTGCAGGATAGGTGGAGTAGCCATCTGCTTAAAAAACACTTAAACTTAGGGTCCATTATGTGGGAATGTCCAGCATTCAACAGGGTTAGGTGTTAGAGTCTCTGACCTAACGGAGAACACAGTTACTTGGCCAGACCACCACCTGATTTAGTTTTCAGTCACAACCCATCAAAATAGAAAATTGGCTATGAAGTTTACCAGCTATAGTTCAGTGAGGGGTTTTAATCTGTGAGATCATGGCAGCAAACAACAGGCCAGCTAAGATTCTCTGTACAGGGGAGATGTTTGCAAATCACCATTTCTGCAGTCTGATGCAAGCCTCTCCCTTTCAAGATACACTACTGTACAATGAGTTTGCAATCTTATCTACTGAGATGCTCTTCTCCATCCACTCTCATTATCCAACCATGCTTTCAAATGAGTGTGGTGGTTCTAAGCCTACAAATGTTGGCCATCTGGTTTCTTAAACTTGCTTTGATCCACTGCTTTTATAAGACAATTTTCAAACTATACAAAGGTTGCACCACACAACCTGTGATTTGGGACTTAACTCAACCAATCTTCTAATGGGGTTTATTGACATAAGTGACTCATTATTTGATAATAATACAATGCATTTTGCAGACAGACATTTTAATGAACCACTAAAGGAAACAATTATTAGAACTTTTCTATAAATCCTCATTTAGATCCTAACTGCATGACCAACTACAGACTAGTATCAAACCTTATTTTTGTAGGAAATGTTATTGAAGAAGTGGTTGCAACAGCTGAAAACCCATCTGTCAATCCATGATATTTATGATTCATCAGTCATGATAGCTGTGATACAACCTTGGTACTGTACGCATGTGTGCTTAATGGTCCTCTGATGGCAAGATACCTATCTAAAATTGCTGTCCAGCTCAGCTCCAGTAATGGATGAATGTCATTTAGCTGAGGCCAAATCCTGATATAACAAAGGTTTTCATGATAGGAGCTCACCATTAAAGGACAAGATTTCCATTTTGCCATCCAACTGGACTTATGATTGGGGTTTCGGAGATGCAAAATACTTGCTGCACACAGAATCTTGGTGTTATCCTGGATTGTGACTTAACATAAATATTAGGCATCAACCATAATTTAATTATTCATTCTTTCAACTGAGGAACATAGCCAGAATCAAGCACTTGTATCCCTCAAAAGATCATCCTGCACTCACACCTATTTTTATCTTCACAAATGTATTACTGCAGTGCTTTCTACCTGGGTATTCCTGAAAAAGAATTGCACCACTTGCAGCTAGTACAAAATAAACAAACCAGTCCCGTTCCTGCCACATAACACCCATTCTCTACTCCCTTCACTGGTTAGTTGTATGATGCAAACCTTTTCCTAACAGCTTACTAATTTTCAAAGCCCTACATAGCAAGGGACCAAGGTGCTTGAAGCATCTTCTAACACCTTATGATGATGATTATCCGTTTAGTCGACATCGACTTTCGGACACTTTATGGATCAGTGAACGCCACGCTTCTCTTTCTCTGATCGCTTCATTCACGTCATTTACGGGCATGTTCATGTCAGCCTTCATTGTGTCCAACCAATGAGTTCTTTGGCGTCCTCTTCTTCTGGGCCCGCTGACGAATCCAAGTATTAGCGCTGTTTCTAGGGAATTAGCCTGCATGACATGTCCAAAATATGAGAGTCGTTGTTTGGTGATCTTGCCTTCTAATGATATTTTTGATTTGACCTGCTCTAAGACTGCCTTGTTCATATTCATTGCTGTCCATGGTATGTGCAGCATTCGCTTCCAGCACCACAATTCAAAAGCGTCAATTCTCTTGCAATCTGCCTTCTTGAGTGTCCAGGTTTCGCATTGCATACATAAAGATTGGATAAACAATTGCATTGACCAACTGTGCTTTTATTGCTGCTGATATTGTTGCTCTTCCATATCTTTGTCATTCCTAGCATAGCATTGCAGCCAAGTGCAATTTGTCGTTTTATTTCAGTAGATGATTCTCCACTGAGATCAATCTTAGAGCCCAGAAAGAGGAAGTCTTGTACTGATTCGACTTCCTCATTATCAATTGCAATATGGACTGCATCGTCACTTGCCATAGTCATCATCTTTGTTTTCTTGATGTTGAGGTACAGTCCCATTCTCTTGCTTTCTTCTTTGACTCTTATAACCAGATATTCTAGGTATTTTCTACTTTCAGCAAGCAGAGTCGTGTCATCGGCATATCATAGATTGTTGATGTTCCTACCTCCGATTTTTACTGCAATTGTAGACTCATCCAAACTGCATTGTCTCATGATCATTTCAGTGTAAACATTAAATAAAGTTGGCAAGAGAATACAGCCTTGTCAAATGCCTTTTCCGAGCATGAACCAATCCGTGTTACCAAAAGCTGTCCTGACTGTGGCTTCTTGACTCATGTAGAGCGATTGCATCAGTTTCTCCAGGTGCTCCAGAATGCCCATCTGCCATGAACATTTCCATAGCTTGTCGTGATCAAAGCAATCGAATGCTTTGCTGTAGTAAATGAAGCAAATGTACATGTCCTTTTGATACTCTTGTGTCTTTTCCATAATCCATCGCAGGTTTGTACCTTATACTACTACTCAATTACATCAAATAGCAGGAGAAGAACATTTAGCAGTACCTATAATTCCCATACTTCATTTGGAGGGCATCATACTTCTTATTTCATTTTTAGGCTTTGACACTCTGGATTAGCATCCTCACTGTTTGAGACCCCTCCACTCTAGAATCCTTTAAAATTAATCTAAAACTTTCCTGCTTTCTCAAATATTGAATTAAATTCCCTATAGTTTCTAAGAGAAATTTAACCCAAATGCTTAGTTTTAATTTCTGTAGTTTGTTAATACCTAAATTAACTCTAATTTGTATCATTTTTTTTCAATCTGCAGATATAAATCATTTTGAATCCTTTTGGGAGAAAAGCACTTTATAAATAACATTATTATTATTATTATTATTATTATTATTAGTCTGGTGCTGGAAGCCACTTTTGCAGCACCCTCATGCTTTTTGTATCTCCACATGAGCAGTAATCAGTCCATGTAACAAGCTTTATTTAAATATATATATATATATATATATATATAAAATAATACTCAAAATGACAATGATAACTGGTGACTCCTTACTGCAGTTGCATCAAAAATGCAATGATCTTCATGCAACGGTACAGTATTTTGAGTTGCACTCAAAATACACCACAATTTAGTGGTGGTACTTTTATATGTATAATCAGCCACCTACTCAAACCCAAAATCCACTGCAAGCAAAAAAAACCATGCTGTATTGTGTGCTTCACAAGTGCATATTTTGTTTTACTTTTATTTTTATTACATGAAATACAGTATATGTCCTTTTCTGCCACATTAATGTATGTCAGATATAATCAAGTATGGAAGAAAATAGCTGACTATGTATTTCTTACTATAATTATTTCTAACTCAACATGGAGGCTTTTTCTGCTTATTAGTGGATGTGAAGAATAGCATTTATGTAGATCAATTTATCAGGCTACATTGACAGAAGAAAAAAATCTATAGACAATGAAAATGATTAAAATACCCTATAATAACATGCTTGAAAATGTTTTGTTAGAAAATATTAGACTAATTAGCTATTAGCACCTGCATGCAGCATTAAGACTACTGTATAACACACTCTAATCTCAAAATGAACAATGCTTTCACAGCAGAGATTTAGTGGAAAAAATGCTAATGCTTGCATTGTGTTTTTGAGACTTTATATTCTCATTTAAAAAAAAAAAAAACTAAAAATAGAGAGGGGGGTTGTGCTGGCTTATTATTGTGTTTTATTAAACATGACCTTATTTATTCTAACTGCAGCTTTATGAAATGTTCAATGTGTAAGGCTACAGAATGTATTGAAAGCTGAGGTTATAAACGAGGCTGATATTGCTGACTACAGAGAGGAGACATAAATGTGTGCCAGCCCAGCACTTAAACGCTCAATGTGTTTTCCTGTGTGATAAAATTACAGTTGTGCTTCATCTTGCCAGAGCTGTGATTCCTTTTGAAAACCCAAGGAGAGTTGTATCCGTGTATCTGACTATTCACTTTTTTTTACAATGACTAAGTGCATTTCATATTGCTAATAGATGACAGAATTATATTTTGTGGATGCTATCAAATTTGGATTGAATATATTTTATATATTTTTTATGTCTCAAGCACTAGAGTATAGTACTTGCCAATAGATTCAATTATATAAACAAACATTCTTAGGCTACAAAATCATGTCCAGAGCCCAATAGAATAGGGATAGTTTATAAATTATATACAATGAAGAATCAGTGTATATCTCTGGGGCCTGTGAAATGTATACTCATAACATTGCTTTATACATTACTGTATCAGATGACGGGGCTGTGTAGGGTCAGTGGCTTCATCATGATAATGAGGACTATATATGTGGCACAAGCATTGTGTTTAACTTGCAGCAAATCTTAGTCAGTTAACACAGATTATAATGATTATTCTGAAGGCACCTAGGATCAGACACATTTGTTTCTGTTTATTTCTGGGTGGAACTGAATCATACTTGCCGACATTCTAAATCCCCTCCCTGGGAGAAGCCCCAGAGAGGAGTTGCTGTGACATCTTCAGGGGGCAGGGCCGGACTGTATAAGCCATGCCCCAATGCCGGAAAAAGGGTGCAATTCGCAGGTCCGCGAGCAGGGGGCGGTGTTAAATGGCATGATTTGCGTCATTTTAGCCCTCCCCTACTCCCCATTCTGCCCTCTTTACTAGGAAGTGGGCAGGATGCGGGAGATATGCCTACTCTTCCAGGGGTGGGGAGGGGTTACCCCAAAAATCTGGAGCCTCCCACAACTTCCGGGAGAGTAGGCATGTATGAACTGAATGGTAATTTGGAGTAGCTTCAGTGGCATATATATACTGTATAATGGAAGCAGGGTGTGCAGTGCACATGGTCCCCTGTGTCCATGTGTCCATGGGGGCCCACACCACCCACCCTGCATACATGTACTATATTATACTTAATTATCTGAGTAATACATCAACAGTGGTGGTGGCGCTTTTTCCAGAGATTTGCACATGTGCAGTAAAAAAATCACCAAGAACACAGTGCCCGGAGACCTGAACTTGCCCATTGACTCTAAAAGAGTGAAGGGGTCCCAAATGTAGACTGCTCTCTTTTATCCACACAAAACCCCCAATTCACAGAATGCAGCAGTGCCCCCCCATGCTGGTGATGTAGCTTTGTTGGAGTACCCCTATTTTAATCTGGCACTGCATGCCTTCTCTCTGCACTTGGGTGCGGCCAACTCAAGAGTGACTCAGGAGGATATTAGTATAAAAGCTGGAAAATTTGATATTTATGTTTTTTCCGTATTTAAGTGCAATGAAAAGTATGGAGAAATCAATGATGTCACAGACTTGTCACTGTTTCCTAACACACTCCCTCCTCCGTAGAATCTAATGGGGGTTTTCTCCTGGTGATATTTATATAAACTGGAGACGAGATATTTATCTTTAAAAAATAAAAACTTATCTCCATCTCCAGATGGTGATAAGTAGCCTTTCCCATTCAATACCTGAGCTATCAGCACTACATTGCCATACACATATAATGGGCCTCTGTACCAGATGGTGATAAGTAGCCTTTCCTCTTCAGTACCATAACTGTCAGCACTACATTCCCATACACATATTATAGGCCTGACTCAGAGGTGGATGCAGCAACGATTTCGGACGCAAGCAGCAAGCTGCACATGCGCCTGAGTCACACTGCACATACGTCCCGATTGTTACCGGCGATGGACTGGAACAAATTAGGGTGCAGAGAGAGGCAATTTTGGAGGCAGTTTTGGAGTGTAACAGGGGGATGGCTAGTCAGATGCAGGCGTGTCGCGGCCAGCAACTGTGTACAAAGAATCAGTGGCCATGTCCTGACAGATATTCTGCACCTCAATAGGGCTGTTCATGTCTGAAATTGTGACCGATGGTATGCTGGTGTGGCATTTTGTGAGGCAGCAGGTGGGTGTCTCAGTAAGAAGTCCATCAGTTGTGGCATTAGCATAAAGTCACATTCGCGCTTCAGCAAAAGATGTAGTCGCAGCTGAAACTGCGTCCACCATCAGATCCAATATATCTGTATCAATATATAGAGACATGAATGTGTTCCCACAAATTAGGAGTATAGAGACCAGATTAGTGCAAGTGGGACAGCTTTTAAAAGGCATATTTATTTTTCACGCAAAATGCAGGCATAGTGGTTAATTTTACATGAATATATATATATATATATATATATATATATAATCAGCAAACGGGGCGGGGCATTCACATAGTAAAGAATAGTACAGTATGGTTAAGAATAACCTGTAGCATTTACTTCAATGTTTCAATCCTTAAGATTTGCGTCAGCAAGCATAAATGACATGTAAAAGCACTTACCTATATAATAAACAAGTACACGTCTCGTGCAGCCTGCTCCATCCTACAGGGCGTGCGTCTGACGTCAGCACGTCACACAGCATAGCGGGCGTGACATCCGATATTCCCCTCACTATAGCAACGGAAATAAACAATAAGTGTATCAACAACACCTCCACCAACAACATGAATACATCAACATACCACAAAAAACAATGACAAGATCTATTACAGTGGGCAAACTGTGACCTCACACTGAGTATGAAAAATGTAGAAACCAGAGCGTTAGTCAGTAAATGCAGCTGGTGAGCCAAAATATAACAGGTAGACGGGACATGCTTACTAAGCAATATTAATGAAGAGGGCAAAAAATAGTCATACATTAATCGAAACAGGATAGGTGTAATGTCTCATTCAAGCCATATGGCTGGAGTGTATTCAAATGGTGGATCCAGCGTGACTCCAACTGTAATAGTTGCCGTGCCCTATCTCCACCCCTATGGCTCTCTTTCACCTGATCGATCATCTTATACCGCAAAGCAGACAAATTGTGTCTACATGCTTTGAAATGCCGAGCTACGGGCTGATCATTGTCCTTGCCTGACAAGGCCAACTGTATGGCAGATTGATGGATCACCATCCACTTGCGAAATTGCCTCGTGGTCTTGCCTATGTATAATAACCCACATGGGCAACAAATATAATAAACAACAAACTGGCTTGTGCAGGTGAGTATGTGGTTGATTTTATAATGATGACCCGAATGTGGATGGGCAAACGTGTCACCCACCTCCAAGAACCCGCAGGTGGTATAGGTATGGCATTGATAATTACCTGGCTTCTTGGTGAGAAAATGTGTCAGGGCAACGTTACCAACTCCAGTGATATAGTTGTGCACTAGCCAGTCGAAGATATTCTTACCTTGTTTATAGCAAGGAAGTAGAGTAGTCTTTTAGAGAGATTTGAGACTACTGTCTGTGCTCACTATCGGCCAAAATCGTTTGGCGGTACTGACAATGGCACTACTAGCTGAGCTATAGCTATTTAACCATACAAGCTGGTCATTAGATTTATTTTACTGACTATTGGCTACCAAATTTGAATCGCTTCTAGGCATAGCCACCGCTTTGGCTCTAGCTACCTTGAGTAAACTAGGTGAATACCATCTCTGGATGAAATTATTCATCACGGTATCAAGTTGTATCAACTCATCAGTGGGATCACTACAGATCCTGTGTATCCTAAGAAACTGTCAGTAGGGTAAACCCCTAATCAAGCTTCTAGGATGGAAACTCGAGGCCTGCAATAAGTTGTTGCGATCTGTGGGTTTTCTCTACAGAGAAGTATTCAACTTGCCATCTACCTTAGTAACTAACACGTCAAGAAAATGTACATGGTCCGAGCTGATTTAATAGGTGAATTTGATGTTGGTATCAAGTGTATTCACCTCCATCATCATCTGTATGAATTCATCTCGAGTGCCAAGCCAAATCATAAAAATGTCATCTATGTACCGCGTGTAGAACCCAATCCTCACAGAAAAAGTGCTCCTGCTGAGAAAGAGGTCCCTCTCCACACGGTACATAAATGCATTGGCATAGGCCGGGGCAGCGCAAGAACCCATGGCACATCCGAGGGTCTGGAGATAGAAACACCCATCAAAAATAAAATAATTGCTAATCAATGTAAGCTGTAACAACTGCAGAAAAAAGATTAAATCAGGACCCTGATAATATGAATTGTTAGTGAGTAGTTGTTCAACAGCACTCAATCCCCTCTGATTTGGGGATGCTAGTGTATAGACTCACAATGTCTATTGTACATAAAATTTAATTAGCAGGGAAAGTGTCCAGCACTTGTAATTTCTGCAAAAAAGAGGAAATGTCCTTGAGATAGGTTGCCTCAGCTTGAATGGCCAGCTGTAGAAAAAAATTGATGTATCACGATATCTCAAAATACAGAGAATCCCTGGCAGCAATAATTCTTCTGCCAGGGGGGTTAACAGGGTCTTTGTGCATTTTGGGCAGGGTATAGAAAACTGGCACTTTAGGTGAAGTAGGAAGTAGAACATCCATGATATGTCTGGAAATAAGTTGTTCATCAACAGCAGACTGTAATGTTGTAGTCAATTCTTTCAAATATACATGGGTCAGATCCTCATCAAGCCTTTGGTAAATGGCAGCGTCAGATAACTGCCTCAAAGCCTCATTCCGTTATGCCGAAATGTCCTGTATCACGATACCGCCCCCTTTGTCAGCAGGGCGGATCGTGATACTGGAATCGCTGCCCAGTTGATTAAGCGCTAGTCTTTCCTTCTTAGAAAGGTTGTGATGTATTCTCTCATTATTCTTACACTCATTTATGCAAGATTCAATGACGTTAGTATAACCCTTAATAGCTGCATTGGTGGAAACTGGTTCAAATGTGAACTTCGATTTGCTAGGCTGGAATGTGGAAGTACCAGGCACAGAAAATGGTTTATCCTCATAAAATTCTCTAAGGCGAAGTTGTCAATTTAATCGATGTAAGTCAATCTTACTGGTGAGAGTATCATGTGATACTGTAGGAACAAAGCTCAAACCTTTACGAAGGATAGTGAGTTCATCATCTGTCAAAGTTCTAGTAGACAGGTTATATATTATTTCTTTATCTTATTCACCGGTCTTTTTTTTGCCTTTTGTATTGGCCGCCATGTCTGGTGAAGAGCCTAAAGTGGATCCTTTCTGGCTCTCGTAACGACCCCTAAAGTGGGCCTGCTGGTGGAAATCGCCCTTGTGCTACTTGTGCCAGTACATTCCTGCTCTGTTCTCGAGGTATCAGTCTCAAGGGCAAATTTTTTATAGCGCCTGTAAGGAGCTGTATAGGGAGGTCTTTTGGTACCTGCTGGATTATTGGCCCAGGCATAAATTTTCTTCTCCTTTTAATCTTTGTTGACAATACTAAGTTTATTTTTTTTGAATTTAATCAAGTCTTTTTTATATTTGTCAACCCGCCCTTGTAATTTGCCAGTCCAGTCGCAAGTTGTGTCCTTAGTAAGTTTGTGTTGATGAGCAGCCTCAAATGCCGTGATTTTTTGTTTGATGCTATTCAGCTCCCGCCATGACTCCTCAATCACTAATAGTATGAGGTCAAAGGAAGCCTTATTAAGAATCGCTGCCCACTTTCTGCAAAACTCGGGATTGAAGTGTCCGATGGTCAGTGTATTTCAGATGCGAAACCCTCTTGGGATTTTCTTAATCCTGTAATAATCACTAAGTGTGACCCCATATAGAAAATAGTCAGTCTCTTTTTTCTTCAATCTAAAGAGCTGTGTGTAGTAGATATCAGCTGACTCTGTCCCTGCTGCAGTGGACAAATCTTTAAACAGAATATTTTCTGCATCAGTGTCAGAAAATGTAAACTGGTCACCAACTGGTAGATCAACACAAATAAAACCCAGACCATAGATCTGGTCTGCAAGCTCAGTCATGCTAAGCAAAAATACTGCGCAAGAGTACTGTTATAAACAGATGGAGCAGGCTGACAAAAATATGTAAGATCAGCAAGGTGCCTCAGCTAAAGTCATCAGCCAATGCTAGCATATATAGGAAACAGCAACAGGGCTTGGTACTCATCCACCAGCAGTAATCAATGGGTGCCCTCTGCTATGTGGAACACACAATCGGCAAACGGGGGCGGCGGCACTCTCGTAGTAAAGAATAGTACAGCCCAATAAAGAAAAACCTGCAGCATTTACTTCAACGTTTCAATCCTTAAGATTTTTGTCAGGAAGCATAAATGACATGTAAAAGCACTTACCTATATAACAAACAAGTACACCTCTCGTGCAGCCTGCTCTGTCCTACAGGGCATGCATCTGACATCAGTGCATTGCGGGCATGACATCCCACATTCCCCTTACTACAGCAACGGAAATAAACAATAAGTGTATCAACAACACCTCCACCAACAACATGAATACATCAACATACCACAAAAAACAATGACAAGATCTATTACAGTGGGCAAACTGCGACCTCACACTGAGTATGAAAAACTTAGAAACCAGAGCGTTAGTCAGTAAATGCAGCTGGTGAGCCAAAATATAACAGGTAGACGGGACATGCTAACTAAGCAATATTAATGAAGAGGGCAAAAAATAGTCATACATTAATCAAAACAGGACAGGGGTAAAGTCTCATTCAAACCATACGGCTGGAGTGTATTCAAACAGTGGATCCAGCGTGACTCCAACTGTAATAGTTGCCGTGCCCTATCTCCACCCCTATGGTTCTCTTTCACCTGATCGATCATCTTATACCACAAAGCAGACAAATTGTGTCTACATGCTTTGAAATGCCGAGCTACGGGCTGATCATTGTCCTTGCCTGACAAAGCCAACCGTATACTATACTTTACACTTCACTATCACCTTTTTCCCTTATTGTGTGATGCGCTGGGGATGGTCCTTGGATGGATTATTTTGGGGTGCCTTGCTCCTCAGACGTGAACCCCTTAATGTTAGGGATGCTGGTATATAGGAGCCTTGACATTGGCTCGTTGCTTAATCATATATTTGCAAATGTATGCTACTAATACCTCTGAATTTCAATTTTCATGTAGGATTCAAGTATTTTTGTTGATATTGCTGCACTGTGCTGGAGGGAATATTCATTATTTTCTGTGTTCAGTGTAAACCCCACCCTTTACAAGCACCTGTGCTATATCATTAAGCTGATGTGAGCGACCATCATACTTTTTATTTGCAGTTCTGAGAGGCATGAAGGGAGCCAGCACTGGGAGGATGAGCTGGTTCTTATAGTGCCATTTGGAGGTTTCTGAGGTACCTCCTTGGTGAGTCAGCTCTCAGCTTATACATGTGCTGTTATTATGTAGTACATTAATTTGTAATTATATGACCCAGAGTGGGTGCTACTATTAGGTAGCAATAATTATTTTGGGGTGAGTGTTTGGGCGTGGGGCCTCCGGAGTTGCTCTAGCTTGGCCTTTATCAGGGCATCACCACTTAGTTCACATAGATACTTTTGCATCACCTTTCTATTTGTTTGTTCATTATTTATGTAATTTCAAGTCTTTCTCATTATATTAACACTTATTGATGATCTTTACACATCTATACCTTACACTTCACTATCACCTTTTTTCCCTTTTTGTGTGATGCCCTGGGGATGGTCCTTAGGTGGATTATTTTGGGGTGCCTCGTGCCTCAGATGTGAACCCTTTAATGTTAGGGATGGCGGTATAGAGGAGCCTTGATGTTGGCCCGTCGCTTAATCATATATTAGCAAATGTATGCTACTAATACCTCTGAATTTCTATTATCATGTAGGATTCAAGTATTTTTGTTGATATTGCTGCAGTGTGCAGGAGGGAATATTCCTTTTTTTCTGTGTTTGTAGAAATAGTGGAGTGATGTCTGTTTTGACTAGCATGTCTTTAAGAATTCATACTTGGGTATTCCCATTTGCATAATTTAAATCGATTCATACCCTCTACATTTACAGCACAAAAATAGCAGTCACTCAAGTGAACTTTTGGCTCACACCACATCATAGGTATGCCAAAATTAAGTCCTTTTCGATCACCTTTAGTCCAATTGCAGAGTAATTAGATGCAGGTTTTACAAACTTTGTGAGGCACCCAAATCTTGCATTGCTGGCTTATGTGACATCCAAAATAAGCTTGATATGCTTGTTTATTTTAAATTTTATAATTTTTCATTAATTTGAAAACTGGAGCCAATTCACCTATAGACCCATACTTCTATAGACTTTGTCACCAACCTGCCATTATGCCAAGGTTTCAATACCATCTGGGTATTAGTGGACAGGTTTTCCAAGGCCACTCACTTTGTTCCATTAAAAAGGTCTACATTTGGCTCCAAAGCTAGCATAGGCATTTATAGGGAGATTTTCAGGGTGAACAAGTTCCCTAAGGACAAATTCTGGAAGGCACTGTGTAAATGTTTTGGGGTTAATCTGAGCTTTTCATCATCCTTCCACCCCCAGAGTAACAGTCAGATGGAGTGGGTGAACAAGGATTTGGAAAACTTTATTCAAATGTATGTGTCATACAATCAGAATGATGGGGTCTCCTTGCTGCCATGGACTGAATTCGCTCACAACAATTTGTTTCATGAGACAAACGTATAGGTTCCACCCTGTGTTACCGTAATTGCCAGCCCTTGGGTCGGTATCACTTCCAGTCATCTGTGATACGGTTAAGCTGTTCCTAAATATCTGGGGAGAGGTAAAGAAGAACTTTTACAGAGCATCTTCAAGGTATAAGGTGTTTGCGGTCAAGAGAAAGAAGAGGGTGCCTTTACTTTGTGCATGTGACGGAGTTTGGCTGTCAACCAAACATCTGTGACTGAAGGTGCCTACAGTGAAGTTTGCCCCCAGATTCATTGGGCCATTCCAGCTTCTCCAAGTGATAAACCCAGTGACATATCGCCTAAAGCTCCCTGACACCCTTAAGATTCTGAATGTCTTTCACATCTCTCTCTTGAAACTGCTGGTTGCAAAACAATTTTCGAGACCCTTTGACCCTCCTTCAGTTATTCCAGTATATCATCAGGAGGAGTATGAGGTAAAGCAGATTTTGGACTCCAGAGTGTCTAGAGGAACAGTCCAATTCCTGATGGACTGGAATGGATATGGACCGGAAGAATGCTTTTGGGTCAAGGCCTTCACACACCCCAACTTCTTCAGAAGTTCCTCCAGAGGTTCCCTAACAAGCCATTTGTGGGGTGTTCAGTGCCCACCTCAAAAGAAGAGGGTAATGTCATGGCAAGCTGAATCTTTGCATCTTCTTACCAGATCCAGCAGTACTGGTGGTTTACCTGGCAGAAGGAAGGTGGTTCCCCGGCCAGCTTCCTTGTGCTGCAGCTACCTGGGATATGCTGTGGGCCTGATACTGCAAGGATCATAATTGCAAAGATTCATGCAGGCAGCTTTGTAATTGCAACCCTTGCAGAGGCAGGAGGCATCTCACCTTCTGTGCATTACAACACATCATCATATAATCTTTGTAACATCAGCCGGCTGTGATTACCCATGGAGTCCCACAGCTGGCCGCCGCAGTTTAGCGGAAGAGGCCAGGAAATCGCCATCAGCCGATGGAGATCCTGGCTTCTTCCCTCTCCCACAACAGTGGCGACATGCCTCCATTTTGGTAAATGGAGGGCATCGCCACCCCCTCCCCGCCCAAGGCAGCAGATTGTCAATCCCTGCCAGTCTGTGGGCAAGTTAGCAGGACACATTCTGCACACTCACAGAATGGGTTCTGTGCCTGCGTAGATTCCCAAACATCGGGACTCTGCATTCAGCAATGCACTAACATGCATTGCTGAATCAGGCCCTGTGTGGGGTCCTGGTGGCAGTTTTCCTCTTTTCCTAGTGAGCAGCTGCAGCCCTCATAGGGCCACAGAACATTACATATTAAAGAGCACTTCCAAAAAAAGCCATCACTAAATGTAACTAATCTTGAAGAGATTCCTAAGAAGTTGCTTGCTCTACAACCTAGCTCACATTTCAATCCTTTGACAACTAGTCATTCAATCAAAACTTTCTCTAGCATCCTCAAAGATTTAGCACAAAAGGAGATGATTAACACCAAAAGTACACATATGAATTTGTCAAAAGAAGAGTGACAAGCACTTACTGATCTGAGTCACTACCAGTATATAGTAATTTGCCATCAGATAAAGGGGGCTCTATAATAAAAATTAATGCATCTCATTACATAAAAAAACTACCATCAATTGTCCAACTCAACTACATACAGTCAGGTGCATAAATATTGGGACATTGACAGAATTTTCATATTTTGGCCACTATTCACCACCACAATGGCTTTGAAATAAAACAAACAAGATGCGCTTTAACTGTAGACTTTCACAATTAATTTGAGGGTAATTACATCCAAATTAGGTGAACGGTGTAGGAATTACAATGGTTTCTATATGTGCCTCCCACTTTTTTTAACCACTTAACTTTCAGAGAAAACCAGTCAGAAATTGCCATATCCGCAGGAATGTCCAGGAAGTCAGAGGAGATCTGTTCTGCACATGTGTAGACAGGATTTCCTCTTCAAAAATACAGTGAGGCAGTGTGGTCACACCATGTCAGCTGAAGCACCGTTGGCTGCTTTTTAATCCCACATCTTGGCAACACAAAAAAATTCAGCTTCTGCTCTTTAGGGAGCCTCGTCGCAAATGAGAGGTCACTCCCTGTCACTTTCCATAGAAATGAATGGAGACATGCTGATTGTTCTGTTTGCGGCAGTTCCCATGCTCTGACTAATCAGCATGTCCCCATTCATTCCTATGGAGAATGTCCCCAAGTAATTAATGTTTAAATTTATTTATTGCAGGCTTCACTTTAGATTTTTTTGCTTATATGTAGTCACCATACAAACTACGAACAGATTGGATGTTAAGGAGTATATTTACTAAAGAGAGAGTTTTTAGAAGTGGAGATGTTGCCCATACAACCAATAAGATTCTACTTAACATTTAACTAGCACCTTCTAGAAGATAATAGTTAGAATCTGATTAGTTGCTTTGGCCAACATCTCCACTTCTAAAAACTCTCAAATTAGTAAATTTTACCCCTAAGAGTCAGGTGAATTTGAGGCTCAAAGTTCTGGGTATATGGACTGAGCAAACTAAGGAACAACTTATGAAAAATTGATAAAGGATAAAGAAGGGATGGTTAACTGAAAATTTAATCTTTGCATGTCCATTCTGCCTCATCATTGGATATTTATATTACCATTAGTTTAGAGTGATTCACCTCCTATTGCCTCAGGCTAGCTCTCCAGGGTGAGAGCAATACCTGAGAAGGGGTCCCCTGCCCATGCAGGCTTTATAACAGTCACACATATACAAGTAGATACAGGTACAGACATATGCAGCAACAGTTCTTGTTGAATAACTTGGGTGCCAGACCTTCTCTTATAAAAATAAACCACTTTATTTCTCTCCTCCTGTCCTGCACATGACTTTAAAGAACATGAATATGGTTACAGCAGCTTCTCCTCTCCCTTAAGCTCATATACTTGGCATGTCAGATGGTATATGACAATCATATGGATATGGTTACATTACATCACACTCTTCTTCACCAGCACTGTCTATAAGCACAGTTACTTACAATAAATGCTTTGCATTTTACACACACAGGTACACCTGTCCCTATGATGCCTGGTGCCTGATGTTCTCCACTTCATACATGCAGATCCACCTGGACCTATGCTGGCTGGTGCCTGTAGTTCTCCACTTCATACATGCAGGTTTATCTTGCCCTTTGCTGGCTGGTGCCTGTAGATCAAAAAAAGGGGGTAATGGGCTGCACAACCTAATTATAACATTATAAGAGGTGCTACCATGCTGAGACCTGTAGTTCTATTACAGAAAAATGGGGGGAAGCTGATGCACACTCTAAGTACTAAGAATAATAAATATCAAAATTATATAATAAACTATCAATTAACATGGTGCCTGACACTATGCTGGCTGGTGCCTGTAATTCTCCACTTCATACATGCAGGTCCACCTGGACCTATGTTGGCTGGTGCCGGTAGTTTCACAGCTTTACACACATCTCACATAACTTCTTTTTGCACTCTGCCTCTTCTTTGTCTCTTCTAAGACAATAAACAGAGTGTCTCATACCCAGTCTGTCTCTCTCTGCTCCCCAATTCTTTAACATTGGACAGCACTATACAGACTTTTCCATTGCAGCTATCAAACTCTCAGCTGCAGCCCATCCCTATCCTACATGAATGGCTCCTATAGTCACAATGCTACCACAGTGACCCCCCTTAAATGGCTGCTGGGGGTCTTTTATGCATAAGGGATGCCTCTTGTCCCTTAACAGTAAAGCTCATGGGAAAGTCCTCTTCCTCAACTCTCCCTCCAACACATTATCTTGCATCTCTTACTCCTCTCATGGACAGGGCCATCTCTTCCATTGGGCTTGTTGGGCAGTTGCCCAAGGGTCCGAAGCTTGTAGCGGCCCACCAACCTGCCCCCCTGCAGCGGCAGCCAGTTGGTAAATGTGTGATATTTTTATAAGCCGGCCGCCAGTGCACTGTATTCTGCACTAACCTTACTTTTTTTCCCGTGTATGGGTGGGTAGGGGTTCCCAGTGGATTGCTTTGCCCAGGGCCCAAACTGCTGTTAAGATAACCTGCTCATGTGTGATGAAAACTTCACTGGGTGGCTCACACTGCAACCTTTCAGCTCTTTCTCTGTGGTCTATCACAGACTTTATATCAGTGGTCTCACTCCAGACCTCCTTCTCCTTGGGCATTTGATGAGCTTCATGGCAGCCGCCATGGCCCCACCAAGCTCCCCTTGCTGGGGGAGCACCAGAGCTGCATTTCTGCTTGCCAGCTCTGTCTCTCCCCAAAGACGTCTCCTGCTTTGCAAAAACCAAAAAAGAGAATAATAAAAAGTGCTGCTGATTGGAGAACATTAAGCTTAATAAATACAATTTAATGTCACATACAAATGGCCATATTTAAGCACACAAAAATACAAGACAATTTACATAAATGACAGTATATAAAATTGTTTTCTAAAATATCAGGTTAATATCTGAGCATATAGTTATAGAACAACCACAAGATATAGCAGGTCGCCAACACCTCCACATATGTTGCTGTATTGTAGAAGTGAATAATATACATATAAACAATACACATAAAACAGCTCCACAGACCACTGGGTGTTCCTCTGGCTTATGTTTTAGAGAAATAACACTTCAAGGTTCCAAGTGTATTTTAATCCATACCATTTTGTTGTGTCAAGGACCAATTGTATAACAGTACTTTTTGTCCTTGATGGTTGAGAGAGACTTGATCATAGATATGTGTAAATACATGGTCTCATATGTTTTCTGTCCCTTTAATGGTTGAGAAATTTCTCATGGAGAGATAGGGATCTTCCTATCACCCATAGTGGGATATAATGTCCAGCCAGGTAAATGTAATATCAGCTATCATTCATCCACTTTGTATGCAGAAATAATTGGCAAAAGTCTTATTATTGCCCAGATACCGGTATTCACTGAGAGTTGTTTTTAGTAAGATTACTCAAAGTAAAGCTGATTCAACAGAGCGCCATGTATTGGTCGATAATAATGTGGAGCTGGAGTCTGTAATGCATTTCCCCACCTTGTGGTATAAGGCCCTCATTCCGAGCCGCTCGCTATTTGTGGTCATTCATTCTAAAACAAGGGGTGGCTATTCAAATGAACCATTCACTAATTGCGGTCTGTTCACGCCTCTAAGTCTGAACGAGCGAGCAAAACTTGCGGTTGTAATTTCGAAAAATACGCCCCCTGGCCGCTAGCATCCTACGTCATGTCCGCTATTTATTAGATTAATCGGGTACATCGAACAGTGTATGGACTGCTCGCTATTCTTGTGGCTGGTTTTTTCAACCGCTATTTTGCGAGCAGTTCGGAGTAAAAAAAAAACAAGTGACGTGGTCAATGACGCTGCTGTATTAATTATACACTCCCTTAAAATGCCCGTTTTGACCTTTAAGCACACCTGCGATCTAATTCCACACCCCCGTTTTCAAGCACCTTCCCCTGTTAACACCCACATACGTCTCCCTCTGTCACTCAAAATAGCAGGCATTCGCTATATAGCGAACAAATGATTTTCGGCCGCACTGACTGGTTCGCGCATGCGTATTAAAATCCGTACGCATGCGCAGATGTGCGAACATTGGTCAGAACGAACGAGCGGCCGCTTACGAGTGGCTCTGAATCAGGGCCTAAGTCAGCAGCTTCCACAGACAGAACCCCTGCATGTCTATCTCTCCAGCCCCTTCTTTACCTGAAAACTGATCTTCAGGGTCTCAGGAATGTAGTATCTGCAACAGGCAGCAATCTTTAACCCTGAGAGGGATATATTTAGAAATACATACCCCTAGAGTTTTACATTCTCCCCCCATTAGATAGGTATGTTTAAAAATACACACTATTTTGGTATACCTGACTAATCACTTGCACATGCAGGCACACCCCATACACCTTGGTGCACAAATGTGAAACCTTGCAATTTCATGCATCACCCCACATAAAAAAACTCAGTGGTGAAAATCACATTTGTATGAAAAAAACAAACATTAGCAGTGACCAGTATACAAGAAATTCACATTTTCGACAATATATCCCACTCCCCCCAATGTGTATAACAACACAAGAGTCACAGGTGTCCTCAAACCCTTTTGTCCTTACATGAGTTATAAATGGCAATTTTAATGTCATACAATTGAGTACAAGCCTGCCCTGCCCTTTGGGTCTCCTCCCCTCCCCAGGTCAAAAGGAGACAGGTGGCTCTTGTGGCCCCTCCCAATTCCACAAAACTTTTGTGGGTGCAGGGTGCACTCCTCCCAGCTCTCCTCTCATGCTGGGCAACTTTTTACATGTATATGCTTTAAATTCATAAAATTGTCATCCAATCCACCATAAGTCTCTAGTCCATAAGTGCTTTTGGATCAAATAAAATGTCCCATATAGTGGTGCTCAAATGCTGTGTATTCCAAGCAAAATAATTACCAAGTCCAATGTCCATATATGATTGGGGGGTCCTAATTAGCAGTGTTGGCAAACTTCCACATAAATCCTGATCCACTGGTCAAAGGTATGGCAGATAGTTTGTACAGCCGATTTAGCACGTTCCTGGGGTCCTACAATTGGCACTTTCAAGTAAAAGTAGGTGGTGGAGAATGATACAACCACTCTCTGATGCGTTTTGCTGTGGCAAGCCCACAGATTTATCAAAGGTGTTGATATGGTTGTAGAAGGGCCTTTTTATACTGTGAGGTCCAAAATCACTGCTAATTAGCAGCTGTTATCATTTAACATGTATACAATACATCGAATAATATAACAATAATAAAAAGTTATCTAATAAGAGGAGACAGACTTACCTAAGCTGGGAGTTATTTAACATGTCAAATATTGCGACATGATTTAAGGTAGACCTGTCGCTAATCGTGTACAGTCCTATGCATCCATATGATGTAAACAAAAATTAATAAGATGCGGAGGGTTGGTGGCATAGTAACCATCCTTGCGGAAGCTGATAGGTCCAGTCCCGGCCACATGATGCACTCCCGCGTCATGTGGTTCGGACCCACGTGTTCATTGCGGAGGGTCGTTGGCATAGTAACCTTCTATGTGGAAGCCGATAGGTCTGATCTCGACCATGCAACGCACTTCCGCGTCACGTGGTCCAGACCAACATGTTCGGCAAGCATTCCGCTCACATGATGTAAACAACAGGTAGTCTGGAAACAGAACCGCATATTTAATGCCCATTCCGATCACATGACATGGAGAGCATCTGATGATTTATATCCTAACAATGGGAGCAATATTGATAAACATTCCATATTACATCCTATAGTAGTGTCTTATTCAACTTAGGGATATATATATATATATATATATATATATACATACACATGAAACTTCATCATTATATCATGAACCTACGTGTGTAATACACACATCGTCGTAGGACACAACAACCATCATGTGATCTACAATAAATCCCAATGGAAGAAACACACATTGTAAAGCAATCACTTATTGTTATTCATACCTATCTCTACATAGGAAATAGAAAAATAAACCTTAACAAATAGATCATGTATAAGGTTGAAAATAATAATGCATAGCAAATAGAACAATTGAAAATATAAGAATAGAGAGATAGGCAACAAAAGTTCCTATACACAACTATATAGAAACATATAGAGAGACCTGAGTAGATATCAGACAATCCAATCGTGCATTGTAGGTTTATCGAGACTGAATATTACAGAAGTTAATCATTTATAGCAATAAAGTACATGAAGACACATACAAATATTATATGTCTGGTCGACCCATATTGCTGCACAATCTATAATCATGAGATATATGTCATTCATAACTTGCATCTCATGATAAGGAACCGTCCAATCAGTAAAGGATAAATGGGTAATTGTAACCACATAAACAATAAAATGTATAGAAGAGACTAAAGGACTACAGGTAGGCAGAAGTAACGAAAATCCAAGAGAGGGAATCTTATCCTTATCCTACTGAGTAATCGAATTGAGTTCTATCATTTCATTCAGACCCCTAGGATAAAGGGAGTCCATCCTAAATATCCAGTATAGTTCTTGTTTACATAGCTGTTTAAAATGATCACCCCCTCTATCGGTCATGGAGATTTTTTCAATTGCAATTAATTTAAGTGAACTAGGATCCCCTCCATGAGTATCATGGAAGTGCCTAGATACACTATGCGAGAGAAGTTTATTAATTATATTTCTTCGGTGCTCCATAAATCTTATTTTGAGACAATGGGTAGTACGGCCCACATATTTTAAATTGCACCCACAAATGAGGACGTAAATGACATACTTTGAATTGCAATTTATAAACTCCTTAATGGAGTATATCTCCTCACTGTTCGGTATAAGGATGTTTTTGAACCTTTAAGAAATAGATGCATAAAAATGATCAAACAATTAATTTGCAAAATATATCTGAAAGGCACTCAAAGGAGGTTTTTTAGAACAGCCCCTTCAACAGAGAGACCAGTATTAACCAACGAGGAATCAGGAACATATAAGGGATTTATCCAAAAGACGCAGAGATTCAAGTCTAGAGGAAGAAGGGGGAAAAAAAGGAGACTCTTAAGAGACTAAGAGCAGGTTATTCTAAAACCAAATCCTCTAATGTATATAATTTGTCATCTAAAAAATTAACAGAAGCCGATAAATCCCTACTATAGAAGGGTTTAAAGTTTGCTCCCTCTAGTATGCCCAATATTTTCGACTTGTTCATTGACCTTAATTGGTTCATCAGAGATTTTTGTAGGAAAAGATACTTTGCTAATATACAAATTGTTAGTACAGCAGAGGAAGCATTTCCAATTGTGCTGGATTCTACTGACCTTCCAGCTCTTAAGATACTTGATGAACTTCTTGAGGAAAACTCCACAGAATTTCAGAGAAAGGTTATCACGCATATTTTTGATATCAATAGAGATAGTTTTAAACTAAGGTCGGAATTTTTTCCCATCAAACATAAAAGTTCCAATATAGAATGTTTTTATAAAACAACTTTGGATAATTTTAAATCATTGTGTGCCACTCAGAAACAACATCATGAAAGGTCAAATTTAAATAAATGGGAAAGGATAGCTTTGAAAAAACTGATGAAGGATTCATCTATTATAATCAAAGAGGCCGACAAGGGAGGGGGGATCGTAGTCCAAAACTGGATTGATTATGAGTCTGAAGCAATGAGACAATTGGGGGATATTACATTTTATTCTATCCTCTCTTCTGACCCTACGAAAAGTTTCCTAGTTGAATTACATTCCCTTTTGAATGGAGCAGTACAAGATAAGGTAATCTCTAAGGAAGAATTTCATTTTTTGTATTCACCATTTCCCACCATTCCTATTTATTATCATTTACCGAAAGTACACAAGTCCCTCACTTCACCCCCAGGCCGCCCTATCATTTCTGGCATTAATTCCCTAACAGCCAATCTTTCCTTTTATGTCGATTCTTATTTACAACCCAGGGTCTCCACACTAAGGGGGTCATTCATACCCACTCACAAGTGGCAGTACACTCGCAAGAGGGTCAATGTTCCCCACTGTCGCAGTCCAGGTCTCGCGCATGCGCATGACGGAGCTCCCTCCGTCGTGCACATGCGCGAGACCCGGACTGCGACAGCCAAGCTGTCGCTCCGGTCTTGCACCAAAGGGGGTGTGCTGTCGATGGTGACTGACAGCACGCTCCCTTTGGTGAGCATGCCGGGGGCATGCCTGCCAGACAGAGGCGTTCCGATGGGAACGCCTACCACCTGAAGCCGGCCCCACTGACATCACTAGTGATGTCAGTGGGAGTGACTTTGGCTCTGATAGAGCCAAAATCACTCCAGGGCTTGTGGCTGGGAGACCCTACCGCAGGGTCTCTGTCGCAAGTCCGATGGTCAAGACCATCGCGACCATCTTTTTGGACGCTCGTATATGCTGTGGGTGGTGACCCACAGCTATACGAGCATAGAGGAGGACGCTCCATTTTAATGGGGGAGGACCCTGATTCAGAGCGAGCGCTCTGGTCAGAGCGTCCGGCTCTGAATCAGGCCCTAAGATCCCATATTCGAGGCACATCACATTTTTTGCAGTTAATTGAGTAGAGTGGAAGGATTCTTATGCGTTCTTGACTCTAGACGTACAGAGTCTCAATACGAACATTCCACATCAAATGGGTTTAGATGTGATCTAGAGACGCCTTAAAAAAGATGGGGATCTCTCGGAAAGACATAGAGACTTCTTACTGGACTCCATTTCATATATTCTTCATCACAATTATTTTCTTTTTTTGGACACTTTTTATTTACAAATGATGGGGACGGCCATGGGAACCAGGTTTGCGCCCAGCTACGCCAATCTCTACATGGGGGAGGTCGAGGATGTCCACGTGTAGGGTGGCGGGCTGCGCCCGAGCCTGGTTCTCTATGGCCGTTATATAGATGACCTTTTTATTATTTGGGATGGGCCCATCACATCAGCACAAGAATTTGTTTCATCACTTAATTCTAATTTATATAATTTACACTTCACCTCTACTTTTCACCGTCACTCTATTAATTTCTTGGATATTACCTTAGAAATATACAACAATAAAATTACCACTTGGAATTATACCACAGAGGTTGGGACGAATGCTTATTTGCATTTTAACAGCTGCCACCAATCAGCCTGGAAACAAAACATCCCTAAAGGCCAACTTTTACGGCTCAGAAGGAATTTTTCTGACTTGGACAATTTTAAAGTTCAGTCAGTTTCAATGATGGAAGCTTTTAAGCTGAGAGGTTATCCTCCATGTCTCATTGAAAAAGCATTTTCTGTGGTTCTTGCTATGGACAGGGAGAAGCTTTTGGAACCAAAAAAAGTTGAAACAAACACTATGGGGGGCTCTGAAAGGAAGATTGCCATTATCTCCACCTACAATGACTCTCATAGAGAGATACGAAATATCTTAACAAAGAACTATGATATCTTGAAACAGGATAGAATCCTGGGGCAAATAATCCCCCCTAAACCCATCTTTATGTGTAGACGTAATAAATCTCTAAATAATATGCTAGCTCACAGTTTTATAAGAAATTCTAAAAAGACAAATACTACTATGAATTGGTTACCAGTGAGACCCATGGAGTGCTTCAAATGTAGTAGTAATTGCTGCACCACATGTGATTATATAGTTAATGGAACCAAAAACATCCTTATACCAAACAGTGAGAAGATATACTCCATTAAGGAGTTTATAAATTGCAATTCAAAGTATGTCATTTATGTCCTCATTTGTGGGTGCAATTTAAAAAATTTGTGGGCCGTACTACCCTTTGTCTCAAAATAAGATTTATGGAGCACCGAAGAAATATAATTAATAAACTTCTCTCGCATAGTGTATCTAGGCACTTCCATGATACTCATGGAGGGGATCCTAGTTCACTTAAATTAATTGCAATTTAAAAAATCTCCATGACCGATAGAGGGGGTGATCGTTTTAAACAGCTATGTAAACAAGAACTATACTGGATATTTAGGATGGACTCCCTTTATCCTAGGGGTCTGAATGAAATGATAGAACTCAATTCGATTACTCAGTAGGATAAGATTCCCTTTCTTGGATTTTCGTTGCTTCTGCCTACCTGTAGTCCTTTAGTCTCTTCTATACATTTTGTTGTGTATGTGGTTACAATTACCCATTTATCCTTTACTGATTGGATGGTTCCTTATCATGAGATGCATGTACTAAGTTATGAATGACATATATCTCATGATTATAGATTGTGCAACAATATGGGTCGACCAGACATATAATATTTGTATGTGTCTTCATGTACTTTATTGCTATAAATGATTAACTTCTGTAATATTCAGTCTCGATAAACCTACATTGCACGATTGGATTGTCTGATATCTACTCAGGTCTCTCTATATGTTTCTATATAGTTGTGTATAGGAACTTTTGTTGCCTATCTCTCTATTCTTATATTTTCAATTGTTCTATTTGCTATGCATTATTATTTTCAACCTTATACATGATCTATTTGTTAAGGTTTATTTTTCTATTTCCTATGTAGAGATAGGTATGAATAACAATAAGTGATTGCTTTAGAATGTGTGTTTCTTCCATTGGGATTTATTGTAGATCACATGATGGTTGTTGTGTCCTACGATGATATGTGTATTACACACGTAGGTTCATGATATAATGATGAAGTTTCATGTGTATGTATATATATATATATATATATATATCCCTATGTTGAATAAGACACTACTATATAATGTAATATGGAATGTTTATCAATATTGCTCCCATTGTTAGGATATAAATCATCAGATGCTCTCTGTGTCATTTGATCGGAATGGGTATTAAACATGCAGGTCTGTTTCTAGACTACCTGTTGTTTACATCATGTGAGCGGAATGCTTGCCGAACATGTTGGTCCGGACTACGTGACGCGGAAGTGCGTTGTGTGGTCGAGATCAGACCTATCGGCTTCCACATAGAAGGTTACTATGCCAATGACCCTACGCACTGAACACGTGGGTCCGAACTACGTCACGCGGGAGTGCGTTACGTGGCCGGGACTGGATCTATCAGCTTCCGCAAGGACGGTTACTATGCCAATGACCCTCTGCATCTTATGAATTTTTGTTTACATCATGTGGATGCATAGGACTGTACATGATTAGCGACAGGTCTACCTTAAATCATGTTGCAATATTTGACATGTAAAATTACTCCCAGCTTAGGTAAGTTTGTCTCCTCTTATTAGATAACTTTTTATTATTGTTATATTATTCGATGTATTGTATACATGTTAAATGATAACAGCTGCTAATTAGCAGTGATTTTGGACCTCACAGTATAAAAAGGCCCTTCTACAACCATATCAACACCTTTGATAAAGCTGTGAGCTTGCCACAGTGGTTGTATCAGTCTCCACCACCTACTTTTACTTGAAAGTGCCAATTGGAGGACCCCAGGAACGTGCTAAATCGGCTGTACTGGCTATCTGCCATACCTTTGACCAGGGGACCAGGATTTATGTGGAAGTTTGCCAATACTGCTAATTAGGACCCCCCAATCATATATGGACATTGGACTTGGTAATTATTTTGCTTGGAATACACAGCATTTGAGCACCACTATATGGGACTTTTTATTTGATCCAAAAGCACTTATGGACTAGAAACTTATGGTGGATTGGATGACAATTTTATGAATTTAAAGCATATGCATTTTAAATAATAAATATTAATGTGCTACATTTATTTACAGCGCTGTATTTTTGTTTTTCCATATGTTTTCTCAATTGAGGTCTGACAAACCTCTTTATACAGCTGCTGTTATTTTATTATATATATAACGGTTGTTAGCGGTCTTTCAGAATTTTCTGTGGTTGGTGTAACTTTTTACACGTGCTCACCACAACTCCTGGAGGAACACACAACAATTCCACTGGGCTCGCTCTCCTCCCTTCCCATGCAGATGGATTGAACAGCACTACAAGTCCCAGGATAACTTCACAAATGTGCTTCTGTTTTTGAGCAGTCTCTGAAACACTTTGACACTCCCACCATTTTGTACTCGACACTTTGCCCTACTGTGGATTTACACTGGTATCTTTAAACAATGTGGTCCATATCCCCCTCCTTAGCCCTTGGATTTGGTGGAACAAAGAAGATCAGACATGGTGTCTACCATGGGGTTTGCTACAGCTGGATGTACTGCATTTAGTCTCTGTACCCTTCAAGCACTTCTTCCATTTTACTGTGCTCAGGCCAAATGTTGGGTGCCATTTTATTACCCCCCCATCAGTGTGCGGGTGTGGGGCAAGGTGCATTTGGAGTGATTCACCTCCCATTGCCTCAGACTAGCTCTCCAGGGTGTGGACAATACATGAGAAGGGGGTCCCTGCCCATGCAGGCTTTATAATAGTCACACATATAGATACAGGTATAGACATACCGTATGCAGCAATAGTTCTTGTTGAATATCTTGGATGCAGACATTCTCTTATAAAAGTAAACCACATTACTTCTCTCCTCCTGCACATGACTTTAAAGAACATGAATGTGGTTATAGCAGCTTCTCTTCCCCCTCCAGCCCATATACTTGGCATATCAGATAGTATATGGCAATCGTATGGATATAGTTACATTACATCAAACTCGTCTTCACCAGCACAGTCTTTAAACACAGTCACAATGAATGCTTTGAATTTTACACACACAGGTGCACCTGCCCTATGCTGGCTGGTGCCGGTAATTCTCCACTTCATACATGCAGGTCCACCTGGACATATGTTGGCTGGTGCCTGTAGTTCCACAGCTTGACACACATATCACATAACTGCTTTGTGCACCCTGCCTCTTCTCAGGGCTGTCTCAACAGCATTGTGGGCCTTGGGGAAAGCAATGCACCAGGGCCCCTACCCACCCATTAATGGGAAAAAAATGTACTGTGTCTGGGTAATTAATAGGCTACAGCTACCCAACATGACTTATATAAAGCACAGGCGCTGGAGTGCTGGTGGTTGTTCCTGGTAGCCAAAGGAGTGGAGTTGCAGTCAAATCATGTACTTGCAATTTTTTTTATATATATACACACATATATATATATATATATATATATAGAGAGAGAGAGAGAGAGAGAGAGAGAGAGAGAGAGAGAGAGAGAGAGCACAGATAGCCCGGCACTCATAGGGTAAAAAGAAGAAATAACTTGCTTATGGTATTTCGGATAATAAGGTCTTTCTCTTTGTGGGTTAGATTGATTCACCCATATATAAACCCTGTGCTGTTCATAGTCCATTTGGACCTTCCTAAGTTTGTCTTTTTGAATAGGATCAAATCCCTTTTATATTGTTCCATTTGTGCTGTTAATTTATCCAGCCACTGATTGCTAGTATCCTTAAGCAAAGTGGGTTTGTGCAGTGCTTCAAAGATAGATAATTTTTCTTTAGTGTTGTTAAGTTCACGTGTTGACTCCTCTATTACTAATAACAGTAAGTCCATACTACACTTATTGAGGATGGCAGTCCATTTTTTGCAAAATGGTAGGCTGTATCTGCCTATGGTGGGTGTGTTTTTGATACGAAAACCTCTAGGTATCTGTTTATTTTTATAGTAATCAGACAAACTAATTCCGTGGTACAGATAATCACACTCCTTTTGCTTTAATTTCACCCACTGTTTGAACAAAATTTCAGGTGTAAATGTAGTAGAATCCTCGTCCAGTCCCTGCTGGTATAGTATAGATGCTGCCTTCACGTCAGAGTAGCTAAATGTGTCACCCATATCAATTTGGGCAAAATCCATTATTCCATCTGAATCCATAATCATATAAAATTAAATCTATTATTGGTCGGTCCACTAATGTAGTCCCTTGGGTGAATAGATATAGCTCCACCAGTAATTCTGTCATTCGTCAAGTTAAACGGTGGTGGCCCATGGTTCAGACTGATCCTGAATTACCGTCTTTACGTAATGCTAAACTCTTACCTAGTTTTACTAGGGGTAAGAGCATTAAAGACCAGGTGGTAAAGTTAGATATCACAGGACTTGACAAAAGTCCTGTTAAATATTTTTTAAGTAAAAAGAAGGGCTATTATCATTGGGCTGTGTGACATGTCGATCATTATCTATAGGACCCACTTTTTGTCATCCGCATACTGGCAAGAGCATTAGTATTAGACATGTTGTTACATGTACCACCACACACGTCATATATTTAATGACGTGTCCATGCAAATTGGGCTATGTGGGTAAGACCCAGCGACAATTTCATGAACGCATGGCCCTGCATCGTAGTGCCATTCATCAGGCTCTTGAATCAGGCACTAGTGATCAACCAGTCACGAGACATTGTGCCCGTTGTAAACATAGCGTAGTATGCGGGTTGTTATTATAGACCATGTCCCAGAAAACAAACGAGGTGGGAACAGAGCCAGGATCTTATTACACAGGGAAAGTCATTGGATTTTTGAGCTGGGGACCTCAGGGCTTAATGAGACCCTGGGACTTTCATGTTTTCTTTAGTATGTTTGTATAATAATAATATTTTTTTCTTTGATTATTTGCAATGTTACCATGGGTAAATGATATTGGTATTATGTCTTGCCAGTGGTTGATACTGGGGCAATTTACTGGATATAATTTAAAAAGTTTATTTTTCTTAGTGGCTTCTATATGAGTATTAATTGTGGTCATAACCAGCTGAAACCGTCATGCAATACAGGTGTTTTTGTTAATTGTTTGTGTTGTGTTTACAGCTCGGGAGTTGCTAGGCAACTATGAGATTATGTCATAGCCCTGTGCCGTGCTGCCGATGACATCATTGAGCACGCGACGGACACACATGCCTGAGCGGGCAGCGGGACCTCAGATGGCAGCGTGTCACAGGTGAGTGTAATAATGATGTTTTAACGATATGTGTCATATTCAGTCAAATGTTCAGAACTCATTGGACGGCGCTTCACAGTGCAGATGGACAATGACCCGAAGCATACTGCAAAAGCAACCAACAAGTTTTTTAAGGCTAAAAAGTGGAATGGAATGTTATGCAATGGCCAAGTCAATCCCCTGACCTGAATCCAATTGAGCATGCATTTCACTTGATGAAGACAAAACTGAAGGGAAAATGCCCCAAGAACAAGCAGGAACTGAAGACATTTGCAGTAGAGACCTGGCAGAGCATCACCAGGGATGAAACCCAGCGTCTGGTGATGTCTATGCATTCCAAACTTCAGTCTGTAATTGCCTGCAAAGGATTTGCAACAAAGTATTAAAAAGTGAAAGTTAGATTTAGGATTGTTTATTTTGTCCCATTACTTTTGGCCCCTTAAAAAGTGGGAGGCACATATAGAAACCATTGTAATTCCTACACCGTTCACCTGATTTGGATGTAATTACCCTCAAATTAAATCTGAAAGTCTGCAGTTAAAGCTCATCTTGTTTGTTTCATTTCAAATCCATTGTGGTGGTGAATAGAGGCCAAAATATGAAAATTCTGTCAATGTCCCAATATTTATGCACCTGACTGTATATATATATATATATATATATATATATATATATGTATATATATATATATATATATATGAAAAAAGATGAGAAAGACAGCACCTCCTAGTGCGATAGCAGATATATTAATTTCTCCACCACCAGTCAACAATCACCCATGGGGTAAAGGTGTGCCTAAAAAGGGGTGGTATAAACCACTATTGTAGTCGCATATAAGAATATCCTCCTGATGAAGTCCAATAGATGGTATAAGGATGAAATGCATTGAGGTGCGGTACTCTATCCTATTCACATTGGAGACATTGTGGGTTCTTGGCTGTTTCCCTCCAGATAAGCTTGAATTTGTTATTTTTAATGTACGTGCATTTTTTATTGTTTTGTGATGAATAAATTCCTTGTGTAAATTTTATTACACTATTTTGTTCTTCCTATGCTTGTTTCACAATTGTATGTTATCGTACTAACACTGAAAAATCATTAATGGATGAAAACACCACATATGACTGTCACCAGGGGAGATTTCACCTAGAAGGGATATTCTTATATGCGAATTCAACAGTGGTTTATACCTTTATACCCCTTTAGGTACACCTTTACCCTATGAGTGATTGTTGACTGGTGGTGGAGAAATTAGTATACCTGTTATTGCACTAGGATGTGCTGTCTTTATCATCTTTTTTCAGAAACCTACTTGTAACTGGCGGAACATCGGTTACCTGGAAAAAAGCTGCCACCCCAAAATTAGGGGGAGTGCTATACATTTTATGTGCCTCCAGGACTGGAGCTTGTCATTTGTGGATTTTTTAATGAGCTCTTATAATTGAATAGAGGATTAGCGCCACATACCACCTGTGATTTGTAGACATATATATATATTACACATATATATATATATGTACACACACACACATACACATATATATATATCCCTTAAAAAAGTCCCAGTGGATGAAACACATTGGGAAAGCTGCAATCTTGCCTAAATGAGCAATCAAGATTAACATTTTTAACTTATTGTTGCTTTTAAGTAAATTATTTTTCTGTGAATATTTCTTATGCTAATTTATCTTATGTTATTTTTATGCCTTATAATATGGTTGTGCAATAGTTTTTTTAAGGATCTTATTAGACTTGTCATGCACCACTTGCATTTATCAACATTGTCTTGATAATACTGTCCTTTTTATTGTGCTTTTTGCCAGAAATGTCTACATTCTATACCACTATTTGCACTTTAATTTGTAGCATCATCATGCATAGAGGTATTTTTATATAAAAAATCATGAGGAATTTGGCACCATAAAGGACCAATTCTGTTTTGCACATTAATTTTTTTTTTTTGTTCATATCGTCTGTCTACTTATTTTGAAATAAATAGATTTTTTATATTCACTTGGTTTTTAGCATATATTATTCACTTAGATTTATTTTATTTGATTGTTGTTGCACATGCACTTTAATTAGAGATGCCCATCGCTGGGATCATTCACTTTTTCATATATTTATATATATATATATATATATATATGGTCCTCCTGATGAAAATCATTCTGTGATTGAAACGTTGAAGTGAAGTAAAGAGTTAAGGTTCTTTGCAACCTGCTCTGTTATATCTTATTGAAGAGTGCCGCTGCCACTGTTGTTTGCCTTATACATATAAATATATATATATATATATATATATACATACACACATACACGTACATTTATATACATACACACATACATAAATGATGACAGCACCCCCATTCCCTACCAGTTGCTGGGAGGCTTGCTCATCTGCTCTTCTGCCATCTGCTTGGGCCATCTAGTCAAGCCACTCAGCCACTCCGCTCACTCCCTGTCAGTGTCACCTGCCATAGTAGAGAGCTGGCCGAGCCAAGGGGGTGTGGCCTAATCACGGGCGAGCATGGCCAGACCCCTTTAGGGGAAGAAAACAAACACTTTCTGCAGCGTGATGTGGCATATCCCCAGGCTGCAGAGGTAACCATCTTTAGAGTGGCTGTGTGTTACGGGGCTGTTGTGATCAAAATGCAGTACTTTTAGAAACAGCTGTGGCTGCAAGGTTCGGGTTGGCGGGCCCCTTGAAGCTTTGGGCCCTTGGGCAACTGTCCAACAAGCCCAATGGAAAAGACGGCCTGCTCTCCTTCTCTTTTACATGGGACAGCACTATACAGTCTTTTACATTGCAGCTATCACACTCTAAGCTGCAGCTTATCCCTATCCTACAGGAATGGCTCCTATAGTCATACTGCTACCACAGTGACCCCCACCCCATTTAAGTGGCTGCTGGGTGGCTTTTATGCATAAGGGACTCCCCTTGTCCCTTAACAGTAAAGCTCCTGGGAAACTCATCTTCCCCTTCTCTCCCTTCAACACATCTTCTTGCATCTCTTACCCTTCTCATGGGTGCTGAAAACTTTACTGGGTGGCTCACACTGCAACCTTCCAGCTCTTTCTCTGTGGTCTCTCACAGACTTTATCTCAGTAGTCTCACTCCAGACCTCCATCTCATTGGGCGTTAGATGGGCATTGTGGCAGCCTCCACAGACCCGCCAATCTGGGGGGAGTACTAGAGCTACCTTAGTGGTGCCTAACCCTAACCTCTCCCCATAGGGCCTAACCCTAACCTACCCTAGGGGGTGTCTAACCCTAATCCCCCTTACTGTTCCCTAAACCTAACCCTCCCGGGGGGGCTAACCCTAACCTCTCCCTGTGGGTGCCTAACCCTAACCCTCCCCCATTGGCGTGCCTAACCATAATCTCCCCCCCAAAACCTAACCCTAACTGTGCTAGACTCCCTAATCCCCCCCACGGCTAATACTAAGGGCGCCCCAGCCTTACCTTCATTCAGGATGATGTCCTCGGCATCAGGATTATGATAGGCATCAGTATTTTGCCGCCTATCATAAATTCCTAGCCGGCATTCCGCTGTCGGGATTGTGACCAGCGTGACTACATCCCCACTACCTGGCTATGTGAGGCTGTAGTATATAGAAGCAAATGAATGGACTATTGTGTATGATCTATTTACTGTACTTCTACTGTGATATATATTTTTGTTTACAATACAGGCATGTAAGGCATACTTATAATGCTGTCTATTCAAGTTGTATTCTTATACCTTTAATGTAAATGTTTTTGTTCCATAGGTCACTTTGCTACAAACTGGGTTTTCCAGTCATGAGACTGCTGGCTATACTGATTAATAATAAGCTAAAATACACTTACTATCATAATTGTCAAAATATTTTTTTTTTATTTTGCCAATAAATGTAGTAACACTAGTAAAATCAGCAAAGTGTATCAATTACACCTGAAAGTGTTGTAGGATTATATAGCAACTTTGTTGCTCTTTCCCATTATGTCAATTAAAATACTAATTTGAACATGTCTATTGACAGATATTTAAAATTGACTGAAACAAAAGTATACAGCACTGCTGATTTACTCTATTTTGTTTTGCTAAATTACCCATTGCTATTTTATTGCTGGAAGCAAGTTGTGTGTAACCCAACATCAAACAGCACTATCCTAATCCATATGGAATTATAGCACTTCCCTCAAAGAAAAGACCTGGAGCATTATATTATCTGGGTCTTCAAATATTCGACACTTCAATTTCTGAAACACTCACCAGTTTGACTTGTCATTCAAAGCTGCTTGGCTTTTGCCATAGGGAAATCCATGAACTTTAATAAATGCAGGAGCAGCAAGCTTTTCATTAGTCTTGTATCACATTTCTATATTAAAAACCCTAAAGCATCTATATAGTAGAATATATCCAGATACACAGCACATATACTGTATAGATGTGTAGTGACAAATTAATAATATACAGTTAACTAATTTTTTGTTAGAGTTAACTTATTCATAAATAAGTACTGTATGTCCAGTGGAAGTCTAGTAGGCTGTAACTGGCAGCAGGATAATCAGCAGAAGCAGAAATGTTTTGAATTAGTTAAAAGGATACAATCCTAGATAGCAGTAGGGACAGGGATGGATTAAGGGGGGGTCGACAGGGGTGGTTGTCCCTGGGCCCCCACACACGGAGGGGCCCCCACTAGCAGTGGGGCAGCTGGTGGCTTGCACCAGGGTCTTCTGTCTGCACCCGCTGCTAGTGTAGTGTAGACCGCAGTGAGCGTGGCCACACTACACAGTTACAAACACACAGCCGCCGCCAGCAGCGGACAGTGATGGTTGCATCAGGAGCGAGGATTGAGGCAAGTTGTGGGGATTTTGTGTGTGTGTGTGTGTGTGTGTGTGTAAGGGGCACTGCATAGGGGGGGTCCACTACAGGAGTCACTTTATAGGGGGGCCACTTCATGGGGGCATTAGCGGGGTGCTACTAGGGTCAATGCATAGGGGGGACTACTACTGGGGTCAATGCAATGCATAGGGGGGACAACTACTGGTGCCACTGTATAGGGGGGGACTACTACTGGGGCAATGCATAAGGGGGACTACTACTGGGGGCACTGCATAGGGCGGACTACTGGGTCTGGCGGCACTATATATATACACATAGACAAAGGATGGTGAAGGAACGGCACCCTTCAGTACCAGTTCTAACTTAGAATCTTTATAGCAGAACATTCATAGAGAGTCCATGTGATCTTTGAAATAAATTATTGCAATGTCTTCGTGTATCAAGCCCAAACATAGTGTAACCTGTGTAATAAGATCGAGGTAGGGGTCCCTTTCCTGGGGTAGATAGATGCCTCCTTACACACAGCAGCCAGGAAACAGCACTAGTCATGGATTTGTATGCAAGCTGGTCGGCACATTGTGACACCAATAATCAAACAAACAAAACATAAAAATAAACCCTATCCCGTCTGGGCTCTAACTAGACAGGTAACTCCCTCTCTACATGTGGCAGGGCCTACTGCCTTATCACAAACATAGTATGTACCAGTGTCACAGTGTCTCAGAACAAAGCCACAGTGTCTGTTCTCACCAGGGTGTGTGAGACACTGCATCAAAACTCTACACAGCTCTTATGAGCCACTTCCAGGTGTAAGCGTTAATTAGCCTGTTCAATGGCTGAAAAGCCCAACACCTGAAGTGGCCCTGTGGATGGAGCCCTCCCTTCTCTCTCACACCCACACCCCCAAGACCCATTTTCCAGCTTTTACCAAAAACCAACACTCAGATCTGTTTGTAAAACAGACTCTTCCTGGTGGTTAAAACACATATTACGGGAATTTGGGACACATATACACGTCATCCATAACTTCTCCAGTGCTTCTATCACATATCCTCCCCCTTTGTTTCGACCTATGGCCGGAACAACTGCAGCCCCCAAACAATGGACATATGACAAAGCATCTGTATTGGCTAGCTGGCTTCCTGGCCTGTGTTCTACTGCAAGCTTGAAATTTTTTAATGCCCAGAATCACCTTGTTATTAAGCTGTGGCTTTATTAAACCTCTGCCAATGGTGTAACTAAAATACTTTACTTCCTCTATCCCTAGGCAACATTTCTATGGGTTGGCTGTCATTCCTGCCATATGAATGGGGTCCAACACTACCTGTACTCTGGGCAAATGAGACTGCCAATCAGGACTATGAATGGCTACCTCAACTAGACAAGCAGCAGCATACCCTCTATGGGGTCTTAGAAATCTGTCCATCATCCTTTGGAAGGTAGCTGGTGCCCCACGTAACCCAAAGGGCAACATCTTATATTGGAACAACCCTTCTGGTGTCAGAAAAGCTGTTTTTTCTTTGGCATTCTCAGATAATGGCACTTGCCAATACTCTTTGGATAAGTCTAGCGTGGTAAAATTCCTGGCTGTTCCAAGCCTTTCAACTAGCTCATCCACCCTTGGCATTGGGTAGGCATCGAACTTTGACACACTGTTCAATTTTCTAAAATTGTTGCCGAAACTTACACTCCCATCAAGCTTTGGAATAAGTACAATGGGACTTGACCACTCACTATGCGACTTTTCAATTACACCCAGTTCCTACATTTTTTTCATTTCTTTAGACACTGATTCTCTTTGGGCTTCTTGTAACCTATAGGGCTTTAGGTTAACCTTAACCCCTGGGTCAGTGATTATATCATGTTTAATGACCGTGGTTTTGCCCGGTACATCTGTTAACAAAATCCTATTTCTAAAACTTCTTAACTTCCCTCTGTTAAATGGTCGACAGGGTTTTAGCTATTATCACTTCAGGAAACAAAGGCCCTAAGTTTACTGGAGTGGCTGGGATGGCTGACAGAGCTGCTCTATCCTTAATAATACTTCCCATCTCAGTATTCTCTGGTTCACCAGTCACGCTAGAAAAAGGGAACTTCTCAGACTCGGAAGAAACTTTCCCTGCTACTGCATCAGCAACCTTCTCAAATGGGTTGGGATTATTTACTTCGGTAAAAAATCGGCTTTCCCACAACCTCCAGAAGTGAGCAAAGTCTCTCCCCAACATTATATTATACTTTAAGCCAGACGCCAAACCCACAGAGACTATAACAGAACCACACTCTGTTTCTATGTTCACTTCCGCAGTAACATAATACCGAGTATCCCCATTTATGCAGGTCACACCAACAACTCTTCCCTTGTGCCTTAAGGGGTTCACCATTTCAGCTCTCATAAGTGTAACCACGCTGCCATAATCTAATAGAGCCACTACTTGATTGCCTTCTACAGTAACCTTACACATTTGTTTATGTGTCTCAGCTTGTCGGTCAGCAGTACAGGCAGGCTGTGCAAAGAAAGACATACTGCAACAGACATAAGCAGTATCACATTGCATAGGTTCAGAGGTCAGTGGACAATTAGCAGCAATATGGCCCAATGCACTACATTGGAAACATTGTATCGTATTATTATCAAGTCTCTTATGGGGTAAGAACCTTCCTGGCCTGGCTGGCCTATCCCCAGGTTCCAAACCCACAGTCTTAAGTTCATTCCACCGCCCAGCACCCTTTTCCCCTGGAACAGTCTTATCAGTAGTGATGGAAGTTCGCCGTTGTGCAACCGAGGCCCGGTGGGACACACTCAACAGTTCCTCAGCCACCACATACCACTCCACCAGTTCAACTAACTGGCCTGTGGACTTAGGGTCTGCATGGCTCACCCACTTGCGAAGAGATGCAGGTAGCAGTCGCAGATACCGGTCCATCATGACTCTTTCCACGATCTGTGGTCTTGTCAGCATCTCGGGCTGTAGCCATTTTGTGGCTAGCTGAATGAGGTCATGCATCTGTGAGTGTGGAAGCTTTTACATTTGGAACTCCCAGCGGTGGACTCGTTGGGCCCGAACAAATGAGGTGACTCCCAAGCAAGTCAGGATCTCCCAGTTTAGTTTTGCATAGTCCTTGGCATCAGCCAGGCACAAACCATAGTAGGCCTTTTGTTGTTCTCCAGACAGGAATGGTGCCACAAGACTTGCCCACTGTTCCTTGGGCCAACTCTCCCTCTCTGTGGTTCTCTCAAAGGCCTTAAGATACGCCTCCACATCATCACTCTCGGCTATCTTTTGCAGAAAGTGACTGGCCCATATGGAGCGAGTGTTGATTGGATGTCCAGTGGTAGCATCTCCAGACCGGGCTACTAGGTGATGTACTACCTCTTTTATGGCCTGGCGGGTTTCCTCTATGGCGACTTGCTGAGTCCTGTTTGTTTCCTGCTGAGCTTTGACAGCTTCATGCAGTGTTTTGTTAGACTGGAGCAAGGCCTTAACAATGTCCTTCATGTTGTCTATAGGTGTAGGTTTGTAGAAAAACCTGGCTTCTCTAAGCATCTGTCGACGCCACCTTCATGGACTTCACAGAACACGAGTTAATATCCAACACAACAAATTAGTGTCTGTCACTTTAAATATTAAATGTAGAATTTTTCCTCTTGCTGCAATTTTCAGTGTACATTGTCAGCATTCTCTACCAATTGTAATACGATCGGGGTAGTGGTCCCTCTCCTGGGGTAGACGGACGCCTACTTACACACAGCAGCCAGGAAACAGCACTAGTCGTGGATTTTCATGCAAGCTGGTCGGCACCAGTTTTTATTGTGTGACATCAATAATCAAACAAACAAAACATAAAAATAAACCTAGCCCATCTGGGCTCTAACTAGACAGGTAACTCCCTCTCTACATGTGGCAGGGCCTTCTGCCTTACCACAAACATAGTACATACCAATGTCACAGTGTCTTCAAACAAAACCACAGTGTCTGTTCTCCCCAGGGTATGTGAGACACTGCATCAAAACTCTAGACAGCTCTTATGAACCACTTCCAGATGTAATCATTAATTAAAGAAAGGTACCTATGCCAGAAGCAGAGGTGGGGGAAAGACAAATAACATCTATTTTGGGGCACTCTTAAATGACATATGAAAGTCATGTATTAATCAGAAGAAGGGGTTAAAACTTAACCTTTAATCAAGAACCTTAAAAGATGAGGACATAAACAGAGACATTGTGCGTATACTGGATATACATATAGAAGTCAGTTATATAGGTGAGAAATTATCAAATTAATCGTAACAATGTATCCAGTAAAATGAAACAACTGACGTACAAAAATTACCACATTTAAACATTTAAGTCATCTAATCAAAACAGATGACTGGCATAGGTACCTTTCTTTGATGTGTTCTGCACAAAGTCTATGGGTGCACCATCAACCATTAATTGTGTCCTTAGAATAAGTTTTTTGCTAATTACTCTCTGATAACTACTTATCTATCACTAGTGCGGACTCATTCCTGTGCTTTCTATTGTTCGGTAATCATTAATTAGCCTGGTCTCAGGCTGAAAAGCCCAACACCTGAAGCGGCCCTGTGGATGGAGCCCTCCCTTATCTCTCACACCCATACCCCCAAGACCCATTCTCCGGCTTTTACCAAAAACCGACACTCAGATCTGTTTGTAAAACAGACTCATCCTGGGGGTTAAAACACATATTACAGGAATCTGGGACACAAATACATGCCATCCCTAACTTCTTCAGTGCTTCTATCACACCTGATAATAAACAGTATATATATATATATATATATATATATATATATAGCTGTGCTTGTCATGCAGCAGTGATGTGATCATGCAGAGACATAGAAGCAGTGTTTTAAAACCAAAAATCCCCAGCACACAGAATATGTATCCCTCGTACCAGCTATAACCTTTCAAAGGTCAATAAAAGTAAGGTCTCTCCTCCTTAGGGTACCTTCAACTCCGAAGGAAAATCCAAACATATATAGAAATATAAAAGAGAGAGCCTTCAATCGTGTGATATATCTGCAAAAAAGATTACCAGTAGAATTGGTAAAGCTGTTCCCACAAATGTGGATCTGCAACTCCACCCCAATGTAAAACAGATAGAGAAAATAATGGGAGCACTAATACAGCTGCTGGCTTGAAAAATATTAAATGATTAATTCAATAATCAATAACATACACTGAAATTATGCTATACCATGGTACGCAGATGAAAAAAAATGGAATGCGTCAAGTGACTTGTAGAACGCAGGTGGAAAGCAAACTGGAAGCCGGAAGCTCCGAAACTGGAATTGACATATCGCACGATCCTTAGCATCTCCTGATACACTGCAGTATTGTGGCTGGCCAGAAGTTCCGCAGAATAGTAGTAGAGGTCCCTCTGCCTTGGACCGCAGCACCGCCAGAACACATGGTTTGCACAGCGCAAGTACACTGGTACCAGTATAAAAACCACCACAGTGCAGGATATATCACAAAATAGAAGACCTAGTGTCCTCTCCTGCTACCTCCCACTTTCTCCCAGCCCAGCAGGCAGAAACTGTGCCTTCTAGATTAGGAGCTGGCAGCTAATGCTGATAGAATGTTGGCACAAAGAGGTGGGCTCTGGAGGCATGTGTCCTGCCCTGCCACTCCACCTTCAAAAAAAAAAGCCACCCTTGGATATGATGTGAGGAGAATTGCCCTATAGTCAGAAAGGATATGAGAAGGAGGGGGCATTGTCCCAGCAGGTAGGCGGGGCTACCCAGCACAGCGTACAGCCCTGACTCCTGCAATGTAACATGGGAAATAGGAAGGATGGAGGAGCTGTCACAGTATACGCACAGTGACAACTACTAAACCTGTGAGGTATGAGGGATATTATATTGTATTTTACTATTATGAGTCTGTGACTATGGGCCTGATTCAGAGTTGGGAATAGAGTAAGAAAGAGCGAGTAACTGTGCATCTTGGTTAAAACCATGCTGCACTGCAGGTGGGGCAGATGCAAAATGTGCAGAAAGATTTAGATTTGGGAGGGGTGTGTCCTGACTGATATCTAAATTGCAGTGTAATAATAAAGCTGTCCAGCATGTGAAAGCTGCATGCAGAAGAAGCCAGTATTTACTCCACATGCAAAAAATGTATGTATTTGCACCACTGCATTGCTACATGGCTTGTCCAGGTGTACAGTTACTAGTTATTTCCTACTTGTCTATTCCCAACTCTGAATCAGGTCCCATGTATATGTGTAACTATTATTTGTGTCTGTGTAACTCTGTATATTTGTGTAACTCTGTATATTTGTGTATGTGTAACTGTAGTATATATGTGTCTGTGTGTATATGTGTCTGTGTATAACTGTGTATATGTGCCTGTATATATATGTATCTGTGTAACTGTGTATATGTGCCCGTGTGTATATGTATTAGAGGTGTGCACCGAACACTTTTCGTGTTTTGTGTTTTGGTTTTGGATCTGGATCTTTCTTCGTATTTTGGATCTGGCTTGGTTTTGCTAAAACCACCCTTCCGTGTTTTGGGTTCTGGGTTTTGTGTTTTGGATCTGTATTTTTTGGAAAAAAGCATAAAAACAGGTAAAATCACAGAATTATTTTTTATTTTTCTGTTCCTACGCTATTATTAACCTCAATAACTTTAATTTCCACTAATTTCCAGTCTATTCTGAACACCTAACAATATTGTTTTCAGACAAAAAGGTTGCACCGAGGTAGCTGGATGATTATGCTAAATGACACAAGTGCGCGGCACAAACATGTGACCCATCTAGAAGTGGCCCTGCAGTGGCAAACAGGAAGGCAGTTTGAAAAACTAGGCCCCAAAGAGCACATACTGTACTTGGGGCTGCTACTTTGTTGATGCACATGCGCCTAATGCACACACAAACTCAGAAAAATAAACACTTTTAAAATGTTTTAATTTTTGGTGGCACTTTGGGGGTTACAATGCCCTTCAACAGACCAGCCGGCCCTTGACGTATGAAACAGGCGCACGCTTGGTGCTGCTACTTTGTTGATACAAGTGCGGCTAATGTGCATACAAACACAGAAAAAGAAAATGTTTTCTTTTTTGGGGTACTTTGGGGATTACCCCGCCTCTAAACAGAGCAGCCGGCCCTTGACTTATGACACAGGCGTACACGCTTGGCTACTTTGTTGATTCACATGCGGCTAAGGCGCACACAAACACAGAAAAAGTAAATGTTTTTATTTGGAGCACTTTGGGGGTTACACCACCCTTCAACAGACCAGCTGGCACTTGACTTACAGCGCACACAAGTCACAAACACAGAAAAAGATGTTTTTATTTTTTTTTTTAGCGCGCTTTCGGGGTTACACCACCCTTCAACAGACCAGCCGGCCCTAGACTTATGACACAGGTGCACACTTGGTGCTGCTACTTTGTTGATGCATGTGTGGCTACAGTGCACACAAGTCACAAACACAGAATTTTTTTATTTTTGGAGCGCACTTTGGGGGTTACACCGCCCTTCAACAGATGAGCCAGCCGGCCCTTGACTAATGACACAGGCGCACGCTTGGTGCTGCTACTTTGTTGATGCACATGCGGCTACAGCGCACACAAACAGAAAAATATTTTTTTTTGCACTTGTGGGGAACACCCCTGATGGACAGAGCACCCCCTGGACAATACTACAGCACCCCTTTAGGACTACAGTCTTTATGGGACAATGCACAACAGAACCCAGCCAGCCCCTATGGACTTTGGAGTGGAAACAGTCCCTATGGACAACAGACTGCACAACACAGCCCAGCCAGCCCCTATGGATTTTGGAGTGGACACAGCCCCTATGGACAACAGACTGCACAACACAGCCCAGCCAGCCCCTATGAACTTTTGGAGTGGACACAGCCCCTATGGATGACAACAGCAGCACACCTTCCACTCTCCTGTTTCACTGTCTACAGCCGAAGTGAAAAATGGCGCCAACGCGGAGACCTTTTATTGAATCCAAAACCAGCGAGAATCCGACAGCGGGATGATGATGTTTTGCCTCGATTTCAGATCTGAGCCAGGCGGGAAAACCCGAACCTGACTCGTGTCCGGCTTGGATCGGGGGGGCTTGGGGGGTTTGGCTTGGATTTCAGATTTCAGAAATCAGAACCCGCTCATCCCTAATATGTACATGTGTAACTTTGAATATATGACGGCGTGTACATGTATATGTGTCTGTATAACTGTGTATATGTGTCTCAATGGATATGCGTCTGTGTAACTCTGTATATATGGGGCATATTCAATTGGGTGCGAGAATAGCAAAAAAAATGCACCTGCAAGGTTTTTCCTGCATGTGTGGGTTTTTTCTATTTAAGTAGGTGCAGAGTTTTTCTTTTTTTACATGCCAGGAGGTTTTTCTTCATGCACCTCCGGAGCAAGTGTGATTTTTCCTAAAATCTGTAATTTTAGCAAAAATTACCAGGACTTGTTCTAGCACCCCCGGCAGTACTTCCCCTGAGGACTAATTAAGCAGTTGGAAGTTACTAATTAGCTTAATTAGTACTTAATTACTTACCTTCCGAAGTGATGTCTTCTTCATCCAGCATCAGAAGCTGGGTCTTTTGCAGCAGGGTGAGTATGTCAGTGTGTGTGAGTGTTTATTACTGTTTGTAAGTGTGTATGAGTGAGTGTGTGTGTGTGACCCTGGTTTGTGTGGCCCCCCAGTGTCTGTGTGCAATGGGCGCTGGGAGAACTACATCTCCCAGCAGCCCTTGCCCCTCCCATCAGCCCCTGGAGTCTCCCAGCAGTCCCCGGAACTCCCAGGAGCCCTTCTCCAGTGTGTAGATAGAGGGGAGGCCACTGGGAGGCCACTGGGAGCCTTTTTTAAATTGGATACCGCAGGTATCGGGAACGCGCATACCCGCAGTAATCCAAAATTGGGCATGAAGAGCGCAAGGTTTTTTACCTCACTAAACCTTGTGCCCATTTGAATATGCCCCTATGTGTCTGTAACCATAAGCATGTGCATGGAGTTAGAAATGGCTGAACTCCCGGAAGCAGAGTAGGTAGGTGTAGGGGCTGGGTGGTCATGCATTAGGCAACTATTTGTTTTTTTAATATTGATCTATACTATTTCCTTTAAGACATCGATCCAACTAGGGGGGGACCAGAAGAAACTTTTTGCCTTGGGTTCTACATGGTCTAGAACCGATTCTCATACACCCCTACTTTATGCCCAATGTATATATTTCTCTACCTATCTATTATCCAATACATTATCCACCCCTAATTTCATGCTACTAAAAAAACCTCTCTACCCACAAACACACAGAGGTAAATTTACTATAGTGCGGGTTTTTAGAATTGGAGATGTTGCACATAGCAACCTATCAGATTATACTTAACATTTATCTAGCACCTTCTTGAAGATAATAGCTAGAATTTCCAATTCTAAGAACTCGCACTGAAACACTTTTATGCCCCTGTTCCCCTCTATGGCCATTCTCAAAGTAGTATCTATCAGCAGGGGTGTATCTAGGGATCCAAGCACCCATGGTAAGGTAATGGACTGGCGCCCCGCATAATTTCAGGAAATGCCCCCCAGTAGTAGTTCCCCCTATGCAGTGCTCCCAGTAGTAGTCCACCCTATGCAGTGCCCCCAGTAATAGTCCCCTTATACAGTGCTCCCAGTAGTAGTCCACCCTATGCAGTGCCCCCAGTAATGGTCCCCTTATACAGTGCTCCCAGTAGTAGTCCCCTATACAGTGCCCCCAGTAGTAGCCCCCCATATACAGTGCCTCCAGTAGTAGTCCCTCTATACAGTGCCCCCAGTAGTAGTCCCCCTTATACAGTGCCCCCAGTAGCGGCCATCCCCCCGCATAACATGCCCCCAGTAGTGACCCCCCACAATACAGTGCCCCCAGTAGTGGCCATCCCCTATACAGTGCCCCCTAGTAGCCACACTCCCCCACTGTGCTGTGCCACAAAAAAAATAAAATAAGCAACTTACCTGATCCCCACTCCTGCTGATGACCGCTGCTGTCCACTCCTCTGAGCCCACTATCACTCTGCACTATTGGATGGGAGAGACATCATAACGGGGAGGAGTCTGAAGGCAGAGCTCATGAGTGAGCTCCAGCTGGCTCCCTCCGTGGACGCAGCAGCCAATGTGAGTCTGTCTGACTCGCTGGCGGCTGTGTGTTTGCAAACTGTGTAGGGCATACTGCTCTCACTGGGGTCTGCCCTACACTTGGTGCCCAAGGGACTAGTGGGGTAGTCCACCCATTGGCTGCTGGTGGCACTGCTGGATGGTGCCCCCCCTTTGGCCGGCAACCCTGTCTAGTGCCATCCTGGCCAATACGCCCCTGTCTATCAGATACACATGTTGATTAGGACTTAATTGTCAGTATTTAGCCTGTATGACCTACAGTATCTGGTTTGAAATGTCTTTATACCCTTTCATGCACCATCCCCTTCCCTTTGTTTTTTCTATACCACTCATAAAGTTTTAAGTTTAAAAAACAAAATTAATATTTGAGAAAAGAATGAGTCCATGTTGTTGTAGTCATTTAAATAAGAGAAATTTCACTTTTACTCAATCAGTATGACACAACCAGTGGAATTACTGCATTTAGTACAGATAATGTGCTGCTCTCTTCCTTTGTGTGTTCTCATGTTGTCTTATGTCTTGGATGAATTGAATAGTTATTAAGGTTGATCTCTAACCCTCTAAATACACCCAATAGTATACTAGAACACTGGTTAGATTAAGTATGACTTCAGTAATATTGTCAAGATAAAATACAAATGTCAACAAACAGTTATGGACTATGGACCTGATTCAGAGCTGAACGCTCTGACCAGAGCTCTTGCTCTGAATCAGGGACCTCCTCCCTGAAAATGGAGTGTCCTCTTGGACGCTCGCATAGCTGTGGGTGACCACCCACAGCATATGCGAGCATCCATGATGATGGGTGCGATGGTCTTGACCATCGCGACAATCGGGCTTGCAACGGAGACCCTGCGGTAAGGTCTCACTGCCACAAGCCCAGGAGTGATTTTGGCTCTATCAGAGCCAAAATCACTCCCACTGACATCACTAGTGATGTCAGTGGGGCCGGCTCCAGACGGAAGGCGATCCCATGGGAATGCCTCTGTATGGCAGGCACGCCCCCGGCACGCCCACCAAAGGGGGCGTGCTGTCACTCAACATCAACAGCACACCCCCTTTGGTGCGAGACCTGGAGCGACAGCTTGGCTGTCGCAGTCTGGGTCTCGCGCATGCGCACGACGGAGCTCCCTCCATCATGCGCCTGCACAGTGGGGGAACATTGACCCGTTTGCGAGCGTCCTTTGCTCGCGAAATGGTCTGAATGACCCCCTATGGCCCTGATAGAGCCACTCGCAAAAAGCGAGGGCTCGCTCTGAATCAGGGCGGCCGCTTTGTTTTAAAAATCCATCCTCCTGGCCGCTCGCTAAGCTGTGGGTTACCACCCACAGCTTTATTGAGCAGCCAGGTGATGGTGGCGACCATCACGACCATCGGGCTTGCGACGAGACCCTTTTGGTAGGAACTCATCTGCTGCAAGCCCCAGTGAGCTTCCGGCTCTAATAGAGCTGGAAGCTCACTACTGACATCACTCGTGATGTCAGTAGGGCCACCCTCAAATGGCAGGCATTCCTTCAGGAATGCCCTGGTTTGACCAGCCTCCCCCCTCCCCGCCTAACAAACGGGGCGAGCTGTCGATCAACATAGACAGCCGCCCAGTTTGTAGCGAGCCCTGGAGCGAGTGAATTTCTCACTCGCTCCGGGGCTTGCACACTGCCTGTCCATCGACCCGCTTGCGAGCGCATAGTGCTTGCGAGCAGGTCTGAATCAGGCCCTATGCCCAAAGCATGCAAAGATAATTAAACATAAAAATGTTCAAGTCTGTGTGCACATAGTTGTTATGCTTCAATTGCTGCAAAGTAAGTAGTGTCATTCAAGTCCGTGTGTGCCAATATATATTGTTCCTTAATGATCTCTTTTATTCAGATAATGCAGTTCGTAGATAAAAGAAAGAAATGGCATGATTGTTGTTAAACTTCCAGACTGTTCTTATCCGTAGGAGACAGTCACTTATGTGATTATATATTTGAGTTTAAGCGGTGTCCCGCTGATGATTAGTAAAGGAAAGTCTGTGCACTTAAACTTATTAACAGCGGGCCAGATATCATGCTGGTAACTGAAGTTCATCAGCTTATAGGTAATACAGGGGCTCTGGAATTAGCTGCCTCTCCGGATTTCAGGCAATCCTTGGGTCCACCTCATTGCAGATGTCCCCCAGGGCCTGGATTTCACGGTGGTGCCGAAGCCGTCTTTGGTTGGGATGTGGCCAGTTTGGGCTTGTTAGGGCCAGGTGCTGGGTATCCCCTCCACTATGGAGAGTCACCTGGTATTCTTTGCGCCGTCTGCTACTTCATCCCAGGGCCCAACCTCACTGCTGTCCACGTCATTTTAATCTGCTGTTGATCTCTTCCGAGTTTGGCCGGTAACATGACCACTGTAGCACTAGTGTACGGGTTCTGCTGTCTGCTGTCTGTTCGGTTAGGGGGCGTTGTAGTATATTATTGTTCCAACGCATTTCAATCAGTTTGTGGTCTTCTTCCAGGGAATGCAGTGTTTTCAGTTCTCCCTTGGCTTTATTTAAGCTGACCATTCTTCATGTTCCCTTCTTCTCATTGGTTGTTGTGCTGGTCACCATTGACTATTCTCAATGGTTCTTGATCTTGTCAGTCACCCTAGTTCATTTTAACCTTTGGTGATCCATTACTTTTGTGGCAGTTTTGATCTTGATGCATATGGAATGTTGTAATTCATACATAATAGCTATATAGGAAACTTTCCATATGTATGCTTTTGAAGTGAGCTGATTTACAATTATACTCATTAGATAGAATTATCCCTATTATTTATTTAAAAAAAACACAATAGAACTGCACTTATATTACCTTGCTGGGACATAAATTAAACCAATGTGAAATAAAAAACGATTTTAGTCACCACATTTCATCAGTAAACAATTAAGGCACAGTGATGTTGTAAATTGTACCAAATATTTCATATGAAGAAACACCTAAAAACTTTAAAAAAAGTAAAAAATATATATATCACATATCTCATATACATAAACAGATCTTTGAAAAAAGATACATACAAGTACTTCTTAGAAAAAATGATAATAAACATCATAAAAGGAGTTGATCAGACTCCAAACCACATTTAAAAATTAGAGCAAAAAGCGGATATCCAGCTAGAATTTCTCCAATGAGCCAAGAAGGGGCACAACAGTTGTATTTAATTGTCCTAATTGGCAAGCTTGGATTTAATATGTTTAAAAATGACTAGTATTTGTTGAAAAATATATAGCAAAAATGTTCAAGTTTTGTAGCAAGAAACAGTTCCTTTATAATATATCCACATAGTGTAGTGTATTCAGTTGGATCAGTTGTTTGTTGTAAATACTGCCTGCAAATAAATGTATGTTTCAATATAAAGTCCTGTCAGATCGCTTTTTTTAACTTTTTTATTTCACATTGGTTTAATTTATGTCCCAGCAAGGGTATTTAAGCGCAGTTCTATTGTGTTCTTGTTGTTTCTAGTGAGGTTGGCAAATACCTCATTTTTACTGCTGCATTAGTACCTGATTCCTCTTCTTAGGTTAGCACCGAACATTTCCTTTTTGTTTTGAAGCCTATTATTTATGAGGGTTATATAGCATCCTGACTTAGGGATAAGTAAAACATGATTCTAATATCTAAGCAAATCTTCCCAACATAATTTACCTGATCTTTTATCAATAGCCTTGTACAGTATAGCGGTTCTCTGTTTTCAAACCAAAGTATATCTATTGTTATTTTGTTGAGGGGTGCTTGGAACCAGGTCCTGGGGGATGTCTGCAACTAGGTGGACCCAAGGATTGCCTGAAATCTGGAGAGGCAGCTAAGTCCTTAGCCCCTGTATTACCTATACACTGACAAGCTTCATTTACCAGCATGATATCTGGCCCCCTGCTACACTTTTTAAGTGCACAGACTTTCCTTTATTAATCATCAGCGGGACACCGCTTAAACTCTAATATATAATCACATAAGTGACTGTCTCTTACGGATAAGAACAGGCTGGAAGTTTAAAAACAATCATCCCCTTTCTTTCTTTTATCTGTGAACTGCACTGAATAGCAGAGATCATTAAGGAACAATATATATTGGCACACATGGACTTGAATGACACTATGTACTTTGCAGCAATTAAAGCATAACAACTTTGTGCACACAGACTTAAAAGTTTTTATGTTTACTAATCTTTTCATGCTTTGGGCATATCCCATAACTGTTTGTTGACATTTGTATTTTATCTTGGCAATATTAGTAAAGTCATACTTAATCTAACCAGTTATCTAGTATACTATTGGGTATTGTGGCGAATAGGCCTTCACAAATTATGATATTGTATGATGTGTGATGTTCATATTCTGTATAAACATGGTGTGTCAATTGCTTTGTCAGTGTGCAGGTCAGGAATGACTGGGTTTAGCAAAAGGTGAATTGTAAATAAAGTGGTTGGCTTGCAGATAACAAAATAATGTATACAGTATCCCTCACAGTGTGAGGTCATGTGTGAACAACTAGCCCTCTCCCTTTTTATGACCCCTGAAGTCAGTGTCCTAGATCATAATCCCAGAACCAGTCCTCCTTTTAATTGAGTGCCCTACTTCTAAAGACTCTTGTTATGTTATAGAGGCTGAGATAAGGATTCTAGTATTTACTATAGCTCTGGAAGAGGGAAGTTGAACAGCGAGTTATATTGTCACATATCTTTAAAGCAGGGACCCTGATAGTTTGGCCAGGTAACCCTGTATTGGAAATCTATTGATCTCAAACCCTGCTGACATGTTAGGGAGACCCTGTTAAGTATGAACAAAGAATTAGGGATGTATAAAAAAAGAATATCATCCAGCATTCAATGTTCACTCATAGGGGATTAGATGGAAGTGCTGGGAGTGCACCAGGATTCTTGTGGGTGAAATCCCCCACCCCATCAGCAGTGCTAAGAACTTTATTGTGAGTTGTCTTAGGGACTCTGAGTTTTCTCTTTTATTTTTAGAAAATATTTGCATTATAATCTGTTTGTTGTTTTATTCATATTTTTGTAACTAAGCCTTGAAAATATTTTTGGGATTAAACACATTTAATCTAGCATATTCTCCGTGAATCTTATTGAACTTGCATGCCTGGATAGGCCCATGCTACATATTTGTGTGTCATTTGAATGTGATTTATTATTAATCTATTTGGAGATGACAGACCTCCGGAGAACCATCTGCGTGGTGGCAAAAGAATCGTGTATTTTGGTAAGTGACCGTGGTGCGCCGGCATCACAACCAGCTGATCCAGATTGTTGTATCTGCGAAACAGCCTGGGTTCATGACAGGTGTATTTAGGGGATTAGAGATCCACCTTAATAACTATTTAATTAATCCAAGGCATAAGACATTAGAACAGACAAAGGAAGAGAGCAGCACATTATCTGTACTATTGGCATATTTAATAGGTTGGTCACCTACGTGTGCAGCTGTTCTCCAAAACTAGTAGTAATTTTCCACCTGCATAACCAATAACTCAGTGTGCATGTATCATGCTCTACCTTTTAAACTTACTGCATCTATATGTATTCTAAATGAATAGTATTTTCAATGAAAATTAAATGTAGTCAGCAGCTGCTCCTACTGTCTTGCATGGGGTGGGCTGTGGCTGCTAGTCCAGCTGGCTGAGGCCTGGCGCCTGCACAATGGAATGGGCAGGTGTCAGGACCAGTGCAGTAGTAGTGGTAGCACTGTGCATTTGCATAACAGGGACTGTATCAGCTGCAGCCCCTAGAAGCAGTGTAGGGTTGCCTGAAAGGCAGAGCAGTGGCTTTCACTTTAATCCAATCTCTGCTATTCACAGCCTTGACTGGCAGTCCCAGGGGGAGAAAACACCTCCCCCTGGGGCTGCCTGTCCAATGTGTGTCTAGCAGGAAGCACTTCCAAGGGAAAGCCAGTGTCAGTCACAGTGTAGCCAGTCCAGTCATGGACTGCAACTGGCTCAATGAAGTGGCAAATTTTACTGGGGGTGCTGTGACCCTGCCACTGAATTTAATATTGAAAAAATAAACAATTATTTTCTTTTGTGATCAATTACACACATACATAAGTTCTTAGATTGATCTGAGAACATTATTTAAGTTGCAATATGTATTTATAACAATGCTTTTTGATGGTATTGACTGTAAACAAGGATGTCACATTTGCTGGCTCTTAACACATAACCATGTAATGTAGCATACACTTCATGCAGGTATTGTTAATATCAGTGAAGATGTATCATAATAATGGTAAAAAAAGTTATACTGTAGGTGAGCTCATGGTAGCTATTCTCTAAATGATCATTGTGTATCTGTTTCATTCTGTTAGCCATCCAATCACAATTCTAGCTCATAGAACAGGTTCTAAAGGGAGGGGTGTTTTTTTAAATAAAAGCTATTAGTGCAAATACTGAGGCATAGCAATTATAGAAAGTAAAAAATTTATCTTTTTTATATGTGTTTCCCCAAGGTTTATGTATATTTAAAGAAGTAACATGTTTTTTTTATTTCATTACTACGGCCTTTGCAGCAATACAAGTCATAATTTGTTGGATCCAGCAGGTGTCACCCTCTGGGAGTCCAAGTTGAACTGTTATTGTGTATTGCTATAAGTACAGAGTTCAGTTTATCTTTCTGTTTTCTTTGTGATGGTTGTATGGTGCCGTCCTCTAACTCAATGTAGTTTTAATAACCTGATCACATCTTGCTGCTGCTCTTATTAAATAATTCAGAGGATAAAATCCAAGCAAGAAATGTTTTAATAAATGACACTTCATTCCATGGATTTCCCAATTGGTAGTATTTGAAGAAAATGTAAAACTATCTATTGCCCGTGGAATCTAAGACTTTTTAGAATATCTATTTCTGATAATTGTGATGTAAATTTTCTCATGGCACAAGATTTTTTAAAAAGTTGCACCCAAATGAATATGCCCCATAGAGTGCCAAATGAATAGTCACTATGCCCACACAATAACTTTTAAATAAAGATTGTCAAAAATATATTTTTTATCAAATACTTACTTGTAAAAGTACCTAAAAGTTTTTGCATAACCTACTGTACCTAAACTGTTCTGTATTGTGTACTTTGCCAGATGGTACAATACTACAATATCTAAAATATCACATTGTTGCAATGCCAGATTATGCAGTAGGCAGCACCACACAACAATATCAGGTGCCTTTGTAGAGTTGTAGGGAACCCCATCAGCCATATAAAGAAAACTGATTCAGTGGGCCAAATGTTTGCATAAATAAGGGGGGGTCAGGCAGGGCATGTGCCCTGTGCTCTGTCAGACCAGTGGCATGTGGGAGGGGGGGGGCTGTGTGCTGTCAGCTGTCATCCAGGTCAGTGGTTAGTGTTTAGTGAGGACTGCACTGATGTCCTCATTTTAGCCGCTCGCAAAAAGCGAGCGCTCGCAAAAAGCGAGCGCTCGCCCTGAAACAGGGCGGCCACTTTTTTTTTTAAACCAGTCTCCTGGCCACTCGCTAAGCTGTCGGTGACCACCCACAGCTTTTGCAAGCGGCCAGGTGATGGTCACGATGGTCGTGATGAGACCCTTGTGGTAGGGTCTCGTCTGCCGCAAGCCCCAGTGAGCTTCTGGCTCTAATAGAGCCGGAGGCTCACTACTGAACCACCCCCCGTCCCCGTCTACAAAACGTGGTGAGCTGTCGATCAACATCGACAGCTGCCCTGTTTTGCTGCGAGCCCCGAAGCGAGTGATTTCTTGCTTGCTCCGGGGCTCCCGCACTGCACGGCCAACGACCCGCACTGCCCGGCCATCGACCCGCTTGCGAGTGCATAGCACTTGCGAGTGGGTCTGAATCAGGCCCTGAGTGTGCTCCGCACTACACAAACACACCGCCGCTGGGTTGTACACTCACTGGCAGTGAGTGTACTACCCAGCGGCGGTGTGTTTGTTTTAGCAGCCAAAAAGAGTCAGACAGACTCTCATTTGCTGCTTCACTCATGAGCTCCACCTCCTGGCTCCCACAGTGGTTGAAGGTAGAGATGTCTCTCCCATAGTGCCGAGCGGGCCTTGAGGAGTGGCAGCAGTGGACACAGGAGTGAGGATTCAGGTAAGTATAATGTGTGTTTGTGTTTTATGTGTAAGGGGCACTACTAAGGGCACTATGTAAGGGGCACTACTGGTGGCACTGTAAGGGGCACTACTGGGGGCACTGTAAATGGGGCACTAGTGGGGCACTGTATAATGGGCATTAATGGGGCACTGTATAATGGGCACTGCATAAGGGGCACTACGGGGGCACTGCATAAGGGGCACTACTGGGGGCACATCATAAGGGGCACTGGATAATGGCCACTACTGGGGGAACTGTGTAATGGGCACTAATGGGGTATTGTATTAGGGGCACTACTGGTGGCACTGTAAAAAAGGCATTACTTGGGCACTGCAGAAAGGGCACTGTATAAGGGGCACTACTGGGGGCATTGTATAAGGGGCACTACTGGTGGCACTTTATAAGGAACACTACTGGGGGCACTGCATAAGGGGCATTACTGGAGGCACTGCATACTGTGCACTACAACAGGGAACATTCTATAAGGGGCACAACAACATGGGGCACTGCATAAGGTTCACTACAAGAGGGGGCATTGCATAAGGGGCATTACTTGGGGCACTGTACAATGGGAACTACTGGGGGCACTGCATAAAGGGCACTGCTGGGTGCACTGTATAAGGGGTACTACCGAGGGCACTGCATAAAGGGCACTACTGGGGGCACTGTATAAGGGGCACTAGGGGGGGGGCACTGCATAAGAGGCACTACCGGGGGACTTCATAAGGGGCACTACTGGGTGCACAGTAAATGGGGCACTATTGGGGGCACTGTATAAGGGGCACTACTGGTTGTACTGTATAAGGGGCACTACTCTGGGCACTGTATAATGGACACTACTGGGGGCACTGCATAAAATGCACTACTGGGGGCACTGCATAATGTGCACTACAACAGGGAGCATTGCATAAGTGGTACTACAGTATGGGGCACTGCATAATGTTCACTACAAGAGGGGGTATTGCATAAGAGGCACTACTGTGATCACTGTATAGTGGGCACTACTGGGGGCACTGCATAAGGGGCACTACTAAGAGGAACTGTATAAGGGGAACTACTGGGGCCCTGCATAAGGGGCACTACTGGTGGCACTGTGTAATTTGCACTACTGGGGACAATGTATAATGGGCACTACTGGGAGCACTGCATAATGTGCACTACAACAGTCAACATTGCATAAAGGGCACTACAAAAGGGGCACTGCATAATGTGCACTACAACAGGGGGCACTGCATAAGGGGCCCTACTACTGGGGGCACTGTATAAAGGGCACTACTGGGACACTGTATAAGGGGCACTACTGGGGGGCATGTATAATGGGCACTACTGGGGGAACTACATAAAGGGCACTACTGGGGCATTGTATAAGGGGCACTGTATAAGGGGCACTCATGGCACAATTGGGGGCACTGCATAAAGGACACTACTGATGGCACTGCATATGGGGCACTACTGGGGGCACTGCATAATGTGCACTACAACAGGCAGCATTGGATATGGGGCACTGCAAAAGGGGGCACTGCATTATGTGCACTACAAAAGGAAGCATTGCATAAGGGGCACTACTGGGGGCACTGTACAATGGGCACTACTGGGGGAACTGCATAAGGGGTTCTACTGGGGGCATTGTATAAGGGACACTACTGGAGCACTACATAAATGGCACTACTGGGGGCAATGCATAAAGGGCACCTCTGGGGGCACTGCATAAGGTGCACTACTGGGGGCAATGTATAAGGGGCACTATTGGGGGCACTGTATAAAGGGCACAACTCTGTGCAGTGTATAAGGGACTCTTCTGGGGTACTGCATAAAATGCACTACTGGGGGCATTGCACAATGTGCACTACAACAGGCAGCATTGCATAAGGGGCACTACAATATGGGGCACTGCATAATGTGCACTACAAGAGGTGGCATTTATTAAGAGTCACTACTGGTGGCACTGTATAATAAGCACTATTGGGAGCACTGCATAAGGGGCACTACTGGGGGCACTGTATATGGGGCACTACTGGGGCACTGTATAAGGGGCACTACTTGAGGCACTGCATAAGGGGCACTACTGGGGGCACTGTGTAATTGGCAATAATGGAGTCACTGTATAAGGGGCACTGCTGGGGACACTATAAAAGCCACTACCTGGGGCACTGTATAAGGGGCACTACTGGGTGTACTTCATACTGTGCACTACAGCAGGGGGCATTGCATAAGGGGCACTACTACTGTGGGCACTGTATAAGTGGCACTAATGGGGCAGTTTATAATGGGCACTACTGGGTGCACTGCATAAGGGAAACTACTGGGGGCACTGTATAAAGGGCACAACTCTGTGCAGTGTATAAGGCTCTACTGGGGGTACTGCATAAAATGCACTACTGGGGGCATTGCTCAATGTGCACTACAACAGGCAGCATTGCATAAGGGGCAATGCAATATGGGGCACTGCATAATGTGCACTACAAGAGGTGGCATTTCATTAGAGTCACTACTGGTGGCACTGTATAATGAGCACTATTGGGAGCACTGCATAAGGGGCACTACTGGGGGCACTGTATATGGGGCACTACTGGGGCACTGCATAAGGGGCACTACTGGAGGCACTGCATATAGGGCACTACTGGGGGCACTGTGTAATTGGCAATAATGGGGTCACTGTATAAGGGGCACTACTGGGGACACTATAAAAGCCACTACCTGGGGCACTGTATAAAGGGCACTACTGGGTGCACTTCATACCATGCACTACAACAGGGAGCATTGCATAAGGGGCACTAAAAAAGTGGGCACTGCATGAGGTGCACTACAGCAGGGGCATTGCATAAGGGGCACTACTACTGTGGGCACTGTATAAGTGGCACTAATGGGGCAGTTTATAATAGGCACTACTGGGTGCACTGCATTAGGGAAACTACTGGGGGCACTGTATAAGGGGCACAATTGGGGCACTGCATAAAGGGCACTACTGAGGGCACTACCTAAAGGGCACTTCTGGGAAACTGCATAAAGGGCTCTACTGGGGCTCTTCATAAGGGGCTCTACTGGGGGCACTGTATAAGGGGCACTACTGGTGCTACTGTATAAAGGGAATGACTGGGGGCACTGTATAAGGGGCACTGCATAAGGGGCACTACTGGGGGCACTGCATAATATTCACTACAATGGAGCATTGCGGAAGGGGAACTACAACAGGGGTCACTGCATAATGTGCACTACAACAGGGGGCACTGCATAAGGGGCACTACTATTGGGGGCACTGCCAGTGATGGTTCTAGGGGCAGGCTAACAGGGCCCCTAGAGGGCACCACTAAGTCCCAGAAGAAGAAAAAAAACCAAAGAAAAAAAAATAGCTGAGCAAGTCCTCCCCACTATCCACCGCAGGGAGCCACCATTTGCCGGGTGCCCACAGAGATTTGTGACCAGCAGGCACCCGGCTCCCTCCCTGCAGCGGCAGCCGAAAGTGAGCTCCGGCTTCCGGCAGAGAGCACTATGGGAGGTATGTCATGACGTCTCTTCCATAGATCCGAGGAGCCAGAGCTCACTCCTGAGCTCCGGCTCCCACAGAGAGCACAATGGGAGGGACGTCATGATGTCTCACCCATAGATTCATGGAGCCGGAGCTCACTCCTGAGCTCCGGCTCCCACAGAGAGCACTATGGGAGGGATGTCATGACGTCTCTCCCATAGATCCGTGGAGCCACGGTCGGACTGGACAGCAGCAGAAGCAGGGATGGGGCTTAAGGTAAGTATTGTGTTTGTATTTTTTTTCAGAAGCACCAGCACTAGGGGCATGACTATAGGGGCATTACTACTGGGGGGTTACTACTGGGGGGTTACTATAGGGGGCATTACTACTGGGGGCACAACTATAGGAGTCATTACTACTGGGGGGCATGACTATAGGGGGCATTACTAACAGGGACATTACTTATGGGGGGCATTACTACTGGGGATACTACAAATGGGGGCATTACTACTGGAGGCACTATGAATGGGGCATTACTAATGGGGCATTACTAATGGGATGCATTACTACTGGGGGCACTACTACTGGGTCATTACTACTGTGGGCACTACTATTGGGGGCATTACTAATGGGGGCATTACTACTGGGGGAACTACTATAGGGGGCATTACTACTGGGGACACTACTATTGGGGGCATTACCAATGGGGGCACTACTAGTAGGGTTATTACAAATGGGGCACTACAATAGGAGGCACTACTACTGGGGGCATCACTACTATAGATGGCATTACTACAAGGGGGATTACTATATGGGGCATTACTAATGGGGTCACTACCACTGGGGTCATTACCAATTGGGGCACTACTATTGGGGACATTACCAATGATAGCACTACTACTGGGGGCATTAATACTGTGGGCAATACCAATGGGGGAATTACCACTGGGGCACCACTACTGGGACAATTGTGTAAGGGGCACCACTGCTGTGGGCATTGTATAAGGGGCACTACTACTGTGGGCATTGTATTAGGGGCACTACTACTGCGGGCCTTGTGTATAAGGGACACTAATTTGGGCATTCTGTAAAAGGGGCACCATTGTGTGTCATAACATGAATAAGGGACTACTATGTAGTGTAATTTGAATTGGGGATAATGTAATATATAAGGGATTAATGAGTGTGGCACAATGTATTATACAGGGCATTACTGCATGTGGCATAATGTATTATACAGGGCACTACTGCTTGTGGCATAATGTGTTATACAGGTTATTACTGCATATAGCATAATGTGTTATACAGGTCATTACTGCGTGTGGCATAATGTGTTATAAAGGCCATTACTGTGTGTCGCATAATGTGTTATAAAGGGCATTACTGCATGTGGCATAATGTGTTATATAGGACATTACGGCATGTGGTATAATGTGTTATAAAGGCCATTACTGTGTATGGCATAATGTGTTATAAAGGCCATTACTGTGTGTGGCATAATGTGTTTTACAGGGAATTACTATGTGTGGCATAATGTGTTATAAAGGCCATTACTATGTGTGGCATAATGTGTTATAAAGGCCATTACTGTGTGTGGCATAATGTGTTTTAAAGGGCATTACTACATGTGGCATAATCTGTTATAAAGGTCATTACTGTGTGTGGCATAATGTGTTATAAAGGCCATTACTGCATGTGGCATAATGTTTTATAAAGGCCATTACTATTTGTGGCATAATGTTTTATAAAGGCCATTACTGCATGTGGCATAATGTGTTATAAAAGCCATTTCTGTGTGTGGCATAATGTGTTATAAAGGCCATTATTGCATGTGGCATAATGTGATATAAAGGCCATTACTGTGTGTGGCATAATGTGTTATAAAGGCCTTTACTGTGTGTGGCATAATGTGTTATAAAGGCCATTACTGTATGTGACATAATGTGTTATAAAGGCCATTACTGTGTGTGGCACCTTTCTGGGAGGGTGAGCAGAGGAACGCCATGTAAATTCTGTTTCTTTTTTTGGGGGGGGGGCGCAACTGGGAACTTTTGCCCTGAGCTCCACAATGTCTAGAACCGGCCCTGGGCACTGCATATGGGACACTGCTACTGGGATTACTGCATAAGGGGCACTACTACAGGGGGCATTGCCTAAGGGGCACTGATACTGAGGCCATTGCATAAGGGGTGCTACTACAGTGGGCATTTCATGTTGGGCACTACTATTAGGGGCATTGCATAAGGGGCACTACGACTGGGGGCATTAAGGTGCATATGGAATGGAAAGGAATGTTCCAAGAGTGACGAGATATGGTGGTTTGTCATGATGACATGTCCCATTTTTCAGTGGCCATGCCCCTTTGGGTATGCGGCCATGCCCACTATTTCAGTGCTCATGCCTTCAGCGCATGCACATAGTGCGGGGGACACCTTTTTTCATCTTGCCCTGGGCTCCAAATACCCTAGTTATGCCACTGAAATGTTTGGTATATTACACATCTAGTGTATCTGTGGGCCTCATTATATTTTATGCAGGGGTCTGCAGGTGTAAAATTATGAATATGTAATACACTATTAGCTACTTAGGGCCTGATTCAGAGATGGTTGGTAATGCCAGCACAGTGGCAGTCGCTCTCACAATAGCAGTTGCTGGGATATGCAAATGCTAGTCTCAGCCTTCCCTTTGTGTTGGATGATGTGGTAGAGTGTACAAGTGGTCAAACACCCACTTTCAGGCTGGATGGTCTGTGCATTTGCAATGGAGATTGTAAACACACCAATATCGATGCAAGATCGGCTGCACCATCAACATTTACCTACATAGGGTCTACTCTTGCTACTCTCCTCTAAATTGACCTCCGTAGCAATGGATTTGCAATTGAGAATGCACAAGCTTTCCCAGACACGCCCGTGACACTACAATAACAAGCCCTTGAAATGGGCCTTTTTTGCAATAAGTGTTTGCGTTTCTGTTCGCAAATGCGAATGACATTACACACATTGGTTTGCATATGCGCAGTAAGGGTATTCAAAACTTTTTGTGCATGCACAGTAGCAAATCATCGCTCAGCTGTATAAATATCAGCACTGCATTCATCTCTTAATAAGGTCATTAGAAAACTAATAGTGACTTAGGGCCCGATTCAGATATTTACAGAGAAGCCCATCTGCAGGAGGCATCTTAAGTAAAAGATCCACCGCTGCATCCGAAGACACAGCATCGGACCAAATGCGCAAACATCGGACATCTGAGTAACATTAAGGTTACTCAAGATGTCCAGCAAAATCATACTGCCGGGGCCAGTTAAGCTGTTTCCAAGGACACAACCACTTGCTTTGGCATGCCCAGAAAATGGTGCCAATAGATCCCTGTTTTCTGGTATGCTCCCTGTTGCCGCCCCCAATTGCTAGCAGCAAGTCAATCATGCTGCAACTTTGGGGCACTGTTACTGACATTGTAGAAACAAATCTGCACATGTACAGATCTGCAGAAATCGGAGATTTACCCTGTTGAATTTTTTGCAAATCTCTGAATTATAGATGTGCCCACATACATCTATCCTCCGTGCGCTACAAGTCGCGCCACACATAACACAGGAACTCAGTGTGACTCAGTAGCTCCATGGCATGACTAGAAGGGCTGTTTAATATGAAAGGAGGCTAGATGTACTGTATGTGGACCCATCTGTAGGCCCTTAGTATACTATTAGCAAATTAAGAGAAAAAATCCAGATAAAGTAGGTAATCTGGGTAAAAATGCAATGGACAGAAGTCAAATACTGTAGGATGTTGCTTTTATTACCCAAATTATGTACTTTTTCCAGAATTCAATAATAGTGAACTACAGTAGGGACCTCATTCAGCAGCACATGCATGTCACCACCTTTGGGGGGGGAGAGGCCAGGATCTCCATCCTGACCTCTTTTGGACATTTGCGATGGATGGCATGACTCCTCTTGCTATATTAACATAAGAGCAAGGACGGAATTGCAAAACTGCTTGTGTGCAGCTTTGCAATTCCTTCCAGTACTTAGGATTAGTATAACACATTAAAAAAAAAGTTGCATGGTGTGGCTAAGTTACAAGGTTCGTGGCTTCCAAAATAAGGCTATTTGACAATCTCTGATGATAGGTGTGTGTGGACACATTTGTACCTAACAGCCATGCTTCCGATATTAGTCCTTCTACAAACTTGGTATATTTGGAAGACTTGCATAAACCAGGGTACCCCTAAACAACCCCCATTATGCAAATCTTAGTATTACAGAACACTTTTACATTCAAGGATAGAAGTTATGGCAGTTAAAATATATCTCCACCCCTGGCCAGAGATGGTCTCAGACTGTGTGCAGTCTATGACTGCCAGGACATTAGGTACCACTGCAAGACTCTAGTATGCTACTTGCCATTATATACCTAATCCAGCTGAAATTTTTATAATTGCTACCACTTTTATATGTATATGTTCTTATATTTTATATCTCTTGATTAAATTTCCCTGATTTCAGGATAATTAATTTATGTAATTTTTTTGCTGATATTTAAGTGCTGTGTTATATATTTTTAGTTTCTGTATTCCTTGAGAATTATTAGGAGATCGATACCCCTCCTCACAGCTGCTACCAACTTTGTTTGATATATAGCGCCTTTCATTTGAAAGTTCTCTGTCTAAGTAACAATATCTTACTGAAACTTGCTTACAAGAATTAATGATTAGAAAACATAGGATGTAGTTAATATGCTGGCGATTGGGATGCCAGCTGCTGGGATCCCGGCGCCGGAATCCTGATCACTGATAGAAAACCAATGCTGGAATCCCGACATGACTGTAGATGGTGCCGCCAAAATCCTGGCAGATGCCATCCCAATCATAAAAAGACCAGGGCAAATTAAGTATCAGCTGCAGAGGGGGGCAGGGAAAGGTTTAGGCACCCTGGGAGGTTAGGGTTAGGCTCCAAACAGGGGGGAGGGGGTTAGGTTCAGGAACCACCGAGGCAAGGGTCAGAGCTAGGCACTAAGGGGGGAGGGTTAGGTTTAGCCACTTACAGGGAGGGTTAGGGTTAGGGCGCTGGGTAAGGAGGGTTAGTATTAGGGTACAAAAAGGAGGGTTAGGGTTAGAGGATAAATAGGACATGAGGAAATTACTAACTGTTCCCCTTTCGGGATTAGAACAATTGGGATGCCGCTGTCAGTGTTTTGACACCTGGCATCTCCTCCATCAGTATTTCATACCGATTCCGAAAACATATATAGTTTATGTAGTTTAAATTTTTTTTAAAAAAATGTACATTTTCAGCAAGTGGGCAGATGAAAATAATTATGCCTTGAAAATAAATAATTAATGCTTGCAGTAATTTATAGGCAAATTATCTGAAGAAAATGTCCTTTACACTGTTACCACTTAGGGGAAATTGAAAGTTATTGTAGGATGGTGCAGATGGTGTCCCGCCCGAAATAAACTAATATTGGTGAGCACACACTAAAGTGCCAAATTCTCCGGATGGTTAGTGTCTCAGCTCAACCTGCAGCTGGTAGCATAGCAGTTGCTACGGAGACACTACCTGATGAATCCCGGGTGGCTGGTGCACAGTAAACGCCAGATTATTCCCCGATGGTGAAGGAGAGAGGACATTGTTCTGGACCATTGTATGAGTGCAGGCATTGACAGAGCTGGCATATGAACCAACTTGCATGGATCTCCTTAAAGTTTTTTAGTGATGTATGCCCAAGAGGCAGGCTTCAGTAGCACTACTTGTCAGAGCGGAGGGACATAATACTCCTCATTTTTCTGCAGTGCTGACAGTTTAGTGATTAAGAGGCCTATTCATCATCAATTCATTTCTACAAAACTAGGTGAAAATTTAAATTTTCACCTTTTTTTGGAGAAATTAAGTGTCAGGGTAATTCATCAAACATGTAACACAGGAGATACCACAGATATCTCCTGGTTACAATTGTCCCCCAATAATTTCCACAGTCCCCATACTATAGTATGGGGACATGGAAATTCTGTAATTTATCAAGTTCCGAAAAAGTTTTTTTTTAGAACTTGACAGTGGTGCTGTATGCTACCCTGAGATGGCATACAACATCCAATACAGCAGACGGATTTGAAAAGATCCCTCCCTGCTGTGTCCTCTCACCTCAATACAGCTCCCTCCCGCCTCCCTGAGCTATCCTCCTGTGAGCCAGGTCCAGGAGGGCGCACAGCAGCGGCAGCAGGAGACTTGCACGGCTGCAGGTCTAAGTGGGAAGGGGAACACAATCTCCAAGAGTGGCATAATACTGGTGGGATTGGTAGACAAGGAGGGGGTTCCCATGGATGCGGGCAGATCGGTGGGGGGAGAGGGACAGTCTGCGGCAGCAGCACAAAACCAGCGGGATTGGTGGACGGAGATATTTCATGAATGCGGGCAAATCAGCGGGGGCAAGGGGGACAGTCTCCGGCGGTGGCTTTGCTTAGGATGGAGGGATGATTTGGGCTGGAGTCCACTCTGGCCAATGGTGGGGATGGTGACTGGCAGTGCAGGCAGATAGGTGGGAGAAGGAGGTTCTTTTCTCCTTCATGCAGAAGTATCTTTGCACAACATCTTCAAGCTGTGCATGTGCAGCTTGAAGCCCGGCAGTGAAAACTGAAGACAATCTGGCAGAGCAGGAGAAAAGTCTCTCACTTCCAAACATTGACTTCATAGAAACAGCAATTTTTCGGAAGTGAAAGTTTAGGGCAGGAGACATGGTGAATGCCTCCTAAACTGTATTTGAACTTGCAGCAAGTTAAAACTATAATTATCACAAGTGATAATTACTGTATGTTTTGATGAATAGACCCCTTAGTGTGAAGGAAGCCCATCACCTACACATTTCAATGCCTCACCAACACCTTTGTCAAGGTGTAGAGGCTTCATTTAAATAGCAGTAGCTGTTCAGGTGTATCTTCAAATTGATGGCAAGCATCTGCTTAACTTTGATAAATGTTTCAGTGAACTAAATTACTTTAAGATCATTCATAAATTAAAAAATATGTAAAAGAAGAATTATATATATATTAAGAAATAATAAAAGAATAGAAATAATCCATAGAAAAATACAATCTATAAATATAAACAACAATAGTGAGATCGGTAAGTAAACTGTTAATCTTTGTTATAATGATAATTTTTTATATAGATTATTTCACAGATTTTGATTCAGGCTAACTGCAAGAATTTCTCTATAGAGTTATACAAGTAACTATCGTATATATCTAAGTGAGAGTAAGATGATTATTAGTTATCTTATGTTATTATAGCAGTGAACTGATTGTATATGCCTAAAATGGATAATGGTAATACCTGAGAATCAATATATAAAAAAGCTTGATAATAACTAAAAGGGAAAAAGAGATATTAATTAGGAAGCTTAAAAGACAGCATTTAGTTCTATTTGTACATTCAGGCAGCCAGGGAATAAACAGTTCATATTAACAATCTAATATACTTCCTGATGGCACAGTGGGGGTTATTCAGAGTCAGTCGCAAGTGCTGAGCGATCGCAACTGACTCGATGTTGCCCCACTGGGCATGCACATGACAGAGCCAGCTCCGTCGTGCTCATGCGCAAGACCCGGCTAGTGATGGATGCTCCGTCGCTAGGGGTCTCGCAGTAGACAGGGCGAACTGTCGATGGTGAGTGGCAGCTCGCCCCATTTGGGAGGCGGACAGGGGGCATGCCTGCCCAAATGGAGGTGTTCCCGCCGGAATGCTTGCCGTTTGGGGGCGGACCCACTGACATAATTGCTGATGTCAGTGGGAAGCTTCATGCTCGATCAGAGCAGGAAGCTCCTTGGGGCTTACGAGTGCCCAGACCCAACCATAGGGTCTGGTCGTAAGCCCCGCTGTTAACCCATAGCTTAGCGATCGAACAAGGAGGCAGTCGTTCAGGATGCAAGTGACCACCCTGATTCAGTGCGACCACTTGCAACTAACGACTGTCTCTGAATGAGGTCCATTGTCCTGAATCTGTCTCCTCTTTTTATGGTTGGGGGGACAGACTCCAGGCCTACAACTCTAAGGGAGGCGGCATCACCTCTCAATACACTAGAGCAGCTACTGTTACTATGTTTAAATGAAGCCTCTGTTAGACAATATTACAAAGGCACTGGCGAGGCATTGAAACGCATAGGTGACTGGCTTCATTCAACGGGCCCGCAAATAATGTTATATATATCAAAATGGCCCTCGGCAATTTGATAAATTTTCCAAAAACATTTGTATATAATTGACATGCCCCACACAAGTCAAAATAGACCTAAAAGGTAATGGGTTGCTGCAAGTTTTTACTTTGAGGGCACCTTAGTCATTAAATATTTTGGTACAATCTGTCTTTGTTTTCTAATTTATTCTTACTTTGTTAATGAATTAGGTCATGTGAAATCAATTCAGAAAACATGGCTTACAAAGCAAAAATGCATGTGCATTAATGTTGACGTGTTTTGTTTGTTAATTCTTGGGAGATGTAATTATAAATGATTTTACATTACATTGTTTATTAAATATTAAGAAAGACATTATGTCAGTGTTTCCATGTTTGCAGTATAAATATACATATTGTAAAAGAGATGCATTGCTTACTACAAATGTGTCCTGCTACATATTTTCCGCATACCTGGCAAATTGCACCACGCATGATGAGAGGCATGTGCCCACGAGCGGATATGCATACAATGTTCGCACTCGTGAATCCATAGGTTTGCATGGTGCGATAGCAGTGCGCACCATAGCGTATTGTATACTACTGCAGGTAACCATATTGGCGCAATGTGTGCACACATATGTAGTGCAATTGGCAAGGATGTAAGAAGACACATCTGTATTTTGTAACTAGCAACTTGCCTAGGGGCAACAGTCAAAGAACATAAGCGAACAATAAATGATCTAAGCAGATGGGTTCAGTTTAAAGTAAATGTAGATTGGAATTATGCTTGGTTTCTGAGAATTCCAGTTGGACCCTGGCCAGGTTGTAGGGGGTCCAGTTGGACCCTGGCCAGGTTTTAGGGAGGTTAGGGTCCCAGTCAGATCTCCCGTTGGTGTACACTGGACAGAAGTGTGATCTGGGGAGCATGTTCTGACCATTCCACTGCCTGGATATGGAAGAAAACTGCACAGAATGGTTACTTTGGATACCAGAAAAAATAATAGGGGTTGAGGTCCTGGTTGGACCTCCTGTTGGTGTATGCTGGGCAGAACTTTGACCCAGGGAGCCTGTTCTGTGCCTTCAACTGGATGGATTTGGATGAATACTTCACAGCGTTTTATATATATATATATATATATATATATATAAATATAGATAAGTTTATTGGCACTCATAGGCTAATCAGATATCAATATTTTTATAAATCAACAAAATGCAAAGTGAATGAACAGAATAAAATCTAAATCAAGTAAATATTTTGAGAGTGGCAACCCTTTTACTTTAAAACAGCATCAATTATTCATTACTTCTAGGTACACTTACACACACTTAATGGAAGAATTGTGGCTAAAAGCCATACATTTGATGTGGAAACAAGGCCAAGTGACTCAACTATGCATAAAACATAGGAATGGGGTATATATCATGGCAATACCAAGCTAGGTGACAATAGTGAGCCATGGACTCATGTGGGGCTGCAGGGATTTGCCCACACAGGGTTCAAAAATTAAGTGTCACCACACTTAAAGGCTGCCTTGTGGTCAGAGCCCAGGTGAGGGCTAATGAGGCTGACCAGTCAGGCTTCCAGAGGGGACAGTCCAAGTGGGACTGTGGCAGTTATTGCCCAGTGTGCCTGAAAGCTAGTGGGGTCCAGAAGACCAGTGCCCAGACATGTAAGAAGCAGGGAGGACCACAAATCTCTGACTGTTTGTGTGAAGCTGTAGCAGCCAAGCTGCAGACCAGGTCCATACTTGCTGGAGACAAGAATGACCACTAAAGAGACAGTGTGACTTTGTTGAAGTCAGGCTCGGTAATGTCTATAACTGTGAGAGACAGACTACAAGAGACTGTTACATTTGCAGACTAGCTGCCCATAATAGTCAAGTTTCAAGAAGTGATGTAGTGCCCTGAATGGGGGCTAGGTTTTTGTTATTTTTTTCCTGAATGCTGATAGTGGAAGCTCCAATTATTTCATTAAAACCTGAAAAAGCTGTGTGTTGGTCCTTATTATGCACCTAGGAACTGCCCCACTGACACTCTATCAAGCTAAATTACCCCAGGTTAGCACATTATGGTGGAGAACGTGGGCAAACATAATTGGATCTACGCAGAAATAATGGATGCACAGCATAATGGAGACAACAAGACAGATCTCATCTGAATGAAAGCCAGGGAGGTGGTGAGTGCAAACAAAAAGCCTGTTTGAAGTGTTGTTTGAACAAAAAATGTTCTGCATGGGTGATGCAAAAGTTGCTAGTAAACATTTATGCATAGTAATTTTTTTCCTTTGGAGAGGAAGAAAAATTGTTTGCAAAGCTGCAAACATGTTTGGGAATTGTGTTACAGCAATGAAAGTGTTAAAAAGAAAAAATGTGTTTATCTTTCTGAAAGCAGCAAAAGTGTTCATCTGGTTCATTAAAGCAAGGTGTGTTTTTTTTTGCTGAAGAGAAAAAAAAGTGTTTTAAATCTGCATCATCAAGTTAGGGTGTGGTACTGAAAGAGCAAAGATACATCTGGCAAAGGCTGTTAGAGAGCTACAAGCTGGCAATTGTAGTGTTTTGCTGTGCTGATAATACATTTAAAACAAAAGCTGTTCTTGTGTTTATGCTGTGTACCGATAACTATTGGAAAAGAGAAGCAAGCTCTCAGAAAGGCAGGTTGACTACAAGTGTATAGTTGCAAATCCAAGACTGGAGTGTAGAGTCTGAAAGTAAAGCAGGTATGTTGCAAGGAGGTGATGTAAAGTTGTTTTAAATCCTTTGTGGTAACTCTTTTAAAAATGCTGGGGTTTAAAGTAATGTTCCAGAAAAAGAGACATTTAAATTGCAAAAACAGAGTAAAACTGGCAGTGTGTGTGGTCAGTGTTTGGTTTAAGGTCCATCAAGCAAGTACTATATCAGCTTCAAAGAGTTTGACCATATGCGCAATGTTTTTACTGAAAGTAATACTTATTTTGGTGGGCAGATTGATGACTTAATGAAACAGTTGACCAATGAGAGAAATTTGCATGAGCAAGCTGAAAAGAAATTATGGAGTGAATTGTCCTCTTTACAAATATTCTTTGAGCAGAAGGAAGAAAAACGACTTAAAGCTGTTAAAGAGACATATCTCAAATTAACAGTTATGACTGAACGCCTTGGTGAGGATGCATCATTAAAGTCTATGATAAAGTATGAAAAATATGTGCTTTTCACAAAAAATTAAGTGTTGTTAGGAAAAAAGCATGAGAATGAGGTGCTTTTTGCAAAACAAGAGCAAGACATACATTGAATTGCGCTAAAAGTATGTGATACTACAGAGGAAAGTGAAACATTTAAAATAATGTGTAAAGGGTTATCAGAGTGATGCAGCGTGTACATATACTGTTGAGTTTCAGTTCCTGTCAACCTATTGCCTGTTGACCTTTAGTCCCTGTTGACCTATTGCCTGTCGACCTTCAGTACCTGTCGACCTATTGCCTGTCGACCTTTTGTACCTGTCGAACTATTGCATGTCGACTTTCAGTCCCTGTGGACCTTGTTACTAGTCGACCTTCAGTGTGTCGACCTTCAGACCCTGCCGACCTTCAGTCCCTGTCTATCTATTGCCTATCTATCTTCCATTGTCTACCTAAACATTGTCTACCTTGACAATGTAGATCTAATGATCCACACCCACAGCTCCTTCCTGTTGCTTCTCTATGGTGATACACCTACGGTCAGAGGAACATATGCTGAGCCCTGATTGGAGGAGCCCAGCACACATGCTACATGGGTTGTTCAACCACCAGTTCAGATGGCATGGAGTATGAGGGAACCGTTGGAGGATTCACATCTCAGTGAGGTGGGGTGAGACTACAGGGAACACTGTATGTGCCCCCCTCTCTGTCTATCTGTGTGCTTATGTATATCTCCATGTGTAACCCTCTCTGTATGTGTGTGTATGTCTCTATATGTAACCCTGCCTGTATGTATGTGTGTGTGTCTCTATATATAATCTGTCTGTGTGTATGTCTATATACAGTATGTAACCATATCTGTCTGTGTATGTCTCTATATGTAACCTGTCTGTAAGTGTACATCTCTATATGTAACCTTGTCTGTATGTATGTCTCTATATGTAATCCAGTCTGAATGTGTGTCTATATGTAAACCTGTCTGTATGTGTGTGTATGTCTCATAATGTAATCCTGCCTGTATGTATGTATGTCTTGCTATGTAACCCTGGCCAAGGTGTTTGTATTTTTCCTATTGCTGCTGATGTTTTGGGGGCTTTATATGTTTTATTGTTTTTCTGAGTGGGGTGCAAAAGTCTTTTTCCGGTGACTAAAAAAAATTAAGTTTGGGCTGTCCCTGATTCGAGGAGAGTACTGTAGCTAGTGTAGACCCTAAGCTACTGCAAATGTTGACGGTGCGACCAATGTTATGTAGATGTTGATTTCTTTGCAATCTCAATCACAAATGCACAGACCAAACAGCTTGAAAATGTGTGTTCCAATGCTTGTACACTCCATCACACTGTCCCGTACAAAAGGAAAGCTAAGATTAGCATTTGCATATTCCCACAACTACTATTGACAGAGTGGCTGCATTACCAACAATCTCTGAATCAGGCCATCTGTGCTATGATGGATAATGATATACTACTATGTCATGAGTTCAAAGTGATGTTTTTGAAAAAAAGAGACATTTCAAGAACAAAAAAGAAAAAGTTCAGGTATATGAATCAAGTTATGCATGAGATAAATTTGTGGTATATGAGAGGAAAACAGATGCATACTGTAAAATACAGTATATTGGGTATACATTATAAACTGAGCACTTCATGTTTGTATAAAAAATATATTAAATGCAATGAGGTGTGACTAAAAATAAAGGCTTGCACTGTTTTTATCTAAAGGGAGGAGAACAATGCTAGGGTGGATATTAAGTACCCACTGTATTCTATACACATAATAGTCAGATTTTCATTTGCTGTATACCTGCCCTGTCATGGAAAACACTATCTGCTGGGATTTGGATGTTTTTGAAAAAGGAACACAATTACTGTTGATATGTGTGTACTATTTGACATGATAGCAGAGTAAATAGAATACACCAGTGAGTTCACCAGATGTACTAAACAGCTCAGGACTTAACCAGTAGTTTGGTTTATTGAGCAGCAATATGTTTATACAGCCATACTCCGTTACATCCAGTCAGTGTCCTGGATGGAGCAGAGCTTGATCACAACATACAGTTCACCAGGCAGTGATTGTATGTGGGTAGCAGTGCATATATACATGTCCCTATGTGGTCTCTAAATGGGATCTATCACAGGGTCACTCTGGAGCATGTGGAACATGTCTGTGTTCAACTGTAGTGCTCTTACACAATGACAAGATGGTGCCATGCATGCACAGAAGACTAAACTATGGCCAGGATCAGACCCTTTCTCACCCAGGATGCTACTAAGATCCTCATCCACTCACTGGTCATGTCCAGATTGGACTATTGTAACCTCCACCTATCTGGCCTCCCTGACGCCTCTCTACACTCCAATCTATCCTCAATGCTGCTGCCTGGCTCATCTTCCTCTCAAAATATACTATATATGTCTCCCCTCTCCTACATGGCCTACAGTGGCTCCCCTTCCCTTTTAGAACCCAATTTAAGCTTCTCATACTCTCCTACAAAGCCCTCACCCATTATTCTCCCAGTTACATCTCTGAACTTATCTCCCTTCACACTCCCACCTCTCCTCTTCAATCTATGAATGATTGTCGCCTCTCCTGCCAATTGATTATTTCTTCCCACAACTGCCTTCAAAATTTTTCATGTGCTGCTCACTACCATTGGAAATCTCTACCTCTCCCTGTCAAACCTACCACCTCTATGCAAAACTTCAAACAGGCTCTTAAGACTCACTTCAGCCTTCTATCTCTCGTGCTTACACTCTGTCCCATGCTCACTATCTACCCCATCTGTGTCAACCCCTCTCTGTCTACCCTTACCCTTTAGAATGTAAGCTCTCACAAGAAGGGACCTCTTCCCCATGTGGTTTTCCTTCCCTTACTATTATCTTTTGCTCCTAACTCTTGACTTCTGCCACTGTACTACTTATATGACCACTGTTGCAGCAATGTTTATATACCATGTACTTGTCCTGCATTATCTTGTACTGTAAGTCACTGTTCTCTTGGTCTGCTCAATTGTTTATATACTATGTTAGGTACTGCAGAACCATTGTAGTGCCATAGCAATAAAGGATAATAATAATAATAATAATAATAATAATAATAATAATAATAATAATACAGGATGATGCATCTCTAAATGAGCATGATGGAGGCAGTGCAGTAGCGCATTCCATATTTCAACAGTTGCCTCCAATTGGAAGGTGGGGGAGGAGTGGGAAGAAGAGAGCAAAGAGATAGAGATCAGCCTAGGGCTGATTTCTGCTACTCAAATAGTAAGGTGGCTGGTCCCTGGGGTGAAGAAAGCCATCCGGAACATATATATGAAGGAGACAACCAGGGGCGCTGAAAAGGGGGATATATACTAATTACCCTGGCACAGGCTGCTGGAGGGGCCCAGCGGGGGGCCCGTGTCTGCCACCGCCCCACCCCCCAACCCCTTCTTCTTAAATCACAGCAGCCCAGCACATGCTGATGTGTGCTGAGCTGCAGTATGCTGGGCTGCAGTGGGAATCTGCTTGCGGCTGCTGAGCACTCTGCTATGACTGTGGGGGGGAGTGATCACACTGATTGCTCCAGCCCCAATGTTCCCAATGTTAAAATCCCAAATTTTTGGGGGGATACCTTAATAAGTCTGTAACATTTTATTTTTTCTGGATGGTTCAACAGCCTTAAATTTTAAACCCTCTGTTTTCGAATCATGTACTTTTTAAAAACTGTCTGGGAATATTGTAATTAACTATATTACCTTTATGTTGTTAAAGGTCTCTTAGTCTTCCAGATAAATGTAAGGCCACATATATATTCTAATCTAGAGGTGGTACTCAATATTTGTTACAATATGTCTCTCATTCAAATTATATGTAATTCAGAAGGTGTTTACTACGTTCTCAGAAAACTTATATACTTTACACATACTGTACCACAAGGAACAAAAGCATTACAGTTTCTTAGAAGAACTATTCATGGGGATAATGAGGTTGATGCAGAGTATATACTACTTCAGTTTATGTATTGTTAATGGTAACGATTTTCTTAGCATGCCTAGAAATGTGGCCTCATGCATATATATGGAAATAGCGCATGATTATTATGATGAAAGGTTTGGGTATGGATTAATTTCTAATAAAGAATTACAATGCTCATCATCTGTGACTTTATTTATTATTAATTAGGTTTTGTGAACTACATGTGCCCTTTGTGCCATAGAGGCTAGTGGGTAAATTTAAGAATTGTGGGGGTCATTCAGACCCGCTCATGAGCGCAGGATGCTCTCAAGCGGGTCGATGTTGCCCCACTGCGCATGCGCATGACGGAGGGAGCTCCATCATGCGCATGCGCGAGACCCGGATAGCGACGGGCTCTCCGTTGCTCCGGGTCTCGTACCAAAGGGGGCGTGCTGTCGATGTTGATTGACAGCACACCCCCTTTGGTGGGCATGCGGGGGGCGAGGCTGCCAGACGGAGGCGTTCCCATGGGAACACGTGATGTCAGTGGGAGTGATTTTGGCTCTGATAGAGCCAAAATCACTCCAGGGCTTGCGGCAGCGAGACCCTACCGCAGGGTCTCTGTCGCAAGCCCGATGGTCATGATGGTCTTGACCATCGCGACCATCATCATGGACGCTCGCTATAGCTGTGGGTGGTAACCCACAGCTATGCGAGCGTCCATGAGGCCGCTCCAAGTTGAGGGAGGAGGGCCCTGATTCAGAGCGAGCGCTCTGGTCAGAGTGTTCGGCTCTGAATCAGGCCCTGTGTCTGGTCATGTTTAACCACTTAACTGCTCCAAATTTGTTGGTTTCTTTTATAATTGAATTATGTCAAGAACATAATTTTAAACTTATCCATTACTATTTTATTTGAAATAAAAAATTTTTTTAAAACACAGAGGCCCTGATTCAGAGCCGGACGCTCTGACAGAGCGCTCGCACTGAATCAGGGCCGTCCTTCTTAATTTTAGAGCAGCCTCATGGCCACTCATATAGCTGTGGTTGACCACCCACAGCTATAGCGAGTGGCCAGGAAGATGGTTGCGATGGTAAAGACCATCGTGACCATCAGACTTGCGACGAGACCCTTGTGGTAGGGTCTCATTGCCACAAGTCCCAGTGGACTTCTTGCTCTCACTTGTGATGTCAGTGGGGCCGGCCCTAGATGGTAGGCATTCCCATGGGAATGCCTCCGTCTCGGCAGCCACGCCCCCGGCACACCCACCAAAGGGGGCGTGCTGTCACTGATAGCATGACCCCTTTGTAGCGAGACCCAGAGCGATGGTTTTCCCATCGCTATCCGGGTCTCGTGCATGTGCACGACAGAGCTGGCTCCATCATGCACATGTGCACTGGGCCAACATCGACCCACTTGCGAGCGCTCAGCGCTCACGAGCGGGTCTGAATCAGGCCCAGTATACCATAAAAATAGCAATTTGTATGTTATACTGTAAAGATGGCCATTGACAGCTGTACCATCGATGGTTCAACCATCGTTAGAAGCCATCAATTGTTTAGCAATTTTTTGAGATCTATGTAGACCACAACTGCTGATGTTTCCTAAACATCGATTGAGGGTTACCATCGATGGTGCAACATTGATGGCCACCAGCAATGGCAAACCACTTGTTTTCAGTCAGACCATCGATGGTTTGCAAACCATCGATGGTCGGTTACCATCCCTAATCAGAGGCTCTGCAATATCTATCGATATATATATACGCCTTGAATAAGGGACGTGTGTGTCCCAAAACGTTGGGCTATGTATTGATCTCAATACATGTTTTTTCTTCCATGACCAGACTCTGAGTGCCGCTGTTTGTTCCATGCTATTTGTTTATATATATATATATATATATATATATATAAGTCTTAGTAAATACTACACTCACATCCACTTCAGCAAAGTTCATGGGGTGCACCTCTAAAGAGAACACTGAGCATGCTCCATAGATAAATCCATTGGTGACTTTTCAGTCAAAAAGAGGGCACTCACCATAATATAGTGAAAAAAGGTATAACTTTTAATATAGTTACTTCATTTCAGTAAAGCAATACGATCATCATAATCATCGACGTTTCAACCCATCCGGGTCTTTATCAAGACAAGTTGCCGTGGGTCATCCGTTCAGCATGCTAACTAAGAGCATACTAAACAGACCACCCAGGCTCCCTTAAATAACATCATCAATATACATTAGCACCTTAATCAACCTATCACTACCCACTGATGTCACATACACAGGTGTGTCTAGGTCGTATTCCATATATTATAAATCTATAGATTAGTCCCATTCCAGATTTCATTCAAGACCATTACTGTAGAAATATCTTAAGTGGATTATTTTAATTTAAACCACCTGGAGTAATAGTGCCAAGTGAATAGATCCACCGTGCCTCTTTCAGAAGCAATTCACGGTTCCCTCCTCTGATTAGAGGTGGTATATGGTCAATCATCATACATCGCATGCTATACACTTGATGACCACAGCTAACAAAATGTTTCACGACTGGCTTATCCGAACTGCCAGTCTCTATTGCTGGGCGAATGGATGCTCGATAGTTAGCCATCCGTTCTCTGAATTTCCTTGTCGTCATGCCTATGTAATAAAGGCCACAAGGGCATGTCACAAAGTAAATCAAAAACTTCATTGTACATAGTAGTTTATGTTTGATTTTAATCTTTCTTCCACTCTGTGGATGTGGGAATGAATCTCCACTCAACATGGATCTGCACGTGACACAGGAATTGCATTTAAAGCAGCCTTTCTTACCACCATTGAGCCACATGGATTTGGCAGTGGTTGGTTGTAAAGTTGGACGCATCAATAGTTGACTTAAATTTGGTGCTCTCCTGAACGGAGGTGGACATTTCCTTAGCTTTAGAGTAGAATCTGTATTAATCAGTGGCCAATATTTTTTGATGGTACGTGTCGATACCGCTGAGGTGTGATCAAAAGTAGACACATATGTCATACGCTCAGCTGCTTTCTCTGGTTTGTCAGCCTGACAAGATCCAGATGCCCTCTGGTATGCCTTCATGATACATCGATCGATGACTGCAGGTGAGTACCCCCTAGCCAAAAAACGACGCTCCATCTCATCCATCTGGGCTTGAGCTTTCTCTTCTGATGAGTTAATCCGTAATATCCTCAAATATTGAGATATGGGTAAACTCTCTTTTAACATAGCAGGATGTTGGCTATTCACTCCAATCAGTGGACTTCCGAAAGAGTGTGGAACCAAGTCTATCTCCCTCTTTGAAAAGCGAGACATCCAAAAAATCAATGGAATTTTGACTAATCTGAAAAGTAAATTTTACAGGTTCAGGGAGCATATTAAGTTGCTCCACCATATTGATAAATTCTGCCTTTGTGCCGGACCAGATAATAAACACATCATCGATAAAACGCAAATAGGTCACAAGATTACTCCTATATCTACTGCAGATATACTTCTCCTCATATGCTGCCATATATAAGTTCGCCTATGACAGTGCGATGTTGGAACCCATTGCTATTCCTGATATCTGAGCATAATACTCCTGGTTATACATAAAAAAGTTTTTTTCAAGAATCAATTTAATTAATGATAGTAGGAATTCAATGGGAGGTCCATTAAACATTGCCTGAGTCAAAAAATTCTGAACAGTATGTATGTCATCAGCATGTGGTATAATCATATATAAGGACTGTATGTCCATCGTAGCCAGCCACATTTTTGGAGAGATAGATGTCACCAGTCTGACCTTCTGAAGAAAATCAGAGGTATCCTTCACATATGTAGTGACATTTTTCACAAGATGTTGGAGGAATTGATCCATATAGATCGCCAATGGTTGTAACAGCGAGCCCCTTGCAGAGATTAAAGGGCAGCCAGGGGGATCCTCCAACCTCTTGTGATTCTTGGGCAGTGTATATAGGATAGGCGTGATAGGATACTCAACCATCAAATAATCAGCCATTTTTTGATCTATCCAACCAGCTGCTACAGCCATGTTGATAGTATCATCAATAGAATGTTTGATTAACATAGAAGGATTCCACGTCAATTTCACATAGGTATTACTATCTGCAAGCTGGCGCTGTATCTCATCATTATATCTAGGCCAATCCTGTATAACCACTGCCCCGCCTTTGTCTGCAGGGCGTATAGTAATCATCTCATTCTTTCTCAATGAGTTAAGGGCTTTTCTCTGCTCCAAAGTCATATTGAAATATATAGGCTTAATATCAACCACCTGTTGCATCTCTGCCTCGATCATCCTACCGAATGTTTTTATACTCGGATTATATGATACTGGGTCAAAGGAACTTGCCCTGCTAAACTTGTTACCCTGTTCGACACACTGATTAGATTCTGAGAAGTATTCATATAGACTTAGTTTCCTATTAAAGCGATAATTATCCACAACCCTATCAAATGGGTCGTGGTAGGTAGTAGGGATGAATGATAAACCTAACGCTAGTACTGATCTGTCTACATCACTTATTTTATACGATGAGAGCTTGAAAACTAAGTTAGAGTCCTCAGCTTCCTGCCTCATTTTCTTGTGCCACCCCCCCTCCTCTGGTGATTCCTAATCCTCCACCTCTTTGGAATGGAGGGTATGTTGGTGGTCTTTGTTCTAAAAAATCATTATTACATAGGCATGATGACAAGGACATTCAGAGAACAGTTGGCTAACCATCAAGCATCCATTCGCGCAGCAATAGAGACTGGCAGTTTGGATAAGCCAGTAGCGTAACATTTTGTTAGCTGTGGTCATCAAGTGTCTAGCATGCGATGTATGATGATTGACCATATACCACCTCTAATCAGAGGAGGGAACCGTGAATTGCTTCTGAGAAAGAAAGAGGCACGGTGGATCTATTCGCTTGGCACTATTACTCCAGGTGGTTTAAATGAAAATAATCCGCTTAAGATATTTCTACAGTAATGGTCTTGAATGAAATCTGGAATGTGACTAATCTATAGATTTATAATATATGGAATATGACCTAGAGTTTTTTCTATTTCTTCAAAATGTTTTCAATATTTTAAGCTGGGACAAATATGCCCCATTTATGTGTTATGTTGTGATATTTTGATGTTTGTCTAACATTTGTCTTTGTGATTGTTTTTACTTGGTAAGGTGTTGATCCAGACATATAATGGTCTGGTTTCTTTAATTTAGATTTATTTGGAGAGGGTATGGTGTTTAACTAATTTTCTCTAGGTGAAAATAGCTTTAGGGTCTTTTTTTCTAGTTAGGGTTGATGCTTGTCCACATGTAAAGATCCGGAGAGAACTCTTTCCTTTAAAAACTACTCTGAGAGTTTTTTCACATCTTCTTCTATAGAGCTCCTTTTGAGATTTTATTAATATTGGGTGTTTATATAGCTACCGATTGTGTGTTCAGATACATGGGTGTTATCATCCTCAGATAATCCTGTGCTGTCAGATGTCCATGACAACCATACCCCTACATATGTGTAGTGTTAATTATACTGTATTGATTGGTATCCATGGCAATCTTACTCCTGACTTCCGGAGAGCTTAAATTGCATGGGGAAGTGAGAGTCATGGATTATAAGGAGTTTGCTGTGGAGTTTGATTAGCGATGATCCCGGGGATGCCCTGATGATCTGAGGTGCTGGGTTAAAGTATATTTGTTTCCCTGTGTCACCCTATTAGCCGATAATGTGTGGTATACATATCACGGTACTTCCGGGTTGGTGACAAACATGGTCGCTGGTTGGTGACACTACTACAATGCACTGACGGGTTTCCATGGTTACCTGCCTACTGGCTTCCGGTGAGCTGACAAAGCATGGGGTAGTGAGAGCTATGGATCACGGGGAGTCTTGCTGTGGGGTTCTACTCGCGGTGATCCCGGGTGTGAGGTGCTAGGACTGAGTGCGTCTATTCCCGTTACACACCCCGTCAGTAGATGGCATGTGCTATGCTTACCGCTGTACTTCTGGATTGGTGACACGCATGGTCGCTGGTTGTTGATGCATAGATATTGAACCAATACGGACCTGTTTGCTTGGTGGGAGTTCCCTCCCTTTGGCCAGATGCACAGCAGGGATGATCAGGCGCTGGTAGATACACCTGTGTATGTGACATCCGTGGGTAGTGCTAGGTTGATTAAGGTGCTAATGTATATTGATGATGGTATTTAAAGGAGCCTGGGTGGTCTGTTTAGTATGCTCTTGGTTAGCGTGCTGAATGGATGACACACGGCAACTCGTCTTGATAAAGACCCGGATGGGTTGAAACGTCGATGATTATGATGACCGTATTGCTTTACTGAAATGAAGTAACTATATTAAAAGTTATACCTTTTTTCACTATATTATGGTGAGTGCCCTCTTTTTGACTGAAAAGTCACCAATAGATTTATATATATATATATATATATATATATATATATATGCAATTGTAGGCTTATGCACTGTCCTTATATATTCATCCTGGGTGTGCTCTTTCATGGAAGTATCCACAATTGATACTTCTGCAAACAAGTCCACAAAGTGAAGGCACTACTCCTTGTTTCAATATTCTTATCACAAAATGTGTTTTATTCACCACCCAGTAAACACAACACCATTACTGGAGCATATTGTCCAAACCTTGTAAAATGCATGTAAAGCGGTTCATATAACAGTCAAAATACTTATGCAATCAATGTCTGTCGACTTCGGTCCACTTTAGGGCCGTTCTAGACTCACAAAGACTTGTCAACAATCCAGCGTGGTATACTGCTAAGGCGCAACAAACCCCCATATTAGCAGGACTTTTAAACTTTATCCTTGATCTAATCATCACACCTGTGTTTCCGGCTGGCGTGCGTTCCAGCCGTCTGCGCATGCGCATGTTTAATTCAGTCTCCCATGTCCGCTCCGTGCTCCCGCGAGACAACAAACCTCCAACCCACCTCGACGTCACACACTTCCATGTGACCATCAAAGCATACGGAGAGCTTGCCTGCGTCACTGCGTTATCATGGCAACGCAATATGTTAACTCATGCACTAGCATCACTGCGTTATTATAGCGACCCAATTTGTTAACCCATGCATTCGCGCACTTATTCATTTTATTAAATAAGGGAAATATGTTTATCAATCCATACGTACTTATATCGCTAATCCTTACTATTGGGGGGTTGTGCGCCCTACCTATAGTCCAAACTCTAGACAATATAATGTGAAATATATCACCTTTTACATTTAATGCTATCACTAAATATATTAAAAAACATCTATTAAACATTAAAAAGATATATTCGTGCAAACCTATTAACCACTTTCTTTATATTACCTTAATTATACAAATAATTTATGCTTGAATCCTACAGACCCATGTTCACTTTAGGAACCATTATTAATTACTACATATATCAATGTGTTATAATCACATATCTCCACATTGGATCTGGATTAACAAGAAAAACAGACAGAGTATTTTTATAAGAAGCAACGGTAGTTAATGTTCTCATTCAATCCCCTAGGAGCAATCGTATTCAGATTAAAAATCCACCGTGCTTCTTTTTGCAACAAATATTTTTCACGGTCACCACCCCTTTCTAACACTGGGACATGATCAATTAACATGCTTTTCAACATCGATACATGATGTCCCTTTTGCATGAAATGACGAGCTACAGGTTTATCGCTTCTACCATCATTGATGGCCTGCCTAATTGACATTCGATGATTTGCCATGCGTTCACGGAATGTTCTTACAGTCTTTCCCACGTAATAAAGGCCACAAGGGCACATCAAGATGTAGATAACAAAGGTGGATGTACATGTTAGCCAATGTTTGATCCCAATTCTAATTCCTGTATGTGGATGCGCAAAATCCTTGCCAGGGATCATACTGCTGCAAGTCGTGCAGCCTAGGCAACGAAAACATCCCAATTTCTTCCTTTGTAGCCATGTGCCTTCCATTTTCTTGTGGAAATTTTTTGTTGGTTGCATCAGTAGCTGTTTGAGATTTGGACCTCTCTTGAATGCTACTATTGGCTTCCTCGCCACACTTTTGAACGCCACATCTGTGCCTATAATTGGCCAGTATTTGTTTACCGCCTTTGCGAAACCTTTTGCTCTGGTGTTATACTGGGTGGTTACTATCATTCTGTCACTAGTTGTTTTCTCACTCCGTTGATTTTTCTCCCGATGAATATAACGAGCTCTACTCAAACATCTGTTCACCACTTTTTTAGAATAGCCTCGTGTCAAAAATCTTTGCGCCATCTCATTTAACTGTATCTCTGATGATTCCGTCTCAGTGTTGTTACGTAAAACACGAATGAACTGTGACACTGGAAGGCCCTCTTTTAGAGCCTTAGGGTGGTGACTTGTTGCATGCAAAATTGTATTCCTGTCTGTTTTCTTCCGAAATAAAGTGGTTCCTAGTCCATTTTCACCCTTAAATATACATACATCCAAAAACTCTATCTTCTCAAATTGTATATTTCTCGTGAATTTAATTGGACACTGTAACTCGTTTAGTTCATCCACCATCTGGTGGAAAGAATTTTCAGTGTCACGCCATAGGATCAGTATATCGTCTATAAAACGAAAATAGTGCAGAATGCTGGGACCGTATTTTGGGTATATATATTTACATTCATATTGTATCATGTATGAATTTGCGTATACTGGCGCCAAATTAGATCCCATCGCAGTCCCAGCATTCTGCACAAATAAAGAGTCACCATATTGGAAATGATTATTTTCCAACACACAATAAACCATGTCACATAAAAAATCTATCGGGGGGCCCACATACTCAGAATATTGCACAACCTCCCTTATTGCCTCCACACCTTGTACATGCGGGATCACCGTGTAAAGTGATGTAACGTCTAGCGTAACAAACCATAGATCTTCTGGAATATTATCGATGTTTTTTAATTTAGCCAACAAATCAGGAGTATCCTTGATATAACTTCTACTATTGGAAATTATCGGCTGTAATAGTAAATCAACATACTGTGCCAATGGTTGTAGGACTGAGGATCTAGCGGACACTATGGGGCGGCCCGGTGGTTGCGCCAATGACTTATGTATCTTCGGTATTGTGTAAAAGATTGGGCATACTGGATGCTCCGTAGTTAATATTTTAGCTAAATATTCATCCAAGTATCCTGCAGACACACCTAGTTGAATTAACGTGTCTACCTTCGATTTTACCGATGATACTGGACTATTATTTACTTTAGTATACACATTCCTATCACTTAATTGTTCCTTAATTTCTTGATCATAATAGTCAAAGTCTAGCACAACCACCGCCCCGCCCTTGTCCGCCAGTCTTATTACGATTTTATCATTATTCTGTAAACTCAAAATCGCTTTTCTCTGTCTAATCGTCAAATTATTGTACACTCTATGTCCAATATTCCCCTCAATATATTCCCTTTCCACCAATCGTAAGAACGTTTTAATGCTACCGTTGGTGGAAACAGGATCAAATGTGCTGGAACAATTACCCAGATTGATCTTCTGTCTACACATATCAGAGTCACTGTCTTTAAAGTAATCACGTAATCTTAATTTTCTACCTAATTTATATAGATCAACTGAAAAATCAAAATCTTGACCCTTGAAAGTAGGGACATAGGTAAGTCCTAACGCTAGAACTGATATTTCATCTTCAGTTAATTCATATTTTGATAAATTGAAAACGTTATCTATCATTGTCTTCGTCTGACCTTTCTTCCACCTCCTGCCCCTCCAAGGGAGGTTGTGCAATATTCTGAGTATGTGGGCCCCCCGATAGATTTTTTATGTGACATGGTTTATTGTGTGTTGGAAAATAATCATTTCCAATATGGTGACTCTTTTTTTGTGCAGAATGCTGGGACTGCAATGGGATCTAATTTGGCGCCAGTATACGCAAATTCATACATGATACAATATGAATGTAAATATATATACCCAAAATACGGTCCCAGCATTCTGCACTATTTTCGTTTTATAGACGATATACTGATCCTATGGCGTGACACTGAAAATTCTTTCCACCAGATGGTGGATGAACTAAACGAGTTACAGTGTCCAATTAAATTCACGAGAAATATACAATTTGAGAAGATAGAGTTTTTGGATGTATGTATATTTAAGGGTGAAAATGGACTAGGAACCACTTTATTTCGGAAGAAAACAGAGAGGAATACAATTTTGCATGCAACAAGTCACCACCCTAAGGCTCTAAAAGAGGGCCTTCCAGTGTCACAGTTCATTCGTGTTTTACGTAACAACACTGAGACGGAATCATCAGAGATACAGTTAAATGAGATGGCGCAAAGATTTTTGACACGAGGCTATTCTAAAAAAGTGGTGAACAGATGTTTGAGTAGAGCTCGTTATATTCATCGGGAGAAAAATCAACGGAGTGAGAAAACAACTAGTGACAGAATGATAGTAACCACCCAGTATAACACCAGAGCAAAAGGTTTCGCAAAGGCGGTAAACAAATACTGGCCAATTATAGGCACAGATGTGGCGTTCAAAAGTGTGGCGAGGAAGCCAATAGTAGCATTCAAGAGAGGTCCAAATCTCAAACAGCTACTTATGCAACCAACAAAAAATTTCCACAAGAAAATGGAAGGCACATGGCTACAAAGGAAGAAATTGGGATGTTTTCGTTGCCTAGGCTGCACGACTTGCAGCAGTATGATCCCTGGCAAGGATTTTGCGCATCCACATACAGGAATTAGAATTGGGATCAAACATTGGCTAACATGTACATCCACCTTTGTTATCTACATCTTGATGTGCCCTTGTGGCCTTTATTACGTGGGAAAGACTGTAAGAACATTCCGTGAACGCATGGCAAATCATCGAATGTCAATTAGGCAGGCCATCAATGATGGTAGAAGCGATAAACCTGTAGCTCGTCATTTCATGCAAAAGGGACATCATGTATCGATGTTGAAAAGCATGTTAATTGATCATGTCCCAGTGTTAGAAAGGGGTGGTGACCGTGAAAAATATTTGTTGCAAAAAGAAGCACGGTGGATTTTTAATCTGAATACGATTGCTCCTAGGGGATTGAATGAGAACATTAACTACCGTTGCTTCTTATAAAAATACTCTGTCTGTTTTTCTTGTTAATCCAGATCCAATGTGGAGATATGTGATTATAACACATTGATATATGTAGTAATTAATAATGGTTCCTAAAGTGAACATGGGTCTGTAGGATTCAAGCATAAATTATTTGTATAATTAAGGTAATATAAAGAAAGTGGTTAATAGGTTTGCACGAATATATCTTTTTAATGTTTAATAGATGTTTTTTAATATATTTAGTGATAGCATTAAATGTAAAAGGTGATATATTTCACATTATATTGTCTAGAGTTTGGACTATAGGTAGGGCGCACAACCCCCCAATAGTAAGGATTAGCGATATAAGTACGTATGGATTGATAAACATATTTCCCTTATTTAATAAAATGAATAAGTGCGCGAATGCATGGGTTAACAAATTGGGTCGCTATAATAACGCAGTGATGCTAGTGCATGAGTTAACATATTGCGTTGCCATGATAACGCAGTGACGCAGGCAAGCTCTCCGTATGCTTTGATGGTCACATGGAAGTGTGTGACGTCGAGGTGGGTTGGAGGTTTGTTGTCTCGCGGGAGCACGGAGCGGACATGGGAGACTGAATTAAACATGCGCATGCGCAGACGGCTGGAACGCACGCCAGCCGGAAACACAGGTGTGATGATTAGATCAAGGATAAAGTTTAAAAGTCCTGCTAATATGGGGGTTTGTTGCGCCTTAGCAGTATACCACGCTGGATTGTTGACAAGTCTTTGTGAGTCTAGAACGGCCCTAAAGTGGACCGAAGTCGACAGACATTGATTGCATAAGTATTTTGACTGTTATATGAACCGCTTTACATGCATTTTACAAGGTTTGGACAATATGCTCCAGTAATGGTGTTGTGTTTACTGGGTGGTGAATAAAACACATTTTGTGATAAGAATATTGAAACAAGGAGTAGTGCCTTCACTTTGTGGACTTATATATATATATATATATACACTCAAACACATATATATATATATACACATAAATATATACACACACATACAGTATATATATATATATATACTGGAAGAGCTGCTGAGGCCGGAGGGAGTGGCCCGGATACATAGCACAGCATCTGTGCTTCTACAATGTAGGGCCTAATGTTGTTGTTGTAGCTATGGAACTTGCCCATTCTTGTAAGTTCTTGTATGTTATGTGTGAAATGCTTTTTTTTGGCCACATTGCCCTAAGCAACCAATCATTTTCTACTTATTACGATTAGAAATTAAATGATCCAAATATACAACAAATCTGAGTGTTTCCTCATATATAAACAAAAAAAACACAATTGTCTCCTAGTTTTGTTGTAACATTAAATAAACCTTCAGGTGTTATGTGTACATGCGTAAGTATTTTTTGGATAAATGTAAGTGGCATATTGATGTTCATAAAACCATGCTGTGCATACAAATACTACATTTTAATAATCTTTCTTACCGACTATTTTACAAGATGACCCTCATCATCCGGCAAACCATGACATCCTAATAGATAATGACGAGGAGGCAGATACATCTAGAGGAGTAAGGGTAATGTAACATTTATTTTTCTGAAGAATGTGGCATTAGTCACAGGGCAAGTTATATGACCTCTTGTTTGGCCCCATGGCTGCCCTCACCATGGTATGGAATAAAACAGCTGGGATGGAGTTGTGTGGCCTGTTAATGTCATGTGCCATTTTATTTGCTGTGTGCTAAACCTTGCAAAGAAAAGCTTGATATACAATGGCATATGAAAGACAAAATGGCCAAGGAGTCAAAGTCAGCATGACAGATGAGTGGAAGTTCCCCACAGACTATTTGGAGTACAGTACAGTATGAGGAGCTGTTGCAGGCCTGAGGTGGTTCAGTAGGCCCATGTGAGAGATATTCATGTCCCCACCAGGACCTGTGAGTGTAAATGTTATGACTAATACTTTTTTTAATGTAACAAATCTTTATTTCAATAATCATCCACACAGTCTACTGCAAATGTCACTTACACTGCTATCTCTTATGTGATGTTTAATTGGTTCTACTTCACTTCAAATGTCATGTTGAACCATTATCATTGCAGTGTAATGTAGGGCCTAATGTTGTTGTTGTAGCTATGGAACTTGCCCATTCTTGTAAGTTCTTGTATGTTATGTGTGAAATGCTTTTTTTTGGCCACATTGCCCTAAGCAACCAATCATTTTCTACTTATTACGATTAGAAATTAAATGATCCAAATATACAACAAATCTGAGTGTTTCCTCATATATAAACAAAAAAAACACAATTGTCTCCTAGTTTTGTTGTAACATTAAATAAACCTTCAGGTGTTATGTGTACATGCGTAAGTATTTTTTGGATAAATGTAAGTGGCATATTGATGTTAATAAAACCATGCTGTGCATACAAATACTACATTTTAATAATCTTTCTTACCGACTATTTTACAAGATGACCCTCATCATCCGGCAAACCATGACATCCTAATAGATAAGGACGAGGAGGCAGGTAAAGTTTACAATCTGTCTGTATTTCTATGCTCCCAGTAATGTATCTTCTGCTCTGCCACAAAGTACGCCAAGGCAATCTCCAGCTGTTGCACAGAAGTCTGTGGTGTCTTCACTGAGTTTGCTTAATTTACATCCATGATTGCAATTACAATTCTTGGTAAATTCCTGTATTGTATCCCTGTCTATTTAAAGTACTTTCGAGTTTGGCCTATGGTGTATTTATTTATTTATAATTGTGTTTTTACCCATGTTTTGCAGAGAGCTTCATGATTTAAACCCATGGTTGGTGTTCATAAATTTGCGAATCACAAAACAGGCTATACACATGGGAATGCAATCTCCACCAAACATTAATCCTAATAAATATACCCTAATGTGTACCAACCATGAATCTACCAACTTGTCTCTCCTAGATTATGTAGATGGTGGTCCCCATTTACCGCAGATGCCCAGCCTATTGGAGGAGAAGAGAATACAATTACTCTAAATTTATACCTGCTCAATACACCCATGCAAAACACCACTCCACCACCAACTCCTGAAGCAGAAACAAACTCTCCCACTCCACCTGCACCGGACGTGTTTATGGACGCTATGTAAATTTTTCAAAACCAGCAGATGGGTCTCTTATTAACCCAAGTGCAACAGCTGGGACATCTGGCTAAAAATGTACACAGACGCAATCACAGCTTGTCAGAGATAAAAAATTCTATTAACAGAGTGGCTAGCAGCATTGATAACATAAATGTTTGTAACAATCGGTTCCAAGAATCAATCCTTAGAATGTTAGAACTGCAGAGGAATGCTGTTCATGACCACAACAGCAGTATTATGAACATAGGTAACCAGATTTTGAGTTGCTTACCACATGCTTAACCAAGCACCTTCACAGACAGTATGCCACAGATGGCCACACTGGTCAACACACCACCCAGGCTTACTCTGAGAACCAAAGGTGGCTTAGTCCCACCCAGATGTGGTAAAATGCATTTAAATGAGGACAATGAAGCAAACAATGTAAATGGAAATTTTTTTGGTTTTGCTACAAAAAAATTGAAAATTTCATATTTAGTGCATTTACTGATTAGTCACAATTTCAAAGTAGGAAATGGAATAAAACATTTTTACAACATATGATAGTGGTTACTATCTGACAACGTAATTTCAGTGCAACTGTTTAATTATTGATCTTAACTGTTCCAAATAACTATTTCTCAAAATGCTTATGCTGGGCATACACTATGCATTTATTGGGCCCCGTAATTGTACTGCGTATGCGCAACTGACCGATGCTAAAATATCGATCAGTCGGGCATGACGGATTGTTCAGCATGTCCATCCGATGCAATATTTTGCAAGTTAAATGTCGCAACATATGGCAGTGTAAAAAGAAATGAAACCAAATGGATTTATTCATTAAAAACTTTACAGCCATTGGGACTTAATGTAGATATTGAGCTTAATGTATTTTTATAGAAATATCAACCCTTCTTCACTTTTATCTTTTAGCTATATGTTGTATGTTCGTCTTCAATGTTGTCCTATTTTTTTATTATATTATTTTTTATTTATTATTTTTTGTGAAACCACATGTTTTAACATTGGCCCATGAGCTTACCGCTCTTTTCGGCAATTTTTATGATGACCACTTCCGGTTTTTTTATTGGTTGATAAAGTTTTCCCTATAAAAGGAAGTAACCAGAGAGAAGGAAACTATCCTTGAAAAAGTACGTAGGCAGGTACGAAACGCGTTGGACCCCTGAGATAGTGTGGAGGAAGAACAGTGGAGCATTACTGGACTACAACTTGACGATCTTCCTGACTTGTTGACGTCATCCTGTGCCGCTGCTCACAACCACCGCTACCTCACTTACACTTCGTGCAGCTTCCTGTGCAGTGCAGGCTATTCAACACGCTGCCAGCACTAGAAGCCACAGATTAAGGTAGGGACAGCTAGGTCGCATTGGATTTAACATACCACTGCACGCTTGCTTGGACCTGCCATCAATTTTTCCTAAAAGAGCTTAAACATATGGTTTCAGTGTTTTATGTTTGTTCATTTGTTTGTTTGTTTGTCCATATAATTTTTTTTTTATTGTTTAATTTTTTTTGTTTTCCCTGATCTAGTTTTAACAAGCGCTCGTTTTCCCTTTCCATATGGCAGTGTATGCCCAGCGTACGACTGACACACATTTCCCATTCACAGGGAAGGAACAGGGAAATGTATCTTTCTCGGGAGGATCACAGATATCAGGGCCAATACACTGTGAGATATTTCAAAATGTATTCCCATGATATCTGCAGGGTGTCAGGCTACTAGATAAAATGTAATTCAGTCTAACATGTATCTCATCTGGCAGTGTATGCCCAGCATTAGAAATGTAAAACACAGGCTAGATAATTGTTGGTCCATAAACAAGTAGGGGCTAAGCAGACAAGATCAAAGGGTACAGTGTGTAGATATAGAGAAAAGGTGTCCCAAATACTTTTTTGTTTGGTAACATAACACACACACGGGACATAACACACATGTGGTTGAAATTTAAACCAGTGAAAAGGTTAATCTGTTTCAAAATACAAAATGGTTTAAGATTGATTTTTATAAAGAGCTGGTTTGATATATAAATCTGTTTAAAGAGTGTAGAAGTGTAGAATTGATGAAGTAGCCCATAGAAAACAATCAGATGTCACCTTTAGTTTTTAAATAATGTACTTGCTAAATGCATCCTCAAGGTTGATATAAACAGTGCTATTTTTGTAGTAGGTTCAGGAACCCTTGGGGGGGCAGAGCTGGGGCAATGTGGGTGGAGCTACAGTGGGGGTGTTGCATAATTTAGTGTGTAACCAATTAGTGAAAAAATCAAAGTTTGGGCTGTGGAGGTGGGTGTTATTATAATACTAGCTGATGAACCTGGTTTCTCCTGGGTAGACCTTAGATATTTACTGTAGCCATTTCCATCTCAACACTTCAATAACACATTAATCCTTCACCTCTATAGTAATGCATCACTGCTATATTAAGGCATTACCTTCCCTTACCTGTGTAGTAACACATTCCACTCCCTCACCTCTGTAGTAACACATGTCCTTCCTTTGCATGTGTTGTAACACATTCAACATTCCCCTCCCTGACCTGTGTAAAAATAGAATCCCTCCCGTTACACGTATAGTAACACATTACCCTTACCCACACCTGTAGTAACTTATTTCCCTCCCTCACCTCTGAAGTAACACATTACTCTCCCTCACCTCTGTAGTAACACATTACTCCCGCTCACCCCTGAAGTAACACATCTCCCTCCTTCACCTCTGTAGTAACACATTCCCCTTCCTTGCCCGTGTTATAACAGATTCCCTTTCTTCACCCCATTGTAACACATTTGACATTCCCCTCCCTCACCTGTGTAGTAACACATTTTGCTCTCTCATCTGTGTAGTAAAACATTTCCTACCCTCACTATTCAAATAGGGGAGCCACACCAACTGCCAGTGATGTTTGGCAGCACTTTGGACGACAGTTGGTGTTTGAATATGAACTGTGCCACAGCCACAATGAGACAGCCAGGCAGGACATTGCATAGGGGGAGGAAACATTTTAGTAGTTTGCACTCACTTGGGATTTTTTTGAAATGTGACTCCATTCATCGTGGAAAGAATATACTCCCAGATTTCATGTTTCTAGGTCCAGGTTTTTGGGCTGGGCATTGATGAGTCAGTGAGTTAGGACATCTGATTATATATATATATATATATATATATATATAGAAAGATACTCGCTGGACCAGCACTCTGCTATACATCAGTGGCACTCAGAGACTTATAAGCAAGTTTAATGTGTTCCTTCACACATAAGTCTCCTATGAAAATAGGAATAATCCGGCACTCCAAATCATCAATAGTCAAAAAGACGTATATTGCATCCAACGTTTCAGAGCCTATTGGCCCTTTTGTCAAGGAATACAGGGCCTGATTCAGACCCGGTCGCAAGTGCTGTGTGCTCGCAACCGGGTTGATGGTGGGCCAGTGCGCATGCGCATGACGGAGCCGGCTCCGTCGTGCGCATGCGCGAGACCCGGATAGTGATGAGCAATCCATTGCTCCGGGTCTTGTACCAAAGGGGGCGTGCTGTTGATGTTGAGTGACAGCACGCCCCCTTTGGTGGGTGGGCCGGGGAAGTGGCTGCCCAAATGGAGGCGTTCCCATGTGAACGCCTCCATTTGGGGCTGGCCCCACTGACATCACAAGTGATGTCAGTGGGAGAGAATGAGAGCCGAAATGTCTCTGAGGCTTGCGGCAACGACACCCTACCACAAGGGTCTTGTCGCAAGCCAGATGGTCGCAATGGTCTTGACCATCACGACCATCTTCCTGGCTGCTCGCTATAGCTGTGGCTGCTCTAAAAAATAAATAGCCCTGCCCTGATTCAGAGTGAGCGCTCTGTCAGAGCGTCCGGCTCTGAATCATGGCCACAGTCAAGGAAAAACATATAAGACACATCTTACCTTAAACACATAAAGACCATTGCAGCCGGGGGCAGGGTCACATCCGGCAGCTCACGGGGACCGTCAGCAGGAAACATCTCCTGTCAATGACGTCACCCATGTTGCATCCGCGATCACCATAGCAACGCAATGCACATCGAGCAAAAGGAGGGCAGAAATCCCAAAAGAAAACTTAGTGTGCAACCTTTCCTCAAGAGTCCTATCTGAAATAGAAGAACAAGTACTCAGTAAAGGATTAACTTTTGTCCCCACTAATTCTCATCATGATTTAATATGGAAGACAGATATGCACAGATTTGCATGAAAATTACACCTAGAGGAGCATTATCAAAATCAATCTCAAGACAGAGAAACTTTGTCTCCGGCATTAGCTATATTTTGGACAACACGATCCACCTCTACTTTTGATCCCCAATCTACTAACCCCTCATTACAAACTTTCATGCATTTGATGGATGACTCAGTATCTAAATTTAATCAATCTCCACATATACATCATCAAAATCTATCTAGAGCTGAGCGTACAGCACTTAAACAATTAAGGGGATATTGTGAGGTGGTGATTCGCCCTGCCGATAAAGGCGTGGCAATAGTGATCCAAGATCTAACGGCTTATACAAGAGAAATTGATCAACAATTATCTGACTCAACCACATATATATCTTTATCATATGATCCAACAAGTGAATTCAAAACTGAGTTAGATCTAATTCTTTTGGAAGCTAAAAATGGTGGCCTCATATCTGAAAAGCTAATGCATGCTCTTAAGCAGGAGTTTCCTGTGGTACCAATACTATACACCATACCCAAAATACATAAGAACTTGACATCACCACCGGGCCGTCTTATCATCTCAGCCCGGCAATCTTTGTACCAGCCTATTTCAATGTACTTGGATAGTATTTTACAACAGTATATTGTTAGACAATCATTTTTTATTAAAGATACCACCAGTTTTCTACAGTTATTGATTACTGTACCTTCAGTCCCAATTGGTACATATTTGTATATGCTCATTTTAACCAGCCTGTATATGTCAATACCACACAATGAGGTACTTATCATTATGAAACAATTTTTGGAGGATCAAGATATGAAGGAGTTGAATCTGTCTCTATTCATGACACTATTAAAGCTGACATTGAAGAATAATTATTTTATTTTCAATGGTGAGTTCTTCAGACAAGTGTCAGGTTGTGCAATGGGGAGCAATGTCTCCCCCTCATATGCTAACACTTTCATGTTTTCAGAGGATCGTCGGATGTTTTGGAGTGATCCAGCCATGATTGAGTGTATTCTATTATATGCACGTTATATAGATGACCTGTTTCTTTTATGGACAGGTGACATCAGCACTTTTGCAAGTTTGATACAATCCATTAATGCCAGAACATCTTCAATAAAATTATCATATCAAATGAGCCCCACAACAATTAATTATCTTGATGTCAAAGTAACTATTCAGGACGGTAAAATAAATACCACGGTTTATTCAAAACCGACCAACAGAAATACTTTACTTTTAGCAACTAGTCACCACCCTAAGCCACTCATAAAGGGTTTACCCCGGTCACAGATGCATAGGGTAGCCCATATTACCAGTGACATTGCCATTCTAACCACAGAACTAGATAAAATTATTAATAAACTTGTGGTGCGTGGTTATAATTTACAAACTTTACAACAACAAAAATGTGAGGTCCTGGCCATTCCAAGGATGAATTTATTTTCTGCATCAAGTAAGAACATACAAGAGATCATCTCTTGGAAAAAGAAGTTTAGTACCTCAAGTCCAGTAGTCCAGTAAGCCTCACGAGCATTATGGCCAATTGTAGCTACTGATAAGAACTTACCATGTTTCCACAAAAAAAGCCTATGGCATGTTTTATAAGAGGCAAGAATATACGTGACATTGTGGTCCATACTGACATCACCGGCTTTAAAGAGACTAGGATGCCCGACTCTGGCTTCTTGACAAAGGGACCAGGGTGTTATAAATGTCTAAACTGCATGACGTGCAGACACATGATCACCGGTTCATCCTTTTTGCACCCACATACTTGTGTTAGAATTAATATCAAACATATATTAACATGTACCTCTACACATGTGGTATATGTCATCATTTGCCCATGTGGCCAGTATTATGTGGGCAAAACGTCAAGGACCTTTCACGAATGCATGGCCATACACCGTTCGGCCATTCATTCAGCTTTAACGGGGAAACCATCGGAGCAGACAGTTGCTCGACATTTTTTTGAAACAGGACACAGTTTGGCAACTCTCAAACATATTATCATTGACCATGTCCCCAAATTTATCAGGGGTGGAGATAGAGGAGGCCAACTACTGAGATGCGAGGCCAAATGGATACATTATCTTAATACCATTAATCCAAATGGACTTAATGAAAAGATGCAATGGAGTGTATTCTTTTGACTTATGATAGTTTATTTGTGAATACAGTTATGGCATTAATGTGCGGTATTTGAATGTGCATCGTGGATTTTTATATTTCATTATTACTTACATCTTTTGTGTAGCGATTATAATCTTTTTTATGAATGCATAAACGTCAGTGAACGATTTGTGGCTGTATCACATATTGCACTAATATTGTGCTAATTTTGCTATATATGTTTAGATTAATGTTGACCTGATGTTTTTTATAATTTTAATTAGTGTTTTATGTGGTTCTTAATATTGTTCATGTTGTAATTGCAGTGCTTGTGTGGCCGGTGAGATAGTACACCCGATGTGCGTTGCGTTGCTATGGTGATTGCGGATGCCCATACGGGTGATGTCATTGACAGGGGACGTCCCGGCTGACGGTCCATGTGATCTGCCAGATGTGACCCTGCCCCAGCTGCACTCGTCTGCAATGGTCTTTCTGTATTTAAGGTAAGATGTGTTTTATATGTTTTTCCTTGACTGTATTCCTTGACAAAAGGGCCAATAGGCTCTGAAACATTGGATGCAATATACATCTTTTTGACTGTTGATATTTCCTGAGTGCCACTGTATTTCTTCTTGTATATATATATATATATATATATATATATATATATACAGTCAGGTGCATAAATATTGGGACATTGACAGAATTTTCATATTTTGGCCTCTATTCACCACCACAATGGCTTTGCAATGAAACAAACTAGATGTGCTTTAACTGCAGACTTTCATATATAATTAGAGGGTAATTACATCTAAATCAGGTGAATGGTGTAGGAATTACAACGGTTTCTATATGTGCCTCACACTTTTTAAGGGGCCAAAAGTAATGGGACTATCAATTCAAAAGCTATTTCATGGACAGGTGTGGGCTATTCCCTCATTATTTCATTATCAATTAAGCAGGTAAAAGGTCTGGGGTTGATTCTAGGTGTGACATTTGCATTTGGAATCAGTTGCTGTCAACTCTCAATATGAGATCCAAAGAGCTGTCACTATCAGTGAAGCAAGCCATCATTAGGCTGAAAAATCAAAACAAACCCATCAGAGAGATAGCAAAAACATTAGGTGTGGCCAAATCAACTGTTTGGAACATTCTTAAAAAGAAAGAACGCATTGGAGAGCTCAGCAACACCAAAAGACCCGGAAGACCACAGAAAACAACTATGGTGGATGACAGAAGAATAATTTCCCTGGTGAAGAAAAACCCATTCACAACAGTTGGCCAAATCAAGAACACTCTCCAGGAGGTAGGTGTATATGTGTCACAGTCAACAATCAAGAGAAGACTTCACAAGAATGAATATAGAGGGTTCACTACAAGATGTAAACCATTGGTGAGCCTCAAAAAACAGGAAGACCAGATTAGAGTATGCCAAACATCATCTAAAAAAGCCAGTACAGTTCTGGAACAACATCCTATGACAGATGAGACAAAGATCAACTTGTACCAGAGTGATGGGAAGAGAAGAGTATGGAGAAGGAAAGGAACTGCTCATGATCCAAAACATACCACCTCATCAGTGAAGCATGGTGGTGGTAGTGTCATGGCATGGGCATGTATTGCTGCCAATGGAACTGGTTCCCTTGTATTTATTGATGATGTGACTGCTGACAAAAGCAGCAGAATTAATTCTGAAGTGTTTTGGGCAATATTTTATGCTCATATTCAGTCAAATGCTTCAGAACTCATTGGACAGCGCTTCACAGTGCAGATGGACAATGACCCGAAGCATACTGCAAAAGCAACCAAATAGTTTTTTAAGGCTAAAAAGTGGAATGTTATGCAATGACCGAGTCAGTCCCCTGACCTGAATCCGATTGAGCATGCATTTCACTTGATGAAGACAAAACTGAAGGGAAAATGCCCCAAGAATAAGCAGACACTGAAGGCATTTGCAGTAGAGGCCTGGCAGAGCATCACCAGGGATGAAACCCAGCATCTGGTGATGTCTATGCATTCCAGACTTCAGGCTGTAATTGCTTGCAAAGGATTTGCAACAAAGTATTAACAAGTGAAAGTTATACTTAGGATTGTTTAGTTTGTCCCATTACTTTTGGCCCCTTAAAAAGTGGGAGGCACATATAGAAACCTTTGTAATTCCTATACCGTTCACCTGATTTGGATGTAATTACCCTCAAATTAAATCTGAAAGTCTGCAGTTAAAGCACATCTTGTTTGTTTAATTTCAAAGCCATTGTGGTGGTGAATAGAGGCCAAAATATGAAAATTCTGTCAATGTCCCAATATTTATGCACCTGACTGTATATATATATATATATATATATATATATATATACAGTACCGTGCAAATGTCTTAGGCAAGTATGGAAAAAATGCTGCAAAGTAAGAATGCTTTGCTTTTAAAAATAGAAATATTAATTAATGTTTATCAATTAACAAAATGCAAAGTGAATGCACGGAAGATAGATCTAAATCAGATCAATATTTAGTGTGACCACCCTTTGCTTTCAAAACAGCATCAATTCTTCTAGGTACACTTGCACAAAGTTTTTGAAGGAACTCAGCAGGGCGGTTGTTCCAAATATCTTGGATAACTAACCACAATTCTTCTGTGGATGTAGGCTTGCACATTGTCTATTCATGTAATCCCAGACAGACTCAATGATGTTGAGATCAGATTTTTGGGGTCCATATAATCCCTTCAAGTACTCCTTGTTCTTCTTTACACTGAAGATAGTTCTTAATGACATTGACTGTATGTTTGGGGTAATTGTCCTGCTGCAGAATAATTTTGTAGCCAATCAGATGCCTCCCTTATGGTATTGCATGATGGATAAGTATCTGTCTGTATTTCTCAGCATTGAGGCCACAATTAACCCTGACCAAATCCCCATCTCCATTTGCTGAAATGCAGCCCCAAACTTGCAAGGAACCTCCATCATGCTTCACTGTTGCCTGCAGACACTCATTATTGTTTGACTCTCAGGCTGTTAACCTGAGGGTCCACCAATACCTTAAAATAAAACAACAAAGGTTAACACATTATAGAGCCAAATGACATAAACCAGACAGAGGATTCACTTTATCTTTTTTCTTTTATTGTGGAATGGATTATGTGGCTCCTCTGTCCAGTTTAGGTCATTTGGAGTTTCCAATTTTTCTAGAACTTGAAAATGTTCACTGATCCACTTCTCAACTCTTTACAAATGCAAAGTCCATAGACAGTGTCATAGTATTGTACATATATAGGTGAGAATGTGCTAATCTTCTTAAAGTTGTGTCAAAACTAAAATACAGTCAAACACAAAACTGGATGATGTAGTCATATGCCAACATCACACTGTCAACATTTATGATGTTGACATTGTTGAAATGTCAACATTAAAAATGTTGGCTTGTGCAGGAAGTCAAGATGTTGCCATATAAAAGTTTGTCTTGTAAAATATCTGCATTCTGCATGGACTGGCAGCTGAGGGTTAAGCTATGGGAGGTTTAGGTTTAGGCACTTGGGGAAGGGTTAGTGTTAGGCTATGGGTGGAGAGGTTTGGGTTAGGCACTAGGGGTAGAGTTAGGGATTAGGATTAGTCATACTTACCCCCAACAATTGTGCAGGATGAGACAGAAGTCTACTTAAACTGACCACCAGACCTGGAAGACCTCACACAAGTTGCCAGACTCACAGTATGATGTAATTAAGAACATTGACCACAGGGGACATTTTGATGACACTCTAATCTGAGGCTATGCAGCAGTGTGTTTGAGGCTATTGGGGCAGAGAATGTGAGACTATGGGGGCAGTGTGTATGTGAGGCTATGTGGGTAGAGTGTGTGTGTGTTTGAGGCTATGGGGGCAGTGTGTGTGTGTGTGTTTGAGGCTATGGGAGCAGGGTATGTATGAGGCTATGGCAGCAATGTGTGTTTGAGGCTATGGGGGGAGTGTGAGTGAAGCTATGGTGGCAGTGTGTGTGTGAGGTTATTGTGGCAAAATATCTTAGGCTATGGCAGTGTGTGTGTGAGGCTATGGGGTCAGTGAGTATGGGGAGGGAGATGCCAAACACAATTATTGCCCTGGGCTCCACTTGGTCTAGAACCAACCCCAAATAAACACTAAAGTAAAACGAGCCAGCCCTAAATAAACACTAAGGTAAAAACAATGTTTGAATGTCTTAGGGAAACAAAACAAGTGGTATTTAATAGACTGAATGGTTAATCTCAACAGTTGTATAATTGCGATACAACTTACAATATTAATTTTCACAGTGCTACTGTGTATTATTGTTCAGAACAAAAATAGGGATGTTACATATGCATATTAAAATGGAATACATTTTGAATTGAAAATAGCATAGAGCACAAGGGAAGTGGCTGAGTTTAAGGAGTGCGGTAAGCTACAGCTCACCAATGTGAACTGGGGTACTGTGGCATGAGGTGAACTGGGGATACTGTGTGGCATAATGTGAAGTGGAGTCTACTGTGTGGTATAATGTAAACTGAGGACACTCACATGTGAAATAATGTGAAATAGGTGTACTACAATGATGCATAATATGAACTGGGAACACTGTGTGGCACAATGTGGATTACAATGTGGTATAACTAGGGACATTACAATGTTGCTTAATGTGAACTGGGGGCAGTTTGTTGCACAAATTGGGGCACTATTAAATGATATAATATGAAATAGAGAACTATAGAGAATAGAATAGAAAAGAGAACTACTATAGGGCATTAAATGAACTAGGGCATGATTTAAGGGCATAAATGTAACTAGGGCACTACTATGGGGTATAAAAACAAAACCACCGCCTGGAAAGGTTTAACTGTAGAAAAGTAGGGGCCCTTTCAAAATGTTACTGTGTGGCCCTCAAAGTTCTAGTTAAGCCCCTGATATTGAATTTCACCCTCAATATAAATAACCCGCAGCATTGTGTATTATTTCCCAAATTATAAGTGAAGGTATCTAATATTGGCATAGATATAGGCTACTGCTCCATTAATTACTCATTCCCATGAAGCAGGTGGATTAAAGCAGCTTGATGTTACAACTACTGTAAATCACATGGATCATCAGAGCAGCCTAAGTAAAGCTGTGTACACACTAAGCGATCCATTGCACAATATATAATTTTAACGTGGATCATGCAGTATATCATATGGAACGCATAGTGTGCACCCCATATGTTGTGCGCCCATGGGTCGTTCTTTGCTCCGTTCCATCTGCTATGCTGTGCAGCAGATGGGACGATGCAATAAATGATGCGATGCTGCTAAATGCAGCATAGAATGACACAACATGCTATCCTCTACTGCACCGTGCACTGCGTACGTATGGCGTGATGTATTGCTCCATCATGTCATCCTGTCACTAGGTACACACATTGTGTAGTGTGTACCCAGAATAAGTTTTTGTTTCTAGTTCCAACATAAGGATTATTTGTTGACATCAGTGACTGAATCAGAATGGACATATAATGAAATCAAACTATTGGAAAGCATACAGTAAATCTACCAATTCACATTACTATTAATATAGCAAATTAGACTGGATGGACTAACTATACAGTATATTTGAAGTTACTTGACATAAGCATAATTGTTTAATGATGGATTCACCTTTAAAATAATGTGTAAAATGCCTTTCTCTTGTAACTACTAAATTTATGTTTGTATTGTGTTGCTAATGCCACATGCTCTTTTACCCAATTGATTTTTTCCCAAGGTTTTATTAACACAATCAATGGTTTTGTTAAATGTACTATTACACTGCTTCTGTATTGTAACTTCCATCCCATTTTATTGTAGCAGAAATTTCAGGGAAATTTAGCAAGAAATATAATTTTAATAAACTTGAAATATCATATTTTTACAAACTCATAAATTGCAAAGCATAATATAGCAGTAGGAGGACAATTTAACGATTTTGTCTGATTAGTATTTGTACGAATCAACAAAAGCATAAATATATACTTGTAACAATAATTTGCACAATGTATTGACTATATACACAATAATTCACATTTCCAAATTCTTAGAGAAACACTATTATCAAATAATAGGCTAAACAAAGGCCCTCATTCAGAGCCGCTCGTAAGCGGCAGTACGCTTGTAGCGTTCCGATGTTGTGAAACCACGCATGCGCCGGTGTTACACTGCGCATGTGCGTCCGGCTGATTGTGATCTTTTTTTTAGTCGTTCGTCGAATAGCGAACAGGAAGTGACATGTCAAATGTGATTGACAGAACAGGCCGTTCTTGGGCATTGACGGGGGGTGGAGATGGGAAAACGCAGGCGTGTTGAGGCATTTTTTGGGCGTACATAAATTATCTCATGTGAACGGCAAATTTGATCGGAACAAGTCATACGTCACTGTCTGATCCACTTTCCGTTCAAACTGCTCGCACAGCTTGTGGTCTGGTATACTTTACCACAATGTCGATGGTCTCGTCCTCCTTCCCGTGCCTCTTTGATGTTTCTTCGATTTATCATTTCTGGCCAGAAAAGCAATCAACATAGAATTGCAAACAAGCTTGTAATGTGTTTAGCAACTAGTTTTTTTTAGTAGCACAAAACCATACGCAGGTGAAGTACTCAGCTGCTAATTTCTGGATTAGACAATCAATTAGCGTACCAATTTTTCTTTTTTTTTTCTTTTTTTGGGGGGGGTTTGTGTTATTGCAACAATATTGTCATCATGTTTGTGTTTTAGCAACATTTTTAATGTGCCTGGAAAATTCGCATCCATTTTGTTTTGGCAAAGTGTTCCTTAAAACTCCTAAGTGGTTTTTAACCCTTTGAAATCTGAATTAAATTTTTTATTTTTTGGGGGGGGGCCGGGCTTACCTAAAAACCATTCTTAGAATAATGTCACAATACAATGGAGCACATTTTGAAAAGTTTTTGTTTTTTTCACACATTTTTATTTTTTTATGTGCATTTGCCAGTTTTCAGGTCTGGCTAACGTCAAAAAATTGGAACGAAAAATTACAAACACAACAATAGTGGCATTTGCCCAAAAGAAAATAACACACATTAAAAACAATTCACAAGAAAGGAGAGGGAAGTTTTGGCCCTCAAGGAATATGGGGCAAGCACTGAAGGATTGTGGGAAAATCAGCAAGTGCTGTCATCACTTTTTTCCCCGTTTGGCTGGGGTAGGGTGGGAGCCTGACCAGGTCCAGGATGTCCTTTGGCTGGCCTGTCCAGAGGCAGATGTTGGGGCCTCTGGACTAGGCAGAGGGCTAGGCACATTTGGAGGGATGGCTGTTGTTGTGCCAGAGGTGGAGGATCCTGTTGTTCCGGCAGGAAGGGAGGCCAGCTCCACCATGTGCTGGCAAACGAGCTGCTCCAGGGCATTGGCAATTCTGATGTTGGCCCCGGTATTTTCGGCCAGGGCCTGAGCAATGGTCTCGTTGGCCGCAGCATTTTGCTCCATGGCTTCCGCCACCCGTAGCAGACTGGCGTCCATCCTCAGCCGAATCTCCATGTGGTGATCCGATTTAAATTGAGATCCGTGAGGAGGGCCACTGCCTGTGAGGGGGATTGCCCTGGACTGGCTTCTGCAGGGTCCCCAGCCGGATCTACTGCTTCCTCCCCTGCAGAGTCAGCAGAAATTCTGCGGCCAAGGCTCCCCTCTGGAGCAGACTCATCCGCCTGTGTCTCTGTGAGAAAAATGAGAAAAGAGTAACATTAGAATCTACATATTGGCACAAACACATTTCAGAGTTGGTAACATAACAACATTTACCTGGGTCAACATGAGGAGCCGCAAAGTCTGGCATGTTCATATCCATGTTGGACACGCCAAACACCTCCTCATACTGCACACACCCCTGTGCCAGCTCTTCCAAGTCATTAAGCTCCAATGACAGAGGGGTGGGACCCCCACCTGTCCCCCTTGCATGCCTAGCCCTGTCAGCCAGTTTTTGTTTCAGCCGATAATTATAATCGGTCCATCTGTGGGTGAAAAAGTTTGCATTATTCCTGCAGTATTTGGCCCTGTAACCACTTTTTATTAAAATGTTGTTTTTACATACCGGCGTTTGACATCCCGGGGTAGACGTTCAAACTCACCCACCCTATTGACAGCACTGGCTATCTCCTCCCACATTTTCCACTTCTGGCTTGCACCCATATTCCTTTCTGCCTGTGGCAGGGTGTCAACACACATTTGGACCAAAACCTCCATCTCCTTTCTTGTGAATTGTGGCTGCCTTTTTTTTTGGTAGCTTTTTTTCGCCTACTCGGCCCAGCAGCCTCTTCCATGGCATCCTCAACACCTTTTTTCAAAAACATTGTTTAAATTTTGATGTCAAACTTTCTCTAAATTCGGGTTCTAAATAATCCTTTATTCCAAAAGAGACAAACACTTACTGGGCGCCTCTTGGCCATTGTTTTGCTGTTCTGTAGCCATTTTGAGCACAACAACTTGAACTACAGCAGACCGTTTGTGATTTTCCGTGACGTATTTATACATGCGTCCTTATTATTCGTCCGCATCATTGATTGTGCGCTCCTATGATCCGTCCTTAATTTGAGCGGGAAAATAAAGACTATTTATGGCTTTTTGTGACTCGAGTCGAGGTGGCAGGTGATGATTGTTGGAGGTTTCATTTGTAGGAGTGGATTGTTGGCGGGATTAGTGGTTTGAGGCGGATTGTTGGAGTTGGTTGGAGTTGGTTCTTGTTTGGTTTTTTTGGATTTTAGAGTTGGTTCTTGTTTGTTTTTTTGGGATTTTACGTTCGCTTTTTTTTTTGGAGGTTATTTTCTTTGTTGGTTATTTTTTGAGTAAGTATTTTTTAAAACTCCTTGAAAAAATAAGGGATCTACAAACCAAATGTTCTTACTTATTTTTTTGTTTTTTACATTTTTTAACAGTTATTTTGGCTGGGCCCCATTGAAGTTTTTGGACTGTGACTTATTTGTTGATTTTCGGTAAGTTTTTATTGTTTCATGATTTTCCAATTTTGATGTGTTGGTCTTCGCATAGGTTTTGGCCAGTAATGTTCTATTTTTAATTTTATCAATCATGTATTAACACTAAATATAGCGTACTGTTTAGCGAAATATATTTCCTTTGTTTATCAAAAAAAAAAGCATACTATTTAGCGCACTAATGTTTCCTTATTCACCATGTAAAAAAGCAAACTATTTAGCGCACTAATGTTTCCTTATTCACCATGTAAAAATGCGAACTATTTAGCGCACTAATGTTTCCTTATTCACCATGTAAAAAAGCTAACTATTTAGTGCACTAATGTTTCCTTATTCACCATGTAAAAATGCGAACTATTTAGCGCACTAATGTGTTTTTGAGTATAAATTTGGGCATTGTTGTTTGTCCACTCAATGTAGGGTGCATTTTCAAAATAATGTGTGCTGCCCCCTATCTTTTAACGCATTTGAAAAATTATTTTGATTCCAATCTGTCCCCCCAAAATTCTAACACGAATTTCTAATTTTGAAATGTAGGTTGTTGCACTCATGACAATACCCCGGCATGTAAGCATCTTTGGATTTTGCGGCAAAGATAAGTATATTTTTGTTTTCACATTTTCATCAAACATTAACTACCTGGCTTACCATTTCAGGTTGATGTTGGTCGTATTATTTTGGCCATGCTTCCGGAACCCGACCAACCTCAACCTCGTCCCAGGCGTAGGCATCGTAGGCATGCAAGGCCCAAGATATATCAAACACATCTCACCCTTTTTGGAATGCCCAATGATGAGGTTTTAAGACGATACCGTCTTTCTCCACAAATCATCATAGACACTCTCTCATTAATAGAGAGTGATCTGGAGCGGCAAACTGTCAGTCCTACAGCAATACCACCACTTATGCAATTAATGGCGGTGTTACATTTCTGTGCCTCAGGATCCTTTCAAACCACAGTGGGAATAGTGGCCGGAATCTCCCAATCCTCCTTTTCAAGGATCCTGAGGGCTGTGATGGAGGCCCTTTTCAAGCACCTCCATCATTTTATTAAAATGCAATTGGATATGGGTTCCCTTAGTGTGGCAAAGGCCAATTTTTACCAAATAGCTGGCTTCCCACACATCATAGGGGTTGTGGATGGTACTCACATACCACTTCAGCCTCCAGCATGGCTGGAGGCAATTTTTAGGAACCGCAAGCACTATCACTCACTGAATGTAATGGTGGTATGGGATGCCTCCCTCCAGATCCTGTCCCTGAATGCCAAATTACCCGGGAGTGCACATGATTCATTCGTCATCCGGCAATCAGGGATTTGGCATAAATTAGACAACCTACAAGCTGGTGATGCGTGGCTTCTGGGTAAGTGGAGACCTTTAGTTGAAACCAATGCAAAGCTTGATACACAGTGATCCTGATTGTTGTATTTGTTTTTTCACAGGAGACAGTGGCTACCCTTGAACGCCCTGGCTGCTCACTCCTTATTTGGCTCCCACACCAGGGCCACAAAGTGAGTATAATTCCACACTTACAGCCACCAGGCAGGTGGTGGAGCACTGTATCGGCCTTTTAAAAGGCCGATTCAGATGCCTCCACCGGTCTGGTGGCGAACTCATGTATTTGCCGGCTATGGTTTCAAAAATTGTGGTCCTGTGTGGGATATTTCATAACATTGCCATAAGGAGTGGTGTCCCAATGCAGCCAGAGGATGCCTTACCTGAGGATGGCCCCCCTGAGGTTGGTCGGAGGTCAGTATGTGGGGGGGCCATACGTGATGATGTGGTGGCCAGATTTTTCAGGTAATTATTGACAAACATTTACTTAATTGTCCCAATATCTACATGTATGATTGTAATGTGCCTTTTTAATCTTGTTTTTCTTTTTTTTTTCTTGTCTTCCTTTAAAAACCATGTAAAAACGATGCCTACTACCTGATCCACTAAATTGTCTACATGTGGCCACATTGGAACTTACTTGTGGAAAAATTATTTCATCGCCTCATTTGTGGATTCATGTTGGCCTGCTACTTATTTCAACAGTTCTTGAGTGTTGTTGTTTTTTTTTAGTTTGGTGTAGGTTGTTTTCTGTTGTGTGTTTTCACTGTGTGAATTGCTTGTCACAATTCACTTTCTGTTTGTGTTTGCTGTGTATTAAAGTTTTGTTTTCCGTTAAAAAGACTGTTTCTTTACACATTACAAGCACGTGTAACCTGGCTCAAAAAATGCCACCTTTCATAATGCCGAATCCTGTAATGTGTGAAATGGTTAAGTCTTTGAACATGCTTTGTGGCTTAGAAAAAACAACAAAGGTATTAGGGAGAATCATTAGTTTGTTAAAAATAGGCCTAAGTAGGTTTTAGTTTCTATTTACATTACTCACCACAAGAAAAACAACAAACTGTCGGTTTTTCTACAAACCTATAGGTATGGTGAGGTGTTTAGTGTGGCAGCTTACATACTTTCTAGTGCTTTGTACAATCTAATTTACCTTATTTTAAAGAACATGACCAAATAGTGGACTTATGGAAGGTTAAACAATGTAATATTTTCAGTCAAGAAATGAGACTCGTTAACATACAACGCTATTTTATTTTTAAAATAATACAAAACAGAATAACACCAAAAACAAAATTCAGCTCCGAAGGAGCGCCGCCATGTGGTCCAGGACCACTAGCATGGCAATGACGTGGCCACGCAAGGTGGCCAAGCCCTCCTGCATACCATGCATCCACCTCTGGTCCTCTGTTGGTATAAAAAAAGGGATCCTTAATGAAATGACACCTTACATTATAAGTTTAATAAACAAACTAAACAAATAAATCTAGTTACAAACAAGATCCAGTTTTGCGGAAAAAAAACAAGTACTGGCAAATGCTAAGATGGTATCAATACTAAATTATAAATGAACACACAAAAAGGCGACCCAAAAAGGACGAAGTACCCTTGTTAGGGTAAACCAAAAATCCCCAAGAATGAGTGTTTTGACATGTGTGATATGTATCAGTGGAAAATATCCAAGACATTGTATATCCAATTAAAAATTTATTTTTAAAACAAAAGAAAGGGAAACATACCGGTCATTGCGCTTGATGGTCTTGGAGGCCCTCCATCCTCCTCCTCCTCGGAGGTGGGCCAGTGCTGGTGGGTTGAGGGAGGGGAGATGGTGGAAATGGTTGACGGGGTGGAAAATCGAGGGGGTGGTGGAGGGGAGGGTGAAGAAAAGAGAGGGGGTGGTAGGGGAAGGTTGGGGAGATGGGCTGGGACTTGTCGTGGGCGTCAGGGGCCGAGCCCGGTGACGAAGTCTGTGGCGAGGCCGGCTTCTGTGTTCAGCCCCTAAATGATTTTTTAAAAATGTTTTTATTTTTTTGTGGAGGGGGGGTGGAACACATATTTACAACTAAAAAAATATACAAACATTCAAAAAAAGGAAAACATGCACACACAGGCATGTCAAAAAACAACAAACATGGCTATACTAAAAACATGCACACGCAGGCATGTCAAAAAACAACAAACAGGGCTATACTGAAAACATGCACATGCAGGCATGTCAAAAAACAACAAACAGGGCTATACTGAAAACATGCACACACAGACATGTCAAAAACAACAAACAGGGCTATACTGGAAACAAACATGCACACGCAGATAGGGCCGCAATAAACAAACAGGGCTATACTGGAAACAAGCACACGCAGATAGGGCCGAAAACAAATCCAAAAAAATTAAATAAAAAAAACACTTACTTGCAGCGATTCGCAGCCAAAAACATGCCAGCAAGCGGGGGGTGCGGCATCGCAGATCCGACCACCTGCGCTCTAATTGGCCGATATTACGGCATGAGCTGAAGGAGCGCAGGTGGTGGCCAACCTTCGCATAGGCCGATCGCTTGGCCCGGTTGGTGATGGGGGGAGGCTGGCTGGTGATCCTCCGGTCCATGACCTTGGTGAGGACCAACAGCTCCCGTGTGGTAAATGCGGAGGCTCTCATGATGGCAATGATTTTGTTAACAACAAACAGTTTTAATAAAGGCCAGAGAAAACTTTTGATTGGCTAATGTACTTTGTAAATTAACAGGAACCATTGTATTGGTTATTGTATGAGTCATGTGTCCTACAGGCTCCAAAATATAATGTGAGTTATGATAGGCTTTATGCAGTGACATGCGTAAGCTAATTTAAATAAAGAAATTCAAATCGGAAAATAGGCCTATCATAAACACAGGAAAACAATAGGATAATTTGTTACAACATATATTTTTGATAAAGTAAACCATTGGTGAAACCGTATGTATTCTGCGGGAAAAATGACACACACGGACAAGATTAAAGTTTATTGAAAATGAAAAAAAAAACGGATTGCAAACTTGTGAAGAGCAATTAAGCTAATTAATATATTGATTGGCATGATACGATTAAAGTGTGTATGCAGAATGAACGAGCAGGTAATCGAAATCTGACAAGCCCACTTCCGGTTTGGACTTGTGCGAGCGTTCCCTGCAACCAAATTTGGAGATGGATGGTCGCAATTTTGCTCGTTCGTTAGCTATAGGAGGGGTTGTGAGACTTTGGTGTGGAAGATTAGCTATGAGCGAACTTACGAGCGAGCGCTTGAATTTACATTTTCTCACTTGTTCGTCAAACGAGCGATCAGCCACTTGCGTATGGCTCTGAATCAGGCCCAAAGTTCTTATGATGTGATTTTTACGTAATATGGTAAACAAAATGTAATAATGATGTCAAAGCATTTCATCAACTGAAAATAAATAGATTAAATTAATAAAAATCAAACCTGATTAATGGATATGGGTCAATAAAACTTAGCATGGAATATTTCATACAAAGTCGACCTAACATCATAGTTAACTATTTGCTAAGGATTATTGTAAAAATACATTTAAAAATGTATATAATTTTCACTTTTGCTTAGCAGTAATTATTATTGAAGTAAAAAAGCAGCAGTTGCCAAACAGAAAAGCAGCCTTTATTTAAATTTTAAAAAGCAACTTTGCAAGCAACCTTATGTTTTATTAATACTTTATGTGCTCCCTTATGTTTTTTATGCAAACATTTTTTATTGTATTTTATAGATATATATGGGGACAGGTATACCAAACAAAGAATAGGGGGAAGGGAAGAGTATGGAACTACAATTTGCACATAAATATATAGAGTAAGACCTTTATCATCAATTACGTCCAAAAATGACAGAGGCATCTGTAATGGTGGTTTCCAGCGGGGAAAAATTATTATTGTTTGAACATGAGGGTGTGGAATTGGATGATGATTTTGGTGACAACATCTTGCCTCTGCAAAGCCAGTTTGTGCATGTAGAGATCATTGCCAGCAATGTCAGCTGCCCATTGGTAGCTTGTTTTGTGGAGGCCCAAACAAACCAATTGCTTCATGATTTAGGATACTGTGGATGAAGGTGTTGGTGGTGAAGATGGCAGGTGCTTGGATCTAACAGAAATAAGGGAGCTAGCAGACGCTGGGATACTTGTTGTTACTTTTTTAACCAAAGTTTCTGAATTTTGCAAAAACATTTTTGATGGATGCTTTGCAGATGATGTAACAGAGTAGAGTTTCCTAGATGGTTAAGGTCCCTACCTCTACTAATTTTGGCTTTATAAATGGTACAAATGCCTTCATAACTGTTGCCAGGATTTGTTTTCAAATAATTCCACATCCAAGACATGTCTTTTCTGGTCTTATGCCCAGGCATCTCCCTAGCCTATAACCCCAGTTTATATTGTTACCACAGCCTATAACATCATTCCAGATTATACCAGCAACCAAGCCTATATTGTCATCCTATCCTGTGTTGTGTATAAATTACAGCTGTGCTCCCTGTTAGATTGGGGATTCACTGTCCACTTTAGAGAATGTGAGCTCCATTTTAGTCTATATCACCACACCCACTACACATCTACTGACCAGGGCTACAGGAGAGCAGCTGCACTCTGGAAAATGGTTGCATGGAGTTGCCTCTCTGAGTTGCTGAAATTCAGGCAGAGGGGCCATGGGTAGGGAGTAGGGGCACTATATCAGATAATGCAGTTTTAGCTGCTTTATACCATTTTTTAAACCATATTCTCTATTTTCACCTTTTGAAAATATGTTTATGTGAATCTCAGCTGAGGCATTTGTGATTTAATTATGTTTTATATATTATGCACGTTATTCAGCACTTTGTTGTGGTCTTGTAGTCGGCGTGTAGACTAATAATTTATTAATGATAGAGGAAAGAAGAGAAAAGTTGCATTTTTTTATTGCTAACTGTGGCCCTGATTCAGAGCCGGACGCTCTGACCAGAGCGCTCGCTCTGAATCAGGGCCCACCTCCATAAATATGGAGCGTCCTCCTGGACGCTTGTATAGCTGTGGGTCACCACCCACAGCCTATATGAGCGTGCAGGATGATGGTCGCGATGGTCTTGACCATCGCGACCATCGCCAGTGCGACCAGAAGCCTGCGGTTGAGTTTCTCAACCGCAAGGCCAGGAGTGATTTTGGCTCTATCAGAGCCAAAATCACTCCCACTGACATCACTAGTGATGTCAGTGGGGCCGGCTTCTGACGGTAGGCATTCCCTTGGGAACACCTCCATCTGGCTGGCATGCTCCCGGCACGCCCACCAAAGGGGGCGTGCTGTCAATCAACATCGACAGCACGCCCCCTTTGATCAGACACAACGAGCGAAGGAAAGTCCGTCGCTCGTCGCATCTCGCGCATGCGCACGACGGAGCTCCCTCCATTGTGCGCATGCGCAGTACACACCATTGACCCACTTGCGAGCGGACAGCCGCTCGCGAGTGGGTCTGAATCAGGCCCTGTGTTATTAAATTGTGAAATTTTGAAGTTCCACTTACAGTGTCACAAATTCATTTAATGCATGTTGAATATCACAATGCAGTTCCACTTAAAGAGTCACAAGATTTTTTATGAATAAGAAAAGAATAACACACTACTCTACCACTTACAGTGTCACAAGATTTTTTATGAATAAGAAAAGAATAACAACAAGAAAAACTATACTGGGGAAGAGCACCCCTGGACGAGGCAGCAGCCCCTTGATGAACAGTACAGACAGCCCCACTTCTTTATGGACAACAAAGCACCCCTGCCGAGTGCGGCCAGTCCACCTGCAGAGTCACAAATATGTGTACGATAAACTGCGGTCTGGCCGGCAGTGTCACCAAACAATAATAGAGCAGCTAAGTTGCTAACGCACAAAGACAAAAATAATATCTTTTTTTGTATTTGTGGATTGATATTGATATTATTCATTTAATTTCACTTTTATCTTTTTACACTGGGGAACAGCACCACTGAATGAGGCAGCAGCTCCTTGATGAACTACACAGACAGCAAGCCTTTTTGATGGACAACAAAGCACCCCTTCCAAGTGCGGACAGACCACCTGCAGAGTCACAAATACATGGACGATAAACTGCAGCAGTGTCACCATAAAATAATAGCGCAGCTAAGTTGCTAATGCACACACAGAAATAAAAAAGCACTTTTATTTTTTTTACACTGGGGAAGAGCCTCCCTAATTGAGAGAGCACCCACCCCTCTGGACAACAAAGCACTCCTTTATGGACTGCAGCCCTAGTCTGATGGACAGGACAAAAACAGCAGCAGCCACAGTTAAGTGACAAGACAAGTGACACAGCAGCTGCAGCACCCACTGAAGGAAGCCCCCCTTTATATACTGCAGCCTAAGCCTTTTTATGGACAACACAGTAGCAGCCTTCAGGCCAAGACCCCGACTGGACACAGACACTGAGTGACTTACAGTGACTGACTACACGTCTGCTAGCTTCTCTCTCTACAGCCAGAGTGAAAATGGCGCCAATCACGGGGACCTTTATATAATCCAAAACATGCCAGAATCCGACAGTGGGAGGATCATGCTTTACCTCATTTTGAGAACTGAGTCATGCGGTTAAACCTGAGTCTAGCTTGGTTCTCGCCTCGGATCCGGAAGTTTGGGTGGGTCCGGTTCTCAGAGAACTGGACCCATTCATCTCTAAATAAATTCTAAAGCCTGAGCTTCTGTATTAAGTTTGTATAAGGAGGCTGCACTAAATTGGTTAATATTAGCATGTAAGGCAGACAGGAATGTCTCCAGATCACTTATATATAACAAAACATTGTTTCCAAATAAGCAAAGTTTATGTGTAGAAGAGAGTACAGACACATCAGGGAAAATAGTTGTGTACCTAACCATACATTCAAAAGGTTCAATTGCCAATACGTACATCAACTGAGAGAGTGGGCAGTCCCAGCCTAGTACCATTGGATATAGGGAAGGCATCTTATAAGTACATGTTACTAAAAACTCTGGCAGAGGGGCCCATATGCAGGGAAAAAGTAGATTTCAGGATATAAATATTAAAGTCAAACTCAACCATAGTTGCTTGTATGTATAGCCAATAAAGGTTATCAAATGCCTTCTCAGCATCAAAGAAAAGCAGCAAAAACTGATGTATACTTCTCATTTTATGTTCAGTTAAATCGAAGACTCTGTGAGTGATATCGAATGCTTGTCTGCCTACCACTAATATAGATATATGTGTCTACTCTTATAGTAATACCAATAGCTGTCATACAGATAAAAATGTATTAAACAATGTATAAAGTATTTAAGAAGAACTGAGTGCAGTCAACAAAACAATTGTAAGTGCATAAATAATATGAATGTCCTTATAAAATGATAACTGAATAGGATAGTCACAAAACAACACAATAGTTCTCAAAATATAACCACTATCAAATTTAAAACTATGTTACAGTGTAGCAAAAATACGTAACATATTCAAATGGAACAATTGGTCCACCGTATTCATTCTAAAAATTATACACCTGTTTTATAGGAGGGGGTATCCCATTTTATTTTTGGGGTCCTGACTTTCTGAGAAATTCTATCCCCTGGCTTACCAGTTTGGGTAAGGTTGCAATATAGCATCAGCCCCCCCAGCTGGTTCAGCCTGGTGCTGGTTATTGGAGATTATGGGGAACCCCATACCATTTTTACCATATTTTCAATACCAGACCAGGCTCAGAGGTCCAGGGCTAGTTATTGATTTGGGAGTGACCCACACATTTATTTTTTAAATAAACATTTTTTAAATTTTTTTTTTACACATAACAATGCTTGCAGAGATCATACTGATCTGTGCAGTGTTTTCAGCCTGCCCACAAATGTGGAGCTGCTTCATGGAGGAATAGAAACTCGGAAGTAGACCGTGATAGATTTATATGCAAACATAACATGCAAGATCCAACATTTCTGGGTTTATGATGTTTTGTCTCTATTTGAGACCTGGCTCGGTTGGGGAAACTGAGCCATGCCTCGGTTTGACTTGGAATTCCAAAGTGTGATAGTTTTCAGCAAAACCAAACTGCTCATCTCTATTTCTTGTTCCCTTTGACCTCAATTAAAAGTAGATGTTGAAGTACTATGACTGCAGCACTAGTATTGGGTTGCTTATCTTCTTTCAGCTGATCCATGTTTGATTTTATCTATACACTAGGGCAGGAGTAAATCTAGCTACTGTAGTTGGTTTTAACTGGCAACACACCAAGTGAGCATACAATGAGATAAGGAAATGAGGGACTGTTAACTTTACCATGCAGTTTTACAAAAAGAGTGGAGGGTTTTTTTACACTGGAAAAAAGGTATTTTTGGGGCTCTTAAGGGCATTATTAATGCCTGCAAAATGTAATTCCTCTCTCTGATGTTTCTGTAACTCTTCAATACCTGTCTTTCATCAAATGAGCTGTAAAGCCTCTGACCCATTGGCCTTGGGATTATGATATTGAATTAGTACCTCCCATAGTTTGGGTGTATCCATTGTCAAGGACAGAAGCTCAGGCTTTGGCTGAATATATTAAAGAAAACATTGAACATGCTCTCTTCTCTGTTTTTTTTGTAAAAAAGAAAGTTGGAGACCATCGGACCTGCTCGCAAGCAGGTTGATGTTGCCCAAGTACGCATGCGCATGACGGAGGCAGCTCCATCGTGCGCATGCGCGAGACCCTAATAACGACGGCCAAGCCGTCATTATGGGTCTTGCACCAAAGGGGGCGTGCTGTTGATGGTGATTGACAGCACGCCCCCTTTGGTGGGCATGCCAGGGGTGTGGCTGCCCAGATGGAGGCGTTCCCATGGGAATGCCTACCATCTGGGGCCGGCCCCACTGACATCACTAGTGATGGATGGAGCTGCCTCCGTCATGCGCATGCGTACTTGGGCAACATCAACCTGCTTGCGAGCAGGTCCGATGGTCTCCAACTTTCTTTTTTACAAAAAAAACAGAGAAGAGAGCATGTTCACAATGTTTTCACTAGTGATGTCAGTGGGAGTGCTTTTGGCTCTGATAGAGCCAAAAGCACTCCAGGGCTTCTGGCAGTGAGACCCTAGTGCAAGGGTCTCACTGCAAGCCCAATGGTCACGATGGTCTTGACCATCACGGCCATCATTTTGGCCGCTCGCTATAGGTGTGGGTGGTCACCCACAGCTATGCGAGCAGCCAGGAGGCTGCTCCAAATAGGAGGAGGGATGGCCCTGATTCAGAGCGAGCGCTCTGTCAGAGCATCCGGCTCTGAATCAGGGCCTCAGTTCTATTACCACCAAGAATAGATATTCCTTTAACCTAATTTCTTAATTATTTGACCACTTAAAAGGAGTTCATATCTTTTCCAATCTGGGTTTCTGCAGAGCATACAATTTAATTCATATAAAGTCAGGGGATAAATAGAAGATTGCCTTCAATGCCAGAGATGGGCATTTTGAATACATGGTCATGCTATGCAGACTTAGTAATGCTCCTGCAGTCTTACAGAGCTTTATGAATTTAATATTTTTAAATATTTTTTAATATTTTTTTCTATAAATATGTGGTCATGTATCTCAACAATATCTTAATCCTCTGTAAAACTCTCGCCTCTCGTCATGAACATGTCCAGGAAGTACTTTCTCATATCAGAAATAATCACCTCTTCACTTAATTGGAAAAAAATGCTCCTTTAAACAAACTATTGCTCCTTTTCTGGAATATATTCTATGTTCTTAGGGACAACTGATGGATCTTAAGAAAGCAACAGTCATTCTGGACTGGCCTGAGCCTTTAGGTTGTAACATTACCCAGTGATTTCTTGGCTTCACCAAATATTGCAGATAAATCATTAATGGATACTCTTCTGTGGTAGCACTCATCACTGCTCTTACCTTTAAAGCATCTAATACTACAGAGGAAGTTCAAGCCTTCAATACCCTGCAGAAAGTATTCATTTCCAATCCCATCCTGAACCAGCCGTACACTACTAAGTCCTTCCATGAGGTGGATGCTTCCTTTCTTCTGTGGAAGCAGTTCCTTCCCAAAATCCAGACTTAGTAAATCTTCACTCTTGTGGGTGATTTATTTATTTATTTATTTTAAATGTCATCACCTGAAAAGAACTATGGAATTGAAGACAAGGAGCTTCTAGCTATCAAATTAGTACTAGAGTGTCACGACCAGGGGTGACAGGCTGCTGAGATCGCGGCGCTTACCGCTCCGGGCGCTGTGGCATGGTGTTTCCAGCAGAGGTGCAGGTTCCTGGAGAATAGCGCTGGGTGCTGTGAGTCTCCGCAGACCAAGGGCTTCCATCTGGAGGCAGGTGAGAGGGGCTGAGACTGGCAGAGCTTCCATGCTGTGACCACTGGGCGCGGCCATCTTGGATTTGGGTCACATGTTGTTTCTGGCCAATCAGGTTCTGTCTGGGCTGGGGAGGCTAGCAACCAATCCTGCACTACCTGAGGGTACTAAAGGGCTGTCCAGAGGCTCTTTAGTTGCCAGTGCAACGTCTATCACAGCGTATGCTGTGAGCTAGTTCTCTGTGCTCCTTTGCTCATTTAAAGTGTCAGTACCAGTGTGTTTCTGCAGACTGACCTCTCAGCCTTGGTGCAGTTTGCTCCTGTTACTACCTGTCTCCTGATCCCGTCTACCTGCTATACCCAGCCTACCCCGGGTCTCTAAGTTCCGCCAGTGTCTCGCAGCCAGGTTCTTATCCCGTCGCGTGCCACTGCTTCATGAGTCATACTCCCCTAAGGCCGGCTGCCTTCAAGTACCAGCAAACAAGTCCTCATTCCTCATCCGACTCCACTCCGGGTCCAAGCGCATGCCAAGCCATCACATAGAGGAGTGGTGTCACTTGCTGGAAGGTGCAGTACAGCAGTACATCCTGTGACCACAAAAACTTGTCTTACATGTAAAAAGATCAGCAACTAAATGCTTGCCAAGCACAGGAGACACACCTGTTTGCATGTTTTATTTTTTTTATTTCCTTCCATCCTAGACAAAAAACTAAGAAAGCTTATGTTTTACATTTTCCTTTTGATTCCACTGATAAAGTGGACTCCTCCTAGTTTAAATATATGGAAGCACTGTAGTGTAATACAGTGGTTCCCAAAGTTTTTTGCATCATGGCAGCCTAGTGCATCAGTATTGTTTTCACGGCACCCCTAAGCCAGAAGTTTGTTATTGAGAAATTCAGAAAAATATGTAGTGAAGTAGTAAAGTGAATTGTTCTTACCTGTAATACTTAGGTTCAGTTATGTAGTGGTGGACAGGTTTGTGCTTCTGTTTGCCCACATATTACATTGACCATGAAAACATTGATATGGTGCTGGACCACCAACCTGCAGCACCCCAGGGTGCCGCATTATACAGTTTGGGAACCACTGGTGTAATATTAACCAGTACTAGCTTAGAGGATTGTAGACCTCTTCTTCTTCTGTGACTCCAGATTATTTTCCAAAATCTTATCTTTGCCCATTGCCCTCTATTTTCAGGACATAGTGGAGTTAAGGACCTACAAGCTAGAATCCAGAATTTTTTGGTGCCCATCTTTTCTACAAGATGTTGAAAGTTTTGTGTCTGCTTGCACCACCTGTGCACAACATAAATCTCCTACCAATAAGCCTTGAGGTCCACGCTGCCTCTTTCAGTTACGGACAACTGTTAAAACTTGGAAGAACCACCATTACCATTTGCTGCTGATTCCCAAAAGAAAAAAAGAAAAGGAAGAGCCATAGCACTGTAGATAAACATATCAGTAACAATAAAAGTAAGAAATCTCTAGAACAAAAACATATTTTCAAACTACCCTACATCTCAAATTATTAAACAGAAGTTTATACATATAAAGGTTGAAAAGATTTATGCTCTGTGGATACACATCCGTTTTCCGGCAGTGTTAGTTAATTATATATATTAATATCTAATTATGACAATGAGTAGATGGTGTGGTTTTTAATTTATGTCTATATTTTTTTGTCTGTATTAATTTTTCAATTTTTTTTGCATATTATCACCTATTCTCACTTACCACTCAGTATTTGTCGTTTACTTATACACATACTGTTTGTGTCACCACAAGAATGCTTTATACTGTTATTTTTCTGTATTTATCAAATAGCAGTAATATCCACTGTCTTGTATATGTATATGTATACATGTTTGTATTTTGAAAACTGACCTTTGCCCATACATTATCAGAACCGTGAATTAGGGCATTTTTCTTTTGTTTCTTCCTTATACTTCATTGGCCATTGACATTTTCTTACCTATAAAACTAATAAAAGTTTTATGTATTTAATTCATGTCATACTACATGAGTGTGCCCCAGATATAGAGTACTTTATCTTTATTTTCTCTGTTGACCCATGATTACTCTAGGGTGCACCTCATTTGTTATTTATAAGATATCAGCCGATACATATTTTTGTGGCTATTTATGATCTTATCTCTCTGTGCAGTCCCCTATTCTTCCCCTCTTTTCCCATTACCCTTTAGCAGGCATACTAATCTCTGGTAAATCCAGATCTTGGGTTGACTAGCACAAATTTTGTACAAAACTTCATTATCCTTTGGATTCTAACCTAGAATTTGTCAATACTGTGACCCAGTATTAAGTGTCAATGGCAAGTTTCAATCTAAAAACTGAATTACTTAATAAACATCAAACCAATGAAGAATTAGAATAGATATTTCCTGGTACAATATCAGATTTAATCACCAATGTAGGCTGGGATAAGGAGTATAAACAATAAAAATTTAATTTACAGAGACGGGCCAGAGTCCACTGGGATCTTACAACAATTGAAAACTATATAAAACACGATTGCTCCTAGAGGTTTGCAACCAAAAATGTTCTCCACATTCCAGCTAGCTACTGGAAATCTCCAGAATGAATGGGAGACAAGTCTATTAAAATGCTCCCAGGAGCTGATGACTATTTTAGTCAAACACAATATATTAGTTCTTGAGGAATGTGATAAAGAAATTGAAAAACTTGGACAGACTTTGGAAAAGTGGGAGAAAGATACAAATTTTCAAAGATGTTTTGAAAAACACAAAACTGATCTCCAGGAATATGAACAGCTGATTATTAATTGTATCCTTGGCTGTCCGGATTGGTCAGAGGGATGGCTCTGCAGAGATTGACAGACAGAGCCGCCCACTATGTCCAGGTGCCCGCTGATTATGAGGATGGCACTACTTCCAGGTACATCATTTTTAGTCAGTGGGGCAGCTCTGTGGAGATTGGCAGACAGAGCCATCCATTCCAGACACCCTCTGATTGGGAGGATGCCATTACTTATTCTCTGTGTTATTGGGGAATGCCGAGCTTCTGTGAACAAGCCCCTGCCAAAACGCACATCAGAACCACGGGAGTTCCCTTGTGTGCACAAGGGACCCCACACCACGCCACCCCACAATGCAGGATTGCGGTTCAGGTATACTCTTTCCCTCCTTTATCCTATCTCTCTATTTCCCAGTACTCTCATTAGATGAAAATAGATATGTTACCCTGTTCTGCCTCATTGTATCAGGGTTATCATTGCAGTTAGTAGTCAAACAGTAGAGGCTGATCATACACTATATTGTCAGAGGCTAGGTGACTGTGATTCTTATTCTCTGCTCTTATGCCTATGAGCTAAACAGGGGAAAGTAGATCAGTTGTCACTGCAATTGCATGGGCTTTATTGTCTATCTCACATTGGAGGATATATTAATTATGGATAGTTATTGTTTCAAATTATGATAAAGAATTGTATATCTCCCCTTTTTTCTCCCCTAATTCTTCTTTTATTTCCTGGCACTCTCATTAGACGAACACATGTATGTTACACTGCACTGCATTTGGCATCAGGATTATCATTACAATCAGTAGTCTTACAGCAGATGCTAATGATACACTATATTCTCCGGAGTTAAGTGACCGTGACACTCATTCCTTGCTCTTATGCCAATAGGCAAAACAGGGAAAAGCAGATCACTGGTCATTGCAATTGCACAAACTTTGTTTTCTATCTTATCTTGGGAAGGTATTACCTAGGAATCAGTCCAATATCTTTAAAAAGCTTGGAAAAGAGCTACACAACTGTATGATGTCATAATGTACTCTATGGATGAACTATATATGTTTCTATGTAAATGTGATTACGATCTTATGAATTACCTTACCTTGGGAAGCATATTATCTCTAATTAAAGAATTTTAGCTGCTATAAGAACAATATTATTGTGCAGTTGACAAGAGTTATGGTCTGTGGGTACATATCCGTTTTCCAGGGGTGTTGGTTAATTATATAAATTAATATCTAATTATGACAATGATTAGATGGTGTGGTTTTTAGTTTATGTTTATATTTTTTTCTGTATTAATTTTTCACATTTTTTTGCATATTTTTTGCCTATTCTCACTTATCACTCAATATTTGTCGTTTACTTATACACATACTGTTTGTGTTACCATAAGAACACTTTATACTGGGATTTTTTCTGTATTTATCAAATATCAGTAATATCCACTGTCTTGCATATATATGTATATGTATACATGGTTGTTTTTTGAAAACTGACCTTTGCCCATACATTACAAGAACTGTGAATTATGGTGTTTTTCTATTGTTTCATCCTTATCCTTCATTGGCCATTGACATTTTCTTACATAAAACTTAACTTTTATTAGTTTTAAAGGTAATTAATTATTGTCATACTATATGAGTGTGCTCCAGATATAGAGTACTTTCTCTTTCTTTTCTGTTTACTCATGATAACTCTAGGGTGCACCTCATTTGTTATTTATAAGATATCACCTGATACATATTTTTGTGGCTATAGATGATCTTATCTCTCTGTGCAGTCTCCTATTATTCCCCTCTTTTCCTCTTACCCTTTAGCATACCTTTAGCAGGCACCTGACCCAAATCATGCGGGCATTGAACCCCATTCTGCAACACCTACATTTGCTTTCTTAGCAGGAGTCACACTGGCACGAACTTAAGGTAGCTTTCTATAGTCTCTCAGGTATGCATAATATTTTGGGAGCTATAGATTGCACACACATTGGGCTGAGACCACCCAGGATTACTGCACATGTCTATACCAACAGACATCATAGATATTCCATGAATGTGCAGATGGACCGTGATGCAAAAGTAAAGATCATAAGTGTTGGGACTGGCTATCCTGGTTCATGCCATGATGCCTACATCCTGAGCAATTCATCCCTCTCTGCAAAATCTGAGGCAAACTAAATGGTGATTTAGGCTATGCCTGTTACTCCTGGCTTCTGACTCCATTGTCAGATCCACAAACTCCTGCAGAGCATAAATATAATGAGGCACATATAGCCACCCGATCCATGATAGAACACACCTATGGGCTATTAAACACAAGGTTTAAGTGTATGTATAAATCGGGAGGCATATTATTATATCATCCAGCAATCGTGTCCAATATTGTGCTCTATGGCTGTTTATTGCATAATCTTGCATTAAATCAACCACTCCACCCATATTATGCAATAGACAGTGAACCAACCACTCACCCCAGATTATGCAATAGACAGCGAGCAGGCAGAGGTCTAGTTATCAACAACTGACTATGTGAGCACAGAAAGTGGAAGGCAGATTAGGGTTACACAACTATTTCAGCTGTAAGTATTTGTTTTTGTAAATTAAATACCACAAATTTAGATTCTTCAGTTAGGTGTTCATGTATAAATCAGTGTAAAGAGTATTTCTAATTGTCTAATTTTGTTTGTGCCAAAAATAACCACTATAAAATTATATGTTTACCTCAAACCACAAACATTAGTTTATATGGTTAGGTAAACAAAATATCATGTATTTCAAGCTGTACACCTTCAAAAATGCAATTCTTGTTAGTTGGTCTATTAAAAAAATGAAAAAACAATGTGGATAAAGATAAAAATATCTTATAGACATGAATTTTAAGCCCACATGGCTTGCAATTTAAACTTAACCTTTTTTTAGAATAAGTGTTTAAATAGACAAATGTTTACAAAAATAATGCAAGAAAACAATATCTCACCAACCTATAAACAGAAATATCAACTTAACTTTTTTTTTGTACTCATAGGATATGGTGCAAAGGATGACTGATTTATAGGTCTGCGGCTTAGCCCACCACGTGTTTAGAGGCCACATCTTGATGGTGTGGGTGATGTGCTTGCAGTTGGTGTACTGTTAGCTGAAGTTGACCCTGTTTGTTTAGGTAACCATGCCAAGATTTGTGATCCTATTGTTGCTATAACTTGTTAGCTGATTAATAGCATTTGTTTGCAATGCCTGGTTTATATTTTTATCTTGGTTTGGGATTTCAATAGCTGTACTCAGCCACACTATGTTGCTATTAATTTGAGCTAAGAGTGAAGTTAGTCTACTAACTTGTCTATTAGTTTGTGAGTTTTGCTGCCTTTGTTGGTGTATAAATTCCACCTATGTTATTCACAGGATTGGATGGCTTGGAGTATATCCTAATCTCTATTTCTTGCAGGTGATGGTGATGTCTATGGCTGTTCCTGTGAGTGTGGCAAATCTTCAGGCGTTGGTGATATGGGCTGCAAATGCAAGGTGAAGGTCACTTCCTCATCATCATGTGGCACTGGCTGTGGCATAGGAGACTCCTCCAATAGAGAGATATCAAAATATGCAAACAAAAAACTCAGGTATAATTACTTTACATTGTTTAAAAAAAAATTGTTGACCTTAATTTATTAAATAAATATATATATATATATATATATATATATATAGATATATATATATATATATATATATATTTATATATACAATTTAAACTTAACCTTTTGGCTTTGAAATGAAACAAACAAGATGTGCTTTAACTGCAGACTTTCAGATTTAATTTGAGGGTAATTACATCCAAATCAAGTGAACGGTGTAGGAATTATAACGGTTTGTATATGTGCCTCCCACTTTTTAAGGGGCCAAAGTAATGAGACTATCAACTCAAAAGCTATTTCATGGACAGGTGTGGGCTATTCCCTCATTATTTCATTATCAATTAAGCAGGTAAAAGGTTTGGAGCTAATTCTAGGTGTGACATTTGCATTTATAATCAGTTGCTGTCGACTCTCAATATGAGATCCAAAGAGCTGTCACTATCAGTGAAGCAAGCCATCATTAGGCTGAAAAATCAAAACAAACCCTTCAGAGAGATAGCAAAAATATTAGGTGTGGCCAAATCAACTGTTTGAAACATTCTTAAAAAGAAAGAATGCACCATAGAGCTCAGCAACACAAAAAGACCCGGAAGACCACGGAAAACAACTGTGGTGGATGACAGAAGAATTATTCCCTGGTGAAGAAAAACCCCTTCACAACAGTTGGCCAAATCAAGAACACTCTCAAGGAGGTAGGTGTATATGTGCCAAAGTCAACAATCAAGAGAAGACTTCACAAGAGTGAATATAGAGGGTTCACCACAAGATGTAAACCATTGGTGAGCCTCAAAAAACAGGAAGACCAGATTAGAGTATGCCAAACATCATCTAAAAAAGCCAGTACAGTTCTGGAACAACATCCTATGACAGATGAGACAAAGATCAACTTGTACCAGAGTGATGGGAAGAGAAGAGTATGGAGAAGGAAAGGAACTGCTCATGATCCAAAACATACCACCTCATCAGTGAAGCATGGTGGTGGTAGTGTCATGGCGTGGGCATGTATGGCTGCCAATGGAACTGGTTCCCTTGTATTTATTGATGATGTGACTGCTGACAAAAGCAGCAGAATGAATTCTGAAGTGCTTCAGGCAATATTATATGCTCATATTCAGTCAAAAGCTTCAGAACTCATTGGACGGCGCTTCACAGTGCAGATGGACAATGACCCGAAGCATACTGCAAAAGCAACCAAAGAGTTTTTTAAGGCTAAAAAGTGGAATGTTATGCAATGGCCAAGTCAATCCCCTGACCTGAAGCTGATTGAGCATGCATTTCACTTGATGAAGACAAAACTGATGGGAAAATGACCCAAGAACAAGCAGGAACTGAAGACATTTGCAGAAGAGGCCGGGCAGAGCATCACCAGGGATGAAACCCAGCGTCTGGTGATGTCTATGCGTTCCAGACTTCAGGCTGTAATTTCCTGTAAAGGTTTTGCAACAAAGTATTAAAAAGTGAAAGTTAGATTTAGGATTGTTTAGTTTGTCCCATTACTTTTGGCTCCTTAAAAAGTGGGAGGCACATATAAACTCCGTTCACCTGATTTGGATGTAATTACCCTCAAATTAAATCTAAAAGTCTGCAGTTAAAGCACATCTTGTTTGTTTCATTTCAAAGCCATTGTGGTGGTGAATAGAAGCCAAAATATGAAAATTCTGTCAATGTCCCAATATATATGCACCTGACTGTGTATATATGTATATATATATATAGAATAAATGTGATGACTATGGCGCCAACCAACAACAGTAAATAAATGTAAATTTAAATTAAGAAATTAAAGTGACCAATTAAAGTGAAACAAATATATAACAGGACGCGCTACCAGAAGGTGTCAGCTGAATACAGGTAAGGAGGATTGGGGCAAATCCCAAACAATAAATGTGGAAATAGATGATACAGTGACAGGCGTCACTTAAAAAGTGCACAGTGCAATAAATATAAAGAAATTTAATCGAAAATTCATATAGACATACTAACATAAATACATATGAAAACGCACAAAATGAATGGGCAAAGATCACATAATAGCTTAGAAAAGCATATCAACATATCTCAACACCACAGTGTTGGAATAAAGTGCAAATGCATAATGGTATATATTGCACAAGCCCAATAATATTTATTAAAAACAGATAAACTGAGAATATAGTTTTAAAAACAGCAATGAATTCAAAGGTGCTTATCTTAGTGGATTTAAAGGCAAGAGTGCTGCTTCCCCAACGCGTTTCATCTAATGGGACTTTTTTCCCTTGAAAAAGTCCCATTTTATCCCAAGTTTATCTGTTTTTAATATATATTATTGGGCTTGTGCAATATATACCATTATGCATTTGCACTTTATTCCAACACTGTGGTGTTGAGATATGTTGATATGCTTTTCTAAGCTATTATGTGATCTTTGCCCATTCATTTTGTGCGTTTTCATATGTATTTATGTTAGTATGTCTATATGAATTTTCGATTAAATTTCTTTATATTTATTGCACTGTGCACTTTTTAAGTGACACCTGTCGCTGTATCATCTATTTCCACATATATATATATATATATCAAACATTAAACTTAGTATAGTCAAATGACATGTGTGTATGTAGTTGCAGTGAGTACTTTAAATTCAACATGTTTTTTAAAAATAAAAAGTTTGTTACTTATGTAAATAGTTTAAGCAGCATTTTTGCAGATTACTCATCAGACTCTGGAGGACATGGTGGTTCATCTGTGTCAAGCACAATCATTCCAGACACCACTTCCTGAGGAATGAATACTTTCACCTGCTCCTCATATTAGTTGAATTGGATGTCCACAGGTGACCCACCTCTTGTTGCACATTCTGCTCTCCTTTCCCGGACCATCTTTGCTTAGACAACTTTTCTTAAGTCCCAAAATCGCTTGATGCACTGGGTTTTACAGCGCTTAAAGGTATCAGTGCTACTCACTGCATCTAAAGCCTCCTACCACATTATATTTTTGCGCCTAATTGAGGTTTGCTGTACCCTCCTCCCAAATAATTCCTGATAATATTTTAAGAGGACATTCACCAAGGCATGATTTTCAGCATAACTAAATCTGACATAACGCCCACATTTAGTTTTCTTGGCTGTGGCTGCAAACGCTAGTGCCAGCAATGGTCAGCATCATCATCATTCACTATTTGCAACTGCCTCTGACCATTCACATATACTGTAATATGGGTTTCACAAGCTTTATATTATTTTCAAACTTGGTCATCGTTAAAATGCTCCTATGCCACCCCATTTCTTCAATTCGGGCACAGGCAAATGTACATGGCAGAATCACGTAAATTTGCTTTAGCATTAAGGGCTCTGATTCAGAGATGGATGGAATTGTAGAGCCGCACACAAGACATCTAAAATGCGAATGCAGCAGTAGGTGTCTTTAGTAAACAAACACCTCCTTACTGCATCTTCAATCGCAGTGCTGTGATCGAGTTCGCAGTCTGGGATCACCATCGCAACCATCACAATGATGGTTGCTCCTTTGGCCAGGCTGCAGAAGTTGAAGTTTACCACAGCCTGACCGGGTCCTGGTCACGTGCAAGGTCATGAAATCTGCACCACCAACGCAGACCCTGGCCTTGTCCTGCCCAGAGAACAGTGGTTGCATGCTGTGGCTTGGGGGAGGACAGCAAGCAAGATCACAGGACTCAATCTGCAAATGCGCAGACCCCAAAACATTGGAGATGTGTGATAAACCATTGGTTTGCCATACATCTCTGAAGTAGGCCCTAAATCAGGATTTAGAAAACTTTCATAGTCTGATCAGACCCACACTTCCTGCACTAACATTTGACACATCACAAATAACAATTTTTTTTAATATCATCCTCTATACTGTAAATATGTCTGTATTGAGTGAGCTGCTGCCTAGTGGGGTCAATCTGGGTTTTGTAAACTGTGGACATGTGGACATTCCATCATTTCATAAGCTGTTCATTCCATCAACTCTATGGCCAGCTCATGTACAGCAGCTTGGTGCAAGATTTTGCTTTACTAAAATCATCACTGCTCATCTCCTCTTTGTCACAGAGATCTAAACCTTCATCTAAACCTTACATCTAAACCTCCCTTGACCAATGCAAGAGAGAGAGAGAGAGAGAGAGAGAGAAGATGCCAATTATGCAAAAAGGAAAATGGGTTGGAGTACACACAAAAACACTTCTCCTATGTTCAGATCTGCCAAGACTGGTCTGGACTGAACAAAAGCCCCAGAGGAGAAGCGCACATGATCATCAATCACTCTGTGTGCAGCTGGTGCTGACTGCACACATGGACTGTGCTCACCAGCTCCTCTCACTACACTCTCCCTACTGGTTCAGGTAACCTCTTTTTGGACACTCTTTCATCAGTTACCGCAACCTGTGACCTGCATTTTCCCATGATACCTTTACACACCAGCTGCCTCCTTCTGTTATCTCATCCACCATCTTCTGTACATTCAAGATGGTGTGACAGTAGAAACAGGGGAACTGCAGGCATACTGTTCTTTTTCATTTGTACTTTTCATGCTGGAGTACTATCTACCTGGAGGTTTATATGGTGTATATATATATATATATATGATATACAGTATGTATATGCTATGCCTATATATCAGTGGTGGCAAACTTTGGCCCTCCAGCTGCTGCAGGACTGCACTGCAAGTTTTGGTATTAGGGAATCTAAAACTGTGGCAGGGAATGCTGGGATATGTAGTCCCACATCCAGGGCCAGATTTAGTGGGGGGCAACAGGGGTGGTCGTTCCGGGGCCCCCACACACAGAGGGCCCCCACCTCTAGCTCACACTGATGGCCCAACTTCCCCTGCTACTATTGTGGCTGAAGTGGGGGCGGAGCCAATATGGTAAGCCCCACCCCATATTGCCTGCAAATCGCAGGATTACAGCGTGAGGGGGCGGAGTCTAATGAAGGGAACAGCAACTGCATAAAATGTAAGTGTATGTGTACTGTTTTATTGTTTACAGAAGTGTATGTTTGTGTTTATGTGTATATATAAAAATAAACAAAACGTAAAATAAACCCTAGCCTGGCTGGGCACTAACTAGACAACAAGTTCCCTATCTATCAGAACACTAAATATAATCCCTGTCCACAGTACCTTCTGGTTTACAGCCAACAGTATCTCAGAGCAAGCTAACCTGCGGCCTGCTCTCCCCTCAGCTACAACTGAACACAGCTTAAATCAGCCAGTTCCAGGTGTAAGCCCTGATGAGCCTGCTACCAGGCTGAAAGGCCCAAAACCTGGAGTGGCTAGTGGATGGAGCCCTCCCTCTCCTCACATCCACACCCCAAGGACCCAAACCAGCCTTTCCAAAAGCTTATACTCTGGTCTGTTTACATAACACACTTCTCCTGGGGGGTTTTAGAACACATAGGCCAAAAACCTAGGACAAACGTACGTGCCATGGACCACTTTACCTGTGCTTCTATCACAATATGTATCTATGTTGTGTATATGTGTTTTGTGTATATATGTTGTGTATATGTGTTTTTGTGTATGTTTGTGTTTGCATGTGTTATTGTGTATATATGTGTATCCAGGTGTTTATGTGTGTGTATATATATATATATATATATGTATATATGTGTATGTATGTTTTTATGTGTATGTACTATATGTGTTTTTGTGTATATATGTGTATATATGTGTTTTTGTGTATATGTGTATGTATGTGTTTATGTGTATATATGTTGTATATATATGTGTTTTTGTGTATGTATGTATGTGTTTATGTGTATATACACAGTATGTGTATGTGGACCCTGTTCCCGGATGGGGGCTGAGTTACCGCTGATCTGTGTTCTGAATGCAACAGCACAGTCAGCGCTACCGCATAGAGCGCAGAGCGGGTCCCGAATCCCCTCATCAGCATCACGTGACATATCATGTCCGGCTCCTGCACTGTTTGTGGGAAGAGATGTCATTATATCTCTCCCACAGTGCTCCTCCTCCCCATGCTGCCTCTCCTACTTCTCCTCCTCTCCATGCTGATGCTTCCTCCCTGTGCCTGGTATCATTGTAACTGGGGACACAGACATGATGGTGAGGGTGCTGGGGACACAGCCATTAGAGGGCTGGAACTGTGGACACAGACATTAGGGTGCAGGAACTGGGGACTCAGACATGAAAGTGAGAGTGCAGGGGACTGACATTAGGATGCAGGAACTGGGGACACAGACATGAAAGTGAAGGTGCAGGGGGCATTGACAGTATTGTGCAGGAACTGTGGGGACACAGACATGAAAGTGAGGGTGCAGGGGGCATTGACATTAGGGTTCAGGAACTGGGGACACAGACTTGAAAGTGAGGGTGCAGGGGACATTGACTTTAGGGTGCAGGAACTGGGGACACAGACAACAAGGTGCAGGAACTGGGGATACAAACATGAGGGTGCTGTGGATAGAGACATTAGGGCGCTGGTGATACATACATGAGGGTGCTGGGCAGCATCAAAACTAGACATTTTGGTGCCCTGTGCCAGAAAGATCATTGGAGCCCCCCCATCATTCTTTAAAGGGTGTGGTCTTCCAGGGCAGGGGCATAGCCTTGCATCATTGGCAAGTAATGCATGCATGGTGTTATGTTATATTAACCCTTGTGACCTTTCTGAAGAATAAGAGGGAGTATCTATTATGTACTTATGGTGTTTGAGAAATAGACATCTGCTCTCAAGTGAAACTCATCATGGAGCCTTTTTCTATCTGTTAGATGGGAACTTCAAATAGAGCATTCTATGTTCAAATGCATAAATACTAAGTTGTAGTGATCTCTGAGAGTGGATCTGTCTATTAACTAAAACTCTTTATAGGTCAAATTATGTCCATATGCATGTATGCTAAACTGTAGTGAACTTTGAAATCACTATCTATCTACTGTGTACTGTACTTAGGGGATGTAGTCATGTTCCCAACACTGAAAACCCGACATGGGACTAAAGATAGACATCGAAATCCTGATGCCTATCATTAGCCCCATGACGAAATCCTGATGCCTGGCATACCGAACAAGCCTCCCCAGGAGGGTTAAGGTTAGGCTAGGGAAAGGGGGAATAGGCAGGTTAGGGTTAGGCACCCCACCGGGAGGGTTAGGTTTAGGGTGCAGGGAGGAGGGAATAGGGTTAGGCATCAACGGGGGGAGGTTAGGGTTAGGCACTAGGGGGGAGGTTTGGGTTAGGTACTATGTGGGAGGTTAGGGTTAGGCACAACAAAGGGAGGGTTAGGGTTTGGGTAGAAAGAGGGGAGGGTTAGGGTGCTTACTAGTCCCAATTGGGATTTTGATCTGTCAGTCTTCCACTGCCGGTATTTAATCCGGCGGCTATTCAGCAACCGGGATTATTTACCAATTCCATACAGTATTTAGGGCCTGCTTCACTACGGATCGCTATTGTGATCGCAGCTATGATTATGCATGCAGTTCTGCAGTGAAAATATGCTAAAGTCTCACATGACATAGAGACACTTACTACTGCTTTCACACATACATAAGACCTCGCACCATCTGCTAATCTGCGTATACTGCTGCAGTTGCGATCCGTGAGGAATCAAGCCTTTAGTTAGTATTACCATATATGAAAATTTGAGTTCAGAATATCCTTATAATGATACTGATTTAAACAAAATTTTTAACCCATTGCATGATGCAAATATGTATGTGGGTAATGCATTTCTCACCTGGTAAATGTATCCAATTTCCACGAGTCAATTTGGAGTTATATGCTACTGTTGGTCTCATTTAGCATTTCAATATTTTTAAATAAATTATTGAAAGATTGCATTACAATTGTACCAGTGGCGTAACTAGGGTATTTGGAGCCCAGGGCAAATTTGAAAAGGGAGCCCCCCCCCCCCCCCCCCGATGTGCGCGTGCTCCAATAGAAATGGGCGCGATCACTGTAAAATGGGGCGTGTTAACATGACACACCCCGTTATTTTAGCACTGAACATACCTATCCATATGCACCTTAACCCCAGTAGTACCCCTTATACAGTACCCCCAGTATGCAGTTGTGGTCCCTCTTATGCAGGCCCATAGTAGTGCTCCTTATACAGTATCTCCAGTAGTGGTCCCCCAAATGCAGTGCCCCATGTAGTGTTCCCCCTTATGCAGTGCCCCCACTAGCAGTCCTCACAATGCAGTGCACCCAGTAGTGGTATCCCCTTATGCAGTGCCCTTTATATAGTGCCCCCAGTAGTAGTCCCCCCCTATGCAGTGCCCTTTATATAGTGCCCCCAGCAGTAGTCCCCCCCATGCAGTTTTCCCAGTAGTGGACTCCCTTATGCAGGCACCCAGTAGTGATCCCCCCAATCCAGTGCCCCCTGTAGTGGCCCTTCCTATTATTACCCCCAGTAGTGGTCCCCCCAGTGCAGTGCCTCTAGTAGTAGGCCCCTTTTATAATGCCCCCAGTGGCAGTTCCCCCCCAAGTAGTAGTCCCAAATAGAGGTTCCCCCTCCCAATTAAGTGCCCCCAGTAGTAGCCCCCCCAGTGGAGGTCCTCCCAATAATGGTGCCCCCCAGTAGTAGTCACCCCTCCCCCAGGGGCGGGATGGCAACTTTTAGCCTGGGGGGCAAATGCATGCAGGCGGCCCTGGCAGAGGAGTAGCGTGTAGCCAGGGTGCCCGAAAGAACGTTCGTGCTATGGCGCCCCCTCAGGAGAGGACACCCTTATGCAGCCCTCGAGTAGTGCCCCCAGTAGTGATCCCCCCTATGCAGTGCCCCTTGTGCCCCCAGTAGTAAGCCCCTTATATAGTGCCACCAGTAGTGGTAACCCTTATGCAGTGCCCCTTAAATAGTGGCCCCAGTTGTAATCTTCCCCCTATGCAGTACCCCCACTATTGCCCTTTATATAGAGCCCCCAGCAGTGGTCCCTCGATGCAGTGCCCCAGTGGTAGTCCCCTGCCCCCTATGTAGTGCCCCTAGTAGTAGTCCCCTCCCCCTATGCAATGCCCCTAGTAGTAGTCCCCTTTTAATGCCCCTAGTAGTAGTCCCACCCAGTAGTAGTACCCCCCTTGTAGTGCCCCCAGTAGTAGTCCCCCCTTGTAGTGCCCCCTGTAGTAGTAGTCCCCCCTTGTAGTGCCCCCAGTAGTAGTAGTCCCCCCCTTGTAGTGCCCCCAGTAGTAGTAGTCCCCCCCTTGTAGCACCCCCAGTAGTAGTAGTCCCCCTTTGTAGTGCCCCCAGTAGTGGTCTCCTCCTTATAGTGCCAGACCCCCTGCAGTAGACACACATAATATAAAAAAACCCACTTACCTGACACCCGCTCCTGCTCCTGGTCCCGCCGCCGAGATCATCTCCTCCATCCGTTGCTTTGCATTATGGGAGTGATGCGTCATGGGAGTGACGCGTCACTCCCATTACCCACTGCGGGAGCTGGAAGATGTCCGGCTCTGGCAGTGGGAGCAGCAGCCGATGAGAGTCTGTCTGACTCTCATCAGCTGCTAAAGCAAACACACAGCTGTCAGCTCCGGCGGCTGTGTGTTTGTACTGTGTAGCGCTGACCAAACTCCATCCAGTCAGTGCTACACACATGGTGCAGTCTGTGTCACAGTGACACAGACTGCCCACGGCCCACAACCCACATGATGCTGCGGCCTGGGGGACACATGGCACCCGGCCCAGCCCGCCACTGGCCACCCCCCTCCCCTGTTGTGCCCCCAGTAGTGCAGACAGGTTTAAAAAATATTTATATAAAAATATACTTATCTGAATCCACGCTGCTGCTGCTCCGGTCCGCAACACAGCTCCCGCCGCCACCGCCCGCCAGTCCTCCCGGGCTCAGAGTCTATCTGACTCTCATTGGCTGCTGTTTAACACACGCATCGCCGCCAGCGCTGGCGGCGATGCATGTGTTAAGCACAGCCTGAGCCTGCCTCCAAGCGCTATTGGACAAGCAGCACAGGACCGGCGATATTTGGCAGCTGTGCAGCACAGGACCTGTGCTGGAAGCCTAGCGCTGGTCCTGTGTAAATGTGTAGCACTGACCGCACTCATTGCGGTCGGCGCTACACTGGCTAACTAGGGCGGGCGGGCCGGTACCGTGGCTGGCGGCGCCCCCCTGCGCCGCCGGTCCCATGGCGCCCAGGGCACGCAGCCCGCTCACCCTGCCCTAGTTACGCCATTGAATTGTACAGCCTCATGTGGACTTTATACATAAAAAATATTTATCTTCCAATTTCTACCTTATTTTAATTGATTTATCATTAAAAATTAAATGTTAAACATATGACATAATTACATAACTTATAAGACGTGCCTCTAGCAAATAGCTTTCATGTTCCAACCTCTAGAATGGTACAATCAATCAACTGTATACAAACTGGAATTCAGGGAGCCTGGTTCTTGCAAATACATAAACAAATATACTGTAAAAAATTGGTTAACATAAATATAACAATGTATGTTACTGGTAATGCCCTTAATTAATATAATGTTAAATGTATTTTAATCAATGAAAGAAGTAACAATCCACAGCCAACTGTACAGTATATACAACCTTGGTGGAAACTGTAACCCATGATCAAACAGGCATCTGTTTAGGCTTCCTCTCGGGACTTCTCTGATTGTTTATTTAGACATAAAAATTGTCTGTAACCTAATTAATGAATAAGTTAGTTAAACCATATGATTATAATGAAATACAATTAGTTAAAACATGTGATTAACACAATGAACCAAATCTATCTAAAGCAATTATTTCTTTAAATTAATTTCACCAGCAAGAATCACTGTATTGAAATAACCATCTCTCCAAGGTATAAAATCTTTCCCAAAATTTTATCTTGGAGGGATTTTATTTGGCAGTAAAGAAAATGGAGGAATACACTTAGGGCCTCATTTTTAAGAGCAAAACAGCAAAGACTTTAGTGGTGCCATGCAGATCAGTTTGCTCAAGTGTGCCAATATTTACACCAAAGTGCATGGGTTTACAGTACAATGTGGCTGTGTTTGCAGAAAAATAAAATATTGCACTGGGTGGAGTTAGGACATTCCTTTTAAAGTACTGGTGCACCCATATTAAAATTTAAAAATTGCATTTAATTTTTGCACAAGATTATTGAAATGAGAATTGGGGTGCAAGGAGTGCATTTTTAGGGGGGTGAGTAACTTGTTGTTTGCACAACCCTTTCTTGTAGTAATTATATTTAATTTTTAAACCAACTTTGAGCTGGTGGACATTGGATCTTTTTTGTAGTAATTATATTTAATTTTTGAACCAACTTTGAGCTGGTGGACATTGGATCTCTTGTAATACCACCCCAATGTAAAACAGGACTTTAAACAAAAGAATTTGCCTCATGAAATAAAGGCAGATATGACATGATTCTTATGATTAATTTGAACCTAAAACTGAGCAGTAGTTTTGGAGCAAAGTAGAGATGTTTTGTAAGATGGTTCTAAATGGTAGGAAATTGTTCTTCTTATGTGACCATTACACTTTTGCACATGACATTGCTTTAAATTTTTCCACCTTACAAAACTAGTTTGCATCTACCAAGAAAGAATGATGCACACAATAGGCATAGGCATTAATATGTGCATACCGGACCATCTGGCTGAGCAGATACAAAATTAAAGGAGGATACACATGTATATACTGTGTACAATTTAATTATAAATTACGCTTTTCTTACCCTATAAGCAGGGACGCCAAGAGGGGGGGCGGGTACAAATTACCGGGGCCCGGGCTGGCTGGAGGGGTCCAGCGGGGCCCGGGTCTGGCACCTTTCCCCCTCCCTCTCATGTCACAGCAGCTGGGCAGCACTGGGAGACTGCTCGCAGCTGCTAAAGTAGCAGCCAGAGGAGTCTCTTATGGCTATAGTGGGAGCGATCACGCTGATCGCTCCCCCCATTGACTGTGCGCTGGGCTGAGGGGCACAGAATGTCCCCCTCACCAGCGCGCAGCAGCACTGCAAAAATTCAATTTTTTTTTTTTAAGGGGGCGTGGCCACACCTCCAGCAATTAGGCCACACCCTGTCACCTGGGCCCAGTGCAGCTGTCTGCGGCCCTGCTTTTAAGTAGGAAGAAAGTTTGAAAACAGTTTATCTATTCTTTGTTTTCCAGTTTAGACAACTCCTGCATGTTCAGTCTAAAGGGACCATTTATTAATGATCGCATTTGCAATGCAATCTGGGCATGACATTACTACCCATGATCGCATTGCAAGATGTGATCATAGCACCTGGTGGTACCATCTGCCACATTCAGGGACAGGGGCTCCGAAAGGAGAGCTGCCAGGGCTGCTGCGCATGCACAGTCCCGCTGACTGCACAGAGTTCGGGAAGAACCCTCCCACAGATAATTATGTACAGTGTAGCCGATAGGCTACAGCGGTTAACACAATCTTCAGAGGGCATTAACTGTGGGGACCAATATTCTGAATGATGCTATCGGGCACGGAGGGATCGCATGGAAATACCTGCTGTGGTTCCTCCATCCTATATCAGTGGAAAATTTAAAATTTGTGGTTAATCCCTGAAATGCTTTTGGTAATATAGCTGCAAATATAGAATGATAAATGGGCTCCTAAGAGGTATATTTACTAAAGTGTGGGTTTTTATAAGTGGAGATGTTGCATAGCAACCAATCAGATTCTAGTTATTATCTAGCTAGATTAATGTTGAGAAGAAATGATTGGTTGCTATAGGTAACATCTCCACTTCCAAAAACCCGCACTTTATTAAATATACCTCAAAGGCTAAACTAAAACTGTTTTACAAAATGTACCTAATCTAAAAATAATTTTATATAGAGTATATATATAGTATTTACATATACAGCATGCATTATATATATATATATATATATATATATATTTAGATCTAATATACACTATCTTTATTATTCTATTGTGCTTATTACATGTGACCATGTATGTTTTGTGTCTATTTTTTTCTTTAATTACACTAAGAAAAGTTTTCTTTACCTCCGTTCACGATACTGCCAGGTATGAGCTCCACATGTGACCTTGTTAATGACTGAAACAGCACCTTCTTAGCAGCGTGATTAGCTGTTTGCTCATAATGGGATGACAGTCTTACCAAGGAGTTAATATGGTCTTGGGAAGCTGGAGCAGCTCATGCTGCAATATAGGTCAGGTGATGGGGGTGTGGCGTCTCCTCACTCAGTGCAGGCTGCGCTGGGAAGGGCAAGGCTGCAGCTCGCATGTTACCTCCAGTTCTTCGCTTTAGCAGAGTTGAATGGAACTGCGAGAAGCCGCTACTTAACCTCGTTCAGCACTATCCCTGCTGGACAGCTCCTTGAGAATAAGAAAGGCAGGAACCGGCAGGTCACAGTGTGAGAATTGAAGAGGAACAGAGCACAGTGTGAATGGGTTAGATGAGCAGCACAGTGTTATATGGTACATATACTTTTAAGCAAAGGGGGTCAGAAGAAAAAAGCGTGGATAACGTTTCCGCTTTGGATAACAGTACATGGGATTTGCTTTCCTCTTTGTGATCTCCTACTTTTTACTAAGCTGTTTGGGAGCAAACAAGCAGATCTATCACAACCTCTGTGTTCTTGTTGGTCTCTGGGCTCTGTGATCCAGCTTTTCTTAAAGTTTGCTTTTCCAGCCTACGGAGTGGAGTCCGGCTCTTAGGGGGGAGATCCTGTGTGTGCCTCAAGTTTCCCCTTCTATTGCATTAGGAGATCGCTGCTGCTGGAGGAGGAGGTGGGATCGCAAATTTAACAAACAAGCAGCTGGATGTGATTGTGGAGGGTTTTTGTGTAATAACCCTGTCTGTAGGAGGAGAGTGATAAAAGTGGTTGAAAAGGTAAATGAAAACCTCGAAGTTTGAAGGGTAGAATAAAGGTGATCCAGATTTTTTTTCTCGGAAAGAGCAGCAGCCTCCCTTTACCACTTTGATAATAAATGGATTATTAGCACATACTGTAGCTGGGGAACAGAACTGCTATTCGACAAGAACTGTCCCTGTGTGTTGGATGTCACACTCCATACTTGTCGTGTACTGGGCAACCCCTCCGCTTGTGATACCAACATCTGGATAACTGGCACAGCCACAAGGTAGGTGCCGATCCCTTGTCTGTCTCATTTTATGGCTTATTACGAGCACGGACATAGGGAAATGAGGTTGTATAGCAGAGCAGTGATACATAACATGGAATCAAATCAGATTAGCGAGACTTGATCAATGGCTGGAAGAAAGGGATGTGATGGGAGAAGCACACAAGTCTGACTGTAGCACACTGCCGGTAATTAATGTGTAATATGTGTTTCTGCAACGCTGTTTATTTGAAGCTGCAGATAGATCTAGGTAGAATACGTGCTGGGGACCGCAGATGAAATAAATCAGAGGAAGAAGATGTGTTACAGAAAGCTGTTCACGTTTATCACATGCATGTTTTTTTTTAAAGGGCTCCACTCACTTTTCTTGTGAAATGCAGCACTCTGAAAGCTTCACCCACACTCATATACTCCCACGATAGTGCAGCACCCACACTCACATACTCGCCCCAGAGGGTAGCACCTACACTCACATACTCACACCATAGTGCAGCACACACCCTCACATACTCACCCAGAGGGCAGCACCTACACTCACATACTCACACCATAGTGCAGCACCCACACTCACATACTCACCCCAGAGGGCAGCATCTACACTCACTCACACTATAGTGCAGCACCCATACTCACATACACCATAGTGCAGCACCCACACTCACATACTCGCCCCAGATTGCAGCACCTACACTCACATACTCACACCATGGTGCAGCACCCACACTCACATACACCATGGTGTAGCACCCACGCACGCATACTCAACCCAGAGGGCAGCACCTACACTCACATACATCATAGTGCAGCACCCACACTCACATACACCATAGTGCAGCACCCACACTCGCATACTCAACCCAGAGAGCAGCACTCAAACTCACATATTCATCCTATAGAGCAGTACCCACACTGACATACTCATCTTGTAAAGCAGCAGCCACACTCACATACCCATCCTGTGGAGCAGCACTTGTGCTCACATACTCAAATTGGAGAGCAGTAAAATGTCATAGGAAAATATATTTTGTAGCTTTTTAATTCTAACAAGTTACTTACTGGTATGGCAATGTGTATTGTTTAGAAATTTTAGAGACTAATATAATTGTAACAAAAAATAAGTATCTATTATATATACACGTTTGTGATATTGTCTTCAATTTGAACAGTAATATATAGTATCAATGCCACTATTTGATCATACGTTAGCAAATACTGTATTGTGTTTTGTTCCCACTATTTCAATAAATTGGCAGCATATTATATATGAGAGCCTGTCATTACTACCACTGGCTTTCTACTGTTTTCCCGTAGGGCATTTTATTGGAGATACGGTACCTATTCTTTTTTCTTTTAAAAAAGGAAGATGTTATGAAACCTATCCCTCAGTTATATTAAAAACACACATCACCTGCAGCTGAGTTTCAGACATGTCCTCTTTTCCCTCAGTTCAAAAACAGTTTGGAGGTAGTGTATAAAGATTAATTATGCTTTTCTGATGTCTTGTCTGTAATATATTAGCTTATTTTATCAGTATTATATTGCTGGTACCACCTAATGCATTTACTAAAACTATTCTATTGCAAAGTCAATACTATTTATTCTTGTACAAACCTCATATATATATATATATATATATATATATATATATATATATATAGCATTTAACATACACCTGTCAAGAAATATACTTGCAGGTTCAGCCTAAATGATCCATACAATGCATGCAAATGAAAAAAAAATGTCTTGCCTTTCTTTGCATACATTGATGTTTTCTGACTTGTATCTAACGCATAACCATCTGGCTGAGCTAGAATCCTTTGTTTAGGTACAAATAGGGATTGTTGGCTATGTTTTACTCTTTTTATGAAGGGCAATTTGGCTGCTGGTAAGAAACACTATACATGAGAATATTGTGTGCAGGAGCTTTGCTTCACATCTTCAGAACCATTTAGCCCCATACTAGCAGAGGTTGGGAGGGATCACTGCACTGCACGTCATAGTTTGATATCAAAGGGTTGGTAACTCATGTAGAGCATCAAATCTTATATAAAGGTATAGTGAAGCATATGTACAGTTATTGCATATGTTCCTGGCCATGTATACACACAGATATAGGTATACACTTATGTTATTGCCATCAGCAGATAAAATTGCCTATTACTGTAATTTCTGTGCATTGAGTTTCTTTGCAATGTGTACTCGGAAGAACACTGTTCTCTGCTGTGGATCAGATGTTCTCTAATATTGCTGATGCCTTTTTCATAAAAATCCTGAAATCAAAAATATTTACCAATCAATTACAAAGTATATGTAGGTCAAATTATATTTCCCAGTAGTGACCAGTTAAAGATAAAAGATGCATCAGCTCTTGTGAATTCTTGTCATAGGGAAAAAAGAAGCATTCAATTTCCTTAAATAATAAAATGGTAAAGATAGCTATTATTAAAATATTAAGATACATATTATAAATGGTTTTGGTAATTTGTGTTCCTTTTTTTCATTTATTTAGTAATCCAGCCCCATCTGACATTTTACCATTTAATTGTCTGTGCATAGCTGCTACTAATTGCTTCATAATGTACCTTATACAGTATTCCAAATAAGGTGGCACTAGATAAATTTAATATAGGAGTAAAATTAAAAATGTTTAGGGTGCTGTATAGATATATTTGTTACTTGTAAATGTAGCTTTGCACTATTCTAGGGTGTATTCATTAAATGTGTTTAAAAATGTAGATGTTTTCCAATAGCTGAAAACAATATGAAATAATCGATAGTGTAACTTCTATATCAGATTGTGAGTAGTTAATTTATTATTCATATTTTGCTGGAGGTTCTCCATTTCCATATCCTCTTGTTCAGCATCTGGAGTGTCTCTGGGGAAGATGAGGCACATTTCTGTAGCTTTTTGTTGAGCTTTGAAGAAGCTGCAGTTCCATGTTCCATCAGCTGGGGGAGAATGAGAAAAACTTTTGAATGATCATAAAATATAAACTAGTAAAAGCATAGATATTGTGCAGAATTATTTCCAAATGTTTGGTGTGGTAGATTTGTACTATATGCAGTCATAATACTAATTATGTTTATATGACAAAGTAAACAAAAATAATAAAAAAACAAGTAATTGATTGTATTTGAGACAAAATCTAATGATTTTAAAGAATATATTCTTGTTTTGGAAGGCACATAATTATAGACTGTAATAGAAATGAAGCTTGATTTAGATCTGAGTGATGATATTACCACATAAGATGATGTAACCCCATACAAAATCATAAATGTCTTCTTTGAGGTTATTCATTCAATAATTGTAACTATATATGTCTATGGGGAAATACAAAGTCACCCTGTCTATGGAAGACATCAATTAAGCCAATTACATAAGTCTATTATACAGTTCTTGCCATAAAATTAAGATTACACTGATGTCAGAAGATAAATAACAGCTGAATTTATTTTTGCCATAGGGCAGAACACAGTGATTTTGTTTAGTAAACCCTTGTAAACAGCTATTTGGATAATGTTTTTATTTCATTTGTCTTTTTTTCTAATTCTGAAATGTATTATTATGTATAAATTACTATATTATATTATGAATAAAGTAAGTTTTATGAATATCAAAATGGTTACAGTGCACACAAATGAAACCATTTGTTTAGCACTTAATACTATTGTCCTGTCATATACACAGTAGTAATAATATATGTGAAAGAATTGTGGAATTGTGTCCTTCCTAACGAAGCCCTAGCTTTTATTTTACAAAAACATAATGTGAGATAAAAACACAGAATTCACATTAACACTCTTCAAAAATGTATTCCTGAATTATTTCCTTCAAGTGCTCCCTTTCTGATCCATTGAGCTCCCAAGTGGTCACTTCCTCATACAGTGTTTGCCACTAAGATTCACACGGTATTGAGAGATGTCCCCAACATATTGTATAGTACCTGAAAGAGTTTTGTGTCCATATTCCCTAATCCAGTATATGACATGTTTTGCATCATAAGCTTTTGTCACTGCCTCTGTTTTACATTTCACTTGAATTTATGTAACTTCAGCTGAAGGAATATCACTAACACAGGTGAAATGTATTATACAGAGTTGAAGTGCTATATGTTTTGTCAAAAATATTAGTATTTGGAGTGCAATACTGTTGTGCAGAGGTGTTTTAATACTGAATTCATTTGCAGCTTCAGAAGCCCCAGCGTCTTATTAGAGCCTCTGTGTCTGAGACAGCATAGGCTTACTTAGAAGTCTGACGTGCGACCCATGTGCTACTGATGATTCGATGTTCTCACTTTTGTACATAAGTAGTGGATGAGAGACGCCAGAGGTGGGCATGTCAGTGCACAAGACATCAGCTAAGTTATTAGGATATTTTTGCAAGTCCACTGCATAGAAAATCGCGTTCGCAACAGGATTTATATCCATCTCTGTATCAGGCCCATAGTCTTATCTTTTCCCATGAGCCCAAACAATGTATAAATATGACAGTTATTTCTGGGTTTTCTGCTTTTAAAATATGTTTCAGTTCAGTTTCAGAATTCTTTATGTGAAGATACTGAGCTACATACAGTACTGTGTTATTTTTTTAATTTCCAGAAATATCACCAAGCCTTGTGGGTCTATTTACTAAAGTGTGGGCTTTTAGAAGTGGAGTTGTTGCCCATAGCAACCAATCAGAGTCTAGTTATTATCTTCAAGAAGGTAAATAAGGTAGAATCTTACAACAATTCCACTTCTAAAAACCTTCACTTTAGTAAATATACCCCCTTGACTTAGGCAGGGGCATAGGGAGGGTGGCTCCGGTGGAGTGCAAGCCCCAGGCTCCTAAAAGTTTATAGGGCACGTGCCACAGCCTGACTCTGGTACGGCACCTAAACCTGGCTGCCCACAGCTCGCAGCTGTCAGTGACAGCCTGAGCCACGGAGGCTTCCACTCTCTGCCCCCCCCATGAGTCGTGCGTGTGACGTCAGACTGGCAGAGATTAGACAGGACCAAGTCTGGAGAGAGGAGCCGCTCTGACCCAGGCTGGACTTTGTTTATAGTCTGGCTACATACAGTATGTACTTTATCATTTATAGGAGCGGTCACTGTTGGGTGCAATATTGGATATAAGGGATGGGGACTTGCTACAATCAGTGAGGGGGAGGAAAGTCAGTGGAATTGCCCACCCCCTCACTGATTGTTGCAGGTCCCCATCCCTTTTATTTATTATTGCACCCATCAGTCAGTGTCCAGTGTGCCACTGATATATAAATAACAGGTCACTGACTGATGGGTTTAATAATAAATAAAAGGGATATGGACGTGCAACAGTCAGTGACGGGGGAGGCACTACCACTGACAGTCATAAAAAATGCATGTATTATATAAAAAACTTGTGAACTATACACGTTTCAAAATAAAATCAATGCTGCCTCTTCTCGTGAATGTGTTTGTGTCTGTGTGTATCTCCACCAGCTGATGGAGATTCCCTGGCCTCTTCCTATAAACTGCAGCAGTCGGCTGTGGGACCCCATGGATCACGCAGTCAACCGATGGTATGTAGATTATCCGATACTTCATTGGAAAATGCAGCTCGGATAAATAATGCACAGGAGGCGTTATGCCTCCTGTGCATTACCATTTCTGCAAGGATCGCAATTGCAAAGCTGCCTGCGTGCAGCTTTGCAACTGCGATCATTGCTGAATCAGGCACTCTGTCAAAAATGTAACATGTTGGCCATGCCCCCAATTCAGTACAGGGGTGGGGGGCACCAAAACATACCCTTGCTCTGGGCACTATAGCACCTAGCTACACCTCTGGACTTAGGTCATACATACCTTCTTTTTTCTACCACCTCACTTCCTTTCTGATATCACCAAGCAGGGGCGGATTGGGATGGAAAACCAGCCCGGGAAATTTATGGGAGCAGCCCTAATAGGGGCGTGGTCGGATGAGGGGGCGGTGTCCCTCCCCATAGGGCCTGATTCTGAGTTGACGCAGTTGCGGCCTTCCTTGTATCTTTTGCTGCGGTTCCGTTTGTGACTTTAAGCTGATGCAACTACAGTGCGCCTCCCTGGTGTACATCCATGTGTCTGAATGTGCAAGGACTGAGACGCCCACTATTAGTGCCTACAGATGCTGCAGTCATGCTTTGTGTGTCTTTAGATGTCACCATTGAAACTTGCACCAGCCCTATGCTAGGAGAAGATCATCCATATGAGCATGGCCTCCAATGTCAGCAATTCAGAGTCTCTGAATGCAGCCACTTTCAGCAACCCACATGCGACTCTAGAGTAACATGGCCATACTGCGCTACATCTGCATCTAATAAGCCAAAAACCTGTAACTGCCCAGGAATGCCCATCACATTTCTAATTCACTTCTTTGTGTGCGCATGTGAATAAGTACTGCGACTCTGTACCAAAACCATCAGGATATATATGCAGTACAAATCAGATAAAAACATTGCTCCACTGCATCCAACATTGTCACTGCGTCTGACTCAGAACCAAGCCCACAATGCTGTATACCAGTGTTTCCCAAACTGTGCGCCACAGCACCCTGCATGCCTCAGGTTGGTGGTCCAGCACCAAATCAAATTCTTTATGATTAATGTAATGTAAATATGTGGCTCGCAAACACTTCCCCAGCTAGAGATCATACCTGGCTGAAGACAGAGGCAGTATAATGGGGCGCACCGTGTGTCTGCATATGAGACAAATCCTCTGTGTCCTATCACCTGTGTATAATGCACCTACACCATCAATATTACATACATGACAATGACTAGAGAATAGACAGACATGCATGGTTTCTATAAGTACACAGTGATGTGTGATCCCTTTATTTATAAATGTAGAAATAAATGCACCATATAAAAACAGGTGTGTTTATATCTATCTCATATCTATCTATCTAGGGGCGTAACTAGGTATTTGAAGGCCCCATAGCAGCTGCACCCCTTGTACCTATGGACATCTATCTATCTATCTATCTATCTATCTATCTATCTATCTATCTATCTATCTATCTATCTATCTATCTATCTATCTATCTATCTATCCTAAAATCAAAGCACAAGAAGGGGGTGCCACATCATGCATGAAATAGTAAAACAATTTATTGCAATCATAAACCACTGAAAAATGGCATACGTACCAATATTGGCCATTTAAACTACAGCAAGTATAGCAGATTTAGGGGTCTATATTAGTGGTGAGCGGGTTCGGATTTCTGAAATCCGAACCCCCCCGAGCCCCCCCGATCCGAGGCCGATCTGAATCAGGCTCGACTTTTCCCGCCTGACTCGGATCAGAAATCGAGGCAAAAGTCATCATCCCGCCTTCCGGGTCTCGCAGGATTTTGGATCCTATATAAGGTACCCGCGTCGGCGCCATTTTCTCACTCAGCTGTGGACAGTGAAGAGGGAGGGTGGGAGTTAGGGCTGGCTGGGCTGTGTAGTGTAGTGTAGTCTAGTGCAGAGCAGTGTTGTGCTGTGCTGTGCTGCGCTGTGCTACTGTTGTCCATAGGGGCTGTGTCCACTACTTCAAAGTCCATAGGGGCTGGCTGTGTTGTGCTGTGCTGCTGTTGGTAATAGGGGCTGTGTCCACTACTTCAAAGTCCATAGGGGCTGGCTGGACTGTGTTGTGCAGTCAGTTGTCCATAGGGGCTGTGTCCACTCCAAAGTCCTGTGCAGTGTCCCAGTCCAAAAGGGGTGCTGTAGTGTTATCCAGGGGGTGCTCTGTCCATCAGGGGTGCTCCCCCCAAGTGCTAAAAAAAAAAATATTTTTTCTGTGTTTGTGAATTGTGTGCGCAGTAGACGCATGTGCATCAACAAAGTAGTGCCAAGCGTGCGCCTGTGTCATAAGTAAAGGGCCGGCTGGCTTGACCGTTAAAGGGTGCTGTAACCCCCAAAGTACACTCCAAACCAAATAAAAAAATATTTTCTGTGTTTGCGAATTGTGTGCACAGTAGCCGCACGTGCATCAACAAAGTAGTGCCAAGCGTGCGCCTGTGTCATAAGTAAAGGGCCGGCTGGCTTGACCGTTAAAGGGTGCTGTAACCCCCAAAGTACACTCCAAACCAAATAAAAAAATATTTTCTGTGTTTGCGAATTGTGTGCACAGTAGCCGCACGTGCATCAACAAAGTAGTGCCAAGCGTGCGCCTGTGTCATAAGTAAAGGGCCGGCTGGCTTGACCGTTAAAGGGTGCTGTAACCCCCAAAGTACACTCCAAACCAAACCAAATAAAAAAATATTTTCTGTGTTTGTGAATTGTGTGCGCAGTAGCCGCACGTGCATCAACAAAGTAGTGCCAAGCGTGCGCCTGTGTCATAAGTAAAGGGCCGGCTGGCTTGACTGTTAAAGGGTGCTGTAACCCCCAAAGTACACTCCAAACCAAATAAAAAAATATTTTCTGTGTTTGTGAATTGTGTGCGCAGTAGCCGCACGTGCATCAACAAAGTTGTGCCAAGCGTGCGCCTGTGTCATAAGTAAAGGGACGGCTGGCTTGACTGTTAAAGGGTGCTGTAACCCCCAAAGTACACTCCAAACCAAATAAAAAAATATTTTCTGTGTTTGTGAATTGAGTGCGCAGTAGCCGCACGTGCATCAACAAAGTAGTACCAAGCGTGCGCCTGTGTCATAAGTAAAGGGCCGGCTGGCTTGACCGTTACAGGGTGCTGTAACCCCCAAAGTACACTCCAAACCAAATAAAAAAATATTTTCTGTTTGTGAATTGTGTGCGCATTAGCCGCACGTGCATCAACAAAGTACTTCCAAGCGTGCGCCTGTGTCATAAGTAAAGGGCTGGCTGGCTTGACTGTTAAAGGGTGCTGTAACCCCCAAAGTAAACTCCAAACCAAATAAAAAAATATTTTCTGTGTTTGTGAATTGTGTGCGCAGTAGCCGCACGTGCATCAACAAAGTAGTGCCAAGCGTGCGCCTGTGTCATAAGTAAAGGGCCGGCTGGCTTGACCGTTAAAGGGTGCTGTAACCCCCAAAGTACACTCCAAACCAAATAAAAAAATTTTTTCTGTGTTTGCGAATTGTGTGTGCAGTAGCTGCACGTGCATCAACAAAGCAGTGCCAAGCGTGCGCCTGTGTCATAAGTAAAGGGCCGGCTGGCTTGACCGTTAAAGGGTGCTGTAACCCCCAAAGTACACTCCAAACCAAATAAAAAAATATTTTCTGTGTTTGTGAATTGTGTGCGCAGTAGCCGCACATGAATCAACAAAGTAGTGCCAAGCGTGCACCTGTGTCATAAGTAAAGGGCCGGCTGGCTTGACCATTAAAGGGTGCTGTAACCCACAAAGTACACTCCAAACCAAATAAAAAAAATTTTTCTGTGTTTGTGAATTGTGTGCGCAGTAGCCGCACATGCATCAACAAAGTAGTGCCAAGCGTGCACCTGTGTCATAAGTAAAGGGCTGGCTGGCTTGACCATTAAAGGGTGCTGTAACCCACAAAGTACACTCCAAACCAAATATAAAAATATTTTCTGTGTTTGTGAATTGTGTGTGCAGTAGCCGCACGTGCATCAACAAAGTAGTGCCAAGCGTGCACCTGTGTCATAAGTAAAGGGCCGGCTGGCTTGAACGTTAAAGGGTGCTGTAACCCCCAAAGTACTCTCCAAACAAAATAAAAAAATATTTTCTGTGTTTGTGAATTGTGTGCGCTGTAGCCGCACATGCATCAATAAAGTAGTGCCAAGCGTGCGCCTGTGTCATAAGTAAAGGGCCGGCTGGCTTGACTGTTAAAGGGTGCTGTAACCCCCAAAGTACACTCCAAACCAAATAAAAAAATATTTTCTGTGTTTGTGAATTGTGTGCGCAGTAGCCGCACGTGCATCAACAAAGTAGAACCAAGCGTGCGCCTGTGTCATAAGTAAAGGGCCGGCTGGCTTGACCGTTAAAGGGTGCTGTAACCCCCAAAGTACACTCCAAACCAAATACAAAAATATTTTCTGTGTTTGTGAATTGTGTGCGCGGTAGCCGCACGTGCATCAACAAAGTAGTGCCAAGCGTGCACCTGTGTCATAAGTAAAGGGCCAGCTGACTTGACCGTTAAAGGGTGCTGTAACCCCCAAAGTACACTCCAAACCAAATAAAAAAATATTTTCTGTGTTTGCGAATTGTGTGCACAGTAGCCGCACGTGCATCAACAAAGTAGTGCCAAGCGTGCGCCTGTGTCATAAGTAAAGGGCCGGCTGGCTTGACCGTTAAAGGGTGCTGTAACCCCCAAAGTACACTCCAAACCAAATAAAAAAATATTTTCTGTGTTTGTGAATTGTGTGCGCAGTAGCCGCACGTGCATCAACAAAGTAGTACCAAGCGTGCGCCTGTGTCATAAGTAAAGGGCCGGCTGGCTTGACCGTTAAAGGGTGCTGTAACCCCCAAAGTACACTCCAAACCAAATAAAAAAATTTTTTCTGTGTTTGTGAATTGTGTGCGCAGTAGCCGCACGTGCATCAACAAAGTAGTGCCAAGCGTGCGCCTGTGTCATAAGTAAAGGGCCAGCTGGCTTGACTGTTAAAGGGTGCTGTAACCCCCAAAGTACACTCCAAACCAAATAAAAAAATATTTTCTGTGTTTGTGAATTGTGTGCGCAGTAGCCGCACGTGCATCAACAAAGTAGTGCCAAGCGTGCGCCTGTGTCATAAGTAAAGGGCCGGCTGGCTTGACCGTTAAAGGGTGCTGTAACCCCCAAAGTACACTCCAAACCAAATAAAAATATATTTTCTGTGTTTGTGAATTGTGTGCACAGTAGCCGCACGTGCATCAACAAAGTAGTGCCAAGCGTGCGCCTGTGTCATAAGTAAAGGGCCGGCTGGCTTGACTGTTAAAGGATACTGTAACCCCCAAAGTACACTCCAAACCAAATAAAAAAATATTTTCTGTGTTTGTGAATTGAGTGCGCAGTAGCCGCACGTGCATCAACAAAGTAGTACCAAGCGTGCGCCTGTGTCATAAGTAAAGGGCCGGCTGGCTTGACCATTACAGGGTGCTGTAACCCCCAAAGTACACTCCAAACCAAATAAAAAAATATTTTCTGTTTGTGAATTGTGTGCGCAGTAGCCGCACGTGCATCAACAAAGTACTGCCAAGCGTGCGCCTGTGTCATAAGTAAAGGGCTGGCTGGCTTGACTGTTAAAGGGTGCTGTAACCCCCAAAGTAAACTCCAAACCAAATAAAAAAATATTTTCTGTGTTTGTGAATTGTGTGCGCAGTAGCCGCACGTGCATCAACAAAGTAGTGCCAAGCGTGCGCCTGTGTCATAAGTAAAGGGCCGGCTGGCTTGACCGTTAAAGGGTGCTGTAACCCCCAAAGTACACTCCAAACCAAATAAAAAAATATTTTCTGTGTTTGCGAATTGTGTGTGCAGTAGCTGCACGTGCATCAACAAAGCAGTGCCAAGCGTGCGCCTGTGTCATAAGTAAAGGGCCGGCTGGCTTGACCGTTAAAGGGTGCTGTAACCCCCAAAGTACACTCCAAACCAAATAAAAAAATATTTTCTGTGTTTGTGAATTGTGTGCGCAGTAACCACACGTGAATCAACAAAGTAGTGCCAAGCGTGCACCTGTGTCATAAGTAAAGGGCCGGCTGGCTTGACCATTAAAGGGTGCTGTAACCCCCAAAGTACACTCCAAACCAAATAAAAAATTTTTTTCTGTGTTTGTGAATTGTGTGCGCAGTAGCCGCACATGCATCAACAAAGTAGTGCCAAGCGTGCACCTGTGTCATAAGTAAAGGGCTGGCTGGCTTGACCATTAAAGGGTGCTGTAACCCACAAAGTACACTCCAAACCAAATATAAAAATATTTTCTGTGTTTGTGAATTGTGTGCGCAGTAGCCGCACGTGCATCAACAAAGTAGTGCCAAGCGTGCACCTGTGTCATAAGTAAAGGGCCGGCTGGCTTGACCGTTAAAGGGTGCTGTAACCCCCAAAGTACTCTCCAAACAAAATAAAAAAATATTTTCTGTGTTTGTGAATTGTGTGCGCTGTAGCCGCACATGCATCAACAAAGTAGTGCCAAGCGTGCGCCTGTGTCATAAGTAAAGGGCCAGCTGGCTTGACTGTTAAAGGGTGCTGTAACCCCCAAATTACACTCCAAACCAAATAAAAAAATATTTTCTGTGTTTGTGAATTGTGTGCGCAGTAGCCGCACGTGCATCAACAAAGTAGAACAAAGCGTGCGCCTGTGTCATAAGTAAAGGGCCGGCTGGCTTGACCGTTAAAGGGTGCTGTAACCCCCAAAGTACACTCCAAACCAAATACAAAAATATTTTCTGTGTTTGTGAATTGTGTGCGCCGTAGCCGCACGTGCATCAACAAAGTAGTGCAAGCGTGCGCCTGTGTCATAAGTGAAGGGCTGGCTGGCTTGACCATTAAAGGGTGCTGTAACCCCCAAAGTACACTCCAAACAAAATAAAAAAATATTTTCTGTGTTTGTGAATTGTGTGCGCCGTAGCCGCACGTGCATCAACAAAGTAGTGCAAGCGTGCGCCTGTGTCATAAGTAAAGGGCCGGCTGGCTTGACCGTTAAAGGGTGCTGTAACCCCCAAAGTACACTCCAAACCAAATAAAAAAATATTTTCTGTGTTTGTGAATTGTGTGCACTGTGGCTGTAAGTGCATCAACAAAGGAGCAGCGCCAAGCGTGCGCCTGTGTCCCATAAGTAAAGAGCCGGCTGGCTCATTTCTTAAAGGGTGGTGTAACCCACAAAGTGCACTACTCTCCAGCAAAAATAAAAAATATTTTCTGTGTTTGTGTGCACCTTAGCCGCACGTATATATCAATATAACATAAATGGAGGACCAAACTTTCTCTGATAAAAATAAATTAGGGAAAGATCAAAAACCACTTCCTCCTAGTGCTGTTGCTGCTGCTGGGAGTTGTTCATCATCCCAGAGAGGAAGTAGGAACACCACTACTTTTACTAAACAATTGACCCTCCAACAGTACCTAGCGATGAGGATGAAGTACGACAGCAGTCATCCTGAAGCAAAACGTATAACTGAGGCATTGACTGCTATGTTGGTGTTAGACGTGCGTCCGGTATCCGCCATTAGTGCAGTGGGATTTAGACAATTGATGGAGGTAGTGTGTCCCCGGTTCCAAATCCCATCTAGATTCCACTTGCATCCTCAAAGCAGCAGCGACAAGCGTGCGTCTGTCTGTTAAAGGGTGGTGACACCCTCAAAGTGTGCTCCACAAACAATAAAAATATTCTTTTTTCTATCTTTGTGAATTGTGTGGGCTGTAGCCGCACTTGCATCCTCAAAGCAGCAGCGACAAGCGTGCGTCTGTCTGTTAAAGGGTGGTGTAACCCTCAAAGTTCGCTCCACAAACAATAAAAATATTCTTCTTTTTTTTTCTGTCTTTGTGAAATGTGTGGGCTGTAGCCACACCTGCATCCTTAAAGCAGCAGCGACAAGCGTGCGTCTGTCTGTTAAAGGGTGGTGTAACCCTTAAAGTGTGCTCCACAAACAATAAAAAAATTCTTTTTTTTTCTGTCTTTGTGAATTGTGTGGGCTGTAGCCGCACTTGCATCCTCAAAGCAGCAGCGACAAGCGTGCGTCTGTCTGTTAAAGGGTGG